>OY728143.1:1658148237-1668148237 GCA_963277665.1 Viscum album | reverse complement strand
TAAATTATATAATAGTCCTAAAAATATAAGGTTTAGAGAAAAGTATTATAATATGATATATATGTCATTAATGAAGCACTTTATATTCTCTAGTCATCTTATAGTATGTTTATTAACCATGTATTATAATAATACAAGAAGACATGGTAAATGTCTAACTATTTAACTAAAAGTTAAATCTAAAAGATAAAGTTAATATGGTAACCTAAACTTTTCTAAAACCTATCAGTTGATGGTTTTTCGACCTATAACCACCTTATCCTAAAAATAAATCATTTTTGAGCCATTATAAACCGAAAATGATTTTATTATAAAATAATATTTCAAATATTTCCTAAGGTGACCCTCACCTCTCTTATAAAAGGGTACTTCCCGTTCTCTCAAAATCACACCTACAAAGCCATTTGGCTCAGCCAACCCCTGATAAAATATACTCCAAACAACCCTAACAAAAACCTTGAGGCCATAAATTGATCATAAATCCAAACTAAAGATCCATTTTGATCAAATCAAAAGGAAGCAGACGAAGAAGAGGTAATAATTTCATCACCTCTTTTAAAGGTCTTTTCTTCTTCCACTTCCTCATTATTTTTTGTTTCCATAAAAAAATAATAACTCAAGTAACTTTTACATACTGTGGTGTTATTATAAATATGGTACAACCATATTCATTATTCTATCCATCTGATGAATAACAAAGTCACCATATGTGCGTACGTACGGCTTGTGTTCTCCATGTCGTGGTGTAGTATATTATTCAACACTTCATTATTTGGATGGGTATAATAATTAGTATAATTGATGTAAATAATAAATATACCTTATTAATGATTCTTTATATGTAATATACCATCCAATTACATACTATTTCACCATTAATAGAATGATATTGTCGCTCGTGCGTATATATGGATTACCGTCTCCATTAATGTTGTGAGATTCATTCCCCATTGTAACCATTAAATAATAATTTTCTTTTTTATGATTAAAAATAATATTTAAGAACATAATATAATTTTGTATATTAATCAAATACCTCTTATCCATAACAAACATTACTTACTTAACAAAACATAAAAAGGAAAATAAATCAGTTAACACATGAAACAATGATACTACTAAAATATTATTAACAAATCAATATTAGAAGATTATATATGATATCATATTTATGTTTGTGGTTCTTATATAATTTAAAAAAAATTATTTAACTATTATAAAAGTGTTTAATGTACTCTCGACCAAGGAAAAGTACAGTTTAAGGGTTAATTTTACAATCTCTTTATTTATGTGTGGTTGTTTATACATAGGTATCTACTGAGACTTCTTTATCATCAAGAACCGTGTTTCTTAAAAATTTATTTCAAAACATTTTTACAATTTCCTAGAATATGGGTTAAATTCATTTATACCTTGTTTTACTTTTGATAAAATGTTTTTAATGGAATCATTCCATCGTTTGAGAAACAAGGTACTTAATTTCCTTTTTGAAAAATTAAAATAAGAATTTTTTTAACTTATATGGCAGGTTTATATATTTTCTAACAATGTAACCTCTTAAAATATTCCCTTAAAAGATTATAAGAATGTTTTAAAAATAAATTTTTTCTTTTATAATTACATGACTTTTAAATGATTTCAAACTAGATAGTGATATTTCTCTCAAATAGTTTTGATTTCATCTATGGCAACATCCTATGATAGATTTTACAGTTGATTAAAGTTGATTTATTATGATACAATATTTCACATTATATTGAAGGTTTTGTGATATGTTTGACTGTGGATGTGTTATTTTTATACCATTCATGGTTTATTGTTAATGTAATAATATTTATTATGCTAGTTTTAAAATGAATGTTTATTTTATGTTTCAACATTTTTATATGAGGAATGCATTGGACATAGTAAGTGATAGGTGGATCCCACTATAGCTCTTCGATGCATCAGTATGTATCATGAGACAAACTAGTGTCTTGGCATAAGGACTTGAAAAAATCTTATTTCTAGTCTTGGAACAAGGCCTTGATTATGTTTTTATGATGTCTGATAGTATGTATTCCAACATTATGAAATTGGCTATTGATATTACATGCGATTATTTGACTAGTGGAATATCCATGAGAATAATAAAATAAAATTATTTGATTTATATTTTCCATATTATGCTGAATTTTAAGTTTAAAAGGCTTGTGTTTTAGTCTTCTACATTGAATTAAATGTTTATGCTTATTTATGATGGTTTATGCTATATGTTTATCCTTACTGAACATCTGAGATCGCCACTTTATTATGTTTTATTTTTTCCAAGATGAGAATAAGTATATTATGTCTAACTTGTAGGAATAAGATAAGTGATATGAGTGTGTTCAAAGGATTCATGATGTTTTTTGTTTTTATTTCATATTGTAATGTAAAACTTATTTTTGTATCTCATACTTCCAAATCTTCTAAACTAATTAGTATTTTGAGACTTGATCTCTTATGATCATGCCAATGTTATATATTAATGCACCAACTCTGAGTAACTAGAGTAAAGGTATTATAGTGGGTATCATAGATAGTTTAGTAAAAACCTTGGAAAGTATATTTAGATAAACACTGATTAGAGAACATTACCCTAAGATAGACTTTAAGGATTAGTATTTAATAACATCAAAATATTTTGGTAGTACAAATACTATGTCAGTTTTCTAAGAAATACATCCTTGTCTGGATATGATCAAGTAGAGGAAGATATGTAACGAATGTACCTAGGAGTGAAAATTCTGACAAGGATTTTGAGGCTTGACCTGGGGTATCCTGGTACACAACAACGGGCCTTAATTCACTCTTGGTTATGAAAATCCTATGATATATGCTTAGGATAATTTACATTTTCTTTGAAAACCGTTATGAAGGATTTATGAGTAAATAGTCACTAAATAAAACATTTTTTATGATTATGAATTATAAGCATAAACTATTCAATTTATGTTAAGTGTTTTACAAGTTTGGAGTTATGCATTGTGATTCATAAACTGACCAAGGGTATGCCATTGTTTAGAAATAGAACGTAGTGGATGGAATGGAAATTGTTTCAATGCACGTAATCCATGTAGGGATTTCCCACTTATTCAATATAATTATAGTGGAGCTGGTGATGCAACTGGTTCTGATCTGCTTATAACCATAGAGGGACCACTCACTCAGGTTATGAATAATAACCTTACCCATTCGGAGCACCCTTATCCACAAAACGTAGGATCAATGTTAGACTGATTGATGATGCAACAACCACCAAGAATTAATGGGACTACAAATCCATTTGTATATGATCAATGGATAAGTTCCTTAGAGAAAATATTTCATGATTTGGGTTGTAGCGAAAGGGAAAAAGTTTTTATGGCAGATTATCACCTCACAGGAGATGCAGATTAATGGTGGTCATTAATTAAAAACACAAAGGAGGATGAAGAAGTATCAAATATGGAATGATGGTATTTTAATGATCTTTTCTTAGAAAAATACATTCCTCGTGGACATAAAGCAGATATAGAAAGGTAATTTCTGATTCTGAGGTAAAAAGGGGATGAGAATGTCACAAATTATAAGGCTAACGTTACAAGATTAGCAATTCATGCTGTAGATTATATACATAACCCAAGGAGTAAGATTGATTGATTCTGATATGGGTTAAAAGCATTTCCCCATTGATCATTAGTCTCAAAATCCTTCTCATCATACGAAAATATAATCTCATGTGATATATAGAAATAAAAGGAATTATCTAGGTCTTATAACTTTAAATAAAAGAAAGAGAAGAAGAGATCTGTTGAACAATATGGAAATGGAAATAAGGGGAAGCAGGGAAAAATATAATTTTTATCCTATAGTAAATGTGGGAAGAAACACCCCAATACTTTCCTGAAGGTAATGAGATTTTGTTACATGTGTGGTGAAAAAGGCCACCAAGCTCGTGATTACAAGGGGATGAAATAGGCTCTCAATGATGAATGATAAAATTTTAGAGAAATGGGGCATTTTGAAAATGAATGTCTTAAGTGCCAATAAAACGTACCTCAGGAAAGGCCAAGGGAGAAGATCCAAGCTTATGTGATCCCTACTGTTGAGGTTGAAGCTCTAAAAGATGTGGTGGCAAGTACTTTAATCATTTTCTAAATATTAGGCAATTCTTTATTTGATTTTGTATCATCACATTCTTTCATATCTTGCTAGTTTACCAAGAAAATTAGATATTTCCAATTTTATTTAACAAGGGAGTTGTTAGTCAAAACTTCAAAGGGAAGTAACATTGCAATAAATTTTTTTCAATCAGTTTCCATTATGGAATATAAACCTTCTTTATCTTTTGATCTTATTATCATACCCATTATTTAATTTGATCTAATCCTTGGTATGGATTGGATTTCATACCACGATACAAATATTTATTGTAAGAATAAGGAGGTTACAATTTTTGATGATGATAAGTAATACCTTATCTTTAGAGTAGAAACATCAACATCTAATTCTCATATAGATCCACACCTAGTATCTTTACTAAATTTAATTATTGGGGAGTAAGAAAGTGAAATAACTATGGGTGAGGAAAGGAATATCCAAATAGAGGATATATCTATTGTGTAAGAATATGTTTATGTGTTTCTTGAGGATTTACCTAGAGATCCTCTAGAATGGGATAGTGAGTTTTCCATTGACTTAATTCTTGGTTCAAGGCCCATATCAAATACCCCTTATAGAATGGCCACTGTGGAATTATTGGAACTAAAGAAAAAACTAGTGGAATTGAGTAATAAAAAATTTCTTCCCCCTAGTGTTTCTCTATGGGGAGCCCCTATTCTTTTCTTTAAGAATAAATATGGGTCTATGTGGTTGTGAATTGACTACATATAGATCAATACTATAACAATAAAGAACATGTATCCCCTACCTCACATGGATTATTTATTCAATCAACATCATAGAGAAAAATATTTTTTAAAGATTGATCTTCGATCTATATATCATCAATTGTTCGTGAAAAAGGAGGACATTCCAAAGATATCATTTCAAACCAGGTATTGGCATTACAAGTTTACAGTAATTCCTTTTGGACTGACTAATTCACCCTATGTTTTCATAGATCAAATGAACAGAGTTTTCAAAGAAATTATTCATGAATTTTAAGTGGAATTTATTGATGATATTTTGGTACACTCCAAAATCTATGAAGATCATGAAAATCACTTGCATACTATTATGAAAAATCTTAGAAGAAATGAATTTTATGGGACGTTTAGAAAGTGTTAATTATGGTTTCAAGAGATTTATTTTCTTGGACATATTGTCTGTAAGTATGGAATCTCTGTTGATCCTTCAAAGACAAGGACAATCCAAGAATTTATAGAACAAACAAGTATAACTATGGTACACCATTTTAGTGGTTTAACAGGTTATTATCGGTGTTTTGTCTAGAAGTTTTCACTATTAGCTAACCCATTAACCAAGATCACACATAAAGCTGTGAAATTTGTTTAGAAAAAAGAGTGTGAAAAAATGTTTTGAAGAATTTAAGAGAATATTAGTCAACGCTCCTGTCTTGACTCTACCATCAGGGAATGATGGGTTTGTTATTTATAGTGATGCTTCAATGAAAGGACTTGGTTGTGTCCTTATGCATAATTAAAGAGTTATTTCCCATGCATCATGAAAACTAAACATTTATGAACAAAACTACTCCACTCACGATATCGAGTTAACAGGCTCTGAAGATATGGAGACACTACCTCTATGGTACAAACTATAAGATATATACTGATCAAAAGAGTTTGATGTATATTTCCTCCCAAAAATAACTCAACATGAGGCAAAGGAAATGGCTCAAACTACTCAAGGATTATGATTTAACAATACACTACTACATGGGGAAGGAAAATAAGGTGGTTGATGCTTTGAGCAGAAATGATTACTACTGGAAATGAAAGGTATACCAATTGTTGAAAACTGTTGGTATAGGGTGGAGAACCATTGGAATAAATTATACCAACTATTTTAGAAACTGCAGCCAAGTAAGCTGTGACAATAGACATATACCAATGATTTGAGATAAACGGTTGGTATATGTGAAGAAATCTACTCTATACCAATGGTATTATGTAAAGTGTTGGTATAGAGTTCTTATACAACACATATGCCAATGGTTTGAAAACCGTTGGAATATCTTTTTTCCCAATGGTTCTGTATGAACCGTTGGTAAATAGTATTCCATTCACCCCTATACCAATGGTTTTGAACGAACCATTAGTAAAAAAAATACATAAAGAACCTATACCAATGGTTTAAAACTGTTGGTATAGGATTTGCTGTACAATTCACACAGTAGCCTACTCTGTGTGCTATTATGTGAATTGTGTAGCAGTAAATGTAGAATGCAATAAAATACATAATAAGGATACATAATTAAAAAATAATAATTATAAGGATACGTAATTTAATAATCAATTATGAATACAATACATTAAAAACTGAATACGTAGTTATATGTGATACAGAATTAAGAATACATACAAAATTTCATTTTTTATAACACATTCATGATTGCATTCAAAAATTAGAAGCTAATAACCCGAAATAAAGAAGTGAATAAATGAATTCAACCAAACACAGATATAATGTCCCATGGTTTGGGGTGAGTGTCATTGAACTTAGTGGTGATGATAATGGGTGTGTATCAATGAGCTTGTGTGGCTTAGGTAATATAGTTTTCCTTGAAGTATTAAATTTCATGTGTTTTAGAATAGGGGAAGGAGTTCCCCACATAAGAAGTGGATTGTGTGAGGCTAGACCATGGACCATTATGCAAAAGTATCAACACAATCCGAATACATTTGTTCAGTTTTCTGTATGCAAGTTGTTTTTTACTTAAAATGATGTCCATTTTAAACAAAAGAGAGATAGTTAGAGTGATACCAGCCACACCATGCCTCGTATTGAGGTGGGGTAGACTCATACACATCACATATGACCCATGGATCATGGTCCTAAAGTATAAATACAATCCTAAAGCGTTTGGTTGGTTTTCCCTATGCCATTTGTTGTTTTCACTTAAAATATTATCCATTTCAAATAAAAGTGAGACACTTTGAGTGGTACCAGGCACACCGAGCCTCGGATTGAGGATCAGTTGACTCATACACATCATAAATGACCCATGGATTTTTGTTCTAAATCATCAATACAATCTGAATACGTTTGGTCAGTTTTCCGTATGTCAGTTGTTTTTACTTAAAACTGTGTCCATTTTAAACAAAAGAGAGACACTTAGACTACTACAGGACACACCATGCCTCGGATTTAGGCGGGGTTGATTAATACACATCACAAATGACTAATGTATTATTTTCCTAATGCATCAACACAATCCGAATGAGTTTGGTTGGTTTTCTGTATGCCAGTTGTTATTTTAATTTAAAATATTGATAATTTCAAATAAAGGTGAGACACTTTTAGTGGTACCGGCTACACCGCACCTCGGATTGAGGCGGGGTTTACTCGTACTGATCAAAAATGACTCATGGATCATTTTAATAAAGTATCAACATAATCTGAATATGTTTTGTCTGTTTTTCGTATGCCATATGTTTTTACATAAAATGATGTCCATTTAAAAAAAGAGAGACATTTAGAGTGGTATTGGCCACACTGTGCTTCAGATTGATGAGGGGTTGACTTGTACACATCAAAAATGTCCCATGGATCATTTTACTAAAGTCTAAACACAATACGAATGTGTTTCATTGGTTTTCTATATGATAGTTGTTGTTTTCACTTAAAATGTGTCCATTTCAAATAAAAGTGAGACACTTTGAGTGGTACCGGCCACACCGCACCTCATATTAATGCTGGGTTGAGTCTTCCACATCACATATGATCAATGTATAGTTTTAATAAAGTATCAAAACAATACTAATACATTTGGTTTCTTAATTCCATTTGTTTTTACTTAAAACAGTGTCCATTTTAATCAAAAGAGAGACACTTTGAGTGATACCGGCCACACCGTGCCTCAGATTGAGGTGGGGTTGACTCATACATGTCATATATGACTCATGTATCATTTTACTAAATTATAAACACAATCAAAATGTGTTTGGAAAGTTTTCCGTATGCCAGTTGTTTTTTTCACATAAAATGATGTCCATTTTATACAAAAGAGAGACATTTAGAGTGGTACCGGCCACACTGTGTGTTGTATTGATGCATTGTTGACTCGGACATGTCACAAATGTCCCATGGATCATTTTCCTAAATTATAAACATAATCCAAAAGAATTTGGTTGGTTTTTCATATGCCAGTTGTTTTTTTCACTTAAAATGTTGTCCATTTCAAATAAAAGTGAGACGCTTTGTGTTGTACCGGACACACCACACCTAAGATTGATGTAGGGTTGACTCCAACATGTCAAAAATGTCCCATGTATAATTTTCCTTATGTATCAACACAATCCAAATATGCTTGGTCAGTTTTCCGTTTTCTAGTTGTTTTTTTCGCTTAAAATGTTGTCCATTTCAAATAAAAGTGAGAGACTTTGAGTGGTACCGGCCACACCGTTCTTCATATTCATGCGAAGTTGAGTTTTACACTTCACATATGACCCATAGATCGTCTTCCTAAAGTATCAACACAATCCCAATACGTTTGGTTGGTTTTCCATATGCGAGTTGTTTTTACTTAAAAGGGTGTCCATTTTAAACAAAAGAGAGACACTTTGAGTGATACCGACAACACTGTGCCATATATTGAGGCAGGGTTGACTCGTACACATAACATATGACTCATGGATTGTTTTCCTAAAGTATCAATACATTACACATGTGTTTGGTCAGTTTTTCATTTTCCAGTTGTTGTTTTCATTTAAAATGATGTCCATTTAAAAAAAAAGAGAGATATTTAGAGTGGTACCGGCCACACCGTGCCTCTAATTGATGAGGGGTTGACCCGTATACATCCAAAATATCCCATGGATTGGTTTCCAAAAGTATCAATACAATGAGAATGTGTTTGGTTGGATTTCTGTATTCCCATTGTTGTTTTCACTTAAAATAATGTTTATTTTAAACAAAAGAGAGACATTTAGAGTGGTACCATCCACACCATGCCTCAGATTGATGCATGGTTTACTTATTCATGTCAAAAATGTTCCATGGATAATTTTTTTTAATGTATCAACACAATCCAAATACGTTTGGTCGGTTTTCCGTATGACAGTTTTTTTTTACTTTAAACATTGTCCATTTTAAACAAAAGAGAGACACTTAGAGTGGTACTAGCCACATCGTTTCTCAGATTGATGCGGGGTTGACTCGTACATATAAAAAATGTCCAATGGATCGTTTTCCTATAGTATCAACACAATCCAAATGCGTTTGTTTTGTTTTACGTATGATAGTTGTTGTTTTCACTTAAAATGTTGATCATTTAAAATAAATGTGAGACACTTTGAGTGGTACCGGCCACTCCATGCCTCAGATTGATGCGGGGTTGACTCCTATATATCAAAAATGTCCCATGGATCGTTGTGCTAAAGTATCAATAGAATCCAAATATGTTTGGTCCATTTTCCTTATGTCAGTTTTTGTTTTCACTTAAAATGTTGCCCATTTCAAATAAAAGTGAGACACTTTGAGTGATGCCAACCACACCGTGCCTCAGATAGAGGCAAGGTTGAGTCTTACATGTCACATATGACCCATGGATCATTTTCCTAATGTATCAACACAATCCAAATATGTTTGGTCGGTTTTCTGTATGCTAGTTGTTTTTACTTAAAAGGGAGTCCACTTTAATCAAAAGAGACACACTTGGAGTGATATCGGCCACACCGTGCCTTGGATTGAGGCGGGATTGACTCGTAAACACTTAAAATGACCCATGGATCATTGTCATAATGTATCATCACAATAAGAATAGGTTTGGTTGGTTTTTATTATGCCAGTTAGGAAAATTGTTCAATAACAGTGATAATATCATATACTAAAACTATACACATTGTGCATGATGTGAATCCCTTAGTGCATGGTTAGGAAAAATCATGCACAATTCTTCTAATATATATCCCTACGCTGACCAGGGTTCTGAGCTCCGAAAAATCCCCAGAATCCCCATAAACCATTATAACATCATTAGGCTTCCATATTTTGTCAAAAATAAAGGGTTATAATGAATTCAAAAATATCCATACCAGAGTGAAAAACTAGGTTCTTATAGTATTCCCATTTAATGGAACTTATCCTGAAGTTCACCTTCAATGGGTGGTAAAAATTTATTTGAGAAGAATTCTGTTCGGGGAGTTGTCCGGGGTCCAGGGGGGCTGTTGGGGGGGGGGCTGTCTGGGAAGCCGTCTGGGGTCCAGGGAAGAGGGTGGGGGGATGTTCGAGGTCTACGGAGGAGGGTGGGGCCTGTCCAGTGGTTTATCCAGGGTCTAGGGAAGAGGGTTCAGAGGGCTGTCCAAGGGGTTGTCTGGGGGGCTGTCAGGGGGGCTGTCAGGGGTCTAGGGTGGAGGGTGGGGTGTTGTCCGGTATCCAGGGAGGAGGGTGGGGGGCCGTCCAGGGTCCAGGGAAGAGGGTGGGGGGGGGGGGGTTGTCCGGAGTCCAGGGAGGTGGGTGGTGGGGCACTCCATGGGGATGTCTGGGGGTTGTTTGGGGGGTTGTCCGGGGTCCAGGGAGGAAGTTCGAGGGGCTGTATGGGGTCCAGGGAGGAGGATGGGGTGCTGTCCGGGGAGCTCTCTAGGGGGCTGTCCGGGGGGCTGTCTGGGGGCTGTCTGGGGTCTAGGGAGGAGGGTGGGGGGCTATGATGGTTGTGTAAAAGGTGTTATAGGCTTTTAAGTAGAACAACACATCCATATTAAATAAAAAATTAGATGTCATAAATATCAGTAAAAAATGTAATGGATCAATCTGCCCCTGATCACCATCACCATCACCACTGTCATCATTAGCCTCGTCCTCACCACCATCTCTATCCTCATCTTCATCCTCGTCATCATACCTATTCTCTTCCTCATCCCTATCCTCACCCTCATCACCATAATCATCTTTTTCCTTGCCCTCACCATCATCCTCACCCTCGATCCCGACATCATCATTATCCCCAACATCTTCCTCTTCACCATCGTCATCATCACCAGGAACGTCATCATCTCTACCACCACTCAAATTTTTTCATGGTGCATTGGATAATGCACCCATCAACAACATATATGTTTGACAAGCCACGCTGGCCTTTGGTGGAAGTGATGAAGATAATTCATTGATCAGTTTCATAAATTCTTTCTCCCTCTTTTGAACATGTTGTTCCAACTCATTGACCCTTTTATCAGACTGTATTGAATTATACTTGACCTATTCCAACTTGGTAGTACTATAATTTATACCTGGAGAGGACCAATACCTCGTCAGGACTATATTCTTACCTGGTCGGTAGCATACTTTTCCAGAGTGCTCATTTCCCGAAACCTAATATAAATGATCATGTGGCACAAAATTATCAGGCCCCTAGCATAAAGGACCTCTAAAAAATCCTATTAAAAATATTAATAGATTATTAAATTTTGAAATAGATATTAAACTTTGAAATAAACAAATTAAAATATACAATTTGTTTTGTGTCGGTTCATTAACTGCAGTTCCATCGTTTTTCCTTCACCTTGAGCATAACAATTTTGCTCGAGGGAGACATCCTTCAATATTCAATACGTGCTTCTATAATGACATTAAAACAATATAACGTGAAAGTATAATCATATATTCAATATTCAATAAATCACATAATTTATGTAAGAAACAATAAAAAGTGAAAGTCTTAAAGAAAAATTATAAACAACTATATCGTACCAGCTATCTCTCATGATCTGACATAGTAGTGTGCCCCAAAGTGTGGACATATTGATTTGAATCAATGTTTTTTTTGTTTTTTTTCAGAAGATTCCTAAATAATGTTTCATAATAAATAATATAATATTAATTCCAAATATGAAAACTGTCATTTGAATACCTCAAATGAGATTAATACCTTAAATTTGGAAGTCTCCCAATGGGTAATAATTTTGAGATATTTATCTATCGGGAAGTCATCCACAATAGGTAATTTCTCCAAATCTGTGCCCACTCCATCACACCAGCCAACATACAACTCATGCTTATAATCTCTCCAAATCTCTCCTAGCTCCTTTACACGTGCTGGTCGTTCACCCTCACCATCAGGGAAGTTAAACCGAAAATGACACCCAATAGATTAATTCATATAAATACAAAAAGAATACTACATTAAATTCAATAGATATTTTACCCATATTTGTGCCCATGCATTATCTTTGACTTCATGTGGAAGATGTCACCAAGAGAGAGGGATGACAAGAATGATGTCGGAGTATTTGACTATCATCGCCAAAAAAACCCCAACATTGCTATCCAGGTTTATCAATCATCTATCCATCATCATGGTATTCAACCATCAACTATGTCTGGCAGTTCCATACTACACACAAGTGAGTACGCCCCCTCTCCCGCCTCCTATCAGTCGATGAATTTGTTTTTAAAGAATAAAAATATCAGTACAAGTTATAATAAAAATAAATTTTGGTATAAAAATTTGTTAGAGTTATATAAATATACCTATGGTAGTTGGATTAATCAGTGTCCCTGGATGTGCAGAAGTTAAAGGAATATTCTATATAGGTGGAGTGTCCCTCTGTGTATGCTCCCCAGCCACATACTGTGTTGGAGAAAGAGTCTAAGAAGGTGTAATATAATAGCTCGGATATAATGAACCAGAAGCAAAAGATAATGGCACAGACGTCTGGCCAAATGGTGGTGTAAACATCAGAGGCCTAAATATCCCATGTGTCCCTAAAGACACACCAGGATCAAAATGGGGCATAGGAGATACATCTGTGGTAGGGGAATAGTCTAACCAGGTATGACCAGTGGATCATCTGACTCTCACACCACGAGCCCTTGTACCACCAACCTCAGTACCGGGACCACCAGATGATCGTCTAACTCTGACACCACCCCCTCCAACCACCATCCTCTGTACTAAGAGAAATATCAGGCTCCTAGTCAGATATCTCTCATCTTGGGGGTGGATCCTAAAAATTTTTTAACACAAAAGCAAACACATGATATTATAAGTTATTGAAATATATATATTTGAAATAAAATACTCACAACAGGGATGAGTGGAGGAACGCCCATTTGTGTCATGCGACAATTATTTTCTGTCATCATTTTCTACCGAATCTCTTCAATGGGTGTCATTTCCTGCAATAAAAACAAATATGGAAGTAATTAGAAATAGATAACTAATGTGTAACCCAAAAAACAAAATATAGAAAAACCATTCTAATAAAAAAACATAAAGAAACAGATGATTTATGGTGGTTTAAAGGTAAGTACTAGGATACACACTCTGAATGATGTAGGTGAAACATGTAGGTGAGAACATGACTGTATGATTCTATATATTCCCCACCACAACTTCGGGTTCCCAATCAACTCTAACAATTGAGCTATTGGATTCATCATATGTAATAAATGGATTTCTTACGATTGCATTAGGGATCGTGTCAACTTCATCACCACCATCATCAAAAAAATTTCTAGGATTTACTTCAATAATTACACCGAATTTAGGATGAAGATGATCTTTGACATAAAAAAACTTGTTTCACCAATGATGCCAATACATATTGTTCATGGGTGGCAAGAGTGCAAGTCATGTCAATAACTTGAAATCCACAATCATCAATAATGGTTCCTTGCCTCTTCATTGAATCAAACCATCAACATTTTATCATCATGACTCGACCATGTGAGTAATAATCCAAAATTATTATTTTCTCCATGACTCCATAATAAGCTACCTTTTTAGAACGAGGTCTATTATCTGATGAACTAGCATAACAGTATGTTGTGGAAATTAACAAAACACCACCATGCTATGTTATCATGTACCTTGCTTGTTTAGTGATAATAAATTTGTATCCATTGATCACAAGTGATTTACAAGAATAAACCATGGTATTAGAACCAAAATCCAAAACTCTTATTTCCTCAGAAACAGAGTCTACAGGAAAAGTCGATACTTGAAATATAAACAAATAGTAAACATAATTAAATATTATTTTTATTTATTTATTACAGAAATATTTTTACCTTCAACTTCAACCAAGAAGAAAACCCTTTGCTATGAAAATTCTCTTTCCTTCCCAAAGATAAATAATGATGCGTTCTATATATAAATTATTTATGTTCCCTATAGATAAAAATAATAATAGTTTAACAAATATCTAAAATTACAAGAGATAAGATATGAGATACATGTACAATTTACATACTTCATATACTCATTGAAGAAATCACAATTAGACAACACTGTGCGATGTGCCATCTCTCGCTCTTCAAGGAATAATTTAATCAATGTATATGATCCTGAATTTCCTCCTTTATGAGGAAGTGATGGAAAACTAGGATAAATTTTCTCATACTATTCTTCTACATTATTCATTGGATTTTTTATTCTCGTAGTAAGATCAAACAAATACATTTAGCAAAAATCCATACATTCTTGAGCCAAGTAACCGTTCACAATAGAACCTTCGGGATAATTCATATTCCTAACATTTTATTTCATTGTGTACATGTTTCTTTTAGTTGGATACATTAAACAGAAAGCAACAGGTCCTCCATGAAGTATTTCCGTCAGAATATGGATAGTAAGATGCAACATGCATGTAAAAAATGATGGAGGGGATATTTTGTCTAACTCACACAAAATTAATGTTGTCACTGCCAATAGTTTTTGAAAGATGGATTTGGACAACTTCTAATCACAAAAATCTCTAAACAAATAGCACAACTGAATAACTGATACTCTTACATTATTGGATAAGAAATGAAAGATTGATATTGGAATCAACTCATGAAAAAGGATGTGATAATCATGAGTCTTCAAAGATTTCACCTTCAACTCTTTTCTATTGACCCGTTTTGATATATTTCTTGAATATCCATAAAGACCTTTAATAGTCTATAGAACTTCCAGAAATTGATTTTTTTCAGTAGGTGTCATCACATAAGAAGCACAATAAACTTTCCATTTATTTTCACTGATACAGACAGGATGTAATTCTGGTCTGATCCCCCAATCTACCAAGTTACGCCGAGATCATAAATAATCTTTTGTCATCCCCTTGACATTTAGAAGAATCGAAAGCAACATTTCACATATATTCTTTTCAATGTGCATTACGTCTACGCAATTATGTAACAAGTTGGTTGAACAATACAACAACTCCAAGAATATACTATTCTTCTTCCAATTGTAACGAGTATCATTAGAAGCATTTTTCCTCTTTCTAGATTTCATTACACCCTTCCCAAATAAATAACTGAAATATTTAAATTCATTATGTTCATCAGTTCTAGACATACCCTGAGGTGGATCTTCAGTCTCCATGGTATTGTCAAATCCTCAACGATTGTTTCTATAGAGATGGTTCATTGGAAATAATCATCAATGTCCCATAAAACTAAAACTATGAAAACATTTCATTCTTTTAGATCAAGTATTATTCATACAAACATGACATGACAATTTTCCTTTTGTTCTACATCCAGACATCCTTGCATAAGAAGGAAAATCATTGATCGTCCACATAAGCGCAACACGCATATGAAATATGTATTTCGAACATGCATCGTATGTGGGCACAACCACATACCAATTAAGTTTCAACTCTTTAATTAAAGGTTGCATGAATACATCTATATAATTACCTGGATCAGAAGGTCCAGATATCAGTATACTCAATAAAGTGTAAGGCTTTTTCATAAACAACCATGGGGGAAAGTCATAAATGTGTATGAAAAATGGCCATGTGGTGTACGAAGTAAGAATCTTCCCTAATGGATTAAAACCATCACATGAAATAACCAGTCTCATATTACGCATGTCGGATGCAATATTAAGATATCGAGACTCAAATCTCTACCATGAAAATCCATCTGCAGGGTGAACTAACTCTTCATTATTATTGTTTCTCTCATTGTCATTCCATCACATTTTTACTGATATTTCATCAGACATGAAAAGGTTCTATAATACGAGGATCAATGGAATGTGCCAAATTACTTTTTATGGCACACGAGATGGGGTTCCATCAAATTTCGGCTTCTATTGGGAGGTTCCACATTTGATACAATCATTTCTTTCAGCAGTTTACTACCAAAATAAGCTGCAATCATTCGGGCAAGCATGAATTTTTTTTGAGAATCCAAGTTCATCAACTAACTTTCGTGCCATATAGTGGTTTGAGGGAATATCTGCATCATCTGGAAGTAAGTCCTTCAAGAAGGTAAGAATGTAATCGATTACAGTATTTGAAATCCCACACATAGTTTTCCCATGAAACAATCAGATTAAAAATTCTAACTTTTTCATTTTTATCACATTGCTGATATAATGGAGTTATCACAACATCATTCAATTTTTTCACCCTATTAACATCATCATTTTCATTGGCTGCTTCATGTGTGCTTGTATCGAAATCTTGTTGGCCAGACATCCTATACTTCTAATTATGCCGAATAAATGGAAACCGATCATATATTAAACACTCCAGTTCAGTCCTATCATTTTGATCATCAACATTTTGAGATTAAATTTTCTCTCCATTGTGATAACACACATAATAGTTTGTTTAGAAAATATATTTTGTTGTATGATAGCTAAATACTTCACGACTCAACCAAGGCCTTCCAATACAATTAGAACATTGGTAGTGTATGCGACCACTATCTGAATCCTTGTTAAATGAAAAATCTAAAAAGTTGTTCAAATTATTTTGAAAAAAGATTGAAATCTGATCAGTTTCGTTCGTCCAACTTCTATCCATTCTATAAAAAAATTACAACAAGTCATTTAAAATAAATTCAATAATATTGAAGTTCAATCAAAAAAATATTTAGGTAAATTAAAATTGTTTACTTTATATAAAAGTATAACTGACACAGTACTCTATATGATAATAATATTAAGAAACACAACAAAATACAGTGTATATAAGAAAATAAGATACATAATTTCTAATGCCTATAGTCAAGGATTTCCTAGTAAGATATTGGAAGTTGGTCAAGGAATACATAATCCCTAAGGGTCTTGTTGGGAGTACATGAGTTTTATACTTTGACTTCTTCATGGAGATTAGGATGAGGAGTAGGATGAGGATCACATCAAAAGTACTTATGGCCTCATCAAGTTTCACCTTAACCATGGATTAAAGGATCCTAGTTTTGGGGCCATAGATCATAGGTTGGTAGGGTGTATTCATTGAATAACGTCCCAATTGATTTTGGAGAGGGTCCTCCAATAATAATATGTATGGATTTGATTAGAACCACCTAAAAAAGTATATCCAGGAATTTTGACGTCCCAAACCAGGATGCCACTCATTAGTAACCTGAACCCCGATGGCCACATGGCCTCAAGCACATCTACCAAAATTCCAAATGTTATTGACTAATAGTGAGAGCCTTTGGTGGGTCTTGGGGGAGACTATTCTCTCATTACCTAAGTTTCACAATTTCAATATTATCAGTTAAAAAGTGGAAGACAGATAACAATGGGAAAATATTGGGAATGGATGAAAATAACCAAATCAATAACACCAAATGATAACAGAATCATAAACTGAATGATGGCAACTTATGTCAAGTATTAAGAAGAAAAATTTAGTTACAACTAGTAGGAAGTAGTACTATACAAGAGGATCAATAAATTCTATAATTCAACCTAGCTTCTTGAGCTACAACCAAATCATCTGCTACATGCTCCATCCTATGTCATGTGAGTAGTCATGCATATGTAAAATAGTGATTCCCCTTATCTAAACATATAATCATGTAGTTTATCTGGGTACCCAATGGCATCTCGAACAATGTGTGAGATACAATTAATGTAGGTGACTACTGAGAGGTCTATAACTATACAGTATAGTTATATAACATTTTAATATAATGACAAGATAAATTAAAGCGACAACTAAAACAATCTAAAAGGGGTTTCTATGGTTCTAGAGAAAAAATAAAAAAGGGTTTTCTAGGTTAAATCAAAACAAAAAAAAAACAGATACACAACAAAATGAAAACTTAAAACTGAAATATTAGATAGATAACAATAAAAATAAGGTACAACTTAAGAAAATACCTAATTTGGGATAGTTCGTATGAAGATTCAGCAGCTTGTATGGGGGAAGCAGAGATTCCAACCGTTCGGAAAGAGGAACTGAGATGAACTCGAGAGAGGTGTTGTCCAAATGGGGGAGAGGTGCTCTGATCACAGGGGATACTATAAAATAAGGGTTCTGTCCGAATGGGGGATAGGAGAAGGGCCACACGATGTTATTGGGGAAAACCTTTACCAACATTGTTTTTAAAAACCGTTGGTAAAGGTACCCTTTACCAACAATTTTCAAGAACTGTTTGTAAAGGGGGGGGGGGATTTAGACCCCTTTTAGCAATGGTTCACTAGAACCATTGGTACAGGGTGTCCTGCACTAGGTTTTACCAACAGTTTATGTAAAATGTTGGTAAAACTCTTTTTTACCAATATTTTAAGCAAACCGTTGGTATATAAGTGTTGGAAAAAACCCATATTCCAATAGTGGATCATGGAATTATGAACAATATGATAGTTAAAATGGATCCTATGTTCATGGATCTAGTAAATGTGGATATGGGAATAATCATGGAAGGTGAAACATCAAAACATTTTTTAATGATTCAAAACCATCATTACTAGAAAGGATAAAAATTTCTCAGACTGATGATGAGGAGTTTTAAAAGAAAATTAAAGTTGTGAATGATGAGAGATTAGTTGACTTCAAATATGAAGAAGTAATTTTGAAATTTGGGAAATGAACTTGTGTTGCTAACATACCTGATTTAAAAATAGAATTTTTGGATGATTCTCACAGATCTAATTTCTCTATACACCCAGGTAGCAATAAGATGTATAGAGACTTGAGGGAACATTTTGGGTGGGATAACATGAAGAGGGAGATTACTGATTGTGTGTCAAAATGTATGGTTTTTCAACAGGTGAAGGCTAGAAGAAAACATCCTAGAGGAGTCATGCAACCTCTTCCCATACCTAAGTGGAAATGGGATGATATTACTGTGGACTTTGCCATGGGGCTACCAAAGAATCCTAGAAGGAATGATGCAATATGGGTCATTGTTGATCGTCTTACCAATTCATCACATTTTCTTTCTATAAGATAATATTTACTACATGAAGATTTTGTAAGAATATATATTAATGATGTTTTAAGACTTCATGGTGTACCCATATCGATTTTTTCAGATAGTGATCCCCATTTTACATCAAGATATTGGAAAATTCTTCAGAAATCCCTAGATACCAAAATTATTTTGAGCACTACCTACCACCCTCAAACTGATGGATAATTAGAATGTACTATTAAAACCATAGAAGACATGTTTAAATATTTATAACTTGACATTAAAGGTATGTGGGATCATTATTTACCTATGGTAGAATTTTCTAATAACAATAGATTCCATTCAAGTATTCAAATGGAATCATATGAAGCGTTATATGGAAAGAGATGTCACACACAAACTTGGTGGGATGATGTTGGAGAAAGAAAACTTGTAGGCCCAGAAAGTGTTGAGGAAACAATGGAAAAGATGAATATTATCCAAACCCACATCAAAGCAGATCAAAGTAGGAAGAAGATCTATGCCAATAACTGAAGGAAGGAGCTGGAATTTCAAGTAGGTGATCATGTTTTGTTGAATGTATCCCCCTATATTGGTGTTATAAAATTTTGTAAGAAGGGTAAATTAAGCCCCAAACACATCAGGACTTTCGAAATTCTAGAAAAAATTGGAGTTGTAGCTTACCGTTTGGCAATGCCGCCAAGTCTCTCCGATGTTCATGACATGTTCCATGTATCACTGTTGAGAAAATACATGCCTAACACGATGCTTGTACCCACCTATGAAGAAATTGAACTGGAACATGATATGTCTTATTGTGAAGAGTATGTCAATATTCTTGATACCAAAGAACAAGTGTTGAGAAAATAGATGACTCGTCTGGTAAAAGTTCATTGGGGAAACCATAAAACGGAAGAGGCTATGTGAGAACCTAAGGAACTTATGATGAAGAACCACCCGAATATTTTTATGTAGTAATATTCTAGAAATTTTGAGGATGAAATTATTTGAAGGATTGGAGAATGTAACACCCCAAGCTTCTATTTTATGCTTCTCTTTGAATAATTCAATAACTTGCATTGTACGCAACTTCGAGTTCTACCACACCACGACCAACCAAAATTGCGGTTTAAAAAGCAGTTATGAATAGTAATACCCTATTTTCGGAAATAGTTAAGTTTTTTGTTTTTTCAAATTGGACTTCATTTTTAGATTTAGAAAATAAAAATTATCTTAGGGTGAATTTTTGGTATTTTTCTGAAAACATTCAATTTTTGATGAATAGTGAAAAACACTACATTATTGTTTAAAAACGACTTTTTATTTAAATAATTATTATTTTTATTAAAATAGTTTTTAAAATCAAAATAGATACATAATACCTATATTATTCCAATTTAATTCATTGGATCCATTTAATAATAAGATAAGATATATAAGAGTTTATTGAACCTTTTAACATCTTTTACCCACCTTCAAGGCACGTTAGAAAATTTTCAAAAAATACAATTTTACCGATTCTTTGAATTAAATTTAAAAACCCCACAAGACATAGTTAACATCATTAAGTAAAATTTGGTTCAATAGGATGAAAATAATTTTTGGTGAATTGTAACTTTTTATGTTTATTTACCACGGTTAAATGTAAATAGGGTAATTAAAGGTAAAATTGATATTATAATTACCCCAACACATGTCCTAAGTCTATTGGATAAGTTTATTTAGAAAAAAATAAACAATAGGAATAAAATATGATCCTTTGTATACACATTGATTATATTAGGACATGTATCTTTATTTTATTTAAAGAAGAGTTAAAAGTGTTAAATTTAACTTTTAATAACTAAAACATTATTAATATAGGGTTATACATAAGATAATTTCGACTATAAATATTCATAGGAAAGATAAATATATTTAATACAACATGGTATTTTATTTATAATTTTTATACATTAAATAATTAAATTTACTTATGACATAATAATGATGCAGTAATTGCCTTATTAATGAAAGATTAAGATAATTGATATTATAAATATTAAAATAAATGTAAATTGAGACTTTTGAATCATTCCATGAATTTTCTAGGTTAATATAACCTGTTAGAGTTGATTAAATAAATTTTGTTTTTATGTCATTAAGTTTTTATGACTTTCACAAAAACTAAATACTAAATAGTGTTAAAATTGACATAAATGAGTTTTATAAAAAAATACTATTTTATTATATTATATAATAGGCCTAAAAATATATGGTTTGGAAAAAAGACTTACATAATAATATATATTTCATTAATTAACCACTTGATGTTATCTTGTCATTTTATAGTAAGTTTATTAACCATGTATAATAATAATCTAAGAAAACATGGTAAATGTTAAACTATTTAACTAAGAGTTAAATCTAAAAGACAAGGTTAATATGGTGAGCTTATCTTGTCTAAAACATATTTTTGAGAGTTTTTAGACCTATCCCCACCTTATCCTCGAAATAAATCATTTTGAAGCCATTATAAACTGAAAATGATTTTATAATAAAATAATATTTCAAGCTTTTCCTAAAGTGACCCTCACCTCTCTTATAAAAGGGTACTTCCCCTTCTCTCACAATCACACATTCAAAGCCATTTGGCTCGGCCAAACCATGATGAAATATCATTAAAATTACCCTCAATTTCACCTAGAGGCCTTAATTTGATCATAAAGCCAACCTAATGATCCCTTTTGATCAAATCAAAAGGAATCCCCCAAGGAAGAGGTAATAATTTCCTCACATCTTTCAAAGTTCTTTTCTTCTTACCCTTCCTATTTCTTTGTTGTTTACATAACAAAATAATAAATCCGGTACCTTATAAATAATTTTAGGTTATTATAAATATGGTACAACCATATTCATTATTCTATCCATCATATGAATGACAAAGTCACATATGTGCATACGTATGGCTTACCATCTCAACATCATGGTGTAGTTTTTTATTCAACACTTCATTATTTAGATGGGTATAATATTGAGTATAATTGATGCAAATAATAAATATAACATTTTAATGATTATGTATATGTAATATACCATCTAATAAAATACAATTTCACCACTAATAGAGTGATATTGTCGCTCGTGCATACATACGGATTACCGTGTCGACGATTGTGATGAGATTCAATCCCCATCGTAACTATTCAAGAATAATTTTAATTTTATGATTAAAAATA
This sequence comes from Viscum album, assembly GCA_963277665.1. Classification (NCBI taxonomy): domain Eukaryota; kingdom Viridiplantae; phylum Streptophyta; class Magnoliopsida; order Santalales; family Viscaceae; genus Viscum; species Viscum album. The sequence continues at coordinate 1,668,125,735 of OY728143.1, read as the reverse complement.
TTTTTTACAAACTTAATATAATTCTTTATATGAATCATATACCTCATATCAATAAAAAAAATGACTTACATAACAAAACATATAAAGGAAAACAAATTAGTTAACACCAAAAACAATGATACTACTGAAATATTATTAATAATATAATATTAGAAGATAATATATGATATCATATTTATGTATGTAGTTCTTGTATAATTTAATAACAATGATTTAAATATTATACAGGAGGTTAACGTACCCTAGACCAAGGAAAATTACAAGTTAAGGGTCAATTTTTAAATCTCTTTATTTTTCCGAGGATGTTTATATGTAAGTATATATTGGGACTTATTTATCATCCACATCTGTGTTTCTTAAAAATGTTATTCAAAACATTATTACTATTTCCTAGAATATGGGTCAAATTCATTTATACCCTTTTTTTACTTTTATAAATTTTTTTGAAAGGAATATTTCCGTCGTTTCCCAAACAAAGTACCCAATGACCTTTTTGAAAAATTAAGGTAAGAATGTTTTTTTACTTATACAGAAGGTGAAACTATTTTCCGTCATTATAACACCTTCGAAGCATCCCTTAAAAGATTATAATAATGTTTTGAAAATAAATTTTTTCTTTTATAATTACATGAATTTTAAATTATTTCAAATTATATAGAGATATTTATCTCAAATAGTTTTGATATCATCTATGTCAACATCCTTTAATGGATTTTACACTTATTTGAAGTTGATTTACTATGATACAATCTTACATATTGTATTGATGATTTTTTGATATGTTTGACTATGGATGTGTTATTTTTATACAATTCATGGTTTATGGTTAATGTTTTAACATTTCACATTCTAGTTTTAATACAAATGTTTATGTTATGTTTCAAAATTTTCCAATGAGGAATGAATTGGACTTAGTAAGTGGTGGGTGGAGCCCGCTATAGCTTCTTGATGCATCGGTAGATCTTATGAGACAAACTGGTGTCTTAGTACAAGGCCATGAAAAAATCTTATCTGTAGTCTTGGCACAGGGCCTTGGCTACATGGTTATAATGTCCGACATTAAGTATTCTATCATTATGAAATTTGATATTGATGTTACATGTGATTATTTGACTAGTATAATATCCTTTTGAATAAGTAAAGGAAATTATTTAATTTATATTTTCCATATTATTCTTAATTTTATGTTTAAAACTCTTGTGTTATAGTCTTATACATTTCATTAAATGTTTATGCTTATTTATGAAGGTTTCTGCTATATTGTTATCCTTACTGAGCATCTAAGCTCACCCCTTGCGAATGTTTTTTTTCTAGGATGTGAAGATGTATATTATGATTTACCTACATAAATAGGCTAAGGGATATGACTGTGTTCAAAGGAGTCACAATGTTGTTTATTTTCATTTCATATTTTAATGTAAAACTTATGTATGTATCTTGTAATTCCAATGATACTAAACTAATCAGTCTTTCAAGACATGATCTATTGTGATAATGTCAATGTTATATAATAATGCACTGAATCTATGTAACTAGGGTTGGGGTGTTATATAAGGAAAATGAAAACTATAGGATCATTAGTTACGTAGAAAGTAATAACTATATTTTCAGAATCCCCATTCCAATTTTTGAAATCTATTTTTAGAATATCATTAGGTGACACATGAAGATGGTGATACCCAAATATTAAATAAATCTTCAAGAACCATTTTACTCTTTAAATTTATTAGAACAATAATTACTTAAATGAAATATGTATTAATTCTTGATTTTTATTGAAGGAAATATTACCTATAACCATTGTACATATGATTTATTTGGCTATATTACATTGTGAAATAAGGGGATATCATAAAACATGGTTTTCGTTATACTACCCACAAAAGTTGTATTATATTACCAAATATATCATAAGTAATGATATATGATACCATGAAACTATTAAATATTGATATGGAGGTCTACTGTTAAGTGTTAATGTGTTATTGATCAATTATGTTTTCTATCATAAAATAGAGATCATCTCATAAAAATAAACACATGGGATTTTCATGAACAAAAGTTTTATGTAATGTAACTACATGAATTAACTAATAAGATATGATTTAATGCATGTTAACTCAAGGAGTTTCCTTAAACGATAAATATAAAGGTACAATACCATTAGATGTTATAGGATACTCTTCTATATAGTTAAAAAAACTCCCTCGATCCTGCAACTCTCTTCACTTCCACCCTATAATTTCATGAGGAAGAAGCATGTCATGGGTGAAAATATGATCATTATTTAGAATTAAACATCTCACCATATCCTATGGATACCTTCAGAGGATGGATTTCATTTTTTTATATATCTCTTGTGGTTCCTCACACTAACAAGGATGATAATGATAGTAGTGTCCATCAATTCTGTTCTGTGAAAATACGAGTTCTTAATTTTTTAATAGAATGATTTCATTTATAAAAAATGGTGTTCCTTGGTTTGGGTTTCATATATTTATTTTAATATGTTTAATGATTTTCATTATATACTTTGAAACCAAAAAATGATATCCATGATGAGCATGTTTTTGATTCTTGAAATCATATTTCAAAAATTAACTATGGTTACGATCTCGAAACCTCAATAAAAAACATGAAATAATGATATAAGATATCATAATGTGCATATTCATTTTTTTAGCGTTACATTATCAGAAAACATAATGTCAATTTATTGGTGACATGGTATTAAAGATATGAATCATAAGGTATGATATGTTGAAACCGATTGTTTTCTTCTGCAATGTAAGCTATAATATGGTTGATATCATTGTTAATGAATAAAATATTTGTTTTTTGAAAATAGAAAATCCTATCAACCTATAAATATCGATGAAAAATGTAAAATAAGTTATATATGTAAGGGAAAAACAATTGATATATAAGTTTCATTATACCAACAACCTATATAGATATGTTTTTCCTTTTTCATAGATAGGGTTTTGTGTGATTTGATTTTTTTTTTACAAAAAAATCTCAAAACCATTAATTTTATGTTTGGATTAGTTTAGATTATGGAGAAACCTAAATTTTTATACAACGAAATCGATGAATGTAAAAAAGAAAAAATGAACAAATATTAAAGGATCCAATTTATAGAAATAGAAAATTATATCAATGGTAAGAAAAATCTGGAAAAATTTTAACAACTAACACTATCATTAGGGCCACACTAAATATACTAGAAAAAGGTGATCACCAAATAGCCCTTACCAAATCACTAGACAAGAACCAATTTCCAATAAAAACAATTAGAAAAATTATATCAATGATATTATTTAAATAATATAATAAAAAATAATCTTGTTGTGATCAAAATAACACCATACTAATTTGGTAAAAAATAGTTGTTAATGTATAGATAATGATAACTTTTAGAGATAAACCACTCACCAGTGAGATATCATTCTAAGCCCTTGAAAGATTACGACTTATACACAGTGTTAGAAAATTTATAAAAACTAGAAATAAAACATAATTAAGCTGATTATTTTATATAGTAAATGTAAATGTTTTTAAAAATAAAAATTATGTAAAACCAACAGGATAACCTAATAAAGGAGTCAACTTTGGTAGAAGGGTGAACCGAGAGAAAAAATTAGAATGAAATTTTAGATATCAAGACAAAAACACCATGAAAGTCACCAAAAATAACAAAAAACCCCAAAATTAGGTAATATATAAAACAAAGTAACACAAAAATACCTTTAGAAGAGATCACACATGACTCCTAATCACAAAAAAGATGAAAATTAGAGAATTGAAACTTATAAGAGGGAACTACAACCCCCAAACATTCTAAAGAATCCAACCAATATACGAAACTAGTATCTACTTTAACAAATCATATTTTCATGAAGGAAAGGGTCATTTTTTTCAATTAGAATCCTTTTTATCTTATAATACAATCACTATGACCTATGGTATTTATCGGGAGTGTTTAGGGATTTTTCAAAGGCCAGAGCTCTAGAAATATGATAAAAAAATGGGCTACACAGTTACTGCATGATTAGTGATAATCACATGAGGTACCCTGTGAATAGTAGAGGATGCACATTTTTTATGAAACCATGTAAGCTAGGTTTCACACCCATGAAATGTTACAGATTTTTTTGATAAAGATTTTTTGTATGAACTTCACATGGTTCGTCAAACCATAAGGATAACCCATGGGAGGGGGCCATGGACAAGGGAGGGAGCATGATTGGTGCACAGTTTGGCCAACCATGAATCCAAACCATGAAACCCAAATTTTGATTGTTGATTTAATGATCTTTACATTGAAATGTTATAAACTCCCACCACTTTTTCTTCTCATCTAGAAGATATGATCTCTCCCTTTTCCACTCTCGTGAGGTCTCCCTTCTCCTCACATAGGGATTGAGATAACTCATCCATTCGAACTATGATCAGATCACTATCAGAAGCATTGGATATGTAGTGAAATTATATCTAATTCCCTTTCTTCCTACCATCATTCATATTCCTGTCTATTACACTATTTTTTCTTGAGATCATATGCCCTATTTTTAGGGCATTGACTGGTTCTTCCATTTTTTTATGTTCTTATCTGAATAAAAAGATGATACTTTATGATTGGTCATCTAAGGACCTAAGGTTGGTGATATAGTAAATTTATCTCAAATTTTAGGTTTTTTCATAACTTATTTCAATATAACACATGCCATAAATGTCTGCACATTTCTTTAAAATGTGTTAAATCTCTTTAATTAATTTTTTTATGTTTAATTACTCCTTCAGACTGTATTGAATTGTTAGAGGTTGTTGAACTTCTTGATTTCCACTATTTGAGGCATAATAAATTGAATTTACCCTTTTATATAAATGTTTAATTCTACAAAATCCATCTAATTTTTCAGATTGACTTAGAATTGGAATTTTCCAAGATCTTTTAATCAAATGGAATGATTAAAATAAACTAAAGCAAGTGGGAAGGTCGGGCAGGATATTATATTTATAAATGTGAATTACAAGAACTTTACACCCTTGGCTAAATTTTGTTAATTTATTATTCATTTTTGGAGGTAATTACTCATGTTTATTATTATTATTAATTGTATTTCATGGTTATTGTCTATTGAACAGAGGTTAAGGGACTTGTTTTTCCTGAAATTTCACACCCCCTTATGTTGGGTGATGGAGAAGACATCTCACACCATTTTAATTTTATATGGATAATGCGAACGATGCTCCATGTTCATTTTCTTAAGGTGTCAGGAATGATGACTCACCCCACAATCTTGAGTGAATGGAAAGATGTCTCACATTCATATTATATTTAGACCTTATAGCCCTTTTTCTGGATCATATAGCTCAACTAGTTATAGATGTCTGTGTTACACCCGGGGTCCTGTTAGCACCTAGTATCCACATATATGACTACATATGTCCTCATGTATATAGTTTATATACATTTATAAATATTTTATATGATTAATTATATGTATTTATATGGATACACATGGTTACACATTACAATAATTATGGCTTATACCAAAGTAGGAAAATTATTCTAGGATTCCTTTTGAGATTGAGAAGACTTGTATTTATTTTCTTGCATTTCTTATTATTCTATATGCCTACACACTACTATGTTATTTACACTAGCCAAATTATTCTTAAAATTTTTGGTGGTGGCCTACTGAGTTTATCTCAAAACCTACTCAGCCACCTTTGGTACCTGAGTAGACTTCCTGACTACTGGTCCGGATATAGGAACAAACACTATTATAGATTCTTGTTTCAATTACATATAGCATGGATCAGGGGAGAAAAGGACCAAGTCTATGATCGTGATGCTAGTGTGGATGTATTTTGGACCTTTTATATTTTTGTATAATATGTTGTATATTCTTATCCCTTATATCCCCTATATCCCCATTTATTTTATATCAATATTCCATGAAATAAGTTTTTATATGCATCAACCTATGGATTTTGTTTATTATTATATTTTATTGGTTTTTGATGCTTATATAGTTGGTTAATGTATTTTATTTCCACTGTTTCATCTGTTATATCATGATTCAACTATTCATGTTTGTTTATTAAATATACCATTACACTTTGATATGATGTTATAGTCTCCCAAAAATCTCACCTTAGATCCTAACTACTAGTCAACAACCTCTAGTGTATGCATAAGTTCAGTTGAGGTCATGTGACACACAAGATTGGGGCACCATTTTAGTGGATCCTAGGTCGGGTTGTTACAAAGTGGTATCATAGTTCATTTTTATTTTATCTTAATATTAGGGTATTAGAAAATATACTAGGATATAATAGAGTTTGATAAGGAGACTGTGCCTGGGAGTAGCAAACCAACTTATAAGAAAAACCCAAATTACCTTGGATGGGTTATTTTTATTCTGATTTGTTCCTATTACAGGTGATATGATTTCACCATTACATGAATCACATGTTTTTTTGATGATATTAATATTGATAATATATTTATATGGATTTAATTTTTCCTTGTCCTCTTAATAAACAGATTTTTCATATCATGGATAATTATAGGAAACTCAGGACTTATATTACATGAATTTTTCCATGCAATGTTTAATTTCTACATGCATTTTCTTGCAGAATATAGTTAGTTCCTAGGTTATAGTATTTGAAATGTGCTTAAATTTCATATAGGAGAAGGATAATTAGGTTATTTAAATTTCCTACATCAATCATAAAGGTTTATTACGACATAAATTGATGAGTATACCTCAATTGGCCAATTAGACCATGTTGTGGGTTCTGGAACTATTAGTTCCATGGACTGAAATAAGCTTATATGATTAGGTTACTTGAATTTCAAAGGGTTTTTATGGATAAAGTATACATAAAATTCAAAATAGTGATTCATGTAATCAAATAATTGGTTATGGACTATCACATAATGATACTGGATGTAATGATCTGGTCGAAGTTATATGATGTGTCAATTTTAATTTATAAGGAGTATGAATTTCATAAATTAGAAATGACGACACATCTAATTGGACAATGATATATATATTATATGTATAAAAGACTATAAACATAAACGATGTTAAACTATTTAATGAAACATTTATCATTAAATGGGGATTTTGATTCCAATTTAAATGATGTTTTCCTCTATACCATTCAATCGACACTCCATATACCAAAACCTTTGTCTCCTAATACAAGACTAGACCCCGACATGGAATTAATAGTGGGTATTTGGGGTTCCTTCCATGCTTCATATGGATTGTTCTAGTCTTTCTTAGTACTTATACCTAGATATTGGGGGAAGTAGAGAGGTGTGGATTTTTTCCATAAGAGGGATAAATATTTATCCTTTTCTCTATATATGATATTTTCAACAACTAATTTCTTTTCAGAAGAATGAGTTTAAAATTATAGAATCATTCCAACATGTCAGCATTGAGTTTTATGCCTGGAAAGCTATGAAAACCATGTTCTAAAGGTTGTAGGCCCTGATTCACTAGTGATACCTCTTATAGTGAATCCTATAGAACCAAACTATATTTTTTATATGGGAAGTGATTCCTATTTTTGAGAGGGTTTCCTTCTTATGGTGTTTTTTTTGAAAGATATTGAACAAATTTTTCTGACCATGGTAGAGTTGAATCAAGAGTTATATTATAAACATCCTCATACCTTTTTAGGGGATGATAAACCACATGTTGATAAATCATGGTTGGAGGTTATACTTTCTATATTCAAGAATCTTGAGACACCTATAAATTGGATGGTCAAGTTCATTTCTTATATGTTACATGGTTCCACAAGGTGATGGAAAGATGTTATTACCGAGGAAGACTGACACCGAGATCAGATCTAGAGGGGTTTCTAGATGATGTTCAATGATTACTTATTTTCATAAACATTGAGATCTGACCATGATAGAGAATTCATGAACCTACAATAGGGATATATGGAAGTAATGGAGTATCCTATCAATTTTACCAAGATTCAACATTTCCCACATACTCGAGTGAGTGATGAGATCATGACTATGAGGTGATTTGAGGACGAGCTCATATACTTCATCTGATCACAGGTTTACATATTCCAATTGACCACTATTTATGAGATCATTATCTAGGCCCTCATTACTGAGTGGAATTTCAGTGAATATGATGGTGAGAGATAGGGTAGTTCAATACCCATACCTGCTAGTGGTCTTTCTAAAAATGGATGTGGAATTTGAGTTTTCTAATAGGGGTAGTAGAACCATGTTAGATCATACTAGAGTTTCCCTTGTCTGTCAGTAGTATGAGAAACTAGGACACATGAAACCCCATTGTCTGTGATATATAGTAGAGTACAAATGCTATAGTATTATAAGGAATATCCAATGCTTATTTAAGAATTTTACACCAAATTACTAGTGAGAGATGTTCTACAACTACCCCACATTCTATAGTGGGGCCAATATCATATTGGCTTGAAGGAAGCTAGAACACCACCGACCGCTTAGGCTAAGGTAGTGGATGAGGTAGAGGGAATTAGACTGAGGGATTTCAGCATCATAAGAGTGGTCCTGATCCGAGCAGTTAGGTTGTGAATAAAGGTTATGGTATAAGAGAGTTGGATATAGTTAAACCTATAACAGAGGATTGGAGTTCTAAACCTTCAACAATTTGAGGTACTATTTTGGTAGCCTTTACTTTTGTGTATTCTTTATTTGACATAGGTGTATCACATACTTTTATATCTGCTAAAATTATGGAGAGTTTAGGCCTCAAAATAGAGTACTTCTCCAGTGTGATGACACTCAATACCCCATTGGGTATCTGATGATAGAGTGTTCACCAAGATAAGGATTTTCCACTTGAGATAGGTGGATATCATTTCATGGGGAATATCTTAATCCTCAGTATGATATGTTTTGATGTAAACATTTGGATAGATTCTTTTGATACATATCGAGCCCATAGTTTTTCTTATTACTGGAGGGTAATCATAATATCACCATAGGGTAGAATATATGCACATAAGGGATAATAGGTTTTCCATTCTTCTCAATTAAGACTTGAGAATAAAGATGTGGGTTGAGTAACATCCCATATCAATAGTCTCTTCTTGGATGGTCAAGGAGTATGACCTGTTTTCCCCCTATGGTGGATTTTTAAGGGACTTCTTCCTTGATAACTTTTCAGGGATACCTATAGTGAGAGAGGTGGAATTCATCATTTAGATAGGGTTAGGAGTGGAACTATTATACATTCCTATTTACAGGATAGAACCTATAGAGCTAATAAAGCTCAATAAATAGTTGGATGACATGGAGGATAAATTTTTCATTTGACCTAGTACCTCTCCTTGAGGTTCACCAGTCCTTTTTTCCAAGAAGGAGGATGTAACACTCATGTTTTTCATGGATTGATGACAATTGAACCAATTCACAATAAATAATATGTATCCATTTCCTTGAATAGATGTCATGTTTGATCATCTCTAAGGAGTGAGAGTGTTTTGAAAGATTTATTTGAGGTTGATCTACCATCAGGTGCAAGTTATACCATCATACATACCTCATATATCTTTCTAAAGTAGGTATGGTCTTTATGAGTGCTTGGTGGTACCATTCAATCTCATGAATGTGCCCGTTATTTTTATGGCTACAATGAATCACGTTTTTGACCCGTATCTTGATTCATTCATGGTAGTCTTTGAGGAATACATCTTAGTGTATTCACATTCATAAAATAACCATGAAAAATATCTTTATATTGTTTTCAATACACCAAGAGTGCACCGAATCTATACTAAGCTCAGTCGATTCCACTTTTGGATCAACAAAGTCCACCTCTTGGGTTATATTATATAGGAGGAAGAAGTATCAGTAGACCCATAGAAGGTGAGATCTGTAGTTTATTAGGACCATACAAACAACATATTTTATATATCAAGTCAATGTGGGCTAGCTAGGTATTAAATATGCTTCATCTAGTATTTATCACACCTTGCAAAATCTTTTATTGGATTGACTAAGAAGTTTTTGAAATAAATATGGCCAGAATCATGTTAAATAAACTTTCGAGAATTAAAGGAAAGTTTTTTTGTCATGGGAGCGGGTCATGGAATATGAGCCTCATCATTTGAGGCCCCATGATAAGAATTACCCATCACATATCCTCGAGAAAGATTTTGTTGTTTATGTCTTATGTTGTTGGAGAAATTATTTTCTTGGGAAGAATTTTTGAGATATCCACTAATAATAGAAGCCTCAAGTATATCTTTACACAACATGATATAAATCCCATGAAGTGAATATGGGTTGATTAATTACAATAATTTGATTTAGAGATTGATTATATAAATAGAAAATTCAATGTAGTATGAAATTATATGAGATGAAATACTAATACAAATGATGTTTAGGAGTCTAGTAATGTGTGGTATCTCATTGCCTTGTTTTCATAGATTCATGTTTAGGTTCAGGAGGATCATGTGAAGATTATCCTCACTAATTTAGCAGCAAACTATATCCATTTGAAATGAGTGATAATGTGGAAAATCATAGATCCTGAGGGATTAGTCCTAAGGGAACGTATCTCAGATAACAATTCATATTCTTTTTGGACCATGGATAAGGATGAGAACTTATATATATGTGGGAGTGTGTGAGTCCCAAAAAACATTTGAGAGGAGTTTATTAAAGAATATCACACCTTAGTTTGGTTGGTACATCCCATTGTTACCAAGATGTATCCAAACATAGATATCTAGTATTGCTGGACTTCTATGAAATGGAGGATAGCTAGATTTATTACACGGTGTTCCACTTGATACCCGGTGAATGAAAGAAATCAGTTACCAGTAAGACTATTATTTCCTTTTTTCATTCCGTAGTGGAAATGGGATGATGTCTTAAAGGAATTCATGACACGGTTTAATAGATCACATAATTTTAATGATACAGTTTGGATGGTTTCTGGTTAGTTGAAAAAAGATTAAATACTTATTACTAGTTCTTGATACCTTCTTGATATACACGCTAGAAATGTTATATGATAGAGAGTTTGTACATCTTCATAGTGATCTAAGTTATATCATATCTAATAGGGATGTCCATTTAATGTCATGATTATGGAGGGATTATAGAAGGCCCTGGGTATATAGGTGATTCTGAGCATGACCTATCACCCTCATACTGAGCGATAGATAGAGAGAGCAATTCATATGTTAGAGGAAATGCTCCATGCACGTGTCTTGGAATATGGGGCTATTGGGAGAAACAGATAACCATATTTTAGTTTTATTAAAAAAATAAATTTTAGGATACTATAGAGATGGATCATTATGAGGCCTTAGTTGGTAGTCCATACTGATCACCTTTGTGGTGGTTAGAGGTAGGGGAGACATCTTTTCTTGGAACACTTCTCATCCAGGTGTCTTCCAAGAAGATCCAACTGAGATAGAAGTGCATGTTGACTATTATATCTAAGAAAAAGTCATATTTCGACCTCCATCAATGACCTCATGAGTTTGAGGGTAGAGATTTAGTTTTCTTACAAGTTTCACCTTGGTTGGGATTGTGAAGGATTAGGAGGCAGGGTTACCTGGATTCTATGTTCATTAGACCTATCGAGGTTTTGAAGAAAATTAGACTAGTAACATGCTATATATAACTTATTCTATGATACCAATATATGAACGATGTCTTTGATGTATCTCAACTTCACTAGTCTTATTAATACCCATCATATGTTTTCCATCCGGATGAGGTTGAGTAAGATATAGATGCTTCATTTGAGGAGTACACAATGTGTATCGTGGATCAGAGTGTGAAGACTCTCCAAGGCATATCAGTTTCTTTAGTATGGGATCTATAGAATCACATATGAGTACATGATGTGAATTAAAAGTGGGAAGATGATAGACATTCTTAGTGGCCTAATCTTTTCCCATATTATCCCTCTTCACCCTTATAAGCCCAACTCCATGATGAGATTCTTTAAGGAGAGGGTTGTAATGAATCATATTTTAATGAAGGTATGTATAATTGTTTGTCAAAATCCTTTTTTTTATCTTCATAAACCTAACCTACATCCTAAGGAAGGTCTCAGTGCCCAAGATAGGCTGCATGATTTTTCTGTAATCACGCGAGCTAGGACACATGCCTATGTGGTGTTATAGAATTCTATGATAGAGTAATCTTGAATGGGATATGCACAGTTAGTAAAACCATGTAGACAAACCATACAAAGGGGATCCTAGACATTGGAGGGAGAATGGATAGCACAAAATTTGGCCAATCATGCAGCCAAACCATGGGACCCAGTTTATGAGGGGTGAATTTCTAATTTTCCCCATAAATGTTTTAACCACCCACCTCTTTTTCTTATCAACCATCAAAAAGGGTCTCTACCTTTTCCTCTACCATGAACTATCACTTATCCTCATATAGGGATTGATATTTCTCATCCATCTATACTCTAATCAAATTTCCATTGAATGAATTGGATCTACAGAGGTATTCTCTCTAATACTCTTGGTTCATATCTTTATTCATCTCCCTGTCTCATGCATTATTTTGGGGTGAGATCATATGCCTTATTCTTAGATAATTGATTTATTCTAGTATTTTCTTTAATTATTCTTCTAATCCAAGGATTACACCTAATTAGTGGTCATATATGGACAATAATAGGTGTTCTAGTAATTTTCTCTGAAGTTTAGGTGTTTTTATTTATTTTTATAATGCGCTGCATGCCATAAATTTCCACATGTTCCCTTAAAATGTGTAAAACATAATTAATTAATTGTATCTTGTTCAATTAACCCTTTAGTCTATATTTAATTTATTAGAGGATTAAATCCTTGTTGATTTCCACCCCTAGGGAATGATAAATTGAATTTCACCCTTCTAATAAATTTTGAATTGACCAAGCACCATCTAAGTGTTCAAATTGACATGGAATTGGAATTTTCCATGATTTATTAATCAAAAGTACAAATTAAATTTAATAGAAGTTGGTGGAAAGGAAATTCCACATGTTATATTTATAAATGTGAATCATTTGAACTGTGCACCCTTGGTTAAATAGTGTTAATTGATTATTCAATATTAAAGGTAATTCCAAATGTTTATTATTATCATTAGCCTACCATGGTTATTGGATGCAGAACAATGGTTAATGGACTTGTTGAGCATGAATTTTGACACTCCTTTATGTTGGGTGGTGGGCATGAAATATCATACTATTATACTTTTATCTGGATAATGGTCATAACGGCCCATTTTCAATTTCTTCGGGTGTTGGGAATCATGAAACACCCCACCATTTTGAGTGATGGGAACGATGTGTCACATTTTATGAGATTATGTTCGTATAACCTTTTTACTAGAGCCTATATCTCATTTGAATATTTATTTATGCCTAATATATGCCTCAGATTTAGCTATCTCCTAGTATCCATGTATATAACTATATATGTCCTCACATATCTAGTAAATATACATGTATAAATATTATATAAGATTACATATATGTATATATATGGATATACATGGCTACTGATTGGACTCATTCTAAATTATAATGAAGCCGGTAAAGTCTTCTTAGTGTCCTTTTGGAACCTGAATAGACTAATATTTATTTTCCATCATTTATTATTATTCATTTTTCATAAACAATGATATTCTATATACACTGGATAGATTTCTATAGACACCATTAGTGGTTTCCTACTATGTTTATCTCACACCCTACTCAGGCCACCTTTGGTTCCCATGTATAATTCAAAACTGTAGGTGCAGATAAGGGAATGTTACCCATTACAGACACTTGATTCATTTACTTATTCCATAGAGTATGGGAGTAGAAGGACAAGATTATACCCATGATTCTAGTGGAGTAGTCTTTTGGTCATTTTGTATTTTTGTTTATCTTGTTGTATATACCTGTACCATGTATTCCCTATCTCTGATTGTTTCTATATCAGCATTCCATGAAATCATTTTTTATATGAATCATCCTACGGTTTATTTTTAATATTATAGTTTCTTGATTTTTTATTATAACACAGGTGGTTTTGGTATTTTATTTTCATTGTTCCATATGTTATATCATGGCTTCACTTTTCCTATCAATTTATTATATCAGATGTACCAATATGATACGAGGTTATTGTCTCCAAACCATACCACATTGGAATCTCACTACTAGTGGGAAGCCTCTAGAATATTGGAAGGCACACTTAAGGCCATGTGACACATTAGCTCGAGGCATCATTTTACTAGATCCTAGGTTGAGATGTTACATCAATACACATTATCAATTGAACCATCACCTAAAAAAAGAAAATCTAAGATCCAATTCAATGAAGAATACAATAATGGGAACCATGGATTGATGGAAACTATAAAAAACAAGTGACACCTCTTGGTCAATCAAGCAAGGCCCACAAAATCACCTAACATGATATTAACTAAACAAAAAATCATTGTTTTTAGTGGTGGATACTCCACCAACCATGTCAAAAAAATTATCCATGAACACGAAGCTATATAGAAATAATATCATCCAATATATACATTTTTTAAATAATATTAAAATTAAAATGATACCCCAAAAAATTATATTTCATTACTCTTCAATACTAAGTGCATCAATTGATATTTCTATTAAAGTAGTTGTAGCTGTATTTGAAAAAAAATATTCTAAAAATAGTCAATAAAGTAAAAATTTAATGTCTAATATAAAATTTCAATTAAGAAATACAATTTATTATATAGTATAAACATTCACATTCATGAATCACACAATTTATATAAGGAAATTTTTTTAAGTACAAACCTTTCTCTATCTATTAAAGGTCATCAAAAAAATTTACCTTATTAATTTTTAAAGATTAATTTTTGGTGTTGACTGGTAACATAAAAAAACATGAAATTAATCTATAATGTGAAACACAAGAACCATTCTAATACATTATTATGTTATTGAAGCCACACATCTTGTTGAGACTCTAAAAAATAGGAAATTTCGACCACTTGGGATCATTATGAATGTTATCCAAAAATATGAAGGATATATTGTCCCTTGTATTGATGTAATCCACTTTGTTAATATTTCCTTTAATAAAACCTGAAATAAAAATGTGACTATGATAATCCATCCATTCTGTTTGATTTTGGTTTCTAACAACCTTAACATTTTCAGTTTTCATCTTGAAATAGTCATTCTATGTGGAAAATATAACAGAGATTTACTTTTCCATCATAAACAACTTGTAATGCATGAGGACATCCAAATAAATATCTAGATTTAAAAGGACTGGGCCAAGTGAAGGTACACATTTTTCCTCTTAATATCTCACTTTTCCCCTTTGACCTCAACCTCTATATGATCCCTCGTTTTATAAAAACCAAGGTAATGATAAGATAAATAATTTTCATGTCTTTTTAATAGTCATAAATTTCATTTCATAGATTTATATTTATCATAATAATATTATGTAATTTTGCAGTCAAAAGGAAAAAAGATTTATTTTTAACCAAATTGAGTTTTCATGCATTATTTGGTTTTATTGGAAATATTAATTTAAATATTATATACTTATGATTTGAAAAAATGAACTTCATTTTTGAATTCATCATTTCATAATTATCTTAACATTAATTTTTGAGTTTTTTTTGCAATTGTTTTGAATAATAGTTAAAAATTATTATTATTATTATTGAAAATTGTCAATTCTTTTCAAGTATTTATGTAGTCACATTATATTTTGGATTAGTTTTTAAGTTTAATTTGTTAATTTTTTCAATAATAGTACAATATATTTTATTTTAATCAAAATTATACTTGATTTTTCTATAAAAATATTTTCTTACTTAAAAAGGCATTTTTTGAGAAATGGGGATTCATAGCATTTTGTGTTTTTAATTATAAATTAAATTATTATAATTATAAAAATTAAATATTATAAATTATTTTCCAAAATTTTAATAAAAATAATTAATTTTTTGTAATAAGTTCAACTTATTTTTTGGTCATATTTAATAGTAAAAACAACAACAATATGGTAACACATTTAAGGATAAAACATGTTTACCATGAGTTAAACAAAATAATAATAATTAAAATGATTGATAAAATTGTTTAAATTATACTTTATGAACATATTTCAACCTTTATATCATTAAAAAAATTTAATGGTCCATTTTGGAGCCATATTTCTTGAATTATACCTTAATATATATTAATATTTTGGAAAATTCCAAGTGCGTCCTTTCACCCACTTATAAAAGGACACCCTCTCCTCTTTCATACAAAGATAAAAATAAATTTTCTCTGAAACCATCTCAAATAAATTCCTTAAATTCTGACACATGTCCTAGAGTCCATGGTTTTCTCATAATAATAACCTATAGAGGATTTAGGTATAAAGAAAAATAGGTTATCTAAAGAATAGTTATCGTTCATAACCGTGCATTTTTAGTATATTTATGTTTATAACTCTTTCAAATATTCTTAAACCATTATGCAATAATAACAAAACGTTAATTCCATATACTCATATGTTTTTTATTTAATGGAATAACCTATATAAATCCCTTTATTCCATCAAATATAATAATAAACAATTGTTTATGTGTACAACAGACTACCACCTCGCGAACTATTGTAATTTTTCTTCAATAAAGGCCACTCAAAAATGATTATAATGATGGATTTAATTTATTTATACGATATTAATCACATATTTATCATTTTTCAAAGATAACGAGCTTATGTTTAAAGATATGTTTATGGTATTTGTTAAAGGTTAAATGTATAACATTGTGAAAATGTTTCCATGAGTTTTTCTTGACTAAAAAAATTAAGATTTTTTTCTTTTCAGATTTCTTATGAAATGTTTTATTAAAATATTTGGGTATTGAAGTTGATTTATTGGGTAATAAAATGTTTATTTTGAGCCCGATGATTATTCTGGAAAGGAAACTTTTTATGATCATTCATAGACTAATGAGTTTCATTATTTATTATTATATGTTACTTACTATGGTTTTAGTACTCATCCCACATTTTAAAATTTGTTTCATAGGGTTTTAAGGATGAGTAGCAACAAGGATGAGTGAAAGATAAAAATTGTGAAGATATTTCATGAAAATAGTTTTTTTATATCATAAATTATTTTTATTGTGGGAAAATGGATAATTAGTGAAAGTTTACACATTTTAATGAAATATTTATTTATTTAAGGGTGATGAACTAATTCTATAATACTCAAAACCATAAATATACCTAAAATTTATGAGAGAAAATTAATGACTTAAAACTCAATATTATTTAATGTTTAAGGATGGGTCCTAATAGCTGGTATGATAAGAAAGGTTTACATAATTTTATAAGTTAAGATAATGGAAGTAAATAACATTAACAGATTCTAATATATGGTTATAATGATATAAAATTTAAGGATTACCATGTTTCTTTATCTAAACAATTTCTATTTATAAATTTTTTCCCTAGTGGAAATAGGGAATCTCAAGTAGAAAGGAATTATGAGATTAATATCATTTCAAATTAGAAACCCATAATGGTTGTAATTGTAATTTTTATTTTATTACTATGATAGACCTATTTATACAATATATAAATTATATCAGTATTCATGATAGATATAAAATAAATCAAACATTATGAACAGTTCTAAAGTGGTGTATTTTATGAGAAGACCCATCCAATAATTCAATGGATCGTCTATCACAATGACATATGAGGGATCAATTAAATCTCTATAAAATAAATTTATAGTTATTTTTTTAATATAATTAAAAAAACTCTTTCTATTTACCATTTTGAAGGATAATCTGATCAATGGTGGTCAATGGTTATGAATAAGGGGGAAATATAAGAGGTTGATTCCTTGGAATGGGATACTTTTAGGAATTGTTTCCTTAAAAAAAAATTTCTTAATGTTTTTTATCTTAGGATATAAAATTAATTATTAGAGTTAATGAATAATAAGAAAGATTCAATGATTGTATATGAAAAAAAATTCACTTGATTAGAAAGGAACTCACCAAATTATATTAGGGATATTGACAGTGAAATTAATTTGTTTTACCCAAGATTAAATCAAAGATACCTTAGATCTTTGGCCTCTTGTGAATTTAAATGCTAGGAGAAAATTGTTTGCAGTGACAAGAAGCTTGATATGGAGATTTATGATGAGCACGTATTTCATGAAAACAATGACAAAATGTGATATATGTGTAAGGTAAATAAGAGGTATAAGATAAATAAATATGATGGTAAGAAAATCAAGTTTTCAACTTGTGATAGGTGAGGTAAAAAGCACTTGGGGGAATGTCTTTTGAAATATGGTAAGTCTTTATGATATGGTATGTTTTGGAATATGTATTTTGTTTTCAAAGAAATACATATTAGTAATGGTAATAAAAATATTTATAAACAAGAATTAATTTATTTTAAATGTAATGATATGGGTAATTATGTAGATGTGTGTTCGAATAAGTGAAGGAATGTTGGGAAGTAGCAAGATTATAAGAACAATTATGTGGTGAAATCATTTGAAACTGATTTAGAAGATGTTGGACCATCAAATGAAGTGGTAATAAGTATATTAATATTTAATTCATATTTTTATACTGTCTTTTTTGATTTGGGTACTACACTTTCTTTCATTTATGTGAAATTTTTAGGTAAAATAAAAATTTTACCTTAAGAAATAAAGTCATGAATTTTGGTAAAAACACCAAGGGATGGTATTAAGGGAATAAAAATTTAAAAAGATCTTCCTATTATCATATTTGCAAGGTTTTTACTAAAATCCTTTTTTCACACCCATTATAGAATTTGATGTAATTCTAGGTAAGGATTGGATTTGAATTTAACGAGTTAAGATATATTGTATAATAAAAGAAGTTGTTTTTTGAAATTTGTTCTAGTTTTTATATAATAATAAATTCATACCTTTGATAACATATCATGAAGTTGAGAAAGTATTAATATTTAGAAATTAATTTTATCTTTCTCATACTATTGAAAATACAGAAATTTCTGTGATTAATTATGTTTTGGTAGTAAAAGAATATCTAGATGTTTCTCATTATGAGTTATCGAATAATATTACTTATTGGTATTATTAGTTTACAGTTCAATTAGTTCCCAATCTTAATCCAATTTCAAAACAACATTATTACTTGGCTTAATTATAACTTATATAATTTAAAAATAAATAGTATGAGTTTCTTAATGAAGGTTTCATTCATCCCAACACTTCACCAAGGAGTGAACTTCTTTCATTTGTTAAAATTAAATAAGGAAACACGAGGATTTTAATTTATTATATAGTATTAAATAACATCATTGTCAAGAATAACTATTCATTAACTCATATATATGATAACATGGGGTTTAGTAGATAATCTATCATGAATCATGGGGTTGAAGAACCTTAAAGTATCAAATCTAATTGTTTTATAGAGGATCATAATACATCACATATACAATGAACTCTTTGTATAAAAACTACAAGAACATTTATGAATATAATACCATATACCCAAAACACCCATCAATTCTATAAATATGTGAAACTTGGAAAAAATAAAATGTATACAAAATTTTTCACCTACACTTCCTAAGGCGATAAAAATTCAAATTCACAAGGTAAAATCCTATATTTGGAGTGATGCATAAAACCCCACAACATCATGCCCTCCACATATCCACCAAAAACTATAAAATAGTCCACATGAATCCACACACCATGAGAAGGGTCTAAAAATGCTCTGGTATACTCATATCTCATTGTAAGGTTTTTAATATTTCCCAGGGCATGTAAAATAGAGTCTACATGTATCAAAAAGGGAACATGTATAGGGTGTGAGTACAATGTACCCCATGTTTGTCCCCACCCAACCTCATCCAGTCTGTTATAATGGAAACTGTGTAATTATAGAATATATATTGAGTAGGTATGTAGGTAAAAAATAGAAAATAATCAATAGAGAATGAGTGTGCAAGTATCCATGATATAAAAATAAAATAAATATATAATTCATTTTACTAACACTTATTATTTTCCATCAAATCGGATAATCCTACTTCGATCCATGATCAAACACCAAGTAGGGTACCTGTCTGCCATAAGGGACCTATCCATTAAAGGTTCCTGACTGAATACATCCCCTATAATAGGGAACCAACACTTATATATGAGTGTGGGTTTGTGTGTATGCAGATATATATAAATCTATAATATTACTCATAGTGTGGGACATATACTAACTCTAACCCAAGAGGCCAAAATTTACTTTTTTTAGGGAGGTACCGTATATCATTATCCTCAACTAGAAGGTAATATATTATCACAATAAGGAATGTATATACATACATACATACATATATATATATATATATATATCATTTATAAACACACACAATCACTCACTCATAATCCCTCCTCTTTATGATTCAATTTATATAAGTATAGTCGATTTCCCCATGTATAATGAGTACACATGCCTCAAGGGAAAACCTAAATGAAAAGGATCGACATATGCATATACATATAAAAAGAATTCTATAAAAGATAAATAATAATATGAATCCCCAAAACATTATGGTTATGATAAATCTATATCATAATGAATGAACATATCATTTTCAAATAAAGAAATGACATAATATGCTTCAAGGGATCATGTTTAATCAACAAATGCTTCTTATAATATTTTATGTCATATATAAACAATTAAATTGTTATAAAACAATGGAATCCTTTAACATGACACACTAGGAATAAGGGATTCATCCTAGATACTGATACAGTCCACCTTATGCTTGGTTCATAAGGAATCCCCTATTCACATCCAAATAGGAATAGATTTTTACTTAAAATCAATAAACAAGTAAATTTAATATCATATTCATAGAGAAACCCATATCATAACATATTCATACTCAATGTATATATAACCTACCACATTATTAAATATGAATGAAAGGAAACCAAAAGTACATAAGGTAATATTGGTGAGTGTTCGGGCCAAAGGGGACACCAAAACACACCATATGTATGTGATTAAAAAATATCATCACATATATGGATTAATTCAATATAAGACAACAAAAGATATTAGAGGAATTTTATACCATTTGTTTCCCATAAATGGTTAGTTTGTGAATAATAAACATTCCATACTCATGTTATTTTATGCTCCCAAGTCCATGTTGTACAACTAATAGGGGGAGTGGTGAATCATTTGCACTTTTTTTTACAATTTCTCATGGAAATGAAACTTTATGAATAATTAATGTCATGATCCACCCTTATTTTATATCTCTCCCTTACTTTTATAAATAAAATAAGTAAATGAAGAGAACACATGAAATTTTATATGGTCTAGTTTCAACATGGGAGACTAATCCTCATTATGCTTGTTTGTTACAAAAGAATAGATCAAATTTTATCATTATAATATTTTAGTGATTATAGGTGTATTAAAAGATTCAAAAAATGGTTTTTGTAGATATCATCCACTTCACATGGGTAATTATCATCCACATTCCATATATTATGTGGAATTGTTTATACTAGAACCACCAGTCTTGACGATTTTGTCCCTGCTCTGGATTGCAAACTAGATCTCCAATATACATCAAGATTCCTCAGCATAAAAGATGAAGTATTCTTGTATAGTATTTTTCTTCGATTAATAGATGAATATTAACAATGAAGATTGAAATTCATCCCCCCTTCTTAGTGCATTACAATGATCGACATATGCATGAGATAATGCACACACAAGTTGGACTTCTCCCTCCTTAGTGAAAAGATTTCATATGATTAACAATCATATCTATTTTACTCAACAAAAACATAAATAAATAATTCCTCACATGTTCATGTTCATTAGAATTTCTATTCTATATTAAGAGTCTTCAATGTAGTAGAGTATCATGTATCATATTCATAATTCGTGAAAAATTACACCTTATTCATTTCTCTATTTTATATTCATAGATAATTCCATGAATAATGGTTCCATATTTAAAATATGGAAATATTGCATAATTTTTGGTAATTAAATCATATCTTATTTAAACTATTCAAAAAATATTCTATTTTAATTAACTAATTTAAACTCATTTAATCCTAGTTAGAAATTTACATTTAAATTTCAAATAGACTCAATATATTTCCTTCTTAAAAAATATCCAAAAAACATAAATTATTTTAAAATCATTCCATGATGACATAATGGTTCACTTCCAAAAATATCATGTTGTGACAACTTTTCTTATGATGTAATAGGCCTTGATCACATAAAACTACCCTTGTATTGATTCAGAATTCTATGATAGAATCAAATCTATTTATAATGGTTGTGATGTTTATGAAAATAATGATCAAAATAGGCATCATCTAGTTTAACTTACATAATCATCTTATAGAGTTTCCCACTTTATAAAGATCTATAATTTTTTTTCTAATTATTATATATTAGAATTTTAGAGTGAAACTCTTTTCATAATACTTATTAATCGTATTCCTTTTCTTATTTTCATGGAGGAAACTTATTTAATAATAATTCAAAGTATTATGAAGTACCTATGAAAGTGTTACCATTATCTATATTCCATTGTTAATTTTGGTTAAACTCAAAAGTCTTATGAATCTTTAATAGTCTTATAAAAACTCCTGAATACTTATGTAATCATACAAAGATTTATGAAATTGTAATTTCTTTTCGATATCTATAAAGTCTTATACATAGAAAAAATGTTTTACACATAGCTCAATGTCTTTTTAAAACCTCAAAAAATACATGTGAAATTGAAAAAGACATAAATTATTTTTTGGGATTTCCTATTTTTAATATCCATAATAGAAATGATATACTTCAACTACGGAGAAAATAAATTCCGTTAAACACCTTAAATCCGCTCAGACAGCCTTAGGTATTCTAAAAACCATTCAAACACCTTATCATGAAGTTTTGACCAAATTCCTTTTATTCTTATGAATGGATGAAAAAATAAAACATCCTTTAATAAATCTACATGGTTTTATGTATGAAACCCTAAAATCATGAAAGGTAACTCACATTATGGTTTATTAATCATAAGAGTTAAATAGAATATATATGGTAGTTATTCTTATCCCTAATGCCTCATGGTTAACTATGAGACAACCCATTCAACCTCTTTTAATTAAAAAAACATTTTATTAAATTTTTTCTTTGGTAAAACCATATGATATGGAGTACATTCTCAAACCCATTACCCATAAATATCCATATATTGATTGAATGATATATATGAGATATGATCACCCATATAAACCTATGAGGATATGGATCCCTAAGCCTAGAAGAAGAGATATGCCACTCCAGACAGATTTTAAAATCTCAAGATCCTAAAAGGGGGATGATGAGGTTACCTTCCTATTTAGAAACCATTAATCCTATTCATGGTGGAGAAACCTTACCTTCCTACCATCATCATTGGAATCCTACTACCACCTAGTGTAATTGTGACTATATAACTACCTTGAATCTGAACCATAGGAAGAAGGTGAGGTTGAGGGATAAGATAATCTTCTCTAAGAATAACAAAAAATTTAATCGTTAAGGGAGGAATAATTCATATTAAACTATAGAGTTCTCACATAATGGGTTGACTATTTTTTCAGATGAATAATAAAATATTAGTTGAATGGATATGACAGGATATAGAGGGTGATATTCTAATTTGAGAAATATTTTGAAATAGATTAAAAATCAACAAATTTATTTTTTGGATTTATTTTTAAGAATTGTTTTATAATATTTAGAATATTTACACTTAACAAAAACAAATGAAATCCCACTAGGAGTGCGGTGGAAGAGGAATTAACCTTTGGATGCTCTATTAGAATGTCAGTGCATCCCCAATGGAGTTTTGATAAGAGATATACTCTTAGGTAGATTCCATTTCCCCAACTTGGATATCCTGGAACAACATTAGACCCACCTACTGCTCTATAACACACTTTTAAACCACTAAAATACAAAAAAAATATAGATATGAAATATTAAAATGTAATATATTTACCAACTCATAAATTTAGAGGTCTTTAAATTACTTTTTCTTAATGATCATAAAATTTCAATGTTTTAATGTCTAAAAATGAGATTTTATATCCACTATTTTTTATCAATAACCACTATTAAACATCATGGAATATTGGGGTGCGGGGGGAGGGGGAAAAGAAGAATAATGTGTTTTTTCATTGTGGTATCTTTTGTTACCATGCTTACTTCACCATAAAAAATCCTCATTTTGTTATTATACTAGATTATATAAAATACTTTCTCTAAAAATTTCATGAGAATCAAGATATTGGTCTTCATGTAAAGTTTATAATAGAATTAAGAGTGGAATTCATGATTTCCAACACTTTAATTGATAAAAATATATTGCCTTCCTTGGACTTATATCGTAGAGAGATCAATAATGGGAATATCCATTCAAACCCTCTTATATAGGTTTATAAAAAATCATTTATGGATTGTTATGGGGTTTCTAGATCCAAATTCAAGATACCAGACATCTTGATTTTGTGTAGATGTGTGTACCATCAATATTATGGATTCTATAGTAACATATAATAATACTGTGATATTCTCTTTAGGGGTGAAATTATAAATAGGTTTCTTATTCAAATGTTCAGTACAATAATTTCTATATTTGTGATAATTATAGCGCTAAATGTTTCTGTTGTCTAGTGAATGAAAATTATCAACTCGTTCTATTTAAAATTACCCCATCTCTCGCAAAGTATAATTTTAATATATGTATCCTCCTTGATTTGGGATTCTTCTAGCCTTTCCTTCCTTTTTTAGATCAATTTATCTTCTATGGAATCCTTTAACCTGGCCTTTTTTAAATAACCTCCTTGATCCTTTATTATGTTTTAAGGGACAAAATTGATTGTAGGGTATACTCTTAAGGTTTTAAACATTGAAAAGGTGACTATTGGGCTCATTCCTAACTTGTATTTTTGTTATATTCGGGGAATAATCCATAACATAAAAGTTGTTAAACATCACGAGTAATGAATTTATCTGATGAAAATTGATATATTTTATCGGAACCATATTATTGGGTATTTCACATAAATTTATAATTAATTTAAATTAAAAGAATTAAATAAGAGTTGGGAATTATTTATTTTGAGTGGTTGTTGATTATTTAAACCCATCCAATAATGACCCACAATTTTCATACATAAATATCAATACTTTTTGATGAATATTAAATAAATTTCATAAACACATGCACGAAGAACATAATAGTTTAGTGTATTTGGATACTAGAAACACAATATTATTATTTTTTGAATTATATTTAACATCTTCCACAAATATCATCTCACATTGTACTAATCTTAAGAATACCTTACCTAAAGCATTCTTCATAACTAGGGGAAGGAAAGTTGAGAAAGTTTGATCTTAGATGCTCAGTAAGGGTAAATATATGAGAAACAAATATATAACTATATGAAATAATAAGATTATAATAATGATTTGTGGTCAAGAAAATACCGTAATAAGTTTATACCCAACCTATTATAGATCATTAACATGAGTCATGACATTAAACATTATCATTTTATAAAACATGGTCTATAAAAGTGATAAATCCTCCTAAATAAACCATGAACTATTATCTCATGTCATAATAGTGTGGAATGATTCTAAATATATAAAACCATAACCTATGTAAAGTTAAACTACAAAGACCATTAACATAATGGATCAGGACCCATAAACTATTTCTCATTTTGGATCAGGATGCCCGTGTTTCCCATAGTAGATTTGAACTCACATGTTCCCATAGTGGATCAATCCCTTTGACTTGTTTCCCATTGACATATCATGGGATATAAATATTTTTCCTATGTATTAGAGGGGGATATAGGTCCCATACATATTATAATGAAAACTATACTTATGTGTTCCATAATATCATAAAACATTCTTTATATCATCACATCATAACCTGTGTAAAGAAAATAGGCATCATAAACATTTCATCAATTCACCAGAGCTTAACACATGAAAAATAAATGGGTTTCCTTAAAATTTTATCAATATAAACATTAACCATAAACATAAATAATAAGGATAATATCATTCAACCATATACCCATTAAATAATAACTATCACCAAAGGATTTCATCTTAAATGGAAAATTATTTTGAAGGATCACTTGGAAAATTTCTTGAGGAAAATATACTTTCAACATTGAAAAAAAATTTAAAAATAGAAATCCATTAAATATTTTGGAAAGAGTTTTACTTGAAAATAAACTTTTAAACATATAAATGATGATTTAGAACATTAACTATTCATGATAAAAGGAAATTATTTTTATGTAATACATGTGAAAACAAATATTCCTTTCACATATTTGGTAAAATACAAATGCACTTGTTTGAAAAATGAATTAAATATTTCCTTTAAAAACATTATAAAAAGTAAAAAACATCAAATATTTTTTTAACAAATCCTATTTGTAATGTTAAAATATTTTTTAAAAAATAATTAGGAAATAAGGATATGGAAGAAAGGGTTTACGACCGAATAGGGAAAGAGATGATTTTTATTAAAAAAATATTATTTTGAAAAATTGAGTATATAAAATTAGTAAAATGAAAGGAAAACATGTATTATCATAATATAAACATATGATAAGAAAATTTAAGAGTTTATTTGGATATGGATCTTAATATATCTTTATCAGAATCATTAACAAAAATGATCCTAAAAAATGATGAGATTGTATCACAAAAGTCTTACAACTTTGAAATTTTTTAATCATAAGCCCCATAAAAGAATGAAATAAAATAAATATTAAAATATCATGAGATTTAAAAAATTTATAATATTACATGTCAAATGGGATGTATATAAACCTCATAAAATAAGATTGGTGTATAACACAAAACATGTCTCAAAAAAGGAAAACTGAGAACAAAATCCCTTACATTGAGTTCCCTTAGCATAAAAAACTATAGAATCTGCTATAATAAATATAATATATTATAAATATATTTCAGGAACATAATAATATATATCATATCATATATGGTGTACTTATACCCTATAATTAATAATTTATTAATAATTCATTGTTATAATTACGTTACGGGTAATAACTGCTTCATTTTTCACGTATGTTTTGGTTTGATATTTTAGGTCCTTTTACATTGATCATGGTTATATCATTGAAATAATTTTAAAAATTATATAAATTTAATATATATTTATTATATGTTTATTTATAGTTATATATTAATGTTAGAGATAGAAAATGGATTACATCATTCTTGGAGATGGTCGACTATACGTATGGATAAACGTTGTTACCATTTTCTCAACGGATATAATTAAAATAAGTTAAATAATAATATTATCTAAAAAATACTTACAATATAGTATATATAAAATATAATAATTAAAATTATCCCTTATTACCTTCCATGTAAAACTTATGTGGAAAATGAATCACAATGCTTCATGAGGTGGTAGTCTGTTGTACACACAATAAACATTATCTTATTCCCAATGGAATGGAGTGTAAAAAGGAATATGTGATATTATATTTCTATAATTATAATTATGTTACGAACATATTATATATAAATTATATACATCATCATACCGAACTATGATATGTGTTGATGGAAAACCCGTCACATCGGTTTGTGAGGCAGTAGTCGCCGTACAAATGAGTGATGTTATCATTTCCCATTTGATGGAAGAGGAGATTTATGTAGGTATTTAAAATAAAATAATAACATATAAGTTTATTTAATGTACTTATGTTTTTATATTATCATTGTTTGATAATATTTTATGTAGGTGGAGGAAGAAATATTATAAAAACGCTCGTTGAAAAATGTTACCTCTTCTTCAGGTAACCACAATAGGTTTTTAACAAAATCCTTCCTAGGTAAGATTTATGATAAGAATAGGGAATATAAGATGATAGTTTGGAAATAAAATAGGGATTTGGGTAGGTATTTCGTGAATTTTATTTAGAAGTGTGATTAAGAGAAGAGTCTGGGTGTCATTTTATAAGCTGGGGAGAGGACACACAAGGTTTTTTTGAATATAAAAATTTGTAACCACATTAAACTTTTGAAAAAAGGATTAAAAATTAACCATTATAGATATTATAGGATATATTTTCATAAGATAGCCATAAAATTGGGTTTCGATAAGTTTCAATGTCATTTTATCCCTTATCTTTTTAGTTCAACCCTCACTAAACCAATTTTCATCTTAACGGCGGTAATTAATTTTTACTCTTTTGATACTCATAATGGATAAAAATTAAGTTTAATTTATAATAAAATATAAATTATTATTATTCCAAATATGTGATCCATTTTTTCAGAATTACAATCACAAAATTGTAAGAAATTTATTTAAAATTAAACCCGCAAATGCGACGAATAATCGGTTTTCTGAAGAGAAAATTCTCATAAGAATAAAACATTTTAATATCAAAATTAAAAATAAAATTTATTAAGACAACCTAAATTGGATTATTAAATATATAATTGAAGTATTTATACTTTTAAAATCATATAAAAACAATTTTTTTGTTTTTAAATTCTATAAATGAAAAGAAATGTTTTTCATAAACACCAGTATTTTTCACTATTCACTGAAAAAAATTTCTTTTTAGACATTTCTCAAAAAAATCACTCCAATATAATATCTAAATGTATATTTTCCAAAATAATATTATATTTTAAAATATATTTTCTAAAATTGGTAATTTTTTTTATTTTTTCAGAAAATGAAATAAAAGAATTTTTGAGAAAATAACATTTTGAAAACATATAAAGACATATATAAAAATTAATAACTTTTTTATCAATATAATTTATTTATAAAAATATTATAATTAATACTTAAAAATTATTTATTACTATTCATACCACTATGTTTAATAGTTATGTTATAACGACCATGTTTAATTAATAATAATAATAATAATATATAATGGTTTGTTAAAACTCTGTATCACATGTAACATAAGATAAAACCTATGATATATATAACAAAATTTAAACTCGGTGTTGTTTGAAATGAAATTTAAACATTCGTGTTTTGTGCTATGTAATCTAAAAATGACATTGTGTGAAATTCAATCTATAAAAAAAGTTAATTTCTTTGAAAAAAAATAATTCATAAAAACATGGGGTTTTATATTATATACCCCTTAAAATGAATTAAGCCTTAAAATTTTGTCCCTATGATACAAAACAAATATGATTCCTATATATAATCATTTCCTTAGGTTCCTAGGTAGATTATTCAAAATTTTGGTTTCACCACAAAGACTTGGCCTAGGGAGTGGTATTCTTTCTTATCACTTTCTCTCTATAATCCAGAATATCCACTAGCTATTCCTCACATGAAAGATCTTGATCTAGCAGTATAAACAATGTGTTTAGTACATGTGAAGTACCAACTATGTATATAATCAAGAGATATACGTGGAACACATTATGAATTTGGTAGAGATTTACCAACCAAGAAAATTATATGATACTATCATGATCAGTCAAGAATCTCAAAAGAACTTATATATCCAAGGTTTATCTTTACCTTATTTCAAAACAACATAATATTAGTCCATTGATATATTCATAGTAATACATTGTTACCAACATCAAATTATATAACAAACTAGATATTGTTAGTATATCGTTTCTATCATCTATATGTTTCTTTGATGAGTTTCTGAACGGATCTAACCTCTTCTACTGTTTCTTTAGCTTGATCAATCCCCAATAGCTTTATTTCTCCAACTTTATTTCAGAACATTAGAGTCCCACACTTCATTCCATATTGGGATTAAAAAGGATGCTTCTGAATTCTTGGATGAAAGATATTGTTATAAGAAACATCAACTAGAAGAAGGTGTCGATCCCAAACACCATTGAAATACATCGAACAAGATCTCAAAATATTTTCTAGGGTTTGAATTATTCTCTACCACTGACCATCTATATAAGGATGATTTGCAATATTGAAAATTAACTTTTCCTGTTGAAAACTTATATAGAACATCAAGGTAAGCCTTGAATCTTGTTATTATACAATATAAGTTGGTAATCCATCTAATATTACCATTTACTTAATATAAATTATGGAAATATGATCAATATAGAATTATTCTGTAATGGCGATGAAGTTTGCTGGCTTTTAAGGTGATCGAGTACAAACCAAATATCATTATTCCCTTTAAGTTTTTAGGAGAGTCTAACAACAAAATATTTGGTGATGTTTTGCTATTTCCATTTTGGTTTGGGTAATTATTGTAACATCCCCTTATAATTTTTTCTCACATCCTTAACTTTCTATCATACCAAAAACCAAGATACAAACTCTGCAATATCTCTCTTCATTCCATCCCGCCAGAATCACAAATTCATATCTCTATACATGTTTTTAATCCCAAGAGGAATATAGAATGAATAAATATCAGATTAATCTAATATCTTCTACTTCTAATTAGATATGGATAGAAAACATATACGATCCCTAAATTTCATCATTTTACCATGATCAAGGTTTAACTCAGAAACATTTGTCACTATATTTTGTAGTTTAACATCTTATTTATGTGCCTATTTATTCTTCACATACTGATATGGTGGAAAAATAATTTGTGAAACATATGATTTCTCCCCTTAAATATTTCAAGATCCATACATTGAAAATCCACAAATATTGGATTTTTTTATCCTCATTATGGATAAGCTAGCATGATTCATTGAATATAAAGCATCTACCACCTTCATTTCTTTCCGAGGGTAGTAATATACTGAGTATTAATAACTTTTAATCAACTCTAACTATATCATCTTTAACATGTTTGAATCCTTCTATAAGAACATATAATTTAATCTTTTGTGATAAGTATATATATCACACTTTTTTTCATAATGATAATTCCTCTATATATTTAATTTAAAAATTACCACTGCTAACTCTAACTCTTTAGTTAGGTAATATTGATCATGAAAATTAAATTACCATAATTCATGAGCTATAACCATTACATTCTATAGTATAAAACATTCAAATACATTTTTTATGTTTTATTGTAGATTAAAATCCCTTCTCCAATAGAATACAATGTGAGGAATGGTTTACTTACCAAACATATCTTCAAATTCATGAAATTTTAGTCATACTCAACCATACAAAGGAAGAATACACCTTTATGAGTTAACACGGTGATTGGATTATAAATCTGTGAAAAAAATATCAATAAAGCATAAATAATACCCCTTAAAACTGAGAAAGATGTGGATCTCAGTCACCAGGTTTGTCCTAGGATAACATTCAATAAAATATATCTTTGAAGGATCCACAAAAGTAACTTCACATAAGATTATATGTCCTAATAATGAATCTTTATGAATCTAGAATTCAAAATTGGTAAATTTTTTATACAAATTTCAATTACTATGGGTCCTCAGAACAATTATTATATGATCTTGATTCTCTTTTTAATCTTTTATTATATAATAATATCATCTATAAAGACTTCTAAAAACTAATAAAGGTAGTATCTAATGACGATATTAATAAAATCCATGAAGATAGTAGGAGAATTTTTAATACCAAATGGAATTTCTATAAATTCATAGTTCACTAAACTAATATGGAAGGATGTCTTGGGTATGGTATAAATTATGACAATAAAATGATAGTACCTAGATCATAGATCAAAATAGGATAAGTATTGATCTCTTGGTAATTGATCCAAAAAACCATTGATACGGGGTAGAGGATATTTGTTCTTGATAGTGATCTTGTTATGTTCTTGATAATCATGGAAAAGAATCATTTATCCATCATTATATTTTACAAGTAGAGAAGGTTCACCCCTTGGTGAAACACTTGGGCATATAAATCCTTTATCAAGATTCTCTAGGAGTTATTTTTCAATTATTTCAACTCAATCAGGGCCAATCTATATTAAATATTCAAAATAGTTTTAACACCAGGTATGAGTCATATTGTGAATTCAACTTGAAAACTTAGAGGAAGACCAAGATATTCCTCTATAAATACACCCTAAAACTCCCAAACAATATGAATTCATTTTATATTGAGTTTTTTCTCAATAATTTGAGACAAATAACCTTCCTGTATAAGAATAGAAACCCATAAGGTAGAAGTAATTTCCATTTCATGTTTGTGGTCATCTTCACAATTATAAATGGGCATGGGTTCTTTTGGAAAATAAAATGTGACTTCCATTCCAAGGAAAATAATATGGGATATATATAAGGAAATCTAATACATTCCTAAAATATCATCAAATTCAACTAAACAAAGAATCACAAGATTTTTAGGAAGAACTTTCCCACAAATGGCAATCAGAGAGGAACTATAAAGTTGTTATGCAACCATCGTACCAGTATGAGTTTTCATAGATAACTAAATATCCAATCGTTGATCTTGTAGTTAAATACCCTTTTTCAACTCCTTATATATAAAATATTGGTTTTAGATCTTATTAAATAAGATATTATCTATTCTTGAGTGTATGATAAGTGTACCTTTCACCATGACATTCTTGTAACCCACTTGGACTTTCACAAACACATGATATTTCCCATTATCTTTAGGATTAAGGGGTTGTTGTAATTGATAAAAAATACCTTCATATATAGGAATCAGTTGGGATAATACCCATACAACATGTATTTTAATAATTGGAGGATGGTTGATGCATTAGTTGGTATCCTCTTCCCCTCCATTTCATTAACTAGTCCATTAATCACATTTCGACATTCACAAGATTTATGACCCACCCAGTTCCATTCAATAAATTCCCTTGATTATTATTCCAATATTTATGAAATATATATGGATGTTATTTTATTATAACATGCGATTCATTTGAGTTTTCATGTTTATCCGTGACTGCCACATGAAGTGGCGCTCTGTGCTTCAAAGACACAAAGCACCAGTTGAACTCGACCTTCAATACACCATATATCTAAAGATCAAATCCCTAAAACCATTTAATTAAATAATAATAAATACAGTATATTCAAAATTTTAAACTCTTAAATATTCCACAATATATATTAATTATTTTCTTCTTCCATTTCTTAGACTAATTAATTTCATTTCAAAATATTATTATCGTCAATTTTTCATCTTTATTAAATAATTGTTTTTAATTTTATAAATATTACTTTTAATATTTTATGGGTTTATATATAAATTATAAATTATTTTCAATACATAGAAATTTCTTTAAAATGACTCAAATAAATTTTTATTGATGTTTTGATTAACATTGTTTATATTTATAGAAAATATGAACAACATATGCTACATTGTTTTCAAAAACAATTATTGTTTCTTTTTTTATTTTAATAATTATAGAATTTATATTATATGGAAGAAAAAATGTTTAAAGTATTTTTTAGGATCTTAAAAACATATATAAATTATTTTAATTTTTTCACATGAATTTTGAAGTCATTTTTATGCAGTCAATTTTCATGAAAAATGATTTGAAATATTAGTCTGAGTAGCATGTAATTAGTTTTAATGATATATTTAAACATTTTGGACCCATTTAAATATGATTAAATGATATATTTAATTTATGTTGAACTCCATCAATATTTATATAATCATTTTTTATCTCAAATAAAATAGGTTGACTCTGTTTTTCTTATTATAAACATTTTCCTGAGTTCTCTTTAACTATTTTAGATTTATATGATAAATATAATGTACTTGTAGGATTCTTGGAAGAAATACAGTGAGTACTTGAAATTACATAAATGATTCAATTTTGAATCAAATAAATACAAATTTATCATTCTATTTTAATATTCAAGTGATCTTGTAATAAATTTTAACCACATATTATGATCTCTGAAGGACTATTCCTAAACTGCTTTGAGATTAATCACCTTAGATAGATGTAATGACTTAATACTAAAGAACTAGTACATGTTATTATTTCATTTTTCTATCTTTTTTGTCTTAGTTTATTATTTATATAATTGTAATTCTCATCTATTACACATGATATTAATTTCTATGTATGATGTTTCATACAAACACATTCTATTTCATTAATTTGTTACTCACAGATTCTAAATTTTGGACTATTTGTGTTGTGATTGTCACTATCCTATGTGACTGTTTAATTAGGTTATGACTCTCAATTTATATGGTAGGTTTCATGGTTATACTTCCACTAGAAAATTAATGTGGGAATTAGTTTATAATTACCATTCAAAAATCAGTTTGGTGGAAAATGTATCTCACTACAAGTAGAGAGGTATTAGAGAGAACTAGTTACAATTTGGAATAAACCAGTATAAAAATTTTCTATGTTATTTATTTTATTCTTCCAATGAAAGTTAACATTTTTATTTGACAGTGATTTCAATATTATATAGTAAAAAAAATTTCATATTGTATATTCACCCCTATAAACCTTATTCAATTATTTTCGACCTAAAATTACCCATAAGTATTTAACATAAATAATTTTCAGTAGTCAAAATCATGTAATTTTGAACCTGAATATCGTAATATTTTAAAAGTAATAAATAAAAATAATTAAATTATTTTTTAATTTATTAATATCATAATAACTACTTGTATAAGAATATTGTAATGTTGTTTTATTATATCTATAATCTTATAAAAAAATTCAAAGAAAGAGACAAGGTATTAACTTTTTAATTTAAAAAGTCATCCAAATTTGGTTAAGTTTAAATTTATATGTATAGGTCCCTCCAATATTTTAAATTTATTTCTATTTTGAGTTATTTTGTTTAATGAATTTTCAACTTATAGAGTTTTAAAAAATAATGATCATGGGTTGAAAATTTATCATGAATAATTTATTAACAATGTTAAATTTGTTATATCATATTATCTATAATGGGATTATTATTAATATATATTAAATTTTTTATAAATTAATTCTATCAACCATTATTTTTAGAGTTTTTTAAAAAGTTATCCTTCAAAAATTACACAATTTTTAAATTTTATAGTTCTTTATATAAAATTTTATAAACATTTATTTATTATATTTTATAATTTTTAAAAATATAAAAATATATTGAACTATTAGTAATTTAATC
This sequence comes from Viscum album, assembly GCA_963277665.1. Classification (NCBI taxonomy): domain Eukaryota; kingdom Viridiplantae; phylum Streptophyta; class Magnoliopsida; order Santalales; family Viscaceae; genus Viscum; species Viscum album. Next base: position 1,668,090,487 of record OY728143.1, on the reverse strand, counting down.
ATAAATAATTTTGGAATAGATGATTACTCTTATTTCATTGATGTCTTTTTAGTTTATAAGAAATATAATATGATTTTTGTTTAAAATTTTTTCATGAAAAATGTCATGTAATTTTTAATGATAGTCATGTATTTTCATGGGTAATTTTTTTTATATTTTATGAATTGTGGGTTTCATAAATTAATTAGTTTTTTATAGTATATTATATCCTTCAAAATTTTATCTTATGTATAAAATAAAATTAATTTATTCAATACAAGGGTTTTCTTAATTTTTAACATAGTATTTGTTTTATATATATGTTTTTTATTTATTTTTTATCAAAATTTTTATATAGAATAATAATATTTTGATGATTAACATTTTTTATTTTATTATAATGTTGTATAAAAAAATTAAAATGTTTCCCTATTAAATGTGTGATATTGTTATAAAACCTTATTATTATTTTTTGGTTTATATTTTTGTAGAAAGTAGAAAGTTTTTCATTATGTTTTATATTTTTGTAGTTATTTATTATATAATAAATATATATCATTTATATTTGATATAAATAGTAATTAAATTGTATCTTTTTTTGATTTTAGGGATGTTTTTTAATTAATATTTGTAAAATTTGGCTTATACCAAAACAATTTTAGAAATAAAATTTGATCTCTTATTAAATTTAAATTTACATTATAAAAAATATGTGTTTGTTTGATAGTTTAATTTTGAAGATAAAAGTTAATTTTGATGTTTCATTTATATACATAATATCATATATTTCCCTTTTCAATTATAATTGTGCTTTGATCCCTAAATTGGCCTCACAAGTCCATATGATTCATTATGTGAGAGTTATTTCATTTTGGTGATTTTTATATAGAAATTTACAATATTATTAATCAAGGATGAATTGAAATGAATTTACATATATTATAAATTTCTTCATTTTATTTTATTTGATTAACCAAAGTTATAGTGAAATAATACCTTGTCATAATAGTTGAATCTTTCTAAATCTCATTGAATCCATGGATAATCCTTTCATATTTCTTTAGCACATTCTATGAGAAGAAATTAAAAATCCACCTTGTCACTGATTTTTTTAATTTTGAACTTATAGTAGAGAGTATAATGTTTTAATTATTTTTTATCTTTATTTTCTTTGGGGCATGTAAATATTATGTGTGTGAGAGACGGTGATTCATTAACATGATTGTGATGGGAAATATTTCAAGTCATTCTCTTTTGTTTTATTTTGTGTTATTGTTTATTCCTTCACATTACATTATATTCATTTATATCACACAATTTGTTTATTTATTTCCCATTTTCTTTTGTTTTCATTATTCTTTTTCAGGACTATTTTGTAAATCAATAATTTTTACCTTTGTACATATCACATTTTTAAATTGTTTAAAATTCCATTAATAAAAGTTACATTTCATTTTGAAATTTTATTATGTTATTTTTGTTAAATAATAGTATAATAGTCTTTGGAATAAAATTATTAAGAAAATAAAAACAAGCATAAAAATTATAAAAAGAATCAGTTAATAATTACTAATGATGTTTTTTAGAAAAATTTCAATCAACATTTACTTTATTAGTTACTTCGTACATTTATTATCTCCATTATTTAACATGGGTCATTTTATTTTTACCCTACTTATATTATGACTTTCCATTGTTTTAATCATATTTTTTAATTTATTTAATAATTTATTTAATTTGGATGTCAATTTTCATCTCATTTTTTACTTATTCTTTTTCATTTTCCACCCCAAAAATTCACATGAAAACCTTGAAATTTTATATTGAGATGTGCAGTTTGTCTCATCTAGTGGAGATAGTAGAGTTACAATTGGAATATAGAATGATTCACTTTATGAATTATTGAAGGAATATATAGTCCTTATTTTATATTTTTATTCAATTAAAGAGTGGAGTGGGATAACTTTTGAGGGTATGTGTTAATGAAGTTAAAACCTTATTTTGAAATTGACTACCTGAATTGAATGTATTAAAGGAGAATGATTATGATAAGTTATATTTTAAAATATTTATAATATTAAATTCAATTTATTTAGAAATATCAATATTTTGGGTTTTTAATAAATTTAATTTTTTTGAGTATTTTTTTATTTTATTACTTTAGAATATAAGGACATGATTAATTTTATGTGTGGGGGAGTTGATAATTATTATTTATTTTCCATTTTATAATTTATTTATATCTAATTTATGTTTTTTATGTCCAAAATATATTTATTAACGTAATAAATAATTTATATTTAATTTTTAAATTTTTATAGTTTAAATATTTTTTTTATCACTTTTATTTCTAATTAATTTTAATTCATTAAATTTATTATTAAAGTAAAAATTAGTATTTATTTTGAATCATTATCATGTATTATTTGAATTTAAAGAGTTTAAATATTTTAATCCCATGTAAATTTTAAAAATTAATTTTCATTCTTTGGTAATTAGTTATTATTTTTTAAAATTGAGATAATTAGTTTTATGTTTTGTTGTGTTTATGTTATCTAAATATATATTATCCATCTTATGTAATTTTTTAAAATTTTATTTTAATAATATGTAGTCATTGGGAATTATAGTTTAATCATACAATATTTCTTTTAATATTATTTTAATCTCACATTGGTTAAATGCAATTTTTCAATTATGTAATTATTTATTTATCATAATATTACATAGCTTATTTTAAATTGTGCTTAATCTAATATAGGTAGGGTATATTTTGATAATTTTAGTTTATCATGATTAATTTAAATTATTTTAATATTATAGTACATAAAATATAAATTTAGTGGGTTTTACTAATTTTTATTTAATATTATATAATCTATTCTAGTTTTAGTTTAATAATGCATAGTTTGTTTGAATTTTTTGTAAATTTTATATAATATATTTTCATTTATTATAATATTACTTGAGTTATATAATTCTTAGTTTAATATTATGTGACTTATTTTTGATAACTTGAGTAATTATTGTTATAAAAATCATCACCTAAATAAATAATTTTTCTTATCTATATATAATTAAATTAGAAAGCCGTGTTTTTATAAATCAATCTGAACCTTTTTAGATTAGACTACAATTTATAGTTAGGGTATTTCAAAGTGAATAGAGTCATGTATAAAAAATAAAAATTATTCTAAAAATGAATTAGGAAACTATATAAGAATGATGTAGACCAAAATATATAGCTTTTTGTGACTGTTGGATTAGAATTAAGAAGGAAATGGAATTATTTAGAGAAAAAAATTAAGAAGTAGAAGGGGGTAATGTTCTCATTCAAATGGATATTTAAGAAACACCATGGAAGTTAATGGATTTAAAATTAGATATTGAGATGTTGCAGGTTAATTAAATTGAGGAATCACTGTTTTATAAAGGCATAGATACAGGTCAAATGTTATGGATACACATTTAATGGGTGGCGAATATGAGTGGAAATCAAGGAACCCAAGGTAAACTGAATCTATGATGTGGATCTTGAAAATGAGTATCTATTCAATGGAATGTTTTAAAACAATAATTTTTTTAATCAAACAAATAGTGAAATATATTTTTGGAAAGATGAATAATGATGCAACTGGTAAATATTGAGATATATTGGCCTTGTGTATTAAAACACCAATTATGTTTGAGAAGTTGGAGTGGATGATATGTAGTCAGTAATGTTTTGTGGATTTATTTAGATATAGATGTTTTTTGGAAAATGTTGATAAGTGGTCTATAAATGTATGTAGATGGATGATGAATTATTGATTCTGAACTATAGCTGATTTAGATTTGGTTCTTTTTATTAAGGATGAGTATTTCTGATAATTGACATATGGGTATAGAGAGGAAATGATTATCATACATGGATATTGAAAAATGAATTGGATTGAAATAGATATTTGATGGATGAGGCTAAATATATCTTTTACAAGAAGGATGAATGTGAGTGAATTGATAGAGTAAAATTGTTATTGATGATCATGAATTGACAGAGATGAGTTGTGAAAAGAACTAAAGAATATTTTTGAGAAGATGAGTTGTGTTGATGACACGGAATGAGTAATAATTTCCCTATGAATACATTTATATCAAGATGGATTACTAGAAACCAATAATTAATTTAATTATTTAATACTTATTAATAATTTTATTATGATGAAATTTCTTGTAATTATTTCAAGATTTGAAATTAAAAAATTGTATTACTTAGAAATTATTAGGGATTTTTGACTAAAATATAGTTTTTATAATTTTTTAGGATGTCATTGGAATTTATAATATTTTAAATAATTTGGGTGGGGGGGGGGCAGAAGGTGGTTAATATAAAAAACGAAGAGAAAATTTAAATAGAGGCTCATAATCGGAGTTTAAATGTTCAAAGGGAAACAATTTCCAAATACCATAGATTTATAATATCTTTCAACCTATATTGTGGAATTTCTACAAAAAACTTTTATTTTATTTATTTATGTTTTTATTTTATTCTCTACAATAGGTAATCTTTTGAGGATAAAAATTTATTTTATTCATTTAGTATTTTATTTTGAAGCATATTAATTATATTCTTAATTATTTCATGTTTTCAAATATTTTAATATATATAATTTTCACAATTTCTAGTTTAGATAATTTAAATTATTAATTTAAATTCTATTTTTAAATATATCAATTTGTATAATTTGAAAATATGTTACTTCAATCATTAATTCATGAAATTCATTATTTTTATATAATTTTCAAAATAAAGGTTGAGTTGTATTTTTAGAAGGTGATTCATTGGTAAAATGAAATTTTTGAATGATTTTGAATAAAGTTATTTATATTTGAAATGACTTTAGATTGATCATTAAATTCTACAGGTCTTGTGCATATGTAATTATAGTTTTACTCTTAGATATTGATGTTGTCACACAATATCTTCATGAATAAAAGAATATATTATTGTACCTCGGACTTAAGATAATAATAAAATTTTAATATTTAATATTATTATGGTGACGTTGAGTATTTTTAAGATAAAAATTAAACATATAGATTTTGAAATTCTAAATTAATATTTAGTTAATTAGATTCAATTTTGATAAAAGAAATATAACCTTTATTTTTATTCATTATTTCTTAGTGTTATAGAAAATCAAAATCTTCTCATAATATAAATATTAATTTTATAAGTATTATTCACAATAAGACTTCCATGAGATGAGGAGAAAAAATAATACTATATAAGCATAGAATTTTGAATTTAATTTTTATTTGTGAAATTCAAGTGACACTTTTTGACACCCCATATTGTAATGATAATTATTATTAGAAATATCTTATATAATTATAGTCTTCTAATATATAATATCATAGAAACAATTTTAGAGAATAAATTTAATAAATTTATGGAGTGTAAGTAAATTAAAGTAATTAATGATAATATAGAGAATATCAATGAATTCAATGTGAATGTAAATGGAGAAAAACTATAAGTTTGAGGGATAAATGGAAAGTGAATTATTAAATATAAACAGTGAAGTGGTGAGACAAAAATGAGGTTTTAGAGAACTCAAATAAGATTCAATGGTGGTCATTAACGTACTTTTTATTTTACCAGATATATTTGACCTAATTTTTTAGGTATTATATGATCAGGATTTAAATTCATTCCCATTGGATGAAATTCACTATATGTTTATTTTAGATTATATATGGAAAGTTTCCGTTTTTAATAAGAAGAGAAATCCTATAAAACAATTTTATTTGAAGACTTGTAGTAATATATAATTTATAGTTAATTTAAGTGTAAAGAAAATTTTTCATATTTATGTTATAACATTGAGGTAATTTTTACAGACCCATATCACGTAACACAAGGTACGTTCGAAATAAAAAAGAAAAATATTGTTATGAGATTCTATTAGAATTTTTTAACAATAGATTAGTTGGCTACCTTTCCAATGTTTTTTCTATTTTAAAATATAATCAAGTTAATGATGATGGTGAGTGGTTACCAATATTTCAAAGGAATAAAACCCATAAATTCAATAAGTTGAAGTTTCTATCTAAATATTGGGTAAGAATTACCAAAATGGTGATGAAGAAAATCTAGTACTCAATATAGATAAATAATAATATTACCAAAAAACATGGAAAGTAATTAATTTTTCTATAAGATAAATTCATTATTGGTAAAGTGAATGAATGGGAATTCTTGGGTGGGGAAGATGAAAGTGAAAATAATGAATAAGTAGAGACAAACATGTGGTTAATGATTTAATACTAATTGGTAGACTATATAAAAAATATATGTAATTTTAAGAAATAAAATTATATATTGAATAAGAAACCAAAATTTTAAAATATGATTGGTAATGGTCAATATGAGGAATAACTGATGTAGTTTAAGTATGTTGAATTTATGAATATTTCACTTATTTTAGAAAAGAAAGTTAATGATGAACGTAAGGATAAGATCAATAAAAAATATACAGAACCTGTAATTACATTATTAAAATTTTTGGACAATAAAAACCCTTTGAATAAATTAAAGGCTTATTTTTAAAATTATATATAATAAGTTAGTAATAATAAAATCTCTAATGACAATACTTGTAAATAATATAAGATCCTATATAAGTATTTGAATAATAAAATATTGTTTGAGTTGATTCTCTATAACCAACTACATTTTTACATCTGATTACTTGTATATTCATGGTCTTAAATATTAATAAACATCTTATCACATTATGAGTTTTATTCTACAAAAAATAATGTGATAATTTCCTTAGAGTATTTTCCTCATACAAAGGTTATAAAAATTACCATATTTGATCTGTACCTTGAAGTTCTATCTAAATATTCTAAAATATATGTTCTATTTTTAATGGAATCTATCTAAGGAGACATTTATGTTCTTTGAATATTAGGTGTTGGAGGATTACAAAAAAATAAGACTTCTTCTCATGAAGTTCACACTTGGTAATCTCTAAGATAAAAGGTTATGAGAATAAAAATATCAACAAACATTTCACATTATATACGTCTCATTGAAAATTTTATTACAAAAACATGTGTATTGGTCATGAAACTTGAGATTACTATTAATGTATATAAATAATAGTAGAATTATATTTATTTAATAAAAGAAATTATAACATATTCTCAAAGAGATGTAGGATATTTTGGGTCTGTATTTAATGGTAAGGAATTAATAAATAAGTCAAAATATATGTTTTCCCATCCATTTAATTAAAAGTAGATATAGTTGTCCATTAAATTAGAATATAACTATCTGATTAAGTCCATGGAAATGGTGGTTTATCAATGAGTTAATTTCAATAAATTTAATGTACTATTTATCAAGCATATTTATTTATGACAAAATTAATACAACCCGATTGATGTGATATTAAGACAAAGAGATTATATTATATAGTGAGCATCCATAGGGGTTATTTTCATTGTGACATTAAAATATCTCTCTATAGGTTCCTTGACATGTTGGTAGATGATGATATATAACTTTAAGTCAATTTTCCTAATTCCAAAAAGAAACAGGTTTAGGCAGTCCCACATTAAGTGTATCCAATAACATAGTTAAATTCTATTTGAATTCAATATCAGAATAAGTATTTTTATCATGTTTCAAGGAGTAATAATTATTTAAGTTATTTATATAGCATGAATTATATTACCAATTATTTCAAAAAAAAATACTTGAGTTTAATATTAAATTAATATTTATTTATGAGGTAGTGAATGTAATATTTATTAATTTATGGAACACATAAATATAATGATATTAATTTATTTTAAAAAAATTAGTAGCAATCAAGATTCAATAAATATTTAGGAATATCGATAGACCATGTTAAGGGTTAGGAAGAAATGAAATATTTTATTTAATATCATTTAAATAAATATAAATTGAACTATTTAAAAATGACATTTAAATACCTGTATGTTTTGTGAAAATAAACGAAATAATAATAATAATGTTATTATTTTTATTTGAAATATTTTTTACTTAGAATTAAGATATTTTTAAGGGCCTTTATAGGATAAAAAATTCTATAACTGAATTTTATAAACTATTTTTTCTCATTTCATGGGTTAATGATTTATTGTACACAACACTTCCCTCTAAATGAATCTTCAATGTCCAAAGAGAATAAATCTTCTTTATGAAACTCTCAATAAAGGAGGGAATCAATCCACATACTCCCTCTTAAGACTAAGAGGTGTAAAATAAATCCTTCACATGTGGATGGATTTCATGTTGGGATCAATGGTGAATGATTCATGCAGTTATTATTATCCATTATATCCCTCAGAGATTCTATGATAATGTTACAAGGCTTATGGGGAAATGTGTGGATACTGCTAGATGAATTTTATCATTGAATCCTTAATCAAAATGATGGTATGACAAGAAACATCAACTAATTCGACAACTAATAATGATTTTCGATAGAAATAAATTATTAATTATTTTAATTATTTATAAAGTATATGTGAAAAGCTTCTGTATTTGAAACATATGAGTTTAGGTTTATCATGTTATGGGGATTTATATTAATAAACTGATGAAGAAACATTTTTAGACATACCCCCAACCACTTTTGATGCACTCTAGAACCATCATGTTGTTTAGGAGAAGTTATGCATTTTTATATAATTATTTATTATTTTTTGATTGAATTGAATAGTTTTTTATTAAGTTTTCATTTTGAGTTTTACATTCTAAATATAGAAGTTTGGGATGGAGTGATAGTTAAATTTCATATATTCTAGAATATTCCATGAATATATGGAGAATATTCTAAGATACCATTCAGAGAATCTATATATTATGGCCAGATAACACATATACCTAGAATATAACTAAAAATTCCACACAATGTGTCATTATTAAAAACATGAGGATGAGTTTTGAAAATAATTTCACATCATGTGGGGGAATATTACATGAAATCATTACACACCACATATTGACTGGCTTGATGGAATGTGGATTAATAATATAAGATTGTGTGTATATGGTGTTCACATCGCATAACTCCACACGATTTGGAATCATGGGAATTATAGAATATGTGTGGTAAAAGTATGAGATATATATTAATTATATGACACATATGTAATAAATATTGATAAACATGGACTAGTTTTGATTACATGGAATTTATCGAGAATAAATTTCATGTAACACAGAACTATATATATGGAAATCACATTTAGTCCCTTGGTGTGTATTGAATATGTCAAGAGAATGAAGTACACAACTTATAGTGAGTTGTACATGTCACGACCCATCCTCGGGGACCGTGTCGTGACTACCCCAAGCCCACCTTCCATAGGCCAGGGGCTGGAGACTAGCACCAAAGGCATAAATCCCGATAACTGGGAAGACATTGCCTTTATAAAAGTAAACAAAACACCACAGAGTACAATAGAAAGTAAAACACTAAGTACAAAGAGAAGTGATGAAAGGTAAATGGGCCAGAATACAAATCCAAATGAAAGTTCAACTACAACTGAACAAAGTACAATAGAAAAAGACAATAGCTGGAAGAACGGAAGCAGCTCCTAGGTCATCCTCCTCGGATCCTACCTGAAGGGTAGGTACAGATGGCACATCTCCTGGATCGTCCACCACGGATCCTACCTGAAGGGTAGTTACAGATAGCCTCCACAACGCTCTCGCCCATAAACCTCCTCCGTGTGTCGTCTTGTCGCGGAGTCCACCTCCGGATACTGACTCGCCGTGTAGTCCACCTCTGGGTACTGACTCGTTGTGTGGTCCACCTCCGGGTACCATCCAATCCTCGAACACTCGGCCTCCGTTAGCACTACCCATCGTCTGCAACCAACACAACGAGGTGCGGGCATAGCCCGTGAAGGGGTGAGTAAAACGATACTCAGTAGGGACCCCGAGACCCTCAAGGTCTCACTAAAAACAAACAAGGATAACCACAAAGAAGATCTCAACAGATAACCTCTACTTAGGTATATGCCCATGCATATACCTAAGTTATCAAGTAACCCATCTCAATCATGAGGAAAACACCAAGATCATGAAATAAACGGATAACCACTACCTAGGTATATGCCCATACATATACCTAAGTTATCAAGTGACCCATCTCAATCATGAGGTAAACACAAAGGTCAAAAGTATCAGCTCAAACCAGGATTTTCATTATCGATACCATAACTGCTGAAGAGCCCCATCTCTAGAGTGTACAGTTGTCCTGTCATGACTCCGAGGTACTACTCACTTACCTAAGACTGCTGAGGTACTCCTCCTGTCGAGTACCGCGTGTCAGCCACCAAAACACCGTAGTGCTTCCCGTCGGGGTATGTCACCAAAACACAGTAGTGCACACCCCCTAGTAGCCTGCTGAGGTACTCTCCGGACGAGTACCGCGTGTCTACACTATCACACAGGTAGTGCTCCATCTGCCATGGGTCTACACCCAAACAATGTAGTGCTTCGTCCACTGGGCTAGTCGACTCACTCCAAGTCGAGTCGGTCAAGAAATCGTCAGGTCTCAGTCGGCTACACTGTCTCCGTACTCCGCACGATCATCTTTGGGAGGGTCCGCTCCATGATATATAGGTCCATACTCAAAGTATCTCAAATTCCCACGAAGAAGTATCTCAACGGACCGCCTCGTAATAGGGGTCTCAACGCAACAGACGGCGCGTCAATCGGACGCCCGGTCTGTGAGTTATTATCCTTTTCGTCCCAGGGGCCCGGTTGGTTTTGTGAGCGAACCAAAATGTCTATATCTCAACTGTACCCTGAACTCTCATAGGGTATACTCATAGGAACCGTTTCTCAACTAGATCACCAACACCACTGACGGTTCGTCAAACGGACGTTCGGTCTGAAAGATAACAGCTTTCCCATTCCAAGGGCCCTGTTGGATTTCAGGTACAATCCAACCCGGACACTATCCAACAACAACCAAAACTCGGGAGAAGTATGGAAAAAGTTCCATCTCATCAAGAGGAATTCAACGAGACAGACGGCGCGTCAATCGGACGCCCGGTCTGTGAGTTATTGGCTTTTTCGTTCCAGGAGCCCGGTTGGTTTCGTGATCGAACCAACCCGAACGCACTACGATGGTATCCAAACCTTGAGCGGAGTTAGCCAAAAGATCCGTCTCACTTAGAGGAATCCATCAAAGTCAACGGCATGTCAATCGGACGTCTGGAGCTCAAGATATGAGTGTTTCTGCTCCGAGGGCCCGGTTGGTTTCGTGTACGAACCAACCCGGCCGAACCCAAAGTATTTCGAAACCTTGAGTACGATTTATCGAAACGACCATCTAGATCCAAAGATCGTATCACCATAGATGGTGCGTCGATCGGAGATCTACAGCTCAAGATATGGGTGAAATAACGTGAGGGGTCCGAAAACGGGGGTTTCGGGCCCGGACCGACCCGGCCCGAGACCCCCTGGGTCGGGCCGAACTGGGTCGACCCGACCCGGGTGCGTGTCCGGCCCGACCCTTGCGATCCGGCCTGACTCGGTCTGCCCAAGCCGGCCCGGCTCGGCCGGGGGTTCGGCCGCACGGCCGAAACGTGCGGGGGGCGCTGCCCCCACGTGAAGAGTCGCGGCCCCGCGTGGGGCCGCCCGTTCCAGTGGACACGGCAGTCGGCCGCATCCCGACATTCCCATCCGGTCCCGTGCAGTCGCGGGACTGCGCTCCGCTGCCGCAGCTTCAGCCGCGGCGGATTCTTCCGGTGGTGCTCCGGGCGCCGCCGCACCGGCGTGGCGCGCCAGCAGGGGCTTCCGCGGACCACCATACGAGCTCCGGTGGTCCGATTCGCCTGCGATATTCGCCAGTGGTCACCCCAGGATCCGACCATCGCTGCAAAGATCCCACAACGCCCGTGCGGCTTCGTTTGTCATTTCCCGTCAATCTGCATGTCAATTAACAAAACACGCCGTCTTCGTGGTTCTCCGGCATGACGTGATGGCGTCGCGCCCCTTCACCGTGGCCCGACTACATCCGAGGATGTCTTCGGGTTTCTCCGACATGGCGCAGCGGCGTCGCATCCTTGTTCGTTTTCACGGCGCGACGCGACAGCGCCACACATTCCTTGCTGCATGTTTTCCGCACAGTACGATGGCACCACACCATTCCCGTTTCAATCCACAAATGAAACCCACATGGATAAGGAGGAGGGTCGGCCATGTTTGTGCAGTCCGTCCCCCTCTCGTTAATTGATAGCAAATGGTCATATTTCACAAATAATGTCAATGTAATAATCACGAACATATTAAATAATAATCCTCAACATCAATCCACATAAACGAACAATCCGCAGATCAACCTGGAATTGGTTGGTCCGCGCTCCTCGTTCTTTTTTAAAAAGCTAAGAGAACACAAAAATAAATTCCCCTACCTTGATAATTGATGTCGTACATTGGGTGTCGTGGAAAACGGCGTCGCGAGGAAAGAATTCGTAGGCGACGTCGGAGTGCGTCTGATGTGGCGTCTCCTCACTTGTCGCGGAGAAGAGAAAATATGGCACGTCGATCGTTCTTCGCGGAACCATCATTCTTCGTCGAAGAAGATGTCGTTCTTCGTCGAGAAGGAAGTCCTCTTCTTCTTCACAAGAATTCTCTCCCAATCATCCTTAGCACAATGAAAGCCCTCCCAAAATAAAATAATAAGCTACCCTCTTTATTTTATTAACACATGCCATTTCAAATTTCAAAACTCAAAACACTTAAATAATTATTTGAGTAGGATCAATTAATTAATTTGAGTATGTTGGCAAGAGTTAAGAGAGGGAGAGAGAAGGTCCTCTTAAATGTTGGGAGAGTTAAAGAGGTGTTTCTTTGAGAGTTACAAATTAAAGAGGGGGGAAAGGTTATGAGAGTTATGGGAAGTTGTAAGGTTGGGGCTCGTATGGGCCCCACCTCACTATTATACTCACATGGGTAGTTAGGTGCCCCACCCCAACTCCCCAATGTAGGATATAGCCACTTAGATACAAAAAATAAAATTGTTCCACAATTTTATTCACTTCATATATAACAAACAAATTTTAACTTCTCCTCCCGAGCATACACAACTGTGGTAAAGGTCCCCTTAATCAATTACCGGCGTTGCGAGTTCATCGGTGCCCTAGGATTTGAATTCCGAGCACTGGTTAAAAAGTTAGAAAAACCCGCTCGTTGGTTCAATGAACGTACCTGAGCTAAATTTTGGAAAATGATTTCGGGCACACCGGGCCTCGGAATCAGGCACCGTCAGAAACTGTGTTCTTTTAAAATTCCAAAGAAAATTAAGAAAAAAATTTCTTTGAAATTTCCGAGTCTTTACATTACTCCCACCTCATGGCTTTACGTCCCCGTAAAGCTTCAACACAAACTGGGGTCACAAAAGCGGTATTGAGCACTCATCTGAGCCTTCCGCTCTCATGTGCTTACCTGGAGATTCCGTACTGTCAAAGAAAGCGCACATGAGGATTCGACCATCCTCATAGGATATGCTCATGTTTATCCTTGATCCCTACTGGAGCCTCCGTGGAAGTAACCCCATCGCCATCGTCCTGCTCCTCATGGTCGATGATATGCAAATGGTTGAGCACGTATCTCCTCAGCTGAGATACCTGGAAAACGTTGTGCACCTGGTGCAACTGAGGTGGATGGGTCAAGCGGTAAACCACCTCGCCTACCTAGATGAGGACCTAGAAAGGTGCATTGAACATCGGAGATAACTTCCCGCCTTGGCCACATCCCCGTAAACCTCATCGAGGTGAGACCCGTATAAGGACGTGATCGTTATCCTTGAAATCTAGAGGTCTCCAATTCCTGTTAGAACTGAAACTCAAACGACTGCTTCCATGAGGGTATGGTTGACTGAATCAAGAGTGAACGGTCGCACCCTCTTGTGCATGAGTTACCCTGTGCAGCCTGGGGTTTCCTTTTTTTCCGACCAAGGAAAACCCATTCCGATGTCGTAGTTAAACCACAACCTTTTTGCCTAATACAGTCAATCCATGTATGAACTGTGGATCCAATCCATACTCAGACCAACATCGTAAGTCCTCGACGCTGCCACCAAGAGATTCCAACCGAAACTCTCGCCTTGAGGGTCTGACAACACTGTCAGCGTAAGTGTGATTATCGAGTCTCCTCCCAAGGTATCTCCAGACGTGAGGGTCAAGTCCATGACTTACCGGAAAATCTAGGTCTGGAACAAGGTTTTTGAATGTAAGGAATGATTCATATCGACGTCCGTTACTACAACAGCTAGTAGTGGACACAGACTATCCCTTGAATCATTTTTAGAGCCATTGGGTTACACTCCTTGACCGCATGCAGCTACTCTCTTCCTCCGACCTCCAGCTTCCTGAGCCTGGCGGGGATAACTAAGGCGGCTGGTTGTAGCATGTTAAGATGTACACCACCTCATGCTGCTCTCCTAGATCTACCTCCACGTCTACTTCTCCGCAGACTCAACTCTCTTTAAAGCTTCCTCTTCTTTAAACATTTACCATGCTCGGGTCTCTAAGACTGGAGCTGGTTTCCTGTTTCTTATTGCAATGTGTAGTCTTCATCCGCTCCTGGATGATCTTTACCTTCTTTGCATATGATCTGAAGGAGCTGCTAAAATTTTACCTTTGCTGAAAAGAGAAACTCGGTCTCATCCCCTGGATGAACCACGCCCATTGCCTAATATAATCAATCCTGACATGAATGACGCATTCACGCCATGGATGATGTCGTAAGGCCTCGACATATCTACTTCTAGATCCAACTGTCACTCTTACCTCCAAGGGTCGAGTCACACTGTCGGCATCAGTGTGAGGTCACTGGGTCTCCCCTTGTATAAATCTTGAAAGTGAGGGTCAAGTCAACAGTTTTAACCGGGACCACTCAGTATCAACCAAAGAAAAGTACAGGAAAGCAAACAAAGATAAGTGTCTTTTTTATTATTGCAGCTCAAAATACAAAGACATGAATACAACAACAACAAGGAACTAGAAGTACAAGAGACATATCCACTAGTTCTGCTCCGGTCTACCTGCTCTCGGAGCTCTACTGCCTTGTCCACTGCTCAGCCGTTGCTCAAGAACCCGTCGCTGCTTCTGCCTCGGTGGCTCCTCTAAAGCCTGCGGATCAACTGTATGAGGAGTCGGTCAGTCACGTTCCAGGTGAACCTCTCTGCCACATGAGTAACACTGTCTGTTTCTGGCACACCTAGCTCTATACCCACCCTGGGTGCCCCGCACCACCGATTCTAAAAACCGAGATCACCCAAATGCTAGTCTGGTCCTCCTGGACCTCTGCATCATCTGTCTACTGCCCAAAGATGACTCGGCTACTGATCGAATAACACGCGGCAAAGGCAGTAGCTCCTGAACACGCTTGGGGTGTAGAGCTACTGGCACAAACTCCACCCTGAAGAAGGTCTCAAAGTCTTCCTATGCGAAGGTCATCCCATCGCAAAACTGGAACAAGTGGCTCCACAACCTGCCTGCTGCTGCCTGAAGAAGGTTGGCAGCAAAGATCACCATGAAGTCTTCCATAATCCCCACTAGCCTGAAGACTCTCTCCACAGCCTCCAGCCAATCCTCAGCCGCCTGCGGGTCCGTCTCTCCCCGGAACCTGGGTGGCCTCTGGCGCGGGAACTCGTGCAGCGCACTCAAGTGGCGTGCATTGCCTACTTCTGGGGATGGTGGCATCGGTGGCCCAACGTATGGTAGTACCGCTGGTGCCTCCGCTGGTGCCTCAACTGCAAGAGGGCCCTGTACCGAAGCCTCGTCGCTCGGCAGACTATCATTACGCACATCCCTATGGGCTGTAGCTAGTCGTCCGAGAAAAGGCATCCTGAAAGAAACAATGCGACACGGTCAAACGATTATACCTGGTGAGCTGACCTGGTTTGAGCTGATATTTAAAATAAAACTTCTGGAAACTCACATGCAATCCGTGTTTTCATGCACAAAGTCGGAATTCAGTTGGCAGGGTCTTGGTGTATGGATACGTCGATCGCCTGCACCAACACTGGACTCCCTGAACTGAAAACCACACTCGGTACTCTTAATATTATTGCTTCACAGAAATAAAATATTAGAGTTGTAAGTTCTGCGGTAGAACCGACTCCTCTAATACCACTTTGTCATGACCCGTCCTCGGGGCCCATGCTATGACTACCCCAAGCCCGCCTTCCATAGGCCAGGGGCTGGTGACTAGCACCAGAGGCGTAAATCCTGATAACTGGGAATTCATTGCCTTTATAAAAGTAAACAAAACACCACAGAGTACAAGCAGAAGTAAACACTAAGTACAAAGAGAAGTGATGAAAGGTAAATGGGCCAGAATACAAACCCAAATGAAAGTACAACTACAACTGAACAAAGTACAACAGAAAAAGACAACAGCTGGAAGAACGGAAGCGGATCCTGGGTCATCCTCCTCAGATCCTACCTAAAGGGTAGGTACAGATGGCGCAGCTCCTTGATCGTCCACCACGGATCCTACCTGAAGGGTAGGTACAAATAGCCTCCACAACGCTCTCGCCCGTTAACCTCCTTCGCGTGTTGTCTCGTTGTGAAGTCCACTTCTAGATACTGACTCGTCATGTAGTCCACCTCCGGGAATTGACTCGTCGTGTAGTCCACCTCCAGGTACCATCCAATCCTCGAACACTCGGCCTCCGTCAGCACTTCTCGTCATCTGCAACCAACACAACGAGGTACGGGCATAGCCCGTGCAGGGGTGAGTGTAACGATACTCAGTAGGGACCCCGAGACCCTCAAGGTGTACCTAAAAACCAACAAGGATAACCACAAAGAATATCTCAACAGATAACCTCTACTTAGGTATATGCCCATGCATATACCTATGTCATCAAGTAACCCATCTCAATCATGAGGAAAACAACAATATCATGAAATCAATGGATAACCACTACCCAGGTATATGCCTATACATATACCTAAGTTATCAAGTGACTCATCTCAATCATGAGGTAAACACAAAGGTCAAAAGTCTCAGCTCAAACTAAGATTTTCATTATCGAAACCGTAACTGCTGAAGAGCCCCGTCTCTGGAGTGTACAGTGGTCCTGTCACGACTCCGAGGTACTACTCACTAACCTAAGACTGCTGAGGTAATCCTCCAATCGAGTACTGTGGGTCAGCCACCCAAACACAGTAGTGCTTCCCACCGGGGTATGTCACCCAAACACAGTAGTGCACACCCCCTAGTATCCTGCTGAGGTACTCTCCGGACGAGTACCGCGGGTCTGCACTGTCACACAGGTAGTGCTTCATCCGCCATGGGTCTGCACCCAAACAAAGTAGTGCACCATCCACTGGGCTAGTCGACTCACTTCAAGTCGAGTCGGTCAAGCAGTCTTCAGGTCTCAGTTGGCTACACGGTCTCCGTACTCCGCACTCTCGTCTCTGGGAGGGTCCTCTCCACGAGCTACAGTTCGATACTCCATGTATCTCAATGTCCCACGAAGAAGTATCTCAATGGACCGCCTCGTCATAGGGGTCTCAACGCAATATACGGCGCGTTAATCGGACACCCTGTCTGTGAGTTATTAGTCTTTTCGTCCCAGGGGCCCAGTTGGTTTCGTGAGCGAACCAACCCGGCCGTATCTCAACTGTACCCTGAACTCTCATAGGGAATACTCATAGGGACCGTTTCTCAACGAGATCACCAACACCGCTGACGGTTCGTCAAACGGACGTCTGGTCTGAAAGATAACAGCTTTCCCGTTCCAAGGGCCCGGTTGGATTTCGGGTACAATCCAACCCGGCCACTATCCAACAGCATCCAAAACTCGGGCGATGTATGCGAAAAGTTCTCTCTCATCAAGAGGAGTTCAACAAGACAGACGGTGCGTCAATCGGACTCCCGGTCTGTGAGTTATTGGCCTTTTCGTTCCAGGGCCCCTGTTGGTTTCATGAGCGAACCAACCCGACCGCACTCTGACGACATCCAAACCTTGAGCGGAGTAATCCAAAATATACGTCTCACTTAGAGGAATCCATCAAAGTCGACAGCACGTCAATCGGACGTTCAGAGCTCAAGATATGAGCGTTTCCGCTCCGAGGGCCCGGTTGGTTTCGTGTACGAACCAACCCAGCCGAACCCAAAGTATTCCGAAACCTTGATTACGATATACTAAAATGACCGTCTCAATCCAAGGATCGCATCGCCGCTAACGGTGCGTCGATCGGAGGTCTACAACTCAAGATATGGGCGAAATACGGTGAGGGGTCCGAAAACGGGGGTTTCAGGCCCGGACCGACCCCGGCCCGAGACCCCCTGGGTCGGCCCGAAACGGGTCGACCCGACCCGGGTGCGGGTTCGGCCCTACCGGTGCGGTCCGGACCGGCTGGGCGCGGCCCGACCCGGTCTGCCCAAGCCGGCCTGACTCGGCCGGGGGTTCGGCCGAACGGACGAACCGTGCGGGGGGTGCTGCCCCTGCGTGAAGAGTGGCAGCCCCGCATGGGGCCGCCCGTGCCAGCGGACACGGCAGCCAGCCGCGTCTGGCCGCTCCCCTCCGGTCCCGCGTGGTCGTGGGACCGCGCTCCACCGCCGCGACTTCAGCCGCGGTGGATTCTTCCGGCGGCGCTCCGGGCGCCGCCGCCCCCGACCGCCGGCGCCGCCGCACCGGCGTGGCGCGCCGGCCGGGGCTTCCGCGGACCACCGGACGCACTCCGGTGGTATGATTCACCTGCGGTCTTCGACAGTGGTCACCCCGGGATCCTACCTTTGCTGCAAAGATCCCACAACGCCCGTGCGGCTTCGTTTGTCGTCGCCCGTCAATCCGCACGTCAATGAAAAAAACGCGCTGTCTTCGTGGTTCTCCGGCACGACGCGACGGCGCCGCGCCCCTTCGCCGTGGCCCAACTCTGTCCACAGATTTCTTCGGGTTTCTCTGACACGGCACGACGGCGTCGCGTCCGTGTTCTTTTTCACGGCGTGGCGCGACGGCGCCGCACATTCCTTTCCGCACGTTTTCCGCGCGGTGCGACGGCACCGCGCCATTCTCGTTTCAATCCACAAAAGAAACCCACATGGATAAGGAGGAGGGTCGGCCATGTTTGTGCGGTCTAGCCCCCTCTTGTTAATTGATATCAAATGGTCATATTTCACGAAGAACATCGAGGTAATAATCATGAAAAAATTAAATAATAATCCTTAACATCAATCCACATGAACGACAGATCCGCGGATCAACCTGGAATTGGTTGGTCCGCGCTCGTCATTATTTTCTTGAAAGATAAGAGAACACCAAAATAAATTCCCCTACCTTGATAATTGATGTCGCACGTCGGGCGTCGCGGAAAATTGTGTCGCGAGGAAAGATTTTGTAGGCGACGTCAGAGTGCGTCTGATGCGGCGTCTCCTCACTTGTCACGGAGAAGAGAAAAGATGGCACGTTGATCATTCTTCGCGGAACCGGCGTTCTTCATCAAAGAAGATGTCGTTCTTTGTCGAGAAGGAAGTCCTCTTCTTCTTCACAATAATTCTCTCCCAATCATCCTTAGAACAATGAAATCCCTCCCAAAATAAAATAATAAGCTACCCTCGTTATTTTATTAACACAAACCATTTCAAATTTCAAAACTCAAAACACTTAATTAATTAATTGAGTAGGTTCAATTAATTAATTTGTGTATGTTGGAAAGAGTTATGAGAGGGAGAGAGAAGGTCCTCTTAAATGTTGGGAGAGTTAAATAGGGGTTTCTTTGAGAGTTACAAATTAAAGGGGGGGGGGGAAGGTTATGAGAGTTATGGGAAGTTGTAAGGTTGGGGCTCGTGTGGGTCCCACCTCACTATTTTCCTCACATGGGTAGTTAGGTTCCCCACCCCAACTCCCCCATGTAGGATATAGCCACTTAGATACAAAAAATAAAATTATTCCACAATTTTATTCACTTCATATATAACCCACAAATTTTAACTTCTCCTCCTTAGCATACACAACTGTGGTAAAGGTCCCCTTAAGCAATTACCGGCGTTGCGAGTTCATCAGTGCCCTTGGATTTCAATTCCGAGCACCAGTTCAAAAGTTAGAAAAACCCACTAGTTGGTTCACTGAACGTACACGAGCTAAATTTTGGAAAATGATTCCGGGCACACCGGGCCTCGGAATTAGGCGCCGTCAGAAACTGCATTTTTTAAAAATTTCAAATAAAATTAAGAAAAAAATTTCCTTGAAATTTCCGGGTATTTACAGTACATGTTGTGTAACTCATACCTATTCATGTATAGTACACACTAAAATAAGCAATACCATTTTAGTAAAACATGAAGAAAAAAATTATCTATAACACTAAAACTGAACTACATGGCACGTATCTAGTGTACACACCACATGGTAGTGTTTTTCATTGAAGTACAGATCGATAGATTTTTAATGGGTCATAAAGAATTAAATACTTAAATTAATTATTTTTTGTGAAATTATGAAATTACACACCATGTATTGTAATCATATATGTCGTGTATATTAATGGATATCCGTGTAGTCACAAACATTGTTATAACTATGTGACATGACCTATAGAACTACACTCCATGTAATATCCTAACATGTCATGTACACTACATTCCATGTGATTTCACATTGAACAATGAGGAAAATATAGAGTATAATCTCACACCATATGAGTAATAGTACTTGTTGTGTATAGTATATGGATACACAATGTGTTTTCTCTAGCATATGTCATTTTAAATTCTCAAATATAATTTAATACTGACAAGAAGGATACAAATTTCACCCCTTATCAGTACAAATAGTTTAATTGAATTTAAATTTAATTAATTTATATGATTTATTTAAGATTAATATTGATACATATTATAGGACTGTTGGATTTATAATTAAGATAAATGAATTAATTAATTAATAAGATTTTTTTATTAATTTTAGAATTTTATCTTAGTAAATAATGAATTTAAATGAATTTTGTATAGTTTTAAATGTAGAATCATTGTTTGCTAGGATGGCCATGATATTGATTGACCTATGTATGAGGTGGGTTCTTTTACTTTAATTACTATTGTAGGGTTTTGTGATTATTATTATTAAATCAAAATGATGTATTGTGAATAATTCACTTCCCTTCATTATATATGTGCCTACATGTCCATAATGTATTTATATAACCCCATACCCTTGGTTCCCCTCACCTCTATGTGAGTGGGAATATGTAATGGAAGGATCTCCTAGGTGACTAGAGATAGTCCAAGTTAGAGATTGGGTGAAACCATCCAAGATGATACAAATGTGAATAGGTGGAAGACTACAACTCAAACTGTGGCCAGTTCAAAGAGTTATTACACTAGTGTTAAGAGTCAGTTTATCTTTTTCTCGATAATTCAACTAGTAGAAAAGATAATGAAGTTTCAACATATTTAATTATTTATATCCAGTTCAATTTTATATATTTATGTTTGTTTTATTTTTAAATATGACCACTTAGAATAAATAAATTAATAATAAAAAAATATCGAATAAAATAGTAAAGTTATGCATATATTATTTTATAATGAAGTAGTTAATTAATTATGAAAAAAATACTTAATATTAATCAGAATTAAAATGGTAAAACAAATAATATTTATTTATAAAGATAAAAATCCACCAAATAAAAAAATTAATTCATAAAATACCTTCCATTACTTGAGTTATAATAAAACCACAGTTTATAGTAATTGTTTGGCCTCTATCAGGGTGATTTTAATTATTGGGGATTTCTATCAAAAAAACTGGGTCGAGTAATCCTAGTTAGAATCAAGCATTGATTACCTATGTTATAATTAGTTATGATAGAGGAAATTTTCAAGGGAATATGATTCTAGGATTCCAGGATTATGGATTCCACTGAACGGATCAAGGAAATATGAATTAATATAGTTCGAAATAACACCAACCTAAATACCTTTGAATAACTTGTTAGGCCCCCATATAGTTTATGAGAAATTTAATATGAATCTTTTAAATTATAATATCTACAAGACATGATATTCTAAATCCAATTGAGAAGGATATTGGGATTTTATAAATAGGGGGAGACTAATAAATAAATTGTTTTACATCACAATTGGTAATTATGATAAATTAGTAAAAACTTATTTTTTTTATTTTATAGAACATATCAAGAAATATGAACGTTAAAGTATCCCCATGATCATTTTTAGACAATAATATTATCACCAAAAATATATCCTTGAGTGGTACATGCTTATGTGAATAATACATTTCCAGGAGAAGAAATTATTTGTTTTGGAGTCCACTATTCCAGAGAAAATTTATTTTAAAGAGGATAATGAGAGGGGATACTCTGTCTTTTGGAAGAATATAGATAATGTATTGGATTTATAGGACCTCATATTATCATCTAAATCCATATATCTCTAATATTTTCATAAAGATATATATTCATATACCACGTTATCCCCTCTATATGATATTTATTAGGAGAAATATTTATATGAGAGGTATCATATTTCTAATGATATTTTTAAATACCATATTGGAGAATTTGTTCCAACCATATATCATGTAGTAAAGATTATTGAGTGTCCTATTGGGTTTTAAGATACCTGATTAGCTATTCAACAACCATAGTATTTTTAACTAACATGGTGATTTTATATGTTTATTGTGGATAATAATATGAACCATTTTTATATTTACTCCCAAAACACTTTACCTAGATTCTCATAGAAGATTGGGACATGGGATGGGAAAAACCTACACTCTTTTTGGTGAATAGGATCAAGGACAGGGTAATGGTCTTTAGTAAATTAATGGTCATTTAGGTAAATTTTTAATTGATTATAACCCCAAAATTTCTATCAATTTGGTATTAGATACAAATTCTAGTCATAACAATTGTATCAAAATATAGGAACTAAGTAGTTTTTTTATGTTGCAAAAGGTGAGTTAGATATTTGATCTGTTAAAGGGAAAGGATTGCCTACATAAGAAAAAGGAGAATACTACCTCACATTTCCGATATAAGTGGTTTTATTATTAAGGAATTTTTATTAAGTGTCTAGTTTCAATAAGGGAATTTTAACTGTGCCTAGATTATTCATGGGAGGATTTTTATTCATGTTTCGAAATAAAATTTTCTACATTTATGAAGATAGAAATTTCATTAGTATGTAACATCTAAATATTGGTCTTTATGTACTAGAATACTAAATAAAAGTATTTTAAATTGACAATGAATCAATTTTAAATAACTCATATTAAACCTAGTTGTAGAATTATTGACATGCTCTTGTAAATGGTATGTTATTTTGGATGGGTATTGAGATTATTTTGAATTAAAACCACTTAGTATGTGTCACACTTGGTTTCATGGAAAAATAAACAAATAACCATTTGAATGATGGGTGACTGTTCTATATAGATTCTTTAATTAGTTTAAATATATGATTTTAGACATTTTTTTGTTAATTATAGAGTTGTATTTTCTTAATTTTTAAATTTTATCAATAACTTTATCAAACATGGATGTGTCTACTCAATGAGCTAAAAGTGTGATTCAATTGAAAAATTTACGGAATAAATGAATGAATTAGATAATTTTCATGCTATGAATATAATGAAATTATGATTTGATTTAGGTGAATAGTATCTTGACCCATATTTAATTGACTATTTGAGTGGTATTTTTCCTCAACTCATTTATCCTTAAATACAATAGTTTAATTGTGTTAGGGAAAGAATAAACAGTAACCATTCAGAAATGGTTAGGATGATGATGATTCATATAGACCTTATATTATCCTTTTGGGTATATTAATTTCATGATGAAATATACAAAATAAAATGAGTTTCAAGTAATGAAAAAAATATCATATGAGTTAATGGATGGGCGGAAATTCATTTTTTTCACATACACATGTATGGGGAAGATAATAATTTTATATGGATATATCAAGAAAAAACTAGAACCCCAAGGTATTAATTGTATATTTATAGGATATACAAATGAAAATGGGATATATTATAGTGACATAAACCTTTTATAAAAATTATTAAATTACATTTAACATAAACATTCATTAAACACAACCCAAATTTCATAGGTTCTAGTGTATTTGGAAGACTAGGTACATAAAATAAGAACATGAAACTAAAACAAAAAATATCTATTTTATTCTAAATAATTAGTTCCTAAATCCATTTGAGCTCCTAAAACAGAGTAAATAAACTAAGGAACAAATAAAATAAAGGGAAGATCTTTAAATCCCAATACAGTAATAAAAATGTTAATGAAGTATAACATATGCGTCAGAAGAAATAACACAAAATAAAAAAAGGAAATATCTATGAAAAAATAATATAGATGACTAGTATAAATAAAATTTAATAATTGGATAATAAAAAAAATTTGAACGTGGAAACAAAATAAATCATAACATAAACATAAGTCAATGATAACTACCAGGACAACATTACATGATGGAAAGAGTCCCATTATAGATTTGGTTCAATCCCTAAAACAATAAATACTATCTCATGAGAAAAAAAATAAACCAATTCATTGGGTAACTATCCAGGTGCACCCATCATATCGAGTACATTCATATGTGTTCCACAAATGTAAATCAAACATAATTTATAATCATAAGTATTACGAATATAAAAAAATTGGTTTTCAAAAACATGTCATATACATAACAAGATGGCCTATCATAATGCTTTCCATAAAATAAGGAATTTAAAAATTTTCAGGTTTTCACAATAATTTTTAATAAGGAATGATATCCTGGTGAAGTGAATATGTGAATAGGTGTAGAGAATCACCTTTAAAAATATATATCTTAAGAGAGGATTTAGAAAAAAGGGTAACAATTAATTCTAGGGAGTAATGTCATAATTGTTTCCAAAAAACCAAAAAAAAAATAAAATGGTTTCCATGGTGAATTGAGTGAATTTATATAACATGGTGGATATTGAATTTTTAAGGATTACTACATATAATAGAGTATGAAATAAATAAGTTCGGTGTAACTGGGTTTTCTTATTGAGAGAATTTGCGAAGGGAAAATTTTATAACATGTATAGCCTCATCAAATAAAGATGAAAGTATTTGGGTATATATGTTTGGAAATTATATACATAATATATAATAATTAAAAAAATATTAGTGTGAAAAAATTATGTAATATATTGAAAGCATAAGCCTAAATATAATAGGGTGGTTCAGAGATACCCCTTATCTTAAGTTCAAGATTCATTCTCCAACTGCACTTAACTTATGGGATACAAAATTATATTAATTAATTAATCAATAAAATTATATATATATAAATATA
This sequence comes from Viscum album, assembly GCA_963277665.1. NCBI lineage: Eukaryota > Viridiplantae > Streptophyta > Magnoliopsida > Santalales > Viscaceae > Viscum > Viscum album. Next base: position 1,668,065,133 of record OY728143.1, on the reverse strand, counting down.
TATTTTTTATTTACAATAATTTAATTTTTTCGTTTATATCCATTTCAATGATATATGATGTTCAGTTTTGTTATTTCGGGGGGTGTTCGTTTCATAATTCCAAGGCTGGATCACTGGTTAATAGTTGTTAAATGTCATGTAAAATGGGAATGAAACTAAAGAAGTTAAATTAAATGGTAATAATTCCCTTCAATAAATTTAAATGGTACCAAATATCCTATTATGTTTAGACATATGGATGATTCACTTAGTAAAAATGTTAATGTTGTTTGTTTAGTGTATTTAAGCCATTTTACCAAAATTCAAGAACTAGAATAATATTATATAATAAAATAATTATTAAAACATTTGATAAATTAAAATAAGTTATACTATACTTATTATAATCATATTTAACCATACTAGTATTTTTATGACTTGCCTTGAAGGCATTGTAGTAAGACGAAGTATGTTGTTCGTGGAGGTGGTGAACCAACCAAATTGTGAACAACATATTTACTTTAAGAAAAAATAGGAGGGAGGGTGAAATATGTATAATAAACCATTTTAATAACATATAAGTATATTAAAGATATTTATTTGTCTATTTTTATGTGTATGGAGACCATATGTGGGCGGTAGAGGAAGAATAAAATTAAAAGAAATTTAGTTTAGAGATCACCTTTCCCTTTCAGTGTCTTCTTTTAAGATACCCATTAAGGGTCCTTGGAATCGTATTTGGATGATATAATTAGAATATATACATGGGGGTAAAAATTTAAAGGTAATTTAGTATAAATTTTTTAAGATATAGGGGTAAACATTTTTGAGGAGAAGGGGCGGTGAGGGGCTGTATTTATAATGTGACAAGAGGGGTGTTTTGAATATTATAATTATTGTTTTATTATTTTTTCTCAATAATACATATAGTGATGAATTTTGTGATTATATATAGTAAATGGTTAAATTTAGTTTTAACTAATTGGTTCTTGCCTCATTAATGACTCAAGAACTCATATGTTTATCTTATAATGTCAGATATCAATTTTTTATTTCACTGTTCCAAAAAAATCAATTATTTCTGAAAAATACCAAAAAAATCAGCATAATAATATTTAAACATTTAGATCCTAAAAATAAATTCAATTTTATTAAAATAATTTTATAAATATGATAAATAACATTTTTAATCAAAATCTCCATATATTTAAAAATACAAATTTTAATATTGTCATCAGTTTTCAGACCCATTAAAAAATTATATGTTGCATCATATAATTATATCATCATTATAATAAAACATAACATTAATTTATAAACCCATTTATGAAAATAAAATTTATTTTAAATCTTTATATATGTTATAAAAATTAAAATAAAACATTTATGTTTTATAAAAACATACACTTATTTTATGATTTAAAATATTTATTTACTTGTATGATGATATAAATATGCCATATTACCATTTTATAAGATACCTAAATATTATTATATATTTACATAGGTTATTTTACAATTCCAATAGTCAGGTTACTATTCCTAATGGTCAGATTACTTTTACAATGGTCAGATTACTATCTCAAAGGGCAGATTTGTAATAGTTATATGGGTTTCTAACATTATATAAATACCACATATTTAATTATCTCTAAATTAAATTTGATTATCTCTAATTAATATATATATTTTAATTTTGAATATGAATGTTTTATTATTAATAATCTTTTTAATTTCTACACTGTTGTTCATGAGTGCTATTATTCCAGGGGATCAAGATGATCTAAAATTTCATAATTTAGTTATCTTATTTTTATTTATTATCCTATTATAATATCATTATTTATTATATCCATGTATATTATCTAATTTTAATTTATAAATTAATATAATAAAATTTAGTTGTGTTTATCATGTGGTGCATGTGCATTATATTTTATTACTAAATGTGAGATAATTTTTTATACTGATGTGAAATTCTATTGTAAAAATTATGGGTCGTTACATTCACCCCCATAAGAAATTTCACCCAAAAAATTTAATTGCACACATTTAGGTGAAAATATTTGAGATTACTACTTCTTTTTGTCTTTCTTCGGTTCCCATGTTGCCTCCTCAAACTTATGTTATTTCCACAATACATTGACTAGGTGAGTTTTCTTGTTTTGAAGCATAATATATCTATATTAGAATATCTTCAATGATTTTTCCTCATAAGAGAGATCATTTTCCATCTTTACTACCTATAAATTCAATACTTATGATGAATTTGGAATGCACTTCATCAGGAGGGAGACACGGAATATGTCATGTACATGAGATAAGCTTAGTGAGAGTACTAGCCAATAATCCATGTGTCTTATAAAATCAAGATTCTCAATGGGGCTGTTTTACATGGGAATTCATTTACACTTACTCAAACATATCATGGCTCTCTTCCATGGATACATGTTATCGAAAAATTTATCTCTAATGTAAATCATCATGTCTCATCAATTATTTTCAACATAGAACATTTATTGACTTTGATCATCCCTAATGTGTTGCTGAATGGTCATGACCTTTCTAAAAATTTCCTCAACCATTTTTGGACCAAAAAGATTGTGTTCTCCAACATAAACCCAACAAAATTTGGTTTTATATATTTTCCCATAAGCTAAATCTCATAGAGCTGTAAATATTACTTAGTGGAAGCTATTATTGTATTATATATTTTCCAAAGAAGGAGTTTGATCCCATATTCCTTTAAAGCCCATAGAGAATGATCTCAACATGTCTTCATGTTTCTAGATACTCATCTTAGATTGGAAACCATATTATTTGGTCATAAGTTATATGGAAGTTCAACTCAGTGTTTATATAATGTTAGATAATCTTCATAACATGGTGGTAAATCTAAAATCTCGATCGGATACAATCGATAGTGGTGTTCCATATATAATCATTACGTCTCTAATTTATATCCATGAAATTTAATCAAGTGATATGTATCATAATATTTCAATGAATTGTGAATCCTTTTTAAAAATATCAACCAAAACCCATATATCATTATATCCTCTACATGTATTTAGAAAGTGAGTGAAAAAAGTCCATAGTGATGTTTTCCCATTTCCATATAGGTGTGGATAGTGGTTGCATCATACCCATGTACTTTTTCCTTCCACACTTCACCTATTGACATACCATACATTTTGATGTATATTCTATTGTCATTTTCATCATATTTTTCCACTAATATCTCTCTCAGTGATCTCGATACATCTTCATGGTACCTGGGTTGATGGAGAAGGTCGATCCATGTGAATCTTTCAACAACTCCCTCTTTATAAAAATATTTGATTCTAAACATAATCGTGAACCAAATATTACAACTACTTCTTAAATAATTTTGAAATCTAATAATTTCCCATTTCTTATAGCTTCTAACATCATCAATATTTCCTCATCATCTATTTGAGTATCATTTGTGTTATCTATAAGAGATGATTGAGAAATCATTTGAGAAAGGAATGATGATGTTCCATATATTATGATCCTCAATTTATCCTTTTAAAGTATAATAATATTGGATCCTTCTCAATTATCATCATTGAAATATTCATAGGATCCTTTATAATTAGAGAATCTATAAATTTATTTTCCTTCCCTTGATGGTGTTAGTTGGAGTAGTAATAGTCTATGATCAGATCTATCTATCTTCAATGGATCATATTAATCTCCTTCAGCGTGAATATATATTTGAGGATATTATAATCCATATGTATCTCACACTTCTCATCATAGAGATAATACCATAAGATTTTAATTGTGAATATTACTATAGCTAACTCTACATCAGTCATTGTATAATTATCCTAATATTCTTTCAACTGCTTAGAGGCCTAGACTATAAATTTGTAATTTTCATCAATACACATCCTAAAAACTTCTTTGAAGAACTTTTCCATATAGTGAAAAGTATATCAGTTGAAGGAATCATGGGGACCTATACAGTGATAAGCCTCTTTCTTAATTACATGAATCTCAATTCACATTTGTTAGTCTAGATAATATTTAATCTCTTTAGTGTAATATGGGTTAGTGTTTATTACTACCATTTCATGTTTCTCGCGAATGTTCAGTATTACCTGTGTAGTCTAAGGGAACTATATATCTCCATTATAAATGTTGATCTGGACCACTCCTTAATTTCCATTATCTTATAAGGGTCCAAAGTTATCCCATTGCTGGTGATAACATAAACCAAAAATTATTCCTCCTCTATCCAAATATCAAACTTATTATACTTCACATATATATTCTACTAAAAAAAGTCTTTAGCATAATATTAAATTTCTTTTTCACGACCCTCCTTGATTTTAGAGTACATCAATATATCATCTAAAAATAAATCCAAATATTCGTTAATATAATATCCAAATACTCTTTTCATTATGAATATTAATATTTCTAGACTATCAAAGACTCAGAAGGGAGTCACTGTGAACTCATAGTGTCCATACCTCATTCAGAAGGAGTTTTTGAGAATATTTTCTTCTTCACTATCAATTTGTGATATCACGACTAAAGGAACACCATAGAGAAATAATGGGCCCCACATAGTTGATTGAGAATGTCATCTATCTATATTAGTCAATACGTTTTATTTATTGTTATTTTTTTGAGTTCATAGTAATCAATTCAGAGATGAATTTACCGATCTGTCTTCTAGGATAAAAGTATAGGAACACCCCACAGTGAAGAAATCTATTATATAAAACCCTTGTTTATATTCTCTTGTAACTAATTCTTTAGTTTGTCCTACTCAATGGTGGATATTGTGTAGGTAGTCATGGGTATATGTGGATATATAGATATATGTTTGATTGAGAACTCAAACTATCAGTTAGGAGGAGGACTAGGCAACTCTTTAAGGAAAACATCAGTATAATCTATAAAAATGGGAATGTATTCAGGAAATGATTCTATCCTTGTCCTCAATAATTTCAGCAAGATATGGTTTCTCATGCAAAAATAATATCCACATATGATAAGAAGATTTAAAAAGGATATTCATCCTCCAACTTACACCTTTATAGAACCATAGGATGGCTTGGGATTTGAAGATTGATATCTCTCTCCCAATAGTTTATGTTTAATTTATACATGGAAAGAAATACATTATGAAAATATCAAAAATTCCTCTAAAGTAAGTATAATAAGATATTTTTGAAGGTTCAGACCATAAACACTGAATTAAAAGGAGTTTTATACATTGGATTCAATAATTTCTCTATTTTATATTCTCACAGATCTATCAAACATAATATTTTGAGGTGATGTTTGAATAATTCTATTAAACATACATGATATAAAATAATTAATAGAAAAAAAGTAAAATCATATGTTCTCTACTCTTGAATGAATATCTAGTATGCGTGCCACCACATCATTGTCTATATGCACATCAAAAGTAGTGGAAGTATAATACCTTTCTTTCTCTCTATACCTTGGTGTTTTTTTTATTTTCTCTGATAACCCTTAGAAAGAACATTTCCTTTTACAATTATCTTATTCATTGTAGTTGAAACACTTTACCATAGTCCGAGTGTTAATATGATCTTTATTTTCCACCATCACATTAGTGGGTTTATTCATTTCTCTTTGGTATTAGTTATCATAATTCCCCTCTTCAACATTTGAATCATCTCAAGGATCCCTTGAGATAGTTTCTAGGATACTTCGTCCCACACAATTGATATGTGTGAAGTTGAGTTTTCTTTCCACCATGATATTTATCCATTAATCCTCTCAAATTAAATTCTATATTATGATTTTGTATCTCCAACCCCATGAGTTTACATAGAGTCAACAATATCCATATCAACCATAAGGGAACAATGGAAAATATCTTAATAGCTTTCAAAGTCTTATATTAGGAAATATTTTCATAGAATTAGCTTTAATAAAATCAATAAGGATTATATATTACCTTCAATGTTGATGAAAAATATATAGGTTTTCCATATAATCCTTATGATGTTTTCCACAAATGACCTGATGTGTTCATGTTACTTTTTCATTAGTCTAATAAACTCCCTATCCATTTTAGTATATATAGTTTATGGAAATAATTATTGAAATATATTTTCATAAATCCTTTCCATTCCATGGAATCAATTTTCTCTCTAGGCTTTGTTTTCCTTATCTGTGTCCACCTATAATCAGTTTCCACCACCATGTAATAAAAAAATTATGAATTTCTCTTAATCTAAGAATTATAGGACAAATCATATCTTCTAAATGGAGTTAATACATTATTCCATGATGATGGGATTAGAATATATACTAAAGTTATAAGGAATTTATCATATAAAGGATTCAAATACAACTTTACCTTTATTGTGAGGAGGGAGTTCCACATGATTTGAGTAATTATTCATAACCATGGCCTGTTTATCTAATACTACTAGGATGTTATTATCTACCACTCCCATAAGTTTATACATATTATTATAGTAGTCATAAAATTTCCTATCATGTTTGTTGTTGACATGGTTCCACATAATTCCAACCATTAAATAAAATAAACAAATGATGATAAAAAATAAAATAGAAATTTTGTAAAAATAAAACTACAAAAATAGAATGAATAACTTATTAATGACCCATAAATCCAAACTTACAAGTCTCTAGGTTTCAATCTAGGTTATCCATGGTAATGTTTCCTATTAGGGTTTCAAATCTTACAATCTATTCAAATACTTTATAATGATTCTTATATATATTTTTTTAATTTTCCAAATAATATACACTATGAGTATCAAATCAAGTGTACATTAAAGCCTATTTTTAAAAAAAATATTTAAATTGAGTTAATATGAAATCCAAACATTTTTAGGATATTACCCATAGGTACAACTATGCAAGATCCATATCCACTTGTAGTATCTAGATAGTGACCCAATTTTATAGAAATCACTCACTCTATACTTCACTAATATTTTGGGATATTATCCTATAATTTTAATTATCCCTAGGTTTCTCACTAAATTAATATAGTCATAATCCCCAAATATGACTATAACTTTCACTGATACCAACTATAATGACCCAATCCTTTCACACATATTATTACATTATTTTCATCATAAAAATGAAGTAATCATAACATATATACCATGAATCATAGTCTCTTTGGTAAACTAGGTAAAATGATGTCCATGAAGAACAAAAATAGAACATCTTTATTTTTTTGTCTATAATGATCCTTGGAATATCTTTTATAAAAAAAGTGTATATGATAACCTGAGAAATACATAAAATAAAGGGGTGAACTATAAATTCTAGTAGAGGAATAAACATTGCAATGAAGCCTAATATATATGAGTTATAAGGAATAATGTGATATCATAAAATATAAGGATCATGAATAATCATATATAATTCTAACATAAAGAACATGAAATCATATGATCATGGAATTATAGGAATGTGGAAGTAATAGAAAACATGAAATAATAATAAATCATTTCTAACAGCTAAGACGACATTACATGATGGACAATGTCCCTTCATGGAGTTGGTATACTCCATAATCATATACATAAAGTCTCATGATAAAAAAACATTACCCAAGTAATTATATCTCTATAAGAGTTCATCCATCATAACATGAACAGTCATATGAGATCAATATATGTAAATCAAACATAAGGCATAAACATAAGGATTAACCATTGAGAAAATGGATTGTATAATCATGTCATAAAGAACAAACCAATTAAATATCATAACAGTTTCAAGGATTTTAATAAATTTAACAATTATTGGCTTTATATAATTATAGTTTATGAGAATTTATTTCCACATGAAGTGAATAATTGAAGAATAGAAAAGAATTCTCTTTATAAATGTACATCTTAAGCAGGTATTTAAGGGGAAAGGTAAAAATACCTTTAAGGAAGATAACAGAATAATAATTTATATAAAAATATAAGTAAAATAAAATTGTATTAAATTATAAAATTTTATATTTTATAAAAAATGGGTTGTTTGAAAAATTTTATGAAGTGGTACTTGTAATGGGGTATGAAATAGAGAAATTACCATTAATCAAGTTTTTTTATTGGGGGAAATTGAGAAGGGACCTTTTTAAAATAGATATATACCCCTCAAATAAAGATTAATTAAACAAATTATATATCTGTGGGAAATATATACAAAATATTTAATAATTAAATAAGAATAGTGGAGTGATAATGTGATGTAAGAGAGATACAACACAACCCTAAGGAAAGTAGGGTGGTTGAGAGAGATCCCTTACCTTAAGTGACTAAATCATTATGCACATGCACTAAATCTCTTGGATAAACAGATCAGATTAATTAATTAATTAATTTTGAAACTTTTAAGTCTATATTTTAGTTACTATAATTAAATAATTTTCATTTTTAACCATTTAAATTGGATATAACTTTCAATTTCATTGTTCTGGGGATGTTCCTATCATGAATACAATGTCGAACCAGTTTTGAATAATTATTGACATTCCTTCAAAATGAGGATATGACTTCATAGGTGAAATTAAATGGTAATAATTTCTTTAAAAAAATTAAATGGTCCAAAATATGCTTTCTATTCCATTATATGTATAATTCACTTAATATGAAGTTCACGTTATGTGGGTAGATCATTTAGACTATTATACTGATTGTAACAAACAAGATTTGTTTTATTTCATTAAAGGATTATTACAATATTAAATTAATTTAAATATGTTATATTGTACTTAATATAATTAATTTCAACAATAATACTATTTGTATGAAATTCTTTGAAGGTTGTGAAGAAAAATGAAGTTCTTTGTTCATGGAGGTGGTGAAACAACCATATCGCCAACAATATTTTTATTTTATAAATGAAAGGAGGGTGTTATAAGACATATATTACATTATAATATTAAAATATTACTATACTTAGGATACAGATGTTACTATTCTTATATGGATGAAGAATATTTGAGGGTTGTGGAAGAAGAGTAAAATTAATGTAAATATATTTTAGAATTTACCTCTCCCTTTGGATCACTACTTTTAGAATACCCCTTAAAAATACATAAAATGGTATTGGGATGAGACTTGTAGCACTAGGACATGGGAGACATTTTTGGGAAGGGAATTGGGTAGAGATTTTGCAATCTATAAGGCCTAGAAGTAGCACGAATAATGAATAATGAGGGTTAAAATTTATAAGGGGAGGAGAATTGTGTTTTTTGATATTAAAATCATTAGTTTAGTATTTTTTCTCATTATTTTATGACATTGAGGTAATTATTTACATACCCATATCATGTAACACAAGGTACATTCAAAATTAGAAAGAGAAATATGGTTCCAAGATTCTATTAGAAAGTCCAAACTATAGAATAGTTGGCTACCTTTATAATGTTTTTTCTATTTTAAAATATAATAAACATAATGATGATGATGAGTGGATAACAATATTTCAAAGGAATAAAACCAATAAATTCAATAAGTTGAAGTTTCCATGAAAATGTTGGGTAAGAAATCCAAAAATGGTGACGAAGAAAATCTATTACCCAATATAGATAAATAATAATGTTACCAAAAAACTTGGAATGACATTAATTTGTGTAGAAGATAAATTAATTATTGGTAAAGTTAATGAAGAGTATTTCTCGAGTGGGGAAGATGAAAGTGACAATAATGAAGAAGGAGATACAAACGTGTAGTTAAGAATGCAATATGAATTGATAGACTATATAAAAAATATATGTAATTTTGATAAAGAAAATTATATATTGAATAGGAAACATAAAATTTAAAATAGGATTGGTAATGTTCAATATGGGTAATAATTGATGTTGTTTAAGTATGTTAAAATTATAAATGTTTCACTTGTTTTGGAGAAGAAAGTCAATGATTAACTTAAGGATAAGATCGATGAAAAAGATACATAACTTGTAATTACATTATTAAATTTTTTGGATACAAAAATCCATTTGAATAAATTAAAGGATTATTTTTAAATTTATATATAATAAGTTTGTTGTAATTAAATCTGTAATGAAAATACTTGTAAATAATTTAAGATCATATATAAGGATTTTAATAATACAAAATTTATGGAGTTGATGCTCTAGAACCAACTAATTTTTACTTTTGATTACTTGTATATTCATGGTCTTAAATATTAATAAATATATTATCACATTATGAGTATTATTATATAAAAAAATAATATGATAATGTCCTTAGAGTATTTTCCCCATACAAAGGTTATAAAAATTCCCATATTTGAGGTGTACCTTGAAGTTCTATCAAAATATTCTGAAATATATGTTCCATTGTGAATAAAATCTATATAAGGAGACATTGATAATGGTTGGATATTAGGTGTTGGAGGCTTATAAAAAAATGAGACTTCTTCTCAGGAATTTAACACTTTCTAATCTCTAAGAGAGGAGGTTATGAGGATATACCTACTAGTAGAAATTTCACATGCTATATGTATCATTGAAAATTTCATTACACAAACATGTTTATTGGTCTTTAGACTTGAGATTACTACTAATATATATAATGAATCGTAGACTTATATGTATTTAATAAGAAAATGATAAAATATTCTTATATAGAGGTAGGATATGTTGGGTGTGCATTTAATAGTAATAAATTAATAAACAGTGCAAGGAAGAATTTTTCCCCTGATTTTAATCAAAGTAGAGATAATTGTCCATTCAACTAGAATATAACAATCTAATTAAGTCCATGGCCATGGTGGTTTATCGATGATTTAATTTCAGGAAAGTAAAAGAAATGTTTATCAAGCATATAGGTTTATGACATAAGTAATACAACCCGATTGATGTGATATTAAGACAAAGAGATTATATTACACAGTGAGAATCCATATGAGTTGTTTTCATTGTGACATTAACATATTTCTCTATAGGTGCCTTGACATGTTAGTAGATGATGATCTCTTACATTAGGTCAGTTTTCCTAATTCCAAAAAAAGAGGGTTAGGCAGTCAAACATTAAGTGTATCCAAATAAATTGTTCAATTCTATTGGAATTTAATATCAGAATAAATATTTTTCTCATGTTTCAAGGAATAATAATTATTTAAGTTATATATATAAAATGAATTATATTACCAGTATTTCAAAAAAAAATACACAAGTTGAATATTAAAATATGATTTATTTATGAGGTAGTGAATATAATATTTGTTAATTTATGGAACATAGAAATATAAAGATATTTAGTTATTTTAAAAAATATTATTATTATTCAAGTCTCAATAAATATTGAGGAATAACGATAGACCAAGTTAAGGGTTTGGATGAAATGATATATTTTATTTAATATAATATAAATAAATATGAATTAAATTATTTTAATAAATGATATTTATATACCAGTATGTTTAGTGAAATTTAATGAAATAATAATAATACTGTTATTATTTTTATTCGAAATATATTTTACTTAAAATTAATATATTGTTTTGGGCCATTATAGAATAAACAATTCTATAACCGAAGTATATAACCTATTTTTTTATCATTTCGTGGGTTAATGATTTATTGTATAGAACACCTCCCTCTAAATAAATATTCATAGTCTAAATTAAATAAATATTCTTCTAGGATACACTTAAAAAAGGAGGGAATCAATCCTCATCCTCACTCTTTGGACTAATAGATATAAAATAAATCCTTCACGGGTAGAAGGATTTCATGTTGGATTAATGGTGAATGATTCTAGTGGTTAGTGTTATCCATGATAACTCTCAGAGATTATATGATAATTTTCCAAGGTTTATGGGGAACGTGTGGATACCTTTAGATAAATTTTATCATCGAATCCTTCATCACAATGATGGTATGACAAGAAAGCTCAACTGATTCAAAACTTAATAATGAATTTCAATAGAAAAAAATTATTAATTATATTAATTATTTATAATGTATATGTGAAATGATTATCTCTTTTAAACAATGGAGTTTATATTTATCATGTTATGGGGATTTATATTAATAAAATAATGAAAAAACATTTTTAGACACATCCCCAACCACTTTTGATGCACCCTAGAACCATCATGTTGTTTTGGAGAAGATATGTATTGTTATATAATTATTTATTATTTGTTGATTGAATTGTATAGATTTTTTTTATCTTTTTGATTTTGGGTTTTACATTCTAAATATAGAATTTTGGGATGGAGTGATTATTTAATTTCATATAATGAATAAAATTACAAGAATTTATAGGGATTATTCAAAGATACCATTCAGAGGCTCTATATATTATGGCCAGACAACACATATACCTAGAGTGTAACTAAATAGTACACACAATGTGCCATTGTTAACCACATGAGAATGAGTATTGAAAATAGTTGCACATCATGTGGGGGAATAGTACATGAAATCATTACACACCCCGTATTGACTGGCTAGATGTAATGTGGACTAATAATATAACATTGTGTGTATATGGTGGTCACGGTGCGTAACTCCACATGATCTGGAATCATGGTAATTGTAGAATATTTGTGGTAAAAGTATGTGATATATATTAATTAAATGACACATATGTAATTAATATTGATAAACATGGACTTGTTTTGATTACATGGAATGTATCTAGAATACATATCATGTAACACACAAATATCAATGTAGAAAACACATTTAGTCCCCTGGAATGTATTGAATATGTCAATAGAATGAAGTACACAACTTGTAGTGGGTTGTACATGTTGTGTAACTCATACATATTCATGTAGAGTACACACCAAGATAGACAATACCATTTTAGTATAACATGAATAAAAAATTTATTTATAGCACTAAAACTGAACTACATGGCATGTATCTAGTGAACACACCACATGGTAGATTTTTTCATTGAATTAAAGACCGATATATTTTTTATGGGTCATATGGAATTAAATACATAAATTAATTATTTTTTTGTGAAATTATAAAACTACACACCATGTATGGTAATCATATATGTCATGTATATTAATGGCATGTTGTGTAGTTGTAAACATTATTATAACTATGTTACTTGACCCCTAGACAACACACCATGTAATTTCCCAACATGTCATGTACACTAAATTTCAGGTGAGTTCACATTACACAATGAGGACCATATAGAGTATAATCACACACCATGTGAGTTATATTACTTGTTGTGTATAGAATATGGGTACAAAACGTGTTATCTCTAGCATATGTCATGTAAAAATCTAAAATAGAATTTAATACTAACCAGAAGGATACAAATTGTGTCCCTTATCAGTACACACAGCTGGCTTAATTATTTTTAAATTTAATTAAATTATATGATTTATTTAGGATTTAAATGGATAAATATTATATGAATGTTGGATGTATAATTAAGATAAATGAATTAAATATTTAATAAGATTTTTTTATTAATTGTTGAATTTTTTATTATTAAATAATGAATTTAAATGAATTTTTTATAGTTTTAAATGTAGAGTCATTATATGCTGGGATGGTAATGATATTGATTGACCTATGTATGTGGTGGGTTTCTTTTACATTAATTATTATATTAGGGTTTTGTGATTTTTATTATTAAATAAAAATGATTTATTGTGAATAATCCACTCCTCTTCCTTATGTATGTGCCTACATGTCCATAATTTATTTATATAACCCCATACCCCTAGTTCCCCACACCTGTATGTGAGTAGGAATATGTAAAGGAAGGATCCCCCAAGTGACTAGAGATAGTCCAAGTTAGAGATTAGGTTAAACCATCCAAGATGATACATAGGTGAATGGGTGGAAGAATGCAACTCAAAATGTGCTAAGTTCAAGGCTTTATTTCCCTAGTGTCAAGATTCAGTTTATCATTTTCTCGATAAGCTAACTAATAGAAATTATAAGGAACCTTCAATATATTTAATTTAATTGTATCCATTGCATTTTTATTTATTTTTGTTTATTTTATTTTTAAATATTACCACTTAAAATAAAAAAATTAATTAAAATGATAGATGGAATAAAATAATCAAGTTATGCATAAATTAATTTACAATGAATTGGTTAATTAATTATGAAAAATATACATAATATTAATAAGAATGAAATGGGTTAAAAAATAATATTTACATTTAAAGCTAAAAATCCACCAAAGAAAAAAATTAAGTCATAATATGCCTTCCATTACTTGAGTTATAATAAAACCATAGTTTATAGTACTTGTTTGCTTACTATCAAGGTGATTTCAATTATTGGTGATTTTTAACAAAAAAAATTGGTTCAACTAAACCTAGTCAGAATAAAGTCGTAATTACCTATATAAGAATTATTTTGGATAGAGGAATGTGTTTAGGGAATATGATTATCGGATTCCAGGATTAGGGACTCCACTAAACGGATCAAGGAAATATGAATTATTATAGTTTGAAATACCGACAACCTAAATACCTTTGAATAACTTTTCAGGCCCTCATCTTGGTTATAAGAAATGAAATATGGATCTTTTACACTGGAATATCCACATGACAGGATGTTCTAAATCCAATTGATAAGGATATTGGGATTTGATAAAATATGGGGAGACTAATAAATAATGTTTTACATCATAATTGGTAATTATGATAAATTTGTAAAAAAAAATATTTTACTCTTTTATAGAACATATCACAAAATATGAACTTGAAATTATCACCATGATTAATTTTTTAGACAATAATATTCTCCCCAAAAAAATATTCTAGAGTGGTACATGCTTATGTGCACAATAATGTTCCAGGAGAAGAAATTGTTTTTGTTGGGGTCCGCTATTCGAGAGAAAAATTATTTTAAGGAGGCTAATGAGGAGGGATACTCTATCTTTTGGAAGAATTTAGATAATGTATAAGATTTATAGTAACTCATGTTATCATCCACGTCCATAGTTCTCTAAGATCATCATAAGGTTATTGATTCATATACCATGTTATCCCCTATATATGATATTTATTAGGATAAATCTTTATATGAGAGGTATTATATATCTAATGATATTTTTACATGCCATATTAGAGAAGTTGTTCCAACCATATATCATGTAGTCAAGATTATTGACTATCCTCTTTGGTTTTAAGCTACCCGATTAGCTATTCACCTACCTCAGGATTTTCGAACTAACTTTCGGGATTCTTTATATTTATTGTGGATAATAATATGAACCATCTTTATATTTACTCCCAAATCTCTTTTCCTTGATGCTACTAGAAGATTAAGAAATGGGATGAAAAAACCTACACTGATTATGGTGAAGAGGCGGAAGGTCAAGGTAACAGTCCTTATTAAATCAAAGGTCCTTTAGGTAAAATTTTCTTTGGTTATAACCCCACCATATCTTCCAATTGGATATCAGATACAAATTCTACTCATAATTTTTTTTTCCAAATATAGGACCAATTAGATCTTTTAATGTTGAAAAAGGTGAGCTAGATATTTGATCTATTAAAGGGGAATGATTGTCTACATAAGTCAAAGGAGACTACTACATTACATTACTTATATAAGTAGTTTTATTATTAATTATTTTTTATTATGTGAATAGTTTCACTAAGGTAATTATATAAGTTTCTGTATTATTCATGGATGGATTTGTATTCATGTTTCGAAATAAAATTTCTACTTTTATAAAGATGGACAATTATTTGTTATGTAACATCTAAATAATGGTCTTTATGTACTAGAATATGAAATAAAAGTGTTTTAAATTGACAATGAATAAAGTTCACATAACTCATATTAAACCCAGTTGATGAATCATTGACATGATCATGTAAATAGGATTCTACATAGGAAGGTTATTGAGAATATTTAGAACTAAAACGACTTAGTATATGTCACACTTTGTTTCATGAAAATATAAAAAAACAACCATTTGAGATAATGGGTGAATGTTCTATATAGATTCTTAAATTAGTTCAAATCTATGATTTTATACATTTTTTAGTTAATTATAGTGTCTGATTTTCTTACTTTATAAAATTTATCGACAACTTTATCAGACTTGGATGTTTCTACTAAATGAATTATAATAGTGATTTAATTGAGAAATTTGAGGAATACATGAATGAATTAGATAATTTCAATGGTAAGAATATATTGAAATTATTCTTTGATTAAGGTGAATAGTATATTGACCAATATTTCATTGACTATTTGAGTTGTATTTTGTACCGAATCATTTCTCCTTAAACACCATAGTGGAATTGTGCTAGGGAAAAGATAAACAGTAACAATTCAGAAATGGTTAGGTTGATGATGATTCATATAGACCTTATGTTTTCCTTTTAGGTATACGAGTTTCCTGATGAAATATACAAAGTAAAAAGAGTTCCAACTAAAGAAAAAAACATATGAGTTAATGTATTGGTGGAAATTTATTTTGTCACATACACATTTATAGGGATAATGATACTTATTTATGGATATCTCTTGAAAAAAACTAGAACCTCATTGTATGAATTGTATATTTATAGGATATAAAAATGAAATTGGGAGATATTATAGTGACATAAAACTTTTATGAAAATTATTAAATTGCATTTAACATAAACATATAATAAACACAACCCGAATTTCATGGGTTCTAGTGTATTTATAAGACTAGGTATATAAAATACCAACCTAAAAATAAAACCAAAAATATTTATTTTATTCAAAATTATGATAACCTAAATCCCTTTTTTCTATTAAAATTGAGTAATATAACCTAGGGAATAAATAAAATAAAGGAGAGATATTTAAATCCTAATAAGGGAATAAAAATGTTAATGAAGAATAACATATGAGATGGATGGAATAACAAAAAATCATAAAAGGAAATATATTTGAATAATAATGTAGATGGCTAACATAAATAACATGTAATCATTAGATAACTAAAAAAATATGATTTTGGAAACAACATAAAACATAACATATGCATAATTCAATGCTAACTGCCAGGACAACATCACATGATGGAAAAAGTTCCATTCTGGATTTGGTTTAATCCCTAACACCATAAATAATGTATCATGAGACAAAAAAACCAATTCATTGGGTAACTATCTAGGTGCACCCATCATAACATGTACATGCATATGTTTTCCACAAATGTAAATCAAACATAGGGTATAATCATAACGAATAAAAATTTAAAAAATGGGTTTCATAAAGATGTCATATACATAACCATATGACATATCATTATGGTTTCCATGAAAAAAGGGATTTAATAGTTTTTTGAATTTTCATAATCATTTCTATTTAGGAATGATATCCAGGTGAAGTGAATATGTGAATAAGTGTAGAGAAACAGATTTAAATATATATATCTTAAGTGAGGATTTGGGAAAAAGGGTAAAGATTCATTGAAGTGGTTAATGTCATAATTGTTTCCAAACAACCAAACAAAAACTAAAATGGCTTCCTTGGTGAATTGAGTAACTTTATATAACATGGTGGCTGGTAAAATTTTAAGGACTTCTACTTGTAATGGAGTAATAAATAAATAAGTTCTCTTTAATTGGGTTTTCTTATTGATATAAATTGAGAAAGGAAACTTTTATAACATGTATATCATCATCAGAGAAAGATAAAATAATTTGGGTATATATTTTTGGTAAATATATACATAATATAGAATAATTAAATAACAATATTAGTGTGAAGAACATAGGTAATATATAAAAATCATAACCTTAATGAAAATAGGGTAGTTTGGGGAGACCCCTTATCGTATGTTCAAGAATCATTCTCCACCTGCACTTAACATACTGGATAAAAAAATTATATTAATTAATTGGTTAATAGAATTATATATATATATATATATTTTACTATAATTTTTTTTTCATTTACATCTATTTCAATGAGATATGATGTTCAATTTTGTTTTTTAGGGGGCGTTTGTTTTATGATTCCAAGGTTGGATAACTTTTGAATAGTTGTTAAATTTCATGTAAAATGGGAATAAAACTAAATAAGTGAAATAAAATGGTAATAATATCCTTAAATAAATTTAAATGGTACCAAATATACTATTTGTTTTACACATAGTGATAATTCACTTAGAAAAAATGTTAACGTATTTGTTTAGTGTATTTAGGCCATTTTACCTACATTCATGAAGTAGAATAATATTATTTAATATATTAATTTTAAAAACATTTAATAACTTTAAATAAGTTATATTATACTTATTATAATCATATTTAACCATAATAATATTTTTATGACCTGCCTTGAAGGCGTTGTAGAATAACGAAGTACGTTGTTCATAGAGGTGGTGAACCAACCAAATTGTGAACAACATTTTACTTTAAGAAACAAAATGAGAGAGGGAGAAATATGTATAATAAACAATATTAATAACATATAAGTATGTTAATGATATTTATTTTAATATTTTTAGGTGTATGGAGACCATATGGGGGTGGTAGAAGAATAATAAAATTAAAAGAAATTTAGTTTAGAGTTCACCTGTCCCTTTTAGTGTCTTCTTTTAAGATACCAATTAAGGGTCCTTGGAATTGTATTTTAATTATAGAATTATAATAAATACAAGGGGGTAAATTTTTAAAGGTAATTTTGTAGAATTTTTTTAAGATAGTGGTGTTAAATGTTTTGAGGAGAAGGGGTGGTGAGGGGATGAATTTATAAGGTGATGAGAGGGGTGTTTTAGAATATTATAATAAGAATTTTATTATTTTATCTCAATAATACCTATAATGATGAATTTTGTGATAATATATAGTAAATAATTCAATTTATTTCTAACTAATGGTTTCTTACATCATCAATGACTCAAGAATTTGTGTATTTAGCTTATAATGTTAGATATCATTTTTTTATTTCACTATTCCAAAAAAATCAACTATTTTTGAAATATGAAAAAATTCACCATAATAATATTTCAGTATCAATATCCCAAAAATATGTTCTATTTTATTAAAATATTTTATTAATATGAGAAATTACATTTGTAAACAAAAGCCTAATTTAGTTTAGAATACCAATTTTAATATTGTCATCACTTTTCGGACCCATTAAAAAATTATGTATGGTGTCATAAAATTATATAATCATTATAATAAATTATAATGTTAATTTATAAATCTATTTATTAAAATAATATTTATTTTAAATATTTATATATGTTATAAAAAGTAAAATAAAACATGTATGTTTTATAAAAACATAAGCACTTAATTTGTCATTTAAAACATTTATTTACTTGTATAATGATTTAAATATGTCATATTACAATTTTATATGGTACCTAAATATTATTCTATATTTATATAGGCGAGTTTAGTATTATAATAGTGAGGTTACTATACCTAATGGTCAGATTACTTTTATAATGGTCATATTACTATTCCAACGAGTAGATTTGTAATAGTCATATGGATTTCTGACATTATATAAATACCTCATATTTAATTAACTCTTAATTAAAATTTATTTTCTATAAATAATATATATATATTCATTTTGAATATTAATAATGTATTATTAAGATTTTTTTCCATTTCTATAGTGTTGTTCATGAGTGTGGTTTTTCCAGGGGATCTAGAAGATCCAAAATTTATAATTTCGTTATCTTATTTTTATTTATTATCCTATTATAATATCATTATTTATTATATCCACTTTTATTATATAATTTTAATGTATAAATTAGTATAATAAAATATAGTTTCATTTATCATGTGGTTCATGTACATTATATTTCATTACTAAATGTGACATAATTTTATATACTGATGTGAAATTATATAGTTAAAATTATGGGTCATTACATTCACCCCGATAAGAAATTTCACCCAAAAAATTTTATTTCAGACAATTAGGTTAAAATAGTTGAGATAATTTTTCCTTTTTGGAATCCTTCGATTCCCATACTGCATCCGCATACTTATGTTATTTACATAATACTTTGACTAAGTGAGTTTTCTTGTTTTGTAGAACAATATATCTATATTACAGTATCTTTAACGATTGTTACTCATAGTAGAGACCATTTCCATATTTAGTACCTATGAATTCAATACATATGAATTCAATACCTATGATGGATTTTTCATCCACTTCATCAAGAGGGATACATGGAATATGTCATGTACATGAGATAAGCTTGGTGAGAGTACTAGACAATAATCCAGGTCGCTTATGAAATTAAGATTCTCAATGGGGTTGTTGTGCATGGGACTTCATTTACACTTATTAAAAAATATCATGACTCTCTTCCATAGATATATGTTATGGGACAATTTATGTCTAACCTCAATAATCATGTCTCATCAATTATTATCAACATATAACTTCAATTGACATTGATCATCCCTAATGTGTTGTTGAATGGTCATGACCTTTCTAACAATTTCCTCAACCATTTTAGGACCAAATAACTTCTGTTATCCAACTCAAACCAAAACAATTTTTGTTTTTCATCTATTCCCATTAACGAAATCACATAAATCGATTTATATTTTTGAGTGGAATCTATTATTTTATGATATCTTTTTTGGTGGAAGATTTTTATCCCATCTTCATTTAAAGCCCATAGAGAATGATGTCAATATGTATTCATGTTTTTGGATATTCCTCTCATATTAGAAACTAGATTTGTTGGTTATAGGTTACACTGAAGGTCAGCTCTATGTTTATAGAATGTTATAGAATCTTCAGAACATGGTGGTAAATCTAAAATCTCGATTGGATACAATGGATAATGGTGTTCTATGGAGCATAAATACTTCTCTAATTTATATCCATGAAAGTTAATCAAGTGATATTTATCCTCAAAATTCATTGAATTTTGAAGCCCTTTTAAAAATATCAACCAAAACACATATATCATTATATAATATAGATGTCATTTGAAGATGAGTGAAAAATTCCATAGTGATGTTTTCCCATTTCCATGTAGGTGTGGGTAATAGTTGCATCATAACCTAGTACTTTTTCCTTTCAAACTTAGTCTACTGACATACCTTAAATTTTGATGTATATTCTATTATCATATTCTTCATATTTTCCCACCAATAGTTCTCTCAGTGATCTGGATACATCTTCATGGTAACTGGGTTAATGGAGAAGGTTGATCCATGTGCATCATTCAAAAAATCCCTCTTTATCCCAATATTTGATTCTAAAAATAGTCATAGACCAAATATTAAAATTTCTTCTTAAATAATTTTGAACTCTAAGGATTTTCCATTTCTTATAGCTTCCACCTTCATCTATATTTCCACATCATCTATTTGAATATCATTTGTATTCTCTATAAGAGATGAATGATAAATAATTTGAGAAAGGAATGATGATGATACTAATATTATTATCTTTATTTTTATCCTTTTAAAGTATAATAATATTGTATCCTTATCAATTCTCATCATTGAAAAATTAATTAGATCCTTTTTACATATAGAATCTACCAATTTATTTTCCTTTCCTGGATGGTTTTAGTTGTAGCAGTCAAAGTCCATGATCAGATCTATCCGTATTAAATGTCTTATATTAATCTCCTTCAGTGTGAATATATATTTGAGGATATTATCATCCATATGTATCTCACAATTCTCATCATATAGATAATACCACAAGTTTTTCATTGTGAATATTACTCTATCTAACTCTAGATCATTCATTGGATAGTTATCCTACTACAATTTCAACTTCCTTGAGGAATTGGATATAAATTTTTAATTTTCATAAATAGACATCCTAAAAACTTCTTTGAATTAATTTTCTATACCATCAAAAGTACCCCAGTTGAGGGAATCATGAGGACTAATACAGTGACAAGACTATTTCTTAATTCCTTGAATCTATCTCCACATTTATTAGTCTAGATAATCTTTAATCCCTTCAGTTTCATATGGGTTAGTGCGTCTTACAACAATTTTAATATTCTCATAAATATTCAGTATTACCAGTCTAGTCCCAGGAAACTACATATCTCTGTTATGAATGTTGATCTAGACCACTCATCAATTACATTTATCTAATAAGTGTAAAATGATATCCCATTGTTGGGGATTACATAAACCAAAAAATGATTTCTCCCCCATCCAAATGTAACATTTACTATACTTATCATATATATTCTATTTTAAAAAAGTATTTATCATAATATTAAAATTCTTTTCATGACACTCCTTTATTTTAGAGTATATAATTATATCCTCTAATTATAAATCCAAATATTTGTTAATGTAATATCCAAATACTATATTCATTATGAATATTAATATTTCTAGACCATAAGAGACTCTGAAGGGAATCACTGTGAACTCATAGTATCTATACGTCATTCAAAAGGAATTTTTGAGAATATTTCCTTCTTCAAAATCAATTTTTGATATCACGGCTAAAAGTCCACCTTAGAGAAATAATGGGCCCCACATTGTTGATCGAGAACGTCATATATCTATATTAGTAAATACATGTTATATATTGCTATTTTTTTGAGTTCATATTAATCCATGTAGATATGCCCTGACCCATCCGTCTTCCAGGAGAAAAGAACTGGAATACCCCACATTGAAAAACTCAGGTATATAAAACCCTTGTTTATATTCTCTTGTAACTACATCTTCAGTTCATCCTACTTAATGGTGGATATTATATAAAGAGTCTTGGGTTTAGGTGGAGATATAGGTATATGTTTGATTGAGAACTCAACCTATCAGTTAGGAGGAGAACTAGACAAATCTTTAAGGAACACATCAGTATAATCTCTCAAAAATGGAATGTATTCATGAATTATTATATCCTTGGCCTCAATCATTTTAGGTAGATATGGTTTCTCATGCAGAAATAATATCCACACTTGATAAGAAGATTTCAAAAGATATTCATCCTCCAACTTACAATTTTTTAGAACCATATAATGGCTTGGGATGTAAAGAGTGATCTCTCTCTCCCAATTTTTTATGTTGAATTTATTCATGGAAAGAAACTTGTTTTCAAAATATCATAAAATTCCTCAAAAGTAAGTATAACAATTTTTTTTGGGAGGTTTAGTCCATAACCACTGGATTGAGCAGAGCTATATACATTAGATTCAATAATTTCTCGATTTTATGTTCTAATAGATATATTAACCATAATATTTTGATGGGTTTTTAGAATAATTATATTAAACTTAAAAGATATGAAGTAATTAATAGAAAAAAATAAAACAGTACGTTCTCTATTCTTGAATGAATAACCAGTATATGTGTCACCACATCATTTCATGGATTCACATCAAAAGTAGTGGAATTATAATACCTTACTTTCACTCAATACATTGGTGGTTAATTTTGTTTATTTCCTCCGATAACCCTTTGGAAGACCATTTCCTTTTATAATTCTCTTTTTTCCTTATATTTGAAACACTTTACCATAGTCTATGTGTTAATATGATATTTCTTTTCCTCCTTTGCATTAGTGGGTTTATAAATTATTTTCAACATTAGTTAACTAAATTCCCCTCTTTTCCATATTTGAATCATCTCAAGGATCCTTTGGGATAGTTTCTAGGATAAATATTCCCACACATTTGATATGTGGGAAGTTTTGTTTTCTTTCCACCACAATATTTATCCATTAATCCTCTCAAATTAATCTCCATTTTATGTTTTTGTATCTCCAACCCCATGATTTGACATAGAGTCAACAATATCCATATCAACCATAAGGGAATAATGGAAAATATCTTTATACCTTTCATAGTCTCATATCATGAAATATTTTCATAGAATCATCATTAATACAATAAATGAGAATTCTACCTTACCTTTAGTGTTGGTGAAAAATCTATTGGTTTTCCATTTAATCCTTGTGAAGTATTCCTCAAATTCTGTGACAAGTTCATGTTCCTTTTTCTTTAGTCTAATTAACTCATACTCCATTTTATTATAGAGAGTTAATGGAAATACTTATTAAAATATATTTTCATAAATCCTTTCCATCCATGAAATTAATTTCCTCTCTAGAAATTGTTTTCCTAATCTTTTTCCGCCAATAATTATCTTCCCCCGTCATGTGATACAAAACTAGTATGAATTTATCTTATTATAATAATTATCGGACAAATCATATCTTCTAAAGGGATTTAATACATTATTCCATGATAAGAGTATTAGAATATTCACTAATGTTAGGAGGCATTTATCATATAAAGGATTCAAACACAACTTTAACATTCTTGATAGGAGGGAGTTCCAAATGATTTGAGTTATTATTCATAACATGAGTCTGTTGATCTGGTACTACCATGAAGTTATTATCTACCACTACCATAATTTTACACATATTATTATGGTAGTCATCACATTTACTATCATGTTGTCTGTTAACATGGTTCCACATAATTCCCACCTCAAATAAAATAAAAAATTGATGATCATAAATAAAATATAAATTTTTTAAAAAGGTAACTACAAAAATAGAATAAATAACTTATCAATGACACATAAATCCAAAATTACAAGTTTCTAGTTTTCAATCTAGGTTATCCATGGGAATGTTTCCTATTAGGGTTTCAAATCATACAATCTATTCGATTCCTTTATAATGATTCATATAGATTTTTTTGAATTTTCAAAAGAATATACACTATGAGTGTCAAATCAAGTGTCCATTATAGCCTCTTTGTTAAAAAAATATATACATTGAGTTAATATGAAATTCAAACTTTTTGAGGATATTAACCATCGGTACAACTATGCCAGATCTATATCAACTTGTAGTATCTAGACATTGATGGAATTTCATGGAAATCACTCACTCTATACTTCAACAATATTTCAGGATATTCAACTATAATTTTAATTATCCCAAGGTTTGTCACTAAATTAACCTAGTCATAATCTCCAAAGATGACTAGACCTTCCACTGATACCAACTATAGAAACCCAATCCTTTCACATATGTTATTACATTATTTTCATCATAAACATATAGTAAACAAAACCTAGATACCATGAATCATAGTCTCTTTGATGGACTAGGTAAAAAAATTTCCATAAAGAACTAAAATATAACATATTTACTATATTATCTATAATGATCCCCCAAATCTCCTTTATCACCAAAAATTGTATATGATAACATGACAAATGCATAAAAAAGGGGTGAGATATAAAGTCCAGTAAGGGAATAAAAATGGAAATAAAGCATAATATATATGAGTTATAAGGAATAACGTGATATCATAAATGAAAAGGATAATGAATAATATTATATAGTGCTAACATAAGTAACATGGAATCTTATGATGATGTAAGCATGTGAATGTGGAAGTAACATAAAACATGAAATAATATTAAATCAATTCTAATAGCTAAGAAGACATTACATGAGGGACAATTTCCCTTCATGGATTAGTTTTACTCCCTAATCCTATGCATAAAGTCTCATGATACTAAAACATTACCCAATTAATTTTACCTCTATATGAGTGAATCCATAATAACATGAACATTCTTATGCTTTCCATATAAGGAAATCAAACATAAGGCATAAACATAAGGATTACCAATTAAAAAAATGGGTTTTATAACCATGTCATATAGAATAACCCGATAGAATATCATAATGGTTTCAATTATTTTAAAATATTTTACAAATATTGGTTTTTTATAATTATAGTTCAGGAGGATTTATTTCCAAATGAAGTTAATACATGAATAATAGAAAAGAAATCCCTTTGGAAATGTACCTCTTAAGGAGGGATTTTGGGTATAAAGGTAAAAAGTCTTTAAAGAAGATAACAAAATAATAATTTATATAAAACCATAAGTAAAATAAAACAGTGTTAAATTATAAAATTTGATATTTTATAAAATATGGGTTGTTTGAAACATTTTATGCAGTGGTAGTTGTAATGGAGTAAGAAACAAAGAAAATACTATTAATTAGATTTTCTTATTGAGAGAAATTGAGAAGGTAACTTTTTGAAATAGATATATAACCCTCAAAGTAAGATTAATTAAACAAATTATATATGTGTGGGACATATATACATAATATTTAATAGGTAAATAATATTAATAGAGTGAGAATGTGAGGTAATAGAGATACATCACAACCCTAAGTAAAATAGGGTGGTTAAGGGAGATCCCTTACTTTAGGTTCCCAAATAATTTTGACTATGCAATAAATTTCTTGGATAAACAAATTAGAATAATTAATTAATTAATTTGGAACCTTTTAAAAATAAATTTTAATTACTATAATTATATAATTTTCATTTGTAACCATTTCAATGAGATATAACATTCAATTTCATTATTATAGTGTTGTTCGTTTCATGATTACAATGTCGAACCAGTTGTGGATAATTATAGAAGTTTCTATAAAATGGGCATACCACTTCATAGGTGAAAAGAAATGGTATTAATTTCCTTAAAAAATTAAATAGTGCAAAATATGCATTAATTCCATTATATGGATGATTCACTTAATAAAAAGTTCACATTTTGTGGGTAGTTCATTTAGGCTATTGTACCGAATGTAATGAACTAGATTTGTTTTATTTAATTAAATGATTATTAAAACACTAAATTAATTTAAATAAGTTATAATATAATTATTATAATTAATTTTAACCATAATAATATTTGTATGAAATTTCTTAAAGGCTGTGGAGAAAAATGAAGGTCATTGTTCATGGAGGTGGTGAAACAACCATATCGTCCACAATATATTCATTTTTGAAATTAAAGGATGGTGGTATAAGACATATATTACACTATAATAGTAAAATATTAGCATACATAGGATATATATGTTACTATTATTATATGGATGGAGAATATATGAGGGATGTGGAAAAAGAGTAAATTAAAATAAATATATTTGAGAGTTTACATCTCCATTTTGTTGTCCACTTTTAGGATACCCCTTAAGGCTACATAAAATGGTATTGCAAAGATACTTATAGAACTAGGAAATGTGAGACATTATTGGTAATGGAATTGGGTAGAAATTTAGAAATCTATAAGTCATATAAGTAGCATAGACAATAGAAAATAAGGGGTAAAATTTATATGGGGAGGAGAATGGTGTTTTTTAATATTAAAGTCATTAGTTTGTCATTTATTCTCAATACTATCAATAGTGATGAATATTTTAACCATATATGTTAAATAGTTGAGTTTATTTTGAACTAATTTGTTTTTACATCATTCATGACCCAAAAAATCATGTAATTATCTTATAATATTAAATATTTTATTTTTTCATATTTCACTATACACAAAAATTCATCTATTTTAGAAAAAAACATAAAATTAACCATAATAATTTTTAACAAGTTTATTCCAAAAATAAAATCTATTTCATGAAAATAATTTTCTAAATTTTTGTAATTAAATTTTTAAATAAAAAATTCATTTATTTAAAAAATACCAAATTAAATATTTTGATAAAGTTTCAGGACCTTTTCAAAATTACCTATAGTATCATAAAACTATATTATAATAATAATTAAACTTAATATTAATTAATAAACCCATTTTTTGAAAAAAAAATTCTTTTAAAAAATTATGTGGCTTATTAAAATGAAAATATATAATGTTTCTTTTAAAAAAATGTAAATAGAAATTTTATCATTTCAAACATTTATTTACTTGAATGATGATATAAATATTTCATATTTTTATTTTATATGATACCTAAATATTTATTTACACTTCCATTGGCAGGGTTACTATTCTAGTTGTCAAGTTACTATTCTAAATGGTCAAAATACTATTCCAATGGTCAGATTACTACTCCAATGGTCATATTTGTAATGGTCATATGGGTTATATACTTTATATAAATACCTGATATTTTATTCATTCTTCATTAAATTTTATTTTATATAAATAGTATATATGTTTTAATTTTGAAGATTTATATTCTATTTTTTTCATTTCTATAGTGTTGTTCATGAGTATGGTTATTCTGGTGGATCGAGCAGTGCCATGTTTTCATATTTTAGTTATCTTATTTTTACATTTCCCCATTAAAATATTTTTCAATTATTATGGCCATATTTCTTCTCTAAATGTAATATTTAAATTAACATATTAATAATTAGTTTTTTATCCAGTGGTGTGTGTGAATTATATTATTTTACTAAATATGATGTAATTATATCTTCAAAAGGGAAATTCCATTGAAAAAATTCTAGGTTGTTACAGATAGTATCTATGTGACCCCTCTTATAAGAATATAATAGTGGAATGATAAGACCTATTAATTGATATGAAGAACATAGCCAAATGTTATAGGGGGTGACATATATAATTTGATGAATTTGAACCTCAATATATACAAAAAAATTGTAAGAAAAAATTATTTAAGGAAACATGAAAGATCTTTTTCTAGATACAAAAGTACTATATTGGATAACAAAGTAGGTTAGTGAACCATAAATATATGGTTTTATAGTCATAATGGATAGTCACACATTATTATTTGATAAATATAAACCTATAAAAGTTATAATATGTAAATATTACTTGAATTTTGTGATGGATTCCTTTTACTAAAACCAAGTATTAGTTCTGATAGATCTTCTGGTATATGTATATTCTATTAGGTGAAAATGGGTATTCAAGAAGAAATTTGACATTGAAGGTATAGTTAGTACCCATAAATCTTGGATGGTTTCTAAAGGGTTTGATATAAAATAAGACCAATAATAAGAAAATACCTATTAATTCTTTTCTATACTAAAATCAATCATAGTTGTGATTTCTAAAATAGATTACCATGATTATGAGATTTGGAATATTGATATAACAATATAATTCCATAACATGAACCTTATAGATGATATCATTATGAAATATCTTGAAGGGATTGTAACATTAAAGGATTTCAATAAGGTATAAAAGTTATTGAGAACCACATATGGTTTGATTCAAGCATCCAGTTTATGAAATAATAACATTGATAAAGCCAAAGGGTGTTTGTTTCCATTAATATTGAATGTGATCCCCATGTATATAAATGTGTTAGTGGGAGTGAAATTTTATTCTTATTAGGATACGTTGATGACATATTACTAATATAAAATGGGATACCATACTTACATTCAGTTATGATGTGGTTGAAAAAGTGATTGTCCATGAAATACTTAGGTGAAGTGGCCTATATTAAAGGGATCAGGATTATTCCTGATAAATCTAAGATTCTACATGGACTATGTTAGGGTTAATAAAATGACTAGATATTTAAGAGATTAATCATGGAACCATCCAAGAGTTAATTTCTGATAGGGTCACATGGTATACATATCTCTAAGAAAATGTGTCCATAAACACAAAAATAGAGAAATATTATTGTAAACATACTATATGTATTTTTGATAAATTCTATCATGTATTCCATGTTATGTACTATATTTTATTTCACCTATTATATGATCATGATAGAAAGATATAAAACAGACCCATGATACCAACATTCAAATATTTTGATATATATACTAAAGTATCTATGGAATACTAATGATATATTCCCAGATTGTAGAGGAGGTGAAGAGAATGTAGTCAAAGGATATATTGATTCTAGTTTCTAGATAGTTTATAACGGCATGAAATCATAGTTGA
Source organism: Viscum album (assembly GCA_963277665.1). Lineage (NCBI taxonomy): Eukaryota > Viridiplantae > Streptophyta > Magnoliopsida > Santalales > Viscaceae > Viscum > Viscum album. Next base: position 1,668,035,499 of record OY728143.1, on the reverse strand, counting down.
GATATGTATTCTATTTTAATAGAGGACAAGTGAAAAATAAGATATTGATATAGCCAGTGCTTGCTAAATCTATTGAATAACATGTGTATATTGTGGATTTTGATTCAACGAATGAAGTAGCATGGATATGTTACTTCATCCAGGATCTAAATATTATACATAGAAGTAAAGAACCTATCACAATGTATTGTGATAATAATGCAGTTTTGGACCCCACTAAGGATCCAAGGTCACATTAATGAACAACCAATATACATCAGAAGCATCACCTCTTGAGGGATTTTTCCGAAAGGGGTGAGGTTGCAATAATAACTATTTCCACTGAGGAGAACATGGTGTAATTATTTAATAAACCCTTATCTTAGTTGAATCATTATTATCATATGAGTTCAAGTGGACAAAAATCCATTATTAGTTATCTGTATTAAAAGTGGGAGACTTCTTGGAGTTAGCACACTAGAATCAATAACTTTATAATTTCAATTACCTATATATTATCAGGGTTATTAATAATAATATAAATTTTATTAAATTTTGAGTATTACAAAATTTAAAATAATTGTGATAATTTCCTCAGAGTATCTATCAAATTTAAAGGTCATAAAAGTTTCATGTTATGATGAGAACCATATGTGGCATGAAAATATTATTAAATATTCATCATATGTCTGGATGACATGTATTTTATGGGAAACTAATGATGTTTGTATATCTGTTGTTATGGGTTCATAAGACATGGAAAATTCTTATCATGATATTCACATTTTCTAATCTCATCATCATCCAATTATAATTTTTATTATGTTAGTTTAAGGAGAAGTGGGAACCCAGATTACACACACAAGATCATGTGTATTAATCCTTAGAATTGATATTTTTATTAATATATATCATGAATAACAAACTTTGATGTATTGATGAGAATTGTGATGATATATACTCATAGTGTGGTAGTAAATGTTGGTTTCATCATGAATGATATGAAATTAAAAAACAAGGCATGAAAAGAATTTTCCATTATATTTAATATAATTAGATATATAGATGACCATTTTATTATAATGGAAATTTATAATTAAGTCCCCATCCATGGTTGTTTGGTGAAAAGTTCATTTCAAGAAAGTTAAACAATGATATATCAATAATATAGGTTCACAAGAATTGTAGTGAATCATACTTGATGAGATATCAGGAAAAATGTATTATATTGCAAAATGAGAGTCCATAAAAGTTTTTTCCATTGATTCATTAATGTATTTTATTATGGGTTCCTTGAATTGTTTCTAAATACTTATCTTGTACATTTGGTTAGTTATCCTAATACAACTATGAAATATAACTAGAGTGTCACGGACTATGTTTATCCAAGACAATAGTTAAATTATATTTTAATTTAATATTTAAATAATTATTATTCTCAACTTTTAAGGAATAATAATTATTCCTCTTTATTGATCAGATAAATCCAATAACTAGTTTTTCAAAAGGATATATATATGAGTTGAATATTAAATTAATATTTATTCACTAGTTAGAGATTATAATATTTATTAATTTATTAAAAAAAAGATATTTATTTATTTAAGTAAATAGTTATTATTTTTGTTTTGATAAAATATGGGGGGTGGCATGATGATTTAAGGGTTTCGAATAAATGATATCCTTTATTTAAAATCATTTCAATAAATATTAATTTATTAAATTGAGAAAAGATATTTAAACATCCATGATTTTATCCAAACCATAAAGAAATAAGAATAATAATAATAATAATAATAATATTCCATATATCGTTTAAATAGAATTAAGATATTTGTTAAGGGCCTATGGGAAAATAATAGTACTCTAACCACAGTATATAATCTATTTTACATATTTTAAAAGGATAATGACTTGTTTTAAAAAAATATATCTAGAGAATTATCTCAATCCTAAAGAGAATACATTTTCTCTTGAAAACTCCCAGGAATAGAGAGCATCAATCCTCCTCTCCCTCAGGACCAAGAGTATTGGAATAAATAATTTAATTCTAGATTAAATTATTATTACTATTATTATTTAATGATATGAGTATCTTGGATAATTCATTATAGGAACCATAGATTCTATAGGGACATTCATAGGTTCATAGAGAACATGTGGATAACACTAGATGTATTATACCATTGCATCCTCCATCTAAAAGGTTGTATAAAAAGGAAATATTATTTGATAATTAACAATGAATTGGATGTGATGGTAATTAATAATTAAATAAATTTATTATAAAATTTATGTTAAAATATATTATCTTAATATATTTAAGGGATATGTTCATCAAGTTATGATGTTTTATCTAATAGAGTTAATAGAAAACCATTTTTGGGTATGTTCCCAATCCATTACACTACACCAAAAAACCATTAAAAACCAAATTAAAATTAAAAAATAACATGGAATTACTAAATATTTGACTAAAAATATCTCAAATAAATCTTGTTTAATTTTTCAATACTAGAAAACAGAATCCAAAATTCAATGTCTTCCAGAAATGTTATATTCAAAATAAATTCTATCACAAATAGTAAATAAAAATTTATAGAAAAAATGGATAATATTCAAAGAGATAATTTTTAAAGCATTTATAATTTAGAGAAGTCTTTTTGAGTAAAAATAATTGTTAAATGGATGAAAACGTCAAGTATTTTAGAATTGATATAAAAGTAGTTTTGGAAATAAATTTTCATTTTTCCGCAATTTTAGTGTTGTGGTGGTTTTGATCAGGTGTCTAGGAATTATTTGTATAATATATTTAATCAAAAAAATAATATATTATATGAAATGAAATTCTTGAGTGGTAGACAACCCACTTATAGAATGTATTTTTAAAATCAATCATAAATTTTAGAATTGAATACAGAGAACCAGTTCTAGTTTTTATATAAACATTTATGAATGTGAAACGAAGATTCTCTTTATGCTAAATATTGTCTTAATTGTTTTTTATATAGTTGAAGGTATATAAATAATATAATATTAAAAAAAGGAATGGAAGAGAGATGAAACTATATTTAATTTTTCACTAAAGGCTTTACTAAATAAATGATAGTTAATATTAAACAATGATTTTATATCTCACATGATTAGTGATACATTGTATATTATTATATTTAAAAAGATCAATAAGGGTTTAATTAAAATTTTAAATGATAAATATATCATGATTGAAATTGTTTTATAAATAAATATTGGTAACAAGATACTAAAAACAAATAAATCTTTTTTTATTGATGGTATAAGAAATAAATACTATGCATTTCTCAACTAATAGTGGAAATGAAGTGATATTTAAAAAGGTTGAGTGATTTCTAAAATAGATGAAGGATGGTTATTTATTTATGAAGATATATTGAATAATAAGAAGTGGTGGGTGATAAAAACTCATGTTATTTATGTTTGTAATAATAGAATTATTAATGGATTCAAAAAAGTAGTCTAATTGGAAAAATTAATAAAAACAATATAACTCATGGAAATTTCATTTGAGATGTTTCAATATTGAATAAATGGATGTTTATAATATATTAACAAGGGAATATAATTAAATATTCATAAAATTATTGTGAAAACTAAAATCAGTGAACCCTTATTATTTATTTCTGTAATATGTATGGACTAATAATGTAGAAATGAAAATTAGAGATAATTATTTAATCTCATTTACTAATTATTTCACTTGGATAATTTTTTTTTATTTGGAATAAAAAATTCTTTTCTTCTTGAGATATTTAATTTTTTTATATGGTTTTAATAAAAAGGATATTATTATCTCATAAATAACTTCATATTGGATAATTAGGGAATAATATATTTGTAAGATGATTAAAGCATACCTAATGAAAAATAGAATTGTTAATCAGCATAATATACCATAAACGCGAGAACAAAATGATATTTTTTAAATATTGAACAATTTTGTTTTGCAAAGAGAATACAATATTTTTTTGATCACATAACATTAAATTAATTTTAGTGGAAATTGAATAGAATTGTTATTCACATTTATAATAATTTTTTCATTTCACACAAATTTTTAAATGGATTCTTATGAGATTTATTACAATAAAATAATGAATTTTATGTGATATTATTTCATTAATAGTCCTTTTATAATCATGGTGAGAATACTGAACATGATTAAATGTGAGAAACATTATGTGGATGGAATATTTTGTGATATTCACAAAAAATAAATATTATATTTTTTATGAAATAAAATTATGAAATATAGTAAATTAAACTAATGTAAAGGTGACCAATCACTATTTATCAGTTAATAGAAAGAAAGAGTAGTCCATTTAAGAAGAAGAACTTTGTAATAATTTAGTTAGAAAATAATATAGAAATTTAGAATGTATTGAAACTTATAAAAAATGTAACGTGATAATTATTATTCAAATGTTTCACGAGATTTGAAAAGATGTATTATAATTCAATCAAGGTTGAACAAAAAATTTTGGTTCAAAACAATATTGGTGATCATAATTCATCATATCACATCCATTCTTTACCCACCACCTCACAAACTCACCCTATTCAAGATAGAGTATTGCATATACATAGGTAATCATTAAAGGATATCAATAAATTAGAATGGATAATGAGATTACAAGCTAAGAAGATTCCCCCTAAAAAAGCACATAATTGTAATGTTGCTACCCTACCATGTATATATATATATATATCATACTGACCCAACCTATAAATCAAAAAGAAAAATATGTAGTGTAAAATCAATATATAAGTAGATTTAAAATATATTTAATATATACATATTAAATCATTATATTTTATTACCCATTACATTGATAATGAATAATAGAACTAGAACATGAATGAATAGTGTCTTTGAGATTACCTAAATAAACATCTTATTTTGTAATATACTATACATTTCTTCCTCAGTTACATCACACCTGAATCCAATATTTACATATCATATATTATATTCTTTTTCAAAACCCAAGGAATGGAAATATAAGAATGGGGTGATATCAACTGCTCAATAGGCGATAAAACATAAGTTATATTAATCAAAACCATATAGGTGATCATAATGAAGCATAAAATGAACATATAAGAACTATAATTCAATTATAAAATCATACCCATAAGGTAGGAACTAGGAAAAATATCATGAATTATATCAAAAATATACAGAATAACATATAAATTTGGAACATAGATAAGAATAAAAAACATAACTCATATCAAATATATCAACCAAGATTATTATCATATATTTGACAAATATGTCCCATCTCATAAAGAACTCGGATTACCTCCCATGTATTATAACATAAAAACCCATGTGATATAACAATTATCTTATACATTAAAAGGAAATACAATTTCAATCCAACCCATTACATAATAATAATCCATATATATATCTACCCTATGAACATGAGCACATTCATAAAAAAATCATAGCATAATTAACCTGTAAAAAAGAAATATGTTTCATAATTTTTTTCCCAATACATAAATATAAACCATCGAAATAAAATAAATGGATGATTTTATTAAAAAATATACTTGGTAGAACATGAGAATCAGTAATGTAAATATAAATTGATTAAAAACCTTATATATTAAGATGATAAGTTATTTAGTAGATATAAAGAATTATCATTAATATTTTGATAATTTTGTATAATAAATAATATTTAAATAAATGGTATAGAAAACAATTTCAAATTAAATAAAAATTACCTTATCAAAATCATAGAAACCTAAAATGGAATCTCTGTGGATAATATAATAAACAATTTGGAGAAAGAGATCATGTGAGAAACAGAATATATGTGAGATAGAAAAGATTCTTTTCATAACATCATAAGTTTTTCAAATTTAGTTAAAAGATAAATTAATCTAATATATAATTATAGAAAACTATAATTATTAAATGTGTGAAATAATAAAAATTATAATTACATGGAATAAAAATATTCTAATTGAAAAGGGTTCTAAAGGACATTCCACATTCTAATGTCATAATTTACATAGTATGAATCAATAAGAGGGAAATGATAATAAGAAGATATAAATATCTACAACAAAAGAAAAGGAGATTAAAATTATGTATGTTAAATGTATGTACACATAAATCCCCTAATTTAAATTTATAAATGGATAATATCAATTACGAATAGAGATACAGAGATTAAACCATTTAACTTTACTAATATTTGAGTAAAAATCCAATGAAAAAGAGATAATGACATGAATTTTTAAATTCCATTAATTATATGAAAATTTGGACATTATTTACCAATAGGTTAGTATATATAACTGATAAAATAAATTAGATGGTTAATATAGAATATATATTAATAAAAGAATATTGAGATGATAATCCCTTATAGTTATTCCAGAAATTATTAAAAATGATCCAACCCATTTTATAACTAACCCATGTTTCTTATTAATATTTTAAGGTCATTATTTATATTTAATAACTTTCATATTAATAAATTTCAAACCTTTATTACATATAAAGTTGTTATTTATAGTTTATTTTCATTATCAAATGTATTTAGTTTCCATTATACAATGTTTATTTTGGCAAGGTTCTTTCGACATCATTTTTTTTAATAATTTCATTATTGCAAGATTAATAAATTAAATAGAATAATAATATTTCAATTAATTATAATACTTTATTCAGTTCGAATTTATTATTACCATTTTTAAAAAATAAATTCACAACATGCTCATTTCATTTAACTTTACTAATAACAATGAGTTACACTGTAATGATCATTAAATTTTGTGACACAATTTAATAATAAATACATTAAAAATATTTCCATTAATAAAAGAATTAGATTTATTTATTTATTTATTCTCATTCCTGATTAAATTTATAAAAATGATATAAGATCATTCATGCAGGTGGACAAACAAACCCAAAAAAAGAACATGAACTAAAAACAAATAAAAATAGTATATGTTATATTAAATTAATTTCATTTTTATAGATATGTAATGATTTTAATATTACATAATTATAGAGGTGAATATGATTTAACAATGTTAGTGTTGATAAGATAATATAAAAATATAGAGAATAAAAAGTTATATACTTTTTTAGATCCACTCCTTTAAAAAAATCCTTGATAATGAAGGTTTAATCTAAATTCATGTAACCTGAATCTCTAAAAAATGGATGAGGAATATAGGTGATGAAATGTTTTTAAAAAATTAAATAAAAAAGTGAGTAACATGAGTGGTTTGAGATGGGTATAAGAGGTATCATTTTCTTGATGAATTTTTGGGGAATATTGTCAATTTAATATTTAGTAGTGGTTACGGATGATAAATTTAATATATAAAGTGTCCCATAAGTTAAGAAAAAAAATGTTTTATATTCCATCACATATGGAAACTTATTTTTATATTTATATTTTTTACAGATCATTAATATTATGTATGGTATTTTACTATTTTTTATATATCAACACAACTCAATATTTAACATGGTAATTTGTTTTCATAGAAAAAGGAAATTAACCCTCCTTCCTAATTTAAATTCCTATATTAAAAATATAAAATTAAATTTAAGAAATTAAAATTATAAATATGTGAAATTTAACTTCAAAAAATATATTATATTTTATGAAAATAAATTTTCTTAAATATAATTAACTTATGGGGAGAATAATTAAATTTTTATTTACTCCCATTATTTATTTCCTGGTATGTTTTTTATATATTATTTATTTTAAAAATACGGTTTTAATACATTATTCATGATTATTAAAGTGTTATATTTTTATTATATATTAATTTCAATATACCCATTAGCTTTGTATAACAACTATATGATCAACAACCTAATTTCAAATGATTATATATTCATTGGTCATATGTCTAATGATCATATAAATACAACATTTCTATTATATATATATACACACACATAATTCATTTTTCAAATTCATTAATCTATTTTTCATGTTGTTTGTTTCTAGTAACATTTTCACTATAGGGGTTTGAACTATTCTGGACCCTCTCTACTTCTTTCCAATGTTGGTAAGTATATCGATCAGCATGGATGAAGATAAAAGAAATATTTTTTGGAAAAGAGTTTGGGTGGCTATCTCATCTCTCAAGGTAGGTTTTCCCTAGTCCAGGGCTCTCATATATGTTTTTCATGTTCATGAAATTAAAACTAGTAAAAATACTAGTTACCCTCATGTGAAAGTGATTGATTGAAACTATGAATTTGTGAGAATATTATATTTATGGGAGGTGCCCCATATTTCTTCATTTATTGGTTAAATATATTTTAGTTTATATATTTATAGATGAGGACTCTATAATTTATCTATATCCAACAAGGAAGAAAGAGTTTTGGATTTGGGATTTGGAATATAAATGGGGTTGTATACCTATCCCTTTGAAGAAAATCATGACCTATATAGTTTGGTGACTTTTAACAAGGATCGTTTTACCTTTTCAATCAATATGATAAAAACCATATTGGTGAATTTTGAGGTCATGAATTTATGAAAAATGATGTTATATTTATGGCCATGATTCTATAACCGAATTTATGTTTTTTAACTTCATGAGAAATATGATATAAATAATAGAAACCAATAATTGTAGTTTTCATGGACTTACATTGAAGTAAGAATATCTATTTTAATATGATATATGAATTAGGTAAAGGTTGGGTAGGGGATTATATAAGGTTGGAGTATTTTTTTTAAACTTTTAACCTTTCTATTAGTATCTTGGTAGAGAAGGGTAACTTGATGCATAAGAGATGAAAACCAGTGGGAACAAGGAATGTGGTTAAATATGATCGATATCTAGATTATACATCTATCTCATTAATTAGATTTAAAGAGTTTTATAAGACTATTGATAGATATGAAGGCCTATCTTGAGTGTCCAGGTTGACGGCTTTGGTCCTGGATCTATTCCACTAGTAACCTATGTGTTGAGATCATCATTTTCAAAGGAATGCATGATTGATTGTATTCTAAGGACCCTAATAGTTATAGAGGAAAACTAGAGAGATTATAATTATCAAATTAATAAGTGATCAAAAATGGGGAATTGAAGCGTGAATAATAACCCAGTTATACAAATTAGGTGAATTTGGTGGAGTTCTAGGTAAAATAAGCAAATTTGGGGGTTGAATTGAGGGAAAAGCAACAACATGGTCTGTCGTGCCACTATGGTGAATGGGATAAATTTAGAAAAGGTGGCTCGCCTAGGTGAGTGAGGTTCCCAGGTATAACATTGAACCACATGAATGAATCCACAATAGGGAATCTAGAGAACCATTTTCAATAATCATAAAATGGATCTTTCATGAAGGGATTCACCCTAGATTAAATTTGAGGAGAAGAAATAAATTTTTTTAAAAAATAGATACTGATGATTTATAAATCCATAATTTTGTATATGATTTAAATTTATATGAATAAATGGGTCTTATAAATTTATACAAAGGTTTAAGGATAGCCACAACTAAAGGTTTATATAGTTGAATCCCTCTTTAAAGGATTAATATGGGACTCCCCATAAGGGTTACTATAGACTAGAATGTGAAGGTATAATGAGGATGATATAAGACCATGGAATTTTTACATAGAAGGTGTTATCCCGATCTGAACTTGGATTGAGAGTCTAGATGTGATAGATTGTATTTGATGACTTTCTCATGAAGGTTTAGTCATAAATAATTCTATTTCAAAATTTTCATGTGTCTGAAAATAAAAATTAACTCTCTAAATGTATACATAGAGGTATATTTATAGAAAAAATATCATGATCCTTGAATGGTAGAGATTAAGATCATTTAAAAGAATCATGAATATATAATTTTCCATCTATCGACTATAAATTATGTGTAAAATTATTAAGGTGCACATATTTCCAAAGGAATGCCGATTTTGAAAGAATAATATGGGGGTATTATAAGACACATAAACATGAATTTAATCTCTATAATATAATTTAAAATGAATATATAGCTTCATTAGATTCATGTTTCCAAAAATGAAATTCTATTATTCAACTGCATAATATTTGGGGGCCACATAATTATTTTATAATAGTGAAATTTCATAATGTTCTCCGAATTTCATTTTTAATAAAATTATACCTTTCAATAGTTTCCCCATATATATTTCTTAGAATTTAGGATGAATTATACAATAAATTTTCTAGTGTCAATAAATTATATCATAGAATTAGATTTTACATAATAAAATAGATTTAATTGTGAGGGAAACCAAATGGATCCATGTATGCTTCTTTCCTCCCTTATATGGGTAAATGAACAGTAGCCATTACACCTTTATATAAGGTGCTAAGAGGACCAAAAGCATCTCATGAACCAATTTATTTAGTAATATACTTTATTAAAAAGTCATTTTTATGGGACAATACAACCATATAAAGTTATCATTGTATAAAATTTACATATATATATTATTAAAAGGTAACCATATAAGAATTAAAGAATCCCTTCTTCTGAGAGCATTATTTGTGGTTTTTCTATAGGTACATAATCCATAAAAAATTAATTTTTCAACAATTTTATTCAACTTATTCTATTCAAATACCTGTTTAATTTTTAATTAACCTTCATACTTCTTTTTAATTTTCTTATAAAAATAGAATACTGACAGAAGGCTCTGTAATAGGTTGGTGTCATGGATAATATAATTGATGATATCTATAACTATCTTAAACACCCAAATAAAAAACACCATTTTGAACTAAAAGAATAATTCTAGATATCCTATATCAGAAATTAGACTACCCTATGAATTTGGGATATTTAATGGCACACCTATTCAATTTCTAGATCAATAATAGCTAGTGTAGTGGATATCACGACACAATGATCTTATTAGAACCAATGTGTCCTTGACTGAGTTCATTATTAACTAGCATTTTCTTAGAGTTGTATATGTCTTCTAGTATAAGCCATTGAATTCAAATGAGGAACCCTAATATTAGTAACTAGAAATATAGAACTCAAAATTTATATTTTGAAAGACTATTATAGATTAGAGAAAATTGTGGAACATAAGATGGGATCTCTACCTTAGGGGTGTCTTCATGTTTTATTGTGTGTGGCCCAACCTGGTCCATAAAAGTTGTGTATAATTTGAGAGATAAAGGAAGTAAATAGGATGTATATGGAAGATATGATCCCAAAATAATTATCCCACCATAAGAAGAAGAACATGCCCGATCTATCAGAAAGTGTATCCCTCACACCAAAAAATTTTACATGATATTTAGAGATGTTAGGATTATCCTCTATAATCTGAACATGATCAATAGGGAAATTTTAATAGAATTATTTTGTGAATTTCAATCTAGTTTCTCTATATGGGATTAAATAAATTATATTCCTCAACTTGTAAAGAAATTAATAGATTTGGTGAATGAAATCATGAAAAAGAAAATCTATAAATGAACCAATGTTTCTTTTTCTACCTAAGTGGAGTACCTCTATAATCTTCTCTCTCATTTCCATTGGGATTGGGGAAATATTTTCTTTTTGAGATTGAAAAATTATATAATAGGAATAAATATATTTATTTTTCCTAAATTCACTCAAATAGGGTTATTTTTTAAAAGGATTAGATATCCCCATGTGAATAGAGGTGGGGGTACCCAACCATGGTCTTCTCTTCTGATAATGCATTTCCATCACATCATTATAAGGGGAAATAGGTGCACCATATACCCCATTAGAATTAGAGATATGTGATGCAACATCGATGTATAATTATTTTCCATCAATTTTATTATATCTCACATCAACATATTGATCTTTTTAGAAGAAAACGTAAAAAACATAACAATAAATTACTCGAACTTGTTCATTAATAGAGTATTACATGATTTAATGATAGAAATAGGGAACCATTACATGCATAGGAAGCCACTCCATCCACAAAAAGGCATTAAAGGAAGTGTATTAGTAGAACACCATGCACTCAGAGTCTAAGAGGAGATATTAAAACTATTAAATTGGGCTTATCTATATTAGATTTTTTTTACTCTTATCATACCGTTAGATCATGTGATTATAAGAATATAAATCAACTTCCTTGTATCATAGATAGTGAATATTTAGAGTCCGAAAGTGATTAATTCATGTTCCATTATATTCTAAGTGTGGACATAAGTAGACGTCATCATATTTTAGACACATATTGGTGATTTATTTATCTTTCTCCATGAAGCAGATGACAACATTCCATTCAGTAAGCTCAATTTCCACTAAATACACTAATTTTGTTGTACCATCCCACTAAAAATATTGTGGTATTGATATAGCCTCAACAAGGATCCCATTAAGTTCATTAGATAGAAATAGAGAATCAATAATTCAAATCCATGGTATAAAAATAGAAATAATCCCTAAAAAAATCATAATTTTAAATGAATGGAAAATAAATCTATCCTATGGTGGTTCTCAAGCTTGAGGCATATAACTATGCATTGGTTGTGATGATGACAATCCCAGTCTAAGATCAATATTTTGGGGGTGTTTTTATAGAATATATCAAATGTTCTTGGATTAATTTTGTTAATAATTGGATGATATCCAAGAATCTAATTAATCAGCTAAATTGATGGGATAATGTTGGGCCATGTTTTGATTTTTTTTCAAATAATAGGATAATATGTATTTGGTAAGATGTCGAGGTGAATTGGCGATTCTTGGAGAATTTTTATGGACTGAATGAATAACATTGAATGTCATTATTATAAAATTATCCATTTATACTCTAAAAATTAATTGTGATGATCATAAGTGTTCAATACATGTGTCAAAGGATGAAACATTGCTTACAACATGTTGAAGAATAAATAAGACCATGAAAAATGGATTCCATTTGCATGAATTAAAGAAGAAAATAATATTGAGAAGTTGTATTTTCATTATTATTGGAGAAGGCTTATATTTATTTTCTTTACTTAGAATTTCTCTATGTATACATTGTGTCCTTTTCCAAAAAAAACATTCCAAGTCATTGGTATCCAAAGCCACCCTCAACTAAGGGTACATGTAGGACCCAAGGGGTAAATAGTACCCAAGGGAAGGTCTCCCTATCAAACTAGAAGGTGAAAGAGCTCTGTGTAAGCCCTAGGAATGCCTTATGGCACACACAGAATGGGAAAATAGCCTGCATAAGAGGTGGCACCATTATGTGGTGCAGCACGGAGTAAGGGATAATGGTACGATGTGCTACTCAGAGGGAGAGGATATTTATAGAAGGCTCATGGAACACTTTATCTTATAAATATAAGGGATGTGTTTCATGGATTCGATGTGCGATACAACATAGAATGTTATTTTTCCTCCACCTAAACAACATATACACATTTCCAACAATACTGTATTGAGTTCATCTACATTGTCTGTTAAACTAAGGGATCTTATTCTTCCTCAACAGTCCTCAATGGGAAAAAGTATGCTAGAGATGCAACCAAACCACCATGATCATGCATCTGGACACTATTGAAGATCTTATGGAAGGAGTGTGGCTCATTTAATCATCTCAATATCATTCATGTAACTACATTATGCATTAATGTGATAAAATAAAGAAAGTTCCTACATAAAAACTGAAAACGAATTTTTAGGTGATTTTAATAATGAATAGGATCAATCTTAACAATTGAGGAGCAAGAAATCCTCATCACATGAATAAGAGAATAACATAAAAAAGGAGAAATGAAAACTTTCAAAGGATGAATGACATATTTCCGTGCATAAATTTAAATCAATTGAAACAAATTGGGTGTTTGGAGGACATTTCGTACATGAAATAAATAGAGGATTTTTTATGAATATTGAATTGTTAAGTTTAGTTAGTGTGAGTAATAGTGATTCTCACCTATAAAAGTAGGGGGACCAATATTGAGTTCAGTTGCTGATACATTGAGAAGATCTTGTTTCCTATAAAACAAAGCACCATGAAGCCATTGATTTGGGGAAGGGAATCCCTCATTGTGATATTCTTTAAATAAGGGAGAATAGGATCATGTGAGCATTCCAAAATTATAAATAACTCTTTAATTGAATCCAAAATAATTAAGTTCCATGAATCCACTCAGGACCACACTATAATGCATCTACCATTTTTTTTGGAGATATGTGATCCCTGAAAACTTGATGCTTATCTCTATTCAATTAATACATCTGAAATGAAGTTTATTATACATTATATACAAACATAAAGACATTTTTTGCACCATTGAATTGAGTTTATCTGTACCATCTAAACAATATAGAGATCATCTTATTCCTCAACACTCATCTATTAACACCAGTATGATAGAGAAAAATATGAACCACCATGATCGAGAAATCATCCACCATTAAAGATCTCTCCAAAAGAGTGAGTCTTGTTCAATCTTCCTAATATCATGTAAGCAATTACATTATTCATGTAGGATAAAAAATAATGAATTTTACTACATCCAAACTGTAAAACATGTTATAAGTTATTCGAATAATGAATGGGTACAAGATTAAAAAATGAGGATAATGTGATACTCATCACATGTATTATATGATAAAAATGTAAATGAGAAAAGATAAATCAAAAAGTATGAACACCATATTTCTTGTCATATATTTAAATGAAATAGAATGAATCACATGTTTTATGGAAAACCCATGCATGGAATAAAAATTATAGTTTCAATGTGGCTTGAATTTGGGATTTTAAATAGTTCAAGCCACAACTATTTTCACCTAAAAAAGGAGAGGGACCAAGGTTGAGAACCACTGCCAATATTTTGATGATATTTTGTTTACTATAAAACAGTGCACTATGGAGCCTCTATTTTCATGAAGGGAAGAAATTATTGTGATAAGATTTTCCTGAGTGAGAAGTTGATTCTGTGAACAATCAAAAATTTCAAAGTAATCTTAAATTTATTTTAGAAAAATGAATTTCTTCGATGCCACTCACGACTGTTCCATAACACTTCTCCTAGAATTTTGTGATGATCAGTGATCCAAAAAGCCTTCAGGGTTTGAAATATTTGATTGATACATCCACAAAGATGATTCTCATACACTTTTCTTCATGAAAATAAGAGAACCCATTTTTATCTTGCCCAAAGGGTTTTGAGAAATCCAGTGTGCTTGAAGGAAGTACACACTGTATATGTATTGTTCTGGGAAGAAGTTAGTGTGACCAAACCAATCCTTGCATGAATGAAATGCATGAAAAACATGCATACCACAAGTTCATTAATCATAATCTAAAGAAATAGTGGACTTTGTGTGCATGAAGAATAAAATTTGAAAGTTTGTTTGAGGGAATAAGAAGTAAGTGAGATATTTGAATGATTAAACAAATAAGTAGTGAGTGTATGAATATACATCAACGGTATCCAAATTTATTAAGAAACAAAGTGAAATTTATGTTGTATGATTACATACATACAAACTAAAATTTAGATAACCAACACTGGATATCCAAATTCCATGAAATAAATGCTTGAAGTGAATTTGAATTGATATTGGGAAATTATTATTCTTGTATAAAATACCTAAGATACCATTGGAATAATTTTCACAGATCATGTTGAGGTCATAAATTCACTTAGAAGGAAGAAAATACTGAGCATACTTGCCTTAAGAAAACTGATAAAAAATAAGTGATCAATATTGATTGAGTGAGACCAGTATATTACAAAGGTACTTGAATATGTACATGATCAAGTCAGATCTTACAAGTTTGTGGAATAATATCGGAGAATCATCCTACCTTGGATCAATCCTTTCATTAGATGTGAATAATTTTGATTGTTGCTGAAATCATGTGAAGTCTTCTAGTTAGATCTAGAAGAAAGAGTCTCTCTGTTAGATTCGGAGGAAAATTCCTTTAGTTAGAGTTGTAGGAAATTAGAGTCTATCAGTTGGAGCTAAAGCATTGTAATCACTTGTTTGATATTTAGGAATCCCGGTTGGGGGACCAACAGGCCAAAGAGTAGGTCTATATACCAAATATTTTAAATAAATTATGATATTATCTCTCTTTCGACCACTACACATGATGTTTTATTGAGAGATAATATATAGTGGATTGAGAACCATAATAAGTTTGAGAGGTTGAATTTGAATGAGAAGGGTTTCATAAAAAGCATCCACTAATTCACCCCTCCCATCATAGTTGTCAATTCTACTTGGGGCTCTACAGATAATAATGACCTCTAGATGATTAAAAATAATTTTTATATTGTTATTAGTCCCTATAAATTTCTTATCTCCCAATTTCTATTGTATGTATGATATTAGTAGATACAAAACTCAAACATTATGGTCTTCCCTTATTAAGTTTTCCCCTAACTAAAAAACCTATCTCATGAGAATTGATGTGATGATACATTTTATAAGGTTCTTCTTCATCAGTATATGTATCTCTTAGATTTGTGAAATTGATGGAGTAGTACCAGGATTCTAAATTCGATGGAATATATATGTTTTTGGGATTGTTTCCCACCTCTTAATATTTGGTGGAATGATTTAAATAATTTATTTTATGATTTTGGGGTCTCATAGGGGTTCCAATTCATATATTTTTTCTCTTTGACATTATTTTTAAAAATTATTGGAATATTACAAGAAATAAGACTCTTCTTTGAGTGTTGTAGATAAAATTTTGATCAAGAATAGTTAATTTATCCATTCCATAAGTATTTTTCATTCATAGTTCAAGGACATTTGAGTAATATAATGACTTTATTTATGGATGTTATTATTTATAAACCCTTACAACTCTTCTTATTATTTAGGTAGAGTGAAAAAACTCTTTTTACATGATATTTTGGGAAGTCCATTGGTAAACACCATTTATCTATAATCAGATGGAGAATATTTTTAAGAAAATCTATCAAGATGTTGTGAACTAATATTTAATGAGAGGGTAAATACTTGGTTTATTCATTAAGCCTTTCCAAATTTGGATTATTCCTTTATTAGAAATATAAAAAGATTTTTCTCTATATTGGTTGTGGACTATTTATTCCCAAAGGAACAAATAATATTTTTACTAATTTTAATGTTTTAACGATTTTACTATTTGTTTGTGTCCTATGGGTTCTTTAGGATGTGAGTATTATTTTTGATGCATTTTAGGAGGATTAAATCTATACATGGTTAGTTTTATATTTTGAGTAAACATTGGTTCTAATTTTAGATTTATTAGGGTAGTCTTCGTATTACCAGATTCTCTCATCATTGGTTATGGTGCTGGTTGGGATTTGGTCTGGATGTGATTAGTGACATCTTCTATATAGGGAGACGTTAGTATAAATTTTCAGAATATTCAAGGATTTTTTTTTAGAATGATCATGGTTTCTATATCATTATTGGTATTTTCCACACAAGTATCTAACATTTTTTCCTATAGAAGTTGTATATCTAGGGAATAAGTGAGACTCTTTTATCTAGTGATGATGTTTGTGACTCTCTCATTCTCATATTATTTATATTTAATGTTGTTGATGATTCTATTTTTCATCAACAACAAGTTGAAATGGCCTTAAAAATTTAAACCGAGGACTTCCCAAAAATAAATATAACTAGCTAATTAAATTTTAAAAAAGATGATTGCAGAATCTCTTATAGTCTGATTGAACCATTTGAGATTTCCTTCCTCTTATTGTTTTCACATTAATAGAATGGGTTTTCATTAAGATGAAATGTGTGTTAGATATTATTTTGTGTCTCTTATCCTATTGAACATTCATAGGTTAGTATTTCCATATTTTTGAAGAGGTGGAGTCAAATAAACCCATCCAACATACATTTTTTCATCAGACTACATAACTTCATGATGAACTTACATGGTATCTAGTTAAGCTGTGAAGGAATATAAAATGTTTACTTATGATATTTCTTCTTGAGAGTATCTAAACATTTGGATCATGACATAACTTGGTAGGGATAGAATGACTTTCCCAAAATTACGGCTGGTGTTACCTTTATAGATAGAATTATTGATAATCAACAAGTACCGGGATCAAATTGGTAGGGTTTTGTGGATTTAAGTTGATGAAAAATATCTACAATAAATTTTTAAGTTATAAAATATAATCTGGTTAGATAGGGTCAACTTGAGGAGTCATTTCATCTTAAACCTAAAAATCAAATCATATAAGTATATTCCATATGAGTAGTTAAATATTATTCTACTAAAATTTATGTATCCTATCTTCATATTTGGAGTCATTTTATTCATTTATTGGTGAATCCCAAAATTTTCAATTTTTTTATTATGGGATAATGAGTAGTTAGAATGGGAATGATTGGAGAGATCCCAAATCTTGGTCTCTCCATAGATTCTGAGTGCACACACAAACATTATACAATTTAGAGTGATTGATGTTCTGAAAAGAGTCTTATATTTTTTCTTTCCTAGTTTTATTGCTATGATGTCCCCATGTATATTTGGGGACTATGTTAATGACATTGACTAATGAAACCTTTCATTAGGGATCAAATCTTAGTCTGTATTTGTAAAATATGGCGCTTCATCAGCTTCAGATGAATTTTCAAGATACAGGTGATAATTATCATTCACCCAAAATTTAAGTGAGTATTCCTTAGGTTTGTGTCCCATATGATGTTTTTATTATTACTTTTAGTTCTCCAGATTTGAATAAGGGGATGCTTTCTCATGCATAATTATTCTAGTTGAATATATCCTAAAATACATATAATTTCACAAAGATGGAAAAGGTGAGTGATGTATATTCAAAAGAGAATATTATAATAATTTTTGATATGGGGATATCCCTCACATAGGGAACACATTTCTCCTAAGATAGGGTAAAAACCCCAATCCTATGGAATGAGTTCTTCCTTGTCATTATATGACTATAAATTCAACCTTTTATATAGTTAGTGATTTCAAGTGTAGTATTAGGGATAAAAATTCCCCTAGCATAGTAGGTTGGGGTTTCCCCATCATTGTTATAACAATGGATACATGCATTTTTTCCTTCCAATATAGTATTCCAGAATGAGTAGGATATAATGTTTATCACGGTTATTCTATATAATAAATTTCCACCATTGAGCATGGTTATATTTTTACATAATTTTTGTACCTCATATACATCGACAATTTTACTTTTTTGGAATCTTGATATGGAATCTTTACAATCACTCAATCTCATCAAGGAACTATTTTATATACTCTAAGGATAATTGGATTCTAATATATTGAACAACTAGAACAACCAAGTCCTCTATATAGAACTTTTATTGAGGAATTGATGATGTAATTTTACCCACTAGATAAATTCTATTGACTATGGATTAAAGTGAAACACCAAGCCTCAAATTCACCACAACCATTGATGCATACTTGGTTTGAGCGCTTTTTATTATTTAATAGATAATTTTTAAAGAATTCAGGTAAACATATTGGTGAAACTCATTCTTCTAGAGAAATTTAGGGATCTATGATATTGGAATAGTATAATGTTTTACTTTTTTATATGGTTCATATAATTCTCCAAGGTGATCAAAATATCATATATAATCTCAATGTTGTGATGTGATATAGTCGAATTATTTATATATATTTCAAAGATGATATGGATTATAATACACATTAATCATATTAGAAATGATAATGTGAGAGCTTTATATGGTCCATAATATGGCTTGTATGTTATGTTCACCCAACACTCACCACATGATGTTAGAATATTCCACATATTTAGTTAGTTTTTTTCATCCTATTCTGTCCATGAAAGTAATTTCTACATTCTTTAATAGGAGAATTTAGAATGAATTGATTATTTTTTTATCACACCCAATATTTTATGATTTTTAAGAGAAAGTTATAATAATTTCTAACTTAAATCACCCATTAGATAGTTTTCCAAATTATTAAATGAACTATTATGTGTATCTTTACTAGGTTATTAAAGAATATCATGATAATAAATTTTTATTAGGTTGATTGTAAGATGGAAGTGACCTTTACTGAAAACACTATTGGGAGTACCTCCAAAGTCATTATATTTATCACCATTGGGAAAAACTCGTTTTTCAACATTTTATCATTTTCTATCTTGGGAATATTGTCTATTTTTGTGGGATACTAAGTCAACATGAAGAAGAAATTTGTGGTTTCTAGTTCACTTACTTCCACTATTGAGAAGACCTTGCATTTATATATTTTATTGATTATCATCAATGGAGGACCTCAACTCAAGATCATTATTTTATTATTCGGAGGACATGTACAATATTTTATATGAGGTGAAAATTAATATATGTCTTTTTTACTATTCTGGGTAAGTCCCTTACAACAAGTATCCTAGGGAGTACATTTTGGATAAATGAATTCGTAACTATAGACATATGTAGGATCCCTTTGTTTGGAATCATAGTGAGATACATAATTGTTAAATTTTTAGGGAACAATTTATTAGTAAATCTACATCTATTAAATTTTATTCCTTAGTGAGTAAATTAAAAAATCACTTTGGTTATGACCTATAAAGTTGTTTTTTATTTAATTATAGATAAGGGTGGGTACACCTCTCAGTTTAATGTTATGTTATGAAGAGTAACCATTAATCAAGGACTGTGGGGATGATCTTTGTGGTTGTTGTATAATGATTTAACAGGGGGTGGAACTCTATGGAGAGTCTTTATATTATAGTATAGAGGACCTCTATTATGGATACAATTAGAAGGACCTTTATAATTAACTTATTGTACTTTACCACATAAAGAACCCTCATGGATGGAATTAATAATATCATGGGGAGGACCTCCCCGGTTGGTTTTCTATGAATAACCTATAAGGATGAGGAACATGCAACTATGGGTATATCCAATACAATGTTCATTACTCTTCGTCATTATTGAGGGGCTTGCAAAAGTAAAAGTTGACACTTTTCATGGATAAACATTGGTCTTCTAGATAATGGTGTCTTATAATTTTCCCCCAATATACTATTGGGATATAATAATAGACCTCTAGGTTACTTTTATCATCGGGGGCATGGAAATAATTTTGAACTGTTGTGGTAGGTTCCCCAATGGGCTCTCTTCCTGGGTTCCTTGGTCTTTATTCATAGGTATAGGGGATCAATAAAATATTCTAATATAGTTGGAGTCTATATGACTATTATTGTGGTTGTGGTTTATAAGATCCATCCTAAACTATTTTTAGGTAGCAATCATGGCAGAGGTAATATCCATGTTTAACCTCCTAAGAAAAGGGAGGTAGAAATTTACACACTCTAGGTAGAGGTTCCCAAAGTAGTTGGATATAGTGATGGGGCCACCTACCCCCACAAACCTATTATTTCATTATCAAACTCTATAGTCTCAACCCCTAAAATATTTAATGGGATATATCTAGTATCATAATAATTCTATTATTAAAATACTAAATAACCATGATGTTTATCATTGAGAATTTTAGTTGATTATTTGGTGAAAACATTCGTCAAGAGTCTAGAGATGTGACAATCATCACAACTACATCATACATTTTGTGTTCCATATATTGGTGGGTCATCATATCCTGATTTCTTTAATGGTATACCCTATCATATCTGGGGGAAATCCTTATGTCATATTATTTGAGGATTCCATGTTGGTTCCATGATTAAAATGAAATGAAGAAACCCACTAGTGTAGTATAACATTTTATAATGCATGGTCAATCAATTTGTTTCACCAGCAAATTATTTCATAAAAGATTTAATATTTTATTTTTGATGACTTTTTTCATGGGTTAAATTTATTCCTTTCCCACTTTTCCAATTTCCAAATGTGAATGATAAATAAACAACCATGGGCGTTAATGATGAAAAAAATTTATTAGATGAGTGGATGAGAGGTCAACTCCTCTCACTTGGGATCTTATTTCATATTAATGGACTCTCTTATGTATTTATATAATGATCATGAAATACCCCTTGTAACAACAGTAGTTACCCATGTGCAAAATAAATTAATTGAAACCATACATTTTTGAGACCTTTATATGTATGAGAAGTTATCTTTATTACTCATTTTGTTGGTTAATTTTGTTATAGTGTAAAGCAATATGGTTATGACACCCTGAGATATTATTAAATAATTAATTTTAAATAAATTTTAGTTTTTCCATATTTTATATGAAAATAAATACTTATTTTAGTTTATGTTATAAGTAAAATTTATCTTAGATTGTGTTTCACAGAATAGTAAGTTAGTCTTGTGTTACAAAAAATACTGAGTTTAGATTTCACTACATACAACACTGAGTTTATCAAAATGCTCCATACCATTAAAATATCATTTTGATAATTTTCACAATAATATTGTAATGGAAGGTATGAAAGAAATTAAAAAAATTATCAAAATATTATTTACACATTTATATGAGATGAATATTTTTATTACCAATTAATTATAAATGAAAAGAAAAAAATTTGAAAATTGTGAAATTGTTTTTTTTAAACTATTTTCTTTAAACAAATATGTTTTAGATCAATAAATTAAACAAACCACTTTTCTTGTAAAATTTTAATGAAATTACTATATTATACATTCAATAAAATTTTTAACATTCATCTTAAAAATTTTCTAGACAAGAAATAAAAATGAATCCAATATTATTCTTAAAAACATTATTATTATTATTCACTTATTTTAAAAATATGATTTACAATTTTTTAAAATTTATTTGAAAAAATAAAATTAATTTTTGAAATATGAATATCTAAATTATCTTAGGGGTAATTTTTTGGATTTTTCTGAAAAGTTTCTTTTTGTGATTAATAGTAAAAAATACAGAATTTTAATAGAAAAACATCCTTTTATTTTAAATTATTTATAAAGTTAAACTATATTTTAAATTTGTTTTAAATAAAACATATCTAAATTATAATTTTATAAATCCAATTCAGGTAATTGGAATCAATTTCATGTTAAAATTTAATATAAAAACTCTGTAAACGATTGATCCTTTTCGCTTTAAAAACGCCTTTTATCATCATATATGCCGGATTAATTTAAAATTAATTTTTTCCACTTCTATGAAATAAATTTTTTAAAATATATTCCATATTTAGAATCATCATTATTTATAAATTCTATTAATGCCTACTTAATTTTTGACCAAAACGAATGGTGAATGCAGTAAAAACTAATTATCACAATTAAGGTAGAAACTGATTTATAGGGGTTAAACTAGCATCATAATAGAAACAAATGACCTAAAATATTATTTAATGAGATTATTTAAACCATGAAGATCAAATTATCTAAAATATGGAAATGAATTTTCACTTTCCTTTGAATATAACCCACATAATAAGCTAAGTAAAGAAAAAGTCAAACAAATATGCCTTTCTTACTTTTAGTATCTATTAAAACTTGGGAGATGGAAAAAATGAGTTCAGTTATATATATATCCCTTTTAAAGATAAATTCATTTTTTATCATGATAATTTATTTTCATTTATTTTAGATGAAATAATTACATTAAATTATTAACTAACACTAACACACTAATTATTTAGATACAATAAAATAAAATCAATGATACTAAAAATATTAAAAGTGGAGTAAATTAAATGAATTATTATGTTACATTATTTTTTAGATGAATATAACATGTTACATAAGTATTAAAATGATATATTCTAATTTTTTCATTGTATTTTTATTTTTAAAATTGAAATTAAACAATTAATGTAAAAATTGACATTTATGTTATTTTATAACAAATGACATTATATTAAATGATTTAAAACAACTAAAAAATATATCATCAAACTATTAATTTTTTAATATTAATAATTTTCCATTAATTATAAAATTGTTCTATTATAATTACTATTGATCATTAAATTGTAAAAAATAAGTTACCACAGTTAAGGTTAAATCGGTCCCTTTGCAGGTAGCATGTTATTATGTTAAAACTAATTTAAAAAACAAATTGGATTTATATTTTATAAATTATATTTCATATCTATAATCCATGTATTAAAATGATATAATAATTATCACACTAATTTAGTTTTAAAGATAAAATTACCAAGGTTATAAAATGAGTTACCAAAGTGAAAAAAACGAAAATGGTAAAAATGGGGATACTTAGAAGTTAAAGAATGAAATGTTTAATTCATATGTTTATTTCTGTGTTGGAGCTGTTTATTGACCATATAATCCCACCACACCTTCAATAATAATATTTGGATTCAATTGAGGTAATATTTACCTCCCAATAGTGAATAATTTTGAGTACTTACAACAATGTCACCCCTCATCAAATATAAAAGGGAACTCAATCTCCCCAATACTTGAGATATATAAAGACATTTGTCTCAAAAGGTATCTGGCCACATCACTTCCCATAATCCCTATTTTCATCAAATAATCCTTATTTTTGATATAAATACACCAAATCAAGGATTTAGTTCAAACCTAAGGAGGATACCCAAAGAATAGGTAACGTTCATCAATAAGTGTTTTCTTTTTGATTTATTCCTCCTCCCAATTCAATTATTATTATACAATTATTATATAACAACCTCAGTATCTAACATGTACTGATATTTTTTTATGTTAATGGTAAAACATAAAACAGTACACACTTACATCAAATGGGTTATGAAATCATCGTTCATGTGTGTGACATCCTACCACCTCACGAATCGATGTCATTCGTGTTTCCATTACCACATTCCAAGGATATGAATAATGATTTATTTATAGATTATATTATATATATATATATATCATATTTATGATTTTATTATGCTTTTGGAATCATCATATCATGCGTACAGTCATGATTTCCATTTTGTGGGAATATAATAATGTCATTTGTGTGTATGGAAGACTACCACCTCACGAAGTGACATGATTAATTTATGCATTACATGGAATATATTAATGATGAATTTAATAAAAATATTTGATATATATAACATAAAAATTTTACACTAATGATAATATATATATGTATATATTCTATCTATGTTTTCTGCCCATGCTCCGTTTCAAGCTGATACAGACCTACTTTCCAAAGGTAGGTGGTCACTTGGATCTCTGAAATGAGAGCTTAAAAAGATCATGGACTGAGCTAATGGATATTTAGGCTCATGAAACCCATGTATAATAATTCCAAAAAATGGAACACATATTACCATTTAAGGTCTAGTGAAAAGGAAAAAACCATTCAGTTGAACTTGTTACGACAATGATGTCTAGGTGGAAGTTTCCTAGTCAAGGGTGGTGTGGGACTTACACAGAAGCGGACCAGGTGACATTTATAGGATGTTGCCTCCTAGAATGTATATGACTATACTAGTAATAATTCCAATTGAAGATTAGTGTGAGTTTGGGGTGTTGGTTTTGGACCACAGGGAGGCTTCTTATGTATCCCATATAACTGGGAATCAAATCCCACATAGTTTGCATGGTTAGGGATTACAATTTATAGGAGGCACATAATGGAGGCACATTAATAATTAGATTCTATGATCATCATAGATATCTAAGTCCACATGAGTCATGATTACAATGAGAAAAATGATAAACTAGAATATCAGTCACATCTCATGAGATCATACAATGTGATATGATGTTTCGGTTGGGGCTTACACTGAGGAAGATTCCCACGCTTATGGAACCTTTAGGATAATCTGAAATCATGGGAAATTAAATGTTTGGTTGAGGCTTACACCAAGGAAGATTCTAATGTTACTAGAACATCGTGTATAATCTCAACTCATGGTGACTTAGAGGTTTGTTTGGGGATTATACCAAGGAATATTTCTCTATTACTTTAACCATGAGTTGTATCTAGAGTCATGTTAATTTTTAGGTTTGGTTAGGGATTACACAAAAGAGGATTCCCATATTTCTAGAACCATGAGAATAATCTTAACTCAAGGTTTGTAATGGTTTTTTGGGTATTATGCCGAGGATAATGCCCATATTTCTGGAATCATGAGGATAATATAAGCTCATTATAATTAGGAGGTTTATCTTGTGATTAAACCTAGGAGGATTCTCATATTTTTTTGGAACCATGAGGATAATATAAAACCCAGGTAATTTAATGTTTGGTTAGACTTTTTACCTAGGAGGATTCTCATATATCTTGAACCATGAGGAGAATTTCATCTCATGTTAATCATGAGTTTTAGTTGGGTCTTTCACCTAAGAGGATTCACATATTACTAAAACCATGAAGATAATATCGACTGATTTGAATTTAGTGTTTTCGGTTAGGGATTAAACTATGGAGGATGTGGATATTTATGGAACCTTGAGGAGAATCTCAACTCATTGTAATTTTGGATTGGTTGGGGATAACACCTAGTAGGATTCCCATGCTTATAAAATCATGAGGATAATTAAAACTCATGATTAATTGATGGTTTGATTTAGGTATACATATACGATGATTCCCATGTTTATGGAACCAGGAGGAGAATATAAACACATGGTAATTTGGTCGTTTGGTTAGTTCGTAAACCTAGAAAGACACCCATGATTCTGAAACCATTGGGAGAATCTTGACTCATGTGTAATTATAGGTTTTGTTGGGTATTACACCCAGGAGGATTCCCATGTTTCTAGAACCTTGAAGAGTATCTAAACTCATGTATATTTTGAGGTTTTGTTGGGGCTTATACCTAGGATGATTCCCATATTTATGGAACCATGAAGAGTATATCAACTTATTGTAATTGGGATGTTCGGTTGGGGCTTACACCTAGGAGGATGCCCATATTTCTGGAACCATAAATATAATCTCGAATCCTAGTAATTAATTTTTTGGTTGGGTATTACACCTCGGAGGACTCATATATTTATGTAACCCATAGTAGAATTTAAACTCATTTTAATGTAGAGGTTTTTTTATTCATTATTCCTAAGAGGATTCCCATATTTCTAAAACCATGAGGATAATCTAAAATCATGGTAATTAAATGAATGGTAGGGACTTACACTTAAGAGGATGCCCATATTATGGGAACCATGTGGATAATATCAACTCATGGTGGTTTAGAGGTTCAGTGGGGGATTACACCTTAAAGGATGCCCATATTTTTGGAAACGTGAATAGAATCTTGAATGAAGGTAATTTATAGGTTTGGGTTGGGGATTACGCCTAGGAGTATTCCCATATTTATGGAACCATGAAATGAATCTAAACTCCAAGTAATTTTATATTGGTTTGTTCTTACACCTTAGAGGATGCCCATGTTAATGAAACCATGATGAGAATATCATCTCATGGGTAAATAAATTGTTCTTTTGGGATTCCACCTTGGATGATTACAATGTTTATGGATCCAAGAGAATTATCTAAACTCATTTGAATTTGGAGTTTTGGTTAGGGATTAAACTTAGGAAGAAGGATATGATTCTGGAACCATGAGGAGAATCTTAAGTCATGGGTAATTGAATGTTTTGTTGGGCCTGAAACCTAGGATTATTTGGTCATCTTGTTACTTGAGGAATATTAGGATTGAAACATAGTAATCTCATGTTTTTCAAACAAGTCATCCTATATTTTTTATATCAGGTATACTGTTGTTTTCTGAGATTTAGTGTGGAATTCTAGGAGGAAGAAACATAGAAATTGATAGTATGAGACTTACACCAGAGAAATCCTATGTAGTTCAACTTGGAATAGGAGTTAGGTGATTAGATTTTTGGAGTTTCATGATAAATATTTTCAATGAAGTTATTCAGGTAATCGAAGAGGATAATCTCAAGTTGTCGTGTGTGAAAGGGACCAAGTCGAGTAGGTCGAATGAAGGTATTATAGGGAGTGTATAGGACTATCTCTACACATGGTATTAAATCTGGTGGATGTTAAGGATGTATAAGTTTCAACTAGAAAACTACTCAACCTAACAGGAAATATTTATGGTGTGACTTTCCATTCTTCATGTGGGTCAGTGCTGGTAGTGAAGTTAGTGGTCTAGAGGGATTGGACCATAGACCGACACATATCCCAAGTGGGGGTGTGGGGACGCAAAAATAGTGGTAAGGACCGGTATCCATATAGTGCTATGAGAAGGAGGTATTTCCATATATAATTTTTAACCAAGGATCCCCACATAGGGATTCCTGCATAGCGAAATATCAGAAGAAGGTCCTCCTAAGAAATTGTGAAGTGATTACCTCTCTATGAGATATGGTGTAAGATAATTCCTTACACAAAAAATTACAAGGGGGATTCATAAAATTTATAATAACATGTTTTTTGAGAGGATTACATTAAAAAGGGATCTTTCAATTTTAATTTGTAAAGTCTCTCTCTATTTTTCAATTTAATAATTTTATTTGAGTGATTTTAGCGAGAGAGCCCACCGTTTTTTCCCACCATTGAATCAATGTTTTCACACTTTCACTTCATGAAGTGGGTATTGATATGTGTAGATAGTGGTGAATAACATAATTTCTATAATAAAAAAATGCATAGAAAATGGGGTGGCTCTGTAGAGGATCCTTTAGGAGTCTCACAAAGGGACTCCAGAAAAGATGTCTACAAAGGGGCTGTAGTAAGGGGATATACAAAGTGTCTCTCTGAAGGGGCTCTGTAATGGGGATCCGAAAAGGGGATATCAAAGGGGATCCACTAAGGGGATGCTTAATGGGGATTCCAAAAAGGGGCTCTACAAATAGGATTCATAAAGGGGATCCATAAAGGGGATCTATAAAGGGGGTCTAAAAATGGGCTCCACTAAGGGACCTCTACCAAGGGTCTTCGTAAAGGGGCCTCCACAAAGAGGCTTCATTTAATAGGAGGGAAAAATTTACATCCTCATACCACAAAAGACTTTAGTTTTCTGAAAAATTGATTCATAGTTGAATTAAAACTATATGATATTATAGAAAATTAATGTGGATAATTTTTTACATTTTCAATTTTTATTCAGCCTAATATGACACCCCACATTGAACAACCTTAACTTTTGATCAACATGTCTGTATGGGCTATATGGGTAGTCAAATATAACCCTATAAAATGAATTACATTCCTATGCTATGTTTTATAAAACACAGTAGAGTTTTCCACCATTCCCCTATATTGGGTATCGTTTCTGACTCATATCCTTCCCACGGAGTATGGTAAGTATTCTGATAAATGGAAATCCTATCAGATTCATTTAGCGACATGGAGGCATAGATTGTCTCAAACTCGACATGTGTTTTCCCAGTGAGGATTGTATCACATGTCATGAAAAAAACTGTATAACATGAATTTATCAATGAAAAAAATATATCATTTATATTTATTTATTTAAATACAATAATAAAATGGAAACAACGATCTTGCATACGTACAACCTATCATTTCCTTGAACGGTGTATTTCATCTCATACCAAAAAATAATATGGATTAATATAAATAAATATATAATTAATATATAGGATATTTATATAATAGTTTAAATTTTGGATATAATTAAACCATGATAAATGTAATAGGATTGAAAATATAAATTAAATACCTATACGAAAAGTAAAACAGTTATTACAAAAAACATAACATTAACATAGAATATTTAACAAACTAGTAATAAAAGGTCATAAGAAAATAATATATGGTATAATATATATAATTATAATTCTATAATAAATTTATAATAAACTTATATTTATTATACTTGAGTTTTTAATGAGTACAATGAAGTCAAGACTTAATGTAAGGGTATTTTAAGTCTCACTTTTATTTCGAAGAGATTTATTCCATATTCTCCACAGATTTCTTTTTTTTGGTATATATATTAAACTATGACATGATATATCATGAATATAACACATTTAATGATCATTATCATTTCTATTTATTTAATTATTTCATGGGGATTATGATTCAAAATTTATTAAAGATGTAATAGATTTACATCTCAATGTTTACTTCGGTGAGACACATTCCATATTCACCACATATTCCTATTATGTGGTGTGTATAATCAACATGAAATTATTTTTTGATATTTATGTTGATAATAATTAGTATTAACATATCCATTTTATGATCTCTGTTTCCAGGAAAGTTTAACCAAACAATAAGGGATTTTTTGGCTCAATTTTCCTTCTTTGACACATACATTATGTTATGCACCTATATTCATCAACAACATATATATACAAACACTTTGAAATTCAATAACATGAATTTATTAATCCTCATTATATTTTAGGTCTCATTTTATGTTTTTTATTCTTGGGGTAATGAATCAATGTTACTAAAATTTTAATGATGTTATGTTATAATCTCATCATTTATTATGATTGTTTATGATTAGTTCTCCAATGTTGAAATATCATGAAATAACCCTTAATAATTCAAATGAATTTTATTATCCTATAGTTATTCATGAAATATTCAGGTAATGGTACCATTTTCTCTCTATTTGGTACATAATATTATTAATGAAATGTTTTTATCCATATTTATTTCTCTCTTAAATAAGGAATATTTTTTCTTAGAGTACCATGTCTGGCAAAAATGATTTAATTTTTTTTTATTTTTAAAAATGATTTCTCTCAAATAAAAAAGTATATTTTACTCAATATGTGTTTTAAATTATTTATAAACCTTATTTTATATATTTTAATGTTTAGTTCCAAAGAAAACTATTTCTAAAAAAATATGTTTTAAAATTTATTTTCAAAGGAAAGTTATTTTCCCCAAAAGAAAATTTCGAACTAAAATTTCAAAATCATTTTCCATATAAGATTAAATCCATTGATGTTACTTTTTTTTATTAGGTTTGTGATCCAATGATATAATTATTATTATTTCCATGAATAGTTTAATTTTATGATGTCATAATATTTATGAAATACATTTCTCTTCAAATGGTTATACTATGATAAAATTATTATTAATCCTACTTTTTCTTCTATAGGTTATACCATAAAGAAATTATTATGAAACCCACCACTTTATATCGGTTATTATATAGGGAAATGATTATGAAACCCATTTATTTTCAATGTGTTATGATATGATGGAATGTTTATGATACCCATTTCATTTAATGGGTGATGACATGATTTATGTTTATCACATTATCGAACACATATTAATGATTTCATTATGGTATGGGTGGGACCAACATCTCTGTCCAAATCATTGGGTAAGGATAAATGTTCTAGGATCTCAACGGGTACATAGGTGGTTAGCCCAATCCCAAAAGGGGAGTACACGTGTTGTTAGCCCAAGCCTAGTAGTAGGGTACATGGGTGGTTAACCCAATCCTGATAGAGGGTATAAAGGAGGTCATCCCAAGACAAATGTAGGTACATGAAGTTTTATCTCAACCCTAACATGCTATAAATGTCTTGATGGGATTCCTTGACATAATATTTTCTATTCTTATGTATACTCCACAATTCTACGTTCTAAAACCATTTCTACGCTCCCCTGGATCATGTTCTTTGATTTAATTATTATACATTTCTTATAAATAGCCAATCTTTATGCCATGACCCAATGTTATTATCTTTGATATAGAGGGTATGTTTTTCAAATGTCATGCTAATGTTCTCATAACCTTATTCACATGTTATGTTTTTGAATCTCCCTTTTTCACTATTACTAAGTATATGAGCTCAACATTTCTTATGTTTCCTTTACCCTTGTTATGATGAATGGTTCATATAGAGTATATTTGTGAAGATTAATAAAGGGGTAATATCTTTGTGGGAAACATTAAAGACCATTAACCAAATTAGAAGATTATGTTCCAAGTTTCCAAAGGAACTAAACTATTATAGTCCTAGGTCATGAGTTTGTGTAATGTAATGAAAAATCATCTAAAATTATATAATATCAATGTATTAGAATCTTATTTCCTTATAAAACAATCTAAATTGATACACATGTCAAGTTCGGAATGCTACAACTCAATCTGAACTCTGCAAAAAGAGTTATACCCACATGGTCAAGGTTTGGATTACATGCACTCAATAAACCAATTATTTGTCAAAAGATCATGATAAATCCATTCTTTTATTATATTTGTTTTCAAATCCATTGTTCTTTATTTTTATAGGTGTTGAATTCTTATCTGATTATTGGATATGATCACATAAATTAAAAAAATTAAAAATAATCTTAACACAAAATAAAATAAATGTATAATGTGTTAATTATTTTATGTAACACAAGACTAACTTACTATTGTGTGAAACACAAACTAAGATAAATTTTACTTATAACATAATCCAGAATCAATATTTCATTTCATATAAAATATGGAAAAACTAAAATTTATTTGAAAAAAGTAATTTTATAAAATATTAGGGTGTTAAAAACATTCTTGTACAAGAATGAATATGCATACCTCTGACCAGATTCTTCATTGTGATTTCAGTGTGATAATGAGGCAAGAAAATGAGCCGCAGGACAAAAGAGTATCCATTAATCCACTGGAAATTGTGTCACCCTTAATTAATGGTAATTATTAAGAAGTAGTTGTAATTAGTTATCTTTTTTTTAGATAGTGTTTTTATAATTTCAAATTACTCAAAAACAGTGAGGATTTTATATTTTGTAGAAAAACATGGAACAAGGATGTTGACATCAGTCATTATTAGATGATCGCGCTTGGATAAATCAGCGTAGAAATCCAAATGGTTCTGGTTTAAATCCTCTATATATTGAGGGTGTTAAAGCTTTCTTATCATTTGAATCATAAAAACTAGAATATGTTTCAGAAGCCACAATTAAGTGTCCTTGTAAAAAATGTGATCTGAGAACGTTTGGCACATTTTACAATGTTGGGGGACATATCTTTTAGTCTGGTTTTCAATAAGATTATGTTTTTTGGTATCAACACGGTGACCACAGTTCCAGAGAAGATACTAATAACTTTATTCTAGATCCATCACAGTTCCAAAATTTAGTACATGATGTTGCAGGACCATCTCTTCAACAAACTGAAACTCATAATGATATTAATTTAACTCCTGAGTTGGAACCATCCGAATTTACTGAGTTGTTGAGGTCATCATAGGATGAATGATGTCCTGGTGGAAAGATAAGAAAATTATAAGCTGTTGAAAAATTTATGGCTATTAAATCAGATAATTCAATATCAGACAACTATTTTGATCAGATATTTTCTTTGGTTAAAACACTGTTACCTAAAGGAAATGTGTTACCTGAAAATTACTATAAGAGAAAGAGGTTGGTTCTTAATCAAGGCCTTAGTTATCGAAAGATTCATGCATGTGCAAATGATTGAATATTATATTATTGTGAAAATGAGTCGTTGGATAGTTGTCCAACATGTGGACAATCAAGGTATAAAGAGTCTCAACTTGGGAAGTTTAGATCGATTCTTGTAAAATAGTTGAGATATTTCCCCTTACTCCCAGGCTGAAATGTTTATTTATGCCTCATAACACAACGTTAATGATTTCATATCACAAAACCAATATTTCAACCAGTAAAAGATTGAATCATCCATCTGGTGGTGATTCATGGAAATATTTTGATTTTCTGCATTCGTCTTTTACTTTAGAAGCCTGAAACGTGTGATTGGGTCTTTTTTACTGACAGTTTCTTTCTATTTGGTTCTTATAGTAGTCAGTATTAATGTTGGCCTATCTTTATAACTCCGTACAATCTATCTTCATGGATGTTGATAAAGGAGCCGTATATATTTTTGACTTTATTAATCCCAGGACATCTGAAAAATAATATTGATGTTTATTTGAAACTATTGATTGATGAGTTAAAGGCATTGTGGAGTAATGGTGTTAGTACAAATGATGTTGCTATGAATCACAATTTCACAGTAAAAGCTTCATTGATGTGGATGATTAGTGAATTTTCATCATATGGAATGTTATCTGGCTAGAATACACATGGTTTGAAATAATGTCCTTATTGTATTAAAGACAGTAAAGCTTTTATGCTAGTCAGTGGAAAAAAACCTTTCTATTTTGAACCTCATCACAGATTTCTTCCAACCAATCATCCTTTTCGAATGAAAAAATATCATTTCAGAAAAGGCACATTTGAAAGGGATGAACCTCAAAAAATGATCTCAACTACAGAGTTAAAATCCGTTATATTTTCATTACCTTCCATCACATTTGGGCCAATAGTAAACCAACAGAAAATTCATGGCTTTGGGAAAGAACATAATTGGATAAAACGAAGCGTTTTTTGGGATCTCCCATATTGGTCTGATTTGTTGGTCCTCCACATGTTTGATGTCATTCATATTGAGAAGAATTATTTTGATAATTTATTTTATAATGTTTTGGATACAGCAGGTAAGATAGAAGATATATAATATAAAAGCACGATTAGTTCTTGCCCAAATTTTTAGGGGACCAGAACATGAACTATTTGAAAATGTCAGATCACATAGGTCAATGAATCCATAAGTAGCTTATACACTTTCCAATGAGAGTTGCTTATTATTTTGTCATTGGATTGTAGATTTGAGACTTCCAGGTGGCTATGCTTCCAATTTGGGCAGATGTGTTAAGAATGGTCATATTACAGGATTAAAAAGTCATGATTTTCATGTTATAATGGAAAGACTTATGCCAATTGGATTCAGAGGATTGTTAAATTTTATTATTTGGGATTAGATAACAAACATATCATATTTTTTCGAGACATTTATGTAGTGAAAACATACTATGATGCACTAATAAAACTAGAAGAAGATGGTGATGTAATTATATGTAAACTTTAAAAAATCTGTCTGTCTGCTTTCTTTGACTCAATGGAACATCTGATATTACATTTTCCACATGAAGCTAAATGTGGAGGTGTAGCACTGTTTCGATGGATGTACCCATTTGAGATATTCATGAAGAAATTGAAGAAAAAAGTATGCAACAAAGAATTAGTTGAAGGCTCAATTGCTGAAGCTTATTTGTAAGAGGAAATTGCTTTTTTATGCTCTCACTATTTTGAATCTGAAGATCAATAAAAAACTGCATGGGACAGAATTAGAAAAATGTTAATGATGAAATGGAAAATAAATTATCAGTTTTTAATTATCCAAATCTTGTCTTCAGTGGAGTTCAATAACAATGGATTTTAGATGATGAACATCACAGAGCTCATACATATGTTCTACACAACTGTGAAGAAATGAGAAAATTTTTACTCTGAGTTCATCTATTACTTATTCTATAATTTTAGTTATAGTATGTAAACTTATTTTATTTTTAGGTTATATGATAATCATATTAAGAAACAACTTCCAAAAATTAAAACAGCTTCTCTTGAAGAATGCCGACAAAAAAAATTATCTCAATGGTTTCAAAAACTGGTAACATAAATTATTGATGGTTTAATATCAATTTAGATTACTATTTATTATATTGATAATTGTTTTACAAATTTTCAGCTGTCTCAACATGATGATAAAATTGATAAGCGAATGTGTATATTGAGTAACCCA
This sequence comes from Viscum album, assembly GCA_963277665.1. NCBI lineage: Eukaryota > Viridiplantae > Streptophyta > Magnoliopsida > Santalales > Viscaceae > Viscum > Viscum album. Next base: position 1,668,000,003 of record OY728143.1, on the reverse strand, counting down.
CTATCCAAATGGTTAAATCTTATAATTCATATGTGGTGAATTGTTTTCAATTTCATACACGTGTATATGGAAAATCAAAAAACAATGAAAATTGGAGTTTGTTTGAGAGGATCACATCATAGAGAAACTGAACTTGACTTTTACTACATTCTGGATGAAATTATTGAGCTATGTTATCTTGGATAGAATTACATAACGATGTTTTAATGTCGGTGGTTGGATACTGAGAGAGGCTTACGTGTTCATTCGACTCATGGAATTGTCGATATTAAATATAAAAGTCTTCTTGCAGTGAATGAACCATTTTTACTGGCTCAACAGGCACATAAAATTTATTACGCAATGTACTATGCTTCTTCAAGGGATCTGATTGATTGGTGAAGCATAATAAAAATGAAATATCGGGAAAATCAATTTACTCAAACTGAATGTGGTTCCCCTGAAGTCGAAGAAATTGAAATTTTTTAAGAGACTACACAAAATCCATTTTTTTCACAAAGAAACGTGAATATAGATGATGAAACCCCACAATTAAGGGTCGATGGTGATGAAGATGTTAATGATGTTAGAAATGAATTTGAAATGACAAGAGATAGTGAAAGTGAAACTCATATTGATATTGATGATGTCGGGGAGGAATATGAAGACAATGACATCGTCCAATTTGAATATGACGATGAAGGTGAACATTGACACTGTTAAATGCTGGTTATGATCATAACTAATATATATCTATATATAATATTTATTTTAAACTATCCAATAACAATAATAATTTTGTGTTTCAGATGGACTCTAATCTATTTCTTGAGTTAGAGGAGGCTGAGATACCTTTGGATGGTGGGGATGTGGGATCATCTGACCCTTAGCCTTCTGGTGGTTTAGGAGGTATGCGGAGGGGGCACGGTCTTGCGCGACTGATGATTCTTGACCCTATCCTCGAGTGATGTCCACATCTTTCCTTCGATCCACGCACACAGAGGTATTATAACCTCTATATTTTAGTTAGTTTTTTCATTAATTAATATATATAAATACTAATTGTTTGATTATTTATTATTTTTCACCGTTTTGCGCATGTAGCTGTTGGACAGGGGATCGATATCTTGCACAATTATTTCTCTCAGCCATGGATCACATGGGAATAGATTCCCATTGATGTGCAGCTCGGCATGTACAATCATTGGCTGGTACAAAAATAAATAATAATTATTTTGAAATTTATTTTATTAATAACTTGATATTATAAATTATTTTTAGAGTTTATGGTATTCCATCGATGATAGAATGGATGACGCTATCCATGTTGCATAGGAGTTGGCTATGCATGAGCGTTTGCGTTATTTTTTTCACAATTTGAGAAAGACAGCAATTAAGAAATAAGGAGATATTGTATTTTAGGAGTCTTGTAGAGACCACATGCCAAAGTTCATTTCATCTCAGGTTTGGGATGGATTATGTGAACACTGGTTGGGTGGTGGATTTTAGAGGAGTTCTTCATTGGGTCGATAGAACCGGCGGAGAGAGGAGGTGACACATCGAGCTAGTATCTATACTTTCAGTACGCATAGAGAGCATCTGGTAAGTATTTTTTAAAATATTTTATATAACATCAAATATAAATAGTTTATTTTATATTCATATAGGCAGTTGAGCATCCCGATATTACAAAGTACGATGTTTATCGGAAGATGTACAATGATCATGTCACCAGAGAGATTAGAGGTGATCTCCAGCATGAGATTGTGGTTAGTCTTATTTTTTTCGTTTGAAAATTAACTACATATAATATTTTTATAATTTTAATTTCAAATTGGAATTGAAGGAGTCATATAATGTTGCGACCTCTCAGACACAGGCTGAGGGTCAGGACGAGGCGACTGATCAGACTAGTACCCACCATTTTGACGAGGCGGCATGGATGCAGGAGACTCAATATGGCTTTGAGAAGGGTTGCGTAGTTGGAATTGGCTCTCATGTGACTCCTAGTACTTATTATGGTACTACTGTGATGTCAGCGTCAAGCTCGAGAGGATCTCATGGAGAGGCATCATCTACTGCCTCAAAGTATCAAGAGTAGTTACGAGCTCAGAATGACCTTATAGAGAGTTTGCCAAAGCAGCAAGAAGAGATGCGTCAGCAGCAGTAGCAGCAGAAGCAACAACACGAGGAGGAGATGCGTCGGTGGCAGCAGCAGCATCCGAAGAAGATGGAGTACATGCGTCGTCTGACTCGTAGTTTGGGGATGGAGTTTCCTCCACCACCTCCTCCAGAAGATGACCCCTAGTGATTTTTTTATGTTAAAAACATTTGAATTTGACATTTGTTGTAATATGAATTATTTACAGTTTCTATCTTTTATATTGGTCTAAATGTTACATAATTTAATTTTTAATATTTCATGATTTTTTTTGTGAATATTTTAAATTTTAAGAATTTTTATTTTTTTTTATTATTTTAATAATATTTATGTTATTGTTTCATTAATCATAATTTTATTAAATATATATTTTCAGTATTATATTTTTTAATGTTTTTTTATTTTACTAATAAAAAAAATAAAAAAAATAATATTTTATGATTTTTTTATATTTTTTTGTGAATATTGAGAATTTTAAAATATAATTTTATATTTTTTTATTAATATTTAAATTAATTTTTCAATAATAATAATTTTATTAAATTTATTTTTTAAAAAAATTATTTATTATTTGCGACAGGATCTTTTACGAAGGGTTTACATCGCAAATAGCATAAATAATTTTTTTAAAAAAGTATTTGCGACGGGCTTACAGGCCCCTCGCAAAATAATTTTGCGACGGGCCCATCGCAAAAAATTTTATATGTATATAAAGTATATAATTAGAGCCTTATTTGCGATGGTGAAGTTTCCTATCACAAAAAATATTATTTGCGACAGGTCCGTTGCAAATAATATTTTTTTGTGATGCCATTTTGTGCAATGGGCTATTTGCGACGGGACCCCGTCACTAAAGCTTATTTGCAGTGGGATCCCGTCGTAAATAACCCATCGCAAATACCTAGAATTCTAGTAGTGAATATAATTTATATTTTGATAAGTAATTATAATTATATAATTGAAAAAATTTGTGTCTATAAAAAACCATGAGAAATTAAAGAAACAATACTTTTAATAAACTTGGAAACAGTGAAAAGAATCTTTATAATGAAAAAACAATGGGAGAATGTAACTTTGAAGACAATATTAATGAATGATCACATTAAAACTGTGGTAAATATAGTAAAATTCAATATAAAATAAATATAATAAATCAAAACAAAAGTATAATTACATCCTTAAAAGTAAATAAAAAACATGGATATAGAAGAAAAATATTCCCAGCTGAAATGAAGTGATAAGGAAACTTCCACATATAAGAATGATTTAGGTGAATTATGCACAAATGGGTGTAGAAATAGTGGGAATACATATAAATATAAACAATAAATAGATTATAAGAGAATATATTGTTTTTTAGATATATGTAACATGATATGTCACCCCATTTTAAATCCGAGATAATTTCAATTTTCAGCTGAGATTGGAAAATAAACTCTTATGGATATCTTAATTTATGATGTAATAATCATTCAAGAAGTAGGTTATGAGAATGAAAATTAAATCCATGAAAGAGGAAGGTAAAATAAAATATAATTCAATAATATTCTACAGTAGTATTATCTTAGATAAGTATAATCATAGAATATAGTTCATAACAAAATAAAAGGAGATTGATTTGGAAAAAACCCAAACCTTGGATTCCCTATTTCTCATGAATACTCTAACTTCAAGTAAAATTAATATATCATTATTTATCATCAACTTCATAAACATATTTATATTTATAACTTTTATATTAATATTTTATGTTTAATTTTTCATATTTATCACATATTTTTAGAATATATTGATCATTGATGATTAGTGGTTTCAATTATTCCTTGTACATTTTTTATGTAAATATTGATAATAAATACATGTTAAAGAGTAAATTATATTTTTAATATCCTAAATAAATGAATTTTATTTCAATAATGTGTAATTATGTTCTAGTTTCATTCTAAGCGAGTTTTTGGTATGATTTTTAAGGATGAACTCCATAAAGAAATTATTTCAGTAATTTTAAACAAATAGAAGTTGTTAAATTAATTATGATTGTAAACTTAATACTACCATTCAATAAATTTTTTTAAAATATAATTTATTTTTTAATATAATATATTACCATTAATTATATTTTCACATCCCTCAATGATAAAGTTTTAGCATCATCCATATAGGTGGTTAAATTGAACCAAAAAAGAACACACCGTAATCAATAGATGAGTGTGATTATGGTCAGTTTTGATACAGTGTTATTATTATAGAAGTATAATGATATTATATAGATCATAAATTTATTTTTTAATAAAAATTGTAAATAGTTTGAGGAATAATATTAGTGAAAAATAATGATAAAAAGTCATTACATGCAAAGAAGTAATTGTATCTTCTTTTAGAATACTTGTTTATTTGGAAGCAATTGGGGTATTGTACTAAAACCAAAAGTTACCACACATGGGATAGATTTATTAGGGATATAATTTGGGTTTAAATTTATGAGATAAAAAAATTAATGGTGGGATTAAAGAGAGTTGAAGGGATCTTTTTATAGGTGAGTTTGAGTGGAATTTTCATTCCTTAATATAAATGGATTGTAATTTTCAGGGAAATTGGATCCAAAGTGGATATATAAAAGAAAAAAAATTATTACAGGTAAATAATTCATTCATATATAAATTTATTTATAATTTTCTTTAGATATTTTATTACTACACCCTACATTTTAACCCTCTTACCTCATTTCACCCTTTACTATAGAAAATCACTTTTACCTTGCTAACATGTTTTTATGCCTAAAATTGAAATTAAATTCACTTGCATTTTTTTAATTCTGATAAAAAATAAATGACATAAATTTTATGGGATTCAATTTCTAAAATTGATAAAAATTAATTTATTATAAGAAAACAATTTTCTTAAAAAATGTTTTTGTAAAAATGTATTTTGAAGCATAAAAATGAAAATATTCATATTAATTTATAATTAATAACCATTAGATAAATTTTATTTTTACAACACATTTCATCACAATAAATCATTAATTAGTATTAATTTATTTTTAAGATAAAAATATCCAAAATAATGAAAAATAATTCTTTAGAAAATATATATTTTTAACATGAAAAGATTTTATCTTTATTTACAACCAATTAAAATTATATTTGTTAATTTTTACATATTTTTTAAACATAAAAACAATACATTTCATTAAATTTCCCAATAAAAATAAGATAAATTAAACATTTTAACAAATATTATGTAATGAAATTAAATTTAAAAAAGCATTCTGTTTCTCCATGAATCATTAAATTGTTGTTAATTAAATTTTCTTATTTCCTAGATTTTATAAAATTATTTTTAAAGTCAATAAATGTATATAATTAGTCTATTTTTATAAAAAAAAATTGATAAGTATTAAATTTAGTAAAAATCAATAATTCATTTAAATAATATCATCCGAATAAAATTTATTTTAACAAAGAATTAGTACCATTTGTTTCCTTTGAAAAATCATTTATTTTAACTAAATTATTTAAAATACAAATATATATTTTTAATACTAAATAAAAATAATTTATGTCAACTATATATAAGTGAATATGAACTTGTAATATGATTACTGGTATTATACTCAATGGAAATATACCCCTTTATAATGGTCTAATAATAGAAAAACTACCCACATTATAATATAAATATTCATTCCCTTCTAACTTTGTGAATCACACTTCTCATTCATAATATTCTAAAATTGGATTTTACAAAATGATTTATCCTTTAATGATTTTTTTCTCATTGTAGATTTAGATTTACTAATAGTTTTTCTCAAGGGTAAATATGACCTAAGATTTTCCCGAGTTTAAAAAATATTATTCTTTTCTATTATCGTACAATTTAAATTTATACACTTATAGTGGATAAAATTATCCATTGTATTTAATATGGGGTATAATATACATTTTTTAATGTTCCATAATGATTGAATAAATTGTTATTAATTTGATTCATTTCTTACATGATTAAGTTGTTACAAATACAATGATTCATTTTAAATAATAATACAAAAAAATTTGGTAAAAAACTTCATAATTAAATCTATGATGTTATATTATTTCCCCTTCAATAAATTACATCCTCACAATTTTAGTTTCTCTATCCTGTAAAACTAGATTAGGATAAACTTAAAATAATCCTGCCTGGGATATGATTTATGAAGATATATGTACCTTAATATCTTGGGTAAGACTATTAAAATCATTACATCCCTCATAATAGGAAAATTTTGATACTATTTTTAGTATCAATAGTTCATTCCGTTATTATTGGAAATTAATATATAAACTAAGGAAGAATTATCCATGGATGTTCATAACCCCATTTTCATTAATATGTGACCATGGGATACAAAATTAGATTTATATATCCGTGTAAATTTATATATGTCTTATTATAGAGAGCAATTTAATGATGAACATTGTGATAAATTCTACCAAGTGAAGAATTATATACATAGGATGTAATAATGACACCACTAGTTGTTTTTATGATAATTTTATATAACACATTATTTATAGTGAATCAATAGTCATTGCGATCATGAAGAAAAATATAAGTAAATATATGGAACCAAGATAAAGTAAAAAATTCGTAATTATATAATATGTTTACCTTTTACCACTTCTATTTTCATGATCCACCTCAGGGGGAGTGATTAAATAAAATTGTACATTCTCCATCGGCTACTAAAATCAAATTTCCACATTAACCCTTTTCTTAATGCATTGGTAAAAAAAATACCCAACCTCTTTATAGTTGAAACACTAAACCGTTGGTCATGAATTTATAGGAAGTTTCATCTCCACTATTCTTTATCAACTTATTCATGTCCCTTTGTTAGTTTTTAATTAATGATCTCCTTCACTAGACTTAAAATGTGTTCCCATTTCTTTGAGATAATTTCTTGATTGGTTCTTCCCACATCCTTGGCATGTAGAAATTTTTAACTTTTTCCTTCTATTATATTTAACATTATATTTTCCATAAAACAATTTTTTATATTTATATCCTCAAATTAATGATTCCTTTGAGAGTCTCTAGCTTCTATCTCTAGTTTATGAGAACACCCAATAATCTCATTTTATATATTAATGTCTCTTATTGAAAAATGATGCAGCAAAACTGGTTTAAATTGACTAAAAATTTAATTATTATACTTTAAAAAATAGTTAAAATTGCATAGGCATACCTTTTAAGCCTTTTGAAGTTCTACTTATAAAAAAATATAGATTATTCCATATTATTCTTAATTCTATAAAGTAATATCTTAATCTTGAAATAAATATTATGGGGAAAATATTTACTAAAAAATATTTTCATTAAATCCCATCTATCAATAGAGTTAGTTACTTAATTTGTTTTGTATATACTGATGGGTCAGATGATTATTTGAAGGATAGTGGTTGTTGTCACATAAGGGAATCAATATCGAGTAATTACTATGTTGTTTTGTTTGAGTTTTTTTCATAGTTTATAGTACAACTCATAAATTGAGAAATCCCATGCTTGAATCATTTTATTCAATATCCCACATCAATTTGACTTTAATTAGAAAAATCATCTAATTTTCCATTACATTCTCTTTTTACAGTTCCTCATAGTTACAATTATGTAACATTCAAAAAGTGAAATACCATTTTTTTATGATATTTCTTTATTTTATTCTATATTTCAAGATATGGGTTTTCTGTGTTACAACATAAGAGTTTTCAAGATAGTTTTTGGACGTTTAGGTGGATCGTTTTAGTGTTCATGGTTTGATCACGGTTAGTGGAAACCCTATGTAATCCACAAGTTACTCTGTGAAAGTTAGAGAACCATATGGATAAGAACATAATTTTCACATGTTTTTCAAATTTTTGTGTCCTAATCGCGATACTTAAAAATTTCTAAACCATGTGAAAACAAATTTTAATTATAAAAGTTTTGTTTTTAATATCATTTTGATACTGAAACCATCATTATTCCTATCTCATTTTAGTATCTCAACCTATAACCTTTATATATATGATTTAAGTGATTACTTCCCTTCAACTGTTCAATTTTAATAGATCGAGGAGTGTTGGATCTAGATATTAGAAGGGACTAATCTAGTTTCATTCCATTATTCTGGACCATCTACATTTCTATAATTAATATCTCTAGATCAGGTCAATCATGCATGAATCCATGGGTTCAAAAATATTTTGATAATGTACAATGAGATTATTTTAATGGAAAGAAAGATAAACCCAAATCTACCGTGTTCTTTGTGCAATTCATTTATAATTGAATCATTTTTTGTTTGTGTCTTCTCCCTCCTTCGAATTTTTGTTGTAATTTTAAGGCCTTTAGGTTTATAGACACAATGCTTCTAATTTGAATAAGAAATTTTTGTTCTATATTTTTTGTAAATTTCTCTTACATGCTTGGTTTTAAAAATTATATTTTGGGAGTTTCCCACAACATGTTCAAGAAAATGTTATTAAGGTAACTTTGATCAACTATAGTTTCAGGTTTATAGTGATTTTTTATATATTCAGTGTGTGTGTGTGATCATATGCATGGGACTTATTGGTGAGTCATGTTCATGTTTCATAAATATTTTCTCACACAAGATACCACTAATTAAAGACATAGGTTTATGGGGACAAATACTACTTGTGGGAAGGACTATTCAGGGATCATATTTGATTTGATTTGACAAGAATTGGGATATGAATTTCTAGGGTGTGTGAGTTCATGTTGGTAAAGGAATTAATTTTTGGATTACATTACTACATTTCTAAATGATATTGAATATTATTTTTATATATTCAACCCATTTTTTCTAAAATGTTAATCTAACCCATTATGGTCTAGGGGCACATGTGGGAGGCTTCTAGTAGAGTGCCTAATGGGTTTTTATTTTCGCCCCTATATATTTTCATTGTTGCATATGAAAATGAATTTTTTATAAAAAAGTTATATGAATGATTCAAATGTACCTATTGGAGAATCATTACAACGCATGATTTATAATGGATGATGGATCTTCTAGTTTTTTGTCTTTTTATTTAGAGTGTTTCCACACTAGCCTCATTATTTCTAGGTATACATTAGTTTTAATAGTTGATGTAACTTATTTTTTGCTATTAATTCCATTTATTTAGTTATTTATTTATTTTTTATTTTTTGTTTCTATATATCAACTTTACTCTCATGTATTATATATATTTATGTTTTTGTTTATATTGTTTTCAATTTTAGGGGTTTTGTGTTAAGGGGGAAAATCATTCCCTAATGTTATTGTAAGAACTTGATATTTATTGTAGCCTTCAGCATCCTGTGGACATCACCTATGGTCCGTAAGACCTTTTACCCTTCCTAATAAAATTGTTTATGTGTGGGATGTTACAAATAGTATTAGTTTTGTCTAGTCCACTGGTCTGTTGGGATTTGTAGGTGTGGTGATAATACATGTCAGAACATGAAATGTACATATAATAAAACTTATCTTACATTTTTAATCAAAACAAGACTTTTGTAGGGTATTTCAGATATAAACAATGTTTTCATGAACTTATAGGTTTATCATCACCTTATCATTTATACTTTATCCGATGATATTTGTAAACCATTTATTAGTAGAGGTAATTACCACTTGTATTAAATTAATTCATGTGATGTTTTTCTCTTATGCTTTGGAAAATGGTGACATGATAACATCATTTTGTAAAATTGGTAATTTTTATTTATATGTTCATGAGAGTTTCTAATGTATGTTTTGAAATCAATGGTAAACATTTTTTAATATTGAGTTGTGTGTTGATTTTTGTTAGTATTGATTTGTGTTTATGCCATCCTTATGTTTTATCATTTAAAGGATGATGTAATTGGTATGGGAATTGGACATAAACATGAAATAAAATTAATTAAAATTAATTAGATATATAGAAATTAAAATCCCTGAATGTTTTAGATCATGTAAAAAATTATTTAATGAGTAGATAAATGTATAATTCAATGGTTGATGTTTTCTATATTGAGTAACAGTTCCCATGTTATTACCATTGAGAATCCTTACACATGTCTGGATGCATTTTTTTGTCCTTACAATGTAATATTTTCATATAATTCCATGTATTTATTAAATTAAATGATTTTTAGATTGGTGCATAGGGACTATGATTAGACAAATTGTTTATTCGAGCATTGAGTTATCAATTACTTGGTTAATTTCATTATACATTTAAAATTTATGTTATTTTTATTCCTGGATATTCATGTAACTATTGAAACATGTAAAAAATAATGAATATATGTATAAATTAGAATTAATATTAGTTTAATAAAACATCCTATCACATTATCCAATATTGAAACTCTTACATCCTATGGATTACTGATCATAAAATCATGCTAGATATGTATCCATTTCTGTTAATATGTAAACATAATAAAAGTAACATGTATTTATTATTCATTATGATGAATGTAATTAGAAAATAATATTTTGTATAATAAATTGAATAAAAATTAACATTTCGATATATTAATAGAGATAGTCTACTTGAAATTATTTTATGTTTCATAAATAGTTATATAAATGATTCATTAGTAACATAATCATATTAAATCGATGATGTGTTAATTTATTATTTTTTTAATTGATATATTAGATAATCATTTTTAATTACTATAATATGGTTTTTGTTAAAACATTTCATTGAGACCCTCCTTGTTATTACATGTCTATTACATAATTTTAAAGATAACAACATAATTGTATTACAAAACCAGGATTCAAAGGTTTAGTGTATTGGGAAAATTAGGACCATACATAACTATTACATTATAAAACATAAACATTATTTAATTCCTTTTCCTTTAGCTTCTTAATGGCCCTTGAATTCCCCTTCATACATGCAGTCAAATGAGAATATACATTATAGAAAGGGGTGATATAAAAGCCCAGTAAGAGGATAGATAAGAACATGAATCAATATAAATTTTTTGAGAAAAATCATCATCATCATAAAATAAGAATAGGATCATCATAATAATCTATAGAAGAATCCTTAAAGGAATTGAATGTGGAAATACATAAATATGAAACATCAAGTCTTAGTAGTCTACTACCACACATAGTATTGAACAAAGATAACATAATGTTCACACATATTTCACTTTTTCTCATGAGATACATCACACAACCCAATTCATTAAACTTCTATATAATTCTGGGCACACTCATCACATCATAACATATACAATGTGCTATATAATTTTATGGGCACCCATTACGTCATAACATTTACATTATATTACATGCTATATAGAACATATTTCAATATTCAACATAAAATAATTCCTTGAAAAAATGGGTTTGATTTTATAAAGAATAAATTCATGAATAAAATGTTGGAAAGAGAAAGGGAATAATATTCCTAGTATAGGAATCATCAATCTTGAGTGAAGAATAAATAATCTCAAGAGATGTAAAAGGTGTGTTTTTTAAAGAGGAGTTCATTATGGAAAACAATGTTTTTTCATAAACATAATTATAAAAATATTTATGCCCTAGAAAATGAATGGGTATAATAAGGAATTGACATTTAATAATAATTAAATTAATATACATGTAGAAACAGTTGTGAATAAGGAAAACCCCAAGGAAATGGAGTTGGGTTTGAGAATTCCCATTACCTTATGTATGAATGAATTATTCACTTTAATATTCTATATAATCACATCATAATAATCAATAAAGAACCTTTTATGCATGAATTTGACTAATTATGGATTTATTGAGTTTATTTATGGGTTTTCGATGAGTAACAGAGTATAATTTCATCATTTAGGATTGTTCATTTTCTTAGTTTTTATGATCATTTTAGTTGTATACATGAATGGATGTTCATGTAAAATGTGGATAAATATAAAGAATTGTAATTATATATTATTAATGATATTACATAAGTTTAAATTATCTTATAAATAATGTTTTTATATGGTATGAGAATGAATCATTTGATAAAATTAATGATATTTGTTTTAGGTTAATTTTGGGGGTTTTCGATCACAATGAACACATTCTAATTTATAATTTAGTATTATGTGTATATTTTATATAAAGATCGTAAATAGGGTCGTAAAATAGATTTTATAATAAATTTAAACCATTATAAATGTTTTATTAACATCTTTGAATGCATTAAAGGAAAACGAAAGTGCATCACCCACAATGTCCGTAAATTGATACATCATGTGTGATGAATTATTTTTTAGAATAAAGGAGAGAGAGAGAGGGAAGTCTAATTATGAATATTCCCTTAAAATTATATAATTAAAATATATTTAAGGTAATGGATTTATCATTCTATTTAGATGAGGGGAGGTGAGGAGATAATAAGGAAAGAAAGAAAAAAAAGAGGAAATTATCTATTGAAATGGTCATCCTTGAGAACCTCATTATGTAAAATGATTAATTATTTTTGATAAGGCCAAGAGCTCTTGGATGTATAGGAGGGTCTAGTGACGATTATTTGGAATAATTTGGATAAGGGTAAAATCTTGTATGGTATGAGGATAAGAGGTGGCGAGGGGTGGTATTTATAGTTGAGGAGATGGGTGTTTCTCATTGTTTTAATGATTATTTTATTATTTTTCCTCAAGAGTACGAATAGTTTTAGAATTATCACTAAATATATTTAATTAATGAATGATAGTTTGAGATTAAGGTTATTAAATTATCCTTACATCAACAATGACTGAAATATTCATGTATTTAGCATTTATAAAAAATTATAGTATTTAACTATTGATAATTTATTCAAGTATTTTAGAAAAATACCAACAAATATACTTAACAATTTATTTATGTGCAGAATTAAAAAATGAACTCCGTTTTATGAAAATAATTTTCTAACCACAAGTAATTAAATTTTAAATTATAATCATTATTTACTAGGAAAATATAGATTTTAAAACTATAATTGATTTTATAACACTTTAAAATTTACCTAAGGTCTCATAAAATTATCGTAAAATCATAAAAATCAAAATAATAATTTATGAATACATTTCATGAAAAATAATTTCCTTTTAAATTTTTAAATTAATCATAAAATTATAATGAAATATTTATGACTTAAAAAAATACCAACATAAAATCAATACTTTTAAAAAATTTATTTACAATGACTATGATATAATTATACTATAATTTCGTTTATAAGATGCCTAAATTTTATTTATACATTTATGGATGACATTAATATTCATTTTTCTGGTTTACTATTCATTAATTCTATATTACGTTTCCTATGGTCATGTTATTTTTTCATCGTTATTATTTCCTTAACCTCTACAAATACTTCTAATTTCATTAATTCTTCATTTAAAATGTTTTTATTATGGTATATAAGTTATTTTATGTGATTTATACTATATGAAATTACTATAAGAAGGAAGAAATTCAATTTTATAATGTTTGGGTCATTAAATTCTTCCCAACTTTTGAAATTTCACCCAAAAAAATTCATTTTAAATAAATAGGTGAGGATAAATATCCTTCATCACCTCCTAAGGTTCCCAAGTTACTTCTTCATACTTATGGTTACTCCACAAAACACTGGCAAGGTGGGTTATTTTTTTGTGTAGAACCTTATATCTCTGGTCCGAAATCATTATTGGTTTCTACTAACAAGATTGATTATCTTATAGCTATACAACTTATGAGTTCATGAAATATGAGGGATTTGGTATGTAGTTCCTCTTGAGTGATAAATAGAAGACATCATGAACTTGACCCATATTTTTTGAATGTGAAAGATGATAGGAAATGAATCCTATGAGATCAAGTATCTTAAAGGGGCCAATGTACCTTGGGCTTAGATACCCTTTCTTTCTAAATGAAATGTCTCTCTTCCATTGTGATATTCAAAGGAGGAATTTATCTCTAACATCAAACTCTATGTCCCTTTAACGGTTGTTAATAAATCACCTTTTCCATCTTTGAGCATCATTGATATGTTTCTGGTTGCCTTGAACCTTTTTTGTTATCCATTTCACAAGATTTGGTATAATTAGCTTTCTTTCACCAACTTCATTCCAATGGGTTGGAGTTATACATTACTTACCATACAGGGCATCAAATGGTGCCATCTGAATACTCAAGTGTAAGATATTGTTGTTTGAGAACTCAATCAATGGGATATTTAAATCCCATCAACCTTTTAATTCTAATGAGCGGTCTCTTAGCATATATTTGAGCTTTTGAATAGTCATTTTAGATTAGCCATAAGTTTGGGGGTGATTGGCCATGCTAAAATTTAATTCAGTACACAAAGCATGTTGAAGAGTCCTCTAAAATATAGATGTGAACCTAAGATTACAATTAAAGACAATCGAGAGTAGAAATTGATGCAGTCTCACCACTTCCTTCACATGAATATCTGTAAGTTTTTAAGAGATAGATCTTCCCCAACAGCGATAATGTTGGAATTATTGATGATTCAGTCCACCACAACACATATCGCATTATTTTCTTTGGATGTATTCGGGACACCTATGACAAATTTTGTAGTTAAATTGTCCCATTTCCACATGGGTATTGGAAATAGTTGCATCATTCCTTTGGATATATTTCTCTCTAATTTAACATGATAATATATCAAGCACCTTGAGATATACTTCAAAATATCCTTCTTCATGTTATCCCACCATAAGAGTTCTCAAAGATCATGGTACATCTTTTTTAACATTAATGATGGATAGTGAAATTTTAACTATGTGAATTATATAATAGATCCATCTTTATCCTAGGTGATGAATGCACACAAAGCCTCATTCCAAAACCAAATCACACCATACTCAATGATATGGAGCTCTAACATCTTCCCTTCCATTACCACAACCATCTTCTTTTAGAACTATAGATCATCCCTTTGATCCTCTTTAATCTTTTCTTGGATAGATGGTTGGGAAAACATTTGAGAAAAGTAGTATTCATTCCCTAAAATTATAATTTCCATATCCATACATCACATATCTATGAATATTGGTTCTTTCTCAATCCACAACATTGATAGAGTAGTAGGTTTTTTTCTTCTTAGAGCATTATCCACCTTGTTTTCCTTTCCAGAATGAGATTGAATAAAGAAATAATAGTACACTATTAGCTCTAACCATATCCTTTGTCGCATATTTATCTCATTTTGTTTGAATATATACATCAGGACATAATGATCATTATATATGTCACACTTCTCACTATAGAGGTAGTGCCGCCATATTTTGATGGAAACAATAACACCTCCTAACTCCAGATCGTATGCCAGGTAGTTTTTCTCATGGATCCTCTACTATTTTGAGGCGTAGGATATCACATTAGAATTTTTCAAGAGTACAAAACCCATAACATTCATTGAATAATAACTATATATCACAAAAAATTCTCTACTTTTTGGTAATGTGAGTATAGGTGTGGTGATCAATCTATTCTTTATCTCCATGAAGCTTTCCTCACATTCTTCCATCCATACATACATTAACCCTTTCCTTTTTAACTTAGTTATAGAGCTCAAAAATCGTGAAACAATTCTCAAAAAACATCAGCAGTACCCACCCTATCCAAGAAAACTATGGATTTTCATGACATTAGAGGTTTAGAGACATTCTTCAATTGAATTTTTTTGAAGAGTCCACATAAATTACCTCACTCATGATCACATCTCCCAAGTATGTGACTTTTTGCAGAAGAATTTTACACTTTCTAAACATAAAATACAACTTTACATTTTTTAATGTTTCCAAAACAAGCCTTATATGTTTTGAATGTTCCTCATTGATCTTGGATTAGATGATAACCTCATAAATAAAAACTACCATAAATTTTAAGAGGTAACTTATAAAGAATATATTCACCAAATCCATAAAGATTTCAGGGGGCCTTATTAAGTCTGAAGGGCATCACCAGAAACTCATAGTGACCATACCTTGTATGGAAGGGAGTATTTTTAATATATTATTTCTTCAACTATAGCTGATGATATCTAGAATGGAGATCCACCATTGAGAAGTACTGAGCTCCTCATAGCTGATCGAACAAGTCATCAATCCATGGAAGATGATCCTTGTTCATTATGATGATCTAGTTTATTTCCCAATAATTGATATATAGTCGCATTGATCTATCATTGTTCATGAAAAAGTGCAATGGCATACCCCAAGGCGATGCTCTAAGGAATATTAACCCCTTTTCCAAATTCTCTTTCATATAATTCTTTAACCTCTCTAGATCTATAAGATCCATCCTATATGGACAATTTGATATAGGAGTAGCTCCAGGTATGAGTTCTGTTGAGAACTCTACCTCACGATCTGGGGGAAGTCTATGTAACTCCTTAAGAAATACATCACTATGTTCCCTCAAAATGGGTATTTCTCCTAGGTTGATACCTTCCTTGGACTCATCTATTTGAGTGAGGTATACTTCTTCATAAGGAATCAACACCTACACCATTGAAGGATTTTCCAAAGGATATTCATGATCTTCCTTTCATTTGTAGAGGAGCATGAGATAGTTAGGAATATGAATTGATATTTAATTTTCCCAATAGTTTATATATTCTCTATATAACTAGAGTAAATACATTACCATTTTTGCATCAAATTCAACCAATGGAAATATCACATGGTCCGCTGGATGAATGATTCCCCTTATGCCTATTGGATAAGAGTCCAACACTTGGTTTACTATGATTACACAACTTTTTATTTTTACATATATCAATAATTCAAGTTTATGAGGATTCAATTAAATAGTTATAGAAAACATTCAAGATATAAATTAATGTGTAGAACCATAATCAAATACAAATTTCTTAAATATTGAGTAAATAGTAAGTGTACCTTGTATAACTTCATTTTATTGATACACTTTAGCAGCAGTGATGGAATAAGTCTTTCATTTCTCCTTTGTCTATGGTGGTTGTTGATGCTAATTACCCTCGAGGACTTGAGTTTTAGTGCACCAGCTTTCATAGTGACCCTTCTCCCTATATTTGTATCATTGGATCATGGCTGGTGCACTCCATTATTCTACAACATTTTCCTAATTCCACATGTATTTTTGACATTCATGAGCTTCGTGTCCATTTATCCCATTCTTTAAGCATTCCCCCCATCCCTTAGAGGAAATTACCATAATTATTCTTCCCAAATTTTTGACATGTGGGTGTTTGAGTATTCTTTCCACCTTCTTCATCAGATCCTCTGGCTTGAAACTCAATCTTTATTTTTCTTATCACCATAGCCACGGGACTATTATAAAAACTATATATCCACTTTGACAGCAAATTGATCAACTTCTTCATACCTCATAAAGTGTCTAATTTTTAAAGGACTTGATATCCAGTCTTTCCCTCTTAGATGATTTTGGACATTCGACATTATTCAGGTTATTGTTCATAACCTAAGACAATAGGGTAGGAATCACCAATAAATTTTAAACTCCACCCCACAAGTCATTGGGGATGTCATTCAGGCAATAAATGCATTCTCCCTCACATGGGTTGTCTTGGTTTCTCCTAGTTCCCACCATTTTCAATAATAGGAAATGTTAGAAAAAAACATATGTCAACAATTCATGAATAAATAATTTATTCCTTTGTGAAATTAATTCTAAAGGAATTTCTTGTGGGGTACCTATGTATATCATTTTCTAAAACAAATCTTGTTGGGTGCTTAATTATACTTAGTCTCATAATAAGGGTTTTCACAAAAGTTCTGTCACGAACCAGCCCGGGTACCCTGGTAACCCGATAACTGAGCCGACCCTGACATAGCCTGAAGGGCATTCCTGATCCCCACGGGTCGGCGACTAGCACCTGGCATCGTACAACATACAAGTGGGAAATAATTTTCCACAAGGATGCGGAAGCAAGAGTGAAACAAACAGTATACATAACAAAGAAACTCTACTAGGAGCATTGTACCAGAAAAAAAGAGGCAAAAAAGCCCAAAGTACTACCAACCAAGTACATAAAATAGGAAAACCACCCCAAAGTCCCCAAGGACACAACTCACCACGTTGAAAACTCAACAGCTAGATCCACCTCCAAGTGATCCTTTCCCCCTGCATGAACCTGGAAGAAGGGGGTCTACAAACACCCAAAGGAAAAAGTAGGGTGCAAGCCTAAGCCCATAAGAATACTACCAGCAATTCCCTAATAGATGCCAAATAAAGATTATCTAAAGAAAAACTTTAAATTTTAATGTAAACAGGTTTGGCAATAGGAAAGAATATTTTAACAAATCATGCTATAAATTTTCAAGTAAAGGAAACTTCACCAAGCAAGGTTTTATAATGATGAAATACTTTTAAGACAATTTCTTAAATAAAAACATTTACATAAAATAGTTTATATAAAATCAGTAGGAATGTAAAGGAGTTCTAAATCATTGGAAACAGTTATACATCACATATAAATATTTAGGTGAGCGACATGGTCATCTACCAAAAGGTATGATAGTATTAATTAGTTATGGGATTCTGCACTCTCTATGTAAACTCAGAAAAATTTGTATACACACTTCCCTATGACACTGGCCAAAGGAGACTCGTCACCAACCCATCGGGGATGTGTCATTCCGCAAGTATGTTTTAGAACGTTGTCGTATCATAGAGTGTATACAAATAACTCACTAACTACCTAAGGCTTGCATGCGCTCTTAAATGATGGGAAAACTATTTTAAGAATTCTTAAAATACGATCAATCCCATTCTTCCATTTCAAAGTGCCAATTCCATTCCATTTAAAACCACAATAGGTTTTCTTAAAAAAACATGCCTTTTTTCCAAGATAAAACCAAAGGGTTTTTATCAAAACTTTTTAAGCAATTTTCACCAGTTTGAAATCCATTCAAAACCAATTTCATCATTTCACAATTTATTTCCAAAATTGAAATCAATAACTCAATTGAAAACATTTCCATCAAATACATAACTTAAATTCCACAATTTAAATTATCCAATTTCCTTATACACACACACCCCCCAATTCAATGGAATTGGGGGTTTTCCAAATTCTCATGCCAAAACCAATTCAAATATCTCAATTCAAAGGAATTTAATTAAAATCAACAAGTGAAATAAATCATGCAATGAAGATAATCAATTCGAAAAGTCGGGATGGAACCACATACCTCGAAGGTTTTGACCAAAACCACAACGATTGAAGAACACTCAAGAATCCCAATTGATTATCCAAAAACCCATCCTAGATCCCTTCCCCTAGCAAGACCAAGACCAAAACTCATCATTTTGGCATTTACACACTTATATCTACCCATAATGGGTGTAGTTATAATAAATCAAGGGAAAAGGGGAAGTAGATCTTCGTAGATCTAAGAAACCGATCAAGAAAGATGAAGAACGATCACAAACCTTGAGAATCCCACTTTGATTCACCAAGAGGAGCCTTTGGATTGCCTCCGAAACAAAGGGGGAACCTTCTCTGACCCGAGGAGAAGAAAAATCCCGAGGGTGGACCACTTAGGAGGAGAAACGAAGCATTTAGAGGCAAAATGGACGAGATTCACAATTTAAGGATCAAATTTTAAGTGCCCGCATGGTTTTTCAAACCATGCTCACACTGTGTGGATCTCACTATCTAGGGTTGCCGGTCTGCAAGGTTTAGTCACACGGTTTACCAAACCGTGCGCACACCGTGCATACCCCATTGTCCAGTGCTGCTAGGTTGGAAAGTTTTGATCACACGATTTATCAAAACGTGCGCTAACCGTGCACAATCCATTTCCTTTTTATTTTACATAAAATTTCACCCAAACGCACCCCCAAGTCACTACTCCAAAACAGAGGCACTTAGAGACATCAAAAGTACCTAAAAACATAACATGGTGTTACAAACTCCCCACCATAAGACCTTTTTGTCCCCATAAAGCCTATAAAGAAACCTCCACTCCAAAAATATAAGGCCACTGCTTTCTCATTAGTGCCTCCCTTCCCCATGTCTCATGAGAATCTGAACCATGCTGCCAAAGTATATGGACCAGAGGATCGTTCTCCCATGAAGTACCTTGGTCTCAGAATCAAAAATCCTGACTGGTCGTTCAGTCACAGATAAATCTGGTTCAATTTCAAGATCACTCCAGCTCACAACATGAGATGGATCAGAGAGGTACTTCTGCAGCTGCGATACATGGAACACATTATTTATCGACATCAGATGTGGTGGTATAGCTAGACAGTAAGAAAATTTTCACACAAGACCAATAACCTTGAAAGGTCCCACAAAATGAGGAGCAAGCTTCCCTTGCCTCCCAAGCCGTCGATGACCTAAACGGGGTGAAACTTTCAAGAACACCTGGTCACCAACTGAGAACTCTAAAGTTCTATAGTGATGGTCACAATAATACATGCACCCACTTTGTGCTATCAACATTCTCTGATGAATAAACTGGATCTTAGCTGTCGTCTCTTGGACCAAACTTGGTCCTACTAAAGAACTTTCACCAATCTCCGACCAACATAAGGGAGATTTACATGGACGGCTATACAATGACTCAAAAGGAGCCATTTTAAACACAGATAGATAACTATTGTCATATGAAAAGTCATCTAACCCCATATGATCATCCCAAGATCCACCAAAGTCTAGAACGGAAGCACGGAGCATGTCCTCAAGGATCTGAATAGCTCTCTCTGTTTGGCAATTTTACTGTGGATGGTAGACCATGCTCAAACAGACCTGAGATCCCAGTGCCTCCTTAAGGCCTCTCCAAAAGCGAGAAGTAAACTAAGGATCCCTATTAGAGACTATTGAAGATGGAACTCCGTGAAAACGAACAATTTATTTCACATAGATATTTTCCAACTCCACAACTTTGGTTGTATCTAGAATAGGTATAAAGTGATTCGACTTGGTCAGTCTGTAGATCACAACCCATATCGCATTCTTATGCCTCTGGGTTTGATGTAACCCCACCACAATGCCCATTGGTATTTCATCCCACTTCCATATAGGGACTGGAAGTGGTTGAAGAAATCCTGAAGGTTTCTGGTGCTCAGCTTTCACCTGCTAGCATGTATAGCAACGATATACAAACTCAGCAATGTCTCGTCACATACCTGGCCACCAGAAATGTCACCGCATATCATAGAACATATTTGTGGTCCCTAGGTGCACATCCCATTGAGTGTTATGGAAATCCCTCATCACATCCTTCCTTGCTGATAATGGCACAACGTAACGGTTTTGATAACACAGAACACCCTCTTTGGAGAACGGCCACAAGGTGTCGGTCTCCCAACAACAAATAGAGTCCCTATTTCCACAGAATTCATCATCTAGTTGTTGTTCTTGAAGAATTAACTCAAGGAGAGAAGAAGTCAAATGAACACTGGCTAAAGAAACTTCATTCCCCATCCACTGAACTCCAATATGCAACTGAGCAAAAAGAGCCATCAAACTCCACTCTTCTAAAGATTATTTCACAGCATATGGAGGAGTTTTCCTGCTTAACGCATCTGCAACTACATTCCCTTTCCCTGGGGTTTAGGTAATGTCAATGTCTAAAGATTTCAGGTACTCCACCCAATGCCTTTGGCGGAGATTCAAATCTTTTTGAGAGAAGATATAACTCAAGCACTTGTGGTCTGAATACACAGTAAACCTTTCTCCATAAAGGTAATTTCTCCCACACTTAAGTGTATAAATTATAGTTTCATGTTCATAGTAATGGGTAGGATAGTTCATCTCATGAGGCTTAAGATGACGAGATCCATAGGAAACAACATGATTACCTTCCATAAGGACACATCCCAAACCTAAACCCGATGCATCATAGAAGACCACATAACCTGACCTAGCCGTAGGAAGAGTTAACACCAGCGCAGTAGTCAAAAAGATAGTTTATCTCAACAAAAAAACTCTGAAATTTGTCATTCCAGGAAAACATCACTCCCTTTTGAGTTAGAGCAGTCATTGGAGAAGCTAAATTTGAGAATTCATTAACAAATCGACAATAATATCCTGCTAAGCCCAAGAAGCTCCGAATCTCGAAAACATTTTTTGGTTGTTTCCAAGTCATAACAACCTTTACCTTCTCAGGATCAACTGATATTCCTTGCTCTGACACCACATGTCCCAAGAATTTCACTTCCTGGATCCCGAAATCTCACATTGAAAGCTTGGCATAAAGACGATGATTTCTTAAAATACCCAGAACTGTTCTCAGATAAAGCACATGATCCTCCTCAGACTTGGAGTATACAAGGATGTCATCCACAAAGACTACCAAAAAAGTATCTAGATACTCATGGAAAACTTGATTCATCAAGGCCATGAAAACTGCAGGAGCATTTGTTAGGCCAAACGGCATGACAAGGTACTCATAATGGCCATACCTATTTCGAAAGGCGGTTTTTTGAATGTCAAAATACTTTATCCTCAACTGATGGTAACCAGATCGAAGATCAATTTTTTAAAACCACTTTTCCCCTTTCAATTGGTCAAAAAAATCATCAATTCATGGTAACAGATACTTTTTCTTTATTATTACTCAATTGAGATTTCGATAATCAACACATAAGCATAGAGAACCATCGGCCTTCTTGGCGAAGAGAACTACTCTTTCCCAAGGTGACACACTCAGGCGTATAAAACCTTTCTCGAGAAGATCGTCCAACTGAGACGTCAGTTATTTTAATTCGGCAGGAGCCATTCAGTAAGAAGGGATAGAAATCGGTTGAGTACCAGGCAATAACTCAATTGAAAAATCAATATCCCTTACCGGTGGCATACCAGAGAAGTCAAAAGGAAACACATCTCGAAACTTAGCAATGACTGGAGGAAGATCACCACTCATTGGATATTTCTCTAAATAAAATGCAATCATTGATATAATTTTCCCCAACTCTGGATAAGAAGGTCCGACTCTGCCTGACCTGGGGTCCCATTCTCCTTGAAAAACAAGAGGCACACCACTGGGTGTAGTAAGGTAGACCCGACGGAGGTGACAATCAATCATGGCTTTATTGGCGATGACCCAATCCATCAAAAATATGACATCAAAATATTTCATGTAGAGAACAAAAAAGTCCCAAACAAACTCAACATCTGATAGAATGAAAACATAAGCATGACTATGGATACCCTTCTATCTCACCGTACCAAGAGGTGTAGTAATATCTATCGCACAAGCCAAAAGATCCAAGGGTTAATTAAGTAGATTAACAATTTGAGTTGAAATAAAATAGTGAGATGCACCAGTATCTAAAAGTGATGTCACTAAGGATGAAGCTATAGTGATGGTACCTCTCACAGTCATAGGACCTGCTTCAGATACCTCTGGCGAGTCTTTTACTGCGTGAAGAAGCTTCGTTCCTGATGCCTGTGGCTGGAACCTTTTATCACGTGAATCATTTGATTTCCCCACAGTTTCTGGAGGTGTTGATGATCATGTTCCACTAAGTGGAGTAGAGATGTGATGGAAGAATCTCTGTAAGTTCCCTAAATGTCTGTAGGATCTACAATTCTTGGGTGCCTCAGTGAAAACCCTCTTAGAATGCCCCAGCATTCCATACTGATAGCATGTCAAATAATCCCCTCCTAGTGCTACCGGAGGTCTAGAATGACTCTGATGTCAAGAACTAACATATAAGACGTCGCACTTCTGTTTCCCTTTAAAGGGACTAACACTGTCATAAGAAGGAAAAGAAACTCCCTTCAACCCTGAATTTCTTTCCAGGTCCATCTCAACCGTCATCACCCTATCCAACACATCGACATAAGTGGAAAAATTCAATAAGAAAACTTGAGAATGAATATCTGATCGAATCCCCAACTCAAATCGTCAAGCCTTTATCCTTTCATTAAATAAAATTTCAGTAGAAAACTGTGTCAATTTAGCAAAGCGATTTGAGTACTCAGTCACAGTTTTGTTTGCCTACTAAAGCTTGAAAAACTCCACATACTTGGACACCACCATTGATTCTGGATAGAACTGACCAGTGAAAAGAACCCTAAAGTCTTTCCACTCCAAACCCTTATTTTTCCCTGCCATCAGCATAGTGTCCCACCATCTCCTACTTGGTCCCTCCAGCACGAAGGTGGTACACTTCACCTTAATCACTTCAGGTTTTTCTAAGAACCCAAACAGACATTAAATCTTACTCAACCATTCCTCAGCATGTTGAGGGTCAGTGGATCCTTTGAAAACTGGTGGCTTCTGGCATAAGAACTCTTGAGAACGACTTCAGAGAATATCACTTTGAGGATCTAAAGCTAGACTCTAAATATGGACTAGAGGTGGTTCCTGTCCTAGATCTTGGATAGTGCGAATGATCACCTCAACCGGACTCGGATCCAAAATAGGTCTCTCTTGCGGAGGTTCATCATCAGCCACTTTTTGGATTTCATTCCTATGTCTTTTTGGAGGCATGATGTGACACAACACTAGAAAAGACAGAGATTAAGAAACCATCTGGGTAACAAGGAAAACTACTCCTAAAATAAGGAATAAACAAGATTTGGATTCCACTCTATCCAAATCAAAACAGGGAAAATTATAGAACTAATCCACAAGTCGTATTTCCCTAACTACCCCTGGTGACATAAGGTTCATTGCGGTGAGAGCTGGCTATGCACTCAATCACAACTACCACCTATGTCCCGACACAGAAACTGAAATGCATACTGTCATCAACGAAAGATGTTCAACATACCTCCCTCTGATACCAATTTGTCACGAACCAGCTTGGGTACCCTGGTAACCCGATAACCGAGCAGGCCCTGACATAACCCGAAGGGCATTCCCGATCCCCACAGGTCGGTGACCAGCACCTAGAATCGTACAACATACAAGTGGGAACGAATTTTCCACAAGGAATCGGAAGTATGAGTGAAACAAATAGTATGCATAACAAAGAAACTTCACTGCAGGCATTGTACCAGAAAAAAAGAGGCATAGAAAGCCCAAAGTACTACAACCCAAGTACATAAAGCAGGAAAACCACCCCAAAGTCCCCAAGGACACAACTCACCACATTGAAAACTCAACAGCTGGATCCACCTCCAAGTGATCCATTCCCCTTGCACGAACCTGGAAGAAGGAGGTCTACAAACACCCAAAGGAAATAGTAGGGTGTGAGCCTAAGCCCAGAAGGATACCACCAGAGATTCCGTAACAGATGGAAACTAAATATTATCCAAAGAAAAACATTAAATTTTAAAGTAAACATGTTTTGCAATATTAAAGCATATTTTAACAAATCATGATATACATTTTCAAGTAAAGGAAAGTTCACCAAGAAAGGTTTTACAATGATGAAATACTATTAAGACAATGGATTAAAAAAATAGTTACATAAAATAGTTTGTGTAAAATCAACAGGCATGTAAAGTAGTTCAAAAACATTGGAAAACATTTATACATCACATATAAATATTTAGGCGAGCAATATGGTCATCTGCCAAAAGGTACAATAGTATTAATCTGTTATGGGATTCCACATTTTATATGTGAACTCAGAAAAATGTGTATGTAGACGTCCCTATAACACTGGACAAAGGAGACTCGTCACCAACCCATCGGGGATGTGACCCACCGAAAGTATGTTTTAGAATGTTGTTGTATCGTAGAGTGTATCCAAGTAACTCACTAACTACCTAAGGATTGAATGCACTCTTACATGATGGGTGAACTATTTTAAGAATGCTTAAAATGTGATCAATCCCATTCTTCCATTTCAAAGTTCCAATTCCATTCCATTTAAAACCACAATAGGTTTTTTTTCAAAAACATGCCTTTTTCACAAGATAAAACCAATGGGTTTCTATCAAAACATGTTAAGCCATTTTCACCAGTTTGAAATCCATTCAAAACCAATTACATCATTTCACAATTTATTTCCACAATTGAAATCAACAATTCAATTTAAAACATTTCCATCAAATACATAACTTAAATTCCACAATTTAAATTATCCAATTTCCATAAACTCACACACACCTCAATTTAGTGGAATTAGGGGTTTTCCAAATTCTCATGCCAAAACCAATTCAAATATCTCAATTCAAAGGAATTGAATTAAAATCAACAAGTGAAATAAATCAAGAAATGAAGATAATAAATTCGGCATGTCGGGATAGAACCACCTACCTCGAAGGTTTTGACCAAAACCACAACGGTTGAAGAACACTCAAGAATCCCAGTTGATTCTCCAAAACCCATCCTAGATCCCTTACCCTAGAAAGAACAAGACCAAAACTCATAATTTTGGAATTTACACCCATAGATCTACCCATAACAGGTGCAAATATAAGAAATCAAGGGAAGAGGGGAAGTAGATCTAAGTAGATCTAAGAAACTGATCAAGAAAGAAGAAGAACGGTCACATACCATGAGAATCCCACTTCGATTCACCAAGAGGAGCCTTTGAATCGCCTCCGGAACAAAGGGATAACCTTATCTAACCCCAGGAGAAGACAAATCCCGAGTTTGGCCCACTTAGGAAGAAAAACGAAGCATTTAGAGGCAAAAGGGACGAGATCCACAATTTAAGGATCTAATTTTAAGTGACCTCACGGTTTGTCTGCATGGATTTTCAAACCGTGCACACACCATGCGGATCTCATTGTCCAGGGTTGCTGGTCTGCATGGTTTAGTTGCACGGTTTACCAAACCATGTGCACACCGTGTGTACCCCACTGTCCAGTGCTGCTATGTTGGCACGGTTTCATCGCATGGTTTATCAAACCATGCGCTAGCCATGCATAAGCCATTGCCTTTTTTTACTTAAAATTTCACCCAAACGCACCCCCAAGTCACTACTCCAAAACAGAGGCACTTAGAGACATCAAAAGCACCTAAAAATGTAACGATACGTTACAATTTCCCTATTCATAATTCCTAAATTGACTAAATTGTGATCTAATACCAACTATAATGACCATAATTTTTAATACATGATTACTACATCATTTTAAATATAACCACATAATAGTTTTCAAAATCCAAGATTCAAAGGGTTAGTTTCGTGAAAAAACTAGGACCATGAAAAAACATTACATAATAAATCATAAAAATTATTAAATTACTTCTTCTCTAGAATCTTATTTGACCTTGAATTCTCCTTATTACATGTAGTCACCTAAGGATATACATCAAAGAAAAAGGGTGAGCTAAAAGCCCGATAAGAGTATTGATAAGAACATGAATCAATATAAAATGGGTTATCATAATCATTATCATCATAACATAATCAATATATTAATAATTAGATAAAATAATGGAATGTTGAAATACATAAAAATGAAAAATCATATATTAGTGGTGAGATAAAAAACAAATTTGTGAAAAAAACTATCATAATGTTAATGTATATTTCACTTTTTATCATGATATACATCACATTACCCATTTCATTAAAGAATTATATAAATATATCTATTCCTATCACATCATAATATTTACATTGGATAATATAATTCCAGGCGCACCCATCACATAATAATATTTACATTATCATGATTACCACATAAGAACGTATATCAATCTTGAACATAAACTAGCCAGGTAATGGAATTGTTTTAATTTAATAAATCACATATCTATTAATTAAAATTTTAAAATAAAATGGGAATAATATTTTTGTTATAGGAATCATAAATCTTCAGTTAAAAAGAAACAATGTCAAGAGAAGTAAACAATGTGTTTTTTTGAAAGAAGAGTTCTTTTTGAGAAACTTTTGTTTTTCATAAACTTAATTAGAAAACATGTATATCCTTTATAAGGAAATGGGAGTATAATGAAATTAAATTTAAGGATCAATAAATTAATTTACATACCAAAATTTTTTTGAGGAGGGAAAAACCCCAGGAAATGGAGTTGGGTTCAAGAATTCCCCTTAAAATACGTCTGAATACGTTATTCAATTTAATATTCTGTATAATCAGATTAGATTAATTAATACGTAAAATTTTATATATTAATTTTATTCACTATGGTTTTACTAAGTTCATTTATGGGATTTTTGATAAGTTATAAAGTTCAATTTCATTGTTCTAGAGTGTTCATTTTCATAGTTTTCATGAGCTGTTCACTTGTATACATATGTGCAAGTGTATATAAAATGTGGATAAATATACAGAATTGTTATTACATTATATTAATTATATTACATAGTTTTAAATTATCTTATAAATAATTTGATTATTTGGTATGAGGATGAATCATTAGGTAAAAGTTAATGATGTTCGTTTTAGGTTAATTTTGGTTGTTTTTTATCACAACGAACTCTCTTTGTTTTATCATATATTATTATGTTTATATGTTAATTAGAGAACATAAATATGGTTATAAAATACATTTAAAAGTTTTTTTAAACAAATATAATGGTTTTATTAACATCCTTTATTGCGTTAAAGGAAAATGAATGTACATCGCCTACGATGTCGGTAAATTGACACATCACGAGTGACAATTTCTATTTTAGAATAAAGGAGAGGGGGGAGTTTAATGATGGATGTTCCATTGACATGATATAATTATAGTATATTTAAGGCAATTGAGTTGTCATTCCATTTGGATGATGGAAGGCTAGGAGTGAATAATGAAATAAATAAAAAAAGGAATTTAGCTCCAAAATTTGTCCTCCTTAAGAACCGAATTTGGGAAGAGGTTTTGTAATTTTGAGGAGAACAAAAGATCTTGGATTTTGGGGAGCCACAAGGTAAGAGTACTAGGTATAATTTGGGAAAGGATAAAATCTTGTATGTTCTGAGGTGAAGAGGTGGAGAGTAGTGGTATTTATAGTGGTGGAGAGTGGTGTTTTCTCATTATTTTATTTATTAGTTTATTATTTTGGCTCAAGACTATGAATAGTTTTAAAATTTTCACTAAATATATTAAAAAAAATTATGTATTGTTCGAGATTAAGGTTCTTACATCATACTTACATTAATAATGACTAAAAAATTCATGTATTTATCATTTATAAAAAATTATTGTATTTTACTGTTAATAAAAAATTCCTGTATTTTTGAAAAATACTAAAAATTCACCCTAACTATTTTTCGACATGTTGAATGAAAAAATGAACTCCATTTTATGAAATTAATTTTATAAATATGATTAATTTAATTTTTATTTAAAATCATCATTGACATGGAAAATACAGATTTTAAAATTATAACTAATTTTATAACACTTTGAAAAATTACTTAAAGAATCATAAAATTATCATAAATTAATAAAACATCTAAATATTAATTTATGAATACATTTTATGAAAATAAATTTTCTTTTAAAATTTAAATTAATCATTAATTTTTAATTAAATATTTATGACATGCATAAATACGACCTCTTAATTAATAAATTTTAATAAATTTATTTACCTATACTATGATATAATTATATCATAATTTTATTTATAAGAATCCAATATTTCATTCATAATTTCATGGGTGCGGTTAAAATTTCATTTTCCCAATTTACTATTCATAAGGGTCATATTACTAATCCCATGTTCAAGTAACTATTTCTTATATATTAGTTCCTCAAATTCTATAAATAATTATTATTTCATAAATTAATCATTTATAAAGTTTTTATTATGGTATATAAGTGATTTTATGTGATTTATACTATATGGAATTACTATAAAAAGGGATAAATTACATTGATAAAATTTCGGGTCGTTACACTTTTGATTTTTTAACTTTATTGATTGAAATATTATAGTTATATAGGTTTTTAATAAAGATGTTTCTTTCTACTTGGATATATTTTTAAATGGTTTATATTTTTTGAATATCAAGTAATTTTCCATTATGTTATTCTGGTATATAGATCATAACGTATAATAAATTTTTTATTCTCTCTATGAATATGATATAATCCGTGAACATGGTTATTCTTCATGGTGGCTTCATGATTTGGTTTCTTATGTTAATATGATATGAGTGGATGAACAACATTTTGATAATAAAGTTATATTAAAATCAGATAAAGTTATTGATAGGATTTGTTTACAAATGTATTTTATATAATCATTTATAAATATGTTTTTGAACCTTTGGTTTCAATTTTTTTTTTTTAAAAACCATATTTATATGGACCTTGGAGAACATTAATTGAATACAATAAACCCATTATTTATTCAAAATATTTACTTATCTACTTTTCAGAAAGTTATTTTATAATGGTGGATTTGTTTTATTCTATTTTTGGATATTTTCTAAAAATAATTGCAAAATAAATGTTAATAGTATTTTAATTTTAGGATGAATCGAAATCATTAATTTAAATGGGTTTAAAAAAGGACAATTTTAATGAAAACTGTGTCACTATTTTTGGAAAATGGGAATTTTATTGATTATTTCTTGATCTATTCTAATAAAGTGAATTGGTGAATGAGAACAACATGATGGATTCCTTGGATGGGAATTATAGATTTACAGTTCATATAAAATATGTTATTGGATATTCCCAAGGGGACATGGGATGTTTTGTTATAAAAGTCGGTTCCCTAGACCAAACCATATCAACAACGTTTTATTAAAATACAATGTATACAGATATTTATGCATCACATACACTTAACAATATAGTGATTATATTTTTGCATCCACTATTTGAATGAAAATTCCCATATATTTTTGTTGTATCAAAAGGTTATTGTAGTTCCTAGGATATAATCAAAACTTTGAGATAATACGAAATTAATCACAAACATATTTCTAATGGTCTGGATACATAATACTTAATGGCCGCATTTTATGTCTAACTATCAGGTGTTGTGGGATCATAATGATTGAGACTTATTCTCTTCAAGTTTGAACTTGTTGATATCTAGTAGGTGAGATCATGAGGGAATACTTTACAATAGAAACACTACTTGTTTTGGGTGTCATTGGTTTTTTCTATCTATAAACATGTGTTTTGGTCTCCTGATGTGAGATCATTATCAATGTGGTCCATTTGATCACATACTTTAATGTAAGAAAAAAACCATTACAATGAATTTTTTTTGAGGTAAAATGTGTTTAGTGCATCATTGGTGGTATGAAATTGATTATATTTTAAAGGTAAAAAATTTTACTTCTGATTTGAGGAAGTTATATATTTATCCTAGTAGATTCGGATGGTAGTACCTTCATAAATCCTTGGATGAGGTAGTTGAAGGTAAGTATGTCTAGTAAGATCAGTATACAATAAAGCAAGATAGATGATGATACAAGTGTGCGTCCAAAAATAGGAAATATTGTGAAATAAAGAGATTATATTAGACAACATAAGTTCATTGGAAGGGTTTTCATTTCTACAACCTTTAATTATCTCTTTAGTGTCCTTGATGGGTTTTTAAACACTGCTCTTAGTCTTTCATTAGTATTCAATACTATCGATATAAGGTCCTAGAGGGTCAAACACAATATCGTATTCGAGAATATTCTCTATTATAGTGAATAATAATATTGGACATGGTGGGACCCACTATGGGGTTTGAGAGGTTTCTAAGTAATATATCACTGATGAATCAATAAATTCATTATTATTCGAGTATATAATGATTGGGTTGAATTTATCTATTATAAGTATTCAAAAGGTATTAAGTAAATGGAATAAAAATATTATATGAATGAATATTACACTAATATTCAAGGTTCATTTATTATTGTAGGAATTATGAGTCGAATTAATGACTGAGGTATACCATGTAATATATTTATTTTATATTACTAGCAGGAGATAAATTATAAATGAAGTTAATGAAATATTTAGTTCATCATAATGTCTCATTTATTTTTTATTCGGTGGATGTTGGATATATGGGGGTTGGAGAACCCTTACTCGGTATTTTGGGAATCAACTATATAAACAGAGGAGAAGCTCTTTCTATATAATATTCACTGGTTTGGAATTGAGATCTTATATCTCTTGATATGTTTTATAGAGAGAAATAGTCTCTTTAATAGATAAATCAAAGAACGAGTTCGACAGATCGAGGGGACTAGATTGAGGAGGCCATCATGACATAGAGAGAATCATCGAAGATCCACGCTAGCACCTAGAATTCAATGACAGGAATACATATAGATTATTGGAGAATGTGTGTAAGATATATATTGATTCATATTAAAACCCCATTATTAACAATTGTTTATGACTATAATCAGTTTAATACGCCACCAAATCAATTGAGATACTTTTATTTGGTGCTCCAAAATATTCAGACGAGATATATCGACCTCTTACAGGGAATGGATCTCTATAGATGAAATAGTTTCACCACTTTGGTGATGAAAAATTTTATATCCCAATCCCACCATATTACACTACATGCCATGGTACCGGAAATATCTATCAGAGGGATCACACATATTTTATAATCCAATAAAAAATTTAAGTTTCTTTAAATTATGTTTAGGGTGTCATTTTGATCCCAACAAAAAAACAATGCGTAGATCCGATGTCCGATGAACAAGATAAAACCATCCAAATTTGTACATATGGATCATTTTTAGTTTGTTTTCAAGTTACTGTTTTGAGGATATATATATATATATATATCATATTTCTTTTATTCTTTCATGAATGATGGTAATGTGGTTCTATGGTCAGAGACGTATTTAGTGACCAATTTCCACCGGGAACAGTTTTATGTAGAAGGATATATTCCCACCATTTGTTGAATTTGAAAATATATATATATATATATATATCTATGTGTATATATATATATGTGTATTATTAAAATGGATATACCCATGGGAAATAATATTTCGAGTAATTTGACAAAATAAGAAAAAAGGGTAAAATAAATACTAAGTAGGGGTGGCATTGACCTGAAGAAAAAAATACATTTATTTAGTTTAAGGGTTATAGAAGGCGTGGGAAAATACATAGCAAAGACAAAAACTAGTGGGTAGGTAAATTGAACTTTTCAATAAAAAAAGGTATCCCTATATTTCTATGGAAGCTATGGAAAAAAGGAACAAACAAATAATTATAGAAGTATCACCCTATAAGTTGTAGTGGATGTCCCTACACCCTCTATAGGTGGGATACCTTCTCCTCTACCAAGCAAGAGTGGATGAATGTTGTCACACTACCAGGTGCGACCCCATCCTAGTTGACTCCTCCCATCTAAGCTCCAACTATCTCCCTACATGAACATATTTCACCTCTAATGGTCATCACTATACCTAATGTCAATATGCACGCAATCCCCTCTAATGAGTCAATGGGGACTCCAACATAGGTGTCGCCCCCACCACCCCATTGTTCTTGCATCCTGTGAGTTGGACACCACCAATCCTAGTCGTTGATGGCCCTCCTAGAGTTGATTTGAGCCCCCACCCCATACTCAAGTGTGGGTTTTACTGTAGACATGGGTCTCCCCCTAGAGGCTCCAATCTTGAGGTCCTCCCATGAACCATCATGTCCTACCATGATTTGACCTGATCAAACTCATTCTAGATTCCTAAAGATTCAATCTGACTCGATCTACCATGAAAAGGTCTTGAGTGGGTATCCCGACATGAAACATGTCAGCATGGGCATTCCTAGCCCAAACTAGTTGTGCATGGGGTCTGCACATCCCATAATAGGCATGTGTGGTGTCAACCTAACCCGCATTGGCCTTGTGTGGGGTTCCTTTACCTGAATGTTTTTTAATATATCAAAAATATTAATTATTTAAATTTTGGATTAAAATAAAAAAACTATAAAAATTAATTTAATTTAGTAGTAAAATTAAAATATATAATTAATTTAATTTTAGATTAAAATTTAATTTAATATTGTACCAAATTATAACAAAAAATATATTTGAATTAAAATAATTCATTTAATTTATTAAATTCCCTCATACTTAAATTTATTTAATTTTAATTTTATAGAGGTTTTTTTGAAATACCAACTCATATTGACCAGTGATCGTGAGAGTTTGTGTTTTTTTAATTATTTATTACAAAAAAATTCTTTTTTTAATATTAAATTAGTTTTATTAATGTTATATACATCTTCATTATTTATTAAATACGTATAAGGGTTTGTGAAAACATCAATGCTTTTGTATATAAATGTCTCTTCTCGATACCCCCACTCCATCATGTGAGTATTTTTTTTATTTTGACAATGATGATGTAATATGTGTACTATGCCAAGATGAGGTGGTTTACTATTCGAGAAGAAAAAAAACGGATTGGGGGAGAGATGCATCATGATTAAATACAAGACTCTGCTATGATTCCCCTAGGTCAGGGTTTATTCATTATGTTTGAATGGATTAACAAATAATAGATGTTCATGAATAGTCATAAAACTATTTTCATTATGTATTGTTTATTATTTTTTTCATTTTCAAGAAAGTGGAAAACATGTAAAATAATAAAAAGAAAAAATGCACATGAAGTGATGAATGTATTCTATTAACAAATATTCAGTTGTGGGTGTGACAATATTGTATAGGCATATTGGTTATAAAAGTATCACATTTATCCAGAAATATTAAAAACCCTACAAAATATCAAATCTAAAATGCCTTGAATTTTTTGAATTTGAACAAATATGGGTGTATGAGGTGATAATAAGCCAATGTTGAGGGTTCCTCCTACTGCTGAGGAGTTATTACGAGATTTATTGGTTGAATAAATTGAAGTTTTTAGTAAAAAATAATCATAATATATAATGTTTCAATATTAGAGTTAAGTGTAGAGTAAATCATGTTTATGGTTTTTGATGATGAAACATCACTCAAAAGATCAAGGATCCACGAGTTAACATCGATGAATAGTAAAATAACTACTTGAAAACTCCAATTAGTGGTGTAGTCAAAGATTTTATACTATAAGTATAGGTTTTATGGGTAATTTGTATTGGAATACTCAAGTAACAGAGTATTCTAGTTCCCGTATAGAGGGTTGCTAGATTTTGATAAAATATTGGGAGGAATTTAATGTTTTAAATTAATTTATAATGTCTATTCAGTAATCAAAATAATAGTATTAATCTAATTTATCTTTTAAAACATGGAAATTAATACCACTAGTACACTATGATAACTAAATAAAAAATATAATGTTTAAACTGGCCTGATTTTCCCAATATTATTATAGGCGCTTGTGTAAAGTACTACGATATTGGAAAATAAAGGTTCTGGTGTCCCCAATACCTATCCATCCTCCTTAAGAAACAATTTTTAGGAAAATTATTACAGTAGAATCTTGTATGAGACATATGGCGATTACTTCATAATTCTATCATCAACGTTCGATGTGAGTTGTGGATACAACATCAGGACATGAAGGATTTCACATGTTGCCTCATCTTTGAGAAGATTACATGGTGAATGTGAAGTGGTATATGATTGAGTGATTATTAAACTTGATATGTGTAAATTTTAATATGGATCATTATATTTCAAAAAATTTCTTTCATACTACTTTTTTAGAAAATTTATTTAGATTTGTATATTAATAAAAAAAGAACAGAACGGAGAAAAACATTTGTTTACCTTTTGGGTAATTTTATCCAAGTTAATAATATAAAAAAGAAAGAATAATTTATAGTTCTTATGATGAAAAAGATGAAAGACATGGAAAAAAGAAAAATGGATGTTGATACATAAAAGGCACCTTCACAATATCCTTAATTGAAAATAGGTGTTAAAATGAAATAAAATAACACGCAGAAGCAAGTAATCGATTCTTGATCATGTATATTCATCATTATATGTGATATTTCTATCACACATCAAGGAAATTAAATAAAATGTTCCTATTGTATATTTTTATTGAAACACTACTAATAAATTAGAAAATAATAACTACATGAAGTAATGTATTTTCTCCAAGAAGTAGGGAAAGGGTGGTTCCTTAGTCAGCGGTGAAAATCACACTACTTCTACTTTCTATGTAAATGGTTCTAGTTAGAATTTTGTTAATTATTTCAAAAAATTTAATATCATGTGTCTAGTATACACAAAGGGATATTACTCTATTTTTGGAATGACTTTTGTTGTGTGGTGTTTAATACTCAATCAATAATTCAGTGATACTTGAATCATAAGTAATATATGATGAATATATAATCTCATTATTATATAACATGTTGTGGTAAGATAATTTTTTTTCCTCTAATAATAAAACATTACATCAAGAATATACCCAATATGATATTTATACTCGAGGGTCTAAATACCTTCGGTATAATTGATTTATATACTTATATAGTTTTTAAAAATAAACCATTAAAATATTAATGTAATCCACAAATATTTAAAAATTTGTTCGATGAGAGATAATGTAATATTAAAAGGTTATATTAGTGGAAAAAATACTTCATGATATTTCTTTATGTGGTTATCAATTAATTTGAAAATGAAGTATGGTATATTCATGGTCAGAAGATATGAGTTTCTTCAGGCCCGTGTGTTGGAGAATATATTGACCCTGAATTCATCAATCAATATATTATATCATAGAGTAACTCCTAAATTCACATTACCTTATCCAAATCAAACAAATGATTCTTATAATATGGTTAAATGACGAGTCTTACAAGTTAACATAGATTAACAAAAATGTAGTGTTGATAAATTCCTAAACACATATTTGCTTAAAAATATCAAATTTATGATGTTAGTAAAAGGAGAATCAATGTAACCATTAATTTCCATTACAGATACTTCCATTATTTCTTCAAGAAAAGTATTATAAATAATATAATTATTCCTTAAACATATTCCTACTATGATGAAAAATGGATGTAATATGAGATATATTATGGTATAAATCCATAATTTCATAGGAAAATATGTTTAGATGTAAAGAGTTTGTTGAGGATATTACAAAACATTCATCAAATAAAACACAAAGTTCCTCTAGAGTAATTATCCTATATTTTATAAGGATACTACAAGAAACCCTATTAAAAAATGGATAGTCATGTTATATACTATATTTCTATAAAAGGATGAATATATCTATTCGTGATAGTGGGAGAAATAATTTCTTGGATTTAGTCAATTCGAATGATGCACAAATGGTTCACGTGGGAGCTTTTTGAAAATGTACTGTTCTAGATACACAAACTATATAGGTAGGATGAAACCATACTAGTGGTTTTATATTCACTGTGACCATCGAAACATTATTTTTTAAGGGTATTGATATCTATAAATATGTTTTATATGAAAATTTTCTAAAATTAACATGATAATTAAACATTTAATAATGGATTCCATATATCAATGTAAAGGGGGATTATTACTTTTAATACTATGGTCAGTATTCATGTGAGACTACACATGGATGGTATAAACGTGGTACCTATTATGTTCAATTGGTAACACAAAGTACAAATGGCTAAATACATTGGAATTTTACTTTTCATACCCAATTTTATGATTATTTTATTTATAATTTCATTTCAAGACTACCAATCATGAAATATCTCTATAAGATGCATCTAGAAAGTGATAATGACACTATATAATTCCAATAAGGGGTGAAAGATACTAAAATATATTTTAGGACTAATGTAAGTAATAAGATTTTATAATATTCATTTGGAATGAATTATTTCTATTTGAATGCATGAGGTCAGCGATAGACCTATAGTTTTTCTAGTAAAATATGTTTCTTAATATATGGGCACGATCAATTGGTCATACATATAGTTACGACCATGATAAAATTAACTCTACATAGATTGAATTATAGTAGATACCTATGTTCTAGGGAAATAGATCTACTGAGGTAGATCTAGTGGTTTATTGAAACTATTCAGTAGTACTTATACTGAAAATGTATTGAAAAATACAATTTGGAATAATTTGAGAGATAATTCTTACTAATTTCACATTGAATAATTATTTCAAAGAAGGAATGTGCGGAAAATAGGAATAGATTAATGTGATGAGTGGAATTACATAAGATTTTGTGATGGATCATTCACATATACCAAGATATGTGTGATATTTCTAATATATACATTGTGGTAGGAAAATATCAGTTATATCTAGGAGAAATGAAATGGATGATTTCATAGCTTTCGAATTATACTAGAACAAGTAAAAACAGTATGTACCAGGTGATTGGATAGGAAGGGAATCTATTTATAAGGGGATATAAAATAGTCTTGTTTTATATAAATATCTTTTCATATCATAGTTAGGCTAAGGCAATGAGCGATAAAACTCATACAAGATAGTGGTATCCATATATTCATATACTAAGTATGTTGTAGATTCTGAGGTAGCTAGAGAAGTAGTGTAAAATACCCAACAATTTGTTCCAATTCATGGAATACAAACTATAAAGTAATGGTTTATAATAATATAAATTATGATAATTATACTAATAGTACTAGACAACATGTCATTTTTTGGTAGTGGGAAAAAGTTATGCACTTAGGGATTATATCTCTTCAGAAGTCATACTCAAGAAGGTGAAGTCACAGATAGTAGAATATGCACATAGTAGAAACATGGAAGGCCCATGACTAAATCCATATCTAAGAAGAAACACGACATTATCATATGAGATATAAAAATGGTGGTTTTTATATTGTATCTATTGAATGTGGGAGTTTTTTTTAAAAGTGTGTTTCCTAGAACTTACTTTATTAGTACCTTTTTATTACCATACCATTCATATGATTAGTTATGCATGATGTACACTTACCATTATAATGATGAAATATTTTCATCTCCTATTTAAATGTTAATTTCCATAATTTATTGTCTTATAAAAAAGGTTATAGCAGTTCCCAAGATATAATTAGAACCTCAAGAAACTATGACATTAATATTAAATATATGTACTATGGTATAAATACATCATATTAAATGAAAACAGATGATGTATTACTATTATGTGCTAGGGGATCATAATCCATGATACATCTTCTCATTAATTTCATTCTTTGTGATCTCTATTAAGTGATATCATGAAGAAATACCAAGTAATAGGAACACCACAAGTTTAAGGTGTCTTTGGTTGTTCATATCGACAATCATGTGTATTGGTCTCCTAACTTGAGATCACTATCACTGTTCTCTATTTGATCGTGAACTTTAATGCAATGTAAAAACTAATAGAATTGTGTTTCATTGAGATATATTTTTTTGGGTGTGTCATTGGTGGTATGACATTGGATGAATGAGCATGATAGAATTTTTCGCCTTAGAGTTGAGGAAGTGATATCTCATGCCTAGCTGATTAGGATATTAGTACATTCATAGATCCTTGGTAAATGTAGTAAAGGGTAATTTTTTCCATTTATATCAATAAATGATAAATCAAGAATGGATGATGACACAAGTGTGTGTCATGCATTATGAAATATCAGGAGATAATGGGATTAAATTATATAATATGTGTTCATAGGAAATGCTATCATTACTATGAATATTCAATATATCTATAAGGGCCTTGATGGTTTGATATAATCCACTCTGTGTCTATGAATAGTATTCACTACTATCAATATAAGGGTCTTGAGGTTCAAACTTAATAGTGTATTCAATATTATTCTTTATTCTGGGGAATAGGATTATTGCCCATGGTGGGCCCCGCCATATGGTCTGAGAGTTGTCAAAGTAATCGATCCTCAACAAATAAATAAAATAATTATTATTTAATTATTTAATAATTCACTTGAATTTGTTTATTAAAATTAATCTCATGGTATTATGTGAATTCAGGAAAAATATTATATAGACATACATTATTTTAATATTCAAACTCTATTTATTATTGCATGAATTACGAGTCGATTTAATGTCTATGGTTTATCAAATAACATATTTATTACATATTAAAAAAAATTTATGAAATGTAAATATTGTTAAAAATTTATTTTTATCATTTAGCATTGCATTTATTTTTTATTTAATAGACATTCGATGTACGAGGGTTAGGTAATCCTTACCGTGCATTTTGGACATCAAAAATATAAATAGAAAAGAAGTTCATTCCATGTACTATTAAATAGTTAATAATTGAGATATTCTATCTTTCCCTAAATTATATATAGATAAATGATATACCTTTGAGATCGATCCATCAATGCCTTCAATAGATCGAAGGGATGAGATTGAGGTGATCATCACGATATTGAAAGAATCATCAGAGCTCTATGCTATCACCCATAATTAAATTATCGGTATCTATGTGGTTTCTTGGAGAGTGTGCGGATGTAATAGAGGAGTTCAACTTCAGATAATTTGTGGAATAATCACCAATGGGTAGCTGCAATATAATGTTCCATCAAATTATATGAGGTACTTATTTATTTATTTTTGTTATTTGAAATATTCACGTGATATTCTCAGACATCTATTGGGGATTGGATATCTAAATAAGATGTAGTTCCATTTCTAAGATGATGGATAATTTTAAATCCCTTACCCACTAGCTTCCTTTACATTCCCCGGTTCCAGTATTTTGACTGTGGGAATAAGACATTTATTCCAGTTTAATTTTTTATTACTTCCGTTTTTGTGAAAGAATACTTCCTATAATTTATGTTCCAATACTAATTGAATGTTGGATATTTTTGTTTTTTTATCTTATTACACATTTTATGTTATTTTAGTATTCATGATATTATATTTTTTTCTGCTCTTGTGTTCATGGTTATTTTTGGGGGAGGAAAACCCTTTTTTGTAGGTTAAGGGTGTTTCTTAGGGATGAAATTCATAGATGGAAGGGAAATGGTTGTTCTGTAAAGGCCCTAAATTTTTTCAATGTAATTTTCCTTCTTATATTTATTTCATATAGTATAAATATAATAAATCACATAGAGTACTCAAAAAACATTATTCTCATAAATGAATAATGAAATGAGTGGTATTTATAGAAATTAAGGAAATATGACCAATAGAACAGTAACTTAACACATAAAATTATAAATAAAACATAGGTATATTATAAGTGAAAACATGACATCATTATATCATAGTATATGTAAATAAATGTTTTCAAAATTATAATGTATGTTTGGGTATATTTTTAAACAAACATTTTTATTAAAATATTTTATAATTTATATAAGCTTTTATAAGAAATTTTATTTTAATAAAATAGATTAATAAATTAGTTTTTTTTGTCTTGTGATTATAATATGATTTTATGAGACCTTAATTAATTTTTCAAGGAGTCATAAAATCTATTTCAATACTAAAATCAATTTTTTTTAATATTGATGAATTTAATTAAAAATTAATTTTATAATAGTTTGAAATTTTTTATCATAAAATAGAGTTCATTTCTGAAATCTACAAATCATAAAATTGTTGGGTTGAATTTTCAGGATTTTTTTCTAAAATAGTTGATTTTTTTGGTGAATAGTGAAATATAACAATAGATGGTATTTTTCATTTTAAGACTAATACATGCAGTTTTGTGTCATGAATTATGTATGACACTATTAGTTCAAAATATCCTGAACTAGTTTATGTAATTAGTCATAATAATCAACACTATTGATAGTATTTATCCAAAATAATTAACAAATGAATAAAATAATCAAAAAACACCCCTCTCCTCCACTATTAATACCACATATCACCACATCTTCTCCTTACATATTCGTATATTTGGTGATTACTTATATTCTACCCAATTCCTCTCCCAAACCTATTTCGTATGTTTTGGTCTTGCAGCTCTCACTAAAAGACCATTTCCATTTTCCTTAAGAATGTTTTCAAGGAGACGACACTCAAGCGTACATTAAGTACAAGTGTAGAACACTTTTGGGTATAAGGCATAAGATTCTCTACGAACCTACATTTTTATTTTAGGTTATTCTTTCACTCTATTTACTATATTTTAATTCTTAATTATACTTATGTAATCCTCCAACATTCTATGTGTATTCTCCAAATATATGTACCTTACTCAGTTCTTTATTTTTTGATGGAGAAATACATGGTTTATAAGGTTCCGATTTCAATTCCTATCAATAAGAAATTCCGATTAAAAAGAACTTCCTAATTTCATAACAATTTTAAATTACACTCCATAATCTATTTTATACCACTAATAATTTTCTAAAATCACTCTTTTTATCATAAAAAATCATATTATTTCATTTCTCATTTTAGGAAAACAATTATAGATTTTTCGTCTTTAAATAAACTTATATTTTCCTTTAAACTACACTAAATTGAATCATTTATAATGTTTTAAATACTCTTTTTACATGTTTTCACTTCATTCATACACCATTTATCATAATATATACCTATGACTATCTATGGACTATTTAAATCTATTCTTTCATGGACACCATTATGATAAGCCCAATGGTTATGCCTTATGAGATGGTTACGATGCCCATTTCTTTCCATGGGTAACATTTATGTTTATTTCTTATGTTTAATTCTTCATGTGTAACACATATTCCTAATTATGTTATGATAGGTTTACCTAGATATTGCTCTAATGGATTGGGTATGGTTTAGTCTCATGGCACATCATGTTGGGATAGGGAGTAAACCTGATTCTATTATGGGACTTTTTATACAATGTGATATAGTCTGCGTAGGTATACTTGACTCATGTTTATGTCATGTTATATTTTTTTGACACATTATTATGATTCCATTATTACAAGATCACATATTTTATATATTATGGTTCTATATGTTTATTCATGTTTTATGAATTTTTATGTCATCCTGTTATGCCTTCCAACCCATGTGTTGTGCTCTAATTATATGTTAATTCACTTACTGGGATTTTTAGGTCATCACTTTTATCTATGTATTCTCTAGGTTATACTATGAAGATTTATGATCTCATAGGATCTTAGGAGAACATTAAAGATGATTAATATAACATTGTTTTATTGTACTTCCATGTTTTCAGTTTTATCTACCTAATCTTCCAAAGGAACTAGACTTTACATCCTTGGTTTTTATTTTATGGTTAATTATGCATAAAATAAAGTAATAATATATGTAAAATTATTGGGTGGTTATAGTTAGTATCAGAGCAAATTCTATTTATTTTTAAAGATTAGGACTAGAAAAAATTAGTTTTAACCCTAGGGATAACTCTACCATCATGGATATATTAGATTGAAAATATGTCATTAAAAAGATAGGTTATAATTTCAATTTAGAAGTTTATCCTTATATCTTTAATGTATCAATTTTATATTCTTTTTAGATCAGTATTCAAGACCCCCTAATTGTACTTTTTTTAGTTAATGGCTAGAAATAGGAGAACCTATGCTAATATTCAACGTGATAAGAAATGTGGTGATTTCACTAATGAAATTCTAACTCTGATGGGAATGAGAGCTAAAAACATCATGAATGTACTTTCTTTAATGTATCATGTTTTGAATAATAACTTGAATCATGTGTAATTTTCTGCCTCTCATAATAAAGGGAATGTTGCGGTTGAATCCTTTATGTAGAAAAGGCCTATCATATTTAGTGGATATTTAGATCCCATCGTCGTGGAATAATGGATTAACTCTATTTAGAAGATATTCTCTATGCTTCAATGCTTAGATGAAGATAAATTCATATAGGTGGTTAATCATTTTTATGGGAAGCTAATCATAAGTAGAAACTGATAAAAACACAAATCCCAAGGAGGAAATTGATTCAATGGATTATGGTGCATTAAAGAAAATATTTTTCAATAATTATTTTCCCCATCATCCCCATAATAAGATGGAAAGGTTGTTCCTTAGGGTAAAAAAGGAAGACTAGTCCATCGAGGTGTATGTGGAAAACACCACAAGGCTTTCACAATATGTCGTTGGCTTTGTCATGAAAATCGAAATAATATTGGATAACTTATTTAGTGACTTAAGAGGAG
Organism: Viscum album; assembly: GCA_963277665.1. Taxonomy (NCBI): domain Eukaryota; kingdom Viridiplantae; phylum Streptophyta; class Magnoliopsida; order Santalales; family Viscaceae; genus Viscum; species Viscum album. The sequence continues at coordinate 1,667,955,984 of OY728143.1, read as the reverse complement.
TCTATAAAAATACATGGTGATTTGAGACATTGAAGGCTATGAGGAGATTTACTATTATGCCATTTAGGTTGAAATAGAGAGTAGAGATTCTGAGTGGTCTCATGGGATCGAAGATAAAAAGAGGAATACATGGGAAAATTATGGGAAGAAGCAACATGGGAACTGCTTAATGGGAACCATAATAAGCTATAAAGGTGGAAATAGGGAATATGGATAATAAACATAAAAGGATATGAAGAATCACACTAATTAAGATGAAATAAAGGAAATCGTAGATCAACAATCTGCTTGTATTTTATAGTTTTATATAGAAGGAATGTGGGAATTATGAGAGAAAATTCCCTAAGAAAAGGGTAGTTAGAGGAAATCAACCACAACCTATAATGAAGAAAGTAAGAGAACATGATTTCACTTTTATGGAGGTGGAGCTTGATGGTGATGTGGTGATGGGTATGTTTATTATTCATTCAAGAATAGAGAACATACTATTTGATTATGGTCATATGCATTCTTTCAATCTTGCATGTTTATTATAACTGTTAAAACACCACCTCAAAATATGGACGTTGAGTTATCATTGAGAATAAAAAATGGGGGAATTATTACATCAAAAGAATATTACTCCTCCCCGGTTATTGTTTTTATACTAAACCTCTAAGAAACTCTTTTTCATACTACCTTTTGTGGAGTTTGATTTTATTTTGATCATGGATTGACAATATTTATGTAAAGACAACATCAACTATAAGGAAAGGGAGATCACTTTTCAAATCCAGAGGCATCCTCCAATTATGTACAAGTGTAAGTAGGGGGATGAATCTAATTAAAAATAATTTTCTCAATTATGGGTATTATTTCATTATGAGAAATAATATATAGATAAAATTATTGATATAAAGGAGATAATCGTGATCGAAGACATAACCATTGTACAAGACCATACTGATGTTTTACCTAATAAAATTTTTGGTCTCCTTCTTTACCAAGAGGTCGAGTTCTTAATTAAACATTTTTCTGGATCTCTACCTTTATCAAAGACACCTTATAGAATGGGAACTATTGCGTTAGAGGAATAGAAAAGTAGTAACTAGAGAATATGGATAAGTGTTTTAGACCCCCATGTACTTCACCAAGGGGTGTGCTAGTCCACTTCGTTAAGAAAAAGGATGGATCGATGAACCTCTATATTGATTATCATGTGATCAATAAAGTCGTGATATAGAAAAACTATCATATTCAATGCATTTAGGACTAGTTTGATGAACTATGTGGGGCCAAGTATTTTTTTTAATTTGGGCCTTTAGTCTGAATATCACCAATTAATGTTGTCTATGGAAGATATTCCCAAGGCAACCATTCAAACAAGGTATGGGCACTATGAGTTCATCGTGATTCCCTTCAGACACACTAATGCTCTAATATTTTTCATTGACATAATGAATAGAGTCTTTAGAGATTACCTTGAAAAAATTTTCGTAGTATTTATTGATGATATTATGATATTCACTAAGAGAAATTAGGAACATAAGGAGAAATTTAATACTATGATAATGACTTGAAAAGGAAGAAAGTATATGCATGGTAAAATATGTGTGAGTTTTGGATGGAAGAATTATCATTATTGCAACATTTTATCACCCGAAATGGAATATCTGTGGATCCTTCCAAGACAATGGAATTCGAAGAGTGGAATATGAAAACACATTTAATGAAACTTTATAGTTTTATTAGTCTATTTTGGCATTACTGATGATTTCTGGATAAATTCTCGAGATTTTTGAACCCACTAACCCAGATTACTTGGATGTGAGTAAAGTTCATATAAACCAGTGAATGTGAAGACTAATTCAAAGAGTTGAAAAAAAGTCTTATCACTACACCATTACTCACAATTATAACAAGTGGGGAACTCTTTTTGGTATATCATGATGCTTCAAAGAAAGGATTAGGTTTCATACAGATGAAAAAAATGAAAAAAAGATATCCTATACCTCATGGTAGTTAAAAATTACAAAAAAATATCCCACACATGATCTGGATTTTGTAGTTATGATCTTCATGTTGAAAATCTAGCAGCATTATCTCTATATGCATAATTGTGAGATATATACTGATGACAAGAGCCTCAAATATATATTCACATAGAAGGAGATTAATATGAACCAATGATGATGGTTAGATCTCATCAAGGATTACAACTGCTCAATCTACTACCATCCTATTAAAGGAAATAATGTTGGTGACACACTAAGTAGAAAAGATCTAAAAATGTTATCAATCATGAAAATTAAAAAGGATCCAATATTATTTTATTTGAAAAGGATATAATCGGGAATCATTAAGGATGTAATATCATAAATACTTTTTCAAATTATTTATTAACCATACCTTATGGATAAATTAAACAATTATTTAATAAATTATGAGAAAATTCCAAAAAAGGTGGAAGCTATCAGAAATAGGAAATCCCCAGAGTTCAAAAATGGATGAGGAAAGAGTAATAAGATTTGGGTCACAATTATGTGTACAATAAAATACTGTGATAAATAATGAGATTCTGAATGATGCACATATCTCATCATTCTCTATTCACCCTGGGAAAAAATACGTAACAAGATCTTCGAGATAACTATTTGTGGGAAAATATGAAGAATGGGATCGTAGGATATACATAAATGGGCATTGTATGTCTGGATGTTAAAGTTGAAAGAAAAAAATGATTAAACCATTTCCTATACCAACATTGGAATGGGACAAAATCATCATGGAAGTTTCAACTAAACATCATATTACATCTAGAGAATACAATTCTATATAGTCTGTTGTGGATCATCTAACAAAGGAGCTCACTTTATTGTAATTATAGAGGAATTCTCACAGGACCAACATGCATAGATATATATCAGATAAGTGATAAGGATGCATGCAGTTCAAAAATCAATAGTTTCTATTCGAGGTTCATGATTCACCATCATATTCTAGAAAATTCTCTAACTTGATCTGAACACTAAATTGAACTTCAGTACTAATTATCGTACTCAACATGATGGATAATATGAGCTGAGAGAGCATGTTATACAGACTTCAAGGGAGGGTGGTTCCATCATCTACATTAGGTCGAGTTCTCTTAAAATAATCATTTTCACTTATAAATCCAAATGGCTATATATGAATCCCTTTATGGAAAAATATGAGAAACACTAGCATGTTGGGCTGAAGTCAATGAACAAAAGCTACTAGGGCTTGAAATAGTCAAATAATATGTAAAAATGTTGAAAACCATTCAACAATACATCAAGGAAACCCAAAGTCAACATAAGATATATGGAGATAACCATATAAGATACCTATTTTTTGAAGTTGTAGACATGGTATTTCTCTTCATATCCTCATGTAAGAGGGACATGAGAATTGGGAAGAAAGGAATGTTAATTCCTAAGTACATCAACACCTTCAATATTTTTTATCATGTTGAAGCTGTGGTCTATTGAATATCATGTCCAAAAATTGTGTCTCAAGTATATAATGTATTTCATGTATTCATCTTGAAGAAGTACATAGTAGATCCCTCACATGTATTGAATTCATAGGTGGTACAGTTTGAAAATCTTCTCTCTTATGAGGATAACTAGTGATTAATGAAATGATTGGTATTTATAGAAGGTAAGCAATATCTACCAATGGAAAAATAACATGACCTTTGGAATAGTTATTTGACCATTAGGAATAATAATCTATCCAATTGAATAGTTACCTCACCTATGAAATTATAATTAAAATTTTTGTATTTTATAAGTAAAAAATGATATATTTTTATCATCGTATAAGTAAATAACTGTTTTAAAAATGATAAATATGTGTTTCTAGTTTTGTAAAACATAAATGTTTATTTACAATTTTAAAATTTATATTATGATTTCAAAGAAACTTTATTTTCAAAACTTATATTAAACAATTATTATATTTTTTCTTATGATTATAATTTAAATTTATGGGACCTTAATTAATTTGTAGTGTCATAAAATCAGTATTTTTCATATAAATGATGATTTTAATTAAAAATTAATTCTATCATATTTAAACAATTATTTTCATAAAAAAGAGTCAATTTTTAAATTGTACATGTTGAAAAATAGTAAGTGTTTATTTTTTATATTATTCTAAAATACCAGAAATTTTTTGTGAATAGTGAAATTCCAAAATTTGAGATATTTTACATTTTAAGACAAATACATGAATCATTGAGTCATGAATGATGCAATAAATCATTAATTGGAAATAACATGAACTATGAACTCTAATTAGTCAAAATAATCAACACTATTCATACTCTTGATCCAAACTAGTAAAAAATGAATAATATAATAAAAAATACCCATCTCCTCCCATATAAATTCCACCCATCATTACCTCTTCTCCTCACACCTTCTATGCTTTGGAGATTTCTAATATTCTTCCTAATTTCACTATCAAACCTCTCCCAGATGTTTTGGTCTTATTGGTCTTTCCAAAGACAATTTTCAAGTTTCCTAAGATGGTTCTCAAGTAATCTACACTCAATAGTACAATAAGAACAAGTGTAGAACATTTCAGGCATAAGGAAAGAGATTCCCTCTGAACCTCCATTTTTTACTTTAGGTTGAACATTTTCTCTCTTTAACCCAGTGTAATTATTAATTATTCTTATATAATTCTCCTACATTCTATGTGTATACTCCAAAAATATGTACCTAGCTCAATTATTCCTTCTTTGACAAGGAAATACAAGTTCTATAAGCTTCCCTTTTCAATTCCACCGAGGAAGAAAGCCCGATTAAAGAGAACGTCCAAATTTCTTACCCATTTTCAAGTACACTCTATGATATGTTTTATGACACCAATATTTTTCTAAAATTCATGAAAACAATTTTAGTTCATTTCTACTTTTATGAAAACAATTATTTATTTTTCTTCATTAAACACCCTTCTATATTTCCCCTTAAACATCCCAAAAGTGGCTCATTTTTAAAATTCATAAACACTCTTTTTACATGTTTTCACTTCATCTGGAAATAATGTATCTTGATATATTCCTATATTTTCTTATAAATTTCTATGTATTATTTAAATATATTCATTCATGGACACCATTATAACATACCTATTGGTTATGCCTTATGACATGATTATGATGACCATTTATTTCCTTGGGTAACCATTATGTTTATTCCTTCTATTTGATTCTTCATGTGGAAAATATATTCATTAACATATTGAAATGGGTGATCCAAATAGTGATCCAATACATTAGGTAATGTTCAGTCTATTGAGATGTCATGTTGGGATAGGGAGTAAACCAGATTCCTTTATGGGACATTGCCCACCATGTGACATAGTCTTGGAAGTTAACATTGAATTATGTTATTTCATGTTATATGTTTCTTCCACATTCCTATGATTAAATTATTACATGATCTCATGTTCTATATTTTATTATTATATATGTTTAATCACATTCCATGACTTTTTATCTCAGCATGTTATGCCTTCGAACCCATGTGTTATGCTTTAATTCTATGTTTACTTTATTATTGTATTTTTTAGCTAATATTTTATGTCTATGTATTCCCCAGGTTATCCTATGCAGATGTAAGATCTCAAAGAATGTTAGTATCTCATTATAAATTATTAATATAAAGATATTATATTCTATTTCAATGTTTTTAGTTCTATATACGTAATATTTCAAATACATTAGAATTTATGATCCATGGTTTTTATTTTATGTTTACTTATAATTAAAATAATGTATTAATATGTGTAAAACTCTAGGGACATTATAATTTATATTGGGAAAATTTTCCTATTAGTATGAACATCAATACATTTTATTGGAAACATGATAATCTAGGATATGTCAAGTGGTTCACTTCGTGAATTTGGTGGGAATGTCTAGGGATATGCAGTGGTCACATTTGCATAACCTTAACATTGGGTTATACCATTATATTGGGGATACATTGAGGGTGTATTGATGATTGATGTTCTCTCTAATATATTTGGAATAAATTCAGGTTCCTCCATATTTCATGATAGTCTCAAAAATATTTTTCATCCAGATAATGGGAACGTTCACAAGGTAAAAATGTTTGAACTCCAATATGTGGGAATGTTACGATGATTATCTATACCTTTCTAGTATAATGGGTAAATTCTTATAATATTTCACACCAATACGAACAAAAACATATTCTCTTTATGTTTTTCATTTATTGACACTTTGATTTCATGAACTTATTTATGGTTTGGTGCATACTACCTTGAAAAAACTATTGTTGGGTACCACATTCTGTATAATGATGAATACGTCTGTGATGAGGTTTTATAGTTGATGATAATTGTTTTCCTTTAACAGAATTTTCATACATTTCTATTCATCCATAGATACTTCATGTTCCCCTAATTGAAGCATCAAACCATTACCTGGGTCATTGTACCATTTTAATAGTCAGTTGTAATTGTGTACTATTTAATTAGAGATCATGTTCTCATCAGGTGTTCTTGGGGCTAAAGAGTTGTCTCTTGGGTGAGTGACAGAGTATTGTTATTTTTGAGTGGGACGATTTTGTATTTCAGATCGTACCATTATGCTCATCAACAAAGTTTCACTGTACAACTAATTTGATTCTCTCCATATTTCATATTTTTAGTAGGTCATGATATGATCTTACTAGGTTGACATGTACCATTTCTATATCAGATGACATATCATTGTTCAGTCTTGAAAACACCCTGAATCATTTTACACTTAATTAATGATTTTAACTTTTTTATTATCTCTTCTAACCTTGAACTTTTCAAGGATATAAATCCTTATGGTGGGGTATTGGAACACCCCTGGTTTGTGGTAATTCCCTATTTTATTTTGTATTTTAATCTAGGTAATATTTGGGTTAGAACTCTATAGGTTTTTAGGGAGTTTTGGAATGTTTTGGGGGATTTTTATAAGGTTCATGATTTGAGAAAATTTATGGGATACTACATGAAATCCATAGGTAAGCATTGATCATATAGAGGAGGGTATGGATAAGGGTGTGTTTGGTGAATGTTTTTCTAAATAATGCTGCATAACTGTGGGAATTGGAAATTTTTGGGATATAGGCAATTCACATAGTTGGTGCATGTTTTTCCAACCCACATGGCCTAAATTTACAAAGATGATGTTTAAGAAAGAAAAATATATTTTTAAACAAAATTTCATCTGAAAACCATAATTTTCATCTCCCATATTAGTCTATAGAACTCCATTATTTATAGAGTTTATTTTTGATGATTATTTTCCTTCTGAATCTCAATTTCGTGGACCAATTCTTGTTTGATATAGATATTCAAAGGTAGGATTCCCATTTATCTTATTTATTATCAATATTCTCATTTCATATAACAATGAAACCTATATTATTTTGCTAATAAATGGATTCATATATTTGGAAAACTTTTTTGTAATATTATTTGGGATTTACTGAAGGTAATGAAAGATGCACCATGATCAACCGAGATTGTTGTGAGACTATTTGATAACAGAATACATTGAAGGTGGTTGGATTCTATCTTATTTAATTTTACTATAATGATGAGGCTATTTTTTTATAAACTTAATTATTTTGTTTTTAATATTACACTATTATTTTCATATTTTTTGAAAATTTATTTTATGAGTTGGTTTTTAAAAATGAGTTTTTTAGTGATGGCCACAACATGTTAGGGAAAAAATTCAATTAATATTTGATTAACTATGGTTTCAGTTGTGTGTGTATTTTTTATGAACTCCATGTGTGAGTGTGATCATATTAATGGGAAATGTGGGAAAGGAATGATGATTCTTCAAATAGGATGTGCCACACATGATATCAAAAAGTGATGACCTGGGTATGTGGGGACTAGTTTCACTCATGAGTTGGATTGTTCATGGGGCATGTGATCGAGAGTGAAAAGAATTATGTTGGGACATTCATAGGTTTGTGTGTTTATATTGGGAAAGGAATGGTTTTGGTCATTACATAACTTATATTATAAATGGTATGGAATATGGTTTTTATTTCACAGCCAATTTTATATAAAATTGTATGGTAAATTGTTCTATTCTTAGGGGCATGTTTGTGGATATTTTGGCGAATTACCAGATGGGTTTATATATTCACCCATAAATACGCACCATAGTGAATATAAATATGTTTTATTGTTTTGAAATAGATATGAGGAAGGTTTAGTTTTTACATATTGCAACATCATGATTCTATAAGCCTAGTTATAGCAGGTGGGGATATGAGATATCTGGGTTTGATGCTTTCTATGTTTCCACTTTGGACCATTGTGTTAGGATTTAATTTATTAATAAGAGTTAATATGTCATAATTTATAATATTAATGTAGATAATTGATTTATTTTTTTGATTATATTGTTTTATATTTTAGGTTTTGTGTGTTAAATGGGAAACTATTAAATTAATGATCACATAAACCCTTTACTATTATGGTCACCCTTTAGTGTCCTAATGATGTTACTAAAGTTCTGTAGCACCTTCGACTCTTCCAAATACAATGTGTTTGTGGTAGGATGTTAAGAAAATGGTTATTTTTAATAATGAAAAAATAATTTCATTTTAAAATCATAGTAAGAGATCACAAAATCAAGAAAAATCAATCATACGAAATCTTATTTGATGGTTCCGTCTTTTCAAACAATGATACATTTAGTCAAATGTTAAACTATTTTATATCATCCTTTGACTATTTAGGTTAAAAAAGTTTTTAAAACTATACTAATCATATACAATAACTAAAACCCTCTATGAAATCAATTGAAGAACCCCCAAACCCACTTTCATTGATGCGGTGGTAAAACATTGACATTACAGAGATGCTATGATACCAATTGATACTACCAAAGAAATAAATACATACATTCAAATATATATATATATATATATATTCTATGATTTTAATGACTAAATATTAGATCTTAAAAATAAAACATGAAATCCCATAACCCAAAGGATTAATGTCATTGAATATTACTTACTTGAATATCTTATTACACATTTTATATAACATCTCTCAAATAATTATCAACACCTGACTTCCTCCAATAAACATTCCTATATATAATATCCGGTGTAAATGGGAAACATTAGAAGAAGTGGGATCAAATTCATAATAATTGGAAAACATAATAAGGAGTCCTAATGGATTAGATTATAAACATGAGAAAAAAATAACATTCAAAAATGGAATTATTTATTAAATAAGTTCATGGGACCATAAGAGGAGGTAATGAGACCTAATAGTATAATCATAATACATAGAATTTGAACTCTAAATCTTGAAAGTATAATCATGAGATGACAACAGATTTCATGAAATAATAATTTGAAATAATAGTGTTAATCGTGAATAATGGTTATATAACCGTGAATAATGGTTATATAACATAGTAATATCAAATGATATTGTCAATAATATAATATTTCAATGATTTGTTACAATAATTCCATAATTTTATAGAAACTTTTACCAAATAATGTCAATGAACAACATAGTGGACTTGGATAACCTCCCTTGTTCCATAAAAATGGACAAGGATAGCTTCTCATATCCAATAACATAGTGGAAAAGGATAAAGTCCCATGTCCGACAATATAATGGACTTGGATAACATCATATGTCCCATAATGTAATATAAAAGGATAACCAACCAAGTCCTATAACATAATAGAAAAGGATAACCTATCATGTCCTGTGAAATATTAACCCCATTAGATATATGATTTTCCAAATTCATTTAAGTGATAAATAACTATTTTCCCTCTCATCAAACATTTATTACCATATATGTGTGTGCCACATGAAAATGAATACCTCCAAAAATAAATAACCCATGAAAAGGAAATGAGTTTCATGAAACTTTTCATGAAAGGTGATGAAAAGGATTCTATGGAATGATGGTGGATGGTATCATAATTGAATATACCCTATTAGAAATAAAAAATGATAATGTTTTTGATATAGATATGAAACACTGTTACATAATTTTAGAAAATAGTTATGAAAATTATGAATAATATCCATTATATTTTCATGAAATTTTGTAAATAAATAAATTATAAATATTTTTTTTGAAAAATCAAATGATAATGTAAAAAAATTACATTCAAGAACAATGAAATCATTTAAAAGAATGATTATAATAAAATAAAAGAAAAAATTAGGAATATGTAATTGTGCAGAAAATATTAAAAAAAACAATTCAATAATTTTTTAAAGAAATTAAAATTCAATATAAAATTTTCATAATATATCATTAAATTAAGAATAATAAAATAGATAATACAATGGGATAAACATTGATATGTAAGAAAAATATTTCTGACTGGAAAAATAGATATGTATGGTTCCACTTAAAATCATAATTATATGTGAAGTAGAAACTAATGGGAGGTGAAGTAGTGAAAAAAATATAAACCCAAAAATAAAAATATTAGAAGAAAATAGATGGGGTTTTAGAGAGAAAAAAATACAATTTCCACAAATGGTAAATTAGATATATATAATCCCGATTTCAAATTGATATTTGAAAAGAAACCCTTATGCACGTTGTAATTTATGAACTAAGAATAAATTGGGAAGGAGGATATGAGAAATAAATATGAATCCCTTGCATAACATTGGTAATAAAATATAATAAAATCATAGGGTATAATAAACTAATATTATAAGAACATATGGGAACATGAGAGTGGATTACTCGTTCAAAGAATACTGAGTAAGAAAAACCCATTACCTTAGAATCCCTCTTACCCAAAAAATACTCTAAATTAAATTATAAATGACATAGTATTTTTAATCATCTATTTTGGAAACATATATATATTTATAATGTTTTATTTTATTATTTTATATTAATATATACAATGTTTTCACTTATTTCGATATTATACTGATCATCTATTGTTTATAGAATAAATGTTTCCTTATATATCTTGGTATATTGTCCTCTATCATCATTACATGTCCATTGGTTAAAGATATGTAAAATATTCATGATACTCTAATAGTATTTCCATAAATATTTATGATTTTTTTGGATTATTCATTGGGAGTTTCAAGTATGATTTATAAATATGTTATCCTCAACGAGTCTCTTTTAATAGTTTTTAAAAAAACATAAATTGTTATATTAATACTAAGTTAAATATTGAAATTATCTTTCTAGAACAATAAATAGAACAATATGGTCTTATTAATATCATATATTTCATGAAATTTTGTTTTCATAGCCATCAATGATAAAAAATTACTTCATCATTCTTTTAGCTGGTTAAACCAACCAAAAAAATAACATGCTATAATAAATGGATGAGTTTGATTATGAAGTATATTTTTTTCAATATGTAATGAATCAAATCTTCTTTGTTTTTTTTATATAAATTAATTGTGAATATACCGAGATTAGGTGCTAATACGACGTGAGACTCTGAGGCCCGGTGTGCCCAGAATGATATAGTGAAAAATGTTATGTTTTTAATAATGTGTTCAACAATTCTCTTCTTTAAATGATAATCACTTCTAAATGGGTTCCTAGATTAGAAATTCAATGGAACCATTGCATTCAGAGAAGTGGTTTTACATTAGGCAGGTCCTAACATCGACCGACGTGGGTTGAATGTGATATTTATAAATTGGACGTAACTATGATTAAATTATTTTAATAAAAATATTTCATTTAAAATTTTTTTGGTTTCTTTTAATTAATAACCATTTCCAAGAATCTAGGGTTATTACCATAACCCTAGAAATTATTCTGAGGTAAGTATATAGAAACCTCTCAAATGTACGGTGGTGAATACTAGAAGATCCTAGATCGATGATGACATGGAACTCTGTTCTTCATCAATGATTGATCCGACCTCGAGGTAGGATGTTGATTTTCTTTATTATTTCCTTTCCCCTCTTAGATTCAAATGATGAACACAGACCAAGCCATGAACATGACGATTTTGGGTTGATTCATTCTGATGGGATGGATAAATTTATTGAGGAGATTAAAGGGATGATAAATCTTTTTGAATATCAGTTGACTGTTCTTTGTTAAACCTTCTAACATAAACAGGTCAAATCCAACACAAATAATTCCAAAATCCATCAATTTGGGCATTAACGTGCTTTGAATAAATTACACAATCTCATATGTTCCTCTCTCCTCATTCCTCATGAATAATAATTAGAGGATCAATACACCTTTGATCTGCGATGCAATTATTCCAAAATAGGGTATATGAGCTCGTGGTGGTGCAATGCGATGACAAAACATGGTGGCGGTGGCTATGACCAGATAAGGTGGAGAACATTAGGGTGAGGCCTCCAGTAGAGTAGTAGGTGGAAGAGGTAGCACCGACCTGGTAGGGGTGGCTGGGCTAGGCGAAGCATGGTAGGACGGGATGCCTACAACAGCTGCAAGACCCCATCCAGGTGGGACCATGTAAGAGGAAGCTTGAGGTAGCCGATGTAAGACACTACTCAGAGCTGAGTCAGAAAGAACCCATGGTGGTGGCGAGGCCATGGGACTAGGAGGATGAGGTGGTCCGACCTTATGAAACATTTTCCAATGTCGCGTTGACTGTGGGAGTTGGCGGGCCATGCGGTTGGGTGACCTTATGGACCAGAGGGATACAGACAGGGTGGGCCGTGTCTGGTGGGGAAACACTGCCCTGCGTGACATGGACCAGGTATGACCATGGAACACAGTGGACCATCAGGCCGAGCTGGTTCAGTTTGGACCAGATAGACCAATTCTAGTCGGGTCGACTGAACAAGGTTGGGTCGGGTTGCCTAAGTCGGGTCAGGTCGAACCGGGACATGATCATACCCTTTTTACTAAATTGGTTATATCCTTCAAATGAGAGGTCAGTTTGATGAACTGTTTATTGATTTCGGACCCTTGAAATGAGATTGTTATTTTGAGATACTATAAGTAAGTTTATTGGAATCTGGTGTAAGACATAATTGCTTGAGGTGTAGGTTCTCTAGGAACAAGAACACTAAGAGAAGAATCATGTGGTTGGCTATTACTATATGATCTTGGTGACTATATGACTTGGGACATGCATGAACCATTGATGCTTGGTGAACCATATACACTCTATGAACCATCAACCCTATGTTCTCCATAAAATCTCTGTGCTCAATCAATGCCCCGAGTGCCATATCTATTTTAGACACCACCGATATTCCGAGCACCAATGACGCTCAATGTGCCATCGATGCTCCATGTTTCTTGGACACTCCATTTTTTGTTGAAACTTCTAGTGTCCTGGAGATTGGGAGATCTATACACTAAAATTGTAAATCCTTTTCTTTGTGTTTTATACTTGTACTTTTTTGATATGACCAAATTTACCATAATACGTGTGTTTCCTTTATGGTGTACTTTCTGTATTTCTTAGGGGTATTACTTTTGTAGTTTCAAGGTTCCCAACTGAGTATTTTTTTACACACCACTACACGGGATTTACCCACATGTGCCATTTCTTGTGTAGACAATTGATGCTTTGATGGAGTCCTAGGTGGATTACGACCAGGTGGTGCTTAGAGTTATCAGATAGTTGAGGTGTTCTCCTACACATTCAGATAGTTTTTTTACACCTTCCCATTAGGTAGGGTTTTCTGCAAATGGGTTTTAGGAAGTTGTGAATTCATGTTGGACGAATTTTATTTTGGTGTTCTTGTAGTTTATCCCTATTTACATTCCAATTTTCCTACTGTCATACTATGTGGTTTTTCTCTTAGTGTATGCATGCATTTTTTTACTTAGTTTTTTTTACATTTCATCATTTTGGGCTTGGAGATGTACGTGTGTGCACATGTACATAATAAAATTCCCCCCATTTTTGGGATATGCCAACTCAGTGCTTGTATCCATCCTTTGGCCTATCAGATATGGGATTGGGGTAGTCACGGAACGTGGCCCTATGGGTCAGATCATGACATAATGGTATCATAGGTGGTTAGTTGAACTTAATGAACCAAGAGTCTGTGATATTGGTTTGGGACAATACTGTTAAGTGTTCTGAGTTTAGTTTCCAGGCATGGGACTCTAGTGTTAGTGCGGTGTCCAATGTATCCATACATCTAGACTCTAAATTCTTCTTTTTGAATTCTTACATGAAAACACTAGTTTCAGGGAAAATTGATGGTACATGCATATTATAGGATTTAGAGTGTGTTCACATGTCCTTATTCAGCTAGGTATACACTATTTAATGTGGTACATCTTAATCTATTTTAGGATTCCTCCACATAAAAATCCAACTAGGATTTCAATGCAAGATCACGATGACGATCCACCTAGTGATGATGTATCATTATAGGGACTAGTACTATAGATATCATCCCTATGTGGTGTACCAGTGATACCTCCACTCAGAGAGAATCATTTACTACCAGTTGTACCGATTGAGAATGCATGCAGGTTGAGTGTGTTTCATGTGTTCTAGAGGTAGTGACCTCCCAGGTTTAGGGGTGAGATAGACCCCCCAGGTAGCAAAGAATTTGATAGAGGCAGTTAATAATGTCTTCTACCTTGTATGGACTCCTTCTGAACGGATGGAAGTTATAGCCGAGAGCCTTCTTCAGGGCTCATCAGGGCAATGGTGGAGCTTAGTGATCAATAATCATGATGAGAGGGCTCTATCAAATGAAGAATTTGAGAACCTATTCAGGGAGGAGATATGCTTAGTGATGTTACACTCAATGTGTATATTGGATCTCCTGTATTTACAACATTGTATTTTTGCAGTAGTGGAGTACTCGGTGAGATTAACATATCATTCTCTCTACTCCATAGATATGATGCATGACATGTTCTTTAGGGTCCCAACCTTCAACAAGGGGTTGTGATGGGATATCATGGAATCCATGATATTCCTTAACATCCCTACATATGTTGGGGTACTTGATCAAGCCCTGCTAGTGGAGAAATTTCTAGTGGAGAATACACTAACAGTGGGAGCTACCAACAAGCACAAGGTAGCTGAGTCTTAGGTGGTGGGTAGCCGACATCAGATGCAGGGACCCAAGTGGGTCATGCACTATATGGGATGACCCCTAGGCATGAGATCAGTGGTGATAGGGTACTGGGTAGAGTGGAATAGATTAATGACAGGCTATGCTACTCGGGAAGTTATTGGGGGAACATGGATCATGATTTCCTGACTCACCATGTAGATGATCAGAAGATGGTCAGGGGACCATCTAGGTAGAGAAGGATACATGAGTAGGGTGATCTACAGGGTGGAGGACATGGAATAAGAGCAGTTATAATAGTAGGAGGTGGGTAGAGGTTTGACTTACTACCACCATGACCCCCAGGTGGTCCACCATGGGCTTAGGGAGCTAGAAGAGAGGGACGAGGCAAGCTTCGAGTGATAAAGTATTATGGCCCCAGTGGTCCAAAGATGATTAGAGGTATAATATGTGTCATTTCTACCATAGATGTAGTTATTATAGACATAGGTTCTAGTCATTCTTTTCTCACCATGAACCTTGTTCGAGACAGGGAGATTCTAGTGGAACCATTAACATGATCCCTAAGCTTATAGACTCATACGGGGGGAAGATTATATGATCACACACTAGTGCGGATAGTATTCCCTTATTCTAGGGGGTGAGTTCTTTGGTTGGGATCTCTTGCTGGCAGCATTGAGGCCTTATAATGTCATTCTTGGTATAGATTGAATATCTAGAGTTAATGCCCAGATTGACAACTTTAGGAATAGAGTAAGATGTGTCTGTGGAAATGGGACCAGGTTTTCTTTTATTGGTGAAAAGGAAATACATTAAGTGCATGATAGACTTAGGAAAAGGATAGTGTATAAAATTACACCCCAGTTAGTTATCTTGAACCTTAGTAAAGTAGATGAGATGAGTTCTTAGTTTCCTGCAGTGGTGGTGGAGTATGAGGACGTGTATCCTAAGGATGTCCCAAGATTACCTCCCTTTATGGAGGTATACTTCTTAATTGGTCTGTACTCTGGAACAACATCGATATCTACACCTGCATATCGAATTTCTCCTAAAAAGCTTCGTGAATTGGGGGTATCGCTAGAGGACTTGTAGAGGAAGGGATTCATGAGACCCAGTGTTTCAGCCCGGGTGGGCCTAGTTTTGTTTTCCAAGAATGTAGACAGGATCTTGAGGTTATGTGTGGACTTCTGGTGCCTAAACAAGGTGACCATGAAAAATAAGTACACGCTACCAAGAATTGAGGACCTCTTCGATCAGATAAAGGGAGAACAATGGTTTATGAAGATATACCTCAGATCTGGATATCTCTAGCTTCGTGTACGAGATGAGTATGTACCAAAGACAACCTTAAGATGTCAGTATGAACACTTCGAGTACGTAGTGATTCTATTTGAAGTGATGAACACCACAATAGTGTTCATGAGACTCATTAAAAAGTTCTTCCTTCCTTAAATAGACTAGTTTATCTGGATATTCATTGATAACATCCTAGTGTACTCAGTTTCCAAGAAGGAACATGCAATACACTTAACGATGGTCCTAGAAAAACTCTAAGAGAACCAGATTTAGGGTAATCTCTCAAAGTTCTAGTTCTGGATTTAGGAGAGGAATTTAATGTCTACTTTGACCACAAGAATATCAAGCATATCTTCACTTAGAAGGATATGAACTTTATACAGATTAATGAATAGAGTTCATCTAGTACTATGACTTTTAGATTGTCTTTACTCTAGGGAAGGGGAATGTAGTGGTGGCCGCTCACAGTAGGAGATCTAGCTTGTAGTTCGTGTGTAAGGAATTATAGTAGTTTTTTGTGTCAAAAATATCCTTTGTGGATAGTCATAGAGTAGCTTACCTCTAATAAATGGTTTTCAACACTCTACTTATACAAAGAGTCAGAGAGGCATAAATTAGATACACCTACTGTGAGACTTTATGTGCTCATATGTTCATGGGGCGTTCCCCTGATGGATATTTAAAAGGTGGGGGAAATTTCATTCTCTTCAAAGGAGTACAATAGTTTGAGTGATGTTGTGGGAGTATGTCTTGAAGGAGTTCCACAATTCTCATTTTTTGGTTCATCAATTAGTGGAAATGATGTTTCAATGTATCTGATGTCAGTTTTGGAGGTCAAGGATAATGAAGGTGGTGGTGAAGTTCATTTCTTGATGCCTCATTTTACATTAACTGATGGCTTATAAATAGGTTCCAGTAGGCTTGACCCAACCACTTGAGGTGTCAATGTGGAAGTGGGATGGGATATCGTTGGACATTTTGACTGTTTTACCACACACATCCAAAGAACATGATACCATTTTGGTGATCATTTAATGATCACTAAGTCATCCCACTTCCTACCGATCTATGAGCAAATTTTAGAAGAGTTCTTGGGATGACTCTACATGCAGGAGATTGTTTGGATTCACAGAGTTCCATGGATGATCGATTCCGAATGTGATTCTCATTTAACATCCTAGCTACGGAATTGATTGCAGGATGATTTTTGGACTTAGTTATGCTCTAGTACAATATTTCATCCCCAGACAGATGGCCAGATGGAGAGGACCATCCATGTTCATAAGGAAATGGTACGAGCTTGTATCCTAGACTTTGGCCACAGTAAAGAGGATTACCTACCACTAGTGGAGTTTTCATAAAACAACATCTATCACCCCACCATTAGTATTGAACCATTTGAGGCCTTGTATGGGTGAACTAGAATATCACAAAATTAATGGAATGGCCCAGGAGAGTTAGAACTCGTGGGTCTAAATTTGGTATAGGAAACTACAAAGAAGGCGCAGGTCATCCAGGAGAAGATGAAGAATACACAGATCTGTCATAAGTATTATGCTAATATGTAGTAGAGCCCTTTGGAGTTCGGGGAGGGAGTCCATGAATTTCTTTAGTTCTCTCCACAATGCAAAATATGAATATTTTTTTGGGAGGCAAGTTATCTATCTGATACATTGACCCTTTTTATATTATATGTAGAGTTGGTGAGGTGGTGTACCACTGATCTCTACCCCTTCCATCGCACTAGGTGTATGATAGCTTCCATGTGCCACAACTAAGGAGGTGTGTGCATGATTCATCTCACATTATTGATTGGTGAGAACTAGACATTGATGATATATTGACTTTTTCATAGTATTCGATTGATATCTAGGATCGATAGGAGTAGATCCTTCGTGGGTGGTCGATTCCTCTAGTGTGAATTTAGTGGAAATACAACAATACCTAAGAGATCACTTGGGATCAGGAGGCTAAGATTCATACTCATTACCCTCATATTTTTATTGAGTTGAAACTTCTTTAGCTTTTAGGAAAATAAATATCTATGGTGGGGAGAATTTAATGACTTGGATTTTCTTCTATTATATTTTTATAAATTAATTGTCGACATTTTTCAACTAAGCACTAAGACGAACTGAGATTCCAAAGCCCGATTTTCCTGGAATGATATAGTGAAAAATTTTATGTTTTTAATAAAGAATGTGGGTGGTTTCTTCTATAAATTGGAATAACTTCTAAATTGGTGCCCAGATCAGAAATTTGAGGGCATCGTTGCGTTCATAGCTGCGACTTTACCTTATAAAAGGCCTAACATTGACCGACATGGGTTTACTGTGAATGTTAAAATTAGGGCATAACTGTTCTTAAAATATTTAATAAAAATATTTTATTTCACAGTAAATTGGTTTATTTTAATTATGCCATTTCATCAAGAGTCTAGGATTATCTCCATAAACATTGAAATCCCTCTTAATAAATGAGACAAAAACCTCTCTGATGAATTATAATGAATTACGGTGCATCAAGGATCAATGATGACATTAATCATCTTTCCTCTCCATGAACTGATCCAACATTGAGGTAGGAGGTTTATTTGCTTTGTGATTTCCATTCCTCTCATAGGTTAAAATGAAGAACATAGACCAACCCATGAATAGGTTTATCCATGATTCGTTCATTCTTTCATGATGGATAAATTTATTTTGGGGATTAAAGGGATGATAAATCTTTGTGAATACCAAATCACTATTCTTCATTAAACCTTCTAACATGAATAGATCAAGGTCGACTTGAACAAGGCCAAGATCCATTCATTTGGTTATTCATGTTATTTTTATATTCCACCAATATCTTTTGTTCCTCGCAAATAATAATCAAATGATCATTTCACCTTCGATCCCTAGAAAAAAAAATCTAAGAATCAAAGATATGATTCGATGGTGGTGCAAGGCGGTCGCATTGTATGGCGGCGGGGGCTATGCCCAACTTAGGCGGAGCGAGGCAGAATGAGGACACCAGTGGAAGAGGCATCACCGTCCTGATAGGGGAGGTTGGGCATTTGGCAGGATGGACGTTGGTGGCAGAAAGACATAGTCCATGTGGAACCACATCAGAGGTGGTCGTGGTCGGTGTCCAGGGGCTAAGACATGAAGCTGTGGTGGTAATAGAGGGATGCAGCTCTGAGCTATGTCAGACAAAACTGATGGTAGTGATGTTGCTTAAAGACTAGGTAGATGAGGTTGGATAGCCACGTGAAACACAATTGAGTGTTGTGTTGACCAGGGTAGCTCGATGGACACATGACTGGGTGATCGTGTGGGCTGGAGGGACACGACTAGGGTGGGTTGTGTCTGGCAGCGCAAAGCCGGCCCATGTGACATGGGCCGTGCTAGAGAATCATGTCACTCTGGTGGCCTAAAGGTCTGGTCCATATGGCCTAATGGCCCATCAAGCCTCCTTTGAATTATTGGGTGGGGTTGGACATACTAGGTTGGGTCGGTCTAACTAGTTCGGGTTGGGCCTGACCCCGACTCGACCATACCCTTTTTACTAAATTGGCCAAATATTTCAAATGGGAGGTTTTTTGGACAAGCTATTTGCAATGTTGGGACCCTTTTGATAAGATGGTCCTTTTGAAATATTCTAAGTGAGTTTTTTCGGAATTTGGTTTACGACATAATGTATTGAGTAATAGGTTCTCCCAGAATCAGTGCACTACCAGCAAAATTCTACTGCTTGTTGTGACTATGTGATCTTGGTTACTATGTGAATTGGGGGATAAATGACCCATTGAGGCTCCATACACCATTTATTATCAGGGTTCCATCGACTCTCCATGCACCATCGATACTCCGAGAACCACCGACTATCCATGAACCGTTATTGACCTGGGCAGAAATGTCATTCTAGGTGCCACGAATGCTCTGTGCACCATTAAATCTCTGTGCGCCATCGATGCTTTGTGGACCATTGACCCTTATAGTTTCATAGAGACTTAGAGATCTGTAGACTACAACTAGAAATCCTTCTATTTGTGCTTTAGACAAATACCTATGTTAGCTGACCTTATTGACCATATTTCATGTGTTTCCTTAGTGGTGGAATCCGTGTATTTCTTAGAGGTATTACCTTTTTGGTTTTGAGGTATCCTACTATGTATTGTTTTACTCACCCATGAATGTTGTTTTCCCATACATGTCATGTCTTGTGAAGAAGACTGATGGTTTGATGGATTCCTAGGTGGACTAGGACATGGTGGTCCTTAGACTGATCAGAAAAGTGATTTTTTCTCCTATAGCTTCAGAAAAATATTCTACACCTACCATTCAAGTCGGTTTTTCTATGGATGAGTTTCTGGAGATCGTAAATTCACATTGGCATACTTTTACTTTGGTGGTCTTGTATTCTAAACCAATTTACCTTCCAATTTTCCTACTTTCTTCCTCTGTGGTTGGCATCTGATTGTATGCATGCATTGTGTACTTAGGGTTTTTACATTTCAACATTTTTGGCTTGGAGATGTGTTCATGTGTATATGTACTTAGGAAAATTCCTCTTATTCGTTGGATTTTCTTACTTGGTTCTAGTCGTTAGCCCCTAGCATATTAGAGGCGGGCTTGGGTTTGTCATGACATGAGCCCCTCTGGGATGGGTCATGGTACAATATCATTATTACATTATTATTATTATCATAATTTGATTTTATAAAATGTTTTAATCATATCTTTGATAATTTATATGAGTAAAATAAATGAAATATAATGATATGTAGCGATTATATACAAAGAAGAAATTAGTTATTCACTTAGAAGCCTTTATGGTTTTGAAGAAATTAGGGAATTATATTGAGACTAGAATATAAAAAACAAGGTATATGACTATTATAGAGATACATTTGGTAGATATATAAGATAATACTAATAGAATGGTGTGGGTTGAAGTTGTTAGAGGATGGGACCTATCATATGTGAGTTTGAGTTTTATTTTCACTCCTAAAAAAGGAATGTCACTTTCATGAAATGTGGATCCAAAGTGGATAGATAATGGAAAATAGATAATTTGAGGTTAATAATTCCCTTCTTCAAACATTTGAGGATAATATTTTATGATATTTTATATATTTACATCTCATTTAAAACCTTTATCTTATTTTCCTGTTTACCATGGTAACTCACTTTTTCCTCGATAACATTTTTTTATGGAAAAAATGATACTAAAATTATTAAATAATTTAGAAAATCCGATTAAAAATTTGAATATGATTTTATAGATTCAATTTCTAAAAGTGAAAAAATTAATTTCAATAAATCAAAAAAATGTAAAAGAAAATATTTTTTATAATAATGTATTTTTAAGAATAAAAATAAATTTACACATATTCCTTTCCATTTAATAACAATTAGATGAATATTATTTTTAAAATATATTTCATTATACACATTTTTAGAAGTTAATAATTTAATTTATTTTGATAATAATACCCAAAATTATGAAAAATAATTCATGAAAAATATATCTTTTTAATAGTAGACGATTTTATCTTTATTTATGAAAAATTTATATAAAAGTGTGGGTGATTATTAATTTTATAAATAAATAATTAATTTCACAATTAAAATATTATTAACTGATATTTTAATAAAAAAAGTATAAAATAAATATTTTTCTTTTAAATCAGATTTATTTTATTGGTCACGAATAATTAAATGGTAATTCATTATAATTAATTTATAATTTAGTGGAATTTATTTAATTATTATACAGAAAATTAATTATGTTTCATGAATCCATTTAATTGAAATAATTTTACTTAAATGTAATAAATTTAACAAAAAAGATTATTTCACTAAAATAATATCATTTGAAGAAGCAGTTTTTTCATAAATTAATTAGTATCATTTAATTTATTCCAAAATACTTTATTTCTTTTATGTAAATTATTTGTAATATAGATATATTTAACATCTAAATAAATCTTATTTATGCCTATAGTATACCAATAATTTTGAACTTGTAATACGTTTACTAGTATTATTCCCAGTAATTATGTACCCATTTAATAGAGATCAAATAATTGATTTATTAACCCTATTACATAATAAATATTAATTATATATAAATTTTAAAACACACACATATCATTATTATTAATTTTATTTATATTTTTAAAAAATTATTTGTCTTTTAAAAATGTATTTTTCTTAGTGAAAGGTTAGTTTTACTATGTGTGAACTTAAAGGGTGATGATGATCCGGGGAATTTCCTTATTTTAATGATATTATTCTTTTCTATTTATTTCCAAATTTTATTTATGCACTTAAATGGTATGTAATCATCAGTTTTATGTAGTAGATTGTTTTATATACATTTTTTGTAATATTCCATTATGAGAAAATAAATTGATTTTAATTCTATTCAATTTTTATAAAATTTATTATTTACTTATTTTTTAATTACTTGTATAGAAAAAGAATTTTAGGGAAATAAAATTAATACTTAAATATGGGATTTTATAATATGGGTAATGGTTGAATAATCCCCTTAAACATCTATTGGTTAAACATAACATGATAGTCGACTAAGAAAAGTGATGTATACTTTGAAATATCTATTTTTATCTTATCCCATTGAAAGTTATCCCTGAGATCTCTATAAATCATTGTTATTTTGAAATATGTTGACAATGTTGGGGTATATGCATCATCCAATAAATCTTTCTTCCATTCTAGTGTAGGTGGGAGTCATATTTTTTTCACAAATCTTGTTATTCCATCATTACCAATGTTAAACTTTAAATTATTTTCCACCACACTTTATAGATCCATATCATCTTTCTTCTCATCCATAATATTTATATAGATGTATGGTTGAGTAATAAATGTGAGAACACAACATCTGTCCCCTTTCTATATGATTTTCATGCATGTACTATGAATATCCATGAAGATCGGGTCTCTTTCAATACTTCACATAGAAAAGGTTGCACAATCCATTATTTATAGAGCTTTAACCACCTATTTTTCATTAAATGGATAGTAATTTATTGAGTAAACATAGTCCTTGATAAACTCTAACCATATTCTTCCAAACATGCTTAACAATATTTGTTTGAAAATATACTTTCAATTCCCATGATTACTATATATACCATTCTTCTATCCATAGATATAATTCTAAAAAATATTTATTTCAAAAATAACTTCTAATAACTATAAATAATGAATTTGGTAATTTTTATTATAGACCATTAATTCACATGATACATAAGCTACCACCATTTAATTTTTCATAATTAAACACCCAATTACCTTCTATGGTGCATCACTAAATATCAAAAACGTTTTTCCACTCTTGGGTAATGTTATGTTAGGTGTAGTGACCGACTCCCTCTTAACATACATGGAGATATATTTACATTATTCTAACTAGATAAACATGAATCCTTAATAAGTTATTATATTTAGTGGAATCAAAATAATGATATGTTAAAAAAACATTTATATTATCATAATAATCTACTAAAACTATGTATATATGTTATAGTTTTTGTCCATGTCCATTTTTTAATTACCTTTATCTATGAAAAATCCACATATATAACCTTGATTTTAATTAAATTACATAATAATGTTTTTTTCCTCATCCAAAATTCACACATGGTGAATTTATCATAAAATAGTTTCTTTATTAATGTCTAAAAAATGCATTATATTATCTTTATGATCTTCCATACTGTTGGAATACATGAGAATATAATATATAAATACAAAGAAAATTTATTAAGGTATTTTATAATCACTATATTCATAAAAATTCATGAATACAATTAAGGAATTTGTATGTTCAAAAGGAATCACTATGAATTCATAGTTCACATATATTTTATAGAATGATATATTTTGTACATCATCAATTTTTTAAATTTATTTTATGATATCTTGATTTATGTTCCACCTTTAAAAGTTATTGTACTCTAACAATTTTATAGAGGAAGTCACCGATACAAGGAATTTGATATTTTTTTCGAAATTTTAATCTTATTATGTTGATGATAACTAATAAATAGATGCATTAATTAATATATATTTTTAACATGTAAGATGGGTGGACCCTATAGTGAATCTCCATGGAATATAAAATCCTTTTTAAAATTTTCTTATAGATATTTATTTAATTCCACCAATTTTATATGGTCTATTCTATTAGGATTATTTTATATAATCATAACACAAGGTATGAGTTAAGTAAAAAATGCATCCTCACAAATTTGGATAAGACTAGGGAACTCCTTAGTAAACAAATTATTATATATAATTAAAATTCAAAAATCATTAATTATGAGTTTCTTCACAATAATATTATATGAATATATCCCATTATTGGGTAATAATACCTATATAAGGATAATGGTTTCCAAAGAGAGATCATCCTTATATAGATATTTGATAGTAGGTTTATTTGGGATAATAAAGGTGATATCAATAAATTACAAATAGAGATAAGATATATATATATATATATATATATATTTGGCTAATACATTCCAGATATGACATGAAATTCCATTAATGATGAATAACTATATTTACATGAAGTATTTTCTGAAAAACATCAATCGACAAAGAATTATAGGATTGGGATGCTATTATCATACCCTAAGGTATTTTCATAGATATTTAAATATCCATTTATTAGGGTGTTGAATTAATACATTTAGTTAACTTTAAAAATATAAGTGAGTGTGTAGAATAAGAATTAAATAAGGTATTCACAAATATTTCATGGATAATATGCAGACCTTTCCCCACTTCATTCTTTGGTTTCCTAATTCAATCACATTATAAAACTAAATTTTGTTTTTAAATAATAACAATTTCAAGTTAAAATATTGTAAATAATCATTTAAATATTTAAAAATAATCTATAGATATCCTATCATATGGAACATTTTTTTAACCCAATGAGATTTTTAGTTTAATCTATAATTCCTTTAGATTAATTAAAATAAATTTTGGTTTAAGTAAGAATACTTTTTATATTTTATTCATATTTGGGATAGTGTAATCCAGTAAAATCATCAAACCCTAATCTAATACCAACTATGATAATACCACTATATCATACATATATATTCAATAATTATAACTAAATAACATTTATAACACATAAAAAATCACACCCTTTCAATCTACAGGTATAGTTTCTCTTGATATTAGCTACATATATGTCCTATTTTACAAAAACATGTACTTTTATTCATTAAATTAATCAAAATTAGATCTATTTTAGAAATATCATATATTATTTTATTCCTTATAAAGTAGGGAATGAAGAAAAAATGAAACAAAAATATTAAACACAAATAATGGGTAAAAAATAAGAGATATAAATTAATTTCACACATGTGATCAGAATGAATATCATAAGAGAGTAATCATAAAAAATAATATATGTATGATAATAAAAAACAAACATAAAAGAGTAATAAACTTTGAAAACAACATTAATCATACTATAATGTTCCACAATAACAAATAAATATGACACATACATAATCATTGAAAATAATAACATACATCAAGTATCTATGAAAAGACTATCATCATAATGTGGAAGAAGTCTTCCCATGGCATTGTAGACATAGATAACCACCAATATAGTATATCATAACATCTCAAGATATATAATATTTACATAATGTCGTAGGGGTATATATAATTGTATTATAATCAGTTACTTAATTATAAAAAATTCATACATGTAATACCTGAACATAAAAACACTAAAAAATACATTATAGACTACTTAAATAGTGAGAGTGAAATAAGTTTCTGAAAAAAATTCAAAATAAAAAAATCATCAAAAGTAAAAAGTGGATAATTTATATTAAATTACATGCCAAATGAGACATGAGAAATAATAATGAATATTAACATAGATTAAGAACCCTTTAAATTAAATAATTATTTTAGAAATTAAATATAAATAAAATTCAAAATTTTTAATATTTTCTAATGATATGATTTATAAATAAGAATTTTTAAAAAATAATTAAACTATAAATAAATATTAATTTTGATGAATCATAAAAAAATTAAATTAATATTCATTAAATATGGAGATAAAGAAACCAGGAAATAAATGAAAAATTAGAGATATAAAAATTTTAATTTATATACATTGTAATTAAGTAAAATTTAGGGGAAAGTTAACATGTGAAATCAAAGAATTAGAGATAAGGATACGGAATATATATAGGTAATAACATTTCAAGCATGGATATGGAAGAAAAATAATCCAACTAAAAAGAGTTATAAATAAAATTCCCCTTATAAATTTCATAATAAATGGAGTATGAATCATTTAATACGGTAATTTTAAAAATAAATACAAGTAATCAAAATAAAAATATGGGAATAAAATTGGTATTTAAATTGAATGTATATACAGTTTCACCGAAGTAAATTTATACAAAAATAATCTCAATAAATAAGAGATATTGAGAGAGAAACACATATGAATTTTGAAATGTTGAATAAAATGCTATTGAAAGAGATAATAATATTTTAATTTATAAATAACTTGAATCAAATGACAATTATTATAAAATTCATCCATGGGGTAGTACATAATCCACAAAAAATATTGTTATTAGTGAATATTGGATATATCTCAATAAAATAATATTAATGTTAGAATCTATTACTATAAGTCTCAACCATCTATAATATTATATAATCCCTATATATAACCGACTAATATATTTTTTATTCAAATTTTATTTTTAGAATCATATATAAGTATTTTTAATTATACAATGCTTGTTTTAGTGAAAAAATTTCAATCATTATTGTTTATTAATTTTTTTCATTATTTCGAGAATTTTTATGGTATTTTAAAATAATATTATAATAATTTTGAATCTTTTATATAAATTTTATGGATTAGAAAACTATGTTTTAGAAGAAGAAAATCAAAAACTAATACATTTTAGTTAACAATTCTAGTAATAATGTTTTTCTTTTAGTGATCATTCTAATGGGTGAGGAACTTTTAGAATGATAATACTAAGATTCATTACCAATTAACATTATATATTTCCCATATTTACCCCATGATAATCATCTCTAATAAAAATTATGAATATTGCATTGCATAATTTACACATGTGGTGGAACTAACCCATACAAGAACATAATATATTAATAAATGATACATTGGGTAAAAATATGATTAAAATGATCATAAAAGAATATGATTTATTCAATATCCAAAAAGGAGTGTAATATAAATTGAAGAAACATATACCATGGTATAAGAGTGTATAAAAATGAGTTAATAAACATGATCTATGGATCATAGCATAAGCATATAATGAAGAAATGTGACTTAAACACAAGAATATGAAATCATTACACTGTGAACATAGCTATCCACATCAAGTTCCCATGCAATATTATAAAAATATTGAACCACATCAAGTGAATTCTCAATATTGTGAACATAGCTAACCATGTTGAGTTTATGCTAAATATTATAAACATATCAAGCCTCATTGAGTTCATAATTAATCTAATGAAAATAGCTAACTGCATTGAGTTCATTCTCAATCAAGTGAACAATATTAACAAAATTGAGTTCATTCTATGTCTATTAAAAAACACACCTCATCAACATCACACTCAGTCTTGTAAACATAGTAAACTGCATTGAGTTCATGATCAATCTAATGAACATATCTAACTACAATGATTTCACATTCAATCATTTGAGAATAGATAACTAAATAAACTCCTGGATCAATATCTATATTTAATGAGGTTTAAAACATTCACCAATGCATTAATGGATGATATATAACTAGGAACTTCATCATATGTACCTAAATGTTCCATATAAAATAAAACATATATCATATCCTGAAAATAACCATGAAGGGAAATGATTTTCAAACCAATTATAAACCTAACACAAAATATGACATCATGAGTAGATCAGTCAATACCAAAATTTAACAGCCCAAATAGAATAATCTCATATGTGAATTTAGAGGGTAATTTAGAAAACATAACTCCTTGTGAGACAGATATTTTTGTCTTAAGGAGTAATATATAAGCAGAATCATGAAAATATATTTCTAATCACATAATAATATATTCCATAAAAGATGAAAATATGATTCACATTCTTCAAATAATTTTCAACAACGTTCTTGGAAATAATTTATGAAATATTACTTTGAATGAAAATAAATTAAATTTACCTTAAAATAAAATAATGATAAGTCAATAAATGTGGAGTGGAAGTTAAAATACTTAAACATGGAATAAAAACCTATTAAAATTACCTTCACTGAAACCCACATCATAAAAATAGATATAATTTTAAATTTAAAAAAATATAAAAAAATATGAATGTAACATGAGATTAAATATATTTTATTTTCAAAATAATAACAGAATCATTTTTTATTGAAATAATATGGGCATAGAGAAGAATTATGAGTTTAAGAGGATGATAATTATTCAAAATAGTGTTACACATTTATGGGAATGAAATTAATCAAGGAAGAAGTTTTTTTTTATTTCACTTTAACTATAAAGATAAAATGTTTTACCATGTGAAATAGGAAATATAAAACTATAGGGTACTTAGAAGAATGTGGATAAAAAGAAACATTAAAACACAATGAAAATAATTTGAGTAATAAAAATCCATTACATCTTTTGGAAAACAGGAATAAAAAACCATGTAAATAGAAAATGGGATATATTTTTAAATCTCTTAAATTTTACTAATGTTATGAAACAAATCATTCATATTTTAGTATATACACCATATAAAACAAAACACATGGTGATTATGATATATGTCTCAATGAGTGGAATTTGAGATGAGGAAACCCCATACATTTTCTCCCAAACTCTATAGAATCACCTAATATTCATATATAATAAAAAAATTCATAATAAAATATTTTTTAAACTTATTCATATCTATTAACTTTTTAAATATTAACTCAACATTATTTATTATAAATTTATTTGTTGTTTTAAATTTAATCTTTCATCAGATGTTAGTAATCTTGGTGATTTCACACATGTTTTGTAGTGTAGTTATAAATCCATATTCTTAGATAAAAATTTAATCATTCAATTATTATTCAAGGTAATATATTATAAGTTCCATAATGTTTTATGCAATTTCGATATTATTAAGAAAGAGTATCAGTAATGATTCATGAAGATGAAAATCAGCGGTGAGCCTATTTCAGAAAATTAACTAATATCAATAAAAAATTATATAATGATCATTAAATGGCGTGTAATAATTCCAGAAACATATAAATTATATATATTAAACCTTAATATCAAATATATTCATCGAATAATTTTTTGGAACCCTAAATTTAAGGTGGTGATGAAAGACAAAATACAGCATCCATGTAGGTGGTTGTCCATATGTAACATGTAAGAGATTCTCATTTTACAATAGTTGGGTTATTAATATAGTACCCCATTTATCATTATATAAAATTATTAATAGAAGAAATATTATATTTATTCCTTAAAAAAATTTATAAACATTCATGATGTGTGGTGGTGAAAAATTAAATATATCTTGTTGAGAGACAGTAGTCATAACATAACACAAGAAACATTTTTTTTAAGATTTTCTTCAATTATAAAATGGTTACTCCCCAAAAATAATAAAATTTTATTATTCTATTGATACTGAATTAATGATTTTATTATGGTGATAAAATATTTGGAGGATGTAGATGAATAATATAATGGATTAAAAATAAAAAAGAGTGATTAAAAGTTTTTAAATTAATATTTTGGAAATCTTTTTGATCCCTTTTAAAATATTCTTTTTGTAAGACTAGAAAATACATGACATAAGAGAGAGTATTTTGGAGAGATTAAGGAAGGATTTTTTGTAATTAAAACCCAAATTTTTTAAGGGAATGTAGGATGATGAAATGATCCTTTTATATGTGAGGAGTGTAATTTTAGTAAGTACTCATAAATTTTTGTTAAAGAATTAAACATTCAATGGAAACAAGATACATAGTGGATAGTAATTTATAGTGGGTGATTATTTTTTTAGAAACACATCATCCATAAAAAATAGTTATTTTTGAGATATTTCTTATCCTTTTCCCATTAATCTAAAATTTACTACGATAACTATTTGTTTCCTTGATGAGTTACTTTTATACTGAAAAATAAAATCAACCTTAATAGATAATATGTAAATGAGGAATTGTAATATGAAAAACATTTGGAATATTAAATTTAAAAATTGATAAAAAATAATTATACAACGCATAAAAATTATTTTCATGAAAAATATTATTTTGATTCCAAAATTTCAATCGTAGGTTTACAAATTACAAATAATATTTTTAATGTATAATTTTACTTATAAAATACATATTAGTTCAGGAATATGGTTTCATAAATTTTTATGTATTTCTTATATCCCATCGAGGTCATAAAATTCATGGTAT
Source organism: Viscum album (assembly GCA_963277665.1). Taxonomy (NCBI): domain Eukaryota; kingdom Viridiplantae; phylum Streptophyta; class Magnoliopsida; order Santalales; family Viscaceae; genus Viscum; species Viscum album. The sequence goes on along the minus strand of OY728143.1, from coordinate 1,667,925,113 downwards.
TTCTAAAAACAATATTTTGTATTATTCACCTAAAAATCAATATTTCTTGAAATATCCAAAAAATTTACCCAAATATAATAGTTTCATGTTTAATTTAATAATAAAGTTAACTTTTTCTGATTAAAATTTTCAAATTTTGGAATTAAACTTTTAAATGGATATATTTAATTTAATTAAAGGATCATTTTTGTAGGAAAATAATAGTTTTTAAATTGTTACTTTTATTTTTTATAGTTCTTATTAATTACTAATTACAATATTATTAATATATTATTCATATAAAAAATATTTTTTATCATCATTTAACAATAATATATTTGATTTCTTAAAATGAAACTCCCTCACACTTAAAAATAAAAATTTCAGAAAAATACATTTTCAATCATAAAATGGTCTTATAAATTATTTTTATATGCTAACATAATTTTATAAATTCATTAGTATTAATAATGACCAAACTTTTCCTTAAATATTTAAAAATAATTGTATCGAAAACATTTGATATATGGTTATTTTGTTCTATTTATAATTAAATATTTACAACATCCTAACTTCTATTTATATAACCCCTCAAGATCTTCTTGTATGACCTATGTATAGGATCACCAGTAGTGGGTGTTTTCTAAGGTGACTAATCTATCAAGGATCACATAGAAATTTCCATGCGTTTTAATTTGTCCCATAATTTATTTTTCTCAAGCATCGCTTTTTGGAGTTTGTCTTGGGGTTGATTATGGGAAAATCATAGCTTCACAATATTCTCTCAATACTTATATAATTGAGACTAGTAAGGAGGAAATAAACTAATTTATTCTATTTGTTCTTTTATTTATTTATTTAAAAATAAAAATTTTCTGTTTATATCTACAAATAACTCTTTTATAATGATCACATTTTAAAACTTAGAATTATAGCATAAAAATGTAACATATTTAATTTTCGTTTTGTTTTATATGTGGATAATGAAATTCAATATAATAATTATTTAATGGAAAATATATACTAAAATCTATTAGAATTACATTTTTTCTCTATTAAATAAATTGGTTCCCAAATTTTTTAATATTTATCAGTATGGAAAATAGTTAATGATACTCTTAATTTATTCATGAATTAATAATTAATTTCTAATAAAATATAAACCTCAATAAATTGGGTATGACTATGAAACTAATCATATAATTTAAATAATCAGGATATGAATTTCATATTTAATAATGCACTAGTAGATGACAATAAATTGATTTGTTCTTTGAAATTTAACCTCATTATTATTGAAATTGACATGGGATATATGTAGAGAAAGGTAAAAAATGTAAAACATGACATTTAATTTCACTGAATGAATAATAATATATATTTTAATAAGCGCATACAAACATAAATAAAATAATATTATAGATATGAGGTAAAACCATCAAACTTCTAGGATTTTTCATAGATAATAAAATACTTAAAAATCAATTTTCTTATAGAAATTTATAAATATATTGGAGCTGTTAGAACAAGAATAAAATAGGTAACTTGAGGTTTTTGAGTGGATGATGGTTGATCCTTTTACCATTTATATTCATGACCCATTAAGGTAATGTTATTGTATAGTACTTCATTTCATCCCTTGCCTTATGAGGATATTAATTTCTATTATCTTTTTTTCCCCTTGGGTTAGGGGATAGATTTTCATAATTTCCAAACTTCTAGAATTTGAAGCATTGAGGTGTGGTTGGTTCATTAGGTGGGACCATTATTTCATCTATTATATTGGCTAACATATTTATCTCTATTCGATAATCACAAGTTCGATGGTCAACCCTTCTACACAAGAAACATTTCATTATTCCTTTGATATTTTCTCTTGGGTGTGTCTTACCACATTCTGGAATCATAGGATGTTGAATCCTATTTCCTCAATTTATATTTTTCAGATATTTTTTAAAAAAAATGTTAATTTTATTCTTTTGTGAGCCTGGGATCTTGTTATGTCTCTTGTTGTAAATTATAACTCATGATAGTTGTATGAGAATAATCATAAAAACATAAACACCATTTGCCACCATATTTTGTTTCTCATTTGGAAAATCATTACATTGCCCATTATATCCCTTCTTAAATATATTTTCCCCTAATCAAGCAATTTTATAAATAAAGGAATATTGAGGTATGTGAATACTTAAATTGTTAAATATATAAAATGAAGCTAGAAACATAGAATATATAACTCACAAATGATGTGAATATGTTAACTTCTGAATCTCTATGATTAAATCTAGGTCATCCATGGTAATTTTCTTATTAGGTTATCCAACCTTAATATTTCTACATTACACCATTTAATTCCGTAAAAATACATTAAAACCTTCATAATTATTTTTAAAGATTATTCCAATCAACCACATCATTTCCATAGGGCATGTCATACCATGTGTGTAATTATCACCAATAATTGAGCACCGAGTGAATATATAGTTAATATCCAATAAAACTTTTTTAGGGTTACTACTCCTAGGTTTATCTGAGATAGAGCATACCTACACTTATTTGTATCCTCAACAAAATTTCATTGTTATAAAATCTTACACTATTTTATTTACCAAAACATTTGGATGTTTTCCTATATTTATTCCAATCCCTAGGGTTTGAATTGATGTTTTCTGTCATAATACCCAAAAATAAAAAAAACTCTACCTGATACAAACTAAGATTCATAAGATAATAACTCTCTAGTTTAATGCTAAAAAAAATATTATTTACAAACTAACTTTGATACCAAGTGATATAATCTAGGAAAAACATTAATATATTTCACATTAATATTACATCTCAAAAATGTATCATAGAATCCAAAGAACAATTATGGTTAGTGTCATTGGAAATTACATAAATAAAAGTATTATTGTTAACATTTATCCATAATCACACTAGAATAGATCATATTCTAGACATATCCTTGGTTGTACTCATCATCATAACCCATGGAATGGAAAACATAAGAATGGGGTGAGATGAAATGACCAATAAGGGAAAATATTATCAAAGATTCATAATGGATTAGAAAATATTTGTTTTAGAAAAAATAAGAATAGGAGAAAAATATATTTAATAATATCATGGATGAATATGAATTTTCTATTAGATAAAATAATGATACATGTATTCTATTGTGATGAAACATATACCAAGGAATAAGGGTGTAAAAACATGATGTAATAAACCTGATTCATGGATTTTATTATAAAAATATTCTAAATGAATATGGAATAAGCATAATAATATGAAACCATAACATTATTAACGTAGTTATATGCCTAGATTTCACACTCAATATTGTGAACATAGTTAACTAAATTGAGTCCATGCTCAATCATGTGAGCATAGATAAGCACATCGAGTTCACAATCAATAATATGAATATTTATAACTACATCGGGTCGATACGAAATATTTTGAACATGGTTAACTACATTGAGTTCATGATAAATATTGTAAGCATATAAGATGTCATGAACCAACAAGGGTTATGCTAACACTGAACACTTGAGTTGGCCCATGTTAAGGCCTAAAGAGAATTCCCTATCCCCATGGGCTAATGACCAGAACCCGGACATAAAGAAAAAACATTTGGAATTAATTTTCCCACGATAAAAAAACAAACAATTCATTATATAAAAAATGACAAGAAGAAAAAAAAAGTCAAAAAAGTGGAAGGAAAAGAGTATAAGTCAATATAAGTTCAAATTCAGGATAGGAAAAATATAGTATATAAGGCCAACAAAAACCAATCTCCATGTGATATAAGGGCCAATATCCCACTATGTAACCTACAACCTGCCACACACTTCTAACATAGATACCCAAAACCTCCTTGTCACACCTTTCATTACCTATATTAGATAAAACAAGATCTAAACACACATAAAGTTATCTGACGCTTATGAGAAATATAATCCCAAAAAGATCCCACCAAGCATTTCATAATATTACTTTATCAAATAAGAATAGTATAATAATCTAAAGAAATGAATGGAATGAAATATATATTTATACACTTTTCAATAGAATATTCAAATACAAAACATTTATTAGTTTTTAATTAAGTACAAAATAAGCATTTTTATTTTTTAGAGAAAATATACTGAAACCATTTCTCAAATCATGCGTTAAAAATCATTCAAAATTTATCACTCTGGGATATACTCATAGGATAGTTTAGGTCAGGGTTATCTTGGACCATCACACATACGTGATCATATGAAAATGTGCACACCAGTCCCTAGTACATGAGCATGGGAATTGGAGACCACCAAAATATGTGAACCCCCTATAAAAGTAATTTTTAGTCAGTGTTATGGAATATATCCATTGCTACGTAGCCACAAACCATCCTATAATGATTTTCCCAAATCCATTCCCCTCTTAAGTACACCATGTAACATTATTCTATTTCCCACATTTGGAGGCTTCAAATTTCAAAATTGGCGCACATATAGAGTATTTAAATTTGACAAATATCCCACACATGGAGATCATTATTTCATTAAAAATAATTTGAATATGTAATTTCAAAAGTAAATAAATATTCATACTAAATCATAAAACTCCGTGAATTAAAATTAATCATTCATGGATAAACCAAGTGGAAATATATTTATCACGAGAATCAAAATTATCTAGATTTAAATATTTATAAATCATTTCTTTAAAGAAATTTTGAACCATTTATAAAATAAGAAATAATAGAATTTTCATAGAGAAAACCTATTTTATAAAACCACCCTCCTCAAATACATGGTATTAAAAAAGTATCAATAATCCAATGAAAATGTAGGATACTAAGATACAAAAGATAACAACATACCATGAAATAGAAATCATATAATCCTAAATCAATGGATCCCAAATCGACAAAGGTTAAAGTAAATAACTTACGATGGAAATCCTAAGAGGTTTAAATAAAGAGTAAGATGGATATAGAATTTCCTTCCACTCCCATCAAATAATATATTAAAACCCACATTAAATCAATTAAAAAGGCTTTGATCCATCCATAAAATCACTTATGTATGGTTAATTTCATGAAAAATAAATGATATATATAATAAAAATGAATAATAGATATATACCTTTTACTTAAAATAACCAATGTCTTTATATTTAATGTATTCACTTCCTAAAAGTGAAGAAAAATAAAAAATCTCCATCTGGATTCCTATGGGTTGATATCATAAGGTATAAGAGAAATAATGATTCAAAATAGTAGAAATATCATTTCATAAAATAAATTCTCCTATTATAAAAAATATATAATGCAGTTCAGTTTTTTTGATTAGACAAACTGTGCACCAACACTATGAATCATACTATCTCTTTAGGATACCCCCTTGGTTTGTTCACACATTTTAAAAAACCATGTTCCAAAAATACCAAAACCATTATTCAAAGATAAAAATTCTCCTAGGTAAGGCTACACTATTTTCTTAACCATGTACCAATGGTGTACCCTAACTAGGACATCATTACAAGCCACATGGTTTTCTAGTGTAACCAACTTGGTTTCACCTAACCATTAACAAACCACACACAACCCTATAAATTCCCAAAATTAAATAAAATCCAACCAAATGATTTCGTACATGTTCAAAATAAAATATGGTAAAAATAATTGAATATTTTTACCAGAAAGTGACATTGGGGTGTAATAAACCTCATCATCATATCACTTTCTACTCCCAAAAAGTGAAGACTGTGAAGATATATCAAATAATATATGGTGCTATTACTCCATTATCATTAATTATGTTTCCATTTTTTCATGATTATACATTACTTTCCACCAAAAAATCATGACCAGTTGAATATATTTACTATAAAATAACCTTTTCCAAAGAATCAATAACACAAAGTAGTCATTTTACTAGTGACATAACTGATTCCAATACATGATCATCTCAATTTAGAATATGAGAGGGATTGGGATGATACTTAATAATCATAGAAACATACATTATGTCCTGAATTGAAGTTAACTAATATGGTATAGAATATAGAAAATATTCCCTTTCAACATTTAAAGTGAATTTTAAAGATCCTATATTTCTCAAAACTAATTTACCTTACTTCTGAAGATGATGGTGATTCGACTGAGGTGAAATTTTTAAAAACACAAGGTTACCAACCATTACATCTAAATGATGATATTGATGATCGTCATAAGATTTATGCCAACTGTGGTATATCACTAATCATTAATGGATAATATGAATCAATGTTGACATATCTTAAAAAATACTCAGTCCCATAATAGAAGTCTCATTCACCATAGACAAAAAAAAATTGATTTAAAAGGATGTCTTTATAAAACCTCAAAGGGAGCCATTATGATGTATGAATACTAACTACTATTATAATAAAACTCAAAGATCCCATAATATCTATCATAAGACCCTATAATGTCCAGGAAACAAGAATAATAATATCCTCCATAATATGAATTACTCACTTTTTTTGTTTGTATTCCTAAGAATGGAAAGACATAATCCACTTAATTTTAGAATTCATCCCAAAATGGAGGAATTTAAAAAACACAATGGTAAACAATGTGTCCCAATATAAAATAATAGTTAAAGGATCCCTATACAACCTTATAGTCTCCTAAATGTATAGATTTCCCAAGTCCTCAAGTTTTATGGTGTCTTAAATTAGAGTGAAATGATCCAATTTGGTTAGTTGATCAATCAACAACCAAATAGAATTATTACCTTAGGGAATCGATGGTATCATGATTTTTAAATTCATAAAAACCTCATCTGATTTCCATGTTGGAATAGGAAAAGGTTAAATTAGACCAAAATCTTTTTGGTGTTATTCCTTAATCTCCTGATAGGTATTATAATGATATATAATATCATCTATTTAACATTTTATACCTAGAAACCAAAACTAACACTTCAAGTAACAATACATCATTTTCTCAGGTCTATATCAACAAACCATTGAGAATAATGAAAATATTCTACCCTAACTTTCCTTACTAATAATGAAATGAAATATTGGTTTTTTAAACAAATAATTTCATCAATGTAGAGATACAAAAAAATGATATACTTACGATATAAAGAGTACTTGATAATCATGAACTACTTTCCATACAGTTTCCCTCTCAAAAAATCAACCCAAGAAAAGATGATGTCAACTAAGAACTACCTATGATAATAAAAGTCTCTTCATCTGTCATATCTAGATGTATTCAATCAAATATTTCTAGGATATTCTTTTTATTTTTTGATTCCATCACATCTTGAGAAGGAAACATATTTACAAGATAACCTCCAACATCATTTCACTTTCCCTATGCATGGGATATGGAAAAATCCAAGTACTAAATATACAACACCCCTCACCTCTAACTATGGTATGGGTATTTTAGATAAAAAAATATAGCTCAAAATCTTATGGTTAGAATTAATGGTGATACTTTCCCCTATGAGTTATTATTTACAACACTAGAGGGAATGCATAAGATTTGTGAGTTCAAAATCAAAATAAGTATTATTCTAATCATGTGGATGAATATGACAAGATCCATATAGTTCTACATGGTATTTTTTTATAAAACATCCTAATTCATCACATGAAACAACACAGTACACCACATAGATCTTTCCTAGTTCTAGAAAAATCATAATAGTTGTTGTGGTCAGATGTCACTTTAATTAATCAATGTAATTCAATAACATAGAATCCTATACTCATTTGACCCATTTCCTAGTAATAGTAGAAAAAAGTGACAAAAAATTTAATAATTTCACTAGGTTTCACCAATAATATCCTTCCAAACCCAAGAAGATTAAAATCACAAAGATATTCAATAACTTCACAAATGAAAAAACAATGTCCACCTTCTCAAGATCTATTGAGAAGACATTATTCAAAACCACATGTTAAAAGAACATAAATTTGTAAATAAAAAAAAATTAAATTTGATAACTTGACATCAATGTGTGAATATATCATGATTCTCCAAAATAGATTTTAGGTGAAGCGCATACTTTTCCTCAATTCTCAAGAAAACTAAAATTTCATCCATGAATACCACAAAAAAATAATCAAGGTACCAATGGAAAATTAAATTCATTAGGGACATGAAAATATTAGGATGATTAGTTAATCCAATATCATAATAGGATATTGAAAATGGACATACCTTCTCCTAATGGCAATATTTAAAATTTACCTCCCCTTAACTCTGAGCTACTAGTATATAGACTGAAGGATGATTAAAAAACACAATTTGGTTCCATTAATTGATGTTAAAAATTACCTATATGAGGTCTGGGATACTTATTCTTAATCCTTACCCACTTGAGATTCTGATATTCAAAACATAAATGATGTTTTCCATTACCCTTCCTAGTAAAAAGAATTAGTTCTTCCCAATGGTAAAAACTAGGGTGATGAAAAGTGTAAATTTTATATCATCTAACTAAATATTCAACACTTTAATGTCTCAAAAATACATTAGATAAGAAGTAATATATTTTATCTATTTCCAAGTCACTAAATCTAACAAAAATTTCACTTCCCTCATTGTAGGTTGATAAGTGAAGTCAGTTGTAAATACTTAACAGATTTACATAATCACTAAATAAGACCACAACATGTGAGTTCATCCCTAAGATAAAATTTTAAAGTGAATATCAATTTTTCCATGTTTAATTAGAGGAGGCCCTAATAGACTATAACCTAGATCCAATTCCCCATGAACCAACCATGAGCTTCCATCAGAGGTAGTAAATGAAACCTTCCAATGATATCAATCAACATTCACTTAATGATCGACCAAATGATTCATCTTGATAACGGCATAAAAGATATCCAAGTTGAGTACTAGGAAATCAAAAACATTCTCAACTTTATATAGAGAGAAATAATATGAGGTGCATCTAAAACCAAACTACTTCCTATTTTTAAGAGGCATCATCAACTCTATAACCATTTTCATGAGTTTTATTATAATTTTTAAGAGTTTAATGAAGTGGGATTAAATAAAAAATGAGTGGAACCAATATCAAATAAAAGATAATTTATAATAAGAAATAAATATAATACCTCTCAATAGAAAAGTAACCATATCAAAATCTATTATAGAATGTTAAACTATGTTTACGAGCTTCATTTTAGATGTCTATGGAAGTAACCCTACTATCATTGAAGCATTAGTCTGGATAAGCATAATTTCGAGGTTGTTGATCCTAAACCTTGAAATAAATTAAATACCATGAAATGGATTTTATATATTACCATTATTTACACATGATTTAGAAAATTTTGGAGGTTCAGGGAAAATCCATCTCATGTCCCCTCTCTTGTTTTACTCTTAGCAAGTTTGAGGACCACTGCTAGTTACTTCTGATGGTGTGATATAAGACCACTGATTTGATCCACTATAACCTCCCTTTCGAGTCTCATTCCACATATTATTCTTCCCATATGAGATGATGAGACAATGAATGGGTGGAAGAGGAATTATGTACAACCATGACATTCATAATTGGTTAATATCTACCATTAATGATTTATTAATTCTATTCAATATAACAGGTAAGAATCAACATGAAAACCTAGGAAAACATATCTAGAAACCTGACCATCTAGTACCTCAGAGCCATTATAAGATCACTCTATACCACCTATGGAGAAAAATATACCAATCATAAAAACAAATTGGCATATTCTATCATAGTCTGATCACATTGTTTAATGGTGATAAACTCCCAAGACTTAACTATAGTTAACAATTTTAGAAAAAACTTATTGTTAAATATTGTCTTGATGTATTTCCACTCCAAACCATTATGATTTTTTACTTAACCAATATTTCCCACTATATCTTTCATAGTGTTTTAATCTTAAAGGTAGAACACTTTACCTTATAAAAATATAGGGTTTCTATAAATCCAATAAGAAATTATATCTACCCTAACAATTCCTTTACTTACTGAGGATCATTCATTTCTGGGATTGATTTTTTTTTCTAGAATATAATATTTTGGGGTTGATCTTTATCTTCACAAATTTCTAGCTACACTTACCTAGAATGGTATGGGGTGAGGAAAACACCCTTTTCCATTTCATGGACTACTCACATTACGGATTCAAAAATATTCTAATTGACTAGAAGGTTTCGACATGGAATATCACCCATAACACCCTCTTGATGTATTTAAGGGAGCCTTTTGGTGAGAATGGTACTACATCAATGAATTAATGTATAATATTACAATGGTGAACAATCTCAATTTGATTCAATATAACAAAATAAAAGAACTGATATTCGATTAGAACTCAACATATTAGACACTTTCCCTAACATCCCATGGTAAATGAAGGCTCGTTATGATTAGCGATGGCTAGAAACTCACTTAAAAAATACCTATATGGTCCCATAAATATGATATCCTATCTAAAAAACATCATTAGTAACATATAATTAGTATAAAAACCATGGAATTGAAACTAATTGTCGACAATCCAACCCGATCCATCCTTAAACAAGACACATTAGCAAACCTGTGGTATGGCACAAAGGGTGTTCCCAATCCCCGCAGGCTAGAGAAAAGCACATGGGAATCCAGAAATAACATTTGTAATTTTTTTTCCATGATAAGATGAAAAATCAATGTATGGTATAAAAAAAGGACTATATTCAAATAAAAAATTATGCAATGTAATGAAAAGAGTTTAAGGAAATATAAGTACTAATCCAAAATAAATATTCAAAAGTATTTGGGACCAATAAGAACCCATATAAAAATTATACATGGGTCAACATACCACTATGTCACCACCAATATTCCATAACATTTTAACATGGATTCTCACTACTTTTATGCACCACCTTCCCTTTACATGCATCAGATAAAAAAATATCTCCACACACCTGAAGGAATTTGTAGGGTGTGAGGAAAAAATCAATATAGCATCCCACTATGTTTTCATAATAAATCAATATAAAATAAACCAATTATAATAATTTAAATATCTTAATGTAATGAAATATAACTTTAAAAAATTTCAGTAGAAGTTGTAAATCCACCCTTTTTAGTATATTTTATAAATAAATAATAAACAAACTATTTTTAAGCACATTTAATAAAACTACTTTGAGGATCCAGCATTTACAATCATTCATAAAGTAACACCATGGGATTAAACCCTAGTATAGTTTAGGTCAAGGCTATCTAGGATCCTTACACTTCTAGGATCATATGAAAATGTGAACATATATTCCCAAAACATAGCCTAAGTAATGGGAGAACACCTTGATAAGTGAACCCCCTATCGTAGAAGTGTTTTTTAGAGTTATGGATTGAATCCATGGCTAGGTATCTAAAAACCATTCAAGTTTGATTTTCCTAAATACATTCCCATTCTAAGTACCCTAGGTTCATATGTTTCATATCACACTCTTTGAGGCTTCCAATTTCATAGACATCACACACATGAATTCTTTTTAATTTCAATAATTTTCACACATATAGGCCATAATTTCAATTGAAATAATTTAAATAGGTAATTTTATAAATAAATAAAAAATCACCCTATAAAATAAAATTAATTTCATTAAAACTATATTTTAATAGGAAAACCCACAGGGAAATATATTTAGAACATGAATCTGGAGTAACTAAATTACAATAATGAAAAATAATTCCTTTAAAATAATTTAAAATAATTTATAAAATTATAAATCATGAAGGGATCATAAATAAAATTCATTTTTTTGGAACCAATTAAGGATTTTTTATAGTGTAATAAACTTTATCAAATAAATAATATGTAATTAAAACCCTTATCCGAGGATCACCGATGAAATAAATATGAAATAATGTATAAAACTAGAAACAAAAAACTGATGTAGCTAAGCATACCATACAACAAATAGGATCTATAATATCTTTATTATAACAACCTTGTATTATAATACATGGATATTATATCATTTTAGATGAAAATTCAGTATATTAAAAAAAATACATACCCAAGGACCATAATAGCTTAATGTCTTTGGAAACATGGAAAAAAAATCTTTTATCTGGGTTAAAGATCTTCAATATCATCCATAAAGATTTCTACCTTTAGTAATTCTACTGAAAACCTTTCATCATAACCTGGGGAAAGGAAACATAAAAAATGGGTGAGATCAGATGCTCAGTAAGTGTAAATAAAGGAAATGTGTAAGAATAACATGAACAGAAGTGTGTGGAACTTAAGGATAATATTTGAAGATCATACCGTGCATATTTGAGATCAAAATAAATACGGAAATTTCATAAGACATGAATCATAATTAAATAGATGACATAATCCATGAAATAATAAAATAGTAATAAAACATTGAATTGTGGAAAACACATAATCATATAATAACCCTATGTCAAGGAATCCTACCAAGTCCTTTTTAACATTTTATTCTTTGGATAATCGCCCATGTACCAGATTCAGGCTTTGGATTCCCTCCCATGTTCCCTATTTCTTTGGTCATGGGATTTCTCCCATTTAACCTCCTGTTTCAAGCTTGAGATGTCCTCCTGTGTACTCTCTCATTTTAGGCATGATATTTCATCCCCTATACCTTTTTTAGGCTTGGGATATACTCCCTTATACACTCTCGTTTCAGGGTTGTGATACCCTCCCTTGTAACTTTTGAGCTCATAAAACATTTATTATTACTGAATTCATTAGAGGGAGAAATAATTCTCACCCTTCACATAAAAAAATCATACATACATGTGTTACAATAAAATATAACTTTTATCATAACATAACCCACAAAAAGAGACGGGTTTCATAAACAATAATAAAAACTCATGAAATGAATTGATTATCAATAAAATTTCATCACATCATAACCTATGGAAATAATATAAGTTTATTAATCATTTCATTAAATCATAACCTATAATAAGAAATGATATTCAAAAGAATACAACCCTTGTAAGATAAGAATATTTCAAAAACATATAACCCTTGAAAGATAAATGGGTTTCATAAACATATAACCGGTGAATGAGTAATGGGTTTCATAAATACAATGCCATAAATCATAACCCATTCATATAAATAATATTAATGGAACCATTAGATCATTTTCTAGAAAGTAATGATGAATATCAACATATGTAATCTTATATGGAAAATAATTTTGAAATATATTTTGAAAACATTTATTGAGGAAAATATCATTTCTTCTTTGAAAAGTGTTCCTTTTTAAAAAAAACTAACTCTTAAAAACCATTTACTTTATAATAAAATATAAAATATATAAATAAATATTTTAAATCATATTGGAAATCTTTTTCTTTTCAATCATATAACGAATTCATGAAAATGATTAAAAAATTTCTTAAACAGAAAACATTCTTAAAAAAATTATTCTTTGAAAATAGATTTGAAATATTTTTAATTTTTATTTGAAAACAATAAAACATTCTTAAAATAAAATTTCCTTCAAAATAGTCTTAATTTATCATTTGTAAAAAAAATTAAAACATTTTTTAATTTTTTTTAAATAAAACACATTTCTTACCGAAGATAGAAATATAGTCAAATTTTCTTAAAAAATATTTATTAATAATATTTATTAACAAAGGGGGAAAATGGTGATTATACATGGATATATATTTCATAAGTATAAGGTAAGAAAACTCATGATTTTTCTTCAGATATGGATCGAAATATTTTATCAAATAAAGCATAAACATAAAAAAACATGAAAAGCAGTGCGATTGTTTCAATAAACCCTTATCATAAAGTAACATGGGATCACACTCTCCATGTTAGAAAAGGAAATTTAATTAATATTAAAATACAAAAAAAATAAGTATATTCATGGTATAACATGAAAAATGGATTTATATAGACCTAAAAAAGTTATTTAGGTGCATAATAAAACATGAGTCTCAAAGAAGGAAGATTAAGACAAAACAATCTTACCAATTTTGGTAACTTTTGAAATTTAAACTCCATCAAAGAAAGTTAATAAAATTGATATATATACCGATATATTTAAGTATAATATATATATAATTACATTAATGTGAATTATATAAACTATAAAAAATAAGTGATTGGTGAATAAGGCATGTATCTCACGGAAATAAAAGTTAGATGAAATTTCCCTTACCTTGTATCTTGACAATCTTCCTAATTGTAAAAACCACCTATATAATAAAAATAAATTAATTATAAATTCTTTAGATAAAAATATTTCTATATCTAATACATCGTATAGTTTTATTAGGACCTTTTATTTCATACTTGTCAAAAATAATATGTTAAGGTTTCACTTTGGGTAATATACGCTTTATTTTTCGTACGTATATTAATGTGTAATATATTTGGTACTTATATTTATATGATGATTTAAATTATTTAAATGATGATATAAATATCATTTATATATATTATATTTTTATTATAATAAAACATAAAATATAAAATTATAAAATGGAATGCATTGTTCATGGGAACGGTAAGTCGTACGTACGGTTGAACGCTATTTCCGTTTAATTGTAATATTGAAAGAAAGTAAAAGAAATATACTAATAAATATGTATATATAATTTTTAAATTAGATTTATTTTATCATATATATATCATATATATTCACTAAACCTTCCTTAATACATTCCATGTTGTGTATCAATGAATTATAGCACTTTGAGGGGGCGGTATTCCACAGTTCCTCGAAAGGAAATTATCCTATTAACATAAAATAGAAATTAAATACTAATTGTGTTTTAAAATAATTCAAAAAGTTTTGATACATAATAAATATAATATAAAACAAATATAAATATATTTTACATCATAATTTCCACCATGGGAGGTGGTAAAGGAAAAAATTAACAATCATCGTTTTGTGGGGCGGTAGTTCGCTGTACACATAAACAGTATGTCTGTTACCCATTATATAGAGGTGTGTGTAAGTGTAGGTAAAAAACATAGAAAAAACATATCCTAGTATATTTATTATAATGTTTTTTTATTAAATCATTGAATAAAGTGATTTTATGGGGTGGATAAAAAAATAAATGAAAGGTGATTGATAGAAGATGTTACCTCTTAATCGGATAACTCCATTTGGTTTGTGCCAAAATGCTTCCTTGGATTACATTATTCCCAAAGAGAGGATTAAAAGATAAAGGGAGGAATTTTGGGAACTTTATTTTTTTTATATTGGCCAACACTAGGTTATTTTATATGTGTGGGGAAGTGGTATAGGTGGTGGATTTTTATAAGGAATGAAAAGGACTCACTTGGAAGTTTTGAAAACAAGTTAGGTGTCCACATGTTCTTACATAAAAAAAGTAGAATGAAACAAAAAATAGTTAATGGAAGTTTTATTTCATAATTATGACTATATAATGGGTTTTGAACATGTGGATCGATCATTTGGCCCCTAAGATTAAGGTTTATTCCCTAATTAATATTAATTTGACCTAAATCGATGTGATTAATTTAAATCACTTTTACAATTCTTTTTTATGATAAATTGACATGATATAATTAGACAATAAATATTATACTGATTAAAAAGGTGTATTTATTTTTTTTATAAATTCAATTCCTAGGTTTGGGAAAATTAACATTAATGTTAATCCTGCAAACAGGATGAGATAATCAGTTTTTAAAGTAGAAAAATGTTCAAAACTTTTTTAAGAATTTATATACAATTTCAAAGTGTAATTGATTATAATTATGTAAATTGTATAAATATATGTATAATTGATCAAATTTTACCTTACAAAAAATTTAAAGAATAACTTTATATTAATAATTATTTAAACGAAAATGTAGTTACTAACTAAAATGTAGAATTTTCTATTATTCATCAAAAAATGATTTTTCTCTAGAAACATCCCAAAAATTCTCCCTAAGATAATTTTTATAATATATATTCAAAAATTAATTTTATTTTATCAATTTGAAATTATATATTTTTCTAAATTAAATTCAATTATTCTTCATAGAAGGACTTGAAATGAAGTTCATTCATGAAAATAGTATTTCTAAACATATAAAGACTTTACAAAACATTATATTTTTCATTATCAATATGTTTTATTTATATAAAACCATTATAAAAATATTTTTAAAGTATTTATAACTATTCATATTACAAATTTTTTATTTCTAGGTTATTACTAAATTGTTTAAATAATTATAACAATAAAATGATGTTTCATAGAAACTTGGTTTTGTGTTTAATGTATGACAAGTTAGTGCTATGTATATCAAAAGACAGGTTAGTTTTGCGTGTATCATAATACAATTCGGTTCCATGTGAAAGGAAATTTTGACTTATTTTTTTAATATATATATATATATAACTATTTCTAGTGTCACATGTAATAAAAAAAATTTGAAAAGATAAATTAATTTAAAAAAAAATCATTTAACAAAATCTAAGGGAGTTACATTATTCCCCCTTAAAATGAATTTTCTGTTTGAAATTTGTATGGGTTGTCAAAGGTTTAATAAATTAAAATTTTATTAATAGAAACCCAGATCGCAAAAATGGTTACTAAAACATCACATAAAAATGGGAAGTGGGAACCATAACTGTTACCCAAAGTAACATATAACTTGGTTTCCACATAGGATAACTTAGGTTGGGAGTGAAGAATATAAATGGATGAGAAACTTAAATATTTATAGGGATTGATTGAGTTCGTCAATCACAAACAAGTTAGTGATCAAAGAAAATATGAGGGCCTCAAATTCATACATCATTTATGATTTAAAAGGTTATCGGTTCAACAAAATTATGGTATTAGGACAACACATTTTATTTTGATCATTATCCTAATGTTGGGTAATTCCTTTATTTAATAAGAATATAAGGAAATATACTTGATATATTTTTATAAAAAAAAATTTATTCTTTTTCATATTTTATTTGTTTCTAATGTATCCATTACTTCATTAAATGGATGTCCAGAAATTAAAGTTGATGCCTGGTGTACCAAAATACACTTTTATCATATCTTAAGGCCCATAAAATAATGATAGGTATAAATATTTGTATCTAATTATTATTCTAATTCAATTTGGTGAATACATTAATATGTAAATAGAAACTTTAACTCTACTTGTTTATCATTAATAATTATTCAACAATAATAATTACCCATTAACCTAGACATCACAAAGGCCTGTGGTAGGCATAAAACCCTTATCATCCTTTGGTCATGAGTGTAAGAACTGTGGCCTTGACATACTTGATTGGTTGTCACCTGACATACATGATGTCCTTTTCTAAAACCATGCTAATATAATTTCAAAAATAAATAAGTTGTACATCCTTGAAGTAGTATTAATCACTAAATAGCCTTCAAACTAAGGTTTTCAATAAAAACTTAGTGGATAAATACTTCCTCTAATGTTTAACATAACTTTTCATGAATCGTTAACCTTATAAACATTCTAAAATATTAAAATAATAAACACTAAAAATAAAGTCACGGAATAATATTATCATTTATTCCCCCGTATATCACAAATTACCATTTGTTTTCATATTCCAATCATGTGAATACTCATATCATATATTCCCTTGAAACAAGGTAATAGCCTTAATTACCATAATTTTATTTAGAAAACAAGAATTTTTCATTATTCCTATGATTACTGGATATATTCTTTAAATCCAAGATGTTTTAAACTTCATGATTGATGACATAAGACACTTTGTCAATAATCAATTCAAGGGTAATCTATACCGTCCAATTTACCTATTCATATCTAGTATATATTTATCCAAATATCATTATCTCAACATCAAGCATTAATTAATGGCTAAGTTTCCTTAATCAAAATATCATATTTCCATGAAATAATTTTTCTATGTCTTACTCACCATTAAACTTTTTCCATTTAATCCTTACTGAAAACATATACTAATAATTCTTAGATATTTCAAGATTAATCAAATATAACCTCTGAATTCTAAGACATGAAGACTTCATTCATCCATAATTATTAATAACCCATTACTCAGGCTTTATAAACTTATTCATCAATAACACTTTCCTAGAATATGAAATAAAAATAATGTATTAAGGTTCCTAGACATCAATCTAATCATGATTCTTATGTTTAATGTAAACAATACTAGAATAACATCACATACCTTTCAGATTTAATTTTCAATCTCTTTAACTTCATAGTTATAACCAATACTCAGACCACCTTATTGATTCTCTTTATGAGATTTCCACTTGGGAAATAGATTCTCATAATTCCCATAATTTCCACATATACAAAATTCAATTTTAACCATGTTCCTTCAAGTTCCCTCTATTTACTAAAACTTTAATTCATAGTTTGAGAAACATGTATCATATTGGGATACCCTATAATCATGAAAAATTACTTATAGTGTGCAAAAATTATGGATCTTACTTATTTAATCTATGACACATTAGTTTTATCAAAGGAGATTCATAGTCATCCTATATTTAAATCCTTTGTGATGGTTCATAAAGATTTTTCTAATTCCCAAATAATATCTCTCATGAGTGTCAAAGTTGATGTGAAACAAGTTCCGTTTTCATGTACCATATTTCCCCGAGTTAATCCCATAACATCTTATCATAGCTCTTACCACAAGGTATATATGTTCAAGAGAAACATCCACTTGTAGTATCTAGATAGGGATTAATTTCTAGGAATCCACACACTCTATCCATTACCAAAATTATTATAAATTTTATTAAATGTTAACTCATCCTTTTACTTATCCTTATAAACAACCCTAGATATATCCTTAGAGATATATCTATGGATTTCACTGAAGTTTTCTAAACCTAGTTTCCAAAGGATAACTAAAAATTTTCTCTGATATCAACTATAAAAACCTAGGATTAATATATATGTATATTAAATCATTTTAGATGAATATTCAGTACATTACAAAAAAATACATGCCTAATGGCCATAATTGTTTAGTTTCTTTGGAAACATTGAAAGAAAATATTCTATCCTAGGGAAATATCATCAACATATCCCATAAATATCTCCACCATTAGTACTTATACCTAAAAATATTCTTCATAACTTGGGGGAATGAAACATAATAAAGGGGTCATATTAGATTCCCAGTAAGGGTAAATAAAGTAAATGTATAAGAGAAACATGAAAAAATGGTATGGAACTTGAGAATAATATTTTAAGATCATACCATGCATATTAGATATCATAATAAATATTTGTAGTTAATAAGACATGAATCACAATAAAATATAAAACAAAATACACGAAATAAATACAAATGAATAAAACATGTAATTTTATCAAACACCTAAGCATATAATAATTCAATCTCAAGGAGGATTACCTAGGACTTTGTAACATGTTAGGCTTGGGTTAATCACCTGTGTACCAACTTTGGTATTGAGATTCACTCATGTATTCCATCTTATTTTAGGCTTCGGAAGTCCTCCTGTATACCCTCTTGTTTCAGGGTTGGTATGTCCTACTGTGTACCCTATTATTTCCAGCTTGGTATGTCCTCCCATGTAATATCTTGTTTCAGGATTTTGATTTCCTCCCGTGTACCCTCTTGTTTTGGTCTTGGGATGTACTTCCATATATCCTATTGTTTCAGGTATGGGATTCCCTCTAGTGTACCCTTTGAGATCATAAAACATTTATCATTACCCATTGAATTTTAGGGAGATATAGGTCCCACCCGTCGCATAGAAAAATCATAAATACATGTGCCACATGAAAATAAAACATGTATCATATCAAGACCCTAAAAATATATGGGTTTCATAAACATTAATCATTACCCATGAAATGAAATAGGTAACATTAACATTTCATCCCATCATAACCCATGGAAAATAGTTAGGTTTATCAATCATTTAATTAAAGGATAACCCATTAAAATAAGCACGATTGGAAAGCATATAACTCATAGAAGAGAAATGGATTTTATAAACATATAACTCATGAAAGGGAAATGGATTTCATAAAAACATTACCCATGAAAGAGAAACATGTTTCATAAAGACCATGACATAAAACATAACCCATTCAGTAAGATAATATGAATAGAATATTTATATCATTTCTTATAAAGGCATTAGTAACATCATAAAATGTCATCGTAGATGGAAAATAACTTTGAAATATCTTCTGAAAACATTTCTTCAGGAAAACATATTATATTTTTTGAAAAGAATTCCTTTTAAAACATAAATCTTTTTTAAAACAATTTCCTTGAAAATAAAATTTAAAACTTATAAATAATGATTTCAAATAATTTTAAAACCTTTTTCGTTGCAAGCTTATAAATTATTCTTAAAAGTAATTAAAATATTTATTAATCATAAAAAAACCATGAAAACATTTTTATTTGTAAATAGCTTTTAAATATTTTAAAGGAACCATTGAAAAAAAATTTCAAATATTTTTTCCCTGAAAATATTTTTCAAGGATAATTTTAAAACATTTTTATACCATTTTTCAAAACATGGGTTTGGAAATAAAATAGATTTTCGACCGAAAATAGAAATTTGGTCAAATTTTCTTAAAAATATATTTGTAATTATCTTATGTACTAATGTTTTGAAAATGGTACTAATAAATGGATATATATTATGTAAATAGAGGATAAGGAGAATAATGAGTCTTCGTGAGTGATGGATCATAATATTTCATCAAATAAATTATAAACATAAACAATCGTGAAAAGTTATGATATTGTTTCAATAAACTATTTTCACATGTTAACTTGGTATAATGCCCTCCATGTATTAAAATGAAATTAAATAATGCTTAAAATATCCTGAAAATATTTATATTAATGATATAACAAGTAAAATGTAATTATAAAAACCTTTAAAAAATAATTAAGTTTCATAACAAAACATGAGTCTGAAAGAAGAAAAATTGAGAAAAAACAATCATACCGATTTGGTGAAATTTGAAATTTAAACCCCATGAAATAAAGTTTGTAAAATGGAAATGAAAATAAAAATAACATTATGTATAAGATACATATAATAAATTTATGTTCAGTACATACACCACTCAAAATATGTGATTGGTGAATAAGGAACATATGTCATAGAAATAAAAGTGAGATGAAATTTCCCTTAAATTGTGTATTGACTATCTTTGTACTCGTTAAAAACACCTTTATTAAAAATATAAATTAATTATAAAACTTTTACAGAACCATATTATTATATATATTACCCCATATGGTTTTATTATGACCTTATATTACCTTATTATTAATAATCCTATGTTAAGGTTTCACTTTTGGTAATATTATCTTTATTCTTCTCACAAAAATCATTTTTTATATCTTTGGTCCTTACATTTATATCATGATTTCTATAATTTAAACAAAATTATAAATATCATGTAAATACAGAATATTTGTATTATAATAAACCATATAATATATAAGTATGAAATGTAAAACACCGTTCATAGAGACGGTAAGCCGTAAGTACGCCTGGACGCTATTTCCGTTTAATTGTTGTGTTGAAAGAATGAAAGTAAAAGACATATATGAATGTATATTTGTATATATAATTATTAAAATATATTAATTATATCATATATATATAATATATATTCACTAAACCAATCCTTAAAATGTTTCATGTTCTGTATGAACCAATCATATCGCTTTGAGGGGGCGGTAGTGTACAATTCCTCAAACGAAATTATCGTATTAACACGAAATGGTAATTATATAGACATGTATTGTAAAATAATTAAATAATATTAAAGACATAATAAATATAAAATATAACATATATAAATAGAGTTTCCATCATAATTTACACCATGAGAGGCGGTTAAATAAAAATGAATAGTCATCATTTGGTGAGGCGGTAGTTCATCGCACACATAAAAATAATGTTTGATACCCATTAGATAGAGTTTTTTGATTGTTTAGGAAACAACATTAGCATTAAAACATCCCAGTGTATTGATGATAACATTTTTGTTATACAATAATTCTATAAAAGGAGCAGATGGTATAGATAAAGAAAATAAAATAATGGAGTTTGAGAGAAGATGTAACCTCTTAATTGGGAAACACCTTTTGGTTTGTGCCAAAATGATTCCTTGGATTTATTTTTTCCCAAATGGATGCTTAAATGAGGAAGGGATGGATGTCTAGAAGTGTATTTTCTATATATTTCACAAACCAAAGTGGTTTTATAGGTGTGAGGATGTGGGATGTGTGGTTACAGTTTATAAGGAAGGAAAATGACTCACTTGAAATTTTAGAAAACAAGTTATGTGTACTAATGTTATTACATAAAAAAGTAATATAAAACAAAAATTAATCAATACTAGAAGTTTTACAGCCGAAATATGTCTATAAAACGGGTTTTGGATAGGTTTATAGGTTATTTGGGCCCCTAAGAGTAAGGTTTTGTCCCTAATTTAGCTTAATTTGACGTTAGTCGTTTTGATTAATTCTAGTCACTTTTACTAATATTTTTGGAAAACAATTAACATGATATAATTATAATCTTAATATTATACTTATTACAATGGTTTATTTCCATTTTTCTAATTTCAATTCATATAATTAGTAAAATTTAGAGTAATGTTAATATCTTAGATGGGACAAAATAACGAGTATTTAAAGTATAAAAATGAGCACAATTTATTTATGTTTTTATATAAAATTTCAATGTTAAATTTATTAAAGTGACCTAAATATTATTAATAGATGAATAATGGATCTAATTTGACCATAAAAATTAATGTATAATTTAGCATTAACAATTATTTAAAAAAATGTAGTTATTAACTAAAATGCAACGTTTTTCACTATTTATCAAAAAATGAAGTTTCTATGAAAAATATTAAAAATTCACTCTAAGATAATTTTTAAAATATTAATTAAAAAATACTGTTTATTTTAGAAAATTCAACTTCTATATGTATCAAAAATTATATTTTTTCTTCATAGAAGGACATGAAAACTAGTTCGTTTGAGAAAATAGTATTTTTAAACATATAATGACATTTCAAAAAAAAATATTTTTCATTATAAATATGTTTTATTTATATAAAACCATTATAAAAATATGAAATTTTATTCTCACTACTCATACTATAGTTTTTAATGTATAAGTTATTAATAACTTGTTTAAATAATTATAATAATAAAATAGTGTTTCGTATAAACTCGATATTGCATGTAATGTATGCCAAGTAGGTGTTGTGTGTAGTGCCAGCTAAGTTAGTGTTGTATGTATCATAATCCATGTTAGTAACATGATAGTGTAATTTTTTACATTGTATTTTAATATATATATATATATTTATATATTTATATATAGCTATTTCCTATGTCATGTGAAATGAAATATATCAAAAAGTGAATTTAATTCAAAAAAAATATTTCAGAAAATGTCGGGGTCTTAAATTCTACCCCCTTAAAATGAATTTCACCGTTCAAATTTTTCTGGGTTATCAAAGGTTTAATACATTAAAGTTTCGTTCGTAGTATTACACATCACAAAAATGGATTCTAGAACTTCCCTTAATAAGGGAATGTTTGAACCATAATGGTTACCCACAGAAACATATAACTAGGTTTCCACATAAAAGAACATAGGTTAGGAGTGAATATTGGACATGGAGGGAAAATATAAATATTTATAGGGAGGGATTGAGGTCATCATTCACAAACAAGTGAATGGTAAATGAAATGTTGATGCCCTCAAATTAATAAATTTATTATGATTTAAAAGGCCATTAGTTCAAAAATATTTAGGAATCCGGGAAACACATTTTTTTATCATTATCCTAATGTTGTGTAATTATTTTATTGACCCTGAATATAAGTAAATATAATTACTTGATATATTTCTATAAGTAAAATTTTATTATTTTGTTGTGCTTTTATCTATTTCTAATTCATCTATTACTTTGATAAATCGATGTCCAAAAATTAACGTTGATACCTATAGTGATAAAATACATTTTTAGCAGATATTAAGGCCCGTAAAAGAATGTGAAATATAACTATTTTTCTCTAGCCGTTATTTAAAATAAATATGGTTAACACAATAATCTGTAAACCTAAAAAGTAAATCTACCGGTTCACCATTAACAATTATTTAATAAAAATAATTACACATTAACCTAGATATCGCATTGGCCTGTGTTAGGCGTGAAAACCTTATTATCCTTCTATCATGGATTCAAGACCTACAACCTTACCATACATTATTTGTTTTCAATACACATAAATGAAATCATTTTTTGAAACCATGCCAATATTATTTCCAAAATAAATAATATGTACATCCTCGAAATAAGGTTAATCCCAAAATAGCCTTTTAACCAAGTTTTTCAAGGAAAACTCTGTGCATAATTAATTAATTTGATGTTTAACTTAAACTATTAATGAATTTTTAATCTTATAACCCTTTAGAAAGATGAAATTACAAAACACTATAATGAAAGTCATGAAATAAGATTCACATTGATTCCCCTATATATCACAAAGTACCACTTGTTTGTCACATTCCAAACATGTGAATACCCCTATCATATATGTAACGACCAAATATTTTATCAATGGAATTATGTTATTATATTTATGTCTTATGGTATCATCATATAATATTAAATATAAAATATAATACAAACCTTATAAATGAATAATGGGTAAAATAAAAGGTATATCAAGAAGTTAAGGATTGTATACCGATTAAATAGTAACTTGACCTTTAGACTGGTAATGTGACCCTTATGAACAGAAAACTAGAAAATAGAATAGTAACATCACTAATGATTGTATAAATAAAATTTATCAATATTATAAGTTATAATACAATATAAATATATCATATTATAAGTAAGAAAATATTTTAAAATTTTTTAATTAATTGTTGGTCTTTTTGTAAGTCATGTATATTTAATTTTAATTTTATGATTAATTAAATAGTTTAAAAGGAAAATAATTGGCCTAAATTGTATTAATTAATTATTATTTATATTAATTATGATTATATGATATTTTTAAGAGACCCTAATTATTTTTTCAAAGTGTTAGAAAAGAAGTTTTAATTTTAAAATTTTTATTTTTCAAGTAAATTATGATTTAAATTAAAATTTTAATTTATCATATTTATAAATTTTTTTTCATAAAATGGAGTTCATTTTTGGATTATACATGGTAAAAATGGTTGGGGTTAATTTTTTGTATTTTTCTAAAATACATGTGTTTTTTGTGAACAGCAAAATTCAGTAATTTAAGATAAATGCCAAATAAATGAATGTATGCATCATG
Source organism: Viscum album (assembly GCA_963277665.1). Lineage (NCBI taxonomy): Eukaryota > Viridiplantae > Streptophyta > Magnoliopsida > Santalales > Viscaceae > Viscum > Viscum album. Next base: position 1,667,899,762 of record OY728143.1, on the reverse strand, counting down.
ATTGAGTCATGGATGATGTAAATGGCCTTTTTTTTTTAAAATCACATGCTCTATTTTCTATTTCTTTGTCATTATGATCAATAATATTCATTGTATTTAATATAAAAATTAAACTAATGATTAAAATAAAGGGAAAGTTGTCCTCTACTACACTATAAATACCACCCTCTTTACCTCTTCTATTCACTCATATCAAGACTTCTTCCTAGTCAAATCTCTACTAGACACTCTCCCTAATACGCTATCCCACATCAATTACCCATTGGTCTCTTAAAAATACTAAATCCTTTACCCTAAATAGGCTCTCAAGGAAGACAAATTCAAGAGGTAAATTCCACTTTTCTTTTCTTTTCTTTTCTTTCAAGTTCCTTTCATTTTTTATTTCCTCAAATAATTTCATCCAAATTTTATGATACCTATATAACCATACATGTAATAGAATTATTTTATAATAATGGAATAATTCATCATCATTTCTCTTTTACCCCTCTTTTATGCTAGATACGAAAACACCATTTGAGATGTGTTAATTTATCACATTCAAGGGCGATGGGTTTTCAATTTCTTTTAAAATATTCAATTATGGTCATGAAACCATTTTTATGGTTTAACAATACTATAATATATTTATTATGTCTAATTTATGTTTCTGGAATCTTTTTTAAAAATGATATTAATTTATAAATAAAAATTTTCTCGTTGGGATAAAAAATCACCAATTAACCAAAACAAATATCATTAATGATTCATCTTCACTCCAAATAGCCAAATGAATTTTATAAGCATTTAATATTATTTATGTTCAATGACAACATATAACTCCAATTATGTACAACCATTCTAGACTTACATGTCTCTCCTAACATATATATAAGTAAATCAATCATGAAAACCAAGGAAACAAACACTCCAAAAAAATGAAATTAAACATCTTAACCCATGAAAAATGTCATGAATAAAATTAATAAGGTTATAATAAATAAATTAAATATATAATATGGTTTTGAAATATTAATCAATGAATATAATTTATTTATCCAAGAAATTCAGATCATGTGAAGGACTTAAGGTAATAGATTCTACCCGAACCTCCATTATTCATTCCTATTTCTATATCTTTATTTTTTCCAAAATGAAATTATATATTATTTTTACATAAATATTATAAATTAATTTAAAGGCTATAAAATCATTTATCATGTTCCATTCATCATTCTATTTAACGGATATACATGTTTTTAAGTGTTTCCCTCATCAATACTTCTCGACAAGCAAACCGGTTTAAGGGAACTTCCCGAATTCTTACCCAATTTCAAGATCACTATATAATCACTTTTAAGTCACCATTAATTTCAAAAAAATTACTATTTTTATTATTAAAAACATCTTGGTTCACTTTTGGTTTTATATGAAATATTATTCCTTTTTCTTTTTTAAATTCTATTTAGTATTTTTTTTAAAATAACGCTAAAATATTTTAATGCTAAAATTTGTTGAATACTATTATTACATGTTGTCACTTATGTTTGAAATAATATTCCATGATATATGAATATTTTATATTTTTAATTTCCATTTATTTTTTAATTCCATTCTTTCATGGACACTTGTATGATATACCCATTCATTATACTTTATGACATGATTATGATACCCATTTTTTCATGGATTCACTTATGTTTATGTATGATTTATTATGTATGATTATTTATGTGGAAATAATATTCATGAACAAGTTAATATGGGTAAAGCCAGATAGTGCTCCAATTTATTGGGTAACTTTTAGTCTTAAGAGACGTTTTGTGCCACAACCTTAGCGGTTAGCCTTGACATGTGCTACTATGTGCAATGGTCTGGGTGGTTACCCTTGAATTGTGCTCCTCTATGTGAAATGAGCCTTTAGTCATGAAAAAGGTAGGTTTTATGTTACTTCCACCTTATTATGACTCCATTTTTATATGATTCCATGATTATATGCTGTGATTCTATATGTTCTATGTCTTTTTATATCATTATCTCATGATTTCTTACCCATGTGCTAAAGCTTTATTGTTATGTTTATTACTTTACTAGGATTTTAGGTCATGCCCTTATTAATGTATTCACCATGTTATCATATGAATATATATGAGCACAATGGAAGTTAGGATCTCTTTATGAAGATTATATAAAGAAATTTTTTATTTATCCCCATGTTTTCAGTTTTATGTTCCTTGTCTTCCAAGACACTAGACATTATGATCCCTGGATTGTAAAATTATGCTTTATTATGATTAAAATCATGTATTGATATGTGTAAAAGGATAGGGTCGCTATAGTTGGTATCAAAGGATGGTCTATTTTTCTGTAGATTATGAATATATCAATTTATTAAGAACCTTAAGGATGAGACAATGTATAAGATAAAATCCCTAAATTTTGGTTTGTATGGAGTAAGTGGTATATCAAGAAAATACATACTTGTTTGGATATGGACAATTGGATGTGGCTCAAGCATAGATGTATCTAGGGGTAAAATCATAATACACCACTTTGATCTAGACTTGAATGAGAACTGGTGCATGAAAATGGGTCTTACTGCACTTCTGGTTTCACACTCCTGGGGAATATGTATTTGTATCTTAATATGATTAGTATGAAACATTATTAAGTGGAATAAAATAAGGGCATAAGAATATAATTTAAGAAATAGATCAAAAATAATCTCAATTTAAACCTAGGTAATCCCAATTTATGATATAATTTTCCTTTATAAGTTCATCCTTTTATGTTCAAAGTTTCCTTTTATTCTTATTAGCTAATTATTTGGAGGTTGATATATCAATGAGAAAAGTGAATGGAGAAATAATTGCGTCCAAGTATTATAACTTTTCCTGGTAAATGTTTTTTGACTGGACCTCCTTGAAAATCTTTACATGCTTCTATTGGTGGTGTTCGATTTTATCTTGGGCATGCATTTACTATCTTTATACAAAGCCAAAATTAACTATTGGGAAATAAATATCACACTTCTCATATTGAACCATCCTATAATTCTTTGAAATTGTATTGTGTAAGATGATTCTTTTTCAAAATCATTGTCTTAAGTGTGGATTTTTCTTCCTTATGGGAAAGCATATCATGCTCAATTGATTGAGAGAAAGGATAGATTCATGCTCAAATACATTCCCAACGTGAGGTACTGCACTGATTTATTTACAGAATAATTTCCTAGTATTCCTCTTGATTGAGATGTTGAGTTATCAATTTAACTCATTCCTGGATCTCTATCTATATCAAATACACTGTATAGAATGGCCACTATAGAGATTGAATATCTAAAAAAATGTCAAAGGAGAATCTCAAGAAGGGTTTTATACACCCGAGTGCTTCACCTTGGGGTGAACGAGTCCTCTTTATTAATAATAATGATGGATCAATGATCCTTTGTAATGAATATCATGAGCTCAATAAAATCATGATAAAGAACAAGTATCCCCAACCTCAAATAGATAACTTGTTTGATTAACTTCATGGGTCCAGTTATTTCCATAAGGTTGACCATCAGTCGGGATATCACCAATTAAAGGTGAGGAAGGAAGATATTCCCAAAAATTATTTTCGAACGATGTATGGATAATATGATTTCATAGTAATGCAATTTGAATATGTAATTATCCATCAATATTCATTGATTTAATGAATATAGTCTTTAGATATTACCTAAAAAAATTTGTTGTAGTCTTCATCGATGATATTCTGATTTATTCCAAAAGCAAGGAGGAACATGAGGAGCATTTGAATACTTTGTTGATGAATTTGTGAATGGGGAAGCATTATGAAATGTATTGTAAATAAGAGTTATGGATGGAGAAGTTATCATTCTTGAGTCATGTTATCACTAGAAAAGGGATATCTGTAGACCCATCCAAGACAAAGGTAATTGAAGAGTGGCCCAGGATAACATCTATAAAGGAGATCCAAATCTTCCTTGTTCAAGCTAGGTATTAACTATGATTTTTGAATAACATTTCAAGATTTTCAAAACCAATGACTAAGATGAAAATAAAGGGGGTGAAGTTTTTCAGGACTCAAGATTGTTAGGAAATCTTTAAGGACCTCAAAAAGTGGCTTATCACTGCACCAGTACTCACACTTCCGATCAGTGGAGAACTCATTGTGGTTTACAGTGATGCTTCCATGAAGGGATTAAGATATGTGCTGATGAAAAATGATTAAGTGATAGACTAAGACTCAAGGAATCTGAAAATACATGAGAAAAACTATCCCATGCATGATCTGGAGTTGGCGGTTGCAATCTTTGCATTGAAAATCTATAGAAATTAACAATATATGGAGAAGTGTGTGTTATATACTGATCACAAGAGTCTCAAATATATTTTCACACAAAATGAGCTTAATATGCGCTAGTGAAAATGGTTAGAGCTTATCATGTATTATGACTGCTCAATCCACTACCGTCCCGGTAAAGAAAATAAGGTGGAAGATACACTAATTATAATGGATCCAGGATCTTTATCAATGATGAGTGTTCAAAAGGATCTAATATTATTATATTTTAAGAGTATGGAAATGGAAATCATTAAGGGAGTAACATCAGCAACCCTTTCTCAAATTATTTCTTAACTATCCCCTATAGAGAAAATAAAGGTAGCTCAAAGAAATGATGTTGAAATTCAGAAAAGGGTGGAACTTATCAGAAATGGGAAATCCCCAAAGTTCAATAATGATGAGGAAGAAGTTGTAAGATTTGGGTCACAATAATGTTTACCATATAATCCAGATATAAAGAAGGGTCTTTTGAATGACACACATTTCCCAACCTTCTCTATTCACCATGGGAGCACAAAGATGTATCGAGATCTCCAAGAGAAATTTTGGTTGGACAATATGAAAAAGGATATTGATGAGTAAATATCAAAGTCCATGAAATTTCTGTAAGTTAATTCTAAAAGAAAAAATTCTACGGGGATGATGCACTGTTATCCTTAACAACATGGATGTGGGAGAAAATTACCATGAACTTTGCCACTAGACTTCCAAGGACATCCATAGGAATCAATGATATATGGGTCATTGTGGATCGTCTTAAAAAGACAACTCACTTAATAACAATTGGAGATAAATTCTCATTGGATCATCTTACATGGATATATATCAAAGAGGTGGTAAGGGTACATGGAGTAAACCTATCGATTGTATCCAATCGAGATCTGATATTCACCTAAAAGTTCAAGAAAAGTCTCTAACATACCCTAAGCACTGAGATGAACTTATGTACGGCCTATAATCCTCAAACTGATGTCCAATCTCAGATAACTATTCTAACACTAGAGTACATATTGAGAGAGTGTTCTAGGGACTTCAAATAAGAATGGGACCAACATATTCCATTTGTCAAATTCTCATACAACAACATTTTATACTTGATCATCTGAATGGCGCCATATGAAGCCCTTTATGGGAAATGGTGAAAAACATCGGTGTGTTGGGATGAAGTTGGTGAGAGAAAGATTCTAGGACCTGAAATCATTAAAGAAATGGTGGAGAAGGTTAAATATATTTAGAAGCACGTTAAAGAAGCCCAAAGTCTATAGAAGATTTATACAGACAATCATAGAAAGAACCATGAGTTCAAAGTTGGGGATATGGTATTCCTCTACTTATCTCTATGGAAGAAGGTCGTGAGTTTGGTAAGAAAGGAAAGACAATTCCAAGGTACATCATCCCCATCAAGATTCTTGATTATGTTAGAGTGGCGACCTATCGACTAGTAGTTCCACATACCATGTCTATAGTACACGATGTATTCCATGTATCTCTATTAAGGAATTATATACCAGATCCTTCACATGTACTGTCTTTAGTGTTGGTACTGTTGGAGAATGATCTTTCTTATGTGGAGTAGTCAGTGATGATCTTGGATCATATAGATAATGTTCTACATAAAAATACATCTTACATGGTAAAAGTACTATGGAAGAACCATAAGTATTAAGAGGCAACATGGGAATCAGAGGAAGCAATAAAGTAAAAGTACCCACACCTATTTACGACATAGAATGTAAAACAAAATTTCGAGGGATAAATTTAATAAGGGGAAAGAATGTAATAAAAAGGCTTTACCAATGGAATTCCCTTATTATATTTTTCTATTATGGTATAATCATATAATATTACATATAAATCACTATACAAACCTTATAAATGAAGAATGGGTAAAATAAAAGTCATCTCTAGAAGTTAAGGAACATATACAGATGAAATAGTAAATTGACATTTGAAATAGTAATGTGACCGTTATGAATAATAAATCAGCCAATTGAATAGTAATGTCACTAATAAATGTATAAATAAAATTTATCCATATCATAAGTTACAATATGATATAAATATATCATAGTATATGTAAAAAAATATTTTAAAAAATATTAATTATCTGTTGGTATTTTTGTAATTCATGTGTATTTAATTAAAATTTTATGATTAATTTAATAATTTAATAGGAAAATTTATTTTCATAATAATTATTAATGAATAATAATATTTATGACTTTTTATTATAATATTTTTTTAAGAGGGCTCAATTATTTTTTCAAAGTGTTAGAAAATCACTTTTAATTTTAAATTTTGCACTTTTCAGGTAAATTATGATTTTATTTAAAAAATAAATTAATAATATTTAGAAAATTATTTTGATATAATTTATTTCATTTTTTGGATTATACACATTGAAAAATGGTTGGAGAATATTTTTTGGGATTTTTCTAAAATACTTGAATTATTTGTGATTAGTAAAATTCAATAATTTACAATAAATGATAAGTAAATGAATTTCCGCATCATGCTTGAGTCAGGGATGATGTAAATGGAATTTGGTTAAAACTCATATTCTATATTTACAGTTTTTTTTCACAATAATTAATACAATTAATAGTCTTGAGAAAAAATATTAAACTAATGATTAAAATAATCAGAAACCCCTCCTCTCCTCAACTATAAATACCACCCCTTTTTACCTCATCCCTTCGGTCCTATCAATCCTTGTTCCTAGTCCAAAATCAAATACAATCTCTCCAAAATACCCTATCCCACGTCCAAAATCCCTTGGTATATTCAAAATACAAAACCACCTCCCAAAAAAAGGCTATCATGGAAGATAAATTCAAGAGGAAAATTCCTTTTCTCGTTTCTTCTCTTTTCATTCGAGTTCATTTATTTCATTTTTTTCCTCACCTCATTTCAACCAAATGTTATGTTAACTAAAAAACCTTAAATTTTCTGTAATTATGTTATGATAGTGTAATACTTCATCATCATCTCTCCTTTCTCCACCTTTTAGAATAGAAATGAAAACACCATCCGAGATGTGTTAATTTATCACATTCAAGGACGACAAGTTTTCAAATTATTTTACCATATTCCGTTATGGTCATGAAACAATTTGTATTGTTGAAATAGACTATAATATACGTATAATGTATAATATAATTTTATTTAATCTTTTTCACACATGATATTAATTTATGAAGGAAAATATGTTCGTTGTGATAAAAAATCACCAATTTTTCAAAATGGATATCATTAATGATTCATATTCACTGCAAATAACCAAATTAATTTTATAACCATGTAATCTTCATTATTTTCACTAATAACATATAACTCCAATTATGGAAAACCATTATAACCTAACATGTTTATCCTTACATGTATATAAGTTAACCAATCATGATAACAAAGGAAGAAAACACTCTCAAAACAATGAACTTCAATATCATAACCCCTCTAAAAGGTCATGAATGAACTTAATAAGGTTATAATAAAACAAAATTACATATATAAGAGGTTATGGAAGTATTAATTAATGAGTTTAATTTTGTTATCCGTGACATGATGATCAAGTGAAGGACATCGTCGGACTTAAGGCAATGGATTCTACCTGAACCACCATTATTCCTTCAGGTTCCTCTATATTTCTGGTTACCCATATGAAGATATTTGTTCATGAAATGTATATATTATAAATTAAGTGTACATTCTCCAAACTCATGTATCAATGTCCATTAATCATTCTAATTAGGTTATATACATGTTTTTAAGTGGTTCCCTCCTCAATACTTCTCGATAAGAAAACCAGTATAAGGGAACTTCCAGAATTCTTACCAAATTTCAAGAGCACTCTATAATCTATTTTAAGTCACCATTATTTTTATAAAAGCACTATTTTTATTTTTAAAACATTAATGGTTCACTTATTTTTATATAAAGTATTATTCCCTTTTTAATTTTAAATTCTCTTTAGTATTTTTCTTAAGACTGTGGTAAAATGTATTGATGATATAATTTATTAAATACTCTTCTTACATGTTGTAACTTCTATTAGAAATCACATAAAATGATATATGATTACTTTATCTTATGAATTTCCATGTATTATTTAATTCCATTCTTTCATAGACAGTTGTATTATACGCCCATTCATTATGCTTTCTAACATGATTATGATACCCATTTCTTTCTAGGGGTACCCTTATTATTATATATGATTGAATATGTATGATTATTTATGTGGAAATAATATTCATGAACCTATTAAAATGGGTGTGCCTAGATAGATGTCCAATTAATTTGGTAATGTTTAGTCTCATTATACATTATGTTCAATGGCCTTCGTGGTTATCCTAGACTTGTGCTACTATGTGCAATGGTCTTGGTGGTTTACCTCGACTTTTTATCTTCTATATGTAATGAGCCTTGACTCATGTTATAGTCATTTTTAATATTTCTTATACATTTAAATGATTATATATTTATATTATTCCATGATTATATTTTATGATTCTATATGTTCCATATCTTTGTATATCATTATGTCATGCCTTCTAACCCATGCTCTTAAGCTTTATTCTTACATTTATTCCCTTACTGGGCTTGTTTGCTCATATTTTTGTTCATGTTATCACAAGGTTAGCCAATGAATATGTGTGAGAAAAATGGAAGTTAGGATCTATTTATGAATATTAAATAAAGAAATGTTTTATTTAGCCCCATGTATTCAATTTTTTTACCTGGTCTTCCAAGACCCTGGACTTTACAATAATTTTATTTTAATATGATGTTTTATTATTCTTAAAATCGTGTAATGATATCTATAAATGTCTTGGGTAGGTATAATATATTAAATTAGAATATGGTAATAACCTTAATTACCATAAATACTTTTAGGAAACCTACATTATTCTTCATTCCAATGATTACTAGATATATTATTTAAATCTAATAAGTTTTAAACTTAATCCTTGATGATATAGAAGACATTGTCAATAATTAGTTATAGGGTAATTCATATAATCCAATTTACTTATTCATATGTATTATATCTTTATTCAAACATCATTATTTCAACAATATGCAATAATTAAGGGTTAACATCCCATAATCAAAATATCATCTTTCCATGAAATAATTTTTCTGTGTCTTCATCACGTTTCAACATATACTATTCAATAATTATTGAAAAACTATACTAAAAATAATTATACATTTCATGATTCATGTAACATAATATCTAAATTCCAAAACATAAATATTTCATTCATACAACATTATTCATAATCTATTACTCACGCTTCATAAAATTATTCTTTGATACCTATTTTATAGAATATCTAATACGAATCTTGTCTTATGGTTCATGAACCTTAATATAATCATACTTCTTATTTTTCATATAAAAAATAATTGAATAACAAGACATAAATTTTAGATGTCATTTTAAGTCTCTTTAACTTCATAATTATAACAAATACTCACACAACCTTCTTTATTATCCTTATAAGATTTCCACTTGAGAAATCAATTCTCATAATTCCGGTACATTCCAAATCTAAAACATTAAATTTTAACCATGTTCCTTCTATTTCTCTCTGTTGACGAAATATAGAAAACATTGTGTGAGAAACATTTATTATATTGGGATACCATATAATCAGGAAAGGTTTCTTATCAGGTGCTGAAATCATGGACTAAAATTCTTGAATATATGACACATTTGGTTTATCCTAGGTTATTCATAGTAATTCTCTATTTAAATCCTTCATTGTGGTTTGTGATGAGTTTTTTAATTACCAAAGCGTATCCCCCAGTAGTGTCAAACCAGGTGTGCATCAAGGCTCATTATCATGTACCTAATTACCTGGATTCTGGCCTGAAATATATGTGTTAGACTTGTTACCCATAGGTATATCTGTTGAAGATCCATATCCACTTGTATTTTCAAAATATGGATGTATTTCTAGAAAACCACTCACTACATCCTTTACTATAATTACCAAGAATTTTCTAAAATGTTAACTCATCCTTATACATATCCTAGGAGACATCCCTAGACATATCATTATAAATATTCCAAGGGATCTCACTATTGTTTTATCATCATTGTTTCCAAATGATGAATAAAAATTTCCTTTGAAACCAACTATGACAACCATGTCTTATCATAAATGGATATAAAATCATTTTATAAGAACATTATAATATTACAAAAAATATGTCAGTGGGCCATAATAGTTTAGTGTCTTTGGAAACATTGAAACAAAAATTTATATCTTGGTTAAATATCTTCATCATCTCCCATAATAATCTCTACCTTCAGTAATTCTTCCAAAAACCATTCTTTATAAACAAGGAATAGAAAACACAAGAAATGGGTGAGCTCAGATTCTCAGTAATGGTAAATAAAGGAAATGTGTAAGAATAACATGAAAAAATCATATGGAACTCAAGAATAACATTTGAATATAATACCCTACATATTAGATATCATCATAAATATTTTTAGTTCATAAGACATGAATCATAAAGAAATATAATTCATAATCCTATGTCAAGGTAGCCTACAAAGGCCTTTATAACATGTTAGTCTTGGGTTAATCACATGTGTACCTAATTCAGGCTTGGGATGCCCTCCAATGTACCCTCTTACTTGGGCTATGGATTTCCTCCTATATACCCTATTGTTTTTGTCTTGGTATGTCATTATTTTGTACAGTCTTGTTTGGGGATTCATATGTCCTCCTGTGTACCCTCTTGTTTCGAGCATGGGATGTCCTCCCATGAACCCTCTTCTTTTGAGATTGGGATGTAATCCATTATAGCCTATGGTTTTGGGTTTGGGATACCCTCACATGCACCCATTGATAACATAAAAATTTCTTAATTACAGAATTCATTGCAGATATATAGGTCTCAACCATCATATAAATAAATCATACATACATGGGTAATAGGAAAATAAAACTTCTATCATATCAGGACCCATAAAAAGATATGTGTTTCATAAAAAAATCATAACCAATGAAATGAAATAGTTATCACTAACATTTCATCACATCAAAACCTATGGAAAATATATTGGTTTTTTAATAATTTAATTTTAGAATAACTCATGAAAATATGTGGGATTCAAAATCATATAACCCGTGGAAGTTAAAAGGATTTCATAAAGATATAACTTATGAAAGAGAAATGATTTCCAAAAAAAATATAACCCATGAAATAGAAATGAGTTTCATAAAGACCATGAAATCATGTATAACCCATTCAATGAATGATTATTAATGGAAGCTTTAGATCATTTATTGGAAAGTAATGATTAATATCAAAAAATGTCATCTTAGATGGAAAATAATTTTTAAAATAATTTTTAAAACATTTCATGAAGACAATATCCTTTCTTCTTTGAAAAGTATTCATTTTTATAAAATAAAACCATTGTAAAAACATTTATTGTGAAAAATATATTTTCTTCTTTGAAAATTATTCATTTTTAAAACATAAAAACTTCTGAAAACCATTTCATATAAAATAAACATGAAAATTTATTGAAAAATATTTGAAATAATGTTTTAAACCTTTTTCTTTGAAAACATATAATGAATTATTGAAAACATTTAAAACATTTCTCAAACATAAATTATTCTTGAAAACCTTTTTCTCTGAAAATTGATATGAAATATTTTAAAGGAAGATTTTAAAACAAAAAAAAATTAAATATATTTTCAATGAAAATGGCCTTTAAAAATCATTTTAAAACATTTTTGAAAATATTTTTTGAAAAAACGGTTTTTGAAATAAAATAGATTTTTGACCGAATAGAGAAATACAATGAAATTTTCTTAAAAAGATTTTATTAATTATCTTAAGTACCAATGTGTGGTAAATGGTACTAATATATGGATATATAATGAATAAATTTATGATAAAGAAACCCATGAGTGTTCTTGAGAGATATATCATTATATTTTATCAAAGTAAGCATAAACATAAATAATCTTGAAAAGTGATGAGATTGTTTCAATAATCTCTTATCACTTGGTAACTTCTAATCAAACTCTCCATGTAAGAAAATGAAATTTATTGAAGTTTATAATATCATTAAAATAATTATATTAATTATATAACATGCAAAATGGAAGTATATACTCCTTGAAAAATAATTTAGGTGCATAACAAAACATGAGTATTAAAGAAGGAAAATTGAGGCAAAATAATCTTATCGATTTAGTAACTTTTGAAATTTAAACCCCATGAAATAAAGTTTATAAAATGGATATGTAAATACCAATAAATTTAATTATTACAGAGATATAATACATTCATTTTTATTTGATACACCACACAAAATAAGTTAGTGGGGAATATGCCATGTATCTCACAGTAATAAAATTGAGATGAAATTTTCTTTACCTTTCATCCTGACTATCTTAATACTTGTACAAACCATATTTATAATAAATATAAATTTATATTAAATATTTTAAAGAACCATATTCTTATATATAATACCACATAAGATTTTATTATGACCTTATATTACTTTCTTATTAATAATCCTATGACATGGTTTCACATCAGGTAATATTTTTTTATTCTTCACATGTGTCGTAATTTGTTATATCAATGGCCATTATATTTATATCATTATTTAAATAATATAAATCATGATTTAAATATCATATATTTTCATTATATTTTCATTATAATATATCATATAATATATAAGTATGAGATGTAATACACTGTTCATGGAGACGATAAGTCATACATACGCATGATCGTATTTCCGTTTAATTGTAACGTTGAAAGAAAGAATAAAAAATGCAGATATGTATATATATATATATATATATTTATATATGTCATTATTATAGTAGCTCTATTATATCATATATATATATATATATATCATATATATTCACTAAACCCATCCTTAGTGAATTTCATGTTTTTTATGAATGAATCACATTACTTTGAGGGGAGGTATTTCACACTTCCTCAAACAAATTTATTATATTAACACAAAATGAAAAGTATAAACACATGTGTTTTAAAATAATTAGACAATATAAAAGTTATAATAAATATAAAATTAAAGTCTGTAAAGGAAAAATGAACAATCATTTTTTTTGTGAGGCGGTAGTTAACTATACCAATAAATAGTATGATCGTTTCCCATTAGATGGAGGTGTGTGTAAATCTAGGTGAAAATATATAAAATAAAAACTTAATAGTATATTTAGGATACTGGATTTTTTTCAATCATGTAATAAAGAGAGTTCATGGGTTTAGAAAGGAAATAAAATAAATGAACTTGAGAGGAGATGTTACCTCTTAATCAGGTAACTCCTTTTAGTTTGTGCCCAAATGATTCCATGGATTTCTTTCTACCAAAAGTGATGACTCAATAAGGAAGGTAGGTATGTTTTAAAGTTTATTGGGTAGATATTGGAAGAATATATGTGGTTTGAGATGTGTTAGGAAGTGATAGAGCTGGAAGCCTTTTATAGGGAATGAAAAAAACTCACTTGTAATATTTGAAAACATGTTAGGTGTACACACGTTATTACCTATCAAAAGTCATGTAAAACAAAAATATATATAATTTCATATTTATGGCATAATTATATCCAACCAATTGGTTTTTTAAGTGGTTCTTGGTCATTTCCATCCCTAAGATTAAGGTATAGTCTTTAATTAAGCTTAATATGACCTTAATCATTATGATTAATTTTAATCACTTTTACTAATACTTTTTGTCAAAAATTTAAATGAAATAATTAAATTATAAATATTATAATTTAAAAAAAAATAATATTTTTATAAATTCAATTCATATATGTGGAAAAATTTATATTAATGTTAATCCCACAGACGGGATGAAATAATAGGTATTTAAAGTATGAAATTCTTCTAAAGTTTGTTAAGATTTTATATTAAATTTCATAGTGAAAATGATTATAATGGACTAAATAGAATTAATAGATTTATAATTTATCTAATTCTTCCATAAAACAAGTTTATAGTATTAATTTAATATGAATAATTATTTAAATGAAAATTATGTTATTAACTAAAATACATTATTTTCCACTATTCATTTAATATGATGTTTCTCAGAAAATCCCAAATATTCACCCTAAGCTAATTTCAGAAATTTAAATTCTGAAATCAAGTTTATTTTATCAAATTAAACTTCTATATATGTACAAAATTAATTTTTTTTATTCTTCAAAGAAGAACATGAAAAACATTTCATTCGAGAATATAATATTTTTATAAATATAAAGACATTACATAAAATTTATATTTTTCATTATAAATATGTTTTATTTATATATAACATTTTTTTGAAAATTAGTTATAAGTATTCACATTACCATTTTTTAATGGATAGTTTATTACTAAATCATTTAAATTTTTATATCAATAAAATTATGTTTCATAGAAACTTGGTATTGTGTGTAACGTACACCATGTCGGTTTTGCATGTTGCGTATTCCATGTTAGTGTTGCATGTAGTGAATTCCAATTTGGTTCCATGTGAAAGGAATGTTTTATGTAGTGTTCTAATGTATGTATATATATATATATATAACTATTTCCAATTTCACGTGAATTTAAAAATATCAAAATGATAAATGTTTATAAAATATATATTTCACAGAATCTTAGGGTGTTACATTCATACTCCATCACATGGTTTGATAATGATATCCAAGGGAATATAGAGGAATTAAACTCACCATAGAGTTTCTATAGGTTTCATGGAATAATTTTATATTCAAAAATGATCTTTCTTCCATTAATGATGTGATATCATCTTCTGCCCAAAGAAGGGAGAAGAAGCGAGTATTGGGTTATAGGGAGTTCCAAAAAATTTGAGGATCTAAATCAATACCCGTAATTATATCACACAGAAAAGACTCTAAATATATACTGAGTATTCACCTCGAGAAATAAATAATTAATTCATTTGTTTATTATTATTGTATTAATTATTCAACTAATTCATGCATCATACATGTGAATGAATTTAAATCCCATTAGTTTCATATTATGAAATAATTTAATTTAATGATATCCTCGATGGAGAATAATTATATTGTAAAAAAAATACACAATGAATTTACAATCAAAAAAATTATATATATATATATATATATATATATATATATCTTTGGACAATAAATCCATTAATCTCCCACTTTCACTAAAATCTAAAAGATTTTTCACTTTTTAACTCATATTTTATTTTATACAATACCTTTTCAAACCATCTCTAAAACTTTATTGGAAACTTTCCTAAACAATTTTGGAATGATATTATTAAATTCTCCTTTCATTAAGTTATATGTAATAAATATTAAATATATATCCAATACACTTTTATATTAACTCTAATACACTTTAGATTTAATCTCTTTGTCAAACTCATTCCCAATACTATCAGACAAGAAATGAGACCCTATAAGTATTTATAGAATTAAAAACAATATGAATCTCAAGATATATATATGTAATAAAATAGAACACTCTAAAAAAATACCAATGCTATTAATGCTATAAGGGGATATAGTGTTATATCCAACAAACATGTGTATCTTTATTAATATGTCTACCATTTTACATCATATGTGAATAATAATTCACACATTTTCCATTTCTCTAAGATATAGAGTGGCCATGGAAAATAGATAATATAAATCCCATATAACCAACTCATTTCTCTAGAATCTCAAAGTGTAGACTAATCTAATAGATGAATACATCACACGTCATTAATCATTGTGGATAAGAACATCAAATTTACTTCATTAAGATAAATATATAATATCTATGTGCAACTGCATAGTCCAAAAATATATCCCAATTGAGGGAAAAGACTTCATACACATAATATGAGACATAAAATAATATCCTGGTTATGTTACCATAGATGAAATGATCAAAAACATAGAAAAATAATGTATTATCTTAGACAATTTATAGAACTTTGTAAGTAGGGTATCAAAGTATAAAGGTTATCATGATAGATATATCCCCAACATCGGGTAGTGGGGACTCAAATATGATCCATGAACCACTAGAATACTGAAGACATCTATATAACACTCCATGTGGTATACTTAGTGGGTTATCTAATGCACAAAAATAATCATATTCTCTATTTTGTGCCTCATGATAACATTATGTATCTCTATACAAGAATCATACTCATGTTAAACTTAATATTTCAACACAACCTATAATAATTTATGATGAACATCAGTTAGGTAGAAAATAAATGTCTTACATTGAGAGGTCAATTATTATTTCACTACATTAAATGTATATCTATATATACATTTATATAGAATGTGTTATGGATTGATAAAATGGATATTTCCCTATATAAGATACATTTTAATCTTCTTAATCTCAGTAGTAATATTCAACATAAACTAGTATAAGAATCGATTTATCTTATCATATATGATAAATTGATAGACCAACTCTATGTTTTCTATAATATCATTATTTTGTAAACGCATTACATCTTATGTAATTCCTATCACATCTCTATGTTACCATTTAATAAAACCCTAACATGAAACTATTTAGTGAGAAACATCTATGAAGTAAGTTTGTTTGAATAATGGTGGGATTTAGAAATCGTATTCCTAACTATTCAACATCATGAACACATTTAAACTACTAAACATCACAACATCAAATGTTATGATGTCAAATTCAATTTTCTACTTACAACTATTTGTATGTATATCATCGTCATCCTAGGAACCCTATTCCAATATGTTCTTTTATTGAAAAAATGAAACTTCATATATTATTTTTTACCAAAACCTCTTAAACTCTTTTAGGATAAATTTATAATCACATAAATACCGTAACTAAATATAACTCTTGTATTTCTCTTTACATCAACACACTAAATTTTTTTGGATAAAGTGAAAAAAATTTACTGTAAATATTTTCACTCATTAAATTTATCTTTACCTATATACCATAAATCTTTTGGGATACCATGAATAAATCAGTTTTCATTTTTACTGTTAAATATATTATGGAAATAGTGTCTTTAATTTTCATGAAAACTAAATGGAACTCCATATTTTTATTTATTGTCACATACAAATAAATAATTTTGGATATACAATGAAAAAAATTAATCTAAGATTGGTATAATATTGATATCCTTTTTCTCAATAGTAAATAAATGAAATATTACAATTTTTTGTTTACTATCAAATATCATAGATGTTTTAGGATATAAATTTTAAAATATCTTAACTTAAGAATTTTGTTAACCTTTATTTACAAATTCTGGACTTATCATGTCTAAATATACTTCAACTTGCCTCTTTGTTAGTATATTATTTTTATAATATCTTTATAAGAGACACAAACCCTTTTGTGTTGAGAAATAGAGTTTATTTTTATTCAGTAGGAATATTAAAAAAATAAAACATTATTTGAATATCATATATGGTATACTAGTTTTTTTAAACGTTTATTCATTAAAAATATGACTTATTTAAAATATACCAAAAAAAGGTGGTGGGAACACATTCACAGACATTTTAACAAATAAATGAATAAACCTTTTATATTGGATAAATCACTTTTATCCATATCATTTTATAAAAACATGTTATTGAAATTGAATAATCATAAACCATGCATATACATTGAATCATATTGTACTTGTTCATACCGTATCTTTGTTATCAATCATTTTTTTATTTTCACTTAAGATAAATGAGATGAAGATACTTATCATTTACTTAGATTCATAAAATCTCAACACTACCCTTTACATTTATATGTAGCAACTCTTTGCTCTGTGAATATAAACTATAAGTTGAAATAGTTATTCCATAATTTTTGAAATCCTGTATATTTAAAAAAAATTGTAAATTATATGTAGCACCACAAATTAGGATACACATAAATGATGATCTATGTTGGAGAAACATTCGGCCTTAAGAGAACCTCCCCATATGCCAAAGGCTATCAACTAGATGTGAGTGTATATTCAGAGATAATGGGGACACTATAACCTCTAATAATAAAAATAATAATATTAATACAAAAAAACTCTAGAATTTATGTATAATACTCAATTGAAGCATATGAAATAGATATAGTATTAGTAATAATACATACAAACCAAATAAGTATATATATATACATGTCATGAAAGTCATAAAAAACATACAACATCACCCTTAGTAAAATCATGTATATAATCATAAAAAGCTCAAAAAAACTATATCTTAACTCATAGGAACTACATTCTCCTACTTTTATCCATCTTATGATCCTCACTACATCCATTCTCACAAACATCTAGACCACGAGCTAGTTAATTTATCAGAACTCAAACCCATAATGTCCTCACATGTATCGAGGGGCTTGTGAGGGTGTGAGTATGAACTTAGTATTATACCACCAATGTGTACCTATATTATATCCATATTTATTCCAGTGTATGAACAATCTAAATGAACAACATCAAATGAAAAATAAATTAACCTCCATATATTGTGCTCAAATGTCACAAGGGATAATTTACCAAATTTTTTAAACACTGGAGTAGAATGTTGTATCCACCATATTTCATAATAGATGAACCCTTGGTCTCACATAAATTTTTTCTTACATGGAACCTCATGCCAACAATTACCAAATATAAACCATGTCACATAAATATGAAAACCCTTTAGAAAACCCAAATAAATATCACATGTCCCTATGAATTCCAATCATTAAATCATCATCGACTCTATAGCTCAATGTCCCAAGGATGGTGATATCCATCCATCCATAGTCCTCGCCTATTAGCCTCAGCATCACGGTAATACTCATCATACACATGATGGTATCATGCCATCTAGTCTTGGATTTATACAGTGAGAATATACTCCTTTATGATGATTAAAACCATCCCCTATGTGGATTTATATGTAGAGGCCTCCACCAGTATTGAGTGGTCAAAACCACCTCAATAGGTTATGATCTTATGTCAAAATCACAAGAATGTATTTTCATATAATAATGATGAGTTGAAATAAAAAACACCTAAGACGCATCTATTATGAACATCTATCTCCACATGTGAACCTCATCACCAAACTTTGGCATGGTCCTCTGCCATCCACCTCAACCTGACATACCATGTTTCCTTAATCCTGATGATAAACATCACCCCATGTACCATAGACCATTCCAAACACAATCCCTGTAACACCCGAGACTTTTATGTTATCAAAGGAATCTTTTTCTACACAACACTTGCTTGGCTTGCTTTACACGCAATCACGACCTTCCTCGATAGCTTGCGTCGTACGCAATACCGAGCTTCACTAAATAACAATATGCTATTAAAACTAGCCGTTATGAATAGTAATAACCACTTTTTGAAATTTTATAAATTTTATTTTTCAAAATGGACTTCATTTTTGGACTCAGAATATCGAAATTAGCCTAGGGTGAAATTTTGGTATTTTTCTGAAAACTTTCAATTTTTGATGAATAGTGAAACCCCTAAGTGGTAGGTTAAAAACTGAATTTTGCATAAAACTTAATTTTACTGCTTCTGTGAATGGAATTTCGAAAATCCGACAGACACAGTTGATATCAGTAAGTAAAATGTGGTTCAATGAGATAAAAATAATTTTTTGGTGAATAGTGACTTTTTACTTTTTTTACCGCGGTTAATAGTAAATAGGGTAACTAAGGGTAAATATGATATTAATATTACCCTAACACATGTCCTAATTCTATTGGACAAGTGTAATTAGACCAAAAACAAACTTAGGAATAAAATATGACCATTTAGGCCCACTTGGATTAGATTAGGACATTTATTATTAATTTATTTAAAGAAGCGTTAAAATAGTTAAAATCAAAGTTTAATAAGTAAATCATTTTTAATATGGGGTTATACATAAGATAAATTCGATTGTAAATATTCATTAGAAATCTAAAACGATTTACTACATAATGGTATTTTATTTGTAATTTTTAGACATTAAATAATTTAATTTATTTATGACACAATGATGATGCAGTAATTATCTCATTAATGAAATATTGACATAATTGATCTAATAAACACCACAATAAATGTAATTTAAGACTTTTTATGAATTCCACTAATTTTCTAGGTTACTATGATATATTAGTGTTGATTTAATCAACTTGGTTCGAACATATAATTCTTTTATGACTTTCACAAAAATCATATATCAAATAGTGTCAAAATTGACACAAAATAGTTTTTAAATAAAATATTATATTATTAATTGTTCTTTTATTCCTAAAAATCTAAGGTTTGGACAAATGACTTAGATAAGGATATATATATTAATAATAAACAATTTGGGGTTCGTTTGGCATGTTATAGTATGTGTATTAACCATATAGTGAAAGAAAACAAAAACACATGGTAAAAGTTAAATTATTTAACTTAGATTTAAATCTAATTGATAAGGTTAAAATAATACCCTAAACTTGTATAAATCCTATTGGTTGATAGGATTTCGACCCATCCCCACTTTATCTTCGAAATAAGACACTTTGTAACCATTATAAATCGATTTTGACTTTAATATAAAATAATATTTTGAGATATTCCTAAGGTGCCCCTCTCCTCCATTATAAAAGGGCACCTCCTCCCCCTCCTCCTCACACCAATTTGAGCACTCAATCTCGGCCAACCCCTGCCATTTTCTCCTCTACACTTCCCTAGAATAATCCTATAGGTCCTGGTCTTCTTCAAAGACCAATCTTAGTTCCCTAAGTGGAGGATTCAAAGAAGAGTTCCAAAGAAGAGGTAATATCCATTACCGATCTTTTCAATTTCTTTCTTCTTCAACTTCTTCTTCTTTAGTTGTTTCATGATAAAGTAATAACATCAGTATTACTTAAATACTGATATGTTATTATAAATATGAAACAACCCTAATTCACCTTCTATCCATCCTACGGAAAAATGAAATCACCACGCGTGCGTACGTACAGAATACCGTCTCCACGCCGTGGTGTAATCTATTTTTCCACCATCACTTTACAAGGATGGGTATAATGGTGTAATGAGTAACTATTTATGATTATTATAAAGTAATATTGATACTAAAATAATATATATATACTCCAATACAGTTCCACGATCATAGGAATGATATCATCACCCGTGCGTACGTACGGAATACCGTCTCCACGATGTGATGCGACTCGTTATACATGATCATCATTACATAGTAATTATATAAATGAATTGAATGAATAAATATGATATATGTTACACTAATACCATTCTGGATATAAGGTATCTATAACCTTAAAAGAAGAATAAGAATGTATTCGGCAAAACACGCATAAGAACAAAAGGCAATAAAGACCCGAGTAACAAGTAACAATGAAATATTACTAACAAGAAGCTAAGAATATGACCATATATGATATCATATCAATATGTATGATTCTGGAATAAGTCAATAACATTATTTAAACCATTATACAGGATATTCGGACACGTACAAAGCAAATCATACCTAAGGTAAGGGAAAATATCACAATCTCATTTTTATCTGAGGTTGTTTATTCGTAAGTATTTACTGGGATGTATTTTATCATCCACATCCATGTTTCATCAATATGTAATATTATTTCAATCCACCTACAATTGTTTAAATCCATTTTTACCCTTCGGTGAGTTTTTAGTAATATGTATGAAAGGAATCTTTTGTCGTTTTTCGTACGAGGTACTTTTTGACTTTTCCGACAAAAGTACGAAGAATGTTTTTTTTAACTTATACGACATGAATGGATTTTTAAAACATTATTTCCAAGAAGATTAATTTAAAACTTTTCAAGTTTATTTGTAATCAACTTCTCTTAGTTTATAATTTTATGACATGTTAAGAAAGGAAAAGTGTTTTTGAAGTAGAAAGGATATTTTCCTCAAGAATGAAGTTCAAGTATTTTATCAAAATTATTTTCCATCTAAGATAATAAAAGGGTTCTATTTTTATCCCTATTATTACATGGATTTGATTATGTTGTGATGGAAATATTTTTATGAATTCCTCTATCTTATATGAATTGTTTTATGATGTCATGATGTTTCAAGAATCCCATTTTTGTTACATGTGTTATGCGATGATGTATGATTTATGATTATGTGGCACACATAAGAAAGGATTCATTATAAGATGGGTGGGACCTATATCTCCCTCCAATGCATTGGGTAAAGATTTTTTATCTCATGAGATAGACATGGCTGGAACGGTAGGTTATACCGGTTCAGTGAAACAGGACTGGAACGAGGGTGACTCGGTTCAAAAAGGGACTTTGTCCACTAAGATAGTCTTGGAAATGAGTCATGACTAACAAGAAATGATTTTCCATGATTATGTGTGCATGCCACAAAGTTTCAAGTTTTATGTTATGATTATGGGGATCTCATTTTCACTTCTATGATTTGTTCCATGTTAAGATATTATGATCTCTTTTGCAGGTTTTGATTTTCAAAAAGATATGATATGATTTTTATTTCCTTTATTTTCCCTTGCCGAGCATTTGAGCTCACCCTTTTATGTTTTCTTTTCCCCAGGTCAGGAAGATGGATATTAAGTAGAATATGCTTAAAGGGACCCTAGATATGATGAAATAAATGGGAGACACTATAGAATATTTATGAACCAGTTGTTTATGTTTCCCAGTTTCTAAAGACACTATACCTATACGGTCCTTTGTGGTTTTGTCATATGTTGTAATAAGTGTGCTTCAATTTTGAAGTATTAACAGTGTATGTAAAGTATGGGTCGTTATAGTTGGTATCAGAGGAAAGGTATAGTCAACCTTTGGAAACTAGGATGTGATAGCCTTAGTAAGAACCCTAAGGATAAGTCTAAGCATAGAACACAATCTTAGTGTTTTAGAAATGGCCATGAATACCCTAGGATAAAACCTTAAGTGTGAAATTTTATCCTTGATTATGTGGTTTTCCTATTATAATTAGTGTTGCTCACACTATTCTTCTTGGTTTTAGTCAATGGCTGGAACCCGAAGGAACCGTGTTAATGCGGAATGCGATGGGCAATGCAATGATTGTCCCCCTGAGCAACCAAACGATATGGGATCTGGAATGCAAAATCTTGTAGCCATGCTCACACAACTTTCTCAAGCTATGAATCATGCAGGACTTCCAAACGAGCAAAGGAAGGAGCAACATTCTGTTTAATCCTTCATGAGGCAGCGTCCACGTTCATTCAGTGGGTCTACTGATCCATTAGTTGCTGAACAATGGATTAGTACTACTGAAAAGATATTTTCAGTTCTTCAATGTTCTGAACATGATAAAGTCATCCTAGCAGTGTATCATTTGGAAGGAGATGCTGATCAATGGTGGAATCTTATTAAGAATACGAGGCAAAGGGATGAAATTGAGTCTATGGAATGGGACGAGTTCAAGAAATTATTTTTCAATAAGTACTTCCCTCGTATTCTC
Source organism: Viscum album (assembly GCA_963277665.1). NCBI lineage: Eukaryota > Viridiplantae > Streptophyta > Magnoliopsida > Santalales > Viscaceae > Viscum > Viscum album. The sequence continues at coordinate 1,667,875,902 of OY728143.1, read as the reverse complement.
CGAACAAAGATGGAGAAAGAGTTTCTTGAACTGAAGCAAAGGGATGATGAATCTGTTGGTACCTATGAATCAAATTTTACAAGACTTGCAAGGTACGCTTCTGGTATTATTATACAACCAGAGAGTAAGATAGATCGATTCTATAGTGGCTTAAAACCAAGTCTTCAAAGGGAGTTAGCCATAAGGGACTTCAATAGCTATGAGGAAATCGTTCGATGTGCTCTCAAAGTCGAGATGGAGATTGGAGTAACCCATCAGTCACATGGGTTTGATAAGAAGAGGAAGATGGAATTCAAAGGAAAATCTAAAGAGCACACTGAAAAGAAGATGATCTTTCCCTTATGCTCAAAGTGTGGAAAGAAACATGGAGGCAGTTGTCTTAAAGGGACAAGTAAATGTTTCAAATGTGGAAAGGAAGGTCATCGGGCATTTGAATGCCGCGATAATGGGAAGAAGATGTCAAATGATGCAAACAAAGGAAGGGATACACAGAATGAACCTACTACACTTCAATGTTTCAAGTGCAATGAGATGGGGCATTATGCCAATCAATGCCCAAATCCAAGGGTTGATGATGATGGTCGACGTCAACAAAATCTTAAGGCTAAAGGCAAAGGAAAGTCACATGCAATTTCTATCAGCGATGTGGAGTACGATAACGAAGTGGTGAAAGGTACACTTACCATCCACTCTAAAGTAGAAAATGTTTTATTTGATTCTGGATCCACCCACTCTTTTATTTCTATTGAATTTTCTAAGGGTATCACCGTATTACCTCAACAATTAGATGTTGAGTTAGCTGTGACAACACCTAATCGCACAACAGTCGCATCAAAAGTTTATAATTCTTCTCCGATCGATGTTTGTGGGAAAGTGCTTCCTGCAAATCTTGTGATCCTTCCTTTAGTATAATTTGATGTGATTCTTGGCATGGATTGGCTTTCTCTACATGGAGCTCATATCAATTTCCAAAGAAGGGAAGTCACATTTCATATTCCAGATCAATCTATGATCGTATATCAATGCAAGGATGAACATAATCTTCCAGTGGAAATTTCTTCCATCTTATGGGTATTGATTCCACTAAATGAAGGTTATTTATCTCAAATGGTTGGTGAGAAACTCATGATTAAGAATATGCCCATTGTACGGGAGTTTGATGATGTCTTTCCGGAGGAATTACCAGGTCTTCCACCAAATCGTGAAGTTGAGTTTTCAATAGAACTCGTACCGGGTGCTTTTCCTATTTCAAAGACACCTTATAGAATGGCCCCAATTGAGTTGCAGGAATTGAAGAAGCAACTCCAAGAGAATATTGATAAGGGATTCATACGCCCTAGTGTGTCACCTTGGGGAGCACCTGTTCTATTTGTTAATAAGAAAGATGGATCAATGAGACTCTGCATTGATTATCGAGAACTTAACAAGATCACTATCAAGAACAAATATCCACTCCCACGCATTGATGACTTATTTGACCAACTACGCGGAGCTCAATACTTTTCCAAGATTGATCTTCGTTCAGGGTATCATCAATTAAGGGTCAAAAGGGAGGATATACCAAAGACGGCTTTCCATACAAGGTATGGACACTATGAATTTATAGTGATTCCATTTGGTCTTACTAATGCCCCTGCTATCTTCATGGATCTAATGAATAGAGTCTTTAGAGACTATCTTGATCAATTTGTGGTAGTTTTTATAGACGATATTCTTGTCTATTCAAAAATCAAGGAAGAGCATGAAGATCACTTGAGAATTATATTGAAGACCCTGAGAAAGGAGAAGATTTATGCCAAATTTACCAAGTGTGAATTTTGGCTTCAAAAAGTTTCATTTTTGGGTCACATAATCTCAAAAGAGGGGATATCTGTGGATCCAGCAAAAACAGAGGTTATCGAAAGATGGTCGAGACCAACAACAGTAACTGAGATTCGAAGTTTTCTTGGTTTGGCTGGATATTATCTACCTTTTGTAAAAGATTTTTCACGATTATCTAATCCACTCGCCAAGTTGACTCGGAAAGGAGTTAAGTTTGTCTGGACAGAGGAATGTGAAGAGAATTTCAAGGAGTTGAAAAGAAGGTTATCCATTGCACCTGTGCTCACACTGCCTTGTAGTGGAGAATGGTTTGTGATGTACAGTGATGCATCCAAGAAAGGATTGGGGTGTGTTCTTATGCAAAATGATATGGTGATAGCTTATGCCTCACGACAGTTGAAAATCCATGAGCAAAATTACCCAACACATGATTTGGAGTTGGCTGCGGTAATCTTTGCATTAAAGATTTGGAGGCATTACCTTTATGGTGAAAGGTGTGATATTTATAATGATCATAAAAGTTTAAAGTATATTTTCACACAAAAGGAGCTGAATATGCGTCAAAGAAGATGGTTGGAGCTGATTAAGTATTATGACTGCTCAATCCATTACCACCCTGGGAAAGCAAACAAGGTGTGAGATGCATTAAGTCGACAAGACCATGCAAGTTTATCCATGATGAGGATCACAAAAGATCCAATATTTATGGATTTACAAAGGATGGATCTTGGAATTATAATGGAAGGGGAAAAATCTTATCTTTCTCAAATTAATGTTCAACCATCTATACATGTGAAGATTAAAGAGGCACAGAAAGAAGATGTCGAGTTACAAAAGAAGGTGAGAAATGTTCCTGAATTCAACCTTTATTGTGATGGGATAATAAAGTTCAGGAATCGGGTTTGTGTTCCTCCCATCCCCGAATTAAATAAGGATCTGCTGGATAAGGCTCATAGTTCATCATTCTCTATTCATCCTGGAAGCACGAAGATGTATATGGACCTGAAAGAGTACTTCTGGTGGGATGGCATGAAAAGATATGTTGCTGAATATGTCTCTCGATGCTTGGTTTGTCAACAAGTTAAATCTGAGAGACAGAAGTCTAAGGGGATGTTACAACCATTACCCATACCCGAATGGAAATGGGAAAACATCACTATGGACTTTGTCACAGGACTTCCTAAAACATCCAAAGGCAATAATGCTATTTGGGTCATAGTTGATCGTCTTACAAAGTCTGCACACTTCATTGCTATTAGAGAGGATTTCTCTCTAGATCAGGTTGCCAGGATATATGTAAAGGAAGTGGTAAGATTGCATGGAGTACCACTTTCTATTATATCTGATCGGGATCCGAGATTTACCTCGAAGTTCTGGCGAAGTCTTCAGCATACTCTGGATACAAAGTTGAGGTTCAGCACTGCTTATTATCCCCAGACAGATGGTCAGTCTGAGAGAACAATTCAAACCCTAGAAGATATGTTGAGAGCTTGCTCTATGGATTTCAAAGGAGGTTGGGATCAACACCTACCTTTGGGGGAATTTTCTTATAATAATAGCTTTCACTCCAGTATTCAGATGGCTCCTTATGAAGCTCTCTATGGAAAGAAATGCAGGACTCCAACTTGCTGGGATGAAGTTGGGGAAAGAAAGCTATTAGGACCTGATCTCGTTGATGAAATGGCAGAAAAGGTCAGATCTATTCAACAACACATAAGAGCAGCTCAGAGTCGACAGAAAAGTTATGCTGACAACCGAAGAAAAGACCTAGAGTTTGAAGTGGGTGATAAAGTGTTCTTACGAATATCTCCCTGGAAGAGGGTTATGAGATTTGGAAATAAGGGGAAGTTGAGCCCTAGATATATCGGTCCTTTCGAAATACTGGATCGTGTTGGGAAGGTAGCTTACCGATTGGCGCTTCAACCGAATCTCTCTCAAGTTCACGATGTGTTACATGTATCTCTCCTGAGAAAGTACATACATGATCCTTCACATGTACTCAGCTCAGAAGTTGTACCGCTGGAGCAAGATCTTTCTTATGAAGAACAGCCGATAGAGATTCTGGATCGTAGCGAAAAAGTCCTACGAAACAAGACAACTCGCTTGGTGAAAGTTTTATGGAGGAACCACCAACTTGAAGAAGCTACATGGGATCTTGAGGATATGATGAGGGATAAGTATCCTCATCTGTTTGTTACAAAGTGACAAATTTCGAGGGCGAAATTCTTTTAAGGGGGGTAGAATGTAACACCCGAGACTTTTATGTTATCAAATGAATCTTTTTCTACACAACACTTTCTTGGCTTGCTTTACACGCAATCGCGACCTTCCTCGATAGCTTGCGTCGTACGCAATACCGAGTTTCACTAAATAACAATATGCTATTAAAACTAGCCGTTATGAATAGTAATAACCACTTTTTGAAATTTTATAAATTTTATTTTTCAAAATGGACTTCATTTTTGGACTCAGAATATCGAAATTAGCCTAGGGTGAAATTTTGGTATTTTTCTGAAAACTTTCAATTTTTGATGAATAGTGAAACCACTAAGTGGTAGGTTAAAAACTGAATTTTTCATAAAACATAATTTTACCCCTTCTGTAAATGGAATTTCGAAAATCCGACAGACACGGTTGATATCAGTAAGTAAAATGTGGTTCAATGAGATAAAAATAATTTTTTGGTGAATAGTAACTTTTTACTTTTTTTACCGCGGTTAATAGTAAATAGGGTATCTAAGGGTAAATATGATATTAATATCACCCTAACACATGTCCTAATTCTATTGGAAAAGTGTAATTCGACCAAAAAAAACTTAGGAATAAAATATGACCATTTAGGCCCACTTGGATTAGATTAGGACATTTATTATTAATTTATTTAAAGAAGGGTTAAAATAGTTAAAATCAAAGTTTAATAAGTAAATCATTTTTAATATGGGGTTATACATACGATAAATTCTATTGTAAATATTCATTAGAAAGATAAAAAGATTTCCTACATAATGGTATTTTATTTGTAATTTTTAGACATTAAATAATTTAATTTATTTATGACACAATGATGATGCAGTAATTATCTCATTAATGAAATATTGACATAATTGATGTTATAAACACAAAAATAAATGTAATTTAAGACTTTTTATAAATTACACTAATTTTCTAGGTTACTATGATATATTAGTGTTTATTTAATCAACTTGGTTCGAACATATAATTCTGTTATGACTTTCACAAAAATAATATATCAAATAGTGTCAAAATTGACACAAAATAGTTTTTAAATCAAATATTATATTATTAATTGTTATTTTATTCCTAAAAATCTAAGGTTCGGCCAAATGACTTAGATAAGGATATATATATTAATAATAAACAATTTGGGGTTCGTTTGGCATGTTATAGAAAGTGTATTAACCATATAGTGAAAGAAAACAAAAAGACATGGTAAAAGTTAAATTATTTAACTTAGAGTTAAATCTAATTGATAAGGTTAAAATAATACCCTAAACTTGTCTAAATCCTATTGGTTGATAGGATTTAGACCCATCCCCACTTTATCTTCGAAATAAGACCCTTTGGAACCATTATAAACCGATTTTGACTTTAATATAAAATAATATTTTGAGATATTCCTAAGGTGCCCCTCTCCTCCCTTATAAAAGGGCACCTCCTCCCCCTCCTCCTCACACCAATTTGAGCACTCAAGCTCGGCCAACCCCTGCCATTTTCCCCTCTCCACTTCCCTAGAATAATCCTAGAGGTCCTGGTCTTCTTCAAAGACCAATCTTAGTTCCCTAAGTGGAGGATTCAAAGAAGAGGTAATATCCATTACCGATCTTTTCAATTTCTTTCTTCTTCAACTTCTTCTTCTTTAGTTGTTTCATGATAAAGTAATAACATCAGTATTACTTACATGCTGATATGTTATTATAAATATGAAACAACCCTAATTCACCTTCTATCCATCCTACGGAAAAATTAAATCACCGCGCGTGCGTACGTACGGAATACCGTCTCCACGCCATGGTGTAATCTATTTTTCCACCATCACTTTACAAGGATGGGTATAATGGTGTAATGAGTAACTATTTATGATTATTATAAAGTAATATTGATACTGAAATAATATATATATACTCCAATACAGTTCCACGATCATAGGAACGATATCATCACTCGTGCGTACGTACGGAATACCGTCTCCACGATGTGATGCGACTCGTTATACATGATCATCATTACATAGTAATTATATAATTGAATTGAATGAATAAATATGATATATGTTACACTAATAACATTCTGGATATAAGGTATCTATAACCTTAAAAGAAGAATAAGAATGTATTCGGCAAAACACGCATAAGAACAAAAGGCAATAAAGACCCGAGTAACAAGTAACAATGAAATATTACTAACAAGAAGCTAAGAATATGACCATATATGATATCATATCAATATGTATGATTCTGGAATAAGTCAATAACATTATTTAAACCATTATACAGGATCTTCGGACACGTACAAATCAAATCGGACCTAAGGTAAGGGAAAATATCACAATCTCGTTTTTATCCGAGGTTGTTTATTCGTAAGTATTTACTGGGGTGTATTTTATCATCCACATCCATGTTTCATCAATATGTAATATTATTTCCATCCACCTACAATTGTTTAAATCCATTTTTACCCTTCGGTGAGTTTTTAGTAATATGTATGAAAGGAATCTTTTGTCGTTTTTCGTACGAGGTACTTTTTGACTTTTCCGACAAAAGTACGAAGAATGTTTTTTTTAACTTATACGACATGAATGGATTTTTAAAACATTATTTCCAAGAAGCTTAATTTAAAACTTTTCAAGTTTATTTGTAATCAACTTCTCTTAGTTTATAATTTTATGACATGTTAAGAAAGGAAAAGTGTTTTTGATTTAGAAAGGATATTTTCCTCAAGAATGAAGTTCAAGTATTTTATCAAAATTATTTTCCATCCAAGATAATAAAAGGGTTCTATTTTTATCCCTATTATTACATGGATTTGATTATGTTGTGATCGAAATATTTTTATGAATTTTTTTATCTTATATGAATTGTTTTATGATGTCATGATGTTTCAAGAATCCCATTTTTGTTACATGTGTTATGCGATGATGTATGATTTATGATTATGTGGAACACATAAGAAAGGATTCATTATAAGATGGGTGGGACCTATATATCCCTCCAATGCATTGGGTAAAGATTTTGTATCTCATGAGATAGACATGGCTGGAACGGTAGGTTATACCGGTTCAGTGAAACAGGACTGGAACGAGGGTGACTCGGTTCAGAAAGGGACTTTGTCCACTAAGATAGTCTTGGCAATGAGTCATGACTAACAAGAAATGATTTTCCATGATTATGTGTGCATGCCACAAAGTTTCAAGTTTTATGTTATGATTATGGGGATCTCATTTTCACTTCTATGATTTGTTCCATGTTTAGATATTATGATCTCTTTTGCAGGTTTTGATTTTCAAAAAGATATGATATGATTTTTATTTCCTTTATTTGCCCTTGCTGAGAATTTGAGCTCACCCTTTTATGTTTTCTTTTCCCCAGGTCAGGAAGATGGATATTAAGTAGAATATGCTTAAAGGGACCCTAGATATCATGAAATAAATGGGAGACACTATAGAAGATTTATGAACCAGTTGTTTATGTTTCCCAGTTTCTAAAGACACTATACCTATATGGTCCTTTGTGGTTTTGTCATATGTTGTAATGAGTGTGCTTCAATTTTGAAGTATTAACAATGTATGTAAAGTATGGGTCGTTATAATCCCAAAGAAATCACATAGTAAAACACATTATTAACTAAATTAAAAAACTGAAAAATCACACCAAACTACATGAAACCTTATTTCACTGCCACCATGCCCTTTGAAGCCCATACACACTTAAACAACCATGGGTCTGCACTTTGTCATCCCCTAATAATATTAAAATAATAATAATAATGAATAAAGGGTCACACAAGGAAGACCCTACTCATTCCTATTCATCATGTGATATAAACACACATATAAAAATAGGAGAAATGTAGGAACCACCAATATTATACTGATAGATGTTCACTCTTCAAAGATTAGAATATGATTTATATTGAAGTAAGAGAAATATAATAATCTAAAAAACTACATAGAAATAGGGAATATTATCCTAAATATAAATTTAACTCTATATGTAAATTTAGTAGAAGATATGATGAAAGTAGACTTGTAGTCTTACTACTGGCTACCCAATGAAAATGACAACACCATAATTGGATCCCAAATGAAGAAGAATCCAAAGATACTAGGAGAGGGACAAGAGGAGATATCCATGTCTTCTAGGAGTGGAAATGGGAGAGAAATATGGTAGAAGAAAGTACATAAGAATAATGGGGAAATGGTAATTCCACTATCCATTAATTGACACATGGTTTGGGAAATCATGAGAAAAACTTGTGGTGCCACTGTAAAATGGTACCTCACATCACATGGATATGTGAAAAGTTTATCAATATGTGGTAAGCCCTTGTGGTCACCTCTGTAATTCATTTTAGGTTTCATGCATGTCTTCACACCTCTTTTCATTGTCAAATCTAACCATGCCTCTTTACAAATGGGATACCTATTTCAGACAACAAGATTAGCACTAGATGTGTGCCAACCATATGCCTAATCATGTAACTCCCGAAGATGGGTTTTCGAAGCCCAACCATTTCAAAACTGAGATGATCTCTACAAACATACCAGGAATCAAAAATCACACAAATACTTCACATTTACAAGATCTAACTCTTTAAATTAAATTTTGAATCTTAAAAGAACATTGTACCATCCACAAACATAAAAGTTCAAATTCACTTTTGATTTCTAACCTACTCAAAATCTCGCAACCTTAAAACCTCTATAAATTACAATATCTCATCCCTAAGCTATGTTTCCACACACTGAGATGATACCAATCATACTCATCTAATAAACATCAACTTGGACTACATATGTTACTATTTTATGGATAACTCTTCTTGTGGTGCAACCCCCTTTAAGAATAATCCACCAGATCATATCTCGACCTATTTTATCAACATTATGATGGTTCCATAGTAAACATCCCCTAGAAACACATTTCCCAATGTCAAATACCATAATTTATGCATCTCATCATATTCTGTTTTCATACCAGCATTACACTTTATGAAAACAAGATCTTACATCACAACCGATGCCCAAATTTTCTAATGCCACACCTGATTCTCAAAGATCCCGAATCATATATATATATACACATATATAATACCCACAAAAAATCCAAATTCCTAGTATTTAAATTGAAATTATAAACTATAATAAATGATAACATACAAAACATCACATTGTTAATTCAACCATCACACGTACAACTCGTCCACCAATATCATCCAAGACAAAAAACAAAAGAATACACCCATGATCATGGAGTAACTCTAATTTTCAATCGATCCTCACTCTTATATAAAACTAAAAGCTAAATTAAATGAACCTAGAATGATTCCTAAATTCATAATTCATATCCCCCTATGGACGTTCACCCACTAATAGCCATTTCCCCCACTATTGGGTATCTCTCTCCCTGCCAAGACCTACATGTGTAGTCGTATCCTAGATACTTGATCCAATTACACTATTGATCCTACCTCAGATCCCTTTGTCTGACTTGGTCCCCAACTCTTAATTATCTAAGATGTCTTTCAACAGATCCACTCTAGGTTTCCGATCTTCCTGCTCACCCAATACTCTATCAAAGGTGGCACACACTAACACTGAACATGACCTAGTTTCCCATATATTAAACACACCATCTATGATTTACTAATCGATGGGCTACCCAAATATCCAGCCTGAATTCCCTATTATAATTCCTTATAACCTCACCAATTTCTACCCAAATCATCACAACATATCTCATATACTCCATTACCTGACTCAAATAAATCATATCTATCAGGTTCCCCTTAGCTATAAATGTATGGTTTACATCCTTCGAGAGTGAGGTCAACCTAAAGATTATTACCTAAACTCAAATGGCATGAATCAAGCCATCCTTGAACCATCTTATCGTATTGATGTCACCCCTTCCATAGAGGGTGAACGATAGGATAGGTTGGTGAACCTCCCATCATAATTCATGAATGACGTGTCCCACTACTTCCAGTTCATGAACTCAGAATCTTGATCTTCCCTCAATGTCTCTGATAATAAGTTCTCAAAGCTCCTTGTTTTGAAGTCCTTCATTGTCAGTCCCTCATTCCAGCCTTTATGTACTTGTACATACCACCAGCACTTTTCCAGTCCCCTACGAATATAATTAGTCTATTTCAACCTCTTCTTTATGGGGTGTCTCTATCTAATTGAACATATAATTAATATATTCGATCCAATATACTACTTATTACAATCTAAACCCACCCAAAAATAAAGGAGGTTGATGCGATGAGAACTTCCCTAATTGATAATTTTTTTAAAGGTTGGGGCCGAAGCCTCAATTTATTATTGATATATGGTCATCTGAAGGTGAACTTGTTGGAGGCCATTTAGCATATCAACAAGGTAGATTAAGAATTTGATCCATCTATTTACTCCCCTAATTGATAATAAATATATGGATCAACTTCTTAATCTACCATGTTGATAAGCTAAATGGCCTACAGCAAGTTCACCTTGAGATGACCATCTATCAACTTCCCAAACCTTTCTATCTACTGCTTCTGACCTACCTACCTTATAGAATCATAATGTAGCTAATTCTCATCCAATCCCTCTAGAGCCTCATTTTGTGCATGCTCTAGTAGCCCCACATCTCCACCCTCTTGATACTCAACCATATCCATTCTATGTGGAAACATGCTAATGACCATAAACCATGATCAATTCTAAGATAACTATCAAGATATATAAAATAAGGAAAACTATAACATGTATCACATCTCACCACCCTTACACTTCCCTTAAACACTCATATAAATTGTCATCCATCCTAATGGCCCCTTTATTACCCATATCAGAGTCAATAATCACATATTGAGCATATAAAAAACCACCAAACCAGGAGGATTGGTTATAACTTTACCAATAATCTATAAAAGAAATATATATTTAGCTAATTTTTTACATTTCAAATATCCAAACCCATATTTTACATATTCCATTCCCCAATTACTAATCACAAGAACATATATATTTCTTATGAACCGGGGTGCCAATAATTATGCTTGAATGTTATTCCATTTCTATACTACGTCAGGGGTTAAAATATCAAAAACCAGTAACATCACATCCTTGTATGCCACTTGAGGTGGAAATAATTCAATTGTAAAATAAAAAATAAAGAACTTAAATTTCCCACCCTTAGAAGATCAGTTTATCCCCTATGTATGGGGCCATAGGAACCTAGACATGAATTCATTAATAAGTCTCTTGAAGATTCTATTCTTGTATCTACCATGCCCAAATAAGAAGAAAAAATACAGAGGCTATAATACAATTTGTAACAACCTATCCTAGGATACCTTAACATATGCTCTAGGACAAAGGACCACTGGGCCTTAGCTGTGCTTCCCCATATTCCAAAGTCTATTGACTAAAATAAAGGTTTTATTTGGTGATAAGGGGCATACTATACCCTCTTTTGATAACAATAATAATTAAAACAACCACAATAATTATAATAACAGTGATAATAATAATAAAACAATAAAACAATGTAAGTACATGATAAAACTTTTTGGAATCATATAAAATGGTGTAAATTTAAAGATAAAGTTATACTTACTTTTATAATAGATAATTATTTTTATATATATAAACGTCTTGATAGTCATAAAAAACAAAAAATATCATATATGGGTTGATCATATATGTACAGTTGAAAAATCTCAAATATAAACGCTATCACAACTTAAAGGAACCACCTAGTCAAACTGTTAACCATCTCATGGACCTCAACACATCATTTATCTATAATCTCTGAACCACAATCCTGTTACTTTACCTAAACTCAAATCTATAAAGGTTGTAAACATCCTAAGGGACCAGTACGGGGTGTGAGTATGAACAAAATTGGTCACCACTGAAATGTTATTATCTTACATAAAATATTATACTAATGTATGAAAAACATAAATAAAAATAATTTACTCATGCATAAATTAACTTGCATCACATGTGATCAAAATCTGGAAGGGTAAATTTACCTAATTCGACCAATGATGGAGTGGAATGATGTATCCACTTAATTTCATATTAGATGAACCCTCGATCTCCTATACATTTATATATTACATATAACCCCATGAAAACCTTTGCCACATATACAACTTTTCATGTAAATATGAAATCCCTTCGACATGCCAATAAATATATCACAAGTCCCTAGGTATTCAAATCATTAAATCACTATCGGTTCGGAAACACAAATTCCCAAGGCATGGTGATATATTTACCTATATAGTCCCATCCCATCATACTAAACATCATAGGAAGCCTCATGCCCCACCTAATGGCCTCAAACTATCCACGAATTCATTTCAATGGTGATCACCTCCTTCAATCTGACGATCAACACCATCCCCTTTATTTTTATATCCAATGTGGCCTCTACTCACATTGTGTGGTAAATCTACCTTAGTGGACCCTGATCCTATGTGAACATGTCCTCAATAGTTTTTTAAGACAATAATGGTGAGTGGTAATTCACCAAAATACATATTCCACAAATTATACAAAAATCCCTCACAATATACAATCGTTGTTACCCAACCATGACATGGGTCATCACATTCTACCTCAACTTGACCAAATATGTTTCCTCAATCCTAATTATCAAGATCACCACATGTCACATGGCCCATTCCAAACATGTTCCATTTTAAATCATATAGTTTCAACAAATTATTAACTAAATTAAATAATAATCACATCTCAAAAAACTATATAAACACTATTTCTTTTAAACCATTCCCTTCAAGGCACATATGCAGTTAAGAAGCCATGGGTATTTTCTTTTTTATCCCCAAATTATATTAGAATAACAACAAATGAATAAATGTTCACACCAAGACAACCCCACTCACACATATTCATCACATTACATTTATACACATATATAACAGGATAAATTTAGGAACCCCCTTCCTTGTATGCATAAACATACACTCATTGAAGACATGCATTTGATTCAATCAAAAAATAATAGAAAATGATGAATCTAATCAAAGTTCTTGAAATTTTTGATATTATACGTATGTAAATAGAATTTGAATCAAAAATAGAATAGAAGAAAGGAATAAATAGGACTAGTATCGTAATGGTCAGTACCTCCTCAGTTCATTACTTTGTGAAAATATAGTGTTCGGGGTATTCTAGGAGGAAATGGTAACTTGTTTTGAGAGTTTTCTAGAATTCCATTTTTTTGGTGGTGAGTTCGGGCATCAGTAGGTCAATCATCTATATGTTGGGGAATTATTAGGTTGGGAATAAATAGGTCAACATGTCAGTGAGTTGAGGAATCGGTAGGTCGGGCATCAGTAGGTCGAGGTGACATTGAGTTAGGGTGTCGATAGGTCGGGAGTCAGTAGGTCAAGGCGTCAGGGAGTCAGGGTGTTGGTAGATCAGTATTTGGTGAGCTAGGCATCTATGAGTTGCATCGGTGACTTGTTGTCGTCGAGTCATGTTGGTGGCTCAGCGTCGGTGGACCATCCATTGGTGAGTTAGGAATCAGTGACTCACTGTTGGTGATTCACTATCAGTGACTCATATCGGTGACTCACCCATCAGTGTGTAATTTCCATATTTTCTCCATATTTTCTATTTTTTCCTCTTTGATGTTAAATTAGTTAAAATACATATTTAATGAGTTTTAGGTTGTTTCAAGTGGAATCCTTCTTCTAAAAACCTGAAGCATCATTTGAATCCTAAACCACATGGTCTTGATCATGATCTTGATTTGTTGGCCTTTGATACTATTTCTTCAATAGATTAAGGATATGGATTTTCTAAATCAATTATAATCTCTTACATTTAACCATTCATGCTTCTCTTGGTGCATTGATAACCTTTTTTCCTCAAGGGGTCATGTGCTTGTGTTGTAACAGTCTGTTCAGGTATCCCCTGGTGTCTTTCCAGCTACTCGTGTAACCCCTTGTTTTGGCACTAGGATGAGTTGTTAATCATTTATTGTTGCAATTAGGGATCCCTTTCTCTCTGTTTTATGTGTGTATTGTTCAGGGTGGGTGTACTGATATCATATTGTGATTAAAATTGAAACCAATTTAACAAAGATAATAAGGAGTAATAAATGATAGTATGGGAAGACAATGATTATGATCACTTTGTTTTATATGTTATCCTTGACCCTTGTTCAATTTTGTAAGAGTTGTCTTCCTTTTGAAAATTATGGTCATTGGTGGCCTTTATTTATACACTAGTATGACTTGTGAATATTTTTTGTTGTTTCCCTATTGAATGGATGAAATATGTAAATTTTATTAATTATGTATATTTGGTTCAATATATGGATTACAAAGGATTAATCTTTTTATGTGATCAACCATGAATAATGAAAGTTGAATTAAAGAATGATAGTTGCTAAATCTGAATACACCTTGTTATTTGGTGTCGCTATGTGCTGTGTATGGATCTGTTTGACCGTGTGTTTTGTATTGGTCATGAGGTGTGTTGGTTGGAAGTGAGCTTGTGTGTATGGGATGGTAAGGGTGGTGTGATGAAATCTTAGGTTGAGAGATTTATTGATTGAGTAATGCATGAACTTTCCAAGTAGTGGGACTGCATCTAGGTAGTGGTTGGGCATTAGGGATATAGTTTCAGGTTGTCTTATGTTTTTATTATTCGGTGTACTGGGTGTGGTGTTATTGTTCTGCAACAGGGCTTCTGAGTATGTTTTTGATGGGATGTGTTGGAGTTTGATTACTGAAAGGACTGAAAAATATGGATGAATTTGTAGAATGATTCTGGTAGTGGTTGAACAGGTGTTCAAGAAAGGGGAGTGTGCATTTGGAATGAAAGATGGCTGAATTTTTTTATTTTGTCGGATGTAGTGCTTTTTGTGCTGTGGGGCTACTAAGGATAGTTTGGGAGGGAAAACTTTGAATAAGGATGGTGTCACCTTGTGTGGTCTATTTTTCCGAATTTTCCAGATTTTCAAGATGTTGGTGTGGGTTATGATGTTACTTATAGTGTGATGTGTTTGGTAGTTTCTTGGGTAGGGATGGAATAATTGGTAAATGCTTAATAGCATCATGTGATTAAATATTTGGTGGTTTCCTTTTCATCATTATGAATGTGACCGTTATTTTTGGTGATGTGTGCATGTAGGGTAGGCAGTAAGGGTAGTTTTGTGGGTGATGGTTGGTTGTTTTGAAAACCCATAGGTTGGGCTGAGTGATTGGTGCCTATATATACATGTAGTTCCTTGTGTTTTCTATACTTACCCAACTCAAGTTGAGCACTACATTCCGAACACCCCCATTTTTATTGGGGGAGGGTGTCTTTTCCAAACATCACAGTAGGAGGATGGATGGAAGTTTATTGTCTATTCTATGATCCCTCTTCTAGGAATTGGTAGCCAAAGAATTGTTGGGCAAGTTATGGTGTGATTGAGAGGCCCAAGTGTGTGAAGGTGAGGGTTTCTTTCTATGGTGTTTTCAGGATGATTCCCAGGTGTCTACGGGCAGGAATGGGGTGTGCTCTGTGGCCCAGGTGTGTGTGGGAAGGTTGTGACAGTGGGGATTGTGGAAGAGCATGGTAGTGTTAGGACGTTCACTATTAGGGATGATTAGTTAACCGCTGGGAAGTGGTGTGGGGTACCAAAATATTGAAATGTTTACTACTATAATTTACATTATGTTTTTTATTTGGTGAGTGTTACTTGGTGAGTATGGGGTGGATAGTATACCTTGTTAGGTACTTTTGATATTTTTCTATTTTTCTCACAGGCGAATTAATATGATTCTCCCACTTATGCATGAGTGACCTTGGATTTTTCTAATGAGTATACTAGTTTTCACACCCTATATATATAAAACATTTTTTCGTCTTCTAAGGAGATTACATGGATCATTCTTGACTTTACTAGCAATGATATCAAGATGGTTCTTGTGTTGTTGATTCACTTTGATCGTCTTCTATTTACATTGGAGTTTTCATTTTATTTCTAGAAGTTTTACATTAAACATGAATGTGGGATGAATTTTGGTTTCTTTTATATATATTTTTATGGAGTTGTTTTGAGGTTGATACAAATTATATCTCGATATTGGTTACTATAAAAGGGTTATGACTCCCATTTTGGGACATTTTTATACCCTTGGTGATCATCTCCACCCAGGGGCCTATTGGATGAAGGACTCGGGGGTCATTATCTCTCATCTCGCATTGCTGAAATAGGAGGGTTACACCTTGTGGGGATGGGGTCATGAAAAAATGGTGTCAGGGGTGATGGTTGAGTGATAAGATGGGTTTTGGAGTCAGGCATAATGAGGATTTCATGGGATGGTAGGGAAATAATGTTAGGTGATCTTGGTGAGTGACATAGGCCAGGGAAGACTGGCTAGGAAATGGGATTTTAGCTCCCCTAGTAATCTGACGCAAGGACACTGAGCTTACCAAATGACCATGTGTAGCTACATTGTTCATAGTGTAGAGGCCCTAGGGAAGGTACATACATCACAGTGAATTGTGTTCTTGTTTGTTTTTGGTGTCTTTGAGAAATTAAAATAAAAAATGAGTTAACATTAATCCTAAATAAAATTCCATACTACTTGTGCTTTGGATGTCCTTGTTTACTTCTCAACTATGGAAGTCGGTCATCATCCGCATGTGGTACATGTAGTGGAGGCTCAACAGGCTGATCTGGCTTCTCAGCAGAGTGTTGATCCAGAGGACGAGGACAAACAATAGAATAAGACTCTTATTTATTTACAGTGGAAAACTATAGGAATGTATGAAGGCATTGTTTTATATATAGAGAGGAATACATGGATTGAGGAGCCTGTGGTCACTTTCAGCTGGATCCAGGCTCCGATGGAGTATTGGGATCTGTTGGTTGTTACTCAAATGAGGGGTGTTGTACTTAAATGGTGGATGATGTGCCTAAGGGAGATGAAGGAGACAAATATTCTATGGGTCAATTTTGAGAATGGGTTAGATGCATAATTTCTTTCATTGACCATGAATGCTGAGAAGAGGCATGAGCTACTCGCACTCCCGTAGGGGAGTATGACGGTACATGACATGGGGATCAAGTTCAAGGATCTCCTTTACTATACTTGGGATATCTTTCTATACGAGGAGTCTTGGGAAAGATTCTTAGAGGATGCACTCCGGCCTTCTCTCTAGTACGTAGTAACTCCCTTCCCCTTACCGAATATTTGGAGATTCATAAGAAGGATGAGGTAGTGGAAAGAATGAAATCATGAGGAGGTTTACTGTGAGAGGGGATCCAGTAAAATTCATCAAAGGGGAAGGTTTTCAGAAGTATTTATGTAGCATCTAGAACATCCATGTTTTTTCCAATCTATAGCTGACACTAGTAGATTTAGTTATGACCTTCTATTGCCCATGATTTTTTCTATAGGCTTGGGATTGAGGTGATTCACTTGTGGAGGTCATAGGAACCTTCAGATTCAGTGCCTAGTTCATGTTCTGTATGGTGGAGGTGGGAAGGTTCAACACCTTCCTCAGTAGAAATTTCCATCTAGGTTGTTTCAGCAGCAGGGACAGAAGGCTTCTACTCCACTTAGGGGAGACAGAGTAGGGAGAGGCTGACCTCAGGGAATTCCTCAGGGACCTCAACCAAGACATGGTCCAGGAATCCATCAATAGCAGAGGGGAAGAGGACCTGGGCATGATCAGTTTCATGACAGATAGGTAATAGTTCCTGTGGGAATAGATATCTTTTGAGGTATTATTAGTGTGTTCAGTACTTTTTCTTTTCTGTTATTTGATTCATGAGCTTCAAACTCCTTTGTTTCACCTAGTCTAGCCCATGCTCTGGGACTAGACATAGATAGAAGTTTATGCCCCTATATTTAAGTACACCATTTGAAGATCATTCTAGCTTTTTCAATGTTTTCTGGGGATATAGACTGATTTTGGGGCCACATCAGCCCAATGGGGAACTCTTTCTACTATAGATGGATCCATACATAGTTTCTTCCTTGGCATCAAATGGTTGTACTCTATTCATGCTGTTATCAAATTCTCCTAGAGAGTATTCTTGTTTTCAAATGTGGATAGACAACATGTGGCTTTCGTTGGGGAGTGGAGTTTTATGATGGGTAGTCGACATGTGAAGAATCTACTTTATTTATTGGCCTAAAGTTTAGTGGAATTAGTGGATTCTGGGATAGTGGGGGGTCCCATATTTTGCAGAGAGTTCATGCATGTTTTTCTTGAGAATGTTGTGAATCTACCCCCCTCAGCGTAACATTGAGTTTTGGGTAGACATAAAACATGGTGGTAGTCCAATTTCAATGGATCCTTATCTAATGGCACCTTATTAGATTTGGGTGTTGTAGATCCATATTAATGATCTGATTAAGAAGGGATTTATCTGGACTAGTTTATTATCATGGGGTGCTCTAATCTGGTTTACAAAGAAGGGAGATGGTGGTATGAGGTTGTGCATAGACTACCAATGGTTGAATAATGTAATGGTCGAGAACCGGTACCCTCTCCCATGTATAGATGATCTTTTTGACCAGATGAGGTGAGGAATTTGGTTTTCTAAAATCAATATGAGGTCAGGGTTTCACCAGTTTGAGGGTGAATGAGGGTGACATCTTGATGACGACTTTTAGGTGCATGTATGGGCACTTCGAGTTCTTGGTTATGTCGATCAATGTTACAAACACACTAGCTATGTTCATGGGGCTTATGTACAATGTCTTTCGTGAGATCATGGGCTAGTGTGTCATCATGATCATCGACGAAATTCTGATCTTCTTAAAGTTAGAGAAGGACCATTCTAGGCATATCAATACTGTCCTGGTTTTCCTTTGACACCACCAGATCCACATAAATTTTTCCATGTTTAATTTTATAGACATGGGAGGTCCACATCCTTGGACATTTAGTGTCTTAGTAGGTTATATAAGTGGATCTGTCAAAGGTTAAGGTAGTCTTTTCTTGGGTATCACCAAAATATGTGGTATAGGTCCACCATTTTATCAGTCTGATAGGCTACAACTAGAGATTCATACCTGATTTATCTCGAGTAGCAGCTTTGTTTATGGAGGTGAACTAGAAATGCCAAGATTTTTTGTGGAGTGAGCTGTGATAGGAAACATCTGGTTATCTAAAACGTACGTTGGTCAGTCCTCCAGTTATGTTGTATCCATAGGAAGGGGTAATATTCAAGGTGTTTTCCGATGTTTCCCATATAGGATTGGGGAGTGTGTTGATGCATAAATGTGTCATGATCTCTTACATGTTTAGGAAAATATGTCCCCATGAATGTAACTATGCTACCCACGATCTGGAGCTTGCAGCGTTAATATTTTCAGTAATGTTTTGGTGACATTACATTAGTAAGAAGTTATTTGTGGTATTCATGGATAAGAAGAGATTTATGTATATATTTTCCTAGTTATACCTGAGCATGAAGAAGTAATGGTGGATGAATTTTCATTAGGACTATGATTTTGAGATCTCCTACACATTGAGAAAGGGTAATGTTCTAGCTGATGCTCTAATTAGAAAGTCTCATAAAGAGTTTGTTTAGGAACTTGTAGACAGTTATAAGGTGACGGAGGAGACGGATTCCTTGAACATATATGGATGAATGGATGGTAGTAGAGACAGTCTATTTAAAATGAAGATGCAATCATCTATGAGGCATCAGGTGGAGGATTTTCAGTGGGGAGACTCAAAGGTGGAGGTGATTCCAGGGTGATGCTCCAGAGGGATGGTCAGAGGATAGTTAGAATCAGATGTTATTCCCTGAGAAGAATTTTGTTCTAGTGGCAATGCGTGACGGAAATCTCCTAGAGTTTCAAATATCACCCTTAGTGGTATACCCAGGAGATTCCAAGATGTACTACACCTTGAGAGAGTTGTTTTAGTGTCTCAATATGAAGTAGTTTATGGCAGAGTTTGTGGAGAATTTCTTGGCGTGCTAGCATTTGAAGGTTGAGAACCATGTTCCTTTTGGTTTATTGAATCCCTTAGATACACCCAAGTGGAAGTTGATTTCATCACAGGTCTACCCAGGTCTCAGGGAGGCTGCAATGAGATCTGGGTAGTAGTTGATTAGATTATGAAATCAGATCACTTCTTAGCTATCATGGAGTCAAGGGTAGTGGGTGACTTAGCACAGAGTTATGTGGACGAGGTGGTATGACTTCCTGGGTTTCCCCGATCCATCATCTCAGATTGGGATTTGTGTCTTACCTTGCAATTCTATAGGGGATTTTATCATTCCTTTTCCACTCTATTGTGCCTCAACACTTCTTTCCACCCTCAAACAGATGGGTAGATAAAGATGACCATCTAGAAACTAGATGATATGTTTCATCCATTTCTTCTGAACATTGGAAAATCATGAGCATAAAACATTAATTTGGTTGTGTTTTCCTACAATAATAGCTACCAATCTTCCTTTTTCATGGCTTCATTCGATGCCCTGTATGGGAGAACTTTTCATTCACCTTTGTTCCTGATAGAAGTTGGGGATGTAGTTGTTCTTGGTCCGGACATGGCATAGAGTATGAATAAGAAGGTGCAGCTTATCCATGAGAGGATGAAGGTAGAACATGACTGACGTAGGACATATGCTGATTGTAGGAGGAGTTTCTTTGAGTTCGAGGTCGGAGACCATGTGTTCTTCAAAGTTTCCCCTCGACGTGGGTAACAGAGGTTCTATAGAGTGGGAAATCTTTATCCCTAGTTCATGAGACCTTTTGAGGTGATGGGGCAAGTTGGAGAGGTGTCACACCAGTTCAAATTTCCACCATAGTTGGAGAAGGACCAAAACGTCTTTCATGTCTCCCAGCTTCGTTAGTATCTTCACAATGACTCCCATGTCAATGACTAGGTAGAGTTGGCTATCGAGGACAATGCAACATTATTGGAGTGAAAAGTGGAGATCCAGGATTGTCGAGAGAATGTGCTGTTGGGATGGACCATTCCCTTGATTCCTGTTCTTTTAGGTATGGTGGCCTTGAAGAGAGTACCTGGGAATGGGAGACATAGATGTGTTCCCATTACCCAGAGTTGTTCTGTGTTTTTCCTGGTTATTTTCCAATTTTTGTAACATAATTCGTGAACCTTGTTTTCTATGAGATGACTTGTTTCATTGATATGTGATTTGTGATAATGTTATGACCATTATGAAAGGAGTACTTGATCCCTAATCAATACGCATTAATACAGATAAGATTAAACCTATATAGGTGAGCCAGTGCCACCCATAGTGGAAAATATATTCACATGTTGGAAACAATTCTCTAATTCATGTTACCAGATAGTTGGTTCTTGTTTTGGGTATCTTATGGATGTTGGGTTTATTATATTTGGGAGTAGGAGTTCCTGGATGTTGAGGTTTCACTATAGCTTTCGAAGAACACGGGATGGTTTGTCCTTGAGAGGTATCTTATGGGAGATTGTTTGGACCACTCTTTCTTCTATGTTTGGTTTTGAATTCTTGAGGGTGAGAATAATTTGAGAGGTATCTGATGTATTTTCCTGTACCTCCCCCAGACATTAATTTTTTAAAATATTTTGTTTCGGTTATTCTGGTAGGCAACAATATCTCATTTCAAGAGTTTTCCAAAATTCCATTTTTTTCATCAGTGAGTCAGGGTGTCGGTAGGTAGGGCATCAGTAGGTCAGAACATCGGTAGTTCAATCATCGGTAGGTTAGAGAATTGATAGTTCAGGAATTGGTAGGTGGAGTCATTTTTGATTTAGAGCATCAGTAGGTCAGGTGTCGGCAGGTCGAGGCATCAGTGAGTTGGGGCGTTGGTAGGTTGGGCATCAGTGAGTCAGGAATCATTGAGTCACGTCAGTGACTTGATATCAGCCAGTTTCATCAGTGGATCAGCATTAATGGTTAATTCATTAGTGATTAAGGCATCGATGACTCACTTTCAGTGAATCACTGTCGGGGACTCGTGTTACTGACTCATTCATAGGTGAGTCAATTTCTACATTTCTCCAGTTTTTTAGTTTTACCCCTTTGATTTTTCTTTTAATGTTAAATGATTTAAAATCCAAATTTAATGAGTTTTTGTGCCGTTTCAAATGGTTTCTATATCCTAAAATATGAATTATTCTTTTGACTCTTAAACTGCATGGTCTTGATCGTTGTCTAATGTCAATGACCTTTAAAACTGTTTCCCTAGTTGATTTAGGATCATGCCTTTCTAAAGGTGAGATCCTCTATTCCTTTGAACCCTTCCATATTCTCTTCGTGCACCAAGAACCTTTCGTTCTTGAGGATTCATGCACATGTGTTGTAATAGTCTTTTTGGTTTTACCCATGAGCCTTTCATGATGTTTGCACAACCCCAGTTTTGGGACAAGGTGGAATTATTGATCGTCTATTTTTTCAAGAATGGATCACTTCATCTCTCTTTTATTTGGGTATCATGCGGGGTGGGTGTACTAATATGTTCATCTGTCTATGGTTGAAAATAATTTAACAAACATAATAATGAGTAATAAATGAGGGGATGGGAAGATGATGATGATGATTTCTTTGTTTTATATGTTATCCTTGATCCATGTCACGTTTTCTAAGGGATCTATGCCTTTTGAAAATCATGGTTGTTGTTGGCCTCAGTTTGAGCACTTGTATAACTTGTGAATATTTTTTTGTTACCCTATTGAGTGAATGTAATATATAAATTATATTAATCACATATATTCTATAAAATATATAGATTCCACAGGATTAAACTTATTCTGTGATCACCCTTGAATAATGAAAGTGTAATTAATGAATGATTGTTGCTAACTCTAAATACACCTTGTTGTATGATGTGGTTGTGTGATGTGTATGGATTTATTAGACCATGTATTCTCTGTTGGTCATGTGGTGTTATGGTTGGGAGTCTGGTAGTGTGTATGGGGTGTTAAGGGTGGTGTAATGCTATCTTAGGTTCAACGATTGATTAATTGAGGAATGGGTGAACATATAATGTTTTGAGGCTCAATCTCGGAAGTGGTTGGGTAGTGGAGATTTATTTTTAGGATGTTTTATGTTTTTATTATAAGGCGTTTTGGGTTTAGTTTCATTGTTTTTCTATGGGGAAATTGAGTGTGGTTTTGATAGGGTGTGTTGGGGGTTTTCTTATTGAGAGGAAGGAAAAATAATAATGAAATTAATGAATGATGGTGGATGTAGTTGAACAGTAGTTCAAAAACGTGGAATGTGTAGTGGGATTCCAAGATTATGGAGTTATTTTGTTTTTATGGATTTGGTGCTTTTTGTGTAGTAGGGCTGTTGAGGATGGTTTAGGAGGGATAATTTTGAAAAAGGATCGTGTCACCTTATGTGGGCCATTCACTCAGAGTTTCAATACTTTCCTGAAGTGGGTGTGGGTTATGATGTTACTTATGGTGTGATGTGTTTTGTAGTTACCAGGGTAGGGATGGAATAACTAGTAAATTCTTAATAGCATCAAGTGATTAAATTTTAGGTTGTTTCATTTGTATCATTATGGATGTTACTATCATTCGTGGTGATGTGTGCATGTAGGTTTGGCAGCAAGGGTAGTTTTATGTGGGATGGTTGGTTGTTTTGAAAACCCATAGGTTGAGATGAGTGTTTGGTACATACATATATACATGTAGTTCTCTATGTTTTCTATACAAACCCCACCTGTGTCGAGTACTACTTTCCAAACACCCCCATCATTATGGGGGAGGGTGTGTCTATTCCCAATATCTTTATGGGAGGATGGATGACTACTTATTGGCTCTTCTATACTCCCTCATCTAGGAATTAGTCACCCAAGACTCTTCAGTCAGGTTGTGGTACGGTTTCAAGGACCACGTGTGCTTTCCCAAGTGTCATCTGGATGAGGCCTAGGTGTCTGTGAGTAGGAATGTGGTCTGATTTGTGGCCTATGTGTGTTCAGGAAGGTGGTGATTGTGGGGATTGTGGAATATCATGGTAGCATCAGGATTTCTTCCATTAGGGAAAAGTATTTAACCTACACGAAGTGGTGCGGGGTACCCAAATATCAATTTTCATACTACTTTAATTTACTTGACATGTGTTATTTGGTGAGGGTACCATAGTGAGGATGGGGTGGATAATATACCTTGTTAGATGCTTTTTTATTTCTATTGTTTTTCTCACATGGTAATTTGTATGATTCTATCACTTGTGCACGAGTGAGTTTTGGTTTTCTTATTGAGTATACGTGTATGCTCGCCTTACATATATAAAACAGTGTTTGGGTTATCAGGGAGATTACGTGGACTGTGCAGGACCTTACTAGCCTAAGCTGTGAGATAGTTGATGTATCACTGCATTGTTTTGTTCTTATGGGATTTACATTTGGGTTTTCATTATATTTCTAGCAATTTTACTTTAAACATGCATGTGGGATGAATTTTGGATTCTTATATATATATTTATTTGAGATATTTTGAGGTTGATGCATCTTATTTCTTGATCTTGGTTACTGTCAAAATAGTAATGCATCACATTTTTTGAGATTTGATTACCCTTGGTGATGTTCTCCACTCTCGGTCCAACTGGATGTGGGACTTGGGGTTCATTATCTCTCTAATGACATTGTCAGCCTAGGAGGGGTACACTTTGTGGGGAGGGGGTCATGACAAGTAACCTTTCTGTTACTTATCCAATGTGACAAACAACACCTGAATCAGATCCCAAACAAATGAAAATAAAAAACTTAGTTGAGGGAGAGGAGGATAGATCCACATCTGTTTGTTGTAGAAATTGTTGAGAAAAAAGTTGAAGAGACTAAAAAGTACTAATGATAGAAATTGAAATTTCATCCTTCTTTAATATTGTTTTGGATGCTTTTATAGTAGGTGCAAGCATTGTTGTAGTGACACAAATTTCATTCCCCACATTCCCACTTTCCAAAGGTTGGTTTCCCCTGCCACCATTGGTAGTGATGTATTCTACAGGATCGGAATGAGATGTTGGGATATTGGTTCTTCCTTCCATGTATTCCTCATTGGATTTTGTTTCCTACTCCAAGTCTCCCCTATATTTGAGTTTTGTTCATGAAACTCATTCTTAATTACATCAATTTATAGAAACTAGTGAATTAGGCTCCTTATATCTCAATGGGAAAGAAACCTTTCATTATAGTAGAATGTAAATTCAAGAATTTAGGGGCAACATTGGAAATTGTGTGCATTAATAATCTATATGTTCTTCCCCTCAGGAGGGTATCTCTTTTGAGTCTTCTTAGTTTTGAAACCTATGGAATCCCATGTTGATCATGTGGTATCTAAAGGAATGGGCATATATCTTCCAATTATTTAACCTCAATAATCCCATGCTTTGCATAAGGTACCATCATAATATAGGTCACAAGTTTAACTACTTTAAGAGATGTGCATAGGGTTAATGTCTTGAGGGACATGATTGGTGATCATGTAACACATTAAGGTATATCAAGGAGGTGTGTCCCTAGGATGGGTGATGAAAAACCTGAAAGATTGAATTTTAATTATTTATGTAGGAGATCCTTGAAGATGAATCAAAATTTTCCTTGAGATATACCTAGTATGGTTGATTAGGATGCCCCCTGAAAAGGATTACGGAGGTGTCTCCCTTGGATGGATGATGTCACACCAATGGACTGAAATGCCCCATGGAGGAAAACTTGAGAGATGTATCAAAATGTACCTTGACACAAACCCAAGGTGGTTGATCATAATTCCACATTGAGTCAGATCAGGGAGGTGTGTCCCTAGGAGGGATGATGTCACACCAATAGATTGGAACACCCTATAGAGGCGAACATGGGAGATGAATCAGAACATCCATTGATACGGACCAAGTTTGGTTGATCAGAACTCCTCTTGTGGTGGATCAGTGATTTTATTACCTAGGAGGCGCACCTAGGTTTACCATTTGATGAGATTGAACCTTATAAAGGTGTCCTATGTATTGTATTTAGAATACATGGGTCAAAAACCAAATAGTTTGATGCCATAGTTTAAGGTTATGTGATAAGACAGTACCATGAAATTTAACATAGTGTAGTAAGGATACTCATATTGTGAAGGGATAATTAATGAGTGATGGTGTGGTGATTATGTGTGAATACTTCCCTTTGTAAGAGGATTTCTCTTGGTTGGAGTTAGTGTGGGTCTTACGCATTGAGAAGTGTGAGTAACGTAGAGGAGATGTGATCTCCCATGTGAGGTGACTGATCTCACTGAGGATGTGACCTAGAAAAAATAATGATGGATGTGTATGTTGGGTTTCTACCTTAGGGAGGCTTCCAACAAATCCCAGTCAGTTGGGAATCAAATCCTATGTAGTTAGAAATTGGATGGGGATTATACCTAAGGAGGAGTCCCATAAGAGTTTTTTGTTGGGACTTATGTGTGAAAATGGTCCATTTGAATATATATTGGAGATTATACCTAAGGAGGTTGACCATGTGATTATAAGAGTAGTGATGATGTATTCGGATCTTACGTGTAGAAGTGGACCATGTGTTTCTAAGAGTAGTGATGATGTAGTTGGGGATTACTTGTGGAAGTTTCTTATGTTAAACTTGGAGTAGTGATAATATGGTTGGGACTTAGAGTTGGAAGCATCCCATGTGTTTTAAGGAGAAGAGAAGATATGGTTGGGACTTTCCCATGATAGTAACCCATGTGCTACTAGGAGCATCAATGATTTGGTTGTGTCTTATCTATGGAAGTATCCCATGTTATACTAGTATTAGTGATGAGGTTGTTAGGTATTATTCATGGAAGAGGGTCATGTGCTACTTGGAAAAATTGTGATGTAGATGGGGATTACAAGTGGAAGTGGCCCACATAGGTTTCCAAATTTTAGGCCATGATGGAATCCAATTTCCATTGCATGGGGTAAAGATATTATTCAATTTCATGTGAATGGATGTGGTGTGAAGAGCTTATTCATTGAACTTCCCATTATTTATTCCTTATGTTAGTTCATGAGGGCACCTAAATTTTTTGGTGGGTTGAGGTATGTGATTGGGACTTCCACCTAATGAGGCAGCCCATGGTTTTTGTTTGGTGGTCATCACATGATTATAGAATAATGAATCTTATGAATGATACAACATGTGTCTTATTCATGAATGAGAGGGTATGCTATAGTTTAAAGTAATGTAGTGAGGATAATTGGGAATCGTATGCATGATGAATAAGGAATCTTTTCTTTGTCACAAGAGGAATCATATTCTTTAATGAGGGGGTATATTATAGTTTAAAGTCATATAGTAATGAGTAAGGGGTGTCTTCTCATGATCATGGCATGATGCATATTATGATTTATGCATAATAAATCACATTTCTGAATTATAGGTTATGTTATAGTTTAGAGTCATTAAGTGAGTCCTACTAGGAAGAATATGTCGAGAAATGGTTGTTCTAGGATTTACGCCATGGGAGGACCTTTCTAGACAAACATGACATAAGAGATAAGTTATGAGGTTTTAGGAGATGCTTGAGGAATATTTCGACTGATGTTACTCAAGGAATCTAATATGAGAATCTCAAATCATGACATAGGAAAGGGACCCAGAGGAGTAGGCTGAATCAAGGTATTTTAGGGGTGTAGAGGAGTATCTGGAATCATGGTAATATGTGGGCTGGGTGTTGGGGATGCATAGGGGCACAATCCAAAAGGCTGCCTTTTGGGATCAAAAATTTCATGATGAGACTCTGCATTTTTCATGGGCGTATGGGTCAGTTTTGAAGGGATAGGGGTAGAGGCTCATAATCATAGCTGGACACTGATCACATGTAATGGTGAAGGCCCAACGTTCTAGACTAGTGGGCATGGAGTTAGGAGGCTTTTGAAGTATATGGCTTCCAAAAAAATGGGGCTCTTCAGAGTTTTAGGCATTATGAAGGATGGTACTTTGTAGAGCTCATGGACTCGCAAAGGATGTCCTAATTCTTAGTGGGAGTGCTTTTCGAAGGCTGGATGCTTCATGAATCCTCAAGTTCCATAGAGGGCCTTTTTCCTCTAGTAAGGGTGTAGTCTATCACAAATGGTGTCTCTATATTGGTTGAAGGATCTCAATAATTCAAGAGAGTAGGTTCCATGATTCCTAGGGGATCTACGTAAGAGTGTCTTTTGAAGCCCATGATCTTAGAGAATTGAGAGTGTGATGCAGCAATTCAGTAGTGTCCCTTTTTTTGAATGAATACATGAGGGGGTATTTATAGTGAAGGTGTTTTGAAAATATGGGAATCAGTTAGTGATCGAACTTTGGGGGGGGGCTTTGTAACACCCCAAGCTTCTATGGTACGCTTCTCTTTGAATAATGTGATAGCGTGTGTTGTACGCAACACCGAGTTCTAACACACCATAACTAATCAAACTAGCCGTTATGAATAGTAATACCTACTTTTTGAAATTATATATATTTTATATTTGAAAATGGACTTCATTTTTGGATTCGGAATATCGAATTTAGCCTAGGGTGAAATTTTGGTACATTTCGGATAACTTTCATATTTTGATGAATAGTGAAAATTACTAAATTTTAATTAAAAACAACTTTTTTAATCAAATTAATTACTAGTGATAAATTATGAATTTGAGTGGTTTTAAAGTATATTTAGAATATATTTTTACCATTTAATATAATTTTGGTCATTGGACATAATTTTACAATTAAACCGAACATAAACAAGTGTCAATCTTTTGATAGTTATTATCTCTTAAAAACACGCTTTTTATTTTAACAGCGGGAATTAATTTTAAATTAATTTCTGCCACTTCTGTGTTTTGAATTTAGGAAAATGGATTCCATATTTGGAATCAGGATGTTCAAATTGTGTAAATAGGTAACTTTTATTTTTAGACATTTTGAATAGTTACTGTGGTAAATATTTTATTTACCATGGTTAAAGGGTAAATCCGGTAAATAAGGGTTAAAAAAATAATATTATAATAATAAAAAATTACCCTAAAACGTGTCCTAACCTTATTGGTGGACACATAACCGACCATGGGCATCCTTTGGTCAATTTGGGGACCCCTTGGAGCCACTTGTATGTGGTAGGGACACTTTATATTAATAAAGTTAAAATAAAAATAAAAATGGCATAAGCTTACATCGTTTAGAAGAACAATTTTTACATAGGGTTATACATGTTGGATTTTCGATTATAAATATTCATTAGAAAGCTAAAAAGATTTCCTACATAATGATATTTTATTTATAATTTTTAGACATTATATAATTTATTTTATTTATGACACAATGATGATGCAGTAATTACTAAAATAGTGAAAAATAAAAATAATTAATCTTATAAATACCCAAATAATTATAATATGAAACTTTTAATGAATTAAACTAATTTTCTATGATAATATGATATATTAGGATTGATTTAATTGACTTTGTTCGAAGTAATCAATCTGTTAGGAGTTTCACAAAAATCAACTATTGAATAGTGTCAAAATTGACATAAAAGAGTTCTTAAAAAAAATATTATATTATTAATTGATATTAAATTCCTAAAAATCTAAGGTTCGGCCAAGAGACTTATATTATGATAGGTTCCTCATTAATGGACCACTTGGGGGTCGCTTGGATGTATATAGTAAGTTTATTAATCATATTATATAAAAATACAAAGAGACATTGTAAAAGTGAAACTAATTAACTTAGAGTTAATACTTAAAGATAAGGTTAATATAAGTACCCAAACCTGTCTAAATTCTATTGGATGAGTTGTTTTCGACCTATCCACACCTCATCCTTTGAATAGTCAACTTTGGAGCCTTTGTAAACCGAATATGAATTTATTATAAATTAATATTTCTAACTTTTCCAAAGGTGCCCCTCACCCCTCTTATAAAAGGGCACTCCTCCTTCTCATTTCTTCACACCTTCAAAGCCTTTTTGTTCGGCCAAACTCTGCCCAAATACTCTCCCAACATCCCTCAATACAACCTAGAGGCCTTAGTTTGATCAGAAAGCCAACCTAAGGAGCCCTTTTGATCAAATCAAAAGGAAGAACCCGAAGAAGAGGTAATGATTTCACCACCCTTTTCTAAGTTCATTTCTTCTTCCACTTCTTCTTCCTTTGTTCTTACCATTCTGAAATAATAACTCCAGTATCTCACATATACTGTGATGTTATTATAAATATGGTACAACCATATTCAGTATTCTATCCACCCTTTGAATAACATGTCACCATACGTGCGTACGTACGGCTTACCGTCTCCACGTCGTGGTGTAATTGTTATTCAATATAATATTATTTGGATGGGTATAATAATGATGTGTAACTCATGTAAATAATAAATATAACATGTTAATGATTCTGTATATATGATATACCATCCATTTATATATTATTTTAATATCAAAAGAATGATATTGTCGCTCGTGCGTACGTACGGACTACCGTCTCCACGAACGCGATGAGATTCATTCTCCATCGTATCCATTCAAGTATAATTATCATTTGATGATTTAAAAATGATGTTTAAGGACTGTATATCATTCTGGATATGAATAAGATACAACAACCATGGCTTATGTAACAAAACATATAAAAGAAAATGAGTAAGTTAACTCCCGAAACGACGATAATTCTAAGATATTATTAACAAATCAATGTTAAAAGATCATATATGATATCATATTAATATATATGATTCTTGTATAATTTAATAACAACTATTTCACCATTATACAGGAGGTTAACCTACCCCAACCAAGGAAAAGTACAAGGTAAGGGTTATTTCACAATCTCTTCATTATCCGAGGTTGTTTATATGTAATAATCTACTGGGATCTCTTTATCATCCACATCCATGTTTCTTAAAAATGTATTTCAAAACATTTTTACTATTTACAAGAATATGGGTTAAAGTCATTTATACCCGTTTTTGACTTTTTATAAGAGGTTTATAAAGGAATCTTTCCGTCGTTTTCAAAACAAGGTCCTTTTTAACCTTTTCGACAGAATTGAGGTAAGAATGTTTTTTTAACTTATACGGCGGGTGCGGTTATTTTACGCCGTTATAAAATCTTCAAAGCTTTCCATACAAGCTTATAAGAATATTTTCAAAGAAAATGTTTTATTTTATATGGATCTTAAATGATTTCAAAATAAAAGGAGATATTTCTTTAAAAAGAATTTTGATTTCATCTATGTCAACATCCTTTGATGAATTTTAAGATTATTTGAAGTTGATTTATTATGATACAAAACATCTATATTGTATTGAAGGTTTTGTGATATGTTTGACTGTGGATGTGCTATTTTTATACCATTCATAGTTTATTGTGAAAGTATTGACATTTCGTATGCTAGTTTTAATACGAATGTTTATGTTATGTTTAAACCTTTTCATATGGGAATGCATTGGACTTAATAAGTGACGGGTGGAGCCCGCTATAGCTCCTCGATGCATCGGTAGGTCTCATGAGACAAACTAGTGTCTTGGCACAAGGCCTTGACAAAATCTTTTTTGTAGTCTTGGCACGAGGCCTTGGCTATGTGGTTATGATAGTATGGCATTATGCATTCCAACATTATGAAAGTGGTTATTTATTTTTGCATGTGATTATTCGATTAGTGGAATATCCATGTGAATAAGTAAATGGCATTATTTCATTTTATTTATGCCATACCATGTTGAAAGTTCATGTTTAAAAGGCTTTTGTTTTAGTTATACATTGCCTTAAATGTTTATTCTTATTGATGAAAGATTCCGCTATATTGTTATCCTTACTGGGCATTTGAGCTCACCCCTTTTCTATGTTTTATTTTTCCCAGGAAGTGAAGATGTAAGTTATGAATGACCTGCAGGGATATTATGAGGGGATTGTAGTGTGGACTGTGGAAACATTATGTTGTTGTAGTAGTTTTTGATTTTATGATGTAATGTAAAACTTATGAATATATCTAGTGTTTCCAAGGCTACTAAACCAATCGGTCTTTCGAGATTTGATCTTTCTTGTGATCATGCCAATGTTATGTAATAATGCACCGACTCTAGGAAACTAGGGTCGGGGCGTTACAGTTGGTATCAGAGGAAGTTTAGTACAAACCTTGGAAGCTAGATTTAGATAAACTCTGATTAGAGCACGTAGACCTAAGATGAACTTTGAGGATTAGTATAGAAGAACTTCCTAGAATTTTGGTATTGTAGAGACTTTGTGAGTTTTGCGAGCAATACATCCCTGTCTGGATACGAGCAGGTAGAGGCGGCTCTGGCACAGATGTACCTAGGGGTAAAACCCGAAAACACCGCTTTGAGCTAGACTCGAACGGGAACTGGTGCACGACAACGGGCCTTGCTGCACTCTTGGTTACGACACTCCCGGGGGATATGCTTAGGATAACTCTCACTTTCTTTACAAATCATTATGAAGGGTTTATGAGTATATACTTCCTCAAAGAAAACATATTTATGATTATGGATTATATCCATAGATAGTTCAATTTATGTTAAGTGTTTTATAAGTATGGGATTATGTATTTTGATTCATAAACTGATCTAGTTTATGCCATTGTTTAGAAATGGCACCTAGTGGAAGAAATGGAAACCGTATCAATGCACGCACTCCATGTAGGGATTGCCCTCCTGCTCAAGATAATTATAGTGGGGCTGGTGATGCAACTGGTGCTGATCAGCTAATCACCGTACTGGGACAACTTACTCAGGTTATGAATAATAACCTTACCCGTATGGAGCACCCTGATCCGCAGCGTGGAGGATCAATGTTAGATCGATTCATGAGACAACAACCACCAACGTTCAATGGAAGTACAAATCCCTTAGTAGCTGAGCAATGGATATTTTCCCTAGAGAAAATATTTCAGGCTTTGGGGAGTAGTGAAAGGGAAAAAGTTACCATGGCAGTTTACCGCCTCACTGGAGATGCTGATCAATGGTGGTCATTGATTCAAAACATGAAGGAAGATGATGAAGTATCAAACAAGGAATGGAGGGAGTTCAAAGATCTGTTTTTAGAAAAATACTTTCCTCGCGACCATCGAGCAGATATGGAAAGGCAATTTCTGAGTCTGAGACAAAAGGAGGATGAGAATGTCACAAAGTATGAGGCTAACTTTACAAGGTTAGCGAGGTATGCTGGAGATTATATTCGCAACCCAAGAAGTAAGATTGATCGTTTCTTTGATGGGTTAAAACCATTTCTCCGTCGAGCATTAGTCTCACAATCCTTTTCATCGTACGAAGACATTGTCTCATGTGCTATCAAGACCGAAAAGGAATTCTCTAAGTCTTATGACTTTAAAGCAAAGCAAGAGAAGAAGAGACCTGCTGATCAATCTGGGAATGGAAATAAGGGGAAGAAGGGAAAGGTTGAATATCCATCTTGTGGTAAGTGCGGGAAGAAACACCCCGGTGCTTGCCTGAAGGGAATGGGAGTCTGTTACAAGTGTGGTGAAAAAGGCCACCAAGCTCATGATTGCAAGGGGAAGAAGGAAGCTACCAACGTTCAGTGCTACAATTGCAGGGAGATGGGGCATTATGCAAATGCATGTCCTAAGCGTCAGGAGAACTTACCTCAGAAAAGGCCAAGGGATCAAGGCCAGGCTTATGCTATCACTACTGCTGAGGTAGAAACTCCGAAAGACGTGGTGGCAGGTAATTTAATGGTTTCCTCAAGTTTAGCAAATGCATTATTTGATTCTGGATCATCGCATTGTTTCATATCTTCCCAGTTTGCTAAGAAAATTAGATATTTCCAATTTGATTTAATAAGGGAGTTGTCAGTTAAAACTCCTAAGGGAAGTATCGTTGCAACAAAGTTTTGTGAATCAGTCCCCATTAGAGCACATAAATTTTCTTTATCTGCTGATTTCATCGTCATACCTATGATTGAGTTTGATATAATCCTCGGTATGGACTGGCTTTCGGACTATGATGCGAAGATTTATTGTAAGAAGAAAGAGGTTACGATTCATGATGATAATGATAAGGAGCACCTTATTTTTAGAGCAGAATCGTCACCACCTAATTCTTATTTAGACCCACCCCCAGTAGCTCAACTTAATTCAATTATTGGGGAGGAAGAGAATGAAATAACTGTCGGTGAGGAAAGGAATGTTCAAATAGAGGATGTACCTGTTGTGAAAGAATTTGTAGATGTATTTCCGGAAGATTTACCTGGACATCCTCCAGAACGAGAAGTTGAGTTTTCTATTGATTTGATTCCTGGATCAAGGCCTATATCGAAGACCCCTTATAGAATGGCCACTGTAGAGTTAGTCGAACTAAAGAAACAACTAGAGGAATTGAGTAATAAGGGATTTATTCGCCCTAGTGTTTCTCCATGGGGAGCCCCTGTTCTTTTTGTTAAAAAGAAAGATGGATCTATGAGGTTATGTATCGACTACAGGGATATCAATGCTATAAAAATAAAGAACAAGTATCCCCTACCTCGTATTGATGATTTATTTGACCAACTGCATGGAGCTCAATACTTTTCAAAGATTGACCTTCGATCTGGATACCATCAGTTGTGTGTGAAGAAGGAAGACATTCCGAAGACAGCATTTCGAACCAGGTACGGGCATTACGAGTTTACTGTAATGCCGTTTGGATTGACTAATGCACCCTCTGTATTCATGGATCTGATGAATAGAGTTTTCAAGGAGTATCTCGATGAATTTGTGGTGGTATTTATTGATGATATCTTGGTATACTCCAAAACCTACGAAGATCATGAAAATCATTTGCGCAATATCTTGAAGACTCTGAGGAGGCATGAATTATATGGGAAGTTTAGCAAGTGTGAATTCTGGGTTCAGGAGATTTCTTTTCTTTGCCATATTGTCTCTAAAGATGGAATCTCTGTTGATCCTTCTAAGACCAAGGCAATCCAAGAATGGCCAGCACCTACGAGTATAACTGAGGTACGTAGTTTTATTGGTTTGGCAGGTTATTATCGACGTTTCGTCCAGAATTTTGCCCGATTGGCAAACCCATTAACGAAGCTCACACGTAAAGGGGTTAAATTTGTTTGGACAAAAGAGTGTGAAGAATGTTTCGAAGAACTGAAGAGAAGATTAGTCAATGCTCCTATATTGACTCTACCATCGGGGAATGATGGGTTCGTTATTTATAGTGATGCATCAAAGAAAGGACTTGGCTGTGTCCTTATGCAGAATGATAGAGTTATTGCCTATGCATCACGACAGTTGAAAATTCATGAACAAAACTATCCTACTCATGATCTCGAGTTAGCATCAGTGATCTTTTCTTTGAAGATATGGAGGCACTACCTCTATGGTGAAAAATGTGATATTTATACTGATCACAAGAGTTTGAAGTATATTTTCTCACAAAAAGAACTCAACATGAGGCAAAGGAGATGGCTTGAATTACTCAAGGATTATGATTGTACGATACACTACCACCCGGGGAAGGCAAACAAGGTGGCAGATGCTTTGAGTAGAAAAGACCATGGAGTTTTGAACAATATGAGAATTGAAAGGGATCCAATTTTCATGGATCTAGAGAAGATGGACATGGGAATAACCAGGGAAGGTGAAACATCAATGCTTTTTCAAATGGTTGCCAAACCATCTTTACTAGAAAGGATTAAGAGTTCTCAGACCAATGATGAAGAATTCCAAAAGAAGATTAAAGCTGTGAATGATGGGAGATTGAGAGACTTTGTGTATGAAGATGGAATTTTGAAATTCGGGAAGAGACTTTGTGTTCCCGATTTACCTGATCTGAAAAGGGAATTGTTGGATGATGCTCATAGTTCCAATTTCTCTATACACCCTGGGAGCACCAAAATGTATAGAGATTTGAAGGAACATTTTTGGTGGGACAACATGAAGAGGGAGATTGCTGATTTTGTGTCAAGATGTATGGTTTGTCAACAAGTGAAAGCTGGAAGGCAACAGCCTGGAGGAGTCATGCAACCTCTTCCCATACCGGAGTGGAAATGGGACAATATTACGATGGACTTTGTCATGGGGATACCAAAGACTCCTAGAAGGAACGATGCAATATGGGTTATTGTTGATCGTCTTACCAAGTCAGCACATTTTCTTGCTATAAGAGAAGATCTACCCCTGGAACGTCTAGCAAGACTATACATTAATGAAGTTGTGAGACTTCATGGAGTTCCCCTATCGATTGTTTCTGATCGTGATCCCCGTTTTACTTCAAGATTTTGGAAAAGTCTTCAGAAATCCCTGGATACTGAACTTCATTTGAGCACTGCTTACCACCCTCAGACAGACGGACAATCAGAACGGACTATTCAGACCTTAGAAGACATGTTGAGATCTTGCTCACTTGATTTTCAGGGTATGTGGGATCAATATTTACCACTAGTAGAATTTTCCTATAACAATAGCTTCCATTCGAGTATTCAGATGGCACCATATGAAGCGTTATACAGAAAGAGATGTCGTACACCAACCTGTTGGGATGACGTTGGTGAAAGAAAACTTGTAGGCCCAGAACTGGTGGAGGAAACGGTGGAAAAGGTGAAAGTAATCCAAAATCACATCAAAGCAGCTCAAAGTAGGCAGAAGAGCTATGCCGATAATCGAAGGAAGGATTTGGAATTTCAAGTCGGTGATCATGTTTTCCTAAAGGTATCTCCGTGGAAGGGAGTCATACGTTTTGGTAAGAAAGGTAAATTGAGTCCCAGGTACATCGGACCTTTCGAAATTCTAGAACGAATTGGGGCTGTAGCTTACCGATTGGCAATGCCGCCAAGTCTCTCCAAAGTTCACGATGTGTTCCACGTATCTCTGTTGAGAAAATACATGCCTGACCCAACGCATGTACTCACCTATGAGGAATTAGAACTGGAACCGGATCTGTCTTATTGTGAAGAGCCCGTCAGGATTCTTGATACAAGAGAACAAGTTCTGAGAAACCGGACGACGCGTCTGGTAAAAGTTTTGTGGAGAAATCATAAGATGGAAGAGGCAACGTGGGAACCCGAGGAACTTATGATGAAGAACCACCCGAGTCTTTTTATGCAGTTATACCCTAGAAATTGCGAGGACGCAATTATTTGAAGGAGGGTAGAATGTAACACCCCAAGCTTCTATGGTACGCTTCTCTTTGAATAATGTGATAGCGTGTGTTGTACGCAACACCGAGTTCTAACACACCATAACTAATCAAACTAGCCGTTATGAATAGTAATACCTACTTTTTGAAATTATATATATTTTATATTTGAAAATGGACTTCATTTTTGGATTCGGAATATCGAATTTAGCCTAGGGTGAAATTTTGGTACATTTCGGATAACTTTCATATTTTGATGAATAGTGAAAATTACTAAATTTTAATTAAAAACAACTTTTTTAATCAAATTAATTACTAGTGATAAATTATGAATTTGAGTGGTTTTAAAGTATATTTAGAATATATTTTTACCATTTAATATAATTTTGGTCATTGGACATAATTTTACAATTAAACCGAACATAAACAAGTGTCAATCTTTTGATAGTTATTATCTCTTAAAAACACGCTTTTTATTTTAACAGCGGGAATTAATTTTAAATTAATTTCTGCCACTTCTGTGTTTTGAATTTAGGAAAATGGATTCCATATTTGGAATCAGGATGTTCAAATTGTGTAAATAGGTAACTTTTATTTTTAGACATTTTGAATAGTTACTGTGGTAAATATTTTATTTACCATGGTTAAAGGGTAAATCCGGTAAATAAGGGTTAAAAAAATAATATTATAATAATACAAAATTACCCTAAAACGTGTCCTAACCTTATTGGTGGACACATACCCGACCATGGGCATCCTTTGGTCAATTTGGGGACCCCTTGGAGCCACTTGTATGTGGTAGGGACACTTTATATTAATAAAGTTAAAATAAAAATAAAAATGGCATAAGCTTACATCTTTTAGAAGAACAATTTTTACATAGGGTTATACATGTTGGATTTTCGATTATAAATATTCATTAGAAAGCTAAAAAGATTTCCTACATAATGATATTTTATTTATAAATTTTAGACATTATATAATTTATTTTATTTATGACACAATGATGATGCAGTAATTACTAAAATAGTGAAAAATAAAAATAATTGATCTTATAAATACCCAAATAATTATAATATGAAACTTTTAATGAATTAAACTAATTTTCTATGATAATATGATATATTAGGATTTATTTAATTGACTTTTTTCGAAGTAATCAATCTGTTAGGAGTTTCACAAAAATCAACTATTGAATAGTGTCAAAATTGACATAAAAGAGTTCTTAAAACAAATATTATATTATTAATTGATATTAAATTCCTAAAAATCTAAGGTTTGGCCAAGAGACTTATATTATGATAGGTTCCTCATTAATGGACCACTTGGGGGTCGCTTGGATGTATATAGTAAGTTTATTAATAATATTATATAAAAATACAAAGAGACATTGTAAAAGTGAAACTAATTAACTTAGAGTTAATACTTCAAGATAAGGTTAATATAAGTACCCAAACCTGTCTAAATTCTATTGGATGAGTTGTTTTCGACCTATCCACACCTCATCCTTTGAATAGTCAACTTTGGAGCCTTTGTAAACCGAATATGAATTTATTATAAATTAATATTTCTAACTTTTCCAAAGGTGCCCCTCACCCCTCTTATAAAAGGGCAATCCTCCTTCTCATTTCTTCACACCTTCAAAGCCTTTTGGTTCGGCCAAACTCTGCCCAAATACTCTCCCAACATCCCTCAATACAACCTAGAGGCCTTAGTTTGATCAGAAAGCCAACCTAAGGAGCCCTTTTGATCAAATCAAAAGGAAGAACCCGAAGAAGAGGTAATGATTTCACCACCCTTTTCTAAGTTCATTTCTTCTTCCACTTCTTCTTCCTTTGTTCTTACCATTCTGAAATAATAACTCCAGTATCTCACATATACTGTGATGTTATTATAAATATGGTACAATCATATTTAGTATTCTATCCACCCTTTGAATAACATGTCACCATACGTGCGTACGTACGGCTTACCGTCTCCACGTCGTGGTGTAATTGTTATTCAATATAATATTATTTGGATGGGTATAATAATGATGTGTAACTCATGTAAATAATAAATATAACATGTTAATGATTCTGTATATATGATATACCATCCATTTAAATATTATTTTAATATCAAAAGAATGATATTGTCGCTCGTGCGTACGTACGGACTACCGTCTCCACGAACGCGATGAGATTCATTCTCCATCGTATCCATTCAAGTATAATTATCATTTGATGATTTAAAAATGATGTTTAAGGACTGTATATCATTATGGATATGAATAAGATACAACAACCATGGCTTATGTAACAAAACATATAAAAGAAAATGAGTAAGTTAACTCCCGAAACGACGATAATTCTAAGATATTATTAACAAATCAATGTTAAAAGATCATATATGATATCATATTAATATATATGATTCTTGTATAATTTAATAACAACTATTTCACCATTATACAGGAGGTTAACCTACCCCAACCAAGGAAAAGTACAAGGTAAGGGTTATTTCACAATCTCTTCATTATCCGAGGTTGTTTATATGTAATAATCTACTGGGATCTCTTTATCATCCACATCCATGTTTCTTAAAAATGTATTTCAAAACATTTTTACTATTTACAAGAATATGGGTTAAAGTCATTTATACCCGTTTTTGACTTTTTATAAGAGGTTTATAAAGGAATCTTTCCGTCGTTTTCAAAACAAGGTCCTTTTTAACCTTTTCGACAGAATTGAGGTAAGAATGTTTTTTTAACTTATACGGCGGGTGCGGTTATTTTACGCCGTTATAAAATCTTCAAAGCTTTCCATACAAGCTTATAAGAATATTTTCAAAGAAAATGTTTTATTTTATATGGATCTTAAATGATTTCAAAATAAAAGGAGATATTTCTTTAAAAAGAATTTTGATTTCATCTATGTCAACATCCTTTGATGAATTTTAAGATTATTTGAAGTTGATTTATTATGATACAAAACTTCTATATTGTATTGAAGGTTTTGTGATATGTTTGACTGTGGATGTGCTATTTTTATACCATTCATAGTTTATTGTGAAAGTATTGACATTTCGTATGCTAGTTTTAATACGAATGTTTATGTTATGTTTAAACCTTTTCATATGGGAATGCATTGGACTTAATAAGTGACGGGTGGAGCCCGCTATAGCTCCTCGATGCATCGGTAGGTCTCATGAGACAAACTAGTGTCTTGGCACAAGGCCTTGACAAAATCTTATTTGTAGTCTTGGCACGAGGCCTTGGCTATGTGGTTATGATAGTCTGGCATTATGCATTCCAACATTATGAAAGTGGTTATTTATTTTTTCATGTGATTATTCGATTAGTGGAATATCCATGTGAATAAGTAAATGGAATTATTTCATTTTATTTATGCCATACCATGTTGAAAGTTCATGTTTAAAAGGCTTTTGTTTTAGTTATACATTGCCTTAAATGTTTATTCTTATTGATGAAAGTTTCCGCTATATTGTTATCCTTACTGGGCATTTGAGATCACCCCTTTTCTATGTTTTATTTTTCCCAGGAAGTGAAGATGTAAGTTATGAATGACCTGCAGGGATATTATGAGGGGATTGTAGTGTGGACTGTGGAAACATTATGTTTTTGTAGTAGTTTTTGATTTTATGATGTAATGTAAAACTTATGAATATATCTAGTGTTTCCAAGGCTACTAAACCAATCGGTCTTTAGAGATTTGATCTTTCCTGTGATCATGCCAATGTTATGTAATAATGCACCGACTCTAGGAAACTAGGGTCGGGGCGTTACAGGCTTCATGGAGGGGAGCGGCTCCATTAGACTCATGAAGCAACACCATCATGGATTTGTGTTGTCATGAAGGGTACTTCTTAGACTCATGGAGGAACATCGTCATGGATTCACATGGTCGTGAATGGGACTTATACAAATATGACATCCATAAACTAGACTTCTGTGAACAAAAATTCACGAATGGGATCCATGAATTATTTTGGCAGTCTCACTTTGAATGGTCCTAACTTTTGATTCAGAACTCTATTCCGGATCACTGACCAGTCCAATTAAATCTTGTGAAATAGGATACTCTAATTGATAAACTTTTGAAGAATTACTTTCATTATTTATAGATGTTTTCTAGTCCAAAAAATTGTCTTCATGGTCTAGAAAAACGTTTTTGTTTACTATGAACTAACTGTATGATCCCACTTTCCAAAGCGCACCCCACCTCACACATTTAGGAACACTATTTATCAATCCATACACAATCCATTTGGTAACCTATGAAATTTAATGTTGGTTCATCTCATGAATGTGTTCCCCTTTGTACATTTAGATTTAACCATTCCTTAATACAAATGGGATGCATTTTTTAATCTTCAAAGTTATCAACACTACACACAAACCATTCACCCAGTATTGTATCTCCAGAAGATGGGTTGTTGAAGCCTGAAACTTCCGAAACTGCATAAAACTCTCGAGATACTTCCCATGAAATTAACCTCATCCAAAAACAACACATTTAAATATTATAACTCTTAGAATTACATTATTATTTCATATATATTCCAAAAACATTGAGAATATCATGTAAATGTTCTTTGAATTTAGTTACATTTTTAGAACATTTCAACATATTATAATCATATAAATTCCCTAAAAATTTCATTTTTAGTATCCCCTTATTGAATTTCATATAATTAAATTAATCATAAACCATGTGTATCAAAACCACCATATAGAATTTTATTAAAAAAATTCATTATCTTTATAAGATAAAAATCAGATAAATTATACTTCTTATGATGATTTTATCCAAACATAAAAGAATGCATGTTATCAATGAGTAAACACTATTGATAAATTAATTGAAAACAATATTCATGCTCGGAACATTAGTTCTTTTTATCTCTATGACCTTATATATATATATACATCACTTCATAGAATATACAGTTGATATGATATATTTTTCCGAATAATAGAAAAGATTTATATAACCAATAATGTTTTAATGAATCCATTAGTCACATCGAGTATTAAAAATAGCATCCTGCCTTTTTATCACATAAACATTCATTACATTATACAAAACTGAGGATCTTTAAGATTTAGTGTCTTGGAAACCAGGAACTTATTACATGAGAAAAAAACGTTCTTCTTAAACACTTGAAAGGCTTCTTCATTTGTTCATCATAAGTTCATTACAGCATATCATAACTTGGGATCATACATAAAAGGAAAGGGTGAGAAAAAGGCCCAGTAAGGGAAACAAGGGAAACATTTTACATGAGAACTTGAGATACATCAAAAGTCATGAAAAATAACTTTAAGGCATGAGAAAGAGATCATGAGGCATATAATAATAAAAATAACGTGTTTCATAACTTGAAGATGTGGATACAAAATTTAATATAGACAATAAATTCCATTTCACCATGGCCCATCCCCAATGTGTCATTAAAAATTACCAAGGTTATTCACCAAGGTATCAGTCAAAATGGTCATCCCTAGAGATTAAGTCTTTATCCAATGTATTGGAGCCTATCAGGGCGCACCCTTAAATTTTCCTTAATTATCATGTGATTCACATATATTATCATCAATAATTTCATAAAGAAACTCATATATCATAAAATAAATGGGTTTCACTTCATAATCATAAAGTTTTAAAAACTGCTTTAAAGACATGATATTTATGTCACTTAAAACCCACGGAAAATGAAAGAGGGTCTTATGTATGTAAATACAAAAATTTAAAATAGAAATTTTTGGTATATATGTGAATACTCATTTATAAGTAAGAGATTTGAGTATTCACTTAATAAAATATAATAATTTGAGAAAAATAGAGAGACATTTGAGACGGGAATTCTGCAGCCTAACGGCTATGCTTTGGGGTTTTCGAAAACATTGAAAAGAGAGGGGATATAGGTCACCCACTCATAAATGATCCAAAGAACAGTATAAGGACAGAATATAATGGGTATAAGAACATGGTAATGAGATTTGAAAGATATACCATATGAAATGAAAAACATGGAGGGAAGACAAAAATAAGATTTCTCTTATGAAAAATCGACAGCCTAATTGCGGCACTTAAACATCAACAAAATGAGTTGAAGAGATAAAATAGGGTGTCTCATCATATTAACATATAATATCAGTATGATAGATATAGAGATAATACCCCAACATTATAAAAAGTAACTTTAATGACTTGACATTAAAGTAGAACTTCGAAAAATGAGAAAGGTGAAAGAATCCTTGAAAAATTCGGCAGCCTAAGAGCGCCACTTAAACTTCAACAAAAATGAATTGACAAGACAAAATAGGGTCTCTCATAATATGAACATAAAATATCAGTATGATAGATATAGATATCATACCCGAACATAATAAAAAGGAACTTTAAAGACTTTACATGAAAGTAGAACTTCGAAAAATGAGAAAGGTGAAAGAATCCCTTAAAAATTCGGCAGCCTAATAGCGCCACTTAAACTTTCTTAAAACAAATTGAAGAGAGAAAGTGGAGGTCTCTTGTCATATGAACATGAAAAGGTCAGTAAGAGTAATATAAAAGAACATACTCCAACATAACAACTTGGAGCATAAATGAATCGACATAAAAGAT
Source organism: Viscum album (assembly GCA_963277665.1). NCBI lineage: Eukaryota > Viridiplantae > Streptophyta > Magnoliopsida > Santalales > Viscaceae > Viscum > Viscum album. The sequence continues at coordinate 1,667,832,170 of OY728143.1, read as the reverse complement.
AGTACTTGGAAAGAAAGAGAGAGGTATGATCCCTTACCTTAAAACGTAACTCTTAAAACTCAAAGGTTGGGACATTCAGGGATTGGGGGAACCCTAGGAGAACTCCTTGGGAGGTAATGAGACCAGAGCTTTGTTGGGGGAGAGTTTTGAGTCGAATGGAAGAGATTATGTCTTGGTATTTATAGGGAATGTGAGGGGACAAGGCCTTAATGGCCAAGGGACACCTCACAAGTGCTTTTCTCCAAACCATGGGCTCTCCCATGGTATTTCCCATGAAGTTAGACCACATGGGGCCCCCGATACAATAATTAATCACCTTTGGTCATCCAACCCTTAAAATATCTCATTACATCATCATGACACAGTTATGATGTCATTAAACAAACCAAAACCCTAAAACTGTATTTTTACTTTTCACTGAAAATTCAACATTCTCAGAAAAATCCCAAAATTTCACCTTGACCAAATATAAATGCTCAGATTTCAAAAATGAACTCCATTTTATAAAAATAATTTTCTAAATATTTTTAATTTAATTTTTAAATAAATACACTATTTACTGAAAATTCATTTTTTTCACAAAAATCACAAAAATTACCTTAAAATAATATCGATGCTCTGAGTTAAAAAATAAAATCCATTTTATAAAAATAATTTTCTACATAATTTTGATTTAATTTTTAATTAAAAACACTATTCACCCGAAAAAACTATTACTTGACTAATAATTAATTAAAAATAGTTATTTACCTATTTTATTGAATCGCATTACTTAATCAAGGTTCTTAGATTATATTAATAATTTCTTTAAGTGAGATTACTAATCCATTTGGTCACATTACTAATCCTAAGCATTAAATAACTATTCATAATTTACTATTCATCAAATATTAAGTTGATCTTACTAGACTCTAAATTTTGTATTGAACATAATTGTAGAAGACCATTTTTGAAAATCATTACACATAATTAGTTATCTAAGGTTTACATAAATATTTTCAAATATTCTTTTTCTAGAACTCTTCAAAAATATGCATACTATATTTATCCATACATTTGAAAATTTACAAACTTCATCACAAGAAGAAATCACAATTTTTATTTAAATTAAAGGATTACACAAGCCAGTTATGGTCTCCTTATATAGCCCCCTATCACACCAGCATAGGACCTAGTTGTAAGGTGTGATGAGGTGAGAGAATCTGAGGGAGGCTCGGCCAACATCGCACGAGTAGTAATTTCTATCAGTTTGAACTTCTCGCGAAGGTGATTCCGTTCTAGCTTCACACGATGAATTTCGGCTTGGGTTTGGTCCAGAGAAAAGCCCAGTGGTGCTACCTCCTTCCCAAGTCCTGTTAGATGTTCTTCAATCGGTCCAAGACTACTGGGTGAGGTCATCAAATCTTCTTCTATATTAATTAACCAAGATTACTTATATTTAGAGACAATAATCGAAAAGTTTAGTTTCCAGCGGTCATATTGACCAATGGTCATATAACAGTCAAAACACAATGGTCTCATTTTAATTATACTCATGTTATTAAGTGAAACCGTTTTGTTGAGTATAAAAAAATAAAATAACACACAAAATCAGGAAACAAGATTTATTCAAAATTTCGGGTCGTTAAAATCTTCCCCCCTAAGAAATTGCGTCCTCGCAATTTTTAAAAATTTGGTTTTGAAATTTCATTGAAAGTCGCACATCGGAAAAGGAGTCAGTAAAACTATTACTTTAAGAGAATGAAAGGGAAGTACAAAGGTCACCCGAGTTAACCCACTCTAGGATTCCATGTAGGAAAACATGGACATGGAGGAGAAAACAAAAGGGTCAAGTTCTGAGGGAGAGTGATAGAAAACATAATTAGGAGAAAGTTAACCATGAGAAAATCACAAACTTATGATGTGTGTAAATGGTCTTTGATTACCTAGTAGGAAACGTAAACCAACAACATTTTTTTTATGTTCCATTTCATAATTTTGAGGAATTAATTTAGAACAAAAACATAAGGAAATATACCTAACTTCATGTAGAGTTTCATCCTTTAATAAGTTTCTACCAAAACTAATATTTTCTACAAACGATGAGCATTCAAAACACTTGGTCTCATCAAAACACCAGAATCATCTTCTAGAGAATAAGATAATCCACCAAAGATTAACTATCTATTTCTTTTATTATCCCAAAAATAGAAAGGGCAAGATAAAACAACTCTTCAAAAAGAAAGAATCCCATTGGAAGGGAAACTTTTTTAAATATTAAAAATTCCATGGTACTACCCAAAGTTCATCATAGACCATTCCATAAATAATTGTCCTTAAAATTCATCAAAATAAACCAAACTAAGATTGAAACCCAAATAAAAGAAGGATTTGATTACATAGTCTTCCAAAATAAACTTCATCGTTCATCTCCAAACAACATCAACCACTCCTAACATCTTATAAAAAAAGTATCTAACCTAAACATATTTTCCCCAAGATTGGTTAATCATTTCCATAAGTAACCTAAATTACTATAAGTTCACCTTAAATTCATCAATTCTTCAAAATATAAGTCAACCATTACTCATCAAAGAAAATAACGTAGTAATCTATTTACCTCGATTAAATAGGGTTCCCAAAATAGTTAACGTCTTCCAAAATAATAATCATCTTTTAATCCCCTAATCATCTCAATCATATTAATACGAAAATCATCACATTTTCTATCACATTGGTTGTTGGGATATGTCCTTCCATTTCCCACCATTAACTAAGAAAAGAAAGTAAAATTAGGGTCTTAAATACTTATCCAATAATCATGAAAAGGAACTTAAAGCATACAAGGATAACTTTTAGAAGAAAAGTATACCCTAACTTGTGATACCCTAGGTTCCAAACTAGGTTATCCATGATCATATATTCTTATGTGAATCTTTATTTTAATTTATCTTTGTTCCTTTAATAATGATTCATACTAAGCTTATGAATTTATCAAATCATATCCCCCAGGAGTGTCGTAACCATGAGTGCAGCAAAGCCCGTTGTCATGTACCAGTTCCCATTCAAGTCTAGCTCAAAGCGGTTTTTTCGGGTTTTACCCCTATGTACATCTGTGCCAGAGCCACCTCTACCTGCTTGTATCCAAACAGGGATGTATTTGCTTGGCAACCCCTTACTTAATACTCACCAAAATATCCGAAATATTTCCTATATTTAAACTTGTCTATAGTATTATTCCTAAAGTTTTCATATCCTAATTTCCAAAAATAACTAAACCGTCCTTTGATACAAACTATATCATCCCACCTTTTTATCACATAATCTTTCATTAAGTTATACTAAACTGAGGATCTTTAAGGTTTATTGTCTTGGAAACCAAAAACTTATTACCTGAGAAAAAAATATTCTTTTTAAACACTTGGAAGTCTTCTTAATTTGTTCATCCTATGTTCATTACAACATCTCATAACCTGGGAGCATACATAAAACGAAATGGTGAGAAAAATTCCCTGTAAGGGAAACAAGGGAAACATTTTACAAGACAACTTGAGATACATCGTAAGTCATGAAAAATAACTTTAAGGCATGAGAAAGAGATCATGGGGCATATTATAATAAAAATAACGTGTTTCATAACTTGAAGATGTGGCTACAACATTTAATATAGACAATCCATTCCATTTCACCGAGGTTCATCCCCAAGGTGTCATTAAAAATTACCAAGGTTATTCACCAAGGTATCAGTCAAAATGGTCATCTCTAGAGATTAAATATTTACCCAATGCATTGGAGTACTATCAGGGCACGCCCTTAAATTTTCCTTTATTATCATGTGATCCACATATATCATCTTCAATAATTTCATAAAAACCCCATATAGCATAAAATAAATGAGGTTTATTTCATAATCATAAAGTTTTAAAAACTGCTTTAAATACATGATATTTATGTCACTTAAATCCCACAGAAAAGGAAAGCGGGTATTATGTATGTAAATCCCAGAATTTAAAATAGAAAATTTTGGTATATATATTAATACCCATTTAGAAGTAAGAGATTTGATTATTCAATTAATAAAATAAAATAATTTGAGAAAAAGAGAGAGACATTTGAGACGGAAATTCTGCAGCATAATGGCTATGCTTCGGGGTTTTAGAAAACATTGAAAAGAGAGGGGACATAGGTCACCCACTCATAAATGATACAAAGAAAAGTATAATGACAGAATATAATGGATATAAGAACATGGTAATGATATTTTAAAGACATACCATATGAAATGAAAAACACGGAGGGAAGGAAAAAAATAAGATTTCTCTTATGAAAACTCGGCAGCCTAACGGCGTCACTTAAAATTCAACAAAATGAATTGAAGAGATCAAATAGGGTCTCTAATCATATGAACATAGAAGATAAGTATGATAGATATAGATATAATACCCCGTCATAATAAAAAGAAACTTGAAACACTTGACATGAAAGTAGAACTTCGAAAAATGAGAAAGTTAATAGAATCCCTTAAAAATTCGGCAGCCTAACAGCGCCACTTAAAATTCAACAAAAATGAATTAATGAGATCAAATAGGGTATCTCATAATATGAAAATAAAATATCAGTATGATAGATATAGATATCATACCCAACATTATAAAAAGGAACTTGAAATACTTGACATGAATGTAGAACTTTGAAAAATGAGAAAAGTGAAAGAATCCCTTAAAAATTCGGCAGCCTAACGGCGCCACTTAAACTTTATTAAAACGAATTGAAGGGAGAAAGAGGGGTTATCTCATCATATGTACATGAAAAGGGCAGTATGAGTAATATAAAAGAACATCCTCCAACATAAGAACATGGAGAATAAAAGAAATGACATAAAAGAGAGTACTTGGAAAGGAAGAGAGAGGTAGGATCCCTTACCTTAAAACGTAACTCTTAAAACTCAAAGGTTGGGACCTTGAGGGATTGGGGGCTCCTTGGGAGGACTCCTTGGGAGGTAATGAGTCCATATCTTCATTGGGGGAGAGTTTGGAGTCGAATGGATGAGATGATGTCTTGGTATTTATAGGGAAAGTGAGGGGACAAGGCATTAATGGCCAAGGGACACCTCATAGGTGGTTTTCTCCAAACCATGGGATCTCCCATGGTTTTCCCATGGAGTTAGGCCACATGGTCCCTCATACTCATGTTATCAAATGAAACGGTTTTGTTGAGTATAAAAAAAATAAAATAACACAAAAAATCAGGAAACAATATTTATTCAAAATTTCGTGTCATTACACTCTTCCACCCTTAAGAAATTGCGTCCTTACAATTTTTTAAAATTGGTTTTTGAAATTTCATTGAAAGTACCACATCGGAAAAGGAGTCAGAAAAATTATTACATTAAGAGAAATAAACAGAAGTACAAAGGTCACCTGAGTTAACCCACACTAGGATTCCATGTAGCAAAACATGGACATGGAGGAGAAAACAAAGGGTCTTGTTCTGAGGGAGAGTGATAGAAAAAATGATTAGGAGAAATTTAACCACGAGAAAATCACAAACTTGTGATGTGTGTAAACGGTATTTGATTACCTAGTAGGAAACGTAAACCAACAACGTTTTTGTTTTATGTTCCATTTCATAATTTTGAAGAATTCATTTACTATATAGAACAAAAACATAAGGAAATATACCTAACTTCAAGTAGAGTTTCATCCTTTAATAAGTTTGTACCAAAACTAATCTTTTCTCCAAATGATAAGCATTCAAAACCCTTGGTCTCATCAAAACACAAGAATCATCTTCTAGATAATCACATAATCCACCAAAGATTAACTATATATTTCTTTTATTAACCCAAAAATAGAAAGGTAAAGATAAAACAACTCTTCAAAAAGAAATAATCCCATAAAAAGGGAAACTTATTTAAATATTCAAAATTCCACAGTACTACCCAAATTTCATCATAGACCATTCCATACATAATTGTCCTTAAAATTCTTCAAAATAAACCAAACTAAGATTGAAACCCAAATACAAGAAGGATTTGATAACATAGTCTTCCAAAATAAACTTCATCGTTCATCTCGAAACAACATCAACCACTCCTAACATCTTATGACAAAAGTAGCTAACCTAAACATATTTTCCCCAATATAGGTTAATCATTTCCATAAGTAACCTAAATTACTATAAGTTCACCTTAAATTCATCGATTCTTAAAAATATAAGTCAACCTTTACTCCTAAAAGAAAATACCGTAGTAATCTATTTACCTTGATCAAATAGGGTTCCCAAAATAGTGAACTTATTCCAAAATAATAATCATCTTTTAATCCCCTAATCATCTCTTTCATATTAATACGGCAATCATCACATTTCCTATCACATTTGTTGTTGGTACATGTTCTTACATTTCTTTCCATTAACTAAGAAATGAATGTAAAATTAGGGTCTTAAATACTAAGCCAATAATCATGAAAAGGAACTTAAAGCATAGAAGGATAAATTTTAGAAGAAAATTATACCCTAACTTGTGATCCCCTAGGTTCCAAACTATGTTATCCATGATCATATATTCTTAGGTGAATCTTTAATTTATTTTATCTTTGTTCCTTTAATAATGGTTCATACTAAGCTTTTGAATTTACCAAATCATATCCCCCAGGAGTGTCGTAACCAAGAGTGAAGCAAGACCGGTTGTCGTGTACCAGTTCCCATTCGAGTCTAGCTCAAATTCGTGTTTTCAGGTTTTACCCAAATGTACATCTGTGCCAGATCCACCTCTACCTTCTTGTATCCAGATAGGGATGTATTTTCTTGGCAACCCCTTACTCAATACTCACCAAAATACCAGGAATATTTCCATATTTAAACTTTTCTATAGGCTTCTTCCTAAAGTTTTCATATCCTAATTTCCATATATAAATAAACCATCCTTTGATACCAACTATATCATCCCACCTTTTCATCATATAAACTTTCATTACATTATACAAAACTGAGGATCTTTAAGGTTTAGTGTCGTGGAAACCAGGAACTTATTACATGAGAAAAAAAACATTCTTCTTAAACACTTGAAAGGATTCTTAATTTGTTCATACTATGTTCAATACAGCATCTCATAACCTGGGATCATACATAAATGGAAAGGGTGAGAAAAAGGCCTAGTAAGGGAAACAAGGGAAACATTTTACATGAGAACTCGAGATACATCAAAAGTCATGAAAAATAACTTTAAGGCATGAGAAAAAGATCATGAGGCATATATTAATAAAAATAACATGTTTCATAACTTGAAGACGTGGCTACAACATTTAATATAGAAAATCCATTTTGTTTCACCAAGGTCCATCCTCAAGGTGTCATTAAAATTACCAAGGTTATTCACCAAGGTATCAGTCGAAATGGTCATCTCTAGAGATTAAATCTTTACCCAATGCATTGGAGTGCTATTAGGGCACACCCTTAAATTTTCCTTTATTATCATGTCAGACACATATATAATGATCAACAATTTCATAAACAACCCATATAGAATAAAATAAATGGGTTTCATTTCATAATCATAATGTTTTAAAAACTACATTAAAGACATGATCTTTATGTCACTTAAAACCCACGGAAAAGGAAAGCGAGTATTATGTATGTAAATCCCAGAATTTAAAATAGAAAATTTTGTTATATATGTGAATACCCATTTAGAAGGAAGATCTTTGAGTATTCACTTAATAAAATAAAATAATTTGAGAAAAAGAGAGAGACATTTGAGACGTAAATTTTGCAGCATAACGACTATGCTTCGTGGTTTTAGAAAACATTGAAAAGAGAGGGGACATAGGTCACCCACTCATAAATGATCCAAAGAACATTATAATGAAAGAATATAATGGATATAAGATCATGGAAATAAGATTTTAATGACATACCATATGAAATTAAAAACATGGAGGGAAGACAAAAATAAGATTTCTCTTATGAAAACTCGGCAGCCTAACGACGTCACTTAAAATTCAACAAAATGAATTGAAGAGATCAAATAGTGTCTATCATAATATGAAAATAGAAGATAAGTATGATAGATATAGATATAATACCCCAACATAATAAAAAGGAACTTGAAAGACATGACATGAAAGTAGAACTTCAAAAAATGAGAAAGGTGATATAATCCCTTAAAAATTCAGCAGCCTAACGGCACCACTTAAACTTCAACAAAAATGAATTGACGAGATAAAATAGGGTATCTAATAATATGAACATAAAACATTAGTATGATAGATATAGATATCATACCCCAACATAATAAAAATGAACTTGAAAGACTTGACATGAAATTAGAACTTCGAAAAATGAGAAAGGTGAAAGAATCCCTTAAAAATTCGGCAGCCTAATGGCGCCACTTAAACATTCTTAAAACGAATTTAAGGGAGAAAGAGGGGGTATCTCATCATATGAACATGAAAAGGGCAGTAAGAGTAATATAAAAGAACATCCTCCAACATAATAACATGGAGAATAAATGAAATGACATAAAAGAGAGTACTTGGAAAGGAAGAGAGAGGTAGGATCCCTTACCTTAAAACGTAACTCTTAAATCTCAAAGGTTGCGACCTTAAGGGATTGGGGTCACCTTGGGAGGACTCCTTGGGAGGTAATGAGACCATAGATTAGTTGGGGGAGAGTTTGGAGTCGAATGGATGAGATGATGGCTTGGTATTTATGGATAAATTGAGGGGACAAGGCATTAATGCCCAAGGGACACCTCACAAGTGGTTTTCTCAAAACCATGGGCTCTCCCATGGTATTTCCCATGGAGGTAGGCCACATGGGGCCCCCCATACAATAATTCATCACCTTTCATCAGCCAACCCTTAAAATATCTCATGACATCATCATGACACAGTTATGATGTCATTAAACATACTGAAACCCAAAAATTGTATTTTTACTATTCACTGAAAATTCAACTTTCTCAGAAAAATCCCAAAATTTCACCTTAACCAAATATCAATGCTCTGATTTCAAAAATGAACGCCATTTTATAAAAATAATTTTTCTAAATATTTTTAATTTAATTTTTAAATAAATACACTATTCACTGAAAATTAATTTTTTTCAGAAAAATCCCAAAAATTACCTTAACATAATATCGATGCTCTGAGTTCAAAAATGAAATCCATTTTATGAAAATAATTTTCTAAATATTTTTAATTTAATTTTTAATTAAAAAACACTATTCACCCGAAAAACTAATACTTGACTAATAATGAATTAAATAGTTATTTACATATTTTATTGAATCACATTACTTAATCAAGGTGCCTAGATTATATTAATATTTTCCTTAAGTGAGATTACTAATTTATTTGGTCACATTACTAATCCTAAGCATAAAATCACTATTCATAATTTACTATTCATCAAAAATTAAGTTGATCTTATTAGACTCTAAATTTCGTACTGAACATAATTGTAGAAGACCATTTTTTGAAAATTATTACACATAATTAGTTATCTAAGGTTTATATAAATATTTTCAAATATTCTTTTTCTAGAACTCATCCAAAATATGTATACTATATTTTTCCAGACATTTGAAAATTTACAAACTTCATCACAAGAAGAAATCACAATATGTATTTAAATCAAAGGATTACACAAGGCAGTTATGGTCTCCTTACATAGCCCCTTATCACACCAGCATAGGACCTAAGTGTAAGGTGTGCTAAGGTGAGAGAATCCGAGGGAGGCTCGGCCAACATCGCACGAGTAGTAATTTCTATCAGTTTGAACTTCTCGCGAAGGTGATTCCGTTCTAGATTCACACGATGGAGTTCGGCTTGGGTTTGGTCTAGAGAAAAGCCCAATGGTGCTACCTCCTTCCCAAGTTCTGTTAGATGGTCTTCGATAGGTCCAAGACTACTGGGTGAGGCCATTGAATCTTTTTTCTATAATAATTAACCAAGATTACTTTTATTTAGAGACAATAATCAAAACTTTTAGTTTCCAGTGATCATATTGACCAATGGTCATATAACAGTCAAAACCCAATGGTCTCATTTTAATTATTCTCATGTTATTAAATGAAATAGTTTTTTTGAATACAAAAAAATAAAATAACACAGAAAATCAGGAAACAAGATTTATTCAAAATTTCGGGTCGTTACAATCTTCCCTCCTTAAGAAATTGCATCCTCACAATTTTTTAAAATAGGGTTTTGAAATTTCATTGAAAGTCTGACATTGGAAAAGGAGTCAGTAAAACTATTACTTTAAGAGAAAGAAAGTGAAGTACAAAGGTCACCCGAGTTAACCCACACTAGGATTACAAGTAGGAAAACATTGACATTGAGGAGAAAACAAAGGGTCATGTTCTGAGGGAGAGTGATAGAAAACATGATTAGGAGAAAGTTAACCACGAGAAAATCACAAACATATGATGTGTGTAAACGGTCTTTGATTACCCAGTAGGAAACATAAACCAACAAAATTTTTGTTTTACGTTCTATTTCATAATTTTGAGGAATTCATTTACTACATAAAACAAAAACATAAGGAAATATACCTACCTTCAAATAGAGTTTCATCCTTTAATAAGTTTCTACCAAAACTAATCTTTTCTCCAAACGATGATCATTCAAAACACTTTGTCTCATCAAAACACAAGAATCATCTTCTAGAGAATCACATAATCCACCAAAGATTAACAATCTATTTCTTCTATTATCCTAAAAATAGAAATGGAAAGATAAAACAACTCTTCAAAAAGAAATAATCCCATAGAAAGGGAAACTTTTTTAAATCATCAAAATTCCATGGTACTACCCAATGTTCATCATAGACCATTCCATAAATATATGTCCTTAAAATTCCTCAAAATAAACCAAACTAAGATTGAAACCCAAATACATGAAGGATTTGATAACATAGTATTCCAAAATAAACATCATCATTAATCTCCAAACAACATAAACCACTCCTAACATCTTATAACAAAAGTAGATAACCCAAACATATTTTCCCCAAGATAGGTTAATCATTTCCATAAGTAACCTAAATTACTATAAGTTCACCTTAAATTCATCGATTCTTCAAAATATAAGTCAACCTTTACTCACCAAATAAAATACCGAAGTAATCTATTTACCTCGATCAAATAGGGTTCCCAAAATAGTGAACTTCTTCCAAAATAATAATAATCTTTTAATACCCTAATCATTTATGTCTTATTAAAACAGTAATCATCACATTTCCTATCACATGGTATTTGGGACATGTTCTTCCATTTCCCACCATTAACTAAGAAAAGAAAGTAATATTAGGGTTTTAAATACTTAGCCAATAATCATGAAAAGGAACTTAAAGCATAGAAGGATAAATTTTAGAAGAAAAGTATACCCTAACTTGTGATCCCCTAGGTTCCAAACTAGGTTATCTATGATCATATATTCTTATGTGAATCTTTATTTTATTTTATCTTTGTTCCTTTAATAATGGTTCATACTAAGCTTATAAATTTACGAAATCATATCCCCTAAGAGTGTCGTAACCAAGAGTGCATCAAGGCCAGATTTCATGTACCAGTTCCCATTCGATTCTAGCTCAAAGAGGTGTTTTCAGGTTTTACCCCTATGTACATCTGTGCCAGAGCCACCTCTACCTGCTCGTATCCAGACAGGGATGTATTTGATTGGCAACCCCTTACGCAATACTCACCAAAATACCAGGAATATTTCCTATATTTAAACTTTTCTGCAGGATTCTTCCTAAAGTTTTCATAACCTAATTTCCACAAATAACTAAAATATCCATTGATACCAACTATATCATCCCTCCTTTTTATCACATAAATATTCATTACATTATACAAAACTGAGGATCTTTAAGGTTTAGTGTCTTGGAAACCAGGAACTTATTACATGAGAAAAAAACATTCTTCGTAAACACTTGAAAGGCTTCTTCATTTGTTCATCCTATGTTCATTATAGTGTCTCATAACCTGGGAGCATACATAAAAGGAAAGGGTGAGAAAAAGGCCCAGTAAGGGAAACAAGGGAAACATTTTACATGAGAACTTGAGATACATCAAAAGTCATGAAAAATAACTTTAAGGAAAGAGAAAGAGATCATGAGGTATATCATAATAAAAATAATGTGTTTCATAACTTGAAGATGTTGCTACAACATTTAATATAGACAATCCATTCCGGTTCACCGAGGTCCATCCCCATGGTGTCATTAAAAATTACCAAGGTTATTCACCAAGGTATGAGTCAAAATGGTCATCTCTAGAGATTAAATCTTTACCCAATGCATTGGAGTTCTATCAGGGAGCACCCTTAAAATTTCCTTTATTATCATGTGATCCACATATATCACCATCAATAATTTCATAAACAACCCATATAGCATAAAATAAATGGGTTTCATTTCATAATCATAACGTTTTAAAAACTGCTTTAAAGACATGATCTTTATGTCACTTAAAACACACGGAAAAGGAAAGCGGTTCTTATATATGTAAATCCCAGAATTTAAAATAGAACATTTTGTTATATAAGTGAATACCCATTTAGAAGGAAGATCTTTGAGTATTCACGTAATAAAATAAAATAATTTGAGAAAAAGAGAGAGACAATTGAGACGGAAATTCTGCAGCATAACGGCTATGCTTCGGGGTTTTAGAAAACATTGAAAAGAGAGGGGACATAGGTCACCCACTCATAAATGATCCAAAGAACAGTATAATGACAGAATATAATGGATATAAGAACATGTTAATGAGATTTTAAATACATACCATATGAAATGAAAAACACGGAGGGAAGACAAAAATAAGATTTCTCTTATGAAAACTCGGCAGCCTAACGGCGTCACTTAAAATTCGTCAAAATGAATTGAAGAGATAAAATAGGGTATCTCATCATATGAACATAGAATATAATTATGATAGATATAGATATAATACCCCAAAAGAATAAAAATTAACTTTAAAGACTTGACATGAATGTAGAACTTCGAAAAATGAGAAAGGTGATAGAATCCCTTAAAAATTCGGCAGCCTAACAGCGCCACTTAAACTTCAACAAAAATGAATTGACGAGATAAAATAGGGTCTCTAATAATATGAACATAAAATATAAATATGATATATATATATAGATCATACCAAAACATAATAAAAAGGAACTTGAAAGACTTGACAGGAAAGTAGAACTTCGAAAAATGAGAAAGGTGAAAGAATCCCTTAAAAATTCGGCAGCCTAACGGTGCCACTTAAACTTTATTAAAACGAATTGAAGGGATCAAGATGGGGTATCTAATCATATTAACATGAAAATGGAAGTAATATTAATTTAAAATAACATCCTCTAACATAAGATCATGGAGCATAAAAGAAATGACATAAAAGAGAGTACTTGGAAAGGAAGAGAGAGGTAGGATCCCTTACCTTAAAACGTAAGTCTTAAAACTCCATGGTTGGGAACTTGAGGGATTGGGGGCATGTTGGGAGGACTCCTAGGGAGGTAATGAGACCATAGCTTCGTTGGGGGAGATTTTGGAGTCGAATGGATGAGATGATAGCTTGGTATTTATAGGGAAAGTGAGGGGACAAGGCATTAATGGCCAAGGGACACCTCAAAAGTGGTTTTCTCAAAACCATGGGCTCTCCCATGGTATTTCCAATGGAGTTAGGCCACATGGGTCCCCTTATACAATAATTAATCACCTTTGGTCTGCCAACCCTTAAAATATATCATGAAATCATCATGACACAGTTATGATGTCATTAGACATACTGAAACCCTAAAACTGTATTTTTACTATTCACTGAAAATTAAACTTTCTCAGAAAAATCCCAAAATTTCACCTTAACAAAATATCAATGCTCTGATTTCAAAAATGAACTCCATTTTGTAAAAATAATTTTTCTAAATATTTTTAATTTAATTTTTAAATAAATACACTATTCACCAAAAATTAATTTTTTTCAGAAAAATCCCAAAAATTACCTTAACATAATATCGATGCTCTGAATTCAAAAATGAAATCCATTTTATGAAAATAGCTTTCTAAATATTATTAATTTAATTTATTATTATAAAACACTATTCACCCAAAAAAACTAATACTTGAATAATTATTAATGAAACAGTTATTTACCTATTTTAATGAATCACATTACTTAATCAAGGTGCCTAGATTATATTAATACTTTCTTTAAGTGAGATTACTAATCCATTGGGTCACAATACTAATCCTAAGCATAAAATCATTATTCATAATTTGCTATTCATCAAAAATTATGTTGATCTAATTAGACTCTAAATTTCGTACTGAACATAATTGTGGAAGTCCGTTTTTTGAAAATCATTACACATAATTCGTTATCTAAGGTTTACATAAATATTTTCAAATATTCTTTTTCTAGAACTCATAAAAAATATGCATACTATATTTATCCGAACATTTGAAAATTTACAAACTTCATCACAAGAAGAGATCACAATTTTTATATAATCAAAGGATTACACAAGGCAGTTATGGTCTCCTTACATAGCCCCTTATCACACCAGCATAGGAACTAAGTGTAATGTGTGCTAAGGTGAGAGAATTCGAGGTAGGCTCGGCCAACATCACACGAGTAGTAATTTCTATCAGTTTGAACTTCTCGCGAAGGAAATTCTGTTCTAGCTTCACACGATGAAGTTTAGCTTGGGTTTGGTCCAGAGTAAAGCCTAGTGGTGCTACCTCCTTCCTAAGTTCTGTTATATGGGCATTGATCGGTCCAAGATTATTGGGTGAGGCCATCGAATCTTCTTTCTATATTAATTAACCAAGATTACTTGTATTTAGAGACAATAATCGGAACGTTTAGTTTCCAGTGGTCATATTGACCAATGGTCATATAACAATCAAAACCCAATGGTCTCATTTTAATTATACTCATGTTATCAAATGAAAGAGTTTTGTTGTGTATAAAAAATAAAATAACACACAAAATCAGGAAATAAGATTTATTAAACATTTTGGGTCGTTACAATAAATATATTATATCACATTTTATATCATTTTACATACCCATTTAGGTAGAGTATATGGTACTAATTATGATGTACCCAATCATATGAATTACTATAGTGGAGACTAATAATCCTTTGGTTCATTTGCATCTCATACCTTTGAAACCTTTTAATGAATCACTTTAAAATTCTATAATAATCAAGATTCACTAGTTGAATAATTTCAGCACATTGTTACAGATGAATGACTCATTTTAAAACATAGAATTTTACTTAATACCTTTTCTTAAATCAATAATTTTTCTAAAGAAATTTTCATAAGTTTCTAGTCTAAGGAGAACATTACATTAAGATTCTCATTATCAAGGATTGATCAAAAATTTAAACTTGATGGTGATAGTGATATTATCTACAATATAATATTTTATTCGATTAATAACATGTATTATTAACCATTTAATATAAAATTTTATTTAATGGGATCCCACAGAAATGATGTCTCCTCTTAAAATCCATCTTATCCCTTAGTGGGAATGATCAATATTTGACTATTACTTATAGTAGTAATCATGTAAATCATCTACAATAATATCTATTAGAAAAAAAGTCTCAATCATAACATATATGAATCTTGGATAGCTTTGTAGAAAACACTTTGTCTTATCCATCATATGGATATACTCAACTATATTCCTCTATCATTCTAACTATTTGGGTTTTGCAACAATGTGTAACAAAAAAGAATAGATAAGGATAAAAAAACAATCTAAGGTCACTCAGTTGATCTCTAAATTCCATCATGACAATATAAAATCACATTTAACTTTCATTCATTACTCAAGATAATATAGGGGTACTTGTGATGATCTTGACAATACCCATTCGAATGATTAAGGAATTGAAAATTGATATTTTAGAAGGAATATGTCAAATAATATTTTAATGGTATTTTAATCTCACTATATTATCTCATTCTATTCCATTTATGTGTGTATTCTTCTAGTGATTTAGTTTTGGATCTTATTGTCTACACCAACTAAATTTTTTCAAACCATATTGATGTGTAACTTTTTACACAACCCAGAATATTATGTTACTCACCCAAAAATAGAATACAAACATATTCATAAATATTCATATTCATCATATGTATGAGTTACATGAACACTTCATGTAACATTAGAAATTTTTCAAATTTCGTTAGCTTAGGTAAATTGATAAAAAACACCACTCACTTTCCAAGACAAGGAACATGCCTCCAGGTAAGTATGTAGCCCACCCCCAATTCCCTCTACCTAGGGATACTTTAATCAAGGGAGAATCCATTTCATGATAAATATGACACTTAATGTGAAAAAATATATTCAACAACTAAATTTATTCTAATTACTTCAATTACAAACTGAGTCCAATGTAGATAAAAACCAAAATTCATTATAGATTTAATTCTAGAATATAATTCAAGGCTCCATCCAAGAAGCAATTTATCATTTTAAAACAATCATACAAAATCTTCACATCTCTAATTTTTTTTACTAAACATGAATATGGAACAGAACATCCTATAAATAAATGAATTATTTAAATATTTATATATTATATAACCATTTATGAAAAACTCATAAATAAAAGATAAATATAAACCCTTTTATAATTTCATATTTAATATTATAAAAATTACATAATTATGATTATAAAAACATTATATTCATTCCAATATGAACTCATTCAAATTTATTATTATATGTCATACCAATTTTAGATGTAAGATATTTTTTGAACTATGAACAATTTTTAATTAAATTTATATTATTTTAACATTTTACATAATAATATTTCACTTATTTAATCATTATGTAAACCTTGAACATATCAATCATAAAAAAAGTTATGATGTGGATTAAATAAAATCCAAATAAGTTATCCTTTTATTTTGGACAATAAAAAATAATTAATTATGAGAAGTTCATAATTTAAATATTAAATTTTTATATTTTATAATTATATCATAATTTAAAACCCTTTATAAATTATCACTTATGATTTCTAAATAATCAGTTTTATATTCAGATCATAAGAATTTTTGTATAATTTGTTAAAAGATATTTCAAATATTAACTTTTAATATTTAGGAATAAAATATTTCAAAAAAAAATCAATAAATTATAAATAATTTTATATTAATTTTAAACCCATTTAATAATTAATGTTTCCAAAAATAAGTCTTATAATGATTTATAATGATTTTATAAACCATTAAAATCATTCAAAAAATTTGAAAATAATTTATTAAATATTTTCTTCTTAACCTTACATAGGAGCCCATTCATTCCTATAGGTAAGCTCACCCCACCCTTTTGTTGACACATTAAATTTGGTTAATATCATTCTAAAGAGCTTTTTTAATGGTAATACACTTCATAACATTAAATATCTTAAATAAAATTCACTTCTAAAATGTAATAAGAAAATTTCCCTTACAAAGTTCATTATATATAATGGTAAGACCCTTATGTGAATGCCTCACATAAGGGTATATTATGATATACAGTTACCCGTCCTTCTAGAACCACTTTGTAAAGGTTAGATACCATTTTACCTTTGAAAATCTCTAAGAAATCTCACTTCATATGGTTTTAACCAGTACAGAACTGACTCGATTAAGGGAAGTCAACCATTTTCTTTTACGCAACCCTTTAAGAACACAAAAAACTTCACATTGCTCTATTTCTAGTTTCTTATTTATTTCATGGAAATATTTTATATATCTAAGCCATTAAATCCCTCTAATACTACTATTATTTTTATTATAAATCTTATAACACTTATTAGAGACAATAGGAGAAATTAGAAACCAAATCTTAGGATAATGTAATGTTATGGACTTATCCCTGTAGGAACTGTTTAAATTTTTGTTTTATTTTCTCAAAAGACCTATTGTAGGTTCTAGGTTGTGGGAAAACACATAGACTGTGTAAGGTTACTTAAGATATGAACATTACCTGTGTATAGTATTTTTGTGTGTAGAAAAATAAAATAGGGTTCTTTCTTTATATTTTTTTTCTTTTCTTTTCTTTTCTTTTATTTTTCATTTGTTTTATTTTTATTTATTTTTATTTATCTTTTTTTTATTTTTTCTTTTCTTTTTTCTCTTTTCTTTTTCTATTTCTTTTTCTTTCCTTCTTTCTTCTCTTCCTTACATCCCCACATGCCCTCCCCCTCTCCCTTGAAGAACCTTAATTCTTTCAACCCCTCCATGTGTGGTGAACTATTCCTCCTCTCTTGGGGGCTTTCACCCATCAATTCTCCTTCATTTTCATCACCATCAAATTGCCTAGAAATCTCTCACTACACTCTCTATTCCAAATTCCTCTATTTATTAGTTCCCCACTTCTCATTATGCTATTTTGGCATGGAATATGTTGTACCATATTTTGGGGGTTTTGTAAATTATTATGATTTATCATATTTTAGGTTGAATCGATTACTTTTAACAGATGTAGGGATTACCACAACATTGAGGTAGGGTGCCTATTTTTTCCAGTAATTTCCTTCCATTTTTTAGAAATGTGTCATTTTTCCGCTTGTTAGAACCATTAAATGAATCTTTTTAACTTGTATTAATTGTTTTGGGTTACTTTTCAATGCCCATAGTGAGTTTTTATTACAGTTAAACCCATTTTTAGGATGTTAAACTTGGATTTGGGCCACCCCTTTGGATGAGACATCCATTGGGTCTATGTTTTCATATTCTATTAGTGGGGTTTTACTTTGGCTTATTATTTTAAATTAATTAGTTAATTTATAATGAATAATTAATCATAAATTTTTTCCCCTTGGAAATATCATTGATTAAATAATTATTTGGCCCATGTATAATTCCATAAGCCTTCACATTCTTAATGTTTTACTGTGAGTAGAACTAACCCTGTATTTAAATTCTTATGAAAGTATTGGTACCCTTGTGCCTTTTGGAAATAGCCTATATAAATTTCGTTGTGCCTTTAATTGTACTTGATGATATAGGTTCTTTCCCTAATCTAATTCTTATTTTTATTCTATATTTCCTTCCTTAAATATGATTTCCTATGTCATTTGTTTTTACACCTTTACGCCTTGGTATAAAATGTTTCATACCATATTGTCAATTTCATGTTCTTATATTCAATTCATTTCATACATTTACCTTGTTCCATGTGCTTATGGTTTCTTTTCCTTATTTAAGTCGTATTTGTTTGCATATGCCTCTTTCCTATGATTTTATCTTATTAATTTTTTATATTATTACATTTAATTACTATTGAACACATGTTTAAATATGCGTCAATGAAATATTGATTAATACTATCCAAATTTTGTAATAAAACACCTCTAATGTAGTTTCTCTATCCTATGAACTAAAAATAGTGATTATTGTTATTAAACATTATTATTTTACATGAAAAATAAATTGTTTTATTATTTATTGGGTAAATATGAATATCTTGATTAAATGGTGAGCTTGTTATATTTTTGTATTAAATTGAATGGGATGACATTAAATTATTTAAATGTTTATGCATTTCTCTTATTTTAGGATTATTTCATAGATATATGAGTTATGCCAATGGTATTAGTTTGTATTGATTTGATTGGTTTAATAGAACCACTGTGTATTGAGATGATTATTTGGATGGAATTTATTATATATGTGCCTTGCCTTGTGATAGGTTTATGCCCTGCTTGTGATTTTCTTGGATACTTGTTTCACTTGGCATGATTTATAATTGGACATGATTTATGTATTAAGGACTCATGGATGGACTCTTAATGCTTGATGGGTTACGAACCGACACACTAGGGGTGATGATTTTAATTTATAGGAGAGGTCTTCACGTGAAATTTATTATACTCCTGAGTAATATTGGTTCCCTAGGGGATAAACTGTGGATGGAACAATTGGAAAGATGGATACACCTTATATTTGGTGATACTCAGTCACTTATGTGAGATATATGGGATGGAATCATAGTCACAATTCCTTAAGAGATACCTGGGACTCCTTATGGATCACTCGGGATAGAATCATTGGTATTGGATTTTATTAGAAGTATCAAAGTGATACCTGAGATTCTTCTTATATTTCTAGTGATTGTCTTAGACTCCACCACCAAAATTGAAATACTTGATCAAATTACTTGCATTTCATGTGATTCATTTATTAATATTACATAGAGCATGCTTATGTATTTGTGATACATCTCTTTTTCTTATTATCACACTTTGTGATGACATGAGAAATATTCCCCAAACCAAATCACAAGCTTTGGGGTATTCCTTATTTTATTACATGTTTACATTATCCCTTGTATACATATTATGCCTTGCATAGGTACTTTATTCATACTCCCAGCATAGGATGAAGAAGGTTTTCTGGGATTGGTGGTCTCTTGGGAACCAAGACCAAATTGTAATTATTTTATGTATTTATCTACTAGAATTTATTTTATCTTGCACACGTTTATTTATCGACATCATGAATGGAAAAGTTCTAGACACCGTGGGTGTTGAACTACTAATATTATATCTCACACCCTTCATGAACATCATTGGGTACCCGAAAATAATATATACTCGTAGGTATGGATAGAGGAAAGCATGCCTCTTTTGATGCTTGATTGCTTTGCTGTTTAGGATGAAGATTTAGGGGAAGATGACTAAGACTATTCTTAAGATTTAGTGTAGTACATTTTTTTCTTTTGGATGTTATTATCAGTATGTAGTACGTTCTTGTACCATTTTAACCTAGTACTCTTATTTATAATGGTATCATACATTAACATCATCAAAATATTTTCTTATGACTCTTCAAATTCTATAGTTATTAATTTTTATCTTTGGGTCATTTATCTACTTTTTTCTATCTTATTATTATTATTATTTTCCTACTTATTTTATATTTTTTACCACTATGTTATACAAAATCCTATGAGGCAATAGTCTCCCAACAAGAAACACCTAAGGACCATGCATCTAGTTGATGGCCTCTGGTGTTCGGGGAGATGCACTTGAGGTAATGTTGATGACCATCTCAAGCCTCGGTTCTGAGGCACATAGAGTGGGGATGCTACAAAGTGGTATTAAGGCCTTAATTTCAATTTTCTAAATTTTTGGGATAAATAGAAGACTAGGAAATAAGAATTTGAAATTAACCTAGTGCTTGGATGTAGATAACCCATGTACAAGGGAACCCCAAATTCCATGGTTTGGGAATTACAGTTATTTATTATTCCATTTCTGGTTTATACAACATCAACATTGGGTGGGACAATTGTTTTGTGATATCATTGATGTTGTTATTGTTGAGATGATGATTTATATTACTTCAGGATGATGACATGATGGTACTACATACCATACATTATACTATCCACTATAATAATTGAAATGACATGCATATTTTCATGGAACGTCTACTTTCAAAATGCACTACCAGTTTTCATGTAATTTTTATTGTGCCTAATTGTTATATCATTTAGTTAATTTTTTATTGTAAATATATAATTCTACCATTTTATTATATAGGAGCTTGTTATAAGTTGGATTAAGTGGAAATCCAATTTTAATTTATTAGGTTTATGAGCCCTTATAAATTAGAATGATGATCCACCTAATTCAATATTTTTGAAGGAAATTAAATGTTTAACTGAATTAAGGTAATAACACCTATTAAAATGAAAATGACACCTAAAATGTGATATATTGACTTGGTATTTACCTGGTAAATGGATGGTAGGTCATGACATAGTGATTCTTCTAAGATCTCTTTCATCATATATAGACCAAGATCTTAGATCATGTGGTCTATTGTGTTATTCCTAGAGGTACCCTATGAACCTACCCTATTTATCTCTTTCGGTGTCTATTTTACTATAATTATATGAAGACTTGTACCTGACCACCTTACTTCTTTCCTTATCTGTTTTATTTTCTATAAGATCTCTTCTAATGTTCACGCTTGGAAATTGCCTTAATATACCACCATGATATCCTCGTGTTTAACGCTAATAGGGTGGCGATGAGAACACTCCAGAGGTGGTGGGCCCTGAACCACTCATAATAACTCTTGTAGGGCCTCATATTGAACCTCCTAATAATCTTAAACTAGGAACCAATTATTAGTTCAATGATAGTTCTCTCATAATTATGTAGACTATTCAGTGTGCTCCCATGGCTTCCCCAGCTATGGTAGGGCTTACACATGACTTCCAGTAGAAAAATCCTCCCACCTTCTTAGGGGAAGGTGGTCCTCATGTGTAAGATTCATGAATAGAATATACTATGTCCATGTTCAACCATCTTGAGACTTACCCAGAGCGAAGGGTCAAGATTTCTGTCTATTTTTTTCATGACTCTACCAAACGTTGGTGGGATGTCATTTCTCAAACATATTTTTTCCAAGGCATGGTATGGGTCAAGTTCCAATCATATTTCTATGGACACTACATCACATGGACTATAAGAGAATATCACCCTGGGGAGTTCTTGAATATTCAAAAGGGCTTCATTATAGTACTATATTATTCTGCTCATTTTACCGAGCTGCAGCATTTGGCTCCATCTCTGACCAGTGATGAATTGATGATTGTGATGTGTTTTGAGGATGGGATTTAGAATGATATCCAATCACATTTGAAAAATTTTCTTTTGATTCCTGTTATAGAGATAGTGAACTAGGACCTTATTTCAGAACAAAATCTTAGAGAAGATGGTCCTTGAGCCTGGGTGGTTCAGTTCTGAGGCAGGGTGATGGTTCTTTAGGTAGTCGAAAGATCCATTTTCATGGGTGCATGTGGGCGTGGTTCTAGCCATATTAAATGCACATAAATCTATATCATATGTCTTTTGTGTGAATTGATCAACCATAAAAAACCCAACACACGTGGAACTTAATGGAATGCTGAGATTGTGGCATGATGGGTCACCTATAGTAATTTTTCCATTCTTTTTCTCCATCATCCAGTGGAACGGTATCCATTCTAGCTCCTTTATCTAGTATATGATATGTAGCATGATGTAAGGATGGAATTGTGTCTTCCATTGGCCGATCATGCCAAGGTAGTGGAAGTCATGGCCAAGGATGTTAGGTTCCCGAACATAAGTTTCAATCGAACAGCTCTAATCACCCAAGTTAGGAAGCATCTCAAGGCCAAAGTTTTGGCCATATGTAAGAAGTGCATCTAGAACTAGAGGATCATAGTCCAATTCTATCTATAGTTATAGGTACTATTCTGGTATCATCTTCTTTAGTTTTTGATCTTTTTTATAGAGGTGAATCATAATAATTTATATCTACTACGCGTGTTGAATGTCTTGGTTTTTAAATCAAGTAATTTATTGTTTTATATGCCTCAACACATTGCTAGGGGTCAGATCTGATGGCGTACTATAGTTCCATGAGTTCCCCGGTGAGATAGGTTTATAACATTTCTTCTAAAATATCTTCATCCTTAAGATACCCAGTTTCAACTTCATTCTCAGTATGGGTTGTCTTATGATTTATCATTCCCATGTGGATTTCTATCACCATTAATTTTTCTTCACATAACCCGAAAGAAGAATTAATGTACATTAGGTCGAATGTGGATTCTAGGAAGTTCTTGCTGGACCCAAGAATACGAGGCTAGGCAGAGTGATATGTCAATTAGAGAGTCTCTTTATGAGTTACTAGGGAATGAAATTAGTGTTATTCACTCCTGTTGTGGATCATTTTAGGGACATTTGTTGATGATTTCCCCATCTTACCACCTATGATAGAAGTTTATTTCACTATAGATCTAGTGTGTGGTGCAGTATTGAGGTCCATTCCTATATATTGGATGGAACCTAAATAGCTCTAGGAACTAAAGAAGAATCTTGAAGATCTTGAGGATAAGGTTTTTATCAGACCCAACTCATCTCCATGGGTTTTACTAGTACTTTTCACTCAGAAGATGAATTATACCCTCATATTTTGAATGGATTTCCATTGACTACACTAGCTTGTAGTTATTATTTAGTATCTATTTCCTCATATGGATGACAAATTTAACCATCTTTCAGGATAAACTATATTCTCCAAGATTTATTTGTGGTTAGGCTATCATCATGTGCATGTTAGGCCATCAGATATACCATGTATAGTTTTCTAGAGAAGGTACGGCATGTATGATTATTTGTTTATGACATTTGATCTAACGAATGTGAGGACAATCTTTACAATTATGATGAATCATTTTTTCTACTCATATGTTGACTTTTTTTTACTATTTTATATTGATTACATCTTAGTGTATTCATTATCCATATGTGACTGTGACTGTGATAATAATTTTGGGATCATGATGAATACACTAAGAGAGAACCATATATATGTGAAGCTCAAAAAATTCCACTTCTGGATAAGTACGGTTCACTTCTTGGGTTATGTAATATCTGGGGTAGGCCTATTAGTTTACCTAGAGAAGGTGGGTGAAATATTTTCATAGGAAAAACTAAAGAATGTGTTTGACATATGCAGTTTCTTGGGAATTTTTTGATATTACAAGAATTTCATCCAAGATTTATCTAACTTAGTAGTACCTATTATGGTCCTAACTAAGATGGGAGTGTAGTTCATTTGGTTTGGAGCTTGTGAGAAATATTTTCTGGAGTAAAATGGAAGATTCACCTCATATATGATATTGAATCTTCCAGAGCTGGGAAGAAGTTATATTATTTACATTGATGGTTTAAAAGTTAGATCAGATGAAGTTATAGTGCAATGTGATTGATTCATGGATTATGGATCCCATCATCTGAGGCCTCACAAGTGGAACTATCCTACTCAAGATATTTAGCTAGTAGTAGTGGTTCATACTCTACAATGTTCGAGACTCTCTCTTTGGGGTGATATGTTAATTGTTTACATGGATCCTAAAATCTTGAAATATATCTCCACACAGTGGGACATGAATTTGAGGTACCATAGGTGGGTATAATACTTGTATTCATTTGAATTTTATGTTCTTTATACCCCTTGTAAGGGTAATGCTGTGGATGATGCACCAAGAAACAAGACTTAGACACAAGCCATATAAGAAACCAATAGTGAGTGGTAGATGATGGATACGTTCCATGAGTTGTATCTGGAGGTTCATAAGTAGTATGGTAAACCAGTTCTAGAAACTCTGATAGCGACATCTTCTCTTCTATAGTGAGTCTGAATGGGGAAGCTATGTGATCTAGAGAGACTCTTTTTGATGAAAATCATCACAAGAGAGAACCAACCTCCCAGTTGGGTTGTTGTTGGTAGTGGGACCCTGATCTATCATGGTCATGTATGGGTCCCTTCTAATTTATGGGAAGAGAAGATGATGGAATCACATGACTCTATTTGGGATGTTCATCCTGGGTTTACCAAGATGTATAATGATATGCATCATCAGTATTTTTTACCAGGTATGAAGAATAAAATAGTAGTTTCCATCACTCATTTCTCCACCTATCAGTAGGTGAAGGCAGAGAACCAATGACCTTCTAGAATTTTATATCCTATCTCCACATCTGATCGGAAGTAGAATGATATCACCTTGGATTTAATTACAGGATTGCTAAGATATGATGGTGGAAGTGATGAATTATGGGTTATCATTGATAGGTTTTGAAAATTCATGCACTTATAACTGATCCGGGAGAACTTCTCTATTGATGATTTAGGGAGGCTATATATCCAGGAGATAGTGAGACTTAATGGTGTATCATGTTTAATCATGTTAGTCAAAGATTCCTACTTTACATTGCTATTCTGGAAAGGGTTATAGAAGGAAATAGGATTATTGGTGCTCTTGAGTACTACATATCACCCTCAGACTTATGGTTATCCCGGATGAATGATTTGGGTGTTATTGGATATGCTATAGGCCTATATCCATGATTTTGTAGGGTTTTTGGGAGAAAATTGTTCCACTGTTTGAGTTTCCCTACAATAAAATATTTGAAGAAACAATTAAAATGGATCATTATAAGGCCATATATGGTAAATCTATCAATTAACCTCTATGCTAACTTGAGGTAAGTGAGGCGGCACTATTGGGTCCACTTCTCGCTCATGAGACGTCATAGATAGTCCAAATAATCTAGAATCGTATGGAAACATCTCAGTTGAGGAATATGTATTATACCAATCATTGTCGTAGACCTATGGTATTCATGGTAGGACATCAGGTCTTTTGGTGAGTTTCACCGAGGTTGGTTCATATAAGAATGAGGAGAGAGGGGAATCTATTACATGGATTTGTTTTACCGATCAAGATAGTCGAGAGAGTTAGGATGATAGAATATCGGTTGATGTTTCCTCATAGGTACCATTCCATTCATGACATGTTCTACATCTTTCAACTTTGAAAGTATCACCCATATCCAACTCATTCATCTAACACTGATGATATCAAGCTAGTGGTAGATGCTTCCTTCAAGGAGCATCTGATAACTATTGTTGATCACAACATAATGGTTCTTTGAGTTAGGTCTGTTCCTTTGGTCTAGGTGCTATAGCAGCATGAACATATTCAGGATGAGACCTTGGAGCGGGTGTCCAATGTATGTGCACAGTTTCTAGAACATTTCTCAAAAGATGTTCTACTACCCTTGGAAGGTAATCTTGGCGAAAGATTATTATAAAGAGGGGGTTTGTAATGTCCTTTCCTTATTGTTTTATGGACCATTAATATTTTTTTTATTTCCTTAAAATAGCATGTTGCAAGTTTTGGGTAGTGGGTTGACTCACAAACTTCACAAGGTTATTAAAGTTTTGTGCCTTACTCATATGTAGTGTTTTTGTGTGTAGAAAAATAAAATATGGTTCTTCACTGTTATTTTTTTCTTTTATTTTATTTATCCTTATTGTTTAAATTTTTTTATTCTTTTCCTATTATTTTTCTCCTTACTTTTTTTCTTTCTTCCCTTCCACTCTTTCCTCCCTCCACTCATGAACTCCTCCTATCCCTCCAGGCACATTATTTTTTATCCCCCTCCATGCATGGTGGCCTCCTCCTCATCACTTGGTGGTTTTAATCTTTCACCCATTAATTATCCTCCATTTTTGTTGTCATTGGATGCATTATAAAGCTCATGGTACACTCTCTCTTTATCACTCCTCTATTTCTTGGTTACTCCACTTCTTCTTTAACTATTTTGGAATGTAAGGTTTTGTGCCCTATTTTGGATAGGTTTTTTAATTCTTCCAATTTCTACCATTTTAAGTTGAATTGAAGATTGTTAATTGGTGAAAGTATTACGAAAATGTTGAGTTATGGTGTATTTTTTCCCATAATTTCATTGCGTTTTTAGAATAGAACCATTTTTTTCTTGTTGTAACCTTCAGATGAAGCTTACTAACTCATATTAAATAGTCTAGGTTTCATTGCAGTGTCCATAGAGACATTTCATTATGGAAAAATCCATGTTTAGGGTGTTCATCTTGTCTTTGGGCTACCCTTTAAGTCCTCTATCTATTTCGATTAGGTTTCGATATTTTGTTAGTGGGGTTTTACCATGGATTATTATTTTAAATTGATTCAATGATTTAGGGTGAATAGTTTATCATGAATTGGGTTTCCCCTTCACAATTTCTATGCTTAAATAATTTTTTGTCCCATGTATAATTCCATAAGCCTTAAAATGATTATTGTTTTTTTGTGAATAGCATGTGACTTTTATTTAAAATCATATGTAAGTATTGGTATGCTAATTCCTTATGGTAATAGACTATGATCAATACTTTATTCCTTTAATTGTACTTGATGACATAGGTGGTTTCCCTTATACAATGATCAAGATTATTTCATATGTCATTCCTTAATTATAATTTCCAATTAATGACCAAAGATATCTGAAAAAACCTAAGTAGAATTAAATATTAAAGACAATCTATGTCTCCTCCAATGAAAAGGATATATTTCACCTTCTCAAAATGAACTTAGATATTATGATCCAAAAACAAATGTCCTATAAACATGACTTATTAAATGAAATATCATTTTTTTGATAACTTAGCATAAACGGGGGGATCCCTTTAGATTCCAAAAATAGATTCCATGTGATTCTTATACTCTTCATTAGTTATCAAGTAAATCATATTTGTTTCTCGGAATTTCCTTATAAAAAATTCAATGTACTAGTGGAAAATTTGATTCTTCCAAGCCATTGAAGTTATAGGAGAATTATTTTGAACCAAATACATCCCAAGGTACTCAGAATGGAAATACCTTCTCCTTAGGGAAGTCTCTAGAATATCTAACACATTAACTAGTAACTAGTAATATATAGACTAAAGTACTATTTTTGATAAATATTTTACATAATTTAATTGATAAAAAATAATTGATTTGAGGCATGTGATACTTATTCACAATATTTACCCGATAGAGCTTCTAGTAATCAATATGAAAATAAAGGGTTTTATCATCCTTAAAGGAAAAATATATTTAGGATGCCCAAGGAAACAAACATGGTTAAATGAAACCATTAGCTTTTACTTCATCTAAAAAAATCTTCAAATCATTCAATTATACTCTATCCTAGAGAAAAGAATAAATAGTCACCAAAATATTCCCCAAAACTAAATAAATCTAAAATTATTCTTCTATATTTAGAGGAATACTAGATAATTCATCTGGGAATACCTTAGAAAATTCCATAACCACCAATAGAAGTTAGAAACTT
Organism: Viscum album; assembly: GCA_963277665.1. Taxonomy (NCBI): domain Eukaryota; kingdom Viridiplantae; phylum Streptophyta; class Magnoliopsida; order Santalales; family Viscaceae; genus Viscum; species Viscum album. The sequence continues at coordinate 1,667,803,455 of OY728143.1, read as the reverse complement.
GTGAGTTCTACCCTAAGTTCAAGTATGAATCTAGATATCAATTTTCCTTTTTCTAGTAGAGGAGGTCCCACATAACTATACCTCAGATCCCAGTATATATGAAACGCCCAAGAGATTCCATAAAAATATATTAAATTAAATCAGGCAATGATTATAATAAATCATATCATTTTGAGTAACAAAAAAATACCGCATGGTAATAACAAAAAAGAGGTCCAAGAAGTGTACCAGGAAATCCAAAACATAAGTAACTTTAGATATAAATAAAGATCATGAGGGGTGTCAAAACTGATAAACCTTTTCCTTTCCAAGAGGTATCATCATCTCAAAAAAATTTCTTGAGTTTTGTTTGAGTTTCTAATATATTAACAACGAAGAATAAAATAAAACAGCAAGAGGTGACAATATCAAATAAATTATTTTCTGAAGACAAACCAGTAATGATAATAACTCTCATTGTGGAAGGAACCATATCAACTTATACTAGAGAATCTTCCACTATAAATAACTATTTCATTATTTAGGTCTGTGTGTGAAACCTTATAATCTTTGAAGCATCATTATTGACCATATATCCATTAGGGTATGATGGACCTGAGTCATTATGTAGAAAGAAATGATCCGAAAAAAATTATATAGATGAATGTTCCAATAGAAAATGGTTTATCCTATTTTGATTACATAGGGTCCCCTCCATATAATGTTGTAAGAATTATAATAGGGGACAGTCTCTATATTTACTTCTATATACCACGTAGTCCCATTTGCCTTTGGTTCCCAAACATTTCAGGGTAACCCCTATATTCAATAAAAAAATTGATTGTGTGTGGGTAAAGTGCATATCGTGCTCACTATATTTCTACACTAGTAGTAAGTTAGAATACCACTACTATGAACTATTTAAGGTGTGGTACAGTCTTAAATATATGAGGCAATACCACCTCGCTTGTGAGTCTCGTTCCACTTCCTCATCATCCCATAGGAGAAACCGAAACTACCACTAGGTGGACTATGCATTCCATACAACCTTAATATTCTGACCTATTACATATATTCCATCAAGGCTCTATCAATAACTTCATCATAGGATGTGTGCTTAAATATTAAAACCTAGGATTATATATCAACTCACATGATCATCTAGAACCTCTAACCCTTTAACTTATTATTAAATACTACATTAAGATAAAAAAATACCTATTTATAATCTTTTTTTGTCTAACCTATCAAAGATTAATCAACTCATTGAAATGTAATAAACTCCATGGACTTGAATATATATAGTGATTTTGGAACAACAACTTGAAAAATATGGTTTTGAAGTATTTCTACTCAAAAACATCGCACATTTTTACATGAAAAAATGTTCCCCACCATCTCATAATAAAGAGTTTAAGTTTAAAAGTAAAACACTTCACCTTTAGAGAACATAAAGTTTCTAAAATTTTGAAAATCCATTTAATCTTTCCAAACTAGTCCACTACTTCTTGAGGAATGTTTTTTCCCTAGAAGAATGATGGTTTATATAAGGGAAACACTTTTTCATGATCTTTATCTTCCATAGTCCCAAGTGGACCTATAATAGCTTGGTCTACGGAAGACACAACACCTTGGTCCATGTAATGGGATAATCACACTAATTATTTAATAATATTCTCATTTGATGGAGTGTTTTCTCAGAAATCATCACCTGAAACACCCTCCCAAGGGATTCTAATAATCCTTCAAGGTGACATAGTGCTCCATCAAGGAAAGTAGAAGGACCATCAGAATGGTGATAAATTACAATTTAAATAAAAATAATAAATTTAAATAATTTATATTGGATACAAATAAACTCAAGTGATACATTACTCAACATGTTAAGGTAACTTAATTCTATTTAAGATAAGATATAGTTGAGAAATCACTTATAACTTACCCATTAAGTCCATAAAATAATATATTATATCTATAAAAACATATCTATACACATATAATTGATATGAAAACCATCAATTTGATTTCAATTTATCATTAACCAACCTGGTTCATCCCTAAATTGAACACCCAAGATGGCCCATGGCAAGGCTCATAGGGTATTCCCAATCATGATGGGATGGAATAAAGATTCTGGGCATCAACAATTGTTCATGGGAGTGATTTTCCTTGATAAATCAAACGATAAATGGATGGTATAATCAAAAGGATGAAAAAAAATGCAAATACAATGTCAGATAGAGGAATCAAAATAATGTAATGTAGTAGAAGAGAAAACCCTAAATTTTTAAAGTAATGTAGAAGAGACCAATAAAAACCCATATTATGGTCATATGAGTGCCAATATCCAACCATGTATCCACCAAACTCCCACACCCCACTATTAAAGATATCCACATCCTCCATATAATTCCTCAGATTTACCTATGTGAGATAGAACATGATCTATTCACACCCCATGGTATACATCTGGTGAGATAAAAACAAACCCAATTTTATCCAAATTTGTTTTTTGTATTTGGTATTTATCAAATAAAAATTTTATTCTCATTTATAAAAGGAAAAGATATAAACTATAGATTTAAAAAAAAATTAGTAAAATATAAATCCCCAATTGTTGCACAATTTATAAATAAATACTAAATAAACCTTTTACTTTTTCAAATAAAATTTAATTAAATCATTTCCCAAAGCATGCATGACAAATCATTCAAAAAGTAACACCATGGACTGTTCTCCTATTATTGTTTCGGTTCAGGTTATCCAGGATCCTCACACATCAATTATAAATTTACAATATTTTCACATATCCTTGTGGCATGCTCCAAGGGATGGGAGATTACCTTAATAAATAAACCCCCCATCATAGTAAAGCTCAGTTAGAGTTGTGGAATAAATCCATTTCTTGGAAGATAAAACTATCCCCACATCCTTATACAAAATTACGTCCCTTCTTTAGTACCCAAGGATACCATGTTCCATATCCCACAAATGGAGGATTTTAATTTCAAAAATATCCCACACTTAGAGGATTTTCAATTTTTAAAATAGATCATAGTTAGAAAACTTAATTTCATAAAAAATAATTTCAATATTGTATTTCTGAAATCAATGAACATTCATAATAAATTAGAACATTATATTCTTTGAAATTAATCATTCATCAATAAAACCTATGGAAAATCCACTTTTCACAAGAATATAAAGTAACCATATTTCAATAATAACAAGTCATGCTTATAAAACAATTACAATTATTTTAAAAATGAGGAAAAATAAAAGATTTATAAAGAATATATGTTTTTTGAATCCACCAACCTTAAAACATTATATTATTGAAAATTGAATGGGTCCCACAAGATAAAGGGATGGTAGTATTCTAAGAATAAATTGATATCCAGAAACCAAGTAAAAAATATCAAAAAAATACAAAAACCAATGAAACCTTGATCATTGGAGGTAAAAGGAAATAAAATACTATAGAAATCCTAAAAGGGTAGTATAATTATCATGATGGATCTGATGTTTCCTTCTTTTACCAATAAATAATCTAATCGATACCACATTATACCACGATAATACCATTAGATCGGGCTATAAAATCCATGGTTTAAGGTTAAGTTCAATCAAAATTGAGATCTAGAATAATGATGAGGAACGATAATGGACATATTCATACCTTTTATTTCTAAGATCCAATGACTTTTGACGTGAAGTAATCACTCTTAAAAGCGATAGAAACTCCAAAAATCATTAATTGAATCTCATAGGTTGAGAGAATTAGATGTAGGGGGAAGAATGAGTTAAATAAAATGAAACATCATTCTTAAAAATAATTTTCATATTGTTAAAAACCATTATCACTATTTATATGCTTGGTTAAAACAAACATAAACCAACGATGGGAGGTTTAATATCATTTCCAAGAACCAAATAATTTTGTGACATGGTTTGATAAACACTTCCCTAATTGTGAAAACTATAGAATTCTTCATGTGTTTTCTTAACCATTCCCTAATCTGTAACCCTTCTATAAAAAACTAAAGAAAGCTCCATAGTCTCCTAGAGAAACCATTATGGTTTCATCTCATCATGAACAAATTGCACCAAACCCAAAAAATACCAACAAATAAACAAAAAAAACTAAAAATGCATAATAATGGTTTGAAACAATTATGGTAAAAAAAATTTAGTATCTATATCTAATGGTGAAATCAGTACATTACAGATAAAACGATTATTTAATTCCAAATATTGTGATCTTTTCTAACTTCACCAAATTCACACAGAATCTGGTGACCCAAACTAACCAAATTTAGTTCACAATCAGTATTCTGAACATAGAAAATTGTGTTGAGTTCATGATAAAACATTCTTCCATAAATAAAAAAATCTAGTTCATCCTTAATATTTTGAAAATATATAACCATATTGAATTTAATCTCAATGTTTTTAGCATATCTGAACACATCAATTAAATTCCCAACATAATTATCGCATGATGAATAAAAGTTTAACAAATACAGTAGAGGAAGATATTGGACCACAACCATACTCATCTATACATATATGTATACCATATTAAATCAATATCAAAACAACATAAATACAATATGTAAAAAAATGGATTTCATATTATTTATTAATAGTATCACAAAGAATAACATCATGAGTAGTTGATCGATACCAACATTTAATCACCAAAAGATAGTAATTTAAATAGGAAATTGAGAGGGTAAATCATAAAATATTCCACTTTAGAAGATATATCTTTTATATTTAATGAGAAAAATGAAAGAAAAGTCAAGAAAATAAATTTAAAAAAATCACAACATTTTCATAAAAAGATAATGTTATGAGTCACTTTCAAAAAACCAATTTCAATAAGGTTCATGTTAAAATATTTTTTAAATATTATTTATAAATAAGCCCTTATAATGGATCATTGAAAAGGAGTAATTTTTATCTCAATAAATGTGGATTAAATGAAAAAATACATGAACATGAAAGGAAAATCCTTTAAAAAAATCTTAATTAAAACCCAAATAATTAAATGGTAAAACAAATTCCATTAAAAAATAGATAAATATAAATATAATTTTTAATTTTTATAATATATTTTGGTTTCAAAATAATAAATGAAATATTTTTTGGAAATTAATTTTATTTTCATGAAGTAAAAAAACAATAAATTAAGAAAATGTGAATTATTCCTAATAATGATATACTTTTTTCAGACTGAAATTTATCAGGAAATATGATTTGAATTTAAAATTTCACGTTAAAAAAAAGATATAAGGGTTAGTATCATATGAAATTTCAAATTTAAGAATATATATAACATTTAAAAATGATCTTTAAGAAGATAAATTATAACTCAAACAAATTGTGTTAGAGAAATACCTTATAGCTTTACTAGCACTTGAACTGAAAACCATTAAAAAGAGAACTTATGATGGATTTATAAATACCTTTAATTTAAATAATGGTATGATAAAATAATTATTCTTTATTTATATAAACTAGATAAAATATAACATGTTATGAATATCACTTATGTCTCAAAGAATTAAAATTTAATTAACAAAAGAACAAACCATTACTATCGACATCGACTAAAATACCATAACCTCATATACAATAAAAATAAGAATATTAATATCATGTTTTATAAACTTATTCACGTATATTAAATTTTATTAATATTTAATTACAATCATTCATTATATGTTTATAGGGTGATTATTATTTTTTTTCATCATCATATTTTAGTTACCATGATGGTTACGTACAAGTTTTTTAATGTTGTTGTTGATCCTAGTTTTTTGGTAAAAATTTCAATATTCCATGATTATTAATGGTACCATAATATATGTACTATAATGGTGTATAAAGTTACAATATCACACAAATACTATTTTTTATGATTTCTGAATATTAAAATCACTGACAAGTTTGTTTTGAGTAATTAACATATATCAATCGATTACATTATAATGGACAATAATTTTTTTGACATAATTTTAGAACCATATTAATGAAAATTATTAATCCTTAAAATCATATATATTCATCCAATATTTTTTTATAAGAAATCAAGTATGGTGGTGATGAAAAATGTAACACATTGTCCATGGAGGATGGAGTTCGCACGTAACATGGGTGAACTTTTATTTTTCCAATTGATGGTGTTTTTTATAGAATGAAACATTTATCATTAAAAATTTATTTCCTAATGATTATATTTATTAATTTTATTCATTTCTAAAACCATTAATGAATGGTGGCTATGAAAAATTAAATACATCGTTCATGGAGGCGAAGTCTTCATGTAACAAGAGTGATGTTTTCAATTTTTTAATGGTTGGGAGGAAGGTAGAAAATGGTTATTACATAAAAATAATAAAACATAAGTATAATAATGATACTTATGTAATTATTTTATTATGTTATGAATATATTTTTTGGAGGTGGAATAAAAATAAAAGGGAGTGATTATGATTTTTTACCTTACTCAAGGAGATAAATCCTTGAGTCTTCTTAGAATGGTATTTTGATGAGAGCATAAACTATATAAAATATGAGAGTGTATATGGGAGATATTTTCAAGAATTTTTTTGAGATAAAAATCTGATTCAAGGGGATGTGGGGTGGTGAATGTATCCTTTTATAATTGGGAGGGGCAAAACATTGTTTAAAACTCATAACCTTATCTTAATGGAATGTCACATTCAAGGTTAAGTTGATCCATAGTGAAACATTATTGATATTGGGTGATTTTGGATAAATAAACCTCTCACCCACCCAAATAATTGATATGATTTGTCCCATTTTATTCATTTTCCCATAAATTAAACTTTTTACTGCAATTTTCTTTTTTCAACAATATATTTTTTTTAAATTTGTAACTTATTTTTATTTCAAAAAATAAAAATAAATTTTTTTTCGTCTTTTGATATAAATATTTCACAAGTTATTTTTTTTTATAATTTTATATTTCTAAATGACATAAAAAAATTATTCTAAAATAATAATTGTGTAACACATATGAATAATTATTAGTAAAATATAATTTAGTTTCCAAAATTTCAATCATAGTTTTCTAAATTGAACATAATATTTTAAAAGTATAATTTTATATGTTAAATAAATATTAGTCCATGCTTTTTTTTAAATAAATCTTTCATTCATTCTTGTATCCTAATGTGATCATAAAAGTCACTATAGTTATAAAGTGTGTATTTTGAACTATTCACCTAAACATCTATCTTTCTTGATAAATCCCAAAAATTAATACTAACCTAATATATCCTTGTTGAATTAAAAAAGTAAGCTAACTATTCCATATTGAAAATAAAAAATTGAAAGATTAATTTTTAAAGGGAAACATAAAATATAGTGAAATAATTACTTTCAAAGGAAAATTCCTTTTTGAAAATTTTATTGTTCATATTTTTATATTCAATCAATTAAAAATAAAATTATTGTCAATATTATATTAATTTAAATAACCTATTTTATCAAAATTTAACCATAATGTATTTATCTTCTTTAAAAATTTCATAATGCATAAAAAAGAAAAAATTTAGAAAACTATAATTTTAATCCTAAAATGATATTATTTTGTATTTAGCGATAGTAATTAAATCTTGTCAATTATTATTACTAAAAATTACCTTTTTATATAAACAATTTGAAAATAAAAATTTATTAATATAAAAGTAATCTATAAATGGTATTTTATACAAGTAATTGTATATTTATATCATTCAGAATTATACTTACATAACCCCTCAAAATCTCCATGCAAAAACTATAAATAAGAGATGTTGTACCTGTTTTTATGGGGGGTGATTCAGCCAACATTGATCACGTCTTGATTTCCATAATCTTAAACATCTCTCATTAACTATTTCTCATAATCCTCACATGTTGTTCATCTTGGTCTAGTCCAAATGAGGCTTATAAGGAATAATTATATAACTTTATTCTATTTATTATACTTTATGCATTGATTTCATAATATAGTATTTCAATTTGTAACCTGTAACTAAATTACTATATAATAATGTTAACATATTAATATCGATAACTTTTTATTAATAAAAGTATCTTGGTTCATTTTATTTTAGTGTTGTGTGTGGAGAAAGATATTCAATATAGTATTTAATTAAAAGAAAATATATACTAAAATCCCAAGGAGTTACAATAAATGATAATGAACATAATGTTAGATTAAAATAATATCATTTTATAGAATCAAAATGTGGTTAATAATACAATAATAGAGTTGTGAAATATATTTTGGGAGATTTTATATGAGAATATAATTGAAAATTTTAGATAAGAACTGGTTACGCTGTTTGAATTGTTCAATCCCATAATGACATTATTTTAAATAACTTATTTTGGCCAACATATTAATGAATAAATCTCTAAAATATTGGAGAGAACATTAAAATAAGATATATTTCTTAGTATTGAAGAGAACATTTAATATTAGGAGTTTCTTGGTATTGGTAGAGGTGGGGTCCTTTTATAGAAGAGTTTGATTGACATATTTTCAAATTATAATTCCTTAATGTTATTGTATCAACATTTTAACATGTTAAATAACTGATATATGGAATAAAAAAATGTGTCTCAATCAAATCACTATTATGGAAATTGATTACTATTTTTTTGTTTTATACATCATTTTTACATTGGGAATTATTTTATAATTTTTATTATTTAATGAGGTGTTTCACTATTTATTCTAGTAACTTATATTTTCATTATAATATGAAATAAACCCTTCTAGAAAATCTCATTTCACTAATTAAAAATATAAAATCCATTTTAAAATATTCAATCATTAATTATGTGAAAATTATCTTTTATATAAAAATATGTTTCCTTTTATAAAAATAACTCCTTATATAATGAATGATTATATTTTCATTTATTATCACTATTTAATTAATCATGTTATAATAGTTTTTTATTATTCATGTTAAATATATTTTTTATAATATATTTATACTTCTTATAATTGTGTTATATTTTGATGATAGCACTTACAATATATTCATTAGCTCTATGTAACAGACATATGACCAATGTCTATATATCCAATGGGTACAAGTATAATAGAAAAATGTCTAATGGTTGTATAAAGTTCATATTAGCCTTTTCTATTCCCATATATATAAAAATATTAATTTATTCATCATATTCATTCATTTACATCTATATTTAACTATCATATTTATAATAATATACATTCTATATACAGTTATAATTAGTAGTATGATTGTAATTTATTATCATGATTGTAAAAAACTTCACTTTTATAGGATTTGAAATTTAGTGGAAAGTCAAATTTTTTAGTTCTGGGTGTTTATAAGGGGTAAATTGGTAATTTAATCAATACTATTCTCCCATAAAATTTTTATAAAGGTTTTTTTCATCCCGAGTAAGGTTATTTATAAATGAGATTAAATTTGGTGAAATTCTGAGATGGTAGTATATTTAATAATATTTTTATATTTATTAAATAAATATTATTTATTCCATTGAAGTGATCGATGATATAACCTTAATGGAGTCAATAATTAAAATTATGACACCATGATTAAGTCTAGAATGGATAGTTTTACCTAAGAGATGTATATATTTGGATTGGGTTCCAAGACTGGTGTTAGGATATTTAAATGGGAATTTAAATTCAATTCAATTAAAATAAAATAATTAGGTGAAAATTATATTTTTATTCCCTAGTATACATCATTTTTATGTCAAGGGAATATAGTATTTCCATAGAAGCCATACTCGATCTCAGAGAGGAATGAGGGAAAATAGAGAGAGTTCTTTCTTGGAATCTTTATCAGAACCAGATCAAGATGTAGTGGCCTTATGGTGAGTGTTTAAAATCGGGGCCAGGGAAGTTCTCAGTGAGGTATGACTTTATTTTGATTCTTCCTAAAATCAATTTTTTTAAACTATTTTTAATTTTATTATTTTATTTGGTTTTCTATTGTTTTTATAAGTTTATCACCCAAATATTTTATGAAATATCATTTTTTTCAAATAGATTTAATTTCTTCAATACCTTTCATTACACGTAACACTAATTTTTAACAAATCTTTCTATACAATTTATATTATTATTAGAACATGATCGATATAAAATATATATTATAAATTGATACATGAATAAGTGTAATCATATTTTGAAAAAAATTATAAAGGTTTTATATCAATAAAATATATTTATAAATAATAACTTTATTTTTAGTAAATCCCTTATATGCTTCGAAAATAGATTTTTCTCAAAAAATAATTTTTATTTCATTTTTATAAAAAATAGTATATGTAATTTTTTCACATTGTGTAAATGAATTTAAAAAAACTTCTTTTTTAAAATGAAACTATCAAAATTATCTTGAGTTATATTTTTGGGAATTTATAAAATGATTATTTTTTAATGAATAGTAATAAATACTAATTTTGATTGAAAAATGCCTTTTTATTTAATTCAGTTTAAAATTTTGTGTTTTAAATTTTTTTAATTGTAAAATTAGTGAAATTTTGTTATTTATAATCCAATATTGGTCATTTGAATAAATTTTATTTTTATTTTTTATATAAAAACATTTTATACCTATGGTGATTTTCTCTTTAGAATACCATTTTTTTATTATGCATGTTGGTTTTATTTTAAATTAAATATCACCAATGTATATAATTGATTTTTTATAAATTTATTCCATATTTATAATCATACTAATTGATATTATATAATAAGGCCAAAATAATGTTTGGTCTTAATGAATTGTAAAATAAGTAAAAATTAATTTCCATGATTAAGGTTAAAACATTTTTACATGGAGGTTAAACTAAATAGATAAGGGTTAAAATAAAATAAAAACTTGTATAATTTATATTTTATGGCCATTTTTCAACCTTATATAATATATGGTTTTATAATGTTCCTTTTTTTAACCCTATTACATGTTTAATACATGGTTATACCTATTTCTTTTAAAATATATTAACTATTTACTCTCCCCACATTTAAATGGGAGCCTCTCTCTTATCCTTTTCACAGTCCAAAATAATTTTAGTCCCACCAATACCTACCCACATCCCTTAAATAATTCCTTCCCCATATCCTATATGCATTTTTATTAAACCCTTCTAAATTGTGTTTGGTTCTAACCTAACAAGGTTGTCCGAAGAGGAGGTACAATCCTTATCCATTCATTTTTTATTCTTCTATATCCATATAAGCTTCATAAAATATGATTATATAATAAAATATGTGTCTAAAATATACTTAGATAATATTATGTTAATGACGTAACCCATATCCATATCCTCCACTATCAAATGGGATAAAAAACAGTCGATCATGGGTAAAAAAGACTATTATCCCACAAATCTATGTAATATTTTTCCCCAGTCATCCCTAATAGTTGAAGATAATGATGTATTTAATGTTTATATATGTAATTAATGAATTATTTATACTCATATAATTATAATATTGCGCATACATTTTTACCTTCTGATCCGTTGGGAAAAAAATTATGTTGACCATGTGTACGTATTGACTATCACCTCCATGAAGCGATGTCATTAGTTTTTCAGATGTTGTATATACTACCCAAGAATTTATTTTATGATCCTTACCATGAAAGTTATTTGATATAAATACCCATATAATGTTATTTCATTCATGGGCCTTGTGATTCAAAAGTTACCAAAGTGGTATGGGTTTTATGTTGCAATCCCATTATTTATCGAGGTTGTTTATTAGTATGTTTTTTAAGATGAAATATTTTTATTTTTTTCTCATCAAAATCATGAATTTTACTCTTCTATTTTTATTTCTAAAAATTAAATACTTTCCTTTAATTTTCTTCTATTAATGTATTTAATAGATTGAATGAATGTTTTTAGGGGAAAATCAACTCTATCTCTCTCTTTGGTTGAAAATCATTTTTCTTCCATGTCCATATTTTCTAAAAATTATCTCAATAATGTTTTTACCATTATATTATTATTTTTTAATGTTAATTTTCCCAATATAGAATTTACAAAATATCTTTTAAAATTAATCTTCTAATATTTTTTCAAACATGTTACTGTTGAATTTTTATTGACAAGGTGACTGGATGTTTTTTAAGATATACGACATGACTGGAATTTCTCACCATAAAGAAAACTAATTAATTATATGATTCCATTAAAAAATTTCAAGGATATTTTCAAATAAAATTTTTTCATTAATATTTGTAAATTTTTTAGTTTCTAAAAATTTATCTCCAATATTGGAAAGGGTATTTTCTTCAAGGATGTTTTTAATGATATTTTAATTTTATTTATATTATCAATGAAAACATCCCTAGATTATACTTATGATATAATAGGTATATGATCCAATTATAAAATCCCTATTCTTTCTATTGAATGTTTTTTATTATGATGATATGATATTTATGAAACCTGTTTGTTCTCCATAGGTTTGGATTAATTGTTTATGAAACCAATTTCCTTTAAATTTTTTATGCTATGTTAATTGTTTTGTGATATTTTTGTATATGTATGTATTATTTTCATTATGTGATAGATGGGACTAAATTTATATATCCATCTATTTCATTGGGTAATGATTAATGTTCTATGAGCTCAAAGGTTACATGAGAGGATATCCAAATCATAAAAATTTGTGTATACATGAGGCTATCCCAAGCATGAAAAAGAGGTTTCATGGTCGGTTATCCCATGAATAAAAAAAATGGTAAAATGAAGGTTATCCCAATCTAAAAATAGATTATATGGCTGGTTATCCCAATGATGAAGTAGGTACATGGGTTGTTAGACCAAGCCTATCATGTTAAAAGTTCCTTGGTAGGTAGATTTTGCATAATATTTTTTAAGTTAATGTGTATTCCAAAAATTTATTACTTATAAAAATGTTATGTTCTCAGGACTTGTGTTCTTTGATTCTATTATCATTCATGTCTTATTAACATAAATTTTTTTATATTAATGATGTTTATGATCTATGAAATGGAAGGTATTATTTTCAAAGGTTATTTTCATGTTCTCATACCCTTATACCCATGTTATGTTGATATCTCTATTATTTACCCTTACAGATAATATGAGATCACACTTTCTTATGATTCCTTTCTCCATGATATGAAAAATGGTTTTATGTATAATATAACTTAGAAGGGTTCTAGTAAAGAAGAAGTTAGTTGGAGGTTATGTAGTTCACCTATGAACCAGTTGTTTATGTGTCGATGCTTCCAATGAAACTAGACCTATATTATTATGTAATTGATCATTTTGTTATGTAATGATTATTCATCATTTAATATGTAGTATCTTTTTAGGAAAATTATAGGTCACTATAGTTGGTTTCAAAGAATGGTTTAGTTAATATTTAGAAATTAGGAAGAGAAAACATTATTAAGAACTATTATGTTATGTCTAAGTATAGGAAAATATCATTTAATATTAGTGAAGAATAGTGTGAGTTGATTTCATGAAATTACATCCTTTTATGGATACTAATAGTAGATGTGGATCTAGTATAATTTTACCAAGGTGTAATAACTATTAAAAGTGTGAATTGGGATTTGACTCGATCATCACCAGGTGCCCAAAAATGGGCCTTACCATACACAAGGTTTCACATGCCCAGGGGATATGTTTTACAAACTAAAAAACTATTTATTAACCATCATAAAGTATTTGACTAGATGATTATAATGAATTTCATAGGTTAAACCTAAGGTGTCATATTTTGAAAATAAGGTGTTATGATTTAGACATCCTGGTAATGATTGATCACCCTAATTAAAGATTCCAAACTCTCATGTCAACAATTTTGTTTTTATTATGGTATTATAGATAGAAAAATGATTTTGGGGTGGTGAAAAGTATTCTAAAATATTGAATTATCTTATTTCATTGTAGTTATATAAATTATCATATATCGTGATAATTATTTAGGAATATAAATTCATGTACCAAACAATTAAATGTTTACTTAGTATCTAAAATCCCTAAGGGTGTGATGATCACTTATAAATTATATGATTATTCTCTAGTTAATGTTTATGGAAATATTCTTCCCACAAATCATATTATTCTCTCACTATTATAATTTGATGTTTTCTTAGGCAAGAATTTTATTTCTATGAATAAATCCCACATAAAATTTAATGTAATGAAAGTCGTGTTTGATATTCCAAAAAACCCTTTGTTTTCTTATCAGTGAAGCAATAAATATAAACTTCCAAAGTAAATATCATCCATTTTATGGGTCTTGAATCCCATTCAAAAGGGGGTTTTATCAAAGGTAGTTGGGGGGAAACTCGAAATTGATGATATGCCCATTGTGAAAGAGTTTATTGATTTCTTTATATTATAGTTTCTTAGTGTTTTACCAAATCATGATATTAGGTTCTCAATAGATCACGTACATAGTGCTACAACTATTTCAAATACTACCTATCGAATAGACCTGATTAAGTTGTTGGAATTAAAGAATCATTTCTAAGAGATTCTTGAAAAAGGATTTATTCATCCAAGTGAACCACTTTAGGGTGAACCTATTGCTTTCTTTAATAATGATGGATAAATGTGACTCTTCATTGATTAATAGGAAAGACATGATAACAAGTATCATCTACTCTGTATTGATGAATTTTTTGACCAACTACCCAGATCTCAGCACTTTTCAAAGTTTAATCTTCATTTTGGATACCATCAATTGATGGTAAATAGTAAGGATATACCAAAGATTCCATTCCATACATGGTAGGAACAATATTAATATATAGTGATTATATTTGATCTTACTAATTCCCCATCTCTATTCTTGGATTAAATGAATAGAGTCTTAATAGATTACCCTGAATAGTTTGTGGTTTTACTTATAGATGATATTATTATATTTTCAACAATCAAATAAGATTAGTAATATCATTAGATAACTTTACTGAAGACCTGGAGGGTGGATAATATATATGAAAATTTTTTCCATGTGTGCATTTTGTTGACAAAAATATTCATTTTCTTGTCACATAATCTCAAGATGGGATATTTCAGTGGATCCATCAAAGATGGATGTTATTAAATGTCGTCATAAACCAACCAATATGATTGAGATCCATAGTTATCTTGGTTTGTCTTGATATTATTGACAGATTATAGAGACTTTCTCACAACTATATAATCCACTCACCAAGTTAAATTGGAAGGGATCCATGTTCCTCTAGATATATGAATGTGAGGAATATTTCATGGTAATGAAGAGAAGGATATTCAATAAACCTATTCTTACATTACCCTATATTGGAAAATGTTTTTTAATATAAGTTGTTACATTTAATATGGGGATGGATTCATTCTCATGTGGAATGACATGGTGATAGATTATGTGTCATGATAATTGAAGGTTCATGAGAAAAATTACCCAACTCATGATTTTGAGTTAAATATTGTTGATTTTACATTAAATATATAGAGGGGTTGTACTTATGTGAAATTTGTGATATATATACTAATCCTAAAATCTTAATATATATATTCACAAATATATAGTTGAATATATTTCAAAGAATATGGTCAGAGCTTCTTAAATATTATGAATACTCAATACATTACCGCCCTGGGAAAGAAAAAAAGGTGTATAATGATTTGAGTCAAAATGATTATTATAGCTTATCTATGATGAGGATTTAAAAATATTGAATATTTGTGGCTTTACAAAGGATGGATCTAGAAATATTGATGGAAGGGGAGAAATATTATCATTCTCAAATGACTATTCAACCATATTTTAAGTGAATATTAAAGAGGTGTCGTAAGATCCCAACATTTTTTGGAGATGTTTCTGAAAAATTTATAGGTATAATTTTTCCTTCTGTTGAGTACTTTTCATTTGGGTTTTACATTGGGGTGTGTCTGGGGGAAAATTTGGGAAAATGGAAGAAAGAGGGTAGTGCATTGTTGGACATAGTTTTTCTTAATTATGAGTAATAACCGAGAAAACTATGTAACCCTGGAAAGTGGGGATTTTAATGGATACCTCACAATTTGTGAAACTGTGCACCCTTGGAGGAGAAACAATTAACCCCAATAAAAGGTGCATGGATAGGGGAAACTATTCCCCCCCCCCCAAGAAGCATACCATGCATATAATATTTTAATCCTAATAAAATCAATAAAAAAGTTCTCGAACCCACATATAATACCCTCGAACTCCCAAGCTCGACCCATAAACGATTTCTCTAAATTAAAAAGCATCCCGAAAGGATTCCAATGTTATCCTTCCTCCTTTCTTATTTATTTGAAGACCGGTTAGTAGATCTACATCTCTTAGGATATGTGGTTTCTTCCTAATTCATCTCTCGTTATTGTCCTATTATTTTGGTGGGTTGTCATCCAATATTTTGATGGATGTAGACCTAGGTTTTTTGAATATAAATATTGGATTATGGATATAGATATAGAATTAAGGGATCTGAATTTTTTTATGTCTTTGAGTTATGATTTATATCTAGATCTCATGCTTTGTCATTATGCTATTGTAATTGAGGATTTCAGTTGCGGGATTTTTCATCAACAATTTGGGGTAAGTGGTCTATTTTTAAAATACCATAGTCATGATTTAAATTATGTGTATGTAATTTTTTAATTAATAGAGTTTTTTAGAAATTATATTTCTGATTCAAATTAATTATTTTCATAAATTAATTACTTAAGATAATGTGGATTGTGTAAATTAATCATTTAATTAATTTATGAGAAATATTGAGATTGTGAAATTTTAGACTGAATAATTATTTTTTGAATTAATTTATAATATTTTCTAAGATTGTGGTATTTTTATATTTAGATAAATAATTTTTAAATTAATTATTGATATATTGTGTTTATGAAATCGAGAAAACTAATTGTTGAATTAATTATTATAATATTGAATAGTAAATGGGATTAATTAATTTGTAAATTAATTAATTAACATTGTAATGGGAAATGTGGTAAGGGTATTGATGTTGATTAATCATTTCTGATGTAGTATTATGATATATGTGAAATTTTGATACATGTGATATGTGAAATTCATGTGTGGGACAAAGCCTGAGGCATTAAAATCATATAGTGATAAATTGATATTCGTGCATGGGACTAGGCATGCTTCATCAAAATCCCTTAGTGAAAATTGAAATTTTTATGTGGGACAAGGACTAATACATCAAAATCCCATAGTGATAAATTTATACTCAAGTGTGGGACATGGTCTGATGAATCAAAATCCCACAAGGTCCTAGGAATGACAACCTAGACCCAGAATGTTGGCATTAGACTATGATTCCATGTAGGTATAATGTAAATTCAATTGAAGTGGATAATGAAATACCAGTTTTTTTAATAAATTTATGAACTGGCAAGGTGACAAGATTCATAATTTGTTGTGGGATGAAGTAGTTAATGCGGTTCTATTGTCCTTGGGAACCCGGGGGTTATGTAGTTAAATAAAGAGTTATTGAATAAATGTAAAATATTCACTTTATTTCTTTTTTTTTTATTTTTTATAAAATTGTATACACTATATTGAATGGTTATTATTTTTAGATACCATTGGTGGTATCCTATTGAGTTATACTCACACCTTACCAAGTACACTAGAGCAGTACTGGAATAGACATCAAATTTGTAGGACTTGATAATGGAAAGGGCCCTATGTTTGATGGACGATTTCCTGTGGATCATGGTTGAGGGAACTAGATGTGATTTAAGAAACACATGTAGGATTTTTTTAATTTATTTACTTATTTTATTTTTATATTGACACTTGACATGTATTTACAATACACAGTTACAGTTTAGTTTAATATTGTATCTCCAATTTTGGTCATCTTATGGTGTTGGTACAATTCTGTTTCTGTTTATATGTTATTTAGATATTTTTTCTTATTTTCCACTGGTGTATACTCTGATAAAAGAGGTTACAGTCTCCCCATGATCAACATTAGGCCCTTAATTCTAGAATTCTGCCTCTAGAATATGGGGAGGTGTGCCTGAGGTCTTGTTACTGACCGGCTCGAGGCACCGGTGTGTGACACCTGGTATGGGATGTTACAAAGTTGTAACAAATAAGGTTTTATTTTCTTTTATTTTATCCTACAATTTGGGAAAGTTAGAAAATAGATTAAGTAGATTCAGGCCTTGGACATGAGCTCATTCATGGGAGTTTTAAACCCATATAGAGGGGAAAACCAAAGTACCCTTGGCGGGATTGTTGTTATCATAGTTTTATATTGTAGTTGAATATTATTTTACCTTGAGCGATGCACTTATGGTATAACGTGATTATTATTTTCAATATTTTTTTTATTTGACTCATGGATTGTTAAGGCATGGTTTTGGAGTATGCATGAATCATTCTAGGAAATAATTATAATATTTTAACATGTATCATTTTAGGCATTCATGGGAAAACGTGTTTTGGGAATGTTGTGAAACAAGATATTTTTTTCCATTCTTATCTCTATTAAATGAAACTGTCCCTAATTTGAAATTGAAAATTGTAAAAATGATAAAATATGTTTAAAAAATGGGGTTATAATGGGAAAAATAAAAATAGAACTGAGTTTTCTCTTTCTATCCATGGCCTAAGTGTATGATGGTTAAGGGTAGTCATAGCTCCTCAGTTTTGACCATATGAAGGGGCTTGTGGAAAATACATTTTTTGTTTTATCGTGATTTTCCTTTTTCTTAAATATAATATAGTGGTGTTATGTTTCCAAATATTTCTGTTTAGAATTGTAGAGATATGCCTCTACAATGATGCTTGTTGAGTGGACGACCAGAGGACATGGAAGTGGATGATCATCCAATAGTGGAACCTAAGGCACCAATAGTTCCAAGTGTAGAAGTATGGAAGAAGTTTCAAGATAACTTGCTCACTTCATACAAATCATGGAAAGAGTCCTTCGGAAGGTAGAAAATTCATTTATATCTTGACAAGGGATTTTCAGTTGCATCACCCTTCTAATTTTACTAGAGAGGGTGGACCCGATGGATATGAGTCCAGGATTACTTTTTTCTGTACTATAAATGACCACATGGAGGATCCTACTGAGAAAAGATACAAATTGGATTCATATATGTTACGTGGTAAGGTGAAGTGATTGTTGGACATCTTGAATTGATATGGATAGTCATATACTATAGAATGGAAGGAATTTCAAGAGAATTTCTTGGAAAAATTTTATCTAGATACTCATAGGTAAGAGAGAGAATAATATTTGATGAGTTTGACTCATGGGATGATGTTCTTTATGGAATATGATATCCACTTTAAATATTTACAGTTCTTTTCTCCATCCTTGGTGTGATATAATGTCATTATGGTGAAACAATTTTTGGATGGGATTATTTGTGAAATAAAGTCCCATGTAAACATATTTTGGTTAAAGATATTTTTAGAGGTGGTGGATCAGGCTCTCATATATGAGAGGAACCTAATGGAGGCTTCCAGTGGAGGGAAGGTGGTCCCTACTATATGGTCATAGGGTACAAATTTCGAGAACATGAATCATTTTTATGAAAATGCTAGCCATAGTAGTACAAAGAAAAGTGGCATAACAGAGGGTTCAGTTAAACTAGACCTCGAACGAGTAATCTTTCATCAAAGTGGTGTCTCAGGGCACTTCTAGAGATAGTTTCCTAAACCACCAGTAGTGTTTTGAGCCTGTGACAAAATGGGAAATCTATAGAGGATTTTTAGGGACCCATGATAGAAGAATAGTTATGGAGTACCTAGATCGAACCAGAGTGTGGGAAGGTTAACTTCTACACCATACGATTTTGGCACCTAGAATTCTAATGGATGTGGTGGTAGAGGAGGTAGATTCGGTGCTTCAAGGAAATAGTGACCATATTAGTAGGGTAGTGTAGTTTAGGTAAGCCATACATCATCACAGGATATGTGGGAAGGATAGTTTCACACGGTGTATCCTACACTTGTGGATAGAGAGGTTGAACCATCTATAATGAGATATACTATTATAGTAGATTCTATATTATCTTGTTCCTTGTTTGATACTATTACCTTTCATTCCTTTATATATATAAAACATGTAAATGTTTTGATCTTGGTGGTGTATTTTGTGAGCAGGATAATGACGATAGATATGCCATTGGGAGTATGGCCTAGATATATCTATTTATTCAAGGAGTGTTCTCTCAACGTTGGGGTTTATTTTTTTGTTGGATCTTTATATACTCAACATATCTGTCTTTGACGTGATTTTGGATAAGGATTGGTTAGTATCAAACCAAAAACATATAGATTATCATCAGATGAGAGTGATTTTGACATCTCCCAAGGGTGAAAACTATATTCAACATAGAGATTTGGATATCCAAGAATTCCATGTATGGATAATTTCTCATAAATTTAAAGAGATAGAAACCCAAGATTAAATTATATTACTGGATGATGGAGATATTAAATAGGAGGTATTTCCACCTGTAGTGGATAGGTTTCAAGATGTGTTTCTTGAGGTATTTTTAGGGCTTCCACTTGAGAGAGATGTGGAATTTACAATTGATATCATGCCTAGGGATGAGCCTATTTCTATTCAACCATATATAATATAGCTAGATGATCTTCAAGAACTCAAGACATAGATAGAAGAGTTATTGGATAATGGGTTTATCCACCTGAGTATGTCGCCTTGGGGTTCACAATTTTTGTTTTAAAATAAGGCTGACTGGACTCTACGCTTGTGAGTTGATTACCGGATGTCGAACTAGATGACTGTGAAAAAACCAGTATCCTCTTCCATGTATTGAAGAACTATTTTCCCAGTTTAGAGGAGATTATGTATTCTCAAATATTTACTTGAGATCGGGGTATCATCAGTTGATAGTTCTACCTACATAAATATTGAGGACTATCTTAAGAAGTAGGTATAGCTTATATGAGTTCATTGTAATGTTTTTTGTGTTGTTGAACACACCAGTAATATTTATGGACATGATGAACAAAATCTTCCTTCTCTACCAAGACCAATTTTTTGTAGTTTTGGGTATGATATCTTGGTGTACTTCAAGAATCATGGAAATCATGTCCAACATCTTGACATATTCCAATGTAAACTGAGAGGGCGTCATTTATATTCCAGGATATTTAATATTATGGTTTGGATTGAGTAGGTACACTTCTTGGGTCACATAATCTTAGTTGAAGCTGAGGAAGTTGACCTAGAGAAGGTGTGTGAAGTGGTTTCCTATTAGCATCCCAATAACATGTTCGATATCTGTAGCTTTTTGGGGTTTTCTCTATATTATTGAAGATTCCTCCAAGAATTTTTCCATTTGTAAGCACCTCTATTAGGTTTTAACAATTGGGGGATAAATTTTTTATGTTTAGAAGATTATGTGGATTCCTTCCTAGATTTGATCCAGGTGAGGAGTATATAGTGTATTGGGATTCTTTTGGGATCAAACTCTGAGTAGTGTTGATGTAGGGAGATTTAGTTGTGGTTTATGGGTCACGATAGTTAAGGAATAATGAATAGAATGACCCTATATATGACCTCAAGTTAGAAGTAGTGGTTTATGATTTGAAGTATTGGTGAAATTATCTGTTGGTTGAAAGTTTTTCTATTTATATTATTCATAATATCATGAATTATATATATTTTTACAATGAGATGTGAATATCTGATAGTGAAGGTGGTTTGAGTATATTCAATCTTTTAATTTTGAGTTAGAATATATTCTAAGAAAGGGGAACTGTGTTGTTAACACTCTAAGAATGAAGAGAAAGAATCAAGATGATCAAGAGTCTAGTGCTGAATGAAAGATACAGAATTTTTTGGAATAGATGCATGTTGTGGTTCAACAGATTCAAGAATAGATGAATTTAGTGGAGTCTATAATTTTGAGCAGGGTTATAGATAGTAAGTATGAGTATTTGGAATGATTATCCTTTGGGGAGAGAATTGAATGTGGGGATACACCTTCACACTAGATCATAAATGTGGGTGAGATCATCTATGTCAAGAATCAAGTTGTTATGCCTATGAGTATGTGGGAGGAATTGATTTGGAGATTTCATGCCTTGATGTGAGAGGTTCATAAAGGCGTGACCAAAATGTACCATGAATTATGAATATAGTTTTGGTCGCCATTCTTGAAAAAGGAGATAGCAGGGTTCATGACATAATGATACACCTATCAGTAAGCGAAGGAAGAGCATCAATGGCCTAGAGGTTTTCTATAGTATTTTCCCATTCCAGAATGGAAGTGGGATTATGTTACCATGGGATTTTTTTGGGATATCCCAAGGAAACCTCAGAAAAATGATTCTATTTTGGTTATTGTAGACCTTTTGAAAAATTTAGAACATTTATTTAATATATGGTGGGCCTTATCAGTGGAGTTGTTGGTAGGCTTGTACGTTCGATAGATATTTCATCCACACGGGGTGCCAAAAACTATATTTTAAGATCATGAATAATGTTTTAATTAAAACTTCTAGTAGGAGTTATAGAAGGTTGTTGGTCTGTAAATTTATTTGAGAACATCTTTTCACCCCCACATAGATAGGAAGTCAGAACATACTATACTGGTGATGGGGGATATTCTGCAACCATATATTCTAGACTTCATTTGGTCTTGGGAGAATCGTGAGATTTGGTGGAGTTTTCCTATAAAAAATTTTATAATGAAACTATACATATGGAACTATATGAGGATCTCTGCAGTAGTCAATGAAGATCACCCCTATGCTATATGGAGGTTGGTGAATCAAACTTGTTTGATCGAGTCTTATGCCGAAGATGTTGGAGTAGGTTCAGTTGATTCATAAATGTATGGTTATGGCTCAGAGTAGAAATAATTCTTATGATGATAGATATCAAGGACCCCTTGAGTTTACATAGGGTGATATAGTATTCCATTGGGCATCACCAATATTGAGTCATCATAGGATACAATGGTAGGGAAAGATGGAACCTAGGTTTGTTGATCCATTTGAGTTTAAACAGATAATCGGGCAGGTGGTGTACTGATTGGGTCTTCCTTAGAGATACAGTGATATTCATAATTTTTTCCATGTATTACAACAATAGTGGTATCACCTCGACCCTACTCATGTGATCGATGTGGATAATGTTGAGCTTAAGTTAGATGCATACTTTGAGGAGCATCTGATACCTATTTTGGATCATAATGAGAAAGTGTTGAGGGGAAAGATAGTTCCAACAGTTCATGTTTTATGGAAACATGGACATGTTGAGGAGGAAAACTGAGATATGTAATTAGATATTAGGGCTCAGTGGCCAAACATTTTGTACTCAGAATCTTACAAATGGTTAGGAGTGCATCTCGAGGATGAGTTGTTATAAGGAGTATAGGTGGAAAGATCCTAAACTTTTCTAGAGATGTATATGGTTTATTTATATGTACTATTTTTCATTGTGATTAGTTATTTTTGTTTGAGTTTACCTTGGGGTGTGTCTGGGTGAAATTTTGAGAAAAAATGGAAGAAAGAGGATGGTGTACGGTTGACGCATGGTTTTCCCTAACTATGCGTTATGGCCCAAAAAACCATAAAATCCTAGAAAGTGGGGATGTTCATAGATAGAATATGTTTTTTCAAATCCTGTACCCACTTAGGACAAACCATGCACCCCCTAAAAGTGTCACAAAATTGGGCACACCGTTGGGGGAACCAGGCATCCCGAGAAGCAAACCATGGGTACAGGATTTAAATTCCCCGAAAATTATTCAAAAATTTCCCGAACCCCCATCTAATATCCTCTAATTCCCTAGATAAACCCATAAATTTTATATCTCAATTCCAAATCCTCTTAAACGTATTTTATGGTGGTATAATCTCTATTCATGGTGATTTTATGACTGGTTGATTGATCTGCATCTCTTTGGGTACATGGTTTCTTACTGATTAATCTCCTATTATTCTCCTATTATTTTAGTGGGTTTTCGTCCTCTATTTTGATAGATATAGATCTAGATTTTATGAATCTATATCTGGTATGGTGGATATATATCTTCAATTAATGTATCTTGATTTGTTCAATCTTGGATTTAGGTTTTAAAACTAGATCTGGTGCTATGTCATTATTCGGTTGAAATTGAGGATTTCTATTTAGCAATCATTCATGTATGATTTGAAGTAGGTGGTCTATTATTCAAATCCCATACCCATGATTTAAATTAAGTGTGTATAATTGTATAATTTATAGAGTTATTTTGGAAATTATATTTCGGAATTGAATTAATTAAGTTGGTAAATGGATTAATTAAGATATTGTGAATTGTATAAATTAATTATTAAATAAATTTATGAGAATTATTAGGATTCTGAAATTGTGGATTAAATAAATAAATAATTTATTTATTTATGTGAATTGTTGATATTGTGAGATTTTTTTATTGGGATAAATACTCATTTAATGAATTATTGAGATATAGTTAATATGAAATAGGGATACAATATTGGTTAGTTAATTGTTATAATATTGAATATTAAATTGGATTAATTAATTATTAAACTAATTAATGGAAATTTTAATGGTAAATGTAGTAAGAGGATTGATGTTGATTAATATTGTCTGATGTAATATTATGATATATGTGAAATTGTGATATATGTGATTTTTTGATATTCGTGTGCGGGACAAGACCTCCTGCATCAAAATCCCATAGTAATAAATTGATATTAATGTGTGGGGAATGGCTTGCTATGTAAAAATCCCATAGTGATAAACTAATATTCATGTGTGGGATAATTAATGATGCATGAAAATCCCATAGAGATAAATTGATACTCGTGTGTGGGACATAGTCCAATAGATCAAAATCCCATGGGGTCCTAGGTATGGTGACCTAGAAAAAAATATGGGCATTGGAATATGGTTCCAAATAGAGGTAATGTGAAATGAATTGAAATAGATAATGAAATACCATTTGTTTTAAAGAATTTATGAATTGACTAGGTGACATGATTCATACTCTGGTGTGGGCCAAATCAGGTATTGAGGTTTGGGTGTCCTTGGGATTTTGAGGGTTATGTAGTTAAATAAATCGTAATTGAATAAATGAAAACTATTTACTTTATTGATTTTATTTATTATTTATAAAATTGGATTCACTATTTTCAATGGATATTATTTTTATACATTGTGGGTTTTGTCTTACTGGTATGTATTCACACCCTTCTCGGGCGGCCTAATCAGTACCTAAATAGACTTCTTGTTTGCATGACAGGATAAAGGCAAGGGCCCAATGTTATATGGCTGATTTAGGGTGGGGCATGTTTGAGGGAACCATATATGATATGGTACCCTCTTGGAAGAGTTTTTAGTTTCTTTACTTATTTTGGTTTTTGCATATTGACACTTAAAATGTATTAAGAAGACGTATTTATAGTTCTGTTTCATATTATATCTCCAGTTTTGGTCATCTTGTGATCTTCGAACTATCTGGTTTTTGTTATATGCTATTCAGTTATTATTTTTTTTTTCTACTAGTGTATTACTATAAAAAAAGATTGTATAGTCTTCCCATGATCTATATTATACCCTCACTACTAGTTGGCAGCCTCCATCGTAAAGGGTGGCCTGCTTGAGGTCATGTGACGGACTGGCTCTAGAACCAGTGTGTGGCACTTGGGTTAGAATGTTATAGGTGTAGAAGGAAGTTAAAAAGATGCATAAGAAATTTTTAAATCTTCTTCAGTTTAACATTGATTTTGATGAAATGATAATTCTTGGGAACCATTTATGTGTTCTATCTATACCAAATTTTTATATTGAGCTATAGGTGGAGGCTCATAGTTCTTCATTATCTATTCATCCTGAATGTATGATGATATATTGAGATGTGAAAGTGTATTTTTGGAGGGAAGGAATAATGAGAGGTCTTATTGAGTATATATCTCTATGTTTGGAATATTGGATAGTTATGGTTGTGATACAAATGTATAATGGGACACTGTAACTATTACCCATACCCTAATGGAAAAAGGAAAATATCACCAGGGATTTTGTTATCGGACTCCCCAAAACATCTAAATGGATTTATTCTATATGGGTTGTGGTCAAATTCCATACGAAGCCATAAAAATTTATTCCTATAAAAGATTTTTTCACTATAAAACAGATTTATTGGATATACATTAAGGATTTGGAAAGGTTTCATGGAGTACCACATTATATTGTATCTGATCGGGTTATGAGATTTACATCGATGTTCTGGAAAAAAAATCTTCTGGATCAGGATACAGAGTTCAGTTTGAGAATAATATATCATCCTATGATAGTTGGTAAGTCTAAGATAACAATTGAAATACTTTAGTAAACAATGGTATCTTTTAATATTTATTTAAATTTTGTTTGGGATCAACACCTTCTTCCAATATTGTTTTCAAACAATATCATTCATTAAATAATTCAGATGGATCATTATGCATCCATATATGAAAGAATTGTAAAACTCCAATATGATGAAATGAAATTGGATATATAAATATATTGGTACCTAAGATAGATTAATTTAAACTTGAGAATTTTATATCCATTCATCAAAACATAATGGAAGAACAAAGTCGAAAGAAAAGATATGTTGATAATTTTCAATGTGATATGGAATTCCAATTTTGAGTAAGGTGATTTTAAACATTTTACTAGGAAGAAGGATATGAGATTCATAAAAAATGTAATAATAATACCAAGGTATATTACTTATTTTTAGATTCATGATCTAGTATGGATAGTTGATTATTACGTAGTGATTCCAAAAAACCTCTCTCAAGTCCACGATGTGTTCCATGTATCTATCCTAAGGAAGTACATACCTAATCCTTCACATGTAATGAACTCAAAGGTCTTACAATGTGATCGTGATATTTCCTATGAATATAAACCTATGGAGATTTTGGATAATAGAGAGAATGTTCTATGAAACAATACCACTCACCTAGTCAATGTTTTTTGAAAAAATCATCGACTTTATAAAGCTATGTTGGAAGGTGATGATTTGATGAGGAAGAAGTATCCTCAGTTGTTTGTATCAATGTGATGGAATTTTGAGGGATACATTCATTTTAATGGGGTTAGAATATTACACCTCAATATTCTATAAAATATTTGTTTTAATAATTATTTAATTTCATTGATAGCTTGCATTACATGCAATACTAAGTTTTAACTACTGTGATATAATAATATTATTATTATTTAAACATGACCATTATAACTTATCAATTAAATTTTTTGGTGTGAATAAGAATAAAAATATTTTTATGTATAAATTTTTCATGTAAATAAAATATATTTATAAATAAGTACTTAATTTCTAGTAAAGTCATTACAAACTTCATAAATACATTTTTCTCAAAAAAAATATTTTATATTGTTTATCGTGAAAAAATAATAAAATAATTTGTTTATAATTTTAGAAAATGAATATAAAAAAATGACTTGTTTTATGGAATAAATGTGTTAGAATTATATTACAGTGAATTTATGGAATTAATCATAATTTTTTAATTTTTTAATGATTACAAAAAAACATTGATTTTTATTAAAATCATCAATTTTATTTAAATAATTTACATAGTTTTAATTTTACTTAAAAATTTTAAAATGCAATTTTATTTCAATTATTTTAGGATTAATTATATTTGGGTCCTTATAATCAATTTAATTTTGGTCTCTGATATAATTTTTTTATACTTATGAGAATTTTCTCTTTCGAAAACCACTTCTTCATCACGTCTACAAGATTTATTTCAAATTAAATTCATAAAATTATATGAATTTAATTTTTAATAATGGAATCTATTTTTTAGATTAGTATATGTAAAATTATATAAAATGGTCATCTTTATTTTTTCCATAATGAATATTAATAAAGTAAATATAAATTTGTGCCTTTAAGTTAAAACAAGTTTATCATAGGGTAAGCTAAAATGATATGGTTGAAAATGGCCTGATTTTTTTTAAAATTCTTATTTTATAGAAAAATTATTACCTTATACCTTATAAGGTTTTACAATTACCCATTTTTTATCTTTTTTAATGTGTAAAACATGCGTATACATTTTTCTTTTAGAAAATTTCATGTGTGTCTTCTCCCCGACATATAAAAGGGAACCCCTCTCCTCTATTATTCACACTACAAAATCCTTTTAGATTGAAAAATAAATTAATAAATAAATTTATCACTCCCCTAACCACATCATATATTCCTAATTTTTATTAGTAAACCATCCCATATAGGATTTTCGTTATACCCTGAGGAGGTTTTCTGAAGAAGAGGTACAGTCCTTAAAAATGTGTTTTCATTTTATATCATTATCTAAATACATCAAATATTCTTAAAATATGGTTATATAATAATATTAGTATCTATAATATACTTATATGTCATTCTTATAATGGAATAACTAATATATGTCTCCCTCTTTATTTAATGGGAAACAAGACTGTCGATTGTGTTTACGGGGGACTATAGCCATGAGAACAAATATAATTTGGTTTCCATAATTGAATCCCATGGATGGAGATAATGATGTATTTAATATTTATATATAATATTTTCAAAATATTTATTCTCTTATAATTATAATATCAAATATAACTTCTTACCTTCAAATCTATTGGAAAATGAAAACGTTGCGGTGTGTATGTGTGGACTTCTGCCTCCACCAAGAGATGTGATTAGATTATTTTATTTTGAAATGGATGGTAATAAAGATATATTGAATAAAAATATATCTATTAAAAATTTATTTTATAAAGGTGATATATTATTTTTTTATTTCAATCCATCCATAGAGAAAATGGAAACAATATTCATTCATTTGTATGACATATCATCTCCATGAATGGTGTAATTCATTTTTTATGTCTAATATTTATAGATTACTCTAAATACATATAAAATTAATATATTATTTATATATATATATATGTTTATATATATATATATAATTTGAAACATTATAGAGATTATGGAATCATGATCAAAGTTAAAGGACTGAACATACTAGGCCAAATCATAAATGAAAAATAAAGATGTTGTTACACAAAATGTGATTTTAACAAGGAATTATTAAAAAATGGGTAATAAAATATCATAAATAAGTCATATGTGGTAGGAAATAATTGAGTATAGTTTTTGAATATATATATATATATTATAAACTTATATTTTTATATAGTATGTTTTAATTTTTATGAAGAAAGTCGACACTTGAGGTAAGGTATTTTTATCTCACTTTTATTTCTGTGGGACACATGACATATTCACAACATGTTTCTTTAGGGTTGTTAATAATCAACAAATATATTTATTTTATTATCCTTATCATAAAAAATATGTGATATAAATATCCATATAATTTTATTTTTTTCACAGTGATTATGATTCAAATTTTACCAAAGTGTTATGTGTGTTATGTTACAATTCCATTATTTATCATGATTTTTTAAGATTTTGTTTTTGATGATAAAAAATTATGATCTATCTTCAAAGAAATAAAAAACTTTTATTATCCTATGGGTATTAATGGAAATTAATTTCAATCATTTAATTTACCCCTGTTGATGTATTAAATAGTATATAAATATGATTTTAAGGGAAAACAAACATTATTTATCTATTCGGTCAAAAATAATTTCCCTTCTATGTTCACATTTTAGAAAAACATTTTCAGGAAGGTTTTTACAATTCTATAATGATTTTTTAGTTTTATTTTTACCCATGTTTGACTATGTGAAAATGTTTTAAATGGAATATTATTAACATTTTCTAAATAAGGTAAATATTACTTTTTACCAATGATGGGATTGAAATATTTGTTTTAATATATACCACATGAAATAAATTCCCCATTGTTATCACTATTCAATGATTTGAACCTTACGTAACATGTTTTAATTTTTATTTTGAAATAAACTATTTTCTTTAATATTTGGTATTTTTTTATTTTAAAATTTTATTTTTAATGTGAAATGTTTATTTTCCACAATAGTTTTTTTAAATTATATATTAATAGTATTTATATTCATTAATGTAAAGAACACTTGATTCTACTAATAATCTCTAGGGGTTACGAAACAAGGATACCATCCCTATTTATATTAAGTATTTTTTATAATTATGATCAAAATATGTTTATAAAACCCATTTTTTCCCCACGTTATGCTTATGAAAGCAGTTTCATTTCCAAATATTATTATGAAATGTTTATGAAACCCATTTCCTTTAATTTGGGATATGATATGGTGATTTTCTTATGATCTTGTTGATAAAATATTTAGGATTTTCATTATGTGATGGGTGGGAACATATTCATATAATCCTCTAATAAATTTGGTAATGATTAGTGTTCTAGGAACTTAAAGGGTATATGGGTGGTTATCACATTCCTAAACAAGAGGGTATACAAGGGGATATCCCAAACCCAAAAAAGAGGAAACAAAGGGGGTTATCGAAATACTAAAAAATAAGGTACACATTTGGTTATCCTAATCCCAATAGAGGTTACATGAGAGGTTATTCCAGGCCCAACGCAGGTTCATGGGTGGTAAGAGAATTACTAATATGTTATGAAGGTCTTGGTTGGTATCCCAAACATAAGTTTTTTTATTCTTATGGGTATGGAAGAAATCTATGTCTTTTTCCAATGTTCGTTTTTCATAAATCGTGTTCTTTGATTACATTCTAATTTATGTATTATAAACTATCATGATTTATGATTGGACTTTAGTTTATGATTCATGATTAAAAGGGTATGGTTTGTAAATGTTATTATCATGTTATCATACCATTATGTTCATGTGTTGTTGATATATCCCTTGTCTACCCTACTAATAATATGATATAACCCTTTCATATGATTCATTTCCATAGAATATAAAGAGTGGTATTATGTAGAATATGACTAAGAATAGTGTTAGTTAAAATGTACTTAGTGGGAGGTCATGTATTTCAACTGTAAACTAAATTTTTATATTTATATGTATACTATTCAATGAGACCCATACAATTTTGGAATGAATTATTATGTAATGTAATAAATATTCATCAATAAATATTTAATATATATTTTTGAAAAGTATGGGTCTCTATACCGAGAGCCATTGTGAGTGAATCGAGATTGTTATTTTAAGATTTCATTAGTTTTTCTAGTTTTTTAAAGTGGTTTTAAATTTTTAAATAGTGATTTTGTGTGTTTTATAAAAAAAGATAAAGACAAATAAAATGATCATATATTGAAATATGCATACCACCACTTAATTGTATCTATGTTTACCATGATGTGGTGGTTGGATACTGTGTGAGGGTAACAGTGGGAACACTTACACAAGAATTTTTTTGTAAGGTTAACCGTATTTACCCTTACAACACTATTTATGGGTAATTACTCTTACCCTTTCACATGGGCTATGAAATGAATAATGGTGATTTGGGTTACCCATATATAGGGTCCCCCCAAGCATAAGGTAAATATAATTTTAAGAAAATTTAATTTTCATGATTTTTCTTACGTGGTTATTTTAAGGAATAAAAGGTGGTTTAGGGGTGAATAATTAATTATTATTTACCTTTCAAATTTATTGTGAAATTATTTTTAAAATAAATTTTTGAATTATTATATAAATAATTAATGTTTCACAAATACAAATATGGGTCTTTTATTGATGGGAAATGGTGGTTCAAACAAGGATGAACCTTGATGAGGGTGGGAGAGATTCACATATGAATAATGTGATTCAAAAAAAATGTAGATAGTCCCTCAAACATATCCTTTTTGGTAAAGTCATTTTATTTATATTTCACTTCATATGAACTCATACCCATGTAGTTGATCAACCTATTTAAATTAACTAAATTGTTCAATTAAAAACTGAATTCTTATTATTGGAAAAAAAATGCGACAATGGCAACGATGGACCTCTGTGTAGTAGCTTTATTCCTTAGACACTGAGGGTTGAGGCCTTGATTATGATTTTGTACCTTTTAATACTAGAACCCTAAGGGATGACATTCAATGGATGTTAGTGATTTTGGAGAACACAGTTAGGCTAATTTAGACCCCTTTAGTAGGGATATGTTCTAGGATGGGAAAAAATAGCCTTATTAGTCATAAAAGGACCCACAAGATGTTGTAGAGCTATTGGGCTAGTTGATATGTGAACATGGGATGTTTTCATCCCCCCTTTAGTAATTGAGTACTAGGTAAAAATTTTCATTGTGATATTTATAGATAGGTTAGGTGAGTGGGCCATACTTGTTTAGATTTGGATATGAGATATGATTTTATCAAAATTTCTAGAGTGATTCTAGTATGAATTATCCTATGTGGTTAGTGAGGTCGTGAAATGATTTTTATGAAGCTGATGGATGTTATTCCCTCTGAGTAAATAATATTGAACCATGATTTGGGTATGAGATAGAGGTTCTCATGTATGATATGATAGGGGGAAACTTGTTGATTTCTACTATTATATTTGTAGACCTTATAGTCGGATACCATAGTGGAGTTGGTGTAGATGATTTTTTGCATCACCTTAGAATCCAATTCGATAATATGTGCCTGGTATAACTATAGGAATGATGATATGTCATGAAATTAAGAGGAACATATTTGTTATATGAGATGGGTCGGGCTAGTGGTCATCCCATGTTATTTTTATTTTTATTTATTTTTATCAATGGATTTTCCCATATGGATTCATGAACCCATATATATGAAAATGAATGTTAAGATTACATCCCTAGGATCTGATGGTGATTAATGATAAAAGATTCCAAGTATTACATCTCTAAGATCCAATAGAACTTAATGAATGTGATATTTTAGGGATTACATCCCTATGATCGAATGGTACCTAGAGATTGGGGGATTCCATGGATAACCTGCATAGGATCAATGGTTTGTACCTTATGATTTCAAGAGATATGGATAATGATTCCTACGATCATGCAGGATGACAAATAATAATTTATGAGATGTTGAAGGATTACAAAGAACTAGTAGTATTCTTGTTGATAATTTATAGGATTCTTAATTATGCCAAGGATATTGAGTGTATACCTGGTGATATTTTGGATTCCTATGATGCATATGATCCAGCAGTGGAATCTAGAACTATGATATTCCTAGGAAAGTTACGATCTAGCTACTGAGCCTAGAAATTTTATAGGATTCATAATATTCCTAGGATATAGTTATTATACCAAATATAAACGGATGCATATGATACTTCAAAGGACCCATCTTCAGTCTATTATTATCTGTGATTCCTAAGATACACCTATGATTTAGTGTTTACACATGATTTTTAGTCTTGTAAATGGGATTACATGGTAGGACATTTACCCCCAGAATGATTTATTATGATTAAAGACTCTCTAGTAACAGCTTAATAATGTATAATCGTTATCAGGTGGCATATAGAGACCCAAGGATCAATAGATATTATTTATTTATACCCTCTTACTATTTATTTATTATGATAATATAAAATGTAAATACACTAATTTACTGGTTTTGTATGAGACCCCATTAGTGATTCTCAAATGAGTTATACTAAAAATTGCTTTGGAATCTAGGTAACATGTGTACCCATTAAAGATACTCACTAACCATGGGATTTGTTAGGAATGAGGATTAAGGATGAATGATCAATCTAGATGGATTGGATGGGTTTATGAACATGGTTTTTGGTATAGATTCTAGGTGGTGGTATAGCCTTTATAGATTTTTTATCTTGTACTAATGGTCATCATAGTGGGAAATCAGTTTATATATGCTCACATGACTGTGTGTCTATTTGAATTTATGACCACATTAATTTATTATTTCTGGTTTCTATTAGTTTATTACTCTATATAACAATATTAATTATTATAGATGATGTCTTATTATTTCCACTATTACTGTGATATCTAATATGAGGGTATAGTCTCCCCACAGTAAAATCATATACCATATATGTTAGCTGGTAGCAATTTCAATAAGGGGAGGTGATCCTAATGTTATAAATATAATTCCAATATGGTAACTATCATGTGGTCTGTGGAAGCACAATGTTACAAAGTGATATCATAAGTTCCTTTTTGTAACTATTTGTGATTTGGTAGCCAAGAAATTTGGATTACCTAGATCTTATTATTTATATCACACTGGTGCATCACAAACATATTTTATGATAGGAATTCAAGGTTACTAAGGATATTCAATTTTTTTTTTTATTTTTATTTTTTTTATAGTTGTATAGTCTCATTGAGCATAATGAAATTAATTTTTATTTATTATTTATCATGGTTTTTCTCTTATCCTATTTGAAAAAGCCTAATGTTTATGGATTATATTTTTTATATTTGATTTATATAACACATTCCTAATTTTATTGGATTGCTGTAACTGATGATAAAGGGTTTAGTTGTTTAAAGTTTCAAAAAATTATTTGGTTTTCTCTCTTATAACTTAGTTTTTTCATTTTAATCAACTGAACCTATATACAATTTCATTTTATAATACATCATGTAGATATTGTAGTGAGAGAATCATTTGTGAAGATTATACAATCCCTATATGTAATGGATATATGTTTAACCCTAGGTGGGTCAGTATATACATTTGATTCCTTCATGATGAAACCCCTATGGGTGTTTCTAAAAATATTTCTATTACTAAGAATGTCAATAAAACATGTAATATTTTCCCATATAACTTCTTGGTGGTATTATTCTAAACCAAACTATATGACTTAGGGTTTTCCGTGATAGACCTTATTAGGATATGTGGTTATATATACATATATTGAAAAATGGGGATGTGGTCCTCAAGGGGTTTTCTCCTTGATGGGGATGTCCAGTGATTATTGGTGTTAGATTGAAAATTGAAGCCTGGGTAGTCCTATGTGTGTATATTCAATGAGGTTCAGTTCATTAGAAGGCTTATTACATGGAATTAGTTACTTGATATGCACATGTAGAACCTAGGATCGGTGTTTTTTCATGTGATTTTTTTAGTGCTAGTTGGGATTGGAAAAAAGTTTTGTTTCATATCCTATGTGATGTATAATTATGGGATATGTTAAAGAGTGTTCTGATTTTTTTGAAATGCAAGGGTAACCTAAGTGAGGGGTTAGCCTAAGATTATATTTTCTTGTAGTAACACAAATATTAGATATTTATTTTGGTTTGACATTGATACATGGAATGTGATATCAAATATTAGATATATGCATGGTGATTCTTTGGATACTTTGAATGTGGGAGTCATAGGAATATTCCTTCCCTTTTGAACATTTCAGGGGAGGTTCTACTAAGTAGGTGGTATATACATTTTTATTCCATGATATTTTATAATGATGAGTACCTTTAGTTATAGTGATTTCAATATTAATGTGTAGTTTTTATCAAAATTATTAGTTATATGCTTGACTATGTTGATTTCATGTTATTTTTTAGATGATTTAGAGGTTTTTTCTCCTTGATGAACGGGTATGTGATAGATAGTATTCTTATAGACACATGTCATATATGAAACTATTTCCATGAGGTGGGTAATAATTTGATTAACAGTTTAATGTGTGAAATTCTGTGATTATAAAATGAGATCATATTGGATGTCTCTCATTGGGTGATTTTGAAATTCTAGGAGGTATGGTTGACTATTTGGTTAGGTTCATAATAATGGGTTTGATCGAGGTGGTACAAACTAGATATGTATTCTACTGTTAAATTATGGATTGGTGGGAGTGTATTTATATTCCTAGGACCAGTGGTTTAATGTGATTCTAGTGGAAATTGTTTCCCAGAACATTGTTGAGAAGGAATAATGATCCTCTATGGTGAGTTGTAATATCAAAAATTTATTGGGATGAAATTTTACAATTGACTTGAGTGTGGGACTTGACACATATATTTAGGGAGGCATGGTTTCTTAGTTCATAGAGGATGAGTTTGGTTTAAGAGGAATGACACATGATTGATGACAGAACCTATTTAGGTTGTTCTTATGGAGTAATATAAGGGAAGAAATATGGTTGGGAGTGCACAATTTATCTTTATGGGAGGGACCCTTATTAAGAATGAGATTTTTCTGAATGTCATTATGGATGTTCCTGTGACCTTGGAGTGGGTTGTAATAAACATTTCTTTTTGGTTCTTGGTTGTGAGAAGGATGAACAATTCTAGAAATTATTTATGGTAATATATGTAACTTGGTAAATGGAGATTATATATTTTATGAAGTATAGAAATGACAAGGATACCCCTATGGCATTAAGAATAATATCAGTCATGGGTGTATAACCCTCATGTTTGAAATTCCATTGATACATTGAGAATATTTTGTGGAGTATCATGATGAAATAGGATACCAATGTATAGGGAAGACTACATGTGATATGATTCCTTGGTAAACATCATATTTGAGTTTTTTATCTGATAATCGATATATTACAAGTGTTCAAATTGGAATCTGGATGAATTTGATATGGTATGAGCATGGGATGGATTAGGGATGCACTAACTCTCGGGCTGAGAGAATAATGGATGGTATAAAGGGTTGGTTATGCAACCATTGAATTAAATTGGGATTCAAGTCCATAATTTGGTTGGTTATGTTTTGATGATTTCAATATACCATTATGTGTTTATGTATCATGATTATATGATGTGATAACTCATCAATGGGTTTGACCAAGTATTTCTTAGAATGGATGTACAAAGGATAGTCAATAAGTGTATTCATGTTCTATTGGGTGTGGTGGCTTAGAAACTACACTTATAGGGTTATTGGACCATATTAAATGTGTATTGGTAGTCGATTATCAGGGTGGGGAGAACCATGTACATGAACATACCATTTTGAGTAGATACAAAAGGTGGGGAGAACTATAATACAATATTTAAATTGGTTGATGACTTAATTATGAATTAATATATATGAGTTCTGGATGATCATTTTCTCTATGATTCGGTGATTGTGGTGAGTGGTGGGTATAAATGTATGAAATTGAATCTCATATTTGGAGTTACATAGTTGAAGTTAAATCCACTTTTTTGGGTAGAACATGGTGAATGTTTTTTGAATTTATTATTGGTAGAGGTCTATATTTATGGATGGATGACCACTATGGAGTAATGGGGGTGATAAGTTATGTGATGGAGACATTCTAAAGACCCTCACATTTACATGATATGAAATTTAGTAGATATTTTAATCTTTCTCTTAGGGTGTGTTTGGGGGGTTAAATTTAAATTTCCCCTATCAGATAATCCCAAAACATTTTTATGATGGTTCTATTAATCCCATAATGGGTTGTTTGACCTTGGGTTAGTGTTTAGTAAAAATGATTGATGGTGGTATTTTTCAAAATATATTAATATTTATTTAAAAAATATATAATATTTTTTTGATGTATATGATCATTTCTTCAAAATTGTGTCCTAAATTGAAATTATGACATAATTGTTGATTCTAAAACTTGGGGTTTTACCAATGTGAGTAATAAACTAGGCATGCGTATCAGGCCTAGCATTGGGTTTTTTAAAATGGGTATTTAAATTAAATTATATTGAACTAAAATAATTAATGTAAAATTATATTTTTAAATATACTGCCCTTTTCTCCACCATTTTCATATGAGGGGATAAGAGGATTCCACTGGAATCCATGCCCAAGTTAAGAGAGTCAACAAGGGGAAAGGGAGACAGTTCTTTATTAGAATATTGACTTAATACAGATTAGGATGAAACGTCCATAGAGTGAGTATCTAAGTTTGAGGCTATAATAGTTAGATATTAGTTATCCATTGATTCGTTTTTTACCCACAATCCATTTTAGACCACCAATTTAAAATTTTATTAGGAAATTTATGTCGCAATGATTTGGTAGAGGGATGTTTATGGTGAAATAGATTTTTTATTTTCTGAATTATCTGTTTTTTATATTTTTTTAAAGTAGTAAGTGATTTTTAGATATTAGATTTTTCTTTTTTAAAATAAGGATAGGAAAATGAATATATATTTGTGTGTGTGTATGTGAAAAAGGTTGACCTATATCGTAGGGGTCACCAGCATTACCCTTACACAGCAATCTGACATTGTGCAAGTGTAACATCAATTTCCTTAACACAGTGGGATGGTGGGGTGTGTGTGTCATGGTGGTTACCCTCATGAAGGCATATAGTACAAAATGGTAACAACTATTACCCTTGTGTATTTCCTATTCCATGTTTAAGGGTAACGATGGTCAACATTACACATGTGACCCCTCTCATGCAACAGTATGACATTTTTGAAAAACACCTGAAAACTTAATTTCTAATATTTTTATTAAGGTATTATTTTGAGGTTTAAATGAGGGTTTTTTGAGAGAAAAACTAATTAAATCTTCCTTTTAAATTTATTATTTAAGTACATAAAAATATATTTTTAAAAGAATTTATAAAAAATTAATATTTTAGAAATGTGATTTGTAGCTTGTATTGATCGATGAAAGTTTCCTAACATATATGAGATTTAGTGAGGGTGGAAACCAGTCACTTATGAATAATGTGACACATTAAATTAGGTAGGTGCTTCTTAATACATACCCATTTTTTAAATTTCATTTTTATATGGAGTCTTATATGCACTCTCACCACTACAGGTGATCAAACAGTTTATGTAAAATAAATTGTTTAATTGAAAATTCAATTCATATGGGCGGAATGAAAAGTTTTCCAGGGACCATGTTGGACCCTTATTAACTATCTTGATTCCTAAACCATTGATGATCCATGCCTTGATTATGATTATGTGTCTTATGATTCTCATACCCACAAGGGGTGATATTTAAATGATGTTAGTGATCATAGAGAAACTAG
Source organism: Viscum album (assembly GCA_963277665.1). Lineage (NCBI taxonomy): Eukaryota > Viridiplantae > Streptophyta > Magnoliopsida > Santalales > Viscaceae > Viscum > Viscum album. Next base: position 1,667,764,528 of record OY728143.1, on the reverse strand, counting down.
ATACATCCCCTTAGACCACCTAAGTAAGGATTTTCCTTGAGGTGAAAAAAATGTCCCTAGTAGGACTTAGTGAACCCTTGGAATGACTTAGAGAAATTTGGATAGTTTGGATAATATAATTGGTGATTCTTTCAACCTATTTGGTAATTGTGAAATATGGTTTGAGGCCTCCTTAGTTTGGGTGTCTTTTTTTGAGAGTTTGAATTTTTAATCAGTGATCTTTTTCCTGTTGTAATATTTGGTTTGGATTTAGGTTTTTGAATTTTGAATCTACGATCATTTATTCTGCTAGAATATGGAAGTAAGATCTTGTGAGGGTTCCCACTATACCCATTAAAGTGGTTTTTATGAAAAAAATATGGTAGTTGTGAAATAGGTAGGAATTCCCTATGTGAGATTTATAGATAGGTTGGGTGACTGGGTTGAACTAGGTGGGATTGGGATATGATATGGGATTTCATCCACCATCTTGGAGTGATTTTTGTAGGTATTATCCTATTAGTCTAGTGATGTCCTGATACAATTAATATAACACTAAGGGGCACTAAGACCTCTATGTGATGAATATTGACCCATGATTCTGGGATGATATAAAGGGACCCATGAAGGGTGTCCATGTATGATGTAACCTAGGAAAAATAGAAGGTTCTACATATATGGAAATATAGAGGGTATTGAAGTGCATCCAGTATAGATAACCATGGGCGTCACCTTAGAACCCAAACCAATTAAATGATCATAATTTGACTATTGGGTCAATGAAAAGTCATGCCCCTAGGAGCCCAAAAATTTCCATACAATATAGGTTGGATAAGATATAAACCATGATATTTTGAATACTACCACCACTATTATTATTCTCATTATCATCATCATTATTATTTTCATTGTTGTTTTTTCTGTTATAATAAGATATTTTCAAGTGTACATTGGCCCCTAGATATATGATGATAGATACTAGGGATTTCCTACCTTGGATATGATGATTCTTAATGATGATGGATTCTAGGAATTCCATCCCTATATCCAAATTAATCTTTAAGAGTGTGGGGTAATATAGGTTACCTCCCTTGAATACAGTGATACTAGTTTTTAAGGGATGTTAGGGATTACCTCCCTAGGATCTGGAGGTCATACCATATGATGTCGAGAGAGTTTCTTAGTGATTACTAGGATCTAAAATGATGTCAGGTTATAAATTAATAGATCTTAGTGATTCCTATGATCTTCCAAGATTCCAGGTCATTATATATGAGATTCTTAGTGATACATAGGATCCAGATTGTATTTATGGTGATACATTATATTCTTGGTATTCCAACTATATAATAGATATTTCTATAACTATGAGGTGCCTATGATTATTAGAATATGGTTACTATGACTATGAAAGTTATATAATTAAAATTATACATAGGATATATTTCTTATATTAGATATGAATGGATTCATATGATTCTCCCTTAGACACATTAGGAGTTTATAATTATTTGGGATACATAAGAAACTCTTAGGGTATAGTGATTATACATTCTTTTTAGGCATGTACATGGGATCCCAGGGAAGGATGTGTATCCCCATAATGAATTTTTTTTTTCTAATTGACACTACATAACTAATTGAATTTGGTATATTCAATTTCAGGTGTCATGTTATAAACCAATGATTTTTTATTTATGAACCTACTCAATTTATTTCTTCTGAGTATATTCCAAGAACCTACCATTATTTACTGGTTATGTATGTAACCTTATTGGTGGTTTCCTATGGAGTTTTACATAAAATTTCGATAGTGTTTTTGAAACACAGGTGCTCATGAAGAAACACACTAATTATGGGTCCAGTTATAGTGGTGGCTTAATGCTGAATGATTTAACGGGGTGGATAAAATGCATTTTGAGACAGGGATTGTGGTATAGATCGAGGGTGTTAGTAGATCCTTAATGATTTTTTTCTGTACCAATTTTGAGTGATCAACCAAGTAGGAAATGGGTTGATATATTCTAGAATGATTATGTGCCTATATTACTTTATGATTGCATTAATTTATCATTTATCATTTATTTTTTTTTATTACTTTGTGCACATTGATTTATTATGTTGGATGGTGTTTGGTTATTCTAAATATTACTTCACACTATGATTTGAGGGTGCATTATCCCCATGGTGAAACCACAGAGACTCGCTTCTTTTTAGTTTCTTAGGAGGAATTCCTACGGTCATATATTGAACACTAGTATTACCTCTTTCTATTGGTTTGGGGGTGGAAATACATTATGTGATAATGAATATTTCAATACTGTTTTGTTTCTATTTACTTTTGGATTTAGTCCTTTTTAAATTTTTATAATTTTGTTTTTTATAATTTTTATAATGGACTACTATTGATTTAATTTTATAATGCAATTTCCCAAATTAATGGAATATGTCATTTTTCCACTCCCTATAGAGGCACGAGATCATCAGTATCTCCAAAAACTATAGGGCAATCAAATGATTCATGTAAAAAGTGTTCCAACCACATGAATTTATAATAAAGCTTGTTCATGCAATGGAGGAGTCTCTAAAGGAATCTGATATTGGTCCAACGAACTTGTGTGGTTCCATTACTATAGCATCATCTTTTTTGACTGATCTGTTTGATTCCAGTCCATCTCACTCATTTATTTCAACCCATATCATTAATATACTCCATCTTCCAATAGATATTTTTTTATTTTGAAATGAATATTACTAAAATCCATTGTGTAAAGAGATAATAGGGTCTCTATAGTCCCACTTGTGTCTTCTCTCTATCCAATTTTGAGTTATCATGGTGTTTTCTAGTACACAACATGGAATGTCTTGACGTCATATTCATGATGGATTATCTCATTTACTATAAAGCCTGGATAGATTGTTATATTTGATGGGTTTACCTTACTACACCCAGTGGTGTGCCTTTTTACATTAAAGGAGAATGGGATCTATGGCCAATAAAAGACGGACCTCCTTATCTGGAGCTTTGGAAAATAGTATCAGTGTTTGATTTTTATCTAGAAATTATTCAACGAGTGGTGATCTCCCCCCAGTTTTCATTGAGTTTCCTGACGTGTTTCATTCTGATTTCTCTAGTTTTCCACCAGTACAGGAGGTTGAGTTTTAAATTGACTTAATATATGGTATTCAACCAGTTTTTACTCCCTATTATGTAATAAATCCAATTGAACTGAATAAACTGAATTCTAAATTGGACAATCTTTTGGACAATGGATTTATATGCCCGAGTTTGTCACCTTAGGTGGTGTAAGTTCTCTTTAATAAGAATGATTGTGCTTCTCTTCACTTATGTGTTGATTATCGAAAGCTAAACTGAGTGACATTAAAGAAAAAGTTTATTTTACAAATGATAGATGATCTGTAATATTAGTTGGAAGGGGATAAATTTTCTGTATCCAGTGTTTGGTTGAAATCTGCACTTCTCAAGATGATTCTTCTGGAAAAATAGAATGATGATTAATTCCATAGCATTAGAGGATCTCTTTATCGTGGGGAGAAAAATTCCATGTGGTTTTTCTCCAAATAAGGTGTTCTGTGTCATCGAAACTATTACATTGTTCCGTTAGCGGAATGGAACACTGTAATGGACGATTTCCATAATTTCCTAGTGGGAAGTACACCCATGAACAACTAAGATGTGATATGACATTATGTGGGAGTTTTGGTGTCTAGGTATGAGATGGGGCATTGATGGGGTTTTTCTCATTATTATGCATGCCAAAAGGTAAAATCCAATAACCCAAAACCTTTTGGTTTGCTTCAACCACTTCTATTCCTTACTTGTAAGTGGGATGGAATCTCTATGGACTTGTGGTTAGGTTGCCTTGTAGCTAGAGGAAGAAGAATATAATATTTTTTGTAATCAATAGGCTGACCAAGTCGACTCACTTGTTACCCATTTGAGATACAATGAATGTTAAGTAGTTGGGAAATCTCTATATGAAATATATTTTTCATCTACATAGAGTTCCAACTGATATAGTCTCTGATAGAAATCCTCAGTTTAATTATCTATTTTGGATAGTACTTTAAGAGGGCATAGGATCTCAGGTCTATTTGAGAACGACCTGTCATATGAATTGAAATGAAAGATATAGAGATCTTTGTAGATCCTTGAGGATATACTTTGCACTTGTGTTATATACTTTTGTGGGTCCTAGGATGATCATTTGGGGATGGTTGAGTTTTCTTATAACAATAGTTATGAGTCCGCGATTAGAATAAATAATTTTGAGGCCTTGTATGGTTGTCCTTGTAAATCACTACTATGTTGGTCAGGAATTGGTGAGATTTCCTTTATTGGACCGAGCTTCATCCAAGAGATGACAGTTAATATTTAGCTGATTAGTCATGGAATGTTAACATCATAGAGCTATTATAAGTCCAATTATGTTCATCATTGTTGGCCTTTGGAATTTTTAGTTGGTGACAAGGTATTCTTGAAGGTTTCACCACATTTGGTTCATCGATGGATTGGGAGTCAAGTGAAGATTGATCCTAATTTTTTGGGAACTTTCTAGGTTTCTGCTTATGTGGGAATAGTTTCATACAATTTTAAACTATCACCACAGCTGAAGTTGGCATATAACGTGTTCCATGATTCGTAGTTGTGAAATTATCTCTATGATCCATCTATCATTTTTAGTTGGAGTGATCTAAAGTTTATATTTGATTTATCTGTAACTGAACAACCAGTTATGGTTTTTGATGCTGAGACCAAGGTACTTCTAGGGAGTAAGATACCTCGAGTGCATGTGCTATTCTAGCATGGTTCTGATTCTCATGAGATGTGGGGGAGGGAGGCACTGACAAGACAGAAGTGGCCCCCTATTTTTATCCTAGAGACGTATTTGTAGGCTTTATGGGGAGAGAAAGTTACTGTAGTGGGTAGGTTAAAACATCTTATTATTTTTTCAGGTATTCCTCAACACTTTTTGGTTAAACTATTAATATATAAAGTGGGGAAAAATTAATTATCATTGAAATTTTTATTAATTTTTCATAGAACATAGATGTCTGTTAACATATTGGATTGTTAAATTAAAATTTTTATGGTGTTTGACACTGATTTTGTGTTATATTCTGAGGCCTGAAAGCCTTAGTGAAGACATAAGAAAATATAAAATAGAATATATTATGCTCTAAATTTTTATTCAAAATAATTAAATAACTCCAAGAGGGTGTGTCATGTGATAAATCTTAGATCACTGTGTTTTAAAAAAAGGTATTTACCCTAGGAAGGGTATAACATTCGATGGTGATGAATATTTGGATGCCTTTATCATGAGATAAAGTTATTAACTAATATTTGATATAATATTTTATTAAAAATAATTCAATATCTCCCAAATGGTGTGGTTTATGGGAATTATGAGACCACCAATAGACCTAGAACTTGGTGTTTACCATATATGTGGTATAACATTCATAGGTGTTGGAGGTTTGAATGTGCCACTCACAAAAATAACCGTTTTTATTTTAATTAATTATTTATTCTATTTATAATTAATAAATAATTTATATCTCCCTAATGGTTCATAGTTTGAGAAATATGAGGCCACTGTTGTGTCTGAAATGGGATGTTTCCCCTAGAAAGGGTATAACTTTCATGAGAAATGAGTGTTTGGTCCATCTAGTTTTTAATTTAATTTATTTCAAAATTTAATTATTAAACTTACTAAAAAATATGTTTTACAGTTCAATCATCCCTAACCATGTGGGAACTCCATTTTTAATGACACAAGTTTTCAAAACCTTATATTTATATCCTTTTTAAAACATTTCAAACACCAAAAAACAAACATTTTTTTTTAAAACCCTTCCGTAGTAAAAACTCAAGTTGAAGCAGATGATTAAATCAAGTTTGGTTGTACCTTTTTTAACACACCATGGTTTCAAATAAGTTAAAATCTACCTATCTTTTGGGTCATTCTCTTCACATTTAGCAAAACTCAGACTACCATGTCATTTTGGGGTTGCATCGATTTATTCGGGTTGATTTCCTATAATGAGTACCATTCTATTCCTCCAATTGCGCAATGAGTTTTTTCAGGTTCTTGGTATAATTTAATTTTTTTCTTTTATTATTATATATCCTAAATTTTGGAAAAATGGGTTGTTTATAAAAAATGACAACTCAATTATTAAAGGATAAAATATAAATATATATTATAAAGAAAAATATTGTTAATTTATCAATATATATATACACATAAACACATTAGAGATATTTTATTAAAATTATCAATTTGAAAATTCCTAAAATTATTGAACGAGTATTATGTGAAATTATCAAATTATAATTATAAGGAATTATCAAACAATAATTTCATCAAATTATTAGAAGGAAATAATTGAATGGATAATAGTTTAAAATTACCAAATTATAATTATTTGTATTATCAAAGGATAATGAATTATCAATATATATATATATGTGTGTGTATATATAAACACACTTCAGATAATTTATTAAAATTTTCTAATGTCATTTATTTTTATTATAGAAAGATAGATATATATTTATATAGTAAGATATATATTATAGTTAATTACTTTGGAAGTTAATGATCATTTTATTAAATATAAAATTATCAGCGTGTAATTGCATGAAATATTGAAGGATAATTTTAAACACAAGCATTGAAAAAAAATGATAATCTAGATATTAACTTGGATAGAGAAAATGTTATCACATGTGATATTCCTTATGAAATAAAATAGATGTTTTAGTTTTATGAATCCTTGAAAAACGTTGAGAATTGGTGTGTTAATGCTTATAATATTAAGGTCGTGAGGAGGTCTATTGAACCACAGAGAGTGGTTTATCCTTACCAATGACATAGATGACCTTGTGGTAGGTGGTTCCATCAGAGTTTTTAATTTAAAATAACTCTAATTATTTTTTTTAGGATTTAATTATTTTAATTCAAATTATATTGTTTGAATATAAATCTTATTTCTTTCAATTTATTTGTTGGAAAACCCCAATTCCAGTGAATTGGGGTTTTTGAGAAAAATGGATTTTTGGCATGAAATTCAAATAGGTGAGATTTAATTTGTAATAATTTAAATTCTCATTTTGATGGAAATAGAAGATATAAAATTGTTGAATTTAGGTCTAGAAATTAATTTGATGGAAGGTTTCTTAAAAACCCCATTTTTAATGAATTGTGGGCTTGTGATGAAATTGTTGGAATCTGTTAAATTGTGAAAATGGATTAAAATGTTTTGATAGAAACCCAGTGGTTATATCTTGTTAAAGAGACATAATTTAGATTAAGACATTCTTCGTTTTAAACTTAAAATTGGAATTTAAATGGATGTATGGGATTTAATTTTATTTTAAGAAGACTTAAAAATATTCCCATCATTGATTGTGTTAGAGAACATGCAAGATTTAAGTATATTGTGAGTTATTTGGACACACTCAACGATTAATACAACATTGTAAAACATAAATTTAATAGGTCACATACCTTAAATAATCATGATGAGTCTTCTATGACCAGTTTTTAGAGGAATTATGTTTACACATATTTCCATGATCACTGAGAGAGTATGAAGTCCTATAGGTATAAATTTCATCGAACCTTTTTGGAAGATGACTTTGCTGCTCTCTTGTTTATTTATATATGAGATATAAATGTATGAAAATGTTGATAAAACTGTTTTACATACCTTTTCTATATTTACATAAACTATTTTATTTAACTTTTTTATTTAAGTCATTGTTTTAGAAATATTAATCACTTGTAAAGTAAATCTTATGTATAAAGTATTTTCCATCATTTGAAATATATAACATGATTTGTTTGAAATATGATTTGAAATGCCAAAATAGTTTATATTTAAAATTTAAATCACTTCCTTGGTTAATATATTATTTTCATATGTTATGGAATCCTTGGGGAGACTCTACTAGGATTTTTACCTCACACCCTAATTGTGCCTTCAGGTGTTTGTAGGTTATCTTCTTCCAGGTTCGAGCAAAGTAAAAGGATCACTTAGAGGTGGATCTAGCTCCTGAACTGTCATCTTAGGAAGTTGTGTCCTTATAGACTTGGGTTGTGTTTCCCTATTTTAGTACTTGGGTTTTAGTACTTTGGGTTGGTTTATACCTTGTTTTATTCTAGTACTTTAATATTAGTGGCTTTTTCTTTTGATATATTATCGGTCTTTATTCATTTACATCCACATTATTAGTAGAAAACTTATTCCCACCAGTATGATGTCAAGTGCTAGTCACCATCTTATGGGGATTGGGAATTCCCTTTAGGCTATTTTAGGGTCAGATTGATTATCGGGTTACTAGGGTACCTGAGTTGGTTAGTGAAAAAATGGTATCACAGTTCAAGGTTTAGCTTTTGTCTTGAAGTTAGTATGGATTTTTAAACTCATGTTGCGATATAGATGGTATTTTTCGATTGAGTTTTTGGATATCTCTCATTACAATGAATCTTAAGTCTACAGGGGTGGTTTGGGAAGGACATATTATTTTTAGTTCTAGTCTTTTCCCTATTTAGATTTGGATGAAGTGAAATCAAAATATATTTTTTCTTTCTGTTGGGATTAATTTCCATCGTTGCTCTATCTGAGCACTACCTAATGTCTTCAATGTTGTATATTGATGTTGTGTAACATCATGCCTCCAAGGAGACATGAGAATTAGATAAAGGGGAGGCTTCTGCTGAACCTTAGTGAGAGAATCCTATTGTGGATCTGAATCTAGTTGAGGTGATCATGCATAATTTCCAATATTTTCAGAAGACACCACCACCAGTCCCCATTCAGGCTCCAGCTGTGGATCCTCATAGGGATGTTCTTTCAAATCATTCTCAATAGATCTTTCTCCTATAACCACCCATTTTCAAAGGCTACACCATTCCTAAACATGTTGTGGAATGGTTGGGTAAGATAGAATGTCTGTTTGAATTCATGGAGACACTAGATGAGATCAAGGTGAAGTGTTCCACCTTCCTAATGGAGGGACCAAGTAGGATATGGTGGGATATGATGGTAACGATAATGATACATGAAGTCTTAGAGTGTAAGGACATGAAGGTTATTTTCACCGACCTGTTCTATCTAGATTCAATGTTGTTAGCTAGTTCGATGCAGTTTTTAAAGATTCATATGGACGAAAGAAAGGTGGCTCCAACGAATGATTAGGGAACTTCCCAGAAGTTCTTCCACAACTTTCCACTTCGTTCAATGGCACAAGATCATCATCACCTCAAAAAATTACAGGGAAATAAATTTCTTCTTGTAAAAAATATTACAGCCATAGGAATATAGAACAAAGCTTCTCCACGTAGTGGAAGAGTCTCCAAAAAAGCTAGTATGGGTCATGCAACCATGTGAGGTTCCATTACTATTTCTTCATCTTTTGTGACTACTCTATTTGATACTGATGCATCTCACTCATTTATTTCAACCCGTAACATTAATATACTTAATATTTCAGTGGAGATTTTATCTTGTGCAATGGATATGACTACACCCCTTGGTGTGAAGAGAGAACATGGTCTTCTTAGTCTGACTTGTATCTTCTCTCTTAGATATTGAGATTTCATGGTGTTTTCTAGTACTCAACATGGAATATCTTAACATCATATTCAATATGGATTTTCCCATTGACTATTAAGAATAAATAGATGGTTATCTTCATTGGATCTACCTTAATACACCCAGTGGTGTGCTTCTTACCTTTAAATGATAATTGGGCCCATCATTGATCAGATAAATACTTTATTATCTGTAGTTTGGGAAAATAGTATCAATGTTTGTTTTTGATCTAGAGAAAGATTCAATGAGTCGTTATTTCCCTCTAGTATTTTTTGATTCTCCCAACATGTTTCCTTATGACTTATCTTGTTTTCCACTAGTATGAGAGTATTAGTATTCTATTCACATAATTCATGGTATGCAACCAGTTTCTCCTCCCTCTAACTGAATGTCTTAAAATAAACTAAAGGAACTGAAGTCCAAATTAGATGATATTTTTGAGAATGGATTTATATGCCCATGTGTGTTACCTTGGGTGTTGTCAATTCTCTTTAATAATAATGTTATTTGTTATCTTTTCTTAGGTGTTGATTACCAAAAACTCAATCAAGTGATATTAGAGAACAAGTATCTATTACCACTGATAGATTATCTTTGTGGTCAGTGGAAAAAGTACGAACTTTATCTACCCAGTGTACAGTTGTCATCTGTTCTTATAGAGGTTATTCTTCTGGAACAACAGCTTGATGGTGAATTCCTTAGCATTAGAGGATCTCTTTATAGTTGGGAGGAAAATTCCTAGTGTTCCTTGTCCAAAGAGGTTATTCTGTGTAATCAGAATAGTCACATTGTTCATTTAGTTTCAAGGAAAGATGCAATGGAGGATTGCCATAATTTCTTTGTGGGTTGTGTACCGAGGAACCACTAAGAAGTTATATAGTGTGATTTGGGAGTTCTGGTGGATAAGTATGAGGTGGAGGAATTGATGAGTTTTTTTCTCATTTTTATATGTGCCAACAGGTGAAAGTTGGTCATGAGAAAACTTTTTGTTTAAATCAGCCAATTCTAGTCCCTACTTGGAAGTGGGATGAAATCATTATGGAAATTGTTGTTTGGATTCCTCATACCTAGAGGAAGAATAAGCCGCCACAGAACTTCCTTTCCCAACGCCATCTCCAATCCCTGCTCTTCGCTGGCCCTGCACCTCCTGTCCATGGACTTCCGTCGAGCTTCCAGATCCGCCAACGTGTGACTCCCTTCCACCATGTGTCACCTTCCCAGGTCTGAAGCTTCTTCGCCCTCCCGGATCTCGCAGCCGTGAGGAGCCCCTCTGGTTTCCGACGATGTCTTGGATCCTGCCATCATGAGCTGGCCTCTTGAGTCTGACACCACATCGCCCTCCCAATCCCCGCCGCGCAATTCGCCTTCGATGTCTCCCCCTGGCTCCCATCACTGCGAGTCTGTTGCCGTCAAAGGCTTTCTCATAGTCACGATAAGGAAGCTTCCTCGTGGCCTCTCACTCTCTTCTGGCGATGCCCTAATGGACGCCTAATTCTCTTTCTCTGATGCTCTTTTTCTCCCTCACTTTGGCGCTTTTTGGCACCCTCTGTTTCATAGCATTGATGCCTTGATTTCATGGGATGTCGCGGTGTTGATCGCTTGCAGGTGCATGCACAGACGATGGTTGTTCTCCCTGGTTCAGTTTGTGGTGTCGGCGGTTGTCATGGTGCCTTCACCTAAATTGTTTTGTATGTTCCTGGTTTCCTCTGCCATTGTGTCACACTCCTACAGACATGACTCCATTTTGGTCTTGTTTGCCGGATTTCATGATTTTTTGGATGGTGTTGGTGGCTTTGAAGGCGGAACTCTTCAGGTGCTTCTGTTTGATGGAATTTCCCAAGGTAGTTAGCTATCTCTTGGTCCCTCTTTCTGGAGTTCAATCGATGAATCCCTCCCCATCGGTCATCCTCCTTGGAAGGCTCCAATGATGTTAAGCTTCTACCTATGTGTTTTGTTTGTGTTTTTTTGGTTTTGACAGGTTAGTATCTTTAATGGTGGATCCCCTTGGACATGCTGCCTCACCTTGTTTTTCTTGTTCGGTTCTCACTTAACCAAAAATTGTTTTTAAAAAATCAAAAAAATAATTTTCAGCAGCAGTAGAGGATGAATAATGAGATATGGGGTGTGATCAACTGGCTGACCAAGCCAGATCACTTTATACCCATTTGAGATGGAGCTAAAGTTAAGAAGTTGGGAAATCTCTATGTGAAATAGATTGTTCGTCTGCATGGAGTTCCATTTTCTATAGTCTCTAATTTGGATCCTTGGTTTACTTATCACTTTTGGAGTGGCCTTTAAAAGGAACTAGGATCTTAGGTCCATTTTATCATGTTCTATCATATATAGTCAGATGGACAAATTGAGAGAGATATATAGATCCTTCAGGATATGTTTTGCGCTTGTATTCTTGACTTTAGTGGGGCATGGGATGATCCTTTGGCGCTAGTTGAGTTTTCTTATAATCACAGTTACTAGACTGTGATCAGAATGTATATTTTTCAGGCATTCTTTGGTTGTACAAGTAAATATCCATTATATTGGTCATAGATTGGTGAAAGTTCCTTGTTTTGACCAAGTTTTCTTCATGAGACGAAAAGTAAGATTAATTTGACTTATTAGATAATGTTGAAAGAACAGAGATAGTATAAGTCTTATGTTGATCGCCATCATAGTCCATTGGAATTTTCTATTAGTGAAACGGTATTCTTGAAGGTTTCACCCCGGTTGGGTCATTGATGGCTTGGGAGGCAAGGGAAGCATGCTCCTTGTTTTGTGGGGCCTTTTGATGTTTTTTATCAGGTAGGGAAATTTTCGTACCATTTAACACTACCACCACAGCTGACGTTAATACATAATGTGTTACATGTATCATAGCTATGAATGTATCTCTCTGATCTATCTCATGTTTTGAGTTCGAGTGATCTTGAGATTGAACCTGATTTATCTGTGACTAAACGACTAGTTAGGGTTGTGGATTATGAGACCAATGTAATTTGTGGGAGGGTGATACCACTGTTCAATGTGCTATGGTAGTATGGTTATGATTCTCATGAGATGTGGGAGATAGAGGCACTGACGAGAGAGCAGTGTCCTCATTTTTTAAAAGAAATAATTTTTTAGGCTTTTGGAGATAGAAAGTTACTATGGTGGGGAGTTTGTTACATCATGTTACAATTTTAGGTATTCCAAAACCCACTTATATTAAATTATTAATATCTGTAGTGGAGAGAAATTATTTATTAGGAACATTTTTATTTATGTGTCAAATACCATAAATATCAATTAACATCTGGGATTGATCAATTAATTTTTTTTGGAGTTTGACATTGAGTTAGTGTGATATTTTGAGGACCAAAAATCCTTTATGATGTATGAATAAAATATCAATTATAATATATTAAACACACACTTTTTATTCATAATATTTGAGTAACTCCAAGATAGTGCATCATGTGAGAAATATGAGGCTAGTGTGTTGTCCAAAATATGGTGTTTAACATAGGAGGGGTATAACATTTGAACGTTCTAGACATTTTGATGTCTCATTCTTGAGATAAAGTTATTAAATTATATTTTAATTATTATTTTATTAATAATATTTAAATATATCTCAAATGGTGCGTCATATGGGAAAGCTAAGACCATAGATAGGCTCGGAATGTGTTTTTTACCTTATATAGGGTATAACATTTGTTGATGTTGGATGTTTGAATACCTTACTCGAAAAAACTCTTTTTATTTTAATTAATTATTTATTCCTATTTTAATTAATAAATCAATAATATCTCTCAAATGGTTCATCAATTGAGAAACTTGATACCATCATTGTGTCTGAAATGGGCTGTTTACCATATACAGGGTATAACATTCATGAGAAATGAGTGTTTGGTTTGTATTCTTTTAAAATTATTTTATTTAATAATTTAATTATTAAATTTATTAAAAAATTGTTTTCACTATTCAATCATCCCTAACCATGAGGGAACACCATTTTTAACCTGATAGGTTTTCAAAACCATTGATATCTATACATTTTAAACCAATTCAAACACTATCAAACTAATAGGATTATTTAAAACTATCTGTGGTCAATACTCAAGTTGAAGCATATGATTAAATGAGGTTTGGAGGTTACTTTTTTTCTCACTCAAAAGGGTTTCAAATGTACTATGATCCAGCTATTTTTTAGATCGTTCTCCTCACATTCATGGTACCTTAGACTACCATACCGTTTTTGGGCTGTATTGATCTTTTTGGGTAGATTTCCTAGCACGAGTACCCTCCTTTTCCTCCAATTGCGTTGTGTTTTTTCAGGTTCTTAGTTTAATTTAATTTTTTTCTTTTATTATTGTACTTCCTAAATTCTAGAAAGAGGGGTTGTTTATTAAAAAATAAAACCTAAATTATCAAAATATAAAATATAATGAAAAATATTGTTAATTTATCAAAAGAGATATATATATATATAAACACATTATAGATATTTTATTACAATTATCAATTATTAATTACCTAAAATTATTGAGAGATTATGATGTGAAATTGTGGAATTATAATTATTTAGAATTATTGAATGAAAATTTCATTAAATTATTGGAATGAAATTATTGAATGGATAATTGTTTACAATTATCAAATGATAGTTATTTTTATTATCAAAAGATAATGAATTATCAAATGATATATATATATATATATATAAACACACTTCGGATAATTTATTAAAATTATCTAATGTTATTTATTTTTATTATCAAAAGATATATATATATATATATATATATATATTTATATAGTAAGATATTTTTTTTATAATCACTTTGGAAGTTAAGGATCATTTTATTAAGTATAAAATTATCAACGAGTAATTTCATGAACTATTGAAGATTAATTTCAAACACATGTGTTGACCGAAAAATGATAATCCAGATATTATCCATGAGAGGTAAAATGTTACCTTGTGTGATATTACTTGTGAAATAGAATAGATGTTTTGGTTCTAGGAACCCTTAAAGAAAAATTACCATTGGTGTTTCGACGCTTATGATATTAAGGTTGTGAGGAGGTGTATTGAACCACACAAGGTGGTTTATCCTTTCCACTAATATCAATGACCTTGAGGTAGGTGGTTCCATCAAAGTGCCTAATTTTAATTAACCATAATTTTTTTATGTTTCAATTATTTGAATTCAAATGTAATTGTTTAAATATGAATCTTATTTCATTCAATTGATTTGTTAGAAAACCCCAATTCTAGGGAATCAGGTTTTTTGAGAAAAATGAGTTTTTGGCATGAAATTCGAATTGGTGATGTTTAAATTGTAAAAAGTTAAATTTTGGTTTTGATGAAAATAGTTGAAATTGAATTTTTTAATTTAATTGTAAAAATTAATTTGATGGAATATTTTTTAAAAACCCCAAATCCAGTGAATTGGGGGCTTGTGATGAAATTTTTAGAACTTGTTAAATTTTCAAAATGTCTTAAAATGTTTTGATAGAAACTTGGTGGTTTTATCTTGTTAAAGGGTCATGTTTTTGGTTAAGAAATTTTTTTTTTTTGAATGGAAAATTGGAATTTAAATGGAAGTATGGGATTTAATTTTATTTTAACAATTATTAAAATTAATTCCCCATAGTTGATTGTGTAAGAGCACATGCAAGAATTAGTTATATTGTGAGTAATTTGGACACACTCTACGATTAATAAAATGTTCTAAAAAATACATGCAGTGTAATTCCCCGACCCCTGTTTCCCAGATTCGGTGCATTATTTTAATACATTGGCATGATTACAAGGAATCAAGTCCCAAAGGACCGATCAGTTTAGCAGTCTTGGAAAATAGATTACATACATGAATGTTACATTACACTTTATAAAAAACATAAATAATCATTTAAAAATTCAATTATTCCCTTGGCTTAACCCCGCATATCAATCACAATACACTTCTTGGAATCCTGAGAAAAATAGAACATGGAAAGGGGTGAGCTTAGATGCTCAGTAAGGATAACAATATAGCGGAAACATTCATAAATAAGCATAAACATTTAAGGCAATGTAAAACTAAAACAAAATCCTCTTAAACATTAAATTAAGCATAATATGGAAAAAATAAAATGAAATAATGTCATTTACTTATTCACATGGATATTATACTAGTAGAATAATCACATGAAATATCAATAACCACTTTCATAATGTTGAAATGCATAATGCCGAACTTTAATTTCTGTGTCAAGGCCTCGTTCCAATACCTAAGGGATAACTGTAATCGTAACCCAACCTGGAGAGCCTTTGTAACTAGACTCCAACTCGGAGTGCCTCTAATAACCAGACACCAACCCGGAGTGCCTCTAATAACCGAACACGAACCCGGAGTGCCTCTAATAACTGGACACCAACCCGGAGGGTATGCTATAACCAGACCCCAACCCAGATGGCTTACTTTTACCGGTCCCCAACCCAGAACATACTAGTCCAACACATTTGTCTTAAGAAGAGGATGAAATATAACTTAAACATTCGTATTAAAACTAGCATACAAAATTCCAAAAAATTAATCATAAACCATTAATGGAATAAAAATAACTCATCCATAGTCAAACATATCACAAAACCTTAAATACAATATAGATGATTTTTATCACAATAAATCAACTTCAATCATGTGTAAAATTTATCAAAGGATGTTGACATAGATGAAAATGATTTGTAAAACACTTTGAGAGAAATACCCCTATTTTATGAAAACATTTAAAAGTCAAAGAATTTAGAAAAAATGTATTTTAAAGAAATTTTTAAATCAAAGTGTCTCATACCACTTTGAAACTTTTTAATGGAATTAACATTTTAAAAACATTCATGTATATATAAATAAATCCTTAAACCCCATTTTGAAGACATGGACATTAATGAGAATGATTTAGAAGAATAAATATTCAAAAAAGTTGAAATGATGTTTTAGTAAAAATGTCCCTTAAAAGAATCCCTTTGAAAAATCTTTCATAAGACATGGACATGGATAATAAATATGTCCTAGTATATACTTACGTAAAAACAACCTCAGATAATAAAGAGATTGTGAAATTAACCCGTACCAATTTGGTAACTTACGAAACATTCAACCCATGAAAGAGGTATCATACAATTAATATGTAAATACACAAAAATTAAAGTGTATTACACAAAGAATAAAATTATGGGTATTACATTCACCACACAAAAGTTAATAGTGACAATATGGCATGAATCTCACGGGAATAAGGAGTGAGATGAAAACCCCTTACCTTGCACTTTCCTTTAGTCGATGGTACGTTTAGCCTCATGTACGAAGACTATAGTATGTTATTAAGTTATACCAGATCCATATTAATATTTATGATATCATACATTATTCATTTATGACTTCATACTACCCATTTAATAATAATTTCCATGTTATATTAATATTTTGGATAATAATCGCTTTCTTTATTGTACGTGTTTTAACTTGTTACTCTTGATTGTATCACTTAGATCATGATTTAAATAATTCAAGAATATATAAAATGATTTATTTATCATGTATATTTAGAATATAAAAATTTATAATAGACGTATATATGAAATGGAAAACACCATTTATGGAGACGGTAGTCTGTATGTATGTATAAATGCTGTTTCCGTTTTCATATAGTATTGAACAGAAGTAAGTGAATAAGATATTTGTAAGTACATAAATAATTATATATATAAATATATATCTTCAGTATCATTATTATGTCATATATTACATACTTATTAGTAATATATATTATTATAATCGTCGATGATTGGTGCACTTGGAAATGAATCTCATCGAGTCGTGGAGACGGTAATACGTACGTACGCACGAGCAAAAATATCATTCTTTTGATATTAATATAATATATAATTGGATGGTATATAATATATATAGATTCATTATCATGTTACATTTATTATTTACATCAAATACACATCATTATTATACCAATCCAAATAATAATGTATTGAATAACAATTACACCACGACGTGGAGACGGTAAGACGTACGTACGCACGTATGGTGACATGTCATTAAAATGGTGGATAGAATAAGGAATTTGGTTGTACCATAATTATAATAACATCATAGTATATATAATATAATGGATTTATTATTTTAGAATGTAAATAACAAAGAAAAAGGATGTGATAAAAGAAAGGAACTTGAAAGAGGGTGGTGAAATCATTACCTCTTCTTCGGGTTCTTCCTTTTGATTTGATCAAAAGGGATCCTTAGGCTGGCTTTATAATCAAACTAAGTACTATAAGATGAAGGTATGATATTTGAGATGGTATTTGGGCAGGTTTTTTCTGATCCAAGTTTCTTAGAAGTTGTTAATTAGATAGAAGGGGGAGTTCCCTTTTATGAGAGGGGTGAGGGGCACATTAGGAAAAACTAAAAATATTATTTTATTAAAAATTCATATTTGGTTTCTAATGGCTCCAAAGTTGATTATTTAAATTATAAGGTGGAGATAGGTCGAAAACAACTCAGCCAATAGGTTTTATACAAGTTTAGGTTACCATTTTAACCTTATCATTTATATTTAACTCTAAGTTAAATAATTTAACTTTTATCGTGTCTTCTTGTATTCTTACACTATATGGTTAATAAACTTACTATATACTTCCAATAGAACCCCAATTGGTTCATTAATGTCATATATATTATTATATAATTCTTTTGGACAAACCTTAGATTCTTAGGACCATTATATCAATTAATAATATAATATTTGTTTTAAAAACTATTTTAATGTCAATTTTGACAATATTTGGTATTTGTCTTTTGTTAAAATAATAAAAACATGATTAATTCAAAAAAAATACATTTAATCAAATCCTAAAATTTCATATTCACCTATAAAATTCGTGTATGTCCTAAAAACTTTGAAATTATATTTATTTCAATATTTATAATACCATTTATTTGAATCTTTCAGGAATAAGGTAATTACTGCATCATCATTGTGTCATAAATAAATTTATTTATATAATGTCTAAAAATTATAAATAAAATACCATGATGTGTGGAATCTTTTTATATTTCTAATTAATATTTATAATCGAATTTATCTTATGAAAAACCCTATATTAAGAATGTTTTACTTATTAAACTTTGATTTTAACTCTTTTAACTCTTCTTTGAATTAAATAATAATAAATGTCCTAATCTAATCCAAGTGGACCTAAATGATAATATTTTATTCCTGAGGTTGTTTGTGGTCGAGATAAACTTGTCCAATAGAATTAGGACATGTTTGAGGGTAATATTAATATCATTTTTACCCTTAATTACCCTATTTACTTTTAACTGTGGTAAATAAAAGTAAAAAGTTACTATTCACCAAAAATTCTTTTCATCTCATTGAACCAAATTTTACTCCTTGATATTAATCGTGTCTCTAAGATTTTAAAAATTCAGATCACAGAAGTCGTAAAATTATGTTTTATGTGAGTTTGCAAAAGCTCCTAGGAGGTGGGTAAAAGACAAAGAAATATTCAATAAAGATTTTATATATCTAATATTATTATAAACTGACTCCAATGAATTACATTGAACATATATAGGTATTATGTATCCATTTTGACCTAAAATAAATTTAAACAAAATGAATAATTATTTAAATAAAAATGTTGTTTTAAAAAATAACTCAGTGTTTTTCACTATTCATCAAAAATTGGACGTTTTCAGAAAAATACCAAAAATTCACCCTAGGCTAATTTCAATATTCCGAATCCAAAAATGATATCTATTTTACCAAATTCAAAACATATAAGTTTCATTTATTAATTTAAAATTAATTCCCGTTGTCAAAACAAAAATCATGTTTTTAAGAAACAATAACTATCAAAAGATTGACACTTGTTTATGTCCGGTTTAAATGTGAAATTTTTTCCAATGACCAAAATTGGATTAAATGGTAAAAATATATTCTAAATATAATTTAAAACCACTCAAATTCAAAATTTATCACTATTAATTATTTCGATTAAAAAAGTTGTTTTAAATTAAAATTTAGTAATTTTCAATATTAATCAAAATATGAAAGTTATCAGAAAAACACCAAAAATTTATTGAAACTAAATTCTAATGTCCCAATTATAAAAAAGAAGTTTATGTTGTCAAAATTAATATATAAAAGTTTCAAATTTTGGATTTAAAAAGGCTTCTCCATTAAAAGGTGACAAAATTTCATTTTTAAAAAATACTTATTTTATCTGAAAAAAATGTATTTGTTCTTACATTATGTCTAAGAAACTCATTATATGGATTCTAAAATTATGAGGAATATATATATAGTTCAATATTCAGTTAATAATATTCATAACCACTTTTTAACGACTAGTTTGGTAAGTCATGATATGCTAGAACTCAGTGTTCCATGTAGTGCAAGTTATTGAATTACTTTGAAGAAATAACGTACTATGAAATCTTGGGGTGTTACATGAAGCATGTTACATCCCTTAAGATATGGTGACAAGTCCTCCCTAACCAGTGTCTAGAGGATGTATGTGTGCAAATATTTCTATTATCACTTTGAGAGTGTAAAGCCCTGTAGTTAGAAATAATATCCTACCTATTTGGAATATGACCATGTTTCTCACTTGTTTATTTATATATGAGATATAAATGTATGAAAATAAGTATAAAACTATTTTACATTCATTTTATATATTTATAAAAACTATTTTATGTAATTATTTTATTTAAGCTATTGATTTTGAATTATCCAATAACTTGTAAAGTAAATCATGTGTTTAAAGTATTTTTCATCATTTGAACTATATAGCATGATTTATTTAAAATATTATTTGAAATTAAAAACTTGTTTATATTTAAAATTGAAATCACTTCCTTGGTTAATAAACTATTTCCATCTATTATGGAATAATTTGTGAGACTCTATGGGGATTTTTACCTAACAGCATACTTGTGCCTTCGAGTGATTGTAGATTATATTCTTCCAGGTTTGAGTATAAGGAAATGATCACTTTGAGGTGGGTCCGGCTCCTAAATCATGGTCTTGGTGAGTTGTGTCCTTACGGACCTGTGATGTGTTTCCCTATTTTAGTACTTGATTTTTAGTATTTTGGAATGGTTTATTCCTTGTTGTTTTATTATAATTTAATCCAAGTGGAGTTTTATTTTGATATACAACCTGTCTATTCTTTTACTTCCACATTTTTTGTGGAAAAATTCTTCCCACTTACATGATTCCAGGTGGTAGTTGTCAACACATGGGGATAAGGAACACCCTTCAGGCTATGTTATGGTCACCTCGGTTATCGGGTTTCTAGGGTACCCAAGATGGTTCGTGAAAAAATTGTATCAAATGTCCAGGTTGAGATTCTGTCTTGAAGTAAGAATGAATTTTTAAAATCTTGTCAGGACATAGGAAGTAGTGTCAATTGAGTGTATGTCTAGCTATCACCACAATGAACCTGAAGTCTCTAGGTGTGGTTAGGGAAAGATTTCTTGTGGATTATTTCTAGTATTTTACCTATTTTTATTTGAATAAAGTGAAATCCAAATCTTGTTTGTTCTTTATGTGGGGATTAATTTTCCATGTTTCTCTATTTAGGCACTGCCCAATTTCTTCAATTTTGTGTGTTGATGTTTTGTAACATCATGCCTCCAAGAAGAAATATGAATCAGTTCCTAAAGGAGGCTTCTATTGAACCTTAGTGAGTGAATCCTATTGTGGATCCGAATCTAGTTGAGGTGATATTGCATGTTGTCCAATATTTGGGGAAAACGCCACCACCAGTCCCTGTTGAGGATCCAGCTGTAGATCCTCTTTGGGATGTGCTTTGAAATAGTTCTCAAGAGTTCTTTTATGAGTAACCACCTATTTTAATGAATCCATCGGTCCAACACATGTTGTGGAATGGATGGGTAGGATAGAAGGTCGGTTTGAGTTCATGGAGACACCAAACGAGATCAAGGTGAAGTGTTCCACCTTCGTGTTGGGGGGACAAATAAGGAGATGGTGGGACATGATTATAATGGTAATGAAACATGAGGTATTAGAGTGTATGGACATAACATTATCTTCACCAACCAGTTCCATCCAGAGTCAATGTTTTTTTTCCATGGATGTGGAGTTTTTTAACCTTGAGAAGGCCAACATAATTGTTGTTCCTGTGAACATTTGGGGAAGTTTAATAATGTTTTCCATAACTTTTTCACTCTGCGTTGTAGCACGATATCATCTACACCTCCAAAAACTATGGGGAAATCAAATACTTCACATAAAAAGTGTTCCTGCTAGAGGCATCTAAAATGAAGCATCTTTACATGTTGGAATAGTCTCCAAAGGATGTTGATATGGGTCCAGAAACCGTGTAAGGTGCTGTTACTATTTCATCATCTTCTGTGACTGCTCTATTTAATACTAGTGCATATCACTAATTTATTTCAACCTCTACTGTCAATATTCTTAATCTTACAATGGAGATTTTATCTTTTGGAATGGATATTATTACACCCCTTGAGTGAAGATATAACAGGATCTTTATAGTCCCTCTTGTGTCTTATCTCTATCAGATGTCGAGCTTTCATGGTTTTTTCTAGTACTCAACATCAAATATCTTGATTTCATATATAGGATGTATTAGCTCATTGCCTATAAAGACTAGATAGATTATTATCTTCGATGTGTCTACCTTACTACACCTAGTGGTGTGCCTCTTGTCTAGTAAGGATAATGGGACCCAAGGTTGATTATATTTGGACATTCTTATCTAGAATTGGGTAAAATAGTATCAGTGTTTGTTTTCAATCTAGAGTAAAATTTAAAAATTATCGATCTCCCTCTAGTATTTGTTGAGTTTTTCTAGGTGTTTCCTTCTGACTTCTCTAGTTTTCCACTGTTATGAGAGGTTTATTTTATATTGACTTAATATATGGTACTCAACTAGTTTCTACACCCTCTAATAGAATGAATCAAACTGTACTGAAAGAACTAAAGTGCCAATTGGATTATATTTTAGAGAATTGATTTATACGCTCGAGTGTGTCTCCTTGGGAAGCATAACTTCTCTTAGCTTAGAAAGTTGATGGTTCTATTTTCTTAAGTGCTGATTACTGAAAGCTCAATTGAGTGATAGTAAAGAACAAGTATTTTTTACCATAGATAGATCATTTTTTTTGATCAGTTGAAAGGGGATGAAGTTTCTTTAACCATCATTCAGTTCAAATTTACTCTTATCGAGAAGATTCTTCAAGAACAACTACTTGATGATGAATTAATTAGCATTAGAGGATCTCTTTATAGTGGAAAGAATAATTCCTAGTGGTAATTGTCCAAATAGGGTGATCTTGTGTTATGAAAAACATTATGTTGTTCTGTTAGTGGAAAGGAAGGCTAAAATGGAGTATTACCATAATTTCCTAGTCTGTGTGCACCTTGGAACCACTAAGATGTTATACGGATTGAAGTGGGGGAATTGATGTGTTTTTTTCTCATTATTATATGTTCCTATAGGTGAACATCAATTATCATAAACCTTTTGGTTTTCTTCAACCACTTTGAGTTCGTACTTGGAAGTGGGATTAAATATTTATAGACTTTGTGGTTGAGTTGCTTGATAACAAGTGGAAAAATATTTTGATATGGGTAGAGATCGACAAGATGACCAAGTTGGCTCACATTATACCAATTCGATATATAGCTAAAGTTGAGGAGTTTAGAAAGCTCTATGTGAATGAGATTGTTCGTCTATATGGAGTTCCATCTACTATAGTTTCAAATAGGGATCCTATGTTTACTTCTCGCTTTTGGAGAGGCCTTTAGGAGGCACCGGGATCACTGTTCCATTTGAGAAAACCCAATCATTTTCAATCAGATTTCCAGATAAAGAGAGATATATAGATACTAGTGGATATGCTTCACACATGTTTTCTTGAATTTGGTGGGGCTTGGGATGATCATTTAGGGCAGATTGGGTTTTCTTATTACAACAGTTATCAGTCTGTAATTAGATTGTCTCCCATTGAGGCCTTGTATGGTAGTCCTTGTAAATCTTTGTTGTGTTGATATGATATTAGTGAACGTTCCTTGATTAGACCGAGTTTGGTCCAAGAGATGACAACTAAGTTTCAATCGATTCATTACATAATATTGACATCACAGAGATGGTATAAATCTTATATTGATCTTTGTTGTAGGAATTTTAAATTTATAGTTGGTGACCATATATCCATGAAGGTTTCACCCCTATTGGATAATCAATAACTTCAGAGGAAAGGGAAGATTGCTGCTCATTTTGTGGGATCATTATAGGTTGATGGTTAGGTGGTGAATATTTCTTATCATTTATCACTACCACTAAAGCTAATGTCGATATATAATGTGTTCCATATATTACATATGGGATGGTATCTCTCAGATCCGTCTCTCATTTTCAGATGGAGTGATCTTGAGATTGAACCTTCTTTTTCAATGACTGAATTAAAAGTTAGTTTTTTTGATTCTGAGACCAAGCTACTTCGTGAGATGAAGATCCCTCTTGTTTGTGTGCTATGGTATCATGGTTCTGATTATCATTAGATGTAGAAGAGGTAGGCATTGATGATAGAGGAGTGGCCTCATATTTTTAATGCTGATACATCTTTGTAGGCTTTATCAGGATAAAAATTTCCTATGGGGGGAGATTTTAACATACTATAACTGTTTGAGGTTTTCATAAACCCTATAATATTAAATTATTGATATCTAAAGTGGGGAAGAATGATTTATGAGTGAATTTTTTTTAATATGTCAAATACCTTTAGTATCGGTTAACATCTAAGATTTTTCAATTAATTTTTTTTTGAAGTTTGACACTAAGTTAGTGTGATATTTTGAGGCCCAAAAAGTCTTTTTGAAGATTAAATAAAATATCAAATTTAATATATTAAGTTCACACTTTTTCTTCAAAATAATTTAATAAGTCCAAGATGGTGAGTTGTGTGAGAAATTTGAGACCACTATGTTGTCTGGAATATGGTTCTTACCAAAGGAGGTGTATAACATTCAAAGGTTCCATATGTATGGATTCATCACTCTTGAGATAAATTTATTAAAAAAAATTAATATATTATTATACTAAAAATATTTAAATATCTCCCAACTGGTGTGTTGTATGGGAACTTTGAGGATACTTATAGGTCTGAAACGTGGTGTTTACCCTCAATTGGGTATAACATTTTTAAGAGTTTATAACAACCCTGATCTTCATTACACATCAAAACATGATTTATTATACAAATTTGTACTTAATACAACCCAAATGATCAATAGGTCTAGTTTTATTGTGTCTTTGGAACATTACATGACAACTTAATACATAAAATACAACATCTTTATTGAAAACTTCTTCTACATGACAACAATATTCCTTAGTACTTAGAATTTAATGGGATAACCTAGTGGAATACATAAGAAAAGGGTGAGATATAAAGTCTAATAATGGAGTAAAAAAGTCATAAGAGGAAGAATACAATACATGTTAGGCAATAGACATATCAATAGAGCATAAGAGAAACATTAATATAAAGGCATGATATAACTTTCTCATCCTAACATGTAAATGTGGAAATGATATAAAACATGATATTAGCATGATCCAAGTCTCATTGCACATGGATTAGCATGAGTATACTCTCATTTCCCAAGAATTAGATTGATTAATACCTCATTTCACATGGTGAATGAGGATACTAACCATGTGTCATGACACGTCAAATTGATTACATTTTTAAGGATGATTTATAGTTTAGGGAAGAGCCTAGGTCGTCTCTCAAGGAGCGTTGGTGTCTTATAGTATGTATTTTTAATAAATATTACTAAAATAGGGGGTGATTTTGAAACAGTTTTAAGAATATAACTTAACATAAAGAGTTATGTAGTTGATAGAATAAGGTATAGGATTAAGAATTATGAGATAATTAGATCACTTCATGTTCACCACACATCTTGTATAGTTCATTGTTCTGAAAATTTTACATGGTTTTGTTTAATTCTTTGGTTGTGGGTTGTCAAGATCTTGATTCCCGTCTTTCCTCTCTAAACGTTGCACAAAGTCCCAACCATTGAAACAACAATCGTGTTGTTGAGGTTTGGACTTCAAGAACATATTAAAGGCTACCAAATCATACTAATATCTTTTGTATGTGTGAGAGAAAGAGGATCTTTATGTGGCCCAATTAGAATAACTCAAGTTTCCCACTTGAAATTTCAACCCAATTGGTGTTGAAATGAAAAGTGATTCACTTAATTAAACCCAAGAAATGAACTCAGAGGAGAAACATGTTTAGATAAGACATATGTGAAATACTCCACACACAAATTACACAATATTAGTAGAGTATCAAGTTCCAGAACTCCCTGCCAATTATGTGTAGCTCCCTTGAAATGATCGTCCACCATTTAGCTCGCCATCGAGAGGAGGAGAAGGATCGGGTGGAACTTCTTCTTCATTGTTGACCCCCCTATGATGATAGGGGCCTCCAGAACATCAAGTATGAGGAGAGAACTCATTTGGGTTTCCAAAATACCAAAGTTTTTCCTCCTGGTTGAACTTTCAAATGAGGATTCCAAGGGCCCATTTTATAGAAAAATGGGAAGGTGGTTTTGAGCACACTGAATTATTAAAACCAATTGTCACATGTGTTTCTACCTCCAGACAACCTTATCTCAATTTGGAGAAAATAAAAAAGTTGTATCCTCACCTCTTGGATGTCTACACCAAACGTTTGGCACAATTTAGACACCTATAGCCTGAGATATGGACAGATCACAGCACACCACTTTTGAATCCGTACAGATTTGGTGTTATGGATAGATTATGTCGTAATGGAAATCAGATCGCTAAATGGGTCTTGGGTTTCTTCATATGAAATGTATCCCAAAGAGTTTGGGACCGGTCCACTAAATTTTGGCAAAATTGGATGCACATTCTAGTAGAAGTGTGCATATTAATCCACTGGTGTGCTTGGATCCAACGCAGTTGGGCCCATTTTTCTTGGACATCATCATGGGCCCTCTAAATCACCTTCCCCTTCAATGAGATTTTCAAGACAAGTAACATTGTCTTTTTTAATATAGATAAACACAGAATAAATGATCAGACATGAAATTCAATTTGTTATTATTTTTTAAATTTACAATACAAATTCATTTTAATACATTGGTGTAAGGGTGAGAATGACATAGTGAATCGTGGTACAATCACACCCCCACACCTAAACATTTTCACTCCTGGGAAAAGTAACATATCCAAATAAGATGATACATATATATATATATATTCCTGAAATCATGATGATTTAACATTTGAGGGAATTTTAATTCACAAAAGTAATGTGATCAATGCACGAACCACACAATGGAGTTATTCCTAGTGAAAATGGAAAAATATGCCTCATAAATCATATCACAATAATATTCAATGAGATTCATGACACCAACATGAGAAAGGAATTCAAAATTCAACCATTCCAATAACTCTCCATGTGTGTGTGTGTAAATTGTTCCATGATATTCTTTCCACTTTCTATCAAATAAATATTGGTTATTTTAACATTATTAAGCTTTAAATGATTTTACACCAAACCCATCCTACATCCTTTGTAATCATATTTTAAGACCCACTCACTTGATCATTCCTAGAAGTCAAACCATAATCTCCTTACCTAGATATCCCCATATGTTTCACATTTCATCACTCCCCTAATTTATTAATTTTTTTTAAAGTTTCATTTGGAACAAATTAGGCCAAATAGCAAACTCAATGGGTGAAATTCAATGTCATGGGTTTGGTAAAATTCCCTCTCAACCAGTATTTAACCATAGGGATAAAATAAATGTTAGTGTCATCACCCTTAGGAGTGTAAAACAACTAGAAAGTAAAATTAATCCTCTATTAGAGTCATCCCCTCCTGATGAAATCTTCATCCCAACCATTAAGAATGTTCCAAATATTGAATAACCTTGTCTTGAGATAATCCCTTCCAAATGAAAGAGTGTGAACATTTATGAGTCACCAAGCCCAACCATTCCTCTTCCATTTACACAAAGGGAAACCCAACCAAGAAAACAAAAGAAAACTGAACTTTATAAGGAAATATTGGAAATTTTGAAGAAAGTTTAGGTTAACATCCCATTGATTGATACTGTGAAGAAAATTCCACTGTACGCTATGTTTCTAAAGGAGATGTGTACACACCAAAGGTGACTTCGAGGTGATGAGAAAATGAGATTGGAAAGGAATGTTTTAGAATTTATAGAGCCATCACTCCCCACCAAGTGAAATGATCCTGGAACATTCTCAATTCCATGAACCATTGGGAAGTATGATTTTTATAATGATACTCTTGATTCAGGTTCCTCTATAAATGTGATTCATTGCTCCATTTACTCTTCATTATAGGTCGGGGAACTGAAGCCCACTGGAATTATTGTTCAACTAGCTAACCGGAGTACTGTACACCCCTCTCGTGTGTTAGAGGATGTTCTTGTGAGGGTCCAAAATTTAATTTTTCCTGCTGACTATTATGTGCTTAAAATAGAGGATGATTGGATGAATGAAATGCCCCGATTATATTGGGAAGACCTTTCTTGAAAACCTACAAAACCAAAATTAATTTCCACAATGGTACATTATCTATAGATTTTAGTGGTGACATAGTCCATTCCAACATCCTTGATTCCATGAAGCACCCCTCAAAAGAACATTCCTCTGTCTCTATTAATTCAATTGATGTACTCCCTACCTCTGAATGAAATAACTTTTCTTTCCCCTGATCCCCTTTCTGAGTTTTATTCATATATAGAAATGCGAAGAAATGATTCATGCATTGATTGTTGTAGTGGTCGATAAAAGTTTCATGTATATTCATTGATTGATGATTTCTTCAAGACTGATGATCCACTAACCATCATTGATACTGCTATGCATGTAAAATCTCATTCCTCATCTGAGGATGATACCATTGAGCAGTTAGATGAGATCAGTGACCTCTCAATTTCACACACACTCCCATAAATCCAAAAATCCACCTGAATTGGAACTAAAACAACTGCCTCAAGATTTAAAATATTTATATCTTGAGATTTAAAATATTCATATCTTGGACTTTTGAGGGAGTATAAACAAGATTTGGGGTGGAAACTTGGTGACATTCCTAGTATTATCCCATCAATTTGTACACATCATATTTTTTTAAATGATGAAGCTAAACCGGTGAGGCAGCCACAATTTTGACGGAACCCAATCCTCCTAGAAGTTGATAAAAATGAGGTAACAATATCATTGACTGCTAGAATCATTTCCCCATATCTGACAGCCAATGGGTCAGTCCCATTCATTTAGTTCCTAAAAAGACTGGCCTTACAGTAATTAAAAATGAAAACAATGAATTGGTTCTAACTCGTGTGCAGAATAGTTGGCATGTCTGTATAGACTATCACTGACTAAACCAACACATGAGGAAGGACTATTTCCCTTTACCATTCATTGAAAAAATGCTAGAGGGGCTAGCGGGTAAGTCCCACTACTATTTCCTTGATGGGTATTCTAGATACTTTCAGATCCATATTGCCCCTGAGGATCAGGAAAAGGCAACCTTCACTTGCCCCTTTGGCACATTTGCCTATATAAGGATTCCATTTGGTCTGAGAAATGCTCCGGGTACTTTCCAACGATGCATGGTTAGTACTTTTTCAAATTTCCAAGATAATTTCATGGAAGTATTCATGGATGATTTCACTGCTTAAGGATCTTTTTTTATGAATGTTTTAGAAGTCTTGGTTCAGTCCTACATTACTGTATTGAAAATATTCTTGTATTAAATTATGAGAATTTCCATTTCATGGTGTTACAAGGTATAGTTTTGGGGCTTGTCATTTCTGGGGATGGAATCCAAGTAGATAAATAAAAAGCTAATTTCATTTATTCCCTTCGATTCCCCAAAAATATATGGGATGTGCGATCTTTCCTAGTTCGTGCAGGATTTTACAGTCGTTTCATTCATGACTTTAGTAAAATTACACTCCCCCTATCCTGATTACTCAAAAAAGAAAAAAGAATTTTTTTATAAAGAATGTGAGGAATCTTTTAATAAGTTAAAATGGAGTCTCGCCTCACCCCCGGTAATCCAACCACCTCGGTGGGATTTACCATTTGAGCTCATGTGTGACGCCTCTAACTATGCAGTTAGGGAAGTTTTCTCACAAAGGGTCGACCGATCTCCACATGTCATAGCCTATGCCTCACGTACTTTGGACCCTTCCCAAGAAAACTACACCACGACTGAAAAATAATTCCTTACAATTTTGTTTTCCATAGAAAAATCCAGGTCATACCCTTTGGGGTCTAAATCCACTGTGTTTTCATACCGTACAGCCCTCTGGTACCTTCTTAAGAAACCGGAATCCAAACCACATCTCATTTGTTGGAAGCTCCTCCTTCAAGAATTCAATCTAGAAATTAGAGATAAAAAGGAGCAGAGAATATGGTGGCTGGCCATATCAGTAGGATTCAACCATCCTCAGACATTGACTCATACCCCAGTATTCCCAAAAATGAAATTTTTCTAGATGGGCAACTATACTGAGTGAAAGATGCTATTCCTTGGTATGCTGAAATTGTAAATTATTTGGGAGCATCTTTCATTCCTAATGATTTCAACAGAAACCAATTTAGTCATCTAAAACATGATTCTCGTTGTTATATTTTTGGATGACCCCCTACCTTTGGTGAACCTGTAGTGATCAGGTCCTTAGGCATTGTATTCCTGATAGCGAGTTTCATTCCATCCTTAGATTCTTCCACACTCTTGCTTGTGGGGGACACTTTGGTCCCCAACGGACTTCCCTCAATCTTTTCCTTTTTTCCCCAATAGAAGTGGGAAATGGCCCTGTAAAGTCGATACCCCAAACATCAAAAATGACATGAAAGAGCAATGGTTGTTGTTTAATTTCATTTGTTTTAAATACATTCCACATTATTTGACAACAAGGACAAGATTTGCAAAAAACATGGGCATACCGAAAAAGTGTTGGCCAAAAATTTCTAGAATCAAGGATGGGAATTCCGTTGGGGACCAAAGTGTCCCCCACAAGAAAGAGTGTGGAAGAATCTAAGGATGGACTGAAACTCACTATCGGGAACACAACGCCTAAGGACTTGATCACTACAGGTTCACCAAGGGTAGGGGTAATTCAAAATATACCAATGGTACTCATGTTTTAGGAGACTGACTGAGTTTATGTTGAAATTAGTAGGAATGCAAGATTCTCCCAAATAATTTACAATTTCAGCATACTAAGGAATAGCATCCTGCACTCAGTACAGCTGATCATCAGGAAACATTTCATTTATTGGAATACAGGGATATGAGTCAATGTGTGAGGATGGTTGAATCCTACTAATATAGTCAGAAACCACATTCTCTACTCCTTTTTTATCTCCAATTTCAAGATTTAATTCTTAAAGGAGAAGCATCCAACAAATGAGATGTGGTTTGGCTTCCTGTTTTTTAAGGAGGTATCGAAGGGCTGCATGTTTTGAGAACATAATGACTTTAGACCCCAAGAGATATGACCTGAATTTGTCTAAGGAAAACACAATGTCAAGGAATTATTTTTTAGTTATGGTCTAGTTTTCTTGGGAAGGGTCCAAAGTACATGAGGCATAAGCTATGACATGTGGAGCTCTGTCGACCCTTTGTGACAAAACTGCCCCAACTGCATAGTTAGAGGCGTCACACATGAGCTCAAATGGTAAATCCCACCGAGGTGGTTGGATTACTGGGGGTGAGGTGAGACTCCATTTTAACTTATTAAAATCATCCTCACAATCTTTATCAAAAACAAATTCTTTTTCTTTTTGGATTAATTGGGATAGGGGGAGTGCAATTTTACTAAAGTCACGAATGAAATGACGATAAAATCCAAGATGACTTTGGAAAGATCGTACATGCCATATATTTTTGGGGAATGGAAGGGAATAAATGACATCAACTTTTGATTTATCTACTTGGATACCATCCCCAGAAATGACATGCCCCCAAATTATACCTTATCGCACCATGAAATGACATTTCTCATAATTTAATACAAGATTCTTTTCAATACAGCGACGTACTACTGAACCAAGACTACTAAAACATTAATAAAAAGAGGAGCCATAAATTGTAAAGTCATCCATTAAGACTTCCATGCAATTATCTTGGTAATCCAAAAAAATACTAACCATGCATCGTTGGAAAGTACCCGGAGCATTGCCCAGACCAAATGGCATCCGTCTATATGAAAATGTGCCAAATGGACAAGTGAAGTTTGTCTTTTCCTAATCCTTATGGGAAATATGGATATGAAAGTATCCAAAATACCCATCAAGGAAACAATAGTGGGACATACTGATAGCCTCCATAGCATTTGGTCAATGAATGGAAAAGGGAAATGGTCCTTCCTTGTGTGTTGGTTTAGTCGGTGATAGTCTATACATACTCTCCAACTATTCTACACATGAGTTGGAACCAATTCATTATTTTCATTTTTAATTACTATAAGGCCAGTATTTTTAGGAAATATTTGAACGGGACTAACCCATTGGTTGTCAAAGATGGGGTAAATGATTCCAGCATCCAATAATTTTATTATCTCATTTTTTAAAACTTCTAGGAGGTTTGGGTTCAGTTGATGTTGTGGAAGCCTCACTTGTTTAGACCTATCATTTAATAAAATATGATGTGTACAAATTGATGGGATAATACCAAGAATGTTAGAAATTTTACACCCCAAATCTTGTCTATACTCTCTCAAATTTTCAAGCAGTCGCAATTCATGCAAAGGAGGGGGTGAACTAGAAATGATGATGGGCAACTTCTTTCCATTATCATAATATGAATATTTTAAATCTTGAGGAAGTTGTTTTAGTTCTAATTCAGGTGGATTTTGGATTGAAGGGAGTGTGTGTGAAAGTTATAGGTCATTGATCTCATCTAACTACTCAATGGTATCAACCTCAGATGAGGAATGAGCCTTTACAAGCTTAGAGGTATCATCGATGGTCAGTGGATCATCAGTGTTCAAGAAATCATCAATCAATGAACATGCATGAAACTTTTCTGGACCACTGCAACAATCAATTCATGAATCATTTACTATCATTTCTATCAATGATGAAAACTCAGAAAGGGGATCGGGGGAAAGAAAATTTGTTTTTTAGAGGTAGGGAGTACATCAATTGAACTAATAGAGAGAGATGAATGTTCTTCTGAGGGGTGCTTCATGGAAGCAAGGATGTTGAAATGGACTATGTCACCACCAAATTCCATAGGCAATGTACCATTGTGGAAATTAATTATGGTTTTGGCGGTTTTCAAGAAAGGTATTTCCAATATAATTGAGGCATGTCCATTCATCTATCATCCTCTATTTTAAGAAAATAATAGTCAGCAGGAAAAAATAAATTTTGGGCCCTCACAAGAACATCCTCTAACACACCAGAGGGATGTATAGTACTCTGGTTATCTAGTTGACAAATAATTCTAGTGGGCTTCAGTTCCCCAACCTACAATGAAGAGTAAATGGAGTGAGGCATCACAATTATAGAGGGACCTAAATCAAGCATAGCGTTAGAAAAATAATACTCCCCAATGGTGCATGAAATTGAGAATGTTCAAGGATCATTGCACTTGGTGGGGAGTGATGGATCTATCCATGCTGAAACATTCCTTCCCAATCTCACTTTCTCATCACCTCGAAGTAACATTCATTGTGTACACATCTCCTTTAGAAACATAGCATACCATGGAATTTTCTTCACAACATCAATCAATGGAGTTAACCTGCACATTCTTGAAAATTTCCTATATTTCTTTATCAAGTCTAGTTTCCTTTTGTTTTCATGGTTGATTTTCACTTTGAGGATAAGGAAGAGGAATGATTGGGCTTGGTGACTCATCAATATTCACACTCTTTCATTTTGGAATGGATTATCTTAGGACAAGGTTCCTCAACATTTAGAACATTATTATTGGATGGGATGGAGGTTTCCTTAGGAGGGGATGACTCTAATGGAGGATTAATTTTAATTTCTAGTTGTTTCCCACTCCTAAGGGTGATGGAACTGACAGTTCATTTATCCTTAGGGTTAACTACTGGTTGAGAGGGAAGTTTACCTGACCCATGACTTTTAATTTCACCCAGTGAGTTAGATAGTTGGCCTAATTGGGTTTTTAGGTCTTGTATGGTTTCCTGGGTGGTTTGTGGGAATTGTATATTGTTGGCATCCATTTATTTCATCATATCTTCTAGGCTAGGCTTTGGTTTTTGAGGGGTTTGTTGGAAAGCCCATTAGGGTGATTGAGGGTTTCTAGGTGGTGGTGGTTGATGAATACTCTTTCTTGGTTGGTTCCATTATTGTTGAGGTTGGTTTGAATACACCCCTTTCATATAGGCTTGGTTCTCTTTCCACCCAGGATTGGATGGATATTAAGGTTCTTTCCTAAAGGGTTGGTTATAGGAGTGGCCTGTAAATATTTCCTCACAACTCTCAAATGTCTCCCTCAATTGAGGACATTGGTCAGAGTAGTGAGTGTCAGAAAAACATATACCACAATGGATAGGATGAGGATATTGGGATTTCCCTTAGGAAAGAGCAAGTTGTCAAAGAAGGGTACATACCTCTTCGAACATTGTGTCCACCTTCTTCTCGAATTCAGTACATTGCACCTCATGGACACATCAAATCGGTACATTAATCATTGAACCAAATTGTTGTGAGTTTTGAGCCATGTTCTCAATCATGGTTCTTGTAGAAATTTGGGTCTTATCAACTAGCGCACCACCTGCAGTAGCATCGATCATATTTTGATCAATAGGGATTAAATGTTCATAAAAACATTGAATTAAAATTTGATCACTTATTTGGTGGTGTGTGAAACTTGAACATAACCTTTTAAAAAGTTCCCAATATTCATGTACTGTTTCCCCTTGATATTGTATTATCCTACAAATTTCATTCCTTATTGTTCCAGTTCGAGAGGATTGCAAATATTTTTCAAGAAAAAGGTGTTTCATGTCTGCCCAACCTCTTATTGGGGAATTAACATAATATAACCAATATTTCGTAGTGTCTTCCAAAGAAAATGGTAATTCTATAAGCTTTACTTGTTCCTCCTCCACATTAGCAGGTTTTTATGTTGAAAAAAAAGTATGAAATTATTTTAATTTCTTGTGTGGATCCTCACCATGAAGTCCATGGAATCTTGGTAATAGATGAATTAAGCCATATTTTAGTTCAAAATTGCGTGCATCGCCTAGTAATTGAATATAGGTGGGTTGGATATCAACATCAAGAGAGGATAGTTATTTTAATATTCGGTTGTTTTTAGCCATATTGTGCAAGTTTATTTCAGTTTTTATATTGTTTCTAGAAGAATAAGAGGAATGATCAAGAATAATGTCAATGTTTGGTGTGTCCTCCTTTGAAGAGTTTTCTTGTGCGTCTCGGGGTGGCTGACATAATATCCTCTTCGGTTCAGGTTCGAAAGGAGGTAAATCTCCTAGATTAGAATGCGTCATGCACCAAACCTACACAAAAAAATAGATCAGAATACAAAAATATAGGTAGAGGTATAAAATAGATAAATATTCACAAAATTTACAAAAAAAATTCAGAAACACGCACTAAAAATCAAATTAATCCCAGAAAATGGTGCCAAAATATTTACCAAGTTGTCCTGACCTGTCAAATTGATTATGTTTTTAAGGTTGATTTATATTTTAGGTCAGACCCTAGTTCCTATCTCAATGAGCATTGGTGGCTTATAGTGTGTATTTTTAATAAATATTACTAAAATAGGGTGGTGATTTTGAAAACAATTTTAAGAAAATAACTTAACATAAAGAGTTAAGTAGTTGATAGAATAAGGTGGAGGATTAAAAATTATGAGATAAGGAGATCACTTCAAGTTCACTACACATCTTGGATAGTTCATTGTTCTGAAAATTTCACATGGTTTTGTTTAATTCTTTGGTTGAGGGTTGTCAAGATCTTGATTCCCCTCTTGCCTCTCTAAACGTTGCACAAAGTACCAACCCTCGACACAATAATCATGTTTTCAAGGTTTGAACTTCAAGAACAGATTAAAGGCTATAAAATCATACTAATATATTCTTTATGTGTGAGAGAAAGAGGATCCATATGTTGTCCAATTGGAACAACTCAAATTTCCCACTTGAAATTTCAACCCAATCGGTGTTGAAATGAAAAGCGGTTCACTAAATTAAACCCAAGAAATGAACTCAGAGGAGAAACATGTTTAGATAAGATGAAAGTAAAATAATCCACACATAAATTACACAAAACCAGTAGAGTATCAAGTGCCAAAAATCCCTCCCAAGTATTTGTAGCTTCCTCGATATTATCGCCCACCGTTTAGCTCGTCATTGAGAGGAGGAGAAGGCTCGGGTGTAACTCCTTCTTCATTGCTAATCCCCCTATGATGATAGGGGCCTATAGAACATCAAGTATGAGAAGAGAACTCATTTGGGTCTTCAAAATACCAAATATTTTCCTCCTGGTCAAACTTGCAAATGAGGAGTCCAAGGTGTCATTTTATAGGAAAATGGGAAGGTGGTTTTGAGCACACAAAATTATTAAAACCACTTGTCATAGGTGTTTCGACCTTAAGACAGCCTTATCTCGATTTGGAGAAAATAAAAAAGTTGTATCCCCACCTATTTTCTGTCTCTACCGAAATCTTGGCATAATTTGGACACTTATGGCCATAGATATGGACAGATCACAGCACACAACTTTCGAATCCGTGCAGATTTGGTGTGCTGGATAGCTCAAGTTAGAAAGGACATCAGATGGCCGAATGATTCTTGGGTTCTTGCATATGAAATGTATTCCAATGGGTTTTGGACCAGCCCAAAAAATGTTAGCCCAATTGGATACATGGTCTAGCATTAGTTTTTAGATTAATACATTGGTGTTCTTGGATCCTGTGCTGTTTGGCCCATTTTTCTTAGACATCATCATGGGCCCTCCAAATCACATTCACCTTCAATGAAATTTTCAAGACAAGTAACATTTGCCTTTTTAATAGAGATAAACACAAAATAAATTATTCAAACAAGGAATGAAATTTTTTATTATTTTTTTAATTTACAATACAAATTCAGTTTAATACAATCGTTTAAGGGTGAAAATGACACAATGAATTGTGGTACGATCACACCCCTGCACCTAAACATTTGCACTCCTGGGAAAAGTCACATATCCAAATAAAATGATGCATATATATATATATTCCCAATATCATTAAGATTTAACATTTGAGAAAACTTTAATTCACTAAATTAATGTGATCAATGCACGAACCACACAAAGGAGTTCATCCTAGTGAAAATGGAAAAAGATGTCTCATAAATCAAATCACAATAAAATTCAATGAGATTCATGACACCAACATGAGAAAAGAATTAAAAAGTCAACCATTCCACTAACTCTCCATGTGTGTGTGTGGAAACAATTCCATGATATTCTTTCCACTTTCTATCAAATAAATATAGGTTATTTTAACATTATTCATCTTTTAATGATTTTACACCAAACTAGTCCTACATCCTTTTCAATTATATTTCAAGACCCACTCACTTAAGCATTCCTAGAAGTCAAACATTAAGCTCCTGACCTAGATATCCCCATATGTTGGACATTTCATCACTCCCCTCATTTATTATATATTTTTTGAAGTTTCATTTGGAAAAAATATCATATTATTCTCTCAACCCTTGTTTGATCTCCTCACGACACTAATTGCAATACTTATAACAAGATCAAAGGTTGAGGAGGAGTGGTTTTTTGAGGGTTTTTTTGAAAAGGCCTTTGGGGTGATTGAGGGTTTCTAGCTGGTGGTGGTTGATGACTACTCTGCCCTGGTTGGTTCCATTTTTGTTGAGGTTGGTTTAAATACCCCCCCTGCCTATAGGATTGGTTCTCTTTCCACCCCGGGTTGGATGGATAGTAAGGTTATGGCTTAAAGGGTTGATTATAGGGGCGACCTCAAAATATTGCCTCATAAATCTTAGATGTTTCCCTCAATTGAGGACATTGGTCAGAGTAGTGGGTTTCAGAAGAACATATACCATAATGGATAGGAGGAGGAGATTGGAATTTCCCTTAGGAAAGAGAAAGCTATCGAAGAAAGGTACATACCTTTTCGAACATTGTGTCCTCCTTATTCTCGAATTTAGTACCTTGAACCTCATGGACACCTAGAATTGGTACATTGGTCCTTCAACCAAATTGTTGGGTGTTTTGAGCCATGTCCTCAATCAGGGTTCTTGTAACAATTGGGGTCTTATCAACTAGTGCACCACCTGCAGCAGCATTGATCATATTTCAATCAATAGGGATTAAACCTTCATAAAAATATTGAATTAAAAGTTGATCACTTATTTGGTAGTGTGGGAAACTTGAACATACCCTTTTAAAACGTTCCCAATATTCATTTAATATTTCCCCTTGATATTGTCTTATCCCACAAATTTTTTTCCTTATTATTGCAGTTCAAGAGGATAAGAAATATTCTTCAAGAAAATGGTGTTTCATATCCGCCCAGCCTCTTATTAGGTAATTAACATAATATAACCAATCTTTTGCAGTGTCTTCCAAAGAAAATGGAAATGCTCAATGCTTTACTTGTTTTTTATCCACATTAGCAGGTTTTAATGTTTAAAAAATATTATGAAATTCTTTTAAGTGATTTTGTAGATCCTCTCTAGGAAGTCCATGGAATCTTGGTAATAGAGGAATTAAGCCAGATTTTAGTTCAAAATTGGGTGCCTCGCCTTGTAATTGAATATAGGTGGGTTGGATATCAACATCAGGAGAGGTTAGTTATTTTAATGTTCGATTGTTTTCAGCCATATTATGTAAGTTTATTTCAGTTTTTATATTGGTTCTAGAAGATGAAGAGGAAGGATCAAGAAGAGTGTCAATGTTTTGTGTGCCCTCCTTCGATAGGTTTTCTTGTGTGTCTCGGGGTCGCTGACATAAGTTCCTCTCCGGTTCAGGTTCGAAAATAGGTAAATCTCCCAGATTAGAATGCGTCATGCCCCAAAACTACACAAAAAATAAATCAGAATACAAAATTATTGGTAGAGGTATAAAATATATAAATATTCATAAAATTTACAAAAAAAATTAAACAACACACACTAGAAATCAAAGCACTCCCCGTCAATGGTGCCAAAATTTGATTGCTTTGTCATGACACGTCAAATTGATTATGTTTTTTAGGTTTATTTATAGTTTAGGGAAGACCATAGGTCATCTATGATGGAGTGTTGGTGTCTTATAGTGTGTATTTTTAAAAAATATTACTAAAATAGGGGTTGATTTTGAAAAAAGTTTTAAGAAAATAAATTAACCTAAAGAGTTAAGTAGTTGATAGAATAAGGTGGAGGATTGATAATTATGAGATAAGGAGATAACTTTATGTTCCCTACATATCTTGTATAGTTCATTGTTCTGAAATTTTCCCATGGTTTTTTTAATTCTTTGGTTGAGGGTTGTCACGATCTTGATTCCCATCTTGCCTCTCTAAACATTGCACAAAGTACCAACCCTTGACACAACAATTGTGTTGTCAAGGTTTGGACTTCAAGAACAGATTAAAGGCAACCAAAGAATACTAATATATTTTTTATGTGTGAGAGAAAGAGGATCCTTTTCTTGCACAATTGAAACAACTCAAATTTCCCACTTGAAATTTTAACCCAATTGGTGTGGAAATGAAAAGTGGTTCACTTAATTAAACTCAACAAATGAACTCAGAGGAGAAACATGTTTAGATAAGACATAAGTGAAATAATAGACACACAAATTACACAAAAACAGTAGAGTATCAAGTTTCAAAAGTCCCTCCCATGAATCTGTAGCTCCCTCAAAATGATCCTCCACCATTTAGGTCACCATCGAGAGGATGAGAAGGCTCGGGTGGAAATCCTTCTTCATTGTTGATCCCCCTATGAAGATAGGGGCCTCCAAAACTTCAAGTATGAGGAGTGAACTCCTTTGGGTCTCCAAAATACTAGGGCTTTTTCTCCTGGTCAAACATGCAAATGAGGAGCCCAAGGTTCCATTTTATAGGAAAATGGGATGGTATTTTTGAGCACACAGAATTATTAAAACCACTTTTCATAGGTGTTTCATCCTTCATACAACCTTATCTAGATTTGGAGAAAATAAAAACATTGTATCCCCACATCTTGGATGTCTCCAAAAATGTTTTGGCCCAATTTTGACACATATAGCCTGAGATATGGACAAATCACATCACACCACTTTTGAATCCATGTAGATTTGGCGTGCTGGACAAATCAGGTATGAAAGTCCAACAGATGGTCGAATGAGTCGTGGGTTTCTTCATATGAAATGTATCCCAATGCGTTTTTGGCCAGCCCACAAAATTTCAGCCCAATTATATGCACGATCTAGTAGCAGTGTGCGGATTAATACAGTAGTGTGCTTGGATCCTGCGCAGTTTGGCCCATTTCTCTTGGACATCATCATGGGCCCTCCAAATCACCTTCACCTTCAATGAAATTTTCAAGACAAGTAAGATTGGACTTTTTAATATAGATAAACACAAAATAAATTATTCAAACATGGAATTCAATTTGTTATTATTTTTGGAATTTACAATACAAATTTAGTTGAATACAATGGTGTAATGGTGAAAATGACATAGTGAGTCGTGGTACGATCAGATACTAAACATTTTCCAATGCATTGGAGTGCTCTCAGGGTGCACCCTTCATAAACATTTCATTTTATGCATATGTGTGACACATAGATCATTTCACATGGATTAATTTAACATAATAAGTTACTCCAAGATCATGGAATGTGGAATACATACATGTATGTACCAAATAAATAAGTATATGCGCATAAAGTTGAATAACCTTGATAGATAAATGGGTATGGTAATCACTACATGATGATTTTGGCATGGAAAATCATGATGTAATTTTGGAAGTATAACCGCATCATATGGAAATTCATTAAAAGGGATGATGATAGAGAAAGAGGTATCTCATCATCTAGGAATGAAATGGGTAGTATAAGTGATATTTAAAAACATATCTCAAAATATGAAATGGAATTTGATGCATAATATAAAATAAATTCTTGAATGGAAATGAGGATAAAGAAATCCCTAACAGAATTTCAGCATGGTAAAGGGTGTACATGGGAGGGATTAATGAGTGTGAAAGGGGTCTATCAGAATTAAAACATAATAAGTGAAGTATGTAAGAGGTTTTAAGATATACCCACTAATTTTTAATTGAAAAATTGATGGGTGTAACAGTATAAGGATACATGGACAAAATGAGAGAGGAAGGAGATCCTTACTTGAGTGTGTGACTTCAAAAGTTTGAAGAGGGGCTTCATGAGAGCTTATGGACCCTTAATAGGATTATAGAGAGGGTAGGGAGTATTAGGGATGTGATACCATGATTTTTAGTGAAGATAAGTTCGATATTGGGTGGGTTTATATAGAAAATGAGAGGGGAATTCTTTATTATTTCAAAAACATAAGTTTTGGAATATATATATTTAAATATTCAAAACCAGAAATCTTACCAAGGTTTTTTCCCATGGGTTTTTCCAAATAAGAGTGAAAAACATTATTTGATAAGGCCAATGGACGAAGACATTAAAATATTATCCTTTCTTATGTGGAGGTGAGTCCAACCCTCAAGGAAATGAATTTAAAATCATAAAATATATTATACATTTTAGAGGATTCACCAAGGAAATATAAAATAAGTAATATAAATCTAAAATTAAATTATTTTAATAGGAAAATATATATTGTTCCTATAATACCATTTATAGTATTAATTACACAATTTTGGGGTTATTATGCTGTTATAAAACACATATTTTATTTTTATGGTATTTAATTTGTAACCAAAAATTATTTTATCTTAGAAAATTATGAAAAACTAACGGTTGGATAATTTCAACATACTGATTTTGAAAATAATATTTATTTTACCTAATTAATTTTTTAAATATGTGAATTTTCACTTTTAAAATGAAAACTGACATTTATTTAAAATTCGCGGGTTTTAACAAAAACAGTTTTCAAACCATAATAAAAATTACATCTAACTTCATAAAAATTATATACTCATTTATTACTAATAAAAGTAATTTTATAATAATATTTTATTCAATTTTTAATATTATTTAATTCCATAAAATAAATTCTTTAAAAATACACATTCTGTTTTATCGTATAAAAATATAACTATTATCAAACATATTACCTAATCATTTATAGATAAGTAACTGATATAATATTTATTTATAAGAATTTTTTTTATAATATTATTGATAAAAACCATTAGTTTGATATAATAATTTATATATTTCTCAAAAGTACCATTTTTATCCGAAGATTCAATTTATCAAATTCATCATTTTTTTAAGAAGAACTATTCTCATAAAGTAATTGATGGAATAAAACTTTTATTTATAAAAATGGATTACACAATAGTTAAATAATACCTCATTACATAACCCCTTATAACACCCACATAAGACCTAAGGTTAAGGTGTGCGATGGTGACAGACTTTTAGGGCGGGTCAGATAACATCGCCCAGGTGGTAATCTTTATTAACTTGAACTTCTCCCATAGGTGATTCCATTCAAGATTAATGTATTTTATCTTGGATTTGGATTGGTCAAGGGAAAATCCTAGTGACACTACCTCTATTATAAGATCCGACAAATGAGCTTCGTATAGCTCGAGTCTACTGGATGAGGCCATCCTCTCCTTTGTCTGTGATGAAAGGATTATTTTAAAAACCTTATATTTATATCAGTCAGGTGATCACTCTTCAATGACTATAATATCAATGTTCATGATATTTAATGATCATTTGAACCCAATAAAAAAGAGTTCATTTAATTTGTAGATCCAAAATTCATTAAGAGAATGGAAATTTTATTCATAAATGATTGGGTCATTACAATATTCCCCCTTAAGAAATTTCACCCTAGAAATTTCATTTTCCCACACTTAAAAAGAAGAGGGTAACTCTGCCTCATCACATGCTCAGGTTCCCATGTTTCTTTTTCAGACATGTGTTTTTTTCCACAACTCCTTGACGAGGGGAACTGTCTTATTTTGGAGAACTTTTTCTCTAAAATCTAAGATCTTCAACAGCTACTCTTAATAGGAGAGTTAATTATCTATTGGTACCACCTCTATGTTGATTACACATTATGGTTCAGGTATTTACTTCCTCAAGAGTGATACAAAGAATACATCATATACTTGAGATAGGTTCAGTGGGAGTGCTAGTCAATAGGCCACTACTCTGATGCGATCAAGGATCTCAAAAGGTTCGATGTACCTTGAAATAAGCATTAAATTTTTCCAAAATTAAATCACTCTCTTCCGAGGAGATATGTGGAAGAAAACCATATGTCCAACATCAAACTCTAGGTCTCATCGTAGGTGGTCAACATAGCTTTTTTGTTGACTCTGAGGAGCTTTGATGTGTTTCTAGATAGTCTTAACCTTCCCCACCATTTCATCGACCATTTTTGGACCAAGAATTTTTCTCTCCCCAACATCATCCCAACAAGTCAGTGTTCTTTACCTCTTCCCATAAGGGGGTTCATAAGGATCCATTTGGATATATTGTTTGAAAATATTGTTGTAAGATAAATCCCCAAAAACGATATTGATTCCATTCTCCTATGATGTCCATTGAGAAAGATCTCAACATGTCTTCAAGTGTCTGTATAGTCCATTCAGATTGGAAATTAGATTGAGGATGGTAAGCCATACTAAAGTTCATCTCAGTATTTAGATCATTTTAGAGACTCTTCCAGAACATTGTGGTGAATATTGGATCTTTATTAGTTATAATCGATAGTGGTACTCCATGAGGCCTTACAACTTCTCTGATTTATATATGTTACAATTGATCTAGTGAGAAATTCGCTATAATCACAATGAAGTGTATAGTAATTATAAATTGATCTAGAACAACAAAGATATCATTGTTTCATTTAGATGTCTTCTGATGTCTACTGACAAAGTCCATGAGGATGTTCTCCCATTTCCATGTTTGTATGGGTAATGGTTGCCTCGTACCCTTAGACTTCTACCTATTTTCCTTCACTTACTGACATATTGGGAACTTTGATGTATATTT
Organism: Viscum album; assembly: GCA_963277665.1. Taxonomy (NCBI): domain Eukaryota; kingdom Viridiplantae; phylum Streptophyta; class Magnoliopsida; order Santalales; family Viscaceae; genus Viscum; species Viscum album. Next base: position 1,667,720,619 of record OY728143.1, on the reverse strand, counting down.
AGAAATATTCTTCTTCATTTTATCCCACCAATAATATCTTCGGAGATCCCAATACATATTTTTGTTTCCTATGTGAATAGAGAAATTTGAAATATGTGAATCATCCAAAAGTTTTTTATTTAACTCCATATTTGAGGGAAAACATAGTCTTGACCCAAATCTCACAATTACTTCTTCATTAACATTGAACTCTAAGGATTTTTATAGCATCCCGTCTTTTTATAACATATCTTTTCATTACATTACACGGAACTGAGGATCTTTAAGGTTTAGTGTCTTGGAAACAAGGAACATAAAACATGAAACAAAAATAACATTCTTCTTAAACACTTGAAATGCTTCTCCTCATTTTCACCCTAGGCTCATTACTGCATCTCATAACCTGGGGACATACATCAAAAGGAAGGGTGAGCAGAAGGCCCAGCAAGGGAAACAAGTGAAACATTTTACATATGAACTTGAGATACATCAATAAAGTCATGAAAAGAACTTTAATGCATGAAAATGAAATCATGAGGCATATCATAATAAAAATAACATTTTTCATAACTTTAATATGTGGCTGCAACATTTAATATTGACAATCTTTTCGTTTCACCAAGGTCCATCCCCAAGGTGTCGTTAAAAATTACCAAGGTTATTCACCAAGGCATCGTTAAAATTGTAATCTCTAGTGGTTACATCATTACCCAATGCATTGGAGCGCTATCAGGGCGCACCCTTAAATTTGCCTTTATTATCATGTGAGCCACATATATCATCATCAAACATTTCATAAATAACCCACATAGCATAAAATAAATGGGTTTCATTTCATAATCATAACGTTTTAAAAACTGCTTTAAAGACATGATCTTTACGTTACTTTAAACCCACGGAAAGGGAAAGCGGGTCTCATGTATGTAAATACCAGGATTTAAAATGGAACATTTTGATATATATGTGAATAACCTTGTATAAATAAGAGCTTTGAGTATTCACTTTATAACATAAAATAATTTTTGAGAAAAGAGAGAGGCATTTTGAGGGGAAAATTCTGCAGCATAACGGCTAAGTTTCGGGGTTTTAGAAAACATTGAAGTGAGAGGGGACATGGGTCACCCACTCATAAATGATCCATAAAAAAGTAGGGTGAAGGAATAAGAAGGACATATGGACATGGTAATGAAATTTTAGGGACATACCATTTGAAATGAAAAACATGGAAGGAAAAAAAATTTAGATTTCTCTTATGAAAATTCGGCAGCCTTACGGCGTCACTTAACTTCAAAAGAAAATGATTTGACAAGATCAAATAGGGTACCTCATCATATGATCATAAGAGATCAGTATGATGGATATATAGATAATTCCCCAACATAACAAAAAGGAACTTGAAATAATTGACATGAAAGTAGAACTTCAAAACGAGAAGGGTAAAGAACCACTTAAAAATTCGGGAGCCTAACGGCGCCACTTAAAACGTCAAAATACTGAATTGAAGCGATCAAATGGGGTCTCTCATTATATGAACATAAGAGTAAAGTATGATAGATATAGATATCATACCCCAATATAACAAAAAGGAACTTGAAATAATTGACATGAAAGTAGAACTTCAAAACGAGAAGGGTGAAGAACCACTTAAAAATTCGGCAGCCTAACGGCGCCACTTAAAACTTCAAAATACTGAATTGAAGCAATCAAATGGGGTCTCTCATCATATGAACATAAGAGTAAAGTATGATAGATATAGAGATCATACCTCAATATAACAAAAAGGAACTTGAAAGACTTGAATGAAAATAGAACTTGAAAACGAGGAAGGTGAAAGAATCCCTTAAAAATTCGGCAGCCTAACGGCGCCACTTAAACATTCTTAAAACGAATTGATGAGAGCAAGGTGGGGTATCTCATCATATGAACATGAAATAGGAAGTAGGATGAATATAAAATAACATCCTCCAACATAAGAACATGGATTATAAAAGAAATGACATAAAAGATATTACTTGAAAAGAAAGAGAGAGGTCGGATCTCTTACCTTAAAATGTAACTCTTAAACCTAAAAGGTTGGGACCTTGAGGGCTTGGGGGAACCTTGGGAGGACTCCTTGGGAGGTAATGAGACCAGAAATTCGTTGGGAATGAGTGGGGAGTCGAATGGATGAGAGGAGGGCTTGGTATTTATAGGGAAAGTGAGGGGACAAGGCATTAATGACCAAGGGACACCTCACATGTGCTTTTCTCAAACCCATGTGCTCTCCCTTGGCATTTATCATGGAGTTAGGCCACATGGGGCCCCCATAACAATAATTCATCACCCTTGGCCGGCCAACCCTTAAAAAAACTCATGACATCATCATGACACAGTTATGATGTCATTAAACATACTGAAACCCTAAAACTGTATTTTTACTATTCACTGAAAATTCAACTTTCTCAGAAAAATCCCAAAATTTCACATTAACCAAATATCAATGCTCTGATTTCAAAAATGAAATCCATTTTATAAAAATAATTTTCTAAATATTTTTAATTTAATTTTTAAATAAAAAACACTATTCATCGAAAATTCATTTTTTCAGAAAAAACCCCAAAAATTACCATAACATAATATTGATGCTCTGAGTTCAAAAATAAAGTCATTTTTATAAAAATAATTTTTTAATTATTTTTAATTAAATTTTTAATTAAAAAACACTATTCACCCGAAAAAACTAATACTTGAATAATAATTAATGAAACCGTCATTTAACTATTTTATTGAATCACATTACTTAATCAAGGTGCCTAGATTATTTTAAAACTTTCTTTAAGTGAGATTACTAATCCATTTGGTCATATTACTAATCCTAATCATAAAATCACTATTCATAATTTACTATTCATCGAAAATCAAGTTGATCTTATTAGACTCTAAATTTCGTACTGAACATAATTGTAGAAGACCATTTTTCGAAAATCATTACACATATTAAGTTATTTAAGGTTTACATAAACATTTTTTTCAAAATATTCTTCTGAAAATTCATCAAAAATATGCATACTATTTTTATCCAGTCATTTGAAAATTCATAAACTTCATCATAAGCAGAAATACCAATTTTTATTTAAAACAAGGATTACACAAGGCAGTTACGGTCTCGTTACATAGCCCCTTATAATACCAGCATAGGACCTAAGAGTAAGGTGTGCTAGGGTGATAGAATCTTGGGGCGGCTCGGTCAACATTGCCCGAGTAGTAATTTCTATCAGTTTGAACTTCTCGCGAAGGCGATTCCGTTCTAGCTTCACATGATGAAGTTCTGCTTGGGTTTGGTCCAGAGCAAAGGCCAATGGTGCTACCTCCTTCCCAAGCTCTGTTAGATGGGCTTCGATCGGTCCATGACTACTAGGTGAGGCCATCAAATCTTCTCTCTATAATAATCAACCAAGATTACTTATATATAGAGACAATAATCAAAACATTTTGTTCATAGCGGTCATATTGACCGATGGTCATATAACAGTCAAAACCAATGGTCTCATTCTAATTATAATCATGTTTATCAAATAAAACACATGTTGAGTAATAAAAATAACGCATAAAATTAGGAAACAATATTTATTTAAAATTTTGGGTCGTTACAATCTTCCCCCCTTAAGAAATTGCGTCCTCGCAATTTTTTTAAAATTGGGTTTTGAAATTTCATTGAAAGTCCCACATCGGAAAAGGGGTCAGTAAAACTATTACTTTAAAAGAAACAAAGGGAAGTACAAAGGTCACCCGAGTTAACCCACACTAGGGTTCCATGTAGGAAAACATGGACATGGAGGAAAAAACAAGGGGTCAAGTTCTGAGGGAGAGTGATAGAGAACATGATTAGGAGAAAGTTAACCATGAGAAAATCCCAAACTTATGATGTGTGTAAACGGTCTTTGATTACCTAGTAGGAAACGTAAACCAACAACATTTTTGTTTTATGTTTCTTTTCATAATTTTGAGGATTTCATTTACTACATAGAACAAAAGCATAAGAAAATATACCTACCTTCCAGTAGAGTTTCATCCTTTAACAAGTCCCTACCAACACTAATCTTTTCTCCAAATGATGAGAATTCAAAAACACTTGGTCTCATAAAAGCACAAGAATCATCTTCTATAGAATCACATAATCTACAAAAGATTAACTATCTATTTCTTCTATCTTTAAACATTATCCCAAAAACAGAAAGGTTAAGGTAAAACATCTCTTCAAAAAGAAAGAATCCCATAGGAATGGAAACTACTTTTATATAATCAAAGTTCCATGGTACTACCCAAAGTTCATCATAGACCATTCCATAAATAACGGTCCTTAAAATTCCTCAAAACAAACCAAACTAAGATTGAAACCCAAATACAATAAGGATTTGATAACATAGTCTTCCAAAACAACTTCATTGTTCATCTCTAGACAACATCAACCACTCCTAACATCTTATAAAAAAGTAGCTAACCTAAACATATTTTACCCAAGATAGGTTAGTCATTCCCTTAAGTAACCTAAATTACTATAAGTTCACCTTAAATTCATCGATTCTTCAAAATATAAGTCAACCTTACTCCTCAATGAAAATACCGTAGTAATCTATTTACCTCGATCAAATATGGTTCCCAAAATAATGAACGTCTTCCAAAATAATAATCATATTTTAATCCCCTAATCATCCCTGTCATATTAATACGAAAATTGTCGCATTTCCTATCACATTGGTTGTCGGAACATGTTCTTCCATTTCCCACCATTAACTAAGAAGAGAATCATAATTAGGGGCTTAAGTACTTAGCTAATAATCATGAAAAGGAACTGAAAGCATATAAGGATAACTTGTATATGAAAGGTATACCCTAACTTGTGATCTCCTAGGTTCCCATCTAGGTTATGAATGATCATATATTCTTATGTGAACCTTTATTTTATTTTATCTTTGTTCCTTTAACAATGGTTCATACCAAGCTTATGAATTTACCAAAGCATATCCCCCGGGAGTGTCGTAACCAAGAGTGCAGCAAGGCCCGTTGTCGTGTACCAGTTCCCGTTCGAGTCTAGCTCAAAGTGGTGTTTTCGGGTTTTACCCCTATGTACATTTGTGCCAGGGCCACCTCTACCTGCTCGTATCCAGACAGGGATGTATTTGCTTGGCAACCCCTTACTCAATACTCACCAAAATACCAGGAAGATTTCCTATGTTAAACTTTTCTATAGGGTTCGTCCTAGAGTTTTCATATCCTAATTTACACAAATAACTAAACCATCCTTTGATACCAACTATATCATCCCGTCTTTTTATAACATAACTTTTCATTCCATTACACGGAACTGAGGATCTTTAAGGTTTAGTGTCTTGGAAACAAGGAACATAAAACATGAAACAAAAAAAACATTCTTCTTAAACACTTGAAAGGCTTCTCCTCATGTTCACCCTAGGCTCATTACTGCATCTCATAACCTGGGGACATACATCAAAAGGAAGGGTGAGCAGAAGTCCCAGCAAGGGAAACAAGTGAAACATTTTACATATGAACTTGAGATACATCAATAAAGTCATGAAAATAACTTTAATGCATGAAAATGAAATCATGAGGCATATCATAATAAAAATAAAATTTTTCATAACTTGAAGATGTGGCTGAAACATTTAATATTGACAATCTTTTCGTTTCACCAAGGTCCATCCCCAAGGTGTCGTTAAAAATTACCAAGGTTATTCACCAAGGCATCGTTAAAATTGTAATCTCTAGTGGTTACATCATTACCCAATGCATTGGAGCTCTATCAGGGCGCACCCTTAAATTTTCCTTTATTATCATGTGAGCCACATATATCATCATCAAAAATTTCCTAAATAACCCACATAGCATAAAATAAATGGGTTTCATTTCATAATCATAACGTTTTAAAAACTGCTTTAAAGACATGATCTTTACGTCACTTTAAACCCACGGAAAGGGAAAGAGGGTCTCATGTATGTAAATCCCAGGATTTAAAATGGAACATTTTGATATATATGTGAATACCCTTGTATAAATAAGATCTTTGAGTATTCACATTATAACATAAAATAATTTTTGAGAAAAGAGAGAGGCATTTTGAGGGGAAAATTCTGCAGCATAACGGCTAAGTTTCGGGGTTTTAGAAAACATTGAAGTGAGAGGGGACATGGGTCACCCACTCATAAATGATCCATAAAACAGTAGGGTGAAGGAATAATAAGGACATATGGATATGGTAATGAAATTTTAGGGACATACCATTTGAAATGAAAAACATGGAAGGAAAAAAAAATTTAGATTTCTCTTATGAAAATTCGGCAGCCTTACGGCGTCACTTAACTTCAAAAGAAAATGATTTGACAAGATCAAATAGGGTCACTCATCATATGATCATAAGAGATCATTATGATGGATATATAGATAATTCCCCAACATAACAAAAAGGAACTTGAAAGAATTGACATGAAAGTAGAACTTCAAAACGAGAAGGGTAAAGAACCACTTAAAAATTCGGCAGCCTAACGGCACCACTTAAAACTTCAAAATACTGAATTGAAGTGATCAAATGGGGTCTCTCATTATATGAACATAAGAGTCCAGTATGATAGATATAGAGATCATAACCCAATATAACAAAAAGGAACTTGAAATAATTGACATGAAAGTAGAACTTCAAAACGAGAAGGGTGAAGAACCACTTAAAAATTCGGCAGCCTAACGGCGCCACTTAAAACTTCAAAATACTGAATTGAAGCGATCAAATGGGGTATCTCATCATATGAACATAAGAGTAAAGTATGATAGATATAGAGATCATACCTCAATATAACAAAAAGGAACTTGAAAGACTTGAATGAAAATAGAACTTGAAAACGAGGAAGGTGAAAGAATCCCTTAAAAATTCGGCAGCCTAACGGCGCCACTTAAAAATTCTTAAAACGAATTGATGAGAGAAAGGTGGGGTCTCTCATCATATTAACATGAAATAGGAAGTAGGATGAATATAAAATAACATCCTCCAACATAAGAACATGGATTATAAAAGAAATGACATAAAAGAGATTACTTGAAAAGAAAGAGAGAGGTCGGATCCCTTACCTTAAAATGTAACTCTTAAACCTCAAAGGTTGGGACCTTGATGGCTTGGGGGAACCTTGGGAGGACTCCTTGGGAGGTAATGAGACCAGAAATTCGTTGGGAATGAGTGGGGAGTCGAATGGATGAGAGGAGGGCTTGGTATTTATAGGGAAAGTGAGGGGACAAGGCATTAATGACCAAGGGACACCTCACATGTGCTTTTCTCAAACCCATGTGCTCTCCCTTGGCATTTATCATGGAGTTAGGCCACATGGGGCCCCCATAACAATAATTCATCACCATTGTCTGGACAACCCTTAAAAAAACTCATGACATCATCATGACACAGTTATGATGTCATTAAACATACCGAAACCCTAAAACTGTATTTTTACTATTCACTGAAAATTCAACTTTCTCCGAAAAATCCCAAAATTTCACATTAACCAAATATCAATGCTCTGATTTCAAAAATGAAATCCATTTTATAAAAATAATTTTCTAAATATTTTTAATTTAATTTTTAAATAAAAAACACTATTCATCGAAAATTCATTTTTTCAGAAAAAACCCCAAAAATTACCATAACATAATATCGATGCTCTGAGTTCAAAAATAAAGTCATTTTTATAAAAATAATTTTCTAATTATTTTTAATTAAATTTTTAATTAAAAAACACTATTCACCCGAAAAAACTAATACTTGAATAATAATTAATGAAACCGTTATTTAACTATTTTATTGAATCACATTACTTAATCAAGGTGCCTAGATTATTTTAAAACTTTCTTTAAGTGAGATTACTAATCCATTTGGTCATATTACTAATCCTAATCATAAAATCACTATTCATAATTTACTATTCATCGAAAATCAAGTTGATCTTATTAGACTCCAAATTTCGTACTGAACATAATTGTAGAAGACCATTTTTCGAAAATCATTACACATTTTAAGTTATTTAAGGTTTACATAAACATTTTTTTCAAAATATTCTTTTGAAAATTCATCAAAAATATGCATACTATTTTTATCCAGTCATTTGAAAATTCATAAACTTCATCATAAGCAGAAATCCCAATTTTTATTTAAAACAAGGATTACACAAGGCAGTTACGGTCTCGTTACATAGCCCCTTATAATACCAGTATAGGACCTAAGAGTAAGGTGTGCTAGGGTGATAGAATCTTGGGGCGGCTCGGTCAACATTGCCCGAGTAGTAATTTCTATCAGTTTGAACTTCTTGCGAAGGCGATTCCGTTCTAGCTTCACATGATGAAGTTCGGCTTGGGTTTGGTCCAGAGCAAAGGACAATGGTGCTACCTCCTTCCCAAGCTCTGTTAGATGGGCTTTGATCGGTCCATGACTACTAGGTGAGGCCATCAAATCTTCTTTCTATAATAATCAACCAAGATTACTTATATATAGAGACAATAATCAAAACATTTTGTTCATAGCGGTCATATTGACCGATGGTCATATAACAGTCAAAACCAATGGTCTCATTCTAATTATAATCATGTTTATCAAATAAAACACTTGTTGAGTAATAAAAATAACGCATAAAATTAGGAAACAATATTTATTTAAAATTTCGGGTCGTTACAATTTTACTTTTCTGATTGTTTCCACTTTCTTCTTAATTCCCACGTCATTCTTTTGAGCATCCTTTAAAACATCCAAAAGATACGGATGACCAATGATTTGTGAAAGGATTGATGATATTTGCTTCTTTATGATTCCCATGTCCATATTCATCAAATATTAGAAGATTGGATCCTTTTCAATTCTCATCAATGAAAGAGTTGTTGGATCCTTTCTACATAGAGAATCTAGAACCTTGTTCGCTCTCTGACAGTGATAATGGATTGATTAGTCATAGTCTTTCATATGCTGTAACCTTCTTCATTGGCACATATTTAACTTTTTCTATTTGAAAATATAATTTATTCTTTTTTGATCCTTATATATTTGCACTTCTCCCCAAAGAGTTAATGTTTCCAAATTTTCAAAGTGAAGATTACTATAGCAAACTCCAGATTATGTGTTGGATAATTATGCTCATGAACTTTCAATGCCTTGAAGCATAGGCAATGAATTTTTCATTTTTCATCAACACGCATCCTAGGACCTTCTTTGAAGTATAACTGAATACCATGAAAATTTATATACTTGTGGTTAGTGTGAGAACAAGCATAGTGAAAATCCACCTTTTCAACTCCTTGATGCACTTTTTTTATTCTTCATTACATGTAAACTTTACTCCCTTCCCAGTTATCTTGGTAATAGTTTTTGAAAATCATGAGAAATTTCTCACTAATTAGAGATAATATCCATCTAACCTAAGGAATCTATAGATATCCATCATAGATGTTTTCCTCAACCATCCCTCAATTTCATTTTTCTTAGAGGGATCCACAAATATCTCATTTCTTGTGATGATATGACCCATGAAGGAGAATTACATCGACCATAACTCACACATGCTACAATATTTCTAGTACAGTGCATAGATGCTCCTCATGCTCCTCCTTGGATTTGGAGTATATTAGAATATCATCTATAAAGGCTACCAAATATTATTTTGAGGTAATAAATAAACACTATATTAATCATTTCCATGAATAATAATGGAGAATTAGTGAGTCCGAAATGCATTACTGGGAATTCATAGTTCCCATACCTTGTATAAAAAGTAGTCTCAGGGATATCCTCTTTCTTCACCATTACATGGTAATATCCCAATCGCATATCCACCTTAGAGAGGTATTTTCATCCACTTAGCTGGTTGAACAAGTCATAAATTCATGGAAAAGGATAATTTTTATTTATTATGATTTTTTTGAGATCACGATACTCAATTCAAAGCCTCATTGACCCATTCTTCTCTTTGACGAAGTGGGCAGGTGCACCCCATGGTGAAGCACTTAGGCATATAAAAACATTATCTAAATTATCCTATAGTTGTTTCTTTATCTTATAAATCTCCATAAAATCCATTCTATATGGATTCTTGGATATTGTAAATTCTCGAAGTGTGATATCAATCGATAATTCAACATCTATTCTAGGAGGAAGACCAAAAAATTCCCCAGGAAACAAATCAGATAATTCCCTCACAATAGGCATGTCTTTGAGGATGGTCCCTTCCTTAGAATCTACCACTTGAGCAAGATACGCATGCTTATTGGGAATTAATATCCAGAAATGAGATAATGGAGCTAGAGAAGATTCATCACCCTCCTTGCACTTGTATAGATTCGGGGGTCAATTTTCCATATGGAGAGTGATTTCCCTCTCATGGATATTTATGTTGGCTCCGTATAGAGAAATCCAATCCATTCCAATAATTTCATCAAATTACACCAAGGGAGTATGGAAAGGTTCTCCATGTTGTTAAATCCACAAATTGTGATATGGGAGGAGTTATATTCATGGGATACAATAATTTCCCCATTTTTCATTCACACTGACATATCTACTTCAATGATTTGTGGTTGTTTTTGGATTGTTCTACTAAACATTCAGGATATAAAAAATATTTAGAACCATAATCAAAAAGTAAATTTTTTGTTCTTGAATGAATAACTAGCGCACATGCCAACACTTCTTTTTCAGGATTCTCTTTAGTGGTAGTGATAGAAAAATACATCCCTTTCTACCTTAGAGGTTGTTGGTTGCCTCTGAAAACCCTTGTATTAGAGCAGTGGTTCACAAAGTTCCATGTTTCTTTGCAGTTCTAGCAATGAACAATGCGTTGAGGATTTAACGGAGAATTCCTTTACTATATAGTAGTAGCGGGTTTTTTATTGACCATTATTGGCCTAGTTCCCTTCTCTTCCACACCTAAAGCTTTTCCTAGTCCCCTTCAAGCAATTTCCAAGGTGCTTTTTTCTGCACATTTGGCAAGTGGGGTACTAGAGTTCTTAGTACGGTTGGATTTATCCATCGGATCACCATAATAAATGTCCACTTTCTACTTCTTATCCCCATGATACCCCTAATATTCGCCAATCTCCATTTCGAAATTGAGGGCACATCATACAATTTTTTCATAGCTATCAAAGTCATGGATCACTACAGCTTTCTATATTCAATGTTTTAACCCACCAAAGATGTGGTCAACCTTGAATTTGGGGGTAACCACAAATTCATAGGTGTATCATGAAATCCTTATGAAGTTTTCCTTGTATTCTTTGATGGATTTAGTGTCATTTTTCTCTAGGGAAAGGAAGTCCCTTTCTAGATTATGTCATAGGGTGCAAGGAAAATATTTATCGAAATACATTTTTAGGAAATCCTTCCATTCCCACACCTCGATATCTTCATCAAGATTAGTATTTTTTATTAATGTCTACCATTTATCAACTTCCCCCTCCATACAATAAGTAGCCATAATAACCTTCTATTGTTGAGAATATTAGAGTATGGAGAACATATTCTCAATGGAGTTGATCCATTGTTCAGCGCTTGAGGGATCGGATGATCCATTGAAATTATGAGGCCTTTGTCTTATGAAGGTCTCGATTAAAACTTGTTATATTTTGGGGGGTTGGGCGTTCCTCTTGACCCATGTTTGTATACAAAACATGAGTTAATTAGGATAGTAACGTGACAATGTGTTTGATTCTAATTATAACAATCATCACAATTATCTTCGCATCATTTTTTGAACATGAGTCCTCCAATTATCAGTCATTAGCTAGAGTAAAATAAAAATTAGGGGTAAGTATTTTAAACTATTAAATACATAACGGGGAATCCAATGAAGAAAAGGGATAACTTAATATTTAAATTCATTTACTTAACTTATGAATTTATAGACATCGATCTAAGTTATCCATGATCTATTTTATATCATATATTCTTAGGATAATTTTTTGTTCCCTTAATAATGGTTCGAACTAAGTTTATGAATTTATCGAATCAGATCCCCTTGAATTTTTAAACCTAGAGTGCATTGAGGCTTGTTTTATTGCACCGGTTCCCATTCATGTCTACCTTAAAGCGGTGTTTTGAGGTTTTACCCCTAGATACATTTGTGTCAGAGCCACCTCTACTGGTTTTTATCCGAACAAGGATGTATTTTCTTAATAGACCACATACTCTATACTCACCAAAATTTAGGATTTATTTTCATATATTCATTCTTATCCCTAAGGCTTTCACTAGAGTTTTATAACACTAATCCCAAAAATAACTAAACCTGTCATCTGATACCAACTATAACAACCATGGTCTTTATTACACATTTAAACTTAATTTATTACATAAACATGTACTTAATAAAACATTGAATATATAGATGTGTTGTGTATTTGGGGATTAGGAACATTACATGACAACTTAAGATGTAAATACAACACCTTTATTGAAAACATCATTTACATGACCACAACATTCCTCCGTACTTAGCATTTCAAGGGATAACGTGAATATATACATAAGAAAAGGGTGATCTATAAAGCCTTATAAGGTAGTAAATAAGGAATAAGATAAATAATAAAATATATTTTATGAAATAGTCATATAAATGGAGTTTAATAGAAACATGAACATAAATTCATGATATAGCATGATCAGCATAACTTGAAAATGTGGCAACAATGTACAACATGATATTAGCATGATCCAAGGCTCATTACACATGGATAACCATGAGTAAACCCTCAATTCACATTAATTATAATGAGTAAAACCACAGTCAACATGGCTTATCATGGTACTAAACATTACCCAATGCATTGGAGTGCAATTACGGCACACCCTTCATAAACATTTCATTTCATTTATAAGTGTTCCATATAGATCATATAACATGGAATCATTCAACATAATAATTTACTCCACAATTATGGAATGTGGAATAAATACATGTAAGTACCCAATAAATAAGTATTTGTTCATAAAGGTTAATACCCTTGATATAGAAATGGTTATGGTATCCAGTACATGATGATTTTGGCATGGAAAATCGCAGTGTAATATTGGCAGCATAACAATGTCATATGGAAATTCATAAAAACTGACGATGAGAGAGAAAGAGTATCTCATCATCTAGGAATTAAATGGGCAGTATAAGTGATATTTAATAACATATCCCAACATATGAAATGGAATTTAGATGCGTAATATAAAAGGAATTCTTGAATGGAAGTGAGGAAAGTGAAATCCCTTATGGAATTTTGCCATGATAATGGGTGTACATGGGAGGGATTAATGAGAGTGAAAGGGATATCTTGCCATTCAAAAATAATAATGTTAGTATGAGGGAGTTGATAAAACATACCCCATAATTTTTAATTGAAAAATAAAAGGGTGTAACAGTATAAGGAAACTTGGACAAAATGAGAGTGGAAGCAAACCCTTACTTGAGTGTGTGACTTCAAAAGCTTGAAGAGGGGATTCCTAATAAATTGGGGAACATTAGGAGGATTCTACAGAGGGTAGGGAAGATTAGGGACGTTATCCAATGACTTTTAGTGAAGTAAGGTAGGATATTTGGTGGGTTTATATAATAAATGATAGGGTAATTCCTTAATATTTCACAACCTTAGGTTTTGGAATCTATATAATTAAACATTAAAAACCACTAACCTTCCCACGATTTTGGCCCATGATTTTTTTCCAAAGAGGAGTGGAAAGTATTATTTTATAAGTCCAATTTTCAAACACATTAAAATATTATCCTTGCTTATGTGGAGTTGAGTCACATCCTCATCTAAATGATTTTATAATCATAAAATATATTATATATTTTGGAGGATTCACTAAGGTATTATAAAATAGTCAAATAAATATAAAATACTTCTATATTTATAGAAAATCATATACTAGGCTGATAATATCCATTATAGTATTTTTTACAACATTTTTGGGGAATTATGATGTCATAAAACACAAATTTTATTAATATGGTATTTAATTTTTACCTGAAAATTCCACTATCTTAGAAAATTATGAAAAATTAACCATTGGATAATTTAAACATCCAAATTAAAAAAAATAATTTTATATAAACAATTTTTTAAATGTGTGAATTTTCAATTTTAAAATGAAAACCGACATTATTTAAAATTCAAGGGTTTTGACAAAAAAAAATATTTTTCAAACCTTAATAAAAATCACATTTGACTTCGCAAAAATTATATAATAATTTATTATTAATAAAAGTAAATTGATATTAATATTTTACTAAAATATTAATTATTTCATTAATTCCTTAAAATAAATTCTTTATAAATTAAATTTATGTTTTATTGTATAAGAATTTAACTCTTATCAAACTCATTAACAAATCATTTAAAAATAAGGAACTGATATAATCACAATTTATAAAAAAAATTATTATATTATTAATATAAAACATAGTTTAATATAATTTTGAATATATTTCTCAAAAGTACAATTTTTTCAAAAGAATAAATTTATCAAATTCATTATTTTTTTAAGAAATACTATTACCATAAAGGAATTGATGGAATAATAATTTTATTTATAAAAACAGATTACAAAATAAGTAACTAATACCTTATTACATAACCCCTTATAACACCCACGTAGCACTTAAGGGCGTGGTGTACGGGAATGATAGACCATTGGGGTGGCTCAGATAATATCATCTGGGTGGTAATCTCTATTAACATGAAGTTCTTTCGTAGGTGATTTTGTTCAAACATAACATGTTGAAGCCCAACTTAGACTAGGTCAAGAGAAAAGCCTAGTGACACTACATTATTTTTGAGCTCTAAAAAATGAGCTCCGTACAACTCGACTCTAATGGATGAGGTCATCCTCTCTTTTGTATGTGTTGAGGGGGTTTTTTAATAAAATTATATTGATATCAGTTGTGTGATCACTATTGAATGACTATATTATCAACAGTAATAATACTTAACGGTCATTTAAAACCAATAATAAAAAAAGATGGCATGTGTTTCCTATATCCATAAGTCATTAAAATAAAGGGAATTTTATTCATTAATGATTAGTTCATTACAGTGTTGGACATTTTAATTCCTTTCTCACAAAAATAACCCTTTTTATTTTAATTAATTATTCATTTTATTTTTTAATTAATAAATCATTAATATCTATCAAAAGGTTCATTGTTTGAGAAATATGAGACCACCTTTCTTTTTGAAATATGGATTTTACCCTAGATAGGGTATAAATTTTATGAGAAATGGGTGTTTGTTCTATTTGCTTCTTAAAATAATTTATTTGATAATTTTGTTATTAAATTTAATAAAAAAATAGTTTTCAAAGTTCAATAATCCCTAACCCCGCTAGAACACCATTTTTAACATTGAAGGTTTTCAAAACCTTTGATATCCATCCATTTTAAACTATTTCAAACAATAACATACTAATAGGTTGATTTAATACCCCCCGTAGTTAATACTCAAGTTGAAGTGGATGATTAAATGATGTTTTGAGGTTACATTCTTTTTTTAATTCACAAAGGTTTCAAATAATGTATGATCCAGCAATTTTTTTGGGTCGTTCCCCTCATGTTCATGTAACCTCAGACTACCATGTCATTTTTGGGTTGCATCATTGATCTTTCTGGGTAGATTTCCTGGAACGAGTACCCTCCTCTTCCTTCACTAGCGTTGTGTGTGTTTTTATGGGTTGTTAGTTTAATTTAATTTTTTTCTCTTATTATAATACTTTTTGAATTCTAGAAAAGGGGGTGTTTATAAATAAAATGAAACCCTAATTTTCAAAGGATAAAATATACAAAAAATATTATAAATAAAAATATTGTGAATTTATCAAAAGTTGTATATATATATATACAATTGAGATATTTTATTAAAATTATCAAATAAAAATTTCTTAAAATTATCAAAAGAGTATTATGTGAAATTGTCAAATTATAATTTTGAATAATTGTCAACTGATAATTTCCTAAAATTATGGGAAGGAAATTATTGAATGGATAATTGTTTAAAATTATAAAATGATAATTATTTGGATTGTCAAAAGATAATGAATTATATATATATATATTTGTGTGTGTGTGTTTAAACACACATCAGATAATTTATTATAATTATCTAATGTTATTTATTTTGATTACCAAAAGATATATATATATAGTTAGATATGTATTTTTTCTAATTACATTGAAAGTTATCAGTCATTTTGTTAAATATAAAATTATAAATGGGTAATTTCATGAACTATTGAAGGATAATTTCAAACACATGCATTGACATAAAATAATTATCCAGATATTATCCAGGAGAGAGAAAATGTTACCACATGTGATATTCCTTGTGAAATAAAATAAATGTTTTGGTTATAGGAATCCTTGATGAATTTTGACCATTTTTGTGTTGATGCGTATGATATTAGGGTCATGAGGAGGTTTATTGAACCACACATGGTTGTTTATCCTTGCCACTAACATCGATGAACTTGAGGTAGGTACATCCACCACATTGCTTAATTTTAATTAACACTAATTGTTTTTTTATATTTCAATTATTTGATTTCAAATGAAATTGTTTAAATCCTAATATTATAGCTTTCAATTGATTTCTTGGAAAAACCCAATTCCAGTGAATTGGGGTTTTTGGAGAGAAATGTGTTTTGGCATGAAATTTGAATTGGTGAGATTTAAATTGTAAAAATTTAAATTCTTTTTTATGGAAATAGATGAAACTGAATTGTTGAATTTAATTGTATAAATTAATTTGAAGGAAGATTTATTAAAATCCCCAATTCTATTGAATTGGGGGCTTGTGATGAAATTTTTTGAATCTATTAAATTGTGAAAATGGGTCAAATATTTTTTATAGAAACCCAGTGATTTAATGTTTCTAAAGAGGAAATTTTTTTATTAAAAATAATTTTTTACATAGAAAATTGACATTTAAATGCAAATATGAGATTTATTTGTATTTTAAGATGCCTTAAAATAAATTCCCCAGCATTTATTGTGTAAGAGAACATTCAATCCTTAGGTAGATTGTGAGTTATTTGGACACATTCTATGATTACTACAATGTTTGAAAACATACATGCAGCAGGTCACATTCCTTAGGCTATAGTGATGAGTCATCTCTGACTAGTATCCAGAGGACGTATATGTATACATATTGTCAGGATCACTTAGATATTGTGAATTCCAATAGCTAAAAATAATATCGTAACTATTTGGAAGATGATCATGTTTCTCATTTATTTATTTATATATGTGATAAAACTATATACCAATTTTGATAAAACTATTTTACATGCCTTTTATATATTTACATAAACTATTTTATGAAATTTTTTTATTTAAGCCATTTTTATAGAATTATTCCATAACATGTAAGGTATAGCATGTGCATATAGTAATTTCCATCATGTGAACTGTATAGAATGATTTTTTTTAAAATATGCTTTGAAATAACAAACATGTTTTTATTTAAAATTGAAATCACTTCCTTGGTTAAGTTTTTTCGCATCTATTATGGAATCCTTGGTGAGACTCTACTAATATATTTAGCTCACACCCTACTTGTGCCTTTGGTTGATCGTAGATTATCTTCTTCCCAGTTCGAGCAAAGGGAAAGCATCACTTGGAGGTGGGTCCTGCTCCTGAACCATGGTCTTAGTGAGTTGTGTCGTTAGGGACCTAAGTTGTATTTCCATATTTTAGTACTTGGGTTGTAGTACTTTGGGTTGGATTATGTCTTGTTGTGTTTTGGTACTTTACTCCCAATGTATATTTCTTTTGACATGTATACTATCTTTCTTCTTTTACTTTTTCATGGTTAGTGGAAAAATAATTCCCACCTGCATGATGCCAAGTGATAGTCACCAACCCATTGGGATTGGGAGATCCCTTAGAGCTATTTGAGGACTGGCTGAGTTATCATGTTAATAGGGTACCTAGGCTATTTTATGACAAAATGGTATCAATGGTATAGGTTGAGCTTTTTTCTTGAAGATAGTATAAATTTGTGAAATCATGTTAAGACTTAAGAGGTAGTTACGACTGAGTTCTTGGCCAGCTCTCACCGTAATGAACCTTAAGTCTCCATGGGTGGTAAGATAAATATGTATTATGGATTTTTTGTGGTATTTTCCCAATTTTTATTTTGATGAAGTTAAATCCAAATCATGTTTTTTCTTTCATTCGGGATTATTTTTCCTTGTTGATCCCTTTAAGAACTACATCTTGTCTTCAATGATGTATTATGATGTTGTGTAACATCATGCCTCCATGAACACATGTGGATCAGATCCAGGATTAGGCTGTTGCTAAATCTCAATGAGAAAGTCCTGTTGTGGATCCGAATCTAGTTGAGGTAATCATGTGTACTCTCCAAGATTTGGGGAAGACCCAACCACCAGTCCTTGTTCGGGCTCTAGCTATAGATCCTCAGGGGGGTATTCTTTGAAATCATTATCAATATTTCTTTCTCCAGTAACCACCCATTTTCAAAGGATCTAACATTCCTAAACATGATGGGGAATGGTTGAGAAGGATAAAAGGTCTATTTGAGTTTTTGGAGACACCGAAAAAGATCAAGGTGAAATGGTCCACCTTTGCATTGGAGGGACCAAGTATTAGATGGTGGGAAACTACGGTAATGGTAAAGAAACATGAGGGTTCATAGTGGAAGGACATAAATGTTCTTTTCACTGGCCAGTTCAATCCAGAGTCAATGGTGTTGGACAAGGTGGTGGAGTTTTCCATGCATGATCAGGCAGACAGAACTGTGGCTCTTGTGAATGTTTAGGGAACTTGTAGAAGTTCTGCCACAACCTTTCCACTCCACATAGCAGCATAGGATCATCCACACCTACAAAAATCTTGAGAAATAAAACTCTTCTCTTACAAATTGTTCCAGCCACAGGCATTCAGAGCGATGCTTCTTCATGCAGTGGAAGTGTATCCAAAATAATCTGATACGGGTCTAATGGTCGTGTGAGGTGTCACTACTATAGCTTCACCTTTTGTGACTACTCTATTTGACACTAGAGAATCTCAATTTTTTATTCCAACCTGTACCTTTAATCTACTTAATCTTCCAATGGAGATTTTATCTTGTGCAATGGATATTACTACACCCCTTAGTGTGAAGAGAGATCGGGGTCTCTGTAGTCCCACTTATGTCTTCTCTCTATCAAGTTTTGAGCTTTCTTGGTATTTTTTGGTACTCAACATGGAATATATTGACATCGTATTCAGGATGGATTAGATCATTTACAATAAATCCCATATTGATTATTATCTTCGACGGGTCTACCTTACTACACCTAGCCATGTGCCTCTTTCCTTTCAAGGAAAAATCAGACCCATGGTCGATCAGAGATGGACCTTGTTATCTGGAGTTGGGGAAAATATAATTAGTGTTTTCTTTTTATTTGGAGAAAGATTAAATTAGTGGTGGTCTCCCTCTAGTCTTCATTGAGTTTCCCGATGTGTTTCTTTTTGACTTCTCTAGTTTTCCACCAGTATGGGAGGTTGATTTTTATTTTGACTAAATATCTGTTTCTCAACTACATTCTACTACCTATTACTGAATGACTCTAACTGAACTAAAAGAACTAAATTCCTAATTGGACAATCTTTTAGAGAGTTTATTTATAAGCCCGAGTGTGTCACCTTTGGTGGTGTGAGTTCTCTTCACTAAGAAAGCTGATGGTTCTCTTTCCTTACGTGTTGATTACCGAATGCTCAATCAATCGATAGTAAAGTACAAGTATATATTACCACTAATAGATTATCTGTTTGATCGGTTAAAAGGGGAAGAGTTTTCTTTAGCCAGTGTTCCATTGACATCTTATCTATTCAAGATGATTCTTCAGGAACAACAACTTGATGATGAATTCAATAGAATTATAGGCTCTCCTTATAGAGGGGAGAACAATGACTAATGGTCATTCTCCAAAGATGGTGTTCTATGTTATTGGTATAGTTACATTGTTCTGTTAGTGAAAGGAATGTTGTAATATAGGATTTACATAATTTTAATGTTTGCATCTATGAACCAGTAAGATGTTCTTCGACATAGGGTGGGAGTTATGGTAGCTCGGTATAAGGAAAAACATTGATGAGTTTTTTTATAATTGTTATACATGCCAAGAGGTGAAATAGGAGCACTATAAACCTTTCAGTTTTCTTCAATAACTTCTGGTCCCTACTTGTATATGAGATAAAATATCTATAAAATTTTTGGTTAGGATACCTCGTACCCAGAGGAAGAAGAATGTGATATGAGTTTTGATCGGCAGGCTAACCATGTATTCTTACTTTATACCCATTCAAGATACAACCAATGTTGAGGAGTTGGGAAATATCTATGTGAATGATATTTTTCTTCTACTTGGAGTTCATTCTACTATAGTGTTTTCTAGTGATCCTTGGTTTACTTCTCACTTTTGGAGAGGTTTTCAGGAGGCCATGGGATCTCATGTCCAATTGAGCACGACCTATCATCTACAGTCAGATATCCATGTATAGAGAGGTATATGGATCCTTGAGGATATGTTTTATGCTTGTATTATTGACTATTTTGGGGATTTGGATGATCATTTGAGGCTGGTTGAGATTTCTTATAACAATAGTTATGGGTTTGTGATCAGAATGTCTCCCATTGAGGCCTTGTTTGGTCGTCCTTGTAAATCTCCATTTTTTTGGTCAGAAATTATTGAATATTACTTGATTGGACCGAGTGTAGTTCAAGATATGGAAGCTAATATTTAGATGATTATTTATATAATTTTTATAGAATAGATCTGGTATACGTCTTATGTCGGTCCATGTTATATAGAAGCATGGTTCTGATTCTCTTCAGACTTGGGAGAGGGTGACACTGATGAGAGAGCGGTGACCTAATTTTTTTGACCTAAAAACTTCTTCGTAGGATTTATGGTGACAAAAAGCTCCTATAGTGGTGAGTTTGTATCATCCTATTACTGTTTCATGTATTCCTAAACACTCTTGTGTTAAATTATTAATATCTAAAGTGGAAAAAAATGATTTACCAGTGATTTTTTTTTTAAATGTCATAGAACTTAAATATAGGTTAACATCATGGACTGTTCAATAATTTTATTTTGGAGTTTGACACTGAGTTATTTTGATATTATAATTATGAGGCCCAAAAAGCCTCGGTGAAGACTAAATAAAATATGAAATATAATATATTAAACACAAACATTTTATTCAAAATAAAGGAACAACTCTAAGATGGTGTGTCTTTGGAGAAATACGAGAGTACTATGTTGTCCAAAATATGTTTTATACCCTAATATGGGGTAAAAAATTTAAAGGTGTCGTACGATTGGATGCCTCTCACTTTAGATAAAGTTAATAAATAAAATTTAATATATTGTTTTATTAAAACTTATTAAATATCTCCCAAATGGTGCGTCGTATTGAAAATCTAAGAACACCAATAGGTCTGGAATGTGGTGTTTACCCTAGACGGGGTATAACATATGTAGGTGTTGGATGTTTGAATGCCTCTCTCACAAAAATAACCATTTTTATTTTAATTATTTATTTATTCTATTCTCTGACTAAAAATCATTAATATCTCTCAAATGGTTCATCATTTGAGAAATTTGAGACCATCGTTATGTTCGTCACGAGGTGTTTATACTAGAAATTGTATAACTTTCTTGATCAACATAAATTTTTTCTTCCTGATTTTTAAAATAGGTTATTTACTAATTTAATTATTAAATTTATTAAAAGAAACAGTTTTCACTATTCAATAATCCCTAACCATGCTAGAACACCATTTTTAACATGAAAGGTTTTCAAAACCATTGATTTCCATCCATTTTAAACCATTGAAAACACTAAAAGACTAATAGGTTGATTTAAAACCCTATGTATTTAATACGAAAGTTAAAGTCGATGATTAGATAAGGTTTGGAGGTTATTGTTTTTTGTAATGAACAAGGGTTTCAAATCAGCCACTATACTGATATTTTTTTTTCATTCTCTTTATGATCAAGGAACCTCAGACTACCATGTTGTTTTTGGTTTTCATCATTGATCTTTCTTAGTAGATTTCCTAGCGCGAGTACCCTCCTCTTCCACCACTTGTGATATGCATTATTTTCAAGGTTCTTAGTTTAATTTAATTTAT
Source organism: Viscum album (assembly GCA_963277665.1). Taxonomy (NCBI): domain Eukaryota; kingdom Viridiplantae; phylum Streptophyta; class Magnoliopsida; order Santalales; family Viscaceae; genus Viscum; species Viscum album. The sequence continues at coordinate 1,667,698,434 of OY728143.1, read as the reverse complement.
TTTCTCTTATAATTGTACTTTCTAAATTTTGGAAAACCTGGTTGTTTATAAAAAAATGAATCCTAAATTATCAAAGGATAAAATATAATGAAATATTATAAATAAAATTATTATGAATTTATCAAAAGATACATATATGTATATATATAAACACATTAGAGATATTTTATTAAAATTGTCAAATATAAATTCCCTAAAATTATTGAATGAGTATTATGTGAAATTGTGGAATTATAATTATGAAGAATTATCAAATGATAATTACATCAAATTATTGGAGGGAAATTATTGAATAAGTAATTACGTAAAATTATCAAATGATAATTATTGCATTATCAAAAGATAATGAATAATCAAAAGATATATATATATATATATATATCTTTATATAAAAAACACATCGAACAATTTATTAAAATTATATAATATTATTTATTTAAATTATCAAAATCCATATATATATATGTATATTTATATAGTTAGATATATATTTTTGATAATTAATTTGGGAGTTATAGATCATTTTATAAAATATAAAATTATCAATGTGTAATTGCACAAACTATTTAAGAATAATTCCAAACACGTGGGTTGATATAAAACAATAATCCAGATATTATCTAGGAGAGAGAAAAAATATTATCACCTGTGATTTTCCTTGTGAAATAAAATAGAAGTTTTGGTTCTATGAACCCTTGGAAAATTATGACAATTGGTTTTTCAATGCTTATTATATTAACGTTGTGAGAATGTGTATTGAACTACATAGGGTGGTTTATCCTTTCTGTTGACATGAATGACCTTGAGGTAGGTGGTTCCATCACATTGCCTAATTTAAATTAACCCTATTTATTTTTTTTAAGATTCAACTATTTTAATTCAAATTCAATTGTTTAAATCTGAATCTTATAGATTTTAATTGATTTGTTAGAAAAACACAATTTTAGTTAATTGGGGTTTTTGACATAAATGGGTTTTTGGAATGAAATTTGAATTGGTGTGATTTAAATTGTAAAAATTTAAATTATATTTTTGGAGGAAATAGAAGAAATTGAATTTATGAATTTCATTGTATAAATTGATTTAATTCAATATTTGTTAAAAACCCCAATTATAGTGAATTGGGGGTTTGTGATGAAATTTTTGGAATTTGTTAAATTGTGGAAATGGATTAAAATGAGTTGAAATAAACCTAGTAGTTTTATCTGATTAAAGATGCTTGTTTTTTATTAAGACATATATTTTGGGTTTAAATAGAAATTTGGCATTTAAATGGAAGTGTAATATTTTATCATATTTTAGGAAGCCTTAAAATAAATTATTCTTCATTGATTGTGTAAGAACACATGCAAGACTTAGAGAGATTGTGAGTTAATTGGACACACTCTACAATTAAAACAATGTTCTAAAACATACAAGCAGTAGGTCATATCTTTAGAATAGTTCCTAAAAACCAAATATAATAGTAGATAAGGACATAAAACATCCCAAATTAGATAAATAACTCCACCATGTCACCCTAAAACTCCCCATATGTTGATCCAATTCCATGGATACGTTATATCACTATAGAGTAATTATTCCTTACATTTACATGTATCACATTAGACAAAATCTAATGTTCCTCCAATGTGATAATATAGGGCGTGGGTATAAGATCTAGTAAGTTACTATACCAGAAATATAATTCACTCCTAATTATATGAATTTAATACCCATGAATTTAATTTTTTAAACATTCCATAATACATTGAAATTTTAGAAAATTTAAGTAAATCATTTTATATAATAATACGAACCATGTTTTCATCATACCATAACAACCAAATTATAAATTATGTTATTTCAAACCAATATATTTCCACACCCATAACATCAATCAAAACCTAAGGTATCCCCAAAAACATTTTTAAAAAATGGTTAACTCATACTCACTACATGGTTTACTTCCATAATCATAACTATATTATCAATAAGGCCACCTCACTAGAGTATGTGTTTCTACCATACTCATCAAACCCAATGATGAACCCTCACTTAGTGACTAATTATAAACTCATTTTCAATATTTCATTTCGAAATAATCTTTAAATTTCAATATAAATAACCAAAACAATATCACAAATCATTAAAACCACACATCAATATTTTATCTAATTTTTTAGAAATTACACACACACCCAAATAATATCCCCTTTTAATTTCCAATAAAATCTCCTATAAAAAATTTTAAATTAAAAAAATATTTAAATCATTATATTTCCATAAAAAAATTTATTTAGATTCACACATCCACACTTAAAGGATTTGGAGAATTTCAAGTGTAGGAAAATACATCTATCTAAATTACGATTGAAGTAATGTAATTCCACAAAACCTAGATCCATATCCTCTTTAAAATTGTCAAGAACATAGAAACAAAATACTCAAATTAATCCATCCATAAACCTATAATATCTTTAATTTTTTTTCCATGGTTTCCATTAGGGGTGAAATAAAAATACACCAATAGATGAGAGATCTGAAGAGGCATACTTCTAATCTGATACCTAAAATTCCAAATATATAAAGAGAGAAGGAATATGAATAATTGAATTAGAACTTTTTTGTAACTGTTTCCCTAATATTGTATTCATCCATGTGAGATATAAAATAGGGAAACAAATCACCAAAAAATGCATACAAAAAATGATTTTGGTCCACTTAGGGTCAATGCATGGACATGTTAGAATGTCTAAAAAAATGTGTGGAAAATATTTCATTTCATAGAAGTAAATTTTCTAAAAAAATATATTTGATATTCGTGGTCTTTACTAATCACATTTCTCATCATGAAATTATCTTTATCTCCCTTGATAAACTCTTCATTGTTCCCTAAAAATAACACATGGTCCCTGTTCACACATCTACATGTATGTAACACCAAAGTCCATCATAACACACCAATATCTCTCCAAACTCCACAAACATAAAAAAATATTAACAATATATAACTAAAAAGGGTCACTACAATACTCTCTAATTGAAAATCTTGTCAATTAGAAGTTAGAGTGCGTTAATTTCATTAAAAACCCCAGGACACATTTTTATTTGAATCATTCTCACTCTCATTATTCCTAATCCATGGTACATTGTTTCCAAAGTTCACATAAATATTGAATAGTACATACACATAGTAATTTCTAAAACCATTCAATAATATATATAGGTTACCACATGTATTTCGTATCAAGATTTAAATCATCATGATCCAAATTGATAATCTCTGAAGGGTCTAGTACATACATATTTAACTATGACATTTTAATCACACTGTCAATATTTTTATAATAAAGAGGTGTTTCTAACTGATATAAAACATCAATGACTTTCTGAATGATATAATATGGTCCCATATATTTAGTTAATATTTTTTTTATATTCATGTAATCTGAAGTTTCAACCTTAGTGTCACCCAAATAAATACATGTTATCCTATAAAAAATCCTAATATTTTATAGTGATGATCAACATAAGACATATAATGACTTTTTCTATAGTAATATTCTTTATAATGTACCAAATATTATCAATTATATCATTATATATATATAGATCCATGAGGGAATCATTACATAATTATATCTAAGAAATAGTATAATTATATGGCCTCCCATAGTGAACCTCAAAGGGAGTCATACAAATAGATATTTGATTACTATTATTGTATGAAAACCCAAAAAAATGAGGTATGGTCCTCCCAAGAGCCAACAAAATCTATCCCGCATTCTCTTAGAATTCCATACAATATTGGTATAGTCTATTCAGTCTTGTGTTATGTTTAAGGAAGGTAGGTAGTGATAAACATAAACTATATACCCATTATAATTTGTGAATTTTTCCAGAATTTAGAAGTAAACATCGAATATTTATAAAAAAAATTATTTCAATAAACCATGGTTCATAACTAATTCTTAAAAATAAGGATTTTGAATTTATTTTCTAGAATTAATATCTTGAATATGTATTGGTCAATCTAGTTTTAATTATCTATCACTTAATAATAAATTAGAATCTTTATTCATCAAGGTCTTAAATAGTGCTATAAAAAATACATTGAAATTTGAACCCACATTGAATTAACAATTTTTTATCTACATTTCCCTCTTTGTAGGTATAAAGTCAATATGAATAAGTTGAAACTTATTTTTTTGTCCCTAACCCCAAAAAATATTATTTGAAGTCCATGAAGATTTTGTAAGTCTCCGGATGAAATTTCCAATTATAATAATGAAATTATTTCAAAACTTCTTCTTACATTAAGGAAATAATATCCAAATGACTCTATAACTAGAACTAAAGTCCATTGTCTCTAAATATCTATCCCTGTACACCCCAAAATTTCCAATATTCTATATGATAAATGATTCAATATCCGATAATTAATTCTATTTAATTAGATCCACCAACATTTTTATAATATGGTTCTATTACAACATTATCACCTCACCCATCTCAACAACATCTATCCTCCTTTACATCAATATTTTAATGAGTATCAATTCATAAATAGTGACATAAACTATATAAATTTGTAATTTATAGCTTAATTCATGAAATTTATATTTCATATCTTGGTCATATATTCTCATACTAGATAACAAAAATTCACGTATTGAAGCCATTACCTTTAACAAAAATTGAGATCACTATATGAGAATATATCCTCTCAGACTTTTGGATCCAGAGAAACATTAATATCAGTCCTAAAAGATAATGTTGCACCATTTTCATTTTATACAAGATAAACGAAATATGAAGTATATATATTATATAATTCAATTCATTTACACTTAACTGATGCAACCCATATGCAACATCGGGAGGTTTTTGGACATAATAGAAGTGGGTTGGGCCTTGTAGCGACTCTATCCTTTTATATATAACATTATAATATTTTAAGCATAATTATACATCATATTTCAATCCAAGGATCATGAATTCTAATATCTTGGAAGACTAGGTACATAATCAATCATTATAAAAATGACTTTTTGTTTAAACTCCATAATGATTTCATATATTCCATTATGCTCATACATCTACATAGGATAACCTGAGGATAACATGAACAAATGGATGAGCTAAAATCCCAATAAGGGAATAACTATAAGAACACAACTTTAGCACATGGGACAGAAGGCAAGACATGATCATAATAAAAGGAATGTAACATAAAGAATAATAACATATAAATATGGGATATTTTAATCATGGAATCATAGAAATGTGGTAGAAACATAAAACATTTCTTTAGTACAATTCAAGGCTAACAGCTAATCCCATTTCCCATATTATTATGGGTCAATGCTAATGGAAAATCCCATTTCTCATAGTAGTACGGGCCAAGGCTAACTGCCAATATCATTTCCCATAGCATATCATAAGACTTAACATTACCCAATGAATTGGAGTTATATCTGGGGGCACCCATATTTCATTTCATGAATATTTTTTCCATATAAATAATCATATATAGTCAATCATTAATAAACATAATGGTTACCCATGGAATGAATTGGGTACCACAATTATGACATAAAGTATAACCAATGGGGGTATCATGAAAGTGTCCATAAAAGAAAGGAATTAGAACATACATGGAAATTAATAAGATAAAATTGGCATATATCCTGGTAAGTGTTTTCAAACATAAGTTACAACATTTAGGAAATGTATTTGAAATACTTTTGTATTAAAACATTTTTGTGCGGTTTTATGGAAAAGACAATAGAGATTTAAAAATAGAAAATATGACAATATTTTATATAAAACAGAAGTGAACCAATATTTTTTTTATAATAAGAAGTCTGATATTATAAATACAATTTTAAATTCAAACATAGGATTGATTTCACTTTAAAATGGGTAAAAATTTGGGAAGTTCCCTTAAAATTAGTTTGCTTATTGGGAAGTATCGAGGAGGGAATAACATAAAAGCATGTATATCCCTGAAATGGAATGAGAGATGGATCTAGAAACATGAGTTTGGATCATATAAACATCATGTGGAAGTTTTACATAAAAATAAAAGACAACTTCATTTGGGTAAAAATAAAGATAGAGCAACTCAAAGGAATAACGGCCTTTTAGGTAGAATTCCTTACGGATTATTGGTATGGTATTAAGTATTAGTAATAGGGTTTCATGAGGGAGAAATGGGTTTATAATTACTTTTGAATCATGAGGGAAGTAAATTGTAGGTGTGAAATTATACCCCATCATTAGGTATTACACATAAAAAGGCGTAGCATAGAGGACAATCTTGATTAAGAGTGAAATGAAGAGGATGCCTTACCTTAAATCCGATGGTGATCTTTGCTCGAACTTAATGACCTAAAAAAAATTATGTTCATTAATTATTAATTCCAGTACCTCTTATATAAATAATTTATTTATTATAATATTTTTTAGTTCAATAAATACCTTTTTGATTGGTTATAATGTTCAATTTCATTGTTTGTGTCTGTTTGCTTCCATGTTTTTAATGATCAGTTCATGTTCAGATAAAAACATATGATGAAAGTTGGTTTCTAGAATTGAAGTTTTATGTTATTACTAAAAATAAAAGATATTACATGGTTATAAAAAAAATTCTTATTGGGAGTGAAGACGAATTATTATCTAAAACCTTAGTGACAACCGTTTTGGTTAATCGGTGGGTTTTGATTACAACAAACGTGTTTGGATTTATAACTTAATACCATTTGTTCAAAAGGATTAAAGAACATTAAATAAGATATATTACATATATAACAATCTGTTTCAACCATAACCCAAATGGTTTCATGACCAGAATTAAATATGATAATAGAAATTGATAAAATGTTGTTCTTGAATATGCTAAATTAACACATCTCAAATAGTGTTTTCATTTCTTTCAAATAAAATATGGGTAATGGAGAGAAGATAATGAATTATACAATTTTCATAATAGTATCCCATTACATGAATTTTACTGTATTTATCATATCATTTTTTTGAAGGGATGTGAGGAAATAAAAATGAAAATAACTTTAAATAAATAAATGAATTTGAAAGAGGAATTTAACTCTTGAATCAACCTTCCATGAGAGTTTCTTAAGGTGAGGGGATTTGGTATTTTGAGGAGAACAAGGGATGTTAGACATGGGGTAGTATCTTGAGGAGAGATTTTGGTAGAATAATCTCAAGGAACAAGGCTTGATAAGAGTGAATATAATAGGTAAGGATGGGTGGTATTTATAGTGGAGGAGAGGAGAGTTTTCTTAATATTATAATCCTTAGTTTATTACCTTTCCATAAGACAATAAATAGTGAGAATTACATGACCTAAAATAGTAAATGGGTCATGTGAATTCTAACCAAGGGTGGTGACATCATCCATGATGCTAGGAATATTATATTTGTACATATAGTGTAAATTACCGTATTTTATTATTCATCAAAAAATCAAGTATTTCAGAAAAATATGAAAAATTAACCCAAACCATTTTTCGACGTGTAGAATCAAAAAATGAAATCTATTTTTAAAAAATAGCCATATAAATATGATTAATTTAATATTTAATTAAAATCATAATTTATTCAAAAAAAATATATTTAAAACATTTATTTACTTAATCCAAAATATAGGTACATTATACTTTCACATAAATGTTTTTTATATACTATCATAGGTAAGGTTACTATTCATTAGGGTATTTCACTATTAATAAGGGTAACATTACTATTAATATGGTTACATTACTACTCACCAAAAATTAATTTGTTCATATTAGACTCTAAATAACTTACTGTTCAAAATAATGTATTTTAGATTTTAAAAATTCAAAAAACAGAAGTGAAAGACTTATGTGTAAAGGTCACATAGTACTTAGCAGTTCATTGTGTTGGGATTTCATGTAATTATATGAAATATTTATAAGAAATGAATTTACATTGATAAATAATTTGGTCGTTACATTATTCCCACCTTATGAAATTTCTCCCTCAAAATTTCATTTTACATTCTAATCCATAAACTGGTGCAGATACTTTTCCTTCATTGCTTCCTCCAGCTCCCATGTTGATTCTTAATACTTATGGTTTCTCCATAGTACCTTGACCAAGTGAGTAGTCTTGTTATATATAACTTTTTATCTATATGATCCAAGATCTTCACTAGCTTCTCCTCATAAGAAATATCATCCTCCAACTATACCACCTCAAAATAAAGTACATGTGAATGGTCGGGTATGTACTTCCTTAAGAGGGATACATGGAAGACATCATGTACTTTTGACATTGTAGGTGGAAGATCCTGTCGATAGGCAACAACTACAACTTGATCAACGGTCACAAAAAAGCCGTTATTCCTGGGACTTAACATTCCTTTCTACCCAAATCTCATGACCTTCTTCCATGAAGATATAAGAAGAAATACCATGTCTCCATATTTGAACTCAAGGTCTCGTTGATGATTGTCTACTTTAATTTTTGTTTAATTTGGGATACCTTGATGTACTGATGAATGGTTTTCACCTTCTCCACCATTTCATTGACTATTTCACGTACTAGCATCTTACACTCACCAACATCATCCCAACACACTAGTGTTCTCCACCTTTTCACATAAATGGATTCATATGGTTACATTCAGATTCTTGAGTGGAAACTATTGTTGTAGGAGAATTCAACCAGTGGAAGATATCGTTCACATCCTCCTTTGAAGTACATAGAACATTCTCTCAACATATATTCAAGTGTCAAAATATTTTTCTCATATTAGCAATCAGTTGGAGGATGATAGACAGTACTGAATTTTAGTTCAGTGCTTGGAGCATGTTGGAGACTTTTCTAGAACTTCGAGGTGAATCTCAGATCTCGATCAAATACAATAGATAATGGTACTCCATGAATCCTTACCACCTCTTTGATATATATCCATGCAATTTCATCCAATTAGAAGTCCTCTCAAATTGTGATAAAGTGATTTATATTTGTAAGATGATCCACACTAACCAATATTGCATTATTTCTTCTAGATGTCCTTAGATGTCAAGTGAAAAATTCCAAGGTAATGTTCTCCCACTTCCATGTTGGTATGGGTAGTATTTGCATCATCCCCTTATAATTTTTCCTCTCATCCTTCACCTATTGACATACCAAGAACATTAATGTATATTCAATAATCCCCCTTTTCATGTTGTCCCACCAAAAGTTTTCTCGTAGATCTCAATACACTTTTGTCCTCCCTGGGTGAATAGAGAATGTTGAGCTATGTGAATCATTATAAAGCTCCATCTTTATCTATGGATCAAATGGTACACATAATTATGACCAAAATCTTACAAATCCTTCCTCATCGATCATGAACTCTAAGGATTTCCCATTTCTGATAGCTTCCACCCTTTTATGATTTCTCACATCTTTTCTTTTAGCATCTTTTATTTTATCCATGAGAGATGGTTGAGGAATCATTTGAGAAAGTATTGATGATGTTACTCCCTTAATTATTACCATGTCTATCCTCATGAAATATCAGAAGATATAATCCTATTTAATTCTCATTATTGATAAAGATGCAGGATCCTTTCTACTTAGAGAATCTACCACCTTGTTTGCCTTACCTAAATGGTAGTGGACTGAGCAGTCTGAATCCTTGATGAGATATATCTATCTTCACTAGTGCATATTAAGCTATTTTTGTGTGAATATATATTTGAGACTCTTGTGGTTAGTATATATATCACAATTCTCCAAATAGAGATAATTCTGCCTGATCTTTAATGTAAATATCACGGCCGACAACTCCAGATCATGTGTAGGATATTTTTGCTAATGGAATTTTAGCTACCTTGAGGTGTAGGCTAACAATTTTTCATTTGTACTCATATTAAACAAAAGGGAGACTTATAATATTTTCGAGAACAACATTCCCTTAAACATCAAAATTCGATACAAATCTCATAGATGTTCTCCCTAATGATATAATATGATTTCAGGTGCGGAATCAATGTTCTTAAAAAAACATGAATGATATACTAATATGACATGAATTAAAATATATTATTACATACACTAATTTGAAGTATTGGTTACATGTAAGTTATTCATTAGCATCCACCTTATCATGGGACCTTTAATACTTCCTTGATCATGGAGATTGGTGATACCCATCATGATTCTTAGCCCTTGTAGTAGAGCACCGTGTTGGATGATGTCCAAATTCTCCACATTTTTTACATAAAACTTTGTATGATTCCTTAGATGGAACTTTTTTTCCATTCACCACATTATTAATTTTTTCAAGGAAATTGGATACTTTGTGACCAATATTTCCACACTTAAAACATCACTCAAAACCTTTGTGACATTACCCATGGTGCCTCTTTTCACACTTATTTCACAACTAAAATTGGGTCTTCGTTCCCTTATCACCTTTATCAGATGAAACTTGCTGAGATTTCGTCTTCCTCTTCATTGACTCCATTGGGAACTCAACCAAGTTCCAATTGTTAATACTGATTTTTGATAGTTGGTTTGGCATAATCATGATATGTTATTCTTAAGCTCTGAATTGATCATGGATCTCATTTTGGTAGTCATTACATTGCCCTTCACATCATTTGTTAACCTATTTCATCATATTACCTTTCATTGGCTACAATGAAAAGAAAACTTGGGGATGAGTATGAAATAAGGGGGAAACAAATAACATTAAACGGGTAACTTAAAAATTACACTTATCACCTTAACATTTGTGTTTCTAGGCCTCAATAAATGTTATTTATGATCTATATCCTAATGTATATTCTTATGGGATCCTTTTTGTTCCCTTAATAATGGTTCATACTAAACTTCTGAATTTACCAAAACATATATCCCGAGAGTATCAATACCAAGTGTACATCAAGGCTTGTTGTTGTGTACCTAGATACCCGACGTCAAGCCTGAGACTCCTTATCAGAGTTTTTACTCATAGTTACATATGTTCCAGAGCCACCTCTACCTATTTGTATCCATACATGGATTTATTTTCTTGATAAACCATTTACTCTATATGTACCAAAATTTAGGGATGTTTTCCTATAATTAGTATCATCCTTAAGGTTCCTACTAAAGTGATCTATTCCCAATCTCCAAAAATAACTACACCATCATCTGATACCAACTATAGAGAAGCCATCCTTTTACATATAACATTACATGATCTTAATCATAATTATACATCAGAGTATAAGCCAAGGATTTTGAATTCTAGTGTCTTGGAAGACTTGGTATATAATCAAACATTATAAAAAATGGATTTTCATTTTAACTCAATAATGAGATCCTGTATATCATTGTGATCATACATACGCATAGGATAACCTATGGATAAAATGAACAAAGGGATGAGCTAAAATGCCAGTAATGCAATAACCATAATAATAAATCATTAGGACATGGAATAGTAGGAAATACATGATCATAATAAAAACCAGGTAACATAAAGAATAATAACATATAAACATGGGATATTTTAATCTTGGAATCATAGAAATGTGGAAAAACATAAAACATGTCTTTAGTATGAGTCAATTCTAACCACAAATCCCATTTTCCATAGTATTACGGGACAAGGAACACCCCCAAACTCGTTTCCCATAGTAGTATGGGTCAAGGATAACTGCCAATCTCATTTCTCATAGCATCTCATGAGACTTAACTTTACCCAATGAATTGGAACTCTATCTAGGTACTCCCATCTTAAATTTAATGAATATTGTTTCCACATAAAGAATCATACATAGTCAATCTTACATAAACATATGGGTTACCTTGGAAGGAATTGTGTACCACAATCCTGATATAAAGCATAACCAATGAGAATATCCTGAATGTGTCCATGAATGAAAGGAATTAGAACATACAAGGATGTTTATAAAGTAAAATAGGAATATATAATGTTAATTTATTTCAAACATAGGTGAAAACATGTAGGATATATATATATGAGAAACATTAGCATTAAAACATTTTTGTTCTTTTTTATGGACAATAATACAGAGATTTTAAAATAGAAAAGAGAAAAATATTTTATATAAAACAAGAAGTGAACAAAATGGTTTTTCATTATAAAAATACATATTTTATAAAGACAATTTAGTCTTCAAACAGATGATAGAGTGCACTTTAAATTGGGTAAAAATTTGGGAAGTTCCCTTAAAATGAGTTTGCTTATTGGGAAGTGTCGAGGATGGAATCACTTAAAATCATGTATATCCCTAAAAGAGAATGAGATATGGATCTTGATACATGATTTTGGATCATAATAACATCATGTAGAAGTTTTACATAAAAATAAAACGCAACTTCATTTGGGTAAAATGAAAGATAGATTATCCTGAAGGAATAAGGGCGGTTCGGGTAGAATTCCTTACGGATAATCAGTAACGTATCAGGTATAATTAATAGGGTTTCATGAGGAATAAATGGGTTTATAATTACTTTTACATCCAGATGGAAGTGAATGGTAGGTGAGAAATCATACCCCATCATTAGGGATTACACATAAAAAGTCATATCATAGAGGACAATCTGGATTAAAATTGAAATGGAGAGGATCCCTTACCTTAAATCTGATGGTGATCTTTGCTCAAAATTAATGAAATGAATAAACAAATTTGGTTAATTAATTAATAATTCCAGTACCTCTTATATATGTAATTTATTTATTATAATCACTTTTAGTTCATTGAAGACCTTTTTGATTGGTTATGAGGTTCAATTTCATTGTTCGGGTCTGTTTTCTTCCTTAGATTTAATTATCACTTCATGTTCAAATAAACACGTAAGATGCAAGTGGGTTTCTAGAATTGAAGTTGTATATTTATAGTGAATATCCAGGATATTAAATTGTTATAAAAATTAATTTGGTTATTGGGAGTGAAGGTTAATTATTATATAAAACCTTAGTGAATACTGTTTTGGTTAATTTGTGGGTTTTGATTACAACAGACATGTTTTGATTTATAACTTAATACCATTTGTTCAAATGAATTAAAAAACCTTAAATAGGATATATTTAATATATAATAATATGGTTCAACCATAATAGATATGTTTTCATGACCAATGTTAAATATGTTAATAGAAATTGATAAACTATTTTCCTCGAATGTGCAAAATTAACACATCTCAAATAGTGTTTTCATTTATTCAAATAAAATATAGGGAAAGGAGAGAAGATAATGAATTTTCACATTAGCATAATATAATTACAATACATTTACATTACATGAGTTATCATACCATTTGGGTGAAATGAGGTGCATATTGAAAAAAGAAAAGAACTTAAATGAAATAAAAGAATTCGAAAGAGAAATTTACCTCTTGAATCAACCTTCCTTGAGAGCTTCTTAAGGTGAGTGGATTTGGTCTTTTGAGAATACCAAGGTCTGTTGGATGTGGGGGAGGATCTTGAGGAGATTTTTGGAAGAGTAATGTAAAGGCACAAGGATTTAGAGGAGTGAAGAGAGAGGTAAGGATGGGTACTATTTATAATGTTGGAGAGAAGGGCTTTCATAATATTATAATCATTAGTTTATTATTTTTTATAAGACAATAAATAGTGAGGATTACATGACCAAAAATATTAAATGGGTTATGTGAATTCTAACCAAGGGTGTTGACATCATCCATGGTAAAAGTAATAGTCTATTTAGCTTATAATGTTTATATATGGAAAATTACCATATTTTAATATTCATAAAAAAATCAAGTATTTTAGAAAAATAAAAAAAATTCCCCGAACCATTTTTAAAATGTGTAATCCCTAAATGAAATAAATTTTTCAAAAATAATTTTATATATATTATTAATTTAATATTTAATTAAAATCATAATTTTTCCAAAAAACCTGTTTAAAACATTTTTTTACTTATTCCAAAGTATGGGTACATCGTACTTTCCATTAAATAATATTTATCTACTATCATAGGTAAGGTTAATATTTTTAAGGGTATGTCACTATTCATAAGGGTAACATTACTATTCATACGGGTAAGTTACTATTCACCAAAAAATAATTGGTCATATTAGAGTCCAAATAACTTATTATTCGCAACTGTGTATGTATTATTTTTGAAATTCAAAACACAAAAGTGACAAAATTATGTTTAAATGTCACATCGTACTTAGTAGTTCATTGTGTTGTGATTTCATGTGATTATGTGAAATATTTATAAGAAAGGAATTTCCAATGATAAATCATTGGGTCGTTACATGTCTATTCCCAACATAATATTTTTGTAAGTTTCATTGAAAAATCCTCAAAACATGATGAATGTAACACAAGATGATTCTAAGATAATATTGTTTTGAATATAATTTAAAATTAATTTTTATTTACAATAATTACACCATATTTAAATTCTTCCTTTATTTTTGATTATATTGGACTCTATTTTAATAGTTTTATTATGATGAAGTATTGAATGATATAATCCCTCATGTGGTATCCACATGCGATCCATGAATCATGAAACATCACCATTGGGATTTTGGGTTTGAGCATAGAGGACCCAAACCACTTGTAGCACTCTTTATGGATTGATACAAGAATCTTTCTCACATATAAGACCCTCTCTTATTCAATTCGTCCTATAGTGCAAGGAGGGAATGATCACCTATCATTTCTTGAGATAGCTCTTGAGGATTAATCTTTATGGTTAGAGATAATTCTATATGGAATTAGTTATACCCATAAATTTCTCCATCTTCTATAGAATTATATAATGGTATTTTTATAATGAGGTTAGAGAATTATTAATTGAACATAGATCCTTAACCAATATATTAATCATAAATATAACCACAAGTTGAATAATAATTATAATATTATTATTTCCTTAACACACACTAAACCAATGAATTATTTAAATAACATTTCATTTGAAACCATAACTCATCATGTAAATTTTACTCAACATTTATTGAACATTTAGTAATATTTATTTAACTGAATAAATATATATCACTATATTGTTCATTCAAAAAATGAATAAATAATATATTTTGAAAACTAGAGAGTTAATATTTATTTAATATTCATCTAACTAAATAATTTTTTTTCCATAAATATATACACGATATAAATAAATATTATATATTTTTGTAACAATATAATTACCTTGTTAAGAGATATTTATTTATTATTCAACTACCCTATATATTCTTTCTTGTTGGTCTCAATGGACAACTCAAGAGGGGGGTGAATTGATATTCCTATTAAAAAAATCCATGTTCAGAAAATATGAAATCAAAATTCCTTAATCTATAAATCCACCCATTTAACTAACAATGTAGGAATATAAAATTGGATTTTTAAAAAAATATTATCCAAGGACAAATCAAAACCTAGTTAAAACTATTTTAAAACAGATTTTACATTTAAGAATGTTTTACTCACAACAATATATATATATATATATATCATATAAATGTTAACTATCAACGTATATTCCCTAAAAAATATTTTATGAATAGTCATTGAAGAACATATAAAAATATTGACCACCCAAAATTGGCTAAAAACATAATTAAAAAAGAATAAATTACACATATCAAAATTATAAAACAAGTGGCTCAGTCTCAAGCTAGTACCTAGTTATCTTGACATGAAATTGTCCTAACTCATTAAAAATTAATCAAACCCTAATAAATAGGATCCACAATATGGATTATAGTTTATATACACAACTACTCACAAGGATTTCCACTCTATAAACAACCTATTCTACAGTTCTTAATGGTAAAACTAGTAAAACAAATATATAATAAGTATTATACAAATTCTCTATATAGTTTTGGATAATTCTTAACAAATATACAAAGAAATCAAGCATCGGTCAAAATAAAATATAAAATTAAGAGAGTGAAATGTGTATTAAAGGAGTTTTGAAATAGATTAATATTTTATCCACATCAGTTGATTAATTGGACTTAAATCAATTCTTGAAAATCAAATTAAATGACTCCTTGATTCTTTTTCTTGGATGTAATCGTGCGACAAAAAATATAGATTATCATAAGAAGATATTAATTCATGTTTCTAGTATATCTATGTGCATTTGTCTCAATTTTTCTATCACCCCAATATGATACATACTCATATTTGTGTGTAGAACTATTGAAATTATATATTTTAGGATAATCATAAGTAAATACTCATACTGATCCTCTGATATTAAAGTGTTAAATTATATTATTTTCATTAGCTTCTTTAAAATATAGCCATTAGAATTAATAATTACTTACTAGTTGAGTTAGAAATGTTCATTATATGTTTATACATACACACAATCACTTGGTTAGGTATCCATGTGGTCACCTTATTCATGGTATTTCCAAAAGTATTTCTTACTATTAGTTGATGTGGTAGTGTCATGTATTCTTATGGTAATTTAATGTAGTATCCTCAATTCTTCTTATTGTAAATTGATGTGGTATCCTCAAGTATTATTACGATAAGGTTATTGCTTCATGTGGTCACATTCATTAATTGTTATTTAGTTTATGACTTTATGAGGTAGGTTCAAACCTTCATGCAGTCGGGTGTATCCTTTACCATATTTTCAATGTTGTAGCCTGATGGGCATGGTCACTTGGAGGCTTCTTCAAGCGGTAAGTAGTTACATTTTTTTTGGATAGTTCAATATACCATATGGTGGTTTTTATATGAGATATAGTTCTTTGAATAATTTTTTCGGTCACTTTAACATTATATGTAGTGATTTTTGTACACAAGTGTTTAGTTGTGTACATAGTTAAATTTTAATTAACTGACACAATATCACTATTATGATCATATGGTATGAACAGTTTCTCATGTAA
This sequence comes from Viscum album, assembly GCA_963277665.1. NCBI lineage: Eukaryota > Viridiplantae > Streptophyta > Magnoliopsida > Santalales > Viscaceae > Viscum > Viscum album. The sequence goes on along the minus strand of OY728143.1, from coordinate 1,667,681,556 downwards.
TCACTTTTCAAAAAACATAGGGTTAGTTCAATAATTACAAATTTTCCAAATGTCATCAAGAAAATATGTTTACTATCATAATATATAGAACTCCTTAATAACATAAGAAACATGATTTTTGAACATTAAATAAAGGAATAGCTTATATAAGCTAGAAATATACCCCTTTTTGATGACCACAAATTTTGGAAGATTAGAGCTTATGGAAATAAAGATAAGAGAAAAATATAAAAAAGATATAAATAATAGGTATGAACACTAATTTATAATACCCCCTTTGGGATTATCAAAAAAATTCAGAAAAATATATACATAAAAATGTTATTGAAAGACATTAAAAATCAAAATAAAAAATTAAAATATATAACAAATAACAGATATGAAAACAATAATAATGATGATAACTTCTATTAATCTTAGAAAAGATATTGAAATATAACATCTTTATTATCCACACTAATCCAAATAAGAATAATATTCTTTAAAGGATGTCGGATCCAAGGGTATCTTGTCTCTAGCTAGGTATATATAAGAAGTATAAGTAGAAGACATATTAGATAGACTTGTAATAATTATTGATCTATAAACTGATTTGATAAGGTGAACAAACTATGCTTGTATAAAGCTAAAATAAGTAGGGGAAGTAGAATTGGTATTGGAAAGAATAAATGTAAAAGTTAAAGTTATAGGGCATAAAATGACATTATTTTTAGTGAAATGGTATAAACCCATAATCCCAATAAAATCCCTGATAGCCTTGGATCCATGTTCCATGATCTGGAAGTACTCTCCAATTTCTTTCATAACATCTTACAAGAGAGGTTCTATAACCTTCAATCTATCAAATTGAGTTTTCAAATATTGAGTAAAGCAAGGAATCCTAAGATCAATGGCTAAAGATCAAAACATGATCTCCAATTCATACTTGGTAAAAAATTATACCCATGTAATGTTAAATGGATCACTCGATAAAATCTTTATCGTGTGATTCTTTATTAACATCAGCACTTACCAGATAAAGAGTCTTTTTAGTATGGGTCTGAAACATATCTAATAACACATCTCAAGTCATATAATATTCATAAATAATAATCTCCTTGTATTCATCTATAATAAATCTAACTACATTCTCTCAAAGACTAAGAGTTGCATTAGAAGTAGGGGAACTAGAATAAATAGGTTGAATAATACAATTAAGATACATTTCATCCAGTTTCATTATCACATTTAGGTGTTCTACTTGGAAAGTTATAACTTGTTCTCTTCATCCTTGAATCAATTTTTTCATGAGATCTACATTAAGGTAAAATCTAGGTTGAATATGAGCGATAATCATATATTCTATTCTTTAAATATTATTCTCTATAATATATTCAACATTTAATACAAAACTAAAGAATAGTTCATTTAGTAAATATATCAAATATACCATAAAATCATTCAAATTTTCCTTAGTGAAAAAAGAGGCAGAAGATGCAGAAGGTGGAAATATAAAAAATTAAGTATGAGTATATTATCTATCAACCATATCATCTTCTTCTATCACTAGTTGAGGTGGAAATTATTTAACCTTAGAGTCTTATGCAACTTTATTCTTAAAATCCTTTAAATTTATAGTCATAGTGGATCCAATTGTCAATAAGGATCAAAAAAGAGGAACCTCAATCCTTTCGTGAAGATAAATTAAATAAACAAAGGACCCTCTAAAATCCTATAAAATATATAATATGGTAGTTCCACCACGATTAGGTGAAATACCTTCATGATCACTAGTTTTCATTGAATCAGATTTATACACCACAAAATTTGATTAATTTATACTTTTTCAAGTAAGGTTTCCAATCTAATTACACCAAGTAACTAAACCAATATAGGGTGTATGATCTTCAATAGAATAATTATCATAATCAAAATCTAAATTATGTTACTTATAGGAAATTGGAATAGAAAATTATATATCAATTGATTCATGATCATTTTTCTCTCCTTCATCTAAAGGTAATGAATGTAGAAATTATACATATCCAAAATATATGGATGGAGTTTTATGAATAAAATTAAAACTATTTTCAACATGATGGTATTTTTGAGCTTTCTAAACTAACTAAATAACATCATTGAAGTGAATAATTTTTTATGTTTCATCTTAGAAACCTACATCTAACTCATTCCCAATAGAATAATATTCAATAACATCATTTGGATATAACCCTGGATTATGTCTATCTTTGGGTCTTACTGAATCATTCATTAAATTAAACTTTTCATAAATATTTTCAGTTTTATTTACACATCAATTTCTCTAATTAATCTTATTTACTCCCATTTTTAGATAGTTTTTATGATTGACGAAAAAACACCAAATTATATTATTTATTTCTCATGCTTTGAAAATAATATTTTATACGTAAGAAATGATGATATGAACATAGGATATAGAACATTGTTAAAATGATATTATTTCTTCCATACCTCTTCCATATTCCATACAATTTATATGATCAGACATATTCAAACACCATCCCATGTGATATAAAAAAATCTTGATGACTTAAAATGATACATTCTACTTTCTTAGGAAAAGTTATGTGTTGGAAGAACTTCGGCGATAACATATATTAACAATATATCTATACATCAGTGAGTCTCCTTTATGTTGAATTTATAGTAATCTTTTCAAGATATTCTTTAATATAAGTGTTAATATTACTTATTGGATAATAACTTTGAAAATACCTATACACATCTTTAGATGGTAGATTTATACTTTTAACAAGTATTTTAGAAGAAATATTCTTTTTTATTTCCATCTATAGTTGTTCAAATAGAATCCCCCTACTCAAAATTATTGACTCCATATTAAAAAAAATACAACACCAACCTTGAATAAAATATTTTACCACTATCCTAAAACCATTCATCTAGTAAATTTATCTAGATGGATGTTCAAACAAGAGACTTATTATTTATAATCTATTCTACATCAATTTATTTTTATAGAAAAAAATATCTTTTGACAAATGTGATTTGTAGGGATTATCCAAAACACTCTATATCAATTTTATCATCTATACATGAGAAAAACATATAAGAAATGCAAATATAAATGGTCACTTTGTTTTAAACCTCTTTGAATGATTCAAAAATCATAATTCCTGAGTTTATTTTAGATATAATACAAAATGGTTGTTTTGAAATAAAAAATGTGTTTAAAAAAGGTGTCGATTTGAATTTTTTTTACTCTAATCAGGTATTTAAGATATGAAAATAAAATAAATACCATTTATGATTAAAAAAGTATAAATTTTTCTATATTTGATACACATGGTTGGTTTACTTACAATATTTATAATCTTGTTTTTACTTGAGTATGTCATGGTTAGTTTACTTACTGTATGACATGTCTTGTGGTATGTACATAGGTTTTCAATAGGTTAAAATTACACATGAAAAGTGATAGTTAATTAACTGACCATACAGATTGAATTATGTCACTCATGACAAAAATAGAATATCTAATGAATTAAACATAAAAATAAGAGAAAATATAATTGATAGAATTGTTAAGAAATACTAAAAAATAACAAATAAAACTATAATAAGAAATTAATGTATGAATAATGAATCATACCTAAATAATTTATAATTTAATTAAGTCTCTCAGTATTTAAATTATCTATAAGAATATTTGAAAACTGATTTTTTGTGCTTATGAATTCATGATTTATATCACCCTTTTTAAGAATAACTCTATAAAATGAGGTCTTATATTGATATATTTAATCATGTTTTGAGATTTTAGATCTTAGTAAATATTAATACCACTTTTATTATTACAATTTCTAGTGATATGTATAATTTTATATCCATTGTATGGAAATGTTTTTTCATCCTCAAATGGTGTGCACAACAACTTCCAAAAACTGTGTATTCAACTTCAATAGTAGACAATGAAATGGAAATCTATTTTTTGTAAACACTGTGACAAAAAATACATGCCAAAAAGGTGGAACATACTATATACTCTCTTTCTATCTAACTTATAACCACCAAAATCATTATCTAAATAACTAGTTATGTCAAAACAATGTCCTCTAGAGTAGATAGTCCAAATTTTGTTAAATTCTTGAGGCATTTGAAAATTATTTTAGTGAAATTTAAATGAGATTACATTGGATTTTATTGAAAATGATCACACATAAAAACAATAAACATAATATAATGTTAGTTAGGATTTACATATACTAGGATCCTAATCAAGCATCTACAAATAGTTTGGTCGACTGATTTTCCAATTTCATCCAAATATGATTTGAATTTTGTATGCATTAAAGTATATCATCATTTATTGTTATACAAACAAGAAATTTTAAAATATCCTTTTTCTATTTCTTTTTATTTAAGGGGATCACTTTATTATTTTGAAAAGAATATGAAAAAAAATTAAGAACATTGAATCACCCATTATTCTAATTTTAATTTAGTTTTTAATCAGATTTAAATAACTCAATACATAAGGGTTTTTTGAATGAACAAAAAATAAAATCATCATCCTATATTTGAAATTAAAAAAAAAATAATTTTTTAATTATCATAATAAAATAGTTATTATAAATTATTCTTTTTGAAAAACTATTTCAAATAATGATGGAGTTGAGACTATCATACCAATCTATAAGAGCATTTTGTTAATCCATAAGGATATTTAGGATGTTTAAAAACATGATTTGGAAATTTAGGGTTTTAAAAACAAATGGATTTTACAATAAAACAACCTCAATAATATACACATTAAGTAATTAACTATTGGAATCATATCGATATAATTTCAAATAATGTTGAGAAACATTAGTAAGAAGTATTCAGATAGAATCTTTTCTAGTTTCCAATGAAAATGTTTCTTCATAGTCAATACCTTCCTCTTTACTATATCCATGTGCACCAAATCTATATTTATTTCTTACTATGGTCCCATATTCACAAACATTGTTTTTATAAACCGATTTATTACTAATTGTTAAGTATTCTTTAGGTATTTTAATTAATTATAAGACATTATTTATTTCAAACTGATTCAATAATGCTTTAATATCCATTACCCAGTGTTCAACATTGACTAATTTATTGATGTTTTTATGTTAAATATGAGAAAAAAAAGTTTTTATGTTCCACGTGGTTTCCCAAAGAGTCCCTGGTTTGAGTTCCTCTAATTAGGTATCCCATAATAGTAACAAGGGGATGGGTTTCTGGGTTCTGATCATTCTATGAACTAATTTTTTTTCTTCCATTCCTTCTTCATGATCACAAATTTCTATTTTAGAATACTTTTAAAAATATTCCCCTTGGTAAGAGTTTTGGGATTATTTATTGATATTCATGTTTGATGTATCACACTCAGGGTTTCTTTATTTAGTATTAGTTTAATGTGGATCTGTCACATCAAAAGTGATGTGAATATATTTTTCAACAAATTTTGATTTCATATTAAAACCTCTATATTCATTAGTAGTGGTTGAATAACCAATAAAATTACTTCATTATATTTTGGTGAAAAAATTCCTGGATCTTGTTTTCTATTTATGATAAATACAATTCAAACAAAAAATATAATGTAATTTAGGAGTAGGTTTTCTACCATTTCATATTTCATAAGTATTAATTTTTATGAATGGTCTAATAAAAACTTAATTTAGAAAATATAAATTTACATTGACATCATAAACATGAAAATATATTGGTAGATTATATTAATTAACCATGGTAAAATATATTTCTTTAAAACTCATATTATGTCTTTCAATAACCCCTTTTTGTTGAGGTGTTTAAAGAGAAGATAATTTATGACTGTAGCCATGTTTTGAACATATGATCTCAAGATATTGATTATAAATTTCACAATCAATATATTTTTTTGAAGGTTATGAGTTTATGGACACTATAGTTCTCTAAATTTATAACATTGATATAAAAATAATTAAAATCGCCACTTTTGTTAGCCCAGAAATATACCCATGTGAACCTTGAGAAACCATCAACAATCAGATATGTATAATTTCTTCCTACTATACTAGAATTTCTATATAGTGAAAAAATTATATGAAAATGAACTCTAGTGGTTGTGAGGTTGAAAACCCTTTCTTTAGTTTTAAATTTAATTTGTCTTTTCCTTCCTTTTGAAAAGGATTGAACCCTTTATCTTCAGTTAATTCTATTTTGGGAAGATCCTTGATTAAAAATTTTCTTGATAGCTTTGTAAGTGACTATATATTGTAGTGGCCTAGTATCATATTCCATTACCAATATTATTGAATGATTTCAATAAATAAATAAATATTTTTAGATTCCAAAGATTACAAATCAATATAAAAAACATTAGCATTTCTAAAGGCAGTAAAAAACTAATTAAAATAAAAATAATAAATCTTACAATAAATATTTTGAAACATAAATTGAAAACCACCATAACATAACTGATAAATTCTATTAAAATTAATTTTAAATCATTGAAAAATAAAAATTTAGATATAAGAACATATTCAGATTTATAGATTAGAGCATGTTTAATAATTTTTGTTTTGTAATTATATCCAAATGTGACATTACCACCATCAAATTTAATTAATTTCTTGATGTTTGAGAAGTATACAGTAATGTGTTTGGAAAAACCATTATCTAGATACTATATTCCTTTACTAAATCATATTATTCATGTAACCTATATTTAAATAGAAATGAAGTAATTATGGAATCCATATCTTCCAAAGTCCATAGAAGTTAACAAATAGTGCCTTTGGAATGAATATATAATTCAAATGTTTGTTAATAGTCTAACTAATATATTTAAAATAATTAGTGAAATAATGATTTTTGTGTTCAAACTGTGTTCTATATATCGATAAATCTTATTTTAATTATTGGAGCTCAAAAGAAAATAATTTTTTTATTTGATTTCATAATTTATTAACAAATCTATAATTTTTTCCAGGTGTTCTTTGATCACCAATAGTTCTATTAATATTTTTCATACCCTTAGTAGACCTTTTGAGATCATTCTTGAGACACTCACTAACTAAATTAAAAACATTATTTTCCTTTAACAGTGGAACATTATTTTTATCAATAACACGATATTATTTAAATGTTGTAGGTAAAGCATGATGTTTCTTCAAACTTTTATATTTCTATTTCATCTAATTCAAATTATCATCCAATATAGTGTAAAATTAAAATATTTCATCATTAAAAATATCTAAATAATAATGATATTCTAATTTAGTGAAGGAAACATTAGTAAGTGTTACCTCATGTGAAAAATCCAAAAAACAAGGATTTTATTTTTCACTAGTATCATCCATGCTTTAATCTGAGTTACTAGAGATTTATTTTGATGAACTCTAGGGTTACTTTATGGATTTCTTTGGATTCTTCCATCTATCATCATATTTATTTTTTAATTTATTTTATGATAGACATCCTTGATGTGCCCTTTTATTTTTCATTAATAGAGGGTGATGTTATTAGATTCACCCTTCCACTAGCCCTTTTTATAATTTCCACTTTTATTTAACTTCCCTATATAATTTTAATTTTTAAATAATTACTTATTCCATTATAACTTATTGAATCCTAATACTATGTGATCCATTTCCTCATAATTATTAGTGTCTTCTTCACTATAACTAGTGGTTTCATTATTAAAAACCTCATTATAATTTTGATTTATATTCATTAAATGAAAATAACTTTTTTAGGTCATGTTTCCGCTTCATTATTCTCATTTTTATCTTCCTTATACATCATAATATATAAAATTAGATAGTTGACTGTCAGTTAACTGATGTCGAACAACTATTGAATGGATACATCGGCGCCTCTTCATCAATCAGCTGGGCATATTAAGATAGTTGGAATTTGAGATTTATCTTCCACTTTTTGCCAAATGGAAACATGGTATTAATGATTAATTAAAAATATAGATACTTATCTAAAATATATTCAATTGGTTTCACATTGAATGTATCATATTTAATAGTATAGGGGTTAAATATAATTTCCTTGAAATAATAATTTCTCTCATGAGATTTAGAAAGAGTATCCAAGTTATGAAAAGTAGTATCACATAAAGATATTTTATTAAATTCATATCCACCAAAAGAAACAAATTAATGCATTCATAAAATTTCAATTATAAGTATATGCATCATTAGATTAAACATCCCAAATCCTTATTTCATTTTTGGATTATCATATTAGTCTTAATTAGAACCATAATTTTTTAAAACCATTCTCTCATCATAATTTTCCATTTTTAATTTATAATGAGCCTAATTTTGGCCATTAAAAAGGGATTTCTATTCAAAAAATATCCTTTAAATTTAACTTTAATAATAAATAAACATATTTTAAATAGATCTTATAATGAACTTGATTAAGATCAAATGTAAGAACAAATTGGGAAAATAAATCCATGATAACAAATGTTGGTCCCAATGGACAACTCAAGATGGGGGATGAACTAATATTTAAATTTAAAAATTTAGGTTTAGAAAATTATAAATCAAAATCCCTCAATTTTGAAACTAGCATAGTTAACAAATAAAGTAGGAATATATAATTTAATATTTTTAAAATCTTTCTTAATTCGTATATCAAAAACTAGTTTAAACTATTTCGAATTATATTTAACCTTTGAAAATATCTTAGTCACGCCTATATATATATATATCACACATAATTGTTAAAAATCAATGTATATTATATTAAACATAGAGCGTAAAAAATAGTCAAAAAATATATTAAAAAATGAACAAATAAAAATAGGTTAAAAATAAGAAAATGTTAAATAACAAACAATTAAATTATAAAACAAGAGGTTCACACTCAAAATGAGACCTAGACTTCTCTAGTTAAAAATCACCAATTTCTATGAAAATTTATTAAATCCTAGTAAACATGATCAACAACCTATATTGGGTTTTAAATATATAACTACACTTAATATATCCCAGGATATATACAATATCTTCTATAGTTCATCCTGGGATAACAAGTAAAATAAATAAGGAATGAGTATTGGAGTACTCATCTTTACAGTGTAAGTTATGTAAAAAAATATACAAAGAGAGTTATTATGAAAAAAATGAAATGTAAATATGAGAGAGTTTAAAGTTTAGGATAAGGGTTTGAAGCAGGTAAATCTCGGATAATATTCAATTAATTAATTTTCTTTAAATTAATCCTTGAAAATTATATGGTATGATTCCTTGAATCTTTTTCTTGGATGTTGCTACAAGGACCTGATAAAGTGTGTCATAAAAAACTATATTTTTATGTTTAGTATCTCTATGTGACTCTATATATATCAGTATATTATACCCACATGATATATACTAATATTTATGAACCACTCTATTCCAATTATCTTTTTCATGATAATAATAATGAAATACCCATATTAATCCTATGATTTGTAAGTATTAAATTTTTTTACTTCAATTAAATGATATAAAATATAGCCTTTAGAATTTAATAATCCATTACTACTTGAGTTAGATAGAGTTCATCATATTTTTTTACATTCACATGGTCACTTGGTCCGGTAGCTATATATTAACTTGATTTTTGGTAGGTTTAAAATTATTTCCTACAGTCAATTGAGGTGGTAGGGTCAAGTATTCTTAGGGTAAGATGATGGGGCTTCAAGTATTCTTAGCGAAAGTTGATGTAGTATCCTCAAGTATTCTTACTATATGTTTCTTAATTTATGTGGTAACATTATTTTAATACAAGGTTAGATTAATTCTTTAGGCAGTAGGTTCAATCTTTTATATGGTTAGTTTAATCCTTTTCCAAATTATCAATGTACTAGTCTGATAGTCGTTGTCTCACGAAGTCTTCTCCATGAGAAAGGTACATATATTAACGTGGTTGGTTTAATACCACTTGTAGTTAGTTGGATATGTTGTGTGGTCGATTAGAGTCTTATTGTGGTCACATTAACACATTATGTGTTATGTTCTATGCACATGTAATTAGTTAAGTACTTAATGAAATTTTATATAGTTGACACACTACCACTTGTATGTTCATATGGTAGGTAGATTTTCACATGTTTTCTATTGGATCATAATATGTTACCAGTTTAAGTCTTATCCATTTTTCATATTTCTTTCCTTGAATAAATAATAAAATCATAAAACATTGAACTCGTTAATAACATAAAAAACCTAATTTTTGAGAATTAAAACACAAAATTGCTATACTAATCCATAATTTGGAAAGATTAAATATTTAATAAATGTTATAAAAATATAAATAATTATTAAAAAAATTAGTAGTAATATTTATTCAAACTGTTAAGTTTGAATATAATTTAACATATATTTTAGACACACTTGTATGTTACCCTATATACTCCTTTCATTGTGGAATTAGAAATACTATACCAATGTTCGTGGTCCATATTAAGGAACATGTTTTAGATTCCATAAAGAATTAAACTAATGTCACAACATCGAAAACATCATATTGCTGATCACCAAGTAATATAATCATTTTATCTTTATATCTCATTATGTTCTATTCATTAAATGTGTCATCAATAGATATGATTGATTTATATTTACTTTATTGTATTATATGAATAGAGTAGTATACTACCAGGGCCATGGATTTATCAGGTAGTTCCATTTAAATCAAAGGGACAAAAAAATATTATTTCAATAAATTAAAGAGGGAATTTTTCATTTTAACATATGAGTAATTCCATATCACTTATGAAATAACCAATTCATACTACCTCATTAAGAGCATATTTCATCACCATTTAAAAAAATACATATATGTTCATAACTCATTACATACAATAAAAATTATCTCTAGTGTAAGGACCAACGCCAACATCCATTGATAAGAATATACAATGACACACATAAAATATGTGATACATATTAGAGGTTATATTAGCATAACCTAATCTTTTTTAGAATACCATCTATGATATTCCTAATAATAATCCCTAACATCTTATGATCCCCATTCATCTGATATCCTACCATTATCTATTCCCCATGAGATAACGTCATCCCACCAAAGAATATAGGGTTAAGAATATTTTCATAGAACTTCAAGATTATCTTCATGAAAGGGAACTATTATTACATTTTGATATGAGAACTACTCTTAGGATATTATCATATTTATGTTACGTAGAAGAAAAATCATATTTTGATAATATATCCAATAACGTAAAATTCATTGAATATAATGTTAATCAAAAGGTCCAAGTTATTTGGTTCTAGGTAACCAACTCCAAATTTCTCCAACATACACAAGATACAACTATGAACTAATATATCATATTTACATGATAAACAAGCTACTATAGTGATATAACTAGACCTTCATGGCATATCTTGTTCTAATGGATGATCCACTTATTACAACATAATATCCTTGAGAATATCCATCAGGATTCGATATCAATAAGTAATAAATATTTTTCATTATTAAATATTTTAAATATTATTTTAACACCATATCTCATGTCAAACCATCACTAAACAAGATTCTTAATATTCATTAAAATGATTTAAATAATTAGTTTATATATATATTGAAAGAAATGGTTATAGTTTGTTTTCTCTTCCATATTGCCTTATATTAAAAATGATATTAGATCAAAGTCATGTAAAATAATTCTATTCATGTATCACTTTGATAGTTGGAATTATAATTTCTCTAATAACTAGGAATTCATCCAGATTTAGTTTTTTAAGGATTATTATATTTGTTTTAATACTATAATTTTTAGTTAACTTATGTTTTTTTAATATTCCCCCTATATTATTTAGGCATAATATGTGTTAAGACTAAATACATATTAGGTAATTTTATATATATTTCTATTGTAATACTATTCATGGGTTGTTTATTCATAATAATAATCATCTCCTTAGTATTTGAAAATAAATTAAGAGAAATATTATTCCATGTGACACTAGAAGAAATTTTGTTTTGAATTGTTTCATCTTGTAATTCTTTAATAAAATTTAAATGAACAAATTATCACATGATTTAGGATACCCCCATAAAATAAATGTGTAGATAATGTTCCCTTAGAACTTATATTTCAATCATAATTCATTCTAGGAGAAATTTACTTCTATAATCTTAAATATATATGGTTATCTAACTATTTTCCATATGTTTTCAACCTATATATCTTTGATAAATATAACGCTCCCACAAAACATTGGTTGAAACCTAGACCAATTTGATTCCCAATAAATATTCTCTTATTTTGATTCCTACTTTAATCCATTAATTGATATTTGTAACTTTCATTGCCTACTAGTTTTATTTGGTATTACCGGACCTTCTGGTCATATCGTATAAACATCTTCCATACGGTTTCCTACAAGGAATGTTTCCTTAACAATCAGCACCCATTATAATGACTATATTAAATGGTTGATATGATAATAACAATTATAATTAATTTCATCCTGAAAAAATGGAATAATGTTTTTCCAGGGACTACATCAAGACATCAATTAGTCCTTTAGTAATCATTTTAGATTCATTAGTATCGGATTGTACTCTCCATGTATGGTATCTTTTAAATACCCACATATGACATTAAATAAAATATAGAAACTTCCAAAATTCATAACTAAGTCTTATACATGGAATCTATTCTGTATTTTGTATGATATGCCCAATCATATATCGTTTCCATTTAATTCTCTTCTATATAATTTATTATTCATATTGACTAATATATCATCAGTCTAGGTGAATATGATAGAGCCTTTATAGTTTAAACTTACCTATATAGAATGTGTCTCTAGAAAAATTCCTCATAGTAAGATTGGAGGACTTTAGTATTCCTATAACAAATTTTATACATCTAGATCATATAGTTCATTGATATCTAGATTTATCCTTACATCATAAAAGATATGTTCTTCACCCATAATAATATATTTATTTTGGACTATTATATTTCTATAAATGGGTTGAAGATATCCATATTATTTATTGGATTGTTTACTAAGATGAAAATTGTGTTTTTCTTGGTGTACATTTGTAGTTATTATTAGATATTAACAAATATTTCCCACGAAAAATCAATGTTTTTTATATAATAGACCCAATAATATTGTAACTGATTTGATATCCATTAGCCAATTTTTTTGAAATCTGGTAAATTGATACACTAACATTTGTTAAATATTTCATGGAAAACAATAGAATATAGGAAATATGTATATATATGAGACTCATAATCAATTTTCTTTATACTAATATCAAATCATGGATATGAATAAAGTAATATGAGTTTTGAAAAAAAATCTATCTAAATTTTAAATGAACAATGAATACTTTGTTAATATTTTCTCTGAAAATTACTCTCTAAGGATGCTATATATTTAATTTAGGTTATAAATTTATCCCCTAAGAATTTATCAATTTTAAGACATGAATCTTATGAGGTGTGTAAATTTTATTTCTAGATTCTCTTTTTAATAGTTCAGGAAATATAGTTGTACTCTTTCTAGATAATTTATGTCAAACCCTTTTTTCTAAATAAATATTTTTGGAAAACGTAATAATTTATTACATCAACAATCACTAAGGTTTTTGTCTCCAAGAATTATAAAAACATTCTGTGTATATCATTAAAAATTGTGTTTCATTTTAGATGAAAATTAAATATATTGCAACAACTAGTTTTGAGTCTCATATTTTTTATTTACCATTCATTTATGATATTGGATACCTTTTATTTAATTATTACCAAACTATTTATTAAATATTGAAAACCATATCATTCATTAAAAATTAAATATTACCTCATTTTTTTAATGAAACCTCAGATAAATGGCTTGGTGGAACTTAATACAAACTAGTAGTTTTATAATAGTTAACCCACTTTGTAAAATGAATTTATGTTCTTATCTCAAATGATATAGAAATTACTCTTTCTATGATACTAGTAAAATCCACCTTTTGTATTATACTATTTATGGATTTTATTTTTTTATTTATGTGAATATGAATATATTGTATTTAATACCAAGGGAATTAAATAAAAATATTACATTTAATAAAAAATATACCTTCTTTTTTTGTTATTGATTACATCATCATTAATTTATTGCAGTTATTCTTATAGTGAAATTTCTTGGAACATGAGAAGAAAATGGATTCTTTTTAATTTCACTCCACATTAATGAGTTTTATTTTTTAATGATTTTTCAAAGGATCTATTGACATTAAACAAGTCCTGGGATTTTCAACCCAATATATCACCTCATTCAGTTTAAGGTATTAAAAACAATGTTCCCTCAGTTCCATATTTTTATAGTGAAGCATACATGAAGTGACTCATGTTTTGAACTATAAGAATTTAGAATATTTATAGTAATATTACTGAGTCCAAGTATTAATTATGTGTGGGATTATGAGCCCTAGAGGGCCTCAATGTGGTGATTGTCGAAATATTTAATATATTTTATCACGTGTGGGCAGTTTATTTTGGAAATGAAAGAAAAAACTACCAAAAAATTCTCAAATCATAATTATGAGACCATGGCTGAGTTCATAATGTTGTTTTTACCCTAGGTGTAACATAAAAATTGTTGGTGTCAGGTGTTTAGATGGAGGTGATATGGAGAGAGTGATTCAAATAAGAGTATTGATTTAATAAAAATTAAATTGATACCCTCTCCCTCACCCATTTTGTGTGAATTTCAAGAGAAGATTAGCCCCCCCTATTGCCCTTTGAACTAATGAATTACCCAAGGATTGAATCTAGGAAATGAGTCACACACACTCTCTAATCCAGATAGTGATCACTCCAAGAATGCGCAACAACATCTTTTGAGTGTCGATTTGACCTCGAATCATATGAATTTTTTCAATAGGTAGGGAGTTTGAGTTTTAAGTTATAATCCACTTTTATACATCATTGTAAGGTTTTAGATACCTTGTATTCTTAGTAGGGATATCGAATTGGGTTTCTGGTGTCCCCTAGTAGATCCTAGGAATGATCCCCTATCTGAGGAGATGTGGTTGACGGTTTTCTAGAATGGGTTCATAGTGTCACCTAGAAGATCCAGGTAGGGATATGAATTCTAAGGAAAGAGACTATTTAGGGATCTAGTATGGTCAATAGTTTCCCCCATCAATAATAGGTCAGATCCCTTCTATTAGTTGTGAGATTTGCTGAGTTCCAACATGGATTTATAAGTGCATATATTCGATGAGTGTGTTCTCTCATATGCCTGCTCCTTTTTTGGGATGTCGGTGTTGTGCCATCAACTTAGTGATACTTGATTGATTGTTATCTCTCAGAGGTTCTATCAGGGATTGGATGAATTTTTTTCTTATGTAGTGTATATCTCGGATGAGTGTAATATGGGATGACTTAGCTCGTGGAGTGTTTTCTCGGTGATGAGGGTTGTCATTATAGCCTCGATTAGAAACATGTTGTTGGCTATGGGTCCATAACCTCATGAAGTTGGGAGTATGATACTAGTATATCTAGGTTTATTTCTTGGATTCCTTATGGTGGGATAACTTTCTTTGGATGACACATTATTTTGTATGATATGACAAGTTGTGTATAGCTAAATATGGTCTCGAGATGAAGTTTCTATCTCATTGGAGTTCCCTATGGATGGGTTGAGCGGACTACTAGTTTTCAGTTACTCCCTTTTATTTTGCTTATTTGGGGAACTTAATGAGTGTTGTTATACTGACCCTTATACTGTCTTTTCTCATAAATGTTTTGTCTTCTACAGACCATAGGGCTTCTGACGGAATACTAGGAGGACCAGGAGGAGGTAGAGATTACTGAGCTTGACTTTTCGGCATATTTACCAGATATTTTTGGAGGAGCATCATGATGAGTGAATTTCATAGTAATCCTATCCATATTAACATGTTAGAAACTATTACAGGTTTCTTTTGGTGGGACCTATATTTTCCATTTTTAAACTTATGTTTTACTCTAGTTGGTATATATGTATGCATGTAGTTGTTTTCTATTTATATATATATCTTCACTGTTTCATTGAGGTGTATATGTGTGCCTATGTATAGGTAACTTGGTCTATAGACTACCATGAGTGTGATACACCTATTTGTCGCTATACGCCATCCCCTCACCTATGAAAGAGGTATTGGGGAGTCGTGGCTCGAGCCCCATTAGGTTTGGGTCGTGAAAAAGTTGTACCAGATATGGTTCTACCTTCAGGACCGCAGTCGTGAGCATGATTTGGGTTGTATAATGATAATTTTAGGGAGTTTTGATTTCAACTCTTAGGCTAAATGATCTATTGTTATCTTGGTTTTCGATGTATCCATTCATAAAGACTTTGATAACTTTCTTTTCAACTCGGAACATTAGGACACTAGTCGTAGGGGAATTATTGGTAATTGCATCATATAGGAATGATTTTTGGGGTCCATCATTTTCCTTCTGGAGTCATATCCCTTGATATACTCTTTTACCATGGTGAGTCTTGATTTTATGTTAGGATGTCTCTACGAAGATGGCCCGATAGGGTCCCGTGGTGGGATTATGGTGAAAATCCACCCTGAGATGAGGCTTTAGTGCAAGGCACTATATGAAGACCCTATCCCATTTCAAATATTTTAACATTATTTTATGCATAATTAACTAGAAAATATAGGCTAAGGATAATAGATTCTAGTGTTTTTGTAATATTAGTTATATAGGAGAGAGAAAACAGAAACCAAAATAAAAACATCTTTTATTTAATCTTTATAATTATCTCCTAACATCCTTTAAGCCCTTACATGAACATATGATAACATGGGGAATACGTGGAAAAATGGGTGAGCTAAGAATCTCAGTAAGGGAATAAATATATGAATAAATCATAACACATGGTTTAGAAGGAATTACTTGATGACATAAAAAGGCATGGAACAGGAATAAACATATGGAAGCATAACATATAGAACATGGGATCATGTAATCATGGCATTATATGAATGTGGAAACAACATTAAACATAACATAAGCATGATTTAAGGATCATTTCACAAGGAGGAGCATGAGTTAAGGTTAACCACCAAGACTGTTGCACATGATGTATCGTGAGACTAAACAATAACCATTTAATTGGATGGATATATAGGTTCACACATAATAATGTTTTCATTAATATGTGTTCCATATGAAGAATCATACATATGGAATTAAATATAAACATAAGGGTTACCCATGGAATGAATTGGGTATCATAATTATGTCAAAAGGCATAAAAAAGAAATATCACAATGGAATCCTTTAAATAATGTATTTAAATCATAAATTGAAAACCATAAGTGAAAATAGGAAAAGATTATGAGAAGTGATATCAAACTGAAGTGAAAAATTGTAAAAAATGTTTGCAAAACTTTAGAAATAAAACATTTTAGTGCAGTTTAAGGGAAAATTTTTAGGTCTACTTAAAACAAAAAAGAAATAATAGTTTTTATAAAACCATAATTTATCCAAGATAGTTCTTCATGATCAAATTATTTATTTTATAAAAATAATGGTGAATTAAAATAAATTATGGAGTTTACTTGAAAATGGGTAAGAAATCAGGAAGTTCCCATTTACCAAGTTTTCTTATCAGGAAGATTTCATTAGGGAATCTTTTTAAAAAATGAACTTCACCATAATTAAATGTAATGATCTAGATAAATTATATTATAACATGTAAAAATAATCTATAAGAATTTTAAAAGAATAAATAAGGGATAAATGGGTTTAAATATAGAGAAATCATAACCTGGAGGAAAAATAGAGGTTCAGAAATAATCTCTTACCTTATGTCTGAAAGTGTCCAACTCATGAACTTATTTTCTTGGATTATCAAATTAAATCCCTTAGTTAATTAATTCAGAACCCTTAATATATTTATTTTATTTATTATAATTTATTAAGTTCATTCATGTACATTTTTATGATTTATAATATACAATTTTATCATTTCGGAGCATTCATTTGGTTGGTTTTTATAATCGGTTTACTTGTTTACTTGTTTGAAAAATCATATAAAATGAGGATTTTTGTACAGAATTGAAATTATATGTTATTAATGAACTTTTATAATATTAAATAGTCTTATATTGAATTTTAGTTATATGGTATGAGGATAAATAATTATATAAAATTTTAGTGATGGACGTTAGTTTATTTTGGTTAATTTTATGTCATTAAAAACTACTTTTGTTTGATTAATTAATATCACATATATATAATGGTTAAAAAACATTACATAAGCTGTAATACATATATTATATTTTTTTAACCATAAATTGTTTTTATGACCACCCTTGAAGGTGGTAATCTAAATTGAAATCTCATCGTCCTTGAATGGGATAAATAGACACATCACAGATGATGTTTTAATTTTTAAAACAAAATGGTAAGGGAAAGAAATAATGATTATTCCATTAAAATAATAAAATTACATTTTATGTTATATACTGGAGTTACCATTCCACTTGGATAAGGATATGTGAGGAAAGGATATGAAAAGAAAAGAAATAGGAATGAAATTAAAATAAAAGGAAAGAGGTTTTTATGTATTCAATTATTCTCCTTGAGAACCTCTTTTAGGAACATGAGTTTTTTATTTTATTTAGACCAAATTCTCCTATATGTGGGGGAGATAATTGGGAAGAGGTTTGAGTATAATTTGGAGAATCTTTAAGTATTTAAAGGAGTGATAAAAATAGGTGGTGATAGGTGGTATTTATAGAAGAGGAGAGCGGTGTTTTTTTATTATTTTATTCATTAGTTTATTAATTTGGATCAAGACTATGAATAATGTGATTTATTATTACTAAATATAGTTAATAATTCATGTGAGTTTTAACCAATGACCAATTACATAATGCATGACTCAAGCATGACTCAAAAATTCATTCATTTAGCTAATACCATAAATTACTGTATTTCACTATTGGACACAAATTTAACTATGTCAAAAAAATAAAAAAATCAACCTATACATTTTTTAAATATAGAATTAAAAAATGAACATCATTTTATGAAAATAACTTTTTCAATACTTGAAAGTAAGTTTTCAATTAAATTCATCATCAATCTGAAAAATACCAATTTTAAAATTATAACTAGTTTTATAAAACTTTTAAAAATTAATTAAGGGCTCATAAAATTATCATATAACCATAAAAAAATAAAATATTATTTTATGAATTTATTTTATTTAAATAAATTTGATTTTAAATTATGATATTAATTAGAATATTTTCATTTAACATTGATGTTTTATAAAAACACCAACATTTAATTTATCATTTTGAAAAAATTTATTTACATAAACAATGATATAAATATATCATATTTTTATTTATAATATGAGAAAAGTTTACTTAAACTTTCATAGGTGAGTTTACTATTCAATTAGCTGGTTTACTATTACCAAGGTTCAAATTACTATTCTATAGTTAAAGATATTATACCATTAAAATTGGTTCCTTAAATTACAGAAGTACCTTTTATTCAATTTATTCATTATTTAGAAAGTTTTTATTGTGTTATATATGTTATTTTATGTGATTTATAATATATGTAATAATTTTAAGAAGGATATATCCATTGAATAAATTTTGGCTCATTACATTCTCCCCAATTATGAAATTTCACCCTTGAAATTTTGTTTTTCATACTAAGGTGGAAATAGGTGAGGGTATTTCTCAAAATTTATACCATTAACTAGATTATAAAAAAATTAATGAGCGATTGAAATTTAGATGATAGGTTTGTAAAAAAAGAAACTTTGAACATAAAACGATACACTTGTAAATAAAAATAGAACCATATCTTGCGATTCCATATGTTTTAATCAAAGTTATCCATGGTGATATAATTATCCCTTGAGTTATTACTAAAGATATATATTCCAAATATCCAAAAATAAATATACCTTGTTATGATAATATCTATAAGGACCCTAGTCTTTTTCACATACTATTACATGATTTTACTCTGATTTACCAACACATGCAAGCCAGGGGTCATTGAGTCTAGTGTATTTGGATGATTTGGTACATAATACCAAAAACCTGAAACCAAAATAAAAACATATTTAATTTACTCTTCATAATAAACTACTAAATTTCATTGAGCCTTTATATCTTCATAGGATAAATAGATGAAGCATGGACAAAGGGAGGAGATATAAATCATAATTAGTGAATAAAGATATGAATAAATCATAACACATGTGTTATAAGAAATAACATGATGACATGAAATGGAATGGAACATGAATAATCATATATATGTATAACATATATAACATGGGATCATATAATCATGGAATCATAATATTTTGGGAAACAACATACAAAATAGAATAAGCATGATTCAAGGATCATTGCACATGGAGGTTCATGAGTCAAGGATAACCACCAATACTATTACACATAGAGCATGAGTTGAGGCTAATAACAAAGATCGTTTCACATCCTGAATTAGTCAAGGATAACCACCAAGACCATTTAAAATGACATCTCATGATACTAAACATTACTCAATTCATTAGAGTGCTATCTAAGATCACCCATCAAAATATGGTCATGCATATGTGTGTCACATGAATAATCATACATGAGGACTCAAACAAAAATATAAGGGTTTCTCATTAAAAGAATTGTGTATCATAATAATGTCAAAAGGTATATAAAAAAGGAATAACATAATAGTGTCCTTGAAAGAATAGACTTAAATCATACTTGGAAATTTATAATGGAAAATAGGAAATTATCATGATAATTGATGTCAAACTAAAGTGAAATTGTGTAAAAAATGTTTAATATACTTTAGAAATAAAACAATTTAGTGTGGTTTAGGGGAAAATTTTCAAGTTTCTTTAAAATAGAAAAGGAATAATTGTTTTTATAAAACTGAATAGAATAATGATTGTATTTCATGATAAAATGAGTTATTTTAGAACATATTTAGTGTCTTATATAATATTATGGATTGTATTTGAAAATGAGTAAGAAATCGGGAATATCCCTTTAATAGAACTTGCTTATCGGGAAAGAATTAAGAAGGGAACCTTTTTAAAACATGCATTTCCTCATAAAATAAGGATGTCATGATCTATATACATGATTTTGGAACATATGAAGACAATTTCTAGGAAGTATATAATATTTAAGAACAGTTACATTGGTGTAATGAGATAGAAAGCCTTAACTTAAGAAAAAGTGTTAGTTTGAAAAGAATACCATAGCTTATACCCAAAAGTGTTCTTCAAATGATATTAGTGTCCTCTATAATCAAATTAAATCTATTAATTAACTAATTCCAAACCTTTTATATTTTCAATTGATTTATTATAATTTTATTATGTTAATTTATGGACTTATTAATGAGTTATAATATAAAATTTTATCATTATAAAGTGTTTGTGTCCTTGATTTTCATGATCAGTTTGCTTGTTTTCTTGTATGAGAAATCATGAAAATTGAGAATAGTTTTCCAGAATGGAAATTATATTTTATTAATGAAATTATAGTATATTTAATGGTATTATATATCATTTTTATATGTTATGAGTATGAATCATTAGATAAAACCTTAGTGATAAACATTAGTTTATTTTGGTTATTTTTTTCATTACGAACTACTTTTGTTTTTTAATTAATATCATGTATATATAAGGGTTACCAAAAATTAGATATGTTGTAATTCAAATATTTTAATTTTTTAATCCATAAAAATTGTTTTATGAACATCCTTGATGGTGGTAATGTAAATCTAAAACTCCTCATCCATGAATGCGATAAATTAACACATCACATGCAATGTTTTCATTTTTAGAAAAAGAATGTAAGGGGAAGAAATAATTATGTATTATTCTATTACCATAATAAAACTCCTATATATATAAGATAATGTAGTTACCATGATATATTGATAATGAGAGGTGATGATATAATAAGAAAAAAAAATTGGAAAGAAATTAAAACAAAATAAAAAAAAGCTTTTAACCTCCTCAATTATTCTCCCTGTGAACCTCCTTGATACAATTGATTTAGGTATTTTGTTGAAAAAATAGGATTTTGGATGTGGGGGAGAGAAATATTAAGATATTTGGGTAGAATTGTTGCACGATTAAAGGCTTTAGTTGTGTGAGGTATATATGTGGTGGCGGTAGTATTTATAGTGGAGGAGAGGAGTAGTTTTTACTATTTTATTCATTAGATTATTATTTTAGATCAAGACTATGAATATTAGGGATTATTGTGACTAAATAAAAAAACTAATCCATTTTAGTTTGAACTAAGGGCCACATACATTATCCATGACTGAATAATGACACAAAAATTCATTTATTTAACTTATACCGTAAATTACTGTATTTCACTATTTACAGAAAATTAAACTATTTTGGAAAAATCCCTAAAATTAAACCTATCCATTTTTTTATTTGTAGAATTAAAAAATGGTTTCCATTTTATAAAAATAATTTTCTAAATATGAGAAATTTAATTTTTAAATAAAATCATCATTTATTGAACAAATAAAAATTTCAAAATTATTACTAATTTTTTTACACTTTAAAAAATTAATTAAGGTCTCAAAAAGTAATAATATAATAATAATACAACAAAACTTTTGTTTATGAATCAATTTTGTGAGAATAAATTTTCTTTCAAATCATTATTTTAATTATAAAATTGTCAACAAATATGTATTTTTTATAAAAACAACAAAACTTAATTTATCAATTTCAAAACATTTATTTACCTAAATTATGATATAAATATATAATATTTTTATTTATAAGATAGAAAAATTATTTATACCTTCATATGTGAGGTTGAAATTTTATTGGATGGATTACTATTCATAAGGGTCACATTACTATTCTAATGTCAACTTGTTATTCCCTTGGAATAGGTTCTTTAAGTTCAAGAAATACCATTTATTTAATTCATTATTCATTTATAATGTTTTTATTGTGTTATATATATGATTTTAGGTGAATCATACTATATGTAATAATTATAAGAAAGTAATTTTCAATGAAAAAATTTTGGGTTGTTACACAATGGTTATGAGGAGGGACCTCTGGGTGGTCTTCTAGTTGGGCCACCACCCATCGAGCAGCAGGTTGTTCTGGTAGTACAGGATAAGGATGTATGCAGTTTGAGTGTAATGTATGAGTTTAATAGGTGGATACCTATGAATTTTTGGGGTGATTCGGATCCACATGATGTTGATGAATGGCTTGAGGTAGTCACACATGTTTTCTTCCTTTTGATGAAACGTCATGATCTGATGATGGTCTTATAGGTCATCCTTCTGTAGGGTTTGACTGAGAGATGGTGGAGTCTTGTGACACAGTTCCATGATGAGGTGATTCTAACTTAGGTAGAGTCTAAGCGACTCTTCAAGGAGGATTTATATCGATCCTTATTGAGGTAGGTGTGTATCCAAGAGATTTTTCAATTTTAGCAAGATAGAATGGTCATGTTAGAGTACTCATCAAAGTTTAGATATCTGTATCATTGCTCCCTGGATATGGCTTAGGATCTGATTTTTAGAGCATAGCCCAATGATTAAGTATTTCTCCAGGAGATCAGGGCATCAATGGTGTTGTTGTTCATTCCCATCTATGCTGGACTGCAGGCATGGGCTTTGGTGGTTGAGAGATATACAATAAAACAAATTAAGACCATAAGTGATGGGAACACAGAGTATGAGACCTCAGAAGTTGGTAACTGATAGTAGGATCACATATTTGGGGATCTGAGGTGCTTGAGGAGGTGATCTTGGTATGGAGGGTCTGAGGCTCAGGGCCTCCATGCAAGTTTTGGTCAGCCATCAGTGAAGCGGTGTTATGCTTACAATGGCTGGGGACATCTTTCTAGAGATTGTCTAACCCGTCGTGCTACTGAGAGGGAACCATATGAAGATTAACCTTGGAAGATGTAGCATTTCATGAATGGAGGTACCCATGGTGGTGGAAGTGGAAGGGGATCAGATAGATATGTATGAGGTGGAAGATTTTACGAGTTTCCACCAGCACCCCCATGTGGTCCATGATAGGCTCAGAAAGCATAAGGATGGAAAAGATGATAGCTACAGTCCATAAAGGTCATTTCCCCATAGTCTCTGAGGATGGAAAGTGGTAATACCTTATTTACATCACACATTCTACACTAGTATTTTTAGACACTATTGTGAGGTATTCATTTCATACCACTTTTTTCTGCGATTTTTGTTCAAGGTGATATGGGGTATAGGAAAGACCTTTTTTTGTTTTTTTTGAAGTAGGTTCGAATGAATGGGAAAGATACACCCTTCCCACATTGATACATGTTTTTATGTGATTAAAACCATTAGGGTGAGTCAATTCCACCCAAATTCCATAGTATAATGGTTTGGTGGGAGATCCCTCATACATGTGTGTTTAGGGTGGGGTTGTGTATTATAGGTTTGTGTGAAGGTCTTGGTAAGGCCCAATGTATTCACTTAGGTAGCATTGTTTGTTCAATGGTACCCTCATGTGTTCGGAATATTCTTTTTATGAAAGATTCTTGAGGAGGCCATGGTGGATTTTTCCATGTTTTAAGACTCATAAGAATCAGGGACACTTTCCTCACTAAGATGCATTTTTGTGGTGTGATAAAAAAACTATGTGGGTGATTCAGTGCGACCCAAAGCTGATAGTATGGAGTTTTAGTGGATGATTTCCTTTGACTTATGTCATTTTACTATGGTTTTTTTGTCTCTACATTAGGTTAGAGAAGTGGTGTACCACTATACCCTATGATTGTATATGGACTAGGTGTTTATTGTTTTCAACCTGCCACAACTAAGAAGACATGTTCCTTCTTGGTTAGATAATGAAGACTTAGTTGAGCTATACTCATGTCTATTTGAGCCCTAGGGTTCCCCTAAGTTCATGCTCATAGGTATCATGGGACACCTCGGTGGCCCTTGCGGTGGTATTGGTAAGCTCACTGGCATGGGAGTCCTAGTTAAAAGTTTATTTTATTTACCTTGTTCCAAGACTTTCTATTATTGGATAAGAAATTAACTAATGTGGGGAGGATGTAGTGAGTCAATACATGACATGTAACACTTTTGAATATTTCTAGGAATATTTAGGAATCTAGTCGTTGAGTCAGTGCGGGATTCTGAGACCCAAAGATCCTCAACACGGTGATAATAAAAATATTAAATATATTCTATAATACATGCACAACTTATTTTGTAAATTAGAATAACTCCTGAGTAGTGTACCAAATAATAATTATAATATAATGGTTGAGTTCATAACTTCGTTTTTAGGCCAGGATTGACATAAAAAATTTTAGCGCTATGTGTTCGGACGATGGAGAGTTGGCGACGGGGAGTTAAATGGGAGTATTGATTTAATAAAAATTAAATAAATACCTGGACTCCCATATATTTTTTTGTAAACACTATG
Source organism: Viscum album (assembly GCA_963277665.1). Taxonomy (NCBI): domain Eukaryota; kingdom Viridiplantae; phylum Streptophyta; class Magnoliopsida; order Santalales; family Viscaceae; genus Viscum; species Viscum album. The sequence continues at coordinate 1,667,656,045 of OY728143.1, read as the reverse complement.
AGTATTTTATCCCCCACCACCTCTTCCTTTTGACTAACAGGTGACCTAAGGAGTGAATTGAGTAAACAGGGCACCACTGATCTGTAATCCTGATGATAATCACTCCAAGATCGTGCAACAGTAGCTTTTGAGCCGTGATTCAACCTCGAAGATTTGGTGTTTCTCTCTATGATAGGAAGTTTGATCTTTATATCCTAATACCCTTGTTTATGCATCATTTTATATTTTTAGATCCCTGAAAATAGTTCTAGGGACACCCTGAGGGTGGATCTGTGTGTTTCAGGGTAAACGGGGGTGATTTAGGCTACTCACAGGTGAATTCTCAACAAAATTCCCATCTACATGGTGTGTAGTGCAGTGGTGCATGTCATGTATTATTCCCATTCAATGAATAATTATTTCAGGGAATACATATTGTATACAAGAGTTACATGCCGCGTAATGAACCTATGTCATTTGGCCTCAGGACATGGCCATAGAAGTTATGTGAATGCACATGGAAAAGTAGAAATACAAGCCCAAAGTGCACTAGAATGGGGAGTCAGACATGGGAATGGGTAGATGACATGACCAGGGGGCTGTGTAGCTAGGGCCACCATGTACCAAGTGGTAAACACCATGTCTGAGATAAGGATGGAAGAATAGTTTGAAGGGATGACACTATCGAGGTCTGGGTAGGGTGCGACACACTATGTACCACTTGTACATGCCATGTAAGCCCACATTTCAAGCCAAGATGTGTAGTAGAGAACACAGAAGGGTGTTTAATCATGGCCACACACCATGTAGACCCCCCATAAATTCTATTTAGTCTCCTCTTGGAGGATTTTCCACAATTATATATCCTCTTTTGGGTAATAGGTTTAGGTTTGTGAGTATCCTATCCTTAACAGGTTTCCACATAAAATGTGATGGTGTGAATGGTTTGGTCCAAGGAGATGTGTCATGCAGTGATGTTTTGGTTCGCATGGGTTAGAAATGTTTGTACCAGCAATGGTTGAGTGATCTACCTTAGGATTTTCCTATGAGGTTATGTGTGGAATTACATCCTCAGTATAGTATTGTGATCCCCTCAATTAGATGAGCATGGATTGAGTTGTTTTATCTCTTTGGAGAGAATGGGGGTGGTATCCTCTATTGTTTTTGTTAGAGTTGTTGTATCCCATCAAAGTGTATTGGGAGAGATCTTCTAGAATATAATTTCCCTATATCAGGTTCTTGGTATTTTCATAACCAAAACTACAGGGCAATGATCCCCTATCTAGAAGGATATCCCTATAGGGTTTGTGGAATCATTGGATATACAATACCCTATGTAGTGTGAGGTTATAGTAGGGTTTTAGAATCATTTATTTTACAATCCCCTACATTATAGTTCATTTTAATATGGTTGTGTAATCATCGGTTATATGATCCATTACTTTTTTAGTTATACCATTTGGGGTTTGTGGAATCATCGTCACCAACACTATATAGATGATGATCCCTTATTTGAGTGATATGATCTTCCGGATGTCATATTAGGTTGTGGTGTCCCCTAGTAGTCCATAGGAGTGATCCCCTATCTATGATAGATTATTGTTTTATTGGAATGTGTTTTTTTCCATAGAGGATCTTAGGAGTGATCACCAATCTAAGGATATGTGGCTGAATATTTTCTAGACTAGGATCATAGTATCCCCCAGTGGATCCTGGGAGGGATCCCCGATATGAGTAATGATACTTTTTATGGCTCTATTATGGTTATAATAATCCCTCATCAGGACTGGGTTGGATTCACTATCAGAGTATCGAGATTCGCTGAGTTTCAGTGTGACTTTATTGGTTGAGATGTTCGATGAAAATGTTCTCTCATATGCATGCCCATTTTTTGGATGGAAGTTTTATAACATCGTCTTAGTGATACCTGATTAAGTTATATCTCTTAGAGGTAACATCACAAATTTGAAGAATAGTTATCAATGGATTTTATCTCTCAAACGAGTGTTATGTAGGATGACTGATCTCATGGAATGTGTGCTTCCGGTTGAGTGTTACGTTAAGAGCCTCGAGTAGAAACAAGTCACTGGCTATGGGGTTGGAACCTCATGATATTTAGAATCTAAGAAGAGTGTATCTGGTTTTATTTTTGGGTTCCCTTGTGGTGGGGTAACTTTATTTGGCTTTCACACCATGTGGAATGAGATGACTAGTCATGTATAGCCAAGGATGGTCTCGAGATGGAGTGTCTCTCTCATTGGGGTTCCTTATCGCTAGGTCGAACAGAATGTTACTTTTATGTTGCTCCCTTTTCTATTGGGTATTTGGGGAACCTACTAAGTATTGTATTACTCAGTCATATATGGGACTTTTCCCACATGAATTGTGTCTTGTGCAGGCCACATGCCTTTTAACAGAGTCCAAGGAGGACTTGGATCTGGCGGAGCCTAGTGAGCTGAATTAACCAGGGTATTTATTAGAGCCTAGAAAAGAAGATTTACGATGGGTTCATATGACAGTGATTCACTCCATATAATCAATTTATATGATTTTATATTTTTTTGTTGGGCCTTGTATTTAACCATTTTTTACTTCTTCTATACTCTGATTGAGATATATGTATATATACATTTATTTTCAGTTCATATATATATGTGTGTGTGTGCATTGTTCCATGGAGTGGTACATGGGTGGGTGTGTATGGGTACATTGTTCTAAGAAATCTTATGTGTGTGATATGCCTACTCAGCACTAAACACTATCCCCTAGCCTATGAAGGTAGGATTAGGGAGTCACATCATGAGCCGCATTGGGTTGGGTTGTGATAATAGATAAATGATTCATGAGTAAATTACTCACATTGTTCATCCTATAATTCATGATTAATATAGAAAACCTAGTTATTAAGGATGACATTATTCGTTTAATTGATAATTTCACATCTAAATGGTATACTAAATTCACTAATGGATTAATATCTTTCAAAATTTTGAATTCACGATCACCATATGGGTACACACCTTCTAATATAAACTAGTGTATTGTAATGAAAATATTGTTTTTCATAGTCCTTTCCTTGTCCTTTTGAAGATCAAAGATGTGTGTTTTCTTAGGGTATGAATCCTTATCCTTATATTATATCATGAGATCTTAAAAAATAGATAATAAACTATTATAATAGAGATAAGAATCATCCACCCTGAATCTCTCATAGGAGTCCTTTTTATCTATTATTTCTTAGTGAAGTAGATGAGTGAAAATATGGTATTTTAGAATATACAATATATTTCATTAGAAAATTGTAGTGTATAAATAACTATACCAATATGTAAAACATTTATTGGCGAGAAAATGGTTTGGATCCAAAAATAATCATTGTGTTCCCATGGTGCCACATCCCATTTTTCTATAATTAGTAAAATTATATTTTAGTACATTATCTTCATTACTAAATGTGATGTAATAAATTTTCTTTATTATTCTCCCACTATTTTATCAAATCCCAATATTCCACAATATAGGATTTTTAATATAAAATTGTGTGGAGATTCTAGTAGAAAGGATCCATATTTACCTTTCCAATACCCAAACTATATCCCTGAAACTTATTTTTAGGTATTTGTATAGGAAGTTTTGACCACTATATTATCTCATTATTCCATAATACATTGTGTAAGCTCCCTAATCTTGAAATTATAGAAACAAATTTCCTCCAATGTTTCCTCTATATGGTTTTTAATAGACAATGGAAGTTACAAACAATGCTTATTTAGTTAATCCATCTCATTATCATTGACAAGACTCCCTGATAATTTAAAAGTATCCCTATCTATGGTCTAACTGATACATTAAAAAATGTTAAATATTTATAAAAATAATAAAATGTATTTTCTAACATAATATTTCATTTGAGGTATTTATATCTTATGGGTAAATATTCTTTATTTTATCCTTTTTATATTCTTGGAAAAAATATATGTATTTTACATAATTAATTTAACAAGTAAAAACAAAATAATTTAGATATAACCCATTTATATTATTTAACCATGTATTTTGGGTCCTATAAAATTTTTAGAGGTGCACATGTAAAACTACACCATCCAAGGTTCAAATGCAATGATCCCCAATTTGGGGATATTCTTTGATGACACTATAGTAAAGATTTATTCCACGATGTAGGGATCCATGACACATGAAATGGATTTCATGATGTGGTGTGGTTTTTTGGGCCTTCATGCCTATATTTAAGGTCATTATGCTATTAGGCATATGAACCATGTAATGGGATCCCAATTAACAAAGTCAAAAATGGTGTTTTAATTCATTAATTAAAATTTCCTTAAACCCAAATTTTTTTGATTTATTTTATTCTATATTTCATGATTTTTATTTTGTTTATTTTAATTTATTGAATTTATGAACCAAATAAACATAAATAAATAACCATGAATTTTACATGAATAAAATAAATATATCTGTAATGGTCATGAGAATTAAAATTGGTCGGTTTATAAAGAAGAAACTAAAATAACCCTTAACCCTAAGAAATAACTCTAGGATCTGGTCTTCACTCAAGTTAAAGTATCACACATTTTGACCTATGTACCTCCTTGGTTGGTTTCACATCAACTCTAACTTGAACTGTATCATCTCACCTTGGATTTGATTCCTTTAAAAATTCTTACTCACACATAGTTGATTGTAACTAGGGGTATGGGGTTACATAAAAGAATCCATGGACGCACATGCCCAGACATAATAAAAAGGTGGGGTGGATTCACAAATCATAATTTAATATCTCAAAACCCATGTTATAATAATTAACTAAAATAAAAAACCATATCCACAAGATGACTAAGCTCATGAACAAACATCCATTCAAAATGTTTTCATTAAAAATAGATACCATTTATTTCATATCATTCATTATTAAGATTAAATTTATGAATTAATAATATAAGTAATTATTAATTAATTAATTAATCTAAATTTTCCTTCTAAATAGTCTTAGAGATTCCATTTACTCTAATAATAATAAAAAATTGAATAAATAACTTTTAATTTTAAATTAATATATACACGATGTGTATTGAGAAGGAAAATGATGTGCACCCTTCTAGTAATTTTTAAATTTAGTCTATAAATAAATATAACATATACTTGAGGCAACACTTTATATACCCTTATATATGGTATATACTATTTCTAGTTAGGTTCGAGACTACACTCTATATGGTCCTTTTTTATCATATACTTACACATCAGATAATGTACACAATTTTTCATGATATTACATGGCATGAAATTTTCTGATTCAATATATATAGTCACTATGACATTAATGACTACATAAAAAATAATTAAATAAATGTGGTGTGTACCATTAGAAATTTCCTTAAATTAAATGACATATAAAATAGTAATAAATGACATGTATTTCCAAAATAGCATGAAATATAAATAACTAATCATATAACATTATGAATAACATGCCACAATCACTCAATGAGTATTTCCATTTGATAAAAATTATGACATGGTGGATTACATATTTATACACTTTGTAGTTATTTTTAATATAATAATTAATATCCATTATGTTTAGTTAATTCATGCATCATACAACCTAGCTCGTTGTATTCTCTACATGAAGGGGAACAAGTTACACACCATGTACAACATCTCATACACATTGTACTCTATTCTATGACCATCCATGAAAAACAATTAGGAACAAAACATGTATTTCACCTATAATTTTATGTGTTACTTAACATATATGATTACTACAAATAGTATAGTTACACATTTTCCATGTTTCTCAGTTTTCATTCAATACCCAACAAGTGGTTGATATAATCCATAGACTTTGACCACATGAACTTCTCAATTATAATAAATACATACAGTCTGGGGTTATACGACATGTACTCAAGCTATATTCCACATAAACCTTAAATCCATCTAACATCAAGCCCGATAAATAAATTGCATGTAATGATGTTTCATACTAATCTCCGTCATAATTTATCATATTTAGTCCAACATTTCCTAGTGTAATAAACATGGGTATATAGAGTGTACTTTATAACGACACGTTTCTATATTATCTAAACAAAAACTCGAGCCCCTCAAGACGAGACGGTCAACTATTCTTTATCTTTTTTATAATTTACCTGATGTATACTGGACCCACATATTAATTAAATATAATTTATTTATTTAATAAATATTTATTTATTTAAATGATATTCAAAATATATCATTTCATATGGAACCTTAACTTACCTCATTATTCCCCCAATAAGTTAATCGAACCTCAAATAAAAAATTGGCTAAATAAATAAATATCACTATATCTATTTAAGGTCAAATAAATATCACTTCAATATTGATTCATTAAATAAATAACTATTATATTCGCTAAACTGGAGAATAAATATGTTTTTTTTTTCATATTCACAGAACTAAGTAAATAATTATTCTTTATTTATAAACAAATGATAAAAAAATATTATATATTAGATTAACTAAATAATTACATTATGAGAAAATATTCATTTTTTATTCAACTGATATATATATATATTAATATTTTTTTAATTAATAAAATAAACTAAACATACATAATTATTAATCCACAAGTCAGTAATATTACATTTGAAACTATTAAATTCAAATAGAATTCAACTCATGTTCTAGATAAAAAGTGCGTGACCCTATTAGCCTCTTTCTTAATAGAATTTAAAAATATAACCTAATGTCAATGATCGGTTTCTGTAAAAAAATAATGGCACCCATAGGAAATATTGTTAATGTTGAAATGGAAACAAATTTCAACAAACTCTCACCATGCTATATAATCAATTTACCATGATATCTCATCAACATGGTTTCATTACTTGGTTAATCTACCAATATACTTGATTTATATGTTTTTGGAATCTTGAAACAATCATGTTGATGTAATATAATGGACATGGATATATCAGAAAGTTCCATTTCAATCAAAGGAATAATAATATCTAATTCCAATAAATGAAAGGGAAAATGTTTTTATTGAATTATTTATTAGTTTTATATCACTTAATAAGTATCCAACATATCCTACCTCATTAGGATCATATTTCATCACTGTTTTCATAAAAACATTTTAGTACTCGACCCGTGATATTGATCATGAATAATATTAGTCTAAGGACCATTGCATGAATCCATGGATAGGATTATCCAATGACACATAACGTGTTGAATTCCTACAGGCATGGATTTTCTCATAACCTCTTATCTTAGAGAATACCATGTCTGAACATCATTAGAAGAATTATCAATATCTTATGACCCCTACACCTGATAATTAAACATCATCTATGATTTACCATATAATTTCATTAGTCCATATAACATATGTTTAAGAGTATTTTCATACAATATCAAGTTTATCTTCACATAAGGGAAGGGATATGACATTTTGATGTGACATGTACTCTAAGGACATTATCACACTAATGTTATGTAGAAGAATACTCATGATGTGATAATGTTTTTATTAATATCCAATAATTTTTTATATAGGTTATAAAAAGTATAAAATCATTTGGTTCTATGGAACCAACTATAATGACATTGTGATCTTGCGAGATTATGACACATCCATATCTATTTCATGAAGCACCTCAATAAATAACATACCCATCACCTGACTCTAGAAATATGATAATGGGTAATTATTTCACCACGTAATTGAAATTCTAGAAAGAGAGTTAGTATTCAGTGGTCCATAAAAATGGAACATCATTTCTAATAAATTCGTCACTATTAAATCTAAAAATTATAAAATTATAAAAAAACATCAACAATACACAATTAATCCCATAAAACTCTACACTTCAAATATCCTATTTATTTATTGACATAAAAACTTCTCATTTCTAATGTTAAAATATTATTCCATTTTTTGAAATCACATCAGTGAGAAATTTAAATTCTAAAATATAAAATCTATTTTTAGATAAATTTTTATTGAGATGATGATCTCTTAGAGAGCTCAAGAGAATCTCTAAATTCCATGTATCATTATCCTGTGATCATTAATACAATAATATATCATAGATAAATACGATAAAAACAAATATATATCAATTAAATATATGAATAAAAAAATATATGAAAATAGTTATTACATTAGAAATGTTTAATGACATTACTAAATAACCATAGTGTTCATACATACTCTAAAAATATCGTATTTTTATATCATATTTTGCAACATTAATATAATGTTATACCAACCACTAGTTTATTTTATAATTGTTACACCCTATGTTTAAAAATTTTATTCTTGTCTGTTATATTTCCATTATTATTAAACTCCTTTTTCTATCTTTTAGAAAGAGGTATAATTTAAAAGAAAAAAGTAATATATTATAGGAATCAATAAAAATGCATTTCATTCACTCAGGGTGGAATATTAAAAATAATGTACAAGAAACCCTATATTACATTAAATGGACTAAAATATACCATAATCTATTATATCACTAAAAATTTAACTAATTAAAATGGGATAATGAATATAAAAAGAATAATTTCATCATAACTACAAAATTCCCTAGATCATCCTCACCCTTGATAATCAACATTTGTAAAAAAATCCTATAATGGGAAATTATATCCTGGGAAGAGAAAGAATTAAGAAAAAAATAAAAATTAATGGAATGAGAATTTTGATTTAATAAGTATGAATGTATTGAATTTATAGGACGTAATAAGGTTATATAACCATTATAAAAGAAATATAGTCCTCGAAATTATGGTCATTGGAAATGAGGTCACTGTATATACACATATCTAATAATTTTATTGAAGTTGTTTATTATGAGTATAAAATATAATATAATATAATTTGTAAATAATAAATAATTAACTAAAAATATACTTTTAATTAATATATATATATTTATAGAAATATTTTTATACGATAAATATAATAATTATTATTAATGAATAATATGATATATTTGTAAGATTAAAATAAATATTTTAATATCAATTAGTTGATAAAATTAAATTTTGGGAATATAAAGAAATACTTTTAAAGGTATTTGGTGTAGATTATATAGTATAAAAATCAAAATTTTCAAGTAACCTTTTATTAAGTGATGAACAAATTTATCTTTATAAAATTGATCACTATTTAAAAGTGATTGTAAATGAATTTTTTTGATAATATATAAGGAATAATTATTCAATTTACATCTATATATATATTTCGTTAGAAAGGAATAATCAAAAAACCATTTTGTGTATAAAAATACATGTTCTTCTAATAAATATTTTTATGTACCATGTACAATTATATTATAATAAATTTTTATCAACCCTATAAATTAATCCTAAAAAATGGTTTCAATATTTTTTATGAGAAAATATGATTTTTTTAATAATATCATTTTCATTTTTAAAATAAAAAAAAATTTCTAAAGGAATCATTAGTTAACATAGTAAAATAGTTAATTTTCAATGAATTTTCATTATAAATGTTGCGTAATTTTGGGCTAAATAAATTAAATTAACCGAGTTTAATAACTCAAATATTATTTAAAAACATATTAAAAACATATTACTACTCATTTAACATGTGATGGATATGAAATAATAATAAAATCATTTAAAAGATAAAAATACATTTTTATAAAAAAACAATTTTTTTCAAAATCAATTGTTTTAATATAAAGTTAATTTTCTCATATTTATATGTTGAATTGGGATAAAATGCTACCAAATTAAAATTAATCATTAAAATATTTGGTATGATGGGTCATATAATAGTATTAATAAAAAAATTACTTTGGTAAATATTTGATCAAGATTAATAATGTTAAAAGGGTTACTTAAACGAGATTTAATTTTTCTAAATTAACGTGAAACAAAGACCTTATGTATGTACTTTGTTATTTGGTAAATTTGATCCCAAATTTACTCCAACATTTACCCAAAAAACTCACCTTTCTCCATTGTGATTACATATTTACCCCTTACCTAACATTAGTTTCCATGTAAAAGTCTTTCTTTTTCACCTATAAAAGGAGCTCACACCCACAAAAATAATTCCAAACATATCTATTAATATTATATTGAATATATTCACATTTTTACTCCCATATATCACTATTTAATGTTTTTCTACCCCTAGTTAAGATAATTTAACCCAGGTTCTCTATTTCCAAGAAGTCCTATAAGAGAAGGCCTATGTTTTCAACTTGACTATTATCGATTACCTAACCTTTTATTAAATATCATTTTTCTCCAAACCAAATTTAAATACAAGAATATAATTTCACTATTATAATTATTATACTGATTTTTTCTTATATTTACTGTAAAACTATTAATTATCTCCCTCCAATCCATTGGAAAATTAAAACATCGCATATGTTATGTGCAAGTTGTCGCCTCTCTGAATGACATTTTTTATTTTTCATCACCCCCATACATGGATGGTTATAAGAATTTATTAATTGAATAAAAATTATATTTATGAAATCATTATGTTTATGTAATGAAAATATATTCATTATATTGATAATATTAAGAATACTTTTGTCCACCTAAACCAAGAAAAACATGAGGAAAACAATTTCTTCTTTGTAAATAATAGTTTCTTCTCATTTTTTCCATTTATATTCTTCTTATAAAACTTAAAAAATTTAATTTATCACATTAATAAAACATAAATATGATCATTATACATATTTTATGATGATATTATAATCAAATAAATTCTGAATCAAATTTACTAGTTGATAATACGATGTACTTGTTTTGGTCACTTTAACAAGATAAATGAACGATGTTATAATTTTATATCATGGATAATTATAATTATTAATTATTGGTAATATTTGATATTCATAAGTGATAAATATATTTTTTGGGTTTTATAGTTTAAAAATTTGTATTAAATCTGTCATTAACATACCACCTTTTGTTCTTCCAAATTTACCTAAATGAGTTTGTTACCATTTTCATCTTCATGAATCATAACTGAATATATAATGGAATGAAATTAAAAAAATATAAATTATCATGGAAAATATTTTACATTAGCTTAAATAATCTAGGAACATTAAAATTTGTATCATAAAATAGTTATCAATATCATCATTTCTAAACTTGTACTAAATAATCAAGACTACTAATATTCAATAATGAGAAAAAATGAACTAAATAATAAATATATAATTAATTATTATAATTAAAGTGTTGAAAATTTAATAGCTATGGATATGGTTATAAAATAATTTATTGATTTGGTAATTTTTATTATATATGTAACAGCCCAAGCTTCCACGGTACGCTTTCCTTTGAATAATACAGTAGCGTGTGTTGCACGCAACTTCGAGTTCTAACACACACACCACAACCAATCAAACTAGCCGTTATGAATAGTAATTCCAACTTTTTGAAATTTTATAAACTTTATCTTTCAAAATGGACTTCATTTTTGGATTTGTATTATCGAAATTATCCTATGGTGAAATTTTTGTATTTTTCTGAAAACTTTCAATTTTTGATGAATAGTGAAAAACACTGAGTTATAGTTTAAAACCGAATTTTTATTTAAATATTTATTTATTTTATTTAAATTTAATTAAGGTAAAAATAGATATATAATACCTATATAAGTTCAATTTAATTCCTTGGAGTTAGATTAGAGTAATTTTAGATATATAAAAATTTTATTGAACTTTTCACCATCTTTTACCCACCTTCTAGGAGAATTTGGAAGTTCACATAAAACTTAATTTTACCGCTTCTGTGAGTGGAATTTTGAAAATCTGAGAGAAACGATTAGTATCAAGTAGTAAAATGTGGTTCAATAAGATAAAAATATTTTTTGTTGAATAGTAACATTTTACTTTTATTTACCACGGTTAATAGTAAATAGGGTAATTAAGGGTAAAAATGATATTAATATTACCCTAACACATGTCCTAATTCTATTGGAAAAGTTTATCTCGACCAAAAACAACCTTAGGAATAATATATTATCATTTAGGTCCACTTGGATTAGATTAGGACATTTATTATTATTTAATTCAAAGAAGAGTTAAAAGAGTTAAAATCAATGTTTATTTACTAAAACATTTTTCATATAGGGTTATACATAAGATAAATTTGATTGAAAATATCCATTATAAAGATAAAAATATTTCCTACATAATGGTATTTTATTTATAATTTTTATACATTAAATAATTTAATTTATTTATGACACAATGGTGATTCAGTAATTACCTAATTAATAAAATATTAAAATAATTGATTTATAAATATCAAAATAAATGTAATTTGAGACTTTTTATGAATTCCACTAATTTTACATGTTAATAATACATATTAGGATTGATTGTATAAATTTTTTTCTAAGTAATAATATTGTTATGAATTTATCAACAACAAAATACGGAATAGTGTCAAAATTGACATAAAAGAGTTTTTAAAACAAATATTATATTATTAATTTATATTAAATTCATAAAATCCTATATTCGGCCACGAGACTTATATCATGATAGTTTTATCATTAATGGACCACTTGGGGGTCTCTTGGAGGTATATAGTAAGTTTATTAACTGTATAATATAAAAATACAAAGTGACATGGTAAGTGTCAAACTAATTAACTAATAGTTAAAACTAAAAGATAACGTTAATATAATGACCCAAACCTGTCTAAATTCTATTAGTTGAGTGGTTTTCGACCCATCCCCACATTAAACTCTAAATAATACACTTTGGATCCATTAAAATTTGAATATTAATTTATTATAAAATAATATTTCTAGCTTTTCCAATGGTTCCCCCACCCCTCTTATAAAAGGTCACTCCCCCTTCTCACTAATTCACACATACAATGCTTTTTGGTTCGGCCAAGCCCTGCCCAAATAATCTATCAACTTCCCTCACATCAACCTAGAGGCCTTATTTTGATCATAAATACAACCTAAGGATCCCTTTTGATCAAATCAAAAGGAAGAACCCGAAGAAGAGGTAATGTTTTCACCGCCCTCTTTCAAGTTCATTTCTTATTCAACTTCTTATTTATTTTTAATTACCATTATAAAATAATAAATCAAATATCTTATATATACTGTGATGTTATTATAAATATGGTACAACCATAATCAGTATTCTATACATCCTTTTAATGACATGTCACCATACGTGCGTACGTACGGCTTACCGTCTCCACGTCGTGGTGTAATTGGTATTCAATAAATTATTATTTGGATGGGTATAATAATGATGTGTAATTCATGTAAATAATAAATATAACATGAAAATTATTTTGTATATATTATATATCATCCAATTATATATTATTTTAATATCAAAAGAATGATATTGTCGCTCGTGTGTACGTACGGACTACCGTCTCCACAAATGCGATGAGATTCATTCTCCATCGTATCCATTCAAGTATAATTATCATTTTATGATTTAAAAATAATTTTTAAGGACTTTATATCATTCTGGATATGAATAAGATACATCCTATCCATAACAAACACGGCTTATGTAACAAAACATATACGAGTAAGTTAACACCCGAAACGACGATAATACTAAGATATTATTAACAAAGTAATATTAAAAGATCATATATGATATCATATTAATGTATATGATTATTTTATAATATAATAAAAATTATTTCACCATTATACAGGAGGTTAACCTACCCCCAACCAAGGAAAATTACAATGTAAGGGTTTATTTCACAATCTCTTCATTATCCGAGGTTGTTTATACGTAATAATCTACTAGGATTTCTTTATCATCCATATCCATGTTTCTTAAAAATGTATTTCAAAACATTTTTACTATTTACAAGAATATGGGTTAAAGTCATTTATACCCTTTTTTGACTTTTTATAAGAGTTTTATAAATTAATCTTTTCGTCGTTTTCCAAACAAGGTGCTTTTTAACCTTTTCGACAGAATTAAGGTAAGAATGTTTTTTTAACTTATACGGCAGGTGCGACTATTTTCCAATGTTATAAAATCTTCTAAGATTCCCTTACAATCTTATAAGAAAATTTTCAAATTAAATGTTTTATTTTATAATTATGTGAATCTTAAATGATTTCAAAATAGGAAGATATGTTTCTCTAAAAGAGTTTTGATTTCATCTATGTTAACATCCTTTGATGGATTTTAAGATTATTTGGAGTTGATTTATTATGATACAAAACTTCCATATTGTATTGATGGTTTTGTAATATGTTTGACTGTGGATGTGTTATTTTTATTCAATTCATGGTTTATGAAGAAAGTATTGACATTTTGTATGCTAGTTTTAAGATGAATGTTTATGTTATGTTTAAACTTGTTCATATGAGGAATGCATTAGACTTAATAAGTGATAGGTGGAGCCCTCTATAGCTCCCTGATTCATCAATAGGTCTCATGAGATAAACTAGTGTCTTGGCACAAGGCCTTGACCAAATCTTATTTGTAGTCTTGGCACGAGGCCTTGGCTATGTGGTTATGATAGTCTGGAATTATGCATTCCATAATTATGAAAGTGGTTATTGATATTACTTGTTATTATTCGATTAGTAGAATATCCATGTGAATAATTAAATGGAAATATTTCATTTTATTTTTTCCATAATATGTTGAAGTTCAAGTTTAAAAGGCTTTTGTTTTAGTTATACATTGCCTTAAATGTTTATTCTTATTTATGAAAGTTTCCACAATATTGTTATCCTTATTAGGCATTTGAGCTCACCCCTTTTCTATGTTTTATTTTTCCCAGGATGTGAAGAAGTAATTTATAAATGACCTGCAGGGATAGTATGAGGGGATAAGATTGTGGACTATGGAGACTATATTGTTGTAGTTTTCATTTTATGATGTAATGTAAACTTTATTAATGTATCTAGTTATTCCAAGGCTACTAAACTAATTGGACTTTCAAGACTTGATCTTTCTTTTGATCATGCCAAAGTTATGTAATAATGCACTAAATCTAGGTATCTAGGGTCGGGGCGTTATATTTGGTATCATAGGAAGTTTAATACAAACCTTGGAAGATAGATTTAGATAAAATCTGATTAGAGCACATAGATTTAAGATGGACATTGAGTATTAGTATAGAAAAACTTCCTAGAATTTTGGTATTGTAGATATTTTGTGAGTTTTCCGAGAAATACATCCCTGTCTGGATACAAGCAGGTAGAGGCAGCTCTGGCACAGATGTACCTAGGGGTAAAACCCAAAAACACCGCTTTGAGGTAGACTCGAATGGGAACTGGTGCATGACAATGGGCCTTACTGCACTCTTGGTTATGACACTCCTGGGGGATATGCTTAAGATGACTCTCATTTTCTTTACAAATCATTATGAAGGGTTTATGAGTATATAATTCCACAAAGAAAACATTTTTATGATTATGGATTATATCCATAAACAGTTCAATTTATGTTATGTGTTTTATAAGTATGGAATTATGTATTTTGATTCATAAACTGATCTAGTTTATGACATTGTTTAAAAATGGCGCCTAGGGGAAGAAATGGAAACAATATCAATGCGTGCACTCCATGTATATATTTCCCCCTTGCTCAACACAATTATAGTGGAACTGGTGATGAAACTGGTGTTGATCAACTAATCACCATACTGGGACAACTCACTCAGGTTATGAATAATAACCTTACCCGTATGGATCACCCTAATCCACAGCGTGGAGGATCAAAGTTAGATCACTTCATGAGGCAGAAACCACCAACATTAAATGAGAGTACAAATCCATTAGTAGCTGAGCAATGGATAATTTCCCTAGAGAAAATATTTCAGGATTTGGGGAGTAGTGAAAGGGAAAAAGTTGTCATGGAAGTTTATCACATCACTGGAGATGTTGATCAATGGTGGTCATTGATTCAAAACACAAAGGAAGATGATGAAGTATCAAATATGTAATGGAGGGAGTTCAAAGATCTGTTTTTAGAAAAATACTTTCCTCGTGACCATCGAGCAGATATGGAAAGGCAATATATGAGTCTGAGACAAAAGGAGGATGAGAATGTCACAAATTATGAGGCTAACTTTACAAGTTTATCAAGGTATTCTAGAGATTATATAGGTAACCCAAGAAGTAATATTGATTGTTTCTTTGATGGGTTAAAACCGTTTCTCCGTCAAGCATTAGTCTCACGCTCCTTCTCATCGTACGAAGACATTTTATCATGTGATATCAAGATAGAAAAGGAATTCTCTAAGTCTTATGACTTTAAAGCAAAGTAAGATAAGAAGAGATCTGTTGATCAATCTGGGAATGGAAATAAGGGGAAGAAGGGACAGTTTGAATATCCATCCTGCAGTAAATTTGGGAAGAAACACCCCGGTACTTTCTTAAATGGAATGGGAGTCTGTTACAAGTATGGTGAAAAAGGCCACCAAGATCGTGATTGCATGGGGAAGAAGGAAGCTATTGATGTCCAATGATACAATTTCAGGGAGATGGGACATTATGCAAATGAATGTCCTAAGCATCAGGGTAAATTACCTCAGAAAAGGCCAAGGAATCAAGAAAAATCGTATGTTATCACTACTACTGAGGTAGAAGCTCCGAAAGACGTGGTGGTAGGTAATTTAATGGTTTCCTCAAACTTAGAAAATGCATTATTTGATTTTGGATCATCGCACTGTTTCATATCTTCCCAGTTTTCTAAGAAGATTAGAAATTTCCAATTTGATTTAAAAAAGGAGTTGTCAGTTAAAACTCCTAAGGGAAGTATTATTGCAATAATGTTTTGTGAATCAGTCCCCATTAGAGCACATAAATTTTCTTTATCCAATGATCTCGTCATCATACCTATCATTGAGTTTGATATAATCCTAGGTATGGATTTTATTTCAGACCATGATGTGAGGATTTATTATAAGAAGAAGGAGGTTACAATTTTTTATGATGATGATAAGGAATACCTTATCTTTAGAGCAGAATCATCACCACCTAATTCTTATCTAGATCCACCCCCAGTAGCTCAACTAAATTAAATTATTGGGGAGGAAGGTAACTAAATGATTGTGGGTGAGGAAAGGAATGTTCAAATAGAGTATGTACCTATTGTGAAAGAATATGTAGATGTGTTTCCAGAAGATTTACCTGGACATCCTCCAGAATGAGAATTTGAGTTTTCCATTGATTTAATTCCTGGATCAAGGCCTATATCGAAGACCCCTTATAGAATGGCCACTGTAGAATTAGTTGAACTAAATAAACAAATAGAAAAATTGAGTAATAAGGGATTTATTCTCCCTAGTGTTTCTCCATGGGGAGCCCCTGTTCTTTTTGTTAAAAAGAAAGATGGATCTATGAGGTTATGTATTGACTACAAGGAGATCAATGCTATAACAATAAAGAACAAGTATCACCTACCTCGCATTGATGATTTATCTGACCAACAGCATGGAGCTCAATAATTTTCAAAGATTGACCTTCGATCTGGATACCATCATTTTTGTGTGAAGAAGGAAGACATTCCGAAGACAGCATTTCCAACCAGGTATGGGTATTACGAGTTTACAGTAATGCCTTTTGGATTGACTAATGCACCCTCTGTATTCATGGATCTGATGAATAGAGTTTTCAAGGAATATCTCAATGAATATTTGGTGGTATTTATTGATGATATCTTGGTATAATCTAAAAGATACGAAGATCATGAAAATCACTTGAGCATTATCCTGAAGACTCTGAGAAGGATTGAATTATATGGGAAGTTTAGAAAGTGTGAATTCTGGTTCATGAGATTTCTTTTCTTGGCCATATTGTCTCTAAAGATAAAATCTCTGTTGATCCTTTTAAGACCAAGGGCATCCAATAATGGCCTGCATCGATGAGTATAACTAAGGTACGTAGTTTTATTGGTTTAGCAGGTTATTATCGATGTTTCGTCCAGAATTTTTCCTGGTTGGCTAACCCATTAACAAAGCTCACACGTAAAGGGGTTAAATTTGTTTGGACAAAAGAGTGTGAAGATTGTTTCAAAGAACTGAAGAGAAGATTATTCAATGCTCCTATATTGACTCTAATATCGGGGAATTATGGGTTCATTATTTATAGTGTTTCATAGAAGAAAAGACTTGGTTGTGTCCTTATGCAGAATGATAGGGTTATTGCCTATGCATCACGATAGTTGAAAATTCATGAATAAAACTATCCTACTCATGATCTCGAGTTAGAAGTTGTGATCTTTTCTTTGAAGATATGAAGGCACTACCTCTATGGTGAAAATGTGAAATTTATACTGATCACAAGAGTTTGAAGTATATTTTATCAAAAAAAACTCAACATGAGGCAAAGGATATGGCTTGAATTACTGAAGGATTATAATTGTATGATACAGTACCACCCAGGGAAAGAAAACAAGGTGGTAGATGCTTTGAGCAGAAAAAATCATGGAGTTTTGAACAATATGAGAATTGAAAGGGATCCAATTTTCATGGATCTAGTGAAGATAGACATGGGAATAACCAGGGAAGGTTAAACATCAATTCTTTTTCAAATGGTTGCAAACCATATTTACTATAATGGATTAAGATTTCTCAAACCAATGATGAATAATTTCAATAGAAGATTAAAGCTGTGAATGATGGGATATTGAGAGACTTTGTGTATGAAGAAGGAATTTTGAAATTCAGGAAGAGACATTGTGTTCCCAATATACCTGATCTAAAAAGGGAATTTCTGGATGATGCTCATAGTTCCAATTTCTATATACACCATGGGATCACCAAAATGTATAGATATTTGAAGGAACATTTTTGGTGGGACAACATGAAGAGGTAGATTGATGATTTTGTGTCAAGATGTATGGTTTTTCAATAAGTGAAAGCTGGAAGGCAACAGCCTGGTGGAGTATTGCAACCTCTTCCCATACCTGAGTGGAAATGGGATAATATCACGATGGACTTTGTCATGGGACTACCAAAGACTCTTAGAAGGAACGATGTAATATGGGTTATTGTTGATCATCTTACCAAGTCAGCACATTTTCTTGCTATAAGATAAGATCTACCACTGGAACATCTATCAAGACTATATATTGATGAAGTTGTTAGACTTCATAAAGTACCCCTATCGATTGTTTCTAATCGTGATCCCCATTTTACTTCAATATTCTAGAAAAGTCTTCAGAAAGCCATGGATACTGAACTTTATTTGAGCACTGCCTACCACCCTCAAACAGATGGACAATCAGAACGAACTATTCAAACCTTAGAAGACATGTTGAGATCCTTCTCACTTGACTTTCAGGGTATGTGGGATCAATATTTACCTATGGTAGAATTTTACTATAACAATATCTTTTATTCGAGTATTCAGATGGCACCATATGAAGCATTATACAGAAAGAGATGTCGCACACCAACCTATTGGGATGATGTTGGTGAAAGAAAACTTGTAGGCCCAGAACTGGTGGAGGAAACGATGGAAAAGGTGAAGGTAATCCAAAACCATATCAAAGCAGCTCAAAGTAGGCAGAAGAGCAATGCCGATAATCGAAGGAAGGATTTAGAATTTCAAGTCGGTGATCATGTTTTCTTGAAGGTATCTCCATGGAAGGGAGTCATACGTTTTGGTAAGAAAGGTAAATTGAGTCCCAGGTACATCGGACCTTTCGAAATTATAGAACAAATTGGGGTTGTAGCTTACTGTTTGGTAATGCCGCCAAGTCTCTCCAAAGTTCACGATGTGTTCCACGTATCACTGTTGAGAAAATACATGCCTGACCCAACGCATGTACTCACCTATAAGAAATTAGAACTGGAACCTGATCTGTCTTATTGCGAAGATCCCATCAAGATTCTTGATATGAGAGAACAAGTACTGAGAAACTGGATGACTCGTCTGGTAAATGTTTTGTGGATAAACCATAAGATGGAAGAGGCAATGTGGGAACTCGATGAACTTATGATGAAGAACCACCCGAGTCTTTTCATGCACTAGTATTCTAGAAATTTCGAGGATGAAATTATTTGAAGTATGGGAGAATGTAACACCCCAAGCTTCCACGGTACGCTTTCCTTTGAATAATACAGTAGCGTGCGTTGTACGCAACTTCGAGTTCTAACAGACACACCACAACCAGTCAAACTAGCCGTTATGAATATTAATACCCACTTTTTAAAATTTTATAAACTTTATATTTCAAAATGGACTTTATATTTGGATTCAGAATATCGAAATTAGCCTAGGGTGAAATTTTGGTATTTTTCTGAAAACTTTCAATTTTTGATGAATAGTGAAAAAACACTAAGTTATAGTTTAAAACCAAATTTTTATTTAAATAATTATTTATTATATTTAAATTTAATTAAGGTTAAAATAGATACATAATACCTATATAAGTTCAATGTAATTCATTGGAGTTAGTTTATAATAATTTTAGATATATAAAAATTTTATTGAACTTTTCACCATCTTTTCCCGACCTCCTAGGAGAATTTGGAAATTCACATAAAACAAAATTTTACCGCTTCTATGAGTGGAATTTAGAAAATCTGAGAGACAATGTTAATATCAATGAGTAAAATGTGGTTCAATGATATGAAAATAATTTTTGGTGAATAGTAACGTTTTACTTTTATTTACCACGGTTAAAAGTAAATAGGGTAATTAAGGGTAAAAATGATATTAATATTACCCTAACACATGTCCTAATTCTTTTGGAAAAGTTTATCTCGACCAAAAACAACCTTAGGAATAAAATATTATCATTTTGGTCCACTTGGATTAGATTATGACATTCATTATTATTTAATTCAAAGAAGAGTTAAAAGAGTTAAAATCAAAGTTTATTTAATAAAACATTTTTAATATAGGGTTATACATAAGTGAAATTAGATTTTAAATATTAATTAGAAATATAAAAAGATTTCCTACATAATGGTATTTTATTTATAATTTTTAGACATTAAATAATTTAATTTCATTATGACACAATGGTGATGTAGTAATTACCTAATTAATGAAATATTAAAATAATTGATATTATAAATATAAAAATAAATGTAATTTGAGACTTTTTATAAATTACACTAATTTTATAGGTTAATATTACATATTAGTATTGATTATATAAATTTGGTTTGAAGTAATAATGTTTTTATGAATTTATCAAAAAAATAATACCCAATACTGTCAAAATTGACATAAAAGAGTTTTTAAAACCAATATTATATTATTAATTTATATTAAATTCCTAAAAATATAAGGTTCGGCCAAGAAACTTATATCATGATATTTTAATCATTAATGGACCACTTTTGGGTCTCTTGGAGGTATATAGTATATTTATTGACTATATAATATAAAAATACAAAGTGACATGGTAAGTATCAAACTAATTAACTAAGAGTTAAAACTAAAAGATAAGGTTACTATAATGACCCAAACCTGTCTAAATTCTATTGGTTGAGTGGTTGTCTACCCATACCCATCTTAACCTCTAAATAATCCACTTTGGAGCCATTATAAACCGAATATAAATTTATTATCAAATAATATTTCTAGCTTTTCCAAAGGTGCCCCTCACCCCTCTTATAAAAGGGCACTCCCCCTTCTCTCTAATTCACACATTAAATGATTTTTGGATCGGCCAATCCCTAACCAAATACTCTCTCAACTTCCCTAACTTCATCATAGAGGCCTTAGTTTGATCGTAAAGCTAACCTAAGGAGCCCTTTATATCAAATCAAAAGGAAGAACCCGAAGAAGAGGTAATGTTTTCACCACCCTCTTTCAAGTTCCTTTCTTCTTCAACTTCTTCTTTCTTTGTTATTACCATTATAAAATAATAAATCCAGTATCTTATATATATTGTGATGTTATTAGAAATATTTTACAACCATATTCAGTATTCTATCCATCCTTTGAATGACATGTCACCATACCTGCGTACGTACGGCTTACCGTCTCCACGTCTTGGTGTAATTGTTATTCAATAAATTATTATTTGGATGGGTATAATAATGATGTGTAATTAATGTAAATAATAAATATAACATTATAATGATTATTTATATATTATATACCATCCAATTATATATTATTTTAATATCAAAAGAATGATATTGTCACTCATGCGTACGTACGGACTACCGTCTCCATGAACGCGATGAAATTCATTCTCCATCGTATCCATTCAAGTATAATTATCATTTGATGATTTAAAAATAATGTTTAAGGACTTGATATTATTATGGATATGAATATGATACAACCTATCCATAACAAACACGGCTTATGTAACAAAACATATACGAGTAAGTTAACACCTGAAACAACGATAATACTAAGATATTATTAACAAAGCAATGTTAAAAGATCATATATGATATCATATTAATGTATATGATTCTTTTATAATTTAATAACAATTATTTAACCATTATACATGAGGTTAACCTACCCCCAACCAAGGAAAATTACAAGGTAAGGGTTTATTTCACAATCTCTTCACTATCTGAGGTTGTTTATACGTAATAATCTACTGGGATTTCTTTATCATCCACATCCATGTTTCTTAAAAATGTATTTCAAAAAAAAAATTACTATTTACAAGAATATGTGTTAAAGTAATTTATAACCTTTTTTGAATTTTTATAAGAGGTTTATAAAGGAATCTTTCTGTCGTTTTCCAAACAAGGTGCTTTTTATCCTTTTCGACAGAATTAAGGTAAGAATGTTTTTTTAACTTATATGGAGGGTGCGGCTATTTTCCACCGTTATAAAATCTTCGAAGCTTCCCTTACAATCTTATAAGAAAATTTTCAAAGTAAATGTTTTATTTTATAATTATGTGACTCTTAAATGATTTCAAAATATGAGGAGATATTTTTCTAATAAGAGTTTTGATTTCATCTATGTCAACATCCTTTGATGGATTTTAAGTTTATTTGGAGTTGATTTATTATGATACAAAACTTCCATATTGTATTGATGGTTTTGTGATATGTTTGATTGTGGATGTGTTATTTTTATACCATTTATGGCTTATGAAGAAAGTATTTACATTTCATATTCTAGTTTTAATAGGAATGTTTATGGTATGTTTAAACCTGTTCATATGAGGAATGCATTGGACTTAATAAGTGATGGGTGGAGCCCGTTATAGCTCCTCGATGCATTGGTAGGTCTCATGAGACAAACTAGTGTCTTGGCACAAGGCTTTGACAAAATCTTATTTTTAGTCTTGGCACGAGTCCTTGGCTATGTGGTTATGATAGTCTGGCATTATGCATTCCATCATTATGAAAGTGGTTATTGATATTGCATGCGATTATTCGATTAGTAGAATATACATGTGAATAAGTAAATGGAACTATTTCATTTTATTTTTGTCATACTATGTTGATGTTCAAGTTTAAAAGGCTTTTGTTTTAGTTATACATTGCCTTAAATGTTTTTTCTTATTTATGAAAGTTTCTGCTATATTGTTATCCTTACTAGGCATTTGAGCTCACCCTTTTTCTATGTTTTATTTTTTCCAGAATGTGAAAAAGTAATTTATGAATGACCTCGAGGGATAGTATGAGTGGATAAGAGTGTGGACTATGGAGACTATATTGTTGTATTTTTCATTTTATGATGTAATTTAAACTTTATTAATGTATCTAGTTATTCCAATGATACTAAACTAATCGGTCTTTCGAGACTTGATCTTTCTTGTGATCATGCCAAAGTTATGTAATAATGCACCGACTATGGATATCTAGGGTCGGGGCGTTACAATATAGTAGGTTAGCATGATTTTATAGAAGTTGAGGGTTAAGGTAAGGGTGTCTCTCATATAAATTTAAATTCTTTCATACAAAGTTCATTTTCACCACTTTTATTATTCTATGTAGTCTATATACTTCTCTTTGGATTTATTTTATCATACCATTTGTGAAATTTAATGGATTTACAATTTATTCAAATTTTTCCCTTTCATACACTTTCAATTCAAGTGTCACTAAAGTTGTATTGGTTTTTCATAACTCAATCTTTTTTTAGGTTACAATGATTTTTTTCAGTTTCAATAATCCAGGTTTGTTTTTTACACTTTATATTTGTATTATATTATTCTTCCACATTATTCTCTATATATGTTCAATTCATTCTCCTGAACTCATTTTCAATGGATTATTACATTAATTCTTATTGTTTTATGGTTTACCTTCTTCGTAAAAATGAAACATTATTAAGAATATTTTTTATACAATTTATTGTATTTTTCTACACCATGTAAATATTATGTCTTTATACAAATGCTTTCATTTATTATTTTAAAACCAAAAAATGTATTTTTATAATTAATCATTATATTTCACTTTAACAATTTAATAGAAGAATATTTTTTACTATTATTACGGTATGGATTTAAATAAAAGGATTTTGATATAATAAAAAGACATTTATCGACATGTTCATATATTTTTTATTCCGCTTCAAATTTCCTCCTGATAATTTTTTTTTTCAAGACTCAAATTTTTAGCTCTCTTTTTATGTAAATGTTGAAAAAATATTCATGTAAAATTTTCTAGAATGAAATATTATCCTTGTCAATATTTTTTCCCACCACCTTCGGTGGATTCCTTTAATAATATTTCTTTCTTGGATATCATGGTTTTTCAAAATATATTTCAATTAATATTTTTTAAATTATTTTCATAGAAAACATATAAACAATTTTAAATGAAACTTCATATTCTTTCTCTATGTATAATTTAATACTCTTATAAATTGCTGTCATCAATATCAATGTACTTTGATATTTCTTAGGATTCACATGGTATTTTCTTAATATATCAATATAACTTATTTATCGGGATGATTATGATCTTTTATTCCATAAATTTATATTAGACCCATTCATTTCTTTGGTTAATTATTCATTTATAAAATTATGAATGTTTTTCTTATGTGGCACACATATGAATGTATATATTTTGATGTGATGGGTGATTCTAAAATTATATATCCCTCTAATGTATTGGGTAATTATTTATGTATAACGATATTATATATAAGTATTTGGGAGTAA
The DNA here is from genome assembly GCA_963277665.1 of Viscum album. NCBI lineage: Eukaryota > Viridiplantae > Streptophyta > Magnoliopsida > Santalales > Viscaceae > Viscum > Viscum album. The sequence goes on along the minus strand of OY728143.1, from coordinate 1,667,630,954 downwards.
ACCCAATCAACTTTGGGACCCTATTCACTATGTTTATGGAAATGATGAGTAAACCCAATTCACTAGGAGAATTTGTCCAATTTTTTTATAGGAATTGGTTGTAAAATCAATACACTATGGTACTCTACCAAAATATTAAACTATATTGGAAGTGAGATTTTATATATGTTTATGATGTCTTAATAAATGTTTTTCCAATATTTTTATGACACCATGATCATATGGTTCCTATTTATTTAGGAAAAATCATTCTTCTATGATTAATGACTTATAATACATGTTTTATCAAGTATGATCTCCTTTTGATTTTTTATTGTACCTTTATTATCTTATTATGTACATATGATTGTCTTATTCACACTTATGATCTTTTACTACTATCATTAATACTTACCAAAACTGATTGTTTTATATCACCCTTATAATTTTTCCATGTCTACAGGTTATAAATATGAGTAGAATATAATATGTTTTGAATGGGTTCTAGTATTGTATGGTTATCAAAAAATCTTAACATTTATTATAAAGTAATATTTTTATATATCTACTATCCAAATTCACTAAACATTCAGTTATCTGGGTATTATTTTTATTACTCGTATATAATATTTAACTTATGAAAATAATTTGAAATATATGCTACTTTAGTGTGTTTTTTCTCACTTGGATCAAATGATTGTATATAAAGATTATGTTTTTAGAAGTTTTCCAATATTATATATTTTATTCATCTAATCTTGTATCAGATAAAAGATTAGTAATTTTTGGGTATTAAGACTTGAGAACATTAGTGAAAACCCAACAGATAATTATAAATATAGGACACTAAACAAAATGTTTTGTTAAGTATAGAGTATTTTATTTCCTATGAATGAAATACATTTAGAGATACAAAAAAAATTGATGTCAACTCTATTTCAGATGCACCTAGAGATAATAACCCAGAAATGGTTTGTTGGATATTAACTTGATCATAACTTAGAATTTAAAACTCATTTGAAACTATAAGGTGATATTCATTATTTGAATCAAATTATCATTACAAATAATTATGAATGGTATAAATGTAATTTTATGATGAAATATTTTACTAGTAAGGATAGATAACCTAAAAATATAAATTTCAAGGACAAACGAGGTTAAAAAAATGTTTCTTATTTTATTTCATTTATATCCATGGTGAACCAAATGTATCATAGGTTTAAATAAATGTGATACAAGAAAATTTATCATAGCATTATATTTTTATATTTATAAGATTATATAATCTAAATTTATTGGATTGAAGTATAACCAATTTGGATTTATTATTTATCGTGAAATATGATCAAGAAAATGAAGTTGAAAAGGTTATATCACTATAAACTCCTACAATATATACCCAAATAAGAAGGAATATTTATAAAAAATGATTTATAATCTCAATATATTCCTATTATGAAAGAAAACATTAGTTTACTATACTTCTCTAATATAGTGAGGTTTTTATCCCATCAGAAAAAATAACATGAGCCATGAATATCAATTGGATATCTATGCTTATTATCATTAATGAGTGAAAATTAATAATGTGAGGATGTAGTTTATTTAGTTAGGGTAAAATGTAACATCGTAGGTTTGATGAAAAATTTAGTTCTATAAATTATAAGTGTATCATTATTAAACATGATTTTCTATTCCTTTGAAGTAATTAAACATTCATTAAAAATAATAAATATAGTAAAAGAATGAAACAAATGAAATTTTATTCACTAATATTAGAGAATTACAACTAATTTACATTAAACCATGGATTGTTATAGACCATGGATGATAACCACCCATTATGGTTTGGAAATTTAAAGGTGACAATAAATAAATAATAATAATATCATTATAAGCCGGAAATCCACTAGATCATCTCCAACCTTGAGAATCTCCATTATTAAAACAAAAAACACTACTTATAATGAATATCATGAAATTAAAAATCATTATGAAAATATTAAATGAATTTTACAGGAATGAGATGTGTGATTTCTGAAGTTATAATGGAATGAATTTGTAAGATGTAATTGGGGTTATATTGCTATTATAAATGTAAATATGATAATTTGATATAAATATCAAATATGTATAATTATTTTTTTTTTATCATAAAATATAAAATAATATATTTCAAAAATATTAAATAATGAGAAAAATATAATATATAATTAAAATATTTTTTTATAAAAATATTTTTATATGTTATATGTTATTATTATTAATGAATTATTTGAGGTATTTTTATGATTGAAAAAATTATTTTCACATAAATTGAATGATAAAATTAAAATTTTACAATAAATATCAATAATTTTAACTATATTTAGTTAATATTATTCAATATAAAAGTTATATTTTTAAGGAAATTTCTATTAATATTTTATTATATTTATCTTAATAAAATTACTCACAATTATATTGATAATTTTAAAAAATTATTGATAACATATATAAATAAATGAATTGACATACATCTATATAGATTTCCTTATAATGTAATAAATACAAATTCATTTACGTAAAAATATACATGTTTTTCTAAAAATTTCTTTTATGCATTATACATAGTTATGCTATAAATTATTATTAGTCAATCAAGAAATTCTATATGGATTTATTTATATTTTCAATCATAAAAAATTACTTTTTTAATATTCCCATTTTTTTAAAATAAAAAATAGTTACCTAAGAAAATATTATCTAGAATGGTAAAACAATTATTTGTCCCAAAAATTTTTTATATATTCCATATAATATTTATCAATATAATTTAAATTGAACTATTTTGATGTATATAATATGATTATTAAATGTATAAAAAATATATAGATAATCATTTAATTAATAATTGAGAGTAAATAAGAATAAAATAAATTAATGTATAAAATGAAATTTTTCTAGCAAAACAATTTTATTATATATATTATATTTAAATTTAGATGTTAAAATTATCATTTTTATAAGTTTAATTAGAAACAATGGAGTAAAAATTCATATTCACAATTTCAAAATTAATTAAGAATGGTTATACTATATTTATATTAAAAATATAATTACCATGGTATATATTACATTATGATTGATGTGGGTCAAAAGGTGTTACTTAATGTGTCCAAATTTTTACAAATTAAGATGAAACATAGAGCTTATAGAAAACCCTTTTAGGTTCGAAATTAAGTCACATTTTTCTAACTAACATTTAATCACATAACTCACCTAACTCTCATGTGATTCCATCGTTACCTATTAAGTGACTTGATATTAAAGGAAAATTCCACCCTTTTAACCTCTAAATGGAGCTCACTTACACCTACTTGAAGCCATAAGTTTCCTATAAAATTCCATTTAAACCATGAAAATTTTATATCTCTCATACCTTTATTCAAATTTTGGAAACCCCTAGCTTCATGAATGTTCGCCAAGTCGTCCATTTCTCTGACGTCCTCCAAGAGAATGTTCAAGTTCTCAACATGAGTATTATCCAATCCTAAAAAACTTCTTTGATATATTTATTCTTGTAACATTTTTTAACTATAATAATATAATGTAATAATAATCATTAGTATAACTAATTTCTAAAATATTTATCGAATAACCATTATCTATCTCACTCCCATCCAATGGAACATGAAAACATCACCCATGTTATGTGCATACTGCCACCTCTAGGAATGACATATTCCATTTTCATTACCTCCCAACATAAATAGTTCAATGAATGTATATAATAAAAAATAAATAAATTTATGACATGAATAATAATATATAAATATAAGCCAGACGTTATATTAATAATATAAAAAATAAATTTAGCCCCCTAAATTGAGCATATTAAGAGAAAAATGATTTATTCTTTGGTAATAATAGATTCTTTTAATCATTTTTCAAATATATTATCCTTATTATAATTACTCCCAATTATAATCAATTAAATTAATAAAAATTAATTAATATCATTATACTTTTATAACAAATATATTTTAACATGTCACTTCATAATCATACTTACTTATAGATTATCACACGTTCTTGTTTAGGTATATTTAACCTCCTAATTAAATGATGCTTTCAATTTAAATCATTGATAACTATAGAAACATAATTATTGATAATATTTTTTATTAATAATTAAATAATTATTTTTTTTGAAAGGTAATATTAATATTTAATCATTATTTAATATACCATCTTTGGTACGTTAAAAATTATTGAAATGAGCTCATCATTGATTTCATCTTGAAGAAACGTAAAACAATTTCTCAAGGAATGAAATTAGAAAATTATAAAACATAATTTAACCTATATTAAAATTCAATAAATAATATATTATTAATGAAATTGCTGTTAAATAATAGGGATCGACATCTATATTTTGATAATTGTAAGAAATAATCAACCGTGATAGCATCTAATGATGAAAATAAACAATAACTAACTAATAAATGTATAATGAATGATTAAAATTTACATTTAGATAAGGTAATATGTATGAATAAGGATATTAAATATTTTTTTTTATTTTTTTTTATTATACAAGAGGCTAAATTAATTTTGTCGAAGTTCAATGTTCAGAGAAAGGAATTTTCTATCAAATTGTTTATTCTTTGAGGAATATTCCATATTCACTACTTGTTTTATTTGGGTTGCTGTTTATAATACCATATATATTAATTTTGTAAAAAAATAATGAAATTAAATTGATTCAAAATTCCACCACAATTTTTTAATTTCAATGGATATTGATTATTTTTTTAATAAATTTGTAATGGGTTTTAAAAACACAATCTATTTTCTTTGAGTGATAATGATTATTTTTGTGATTCATTGTCTATGTTTTGTTTATCCCACTCTATGTTGGTAAAATATTATTCATACACTTTATTTTATTTTTGTTTATAATTCATAATTTTTTTATTTTTAATTGAATATTATATCAGTTCATCTTCTTCGATTCGTTTATTTCATCAAAAAAATGTCACATTGTTAAAAATAATTTGCATCCCCTTTAATGAATATCTATCCTCAAAATCTATATTCTTTATTTACAAAAAAGTTTTAATTTATTATATTGAAACCAAAATATATAATATCCCATGTGATCTTCACATCTCCCTTTATCAATTTTCAAAAAGAACCTTTTTTCTCTTTTTATGATATGGGTTTCAAGAATGTTATTTGGAAATGATAAAACATTATTTATTTCACCTTTCAAATATCTTTTTTTCCACTCCACATTTACTAAAAATAATATTTATGAATTTTCCAAGACTATATTATTGAGATACAGTTATATGTAATTGTTAAAATAATTTAATTTCAAAAACATAAAATTTATCTTGTACCAATTCATTCTCCCACCACCATGATCAGTTTCCTTTAAGAAATATCATCTTTACATTTTCATGCATTTTTAAATTAATTATCCATTATTTTTTTATAAATTGAATTTTTAAAATTTATAAAAAATTAAAATGTTATTTATTATTATTTCAAAAATTAAATTTTAATTCTCTTTTAAAAGTTTTATTATCTATGTTAATATACTTTTCCATTTCTTATGCATCACTAGAAATATTCCTTAATGGATACATCCATGTTATTTCTATAAATGAATTTTGATTGTGTATTGTAGTAATATTCATGAAACCAATATCTTTATCAGGTGTAACACCTCAATTTTTTATTATTTTTTTCCAAATAAATATATTTTATTTGATGTCTTACATTGTATTCCACAACAAGATAAGTTTTTGTTATATGATACACTAAGATAAGCTTTCGCTACACGGAACACCGAATGGGCTTGTATTACATGCAACACTGAGTTTCTACAAAACAATTTTTTTAATTATTTAACGAATAAAATTAAAACCTAGGTTTTAAAGTTGAAGGTATGAATAGAATTAACAGAATTAGGGATGAATGGTTTGTAAATTTAAAACACTTTTGAAATTAAAAGGAAATAATTTTTTGAAAAAACTATTTAAATCAACTTAAGTGTGTTTTATACAAATAAAATAATAAAATAAATCATGTTCGATTATATTAATTAAATATATATTCAATATAATTTTTAAAAATTCATCTTAGGTATTTTCTAGTCTCTATATAAGAACAAATCTAATTTCTTCCATAAAAGATGTATTTTTCTAAAAAGGTTGTTTTGTCGCCTTTTAATGGTGCACTGATGTTAAATCTAGTGTTTTACACTTGTATAAATTATATTTGAAAAAATAAATTTATTTATTGAAATAGGGATATTAAAATTTAATTTTGTTCATTTTTTGGTATATTTTTGAGAGGTTTCATATTTTTATAAATAATAAAAAATACTTAATTTTAATTGAAAATATATTTTCATTAAAAATAATTAGTTGTGTTTAATAATTTAATTTATTGGTTTTGAAGTATAATTATATAAAAAACTAATGATTTTTCCCAATTTTTATCTTTAGAATCAAATTCATAATGAATTTGGATATAAAAACGTCTCAATCTTTTTTACGTTTTCATTTTAAAAACTTATTTTCTCATTATATAAAATGGATAAATTTTAAAAAAGTTTTATCTCATTATAACATTTGAATTTTGGAAAATGGATATGATTTTTGGAATTCTATGGCCCAAATTTATTAATTAGTACCCTTTTATTTTTGGACAATATGAATAGTAACTTTGGTAATTTTTATTTCCATGATTAATGGTAAATCGGGTAATCAAGGGTAACAATAATATTATAAATATTATAAAACTGCCCTAAAACATGATAAAATGTTATTGAGTGAATTTATTTAGATCCATATCATATAATTATTTGAAATTGAATTATTTAATGGACACTTTTCCTTGAAAATGAATTAGATATTATTAAAAACAAAGAGAGTGAAAAAATGTCCCACTCTTACTTTTAATAATAATAATATTTTAATTTTATTATAAGTAGAAGATAATCTAAACTAAATATATTATTATGAAATATAAAAGGATTATATACACTTTGAAAATTTATTTTTAAATTTTAGTATAGAAATTATTTTCATAAATAATTACAAAATTCTAATGCAGTAGTTATTCAAATAAGGTAATAATCAATTAAATGATATTAGAAATGATAAAATAAACAATATTTGAATTAATTAAATTTATCTATTAATTAGATATGTGAATATAAAATGTTAATGATGTATTAAAATAATTCATTTGAAGTTATATTTTTTTTATTAATTTCTTTAATGTCAATGTAATGAATCATTTCAAAATTTACAGTTATGGTATTTTATGAAAATAATATTTTATTAAATTATTTAAAAACTGTAATAAATATTTAAAAATTAAGCTAAATTACAATATGGTCTCAAATTTTATACATGTTTTACTTATGATTTAATTAAAACCACATAAGTAAATAATCACGAACATTTAATATTGGAATATTTGATACATTAGTTAAAATTCAATTAGGATAACTAAGAGTTAAAAAAATGATAAGTATTAAAATAGTACCAAAACATGTCTAAAATATATTGGTTGATGATATTAACACTATATATCATCAAATAATAGAATAAATAGACGTTTGGAGGTATTTTTATTGATATTTAATTTATAATAAATTAATATTTTCAGTAAATTCCAAAAGTGCCCCTCACCTCTCTAATAAAAGGGAACCTCTTCTTCCCTTTTCTTCATACTTCATAACCTATTTTTTCATTATAAATAGGTAAAACTTTCCTATAAACATCCATACCTTAATCCTATAATCCTTTCTTTGGGTATAAATCCATTCAAGGAAGTCCATTATTAAAAACTAAGAGGTGTTACCCAAAGAAGAGGTAACATCATTTGACAAGCTCTTTTGATATATTTTCATTCTCCGCCCCTAAAATATTATAATTCCATAATTATATAATATACACAGTATCCTAAATATAACTATATATTGTTACTATAATGGTTCTACCTAAACTCAAGAACACTTCCATCAAATGGGTAATGAACTTACCATTCTTGTGTTCAAAGAACTACAGCCTCATGAAATGAAAATGTTTGTTTTTATATACCACCTCTCACGATTGGGTGTTTTGATGGAAAATATATTTTTAAATTATATATATAATATTAATTATTTATTTATAATTTATAATTATTATATAACACATACCTTAATTATTTTCTATTTTTTGAAAATATGATAACTTTGTTTGTGGATGTGTAGACTGTCGCCACGTTAAAGCGGTGTGATTCCTTAACACTCTACATGGAATTAATTAAGTATAGGAATAAAAAACATTTATAATATATATGAAATAATAATTCTATTTTAATAATTATATATATATATGTGTCATTTACTTTATTTCTCTCAAAACAATAATTAAACGGAAACAATGTTAATTCATACATACGGCCTACCGTCTCCATGAAAGGTGTATTCTATTTCTTATTTATATTGTTTATAGATTATTATAAATATATTTATACTTAATATATATGATATTTCTATTATTTTTATTGTGTGGAAATATATGAATCATGATCTAAGTAATAGTATTAAGGATAACAAGTCAAAACAAGTGGATGTTACCGAAAATGTAACACTAACATGGAATAAATAATAAACGAATAATAGAAGGTCAAAAGTAAATCATATAGTGTATGAATTAATTAATTATGTTTTTTTAAAAGATTTATAATAATATTATATTTATTATAAATTATGTTGTAATGAATACAAATAGATTCACTACATAAGGTAAGAGATTTATGTCTCACCTTTAGTTCTATGGGATGCATGACTTGTACACAACTTGTTTTTCCTATGTGGTGTATATAATTACCATGAATGTATTATATGAGTCTCATAAAAAATATTATGATATTTACATATCAATATAATTTTATTTATTTCATGAGGCATATTATTCTACTGATTATAAAGTGATGATTATTTATTTCACAATTTCATTAATATTTTGGACTATTCCCTTTTATATCTCTATTGGAGAATATTTATCTTCCATTTCCATGTTTTCTATTTTTTTCAAAAACATGTTATAATGATTCTACTTCAGATGTTTAAATTCATTTTTCCAATTTTTTACTTTCTACTACACTTTTTAAAATTAATCATTTTATGGATTTCCAAACAAGGTACTTTTTGACATTTCAGGAAAAAATTTGAAAGGAATGTTTTTTTAAATTATATGACATAAACATAATTTTCACCATCATGATTTCATAATGATTATAATTTTCCTTTAAAATATTCTAGGTTTATTTTCAAATAAAAAATTTTCTTTGAAAATTGAACTTCATTTTAAAAAAATAAAATATTTTTAAAGGAGAAAGGATATTTTCCTCAACAATTGTTTTCATGTGATCCCTAGAAGTTATTTTCTATCTTAGATAAAATTATTTTTTGTTACATATGATTTACTAGGGATATGATTAAATGTTACCTTTGTTATTATTTATAATAATGGTTTATGTTTATGATGAAATTATATTTATGAAACCAAATTATTTCCTAAGGGTTATGTAATGATTTAATGATGTTTATGAAACCGATTTCATTTTGTGGGTTTTGATATAATGAATTATTCATGTTTATTTAGAAAATATATATGGTTTTCATTATATGATAGGTGTGGAATATATATATCACTCAAATTAATTGGTTAAATATTTATATCTCATGAGATAATGATGGTAAGTTGATGGGCTTGATACACTATAAAATATGGGGAAACACGGTCCACTATGGGAATATGGGGAAACTCAATACCTTAAAAGGAAAGGAATGTGACTAGGGACGGTGTTGTTTCCTTCCTAGTAGGTGTATTTCCCATTAAGTGTCATATTATTTTTTCTAAATGTGCATTAACTTATAGATAATGATACTATATGCTTACGTATCTGCCAAAAATTCCATGCCATATTCTTATGTTATGATTTCATGGATTATGCTCTTGATTCCCTTAATATTTTTCTATTATGAATGTTAATTATTTATATAATGAAACATATTTTGGATATTTTATATGAATTGTATGTTAATATATTTTCATGATCATATTCTCATTCCCTTATATTCATGTTCATTTTTTACCGTTATTGAGCACCTAAACTCACCCTTTTTATGTTTCCTTTCCCCAGGATATAAAGATATGTATTATGAATGAGGTGTATAAAAGGTTTTTTAGTCATGAATAATCTAGTTTGAGATAATTTACCTCAGTTATATACCAATGTTTATGTTTTCATGCTTCTAAAGGAACAAAAATAATATGATATTTGGGTATATGTTTGTATAATATATTAAGTATTACGAAAAAAATGATTAAATGTTAATGTATGAAAAGAGAGGTTCTTTATAGTTGGTATTAGAGAAAACATTTAGTTAACCTTTGTAATCTAGGATGATAAAACATTAGTGTGGTCCCTAAAGATATTTATAATGATATTTCTAGGGATTTCTCTAAGGATAATACTATGCTTTCATTGATTAAAGAAGGTGTAATAATTTAAACATAATATTAGTGGTTTTTCATGATTATTTGGTTCCTCAATATGAACATTGTTTCTTACTATATTATTTTTTGTTTTATTCTATGGATGGAACATGAAGTAACCTTGTTATTGCCAATTGTGATGGAAAATGACACAATTTTTCTCATGAGAAACTAGATTATATGGTAGAATCAATGAAAAAATATGTTACTATGCTTATCCGAATTTCCTAATCTATGAACCATACAAGACTTCAAAGAGTGAAAAGGAGGGAATAATATTCTGTTGAGTCCTTCTTGAGGTAGCTTCCACCATCTTTCAGTGTGTCTTTTAATCCACTTGTTTCTGAATAATGGATCAGAGCCACTAAAAAGATATTCTTCATTCTACAGTGTTTATAACAAGAGAAAGTGATTTTGTATGTTTATCAGTTAGAAGGCAAAGTATACCATTGGTGAAATCTAATCAAGAATACGAGGAAAAAATTTGAAACAAAATCCATGGAATGGTATTAGTTCGAGAAATTATTCTTCAATAATTACATTAATAATGTTCTTCTTATGAAGATGGAAAATGAGTTACTTAAGTTGAAGAAAAAGGTTGATGAATCCATCAGTACCTAAAAGTATAATTTTACAAGACATGTGATGTATGCATTTATAATTATCATCCACCAAAAAGTATGCTTTAACAATTCATCAGTGGGTTAAATCAAAGTTTCATAAATAGATTAGCTATAAGTGAATTTAGTAGTGATGAAGATATTGTGCATTATACAGTCAAGGTTGAAATGGAGGTTGGAGTTATGTATCAACCTCATGGATTTAACAAGAAAATAAATATGAAGTTCAAATGAAATTTAAAACCCACAGAGAAAATAAGATGATCCTTACTTTATGTGTTATGTTTGGAAATAATCAAGGATGAAATTTTTTTTATTGTGTCCAACAAATGAGTTATGTGTGGAAGGGAAGTCCATCACGAAATTGATTTCTAAACTGATGGGAAGAAGTTGGCCATTGATGAAAATAGATAGAAATAAAAACAAAATTTACCACCCAGACTTTAGTTCTTCAAGTGTAAGAATAATGTTCATTATGATAACTAGTTCCCAAACCTAAGGGTTTGTGATGATGATCAGTGTCACAAACCTCTTAAGATAAAGGACAAGGGGGGATATCATGAGAAAACTATCTCAGATGAGGGGTGAAATAACAATTTTGTGAAAGGTACAATTATTATTCACTCTATATCTACTAATGTCTTATTTGATTCTATATCTATCCACTCTTTCATATCTAAGTAATTTCATAAGGGTGTTATTATTCCAACCAAATTATAATATATGGAATTAATATTGAAAACCCCTAATGGTTTGATATTTCATCTCATTTCTATAATTCTTCTATGATTGATATTTGTGGGAATGTGTTTCCTACAGATATTTTCATTATTCCCCTAGCTAAATATGATATCTTATTAGGCATCGGTTGGATTTCTCTATATAAATCTCATATCAATTTTCAAGGAACAGAAGTTACATTTGATGTTGCAAAATAACCTATTATAATATATAAGGGTGATGATAAGTGTGAATTCCCAATGGAAATTACATCAAATTTACATGTATTAATTCCCATTAAAAAGGGAGTCTCACGTCAAATGGTTGGGGAAAAATTGACATCGATGATATTGCAATTTTTCATGAATTTGTGGATTTCTTTTCAAAATAGTTTCCTAGTCTTCTTCCAAAACATGAAGTTGATTTATTAATCAAACCCATACCTAGTTCTACAACAATTTCAAAGAATTCTAGTATAATGTACCCAATTAAGTTATTGAAATTGACGAGTAAACTCCAAGAAAACCTTAATAAGGGATTTATTCGGCCATGTGTGTCACCTTGGGTGCACAAGTTCTTTTTGTGAAAAATAATATGGATCGATGCGAATCATCATTGATTATCAAGAGTTAAACAAGATCAAAATCAATAAAATTAATCATCTTCCCTATATTGGTGATTTATTTTATGAACTATGTGTAACTAAATATTTTTACAAGAGTGGACTTCATTCTAGAAACCATCAATTGAGGGTAAAGAACGAGGATATACCCATGGAGACATTTTGTACAATATTTCGGAACTATGAATATATAGTAATTCCTTTAGGTCTTACTAATTCCCCTATTATCTTCTTGAATTTTATGAATAGAGACATTATAGATTATGTTGATCAATTTTTGGTCATATTTATTGAGGATATTATTATCTATTCAAATAGTATGGATGAGCATGAAGATCACATGAAAATTGTTTTAAAACCCTTATGATGGAGAAACTGTATGAAAACATTACAAAGCGTAAATTTTTGTTCAGAAAGGATTATTTTTTGGGTCACATAATATCATGAGATGGTATAGTAATAGATCCATCAAAGAAAGAGGTTTCTGAGTGCTGGTGGAGACCAAACATGGTGATTTAGATCCATAGTTTTATTGGATTAGTTGTATATTATGGATGGTCTATGGAGAATTTCTCACAAATATATAATCCTATGACCAAGTTAACTTTGAAGGGTTATATATTACTCTGGATAGATGAATGTGATGAAATTTTCAAGGAACTATAGAGAATATAGGTCAACACACCTCTTCTAACATTACACTATAATGTATGAAGGTTTGTAATCTATATTTATGAATACAAGAAGGGATTGGGATGTGTCCTAATAAAAAATAACATGATAATTTTTTATTCCTCATGACAGTTGAAGATTTATGAGAAAAATTACCCAACTCGGGATTTAGGGTTATATACAGTAAAATATTAATTCAAAATATAGATGCATTATCATTGTGGAGAAAAGTATGATATATATATCAACCAGAAAAGTATGAAATATATATTCACATAGAAGAAGATGAAAAAGAACTATAGGAGATGGTTATAGCTGATAAAGGAATATGACTACTCAATATATTACTACCTTGGGAAAGAGAACAAGGTGGATGATTCTTTGAGTCAAAAATATCATTCTATCTTATCCATGTTGAGGATCTCAAAAGATCCAATATTTCTGGATTTTTATAGGATGGATCTGTAAATATTGAAGGAAAAGGAAAAATCATATCTTTCTCAATTGAATGTTCAACAGTCCATTAATGTGAATATTAAAGAGGTTTACAAGGATGATGTATATCTGAAAAAGAAGGTTAAAAATGTTCATGAGTTTAAAGTTGATCGGGATGGAATAATAAGATTTCGAAACCGTTTATGTGTTCCCTCCTTAATGGATTTAATGAAGTATATATTATAGGAATCTCATATTTTTTTTAATTCTCTATTCATCCTAACAAATATATACATAGATTTGAAGGAATTATTTTTGGTGGGATGGCTTGAAGAGATATGTCACAGAGTTTGTATCTTGGTGTTTGGTATGCTAGAAAGTTAAGTTTATAGTGAAAATATTTAAGTGGATTTTATCTATTACCCTTACTAGAATGGAAATGTGAGAATATCACTATGTATTTGGTCAATGGAATCCCTAATACCTCTAATAGGAATTATTCTATATTGGTTTTATTTAATATCCTTACTAAGTTAGTACACATAACTGGTATTAGAGAAGACTTATATCTAGGTTTACTTTCCAAGATATACATTAATGAATTTGTAAGGTTGTATAGAGTTCCACATTCTATTTTATCTAATCAGAAATTGAGGTTTAACTAAAATAGATAGTGAATTCTTCAACAAGAACATGATATAGAATTGGGTTTCAGTACAACCTATCATCCTCAGATAGATGGTCAATTTGAAAGAACAATTCAAACCCAAGAGGATATGTTGAGATCTTATTCTCTGTATGTTCATTGTGGTTGGGATAAAGAAATTCCTCTAGTTAATTTTTATTAAAAAAATAGATTTCACTCAATCATTCATATGCCTCTTTAAGAATCCCTCTATGGGAAAAAAATAGAGCTCCAACATTCTGGGATGAACTTATAGAAAGAAATCTATTTGGACCTAAGATCACTAAAGAGATAGATGAGAAGTTTAGATCCATTCAAAAACATAGAAAGTCAATAGAAAGTTGGAAGAAAATATATTTCGATAACCAACAGCATGATCTATAATTTCATGTTGGTGAGAAGGTGTTTCTATGAATTTCTCCTTAAAGGAAGGTTTTGAGGTTTTGGAAGAAAGGGAATCTAATTACAAGGTATATTGGTCCCATTAAGATTCATGATCGTATCAGGATGGTATCATATCTCTGGACACTTCCTCTAAATCTTTATCAATTCTATGATATGTTCTATGTATCTCTCATGAGAAGTACATACCTGACCCTTCACATGTACTGAACGCATAGGTTATACTATTGAAGAAAGATATTTCTTACGAGTAACAACCAATTGAAATTATTGATCTTATAGAGAGAGGAATACAAAACAAGACCACTCACTTGGTCAATGTTTTGTGGAGAAACCATCAGTTAAAGGTAGCTATGTGGGAAGTTGAGGATACAATGAGGTAGATTTATCCACATTTGTTTATATCAAAATGATTAATTTGAAGGTAAAAGTTTTTTAAGGGGGGTAGAATGTAACACCCTAATTTTTAATGAATATTTTTTCAAATAAATTAATTTTCATTGATTAATTTTTTTTATACCACACCAAGTTAAGTTTTTGATATATGTTATACAAAGATAATCTTGTGCTACACGCAACACCGTCTTGGCTTGCATTACATGCAACACTGAGTTTCTACAAAATAATATTATTTGTAACTATTTTAGAAAATACAATTAAAACCTTTCTGTTTGAATAGTGGGAATGAGTAGTATTAACTAACTTATTGATGTGTGGATTAAACATCTAAACCCCTTTTAAAATTGTATGGAAATCATTTTCTGGAAAAAAATATTTATATTCACATAAGTGTGTCTTATACCAATAAAAAAATAAATCACTCATGTTGTATTATATTAATGAAATAAAAATCCAATATAATTTTTATCATTCATCATATGTTTTTTCTAGAGAGGATATAAGAAGAAATACAATTTTATGCATAAATGATGTATTTTTCAAAGAAAGAAGTTTTGATTACTTTTGATGGAGCACTGGTTTTAAATCTAGTTTTGACATTTTTATAAATTATATTAGAAAATATAAAATACTTATTTGAAATAGGGATATAAAAATTAAATTTTTATGTATTTTTCATATTTTTTGATATGTTTCATGTTTTGATTAATAGTTAATAATACTGATTTTTAATTGAAAATAAAATTTTCATCAAAGTAGTTTATAGTGTTAAATTATATATTTGATTAGATTTAAAGTATAATTAGAAAAATATTTTATCACTTAATCCTATGCTGGTCAATTTAATTAACTTCACAATGAATTTTAATATAAAAACATTTCAATGTTTTGGATGTTTTCACTTTAAAAACTAATTTTCTCATTCCATCAACAGGATTAATTTTAAATTAATTTTCACCAATTCCAAGATTTTAATTGTGAATAATGGATTCCATATTTCTAATCATAAGGTCAAAATTTATTAATTTGTTCCCTTTTATTTTTGGAAAATATGAATAGTAACTTCATAAATTTTGATGACTATGGTTAAGGGTAAATCGAGTAATTAAGGGTGAAAATAACATTATAAATATTAGAAAACTAATGTGACACATGCTAAAATATTATTTTTTGAACATAATTTAACCCATATCATCTATGGATAATAAATTTAATTATTTAATAGACACTTGTGTGTGAAAATTATTTTGATATTATTAAAAAGAAAGAGAGTGAAAAAATGCCACACACTTACTTTTAATAAGTAAACTATTTTAATATGGGGATAAATAAAAGATATTCTCAACTATATATATTATTAAGAAATAAAATGTTTTATCTACATCATGGATTATTTTTAAACCTTTATTAATGAAATACCTTTCATAAATAATTACACAATAATAATGCAGTAATTATTCAATTAATTAAATAATCAATTAAATAATATTAGAAATATTAAAAGAAATATAGTTTTACATAATTAAGGTTATAAAAGACTTTTTTAGGTTCATATGACATATTAATGATGTATTAAATTAATTTCTTATAAGTTATCTTGGTGTATGGATTTTCTTAAAGTTAATGTAATGAATAGTGTGGAAATTGAAAGTAATGGTATTTTAGGAAAATAAAATTTTATTAAATTAATTTAAAATCTTAAAACATATTTAAAAATTAAAAAATTATAATATGATTCATTTATTATTTAATTATCACAACATAATAAAAAATTATGACCTTTTAATATTGAAAAATTTTCTACCTTAGATTAAAATAGGATAACTATGGGTTAAAGAAACTTTTCGGGTTTGAAATAAACCCAAAACATGTAAAAATATATTCTTGATGATATTACTACCCTATACCATCTTTGATTCAAATAAATGTCCTTATATATGTATTTTAATTTATATTTAATTTATTATTAATTAATATTTTTTAGGAATTCTAAAAAGTGTCCCTCACCTCTCCAATAAAAGGGAACATGTTATTATATTTTATTCACACATGAGAAACTATTTGGTTTGGAAAAAAACTAACCACATATCCTCCCAAAATTCCTCCCATAATCTTATTTTTCTCCCTTTTGGAATAAATCCATATATAGATTTCCTTTTGTCAAAACCAAGAGGAGTTATCCAAAGAAGAGGTAACATCCTTTCACAAGATCATTTTTTTATTTTCATTATCCATGCACTAAATATTCTTAAACAATTACTATATAATAAAAATTTTATCCTCAATATTATGACATTTTTTATTCTTAGGGTTAGTCCCACACTTAATGGAATTCTATAAAATCGGTAACAAACTTATTATTCCTGTGTACAGCAAACTACCGCCTCACAAAATGATTTTGTTGATTTTTCCACACCACCTCTCACATTTGAGTATTATTATGAAAAATCAATTTTTATATGATATTTATGATATTAATGATTTATTTATTCTTCTTTAATCATTATATAACACATAACTGCTTTCTTTCTATTTTTTGTAAATACAATAATTTTGTTTTTGTATGTGTGGACTACCGCCTCCTCAAAGAGAGGTGATTCGTTCACACTCTACATAAAATGTATAAAGGTTGTTATTACTAAATTTTTATTTTATATGTGAAATAACAATTCTAATTTAACATATATATATATATACATATATTTCATTTAATTTCTTTCTTTCAAAACAATAATTAAACGGAAACAATGTTCATATGTACGTATGACCTCTCATCTCCATTTACGATGTATTCCATTTCTTATTTATATTGTCTGTATAGTATTATAAATATATATATACTAAATATTTATGATATTTATATCATTACTCACATTAATTAAATAATTAAATCATTATCTAATAAGAGGGTCATGGATAACAAGTCAGAATAAGTGTATGTTACTGGAAATGTAACACTAACTTGGAATGGATAATAAACGGGGAGTCGAATGTTATAAGTAAATAATATATGGTATGATGCAATAGAATATGATTATAAAAATATATATCATAATATTTTATTTATTATACAATAGATTTTAAGGAATACAAAGAGATTCAAGACATAAGGTAAGGGATTTATGTCTCACCTTTATTTCTATGGGACACATTCCTTATACATTACTTGTTATTTTATGTGGTCTATATACTCCCCATGAATTTATTTTATGAGTCTTATACATGATATTATGGTATTTTCATATCCGTATATTTTTTTTCTTTCAGGTGGCATACAATTCTACTAATTATAAAGTGATGATTATTTATTCCACAATCTCATCAATATTTGGGATTGTTTCATTTTGAGTCTCTATTAGGGAATATTTATCTTCCATGTCCTTGTTTTCTAAAAAAGATTTACTATTAACTTTTGGATGTTTCGATTCATTTTTACCTATTTTTGACTTCATAATACATGGTTTGAATGGAATATTTTTTCCATTTTCCAAATGAGGTACTTTGTGACTATTCCTAAAAAAGTATGAAAGGAATGCTTTTTAACATATATGACATGTATAAAATTTTACCCCGCATGATGCCATAATGATTTGAATTTTAATTTACAATATTCTAGGGTTATTTTCAAAGAAAATTTTTTCTTTTAAAATTGAATATCATTTTATGAAATAGAAATGTTTTAAATAAATTAGGATATTTTCCTCAAGAATTAATTTCAAGTGATATTTCAAAATTATTTTACATATAAGATGACATTAATTTATGTAACTTATGTTTTAATAGGGATATGATTTAATTATGCCATTATTATTATTTATAATAATAGATTATGTATATGATGGGATGATAATTATGAAACCCATTTCTTTTCCATGAGTTATGCTATGATTGATTGATGTTTGTGAAACCCATTTAAATATAAGTGTTCTGATATGATGAATGGTTCATGTTCTGGTGGAAGGTAAGTTTGGTTTTTATTATGTGAAGTGTGGGACCTGTATCACTCTAACATTTATTGGGTAAATATTTATATATCATGATATAATTATGGGAATCAAGTTGACGGACATGATCCACCATGAAATATGGGGAAACCCTATACACTATGGGAAGATGAGGAAACCTAGTCTCTTATAAGGAGAGGTCTCTGAATGGGGATGGTGGTGTTTCTATCCTAGTAAGTGTAATCCCCCTCAAGTTTCTTATTATGTTCTGATACTGCCCCTTGACTTATATGGAATAATATTACGTTTTTATGTGTCTTACACAAATTACTTATCTTATTCATATGTTATTCTTTAATATATTATGATCTTGATTCGCTTATGATATATTTATTATGAACAGATAGTATTTATGCATTGAAAATTTTTTATTATCTTTGATATGTAAGGTATGTTCTTCTATTTTCATTATCATGGTCTCATACCCTTATATTCACGATATTCATACATATGTTCCATGTTTACCCACATTAAGCATCTAATAACACCACTTTTTATGTTTCCTTTCCCTTGAATATAAAGATATTTATTATATATGTGGTGTCAAAGAAGGGTTATAGTCATGAAGAATCTAGTTGGAGATAATGTAGCTCAATTTGGTACCAATGTTTATGTGTCCATGTGTCCAAACAAACTAAACTAATACGGCCATTGGGCCTTTGTTTTTGTAATGTATTAAGTATTCCGCAAAAATTATGAAATGATAATGTATGAAAAATGAGGGTCTCTATATTATGTATGTTTTGATTTGATCAAATTTTAAAGGTTTTATTATGTGGAACACATATACATGTACATATTATGATGTGATGGGTGGACCTAGAATTATGTATCCCCCTAATGCAATGGGTAATTATTTATATCTTATAATATTAAATGTAAGGAAGTAGGAGTCAATCTAATCCACTATAAGAATATGTACACTATTTTTATGGTAATTAGGTGTAAACTCAATCTATCATGGGACTTTATCCACTTTGTTTATGGGAATGATGATTAAACCCAATACATGAAGAAACTCTTTCTACTATGTTATATTTTATAAGTAGTTATCCTTTACTTATCCTTATGATGTAATGTTTAATGTTTCTTTACATTATTTTGATTCCATGATAATATGAATTCTAATTCTTTTTTACCAATACTTATGTTTATATTAATGTTGTTGGGCAAAAATCCCTCAAGGTAACATTGAAGTATTTTTGGGTTGATTGTGTTTGTTGACAAAGCAGGTTTCCATGGATACTTGTCGAGTTCCTGAGAATTTGTTGACAATCCTTGTTGACAAAGAATGATGACAAAGGAAAGGACGATCTGGAGGCGGTACAAAAGAGCTGTACAAGGTGGCACCATTTCCCAGTGTTTGCAAAATTTTTGGGGTCCAAAATTTTGAAGTTTGGTGATCATCGTGAAAAGTGGATATCCATGAAGATCATATTTTTATATGGCAAAGGAATGAATTTCACGAAGAGAGGATGCATGGTTTGAAAATCGCGAAGACCAGAAGAATGGAGGTGGTGAGTCTTCGTGATTACGACAAGCTTAGCGAACGGCAGAGGCTGAAGCGCATCGCAGAGGTGAAGGGATTTTCGAGGGAGCTTCACGGTGAAGGCGTGAAGGAATGTTGACGGTAATACTCTGCGATTATGACGAGCTCTATGAACAGAAAATTGTCGTGGTGCTTCGCGATTTGGACAGAATTCCGGCAGAAACTTCGAAGATTCGCGATTTGAGATGACGTGGCGTTGACTTCACGCGGAAAGTTCGAGGGTCGGTGGAATCACCTATAAATGGAGTCCAACCCCCTCGAGAGAAGTAGAGAGAATTTTCAGAGAAAATCTATTACTCTCGGTTCGCAGAGTTGGTTCGCGAAGGTAGTGTGCTTCGCGAAAGGGGAGATTCGCGGCGGCTATTCTAGCTCCGCGAAAGGCGTGTGCCCCGCGTTGTCTCAGTGAGCTTCATGGGGAGGTAGGAGATCTGCGACGGCCTAAGCATTGCGAAGGTCTATGCATCGCGAGAGTGCTTCGTGATAGATCTTCATGCAAAGGCAGGAGCTTTGCGAAGGCTTGTTTGAGCTTCGCGAAATTGGGAGCCTAGTGAAGAAGGGTGGTTTGCGAAGGTGTTTACAAAGTGAATTGCCCAGTGGTTAAGAGGCAAAGTGGTATTCATCATTGGATGAAAGTTGGACTATAACAGAGCATCCATCAACAGTTAAGGATGCATGTATTCATGCAAATGAAGAGACCTACAGGTCTATAAACTGTGAGTGGATCCCTTCTAAGTGTAGTGAGCATAGGAAGAGGAAGAAGTTGATCCTGTCCACCGACAGTGAGCCAGAGAGAGAGAAATAGGGAGTGACCCTTGGGAAAGCAGTGAGCTGACCCTAAACTTTGCAAAGGAAGTGAGCCTGGGACAGAGTGACTGTACCCGAACATTGTAATCCACAGCTAGTGAAGTATAGTGGAATTTGGTACGACCGGAAATCTGTCGGCGTATTCTCCTTGGACGTAGCCCTTAGTGGTGAACCAAGTAAAATTGTTGTGTTCTGTACTTTCTTTACATTCTGTTTATATTGTGCAACAGGAAAGAGAGAGAAGAGTGTTTTTTTAATAGAAAAACAAGATCAGAACGGGCATTAATTTTCAATTAGTCATACCCTGATTCACCCCCCCCCCCCTCTTAGGTTATTCAGCCTTGTGGACCTAACAATTGGTATCAGAGGGAGAGGATGATATTAGTTCTTCTCTCAATGGAATCCACTAATCATAGAGGGATTCTGATCTTCGACGGATGTAAATTTCAGATATGGAAGAATCGAATGCAACACTATTTCCGATCTTTGGGAATGGATGTGTTTTCATCAGCTATGCATGGTATCACAGCTGATATTACTGGTGGTGCATTATCAGAAGATGATCTTAAAGAGTTGGATTCTGATTCCAAAGCAATCAATTCCTTAGTGGGATCCTTTTCCAATCCCATATATATAAAGTTTATGTCATGAAAAACGTCACATGCCATGTGGGAAAAGCTTTTGAATATTTATGAAGGGGATACAAAAGTCATAGAGGCAAAGCTGCAAGTGTTGTGGAACAAGTATGAAGATCTGAGAATGAACCCAAATGAGTCTGTTGATGCATTCTTTGATAGGGTAAATGATGTGGTAGAAGACATACGGGGTCTTGGAGAAATTATCGAAGATATAAAAATTGTGAAGCGCATATTGAGAAAACTTCCACCTCGGTTCAATCCGAAAGTTTCTGTTTTGGAATATAAAGACCCAAAAGAACTGACATTGGATAACATGCATAGTACTCTTGTTGCATATGAAATGACAAATGATGATAATGAGACTGTGGAAAAGGGGAAATCCAAAGAGGTGGCATTCAAGGCCATGAAGAAACTCACCATTGAAGATTCTAATGAAGAATAAGAGACAGATGAGGTGATGTCATTCCTTTCTTCAAATCTGCAAAAAGGAAGAGGAAATTTTAAAGGTAAACTTCTACTAGCATGATTTCGATGTGGAAAGGTTGGTCATCTTGTGGCAAGATTCCCCAAGAAATTTCAAGATAAAGATGATGATGATGATGAAGTTGAAATTCCCAAGAAGAATACTTCAGCGTTTGTGAAAGGGAAGAAGAAATTCAAGAGAAATTTCTTCAAGAAAAAGAATCTGCTTTCACAAGAATTTGAAAGTTCATAGGAGTCTGAGGATTAAGAGGTTGAGGACTTTGAAAATTGTAAAGATCATAGGAAAAATGCAATGGTAGCAGTCGTCTGTAGTTCTCAGAAAAATGAAGAAGTTGACGCTGAAGAAGAAGATTAAATTGAAGGGAGAGTTGATATGGAAGCCGAATTGGAAGTAGCTCTTGAGGAGATAGATGTTTGGAGATCCAAAGTGAAGAAATACAATAAAGTGGTTCGTGATGCCAAACTCTATATGCAACAACAGGATGAAGAAAAGTCATAACTGTTAGAAGAAATAGAAAGACTAAAATCCTCAACACCAGAGAGCTCAAAAAATATTGTTGAGAATAAGCTTAAAATTGAGGAACAAAAGAAGGAAATTGATTGTTTGACTAACATAGGAAAGGAGCAGGTCAGACGTATCAAAGAGCTTGAAGAAGAAGTGGTCAGTCTGCGACGAAAAATGAATGATCAAGAAAAACTTTTGTCCCCCAATGTGATATCAGAAAAGCAAGCCATTCAGAAGACAGGGAAGATGAAAGAGGAGGCTCGTAGTTCAGCAGGAGTGAAGCAACAAGAAAGCTCAAATACTAAGGTTGATTCAGGGCTTGATAAGAAACAAAAATTGGTGGCAGTTAATGTCAGACCGCAAGCAAACGTCCCGAAATTGAAGGTTGATTTGGGCACAAAATAGAATCATAATATTCAGAGATCCCAAATGGAAAATCGTAGTGCTGAAGTATCATGAAGTAATGTATCCTATATCAGGTGTTATTGCTGTGGTAAAATGGGACATTCATAGTATGTGTGTTCCATAGCCAAGATATATAGAAGGGAACATGAACAGAGATGGCAGCCAAACAGAGAACGGTTTTCTAGAATATATTTTTAAGGACACTGTTTTTGGTGAGGAGGATTTGGGCACATGTCTAGGTACTGTACTTTGACCATTCAGAGAAATGTTCCAAAGCAGAATCAAAACGTTCGCAAGCAGCAGGTCAATAAACTGACAGGCAAGTTAAAAATGCAAAATAGATTTGCGGCTTTGCAAGATGAGGCTGGTCCATTATACTCTGAGAGAGAACAGAAGTCTCAATCCATGCCGAGTGCGAAATAAAAATTGTGGACCAAGAAAAAGAAAAATGGGAAGGCCGTTGTGGCGGAGATTTCCCTTAAAGCATCAAATCAATATGGTTTTTGGATCCTTGACAGTGGTTGCACATCCCACATGACGGGTAATAAGGATCTTGTTACAGGCATAAAATATGACAAAGGAGTTTTTAAATTTGGAAATGATGAAGGCCTGAAGATTTTTGGCTCAGGGAAAGCCAAGTTTGGGGGAAAAGAGATGAGACGTGTTGATGTCTTGGTAGTAGGGGATCTTAGTCATAACTTACTCAGTGTCAGTCAACTATGTGACTCTGGGAACTCTATCTGATTTACCAAGAATATGTGTGTTGTGAAAGGAAAAGATGGAGCAGCTGTTCTGTAGGGAAAAAGGTCAAAGGGAAATCTCTACCTTGTAGGTGGGGAAGAAGACACATTTCTTTTATTCAGAGGGAAAGAAAACCAGCTGTGGCATAAGCGACTTGGTCATCTGTGCCAACCATCTATGGAGGATCTCATAACGTGTGATGCTGCTAGAGACCTTCCCAAACTATCACATGATCGCACTCATACGTGTGATGCTTGCCAACAAGGGAAGATTATCAGAAAGACATACAAGCCAAAGGAATGGAAATCAATTAGAGTTCTCGAACTGGTTCATGCTGATGTATGTGGACCTATCTCACCATGAACTATAAATGGGCAAAGGTACTATGTTCTTTTCATTGATGATTATAGCAGAATGGCCTGGGTATTTGTCATTACCCATAAGACAGAGGTGTTTATTTGCATAAAACAGTATAGGAGGGAATCAGAAAGGATGCTTGGGCAGAAAATTTTGAAGTTCCGTATAGATAACGATACAGGTTTCACAAACAGTCAATTGGAAGAGTATCTCAAGAAACACGGGATAAGGCATCAAGTTTCATCAGTAAGAACTCCCCAATAGAATGGTGTGGTTTAAAGGAGAAATCGGATCATCAACAACATGACCATAATGATTCTTATTGACCAAGACCTACCAGAGAAATTTTGGAAGGAATCAGTGTTGACATTGGTGTATGTTTCAAACATGTCTCTGTTGTGTTTGAAGCAAGGGAAGACACCGTATAAACTATGGTACGGAAAGAAGCCAATGTTGAAATACTTTATAATATTTGGAAGTAAGTGTTTCATTCTCAACAAATAAAATCATAGGAAGTTTGAGGCACGAGGAGATGATGGGATATTACTTGGCTACTCAGGGAAAAGCAAAGCGTATAAATGCTTCAACAAGAGGCTGGGAAAAATTGTTGAGAGCAATGATGTCACTATAGTTGAAAATGAACAGAATACTCAACGACCCAGGGAACAGTTCCTAGAAAAAAGTGATGATGAAGTAAGCAACATAGGGGGAGCAGAAGTGGAAGAGGCTGACTCAGAATAAGATACTGATGATGAACAAGAAAGTGCCAAGTGTGTGTCTGCAAGGAAGCCAAATAGTCGAGCTAAAATTGATAGGCAAAATATCATTGGTGATCAGACAGCTCCAGTTCAGACTAGAAGAATGAAGTCATTACAAAAAACATCATTTTTATCTCAGGTGGAGCCAAAATGTTTTTCTGATACAACTGAAGATCACAACAGGGTTCAGGCTATGAATGAAGAGCTTGATCAAATCAAGAAGAACTAGACATGGGAGATTGTTTTGAGGCCAGCAGACAAGAATGTCATCGGGACTAAATGGGTCTATCACAACAAGATGAATGTAGATGGAACTGTGATTCGAAAAAAATCACAACTAGTGTGAAAGGGATACTCCCAGATAGAGGGAATAGATGTAGATGAGACATTTGCACCAGTTTCAAGGCTGGAGACAATCAGATTATTTTTTGACATAGCAGTGCAAAGAAAGTTCAAAGTGTTCCAGATGGATGTGAAATCTGAATTCTTGAATGGTGTTCTGGAATAGGAAGTGTATATTGAGCATCCAGATGGTTTTATTATTCATGAGTATGAGAACAAAGTTTGTAGGCTGAAGAAGGCATTGTATGGGCTGAAACAAGCACCAAGGGCATGGTACTCACGGCTTGATCAGTACTTGAAGATGCTTGGTTTCTAGCGTGGGGGAGTTAATTACAATATTTATTTCAACAACAATAGTAATCAAAGGATGATGGTGCTGGTCTATGCTGATGACATAATATTTGGTGGATCAGATGAAGCTCAGTGTAGATAGTTTTCAGAATTCATGAAAAATGAGTTTGAAATGTCAATGATTGGAGAGCTAACATTTTTCCTTGGTCTACAGGTGACACAAGGAAGGAATAGAACATTCATTTCTCAATCCAAATATTCCAAGGAGGTGTTAAGAAGGTTTGGCATGGAAAATTCCAAGGAGATGAAAACCCTGGTAGCTACCCAGATGAAATTATCAAAAGAAGTGGATGGAAAGGCAATTAATATCACAGAATACAGGCAAATTATTGGAAGTTTGTTGTTCTTGACCGCAACAAGTCCTGATATTGTTTTCACCACATTACAAGAAGAGAGATATCAGAGTAATCCCAAGGAAAGTCACATGGTCGCAGTGAAAATAATACTTCGGTATATCAAGGGAACGGTGGACTTCGGCTTGACATACAACGACAAATCTCAGACAGAGTTATTGGGATATACTGATGCAGACTGGGCCAGTTCAGCAGATAACAGGAAATCAATATCTAGAGGTGCATTCTATCTTGGCAAACTATGTATTGCTTGGTTAACCAAGAAGCAGGATTGTATTTTATTAAGCACCGCAGAGGCTGAGTATATTGCGGCCACTCAAGCATGTACACAGTTATTCTGGATGAAGCAGTAGCTTGAAGATATGGGAGTTGAAGTGAAGTCTTCGATCGGAATCCAGTGTGATAATTCAAGTGCTATCAATCTTAGCAAAAATATCGTTCATCACTCATGGACATAGCACATTGAGATAAAGTATAATTTTATCAAGGAGAAGGTTGAGCAGGGAATCGTGAAGTTGGAGTATGTGCCTACAGAGCTATAGGTTGCAGACATTCTGACAAAGGCCTTACCCAAGGAAGATTTTGAGAGGCATCGACTAGCTATGGGAGTTCAGTCAATTCCCAGCACTTGAGATAATGTGGATGTGGAACCCTCCCCCTCTCCCCGAGGTATGATGTGTTTTTCTCAAATGTGCTGATATTTGTTCTCTACTATGTTACAGACTACAAAGGAGTGACCTTTGGATTTGTTGACAAAGGGGGAGAAAATAGTGATTGTTCAAGGGGGAGACAGTGTGGCTATTTGAGAAGTCATGACAGATACGGGGAGAAGCTGATCAGTGGAGCATCCAGATAGGGGGAGAAATGAGCAAGGGCGAGATTTTCAAATCTAACGATTCTAGAAGTGATCGATCAAAGAATATATATAATGACAGTTGAGGATCGTGATAACAGCCGAACAGTGGTGTTGGAATGGTGAGAGAAGGTTTCCAGCTATCACCAATTGGGATCAGTGTGGTTCAACAATTGGTATCA
This sequence comes from Viscum album, assembly GCA_963277665.1. Taxonomy (NCBI): domain Eukaryota; kingdom Viridiplantae; phylum Streptophyta; class Magnoliopsida; order Santalales; family Viscaceae; genus Viscum; species Viscum album. The sequence goes on along the minus strand of OY728143.1, from coordinate 1,667,603,536 downwards.
ATTTAAGAATTGGTATCATGTTGGAATCGACAATTGGTGTTTGACATGAAGTGATTCATTGATGAACTTTTCATACTACTCTTGTTTCGCACACCGATCATTGCTCATGTGGGCTTAGAGTACATGTAAAGTGAATCCATGAACGCTATCAGAATCGCAAGAGGCGAATGGTGGTAGCGGCTGGAAGAAGACTCTGTGAGGTATCAACGAGCAGAAAATCATTCTGAGAAGAGATATGAAGAATTGTCAACAAACCCAAAGGGGGAGATTGTTGGGCAAAAATCCCTCAAGGTAACATTGAAGTATTATTGGGTTGATTGTGTTTATTGACAAAGCAGGTTTCCATGGAGAATTGTCGAGTTCCTGAGAATTTTTGAAAATCCTTGTTGACAAAGAATGATGACAAAGGAAAGGACGATCTGGAGGCGGTACAAAAGAGCAGTACAAGGTGGCGTCGTTTCCCAGTGTTTGTGAAATTTTTGGGGTCCAAAATTTTGAAGTTTGGTGAGCATCGCGAAAAGTGGATATCCATGAAGATCATATTTTTATATGGCAAAGGAATGAATTTCGTGAAGAGAGTATGCATGGTTTGGAAATCACGAAGACCAGAAGAATGGAGGCGTTGAGTCTTCGCGATTACGACAAACTTCGCGAACGGCAGAGGCTGAAGCGCATCGCGACAGTGAAGGTATTTGCGAGGGAGCTTCACGGAAAAGGCGCGAAGGAATGTTGATGGTAATACTCTGCGATTACAATGAGCTCCACGAATAGAAAATTGTCGTGGTGCTTCGCGATTTGGACAAAATTCCGGCGGAAACTTCGGACCATCGTGATTTGAGATGACGTGGCGTTGACTTCGCGCAGAAAGTTCAAGGGTCGGTGGAATCGCCTATAAATAGAGGTCGACCCCCTCGAGAGAAGTAGAGAGAATTTTCATAGAAAATTCATTGCTCTCAGTTCACAGAGGTGGTTCACGAAGGCAGTGTGCTTCACGAAAGGGGAGCTTCGTGGAGGCTATTCTAGCTCCGCGAAAGGTGTGTTCCCCGCGTTGGCTTAGTGAGCTTCGCGGAGAGGCAGGAGCTCTGTGACGGCCTAAGAATTGCGAAGGTCTGTGCATTGCGAGAGTGGTTCGTGATAGAGCTTCGCAAAAAAGGCAGGAGCTTCGCGAAGGCTTGTTTAAGCATCGTAAAATTGGGAGCCTAGAGAAGTAGGGTGCTTTGCGAAGGTGTTTCCAAAGTGAATTGCCCAGTTGTTAAGAGGAAAAGTGGTATTCGTAAGTTGATGAAAGTTAGAATATAACAGAGAATCCATCAACAGTTAAGGATGAATGTATTCATGAAAATGAAGAGACCTACAGGTCTATAAACTGTGAGTGGATCCCTTCTAAGTGCAGTGAGCATAGGAAGAGGAATAAGGTGATCCTCTCCAACGGCAGTGAGCCAGAGAGAGAGAAATTGGGAGTGACCCTTGGGAAAGCAGTGAGCTGACCCCAAACCTGGAAAAGGCTGTGAGCCTAGGACAGAGTGACTGTACCCGAACATTGTAATCCACAGCTAGTGAAGTATAGTGGAATTTGGTACGACCGGCAATCTGTCAGCGTATGCTCCTTGGACGTATCCCTTAGTGGTGAACCAAGTAAAATTTTTGTGTCCTGTGCTTTCTTTACATTCTGTTTATATTGTGCAACAGGAAAGAGAGAGAAGAGTGTTTTGCTTAAAAACGAAACAAGATCAGAACGGGCATTAATTTTCAATTAGTCATACCCTGATTCACCCCCCCCCCCCTCTCAGGGAATTCAGCCTTGTGGACCTAAAAAATGTATTATAATGATTATTTTATCTTGTCTGATATCCCTATGACATGTTTTTAAAACTTGACTGTGTTATGACATCCAGTGGTTTGTATTATATTCACTTTTGTCTTTGATTGTTACCATCTATGCTTAACCTTTCTAATCATTTTATCTTTCTCTTATTAAATTTTAATTTCCATAGGATACACCAATTAGTATAACATCATGTATTTATAGAAAGGGGTCTATTGTGGTGTGATTATGAAGAAATGTTCAAAAGTATTTTAAAATATGATTTTTATACATCTTATCTCCAAATATAGAGATCCTTATGTTCTTTGGGTTGTGAAATTATTAGGGAGATATAATTTTTAACTTGTGAATATGTGCTGAAATATATATATGTTAACTTGAGGCTGTCTCACATGGTATCAATTCTATTATGTAAAGAACACATTTTTATCTTTGAACCAAGGAGTGCTGGTCTCGGGTCTCTTAATAGTGATGTTTATAACCATCTATTTGATTGATATAATGATTAATTCTAGGAAGAGAATGTTTTTTCTTGATGTTAACCTGATTCTTCTAAGTAGTATTGATACAAATTCATATTGATCACAGTTACAAAACTAGTGTTTAACAACGTTGTTATATATCAGCTCTAGAAAAAATAATTGATAAATGACATATTTATCGGTTATAAAGAAATCAATAATTAATTAAAACATTTATCAATGTTTTTAGTACTGATAAATGGACCCTTTACCAATGCATTATTTTTAGCACTGATAAAGGGTACCCTTTATCAGTGCTTTATTTTCCTCATTGATAAAGGGTACCCTATATCAGCTCTATATTTTTAGCTCTCATAAAGGAGTCATTTATCATCACTTTTTTAGCAGTGATAATGGTCAGAATAAATAAAATGGATAAAATAAAAAAATGAGTTTATTAATAAAAATATTGAAAATTTTATTAACAAAATAATTATTAATAAAATTGAAAAAATTGGTTATCTGTTATAGAAATTATAAATACTAATAAATAGTATGTATTAAATATATAGATAAAAAAATGAAAATTAAACAAATTAAAATAAAAAAAAAGTAAATTGAGAAAAATATTATACATTTTATTAATTAGGTGATTATTGATAATGTTAAAAAATAGTATATATTAAATATATAGATATATATTAATGTATATAAATATTATTTATATATTAAAAAATATTTATGCACTATAAATTAAGAAATTATATATTATTTGAATAGTAGTATATAATTATAAATTAATATAAATTAAAAATACTGACTAATTACATAGAGTATTGAACATATAATTGAATGCCATTTTATTTTTTCATTTAACATCGATCAAATGTTTGTTATATTGATTTCGCATATACGTAATTAATTAATTTTTATATACAATGCACACACACAAAACATATCCATTTTTTTAATATTATTAAAGTGTACTTATTTTTAACTTATTTAGTTACACTCATTTTTAACATACATGAACTTAAATTTAGATATTCACTAATAATGTTAACAAAATATTTGTAAAAAAATATTTATAATAATCTATATGTAAATATATATATATATTTATAAATAAATATATTTAAAATTTTACATACTATATTTAAAAAATTAAATATTTATAATTATAAATAAATAATTATATATATATATATATAATTATTAAATTTATAATACATTTACTTGAATAATGTATATATTTACTATATTTATATATATATATATATATATATTAAATATATATAATGATATAAATATTATTTTTTAAAAATATTTATTTAATTATAAATAAATAATTATATAATTATATAATTATAAAATTATAATAAATATATTTAAATAGGGAATATATTTACTATAATTGTATTTATATATTTATAAAGTATATATATATTGACAATTCTTTTATTTATAATTGTAATTATAAATCATTTATCAATGCTAAAACAATACCTGGAAGAAGTCAAATTTATTATCACTAAAACTTTTTCATTGCTAAAAAGTGTCCCAATCTAATTAAAAAAACTGACCTATTGCGAACACGTCGTGATATCAGAAGCAGTCTATGGAAGCCTCCCATTACTGATTCTCCTCCTCAATGAATCGAAGCTCAAATCACAAAAAACCACTTGAATCACACTAACCCATTGGCTCCAGTTTCTTAGACAATATCTCACCTCCTTTTGTTCAATTTCAGTTTGGGTTTCCAAGGAATACCTCATGATCTGGATCTAAGGGTCTTGAATTTTCTTCAACCTAGAAAGGTAGGCATGTGTTTTCCTTTGTAGGTTCCTATTTTCTTTTTGTATTTGTGCTCTGGTTGTTGTATAATATTTTTATTTTGTTTATGATCTGTTGTTTTCTTGAATACAGTTTTCGATAACCATATATTGTCTTTTTTAATTATTATTTTGAATAAATTTTATTTTTTGTCTACATATATACCCTATCTTGATCCAAAATCTTAATTTTTTTTCTCTTTTGAAATCTTTGTGAACCACCTATAGTCCGCAGATAAACCAATTAAATAAATATTTATTCTACTATATATCATTGGAGGTTTTGGATATAAAAATATTAAGAGAATGAGAAAATAGATTTAGCGGACTGATTCTCAGTCTTATAATGGTGAAAATGAGCAACGAAAGAGGATTTTATGTAATTCATATAATGAAATTTATTGATTTAAATTCTATTTTAATATTTTAGTGTATGGGTTTTCCATAAAAATTTATTTTATTATAATTCTGTTGTTTTATTTTGTGATAAATCTTTTTATGGGTGATACCATATTTATTTATTTTCAATGGCTCTATATTTTCAAAATTAGTGTGGGGTTTTATTTATTTTAGTATGTTTTGATATTCTGGTGTAAAGGTTACAATTATTTTTATCAATTTATGTTTATTATATATATATATGTGTGTGTGTAAATATACATCTTTCTATTTATTTATATGACTTTTCATAACATATAATGTAAGGGTTATTTTATAATTATTTATTCAAAAATTATGGTTCTTGATTTCCAAATTAGGAAGGGATTATATTTATTTTCATAAAAATTATGATTAAATTTTCATTTGATTTTTAATTATGTGTATTGTAAATTCTATGATATATATATATATATGGTTAAATGTGTATGGGATATATGTTTCTAGGGTTGGTGTGTTTTTTCTCATTTGTTTGTGATATATCTTACTGATGTGTATTGTTGATTTGTGCAATCTTCTTTAAGGAGCTCCTAAGAATCTCAAGGATTTGTCATTGTGTATTATATGGCCTCCCAATAATCATTATGTTGCTAAAATATTTATTACAAAAAATAGAATGGAAGTTATAAAATTTTATAAATTGGAAATTATTTTTAGGTATTCATCATTTTAGGTATGAATGTATTGTTTCCACTCCTAGTAATCTCTGATTTCTATCCATGCATATGAAATAGCTATTTATTAATTAAAAAAAATTATCAATACATTTTTATATATTCTAGTTGATTTAACGAGATTTTTTTATTTTTGTTTATCATATTGGGGTTTCTTATTACTCCTTAATTTCCTATAATATGATTACATTTTATTATTGTATTTAATAAATACTTAATTGATCATTTTAATATAGGTAGAATTAGTCTTAGTCAGAGGATTGAAAGTATTAAAAATGAGATTTTTCCTATAAAAATAGATTACATAGAAGCCTCAAAGATTCATATATCATAACATGTCCCCATTAAGACCCCTTTAATCACATACAAGAATGTTTATTCCCCCAAAATCTCACCTCCAATAGTCCACGGGTTAATAAATTGTGCCAATGGGTTAATTCTCACAAATTTGAGTCATTTCCCCTTTTAGAGAATATAATGAAGTATATTTGTTATCATCATAAGATTCATATCTCAGACAGTTATTATTTCATTTTGTTGCCTTGAGACTCATCCCCCATCGCTTTTATGTTACTTGTACTACTCTCATTTTTAGTCATCCCATGGATGACTAATGCTTAGAGTATTTGAAATAACATAGTTTGACGTAGCCTTAAAACATTACATATTCTTGAATAAAATGAATAATTCACCTTGAGTATCTTTTCAGGTTTAGATCTCTATAGAATTAGTCCATAACTATTACATTAGATATCAAAAAATTACAAAGTAGAGCAATCTCGGGATCACCCACCATAGGTTTATCACAAAACCACATGTATATGTAAACAATTCCCAAGAACCATAACATACTCATAACACATAACACAAACATATAGGGGAGATAAAATTTCCACATTTAAATCACAATATATTATTTAAATATATTGACATAACCAATTCATTATCAAAACCATTTTCAATACCAAAATATGTAAAAGAGTATATGGTATTTATTTTCCTTTAAAAACATTATTTCTTGTTAAGGAAAGAAAAAATAAAGTAACACTCGTGGTGGAAGAAAGGTTGTTTTCACCCCATATGTTAAAAAGAAGCATTCCTTTTTGTCGTTTAGTAAAACACTTTGTAGAAAAAAAATTCTTTTGAGAAACATTTAAAACATTTAATAAAGATATTTTTGAGACCAAGTGTCACATAACATTGTGAAACCATTATCATATTTAACAATTTAAAACATTAATTTCCATATAAATAAATCCTTAAAATCTTTTTGAAAACATGGACATTAATAAGAATGATTTATAAGACTAAATCACTAAAACATTTAAAATAATGTTTAAGTTAAAGAGTCCCTTACCACTTGAGAAAACAATTGAATAAAAATTGTTAAATAATAACATTAAAAAACATATAATATCATGATAATACAGATATTCATGATATAATATCTCAAAGGGCGCTATATACATCCTATAGGATAATAAAGGTGCACAATATCAAGATATTCCTCAAATGAAGGGAGATTGAGACATAGTCCCTTATGAAAATTTGGTATACATACATCGTCACTTTAAAATTAAAAAAAATGATTTGAAGAGATAAAAAAGTATCTCTCATAACTTGGACATAAAATGTATAGAAATAAAGGTATATAATGTCATATCCCAACATAAAAAAGGAAATTAAAAGTCATATCAAAAATAATCTTCGACTAAAAGAGAAGGGTGAAAGTATCCATAACAAAGATCGTATAAATGAAAAAAGAATTTATGGATAGGGTGATTATGTGTAAAAATATTATATCCACACAATGGTAAGCGGTAATTACAACATATATAAATAAACAGTGATTCCACACATAATCATGGAATGATATTATCAAGAAGTATAAGATCAACCCAAAGAATGGAAATTGGGTTAAGAAGTTCCCTTACCTTGAGTCCAAATTGTCTTGTATGTTCCTTGTTCTTCCTGAATAATAAACTTAAGGTAATTTCTACTTGCATCAGAAATTTTTTCATGTTTATTATTCCTTTTATATCACTTATTACATTGTAATAACAATTAGCTAATTATTTGAGTTTATATCATACATTTTTATCGATGTCCAGAATTTGAGTTAAAAATGAACTTGTTATAATTAATAAATTTCGATGTGGTCAAAAGTATATTATCTCTAGAATGATATTCATAATTTAGATATCATATATATCATATCTATCTAGTATATACATATATTTATAACAGTACATCACATTTGGAGATAAGAAATGAAATGCACCGTTCATAGAGACGGTAAGCCGTACGTACACATGAACGCTGCTTTCATTTCTATTTCATATTTAGTTGAATTAAAACATAATGATACATAAGTATATTATAATTATAGTATATTATCATATTTTATATATGTCACATAATTTTTTTAACACCATAATTTATACGTTCCATGTATGGTTTGAACGAGTCATATCACTTTGAGGGGGTTGTAGTCCGCATTTCCTAATATAAAATTATCATATTTATACAACATGAAAAGCATAAACGTATGTTCTAAATGGTAATTAAAAAATAATATTTATAAAATGAAATAAAATAAAATATATATCATATATAATTATAGCTCCATCATAATGGCCCCCATGATAGGTGGTAGAATAATATTGAACAATCATCGTTTCGTGAGGCAGTAGTTCATCGTCCATAGAAACAGTATGTTCGTATCCATTAGATGGAGGTGTGTATAATTGTAGATCGAATAATTATCATAAAAACAACCTATTATATTTAATATACTAGTTTTTTTGTAAAATAAAGTAATAAAAATATTTTAGGGGTTGGAGAAGTAAAATAAAAAAAGAGAACTTTAGGGAAGACGTTACATTAAAATCGGGTAACTCCCTTTGGATTGAACTAAAAGAATTTCTTAAAGTTCTTTTTGCCTAAGGTAAGGATTATAGGAGTAAGAAAGGGATCTTGAGAGATTATTTTTTTATACGATGGAAATCCAAGGGGTTTAGAGGTTGGATAAATGGGTTAGAGGTGTTGGATTTTTATAAAGGAGAGGATGGCCTCTTTTGGAATATTTGAAAATATTATTTTATTATAATCTTAATTTCGGTTTTAAAAGGTCCAAAACTAATTAAAGTAAAAGATAAGATTAATAAAGTTAGAAATAATATCATCCAATAAGAATTGGATAGGGTTTGGATATTATTTTAATTTTTATAATCTTATTTATTTAAATCATTTATTAATGAGGTTAACACTGCATCATAATTGTGTCATAAATAATTTTTATTTATTTGATGTCTAAAAATTATAAATGAATTGCCAGGATGGAGGAAATATTTTTATATTTCAAATTAATATTTACAGTATAATATATAACTTATATAACAACATTTAATTTTTTTTACTAAAATGTATATGTTTATGTTACTTTTGGGTTTACTTTAAATTAATTAATATAAAGTGTCATTATCACTCCCATGTGGCTCCATCAGGTCCCAAAATCGACTAAAGAATGCACAAGGTTGGACATGTATCAAAATATTGTATTAGGACACTTGTTAGGGTAATTTAATATTATTATAATATTATTATTTTACCCTTATTTACCATATTTACCCTTTAATCATGGTAAATAAAACATTTACTGAAGTAAATATTCATAATGTCTAAAAATAAAAGTTACCTGTTTACACAATTTAGAGATCCTGATTCCAAATATGGAATCCATTTTTCCCAATTCAAAAAAAAATAAGTTTCAGAAATTAATTTAAAATTAATTCTCATTGTCAAAACAAAAAAAAACATGTTTTTAATAAATAATAACTGTCAAAAGATTGACACTTGTTTATGTCAAATTTCAATGATAAATTGATTTCAATAACCAACATTGGATTAAATGGTAAAAATATAATATAATTAAACATTAAAACCAATTAAAAATATAATATAACCACTTAAATAAATTATATTAAAAATTAGTTTTGAATTAAAATGTTGTATTTTGAGCTATTCATTAAAAAATGATCTTTATCATAAAAATACCAATATTTAAACCAAAGTAAATTTTTATGTCCCTATTCCAATGAAGAATTTTATTTTGTCAAATATAACATATAAATGTGACAAAAACTTGATTTAAAATGGGTTCTCCATCAAAAGGTGGTAAAACTACCTTTTTGAGTATTTCATGATTAAAATTAGATTAATTATTATTTTAAGCCTCTAAAATTTATTGAATAAATGTAAAACCATTTAACAAAAATATATAATCATAATGTATTTATTTCTATTCATTATCTCCAATACAATGTCTAGACGTTAATGTAATGACCCAGACCCTCATGACCCCTTCCTTTGGAAATTATCAGCGCGACCGATCGGCGAGACCGATCGGTGAGACCGATCGGCGTGACTGATTGGTGAGATCGATTGGCGAGCCCGATCGGCGCGTCCGATCGGTGTCACCCCTCCTTGGCGGGCTTTTCTTCTACAACCTTCCCCATAACCCCACTTTTGGGCCTTTTAACCCTTTGAGGCATTTCAAGGCTGTTTTTAAGCCATAATTAATATCTAAAAATCACGAGAAACATCCCTATTAAATAAAAATTAATCCAGTCATGTGTAACCACCCAACCGCATGGAAGAACCATGATACGACTTCCAAGGCATTCAAATTTCTTATCACGTAAAATTGGGATCTCATATTTTTATCACTCTGGATTTTATTCTCCTTCCTTTTGGCTAGTCTCCTCTTCCTTCTGCGTTAGAGTCCCTTGTTCCCGAGGCAAGTGGTGCACCTATGTCGGAGCCCTACAAGTCGTGCATCCACTGTTCCTAGGGCATGGAGAAAACTTTGATCATTGATCAATCAAGTAGGGGTTTCACCTTCGTCTCTCCTTTCTGTGTATCTTGTGGGGTGGGTACGCTACTGTTACTGTAGAATTGGGTGAACCAGACTTTAATGAAGATAATAAAAGGATTCTAAATAATGAATGGGATGGGTGTGGTCGATGATGATACTCTGTTTTTCTCCTCTTTCATGATTAATTATTTCTGAATTGTGCGGGCTTACGCCTACTAAAAATCATGGTCGTTGGCGGTCTTTCTCTGTGCTCTAACAAACCCTTACCCCTTGTGATGTTTAAATGGCCTGTATTTTGGTTGTGAAACCTACTGTGTAAGGGAAATTTGTTAATTAATTATATTCTGCTAAATGAATTGGAAGCACCAGGATCAACTTCTTTTCTATGATAACCCCAGTTTAAGCCCAGGGGAATTGAAACCATGGAGTTTGTTAAATATTTTAAATCTATAAATACCTGCATGGGCCTGCCTTGTGTTGGTGGTAGTGGTTTGGTGGTTCTTTTTCATGAGCATTTTGCGGGTTGCCTTAAGGTTTTCTTGGATGGGGGCTTAGTTTGATGGGGCGATGCGGGTGGGGATGGGATCCCCTGTTGTTATACCTTGGGGATATGTTTTCTCTGCTTATAACACGAATTGGGGTGGGATCCTCTATTATTGAGAAACTATTGGCTCTTAGAGTTTGAGAACATGGGGCTATATCTTGGGGTTTTATTTGGTTCCAGTACTTCGAGGGATCTCACTTTTCCCTTTGTCGTTGTGACTTTACAGGAGAACCAGGTGTGAATGCTTAAATTTCTATTGGCTGTAACTTTTCCCTTGGTTTGTACTTATGTTGTTAGTTTCCCAGTAGTGTAGAAACTTATTTAAACATTATTATTGAACATGAAAGCAAAGATGGGACATGGGGATTTGGTTGGTGTGAGTTGTGACATGGGCATGGGGGTTGTTATCTTCTCTTATGAATGAATTGTGAGGTTAGTGTTCTTTAGGATGGCTGAAGAAAAACCTAGATTGGGTGTGTTCTTATTACCTATACATATACTTGTAGCTTTGGGTTTCTTATTCTCGTCCCACCCAAGTTGAGCACTTAGTGTCGAACACCACCATTTCATGGGGGAGGGTGTTTTTCCCAACACTTCTATTAGTGGCTCGTTATTAGCTCCTTTTTGCTCCCTTTCCTGGATATACCAAGTACCTTCGGGCAGGGTGTGATGGCCAGAAGTCCATTATTATCCCAAGAATCTTTGGGTAGGGTAGTGTGGTGGTTGGCCCAGGTGTGTGTGGGCAGGTTGTTTCCCAAGTGTCTTCGGGATGAGGCTCAGGTGTCTTCAGGCATGGCAGTGGTTGTTCTGACCCAGGTGTTTGCGGGTATGGTTACATGTGATGGTTATGGACCAGGTGTGTGCGGGCAGGGTTTGGCAGTGGGACTGCGGTGTGTATATGGCCCAGGTGTGTGCGGGAGGGGTATGGCAGTGGGACTGCGGTGAGAATGGCAGGATTGGTCCGATGCGTAGGATGTCTACCATAACCAGTGGGAAAGTGGCACGGGGTACCCAAACATCGATATGATATTACTATACATTACTTTACTTGCGTTATTTGGGGAGTGTGCCTTGGTGAGGCTTGGGTGGTTAGTTTCCTTGTTAGGTGCTTGGTTATCTCTTTTCTCACAGGGCATTAGTATGCCTCCCCACTTGTGCATGAGATTCTTTGGTTTTTCTCTATTGAGTATACTTGTATGCTAACCCTACGTATATAAAACTGATTTCAGGTTTCCCAGAGGACTTCGGGGATTGTGGTGGACCGTACTAGGTCAGACCTTGTGACAGATCATCTCAGTTGTTGTTGTTCTTTCTTTTGGTATTTTTCTTTGTAGTCTCCTTACACATTATGGATTTTACTTTTGTAACATGCATTGGGAATGGTTCTTGGATTTACTTTTACTTTCAGTTTTTTATTGTGGGATTCACTATCTTATCTCTCGATCCTATTAAAAGAAAAAGGGTAATGACTTCCATTTAGTGTGTGACGTTATACCCTTGGTGTTGGTCACCATTTCAGGACCTCTTGAAGGCGTGTTTCGGGGGTCACTATCTCTCCTTCAACTTAATGAAGGAAGGGCCTAGAAATCTATTGGCCCTTCCCTCCTTTTGGTGAAGGCGGGTCGTGATAGAATGGTATCAGAGGCTGATGGTTGAGATATAGGATGGAGTCTAAAGTTAGGCACAGTGAGGATTTCATGGGGTGGTAAGGAAATGGTGTTGGGTGACCTTGGAGTGTGAATTAGGCCAGGGAAGATCGGCTAGGACACGAGATTTTAGGGCCCCCTGTGATCCAATGAAAGGACTCTGGACCTACCAAACGACCAAGTGAGGTTACATTGATTGCAGGGTAGAGACCCTAGGAAAGGTACATGCATCATAATGACTTGTGTTATCGTGTTTCTAGGTGTTTTGGGGATTCAAAAATAAATAAAGAAGTCAAGTAAAATGTAAGAACAATGTTCTGCACTACTTGGGCTTAGGAATTCCTTGTTTACCTTATAGATATGGCACTAGAGAGATGACCATGAGTTGTACAGGCGATCGAGGCCCAGGAGGTTGACTTGGCCGATCAGCAGAGGGCTGATCGGAAGGAGGAGGATGACCAGTTGTAGAAGATGCTTCGATCCTTCCAGTGACAGACCCTCAAGAAGTACAAGGGTAGTACCTCTCAGATGAAGACAAAGGGCTGGATAGAGGAGTTGGTGATAGCCTTTGGCTTGATCCGGGATCCGACCGAGTACTAGGTTCCTATGGCTGTTAGCCAGATGCGGGGAGCAGCACGTCAGTGGTGGATGCTCTACCTGGGAGAGAGGAGAGAGGCTGAGGTGGCATGGGCTGATTTTGAGAAAGAGTTCCGGGCGGAATTCATCTCTTCTACGATGAAGGCAGAGAAGAGGCAAGAGCTACTCTCCCTTTAGCAGGGGAGTATGTCAGTAAGGTATATGGTGATCAAGTTCAAGGATCTCCTCCTCTTTGCTTAGGATCTCTTTCCAAATGAGGCGTCTCAGGCGAGATGTTTAGAGGAGGCGCTCCAACCCTCCCTCCAGTACGTCGTTACCCCCCTTCACTTTTTTGACATAATTGGAGGTCCAGAAGAAGGCAGAGGTTGTGGATAGGATGCACACGCTGGGCGGTGTGTCATGAGAGGGGATCCATCTAGGCCCATCAAAGGGAAAGGACGTCAGCACCAGACCTCCAGCATCGGGACCCTCTAGGTTCTGACCAGCAGGGAGCAGGCCGCAGTAGTTCCAGTTCTGTTCCCCTGGTCCTTGCCCTTTCCCTTCGGGCCCAGGACCGAGGTGCTTCATCTGTGGGATCCATGGACATCTCCGGAATCAGTACCCGGACCGAGTTCAGTATGGAAGTGGCGGACAGACCCAGCACCCGCCTCAGCAGCAGCTTCCAGCTAGGCCCTTTCAGCAGCAGTAGGGGCAGCGAGCTCCCACTCCTCCGAGGGCAGAAGTTACAGGGGGAGGCCGACCACAGGGTGCTCCTCAGGGACCTCGATCGGGGCGCGGTTGGGGAGGTGTCCGACAGCCGAGGGAAAGAGGATCTAGGCGTAGACAGTTGCACGCCACGGAGGCAGCAGTTCCAGTGGGACCAGAGGTTGTTCGAGGTATTATCAGTTTGTTCAGTACCCTTTCTTATGCCTTGTTCAATACCGGAGCTTTGCACTCCTCTGTTGCACCCGATCTGGCCCGTGCTCTGGGTCTAGATGCCGAGAGACTTCCAATTCCCCTGGTGCGGAGCACACCAATCAAAGTTCAGACCGACTTGTTATCTGTTTTTAAGGGATGTGGACTGATGATAGGGCCACATCAGTCGGTCAGGGATCCACTACTATTGCAGATACAGCCATACAATGTCATTCTAAGCATCGAATGGCTATTCTCTGTGGGTGTCGTCATCGACTAATTCTGAGGGAGAGTTTTTTTCTCAGACTTGGGCGGTCGATGTGTTACTTTCACCAGAGAGCGGAGTAGCCAGAAGGACAGCAGGCGAGAAGAACCCCTCATCTCCTTGTTGGCTGAGCTATCAGTAGATTTAGTGTATGCTGAGATGGTGGAAGTACCAGGGATCGTCAGTGAGTTTATGGACATCTTCCCTGAGGAGGTGACGACTCTACCCCCTTGACGTGATATCGAGTTTGGGATAGACTTGCAGCCTGGTGCTCATCTGATTTCGATGGCTCTCAACCGGATGGCGCCTTCGGAGCTATGGGAGTTGCGGATTCAGATCGACGATCTGATGAAGAAGGGTTTTGTTTGACCGACTGCGTTATCGTGGGGTGCTCCAGTCTTGTTTGCAAAGAAGGCAGATGGTGGTCTCAGGTTGTGCATAGACTATTGGAGGCTGAATCAGGTAACGATCAAGAACCGCTACCCTCTTCCAAGGAAAGACGATCTCTTTGACCAGCTGAAAGGGGCAGGATTGTTCCTGAAAATCGACCTATGGTATGGATATCACCAGTTGAGGGTGAAGGAGGGCGACATCTCGAAGATAGCCTTCAGGTGCAGATATGGGCACTTAGAGTTTGTGGTCATGCCTTTAGGCATTACGAACGCCCCGGCTCTGTTCATGGGGCTTATGAACTCCGTCTTCCAGGAGTACCTGGATCAATTCGTAGTTGTGTTCATCGACGACATCCTGATCTATTCAAGATCAGAGGAGGACCACGCTGATAATTTGAGGACGGTTTTAGAGGTCCTTCGGTAGCACCAGCTCTATGGTCAGTTGTATAAATGCAATTTCTGGATGGGAGATGTGCACTTCCTTGGGCACGTAGTGTCCGAGCAAGGGGTAGCGGTGGACCCATCAAAGATTGAGGAGATTGTTTCTTGGGAAGCACCCAAGAGTGTGGTAGAGGTTTGCAGTTTCCTCAGGTTGGTAGGTTACTATCGGAGGTTCGTACCCAACTTCTCCCAAGTTGCAGCCCCTTTGACAGCCTTGACCAAGAAGGACCAGGTTTTCTTGTGGAGTGAGCAGTGCGAGGTAGCCTTCAGCTATTTGAATGAGAAATTGGTTAGTTCCCCAGTGCTGAGACTACCAGAAGAAGGAGAGGAGTATGAGGTGTTCTGCGATGATTCAAGTCAAGGCCTCGAATGTGTATTGATGCAGCGACAAGGGTTGATCCCTTATGGGTCTAGGCGGCTACGCCCTCATGAGCGTAATTATTCCACCCACGATCTGGAACATACATCGGTCGTTTTCGCACTGAAGTTATAGCAGAATTACCTCATCAGAGAACGCTTTGTGGTCTTCACGGATCACCAAAACTTGAGGTATATCTTCTCCCAGCGGGACCTAAACTTACAGCAGTGAAGGTGGATGGAGTTCCTCCAGGATTATGATTTCGAGATTTCCTACACCTCAGGGAAAGGAAACGTGGTGGCTGATGACTTGGGAAGGAAGTCGCAGAGGGATGCGGTCCGAGAGTCAGTGGATGCTTGGAGGGTGATGGAGGAGTTGCCTTCCCTACACCTAGATGCGAGGATGGATAGTGGAGGGGGTTACTTGTATCAGATGATAGTACAGTCCTCTCTGTTACGCCAGGTGGAGGAGTCTCAGTGGGGAGACCCAGAGTGTGAAGTGATGTGTGACCGAGTTGACCAGGTAAATGCTCCGGAAGGGTGGACGGAAGATATTCAAAATCGGATGCTCTTCCGAGGGAAGGTGTTTGTTCCAGGGGCGATGCGTGGCAAGGTTCTTAGTGAGTTCCACAACTCACTCCTAGAAGTGCACCCGGGAGTTTCCAAGATGTACTAGAGTCTGAAGAAACATTTTTGGTGGCCCGGAGTAAAACGAGCAGTTGCAGAGTTTGTGGCCAAGTTCCTAGTGTGTCAGTAGGTAATGGTTGAACATCGTGTTCCAGGAGGGTTGTTGCAACCTTTAGATGTCCTCGAGTGTAAGTGGTATGACATCTTGATGGATTTCATCATGGGACTACCCAAAGTGAAAGGAGGCTGCAATGCCATCTGGGTAGTGGTGGACCGCTTGACGAAGTCGGATCACTTTTTGTCGATCAAGGAGTCGAGTAAAATGGATTTTCTAGCACGGAGATATGTGGACGAGGTGGTACAGTTTCATGGAGTTTCGAGTTCCGTAGTCTCGGATAGGGACACATGATTTACCTCACCAGTTTGGAGGGGTTTTCAGTATTCTTTTGGCACCCAGCTGCGTCTTAGCACTTCTTTCCACCCCCAGATGGATGGGAAGATAGAACGCACCATCCAGAACCTAGAAGACATGTTGTAGGAATGTGTTTTGGACTGAGGAGGATCATGGGTGCGACACTTGCCTCTGGTAGAGTTCGCCTACAATAATAGCCATCACTATACCAGTGGTATGGCTCCATTCAAATACCTATATGGAAGGTCGTGTCGCTCAGCCGTGTGCTGGACTGAGGTTGGGGAAGCAGGTGTTCTTGGCTCGGAGGTGGTGCAGAGCACGACAGAGAAGGTTCATCTTATACGAGAAAGGATGAAGGTGGATCAGGACCGGCAGAAGTCATATTCCATTGATAGGAGGAGATCCTTGGAGTTCAAGGTCGGGGACCACATGTTCTTGAAGGTCTCCCCTCAGCATGGACAGTGGAGGTTTGGCAGAGGGAGTAAGATTTCTCCCCGGTTCGTCGGGCACTTTGAAGTGTTGCGACAGGTCGGTGAAGTGGCTTATCAGATAGCGCTACCACCACCGCTACTAAGGATACTCAATGTATTTCATGTGTCCCAGCTCCGATGATATCTGCATGACAATTCACATGTCCTCAACTAGGGAGGGATAGATATAGAAGATGATGCAACCTTCATGGAGCGACCAGTGATGATCGAGAGTCGTGAAGAAAAGGTTCTTTGTGGGCAAAACATTCTCTTGGTTCGTGTGTTATAGAGACATGGTGGGCTTGAGGAAAGTACCTGGGAGAGGGGAGCACAGATATGTGCCCAGTAAACAGATTGGTTTTTATTTTTATCATATTGGGTCAGTACTTGTTTACTTTTTAATGCTTTACCTTGTTGACTATAGATGTGCATTTCCTTTTTCTATGGATGTATGTGTGAATTGTATTAAAGAATGGGGAGGGGGGACAGGATTCCTAGTTAGGAAGCAATAAAATGGATGCACCTAAACCCGTGTGAGCGAGTCAGTGCCACCCAAAGCAGATGGTATCTTAACATGGAGGAAGGGAAACCCCTCTCCCACTTAGCTGGACGGTTTAGCCCTTTTTGTTTTGCGTGGTTGCAATAGGGAAGGAGCAGTATGGTGTTTTTGTTTTTTCAGAAGATAAGATGCTTCTATATCGGTGAGGTTCACTCCTGAGAGGTATCTTCAAGGGTGGTTATTCAAATTCCTCCCTCCTCCCTCTAGGTCTGGTTTTGATTCTCGAGGGTGAGAATGGTTTGAGAGGTATCTGATGTACTGACCCAAACTCTCATGACCCCTTCCTTTGCCAATTATCAGCATGACCGATCGGTGAGACTGATCAGTGAGACTGATAGGTGATACCGATCAGTGAGACCGATTGGTGGGACCGATCGGCGAGACTAATCCGCGCGACCGATTGGTGTCACCCAGCCTTGGTGGGATTTTCATCTGCAGCCTTCCCCGTAACCCCACTTTTTGGCCTTTTAACCCTTTGAGGTGTTTCAATGCCATTTTTAATCCATAATTAATATCTAAAAATCCCGAGAAACCTCCCTATTAAATAAAAAATAATCCAGTCATGTGTAACCACCCAACCGCGTGGAAGAACCATGATCCAACTTCCAAGGCATTCAAATTTCTTATCTCGTAAAATTGGGATCTCATCTATTTATCACTCTGGATTTTCTTCTCCTTCCTTTTGGCTAGTCTCCTCTTCCTTCTGCATTAGAGTCCCTTGTTCCTGAGGCAAGTGGTGCACCTGTGTCAGAGCCCTACAAGTTGATCATCCCCTATTCCTAGGGCATGGAGAAAACTTCGATCGTTGATCAATCAAGTAGGGGTTTCACCTTTATCTCTCCTTTCTGTGTATCTTGTGGGGTGTGTATGCTACTGTTACTGTAGAATTAAGTGAACTAGACTTTAATGAAGATAATAAACTGATTCTAAAGAATGAAGGGGATGGGTGTGGTCGATGATGATGCTCTGGTTTTCTTCTCTTTCATTATTAATGATTTCTAAATTGTGTGGTCTTACGCCTACTAAAAATCATGGCCATTGGTGGTATTTCTCTGTGCACTAACAAACCCTTACCCCTTGTGATGTTTAAATGGATTTTATTTTGGTTATGAAACCTGCTTCATAAAGGAAATTGGTTAATTACTTATATTCGGCTAAATGAATTGGAAGCACCAAGATCAACTCCTTTTCTATGATAACCCCGGTTTAAGCCCAATGGAATTAAAACCATGGAGTTTTTTAAATCTTTTAAATCTAAAAATACCTTCATGGTCCTGCCTTGTGTTGGTGTTAGTGGTTTGGTGGTTCTCCTTCAAAGGCCGTTTGTGGGTGGCCTGATGGTTTTCTTGGATGGGGGCTTAGTTTGACGGGGCAATGCGGGTGGGGATGGGATCCCCTGTTGTTATACCTTGGGGCTGTGATTTCTATTCTTATATCATGAATTGGGTTGGGATCCTCTATTATTGAGAAACTGTGGGCTCCTGGGGTTTGAGAACATGGGGCTATATCTTTAGTTTTTCTTTGGTTCTAATACTTCTAGGGATCTCACTTATCCCTTTGTTGTTGTGACGTTACAATAGAACTGGGTGTGAATGCTTAAATTGCTGTTGGTTGTAACTTTTTCCCTTGGTTTTTTCTTATGCTGTTAGTTGCCCAGTAGTGTAGAAACTTATTTAAACATTATTACTGAACATGAAATCAAATATGGGACGTGGTGATTTGGTTGGTGTGAGTTGTGACTTGGGCATGGTTGTTGTTCTCTTCTCTTATGAATGAATAGGGAGGTTAGTGTTATTTAGGCTAGCTGAAGAAAAACCTAGATTGGGTGAGTGATTTTTACCTATACATATACTTTTAGTTTTGTGTTTATTATTCACGCCCCACCCAAGTTGAGAACTTAGTGCCAAACACCCACATTTCATGGGGGAGGGTGTTTTTTCCAACACTTCTATTAGTGACTGGTCATTAGGTCCTTTCTGCTCCCTTTCCCGGATAGCCCAAGTACCTTCGGGCAGCCTGTGAGGGCCTGAAGTCCATTATTAGCCCAATAATCATTGGGCAGGGTAGTGTGGTGGTTGGCCCAGGTGTGTGCGGGCAGGTTGTTTCCCAAGTGTCTTCGGGAGGAGGCCCAGGTGTCTTCGGGCGTTGCAGTGGTTGTTCTAACCCAGGTGTTTGCGGGTATGGTTACGTGTGAAAGTCATGTCCCAGGTGTGTGCGGGCGGGGTTTGGAAGTGGGACTGTAGTGAGGATATGGCCCAGGTGTGTGTGGGAAGGGTATGACAGTGGTACTGTAGTGAGAATGGCGGGATTGGTCCGATGCGTAGGATGTCTACAATAACCAGTGGGAAAGTGGAGCGGGGTACCCAAACATCGATGTGATATTACTATACATTACTTGACTTGAGTTATTTGGGGAGTGTGCCTTGGTAAGGCTTGGGTGGTTAGTTTCCTTGTTAAGTTCTTGATTATCTCTTTTCTCACAGGGCATTAGTATGCCTCTCCACTTGTGCACGAGAGTCTTTGGTTTTTCTCTGCTGAGTATACTTCTATGCTCACCCTACGTATATAAAACTGATTTCAGGTTTCTGGGAGGACTTTGGGGATCATGCTAGACCATACTAGCTCAGACCTTGTGACAGATCATCGCATTTTTTGCTGTTATTTCTTTTGGTATTTTTCTTTGTAGTCTCCTTACACATTGTGGATTTTAATTTTGTAACATGCATTGGGAATGGTTCTTGGCTTTACTTTTACTTTCAGTTTGGTGTTGTGGGATTTACTATCTTATCTCCCAATCCTATTAAAAGAAAAAGGGTAATTCCTTCCATTTCGTGTGTGACTTTATACCCTTGGTGCTGGTCACCACTCCAGGACCTATTGAAGGCGGGTTTCGGGGGTCATTATCTCTCCTTCAACTTAAAAAAGGAAGGACCTGGAAATCTTCTGACCCTTCCCTCCTTTTGGTGAAGGCAGGTCGTGATAGTTAACTACCATTTAAAATGATAATATTATATTATTAATTTTTAGTATGACTCAACGTTGTGTGCAACGTAAGATTTCAATGAAACCCATTGTTGTGTATTGGGTACGCCATTGAACATAGCACCCCCTTTAAAGAAAAATTAATATTTAATATAGAAATATTAATAAATATCAAAATGTCATCTTCTTTATTTTCCTGAATGTTACATCCTTCCCCCTTTTGGGAATTACATCCTTAAAATTTTAAAATTTGGCTTAGAAACATCAATTAAAGTCCCACATCCAAAAATGAGTCCATAAAACTATCACTTTAAAAGAAGAGAAATAAGTAAAAATGTTACCCAAGATAATCCATACTAGGATTCCATGTAAGAAAATATGGATATGGATGCGAATCTATCCATCAAGTTCTGATGGAGAGTGGTAGAAAATATGATCAGCAGAAAGTTAACAACCAGAAAATCACAAGCTTGTGTTGGGTTAAACGGTCTTTGATTAACCAGTAGAAAAAATTAAAAGACAAATTTTTTGTTTTCAGTTACCATTCATAAAGTTGAGGAATTTTTTTATGAGATTGACTATGAACATAAGTAAATATACTTACCTTTCAAGTAGAGTTTCATCCTTTCATAATTTTCTACCAAAAACTCATCTTTTCTTAAAATGATGAGTATTCAAGATGACTTAGTCACACCTAAAGCAATATAATAAACTTCTATAGAATCAAATAATCCACAACAAGAAGAAAAATATATTTACCTTGTCTTTAGAAAATAACCAAAACCAAAAATGGTTAGTACAAGATCAGATAATCTCGAAAAAGGATAATCATTTATAAAAATAAATTCTACTCTTAATCTTCAAAATTCAACAAAAAGTACCCAAAGTTCAAGAAAGACAACTCAATACACAATTTTCCTTAAAATTATTCAAAATAATTCTAACTAAGATTGAAACCCAAAACTCATAATCATTTTATCACATAGTCTTCCATAGTTAATCATAACATTTAACTCCCAAAACATCGACTATTCTTAAAGTCTCATACTGAAGTGTAATTAACCTAATAACATAATCTCTATGATAGGTTATTCATTTTAAAAAATAACCCAAATTTTTTTATGTTCACAATAAAAACACAGATTCTTCCAAAATAAAATTTCAACCATTACTCCACAAATGAGATATCATTGTATTCTATTTTCCTTGAGCATATAGTGTCTCCTCGAAAGAGAGAATCTCTTCTAAAATAATATTTATCACTTGGTCTCCAAATAATTTTCCTATACTAAGTATATCCATTTAATAAAACATAAGTTCTTAAAATCAACTTAATATTGATCCATAAAATCATTTAACTAAAAAGAATAAGTCATACTAACTAGGGACTTCACGTCATCCAGTGGTAGGTGATAAATTCCAATCACACTTTGGTTATGGGTTCAATTCCTGTAGCTTGGTCCAACATGATGGGTTGTCACACGATCAGCGTGTTGTCCTTTTTATAAAACTCAAAATTAACCCTAACATGTTTTAACCTCAAAGGTTTTCTTATACATTTCATTTTCAACCCAATACATTAAGACCTCAACATCTTATATATTTTCATTTTCATCACCTCCATATAATAAAATAAAACTATTCCCAAAAGAAAGAACATCATACCTTGATCATGGTGTTTACATGGTTTCATCATCATCTTTTTCTAGTATGTAGAAGGTCAATGCACTGCAATAATGATTTAGATATCCTTCAAAATAATTTGGTTCTTCATCCAAATACACCTTGTACAACTTGGGTCATATGGGTGTTCACAGAAAAATAGTTTTCGAAAATAATCATGTATGACATATAATTTCAAAATATCTGATAAAACATGATTTTTATAAAATAGTAGGACCGAGTTTGAGTTTAAACATTCAATAAATAGTCCTTTTAAAATACCAAAAGTATGTCCTGATAGAATATATTTTCAAAGAAAATATAAATAGGTTTCTCAAGGGTCACCTTCTTCAACACTTTTTTCAAAATCATAATATGATTTAAAATCTTGTGATAATGTAAAATATTTGAAAATTCCTTGATAATATTTACCTTTATTGAAAATATAATAATATTGTGAAAATTGTATTTGAATAAATACAACCCATGATCCATGATGATATCGAGGTATGGTGGAGGTGTTTTATATCTCAAAAAATTGTAGGCAAGTGAGTTTTATGTTAGAAAAAGTTTCACAATCATCCGAACATGACTTTGAAATAATTATTGCAAGCACGTCATTAGGAAGATATAGGAATGTTGTTTGAGATCCTCCTAATTCCATCTGTAACTAACTTTCCTTGATCTTAAAATGTTATAAAACAAGGATTTAACTGTAATAATAAACATAGGGACTAACCACGTGGTTAACAAAAAATCAAAATCCCTAAAGTTGTCTAAACCGGCCTCTGATACAAACTATAAGGACCCAGCATTAAAACATTACATAATCTTGAATTAAATGAATAATTCACATTGAATAACTTTTTAGTTTTAGAGGTTTAGATAATTAGGCCGTAACTATTACATTGCATCTTAAAAAATTACAAAGTAGACACTTTTACTCAGTTTCCATTTTTTCATAAAATTAAAACTCTTGAAAACAAAAGTCATGTCTAGTTCCATGTTTTAGACAGCATGACTTTCCCTTGATCCCATCCTTGACCCTACTCATATTTAAGTCCTGTGAAAAACATTTCAAAACATGGTATGATCATAAAAAACTCAGTAAGGGTTATAAAATAAAGAATGAAAACATTAGTCTATCAAAACATAAGATTTTTAACATACCTCATGAGATCATAAGATTTTTGATTGACACATAAAAAACATAAATCATAAAGGTAAATTGTGGTATCCATATAATAATTAAATTTTATATATCACTACTACATAGGGAGTCACAATTAAAATACCCATAATAGTATATTCCCTAAATCTCTTAGGATAAACATTAAGGTTTTCCTCTGTCACGTTACCCAATTCATTGGAGAGCTATCTCGGGCTCACCCGCCCAAGGTTTATCATGGAACCACATGTATATGTAAACAATTCCCAAGAACCATAACATACTCATAACACATAACACAAACATAAATGGTAGATAAAATTCCCACATTTCAATCACAATATATTATTTAAATATATTGACATAACCAATCCATTATCATAACCATTTTCAATACCAAAATACGTAAAAGAGTATATGGTATTTATTTTCCTTTCAGGAACATTATGGCTTATTAAGGAATCCCAAAACAAGTAACACTTGTGGTGGTGGAAAGCTTTTGGTCGCCACATATGTTAAAAAGAAACATTCCTTTTTGTCGTTTAGTAAAACAGTTCATAGAAAAAGATCCCTTTTGAAAACCATTTAAAACATTTAATAAAGATATTTTTGATTCAAAGTGTCCCATAAAACTTTGAAACATTTATTGGACTTATAATTTGAAAACATTAATTTCTTGTAAATAAATCCATAAAACAAATTAGAAAACATGGACATTAATAAGAATTATTTATAAGATTAAATAATTAAAACATTTAAAACAATTTTTTATTTAAAGAGTCTCTTACTACTTAAGAAAATACTTAAATAAAAACAGTTAAAGAATAAAGTTAAAAAAACATATAATATCATGATAATATGGATATTCATGATATAATATGTCAAAGGGTAGTATATACAACCTGTAGGATAATAAAGGTGCACAAGATCAAGATATGCCTCAAATGAAGGGAGATTGAGACATAGTCCCTTATGAAAATTTGGTAGCCTAATGGCATCACTTTAAAATTCAAAAAAATGAGTTCATGAGATAGAAAAGGATCTATCATCACTTGAAAATAAAATATAATGTAATAAGGATATATAAAATCATATCTCAACATAAAAAAGTAAATTAAAAGTCATATAAAAAAGAATTCATTGACTAAAAGAGAAGGGTGAAAGGTTCCCTTAAAAAGATTGTATAAATGACATAAAAATTTATCAATAGGGTGATTATGTGTAGAAATATTATATCCACACAATTGGAAGTGGTAATTACAAAATATATAAATAAATAGTGATTCTACACATAACCATGGAATGACTTAATCAAGAAGTAGAATATCAACCCAAATAATGAAAATTGGGATAAGAAGTTCCCTTACCTCGAGTCCAACTTGTCTTGTATGTTCCTTATTCTTCCTGAATAATAAACTTAAGTTAATTTATACTTTCTTCAGAACCTTTTTCATGTTCATTATTCCTTTTATATAACTTATTACCTTGCAATAACAATTATTTAATTATTTGAGTTCGTATCAGATATTTTGTCGATGTTTTGGAATTTGAGTTAAAAATGAACTTGTTATAATTACAATGTTTCCATGTGGTAAAAAGTCCATTATCTCCATAATGATATTCATGATCTGGATATAATATATATAATATATATCCATTATATATATGTATTTATAATTGTACATAACATTTGGAGATAAGAAATGAAATGCACCAATCATGGAGACGGTAAGTCGTACATACACATGAACCCTACTTTCATTTCTATTTCATATTTAATGGAATGAAAACATAATGATATATAGGTATATTATAATTATAGAATAATATAATATTTTATATATGTTACATAATTTTATTAACACCATAATTTATACATTACATGTATGGTATGAACGAGTCATATCACTTTGAGGGGCGGTAGTCCGCACTTCCTCAAATGAAATTATCATATTTATACAACATGAAAATCATAAAGGTATGTTTTAAATGGGAATTACATAAGAATGTTGATAAAATAAAATAAAATAAAATAATTATCATATATAATTACAGTGCCATCATAATGGCCACCATGAGATGTGGTATATTAATATTGAATAATCATCATTTCGTGAGGCAGTAGTTCGTCGTACGTCCACATAAACAGTATGTTCATATCCATTTGATGAAGTTGTGTGTAAGTGTAGCTAGAATAATTCTTATAAAAAAACATAGTATATTTAGGATACTATTGTTTCTATAAAAGAAAGTAGTAAAATTCACTTATGGGTTGGAGATGTAAAATAAAGAAAGATAACCTTAGGGAAGACATTACCTTAAAATCTGGTAACTCCCTTTGGTTTGAAGCAAAAGGATTTTTTGAAGTGCCTTCTGCCTAAGGTAAGGATTCTTGGTGGAATAGAGGGATATTTAGAGCTTATTTGGGTAGATTTTGGTTGAGACAATGGGATTTAGAGGTGTGAGTAATGGGTTAGAGTTGATGGCTTTTTATAAGGGAGAGGAGGGGCTCTTTTGGAAAGTTTGAAAATATTATTTTATTATAAACATATTTTCAGTTTAAAAAGGTCCAAAACTCATTAAAGTAAAATATAATATGACTAATGTTCTAAATAAAATAATCCAAAAATAATTGGATGTTTTTTGGATATTTTTTTAATTTTTTTAATCTTATTTATTTAAATCATTTATTAATGAGGTAAACAATGCATCATCATTGTGTGATATATAATTTTATTTATTTGATGTGAAAAAATTATAAATAAAATACCATGATGTTGGAAATATTTTTATATTTCTAATTAATATTTACAGTCACATAAGTAACTTATATAACCCAATGTAAAAAATTGGTTTACTAAAATATATATTTTTATGTTACTTTTGTGATTACTTTAATATAATTAATATAAAGTGTCATTATCACTCCCAAGTGGATACATGGGGTCCCAAAAATTGAACCAAGGATGACCATGGTTGGACATGTATAAAAAAATAGGATTAGGACACATGTTAAGTTAATTTAATATTATTATTATAATATTTGTTTACCCTTATTTACCATATTTACCCTTTAATCCTGGTAAATAAAATATTTACTGAAGTAAATATTCAAAACGTATAAAAATAAAAGTTATCTATTTACACAGTTTGGAACTCCTGATTCAAAATATAGAATTCATTTTTGAAAATTCAAAACACAGAAGTTACATAAATTAATTTAATAATAATTCTCGTTGTCAAATCAAAAAGCGTGTTTTTAAGAAATAATAACTTTCAAAAGATTGACACTTGTTTATGTCAACTTTCAATGTGAAATTACATAAAATTAACAACATTGGATTAAATAGTAAAAAAAGAATATAATTAATCTTTAAAACCAATTAAAAAGATAATCTATCTACATAAAGAAATTATATTAAAAATGGGTTTTGAATTGAAATGCAGTATTTTGAACTATTCATTAAAAATGAACTTTATCAAAAAAAAATACCAAAATTTTACCCAAAGAAAATTATTATTTCCCAATTATAAAGAATAATTTTATTTTCTCAATTAGAACATATAAAAGTTAAAAAACATGATTTAAAAAGGGTTTTCCATCAAAAGGCGGTAAACGACCTTTTTGAGTATTTCATGCTTAAAATTAGATTAATTCTTATTTTAAGCCTCTAAAATGTATTGGATAAATGTAAAGAAATTTAACAAATATGTATAATCATAATGTAGTTAATTATATTCATTTCTACCAATACAACGACTAGGCGTTAACTACCATTTAAAATAATATTATTATATTATTATTTTTCAGAATGACTCTCCGTTGTGGGCAACATAAGATTTCAAAGAAATTTGTTGTTGTATATCGGGTATGACATCGAACATAAAATCCATTATAAAGTAAAATTATTATTTAATCCACAAATATTAGTAAATATGAAAATTTAATGTTCTTTATTTACCTGGGATGTTACAGGATGTGTGTCAAATAAAAAAATGAAATAATAAATGTTCGGGGGATGAGTTGATAAGGATGAAAGTTGTATGTAACTTTTTCCACATAATAAATTCAAATTATTACACTGGACATAATGGAGAAATTATCCTTATCCTCCCCACTCATTGATTGATTATTTAGTGAGAGCTATTTGTGTTTTTTATCATCATTATTTCTTTACTGTCGACATATCCCTACGGTAAAAAAATGTTTTCATAGTAAAATCATTATCCATGGAAGTAATTTGTTGTTTCATATTTATTTATAATTTATTTCTTTTCATTATTACTCATATAATATATACTTTCCTTGTACAAGTGGATTCTTTTGTTTGATCTTATAACTATGGTAATGAAAAAATGAAATGTGTCATGAATGCAGACAACCACCAAGAATAGGTGAATTCCTGCTACTTATTTACTTAATTTTTTTATTTTTATCTACTGTTTATAAGTTAATTTCCTTATAATTTTTATTTAATACTTATTTATTTCTCACATCTTTTGCAAAGTCCTGT
The DNA here is from genome assembly GCA_963277665.1 of Viscum album. Taxonomy (NCBI): domain Eukaryota; kingdom Viridiplantae; phylum Streptophyta; class Magnoliopsida; order Santalales; family Viscaceae; genus Viscum; species Viscum album. The sequence goes on along the minus strand of OY728143.1, from coordinate 1,667,575,900 downwards.
TTTTCTTTCAATTATCTGCAATAAGCCACAAACGTGAAAAAATAATTATTTCTTACAATGTTACCATGATTTCTATTTTCATTTCATTTTCTTTTCAAACTTATATCACTATATATTGATTCAATATTATCACCTGAGAAACCTTTCTTATTATAAAAATCCATTGCTCATCAAACTTCTAACAATGAGATAGGTTTTTATTATAAGAACATCGATTCAATAAGTAGTATTGGAAGTTTTATATAGAACGAAAATTTAAGCATGGTAACATTATAAGTAAAGATTGTTTTTGATACATTGGGACATGTAAGAATAATCTGCCCTTTAACCTGACACACTATGCGACCGGTATGATTCTATGTTCAACTTTTTATTTAAAATTAACATTAATTTTAGTAAAAAGGAAAACTAACAAAATCAAAATTGTGAAAATATATTATTATTATTTTGATACTTTGAGTTAATGATCCACATGTTATTTGAGACATGTAGGAATCATCCAGACCTCAATTTGATGCATGGTGCGACTACTATGACACAATGTGTCTGTTATCAGTTTAAAATGGACAGTTTAGTTCAAAAAATGTCTCTCAATGAAAACAAAGAAAATGTGGTAGGATTTCTTGATTATTTAGGACATAAATTCATAAGTCCTTCAAGACATGTAGGAATTTATATCGCAACTGATACACGGTGTGATCAGTATAGGTTAAAATGCGTGTTTCAAGTTTAAAGTGACATTTTAGTAAAAGAAAACGATGTACTCAAAACACAGAAAAAACATTTGGATATTTTTTATACTTTAGGAATACAATCCATAAGTCATTTTACACATATATTAATCATTCATACCTTAATCTGATTCATGGTGTGACTAGTATGACACCAAGTACATTTTTTATTGAAAAATGAAATCAATTTTAATAAAAAGGAAAACTAACCTACTCAGAACTGATAAAAAGCATTCATATTATTTTGATACTTTATAGAAATTATTCATGACTCATTTGTGACCATTAGGAATTATTTTCACCTCAATTTGATGCATCGTGTTCCTGATATGACTCAATGGGTCTGTTATTAGTTTAAAATTGACATTTTAGTTCAAAAAATGTCACTCATTGAAAACAAAGTAAACACACTTGAATTTTCTTAATAATTTAGGAAATTGATTCATAATTCATCTGTGACATGTAGGAATAAGTCTCATGTAAAAATGACACATGATGTGATCGGTATGAGTCAAAGTGTGTGTTTTCATTTTAAAGGGGCCTTTTTTTAAAAAAACACAAGTGTTGTACTCAAAATTGAGTAAACACATTCGTTTTGTTTTGATACTTTATGAAAATGACCCCTAATACATTTTGAGCATGTAATAATCATATTAACCTCAATATGATTCATAGTTTGACTGATACGGCACAAAGTGTATATATTTATTTAAAATTGTCATCAATTTTAGTAAAAAGGATAACTCACCTACTCAAAACTTAGAAAAAAAAATTGAATTAATTTGATACTTCATGATGATAATAAATAAGTCATTTTTTATGTTTAGGAATTACATTTACCTCAATAAAATACAAAATGTTTCCGTTATCAGTACAAAATCAATTTTTTAGTTCAAAAAGTGTCCCTCACTGAAAATTGAGAAAACACACTCGGATTGCCTTTATAATTTATTAAAACAATTCATAAGTAATTTTTGGCATGTAACAATTGGTATTATGTAAATCCTACACATTATATGACTGGTATGTGTCAATGTGCATGTTTCCATTTTCAAATAGCATTTTAGTAAAAAAGATAAGCGACATACACAAATACAAAAAACACATTCGGATTGTTTTGATACTTTAAGAAAATGACTCATATGTCATTTGAGACATGAAAGAATCATCTGCACTTTAATTTGATGCATGGTGTGACTGATATGACTCCATGTGAATTTTTTCAATATATAAATATCATTTTAGTTTACAACACTTAGCACATCACCAAAACCAAGAAACGGATGCTAAATTGATTTATCTTTATTTAAATTCAATATTCCTACTTTATGTTTCTGATTTCATGGTATTTTTGGGGTTATGATGTGCTGTAACAGAACACTACATTATTCCCCTTTATCAGTGCTGATAATAGGTCCTTTATCAATGCTTAAGAAAGCACAGATAAAGGTTTCTTTTATCAGTGCTTATAGAATCACTCATAAAGGAGACATTTATCTGCACTTTTACAAACATATATAAAGGACCCATTTATTAGTATTGATAAAAGACTAAATCTTGTAATCATTCTCCAGTAGTCAACACTTCTCTGGAACTGATAAAAGACATTTTTAGCACTATCTAATGTTTATTGTTTAGTAGTGGATCTATCAAAGTTCATAATAAAGATAATAATATATTACTTAGGTGATGTTCTTGGTCTAAGAAAGCATTAAATATAAAAAATTATCTAAAATAACCCCAATAAGGATTTTATATTTATAAAAAATATTCCTTAAGAATATATAAATAGTTTTTTTTCATTACATGTTATTTTATTAACGTATTCCTCATATATATATATATATATATATATATATATGTAGATCCCCTTGGTAGAATTGTTCTATAATTCCCAAGAAGAAACTATTGAAATGGGACACTAACAATATATATATACAAGAAAATACATATAAATCAAAGCCTAGACTACCAAAAGAAACTAATATTTATAATAAATAACAACCCATTACCAAGATATCATTTAAGTTTATGTAATTTATATAAGGTTACCTTTCAAATTGATAATCATATTCAACGCATCCAAATAATTTCCAGATTTTTTACAATCTACAATGAAAAAAATAATTTTATAATAAATTTAATATCCAAAACAAAATATATTATATGAATAATTAAACCATGATGAATTTAATTTATAAAAAACACTCTATGATGAATTATTACCACCTTTTCCATTGACTAAAGAAAAATAACCAGAATGACTCTATTAAAAATTTATAAGTGGGTAATTAGGCACTTGATCTACTAAGACTTCCTAGTAAATCATATATCACTCTAAAAAAGTTTACCATGCAATTTATAACAACTTAATTAGTCCTCACACAACCTATCACTACTCTTACTACCCAACTGAACAAAATTAACAGCAATCTATTTATCCTAATCAGAAATATTTCCCATCAACCTTACCTGAGACAAGTTAGAATGTTACCAGACCATAAGTGCATCCCCTTGATAACCAAGGTATTAAAAAATATTAATGGATAAATAAATTAATTCAAGTACTTGTTTTACCATATACATCACAAACCTCACTTTCTAGGAATCTATCAACATTTCAGCAGGAGGTATACCAATGTTAAAAAACCAAACCTATAAACCAAAAGTTAAATATGAAATAAAAAAGACCATATTATTAATGATTAAATCATTAAAAACATTCCTTTAAATTAAATAAATTATTAAAACATACAAATGGGGTCTAAAAAATCAAAATACTACTCGATAATGAAATCATATACATAAACAGATAATAGAGAAATCAAACACTCTTAAATTTCACCCTAAACCCACTTGATAATCCAACTGTTGAAAATATCATCTAACAACATATCTCTATAATAGTGTCTTGGTCTATCTCTAATGGGGAAAAATTCCTCTTCATTTCCTATATAATTCAAAAAATAATATATATCCACCAATGTGGGTCTATAGGTGTTGATTAAAAGGCCCAGTAAAATACTTCAAAGCCTTACCACTCACACCGTGAATAAAATAATAAAATAAGGATTAATTTTTTTTATAAAAATTTCCTCAGCCCCATGAAATTTTAAAATTCAATGAAATTAATTTCATATTAATATGACAACCTATCTGTTATAAAACCGTAACCAAACTCATCATATTTTCTATCGAATATAAAACCATTATTCCACTCATCCTTTCCAATAACTAAAACCAATGAGATCTCATAGTAAATGTGTAAATAATAATGATTAGTATGCACTCATGAGTATAATAACTACCCTTGACCTTATATTATGATAATCCCACACACTAAATAGTGTACATCCACTATCCTCTTCAAACCCATAGAAGAACCCTAAAATAAGAGGGAATTATAATATCCTCTTATAACCATTAAAAAAAATAAATCCAATTATATAAAAAATATATCAATATCAATTTCAGTATCATAATTCATAAAAACCATACTTCACTGTTTTTCTCAATTTTTCAAAAATTATAGTCACTCCAATAAACATTTCCCTTTTATATTTACACCAATATTACCCACTTTAAAATGTCAATTTACCCAATCATTTCATAAAAATAACTATCTAATTTTAAAACTAGATAAAATATAATTAATATCCAATAATAATTCTCATAGTATTTTGCATAAGCTAGTGTGTAGGCGAATCCACCTACCACAATCAAGGGATAATCCAAACTCATTCCACTAAACTGAAGTTTTATCTTCTACTCGGCCTTCTAAAAGACCGAACAATAATATCCCATCCCTAAACCAATAATTTCATCAAACAACCTTTATTAGGGTTTAACATAGGGAGAAAGTGAAATATACCAAGGGAGGAGAGACCTAGAGAGACATATCTCTAATCCAACACATGAATTTCATGGAATCTAATGAGATACATGATATAGAGAATATAATCCCTAAAATGAATTTGAATGTACCCCAAAGATATGGTACACAAGTGAAAGAGGCTGAATGAAGTAGAAATAACCAAAATTCTGGTAAACATACATGTTTTAGGGGAATTTTTATATGAATACATAATGACACTACATGATCCTATAGTCCATGTGGAAAATTATACATTTTATATTGGAATATTTTATAGCTTGGATAATTGATATATATAGTTTATCCTAACCATGTGTCTAACCACACACTTCTCACTATCTCCAGATAAATCAAATACATGATTCTATAAGAATAATACATAGTCTGTTAAGAATTAACATGCCCTTTTTTGCATTAAGACCTCCTAAAAATCATAATAGCTCAAATACTAGAATTATATAACTCAAACGTAGCCCTATAATTTCTTGATCGAATGTTTTTTAAAATGAATCTTTTTATTTTCTATATATTCTTATTTGTTTATTAGTAAAATCTTAATGGATTGATATTCATTATTCTAGGGGTTTAGGTATAAATTTATTTTTCAATTTTTTGGTAGGCGTTTAAGATGATCATAGAGGAAATGAATGTACTGTGTAGTGGCATGAGTTGTATTCTGTAAGGCATTATGGTTGGTGGCTAATCCAACACCCATAATCCAATTTTGAAACATCTCAACTAAACCCATTAACCATTTCCCTCACTCGAGTTTTTCGCAAATTATATATAGAATTATATAAGTCCCAATGATCTCTAAATGATATAAAAAATTATCTGGATAACTAAAAAACATTGGGGGATGGTTTTCCCAAAAATATCACACCATCCTCATTTTAAGACTGTTTAAATTTATTAATAATGTATTTTAATATCTTATATACTCAATGTATATAAATTAATTAGTAATATATATATATATGTGTGTGTGTTTGTTATCTATGTTATCGAACTTTGAAAATATTCCATTTTATTAAAAAATTCCATAAAGTTAATCAAGTGTTTAAAATACCAAAATAAAGGATGATAAGGCCCCAAAAAACCATGTAATGGACCACCTAATTGAATCCTCCATATCACCATAAAATTTGATAATCTAAATAATCATCAGAAAATATCTTCCCCCTATAGTTCAATCATCCTACCTATAGTCCATTAGTAGTAAATAAATATACTTTTCCATTACATGTATCCTATCATACATAATATATTGATCTACTTGGGTGGGTGTGTATAGGACCATTTGGGATACCCCAAAGACATCTCAAGTTAGACATAAATGTTATAACCCAATACTATTTAAATATATTTTATAAAACATACCCAATACAATGATTTTTTTAAAATCCAATGTATGGATTATGATTCTATTAAAAAACCCAAGTTTTCATCAAACCATAACTAAACACATTATACATTCTATTGTACTATGAGTAACAAAAAAAATAAACTTCATACTCATGAGTGGGATAAAAACCCTTACCATCTATCACATACCATCATGGCCCCCATAGTGACGTCTGTATTTCTACAATCCACATTGAACCTATAGAATCAGAATCACTTTTTTATGATTTCCATCCAAACAAATATGTCCTAAAAATTAAAATAAAAATATTAAAATATCAATAAAAAAATTAGTATCATATCTCATAAAAAATTAAGTTTACTATTTTACCCAATTTTCTAGAAATATTATATACCTAAAAATAACTCACCTCCATTTCCACAAAAACCAATCAAAGAAAAATATCTTTTTTCGAAATATTTTTTCCCAAAATAATTAAATTAATTTAAATGTATAATAAATTTGCATTAATTCCACACATTAAATATTAATGTATTTGGATTAAAAAAATCATATAAGGTATGTCTTTACCTCAACCCAGTGATGATGAAAAATCACTCTATTAAACTAAATATCATTGTTTTATTTACTTTAACATGCATCGAATAACAAAATGATAAAAATTGATTCAACCATAATCCCAAAATCTCTTAAAACTGACTCTATTTGTATGAAACCTAGGAAAAAATAGAAATACACTATTTTAAGAGTCATATAGAGTGACATAACATTGATCCACCTAACAAACATATAAAGATCCAATTTGATTGGTGTTTTGGAGATGTTAATTGTAACTTCCTAGCGTGGATGCCACCAAAATCGGTGCTCGGAGCCAGTTTTCCATAAGGCCTCAAGTTCACCTCCTCAAATGACAGATTTTGTCAACTTTTAGTGGGGTTATAATAGTGTAACTATGAGGAAACTATACCCACATGTTAGAGTTCACAACTAGAAGTAAATAATCAAACATCATACATAATATATAATGAAAAACAATAAATAAAATGAAACTAAATATGTTTTAATTCAATTATAATGAAGAAAGGTTTGAATATAAATGTTATAAATATATAAAGGATCACCAACTAAGCTGATCACATAACAAATATAACTAAAATGAAAATACAACATTTCTTATTTCTAAATCTGCACTGTAACACATACCGGATTTCCAGTACCCTGTCCAGCTACTCCAGCATGACTAGTAGACTCTACATGAGCAACCCAGTCAACCATCAAATCCATAGCCTCATCCCAATCCATCATTCATCCATTCACTACCTGAAAAAAAACAAATGGTATGCATGTATACTATGGTACGTGTACAAGGGATGAGAAATACATCTCAATAGGACACCCCCAATGAAGAACCGATAACTAATTCCATAAGTGCATGCTCATAAAATATTCAAATCCTAGACAAAACGTGACTATAAATAAATATAAATTAAACAAACATCTACCCTTAGGTCTGAAATCTCGATCAACCATACCTGTTTCAGCCAATGTCAGAGTGTCTTTGAGCATGTCTCAGTGACTATGCATCAAAAATGACCTATTTTCTCCATTTATATGGAAGCTGCAACCAAACCTAGACCAATAGGGGACCCATTATTTATTAATCCTGTAATATGAGATACTAATATATGTTATCCCATATCATGTCCACGTGGACCAAACATCATCTCATACTAGACACCTTGACAAAGCTTTCCCAATTAACACACAAATGTACTACCAAGCCTAGACCATTCGTCTCACATCTATCCCATGTACCTTTATAATAGTTCCTATAGAATCATTCCATTATGTAAACTATAAATCCAAGCCATCTATACTAATAATAAACATCTGTCCAATCAAGTCCATCTCAAAACAAAAAGGCAGTTCTTGAAACCTCCATCCAACCACTATATATACATAACATTGGTGGTTCCCAGAGCATCAGTCAAGAACAAACTAAGGGGAATGAGAATTAGTCCAAAATCTTATTCCACATTGATTTTCATCATCACCCATAGCTGTTGAGACATAATGTGTTTCTACTTTCCTATAAATCATTTTTTTAATCACAAATAACACATATCATAATCAAATATATTGTTTATCATGTATGTTGTTTTACAATCATAATAACATGTATCATAACCAATTCATACATTGTAATCACTTGTATTGTAACTAGGTCATGCATCATAATCACCTATATTGTAACTAGGTCAGGCATCGTAATTACCTTTATTGTAACCCGGTTATGCATCATAACCACATGAATCATAATCACCTATATCATAACTAGGATATGTATCGTAACCACATGCATCATAATCACTTATATCGTAACGAGGTTATGCATCGTAACCTCATGCATCGTAATCAAGAATTGTAACAAAGTTAAGTATTTAATCTTAATCATGCATCGTAACTAGATTATATATCACACACTGTAACCACAATATAAATTGTAACTGATTTGAATCTTATCCATGTTAAGCATTATAACCATGTCATGTATCATAACCATTGGATGAATTATAATCCTGATAAGCATTATGACAATATTATTAATCATACTCATGTAAGGCATTATACTCTCCTATTAACTTCAATGCCAATTATTTGTTACTCATACTCATTGTTTCATACTTATGTACTCACTATTTTCTAACTAAAAAGATGTCATTGTGTTGGTTATTTACCAATCAAAATGATGTCTTGTATTCTGTATATTTTCATTGTTGTAATTCCAGGAATCCAAGTCCCTTCTAATTTTTTGGAGAAATATGACCATTGGAAAAAATATGACTGTTGGAACCTAAGGCCTATAAATAAGAGGCCATTCAAACCAAAAAAAATAACTTTTGCTTCTACCAAGATTTAGTGATAGATAGAGTGACTTATCTCTTACTTCATGTGAAAGCCTTGAAGATGAAAGAAGTGAACAGATTGTTACAAGTTCTTATATTTCTATAAGTACTTTGTTTCTACTTTATGTGTCTGATCATTATGATAAAAATCAAGGGCATCTGGGGATAGTAAGATGTTATACCGATCATCTTATTGAGGGCTTTGAACTATTTGAAAGACAGATGTGTTGATTACCTTCTTAATTGAGGGCATCCAAGGACAGGAAGATAGTCTTGTTGATCATTGTATCGAGGTATTACTTTCAACTATATTGGTTATGAATCATTTATATTTATAATACTCTGATTATTTTATTCAATTGAAATAAAATTGTTTTCCATTACTAGTGGTATTACAACATATCTTATTCATCGTATCTAAGACTTATATAGTCAAATATATTGGTTATGAATTGTATTATTTTAAGACCTCTTAAAATATTTTCTTTTTTAAGTGTTTAAAAAAAATTAACCTAAAATTCACCCCCCTTATTATGCCATCTAATATACATATAAATATATATTATGATCCAATAATTGGTATTAGAGTAGGCTTCCACTAATTTGTTTACCTGCTTTATTTATTTCTGAAATTCAATTGCATTTCTGTTACAAATATTTTTTTTTATTACTTACTACACTAATGTGTATAGTGGAAAAGTATTGTTTTATAAGATGTTAGGAATGAATATTAAATCAATTGAAAACCTTAATACAACTAGAACACTTATTTTTGATGGAAATGATTATTAGTACAGGATAGATCGAATAAAGACTTTGGTTATTAATACTGGAGTGGAAAACGTTTTCATGATTACTAGAGATTACAAAATACCATACAAGGAAGTCGGAACCTTCACCAGAAAGAGTAACAAGATCCAAATCTAAGAAAGCTATTTTTATATCAGAAAAAATTGAAATTGATCACTCAGAGAATGAGTTAGCCAATATTTCTCTAAGGATGAAAAATATTGTTGGAAAGAAAGACTTTCAATACAGATTCAAAAAGAAAGATAAGAAGGATAATAAATACTCAAAAGTAACATGTTATGAATGTAAAAGAGAAGGTCATATTAGAACAGATTTTCCTTTACTAAAAAGAAAATATAGGAAGGATAAACATTCTGAAAGAAACAATAAAATGTATTACAAATCAAGGACTAATAAAGTCTTGAAAGAAAATGATTATTGTATTCAATTGAAATACAATTGTTTTCTATTACAAGTGGTATTACAAAATATCATATTCATCATATCCAAGACTTATATATTCAATTATATTGTTTATGAATTTTATTAGTTTAAGACCTATTAAAATAAGTTCTTTTTTAAGAGTTTAAATACAAATTTGTATTACTCTGATTATTTAATTCAATTGAAATAAAATTGTTTTCCATTACTAGTGGTATTACAACATATCTTATTCATTAGATCCAAGACTTATATATTCAATTATAGTGGTTGTGAATTGTATTACTTTAAGACCTCTTAAACTAAGTTATTTTTTAAGTGTTTAAATACAAATTTTTTTAACCTACAATTCACCCCCCTATTATGCCATCCAATATACATATAAATCTATATTATGAACCAATAATTGGTATCAGAAAAGGCTTCCACTAATTTGTTTACCTGCTTTATTTATTTCTGAAATTCAATTGAATTTATATTACAAATATTTTGTTTATAACTACTTACTATACTAATGTGTATAATAGAAAAGTATTGTTTTATAAGATGTTAGGAATGTATATTAGATCAATTGAAAACCTAATTACAACTAGAACACCTATTTTTGATGGAAATGATTATTAGTACTGGAGAGATAGAATGAAGACTTTGGTTATTAATACTATAGTGGAAAACGTTTTCATGATTACTAGAGATTACAAAATCCAATACAAGGAAGTCGGAACCTTCACCAGAAAGAGTAATAAGATCCAAAGCTAAGAAAGCTATTGTTATATCAGAAACAAGTAAAATTGATCACTTAGAGAATGAGTTAGAAAATATTTCTCTAAGGATTAAAAGGATTATTGGAAAGAAATACTTTCAATAAATATTCAAAAGGAATGATAATAAGGACAAGAAAGACTCAGAAGTAACATGTTATGAATTTAAAAGAGCAGGTCATATTAGAACAGGTTTTACATTACTAAAAAATATATATAAAGGATAAAAATTATGAAAAAAACAAGAAAAATTATTACAAATCAAGGACTAATAAAGTATTTAACGAAAATGATACTTGGAGTGAAAGTGTTGGTGATTCATCATACGAATCCATAGAATAAAAATATTCTATTTAGAAAAATATAAGACCCATAACCAGACTACCTATTGAAAATCATTATTTCATGGCTAAGGTATACAATAACGAATATATTAAAAATGTATCTTTAAATTCAAATTATCTTGGTGAGAAATATTCTTACTATTCTAATGAAGAATCTTCCTCATTAGAGGAAAATTTACCTTCTTTTGATGAAGTATCCAAATTTTCCAAATTTCTTGAGATAGAAAATTCCAAACTCAAGAAAAAGATTCATAAGGAAAATTCTAAGATAACTATTATAAAAAAAATTTAACATCCTGGTTCTGGGTGACTCCCAAAGGTTCCCTATAATCGGTTGATGACATGGCCTCAAGCACATTTCCTCAAATGCCAATGGTTGCTGACTAGTAGTGAGGGTCATGGGTGTGATAGTGGGGAAACTATTCCCTCATTGGCAGAGTAACGTAGTAGAATAACAACAATATACAATAGCAGAAACATTAATACCATACAATAAGTAAACTACGTAAGACTGAAAATAAATAAACTGAAGAACATATATAAATGATGCATGTCAAATATGTATGGGAAAGTATCCAAACAAGTCACAATGTTGGAAATACAGTGATAAACCAAAGTATAAAGAAAACGAGTAAAATCCAGCATCATCGTAAGCCTCAGCTTCGTCCCTGCTCTCCAACTCCATAGAAATCAAGTACCAGATGACGAAGGGCACTTTCCCTTATCAATACCTACAACATTATAATCTGTTTGGGCCCTAAAGAAAGACCCAAACTGGATTTGAGATGAATCCAAGTAGGAAACCACCAAAAAATATGTTCCTAATTATCAGTGAATATATATATATAGAACAAAATATGAAAAATGAAGTAATAAACATGGAAGTACTCAAAAGTAAACAATTATTCAATTTCAACTTTATTAATTTACATTTATTAATCATTCAACCAAACATTCACAAGTAACCCACTGTGAAAGTTCTCATAGCCTAACCCCCTATGGTTCAACTTATCATTAAATCAATAAGATATACAGAACCTATGGGGAAAGATCACATGGTCTAACCCCTTGGACTCACATAGAAAAAGTCTCTATATGGAAGCACTCACAGTCAATTAATGAAGTGGTATTTTAACAGTAAACTATAGACTCTCTGAGGAAGCACTCAACATCAATCCCCCTTATGGTCTTGTAACGGTATACTATAGACACTCTGAGGAAGCCCTCAATGTCAATTCCCCATGTGGTCTCGCAACGTGAAAGGTATAATAGACACTCTAGGGAAGCCCTCAACATCAATTCCCCCTATGGTCTAACTACACCAGGTTCCCACATCCATGTGTAATACAATCATGCACAAACGATATCCAGCAGTCAAAGTAAATCTAAAAAACTATCTGGATAAACTACTATAATGCATATCAAAAACATTTAATATAACATCACTCCATCCTAATAACACAAGGCATGGAAAACAAAACAACCTAACAGGAAGTTCTAGACCTGACATCCAATATCAAACAAACATAGGAAAACACATCCATAGCATGCTAATAAACCCTATTCATAGTCAAAAATACTTACTCAAGAAAACAAACCATAACAGTCATCAATATGGATAAATTTTCTAAACACACAATACCCTAAACTAGGGTATTGGGAACTTTTTGCTCATATTATTCAAAGAAAACTATGGAAAGGAACAAACCACCTACCTCGACATTATATGATTGATATAGTTGAATCTCGGACTTTGATTCGACCTAAAACATCATAGATCTACAAAAATGCCAAAAAAGCTCAATCACAAATATCTCACACAAAAAAAAGATAAAATAAGAGGAGGGGCTCTAGAAGAAGTAAGAACTCACCGAGGGGGTTACAACGCAACCGACGATGTTTGATTCGGAGAACTTACTATGGATCGGGGGCACAGGGAATATTTGGTGATTCTCGTCCCTACTGGACGAGATGGGGCTAGAAGAAGGTGTTTATAAAAATTAGATGTGACCCCAGTCTAATTTAAAAAATAAAAAGAAAAGTACATGGTGTGTTCATTTAATGTACATGTCGTGTACATTCCTTAATCGGCCTCCACATTAGGTGGTCTCCATGTCACCCCACACAGTCATGTACTCAGCCGTTACATAGCCGGTACATGGCTACCTACAATAACCGGGTACACGATGTGTACTCATAAGTAAATGGCATGTTCTCCTTAAATTTCAACAAACTATTTTTCTTTCTCAAAAACACCTGAAAACAAGATCCATACATAAAATAAAGGTCTGGGTTCTTACAAAATTTCCCCTTAATGAAATTCATTTTCGAATTTCCTTAACAAGGAGGCACATAAGAAGAATCCTCAAACATCTCCAGCAACTATGATTGCACATCATCCTCCCTCTCCCAAGTCTCATCCCGTACCCACTCGTGCTGCCACAACACCCATAGCAGAGGAACAAACCATCCACAAAGAAAATTCACAATGCGATAAAAAATCTAGATAGGATACTCCTCGAACAATGTTTCCACCTCCAAATCAACCTCCTCGGGTTGAAAAACATTATATGAGTATGAGAAGTAATGTCGTAGATGAGAAATGTGGAAGTCCTCATGCATATCCTGGTACCTATAAGGTAACTGCAATCAATAGGCAACCAGCCCGACTCTTTCCAAAACCTCAAATGGCTCGGCGTATCTTGGTGAAAGCTTTCCCTACCTCCTAATCCTCATATGTCCCCACATTAGTGTGAAATGTAGGAAAACCAGATCTTTGACCTCGAACTCCAGAGGTTGTCTCTGTCTGTCAGCATAAGACATTTGTCGTGACTCTATAGTACCCATCCTCTTCTAAATCAACTCCACCTAATTTTTGGTCTCTTAGACAAGATGAGGCCCCATCATAGATGCCTCTCCAGCTTCCATCCAACATATGGGTGATCAGCATGGCCTACCATATAAAGCCTCAAAAGGTGACATCTGAATAGTCATATGAAAACTGTTATTATAGGAAAACTCCACTAGAGGTATGTACTTCTCCCAAGATCCTCCAAAATCTAGGATGCAGTCTTTAAAATTTTCCTCCAACACCTAAATCGTGTGCCCGGACAGGCAATATGTCTGTGGATTTTAACATGTACTCAAAACTAAATTTATACCCAAATCCCTCTATAGTCCTTTCCAAACCCGAGAAGTAAAACTATTGTCCCTGTCTGAATGGATGGTGTTCAGAACCCCATGTAAATGTACAATCTCACAGATGTACAACCTTCCAAGCTCATCAATATTTAAGGTCTCCTAGATCGATAAAAAGTGGGAAACCTTCATGAGTCTGTCAATGACAACCCAAAATGCATCATTCCCACGAGGTGACCTTGGTAAATCTGTCACGAAGTCCATCGCGACATCATTATACTTACACTCGGGAATAGGTAACTACTACAAAATCCCTATTGGTCACTAATACTCCACCTTCACCTGCAGATAGGTGGGAAATATCATCACAAAACCACCAACATCTCTCTTCATACTAGACCACAAATACTGACTGTGTAGATCTGGAAACATCTTATTAACACCATGATGAACTGCCCAAACTGAGGAATGTGAAACCTGAAAAACATCCTCGTGTATGTCTTCTGATACCCATACGCACCCATGAATGTGCAAGATCTCATCCTCACCTATGGTCCATCGAGGATTAGGGTCATCACCTGATACGCTTTCCCATAGGATCAGGCCTTTATAATCTGATAGCTGCCTCATTCGCACCCGCTCTAGTAGGGTAGAGATAACAACTACCAAATAAATAAATGTCTTCCCTTTTATGTTGTGCACCTCCAAATACATCACATAGAAAAAATCCATAATCTAACACTAACTATTTTCCTCCTAAGCTGCATGTATTTGAGTCCTCCAGCTTAACGCATCAGCCACTATGTTACCTTTCCCAGTCATGTAGGTAAGCACAAAGTCAAAGGACTGAAGTTACTCAACCCACCTTTGATATCTCAAATTTAGGTCATGATGAGTAAAGATATAATTTAGACTTTTGTGGTTAGAGTACACCACAAAATTCTTTCCCAAAAGGTAATGTCTCCAAAAGCGCGATTCATGAACAACTACTACCAACTCAAGATCGTGTGTCGGGTAATTCCACTCATGTGGCCTCAACTGCCGAGACCCACATGCAATGACTCCTTCACCCTTCATAAGCACTGCTCCTAGCCTGATACCTGATGCATAAAAGTTTGGAACTCATCTAAAATAAACTTTACATATCAGTAATACCATTTCAAATAGATGGTATTCTATTAAGGTACCTATCACAACTGCATGCATATCTTGCACAACATCTATCACAACAACATGAAATTGGTAATGTACCTTAAATGGCATGACAAGAATGCATGACATGTGATCTCTAGAAAGTTCCTACATGATGGATGAGATGGGATACCCTCATTTAATCATGTTGAAATAGAAATAGAACCTCCATAATATCAATGATAACAACACATAACATGTGAACCACCCAATGGTGAAATCAAATCAATTTTAATAATTGAAATACTAAAAAAATTAAATTATTTGAGGCATATTGGATTTTTCTAGTACATGGGTTAGCTACTCTCAGGAATACCTTATTATCCACAACATATTCCTTCCTATCCCTGTCTATATGCTCTAAATAGTAAGTCAAAGAATAAAATAATCCTATGATACCACTTTGTAACGTCCCTATTATGGGTTCCACCCAAAGGTGCCCCGTACCGAGTTAGTCACATTGCCTCAAGCGTAATTCCCCAAATGTCTGAGGCTACTGACTAGTAGTGAGGGTATTGGGTGTGATAGTGGGGAAACTATGCCTTTCACGACCTGACCCTACTCGGACTCCAGCTGCAACTACTCCAAGTCGGCCTCCATTGGCCAAGGGCTGGCGACAAGCACCAAAGGCTAAACCACTCGGGGAGGCCTTTGCCTAAGTACCTGTACACACACACGCAGCCCACTCAATGCAGAAGTTCAGAGTAAAAGGAAAAGTAAAGTAGCAACTGCTATAAACAAACCCCCAAGGTGCATCGACCTCTAAACAGTACAAAGTGAGTGCTAAAGGTAAACTAAAAAGAAAAGGGTAAAACACATGCCCAACCAAAAAAGTTCCCCAACCTGGAAACAGGTAAACCAATATAAAATTGTTGGGAGAGTCCCACACCTGGAACCCGACTATGACCACCTCACGCAGTCCAAGCTCCCGAACTCTTAAGCTCATCTGTAGTCATGGGCAACATATCCGTCGTCTGCAAGGGAACAGTAAGTGTAGGCAAATCCCAAGCAGGGGTGAGTATAAAAATACTCAGTATGACACCCCGAAGGCTCGAGGGAGCAAAAAAGGAGGTACCGAAGGGTTATCAGTAGATCTAATCGGTAATAGCAAAGGAGAATAACAGAGAGTGTAGTAGAGTAATAGTAGATAGTCCAGCTCATCCCAATAAGAGAAAGTAAGTAGAATCGTCCAAAAACCAGGAGCTAGAAACATTGAGAATATGAACTTTACATTGAGTATTCCCTACCTATAGCAGGAGAGTAGACTTGTCCAACCATGAGAAGCTAGACACGAAAAGCATGTGGCATACCCCGTGTGTCTTCACCTATCCTGGAAGGAGAGTAGCCAAATCCCAAGGAGGGGTAAAATGCACAGACGATTGTTGCCTATCGACAAGTCAAAGTTCTGATGTTCTTCTAATGTGTATAGAAGCACTTGGGTTGAATCCTCAGTGATGATACTTTGTAATAGTTGTTTGTTTTTAGTTGATTGTATTTTGATTAGGGGGGTTTGTTTGCATAGATTAATTGAAATGATTGATTGAATATAATTGATTTAACAAATTGATAAAGATTTTGGTGAGTTCATTATTAGGGAGTTAAGCTTGTGATATCCTTGAGCTTTTCTTTGTATTTCATTTAAATTAACACCCACTTCACAAGATAACGTTGATTTGAATTCCAAAGTGTTAAGGATTTAATCCAACTTAACTTAACTTAGGTTTCTAATCATTTCCATTAATTGTTTATGGTAGTGTATTTATGGTTCCAATAATCCATGGAAACCACATATTAAACAAAACAAGTCATTAATCCATGACAAGTTAAGTTCAACATACACAATGTTAAATTAAAGAATATTCATCGGGAAAATACTCTAAATCACTTAACATCCCTAAATTTGGACTCAACCCAATAATATATTTACTCATTAATTTGGGTGTTTAATATACTGGTTATAATTATTATTATGATAAAATAATAATAGAAGAAAAATAAAGGGATAATAAAAAGAGTGGGGCGTCGAACACACACACACAAACAATGGTGAGAATTAAAAAACACACTTTCGATTAAACGAGGAAGCAAAATAAGGGAAGAGGATTCAACTAAATTTAAATTATTTTAAGAAAATTAATATTAAACTACAGAAGGTGAATGAGAATAAGAGATATTTAAGAAGAAACTTTCATTAAAACAGAATTACAAAAGAAAGGACTCACAAAATTACAACAATGAAGAATATAAAAGTAAATGGAAACAAAGAGATGAGGAAAGGTCTCTCAAGTGAAAACATGAGTATGGAAGGTCCTCCCAAGCCTTTAGAAAGGATTTGTTCATGGAAATATGATATCCTCTCTTCTGAAATTCCAACCCCCTTGAAGGAGAGGAGGGGGATGCATTTATATCTCAAGGAAGTGGACTGTTTTCATTCCCAATATGTCCCTCCACTTGAATCTCCATGTTGGCTATACAGACAGCCGAATATCGAGATACCTCCTTCTTCAAAGTTGTAAATAATAAAGGTTTCCGACCTCTATCAAAATATGGTTTAATTTAGACTTATGGATCCAAATTTATGGCTGGTTGATTAAACAATTTTAATCTATCCCTTTCAATCCAGTCTTTTTAAAGTCCAAAATTTTAAGGGTTTTTTAATAGGAAGATTCCTTCAAAACTGAATGATGTATTCAAAAAAGTAGTCCACCTATATATCCTTTTTCCCACTGCAAAATATTATCTCAAAATGATGTTTATATCAGGAGCCATGTCATCAACATTTTACTGATTTTAATTCCTGGTCAAAAATGTGGGCTGAGTTTAAATGAATCAATTGGGCCCATTGTGTTTGGTATTGGGATTTGAAATTTTTCTCAAATACTCCTTTAATTATTACCTGAAATTTTGAGTAGAATAAAGGATTTTTTACTTCTTGATTGAGCCTAGTAATTAAATCTTCATGGCTGGTCCAGTTTCTTCACAGATTCGGTAGGCCTTCTTGTGTGGTCCATATGGGCATTAAAATGGAAGAATTGGCCCATGATCCTTTCTAATGAAATGTTGTATATTGAATTGGGAATCCTAAAAAATAATAACCACACAATTGAGATCATTATTGTGATAGTTATAAATAAAATAGTAAACTGACTCAATTGGACTACTTCTAAAAATGCTCAAAAATTACACTTAGTATTAAAACATTAAAATTTCATATAAATTATGAAAATTTCATATAAAATCAGTGAAGGGAGTATTTAAGAATTCATGAAAATATTAATAACATAAAGTGGGTACTGGAATAAGGTATACATATAAACATTCTCTATCAATAAACTCAAACAAGATCGTAAGGGGATCTCCATCTCGTAGCTCATCCCAAGAAAGTGAGTAATCAAAAGTCCCAGAAGTAAACACCAAGATTCTCAGCATCCCACCTGTCTGCCCCGAATTGCAAGTCAAGGGGCTCAAATCACCATAACTTGTAACTATCTGCTTTGGGCGGCACTGACTCACCCAAACAGTTTTAGGTCGTGTATCAAGGATGTGTCTTGGTGGGGAAAGCGCTCCTCCTACTTGAGAGTTTTGGGGAAAGTCAAACCACACCTCGTCACTATCACACAGTAGAGAGGTCTTCTCAAATTCAAAGTTGTCACATCACGGACCCGTATAACCAAGGTTCCTTCTCCAGTAGTCACGGAGAAAATCCACAGACTAGCCTATTAAAAAGGACTGAGTTTGAAAGAAGTCATCGGGTAACCCACTGCCCAGTCTCTGATAGAGGGTAAACCCTAAAAGGTTGTTGGGTAACCCACTGCCCAGTCTCTGCTGGAGGGTAAACCCTAAGAGGTCGTTGGGTAACCCACTGCCCAGTCTCTGCTAGAAGGTAAACCCTAAGAGGTCATCAGGTAACCCAATTCCCAGTCTCTGCTGGAGGGTAAACCCTAAGAAGTCAATGAGGAACCCACTGCACATCCCTGCTAGAGGGTAAACTCGAAGAAGTTGATGAGAAACCCACTACCCAGCCCCGCTGGATGGTAAACCTATAACTGATTTGGCCATCCCTACTAGATGGTACAACACTGGCCAACAGAACATGGAGTGGATATCGCGCTACCACCCAACTCCAGAA
This sequence comes from Viscum album, assembly GCA_963277665.1. NCBI lineage: Eukaryota > Viridiplantae > Streptophyta > Magnoliopsida > Santalales > Viscaceae > Viscum > Viscum album. The sequence continues at coordinate 1,667,556,230 of OY728143.1, read as the reverse complement.
CAATTCACCTAGTAGAGGTTCAGTGCCTATGTAGTGTGGGTCAAGCCGATACCTGGTGCTCTGTGTACGTCACGATAAATCATGGAAGGAGGATATGTTCTCGATAATCATCTATGGAATCTTCACCCAGGCTCACTGGGGCTCCATACCCTACTGGAAACAACCTCCTGGGCAGAGGATCGGTGCCCCCATAAAGTATTGGTCAAACTAAATCCACAAAAACTCTACCAGGGAACACGAAGGGACGTGATACTGAAAGCCCACATGGATGAAAGAAAAAAGGGGAACCCAAACAAATCCACCTATCACACCATCGATAACAAAACTCTGGGAAACCAACCCTGATGGTTTAAACCATCATGAATAGAGGGACCCTCTATGTCGTGAGAGATCAAATGTACATAAAGTAGAACACAACAGGAACAAGGGGCCCACACGATGTGTGGCCCTATCTCATCTCCAACCCAAGTACACAAACATTATCAGGTACAAACTACAACATTTACCCCCAACCATCCTTGTATACTCTTAGAGTATACCACATCTCTAGGCCAAAGGATATCGTGCACACGACACCCAACGTCAGTGCGAAGGGCGAAAACGTAATTCTGCCAACCTGCTTCATCCATGGCCCTAGCACGACCATCCATATTTCTTCAAACATCAGATTCACTCACACAGGAGTGAACACAATCACACTCCAAGGGTTTTCTTCCAAACACAGCAAGAAGAACTGCCACCAGGGAACCTTTCAGGCTTCCACATTTAATGTGATCTCGAATGAGACTTCACCCATCCAAACGGATCGTACCATTGTAATCCTAGTGTAATAACATGCGAGATAGACTATTTACTCACCTCTAATAAACATCTGATGTATAATTCGTTCAACACTGCTTTACACCGGAACGGCATCCTGTGGTCCTGAGCCTCAGTCCCTAAAACAGTCAAGTGCGTCACACCATTGCGATCCCCTCATAAAAACATGTCAAATTGACTGCTCAATTGCATGGAACAGATATCTAGAAAAAAAGATGCATATTGTCATACTGCACATGAGCAGTGCTACGTGGGACCTACATCCTGGTCCTGAAGCACTACGAATGGATCGCACCATTGTGATCCTCTCGAAAAAGTACACAATATTGACTATCCACTTATCCGAAACGGACACCCGGTGATAAAATGGAAAATGCCACCAAATCTCAAAATGGCCCCCATGGGGGCCACACCATCATACTGAATTAAAGTGGGTGGATTGCGCCATTGCAATGCCCCCGAAAAAACACTCATAAACGACTGCTCGCAAGCCCCGAATAGACGTCTGATGAGAAAGTTGTGAAACGCTGCTCGCAACATAAAAGACAGGTCGTGGGGCCCACACATCAACTCTGGTTTCAATGCCCAAAACCATATTGGAAATCTTCATCTCAACGCCAGGGTCGCAACACCACAGACCTCGCTCAGAACGGACTCCAGATGTGTCTGCGCCGCCCAAAAAAAATCCTCAGGGAAAGTGCTAAACCACTTAACGTTTGTGCCACGCCATCGAGCCCCTCATCTCGGGAATTAAAAATCCCTGAGACCACCTCAAAAAGTTCTTCTCGATCCAAGGAATGTGTCGTCGTGGACGGCAATCGAATCTGACACCTGGACTGTATTTTACCGGAATTTTAATTTTAATGGATGAAATTAGGTGGGTCGGGCCGGTTTGGCCGGCCTACCCTACCTGAACTGGCCCGCGGTTCACCGTGCAAGCCGGCCCATCATGCCCGGACCGGATCCACTGGTCCGGCTGAGTTCCCACAGGACCACCGGGGGTGCGGGTCCTTGTCTGTGGATCAGGGTCACAAAGACCCCGGGTCGCCCGCGTCAACCAAGCCAGCAAAGCCGGCCGGTCTCCCACGTCGCGCGCCCCCAGCACGTGCTTCCGCCCTACCGCGATGCCGACCCCCACTCGCCCGGCCTCCACGCTCGCCCGGTGCCTCTGTCGTCAGCCCTCGGTCGTGACCTCCTCCCACTCTCGCTCTCCCGGCTGCATGTCGCACTGCGGCCACCACCGGCCCACTCTGAGCCGCCATCCGCAGCCTCCGCGCCACCGCCTAGGATGGCCGGACCACCGTCGGAACCTGCTGAAGCCACTGGAAAACATCTAAACACACCCGGATCTTCATCAGACAGATGCGGACACCTCGGTACTCGAAATTCAAATCCTAAATATGCATCAGAAAGCTCAGAACATATACTATGAATTCATGGTATTTTCTCTAAAATTTGATGACAGTTCGACGCTATGAAACAAGAAAAAAGTAGGAGAAGAACTGTAAAAAGAAAAATGCATGATCCGACCTTGTTGGGTGTAGCCCGAGGCTTCGCAAGTTATATGTCTTCGCCAGATCTACAACCACCTTGGAGAGGAGGGGAGGAGAGCTTGATGAAGGGATAGGGGCTCTTATTGGTTGAGACTTCTTCCACTAGAGGAAATAAGACGAAGAAGAAGGGAGGGTGGTTTTAGGTTTAAATAAAGAAAACTTAGTTAAAAAGTTTAATTAATTTAAACCCCCCAAATTGACCCGCATCTAAAACTCTCGATGGGGTCTAGGTTAAGCCTCTCATAGGGTAAAAACCACCTCTCAAGCACAACGGTGGTCTCATAATTTTAATCCGATCCTCTGTTCGAAAGTTATAAAACATAACGCCTGAGGCTGCTAAATTACGAAAATGCCCCCGGTGGAATTTTTCATAGGAGGCCCGCGCCCGCAAAAATTTAACCCCTCCTAGGGTAAACGGCATGCTCCAGACTCAACGGTGCCCTCAGTTTTCCTGTCAGAGCTACTTTTTAGTATTTATTCTTCTTATTTGTCATGCCCAGTGCGAATGCACTGAAAATTTAATCCGGTCACACTGGGGCTCAGAATCGCACGCCGTCTGAAGGCGATGCTCTGGAATAACATCAAAAATATTACAAAGTCTTTTATAGAAAAAACAGGGTTCTTAATTCATTCCCTCCTTCAAGCTTTTTTTCCCTGAAAAGAAAAACTAGGGAAACAACTCAGGTTACTAAGCCCACACCTGGCTCTCCCGTACCCAAAAGAACTCTTGCACAGTTCTGTGTCACTACACAGGGACCAAAGGATTTGGTCCATTCGCGTGGGTTCTTCCCTCACCGATGATGTGCATAGGTGCATGCACACTTCTTCTTATGTATGTCACGTGGGAGACGCCATGCACCCAACCCAGCCTTTGGGTTTAGGGTAAGGTGGTAGGGGACCTCTCTATCCCTTCGCATGGTCTCAAATGGCCTGAAGGACCTTGGGGGAAGCTCACCTCCCCGGTTGAACCTCTACATCGTACACTGTGACCGGAAATAAATATTCGAACATGGGACAAGGCCCGGTGATTCCCTCCTTTAGAATATCCATATGGTGAAATGCCCAAGGATATCTGGTCACGTAAGGTTTCATAGTCAATGTCTCGCAACCAAGACTCTGTTACACGCTCGGAAAGTGATGGAGTTGACACCATCGACTAATGAAAAAGGTTATATGCCTCCTACTCTACCAACATAGGGTTACATCCGACGCCCTGCGTCACCCTGGTAATAACTCAAGCAATGAGAAGGGAGAAAAATCATTTCACACACAGAGTATAACAATTCTTCTACAAAAAGTAGAAGAGTAGTAAATTGTACCTCTTATAACCTCATGCTCTGCGGGATCATAGACATACAAAGCTCACGGTTGTCCCTAGTCCCAACTGTCAGCTCTCGGGGCCTAACGTGGACCACCTGGTGGTGATGGGAAGACCTCTTAATGTCGTCCCCCTCTTCAAGTTGCTCCCACTCCTCTGCTAGCACCACCTCTCTGGGCACTACTCCAATCACGACGATGCCTCTGCCATGGTGGGGCGCCTGCTTCCTGCCCAAAGTTCTCAGCATACCTGTTTGGGCAGTCCTATGTCAAGCGACCTCACCCATCTCAATCATAGCACTGAAACTCTCCAGGCTGCCCTGGTGCCCTCCGGAGCCACTATGTTGTACGACCACGACCCGAAGTCCACTCACGGAAGGGTCTTCTCTGATGGGGCCCTGCTCTCTACCTCCTTAGTGGTGCATGACCATGTCTCCAAAACTGGCGGTGGGAAGACCACCTGTGTTGAGTTTTTGTCATCTAGCGCCTGCTAGCTATGGCAGACATCTCGGATTCTTCGTGCCTTCTGCCACCAAAAACTGTAGAGCGTGACAGGAAGCTCTCTGTCATCAGCGCCTTCTCTAGCACCTCAGCATAAGTGGGAATGCCCAAGGGTACTACGATAGCATGAATCTCTCTGCAGAGACCCTTCTTGAACTTATACACTCAGAATTTTCCATCATGGAACAATTCTAGGTAAAAAAACACGCATGGTCTGCGAAAAAAGTCGCGTACTCAGTCACTGTCGTCCCTCCCAGGTGAAACTATAGGGGCTCCTGGATCTGAACGGAGTGTAAGCAGGAGGGGTAAAAATCATCACAAAATAGTAGCTGAAAGTCGTCCCATGAAAGTGACGACTCATCAAGTAATAGAGTCACCAAACTCTACCATTTACCAACTACTTCGTGGAAAAAGGCTGACTACCAAAGACACCATCTGATTTTCCGGTGTCTGCGCAAGCCTGAAGAGGTGAACCATTATCTCTAGCCAAACCTCTACTGCCTGAGGGTCTAGCTCACCAATGAAACACAACGGTCTATATTGCTGGAACTCACGGTGCGTGCTCAACCTGCGCTCAAGTCCCATCTGCTCTGCAGGAGCTGTCTGCTGCTTACCAGGTGGGGGTGCTACTACCGGCCCACTGGGAGAAAGGGACTCACATAATGGGTCTTGGACTGATGCCTCATCGGTCACAGGGTCATCATTACGAACCAAAGCTGGTATCCTAATAGGTTTCCTTCACAGAGACATCCTTAATGTTATCATGGAGTGTCGTGGTCAGATGAGCATATATGTATATAACATTAACAGTAATGGGGAGCTGACTCAAGAAGAACAGTCAAGACTCAATCCTATGTGACGCACAAAACAATTTCCCTGCAATGAGTGTCTCAGCATTCTATGTCGAAAAGTGGGTTATCAGGGTCCTGGTGAATGGATACGTTGGATGTCGCACCGTCACTAGACTCCCTGGCCTTAGAGATGCTCTCGAGACACGTTGGAATTGTTTCCCTAGATCCCAACCAATTCCTTTTTAGGGATATCCAAACAACATCCCAAGGAATGAACCACCTTTGATACCACTTTGTCACGACCCGACCCTACCCAGGCTCAAGACAAAACTACCCCAAGCCTGCCTCCATAGGCCAAGGGCTGGCGACAAGCGCCGAAGTCTAAACAACTCGGGGAGGCATTTTCCTAAGTACCTGTACACACACACGCATCCCACTCAATGAAAAAGTGCAAATTAAAAGGAAAATTAAAGTACCAACTACTATAAACAAACCAAAAAGGTGCATAGACCTCTAAAAAGTACAAAGTGAGTGATGAAGGTAAACTAAAAAGAAAAGGAAAAAACACGTGCCCAACCAAAAAAGTGCCACAACCCAGTAACAGGTAAACAAAAGTAAAATAGCTGGGAGAGTCCCACACCTGGAATCCGACTATGACCATTGCATGTAGTGTAAGTTCCCAAACTCCTAAGCTCCTTTGTAGTCACAAGAAACCTATCCATCATCTACAAGGTCACACCAAGTGCGGGCAAAGCCCAAGCAGGTTTGAGTTTAAAAATACTCAGTACGATACCCCAAAATCTCAAGGGAGAAACAAAGGAGGTACCGAAGAGTGAGCAGTAGATTGAACAGGGAATAGAAAAGTAGAATGATAGAGATTACAGTAGAGTAACAGTAGAGAGTCCAACTCATCCCAACAAGATAAAGGAAGTAGAATCATCCAAGAACCAGGAGCTAGAAATGGTGAGAAGATGAACTTCACGTCGAGTCTTCACTACCTATATCAAGAGAGAAGACTCATACATCCCTGAGAAACTAGAGACAAAAAGCACGTGGCATACCCTGTGTGTCTTCACCTCTCCTGGAAGGAGATTAACCAAAACCCAAGGAGTGGGTACTGGAACATGGTATACATATAAAAATTCTATGTCAAGAAACCCGAACAAGATCATAAGGGGATCTCCATCCCGTAGCTCAACCCAAGAAATTGAGTAGCCAACGGTCCCAGAAGTAAACACCATTTATGCCCAGAATCCCACCCATCTGCCCTGAACTGCAAGTCAAGGGGCTCAAATCATCGCACCTTGACACTATCTTCTTTGGGCAGCACTGACTCGCCTGCACGGTTTTAGGTCGTGTCTCAAGGACGCATCTTGGTAGGGAAAGCACCCCTCATACATGAGAGTTCTAGGGAAAGTCAAACCACACCTCGTCATTGTCACACAGTCGATAGGTCCTCTCAAAGTCAAAGTTGTCACATCACTGACCCAAACAACCAAGGGTCCCGCTCCAGTAGTCACAGAGAAACTCCACAGACTATCCTAGTAAAAAGGACTGAGTCGAAAAGAAGTCATTGGGTAACCCACTACCTAGTCTCTGCTGGAGGGTAAACCCTAAGAGGATTTTGGGTAACCCACTGTCCAGTCTCTACTGGAGGGTAAACTCTAAGACATTTCCAGGTAACCCGCTGCCCAGTCTCTACTGGAGGGTAAACCCTAAGAGGTCTTCGGGTAACCCACTACCCAGTCTCTGCTAGAGGGTAAACCCTAAGAAGTCAATGATCAACCCACAGCTCAACCCCGCTAAAGGGTAAACCCAAAGAAGTTGATGAGAAACCCACTACCCAGCCCCGCTGGAGGGTAAACCCGGAACTGCTCTGGCCATCCCTACTGGACGATACAACACTGGCCAACAGAACATGGAGTGGATATCACACAACCACCCAACTCCCAAACAATTCACCTAGTAGAGGTTCAGCGCCCATGTAGTATGGGTCACACTGATACCTGGAGCTCTGCCTAAGTCATGGTAGATCGCGGAAGGAGTATATGATCTCGATATTCAGCTAGGAAATCTACGCCCAAGCTCACTGGGGCTCCGTAGCCTACTGGAAACAACCTCCTGGGTAGAGGATCGGTGCCCGTGTAAAGTATTGGTCACACTGAATCCACCAAAACTCTACTAGAGAACACGAAAGGACATGATACTGAAAGCCCACATGACTGAAGGAAAAAGGGGAACCCAAACAACTCTGCCGATCACACCATCAAGAACAGAACCTGGGGAAACCAACCCTGCTTGTTTAAACCATCGTGAACAGAGGGACCCTCTATGTCATAAGAGATCAAAGGTATGTAAAGCAGAACATGACACGCACAAGGGGCCCACACGACGTGTGGCCCTCTCTCATATCCAACCAAAGTACAAAAACATTATCGGGTACAAACTACAACATGTACCCCCAAGCATCCCTGTATACTCCCAGAGTATACCACATCTCTAGCCCAAAGGCTATCGTGCACATGACACCCAACTTCAGTGAGAAGGTTAAAAACGTAATTCCACCAACCTGATTCCTCCACGGCCCAAGCCCGACCATCCATATTTATTCAAACATCAACTTCACTCACACAGGAGTGACCACAATCACACACCAATGGTTTTCTTCCAAACACAACAAGAAGAACCGCCACTGAAGCACCTTCCATGCTTCCACATTTAATGAGATCATGAATTAGACTCTGCCCATCCAAACGGATCGTACCATTTTAATCCTCACGAGAAAACACGCAAGATCAACTATTTATTCACCTCCAACAAACATTTGATGTAAAAGTTGTTCAACACTGCTTTACACCCGAACGCCATCCCGTGGTCCTGAGCCTCAATCCCGAAAACAGTCAAGCACATCGCACCATTGCAACCCCCTCAAAAAAATACGTCAAATTGACAGTTCACTTGCATGGAATGGATATCTGGAGAAAAAGATGCATATTTCCATACTAAACATGAGCATTGCTAAATGGGACCCGCATCCCGGCACTGAAGCGCTACGAACAGATCGCACCATTGCGATCCTCTCAAAAAAGTACACAAGATTGACTATCCACTTATTCAAAATGGAAACCCGGTGATAAATATGGAAATCACCGCCAACTCCCAAAACAGCCCTCAGGGGGCCCACACCATCGTGTAGAATTGAAGTGGGTGGATTGTGCCATTTCAATGCCCTCGGATAAAACTCATAAATGACTACTCTAATGCGCCAAACAGATGTCCGATGAGAAAGTTGTAAAATGCTGCTCGCAGCTTAAAATACGGACCATGGGGGCCAGGCCTAAACTCTAATTTCAATTCTTGAAACCATTATGTAAATCTTCTTCTCAACACCAGGGTCACAACGCCACTGACGGTGCTCAAAATAGACTCCGGATGTGTCTATACCGCCCAAAAACAAGAACCTTGGGGAAAGTGCTAAACCACTAAACGTACGTGTCGCACCAACGAGCCCCTCAGCTCAGGGATTAAAAATCCATGAGACCATCTCAAAAAGTTAGTCTCCATACAAGGAACACATATCTGAAAACGGCACATGAATCTGACACCTGGATTGTATTTTACGTGCATTTTAATTTTAACGGACGAAATGAGGTGGATCAGGCTGATTTGGCTAGCCCAACCTGCCTGAACTGGCCCGCGATTCACCGCACGGGACGGCCCATCACGCCCGGACCGGCTCAGCTGGTCTGGCTGAGTTCCTACAGGATTCGTGGGGTGCAATTCCATGTCTGGGGACCGGGGTCACAAGGACCCCGGGTCTCTCGCGTCAACCCGACCAGTAAAGTAGGTCGGTCTCCTACGTCGCGTGCCCCCAGTTGGCGCCTCCGTCCGACCGCGATGCCGACCCCCACTCGCCAGGCCTACACACTCGCTCGGCGCCTCTACCGTCAGCCCTCGGCCACGATTACCCCCCAAACTCACTCACCCAGACACCATCCGTGCTGAATCCGTGGCCGGCCCACTCCGAGCCACAGTCTGCAGCCGCCACACCTCCGCCTGGGATGGCCGCACTGCCACCGGAAAACACCTAAACACACCTGGATCTTCTTCGGACAGATGCGGACACCTCGAGACTCGAAATTCAAATCCGAAATATGTTTCGGAAAGCTCAGAACATATACTACTCATTAATGATATTTTATATAAAATTAAACGACAATTATATTCTATGAATCAAGATAAAATTAGGTGCGAAACTTTTAAAATAAAAACGCACGATCTTACCTTGTTGGGCGTAGCCCGAGGCTTCGCATGTGATCTGCCTTCGCCGGATCTGCAACTGCCTTGGAGAGGAGGGGAGGAGAGCTTGATTAAGGGAGAGGGGATCTTCTTGGTTGAGACTTCTTCCTCCAGAGGAAACCAGAAGAAGAATAAGGGAGGGGCGATCTTAGGTTTAAATAAAGAAAACATAATTAAAAACATAATTAATTTAAACCCCCCAAATTGACCCGCATCTGAAACTCTTGACAGAGTCGAGGTTAAGCCTCCCCTAGGGTAAAAACCACCTCTTGAGCACAACTGCGGTCTTAGAATTTTAATCTGAGCCTCCATTCAAAAGTTTTAAAACTTAACACCTAAGGTCGCTAAATTACGAAAACACCCCCGATGGCATTTTTCACAGGAGGCCCGCGCTCGCGAAAATTTCACCCTTCCTAGGGTAAAAATAATGCTCCAGACTCAATGGTGCCCTCGATTTTCCCATCCAAGCTACCGTTTAGGCGTTATTCGGCTTATTTGGAATGCCCAGTGCAAATGCACTGAAAATTTAATTCTGACCACACCGGGGCATAGAATCGCACGCCGTTTGAAGGTGCTGCTTAGGAATAACATCAAGAATATTCCAAAGTCTTTTATAGAAAAAAATTTTGTTCCTAAAATGCCCTCATTTTCATAGTAACACAGTGGAATAATAATAATATATAACAGCGGAAGCAGTAATACCATACAATAAGTAAATAGTGGAAGACTGGAAATAAATAAACTGGAGAATATATATAAATGTTTCATGTCACATATATCTAGAAAAGAATCCAAATAAGTCACAATGTTGTAAATACTGTGATAAACCAAACTATAAAGAAAATAAGTAAACTCCAGCATCATCACAACCCTCATCTTAGTCCCATTATTTCCATCTCCACAATAATCTAGTACCTGATGACGAAGGATGATTTTCATTATCAATACCGACAACAATATAATCTTTTTGGGCCCAAAATCATGACATAAACAAGGTTTGAGATGAATACCAATAGAAAACCACCAAAAAATCTATGCCTAACTTTTAGTGAATATATATATAGTAGGAAATATGAAAAATGAAGTAATAAACAAGGAAGTACTCAAAATTAAATAATCTTATAGTTGCAACTTCATTCGTTTACATTTATTAATCATTCAACCAAACATTCACAAGCAACCCTATGAAAAATTTCTCATAGTCTAACTCCTCTGCTTCAACATATCATTAAATCAAAAATATATAAAGACTTTTTTGGGAAAACTCACATGGTCTAATCCCTTGATCTCACAAATACAATGACTCTCTAAGGAAGAACTCACCGTCAATTCCTCGTGTGGTCTTTTAACGGTAAACTATAGACTCTCTGAGGAAGCACTCAACATAAATTCCCCCTATGGTCTCTTAACGGTATACTATAAACACTTTGAGGAAGAACTAAATTTCAATTACCCATGTGGTCTCACAACATTAAAAGTATAACAGACACTCTGGGGATGCCCTCAACGTCAATTCCCCCTATAGTCTAACTACATCAGGTTCCCATAACCCTTGGTAATACAATCATGCACAAATGATATCCAGCATCCAAATTAAATCCCAAAAACTAACTTCCTAAACAACTAAAATTCATATCACAAACATTTCATATAATATCACTCTATCCTAACAGCACTAGGCATCGAAAACAAAACATCTTAATAGGCAGTTCTAGATCCAATGGACAATATCGAACAAACATGGGAAAACACATCCATAACAAGGTAATAAACCCTATTCATAGTTGAAAACCCTTACTCAAGCAAACAAACCATAATAGGCATCAACATGGATAAATTTCCTAAACGCGCAATACTCTAAACTAGGGTATTGGTCACTTTTTTCACATATAATTCAATGAAAACTATAGAAATGCACAAAACATGTACCATGACATTGTACGATCGATATAGTTGAATCTCAGTCTTTGATTCAACCTAGAACATTGTAGATCTAAAATAATGTCAAAAATTCTCAACAACAAATATCTCACAAAAAAGATAAATCAGGAGGAGAGGATCTAGAATAAGGAAGAACTCGCTGAGGGGATTCCAATGAAACCAATGTTGTTTGATTTGGAGGATGGACAACAGATCAGGGTCTTGGAGAAGATTTGGTGATTCTGATAAATCCTAGATGAGATGGGGCTAGAAGAAAGTGTTTCTGGAAATTAGACATGACCCTGGTATGATTTAACAAATAAAAAGAAAAGTACATGGTGTTTTCATTTAATGTGAATGTTGTGTACATGCCTTAATGGGCCTCCTCTTTAAGAGGTCTCTAGGTCACCCCACAAGGCCATGTACTCAGCCATTACATGGCCAGTACACAGCTACCTGTGACAACTGGGTACACGGCATGTACTCTTAAGTACACAATTTTTACTCCTTATATTTCAAAAAAAACTCTTCTTTTTCTCAAAAACACCCGCAAACAAGATCCATACCTAAAATGAAGGTATGGGTTCTTACAAAAAGTAGTATAAAATCTTTCAAAAGATCTTGATAAGAAAACTATTGATTTTTAAAAATATTTTAAAAACCCATATGAATGTAAATTATAAGAAGGATAAACTTTCTAAGGACTTAGAACAACTTTTTTTAAAGGATACAAATTTTGAAACTAAAAAAAATTCCAGAAACATTTCTCATGAAATTGATAATTTAGTCATTAGACTAAAATCTGAAATATTTTCTCTTAAGAAACTTTTACCAAACTTTACTACTAGAAATAAATAATTTGGAAAATTTTATTCTCAAATTCTCCCACTATGGAATAGTTTTGGAATTAGTTACACTCACTCAAAACCAATTTTTATTCATCACTATTTTAATCCCGAAAATGATCCATTCTATACTAAATTCCAATATGATGGACAATGGGAAAGAAATTATTCTCATAATAAGACTCAGTTTTTATGATTTTATAAAGCTCATTTTTTAAAACAAATGTGGATTCCTAAAATTATTTTATCTATCATTTCCGAATCCAAACAATTTTGTGTTCCAAAAAACTAATTGTTTCTTTTTCAGAAAAATAAGAACTGTACCAACATTATGAACATTTTTTATGTGGATAGTAGTTTTTCTCAAAAAATTACTGGAAACAAAGATTTATTTGAAGAGATTATTGAAATGAAAGGTGGAAGAGTGATATTTGGAAATAATTCTCATGGAAAGATCATTAGTATGGGTAATATTTTTCTTTTAGGAAAAGTTTTTATTCAAATGTTTTTTTGTAAAAGGTCTTAAGAACAACCTTATAAGTATATTTCAATTATGTGATGTAGGTTACACTGTGAATTTTAGTAAATATAAATGTTTATTTCACAATTCCAAGGATGAATTTATTCTTTCTTCCCATAGACATGAGAATTTATACACAATCAACATAGAAGACCTTAGAAGCGAAGACCTGCCTTGCTTAAGTGAAATAGAAGACCAATACTAGTTATGGCATAGAAGGTTAAGACACTATAACCTTAGGAACATTTCTAAACTATCAAATAAAAGACTTCTTAAGGATCTACCAGATTTATGGTATGATTCTTCAAAAGTGTGTGCCCCTTGTTAATATGGAAAGAAACATAAAACTAGCTTTAAATCAATTAATGAGGTTTCAACTTATAATTAATTAAATATAGTTCACATGGATATTTTTGGTCCTACACAAACTGGAAGAATTTGAGGAAAGTACTATGTATTTGTTTTAGTTGATGACTACCCAGATTCACATGGGTCTATTTTTTAGAAAAGAAATCTGAAGCATTTTTATATTTCAAAACATTTAGAACTCGAGTTAAAAATGAGAAAGACCTAGAATTGATAACTATTTGTAGTTATCATGGTAGTGAATTTCAAAATTCTGATTTTGAAACCTTTTTTAGTAAGAAAGGTATTACTCACAACATTCCAGTCCCAATAACCCCTCAACAAAATGGTGTTGTTGAAATAATAAATCGTATTCTTTAGGAAATGACAAGAACCATGTTGAGTGAATACTCAATTTCTATGAATTTCTGGGATGAAGCTGTTAGTACTATATGTTATACTATAAATCATATTTTAACTAAACCTTTTCTTAATAAAACACCTTATGAATTGTGGACTCAATGAAAACCCAAAGTCTCTTAATTTAGAGTATTTAGATGCAAAGTATTCATATTGAATATTTAATATAATATACATAAATCTTCACCCAAATACAATGAAGGAATATTTATAGGTAATTCCACTACTTCTAAGGATTATATAGTTTTTAATAAAAACTCTTGTACTATTGAAAAAACAGTGCATATTAATTTTGATGAAACTGGCCCCTTAGTTTTTAAACAATCCTTAACCACATCAACTGATGTTTTTCACAAACGGATTATCAACCATTGATTAAAAACTCTTTTGAAAAGGGAAATACCAAAGAAAATGGTTCTAAAACATTTACCCCATAAAACATTCTATCTTATATTGATGAACAGGTTTTAAAAAATCCAAACCAATTGTTTCTTCAAAATCATCCAACGATAATATCATTAGTGATGTAAATCAACCTGTAAGAACTAGAAATTCCTTGAGAAATGAAATTGAACATATTTCTTATATATATCAATTTTAACCTAAAACATCGAATGAGGCCTTAGGTGATCAATATTGGATTAAATCAATGCAAGATGAATTAAATTAATTTAAAAGGAATCATGTCTGGACCTTGGCTAAAAGACATTAAGAAGCAACTGTAATTGGTGTAAAATGGGTTTTTAGAAACAAATGTGATGAAAATGTAATAATTATAAGAAATAAAGCAAGACATTTTTCTAAGGGATTTAATCAACAAGAGGGAATAGATTATGAAGAATCCTATGCTCTAGTTTCTAGACGTGAATCTATTCGAATTCAAATATCCTTTGCAGCATACTTCCATTTGAAACTTTATCAAATGGATGTAAATTTTCTTTTCTTAATGGTTTCATACAAGAATATGTCTTTGTTGCAAAAACTCCTGGTTTTATGGATTCAAAACATCCTGATCATGTTTTTAAACTTACCAAAGCATTTTAGGGCCCTAAAAACCCCCTAATGCTTGGTATGATAGGCTAATATGATTTCTTTTACAAAACAATTATGGAAAAGGTACTGCAGACCCAAATCTTTTTATAAAAATGGAAAAAAAACTAATTGTTCAAATATATGTTGATGAAATTATATTCAGATCAACTCATCAATCCTTAACTAATTCATTTGCGAGTCTAATGAAATCCGAGTTTGAAATTAGTTTGAAGGGTGAGTTACCAATATTTTTTTGGTTTTCAAATATATCAAAAACTAGAAGGAACCTATATATCCAAGAATAAGTTTATCAAAGACTTGCTCAATAAGTATGGATATGACAACACTAAAATTATTATAACTTTAATTGGTACCTCAAATAAACTTGATATTGATGAAGCTAGGAAACTAATGGATCAAACAACTTTTTGAGGTATTATGGGATGTTTTTATACTTGGAAGCTAGTAATAAAAACGTAATATTTTCAGTGTCTTTATGTTCAATATACCAATATAATCCCAAAAAATATCATTTAAAATTAGTGAATAGAATTTTTCTTTACATAAAGGGAATTATAGATCCAAGACTATTCTATTCTTTTGGAAATGATTTTGTTTTGAAATGTTTTTCAGATGCTGACTTTGGTGGTTGTAAAATGGAAATAAAAATTACATATGGAACATGTCATTTCGTAGAAGATTCATTGTTTTCCTAGTCTTGCAAGAAACAACACATAGTAGAACTTTCCACTTCTGAAGCTTAATATGTATCAGTTGGAAGTTTTTTTGCTCAGGTGTTGTGGATGAAACACACACTCACTGACTATGGAATGATTTTTTCCAAAACACAAATACCATGTGACTATACTAGTGCCATTTGTCTTAGTAAAAACCTTTCACATCACTCACATGAAAAACACATAGATATTAGGCATCACTTTCTTAGGGATCCCACACTAAAAGGAGATATTTTTTTAGAATTCATCAGAACACAAGAACTTGCTAATATTTTCACAAAACCATTATCTTCTTATGGATTTGAATGCATTAAACAGAAAGTAGGAATTATCACTGTAATGTAATCATTCACAAATATTTCTTGTTTTATCCATATCCTTATATTAAGTTACTCCTTTTTAAAGGGGGAGTATATATAATTTTATCGATTTCGCCTTTAAATTTTATGTTTATTGGATTTACCCTATATGTTTTTCAATTTTATGTCAATAAGTTTCACAACAATTGGTTTCACTAATAATTAGTTTTACTTATTAGTTTTACAAGTTTATTAGTTTCATGTTTTTTTTAGTTTCATGTTTCGGATTTATAATTATCGGTACTATATTAGATTATCGGTGTTGGATTACCTTGTCAGTACTGGACTATCGGTGTTGGATTATTTTATTGGTACTAAATTATTGGTACTTTCCTATTTGATTTTATTGGATTTATAATTCTTATTAGTTTTAAATTTTTATTATTTGTATTGTTTTCAGAATAAAAATATATTGAAACCGATAAATCTATCCCGATACTACGATAACTGCATCTTCTAAAGCCTTATTTTGGATATTTAAATAGTTGTTTCTTAATCCTTTCTTTTCATTCCTAATTGGTTTCAGTATGAATAAAATTTATCTTTTAAAGAAAACCTCAAGAGTTCGAAATCATTATCAACCATTAAATCTTTTAGATCTAATACTGATTGTCAATTTCATTTGAAAAGTACCTATCCCACATCGAACTCATATGTTTTTCTCTCAAGTAGAGTTTCTTTATAAATAGTCATCATAGTTTTTAATTTGTTCTTACCTCAGTTTTGGTAATCATAGATCTACACAGCATTCATAAATAGGAAGATCTTCAGTGTTCGAGTTAGTCTTTCATTACTGAGTCAATTGATTCTTCTCCAAAAGAAATGTATTCAAAAGAATTATCTTCCATGACCTTTTTAGGTGAAAGGTTAGTCTCCCAATATTTTTTCAAGACTTATGATTTATCATTAAAAAGGATTATAAGTTTTAAAGGGTGGGAATCCATTTTTGGGGAAAGACTGAATTCAGATCAGGATTATGTGTATCATGGTGAGGTGTTACAATTTTATAATTCAGTATAGATAGGTAAGTCCCTTAATATTTCTTTTATTATGTATGATAAGAAGTATAAAACCTATATAAAACAAGAAGCAACATTTCTAGGTGTTCCATTTGAGGGTGATTCACCATGCCCTTCTCATAATTTACCAGAATCTGATGGAACTTTTCATAAGAGTAAAGTTGAAGAATAAATTTATGAGATTAATGAGGATAAGAGAAAATTAAGTCATTTATCGTGAGATAATAGACTCGTATCTCTCTAGATGCAAGGGATTTTTGTTTTAAGAAAGGGTGACAATGAAACTTTGAAAGTTTCATATGTGTATGTCCTTTATTATTTGGTAAACCTGAGAAAATTTAACCTTATGTGGTTTATCTTCTTGAAAATTAAGAAGATTAAATCTGGTGCTATAAAATCTCAGTTAATCATGTTTCCCGCTATTGTTAGTATGTTTCTGAAATAATTCTTGATCTTGTGTAATTTTTCAATTAAGTCTGATCTGACTTCTTTCAAAGAGCCCTTAATTACTAAGGATATGATTAGAAGTCTCAAGTTATGATTTTATCCTAAATCAAAAAAGTTTGAGAAAGATCTAGACGTTGAGTGAGAAAAGGAAGTTATCGAAAGTAGTGAGAAACCTTCAACGCCATCCAAGACAACTTTGAATAAAATAATGGTAGTTAATACAAAAACTCCCAAGCCATCAAAGAAAAAAATGTTGTATCTGATGAGGTTGCTACCCATTGGAGAAAGAAAAAGAAACAAAGGAAAGAAGGGGATCCTCAGTTTGGTTTGGATCCAGCTGAAGCATTGGCTCTAAAAATACAATCATAAGAGGATTTGAAAGAAGAATAGAATAAGAATGGGATAAAGAAGATAAAGGCTCAAGAAACTGACATTGATACTCTACTAAAAATAGCTAATTAATAAAAAAACTGGAATTATAATAAGGGAGGCACCAGTTCAAACTCAATCGGATCAAGCAGTAAAGGGCAAGGAGAAACAACCTTCTGAATAATCAGATACACAATATCTTGCTCAATAATATTAAGAAGAAGAAGAAGAAAAAGGGAAAGAAGAATAAGACCTAGAATAAGAAGGGGAGGAATAATAGGGACAATAATAAATAGAAGGGTAACATAAAGAAGATGCAAACAAGAGAAGTCATACCATAAAATACTCAGAAGTTACATCATTTAATATTCCATTTCTGAATCCTCATCCATCTAATAAAGCTTCTCAAAATTTTTTCTCTAAAAAAGTTATTCAGATTTCAGATAAAGTGGTAGAATCTGATAAGAATCAGAATCGACCAGCTAAAATGATCAGCACTAAAAATCATTTTGGTGATCTCCCACAATATACTGAAGACACGGATTCTGAAAGAAAAATCATTCTTAAATTAATTCCATACATAGAACAAGACTTGAATATTTTGGATAATATGATACAATTCATTCTAAATATTGAATGAAAATTATAAATCCTTTCAAATGCTCATAATGATAGAACGGACTCTGTCAAGGTTCTGATGGACAAGTTTCTATGTCTTGAAGCTGATTTCAATATTTTCAAGGAACATGTTGCTGTGCAAAGTAAGGATTTAAATAAGGTTGTGAAGTTTTCATACAATGTTGATGATAGTCTCAAGAATCATCTGGATAAATAAGATGAATTGGTACATAAGGTAAATAATTTCAACACTATATATCAAAAAATAGCTGCTGAGTTGAATGAAAAGATTGAAATCTTTTAAAGACCTAGTACCTCTCAAGGAATATCCTCTAAAGAGATTTTTGGTCTAATTCAAAAATTTGAAATGAGATTAATGAGTTTTTTTCACTATCAAATAGAGTTTTAATCCTAGAAAAGGCCTACAGACTCAGGTTGGATGATTTCAATAACCATAAAGAAATAATTAAAGCTCAGGAATCAATTAATCGGCTTCATGAAGATAGGATATGGAAGGAAGAAATATTAATTGTTGAACAAGACGAGAAGATTAAGGCTTAGCAATAATCACTTGAAAAACTCATGGAGGCTAGAAAAGAGTTCAATAATATGAATCTCTCGATGTTTAATCTTTTGGAAAATCAAAAGGGGAAAGAATGATGTTTGAACTCTTATTGTAATGAAATTTTGTTTCAAGTAAAAATTATTATTTCATACTCTGTTTCTCCAACCTTTTGTAGGAAATGAATACTTTCCCTTAATCTTTTTTAAAATCACAAAGGGGGAGAATAGTTTTGAAAAGAATAATTTCATGAATATATTATTAAGGGGGAGAAATCTCAAGTAAAATTAAATAGAATATGATCCATTGTGAGTTGTTTAAACCAAAGGCAGAATTAGTCATATTCACTATTCTTTCAAAAGAGTTATTAAACTCAGGGGTAGATAAGTACTCATTGTTTGTTTTGTTTTGTTTTGTTTTGTGCTTTCCAAAAAGGGGGAATTTGTTGATTCAAGACAAGTTTCAGCTTTCCCATCAATCATTTTTTTTGGAAATGACAAATCACACATATCATAATCACATATATTGTTTATCATGTATGTTATTTTATGATCATAATCACATGTATCGTAACCAATTCATACATTGTAATCACTTGTATCATAGCCAGTTCATGCTTCGTAATCACTTGTATCGTAACCAGGTCAAGAATTGTAATCACCTATATCGTAACCAGGTTATGCATCATTACCACATGCATTGGAATCACCTGTATCATAACTAGGTTATGCATCGTAACCAAATGCATCGTAATCACTTGTATCGTAACTAGGTTATGCTTCATTACCACGTGAATCGTAATCGCGTGCATCATAATCAAGAATCATAACCAGGTTGAGTATCAAATCGTAATGATGCATCATAACTATATTATATATCGTGCATTGTAACCACAATATAAATCATAAATAATATGAATCTTATCCATATTAATCATTGTAATTGTGTCATGAATCGTAACCACTATATACATTATAATCATGACAATCATTATGACCATATATATTACTAATTGTACTCATGCAATGCATTATACTCTCATATTAACTTTAATACCAATTACATGTTACTCATACTCATCATTTCATAATTTTGTACTTATTGTTTTCCAACTAAAATGATGTCATTGAGTTGGTTATTTACCAATCAAAAAGATGTCATGTATTCTGTTTTTTTACTGTTGTAATGCCAGGTGTCCAAGTCCCACTGAATTTTTCAGAGAAATATGACTTTTGGAGAAAATATGACAATTGAAACCTGAGGCCTATAAATAGGAGTTCATTCAAACCAAAAAAAATAACTTTTACTTATATCAAGTTCTAGAGAGAGATATAGTGACTTCCCTCTTTCTTCATGTGAAATCCGTGAAGATACAAGAAGTGAATAACTTGTTCCAAGTTCTTAAATTTATATTAGTGATTTGTTTCTGCTTTGTGGGTCTTATCAGTTTGATAATGATTGAGTGATTCTGAGGATAGAAAGATGTTTTCTCGATCATCGTATCGAGGGCATTCAATTTTTTGAAAAACAGAGGTTCCGATTACCTTCTTAATCAAGGGCTTCCATGGATAAGAAGATAGTCGTGATTATCATCGTATCAAGGGCAAACCAAGGTGGTGGTAAGACATACCTTTTATCCTAGGAGAAAGGATACCCTACACTTTGGAATAAATAATTGTAATACATTTACTTTCTGCTGTTATTTATAATAGAAAGGGAATCACTTGGTTTCTTCTTTCTATTCATATTCTTTTCTATTGTAATTGTTTCAATTAAGATTCTTTCATTACATATTGTATTAACAGATTCTATACATTGTATGGTAGGATCATTTATTTTTTTATTACTCCGATCACTGTATTCAATTCAAATTCAATTGTTTTCCATTACTAGTGGTATTACAACACATCTTATTCATTGGATACAAGACCTATATGGTTAATTATATGTGTTTTGATTTATATTATTTTAAGACCACTTAAACTAAGTTCTTCCTTAATAGTTTAAATACAATGTTTTTTAAACAACAATTCACCCCCCCCCCCTCTTGTATTGTGCCATATAATATACATATACATCTATATTACGATCCAACAATAGCATCAGTATGGAACTCTAACCATGAAGTATATTATCAGTGTCCAAAGACTCACTCTAATATCATCTTCATAGTATACCTTCTATGCTCAGAACATGATGTCCATCACAATACCCCATATATGGGATTTCACGTTGACTATACAAAACAATATATAAAAAAATTCCAAGAAACTTATTCCAAAACTCAAGAAATGGATGTGGATCATCATTCCACCATCCATCCATCCATCCAGCTGGTATACCATCAATTCCCAGAGCATAAGTCTAGAACATAACCCACAAAGTATAGTATCCTTGTCTAGAGCCTCATTCTGACACCAAATACACAGTAAACTATGAATACAAGGAGACTAATTTCCTACCATATAAAACTTGGATATCTATAACCATAATTATATACCATCTATCATGATCTCCCATCCATTATATCCCTTAAAAAATAAATTGGGTCCTAGAATGTGGAATTCCCACTAGAATCACAACATCTCATAGGTGTAAACCAAAACTCAACATCCTCAACTAAGTGAAAACATAACAGGGGATGGATATACATCAATATTAGCTAGAAGCATATTATCCCATCAGCTCATATATCAATAGGGTCCCAAGGGAACACCCATTACCAAACTACTCAAGCATAAGCACCCACTTGAGGTCATCCTATTAATCGGTCCCACACTATTCCGTATTGAAACACACATATGTATAGGAATCCCTTCTCAGATCCTCAGAACTAGCACTCAATTGGATGCATACCCTCCCAATCATTGGTAACAACCAAACTCTCAAGCCAATCTGCATCACAAGAAACATCCTCAAGTTTCCATTAGTGGCCTCCAACAGATCGTTTTTAAACAACATGCCAACAATGAATCCCAAAGTAATCCCATTCCACATAGACATCCTCAACCACAAACCAAATAATCCGAAAATCACTTGATCAGAAACCATACCACTAGGGAATCCTCAAGAGTCCCTCAAAATCAACTAAACACCATAATAGAACTCAACCATAAATGTCATCGTACGATATCAACCAATACCAGAGGTTCCAACCACCAAGATCATCAAACATAGGATATAAACCTAAACTTCTCTAACCTAAGGAAATTGATCCCAATATATATGGAAAAACCATGATCTCTCTAGATATACTACCCAATTAAACCTTCAAAAAATCCATCTATGGAACCTCAAGGATCTCACCATGGCACACACAATCAAGAAAAACACCATGATCACAATCCTCATCTAATCATTATGTCTCACAACCCAATCCACTGGAAGATTCTAAGTCCAAATCTCAAGAAATCCTCCTACTCAACTGTCATGGTTCAAAACACCATCCAATAGACCTCTATATGCCAAACAGATTATAAAATCATGATCTATAGGGATAAACACTTAAAATGGGCTCCTCATATGTCCATATCTTACTTTTTGGTGTCAAAACATCCAAATACATCAAAAGGATAACAATGTGGTAGTAAAAATCAAAAATACTAGGGAACATGGTGTGTACACCCATAGTCCCATAAGTTTATGTAATCCATCCAAACTTTCTATGTAGAACCTGAGTACCTGATGTAAAAATCAGGTACACATTGTGCACCATACAAGGGTTACCTACCTTTGTACCTCACATGTCCTATCCATGTATCCCTATCTGGTCATGTACTCACACATGGCATGTCACCCACATGGGGTCTGACTGTGTACTCTACACGGTCATGTCCCCCCTACATGGGTAATCTAGACATGTACTATGTCACATTCCAAGTGAAACTACATGACATTTTCTTTAGACTACATGCCATTTAGTCTCCTTCTCCTCTTCTTCCTTGATCAAGAAGAACACGTGATCCGTGTTCTTCAAACCGCATGCTCTATAATTGGGTTTTCCAAATGGGAAACACCTACAAACCACCTTAAACCCCTATTTTCCTCAAAATAAGTATAGATAGACCACTATGGGGTCTTTATCATCCATAATAAAGATTTATAACTTAAAAACAACTAATCTATGGGGATCGGGGCATAAAAATTTAAACCGAGCTTCCTCATGGCCTAAACGCCAATGATTTGGGTTCAAATATGCTCCTGAAAGTTGTTGCACATCAATCCATTCTTAATCTATGCCATGGACAATGTCTGATGACATATCCCTCTTCTCCCCCTCATGTTCAAGACATCACATGTGAGGGAGGATCCCTCCCCTCTCTTACCATGCATGGAAACCCAAAATGGGGGTGGTATAATTTTTAATTAATTTATGTAATTTGTTAATTAATTACACTTTTTAATACCTATTTTGAGTCTCGGAACCCAACTCAGGTTTACACATCGCATAAAAACCCCCCATTTTGGAATCAACCATGGAGTCATAATCCAAATATGAAGCTCCAATCAAAATATACTTACATCGGAAGAAAAAATCCAAATTTATGCTCAGATAACAAAACCCAAAAATACTCAGTCCTCTAAAACATCCCCACCAAAAACCTTTCCATCCTTGAAAATACTTGTTAGTATTATAACCACACAACTTAAACCCCCTTGGTTGTCCAATAAAGTTAATATCATTATGTTATACCAGAAGACACCAATTGAGTTTCTCTATAACACACTAAATAGGGGGGATAACAATCTATCACAGGCCAATCCACCACTTTCCAACATCAACAAACAACTAGGACAATGCCTACCCACACCCATATATAATGATACATCACAACATCATTTAAAACTCATCATCAAATTCATGTGAATCTACTCTATAGATGTATTACTACTATTTAATCACAACCAAACATATTTTTTATAGCTTGTGCCCCAATTACCACCAAACCCTAGAACTGGACCAGGTCATCACACTCCTACCATAGTGACGAAAAAAATGTCTACTACCGCTCATTCCTATAATCCATGAACAAAACCCATGGTATTCATTGATATATGATCCATCATAGGGAACTCACCCATATAATACCAATGGTGTTCTCCCCACCATACAGTTTCACGTACACTACTCCACAAGCACAACCTCCGAGGATACCCCTTACACCCCAAGAAAATATCTCTATAGAATGACATAATGGGAGAGCACTCTTAGAATACTCAAGATGATGTCAAGATATTGGGAATGATTGTATCTAAACTATATTTATACTATGATTTCATTGACGAATACCACCAAAAACTCATCTATTCTAGAACCTCAAAATTCTATCATGTAGCCTTGGGTCACCATGACTCCAAGTCTCTAATCACACCTTCAACAATTTGCAACCCACTCATGGATTACTTTTCGACCCTATAACCTTTGAAGTGCACTCTCATAATGTACGATACAAAAAGAATAATGATAAAACACATCACGAGTGCTCATGTATGTCAGGTTCCACTACCCCAAAACCATTACACTCCCTTGTGCAACCAAAATAAAAAAACCTATAGCTACAGTGAGTCACCTCTCATGAAACTCAAGAACATCCTCTACACTTGATCCAAATAAATGACACTAGGATTAACTCCACTGCACTACCATTCATCGGGATAGGCGCCAGAGTGAACCTGGCCCTCTCAAAATGAACTACAAGGCTAAAACACTAGCACACAAGTGAACCATCTCAAAAAAAATGCATCCAATGAGCCTAAACCTCATTCCAAAATTCACACTTAGTTCATGATTCCCAAAATTCTCAGGCATCCATCTATTCCTCAACTACCAAAAATAATTCATAAATCAGTCAACCACTCTCAAAGGTCACCCATGAAATTCAAACGGATATGTCTCTCTACTTTAGAATAACATAAAAAATACCACAAGATACTCCCACCTAACCCTACCGACCATGTTTCATGTCAAGTAACTAGGTATAACTAACTTGTTCCATTCCAAGTCATTTAAGTTTAAAAATCATAGGTAATTAACATAAAACTATCTCATAGTCACATGGAATCAGAAAGTTAAATCACCCTCCTCTAGGGTGTCACACCATAATAGAGTCATATACCAACCAAATTCCCACAACCAGGGAGTCCATCCTCTTTTAGAATCTATATATCAGACCGATCATTGGGGGACCCGAACTTAATACCAACAAAAAAAACCATATAAAAGGGTTCCACAACCCTACACTTATATCATACTAACCCACCATGGTCACTGCACCAACCAAACAAAATAACCACACTAGCATCCCCATTGTTGAGCATCTCACTATAGATCCAAAAACTTTCCATCATAAGGAAATTTTTAAAATAACACACTTGAAGGACTATAACATAGGGGTCATACATTCCTATAATGAATCATGAGATTATTCTTCCCTCTATAGGATACGATTAAAAACCAAGTCGCATTCCTCTTTGAAATGGACGAAGAGCCTGGAATCATTCATAAACCTTAAAATTTAAACAACATGTTCATTTCCTGAGGAGAAAATCATATACATCAATAACATAAAAAATACAGAAAATTAATTCACAACACTGGTAACCTAGATTTCCTACTAGAATATGTGTTTGTGACAGACCATCCTAGTATCCATAAAAGTACCAACACATTTCTATATCTCCTACCTACCAAACCCTAAATAGTAAAATAATTGGAAACTAACTATCTCTGATACCACTTTGTAATTTCCTGGCCAAGATTCAACTAAAAAAAGAGCTCAAATACAGTTCTCCACAATTCCTCAAGCGTGATTCCTCATATTCCAAAGGTTTTAGACTAGAATATGGGGACAAATAGTTGAACATTGTGGAGACTAGACCCCTATATTAGAGTGAACAACTAGATGTAAATAAAAAAACTATACAAAATAGAGAATATGGAATAATAAATAAACTAAGAATAAACTTGTTATAGCAAAATGAAAATGTTTTATGGCCTGGAAAACCATGTTATACATAAAACCATGATCATTGATTGGTCCTATCACATATAAAAAAATAATAACTAAAAATTAAACAAAAAAGGAAATACTACCAACTCCGGACTGTAACACATATCCAGTCTCCAGTACCTTTTTAAGCTACTCTAGACAGAATAATAAACTCTACATGAGCATCCCACTCAACCATGAAATTTCATACCTCTGCACAATCCATCGTGAATCCAACATCAATATAAATGTATACATAATCTCCTCACGCACACCAATGTGCATATATAGGGGGTGAGAAATAAATCTCAGTGGGCCACCCCTAATGATGAACTTATAATAACCACCATAAGTGAATGCTCATGAAATATGCTCTTCCTAGTAAAAACATAAATGAAAATAAATAAAAATACAAAAATTTCCATCCATAGGTCTGAGACCTCAATTGAACATACCTACATAAACTAATGTGGGAGTGTCTTTAAGCACATCTCTATGATTATGCATCCCAAATAACCTGCAAGTTCTATTTCCATGGAAGTTGAAACCAAAACTAACCAAACCCGAGACCCATCCTATGGTATTAATATCATCTAAGATACTAATCTATGTCATATCATATGATGTAACCATGTCCCAATAACATCTCAAAATCTACACCTGAACACTGTTGTCCAAGGTACCATGAAAAATTACTACCAAGCCAAAACTATCAGTCGAACATCTATCCCATGTATCATAAATATTAGTTCCTAGAGAATCAGATCAATATTTAAACTATAAATCCAAACTGTCAACATTGATACTGAACATTAGGACTATCAAGACCATCTCAAAACAAAAATTTAGTTCCTAAAACATCCTATCAATAACCATATATACATAACATCATTGGTGCCCAGAGGATCATTTTGGTCTGGCATAAAGAGAAGGAGGTTCATTCCAACATAATATTCCACATGGATTTCCACAATCACCTAGATCATTATTCTAGAACTCTAACCATGATGTACACTATTAGTATCTAAAGCCTCAATCTAATACCATCTTTGTAGTATAACTCGTGTTCCTGAAACCTCATGCCCAACACCATGCCACATATATGTGATGTCACATTCCCTATACTCAATAGTATAACTTAGTGTTCCTATAACCGCATTCTAGAACCCAAAATATAGATGTAGAGGATTGGTCCACCATCCATCCAGCTGGTATACCATCAATTCCCTAAGCATCAGTCTGGAACATAAACAATATAGTATACCATCTACGTCTACAGCCGCGATTTGACACCTAATCCATAATAAACTATCCATAACCAAAGACACATGTCTAACCATCACAATATCAAATATCTTGAACCATAATAATGGATTATCTATCCACCTCTATTGTCCATAATCACCCTTAATACTAAATCATGTCCCAGAATGTGAAAACCCTAATAGAATCACAAAACCCTCATAGGTGTAAACTAAAAAATAAACATCATGAACCATGTGAGAGAATAACTAGGGATAGATATACGTAAATATTAGCTTGAAACATCTCATCATAATGGATCATATATAAATATGGCCTTAAGGGAAAACCCATAACCAAGATACTCAAGCATGCACACCTATTCAGGTTCGTCCTTATAATTCAGACCACACCTAGCCCTTTGTAACCACACAAATTGAGAGACATCCCTCCTTATATCCTCACAATATGCACTCAATCAGAGGAATACCCTCCCAAACTCTAGTCATAACAAAAATCGTTGGCTAAGCCCCATTACAAGAAACATCATGAGGTAGTCCTCAATGGCCACCAACCGATACTTGATCAATAACATGCGAACAAGGCATCCAAAATCAATCCAATGTCATGAAAGCATTCTCAACCGACAACCACGACATCCAATGATCACTTGATCATAAAAACTCCCATTAGGGAATCTTTAATAGTCCCTTAGACTTAACTCAATACCTTAATAGAACTCATCCATAACTATAATCTTATAATATCAACTAATCCCTAAGGTTCCAACCACCCTGATCTTCATACATAGGATCTAAACATCAACTCCAATTACATTGAGTAACTGGGCTCGATACACTAGGACAAACCAAGATCTCTCCTGAGATACTATACCACCTTTAGAATCCATCCAAGGAACCTCAAGCATCACTCCATGAAACACTCTTAAGAGTCCAAACACCAAGCTCGCAATCAACACCTAGACATCATGGCTCACAACCTAACACACTTTAGGATTATAAATCCAAATCTCAATAAATCCTCTTAATAAATATTAATGGTCCAAAACACCATATAGATGACATATATATGTATAAAGGATCCAACTATCATGATATATAAAAAAAAACAATCAAAATGGACTCCACTTATGTCCAAATCCAACTTTGGGGTCTCAAAAAATCCAAAACCCTAAAAAGGGAAACAATGGGGCAGTGCATGACATGCATACAAGGGAACATGGTGTTTACTACCATAACCCCACATGGGCATATACTCTATCCAAACTTGTTATGTAGAGCCCATGTACATGAAATTTAAATCAGGTACATGGATTGTACCTTACACGGGATACCTACCCGTGTACCTCACATGGACTAGCCATGTATACATATCTAGCCATGTACTCACACATGTCATGTCACCCAAAAGTGGGTTTTTCATGTAATTTACATGTCCATGTACCACCTACATATGTCATCAGACCATATACTTGGTCACATTCCATGTGGTGCTACATGGGTTTTCCTTCTAACTATACATTGTGCAGTCATCTTCTCCTCTTCTTCCCCAAACAATAAGAACACACAACATTTTTTCTTCAACCCATACGCCATGTAGTTTGGGTTTCTGAATGGGACACCCTTAAAAACCTCCCAAAAACCGGATTTACCCCCCAAAAAAATAGATATCTATGGGGTCTTTAGTTGTCAAAATAAATCTATAAAAATTAAAAACACTAATGGGGATCGGGTCATAAAACTTAAAAATTGACCTACCTTGTGGAATAAACGATGAATCTATGGGTTCAAATCTACTCCTGGAATCTATTAGACCATTATCTTGTCCCGATCTACGCAATGGATGTAGTCCAGCTATATATCCCTCTTCTCACCCTTCTTGTCTGGTCATCGTATGCATGGGAGGCTCCCTCCCCTCTTCTACTATGTGTGGAAACCTAAAATTGGTGGGAGAGATTGTTTTATTAATATAATATAATAAATTAATTAATTACCCTTTTTAATACCTATCTTGAGTCCTGGAACCCAATGTAGGTTTACACTTCTCTTAATAAAACCCTCATTCTAGACATAGACATGGAGTCAGAATCTCAATTTGTCACTCCCTTCAAAAGATATGACCACTTGAAGGAAAAAAAATATTTCTAATAGAATTCCAAAACCCAGAAAAACTCAGGTATCTACATTAATCTCCCATGATTATTATAAAATTACTCTATTGTGAGATCCCCATTAGACATATATATTATTAGTAAAAATAAAAAATAATCTTTGAAAAATACATGTATTTAAGGCCTTTTATGTAAATTTCTAACCCAACTACACATTCCTAGATGTTGTGAGGACAAAAATGTACATTCTATTGGATGCATATTTATAATTCATGGTTGATATGAAAATTCCATCCTAACCATGGGTATGACCACAAATTTCAATTTGTCTCCCTAAAACCCCCCACTTAAGATTCCATGATAAAAAATCTTTTTCCCTTGGCCATTAATATTACTAGTGCATTCTTCAAAAAACCTCTAAAACATAGTAATTTTACACTAAACCTACCCATGTTTATTATATATTAAATAATAATTTTTTGTAAATCACAGTGGTCCATACATATGGGATGAATCTTGAATATTTATTGGGATCATATTTCATACCTTTAAGATATCTCATATAGAACCAAGGGATGTGAATAAATCCCCGAATCATCGGTATAAGATTAAATAAATGAATATTTATTTATATAATATTGAGAAGAGTAAAATTTGGATATATATATTTTTTGGTTAATAAATAAAAAATGTTATCAGAAAAAAATTTGTACCCTGAAACAAACATAATATAGGTGGTAAAATGGAATGTAATGGTGGGAAGTCAGTTTGTGTGGATAATTATAAATAAAACGTTGATGATATTAATGGGAAATTTTCACTTGATTCTAGGTTTGATAATCTAACATTTTTCCTATTTTCTTCTCTTAAATTTGATATAAGAT
The DNA here is from genome assembly GCA_963277665.1 of Viscum album. NCBI lineage: Eukaryota > Viridiplantae > Streptophyta > Magnoliopsida > Santalales > Viscaceae > Viscum > Viscum album. Next base: position 1,667,526,511 of record OY728143.1, on the reverse strand, counting down.
ATTTCAAATGGGATGAATGTTATCCACTCTAAATAGAAAACATTGAGAAGAAGTTTAAATTTTCCAAACTCATAGTTTATTATTTGGATAATATATTTTAAATGTGAGAAATTTAAAAAAGGATTTATATAATTTGATGAAGTCCCCCAGATCTTGGAATTTAATTTTATTGTTGTGTATTAATTTTCATGAATTCTATCATGTAAATTTTGGAAACAAACATTACATTAATTTGTATTAAATGAAATCACACATAAAAACTATTTATATCAATAATATATAAATCTTCTGAATGTAAAATAAATTTCCATTAATTTTAGAAATAATTTTTTTATTGATATATTAATTTTTGGAGATATTACTAACTTATTAAGTCTTTTAATTACTCTAGTTAACAATCTTATTTTTCTTTTTAAAGATAATTATAACCATAATTTGTTGTTAAAATATGATCTAAATGATTCAAATACAATTTCAATACCTATATTACTAGGAATTAAGTTTCTAATGATGTTTATGGTAGTGAATTAAACTATATAGAGTTTATAAAACTCATTGGGTGTTCAATATATCTAATTTCTTTAACATAAGAAATCTTCTATATTCTATATTTATATAAAACAATATAAAATTTCTACAATATAATATCATTTTATTATATAAAAGTGAATACTATTTTTTAAAATTTACTATTTATTTTTGTGATTGTATATAAGAAAAGGGGAATATTTGATATTTTTTGATTTTTCGATGTTGTTTGGGATGTAAGAGTCAATTATTTCAAGTAAATAATTAATGGAGAGATATTTTTAAAAATTAATGTATGTTTATTATTATATAAAGATATAAGATTTTGTAATTTTGACAATAATAAAATAAGAATATGTTTTTTTGATACAAATAAAAAATTAATTAATTAATTAAGGATCCAATTATAAGACCTCATGATTGAAGGGAAATTATAGCAGTTAGTGTTTTCTTAAAAACAATGTTTAATTATACTATCAAATAATCTGTTTCATTACTATAAATCAAAGAATTTTGAAAAAAAGTCCCACTTTATCAATTAAATGGGAATAATAATGTTTAAAATATGGATTTTAGCTGATATTTTTGAATAATAATTCCCTAATGATGATATTGGGCCCTAGAATTGGCCCAAAAACATCTAAAAGAAAACTTCCCCTGAGCTGAGTTTGCAGCTAAAGATTGCTGACACTGCCACTCTCTATATGTTTCGATTTAGAGATTCTTTCCACTATAGTAAATTTTGAAGGGACCAAAGATACCAAGTAGGGTGAAGCCATAACCACATTTTTCAATGATGGAGTCCCCATTTGAATATTGCCTTAACTTGATCATGACCAATGTATGTGCCCATGTGTGCTAAAATTTGAGTTGATCTATTGAAGAGTTTATATCTCCCGTTGCTCGTCAATGAAGCACCTCCCATGTTCAGTAAAACCAATTTTATTTTCAAAGGTTTTTATTTAAATGAATGATAATGTAGGGTGAATTATTCTTGTCTAAGATAAGAAAAAATGACCGAGATGAAATTCTACTCAGACATCAATGCCTTTGGTGTCTTGAAATTAGAATTTGGTGGAAAGACAAAGCTTGGTTCATGTTTGAGTTAACATTGAACAATAGGTTATGTTTGTCAGATGTTTACATGGTCAATACTGATATTCATTTATATTGCATTTGTTAGAAATTATATACATTGATAATTGTATACTCTATCCAAATTAGCTTTATCAATCTCAAATGCTAATTTTGGGAATCAGCTATGTGGGAAAAATGGCTAATTGAAGGGATTTGTCTACATAAAAATTTCCTACATAAGAAATAGATACATTAAACCCAATCAAATATGTCAATAATTGGATATGTGGATAATTACTTATGTTGATATTCATCTATGTTAATCAGAATTCAGGTACGTGGATATTCAGCTACGTGAGATCAAAGCGATACATAAGGAAAATCATATACATTAGAAATAACAAATGTTGAGAAAAAGACTACATAGATAAACACAAACATATATCCAATTGGTTATGTGGGAATAAATTGCTACTTTATTCATGAAGACAGAGGTCTTGTATACTGGCTTGAGGTAATTCCTTCATTTAGGACTTGTATATGGAATCTAGAAGTATCCTCTAGGAGTTATATGAGAGTGGGTGTACTTTCATCAAGAAGTAGTTACTATCAGAATGAAAAGACTTTTCATCAAAATGGTGGTGATAAAGAGAGGGTAAATAGGGGGATCTGGGAGCATGTAGAAGTGGTGGAGAACACATAAAGATTGTGAGGAGGAAGTGTCCATAGAAGTTCTATTTTAATTATATTTTGAAATCCCTTGTGAGGACGTTCTTTATTTTTTTTGTTTCTTATTGATACTCAATTAATAAACACATTATGTTTTATTTAAAATTATTTTATAATTGTTGTATAAATTTGAATTAGGGAATTAGGTTTAAATTTTAGGTGTTTTTACCTTACTCGGGTGTTCTGAACTACACGATTCAACAATTTTTTAACTATTCAAGAAATGTATGGCCTTCATCTATCTGAACTCAACAAAATCTATTTCAGTTGGTGTGGTTACTAATAAATTTTCATATATAATTCCATCAGAGAAGAGGATAAGCTACAGAAGGGTCGGTCAATAAGTTTGCATCTCGAACGGGTAATGAGGTCTTTAGTTGAGAATTCAAATTATCTATTCATAAACAAACTAGACACTTGAGATAACATGTTATCCACATTTCTAGTTCCTACCATGACTGAACTTGAATAAGATAAAATGAATCCAAAATGATACACCTTACAAAATAAGCTATTTATCCAACCAAATGACCTTAATCCATCCATTGATGTCCTCTAACTTAATATGTTCTCTATTATTTCACTTAGTGTTTGACCCTTTTTCAGTTTCCTATTCTAGATATTTATTACATCAATATTGTCAATTTCTTTTCACCCAACATTCCACCATTTTTGATTATTTATAATTTTGTTCATTATTTGGTCATACACAACAAAACTTCTAGAGAATTCCTTCCCTATAGATTGAACCCTAATAACCACTAAACTATTCATAATAATTGTTTTAAAATAATAAATTTCTCTTTGTATTTGTTATAACCTGGGACTTTTGGCCAAATTTTGGAACTTTTTTTGAGGAAGGGAATGATAAACTAAATTAAAAAGTGAGAGAGAGAAACATTTTTCCGAGTTTTTCAAATGGATTGAATAAAAACAAGGTCTGACAATCTATAAGAATTCATCCCTAAAAATAAAAAAAATTTGTGTACATTGAAAATTGAGAATAAAATAATTATCTAAAATCATGAGGAAAACATTATCAATCAAAAAAAATCAAAATATCAATAATGATATAAATTTAAAAACTCCACTAATTGAAAATACAGAAATTGATAGAGGGATGCTTAGGGAGTTTCAGGTTCTGAATGTGTAAAAGTAATCCATCTATCGTTAGGAAGAACCCAAGAACTAGAATATATGATATTAATATGTCCCACCTCTTTGTTCTATAGTCCTACCATGTGTTACCTAATGATGATTCATAGGATATAATTAGATATTTATATGGAACTATATAGATGTTTACACTTAGACTATTAAGCGAGGATGAATTGAAATCGAGAGTTATTACTTTCTTTTTAAAATGTAATGAAAATGTGTTGTTAAAAAAATGAATAAAGAAATATTTGATACATGGGATCATCTATACAATACATTTGACATGATGTTCTACCAATGGAGAATTATTTCTAAAATTAGGCATAAAATCACTAGCTTTTTACAAGAAGAAAGTGAACTATTCTATGATGCTTGGGATAGGTTCAAGGGGATACTTAGATAGTGTCCCAACCAACAATGTTCACCCCAATTTCTCATGGATACATTCTATAACAATCATAGACCATATTACTGAACCCCAGTTGATCAGTCATCGAGAGGTGATTTCTTTGATAAGAAAAATAAAGAGCTTATACATGTTTTTTTAACTATTTGGTATATAATTCTTAATAAATATTTTATTTAAGGAGTTCCATTGTTAGAAAGGAAATCATACCCACTCACTAAGATTAATCACTATCTTATTCTTCTTACTATGAAAATTCACAACATACCCTCATGGAAAAGTGTATTCATTATGGGACTCTTGGCCATTCACAGTCTTACTACCCAAACTTTGATATTTCGGCCTAAGTAATTGAAAGTTATAATTGTGATATGTATGTCCCTAGTATGTAGTTGAGAGATGATTATTTCTTAAATAACATCCAAAAAGACTACGTGAACCATCCCGACCTGTCTTGGAGATAACTAGTGGAAAAATGTATTTCCACATTGGTTTTTTACATTTTTATGTCATTTTTTAACTAAATTTTATAAAGGAAACATTAAAAATTGACGTTTCAATGTTGGGTTTTATTAACCAATGTTGATATTCAGGAATCATCAGTCTTCTAAAACGGTTTTTATAAAAAATCAACATTGAATGTTAGGATCTGTAGATCTTCAAAATAGATTTTTATAAACATGAATTAAATGGTAAAATATGGAGCTTACAACATCATTTTTTAAGAAAAATGATGTTTAAATTCTGATTCCTCTTGGTTTTAGTGACATTTTTTGATAAAACTAAATATGAAAAGTTTTCTTTCAAAACTACATTCATGCCGGTTTTGGAAAAAAATGATTTTAAAACATTGAAACTAATAATATTGGAATATAAAAGCTTTCCCATGCATTGATTTGAATGGTCATGTAACTAAAAAAGATTTACGGGTCAAATTTTATGGTTGTAGTAAGTTGTACCTCTTTAAGTTTTAACAGATAAAAGTCACTTCAATGAAAACATGAGAAAAAAGAACCAATAATTATACGCCAAATGACCAAATAAATAAATAAATTTAAATATTCAACCTAATTTTAAATATTTTATTAATTTCCTTAGAATTGATATGTTGTTATTCATTATTTCACATATTTTTAAGGAAGAAATCATGAGGTAATGAAGACAGTGAACGATAATTAATTTCACACCTCAGTCGATGAATCTCATGCAGATGTTTTATCTCTCTATCTCGATCAGAAGAATTATTCATCATCAAAAAAAATTATTAATATTTTTAGTGATAATATAAAAATAATAATGAAATTAAATGATGGGAATATATACCCAGTAAAAATTTTCAATTGAAGAATTATTGATATATTGACTGTATCTAAGATATAGAAAAACTTTAAATAAAAATAATGGAAATGTATATTTTAAATGAAAATATTTATTGTGGTGATGCATTAAAATTTAGGTGAGATTTTGAAAATAAAAATGCATACTATGAAAAAATTTAAAACCCGAATTTTGTATTTTAAATGTACTTTTAACATCAGTTATATATATAACCAATGATAAATCTATTCTCATGTTGGGGTTTTAATGTCGGTTACTGAAAAAATGAAGCCATAAATTTGGATCCATAATTCTGATTTATCTCCATGACCAATAAAATTTAATCTTGAGAAATGATCTACAATATTGAATTTATTTTTAACATCATTTATTTAAAAATATGACTCCAAAAGTGATTTTTAGCCTCGATTACTGGAAAAATCCAACATTAAAAATCATGTCTTATAATTTTTAACTTCTGACATCCATAAAATTTGATCCGTAAGTCTGTTTTTTTCATAAGAAATATGAAATCAAAGCTCGAGAAATTATATACAAATTGGATTTTATAATTAACATTGGGTATTTGAAAATATGATGCCAAAAAGAGACTTTTAACATCAATTACTAAAAAACCAATGCAAAAAATCAGGTCTTATAATTTTCAACTTTGAAGTACATAATGTTTGATCCGTAAGTCTTTTTTAGCTCTACAACCAATAAAATCTAATCTTGATAAATGATATAAAACTTGGACTTTATTTTTAATGTTTTTTATTTGAAAAACCAATGAAAAAGTGACTTTTAATGTTTGTTACTGAAAAAAAAACGACGTTAAAAATCAAGTCTTCTAATTTTCAACTCCCAACATTCATAACTTTTGATTCGTAAGTCTATTTTAGCTCCACCACCTATAAAATAGAATCTTTAAAAATTATCTATAGCATGGATTTCGTTTTTAATGACAGTTATTTGAAAAAGTAATGCCAAAAAGATAATTTTAACGTTGGTTACTTGAAAAATTGACGTTAAAAATCATGTCTTTTAATTTTCAACTCCAGACTTCCATAACTTTTGATTTGTATGTCTGTTTTAGATCTAGGAACTGTCAAATAGAATATTGAGAAATGGTATACAACATGGATTTTATTTTTAACATCATTTTTTTGAAAACCCAATGCCAATAAGTGACTTTTATCCTTCGTTACTGAAAAAATTGGTGTTAAAATGATAACATTAAAGACTATTTTTTCACTAGTGTAGGTAGTGCTGAGACCTCATGTACTTCCTATTATTCTGAATAAAAAAAATAACTCCAAAAAAAATAAGGTATGAGATGTAATGTTCAAAAAATAATATGAATGGGATGTTTTAACAACTGATGGTTTAGTTTGATGAGAAAATATAGAATAGTTGTTTTTATAAGTCATAACAGGATGCTCAGTTTAAAAACCTAGAGTTTCAAGTTAGATAGTTATTCTGAAGTATTGGTGGTAGAGACAAAGGGAATCTTCCAAACACCATTGAGTTAAATCCTAAAGATAATTACATGGAAGTCACAATTATGATTTTTCACCCAACTCACATGGAAGTAAAAACAGATCCCAAATATGATCCTAATGAAAATATTGTTAAATTTTCCCAACACACATTGGAATACAACCAATATAAAAATTTGTAGAGCCTTGCCAAAAATATGTCATGACCTATCTTACCTGATGAAAAATCATAGGAGGAGGAATTGAAAACCAAGTACACTAAAAAAAGAAAAACATTACAGAGGAATATTAGAGGGTTCCTAGAGCATCGATGAATATTTCACCAACCATTACATTCCTTCATAGGATCAAGCATGAAAATGAAGATTCTAAATTGTTCATATTTATGAATGTTTTCAAGAAAATGAAAATCAATATCCATTTTTTGGAAGATCATATTAAAATCCATTTTTATCTATAATTGATCAATTAATATTTTTCATGTGATAAAACTACAGAAGAGTTTTCTACCTATAATATCATAGAGGAGTGTACTATAATCACGTAGAATAAAATACCTTCCAAACAACAATATCCTAAGAGATTTTTCATTCCCTGTACTTTTAGTGATAGGATTGTTGAGTTTAATTGTATATATGTTCTTGGTCCAAGTATAAATTTTATTTATTTATCCTTATTCCAACAATTTATACTGGGAGTTCCACAACCAATGATATATGTTTTTGAACTTGTGTATTGATCTATTACCCACCTAGTAGGTCGAGTAGATGACTTAATTTTTTAGAGTGGGTAAGATATTTTTTCATGGTTATTTCAATTTGGATATGGAACATTATCAAGAAGACCATATTGTTATTTGAATACCATTTGTTAAAACTAGGTGGTGGATTTCAATGACGTTTCCAAAAGAAAATTGATTTTTAACCATGCATATTAAATTCATGAATTTAATGTTTTGAAAAATATTAAATAAACTCCCATGTACCATATCACGCCAAGTGATGAGAATCATCAAGCTGTTGAATTTTTAGATGAGGATGAAGAATAATTTTTAAGGATTCTTGAAGAAAGTAATGATAAACATGATTTACCTATAAAATTTTAAAATAAAGTTTGTTCATCCAAGGACAAGAACCCCCAAGATGAATTTGAAATAGAATACCTGGGTAACAAAGATTAATTTTTTATAGACCATATTTTTACATCACTCTAGGAGACTACATCTGAAGAGTTCTTGACTAACACAAACATTTTCTATATTTTAATTTTTAGGAGACAAAATGAGGACCATTGACCCCTAAAACTAAAGTTTTATCCTCAAAGAAAATTCCCTCCCACTATGGATCTCAATGCCCTTCCATTTCATGTGAAGTGTGATTTTTTAGGAGAAGACTCAACTTTACCATTCATAATTTCTTCTAATTTATATAGATACCAAAAGGAAAAACTATTTGATCCTCTGGGAAAGTTTAAATTTGTTATTGGATACACTATTTTTAATATAAAATGTTTCAATTCATATTAATATAGGCACATAATTCCTATAGAATATAATTTTATTCCAAGAGTGGAATATCAACAGAGAATCAACCCCAATATAAATGATGTATTTTGAGAAGAAGTGATTTGACTACTTTATTCTTGAATAATATTTTCCATTTTCAGGTTAACTTGGGTAATCCCTATTTAATGGGTCACTAAGAATAGTATAGTCACTATGATATCTTTGGATAAGAATGAATAGATTCATATAATAAAATTGTACAAATACAAGGTTTATATTGACTATATAAAACATAAATAATATATTATAAAAGGTAATTTTAGATTTCCATTTTTAGATCAAATAATGGAGAGGCTTGTTTTGAACAACTTTTCTATTTTTGGATGGTTTTTGCGGGTACAATCGTATATTAGTTTCCCCTGAGGACCAAAATAAAACCACATTCACCTCTCTATTTAGGAAATTTTATTACAGATGAATGAATTTCAGTTTGTGTAATCCCATATCTACTATTCAATGATCCATGATGGATATTTTTATAATATGATTAAAAGATCTATTGAATTGTTAATGGATGAATCCCCCATTGTGGTTTATGACATTAAAAACTATTTTAAACCTATAGAATCTTCTATATAAATATGCGAAGAGATGTTTTTTTTATTTAGTAAATATGTTAGTTCATTGTGACTAAAGGAAGTTTTTTGGTAAATAAGGTCTCCGAGAATGGTAAATAGGTTGATACTTATAAAACTGAGGTCCTTAAAAATCTACCTCCACTTGAAAATTTAAAGGGTATTATATTTTTTTTAGGGAATTCTAGATTTAATAGGAGATTCATAAAATAATTCACTAAAATAACAAAACCTCATTGTTCCCTTCTTGTTAAGGAAAAACCATTTCTATTTGATGAGAAGTGTTTAAAATATTTTAGTTTTTGTATGTAAAATATCATATCTTCACCCATTATCACTACCTGGGACTAGGGGATCCCTTTTAAGATCATATGTGGCCCTAGTGACATTGAAATGGGATATCTTTAATCCAAAGGAAAGAAAAAGTGACCTATGTTGTCTATTATGCTAGTATATTTCTTGATGTGGCTCAAATGTGATATACCACTACAAAGAAGGGAATTTTGGGGGTCTTTGTTTCCATGAAAAAGTTTAGGTAGTGTCTGATTGGATCCAAAGTAATTTTTTTCTCTAATCATGTGTCCCTTAATTATCTAATTTTTAATAATTAAACCCAGCTGCAACTGATGAGATGGGTTTTACTACTTCAATAATTCAATTTAGTCATCAAGGATAAACATGGGGATGAAATTTCATATTTAATCATTTTCATAACTAGCCCAATAACCTAAGTGACGACACAAGGGATATAAACTCCTCATTTCTAGATGAAAATATTTTTACTATTTATAACAAAGAGTACTCCATGTTTTTTTAAAAAATTAACGTTATTGATGCTTGAATTATACATACATAATTCTCTTGTAACTAGAGGAAAACATTTATCTCAGAGATTAGGTACATTTTTGTGATGATCCTATCATACCTAAAAGTTATACTGATGTCATAGTGTGAATATGTGTTCTTGAGTAAGAAATAGTTCCCATTCCAGAGAGTTGGCATTCATATCTAGGGGAAAGACACCATGGTCATGAGAGAGATACTGAAATGGTCCTAAAATTTGGGGTCTATTATCCTAGACTATTTAAATGTACTATAAGTTTAGTAGTAGGATGTGATAAATGTTAAATCCTTGGTAATGTGGTCTGGAAGAAATAACTACACCTAAAGTGCATTTTTGATGTGGATATCTTTCATCCATGGGGAATGAAATTCATGTGTCAATTTTCTTCCTCCAATGGGGATGAATTTTTTTTGGTTGTGGTTGAATGTGTTTCAATTTGGGATAAAGAAATTTCTCTTCCCAATAGCCTAACTAGTAGTGTGATAATGTTTTTTAAACAACTTTTCCATGTTTGGATTTCCATGGGATTTCATTAAAAATAATGAAACTCACTTTAATAACTACAAGTTTAATGATTTTATGGAGAAGTATGTATGTTCATACAAGAATGGTACACCCTATCATCAAAAATATAGTGTAAAATATTATGTATATAATAGGGAGTTGAAAAAAAATAGATAAGACATTCAATAGTTCATGGAAGGATAGGTCTTTAAAGCTAGATGAATCACCATGGGCTCAGCAAACTACCTAGAAAGCACCAATAACTAAGTATCCATATCAAATTATCCATATAAATTATTTTCACTTACCTATGGAGATCCAACATAAATCCTATTTGGGAATTAAATATTTTAATTTAGATTTTAAATTAGTTATGGAATGAAAACTTCTTCAATTATTGGATTTGGATGAAATATGAGATAATTTTATGAAAATGAAAATATCTATAAAAAAGGAAAAAATATTATCATGATTTATAAATTCAAAATAAGAACATTCAAGTGGTACAAAAGGTTATTCTATTAAATTATTTTCTGAATTTGTTCCCTAGTATGCTTTGATCGAGGTGGTCTGGATTATTCTCAATTTTTAGATTGTTGGAAAATTAAGAAGTGGAATTAATTAGACATGATAACTAGCATTTTTTGGTAAATAGAAAGAGTGAAGCATTAAATTGATGGATAACAAACTTGTGTGGATCCCATATTCTATTTTTTGGATTGATCCATTTTTTAATTCTAACTATAGAATCCAAACATAATGTTTCATGGGATTCAAACCATGGTTCCATATTTTTCCTTTTATTTATTTTTTATTTTTTGTTTTAAATTTTTTCTATTGAATTGTGATATTTTATTTCTCCCTTTTTTTTGAAGTTTTCCATTTATCTAGAGGGATCTCTACCTTGAGAAGGTTGGAAGTAATCTTTGGCAGAGCTCTAAGAATCCTACCTCATTTAATGTGAGTTTTTGTTATAATTATTCTCTTTTATTTTTTCTTGTTGTTGGAAACTATGTGTGGGGGAAACTTGATGGTATTTCAATAAAACTTATTCAGCATTATTTATTATCATTATCCTTTTGGATCCACAATGATAAATTCATTTATTTTCATTATAATAATGTAAATAATTATCTTTCCAAACCAATTTTGTTTTCAAAAATGAATTGTAATTGGGGAAGATGTTTTTTATCTCTAATGAAAGCCTATTTTTATTATTTCCACTATTTAATTGTTATATCACTTTCATTATTTATTGTATCTCACTTTAGGATTCAACAGTAGTGTTGAGTTTTAAGTGTTTGGGGGGAGGGGAAATTTTAGAACATTAGTTTTACTATAATTATGCCACATCAAAAAAACCCCAAATTATTTTCAAACTTACTCAACTTTTGAAAAATTCAAATATCTTTTGGTCTTTATAAATAGAAATTTTGGGTAACTCTTAGTTAAATAAATATTAACTCAATGTGTTTATCCAAGGGGAAAATGTCTTTATTTTATTGAGAGTTTTCATCAAGACTAAATTTGTGGTGATTGAGTGATTTTTGAGTGTTTTTGTCCATGGTATTTCTAGAAATCTTTTTTAAAAATGGGAAAATTATGTATGATTGGAAATAATTTTTTTGAATTATAACTATAACTTGAGGAAGCCTGAATATAAACTTGAACTTATCTACTTCATCTGTGTAACATTAAAAAACATAGGGGGAAACCAAATCGAGAATTATTATATATCATTTGAATATATGGTAAAACATGAAATTGGGATACCATGATAAATATCTAAGATATGGTAACTATGTCTGTTTCTATAAATAAATCCAAATTAATAAGTTCTCCATGTAGTTATTTTCACAAATTCATGGCTGGGGGAAATTAAAATAATGTTTCTATGTAAAAAATGAGCTCATGAAAGTGAAGGGAATATTGAACTTAAATTAACAAGGGGAATATTGATTTATAATAACATGTTTTGGGTTATATCAATAAAGATGGAAGTAATGTCTTTGTTTGAGGAGAATAGGAGAGATTAGATATTATTATTACTCTTATCATATATCCAATTCCACTTGGTTTATTCTTGTATTTGTGCATATAACTATGATTTGAGTTTGTATTGAACTGGGGAAGTGATATGAAATCACATTGGGGTCATAAAACCTTCTTGGAATGGATAATTTGGTGTCATCCTAGGTAGTATAAAATTTAATAACCCTTGATCCTTTTTAACAAACCATTTGAATTACAATATTACCCATGACTAAAATGTTTTATGTGTGGGTAAGGTTGAGTTGGAACCATTTTTTCACACTTTTAGACATCTTTTTTATTAATTAAATTATTTTTAATGGTTAATTGAGTATATAATGGAGAATTATCAAATTTTGGAACAAATATGTTGAAATTTTTTATTCATTGAATATTATATTGATAATATAAGTGTTTGGGTTCTCAATTGATCTATGATGCTACATTTAAAATTTAAGGATAGTTTTTTTCAAAATAATTATCCTTTTTGGGAAACAATTTGAAGCCATACACTGAACACAAAAAGATAGATCAAAATCACTACACTTATTATTCAAGGTTGATCATCTAGGTCCATTGGGAATTGAAATTTTCCCAGAAACATATGAAAGATGAGTTCCCCTTATATTATTTTGTAGTTTAAGATTTCTATATCCTCTAATCACTACTTGTTTGGATTTGGAAATTCTTTCCATATTGGATAACTATGAATTACCCAACAACGAAGAGGAGGGTGAATCCTTTTTTACATTGGTCAATTTAAGATTCCCTATTTGAAGAAGGTCACAACCAGAAAATAACCAAAGTATATGATAAAATGTGATTTAATTTGATCTTGGCCACTGAAGAGTCCACAACCCCATATTCTGGTTGATTTCACACATCCATTATTCATTGGAGTCTATTTTTTAATGTTGAAGTGTTATATTTAAATATATGATCATGGAGAGTACTTTATTTAGGTCCGACCTAAGAAAATATTCCTAAGAAGGCATATTTATTAGACAAAAGTTCATATGGTATCCGATGAATTGAATTCAGTGTTAGTAAACAGCCTAGTTTAAGTTGTATTTGACATTTACCATTGGAAAATGTGAGTCATACGGCTATGTGGGTAAATTACATATGCAAGAAAACTAGATATCTTGGAAATTATGTATGTCTATAATTTCATATGCCATAAAAATTAGCTATGTGAATCTAAAAATATTACATTGGGAGCAGGATACATGGTCCCAATCAGCTATGTGAAGGGATTTGGCTATTTTGGAATCGCCTTTGGGAGAAACAAATACATGCAGTATAATTGTTTATTTGGAGAATCGGCTCTGTGGATGATTTCCTATGACAATATTTACATACATTGATTATATTAAACTATGTTGTGACTCATCTATATGATTCCAAATGGATACATAAAGAAAATCAGATATGTGGTCAATTTCATAAATTGAGGAAAAATATATATCTCTAAACAAGTATGTCGGTCCAATTAGTCACATTGTAAAAATAGCTTTGTTGTTATTGTAGATGAAGTTCTTGTGTGGTGGTATGAGGAATCACCTACTATTTTTACATCCATATGGAAATTAGTGACTGTCTCAATCAGGTAGGTGAGAGTTTTTATACATCTTTCTCGAAGTATGTTTTGTCATAAATCAATTAGTTTTCATTAAAACTGTGGTGATAAAGAGAGTGGGATGATAGGGATAGAGGTGGAAAAGTAGAAGAAGGGGAGAATATAGAAATGTATGAGGAGGAAGTGGACAAATTCAATATATTTTTTCTTTTTTTAAATCCCATGTTGTTCTTTGTTTTTACTATTTCTTGTTGTTACTCTATTTCTTAAACACATTCTTTTTTGTTATATATTCTATTATAATTATATGATAAAAATTAATTTGGGAATTATGTTGATATATATGAATTTTTACCTTAATTATTTTTTAGAAATTACAGGATTCTACCATTTTCTCAGTGGTCGAGTAATTTATAACCATCAACTATCTGAACTTGCTGCAAATTGTTTCGATTGTATCTATAATTTGTAATTTTTCATCTGGAATTCCAGCCAAGAATGGGACATTCCACATAATGGTAGACCTCCAAGTTTCATTAACTAGTGGGTAAAGAGGTCATTAGTTGAGAATTTGAAGGATCCTTTCACCTAAAGACTAGAAACTTGAGGGAACTACTCATCCAATTTTATAGGTCCTATATTGAATAAATCTTGATTGAGGGGAAAAATGAAATAACAAATAAACACATATCAAAATAACCTATCCATCCAACCAACTTCCAATGCTCCATCCTTTGATGTTCCTTAACTTTATATGTTCTCTATTCTCTCTATATGAGTATTCAACTTTTTATATTTTCTATTACCTAGTCTTCATTACAAATACTTTTTCATAACCTTTTCACCTACCTTTCCTCCCTTATTTCTTATTTCTGATTTTGTTTCTTTAGTCGGTCAAACACAACACACCTCTTATGGAATTCATTCCCTATGGATTGACCCCTACGCACCACTACACTAGTATTAAGTAGGGTTAATAAATAAATAATTTTTTCTAGGCCTAGTGATACCCCAGGACTCATGGCCAAAAATAAATATTCCCTTGATGATATTTGAATATAAACAATCCTAAATAATAGTGATGTTGTGAAATAAAAGCTTACCTCAAGTCTTAACATTTTCATTCATGTTCACACCACATGTATAATTAATTTGGATTTATTATTCACATATTACATAACAATATTCATATCTATCATACTATTTATGATTTATTTAGAATATATCATCACCCGTTCATTAATAATTTATTATTAAAATCATTGTTATATGTTATAACTGCTAGGTTTTCCTTGGATGTTTCATTTTGAAATTCCATATCCTTATACTTTGATCATGGTCCCATAAATTCTTGAATTATAATCAATGTATACAAATAGAATATATTAATTATATACATATTTATAGTCATTTAAAAAATTATAGATAGAATAAATAATTACACCGTTCAAGGAGACGGTAGGCCGTACATACGCATGAGCGATATTTTGACCTCTTATTTGATAGGAAATAGGGTGTATAATGTTGTTTTTCATAATCATAATTACATTTAATATTATTGAGGATACATAATTTATTATTTTATTAAAAATATTTTATATTTATAGGAGGTTTATAAGGGTATAAATATGAAAGTGATCGGTTATGGTGATTACCTCTTCTTCAAAATGAGTAAATTTGATATCCTCTATAAGGATCTAGGGTTGGTCTTTTAGAAAGAAAAAAACATATAGAATGTGAAAAATAAATAAGAGAAGATAATTTTTCAGATTATGGTTGATATATAAGGTTCTAACAGATGTAATTAAGTGAGGGAGGAGGGGGCCTTTTATAAATGAGGTGAGTGGGACTTTTAGAATTTTTCCAAAGATTAAATTTTAATTAATTAATTATCTATCATAATACCTCTAATTAGAAAGGGGTTTTATAATAAGGTTGGATAAGGATGTAATTCCATCAACTAATATATTTTAAACATGTTTTTGTGTATTTATAAACCTAATCATTTTTATTAACCCTTAGTAAACATATTTTTATCTTAACTATTATAACAAAATTTTCAATTTTAATAAGTTGTGATTTTTTACTTGTAAGGTGAGATTTGGACCATAAATGGACAATTTATGACATTTTAGACCATATCATAACCAAATTTTAATATTTAAATAATTTTATTATTTTTGAATAATTTAAAAAAATATTATTTTTATAAAATATCATTATTTTCAATTTTGACACTATTCATTTAATATAACATTAAATACAACAAAAAAGGGGGATTTAGAACATAATGATTTAGAGACTCCATAATATTTTATATATTTCTAGTAAATTTTTGGGATCATTAACTCATTAAAATTATTTAAAACTTAATATTTATAATTAATTTATTAAATTTTTAATTAAATGTAGAAATACTTCACTAGTGTTGCATAAGTAATTAAGGCCATTATATAAATATATAAAATTAGAAATAAATTTCTTTCATGAAAACAAATTTATTATTGGAAACATATACTATTATATTCTTTCAAATTATACGTTTTCCCCAATGTTGAAGAATAATTGATATTAAAAACATTGAGAGTGAAATTTCATTACTTTCTTTGATTTAATTAATATATTTGTTGTTTTCATGGAACATTTACCATTGATTAACTAAAAATATAAAAAATGGTGTTAAGGGATGAATTATATTCAAATAATAAGAATTAAGATGAAAAATTATGACCTTATCACTTATTTTTAATCCAAATTAATGTAATTTACCCTTTACCATGGTGATAAATTTTACCATAGTTACTATTCATATTACAAAAAAAATAAAAGAGGACTACTTAAATTTTTTTGAAACTCCTGATTATAAATATGAAATTTATATTATGCAATTAAATACCTATAAATGGATGAAATTAATTTTATGGTAAGTGTGAAAAATGTTACAAAAACTTATTTTTAAAAAAATAAAATTTTAAGCATAAAACTAGATTTATTATTATCTAATGCATAGAAAAATAATTTTTGAATGATTAAAACATTTCATGATGTAAATAGTGTAAAAATATCATAAAAAACATTCAAAAATATTTATTAATTTAATATATATATATATATATATATATAAATACATTCCAAGAATATAAAAAAATTTAAGAAAAAAACAATTTTATATTTTTTTAATGATTATAGTTAGAGGAAAAATGAATTCAATTTATAAATTTCTGTACAATATATTTTTTATAATTTATTTATTACTATTAATACGTGAAAATCTAATGTCGAAGATATAACAAACATGTTAAATTTTAAAAAACTTTCATGGTTTGTCTAAACTCGATGCTGCTTATAACACAAGCTATCAAAGAAATGAAATTATTTAAAGAAAAATATTTCACAAAAATACCTAGGTCATACATTCTAACAAATTAAATATTATCTCTCCCTTAAAATTAGTCACATTGATACAAATAGATGAGGATATGTTTGCCTTCATCCTTATGTTCCCACACAACTATTTAAAATTGGAAGTTTCATTGCAAAACATTAACTAGGTGAGTGGTATTGTTTCAAAGAACATTCTTTCTATGATACAGAATCTCTTCAATTTTTTCTTCCTAAGAAATTTTTTTCTCTAATGGTTATACCTCTGAGTTTAGTACATGTGATACCTCAAGTCTGTACTTAATTAAGAGTGATAAATGGATCAAATTATGAACGTGATAGATATTCAGGGGAAGCACCAATCGATAAAATATCACCCTGATATGATCAATAATTTCTAAAGGATTAATATACGTAGGGATTATATTTTCCATTTTTTCAAATCTCATCACTCTCTCCCTGGAAGATATTCATAGGGATACAATGTCGCCCACTTCAAACTCTATATCATTCCAATGATTTTAAGAATGGTTTTTTATTAAATTTTAGCTATTATTATGTGATGTTGAATGAATTTAACCATCTATGAAATTTCTATAGAAATATTAAGTCCCAATATCTATCATTCTATATCTTCTTTCCATCAAGTTGTACTTATTTACTTCTTACAATATAGGGATTCTTAATGATCCATCTGAATGTTAGAGTGAATGTTATTATTGTAAGACAAATCTACCAATGGATGGTGTTGATCCCCACAACCTTTGAAATTCATATAGAGAACTACCAACATGACTTATAGTGTTTTAATATTCCTTTAAAACTAACCATTTATATATGGATGATAATCAGTACTGAAACATAACTCCATATCTATAGAATGCTGAAGAATTCTCTAGAACATCGAGGTAATCCTCAGATCCCAATCAGATACAATGGAAAGTGGTAATTCATGAAATATTACCTCATTATTAATATATATCCAGTAATGATAATCAAGAGATAAATCGTATCTAATAGAAAAGAAGTTTATTAACCTTATAATTGGATCGAATATAACCCATATAGAATTATGTCCTTTAGATATGTTGGAGAGTCTGATGAAAAATTCCATGGTGATGTTTCACCATTTCCATTTAGTTATAGTAAATGGTTGTAACATCCCATTAGAATTATATCTCTTGGCCTTATCTTCTTGAAAAATCAAGTATCAAGAGACATACTCTGCAATATATCCCTTTATGCTATCAGACTATAAATACACTTTTAGGTATCTATACATATTTTCACATATAGGATAAATAGATAATGATAAACTATGATCCTCATCCAAAATATACTTATTAAAATATAGAATGGGTGGGACACATACATTATTCCTAAACCTTATCATTCCATCACAATTATTATTAAAATCAACAATATTTCTCAAATCCTTTTTTAGCTATACATATTCCTTTAACGCCTCTTCAATCGTCACATGGAAATATTTTAGAAAATTTATTTGAGATAGATAAGATTATTCCTTATCCTTATATATTTCTATATCTATATCTAATTAAGTTTTTTAATATCTGACTAAAATGATATTAAAGCTTAATGTTATATAATTTAAACCAAAATTGTGATGAATGTATAAGGTTATACAACTTATATAGGAGGTATATAATGGAGGTGTAAGGATAGATACTTATTAAGAGTGTATAAACCTTATAGACAAACATGGTAGTATCATATATTCATTTAGAATTCAAGAATATTACTTATAAAGGCTTGATAATACCTTTTTGTTCATTCTAATTAGAGATGATAAAGGATTTGGACACTCTTTCCTTCCTGATTTCTCTTCTACCATAGGAACCTTCTATTAAGATTTGATTGAAGGTGTCATAATTACTATTTATCACCTTCCTAATTCCATGAGTCTTCCTAAATCTATTCCTACCTGTTGGTGGATGATTTTGGTCTAGAACAATATTCTATGGGTATTTTTCAAAAGTATGTCAACTCTTATTGGGGTTATAGTAAGAAGGTATGGTGAGGGTAATCTATCATTTTCATTTCATTAGACATGTCCATTTTGATAAGCACTTTTCACTACCTTGTCTATGTGATTCATCTTGGTGAGATAATAACCCTTTTCTCCTATTCAAATGTATTATGGATTTATACAAGGGTTGATCTAATATGTGATCTATCTTGTGGATTTTTATTCTTGGACTTCATTTTAAATTTCTAAACTAAAATATCTTAATGGGGTTAAGTGAAAATGTTAGGTGCTTCCTACATTCTGATTATTTCATCATTCACGTGTTTTATCTATGGTTTCCCCTTCTCTATGTTGAAATGGATTTGTTCAGAGCTCCTCCATATCGCTTATATCTATTGGTGGGTGAAGAGTGTTACTTTTGGAAATAGATCTACCATGAGGAGATTGTTTCCTTTTTTAAAATTTTCATCCTCATTTTCATTAGAAATATATATGTCTTAAATGTAAAGGTATACATCAATCAGTTTACCACCACGAACATGTTTCTTAAGTAAATGTGTCTCTTAATGCAACTACCTGAGATTTTAGATCTATTAACATAAATAATATATTCTATAACTTCTATCCCATGATACACCCAATGTAAATAACTATGAATATTAATAGAAAATTATTAATAAATTTATAATAAAAATTGAGATAGAAAACCATTAATAGTTATTACCTTTTGAAGGTAAATAAATAATAAGAGTTAATATTGAAAATGTTAATTATAATAAAAATTATTTTTTATATTATAAATTTTTCTAAAAAAATATAAAAATATAAATATTCTATAATTTCTATTTGATAAAGTAAAATTCATTTTTTAATTACGCAGAAAAAAATTAGTGTAGGATGTTTTCTTTATATTCTTTATGAAAAAAAATTAGTAAAAAAATATAGGTTTGAATAATACCATCACATTTGTATGAATTATATGTTTTTGAAACCTTTTTAATACACAAAATATAAAATATAAAATATATTAAATAAATCAAAAATATTATTTCTAGTTTATAACACCATGAACAGTATTTTTAACTTTTATATATAATTTTAATGAATGCTATTTTTTTATTGTTTTGTATCGGTAAGAATAATATGATCAAATATAGTTTTCAATACATTTTGTTTTTAAATAAATAATATTTTAATGATGATAATTATTTTAAATTCATTGGGATCAATGTGATTGATAATTATATCATAATCATATCTCTTATTACTTAAAAATTAACTTTTCAATAAAAAAATGGTTTTTTTACATGTTACATGCACTAATTTACGATTAATTTCCCTATACATAGAAAGTTAAATTTATGAAGTGATAACTATATTTTAGATAATAATATTCACATTATTTAATATTTTTTGGTATAAAAATTATACTGTTAGGATTAATTCTAATTACAAATATAATGGTGCAATAATTATATAAAAATTATTGTTTCATTAATGCCAAGAAACTTATACCGAATTATTTAAATTTAAATAAAATAAATAATTATTTTTTATGATTTTTAAACACATAAATAAATATATTATCACTCATTATTTTTTAATCCATACTAAATATGATTAAAAATCTATAATTTCCGAAATGTATTTTTTTTCTACATAATAGTTTTCCTACACATTTCCTATTTTAATTTAAATTTAAATTTTAGAATATTTAAATTTTGAATTGGTTTGTATATATGTTAAATTTAGTTCCATTAAACCATAATTTGGTTAAATGGGTTGTGTTATATGTTTAATAAAACAAAAAATTACTTAGTTAAAAACTAGTTTTGTAGTTTAAATGTAAAAGAGTAAAATGTAACAATATAGTGATAAAAGCCTTATAAAACTTTTAAAGATATTTTTAAATCCTTTATTGAGTAAATATAAACAAAAAACCCCAAAATCAATAATCTTGAGTCATACATTCCATTTAAATTGTAATAGTGTCATGAAATTATTAAATTGTAAAAGGTTTTTCCAAACATTTCATTTTCCTCTCTTATAAATGGGGATAACTTAAGAACATTCAAACACTCACCTACCTTTATAATTACTCATTAAAATATTCCCATTTACACTAACTATTATCCTCTCACAAAAATATAAGACATTGTTCACTCAAAGTTATCTTAATACCTTCAATTTCAAGGGAACTTCCAAAGGGAAAATTAGGTCTCCAACATATGTGTTATCTCCTCATATGTTTTTATTTTCTAGTCATACTATTAAAAAAATATTATAACCATAATAATATGATGAATTCAGAATAATTATTATACTTATACATTATTATATTATTGGAACAACCCTAATATATTTATTTCCATCCACTAAGAAAAAAAATAGAACATCGTTAGTGCATTGTGTGGACTACCATCTCCACGAGGTGACATCAATTGTTCTTCATTACAAGTTTTCATGGATAGTGTTAATGGTGATAATGATAAATAAATGTGATATATATGATATAATTATGATCCTTAAATGTTAATTTAAAATCCATCTTCATCCCCTCTCACATGTTGAGAAATAAGAACGCTAATCATGCGTACAAGAGGAATACCATCACCAAGAAGAAAACATTTATAGTTTTGCATTTATATTTTCTTAAATTATCTACAAATATGAAAATATGGTTCACCACCATGAAAGTATTAAAATAATATAATTAATATTCTATTATAATGATATTATGTAACACCCCAAGGTTTTCTAAAAATAAATTGAAATTCATGAAACTTTGTTTTAAGTAGATATTTAAAACTAGCCTTTAAGCATAATTTTGTTGCTTATATGTTTTGAATTTCAAAAAACGGTCACCTATAATTGTGATAAATAAGTTATTTGGATTCTAATGGAACCAACTTGATTTTTTGGTGAATAGTAACTTACCCTTATTAATAGTAATATGACCTTAATGAATAGTAAATTGTATCATTATTTTATTTTCTTAAGGCTTTAAGATATTGATATCTTTTTTAATTTTTCAATGAAAGGTTACTGATAATCCTTAAACCAGATTTTTAGAAAATGAAAAAAATGGCTTTGGAGTGGACTGTTTAATTTTTCAATGTGATATAAGAGCAGTTGTAGAATTAAAATTGTTATTTTTTTAATAAAGTCTGATTTTATGTAAAAAATAAATTAAAAATATTTTAGAAAATTATTTTCAAAAAACGGAGTTCATTTTTGAATTCTACACGCTGAAATATTGTTATGGTGATTTTTTGGGTTTTTTTTATTTTCTTAAGGCTTTAAGATATTGACATCTTGCTTAATTTTTCAATGTGATATAAGAGTTGTTGTAGAATTAAAACTGTTAATTATTAATAAAGTGTAATTTTATGTAAAAAATAAATTAAAAATATTCAGAAAATTATTTTCAAAAAATGGAGTTCATTTTTTAATTCTACATGCTGAAAATTCGTTAGGGAGAATTTTTGGGTTTTTTATGAAATAGTTTAATTTTTAGTGAATAGTAAAATACATTTTAGAGTTTCAGTGTGTTTCATGACATCATTAATGATGTAATAAGGATTTAATAATTATGGTATAATTTTGTACAGTAAAATAAAATATGAGGTGTCCCAAGTGTCTAATACCATGTGTTAATACCATGGGTAAGCCCTTGGTTTTGCAAATACCACTAGTGACGTGTCCTTTGGAAATTAATAAAATGTTCCCTCAATTTTTCTATAAATACCAAATCATTCCTTCATTCCACGCATTCCAAATTCCTCATCAATAAATATATGTCCTTCTTACCTCCATAGTAGTCCTCCCAAGGTGTTCTCAAGCCCCCAAGGTCCCAAACATCAAGTCTTAGGAGTTACACTACAAGGTAAGAAAATTCTAAACTTCTTTCTTTTTCCATTCAAGTTCTATTTAATGTGGTATAACTTTTCTGTTTCCATATCATGTTCTTATTTACATTTCATTATAGATATATATTTTATTATTATTCATTTCTTGTTGGTTTACCCATATCCCCTCTCTTTTAAAATATTTTTAAAAAAAATGTTGCATAGTCCTTAGGCTGCCGATTTTTCGTAATGGATTTGTAAAATATTCTTTTTTTAGTTACTTTCCTTTATTTTTATATTTTTATAGTCCCTTCCCCATTTCTTCTCCAATAGGAATGAAAGCTCTAGAAATATTTGATATTCTATATTTTCTCATTTTCATTTAAAATTCATCATTATTCTTATTCTCCTCACCCAATTATTCAAGGAATAAAAACATTGTCTGTGATGTGTTGAATTACCGACATTATAAACTATGTGATTTCAATTTTATTTAATTCCATAAATACTAGAAATAAAACAATTTTTATAGTTGAACCAGATTATAATTTATGTATTATATCCTATATAAGGTTCTAGAATCATTTATTTACACATGTTATAAATTTATGAAACAAATTAGTTCATTACGATCGAAGAATCGCAAAAATGAACTAAACAAAAATAAATAATGTTTTAACATGTGAATCATCCTCATGTCAAAGTTCAGAATGATAAATTTTATAATTTATAGTACTAAAAATATTTAAATACCATTCCATTCCAATTTTGTAGTTTCACTTTCAATCAACAAGAACATCCATCATGAACAAATCATGGAAATCATGTAAAGAATGCTCCCAAAATAATGAAAAGAAGAAAATACTAACAATTAAAAAGTAAAATGATGTTATGAAATGAACATATAAAGTATTATAAATATTAATATGTTTCATTAAGATATTAATAACACTCTTTTGTCCATTATAATGGAGGTTTACACAGGTTGAAGTAAGACAACCCCAAGGTAAGGGAATTCTTAACCAGATTTCCATTCTTTGGGTTAACATTCTACTTCATTATTTATGTTGTATTAAAAATGTTTGTGTGATGAATTATGTTTATATTATGTTTAATTACATGTATTTAAAATGTATATACATATTCCATCCACTTATTTAATTCTCACTTTAATTATATGAAATTTATAAGGGGTTTTTCTTTTAAAAATCCTTTTTTAAAATTCTTTTTTACGAAATTACAAAGAAATGTTTTTCTAGAATTACTCATATTGTATTATTATGTTTTGGTTCTTGTAAATTTTTCATTTTAAAGGTGGGAAATATATTTCCCTTCACTTAATTGGGTATTTTTAAGGTGTAGTTTGTTTGTATGGTTACTCCAAGTGTAATTACGCTGGTTACATAAATTGTAAGGTAGCCATGAGGGTTACAAATTATAAGGTAGCCAAGAGGGTTACAAGATTGTGTAAGTAATGCCCCAAGATACCTTTATGGTTATATATATGTTCTTATGTTTTGTGTGTATATTTTTTAAATCTCATGTTTCACAAAGTAAGTATATATGGGTGACAAGTATGTCTTATGAAAATGATTTCATATATTACAAGTATCCATAAACAATTGTGTTCTTTCCTTCTTTTTATATCCCTTACTATGATTTTTGTGATCATCAGAAGTTTTTAAATTATTTTCATAGGTTATAAGTATGTGTAAGAAAAAGATGTAATCCATGTTAAATTTTTACATAATTTTCAATGAAATAATGTTTTATTTGAAAAGTTTTATATTTTGGAAGAAGTAAATATTGTTTTTATGGTTTCCACTCTGTATTAATGTCTAATGTTATGATTGTATTATGTCAAATTATATAAATCTATAAACATGAGAAGATCCTAAATGTTAAAGGGAGTTATTTCTTGACTAAATTAAATATTATGATATTTAATAAGTTTTTGTCTTTATATATTATGTCACCTCCTTAAAAATACTCACCAATTGAGTTAAAGCATATTAGGGTTTTAGTCGGTTTATAATTTAAAATATGAAAATTGATTAATATTAGAAGATTAAAAATAATATTATTATAAAAAATAATTTTATATTGTTTTGAAAATATTATATTATGCATTTTATATAGTAATAAGGTGATCTTTTTGTTTACTAAAACTACCGAAATAAGCCATTATCAATTCAGTTTTTATATAACATAAAAAACAAATATGAAATGAAATAAAGAAATTTTAAATAAATATAAGTGATATATTATAGAAAGATAGATGATATATAAATAATGAATTGGGTATTAAATGGTGGTTAATGATATCAAAATTATTAAGCATATGTAAAACAGTTAAAGTTATTAACAACTGATTAACATAATATGATAAATCTTTTTAGAGTGATCATGTTAAATAATTATAATAAAAATTATAAATGGGTAATATTTATGTTAAAGGATATGAAATAGGATATTAGTTTTGTTTTTTTTTATATAAGGTAAGGGTGTCATCATCTAAGAAATTAAATATCGTAAGAGTTTAATGTCTCTAGTTCAACTTTATTGAGGCATGGTTTTATTTTTTCCCTTATTTTTATTTTATGTGTATATAAACTTCAAAAGTAAATTAAATAATCATGAAAAACAACTATTTATGATATATTAATGTGTATTTCGAAATATCTCCTACATTTTCCCTCATTCCTTTCACTTCTCAAGTTTTAAGTGCTTCTTTGTCTCAAATTTGAATCCCAAGAGACATTTTTATTTTAAACACCATGTTTCTAATTAAATGGTGTAAACAATATCCGATTTTCATTTTTTCATGATTATATTATATTATATAAAATTTGATTTTTTATTCAATGTTCTACCTATCATGGATTTTTGATTCAAAAGTTATAAAGGTATTAAGGGGTTTTCTATAACTCTAATCTCTTCATATGGTCATAGTCACTCTTCTGTGACTATAATCCTTAATGATTGGTATATTATAACCTCAGATGATTATATGATTCTTTTCACCTTATTTATAGGTAAATTACTTCTCTTTATCAATATGCAATTAATTTATTAAATATTTTCCAAAAAAAGTGTATCATTTGTAAGAATATATCACATTATTACTAATGGATCATTTTTTCCATGTTAATATTTTCATTGTCTCTAGTGTTATCCTATACTTTCATAAAGACAAAATGGACTGTTTTATATGGTTTTTATAATTATTTATCTCTTTTAAAATTGATAATTTAATACTATTGTAATGATCTGAGTTTTTAATAAGTTTATTTCAAAGTTTCCAAAAGGGTTTTCAATCCTTTCAAAATAAAATGTTTTATCATCCACTCTACATTTTAGTTTAATATCACTTATTCCATTTTTCATTATTAATTATTCATTTTAAAATGTATATGTTTTCAAAGTATTTGGAATTTCTATTCGTGAAAACATTATTTCACTATTATAAATCTTATCTTATACCCAAAATTTAAAACTGTGGGTGCTTCAGGCATAGCTATAGGTATATACCTAGATTTTTAATAGAAACCATGGATATAGGCAATAAGTATTTATTAATACCCATGGTTTACTTGGAACCATGTGTATATGACTTTACCCATGGTTATTGAAACATAATTATAGATGGTTATCTGGAATTAAGTTATACTAATGGTATTCTGAACCATGGGTATAGTCTTCTACCCCATTTGATAGTTGCATCACCATCCAACACCTATCAGACAACCTAAAAATAAATTACAAACTGTGGTATAAATTTTATATAGTACACTTATTATATATTTATCATTAAACCATGAAATTATATATTTTTCTTAAACCATTTTCAATACTGTAACTTAAATATAAATTTCAAATCATTAATTAGTTTTATTCACTCACACATGTCTCTACCTAAACTCAAAAATACAGGGGATCAATATCTCCCTCATCACTACTAATGCGATCATAATCATCACTAGCATTGTTTCATGGAGCACCAACATCATCATCATCATCATCACCACCACCACCACCACTATCATCACAACTAGTATTAAGATCCTTATTGACATCACTCAGTGTATCATATAAAGATATAATTGATTCCATATATGAATCAAGAGCATTAGTATTCTCTTATGGAATTGATCAACTTATAACTAACATGGATTTCAGGAAGTGTTTAGTGACCAAATTACTTCTTTTAAACTCATATATTGCTATTTTTTGGCCTCAACAGCTTCTTTATAAGAATTTTATATCTTAATAGTATAATTTTTTTGAGAGGTTCCTGATGAGGGCTAATACCTAGTTTAGATAGGCTTTTTCCTGGGTTGACATCAGACTCCCCTTTGGTACTCCTCACCTAATACATGTCTCAAATGATCATTTGGTGCAAATTTTTCATCTTCTTTGTTATCAATGTCCCCTAGGGACACTACTTAAAATATAAACAATATTTTTTTAATTATTAATTACATATCAAAATTTTAAATATAAATAAAAAAACTTACATTATTTTATAATGTTGGTTAATTTAGAGGAAATCCATCATTTTTCTTCCTACTCTAACGAAATATTTTTTTAAGGCACATACCCTTTGACACCTGAAGACTCTTGTTGAAAAGGGAATTGATAAATATAATACTACATTATTGAATAATATGAATGCGATTGAACTAAAAAGAATTAAAATTTTAATTTTTTATGAAATCTATAAAATGAAGTACCATCTAAAGATACATTTAATCAAGAATTTAATACTATTTGAAAAACTTAAATAGTACATAAAAATTATAATGCTAAAAATAAGTATTATTTGGATTCCTTGTGTATGTTCATTTCAGTCTAGTTCTATTTTTTTACATTATTTGGTTATTAAATCACTTTTTAGTTTTGATAATTCAGTAATTAGGTTCATATTTGGTTAGATTGTCTGGTAATTTGGTCATTTGGCCAATTCTACAATTTCCATTTGGCCAATTTTCCATTTTAAAATTTTACTAATTAGTCATTTTTTCATTTTTTTTTCCATTTGGCCATTTGGATAATTAGTCCATTTTGGCTAATTATTTTAATTAGATCATTTTGTCCAATTAGGTCAATTATGCCAATTAGGTTGTTTGGTCCAATTAGGACAATATGTCCAATTAGTCAATTTAAAGAAATTTAGGCAAATTAGGCCAATTTAGTTCAATTAGATTATTTATTTTTCCATTTTAGGCCAATGAAGTCATTTTTGAAAATTTAGGCCAATTTGGGAAATTTCGGTCATTTAGGTCAATTAGTCTAATTTAGGCTGTTTAGGCCAATTATTCCATTTATTTTTACAATTTCATCCATTTAGTTCATATAGGCCAATTTTGGCCACTTAATCCATTTAATCTGACTAGGCCAATTAGGCCATTTATTTACACCAATTAGGTTGATTAGGCAATTTAGGCAATTTAGGCCAACTAGGTAAATTTAGACCAATTTAGGCCAATTATGCTATTTGATCGTATTATTCCATTTAATCTAATTTAGTCCAATTTAGGCCAATTATTCCATTTCAGAAAATTTAGGTGAATTGAGGAAGATTTAGGTCAATTTGGCCATTTAGGCCAATTAGGCGAATTAAGCCAATTATCCTAATAAAGTCCAATTAATCCATCTATGTAATTTGGTCTAATTTAAGTAAATTTAATACAATTATGAAATTTATTCTATATAAAAAAATAAGTATATTTAGGACAATTATGCCACTTATACCATTTAGTCTATTTAGGACATTTAGGCAATTTATCCATTTAATCTATTTGGGCCAATTTGGAATTTGGCCATTTGGCTATTTGGCCATTTTTTCAATTATACAATTAGGCGAATTAGGCTAGTTAAGAAAATTATTTCAATAAGGCCATTCAGGACTATTATTCCAATTAGGACATTTAGGACAATTATTCCAATTATTCTATTAAGTCTAATTAGTCCATTTAAGCAATTAAGGCCATTTGGACATTTGGTTATTCAGTTATATGGTAATTTTGATCATTTTAATATTAGACCTTTAGGATATTTTGGCCAATAGACCATTGGTATAATAGGTCATTAGGATATTATGCCACTACGTCATTATGCCATTAATCAATTAGGCCATTAGGTAATTAGGGCATTATGCCATTACACCAATTATCCAATTTTCCAATTGTCTAATTGTACAACAGGCCATTTTATCCATTTTGGAAATTTTGTCCATTTAGGTCATTTAGGCTATCTAGGACATTCAGTCTATTTAGTCAATTTTAGAAATTTTGGAAATTTAGTTAATTTATTCCATTTTTTCCATTTTGGTCATTTAGGACAATTTGGATAATTGTTCAATTTCCCATTTGGCCATTTGGAAATTTGATCGTTTGTCTATTAGGCCATTAGGACATTATTCAATTAGTTCATCAGGACATTAGTCCATTAATCCATTTGTACATTTGGCTATTTGTCCACTAGGCCATTTGGCCATTTGTCCATTATAACATTAGGCCACTATGCCATTAGGCCATTATTCGATTATTTTATTTGTTTAATTGTCCATTTTTTCATTAAAACATTAAACCATTAGGACATTAGGCCATATTTCCATTTAGACAATTAGAAAATTTCCAATTAGTACATTTACCATTTGAATAATTAGGTCATTATTCCACTTGTCCATTTGGCCATTAGTCCATTTAGTTGTTATGAAATTAGTTCATTAAGACACTTAGGCCATTTATTCCATTTATGTCATTTAGTATATTTAGGCCATTAGGAAATTTATGACATTAGCCCATTAGACCATCAGTGCACTTGTATATTAGTCCCTTTTTCCATTTCCTCATTTGGCCATTTGGTTAATTTGGAAATTATTCCATTTGTCAGTTTGGTCATTTTTTTCATTTATCCATTTTTCCATTAGGACAATTGGCCATTTTTCCATTTTGGTATTTTTTTCATTTGGTCATATTCCATTTGGCTATTTGGAAATTGATATTTATAGCCTTATATTAATGGGAATAATGACATGAAAACATAAATTTTAGCTTGAAAATATAACTAAGTAACAATATAAATATAGATATTATTTATTCCTGTATTAAATTAGCTAATTACTCTCATTATTGGGCATTGTAGTGAACCCTAGAGTGTGAAGATATATCATTGAATCTTTTATCTTTTAGTTTTTTCGCAAGACATCCAGAAATCAAAAATTCAATACAATTATTAAGAATTAAATTTTCTATTAAAACCATTAAAGATTAATAATACCATAAACTCATCACTCTTCTAATTTGGGGTCATTTATTGATATTTTCTTATTAGAGAGTCTGTGAATATTGATACACCCTCTAAATCAAAAGCAATTTTACTCTTCCAATAAATATATAACTCGTTCTTATAAGATCTCAAGAACTCCCCAATATCCATCAACCTTGCAACCTTATTAGCTTCAATATCAGGAAAGTTAAATAGATGCTACAATAAACATGTTAATTCATATAAATAAAACAATAATATAGATATTATTTTAACAATTTTTAACCCATATATTCTCCTAATATTTATCCTTGATTTAACCATTGATATTCCTCCTTGAGACTAGTTACATCATAATGATATCATTTTACTTGGATAAAGTTCTCATGAAACATCCACACTTCTTGAAATTTTTACCTATCATCTAATTATCATTATTGTAAACCACCGTTATTTTTGTTTGGTGATTCTAGGATTTACACATATGAGTGCTACAATGTCTCCTACTAAAAGATTCCACTGAATTAGTTCAAAGGAAAAAAATAGAAAAATTTCATAGTACAAAAAAATGATGTGATATAATTTTACAAACATATAATAAAAACACTAGATGCAGGCTACTCATTATGCTTTTATGGATCCCTATATTTTCCTGAATTAGTATCTTTTAAAAAAATTTCTTATTCCAATTCATGCATTGAGTGATATACATGCATTAGAGTGGAAGATTATGGAATGGAACCATCAGATCCTTGATGGATAGAAGAAAATGGAGGTGTCATAGACATGGAAGGATATGGGTAGTAGGCTTGGGGATACATAAAAGGTTGCGGATATGAAAATGGTAGAAACATCCCTGCATGTGGTGCATACATGTTTTGAGAAGAAGAGGAAAAATGAGATGATGATGGAGGCATGGGTGGGAGAATCCATGGAGGCTCAAGGGGAGGATGTATAGGTGTTATAGTTGGGGTATATATTGGTGGGTTAGGGTGAGAACGGGTATAAAGGGTGATTCATCTAACTCTAGGAGCACCCCCACTCAAACCAATACTAGTAGGTTGAGCAAAAGTCATCTATGGTTCAACTGTATGTCCATAAAAAACAGAAAAAGAATAACAACCTGACATTAAATGTAATGCAGAGGAATAATATTAAAATTATTATACAAACTAAGGGAATCATAGTAGTCAACCCAAGCTCCTGAATATATCGATCGTTATCAAATAATGATTTCCTTTGAACTTATTCAATATTTTTAATAATCTATATAATAATAAAATGAACATTTTTTAAAAATAGTTTTTAAAAAACATGCATACAACTTAGGATTAAAAGAATTTATAAACTTTGTCTTAACATGTTTTAGCATAGTAATTTGAAAATAAGTAATAGTTAAAAAACCAAATTTAAACTAGGTTTTTTAAATTGAAATAAATATAATTAAATAAAATAATGGAAAATAATATACAAAGCATTTCACTCTAAACAGAAACTAAATTAAAGTAGTTACAGTAATGGAAACCAAAGAAACCCACATCTAGGTAAACTAAATAAACTATGAACATATATGATTTCTTATATATATATTACCCACCACAACATAAGGTTAAACATAAAATTTCTAATTGGTAAAATTAGATTCATCAAATGAAACATTTTGATAAACACAAATGGGTGTGTCAATAGTGTCCATTTCATCCCCACCATCATGAAAAATATGTCTTGGGATTACTTCAATAATGATACCGAAATCAAGTCTCAGATTCTATTTCACATAAAACACTTTTTTCCATTTAATGCCAACAAATATGTGGTTCATCAGCATCTAGGAATCGAGTTATGTCAATAACTCTAAAACCAAAGTCATCATCAAATGTACCATTTTACGTCATTGAATCAATCCACTTAAATTTAATCATAGTGACTCGACCATGAGAGTAGTATTACAATAACATTATTTCCTCAACAAGTCCATAATAAAACACATTTTCATATTAATGGATACTATTTGATGCATTGGAATAAAAAACTGTTATATCAATTAACATCATGATATCATGCTTTGTTCTCATTTCCACTAATCGATCAGTTGTAACAATTTTATACCCATTGATTATTAAATATTTTCATTCACAAACCAATGAATAATGACCAAAATAAAATGCTCATAATTCTTGAGAGGCAGAGTAAATAGGAAAACTCAATACTTGAAATATATATGAATAATAAAATTAAGTTAATATCTATAATTGAAGCTAATTAAATTAATGTTCATTACTTTGATTTCAACCAAGTAGGAAATACTTTTCAATGCAAATCCTCTCACCTTCTCAAACGAAAAGATATATGAACTATATGGATAAAGTTTTATGTTACCTATATAAAATGATAATAAAACTTTAATTTATATGTGAAATAAAATTATATGAGATAAAATATATATATTTAAATTATTCACTTGATATAGTCATCGAACAAGCCACGGTTAAACAAGAATGTGCGGTGTGTTATATCCCTCTCTTCAAGGATCAATATAGCCAATGTATGTGACCCAGGATTCTCCCATGTTTGGGGAAGAGATTGAAATAAGGGATCAATTTCCCTATACTACTCATGTTAATTTCTTCTTGGCTGATATTTTTTGTTCTCGCATCAGACAAATACATTGAGCAAAAATACATACATTCTTGAGATAGATAACTTCTCACAATGGAACCTTCGGGATGATTACTTTTTCAGGAATAAGATTTCATTTTTAACATATTTATTTTCATAGGATACATAAATTGAAAAGGAATGTTTCCACCAAGAAGTGTTTTAGTTGGAAGATGGATTGTTAAATGAAGTGTGTAACTGAAAAATGATGGATATTTTTTTTCCAACTCATAAAAAATTAATTACTTATCATTATAATTTTTTAATTAATAAAGTAATGGATAACCTTGTGGCCCAAAGGTCTCTAAAAACATTCGCAATAGAATCACTTTCACCATTACATTATTGGATAGTAAATTCCATATTTCAATTGAAGTCAATTTCGGAAGAAGGATATAATAATCTTGAGTTTTTAGGGATTTCAGTTTTAACTCCCTTCTATTAACTCATTTAGATATATTTCATAAATATCCATCAAGAACCTTGACATTCTCAAATACATCCATAAATTGATGTTTCACTAAACGTTTCATAACATAATAAAAATAAGAAACATTCCAATTTGTTTTATTGATACACACAGGATGTGGTTCTGGTCAAGTACCCCCAATATAAAAATTCTTGGTGTGAACATATATCATATTTGGTATTCCAATCAATATTTAGAAGAATTGAAATCAAAATTTCACATATATTTTTCTCAATGTTCATTACATCTAAAAAATAGCATAACATATTGGTAGACCAATATGGAAAATCAAAAAATATACTTTTCTTTTTCCATTTATAAGTTGAATAAGTGTCAATATTCTCCCTCTTATTAGATTAGACCTATCCTTTCCTTAATGAAAATTGAAAATTTTCAATTCATTAAGAACATTAGTTCCTAAAATATTTTGATGTTTTTGTTTACTATTAATAGTATTATAAAACCTCTAATGAGTCTTCTTTATCGATGATCCTTTGCTAGGAATCAGTGCTTCCTCATGAAACTAAAACTATGAAAATATTTCAACCTTATTGAACGTGTATTATTCATAAAAACAAGTCATGATAGATTTCCCTTATTTATTTAAAAATGCATCATTTAATATATAAGTAAATCATTCATAGTCCATATAATATAACTATGCATCTAAAATATATTTTTTTGAAGAAGAATCAAATGTGTGCTCACATATATCTGAAAGGTTCATTAACACTATTATTAAAGTTTGAAAGTAGACATATATATCATTTCTAGTATCAAAAGTTCTAGATATTATTATACTGAATAAATTGAAAGGATTTATCATACAGATTCATAGAGGAATATTATAAACATGAATAGAAAATGGTCACGTTTTGTGAGCAGTAAGAATCTACCCAAATAGATTAAAACCATAATAGGATAGACCTAGTGTTACATTAGAAACCCCAACTGAAAAATTAGGATGATGTACATAAAATTCTTACCATAATAATATATCTATTAGATGAACCAAATCATCCTTAAATTAAAAACAATTATCATCATGCCATCACATATTAGTTGATATTTATATAGACATGAATATATTATAAATTATATATATTAATAGAATATGACTCATGACTTTATATGGAATATGATATGGTTATAAAAATGAATTTTCTTTCATTTTATATGTAAAAATTTTTTATAGTCATTTATTATGTTGTTTCCTCCCCTAATAAACTAAAATATTTCAGCAAAGATTGAGTTTTATTAGTAGAAAATCCAAGATGCTTAATTAACTTCCATATTTGATAATGATTTGAGGGAATATTTTCACTATTAGAAAGAAAGGATTTTTAAAAGTTAAGTATAAAATCAATTCCTATGTTTGAAATTACATATATGGGTTTTCTATGAGATAATTGCATTAAAAATTAAAATATTTGTATTTTAGTACATTCCTGATATATAGGATCTCTAGAATCATCCATAAATTTTCTCAGCCTCCAAAAATTATTATATTTAGTATTTTATTCTTGTATATTGATATAATTACCTTGATGCACTATCATATTATCTATCTCATGATGAGGAATAAATGGAAAATGATCAAATATCAAATTCTTCACACCACTTCTTTTGTTCCATTCATGAGTAGTAGAATATTGTCTCATCTCAGCAATGTGATATCAAACATAATAGTTTGTTCAAAATACAAATTTTTTTATATGGTATCTAACTTCTCCAAGACTTAACAATGGACTTAAAACACAAATATAACATTGACACCATATACAACCACCATTTGAATAATTATAAATGAAAAATCTAAAAAAATATCTAAATTATTTTTAAAACTTGGTGGAAATCCAATCTTTATGATACATCCAGCATTTACCCATTATATTATATTAAAAACTAGTTCTGTTCCAATAAAAATGTAAACCATAATTACTATGATATCCAAAGTCAAAGAATAATTAGAAGTATAGTTTAGTAGAAATTGAGTAACACTAATTGAAAACCAAATTGAATACAATGCATCATGAAAGTAACCATTATAGAATAATAAAATCCATCAAAACAAAGAAAAAGGAACATCCTATGGAATAACCAAGGAATATTCATAGAAATACAAACAAGGTACTTGTATTGGAATAAATAAAAACCAAGGAATACTAGCATAAAATTTATATTTCTTATCTATTGATGTCTTCTCATTTGAAAACATAATTGAGGATAATATTTTTTCATGAAAGGATTTTATTCATGGTTAACTTTACTTATATTATTCGAACAAAAGTAATATAGATTTTACATGATTTTATATTTCAATTTAAGAAGTATTTAATTTGGGGAAGATCTGTCCAGACTAAATAATTAATCCATTCTATCCCACTTTATAAAACCCATCCATTACATCACCACTAATGAAACCTCTTAACTGAGGTAAAGTGTGGTTAGATAGTTTTTAATTCATTTAATGTGTATTTTAAATAAATGGATAACTTCTCAATTCCTAATAAACTAACAAAGGAAGTATTCATAACAGATAACTATGTTATACTCAATATTTATTCAAAATTGGTGAAATTAAGGTTTATACCATTAATATTTCTGAAGTAACTAAATTATTTTATAGAAATATATCAATGGAAACCATGTTTCGTAAAATTAACATGATTAAACAATAATTCCATTATAACATATATAATTATTTCAGGAAATTTTCCAAAGTCCTCTTAAAATACTTGTATATAATAAAGGTTTTAAAATTATTAAATGTTGGAGATATAAATATTTAATTATTTGAAATAATATATTAAAATTCATTAATGTATAAATCATAAGAAATAATTATAAAAAACATGATTGAAAATTAATATAAATAAAATATTGAATTATTAAAGAAAAAACATTCATAGATAAATCAATATTCTTGATTTACTTATACTTGTATAATCATGTACATCATCGTACAATTATTTATTTTTGGGTTAACACAATCTAATAAATAGTTTAACCATTGTTCATGATATAAAAAAATTAAATTTTAATAAATAAATCCCATAACTCACGGTTAATAAAAACCAAAATTAACCCTATAGTTAAATTAAATTTGATTCACAATAGTAAACATATCTAAATCCCTAAAATATTCCACCAAAAGAATCTCAAATTTATGTTAAATTTATAAGAAACTCTTTGATAGCCTTCAAAATAAAGAATTTATAATTAAAATAGTACTTTTAGGAATTTAATAAACTATATTTGATCTCGATTATAATAATATTTTAAAAACAAGATAATTTAAGTGATCTCAATACACTCCATTAGAGTCACATGCATGGATAAAAATAAAAATAACAGTCATCAGAAGAGAAGAGATATTTAAAAATCACTAATCTAATGATTAATAATATTAGAATAAAAAATACTTAAATTAGTAGAGAACACTGGAGAAGAAAACCAACCATCTCTTGGGTGAGGGGAGAATAAATAATAAGTGGCAATGAAATCTTACCTAACAAAGAGTGCAACAACAAAAATCATAAAATCGAGGAAGAACTGTTGGCCAATGGGGGAAGTGTCACCTGAGGATGGTATAGTGTGGAAGACTATTATAGGAGGGAAGGGGGGTTATGGATTTAATGAGGTGGGGATTGTGATCCTAAGGGGGATCCAAATTTATTAATGAGTTATACCTAAGATTTTTTAAAAACCATTGGTATATCTTAACTTGCACCAATATTTTTTCAAACTGTGGATATAGTTTTATGAAAAAAACTATATACCTACAATTTAATTATACCATCGGTATAGATGCATGGGGATAGCCCCATTTTCTATTAGTATATCTTTTTCAAGATCCAATTATAAAATATTATTTTTAAAATTAATAGTTTTTAATGTATTCTCATATCTCCTTTTTAAAAACATAACAAGGATTTAGTTATGTGTAAATGTTTTCTATACATTTACACTTACCATTTTCAAAACCATTATTCCTTTAAAAAATGTTTTTATTAAAAAAAATCATTCCAATATAGCGTTGAAAAGACTTCTATTTTTCTTGATTTATGAATTATGGTATTCATATGGGAATTAGTTACTGAAAATAATTTTTGTGATTTATATGCATTCTTATTTGAGCTTCATTTTTTCATGACTTCCCATTTTAAATGATGTTAAGTTTTTTACTTATATTGAAAAATATTTTTTGATCCAATTCCACTTCTATGAATAGTTTTATTTCCATTTATATTGAAAACAAATTATACTTTTTATAAAGAGACTAATAAACAAGAATTTTATAATGGAAAATAAAACAAAAAATAAAAATTTATTTTCATAATGATTTTCTTTTAGTATCTTTTAGTGTTCTATCTATAATAGGGTTATATTTAATGTTTCACCATATATCATTCAATTAAATGATTTTTTTGGGTGACCATTTTATTAGTATCAAATGATTTAGTTCATGATGTTATTTTATACCTTTTGGAAGTTTTTTTAAACCATTTTATGTCCATGGGTTTCTTATGAAAATTAAAAGATTTATATTTATGGATGTTCTATGAGACCTGTTTTATTTACATTGGGTTTTTATATAATTATTTTGAAATTATATGAAACCCATTATCTTTCAATGGGATATTGTATGATGTGGTGATTTATTTTTTAAGTGTCACACAAATGTATGGATTATATTAAGGGTTGTACCTATATCTCTATTTAATTAAATGGTTATAGTATTTTGTCTCATGAGATATAAATTTTATCGGAATAGGTTACCAAGTAACTAGGTTCACAATGGGTGAGTTTGATGTTGTTATTATCTTCACACAATTTTATATGTGAACAAGTTAGAAAGTTGTGAGGTTTAAAAAGGGTGAGTCTAACGGAATTAAGATCTATGAAGAATTTTACAATTAAGAAGGTTTGAATGTTTCTAGGTTCATGATGGGTGAGTGTGAATTCATTAAGATCTACTAACAATTTTATGTGTGAATAGGTTGGTGAGTACTCAATTTCATAAGGATAATAAATTATGTGTTTACAATTATGGAAATTTTCCATTTTGTTTATTATGTTATGTCATGTAATCATGATTATTCCTTATTTTTAAAGTACTCCACAATTTTATCTCATTATCTAATGTTTTATGAATATTGTTATTTATTTCTAACCTAGGTATTGTATTTTATGGTTCCTTAATGATCTTATTATGACCTTTTTTTCTCCATCATTTTTTATGATTATTATCTATCCTTTTGATATTTTATTATGTTATTTATATCATTCTTATATTATCCTTTAGTTTTATGAAATAATTATATATGATATGTATTTTATCTTACTAATCATTTAATCTCATCACTTTACAATGTTTCCAATACCCATTTCATTAAGATGATTGTATCATGTGAGATGTATAGAATGGGTCTATAGAAGCGTGAGTATTTATAAAATCTTTCACGTGTTGTAAAATAATACATTTATGCCAAAAATATCAATGACACTAAACCTTTCGATCATTGGGTTTTGCAATTTTTGTGAGATGTAAAATCAAAATAATGATAATTTTTATTATCTATGTCATGTTTGGATTGGGTTGTTTTAACCAATATAAAGGAAGGTATTGTTTAGGAAATATTATCCTGGTTTGAATAAGCTTCCTCTATATCAGAAGCTCCATCTTTAGAGTCCCTTGAAATCTCCATAGGATTCACACTCAACACTAATTTTTCAATATAATTCTAACACTAGTAAAGGGATTCAGAGGGAGATCACTAGATACTCGCAGGAAACAATGCTTTCTTGAAGCTCCAAAAATGTGCTCAGAGGCTGCTCCCCCAATATCAGTTTGGTGTTCATTATCCTATGTTGTGTGATGGCCCTTTATCAAGTGTGGGTGGGGGAGGTGGATGTTATTCCCCCACAAGTTTCTGTGTTTGTGGATTAATTATTAATTCCACCCTGGATTCCCCCAAATTTGAAGGGTTAAAGACTATTTTTTGATAATAGGGGTTTTACTCTATATAATAGAAAAAATTATAGTATTCATAAGGATACATCCTGATGGGTGGTGTTGAATCTATCTTCTCTATATAAAAGGGGGGTGGAAGTAGAGATTCAACAATGAATTTATGATCTAATAATTAGGGAAGAAATTATTTGTGACCTAGACTAAAATATATCTAATTGCATTCCACTCCTAGAGGTAATATGTATTCAAGATAATTCAGAGTATTAAGGGTTGTAACATTACTAAACCTTTGGGTTATATATTCTAGGTTATTTTTCATTCATGGATGTCATTTTTTATGCCACATAACATCTCTCATTTGGGTTACTACTCATATTTTTTCTGAAATTAAATTGATAAAGGGATTTCATAGAGATGGGGATTATTTAAGGTTATTTATTCTCTCACATATGGTGTTAAGGGAAGTAATATATATTTAATGCATAATGGTGTAATTGTTTTCTGATTTTGGCTAGTTTGGATTTTGTTTTTGCTTTATTTTAGGTGTTTATTTTTTCTTTTGGTGAAATAACTGACACTAAAATGTCATAATTTTCCTAAATAATGGAAATTAGGTTCACAATATAGTCTCAATGGTAAAATTTAAAAATGGTCATGGAAGTGATACTAGGATAGATAATTATCCTCAATATATAGTTGTATTATTTTAAATCATCATATATAAGGGGAGTTATATTTTGAGGAAATTCATATATTTTATTTTTTTTGTAAAGGAATTCAGGTTATGTTTGTGTGGAAGTTTGTGTTGATATAGTGGGAGGATTGATATTTCTCAGGAATAATGTTGAATATGGAATGATTTATGTTTTTTTAATATGGATGTTATATGGTTGATGTAGTATTTATAATCTTGGAAGGTTTATTTCTTATAATGGTGATTTTTTGTTTGGTGGTTTTCGTGAGGCTTCCCACTAAACCCCTAATTGTGAATAATCCTAAAAATAAAAATATTGAATTATAATTAATAAATTTAAAAAAAAATAGACAAAAATTGGTGAGGATCTTAGTTTATGTTCCTTGAGACCAACCTAGAATGTGTTGCTTCTTTTTAGGTCTCATTTTTATTACCAAAATATTAAAATGTCTACTAACCCAGAGTGATGAATTCTAACCCAATGGGAATGGGAAGTCAAATACCAACATGATTGACAATGATTGGGTATAGATCTAAATTTCCCTATGATATGTATACCTAGAAATCATTCTAGGGATTTTTATTTGAACTTTATCTTGTTCCATAATTTTTTTCATCATTTCATTTATACCCACCATCCAAACATAATTTTTTTATTTTCAAAAAAATACATGTACAAGGATTAAATGGGTACAAAATGTAACATAAAAATCATTAGAGAAATTAAATCATAATTAAAAACTCTAAACCAACCTTAATAAACCTAAACTTTTTAATCCACACACTCTCTGTAGTATCTATTAAACAATAAAGTTGTTCCATTTCAGTTCATAGTAGATAAGATCCTCAAATATAGAATCCATGATGTCTAAAACTTAGATTGATTACTTAATAATGATCTTCCTTTCACTAAAACCAGGGAGAATAATATGATAATTATTATATATCTATTCTTTTTTATATTTATTGGAATTAAAATTTAGTTTTCTTGAAGACAAAATTTTGATATCTTTCAATGAGTCTTTGACATAAAAATTATTTTATAACTTATGAAATAGGTTTTGAAGTGGAAAGTCCAACATAGGTTTTTGGTTTGATAATTCATTATCCCACCTCTATGATAATCACATATCTATAATATTCATATGATTAAAAGTGTTTACAGAAACTTATATATCATCCTCAATAATAATATGATGTTGATGCTCAAACAATTCATGAACTAATTACTTAAATCACCATGATTTACATGTAGACCTTATCACTTTAGTTTTAGGTTGAATTGGGGATATTTTTTATTATTTCATGTATTTTTCCCAAAAATCATCTAATTTTTCCTTCCTAGATGATTGAAATCATCAACCTGTAATTTATCTTTATATGTAGTTGAGTTTAGAGGGATTTTTTCTTCCACCAAGTTAGCTACAAATGGAGGTTCAACAACCATCACCTGAGTCCCCATATAGTCTTGTTTAGTACCTTACCCTAATTCTCAACAAGGATTCTTATTTTTCTTATAAACAATATTATTTCATTATCCCTTATCATTGTACAAAAAATCCCACACTTCACCCGTATACTGATTTATAAGCTTGAGGATTGAAAGAGACTCTTAGATCCACTTCTCCAAAATAGATGGACTACCCGCTTTTATTTTGGGAGGGAAAAAATATCCATATATATTTTTAATAGGCTTGTACTCCTGAGGAACTAGGGAGGGTGTAAAATTTCTCCCCTCATCTTCCAATTTCTTATATTTATGTGGATTCTAGTTTAAATTTTAAACTCTCTTTATGAAATTTGAATTTTCTTCTATTGTGGAATCTATGAATAACTGATTGGCTTTCAGTATCCCAATATCAATTATTATATGATAAAAAATAAAAAATAAAAAATATATTTGAATTGTAAATATTTCATATTTTTAGCTTAAGATACCACCCTTATCACTAATTTACTAAGAATCGATGTACTGAATGACCCACAACTCATTCATGCCACCCGAGACTCCCATGTTCTCATTGTGGTAGCATAGGATAATCATACCTAGCAATCACTTAAGATACTAAAAGGAATAATCCACCAAATAGTCCCCTGCGCTCCCACCTTGGTTTGGTCTCTAGAACACCGGGGAGGTGGAGAATAACCCATAAACACTCTAACAACATTTTTCATATCAGTATCACCACACATACACATTGTAGTATTGTCCAAGAGATCCCATGAATTAACATCAGAAGATAATTTCTAAAAAAACCATTGTTTCAAACTATATTTTCGGAGAGAAACCAAAAAATGGACCTATATTCATAATATCCCATTTGTCTGTGCTTTTACTAACATTCATTATCCATCCAAAAAAATTATGGGGTGAATTGAAGTTTCAAAATATATATAGATATTTGGTGATATTGGATGAAATATGGATTTTATTTCTTGTTCAGAGTATTCGTAGAGACCATTTATGTTCCAAATCATTTTGAGGATGATAGGATTTTGAAAGGGGAGTGGAAGATCAGGATGGATTTCCCAAATCTCTGATGTTAGTGACTCTCAAATAATATTAAATTCAAACATCCAGCAGAGTAATAAGAATCAAAATTATCCAAATAGGAGAGGATCACTAGAAAATTCATAAATCGTATCATATTTTTTTGAGAAATGGATTAAATTATTGTAATGATTGATAAATACCACCAAATATCACTCTCATAAGCTCTGAGTTCCATCAAATAAAATATCACAATCTTCAATGTAATAATGGTTCTATCCAAACCATGTGATCAATGTGGTGTAAAATTTATATAACTATTCAGAGCACTCTAATGGTGGTAATGTAAGTTAATGAGTGATATTGTATAAGGTGATGATATTTATGAATAATGAGATAGTAGGAAAGAGGGTAAGACAATAGGGTTTTGCAATGGGGATAAACAATTTGGAAGAACTATAGAGTCCAATAGTGGATAAGGGGAGATAATGGACCAAGTGAGTGAATTATTTTATTTTACCAATGAGTCCATTTATAGCTTTTCAAACTTATGAATTTTATTCCATTTTTCTTCCCATTTTATGGTATTAGTATTTATACCAAAGTGGTGTTCATTGTTTATATGCATATAGACTTAATTGAAGGGGTTATTCCTAGTTTAAGGTTATAACACCCAAAACATTATAATACTTTATAGTTATGATAACTTATTTTACATGAAACAATGAATTTAAATGAGCCACATCGTAATTAAAATATTACTATCCTAAAATATCTATTGAATTAGTAGTTGTGGATTGATGTAATAATATAAAAAATCAAAATATAAAATAGAATAAATGGAATCATCTATTTTAATCCTTCCCTATAAATATAATCTCCTCGATCTTAGAAGAGAGGTAGCTTAACTAGGGTTTACCCTAGACCAACCTCAATCAAAACTACAACAAGTAAAGCTTGTATGAAATTGATCATGATGGAATCTCAATATCATAGAAATAAAAATGAGATCTGTGGTATCTAAATCTCCATATGTGAAAAAAAAAACCACAGCTAATATTTTTGTTATGTCTTATATAGACATATTGAGTTGTTATGTAAGTGGAGGCTTTTAAGATCAAAAGAATTAATTATTAATGTTATAATATATATATATATATCATGTTTATTTAAATAAATTTTAAATTTTAAAATTTAAAGGAAAACAAATGTTATTTTAACATTAATTTATTTATAATATACAAATCCATGAAATTGTGATTACTAGTCAATTAATAAGAATAAAATAATTTTTTGATGAAAAGATAAATTTTTCGTAATTTTTTTATTTCATATGTTCAAATATATTAAAATATATTTTCATAGACTCAATAAATTTAATCTAACAAAATGATTTTCAAATTTCTAATTTGTCTATAAATATTTGTTAATAAGGCCATTTCCATTTTTATCATAAGAATAGGTTACCAATGTAAATATTAAAACAATTATTTTTCAAATAATTTCTTATAAATTGTGGGTAATTTGAATCTAAATAAATTAATTTTCAATTTATTTTTTGATGAATATATTATTATGTATAATAATATAAAAACATATTAACACTTGTTTAATTAATAATTGATTGGAAATTTGATTAAGAACACTTATGTTTTATGAATGGTTTTTTCTAAAAATAATTCTATTTATCATATGTTTTAATTTAAAATATAATTTTCCCATACTTTGAAATTTAGTTAGTCCAAATTTAATCTGAATTTTGAAGCATCATTTCATAATTTGTTTGGAGGATTATCATATGTATTTATTAATAAAATATTTATAATGGAAAATAATTAAACTTGGTAAATAAGGGTAAAGTGGTAATCTTACATTGATCAAATTTTAAACAATTAAAAATAAACATAAACCTCATAGAAGAACACTATTATTTAGGAAAGTATTACAAAAATTTCTCACCAATAATTCCTCTCCTAACTCACTAACTCACATGTGATACCATCTTTATGCCTCTCCTAACTTTAGAATCAGTGGAAATATCCTTACTTTTCCTTGTATAAAAAAATGATCAATTTCAACCTATTAAATTCACTATATACCATTGGATTAATATAGAATAAATTCC
Organism: Viscum album; assembly: GCA_963277665.1. Classification (NCBI taxonomy): domain Eukaryota; kingdom Viridiplantae; phylum Streptophyta; class Magnoliopsida; order Santalales; family Viscaceae; genus Viscum; species Viscum album. Next base: position 1,667,481,795 of record OY728143.1, on the reverse strand, counting down.
AATTTTATCTCTCGTATATTCCTCTACCACATTTAGCCTTTTCTTTTTCACCCCAAATTGTCCCAAATCCTTTATTTCCAAGAGGTTCTCCAAGGGAAGAATCACATCCTTAATGTGAGTATTATCCACTCATCAATCATTCCTTCTCTATAACTCACCCCTAAAAGCCTTATAAAAATAATATTATACAGAAAAATTTATCATTTTTATACTGATATTTTATTATATTAATTGAATAAAAAATTTGTACCTTCTTCCCACTAATTAGAGAAATGATAACGTTTCTCATGTTACTTGTGATTTACCACTACAATGAACAGAAAAATTCATTTTCTATCACTGAATTTCATCGATGGTTGTAAAAATGGAATTAATTTCCTAATATGATATATATGGAATGATAAGGATTCTATAAAACTACATTTTTATTTATTCTCATAATACTAAAAATATTAGATCATTGTAAAATTGACCTCTAAAAACAGGTGAACAGAGAGGAAAAATGATTTCTTCTTTGTAACTAATATCTTATTAATATATATTGATCATCCACATATTTAAGATTATAATTTATATTTATAATAAAATATAAATAATATAATTTTTCTTTTAGAATGGTGATATTATAATCACTTTATAATCATACACAACCATTGATTATATCATGTTGTTGTTTTATTCCATTAAACCACCTACATAAATAACACTATGAATTTATATCATGGATGAGTATGAAAATTTAATTACATTTAATATATTATATCAATAAGTAAAATATTTTTCCACAGGATTTTAATATTAATATTTAACTCATTATGAAGATACTACCATTTGTTCATTAAAATTTTACGAAACAAGTTTGGCATTGATTTCATCTTTATTAATCATAACTAAAACACTCATGGAATGAAACTATAACATTATAAATCATAATGGAATATCTATTTCAATACCTTAAATAATATATGTCTAATGAACTTTGTATCAAAGAATTCATATGTGTCACCACGAACCCACACTCCAAGAATAAAATGTGAATAAACACATAATTTACACACATTAATTAATATAAATCAATAATTACAAGGCATTTACACATAATAAGACATACACATACCAAGAAAAGTTTTAGGTTTATAGATTTAGAGAATTAATACACATTATTAACTAATAAATTCCATGTTTTTATCATCAAATATACACTTTTCCACTAAAAAGGACAACGTAATCCATAATAAGTCATCAAAATATCCCATAAATTCTCCAAACATACTATAAGTCTAGAAATTTCATGTATAATTTGTTTTATTCATAACAATAGTAAATTGAGACATAATAATGGGTGATCTAAAATTTATATTATGTTAATTGTATGGTGGAAGATATCAAAAATGGTGTACACATTGTAATAGAGTAAAAATGGATACATATGTCAAATAATCAGTAAATTGAGAATAATAAATACATATGAATAAAATAGATATTTTAATAATAACATGGGTAATAATAAATTAATTCATGGTTATGTAATGAATAATTCCTTACATCTTGATCTTTATTATTAGGGTCTCAGCCAAGACTATATTTTTCTCATCAATGCCACAACCAAGTCATCATTCTTTCTATCAAGACTGAAACCAAGAAATCATGTTTTAATTAGGTAAGAATGCACTAAATAATCATGTAATTTTTATCATCAGACCACCCAACGCATCAAGGGGATATATAATCTTGTTACCCACCCATCACTTCATTAAGACCAATGTATTTGTCATATTTCAGGTTTCAATAATAATACACGCATAATCAACTTTCATTAGTAATCCATAAATATCTATATAGAGATAAATGTTTAGAAATTTTAAATTTTTACTTAATCAAAAAATGGAATATATTTCAAGGTAATAATTCTTAATTCCATCAAACAAGATAAAACTGTGGGAAAATAAATGGGTATCTGATAATATTAAGTAATGTCCAAGGAAAATACCTTTCAATAAATATAATAAAGTATATGGTATTTACAATCCTTAGATAAAGGGAATATGTTTTAGTTAATAATTTACCCATTCAATCAATGTATGTGTGTTTAGGTGAACACCCTTTAGTCAAAGAAGTGAAATAAAGGGTAATGATACATGAAAGGAATTACAATAAAAATCATTATTGTAATATAGGGTGATTTCACTAGACTAAGGTATTGATAAATTATTTATCTTATAGGTTTTTTTATAAAATATTTGTAAAAAAAGTAAAAGTTTTATAAAATTACATTAACCAACTACTGGGGAATGTATAAATATATCATTAAAAGAATCCAATGATTACAGACTTGAATTAGAAGCATTCCCAACCAAAATGAATTGGTGGGTTCGGTTTAACTTACCTAAATTTCAGTAGGTAAATTATGATCCATGGTAAAGTGAAATTGTTTCTATATATATAAATACCCATGTAAATATTTTGGATAGAAACAATAAAAATTCTCCAAATGGATTATCTTTAAAAAATATAAATTTGAAACTAAAATTTGAAAATAAATCATTATAACTTATGTATCTTTTTAATCGAATGATCTTAGAAGAGAGAATGTGAAAGTGAGTATTAAATAATTTTAGTTTTATAATAACTATGATTTAACAAGTAAAATAGGTTTTATATACACCACATAAAATAAAATATGAGCATATTTTGAATCATGGCACAAAGAAGTAAATTTTGAGATGAAAACCATTAAGTATTTTATAACTTTTTTGTCAAAAGCTTGTGAGTAAGGGATCAATATATATACTTATAAATAATAAATGAATCATTTTAAATGATATGATAATTACATATAGAAGTAATTAAACCATGTAATAGGTAATTTGGTGTGTCTTGGGACCCTTAGACCGAAACACTATTATTCCTAAATACTCCTCCTTTCAGAAGACTGGGAGTGAGAGGAAGAAAAAGAATGGAATGGAGGTTATAGTAGGAAAGTTGGATTCTCCGTGAAGGCTAAGGCCATTAAAAGAAGGCCTGGGGGTTGAGGTAAAAACCCATTTTGAAGTTCTGGCAGCTTAAGAATAATAATTGACACTAGATGATGATGATTCAGGTGATGATATTTCTATAGATAGTCTAGATAGTTTCCAAGGGAAAGGTCCCCACAACTCAAGAAGGAAGAAGGGGAAAAAGGAAAGTGTGACTCTGGTAAATGCATTGTGGTCTAGGGGAAAACCCCAAGGGGTGAAAAGACTACTCTCACTTTCCTAAACCAATGGACACTAGGTCGGCCAAGAAAGGTGGAAGTAAGGAACGGAAAGGCCTTCAAGACTAGGAAAGTGGTGATCCAATCAGAGAATGAAGAGTGATGGTAGAAGACGTAGTGGAGTTCCTGAGGCTCATATTCCACTCCAAGGAAGAGATGCTTGAAAAATTCCTTTGTCTAAATTTCTCAAATGAGTTGATTTTATGAATTTATGAATGAAGCTTTGAGGTTGAGGCCATAGAGGGGCAAGATGCGTGGATAGACAAGCAAGACCAAATAATCACCTGAGGATTCAACCAAGGGAGAATCACCTTGGAGAAATTCATCCTGATAATGGACAGAATGGTTTCTCACCTTAAAGAACATATCAGGGAGGATCCAGACACGCAGTTTCGTACTCTGCATTGGGAATTATATAGATCGTCTGACTCAAATAATCTTAGTCTTGTGTTTATTAATTATGTCAGCTCTTTCAGCACGTAGTTGTCTTTTTGTAGCGAACTATGGTTTTCCACTTTCCCTTAAAGTTTCTTAATAAAAAAACTGTATTTGTTGGTGGTGAGTCAATTGAAATATTTCTCAAGGAGTGAAACTTTAGGAAAAGGACCCTTACTTTGTATATCCTCTTATCCAAATGGGCTCTAACTTCCTATATAATAAAATTAAATATCTAAATAAATTAATTCATAAAATTATTCATATATTTAACCATTTATAAAATTAATTTATAATAATCTATTACAAATATATTAGTTAGTTATATTTTATTTTTATCATCATATGTTTTTGTTTTGATTGTTTGTTCAGTTTTATTTTCATAATGGTGGTGTCGATTATTTCTTATAGATTAAATTTTAATTATACCAATATAACTATAAGTAATGTAAAATATATTTTAAAATGATTTATAATGTTATAATTTCATTTCATAAGTAATTTAGTTATGATTCATGAGGATGATGCCGATAATAAGACTGATTATATAATTTATAACAAAAAAATGGTTGGTACATTAATAATAATTTATATATTAACATTACCATTCAAAAACCATTAAAAACATCATTTCATAATTAATTTTAAATGATACCAACACATAATTTTCCATATCAATCCATAAAATAACATTATATCATTGTTCATGTATATTTTGAAACTATGCCAGACAGGAATATGCTATAATTGATGGGTGATCAAGGATAATAAAGTGATTATTTTACTATAATTTCAAAATTATAGAATAAAAATGATATTATTTATATAATATTAAGTTTTTTAATCATATTATAATATAAGGGGTTAAATAATAAGACACTATAGTGAAAAATTAAGCATGTCACTTTCATGGATGTGGTAGTCCTCACGTACACACATACATTATATTAATTTTCAATACAATGCGAGGAATATATGTAATGGTTTATCATTTTAGAATCATAGTAATTTTATAAATATAATATTAATCTATTAAATACATATTTTAATAATACATTCATAGTGGATATGAAAAATTGGACATGTTGTTCATGGAGGCAGTGGTCTGCACATACACATGGAGACATTTTTACTTTTCTGAGTAAAAGGGGGATGGTAGTTAATGATTATTCCATGATCATAATAACATTACAATATATTGATAATACTAATTTAATTATAATATAATGGGTAAAATATATCTTAATGAGGTGTACTAATAAGGATTTTAATTGAAATGGGAAAAAGGGTACTTCAGAATATTTAAAACTATGTGATTTTGCGTGTGAGAAGATATAGGGTTTTAAAGCCTTTTATTATAAGTGCAAGGAGTGTAATATTTTAATAAAATAAAAGGTAACATCACTATTAAAGGAATTTGTCACCAAAATTGAACAATAATGTAGTTTTATAAGGGTTGATGTTGAGAAAGCCTCAACCGTAAATTTTCACACATGTTTAAGACATGTTTTCATGTTTTTTAGTCTAATATTTTTCAGTTTTACTAATTTTTTTTTGTGGTAATTAAACATTAATGTTACTAATTTATATGCTAAGAGATTAAAGGGTCTATTTTATATAGTTTTTAATTAATAACTTATAATATGAAAATAATTTTATCAAATAAAAATTCTTAGGGTGTGAAAATTTATTTTTAATGTTACTACCCATAACGCATTAAAACTTATTTTTAGACAAAGTGTATTTTAAAGTTTAAAATTTAGGTATTTCATAAAATATTCACCTTTTTAATGAATTATATTCATTAATTAGAAAATAAAAAAATATTTCAACAAAATATTTAACTAAATTTTACCAAAATTATATATAATTGAACAAAATGACAAAAAATATTTTCTTTGTTAGAAAATATTTTTTAAATCATTAATATATAAATCAAAATATTTTATTGTTTTGTTAAAAAATATATTTATCATTATACACATAAAAATAAATCTTTCTAAAAAATCCCAAAAATACATATTAAAATAATATTAATTTTATGAATAAAAGATGAATTTCATGTATTCAAACTCAAATTATAAAATTTTATAATTTAAAATTTAAATAAAAAATTAAATGAAATGAAAACGGTTTTCATAGGAAGATAAATTTTTTAAATATAAAAATTTCTTATTCATATTTCTTGATAATTAATAATTTGATTAGTCGTATTATAATATTTATTTAAACAACATATTTTATCTATAATATATTTTGGTTCTTAAGATATGGTTAATTTATTTTTTTATAGAAAATATGTTTATAATATAAAATGGATTAATTAGTAATTTAGCTATAATAATTTATTTTTATCAATGACATAATATTAAAAATGACCATTATTTTAATTTCTACATATCTTTCATAGTCTGGTAACCTCTATTTTTACTCACTAATTTTATGGATATATTTTTATGTTTATATAATGTTTCATGGTTTTTTATTTAGTGTTTCATATGAAGAAATATATTAATGGAATTAGGTTTTAAGGAAAGGAAAAAATATAAATTAAAATCTCATGGTGTTTCCTTATCTCACCTTATATAAATTGAAACATCAAAATTCTAATTCTTTTCCTCTAATAAAAATAGTTGAGTGTATCAATAAGATAGAAAAGATTGAATATTTTATTTATAAAGAGATATCAACCATAATAGATTAGATACCAAGAAACTCATGATTGTGTATCAAGACCTATATGGTTAAATTAATTTTTGTAGAATAACATTGATAGATAACCATGGAATTATTTAAAAAAAGTGGAGATATTTCTTAATAAAAAAATTGATATGATCCCTTTGGAAATAGATCAACTCTATTCTGAGAACTATATCCCATTAAGGTAAGAATATCTAGATACATAATAAGTAACTTAACACAAACCTTAAAGAATATTAATATGATTTGGCTACAATAATCATGCCACTATTTCATTTATTTATAATTTAATATCATGTTGTTAATGTGGGTAAAACATTCATAACATAAGATTTCCATAAATCTTGAGTAGAGAATAAGTTTTACTTTCACTATTTAATTATCATTGTTCACTTTAATAGTTATAGTTACATAGGATATTACTTGTTCCCTTATGTTTAGAGGTTATTGATACTTATTTTCCTCCTTAGAATTTATATCTAGATATTTAATTTCATAAATATCAATTTCTTTAAAATTGAAGTAACAAGTTTTTGTTGATTTTATCTTTCATGTTCACCCATGATCTTGATGACCTTTATGGACATGCTTATAAAATACAAAAATTCCCTTTATGAAATCCCAGAAGTGTTTATTCCCAAAATTATTAAATGATGAAAATTCAATATTAATTTTCTTATCCTACAAAAGAATCCTTTAAAAATGGTTCTCAATTACCTTCTTCATTTATTTTCAACAATTATTAATTTAATGGATCATATTCCCACACATGGGAAATTTAAATTATATTTTCAATAAATCAGTTGGTTCTTCTACCCGTATTTTTACACATATGAAAATAAATCTTTATTTCTTCATCATCTTCATAACCTGAGGTCCTATGATACTCCATCTTTATCATCTTTGATGTGTTCAGATGTTCGGAAATACAGAAGATATTAATCATAAAATTTGATAGTTTTGGGAGAATAACTATAAGATATTTAAAACCATCTTTTATCCCATTTGGTTTCTCATTTTGAATATTATTGTATTATCTATTATATGCATTGTTATCTTGGTTAATCCCAGTCCCAAATTTTACCAATACCATAATAGTAAAAAATGGTGCTAAAAAATTTTCATCATTAGAAGATTATGAAAAAATCAACTTCAATATTTCTTACTATATGACACTAACTTGTTAGTATATATTTATTTTAGTTTAATATATTTTTTGTTTGGTTCATCCTATGTTTCCTTAGGGTTGAAAAATTAATTATCTATGAGCATAGAAATAAAAATCCTAAATTACCATGAACTTTCATACAATATCCTAAATGATAAAATGATTGAAATATATTCTCCCAACATTTAAAATAACCATTATCCACAAAATCACATATCAATTAATATATATATATATATTAACTTATAAACCTTTAACTTTTAATCTAAGTTAGCCAAGGACATTATCTTTTAAGTTTCTCTATGTAATGTATTTAAATCCTTTGTAATGATTCAAAAAGTGAAGGTGAATTAACCATAACATATCCCCTATAAGGGTGAAACTGCATGTATATTTATGTCCACTACTTTTGTTCTAAGTGATGATCATGTTAATACCCAACTAGAATTTTTTAAGAGTTATTACCCATATGTGAATCTATTCTAAAGTCAATATCCTCATGTTTTTTATATATAAAGGGGATTTTTTTTCTATAAAAACATCATAATATATATTTAACCAAGAAAATATGTTTTTAGTATAATTAGGCTTGTCCCTAGGGTTTTCCCTAGATTTACCCAATCATAATCTACAAAAACATAAATATTTAATTTTACCATAACATTAAATAATTTTCCATTCCAAAGGGTTATCTATACAATATAACCTATGATAAATTTTAAAATTATCAATCTATGATAACATTTTTATCTCTCAAAATTATCCTCAACTAAAAACATCCTGATCAATAATGTTATCAAATCCCTCCTCTAAGACCAACTGTAGTACCCAAAGTTTGTATCCAAAAATTTAATGTGAATAAGTACATACATTATATAATGTTTTGGATACAAATTAATAAATACATTATCTTCTACACATAAGGTAATATTTTCTTTCCCCACTCCCTTTATACTTATTGATTTAGAAAATTAGGTCACATAATTAACTAATAAATCCCACATATTTTTCATAAAATCAACAAGTTTCCCACAAAATAAAAGATTACGTAATCCAGAATAAGTTTTCAATACCCCTCAAAATCTATACACAAATTTAAAATGTGTATAATTATAGTGTGTAATAAATTATTTAATAATATGGTAAATGGATGCATAAGAATGGGTGAGCTCAAATTATTAGTAAGTTAAGCATATAGTGGAATCTATGAAGAATGGAATACACATTATAGAAGAGTGAATGATCAATAAAAATGATATATAACCAATAATATGATAATGATAAATATTAATTGATAATATATAATAGAAATAATTTCATGGATAATGATTATAGAATTCATGGTGATGGAATACATAATTCTATAAAACATCATCTTTATTTTAAAGACCTTAGTAAATACATCATTCATTCCATAAATTCTATTGTGAAGACATAATTATTGATATCTAGGATACATCAAAGATATAATGCTTTCATTAGGTATGTATACACCAAATAATGAATCATTTATTCTCATGAGACCAACCAATGCATCAATGGGATATATAATCTCAAGACCTACTCATCACTCAAATAAGACCTATGAATTCACTATATGAAATATATAAATAATAATAAAATACAGAATAAACATTCATTAGTAATCCATTAACATTCATATTAAGATACAAGTATACTGAATTTGAATATTCTACCAATCAATAAATGGAATACATTTTTAGTTAATCATTTAAAATTACATCCCTATGTTAATTTTTTATTAAAAACACACAGGAAATTTTAAGGGGAAAGTGGGAACCCTCACAGCTCAATAGTTTCAATACCAAAGGACATGACAGATTTGTTAAAGAAAAGAGTGAGTTGTTTGGAAACATTTTCCCTAAACAAAACCCAGGGAATAGAATTCACTTGAGATTTGGGTGGATCTTTCAAGGTACCCTCGAATTGAAGTGAGAAGTTTTCCCAAGATTTCTTGTATTCCTCTATGCTAATATTCCCCACGTTGAGACCTCTACGCAGGATGTGAGCCTTCTTATCTGCCCACTCGCCTTGCTCCTTTGTAGTGTCCACCTGGATCGGTCTCATCTTCTTCAGTTCCTTATTATCCAATGTAACTTCAACCATTTATTCATCTGAATGCAAGAGTAAATCAATATGTTCCATCACTAAGGCTATATGGTACTGAGAATCAGATTTGGAACCTTCTTTCCGTTGCTGCCCCTGATCACCCAACTTCACACCACCTACGGGAGGAACGGGAGAAGCAGCCTCACATCCTACCCTAACCAGATCTTGGTTATGGCAGTCGCCTCATGTTGGATAGGGTATTTGGGCCTGTTCTAGGTTGAGGTTCCAACCTTCGTAGAATCTTTCGGTGACAAATTTACCCTGCATGAAGATCTTGTAATGGGAGGACTAGGGAGGTGGGAGTAATTCTTCCTTCTACGCACCCTTTGATTATTTGAAATGAAGCCGTTTCAATCCATGGTTTTGTTCTTACCCTTCCATATAGAGAATCTAAAGTATTCCTCCTCTAATACTAGTTCATTGGACTCATCATGGTCCAAACTATCAACCATTTCCTCTTGGGATGTTGTTGTTTCAACTATATTGTCATGCCCGTGATCCCCCCATGTTGCTTCCACGTTGTTAATACAGTGTTCTTCACCCAACACTGGAAAACAATTCTGAGAGGTCCTGATTGGCCCCCCCTTATTTGAGTTTCTCAGCATAAGAGGATATATATGGGACCTACTTTGGATTGACCGTAACTTCTATCTACTCAAGACCACATCCCATGAATTGAAGGTGGTTAATGATTTTTCTTGAAACCAGTCGATGTGAATCCTCACTGGTTACAAGACCCTTACTATCATCCTTCAAGATATCCCCCTCAGTTATTGATGGAGTAACCTCCGGTAATACCTCAAAAGGATCTCAGGGGACATCCCTAACTGCATGCCCCTCCTTGGTTGTCCTGATCAGCATCCCCGGCTGAGGGCTTCTCGTCATGACGAACCCTGCATGCCAGCATGTCCTCGCCTGAACTGCTTGGCAAGGAGCTACCACCCAGGTCGAGACACAATCGGTTAAAAACCATGGAAACAAGAGGCCCTGAAACCTCTGTAACTCCTTTCACAACAATAACTGAAGCACCTCCCCAGCTTATACCCACTGGATCTTTTCAGGAACAATCCCCACCAATAGAGACAGGGACCCCCCTATTCTGGACATTCGTAGAATCATCCAGGAATGCATCCCCTGAAGCCTCTACCTGTGAAATGGACCAAGATGATAAACCATATTGGGTGATCTCGTGAGAACCTGAATCCTTCTTCCATCAGTCTAGATGACTGTGGCCCTATCTATTGTAGTAGGAGAAAAGCATGGTCAACGATTCATAAAAAATTAGTCGACAATACATGTACTCCCCCTCTATCACAATCCACACTACTTCAGGAGGGGGCCGAGAGAGATCCATTTCAACACAGAACCATGCCACAATCAGATTCTTCAGAGAGGAAGTCTGCCGATAAGCACAGAGAAATCTCCCAATGGAGTTCCCTATAGAATGTTGTAACACCGGATTCTGGAAAGTCAATGGGAGTCTGGGAAGTTGAATCCAAATCATTGTGGTGGAAGGGTCTCGCTCCATGTGAAGATCAAACGACAAGAGGATCAGATGAAATTGGAAACCTCTAATAGATCTTCCTGATCTGGACCATGCCCACAGCAATTCTTATTCACTCGAGAAGCTAAGAAGAATATTTCGTAGCCATAGCAACCCGAAAATCGCGCGCTGAGCTAAAACCCACTCTTAATTCACAAGATTGGAAAACAAATAAACTGGGGGTTGTCATCGAACTAACCGAGCCACTAGAGATGAAGAAAAGAGCGCAGAGGCTACGGTGAACTCTTGCGGAGAAATCCGAACCATGGGTTGTTCAAGGATGACCCCCAGAACCTTTGTGTAGATGAGAATTCTAGGGAATAATGAGAAGTCCGCTACTGGAGGTAATGAACCAGAAACCCTACCTCTTCCCTGAGATCCCTACTGAGGAGAATCACGGGAAAGAGACCCATCCCCTGGTGGAGGAGGGGCCACTGCATACTCCATCATCATTAGGTCATCATCGCAAGGCTTCGGTGCTCACTAGATAATGTTATGGGAAAATAAATGGGTATCCAATGATATTATGCAACATTATAGGTAAATACCCTTCAATTATGATAATCAAGTATATTTTATATTGACCATATATATAATGTGAAAACATTTTATTCACTAATTTACTCTGTTAATCAATGTATGGGTATCTATGTGAAAATCACTTATTCAATGAAATAAAATATTGGATAACCATATAGGAAATGAATTAGGAGAACCATCTTTTTTATAATTGATGATTTTTTTTTTGAAAATAAAAATACAGTGATGGGCCATTTATCATAAATAGATTTGATTTCAATATTTATATAAAAGATCAATGCTTTAGAAAATGGAATTAATTAGTTATTTGGGAATATATAATTATATCAGTAAATTTATCTGATGAATAATGACACTAATGAGTAGGATTCTCGATCGAGGAGAAGATGTGGGGTTTATTTTACTTACATAAATTTCAATAGTTAAATTATGGGCCTTGGAAAATTATTCTTTTTTGGGGATATGTAAAACCCCAAGAATAAAAAATGGAGAAAAATAATAAAAATTCCCATAATTTATTATCATATGAAAGAAATATCTCTTTGTAAATAAAATTTGAGAAAAAAATTATATGAATTTGGTAGATTTATAGTAAAATAATCAAATAATATATTACTAAAATGGAATAATAAATACCATGAATTTAAATTGAACCATGAAATAAAATTTCAAATAATTATTCCATAAATCACATAAATGAAAATAGTTTCATAATGTGAATCATGTATATGTAAAGGAAATTTTGGGACTACAACCCTTACATCGTTGGTAAATTTTTTTTATAAGAATACACAAGAGAGATAAAATTATATAATTATAAATAATCAAAGAACGAATATAAATCATAAGAGAATATTATACTATAATAATTATAAAATTTAAAAGTAAATTTAGTGGGAAATATGAAATACATATCAAAGAGTGTAAATTGAGATGAAGAATCCATACTTTATATGCCTGTTTATTCAAACACTTTCTGTCCTCTGGTATAATAAACATAACTAACCTTGTATCCTAATTTTTAAGCTTATACATATATATAACCTTTTATAAGCATAAAGTATAATTATTTATTATTAATAAATTATTCAGTTATATTTTATTTTTATCAATATATGTTATTGATTTTGATTGTTTATTTAGTGTTAGTTTTATAATGGTCGAGCTAATTCTAATATCTAGATTTAGCATTCCTCGTTATAAGGTGATTTTATTTAACAACCCAGGTAATTTTAATAATAAATGAATACAATTATTTATTAATATTCATGAATTATATTTTATAGTTTTATATTCATTATAAGAATATGACATAATTTCTCTGTCAAGATGAAAAAGAATTATTTGTAACTAAATTGGGTTTTCATAAATTAATTTTTTTATTTAAAATAATGATTTAAAAATTATATAAATTAAATTTTATAAAACTCAATTCATTTTTTAATTAAATGTAACAACATCATCCTTAAGTTAATTTTTGATAACTTTATGAAAAGTGTATTTTTTCATTGAATAGTGAATAATTCTGCTTTTCATTGAAATAAAGATTTTTTTTAAGTATTAATAAAGTAAAATTATATTTTGGAATAGTTTTAAAAAAAATTAATTACTTTCTGTTAAAAAATCTGATAAATTTTATTGTATCAAAGTTATACTTTAATTTGGTATAAAAAAAGTTTATACTTAAATGAAATATTTTTTGAAACAAATTGTTGTTCGTCATGGTTTGTTGTCCTAATTAAAAATTAAAATCTGCAACTTATATGAATAAAATATTATATAATTCATTAATTATTTTTAATCAGTATAATTAGTATTATTTAATATGTTAAAATTAATTTTTGGTTATAATTAATAGTAAAATCAATAAAAATATTTTACCATAATTAATGTAAAAAATATATTTACAAGAGGGTTAAACTAAATATTTAAGGGTTAAAATGATCTTAAAATTTTTAAAAATCTTATTTAATGTATATATATAGACCCTAGTTCATAAAATTTTCATAAATGGTTAACTTTACCTCTATTTTTATTGATTAATATTTTAATATATTTAATTGTTTTTAAAAATTCCAAGTGTGTCCTCTTCCCCACTTATAAAAGGAAACCCCCTCTCATCAATTATTCATACATAAATAACCTTTTGTATTATCCAATAAATACTAATACCCATTCTTATAATCCATTACCATGTCCTAAATTACGTGGTTCGATCAAAACACTAACCTTGGAAGGCTTAGGTATAAACCTAAGGATGTTATCCGAAGAAGAGGTATAGTTCTTAGCCGAGCATCTTAGTATTATTTCTTCTTTTACCTCATTAAAATATTCTAAAAATATGGTGAAATAATATTATAAATATATTCAATATAATGATATTTTATTATTCTAATTTTACATACTAAATCCATCTCTTCTTCTATCAAATGGGAAATAAAACTGTTGTTCGTATGTACGATAGACTACCACCTCATGAACCAATGTAATTAGTTTTCTATCACTGATTCTCAAACCTAGTTATTAATATTAATTTAATGTCTATATATATATATAGGGAACTAATAACATAATTATAATTCATGAAACATAATATATCACCTATTATCATAACACTTAGTCTATTTGAAAATGGTATCATTATCTATGTGCACATATAGATTACCACTTTCATGAAGTGATGTAACTATTATTTTTTCTTCACATCACATTGATTGTATATATAAGTTTATTAAAATAGATAATATAAAATTTATGATATAATAATCACTTAGTATTGATTAATAGGATACATACCTTCTTTCCCCTGATCTATTTGTAAAAATAAAAATGTTACTCATGCATATGTATGACCCACTCTCTCTATGATTGTAACGTGAATCATTTTTCATAACCATTTTACCTATAAACTTTAAAAGTATAATTAATATATAAAAATAATAATAATTTCATCATTATTTTTCTTGATAGGATATAATAATTTTATCTTTTTTCTATTTTATCATACCAATGTATTTTTGAAATTATGAACCAAACAACCTCAAAACACCTTATATGGACTTACTAGATTAAGTAATCATATATTTATTTAAAATAGATGAAATAAATGAGTTAATGATAAGGGATTAAATAGATAAAAGGTTCTTAATAAGTTAAATAATTGTTAAAATTTCATTATACTGAAGATAAATAACATACATGATATATTAGAATTAATGTAAGTGATACTTTACCTTAAAAACACCACTTTAATGTTTTTTAGATTTTTTTTCTAAACATTTTTCTACCATTTCCATATTTTTAAAATTATTATATACATATTTACATAAATTAATTAAAAACTAAATTTAATTTATATTTTTACATTCTTTCAAAAAAAAATTCAAATGGAATATTTCTACATGTTGGATATGAAATGTTCTGACAAAAAATGCCAAAGGAATGTTATATTTTAATTTATATGGTGTAAATGATTTTTCCTAATATCATAAAAAAAATTATGTTTTTCATCGATTAATATATTCCATATTATCATTAAATAAAAATTAGCCCTCATTTTTCTCTTAGTATTTTCAAAAATGGTTTTAAAAGGAATAAATATTTTGATATCTAGAAATGTTATTCATTTGAGTGAATGGATGATTTTTTTGAGAATGATAATTCAAATGATATATTTCATATTTTATGATTATGTTATCATTATTAGACATTATTTAGGACTATGGGTGATCCTGATATATATCATGATGATGGGTGATCCTGATACGGGTCATGATGATAAGTGATCCCAATATAGCTCTCAAATTCATTTGGTAAAGGGATGTAGTTAACCATTTATATAATTATCCTATGAAATTATTGAAATTTACCATGTAGGTTATTCCATTTCTAAGAGTGAATGTAAGAGTGATATAAAAATGATGCTCAAATTTATTGACATGATTTAACTATTGTTACTTTGGGTTTTTATGGAAATCTTATTATTTTATAAGTTAAGATAATGTCAATGTGTTTAAAGGAATGGTTTTGAAAATTCCTAATGGTAAAATGTATAACATTGTAAAAAATTATTCTTGGATTTTTCATGATTTTAAGGAAACATTTTTGAGATTTAGTTTTAGTTTATGAATTATTAATAAATTTATTATAAGACAAATTGTCTAGAAAAGTTGATTTGTTAGGTAAGAAATTTTTTATTTTGAGATAAAAGTTTTTTTATGAAAATGGATTTTTTTTAAATGAGTATTCATAAAATAATTAGTTTCTTATTTTGTTTTAATATTTCCTTTATCAAGTTTTTTCTTATAATACCACATTTTGAAAAAAAAAATCATAGGTTTATATAGATGTTTAGGGATAAGGATGAGTTTAATATTACAATGTTGATTACAAGTCATTAAAAGAAAACATGTTATATCTTTAAAATTTGTATTGTGTGAAAAAATATATATTTAGTTGAATTGTCTAAATTGTGATATAATATTTTATTATTTAAGGGTGGTGATATAATTATATAAAAATATAAACCTAAAAAATCTTTAAGAATTAAATAAATATAATTCTTCTATAAAGATAAAATTTATGGATTTTTAAGGATGTTTTTTAGTGTTTTTATAGGAGAAAATGTTTAAATTATTTTAGAGGTTAGGATAATGTAATAAAAAAAACTTTAAGTTATTATAATTTTTGGTTATCAGGATATAAAGTTTCAAAATTACCATGTTTATAAATTTAAAATATGCCTATTTAGAATGGTTTTCCATAGTGTAAATAGGGAAGAAAAAGTTAGAAGACACCAATTGGACAATATCCATCCAAATTATTCCCCTAGAATGGTTGGAATTATAACTAAGAAATTTTTTATTATGATGGATTAGTTAATGAATGATATAAATTGTGGTGGCATATATTCTAGAGAATAACCTATTCTACCACATAGTAACATGTTGATAATGTAGAGTTATATGAGAGAGAACCGTCCAGGATTCTCTAGATCAACTACATCAGTGGTGGATGAGGGATGGATTTATGGTATACAAAATATATTCAATTTCATCTTTTTTTCATATCATAAAAAGGAAATTCATTATATTTACTATTTTTATTGTAAAAATGATTAATGGTGGTCAATGATTGTGAATACTAGAGAAAGATAATAGATTGAAATTATAGAATTGGATTCAATTAAAAAACTTTTTATTCGGAACTATTTTCCAATGGTTGTTGGAATTTGTATGGAAATGTAATTATTATAATTGAGGAAAAAGTAGGAACATTAAATTCTCACATATAAAGAAAATTTCACATGATTATCAAGGTACGTAATAAATTGTTCTAGAATAATGATTGTAAAATTATTCATTTTTACTCACGATTAAATCCAATATTAAAAATATATTTTCCCTTTTATAAATTTAAAAGTTATGAATATATTTTAAACTATGTTGATAACATGTAAATAGAGTTTTTTATATGATCGTTTATTGTATTAAATAAAGAAAAAAGTGGTTGAGGTGGTAGGAAAATGGGAAGAATCCATCAATGAAATCTAAAGGTAATAAAATCATGGTTTTAGTTTATGATAGGTGTGGTAAACATTTTCCTAGGGAATGTCTTATAAAATTTGTGAAGTGATTCTGATATGGTAATTTTGGTTATATATCTCGATATTAGTAAGGAAAAGATCTGTCCAACAGTATTACTAATTTAGATGCGCATGAATTAAGGTGTTTTAAATTTAAAATAATGGTTCATTATGTGGATATTTTTCTGATGAAGATCATGAAGGATGGGAAATCAGAAGAATATAAGAAAAAGGTAATGGTGAAATACTTTGAGACTTCAATGGAAGATGTTGGTCTATCTAATTAAGTTTTAAAATTTATATTACTTGTCAATTTAGATTATACTAATGTATCATTTGATTCAGGGTTTTCAAATTCTTTCATTTATAATAAATTTACTGGTAAAATGAAAATTTCACAGAAATAAATGATGTTATTTATTATGGTAAAAACACTTGGGGTATTCTTAAGGAAACACAAATTAAAAAATATCTCCTTGTTAGCATATGTGGAAGGGTCTTCTAGGAAAACCATATTGTATTTCCCATTACAGAATTTTATTCTATTCATGGTATGAATTGGATTTTAGTTTATCATTCTAAGATATATTGTAGAGTAAAAGAATTTATTTTATGAAATTAGTTTCCATTTTTATATAAGAACCAATTAATACATTTTATAACATATCAAGAAGACTAGAAAGTAATAAAATAAGGGAATGAATGTTTTTTTATCATATTGTTGAAAAAAGGGAACTATTATGATTAATGATCTTCCAGTACTAAAAGAATATCTTGATGTTTTTTCAAATGAGTTTTCTATTATTATACTAGACCAGGATGTTGAATTTACAATTGAATTAGTTCCTAGTGCTATGATAATTTCCAAAACCTCTTAGCAAATGTCTGAAGTTGTAAAATTATAATTGAAAAATTAGTTACAATAATTTCTTGATAAAGGTTTCATTAATCCTACCATATCACTGTGGGGTGATCCTATTTTATTTACTAATAATTGATATATTTTTATAGTTATTTTTATTTATTATCGAGCATTGAATAACTTCACCATTAAGAATCATTATCAATTTACTCATATTATTCAGTTGTTTGGTCAGCTCGTGGGAGCTTAGTATTTTTTGAAGGCTGATCCCAGGTCTATATACCTTCAGTTGAAGGTAAAGAATGATGATTTCCCCAATAAAATGTTTTATAATTGGGAAGAGAATTATGAGTTTATGAATATTCACTATGGATTAATTCATTCTGCAGCTGTATTCATGGATCTTATGATATTCTTTCCATGTATATTTGGATAAGTTTATTACTAGGTTTATTAATGATATTTTACTTTATTTTAATGTTTGAAATAATCATGAAAAAAAATATTTATTAATAAATACTTGATTTAAAAGAATTTATAAATAAAATTTTCAAATGTAATTTTTTGTTATAATACATTTGATTCCTTGGTAATATCATAAATAAAGATAGAATAATTATTGATCATTATAAAACAAATGTGTTAGATGAACTGACATGACCTTCAAATGTTATTGATATTCATCGATTCTATTGGATTATAATTCTATTATTAGTATATTTTTGAATAAATTTCATGGTTATCTAGCATAATATCCTCGTTAACTTGAAAAATAGTAAGGTTTTTCTTGATTAATAAAAGAATATAATGTTTCAAATAATATTAAATATTAACAATGAGTTTTCTAGTTTTGGACGTTCCATCTATAAATTAAAAAAAATTATCTAAAGTGATGATTTATTAAAGGGGATAGGTTTTTTCATGTATAATTATCTGGTAATTGCATATTCTTCATTCAATTAAAACATTATTAAAAAAATTACCCTACACATCACCTTGAATTGGATGATTTAGTTTTTTATTCAAAAATTTAGAGAAAACATTTATATGGAGTAACATGTGCAATAAATACTGATCATAAAATCATGAATTCTATATTCACTCTAAGTGAGTTGAGCATGAGATATAGGAGATGGATAAAATCAATAAAATATTTTGACTTCACTATTCATTAATATCTAATAATAGAAAGAAAAGTAGCACATCTATTGAGATTTAAATACAATGCATTATTAACTATGATAAATCTATAAAATAATCCTTTGGATAATGATTTTCAGATTTTTGTTTGAGAAATATTACATATATTAACTCCCTCTATTTTTTAGGTGTTCAAAAATCACCTTTTTTAGACAATATTAATAAATATAAAGAGGAAGATAGTGTTTTATAGCAAGAGGAAATATTAGTTAAAAATTTAAGAATCAAAAATATATTAATGAAAAAGAATGTGTTTTGAGATTTAGAAAAAGGTTATGTTTTTCATGTGACCCACAGCTAAGAAAGGAATATTTATTGAGGCTCATTTCTAACACTTTCCAGTTCATCATAGTAGTACCAAAATTTATAGCGTCTTTTAAGAACATTTCTAGTGGGAAGGATTGAATAATGATATTGCAGATTATACTATGAAATATTTGACTTTTCAAAAGGATAATGTTGAATGATAATTTCCAAAGGCAATTCTTTACCATTTTCTAGTCCTATAATGGAATTGAGAGCATATATTTATTGGTTTCATGGAGGGATTTCTGAATGCAACTTGAGGTAATAATTTGATTTAGGTAATTTTTGATCAATTAACTAAATTTTATCATTTCATTTCCATTTAAGATAATATGTCTTTGCATAAAATTTATTGATTTTATGTTAAAGAGGCAATTATATTTCTTGGAGTCCCATTATCAATTTTTATCATATCATGATTTCAAATTCACCTTTAATTTTTATTATGTAATTAATAAGTAATTGGGTAATTAATTAAATTTCAATACAAAAATTTATCATTAATTCGATTGATAGTAATATTGAATGATTTATACTCTGGAGGATATTGTTTGAGCATGTTTAATTTATTATCATATAATTTTTTATCAATAACTGACTTTGGTTATGTTTTCATATAATAACAGTTTTCATTCGATTGTATAGATTCTACAACTTGTCGCATTATATGGGAAGTAGTGGTGGACTTTATCTTGATGGGTTGATGTTATAGAAATAATAATTTTGGGACCAAAATTGGTAGAATAAATTTTTGAGAATGTTAATATGATTCAATATCACATCAGGATATATTGTTGAAGGTAGGGAAGTTATGTAGATAACTGGAGGAAGCATCTTTCAATCAAGGTTGTCAATCACTCTTTTCTTAAATTATCACCTTTTCAAAGTACTATAAAGTTTTATAAAAAAATGAAAGATAAGTTTATTTTTTATTAGAACATATAAAATTTAGAGAATATTGGATTATATAATCATTTATTGGCCTTTCCTTTGATTTTATCTCAATAACATGACACATTACTTGTTTTTTTTGTTATGTAAATATGTATTAGATGCATCTTATGTATTAATACCTAATGTAGTCAAATTGGAAGAAAACATTTCTTATAATGAATAGTGAATATTGTTTATTAACCTTAGAGAATAAGTGCTTCATAATAATGTGATTTTCCAAGTTAAGTTTTTGTCGAAAAACTATAATATTTAAGAATCAACATGGGAGTCAGAAAATTCTATGAAGGAAAATATCACCAAATGTTTAAGTAATGAATTAAATTATAAAGAATAAATTTCCTAAAAGGGAAAGAATGTAACAAACCAACTAATGTCAATAGTAAAAAAATTCCATGAGTTAATAGTTTTCATTAATTATATTTAATAATTTTAATTTCATTTTAATAGTATTAGGTAATTTTTCAGCAAAAAGGAAAATGAATTATTTATAACCAAATTTGGTTTTAATGTATTATATAGGTTTATTAAAAATATTAATATAAATATTCTATATTTTTATTTTGAAAAAATAATATTTATTTTTTTATTTATCATTTCAATATTTTCATAGGATAAAATTTATAGAATTTTATGAAATGTTTGATTTTTCAATGAATAAAGAAAAATATTGACTTTTATTGGAAACTGTCTTTTCATTCCAAGTATTTATAAAGTAAAATTATATTTTAGATTATTTTTAAAGTTTAATTAGTTAATTTTTATTATAAATAATTCATTAAATGTTTTTGGAATCAATATTATACGTTAATTTAAAATAAAAAAAAATTATACTCAAACAAAATTTATAAAAACAAATTTCTCGTTGAATTTTGTGAGTAAAATTTTAAATTAAATCCAAGTTTTTTTAGTTAAATTAGATTAAATAGACTCCATATTTGGAATATTAAAAATTAATATTAGTTAATATGGCTATCCAAATTTTTGGTCATAATGAAGAGTAAAATAGTAAAAATATGTCATCGTTGCTAAGGTTAAAACAAAGTTACCATAGTGTTAAACTAATATTATAAGTGTCAAAATAACCTAAAAAAGTTTATAAATCCTATTATAAGGTTATATTAAGACCTTATATCCTCAATGTTTTTGAAACTACCCATTTTTTCTATTTGTATTTAGAAATACATTAATATATTTTAATATTTTTCAAACATCCAAGTGTATCGTCTCTTCCATTTATAAAATGACACCACCCATTATATTCTCTTTACACATAAAGAGACTTTTTGATCAAAAAAATTAAACAAATATACCTTCTAAAAATCATGCCTAATTACCTAGAGGCCCTGTTATGATCATAAAAACTAACCTAGTAAGTATTTAGGTATAAATATTAAAATGTTTTTTGAAGAAGAGGTGTAGTTCTTAAACTATAATTTTTGTTTTATATATTCTTCTACCTTATTCAAATATTCTCAAACCAAGATGTAATAATAACATCATTATATTCCTTATAATAATATGTTATTAAGTTAATGGAAAAAATTATATATATATATATATATATATATTCTCTTACATAAAATGAGAAATTAAACCATCAATCGTGTATATGGTGGACTAAATCCCTATGAACCAATGTAAATTGTTTTCCATTATCACCTCCCATGGCTAGTTATAATGATATATTTTATATATAAAAATAAATATATGATATTTATTAAATGATTATTATTAAATAAGGATAATATATCATCCAGTTTCTCACCTTTACATCTACTAAAAAATGATAACATAGTTCGTGCGTATAGGTGGATTACTACCTCCATGAAGTGAAGTGATTCATTTTTCATCATAGAATCACGTGTCTAGTATATATGTTTTTTTAAATAGAATATTATATTTATGATATAATCATAATTATATAAGTATAAATTTAAACTTACCTTTTTTACCTCATGCTCATTAAAAAATGAAAATGTTACTTATGCGTATATAAGACCTACCATCTCCTGGATTGTAACATAATTAATTTTTCGTGAACATATTTTATAATTTTTTTAAAATTATATTTAATGTATACAAATTATAATTATGTAATTATTATTATTTAATATATCATGGAATAATGACATGTTTAACCATGTTCAATATACAAAAGTCATTTTAAAATTATGAATCAAATATCCAAAAAACACCCAATATAGAATTAACAGATTAAGTAATTAAATATTACATTGAAATAAATAAAATTATTTGTTTAATGATAAGTTATTGAACTAATAAAATTTTATTAGTAATTTAAATAAGGGAATATATTATTTAAAATCTACTTTTTAAAAATTTTAAATATTTATTATCTATATATTTTTCTTCCTTTCCCATTTCCGTGTAATTATATTATGGATGTATTTATATTGATATAAATAAAATATATTGACAATTTTATGTCATTTTTTAATTTATTTCAATAATTTCTAAAATTAATCTTTTTACATATTTTATATAAAATTTATTGATAAAAAAAAGAAAAAAGGAATGTTAAATTTTAATACATTCCACATAAATGGGTTTTCCAATTCATGTAACCATTGTATGATGTTTTGATTAGTTTATAATATTCTATTTTTTTTCAATTAAAACTCCTCCTAACCTTTTTTGGAGTAATTTAAAAAAAATGAAATGGATTTTTTATATCTATAAAGGTTGTGCTTATTGGTGAAAGGAATATTTTAATTAGTATGATGATTTAAATAAATAATTTAATGTGTTAAGATTACATTTCAGTTCTTGGTAATTATTTATGATAATAGTGAGATTGATATATCTCATGTTGATGGGTGAGCCCAATATATCTCTCCAAATTATTGGGTAAAGGGACAAAGTTATGCAATTATCGATTTCTCTTAAGATATTATTGTAATTTACAAGGTAGATTATTCCATTTTTAAAAGTTATTATAAGAGTGATATTGAAATGACTTACCAATTGGTTTTAGTTGATTTTTGGAATTAGAAAGATTCATGTGATCAAATAATATTATGTCCAATTTAATGGAAATCCTCATGAGAAACCAAATGGATTAAGAGCTGGGATTTAATATCTTTTGAAAATAGTCACTCAACTCTCTTAAGGTATTGTTTAAAACCTATATCATGTAGAACTTATGAATGAGCAAAAGAGGAAGACTCATGTTATTGAATATTTTATGATAAAATTACCACTATCCTTTAATGGGTATTTTAATCCATTTTTTGGAGTAATGAATAAATGTGTTGGGAAATATATTTTATATTCTTAAATGATCAAACCATGAAAAATTTTTCCTAACTACTAATACTTTTAAAGGTGAAACATATTAATGGTGTAATCAAATAAATAATATGAGGAAGGAGTAGGATATTAGCTACATGATATGGTACTAGTTTAATGGAATATTTTCCAATATGTACACACCTAATATTCTAGGTAAAAATGGAGAAGTAATTTCATTATCTTGTTAAAAAGGATGATTAATCCATTGGTACTTATGAGGAATATTTTATAATACTTGCATGATATTCTCCAGATTTAATAATTATCCTAGAAAGAAAAAATTGATTGATAAATCTATGTCTTGAAACCATATATTTGAATTTATTTATTCATAAGGTTCTTTTGAAGCTTTAAAGAAATCATTCAATGTGCATTGAAAGTGGAAATAGAGGGTGGAAAACCATAAGCATATGGTGATAAGAAAATGAAGATGAAGCTTCATGGAAACTCTAGTGGTTTTATATATATAGAGAAGAAAAACTTTCAACATCCTACCATCTACAACTGTGGGAAAGAGGACTGAGTTGAATATATAAAGGGAAATAAATGTTTCTTGTTTGGAAAACCTGGTTATCAATCAAAAGAATATTGGAGTGATTTGAATAGGTGAGTAAATAAAATTAATTGAGAGAGTTATTAACAAAATGAAACACTCACACATCAGTTATATGAATTAAAAGATTTTGGGAACTATTTTAATCAATTCCTTAATGAAAGTTTTATTGAAGATTATAAGCCACAAAAAACTCTCAAGTCATAGGAAAATGGGAAATCTTATGAAATTAAAATACTAAAAGGTAATAATGATAGTTAGGCACACTTATCCTTTACTCTAGAATAGGGGGTTCTATGATTATATTTTTAAGAATAATCACAATGAAAATATTATCCTTTAGTGAAGTTATATGTGATTTTTAGCATTGATTATCTCACCCTACCTATATTCCATATATATTTCTATAATAAAGATATCATATTTTATTCTATATAAACCTAATATTATCTATTAGTGAATGGATGAACCCAAACCTCTAGTGGAATTGTTTTTGTCTAATATAAGATCTTATTTAATTAATAAAGCGTGAATTATATTTTAGAATCATATATGATTGTGTCCTTTTGGGAAATTATGAGTACACCATGGGCAATATAAGATAAATATATATACATTTTGGTATGAGATAATATGAGAAATTAAAATTATTTTTCTCTTGATCATAGAAGGATATGATATCAAATTATTTTTGGGTTTTGAATATGGTCAGTAATATTTTGGATGATTCATAAGGTTAATACTTGTAGAATAGATTAAGTTGAAATTTTAAATATTTTTTCCTTGAGATTAAAGTATGATTTATTGTATCATGTACTACCCATTTTGGTTATGGTAAATATTAAGAGGACTAAGGAATAACCTATGAGTATTTTTATTTGATTAATATTATTTTAGTAATGAAATATTCATCTTGAATATCCACTTCTTGGAGTAAGAGATCCAGTAGAATTAGATCGAAGAACAAAAAAATGATGAGAATATTCTTATTACATACAAATAAATCCAGGAAGTTTAAAGTATTGAGTGTTTTATAAGGATTATATGTAAATACCTTTACATTAGAAAACTATCCTTTAAGTAAAAACGTTATATGTTTACTTCCTTTACTGAGAAATCAATTTTCTTTTAACCCATCACAAATTCACAGTTTTGTGGTGGTTAAATTTCTCCTGACCATGATCTCTATCGCACTCTATTTTTCCTTGGGATTTAAGTTTTTTATATCCACTTATTTAGTTCCTACTAATTTTCTCCACTCTAGAAACCCAGTTATCTGTTATTCCATATGAACTTCATACTTCTCTTTCACTCTTTCAAAGAGGAAGTTTTATTAACCCATGTTATGATGTGGGTTTCTAAAAAGTAATTTTCAAGTAAAAATAATTTGACTGATGAAGATAGATTTTGAGGAATCAATTTATTTGGAGGGGATATTGTAACACCCTAATATTTTATGAAATTTCTCTTTCAAATATATTTTACTTCTTCAATAGCATGCATTACACGCAAACATGAGATTAAGTGAACTGTAATATACAATTTCAAATATTTTTATTACCTACTTATTAAATTTGAGGGTATGAATGGTATTAAAAAATTTATAATTTATATAAAAATTCCCCATTCAATATAAATATATAGTAATTAATCATTCATTTTTATAGTAATGTAATTTTATTTTTGGAAAATACGGTTTTAAAAAAATCATTTTCTATTTCTATTATTGAGAAAATATTACAATTTATTTTTTTACCTATAAGAAAATATATTTTATAAAATTAACTTCATTTTTTAAATCAACATATAAAAAATATATTTGGGTTAAATTTTTGTATTTTTTAGAAAAGGTTTATTTTTTAGTGAATAATGAAAAATACTGTTTTTTATAACTCTCATTTTTATTTTCATCTAAAATATAATTTTAATTAAAATATTATTTAAAATATAAATAAGTATTATTTAATTATACATAATCTAAATAACATTATTTGAGTCATCATTATACATGATTTTGGTATATGTGCCTTTTGGTTCATAAAAACACATTTATCTAAAAAATGTTTTTCAATGCATTTTATGCATTCATTTTAAAAGTAATTTCTAAAACTTTTAGAAATTAATTCTAGAAAAATTTATTAAATATTTAGAATAAATAGGTTCAAATTTTTAAAATAGTTCCCTCTTATTTTTGTAAAAATTAAGAGTAACTGTGGTAAAATTTATCACCCCGATAAAGGGTATATCTGGTAAATGAGGTAAATCTAGGTTAAAATGAAGTGATAAGGCCATAATTATTCATCTTAATTATTATTTTATGAACTAAATTATACCCTTATCACATTAAACAATAATTTTAGTTTTTAATGGATACTTTTTCTCTAAAAATGACTTATATATTATTGAAACCAAACAAAGTGACAACATGTCAATATCTTAGTTTTCAATATCATTTATCTGATCACATAAACAAAAAAATAGTTAGGGAAGATTGTAAATAGTAATTTTTTTCCTAATGATATGAAATTAATTATTTAGTTTATTTATAATTTTTATGAATTAAATAATAGATTTAAATAACTACACAGCACTAATGTAGTAATTATTCAATTTATGGGAAAATCAAATAAATTATATTAAAAGTATTATAAGTATTATAATTTTATATAATTATGTTTTTCCATAAATTTTATAGATGAAAATAAAATTTTTTATATGTGTTAAAATTAATTATTCTATTTATAAGTTTTTTATTAATGTTATTAAAGTAAAAGTAATGAATACTATCCAAATTGACACTAATTATATTTTAGGAAAATAAAATATTTTATTAAATTATATAAAATAATAAAAAATTGTTAAATAAGGAAAATAGGATAATATATGGTCTAAACTTTCATCTCTTATCCATTTATGAATCAATAGTTTCTTTATATGTAATATTATTACCCTTCAAGAGTGACAGATATGTTACCACGATTAATATTAAAATAGCTCCATTAAGGGTTTAAGCCAAAATATAAGGATTAAAATAGAACTTTCACCTATAAAAATTTTTTTAGTTTGTAATATTTAAACCATATACTACCCTAGGTTCTAATTTATAACTATTTGGTGGTATTTTTCTCTATAATAGTCTTGTAATATATATTTTTTTGGGAAATTCTAAAAGTGTCACTCAACTCAATTATAAAAGGACATGTCTTTTCTCAATTTATTATACAATATTTAGTCTTATAGATTTTCCATCCTCTTCTAAATTATACTCCAAACATACTAATTAAAATTATATGTTTACTTTTCTTCCCAAAATACCAACCCTATATCCCATTAGAGGTGATCTAAAGGATTCATTTCAAAGAAGGGGTAATCGCTCTAACAGATCACTTTCCTTTTTTACTCTTATTTACCTCATATAAATATATTATAGGTATCATAAAATAATAAATATGGTATCCTAAATATTTTGAAATTTAATTTTTATTATGAAAACACTGTTATACACCCTCTTTACCAATAAATAAGAAGTGAGGGTATTACTCATTCATACATACAACTTCCCCTCTTTGCATAGTGATACAATTCATTTTACATCACCATATTTTAGGGACTGAAATTATAATGAGTTTAATGTTTACATATGTTATTTAGGATGTAATTATAATTATAAAATGATAATATCTTGTCTTATTTCTTATCATCCATTCATTTTGGAAATGATAATGTCGTTTGTGCGTACATATGGTGTCATGAACCAAGCTGGAGTACCATCCAATCTGACACCCGACCTAGCCTGTGGTATGGCCTAATCAGCATTTCCAACAGAAAGTAGGTTGTAAAATAGATCTAGGGAAACAAAAATACACTATCTGGAATGATTTCACCCATATATATGACCATAAAAAACTAAAACAAAAAAGACATCATCACAAAGATGATAACCATAAACCAAAAGGGATACAAATATTTTCAGATTCAACATTTGAAATCATTAACCAAAACTAAAAATACCATAATGTAATGGGATAACACTAAGAAAACTCAAAATCTCCATGAAACAAAAGTTCCATCACTATCAAGACACCACCACAGCTACTTTCAAGAAGTAGAATACTAGAAACTATATCCACTATCACCATCATTCTACATCATGCCTTTTCCTGGGTCATATATAAAAAAGTATACATACACCCAAGGGTGTATATCAGTTTTGATCTATATCCCAGTATTATGCCACCCAAAGGAGTATTTACATCCAGTAACATTATAAGATAAATCAAAGTGAACATTTTTATAAGAACAATTGAAACCTTTATGAAAAAGCTTCTTTTTTTGAAAACTTTTCAAGGAATAACATTTTCTCAAAATAATATTTATTTGAAAAAAAAAATTACACAAGGTCCACTGAATACTGATGGTTTTCATCACATAAAAAAATCATCACACTACAAGAGAGAGCTACAGGAAATCCCTATAGGTAACCTAGCATTATTGGGACCCTATAAACCTTGTACCTCCGTGATAAGATCCTCCAACCAATAATGTAATTTAAATATATATATTTCATATCATATAATGTCATTTAATAATAATATTCCATGGTTTGTTTAGGTTTTGTTCTGTCAGTCATACATGCTATCAAATATAATTTTCATTTTAATATATAAAGGTGTTACAGTATTAATGGGTTGAAAGAATTTTCTCCCAAACATTGAATGGTACTCAATACTACTCAAATGTGGTATTAGATGGTATCACACTTAGATTACAAATAAAAACGTGCCTATTCTAATTAATATGAGTGAATAACTTGGTGGACCACACTACGAGGTTCGAGCGATGTCCAAGATTAAAAATTCTCCAAGAAATAATTATATTAATTATTAATAAAGCATGGAAAAGTTCGAGTTAAATATATTTATAAAATTTAATTACTAGTATTAATGTAAATAAATGAAAAATTAATTAATGAAAGAATATTAATTTAATATTCAAGGTTTGTTTACTATTTACGGGAATAATTAGTCAAGTTAATGGATTTAAATTATAATGTAATATATTTAGTAAATTAAACTTTATTTATAAATATAAAAATAATTTTTAATACATTTTTATTTATTCATAACATTTCTTTTATTGATAATTTATTAGAAAACATATATTTGAGCATTATGGATCTATTTTCGAGTGTTTTTACTCAACTATATACACAAGAGGTGGATCTAATTTGAGGTACTATTCATCCACTAGAATTTGATTTACCCTTTATTATCTATTTCACATCATATAAATAGAAGGAGATAATCCACAAAATTGATCCACCTTTTCCTTCATGTATTAAGGGAATAAAGAGGCAATTATTTTTAGTACGTCGAAGGAATTATCGAATCACTGCACTTGCACTCGAATAATAACAATTGACATACCCATATAATTTTAAATAATGTATGGATGATATAAAAAGATATGATGTCAATTCCTTTGACCAATAGTCATTGATGATGAGTGTTCTTGACTAGAAGCAACATAACAAATGAGGTAATAGTTTAATTTATTTTTTGTTCATAAATCCTTCACATAGGATACTCAAATTTCTTACTGTCATGTGCCCCACTAGAGATGATATTTTTATGCTGATGTAAAAATAAAAAATTTATATCCCTAACCCATATGATTCCAATACATGTCTCGGTACCAACACTTCCAACATTGATAAATTCCTAACATTAACCCTTTATATTATTTACCTAAGTATTTTTTCACCCATGCACTGTCATACTCTCACAAGATTATATGTAAATTCAAGTAAATGTGGTCATGGTAACCAACATTATACACTTTGGACTCTAGTTCTTGAATATAATCTATAAATCATTATAGTAATTATAAGAGATGAATCTAGGAAGTTTGTTGATAGTCTCAATCCCATATATTTCCAATAATATTAGAAAGGAGGCCTAATGTTTCTATGATGAAATATAGTCTCTCTAGTTATCCCACATATTCCCTCCCTCTATGTAATGGGTTATTGAAATTATAGTTTTCTTTTTCTATAAAAATATGGAATAAGAACCTAACTCATTATTCCTATTGTATGTTTTCAACAATATCTCTTCTATTATTTATTGGTAGAAATGATATTTTATCTTTAACATCCTATTTTCCCCAATTTCTGCATGCTCTTTAGTCCAGGATTATCATTTCATTATATTTATTTATAGATCCAGGAAATTATATCTTTTTTGTCATTTGGATCATTCACATGTCATGATGATATGATAAAACTCTTGAATTATCATAATCATAAAGGTGTCCAATCATGGAGTATATTGGAGGAAAGTTAACCTTGTATTATGTGTCTTTTTATCACACTTGGTTCTCAAATTCCAATATTAACTTAAAAATAATTTATTTTTATTATTATTCATCATTTATGGATATTTTCCTTGAAAATTTTTGATAAATGGTTGATCATAACATGTTTCATGTTCAATGAAAACCATATGACTAGGTAATGAAACACATTTAGTTTATCTCAGATATGATCACATGGTTGGTGCATGGTTTTTACAATTGTACAACTAGACAATGAAAAATAACATTATGTATGGGTACCTTATGAATGGTTGGTTCATAGTTTAGTAAATCATATGGTCAAACCATGCATTGTATTTTAAGTTCATCTAGTGAGGATTATATTATTAGATTATGATTTGGTAAAACCCAATGCCACCCAATATCTTCCATTTTCCCCCAAATCCTACAAGAATCATGTCCATTAATTCTTCTAACTCTAGGAGCATATTCCATGTATTTAATAATGTTTTTGTGATGGTTCTTCAAGTTGGGTCCAGCCAAAACTCTTCATCTCCTCTCCTCTACTTTTTCATTTCCTCTATTTTTATTCAATTGATGGTTGTAATAACCTATTGGTTTTACTAGCTTGAATTTTTACTAGGTTTTTTCATGTATTATGTTTTAGATTACTTCATTAAGGGTTGTACATGCCTGTTGGAGGTGGATTAATACCTGAAATAGAGAATGTGATTGATTGAGGTAACTTATCTCCTTGAATGAATCTGTATACTGAAAATTTTGATTTATTTTCTCATCTAATTCATGTTTCTATCATCCTAGGATTCTTATTAAGTGTATTTATTAGTATTTTTTAAAAATAATTATCATATCTTTAACATATATAAAATTATTTTTTATCTATGTTTAATTATCAAAATTTATTTCATATGATCATTCACATGGTGTGCTTATTAGGATTTATAAATGTATATTTCAAAGGAATTTTATAATTAAATATTAATATTATTATAATCAAATTTATTATAAAAGTTATTTTATAAAAAAATGAATTTTTTTCTTGGGATATTTTGTAGTCATCAATAACTACTAAATTTTTTTAGGCACATTATGATGTCGATTTTTTTCGGTTTCAAAAGTATTTTTAAATACATGGTTTATATAGTGATGTTATTAAGGTCTGACTAGAACTTAGTAAAAAGGTTATTTTGTTAATAACATTCCACTCATGTATGTCCCATATAGTTTATTTTCAATAATGGTAATTTTAATGTCTATTTTTTTAAATTAATGGGAATTTACTGGTTACATAAATTGTTTTATATATTTTTTTTGGTGAAAAATGGGATGATTCAATAAATGGTGTTAAATGTTTGGGGTGTGACTAGAATATTGTAAATTAAATATGTATATTAATAACAAAAAATGTTAAGTGAATTTAACTATTAGATATGTTATAAATTTGATTAAAAGAATTAAATCTAATATTTGTATGATATCATTGAAATGAAAAATAATGATGCACTCTTATGTTAGGAATGGGGATTTGTGGAGATGTATTTAGTGATAAAATATTGAATAATATGATTGAAAGAATATAATTATAGAATTAGGTTGTGATCTATTATATTATATATTTAAATTCTATAATATGTTATATGTAATATTCGAGGAGTTGACTAAGTGAACTACTTAAAGATATATTATAAATTGTGTTAACACATGTATAGAATATTTACAAAAAATATTCAAAAATTTATTAGTATGATAGAAGCTTAATATTGAAAAAAAATATTTTAATTTAATGTTTGGGGGAGTATGATTTTAATTTGGAAACAAATCAGTATAAAATTCTTATTATAACACTCAATGAAGAGTTTATATGTTTGTTTATACCATGGGAAATGGGTTATATAGTTTTAACCAGGTTTGATAAATTCCCAAATTTATTTGAGTTATTTTGTTATTGTTTAGATTAATTGGAAAGATTGTGATTATTTATAAGTTTATTTAAGAATTATTGAATTTAAAAAGTTTGATAATGATTTTTACGATGTTTTAGGGAACCTATGCATTGTTGAGTGAGAATTTTGAGTTATTATAAGAGTTTTTATAAAATTTGTAAGACTATTGGAAATTTCATAAGAAATGTGATTTGAGGATAGAAATAGCAATAGCATGATGATTTAAGAATAATTTTTAAGGTTTTATAAGATGTCACATGTAACTCATAATACTTTTGAGCTTTTTCTATAAGACCTTTTTTAATTTTATTAGACTTTGTATGAGGAGTTTATGAATTTGTTTATCTACATGTAATACTTTATGAAAATTATTTATGTATAAATGCATAAAAGGAATGAATGTTTATGCAATTAAACATTTATTAAGACATTTACGATCTATATATGAATTTCTCTATTTTTATAAGACATTATCTGAGGATCATTTGATTTTTTCAATATGAGTGTAATACTTTACAGTTCAATTTAATTTGGAAAATGTATGAACACATAAGACATTTTAATACTTATAAAAAATTACATGATAACTAAAAATTTGGAATTAGAAAAGTGTCATTGTGATTTTTAAGAATTATTCTCAAAAACATAACTCTTTAGTAAATAGAGAAAAATATGGGATTCTTGAAGTAAAAATTATAAATGATTTATAGAATAAATATTTTAGGTAAAATAATTTTAGTTGAAAATGGATCTAAAGTTTAGTGTATTAAATATCAATAATACAATTATCATATAAACAAATGTAAAATAAGATTTTCATTATATTGATATGTAGAAGATCATAGAGTGCAGGAGTATTGGAAATAAAATGAAAGTTGATTCTAGAAATTCATACTATGTCATGACCACAATGAAAATGTCTAAGAATAAACATTATAATTTTTTAATAATTTTATACAAATAGATATAATGTTTATATGGGGGATATTATATAATTATTTTAATTATAAGAAAGTGGGTCCAATTTGGTTGAAATGAAAATACTTTCATTTAAATGAGACTAAATGAAAAAAGGTTTATTCCTATAATACTACTGAAGAAACATGGTTGATAAAAATGGAATATTGGTTATTATGGGGACAAAACCACCTGAATGAATTAAACAAAATGAGAGGAGAACGTGGAACTAAGACTTCTAAAATATTGAATATTCAATATATATAATATTGTAATTTATTTGATAAATATAAAAGTATAGATGAATTTTAAGGTTTTATAGATTGTGAGATAACCCAATAATATTTAGAAAATAATAATATTTAGTTTATTGGGGAAGAAGAACCCAACATGATTATGAATAGTAGTTTTAATGTATCAAAGATGAGTAAAGAAGATGAAAAAGAAGTGGATACTTGTTATGAGACTAGATTTGTTTATACTTAGTATTGTAGAAGCTTATAATAGTTAATAATAAGGAAAAATAATAATATTTGAGAGAAATAATAAGTTAAAATGCTAATATTTACCACGCTGAGATATTCAAATTGTGGAGAAACTATATTTTGATAATTATAATTATCTCTAGTGATGATATAGTCTAGAATTCTAAAATCTAAAAGAGGTATGATTATTTGGATGATTATATAAACTGAGCATCATAATGTTTTAAAATCACCAAAATGGAGTTGAATACTCTATTAAGGACAATGATCGAATAATTCAATGCAACATTATCAAATAACAGTTCATTGATATACTTTAATTGGATTAAAATTGATTTTTATAAAATAATATAATACAATTGAGCACATTGGAACGATATGAATCCAATTGGATTCAATGAATTATAGTGGGATACTATGTATGTCTGGGATACACAATAGGTTTAGGATAATCCATAACATTTTCTAACCACCTGAATAGTGTACTGTAAAATCGATGTCTCAGAAAAATTAATAAACACTACAAGGAATTTGTTTCCCTCATCCAGGATGAACCATAGAAAAAAAAACTATTTATAGATCATTAAATTATCTACAAAATTTCATGTGTTTTGAGTGTGTTGATAAAAACATAAAAGAGTTGATAGATCTTAATTGAAAATATATTTTTGAATAACAAAGAATGTTAATGCTTAAAGGTATAAATAAATTTGGTAAGTATTAGTCACTCTTGATTCACAACCCCACTGTTGAGTGACTTTGTCCACTTCTATGGGCCTTTAACTATTATAATTTATATGTAGGTTCCTCTATCAAGATCTATTTTTGTTCCCCATAAATTTTTATGAGACGAGTATGAAACGTGTATTTAATGATTTTTAAAAGAACCAAAAATTATAATTTTTTCCTCTATTATTATATCTATAAATGTGGTTCTCTTTGGTAAATCGATGAAAAATAAGATAAAAAATAGAGCCCAATATGTTTATAAGGGATTCTAAGGGAAATTTTGATGAACCCCTAATATAAGGCAATCATAGTGGAAAGTGTTTTCATAAATATGTTGAAAATGATTCATTTCATGTATTAATATCAAGTTATAATGAATATGAAGGATATAAAAAAAAGAAATAACTTAATTATAATCATTTTGAAGTTATGTATTATTATTAAATGATACATATTAATGTTTTTAAATATATACATTCAAATAATAGGGGACTATGGGATGAAAAAATAAATCATGAGTTGAAATATGGGGAAATGTAGGAAGTAATAGCTAAGAAGTTTCAATAGTGTAGCACTCTCACAAAACATGAGAAATAAAATGGAAAATCAGTATCACATTTGGATGAAATAGTTTATATTATTGAATAAAAAATACAAAGGTCTTTTCATTAGAAGGTTATGTTTAAGAATGTTTCTATAGAAGTTATACATGCATGACAAAAAGAACAGAATGCCTTTATGATATCTAAATATTCTATGTCAAATGTTTGTGTAATGTGAATAAAGGGTAAAATAATTATCTATTAGAGAAAATACATATGGATGAAGATCTAACTATAAATTTGAAAAGATATTATGAAGAAATTTTGACAACACATAAAGAATAGAAGTAAATTATTAATCTTAAATGACTTAAGTTGGATGTCAAGATAAGAAATTTAGAAAACTAACAAGTAGAATATTGAAAATATCCTAAATGAAATATTAAAAATACCCATGATTCATTAAATATTTATACATATAAAAATTCTAGAATTAATAGCAAGAAGAGAGTGAGATATTATTTAGATTCATTCACTGTAGGGTCATAGAGAATAGTTCTATATAACATTGATAAATATATTTTTATAGATGCATATTTAATGGATAGTGTAGGATAAAAATAAAATCAAGACATATATGGATGGATAAAACTTATTAATATCCAAAAATATTATCTAGTGTGTGTTTTAAAAAGTGTATGAATAGAAGAATTGTTATGAAGGACCAAATGAATTAGGTACCTATCAAAATTTTCTCAGTGTACAATCTATATAGACTGTTTGTAAAATAAAAATAAGGAAAATTTTTATTATATTTTTATTTTATTGTATTATGGTGTATAATGACATTTATTATTATCACAAAATTTCATTTTTTAAATATTATATAAGGTTTAAATTCAAGGGAATAAAATTTGAAATTTTTAAAAGATCTCTTACACACGAAGTTGACAATATATAAAGGGATAAATATGTCTACATAAAATAAATTTTGATTCTTAGAAAACGTTTTTGAGAATTAAGATATATATAGTAAGAGTTATGAAGAGTGGTGGTACAAACCAATAAATCAAAATTTAGTTCTTATTGAGAAGATATGACAGTAACACATAAATAAACAATGTAAAAAAGCAGAAAATTCTACCTTGGTATAGAAATGAAATAATAGTGTTGAACCAACTATACCCAAGAATATTATTGTGATATATTTCATACCTAGAATGAAACTAATCATCACTAATGAAGGAAAAGGAAACATCATGGATAAATTTAAATCGACCATGAAAATAAACATGTGATTATGAAAGCTGGAATCAAAAATGGAATCCTTCCAATAATGGTATTAAAGGATATCCCTCATGAAAGACATCCAATATTGAGAATTCAAATTTAATGAGAGATTTCCAAAGAAAGATAACCTGAAATATGTTTAAATGTATTATATAATTTGTAATCACTATGGATACATGCAAATAAAATGTATGATATTTTTCCTAGAAAACAATATATTTATAAAAAATAAATACAAATAAAATGTGCCACATTTTTATAAAATATATCTACAAAGAATAATTATACACAAAAACGAAATAATAGAATGTTTTAGGTGAATTTTTATCACTTTCTCCATCACTATTTGAACTTTCAAATAATATGTATAAAACTGAAATGAATAAATGTTCTTTTCATATTAAATTGATAAATACCATTCTATCTAAGAAGAAATCTAAAATAGAGAAATGAAATCCATATTTACTAAATATTCTCACACTTAAAAAGTCAATGGATAATAATGAACAATGAAATAATACAACTTTAAATCTCTAATGAAATGATATTATGGGTTGAGATCTATGTCTTATCTTGATTTTTCTTTTTACATAGTTGATGGAGACTAACCTTATTCCAATACTAGAAAATTTATATGATATTTTACAGAGAATTAATGGTTATATGAAAAAATGGATAAGTTTATGAAATATATGACCTTTTTATATCAATAAGATTAATCTATCACAAAATACTTCAATTGGTATCATGTTTCCTCCTTGAAAAACTCAAATGATATAAAAATATTATTCTTTGAGTTAATTTTTGATGAGATTAATCTTCTATGATGAAGTATATTATATAGTATCACTTGTGGGAGTGCTAATAGGGTGAATATTCTAGATCCTTGATGTCTGATGGTCAAATATCTAATTCAGTATATAAATTACAAAATAGGAATTTTGGGGTTTGCTGATAAATTTCATATTTATATTCTAGATTTTTTTAAATCAGGTTAATGAGGGTGAGTGATTGTTAAACAAAAACTGGTTCTAAAAAGAATGAAATATATTATTTTACATGAATATTATTGATTTATTTTTCAATTTTGGGTATAGGTTTATAAAATTTCATGAAAATCTATTGGTAAAAACCCTATTATGTGATTTTATATTTGGTATCACATTACATATATTATATGGAAAACATTTCTTCTTATATTCATAACTCTTTTTTTCTACACTCATTGATCCTTATTTTGACTTTGGCTTATTAATTAATAACACATTACATGGAAGAATGCGTTTCCACAAACCTATCATGTGGAAGTGATTGATTCTATTAGAAATAAGGATAACAAATGGGGTAAAGTGTTTTACTTCAGATATATGTATAAATTAAATTAATTTTTTCTTTGAAACTATACCTTTTTATTTATTATTAGTAATCAGGAGAACTTTTTTCTTTAAAATTTGAATTATCATTGACAAAAAAAATCCTAATGGGGAATTGATGAACTGAAATAGATGTTAAAGTTGATTGTTTTATTTTTTTTAATATGTTCATAAGAAGGAATGAAAATAATTTCAAATTTTTATTTAATGTTAATATGAAAATGAATATCCACTCTTTTAATAGAAAATGATATTTGGGGAGTAGCTTCTTTCTTAGTGTAACAACCCCAAATATTGTAACCCATAATCAGTGTCTACTTTATTACATTAACGAATGGTACAAGGGATCACATCATAAAGGATCGATTGGTTTTTTAGCCATTACGAATCAGATACACACATAAATCCCATATTATATTGTAAATATAAACACATAGCATAATAAACATTGTTATATCATTGATATCATTCATAATACTATTCTTTATATCTTGGGGAAACAAAAAAAATAAATGATGTTCTTATATTCAAAGTAAAGGTGATATAAAATGGAATATATCATTAGTAAATAAATAATTATCAATTTTTTATGGTAAATTACTGAAAACACATTCCATTTAATCAATATGTTGACCATGAAATACTTCCATGGATAATATCAATGTTACAATATCATGGATAATAATAATTGAATTGTCAATGAAGGGAATGATAAATGATATAATCCATGATATTAGACAGTATGATATATATACTTTCAAGTACTTTTATCTTGAATTTTTAATCAATGGGTTGGTATACACCAAAAACCCATTAATTTTAGCAAATTAGTCTGTCTAATTAGACCTGTCGATGCATTGAGTGGCTATGTAATTTCAAGACCCACAAGTCACTGCATGTCCAATGCATTTCTAATATATTGAATGATCCATTTAATTCATAAATAATATATCATATCAACAAATATAAATATTTTGTAATTAATATAGAATATTAAGATTTCTTGAGTTATTCAAATAGATTTTATAGTAAAACACCATATGTAGAAATAGTTTATGGTTTAAGAAATAAAAATATTCATGAAATAAAGAATATGGATATAGAAGAAAAATATAATTTATAATGATATTAGTTTCCCAAGAAAGTGAATGTTTTAAGAGAAATTTAACTATCCCCGAATTTATAAGAGATAAAATATGACCATCAATTCATCTTAAAAATAGTTGTTTAGTAAAATCAATTATTGTGAAGAATATAATATTGCTAAAGCGAATATTTTAAAATAATTTTTCGTTAATTATTTAACTTGTTAAAAACATATAAAATTAATTGAAAAATATTAATATTAATTAACATTTATCATGGAAGTAACATTCATTAATTATTTATTCATTAAAAAGAAACATTAATTTTTACCTCTAGTAAAGAGAGTCAAAAAATGACCCTTTTAGAAAAAAAAATAGAAATAATTATTTATAAATTTGTTAAAATTAAATGTTAACATAAAATTTTATTAATGAATAATTTGATTAAATAAAAAATACTTTTTAAAATTAATTTTGGACCATATGGACATGGAATAAAAATTAACCTAAAAAAGGAGAAATGAGATTAGGTATTTGTTTAAAATTTTCATTGCATGATTCGAGTGAAAAATTTTGTAAATGTCGTAATAAAAAAAAGATAATCATAAAAATATAGAATAAAATAAATTTTATTTGTTTTTTAAAGATATATTATAATATTATTTCAATGATATTTATTTTAAATCCAAAATTAAATGACATTGTAGAATGAATTCGTACGTCTTTTGTAATGTTTAGATTAAAACCTATTGAATGAGTAAACATGGATTGAAACCTTAATAAAAATTAATAAATCTAAATTTATGTTAAATTCATAAAAGGTCAATTATATACCCATCATTAAGTAAAATAGGTGTATAATTCCAAATATGTTACAATGGAGTGTAAATGGAGATGAAACCTCTTGCCTCAAGTTTGAATTTCCTTGAATGTTCTTTTATACTCAAATATAATAAATTTATATTTATTATACAGACATGTTATACACATATAAATATCTATAATATCATATATGTTCATCTTATAACATCTTTTCACCCATTTGTTAATAATCTGTTATGATTATAGTTGTTTCAGGTGTAAACTACTTCATTTTTCATATAAGGACCCAGCCTTAAACATTAAATAATCTTTAATTAAATAAATAATTCACATTTAGGATCTTTTATGGATTAGTGTTTTAGAGAATTAGGCCATCACTATTACATTACATCTCAAAAAATAACAAAGTAGACACTTCTACTCAGTTTCAATTTTCTCTATAAAATAAAAACTCTTAAAAAAAGAGTCATGTCTAGTTACATGTTTAAGAAAGCATGACTTTTCCTTGATCCCATCCATGAACCTATTTGTCTTTAAGTCACATGAAAAAAATTTCAAAAATTAGGATGAGTATAAAAATCTCAGTAAGGGTTATAAAATAAAGAAACAAAACATTAGTCCATAAATACATACCAAGCATAAGATATTTAGAATACCTCATGAAATCATAAGATTTGTGAATAAAATATAGAAATCATAAATCATAAAGGTAACTTTTAGAATGCATGTCATACTTCCATTGTAGCTATCACAGCTATATAGGAAGGTACATTGGAATACCCATCACAGTATATTCCCTAAATCTCTTAGGAGAAACATCATGTTTACCTCTGTCATGTTACCCAATGCATTTGAGAGATATCTCAGATTCACCCACCCTAGGTTTATCATAGAACCACCCATATACGTAAACCATGCCCAAGAACCATAACATTTTCATAACACATAAAACAAGCATAAAGGAAAGATAACATTTCCACATTTTAACACACAAAATATAATTTAAAGATATTGAAATAATAAATTCTTTCTCAAAACCATTTTCAATACCAAAATACATAAAAAAAGGTTATACGCTATTTATTTTCCTTTAAAAAAATATTACGACTTGTTAATGAAGCCAAAGATCAAATAATACTCGTAGTAGTGGAAAAGGTCGTTGTCACAGCTTACATTAAAAAGAATCATTCCTTTTTGTTTTTTAGTTAAAATGATTCATATAAAAATATTACCTTTGAATGAAATTATAAGTCAAAGGGTCTTATACAATGTATAAAATAAAGTTTTGTATAAATCAAAATATGCATCAATTAAAGGAGATTGAGACAAAGTCCCTTACTGCATGTCTGACTTGACACATTCATTCTTTAATCTTTTGAATAACAAACTAAAGTTAATTTCTACATGATTAAGAACATTTTTCAATTTTATTATTCCTTTTATATCACTTATTACCATGTTATAAACATTATGTAATCATTTAAGTAAATAATGGTCATTTTGTCGATATTTGGTACTTGAGTCAAAAATGAACTTCCTATAATTACAAGTTGTTCATGTGGTCGAAAGTCTATTATCTAGAGAATGATATTCATGATTTATATATCATATATATCATATATATCCAGTATATATATATATATATGTATTTATAATAGTACATAACATTTGTAGGTAAGAAATGAAATGTACTGTTCATGGAGACGGTAAGCCGTACGTACGCATGAATGCTACTTTCATTTATATTTTGTATTTTAATGGAATTAATAATTAATGATACATAGGTATATTATAATTATAGTATAGTATCATATATAATTTCATTAACTCCATTCTTTATACGTTCCATGTATGGCATGAACGAGTCATATAACTTCGAGGGGGCGGTAGTCCGCACTTCCTCAAATGAAATTATCGTATTTACCCATTATGGAAACCATAAAGGTATGATATAAATGAAAAATACAGAAGTATAAAGACAATATAAATATAATATATATCACATGTAAATACAGTTCCATCTTAATGGCCACCATAAGAGGTGGTAGGAGATAATTGAACAATCATCGTTTCGTGAGGTAGTAGTTCACCACCCACCGAAATAGTATGTTCTTTTCCCATTAGATGGAGGTGTGTGTAAGTGTATCTAGAATAATTCTCATAAAAACAGCCTAGTATATTCAGGATACTGGTTTTGTTATAAAATAAAGTAATAAAAAGAGTTTAGGTTGTTGGAGAAGTAAAATAAAATAATAGAACTCAAGGGAAGACATTACCTTTAAATCGGGTAACTCCCTTTGGTTTGAACCAAAAAGATTTGTTAAAGTGATTTCTATCTATAGTAAGGCTTATAGGTGGAATAGAGGGATGTGGGGAGCTTCTTGGAGTAGATTTTGGATGATACAAGGTGCTTGAGATGTGTGAGTAATGGGTTATAATTGAGGGATTTTTATAAGGGGGGTGAGGGGCCCTTTAAGAAAGTTTGAAAATATTAATTTTTTATATAATTATTTTTTTTGTTTCTAAAGGTCCAAAACTCATTAGAGTAAAATATTATATAAATCTTGTTCGAAATAAAATCATCCAATAAGAATTGGATCGGTTTTGGATATTGTTTTAACATTTATAATCTTATTGATTTTAATCATTCATTAATGATGTAAAAACTGCATCATCATTGTGTCATAACTAATTTTAATTATTTCATGTATAAATATTATGAAAAAATATGATGATGTAGGAAATATTTATATATTTTAAAACAATATTTATATTCAAATAGATAACTTATATAACCCCATGTAAAAATTTATTACTAAAAGATATATGTTTATGTCATTTTTTTCTTTACATTAAATTAATTAAAATAAAGTGTCATTATCACTCCCAAGTGGCTCCATGGGGTCCCAAAATAGACCCAAGGATGACCGTGTTTAGATAGGTATCAACCAATATTATTATGACACATTTTAAGGTAATTTAATATTATTACAATAATATTTGTTTACCCTTATTTACCAGATTTACCCTTTAACCATGGTAAATTAAATATTTACTGAAGTAAATATTCATAATGTCTAAAAATAAAAGTTAACTATTTATAAAATTTGGACCTCCTAATTCCAAATATGGAATCTATTTTTCCAAATTCAAAACACAGAAGGTGCATAAATTAATTTAAAATTAATTCCCATTGTCAAAACAAAAAACATGTTTTTAAGAAATAATAACTATCAAAAGATTGACAATTGTTTTTGTCTAATTTTAAAGTGAAATTACTTCCAATGAACAACATTGGATTAAATGGTGAAAATATAATCTAATTAAACTTTAAAACCAATTAAAAAGATAATCTAACCATATTTATAAATTAGATTAAAAGGTAATTTTAATTAAATTGCAGTATTTTTCACTATTTATTAAATATGAACTTTATCAGAAAAATACCAAAATTTCATCCAAAGTAAATTTTTATGTCCCGATTCTAAAGAAGAATTTTATTTTGTGAAATTAAACATCTAAAAGTGACAAAAACTGTATTTAAAAGGGGTTCTCCATCAACAGGTGGTAAATTGAACTTTTAAATAATATTAGAGTATTTGTGCTTAAGATTAGATTCATTCACATTTTAAGCCTATAACATTTATTGGATAAATATAAAAACATTTAACAAACATGTATAATCATGTTGTAGTTTTTTCTATTCATTCCCGCCAATACAATGACCAGTCATTAACTACCATTTATAATAATAATATTTTATTATTATTTTTCAATATAACCCAATGTTATGTGCAACGTAAGATTTCAAAGAAACTCGTTGTTTCATATTGGGTATTCCATAGAATATATAATCCCATTTAAAGTAAAATTAATATTTAATTCACAAATATCAATATGAAAATCTCATATTCTTTATTAACATGAGATGTTACATCCTTCCCCACTTTTGGAAATTACATCCTCGCATTTTTTATTCACTTATCAAATAAATGGAGGTATTTATCCCTCATATCATTTTCATATTCCCATGTTGCCTCTTCAATCATATGGTTTTTCCAAAAAAAACCTTTACCTTATAAATCACCTTATTCCACAACAATTTCTCTATTTGGTTAAGAATCTGGACCGGTTGTTCCTCATAATAGAGATTCTCTTCCAACTGAACTACCTCTTGGCTCAAAACATGATATGGATTTGGCATATACTTTCTCAACATTGAAACATGAAAAACATTGTGTACCTAGGATAAACTTGGAGGTAAATCCACTTTTTATGAAACATATCCATATTTATTCAGGATTTCATAGGGTCCAATGAACCTCGAACTCAACTTTCCCTTCTTAGCAAAACACATCATGCTTTTCCATGGAGAAACATTGAGAAAGACATGATAACCTACCTTGA
Organism: Viscum album; assembly: GCA_963277665.1. Taxonomy (NCBI): domain Eukaryota; kingdom Viridiplantae; phylum Streptophyta; class Magnoliopsida; order Santalales; family Viscaceae; genus Viscum; species Viscum album. Next base: position 1,667,437,286 of record OY728143.1, on the reverse strand, counting down.
AAAAGAGATACTTCCTCTAGTTATCCGCATAACTTTTCTGTCTACTCTGAGCTATTCTCATGTGCTTCTGAATCAACTAAACTTTTTCTTCCATCTCTTCTACCAATTCTGGTCCCATCAATTTCCTTTTACCTACTTCATCCCAAAAAGTAGGAGTTCGACACTGCTTTCCATATAATGCCTCAAATAGAGCCATTTGTATACTAGAATGAAAACTGTCATTATAAGAAAACTCAACCAAAGAATGATGTTGGTCCCAAATTCCCTGGTAATCCATCGAGCAAGTACATAACATATCCCCCAAGGTCTAAATTGTTCGTTCTAACTTCCCTTCTGATTGAGGATGAAAAGTTTTACTGATGTTTAATTCAGTACCCACCGACTTCTAAAGGCCTTCCAAAATGTAGAAGTAAACCTAGGATCACGATCAGATACAATGTAGTGGGGATGTCACGAATCTTCCCCCGGGGCTCGTGCTGTGACTACCCCAAGCCCGCCTTCCATAGGCCAGCGGCTGGCGACTTGCACCAAAGGCGTATTTCCCTAAAACTACGAATTCATTGCCTTTATAAAGTTTAAACACACAAAACAGAGCACACATATGGATACGAAACACTAAGTAAATCTGTATAACAAAAGAGGGCTGAAAGTAAAAGGGGTCGGAAATACAAGCCCAGTTGTAAAGTACAATAAACTAAAAGTACAAGTATAACTGAATAAAATGAAAAATAGTCGTTGGGTCCTACCTAAAGGGTAGGTATAGATCTCCTCCTCAACACTCCATGTATGTCTGTCTCCTTTGTGTACCGTCATGTCGTATGGTCCACCTCCAGCACCATCCAGCCCTAGTACTCCCACCCCCAGTCAGCATTGTCCATCATCTACAACCAACACAACGAGTTGTGGGCATAGCCCGTGCAGGGATGAGTATAATGATACTCAGTAGGAACCCCGAGACCCTCAAGGTCTCACAAATTCCAACAAGGATAAATCAAAAAGTATGAAATCAATAGATAACCCCACTTAGGTATATGCTCATACATATACTAAAGTTATCAAATAATCCATCTCAATCATGAGGCGAACACAATAGTTACTAACTCAGCTTACACGGGTATACAACTTTTTTAGAGAGTTAGAGATGATTAGATTTAGCCACTAAATCATCTATTCTATTGAACCCACATTGGATTATGGTACAGAAATCAGAGCTGTCAAACCCATACAGGAACCAGGAACATTAGTCAGAGCTATCGAACCCACATAGGATCCAGGAACAGTCACTAGAGCTGTCGAACCCACACAGGATCCAAGAATAGTAGTTAGAGCTTTCAAACCCACAAAGGATCTAGGAACAGTCATCAGAGCTATCGAAGCCATATAGGATCCATGAAAAGTAGTTAGAGAGTAGCTAGCCACAGGGATTCCATACAAAGCCTGCATGATACCGGGAGGGTCCACTCCTGAAGACAAGTTTCGATGCATCAACTTCCATGAAGTCCCACAAAGAAGTATCCCAAAGGTATGCCACATCATATGGGTCTCAACACAACAGATAGTGATTCAATTGGATGCACGGTATATGAGTTATTAGCCTTTTAGTCTTATGGGCCCGGTTGGATTCGGGCATGATCCAACCTGACTGTAACTCAACTATACCCCGACCTCTAGTGGGGTATACTCAGAGGGACCATCATGCTCCAAGATTACCAGCGCTACTGACAGTTCGTCAAACAGATGACTGGTGCCAAAGATATGGCCAAAAAAAGTAAAGGGTCGCAGTGGGCCTGGGTCCGGTCCGACCCGGTCGGACCGACCCGACCCGACTTAGTCTTGGCCAACCCATTGGGACTGGCCTGGCCCGTTGGGCGGGTCGGACCATTGGGTTTGGCCCGGCCCAATGGGCCCAACCCAGCAGGCGGCGAGGGCATGGCCCGGCGCGGCTCGGCCCAGAGGGTGCGGCTGGGGCTGGTTTGGCCAGGGCGCTGTGAGGGGGGTCGCAGGCCGGCTTTGGATGCCGACACGGCCAGGGCGCCGGTTTGTCCGGGAAGTCAACGTGGCTTGGAGGTTTGGCTAGGGAACCAGTTCGGCCGTGAGCCGGGTGGCGACTCAGGAGGTCGGGTGGCCGGGAGCTAGGATGCGGCTTAGGAGGCGGCCAGACAGGCCGGTGGGGGCCGGAAGGTGGCCGAGTGGTGGTTGGGCTGGCAGGCGGGCAGCCGGGAGTCGGTCGGGCAGGCCGACATAGCTCGGGCCGGTGGGTGGCTCAGCAGATGTGCGGCGTGGCTCGAAAGCCAGTGGGCGGTGCGGTTCAGCCCGAGGCAGCAGAGCCAGTTCGGTCAGAGTGCCATGAGGGCGGTGCAGTTCATGTAGGCCATGGGTCGCATGGTCTTTGCCTTCGTCTTTCCTTCGCCTCATCGCCATGGCAAAGATCATCACAAACAAGAATGGTGGAGGGGTCGATCCTTGTTGTTTGGGCCCGCACCCTCCGTGTTTAGGGCGGTAAAATTTGGCTAATCATGTAAGAAGAAAGATAAACTTCAATTTTTATAACCTCCACAATGATTCCTTTCCAACCGAAGAATAAAATAAGGAAAGTAATATTACCCAAATATACCCCCTACCTTGAGCGTTGGTTGTTTATGGAGTCACGAGGAAGAATACGGAGTTTTCGTCATTCGTCGCATCCTCCGCACACTTCCAACCCTGAGCTCGGGCGTCGGTTCATTAACGACGATGAGGAGGGAATGTCAGTCGTCGAAGATGTCCCACGTTGGTAGAAGCTCTGAGGAAGAATTCAAAGAAGTTCAGCGTTCATCGTAGTCGAAGGCGTTCCCCATTAGCATTCTTCGTTGGTGGAGAATTCTTCATTGGGAGTTTTCTCCCAATAATCCTCCTCTCAAAAACACCCAAGTGAAATTTTGTGCCAAATAATAGATTATAATATCTGTTATTTCATTGGTAAAAATTCAAAAATAATAACTAAACACTTGGTTGGCACATTAAAATTAAAGGGGAGGATTTACACCATTAATTTGGTGTGTTGGAAACATTAATGTGGAGGAAGATCAAGAGGCTCCTCCACATTAAATAGGGGGTTGAGATGTTTTCCTCTCCTCCCATTTAATAGGGGTCGGGTGTTCCCGGCCCCTAATATTCAAATTGGGAGGTTATGTGGTCTCGGGTGGTCCCCACCACCATCACCTCTCATGGGAGGTTATGGCATGGTGGTCCCCACTTACAAACTCCACATGGAGGTTATAGTTCTAGTGGGTCCTACCTCCCAACATCCACATGGTGGATCAAAAATAAAATAAAGTGTAATTCATTTTATTTTATTAATTTCCACAAAAAACTGAAAAACTATCTTTTATTCTCGACCCACTGTCGTCGAGGTGAGAGTTTCCTTAGTTGAATACTGGCTCTACGAGTTCAATGGTGCCCTCAGATTTTAATTCCAAGAACCAGTTCAAAAGTTATAGAAACTCACTTGTACTTTTACTAAACATTCCTGAACAAAACATTAGAAATTTATTTCGGGCACACCAGGTCTCAGAATCATGCACCGTCAAATTTCGCAGACCCATAAAATTACCATGTATTTAAGAAAAACAATTACATGGAAATTTTGGGTCTTTATATTTACCCCACCTCAATACTTTAAGTCCCCATAAGCTACAACTCAAAATAAGGAAACAAGTGGGGGTACTGGGCACGCATCTGAGCCTCCCGCTCCCATGTTCTCTCCTGGAAGTTTTTGTGCTTCCAGTGAACGCGCACCAGAGGTATCGACCATCCACGTAGGACCCACTCTTTTCGATCCTCAATATCCACTAGAACCTCCATAAAAGTCACCACATCGTCGACGTCCAACTCTCCATGGTCGATGATGTGATAAGGGTCGTGCAATTATATCCTCAGCTGGGATATGTGAAAGAAATCATGCATGCGGTTCAAATGAGGTGGAAAAGCTAAGTGGTATGCCACCTCGCCAACTCTGTTGAGGACCTGAAAAGGTCCAATGAAATGTAGAGATAACTTGTTGCCTCGACCAAATCTCCATAGACCTCGTCAGGGTGAGACCCGTAAAAAGATGTGGTTGCTATCCTCGAACTCTAGAAGTCTCTATCTCCTGTCAGCATACGACTTCTGCCTGCTCTGTGCAGTCTTGATCCACTCTTGGATGATCTTCACCTTCTCCGTGGTAGCCCATACCATCTACGGTCCCAATATTGATGACTCCCCAGGGTCAGTCATGCACAAGGGTGATCTGCAAGGTCGCTCGTACAAGGCCTCAAAAGGTGACATCCTAATGGTGGAGTGATAGATGTTGTTGTACGAAAACTCCACCAAGTGTAAGTGATCCTCTCAGATGCGACTGAAGTTGAGGACACAAGTACACAGCATGTCCTCGAGGGTCTGAATGGTCTACTCAGTCTGACCATCCATCTGAGGATGGAAGGTAGTGCTTAGATGAAGTTGTGTCCCAAAATCCTCCTGCAACCCCATCCATAGCCGGTAAGTAAATTGTGTGTCATGATCAGAGACAATCATCTAAGGTTCTTCATGTAGCCACGCAATCTTCTACACATAGAGGCATCCCAAGCTCTCTACTAAACCCTGTTCTCTAATCGATAAGAAGTGGGCTGACTTGGTGAGTTGGTTGACAATCACCCAAATTGAGTCATGACCCATGGATGTTCGTGGAAGACCCATCATAAAGTACATGGATATACCATCCCACATCCACTCTAGGACTTCTAATGGTTGAACTAATCATGCTGGTACCTGATTCTCTGCCTTCACTTGCTGACATGTGAGGCATTGAGAGACAAACTCAGCTACTGCTTTCTTAATTATCGGCCACCAGTGCTTTCGTCTGAGGTTCTAGTACATCTTCGCCACTTCTTGATGTACCACTATAGGGGAAGTGTGGATATCCCTCAACACTTCATCCTGAAGTGTCACTGGTACCATGTTATGTCCTCTGAAGAGGATGACATGCTCCCCACCTTCAGAAAATCTATCAGGTGCCTGCCCTGTAGATATATGAGCACGTTGTGTCTCATAGTCAGCATCCCCATGTTGTGCCTCCCTGACTCACTGAAGAAGTGGTGGAATGACTGTAAGAGACTGAAGGAAGGATTCTCCATCTCTATCCACAAAGGATATTTGCAAAGCATCCAGCTTCTTTGTCACCTCGCCTAACAGTTGTATACCATTTCTCCTACTGAGTGCATCTGCAACAACATTCCCCATCCCAGGAGTATAGACTATCTCAAAGTCATATTCCTAGAGGAACTTAAGCCAATGTCAATGTCTCAAGTTCTGGTCCTTCTGGGAGAAGATATACTTGAGACTCTTTTGATCAGAGTACATGGTAAAATATTCACCCATCAGATAGTGTCGCCACATCTTAAAGTCAAAGACCACTACTGCTAACTCCAGGTCATGGGTAGCATAGTTCTTCTCATGATGTATCATCTATCATGAACCATAAGTGATCACTGCTTTCTCCTACATCAAGACACATCTGAGTTCGGTCTCTGATGTGTCGTAGTAGACTACGTACCCTATGCCTACCTATGGAAGCCTCAAGATGGGGGCACTAGTCAGCCTCTACCTCAGCTCCTAAAAGATTTGTTGGCATCTCTCCGACCACACGAAGGGTTTACCCTTCTTCATCAAGTCTGATAGTGGTGCTGAAACTCTAGAGAAGTCTGGTACAAACCTCTGGAAATAACCAACCAATCCCAGGAAACTCCGTAATTCCATCACAATCCTGGGTGGCTCCCAAGCATGTACCAACTCAATATTCACTGGATCCACTGCAACTCCGGCCTCTGAGATGAAATGTCCTAGAAAGTGAACCTCTCAGATCCAGAATTGGCACTTAGAGATATTACCATAAAGTTGGTGCTCTCGGAGTGTGTCCAGTACTACCTGCAGATGATAGGCATGCTCCTCCTCAGTAGTCGAGTAGATCAGAATGTCTTCGATGAAGACTACAAGAAATCGGTCGAGGTACAGCTGAAAGATCTTATACATGAGTCCCATGAACACTACTGGAGTGTTCGTTACACTGAATGGCATAACCAAGAACTCATAATGTTCATACCGACATCTAAAAGCTATCTTCTGCACATCCTCGTCTCGAACTCTGAGTTAGTGATAGCCTGATCTGAGGTCTATCTTCGAGAAACACTATGCTCCCTTCAACTAATCAAAGAGGTTGTCAATTTTCAAGAGTGGGTACTTGTTCTTCATTATCACCTATTTCAGGCGATGGTAGTCGACACAAAGCCTCAAGCTCCCATATGCCTTCTTGGTGAACAGAATCGGGGCTGCCCAGGGAGAAACACTGGGTTGGATTAATCCCTTCTCCTGCAAGTCCTCTAGTTGTACCCGTGGCTTTCGAAGCTCCACTGGATCCATCTGATACATTGGTGTAGATATCAGTGTCGTACCAGGGTACATGTCAATGTAGAAGTCCCCCTCTCTGCGAGGAGGTAGACTTGGGACATTGTTAGGGAAAATATCTGTGTACTGGTCCACCACTACAGGATAGCTCAAACTCTCCACATCAACTGCTCTGAGGGTAAGGCTATCCAACTGATGAGTGATCAGCTGCACTCCCCTCTAAGAAAGTCCATCCTGTGCTGAAAAGGATCCTTTCTTGCCAGTGATGGTAAACCTGGTCCCATTCATGCAGGCACACCGAAATTTTCACCTAATATAGTCTATATGAGCATGGACTGTAGATAACTATTCCATACCCAAGATGACGTCATAAGGCCTCAACGGCACTACTAGGAGATCTCAACGGAAGATCTCACCTCCTAGAGTATGCTCACACTACTGGCACCAGTGCGTAATCATCGAATCTGCTCCCATATGAGTCTCTATCCATAATGATCGAGCCAACGGCTCCATCGGAATCTTCGAGCTCCAAACGAGGGCAGTGGCAATGAAAGAGTGACTGGAACCTATGTCTATAAGTATTGTAGCTATGGTGGAGTAGACACACATCGTACCTCGAATCATCTCCGGAGCGCCATGATCGTATGCCTTAGCTGCCTGGAGTGGAGCTCTCCCCTATCCACCTGCTCCCTGTGGTCGGGGTGGACCTCCTAGTGGTGGTGGCTGTAACACCTTGAAAAGTCTCCCATCACCAGTTGAACAACAAGTTCCACTGCCACGTCCACCTGCTCCATGCGGACCACCTTGATCGAATCTATGTCTCTGCTTGTGCGGTCCTTCGACCGTCTTCTGATCAACCGAACAGCGGGTTAGGCAGTCACAAGCCATGTGACTCTGCCTGCCGCATGAGTAACATTGCCTGCTCCTAGCATGTCCATCTCCTCTTCAGGTGCCCAAACAACCGATCTTGAGTCATGCGGTCATCCACATGTAGGTCTGGTCCTCTTGGACCTTTGTGACATCTATCTACTGCCAGCTGCCGATGACTCTGCTACATGTTGACTGGTGGTGGATTTTGCTGCTGGAGACTACTTAGCTAGTAAACTCTCCAGTAAGAGGGTTCTCTCTAGCACCCCCTCCTGTGTCAGGATGCTGAGTGAGATCATCGGAGATCTGATCTCCCGTATCAGCCTCTACTCGAAGGTTTGATCCCTGAAGAATGGGTCCCACACCATATCTGTGGAGTAGCGTGAGAGGTTGGTGATCCTAACTGATTACTGTGCCACTGTCATGCTACCCTCCTGCAGATGATGTAACTCTTGTATCCGCACTTCACGTAGGGTGGCTAAGACAAACTCCACCTGAAATAGGATCTCGAAGTCTACCCAGAGTAGTGTCGCCTCATCATGAACCTCGAGCATCCGGCTCCACCATCTGCATGCTACTTCCTGAATAAGACTCGCGGTAAGGATCACCATAAGTTCGGCTAGTGTCCCTGCCAGTTGCAAAACTCTCACCACAGCCTCCAGCAAATCCTCAGCCGCCTATGGGTCCATCTCTCCCCTGAACCTGGGTGGCCTCTGGCGCTAGAACTCACGAAATGCGCTCATGAGGTGTGAATCATCTACTGCTAGGGCTGGTGGCATCGATGTCCTAACGGGGAGTGGTACCGCTGGTGCATCCACTAGAAAAGGTCCCTACACTGAGGCCTTATCGCTCGGTGGGATATTTTTGTGTATAACTCTAGGAACCCTAGCTAGATGTCTGCATGGAGGCATCCTGAAAAGAAACAGGTGTTCCACGGTCAATATGTTATACCTAGTGAGCTGACTCAAGATATCACAATGAAAACACTTGGAAACACACACTCAATCAGTGTTTTCGTGCAATGAGTTGGAAATCAGAAGTCGGGGTCTTCGTGTATAGATATGTCAGTCGTCGCACCAACACTGGACTCCCTAAACTGAAAACCACACTCACTACACTTAACACTATTTCTTCATATAAAAGAAATATTCGAGTCTTGAGTTCTACGGTAGAACCGACTCCTCTGATACCAATTTGTAATGACCCATTCCCTAGGGCCCGTGTCGTGACTACCCTAATCCATCCTTCCATAGTCCAGGGGCTGGCGACTAGCACCACAGGCGTATTTCCCTAAAACTGAGAAGGCATTTCCTTTATAAAGTGTAAACACACACAACAGAGCACACAGCTGGATATGAAAAACTAAGTAAATCTATATAAAAAAAGAGTGATGAAAGTAAAAGGGGCTGTAAATACAAGACCAACTGTAAAGTACAAGTACAACTGAATAAAAGGAAAAACATCCACTAGGTTGTCCTCCGAGGGTCCTACCTGAAGGGTAGGTATAGATCACCTCCTCAGCACTCCACGTTCGTCCATCTCTTCCATGTACCTCCACATCGTATGGTCCACCTCCAGCATCATGCAGTCCTGGTACTCCCAGCCACAGTCAACATTGTTCATCGTCTACAACCAACACAACAAGGTGCGGGCATAGCCCGTGTGGGGGTGAGTATAATGATACTTAGTAGGGACCCCGAAACCCTCAAGGTCTCATAAATTCCAATAAGGATAAATCAAAAAGTATGAAATCAACAGATAACCCCACTTAGGTATATGCCCATACATATAACTAAGTTATCAAATAATCCATCTCAATCATGAGGAGAACACATAATTTATTGGCTCAGCTCACACAGGTATACAACTTTTGTAAAGTTTTAGAGATGATTAGACGTAGCCACTAAATCATCTATTCTATCGAACTCACGTAGGATCCTAGTACAGAAATCAGAACTGTCAAACCCACATAGAATCCAAGAACTGTAGTAAGAGCTGTCGAACCCATACAAGATCCAGGAACAGTCTCCAGAGCTATTGAACCCACACAGGATCTAGAAACAGTAGTTAGAGCTGTCAAACCCACACAGGATCCAGGAACAGTAGTCAGAGAGCATTCATCCACAAGGTTTCCACACAAAGCATGCTTGATTCTGGGAGGGTCTGCTTCTAAAGCCAAGTGTTGATACATAAACTGCCATGAATTCACACGAAGAAGTATTCCAAAGTAATGTCACGTCATAGTGGTCTCAACGAAATAGACAGTGCGTCAATCGGACACCCGGTCTGTGAGTTATTAGCCTTTTAGTCCCGGGGGCCCGGTTGGATTCGTGCATGATCCAACCTGACCGTAACTCAACTATACCCCAAACTCTAGTGGGGTATAGTCAGAGGGACTGTCACGCTCCAAGATCACCAGTTCCATAGATAGTTAGTCAAACGGATGACCGGTGCCAAAGATATGACCAAAAGAAAGTAAAAGATCGCAGTGGGCCCGGGTCCGGCCTAGCTTGTTGGGTGGGATGGCTCGTTGGGTGTGGCCCGGCCCGCTGGGCCCCACCGAGTAGGCTGTGAGGGCGGTTCGGCCCATGCTCGGGGCCGATTCGGCCCGGAGTGCCGCGAGGGCGCGGCCCAGTGCAGCTCGGCCCAGAGGAAGCGGCCATGGACAGTTCAGCCAGGGTGCCACAAGGGGGGTCGTGGGCCGGCTCAGGCGGCTGGCGCGGCCAGGGTGTCGGTTCAGGCGAGAGCTGGTTGGTGTCTTGGGAGACTGGGTGGCTGGGAGCAGGTAGGAAGCCGGGCAGGCCGGCAGGTGACCGAAAAGTGGTCGGGTAAAGGTCGGGCAGGCTGGCGGTCGGCTGGGAGGTGGTCGTGCAGGCCGGTTGGCCAGTGCGGCTCAGGCCGGGGGTGGCCCGGCCGACGGGCGGTGTGGCCGGTGTGGCTCGGAAGCTGGCGGGCGGCATAGTTCGGCCCAAGGTAGCAGAGCTGGTTCACTCAGAGCACCGCAAGGGAGGCACGGTTCGTGGCAGCCGCAGGTAGCGCGGTCATTTCCTTTATCATTCCGTCGCCTTATCACCATACCGAAGATCATCAAAAACAAGAACGGCGGAGGGTTTGGGCCATGTTGGTTTGGCCCGCACCCTCCACGTTTATGGTGGTAACATTTGACTCATCAAGTAACAAGAAAGATGAACTTCAATTTTTACAACCTCTGCAACGACTCCTTTCTAACCGAAGAATAAAATAATATAATATTACACAAATAAACCCCCTACCTTGATCGTTGGTCATCGACAGAGTCGCGGGGAATAAGACGGAGTTTTCATCGTTCATCGCGTCTGTCGCACACTTCCAAACCCAATCTCATGCATCAGTTCATGACAATGATGAGGATGGAATATCGGTCGTCGAAGATGTCCCACGTCGGTAGAAGCTCTGAGGAAGAAGTTGAAGAAGGTCAGTGTTCTTCGTAGTCTAAGGCGTTCCTCGTCGGTGTTCTTTGTCGGTGGAGCATTCTTCGTTGGGAGATTTCTCCCAATAATCCCCCTCTAAAAAACACACAAGTGAAAAGTTGTTCCAAATAATAGATTTTAATATCTACTCTTTCGTTGGCAATAATTCAAAAAGAATAACTAAACACTTGGTTGGCACATTAAAATTAAAGGTGAGGATTTAACACCATTAATTTAGTGTGTTGGAAACATTAATGTGGAGGAATCTCAAGAGGCTCCTCCACATTAAATAATGGGGGTTGAGATATTTTCCCCTCCTCCCATTTAAAATGGGTTTGGGTGGTCCCCTCCCCTAATATTCAAATTGGGAGGTTTTGTGGTCTAAGGTGGTCCCCACCACCATAACCTCTCAAGGGAGGTTATGCCCTGGTGGTCCCCACTTCCAACCTCCACATAGAGGTTATAGTTCCAGTGGGTCCTACCTCACAATATCGACATGGTGGATCAAAAATAAAATAAAGTGTAATTAATTTTATTTTATTAATTTCAAAAAAAACCCCAAAAACAATCTTCTACTCTCGACCCACTGTCGTCGAGGTGAAAGTATCCTTAAGCGAATTCCGGCGTTGTGAGTTCAACAGTGCCCTCAGATTTCAATTCTGATCACCGGTTCAAAAGTTATAAAAACTTGCTTGTACTTTTACTGAATGTTCCTGAACAAAACTTCAGAAATTGATTTCGAGCACACCGGGCCTCAGAATCATGCGATGTCAAATTTCACAGACCTATAAAATTCCCATGTATTTATGAAGAACATTTTCACGGAAATTCTGGGTCTTTATTGGGGAACTCTTGGAAACCTAACTATCTCTTTAACATACAACCCAAAAAGTTTATCTAGAGACAAAGTATCTCGAATAGGAAGAAAATGAGTAGATTATTCAATCGATCAACAATAACCCATATTTCATTATTACCTTGAGATGTCTTTGGTAATCCCACAATGATGTCCATGGATATATTTTCCCATTTCCACTATGGCACCAGTAAATATTGAATCATCCCTTTTGGTAACTGTCGATCTGCTTTAACCTGCTGATAAGTCAAACACGTCACAGTAAAATCAGCAATATCTCTTTTCATTCCATCCCACCAGTAATACTCCAGAAGATCGTTGTGCATCTTAGTATTGCCAGGATGAACTGAAAATGGGGAACTATGAGCTTCACACAACAACTCATTCTTAACTTTGAATCATAAGGCACACATAATCTCTTCCCAAACCATAAAACACAATTATCATCAACATTAAAATTAGGCAACTTACCCTTTTGAACCTACTCTACCATTTTCTGCAACTCACTATCTTCATTCTGCGCTTGTTTAATTCTACCTAATAGAGATGATTTCACTGAAACCTAAAAAAATAGAGAAATTTCCTGCACCAATAACTTCTATTCCAAAGTTCGTCAAATATTTAATTAAAGGATCTTATTCCAAACGTAACAAGGTTAATGTAGCATTACTTTTTCAAATAAAAGTATCATCCACTTTATTTACCTTTCATGGATGGTAAAGAATTGTGCAATAATAATCCTTGATTAATTCTAGCCACATCCTATGTCTCATGTTTAATTCTTTATGAGTGAATATATACTTTAAACATTGTGATCAGTATATATTTCACACTTTACTCCACACAAATGATGCCTCAAAATTTTTAAAACAAAAAAAATAGTAGCAAATTCCAAATCATGTGTAGGGTAATTTAAATCATGAGGTTTCAACTGATGTGAAGCATAATCAATTACCTGATCATTGTTCATTAGGACATAACCAAGTCCTTTCAATGAATCATCACTATAAATAATAAACCCACCATTTATGGAAGGCAGTGCCAAAACTGGATCATTCACCAATCTTCTTTTCAATTCCTGAAAACAATCATCATATTCTTTAATCTAGATGAACTTAACACCTTTTCCAGTTAACTTAGTCATTGGACTTGATAACCGTGAAAAATTCTCAACAAACCTCCCGTAATAACCTACTTAACCAAGAAAACTACGGATCTCAGTTATATTTGGGGGTCCTATCCATTCTTCAAAAACGTTTTTTAGCAGGATCAATAGTAATACCATTTTTTGAAACAATGTGACCAAGGAAATAAATTTTTTGTAACCAAAACTCACACTTGCTGAATTTCCCATATAGCTTCATTTCTTTTAAGGTTTGCAATAAAACTCGTAAATGACTTTATTACTCCTCTTTACTTTTATAATATAACAAAATATTATCTATAAACACAACCGCCATTTATCACCTGAGTCAACTGAGCCATCACTACAAAAAACTATATAATCTTTATTCCGACCATCTCAAGTTGCTGATTTGGAAGGTCATTTCATTTTGTATGCCTTCCTAGAATAGCTGCCCTATTTCCTCTAGGAAAAAACATTTTGAACAAACATATCATAGGTGACACAACATGGTAATCTGTAAATGCTATATCATTTCAATCTTACCATAAATTAATTTATGGTTATTAATTTAATAATACCCTAACTCCAAAAGTTATCTAAACGGACCTTTGATACCAACTATAAGGATCCAGCCTTAAACATTACACAATATTTAATTAAATGAATAATTCATATTGAGGATCTTTTCAGGTTTATATTTTTTGAGAATTAGGCCATAACTATTACATTACATCTCAAAAAAATTACAATGTAGACACTTCTACTTAGTTTCCATTTTTTCCATAAAATAAAAACTCTTGAAAAAAGAGTTATGTCTAGTTCCATGTTTTAGATAGCATGAGTTTTCCTTGATCCCATCCTTGACCCTATTCCTTTTTAAGTCCTTTGAAAAACATTTCAAAACTTGGGGTGAGCATAAAAATATCAGTAAGGGTTATAAAATAAAGAAAGAAAACATTAGTCCATCAATAAATACCAAGCATGAGATCTTTAACATACCTCATGAAATTAGAATATTTATGAATAACGCATAGAAATCCTAAATCATAAAGGTAACTTGTGGCATCTATATCATACTTACATTATAGCTATCACAGCTACATTTGGAGTTACATTAGAATACCCATCACTGTATATTCCCTAAATCTCTTAGGAAAAACATAAAGTTTGACTTCATCATGTTACCTAATCTATTGGAGAGCTATCTTGGTCTCACCCTCCCTAGTTTTATCATGGAACCACCCATATACGTAAACCATGCCCAAGAATGATAACATTTTCATAACACATAAAACAACCATAAAGGAAAGATAACATCTCAACATTTCAATCACAATATATCATTTAGAGATATTGAAATAATCAATGATTTGTAAAAACCATTTTTAATACAAAAAATACATAAAACGGGTATATGGTATTTATTTTCTATTAAGAAAAATACTACATCTTATTAAAGAATCCAAAGATCAAATAATACTCGCGGCGGAGGAAAAGATCGTTGTCACCGCTTACGTTAAAAAGAAACATTCCTTTTTGTCGTTTAGTTAAAACGCTTCATATAAAAATATTCCCTTTGAATGAAATGAAAATTAAAAGTTTTTTATACACCGTATAAAATAAAGTTGTGTATAAATTAAAATACACCTCAATGAAAGGAGATTGAGATGAAGTCCCTTACGTCATGTCCGACATGACCCGTTTGTTCTTTAATCTCCTTAATAATAAACTAAAGTTAATTTATACTTTACTAAGAACCTTTTTCAAGTTTATTATTCCTTTTATATCACTTATTACCCTATTATAACCATTATCTAATCATTTAATTTAGTAATGGTTGTTTTGTCGATATTTAGTACTTGAGTCAAAAATGAACTTCTTATAATTACAAGTTGTTCATGTGGTCAAAAGTCCATTATCCCCATAATGATATTCGTGATTTAGATATCATATATATCATATATATCTAGTATATATATATATTTATAATTGTACATAACATTTGGAGGTAAGAAATTAAATGCACTGTTCATGGAGATGGTAAGTTGTACATACAATTGAACGCTGCTTTCATATCTATTTAGTATTTTAATGGAATGAATACTTAATGATACAAGGGTATATTATAATTATAGTATAATATCATATATAATTTCATTAACTCCATCCTTTATACATTCCACGTATGGCATGAACGATTCATATCACTTTGAGGGGGCGGTAGTCTGCACTTCCTCGAATGAAATTATCATATTTACCCATTATAGAAACCATAAAGGTATGATATAAATGAAAAATATAGATGTATAGAGAAAAAAATATAATATATATCACATGAAAATATAGTAACATCTTAATGGACACCATAAGAGGTTGTAGAAGATAATTGAACAATCATCATTTCGTGAGGCAATAGTTCGTTGTCCACAGAAACAGTATGTTACTTTCCCATTAGATGGAGGTGTGTGTTAGTGTAGCTATAATAATTCTCATAAAAAAAACCTATTATATTGAGTATAATGATTTTTTTATAAAATAGAGTAATAAATATAGTAATGGTTTTTGAGAAGTAAAATAAAAGAAGAGAACTCAAGAGAAGATGTTATCTGTAAATTGGGTAACTCCCTTTGGTTTGAACCAAAAGGATTTCTTGAAGTGACTTATGCATATGTTAAGGAATAAGGTTGAAATGGAGGTATGTGGGGAGTTTATTTTAGTATATTTTTGATGATCCAAGGGGCTTTAGAGGTGTGAGTAATTGGTTATAAGTGATGTATTTTTATAAGGGGGAGGAGGGGCTCTTTAGGAAAGTTTGAAAATAATATTTTATTATATTAATATTTTCAGTTTATAAAGATCCAAATCTCATTATAGTCAAAGATAAGATGACTCTTCTTCGAAATAAAATCATCTAATAATAATTTGACACATTTTGGATATTTTTTAACATTTATAATCTTATTTATTTAAATCATTTATTAATGAGGTAAACACTGTATCATTATTGTGTCATAATTAATTTTATTTATTTGATGTTGATATATTATAAAAAAATACCATAATGTTGTAAATATTCTTATATTTCAAAATAATATTTATATTAGATTATAGAACATATATAACTGCATGTAAAAATTGTTTTACTAAAAGATATATGTTTATGTCATTTGTGTCTTTACATTAAATTAATTAAAATAAAGTGTCATTATCACTCCCTAGTGGCGCTATGGGATCCCAAAATCTACCCACGTATGCCCATGGTAGAACATTTAACAACCAATAGGATTAAAACACATGTTAGGGCAATTTAATATTATTATTATAATATTTGTTTACCCTTATTTACCAGATTTACCCTTTAACCATGGTAAATAAAATATTTACCGAAATAAATATTCATAATGTATAAAAATAAAATCTACCTATTTACATAATTTGAATTCTTGATTTCAAATATGGAATCCATTTTTTCAAATTCAAAACACAGAATTAGACGTAATTAATTTAAAATTAATTCCTGTTGTCAAAATAAAATGCGCGTTTTTAAGAAATAATAACTATCAAAATATTAACACTTGTTTATGTCTAATTTCAAAATTATATTACTTCCAATTACCAACATTGGATTAAATTTTAAAAATATAATATAATTACACTTTAAAACCAATTAAAAATATAATATAACCATATAAATAAATTAGATTAAAAGACAGTTTTAAATTAAAATGCAAAATTTTTCACGATTCATTAAAAAATGAAATTTATCTGAAAAATACCAAAATTTCATCCAAAGTAAATTTTTATGTCCCGATTCTAAAAAATAATTTTATTTTGTCAAATATAACATATAAAAGTGACAAATCAAGATTTAAAAAGGGTTTTTCATCAACAGGAGGTAAATCGACCTTTTAATGAATATTAGAGTATTTATGCTTAAGATTAGATTCATTTACATTTTAAGCCTCTAATTTTTATTAGATAATTTTAAAAACATTTAAAAAACATATATAATCATATTTTAGTTATTTCTATTCATTCCTACCAATACAAAGGCTAGGCGTTAAATACCATTTAATATAATAATATTTTATTATTATTGTTCAGTATAACTCAACGTTGTGCGCAACATAAGATTTCAAAGAAACACGTTGTTGCATGTCGGGTATGCCATCAAACATAGAATCCCCTTTAAAGTAAAATTAATATTTAATTCAAAAATATTAATATAAAAATTTCATATTCTTTATTAACCTAGGATGTTACATTTCATGTATGTTTTGATTCTATAGTTATGATCCATATATATTTACCACAATTATATGTTTTATATAATTTTAATCAAGATAAATAAATAATACATATTCATTATATATATTTTTATAATAATGTCTATAAATTGAAGATATAAAAATGAATCACATCGCTTTATGAAGGTGGTGTGCCACATTGATGCATGAGTGACATTGTCAATTTATAATTGGTGGAAGTGTATGGAAGTATATTATATTATATATATATATATAATTATTTAATAAGTATCATATATATTCATTTTTTCCATAATAATGACAATACATGAGACGTAGTGATGGAAAATCATTACATCAGTTCATGATGTGGTAGTCCCCTACAAACACGAGGGACAGTTTAGTTTCTCGTTTGATTGAGAAATATATTAATATATTATATTCCCTCAACACAGTAACATATTATTAAATGGGATATATTGATTTTATTATATTTTAATGGTTAATAAAAAATTTAACATGGTAAAATAAAAAAGAAAAATAAAACTATTCAGTGAAGATGATTACCTATTCCTTGAAGGAGATCCATTAGATCTCCTCTTAATGTCCCTAAGGTTGAAATTTTTGAATACCATAACTATATTACTTGTATAAGTATTTTTAGAAGGGATTTTTTTAGTTTTTGTTTAATCTATGTGGTTCTTGGTTGTGTGTATAAGATAAGAGATGTGGTACCATTTTAGAGTGAACAATAGTAAACACATGGAATTTATCAAAAAAAATAAATAGAATAAATTCATTTTCATGAGGAAGTGGAACCATGTCTAGAAACCCAAAATCTAGTAGCATGGAGCCGGTGTATTCTTTATTAAATTTTTATAACATACAAGTAATTTAATCCTTAAGGAATAAATAGTTTTTGGTATTCATGGTAAAATAGATAAATACTTGATTCTTTCATTACATTGGAATACACAAATTTCAACATCATTTTTTTCGAGAATAAAATTATTTATTCTAGAATATCATTAAATTCCAATCATATAAAAGAACATAGAATCCTGGGGAATGAAAAAAAATAATGGTGAGCTAAAATGCTCAGTAATGGTTAAGTACAGAAGAATATATCATTAATCAATAAATAATAATAAATATGTGAAGATAAATAAATGTACACACATTCTATTTTATCAATAACATATCTATCATAATTAGATATGGATAATCAAAATGGAAAGTTTAATGATATAAAAGACATGATATTTCATAAATAAACTTATAATGGAATGCATCCAAAGAAAATATCATTGTGAAAACCTTATAGATAATAATAAATTAATTCTTATTGAAGTAAATTCCAAATTATTGTACATCATGATCTTATACATCATGATACATCTACCCTAAATACCTTTCAAAATATTATTTAAAATTATTGGTAGAAACCCATTTAATGATAGCTTATTTATTCACCTCATGAGACTACCAATGAACCGACATGCTATATAATTTAGGGGCCCACTCATCATAGAAGCTCAAAATAATTCCTCACATATTGAATAATTGATTAAATTCATGAACATTTCACCTTATCATCAAATATCCAATTTGAGTAAGGCATACATAATTATAAAAATTTCTCTATATATATGAACAACTTTCACTGTAGAAAAATGTATGTATAAATGATATATATTTTAAGAAATAAACATATCTATGATAAATAATATAGATCTTTAGGATAAATTTAATGTCCATAGGAAATTGATAATTAAATGGAAAGTCAATGACTAAAAATTCAATCAAGAAAGTGAATTTCAATACTTTAATATGTAAAAATGATCATAAAACATCTATAGGATGAATAATAATGTTATAAAAACTATATATCCCAAATGTATTATATCTATAATAAAGGGTCATTGTATTTTAAGAATATAAATACAATAAAATATACATGATAATATTCTTGAGGAAAATATCCTTTTTTATTTTTAAAATAACCCTTGGAAACTAAAATTTTACAAAAAAATTTTAAAATACTTCTCTAGGAAAATGACTAATGAAATTTATAAAATAACCATTAAAATATAACAGCGGTCATGATGGCTGTAAATTTTATTTATTTTGTGCTCGTTAAAATAAAGATTCATTTCACTTTTTTAGTAACAACCAAATAGATTTGTTTTTTGAAAAATAAATTATTTTTCCTTTAATATTTTTGTAAAAACTATGAATGGGTAAAAATGTCTTT
Source organism: Viscum album (assembly GCA_963277665.1). NCBI lineage: Eukaryota > Viridiplantae > Streptophyta > Magnoliopsida > Santalales > Viscaceae > Viscum > Viscum album. The sequence continues at coordinate 1,667,418,070 of OY728143.1, read as the reverse complement.
AAAAACCATTTTTAAATGATTAAAAATATTTTTCAAGACATTCTTATAAGACATGGGATTTGATGAAAAAAAGATTTTTAACCAAATAGAGAAATAATATCTGATTTTATTAAAACATTTTCTCAATAATTTTAAGTACCAAATGATGGAAAAACTGTACTATTACTTAATAAATATTATAAATAAACATAGTATAATAAAATTAAAGTATTATTGAACAATTAAAAAATACATCAATGGAAATTAAAGTATAAACAATCATGATTAAAATGAGATTGTGAAATATACCCTTGAAATGATCATAACGTTGAAGTGATAGTTAAACCATAAGTAAATTAGATGTATAAAATGTAAATACAAATAAAAAATTGTATATAAAAAATAATGAAATCAAAATTAAATACACACATAATCATATAATATAAAAAAACAATGAATAATTAATATAACCTAATGGAAAAAATTTTGTTATGAAATTATGTACCACTTGTTAATTATCTATTAAAATCCCCTTGGATTAAATAATTTAAATTGGAACATAAAATACCATTTTTAATGAATTATTAATGGTATTACATGTTAAATGGGAAGTATATACACCATATAAATTCAATTAGGTGCATAATATTGCATTGGTTCGCAAGGTGATTCTCCGCCATACACACGAATGATGATTTAGTAACCCATTTCTTGGAATTTGGGATTGTATTATGTATTTTCATTAACATTAAAAAATATATGTATATGTAATATACTAAGGAAATTATATTATCATTTTTTAATAATAATTTAGGTGGTTGGACGAAGAAATAAAATAAAAATTCTTGTTGAAGAATGTTACCTCATCTTCGGGTGACCTTGTAATGTTTCTAAAAAAAGACATACTATATTGTTATTATTATAAAAAATAAAGATTATAATATAAGGGGATAAATTTTTTTTTAATTTGATTAGTGATTTCTCAAACCAAAAGGGTTTTATGGTGTGAATGAGGGAAATGAGGGGTCCTTTTACAAGTCGGTGAGTGGCACAATTGTATTTTTTTTGAAACGAAAAAGGTGTACTCATGTTTATCACATGAAAAAGGGCCCAAAATAGATTATTATAGATATTTTGAAATTATATTTTCTAATATGGAATGAAAATACATTTTATATATATTTTTATGTAATTTAAACCCTTTTCTTTTTAGTTATACCCACGATAAACCCATTTTTATTTTTACCGCGGAAAAATAATTTTTACAGTTTGTACTATTAATTATGGTAAAAAATGAGTTCACCTTATTATATAATATAAATTATTATTATTTCAAATATTGAATCCATTTTTTAAAATTAAATTCACATAATTTTCAAAATATTATTTAAAATTAGTCCCACAAACATGATGAGAAAGTGGGTTTTCAAAGAAAAAATGTTCAAGAGTGTACACAGTTTTTATATCACAATTCAGTAATAAAATTATCAAAACTACATAAATTAGTTATCATGATATATAATTTAACTAATTTTACATTTAAATAAATTATAAATGATAAATTATCTTCAAAAAATATTTAAACAAAAAGTAGTTTTCAATTAAAATTCAGTATTTTTCACTATACATTGAAAAATGAAACAGTTCATAGAAATCCCAAAAAATCACCCAAAGTTAATTTTTATATGATTATTTCAAAAATTAATTTAATTTTACAAAATAAATTTTCTTAAATTGGTAATAATTATTTTTAAATTATTTTCAAAAAGGACGGTTAAACGGTCTTTTAGAAAAAATAATGTTTTTAGGAAAATATTTATTTTTCTTTTAAATGGTTATGTTTTATTTCTAATTAATAGAAAAAAAATAATTTTCCTAATTTGTTTAGAATTATTCATATATTCTAGTTTAGCAGTTGGGTTTTAATAGTCTAATATATTATGGTTTATTTCAAAGTGGGGTTGCGCGTTCCACAAGCTATCAAATGTATTAAATTTAAAGAAATGTATTTTGTTGGATGTTTAAGCTTGGTGTATAATTTCACATATTATATTAAATATAGTGTTCCTATTTTGAAATGTTGGGGTGCTACACTCTCCAAACCTTAAAAAAATTGTGTCCCTACAATTTAAACAAGATCTCGATAATCACGGGTTTGGCATTTGTAAATAACATTATTAAAAAACCATCATCATAAAAAGGGTTAATAAAATAACTTGTTAATAAGAGATAAATGGAATTAAATAAGGTCGTATGGAATAACATATAACTATATTTCTAAAAAAGGTAAAATTGGTTTAAATTAAAGATATTTACATGTATGAAAAGAACAAATAATTATATATAATGACATATGTCATTGATTATAAGAAAGTGAATGTTCAATGGAAAGTTAAGGACCTCAAAATAATAAATCTGTGATTATTTAAAAGACCATATGATTCATAGGATATGAAGGTAATAGGGTAACATTTTGTTTTCAAGATCCTTTTCCTATTGTTGATAAATTATTTTTACTGTCTAAGAATATAATGAAATATACTTACTTGATATGTTTCTATTTAATAAGAAAAATTTATTCCTTTTATTGTTATTTGAACAATTTTGAATTTATAACTTACTCCATGAATTGAACATCTAAAATGAATTTTTTATTCCTAAAGTGCTATAAATATCTTTTAATAAATCATAAGAGTAGCGAGTCTTTCCATCTTCCTTAAACTGTTTTATAAGACCAATATGGTTAGCACAAGTTATCATTATAATACGTTAATCTACAAACCTCAATAGTAACACCACTATTTAATCCTTAATATTAATTCATCAAATAATTTAACTAAAAAATCGAATCTGAACTATAACATCATGTAGGCATGTGGTAGGAATTCAGGCCTTATCTTCCTTCGGTTGTGGGTTCATGACCCAAGACATTACCAAACATTATTAATTTTCACCCAACATGTGGGCTACCCTTTTTAAAAAACGATATTAATATTAATCCTATAAAGTTCCCAAAAACCTGATAGACATCCTTGAAATAAATTCAATCATTTAATAACATTTTTAATATGGGTTTCAATATAAATTATTTATTTTTTTAAAAATGTATAATAATATTATTATACAATTATTATAATGTTATTAATGATCATATTAATCATAAAAGTTATGAATACATTTATTCTCACATCTATAAAATTTAAAGACATTATTCCACAACTAACTTTTCTATTAAAACATAGAAATTACATATATTTATACCAAAATATCCTTAACTTGGTAGGCCCCTATATTATAAAAGATAAAAGATAAAATAGAGTGTTAAAGACATTAAACTAATGATAAATATTAAACTCATAATCCCATGATGGTATTAATAATAATTAATTTAATAAAGACATATATTATTAAGATATTTGACACAATCTATAGATTATTCTTGATTCTTATAAAAAAATAATATTGGTTAAAATACTTCTTTAATATAATTATAGAATACTAATAAATACTTCAAACATTTTATTTCGACATAGCTGCCTTGTTGGTCTAGGAGTTAACCAATATAAGTGGGAATTGACTAAGATAATTACCAGGTTCCCCACATTTTAGAAAAAAAATATAAATAGATCCCTATGATCAAAAATATTTCCTTCAACCACAATCATTATTTTTTCTCATAAATTCATTACTTTATTCCCTTTTTATCTATAAATAAAATATTTTCCCATTCATTTGTCACACCTTCTTTTTAATTGAAGTCAAATTAGGTTTAACATAATTCATTCATTGTCTTAATCTATTCAAATCCTTCATAATGATTTGTAACAAAAATATGAATTATCCTAACAATATCCCCTAAAATTCTCAAACCATATGTGTAGTAAGGCCCATTTTCATTCACTAGGTAATTATCTAGTCTAGCCTAATTCACCTTTGTTTGGAGTTGTTTCACCTATGTTTATATTTCCATAACCATTTCCACTTTTTTGTGTAGAAATTTATGTATTTATTAGAACACCCACATAATACCTTCCTTACCAAAACATTATAATGATATTATGTACTTATCTTTAAATTATATCATAGGTTTATGATCCCCAATATTGGTTTTCCAAAATCTTGTTCCCATGGATTTTACTAAACATCATATAATATAAATTCTAGTCACCCTAACCACAGTATCTTAGAGCTGATGTCTTCTTTATTAGATTATAATAAGATACAAGGAATCACATCCTTAAAGACTAAATAGTTTAGTATTCTTAGTATACTCGATACGTACTTAGGTCTTGATTTACAATTGAAAACAAAAAATACATTATAATTTTTTCTTGAGAATAACATTATTCTACCATCATAACCTTTGATGTCAATCATATTACAATTCAAGGATTTAAAGGGAAAGAAAAAAATAAGGGTTAGCGCAAATGATCCATAAGGATTAAGTAAAATGTAATCTCTAATAAATCAATAAATAATAATCAATATGGAAATGTAAATGACTGAACACACATTCAATTAAGTAATAACTTCTATATCATAATTACACAATTAATAATAAATATGTAATGGGAAATAAATAAAAACACATTCCATTTAATAAATAATATAAAAATTAAATGAATCCAATTATAATATAATTATAAATATAAAATGGATAATAATAAATAAATACTTAATGAAGGATATTATTAATTATTGGATACCATGATCTCAGTCATCACGATACATGTATCATCAATACCGTTCATATGATGGTTTAAAACTATAGGTAGAAACCCTGTTAATGATGGCTTAATAATTAACCTCATGAGACTACCAATGAATTGATGGGATATATAATTCCATGCCCTACTAATCAATATTGGTCCAAATAATTTCTCTTATATCTAATAATTAGTTTAATTCATGAATAATGTTGATTACTATAAAAAATACATATTGAGTAATGAATACAAGTGTATCAACATTTCCTCAAATAAACAAATATATTTCAATGTACAAAAATTTAGGGATAAATCATATAAATTTTAATAAATAAAAATATCAATGATAAATAATATGGATATTTAGGTGATATTTAATGTCCACGTGAAAGTAAATAGTTCATGGGAAATTTAATGACTATAATATTGAATCAAGGAAGTGAATTTCAACGCTATCCTTGGAAAATGATTATAAGCACTCAATGGGAATAATAAGGATGGTGTAAATACTCTATATCCCCAATAGAGTATATGTTAAATAAAGGGTTATTATCATTGGAAAATAAAAATATCCAAAAATATATTTAAACAAAATCTTGAGGAAAATGTACTTTTCATTTTGAAAATCACATTTTAAAAATAAAATTTCACAAAAAAATTAAAAATGATTTTTTTAAATGAACTTTGAAACTTATAAAGTAATATTTAATACATAATAATGGTCATGTTGCAAGGAAATTTCTCTCATGTCGTACATGTTCAAGCAAAGATTCCTTCACTTTTTTGGTAAAATCCAAATATGAATTGTTTTGAAAATGACATGAATATTCATTTGGAAACATTTTTTAAAAATTAAAAATGGGTAAAAATTTATTTAATAAATCAGTTTTTAAAAGTTTAATTTTTTTGGTTTTTGAATTTTTTATGTAAAAAACATGGGTTCTGATGAAAAAGGATTTCCGACCAAAGAGAGAAATAAAGTCGGATTTTATTAAAACATTTTTTTCAATTATTATATGTGCCAAATAGTTGGAAAATGGTACTATTACATGAAAATGTTTATGAAAAAACTAAAGGAAAATAAAATTAAATGGTTCATTAAAAAATGAACAAATAGTTTCTTTCTATGAAAATTCACGTATAAACAACCCTGATTAAAATGATATTACAAATTAATCCCATGTAAAGATCATAATATTGAATTGGGAATTAACCGATGATTCAACTATGTGTATCAAATTTAAATAAAAATAAAATAAGAGTATATACAACACAATTTAGTTAAAATTAAATACACACATAATCATAAAACATCTAAAACAATGAATAATTAATATAACCTAATGAAATAAATTGTGTTATCAAATTCATTAACCCTTATTAATTTTTAATTAAAATACCCTTGGATGAAATAATTATAATTGAAACTATAATACCATTAATAATGAATTATTCATGATATTACTTTTCAAATGGGAATTATATACACAATATAAAATAAATTAGGTGCATAAAATTATAATTTGCCTCAATGTAGGTAAAATTGAGACAAAGTCCCTTACCTCACACTTAATTTTGGTTAAGTGTGATTTAACCAACTTTTTAGGGGTTTTATATGTTATTAAATTATTTCAGAACCATATTTATGTTTATAATATCATATATGATCCTTTATAACAACTTATCCCCAATTCGTTAATAATATTTCATTATTTTGATTGTTTTAGGTTTTAATTGCCTTATCTTCTCATTAATTCTTTTTCAAAAAAAAATTTGTTCTCATACATGTTATATGGTTCCCTAATCTCAAAAAATAACCATATAATAATTATAATATTTATAAATTAGTTATATTTTTAGGACCAAACATGATATATGGGTTTGAGAAATGAAGTATGTTATTATCATGGAGATGGTAGGTCGTATGTACGCATGAGAACAATTTCCATTTTCAATTATCATTAGAGAAAGGATGTAAGTAATATTTTACCATTAAATAATTATAATAATATAATAAATAACATATTATTTCATTATATATGATTTTATTTTTCTGCAACGTGGTATGGTGATGAAAAAAGAGAAACATCGCTTCATGATGTCTGTAGTCCACACATACAAAAACGATGTTATCTTGATACATAGTTATTGGAAGATGGTAGTTGCATGGGAGTATCTACCCTCGAGCATCCATGGAAGAAACCTTGGCACTTCTGATCAAGTTGACAACTAGGATGCAAGATCCTTCGTGGATGTTCTTATGGGACGCACTTCAAATGTATCAAATACCTCTGAACAAATTAAACCCAAACACTATCGCATAAAGGTCTTTCGGCGATCTCTTTATCAAAAGAATAGGTGAACACTCTATCTACAGATCTACGATTTTCATTGGTTGGTATGTTATTTAAATGTAAACCCTCACTTTATTTTCTTTTAAAAACATTAGAATGCATTGGATTTTCTAATTTTCACATCAGATTATTGAATTCGCTGCATGTTTTGTTTCTATTTTCATCAGAGGATAAGTATTATCAATTTTAGACTTGAGGTTCCTGGTCTTTTGGGGGTTTCAGTATGAATTTTCTTCAATTGTCTCTAGACTTCTTCCTGGATTCTAATCCCCCCCCCATCATTCCTCTCTAGCTAGGGTTTCTTAACTTTCCCTTATATCTTTCCAAACAGAAGGCCGTATTTTCCATTCCTGGTATGTTCGGTCAACCCATAAAGATCGACTCAACCACCTTAAACCTCACCCGCCCCTATATCGCTGGTATTTGAACTGAGTTTGATATTTCTAAAATCTTACCTTCATGATTCTGGATTCAAAACGGGGATAATGGATTCATACAGGAGGTTGTCTTTGAGAATGTCCCAACATTCTGCAAAAACTTCTCACGAATAGGTTATTCTTTGAATTATTGTGAGAACATATATAATGATCATTGGGATCCCCCCATTTTCAAATCTATTTGGTTGGAAAAGGAATTCTCCAAAATCCCCTATGTCTCTTAGACTGAACACACTTCTGACCATAATAACATCTTTCACTCTTCTGGGCCTTCTATGACTATACCCACCAAACTCTGTCCAAAGACCCTACACACCATCAAGCCCTTTGAAAAATAAAAAAAAATATCTTTACAATATGGAAGATTCCACTCTTGACGCAATAAAATATTTGGATAGAGAGATAGAAATTGGTCAATCTGAACAGGAAGAAACCCTACAAGTTGAGCTTGACAAACCATGCCAATTTGAATAAGAATTTTTTAAACCAAGAGCTAGAAAAGGAAATAAAGCAATAATTGACTCTAACAGCTTCATTAATCTCAGTGATAGGAACACCTTGAAATGTAGGGATAATATTAATATAGAAATAAAATTGGTTATGTGTTCCATAGCTGAAAGAATGAATGAATAAAACGCAATTCCCCAACAACTAGCCCCTACTAAGAATGTGTCTGACCCCTCAGCTGCTTTAGTGAACTCCTTTGATTATTTGGAATCTAAAGGGTCATCCATCAAGGATAATGAAAATTATCCTACATATATATATATATATATATGCGTATGTTATTCTAGAAAAATTGGATTTTCCAAATGACCTTGACTCATGGATGGAATAGAATGATAGAACTGCATTTTGTCAGTAGAAAAATGGGTAGATGACAATGGATGCCTATCTTCATATCAGAGAGAGTATGATCATCAAGGTGGTTGAGGAATTTAAAAAGTATCCAAGATTCAAATTTAAATATATCTAATGGAAATGAATCATTAGTATTCTTTTGGTATCTGGAGGTTATGTTGTACCCCTCCCCCACCCTTAGTTTGTTTTAGCTTTTGTTGTCTGTGAATCCCCCTTCCCAGTTTACTCAGATTGTTTTCTCCCAGAAGTAAAACTATTGTTGGGGACACCACTATTGTTTGGTTATTTCACTAGATGAGTCTATTGTGGCCTTCATGAGTGTGGGTAGAAGCAACTCAGATTATTCTCCCAGAAGTAGGTTTATCACGACCTTATTTTTTCTTGGTGTGGAGATGAATCCACAAATAACTTGTTCTTCTAGTATTCATAGGCATGGGTCACTATCAGTTCAACATCACCCCTTCATTTGGGTGTCCCCTTGGAGAAATATGATTGACACTCTTAAATAGATCAGACTCTCTTTTTTCAAGAATTATGCTCTCTTTATGAGTGTTATTCTACAATTAAGAGGTGGAATTCAACCCTGGATTCTATTACTTCTGGATCAGTAAATGCAGTATGATAAGAATTTGTGATGATGTTTTCCTCTACTTTGTGATCCTTGAATAAGATAAAGGGGGGTTTTATGACTCAGTTTCTTTTAAAATTGAAATATGAATACATTACTAATTTGACCTGGAACTCAAAGTATATCTATGAAGATTACCTCCAAATTTAAAGATAGCTTCTAGATTCTTGGACCCCTCCATGCAAGTTCTTATGGAGTTCATGGACTAGATGATGACAGGTCTTCTTAATAATTTTTACCACTTGGGATTCTTGGTTTTCAGGGATTCTATTATCATAATTCCATACTAGTGAAATCCCTTTACACCTCGTGTTTTTACTGCTAATTGTGTTCTTTAATAAAAATTTTTGGGGTATGAATTTGGTGACTAATTCATGTCAACACATTTATAAAAAATGATGTTATCTTCTTTAAGTGAGTGAAAAAGTAAGAAATGAAATGGTATATAATATTTTTAAAATGATATAAATGATATTGATATCATATTAATTTCATTTTTAATACATATATTAATTAAATTTATCCTTACTATCATCTTTGTAAAGAGTTAGTGAAAAACGAATTACATTTCTTTATGAGGTGGTAGTCTTCCGTACACACGAGGAACATTATTGCATCCCCTAATGAATAGAAATTTCAAAAGTTATATATAATATTTTTAATAAAAACTAATTATGTTTCAGATATCATATATATACTTTAGACCCAACATCATACCCAAACATGAGAGTTAATGGAAAAAACTAATGATATCGGTTCATGCAGCACTAGTTATCCATACACAAGAATAATGATTTCGCAGCCCATTTGATGGAGGTTGGGATGTTTTTAGGACATTACATTAACATAAAATAATCTAAGTATATGTAAGATAATGAGGTAATTATATCATCATGGTTTAATAACAATTCCTGGAGGTGTAGGAATAGATAAAATAAAAATGTTCGTTGAAGAATGTTACCTCTTCATCAGGTAACCTCCTTATGTTTGCACCAAAATGCTTCTAATGTTGGAATTATGCCAAAAATAACAATTCTAGGATTAGTTTATGGAATTTTTAAATTGATTTGGGTAATTATTGTCTGAAACCAAAGGATTTAATGGTAGGATGAAGATAGTATAGGGGGTGGCCTTTTATAAGTGAGGTGAGTGGCACACTTGTAATTTTTGAAAAGACAAAGGTGTACCCATTTTTTTTAGATGGAAAGAATGTCCCAAAATAGAATATTTTCAAGAAATATAAATGCAAAGGTTGAAATATTTCAAGATAATACATTTTATACAAGTATTTAGGTTATTTTAAGCCTTATTTTTTAGTTTAACCCCTGCCCCCATGCGGTAAACCAATTTTTACCTTCACTAAAGTAAATAATTTTTACTCTTTTTACTATTCATTTTTGTCAAAAATTAATCTGGACTTATTAGATAATATAAATTATTTTATTTTCAAATATATAAAACTATTTTTAAATTTCCATTCACATATGCGAATAAATATAATTTAAAATTAATATCGCATACGTGATGAGAAAACGGGTTTTCAAAGAGAAAATGATCAAAAGGTTATATGAAAATTCAATATGAGAATTTTATCAATGATTGAAATTGGATTAATTTATATATAACTGAAGTTATTTTAATTTAAATCAAATTTAAAATGTAATTTAACAATATAAATAATTTAAACAAAAATTCATTTTTCAATTAAAATTTTTTATTTTTCATGATTCTTCAAATAATGAAACATTTCCAAAAAGATACCAAAAATTAACCCAATAAAAATTTTGATATGATGATTTTAAAAATCGAGTTAATTTTATCAAATAAATATTCTATATTTAGTAAAAATTAATTTTAAATTATATACAGAAATGGAAATTAAACAATATTTTAGGAAAAAATGTTTTTCAAAAAATATATTTTTCTTTTAAATGATTATTTTTTTGTTTCTAATCAATATGTAACAAAAATTTTAATAAATTACTTTGTACAATTAATATCCTCCAATTTAAAGGTTATAATATAATAGTATACTATATTATGGATCATTTCAACCTGTGGTTGTGCATTCCATAAGTTGTCAAAGAGATTAAATTTAAAGAAATATATTTTATAGGTTGTTTAAGGTTTGTGTTGTGTTTCACATAAAATATCAAATGAAATTTTATTATTTTAATATAATTTATTGATACCCCATTTGGAAATAATATAGAATCAAAGGCATAATATCATTGAAATTTTTTCAACTAATAATATTTAGAAAGGAATAAGTGGAATTTTAATACTTATCTTTTAGTTTAACCTCTTTGATAACCAATTTTTACCTTAGCCAAAGTAAATAATTTTTAATTATAAAAATAATGACCCTAGTTGAATTATTTAAATTTTAGTTAATAACATTGATATTATATCACATTATTATAAAATTCAAAATATAATGAGATATTTATATTACTTGATTTATAGAACAAAATTGAATGTTTTATATAAATCAGCATTTTTCAATATTCCCGAAAAAATAAATCATTTTAGGAAAATCCCAAAAATTCAACCTAAGATAATATAAACATGATTATTTTAAAAATGTTAAAAATATCATGTAAAAATATTTAAATATTTTTTTCAGTTCTTTTAAACTAATTGTTTTGTGTAAAGAAAGCTATCAATAAAATTAAATTATTTTAAAGAGAATTATATTATAAAATATTGAGGTTTTATAATGAGAAATGATTATATATTATGATTTAAGATCCTATTTGTATAGAATCATTTCAAGTTTTCTATTTTTTATAATAAATATCTACAATATGTTTCATGTGATTTCTAAAAAGACAACTAAGTGAGATAAGTGAAGATTTTTTTTTAACAGAGTTAACATCTGGCCGAAATATTTAGAAAACATTCGAGGATTTCATATTATAGACATTATTGAAGACAATCAGAAATATATTTTTTATGGTGTTTTTGATAAGTATAATTTTAATAGTGAAATTAATATGTATTTATATTTTATTTAAACACTGAAAAAAGATTTTATATTATTCTAGATTCTGTAGGAATAGTTATAGATAAATTTAAGGAGGTTTTACAAATTTCTAATTTTATTTAATTAGTTTGATGTTTATGAAAGGAAATTAATTTAATTAAAAAATTAAAATAAATATTTTAAGAATTCATGAACATTGGAATTTTGATATGACTTTTGGAAATATCCTGGAGTACTTATTATGTGGCAGACAAAAATTATGAGCTTGCATAAAACATTTTATAGAATTCACAACACTCTTTAGAATTTCGTAAGACTTATAATTTGAGTCTAGAAATGAAATATAAAAAATGATCTCATAATATGTGTAATGGATTAATTTGATATAAAGTGAAATTCTTAAGACTATTGAGCTCTGCATTAGACTTTTTCTAATTTCATATGGCTTCATTTCTGGAGTGAAAGACATTGTCTATTTGTACATAAGACATAAAAAATCATAAGATCCAAAATATGAAAAAGGAATGAGCATGAAATTAATTGAATTTTTTTTAACACTCAGATGAAATTTATTAATATTTTTGAGAAAAATTTAGGAATTTGCATGATTTTGTATGTCATTTTCTCAGGAGTATAAGACTTTGTATGTCTAAGTGTAAGACTTTTTAGTCAGTGGGACTTTCAAAAATGCATGAGTGCATAAGACATTTTATGTTATCTTAAAAATGTGCTACTGAGTAAAAATATAGAAAAGGGAAAGGTACTTACCTTCTTATATAAGAAATATTCTTCAAAAAATTAAATCTTTAACACTTATATAAAAATAAGAGTTTTTTATGGTTGATATATATTATATTTCTAGAATAAATATTCTAATGAAAATTAATTCAGTCAATGCTAGAACTGAACTTCAAATGATTAAATAACAAAAAATATAATTTTTATTCGATCTTAATGATGAGAGGATGATATATAAAATGAGAGGAAGAATATTATACTATAAAAGGATTCTAAGAATGAAAATTTAATTTGATTCATAATATTTATATGTAGTCATGATTGAAAATAAAATAGACACCCTAAAACAGTATTATTCCTATATGGTCTTCAAACAGATGGTTATATTGTTTATGTGTGGATTTTATGGTACTAATATGACAATATGAATAATGATACTATTTGGAAGATATAAATGGATTTTTATTTAAATACTACCAAATTTGAAAATGGTTATTCATGGAAAATATTTTCGATAAGAAGTTAAGACAAAATAGAATATTTCTGATCATTAGGACAAAACCATATAGAATTATTTAGGAAAAATAGAGGATATCACAACACTATTATTTTTAAATATTTGATTATATTTAATATATATATATATATAATATGATATGATTTGAGAAATATAAAAGTATAGTAAAATCATGAGGTTTTATAGAGAGTGAGATAACACGATACTATTTATAAAAAGGGACATTCTCTTTATAAGGAAGAATTACCCAACCTGATTCTGAATAATAGGTCTATTTCATTGAAAATTATTAAAGAAGAATAAAAAGAAACTATTTTTGTGAACGGATCCTATAATTCCCACTATTATAGATTTTTAAGATAGAGAATGAGGTATTATTATAAAGTTTAAGTGAGAGACTAATATACTCTGGTATTGTTTATCTAATGTGTTAGTACTTTTAGATTGAGTAGAAGCTTGGTTATAATGATACTAGTAGGATCAATTGATGAGAGATGATAGATATCCTAATTTAAAATGTGATTAGGTAATTTGGTTGTTTACAAATACTAATTTTTATACTATTAGAAAATTATATAAATATATTAAATGAATATATTGGGTAAGTGGATAAGATCATTAAATATAGATTTATCATAGGATAGTTTAGTGATATTCTTTAAGTGGTTTTGAAGGAATTTTTGTATCACCACTCAGGAGACTAAATCATAGAATTATTTGGAGAATGTTGTGGGATTCTGGGAAGAACAATAGGGTTTTGTGTAATTTTTGGATGAAACATGGGTTTAGGGTATTCTTAAACCTTTTGTAACCACATATAAAATATTGTTGAAAATATGTGTCTTCGAATAATAACCAAACACCATGAGTAGTATATTTCCCTCATTAGGGTCAAACCCTTTAATAACTCTTTGTCCTTTTGTTTACTTTATATTTTGAATTTCATGTGGTTGTTTTATGCTGGATGAAGTATATAAAAATCCACTTTCCTTAACAATAATCGTATGTTCCAACAACAGAGAGGGTAAATATTCATAAGTAAAATTATAATTTAGTATATAATGGTCACACCTGATTCATCCCCCACCCATGTGAGTACACCCACTAATAGGGATCTTCAATATATGTTATTCATGTCATTTTTATTACTCGCCTCCATTTCCATATAATGGAAAACCAAGGGTAACTAAGTAAGAATTTTATGTATGAGTAGCACGTTAGTTATGATGAGACTCAAGATAGTGGAACCAAGTCACAAAGGGGAGTTTTCCTCTTAATAAATCCCAGTTAGGATAAAATGGAGTGTTATGAATTCAATCACTTTTGTTTCCATATAGATGGATTATTTATTATGTTTTCCTATATAGTCATAAAGATTCCTTATTTCATAATAATTTTGTGATTGGTATATTTTTATTATTATTATTTCATAATAATCTTATAGTTAAATTTCCATTTAATTCATTCAACTATTTTCCAATATGTTTTCTTCTCAGTGAAATATGCATCACACTAGTTATAAATATTTTATTTGGAATGTTTCCTATGTGTTGAGATTTCTTCTTATTCTTCCAACCTAGGGATTTATTAATTAAAATATATTTTCTAATAATTATCTTATATGAAATTCTATATTTTCATGAAACAGATTTAAAGATTGACTATGTGAAAATCATGAATCTATTCTCTTAAGATAAAATTAATTCAGGTAGTGGATTCATGTGAATTTTTTAAAATTAAAAATAGTGTTTCACTTTACTATAGTATTTAAAACTTGCATGAATTATATTTATTTTTAATGGTTATAATTGGGGTGTAGGAAAGAAACCTACTTTGAATTTTTTTTCACTTACTTTTATATATTACTTGTTTAGTATATATTATGATGAGATCTAGAAATTAATTATCTCATCGTTTTTCATATTTATTAGACATATAAAGTTAAGATGTTACACTTTATGAATGAATATGGATGTTAAGGAGATATAAATTTATTTTGGTATTTTTTCAATCAGATTAATCAAGCATATTCATCTTTCATTATATTAGTTCCATTGATCTATGAGAATCTTGAATCATACATTGGTAATCATTTTAATTATTAATTATAGATTAATTTATATTTTTATAGTTGTTTATGAGTTATATGTGTACATTTAAGTCATTTCATTATATTTAGTTATGAAATTTATTATTTTATTGATGGGTTGATATCGTACATACAGATTGTTCATGTCATAAATTCAAGTTGAATTTACATGTTTACTCTTTTTTATGATAAATATTTCCTTCTTATATAGTTTTTTATTCCCGTTAACTAGCTTCCAACCCACGGGGATTCAAAATATCCCTCGAGCCTTGACACTCACACAATAGATCAAAGGTATCTTAATTTGCTTTGTAAAAAAAATGATATCAGATATTTGTTATTATTTAGGACATTATGGTATATTAGAATAATAATATCATATATCGAGATGTCAGTTTAGGGATAGTCTTGTTAGCTATATATAATTCAAATCCTCAAACTAACATTTAAAGTTGGGTTTTGAGTCTTGAATTTTAATTTTTTTTTCTTTATTTAATTATGATATATTTTGATATACATTGGTGGGTTTGTGAATTTTATTAAGGTTATACCAATAGTTTTGTTGTTTTTCATGTTTTAGGTGAAGATGAGGGAAAATTGATGTGTATAGTTAGCTTCTATAGTTTAAAAACAATGTGTTCTGATTGTGAGCATGGTTATGTTATGTTACTAATAGTGGTCACATAGTTGGCACACAGTCCATCAAACCATTTATCCAAACCATTCATTTACTTTAACCCCTTTATATTTGGTTATATTTGACCCATTTCTCTTTTAGGTTTCTTTTCTGATGGATATTATATTTTAATATAGGTTATTGAAGGTTTCCATCACTATGTAATGTTATTTGGATGTATTATATAAATTTATTTCAATGAAATATTGGTATTAATGGTATTATTTGAGTTCTATAAATTTAATAAATGTTTCTTCATCAATTAATTGAAATGGATTTTATGATTTGGGATAAGTAAAATGATTTTAAAGATGGTTTTTTTGAATAAAAAATCAATTTTGAAGTTTAATTTCATGATTTTGAAAACAATACATGTGATTTTAAAATACATTGTGAAAGGGTTTTATATGGGAATTCAAATTCTAGTGGGTTTAATAACTTTACATTTGGGTTTGGGTTTATGAAGTTAGTGTTGTGACAAAAAATATGTGTTGTTTGGAATAATTTGGGAAATAATTCAGATATTTTAATAAGATATCTAAAGTAATTAAGAGTTTTTTTATAAATTCTTTTTAATTATGATATAAGTTGGGTTATTTTGATAGTTTTATATTGTTGAAATAGATTTATTTTAATATCATGGTATTTTATTTCATTAATATTTTAATCTTGAGACCTATTTTAATTATGTTTTAGGTTTCTTTATTTTTTGGGTATTCCACCACCCACTCCTGATGGATCATCCAGATGAAAATGTGCATGATTATACACATGTCAAACCATAAATTGATAAAATTATATAGCTTATTCTATAGTTCAATATTACATTTATTCCAATCATCCATGGGTAGCAAGAGTCCCATGAGGATGAAGTGTTTTATTTAATGATGATAAAATATTCAAGATTCTCAATATCCCTAAGTATTTGATTATTGAGTTTTCTACCTTTTTCTTAAGGGTTAGAGTTGGAATTAGTGTAATTACACTATTTTGACCAAGTATTAGAAAGATAATTATTGGGAAGGATTTAAGAAATTACTGAATAGGTTATAATTCCCATAAACCATTACAGTGTATAAAGTGATGAAGCTATATTCCCTTTAGTAATGTGATTGATATCTATAGGAGTATGTATGTCATATTTTTGAATTGGTACCCTATCCACACAAACTAGAATTAGACGAATCTTTAAAATCTCAATATTTTGGAAGTTGTATCCCCTTGATATTAAATAGGGCATATCTTGGTTTTTGTTAACTTCTTGTGTGGAAGTGATGAATATAGATACAAAACCTGAGGTGAACATGTGTAGAGTGGTTGATTTTATTGATGCATCTTATATTCATGAAAGAAGTGATATGATTTATAATAAATGAAATGGTAAGGGATATTAGTATATTCAGATGGGTGGTTTCATCAAGACAATATCTTGATCCTTCTTATTAGCATTTATAGGGAGTTAAGAACTATTATTCCATTAATGAGGGAAGATATGTCATAAAAAGGCATCATGTTTAGGAGAATTTAAGAAATATCTTAGTTTTGTCCATTTAGGTCTTTTTTTAATGTTTCATAGAGGAGCTACATTAAAAGTAGTATATCTACATCTACCCCTTTATAGGATCCTTAGGTTTAGCCTATTTAACCCGATGTTGATACAATGGATTTTTTATGTATTACTCAATATATTTTGATCAATCTAACTTGTTTATCTAAGCCAACCATTTTTTCAATATTACACTCCTAACCCTTTTAATTTCAAAGATATTTTTGAATATTTTTGTAGAATTTTACATACTACTATAATTCTAATTCATTATTAGTTATGTTTGTGGATTATGAGTACTAGGGATGGATTCTCACATTAGTGATGTGGATACCTAGTTATTGATGTTTTTATAAAATTCATTTATCTTATTGACTATTTAATTATTCATTAAATTCATTTGATTAATTATTAACTATTCAAATGTCAGTGTGTTAAAGGAATTTTAAATATTTTTTGGAGAGCACCATAGTCGACCTCTTTTCTAAAGAGTGATCCCTTGTTTCTTGTATAAGTAGTGATATAAATCTTTTAGGTAAGGTATCATGTTTTCTCATCCTATCTCATAACTAAGATCATCTCTTGGTTTGTTATCCATAAGACTTTTTTAACCAAATATAGGGTCCATTTTGGTATATCATATATAGTGATGTTTGTTTTATATTGTAAGATGAAATTTTATATTTATGGTTTAATATATGGTTTTTGGTTGCGACTTTTGAGATTCTTCGGGAAATGATATTGAATTTTGTCATAATATTCAACATGATTAATTTAAAAGTACTTATCTTAGTGTATGTCAGTGTGTTAGTCAGTTTTTATATTTGAAATGTTAGTTGGAAAGCTAACCCCATCCATTCTTTCTTAGTCATATTATAGTATTACTTTTTGGGGGTAGAAAATTATATAGTGGGGAGAATTTTCACAACCCAAACATAATTTCCCTTGTTAATTTATATATTAATTTATTTTTATTATCGTTATTAATTTCAAATTATTTTTCCTTTATTTTTATATAAAATGAGGGATTTTTAGACGTTGTAATATTTTCACAAGGTTAGTGAAAACGGTCTGACCCAACCATAAAAAACCAACAGTTAATCTTAGAGTTGATCAAATGGTTGGATCATGATTTGAAAAATTATGTGGTGAAACGGCGAAGAAAATATTTGTGTATGGGTATTTATTATTGGTGTTGGTTCTATAGAACCAACAACATTGTACCTTAGTTTACATGTGTATTCAAATAAGTGAATATTAATTTAAATAAATTATAATATATTCATATTATTTCTATAGAAAATTAATTTTATATTGTCATAGTGTTCCACTTTTATCAAAATAGGTTATAGAAGTTCCCTACTTTTATGAGAACCATTAGACGATATGATGATATCCCATAAATTTTATTTCTATAGTTGGATAAATTTATATGATAGAGGTACATAGTATGTTAACTTCTAGGTGCGAGTACTCATAAACTGATGAGACTTAATCTCATAATGTTCTCATTTTGTAATATACTAAATGGGATATTATGATAATAGAACTGCATGTAGAAATTTCATATGATTAAGTTTCATATTTTATTCCTATATTCAATCCGTTTTTAATGCTTCTTAGAGTTTATAATTATTATTAATGCATGTCATGACTCACACATATTGATGTATTTCATAAACAATGACTATATAGTTCATGGAGATGTTGGATATGTTGGGTGTATCACAAGTGACGTGTTATTAATTAATAATTTAAGGAAGGATTTTCCCTTCTATATTAATATTCGATGATATCTCATCCCACTGATTGCAATATGACTATCTTATAAAATTTCATAGACACAATGTAACAATGTATATTTTAGGTAGTAAAGAAATACATATCAAGCATATAGGTTGATGAAATGGGTGTGAAACCTACTTGATGAGATATTGTAAAAATGGGAATATATTACATAGTGATCACTCATTTATGGTTATTGACATTGTGTCATTATCTTCTCTCTCTTGGGTACCTTGTCCCATTTCTAGATAGTCACTCACTAAGTCTATCCTTTGAACTAAATTAAATTGTATTTTAATTGAATTTTTGGAACAAATATTATTTTGAAGACATATTAATAATTTTGATCATGATTTATTTATATAAAATATAAAATAAATATTTACTCATAGAGAAATTGTTTAATTATTAAAATATATAATATATTTTTTATTTCAAGTTAATTATAATAAAATAAATAATTCTTCATTTATTAATAAATAATATATTTAATTACATGAATATTTAATGAATATTTATTTTTTGGGATATGAGTATAACATTTTTGTTATATATTAAATATTTAATAAATATTCATTCTCCAGACCATTAATAGAATATTTATTTTATTTCAAAATAAATATTTAATTGAATATTTATTCAAGTATTCAATAAATGTCGAGGATGAAGAGTGGTAAAAGATAGTGTATGGTGATAAATACTAATTTTTAAGAAAATTAAAAGTTTTTTATCATTATATTAGTTTTCGCACACTATAAAATATTAATATTATTATATTTCATGGGGTCATATAAGGTTTAATATATTATTTAAGCAATGTGGTGTTATTAAATAATCTTTTAACCATAACTCTATCTCCATAAATAGACGATTATATCTATTGTGTAGAGGTTGATCATGGTTGATCAAAATTGATAATAATTGTGCACAATGAAATCTTGAGCACTATACCATGACTAAAGAATGATCTTGAGAGTCTCATCCCTCATCCACCCTCTCGATAATGATAGTGAAAAGACAATGCTTCAATCATGATGTAATTTTCATAGTAATCCATAAGAATATCATAAGTTGATTTATCCACTACACTTGCACCTAAAAATCAATTTTTGTTGTTTATATATCAAAGGAGGATGTGTGGATCACCACTAGATGGATTACATAGTTGGATCCTATAAGTGCAATGACAGTAAATGGAGAATGGTTTCAGAGGATCAAGAAAACCTTTAATGAAATATCTCAAGGATGAAGTATTCTTTATTCTGATCTATTTAAATTTATTAAATAAAATGAAAATATATTTTCATCATTCTTATCTATTTCATTGTCAATATTATATGAAAATAATTCATTGTTCACGATGTTCAAAACATGTAAAATATGTGAATGATATGTTGAATCTAACATTTTTTGAGTTAAGATAAATGCTAAAAATCACCTCTGATGGGCTCAGAACTATCATGTGGTATCATAGGGGTTATAATTAAATTTATAATATGATTTTTCATCAATTATAAATAATCTTGGTTATTAGTTTACATATATTTTATTTGTTTTTATTTAATTTTAAATTTAATTAACATAATTTTTAATTATTAACATTCTTTTCTCAAGTTTCATAATTTTTTAATGATCTCCAAACTGGTATGAAGAATGATCGGAGATGACATCAAGAGGTTCCAAATATTCTGTCTCGTTGATTGGTTTACATGATGTGTAATTGGAGTACACAAAGTGAAACCATGTTTTCTATGTCAATATGTATCGTGTGTTACATGAAACATAGATAAGTTATTACATGAGATGTATTAATTTTTTGTCACGTGATTACCGAGCCCACCAGACACACCATTTTTCAGACTACACAGTGTGTAGCTGGAAGACACCTCTTATAGTCTACATGTTTTAGGGTAGAAACTCATGGAAATTTTGTGGTCAGATGAAATTTTTATACCACATGAGTTAGATATCCTAAATAATTAATGAAACACACAGTATGTATCCAACATAAACACCATTTAAATCATTAATAACTAAGTCCAAAGAACTCATCAAGTCAACTAGAGGGTTATGTGGACACCTAAAAAATAGACCATGTGGTATGTATCTTGTTAGTAAACACTATGAAATTAAAAAAAGATAAATATAGAGGCCCTAGGGTTTCATCCTGGATTCATGAAAATCAAGGAACACAACATATATCTCATTAGTACATACCATATAATCCCCCAATAAGGAAATAATTAAGTTAAATTAAAAAATAATTATTTTCAGCATTAAAATCATAATTATACTAATGGAAAAAGATGTGAATATTATGTAATAAGGGTTTTAATAATTATTAAATGCCTAATTAATTACCTATTATTGTCTATAATTATTGGCCATGTTGTTCATTTTATAAGGATGCATTTATTATGGGTCTCTCTATGTAACATTTGATGGTCATTAAGATAAATGGAATAAATATATTAATTTATTTATTTATTGAATATTCAAGCACTTTTATCATAATAATAAATAATTAATTTTGGATAATTCCAGATAGTTCACTTTTCCATATTTGTTTCATGCGAAGGGGTGATAATGAGAATTGACCAGACCAGTGAATGAGTTGGTTTATTTTAATTTCATATTATTTCATGTTTTTTCAATTATTTATTATTAAATAATATATGATGACCTAAAAATCATCCCTCATTATTATAATATGTAGGGCCTACATGTGTGAGGTTGTATTTTCAATTCTAATTAACAAATTATTTTGTTCCCCTCACCTACATGTGAGTTAATAATATATAATGAAAGGAGTAACCAATGGAATATAAATGTGGTTCAAGATGGAATTGACACAAAACTACCCAGGAAAATACAAAGGTGAATAGGTGTAATACTTAAACTTATGTCGAGACATGCATAAGCAGTTTTTTATAAGGGTTATAGGTTGAGTTACTGTCTTCTAAGTAAATCAATCCTTATATAAGCTCATGGTCACATCATTTATTTATTATTTTATTTTATTTCTATCATATACATGATTTATCATATGGATATAGGACTGTGACCACATAAATAAATAGACTAATATGGAAAGTTCAAATTAAAATAAATGGATTATGCAAAAATATTTTATCATAACATGGTTGGTCCCTTAATAAAATACACTTAAAAATAAAAATTCATGTAATTAATAAAATAATAAATATTTATAAATAATAAATAAAATACCATTTTCCAATAATAATTCATAAAAAAGTCCATAACATGATTAAAAATTCAACCACGGAACTAAGTGTTTACATGGACGTGGCCTGTAAAATTATTTTTTTCGGGGAGTTCTCATAAGGGTTATGGGTAGACACAGCCAAACTTATATTGAATATAACTACCATAGTCTATTTAATAAAAATTTGGGTGAATGTGTGGTGGAAATTAGAGTCTGTATTTTAGGAATTGTAGTCCACTCAATTGAACAACTAACTTCAAGACCACAGTTAGCAATACAACCAGCCAAAACACATTATTATGGTTTTTGGGTACATAGTCTATATCATAAGTATAGAAATATGTATCTTTTACTCTAAAACATACCTGAAAATAGACAATCTCTATTCAATGGTAAGGGACATTGGGACATGAAAAAATTTCTGGTGACTTAATGAAATAAAAATTATTATGTGTCACATAATTTTTAATCAAGTAATCTACTAATCATTTATTTTAATTATTATTGAAAATAGAAAGCAAAATCACTAAACTACTATGATAATTTATTAAATTAGGTTATTTCCTTTCAAATAAAGTTTTTTTGTATATAGTAAAATCATTTAATTAATGCATATTATCATAAAATTTGTTTTAATTATTGGAATTCCTTATTCAGGTTGTTAAACCATAATAAGTGAGAAAATGTGAAAGGATACCTACTAAAGATATGTAGATCATTATTCCTATGTTCATTGTGTTATACTATAAACTATTTCAAGAGAGTTAATGATACAACATAAAGAAATGGGTTATAATAATATAATATCTCAATATGTTTTTCTTGAGAAAGATAAGGATTGGTTTGAAATAAATAAGATTTTAAATGCACTATATCACTTTAAACTGGAAGAAGTGAATCTAGCTCCTGATGATGGATTCAAAATTATGGGGTCTGTTTTGATCACTTAGTGAAATTATTCTTCCACAAGGATAATAAATTATACATTAATATTATTTTATTATCTTTATATCCAATATTATCCTTATTCAACCAAGAATCGATTAATGAAATTGATAAGTCACTCATGAATCATTTTTTCATGCATCCCTAAACAAATAAGGATTGGATGAAACATGTTTCTCCACACCTTTTCTTGAAAATTATGAAATAAAAGGATGAATATACAATTTATACTACAAATCTAAAAGGGAATTTAAAATTTAATTAATGAAGATAATGTTTTCAAATGAATGAGAATGAACATGAGGTAGGTATTCCTCTTAAGTGGAAAGAATATACATTAGAGAAGAAATTGAAATGAATTTAAGAAGAAAGACGAATTCATCCACTTATAGTATATTCATCATGAAAATAATAACCACATGTTAATTAAATTAAATATTCTTATAATATAAATGTATTTAAATAGATAAAAATAATAAGAATATAATGTTTATGGGTTGAACTTAAAAATAACTGAGAAATAGAGATTCCTATGTGAGTAAAGGGGAACCTGCTACATCTAATTTCCATAATGGATTTATTTGAATTTGTAATAAGGTTTACTGACACATTTATCTCAGTATCTAGTGAGGTGAAGTGGGAAATTATTTCACATTTCGAAGAAATAATGTTGTGGTATTTAAATACTAAACAAATGGTTTAAAAACTCTTGAATCGTATATATTAATTACAATGAATATTGATTATAAAATATAATACACTTAACCGATTGTGTAAATATAATTATTTTTCAAATAAAATTAAATGTATTTGACTTTTTTTTACCCATAAAAGTGTTTTAGTTTTAATTGAGTGAAGATATAGAGACTAAAAACAAATTACTTATCATTTTTTGTATAAAAGAAAATTTAAAATAATTCTTTTCCAAAAATACATTAACATTTGTTCAATATGGAAATGTAAAATATTCTATAGATGAATGTAAATTCATATGATTAATTAAACTCCTTCATTAAATTTTAGAAATGATCAATGAAGTATATGAGTGAACGTAGAAAAGATTTAGGAATCACTGAACAAGTTTGATAGAAAAATTCTAATTGAAGTAATCATAGATCATAGATGTGGTGTAAAGTTATTAAAAAACACTAATATAATTATATACAACCATATCATGATGGTTGTAAATTTAAGATCAATTATGAGTCTCATATATATTATAAATATTCCATAACTTTTTCAAAGCCATGTTTTTCAATGAGATGTCCAAAAAATAACCATATGAAAACTATATTGAATAATGGATATCATATCAGTTGTAATACAATAAGAGTATATTACATCACTACCACATTTTATTAATGAAAAATAAATTATAGAATGTATATTTAGTTACAAAAAAACCTCGAACACTATGTTGGATTTGATTTAATTATCCCATATCTACTAAGGATATTATCACATAATTAAGACCCAATGTATTTCTATAATGGAATATTGTAACTTTAATGATAGTGGGAGTATAAATAACATCTATGGGTTAAAAATCTAGTTGATAATGGGTTCTCATTGGAATACTAGACTCCATTAGGCATAATCAGAGGATTAATTCCAGACACACATACTATGTAGGAATTCTTAACCAATAAGGTGGTTTATTTTAATTGTGGTGGGTAATAAATATATTATTCCTTAAAAATATTGATTCCTACTAGGAATTAGTAAATAGGAAAAAAATTAGGTCAAAATGTATGTATAAATTCAAATAAAGGACTCCATATATAAAGATTCAGGAACTCTATATTTTTATTTCTTCTAAAACATGATATTGCTAGTGAGTATTCAAGAGAACATAGATATGGATGGTACATGATAGTAATAATAATAAAAGTATTAATAATTGAAAGGTTTAGTGTATGAAAAACCTATACACCAATCACCATGACTAAAATCCTTTTGAATTATACTAGTAAAAGAAAAAATTTATGATCTTCATATTGGGATATTTATTTTCAAGGCCAACTAATTTAAATTAAACCATATAGAATATATCTATATAACATGAAAAAAAGGAGACCCTATGGTATATGTCTATATGGTATAACTATAAAGATTTGGTGACATCATAAAATTTCAGTAATATATTGATATTTCAAATATTAATTTTTAAAAAAACCATCCATAGTGATCATGGAATATTTATTTAGAATGAATGAGTAACATGTGTCTCTAATTGGATAGTGGGAGTATTATAAGTTTTCTAGATAGATATTTATATATTAATGGAATTTTTTTGTTATAACATTTATTTAAGTATAAGGAATCTAATTTATCCAATTATAATATAAATTAAAAACTGTATTCTAAGGAACAAAATAATAGATCTATGGGTTTCCTAAATCTTGTCATATTTCATATATTAACGATTTATTGAGAAATAAAGCTTAAAAGAATTCAATACTGAATTAGTATTAGCATATGATCCTTCCATATGAAACATATATAAGAATAGAAAGATATTAATGAGATTAAAAGAATCTCATAATCTTATGTTCTAGGAATTTATAAAGTATTCCATGATATGTACTGGTGTTTAATATTAATAATTCATAATGTGTAGTAGGTTAATATTTAATAGATCCAACATAAATTCATTGAAATACAGTTATAAATTTATCACAGTACTTGGAAAAGTATAAGTGGATGGTATCCTAGTGTGTGTAAAAGTAGCAATACTACTGATGAAGGGAATTGAACATTTAACTTCTCTTAGTTCAATTAGATCATGTATCATAGAAAAGGATACTATAATATGTAATATAAACTTATTATAGCTTGTTGTTTCCATATCTATAATATCTGAGTATGTTGTGGCTTTTGATATAGCTTAAGAAGTATTTTATGAACATTCTATACCAATTTTGTATTATATAAAAAGATACATTTTTTAAAATATTTTTATATTATTTTATTATGGACTTAGTTGGGGTATCATGATTTAGACCAGTGAATAAGAGGCTAATACTCAGTTATATCTCAACATGAGTGATTTTCTAAAGGTAGTAATGTTGGAGTAATAAAATTTAAGTCATTGATATGTGGATTGACTAACCATAGTAAAGAAAATGTGTTGGTCCCATCAATTACTACCACATTCAACAGAATCATGTTTAACATATGAGAAAAAAGAGTCATAATTATTTGTCTCCAGTGCAGGTAGGAATCAGTTAGAGTTGGTGCCCCATAACCAACTACATTTTACTTTATAATACATATATTTTCAAATTAGTTAATATTAATATTAATACCTTATGATATATTAATTTCTATTATAAATTAAATTAATGTGATAAAGTTATGGGTTATATATCTCATCAAAATTGTTCATAAAAATTCCCCTCTATAATGAGGACCTTGGGATTCTATGACTATATATCATATGTTTTAGTTCTATGGTTACATAACATTCTATGATAGGGGCACATATTATTTTGTTTTTTAGTTATGTGTAGTCATAAGAAGAAGAAAATTCCTCTCATGAAGTCCAATTTATTAATTACTTCACCACCCATTTTTATGGAAGGTAGGTTTACAATAGATTTTATCCATGGAAACAGAAATACCCAATGACTCATATGTCAATGATTGTTCAGGGGAATACTTTCTAATAGAAGGATATCATCAGGGAAATCAACCAATGATTCTTAAGAACTCACATTGGTCAATAGGATGGGAGGTCATTCTCATCACACCCTCTGAAAGGAGGATTATTTCATACATGGAACTCTCTTATAGATATATGTCATATTTGTGAATCCTTTTTAAATAAAAAATATTGGAATGATCACCCATATGTATTGAAAATAAATTATAGAAATGTATGGATGGGAAACCATTTTTATGTATCTAAGTTTATCAATCGATGGAACTATATATATGTCTCATAGGTTCTCTATCATGGTTACATTTATTGTTTTCTAATGTCGGTTTTAATCCACATGGTTAGGAACTCTATAATTTATCATTATCTATGGAGACATGAGTTATTTTGTGGTTGTGAACAAACCCATTAGTGGGGATTTCTATGCATCCTTATGATAGAAATCAAAACCCATTTAGTTAAATTACACATAATGAGATACATCATACCTTTTATGGTCATTTGATATGAACAAAATCATGAATTTGAACATCATACAATAAGGATGTATTGAGGAAAGGGGCCTAGAAAATTTTGGTGTGGGACTTATTCCCAAATAGACTGAGGGACCTAGAAGTAATATATCCCTCCTAATAGGATATGACCCTAATGTGAATATGTACCAGATAATATTAGTTTGGGTTTGTGGTGTTGGGTTTGAACCTCCAAGAGGCATTCTATTTATCATGTTTAAACTGGAATCAAAGACCATGCAATTTTTATGGTTTGGGTATTTTATCAATTAGGAGGCCCAACAAGGTTGATGTTTGACCATTCTTATTTCATGGTAACCACTAACCTCTAATCTCACTCGATTCATTCTTGGCATGAGAAATAAGATGAATTGTAAGATTTGATATTTCAAGAATTCTCTTTCATATGCTAGTGGATGAGGGTGAGGGTATGAAATGTGGGGAATGTCCAACAAGAAATACTAGGGGATTAATCTTGTAGGGATTCCATTTTGACCTCTTATTATGATATGTAGAATAGTGGAAGATGATGGTGATATAGTCAACAAGGGATGTTTTCTATTCAATAGATGTCACGGCCTAGTAAAAGCATCCATATGCCACAATCCCATAGGTTGGGATCCTTTTTACCATAAGATTATATGATTGAGTGCATTTTGAGGATCCTATATATTTGTTATTTTAACAGTGGGACCTCATTTACCACATGAATTTTTTATTGATATATAATGCTTTTGTTACCTAGGTTAAGATCATGCTTACCTAGAGGCTTTCGAGGGTGTCTTGATGAAGTAATTCTGGGGTTCTATTATAAAGGACATGAAGGAATTTCAATAGTTCATGAAGGGGTTAATATGGTGGAAAAAAAATATATAAGCAATCAATAATGGACAAACACCCTATAGATCCCCCATTCTATTTACTACACTTTTCGATGTGGTGTAGGGGATTCTGAAGGGTGTTCTTCTGTGAAGGGGACTCCTTCATGGTAGGAATCCATTGAGGGAAAAAGAGAACCTTTTATAGTTGGATAGTTAGTTCCTCACCTAAAGGATCCCTTTTTCATTTCTCATTCATGGTATAAAATAGGTGAATTACCTATAGAATTCTTCTCTAGTCATCTATGTTGTTTATTAATCCTTATCTTTTGTCTATGTCTCTTTTTCTTCAATGGCCAGGTATTTATAAGGAACATTAAATAACTATTTACTATAATGGAAAGCTATATGAAAAGCATACCCAAAACCATGTTGTTGAGTACTAAAACTATCTACTACAAAGGATTTTATTTTCTATAGTGCATTAGGGTGAATGCCTCAAACCGAAAAATGAGAAATCGTTTTCAAGGGTTTCAAAAAGGATTACTATTGTTGCAAATGAAAAAATTATTTTTTGGGGGGATTGAATTACCACCTCACACCATAAATGATTTTAATTTTTGGGAATTCCATGAAAAGTAGTGGATCTTCATTTCATGTGAGCTTTTAAAAAAGGAAGACTTATTTTTGGTTCTCTTTAATTTACTTAATTCAATACTATAATATAGTTTTCTAAATTTATTATGGCTTTCCAATTTTCATCATATCTTCTTGAAAACTTTTCCAAGCCCAAAAAATTCCCCCCATTAGAATGGGGTCTGATCAACATTAATAGGAGTAAATTTCATGGAATAACTCGACCCAGTTAAATGTTATCTAGTATACATATTTACCCAGAGGAAGGACAATTTCAATAAAAGGTGTTAGGATGAATTTTTTTATGTACAAACATTACGGTGATTTTTGAATTTTCCTAATCTTGTGTCTTGGAACCTTTATCGTATAGTGATTTTTATTTTGTAATGACTCTTTCCATGTACTTAATACTTTCCATCTTCAACCTGGTCCTTCCATGAAATAATTATTTTTCTTAGTCGTAGAATTTTCCCCAAAGAGTAATGAGGATTCTACACAGCACACATAGTTTATTATGAGCATTTTTCATTCTTTTATAAACCTAACATATTATTAAAAAAATTTATGTTGAAAATGTTTCATGATAATAATAATTTTTCACCTTCAATGACATTTATTGAGAGAAGATTTAATATTTCTAAAAAAAATAAATTCAACCCTTGATATCATGTTATTACTTGGGAAGGTATCCCGAAGAATCCTCTATCATCGGAGATTATAGGATATCCATTTTCAAATAAAATACCCCTATACAACTTTATTCTATAATATTATGCTCTAATTATATATGTTAATAAAAACATTCCCCCTTCTTGGTTCGAAGTATCCTCAAATTCTATTCATGTGAACATCAACACTGCGGGTCACATAATTCCTGAACTGAGTAAAGGGAAATTCATAAATTTGAATGCATCCTTATGGAAATATAATGACCTGAATAATCATGAAATATCCCCATAGTCCACTATTTAACATCACTCTTTGATTTTTAATCTCTCATGGGGTGATTCCACTAGAGGGTGGAGCTCAAAGTGGGATTTTCAGTCTAGAGGAAGCTTCACCGATAAATGGGGTTGGGAATTCTAGCTGAAAAATAGTTACATGGGAATTATTAAGTGGTTAGAGGCTGTCATTTTATACTAGGTGGTATTGATTTAAATATTTTATATATATCCTCTAGCTGGTATCTTGCATTAACTAATCAACTACAGGTGTTGAAGTACCAACTCCTTTGACCTACCGCATAAGGGATTTGGGATCAATTCGAGGGATATATACCATCTCTGTGGAATTCCCATTCTTGGATATATTTATGATGAGTTTCCTCATATATATAAACTATGGTAGGATACAAAATAGATTTATCTATTAGAGAGAACCTATTTACTATGATTGGGAGGTCACTAGGTCATATGTTTCACATTCGTTCACTTATTTTATTCATTGATTGGATAAAATTATTCTTGGAAGCTAGAAAACCTATGCCAAAGGTTCAATATACCAAGAATCATCCAACAAAACAATCATGATATGTTTTAGGTTTACATAGGTCCACTATAAAGGAATGTAAACATACCACATGGGGTTATATGACCTGGTTAGACATATCTAAAGACTTTGAACTGACATGATTTTTTTCCATGTTTTTTAATGGATAGATTTTATTATACAATGTTACATACACTGGTGTTAAGTTTGTAAAGTTTATGATGGAATCCATATTAGTAGAGGCTCAATCTACCAAACCAGCTTGACCCACCCATGATCAGATTTAAAATTTGTTGGGTTATATATAGGAGGAATTGTCTCTACCTTACATGGAAAGACCATTTCAATTTTTATATTCTTGGATTGTGGAACACATTCACTATTATGACTATCAGTATACTATGAACATCACTAGATTAATTTCCCCCAAACTAATTAATATATTATTTCAATCTTTCAATATATTTAGAGGTTGATAGTTCCACTAAGCTACTAAGGGATTCTGCTTTCTTTACTTTTAAACCATATTTAGTACCTTCTAGGGTGATGATAGATAATGGTGGGGGGTTTGGAATAACTGTACCACATTATCTCATTTCAAGATATTATTCTCAGATAGATGGAGCATCCATTTTTGAATATTAATATCCTTATAGGTTTTTATGATATTTTTTTGTCTAAAACTATAACACCTTAATATTATAAAGTAATAACATTTTGTTTGATAGTGTGTATCACACACATCACCAAGCACGTAAGATAATATAATACCCAAAGATTTTCAAATATATTTAATCTTCTAAATAAATTAAATCTGTGATATATATTTCAATTAATGTAATACTGACTTAGTGTACATCTCACACAACACTGAGTTTCTTCAAATGGCTTGCAATACATGCAAGACTGAGTTTTACCGAATAATGATATATTATTAAAATATTATATAATATAACCTAGACATTAAATTAGTAGTTAGAAAAATGGTTAACTAAAATTTTTAAATCTATGGTTTATAGAAAAATAAAATTAATTCATTGGTTAAAAATTAATTAGAAATTAATATAAGAGAAAATTGAATATAAAAAGTATATTGTTATAGAAAACTATTTTTATGCTAATAAGGTTGTTTCACCCAAATAAATTAAATTAATTACAATAGTTATTGATATTAATTTAATATATATATTACATATTCAATGAAATATTTTTTAATCTCATCTTATATATTTGAAAGGCTTAAGATAAAAAATGAACCCAATTTTATGCATAAAATACTATATTTTTTATTAAGGTACTTTTTTCTCCTTTTAATAGAGAACCCATTTTAATACAATTTTTTAACCTTTTATAAATATAATATCACAAAATAAAATTCATATTTTAATGAAAAACATAAAAATTAGGTTAGGGTGAATTTTTGTATTTTTATGTGATGTTTTATTTTTTAATGAGTAGTGAAAAATACCGAATTTTAGTTCAAAGCTCCTATTTCATATAATTTATTTATAATTATAAATTACATTATAAATTGGTTTTGAAGTTTAATTAGATCAAATTATCATAAATTAATCTAATATAGGTCATTTTAATAAACTTTACTTTGAAATTGATTATAAAAACATAGCAAACATTTGGATGTTTTTACCTAAAAACCAGCATTGTTGTCACATTCATGGGATTAAAATTCAATTAATTTAGGTCAATTATGTGATTGGAATTTGGAAAAATGGGTTCACTATTTGGAATCATCATATATATAATTTCTAATAAGGTCACCTTATTTTTCGACCAAAAAGGGTAGTGAGAGTAAATAAGATTAATTATAATTATTAAGGTCAAATTAAGCATAATAAGGGACTAATCCTCAATATTAAGGGGGAAAATGACATAGAAATTGTATAAAATCAATTTTATATCCATATTTAGACCCTATACTCCATTTTCTCAAGTTGGTTTTATTATTGGAGCCACTTTCATTGTGAAAAACGTGTATGGAATTCCTTTTTCAAAATATTACAATAGTGTCACTCCTCCACTATAAAAGGCCTCCTCTCATCCCACTTCCTTACACCTATAAACCCACTATTTTCTACCAAGATCATGCTAAATAGATACCCAAAATCCCTACCCTAATTCTGGAATCCTCTCCTTGAGTAGGAAGAAATCCAAGGAAGCCTTTTTTTAAACCAAAAGGAGTTACCCGATTAAGAGGTAACACCTTCTCTCAAACTCTCTGGTTTCATTTCAATTATCTAACCCATAAAATATTATTATTCAATTATTATATAACAAAAAAAATTCCTAAATATTCTATAATTTTTTCTTTTGAATGGTTAGACCTACACTTTCACTCACTTCCATCTAATGGATAATGATCATACTGTTTACGTGTACGATGAACTACCATCTCATGAAACGATGATTGTTCGTATTTTCCTTTACCACATATCATGGTGGCCATTATGATGTAAATACTATTTATATATGATATATATATATATATATATTACTTATAATTTATAATTATTTTAAAAAACATACCTCTATACATCCCATTTTGTTTAAATACGATAACATCATTTCTGGAAGTGTGGACTATAACCTTCTCAAAATGATGTGATTCATTTACGATATACATTGAAAGTATTAAGGATGATTTTAATGGACCTATGTAACATATATGACATATATATGATACTTTAAATATAATATAAATATTTATAATTTATATTTCATTATTTTAATACAAGAAAGAAATGAAATTAGCATTCATGCATACGTACGACCTACCGTCTCCATGAACAGTGAACTTCATTTCTCATCTACAAATAATATGGACAATTATAAATACATGTGTAATGAATATATATATGATAATTAATTCATAGTTTATATTCATTATATGATAAAATCATAATTTAATTAATAAGAATATCAAAATACAATTCAAATCACACTTAAGAAAACTAGAAAATTAATACCCAAAATATTTAAAATAATGAATGGGTGTTAACAAACAGGTAATAAAATAATATAATGAGTTAATATATTATATTATAACCAATATTATGGTTCTAGTTTAAGTTATTAACATATTTTAAACCATTATACCAAAAGATAAATACTACAAAAAAATTAAGGTTAAGGTAAGGGATTGCATTTCAATTTGAATTTCATTGAGAATTATTTGTTGTTATGCACCAAAAAACTTTTATATGGTGTATATACTAACCTTTGACACATAATATCATAAATATCCTTATTCTCATGATTTTATAGGATTAATTTAATTTCATAACTTCATGGTTATTATGATAAAAATGTTTCAAAGTTGTATGGGACACTTTGAAATGTTTAAAGATTATTCTACTTAATAATGTTCTTAATGATTATCTTTGAAATATCACTTATTTTGTTATTATTAAATTTTTATTGATATAATAATTTTATTGTAATAATTTTTCATTGTAAATTTCCTTGAATATCCATATTTTTATATGATGAGTATTTTTATTGACTAAACCATATATCATTTTGCATACAGTGTTTATATTTATATTTATTTGATTAACTAGGGAATTATTGATAAATATGTATATTTTATTCAATATGGATATTTGATAAGGCATATTGTCTATTTATTAAATTTATTATTTTATAAGATGAATTATTTGTACATGAAATGACAAGTGGTTCCCATACTCTATATAGCTCCTTGATACATTGATAGGTTCTCATGAGATGATTAAATTGGCCAAATTAAATAGGTTTCTACTTATAGTTTTAAACTATCTAGAGGATGGATCTTGATAGTATAGGTCCTCATTTTCCTAATATATGAATTCTAAAAATTAATCACTTTATTAATATATATTTAAATTATTATTCATCCCTGAGATTTTTCATCGAAATTTCTATGGATATAGTTTATTATCAGTTTATTGACTTGATTGAATGTGTTTCAGTTTCTTACATTGCCATATTTATTTTTCCTAATCTAGTTATTTGAATGAAATTTTTTATTTGTTATTTAACTTTCCATTTTGTTTTATTCTAATGGATTAATTATTACTTATGCTTTACTTACCCTTAATAAGCATTTGTTCTCACGCTTATTATGTTTTCTTTTACCAGGTTATGAATAATAAATCATTTAATAAGCATCCAGGTATGAAGTTTATTTCATTTTATTATGTATCATGTTTATAATTTTTATTTACCAATGTATTATGGGTATCATGTATGTAATATACCTTTCCCATACTGCTAAACTGATCAGTTATTTGGGATTTTATTCCTTTTAATCTTGCCAATGTAAAAAAATAATGCATTGGATCCAGGATTCTAGGGTCCGGGTGTTACAGATGGAATCATAGGAAGTTTCATAGAAACCTTGGAAACTGTATTTATAAAGCATATATTAGGGAGAACAACCCCAATATATACATTGAAGATAAGTATACAATAATATCCTAGAATTATAGTATGGTATAAATTATGTTGGTATTCCAAGAAATACATCTCTATCTAGATACTATAGGTGGATGTGAATCTGTCATATATGTAACTTGGAGTAACAACTCCAGCAAGGTGTATCGGCCCTCACAAGGATTAACCAACTACAAAAAAATGGACCTTTTTGCGCACCTAGTTTGAACTTCCTGGGGGATATTCATAGGTTAATTAAAATTTTATTTACAGTTCATTATAAATGATTTGAATATAAAATGACAATGATTTACCTAGGTTAAACATGAGGTGAATTAGGTTGAAAATAATGAGTCAATATTTAGACATCTTAAAAATTATTTTTCTAATATAATTATTTATTTTGACACTATGGATTTTGGTTTTAGTAAATTCCCTCCTCTAAAGAATAAAAACCAAACTAGGGAATAACATATGTAGAAATAAATGGATGAAGTATTTATGTATTAGGGTTGTATTAAAAATAATTTTTAAAAAGATATTTTGTTATTAAACTTATTTTAAGTAGGTCTATCATATTTATTTTAAAAATTATATTAATATTGTTTTAGAAAAGGATAACCTGTAAGCTAGGTGAAAACCAATCAAATTTTGAAAGGCTACAAGGCTTGATCACATGACTGAAAGATGATAATGGTTTCACGCCAACGACTAAACTATGCAATGTCATTGTTAAAATTCCATTTTTTTTATTAAAAAATTTGATAAATAAATATTAATGATTAACCAGTAGTGTATCTTTTAGGGTTTAGAGATTAATATATTAACCATATTATTTTTGGAAAATATTCAGAGAAAAATAGTCATACTTTTCACTCTTGTATGGGCCTTATAATCCATTAGAAATGTATTTTAGTGATTCAGGCCTCAATATTAATTTTTCAATGAATTGGAAAATATACTTAAGAACAACCAAATATTGAAATTATGTTTATAGAAATATATGAAGTAATTATATGTATTCACATTCATAGGTAGTAAAATAATTAACCATCATTAAAAAATGATCAAAAACAAAATGTTGTCCTAGTAACTTAATTTTTTTGAACCGATGTTCTTCTAAATCATCACAGATTTATGGAATTGAGACCCTCAAGTCTATATTGATCATTGAAATGTTTTTATTGATGGCCTAAATCACTCCTTAAAAATATTTATGCATTTCCTCTAAATACATATCTCTACGGGCCACTAATGTTCTCCTACATAGAGACCTATTTATATGTTAATCCATGTGACCTTTGTAATTATCATTATTTATTCTCTAGAGGATGTTTTAAAAATACCTTTCATGATGTGGTATTTTAGAAATAGTAAATATCAAGAAATATATCACCAAGATCGAGCTTGATTTGTGAGGATGAAATTTAATTAAGGTGGGAGAATGTAGCGCCATGAAATTCTAAATTAAGAACATTGTCTTTGATAGTATGTATTACATGCATCACCAAGAGATTAAGGGAATTTAATACCCCAAGGAATTAAAATATATTTACTATTTTAAGTAAATTAAATATATGATATATCTTAAAATGAACAAAATATTGTGTTAGCATACATTGCACAAAAAAATGGGTTTCATCAAATGGCATAAATTACGCACAAGACTGAGTTTTACAGAATAACGATATATTATTAAAATATTATATAATATAACCTATCCATTAAATTATTAGTTATGAAAAGGGTTAAATAAATTATGTAAATATATTTTTTACACTAATATAAAATTAATTCATTGGTTAAAAATTAATTATAAATGAATATAAGATCTAATTGAATATAAAAATAAAATTTTAGAAAATTATTTTTATGCCCACGATGTTGTTTCACCCTAATAAATAAATTTATTATAATTATTGAGTGATGTTATTTTAATATATATATATATATATTATTCAATAAAATATTCTTGATACTAATCTAATATATTTTATAGGATTATGATAAAAAAACCCAATTTTATACAAGAAATACTATATTTTTTATTAAGGAACTTTTACCACCTTTTAATAGAGAAATCATTTTGAATCAAAATTTTGACCCTTTTATAAATTTAATATGTCAAAATAAAATTCATCTTTGAATAAAAAACATAAAAATTAGGTTTGGTTAATATTTTGGTATTTTTCTATGAAATTTTGTTTTTTAATGAAGATTGAAAATAATGACTGCCAATTATCATTTTTATTGATTTTGAAAATCATAAAAAAAATGTCACAAAAAATCACAGAGGTCTAAAGTAGTGAAATACTAAAGCATAATTATCAAAAAAAAATTGAGACCATCACTAGGAGAAGAGACTAAGATGAGGAAGATATAAATACTCTAATATGGGAATGCTATTGACACCACAAAATCCGCTACCATATTCCCCTCCCTCCAAGTATGAGAAATCTCTATCTGGTTACCCATGAGGAGAATACACTTCCTAATCATATACTTAATGTTCTGGGGATACCTGTATTTTCCCAACAAAGCTATGGATCAAGGAAATAAATCTCAACTGCCCTTAGCATGATTTCTCTTTGTTTGCACTGCTCCAAACTGGTGACCATAGCCTGGTCCTCTGCCTGTAAAGCATCACCAATTCCAAAAAACACTGATAATTCCATAAGAACTTACCCCTCCTAGTCTTTAATGACTCCTCCACCTCGCATCTCCCCCCTAATAAGGGACCCATTAGTATTAAACTTGAGAAAATAACTAAGAAGATGCCACTGAACCCAGTGTCCTTGCCTCAGGTTTCTAGTCTAGATAGAAATAAAATGGCTCAGAATGATTGTTCTTACAGACAGAATGAAATGTAAATCCACAAACAACCTAAACAAGTCCATAGTATTGTTATTCATTTTGAAAATAATTCTAAATTGAGATCCACTAATGTTTCTATAGTGGGAATCATTCATGGCCTTCCAAATTGTCCAACACCCCGCTATCAGAATAACAACCCTTTCTTTCTTCTCTGGACTGTGATCACAAACTCCTTGGAACCAAAATTTTAAAAAAGATATCATGCACCCCTCTATTGTCATTTGAACCTGAGAAGACCCTGAAATCCTGCCAAACCCATCTGGCCCAGTCACTATTGAAGAACAGGTGCCCTACCATTTCTTGTTTGGGGTCTCTGCAACACTAACACCTAGAATCCGTACTCACACCCATGCGTTGGATGTTCTCTTCTATGGGAAGGTCCCTATTTATCACTCTCCACAACATGAAATTGAATTTATAAGGAATATCCTTGAACCGCAGTAATTCCCCCCACTGATATTCAGTATAAGAATCCCTTCTAAGGTGATAATAGTTCTCGATGGATTGATCACCTGATGAGGAGCCTGTAAAAATCAGTCTATCAGGGTCCCCATTTATAAAAAATCTATTGAAGGAAGAAAATTTGTTATCATAAATAATGGCCTGTATAAAACTAGGATAGCCACTAGACTCTTGAAAAGAATGGTTCGGTGTAGTGAATCCTGGGAACCATAGCCTGCCAACCCCCAATTATGATGCCAAAAATTAATGTCTCCTCTTCCCACCATCTAGTGGGAGTGTTGGTGCAGAATCTCTGTGTAAGGGTGAATCATGTTCCATATCTTAAAAGGTCATGATTGATGCTCATGCACACTAAGACTATACTTATATTGCATCATCCTACTCTATAGTGTCTGCCCTTCTAGAGCCTCCCGTGTGAGTTTCGCTTGTATCCCTTGCATGGTCTAGGAGACACTTCTTATATTTATACCCCCCTTAGAGAGTGGTCTGGCCAGATGCTTCCCCAAAGCCTAATGTTTTCTGCCCTCTATTTTCCCATCCCATATAAAATCCATAATAATCCTCTCCAAGTTGGTGATCACCCTACAAGGAGCATTTAGAGTAGATAGAAAGTGCATGGTAATGGAAACAAGGATGCTCTTTATGAGAGTGATACGACCTCCAAAGGATAAGAATTTTTTTATAGCTATAGATTCATCACTTGATCTTACTAACAAGCTTATCAAAATGATGAACTCTAAGAGATAAGGGGTTGACCGGTGCTCTGAGATACTCCATAGGGAAGGATCCTCTCATCATATTCAGGTTGTTGTCCAGATCCCTCAACCTCCTTTATGAAGCATTCCTAGTTGTATAATATTGGCTCTTCTCCCTGTTGAGCATCAGACCACTTCACCTACAGTACTCCCCAAGAATTCCATTTATCCCCTACACTGACCTCCTACTACCATTAATAAAAAAAA
Organism: Viscum album; assembly: GCA_963277665.1. Lineage (NCBI taxonomy): Eukaryota > Viridiplantae > Streptophyta > Magnoliopsida > Santalales > Viscaceae > Viscum > Viscum album. The sequence goes on along the minus strand of OY728143.1, from coordinate 1,667,378,753 downwards.
TTAAGTAATCTTCAAACATAAAATTTGAGATACCCCTTGAGTCATGCGTATTCCTTTAAGGAGGGATCATTCCCGTGCAAAGGCCTCTATTCATATAATAGCTAAGCGCATTTTGTGAGAGAATGAAAAGAGTGGGGGAGAAAGGATCCATTTTCCTGAGGCCATGACAAGCCTTGAAAAAACCAAATTTCCTACACATAAATGAAGTTGAGATCCACGCTGATCTAAATAAATAGAAAAGAAGTTCCCTAGTCTAGTTAGAAAACCCCATGCAGTCCAGGACCCTTAAAATGAAACCTCATTCCATCCTATTGTAGGCCTTACTAATTTCTAATTTAATCACCACAATTCCCCCAAATGACATGTTGTTGATTCCAGTAACCATTTCTTGCACCACTCTGATCACACCTTGAATAGACCTCCCTTTGATAAAACCATGTTGTTCGGGAACCATCAAGGAATCTAAGTGTGAGGCCATCCTTTTGTTGAGAATATTGTCCAAAGACTTATACATAATATTACACATACTTATGAGATGGTACTAGTCAATAGACTACGGGTTTCTCACATTTGGAATTAGGAAAATCTTGGTAGAACATGCAATGTGCGGTAGATCCCCCCTGAAAAAATTCATGTATTTCTCTTACAATATCCACTTTGACAATGTCTTATGTCGCCCTGTAAAAAGAACCTTGAATGCCATTGAGCCCTGGTGCGCTATCCAGGTTCAGTGTCCATAACGCCTCCCTCACTTCCTCTTCATCTGGGGGCCTTCGCAATCGCTCATCAATTTCCTCTAAAACACTGATTGGGATGTCCTCAATAATTTCAGAAGGGATGCTCGGATACCCTCCAACTATACTTGGTTTGGGCACTGATAAAAATAATTTGATGGTTTCATTGGAAAAATCCCATCATGGTTATTAGAAAAGAATCTATCTTCTTAGAGGAGGTTAGGCCTCTATACACGATGATGTTCCTTAATACATAAAACTGGTATTCTGATCCCCCTCTTGAAGCCATCTTACTCTAGATCCTTCTCTAGCTATTCGTTCCAATATCAACAGTATATCAATGAGGTGATCCTTCTTAATCCTTAGCTAAGAGAACAAATTTTCCTCACATTCCTCTTCTATAAAATCCTCCATTCTATCCACCTCCTTATAGACCTCCTGTAGATCATGGTCTTGCATAGGGAGGTCCTTCCACCATATGCGTAAAATAAGTTTTAGCCACCTTAACTTATTATGGATAGTTACCCATGGGTTTCCTAAGTGATAGAGATTTCATACCTCCCTAACCACGTCGAAAAAACTAGGTTCCTCCAACAATGTTCTAGAAAAATGGATATGATCCGGCGCGATAACCCTGAACCCAATTAGATGTGAAGCGGAGAGTGATCATAGATGCACCAAACCAAGTGAGAGACTTTGGTGTCCGAGAACATAGATATGGTGGCCTCATTCATCAAACATCGATCGAGACAACACAATGTGTGCCTTTCTCTGTTTATGTTATTTTACCAAGTAAATCCATCTCCCTCAAAGCCTGCATCAAGAGGGAAATTTCTAGTTGTGAATGAGAAAAAATCTTGGCTTTCACTCCTGGGGAAGTATCCCCCCCTGTTTCTCCTTAGGGGATTTAACAATATTGAAGTCACCCCTAAAATCCATGGGGTTCTATCCTAATTAATTCAATTTAAATCATTCCATAAGACCTCCCTATCATGAACATTGCATTTATCATAGATGATTGAAAACATAAACTTATGCCTCCCTGTAGAAATTTTTTTGGTCAGAAATTGATCTGACGCACGGAGAAAATCAACCTTTAAGTGGTCCTTCTAAAATATCCAAATATGAGAGTTGGGAGGATCCCCATTCATTAAACCATTAAATCATATCCTTTGAGAAAACTTTTTTATTTTTCTATACATTTGATTTGGTTCAAGAATTTACACCATAAAAAAAGAGTGATTATAGAGTTCATTAATTATGAAATCATCTTTCGATCGAGCCCCCAGAATATGGTCATTCTATATCAATACTCTAGACATTAAAAACAAAAAAGTTTGGCTTTATCTCCAAACTCCTGTCTCTTAGTATGATTAGACAAAAACAGAGGGATAATTTCCCCATTTCAAGATTGAGAACGGGTGTGCACACCACAATTCACTATAGAGCAAGCTTCCCTGGGAGACTGCACACCAATAGGAAACTCCCTACTAATGATCTATAGAGATGTATAATACTGAATATCCACCAACCTTTGATCATATCCAGATACCTCTAAAGATCATGGAAGGCATAAAGATGCTAATGGGACCAGTGAAGGTGGTGGAGAAGACACCACTAGTAGAGAAGATACCAGCAATAGGGAGAGATCCATAGTCAAGGAAGGAAGGGAATCCTCAACTTCAGATGAGTATGGTTCCCTTATAAGAATCTTTAAAATGCAGATATGAGAAGGAGCCTGAGGCACAAGGAATAATAGGCAGAGCCACAAATATTCATTGAGAAACACCCCTTCAGAAAGGGTACCCTCCCTCCGATAATGAGGTAGTGGATCATCATCTAGGCCTCTGTTAAGGAGAACCAGATCATTTCCAAGAGACGAGTGACCAGTTTGACTAAATTTTTTCTTGGATAAAGAATATTTATAATCTAAAGATAATGGATATAGGATAGCACCTTTTCCCTGATCATAATCTCATGATCCTGAGGGGACTAGTGAGTGGGTACACTGGCCCGGAGGCCTCAACAGTTACTATGACATGGGAGCCTCCATGCGATATTTGTGGCAAAATTGTAGGTAATGACCAAAAATATGGTGGAATGAAAAGAACCTAAGAAGGCGGGGTAGATCAGGGGTTGAAGATAATCATGTATCCCTTCAATCTGAATCACGAAGTGTTCCTAAAGGGAATGAGAAATTTACATCTTAACGTATATCATGGAGACTGACTCCTCTGCCAGACGAGATGTCTGCTAATCTCTGCATAGAAAAAATCTCAGACAATCTCCTACCACCTTTAGAAAAGACTCATTCATGAGGGGGATAGGAAGCCCTGGAAGTGTGATCCACACCGCTACGAAGGGGCTTTCTTTGCCATAATGAACATCCATTGACTAATGGGTAAACGAAAACCTACATCTCCCAATAGATCATCTGCTCCTACTCCAAGAATTAACAAAATACTCCCTAGATGCCAAAACCACACATAAGGACTTACGATCCAAGATCGATACTGTTTCTAGGAAATCGAGGCCCCACCTTTTGATGAAATCCTAGAAAACTACTAGATGAGGCTTTTATGTGATGAATATAGCAATTAGATTCTACTGAATCTCCTTGTCTGCCACCACAAAAGACACTGTCAAGACAGACAATACAAAGCATCCATTTTCAGAGCAAGAAGACGCCACCATAGGGCCCGCTGGTGAGAAAACCTGAGCCAGTCCACACCTTGGGGGAGAGTGAAGAAGGTAATCCTTGAAAGAGAGTAGAGGGGGCTGATCCAAACCCCTACCAGGCACCAAATATCCAAGAACGGGAGAGGTTCCATCAGGGAGCATCGGAGAAATAGGCAGGAGGAGTGCATTTGAATCAATTTTGAATTACGCATTTCTTTATGATATATGAGTGAAAATACTGAATTTTAGTTCAGAACTTCTATATAATCTAATTTATTTATAATTTTAGATTATATTTTAAATTTTTTTGTGGTTTAATTTGATTATTTTTTGTCAATTAACCCAATTTAGGTCATTTTAATCAATTTTACTTTGAAATAGACTATAAGAACGTAGAAAACTTTTGGTTATTTTTACCTAAAAACCCAACATTGGAATACTATCTATGAGATTAAATTTAAATTCCTCTAAGGAGGATTCCATCAAACACTCACTTATAGAGGGATTTTTTTTCTCATTTGGACCATCCTGTAGGGTAATGTTTTCTAATAATAACCAGATTTGTTCTCTTCTGACTTGATCTATTGGGATAATTCCATTTTAGTGATAACCAATTCTGGGATCCATCCATCCATAGAAGCCATATAAGAAGAAGATTGAAAATAACCATACAATAGGTGAAACTGATATAAATATAAAAAATATTATAACCATACAATAGGTGAAACTGATATAAATATACAAAAGATTATAATGATATGTTATGTCACTATAAAGTTATAAATTGTAGACCCAAAGTAATATACAAATATTCTATACAAAAGTAGAAAAAAGGAACCAAAATATATCCCCAGCATCCCAACCTTTATTTCGGTCATCTGCTAGAATCTCCATCCTAGGCATGCAAGAAATCAAATCTCTAAAGCAAGATGCTTCCCTTTGTCAACTCCTGCATATATATAGTCTACCCGAGTACTAATGGAACCCAGATATGGTGTGAGATAAATCTCAATAGTCCACCAAAAATTGTGTTTATAACATATTTTCTATTTAATATAAATATAAATGGTTTGAAAGCATGAAAATATATAAGTAATGTAGTAAAATAATGTAAATAAACAATTACCTGTATCCTCCCTTGTCTAGTGTTTGAACATGTAACTAGTTCATCTATGAATTAACTTATATTTTATATATTTAAGTCACGTGAGGCATATCCACCACTAAAATAACATCGTGATGGTAAAATTGATAGTTACAAGATGTATCATAGAATCCTGAAATGATAATAATAGTGAAATGGTTCCAAGGGAAGAATTAAGGAAAGAAAGACCTCAAGGGTCGCCAACTCAATAGTAACTATAGCCTAGCTATTTGGGTAAGAGTTTAATTCAAGGAGTGTCATCAAAGAAATTATACAATAAATGATCTAACCAAGTCCAAGGAATCATCCAAGGAAAAATATGATAAGTAATGGATATACCCAAGAATATAACCTAGGCATCTTATGTTCATAGAATCCATGCTAGATCCAAGGATTTTATCTAAGTAATCCTCTAATTTTAAAGGAGGGATCCAATGGTGTCATATGGGGCATCCACTAATATATGAGGATCAGGTTCCAATGTGGGTCTCAACCAGGGAAACCAACATCCTTGAATTGGAATGGATTCCATGAGCTCTCAAGTAATTCCCTTGGGAAACCAAAAACTAACTCGATTTTAACCACTCTTATAATGATTTCAAGGTCTATAGGTAATTAGTCACCTTTCATTTGATCCATTTAATTAATTAATCCAAGTTATGTTCATCCCATTTAATAATTCATTTGGTTTAATCCTTGTGTTTCGTTAGTGTGACTAGGCCAAGGGGCATGCAACCATTTAGGTCAATTAAAATTTAATTACTTGTTTCTCTCTAATAAATTTAATAACATGACAAGGTTTTTCTAAGCATGTTAATCCACATTCAACTTATTTAATATAATCTAGTCCAATTGATACCAATACCACACATTCCAATTACCATTTAGATTTATTTATCAAATTATATCACATAGCATATGTGGGTCAAGTTGAAAGTGGCATGGTAAAATCTATTCCACAATCTATAATTAAAAATTGACTTAACATGGAAGGATTATATTTAGAAATTTCAATCTATGTCACACCCAAATGGTGGCACAAACACACATGTCAAATCACTGGCAACCCAATTAAGGATAGCACGCTAAATGGGATGGTCAGTGTTGGGGATGTGAACACCAATTTTTAATAACATATTTATTATTAGTATTATTAATGTGATTAAAAAACTCTAAATAAGGAATAAAAATTTAACCAGTGATACCTAATGAAATTGGCACCCACACAATTGAATTTATAAAATGAATAAACTTGAGGGATGATTTATAGACCTCCTTATCTTAATCGTATGACTCTCCTCATCCAGTATCAGCCCCTAATTCATCCTAGATTATAGTGTATCTAAATAATATATCAATGCCTAAAAAATACAGTATATGATACTGCATATACATAGCATCATGGATAGGAATAATAATGAAGAATTATTAAAAAGGAATTGAGAACCTGCTGATGTGGATCAAATGAGACGAATGATGATTGAATTGAACTCTAGATAGATTCTTGATCTCAAATCCTAATTTCGGCATTAAAATGGAACATAAGAGGAGAAAATAAGGGCTTTTATCTATTAGAAAGAAAAACAAAAGGAGGGTTTCCTTTAAAACATAATTTAATGGAAGACCAATAAAACACACAAATTTAGCCTTTATGTGTTTGGACTATACGTTTTGGACAAAGCATGCACAAACTATTCATGAGAAGATATAGAGAGGTGTATAATGCAAGATTTAGCCAAAAAGTTAAGGAAATAGTGTTCCAATCGTGAAAATATATCTGTAATTTGTCTCTAGTTGTTTCATGGTCATGCATCCCAAATCACACATTTAGGAAAAATCGTCCACCCTACTCTACCCACTATCTAGTCTCTCATGGTTAAAAATAATTGTGTGGTCGACCTATCGTAGTTTATTCTAACCATGAGACAGTCCTTTTTCACCCAAAAAGATGGGCTCTGGGATCTGAACAAGCCCCAGACACCCCTGATACCCTCTCTAACTCATTAGACATCTTTATTAGGTCCATAAAATAAAATAAACCAAAAATTATAGGATCAATACCTGAGTCAAAAAATGGGTTCTTATTGTTCCCCCTTAAAGAAACTCATCCCTAAGTTCACCTTCCAAGGTTAGAAAAGCACTGTCTGAGAACAACTCTGGCTACTAGGCACATATGTTGGCCTCCCTCTCCCAAGTCTCATCATGTACACAGTCATGTTTCTATAGCACCCATACTAGCGAGACAGACCGGCCAAAGATAGCTTTATGCTCTGGTCAAATACTCCTCAAAAGAAGAATCATCATCCAACTCAACTTCCTCATGATAAAAAATATGTGATAGGTCAACACGATACTGGTGAAGCTATGAAACGTGGAATATGTCATGCATGGAATGGTACCTCTGAGGTAGTGGCAACTGATAGGATACCCTCCTGACTCTCTCTAATATTTCTAAGTAACCAACATAACTTGGAGATAACATCCCTTTCCTTCATATCCTCCTGTGAACTATCCTAGGTGATACCCATGGGAAAACATGAACCCAAAACTCAAACACCGTTGGTCATTGATAAAGATCAACTTAAGATTATTGCATATACTAAGAATTATATATACATTTCCTAATCATATTTACCCTATTTGAATTCTCTTACATGTGATGAGGACCTAGTAGGGATGCCTCACCTACCGATAACTTGTATAGGGGTGAACAACACAACCTACCATACAAGGCCTCTAAAGGATCCATCTGAATTCTCACATGCAATCTATTATTATTAGAGAACTAAATAATAGGGATATGATTCTACAAAGAACTTAAAAATTAAAGGACACGTGGTCAAAGAATTTCCTCTAACACATGTATCATTGTTCTAACTTTACATCTATTTGAGGGTGAAAATATAGGCTCAGAAGCACCTTTTTATCCATATCCGTATGCAACCCCTACTAGAACTATTACATGAAATGAGAATATCTATATAATATGATACTACGAGGGTCCTTGTGTAGTCATATGATATCATGGATATAAAACCTTCCCAGTTTATAAACTATGAAAGTCTCCCAGATAGTAATGAAGTGGTATAACTTCATCTTTCGGTCAATAACTACACATACATCATCACTACCTCTAGGAAACCTCGGTAATATGACCACAAAGTACATGGAAATATCATCTCATTTACATTTTGGTATTATTAATATCTATAACAAGCTATAGGGTATATGGTGCTCCACCTTCACCTACTAATAGGTGGAACACCTAGTGATAAAGTCTGATATCTGACATTTCCTCCCAGGCTACCAATACTAGTATCGCATGTCTCAATACATTTTAGAGATTCCTAGATAAATTTCCCACTAAGAAGTGTGGGACTCTTGCATCAAATCCTCTCTTATATCTATAGGAACCCTGAAATTTCCATGTATAAAAAGTATTTCATCTCTATCCACAAACCAATCCATAGGTGGGTCATCTCTTGAAACACTCTCATAGGGAACCAAGCCCTCAATATTTGAAAATTACATGCTCTTAAGCTTATGAAGGAGGTAAGAGGTAATTTTCATGGCTAAGAGATAGGGCTTCCTGTGAATTTCATGAAACTCAATATGTAGTTCTAATAATAGAGAAACCAATTTCCATTCATCAATGGATCCCCATATAGCTTGTTCCTAATATGTATGGTTCAATGATTCCACAACTACATTTCCATTTCTAGGTATATAAGCAAACTCAAAAATGAATGACTGAAGATATTAAACCCATATATACTATATGAGATTCATATCATGCTATGTGAAGATGTATTTGAGGCTCTTTTTTTATGTATACACCAAAAAGATCTCACATAATAGAGAGTTTTTCCATCAATATAAGACATGGACAACTGTTTCTAGCTCGAGGTCCTACATTGGTTATTTCTCTCATGAGGCCTCAACTACTGATATATGTATCCAATGAATCTATCCTACTATATCATCACTATTTCAAGTCCAATTCATGATGCATGAAATATCATTGTATGTCCTCTACCAAGATCTGGAATAATCAAAATAGGTTTCGAGGAAAGACATCCATTCAGCTACTGAAAGGATTTCTTGACCTCATTTTACCATAGGACCTTAGCACCCTTCTTTGTAAGACCAGTAAGCTATGAAGAAAGGAATGGAATGTCATGTTTGAAATTATTGTAATATCCATCCTTCCCCAAGAACCATTTAATTTCAAACACATTATTGGGATGCTCCCAGGAAACCACATCAATAACTATCTCTAGGTCAACAGAGACTCCTAATTCTGAAATAATATGACCCATAAACTAAACTTTATCAATCTAGAAGTGGCACTTAGAAAGCATTATTTAAAAATGATTCAATATAAGTGTACTTAGAATGATCTCAATGTTATTAGCATGGTGGATAAGAGTGTGAGAATACACAATATTTCTTCCACAAAAACTATGATAAAGGAATCTAGATAGTGTTGAAACAACATATTCATCAGATTCATTAAAACTGTCTGCACGTTTGTCAAGCCAAATGGCATAAGGAGGTGATCATATAGAACATGCCTTATATAGAATTATTTACAGTGTATGTTTCATGGCATGACTCACAAATGATGATAGCCCGATCTTAGGTCAATCATAGAGAATACCCTAGCTCAGTGGATCTAGTCAAGTAGATCAAATATTTGAGGTAGTGGATACCATTTGTTGACCACAACCTGTTTGAACCATCTATAATCCACACATAGAATAAGTTTCTCATCTTCCTTCTTGGTGAAAGCCACGAGAGAACCCCAATAAGAAGTAATGGGCTATATAAAATTTTTTCCTCCAAGGACTCTTACTACCACTTGATCTCATAGAGATCTTTATTTTTCTTCCTTTTTAGAGGAATGGACACTGGAGATGGTCTTAGAACAAGATCAATTGTAAACTCTACCTCTCTAAAATTAGGTAAGATAAAAAAATCATCGGGTAAGAAGTCCATAAAATGATACACTACTAGAGGTATTTTAGCCCACAATAAACTTTGATCCTTCATGAAGAGATTGAAAATTTAGGCAGTCACCACACCTATGCTATTATTCTCTATTCTAGTTCTACAAACCTAGACATCCCACTCACCCTTGTATAGATAACTGCTACCATCTAGCAATGAAAATGACACCCTACTATGATAGTAGTCTACAAAATCGTGATACAAAATCAACCAATACATCCTAAGAATGACATTGAATACAATCATTTTGAGAACAAAGAGGTCCCATAAGAAGGGTAGTTTCCTGCCTCAAGGTGACAGTCCCTAAACTTGTGTATTCCCTATGAACGTACTCCCAATGGTGTATCTGAGGTTATTAGACCATATTAGTACATTATTTATAACTAATAGATTTCCATAGTTGATAATAAGATGAAGGAGTGTGATGCACTTGTATCAAATAAATATGATACTATAATAGAGGATACTAGAATGGTACCATGTACAATAGATGGTCATGCATCCTGATCCTTGGGTATTAGATGTAGTGCATGAAACAGACATGATCCATGACCTTGTGCAATAGCTAGAATAACATGATTAAAACTACTCCTCTAGTGCTTCTGGTGATTATGAGTTTGGCTACAATGGCCATGACCTCCTCCTTGGCCAGTCCTGACGATGCTACTCCAACTCCCTTCTTGATGTGGTGTATAAGAACCTAAACCTAAAGGTGGAGCTAGAGTGGATCCTATTCCACTAGAATATAATGGAACGGTCCAACAGAATCTATGATGATTCCGCATACGGCTGTAATCCTTGCATTCCAGAAGGACTCTATCACATTGAGGATTCAGGTTCCCCTATTGTCCAGACTGACGATACACCATGGAGCTACCAGAACTGGTACTATGGTTGCCACTACCCTGACAAGAAACCTTGAGAGATAATTTTCTACTACCGAATGAACTATTTTCCTACTATGGAACTGATCCTATATTCCATACACTACTATCTTCCCTCATGTTATGCTTAGTTATAAGATCCTAATTGACTATTTCAAAAAATGTGGGTAGGAAAAATACCTTCACCTAAGTACAGATGGAATACATGATCCCATCCTTAATGAGTCTTTCACATGAAAAATCATAACTAGGTAGAAGAGGTGAAAAGTGTTTTAACTCAGTGAAACACAAATAATATTCCATAATTAACATAGAACCCTGCTAGAGATGCATGAACTCTCTATATCTGTCAGCTCTCAGCATCTGAGGAAAGTACTGATCATAGAAATTATTCTAGAAATTATTTGATACCATGCCCTGATGACGACTAGTTGGGGTAACTACATCCCACCAATATTTGGAAAAATCACATAGCAGGTACAAAAAAAAGGATGACACTCTACTCTGGAGACATATCTTAGTGCTCAGAAATAGACAAGGTGGAATCTAACCAAGACTCAGCATCCCATGAACTTCCATCCCTTGAGAAGGTAGGACGATACTACTGATAAAACTCACTATCCAAATCATCCATTGTAGGTGCAGCTCATGGATCACCCTACATTGAGTACATCATACGTAGGAAACTATCATAGACTTGGGTGTAGATTCCCTAATCAAGTAAAATAAGTGGTTCCTCATGTGTAACTTATATTAATAAGATTGGTATTACATATCCCACCATGTCTGGTTCATGGTTATAACCACCCTCGTAGTGCATGACATGAGGATGTCGTGCTGGAATTGGTCTACAAATGCCAGGAACACACCTCAGAAAAAGCATAGATGTTTAAAGATAGAAATACTAGAAGAAGTTGAATGTTAGAAAGGATCACTACACATGGTATACTACCCTAACTACCCTCTTGTAAGGACATACATTGGTAATTTCATAAGTATAAATTTTGGGGGTTTAGTATATGAAGGTTTAACTATACCTTGCTCATCATTTAATGGAAAACACTCAATACATTTTTATTTAATTATTAGATTCACTCTTATACCTTTCATTACTAGGACAACATAAGATAAGGATGCGTAACCATTACATTTTTAGAATCATATTTAACTTTACTATTTTTTCTATATATCATGTATCATCTAAAACAGCTTGTTATTCCCAATGAATTAGGTCTCATACTCCTTATCACTGAAATCAACACCCATTTTATTTTAATCTAATGGCTTGACATTGTAAATTACTAATTACAACCCATAAGAGCCCATAAAACCTCATGAATTGAAACCATCAATCACTCAATCGCATCCAGCAGCATTTCAAGTATATCTATAAAAACAAGGATCACTCAATAATCATAGGCATATCAAGAAATGAAATGAGTGAAATACCTCTATATGGAATGGAAATATGCATGACATGTGAATTCTATGTTCATACAATGATTCACATAACAAGGGTCCATGCCCTCATATCATAAAGGGTGATGAAGTAATAATATACCCAATCATAATAACAATAATAACCACAACACAACACTTGCCTCAACCAATGGTGATGTGATATTAACTATAATTGGAATAAAAAGAACAAAAACTATAATTTAAGAAACTCAAAATTTACTATAAATATGGGTTCTCAATGCCTAAACCCAGCTTATAACCAAGTTCCATAGCATCTATAGTCTCTTGAATATTGTCTCCAAATAGTAAATCAAGAATGGAATGGCTCTCATACCACATTAGTATGTCATGGTCCTGGATTCCACTTAACATGAGCCTTGAGTCTTGTTGACCACATAGCCTCAAGCACATCTTCCCAAACACCAGAGGTTTTCGACTAGAAGCGAGGACCTAGGGTGTGTCTATGGGGAGACTATTCCTTTATTACCACAGTGTATTAAAATGGATCAAAATAAAACATAGGTAAATAGAAGAATCAATAATATTAATTAGAAGTCACATCAAATGGAGATAGAAAATAACTATAAAACAGGTGCAACTGATACAAATATAAAAAAGATGATAATGATATTTCATGTCAATGTAATGATAGAAAACATGGATAAAAATAAGCATACAAGCATGCTATAAAAAATAAGAAAAAGTAACCAAAAACTATCCACATCATCCTAATCTCTATCTCAATCATCTGCTACTATCTCCATCATAGGAAAGAAAGAAATCATGTGTACAAAGCCATAAGTTTCCTTTTGTCAACACCTATATACATAGAGTCTTCTAGGGTACCAATAGAACCCAGATAGGGTGTGAGATAAATCTCATTAGGCCACCACCAACGGTGTCTATAACAGCCTTTTCGTGTAATATTGTAACACCCCAAGAATTTAAAAATAAATATAGCCTATAATGCACACAACATTGAGTCTATGTGGAAAAAAAACTTTTTTATTATAATTATTTACATAAGATAATTATAACCTAACCATGAAACATAATTTTTCCACTTCTGTGATTTGAATTTTGAAAAATGGACATACACCATTGCGATATGAATGTATCTTAGAGTCTAATAGGATCAACTTAATTTTTTGGTGAATAGTAACTTGAACCTTATGAATAGTAATGCACCCTTATGAATAGTACTATTACCCTTATGAATATTAAATTTACCCTTATAAATATTAATATCACCCATGAAATTATAAATAAAATTTAGGTGCCTTATAAATGAGAGTGAATGTTTTAAAAATTAATATTTAAGTGTTAGTATTTCTGTGAGTAAGAAATATTTAATTATAATTTTAAATTAATAAATTTATTTAAAATAAAATTATTTTTTAAAAATTTATTCCAAAATAAATATTTTATTATCCTATTATTTTAGAATAATTTTATGAGACCTCAATTAATTTTTGAAAGTGTTATAAAATTAGTTTAAAATTTAAAATCTATGTTTTTCATGTAAATAATGATTTTATTTAAAAATTAAATTTCAAATATTTATAAAATTAATTTTATAAAATGGATCCCACTTTTTAATTTTACATTCCAAAAAAAATTTGGGTGATTTTTTGAGATTTTTCTGAAATACTTGAATTTGTGGTGAATAGTGAAATTCTATAATTTACGAAATATGCTAAATAAATTAATTTATGCATCATGCTTGAGTCATGGATGATAGAAATGGATATTGGTTTGAACTCACATGCACTTATTACTTTCTTAGTGAAAATAATCAAGACTATTCATAGTATTGATCCAAAATAATTAAATAATGATTAAAATAATGGAACCCCCCTCCCCTCCCCTCCAATATAAAAACCACCCCTCACTCCCTCTTATCTTCAATACTATAAGACTTTAATCTTCTCAAATTTCTTCCCAAATAATCTTCCTTATTCCCTCCCCACATCTAGGATCCCTTGGTATTTCCAAAATACCAAAACCCTTTCCCTTAAGGAGTTTCTCAATGAGGTTATCTCAAGAGGTAAATCATCTTCCTTTTTCATTTAATTTCATTTCAATTTATCTTCATTTATTATTATCTCATAGACTTCTATATCCAATTGATCATGATAACTACAGTATCATATATATACTATAATTATTTAAAGTTAATTTAATAACCATTATCAATCTCCTCACTCTTCTTAAACAAAATCATTGTCCTGGAGGTTCCAATTTACAACTTTTGAGGACAACGAATTTTTGTTCTAAAAATTATTATTCAATTTGGTACATGAAACCATATTTTTGGTTGAAAAAAAAATTAAAATTTATAATATAACCCTATTTTTTCTGTAAGTAACATATTTACATAATACTAAACGATAAAACAAAATGAGTTTGTTATGATCAATAACGGGTGTAATAATCAAAAAAATTGTCACTAAATGACTTATCTAATGATTCATCCTAACACCATGTAACCAAATGATATATATAACCATTTAGACTTATTTATGTTCATTATTAATATATAAATTCAATTTTAGAAAATTTTATCTATTCCACTTGAACTTCTATACTCATATACAAGTATGTCAATCGTGAAAACCAAGGAAACAAATGCTCCTGAGTGGTAAATTTGTATCTTATAACTCATCTAAAAGGACATAAATGAACTTAATAAAATTGAAATAAATAAAATACATGTATATAAGGTTCTATAATAATTAATTAATGGATTTAATTTTATTTTCTAGGACGTTATGGTCAAGTGCAGAACACGTTTAGACATAAGGTAAGGGGTTTCTCATCTCACTTTTATTTCCTTATGATTTCCATTATTCGACACTTATTTCTTGTATATGGTGTATGTATACTAAAATTTTATATAATATCATAAAACTATCTATCTTTATGGTATTAAATGATTCTTTGGATTATTGTTAATTTTTGGACATATGATTCATTTGATTACAAAGTAGTAAGGGTTTCCACATCTCACTTCCATTTCTGTGAGATATTCCTTATTCCCCATTATTTCTTATATATGGTGTTTGTATACTGTCCATTGATATATCATATCATAAATATATTTATTTTCATGGTACTCAATGTATCATTTTATTATTATTAATTGTTGTGCATATGATTCGATTGATTATAAACTGGTGATGCATGGATTGAGTTTTCTTGTGTTTCGAGATGGATGGTGACTTCTTGTTTTGAATTTTTAATTTTGTGGTTTTTTGGATGGCCGAAATGGCGATAGGAATTTTATGTAGTGTATTTTAAATTTTTAAGCTTTATTTATATTTATGGGGTGTGTTTTAGTGATATGTGTAGGTTTTCATATGGTTCCCACTTACCCAAAAAGTGGCTTCTTAAAATTAAAAAAAACGGATTGTGGTTATGTGTAGATTACAAACTATAAAAGATTTTACCTGAACTCATGTTTTTCCTTCGAGTTACTCTTTCAATACCTCTACTAAAATTTAATGATTCTTTATTTTTTATATTTCTTCTACATTCTATTTATATGTTTTAAACTAAAATATCCAGATCATATCATCCTTCTTGGATGGGGATATACATGTTTTAAAATGGTACCCTTCTCAATTCTTCTTGATAAACAAGCTCAGTTCAAGGGAATTTCACGAACTATTACCCATTTTCAAGTGAACTATAAAATTTATTTTAATACATCGTCATTTTTCTAAAATCACAAATTTTATCATGAATAGCTATCTTTGTTAATTTCTAGTTTTATGAAAACATGCATTCCTTTCTGCTTTAAAATCTCTTTAATATTCTCCTTAAACCGCACTAAAATATTTTATTCTTGAAGCTTCTTAAAAAATATTTTTAAATGATTTCACCTCAGTGGGACATAATTTATGCCTAATATATTTTTTTAAAGTCCTAACCTTTTATTTTTTGTGATATACATGTTTACAATCTGATTTTATGAAAAATATAAATTATTTTCCATAAGAACTCTTCTTTCCAAAGTAGAAAATGATTTGTCTTGTCTCACTTTAACTTTTATGAGATATATGCCTTGTTCACCACTTATTCTTTTCATGTGGTGTATTTAATTACCTTTTATATATCATATCAAGAGTATCTTTATTCTCCCAATATTCTAAGGGATTATTATTTGAATGTTTCCATGTAGTATGAGACACTTTGGAATGTTTAAAGAATATTTCCTCCAGAACTATTCAATGATCTCATTTAAAAGTATCTTCATCTATGTAAAAATACATTATTAAATATTTTACATCATTGAGGTTTATCTCTTATGATATCATCTGATATATGTTGTTGGAGGTTTGATGATCATTTTGACTATGGACGTGATAATTTGATACCATTCACGAGTTATAGTTTAAGTATTCACATTTTGTATGCTAGTTTTTCAATACAAAAGTTTACGTTATTTATGTTTAACCCTTTTTATATGAGGAATTTATTAGAATTAGTAAGTGACATGCGAGGCGCTCTATATCCCTTCGATGCATTAGTAGGTCTCATGAGAAAAAACTAGTTTAGGTTTTTACCCGTTTATGTATGGTCTTGGAACAAGGCCTAGACATAATGATTATGATGTATGGCATTATGTATTCCCTCATTATCAAACTATTAATTAATAGACCATATGATTATTAAACTAGCATAATATCCATGGATGTGTTTTATTATGGAATTATTTATTCAATTTTTATTCCTACCATATTATGCTCAAGTATATTTTTTTTAAAGGCGTGTATTTTTAGTTATTCAATCTGTATAGTGTTTATGTTTATTATTACTCACGCTATATTATTTACCCTTACTGAGCATCTAGTATCACCCCTTTCTTATGTTTTATATTTCCCCGGGATAAAAATAAGTGTATTATGAATGAATTGTAGGGAAAATATAGGATTTATGGGAGTTACTAATGGATCTACTATATTGTATTTAATTTCAAGATGTAAATTTCAACTTATGTATGTATCTGGTTTTCCAAAACTACTAAACTACCTAGTCCATTGGGGTAATACTTTCTTGTAATCATGTCAATGTAATAAAATAATGCACCAAATTTTGGAAATTGGGGTCGGTGCATTACAGTTGGTTTCAAAGGAAGTTTAGTAGAATCCTTGGAAAACTAGATTTAGAAAATGTAGACTAGTGAAAAAAACTCTGACACCCCAATATTTCATAGTATGTTATCTCTTTAAAGTAATTTAATAGCTTGCACCACACACAACACCAAGTTCAAGCCCATGACGACTTACCAAACTAGCCGTTCAAAAGCAGTTATGAATAGTATTAACTGGATTTTGAATTGTATATAATCCATATAATTTTAACTTTCATATTATGTTTTTGTTAGACATATTATAAGAACAAATTAAATTTTCCAGATAAAAGAAGTATTTTTCAAAAAAAAATGAAATTTTATCGCTTTTTGATGGAGAACCCTATTTAAATATAGTTTTGGTCAGTTTAATTAGTTATATTTGAAAAAATAAAATTCTTCATTAGAATCAGGACATCAAAATTTACTTTGGGTAAATTTTTGTTATTTTTCTGATAAAATTCAATTTTTAATGAATAGTGAAAAATATTGTATTTTAATTTAAATATGCCTTTTAATATAATTTATTTATATGGTTAGATTATTTTTTTAATTATATTTAAAGTGTAATTAGATTATATTTTTACAATTTAATCGAATATTGGTAATTGGAATTAATTTTCCTTTGAAATTGGATATAAACCAATGTTAATCTTTTGATAGTTAATATTTCTTAAGAACACGCTTTTTGTTTTGACAACGGGAATTAATTTTAAATTAATTAATCCAACTTATATTTTTTGAATTTGGTAAAATAGACATAATTTTTGAATTTGGAATATCAAATATAGATTATTCTAAATTTTTGGTATTTTTCTGAAAAACATCAATTTTTAATGAATAGTGAAACCACTAAGTACTAGTTAAAAATCTGTCTTTTTTCATTTAAATGAAATTTTACCACTTGTATGAATTGAATTTTGAAAATATGACATACATGGTTTTTATTAGTAAGTAAAATTTGGTTCAATAAGATGAAAATAATTTTTGGCGAATAGAAACTTTTGACTTTTATTTACAGCGGTTAAAGGTAAATAGGGTAATTTAAGGTAAAAAGAATATTATAATAATACAAAATTACCTTAACACTTGTCCTAACCTTATAGTATGAGTCATGCCCAACCATGGGCATCATTGGGTCTATTTTTTGACCCCATGGCGCCACTTAAGAGTGATAATGACACACTATTTTAATTAACTTAAAGTAAAGACAAAAACAACATTAACAAATATCTTTTAGTTAATCAATATTTAAATGGGGTTATATAAGTTATCTTTTAGACTATTTATATTCATTTTAAATATAAAAATATTTCCTATATCATTTTAATTTTTTTATAATTTTTATACATCAAATAAATTAAAATATTTATAACACAATAATGATGCAGTGTTTACCTCATTAATAAATGATTTAAATAAATAATATTATAAATATTAAAACAATTTCCAAAACCTATAAAATTATTATTGGATGATTTTATTTATAACATGAGTCATCTTATCTTCTACTTTAATTAGTTTTTAACCTTTAGAAACCTAAAATCATTATATAATAAAATAATATTTTCACAATTTCATAAAGAACACCTCCTCCCCCTTATAAAAAGCCCTCACTTATAACCCAATCCTCACACTTCTCAAGCCACTTGTATCATCAAACCTATACCCAATTAATATCCCTACATCCCTTTATTCCTCCTAGAATCCTTAATCTAGGCATAAATCACTTTATGTAAACCTTTTGGTTCAAACCAAAGGGAGTTACCCGATTTTATGGTAACATTTTCTCTTAAGTTCTTTTCTTTTATTTTAATTATCCAACCCCCTAAACTCTTTTTATTCCTTTTTTTTATAAAAAAAAAACCTTTATCCTAAATATAATATGTTTTTTTAATGATAAGGAATCGATCTACACTTACACACACCTCCATCTAATGGGTAAAGAACATATTGTTTATGTGGACGGCGAACTAACGCCTCACGGAACGATTATTATTCAATCTTCTCCTACCACCTCTTATGGTGGCCATTATGATGGAACAATATTTATATATGATATATATTATTTTTTTCTATTCTTATGTAATTTTTATTTACAAACATACCTTTATTCTTTCCAATATGTGTAAACACGATAATTTCATTTGAGGAAGTGCGGACTACCTCCCCCTCAAGGTGATATGATTCGTTTAAGAGATACATGAAACTTATAAAGAATGGAGTTAATGAATTATTTAACATATATATCATATGATATTATACTTTAATTATAATATAATTATGTATTATTATGTTTCCATTCCTTTAAATATAAAATAGAAATGAAAGTAGCGTTCATGCATACATACGGATTACCGTGTCCATGAACGATGCATTTCATTTCTTATATACAAATGTTATGTGCTGTTATAAATATGGATATATACTAGATATATAAGATATATATGATATATAAATCATGAATATCATTCTGGAGATAAATTACTTTTGACCACATGGACAACATGTAATTATAAGAAGTTTACTTTTGACTCGAGTTCCAAATATCAACAAAACGACAGTTATTAACATAAATGAGTACGTAATGTTTATAATGTTCTAATAAGTGATATAAAAGAAATAATAAATTTGAAAAAGGTTCTAAATCAAGTAGAAATTATATTTAGTTTTTTATTCATGAGATTAAAGAACGAACGGGTCATGTCAGATATGAGGTAAGGGTTTCTTATCTCACCCTTAATTTCGTGAGATTTCTATTATTCACCACTTATTTATTGAATGTGGTGTATTGTGTACTGATATTTGATATATATTATCATTATTATATTTATATTCATGGTATTCTATGAATCATTTGGTGGTTATTAAAATTTGGTAATACGACCCGACTGATTACAACGTGGTAAGGGAATTTCATCTCACTTCTTATTACCGTGAGATTCATGTTGTATTGCCACTATTTCCTTTTTTGTGGTGTATGTACTGGCCATGATTGTATTTCTTGTGTAATATAATTTAATATATGGGTATAAATAACTTCATTGTATGATCCTTCTTTCATGGGGTTTACATTTCATGAGTTACCAAATCGGTAAGGGGATTTCAATTTTCAATTTCCACTCATTGTGCTTTACACATACTTCATTGATTATTTTACTCCAAGATTATGTGTGGAATTACTATTTATTATTTATGTAGTAATTTAAACTCCCATTTTTGTGGATATACTTTTGATACACATAATCACTCCATTTATAATTTCTCAAGTCATTGATATGAACTTGATAAGAGTAATCTTAACTCAATTTCCCTTCATTGAGTTTAACATCCAAGTCATTAGTGTTGTTTTTACAAGAATATGTGTGAATGTACTCTGATTGAATTACAGTGAAAATACAATCATATTGAGTGTATTTATATTTTTCACACATAATTATGTTGTTGATTTATCCTTAACCTAATGATACAGTCTTTATAAGGGATTTCATCCCAAATTACATTCAATTGAGACTTCTTTATTGTTATATGCCAATTCACTTTTATATGGTGTATATAATGTACTTTGACATAGTATGTCATGAATCCCTTTATTATCATGATATTATAAAGTTTTGATTACCTCAATTATTTGTATTAAATTGTCTCTCTTTTGGTTAGGAACTCTAACTAAAATATTATTTAAATGTTTTAAAGATTTATTCTTCTAAATCTTTCTCATTGATGTCCATGTTTTAAAAATGGTTTTAAGGATTTATTTATATGGAAATTAATGTTTTAAAATTAAAATTTCTTTTAAAAGTTTCAAATAGGTATGGGACACTTTGATTCAGAAATCTATTTTAAATGTCTTCTTGATAAATAGTGTGACTTTTAAATGTTTTCAAAAAAAGGGGGGATATTTCTCTCAAATAGTTTTGATGATTATTTTCATCTATGTCAATATCCTTCATTATTCTCGACTTAGGTAGATCTATTATAATACAATCTTCCATATTGTATTGAATGAGTTATGTTTGACTGTGGATGTGCTATTTTTATACCATTCATGGTTTGTGTTTAAAATATTGACATTTCATATGCTAGTTTTAATACAAATGTTTAGATTATGTTTCAACCTTTTCATATGAGAAATTCATTGGACTTATTAAGTGATGGGTGGAGCCCGATATAGCTCCTCGATGCATTGGTAGATATCATGAGACAAACTAGTTTCTTAGAACTAGGCCTTGACAAAATCATTATTTGTAGTCTTGGCAGAGGCCTTGACTATGTGATTATGATGTCCGGCATTATGCATTCCATCATTATGAGATTATATATTGATATTACATGTGATTATTCAACTAGTAGAATATCCATTTGAAAATTTAAATGACATTATTTGATTTTTCTTTTCCATTTTATATTGAAATTTATGTTTTAAAGGATTTTATTTTAGTCATACACATTTCCTTAAATGTTTAAGCTTATTTATAAAAGTTTATGCTATATTGTTATCCTTACTGAGCATCTGAGATCACCACTTTCTATATTTTATTTTTCCTAGGATGCGAATAAGTATATTATAACTGAACTAGAAGGATGGTATAAGGGATATGAATGTGGTAAATGGATACAATCCTATTGTTTTTTTTCATTTTATAATGTAATGTACAACTTATGAATTTATCTAGTACTTCCAAGGCTACTAAACTGATCGGTCCTTCGGGACTTGATCCCTTGTGATCATGTCAATTTTATGTAATAATGCACTGACTCCAGGCTTTTGGGGTCAGGGCATTACAGTTGGTATCAAAGGAAGTTTATTACATACCTTGGAAACTATATTTAGAAAAACTCTTATTAGAGAAATTTACCCTAAGATAGACTTTAAGGATTGGTATAGAAGAACTTCCTATAATTTTGGTAATATAGAGATTTTGTGTATTTTTTAAGAAATAAATCCATGTCTGGATATGAGCTGGTAGAGGCGGCTCTGGTATAGATGTACCTAGGAGTGAAAACTCTGACAAGGAGTTTCGGGCTTGACTCAGGGTATCCTGGTACACAACAACGGGTCTTGCTGCACTCTTGGTTACGACACTCCCAGGGGATATGCTTAGGATAATTCACATTTTCTTTACAAACCGAATTGAAGGATTTTAATATAAGATGAGAATAAATGACCTTGGTTAATCCTATGGTGTTTCAGATTGAAAATAATGTGTCATGATATTCTCTAAATGATATTATGACCCACAATATGTTTTCTAGTTTTAGTCAAACTAGTCATTCAATTACAGGTTATTACTTTCTGGATGAAAATACAAGGTATGAGATAACATTTATGGTTAAAATATGTTATGGTTATTTTTGAGAAATTCATCTAATTTTTGCGAATGTTATAAAATTATATAGTTTTTGAACAGGGACAACATGCAGACCGTGTGACAACCTATCACGTCGAACAAAGCTGCAGGAATCGAACCCACAACCAAAGTGCGACTGGGATTTATCACCTACCACTGGACTACGTGAAGTCCCTGGTTAGTATGACTAATTATTTTTATTTAAAGGATTTTATGGATCAAAAATATTTTGATTTTGGGAACTTATGATTTATCCTTAGTATAGGAAATTGATTTGGTGATTAAGTGATAAATGTTATTTTGGAAGACGTTCTCTCTTTTTGTAACACTATATGCCTAATAAAAATAGAATATTATAGGATTTCATTTGAGGAGTAGTGGCATATTTTTTTATTTGTAATAATTTATGTTTGTATTGTAGACTTAAAGAAATTTAGGTTATTTATGGAAATGATTAACCAATCATAGAGAATATGTGATTAGGTTAATTACTTTCAAGTATGTAACTTTAAGAGTAGTCGATGTTATTTGGAGATAAATGAGAAGATTTATCGTGGAAGACTATGTGATCAAATCCTTATGAATTTTGGGTTTCAAACCTAGTTTGGATTATTTTGAATAATTTTAAGGACAATTTTTCTGAATGGTCTTTGTTGAACTTTGGGTATTGTTTGTTTAATTTTGGAGATTAAGAGTAGTATTTCTTTCTATAAAGAATTATCCTTTTTGGGGATCATCTGATCTTGTAATAACCATTTTGTTATTGGTTAATATCTAAAGACAATGGAAATATATATTTTACCTTTTTAGATTATGTGATTCTCTAAAAGTTGATTTTGGCCCTTCATGTGTGACCAAGTCATCTTGAATACTCGTCGTTTGGAGAAAAGATGAGTTTATGGTAGAAATTTATTAAAGGATAAAAATATACTTGTAAAGTAAGTATGTATCCTTATGCTCTTAGTTAATCTCACAAATAAATTCCTCAACATTATGAAAAGAAACTTAAAACAAAAACTTTTCCCGTTTACTTTTCCTACTATGTAATCAAAGACCTTTCAACCCATCACAAGTTTATGTCTTTCAGATCATTAATTTTATCCTAGTAATATTCTCGATCACTCTATATCAGAACTTGATGGTTATATTTCTCTTCCATATCCATGTTTTCCAACATGGAACCCTAGTATGTGTTATTTTCGATAACCTTTATACTTACCTTTATTTAGTTTAAAATAGAGGCCTCATTAATCCATTTTTCAATGTGGGATTTCAACTAAGATATTTTGAAATGTCAAAAACCAATTTTTCAATCTCGAGCTTAAATTGTGAGGACACAATTTATTGAAGGGGGGGAGAATGTGACACCCCAAAATTTCATAGTACGTTATCACTTTAAAGTAATTTAATAGCTTTCACCACACACAACACCAAGTTCAAGCGTGCGATGACATACCAAACTAGCCGTTCAAAAGCAGTTATGAATATTATTAACTGGATTTTGAATTTTATATACTCTATATAATTTTAACTTCTGTATTATGTGTTTCTTAGACATATTATAAGAATAAATTCAATTTTTAAGATAAAAGAAGTATTTTTCAAAAAAATTAAATTTTACCTCCTTTTGATGGAGAACCCTCTTTAAATCTAGTTTTGGATGCTTTTATATGTTATATTTTAAAAAATAAAATTATTATTTAAAATTGGGACATAAAAATTTACTTTGGGTAAAATTTTTGGTATTTTTTCGACAAAATTCAATTTTTAATAAATAGTGAAAAATACTTTATTTTAATTTAAATCTACCTTTTAATATAATTTATTTATATGGTTATATCATCTTTTTAATCGGTTTTAAAGTGTAATTAGATTATATTTTTACTATTTAATCCAATTTTGGTCATTTTAATTAATTTTACTCTGAAATTGGACATAAACTAGTGTCAATCTTTTGATAGTTAATATTTCTTAAAAACATGCTTTTTGTTTTGACAACGGGAATTAATTTTAAATTAATTATTCTAACTTTTATTTTTTGAATTTGTTAAAATAGACATCATTTTTGAATTTTGAATAACAAATATAGTTTCAGCTTAATTTTTGGTATTTTTCTAAAAAACTTCAATTTTTGATGAATAGCGAAACCACAAAGTAGTAGTTAAAAATATGACTTTTTTCATTTAAATGAAATTTTAACGCTTCTGTGAATTGAATTTTGAAAATACAACATATATGGTTTTTATTATTAAGTTAAATGTTTTTCAATAAGATGAAAATAATATTTGGTGAATAGTAACTTTTGACTTTTATTTACCACGGTTAAATGTAAATAGGGTAATTCAAGGTAAAAAGAATATTATAATAATACAAAATTATCTTAACACTTTTTATAAATTATTTT
Source organism: Viscum album (assembly GCA_963277665.1). Lineage (NCBI taxonomy): Eukaryota > Viridiplantae > Streptophyta > Magnoliopsida > Santalales > Viscaceae > Viscum > Viscum album. The sequence goes on along the minus strand of OY728143.1, from coordinate 1,667,353,952 downwards.
ATGAGTCATGGACGAACATGAGCATCATTGGGTCTATTTTGGGACCCCATGGATCCACTTAAGAGTGATAATGACACTTTATTTTAATTAAATTAAAGTAAAGACAAAAATGACATTAACAAATATCTTTTAGTAAATAAATTTTTACATGGGGTTATATAAGTTATCTTTTCAACTATAAATATTCATTTGAAAGATAAAAATATTTCCTAAATCATGGTAATTGTTTTATATCTTTTAGACATTAAATAAATTAAAATATTTATGACACAATAATGATGCAGTGTTTACCTCATTAATGAATGATTTTAATAAATAAGATTATACATATTAAAACAATATCCAAAACCTATCTAATTATTATTGGATGATTTTATTTCTATAATTAATCATCTTATCTAAGACTTTAATTAGTTTTTGACCTTTAGAAACTGAAAATCATTATATAATAAAATAATATTTTCACACTTTCCTAAAGAGCCCCTCCTCACCCTTATAAAAATCTCTCACTTCTAACCCATTCTTCACACTTCTCAAGACCCTTGGATCATCCAAACTCTACCCAATTAAACTCTTTACATCCCTATCTTCCTCCTAGTAGCCTTACCCTATACATAAGGCACTTCAAGTAAACCTTTTGGTTCAAACCAAAGGGAGTTACCCAATTTTAAGGTAACGTTTTCTCTTAAGTTATTTTCTTTTATTTTACTTCTACAACCCCCTAAATTCTTATTATTATTTTATTTTATAAAAATACCAGTATATTTAATATACTAGGTTGTTTTTATGATAATTATTCGAGCTAAACTTACACACACCTCCATCTAATTGGTAAAGAACATATTGTTTCTATGGACGATGAACTAACGCCTCACGAAACGATGATTGTTCAATCTTATCCTACAACCTCTTGTGGTGGTCATTATGATGGAAATGTATTTATATATGATATATATTATGTTTATGTTTTTTATATTCTTCTATAATTTTTCTTTACAAACATACCTTTATGCTTTCCAATATGTGTAAACATGATAATTTCTTTTGAGGAAGTGCGGACTACCGCCCCCTCAAGGTTATATGATTCGTTTATGACATACATGGAATTTATAAAAGATGGAGTTAATCAAATTATGTAACATATATATCATAATATATTATACTGTAATTGTAATATAATTATGTATTATTATGTTTTCATTCCTTTAAATATAAAATATAAATGAAAATAGTGTTCATGTATACGTACGGCTTACCGTCTCCATAAATGGTACATTTCATTTCTTATCTCCAAATGTTATGTACTGTAATAAATACATATATATTCTAGATATATAAGATATATATGATATATAAATCATTAATATCATTCTTGAGATAAAATACTTTTGACCACATGGACAACATGTAATTATAAGAAGTTTACTTTTGACTCAAGTACAAAATATCAACAAAACGACCATTATTAACTCAAATGAGTACGTAATGTTTATAATGTGCTAATAAGTGATATAAATAAAATAATAAATTTGAAAAATGTTATGAAGCAAGTGGAAATTAACTTTAGTTTGTTATTCAGGAGATTAAAGAATGAATGGGTCAAGTCAGACACGAGGTAAGGGGTTTCTTATCTCACTCTTAATTTCATGAGATTTCCATTGTTCACCGATTATTTATTGAATGTGGTGTATTGTGTACTTAAATTTGATATATATTATAATGATTCTCTATATATTCATGGTATTATTTGAATCATTTGGTGGTTACTAACTTTTGGTCATACGACCCGATTGATTACAGCGTGGTAAGGGAATTTCATCTCACTTCTTATTCCTGTGAGATTCATGTTGTATTGTCACTATTTCCTTTTGTGTGGGTATGTACTGGCCCTGATTGTATTCCTTGTTAAATAAAATTTAATATATGGGTATTTACAACTTCATTGCATGATCCTTATTTTATGGGGTGTATGTTTCAAGAGTTACCAAATCGGTAAGGGAATTTCAATTTTCACTCATTGGGCTTTACGCATACTTCATTGATTATTTTACTCCAAGATAATGTGTAGAATCACTATTTATTATTTATTTAGTAATTTCCACTCCCCTTTGTGTGGATATACTTTTGATACACATAATAACTCCATTGATAATTTCTCAAGTCATTGATATGAACTTGATAAGAGTAATCTTAACTCAATTTCCATTCACTGAGTTAAACATCCAAGTCATTGGTGTTTTTTTACAAGAATATGTGTGAATATCCTCTAATTGATTTACATTTAATATCAAATCATATTTAGTTTATTTATATTTGTCACACATAATTATTTCGTTGATTTATCTTTAACCTAAGGATACAGTCTTTATAAGGGATTTCATCTCAATTTACATTCCATTGAGACTTCTTTGTTGTTATACGCCAATTCACTTTTATATAGTGTATATAATGTACTTTGACATAGTATATCATGAGTCCCATTATTCTTAGGATATTATAAATTTTTTATTACCTCAATTATTTGAATTCAAGTGTCTCTCTTTTGGTTAGGAATTCTAACTAAAATATCATTTAAATGTTTTAAAGATTTATTCTTCTAAATAATTCTCATTGATGTCCATGTTTTAAAAATGGTTTTAAGGATTTATTTATTTGGAAATTAATGTTTTAAAATTAAAATTCCTTTTAAAAGTTTCAAATTGGTATGGGGAATTTTGATTCAAAAATCTATTTTAAATGGCTTCTTGATAAATACTGTGACTTTTAAATGTTTTCTAAGAAAAGGGGGGATATGTCTCTCAAATAGTTTTGATGATTATTTTCATCTATCTAAATATCCTTCATTATTATTGATTGAGGTTAATATATTATAATACAATCTTCTATATTGTATTTAATGTGTTATGTTTGACTATGGATGTGCTATTTTAATACCATTCATGGTTTGTGGTTAAAATATTGACATTTCGTATGCTATTTTTAATATTAATGTTTAGATTATGTCTCAAAATTTTCATATGAGGAATGTATTGGACTTAGTAAGTGATGGGTGGAGTCCTCTATAGCTCCTCAATGCATTAGTGGGTCTCATGATACAAACTAATGTCTTGGCTCAAGGCCTTGACAAAATCTTTATTTTTAGTCTTGGCACGTGGCCTTGACTATGTGGTTATGATGTCCGATATTATGCATTCCATCATTATGAGATTAGATATTGATATTACATGTGATTATTTTACTAGTAGAATATCCATGTGAAAAATTAAATGGAATTATTTGATTTATATTTGCCATTTTATCCTGAAGTTTATGTTTTAAAGGATTATGATTTATTCTTATAAATTGCCTTAAATTTTTATGCTTATTTATGAAAGTTTCTGCTATATTATTATCCTTACTGAGCATCTCATCTCACCCCTTTCTATGTTTTATTTTTTCCAGGATGTGAAGAATTATATTATGACTGACATACAGGGATATTCTAAGGGATATGAATGTGGCCAATGGAGACAATGTTGTTGTTTTTTTCATTTTATAATGTAATGTAAAACTTATGAATGTATCTAGTACTTCCGAGGCTACTAAATTGATCGGTCCTTCAAGAATTGATCTCTTGTGATCATGTCAATGTTATGTAATAATGCACCAACTCCAGGCTTTTTGGGTCGGGGCTTTATAAAAACCCTAAGTTAGACTTTGAGGATAATCATACAAGAACATACTATAAGTTTGGAAACATATATATTATATGGATATTCCTAGAAAATACATCTCTGTCTGGATATAACAAGTGGAAATGGTTCTAGAATGGATGTACCTAATAGTATCAACTCTGACAAGGTGTTCTGATCTTGACTCAGGGTAACCTAGTACATGATAATGGGCCTTACTGCACTCCTATTTTTATACTCCCAAGAGATATGCTTAGGATAATTTAGACTTTCTTTACAAACCATTATTATGGATTTGAATATATAATGAAAATGAATAAACTAGGTTAAAACTAAGGTGTTTTAGGTTGAAAATAAGTTGTCATGATATTCTATAAATGATTATACATTTTCTACCTATTACTATTATTACTCCCTCTATGCTTTCTGGTTTTAGTCTATGGATGGAATCAAAAGGAGTCATGTTAACATTGAACATGATCGACAAAGTGGTGGTGGTGATAAACCAAATGGTTTTTTGTAGGAGTGAAAGATATTGTGTTCATTCCTAATCGGTTTTCCCAAAATATTATTAACAACATATACCTTAACCAACACTTGAACCCACTAAATAAGATAATAATTGAGTTTCCTAAGAGATCCAGTAGTAGAGACCATGGAGAAAAGAATGCACGACTACTAAAATGTAAGAAATGTGGAAGGAGACACCCATGGAAGTGTCTTAAAGGAATGAAGATGTGATTTATGTGTGGGAATGTAGGACATAAAACAAATAATTTCCAAGTAAAAAATGAAGAGTACAATGGAAGGAAATAAAACTAATACTAAGAATCCATTTGTAGTTTTTTTCCTTAAATTTAAGGGACCTGGGCATTACTCGAGTCAATTCCCTATTCTATAGGATAACCTCTAGACCATGTAAGGCCCTGTGTAGAAAAAAACGTATGATGTTTTTTGTCATTGAGGTTGTATGGAAAATACTAGTTAAAATAATATTTAATAATTGGCCTTATTTCAATGATGTATATCATATTTATTTTGTAAGATATATGGTTTTAGAAAAATTATATCCTCTATGTCGAGTGACAACCCACTGCATTCGGTTGGGTCATGGTGTTTGAACCCACCATCGAAGGGTGACAAGGCTGCAATGCCTACCACTAGCCTACGTGAATTCCTAGTTATCATGATTGATTTTTTAGTTAAAATATCTAATGGATAAATGTTCTTTTTATTTTATGGACTTTTGTTTTATCAAATTGATAACTTTTTGATTGGAAATGATTTTTTGGTTAAGTTATTAATGTAATTTTAGAAGACGTTCACAATTTTGAGAATCCTATAAGACTTTGGTAAATAGAATATTATGAGGGATAAATGTTTTATTTTATTTTAGAGTCAAATATGATTTTATTGTGGACATGTGGTGATCCAAGTTATTTATCAAAATGGATAGAATATCTTAGAGATGATGTGATAGTAGAAAATTAAATCTTTGGTATAAGAGATTAATATTTATTAATGTTATTTGGAAGACTATATGAACAAATCCTTCTAACTTTGGGGTTATAGTCTAGAATATTTTTTTTTAAGAATGATAGAAATTTTCAAAATGATCTATGTTGGACCTTGAGCTTTACATTTGAATTTTGGGGATTAATGTTTCTTTTCATCATATAAAGGCTTATTATTTTTGGGTAATTATCTTATCATATCCTAACCATTTTGGATTTGGTTGATGGATAAATAAAAGAGGAATAGATAATTATAATTTTTTGGGATCCATGATCTATAGAAGCTAATTTAATTCATCAGGCATGAAACATTTATCTTGAGTGTTCATTTCCAGTTGTAGGGAATGAAGTGAAAACAGATCTAACCACAACCAAAGGATGATATTATTCTTATGACATGGAAAGTAATCAATTATGTTTAATTTATTAAGTGATTATCTTGATAGTAAAGGGATCCCTCAATCCAAGGAAAAATATTTTGTAACAAAAATGTTGTCCATATAGTTTTCTTTCTACGAAATCAATGTTCTTTTAACCAATCACAAGATTTACCACTTTGTGATAATTATAATTATAATGAACATGTTCTCTATCAATCTCTATTAGAACATGATTGTAAGAATATTGTTCCATGTCCTTATTTTCACTTCACACTAATGTTACCCTATTCATATGCATAGTTTTGTAGTAACCAATGCATTTTCCTCCCCCTCTTATTAATTGGATATTTTACTAACCCTATTTTTTATGTGGGTTTCCAAAAAATGGGATTTTTAAGTATCAACCTTTAACTTTCAGAGTACAATTTCCAATTGTGAGGATGAAATTTATTGAAGGAGGAGAGAATGTAACACCCCAATAATTTAAAAATAAATATATCCTTTATGAAAAAAAAAGTATTTGTGAAAAAACACATTATTGTTATAATTATGTACACAATATAGTTATAACGTAGCAATGAAACATATTTTTTTTCACTTTTGTGATTTGAATTTTGAAAAACAGGCATACACCATTGCGATCAGTAAGTTTTTTAGAGTCTAATCGAATCAAATTAATTTTTTTGGTGAATAGTAAATTGAACCTTATGAACACTAACCTCGCCCATGAAATTTTAAATAAAATTTAGGCACCTTATAAATGAGAGTGAATGTTTTAAAAATTAATAATTAAGTGTTGGTATTTTTGTGAGTAATAAATATTTAATTACAATTTTAAATTAATAAATTTATTTAAAATAATATTTATTTTCATTAAATTTATATCTAAATAAATATTTTTTTGTCCTATGATTTTAGTATAATTTTATGAGACATCAGTTATTTTTTGAAAGTATTATAAAATTTGTTTTAAATTTGAAATCTATATTTTTTATGTAAAATTGGATTTTATTTAAAAATTGAATTTAACATATTTAAAAAAATTATTTTGATAAAATTGAGTCCATTTTTTAATTATACATGTCAAAAAAAATTTAGGGTAAATTTTTGGGATTTTTTTGAAATACGTGAATTTTTTGTGAATAGTAAAATTCCATAATTTACGAAATATGTTAAATAAATGAATTTCTACATCATGCTTGAGTCATGGATGATGTAAATGGAAATTTTTTTCAAACTCATATGTACTTATTACAATTATTAGTCACAATAATCACTACTATTCATAGTCTTGATCCAAAATAATAAAATAATGATTAAAATAATAGAAAACTCTCCTCTTCTCCACTATAAAAACCACCCCTCACTCCCTCTTCTCTTCACTCCTCTAAGCCTTGAATCTTATAAAATTTCTTCCCAAATACTCTTCCCAAGTCCCTCCCCATTTCTAGGAGCCCTTGGTCTTTCCAAAATACCTAAACTCTTTCCCTTAAGGAGGTTATTTCAAGAGGTAAATCCTCTTCCCTTTTCATTTAATTTCTTTTCAATTTATTTTCATTTATTATTATCTCCTAACCTACTATGTCCAATAGATAATGATAACTCCAATATCATCTATATACTGTAATTATGTCAAGTTAATGTAATAACCATTATAAATATTCTCACTCTCCCTCTTTTATTTTATAAACGAAATCATCGTATGGGAGGTACCAATTTACAACCTTCCTGAATGACGAAGTTTCATTCTTCAAATTATTCTTCAAAGATGTTCATGAAACCATATTAATGGTTGAAAAATATTTTAAAATTTATAATATAACCCTTTTCTGTTCTATAAGTAACGTATTTACATAATACTAAATGATAAAACAAAATGAGTTCGTTATGATCAATAACCATAGTAATGATCTAAACGATTATCACTAAATAACTTATCAAATGATTCATATTAATACCATGTAACAAAATGACATATATAATAATTTACACTTATTTATGTTAATTAATAATATATAAATTTAATTCTGGATAATTTTATTCATTCCACATGAACTTCTATACTCATATACAAGTATATTGATCGTGAAAACCAAGGAAACAAATACTCCCGAGTGCTAAATTTATATCTTATAACTCATCCAAAAGGTCATAAAAAACTTAATAAAATTATAATAAATCAAATAAATTGAGATAAGGTTATTAATTAATTAATTTATTGGTTTAATTTGATTATCTTGGACGTTAAGGTCAAGTGTAAAACACGTTCGGACATAAGGTAAGTAGTTTCTCATCTCACTTTTATTTCCATGATATTTCCATTATTCACCACTTATTTATTGTATGTGGTGTATGTATACTAAAATTTGATATATAATATCATTAAAATCTTTATATTCATGGTATTAAATGATTCATTGGATGATTGTTAATTTTTTGACATACGATTCAATTGATTACAAACTTGTAAGGGTTTCCTCATCTCACTTCCATTTTTGTGAGATATTCCTTATTCAGCACCATTTATTTTGTATCATGTATGTATACTTCCCATTTATGTATCATATCATGAATCTATTTATTGTAATGGTCTTAAATGTATTATTTTATGATTATTAATTTCGGGGCATATGATTCGATTGATTACAAACTGGTAAAGGATTTTACCCGAACCTCCATTTTTTCCTTCTGGTTACTCTTTCACTACCTTTACTCAAATGTAATTCTTATTTACATTTTATATTTCTTCTAAATTCTGTTTATATTTTCTAAAATCAAATATCCAAATCATATCATCATTTTTTTATGGGTATATATATGTCTTAAAATGGTTCCCTTCTCATTTTTCCCAATAAACAAGCCTGATTCAAGGGAACATCTCAAATTCTTACCCATTTTCAAGTGAACTATATAATCTGTTTTAAGACATAATTATTTTTATAAAATAAAAAAAAATTATCATGAAAAAATATCTTGGTTAATTTCTATTTTTATGCAAACAAACATGCCTTTCTGATTTAAAATATCTTTAATATTTTCATTAAACCACACTAAATTGTTTTAATTCTAAAGCTTCTTAAAAACTCTTTTTATATGATTTCACTTAAGTGGGACGTAATTTATGAATAAAATATAATTTCAATGTCATTATATTTTTTTGTATATACATGTTTACAATCTTATTTTATGAAAAATAAAAATGATTTTCAAAAAGAACTCTTCTTTCCAAAGTAAAAAAGGATTTTTCTCATCTTAGTTTAACTTTTATGAGATATATGACTTGTTCATCACTTATTTTTTGGTTGGGGTGTATTTACTACCATTTTATATATCATATAAAGAGTCTAATTATTCTCTTAATATTCTAAGGCATTATTATTTGAATGTTTCAATGTGTTTTGGGACACTTTTGAATGTTTAAGGAATATTTCCTGACAAATTTTTCAATGGCCTCATTTAAAAGTATCTTTATTTTTGTCAACATCCTCTATTGAATATTGTACTTAATTGAGGTATATCTCTTATTATATCATCTACAATATGTTTTTGAATTGTTGATGATTAGTTTGACCGTAGATGTGCTAATTTGATACCATTCATGGGTTATAGTTAAAGTATTCACATTTTATATGCTAGTTTTTGAATACGAATGTCTATGTTGTTTATGTTTCACCATTTTCATATGAAGAATGTATTAAACTTATTAAGTGATAGGTGGGGCCCTATATAGCCTCTCGATGCATTGGTAGGTCTCCTGAGAAAAACTAGTTTGGGTTTTTACCAGTTTATATATGGTCTTGGAATGAGGCCTTGACAAAATGATTATGATGTTCGGTATTATGAATTCCCTCAATATCAAACTAGTAATTGATAACCCATGTGATTATTCGACTAGTAGAATATAAATGTTTATGTTTTATTATTTCTCTATTTATTCAGTTTTTATTGATTCCATATTATTCTTAGGTATATTTTTTAAAGTCATGTGTTTTTAGTTATTCATCATGCATAGTGTTTATGTTTATTATTACTTCTATTGTATTATTTACCCTTACTGAGCATATGATCTCACCCATTTCTTATGTTTCATATTTCCCCAGGATTCTAAGAAGTGTATTATGAATGACTTGTAGGGATAATATAGGAATTATCAGAGTTACTAATGGATCTTCTATATTGTATTTCATTTCAAGCTGTAATTTTGAACTTATGTATGTATCTAGTTTTCTAAAACTACTAAACTACCTGGTCCTTTGGGATACAACTTTTTTTTTATCATGCTAATGTAATAAAAAAATTCACCAGATCCGAACAACTAGAGTCGGGGTGTTACAAATATAAACTGAAATAGAGTGAAAGCATGCATATATAAAAGTAAGTATTATAGTAATATAAATACCCATATACCTACTTCAGCCCTTAGTTAGTCTCTGAACATGTAACCATTTCACTTATTTATTAATTTTTTATATATATATTTATGTCACATGAGTCATATCCATCACTAACATCACCTTGTGATGGTAAAAGTGATGGTTCCATAATGTGACAAGGAAAACTATGATTATAATAACAATGAAAGGGTTCCAAGGTAATAACCAAGGAAAAAAAGACCTCAAGGGTCCCCATCTTAGTAGTAACTATAGCCTGGATATAGGGGTAAAAGTGTAATCCAAAGATCATCATTCAAGGAATTTCATAATAAATTATCTAACATAGTATAAGTAATAATCCAAGGTAAAATGGGATAAGCAATGGATAGATCTAAGGATGTAACTATGTCATCTCATGTTTGTAGAATCCATGTGGTATCCAAGGATTTAATCCATGGTATCTTGTAATATTTATGGAGGGATCATATGATGTCATACTAGGCATCCACTAATACATGAGGATCAGATTCTATGGTGGGTCTCGACTATGGAAACTGACATCCTTGCATCGAAATGTCATGCAAGAGCACTCATGGAATTCCCTCATGAATCCAAAAGATAACTCGAGTCATAACACTCGTATAATGATGTCAAGGTCCATAGGTAATTAGGCACCATACGTTTAATCAATTTAATTAATTAAGCAAAGTTATGGTCATAGCATTTAAAAATTCATTTAGTTTATGACTTGCCTTTTATTAGTGTGATAATGACAAGGGAAATGCAACCATTCAAGTCATTTCATATCTAATTTATTGGTTCTATCCTTTACCTTTCATAAGATGAAATGGTTGTGCTAAGGATGAGAAACCGCATACAATTCATTTAACATATTATTGGAAAATTGATATCAATGTTGGAGGTGGATCCCTAGAAACAACCTCTATATACTTTATGATAACCTGTATTCATAGTTTTGAATATTAATAATCTTTTTATCATATCATGATTTTTCTTCAATGTAACATAGTATGTGATAATTTCCCAAAATAAGTTGTCTCACTAAAAGATAATAGCAGTTCCCCGCTATGATAAGAACCCATAAGTGCTACGACAGTATTCTTAAATATATGTTCTGTAGACAAATGATATCATTTGAGGGAAACAAATGATACAGGCTATCATGGGTGGAGACTCATAGGACATTGAGGAACCTTCTCATGGTGTACGACTAATGTAATATCCAGTGTAGAATATTATGAGAATGATACCTTCCAGTAATAAATCCACATTTATATGTGTCACATGATGTTTCAATCTATGGATGTGTGTACTAATCCTTATACATTAAGATTATTATTAGTGAGTATTATAAGTCACGTACTTTAATGTATTGATGAAAACTATGAAAATATATGTTCTCTGCAATGTAGGATCAGTTGGGTGCAACATGAGTAATATTTCATTAATGAATAATGTGAGAAATGATTTTTCCATTATGTTCATTAATAAAAGTTAATATCTCAATACCTTTTATGAAAATGATATAGCCGAAATTAATCTATGTCCATGGTGTTTTATAGGCAATATCAATTTCTAAGAAGTCAAAGAAAGAGACATCGAGCACATAGGTTGATGACACCAACATGCTCCCTACATTATTAATGATAACATGATAAAGGTATTATATTACACAGTAAGCATCTGAATGAGGTATTATGTTGTTGAGGCATTAAATTCTTTCTCTATGGGTGCATTGGCATGCTACTAGATGCTAACCTAGGACTTTAGGTTGTTTCACCTAATGCCACTAAGAAAGAGGCCCAAAGGGTGACACACTAAGTGTATCCATACTCTTAGTTAAATAATATTTTATTATTAATTATTTACTAAGTTTAATAAATATTATTCTCACACTAGTTTTAATAATTATTCATGTTTTCTTGATCGCATATATTTTGTCACCAGTTATTCGAGAGAATAAAATTTGAGCAGAATATTTAATAAATATTTATTTTCTATTTAGTGAATATAATGTTTATTTATTTACTAGAAAATAATGTATTGATATTTATTTAATAAATAAATAATTTTTATTCAAGGCTTGATAAATATTATAGAGTAATAGCAGATCGAGTTTAATGGTTCGGTGATAAATAATAAATATTGAATATTATTTTATTAAATAATATTTAATTTAATTCACAAGATATTATAATGTCGAGAAATATAATAATAATAATTATTATTATTATTATTATTATTATTTGACATGGGGTTCTACAGGGATTAAATAAATAATAAAGGGAACTTGTTCCATTATTTTATTTTAATCTAAATAGTATATAAACCCAATTATATTATTTTCTCTAATAGCCAATTCATTTTGTTTGGTTGTGCACAATGGATTTGGAAAATCCTATCAAGCCTTAGAGAGATCCCTTATCCAAGAATGATCCTATGAATGGAGAGTGATCTTCCTCCACCTCTCACTCTTAAGTCAAGAGAGATCAGTGAGAAGGATATGGAAGCAGTTCTCGAGGTGATCAATGGAAGGCAATGCAAGTAATAAGATCTTCTGTGATATCACCCAAAGATTCATATGACAACATTCAGAGATTTTTGGAGCACGTGTTGATCACCACTAGAGTTAATCTTCCCTTGATTACTACAATGCAATGATGGTACAATGCAGATATATTTTCAGATCCATCAATGAATAAATAATTCCAATAAGGTACTTCTTTAATTAATTAAATTGACTATAAATAAATTGTCATGATCCTTTATTTGGTTTTGGAATTTTATCCCTTATCTATATTATTTTATTTAATTCCATTGATCAAGATTTTCAACATTATGTTAAATCTCATATTAATCATTGATCATGGAAAAACAAAATTTTAATGACCCATCGCACGCTTCCACTGTGACTGAAACCTATAAGTTGTATCAGAGGGGTCATATAATAATTTATACTTATTTAAATATCATTTATTTATTTACACATTTGTGATTTTTTTTCAATTATAATTTAATCATTCTTTTAATCTGAATTTTGATATTTGATTCTTCATCCTTCATTTTTCATAGAACTAATAAATATGATTAATTTTATAAATGAAATAAAATCAAAGAACTCATCTAGAGGTGCAAATGATTTTGGCCAAATAACACAAGAGAACACACCATGTAACCAAAGTTTCACACCATGTACATGTGTTCAAAGCTTTGGGAAATAATTTGAAAATTAATTCAAACCATGTGCATTGATGAAACACAAAGTATTTGTTTTTTAAAATGTGTGTTGTTCGGGATTAGGTGGAACACAGTCATCCAGAGTACAAGCAGTGTTCCCACGTACATGGCGTGTAGTCCCTTTGTTATCATGTGGAATTTGTAAATATGGAGGAAGGTAGTAACCCCTTCCTAGAATATATAATATACTAATATAGTCAGAGAAGAAGGTAATGAAGTACATAAAATCAATTGGAAGACCAAGACATGTGGACTTGAAGTTGAGAAATGAAAACTCACACTACACCATAAGTTAGGAGTGTATGAAGGATTATTCGTGGAAGTATATTAGAATTACCCTTTAAAGATATATCATGATGTAGTATAATGACACTATTGGGAGATGGAGAAGAAATTTTTGGGAGATATCTTCAACTAAAGGAATTCAGTATAAAGAACATATTAGGAGGTGGCATTTGAATCACTTGGGATAACGAAATTCAAGATATTTACTAATAGAAATTTTTGGTGATATATTTTAATTTTACTCAAGTGATTTATATTTAAGAAACCAGGTCTGTAAACTCATACTGAACCTGGAAAGGAGTTGTCTCACACATTGAGACCAAACCTTGTAAATCCTCTTTGGATTTTTTGTGTTTTCATTTTCATGCATACAAGAAAGGATGTGACAACTATTAATGAAGGGATCAAGAACATGACTAGTCACAAAGAATGTTTTGAAGGAAGTTAATCATAAAATAAAGGGATCACTAATTCAACCTTCCCCTCTCAGTGAACTTGGATGACTTGGGCACTAAAAGTGGTATTAGAGAAATGTGGGTTCCCCTCCAAAAGATTCCACATTTAATGAAGGGAAATCATGGAGAATATCAATCCTATCAATATATTAGCTATAAATATTTTCCATTCAATAAATATTCATTAATTTTAGATCTTAATGCTTCCATATTTTTTACCATAAGGTATTGAGGTGAGTTATGTTGAAATAGTTGGATTTACTCCACTAGGAAGAGATATTAACATGTCTTATGCTGGAAAGATGAATATGGAAGTGGATGAGAATGCTATAAATTCCATCGCAACATTTATATCCAACAAAGTATATACCAATAGAATGGGAGTTAGAACTACTAATGAGATTTGAGAGAATCTTGAGAATATGTGTTAAGGTAAATTGAACATTATGAAATCCAAACGAAATAATTAGAGAGCTAAGTTTTTATAAATTTTAATGTATATTGTTGAGGATGTACATAACTATTTCTCTAGGGTTAATGAAATAATTAGTCATATCTGAGTACATGGAGATATTATGGGTGATTAAACTATTGAAAAGAAGCCTATAAGTAATTTCAATGATTTATTTGATCCAAAGATATGAGTCGTGGAAGAGATTTAAAAAATATACTTTAATGGTTGGCATAATAATCACCTCAATTAAGATATAAGGAAAGAACTTATATTCCAGGATAATAAAAACTAGAGATGGAATTTAATTGAAAGAAATAAAAAAATTCATATAATATTAGGTCGAATTTGATTTAGATTCAGAAATTGATAATGAAAGAATTGGGTAGAATAAGAAAACCATGGCTTTTATCTATAAAAAATTTAGAAGATTAAAAGGATAAAAATGGAATCATTCAACTTAAATTATTTAGTTTTTGATTAATAGGTTGTTTTTCTTCAATTTAGAAAAGAATAAATATGTTGAAACATAATGTAAAGACGTATAAGAATACTTCTCTAAAAGAAAATTAAAAAAAATAAAAAACCTAAAAATAAAAAAGAAGCTTTCAAGAAAATTCCAAAAAACATATAATGGTAAAGGGAGTTATTGAGGACTCGTCAACGTGTAGTGAGTTAGAAGATAAAGATATTAAACATAAATCCATGATAAATAATTTTAAAAGTAATGATGATACGTCAAGTAGTGATGATGAGAAAGAGGTGGGATATACCAAGTACATGGTGGGAGCTAATTTCATCGATCGTCATGATTAGAAAACCAATGACATGAATTGAATCAATCTTCATGATAAGGAGAGAACAAAAGTAGATGAGAAAGAGAATATCCTCATTGAATTGTGTAACAATCTTAGGAAAATTAATAGGTAAACAAAAGAAAATATTCTACAAGATTATGAAACAACTTTTTAACAGAATAAGATGAATTTGGTGAGTCATAATCAAGGATTCATAAAAACAAAAATTCATTTAAGATGATGTGAATGGATTGTAAAATATATATAAATATTCAGGATGAATAATCTATGTTTGTTGAGAATAATATACTTAATAAAAATGTAAAAACTATATCATATTTTTCAAATGATGCTAAATATTGTTCATTTAGTTATATAGACTTATAATAGAAAACTAGATGAGTTTGAGATGATGAAATTAAAAAAAATCTCCAATAATAAAAAGAGATAGATATGGGTTGATATAAGAAAGTCCTCCAACAATATGAAAAGACAGAGTCTATAATTCATTTAGGCAACAAGAAGACTTTCATTAGTAGTTTAATCAATATCATAGATGATTAGGGATTAAAGGAAAATGTTGGTGTTGTGGAGAATTTTAGAACAAATCCTACATATAATAGTACAACATGTGACACCAAAAGAGATAGAATGAATCATGTTGGAGAAATCAAGAAAAAAGACAGAATCAACTCATGAAGTGAAATAGTATCTGGATGAAGATTTTTATTTCTAAGAAATCAGTAAGTCCGTCATTTTAAATTTTTTTATGAAAATTTGAAGAATCATATTGAATATATTACCAACTCAATCACCATGCCCATGTTTTCATGAAAATACATCTTGTATGGACTCTAAATATTGTGAAGCTAAGAAAGATAAACAAGATAATGAAACATGACTATTTTGGTCTAAAAATAGCTTAAAAAATATAGTGGTTTCGAAGAACTATTAACCATGAAATACAAGTGCTATGTGTGGGACAATTTACATATCTATATAGAACTTAGAAATTAATTCAATCCGGAAAAAGAGACCACGGCTTCACCCATTCCGCATGGAACCCTAGAAGGCGGCGACGCCTCCTTCGGGCGGCGGCCATGCCCAATTTGCCTGCCCCACTTATCCGGCATCACAGGTGTGATGTGGCGGTCTTCTCCCCGTTCACCGATGCAGCTCTCCTCCCAGACTTCCCAATCATTCAACTTCGTCCAAAGGTCCCGGCTCTTCATCGAGGGATCCCATCGCTTCCTCTCTCCCTCTAGGAGTTCTCGGAGGCGGCGTCTCTCCACAGGCTGTCCTTGATTGCTTGATTCGGCCGGTGTCGCTCGTCTCTTTACAATTTCGACCGCTTCATCAACAGTACCTGGCCTATGCAAGAATGTGTCATTGTCGGGCTTTTGGATTTTCGCCACTTCCTTTTGAAGTTCGCCAATGCTGATGATTTTTTCGCTGCGTGTTCCAAAGGGCTCCCCTCCTGCGAAGGGTTTCGATTCTTTCTCAGATGGAGCTACGATTTTTATTCGAAACGGAACCTCCCCGTTGCTGCAATTTGGGTGAGTTTCCCAGGTCTTCCCCTACCTTTCCAGAACCCCTCTATTCTTCAGATGTTGGGCAACCTCTTAGGGAGATTTCTGGCATTTGATGAGAAATCGATGTCTTTGAGCCATCTAATAGCACCTCAGATTTGTGTGGAAGTTGACATATCAAAGCCACCTATTGAAGACGTTTGGATTGAGGTCGATAAAGAGATCTGCTGCCTCCAACCCATGGTTTTTGAGCATTGGTATGATTTTTGTATGTCTTGCTCTCGTCTGGGTCATCTTCAACGCGGTTGTCGCTCGTTTCTTTGAGTTATTTTGAAGGATGGGTCGACTGTTTCGGAATAGGTTCCTATTGGGATGCATGATAAGGGTAGAGTGCTGAATGCTGTTGTTTTTAACTCATCTAATGCAATCCAGGAGAGGCCAAATTGAATTCTTACTCTGGCCGAAGATTGAGGTGCAATGACTCCCAAGGCTGCATCCTATGCGGATGCAGTATGCTGAAAACAAGGTTCTACAGGATGAAAGAATCCCAAGAGCCTATGAGGCTAGCAGTGGAACCAGTTGCAGTAAGAGGGTAAGGTCCGATAACGGATTCTTCCGTTGTAAAGCTTGATAACCACTTTGAGGGCTTGGATGATAGGATGGACTGGGAGGTTGAAGCAGTTTGACCTGACCACCCAATTGAGGATCAGGGAGAACTCGGTGATGTTTCCAGTGATGGCCAATCTGGTCAATTTTTGAGGGATAGTAAAGACGTTCTTCAATGTGATGATTTCTTTAATCAAAGGAGGAGGAAGGGTCGGAAATGCACTTGGAAGGGTTTGAAAGGATTATTCCTATTTTTCTCTTCCAATGGAGACAAGATCTATCAAACGGACCAAAGGCAAGGAGATGGCAGTTAATCCCAAAGCCCCTAGCACCCCTATTCGGGTGGAGACTGCAACCTATGAGGCAGGTCCTTTCAAAGAAACTCTAGATGGTCCCCAACGAGAGAAAGTTGTGGTTTCGAAGCACAATCTAGAACTACTTGTGAATTAGGGTGAAGAAATAGTGGACTGTTTGATGATTAATGACCCAAATGAAGATGCTGAAGAAATGATGGGAAGGCTGTTGTGAGTGGACACTATGACTGGTCAAGGTGATTGGATTAGCAAGAAAGATTGTATTTTGATACGAGGCTTCAATGTGAGGAAGATCAACAAAAAGGAATATATGAAAGATTGGGACTACTCGATGTATCTTTTTGAAGACCTTCTAAAGGATGATCCAAGTATGCAAGCAACCTCTATTTCTTGGAAATTGCATAGGGAGAAGGATTCTAATCGGCTTAAACTATCCTTCAATAACTCTATTGTTTCTTTTAGTGGATAATTTGGTTTGGCTGTGCGGGTTCTCACTTTCCCCTTAAGTGTTCTTGATAATAAAAATGTTAATTTTGGAGTGAGAAATTAATTCATTAGTTGTTCCATAAATAGTTAAAATGTAAAAGATGAAGGATCATTCGTGTGAGGATGGGTGTGATTTTATGGATCTCACTAATAGGCTTCCACATAGTGGAAATTGAAAAGAGGAAAGAGACCATACAACCCCTAATTTCTCATAGAAAAAATTAAAAAATATGGCATGAATATCTATTCAATATATGAAGCTAGAACTAAGGAATTTTAGTTCATAGGTAACTCTCAACCTTATTTCCATCATTGTGGAAACAAAACATACCCTTCTTATTTCATTCTATTTGTTTCTTTATAGTAAAATGCAGGTAATTAAAGGAGATAAAAACCAAGGGGGTGCTGGATAAGATATGTAATATACTATAAAAAAGAGGTGATAACCGTCATGGTTTTTTCTTCACTCCCATAATGAAGAGATGAGGGAATCCCTTTGTGGATAGATAATATGATTAATGACCTTAAGAGAGGTGATAATTCATAAAACATATAATTTTTTAGATTGACCTTTAAAATTGACTATTGGGGTTTTCCATTAAATTTTTTAATTCTTCTTTTTTATATAAAACATATTTATAATGGGGGGTGTTGGTCGATGAGAAAGATAATATAATGGGGATTTTAACTATATTTCACATGAAATCATTTGGTGTATTTTTCAAGATAAGTACAAGGAATATATATTTCATGACAAATAGTTATACAGTACCAAAATATTAAATTTAGAATGGAAGCACATGCAATATTT
Source organism: Viscum album (assembly GCA_963277665.1). Classification (NCBI taxonomy): domain Eukaryota; kingdom Viridiplantae; phylum Streptophyta; class Magnoliopsida; order Santalales; family Viscaceae; genus Viscum; species Viscum album. The sequence continues at coordinate 1,667,335,022 of OY728143.1, read as the reverse complement.
TGTTATGGTAATCCTTGATGTTTTTGTGAAATCACTCTTGTTTTCTACACCGGGTTACCCCACATAGATGTAGAGTTGACTAACAAATAGCTCTTTTCTAATATTGTTATGATATCATCCTTATCTCAAAAACCGAATAGAGATATAATTCAGATTGAAATAGAGAGAATATATTTTATGAAATATTTTTTTAAAGAGAAAAAGAGTGAAATTTCACCCCATCAAGAACATTTAATTTTTATCAATAAGGGGTAGAAGGAAAAAATCTACCAATCATACATATAGACATAATATGTGTTTTATTACATTGAAAAATAATGTAAAGTGAGATATTGAAATGAATATGAATTTATTTTAATTGTTATCAATTAGTGAGGTTGTAGCTATGATGATGATGTTTTGAATATATGATTGGTATATAAGAAATGAAAAGTGAGCTACTTCTATGATAATTAGTAAATGAAATTAATGTTACTCCATGAATGAAAAGTATGGATATATTCTAGTCGAAGTAACTTATGTGTGATTAATGGTGTGATTATACTCAATAAAAAGATAAGTAATAGTGGTTAAAAGTTCTTCTTAGAGTAGTTTTTAATGAGTTTAATATAATCTAGATTAAGGGAGATTAAAGACCAGACATTCATATATATTTATTGCTTGAGATAAGTGAATAATATATCCATTGATAGAAAGCCTTTGGATAATGATTTGAGTTGTTTTTGAGTGATTAAAAATGCCTCAAGATGAGTTGAAAAGGATATGAGATTGTTTGAGGAAGCCTTGAATTTCATGTATCACCCTGAAAATACTAAAATAATATCATTTAATTCAATAGTTTATGTGACATGAAACACCAATCATATAAAAGAATATAACAACCAGAGACTTTATGATAAATTAATATTTAGATAAAATCAATCTTTCCAATTGCGTATATAACATGAAACATTGATCTTATCTTACATTACATGCAACACAATATTTATCTTTATATACAAGTAACACTAATTTTATCATGCATTATATGCAATACCTAGTTTCTTCGATTGCTTGCATTACACGCAATGCCATGTTTTTTCAAACAACTATATACTATTAATATCATTTTTTTAAATGAAAATTATCTCATAGCCATTAGATTGGTGGTTACGAATATGATTAAATAACATATGAATATATATTTTTGAAATAATTTTTTACCAATTGATTAAAAATGAAAATAAAAATCATTGAGATATAATGAAAATGTTTTTATAAAAAACTATTATTATGCACCAAAAGCATTTTTATCTTAATAAATTAAATTAATTACTATTAGTGGATGATATTAATGGAATTTATATATTATCTATACAATAATTTTTTTGACATTTATCCAATAGATTTGACAGGTAATAAGAAAAAATATAATTTTATGCGAAAAAATCTGTATTTTTCAAAAGGTAGTTTTCCAGCCTTTTAACAAAGAACTTGATTTAAAATAAAAATTTTAACACTTTTATTTGAAAAAATAAATTTCATTTTTGAAATAATAATTTCAATATCATCTTAGGTTTATTTTTTGGTATTTCCTAAGAGGTTTCATTTTTTGATGAATAGTGAAAATACTAAATTTTAATTGAAAATTGAATTTTCATCTAAAAAATTTAAAATATTAAATTTAATTTAAAACTATTTTTATCATAGAATTAGATCAATGATAAATATATTAATCCAATTTAGTTAATTAGAATAATCTTTATATTTAATTTAGATATAAAAACATAGTAAAGATTTGAACATTTTCACTTGAAATACTCATTTTCTAGACACTTCTACAAGTTTAATTTTAAATTAATTTCTACTAGTTATGTTATTTAAATTAGAAAAAATGGGTTCTATATTTGGAATCATCATAATTTATAATTTATACTAAGGAAAATTTTAATTTTTAACAATGTGATTTGTGAAAGAAGTTAAAAATAATTAGAGCGATTAAGAGAAAAAATGAGTTCCGAAAGGGACTAAACATTAAACTTTAGGGGCCAAATGACCTAGAAACTTGTCCAAAAATAATTTTATGTCCATATTTTTACCTTATTAACTCTATTAAATATATTGTTTTCTATATTAGAGCCACTATACATGGGAAAAATGTGGTTGTAATTCTCTCTTTCAAAAATTTAGAAATTTTCCGCTCACCCATATTATAAAAGCCCCCCCCCTCTACCCCTTCATCACACCTATAAAACCACTTTGGATAGGACAATACTTACCCAAATCACTCCCAAAAATCCCCCCAATAATCCTATAAGCCTTATTTGGGTCATAAATCCAACATTTGAAGGAATTAGTGCAAACCTATGGAAGATACCCAAAGAAGAGGTAATGTTCGTCTAAAAGTGATTTTATTTTATTTCCTACTCCACCTCCATAATTTTTTTATATCGTTATCATATAATAACCTCATTATAATCCATATAATTTTTTTATGATCAGGGTATGACCTACAACTATACACACTTTCATCGAATGAGATACACAATCATTTTTCGTGTGTACGACAGACTACCACCTAGCGAACTGATGTCCGTTGTTCTTCCACTACCACATTTCAAGGTTGGAAATAATGATGGATTTAAAATTAATATATGATATTAATGATTTATTTATTCTTATGAAATTATTATATAACATATACAATCATTCCTTCCATTTTGTGGGAATACGATAACATCGTTCATGTGTACGGAGGAATACCTCCTCATGAAGTGATGTTATCCCTTCACTCATTACATAGAATTTTTTAAGGATGGTTCTAATAAAAATATGTGATATAAATGAAATAATAATGATACTATAATGATAATATATATATATATATATATTACTTTTCTTTTTTCAATATGACAAAAAATAGAAACAACGTCCATGCGTACGTATGACCTACCATCTCCATGAACGTTGTATTTCATTTCCTATAACTAATTTTTTATTAATATAAATAAATATATAATATATTTACATCATCCTTTACATTTTATAAATGAATAAATCATGATTTAATTGATAGGAACAAAAATAACAAGTCAACACATACTTGAAAAACAATTCAATTAACACCCAAAATGATAAAAATAATGAAATAATATTAACGAATGGGTAACAATATGTTATAAAAGGATAATATATGATATCATAAATATTATTATGGTATATTAATATGTTAATTACATATTTAAAGCCACTATATAAGAGGGTAAATAATGTTTGATCAAATGTAAAGAGAGAGGTAAGGGTTTCCATCAAAATTTCATTTCATTAAGTCATATTGTATTATTTTGCACCTAATTTCATTTATATGGTGTATATACTAACCCTTTGAATTTAATATCATGAAAATTAATTATTCATGGTATTTTTAGTTTCAATTTGAATTATTTCATCTAAGGGGATATTAACTTAATGATGGTAAGTGGAAACAAAATTTCATAACTCAATTCCTTTTTATTGGTTTATATTATTTCCTATTTGTCGTAAATATTATATGATTATGTGTATAATAAATTTTTACTATACATTGATGTATTTAATTTTTTTTATTTTTATTTACATTTTATACCCATAATTTATTCATTTATTAATTCTCACATCAACATTATGATCATTTTAAGGGTTTATTTCACAATCTCATTCTAATCGAGATTGTTTGTTCTTCAATTTAAAATAATGAAAATGATTTGATAATTTTTTAATAACGACATTAATTCTTTTATCCTATGATGATTCATTATATTTTTTAAGTAATGGTGCCTTTTTTAAATTATTTTTTACTTAAAATGTTTTCATAAATGTTTTTAAGATAATCCAACTTCATTTATCTCTTTAGTCAGAAACCTGTATTCTTCCAAAACCAAATTTTCTAAAAATGTTCTCAAAAATAATTTTATCCTTTTTAAAATTATTTATTAAAGAATTTTTTACCCATTTTGACTTTTTAAAAAATGTATTAGAAGGAAATGTCTTATCACTTTATGAACAAGGAACTTTTTCTAACCTTTTTAAAATTAAAAAGGAATGTTCTTTTTTACCTTGTATGTAATTACCTTCCATCATTTCATTGAATCTTTCTTTTCAATTATGCTAATAAATATTCTTTTAAATGTTATTTTCAAAGAATAATTATTTTCAAAATGTTTTTCAAAATGAAAAGTATATTTTTATCAAGAATTTTTTTAATGATATTTTTACAGTAATTATATTCATCAATGACAACAACCCTTATTATTACTCTAATTGGTATATGTCATATTAATACAATATTTATTCTTCCAATATATGGATTAAAATTATTTTGACCAAATATAGTATTTACATTAACTTAGTTGAATAGTTTTCATAGTCATTAACTTCCCCTTGAGTTATTCACCTTCCAGTGATCATTGAACATTAAATTTCCCCCAAATATACATATTATTTATCATAGATATGTTTATTGCCTAAAATGTATACCATTTTTGCTTAGGGTATTCACTTTGATAGTTATTTGATTTATTGGGTAAATATTGATAAATATGTATACTTTACTCAATATGGATATCTAATAATGCACATTATTTATGAATTAAATAGATTATTCAATATATGAGGAATGCTTTGGTCTCATAAAACATAGGTTAGGGACTGTTTAAGGTAAGCCCCTCCATGCATCAGTAGTTTTATGGGATGAATTAGTTGTGTAGACTCAGATAATGGGTTTTCACCTAGTATGTTTTAAACATTCTTGCGAAATGTCTTGATAGTAAATGTTCCATGTTCCTAGAACACTTATTGTCTAATAATTAAGGATTGCATTCATTCATATTTAGTTATTATTATCCATGATATTTTCACTATGACAAAATCTATAGATGAATTTCATTATAATTTTATTGATTAAATGACATGTGTTTTCAGTTACTTACCATGGAATATTTATTCCGCCTTATCTTATAATTATAGTAAATTTATTTAAATGAATTGTTTTTACAGTTATATACCTTGCCATAATTTTTAACAACTTTCTTCTCAGCCTATTGATTTCATGGCATGTGTATTCAGTCATTTACCTATTCATATTGATTATTGTCATTGATTCATTATTTATTTCACTATACTTAACTCTTACTGAGAATTTGATCTCACCCATATTTTGTTTCTTTTACCTAGGATTCATGACGTTTACTATGAATGATTTGCAAGGATATGCAAGATAGAATAACGTTATATTCTAAAAAATTATGTTTTAATTTGTGTATTCAATTGTAATACAAGAATCATGTATATATCTAGTTTTCCAAGACTGCTAAACTATTTGTACCATTAAGATGTGACTTCCTTGTATCTTATTCTAATGTAATGGTAGTAGACACCAACTCTAGACTGCTCAGTTCAGGGTTTCAATAGTTGGTATTAGAGAAAGTTTAACAACAACCTTGGGAACTAGATTTGAGATAACATATATTCGGGATCATAAACCTAAGAAATTTTTTGATGATAATTATAGAAGAACATCCTAATGTTTTTTATGGTAGATATTATAAGGGTCTTCCTAAAAATACATTCATGTATGGATACTATAAGTGGACGTTGTAACAACCCAAGTTTTTATGGATCTTTTTTTCGAATAAATTAAATTTTCATTTATGTATTTCAATTCACTAAGTCAAACATTCCTTTCACATAGTATGAACTTGGAATATGTTACATAGAACATCAACTTGGTGTATGTTACATGGAATAGTGACTTGGTGTATGTTATATGAAACATTGATGTTTCTACGAAACATTATTTTATTATTATAACTATTTAAATGAGATAATTATAACCTAGCCATCAAAATTAGTTAAATGAATAGTAATAACTAATTTTTAAATATTTTTTTATAATTTTTTTATACGAATAAAACATATTGATAATTAAATATATGATTTTTGGTAAAGTCCTTATATGTTTAAAAATACTGTCTTCTCGAATAAACTGCCTTTTATGTCCTGATGTGAAAATAAATAAGAATAATTTTCAGAATCATTTATAAATTTAATATGATAAATTAATCTCCATTTTTGAATTTAATATGTTGAAATTATATTAGGGTGTTTTTTTGAGATTTTTCTGAGAAACTTCATTTTTAGATGAATAGTGAAAAATACCGGATTTTAATTAAAAACTATTTTTTCTTCGAATTTATTTATAAGGGTAGATTATATTTAAATTTTGATTTAAATTTTAATTATATTATATTTTTATAAATTAATTCAATTAATTTTATTGGAACCAATTTCACATTTAAATTGGAAATAAAAAACTTAGCAAACTTTTGATCATTTTTACATTAAAAACCCGCATTGTCGACCTGACAGTGAGATAAAATTTAAATTCATTTATGCCACTTATGTTATTGGAATTTGGAAAAATTGATTCAATATTAGGAAACAAAATAATTTATAATGTATAATAAGGTCAAATTAGATTTGGACCAAAAATATCAGCGAAAGTGATTATAATTAATTACATCGATTAAGGATAAATTAACCTTAACTAAGGACTAAACCTTAAATTTTAGACCCAAAAAGACTTAGAAACAAGTCCAAAAACCATTTTATGGAAATTATTCTTCCATTAAACTTCCATTATTGATTTGGTTTGATTTTTTTATGATTTTTTATCTAAAAATGTTGGCACACCTAACTTGTTTTTGAAAATAACAAGTGAGTCCTTTCCCTTCCCTATAAAAGGATACCACCTATCACTCTTATTCACACCTCTAAAACCACTTAGGTTCACAAAATATCTACCCAATTAACTTTTCAAAAATCCCTAAATTCTTCCTAGATCCCCCCTTTAGGCGTAAAGTATTCCAAGAAATCATTTTCGCACAAAGCAAAAGGAGTTACCTGATTACGAGATAACGCCTTCTCTTAAGTTCCATTATTTTATTTTACTTATCCACCCCTCTAATATCTTTATTCCATTATTTTATTAAAAATCCAGTATCCTAAATATACTATGATTTTTAAAGCTATTTTTTCTACCTACACTTACACACACCTCCATCTAATGGGTAATAAATATATTGTTTACCTGTACGGTGAACTGCCGCCTCATGAAACAATGTTTGTTCATTTTTCCTTTACCATCTCTCATGGTGGAAATTATGATGGAAAATATATTTTTATATATTATATATTATATATTATATTAATTATATATTTATCATTATTTGTTTCTTTTTCAACACATATCTTTTTTACTTTCCATTTGGTGTAAATATGATAATTTCGTCTGAGGAAGTGTGGACTACTTTCCCCTCAAAGTGATGTTATTCTTTCACACACTACATTAAATGTATGAAGGATGTATTTAATGAAATTATATGATATATATAAAATTATAATTCTATTTTAATGATATTATATACATATATTATTATTTTTATTTTTCATTGTTTCTTTCAAAATGATAATAAAAATGGAAACAATGTTCATGCGTACGTACAGCTTACCGTCTCTATGAACGATGTATTCCATTTCATAAATATATTTTATATTTATTATTATAATAAAAATATATGGAGTATATTTTATATTTATATCATGGTTTAAATTCTTTAATCATGATATAATGATAAGCACCATATATATAACAAATTAAGACACATGTGAAGAACAAAGCAGATATTACCTGAAGTGAAACATTAACATAGGATTGTTAGAAAGAGGGTAATATAATGTCATTATAAAACCATATATGGTATTATATATAATAATATGGTTCTTTAATATATTTATATTTAATTTATATTTATTATACAGTTGGTTTGAATGATACAAAGTAGGGGGATTTAATCTCACTTTTTATTTCCATAAGATACACGCTTTATTCACCACCCATTCCTTTTGTGTGGTGTGTATACTACCCATAGATTTATTAAATTAACCTTATAATTAAATTTATGTGTATTTACATATCCATTTTATGATATTTGTTTCATGGGGTTCATGTTTCAAAAATTTCCAAATAAGTAAAATAGTTTTGTCTCAATTTGCCTTCTCTGAGACTCGTGTTTTGTTATGCACCTAAATTTCTTTTTTGATGTGTATATACATCAATTTTAAATGTAATATCATGACTTTAATTATTTTCATGATGTTTTAATCTTCATTTAATTTCCTTTTCTTACATGGAGAGTATGATCCCAAGTTACCAAGTTATAAGAGTTTATTGAATCAATCTCATCTCTTTTCAAGATTATTTATGTTTATGATTTCATTGATGAAATATTATGATCCATATCTCAAGAACACTCATGAGTTTTATTATACACTTTTTATTCAAGATATATCCATGTATTAGTACCATTTATCCACTATTTGGTACTTAATATAATGTTTTTAAGTAAAATCTGACAGTCTTTCTCTCCAGTTGAAAATCTATTCTATTCAAAAACCATGTTTTAAAAAATGTTTTCAAAAATGTTTTCAAAAGATATTTAAATCAAATTTTCATATAAAAAGGATTTTAAAAACTTATTATATTTTCAATGCTTCCTCTATAACTTTTTAAATCTATTATTAAAGAAAAAGGTTTCCCGAAGGTTTAATATTTTAAAAAGTGTTTTTCAATGCAGAAAAGATATTTTCCTCAATATTTTTTTTAAAAGATCTTATAAAATTATTTCCCATATAAGATAACATCTATTGGTGTTAATAATGACTTTATAGAGAAATAATTCAATGTTTCCATTCACATTATTTCTCTGAATGGATTATTTTTTTGATGGCATGAAGTTTATGAAACCTATTACTCTTTCATGGGTTATATGTTTTTGAAACACGCTTATTTTAAAAGGTTATGATTTTGATTAAATTAATATGAAAAATATATATTTTTCATAGGTTATGATATGATTACATCTTTATGATACCCATTTTATTTCATGGGTTATGATATGATTGTTTATGATCTTGTGGAACATGTATGTATGATTTAATTATGATATGGGTGGGACCTATATCTCCCTCAAATGAATTGGGTAAAGATTTATATATTATGAGATAGACATGGATGGAAAGGGAAATGAAATCAGTTTAGTATTACAAGGATAGAATGGGAAATGAACTCTGTTCATAATTATTGGGCTGGAACGGGGAGTGAACTTAGTTTAGTAATACAGGGTTGGAATGGGGTGTGAACCCATTTCAGTAAATGAATTTTTCCACTAATATGGTCTCAACATCAATGCCTTAGATACTATAAAAATCATATTATATACCTATGTATCTGCCATAATTGTATTTTTTATTCCTATGTTATGATTTCATGGCTTATGTTATTTATTTATTTAAGATTAATGACTTATTAACTTCCATGATTTATACCATGATTCATGTATATGATCTTTGATATGAAGGGTATGATCTTTTATTTTTATGATCATATTTTCATACCCTTATGTTCATGATTATGCTTATATATCTCCTTTTTTCCCCTTATTGAGCATCTGATCTCACCCCTTTTTATGTTTCCTTCACCCTAGGTTATGAGTATATATATTATTTATTATGTGTCTAAGAAGGGTTCTAGTCAAGAAGAACCTAGTGGGAGATGTTATAACCCATTTTTTATCACAATTTATGTTTCCATGTTTCCAAAGGAACTAGAATAATACAGTCTTTGGGAATATATTTATATAATTTATTATGTATTCCTCAAATGTTATGTAATGTTAATGTATGTAAAGAGAGGGTCGCTATAGTTGGTATCAAAGAAAATGTTTAGTTAACATTTAGAAGCTAGGATGAGAAAACAATAGTGATAACCCTAAGGATATGTATAGGGATAAGTCTAAGGATAAGGAAAAGTATATAAAAATGTTATGTAATTTCAGTAAAGGACAGAGTGAGTGGTTTCATAAAAATGCATCCATGTTTGGATACTACATGTGGATGTGGATCTCGTATGTATTTACCTAGGGTTAACAAATCTGATAGATGTTCTGGGCCTAACTCGTGGTAATCTAGTACACATAAATAGGCCTTGCTGAACACATGGTTTGACACTCTTGAGGGATATGATTTGGTAATTCACAACCTCTTCATGAACCATCATTAAGGATTTAAATATATTTTGGCAATGAATAACCTAGGATAAACCTAAGGTGTCATAGATTAAGGAAGGTGTCATAGTTTAGACATCCTATACAGGAAGTTTCATGATTATGTGGTTACTCAATATAATAACTATTTCTTACTCAATTAATTTGGTTTTAGCCTATGGTTGGAACCCGAAGGAACCATATTAATGGTGATTGTGATGGGTAATGCAATGATTTTCCTCCTGAGCAACTGAATGCTACAGAAGCTGGAATGAAAATCCTCGTTTCTAGGCTTACATAACTTTCTCAAGCTATGAGTCATGGTCGACTTACAAATGAGAAAAAAAGGGAATAATAATCTATTTAGTCTTTCATGAGGAAACACCCACCTTATTTTAGAGGGTCTTACGATCCACTTGTTTCTGAAAAATGGATCAATACTACTAAAAATTTATTGTACTTTCTTCAGTGTTCGGAGCATAAGAAATTCATTCTAGTTATTTATTAGTTAGAAGTTGAAGAAGATCAGTGGTGGAATATAATAAAGAATATGAGGTAGAAATATGAAATTTAATCCATGGATTGAGGCAAGTTCAAGAACTTAATTTTCAAAAACTACTTTCCTAGGATTCTTTATACCAATATGGAGAAATAATTCCTTGAGTTGAAGCAAGGGGATAATGAATATGTTGGTACCTATAAGGCTAATTTCACAATACTTACAAGGAATACTTCAATAATTATCATCCAACCAAAAAGTAAATTTGATAGGTTATTCCATGGCTTAAAGACAAGCCTTAGAAGGGCATTGTCCATAAGAGACTTTAGTACCTATGAGGATATTGTATGTTGTGAAATCAAGGTTGAAATGGAGGTTGGGGTCATGTATCAACCACATGGTTTTGTCAAGAACATGAAGATGGAGTTCAAAGTAAACTCTAAAAACCATGGAGAAAAGAAGATGATTTTTCCACTATGATCTAAATATGGGAAGAATAATGGTGGAAATTTTTATAAGGGGTCTAATAAATGTTTTAAGTGTGGAAGGAAAGGCCATCGAGCAATTTATTTTCAAAATTATGTGATAAAGTTATCTCAAAATGCTAATGGAGAGAAAGTTTCACATAATTCACCTCCCACGATTCATTGTTACAAGTGTAAGTATAATGAGAATTATGTTAACCACTATGCAAACCCAAGGTTTGGTGATGACGTTCAACGTCAACAACCTCTTAAGTCGAGGTGCAATGGTAAATCTCATGAAATTTCTATTTCTGATGAGGCGTGTGACAATGACATGATGAAAGGTACACTTACTATCCACTATTAAACTGCTAATGTCATATTTTATTCTTTATCTACCCACCCTTTCATATCAAAATAATGTTATAAGGGTGTTAAGATTTCACCAAAACAATTAGATGTAGAATTAGCAGTGCAAACCCCTAATGGTACGAAGATTTAATATCAAGTCTATGATTCCTATCCAGTTGACGTTTGTGGTAATGTGCTTCCTACAAATATTAGCATTCTTCCTTTGGTTGAATTTGGCATCAAATTAGGCATGGATTATATTTCTATTCATAAACCACTCATTAATTATCAAGGAAGGGAAGTTAAATTTGATACATCAAACCCTCTTATGATCATCCATCAATGTGACGATAAGCATGAACTTCTTGTAGATATTACATCTAGTGCATGGGTGTTAATTATCATTCAAAAGGGTTGTTTATCTCAAATTTTGGGAGAGAATTGATATTGATAATATGCCTATAGTTTGATAATTTATAGATGTCTTTCTAAAATAGTTGCCTAGTATTCCACCAAAATGTGAAGTTAAGTTCTCAATAGAACCCATACCTTGTTCCACACCAATTTCAAAGACTCCTTATAGAATGTCTCTAATTGAGTTGTAGGAATTAAAGAAGAAACTCCAAGAAAACATTCATAAGAGATTCATTCGTCCAAGTGTGTCACCTTGTGGTGCACCCATTCTTTTAGTGAAAAAGAAATATGGATCAATGAGACTATACATTGATTATCGAGAGTGGAAAAAGATCACAATCAAGAATATATATCCTCTTCCCCATATTGATGACATGTTTGATCAATTACATGAAGCTCAATAATTTTCCAAGATTGACCTTCATTTTGGATATCATCAATTGAGGGTCATGAAAGAGGATATAGCCAAGACAAAATTATGTACATGGTATAAACACTATGAATATATAACGATTCCTTTTTTTCTTACTAATTCCCCTACTATTTTCTTGGATTTAATTAATAGAGTATTTAGAGACTACCTCGATAAGTTTGTGGTAGTATTTATAGATGATATTAATATCTATTTAAAGAGAGAGGAAGATCATAAATATCACTTGATAATTGTACTAAAGACCCTAAGAAAGGAGAATATATATGAAAAAAGTAAAACATGTGAATTTTGGCTACAAATGGTTTCATTTTTAGGTCATAGAATCTCAAGAGATGGTATAGTAGTAGATCCATCAAAGACGAGGTCTATTGAATGGTAGCCTAGACCAAACATGATGACTATGTTCCATAGGTTTCTTGGTTTAGCTAGATATTATTGATGGTTTGTGGATAATTTCTCACGACTATCTAATCCTCTGACCAAGTTAACTTGGAAGGGTTTCAAGTTTCTCTGGATAGATGAATGTGATTAAAATTTCAAGGAATTGAATAAATGGTTAGTCAGTTGACCTATGCATACATTACCCTATATTCGAGAATGGTTTATATCAATAATGATATATCCAAGAAGGGATTGGTATGTGAAAATATGTTGAATAACATGGTTATCAGTTATTCCTCACAATAGTTGAAGATTCAATAGAAAAATTACCCAACTCATGATTTGTATTTAGCAGTGATAACTTTTTCATTAAAGATATGGAGGTATTATCTTTGTGGAGAAAAGATTGATATATATACTTATCATAAAATTATGAAATATATATTCACACAGAAGTATTTTAACATGCACCATAGAATATGGTTAGAGTTTATAAAGGATTACGAATTCTCAATACATTACATCCCTAGGAAATTGAACAAGGTGGATGATGCTTTGAATCAGAAGGATCATGATAGCTTATCTATGATGAGGATCACAAAAGATCCAATATTTATGGATTTATAAAAGATGGATCTAGAAATCCTAAAGTAATGGGAAAAATAATATCTTCCTCAAATGAATGTTCAACCCTCTATCCATATGAATATTAAAGAAGTGTAGAAGGAAGATGAAGAGTTGGAAAATAATGTTAGAAATGTTCCTGAGTTTAACCTTGATCAGGATGGAATGATGAGGTTTAGTAACTGTGTATGTGTTCCTTCCATACCAGATTTTATGAAGGAGCTATTAGAGGAAGCTCATAGTTCTTTATTATCTATTCATCCTAGAAGTAAGAATATGTATAGGGACCTGAAAGAATATTTCTGGCAGGATGGGATGAAGAGAGATATCACAGATTTTGTACCTCAGTGCTTGGTATGGCAACAAGTTAAGGCTAAAAGACAAAATTCAAAGGGGATGTTGCATCCATTACCCATACCAGAATTGAAATGGGAGAACATCACAATGTATTTTGTCGTTAGACTACCCAAAACCTCTAAAGGGTTTAATAATATATGGGTGGTATTCGACCACCTTACTAAGTCAGCACACTTCATCACTATCGAATATGACTCCTCTATGAATACGCTTTCTAGGATATACATTAAAGAAGTGGTAAGGTTTCATAGAGTACCACATTCCATTGTATCATATCAGGATCCATGGTTTACCTCAATGTCATGTAAAAGTCATCAGAAATAAATTGATAAAGAATTAAGTTTCAACACTTCTTATCATCCTCGGATGGATGTTCATTCTAAGATAAAAATTAAAACCCTAGAGGACATGTTGAGATATTGTTCCTTGGATTTTAAATGTGTTTGGGATCAACACCTTCATATATTTGATTTCTCTAACAAAAATAGCTTTATATCAAGAATTTAGATGGAACTTTTTAAAGTACTTTATGGTAACAAATGTAGAGCTCCAATGTGTTGGGATGCAGTTGAAGAAATAAAGCTACTGGGACCTGATATTGTTGAAGAAATGGAAGAGAAGGTTAGGACCATTCAACAACATATCAAGGTAGCTAAAATTTAGTAGATAATGTTTACTGATAACCACCGATATGACCTATAATTTTAATTTGGTGAAAAATTCTTTCTATGAATCTCACCTTGGAAGAAAGATATGAGATTCATGAAGAAAGGGAAACTATGTCCTAGCTCTATCAGTCACTTTGAGATTATTGATCATATCGGGATGGTATCCTCTCACTTGGAAATTACTCCAAATATCTATCAAGTCCTTGATATGTTCCACGTATCTCTTTTGAGGAAGTACATACATGAACCTTCACATGTAATGAGCTCAGAGGTCATACCGCTGGTCCATGATTTTTCTTACAAGGAGCGACCAGTTGAAATTCTTGATCGTACAGAGAATGTTCTACAAAACAAGACCACTCACTTAGTCAAAGTTTTTTAGGGAAATAACCAGTTAGAGGAAGTTTCATGGGAACTTGAGGATATTATAAAATAGAATTATCCTCATTTTTCTACCTGAGTGATGAATTTTAAGGGAGAAATTCATTTTAAGGTGGGTAGAATGTAACAACCTGATTATTATAGACTTTTTTTCCGAATAAATTAAATTTTCATACGTGTATTGTAAATAACTAAGTAAAACATTCCTTTTACATGGTACAAAATTTTCATGTGTTACATGGACCATCAACTTGGCCGACGTTACACAGAACATTGACTTGGAATGTGTTACATGCAACACTGATGTTTCTACGAAACATCATTTTATTATTATAACTATTTAAACAAGATAATTATATACTATTCATTAAACATAGTTATATGAATAGTAATAATTTTTTTTAAATTTTTTTATAATTTTTTATGTAAATAAATCATATTGAAAATGAAAGATATTATTTTTGGTAAAGTCCTTATATGTTTAAAAATATAGTTTTCTTGATTGAACTACTTTTTAGGCCATTCTGTGAAAAATAATAAAATTAATTTTTAGGCTCATTTAGAAATTTAATTTTATAAAATAAACTTCAGTTTTTAATTTTGAAGGTCTATATTTTCATAGGTATAAGTTTTTAATTTTTTTTCTGAGAAACATCATTTTTGGATGAATAGTGAAAAATATCAGATTTTAATTCAAAACTACTTTTTCATCTAATTTATTTATAAGTTAAATTATATTTTAATTAGGTTTAAAATTTTAATTATATTATATTTTTATAAATTACTATAATTTAGGTAATTTGAACAAATTTAACATTTAAATTGGGTATGAAAAACTTAGCTAACTTTTGATCATTTTTACTTTAAAAACCCGCATTTTCGACTTGTCTACGGGATTCATTTTAAATTAATTTCTACCACTTATGTGATTGGAATTTGTAAATGTGGATTCCATATTTTAAATCATCATAATTTATAATTTTAAATACATTTAACTTAGTTTTTTACCAAAAATATTAGTGAAACTAACTAAAATTAATTTCAACGATTTGGGTTAAATTAAGCTTAGCTATAGACTAAATCTTATATTTAAGACCCAAAATGACTTATAAACCTGTTCAAAACTAATTGGATGGACATTATTCATCTATCGATATTTCAATATTGAGTTTTTTTTTGGTTTTTTTATGACTTTTGTTAGGTAAAAAGGTGGGTACACCTAACTTGTTTTCAAAAATACCAAGTGAGTCCTTTCCCTTCCCTATAAAAGGACACCACATATCCATATTCTTCAAACATATAAAACCACATAGGTTCCGAAAATATCTGCCCAATAAAATTCCCAACATCCCCTTTGGGAATAAATTTTTCCAAGTAAGCCTTTTGGCACAAACCAAAAAGAGTTACCCGATTAAGAGGCAACACCTTCTCTCAAGCTCCTTTCTTTTATTTTCCTTCTCCACCCCCTCCAATATATTTATTACATATTGTTTAAAAACAAAATTATACTCAATATACTAGTATTATACTATTATAAAGGATATACCTACACTTACACACACCTCCATCTAATGGGTAATAAACGTACTATTTACGTGTATGGTGAACTGTTGCCTCACGAAATAATGATTCTTCATTTTTCATTTATCACCTCTCATGGTGAAAATTCTGATGGACAATATATTTTTATATATTTTATATTATATTTATTATAACATTATGCTTATGTGTTCTTTTTTTTACACATATCATTTTTACTTTCCATTTGGTGTAAATATAATAATTTCGTTTGAGGAAGTGTGGACTACCGACCCCTTAAAGTGATGTGATTCGTTCACAAACTAAATAAATTTTTTAAAGGATGTATCTAATAAAATTATATGATATATATAAAATTATAATTATAATTTAATGAAATTATATACATATATTTAATTTTCTTTCTTTATTTCAATACGACATTAAAAAAAGAAACAGTATTCATGTGTACATACAACTTACTATCTTCATGAATGGTGTATTCCATTTTATACTTCTATATTATATATATAATAATAATAATAATAATAATATAATAAAAATATATGATATATATATATATATATCATGTTTTACATTCTAGAATCAATATATAAGTATAAGCACTACCAAAAAACTAGGATTCCGCAGTGCTAAAAAGAAGTGCTGATAAAGGGGGGGGGGGTTTATCAGTGCTAAAAAAAGCACTGATAAAATGCACTTTTAACAGCGCTAAAAAAGTGACCCTTTATCATTGCTTTTTTTAGCGCTGTTAAAGGCCCCCCCTTTTCAGTGCTTTTTTTAGCGCTGTTAAAGGGGACCCCTTTATCAGCGCTTTTTTTAGTAGCGCTGATAAAGGGAGGCTTTATCTGTGCTTTTTCCTAGCACTGATAAAGTTTATATTAAAAAAAATTATGAAAAACAATATATTGTTATATAAGAATATTTATATTGATATAAATATAATATATATATATTTTAAATATGTTTTAGATAAGTATAAATATACTATTGCATTTAATATATAAGAAATTTAGTAAAAATGGCTTTAAAATATTTTAAAAAATATTATTAATTAATAATTTTCTAATTATCATCGATTAATAATCATTTAATAACAATTTGAAGACACAAAACATCAAAAAAAAATAATAATAAAAGATCTAAAATAAGTTGAAAATGTAACTCAAACTTCAAACAACCCTAACTTTTGATCCGAGTGTCCGTTTGAGCTCTATGGTATATCAAATCAAATATTGAGACGATCTACACCTGCTAGTGACTTAATTTAACCTTATATCACATTTTTAGTGGCCCAAAAGGCCCAGAAGGCCTCCAAAACTGAGTTTTTAGTCGGGATACCCTGAGTTTTTAACATTCAAACAGGTATAACTTCTGATCTGGATGTCTTCTAGGCCTATACCATATATCATATCGAATATTGTTTCATTTTCTTCGATTTGACTGGTTATGAAGTTGAAATGAACTTTTGTATTAGAAGTTATGGTCGTTTTAACATTCTATGGCTTTTTCAAATACACAAATATATGTATTTATTCATAAATATATATATATATATATATGTGTGTGTGTGTGTGTGTGTGTCTATGTGTGTGTTGTATATATGTATGTATGTATATATTTATTTATTTATAAACACACATAAAAAACATATTTTATAAATGCATTTAAAACTAATCTTATAAATATATATTAATATACAAATAAATATACGGATAAAAAATTATAACTAAATATATATATATAAATAAATATAAATATAAATTAATATATGAATAAATATATATATTAATATATGAATAAATATATATTTATTAATATAACTAAATATATTTATATTAATATGAATATATATTAATATAAGAATAAATATAACTATATATCTATATATATATATATAAATAAATATAAATATATATTTATATAACAATATATATATATATATATATATTAATATATGAATAAATATATATGTATTAATATAACTAAATATATTTATATCAATTTGAATCTATATTAATATACGAATAAATATAACTATATAACTATATATATAAATAAATAGATATATCATTAAATAGAGAAAAAAACTAAATAGATTAGTGGTAAAGGTGCAGGCACGCAAGGGGGGAGGTATCAGGTTTGAGTTCAGGTGGAAGCAGGGAGAGGCGTGTGGGCATGTGGGGGATGCGCGGGCAAGGGCAGCGCATGAGAGAGTGGGAAAGGGGGTCCGCCTAGTGCTGATGGGGGGGGGGGGTCAAGCGTTGTTAAAAGATACCCCTACATTATACACTCTTTTTTAACCTTTTTTTTTAATTTGTTTTTGACTTTTATCAGTTCTTAAAAAAATCACTGATAAAAGGTTTCTTTTATCAGCGCTGATAAAAGACCGTTTTATCAGTACTTTTTTCAGCGCTGATAAAAGGTGTCTTTATCAACTCTTTTTTGAGCACTGATAAAAAGGACCCCCATTTATCTTCGCCTTGATCAACAATGTTTTTTTATCATTGTTAATTCCATTTTCTAGAGCAGATAAAGGCCATATTTGTAGTAGTGAAGGACTAAAGGTATTGAAAATTAAGACACATGTGATGAACAAAGTGGATATTACCTGAAGCGAAACCTTAACATAGGATTGATAACAAGAGGGTACTATATGGTAATGATAAAATATGATATGGTATTAGATATAAGAATATGGTTATATAAAAGATGTATAATAAATTCATTTTTATTATAAAGGTGGTTGTAATGAGTTTGTCGAGAGTCAAGACACAAGGTAAGAGGATTTAATCTCCTTTTTTATTTCCATGAGATACATGTTTATCCACCACCCATTACTTTTCTGTAATGTGTATACTTACCATGGATTTAATAAATGAAAATTATAATTAAATTTATGGGTATTCACATATCCATTTTGTGATATTTCTTTCATGGGGTTCAAGTTTCAAAAGTTACTAAATTGGTAAAATAGTTTTGTCTCAGTTTACTTTCTTTGAGACTTGTGTTTTGTTATGCACCTAAATTATTTTTCGAGGTGTATATAATTAGAAATTACATGTTATATAATGAATTTTATTATTTTAATTATGTTTTATGCTTCATGTAATTTCCTTTTGTTACATGGATACTATGATCCCAAGTTACCAATTTATAAGACTTTATTGAAACAGTCTCATCGCTTTTAATGATTGTTTATGTTTATTCTTAATTTGATGAAATATTATGATCCATATTACAAGAACAATAATTATTTTCCTTATTCACTATTTATTCAATATATATCCATGTATTAGTACCATATTTCCACTCTTTGGTACATAAGATAATATTTTTAAGTAAAATCTGACTGTCTCTCTCCGGTTGAAAATCTATTTTATTAAAAAACCATGTTTACAAAAAATGTTTCCAAAAGATATTTAAAGCCCATTTTCATAGAAAAGGGATTTTAACAAATTTATATTGTTTTCAATGCTTCCATTATATGTTTTAAAATCTATTTTCAAATAAAATAGTTTTCAAATTGCTTTATGTTTTAAAAATAGTTTTTCAATGCATAAAGGATATTTTCCTCAAGAAATGTTTTTAAAATATCTTTCATAAATATTTCCCATATAAGATAATAACCATTGGTGTTACTGATTCCTTTATAGGGGAATTATTCAATGTTTCCATTAATATTATTTATTTAAATGGATTATGTTTTTATGGTATGATGTTTATGAAACCCTTTTCTATTTTATGAGTTATATACTTTTAAAACCCACTTATTTTCACAAGTTATACTTTTAAAGAAATGATTATAAAAAATGAAACTTTTTCCACAAGCTATGATATGATTAATTGTTTATGATACCCATTTCATTTTATGGGTTATGATATGTTTTTTTATGATCTTGTGGAACTTGTATGTATAATTTCACTATGAGATGGGTGTGACCTATATTTCCCTCTAATGCATTGGGTATAGATTTATAGCTCATGAGATGGACATGGATGGAATGGTAAATGAACCTGGTTTAATAGTATAGTGCTGTAACAGGAAATGACCTCAGTTCAGTATTACAAGGATGGAATGGGAATTAAACTTAGTTCAGTAATACAGGGCTAGAACAGGGTGTGGCCCTGGTTTAGTAAATGACTTTGTCCACTAATATGGTCTTGGAATAAATGACTTGGATATTATAGAAATCATATTATATGCTTATGTGTCTTCCAAAATTCCATGTTTTATTCATATGTTATGATTTTATGGATTATATTATTAATTTACTTAATATTTATGCCTTATGAACTGACAAGATTTATTCCATGATTCATGTATATGATATTTGATATGCGGGGTATGATCTTCTATTTTCATGATCATGTTCCCATACCCTCATCCTCATGATTATGCATAAATATATCTATTGTTTACCCTTACTGTGTATATGATCTCACACCTTTTTATGTTTCCTTCCCCCCAGGTTATAAAGATATGTATTATGTATGATGTGTCTACAAGGGGTGATAGTCAAGAAGAACCTAGTGGGAGATGTTATAGATCATTTGTGTATCAGTTTTTTTTGTTTCCATGTTTCCAAAGGCACTATAATAGAACAATATTTGGGCATCTATTTTTATAATGTTTTAAGTATTCCTAAAATGTTATGTAATGTTAATATATGTAAAGTGAGGGTTGATATAGATGTGGTTCTAACAAATATATACCTAGGGTTAATAACTCTAAAAAGGGTACATTGGGATTGAACCAAGTGTAACCTGGTACATGAAAATGAGATTTACTTTGCACCTGGTTTGACACTCCTGGGGGATATGCTTAGGATTATTCACATTTTCATTACAATTCATTATGATAGATTTTAATAGATAATGAAAATGAATTAACTTTGTTAAAAATTAGACCATTGAGGGACCTATGTTGAAATAAAATGTTTGATGTATTTATTGGGTTTTAGGAAATAAATGGTTGTAGTGTTTTACCAATAGTATTTTGGTTACAAAAATCATGAAACATCTACAGATTCTATAAAATTTTAGAAGAAATGGTGTATTTATTAACATAATATTTATGGATACCATAATGAGTTAATGAGTTTAGGATTAATAATAAGTCCATATTAATTAACACATCTTTTAGGTCTTATATGATACGAATGTCACAAGATTAAGGATATTTTGGGAGAAAATTTTGGAAAGAAATTGTTTTAGTGGAAATGTTATTTGAGGAATAATGTCTGTCAATTTTATAGACATAAGTATAAAGGTATTTATAACCTTTATAGATAATATAATTATTAATAAAATTATAATAATAGTCAAATAATATTATCAGACTTTGAAAAAATGTGGTTATTTTGAAAACCATAGTAAAATGTTTATTTAAGGAAAAATTTTATTTCAAGGATTTCCATCATATTTTTGGTAACCTTATAAGAATTATATTAATATAATTTAGAAAAAGGAAAACCTATATACCGGGTGACAAAGTATCATATCTAAAAAGGTCATAGGGATTGAACCCACAACCAAAGGGTGATAAGTGTTTAACACCAACCACTATCCTATGAAATATCTTGGTTAATATGTCATTATTTTTAGTTAACAAAATTTGCAAATAAATATTAATGATGAACTGGTAGTATTACATTTGTGTTTTAGAGATTAATTTATAACCATATTTGTTTTGTAAAAAAGTTATATGAAAAATATTTTTACTATTTTATGGATCTTATGATATGTTAAAAGTGAATTTTAGTTTTTTCGGGATAAAAAAAATCATTTTTTGGTGTTCATTTCTTAGAGTAAAGGGATAAATGGGAAATTAATCAAAGAAAAAACATGGTTTAAATAATTTTTATGAAATAGAAATATGGAAAGTAAGTATATTTTCTTATATAAATAGGTAGTAAAAGATTTAATCAACATTAGGAAAATGATCTTGAAAAAACATGTTATCCTAATACCTTACTTTTTTTAACCGACGACCTTTTAAATCATCATAGATTTATGGATTTTAGGCCATGAAAATTCTATTGAACATTCACCTTCATGTGATAAATGATCTCAATCACTCCCTATAATTATTTATGCTTTCCCTTTAAGTCTGTGTACTCACTTTCCACTAATGTTCTCCTATATAGAATCATAGTTATATGTTATTCCATATAACTGTTTTACTTCTCATTCTCTATTATGAAGAGGCTGTTTTACCAACCCTTCTCTAGATGTGAGATTTCAATAATGTAATTTTCAAATATCAACTTTTTATTTCCATGATAAAGTATGAATCACAAGGATTCAATTTTGTTAAGGTGGGTATAATGTAACACCCTAAAAATTATAAAATAATAACATATTATTCAATAGAGCATGTGACAAGAAACCCCAATTATAAAGAGTATTATAACAACTAGATACTTTATTTATATTTATATTTAGATAAATTCAATATTTCTAATAACATATATTACACACAACATTGATCTTAGACTGTGTTACATGAAGTAATATTTTTAGCTTAATATACATGGAAAACTGATTTTAGTTTGTGTTAAACGCAAAAATGAGTTTCTTTGATGGCTTCCATTACATGCAATATTGAGTTTTACTGGACAATAATATACAATTAATATTATTATTTAAAATGAAAAATATCTTATAGAAATTTTATTGAATGTTATTAATAGGATTAACTAACTTATGAATATATATGGTTTAATTCAATTGTTAACAATTATTTAGATATGAAAATAAAAACCAATGGGATATAAAAGAAATGTTTTTATAAAAGTCAATTATTATGTGAGAAACGGATTTTATAATAATAAATTAAATTAATTACAATTAGTAGATTATCTCAACAAAAATATATATTATATATAAAAATATTTTTTTACATTCATCTAATAGATTTGACAATCATGAGATAAGAACAAATCCAATTTTATGCATAAAAAACATTATTTTTCTAAAGGTATTTTTTCCACCTTTTATCGAAACCCTTGTTCTAAAACTATATTTTTAAACTTTTTAAGTTTTATTTGATAAAAATAAACTTCATTTTCAAAATTTTGATTTCAAAATTATCTTAGGGTGATACTTTGGTATTTTACTGAGAGGTTTCATTTTTTTGATAAATAGTGAAAAATAATGAATATTAATTGAAAACTCATTTTTCATATAAAAATTTTATAATGATAAATTATATTTTAAATTGTTTTTGAAGTTAAATTATATCAAATATAAATAAATTAATCAAATTTATGTCATCAGAATCATTTTTATATATAATTTTGATATAAAAACTTAGTAAACTTTTGAAATTTTCACTTTAAAAATTTATTTTCTCAAAACCTCTATGGGATTAATATTAAATTAATTATTACCACTTATGTGATATGAATTTGAAAGGATGGATTCCATATTTTTAATCAGAATAATTTATAATGTATTATATGGACAATATAAATTTTGACCAAAGTGATTAGTGAAAGTAATTAAAATTAATTATAATAATAACGAGAAAAACTAGTTTACCAAGGGACTAGACATTAAGAATAAGGGAAAAATCACATAGAAACTTTTCCATTTAATAAAACTAACCCTAATATTCTAGATTAGATGGTTAGTTTATTAAAATGGAATATTTATAGTATATCACATCACTAATGATCGACCAGTTTGGCAGTCTTGAAGAACTAGATGTATACATGATTCCATTATAACATTGGTAATTAAACATAAATCATAATGAAGGGAAATAAAACATATTCTAGGAAAAATATTCAACTATTTCATCTTCATAACCTAGGGAAGGAAAAAAATTAAAGGGGTGAGATAAAATTCTTAGTAAGGGTTACGTGAATGAACAATAAATGAAAAAAGTCAATAAGGCATAATCATAATGGTATGGTAAATAATTTAAAAAACACATGTCATTAATAAAATGAGAATGTAAATGTATCCATATATTTTTTCATATTGAAAATATCATGTAAAGTAATTAATGAATAATTATTTAAGAATGTTCTTAATCATTGGACGTCTTGTATCTGACACATGAACTATTATACCGTTAAGGATTTTTAAGTCAGTGGGTAAAACCCATTTAATTCTTCTTGGAAACAAACAAGAAGGGTTTGTCAAAAACTTTTTTGACTCATGAGACACTTCAATGAATCAAGGGGATATCTATAATTGGGCCCCACCCATCACTACAATTCCAAATCATTATTCATACATAGATTCAATTCATGAACAATATGACTTATCAGAATATATTTATTGAGTAAAGGATAAAAATTCATTAATATTTTCTGAGTATAAGCATCATTAAAAGAAAACCCCATTTGTAAAAATGGAACATAAATAAGTAAATAATAACATTCATGATACAATAAATACAATTATTTAATGAAATCTTAAATGAATGATGATCATAAATGAATGGGAAGTATACAAACACTACACACAATGAATAAGTGGAAGATAAGGCATAACCAAAGGGAATATAATAATGGATTTAAATCATACTTGAACATTAATAATGTAAAATATTCAAATTTAATGATAAATTATATCCAACTAAAGTGATTTTTTTTAAATTAGTGTTTATGAAATATTATAAATGATTCTCTTTAGTGTGGTTTATGGAAAATATTATAGAGTCTTTAAAATGGATAAGACATAATTATTTGTATGAAATAAGAAATGAAATTTTTTTTTTTTTCATGATAAAATTATTTATTTTAGAAAAATAT
The DNA here is from genome assembly GCA_963277665.1 of Viscum album. Taxonomy (NCBI): domain Eukaryota; kingdom Viridiplantae; phylum Streptophyta; class Magnoliopsida; order Santalales; family Viscaceae; genus Viscum; species Viscum album. Next base: position 1,667,310,025 of record OY728143.1, on the reverse strand, counting down.
TTTTGTCTTAAAATAGATTATGTATGGTACTTGAAATTGGGTAAGAAATTTGGAAGTTCCCTTTAATTGGGTTTTCTTATCGCGAGGAATTGAAAAGGAATCCTTATAAAACATGTATTTCCCATCACAGAAAGAATAATTGAGGTAGGTAAATATCTTTTGAACATATAAATATCATTTATAAAGAGTATATAAGAATAATTAATAATTAAATTGTGGGAATGAGAGAGAAATCATAACCCAAAAGAAAAATAGAGGTTTGGGGAGAATCCCATACCTTATATCCAAAAGTGTTTTTCACTTTCACTTAATATCATGGATAATGAAATTATATTCAATAATAATTTAATTATAAACCTCTTAAATATGTATTTTATTTATTATAATTTTATTAAGTTCATTTATGACCTTTTTTATGAGTTATAAAATTAAATTTTGTCGTTTGGGAGTGTTTATTTCCTTGGTTTTCATGACTGGTTCACTTATATACATGTATGAAAGATCATGAAAAATGGGAAATAATTATCTAGAATTTAAATTATATGGAATTTATAGACTTAATTAATATTAAATATACTTATATATAATTTTTTCATATATGAGAATGATTCATTAGATACAATGGTAATGATGAATGTTAGTTTTTTTGGCTGAATTTTCGATTATCACAATGTAGTTTGGTTTTATTATTTAATATTATGTATATATAATTTTTCCAGAATACTAAATAAGTTTTAATATAACTTTTACAATATAGTTTTACCATTATAATTATTTTATGATCAGACGTGATGGTGGTAATGGAAAATGAAAAAACATCATCCATGATAGCGGTAGATCGACACATCATGAGTGATATTTTTATTTTTAGAATAAAAGGGAGTGGAGAAGGGGGTTTGGTGATGGATTTTAAATTAACATAATAAAATTAAAATATATATAAGTTATTGGGGTTATCATTAAATATTATATAGAAGAGGTGAGTTAAGTATAATAAAAGAAAATAAAATGAAGGGGAAGGATTAAGGGTTTTACCTCTTGAATTATTCTCTTTGAGAACCTCCTTAAGAGGCTTGGATTTGGTATTTTATTGAGAAAAAAGGATCCTATAATTGGGGATATACTTTGTAATATTATTTCATATAAATTGTACAATATTCAAGGCTTGCAAGGTGTGAAGATATGGGGTGCTGAGAGGTGGTATTTATAGTGGAGGAGATGAGTGTTTTTTGATTATTTTATCCATTTGTTTATTATTTTGGCTCAACACTATCAATAGTGATGATTCTTGTGACTAAATATAGTATCTAATTTATTTTAGTTCGAACTAATGGGTTATTAGCTCATACATACATCATCCATGACTTAATAATTCATTTATTTATTTACACTGTAAATTAGTGTATTTCACTACTCACCAAAAATTCATATATTTTAGAAAAATACCAAGAATTAACCCTAACCATTTTTAAACATGTATAATTAATAAATGAACTCTATTTTTTTAAAATAATTTTCTAAATTATAGAAATTTAAATTTTAATTAAAATAAACATTTATTCAAAAAAATAATGATTTTTAAATTATAACTCATATTGTGACACTTTGAAAAATTAATTAATTTATCATAAAATTATCTTATAATCATAAGAAAAAAATATTAATTTAGGAATATAATTTATGAAAAAAAATTTTCTTTTAAATCAGTATATTAATTTTAAAATTATAAATAAAGATTTATGTTTCATAAAAATACAAACATTTAATTTATCATTTTTATAACAATTATTTACTTAAACTGTGATATAATTATACCTTGTTTGAATTTATAATATGCCAAAATTTTATTTATACTATCATATGTGAGGTTACTATTCTAAAGGTAATATTACTATTCCTAATGGTCACATAACTATTCCAGTGGTTATGTTACTATTTCTTAGTATATTACTGTTCGTTTAGGCTCGGTGTTTTGTACTACATAAGATATTGAATGAATTGAATTTATTTAAGAAGATACATACCATAAAATATTGGGTTGTTATATTCTTCCGTCCTTCATAAATATCATCATCAAAAGTTTTCATGAATATTTCCTTCTAAGTAGATGATGGTGGTTCTTCTTCATAACGTCCTCAGGTTCCCATGTTGCTTCTTCCATTTTATGGTTTTTTCAAATAACCTTTACGAGTTAAGTCATCTGATTCATCAATAAATCATCTCTTGTGTTAAGAATCTTGATAGGAATTTCACAGTAATAAAAATCAAGTTCTAGTTCTATTTCTTTATAGGTGTATACATGTGTTGGATATGGCATGAACTTCTTTAACAATGATATGTGGAACACATCACAAACATTGGAGAGACTTGGTGACATTTCAAATATATACACTACAACTCCAATTGATTCCAGGATTTTTTTAAATGGTCTGATGCACAAGGGTCTTAGTTTCCCTTTCTGACCATACATTATGACACCCTTTTATGGAGATAATTTCAGAAACACATGATCTTCCACTTGAAATTCAAAATCCTTTCTTTGGTTGTCATAAAAACTCTCTGGAATACATTGAGCTACATTGACATGATCCTGAATAGTCATTAACTTTTTCATTAACTCATCAATACGTTATAGGCCTATATATTTTCACTCACCAACTTCATCCCAACAAGTTGAAGTAGGAAATATCTTCCCATGTAATGATTCACATGGATTCATTTGAATAATAGAATGGAAAATATTTTTGTAGGAATACTCTATCAAATGTAAATATGGATCCCACATACCTTGAAAGTTAAGTGATCATGTTCTCAACATATATTTTAATTCTTGAACAGTCCATCCCAACAATCCATTAGTTTGAGGGTGAAGAGTACTACTCAAATGAAGATCATTATCCTAATCCTTATAAAGACTCCTCAAGAATTTTGATGCAAAAAAATGACCTCAATCAGACAAAATCAATAGAGGTTCACCATGGAGCCTTACAACAACATTTATATAGATTCTTTCTAGGCGCCCAAGAGGTAAAACTTCTCATGTAGAAATAAAATTTTCTGAATTTGTAAGACGATAAAAAATAAACAATATTTCATCATTCCTTCTAGGTTTCCTTGGTAGTCCAATGTAAAAATCCATATTTATTTCATCCCATTTCCACATTGGAATTGTTATAGGTTGCATGAATCCTTTAGTATACTATCTCTCAGCCATCACTTTTTGAAAAACTAGACTCCTTGGCACATATTTTGTAATTTCCTGCTTTAAATTATCCAATAAAAAATAATAATTCAGATATCTATACTTCTTGGTACTACCAGGGTGTATAGATAAATTTGATCTATTAGAATCATTTAATAGTTCCTTTATCAGCTCTGGTATTGATGGGACACATAACTTATTTCCAAATTTCAAAACTCCATCCTCATACATGAAGTCTTCCAATATTCCATCCTTAATAGATTTAATTTTATTTTGAAAATTATCATCATCATATTAAGAGATTTTTATCTTCTCCATAAAAATATGGTTTCAAAATCATTTTAAGGCGAGTGATATTTCCTATTCCTAAACAATTTCCATATCCATCTTTACTAAATCCATGTACATAGGATCTTTCTCAAACCTCATTTCGGTTAAAATCCCATGATCATTCCTACTTAATTCATTTTCTATCTTATTTTCTTTTCCTATGTGGTATTTTGTTGAGAAATCACAATCTTTGAGTAACTGAAGCCACCACCTTTTCCTCATGTTCAGTTATTTCTATGTAAACGTGTATTTCAAACTCATTTCATCTATATATATCTCACTACATTCACCATAGAGTTTGTGTCTCCATATCTTCAGAGAAATGATTATGTCTACTAAATCAAGAACATTAGTTGGATAATTTTGTTTATGTTTCTTCAAATACTTTAATGCATATGAAATAACTTTATATTTATGCATAAGGAAACAACCCAGTCTATTATTTGTGTATCATTGTATATCACCAACACATCATTTCCTAATAATAGAGTAAAAATTTAAGCATTGAATATTAATCTATTAAATTATTCATGAAACTTTTCCTATTCATTTATCAATAATAACTTAACCACTTTGTATGTGATCTTGGTTAATGAGTTATCCAATCATGAAAAATTCTGGAAAAAACACCGATAATAACGTATTAAACCAATGAAACTACATACATCAGTTATGTTCATTGGCATATGCCATTCATATATTTCCTTCATCTTTACATGATAAACTAAGATTCCATCCTTAGAGATGATATAGACAAGAAAAGAAACTTAATGAAGTGAGAATTCACAATTTCTAAACATCCCACATGACTCTTTTATTCTAAGAGTATTCATGACAATCCACATGTAGTTCTCATGGTCCTCATATATTTTAGAGTACATAAAGATATCATCAATAAATACCAAAAAAATAAAATTATCAAGATATTCCTTGAATACTTTGTTCACTAGATCCATGAAAATAGTGGGTTCATTAGTCAGTCAAAATTAAATTATAGTAAAATTGTAATGTCCACACCCAGTTTAAAATTCCTTCATTGGAATATCTTCCTTCTTTACATGCAATTGATGATATCTATAAAGAAGGAAAATATTAAAAAAATATTGATCTATATGGAGTTGATCAAATAAAGCATCAATAAAAGGTAGAGGGTACTTGTTATTTATTATAATATCATTTATTTCTCTATAGTAAATGCATATCCTCAAGGATCCATATTTCTTTTTCACAAAGAGAACATAGACTCCCCATGGAGAAACACTAGGGTGAATAAATCCCTTATTACTCAAATCCTAAAGTTGTTTCATTATCTACATTATTTCCACAGTTTCCATTCTATAAGGAGTCTTTGATATTGGTATTGCATTAGGAATTAGATTAATAGTAGATTTAACTTCACATTCTGGGGGGTGCCCAAGTAATTCCTCAAGAAATACGTCAATGTATTCCTTCAAAATTTACACATCCTCATTTTGAATATTACTATCTGTATCCAAATATTTTTTTTTCTCTTCCTCAATAAGACATTTATTCAGTAGATTTAATGGGGGTAGATCAAGATATGTTTCATATGATGAGGTTTCTTCCCTAAATATAAGGGATTATAAATCTTCCTCATAGATCTTAATTTACTTTTTATTGAAATAAAATTTCATATCAAATTTTGGAAGCTAGTCTATACCGAGGACTATATAAAATTCAACCATGGTTATGATGATAAGTTTAGTAACTAAAACACATTTATGTGTTATAAAAGGGACTAAAAGATAAATTTTATTGAAAAGAGACCTACCTTAGGATTTTTTACTAATAACTCCTTTATTAAAAAAATGGGAAATGTCTTATTTTCTTAGAAAACTAGGTATATATAAAAGATTGTGATGATCCAGAATCAAATAAAAGATTGGATAGATTTTCAAATAGGATTACTGTACCTAACACCACATCATTGGGTACTAATAATTTAGTTGTAGTGATCACATATTCTTGGTCATCTCCCCTTATCCTCTTCTGTGGTAGATTCCCCTGATGCTTGGGAAAATTGATTCGAATAATTTCCTATTTCTTTATAGTTTAATAATTGAATATAATTTATTTGTTCCTTCCCCTTTCAATAATTAGCTTGATGACCATTTTTTTCCATAATTATAGAAAAATCACATTCCTTTAAAGAATTTACTAGGATAATTCTATCCACAATTCCCATATAATGGAAATTGCATCATTCCCTATTCTCTATTGATTATTCATCTTTTCCATGGTTATCCGAAGACCTCTTAATATCTTGATTTCCCTTGAACATATAGGATCTTGGAAATTCATTCTTTGTTTTGATGCCTCGTAATAACATTTCATGAAATGATGATTTTTTTTGAGAATCCAATTCCCTTCATAGACTTTTTTTAGGAACTTAAAATAAATGATCAATTGTTTATTTTGGAATAAATATGTAATCTATATAATGAATTTCTATTCTTGTGAAGGTAGCCTCATACTCTGCAAGAATCTATTAACCCCTTTTCTTTAAGATAATGGATTTTCTCTTCATTTTAATTTGTTGTTCACTATGGAAATATTTGTCAAATAATGTTTCTATAAAATTTATCCATTAAATTTCATCTATTTTATCTTACTCCTTAGTATTTTGGATCAATGAGCACTATTGATCAGTATCTCCCTTGAGAAAATATACAAGCAGTACTACCTTTTTGTTTTTATTTATTTTTAATTCCAGAGATATATTTTCAAGGAAAATGATCCAGTACCTAGCTAAAACTAAATTAGTTGTCCCACTAAAATATGGGGTATTTTTGTGTATGAAATAATCTGACATATTTTTAGTATTGTTATTCATCATAACCTGAGTATGAAGTCCAAATATGTTCATGATCTACTCAGCTCCAACACTAACTATGTTGATTTTCTTAATGGGCAATCCCTATATTGAACGTGGGTATTGATTCCCTTCCTTCCATTAGGTTCCATAATTAAATAATGGAACACACTAAGTTAGATCATAATAATCCTGTGTATGGAGACAAAATTTCACTATATGGGATTATTATAATTCACATGTTTAGATAACAACTAGTTACAATGATTCTACTAAAATTTATCTGATACCAACTATAACAACCCTGAACCTCGTATCCAAGATTTGGTGGTTATTTTATTACAATGCAATATATAAAAGTGATCACATCATGAAAGATATATCATTTTAGTAGTCTAGAAGAACTATATACATACATTGTTCTATTATTACATTGGTAACTAAATATAGAATATAAAAAAGGAAAATAAATCTTCTTCCATGAAACGTATTTAGAGATTTCATCTTCAAAACCTGGTGAAGAAAAACAAATGAAAGCAGTGAGATAAATTCTCAACAAGGGTTACATGAATAAATAATAAGTGAAGAAAAGTCAATAAGGTATAATCACAATGGAAAGGTAAATAATTGGAAAACACATGACATTAATAAACTGTGAACATAAATGTATCCATATATTTTTCCATTGTGAAAATATCATGGAAAGTAATATCTAAATATTGAATGAAGAAAATTATTAATCATTGGGCTTCATGTATTTGGAACATGAACCATTATACAATTAAGACAGTTTATTCTTGTGGGTAAACCCCATATGATTCTACCTAAAAACAAACACAATGGGTTTTTTGAAAACTATTTTTTTTTGCATGAGACCTATCAATGCAATGAGGGGATATCTATAATTGTGCCTCACATTTAACTTCTTATCCAAATCATTCTTCATACATAGATTCAATTCATGAACAATGTGAATTATCAAAATATCTGTATTGTGTATAGAATATCGATTCATCTATATTTCCCCAATCACAACAACATTCAATGAAAAAACCATATGTAAAAATGGTACACAGATAAGGAAATAATAATATCCATGATACATGAAATATTTATATTTAATTAAATATAAAATTAACAATGATTAGAAATGAAAAGGAAGTATACATACACCACACACAAAGAATACGTGGAGAATAAGAAATAACCAAATGGAATATCAGAATGGATATAAATAATAAATGGAAATTCATAATGGAAAATAGGAATATTTCATGATAAATGAATTCAAATTGAATTGAAAACATATAAAAGGATTTTTTAAGAAACATTATAAATGAGCCTCTTTAATGCGGTTTAAAGAAAATATTAAAGAGTCTTTAAAACATAAAAAGGCATAATTGGTTGAAAAAACTATAAATTAACAAAGATTGTTTTTCATGATAAAATGTGGGATTTTAGAAAAATATTGGTAGTTTAAAATAGATTATGGATGGTACTTGAAATGGGTAATAAATTTAGAAGTTCCCTTTAATTAGGCTTTCTTATCGGGTGGAATTGAAATGGAATCCTCATAAAACATGTATTTACCAACAAAGAAAGAATAATTGAGTTAGGTAAATATATATAGAACATACATAAACAATGTATGAATATTACAGAACAATAATCATGAATTACATTGGGGTAAAGAGATAGAAAAAGAGTAACCTGATGAAAAAATAGAGGTTCGGGGAGAATCCATTATCTTATGTCCAAAAGTGGTTTGAACATGCACTTAATGTCTTGGATAGTGAAATTATATTCATTAATAAATTAATTTAGAACCTATTAAACATGTATTTGATTTATTATAATTTTATAATACCATTTATGTACTTTTTATGAGTTATAGTATTCAATTTTGTTGTTCTCAAGTGTTCGTTTCGTTGGTTTTAATGATTGGATCACTTGTATACATGTATGTAAGATAATGTAAAATTAGAAATAATTCTCCAAAAATGAAATTATATGTTATTAATGGATATAAATAATATTAAATGGTCTTATATATCATTTTGTTTCTTGATATTATGATGATTCATTAGATAAAATGCTAAAGATGAATGTTAGTTTATTTTAGTGAATTTTCAATTATCACAAAATTGTTTGGTTTTATTATGTAATATTTTGAATATATACTAGTTCAAGAATAATAAATATGTTGTAATATATATTTTAAAATCTCTATTAACCATTATAATGGTATTATGAGCATCCATGAAGGTGGTAATGGAGAATGAAAACGCATCATCCACAATGGTGGTAAATCGACACATCACCGATGATATTTTCATTTTTAAAATAAATGTGGGAGGATAAGGGATTTGATGTTTTATTTTCTATTAAAAAAATAAAATTAAAGTATGTATAAGACATTGGTGTTATCATTCATATTTTTATAGAGTATGTGATGGAAGGATAATAAAAGAAAATAAAAGAAAAGAAAATTAAAGGGAAGGATTAAGGGTTTTACCCCTTGAATTCTTCTCATTTAGAACCTCCTTACGGGGCTTGAATTGGAATTTTATTGAGAACAAATGATCCTGGACATGGGTGAGAGACTTTTTAAGGATATTGGGTTTAAATTGTACATGCTTAAAGTCTTTGAAGCTATGAGTAAAAGTGGTGGTGAGGGGTGGTATTTATAGTAGATGAGAGGAGCGCTTTTTTATTATTTTAGTCATTTATTTATTATTTTGGCTCAAGACTATAAGTAGTGACGATTATTGTGACTAAATAAAATAAATAATAAATTTTAATTCTAACTATTAGGTTCTTACATCATCCATACATCATAAATCAATCAATAATTCATTTATTTACTAATACCTGTAAATTACCATATTTCAATGTTCACAAAAAATTCAACTATTTTAGATAAATACAAAAAATCCACCTGAACCAATTTTTATTTGTATAATTAAAAAATAAAAACTATTTTTTTTAAATAATTATATATATATGAGATATTTAATTTTTAATTAAAACCATCTTCTATTTGAAAAATACAAATTTTAACATTATAAATGATCTTGTGACACATTGAAAAATTAATTAAGGTCTCATTAAATTATATTATAATCCAAAGGTAACAAAATAATAATTCATGAATAATTTTCTTTAAAATAATTATATTATTTATAAAATTTTAATTAAATATTTATGTTTCAGAAAAACGCCAACAATTAATTTATCATTTTTGAAACATTGATTTGCGTAAACTATGATATAATTTCATCATATTCACATTTATAAGATGTCTAAATTTTATTTATAATTTCATAGGTGAGGTAATATTCTAATGGTAACAATATTATTTTTAATAGTCATATTACTATTCAAACAGTGAAGTTACTATTTAATTGTATATTATTATTCTTTTAAGCTCAGTGTTGTGTGAAACATAAGCTATCGAATGAATTGAATTTATTTAAGAATATATATATGATAAAATCACAGGGTTTTATAGTACAACACCAATTCTCTAGAATTATTTCAACCCTATCCCTTATAGTATTGATTTTGGTTCATTAATGGATCCACATGACATAGATATAACATTGGTGGAATTACCTCTTTAAAAAACTTACAAGTATGCCACTCAACCAAATTATGAAAGGCCTCCCCCTACACCCCTTATTAATGCCTCTCAAACCACTTTTTAGTGGAGAAGACCTAATAAAATAACTTTCAAACATCCCTCCCCTCATCCTAGAATCCGTCTATTGGACAGACATCCAACATAAGAACACATTAGTGAAAACCTAACGAGGATACCAAAAGAATAGGTAACATTATTCTAAAATAATTTCCATTTTATTTCCTTCTCCAAATACTTAAATTTTATTTAAATAATTCATATATAATATCCTCAGTATCATCCTTACACTATGATATTTTAATGATAAGGTTATTTCATAAAACATCACAAACCTCCATCAAATGGGATATGTAATCATTATTCATGTGTACGGTAAACTACCACCTTACGAACTGATGTCATTCATCAATCCATTATCACCTTTAAAGGTTAGTAATTATGATAGATTTATAATTTATATATTATATATATATGATATTTATGATGCATTTATGATTATTTTATTATTATATAACACATACCTTCATTCATTCCATTTTATAATAATATGATAATGTTGTTCATGTGTACATTGCACTACCACCTCACGAAGGGATGTGATTCATTCATTATTTACATGGAATGTATCAAGGATGGTTTTAATAAACATATGTTATATATATTAAATAATAATTATACTATAATGGTAATATATATAATTTACTTTTCTTTCTTTCAATATGACATGAAAATGGAAATTGTGTTCATGCATACGTATGACATGCCATCTCCATGAATAGTGTATTTTTTTCCTATCAAAAAATTGTATGAATTACTTAAAATAAATATATAATGAATATATATGATATTTAAATCATGTTATACATTATGGAGATGAATAAATCATGATCTAATTAAGAGGATCAAAAATTGACAAGTCAAAACATACTAAAAAAGCAAGGAAAATAATACCCGAAACGATAAAAGTAACGAATGATTTTTAATGAATGGGTAAAGGTTAAAGAAATTACAACCAAAAGTAAATCACAAGGTATAGTTTTTCATATCAATTTAATTTCATTGAGGTATATTATATTATTATGAACCTAATTTATTTTATATGGTATATATACTTTCCCTTTGACATTTAATATCACAAATAATTCATTATTCTTGTTTTTTGAGTTTTAATTTGAATTATTTCATCTATGGGGATTTAAACTTAATGTTACCAAGTTTTAATGAAATTTAATAACCCAAATCCTTTTCATTGTTTTTTATTACTTACTCATACTCATAAATATTATATGAATACGTTTATAATGAATTTTTACTATCTATTTTTGCATTTCTACTTGTTTTATGTTTATTTAAAGATTATACACATAATAAATCCATTTATAAATTCTAACTTCAATATTATGATAAATTTAAGGGTTTATATCATAGTGTTATTCTAATCAAGGTGATTTATTCATGAATTTCCAATAAAGAAAATTATTTTGTCATTATTTAATAAAAAATTATATTTTCTTCTCTTATTGTTAATCATGTTATTTTTCTTGTAATTGTACTCTTTATCAAATATTTGGTAATTAAAATATTTTAGTAAATGTTTTTAAGAAAACCTTACTTCATTTAACTCTTTGGTCAGAAACCTATTTTCTTCTAAAACCATTTTTACTATAATTTTTTTCAAAAAAGTTTTTAACCTTTTAAAAAAGATTTATTAAATACATTTTACACATTTTCACTTTTTACAAAATAACATGGATTTAATCTTCTTATCACTTTCCAAAAAATTCACTTTTCTAACCTTTTTACAATGAAAATGGAATGTTCTTTTTACCTTGAATGGAATTACCCACCACCAGTTCTTTGAAGCTTCCTTTTCAATTTTGAAAATATATTTTTAAAGAATATTTTTTAATAGTTATTTTCAATGAAAAGTATTTTCAAAATGTTTCTAAAAATTAAAAAGAATATTTTCCTCAAAAATTTCTTTAAATATCTTTTTATGGTAATTTTATTCATCAATTAAAACAACCATTATTCTTTCTCTAATGGGTATACTTAAAATTGACACCATCCTTATTATTCCTTTGGATAGATTATGATTAATTTGAAAAAGGATAATATTGAAATTCACTTATTTGAATCAATTTCATAGTCATTAACTTTCCTATGAGTTATTCACTTTCCAGTGATAATTGAAAATTAAATTTCCCCTAAAAATCAATATTAATTATCATAGATATTTTTATTTTTTTAACCATTTACCATTTTTACAAATGGTGGTTACATTGATAGTTATTTGATTAATTGGGGAAATATTTATTAATATATATACTTTAATCAATATGTATTTTTGATAAGGAACATTGATTATGAATTAAATAGATTATTCAATATATGAGGAATGCTTGGACTAGTATAACATGGGTTGGGGACCGTTTCATGTAATCCCCTCAATGCATCAGTCATCTTATATGAATAATTAGTTAGCCATCCTCATTTAATAATCTTTCATCCAATATGTTTTAAAATATATTGTGAAATGTTTTGATGATAAAATTTCCATGTGTCTATAAATCATGGAATCCAACAATTAACAATTCCATTCTTTTAGATTCAGTTATTATTATTCATGATATATTCATTTTGAAAACAATAAATGGATGAATTTAATTCTAACTTTATTGATAAAGTGGTATGTTTTTAAATTATTTACCATTATATATTGATTCTACATTATATTATAATGATATTCAAGTTATTAAAATGTAATTATTTGAGTTATTTGATTTTACATATTTTTATGCACTTCTTTATCAGTTTATTGGTTTCTTAAAATGTGTATTTATTAAATTACCTTTCTATATTGATTATGCTCATTGATTCATAATTTATTAAATTGTACTTAACCCTTACCAAGCATTTGATATCACCCTTATTTTGTAAACTTTTTCTAGGATTCCATGAAGTTTACTATGACTGAAATTCTAGGATATTCTAGATGGAATAAATTTATTTTCCAAAAAAATTGTTCTGTAATTTGTGTATTCAATTATAATAAAAGGATTATATATATATAGTTTACCAATATTGCTAAACTATTCATTAATTTGGGATAAAATTTCCTTTATCTTATAACAATGTAATGGTAGTAGGAATCGGCTTCTGGATTCTGGGGTTGGGGTCCTTTCATTTAAATACTAATATGAGGAAAATATGGCTAAGTATTGATCCCTATTTTGAATTTTTAAGGATCACTATTAGTTGTGTAAGGGTAATTTTAGACCTATAATAGAAATTTTTTAATGTCCTAGTGATTTTTTTAACATCAACCAACTTTGTAAGGATGATTTTATTAAATCATAAAGATGAATTTTCAGATTGTAAGGATGATTCTAGCTCTTCATAGGTTAGATTTACTGAACTTATATGGATCAATTGAGTATTTTTTTAGGATGGTATACATATATATAAAGATCATTCCATGTCATCATAAGGGTCATTGTGAATCCTCTTTAAGGTAACTCAAATATATCAAAATGATCACTTTTTATGCATAAATATCATTACTTTTTGAATATTTATAAATAATAGAGAGTGTAAAATATTAAATATTATTAATTATTCTACATAAATAAATATTTCCAATGTGTTAACTAATAATTAATGGAAATAAATATCACAATTAATCAAATGTGTTGTTATTATAGTATAGTAATAGTGATCCAGTCAAATCTAATCCATTGAAGGTGGGATGAAATTATCACACCATAAGAATTTGGGATTCATTTGATACATTAATAAGAGATACTATAAGGTACATTCATATTATAATGGAAGGATCCTCATCAAAAGTTCCATGTATTTGAATATTATTTCATACGTGGAATATATTTAGAGTTGTGGGATTTTTTGAGAAGTTTAATTTGTAATATTAAAATATTTCATGAGGATATAATGTTGAGTATAAAGGGTATATTATATAAAAAAATATTTGTGTTATGAATGATTTTTATATGATAATTAAAGAACTAAAGTTGTATGAGTTTATAATGAAAATTAAAAAATCATAGGTTTTGGTGGATTAAAGGTTAATACAAATGGAGATTTAACATTAATTTAAATTAGGGAATAATATTGACATGGTTTTTTAATATATATTTCAAATAAAGGGGAGGTGTACTAGATCAAGAAGACAGATGATATTACAATTTGAGATCTTCTAGGTATCAAATAAGTAAATCTAGCTACATCCAAGACATCATGTGCATCGAAGCATAGATAAGGATGCTGATATTGTTGTTATAGCGTTAAAGTTGTGAATATGGATAGAAGAATGAAATATTCATGAAACCAGTTATATAATCATATCATCAAGAGAAGAAGGTGATAAATCCCAAGTGATCATTTAGAATAATTGGATGCATATAATTGAAGGTGAACAAGGAAAATATACACTTAACTGGAGTTTAGGGGTGTTTTAAGACCTCTTTATGTAAGGAGTTTGGGAGGAACATATAAATAATGTTCAATAGGTACTATATAGACATCATTGGTGGATGAATATATGATTTTTAGAGATACATTCTACAATATGGAGAAAATATAAATAACAAATCAAGAGGTGTACATTGAATAACTTTTCACATAGTATTTTGGATGGTTAACTAACAATTTTTTTTAGAGATTTATTGTATTTTTACTCAAAATATATAGTGTAGAAACTAGGTCTTAGATGTCGACTTGGACCTGACAAGGAGTATGATCTCACACTAAGGTTGAACCATGTAAATCCTTGTATTCTATTCCATGCATTCATCATCTTGTATATGATAAAGGGTGAACAATCTATGAACATGAGTCCTAACATCATAATCGACCATATATATTGTTTTAAAAGAAGGAAATTGTAAAAATATAGGGATTATTGATTCACCCCTCTCCATCCAAGTGATATCATATGACTTTTGGGAGACACTTTTGATTCCTAAAATATATTTATTCTTTTCCTGTAATTATTATACTTTTAGACAATATTAACGTGATATTTTCCATTGAGTATTTTTCATATCAAGTGGTTATAACAGTTCCACTCTATAATTAGATCATGGAGATGATATGTAAATACCCTCAAATAACATGCCATATGGTCTAGATACATCATTGTGATAGGGTATAGATGATACATTGATACGACCCAAGAATTTCATACATTAATATTACATCTTATTAAAGGAATATTCAATACATATCATTATGATCCACTCTAGAACCATAATGGTTTATTTTATTTGGAATGATGGATATATAAAAAACTAGTACATAAAATATCTACATCATCTCTCACTATTTTCTTTCACAACTAGCACCCTTAATATACATATCATACATAAAACCCTCTTCATATCCTAAGGAAAATGAATCATAATAAAGGGTGACCTTATATTCACATTAGGGATAAATAATGAAGATATAAATGATTATATAAATAGGAAATGTGAATAAGGGTATGATAACATATACTTAACATTTTAAAATAGAACCCAAAAAATACATAGATCATAATTATGTGATAGGACATAAATCATGACAGTTTATAAGACATGAATCATAAATTAATTAATGAAAATGTTCCATAATAGAATAATAATTTCATAATATTGCGTTATAAATAAGTTTTATAAAGTGTATAACAATCATAAGTATAGAAATATTTTTTTAGGATACCCATAAAAAAATTAATCACATGTTAGGATTGGTATAACCACCCATGTACCTACTTCGGGCTTGGGTTAACCTCCCATGTAGCCTCTTTTATGATTTTAATGACCTCTAGTTTACCCTCTTTTGTTATTGGGATAACCTCCCATGTACCCTTTGAACTAATAAATCATTAACCTGTAACCAATTTAGTAGAGGGCTGTAATGGAAACACCTATCACATAATCATATTACATTCATATGTATTTCATAACATCCTAAAATATTTTTTCCTTTCATAATAACTTAACCGATGGATAAGAAAACAAGATTCATCAATATATTATCATCATAACCATAAACCATCTAGATAAAGAATAAGGATGGTGTCATAGAATCATATCTCTGGTGAAAAATAATTCACATCAAATGATGTTATCATAGATGAATAATGTATTTAAAAGATCAAATGAGGAATTATTGGGAAAAATCACATATTCATTTTGAAATATCTTATTTATAATAAAAAAATTCCAAAATATTAAGGAAAATATTTCATTGAAAAGGTGAATGGAATATTATAATTTAAGATTCAAATAAAATATTAGTCATGATGGTGTATAAATCTTTTCATGTGGTGTGTGATAAAACAATCATTCCTTTCACATTTTAGGAAAAAAGTAAAAAGTACACCATTCAGAAAATGGAAAAAAGATTCCATTTAAATAAATTAAATAAATTCAAACATGGGTATAAATTAAATTTAAATAATAATTTTATAATATTAAAAACATACATGGAAACATTTTAGTGAAAATATGGACATTCTAGAAAATAATCTCAATATAATAGAAAAAAATGTTGGTGTTCCTTAAAAATATTCTTTTAATACATTGAGAACATAAAGAGAATAAAATGAAAGGAAACAATTTACACTATAGAAATAATAATATGATTGGACATTTCTAGAGATTATTGAGATATATATTATAAAATTTAATCATCATTAACATAACCATATACAATCTTGGTAAATAATAAGATTGTAATATAAAACCCTTACCTAAAGTTTTACTTGCATCATAAACGCCCTAAAATCCTATAAAAGAATAAAAAATTATTATTATTCTATATTGGAAAAATATTTATAACTATAATATTATTTATGACCCACTTATAATATTTCAACACTAGTTTATTAATAATTCTTTATTAATATTGTTGTTTCTAAGAGTTAAGAGTTTCATTTCTCATGAAAGGTTTAGTTTTAAAGTTCCAATCCTTTTAAATTGACATGGTTACATAATATCTATAATTATAATCATAATAAAAATATCATATATATTCAATTATATACATATTTAGAATCATTCAAAAATGTTAGAGAAAAAATTGAATTTCACCATTTGTTGAGATGATAGTCCATAAATATGCATGAATGTTATTTTAATTTTATAATGAAAATAATGAAATTAAGATAAATAACATTTTATCATTAAAAATTATTTATTAAAACATAATTATTATATATAATTAGTCAATCAATCATTATAAATAGTCATGCGAGGCAATGATGAAAAATCAATCATATCGCTACGTGGATGAAGTAGTCCACATGTGCGCATGAGCGATACTTTAATTTCCCATTTAATGGGAAATAAGTTGAAATAGGTTTCTACATAATCATAATTACATATAAATATCCTTTTTATACTAGACATATCATTATATTATAGATTCTATAGGTTTTGAGAAGGTGTAAGACGAGATAATATTGAAAGTAATTAGTTAAGAGTTATACTTCTTCATTGAGAAACCATAATTAGGTTAAAACTTAAGCATTAAAATAATGGTATAATGATAAAAAATACTACTATGATGTGGAGATAAATTTTAGGAAAGTATTTGGGTAGTTATTTGTTGATATATGAGGAGATGTGATGTCCTTTTATAATTGAGGGGGAGGACACACTTAAAATTCCTTAAAATATTAAAATATATTAATGTATTAATCAAGAAAAGTGATTCCAATTGACAAATATTAGAGTATGATATTATATTGGGTAGAAATAAGGTTATATAACAGTATTTAGACAATTTTATGTTTCAATATTACTCTTATCTCTTAGTTTTACCCATAGTAAACTTGTGTGAACCATAACCGTGGTAAAACAATTGACTATTTTTAATATTCATGATGAAAAACATTAAAGCATCCCCATTAAAAAATTTGGAATTTTTTAATCCAACATGAAATCCATTTTTATAAATTTTAGTGTCTATAGTTAACATGCATTAATTTTCAAATATTACTGTAAAACATGACGAGAAATGGTTTTTCTGAAAAATTCATTTTTATATTTAATTTTTTTTTATAAAAAATTTAGCCTAATATCAATTCCAATGACATTGATTGGATTATTTTTAATCAAAATAAAATAATTAAATTTTAACATCAACTCAGAAAAAAATCACATTGTAAACAGTTGAATGGAAAAACTATTTTTCAATAAAATCATTATTTTTTTCAATATTCACTAAGAAAAAATCAAAATCATAAATTTTCACCATAAGTTATTATTATTATATTGATTTAAAAAAGGATTTAATTTTTATAAAATTAAATTTCTAGAAGTGGTGGAAATTATTTATAATGCCCGCACAAAAAATGAAATAAAACCCATTGTGAATAAAATATATTTTTGAAGTATGAAATGATTTTACTTAAAATTGAGTAATTTTTTGTTATAAATTAAACAATTAATTGATATTAAATAAAAAAATTATATTTTTTTTATAATGTGGTTATTATTATTCATAATTATAATTTCACTTCTAGATTATAACAGTATACTACATAACTGTCCATTTATACTCAAGGTTGCATGTAAAATAAGTTGTTGAATAATTCATGTTTATTTCAAAAGAATATATATATATATATATATATAATATTGGGGTATCAAATTTTACCCAAAATAAAATTAATTTCACCCTAAAAATTATATCCCCCCAATACAAATAAATGATGACATCTCTGCCTCATCATATCCTCAGGTTACCTTATAGATTCTTTAAATTTATGATTCCTCTAAGAAATTTAACTAGGAGAATAATATTATTTCCCAAAACTTTATATTTATGATCCAATATTTATATCTGTTGTTTTGAATAGTAAATATAATTTTCTAATGGTACAACCTTTAATTATATTACATTTAAAGGATTGGGTATGTACTTCCTTAGTATAGGTACATGAAACACATCATTTACTTGATAGAGGTTATTTGGAATCACCATGTGATAACCTATAGTCCCTAATATATCATGAATATTGATTGGAACATTTTAGCCATGGATCATCTTTCCCTTATTTCTAAATCTCATAACCTTATTTTGTGGATATATTCAAAGGAACACCTTCTCATCAACTTCAAATTTCATAACTCACTGATGGTTGTTGTCATAACTTTTCAATTGATTCTAAGCTACCTTCATGTTCTTATTAATAGACACGATATTTTGTACCATTTCCTAATATTATTCATCTCCTAATAGATTTAGTTCTCTAACTTTATCCCTATATGTTTGATTTATACACTTATTTTCATGGAGGGATTCATAAGGATCATTATGAATTCTAAAGTGAAAGATATTATTATAATATAATTTTAATAGATGAAGGAATTTATCCCAAACATATTTGGAATATAGGGAATAATATATCATCATAGCCTTCTAAATTTTAGTTGTTTTATAACACTAGACATCTGTAGGAGTATTATATCTAGTACTAGAAATACTACTCACTATCCAAATATTTATGAAGACTTTTCTAGATCATTGAGGTAAATATTAGATCTTGATCAAATACAATATAATGTGATAATCCATGAAACATTACCACTTAATTAATTAATATCAAGGAATGTTGATCAATAATGAAATTTTCTCTAATATTAATGAAATGTTCTGACTTTGTAAGGAGATCTACTACAACCCAAATAGCATTTCACCCTTTATATGTTTTTGGGATTCCAATGATAAAATTTATGGCGATGTTTTCCCATTTAAATTATAGTATGGGTAATGGTTGTAACATCCCTTTAAACTTATGTCTCTAAATGTTAACATAATATCATACCAAGAACCAAGATACATACTTTTCAATATCACTCTGAATTTTCTCCCACCAAAAATACACCTTTTAATCTCTATACATCTATATAATTACATGACTAATAGAGAAAGATGAGATATGATATTCTTCCATTAACTACTTCTTTAGGAATGTTATTGATGAGACACATACGCAGTTCCTGAGACATATCAATTTATCACAATCATGGTTTAATTATGGAACATTTCTCAAATTCTTGTATAACTCTATATCATCCTTATATACCTCATTAATCATCAAATGTATATATGGTTGAACACCCATTTGGGAAAAATATATATGCCCCCCATACTTCATGATTTACTAGTACATCCATTAAAAATCCATAAATATTGGATCTATTTCGATCTATATTATGGAAAAACTACCACGTTCCTTCAGACTCTGAACCTCATCCACCTTGTTCGCTTCCCCGAGGTGGTAATGTATTTAGAAGTCATAATATTTAATCAACTCCAACCATATTATTTGGACCATATTAAAATATTTTTGGAATAAAAAATAAATTAATCCTTTATGATTAGAATATCTCTCACAACTTTCTCCATAACGATAAGGCCTCCATATATTTAATACAATGTTTACCGCTACTCAATATGAATAATGAGTTGGGTAATTTTTAGGGTGAACTTTCAATTGGAATGAGGCATATGGTATCAACATATATTTATACTTAAAAACACATCATATCTTCTTCATCAAATTATCACTATAGATCAAAAACCCATTTACATTATAGGTTATTTTGAATATATGTGTGCTAACCAATATTTTTTTTAGTTCCATGAACTTTTCTTCACATTCACCATCCTAAAGGAACATGAATCCTTTATGAGTTAGCTTAGTGAGTCGATTAAATAACAATGATAAATTATTTATAAAGTATAAATAATATCCTTCCAATCAAATAAATATATGGCTGTTAGTCACAGTAGTTGGTCTAGGATAATGTTTAATAATTTCGTTATTTGTGGATCCCCCGTTATACCCTTTCTCGATATTATATGACACAAAAATAAAACCTTATATAGCCAAAATTACAACACATTAATTTTTTCATAAAAAATATTATTCCTTAGGATATTATATAAAATATTCAAGTGATATTCATGTTTTTTAATTCTCTTGTAATACATATGAACATAATCTATAAAGACTACCAAAAACTGATCAATATATTCCCAAAATACATTGTTAATTAAATCCCTAAAGACAATGGAGGAATTTGTAAGTCAAAATGGAATCACTATAAATTCATCATGTCCATACCATATATAAAATGATAACATGTGAATATATTAACTTATTTCCCAAAATTAATAGTATCGAGATCAAATATCAATCATGGAAAAATGTTGAGTTGCTCATAATTGATTGATTAAATCATTAATATGGGGTAGAGGATAATTATTTTTCTCTATGATCTTGTTAAATTCTAGATAATAAATGCATATTCACATCGATTCATCTTTATTATTAAAAAAATAACTAGTACACCCCATGGTGATGCACTTGGTAAAATGATACCCTTATCAAGATTCTATTGGAGTTTCTTATTCAGTTTGGGAAACTAAATCAGGGCCATTCTATATGGAGTCTTTGAAATATGTGTAGTACCAAGTATGAATTATATTGAAAACTAAACATCATTATTTAGTGGAAAAATATGTGACTCTTCTACAAATATGTCAACAATCATTTTTACAATAGTAATATAAATAATGTTGAGTTTCTCCCCCACCATATGAGTTAAATACCCCATTTAAATAGGAATCATGACCCATATATTGGTTGAAATTTCCAATGGATGTTTATATTTATTATCACACTAATAGAAGATCATAGGTTAGTTCTAAATAAAAAATAAAACTTCTCTTCCTTAATATTTAATATGGGATTTATATAAATAATTTCAATTAATTCCAAAAATAACATCAAAATTCCACTAGAGGGAGAAAAAGGATATTTACAAGAAGCATATTACCACAAACAATAACTGTAAAAGAGTCATATAATTATTTTATTATCATCACACCATTTGATGTATTCACTTCTATCTCAACATAAAAATTTTTATGTGGTATTTTGATACCCTTATAAACTTCTATAAACATAAAAGAGTGATTAGATCCACAATAAAATTAGATATTAAATGTTCTATAGTGTATGATATGCGTACCATTCACCATATCATTTTTTACCCCACTTTTTCAATAGTGATTGAATGAGACATCCAATTGTCTCAATGATTGAGAGGTTTATGACATCGATCATAATCATTAACCCTTATATTAAAACATTGTATAATATAATTCACATACTCTTATCATTTTAAACATTAGAGTGTGTGTGGTGCATGATATGGATCTTTCTATCAATTCACTTCATGATGTAACTTATTTTCATCACATTATCATTTTATTTCTTTCTGACCTTAATTTCAATACATAATTCATTTACTAATCTCCTTAAGACAATTTCTTCTATGTTACATTCCACACCTCTAGTAAAAATGAAGAATCTTCTTCTTTCCCCCATGTTTTTTATTTGAATTACCTTTGAATTACATTGTTCTTTTCATATCAAAACCATGATATTGATGATTTAATCTAATCTCCATTTCTACCTTGATATATTATTGAAATATTTCTTCATATCTACTAAGGTCTCTTATGGATAACACCTTTTAGTGACATGGTTATAAGACATTGATGTATTGATCAATAATACATTCAGTTTGGATGATAATACTTGAATAATACATTAGAAGTATTGTAAAAGTATCCTAATATGTAACAATGGATTCACCTATCTTATAATTTAGAACAAGGATTTCCTTATCTATGTTCATATGAAGAACATGATAAAATTACTTATTTAACAATTACATTCAAAATCATCCCACTTCAAATACATAATTCTTTCATGTTGTCTTCTTTTTGTTGATTAGAGTCCACCGTTGATCTGCTTCAGCTTCCAAATGATAAACAACTAAAATAAGTTTTTCATTATTCGAGCATTGGAGAATGGATAATATCATTTCTGTGGAACTAATTTATTGTTCATAAATCAATGGATTATTAAATCCCCTAAAATAAGGTGCATGTTCCCTCATGAAGGAATGAGCATAACATTATTACCTCATTTCCTTATTCCAAATCCTAGCAATATTCATGGATTGATAATGTTGCTTAAATATAACAATGATATTTATCATTACATTTCACATATCATTTGGTTTCTCAGGAGTAAAATCATTTTATTGTCCATAAAATTTAGTGGTAACACGGTTCCTTTAATTAATAGCCATTTAATAAAGCACAAAATCATACTGTGAACAAAAACTATCATTATGAGAAACGATATAATCATGAAAAATAATTAACTGGATGTTTAAATCAGGAAACCTTATTTTCAAGCTATGAAATTTTAGGTTTAATGTATGTTATCCATGTTCATTATCTATTTAAATAATTCATAATGGTTCATAAATAAAATGTTAATTCTCTTAAATATATCCCCTTTGAGTACCAAACCAAGTGTGAAGTTATTGTCTCACTCATCATACACCAGTGATGATTGAGTTAATACAAAATCCTCCTAATTTAGAGATTCTACCCATATGTGAATGTATTCCATATCAGCATCCAATTTCTAGTATCTAATTAATGATGTATTTTACAATAATTCCACACTCCTTTTATTAACACAACATAAGATGTTCTCACCTACATAGGATTATCCTAAGGGTTCTCATTAATTTTTCCTCATCCTAGATTCCAAAAATTAGCGAACCTTTCACTGACACCAAATGTGGGAAAAAATTCATATATATATATATATATATATATAATCTTATTAGATGCATATTTATTACATATAATTATGATCCATATAATAACCATAAATGATTAGTGTATTTGGAAACTTGGATACATAAAACACTGGTACATAAAAGTTGCACATCATCTCCCACTAAGTTATTCATAACTAGCACCCTTTTTATTCATATCATACACAAAACCCTTTTCATATATAAGGGAAATGGAATAATGATAAAGGGAGATCTCAGATTCTTAGTAAGGGTAAAAAAGGGATATTTTAATGATAATTTGATCATAACATGAGCATAATGGTATGAGATTGTGATTATAATATTTTAAAATTAAACTTAGAAATTCAGAGTTCATAATCATTAGACACGACATAAATCATGACAGTTCATAAGACATGAATCAGAAAGGAATAAAATAACAGTATCCCCAATAGAATAATACTAGAATAATATCATATCATAAATGAGTGGTATATTGTGTGGAATAATCTTAATTGAATAAAGATTCTGTAAATGATACCAACCGAGACATTCATCACATGTTAGACTTGGTCTAACCACCGATTTACCTACTTTGGGCAAGGGATAACCTATAGTGTCCCCTATTTTGGGCATGTGATAACCTCCCATGTACTCTTTTTTAGGCCTGGGATAACCTCAAATGTACCCATTAATCCTATAAAATAGTAATATTTACCCAGTGAATTGCAGGGATATAACATACTAACTTTTAACATAATAATAATATATTCATATATATTCCACAAGAGCATGAAATTTTTTATCAATTCATCATAACATAACCCATTGAAAATAAAATGGGTTTTATAAATAATAATCATAATAACCCTAAAAAATAGAGAGAAATAATTATGATAGTATCATAGAATCATATCCATCATAAAACATAAGTAAAATCAAAGGATGATATCATAAATGAAAAATGGCTTTAAATGATCACTTGAACATTTCTTAGGGAAAATACCATTTTCATTTTGAAATCACATATTTAAAATATATAAAATTTACGAAATATGAAGGATTTTTTTATTTTAATAGATCCTTGGAATCATTCAAAATAATCATCAGATAAGTGAGTATTCATGATTTTGAGAATATTCATTCATGTAGTTTATGTTAAAACAAATAATCCCTTGACATTTTTTATAAAAAATATAAAGCAGATCATTGGGAAAATTACAATTAGATTCTATTTAAGAATTTATATAGAAATTAAAACATTGGTAAAAATTAATTTTACAAAGTCAATGGAGAATGGTGAAAACATTCCTCAAAATATTTTAAATAAAATATATAAAAAGAATAAAAAGATTCCCAACCAAATAGAAAAACAAAGGCGGTTATCCTTAAAACAAAATTTGGTATCTTGAGTACTTAAAGACCATAAAATGAAATGAGAAAATTTATTATATAGAAATAACTACATTATAATAAATTTCATTAGATTTTTTAGAGATATAACATAAAATTATAGTATTAGAAACATAATGATAAATAATCATGGTAAACTATGATATTGCGACATAAAAGCATTACCTCAAGTTCATATTGATTACGAAGAGATCCAAAATATTATATAAAAAATTAATATTTATTATAATTATATTTAATTACTATATTCATATATATAATTTCATATATGATCCAATTATAATATTTTTACTCCCATTTATAAATAATTCC
Source organism: Viscum album (assembly GCA_963277665.1). Taxonomy (NCBI): domain Eukaryota; kingdom Viridiplantae; phylum Streptophyta; class Magnoliopsida; order Santalales; family Viscaceae; genus Viscum; species Viscum album. The sequence continues at coordinate 1,667,284,604 of OY728143.1, read as the reverse complement.
TTATTGAAATCGTTATTTCTAGGTGTTAATTGTGTCATTTCCTATTAAAGTTTCAGTTCAGAAGTTCTAGTTCTTATAAATTGATTATGGTTTAATACTATCAATAATTTTAATTTTGATTTAAATATCATAAATATTAATTATATATATATTTACAATCATACATAAAAGGTATAGAAATAAAAATAAATTATATCGTTCATGGAGACGGTAGTCTATACGTACGCATGAACACTATTTTAATTTTCTAATGAAATAAAAGAAAATTAATAAATAATATTTTATAGTTATATATTCATTATTAAATAATAAATATCAAAAATATTTTTTAAATTTATCATTATAAATATCCATGTTTGGTGGTGATGACAAATGAATCATATCACTATCTGGAAGCGGTAGTCCTCACATATGGATGAGAAATATTTTCATTTTCCATTTTATGGGAAATATGTGGAAAAAAATTATAATATATTCATAATAAAATATAATTATATTAATTATATTGGATTAATAATTTTATTATAGACATAATAGGCTTAGATAATTTGTAAGAAGAGATAAAATTTAAAGTACCCAGTTAAGAGTTATACCTCTTCATTAAGAATCCTCATTTGGAATATAGGTTAAACTCTAAAAGGATGTTATTTTTTTTCTAAAAAATACCACTAGGACATGGATATTTATGTTAGGAATTTATTTGGTTTAGTCTCTCCTGAGATAATAGCCTCTTGAAGTGTATAGAAGAGAGGAGATGAGGTATCCTTTTTAAAGTGTGAGAGAGGACACACGTGAAATTTCATAAATGATTAAAATATATTATTGTATTTATGAAGAAAAATTCTTCCAATTGAATCATATTATAAGATCATATAATATAGGGTATAAATATGGCCATATAATAGTATTTAGACATGTTTATATTGTAATATTACCATTATCTCTTAGTTCAACCACCCTATAAACCCGTTTCAACCTTAACCATGATAACAAAACATTACTGTTTTTCCTATTCATTATTACAAAAAATGAATGTGTCCTAATTATAAAATTTATAAATTCATATTCCAAATATGCAATGAATTTTATCAAATTAAATTTCTATATGCGGAAGAAATTACTTTTAAAGTATACCTGTAAAAGCCAATGAAAAATATTTTCCAGAAAAAAGATTTTTTAAGTGTGAAAATGTTTTTATAAAAAACTAAAATAATTTATATTCTAATTATATTGATTATATTAGTTTTAATCTAAATAAATAAAGGAATTTTTAATATGAATTAAAAAAATATAATTTTTTAATTACTTGAATGGAAATGAAAGCTTTCTATTAAATTGGTATTTCTTTCAATATTGACTGGAAAATTAATCATGAGAGAAAAATCACAAAAAATTCACATTAAGATAATTTTAATACGATGATTTTAAAAATTATATTCCCTTTATAAAATAAAATTTCTAAAATTGTATGAAATTAATTATAATATCTATACACAAAATTCTATAAAATTATTTTTTGAAGATAAAATATTTTTAAAGCATAAATGATTTTGCGGAGAAATTGTGTAATTATTTGTTATTAATTAATAAATAGAATTGATGAAATTAAAAAATTTATACATATTTTTATTATGTGGTTATTCTTTTTCATAAATTAAATTTAATGACTACTTTATAATGGTATATTATATCCCAGTTCATTTAGACTCTGGTTTACTAGTAAGACAATCTTTTGAATAATTTATGTTTATTTCAATATATATACATATATATATTATCTTGGGGAGTTACAAATATGACTATCATATGTTTTAGGCTCCTAATAATTATGATTTATTCCAATGATGTTCACATTTTATGATTCATAATAATGTAGGTTATGAGGATACAACCTATAATATTACTTCCACACATTTTATGTGTGATTAGAAATTATTATTTCTGAGTGTGTGCATTGATCCTCATACTTAATATTTTAACTAATACATTTTATTAATCATTTTAGTTTTGCATTGATAAAAATATATGATGAAATATGATCAAAATGTGGTAGTGACATAACAAAAATGATTTTTCAATTCCCTTGGGTCAATATCATATTAAAAATTTATAGAAAAACTCAATATAGATTTACTAAACCACTAAGGAGTAGTATTGTAAAGGATATCCTGAGGTTGAACCCAAGGGATAAGGTAGAGAAAAAAATTAATTAAATGTTAAGATAAAAATTTATTGTGATGGATGAAAACTAACAAATTTAACTAATAATAGAGTGAGAATATATGAGATTTCATTGGGAATTTGAATGATTAGTTTGAGGAAATAACTAATGAAAAAAAAGATGATGATGTTCATAATGATTTTGGAATTAGGTCTTGTTGAATCCATTGGTCATTGCATAAACCCTCCACACTCTTGTATCACATTTTATCAATTTTCATTTTTATTCAGATCACCAAGAGATGGGTAACCCAAAACCATGTTTAATTATAGAGAGATAACTTACCCAATGGTCATGGTGGAAATCCCCATTCGAGACCTCAAATTTAAAAGATATTATAACAGTCAACAACAATGGTCATTCGAAATTAAAATACGGAAATTAAATCCAATCAATCACCTCTATCATATAATGATCATGAAAATATAAAGAAGAAGGAGATGAAGAAATTGATACATAAGAGATAGATCATAATATAAAGTCATAAAAAGAAACAAATAGTATTATAAATGTCCCCTTTACGTGAAAAAACCTCAAAAAAAGATAATATACCCTCTCATTATAGTCATGATATGGAAGGAAAAATAAAACCATTACCTATGTAGCATTAGTGGACTCCTCTATAGAAATACTCATTCTAAGTCCCCACTATTCAAGGATATTATCACCAAAACATGGAACTCATATTTATAGGATAAATAAATCCTCCAAGGTCTTCTCATTTCATTTATATATATTTTATTATCTTTACATACCTTCATATCATTCTCTAATTTTTCCTATTTTTAAATTGGTTGAATTATTCCCCTTTAATATTATAACAACTAATTTTAGTATCTCAACATTTATCTTTTATCCATTATTTCAATCTCTCTTAATGATTTTATGTATCTACATGGATAAATTTCCTTTTAATTTTTAAAAGAAATTGAAAATTATATCCATCGAGGTATCCTAACTCGTACTCATATCTATTTTAAGATAGAATAACTAGGGAATGAACCATGTTTGTCCATGAGTTTTCATGTCTATTTTCAATTGTGAATAATTAGGTCCCCATGGTGTACCCTCATACATATCCTTTTTTGATCACCTTAATTATCATATGTTTCATGAATTCTTCTCAACCACAACCTCCAACATGTCATTAGAAAAACTTTGAGAAATTAATCCTCAACTACTGCATGGAACACGATTTACATCTCGTTTGAAATTTCATTTCATATTCGAGACCTCCCTATAAACCATGATGTCCCTACTGTAGGAATTTTCAAGTACTTTTACACCATAATTTCATGAATGGATTCATTCTCTTAATATTGTGTTCCATGTTGGCTGTCCGAGCTCCAAGTGAAGTTCAAAGGTGCATGAATCATATTTCAAAGGTTATAGAGCACGAACTTAATCTTGATAATGGACTCAATGGTGATTCTAGTCATTCATAGAGGTAGTCTTATATGAATGAGGTGCATAGGTAGTGATGTTTGTGTTTTTGAGTAGTGGCATGAGAGTCTATTGTGAAGTGGTATCATTTCAGTATGTTTTCATAGTTCCACATGATTTCTCTGTCTAAATAAATTATGCAAATGGGTTGGAAGCACAATATTAATGAGGAAATCACATCCCTATATCTAATTCATACTCCTAGGATGTGTTCCTTAAAACCTATACACACTACATGGGCTCATTTTGGCCCACACGGGTCCTATAGTGTTTATCCCACACTATGCAAGCTTGAATTACTCTTGGATATCAGGTGTACTAGTCTATTATTTTCAATCTTTTGTTTGGTTGTACTTGGATTCTATATCTATACCCTTGGATAATATGACAAATCTTTTTCTCCTAAATAAAAAAAATAATTCAATTGAAATTCACAATATAAAACACTTATTTCTTAAGAAAAAATTCCATTTAAAACATATGTTTTATTTCCTTTATCTAATAATCTAATTTAAAATACCAATTACTAACAAATAAATTTATAAATGAATAATTTATGCATTATCAATTAAAAATTACTAAAATTAATCAGTTCAATTTTAAAATTTTCTATATATAAAATAGGTTCATTAAATACCCCCACATGTAAACTAATGCTTGTCCTTAAGCATAAAATATAAAGCTAAATTGAAGAGGAACACCACAATTACCAATATTTAAATATCAATTAAAAAAAAGTAAAATTATTATCAATGGAGAGATTATACTTTAAAGTTCCACATAAAAGATCAATTCTATTTCAATGTTTTCAATGAAAAAATAAACCCTGTTATTTTCTTCTCCCATGAAAATTTGTAGTTTTTCTACTTTATTCCATTCTAAAATTATAATAAATTATTATTAACCGTGAAAACTATGAGTTACCTCACTCTAAATTATTTTCCATTCACCACTCAATGTAAAATTCAATGTAGAGGTATGATCATACAATGAGTGTATGCTCCTCCTATAGGTATGAAAAGAACCTACACTTTATTATTCATAAAGAATAAAATCACATGAAATCATGAGGACATAGAATTAAGTATCATATTAAATTAGGCCTTACTGTAGGTAGGTATTGATGTTAAGAATAGTTAAGTCTTGAAAAGTAGGTTAATATCATAATCTCAATGCATGATATTCAATAGTAAAGGGTAATTAATGTATAAAAATGTATTTTAAAGTGGATTATTCCTAAAGAAGGTCATTCATGGATTTTATTGTATAAAATAAGGATCAATTTCATTGTATGAATCAAGGATAATGGATATTAAAAAATGAATCAATCATATTAAATGTGAATTTAGTCAGTTATAACTTTGAGATGATCAAATGCATATTCTAGTAGAAAAAATGTCTTAATATTTTTTAAGAAATATTTTCAATATTGATTAAGAAATATTATGCCTAGAAATACCATAAAAAATGAGAAAATATAATAAGTAAAATCACTCATGGCATGAATAACAATAATAAATCAATCAATATGATCTTTAGAAAATCAAAGCATGATGAATTTTAGGTAAATTTTATCTACATGAATGAACTAAATTCCATAAATCATGATTCAGAAAATGAAAACATATGCTTCAATCTATTAAATAGACTCCCCACTTTACATATTTAATATTTTTAATGTTAAATACTAATACATGGAATCATGGGATTACTAAGAAACCTATGTCTCAATGATATTTTTTTTTCAAAACTTAAAATGTGTGGAATGCAATATTTCTTTTAATCTCAAAAACCAATTTAAATAAAATAAGGAGTTTATGGGTGAATGAATTTCAAAGATAACTCCCTTTTAAATGAATCTCTAATACAGTTCCCCATTCTTCATGATTCTCCCTGTACCTCAATGATAGTCCTATAAAAAAAATTTCTCATATAAAGTTCAATAACCATTTCATTAATGTTCAATACGATAAAGAGATTATATTACATAGTAATATATTCAAAATATAAATCCTAATAAATAAATGAATACTAAATCCCAAGAAAAAAATAAGGCTTACTCCCACAAATATAAACTTTTTTATGATCATTTTTCTTGAATTTGCCTATTTAATCACTTGATATGAGTATAAAAAAGTGATATTTGTCTTACGTTAATCCAATATGGACTTTTTTTAATGACCATGTGGATCTTCTCATATTCATTTATACACTCAACCGTTTCCCTAATTGATGTCTTCACAAAGTAATGGATTTTAATTTAAGAAGAATTTACTTAATTAGATACATTTGGTAGAACTCCTCCTTCTCTTCTTCAAGATGATATTTTTATTTTATTTTGAAAGTGTTATCTCCAATCTCAACAATCAATTCAATTTATTCTTCCCAAAGAATATGTAACCAAAATTTGGACATTTTTTATAATATAAGACACAATTGAAAATATATCTAAACCTATTACCCCTTTTCTTATTATTTTTATTCTTCCTATTTTGGTTGAACTTTAGTTAGTATCATAGGTTCTTCTTGAGGAACAAATTCTATTTACTTATCCTACACCATTATCATCATGTCACCCCAATGTTCAGAAGCACCTATACCCTTCTCTTTTTCATCCTCATATAGTATAGGGTCTTATTTTTTATTCTTATTATTCTTCCTATGGCTCGATATATGTGAGGGTATCTTTATTAAAAATATCAAAAATTATTTTCAGCCTTAAAATCAAAATGGATGATTACCTTGGAGTTGGAATCAAGTTCTACTTATATAAAGGGATCACAAATTTCTTCCTTGAGATAGGATTCCTCCTTGGTGTACTATTTATATTCACTAGATTATTTTTCCAAAATCTCTAGAATTTTTAATCATTATTTGAACATATATTCTATTCTATAGTGGAATGAGTTATCCAAAATCGGGTGTGGGTGTGGAATCTATTATTAGAGTGTTCATTCCCACCCATTGATACTAGAGAACATCCTCTTAAATTAATTAATTGTTTTTGAGAGGATTAAAAGTTGAATATCTATTAAGATTTGGGAATTAATCCTTGTTTTTTCAGCACACACAAGAAAAAAAACCCAAGTGGATAAAATTAATAAAAAAGAAAAACAAATTTAAAAATATTCTAAACTCAAAAAATAAAAAAGTAAGACTGAAAGATATTTTAAACTATTATTAAATCAATGTACCCTCTATTCCTTGTTCCCGACATCAATGAAAAAAATTGTATCAATATATAATTTTTTTAAAAACCATAACTAAAATTACTAAACAACTGCGTAATAGTATAGTAAAGGTAAGCCTATCATTGAACCCAATAGACATGGTAGAGAATAAAATTAATTAAATAGGAAGACCTAAAATTACTATAATGGATGAAAAATAACTACTATAACTAAAAAAAGAGTTAGATTCGGTTATATTTCAACATGAATTTTCATTTTTAGGTTTATAAAATAACTAAGGAAAATAAAGATGATTATGTACATGATGTTGTCAGAATTTGGTCTTAGTGATTCCAATGGTCATGGTAGACACCCTAAACAAATTTTAATATATTTTTATCAATGGTCATGGTACTTCATATCATAATGTGATGGGTAACCCAATATCATATTTTAATAAAGAGATAGAAAAAACCCAATGGTTATGATGGAAATCCCTACTCTATAACTCACACATAGAAGATATTCTAACGTTCAACGACATTGGTAATTCTCAAATAAATGAAAAAAGTTAATACACTCCCTCTCCACTCTAGTATAATGATCACACAAAGTAAAATAAGCAGGAGAGATATAAATTGAGGCACACGAGGAAGAACCAAATAAGAAATCACAAAAATAAATATATATTACAATGGAAATCCCCTTTATGTGGAATAAAAACTAGTATAAGAAAATATTACCTCTCATTAAATCTAATATATATTAGGAAAAATAAAATCCTATTTGAAGCATAATTAGTAGAACTATCTACCATAGAACCCCTTCAAATAATACAACATTTGATATTATTTTCACAGAAAACTTATAGAAAAAATAATTCCTCGATGGAATGACCCTTCCAATTTCCTCCATTTTTGAATCTTCAAATCTATTCAAATCTATCACCAATTTTCCAACTTTTTAAAATGGTTAATTTATTTTTTCTTTTTTGTTTTAACATAAAATTTTAATATCTAAATCGTAATATTTTACCCATGATTTCAATCTCTCTTAAGGATTTTATATACACACATGGATAACTCTCCTTAGAATTTTCCAAATGAAACTGAATATTACATCCATAGGGGTACCCCAACCCCAACCTATATCTTTTATAATATAGCACAACAAAAAAATCCACTACATTCATAATGGGTTTTCCATTTCCATTTAATTTTTTAATACCTCTAGTTGACCATGGTGTACCCTTAGTCATTTATTTATTTCAAGCTCCATAATTCTCCTCTGTTTCATGCATGCATGTCAACCAAAAAATCCAAAAAATCATTAGAAAACCCTAAGACATTTCATCCTCGACCATGACATATTACACAGACCACATATCTATTTTAATGTTATTTCATATTGTGGACCACCCTATAAACCACATTGACCATTCCACCAGAAATTATGATGTTGTTTCCATCATAATTTAATGTTAGGATTTATTCTATTCATTTTTCCATTGTTTTCATCCAAGTTCCTATTGAAGTTCAAAGGTTCATACATCCCATTTCAATGGTTATAGAGCTCTTACTAAATTTTGGAAGTGACTTTATTAAATATTATGGTCATTCACACTATCATTATTGTGAGAATGAGAAGTTTAGGAAGTGAAGGTTGTGTTTCCAAGAGGAGGAACATGAGTCCACCATGAAGCTCTAACATTTTGGTTAGTTTGTACATTTTTTCACAATTATTTTGTCCCTCATCAGTTGTGTGGGAGAGTGTTTAGAACTAAATTTATAAGGACACTATATCCCTAGCTTAGAAGCTTACTCTAGTGATGGTCTCTTGGTACAATAGACACACTGCATAGTCTTGTGCAAACCCGTACAGGACTGGTGGGATTTGGTCCACCCTATGCACTCCTGAATTCCACTTGGATCTCATATGCACTGGCCTATTCCTTTTATTGTTATGTATGGTTATAATTAGATTGACGGTATTTACCCTTGGCTGATTTTAATTCTCATTTTTATCTTACATCCTAAATTCATTCAATTAAAATCCAATAATAATAAACACTTATTTTTGTTAAGAAAAAAATAAATTTAATTTTTATTTAATTTTTCAAATAATTTTATTCATAATAACAATTACCCAAAACTAAATTTCTCAATGAATACATTAGACAAGATCAATTAAAAATCACTAAAATTAACCATTTAAATTTACAAAAAAAAGTATGGATAAAATATGGCTATTAGGTAGCATACATTGGGTTTGTCATAAGTGTTATAAAATAGGTTGAATCATGTAGAATATTTTTTTCATTATGATTTAATTGAAGAAGATATCTATATCCCTTAATTTAGATAAAATTTTCTAAATAAAATCTATATACATGGCACTTTATTAATATGTTAATTTCAAGAAACTAAAAGAATGATAAATGAATAATAAGGGGGAATGGAACATGTATTAACTAATTGATTCAGATATCATTTGTCAAATGGATTATATTTCATAGTAGTATTCAATGGAAGGTTTTTGTAGTTTCTATGTTACATTTTTTCTCTATGGGTGCCTTTATGTGTTTCTAAACATTAATCTCACACTTTAAGTATGTTAAACCTATTCCTATGAATAAAGATACATAGGGGATCACATAGTAATTTTATTTAGATTATCATTTAATTATTTTGAATTTATGATAATAAAAAAATTTATTCCCAATAGACAAAATAAAATTTATCCAAGGGAAGTTTACTATAAAATTTTATTATGAGATATTCAAGTATAGAATATATGAGTTGGATTTAATCTCTTAATTATCTTTACACTAGGTAATTTATATAATATTTATTTATTCACAAGTTTAGTGAATAGAGTGAATAAATAATTCCAATTTATGTGAATATTAAAATTAAATATTTTTCACAAGTTTTGAGAATAAAATATTAAATATATTTTATTAAATTAATATATTTAATTATTCAAGGTTTGATAAATTTTACACGAGGTTATGCGTAATGTTTATTAGTGAAATATAAATGAATATATTTAATTATACTTAAATAAATATTATTTTATTTATTTCAGAATTGATTTAATATTTTATGCATGTCATGGGATATAAAAAAAATTAACAGTATTATTATTTGACATGGAATTATATTAAATAATATGATAAGGGCCTTTGTGAAATTATCTTTATTTTACCCTATGTATATAACCTAATGTATATTAGTTTTGATCATGCAGATGCTGACAACATTGGAAAAAGTTATCCAAATACCAATATAGAATTCAACCTTCCTCCCTCTATCAAGAACTAATATGTGTCTTTAATGCATATATATTAGGGTGTTTTAATAAAATAATTTTCATAATATAGATGATATTCTTTCCAATATTTTTAATGTTTTACTAGTTTTGTGATTTATTCTAGGATACAACCAATAATTGGAAAAGGAAGAAAATATGGCATATCATTAGAAAATTTAACCTACAATAGAGATGAGAAGAGTTGAAGAATTTGGAAAACATCATTTTCAGAACATAAAAGAAGAATTACCATGATAATGGATGGTCACAAGAATCTTCCGGCAGAAAAAAGTAATGAGTCAAAAAATATCAGATGTTTTGATACTATGATGTAAAGATTCACATCGTCAAAACATTTCATAATGTGAAACATTACATGACATGAAAAAAATTTAGTGTGTGAACCAAGTAAAGGACATGAAGTTAATAGAACCCAACCCAATGGTGACCTTGTTACTTTCACATCCTAAATCAAATTCACACTTTAATATTTTCTCGACAAACCCAATTCAAATTTTTTTTTACATAAATTTCAATGGAGACCCATTATTTACTTCATGGACTGATGCTTAATGAAAGGGAATGACATGAGCCAAATTTATAATTGAAATCAATGAAAACATAAATGAAACACAATCCCTATAAAGTTCTATAAATAGAGGGCCATGCTACTACTGTTGAAGGGAGATTTGGAGACCAAATCTTAGAGGAGAAGCTACGCTTCTGCATAGTCCTCCGCTACTTTATGTCTAGTTTTATTTATTCCTTATTTTGATTTATATATTACACTTAGTCTCACATCACTAGGATGATGGGATAAATCCCACATTTTTCTAGGGTTATGTAGATGAAGGGGAAGGTGTTGTTGGATATATTTCTTATTATTATTCAGGTATTTGGTTTGCTATACTTTTTTATCCAATTACAATCTATTTATTTTTGTTTAATCATGACCATTGGTTAGTAAATATGGAAGTAACATTATGATTTCACAAATAGTTACCACAAATTGAAGCATGAACACTATTGCATTCTGGGAAACTAGGTTTAAATATGGTATTGAGACAAACTTGATTCAGAAATGTGATACTTACCAAACCATTTGAAAAGAGGGATTACCGGGTTAAATAAACGATATTGTGACTATTGAATTCACCTTATCTTGACTCCAGAAACCACATAAGAAATGACTAATTTAATTTCTAAAAACTTATTCCTCCAGAAAACTAAAACTACACATCCCCAACACACATTCATTATCTATTTTTTCCAAACAATCAATATAATTCATCTTAGTTTTTCTTTCTTCAAATCAATAAAACTCACATCTTATTCAACTCTTTATACATTTTATATAAATTAATTCTTTTAAAAATATAAACTATGTAATTTCACCATCTCTATGGGTTCTACATCGACCCACTATTATATTCATTTTAGTTGATTTTGTATCATTTATCTAAGTTTTATACATTTATATTTTGATTAGACTTAAGGGAAATAACAACACCCTTTGATCCTATAAAGAGACTAAAGATAGAACAATAGTACATTTACGTGATTGAAAAAATGGTGTGAAACACTAAATTATTCCATGATACTACCTATAATATCAAGAACACCATTTAGAGATTCCTGGAGAATGTTTGGATATGTCTAGGGGAATCCTCACTTGGATTATCCATGAAAACTATAATAAAACAAGATAGGGAAAAAATTATTTATAATAACATAGTTGAGGTAATAAAATATAAAAATTAATTTTAAATTAAAATTTTATAATATTTTCTATTAAATTCTATCATTTTTTCATCATTTAATTATGTTTTTACACATTGAACATGATTAAAACCACAAATTTTACATCACTTAAACGCCTTTACTGTGCCCCAAAACCATCAACTGATATAAGAGTTGTCAAATTAATATTTATAATTATTTCATTATATTTGATCAAATTTTATGCATTTTTTATAGTATTTAAATTTAAATTTCCATTTTGATATGTATAGTTGCGATAATGAACTCATATGACATTTTATGGCTATACACTATCCAAAAATATTTGAAGAATGATTTAAGATAAAATCCAGAGGTTCTAAGGTTGAGGGATACACACAATAATTAAACAACATCAATACAAACATTAGATTATTTCCAACAAAAAATGAAGAAAAAAACTACACGACATGTAACTATTGAGTACACACAGTGCGATAGGTTTTATTTAAAGAGAATTACATTTTGTGTGTTTCATGATTTTTTTTGTAAGTCTATATGTGATGAAATTACACATAAAATATTGATTTCCAATGTGGTACATAATAATATAGAAACTAAATGTCATGTAATGGTAGAGTACATGTTGTGTGATAGTTTTCTCTCCACTTTAGGAACACACAACGTAGTTTTTTCCTATTTTTCATTGTCCAACACTCAACATCATAAAAATATATTTATTGATTTACTTCACAAGATGCATGATTTTATGTGAACCTTAATTTAATAAATGTGGAATCTACTTATACACACCATGAAAAATCATGAAATATTGTATGGCCATACACATTGTGTATTCTACATAATTGGACAACATGTAATAAACCATTGTGTATGTAGGGAAAATATAAGTCAAGTTAATTTCATATAACATATGGTAAATTATGAAGATCATATATGGTATAACATACAAAATTTTTCTTATATTATATAAGGCATAAAATAAATATACATTCTAAAAAGATAATTAATATTACATAGATAATACACGTTGTTACCTCTAGAGTAGCTAACATATAATTAATTAATTTAAATTTAAATTTTAAAATTTTAAAATTATTTCAAAATAAATAATAGGATTCTTAAAATTTCTCAAGAAATTATAATTGAAAATAATTCAATATAAATAAATAATTAGTTAATTTATGTAAACTTTTATTTAAAATATTTAGAATGAATAATAACATTATTAAAATAATTTCCATTCCATTGTGTGAATGTTCACGAGCTTTGATTGACATGTGTATTTGTGGGATTTATTTATTATATTTATTTATTTATTTAATAGTTTATTAAGTTATAATTATTATGAAATTAAATATAATTATCTATAAATAATTCCTTCCTCCTATATAGTGTATCATCATTCATTTCCAAAGTTTATTTAATGTGACACAAAATTCATGGTTACCATCACTTGAATGTGATTATAGAATTATTAAAGATGGAGATCCATGATAGAGGTGATGGTTCAGGTACTAAGCTAAGATAAACCCAAACAGGGTGTGACAGAAAAGAATGGTGGATGTGGCAATAGGAGCTGCGTAAAATTCTCAATAAAATATTTACCCTAGGGTTAAGGTTGTTTTACCACCGATTGATAAAAATATATAGTCATTCAATTTATTTATTTTATTTCATTACAACATGGTTATTTACTTATTTATGGTATGTGTGGTTTATTTATTTTATAAATCAAATGAGATCACATACTATAAATAAATTAACAGGAATTATTAGAAAAAATTAAAAAAATTGCATTAGATTATTTTATTTGGAATAATAAATTATTTATGTGTATTCTCACATAATATAATTAAAAATAATATATAGAATAAAATATGATATTCAATAAAATTATATAAAAAGTAATTTTTTTTAAATAATTCTAATTATTTATGTTATTGTCAAAAAAAATTATCAAAATAAGTAAAAAATAAAATATTGATATTTTTTCCATTAAATAACAAAACACCTAACTTAAAATATTATTCCTATAAATTTCATATATCACATGATTTATAATAAAACCATAGTTCAAATAATTGGTATTTTCCTCATTTGGGTTATTTAAATTATTGAGAAGTTCTAATGAAATTCCAAGGTTGACATAACCATGTTAGAAATAAGAGAAGAGTCCCTAACATGTGTAGTTTTACTTGGGGGATAGTGTTAATAAAATTAGAGTATATAATTTCAATTTTTTTAGAGTCTATTGAAAAGAATAATAAACTACACGTCAATTCAATTGGAAAGAATACACCTACATCAATAATTTTGAAAAAAATCATGTGTCCTCTCTCTGGTAATGCGAAGGTTCCCCTATATATTTTTAGAGACTAGGTATTCCTAATTAAATAATGATGGTTATTGGGAATTTGAGGAAATACTAAAAAAAAAAATAATTAATTAATTAAATTATAATTTTTAATCATGATAAAGTACTAAAACATTTACTCCTATTCTTATAGATAATGGAAGGACATACCGAAAACACACCATCATTATAATCGATACTTGATGAAGAGAATATCCTTATTGGTGAAAGCAAAAAAGGAGTGGTAAAACATTTATGCATCATAATATGAAAATACAAGAAGTACTATGTACAATATTCCATAACATTTTTAAGACTCTATAAGATGTCCGTTAGGATGGGAGTGATTTCTATTTCAAACATGTGAATGATGCATAATAAGGTCAATGTATTAGGATTTTAATGATGTCAAGTAAGATAAAAAACATGATGTGGAAAAAGATTCATACTATATATTGTATTATCTCCAGGAAAATTTCTAAGAGAAATCTAGACAAGAAAGGTATTAAATATTCAAAGCACCCTTCACATGAATGTTAAAGAAGGAGAACCTTCTAGAACTCATGAACAAAAGATGAAAGGTAACATTAAACATATAGAAAAATTCATATTCAAAATATAATATGAGATGTATATAGATATTATTTGATCATTAAATACTTATATATTATAATGAATTATTGTTAATTTTATTATGATCAATATAGAGAAGTATTTTTCATATCTCTATAGGATTATTCTAAATGATTATAAAGACATGAAAAAATATAAATCTTCAGTCATTAGGGTGAATAATGGAATGGAAAATAAACAGCATCCTAAGGTAGAATATATGTGAAATATAATATATCATCATCCTTAAAAGAATAAAAAAATCCATAAGGATGATAATGAGAAGACAAGTATTTATTTATCCTTTCAAAAAATGGACATTAAGAGAATAATTATAGATCAGTTAAGAAGAAAGTGGAAGCTTCAGGTCTATTCATTATAAAATGCAATACTTCCATTTCAATAAATTAAGTATTAGATACAACATATGGATCTATCATTTTTATCCAAATATAGTAAAGAAATAGATTTTCTATTATTAAAATTGGCTAGGTAGATCATTAAGATTCCAATGGAATAAGAATAACCACACATGATATATGATACTAAAATATAACATTGATAATTGGAATTATTTTCATTTTATAAAACTACTATTATGTTACATTATAAGGGAAAAATCATTTATCTATAGTGTTTCAATATAGATAGTTCTAATTTCATGTTCATATTTTTTTTTAAAATTTTATAATGAAATCATATTATTTTGTATGGAAAAAATAAAACACATTATTTAAATGCTAGTATTTGAAAAACACTTTTTTTTAAATTTATAAAAAATAAAAAACACATGAGTCATATTGCACTCAATTATAGAATATTTGACTTTTTATTATAATCCAAAATCATTTAAAAAAATTATATAAGGATGTGTATTTATAAATAATTATGTAAAAAACCTTAGATATATATCAGGTTTGGTTATATAGAAATATGACAAAAACACCTTTCAGTGGAAATAAAAATAAGGATAGAGAGTAAGTAAAATTAGTTAACATGGACGAGTATGGACTATTTCTAGTAGAGTCTGGAGGTTTATTCTCATATTTCCTTACATTAATTAATGATTTTAATGGATATATATTAATACATATGATGAGGTTTAATTATTATTCATTTAACAAATTTATAGAATATAAGAATGATGTAGAGAAACAACATGGTATGAAGATAAAGAAATTTCTATCACATAATGGTGGAGAATATCTTAAGTAATAGGTAATTTATTTTATAAAAGGGTTTGAGATATTACCTAAACTTTCTCATATTTATACACCTCAGTGAAATCACTATAAGAAAATCATCTTTTAATGACACACATTGTGTGTTGTTAATAGTAATTTAAAACAGACTCTCGATTAGTGTGAAATAATATGGTGTTAAAAGTCATTACCTTTTATCAACATCATTTGTTTTTGTTATATATTCTTTATAAAAAAAATTATGAGTTCTAAAAAATCATAAAAATTGCATAATAATCTAAAACATTATTTTTGTATCATTATCAAATTTGTAATGGTTTTTTTATGTTTTGATAAAGGTAAAGAATATTTGTCGTAAATTATTTATTTATATGATTACAATCATCTTAATTTTAAGATATAAAATTTACAAATAGATAACATACTATGCAACATGAATGTATAAATTATTGAAAAGAATATATATCAGGAATAATATATTTACTCATGAATTGATAAATATTTATTTTCCTAATATTAGTCAATGAAATATTTCAAAAAAAATATTTCTATTCAATCAACTATAACACTAGGTTAATGAAAAACTTTATCCATCAATAACATTTAGAAATCATAAATATATTATCTCATCCTTGAAATAAAACCAAACTAAAAAACCAAAATATTGGTGAGGCAACCACATTCTTATTAGAGAACAAAAACTAAAAAAACAAGTGAAGAATAATGATATTATTTATAAAAAAAAATAATTTTCAATATTGAAATAAATAAGAAAAAAATATCCATTTTATTTAGCTATTCTTACTCTTGTATCTAGATAGAAAAATCACTTTTACAATACATGATATCAACTCTCAAGATCATTATACGATGTCCAAAATGATTTCAATCATTAATAAAATAAACGAACATTTTATAAATCATAAGGGAAAACACTACTCTATTAATACATGCGAATTGGAAGGTAAGTTCCTTCATTGGAGTACCTTGTTGTAGAGGAGTCACTTATGAAAAATATGTGAGGAAACCCATCTGTTAAAGGATATTTAACTATATCACCTTATCCCTATTCATTAATGGTTAGTTAATGAATCACATTCCTTTTTTTAGATAATGGAAAAAAAATATTCCATCCTTGTAATTATTTTCCAAAAATAAAAAATTCATAACTAAAAATATGAAATTATGGAAAATACCAACTGGATAGGTTTTTATTACCATTTTTTAAAGATAAAGGGGTTTTACCTTTAATCAGGCCACTGGGTCAATATACAAGCTCTATAAATGATAAAAGTAAAAATCATTCCTCCTAAGTTTCTTTGAATTACTTCCACATGACTAAAAATCCTTCTTCATTCAAGGTGGAATGTAGTAGAAGATAAGTGAGACCATTTAATGCATATGAAAAAACCACATGAGTTGCATCAAAAATATATTGTAATAATTTCACTAAACTTATTTTAATTCATTTATAAATGTAAACACTTTTAGATTTCTATTTGATATCATAAGATAAAATGATGGTTTTGATTAATAGTTTCTTGAAATTTTCATTGGATATAGAGGTTAATTCCTTCATATTCCTCTTTCATATTAAAAAATATTAAATTTATCACATTGAATCCATATTTCTTAGTGATATACCTCTTGAATGATCTAGAGATGTAACTCTTTCCCATTGAAGAATTTCCTTTACTTCTTGTTATGTTATGGGAAAATTTTGTTCCCCAACTATGTTGACTACTATAAAATGGATTCCATGAAAAATTATATTTAATTGGTTTATGGAGTATGAAGAATTATTTATTTTTAATTTCCAATAATTTATGATAAATATTTTAGTCTTGGAAGTCTGGTAGAGGTTTCTCTAATGGTTACAAAACACTATTAGATGTTATTTTATGATCTGGAAGGGTATAATTGATGGAATTATCACCAATTACTAGAAAAGTTTTTTAGTTGATGAATTTTAACACATACTATTTGGGTAATGATGGTGTTGTTTTTTATGATGTGTTAATTTCATTTGTTTCCATGTTATCCCATTTGAAAATCCCAATAGTTTCTATTAATAATACTGGGAGAATATATATTGCACTAAAAAAAAATACCTAGAACACTAAATAGGAATCAAATTAGTAAATTTAAGTGGAAAACCAAATTTTGGATCATTATATATTCACTATATATTGACTAAAATAATATATATATCGTTGAAAACTTCTATGTAGTTGAGGAATCAATAATGGAACCCCTAAAAATAGTTTTCAAGTATTCAGTTGGCCATCTCATGTTCCTTTATAAGTGAGGGGGAAACTGTTCTTTACATTTCATAAAAAATCTTGGATTTTTTTTTTCATTAAAATGGTATAGGTTAATTGTGTCTCATGATATTATACTTGATATGTATTTAAAATAGGGTTCGATTGACTTTTTTAGTTTCCATGACCTTCTATGATCAGTGGGGAATCATATGGTTTTTTGCACATTTGCTTCAGATATTAATGACCAATCATATTATTATGCTGTGTTTCAATAATTTAATTTATAAAACCAAAGAAAAATATTTTGTTCCTTAGGTTTCAATAAATAAAATAATATATTAGATATTTCTTACCAAAACACCATCAAATAACTGTGTGTGGAATTTTCTATTCCCATTTTTAATCTATGGTATTTATTACTAACAATAAAAAATTGAAAGGGTGAAAATGTTTCTTTTCCCATAATGTATTAATATCCTAATTATTATTATAAAAATAGCCAGCATAAAAAAAATTAAATTTTTTTAACACATTGAAATTGACTAATACTGGAAAACACCATGAAGGGATACAATAACAACATATCTTAAAACTAATTGATCGATTTTACTAAAAAAATAACACATGATTGTATATTCAAATTTAAATAGAATAAATTAAAGATTTAAATTAGAACAATTGAATCATGATCATAAAAATTAATGTATAAAATATTATCAGTTGTTAAATTTGTAGTATAAAATTCTAATTCATAATTGAAGAGTTTCCTAAAAGCACATGAAAAAATTCAATAAAAAACCAACAAATAATTTTATAATAGAATTATGTGGGAAATAAAATAAGCATGAAATTTTTATAAGGATAATATATTTTTGGGTAATAAAAATATATTTTCCATGATGTAACTATAAAAAATATACAGTAAAACAAAATAATAATAGAGAAATATGAGGTATTAAGAACACCCATAAATATCATGTATGTTTATCAATATAAGGTTTCCCCCTTGATTCATCATCATGTTACTATTTTGAGATAGTTAATAATAATAATGTATCCATGATGTATTATGTTAAAATATAAACTATTTCAAAAAATAGAATAACCAATAATGTGACTAATATTAAAAAAAAGTCATTCCACCCCTTTTGATAAAAATAACTGAAATAAAAAACAGAATCTATTGGGATGGTGATTTCATCTCAAATGTTTCAAATAATCCTTATCCTTCCTAGGAAACTAAATTAATACATAATATTCAAACATGATATATACTCCCTATAATGACATTGAAAACCCTACAAATAAATTTAGTATCATTTTTTCATCAAAATTAAAACACTAAAACATTTCAACAATAGATGTGGCCGGTGTTTAGGAAAATGAAATCTTTAATGGCATGGAAATAAAATATAATGTATATAAGTGTCCATTATACCTTGGTTAATCTAGTGTTATGTAATGGTATTTTATAAATTTTAATATATTTTTAAAATTATTTCCCTATATTAATAAATATTGTATTGGTAGAACTTAAATGGGTTTTTACACTACTCCTATGTAAGCTTGTCCTATATTTATTAGAGATATGTGTATAGAGATCACTCCCTATTACAAGTTAGGATCCTTCCAGGTTTGGGAATAGTTTTATGGAAATTAAACCCACACATTCAAGGTCATAGATTCTTAAAAAGACATAAAAATTTCATACATATTTTTCCAAAATAACTAAACTCCATTTTTTAGGAGAGGAACAAAACACTAACTGAGAGATAATTGTTTGTGTATTGAAACCAAGGAAGACAAGTATAAATTCATGGGATGGAATGGATAAAAATAATTATGCCTTTAAATTCAATATAATTATATCATTAAAGTAATTTGAATGTAGTTTCAAATATGTACATGTAAAATATTTAGAGGAGGAAGAAAATTTCAAGTAAATTCATATGATTAAATTAGGAGATATGATAGTTGGATTGTTGTTATTTCAATAAAATGAATATGTAGATATTGAGAAGTGAAAATATCATAGACCTAGGTTCATGTTTTTGTTCTCACAAATAGATGATGAAATGAGATTTAATGATAACATTGAATTGAAGAGTTTGATCTCCAAAATTAAAATTAAAATGGGGAAAGTTCATAGAGAGATGTTTATGAGTTTGATCTCTAAAATAGAAGCTGAAATGGAAAAATCAAACAATGCTGATATATCATAGTCTAGTAGAAGTTAAAATGAGAAAATATAAAAATTATTTCAAAGAATCATTTAGTAGAATCTATACGAAAGGATGTTGATAGAGTTGAGTTAAGGATTTTGATCTCCATGAAAAAAATAACTAATCATAAAGGATAATGATTATGATCACCATGTGGATTATTGGAAGACTAAAAAGTTTGGGTTCAATGAGAAAGGTATTAGCCTTAGTCATTAATCCGAGAACACACCCTGAAGTAAATGTTTTTATCAAAATGAATAAAAAATAAGAATTAACTCTAGTATATGTAACATAATGAGGAGAGTGAGTTGGAATAAATGGTGCATATTTTTTTAATCACATGACTTATTTGATGGACCTGTTTAATCCCTTATTTTAATTTTTTTAATTACACTTCTAAAAAAGGATCATGAAGAAAATGTGCAAAAATAACAATAATTAACCATGGCCACCCTTGAAAACATAATTATATTTTTTTTGAAAAAATATCCAAAAACTTATGTATGATTCAGTTTCACCACTTTCATTATTGAATATTCCCATTATTTATTTACCATGTGATTAGAAATATTAATATTATATATATATATATATTCCAACTAAAGTATCCACAAAATCATATTCCTTAAATTTGTTTGGGACTCAAAGAGATTTTCATTAAAATATATCCAATCATAGAAAACATTATAAAAATTTACCAAAAGAATATTATAATTCACTTAAAAATAATAAATATTATGAATAAAAAAAATATAAATATATCTTAGATAAAGGGAATTATTTCATTTGTATAATCAACTAACCCAATCCAAAATATAAATGACATGTCAATTTTATTTTTCCTTTCAATCAACAGTTTAAAAAAAAATTCATAGATAATAAAAATTTTATGGTAGATAAATAAAATGATAAATTGAGATAACAATTGGAAAGTGAAGAAAGAGATGATAGATTGACACTATAGAAAATTATTTTTCATCGGTTTAATTTAAATCAATTAGGGATTTATGCGAAATCAGAAAAAGGAAGAAACAAGATCCTTTGTAATGATTTTAATCAAAATAAAATCAAGATTCATCACAAATTAGAAATGTGAAAAAATAAAAACACATATTAAAAGGTATAACATACATACCTATAGACATGTCATAAATTCAGACCTAAACTCTCCCCTTTGAAAATCATTATTGAAAAAATAATTTATATGATAGATTTTAGAAAAATTAGATTAAAGTATTTTGATATTTGTGTCAATGATTTTAATGGATTTCATGAGGTTTCAGATGTGGTGTGAGTTATTCCCTCCTCTATCTCAAAATAGTTTCTCCATAATTAAGGAAGATTATCTTCGAGGGGATGATGGTTCCACTAATAGTTGGGGTTTATCGAGGTTCACCATCCTCCATCATCTCTCCCACATATCCACAATGTGGATGGTAATTTTATATTTTAAAGAAACATGTTTTATGTCTATATTAATAATATATAGAAATTTAAAGTAATTATATTTTGTAAAGTCAAATATATTTAATAAAATTAAAATATTAAAAACATTGATGTTGTTAAATAATATATTTAATAACATGTATATTTTTTATGTTGTTATATAAAAAATTTAAAAACACACACACATATATGTTTTTGATTATGTATTGTTAAAATTTTTTATTTCTTAAAGTTAATTATGATACTAAAAATAGGAATCACACCATTCTTGAAATTTTATGATCAATTATTAGTCATGAAATCCTTCTATTATCCTTTTGAAGATATATATTATAATTAGAAACCTACACACTAAACTGAGTTCCGACCAAAGAGGCATGTGGAATTTCATATGAGTCATGGGTTTTCAATAAATTAGTTCTATCACATATTCATGTATAGGAATGAAAAACATTTTTAGGGATAATTCTAGAAAAAAACATTCATCTTGTGGAAGAAAGTATATCTGAAGCGAATATCCAAAAGTGATAGGAGGATATCATCTAAATGGTCCATCATATAGAAATTTATTCATGTAAATACATTCCATATTTATATAAAAGGAAGAAATCTAAAAAAGATATAGTGGGAGAAAAATAAATATTGATGAGTTTGATGCTCAATATACACATGAGTTGTCAAAAAAACAAACACTAAAAGAAACGATCAAATAATTTGTTTTGAGAGACAAAAACCCTACAGATGTTAACTAAAGATGTTAGGGATCTATACATATATGGTTTTATCATCACCAAAGAAGGTAAAACATTTTTCATTCAGAACAATGAACCCATATCCTATAAGGAAGTAATAAACAACTCTGAAGAATCCAAGTGGAAATAAAATATGAATTATGAAAGGGATTCAGTATATCAAAATCAATTTTGGATTTTGTTAATTAGGAACATGCTCCCTCTCCAAACACCATTCCTCATAGAAATTCCCTAAATCGGTGGCAACGACCCTGACCCCCTCCTCCTCATTGGAGGCAGGGAAGCTTTTCTCATGCCTTCCTCTCAGCATCGGATGCGACCCTTCATCCCTTTCTCTAAACCTGATTTCATACCACCATTTATGCCTATATTGGTTTTTCCAATGGTCCTAGGTCTCTATAATAGAGCTCCACAAATTACTCTTTCATCCCGTGAATTCACTGAAGCCTCAAGATGCCTGGATCTTACTCTGGTTTCTCGATTCTGGTCTCACCAACCTTCATTAGATATGTTTGAGAGGATTTTTTTGGATCCAAGGGTTTGTAGGAATGCACTATCATTGGCCTTATTGATAAATGAAATTTTATGATCTGTTTCTCTTTGATGGAGGACTTGATTATAGCCTGGTCCAGAGCTCCTCACAACTACAATGGTGATCATTACTATTGATTTCAGTGTTCATACAAATTTCATATGAAGCGGGACATTCCCACCACAACGTTGTTGGTATGTTCTCCTGAAATTCTGCTACCCTTCCAAAATCCTTCAATCATTTTATTACTGGGAAACCTGGTTGATTGTTATTTGTGTTCGTACAGTCGAATGTGATTGGAGTGCCACTTGATTACCCCCGCATTTGTGCTGAAGTGGATGTCTCCAGGCCGCCAGTGGAATGAATATAGATTACTATTGGAGAGGAGTTCGTATGAAAACAAACCATTATTTTTGAGTCATGGAAATACTACTATATGTCATGAAATATCCAAGGTCACCAGACTTCATCTTTCCATAGAGGTCATCGAATGGAGCATGTAGATTTTAATTTTCATATACAATAATCGGATGGAGTTGGGGAGGCCACTGGAAGGCCAATTCTTGGAAAACCCCATCTAGGAGGAGGCGAGCCACATGGATCTTAATTTGAAATTTTATGGAATTTTTAACAGACTGGGGAACGATTTGGATGCCCCTAAGATTTTTCCTTTGGCGATAGTGGGTAGGAAGAAAGGTGGTGCAGTCCTGGAATCTAATTTCAATTCTTTGAGATCTACATCTTATGCATGGTCTTTGTACTCAAGCAGTGCTCATAAAATAGGAACAGTGTTGCATGTGCCTTCTAAGGAAAGTCCTACGAGTTATGAGGTCCAGGAGTGATCATCACTAGATTAAGATGTCCGAGTGAAAGCAGGTAAGGGGCCCAGCCCTAGAATGATAGTTCCACTGTCACATCCTGGTAATAGGTTTGATGTCCCGGGTATTGAAGAACCTTTCATGGAGAAAATTGATCTTGTATGGGAATATATATGCAAGGAGACACAAGATATGTTTTTGGAGAATTCAAGGGAGGAGGTCATTAGTTATGATTCTGGTGACAGTGAGGAGGGGGACCATGGTAGAGGGATATTCAACATAAGGAATAAAAAATAGAGGAAAGTCTCCCAGGATTTGGGATGCTGTATCCCTGTCAAGAAAGAATAATGTTAAAGGACTGAAGGATAACTCCTACCTTAAAATTTTTTGGAGACGAGATCAGCCTCAAAGATGAGGTCCAAAGAGATGATATATGGCATCTCTTCCATTAATCTAGGTCCACATGAGAAGGTGAAGACAAGTGAGGAAAAATAGGTTGGATCAGTAGTAGAGGATAACAAAAATAGTTAGGTTGATCTATCATGGGTTGGTAGTGTAATGAAAGATATTCATAGTATGTAAGCTCAAACCTCCAATTATAGGTCTATAGAGGAATAAATTTCTAGAATCCTGAATTCAGAATTTTTGGTGGGATCTCGTGCTTCTAGGGAAATCACCCCAATTCCTAAGCAAGCATCAATTGTTATTTCAGCCAGGGGTGTTGAAGAAGAGGTTGCTATCAGAATAGTGGTTTAGGAGCTCCTACATTTTAACGAAGAGATCCTAAAAGACACTTTCATGATGAAAATTTATGAGGAGGATTCTCATCGTGTCACGACCCATCCCCCAGGGCCCGTGCTGTGACATACCCCAAGCCCGCCTCCTGAAGGCCAGAGGTTGGAGACTAGCGCGAAGGTGTAATGATCCAAAGTTTTATCAATGGAATTACTTTCTTATAATTATGCCTTACAATAACATTAGGAATCACAATGAAATATCCTGATACTAAATACTATGTGATCATTAAATATAATTTTTTCACTTATATGCATTGAATTTCGAAAATCTGACATACATAGTTGCATTCAGAGTGATTTTTGGTGTCTAATAGAACAAAAATAATTTTTGGGGAATAATAACCTAACCTTATGAATAGTAATATGACCCTTATAAATAGTAAATCATCCAACGTAATAGTAACCTCACCCATGAATGATTAAATAAAATCTAGGCATCTTATAAGTGATAATATGATCATAGTAAAAGTATTGATATTTTTATAATTCTTAATTAAATAATTATATTTAATTAATTAATTTAATAGAAAAATTAATCTCCTAAAATTTGTTTATAAATTAACAATTATATGTCTTCTAGTTTTAAGATAATTTTATAAAAACTTATGTAATTTTTGAAAGCATCATTAAATCAGTTTTAATTTAAAAATATACATTTTTCAAGTAAATTATGATTTTAATTAAAAATTAAATTAATAGTATTGAGAAAATTATTTTTGAAAAATGGAGTTCATTTTTAGATTCTACATATTGATAAATGGTTAGGGTTATTTTTTTGGAATTTTCTGAAATACTTCAATTTTCAGTTGAATAGTAAAAATACAATTTCTCCCATAACACGTATATCTTAAATTTCATCATTTATGATGTATTAATGACATAAAAATTATTAAACTTTAGATTTGGACATGCTATATTTAATTTCATAAATGTTTCCTTAAAATAAAATAAACTCAATTTGCAAACCTAAAAAGAACTTTCCAAAACCTAAAGTCAAAAAGTGATTCCTTAAAATATCATTTTCTCTTTCTTCTCACTTTCCTTTTAATAAATCAACTAATTCAAATTATAAATATGATTTAAAGTCTAAAAATAATTATATTATATTAATATATGATTTATATTTTCTAAAAACTACTATTACAAGTCTAACATTTGATATATTATTTTATTTAATATTTTATTCTAAAAACACCCACTCCTCATGTATAAATAACCCCTCTCCCTCCCCTTGTCAAACCACACCTCTCAAGCTTCAATACTTGTCTAAAATCTATCCAAACTTCTTCTCTATCCACTCACCCATATCCTAAGAGCTTATTGTCTCATCAAAAGACCAATACAAGGCTCCTTAAGGAGGATTCAAGAGGTAATTCCTCTCTCTCTTTTCCTTTATTTTCCTTTCAATTTCATGTTTTTTCCTAATATCTCCCTACCTATCCCCATCCACATGATATGATAACTCCAATATCTTATATATAATTTAATTATATGACAATAATGGGATAATATATCTTCCAACCCCCTTCTCCTCTTCTTTTTATTTTAGAAAGGAAAATGTTGTTCGTGAGGTGTTAATTTATCACCTTCAAGAATGACATGTTTTCATTTTCCTTTACCACCTTCAGATATGGAAATGAAACCATTTTCATGGTTGAACCAGATTATGTTATATTTATTATATCCTATTTAATTTTCTGTTGCTAACTTATATACATATTACTATGTGATTAAACAAAACAAGTTCATTGCATTCGAAAAACCGCTCGAATTAACCCAAACGATCACCATCAAATTCTTATTTAATAATTGATTCTCATGGTATATAAAAAACTATTTATAAGATCATTTAAAGTTATGTAACATTATCAATAACATAAAATTGCAATTCTGGATGTTTATCCGCATTTTAAATGAACTTTCATTCATGTATACAAGTGAACCGTTCAAGAAAACTATAAAAACGAACATTCCCAAACAATGAATTTAAACTCTATAACTCATATAAAAGCCTATAAATGAACTTAATAAGACCTTAATGAATCTTATTAATGTATAAAAGGTTATTTACTTTTTAATTAATGAATCAAATGTGGTTATACATGATATTAATGTGAAGAAAGTGTTCAGATACAAGGTGAGGGGAAATTCTCAAACCAAAAATTTCTTTCTTCGAGTTCTCCCTCTTTCACTCCATATTTGGTATGGGTTCTCCTTAAAAATAATTTATTCATAATTATCCTAGATTTTCTGGGATATACATGTTCTCCAATTTATTTTATGAAAAACCCAATGTTTTCCAAAATAACTATTCTTTCAAATAAATACACCCTTTTTACTTCTTGAATATTATTTTACTCTTCACTCATGGTTGATGGTTCTATGTCAAGAATGATCACTTATAGAAAAATACCCTATAAAAACGATTTGTAACTATTGGTATAGGTCTCCAAACTGTTGGTATATCCTATACCAACGGTTTGAAGAACCGTTGGCTAGTTTGGTGTTGGGATAGGTCTATAACAATGGTTCTAGGAAAACCATAGGTATAGGTTATATGAAAAACCTTTACCAATGGTTTCATATAACCATTGTTATAGGTAATTAAAAAAAATCCCATCTTGTTTTTGATACCAGCACCTCCCGTTTATAATCCAACGAACTAACTACTAACCTAACATGACTTTTGTGAACATAATTTCATATATAAATATATATATGTATATTCATAAGTATTTTAACTTTTTATTTATTTAATGTTTTTCGACAAAATATTTGATAAAAAATACGTGTACATATACCCACAGTTCTCAAAACCATTGGAATAGACCTATACCAATGGTTTTGAGAATCGTTGGTATAGATTATTTGTTTTTTTTTGAGTTATACCATTGGTTTTTGGCCAAACCGTTGGCATAAGGTGGACCTATACCAACAGTTTGTCCAAAACTGTTGGTATAGGTCCATATTCCAACATTTCTTCCAAACCATTGGTATAGGTACAAATTAATGAACCTATCCCAACATGTTTTTCCAAACCGTCGGTATAGGTCTATATAAGTGACCTATACCAACGATTTTGGACAAACCGTTGGTATAGGTCCAAATTAGTGATCTATACCAACAGTTTGGCCAAAACCATTGGTATTGGTCCTATTTCTAGTAGTGGATATTCTCTCATTATTTGGGAGACCAAATGTTTATTCATAAATGATTTATGATGTGAAACCCATTCCTTTCCATGGGTTATTTTATTGTTTAAGTTTGACATATATTCTATGTGGCATGCATGATAATATATATGTTTAGATGTGACGGGTGCACCTATAATTATATAGCTCTCCAATGCATTGGGTAAAGTTGTGAATTTCATGAGTTAAAGTGAAATGATGTGTGGACATGATTATATCTTTTTTCACAACTATGTGTGGTAGTTTACCACTAAACATGATATTTAATTTTTATGCATTTCCCCTTTTCAAGTCTTTTATTAATGCTTCTTCTCATGTTCATGATCATTTTCTAATGTTGTGATTGTGATTACCCATTGCTATATTGTCCTTATTTATCCTTTTACTGGGATTTTAGCTCATCCCTTTTTGATGTATATCCTCATGTGACTATATATACTAAGGAGAGGTCAAGAGCCAATATGAAGCTAGAGAAGAAGGAATTAAATAAATGTTTATGCTTGATGTTGTAAATGTTATGTTTGATCATAGTTTGCCCAAGACACTAAAACTATGGATCCTTGTGGTGTAATACTATTATGTTTTTTATCTTTATAATGATATAATAGTAATGTAAGAAAAGGTAGGGTCGCTATAGTTGGTATCAGAGGCTAGGTTTAGTTAATTTGGGAATTAGGATTAGTGAACCCTAGAGAAAACCTCTAGTATGAGACTGAGTACAAATAAGAACACCAGAATCTTTACATAGGTATCCCATAAGTCATGATTTTAGTGTAATTTTTACAAATGAATAAGTTATAAATTCATGACTTATTGACTCATGTTTTGTTCTAACCTTTTCTATTTTTGAAAATGGTGGGAACCGGGAGAAACCAAGCCGACAACTCATGCGAAGGCCAATGCAACGATTTCCCGAATGACATCCCCAATGCTTTGGGAGGTGGAGTTCAAAACGTCATGGTGATTATTACCCAACTATCTCAGGTTACGAACAATAACCAGAATAATGGGGAATATCCTCATTCACCTAAGAGGGATCAGTTGTCTATCAAGTGTTTTATGCGGCAACAACCACTAACGTTTAGTGGATCCTCCGATCCACTAGTTGTGGAACAGTGGGTCAACTCCATGGAGAAGATATTTTCTGTGCTCCACTATTCTGAGATAGAGAAGGTGACTTTAGCCATTTATTTTCTAGATGGAGAGGCCAATAAATTGTGGGATTTGATTAAGAACACCAAGCCAAGTGATTAAATTGAAGAGATGGAATGGAAAGACTTTAAGATCATGTTTCTTAACAAGTATTTCCCACGAACTCTTCATAAAAAGATGGAGAGAGAATTCATAGAGCTTAATAAAAAGGAATGAGAATTTGTCACAACCTACAAAATAAGTTTCACAAGGATTGAAAGGTATTCTTCGAGTTTTGTTATCAACAATGATAGAAAAATTGATAGATTCTTTAGTGGATTAAAACCAAACCTTCGAAAGGATCTTGCAATTTGAGACTTTAGGATTTATGAATAAGTTGTTCAGTGTGCCCTTAAAATGGATATGGAGTTTGGAGAATGGTCTCATGGATATGGTGATAAGAAAAGAAAGACAAAGTTTCAATATAGAGGATCTAATGATAAAGGTGGGAAGAAAACTCAATGACCCACATGCCAAAAATGTGGGAAGTTGCATCATGGAAACTGCCTCAAATGGACAGGGAAATGCTTTAAGTGTGGGAAAGAAGGACACCATGATCAAGAGTGTCAAAAATTCATGAGAAGGAAGGAAAATGTAGTGGAATAAAGGGGAGACCCACCCATGGTTCAATGCTACAATTGTTGGGAGCTTGAGAACTATGCAATCTAGTGCACTAAACCTTGATTCCTCTAGGGTAATCAGTGTCAGCATCCACCAAAGCCAGAGGAACAAGGAAGGGATTATTCAATCACTACTGCAGAAGTGAAGCAAGATAGAAAAGTCATACAAGGTACACTTTCTATTTACTCAAGAATGGAAAAAGTATTATTTGATTCTAGTTCTATACATTCCTTTATATCTTGAAAGTCTTTTAGAACTATAGAATCAAATCCCTGAAACCTTGAAGTGTAGATATCTATAAAAACACCAAGTGGTGCAATCATTACAACCCAAGTGTTTGAATCTTCATCTATTGGAGTATGTGGGAATATTTTTCTAGTGAATCTCTTAATACTTCCCTTGGTGGAATTCAATGCTATAATGGAAATGGTTTGGCT
Organism: Viscum album; assembly: GCA_963277665.1. Lineage (NCBI taxonomy): Eukaryota > Viridiplantae > Streptophyta > Magnoliopsida > Santalales > Viscaceae > Viscum > Viscum album. The sequence goes on along the minus strand of OY728143.1, from coordinate 1,667,254,277 downwards.
CTCGTTATATAGAGCACATATCAACTCTCGGGAAAAGGAAATATATTTTCATATTACGAACCATCCCATTTTCCTCTACAAATGAAAATAAGATCAAAAATATTCTTTGAAAAGTCCTTCAACGGTGTGGGTATTGATTCCCTATGAAGAGGCATACCCCGCTCAAATGGTTGAGTCAAAGAAAAGTTTCAACCTAGCATAAATTCCCATAATGAGGGAATATGATGATGTATTTTCCAAAGAGTTACCTGAACTTCCCCCAAATCGTGAGGTAGAGTTATCAATATAACTCATACCCAGAGCTACTCCAATCTCAAAGTGTCCCTATAGGATGGCTCCCATCGAACTCTATGGTTTAAAGAAGCAGCTACAAGAGCATTTGAACAAAGTCTCCATATGACCTAGTGCATCAAATTAGGGTGTGTGGTGCTCTTTATGAAGAAGAAGGATGGAACAATTTGGATGTGTATTGATTATTGGGAACTCAACAAGATCACTATAAAGAACACGTATCCTCTTCTAAGGATTGACGACTTGTTCGATCAGTTAAGAGGAGCTCAATACTTCTCAAAGGTGGATATTCATTCTGGATATCATCAGCTAACGGTGAAGAAGGAAGATATTTAGAAGAATTCCTTCCATATAAGGTATGGGCACTATGAGTTTTTGGTGATGCCCTTTGGAATTACTAATGCCCCTACAATATTCATGTATTTGATGAATAGAGTGTTTAGACATTACCTCAAAAAAAAAAATTGGTAGTATTTATCGGTGATATTCTCATCTACTCCAAGATCAAGGAGGAACATGAAGAACATCTAAGACTTTTTTTTTGGTGACATTGAGAAAAGAGAAGTTGTACTCCAAGTTCACAAAGTGTGACTTTTGGATGAATCAAGTCAGGTTCTTGGAACATGTGATCACAAGTGAGGGAATTTCTATGGAACCTTTAAAAACAAAGGTGATTGAGGAATGGACCAGACCCTCTAGTGTCACAAAAATCCATAGTTTTCTTAGATTAGCTGGGTACTACCAACGTTTTGTAAGAAATTTCTCACGATTTTCAAGCCCGCTATCTAAGTTAACAAGGAAAGTAGTAAAGTATATCTGGATGTAAGAATGTGAGGGAATCTTCAAGGAGCTAAAAAGAAGGCTAATCACTGCACCTGTACTCACATTACCGAAAAGTGGAGAAAGTTTTGTGATGTACAATGATGCTTCAAAGAAAGGATTGGGTTGTGTAATCATGAAAAATGATAATGTGATAGCCTATGCCTCACGAAAGTTGAATATACATGAGCAGAACTACTCGATGCATGATCTAGAGCTGGAAGCCATGATTTTTTTCCTTGAAAATCTAGCGGCACTACCTCTATGGTGAGAAGTGTGACATATACACTGACAACAAGAGCCTAAAGTATATATTCACAAAAAGGAGATAAAAATGAATCAAAGGAGATAGTTAGAGATAATCAAGGACTACAATTTCTATATTCACTATTATCTTGGAAAGTCAAACAAGGTAGCTGATGCTCTAAGAAGAAAAAACCTAATACTCTATCCATGTTATGGATTGAGAAAGACCCTATATTCTTGGATATAAAAAGGATGTATTTGTGAATCATAAGGGTAAGGGATACATCCTACCTTTCCCAAATTATTTCATAACCATCAATCCAGACGATTAAGGATGTATAAAGGGATAATCTATAGTTACAAAAGAAGGTGAATACAGTAAAAGAAGGGAAGCTACATGAGTTCCATATCGATGATGATGGTGTGATTCGGTTTGGAATGTGGATTTGTGTGCCTTCATCACCCAGGATAAAGAAAGATCTATTGGACAATAGATATAACTCAACATTATCTATCCCTACTGGTAGCACCATGATGTACCGAGATCTTTGAGAACACTTTTAGTGGGATAAAGAGAAGAAGGAGATTGCAAAATATATCTCAAGGTTCTTGGTATGTTAGCAAGTTAAAGAAGAGCGATAAAAGTCCAAAGGGATGATGAAACCATTTCCTATACCCATGTGGAAATGGGAGAATGTCACTATGTACTTTTTTTGGATATCCCAAAGATGTCAAAGGGAAATGATGAGATATGGTTTTTGGTTGACCGAATCACCAAGACTACCCATTTTATTACTATTCAGGAAAATCTATTGCTTGAACAAATTGCAAAAATATATGTGAAGGAAGTGGTGATAATGCATGGTGTTCCAATCTCGATTGTCTCTAACCATGATCTAAGGTTTACATATAAATTCTAGAGGAGTCTTCAACATGATTTTAGTATTGAATTAAATTTCAGCACGACCTATCACCCCCAAACTGATGACCAATCTGAAAGGACTACTCAGAAGCTTGAATAAATGATAAGAGCCTGCTCTTTAGAATTCAAAGGTGGATGAGATCAACATCTCCCATTGGTTGAGTTCTCATAAAACAATAGCTTTCACTCAAGTATTCAGATGGATCCATATAAATCTTTGTATGAAAATTGATGTAGAACTCCAACCCGTTGGGATGAAGTTGGAGAAAGAAAGCTACATGAACCTAATATTGTGCAGGAGATGAAATAGAAGGTTCAATTCATCCAGAAAAAAAATCAAATCTACTCAGAGTCGGAAAAAGAGCTATGCTGACAACTGTAGAAGGGGATTGGAGTTCGATGTTGGAGATAAAGTCTTCCTTCAAATATCAACATGAAAGAGAGTCATGTGGTTTGGAAAGAAAGGGAAGCTAAGACCAAGGTACATTGTCCCCTTCGAGATCCTTGACTACATAGGAGTCGTGGCCTATTGACTTGCACTTACACCAAATATGGCTCAAGTTCATGATGTGTTTCACGTATCACTCCCGAGGAAGTACATACCAGATCTCTCACATGTACTGAACTCAGAGGTGGTACAACTAGAATATGATCTCTCTTATGAGGAACAACCAGTAAAGATTCTAGACAAGAGAGATAAGGTCCTATGCAACAAGACAAACCATCTTAGTAAATTTTTGTGGAGGAACCATAAGTTTGAAGAAGCTACTTCGGAACCAGAAGAGGTGATGAAGGAGAAGTACCCTTACCTGTTTGTGTAAAACAAAATTTAGAGGGTGAAATTTAATAAGGGGAGAAGAATGTAATGACCCAAAGTTTTATCAATGGAATTACCTTCTTATAATTATTCCTTATAGTATAATCACATTAGGAAGCACAATTACATATCATGATACTAAATACTATGTTATTATTAAACATAATTTTTCCACTTCTATGTTTTAAATTTTGAATATCTAACATACACGGTTGCATTAAGGGTGATTTTTGGAGTCTAATAGAACAAACATAATGTTTGGTGAATAGTAACATACCCTTATGAATAGTAACCTACCTTATGAATAGTAAATCATCCAAAATAATAGTAACCTCATCCATGAATGATTAAATAAAATTTAGGCATCTTATAAGTGATAATATGACCATAGTAAAAGTATTGGTATTTTTATAAGTCATAAATAAATAATTATAAATAAATAATTAATTTAATAGAAAAATTATTCACCTAAAATGTTTTCATAAATTAAAAATTCTATTTCTTCTGGTTTTAAGATAATTTTATAAGAACTTATATAATTTTTGAAATCATTATGAAATCGGTTTTAATTTTAAAATATGTATTTATCAAGTAAATTATAATTTTAATTAAAAATTAAATTAATAATATTTATTAAATTATTTTTGAAAAATAGAGTTCATTTTTGGATTCTAAACATAAAAAAATGGTTAGGTTTAGTTTTTTGTAATTTTATGAAATACTTCAATTTTTGAGTGAATAGTAAAAATGCAATTTTTTGCATAACATGTATATATTAAATTGCATCATTCATGATGTATTGATGAAATAAAATTTATAGAACTTTATATTTTTACATTTTCTATTTAATTTTATAAATGGTTCCTTAAAATTCAATAAACTCAATTTCCAAACCTAAAAAAGAACTTTCCAAAACCTAAAGTCAAAAAATGATTCCTTAAAATATCATTTTCTCTTTCTTTTCATTATCCTTTTAATAAATTAATGAATTCGAATTATAAATATGATTTATTGTCTAAAACTAATTATAGTACATTAATATATGATTTATTTTGTCAAAAAACTACTATTAAAAGTCTAACATTTGATATATTATTTTATTTAATATTTTATTCTAAAAACACCCCTCCTCATGTATAAATAACCCCTCTCCCTACCCTTGTCAAACCACACCTCTAAAGCTTAAAGAATAATCTAAACTCTATCAAAAAATATTTAATATCCCCTCCCACATGTCCAAAGATCTTCTAGTATCATCAAAAGACCAATCCAAGGTTCTTTAAGGTGGATTCAAGAGGTAATTCATCTCTATCTTTTCCTTTAGTTTTCTTTCAATTTGGAGTTCTTTTCCTAATCTATCCCCACATATCCTCATACACATGGTATGGTAAATATAGTATCTTACATATAATTTAATGTTATGATACTAATGGGATAATATATCATCCAACCCTCTTCTCCTCTTCTTTTTATTTTAAAAAGGAAAATGTTGTTTGTGATGTGTTAATTTATCACCTTCAAGAATGACATGTTTTGATTTTTCTTTACCACCTTCAGATATGGTCATGAAACCATTTTTATGGTTGAACCATATTATGTTATATTTATAACATCCTATTTAATGTTTTGGAACTAACTTATGTACATATTACTAAATGATTAAATGAAACAAGTTCTTTGTGGTCAAAAAACCGCTCGAATTAACCCAAACAATCATTATTAATTTCTTATATAATAATTCATTCTCATGGTATATAAAAAAATTATTTATAAGATCATTTTAAGTTATGTAACATTATAAATATAATATAATTACAATTCTGTATGTTTATCCACATTTTATATTATCTTCCATTCATGAATACAAGTGAACTGTTCAAGAAAACTATAAAAATGAACATTCCCGAACAATGAATTTAAACTCTATAACTCATAAAAAATCCCATAAATGAAATTAATAATACCTTAATTAATATTATTAATGTATAAAAGGTTATGAAATTGTTAATTAATGAATAAAATGTGGTTATACAAGATATTAATGTGAAGAAAGTGTTCGAATACAAGGTAAGGGGAAATTCTCGAACCCAACTTTCTTTCTTCAGGCTATCCCTCTTTCACTCCAGGTTCGGTATGGGTTATCATTAAAAATAATTTATTCATAATTATATTAACTTTTCTGTTATATACATTTTCTCTAATTAATTTTATGAAAAACCCAATGTTTTCCAAAAGAACCCTTCTTTCAAATAAACACACCCTTTTTACTTCTTGAAAACTGTTTTACTCTTCACTCATGGTTGATGGTTCTATGTCAAGAATGATATTCTCTATTTATTTTGGGGACCAAATGTTTTTGAATGCATGATTTTTGATGTGAAACTCATCAATTTCTATGTATTATTTTATTTTTTAAGTTTTATATATGTTCTATGTGGCATTCATGATAATGTAAATGTTATGATGTGATGGGTGTGCTCAAAATTATATAGCGCAATATGAATGTTATGATGTGATAGGAGCACTTGAAATTATACAGCGCTCTAATGCATTCGGTAAAGTGATTAATCTCATGAGTTAAATTTAAATAATGTGTGAACATGATTCTATATTTTTTCACAACTATGTGTAGTAGTTGACCATTAGACATGATGTTTTATTTTTATGCATGTCCACTTTTCAAGTCTTTTGTTAATGCTTCCTATCATGTTCACAATCCTTTTCCAATTTTGTGATTGTGCTCACTCATTTCTATATTTTTCTTATCTATCATCTTACTTAGATTTTAGCTCACCCCTTTTTTATGTATATCCTCAGGTGACTACATGTACTAAGGAGAGGTCAAGAGCCAATACAAAGCTATAGAAGAAGGAATTAAATAAATATTTATGCTTGATGTTGCAAATGTTATGTTTGGTCATAGTTTTCTCAAGAAACTAAACCTATAAATCCTCTTGGTGTAATAATATTATGTTTTTTATCTTTATAATGATGTAATAGTATTGTAAGAAAAGGTAGGGTCGTTATAGAAGGCGTCAACTTGCAAGTGTGAGGCATTTACCAGAGTACCTGTACACACGCACACACAACCACGTCCCAAATATAAAAAAGTAAAACAACCAAGACACTATAAATAACCACTGAGTACAAGTACAATTAATAGTCAAATGTTCCAGAATAAAAACTCAACAAAAGACTATCTGGAAAACAGGAAAGTACAAAAGAAACTCTGGAAGTTGTCCACTAGAAACCCCAACTGATGGTAAGAGCAGTGTAGCTACTGGAAGCTATAGGAGTATGCCCTACTTGACTGATCTCACTGGGCCCTGCCTGGTCCTAGCCATCGAGTCCTCTGTCGAAGCATCGATCATCTGCACTAGACACAACACATGTGGGAAAAACCTGTGCAGGGGTGAGTAACAAAATACTTAGTAAGGACCCCAAAACAAAAAAAGGAAAGACCACAAAGAAATCCACAAACAAACCAAAAATCATGATCACCAAGCATGATCACGAATCAAGACAACTCACACTAGGTATGTTCTAGAGTAGGAAAGTAGAACCATTAGTCACATCATCTAACACCTCAACTACTGGAGAACTGCTCCTCAATGAGTACAGTGGGCCTGCCAAGTCACACAGAAGCTTCTTTCCACTAACCTTGGGACTACTGTGGTACTCATCTCTAATGAGTACCTGTGGGTATGTTGGTTCACACAGAAGCTGCCCCACTGTGGTCTTGTCAGGTCACATAGAAGTTGCTTCCCACTTATGGACATACTGAGGTACTTATCTTATCGAGTACCGTGGGTCTGTCAAGTCGCATAGAAGCCACTTCCCACTATGGACCTATTGGGTCACACAAAATCCACTTCCTACTAGTCCATAGTATCTGATCCATACAGGGTCGCTCGTCAGCAATCTCATGGTCTTATCCAACCGTAAGGTTTCTGTATGTAGTATTCTTGATCTCGGGACAATCTCTCCTCAAAACATTTGTCAAATTTCAACTTACATGAAATACTCCATAGAGTATACCAAAAAACCGACTCATCACAAGGGTTCCAATGTAGAAAATGACTCGTCAATTAGACACTCGGTTTTCAAGTTATTGACTTTTTTTTTCAAAAAGGGGTGGGTTCAGTTTGACCTAGATCCACCGACCCAACCCGAACCTGACTCGGCCTAGGTCTGGTCCGTTGGGCCCTGGGTTCAGCCCGATAGGGAAGTTACGACATTCTGGGATGGGTCCGGCCTGCTGGGGTGGGTTCAGCCCACTAGGTCGGGTCCATCCCACACCTTGCTTGGTTTTCCTGGTCAGGAGGCAGATAGAAGCCGCGTTCGGCACCCCTGCCTTGCGGGTCATCCGTGGGGCCGACTCCCCACCGCAGTCGGTTGACAGTGGATTCTCCACGTGGGATGTGGAAAAGTGTGCTGACATGGTTGGGTAGCCATGTTTAACCGGCGACGTCTCCAGGCATGTCGTCGTGACACGCCACCTTTATCCCATAGTCTCCGACGTGCTGGTAGGCTCTTCCACGGACCACCAGTCCTGCACCCGTGGTCCGTTCTCCTCACTTATTGCACCTTTGAACTCCACGGGGTATCTCCTTCCCTGTTGGGGACTTGAACTTACCTTGCTTTCGTTTCAAAAATTCTTCCACCAAGAATGCAAAAAGAAGAGGGGGGTCAGGCCTTGTTCGTGTTAGCCCACACCCTCCATGTTAGAAGTTCTAAAGAGGGGAGGATTTGGAATGCTGTTCTATTAACAATAAATCAATCATGAATGGAAAATCCCAAGAAAAATCACCCTCCCTCAAGAAATGAAAATCCTTAGATCAACTTGTTCGTGGGTTGATCTGTGTTCGTCATTTAAAATAAAGAATGGGGAAAACATAAACCAAAAAAAACCCCTACCTCAAAGTAGTTTGGCGTTGAAGTGGTCTACCCACAAAGATTCAAGAAGTAGAAGGCATTCATTGCTTCCCAGATCTGTTCATCGAGGTGCATTGAAGTTGTTAATGTTCCACCGGCGTTCTTCATTCTTCATTGGAGAGAAAACTTTCCAGCGGTTCATCAGAGAATCCTCAGGTTTTAATTATCCACTCTCTAACACATAAGCTTAATAAAAAGGAAACACGTCAAAACGTTTATATTATGCTGCAACATCGCGTCATTACACTTCACAAAATGGATTCATTAATGATCTCTCATTAATGTGCCTTGTCGCTGCACCATAGCACCGCCGTCTGCCGCTCAAGGTGTGAAAGAAAATAAAATAATTTTTTAAGTTATTTTATTATTTCCCAAAAATCTGAAAATTAACTTTTTTATCCGACCCTTTTCAGTTGAAGTTAAGTTCTTTCTAGGTGAATCCCGATGTTCCGAGATCAACAGTGCCCTCAATTTTTTTATCAGAGCACTAGTTCAAAATTTAGAAAAGACCACTTACACGTTTACTTAAGTGAACTTAAAAAAAGTTCAAATTTCCATTCCAGGCTCACTAGGCCTCAAAATCGCATGCCATCAAAGTGTGTTCTCTAAAAATAATTACATATATTTTTTTAAAAAATTACATATATTTTTTAAAAAAATTACATGGAAATTACGGGACATTACATTTTCCCCACCTTAGGGCTTTACATCATCAAAAGCCAAAACAAAGGCTAATCAAATAAGTGGGGGTACTGAGCATGAATCTGAGCCTCCTGATCCCATGGGTTCTCCTGTAGGTTCCTGTGCTTCCACTGAACGTGCACCAAATTAATTGACTATCCATGAAGGACCCAATCTTATCGATCCTCTATCTCTATTGGGAACTCCAAAAACGTCTCCCCATCGCCAATGTCCAGCTCACCTTAGTCGATGACGTGTGATGGATCATGCACGTACCTCCTTAGTTACGATACGTGGAAACAATCATGTACCCAGTGCATCTGTGGGGGAAGAGCTAGGCAGTATGCCACCTCGATAGCTCTACTGAGGATCTAGAAAGGTTCGATGAACCTCAGAGATAACTTTCAGCCCCATCCAAATCACTACAATCCTCGTCGGGGTGAGACATGAATAAAAACATAATCTCTGCACTCAAACTCCTAGGGTATCTACCTCCTGTTAGAATATGATTTATGCCTGCTTTATGCAGTCCTCATCCACTCCTGGATGATCTGCACCTTCTCATTGGTAGCCCGCACCAACTCTAAATCCATGAGTGCAGACTCCCCTGGGTCTGTCTAGCATAGAGGTGATCTATATGGATTCTTGTATAAGGCCTAAAATGGTGCCATGTCAATGGTAGAGTGATATTTGATGTTGTATCCCAACTCTACTAGTGGCAGGTGGTCCTCCCAACTGTAACCAAAATCAAGGACACAAGCATGAATCATGTCCTCCAAGTTCTGTATGGTTTTCTCCATTTGAACATCTATCTAAGGGTGAAAAGATGTGCTCAAGCATAGCTGAGTCTCAAACACCTATTGTAATCCCTTCCACAACTGGGATGTAAAGCGTGCATCACAGTATGAGATGATCATCAAAGGTACCCCATGAAGATACACTATCTTCTGGACGTAGAGGCGTCTCAAGCCCTCTACTGATCCCTGCTTCCGGATGGGTAGGAAGTGAGCCGACTTGGTGAGTCTGTCAGCGATCACCCAGATAGAATCATGGACTCTAGATGTACATGGTAACCCCATCACAAAGTCTATGGAGATACTATCCCATTTCCACTATGGTAGCTCAAGTGGCTATGTGAATCCTGCTGGAACCTGATGCTCAGACTTCACTTTGTGACAAGTGAGGCATTGTGAAACGAACTCTACCACTGTTTTATTCATACTTGGCCACTAGTAACGACGTTGGAGGTCTTGGTACATCTTCTCCGCACTAGGATGTACTACCAATGGGGACGTATGGAACTCCCTCAACACCTCCTCCCACAATGTCACGCCTACCACAGTGCGTCCTCTGAAAAGGATTACGTGCTCCCCAACTAGAAAAAATCCATTAGGAGCCTATCCTCAGGATAACTGAGCATGTCGGGCCTCAGAGTCAACATTCACAAGATGTGCCTCCCCAAATCACTGTAAGAGTGTGGGAGTGATAGTCATTGACTGAAGGTAAGTTTCTCCCTCATCATCCACGAAGGATATCTACATCACAACTAGCTTCTCTTTTTCCTCAATCCGCAGCTGTAAACTAGACCTCCTACTGAGTGTGTCTTCCATTACGTTCCCCTTCCCCAAAGTATAGACTATCTCAAACTCATAGTCCTAGAGGAACTCCAACCATCACCACTGTCTCAAGTTTAAGTCCTTCTGTGAGAAGATATATCTGAGACTCTTATGGTCATAGAAAATGGTGAACCGTTCACCCATCAAGTAGTGACAACACATATTCAAGCCAAATCCCACTGCTCCTAACTCCAGTTCATGGGTCTCATAGTTCTTCTCATGCTTCCTCAACTTCAATGAGCCGTAGGCAATCACTTATCGCTCCTACATCGGGACACAACCCAGTCTGGTCCCTGATGTGTTGCAGAAAACTACACACCCAACGCCCTCTTCTGGTAGCCTCAAGATGGAGAAAATTGTTAGTATCTGTCTTAGCACTTGGAAACACTACTGGAACTTATCCTTCCACACGAAGGGTTGTCCCTTCCGTGTTAAGGATGATAAAGGTGCTGCTACTCTAGAAAAGTCTGGTACGAACCTCCGGTAGTATCCATCAAACCAAAAGAAACTCCGCACCCCAATCACACTTCTGGGTGGCTCCCAAGAAAGAACAACCTCTATCTTCACTGGATCTACTGAAACTCCAACCTCTAATATGACATGTCCCAGAAAGTGGACCTCCCGAATCCAGAACTGGCACTTCAAGAGATTACCATAAATCTGGTGCTCTTAGATTGTATTCAGGACTATCTGCAGGTGTGTAACATGCTCCTCCTCTAACGCTGAGTACACTAAGATGTCATCAATGAATACTATAATAAAATGATCAAGGTAAGGGTGGAAGATCCTTTTCATGAGTCCCATGAACACTGCTGGGGCATTGGTCATGCCAAAGGACATCACCGAGAACCTATAGTGGTCATACCAACATCTGAAGGCTATCTTTGGTACATCCTCATCTCGTACCCAAAGATGATGATAGTCTGGACTATGATTGATTTTCAAGAACCACCTCACTCCCTTCATCTGATTGAAGAGGTCATAAATCCTCTAAAGTGGATACTTGTTCTTCAAGGTCACCTAGTTCAGGCGCTAAAAGTCCATACATAGCCTCAATCTCTCGTCTGCCTTCTTGGAAAACAACACAGGCGATGCCGATGGTGAAACACTGGGCCTTACTAACCCATTATCCTGCAATTCCTTCAGTTTTACCCTCAACTCACGCAGCTCTACAGGAGCCATCCAATATGCTGGTGTGGATATCAATGCTGTCTTGGGGTAGAGGTTGATGCAGAAGTCTACCTCTCTACAAGGAGGTAGTCTCGTAACATAATCAGGAAAGATATCCTCTTACTTTTCCACCACTACAGGAAAACATGGACTCCTCTCATCCATCACATAGAGGGTGAGGCTCACCAACTGGTGAGTGATCAGCTGGACCCTCCTATAAGAGAGTTTGTCTTGTGTTGAAAAAGTTCCCTCTCACCGGTGAAGGAAAACCAGGTCCCTTCCTTGTAGACACACCACACTTTGCGCCTAAAATAGTCAATCTGAGCATGGACTATGGATAACCAGTCCATACCTAAGATGACGTTGTAAGGCCCAATGTCACTAATAGGAGATCCCAGCCAAAGCTCTCTCCTCCTAGAGTAAGCTCACACTGCAGACACCAGGGTATAATCCTCGAATCCACTCCCATAGGATTCTCTAATTATAATGATCAAGACAATGACTCCATGGTAATATCTAAGCCTCGAATGAGGGATGTGGAAAGGAAAGATCGACTGAAATCTGTGTCTATAAGAACTGTTGCTAAGGTAGATAATACACAGATCATACCTCTAATCATCTCTAGAGAACAATGGTCATATTCCTCCACCGCTTAAAGCTAGCCTCACCTTTATCTACCAGATCCCTGAGCCCAGGGTGGAACACCTAAGGGTGGCGGTAGTAGCACCTTGAACCATCGTGCACTGCCTGCCACTCGGCCTTCTCCCCTTCCACTTCAACCGTCTTGCATACCTCCTCGATCAAACCTCTGCCTCTGCCTTGGCGGTACCTTGACTGCTTACTGATTGTTTGTGTGGTGGGTCGGGCAGCGATGAGCCATGTGTCCCTGCCTACTGTACATAAAGCATAACCTAGTTCCATGTTGACTTCCTCTACTATGGGAGCCCCATACTGCCAACCCCGAGTCCTAAGGTTGTCCCCCAAAAGACCTAACCTACTTGGGCCCTCATGTTTGCCGACTGCTTCTCACCACTGAAGACTCTTTTGGTGGCTCAAGCTATCAGTGCCTGCTCCGCCAAGATTCTCTTCACATGAAGGGATTGCTCCATCACCCCAACCTGTGTAGGGATGTTGAGAGACACCATTGATGGCTTGATCTCCCATATGAGTCCATGGTCAAAGGTCTGGGCCCTGAAAAAAGGGTCTCGCACCATGTATGTGGAGTAGAAAGAAAGGTCTGTAAACCTCAAAGAGTACTCATCCACTGATAGGCTGCCCTGCTGCAGGTGAAATAGCTCCTGGATATGCACAAAGCGCAAGGTCACGAGGAAGAACACCTCTCAAAAAAGCTGCTCAAATTCTATCCAGGTGAGGGTCACCTCATCATGTGTCTGGATAGTCAAGCTCCACCATCTCCCTACCGAGCCCTGTAGGAGGCTCGCGACCAAGATCACTATCTGTTCAAGCAGTGTCCTCACTAAGCGGAAGACCCGAATCATTGCCTCCATCTAGTCCTCAATGACCTGAGGATCTGTCTCTCCCCTAAACCTAGGACCTCTCTATCTCTAGAACACATGCATGGTGTTGAGCCAGTGTGAGTCCTCAACCAGTAACACCGGTAGTAACTTCTGATCAACAGGTGGTGGAAACACCGGTGTACCACCCGGAGGGGCCATCTCTACCACTGGCCCTTGAAAACAATGCCTCATCACTAGGCAGGCTATCCACACGATAACATATCAGAAGCCTAACTGACTCTCTATGTGAATTCATCCTGAAGTAGATCAAGATGTACCACAATCAAAATATTATACCTGGTGAACTGACTCTTATTCAAAAATAACATAAGGAGACACTTATGCAACCAATGTTTTCATTTATAGAGTTGAAAAGAATAATTCAAGGTCCTGGTGTATGGATACATTAGTCGCCACAATAACACTAGACTCCCCAAATCTAAATGTTGAACTCAAAACATTCAACAATGTTAACCAAAAAACAAAACAACATACTCTCAGTCTCTAAGGTAGAACTGGCCACCTTTGATACCACTTTGTCATGACCCATCCTTCGAGGCCTGTGCCATGACATACCCCAAGCCTTCCTCCTAAAGGCCAGGGGTTGGCGACTAGCGCCGAAGGCGTCAACCTGTAAGTGAGAGACATTTTCTTGAGTACCTGTACGTACGCACACACAACCAAATCCCAAAGCTGGAAAAGTAATACAACCAAGCCACTATAAATAAACACTGAGTACAAGTACAATTGAAGGTAAAATGGGTGAGAATACAAACCCAACAAAAGAATATCCGGAAAAAAGGAACGCAAAAAAGAAACTCTAGAAGCTGTCTGTTGGAGACCCCACCTAATGGTAAGAGTATTGGAGAAACTACAAGCTGTAGGAGTATGCCCTGCCTGCCTGATCTCACCGAGCCCCATATGTTCCTAGGCCACCAAGTCCTCCGTCAAATCATCAATCATCTACACCAAACACAACACGTGTGGGAGAATCCCATGTATGGGTGAGTAACGAAATACTCTATAACACCCCAAGATTCCACGATACACTTCTATTTGAATAATAAAATTGCTTACGTTGTATGAAACTTCGAGTTCTAGCACACTACGACCAATCAAACTCGCCATTTGAAAAGCAATTATGAATAGTAATACCCACTTTTTGAAATTTTATAAATTTTATTTTTCAAAATGCACTTCATTTTTTGATTCATAATATCAAAATTAGCTTAGGGTGAATTTTTGGTATTTTTCTGAATACTTTCAATTTTTGATGAATAGTTAAAAACACTTCGTTGTTATTTAAAACCAACTTTTTATTTAAATAATTTTTTTATTTAAATTTATTTTAAAGTAAAAATAGATAAAATACATATATTAGCTCAATGTAATTCATTGGAGTTATTTTATAATAAGATTAGATGTATAAAATTTTATTGAACTTTTTAATGTCTTTTATGCACCCTCTAGGCACGTTAGAAAATTTGCATAAAACGTAATTTTACCGCTTCTGTGAATTGAATTTAAAAAATCCGAGACACACAATTGACATCAGTAAGTAAAATGCGGTTCAAAAGGATGAAAATAATTTTTTCAGAATAGTAACTTTTGATTTTTATTTACCATAGTTAAAAGTAAATAGGGTAATTAAAGGTAAAAATGATATTATAATTACTCCAAAACATGTCCTAATTCTATTGGATAAGTGTATTTTGACCCAAATTAACCTTATAAATAAAATATTATCCTTTTTATCCACTTGGATTAGATTAGGACATCAATTATATTTTACATAAAGAAGAGTTAAAAGTGTTAAATTCAAATTTTAATAACTAATTTTTTTTAATATAGGGTTATATATAAAAAAAATTCAACTATAAGTATTCATTATAAATATAAAAATATTACTACATCATGATATTTTATTTATAATTTTTAGACATTAAATAACTAAATTTATTTTTGACATAATGATGATGCAGTAATTAACTTATTAATGAAAGATTAAAATAATTGATATTATAAATATTAAAATAAATATAAATTGAGAGTTTTTATTCATTTAAAGAATTTTATAGGTCAATATGACTTGTTAGGATTGATTAAATATTTTTTTTTCAAAGTGATAAAGTTGTTATAGCTTTCACAAAAACCAAATACTAAATAGTGTCAAAATTGACATAAATGAGTTTTTAAAACAAATACTATTTTATTAATTGATATAATATTCCTAAAAATATAAGGTTTATCCAAATGACTTAAATAATGATAGATAAGTCATTACATAACCACTTCAGGTTTTCTTTTCTTTTTTATAGTAGGTTTATTAACCATGTAATATAAAAATACAAGAAGACATGGTAAAAGTTAAACTATTTAACTAAGAGATAAATCTAAACGATAAAGTTGATATGGTGACCTAAATTGTATAAAACCTATTAGTTGAGATTTTTTCGACCCATACCCACCTTAGCCTCGAAATAAATCTTTTTTGACCCATTAGAAACTGAATTTTTTTTATAATAAAATAATATTTTAATATTTTCCTAAAGTGACCCTCACCTCTCTTATAAAAGGGTATTTCATCTTCTCTTAATTTCACACCTCCAAAGCCTTTTTTCACAGAAAAACCATGCTCAAATATCCCCTCAACTACTCTCAATCCAACCTAGAGGCCTTACTTTGTTCATAATTTGAACCTATGGAGCCCTTTTGTTCAAATCAAAAGAAAGAACCTGAAGAAGAGGTAATTATTTCATCACCTCTTTCAAAGTTCTTTTCTTCTTCCATTTCCTCTTTATTTGTTGTTTATATACCAAAATAATAACTTCAATACCTTATAAATAATGATATTTTATTATAAATATGGTACAACCATATTCATTATTCAATCCATCCTATGAATGAAAAAGTCACCATATGTGCGTATGTACGACTTACCATCTCCATGTTGTGGTGTAGTTTGTTATTCATCACTTCATTATTTAGATGGGTATAATAATGAGTTTAATTGATTTAAATAATAAAAATAACATGTTAATGATTATATATATATAATATATCATCCAATTACATATGATTTCACCACTAATAGAATGATATTGTCGCTCGTGCGTACGTACGGCTTACCGTATCCAGGACGTGATAAGATTTTGTTCCCCATCATAACCATTAAAGAATAATTTCCATTTTATGATTAAAAATAAAGTTTAAGAACTTAATATCATTCTGGATATGAATCAAGTACATCCTATCCATAACAAACATGACTTATGTTACAAAACATATAAATGAAAATGAATCAGTTAACACCTGAAACAAGGATACTACTGAAATATCATTAACAAAGAAATAATAGAGGATCATATATGATATCATATTTATGTATGAGGTTCTTGTATAATTTAATAACAATTATTTAACCATTTTACATGAGGTTAACGTACCCTCTACTAAGGAAAAGTACAAGGTAAGGGTTAATTTTATGATCTCTTTATTATCCGAGGTTGTTTATACATAAGTATCTACTAGGACTTCTTTATCACCCATATCCTTGTTTCTTAAAAATGTATTTCAATTTTTTTTACTATTTCCTAAAACTATGGGTTAAAGTAATTTATACCCTTGTTTTAATTTTATAATATGTTTTGAAAGCAATCTTTCCGTCGTTTTCCAATCAAGGTACTTTATTACCTTTACAACAAATTATGGAAAGAATGTTTTTTTAACTTATACGACGAGTGCGGATATTTTCCGCTGCTATAACACCTTCAAAGAAGAACTTACATGCTTATAAGAATATTTTCAAAATAAATGTTTTATTTTATAATTACATGACTTTTAAATGATTTAAAAATAGAAAGTGATATTTATCTCAAATAGTTTTGATTTCATCTATGTCAACATCCTTTTTTGGATTTTGCACTTGTGTGAAGTTGATTTATTATGATAAAATCTTCCATATTGTATTTAAGGTTCTAGGATATGTTTGAATATATATGTTCTATTTTTATACCATTCATGGTTTATGTTTAAATTATTGACATTTCGTATGCTAATATTAATACGAATGTTTATGTTATGTTTCAACATTCTCATATGAGGAATGAATTGGACTTAGTAAGTGATAGGTTGAGCCCGCTATAGCTCCTTGATGCATCAGTAAGTCTAATGAGACAAAATAGTGTCTTGGAACAAGACCTTGACAAAATATTTATTTGTACTCTTGGCATGAGGCCCTGACTATGTGGTTATGATGTCTATCATTATGCATTCCATCATTATGAAATTGGATATTCATATTACATGTGATTATTCGACTAGTATAATATCCATGTGAATAAGTAAATTGTATTATTTTATTTAACATTTCAATATTATGATGAATTTTAAGTTTAAAAGGTTTTTGTTTTAGTCTTATACATTTCCTTAAATGTTTATGATTATTTATAAAAGTTTCTGTTATATTGTTATCCTTACTGAGCATATTAGCTCACCACTTTCTATGTTTTATTTTTCCTAGGATGCGAAGAAGTATATTATGAATGACTTGCAGGGATAAGATAAGGGATATGAGTGTGTTCAAAGGAGACACAATGTTGTTGTTTTTCATTTTATAATGTAATGTAAAACTTATGTATGTATCTAGTACTTCTAAGGATACTAAACTAATTGGTCTTTCGAGACTTGATATCTTGTGATTATGCCAATGTTATGTAATAATGCACTGACTCTGGGTATCTATGGTTGGGGAATTATATTTTGTATCAGAGGAAGTTTAGTATAAACCATGGAAACTAGATTTAGATAAACTCTGATTAGAGATCATTACCCTAAGATAGACTTTGAGAAATAGTATAGAAGAACATCCAAAAATTTTGGTTGTGTAAATATTATGCAGGTTTTCCAAGAAAATATATCCCTATCTAGATAAAAATAAATAGAGGTGGCTCTAGCACAGATGTACCTAGGAGTTAAAACTCCGACAAGGAGTTTTGGGCTTGACTTGGGGTATCCTGGTACATGACAATGGGCCTTGCTACACTCTTGGTATTGACACTCCCAGGGGATATGCTTAGGATAATTCAAATTTTCTTTGAAAAAAATTATGAAGGATTTATGATTAAATACTTCCTCAAAGAAAACATTTTTATGATTATGTATTATATGAGTAAACTGTTCAATTTATGTTAAGTGTTTCACAAGTTTGGACTTATGAATTGCGATTCACAAACTGACCTAGTGTATGCCATTGTTTAGAAATGGTTCCTAGTGGAAGCAATGGAAATCATATCAATGCACATAATCCATGCAGGTATTTCCCTCATAATCAAGATAATTTTAGTGGAGATGGTGATGCAACAGGTGCTGAATAACTTATAACCATACTGGAACAACTCACTCAGGTTATGAATAATAACCTTACCCATATAGAGCACCCAGATCCACAATGCGGAGGATCAATGTTAGACCACTTCATGAGGAAAAAACCACCCACATTCAATGGGACTACAAATACATTTATAGCTGAGCAATGAATAAGTTTATTAGAGAAAATATTTCATGATTTGGGGAGTAACGAAAGGGAAAAAGTTTTCATGGTAGTTTATTGCCTCACAGAAGATGCAGATCAATGGTGTTCATTAATTCAAAACACAAAGGAGGATGAAGAAGTATCAAATGTGGAAAAGGGGGAGTTTAAAGATATTTTCTTAGAAAAATACTTTCTTTGTAACCATCGGGAGGATATGGAAAGGTAATTTCTGAGTATGAGGAAAAAAGAGGATGAGAACGCCGCAAAGTATGAGGCTAACTTTACAAGGTTAGAAAGGAATTCTTAAGATTATATATGTAACCCAAGAAGTAATATTGATCTATTATTTTATGAGTTAAAACCATTTCTCTATCGATCATTATTCTCACAATCCTTCTCATCATATGAAGATATAACTTCATGTGCTATCAAAATAGAAAAGGAATTCTCTAAGTCTTACGATTTCAAAGCAAAGAAAGAGAAGAAGAGACCAACTAAACACTCTGGAAATGGAAATGAGGGAAAGAAGGGAAAAGTTGAATATCTACCCTGCAGTAAATGTGGGAAGAAACACCCTGGTACTTGCCTAAAGGGGATGAGAGTTTATTACAAGTGTGGAGAAAAAGGATACAAAGCTCATGATTGTAAAGGAAATAAAGAGGTTGTCATTGTTGAATGCTACAATTGTTGAGAAATAGGACATTATGCAAATGAATGTCTTAAGCGCCAAGGAAAATTACCTCATAAAAGGATAAGGGAGCATGGCCAAGCTTATGCGATCACAACTACTAAGGTTGAAGTTCCGAATAACGTGGTGGCAGGTACTTTAATCATTTCCTCAAATTTATCCAATGCTTTATTTGATTCTGGATCATCACATTCTTTCATATCTTCCCAGTTTTCCAAGAAAATTAGATATTTACAATTTAACTTAACAAGGGATTTATTATTCAAAACTCCTAAGGGAACTATCATTGCAATAATGTTTTATGAATCCGTCATCATTATGGAATATAAATTTTATTTATCTACTGATCATATTATCATACCCATGATTTAATTTGATATAATCCTCAGAGTGGATTGGATTTCAGACCATGATGCAAAAATTTATTACAAGAAGAAGGAGGTTACAATTTTTGATGACGATAAGGAATCCCTTATCTTTAGAGTAGAAACATCACCATCTGATTATCATATAGATCCACCCCCAGTAGCTATAATAAATTCAATTAATGGGGAGGAAGAGAGCAAAGTAACTATGGGTGGGGAAAGGAATGTTCAAATAGAGTATGTACCTATTGTGAATGAATATGTTGATGTGTTTCCATAGGATTTACCTTGACATCCCCCAGAAAGAGAAATTGAATTTTCCATTGACTTAATTCCTGGTTCAAGGCCCATATCGAAGACCCCTTATAGAATGAAAACTATGGAATTGGTTGAACTAAAGAAATAACTAGAGTAATTGAGTAATAAAGGATTTACTCTCCCTAGTGTTTCTCCATGGGGAGCCCATGTTTTTTTATTAAGAAGAAAGATGGATCTATGAGGTTGTGCATTGACTATATGGAGGTCAATGCTATAAAAATAATGAACAAGTATCCCCTACCTCACATTGACAATTTATTCGATCAACTTCATGGAGCTCAATAGTTTTCAAAGATTGACCTTCGGTCTAGATATCATCAGTTGTTCATGAAAAAGGAGGTCAGTCCAAAGACAACATTTCGAATCAGGTATGGGCATTAAGATTTTACAATAATGCCTTTTTTACTGACTAATGCACCCTTTGTTTTCATAGATCTAATGAATAGATTTTTCAAGTTATATCTTGATGAATTTTTAGTGGTATTTATTGATGATATTTTGGTATACTCCAAAACCTATGAAGATCATGAAAATCACTTACACAATATTATGAAAACTCTTAGAAGAAATGAATTATATGAGGAGTTTAGAAAGTGTGAATTTTGGATTCAGGAGATTTCATTTATTAGCCATATTGTATCTAAGGATGGAATCTATGTTGATCCTTAAAAGACAAAGGCAATCCAAGAATGGCCAGCACCGATGAGTATAACTGAGGTATGCAGTTTTATTGATCTACAGGTTATTATTGGAGTTTCATCTAGAAATTTTCTAAATTGTCTAACCCATTAACCAAGCTCACACATAAAGGGGTTAAATTTTTTTGGACAAAAGAGTGTGAATAATGTTTTGAAGAATTTAAGATCAGATTAATCAATGATCCTATCTTGACTCCTCCATCGGGGAATTACAGGTTTGTTATTTATAGTGATGCTTCAAATAAATGACTTAGTTGTGTCCTTCTATAGAATGAATGAGTTATTTACTATGCATCACGACAGCTAAACATTCATGAACAAAACTATCACACTCATGATCTTGAGTCATAAGCTGTAATATTTTCTCTAAAGATACAGAGAAACTATCCCTGTAGTGAAAAATGTGAGATATATAATGATCACAAGAGTTTGAAGTATATTTTCTCACAAAAAGAACTCAACATGAGGCAAAGGGGATGGTTCGAACTACTCAAGTATTATGATTTCACAATACACTACCACCCAGGGAAGAAAAATAAGGTGGTTGATGATTTGATCAGAAAGGATCATGTAATTCTGAACAAGACGAGAGTTGAAAAAGATCCTATGTACATGGATATAGTAAATATGGATATGGGAATAATAATGGAAGGTGAAACATCAATACTTTTTCAAATGTTTTCCAAACCATCTTTACTAGAAAGGATAAAAAGTTCTTAGACTGATGATAAAGAGTTTCAAAAGAAAATTAAAGTTTTGAAGGATGGGATATTGATCGCCTTTGTATATGAAGATATAATTTTTAAATTTGGGAAGAGAATTTGTGTTCCTAGCATACCTAATCTAAAAAGGTAATTGTTGGATGATTATCATAGCCCTAATATCTCTATACACCCTAGTATCACTAAGATTTATATAGATATGAAGGAACATTTTTTTCGGGATAACATGAAGTGGGAGATTGTGGATTATGTGTCAAGATGTATGGTTTTTCAACAGGTGAAGACTGGAAGACAACATACTGGAGGATTCATGCAACCTATTCCCATACTTGAGTGTAAGTGGGATGATATTACTATAGACTTTGTCATGGGGCTAACAAAGACTCCTAGAAGGAATGATGCAATATGGGTCATTGTTGATTGTCTTACCAAGTCATCACATTTTCTTGCTATAAGAGAAGATTTATCACAAGAAAATTTAACAAGACTATATATTAATGAAGTTGTAAGACATCATGGTGTACCCCTATCAATTGTTTCTGATCGTGATCCCTATTTTACATCAAGATTCTGGAAAAGTATTTAGAAAGCCCTGGATACTAAACTTCATTTGAGCACAGTCTACCACCCTCAAACTAATGGACAATCAGAACGGACTATTCAATCCTTAGAAGACATGTTGAGATCTTTCCCACTTGACTTTCATGGTATATGGGATCAGTATTTAACTATATTAGAATTTTCCTATAACAATATATTCCATTCAAGTATTTAGATGGCACCATATGAAGCGTTATATGGAAAGAGATGTTGCACACCAACTTGTTGGGATGATGTTGGTGAAAGAAAAATTGTAGGTCTGGAACTTGTTGAGGAAATAATAGAAAAGGTGAATATTATCCAAACCCACATAAAAGTAGATCAAAGTAGGAAAAAGAGATACACCGGTAACAGAAGGAAAGAGTTGGAATTTCAAGTAGGTGATCATGTTTTCTTGAAGGTATCCCCATGGAAGGGTGTTATACGATGTGGTAAGAAGGGAAAATTATGTCCCAGGTACATAAAACCTTTCGAAATTCTAGAAAGAATTGGAGTTGTAGCTTCCTGTTTGGAAATACTGCCAAGTCTCTTTAAAGTTCCTGATGTGTTCCACGTATCACTATTGAGAAAATACATGTCATACCCAATGCATGTACTCACCTATGAAGAAATAGAACTGGAACCTGATCTGTCTTATTGTGAATAGCCTTTCAAGATTCTTGGTACCAGAGAACAAGTGTTCAGAAACTAAATGACTCGTATGGTAAAATTTCATTAGAGAAACCATAAAATAGAAAAGGCAACATGAGAACCTGAGGAACTTATGATGAAGAAACAGCTGAGGATTTTTATACAGTAATATTCTAGAAATTTAGAGGAAGAAATTATTTAAATTAGGGAATAATGTAACACCCCAAGCTTCCACGGTATGCTTCTCTTTGAATAATACAATAGCTTATCTTCAATGCAACTTCGAGTTCTAGCACACCACGACCAATCAATCTAGCCATTTGAAAAGCAGTTATGAATAGTAATACCCACTTTTTTGAAATTTTATAAATTTTATTTTTTAAAATGAACTTCATTTTTGGATTCGGGATATCAAAATTAGCATAGGGTAAATTTCTTGTATTTTTCTGAAAACTTTCAATTTTTGATGAATAGTGAAAAACACTGCGTTATTGTTTAAAACTGACTTTTTTATTTAAAAAATTATTTTTATTTAAATTTATTTTAAAGTAAAAATAAATACATAATACCTATATTAGACCAATTTAATTCATTGGAGTCAATTTATAATAAGATTAGATGTATAAAATTTTATTGAACTTTTTAACGTCTTTTACCCACCTTCTAGGCACATTAATAAATTTGCATAAAATATAATTTTACCACTTCTGTGAATTGAATTTCAAAAATCTAAGAGACACGGTTGAAATCAGTAAGTAAAATGTGGTTTGATAGGATGAAAATAATTTTTGGTGAATAGTAACTTTTTGATTTTTATTTACCACAGTTAAAAGTAAATAGGAAAATTAAAGGTAAAAATGATATTATAATTACCCCAACACATGTCCCAATTCTATTGGATAAGTGTATTTCGACCAAAATTAACCTTAGGAATAAAATATGATCATTTTTTATCCACTTGTATTAGATTAGGACATTTATTATATTTTATTTAAAGAAGAGTTAAAAGTGTTAAATTCAAATTTTAATAACTAAAATATTTTTAATATAGGGTTATACAAAATATAAATTCAACTATAAATATTCATTAGAAATATAAAAATATTTCCAACATCATGTTATTTTATTTATAATTCTTAGTCATTAAATAAATAAATTTATTTATGACACAATAATGATGCAGTAATTACCTTATTAATGAAATATTAAAATAATTGATATTATAAATATTAAAATAAATGTAAATTGAGACTTTTGATGAATTCCACGAATTTTATAGGTTAATATGACATGTTAGGGCTGATTAAATAAATTTTTTTCGAAGTGATAAAGTTTTTATAACTTTCACCAAAACAAAATACTAAATAGTGTCAAAATTGACATAAATGAGTTTTTAAAACAAATACTATTTTATTAAATGATATAATATTATTAAAATATAAGGTTCAGAAAAAGGACATAAATAATGATAGATAATTCATTAATGAACCAATTGATGTTCTCTTGTCTTTTTATTTCATGTTTATTAACCATGTAATATAAAAATACAAGAAGACACGGTAAAAGTTAAACTATTTAACTAAGAGATAAATCTAAAAGATAAGGTTAATATGGTGACCTAAAATTGTCTAAAACCTATTAGTTGAGAGTTTTTTGACCCATCCCACATTATCCTCTAATTAAATCCTTTTTTATCCATTAGAAACCGAAAATTATTTTATAATAAAATAATATTTCATGCTTTTCCTAAAGTGACCCTCACCTCTCTTATAAAAGGGTACTTCCCCTGTTCTTAATTTCACACCTACAAAGCCTTTTGTCTGGGAAAACCCCTGCTCAAATATCCTCCCAACTACCATTACTCCAACCTAGAGGCCTTACTTTGATCAGAAAGTCAACCTAGGGAGCCCTTTTGTTCAAATCAAAAGGAAGAACCCAAAGAAGAGGTAATTATTTCATCACTTCTTTCAAAGTTCTTTTCATCTTCCACTTCCTCTTTATTTGTTGTTTCCATACCAAAATAATAACCCCAATACCTTTTACATACTGATATGTTATTATAAATATAGTACAACTATATTCATTATACAATCCATCCTAGAAATGACAAAGTCACCATACGTGCGTACGTACGGCTTACCGTCTTCACGTTGTGGTGTCGTTTGTTATTCAACACTTCATTATTTAGATGGGTATAATAATGAATTTAATTGATGTAAATAATAAATATAACATTTTAATTATTCTTTATATATAATATATCATCTAATTACATTTGATTTCACCACTAATAGAATTATATTGTCACTCGTTCGTACGTACGACTTACCGTATCAATGACGTGATAAGATTTTGTTCCCCATCGTAACCGTTCAAGAATAATTTCCATTTGATGATTAAAAATAATGTTTAAGAACTTAATATTATTATTTATATTAATCAAATACATCCTATCCATAACAAATATTACTTACGTAACAAAACATACCCGAAACAATGATACTATTGAAATATTAATAACAAAGCAATAGTAGAGGATCATATATGATATCATATTTATGTATGAGGTTCTTATATAATTTAATAACAATTATTTAACCATTATACAAGAGGTTAAAGTACCCTCGAATAAGGAAAAGTACAAGGTATGGCTTAATTTTACAATCTCTTTATTATTTGAGGTTGTTTATATATAGGATTCTACTTGGACTTCTTTATCATCCACATCCGTGTTTCTTAAAAATTTATTTCAAAACATTTTTTACTACTTCCTAAAACTACAGGTTATAGTAATTTATACCCTTGTTTTACTTTTTATAAGATGTTTTTAAAGGAATATTTCCGTTGTTTTCCAAATAAGGTACTTTATGACCTTTTCAACAAATTAAGGAAGGAATGTTTTTTTAACTTTTACGACGGGTGCAGCTATTTTACGCTGTTATAACACCTTTAAATCTTCCCTTACAAGCTTATAAGAATATTTTCAAAATAAATGTTTTCTTTTATAATTACATTACTTTTAAATGATTTCAAAATAGAAAGATATATTTCTCTCAAATAGTTTTGATTTCATCTATGTCAACATTCTTTGTTGGATTTTATGGTAGTTTGAAGTTGATTTATTATAATAGAATATTCCATATTGTATTAAAGGTTTTTTTATACGTTTGACTATGGATGTTCAATTTTTATACCATTCATCATTAATGTTTAATTTATTTACATTTCGTATGCTAGTATTAATACAAATGTTTATGTTGTGTTTCAAAATTTTCATATGAGGAATGCATTGGACTTAGTAAATGAATGGTGGAGCCCGTTATAGCTCATTGATGCATTGGTAGGTCCCATGAGACAAACTAGTGTCTTGGCACAAGGCCTTGACAAAATCTTTATTTGTAGTCTTGGAACGAGGCTTTGACTATGTGGTTATGATGTCTAGAATTATGCATTCCATCATTATGAAATTGGCTATTGATATTACATGTGATTATTCGACTAGTAGAATATCAATGTGAATAAGTAAATAGAATTATTTGATTTAACTTTGCCATATTATTCTGAATTTTATGTTTAAAAGGATTGTGTTTTAGTCTTATACATTTCCTTAAATGTTTATGCTTATTTATGAACGTTTTCTCTATATTGTTATCCTTAGTGAGCATCTGAGCTCAACCCTTTCTATGTTTTATTTTTCCCAGGACACGAAGGATTATATTATGAATGACTTAAAGGGATAAGATAAGGGATATGAGTGTGTTGAAAGGAGACACAGTGTTGTTATTTTTTCATTTCAAAATGTAATTTAAAACTTATGTATGTATCTAGTACTTCTAAGGATTCTAAACTAATCGGTATTTCAAGAATTGATTTCTTGTGGTCATACCAGTGTTATGTAATAATGCACCGACTATGGGTATCTAGGTTCGGGGCATTACATACTCAATTGGGACCTCAAAATAACAAAGGAAAGACCACAAAGAAATCCACAACCAAACCACAAATCATGATCACCAAGCATGATCACGAAGTAAGACAACTCACACTAGGTATGTTCTAGTGTAGGAATCTAGAACCATTAGTCACATCATCGAACACCTCAGCACCTGGAGAATTACTCCTCAATGAGTACAGTGGGAATTCCGGGTCGCACATAATCCGCTTCCCACCAACCTTGGGACTGATGTTATACACATCCCTGATGAGTACCATGGGTATGCTGGGTAACACAGAAGTCTCATCCCACCATGGGAATGTCGGGTCATGCAGAATCCACTTCCCACCAATAGCTATACTGAGGTACTCTTCTTTTCGAGTACCGTGGGTCTGTCAGGTCAGCCAGAAGCCAATCCACAATGTGGGACTTCCGAGTCAAATAGAAGCCGCTTCCCATAGGGCCATAGTATTCGATCCACATAAGGTCACTCGTCAGCAGTATCTAGGTCTCAACCAAGCGCATGGTTTTTGCATGTATCATGCATGATCTTGGGATAACCTCTACCCAATCCATTCTTCAAATTTCAAATTCCATGAAATCCTCCACAGAGTAAACCAAAAGAACTTCCTCGCCGCGAGGGTTCCAATGCTGCAAATGGATCATCAATCAGATAACTGATTCGAAAGTTATTGGAATTTTTCCAAAAAGGGACCGGTTGGGTCCAGACCCAGTCCAACCTGGTCGTATCGACCTAACCCGGGGTCCACCAAATAGCCCGGATCCACCGAACTGACATAAACCCAACCCGGCCTGGGTCCGGTCCGTTGGTCCGTGGGTTTGACCCAATAGGGTGGGTCCGGTCGGCTGGGATGGGTCTAGCCTGTTGGGGCGACTCTGGACCACTGGGGTAAGTCTGGCCCGTGTCTTGTCCAGTCCACCAAGCCGGGACGTGGCTGGATTCCACGTATGGCACCCCTGCCCCGCGGGTTGTCCGCGGGGCTAACTCTTCAGCCATGGTCGGTCGACAGTGGCTTCACCACATTGTACACAACTTAATGCCGCATCTACGCCCACCTGGCGGCATCTCCTAGTGCACCATCGTGGTATGCCACCTCCCACCCATGACCGCTACCACTTCTGAGGGCTCTTCTGCGGACTGCCGGGTCCGTACCTGTGGTCCTTTCTCCACACCGGTTGCACCTCTGACCTCTGTGGGGTATCACCTTCCCTACGGGGGCCTTGAACTTGTCTTGTAGACATTTTGAAAATTTTTCCACCAAGAATGCACATGGAGGAGGGGGGTTGGGCCTTGTTCGTGTCGGCCCGCACCCTACACATTATAAGTTTTCAAAATGGGGAATATTGGGAATATGGTTCTATCAACAATAAATCAATCCTGAATAGAAAATCAAAAGAATAATCACCTTCCCTCAAGAACAGACAATCCGCGGATCAACCTATTCATGGGTTGATCCAGCTCATCATTTAGAATAAATAATGGGGAAAACATAAACAAAAAAAAGCCATACATCGAATCAGTATGATGTTGAAGTGGTCTTCCCATGAATATTTAAGAAGTTGAATGCGTTCATTGCCTCCCAGCTCCATTCTTTGAGGTGCGTCAAATTTGTTAATGTTCTGCCGATGTTTGTCATTTTTTGTTGATGAGAAAAATTGCTAGTGGTTTGTCAGATAATCCTCAGTGTTTAATTCTCCACTCTCCAACGCGTTAGCTTAATAAAAAGGAAACACGTCGCCACATTTCTGTTACACTAAGACGTCACGTTGTTACACTATTTCATTTATAAAATAGTGTAGATATTACAATTCAGAAAAAGAAATCATTATTGAGATCTCATTAATGTTCCTTGTCACCGCACCACAGTACCACCGTCTGCCACTCAACAGTTAAAAAGAAAATAAAATAACTTTTTTATGTTATTTTATTTTTTCCTGAAAGTCTGAAAATTAATTTTTCTATCTGACCCTTGCTGGTTGATGTGAAGTCCTTTCTAGGAGAATCCCGGTGTTCTGAGTTCAATGGTGTCCTTATATTTTTGATCCGAATACTAGTTCAAAAGTTTTAAAAACCCCCTCGCACGTTTACTTAAGTGAACTTAAAAAAAGTTCAAAATTATTTTCCAGGCTCACTGAACCTCAAAATCATGTGACATCAAAGCGCGTGGTCTCGAAATAATTCCATATAATTTTAAAAAAATTTACATGGAAATTTCTGGAGATTACACATAAAATGTTTGAAAGACCTATGTAGGTCAATCTGAATGAAGAACAACTTTTCAGGATTGATAAATAAAATCAAATCTTGATACATGGCTTCAACAAAGAGAGGAAAAGCTTGGAAGAACATGTATGAGAATGGGAAAAATGTCCTTCAATTTTTATGGTCATATCAAGGGAAATAATGAATTTAAGGTAAATTATATCCAATAAAAACTATTTATAATTACTCATTATAATTACATTAATTTCATTTGGAATAACCATTCTTACCCCTTTGATGTTTGAGGCTTATTTGGATTCGTATACTTGGTTTCCCACTTTTATTTATATTTTATTTCTTGAAATATATATATTTTTTAATTTGGAGTGGATTGGTATTAGGATTTTGTTAGATCATCCAAGAACAGCCTAGGTAAATCTTTCAAGAATATTGGGAGGTGGAGTGAATTAGTTTGAACTATATTTTTACTAAATTAATTTTACTTATCAATTACCCCACATAATAATAAAAACTATTAACCTTTTAGAATGTATGGAACTTCTTACTAATTCCTAATACACACACCACATTAATAGAGGTAACTAAAGAATGATAAAAAACTCAATATTTACTTTTTTCATCCCCAATATAGGTGACTACAAACTTGATGTTTTCTTTAAAAAGTTTGAGAGTGACGACCTCTTTATTGAACATAAAAAAAAGAGAAACCCCGTTTTGAAACTGGGAATAGGGGATCCCATTACAAGAACCAGCTATAAAACATCTTAAAAGAAACATGCACTGAAGTTGCTAATGTGGGATCAAATATAAAAATAGAATAAAATGTCAATACAATCATCAGAAAAAGTATTGTCTCCCCCCTTCCAAATAATTCAAACTTGATATCAATTAGTGAAGATACACCACCCCCTTCCAATAAGTTCTTCCATTATGGTCCAACACAATGTGTAAGAGCACCCTTCTAACCCAAATATACATGTAAAAGAAGGAAAAAATGATAGATTTAAACACACCCATCTCTCTTTCAAGATGTCCACCAAATAATTATTGGAAAAAATCATAGCATTATAAAACTAATGTAATGAAAATCCAAGATGAAAACATAGTGAAAAAGGTTAAAACAAGGTGCCAATCCATCTGAAGGATAGATGGATAAATGATGGTTATCATCACACCCATCCATCAAATGAGGTATCCTACCCAATATGAACTGAAATTACACCAAAATTTATCAAATGCAACAATAAAGAGTCCAATTATAGTACTGCCATCAGCAAACAATCAAGAAAATAGATTCATAAGAAAGATTATAAGCCATCCTGATCTATAATTTTTCCAATAATCACTCTATATGGTGTACCGCTAACCATGGATTTCTTTGAAGATTAAGAACCATTTTTATCTCAATGAATTTTCATACCCATATTTGAGAGGTATTTTGATGTTCAAGAGAATAAAGTGGGTGATGGTTTGGTTTTAGGATAGAAAGGAAAAGGTTTAATGATGATAGATGAGAGGGGCGATTTGAGGGTTAGGTTATGTAATTGATTTTGGAAAATGATACATAGGATATTTGTTTTTAGGGTTAAATCCAATTAAAAATAAATAATTAAATAAATTTTTTTTATAAAAAAATAGAAATTAATTTTTAAAATTGAATTGAGGAAAATATTAATATAAACCCATAACAGATATTGAAAATAATTTAAAAATGATAAAATTCATTCAAATTAAAAAATTATTTAAAATATAATGAAATTAAAAATAAATGAATAAATTGAAATATAAGTAAAATAAAAAGGTAGAAAATATGTTGGAATAATTTGTATTCAAATAACACCAATTTTCTCTTAAAACTAAAAATTCACCCAAGAATAGGTTTTAGTGAAAATATCATAAAAAAAGTCTCACTAGAGATAACATCAAGGGAGATATCACCTTTATGATTGTGATCACTCAAGAAATAATATAATAGATCTATATGATTTGTTCATGTCTAATTTATTTGATTCATGGAAATGATGATAGAAAAAGTGTTATCAAATTTTATTGAAAGATGTTTGAAATTGAATCCAAAATCCATTGATGTGTGTTTCATCCACATAACGCATGAAAAAAACCACCTGTAGCTTTTTACATTAATCCATTATTAGATAATGAAATTGAGTGTTATTTATTAATATACCAAGATTCCCAAGAATTTACAAGAACCTGATGGGTTCCTAAGGTACTTTTTCATATATAGTTTATAAAAACCTAATCTTTCTTCTGAATATGAAGTCAAATTAAAATCAAATATTTTTTAAAAAAAGTTAAGAAAAAAAATTGTTCCTTTCAAATACCTTAAAGTTATTTTGGAATATTTTAAATGACATTCCTTGGGTTTTCTTGAATTATAGCACATAATAATACCATAAACATAAAGTTTGGTCTACTATCAGTCGAATACAGTAGACCTCCAATTATTCTCTTGAACAACTTCTCTTCAGCTAGCTTCTCAGCTCCATCCAAATTGATTTTTTCATTATATCTCATAGAAGAAGATTGTATATTACATTTTTTAAGTAAATACCATTTATGTGAGTCAAGTATGTATTTTTTATGATTTATCACATTTATAAGGTTTGTTTAAAAAATTTGAAAGCCAAGAATGGAATTTAACTCATCGATCACACACATTTCAAATTCATTTTTTTTCATGTTCTTTGAAAACTCATTAAACACTCTTTTATTTTTTTGAACTGAAATTCATATCATCAATATATATTTCAACTAAAAAGATATTTGAATAATAATTTTTCTTGAAATTTTTTTGATCTACCACTCCTAAAAACCCATTTGATAAAGGAAAAGAAATCAAATTCACATAACATGATTTAGGTTTTTATTAAATACCATAAAGATATTTAGTATGTTTGAAAATAGAGTTAGGTGAGTTAGGATTTTAAAATAAAAAAAAACTTCCTCCACTAGAAAACTATTTTGAAATAAAGATTTAGAATCCATATGATATAGTTTAAAATACATAAGATATGATTATAAAATAATAATTCTAATGGCTTATAGTCTAGCTATACGGGATAAACCTTTCTCATAATATATTCCTCCCATTTGATTGTACACTTTAGCTACTAATTTATCCATATTACTAGTGATCACATAATAATCATATTGTTTATTTCTAAAATGATACCTTTTCCTATAATATGGTAATCTAATGTTCTATCACTAAATTCAAACACCTTGTTCATCTTGAATTGGTAAAACTATTATTACAATACTAAAACCAACTCTCACTAGCTAAATATTCTTCTAAGGTTTTACATTCCTGATGAGATAAAAAGGAAGAAAATTATAAAAATATTATTACAATCCTTCTTATACTAATTCCTTCTTATAATCATTCTATTACTATATCTAAGGGATGATTTTTACGAATTATAGGCTATCTCGACAACACACTTTGAGCTTCATTGGTATATATCCATTATGGATTCGATTCGAGAAAGTCAAGTTGAAAATCATCATCCTCTTTATTATGAAAATAGGATTAGGTCTCATGTTTTTAAAAGAATAACATAACTCATAAACTTGATCTATTTTATGATCAAACATATCACATTTAACAAATTTTACATGAATGTATTCTTCAACAACATTTTAGATCTTATTGAAAATTCGATAAGCCTTAGATGTAGAAGAATAACCAAGAAATATTTTATTCTCACCCATGAGATCAATATTACCAATATTTTCCTTGGTGTTTAGAATTTAAACATTTCTTCCAAACACATTATAGTATCTAACTTTTGGTTTTATATTATTTCATAGCTCATAGGGCGTTTTCTAAAAAATAATCCTAATTAGAATTATGTCAATGAAATAACATGTTGTATTTAAATCATCCACAAAAAATTGAATGGGGAGGTTATATTCACATAATATAGTCCATGAAATATATTGTTAGGTATAATTCCTCTTTTCAATAACACCATTCTATTGAGGTGTATTGGTGGAAAAAGTATATTTGATACCATATATTGATAAAAAACAATTGAACTCGGAGTTTTTAAATTCTATTATATGGTAACATTTCAAAGTAATAATTTTTGAAGATTTATATTTTTCAACAAATTTACATAAACATATTAAAATATTAAAATATTCACTTTTAATAGTCAATCTGAAATCCCAAGTAAATCTTGAAAAATCATTTACTAATAAATAAACAAAATATTCTCCTCTTATAATTACTATTCTAGATGGCCCAAAAAACCCATTTATATAATTCCTAGTGGTATAGATATATAAAACTTGTCAATTTATTTAAAATATTAGTTCTATTACTTACCCATTTGTAATGCATCATATTGTTTCTATTTACCCAATTTACATTGATGTAATTCTGAAAATACTTTTTTCAATGAATTTTTTCTTAAATAATGAACATTATAATAACCAATCCTTTTATGAAAAATAATGGATTCCTTTGTTTCAAAATTCAAACATTTCACATTTTATTTAGACAAATAATTAAGATCTAAAGTATAAAAATTCTCAGTTCCTATTTCCTTAAACTTATGAATTTTATTTTTAAAACGTGTACATGCATTAGTTGGTAATTCTATAGAATAACCTTCATTACAATGTTTAGAAATAAATATATGGTTGTGTTTCTATCCTTATACATAAATATTATTATTCATTAGAAATGAGAGTGGATTTAAAACTGATATAACTCTAGTAATATTTCCCCTATAATTGTCTCTATATGTGATATAGACTTTATAAAATTGGACAATGAATATAAATTTGAGAAATATCAACTAATATATATTGAGTATTCACTATCGATATATGAGTTTTCATTTATTATCTTGTGTTTTCTCCCTAAAAAATATATCAAACAAGTATTTTTCTTGGTACCCATATTTTTTGGGTCTTAATAAGTTAGAAACCAAAGATTTGTGGATCCAAAACTGCTTGTTCTGTCTAGAAATTACAAAACTGAATTTTGATGAAGTTCCTAAAATAGAAACATGTTTAATACCAACAAATGGTGTATTCCATATATTGAAAACATTTTTATAATTTTAGGGTTCTCTAAAATAAAAATAATAACTTTAGACATGTTTTTGTTCCCTAAAAAAGGAAAAAATAACATTTTTACAGCTTTAGATTTTCTCTTTTGATTCATATTCAAAAATTATAATTATAAATTTCATTATTACAAAGGAACTGGTTTCGGAAATTTTAAAAAAATTTCAAAAACACTAGAAAAATATTTAAATGATTGAACATATTTTTTTTCAACATTTCAATTCTACTACCTTGTTCAACATAATAATGAAAACAATTTTACACCATTATTTATTTTTTGAAATTTGTTTGTTTAAGTCCTGATTTCCACTTTAACAACATCATAAAAATTATTGATGTATTTAATTTTGTTTTTTAATGTTTTTATATTTATTTTATATCATGGTACAATATTAATTCATTTATTTAAAATATTAATTTTTATCTTTAGAATCAGATTCATGCCAAGAAGAGTAAATTCAATTTTCTGCATCAGATTGTCCCCTAAAACACATTTTTTTACATTTGGTTTTCTATTTTAGATTATTTTCTAAAATATGTGTCATCACTAGAATCATCATATGAACTCCAAGTGGAAATTAGATCCATTTATCTATTTTTCATGAAATCTAGTTTCCATTTTTTACTTGTTATCAAGTTTTCTTTTTTTTTCATGATGTTTTGGACCATTTAGTTTGATATGTCGAATATTTTTTCACTCGTTGAATATGAAATACCTAAAAAATCCATCACGTAATTTTTAATTTTCAAAGGGTTTCTTAAATACTCTTATATTATTGTATAAATTTTCTATTTTCTTAGAAACATTTGCAATAACACCCTCTAAATTAGTATTATTTAAGGTATCTTCATCAGATAATTCAGAAAATTTTACACCTTTTATTTTCATTTCATCATTCTAAGTAGAAACATTTAAAACAATATATTCTTTCTTAACAATTTTCCCCCACAAAATTCACCTTCCAATTATTCCTCATATATCATTAGTTTTCTAATCAGATCTTTAATTATGAAATATTTCCCAGTGTTGGATTTACTAATGGAAGATGAAATTACACTCCATCGGGATTTAAGAACTTCGAGAACTTTTAAATATTGATTGGGTTTAGTAACTGAATCACCTAGAGAATAAAAATTATATACAATTTTCATTAACCTTCCATTCATCCATTTTATTATTTATCTATCAATCATTTTGAACGTTTGTACCTTCAACTTTGTAGTTTTTTTCTTGAGTTGTCTCACATTATCAATACCTTCATAGGATACTGATATCATTTTCCGCATTTTATGGGATGTAGAACATTGATAAACTCTATTGAACTCATCACGAGAAAGTGAACATATTATAGTAGTCATGGATTTGGAGTTTAGATCATATTCACATTTTTGTAGCAGTATCCCATTTTTTTGATCTCCTTTAGGAATTTTTTAATGATTAATGTATATAACTCAAATGTTTTCCCACATGTTCTTAAAATAAATAATCATATGTTCCTTATAACATTAATAATTTTATCCTTTAAATTATGGTTCTCTAACCATGGATATACCTTCACTATTATCAACAATAATTGGAATTTGAAGACGACCATTACATATTTATCCTTTTATAGTTGAGAATTCAAGATTCTCAATCATTGATACTAATTGTTGGATAGATAAGAGATGGAAAGAGACTAAATGGGGTGGGGGTGAATTGAGTTGTTAAAACCTTCTTCACTTAAACCACCCTCTATTATGTTATGTATATTTTTGATCTTTTTATAACAAAATGAATAAATGGAAGGAAACATAGTAAGGGTATAAAAAAACCTAGGGGATTTGGAGTGGTTTTTAGAATAGAGATCATCTAGTTCTATCCACTAATAATCATTACCTAGATAATGGTGATTTCACTAGAATCATTCCTCTTCATAGGGATTACCCATGTGAGTTCAAGTAGCCAACACTAGGTACCAATCCAGATTCATTTTTGGGATCCTACAAGGATTTAAAAAACAAAATTATTCAAAAATTAGTAATGGGAGTGTTTTTCTAGTAAAGATAAATAATAATGAGGGATAACATAATAATCATACAGTTTCAATATGTAATTGTAAGAATATAATGCATCTCAATGAAAGAAAACATAAATTGAAAATATATCAAGGAGTGTCTTCAAAACACAACATGATTTATCTTTAAAGCATAGATATAGAAAGCATTAATCTTATTATTCTACTTAAAACAAAATAGAATCAATAGCACACAAAAATATTAATGAGAGAGAGACAGAGAGAGAAAATGGTTGGTCTTCTGATATTGTTCAATTACGAGTGTGTTACTTCTCAAATATATTGCATAAATAATATCAAAGAAAATAATGATTTGAGTCTAAAATCAAAAAATACTTTTCACAAATATTACATAGGAAAAAATTACTAGTAAATAAAATAAAATCTATTATTTTCATTCTTGGTACATGAATTATTATAGAAATCAATTTTACCACAAAGTTGTAGTCCATGGTTTAATGCATTGAAATCAGCATTAATTTTCATTTGAAATACAAAAAAATAATAAATAGATTAGTTATATAATGATGTATCTCATTCTTGATCACCATGTGTCTAAATTCACATAGCTAAAATGATCCATTAGTCATTATTCATGTAGGAAAATTTCTCACGCATCCATATATTATATCCAACTTACTCACATAGCCAAAATTACATAGTAGACTTGATGATGTAGTCTATTGGAACCACTTAGAAAAATATATCATGGATCTAATTAATATAGCAAAAAACTCAACATAGTCATTTAATCAATGAATATATTTCACCCATAGATGATTCTATGACGTAGGAGATACACATAGTTGATTCTGTCATGTAGCTGATTGATGTAGTGGAAATCTTGATGTCTTCAAATTCCTCATATAGCCAAAGTCCTCATGTATCTAATTTTTTATAACATATCAAAATTTTTAAAAACCTAAAAATATTTATATATGAAAATAAAATTGAACTAAGTAATATTATATCATGGAAAACATGCTTAAAAGTAGGATCATTAGAAGTATATAAATGGGTTTTGATATCATTAAAATATAAAGCACATGGGATATGTTGGAACAATATTTATAGTCTAACATACCTCATCAATGATTTATAGTCTTGTATTTATAATCACTTAACATTGTAGTTATTATTTATCCAGGGAGAATATTTCATTGTATAAAAAATAGGGATACTCTTTGGATTCAATATGTATGATGAATGTGTTTTACTTTTTGAACTTCTCATTAAATCTGTTTCTCATAGAAAAAAATTTAATCTAAAACTAAGATTTTTCTTCCTATATAAATTTTATAAACTCAAATATATATATATATATATATATATATTATTACATTAAGAGGGATACTTTTCAGATAATCCTTAATTCTATAGTATAAATATCTATGTGATTTAATGAGAATATACTCTACAAATCTTCAACTAGATTCTTCAAGAGGATTACTATTAATAGATTTGAATGATAAATTAAAATATTGATTACCTTAAACTACTTGTGAATCCACTTTCTTCTTTTTCTTAGGAGATATCTCAACTACTTACTTAGATTGTCTCTTTATCCTAGTCTTCATGGTTTTGATCAAAATCTCCGTAACATCTTTGATAGATAACTCATATAATTATTAATTTTTTTTACATAAAATATAATTGATAAAATACATGAATAAAATATATCCACTCTTATGTATAACATTTTCTCTGGAACCAATTGAATAACCCATTGGGGTGATATAGTCACACTAAGGGGGTGGGGGGCAACTATAAAAGGTTTTTACTGCATTATTTTCCCATCCAATTAACCATATTTATAGTTGAGAGTATATACATATTAAATTATTTGAATAAAATTATTAATTCCCAACACAACACACCAAATTAAAAGAAGTAAATAAACCAGGATAGGAATAAAAGGTATTTATAAGATTTACCACTATTATGGGTGACTAGATCCTTGTTATGTTTAGCTCAAAATTTGAGAAACATATTTCTATTAATATCAATTTGTGAATAAGTTAAAAATATATTATAATTAACCCAATATGTTGTTTCCCAATATTTATAACCTATAATTTGTTAACTATACTAGGCCACTCTTATTTATTATGAAATACCAATCCTTACTATTAAAGTGGATAATCTAATCCACTTTATGATGTCAAAGCATTGAATTACATTATATTATTACTCAATAAAGTTATTTTACTGTAATTATGTAATCAACACTCACAACATCGACATATTCCTTAAACTTAATCTTTAAAATGGTTAATGATAGAGTATAGAAAGAAACTCTATAATATATTATTCCTCATTCACCAAGAACGTAATCAACCCGAACAACTTTAGTAACTAAAACACATTTTCCTTTCTCTTAATATTCTTCCATTTTCTTAATACTCCAAATTTATAGTAGAAGAATTTCAAAATCTCTTATATCTCATTTTATTCTTCAAAAATCAAGATATTTTGGTAGAAAAATGATTGTATTCTCTCTTATCTTGATCAATTAATTACTCTTACCTGGTACTATAAATATTTCATATATTCTCATAATATATCACAAGAATATTTCCATAAATCAGATAAATTTAAATTCCATGAAAATAGATTATTTAGGGATTATTGAATTTTTAATCTCTCAATAGAACCAAATTGGTCTACTATCCATGATCTCTACATTTTAATTCTAAAATAATGATGTGGTTTTGTTTTCAATGATCTCACGTTCTTTCGTATTTTATTAATATTAATCAAATAATCTTATATAAAAAACCATATCCTCGATCACCAAATTCATGTACATGATCATATGAAAAATATTATTCATAAAATACTATCCCTAACATACATTGTTTATGTTAAAGAAGAATCTCCAGTAGATTAAGAACATTTAAAGGATGGAAAAAATACTTCAAAATTATCTAATTTATTCTCAAGAAATCTTGTATTTTCAAATATTATAATCTCATATAAGAAATATTTAATCTTATTTATCTCACCAGTGAGATCTATTTTTTCTTATTCATCATCAAAAGTATGTTCTATACCCTCAAAAGGATCTTACATATTCCAAAGGACCTCAAAATAAATAATATGCATCATTTCTATGATTTTATGTATCACCTTGTAAATATTTTTTATGCTCTGTTTTATCCTATATATCATAGGAAACTCTTTCCTTTTCAATATCTTATTATACATGGAGTTAATTCACATCTACAACTAAATATACATACCATTCGAATGATTTTATAAATCACTATGTATCCCTTGTTTTCTATAAAAACCATTTGGACAATATTACATATTTTAGTGAAATATAATACTTTTAAAATATTTTATAAGGAATATGACATATAGATTTATAAGATATTAAAACCAAACTCATAATTCCATAACATCTTTAATTAAACAAAATTACTCTTCATACATTCTTAACAAATCTCTATCCACTCTATCTCAATGAAAATAACTCAAATGTATTTATGAATTCAAAACACTTTCATAAATATCTTCAACATAATTCCTAAATAATTCATGAAATATAATTATAATTATTGATTATTTAAATATATATCAAATAACTAAATTAATTCATATTTGTTTTCAACTAAAAATATCATTAATGATAATTCTAAATGGATTATTAGATTAATACCACTCCTTTATCAACTCTTTACTAAACATATTCAATCTTAATCAAAGGTAGTTTACCTATAATGTAGAATCATAGAAATGGATAACACATGGATGTAAAATCAATAAAATATGATTATCTTCATTCATATCCACCTCCTAAAATCATAAAAAACCTATAGGGCACATTTCATTCATCGATCATCTGCACTTGTCATTGATTCATATTAAGTATATCTCCATAATCTTCAGATATATATGTTGCAACCATAAATATAATATATCAATGAATGAAATTATCCCATGTTTAAATATTTATTTAAAATATATAAATAGAGCTCTATTACACTAATGGATCTCTAACAGTAGACAGTATGGAAAACAATAATAATTATGATTAGTCTAAAATCTAGGTTATGTCTAATAATAATGGTATATTTAATATTTACCTTTCCATGAAACACATAATTATTCATAGATTAATTAAATATCTTCATTTATATTCTTCCTTATCAACACATAACACATATTGACAACCATAATTATTGACATAAAATACAATCATCATCACAATCCAATGATCCCTTCAATACAGTTGATGTAAAACATATTGAGTGTAAATGGGTATTCAAGGATAAACTAGAAAATATTTTTAATTTTTATACCCTTATGTATTGATTAGTTTCTAATGATTGAAAATAATTTCTTGTAATTAACTATTATAAATTATTTTTACCGGTTTCGATGATAAAATCTATTTTAATTATTTTTACCATAATAATATATCATGGTTAGGAAATATAGTAAATTAATGTCAAGAATTATTTCCTAAATTATTTTTAAAGATATATATATTATAAAATAATGAGGTTTTATGACACCAAATGAAATAATTATGGTATTATAGTTATAGATATCCATTTATGGATTCTAACAAACAACATGATTTTAAATATTCATTTTTATGTAGAAATAAGAGAATTTGGTTTCATAAATTATAAAAATGTGATGTTTGTATACAAGAAGGATAGTGGGAATGTCATTATATTAAAAATGATGAATATTTATTATATATTTTAATGGTAAATTTGATACAAATCTTACAGTTAGTTTGTACCATGTTAAATTAATTCTTCCCGATAATAGAATTTGGTTAAAAAACCTATATGATATGGATAATGATCTACAAAGATAAGTCATAGAGGTTTCTTGGGATAATAAAAGGTACATTGATAGGGTATTGAAAATATATAATATGAAATAGAACAATATAGGATTGTTACCAATTTATTATGGTATACATTTCTTGAATAAATGTGTTTATAGACGTAAGAATAGATAGAAAGAATGAGTATAATTTCTTATACTTCTATAATAGGATCTATCATATAAGTCTTTATATATAATCTTTTTGATGTTACATATTATTTAAGCATTGTAGGAAGATTTATGACAACTAAATTTTAAAGCATATTAAACAACCCTCAATTAATTGAGATATAAAATGGATATATTCCCTCTATATAGAGGAAATGAGGAACTATTTATCTAGGGATATATAAATACTAGTTTCTTGATCAAAATGATTAAAAATAAAAATGAAGATATTTTTCCATCCATGATGGATTTTTGGTGAGATAGAGGCTTTAAAATAAATCTATAATCATTGATTCTATAGAAATATCAGAGTATATTGAAACTTATTATGTAGTTAAGGATGTATTATAGATACACTACTTTGGCCCATATCATAGTATTGTACCAAATAATTTATAACCATTCATAGTATATTATGAAAAAACTAGAATAGTTACTATAAATAAATATCCCATGTCACATCTATAGGAAAAAATATAGCTGGATGTATCATCTCTTGAGGGATTTTACTCAAAGAGTTGTGGTAAAAGTTAACAGGGCAACCATAGAAGATAACATGGAATATCCATCGACTAAAGTCTTATCTCATAATAGGAATGCATATCATGTGATGGGTTGTGAGTTAAAAATTATTAAAAATTGGATTTAGTTAAAGTGGGAATATATAATAGTTGATTCACTAAAACCAAATTAGTTTTTTCTTTCAATTAATAGAATATATTTATTATTATCAGATAATTATTATGTTAATGTGTAATATTAATGTGATATTTTCCTTAGAGTATTTATAACATAAAAAGGCTATAATAATTCCCTCACTGTAATGATAAATTTGATATTTCATGACAATAATATTAAATAACATGTTTTATAGTCTAGATTCATAATTTTGATGACTTACAAATGATATATGGGAATCAAGTTATGGAAGCTCAAAATAATTGACACATATCCTCATGTAGTTTCTATTTAGTGATATCCAAGAAATTTGGAATCAAGGACATACCCTCCCATAGTAATTCCACATGTTTTATATATCATTGAAAATTCCAATCTCTTAGTGTTTTTATTAATTATTATACTTTATATTATTATTTATATACATAATTAATTAAATAAATCAATTTATGGATGAAATATGTGACGAAATATGCTCATGGAGAGGTAGAATGTTTTTGTTGTGTCAGTTGTGATATTATAATGAGTGAATAACCAAGAAAATAATTTCCCCTTCTGAGTTAATGGTAGAATATATCACAAAAACATTTATTGAGATTTAATTTTATTACTAATCCATATTAATGATTTATATAGACTATTTATTTTTAGTAAATACAAATAAAGATAAATCAAACATATAGGGAGATGACAGAAGTATGGACTGACTTGATGAGATATTAATTAAAAAGGTATTATATTACAGTTTAATTATTTTGGAATTTATTTTAAGCTACTAAATTAGATTAATTAACTATAGGTTCCTTTAATTGCTTATACATTCTATCCTTGGACTTCTAGTGTAACTCTTGAGATTTAATTATAATAATCTTTTGTTTTTAATGAAACAATAATATAATTCACATAGATATATTCCAAAATGTTATTAAAACCTAAATTACAAAATTTTATAAATTGAATATTATCAAAATAATTTAATTTTTTAATTCAGAATTTAAA
The DNA here is from genome assembly GCA_963277665.1 of Viscum album. Lineage (NCBI taxonomy): Eukaryota > Viridiplantae > Streptophyta > Magnoliopsida > Santalales > Viscaceae > Viscum > Viscum album. The sequence goes on along the minus strand of OY728143.1, from coordinate 1,667,211,677 downwards.
ATTATATAAGGGTCAATTTTTGAGATTTTTCCTTAATAGTTGATTTTCAGTTGAATAGTAAAAATTACAGATTTTACAAGAAAATGACACTTTTATAAAATTATAATGATAGAAGAATAACATGAATGTTTATGAAAAATTTATTCAACACCAAATATATATTCAAGAAGTAATATATTTACTATAAAAATATTATATTGAACATATATTTATAGCATTTTTAAATCTATGTAATATCTTTATTCAAATAAAAATAGTTTTTAGTTCCACTCTCTTAATCAATTATGTAAAATGTTTCTTTCAGTTATGGGTTGTTTTTAATGAAAAATAAGTCCAATATGATTTAAATTAATCCAATTTTTTCATTTTAATCAAAAATATGATTTATTTTGTTGTAAAATCATTATTATGCATAAAAACATTTTTTTATATTCTATTTGAGTTGTTTTTTAGAACAAATATTTTAAATAATACATTCCATTTATAAAAATTTAATCTTTTAAAATGAATTGGATATTTGTAATCATATTTATTAATATTAGTTAATAATTTAAACCTAAATTTTTATGATAATGAATAATGAAACTGTAAAAACTTATTACCACGATTAGGGATAAAATAGGTTTTCTAGGGGCTAAACTAAGAGATAATGGTAAATATTCAATATAAAAATGTATTTAAATTATTTTTTGATGATATTGAATCATTAAGTTATCATATCTATGAATTAATATTCATTTTGTTCCACTTTCATATGAAAATTACTTTATATTATTTAATTATTTTATATAGTTCCATGTGTGTCCCACTAACTTATAAAAGGGTACCTCTTCTCTTAGATTACTCAAAAAATAGTAATCTATATAAAAAAATACCTTTAAAAAATATTTTCAATATTAATTTTCTTTATTTTTAGGCTTTTAGTATTCTCCTTAGTCCATCGTAATAAATATTAATGTGTAAGACAATGGAGGTCTCTCAAAGAATAGGTAATCATTATTACCAACTCATTGAAGGTTTATTTCCCTTTATACTTCTTATGAATATATTTTATCCATACTAAAAAATTAACCCATAATCATAAATATAATTATATGTTATTATTATCATGTAAAAATAATTTCACACCTCTTTTTACATTAAATATGGAAGTAATGTATCTCTCGTTTATATGTGTGGACTACTGGCTCTACATTGAAATCTGCTTCATTTTCATCACCATCATTCCTTTTTTATTATTATAATTGAATTAATGTTTATATATGATTTTTTTACAAAATTGTTCTTAAATAATTATATGATCATATCTACTATCGTACCTTCCCATATGTTGGAAAGTGATAACGTTTATCATGTGTACGTGTGGACTACAACCTCCAAGAAGTGATGTGATCAAGTTTTGATTTCCCATTTACATAGCTAGTAATAAGGATACATTTAATACATATATATTATATTGATGATATAATAACGATACTTTAAAATGGAATTATTATTTATGTTTATTTTTTTACATCCATCAAAACTAGAATCATTAATCACGTGTACACACACACACACTACTATCTTTATGATGAGATGTACTTAATTTTTTTATCATTTCCTTATATGAAGCATTATAAAAGTGTATATACTATATAAATATTATACTTATTCCATGATTATGGTTATTTATATGATAGAAACTTGGGAAAGATTCATGGATTAAAATTACTGAACCAAATCATATATAAAAAATGGAGCCATTAAAATAAAAAAATGAGGATTTTAATAAAGAATTATTTTCAAATTTGTGTTAAAATATTACAATTAGATAATATATTATATTATAATAAATTATAATTTTATTTTATTTTAAATAACCATCCTTTAAAATAATATAATCTTTATTTTTAAGTCTATAATTAATTTTATTATATTTTATTATTCTTATGATTTTTGTGTTTTAGATAATTATGTCATCATACTTATATAAATAAATATTTCATAATGAAGTGAAAAATTCCACTTAGTGTCCATTTTACCAAAAATCAAAATATTAGCATTGTAAAATGATTTATTTTAAAGAAAAATATTAGAATTATTCTTCTTAAACTCATCCTCATCCATACTCACCCTTAAAAATCAGTGAAAACAATTTTAAAACGTGAGATGAGTAGAAAAATATCAGTAATGATAATAAAAAAAACCTATTAGTCCATAAATACTCATAAAAAATTTACTTTCAAAATATAATCATTGAGATCAATATTTCCATTTTAATAACTAGTAATTTAAATTCTCTATTAAAATATTTTTAGAAATTTTTTTTATTGAAATATTAAAAGAAAAATTAAAAAACAAAAAGGTTTATTATAAATCAATAAAAATCATTAATGGGTTTTCATAAAAGTTTTAAATTTAACCCTTAATAAGTATCATATAAATTCCATTGAAAATATGTTTGTCGATTTCATTTTTGAAATAATAAGATTTATGTAAAAACCCATAACATGCATAGATAAATCATATAGGTAAATTGAGGAATCAATTTTAAATCACTATTACAATCACTCTTAAAAATGAAATAACCTTCATGGTTACAAATGGAATAACATTTAATGTTATAAATAGAGTAACATTCATGATAAATTATAATAATATCTTGGGAGAAACCTAATTGGTTAACGCCATCCCTTTTCCCAATTACTGGAGAGATATAGCTGGCTCACCAATCTTTGGTTTATAATAGAAAAAGAAGTTATGATAAAAAAATCCTAAAATTCATAAAATTATACATGATATATTGAATCATAAAAAAATTCTTTGTAACCATAATGAAACATTTTTTTAAATTAATATATCCCATTTCAATAAAAACCCAATCATTAAAAAAACTCAAAAACAAATAGAACAAGTGTTTTTATTTGAAGAAAATATGGAATATTATAAAGTAATACAAATATAAAATAATTTTTGTGGTCTTGGGAATAAAATTTGATTCCATAAATTTTAAAATAGAACATTTTATTTTTCCATTTGTAATGAATGTTAAAAAATTCCATATAGAATACATAAAAACATTCATTTTGAAAAAAAGTTCAATAAATAAAAAAGAAATAAAAAAAGGTCCTTTAAAATTCATTTATGCCCACATAAATACATCTACAAAATAATATAAAAAAATATTCATGTAAGAAATATATATAGAAAATAAATCCTTAAAACATTTAAAACTAGGTTTTAAGTTAAAGATTCCCTTACCCGGAGTTCGACTCATCACATATATTCCTTATCATCCTAAATAATAATTTTTTTTATCATTTACTTAATTAATAACCTTTTTTAAATTTATTCTTATTTTTTCCATGTTATTATCAATTACATTATTTATTAAGTTCTCATTATACATTTTTATGATATTCAGATAATAGGTCTAAAATGACTTTGGTCGGATTATTATGGTTAAAGAGGTCATTATTCGATAATCTGAAGACTAATATTCAAGAAATAATTTCCTTTATTAAAAATGAATTATATTTTTAAAATAATAAAATAATTACATATTTTAAAATTGAACTCTATTATAATCATGGAGATGGTAGACCATACTTATACATGAGGAACACTTCCATTTTTCAATGATCACGATGGAAAGAAGGTAAGTGTTATTTTTAATTTAAAAAATGATAATTATATCATATGTATTATATTTTATTATTAAATAAACTAATATATATTATCCATATTATATGATGATGAAATGTTTATCATATCGATTCATGGATGTGGTAGTCCACGCATATGCACAAACTATGTTATCAATTTACAGTGGATGAAAATGGGAGAAAATAGATAATATAGTACTTTAATAAAACGATAATTATTTCATTAATATCATATAAATTTATATTAAATCCATCATTTTAAATATCTATGATTGGATGTGATGGAAAATTAATTACATCAGTTTGTGAGGCGGTAGTCTGTTTTACATATAAATGAATATTTTGTTTCCAATTTGATGGAAGATGTGATGGATATATGTTATTTAATTAACCGAAAAATATATTGGTATATGTAATATAATAGTGTTATTATTTAAGAAAGTTTTAAGAATATTTTAAGTAGATATAACAACAAATAAATAAAAAACACTTGTTTACAAAATATACCTCTTTTTCAGACAACCACTTATTATTTACAACAAAATCATTCCTAGGTTGTATATATGATCAAAAAAGGCATCTAGGATGTTTAGAGAGATTTATTTAATGTATATGGGAAGGTATTTCCTGATCCAATTTTTTTAAGTGTGAAGAAGTGAGGATAGGAGGTTCCCATTAATAAGATAGGGAAGCAGATCTCTTGGAATTTATAATTGTTTTAAATTAAGATAATTTAATTTTTATGTTAAAATTCATATAAATTGATAAGATTTTATCTAAGGTGATAATAAGTGGAAATTATCCTATACATTAAATTTTGAAAATGTTTAGATTATGTTTTTACCATTATCTTTTTTTAACAAGTGTTATACTTTTTTGGTGATAATTGAGATAACAATGTTTTTTAGACTTTACGGTGAAGATAGTTACTATAAAAGGTCCATTGGACCATAAATGGACCATATTTTAAATTTTTAACTATATACTAATAAATGGGATAAATATAAGGTTTTTATTAATTTCAAGTCATTTACTAAAATATTAATTATTATAAAATATTACTAATTTCATTTTTGGAATTATTTATTTAATTTGACTCTGAAAATAAATTGACAGTAATGTAATTCTAATATAATCCTGTAAAACATACCTAAAATAATTTTTTTGTCTAAATATTCATGGAAAACACTATTTTTATCAAATTATATGGAATTTAATAATTTTAAAATCACTTATTTTAATTTTATATTAATTGAATAAATATCGTGTTGGTGTTGCGTAATGATTTAACTTAATTACCATAAAGACTTATTTTAAATCACTTGTTTTAATTTTATTTTCAGCTTAGTTTTTCATATTTTCTATCTTATTGAAAATAGACTTTATTTTAAAATACAATTATATTACATTCTCCCCATGTTTAATAAATTTCATCATTTCCATTTGAACATGATAACATAAATCAATGGTTTGAAATTTTGAAATACCTTTTTTAAAATCCAACATCATAAAAATGGTTAATAAAAAAACCTTCTAAAAAGAGGGAAATAGAAGAATTATTTCCATCATGTATAAAACATACTTGGTTTCAAAATAGGATAACATTAGTGGGAATTGAAATTATCGACCTGGAAGGAAAACTAATGTCCAAAATAGTGATGAACATATATATAAACCATTGATAACATTAAAGTGAATAATCATGAGAAATTCAATGACTAAAAAACCATAAATCAATGAGGTAAGAATAATGAAATAATTTATTATAAATGAAGGTAATAGGATAACATATTTTTAAGATCTATTTCTTAAATTTGAGACATTTCTTTACCATATACACTTAGAACACAAGGAAATATACTTACTTGAAAAGTAGAATTTCATCATTTAATAAATTTAAACCACAATCTCATCATTTTCTCCAAATAATGAGTATTGAAAATTGATTTTTCATGATTGAAACAATTAAATAATCTTCCAGAGGATCACATAATTCCACAAAAGGATAAAAAGTTATTCCCCCTATATTTATACATGAACCAAAAACAAAGTCGTTATCAAAAGGTAAGATAATTCTCAAAATGAAAAAATATTCATTCCATAAAAAAATAAATTTATCTCCAAAATTCAACAATGTCACTAAAGGTTCAACCTAGATCATTACATACATAATAATCCTTAAAATTCATCAAAATATTCCTAACTAATATTAAAACCTAAAGATTAGAAATATTTGATCAAGTATTCTTATAAGAAAAATTTATTATTTATTTATAAATTAAATCATTCACTCTTATAGTATCATACCAAAAAATGTATATGACATAGTTATAAAATATCAAATATATACTAATAATTTTCATAATTTACCTAAATCACCATAAATCTACATTAAAATCATATATACCTAAAAAATATATTACAATAATTAATATTAAAATAAAATCCCACAATATATTATTTTCCCTAATCATATAAAGTCCCCAAAAGATGAAGTAATGATTATTTGAAATTAACATTAATCACTTAATCACCAAATAACATTCCATTCTCATAGTTATCTTTATAATAAAACATATATTATATATATTATTGTAAAAATTATTTTTATAATCATTAAGATAATTTCATTATAACATGGACATCACATAGGCTAGTGGTAGGTGTTTCAGCCCCATCTCCCTTTAGTTGTGTCTCAAATCCTCAAGTCCATGCCGAATGTAACAGGTTATCATGCATTGTGATGATTGTCCTTTATCTAAAATTATAATTATATATTTTTTATATGGTTAATTGAAATATATTCAATACATACAAAAACAACCTTAATTATAAAAGATATTATAAACCCTAAATGTCATTAATTCCTTTAAAATTATATCCACAAAATGAAATGATAATTCATCATCAAATAAATTTTTTCACATGTTAAACAAAAGGGTTAAATATACCTAAAAAATCTATCAAAAGTAAATAAATTCCTCCCAATGTAATCCCATCACATAAATCATTAAAAGAGTAATATTTATTTTAAACTTATAATCATTCTTAAATTTACCTCTATATCCTAACTCTTTAATCACTCTATGTATACAAATTAACAATTCAATGTTATTCATAATCTATTAACCATGATTTTCTAACATATTTATTCACACATCATTACTATAAAAAAAATATGAATCATGCCCTAAGACTAAAAAATATCAGGACATAGGTCAATATTAAATCCATACCTTTCATAAGTAATTTTTCACTTATGCTCAACTATAATTGAATTAGGAATCTATTAACAATAATATTTAATATATTTCTATTATCATCCTTGAGATTTACCCCTAGGAAATTGATTATCATAATAAAAATACTCCCTATATTTAAAATAATAAATTGATACATTAGGAAGAAATTTATTCCCCATCAAATAATTAACTGAATGCTTAATTTTTCTTTGGTAGAGTATTACTTTTTTCCATCCATTACCACCTGAAAAAATTACCATTCTTTTAAGAAATTTTCCTGGGTTCTTTTTCCAACATTCTTGACACATAGATCATTGAATGTTTTTACCTTTATGATCCTTATTTCTAGAACTTAAAAATATCTTTATTTATCTCATATTTGATGTGTTTAGAAACTAACCTCAGTTTTTGTTGTTAATCAATTATCATTATATAAATTTTGGAATAACCACATGTGTTTTCATGATAGTTCCCTTTTTGTTCATTTTATCATTCATAAAACTACCACATTTTCCTTTACATCCATTTTTAAATTGGTCCCTACTACATCTAGCCATTTACTAAAACCAAAATAGTTTGTGTTAGTATCATAATAAAGTCATAGTATATCATCTTATAAGGATAATAAACACTATTATATTCTTAACCATGTTATCTCCAACTCTTTAAATTTATCCAAAATAAATATAATTACCCCTAAAATACTATTAGTTGTGGTAATAGAGACGTTTTAACTTATGAACAAATAATATCTTATCCTCAGAGTTTTTTAAACATTCCCTTTGATACTAACTATAAGGACCCGACCATAAACATTACATAATATTGAGTTTTAAGTCTAGAATTAATTATTTTACATTTGAGGAATAGTTTGGGGGTTTAAGAGAATTAGTTCATCACCCATACATACATAAATATTACACCATAATGTGGAAACTTAAACTTAATATCCATTTCTCCCACAAGACAAGATATTTATGATATAAAAAATTTCTGTTTAGGACATATCTTAAAAAAATTTATCTAGACCTCATCTTTATTACAAATATTCCTCAAAACCTTGTAAAAAAATTTAAAAATATAGAAATATCACAAAAATATTATTAGGTGGAATAAAAAATTAAATAAAATTGTTTTTCCATGAATACTCATAATATTTTTCATTTTCATAATATTGAGATCAAAATTAACACTTTCTTACCCAATAAGTAACCTTATATGCCCAAATTATTTTATAAAATATTTCATCAGAAATATGAAAGGAAAAATAAATCCCATTAAAGTTTCTTATAATTCATGTAATCTCATGATTTATTTTTCCAAACGGTTATACATTTCATCCTTAATAAGTATCATATACTCTCCCTTGAAAAATAGGCACATTTCTTACCTTTTTGAAATCATAATATTTCCCTAAAAACCTCTTACAAGCATTGATAAATCATATAGGTTACTCGAGGAATTATTTACATATAAAATATAAATTCATTCTTATAAATTGATTAACCATCAAGTTTACAAATGAAATAAATTTCAGGGTTAAAAATTGAATAACCTTCACGGTATATTCTAATAATCTCTTAAAAGAAACATAACCAGTTAATTATATCCCTTAACCCAATGAATTAGAGAGAGATAATGGGTTCACCCATCCATAGTCTATAAAGAGACCAACAATCATAATAAACTATTCCCAAGAACCATAACCTACAACATCGAATATTTCATCAAAAATACATTTTTTGTACCCATAAGAAAATATTTTCGAAAATTGAAATATCTGTTTTTTAAAGCCAATTTTAAAAACTAAAATTCCCAGAGCAAATGGATGGATGGTTTTTCTATTAATAAAACATATAAGATTATAAAGAAATCCAAAAATAAAATATAGATTATGATGACTGTAAAATACATTGATAACATATATGTTAGAATATAACATTTATTTTTTCTTTTTGTAAAAAAATTTTACAAAAAAATCCGTGTAAAATTAATAAAAAGATACATTTTGAAAATATTTAAATGAAAGTAAATAATATAAATAAAATTAACAATATAATTAGTTTATTTTCATATAAATATATTTAAAAAATAATTTTAAAAATATATACATGGAAGAAAAATATTTATAAAATAAATCTTTAAAACATTTAAACCGAGGTTTTTTGTTAATGTGGCCATTACCTCGAGTTTGAATCATCATATATGTTTCTTATCATCAAAAATAATACTATTATGTTTATTATTTACTTTAATAAGAACCTTTTAAAATTTTATTATTTGTTTTACTGTATTATAATTAAATACTTAACCAATTAACTTTATGTCATAGGTTTTGATGAAATTTGGCTCATATGTCCAAAAATGACTTTAGTTTCTTGACTATGGTCAAATATTTCATTATTCCATAATATCTAGAATTATAATAATGAAATAATTATCATTTTTATATATCAATTATAATTATAAATATAACTATTAATGATGGTTATGTGAAATGAACTACATTACAATCATGGAGACGATATTTTGTATGTACACATGAGCAACAATTTCATTTTTCGACGACCATGATGGAAATAAGGAAAGTTGTTTTTGAAAATTATATAATTATAATTATAACATAATTATAATATCTTATATTTAAATTAAATTGTATATATATATATATTATCAAAATAATATGGTGATGAAAAATGAATCACATCGCTTCGTGGTGGTGGTGGTCCAGATGTACGCACAAAGGATGTAATCATTTCTAAGTGAATGAAATGGATAGAAATCAGATGATATATTACTTTTTAATAAATTTAATTATATTATGAATAATATATATATATATATTAAATCTATTATTATAACCATCCATGATATGTTGTGAGGGAAAAATAATTACATCAGTTCGCGAGGAGTAAGTCCTCCGTACACACAGACGATGGTTTTATTTCCCATTTAATGGAAGAGAATATAGATATAGGTTACATTATTAACATAATAACATCTTAGAATATTTAAGATACTAGTATTATTATTTAATCATGTTTTAATGATATTTTAAGGAGATATAAGATGAAATAATTCCAAAATACATGGTTATGAACTATATCTCTTCTTCGGACAACCTATTAAGGATTACCCAAACAACTTCACTATATTATAATTATGATCAAAATAATGAATATGGGATGTAACAAAGGATGTAAGGAAGATTTATAGTTAGGTATTGGATAAACCAAAAGGATTTTTATATGTTAAAAAAATAGGATAGGAGGTTCCCTTTTATAAGAGAGGGGAGGTGAACTCATGGAATTTCACGAAGTATTAAATTAATATAAAATAATTTTTAGGTTAAAATGACTCCAAGATGACACTATTACATTTTATGATGATTATGAGTTAATATTATCTCATACAATAAAATTTGGAATTTTTTAGATTATATTTTTACCCTAATCTTTTTTCTTTAACTCATGTTAACCCTTTTTCTCATTAGGGGTCAAGATAAATTATATAAAAGGAAAATTGTCACATAACTAGAAAATGGATGATATTTTCAATAATATACCTATCACCTATATAATCATCATATTAAAAAAATCATCAATTAATAAAATATAATTTATTATGAAATATCATAAATTTCATTTTCATAATTAATCATTTAATTTGACTATGAAAACAACATCATAAAAAAGTAATTTGAGTAAAATCCTTTAAAAAATACATAAAATGATATATTTATCTAAAAAATTTATTGAAAACACTATTTAATTAAAACTATACAACTTTTAATATTTTTAAAACCATTTATTTTATTTTTATATTAATTGAATAAATATTGTGTTAGTGTTGTAGAGGAATCTATGGTATGTTTTCAACACTAAAAATTAGAAATAAATTACCATGATAAAAAATAATAATTTAAAATTCATATAAACATTTAGAGCCAAAAATAAATGTTTTTATCCATGTCACAAAATATTATAGATATTAAAAAAATTATAGTGACATTTTTGACTTTATACTTTACTTAAATATTCTAAAGGTCAAAATCAATGAAATATGGAACCAAGTTTGCATATTTTCAGAAATTGGATGGATATTTCTGAAATAAGAGTATACAATTGGATAAAGGAAAGTACCCTTATGTGTGGGTAATTATTTTCTATGCTTACTACCTATAAAAATAATACCTATTTACTAAATTTTTACCTCCTAATTCCAAATTTTGAATCTTTTTTTGAGGACTATATTTCTAGAAGTGTTATAAATTAATATAAATTTAAAATAAAAAACACAACCAAAAACAATTTTTTAGAAAAAATTCTTTTAAGTATAAACATTTTTTATACCAAATTAAAACATAAAATTAATTCCAAGGATATTAATTTGATTATTAATAATATTATTGTTCCTTTAAATAATTTTTTTAAAAATAAATTCATAAATTCTTGAATATAAAATACAATTTTCTATAAAAATCAATATTTTTCTATTATCATTACAAACTAAATCTTTTACAGAAAAAAACCAAAAAATTCACTCTAAGATAATTTTTAATTCATTTCAAGAATGATTATATAATTTTTATCAAATAAAATTTTAAAAACTTATAGAAATTAATTATACTATTCCCTCACAAAAAGTAATCAAACCCATTTTTAAAGAAGAAATATTTTTTGAATAATTAAATAACATTTCAAAAAAATGAGTACTCATTTTAAAAAACTAATAAATTTATTTGTATTAATCATGATATTTATTTATATTTCATAATTTATATAATCCTTTTCAAACCCTCTAATTTAATGAATAGGTTATAACAGTCATATTTGAATAACAACGCTTCGTGGTTCGTTTAAACACATTGTTGTGTATCTTCTAGACTATCAGTCATTGTATTTATTTTAAAATCTTAGGATATTATAGTCATAAAAGTATATTTAATATAAATTTATTATAAATTAGTTTAAAATAACTTATTTTACAAGTTAAACAAGATGTAATGGTTTATTTCACAATCTCATCCTTATTTGAGATTGTTTATCATTATATTTTCATTTGAGGAATTAAATGATATTGTTGTATCTAAAATATATTTTTTTCTTATCATCTACTGTTTATGTAAATTTTATTTTTTCCTTTCATTTTCATCTCTCATGTTCAAAACGTTATTATATTGTTTTTAATAATAAAATTACTTTCTTTCTATTTGGTTGGGAATAATTTTCTTACTTGTCCATATTTTTTAAAATGTTTTCTTTAATGATTTTAGTATTATATAATGACAAGTTAAAGATAAATTTATCCAAGTCTTAGTTACTTAAAAATGTTTTAAATGAAATATTCTTGTCATTTTCTGAATAAGGTAACATTTTACCAAAGTTGTCAATGAAATTATTATTTTAACATTTACCTAAGAGACCATTTTTCTAGCCATGATGACTATTATTTTCATTAAAGATTACTTTAAAAATCTATATGGTAGTTTTAAAATAAAATTATTTCCTCATATTTTGGAAATATTTATATTTTTAATAAGTTATTTTAAAAAAAACCGTGTTTTCATTAAAAAATTTTCCATAAATATTTTAAAATAAATTTCATCTATGTTAAAATACTTTGATGACTTATATACTTTACTAGGGATATACTCTAATTTTATCATCCATATTATTTCTATTGATGGATTATTATAATGATTTTTTTTATTTTATAGATAAAATATTAATATTTCATATGGTTGTTTTTTAATAAGAATGTTTATATTGATAATGAATTGAATTGTTATTCATTTATTTTATATATTAGATGAATTAAAAAAATAAGTAATGGGTGGGCCCAGTTATTTCACCTCAATGAAACTATAGGTCTTATGAGAAAAAAAAGTTTTAGAATTTTGTTTACACCTTACCTTTTTATGTATGATGAATTTCCATGAGGCATTAAAAGTATGATTATGGTGTCCAACATTATACATTCTATCATTATTAAATTATTTACTATTTTCTATGTGAATATATATGTTGTTATGTCTTAAATTAATAAATTACCATTTTATTATATTAGTTATATGTAATATTTTAGTATTTTTTATCTCTTCCATATTACTCATGATTTATTTATCCCATTAAATCTTTTTTTTGTACACTTTCTATAAAGACCGTGAACCTAGTAGCCCATAGTTAGTGGTTACTTTGTTACATAATCACATGATACAATGGATCTCATGTTAAAGGAAAAATATGTTTAGTAGTCTTTAAGAACTATATTTATACATGATTCCCATTTTACATTGGAAATATATTTAAAAAAAATATAAAACAATATTTCATCCTTGATATTATTCACAATATCCATCTTTATATGCTAGGGGAAGGAAAAAATAATGGGAAATAATAGATGCTTAGTAAGGGGTATGTAAAGCGGAAGATATCATGAATAAATATGTAATTATAAATATGGTAAGGTAAATAGTGGAAAACGCATTCCATTTAATCAATAAATTGAGAAAAAAATAAATCCATATATAATATCAATGTAGTAATATCATGAATAATAATTAAATTACCAATAAAATAAACTCTTAATGATAGATGTGATGACATCAGATATTATGATATGTTTACTATCATTATCTTCCTCTAATAAAGTTTAATTGATGTGTAAGAATACACCAAAATCCCATTTAATAATAATATCCAACTTGTTTTCCTCATGAGACCTCTCAATGCATCGAGGTGCTATATAATTTCATGCCCCACCTATCAAAACATGTCAAATTAATTTCTAAAATATTTATTAATAAATTTAATTCATAAATTTTTTCATGACAATAAATATCTATATTGAGTGAAGAATTAAGAATATCAATATTTACCCCATCAATAAAAAAAATTAATAGTAAACCACTGCGGGTAGAAATGGTATACAAGTTAGGGAATAATCATATACATAATACAATTTTTTTATATTTAAGAGAAATTTAATGCTTAATGAAACATGATTACATGAAGGTGCATGTTTCAAGATAAAGTTAATTACCATAAAATTAATAAATATATAAGTGATGGCCATCACTTCATAAAAAATACAGGGTTTTTAATATAATCATGTCCTTTAGAGAGTTATAGAAAAACAAAGAAAAATAATAAAATAATATTTTATTAATAATTTTTCATTTTAGAACCCTTTATAACTGATAAAATAAAAATATATATTATAAAATTGTTATGGCAGTGAGAAATTACTTTAACATTGTATAAATTAAGAAGAAAACATCCCTCTGGACATTTTATAATGAAATTGGATTGTGATCCTCTTAAAAAATAGAAAACTTCGTTCTAACATTTTAAAAAGTAACTAATAACATAAATTGCACTTAATAAAATATTTGAGTAATGAAAAAAAGGACATTTGTAAAAAAAATTAAAAAATAAGGACATTGATGAAAAATATACCTGATCAAAAAGGAAACTATGATCATATTTTCATTTGAAAAATTATTTTCTTAATTCAAGTAAAAAAAGGATGAAAATTTAGAATAAAATTTTTAAACTACATAAATATCAAGAAGATATAAAAATATATGGAGTTTCTGAAAGAATAATTATAATATTTTTTTAATGAAAATAAAATAAATTCTAAAGGAAAATAAGATGGTAAAATAAATTCTTACCACTTTGGTATATTTAAAATTTTATCCCATTTAATGAGTAACTTGAATTGAGAATTTAATCTCCATGAATAAATATATATTCATGTTAAATACATCAATTGGGTAGTAAAAACCCCATATAATTGAAAATAGGTTATAATACAAAATATGTCTTAATATAGTGGAAGTTGACATGAAATCCCTTAAAATGATCATAACATTGAATTAATAATTACAAAATAAATTAATTATGTGTAAAAATGTAAATAAAAAAATGAAATAAAATAAAAAATAATAAAATGTTATTATACACATAATCATGGAATACTATTGAAAATGAAGTATAAGTATAACCTAATAAATGGAAATTGACTTAAGATACCCCTTACCTCAAGTTTAAAATTCCCTATAAGTCTATTTTACATCATATATAATGAATTTAATTTTTTAATACATACATAAAATAACCATATACATATCAATAATATCATATATGATACATGTATAACCTATTGTTACCTATTTGTTAACAATCATTTATTATTATCATGGTTTTGGGTGTCAACTACTTCATTTTTCATGTATGGTTTGATTTGGTCGTTTCAATACTTACATCATTATCATGTTTCTATCATCTCCACAATTTTATTCATTATATAAATATCATATATATATATATATATAGTAACCAATACAGTATAGCGATTGAAAAATTAATTACAACGTTCACAGAGACAATTGGCTATATATAGGCATGAAAGATGTTTAACTTTCTAAATGATGGAAAACAATAAAGGGAAATAATAATTACACATTAAAAATTAATTTTTATATAATATAAATAATATATATTCAGTTAATCCTTCCTTATTTCTATCCATGTAAATCATGAACCAAAAACAGATCAAATCACTTCTCGGAGGTGGTAGTCCACACATACAATTGAGCGATGTCATCATTTTCCAATATATTGGAATTTAAGATGGTAGAAATTATATTATAATTTCATAAGTATTATTATTTCATAAATATCATACATATTCATTTTTTCCATCATTATGGCCATCCAAGTAAAGCGATGATGAAAAATGAATTACACCACTACATGGAGATAGTAAGTTGTACGTATGCACGAACTATTTTTTCATATTTGATGGTATGTAAAATATATTTAATATGGTTTTCCCATAATCATAATACCGACTTAAAATATTTATGATACTGGAGTTATTATTTAAGGATGGTTACAATAAATTTACGGGGAGTATAAGAAGAAATAAACCTGAAAGAGTCGGTAAAGATGACTACCTATTATTCAGTAGACTTCCTCAAGATATCCTCTTAAGGGAATTAGTGATAGATTTTTGGGAATAATGATAACTCTATAACATGTATAAGTATGTCCATAATTGAAAATAATATGGTTTTTTATCTATATTTCTCAATTTGGAGTAAATAAAACATAGAATTATTTTCCACTATTAAGTTAGGGGAGGGGAATTCATGGAATTTCATAAATAATAAAATTAATGTAAATTATTTTTAATGAAATAATGTATCCAAATTGATATAATTAGAATATATGATATGGATGTTTTGAAATATTTTTATAAAATAAAAATTGGATATGTTTTGCTTATTTTTTCACTTTAATCATTTAGTTTTAATCCCCAGTTAACCCTTCTGAAAATTATAAAAATATCAAAAGTATTCTAATTTTTAAGGGTCAATAAAGGATATCATAAAAGAAAAATTGGTTGGGAATATGTTGATAACAAGTTTCATAAATTTATTATTTATTTTTATTCTCATAAACACCCATATTTATTATTACTTATGACATTACTTTAAGTGTATTTTAGTAGAGTGTTTATTGTAATAATTATTTTATTCTAGAAGCACATAAGATTTTAATACTATGGAAATTTATTTTTCTTTATAAAAATATTATAGATTATTAAACTTTATATGGAATCAATGTTCATAACCCTATTATTGAAGTAAACATATTAATCAATAGTGCTACTTTCGTATAGATTGATACTTTTATAACCTTACATTTAAAGTAAACATATGGATTAAGAACAATAATTTTGTCAGATCCCCTGCATTAGAGTAGTTATCATATAGTTTATCAACCCTGCTTTTAGAATCTACCACATATCATCAATACTGCTTTTAAATATTATCACTATGTAGTGAAACCCAACGTTTTACCCAGTCATCTATGATATTTTAATTATGGATTATTTCCATGATTTATGAAATGGGTTTATTTCAGATTAAATAATAATTTAATTCTATTTAAATAATTATTCAAATACTCTTATTTAATGTATAAAATCATCATAATTTTTAATAGTTATGATTTTCTTTAAGTGTGTAAATTTAAATGATCATATTTTATCTTTTCGATTTTTAGGATCTATTTCACCTTTAGGGATATAAACTCCTTGTTAAATACCAAGAGTTGTATCTTCCTAAAATAGAGAACATGATGTATGGAAAAAAATATCTACAATTTTGAAGAGGAAATATTTAGAGACATACATGTTTTAATATTTTTTGATTGATCTTTGTTCTTATAATTAAATTTTAATTATTAATGTTTTTCTATATTTTTCAACATAAATATCAAAGCTACACATTGGTGATATATATGTTTTTATTTTTTCTGACTGAGAATCATACTTTTGCATTTATTTTCATTCTTAATATTTTTCTACATCCATTAACACATCTATCAGAGCTACAGTTTTGAGACACACATGATTATCATCTACGTATTGATTTATTATCTTTATTTTTATGGGAAAATAATCTTTCAAGTCATTAAATATTTATTTTTATATTTTTTCTTCATCGAATATAATTTAGATCTATTAGTGGATGTTTCAAGTGTGACCTAAACTAGGTTTTAACTTATACATATTATTCATTTTATCTTAAGTATCAGCTAATTTTACTCAGTCATGGTGGATTTTAAAATTATCATACTAATATATGGTTGTATTGGTCCCCTACAAATGAACAAAAAGTATATATAAAATGATTTTTGTAATGAATCATATTACAATACCCAATTTTTGAGTTCCCCCAAAAAAAGATCTGCTAGTGAAAGTCCCTGCAATCATGGATAGAGCATTGATGGAGTAAATTGATGGATGTATATTCCTTGAACCACTAAACATATCCATGTGTTATTATTTGAATTAATTATTTTATGATTCTTACTCTTATTTAAGAGAGATGAAAATGATATTTTTAATTTAAGAGGGATGTATAAAAATTTTTCATGTTTTTTTAATAGGAAACAATTCACACACCTCTTGTTTTTTTTCATTCTCATATCATCCTAATAATTATTATCAAAGGATGGGATTTGTTGGAAATATTTTCCCATGCTATAAATTTTTTAATATTCTACTATTTATCCTCAATAACAATAATTAGTATTAGTGGAGTGTTCTTTAAATATTTTTGTTAAATTATTTCTTTTGGATCTAATAAGAATGATTTGGTGATACAAAAAAGTCCATTTTCAGTGTTTGATCTTAGAGATGGTATCTCAGTAATACATGATCCTTATTTTAGTGGTGATAACTATTTATGATGGAAACATATATGATTATTTATTTAAAGAATCATGGAATATGGGTTTATTTAAAAATAGTTATGTACTATAAAATTCATAAATAATAACTAGTGAAGTGGAATAAAACTCAAGAGAAACATTTTGATTATAATTAAAAATCATGGAATGATATTGTTTTTGAATTAGGATTTGATGAATTCAATCGATTTTCCCAGTGTTCTACTATATATGAGATGTGGAAGGCTATTTAGTTTTCATATGAAGGAACTGATAATTTTTGAAAACTAAGGCTCAACAATGTAAAATTTAAATTTGGAACATTTAGGATTCATGAATATGAAAGCATCACTTAGATGAATGGGATATTTTTAGATGTTTTCAATGATTTTTCTACATTGAGAGTACTTATTCTAAAACAAGATCAATCATTATAAGTGAAAAGAGTTTTACCCTATAAGTAGAATAGAACATCAATTGATATTTTTTAATCCAATCTAGATTTATATTTGGAGATAAAATCATTGACAAGAATAATAATGATTTATGAAGTTGATATGAATGAAAATATGAAAACCTTATTCCCATGAAAGTGGAAAATATTTCCATCAAAGTATCAATGGATAAATTGTCTGACTCATGTTATTAAAGTTTAAATGGTTATATATTAGTGCATGATTTTTTTTATAATGACGTCTAAAAGAAGAAAGGATATGTTAAATAAGAATGAATAAATGGAAGTCATATGTTATGAATGAAATAAGAAAGGTCTTAAGAGATCTGATTATTTGGTGCATAAATCTCAACAGAATGTTGATTATAAAGGGAAAGCTAGGAATGTCATAAATTCCACCTAGAGAGATTATGATGATTTATATAATAAATCCACTATAAAATATGATGTTGAGCATGAAAATAAAATAAAAAATCAATGTCTTATTGATCATGTTGATAAGGTACCATAATCTTACTATCATAATTCTAATTTTAGATGTCTTTATTATGATAAAATAAATAAATATAATTATATTATTCAAGATAAATTTGAATTTTTAATAAAATTTCATATAAAACATATAAAATATTTTGATGTTTTTTAAATTGGTAAAGAGAGTTTATTAAAGTAGGATTCATATTTATGATTTAATTCTTCCAAAATCTATCATTATTTTCGTAGAACTAAAAATAAAGAGTTATTAGATGAAATTAATACTTTAAAACAAACCTATAGGAGTATTATTAAGGGATAAATTTGTTTGAATCAATTTATTAGTAATAATAATTCTCATAATAAAGGAAATAATAGTGTTGGTAGTTATGGATTAAAACCCAAATTATATAGGAATTGTTTTATTCCTGGTTCAAAATAAATAGCATATCTACTATAAAATGTTTTCATTTTGGTATTAAAGGAAATTAGGATAATGATTTTTTTCCAAAACAACAATTTAGTGGTATTAAAAATATTCATTAGTCAAAAGTTTTATACATGAATTTTTTTTGAAGAATATTACCAAAACAAAAGGATTCATCACCTTAATATTATGTTTGTAATTCTTCCTGACCCTAAAGTATATGGGTACCAAAAGAAATATTTGATTGATATTTTTTAGGTCCTTTCCACTAGACTTAATTTTTATATAATTAATAGTATGATTGAAAATTAGGTAGATTTATTTTATTTATATTCTTTTTAAAATATTTTTCAAAGATTGAAGAACTCTAAAGTAGTTCATTATTTATAAGGAAAGATCCCTAGAGTTGGAACACTTAAACATCCAAGAATTATTTCCGTTCATTTTTAATATTTTATTTAAATTCACTATTTGTTTTATATGGGAGGAGAAGTGATTTGAAATGTTATATATTTTAATCCTCTAAATTTGATTATGCTTATACTTTTTCTATTAAATCATTTTATTTACTCTATAATTTTATATGATAAAATATTTAGTAATTGTTTTTCATAAATGAAATAATTATTTTTAAATTCTTTGAAAATCCATTATTTACATTTTTTAAAAATTTTATTTTATATTCCTTGAGTATCTCTCATAGGGGGATTTATTTCAAAATTTTATCATGTATTAATTATTTTTATTATAACATGAATCAAATTGTTTAATGCATATTTTAATTTTTTTTGCAAATATCTTTTATTCACTAAATATTTTTAAAAGTTTTGAAGCTCATTAAGTATAATATATTCTATTTTTATATGAATCATGTATTAAAAAGTGGTTTGTAATATTTCTTATATTGTAAATCATATTATGTATATTAGGTTTATTTTATTTCAATGTAATCCTATTTGTATTTAATAATTTATTTTTAAAAGTGATATTAGATTATCTAAAGTATTGTTCATGATATTGTTTTCCACAAAACAACCTTTTCAATTGTAAAATATTAAATTATTATAATGATTTTTTTTCTTTAGAAAATGAAATGTTACCTGAAAACCATTATAATAAAACCCTTTATTATTCTTCACTCAAACTCTTATTCTTTCTTTTTCCTAAAACCATTTAATAACCTAACATATTTCTTCCTTTCCATATCAAATTCAGATACCTCGGATAAATCCAGTATGAGAATTGTTGGAATCCTAATGTTTTAATAGTCACAAATCATGTTTTGATATTGTTGGACTCCTAATGTTTTAATTATCACAAATCATGTTTGGATATTGTTGGAATCTACATGTGTTAATGCTTACAAATCATGTTTTACACTGTTATAACTCATGTTTTAAAACTCTCACAAGATCATGTTCATAATATCGTTAATTATATTTTAATCTTGTGAATTATATTTAATCTTGTTCTATTATGTTTTAGTATGATTATGTTTAATCTTAATCTATTCTGTGAAGATAGATTCTCAAGAAAATTTACAGATATTTGACTAAGTCTGTGAAACCGTAAGTTTGCTACCGGTTCCAGATTTTCACAAAGTTTGTGACACTGTAAGCTTGCTACCTGTTACATATTTTCACAAAGGACCTATCACTATTTCCATGCTACTATTTCTAAGAAACCATAATAAGACACTATTCAGAATTTTGAAAAAAATACTAGACACAATTTCTAGAGACATCGTTTCTCTGACACCGTAACCATGATACCAGTTCCAGAATTCACAAAGGACCAGACACCAAAACTTTTCTACCAGTTCCAGATCTCACCATGACTGCCTCATAGTAACTATCTCACCATGACTATCTCACCATGACTGTCTCACCGTGACTGTCTCATCGTGACTGTCTCACCTTGACTGTCTCACCATGATTGTCTCACTAAAACTATGACATCATTCCATACTTAACCATTTTTAGTCTTTTTTAATTAAATTTAAAAGTTGTTTCTAATAGTTATATTTGAATTATTTAATGAAACTAATATAATTAATGATTTTTTGTAGTCATGTTAGTCGACACTATGAGGTACAAGGTTTAGATATCGTGCACCTTGTCGGAACCAGCAAAAGCACCTAAAATAAAAACAAAGTGTGGCACTCGAGCAAAAGATATAATGATAGTGGAATGCATTAAAAAAGAGAAGAATAATCATACATGCAATAATACACCTAAGGAGTAACTCTTAATTCATACTGGCTATAAACAAAGAAGAACCTGCTGTGAACCATCTTGAAAGCATCCTTGTAGTAACTCAAAGGATAAAAAGAACACCCCATTGCACTAAAATCTAGAACACTCAACTCACGCCACTCTGTTTTCAGAATAAGACTGAAACATTTCATTTGATGCATCCAAAGAGTCCATAGAAACATTTCATGACACATAGAACCTTCTAAAATCCATCTCATTATATTCTTCTTTATTGTGTATTGTTTTATTACCCTTTGAGTAGTGTGTGTATCTGTATTGAAAACACACTCTGTATCCTTCACTAAACTATAGGATATAAGATATCCTCAATTCAAATGTCCCAAAGGCATTTTTTTTATTTTTATTATAGATAATCCCCCTTTTAAGGGTTGAAGGGGAACCCGTACATGACCCGTAGGCCCAAGGTACAAGGCCCAACATGAATCGAAATACATGACCTGAAGGCCCAGAGGCATAACATGCCCATAACATAACCCATAGGCCCAGACCACTAGAACTACCCCTCCCCAGCTTCTGCATCATTGATCACCTTTTATCTCCCCACCTGCATTGTTGATCGGCTAGCATTGCCCCATACAAAGCTACACGGTGCCTGGTCCCGATGGTGGTTGCCATACTCTCTCATTATTCCAATCTGGTTAGCTCTGCTTCTGATGACTAAGATATACTCACTCAAATATCTTTTTACACCTTATTTCACCCATGTATAACTATATAAGAGGTCATGTGTGACCTAGCTGTTAGTTTTCCCACTAAGAACAGTGGTAGAGGTCTTGTGACCTAGATAGTCTTGTGTACTGTTATTAACCTTGATCCAGGGTATAGATGAAAGCTTCTTATATATATTAATTGGTGGCAGGTGATCACCAAGTGTAGTGAATTAGGTATTTTATTGAGACTAAACCACTTTTTTATCTGCTGTGTCTTTCAATTTAGTCTTTCTCTATTTCAACTCATATTTCAAAAAACTAAATCTTACTTTGATAGTTAGTCTTATATAGTAGTTATAACTATCTTTCCATATTATAATAGTTTCAAAATTTGTGTCAGTATCTAATGTTATTATAACTGATAATTAATAAATCTTCAAAGAAACTATTTGAATAGTCAAGATATTATAATTTTACTACCTTGGTTAACTGCACAATTTTATTTTTAATTGGGGAAATATTTTAGATAAACTTATTAAAATAAATTTTTATAGGAACTCAATTAACTCCCCTGTTGAGTGTCCTACTCCGACAAAAAATAATGATAATGATACTAAAGATATTTAAATTAGAAAAGTGTCTTCCTTTAATGATAATTTTTCAAGGTTTGGATTATTTTTTTCAATGGTTATTCATAATTTATTGATAAGAAAGAATTAAAA
The DNA here is from genome assembly GCA_963277665.1 of Viscum album. Taxonomy (NCBI): domain Eukaryota; kingdom Viridiplantae; phylum Streptophyta; class Magnoliopsida; order Santalales; family Viscaceae; genus Viscum; species Viscum album. The sequence continues at coordinate 1,667,188,536 of OY728143.1, read as the reverse complement.
TAAATTTTTAAGCTTGATATTTACCTTATACTAGTTTTAATGATCTATTTGGATAATAATTAGTTTCTTTAGTTGAGTATTATTTAGAAAAATATTTTAGAAAATTTATAAAAATACTTGGATGTGAAGAACCATAAGATAATTTTTTTCACATTTCTAATGATCAAATTCCATCAGGAATGTCTCATAAGACACCATATAATCACGATGATCCATTATATATAAATCAATATCTTTTAGGTGTTGAATAAATATTATCTAGGTTTAATATTTTAAAAGTATAAGTTGTGAGGTTGCATAAATATTTTTTAGGATCTAGAAAATATTTTCAAAAGTTAAAAAACTCTTCAGTTTCAAAAATAGAATATGAATGTATTCAATAAAAGTTTCAAATTCTAGGGAAAATTTCAATTTAAAGAAAACATTTTGATGTGGTTCAAGTGGAATTTTTAATTGAAAATTAGTAGATCATACATGAAGGTATTTTTAAATCATATCTAGATGAGTTTGAATATTTTTTTACTTCCACAGTTTTCTTCTTATTCTTTAAGAGATCAATGATAGTCAAATATTTAAAGAAGAATAGAACTATTGTAAAAATTTATCTCTACAGTTAGTGAATTAATTTAGTGTCTGGAGTGTAATGATGCACCCTTTATCCATAAAAAGGATTAATAGTTTTTCTTATCCTATAATTTATCTAATCTAAAATTATATCCAAATATAATTATAAATCTTAGAAGATTAAAACAACTAAATATTAAGTTATTTTCTCTTTACTTTTTCTATCAGTCCAATATAATTATTTTTTTACATTAAGTATTTATTATTCCATTTTATACTTTATTTTTTTTCACAAAATAGAAGAAAAAATTTAGATAAACACAATATTTTTTTATCTAATTAACAAAATCAGGATAAACATTTATATGTTCACATTATGTTGATTATGTTATTTTATTTAAAATGATGATATTTTGATAAAATAAAATGTTTTCAACATTATTTTGGAAAACAAATTATTTTACTTACTAAAATCATAAATTCTTTTGTTTATAAAATTTTATTTCTTATATGTGTTTTGTGAGAAATGTGTGTAAAACTATTATTTATTTTAGAATACATTTGTTATTTATTGTCTAATAAAGGCCTATATTTTTGTGTTTACATATGTGTTTTGTGAATATAAAAAAGTGGGAGATTTTTTTTCATGCGATGATCCAATATTTTCATTAGTTTCTTATTTATTTTGATACTCACAAACACCCACATTTATGTTACTGATGAAGTTACTTTAATTGAATTTCATGATAATGTTTATTGGAATAATTATTTTATTCTAGAAACTATTTAGATTTTAATCTAGTGGATGTTTATATTCTTTTTCTCAAATTATTCTCGATATTTTAAAGTAGACTTGAATCACTATTCATAACCCTATGTTTGAAGTAAAAATATTGATCAGAAACCCTACTTTTATAAGTAATTATAGTTTTTTAACCCTATTTTTGGAGGAAGCATAAGGTTTAGGAACCATACATTCATCAGATACACTATATTTGAGTACTTAACATATATTTTATCAACCCTACTTCTCGAATCAACCATAAATTTTCATTCGTACATTGGAAGACTATATCTATGCAATGAAACCCTATGTTTAACCCGATAATCTATAAGATTTGAATTATGTATTATTTCAGTCATTTATGTAACAATTTTAATTGGATTAAATATCTCTTAAAATTTGTTTAATGACATATTTAAAGGTTCTTGTTCAACAGATTTCATCACCCCTATTTCAATGGGTGTTTTCAATTTTTTCTGAGCATTTAAACTAAAAGGATCACATTTTATCAGGATTATTTTTAGGATATATTTTACCAGAAGTGATACATGTTCCTTATTAAATACCATGAATTTTTCCTTCTAAAATAGATATCTTGATATGTGTACAATAAAATATCAATAGTTTTGATGAGCTACACTTAGTATTCATACAGGTTTTGAACTTTTGTTGATTAGTCATCGTACTAATGAAACTATTTTGATTGTTAATATTTTGATGAATTCATTGGAAAAACTATTTGTGTTACCCTTTGGATACATATATGTTTTTATCTTTTGTTTATTTATTTTTTTGTTCTTCTTTTTTTCATTGTTAATATTTTTCTACCTTCATCAACATAACTATTAGAGATAAAAATTTGAGACAAACAAGTTTATTATCTACAAAGTAATTGTTCATTTATTATTTTCTAGAAAAGGAAGAATATACAATATTGAATATATTTCTTATTTCTTCTATTATTTATTGAGAATCATGTACTTCTATCAATTGTAATTAAAACTGTGAGATGGACCAGTCTAAAAATTCTATATCTCATCTATTTTTTATAAATTATCAGCTTCTTATACTCAGTTGTGGTGGATTTTCATCTTCTCATACACATCCAACTTTATTTTTGTATTATAAACCAAAAACACTTTTAAGGAAAAAGTGAGAAACCACAAGAAAAAACAAAGTTGTTAAAGGAAAAATTAAGCCTATTGACATTTTTATCCTTAATAATTTCCCATGAGAAATAATTTACCAATGTTTTTGGATCATCCTTTATAAGTTATTCAAATCGACCAACCATTCTGTCCCATGCTTGTGTGTATTCATCTTGGTTGATTTTCCCAACATTGAGATGACTTACTAGGATACAATTATACTTGTCAATCCAGTCCCTATGTTCTCTATTGGTGTCCACCCGAATGGTCCTTTCCTTCATTTTGTTACCATCATCTATTGAGGCATTAGTAACATGAGATTACTCCTCAATTTCTTCTCTGGAATGTAGTATTAGCTCCGTGGGCTGTTAAACATCCATGAAAACCAATAACTCATCAAACTTTTATTAATTTTAAACTTCCTAACTAATTAATTTAATTATTTTATTAATTTAATAAATATTTTGTTGGTGTTAATTAATAATTTAAGATAATTATCCAATAACTAATAATTAAAAATAAATTACCATGAAAAAATAAATTCATTAATATTTCAAATATCAATTTATAACCAAATAGATGATATTTTTATTTCTCTTATATAATATCAAAGATATTAATGGAATGGAAGTGACTTTTTGACTTTATCTTTTATATAGATATTATAAAGGTCAAAATAAAAGAATTATTTCACCCAGTTTTCATCTTTCATAAACATGGATGGAAATGGAAAAACTCCATTCATCTGATAGGATAAAGGATTGTTTTAGATAAATTTTAATGCCATATCCCAATTTTTAAAACTATTTTAAATGTTTTACTCATACCGAGTTGAAAAATATTTACAAATTTTGTTATTCATAATGATAAAATATAAAAGGGATATTTTTACCAAATTTGAATCTCATTAAACTAAATATGGAATCAATTTTTCAAGATTCAACTTACAAAAGTGGCTAAATTTATTTTAAAATTAAATATGTAATGCTTGCTGAAAAGAGGGTTTTTAATAAAATGTACTTTTTAAGTATAAGTTGACTTTATATTAACTATATTACTTTTAATCATCATTATATAAATTTAAATAATATATAGATATATAATATAAACATTTAATTTAAATCCTACCCCATTATGGGTTATTTTAATTAATTAAAATGGAAATCATTATGCACTTATAATAGTTTTATGAAAAATTCATTTTTAGCATAAAAGTAATCATATAAAAAATTTACTATAATGTTGATTATTATGGAATTATTTTTATTAAAATTTATCTTATATTAATTTAAAACTATATCCAAAATATATTTATACTTAAAACTACTTTATTTTAAGACAATTTTACAAAAATTGGTATTTTTGACTATTCCATGAAAATAAATCATTTCAAAAAAATAAAAATATTTCGCACATAATTAATTATGATAGTATGATTCCAAAAATTATATCTTTTTTATCAAATAAAATTACTACATGGGGTATAAATTATTTATAATGTTTTCTCACAAAAAACAATAAAAACTATTTTTGAACAAAATATATTTTTGCAGCATAAAATTACATTACTCAAATCTAGTTTATTATATACAAAGAATAAATAAATAAGTTTGAGTTGATTAGCAGCATTATACATATCTGATTCATAAATTTTTTATTCCTATTTATTCAACCAATTTTACCAGTTATGTTAAAATGGTCAAGTTTAAATAATAACATTATAATTTTGTATCTTTAGTCATTTAGACTTGGTGTTTATTGAAACATAAGATACCAATGTAATAAAATTTATTTAAAGAGAAATAAATTTTTATATATCCACATTTTACATTCCAAACACTTTTAAAAACTTGTTCCCTTTCAATGTTTCATCGGTAATCAAATGTTCAATATTTGAAAATATCTTTTTTAAAAATCCACATAGTACAAGGTGATAATAAGATGTCCTTTGAAAAGTAAAGTTAAAAACATAGAGGTTATGAAAAGTAACAGATAACCTGGATGCCCAATAAGGATAACATTTTTGGTAAGTTAAAATATGTACATGGATGAGAAAAATAATATCAATGAATTAATAGAGAATAACAATAAATATTGTAATGAGAATGTAAATGACCATAAAACCATAAATTAGTGAGGTTTTAAAAGACAATAAAATCATTAGAATAAATATAATAGTATAACATTTTAATTTCAAAATCCTTTTCTTAGTGTTTATGAATTCCATTAACATCTATACTAAGAACATTAAAAAATATAATTACATTATAAGTATAATTTCATCCTTTTAAAAATTTTCAATATAAAATATTATTTTTCCCTACAGAATTATCACTCAAGATGAATTTTTCAAGCTTAAATAAGGAAAATAAAATTTTAATAGATCATAATATCCCTAAAGAGATAAAAATTCATTCCCCATGTCTCTAGATATTTACCAAAACCAAACTAATTAGAACATATTATCGAATATGGATAAGTCTTCCTATAATTAAAAAATAAATTAATATATAAAACCCTAGTGATAACATGAAATTTTCAATATATCCTTAAGACTCTATAAAAATATACTAATCTCTTCATCAAATATCTTGAATCAATATAAAATAATTTATTCTACAATAAATTAACTCAAACATCATTCCAAAATTTATGTTCACCTTAATCAAATAATATTACATATATAATGAACTTCTTAAAAACAATAAAAATTATCTCATAGTCACCAAATAAGTTTTAAATCTCTTGTTAATTTTTATAATTAAAATATATTCTCAAAATCTACAAACTCTTTAATCCCAATCATCCATAATTACCACTACATTAGTGATCATGTTAACCCTAATTTTTATCAATAAATTTTAACTTATATCTTTAAAATATAAAATTAATATTCCTTAAATAAACATTTTACTAAAACATGTACTAAACCAAAGGTTTTTATTCCAATAAATTTTTAAAAAATACTCTTAATAAACTTAAACAATAATCACATGAATCCTAAAAAATGGTATCTATGAATTTGAACGTATAATGAACTTTAAACTTATCGACCTATGAATATTTAGGTTTATCCCATATGATTATGGAATTTCAGATGTTTCTATAGGTTTTAATCACTCATTAATCATAATGGTTCATAAATAAAATGAAAATTAACCCATGAATATCCCCTAGGAGTTTCAAACTAGGTGCGTAGTAATGGAAAATTCACCGTGCACCAAAATTATGGTTATAATATACTCTAACAACTCTTTTATGGTTTATTAAAACTAGATGAATCAATTCTAAAATCATCTTCACTTATAATATTAGCACATAGATGCATTTCTATTAAAACCAAATAATATATATCTCAATAAAACTTTTTTATTTTATCGTATACTTAGAGATATCCTCAAATTCATCTATAGTGTTGTTCTCCCTAATCTATGTTTTACTAAATATAGTTCCCAAGGTTTCAACTAAAATTCCTACAAAACCAACTACAATAACCATAATAATAGTATCCCAAATCCATTGGTTAATTTATTACATTATAACTGGATACAAGGGATCTCGTCCCAAGGGATATATCAATTTACTAGTCTATAAGAACCAGATAAATACATGATTCACACAATATATTTGAAATATAAAATAATTATCATACGAAAAAATATTTTATCCTTCATATTATTCAAAATATATTTATTTTTATCATGGGGAACTTAAAACAAATATTGGGTGAGATTAGAGGCTCAATAATGAGTTTGTATAGTAGAATCTATCATACATAAATAGAGAATAATCAATATGGAATGGTAAATAACTAAAAACACATGCCATTTAATCAATAACGTGAGTGAAAAATTCATCATTGAATAATATAAATGTAGTAATCTCATGAATAATAAAAAAAAGAATTTTCAATGAAGAAAATTCCTAATGATTAATGTCATGATCTTATACATCATGTTATATTTACCATTAAGACCTTATACCAAGATAGTTTATTTGATTTGTAGGTGTACATGAAAAACAAATTAAGAAGGTTATCCAACTAGTTTGTCTAAAGAAAACTTTCAATGGATCGTGGGGATATTTAATTTTATTCCCCACACATAACTACAAGTCCAATACATTTCTCAAATATTAAATGATCAATTTAATTCAAAAACAATGTTCCTTATCACCAAAAACTATATTGATTAATGAATATAGAATACCAGTACTCTCAATGTTAATCAAATAACATTTATAGTAAAACACCATTTGAAGACATTGTATATAGTTTCAGAAATAAGAATATCCATGATATAAGGAATATGGATATTTTAGGGGAATGTAATGTCCAATGAAAAATTATCACAATAAAGTGAATGTTTCAAGATAAAGGTAATGAAAAAATAATAATAAAGAGATGAGAGATGACCATCAATTCATCAGAAATATATATTTTAAAATAAAACTATGTCATTTTGAGAATAAAAGAAAATTAAAGTCAAATTTGAAAATAATTCTTTATTTAAGGGGTTTTTATAAAACCATTTAAAACCTCTACAAATATGTAGATAGTTTAAAATGGTTATGGCAGTGAGAAAATTTATTAATACCATATATAAAAAATAAAAATATTTCATTATAACTTTTTATAGAGAATTTCAAAAAATGAGCATTTTGGAGAATAATATAAATATCCCTTTAAACCATTTTAAAAATTAAATTATAACATAAAATTTATTTAATAAATCATTTTAGTAAATAAAAATAACATTTGTAAAATAATTTTGGAAAATATTGACATGGAAGGAAAATATACCCGATCAAAAAGAGAAACAAGGTCATATTTTATTTTAATCATTTATTTTTTAGATTCAAGTACCAAAGAGAGGAAAAATTTGAAGATAACATGGAAAATCATAAAATATAAAAAGTATATGAAAATATATGGAGTTTATGAAGGACTTATTATAATATTTGTTTATTAAAATTTTATGTAATCCTAAAATAAATTGATATTGTAAAATAAATTATTACCAATTTAGTATCTTTTAAATTATAACCCCTTGAATGAATATATTAATTTAAACTTTAATCATCATTAATAAATAGATTTTCAGGTAAAATATAGAAAATTCTATGTATATAAACCACATAAAAGTAAATAGGTGAATAATAAAAAATATATCTCAATGGATTTGAAATTAACACAAATCCCTTTTAATGATCAAAACGTTGAAGTGAGAATTAATCAATGAAGTGATTGTGTGTTTAAATTGTAAATAAATAAGAGAAATCTTAAATAAAAAATAATAATAAAATTCCTTCACACACAAAATCATTTCATACATAGCTAATAAAATACAAGCATGACCTAGGGAATATAAATTCAATAAAGAAACCCCTTAAATCAAGTTCTCCTTACCTCATAAGTGATTTTATCCTATTGTATAATAAATTTAAATATATTATAATTATATAAAAGAGAAATATAAATATTTATAATTTCATATATGATCTATTAATAACATATTATCACCCATTTGTTTATATTATTTTCTTATTATCGTTGTTTTAGGTGTTAACTGCTTCATTTTTCAAGTATGTTTTGATTAATTAGTTTATGTACATGCATGTTTCTCATGGTTACATCATCCAAAAAATATTATTCATGATTTATATATCATATATATTCAATATATATATATATATATATTTTCATCTATATTATTTAGGGGTAGAAAAATGAATTACACTATTCATAGAGACAGTAGGTCGTACGTATGCATGAATGCTGTTTTCACATTTCTAGAGACGGAACACAAGAAATTTAAATAGTAATTCACCTTTAAATAAGTATTATGAAATCACATATATCATATATATTCATTAAATCTATCCTTTTTACCATCCATGAAATGGGTAAATGAAAAATAGATCGCATCACTTCATAGAGATGGTAGTCCACATATATGTATAAGGGATGTCATCAATTTACAATGTATTGGAAGGAGATAAGGTATGTAAGATATTATAATTTCATAAAAATAATAATAATAAAGAGATAGAATGTGGTTGAAAATAATAATAATAAAATCTATTTATATTTATTATATCAGAGTTATTATATTTTGATGGGTATGATATATTTATAGGAAGTATAACAATAAATAAACTTGAAAGATTTGGTAAAGACAATTACCCCTTATTTGGTAGAATTCCTTTACATATCCTTATAAGAGACTTTGGGTTAATATTTTTGGAAGTGGGGTACCTCTATAACAAGATTAATGATATTGAAAATAGAAATGGGAATGATTTGGTTTAGATAGATGGGTTAATATTGTGTAAAATGGAGAAAGAAGGGGAGCCTGTTTATATGTGAGGGGAGGGGAACTCTTAGAATTAGAAAAATTATTAATCAAATATTAATAATTTTTCAAGTAAAAATAGTTCCAAATTGATTTAATTTGAAGATAGGATGAGGATGAGTCAAAATTATCTTAAAAAATAAAACTTTCACATGTTTTGTTTTTTGTCCTCACCCTTATATTTTAGTTTTAACCCCCAGTTAACCCTTTTGACAATTACCAAAATATCAATGTTTTTTTCTTTTTAAGGAATAAGAATGTTACAAAAAATATAAAAATGACCCATAAAAGTAAAATTGATTATATATTCAAACATTTTTTATTAGTTTTTATGATTATTGGTTTTTATGAATTTTTATTCATTTAATAATATACTATTTTTAAGAAAATATCATTAATGACAATTTTGGAACTATTCATTTACATTAAATTTTAACACATCATTATTTTAATATAATTTGATTCTAAACAGTTAAAGTATCCCAAATATGTGAAAATACTCAATAACATTCATGTAAAAAATAATACATCCAAATTTTGTTACTTTTAATATTTTCAAAATAATTTATTTTATTTGACATTTAATTGAATAAATATTTTATTGGTGTTGTGTTAGTAGTAAAGATAATTTTTTAAACCAAAAAATTTAAAAAAAATTCCCAAGATATAAAAAAAATTCTCATTTAAAATTAAAATTTATAACTAAACACATTTTTCTTTATATCTTTCATAAAATATCATTGATATTAAAAGAAATAAAGTGACATTTTTAACTTTATCTTTTAATTAATTGTTAAAAATGCCCGAATAAAAGAAAAAATGGAATATAGTATCTATATTTAAAAAACATTGATGAGAATGGATAAAAAATTCATTCAATAGGATAAATGAATATTTTAGGGAAATTTTAATGAATTATCTAAATGTGTTTAACCATATTTTACTGATTTTACTCTTACCATGGTGAACATTATTTACAAAGGTTTACTATTTATAATAACAAAAAAGAAAAATAAAATATATACCTAATTATAACCTCATGATTCAAAATATGGTATCCAATTATCAAGAACCAATTCAAAAAAATTTTCATAATTTAATTTAAAATTAAACACATATTGCACGATGAAAAGTGGGTTTTCTTAAAAAAACCATGAAAATAAATTTCATACATTTACTCTATAAATATTAATAATAATTATATTAATTTCAATGAATATATATTTATATCTAATTTATATATTTAATTTAAATAATTATTTATTAATGGACATTTTAATTAATTAAAATTGAAAAATATTATGCACCTAAAATGATTTTATGAAAAATACATTTTTGAGCATAAATGAAAACATATAAAAAATTAAACATAATCTTGATTCATATGGAATTATTTATAACATTTTTATTAAAATTGAATTTTTTTATTTAAAATCATATCCAATATATAACTGGACTTTTAAATTAATTGATTTTAGGGAATTTTGCAAATATTAGTATTTTCACTATTCATTAAAAATATATTTATTTTCATAAAAACCATAATATTTTATCATGAGTTAATTTTTATTTGTTGAATCAATAAAATATATCATTTTAGCACATAAAATTTATAGAAACTGTAGAAATTAATTATAATATTTTTTAATAAAAAACAAATTATGAAGAAAATATATTTTTATAGCATAAAAATAATGTACTTAAAAGTGAGTGTTTATTTAGAAATAATTAATAAATAAATTATATTGGATATGAATATTTTAAATATTTTTTTTATAATGTGTTTATTCTAATTTATACCACCAATTTTAATAGATAGGTTAGAAAGGTTACGTTTAAATAATAATATTTTAGTAGTATATCATAGTTTTTTAATCTCAAGGTTGGGTGTAATAAAATCCATCCAAGAAATAAAGTTTATTTAATGAGAAATATATTATAAAATCTCTATGTTTTACACGTTCTCTTACTATTCATATAAGATCGAGTTTTATTTTGTGTTCCATTCCCCGAGTTACCATGAAGGGATTTATGAATGATTTTAGGGATATACTTGAAGAAATGATGAAGTTATCACTACAATAATATGTTATATTTTCATGTTTTCAAATTTAATGTGAGAATAATTTATGTAACTAGTTTCACAATAATAAAAAAATATTTGGTGGTTTGTGATAAAATATCTTATATCTTGTGAAAATGTATAAAAATAACCATTGAATCTAAGTTACCAAAGTTCAGGTGTTATAGTTGGTATCAGAGAATATTTAGTAAAATCATTGGGAACTATATTTAGGAAAAATATATTAGGTAAATTACCCTATTAAATAATCTGAGGATTTTTCTTAGTATTTTATAATATCACAATGTTATGGAAAAGAATAGATTATGTGGTTTTCCTACCAATTAAATCCTTGTATGGATACCTGAATTTGGATGGTATTATGGCACATATCCATCTTGGTGTAACAAATATAAAATGGGAAGATTTGGTATTAACTCTTCCATCAACAGTGCTTGATGAGTGGTCCTAATACTATACACTTGGCTTGGCACTCTTAGGGGATACAATTTAGTTTATTCAGACACTATTTATGAACCATTTTTCAATGATTTAAAAATATCTTTATGAGTTGTAAATATTCCGAAATATATAAATATGATGATTCTGAGATAGTATATGAATAAATTTTCAAACTATGTTATGTGTTCACTGGATTTATAATTATATACTATGATTTAGAATTTATAATATTAGAATTTGAATTAGTATATTCTATTTTTTTAGAAATGTTTCCTATAAGAATGAATAGAAATTATATCAATACATGTAATATTTATAGGGAATTAAATATATAGTATGACATTGATACTAGAGATATATATGAAGATATATATGATAAAATTATAACAATATTGGGTAAGCATACTCAAGTTATGAAAATTTACATTTCATCTATAGAGTAACCTAATGATCCCTAACATGGTGAAAAAAATATTTGGTTGATTCTTTTGAAAATAAAATAAATCATTTAATGGGACTACATATACATTAGAAAATGAGTAATGAATCATGAACCTTAAGGAGATATTTATTTCATTAGGAAGTAGTGATATAGAGAAAAGTATCTGGGTAGTTTATCATCTTAATATAGATGTTGATCAATGATGTTCATTGATCTAGGAAACTAAATAGTCTAAGGAAATAAATAGAATGGTTTGGAATATATTAAAGGTGATATTATTTGAAAAATACTTTCCTAATGAGAAATAAGATGATTCGGTGAAGAAATTCCATAATCTCTAGTAAAAGGAAGGGTAAAATATTGGTGAATAAGAAGATACCTTTACAAGCATAGAAACTCATGTTGTGGATTATGTATGTAATCCAAGTGTTTTGATTGAACTTTTCATTAATGGGATAAAGAATATTCTTTGATGGGAATTAGCCTCTCATACATTTTCAATATATGATGATATAGTATCAAGTTCCATGATTATGGAGAAATTATTCTCCAATTCATATGTTCTCCATGGAAAACAAGAAAATAAGTTGATGAATAAGAAATTTGGAAAGGGAAAGATTCTAAATGGGATGAAGAGATGTATAGAATTTCTATGTTATAATTATTTTGGAATGAAACACCAAGGATCATTCTTTATAGGAATGTGAGTTTTCTTTAGGTGTAAAGAGAAATGGTATCAGGATCATTATTCCAAGGGAAAGAAAGAAGCCTCCAATATCTAATACTTTAACTATATATAGATGGGGAACTATTCAAATCAGTTCACCATATGTCAATTTAACTTTCCTTAGAAAGGGTTGAGGGATCACAACCATTATTTTTTATCACTATAATTAAGGTTGAATTTACTAAAGACTTAATGGTCGATTCATTGACCGTAGCCTCAAATTTATTAATGCTTTATTTGATTTTGGATATTTTCACTCTTTTCTATAATAATTTTTTTCATTGAAAATAAAATATTTTCCAAGCACTATAATAATGGAGTAGTCAATAAATACTATTATTAATAATCATACTATAACAACGATATGTCAAGAAGATCCCATTATGACACATATGCATACCATATTTCAAACATGATTATTATACATATAGTTTAATTTGATATATTTTCTTGTATCGATTGGATTTAAAATTTCAATATAAAAATTCGTTTTTAGAATAAGGAGATTCGGATTATTGATGGTGATACTGAAAACCTCATATTCATATGGGAGACTACATCATCTAAAAAATTTATAGATCCACCTCCAATAGCTATATATACTGAAATTCACAAAGAATAAGGGAAATCACAACTAATAAAAGGTAATGTTATCCTTAGAATATAGGATATACCTATTGTGTTGGAATAAATTGATGTGTTTCATGTATATTGACTTGAACAACCAACTAAGCATGAAGTTTATTTTTCTATTATTATCATCCCTAATGAAAAACCTATATATAAGATATTATACATGATAATTGTAGTGTAATTGGAAGAAAGGATGAAATAAATACAATTGTTGTGTGATTAGGTATTTATAAAACCTAGGGTTTCACCATGGGGTGACCCAATACCTTTGGTTAAGAATAAATATGAGTCTATTATGTTGTGCATCAATTACATAGAAATTAATGTAATTACTATGTAGAACATGTATCTTCTACCCCACATTGATGAATTGTTTGACCAATATCATGGAGATCAATATTTTTCACTTATTAAACCTCATTCTATGTATTATAAACTATGAGTAAATTATGAGGATATTCCAAAGATTAAATTTCATATGAGTAATAGAGAGTATAAATTTATCGTAATTCCCTATGTACTGACTAATGCATCCTCTATTTTTATGGATGTCATAAACAGAATATTCAAGTATTGACTCAATAATTTAATTATGGTATTAATTGATGATATAATTATATACTTTAAATTATTTTATGAGCATAAGTGTTATTTTCAAATAATTCTTATGACTCTTAGAGTTATGGGGCTATATGGATTTTTTTAAATTTGAATTTTGGCTTTAAGAAGTTTCATTTTTTGGCCTTATTGTTTCTAAGAATGGAATTTCTATTGGTCCTTAAAAGAAAAAAGTATTGATTAAATGGATAAAAAACATAACCACAGTATATAATTTCCTTATAAAATCATGTTTCTAATATAATATCCCATATTTTTAAAAGAACACTATGTTTGATAGTGTTTACAACACACAAAACTGAGTATAAATGAGTCCCAAATACTATTATTTAAATATTTTTGTTATGAACCAACCATTAAATTGGTGAGTATGAATATTAATAAATACATATAAGTCCCCAGTCAATTAAAATCTATTTATTACCACATAGTAAATAAACACTAATTTTTTATTAAATTTATTATATGCTTACAAAAATGTTTTTTTCAAAAAATGAACCCTATTTGTTTTTATAAGAAAGTATTATAATCAATTTTTTAAAAAATTTATAAATTTTGTTTGATAAAAATTATATCATTTTTTAAATCATAATATCATGAATATAATAGGTTTAAATTTTGGTATTTTTATAAAAATAATGAATTTTCATTGAATTGTAAAAAATATGAATTTTTGGAATCTTTCATTTCATTTAATTATGTAAAATAATTTAACAGTATAATTTTATCATAAATTAACATATTTATACTTTAATTATAAAAAACATAATTAATTAAATTAGAAACATCATTATACATTATTTTTTTATAAGTTCATTTGTAGGCTTAAAAATGAATTTTTCTAAAAAGACTATTATTTATTGTGTTATACACATTTGTATTGAAAGTAATTTTGGTCACTTATATGAATTTAATTATATGAAATGGAATTATATTTTTTAATCCTCAATTTAAATTTACACAAATATGATTTTTTTTATTTTTCTAGAATATGTTACGTTATTTGGGAATTTTAAAAAATACTATTTTTAAAAATATAGTATATTTTATGACATCACCAAGGCATAAATATGATATTAAAATATACTAAACATATGAAATTAATCATGTATGGAAATGTAAAAAAATATCATAGAAAAATAATACAAAACATATAAATTAGTTTTTATTTTATGAAAAATATGAAAATCATTTTTAGTGAAAACACAAAGGTTGCATAGCACTAGAAAAGGAAAATTTGGTATCCATATGATAATAATGAAGAAGGTAAAGTCATTTAACGACTTTTTTAGTCAATATATAAAATAAATGATTATTTGGACTGATTTTTTCAAACATTGGAGTTAAATAACAAGAATATTTTAAAACATCTTGTGAATTATTGTGAAAATATTCTCAATAAAAAAACAATTTATATTAATTCAATAGTAATTACAAGAGTGTGCCTCCCATCACTTATATAATTGAATATACTATTCACTTTTCTAATCACTTATATAACCTTTTGGTTCATCCAAGACCTACCAAAATCTATTCATAACATCTCTCTCCACATTCTAGAGGTCTTATGTTTTGGAAGAATACTAATCGTAGTGGTCTTATGTTTTAAAGAAAATGAGTTTATTAAAGAATAGGTGTAGATTTTAACTGAATATTTTACATTTATTTACTTTTATACCACATTAAAATAATATTAAATATTTATGAAATAAAAACACCAGTATCTTCTATATACTAATATATTTTTATGATAATGTAATAACTTATATTCATATCATCTTCAATCAAATGGGGAACAAAAACATAATTCATATGTACGTTGGGACTACAACCCCCATCAAGGGATGTGTTTCTTTTTAAATAACTTCCTCTAATAGGTAGTTATACTGAAGGATTTTTATCGAGATATATGAAATTTATGATGTATTTATCATTTTTTAAATACATGATATCATTTATCTTCCTACATTTCCATCCAATAAAATATGATAACATCGCTAATGAAAATACATGGATTACCACATCCTCAAAGAAATGTGATTGTTATTTACCACCTTATCACATGGTTTGTATATATAAGTGAATTTAAAGAAATAATATGGTATTTATGATATAATTTTAATTATTGGAATAATAAATAATTCTTACCTTATTTCTATCACAATCATTTAAAAATGAAAACATTACCCTAGTGTACATATGACCTATCATCACCCTAATTGTAACATATTTCATTTTTCATAACCATAATTAATTTCTATTTTTAAATTACTATTAATTTTTAAAAATATAATTCTTTCTTGATTATTATTATATAGATGATGGAACAATGACCCCTTTCGCAACTATCAACACACCAAATCCATTTTGAAATTATGAACTCAATGTCCTCAAAACACCCGACATAGACTGAACTGATTAAGTTATTAAATATATAGTTAAAATAAATGAATAAAGTGTTAAAGTATATGGAATTAAACCATTAAAAGGCTCTTAAAGGATAAAAATTCAATATAATTCAATTATACATGAGTTAAAGAACATATATAGTATGTTTGGACTCGTGGTAAGGGATTTCTTCTCATTTTCCATTCATTGAGGTATGTTTTAATAATATACAACTAATTTTATTGATATTTTCTTTATAAGAAACTTTAAAATTTTAAATCATTAATATTTTATAAATCATGGTATTTTATCTTATAATTCAAATTGTTTCAACCAATAGGATTTGAATTGAAAGTTACAAAGTGGTAAGAGTTTTTAACTCAATTTCTATTCGATGGTTTATTCTTATACTTCATAAACATTGTTATACTAGGATTATTAGTAAATTGGCCTCTAAATTATTTTATTTTTTATTTCTATTTATTTTATGTGGATTTTTGTTATATTCACATAATCTCTTCATGTATTAATTATCACTTAAATTTTATGATATTTACAGGAATTTTATTAGTCTCAATCTCATTTTCTTGAGACATGATTCATGTCGCACACCATGATTTATTAGAATTGTTTACTTATTTAACAATTAATTAATTTCTAAATTTTAATTTGTGCAATTTATGGGATTTTTGTAAACTTATCATACTCTTTTCTCATATTACTTTTTATTTGAATATTTTCAAATCAGTAATGGATTTATGTTTCCATCTCATTTTATTTCAATATTTTTTAAGTTCATGTTTCCTTTTAGAGAAATCATATCCACTTTTTTTCTTGAACAAAATATATTTTATTCTCCATTAATTAGGAATATATTTTATATTTTTAGTTTAAAATTACCCCTTTATTTATTAAACCAAAATCAAGATTGTTGTTTGAAAGTGATACCGATCTTGTATTATATTTTAGATCTGTAATATTTTTTTCCATATCAATGTTTTGTAACATTTTTTTAATAATTTTTATAACTATTATTAAATTATTGTTCAAATTCGTTTTATCCCATATTTTAATTATTTAAAAAAGATTTAAAAATAATGTTATTATTATTTTTCTAAACAAGGAACTTTTTATAAAAGGTTTGGAGATAATCTATATTTTCATGATTATGACACAAATGAAATTTCTTGCTACCATGAACACTAAATGATTTGAATCTTCCTTTACAATATTAAATGGATTTTTTTACTTAATTCCCCCCTAATATTCTATAATTTTTTAGTTTCTAAATGTGATTTTACAACTAGAAAGGGAATTTTCATCAAGAATGTTTTAAATGGTAGTTTAATGGTAGTTCAATTCATCAGTGAAAATCCCTTGATGTTACTTATTATACACTAGGAATATATTGTAATGATACTGTCCTTATTCTTTATCTGGATGGATTATGATTTTTTAAAAGATATTTTCATGGAACTCATTTATTTTCCATGGTTTAATCATGATATGAAAGGTAAAATGGGTTTTTGATGAGTTTTATGATGTAATGAAATATCTATTTACTTTATTCATGTTATGGTTCCTATAAATTGATTATGATGATAGGTGGTTACATTATAAACCAAGGATGGTTGGTTCTTTTATAAAAGATAGATGATTTATCCTTTATAAATCAAGGGTGGGTGATTTCATTATTAACCAAGGATGAGTGGTTATGTTATAAACCAATGATGTGTGGGTCTATTATCACCCTCCAATACATTAAGTAAAAATTATATTATTTGTATAATTATGTAAAAAGTTAACCATATTAGTTTTTACACTTTTAAAGGTTTTTGTACGAGTTATATAAAGATAACATTCTAAGATACCAAGAGGTTTTATCTATGCTTTCTATGAGTTTTCAATGATCCCATTAATCAAGACTAACATCGCATGAATTATAATTATTGAATCCTTTGACTATTTCCTTGGATAAATAATTATGCCATGTAACATGATTTAATGTTCTAGGCTTTGATGGGTATGTGTTATTTTATATTATGATCATGTAATTTGGTTATGACATAATTTCCTTTTCTCATCTTATTCTCATTGATAACATTCAATTTTTATTTCTTATGTATACATTTATAATGAATTTGAGATCTCCCTTCTTATTTTTATTTTCCCCCATGTTATGAAGAATGATTCTAAATGACTAGTGTCTAGACGGTTTTCATGTAATAATAATTATATGGGAGGTTATATATATTTTTATTATATAGTTGTTTATATTTTCAAGTTGTTATTTAAGATTTTTCCTATCGTGAACCAGGCTAGGTACCCTGGTAACCTAATAACCAAACCAGGACTCATCTAGCCCAAAGAGCATTATTGATCCCCCAGGGTTGGTGACTATCACTTGGAATCATAAATAATGAAAGTGGGAATGATTTTTTTCCATAAGAATTGTAGAAGCATGATAAAAAGACAATATGCATACAAAGAAAACTCCACATGTAGAATTATACCAGAAGTGAAATACTTAAAAACATCCTAATGTACTACAGAAAATTACCTAAAAACTGCAAGACCAACCCATTTACCTGAGGATGAAACTCCCCAAGTCCACAAATAAACATCTAGAACCACCTAAAAAGTGGTAATGTACCCCTACTCGAACCTAGAAGTAGATAATCTACAAACACTTAAAGGAACATGTTGGGTGTGAGCTAAAATCACAGTATGGTCTTAACAAGGATTCCA
Organism: Viscum album; assembly: GCA_963277665.1. Lineage (NCBI taxonomy): Eukaryota > Viridiplantae > Streptophyta > Magnoliopsida > Santalales > Viscaceae > Viscum > Viscum album. The sequence continues at coordinate 1,667,169,607 of OY728143.1, read as the reverse complement.
TAAATATGAAAACCTTTAATTAACCAAATAATTATATTTATATTTCAAATAAATATGTTTTTCATTTATAAAATCATATTTAAAAAAACCAGGCCTTACAATTAAAATTATGGAAATACTATAAACAAATGCCTTAAAAAATATTTTATATAAAATGTTTTATATAAATAAATAAGGAACATAAAACAATTTACAAATATAGGTATTCATTTATATCTCATTTATAAGGATGTAAGAAAAATTATCATCTTCTAAAAGGTACGATAGTTCCAGGTTATGGGATCCTTACACACTCATGCGATAATAACAACAATGTGTACCCACATCCCTCAGCACTAAAAAGATATGACTCATCTATTTCTTAATAAGGAATAATATGTACTAAAACAACATTTTTTAGTGTTGTAAAACATCAATCCAGTGCTAGAAAAATACCTTCCTAGCATGCTTCTCCCAAATAACTGACTAACTACCTAGGATTTTATGTGCTCTAGTAAAAATAAATGATGGTAAATTTATTTAAAAAAACCATAAAATTCAATTAAACCCAATTCAACCATATAAAAAATTCTAATTTTCAATTTAAAAACCAAAACGTGTTTTCAATCAATACATGCCTTTTCCAAGATAAAACCCCAAGGTATATATCAAAACCATTTGAATCCATTTTTTCAAAATTTGAATTTGAAATCAATTCATAATTCAATTTATATAGTAATATTAAATAATTTAATGGAAACAATTTAATTAAATTTCATGATTCAAATTAAATAATTCAAATCCCCACAAATTTTCTTCAATTTCATAATCAAACCCCAATTAAATTGAATTGGGGGTTCTCCCAAATTCATTCCAAAATTCAATTTCTAAAAACCTAAATTAAATGGAATTGGTTTTTAAATCAATAAATTGAAAGGTATTTCATTTATAACAACATTTGAATTTAAATCAACAATTTAATTTAAATCAATCATTGTAGGGTTAATAAAATTTGCGCATCATAATGGAACCACTTATATATCACGAAAACACATTGCCCACAACGAAACCCACCAACAAGAATATAGGCATATATGATATAGTTACTCAACCTAGAAACAAGATTCAATGAAATGTAGATTATATCCATCAATCCCAAGATAATCTTTCGAACTCCAAGGATGGAAAGAGAAATAGACAAAGAGATAAGGATAATGTTTATCTCGTGAGTCACATCATAGACGAAACAACAATTAATCAAAAATTGAAATGAACCAGAAGGGTTTGAGGGATCCAAATCACATAAAAAGGCTCTTAGGTAGAGAACAATACAAACTAGATAGGATTAAAAGAAAACTCAGCAAAGATACCTGTTAAAAAATAACCATTAGAACATTATTTAATAGTGTACCCAATTAAACTTCATGTAATTGAAAAATCACCAAATATCGGAAAAACCTATCACCTTTTGTTAAAATTGTATTTATTATTATTTTAAAACTTAAACATAATGTATCCACATTACACAACATTTAATTCCCTAACAAGCTACATAACCAATAGATTTTATGCTAAAAATACAACAAATCTATGACTTCTCAATTATAGGTAGCCTCCCAATTCCTTCTTGGATATACCAAACCTATTATACTGGAAACCCACGACAAGAAATAAAATGTAAAAATAAAAAAGGTAATGAGATGTTATAGCCTCCCCAACATTAAAACTTTATATCCCCAAAAATCCTCTAAAAAAGATCCCATGTAAAAAAGATGAGGCCACTACTCACTCATCAGTTACTCCCTTTCTTATGTCTCATGATAATTAGAACCATGCTACCATAGCACACCAAACAAGAGTATCATCCTCCCATGAAGTACCATGGTTTTAGAATAAACTATCTCGATTGGCCATTCAGTCACGAATAAATCAGGTTCAACCTAAAGATCACACAAGCTCATAACATGAGACAAATTAGATAGATACTTTTTTAACTAAGATACATGGAACAAGTTATGCATCAACATCAGCTATAGTGGAAATTCTAAATGATAAGAAACTTTTCACACCTTCTAAAAACCTAGAAACGTCCCACAAAAGGAGGAGGAAGTTTCTATTTCCCCCCAATCCATCAATGACCCAACATGGGTGAAACTTTCAAGAACACATGGTCACCAACTTAAAATTTCAATGGTATGCGATGATGATCAACATAAGACTTATAACAGATCAGTGCAATCAACATCCTATAATGAATCAACTAAATCATTGATTAATCTCTTGTACCAAGCTCTATCTAACCAATAAACTTTCACCAATCTCCAACAAGAACAATAGAGATATGTAAGGCTGGCCATATAAGGCCTCAAATGGAGCCATTCTGATCACAGAATGGGAACTATTGTTATAAGAAAACTCAACTAGCCCCAAGTGATCATCCCAAGCTCCCACAAAGCCATGAAAACAAGCATGGATCATATCCTAAAACATATTAATATAAATTTATTTATTTCCATCCAAATGTGGATGGTATTCCATGATCAATGAACCTGAGATCCCAGTGACTCTTGAATGCTTATCCAAAAGCAAGAAGTGAACCGAGGTTCTATATTAGAAACTATAGTAGGTGGAACTTCATGAAAATAAACAATCTATTTAACCTAAAGACTTCCCAAATTCTCAAAATTGGTTGTATCATGAATGGATACAAAGGGAGTAGGTTTAGTCATCTGATCGATCACAACCTATATCACATTCTTCTTTATCTAGCTATGGGGGAACCCAAACTCAATGTTCGTAGATATATCATCCCACTTATAAGTTGGGATTGAAAGTGGATGAAGAAACCCCAAATGTTTTTGGTGCTTGGACTTTACCTGTTGGTATGTCTAATAATGAGAGACAAATTCATCAATGCCCCACCAGATACCTAGCCACCATAACAGCCTTCACAAGTCATAGAACATCATTGAGGTACCTTAGTTTACAAACGACTAGGAATTATAGAATTCCCCCATCACATCTTTCCTAAATGATAATGGTTTAAAAAAGTGATCTTGGTATCATAGAATTCACTCTTTGGAGAACGACCACTCAGAAAATGTATCCCCACCTTAAATAGAGTCTCTAATGCTACAAAACTTATCATAAAGTCGTTGTTCCTAAAGATTAAAATTGAGAAGAGAATATGTAAACTAAACACTAGCCAAAGAAACCTTTAATATAGATTACCTAACTTCAATATTCCATTTTTAATGAGATCCATCAATTTCCACTCTTCTAATGATTCCTTTTTGAACTGGTTTGGATGTTTTCTGGTCAAATATTCTGCAATGACATTACCTTTCCTTGGGTTATAAGTGATATCAAAGTCAAAATACTATAGGTATTCCATCCAACACCTCTAGTATAGATTCAAATATATTTGATAGAAGATATAACTCAAGATCTTTTAATCTGAAAACATGGTAAAACATTCACCATAAAGGTAATGCCGCCAACTCTTAAGCACACACATCAAAACATCAAGTTCAATGTAATGGGTTTGATAATTATTCTTGTTTTTTATAAGATAGGGAGATACATAAGTAATGACATGATCACCTTTTATATAATGAAGCCCAAACTAAAACCTTATGCATCACCGAATACCACATAGCCCTTATTGGCCTCCGGGAGAGTCAACACTATCACAGTAGTCAAAATTCATTTCATATCAACAAAAGAACTCTGATATTTTTCATCCCAAGAAACTATTCTACCTTCTGAGTTAGAGTAGTCATATAAAAATACTACATTGAGAAGTCCATTACAGATTAGTGATAATAACCAGCTACTCCGATGAAACTCTGAATCTCAAGAACATTTAGTGGTTGCTCCCATGTCATAACAGCTTTTAACTTTTCCGGATCAACTAAAATACCATGTTCTGACAACACATTTCCCAAGAAAAACACTTCCCATATCCTGAAATCATATTTTTTAATATTGGAATAAAGTCATTGATTTATTAACAATTCCATAAATGCTTTTAGATGACCTACATGATTATCCTTAGACATATAGTAAATGAGGACGTCATCCACAATGACTACCACGAAAGTATCAAGATACTCATGGATGATCCTATTTATGAAATCCATAAAAACCACTAGAGCATTGGTTAGACCAAAGGGCATGACAACATAATCATAATGGTTGTACCTAATCTGAATGGTTGTTTTCAGAACATAAGGTTGTTTTTTTCTCAACTGATGGTAACCAGACCTGAAGTCAATATTTGAGAACCCCATCACCCCAATCAACTGATCAAACAAATAATCAATCCTTGGAAAAGGATATTTTTTCTTTAAGGTAACTCAATTTATTTTTCAGTAATCAACACATATTCAGAGTGAAATATAAACCTTTTAGAAAATAAAACTTGTTCCACCCAAGGTGACACACTCAGGTGTATAAATCCTTTATCTAGAAGATCATACAAATGATTCTTCAGCTCTTTCATTTTAGCAGGTTCCATGTGGTAATATAGAAAAGATACTAGTTTAGTACTAGGAACTAAATTGATAGATAACTCTAACTCTCTTACTAGTGAAAAAATAGAGATGTATGAGGGAAAAAATTTGGGAAACTTGATGACCACTGGAGGGAGATCACCGCACAAAGATTCACACTACACGTCAAAAGAAAACACCGATATTACTTTCCCCAACTTTGGGTAAGATGGTCTGGCTCTACTCGAACTTCAGTCCCATTATCCTTGAAATATTTGGATAACCCCATTAGGTTTAGAAAATAATACCCATCAAAGATAACATTCAATTCGAGCATTTTTGGTAATGATCCAATCCATCCCAAAAACTACATCAAGTGGTTTCATGTTGAGAATAAAAAAAATCCAAGAAATATATACATCTGAAAGAGAAAAAACACTAGTGGGACTACATGGAACCTGATCTATCCTCGTACTAAGGGGAGTAGTAATATCCATTAAATATGGAAAAGGATCCATAGGAAGATTTAGAAGATGAACATTATGAGTTGAAATGAAAAATTGAGATGCACTAGTATCAAACAAAGAAGTCACTAATGATGATGCTATAGTGATGATATCTCTGATGGTCGTTGGACCCATATTCGCTTCCTCTGGAGACTCTTCTACTACATTAAGAATATTTTTTATATATGTATATGGATGGAACCCTTTTAGAGGTGAATAATCTGATTGTGGAGTTTCTTTGAAGGTGATGATGACCTCATGCCACAATAAGGTGTGGAATAGTTATGGAATAACAATTGTAGGTGACCCCAGAATCTGCAAGAGCCATATATATTAGGTGCCTTAATGAAAAAAAATATCTTAATTACTTAGTTTTCTATATTGGTAACAAATTAATGGACCATTACCAGGAACTAGAGGAGTTCTATAAGAACCATGATGTCAAGAACCACAATGAGAATCATCATGCTTCCACATTCCTTTGAAGGAACTTGTACCATAATTAGGAGAGAAATAAACTCCCAATAACCCCAACTTGTTAGCTAGGTCCATTTCCACCATCATTACTCTATCTATCACATCATCATAATATTGCAACATTAGGATGAAAAATTGAGAATGAATATTCTATCAAAGTCCCAACTCAAACCATCTGGCCTTCATCTTCTCATTTGATAATGTCTTAGGTCCAAAATACACAAGCTCAGTAAAGAGATTTTCATTTTCATTTACGATCTTGTCAGCCTACTCAAGTATGAAAAACTCTATAGCCTGGACAATAACATCAATTCTGGATATAACTGGTCAATGAAAATAATTTTGTTTTCATTCCACTCTATTTCCTAAGTCTTTTTCATTATCCCCATCATATACCACTATCTTATACTTGGCCCTTGGAGCATGAATGTGGTAGAAATCACCTTGATTTTGTGTGGTGTATCCAAGAATCTGAACAAAAAAATACATTATAATCAGCCATTATTTTTACTCTTGAGGATAATTTTATCCCTAGAACATTGTTTCCGAATGGTGAATGAATTAATGAGAATGATTCTGAACATCAACCCTTTGAGGTTCCATAGATGGAGCCTCAATAGAAGTTAGTGAAGGTGTATTTCCCCATGATTGAACTGTATGCTCAATTTTCTCAAGTAGATTTGGGTCCCCTAGAGGATTATATCATTGTGGTTCATAAATACTTCCCATTCGATCCAATTTTTACATCCTGTCAGAGGCATGATGCTACACAACATCAATGGACAAAAATGAATCCATGGAATTAACACTAAAACAAAGCAACGATGGAAATTAATCTCAACAGATATATAAACATGATTTGGGTATCACTTATCCAATGAAAAAGTATGGAAAATACTATAAGTAAAAATAAAAGATTCTTTTACAAACCACCCATGGTAACATAAGGTTTTTTGTAGTGTTTTCTGTCCAGGAACTCAATCGTAACTACCTCTTATGTACCAAAATGATTACAAAAACTACATACTTACATCAGGGAAAGATTAAAAACCTTCACCTTAGATACAACTTTATAGTGAACTAGTTCGGGTACCTTGGTAACCTGATAACTGATCTGTAACTGACATAGCTCGAAGGGAATTCCCAGTCCTTATGATTTAGAAACTAACACCTGGAATCAAAAAAATTAAAATTTGGAATGGTTTTTTCCAAAATCATTACAGAATAAAGATAACAAGATAGTATGAATACAAATGGAACTCCATATGGAGAGGTGTACTATAAGTCAAATAGGTATAAAAAACCAAATAAACTAAAGAAAAGTATTAAAAAACTAAAATAATATCCCAAGTCCTAAAAGACTCAACCCTATAAGTCCATGTATCAATAAGTATAACAACCTCTATGTAGTGCTTTATCCCTACTCGAACCTGGAAGGATATAATATAAAAACACCTAAAGGCATAAGTAGTGTGTGAGAAAAAAGACCAATAAATTCTCACCATGGACTCCATGAATAATGAAAACATTAATTAACCAACTAATGAGATTTAAATTTCAAAGAAATCAGTTTGGAATTTCAAAAATCATATTAAAACAAATCATGATTTACAGTTCAAATGATAAAAATACTTTAAACAAATGGACAAAATAACATTTTTATATAAATTAGATTTTATATATTCATATGGCTTATAAAATAGTTTACAAACATTTTAATGTATTTATATATCATATATAAAAGATGAGCAACATGGTCATCTACAGAATGGTACGATAGTTCACATAATTGGATCCTCACACACTCATGTGATATAACCTAAATTTGTACACATGTCCCTTGGAAATGAAAAGATAGTACTCAACTATTTCATACTGATGCATAATATGTGCTAAAATAATGATTTTTTAGTGTTTTAAAAATAAATCCAGTGTCAGGGTATTCCCATCCTAGCATGTGTGTCCCAAATTACTCACAAACTGCCTAGGATTGCATGTAGTCTAGTACAAGTCAATGACGGAAAATTTATTTCAATAAAATTTAAAATAAAATTAAATCCCATTCTCAAATTTAAAAAATTTCAATTTTTCATTTAAAAACAAAAATGGGGTTTTAATAAAAACATGCATTTTTTTCAAGATAAAACTGAAAAGTTTATATCAAAACCACTTTCAACCATTTTTCCTCAAATAAGAATTTGAAATCAATTTACAATTGAATTTCACATTTAAATTCAAAATTTTAAATGAAAAAATTTTATTCAGTTTGACTATATAAATTCATCAATTTAAATCTCCACAATTTTCTATCAATTTCATTATAACACCCCAATTCAATGGAAATGGGGGGGGGGGGTCCCAATTTCATGCCATAATTAGATTTCCAAAAACCCCAATTCAATGGAATTGTTTTCTTAGTCAATCAATTGAATGAAATTTAATTTATAATATAAATTTATTTTAAATCAAAAATTTAATTTAAATTAAAATAATTAGGTTTAATAAAAATTGGGCATAGTAATGGAATCACCTACATTTCCCCGAAATAGAATGCCCATAATAGAACTCTCCAACAAGAATTTAGGCACAAAAATATCTAGAAAGTATTATTTGAAACACGATTCAAAAAAATTGAGCTTAGATCAATCAATCCAAAGATGATATATCAAAATACATGGAGGGAAAGATAAAGAGATGAAGATACAAGGATAATGCTTACCTAGTAAGTTACAACACAACAGAAACAACAATGAATCACATATCGAAACAACACAGATGGGTTTGAGGGTTCCAAAATAGACTGAAGAAGGATATTTAGTTGAGTGTAATGAAAAATGAATTGGTGGAAAATAAAACTCATCCAATAAACCTATTAAAAAACAACCATCGGGTCTTTACATGACATGTAACTCAATTATGTGTCGTGTAATTGAAAAATCCCAAAATCATAGAAAAAACATCTCTTTTTTTAAAAAAAAAATTATAATTATTTTAGAACTTACACTTCACGTATCCACATTACACAGTGCGTAACTCAAAATAAGGTTATAGAACTAACATGTTTTGTTTTCTAAAAATACAACAAATTTCTGACTTCTCTATTAGATGTATCCGCCTAATTCCTTCTCAAACCTACCAGGACAATTAGAAATGAAAACCATGATAACACTTAAAATATACCTATTATAAAGGTAATGAGATGTTACATTATCTTAAATATCTAGAAATGTAAAACTAAAATATACATTGTAATGTAATTGATCTGATTTTTTAGTTTGATGTTATATGTTTTGGAAAGACAAAATCGAGTCACATTTATTGGTATCAAACATTGAAATGCAATTCTTATGTTTTTATCACTATATTTGGGAGTGAAGGTTTGAGAATATTATAGATTTTATTAGATGAATGGTTTAGCTAACATTAGATATTATGATTTTTTCATATGTGGTTTACATAAGAATAAAATAATGGTATTATAAGTCCAACATTGATGATAAGTTCAAAGGAATTGAAACCACCTTTTAAAGATTTATGTAATGAGATTTTATGGTCACTACTGGAAATACAAGATTTCCCAACGGTTTAGAACTGTTGGGAAAGGCCGCAGAACCGTTGGTATATGTTATACCAACGGTTCTGCAAACCATAGGGAAGTAAGCCGTTGGGAAAAACTTTTCCAATGGTTTACAGTGAACCGTTTGGATAGGGTGAAGAAAAATTACCCTATCCCAACGGTTCTGGAAAACCGTTGGGAAAGCTTTTTCCCAACGGTTTACAACCGTTGGGATAAAGTGCTGAAAATTACCATGTTTTTCCCAAAAGTTTTCAAAACTGTTGGGAAAAACCCAAAATCACCTCTTTACCAACAGTTCTATGAACCGTTGGTAAAAAAAAACCTAGAAAATCTATGCCAACAGTTTTGAACCGTTGGCATAGCCTCTGCTGGGAAAATTGCACAGCAGCTCTGCAATTTGCCCAGCAGCTCCCCAATTTGCAACCAGCTCTCCAATTTTCCCACCAGGTCTCATTTTGTGGGTTCCCTCCCATTTTCAATCCAATTATTGTACCTGTAATAAAATAACAAATACATATAAAATTATTGTACCTGCAATAACCAACTAACACTTACATATAGAGAACAAATACATACACATTTAACATATAATGGTGGAACTATACACATCCATAATTAAATTAGAATTCATAACATAATTATAAACATACATAATTCATTTAGAATTCAATTTAAAATTTAGATGACAATTATATGTGGAATCCGGAAGTCAATTCATAATTTGATCGGTTTTTTGTATACCATTTATTTTTACCTAAAATAATGTCCATTTTAAACATAATACATACACCTAGAGTGCTACTTGACACACCGCGCCTCAGATTGAGGCGGGGTTGACTCATACACGTCACATATGACCCATGGATCGTTGTTCTAATGTATCGACACAATCCGAATGCGTTTGGTCGGTTTTCCGCATGCCAGTTGATGTTTTTCAATTAAAATGACGTACTTTTGAAACAAAAGGCAGACACTTTGAGTGGTGCTGGCCACACTGCGCCTTGGATTGAGATGACGTTGACTTTTACACGTCACATATGACCCATGGATCGTTCTCCTAAAGTTTCAATGGAAACTGAATGCGTTTGGTCGGTTTTCCGTATGTACTTAAATTGTTGTCCATTTTAAGCAAAAGAGATCCACTTAGAGTGATTCCGGACACACCATGCCTCAGATTAAAGTGGGGTTGACTTGTACACGTCACATATGACCCATGGATCATTGTGCTAAAGTATCGACACAATCCGAATGCATTTGGTCAGTTTTCCGTATGCCAATTGATGTTTTTCACTTCAAATGATGTCCTTTTGAAACAAAAGACAGACACTTTGAATGGTGGCGGCCACACCATGCCTCAGATTGAGGCGGTGTTGACTTGTACACGTCACATATGACCCATGGATCGTTGTGCTAATGTATTGACACAATCCAAATGCGTTTCGTCGATTTTCCGTATTCCAGTTGATGTTTTTCAATTAAAATGACGTACTTTTGAAACAAAAGGCAGACACTTTGAGTGGTTCCGGCCACACCGAACCTCGGATTGAGGCGGAGTTGACTCGTACACGTCACATATGACCCATGGATCGTTCTCCTAAAGTTTCAATGGAAACTGAATGCATTTGGTCAGTTTTCCGTATGTACTTAAATTTTTGTCCATTTTAAGAAAAAGAGAGAAACTTAGAGTGATTCCGGCCACACCGTTCCTCATATTAAGGTGGGGTTGACTCGTACACATCACATATGACCCATGGATCGTTGTACTAATGTATCGACATAATCCGAATGCGTTTGGTTTCTTTTCCGTATGCCAGTTGATGTTTTTCATTTCAAATGATGTCCTTTTGAAACAAAAGACAAACACTTTCAGTGGTGGCGGCCACACTGCGCCTCTGATTGAGGCGGGATTGACTCGTACATGTCACATATGACCCATGGATCATTGTGCTAATGTATCGACACAATCCGAATGCATTTGGTCGGTTTTCCGTATGCCAGTTGATGTTTTTCAATTAAAATGACATGCTTTTGAAACAAAAGGTATACACTTTGAGTGGTGCCGGCCACACCGTGCCTTGGATTGAGGCAGAGTTGACTCGTACACGTCACATATGACCCATGGATCGTTCTCCTAAAGTTTCAATGGAAACCGAATGCGTTTGGTTGGTTTTCCGTATGTACTTAAAGTTTTTTCCATTTTAAGCAAAAGAGAGACACATAGAGTGATTCCGGCCACATTGTGCCTCATATTAAGGCGGGGTTGACTCATACACATCACATATGACCCATGGATCGTTTTTATAAAGTATCGACACAATCCGAATGCGTTTGGTTGGTTTTTCGTATGCCAGTTGATGTCTTTCACTTCAAATGACGTCCTTTTGAAACAAAACACAGACACTTTGAATGGTGGCGGCCACACCGCACCTCGGGTTGAGGCGGGGTTGACTCGTACACGTCACATATGACCCATGGATCGTTGTGCTAATGTATCAACACAACCCGAATGTGTTTGGTCAGTTTTCCGTATGCCATTTGATGTTTTTCAATTAAAATGACCTCTTTTTGAAACAAAAGGCAGACACTTTGAGTGGTGGCGGCCACACCATGGCTCAGATTGAGGCGGGGTTGACTTGTACATGTCACATATGACCCATGGATCGTTTTTCTAATGTATCGGCATAATCCGAATGCATTTGGTTGGTTTTCCGTATGCCGGTTGATGTTTTTCAATTAAAATGACGTACTTTTGAAACAAAAGGCAGACACTTTGAGTGGTTTCGGCCACAGCGTGCCTCAGATTGAGGCGGCGTTGACTCGTAAACGTCACATATGACCCATGGATCGTTCTCCTAATGTTTCAATGGAAACCGAATGCGTTTGGTCGGTTTTCTGTATGTACTTAAATTGTTGTCAATTTTAAGCAAAAGAGAGCCACTTAGAGTGATTCCGGCCACACCATGCCTCATATTAAGGTGGGGTTGACTCGTACACGTCATATATGACCCATGGATCATTGTGCTAAAGTATCGACACAATCCGAATGCGTTTGGTCTCTTTTCCGTATGCCAGTTGATGTTTTTCATTTCAAATGATGTCCTTTTGAAACAAAAGACAGACACTTTGAGTTGTGGCGGCCACACCGCGCCTTGGATTGAGGAGGGGTTGACTTGTACACGTCACATATAACCTATGGATCATTGTGCTAATGTATCGACACAATACGAATGCGTTTGGTCAGTTTTCTGTATTCCAGATAATGTTTTTCAATTAAAATGACGTACTTTTGAAACAAAAGGCAGACACTTTGAGTGGTTCCAGCCACACCACACCTCGGATTGAGGCAGAGTTGACTCGTACACGTCACATATGACCCATGGATCATTATCCTAATGTTTCAATGGAAACCAAATGCGTTTGGTTGGTTTTCCGTATGTACTTAAATTGTTGTCCATTTTAAGAAAAAGAGAGCCACATAGAGTGATTCCGGCCACACTATGCCTCAGATTAAGGCGGGGTTGAATTGTAAAAGTCACATATGACCCATGGATCGCTGTGCTAAAGTATCGACACAATCTTAATGTGTTTGGTTGGTTTTACGTATTCCAGTTGATGTTTTTCACTTCAAATGTCATCCTTTTGAAACAAAAGACAGACACTTTGAGTGGTCGCAGCCACACCGTACCTCAGATTGAGGCAAGGTTGACTTGTACACGTCACATATGACCCATGGATAGTTTTTCTAATGTATCGACACAATCTGAATGTGTTTGGTCGGTTTTTCGTATGCCAATTGATATTTTAAAATTAAAATGACGTCCTTTTGAAACAAAAGGCAGACACTTTGAGTGGTGGCAGCCACACCGCACCCTGGATTGAGGTGGGGTTGACTCGTACACGTCACATCTGACCCATGGATCATTTTTCTAATGTATTGACATAATCTGAATGCATTTGGTCGGTTTTCCGTACGTCAGTTGATGTTTTTCAATTAAAATGACGTACTTTTGAAACAAAAGGCAGACACTTTGAGTGGTGCTGGCCACACCACGCCTCAGATTGAGGTGGCATTGACTCGTACATGTCACATATGACCCATGGATCGTTATCTTAATGTTTCAATGGAAAACGAATGCGTTTGGTCGGTTTTCCGTATGTACTTAAATTGTTGTCCATTTTAAGAAAAAGAGATCCACATAGAGTTATTTCGGCCACACCGCGCCTCGTATTGAGGCGGGGTTGACTCGCACACGTCATATATGACCCATGGATCGTTGTGCTAATGTATCGACACAATCTGAATGCATTTGGTCGGTTTTCCATATGCCAGTTGATGTTTTTCAATTAAAATGACGTACTTTTGAAACAAAAGGCAGACACTTTGAGTGGTTCCGGCCACACCGTGGATCGGATTGAGGCGGAGTTGACTCTTATACATCACATATGACCCATGGATCGTTCTCCTAATGTTTCAATGGAAACCGAATGCGTTTGGTCGGTTTTCCGTATGTACTTAAATTGTTGTCCATTTTAAGAAAAAGAGCGCCACTTAGAGTGATTACTACCACAATGTGCCTCAGATTAAGGCGGAGTTGACTCGTACACGTCACATATGACCAATGTATCATTTTGCTAAAGTATCGACACAATCTGAATGCGTTTAGTCAGTTTTCCATATGCCAGTTGATATTTTTCACCTCAAATGATGTCCTTTTGAAACAAAAGACGGACACTTTGAGTGGTGGCGGCCACACCACGCCTCAGATTGAGGAGGGGTTGACTTTTACACGTCACATATGACCCATGGATCATTTTTATAAAGTATCGACACAATCCGAATGCGTTTGTTCGGTTTTCCTTATGCCAGTTGATGTTTTTCAATTAAAATGACGTCCTATTGAAACCAAAGGCAGACACTTTGAGTGGTGCCGGCCACACCGCACCTCGGATTGAGGCGGATTTGACTTGTACACATCACATATGACCCATGGATCATTATCCTAAAGTTTCAATGGAAACCGAATGCGTTTGGTTGGTTTCCGTATATACTTAAATTGTTGTCCATTTTAAGCAAAAGAGAGCCACTTAGAGTGATTCCGGCCACACCGTGCCTCAGATTAAGGCGAGGTTGACTCGTACAGGTCACATATGACCCATGTATCGTTTTTATAAAGTATCGACACAATCCAAATGCGTTTGGTCGGTTTTCCGTATGCCATTTGATGTTTTTCACTTCAAATGATGTCCTTTTGAAACAAAAGACATACACTTTGAGTGGTGGCGGACACACCGTGCCTCGGATTGAGGCGGGGTTGACTCGTACACGTCACATATGACCCACGGATCGTTGTGCTAATGTATCGACACAATCCGAATGCGTTTGGTCTATTTTCCGTATGCCAGTTGATGTTTTTCAATTAAAATGACGTACTTTTGAAACAAAAGGCAGACACTTTGAGTGGTGTCGGCCACACCATGCCTCGGATTGAGGAGACGTTGATTTGTACACGTCACATATGACCGATGGATCGTTATACTAAAGTTTAAATGGAAACCAAATGCGTTGTTCAGTTTTCCATATGTACTTAAAATGTTGTCCATTTTATGAGAATCCTCTGTGCGGGGGGTTGTTCGGGGTCCAAGGAAGAGGGTGGGGGGGCTGTCTGGGAGGCTGTCTAGGGGGATGTACGGGGGGCTATCTAGGGGGTGTTTGGGGGGTTGTCCGAGGTCTAAGGAGGAGGGTGGGGGCTGTCTGGGGGGCTGTTCGGGGGGCTATTCGGGGGGCTGTCCGGGGGATGTCTGGGGCTGTTCGGGGGTTGTCTGGGGTCCAAGGAAGAGGGTGGGGGGGGCTGTCCGGGGGGCTGTCTGGGGGGCTGTCCGGGGGCTGTCTGGGGGGCTATCTGGGGGGTTGTCTGGTGGGGCTGTCTGGGGTCCAGGGAGGAGGGTGGGGGGTTGTCCAGGGTCCAGGAAGGAGGGGCGTTCCCAAACACACAACCACTAAAAGACAACAACATCCATAAAAACAGATAATATATAAAAATAACTCAACTCCAATACTATACTACGAGTCTAGATAAAACCAACAACTAGAATAGATTAAATATCAAATCTCAATAATATCAATAAAAAATGTAATGGATCAACTTGTCCCACATCACCATCACCATCATCACCATCATCGTCATCACCCTCTTCCTCGTCCCCATCATCGTCCTCACCCTCTCCCTCCTCCTCATCCTCACCCTCATCCTCGCCCTCGCCACCCACCTCGCCCTTCTCCTATCCCTCCTCTTCCACATCAGACTCCTCACCATCATCATCGTCAAGCTGGACATCGTTCTGAACACCACTAGAACTGCCACCTAGTGCACTGTATATAGAACGTATCGACGACATATACTCATCAAAAGCTGGGCTGGCCTCTACTGGAAGTATAGGATGTAGAACTCCAATAAATTTCATAAACACACTGTTTTCCCTAGCAGACTATTCTTCCATCTCTGTGGACCTTTTATTAGGCTGTTCTATCTGTGCCCTAACTTGCTGCAGCTCGGTGGCACTACAGCTCGTACCTGAGGAGGGACAATACCTCGTCGGTGCTATCCTAGGTTGGCAGCGTACTCTGCCAGAATGCTCCTCTCCCAACACCTTATGTAAGTGATCTGTTGGCCCAAAATTGTCTGGTTATTGGGAATCGAGGGCCTCTAAAGCAGCCTGTTACAAATATAAATATATCATTAAGTTACAAAATATATATTAAAAAATAAATTCAACAGATTAAAACTTACAATCTGCTGCTGAGTCGCTTCGTTGACGGCACTTCCGTCCTTTTTCCGTTTACTCGAGAAAAACAATTTTTCTCAAGGCACACGTCCTTCAATATTTTGTATTTCCCTCTAAAATGACATTAAAAACAAAATTTATATGAAAAATTTATCAAACTATTAAATTATTGAAGAAACAAAATAAAGTGTAAGTTGTAAAGAAAACTTATAAACAATTTTCATACCTGCTTCCTCTCATGATCAGGCATCGTAGTGCATCCCAGTGTGTGGAGGTATTTTTTCCATCAATGTTATTTTTATTTTTTCCAGATGATTCCTAAATAAAATTCAAAAATGCAACATATATTATTAATGAAAAACATGAAAGTTATTATTTAAATACCTCAAATGTTTTTAATACCTTAAACTGGGTACTCGTCCAATGAGTAATCATCTGACGATAATGCTCTATATGACAATCATCCACCACTTGTAACACCACTAACTTAGTTACAACTCTAGCAACCTAGCCAATATACAACTCATGCTTGTAGGCTCTCCAAAGCTCGCCTAAATCCTTTAGACGTTCCGATCGTGCACCCTCACAATGAGGAAAATTAAATCGAAGTTGAAATCAAAATATTAATTCATATAAATACAAAAATAATTCATGGAATTAAATAGAACAGATTTTTTACCCATATCTCTACCCAATCTCTATCCTTGACCTCATGTGGCAAATGTCTCCATGATAGCGGGCTGATGGGAATGATGTCGGAGTATTTGGAAAGTGTCGCCAAAAAACTCCGACATTGCTGCCCTTTTCTCTCAACCATTTGGTTGTCTTCATTATAATCCACCATAACCTGTGTGTGGCGGTTCCACACCAAACGCATGCGTGTATGCCCCCACCCACGACTCCTGTCAGTACATATATCTGTCATGAAATAAAAACAAATATTTTATCAAAACATGTTATAATGAAAATAAATATTTCTATAAAAATTTGTTAGGGTTCTATAAATATACCACAGTATTAGGACCAAAAGCCAAAGCTCTTATTTCCTCAGAGACAGAGTCAGCAGACAAACTCAATAACTACAATATAAATGACTATTAAACTTAATTAAATATTGATATAATTATTTTAAACATTATTTATTTTATACATTCAATTTTAACCAAGCATAAAACTCTTTTCTATGCAAAGTCTCTCTCCTTCTCAAAGATAAAGAACGATGCTTCCTATTTATCATTGTTTTATGTTCCCTGTAGATAAAAAATATTAATAGTTTAACAGATATATATGTAAGATATACATAATCAATTTAGTTACCTGATATAGTCATCGAACATATCACAGTTGAAAAAAACTGTGCGATGTTCCATCTCCCGCTCTTCATGGCTTAATGTCTTCAATGTATATGATCTAGGAATTCCTCCTGTTTGAGGAAGTGATGGAAAACTGGGTTCAATTTGGTCATACTATTCTTCTTCATTTCTCATTGGTCTGTTCAATCTTGTAGTAAGATCAGACAAATACATCAAGCAGAAATCCATACATTCTTGAGCCAAGTAACCATTCATGATAGAACCTTCGGGATGATTTCTGTTTCGGACATAAGACTTTAATGTGAACATATTTCTTTTAGTTGGATACATCCAACGAAAATAAACAGGTCCTCCGGAAGTATTTCAGTGGGAATATGGATAGTCATATGCAGCATGCATGTGAAAAATGATGGAGGAAATATTTTCTCCAACTCACACAAAATTAATGGGGCATCTGTCAACATTTTTTGCAAGAAAGACTTGGAAAACTTATTAGCACAAAGATCTCTAAAAATGGAACAACCAAATAACATCCACCCTTACATTATTGGACAAAAGATGACGGATTTCTATTGTAAGAAACTCATGCAGTAGAACGTGATAATCATGAGTATTCAAAGATTTTAGCTTTAACTCTCTTCCATTGACCCGTTTAGATATGTTGCTTGAATAGCCATCAGGAACTCTAATAGTCTCTAATACTTCCAGAAATTGTTTTTTTTCGTAGGTGTCATCACATAAGAAGAACATGGAAGTTTCCATTTATTTTCACTGATACGCACAGGATGCAATTCTGGTCTGATGCCCCAATCCACCAAGTCACACCGAGATCATAAATCATCTTTGGTCTTCCCCTTGACATTTAAAAGAACTGAAAGAAACATTTCGCATATATTCTTTTCAATATGAACTACGTCTAAGCAATGATGTAACAAATTGGTTAACCAATAAGGAAAATAAAGAAAGATACTCTTCTTCCTCCAATTGTAACAGGTTTCAGTGGAAACATTCTTTCTCTTTCCAGATTTCATTTGACCCTTCCCAAATGAAAAACTGAAATCTTTCAATTCATTAAGCACGTCAGTTCCAGACATACGCTGAGGTGGATCATCAGTCTCTATGGTATTATCAAATCTTCAATGATTCATTCTATAAGGATGATCCTTTGGCAAGAATCGTCGATGTCCCATAAAACTGAAACTACAACGATGTTTCAGTCTTCTAGATCATGTATTCTTCATACAAACTAGACATGACAGTTTTCCCTTTGTGCTCCATACATACATCATTGCATAAGCCAGAAAATCATTGATCGTCCACATAAGCGCAGAACGCATTTGAAATATGTCTTTCGAACTTTCATCGTATGTGTACACACCCACATCCCAAAGAAGTTTCAACTCTTTTATTAGAGGTTACATGTATACATCAATGTCAATGCCAGGATCAGAAGGACCAGATATGAGTATACTCATGAAAGTGAAAGGTTTTTTCATACAAAACCATGGGGGATGATTATAAATGTTTATAAAAACTGGCCATGTGTTGTGAGAAGTAAGAATCTGCCCAAACAGATTAAAACCATCGCATGAAAGACCCAGCCTCACATTACGCACGTCAGCTGCAAAATCAGGATGTCGAGCATCAAATATCTGCCATGAAAATCCATCTGCAGGATGAACCAACTCATCATTAGTCTTCTTTCTCTCGGTATCATGTCATCTCATTTTTATTGATATGTCATCAGACATAAAAATATTCTGAAGTCTGGGGATCAATGAAAAGTGCCACATTACTTTCTGTGGAACGCTGGATGGTGTTCCATCAGATTTTGACTTCTAACGGGATGTGCCACATTTTATACAATCATTTCGTTCAGTAGTTTCCTCCCAGAATAAACTGCAATATTTCGGGCAATCATGAATTTTTTTTCTTGAAAATCCAAATTCCTCAACTAACTACTTCCATGCCATATAGTGGTTTGAGGGAATATCTGCATCATCTGGAAGTAAATCCTTCAAGAGGGTAAGAATGTAATCGATTTCTGTATTAGAAATTCCATACATAGTTTCCCATGAAACAATTGGATTAAAAATTCCAAATTTTTCATTTTATCGCATTGTCGATATACTGGAGTCATGGAAGCATCATTAAATTTTTTCACCCTATCAATATCATCATTTTCACTAGATGCATCAGCTGTCCTTATATCAAAGTCTTATTAAATCCTTTCTTTTTCATGATGACGAATAAATGGAAACCAATCATCTAACAAATTCTTCATTCCAGTCCTTTCATTTCGATCATCACCAATTTGAGATTTCATTTTCTCCACATTGTGATACCACACAAAGTAGTTTGCTTGAAAACCATTTTTGGTTATGTGGTAGCTGACTTCTTCATGGCTCAACCAAGGTCTACCAACACAATTGGAACATGGGCAGTGTATGCAACCACTATCTGAAGCATTGTGAAATGCAAAATCTATAAAGCTCTCCAAATTGTTTTGAAAATTTCTTGAGATCTGATCAGTTTCATACACCCAACTTCTGTCCATTCTGTAAAAAGAATTTATATATGTCATTTTGTCATAAACAATTCAATAGGATTGAACTTTAATAGAAAATACATTTAAGTAAATGATAAAGGAAGAAGTTTCTAGTCGATGTAGTGAAAAGCACCCCACCCTCATAAAAGTGAGTATTGGCCAAGAAGGACACATAATATACAACGTACAATGAGAACCATATTTAGTTGACCCTAAAGTTATATTAGTACAGTCATCTTGGGCGAAATGGAATATATGATCCTGGTTAACTGATGAATTCAAAAGTTCGTATTCTATATGTTGGACACTATCTAAGGTAAGAAATCATGTGATGATGAGTTGACCTCACTCAATTTCTTACATGCTAGTGAGAATGAGGGCTTAAATTAATGAATTGAGTTCACTGATACCATGTCAACCGTTATACACACCACGTGAACCCTTATACACACCATATGAACCCTTATACCATATTGTCATTATTACAACCATTAATAACAACTTATTAAATAACATCACTAGTTAAAGATAATCAAATTGAACATAAATCAATAATAATATTGGATATATCAAGTAAAATGAATTCATGCTATCATACATCATAAATGACCACCCACAACCATGACTAATGACCACAAAGCTCCACTTTCAGCCAAATCAAAAGTGAAAAAAAACACATAGTTGTAGAAAAAAACATCATTTGTGTGAAGAATAATAATCTCATGGTCCTCATGATATTTGAACCACGCAGTCATGATTTTCGAGATGAACTGGTATCCATGAAACCATATGAGAAACACGATTCAATACA
Organism: Viscum album; assembly: GCA_963277665.1. Taxonomy (NCBI): domain Eukaryota; kingdom Viridiplantae; phylum Streptophyta; class Magnoliopsida; order Santalales; family Viscaceae; genus Viscum; species Viscum album. Next base: position 1,667,149,120 of record OY728143.1, on the reverse strand, counting down.
TACATTTTTCTGATTTTCCCAAGCATTTTGAGGAACCCCAAATCAGTGAAAATGGTCATTGTGTTTTAAAAAGGTGATTGAATAACACATGTACGATGTCGAAGGCAGAATGATTAATGGTTATATTAGAAAAACTAATATTCACTAATATTGTGAATTTTACATTCTGTGAATTTGTTTCATGAAGAAGGAAGAAGTACTAATTAGGGACCACATACTATTTGGAAAAGTTCAAGAAAATACTCCATATGTTCTATTGTGCAAAGGATAAGTGAACTGTGTGTCATTTTATATATATATAGATTTTGATAAAAACATGATACATAATTGTTATGTAATACACATAGTGTACAAAAATTAAGATGAACAAGATCTTCATGTTTGGAACGATCTTAATGAAAAAGTGATTTTCATGAAATAATATCAATAAATATTACAAACAATTTCTTATTAGTTCCTATACATGAAGCTATAATATTTGAAGCAGATTAAAAAAAACTATGAATCTTCAAAATTAGAACACAATAAAGAGACACCATGCCCTTATAAATGTAAATGTCTAATGAAAACATTAATTGGACATACACCGATATAGGTATTTGAGTACACAATTCGTGGAACAATCATAAAATTTTACAAAAACCCTAAAAATTGGGAATAAAGAAATCAAGAATAGAAGGATATGATTTATAAGAGGTGGAACTATATCCTTGATAAAATAAAGAAGGAGTCTAACCTGGTAGGTGCTGATTCGATGAAAGATGTGGGGATTGGGAAGTCCTTCTGCCAATGAATCGCTCCACGAGACGAGCCGAAGGCTTCTGGAATCGTGGGGTGGCCGCTGCCTGCATTTTGGTATTTGGGAATTTTTTTCCCAATGGTTCTTAAAAACCGTTGGGAAAAACCAATATTTCCCAACAAAACCAATATTTCCCAATGGTTTTATGAAACTGTTGGGAAAACTATGTTTTCCCCCCACTTTTCCCAATGGTTTCATATAACCGTTGGGAAAAGTAAGTTCTTCAAGGTCTTTCCCAACGATTTATATAAACCATTGGGAAAGACAACATATGCCAATGGTTCCTTTGAACCGTTGGTATACAACTGTTGGGAAAACTTCCCTTTCCCGTAGTGGGTGATTATTGGTATATTGGGAAATATTTTACTGAGTCATGGAATATATAAATCATAGGATTATTATGAAGGATTATTTCATAAGAATGATATTACATGTTTTTGGGGTTTTAAGCTAAATGTTATGAGATAAACGTTGAGTTTAAAACATTCTTTTAATTTTTAGGTTATTAAGGTTAATAGGGATATTGGGTTGTTTTTTTGTTAAATGATATATGCTAAACCTCTTGTGTTATTATTGAATTTTATAATTAAATGTATTATTTCATTATATAATGGTTTATAAATTTATATTTTTATCTTACATTATTCTAACCATTTAATTTTTTGTTAATATTTAATGATAGGAGGAACAACTTTTTATCCTCCTTTGGATTTTGTGATTCATTATAAGTTGATCTTATATCTTCAGGAATGATGAATTTATCTTGAATACTCATCATTTGGAGAAAAATATGAGCTTATTGTATAAATTTATTAATGGATGAAATTATAATTTTCATGTAATTATATTTCCATATATTCATCAGCCTAGATTATAAATGAATTCATTAAATCTATAAAAAGGAACATGAATTTTTTTATCATATTATCTTCATTAAGGATTAATTGATGGTATTTTTCACACCTAATTAGTTTACGGTCATATGGTATTTCAATTTATCTTGATCATTCACTACCTTAAGATCAATGTTTTCTTTCATTATCCATAATTTTTTGGACATTACTTGTTTTTGAGCGTCTATATTTTTATTTCCCATTAATGTTATCCTATTTTGTAACCTAGTATATGTTATTCAAGATGACCTTCATATTTCCATTTCCCTCTATTTAAGAGGATTTTTTATTCCCTCTTTTTATGATGTGGGATCTTAATAAAGATATTTTAAAATATCAAATATTTTATTACTAAGATCAAGTTAAAATTACAAGAGCTAAATTTACTAAATGGGTATAATGTAATAACCTGAGATTTTAAAATACTATTATATCTTATAGTGTATACAACACACAACACCAAGATTAAACGAACCATATAATATTATTATTTAAATTTTATAGTTATAACCTATAAATTAAATCAGTGGGTATGAATAGGATTAACCACATATAAAGTCACTAATAAATAAAAATTTATTGATTAATTCTTGGGAAATATGCACTCAATTTTTTAGTAATATCATTTTATGATTCAAGATGTGTTTTGTTGAAAAAATGTATTATTAATTTTAATGAGTAGGTGTTATATTTAATTTGTAGAAAATTTAAAAATTTTACTTGAAAAAAATAATATGATTTTTTAAACTAGCATATCAAAATTAGTTTTTGGTGAAATTTTGGAACATTTCTGAACAGATTGATTTTTCAGCGAATAGTGAAAAAAATTATTTTTTAAAACTATAATTTAATTTCATTAAATAAATTAATTTTAAAGCCCCATTTTATTTTAATGTGACATAATTATAATTTAAATATAAATAATTTATTTAATTACATAGTAATCTTCACTATAGCTGATTTTGGTATAAAATCATTTTTGTGGTTAAAAAGTTTTCTAAAAAATGTTTTTCATTTTGTTTTTCACATTTATATGATTTTTTTTCAATTATTGGAATTTAATTTTATGAAATGGAAATATTTTATGGATTCATATAGTCACATTTATCCAATTATAATTTTATTATTTTTCTTAAGTAAACTTTTTGGTTAAAATTAAAAAAATACAGTTTCTATGAAATACAATATCTTTTATGACATCTCTAAGACATAAATACGAAAAAAAATATACTAAAAATTAAAAATGAACCGTGAATGATAATATAATAAAAATATAATATAATAATAATTCAATGAATATAAATTATAATTCATTTCATGATAAATAGGAAAATAATTTTCAGTGTCGATGTAATGCTTCATCGGTACTGGAAAAGTTAAATTCGTTATCATAACGATAATAAAGGAGAAGTAATAGTATTTTCAAAACTTTTATAGTAAATATTATGTATCAATTATTATTTTAATTGATATTTTATAACATTGGATTTATATAATAAGTATCTTATCTGTGTTTTTGTGCAGTGCTTATATAATGCTTGGAAAGACAAAAAAAATATTAAATATGTTTTCATGAAATTGATTTGAGTAAATAGAAATATTGATTGAATATAATATAATATTTTTAACTTAAATAATTTTTTGTATGATGATATTTTATTTTTAATTTTTATTGATGAAATAATTACCTTAAATTCTTATGTAACGACGACATAGTGATTCTGAAAGCAGTGAAAAAATTATGTAAATTAATTTCATAACTCTAAAATTAATTTTATTTTGAAATTGATTTATTCACAAGAATATTATAGATAAATATAAAATATTAGTTATTTTTTAATGGTTTATATTCTAATTTAATTTTTTTATTATTGATTACAAAGTCAAATTAAAATTAATAGTTCCAAAATGACAATAATGTTATTTTTTGATAAATAATATTTAATGAATTGATTTAAAATTAATAAAACTCTATAATTGGACAAGTAAAATATATATGGCAGAAAATATAAAATGTGGTACATTTTTGGGTCCCTTTTTATTTTATAATAACTTTATTGAACACTAAATATTAAAAAACACTGATTTAATTGTAATTGTCGAAAGGGTCAATGTTGGGTTAAAACTAGGAGATAAGGGATAAAACATAAAAGAAATGTCTTCAAATTTTATTTTATGATATTATTTAGAATCATACGAATATTTTGAGATAATTTTATAAATTTTGAGATATTTTCCCCTAAAAATTAATTCATATTAAGTAACTTATTAAAGTATTTCCAAGAGTGCCTATCCACTCACTTATAAATGTGAACCTTCTCTCCTGTTTTATTCACACTCCAGAAAAACAAATTAGCCATGAACTACAAAAATCCATCTTAAAAATCCTATTAATGTTCTATAAATATTAATTTTTAGAATAATACCTACCATATATGGATTAATGTGTAATTAAAATGAGGTTTTCTGATGAAGTGGTATAACTTTTAACAGAATATTTTAGCTTTATTTATTCTTCTACCTTCTTCATATCTTATTAAAAAATTCAAAAAATAATTAAATTAGTATATTACATATAATGAGATATTTTTCTTTTAATGGAATAGACTATATCCATCTTCACTTCCACCAATTAGGGAATAAGAACATCATTCATGCGTATGTGTAGACTACCACCTACCTGAATAGAGGTGTTTCATTTTCCATCACCGCCTCTCACATAAGGATATAATGGATGATTTAATATATATTTATATATTAAATTCATTAAATAATTATCATTCTAGAAATATTTTATATCATTTATTTTATTTCCATTTGATCCAATGAAAACTCATAACCCCATTCATGTGTACGTGCAGATTACCACATCCATGAACTGATGTGATTCATTTTTCTTCATCACATCACATGGATGGTATATATAAGTCTATTTAATGAAATAATTTTTTATTTTTTTATATAATTATTTTTATGGAAGGATAAAATAATTTATACCTTTCTTTCATCATTATCATTCAAAAACAAAAACATTACTCATGCATATGTATGACTTTCCATCTCCATCATGAAAATAACTTTTTATTAAAAACATCCTTAAAACACTGGGATGAGAAAGTGATGAAGTCTAAGAGTTTCACCTTTTACAATTAAGTTACAATCATGTAGTAGGTACCTAATAAAACTTTATAAAGTTATATTTTCACTATAAATCCCTATAATAGTGATAATTCTAGATACAATGTTCCCTTACATTCAAGTATGATTAACCGTTGTGCCCTGTTGAATGGTGTCTATTCACTTTATAATGTAGTAATAAGATTCCATGGGGTTCAAAATCGATCAATAATAAGGAAATTCATATTTTTGTATCCATATTCCACCACAAAAATATTGATCTTATATAGAGTGTATAACAAGATCCCACTATGCGTTTTCCATGTTTTTATCCTGATGGAGTTAGAATATTCATAGTAAGTGCAGAAACCAAAGATCACCACCCCCTAATTAATATAATCATGAACGAGCCATAAAAATCCATTTTTAGTACATAACTATGAGGATTACATTTAACCCACCACCCTTGGGTTCCCTTAATGTTTCCTTATGAGAAAAAAGGAAGTTCTTTGAAGTATTTATCTTAAGGAAATAGATGAACCCTCACTAGGAATAAGAGAGGGAAGGTTTGATAGAAGAAGTTTAATGTGAACATGGATTTCGGGGATGGAGAAATTTCTTCCCTTGCCCTCATTATTATTCTTGTCTAATAAAACTCAGTACACAACTACATGCCACATTCCATAAACTTTTACTTCAATACCATGCTCTAAGAAACCAAAAAGTGATGAAGCCCAAAAAATAATCCCCTCAGTCTATAATCCCCACGATCTGGATGATGGACTCCCAAATTGAGTTCCCCCATTCACATATGAATATTATATGCAAAGACTATTCTAAAATAGTGGATATTTACCCACATAAATGTAATGTAAGATAAATACCTTACTTTTCACATTTTTATCTATGAGGATAAAATTGGTCCTTACTCACCAAATAAGGTATGTTTTTGGAGGTGGTATATCATTAAACCAAATATTTCGCACCCGCCCATATGCCTCATGATTTTCATGTAACAATGACTGTACTTCTCATTCTATGACGAGAAATTCTATCAACTTTGAAAAATGAATCTTTCTGGTTCATCGATCGAGATTCAGTTCCAAGGGAGGTTCTTCTATCCCTCATTGAGAGTCATGGTAATAAGGTCATGGAACTTTATGGATTCCCTAAAATAGATATCTGGGGTTTGTAATCCCATGAAGTAGAATATCACATAAGCTGGCTCTTTTAGAGAGTTTATTTAAGTGAAGCACACCACATGAAGTGCCTCTATTCTTCGATTTTATTCAGAGACAAATTCAATTAATGTGGTGTTTTTGATTCAGAGTAAAAGAGAAAAAAAGTGTCACTTTTATCTTCATTTTGATAATCTCTATTTCAATTGGCTCTTAGTATTACTTAATTTTAATTTTTATTTAGCTGCATTAATTGGAAATATAAATTAAATTTATATTACATAATTTTAATTAGTAAGAAGTGATATGAAATTAGTAATAAATTTACTCAAATTACTCATATAAATAATTAACAATGAATTATTACTTAAGTTTAATTAAAAATTAATTAAAAAATATTAAAAAAATCAATTAACAATTACTTATAATTACTAAACTGAAAAAATAATAATTTTTATTTATATCTATATATTGTTTATAGTATAAATGACTGTATGTCAGAGTACACCAGATTAATTGGCTCAATAATAGAGCCTTTAATTAAATTATAGGTATGATAATGAATTTATTTTTTCATCAACCTTGACCTCTGTTTTTAATTGAAGTTATGAACATGGATTTAGGTTTTGAATATATTTTGTACATATTAAGTGTTATTGGTGTCAAGAATTGAATTCACTCTTGAGTAAAGTATACCTGAGTGGAGGTGATTTGGGTCAGACCACCTACTCTTCTAGAGGATTGACTTTGCCTAGGAAATTGAAAGGGGCTGGCTATTTGTTGCTCCATTTTTAATCATGTTGATTTTCCTAATCTCATTTGTCTCAATGATTTTATATTATGTGTTTGTATACCTCATGCATATGATACATGTTGATATATATGAAAAAAGTTTACTTATATTTTTAGGTAAGTAACAAAAACTCAGGGGTTGTGTAAAGAGTTACACATCAATATGGTTTGAACATATTGTTTTGGTAGAGGGAATAAGATTACAACAAAAATAAAAAAACATGCATACATTAAATGGAATAACATGAGATAAGAAGGTGAGTTTAAATCCCCTCAAATACTAAGTGTGGTATTTTATTAAAATATTGAAATATTTTAAATTCATATATTGTGTCTGTGATCATATTTAATTAATAATAACGATTTATTTTAGATAAAAAAATATTTATTCCTATATTTATTGCAACAGTCAAAAAAATTATACTGAAAAAGAAGATTGTTATAGTATATAGTCATAAGGAGTTGTGATTCTTAGAGGATATAAAAGTTTAGAATCTATTCAAATAAAAATTATTCAAATGTTTAAACTGATGATTAATCAAGTGATAGAGTCCATAATATACACACATATTCAATTTAAAGATAGTTTATGGCATGTGGTTTATCTAGTAACTGACAATGAAGAATGTTAAAACATACATTCATTGATTAAGTACTAACTTGAGAATAAAATGATGGAGTTATATGTCAGTATTTCTATAATGGAGTTTTCATCAACATTAAAAGTTGATCCATCCGAAATTCAAGATAGAATGTCATATCCTCATGCTATAATACATCAAGAAGTTCCATTAGTAATATTAGTTCTTCCATCATATCCTAAGGCCACAGTTTTATATCCTTAAGTTTCAATGTATCATAGAGGAAGTGATGTTTATATGGATAGTACTCTAAGTATTTTATATGTGTTGGTCGGTACTTTTTAGGAAGATGAAAATTTCAGACAAAAATATTCTGAGGAAGTTAAAGAAGAAGAGCATTGAAAAGAACAGTCTATTTCCACTCTTATGAGGTTCAACTGACCTTCAAACCATCCTCCACTATTGTATTCATGGTTGACCAAAGGCATGAATCACTTCACATAATTTTATTGGTTAGTTACAACACATAGTATAGAATATCATGGAATTATTGGTGGTACAAATAATGGGTGGGATTAAGGTGTTCTATATATTGGATGATAGTTTGAGATAAAAGAAGAAATGAATAATGTTATAAAACAATATCACATTGAAATACATTAAATTTATGTTATAGAAGAGTTAAAGAGATCTTATTATGTTATTTGGTGTGAAAAAAATGATTTCATCTGGAGATGAGATTGTGAGCTATAATTGAAAAGACTTTTAATTATTGTAACATCACTAGATTTACTCTAGACACATGTGTGAACCCAAGATTGTCACATGAAAAATATTCATTAGATTCTGAGTTTGTTTCAAATATTATGGTCGAAATGAAAAGAGCATGTGAAAACATTCCTATAATTTTGGTGGTGCAGAGAATCAAATAACTTTTTGGTTATCAAATATCTTACTAGAAGTCAAGGGAGGTACAAAATAATGATATTGTAAAACTTTATGGTGACTCTGATGAATATTATTATGTTTTACAACATCTTGTAGATATTTTACACCACAATAATGATGTGATATATGAATTATTTACTACAGAATATGTTAACCTATATAGCCTTGTTTATCAGTCGATGGTTGTGTTTGATAGATTATTTTGACATTTTTACTATGCGTAGAAGATTTTATATATTAGAATAATTTTATATATATTTAAGGCACATTTATGTGTGGAAAGTATATCGAAACATTATTGATTTCTGCCACAAAATATGGTAATCGTGCCCCTCTACCCTTTTCATTTTCTATTGGGGAGAAGTAGAACATCTCATCATGGAGATAGTTCTTAGACTACCTATAGAGTTTTTTATAGTAGAAGGGATTTTTCTTATTTCGGATCATCGTCAAGAAATCAAGGAGGCAGTATAGTTTGAGGGTCTATCCTAAAGACCACCATATTCCAATTATTGATATTATATTCAAAACATTTCCATCAATGCATGAAAGAAGTTCATGAACATGTCCATTAATAAATAAATCATAAAAATTGGTATGAATATCATTTTTGTTTTAATAATCATTATCATAGTTACTATCATATTTGTTCATATTAGTTCCAATATGTTAGCATACAAGCCTAAAAAGGATGGAGGAGCATCTTGAAGATATTCACAAAGCTAATACAAAAGTTTATGATTACATGATGAAAATTACAAATAATAAATGTTTGTAGGAATATTATGATGGGAGGAAATATGATAACAAACATCACAGAATGTATAAATGGATATTTCAATGAAATTCAGAAATTACCCATCACAGGTAATTAAGAATATTTGATTATATGTTAATTAGAAGAGATAATATTATAATACAATATTATTATAATGTTTTAAATATAAATTATAGGTTTGGTACAAGATATCTTCTATCATAGTGTAAAGTAATTTTTGGAATGAGGAAATATGGATGAAGAGGGTCTGAATAGAGGGATACGATATGGTCACAATTTTGAGTGTGAACTAGATAGAGTTATTCAAGAGCCTTAAGTATTTTGAGTCACTTTATTGGATCATGCAGAGCAATGATTTGAGGATGTTAATTTTTGTGATGATATGTATCATAGCATTCGTCGTGTGAAATTTGTTTTATTAGAGAAGAGTTAATGTGAATGTAGAAACTTTTAAGAATTATTATATCCTTATAGCCACATGACTGCGACATGTGTTGGCGTACACTTATCTTGGGATCAGTTTATTAACCTACATTGTTGACATCAGAGTATTAATGACTCCTACAATTATCAATGGATAACTATTTTGGAATATTATAATTTTCAGTTTTCTGATGGAAAATCCACGCTTTTACTGAACCTTACTAGGCGACGACCAAAAGGGAGGTTGAAGTTGAATTATATTCAAAATGATGAGGATTATCCTAGTGAACAGACACCCTGATAGAGGTGAAACATATGTATCCTAGATGTTCACACAAGTAATAATTTCCCAAGATGCATAAGGCAATCATCTAATAAATAAAATGGTTAATTTACTCTAACAATTATTATAAATGTTTGTATATGTAATATTTTTTTCATTATCATCATTTTTAATCATATGTTTCTTATTTAGTTAAAAAAATATTCACATTTATAACCAAAATACATAAAAGGTATTCATATAATGGATCATTCTTTTCATGTGAAATTTATATATGGTATGAATATAAAATATATACTTATATATTATAATACATACATATATTTAGTATATAAAATAATATATCTCACAAATATATTATAGATTAAAATGTTAAATATAATGTTTATATATTTTTAATAAATCTACAAACATAATGAAAATATAAAAATTGTTACTACTAAAATTAAATTAAAATAAATTTTATACGTTACATGATAAAAAATTATATAAAAAAAAATTCTATAATGAAAAAGTTACATTTGATAATTTTAAAAATGAATTATTTATCAGTAAAAAATTCATGTTAAATATTTTATGTGTAAGTTTAAACTCATTTAATAGCATAAAAATTTATTTCAAAGAGAAAATATTGTATTCTTCAAAAATAAAATAGAAAACACATAACATATATGGTCACTATAAAGAACATACTTCATCTCTAGGAAAAAACAAAAAGTGACAAACCAAATATTTTATACTAAATCATTAAAACATGTATGAGTTAAATATATTCTGAAATGAATGTTTTACTATTCATACCTTCAGATTGAGAAGCCTTTGTTATCAACCCAACTGTCACATGTGTCAAGCGATGTGTTGGCATGGGGACCTATTAGCCTTATTATTGGTCAAAGAGAACATAATTTTCATCACAATTCACCCCCAGTATCCATTTATACATACCTCATGCATATTGGATTTTATATAGTCTCCATGTGCAACTTCATTGTAACACCCCAAGAATTTAAAAATAAATATATCCTCTAATACACACATAACTGATTCTTTGTGAAAAAACACTATTTAATTATAATTATTTACACTAGATAGTTATAACCTAGCCATGAAACATAATTTTACACTTTCATGATTTGAATTTTTAAAAATGGACATACACAGTTGTGATCAGTATGTTTTTTAGAGTCTAATATGACCAACTTAATTTTTTGGTGAATAGTAACTTGACCCTTATGAAAATTAATGTACCCTTATGAATAGTAATGTTACCCTTATGAATAGTAATGTTACCCTTATGAATAGTAACTTGACCCTTATGAGTAGTAACCTCACCCATTAAAGTATAAATAAAATTTATATACCTTATAAATGAGAGTGAATGTTTTAAAAATTAAAAATTAAGTGTTGGTATTTTTGTGAGTAATAAATATTTAAATATAATTTTAAATTAATAAATTTATTTAAAATAATATTCGTTTCCATAAAATTTATTCCTAAATAAATATTTTTTTTCCCTATGATTTTAGGATAATTTTATGAGAACTCAGTTAATTTTTGAAAGTATTATAAAATCTATTTTAAATTTAAAAGCTTTATTTTTCTAGTGAAGAATGGTTTTATTTAAAAATTAAATTTCACATATTTATAAAATTATTTTAATAATATGTAGTCCATTTTTTAATTCTAGACTTTGGAAAATTGATAGGGTGAAGTATTGGTATTTTTCTAAAATACTTGAATTTTAGGTGAATAGTGAAATTCAATAATTTACAAAAATATGCTAAATAAATGAATTTCTGCATCATTCTTGATTCATGGATGACATAAATTGACATTGGTTAGAACTAAAATTCACTTATTACTATTTTTAGTAATAATAATCAATACTATTCATATTATTGAGCCAAAATAAGAAAATAATGATTAAAATAATCGAAAAAACCCTCCTCTCCTCCACTATAAAAACCACCCTCACCCCCTCTTCTATTCACTCTTTTAAGCCATGAATATTCTAAGAGTTATTCCAAAATACTCATACTTATTTCCTACCCACTTCTAAGATCCATTTTTGTTTCCAAAATACCAAAACCATTTCCCTTAAGGAGGTTCTCAAGGTGGTTATTTCAAGAGGTAAATCCTCTTCATTTTTTATTTCAATTTCATTTAAATTTATCTTCATTTATTATTCTCTACTAACCTAATATGTACAATTTATAATGATAAATATAGTATCATATATATACTAGAATTATATCATGTTAATATAATAACCATTATCAATCTCCTTACTCTCCCTCTTCTATTTTATAAATGAAATCATCGTTCAGGAGGTTCCATTTTACAACCTTTGTGGATGACAACGTTTCATTCATCAAATTATTCTTCAAATATGTTAATAAAATCATTTTAATGGCTGAGAAAGATTTTAAGGTTTATAATATAACCCTTTTTATGTTTTTAAATTAACATATTTACATAAAACTAAACGATAAAACAAAATGAGTTCATTATGATCAATAACCGCCGTAATAATCTAAACGATTATCACTAATTATCTATTTAATGATTCATACTAATACCATGTAAAAAATTATATATATAACCATTTAAAATTATTTATTTTCATTAATAATATATAAATTAAATTCTAGATAATTATATTCATTCCACATGATCTTCTATACTCGTATACAAGTATGCTGGTTGTTAAAACCAAGGAAACAAACGCTCCTGAGTGATAAATTTGTATCTTATAACTCATCCAAAAATCCATAAATGTACTTAATAAAATTATAATAAATAAAATAAATGTATTTAATGTATTTAATTTGATTATAAAATATTTTAATGTCAAGTTTCAAACACATTTAGATATAAGGTAAGGGGTTTCTCATCTAACTTTTATTTCCATGAGATTTCCATTATTCACCAAATATTTCTTGTATATGGTGTATTTATATTTAAATATGATATATAATATCATTAATATATTTATCTTCATGTTATTAAATTATTTATTGGATTATTGTTAATTTTTGGACATACGATTCATTGATTATAAAGTAGTAAGTGTTTCCTCATCTGACTTCCATTTTTGTGAGATATTCCTTATTCACCACTATTTTTTGTGTATGGTGAATGTATAATAGAAATTGATTTATAATATAATGAATCTAATTATTTTCATGGTATTAAATGTATCATTTTATTATTATTATGTTTTGGTCATATGATTCAATTGATTACAAACTAGTAAAGGATTTTACCTGAACCCCCATTTTTCCTTCAGGTTACTGTTTCAATACCTTTAATCAACTGTAATGCTTATTTATTTTTGTATATTTCTTCTAAATTATTTTTATATGTTCTTAACTCGAATATCCAGATCGTATCATCCTTCATTTATTATGATATACATGTTTTAAAATGGTTCCCTTATAAATTCTTCCCGATAAACAATCCCGATTCAAGGGAACTTCTCAAATTATTACTCATTTTCAAGTGAACTATATAATATATTTTAAGACATAATTATATTTATAAAATTAAAAATTTAATCATCAAAACATACCATGGTTAATTTCTAGTTTTATAAAAATAAAAATTCCTTTCCACTTTAAAATCTCTTTAATATTTTCCATAAACTGCCTTAAAATGTTTTATTTCAAAAGCTTCTTAAAAACACTTTTTACATGATTTCACTTCAGTGGGAAATAATTTGTGGCCGAAATATAATTTAAATATCCTTACCTTTTATATTTTTGGGATATACATGTTTTTAATCTGATTTTATGACAAATAAAATTGATTTGCCAAAAGAAATCTTCTTTCCAAAGTAAAAAAGGATTTTTCTCATCTCACTTTAACTTTTATTAGATATATTCCTTATTTACCACTTATTCCTTGAATTTGGTGTATGTAATTCCATTTGATATATAATATCAAGATTATCCTTATTCTCCTAATATTATAAGGGATTATTATCTAAATATTTCAAAGTGGTATGAGAAACTTTTGAATGTTTAAATAATATTTCCTCATGAACTTTTCAATGGTGTAATTTAAAAGGATATTCATCTATGTAAAATACCTTTGTTGAATATTGAACTTCATTGAGGTCTATATATTATGATATAGTATACCATATGTTATATAAGGGTTTATGATCAGTTTGACTGTAGATGTGCTAATTTGTTACCATTCATGGGTTATAGTTAAAGTATTCACATTTCATATGACTTTTTTTTTCAATAAGAATGTTTATGTTGTTATTATTTCAACCTTTTCATATAAGGAATGTATTAGACTTAGTAAGTGATGGGTGGGGAATGCTATATCCCTTTGATTAATCAGTAGGTATCATGAGACAAAATAGTTTGGGTTTTTACCTGTTTATGATTGGTCTTGGCATGAGGCCTTGAGAGAATGATTATGATGTTTGACATTATGAATTAACTCATTATGAAACAAGTAATTTATATCCCATGTGATTATTTTACTAGTAGAATTTCCATGGTTATGTTTTATTCAGGAATTATTTATTCAGTTTTTATTCCTTCTATATTATGTTCAGGATGTGAATATGTGTATTATGAATGACTTGTAGGAATAATCTAGGAGTTATGGTAGTTACTAATGGATATTATATATTATATTTCATTTCAAGATGTAATTTTGAACTTATGTATGTATTTTGTTTCCCAAAACTACTAAACTACCTGGTTCTTCAATATATGACTTTCTTGTAATCATGGAAATGAAATAAAATAATGTAATGGCTTTGGTAAACTGAGTTTTGGGCATTATAGTTTCTATCAAAAGAAATTTAGTAAAATCCTTAGAAAATTAGATTTAGAAAATGCAGACTAGTGAACAAAACCCTAAGTTAGACTTTAAGGATTAGAATACAAGAATATGCTATAATTTTGTAAAGTTATAGATTATGTGGATCTTCTTAGAAAATAAATCCTTGTATGGATACTACAAGTGGATGCGGTTCTAGAATAGATGTAACTAGGAGTAAAAACTATAACAAGTGGTTCCGAGCTTGACTCAGGGTAACCTAGTACACAACAACAGGCCTTAATGTGCACCTAGTTTGACACTCCCAAGGGTAGGCTTAGTATAATTCACATTTTCTATACAAACTATTATTATGGATTTGAATATATAATGAAAATGAATAAACTTGGTTAAAACTAAGGTGTATTAGGTTGAAAATAAGTTATCATTATATTCTATAAATGATTATACATTTTTCTCAGTATTACTATTATTACTCACACAATGTTTTTTGGTTTTAGTCAATGGATGGAATAAAAAAGAGTCATGTAAACATTGAACATGATATAAAATGTGATGGTGATGAGAAACCAAATGGGATGTTGATAGGAGTGAAAGATATTGTGTTCATGACTAATTAGTTTTCCCTTGAAATATTATTAACAACATATACAACAAACAACACCTGAACCCACCTAAGAAGAGAAGAATGGATTTTTCTAAGAGCTTCAGTAGTGGAGACCATGAGGAAAAGAAGGCCTGACTTCTAGAATGAAATAAATGTGGAAGGAGACACATAGGGAAGTGTCTCAAAGGAACATAGATATGATTTATGTGTGGGAAGAAATGACATAAAGAAAACAATTATCAAGGAAAAATGAAGAGTACAATGGAAGGAAACTAAACTGATCATATGAATAAATTTGTAGTTATTTGCCTTAAGTTTAAGGGACATGGGATTTACCTGAGTCGATGACCTATTCTGTAGGACAAACATAAGACCATGAAAGACCTTATGTAGAAATAAATGTATGATGTTTTTCTTTATTGAGGTTGTATAGAAAATACTAGTTAAAATAATGTTTATTAATTGACTGTATTTCATGTTTGTCTATCATATATGTTTTTAGAAAAGGGAAATCCCATATTTCATGTAGAAAACCAATGCGTTTGGTAGGGTCATGGTGTTTGAACCCACAACCGAAGGGCAATAAGGATGCATCACCTACTACTAGCCTACGTGAAGTCCTGGTTATCATAACTATTATTTTAGTTAAAGCATCTAACAGATAAATGTTATTTTGATTTTATGGACTTTTGTTTTGTCAATTAGATGAATTTTTGATTTTAAAATAATTTTTTGGTTGAGTGATTAATTTTATTTTGGAAGACATTCAAAATTTTGGGAATCCTATAAGACTTTGGTAAATAGAATATTTGAGGAATAATGTTGAATTGTATTTTGGAGTCAAATATGATTTTATTGTTGACATATGGTTATCCAGGTTATTTATCAAAATGGATAGAATATCTTGGATATTATTTGATAGTTGAAATTAAATCTTTGGTATAAGAGATTAAAAGTTATCGATGTCATTTGGGAGTCTATATAAACGAATCCTTATAATTTTGGATTCATAGTCTTGAATTGTTTTTCTGAAAAATGATAGTAATTTGAAAAATGATCTATGTTGAACCTTGAGTATTACATTTTAATTTTAGAGATTATAGTTTCTTTTCATCATATAAAGGTTTATTATTTTTGGTAATTATCTTATCATATCCTAACCATTTTGGATTTTATTTATGCATAAATACAAGAGGAATAGATAATTATACTTTTGTGGGATCTGTGATATGTAGAAGTTAATTCTAATTCTTAAGGAATGAAAAATTCATCTTGAGCATTAATTACCAGGTATAGATAATGAAGTGAAAACACATCGAAGAACAACAAAAGGATGATATTATTCTTATGACATGGAAATTAATAAAGTAAATTTAATTTCCTAAGTGCTTATCTAGATAGTAAAGGAATCCCTAAATTCAAGGAAAAATATTTTTTAACAAAAACCTTATCCATATAGTTTTTTCTAAATGATCAATGTTATTTTAACTGATCGAATGATTTATGACTTTGTGATGATTAAAATTATAATAACCATATACTCTATCACTCCCCATCAGAACATGATGGTCATATTATCATTTCATGTACATATCTTCACTTCACACTAATGTTACCCTATTCTAATGTGTTGTTTTGTAGTAACCTATTCATTTTCCTCCCCCTCTTGTTAATAGGATATTTTATTAACCCTATTTTTGATGTGGGTTTCCAAAAAAGTGAATTTTCATGTATAAAACTTTAAATTTCAGAGTTCAATTTCATTGTGTGAGGATTCAATTTATTGATGGAGGGGAGAATGTAACCCCCCATAAATTTAAAAATAAATATATCCTATAATGCAAACAACACTAAGTATCTGTGAAAAAAAAACTTTGTTATTATAATTATTTACACAATATAGTTATAACATAGTCACAAAACATAATTTTTTCACCTCTACAATTTGAATTTTGGAAAATGGATATACACCGTTATGATCCGTAAGTTTTTTAGAGTCTAATAGGATCAAATTAATTTTTTGGTAAATAGTAACTTGAACCTATGAATAGTAATGTACCCTTATGAATAGTAATGTTACCCTTATGAATAGTAACTCAACCCTTATAAATATTAACCTCACCCCTAAAAGTATAAATAAAATTTGGGCACCTTATATATGAGAGTGAATGCTTAAAAAATTTGTAATTAAATGTTGATATTTTTGTGAGTAATATAAATTTAATTATAATTTTAAATTAATAAATTTATTTAAAATAAAATTATTTTTCATAAATATTATTCTTAAATAAATATTTTTTTCCCTATGTTTTTAGGATTATTTTATGAGACCTTGGTTAAATTTTGAAAGTATTATAAAATCAGTTTTAAATTTAAAATCGGTATTTTCCAAGTAAATAACGATTTCCTTAAAAATTAAATTTCACATATTTGAAAAATATTTTGATAAAATATAGTATATTTTTGAATTCTACATGTTGTAAAATTGTTAGGGAGAATTTTTGGGATTTTTCTAAAATACTTGAATTTTTGGTTAATTGAAAAATTCGATAATTTACGAAATATGCTAAATAAATGAATTTCTGCATCGTGCCTGAGTAATGGATGATGTAAATGGGAATTGTTTCAAAATAAAATGCATGTTTTATTGTTTTTAGTCACAATAATAAATACTATTCATAGTCTTGAGACAAAATAATAAAATAATGATTAAAATAATGGAAAGACCCTCTTCTACTCCACTATAAAAAAACCACCCCTCACTCCCTCTTATATTCACTTATATAATTCTTTAAGCTTATCAAATTTCTTCTAAAATACTCGTCCATAGTCCCTCCCCATGTACAGGAGCCCTTGATTTTTCTAAAAGACCCAAACCTTTTTCCTTGAGGAGGTTCTCTAGGTGGTTATTTCAAGAGGTAAATCCTCTTCCTTTTTCTTTTAATTTCATTTCAACTTATAAGCATTTATTATTCTATACTAACCTCATATATCCAATTGATCATTATAAATATATTATAATCTATATACTGGAATTGTATCATGTTAATTTAATAACCATTATGAATATTCTTACTTTCCCTCTTATATTTTAGAAACGAAATCATCATTTGGGACGTGCCAATTTACAACCTTTGTGGATGACGAAGTTTCGTTCTTAAAATTTATGTTCAAAGATTTTCATGAAACCATTTTAATGGATTATATATATTTTAAAATTTATAATATATTTCTTTTTATGTTCTGTATGTATTATATTTACATAAAACAAATGATAAAACAAAATGAGTTTGTTATGATCAATAATCGCCGCAACAATCTAAACGATTATCACTAAGTGACTTATCTAATGATTCATCATAATACCATGTAATAAAATGATATATATAACCATTTATAATTATTTATTTTCATTAATAATATATAAATTCAATTTTATATAATTATATACATTCCACATGAACTTCTATACTCATATACAAGTTTTCCGATCGTGAAAACCGAGGAAACAAACTCTCCCAAGTGATAGATTTGTATCTTATAACTCATACAAAAGGCCATAAATGAACTTAATAAAATTATAATAAATAAAATTCATGTATAGGAGGTTCTTAATTAATTAATTAATAGATTTAATTTTATTATATAGGACATTAATTTCAAGTGCAGAAAACGTTCGGACATAAGGCAAGGGGTTTTTATCTCACTTTTATTTCTATGAGATTTCAATTATTCACAACATATTTCTTATATGTGGTATATTTATAGTGAAATTAGATATATAATATAATTAATCTTTTTAAATTCAGTGTATTAAATTATTCATTGGATAATTTTTAATTTTTGGACATATGATTCAATTGATTGCAAAGTAAAAGGGGTTTCCTCATCTCATTTCCATTTTTGTGAGATATTCTTTATTCACCACTATTTCATGTGTATTGTGTTTGTATAATTCCCATTTATGTATCATATAATGAATCTATTTATTTTAATGTTATTAGATGTATCATTTTATAATTATTAATTTTGGGGCATATGATTCGATTGATTACAAACTCATAAATGATTTTACCCAAACCCTCATTTTTTTCCTTCAGGTTACTCTTTTATAACCTTTACTGAAATATAATGCGTATTTATTTTTGTAAATTTATTCCAAATTATATTTATATGTTTTAAACTCAAATATCTTGATCATATAATCCTTATTTTATTGGGATATACATGTTTTAAAATGGTTCCTTTCTTAATTCTTCCCTATAAACAAACCCAATTCAAGGGAACTTTTCAAATTCTTACCCATTTTCAAGTGCATTGTATCATCTACTTTTAAGACATAATTTTTTTATAAAATTAAAAAATTTATCATGAAAAACTATCTTGGTTAATTTATGGTTTTATGAAAATAAACATTATATTTCCCTTTCAAATCCATTTAATATTTTCCTTAAACAACACTAAAATGTTTTATTTCTAAAGCTTTTTAAAAACACTTTTCACTTGATTTCACTTTAGTGGGACATCATTTATGACTAAAATATAAATTCAATGTCCTTACATTTTATATTTTTGGTATATAAATGTTTTCAATCTGATTTTATGATAAATACAAATGATTTTCCAAATGAACTCTTTTTTCCAAAATAAAATAGGAATTTTCTAGTCTCACTTTAGATTTCATGAGATATATACCTTGTTCACCACATATTCCTTTAATTTGGTGTATGAAATACCCTTTTATATATCATATCAAGTGTGTCGTTATTCTACTAATATTATATGGGATTATTATTTGAATGTTTCAAAGTGGTATGAGACACTTTTGAATGTTTAAAGAATATTTCCTCATAAACTTTTCAATGGTCTCATTTAAAAGTATCTTCATCTATGTCAACATAATTTGTTGAATCTTGTACATCATTGAGGTATATAACTTATTGTATCATCTAACACAAGTTTTTGAAGGGTTTATGATAAATTTTACTATGGATGTGCTAATTTTATACCAATCATCGGTTTTAGTTAAAGTATTCACATTTTGTATGCTAAATTTCCAATATGAATGTTTATGTTGTTTATTTTTCATCCTTTTCATATGAGGAATGTATTGGACTTATTATGTGATGGGTTGGGACTACTATAGCCCCTCTATGTATTGGTAGGTCTCGTGAGACAAAATAGTTTGGGTTTTTACCCATTTATGTATGGTATTGGCACGAGGCCTTAACAGAATGATTATGATGTCCGACATTATGAATTCCCTCGTTATGGAACTAGTAATTGATAGACCATGCGATTATTGCACTAGTAGAATATCCATGGTTATGTTTTATTATGTCATTATTTATTCAGTTTTTATTCCTTCCGTATTATTATCACGTATATTTTTTAAAGGCATGTGTTTTTAGTTATTCATCATGCATGGTATGTACATTTATGATTACTTTTGTTGTATTATTTACCCTTACTGAGCATCTAAGATCACCCATTTATTATGTTTTATATTTTCCCAGGATGTAAATAAATGTATTATGAATGAATTGTAGGGATAATCTTGGATTTATGATATTTACTAAGTGATCTTCTATATATATTTTTTAAATTTCACGATGTAATGTTGAATTTATGTATGTATCTAGTTTTACAAAACCACTAAAATACCTAGTCCTTCAGAACATGACTTTCATGTAATAATAATATTGTAATAAAATAATGCATTGTCTTTGGAAAACTGGGGTTGGGGCATTACAATTAGTATCAATGGAAGTTTATTAGAATCCATGGAAAACTAGATTTAGAAAATGAAGACTAGTGAACAAAACCCTAAGTTGGACTTTGAGGATAAGCATATAAGAACATCTGAGAATTTTGGAAAGTTATATATTATGTGGATCTTCTTAGAAAATACATACCTATATTGATACTACAAGTGGACATGGTTCTTGAATAGATGTACCTAGGAGTAACAACTTCAACAAGGTGTTTCAAGCTCGACTCAGGGTAACATGGTACACGACAACGAGCCTTATTGCGCACCAAGTTTGACACTCCTAGGGGATATACTTAGGATAATTCAAATTTTCTTTACAAAACATTATTATGGATTTGAATATATAATGAAAATGAATAAACTTGGTTAAATTTAAGGGTTTTAATGTTGAAAATAAGTTTTCATGATATTCTATAAATTATTATACATTTTTCTCACTATTACTATTGTTACTCACACTATGCTTTCTGGTTTTAGTCAATGGCTAGAATCCAAATGAGACTTGTTAACATTAGACATGATGGAAAAGGTGCTGGTGATGAGAAAACAAATGGGATATTTATAAGAGTGAAATATATCATGTTTATTCCTAATCAGTTTTCATAAAATATTATTAACAATATATACCTTAACCAACACACAAACCCACCAAAGAAGAGAATAATGGATTTTTCTAACAGTTCCAATAGTGTAAACCATAGAGAAAAGAAGGGTCGAATGATAGAAAGTAAGAAATGTGGAAGGAGACACCCAAGAAAGTGTGTCAAAGAAAAATGGTTATGATTTATGTGTAGAAAGGAAGGGCATAAAGCAAAGAATTACTAAGGAAAAATTAAGAGTACAATGTAAAGAAATAAAACTGAACCTTATAATCCATTTGTAGTTATTTTCCTTAAATTTAAGGGACATGGGAATTACCTGATTCAATTCCCTATTCTATAGGATGACCTCTATTCCAAGGAAGACCTGTGTGGAAATAAATGTATGATGTTTTTCTTTTTTGAGGTTGTATGGAAAATCCTAGTTAAAATAATGATTAGTAATTAACCTTATTTCAAGGAAGTATATCATATTTATTTTGGATGATATATGGTTTTAGAAAAACAAAATCCCACATGTCAGGTGACAACCTACTACTTTTGGTAGGGTCATGGTGTTTGAACCCACAACTGAAGGGAGACAAGGGCTTAATGCCTTCTACTAGCCTACGTAATGTCCTGGTTATCATGATTATTTTTTAGTTAAAACATCCAATGGATAAATGTTATTTTATTATAGGTTCTTTTGTTTCATCATATATATAAATTTGGTATTTGAAAATAATTTTGTAGTTAAGTGATTAATGTTATTTTAGAAGACTTTCTCAATTTTGGGAATCCTATGAGACTTTAGTAAATAGAATATTTTTAGGAATAAAGTTTGAATTGTATTTTGGAGTCAAATATGATTTTAGTGTGGAAATATGAAGATCCAGGTTATTTATGGAAATGGATAGAATATTTTGGAGATTATGTGATAGTGGAAGATAAATCATTGGTATAAGATATTTAGATTTATTGATGTCATTTAGAATACTATATGAACAAATCATTTTGATTTTGGGGTCGTAGTCTAGATTTTTTTTAAAGAATGATTGTAATTTTCAAAATGATATATATTAAACCTTTAGATTTATATTTTAATTTTAGACATTAAAGTTTCTTTTCAACATATAAAAGTTTATTATTTTTGGGTAATTATATTATCATATCCTAACCATTTTGGATTCGGTTGATGCATAAAGAAAATTGGAATAAATAATTATAATTTGGAGGGATTTGTGATCTGTAGAAGTTAATTTGAATTATCTAGGCATGAAAAATTCATCTTGAGCGTTCCATACCAAGTATTGGGAATGAAGTGAAAATAGATCAAAGAACAAACAAATAACGATATTATTCTTATGACATGGAAAGTAATCAAGTTTGATTTATTAATTTCTTATCTAACTAGAAAGGAATCCCTCAATTCAAGGAAAAATATTTAGTAACAAAAACGTTATCCATATAGTTTTATTTATGAGAAATCAATGATCTTTTAACTGATCATGATATTTACAAATTTTTGATGGTTACCATTCTAATGACCACATTCTCTATCACTCTCATCAGAACATGATGGTTAGATTATTCTTCCTTGTACATATTTTCAATTCACACTAATGTTACCCTATTAAAATGCATAGTTTTGTAGTAACCTATGAATTTTCCTCCCCTGCTTATTAAGATGATATTTTATTAAACCTATATTTGATGCGGGTTTCTGTGAAAGGTAATTTTCAAGTATAAAATTTTATGTTTCATAGTGAAATTTCATATTGTGAGGAAACAATTTATTGAAGGAGGGGACAATATAACACCCCAAGAATTTAAAAATAATTATAGTTTGTAATGAACAAAAAATAAATTCTATGTGTAAAAACACTTTGTTATTATAATTATTTACACAAGAAAGTTATAACTGATCCATGAAACAAACTTTTTCCACTTCCTTGATTTCAATTTCAAAAAATGGACATACACTGTTGCGATCAGTAAGTTTCTTTAGAGTTTAATAGGATCAGCACAATTTTTTGTGAATAGTTACATGACCTTTATGAATAGTAATGTACCCTTATGAATAGTAACTTGACTCTTTTGAATAGTAACCTCACCCATGAAAGTATAAAAAAATTTAGGTACCTTATAAATGTGAGTGAATGTTTTAAAAATTAATAATTAAGTGTTGGTATTTTTGTGAGTAATAAATATTTAATTACAATTTTAAATTAATAAATATATTTAAAATAAAATTAATTTTTATAAAATGTTTTCATAAATAAATATTTTGTTTTTATGTGATTTTAGGATAATGTTATGAGACCTTAGTTAATTTTTTAAATTATTATAAAATCAGTTTTAAATTTAATATCTAGATTTTTCAAGTAAATAACAATTTTATTTAAAAAATTAAATTTCACATATATATAAAATTATTTTAATAAAATGGATTCCATTTTTGAATTATAAACATCAAAAAATGGTGAGGGTGAATTTTTTATTTTTTTTTCTGAAATACTTGAATATTTTGTGAATAGTGAAATTTGATAATTTAAAAAATATACTAAATAAATGAATTTATACATCATGATTGAGTCATAGATGATGTAAATGGCCATTGGTTTGAACTAAAATGAACTTATTACTACTTTTAGTCACAATAATCAAGATTATTCATTATCTTGGGCCAAAATAATAAAATAATTATTAAAATAATGGAAAAACTCTCCTCTCCTCCACTATAAAAACCACCCATCACTACCTCTTATCTTCAATTCTATAAGCCTTGAAGATTCTCAAAGTTATTCCCAAATATTCTTCCTAGTCACTACTCACTTCTAGGACCCCTTGGTCTGTCCAAAAGACCAAAACCCTTTCCCTTAAGGAGGTTCTCAAGGAGGTTATTTTAAGAGGTAAATCTTCTTTCTTTTTCATTTAATTTCATTTCAATTTATCTTCATTTATTATTCTATACTAACCTAATTTTTCCTATTGATAATGATAACTCCTGTATCATATATATATTATAATTATATCATGTTAATATAATAATCATTATCAATATCCTTACTCTCCCTCTTTTATTTTATAAATTAAATCATCTTCTCAGAGGTGCCAATTTACAACCTTTGTGGACGATGAACTTTCATTATTCAAATTATTCTTCAAAGTTTTTTATAAAACCATTTTAATGGTTTATACATATTTTAAAATTTATTATATTTCCCTTTTTATATTATGTAAATAACATATTTACATTATACTAAATGATAAAACAAAATGAGTTCATTATGATCAATAACTGCCATAATAATATAAACGATTATCACTAAATGACTTATCTAATGATTCATCTTAATAACATGTAAAACAATAATATATATAACAATTTAAACTTATATATGTTTATTAATAATATATAAATTTAAATATTTAGAATTATATCCATTCCACATGAACTTCTATACTCATATACAAGTATGTTGTTTGTGAAAACCAAGGAAACAAATGCTCCCAAGTGATAAATTTGTATCATATAACTCACCCAAAATGCCATAAATGAACTTAATAGAATTATAATAAATTAAATAAACGTAGATAAGGTTCTAAATTAATTAATTAATGTATTTAATTTGATTGTCTATGATGTTATGGTCAAGTTCAGAACACTTTCAGACATAAGGTAAGGGGTTTCTCATATCAATTTTATTTCTGTGAGATTTCCATTATTTTCCACATATTTCTTATATGTGGTTTATGTATTCTGAGATTTGATATATAAATTCATGAATCTATTTATCTTCATGATATTAAATTATTATTGTATGATTGTTAATTTTTGTACATACGATTCAATTAATTACAAAGTAGCAAGGGTTTCCTTATCTCACTTCCATTTTTGTGAGATATTCCTTATTCACCTCTATTTCTTGTGTATGGTGTATGTATACTAATCATTGATGTATCATATCATAGATATATTTATTTTCATTTTATTCAATATATCATTTGATTATTATTAATTTTAGGGCATATGATTCGATTGATTACAAACTGGTAAAGGATTTTACCTGGACCCCCATTTTTCCTTCGGGTTACTCTTTCACAACATTTACTCAAATGTAATGCTTCTTTATTTTTTTATATTTATTATAAAGTCTATGTATATGTTCTCAAATAAAATATATATACCATATCATCTTTATTTGACTAGAATATACATGTTTTAAAATGGTTCCCTTCTCAATTCATCCTAACAAACAAGGTCGATTAAAGGAAACTTCTCAAATTCTTACCCATTTTCAAGTGCACTATATAATATGTTCCAAGAAATCATTATTTTTATAAAATAAAAAAATTATCATGAAAACATATCTTGGTTAATTTTTGGTTTTATGAAAAAAAACATCCCTTTCTACTTTAAAATCACTTTAATATTTTCCTTAAACCGTACTAAAATGTGTTATTTCAAAAGTTTCTTAAAAACAATTTTTTACATGATTTCACTTCATTTGAACACCATTTATGCTTAAAATATTATTTAAATGTCCTTAAATTTTCTTTTTTTTGGATATAAATGTTTATAATATGATTTTATTTCAAAAAAAAATATTTTTCCAAAATAAATCTTTATTCTTATATAAAAAACATTTTTCTCGTCTCACTTTAGAATTTCTGAGATACATGCATTGTTAACCATTTATTAATTTAATGTGGAGTATGTAATTCACTTTGATATATAATTTCAAGAGTCTCCTTTTTTGAATAATATTCTATGGTATTATTATTTGAATGTTTGAAAGTGGTTTGTGACACTTTGGAATGTTTAAAGAATATTTCCTCAAGAACTTTTCAATGGTCTTATTTAAAATTATCATCATCTATATCAACATACTTTGTTGAATATTGTACTTAATTTAGGTATATCTCTTATGATATAATCTACCATATTTTTTTGAAGGGGTGGTGATCAATTTGACTGTACATGTGCTAATTTGATACCATTCATGGGTTATAGTTAAAGTATTCACATTTCATTTGCCAGTTTTTCAATACTAATGTTTCTATTATTTATGTTTCACCAATTTCATATAAGGAATGTATTGGACTTAGAAAGTGATGGGTATGGCCTATTATTTCCCCTCGATGCATTATTAGGTCTCATGAGACAAATTAGTTAGGGTTTTTACCCGTTTATGTATGGTCTTGGATTGGGGAATTAACAAAATGATTATGATGTCTAGAATTATACATTCCCTCATTATGAAACTAGTAACTCATATCCCATGTGATTATTCTACTATTATAATATCCATGGTTTTATTTTATTATGGAATTATTTATTCAGTTTTTATTCATACCATATTATGCTCACGTATATTTTTTTAAGGCATGTGTTTTTAGTTATTCATAATTCCTAGTGTTTATGTTTATGATTACTTATGTGGTATTATTTACCCTTACTGAGCATATGAGATCAACCTTTTCATATGTTTTATATTTCCAAAAGATATGAAGAAGTGTATTATGAATGACTTTTGGGGATAATATAGGGGTTATGGGAGTTACTAATGGATCTACTATAATGTATTTCATTTAGAGCTATAATGTAGATCTTATGTATGTATCTAGTTTTAAAAAACTATTAAACTACCCAGTCCTTCAAGACACAAATTTCTTGTAATCATTCCAATGTAATAAAATAATGTACCATCTTTAGGAAACTAGGGTCAGGGCATTACATTCAAGACCATTGATCACCACTTTATTGTAGTATTGGTTGGGAGATGGAGCCCAGAGACACCCAAATTTAATCTACTTATGGGGGAGATGACCATTACTTTATAAGAGGTCACCTACATTCTCAATCTACCCATCCATGAATATTTAGTTATGAGTTTCACTAGTTGCGACTGATGTGTGGTCATACACCTTCTACCAGGCATTGACATTGTCGGAATACAACATGTCCTAATGGGTTCCCACTTGTGCATGAGGTGGATTGATGAGAACTTCTCCATCATTCCTCATGATAAATATGTGTAGATTCTTATTCGGTACACACATGCATATATTATCTCACTGTTTGGAGGAATGTTGTGTATCAACCACTCCATCTGCTTGATACATGTGATGTACCTACTATTACATGAGGATATTGACTAGATATATTATCACCTTTGTATAGATTTATTTATATCATTTGTTGAGATGATTTAAATCATATTTTAGGTTGTATGAAATTTATATAGATGTGATCCTGGGAGCGTGTTCCACATATCACTTTTCGAGTTGTCACATCACTTCCACATCAGCTATTTCGGGAATTTCCTTAGGGACACTATTATCTTTACATAATTTCATTGAGTTATTTTGTAAATTTATTAATTTATTTTATAAACATATGGTATATTACTTATTTTTAACTGTGTTGAGTCAGGCTCAACATTATGCACATACTTAGAGACACAGTGTGAATAAGTTTCAACAAATAATTGATGCTATACATCCAGAAGATATAAGTTAAACATTACATTTTTTGTAGACAAAATAATTATGGTATTAGTTTTTTAGGTTATTTAAATGTTTTATTATTAAATTTCTCATGCTAATTTATGAATTATTTTATCATTTTACATTTCAGTTTTCATGGACCCTGTATACAAGTTGTTTCTACGTATCACTTCCAATATACTACAAATCTATGATTCGAGATCATGGTGTAGTGGTTCCACTCACACACTTTAACATAATTGAGTGGAAATAGTTCAAATGAGTCATGTTCTGATTCTTCTATATATTGAATATTCCCATGGCACCACAACAGCCTGATGGGTTACATTCTGTTATGCTTATAGGTAGATTGATGACAGAATGGTCGTAGTTTTAAGAACATTATATCATTTATTGGGACACATGTGACCAATACAATATCTTTTAGCATGGATATCCCATAACATGATACTAGTTAGATGATTAGTGGGATTATTCAAATTGGTACTGATAAAACACGATCATGTACCTTATACATTAGGGGATTGACATTCAGTAATTGGTATATTTACTAAGATTTATTATATTAGTTTAGCTCATGTTTTGTATTAATTTTAATTTTATTATAATTGAAGTCAGACATCAATGATAATATTTTACATATCATAGATCCTCATGAGGAGGAACTTATTATGTTAGATGAAGTTCACCTAGATCAGGTGTCTCTCAAAGATCATATCCATTTCATACGTGGAGATACATAGTTATATCTCGATCCATATGCTTCAGTTGAGGCTCATGGGGATGATGATGTACATGGTGTTCCTACTGAAGATAATTCGCCACCACCACAGCTGCCAGCCAGAGGATATAGATGAGGACATCCGTGAAGAAGAAGGAAATGACTTAGATGTCCAAGAGAGGCTACTATAGATGTTGTTTCACTATAGAGAGATGATTCTACACAACTGACTGAGGATCTTGCATAGTTAGAAGATGTTTATATACCACATATGTTTTCTCCATTGATTATGTTGTACTATGAGATGGGTGTGGTTACACATCTTGTGGTGGAACCCACTCCCACCAATGATGAATTCTTTGATATTACACGTTTTCCATTTATAGGAGCTTCGAGGCCATATGGACTCACATATGCTGTTAGGAGGTATTCCACAAATTATATCTTGTAATCCTTTTAAAAGAGCCATGAGAAAGCACCCACAACACCACAAGAGGATTCAACCACACAGATATCTAGGAAACCATAGCAATAGAGATGTTAGATAGGGAGTGGGTTTGAGGTTCATAAAACAGGTTGTTATACTGAGGGGCATCAACGTTGATTTATTATGATGTCACATTTTATATATTTAAAAACATATTTATTGAGATAATTAATTGTTTTTCAGACAAATAAAAATAAATTAAAAAATATAGTAATGAAAAACTAGTTTACATGAACTATTAATAAATAAAAACTAACTCTGAATAACATAAAGTTTCAGTGAGATTTTACTTATAGTATATATCATATAATCATTTTTGTAACAGAACAATTTTAATTATAAATTATATTTATATTATTTACACTACTATAAATTAGATCTATACCTTCCATGTTGATTTATTATGTGGAAATTGATCTCTATTCGAGTGATCAAGGAAATGCCAAAAAAATTATATAGTTGTTATGTTTTAAGACAACGGTATTTTTTTTCATTAAAGTTATTTTTCATTAACTTTCATAACAATATTCTTTTAGTTTTTTAATAAATTATTATATGTTTACTTAGGTATTGTAGCAGGTACTGGATCAGGCACTATAGCAGGTACTGTAGTAGGTACTGGAACAGGTACTGTAGCAGCCAGAACTATTCACCCGATTTGGGCCTTCCGGCCACCGGTTTGGGCCTACAGGTCTCAAGGGCCTTCGAGCCATCAAAGGCCATCGAGCCACAGGGCCTTCGGGCCATTGAGACCATGGAGTAACCAAAATTCACACAGAGCAAGCCCCAAAAGAGGATCAGAGAAATAAGAATAGTAGTCACCAGAAGCAGAGCTAAACGGATTGGAAGAATGAGAGGGTATGGAAACCGTCATCGGGACCAGGCACCATGCAGCTTTATATGGGGCAATGCTAGCCGATCAGCAATGCAAGGTGGGGAGATAGGCAATCAATGATGAAGAAGCTGAGGAGGGGCAGTTCTAGTGGGTTGGGCCTACGAGTCATGTATTGGGCATGGTATGCCTCTGGGCCTTCGGGTCATGTATTGCAAGTCGTGTTGGACCTTGTACCTTGGGTCTAAGGGTCATATTCGAGTTCCCCTTAAACCCTTTAAATGGGGTTTATCCATAATAAAAATATATTTATAAAACTATATATAATTAATTGTAAACTAATAATTATTTCATTATAAATATTATTAAATAATTCTAAATATATTTAAATATAATAAATATATAATTTATATCTTATAGTAATTATATTTATTATAAATATATAAATATAAATATATTAAATATATAAATATGAATATAATAAATATATAATTATAAATATAATAAATATATAAATATAAATGTACTAAATATATAATTATAATATAATAATTATATAATTATAAATATAATAAATATTATATATTTACAATTATATACTTATAATTCTATATTTATTATATTTATATTTATATATTTATAATAAATATATTATAAATATAATATAATTATATATATATATCTACATATATATAATTATAAATATATATAAATATATATAAATATAACATTATATTAATAAAAATATGTCTATAAATAATAAATATATTTATAAATATGTATATTTATTTATATAATTATAATTATAATTATATAAATTTATATAAATTTCAATTATATATACTTATATATAATTATTAATTTATAATTATATATTTTTATATATATGGGGGAATGGGGTGGGAAAAATGAAAGTTGATGTGATGTTTTGTAAAAGGGCCTAAATGCCCCAACTTAGCTCACATTTTTAGTTAATACCCAAAAACCCCATTTCATCTAGGGTTTGGCTACCCCTTTTACAAAAATATTAAACTACTACATCCGTATAAAGAAAATATAATAATAAAAAACCCTTGGAGCCTTGTAAGCATGACATTTCTTCATCATTAAATAGAATGAAATCCAAAGCATATCCCACACATTGTAAAATAGGTGTATTCTACAGTAGTAATGTTAATTTTGAAAGCCATGCCAAAACCACCATGGAGCTCGAATTTATACCATAGTGTGAATCTGAGGTCTACCTATAAAGAATGAACCACCAAGTGCTACACACCCAAACATCCCGAGACTAGGCATTCATGAATTATTATATATAGAATAAGTGTATATAGAAGTCACTCCTCTAAATAACTAAGATGGATGCTGGATAGATGAGACCCCAAAATCACATGTATGATCTAAAATAATTAAGAGATGTCGGTTTATGGCCACACTAAGAACTGAGGCACTAAGGAGGCATCCAATATACATGGAATATTAGACGGGGAATCTGAAGAAGAAGACTAACCAGTGATATCATCTTTTAAGGAATTCATCACCATGAACCCAGCCTTAGAAGGATAGGAGATCAATGATGAGAACATCACAAAAGAAACTAGTTTTAGATCACTGAAAATATCCACCAATTCCTAGGAGGGAGGCATCATCAAAACACAGTTCTATAGTTGAGATTCATACATGGAAATAGTTGTATAGGGAGGGAAAGGAGTGGGTGCATGTGGAATGTTTTATAAATTTGAAATTGTCTTTTCTAATTTATCACTCTATCTAAAATACATTTGAAACACACCACATGGTGTCTCCATGCTTATAACATAATTCATTTTTAATAACTATTTTTAATAGATGGTTTTAAAAGTAATTTTTTAAAAATGAAAATTATATCCTGATTATTATTATGGAGATGACAAAACAATGACCCCATATACCACAGTCTACACACAAAATCCATTTTCTAAAATTATGAACTGAACATCCTCAAATCAGTAGGAACATACATAACAAATTAATTAATTAAATATGGAATTAAAAGAAATTAAAAAATGGTTTAGGTATAAAGGATTAAACTTGAAATAGTTCTTAGGAATGAAAATAATTGATTTTTGTTTGTTATACAAGAGTTAAAATACATTCATGGAATTTCTAGTCTCAAGGTAAGAGATTTCATCTCAATTTTCCTTCACCGATGCATGTTTTAATAATATGAACCAAATTACATTTACATTGATTATTTACTCCCCTATTAAATTTATATAAATAATATTTCCTAAATCATGATATTTTAGATTTTAATTCAAATTGTTTCATCTAAGGGTATTTTCCTTAACTGCTGAAATGTGTTAATAGGTTTTTTTATATCAATTTCGATTTACTAGGTTATACTTCTACTTCAATAACTTTGTTATTAAATGATAATGGCTAAATTGGTATCTAAATTATTTTATCTTATATTTACACTTATTTTTGGTGTATTCAAATTTGTTCACATAATCACTTCATTGATTATTTATAACTTCAAATAGTATGCTCCTTATAAGGGTTTTCCTTAACTCAATCTCATCTTATTGAGACATGTTTCAGGTAGTGAACCATGATTTATTTGAATAGTGTACTTAATACCCCATGAATGAATTTTTACACATTACTTCATGTAATTCAAAGGATTTATAGATCCATATAATACTCTTAAAATGAATATTGATTTGATTGTTACCAATGTGGTAAAGACTTTATGTTACAATATCCTTTATTTTCAACATTTTTTTTGTTCAAGTTAAATTTTTGTGAAATCATGTTCTCTTATTATCATGAACAATATATATTTTCTTCAACTGATATTATTAATGTGATTTACATATTTATATTCCATTTCCTCCCTTATTGATTAAAAAAACATCATGAATGTTGTTTGTAAGTGATACTGATCTTGTATATTCTATTAGATCATGGGTATTTTTTCATTTCATATCCATGTTATCAAAAACTATTTCAATAATATTTTTTACAATTATTTAATGATTTTTTAAAGTATGTTTTTCCAATAATTTAGTTTTTTAAAAAAATTAGAAAAAAATCTTTCCATTTTCTGAACAAGATACTTCCATCCAAAGGATTGAAAATAATATTTATTTTAACGATTAGGGTTAAAATAGAATTTCACACTATCATTATAACTAAATGGTTCAAATATTCCTTTAAAAGTTTCTATGGTTATTTTCAAAGGACCATTTTTCCTATTATTCAGGATATTTTTAGTTTTGAAAAATGATTTTTTATAAGGAAATGGTATAATTATAATGAATGTTTTTAATGATATATTAATAGTATTTATATTCATTGAATATAAAAACAATTTATGTTACATATGATTAAAATGGGATATATTGTAATGATACAATCGTTATATTTGTTTGGATTGATTTTGATTGTTTCAATTATATTTTCATGAAACTCATTTTTTTCATGATTTAATCAAGTTATTTAGGACAAAAAGGTTATTTTTAGTAGTTTTATGATGAAATAAAAGCTCTATAAACATTATTCATGTATTAGTTCTTGAAAATTGTTTATGATTATAGTTGGATCTATTATAAAACCATGATGGGTGGTTCTGTTATAAACAAAGGGTAGATGATTATATTATAACCAAGGATGTTTTCTTACATTATAAACCAAGGATGGGTGGTTATATATAAACCATGGGAGGGTGAGTCCATTATAGCCCTCTAATGCATTGGGTAATTATTATGTTCACCTAATAAATATGTTTAAAGTTGATCATATTTATTATTTCACTTATAATGGTTATTGTAAGGGTTCTGTGAAGTTAATGTTTCAAGATACCAATATGTTTTATCTATAATTTTATGAGTTTTTAATGGATCCTTTGATCAAGATTGACATAACATGGATCAAAATTATTGATACCTATGAATCATTCCTTTGTTACAGATTCATGCAAAGAAAAATTATTTAATGATCTATGTTTTAATTGGTATTACTTCTTTTATTATTTTCTCATTCACATTGAATTTTTCATAATACTCATATGATCATCCTACATTCACTGATAAAATTCAATTTTTAAAGCTTATGTTTACCCTTACTAAGAGTTTGTGATGACCATTCATTTTTTTATTTTTACCCATATTATGAAGAATGGTATTTTATGACTTGTGCCTATAATGTTTTTATGTTAGATGAATTTTTTGGTAGATGATGATACTTGTATGAACCAAATGATTATGTTTCCAAGATGTTTTGTAATATTTCTTGAAAATTCTTTTAAATTATAAACCTAAATGATCATTGGGTATGTAAGTGATCCAATATTTTTAGTTTGATGTTATATGTTTTGGATGTATAAAATTGGGTCACATTTATCAGTATCAAATCCATAAATTCAAAGCATACATTTTTTATCACTGAATCTGGGAGTGTGGGTTCTATGATTCTATAATTATCAATTATTTATTTGAAGTATTTCTTAATCAGAAACTCATTAATAAATTTTATGTGTAAAGGGGTCATGTAATGTTATGATGATTTAAAGCAGAGATAGGTGAATGAACATATATTGACTTTACTATTTGGAAGGTATTGATTATTGATCTATAGTGATGTATTAGTGAAATGGATTTGATTTGTTCTTATAAAGAATGATAGAGTTATTTCATATGCATCAAGGAAGATAAAGAAGAATTAATAGAATCATATAAACCGTGATCTTGAGGTGGAATCTGTAATCATTGAATATAGAGGCATTAAATTTATGGTTAATGATGTGAAATATATATGCATCACAAATTTTTGAAATTTATCTTCTCATATAAATAGATCAATATGATTAAATTTTTATTACTAGAACTATTCAAGGATTATGATTCATCAATATACTACCACCATGGGAAGGAAAATAAGGTGGATTATTCATTTAGTAGAAGATATCACAGAGTTTTGACTGAAATATAGATTATTAAGTATCCTATATTAATGGATTTAGTAATATTGTATATAAGAATCATTATGGAATGAAAATATCTCATATATTTAAAATTATTTCCAAACCATCTGTATTATTGAAAAATAAATGGTTCTTAACATTATTATAAGAATATTAAAAAAAAATATAATCCCTGAATAATGGGAAGTTGGGATATTTATCTATGAAGATGGTATTTTATATAATGCGAAGAGGATATGTGTTCCATACATTTCCAAGTTTAAAAATGATTTATAATATGAATATCATAACATAAATTTGTTTATACACACATGTAGCACAAAAATGTATCATGATTTAAAATGATATTTTTAGTGGGATAATAACTAATAGGAAATTTCAGACTGCTTATCTAGATT
The DNA here is from genome assembly GCA_963277665.1 of Viscum album. Classification (NCBI taxonomy): domain Eukaryota; kingdom Viridiplantae; phylum Streptophyta; class Magnoliopsida; order Santalales; family Viscaceae; genus Viscum; species Viscum album. The sequence continues at coordinate 1,667,113,650 of OY728143.1, read as the reverse complement.
ATTTATTTCTCAATAGGTAAATGTTGAGAGGTCGTATCTTAAATGAGTCATGAAATGTCTACCTATTCCTGTGTGGAAGTGGGTTGATATTATTATGGATTTTTTTCATAGATTATGAAATGATCCTAAAAATAATGATTCCATTTTAGTTATTATTGATTCACTAAAAATTTCTAAACATTTCCTCACAATTGTGAAGACCTACACTTGATCACATAACAAGAATCTATATTAATGAATTTGTGAGACTTCTTGGAGAAACTCTTTCAATTTTATCAGATAATGATCATTTTTTTATATTGCTATTATGGAAGAGTATTCATAAGGCTCTTAATTTCATTCTATGTTTGGGCCTCACCAATCTTCCACAAAATAATGGGATGTCTAAAAGTACAATTATAACATTAGAAGATATATTGAGTTCATTCTTGATTGAATTTAAAGGTATATGTGAGATCATTATTTATCTTTGATGGAATTTGTATATAATAACATCTGCAATTAAAGAACTCAAATGGAACCATATGTGGAATTTTATGAAAACCGGTTTCTTACTATAAATCTTTGGGAAAATGTTGGTGACAGTAATATTTTAGAACTAGATATTGTTAGGGATACAATAATGAAAGTGAAATAGATTCTGAATCATATTAATGCATCTTAAAGTAGACAAATATGTTATATTTTTTTTAACCAATTGGTAGATTTAGAATTTCTGTTTTGAGATCATGTTTTCTTGAATTTATATTAATGGAAAAGGTTTTATAAGATTTATCCAGAAAGGGAAACTATTGCCAATGTACATTGGTGTAATAAGAAAACATGGTTTGACCTCAAATGACATCCATGATTTCTCACTACAAGGCCTGAAGTGCATTCCAAATCACTAAAGGTTTCTAACATGAACATGGGTATCAACATAGTAAAACATGGGAATGATTTTTCACGAAATTGAATATAACATGCATCATGTATATCAATATAATGATAATAAATCATAGAACATCTTGGAATAGTGGTGAATTACCATGAGACCTAATAATCAATTCCAAAAGAAAAAACCCAGAATCAAAACAAAACCAAGACAAAAAATCATATCTCTATGTGACTATCCACCATTTTCATCCCATACTACTTTAAAAGAAAAATCAACCAATATACTTCATTAGGAAATACGAAACTCTTACCTTTACCTATATCAAAATGCAAATTTGTATACATGAAAAGAAATATGTTGGGTGTGTTGATACCACTCTATATGATACCACAAAGAATCTATAAAATTTCTTTCATCATGAAATTATTATTTCTATATTTAAAAAGAAAAATGTTTATAATGAAATTTTATTTGAATACACATTTCATAAAACATTTTAGGTTTCCTATAAATCATTTAAAATTCAAATAAATAAAGAATAATAAAAAATTATGTGAATGATAAATAGATGGAAATAATAAAATCCATACATGACATCATCATATGTAAAATATTTGAGAAATCAATATATGAGATTCAATCATGAGTAAAACCTTGAAAAAATTGGGCCCTAGCTTATTGTAATACATAATAGGACACACATTGAACACTAAGTCAACAAATCATGATTTATAATTATTTAGATCTCTACCACAATCAATTAATATCACAACCATGACTCTAAGGGGTTCCACATTCACTATGGTTATTATATGTCCAAAAATAGATTCACCCAAGGTTCCCAAGTGCTATATTTTTAAAAAAGTCATTTAAAATATTATCACAGATTTATAATACATTTTCACATATAAATTTTTACCCCCTTTCTTAAAATCAGTTTAAGAGTCCAAACCATCTTTTATGGATTTCATTGAACACGTGAAGTTCATAATTTTATTTTTAAAGAATAATACTTTTAAAACTCACATTATGTGTCACTAAAGATGAAATTAAATAAAACAACCCCTAGTTGACATCAAATAAATCATGTCCACAGACTAAACAAAAGGATTTTACAAGAACATCAACTAAATAATGAGAATGAACCATTGAATAGAGAAATAAACCTCACTAATATAGAAAACCTAGTCGCCTAAAAAAGGGGGAATTGTGAATGAAGATATCTAGTCCCCAAAATACTAAGTCCATAAAAAACTTCTTTAATTCCCCATCAACCCCTATAGATCATAAAATCACACCACATTAGGGGTCCAATGAAACAAACAAAAGAGATATCCAGTGAATATCTAGATAAAAAGGATAAATAGGTAGATGATTAACAAATACCTTGTAGAGATCAACACAAATTATTAGATAATATCCAAGAGGTAACGGGAGAATCACTTATAGAGTCATCTAATGGTTGGGTTGATCTATTGATATATTATAATGATATTACTGGTTAAACTAGAAAGGGTATCTAGGTAAATTTTTCATTTTATAAAACCCATATGAGCTACGTGGTTAGACCCCATGGTTAGAAAAAAAAATACACCAGCAGTATAGACCATTCTGACACTTAAAAAGAATACCTCATGGTTACTTGAGAGTAACCGCAAGATTTTTCAAACCATGTTCTATCCATGAAACCACATCTGGACCCAAACCCCTTCACTGACACTTTTTTCAAATAAACTCACACTATTAGAAAAAACATGATCAAAATATTAATAACATCATAGGAACCAATAGGTTTATATCTCATGGATACCACATGGTTACAACTAATCTTATATAGAATGTGAACCCGACCTATTTACCCCAAATTTCCAAATTATAGAACTATGAATCTTGAAATAATTTAGCACCTAAAAAGAGATAAACTAATCCCTAAATAAAAACATACATATGACCTGGATAGTTTCACAACTCATCCCACCATGACACTTTCTATACCCAAAAAACAATCATGATTCTATATCTAAAAAACTATAATGCCACTTTTGCACCATCAACATTATCCCTCTCCCATATCTCATTGAAATGTCATTTTCATTTCATATTATATAGACCAAGGGAATTATTTTAACATGAAATAACATATTCCATCAATCCTTAATCTTTAATTATTTCTCAACCAATAAGTTTTTAGACTCAAGATCAACTTCTTTCCATTTTATCACATTGGAAGGATCTGGGGGATACCTTCTCAAATGGGAAACACAAAACACATCTTGATTTGTTGTCAAGAGATATGTATATTCAAACTAATAATCCAACATTATAGGTAATTTGATGATATTAAACAGGTGAATAATCCTCACATCCAACATACTCTATCCTCCCAAATGATGATTCCCTAAAAGATGTGAAACCATTAAAAACCTGACCATATTTTATATACACCAACAGGTGATGCCAACTATCCATATTGGATTTCATGTGACTTTGATCCACCTATAAACTCTATTAGATCATTTTTTATTTCATTTTCATATCTTGAACAAGACAAGTTCTAACCAAGTACTATTCTCTTAATTCATTCAAACATAAATATAGTCTATATTTCCACCCATAAAATGCTTCAAAATGATCCATTTTTATCAAATCAAGATAACTATTTTTGTAGGAGAACATGACCAACTGAAGATTTATCTCCTATAAACCACCAATATAAAGCGTTATTTCTCAAAGTATATCTAATAATTTTAATGGTTTTATTAATTTTCCTTTCTATTTGAGGGGGAAAGGTCATTCTTAACATCAATTGTCTACCCATCACCTATTTTGAACCCTTATAATATCAGGATGTAAACTATGGATCTTAGTAAAAAATAGTTATAGAAGGCACTCCATGACCAACATAATCCCTCAAACATACAGGTTCCTAAGATCTTAAAACTTCAATATATCCTTAATAGAATGTAAATGATCTGATTTAGAATGATAATGAATGGTCACCCAAATCAAATATCTCCCACTTTGAGTTTATGTTTAACCATAAATAAAATCTATTAATATATCATCCCATTTTAACATCATAATGGTTAAAGAATGTGACAAACTAGAAGGCCTCTAGTGCTCCTCAATAATCTTCTATAAGGTGAGGCATCATGATATGATGTCTGAAATTGACTGCCTCATCCCTGTCCACTAATAACAATATCTCAGATCATGATATATCTTGGAAGTCCCAAGGTGTCTGAAAAACTAAAATGACATCCACTATCTATAAAATCCTACCCCAGAGATATCTGAATGTCTAATCTCTCTTTAAAATTTAAAACACCATCAGGAGATGTAAACTAGACACCATGGTCTCATCATAATATAGGTTTTCACTAAAATTTTTACAATTAGTGTCTATTATTTTCCCAAGATGAATCCTATCATAAAATTATGAATCATAATTTACTCAATAAAAGTACACTTTCCCTTTATCATCCTCACACATCAAGGAACATATCATTGAATAGGCTTAGTAAAGACCACTCCTCAACTGATTATTTTAAGGCTTGAGTCAGGAACTTTCTATTCAATGTGTTAGTGAACACATTACCTTATATATGTATATATTAAATATAAAAAAATAAAAAAAAATATGAATATAATCAACCCAATTTATCTGTCATAATATTAGGTATTTTGGATAAAATATACTTCAGGCTCTCATCATCTAAATTCACATTAAGCCACTCCTTGAAGAGATTATGACACTATGTCTTAAGATAATACCTCACCACAACCAACTCAATATTATGGGTAAAATAATTATTTTCATGAGGGAATAGTTGGAGAGAGACATAGGATACAACCTACATTCCATGTATTAAAATAAATCTTATTCCAGTTTCTAAAGAATCAATTTAAACATCATAACCTAAACTCGGTTTTGATATAATTAGAACTACAACTGAAGTAAATATGACCTTTTGTTCCTTGAATAATTTTGGAACTTATTATTGAATTCGAAAACAACACCCTTATGTTTTAATTCTATCACAGTAGATGAAATCTTGGAGAAATCATGAATGCAATGAATATAATAAAAAGATAAGACCATGGATATATTAATATCAAAAACATTCCTAGATTTCTCCCAAGAATTCACCCCTTGTATATTTCAAGGATTCATTGAGATAACCTTTTTAGATATGAAATGGACTAAAATTTTATATTCATGGATCAAATACATATATTTGTAAATCATTAAAATAGATTATTTTCTTTCAATGTTAAAAGATAAATATGCAGATGATCCATGTGTTCCTCCTCTAGATTAGAATATACTAGAATATCATCCATGAAAGAAACCAATATAGATTCCAAAAACTGATTAATGATTTTATTCATCAATTACATTAACACCATATGAGAATTAGTAACTCTAAAGGACATATCCAAATGATCATAATTCTCATACCTTATCTTCATTGTTGTCTTAGGAATATCATTTATGCCAACCCATATCTTTAATACACTTTATTTCATTATTTATTACATAATTATACACTTAATACAATCCTATATGATCATTAATCCCAGTGTCTTTTTAAATTAGGCACGTAACATAAAACATGTAACCAAAATACAATGAAATTATTGAAAAATTACTTAACGTGCTCCTAAAATTCCATCATTCTTTCAAAATTTCATAGGAAAACCCAGGGATGTACATATGAAATGTGAGAGATATAATGTCCAATAAAGGAATAAAAAATCAAAGGATATGGTAAACTAGTACATTTGGTCCAATAAGAATATCAATGTACCAGAAGAGGGTTGGGAATCATAATCTTGAGCAATGAGGCATAATATAACATGTTAACAGGAATAAAACTTGGGAATATAGAAAAAACATGAAACATGACATCATAATGATAAGGAAATATTAATAAATAAGAAATCATAACATTGTGTTCTAAGAATAACCTATTGTGAACTATACATGTCATATCATGAGATGAAAACATTACCCAATTCATTGGATGGCTATATAATTCTGGGCCCACCCCTCACTTTCATACCATGTACATGCATAAGTGTGTCACATAGATTATACAACATAAGGATGTATTTCATCAATTATAACCCCCAGATTAAGGATTGTTGGTCACATATATATAAATCCACATCTAATGAAGGATGGTATAAACTTTGTGAATTCACTTAACTAGAAATGGGGATGGTTATTCATAGTACAATAGCTGGGATGAAAAAATGCATGATAATTTTGACAGAATAAATGGGGTATATAATGATTCAAGGGAGGGTTTAATAATAATCAAATTGGTATATAATTACATGGAAATAAAAATTAATGTAATTTTGATGAGTAAGAACATATATTCTAATACGAAAAATTGGAAAAAATACATAAATTAAAGAAGGATGTTGAATAAATGGGAGAAGGAGAGGATCACTTTTATTGAGTGGTCACTTATAAAACCTTGAGAGGGGATTTTTGATATCTTTAGGGAACCTTGGTAGGGATCTAGTAGGGTAAGGTAACATTAAATTCATGATACAAGGGTTTTGAGTGTATAGGAATGAGAGTTTGGGTGGGTTTAAATAGAAAAGGGAGGTTTTCTTTATTATTTTTTAAACATAGGTTGTGGGATCTTTATTATAAATTATTACAAAACACAAACCATTGCCTATGTTTTATACCAAATTCAATTGGATATAATTATTTTACAAGGCCATGAATCTAACTAATTACTATAATATCCTTAGTGATGTGGAAGTGATTCATGTTTATAAATACTCGGTTTTAAAAGCATAAAACCTATTATAGGTTTTGGAGGATTCATTAAAGGATTATAAATTTAATAAAATAACGTAAAACAGACATAATTTTAACGGGGAAACATAATTTTGTTTTTTAATACAATTTTTAGTATTTATAACATAGCTTTTTGCATATTATTATATCACAATACATACCATATTTTTATACAGCATTTTTTTGAAAAGAAAATTCAGTTGTCTATTAAAAATATGAAATATTAATCATTTTCTAATTTAGAATGATAATTTTTAAATTAATATTTATTTTATCAGAATAATTATATAAATACTAAAATTTATAATTTTAAAAAATCATCAGTTATTGAAAATACAATTTTTTTTGACAATAATGATATTCTAACACATATAAAAAACATTTGGATTCAAAAAATAATATTAATAATTTAGACAAAAATAAATATTATTCAATAAAATTTTCTAATTAATAAAATATTTGTTTCAAAAACTATTTAATTTATCAAAAAATGTGTCTTGATTGAATGTATATATTTCCCAAATATAAAAATTATGTTACATCACTTCAAAATCTAATATTTGTTAAACTAATTATTTGATAATTTATAAAGTAACAATTAAAAAGATAAATATAATTGTTATACAAAATTCTCATACTATTAGGGTCTAGATACATAACCCTATATTACACTGGTGTATTCCAAAAGGTTAAGGTGTGTGGGGTGAGAATTTATTTGGGTGGCTCAGAAAACATGTTTTGGGATGTGATCTCAATGTTCTTGATCTTCTCCCATAAACCAATTTTCTCTTAATTTAGTTATTGATTCATGGATTGGGCCTGGTCAAGGTAAAATCCTAGTGATTTTATCTCCCTTGTAATCTCTAAAAAATTGGCTTCATAGGTATGATCCAACTGGTAGATTTCATTTCTTTTTTCATCTATGTCAATAAGATTTTATGATATCCCTCAATATACTAATATTAATCATCATTGTAAATCTACTATATTGTAAATAGTTATTATTCTTAAGGTTATTTTGAATCCATAAGGATATAATAGTCCAAAAAACAATATTGGTGATATTATTTTCTATAAATATATTATATAATAATGGAATTGTTAATTAAAAAGTGAATTTATTTTATAAAAGTTTAGGTATTTACATTATTCCCCCATAAAAAATATCACCCTAGAAATTTTTATTTTATACACAAAAAAGTATTAGGGTACTTTAATTTCATCACCTTTTCAGATTCCCTTGTCGGTTCCTCTAACTTTTGGTTCTAACCCAACACTTTGACCTAGTGAGTTTTCATGTTTTGTAGAACATTTATTTACAATATATGATCATCACTTGATGCTTCTTATATGAAGGATCATTCTCCAATGGTACCCCTCTAGATTCAGTACATGTGAGGGGTCTGGTATGTACTTCCTGAAGAGGCATACATTGAACCCATATTATACTTGATATATTTTAGGGGGGAGTGCTAGTTGATAAATAATAACTATGATAAGATCAAGGATATCAAATGGATAGATGTTTCTAGGACTAAGAATTCCATTCGTATTAAACCTCATGAAATTTTTTCAAGGTGATATACAAAGGAACACATTAAATCCAACCTCAAACTTCAAGTCTTGTCGATGATTTTCTATGTATCTTTTCTATCGACTTTTTTTAGATTTCATATGATGATGAATTGTTTGAACCTTCTCTATAATTTCCTGGTTAATATTAGATCCCATTAGCTTCCACTCTCTAACTTCATCCAAGCATGATGTATTCTAAAACCGCTTCCCATACATAGCCTTAAAAGGAGAAAGTTTAATGCTATAATAGAATCTATTATTATATGAGAACTACACTAGGGGAAGTTGTTTATCCCAAAATACTTTTAAATTCATTGAACATTATCTCGTTATATCCTATAGAGTTTTAAATGTTCTTTCAGACCAACCATATGATAGGCATTGCTGAAGCTTAGCTCTATATACAATGAATAATGAAGGATTCTATATAACATCAAATTTAAACATGGATCTTGATTATATAGAATAGATAGTGGAACTACATGCAGTCTTACAACTATACTTATGTATATTTTTACAATATTTTTAATAAATAAATCTTCCTTGATGGAAATGAAATGTTTTGACATTGTAAGGCCTTCAATTGACCCTCATGTGGCATTATTTTCTTTACATGTTATAGGGAGTCCTATGATGAAATACATGGTTATGTTTTCCCATTTCCATAATGTTATGGGAAATTATTCCATTATAACCTTATACATCTATCATTTAGCCTTGAGTTTCCAAAATACCAAGCATCACCCTAAAAACTTTGAAATCTATCTCTTCCTTTTATCCCACTAGAAATTTTTCTTTACATATCTATACATATTAGTGAACCCTGTAATATTATTGAATGATGATATATGCACATCATCCAAATTTCACATCAAAATATTTTTTATGGGAAACATATCTAGGTTCCAGAACTTATTACTCATATTTAGAACAGTTAAACTTCAAAATATTTTCTAGATTTTTCTATCAAAACTCATCATCTTTTTTTGTCTCATTGATTCAATTAAGAATAGATGTTTGATAATTTATATGATCTAGATAGGATGAGGATCATTTTATTATTCCCATATCCATCCTTTCCATGTCTAAGATAATTATATCCATTTCAATCCTAATTATGGATAAGGTTATAGGATCCGTTTTACTGAAAGAATCTTTCACTTTTTTAACCTTCCCATAATGGTAATTAATTGAATATTAATAATATTTTATCATATATAACCACATTTTATAGAACATATTAAGATATTTTTTTTGAATACATACTTGAGGAATTTTTGATCTATATATTTCACACTTTTATCCACTAAGATAATTTCACCAAAGCATGAATGCGAAGATCACTACATCCAATTAATGATCATGAGTTTGTTAGTTATACTCATGGATCATTAATTTTTGGGAGGCACGTGATATCAATGTTTCATCTTACATGAGTACACAACACAATATATTTTTGGATACATTGTTATAGATCACAAATCTTACCCCACTAGTGGGTAATGTGAGAACTGTTTCAGTGATTATATTGTTCTAGAACTATTTAAATATTTATTCAAATCCATCACTCTAAATAATCCTGAAACCCTTTTGAGATAGAATGGATAGTGTTCTTTAAAATCGTGAGAAGTTTCTCAAAAATCAATTATAGTACCTATCTATGCTAATGAAACTATGGATTTCAATCTCTGATATTGGTATTGTACATCCTCTAACTACCTTAGTTTTTAAGGATCCACATATATCCCTTTTCTGGTGATAATATGACATAGGGAAGTTAATTTCTCCAGATATAACTATTATTTATTATAATTTTTTATATATTTTCCTTTCAGAAAGTCATTAGTACATAATTCAAATTATCCTCATGCTTATCCATACTTTTTTAGTAGATATGAATATAATTTATTAATATTGAAAAAAAGTTTCAATGTAACCCCAAAATAATATATTCATAATGTCCATGAATATTTTTGGCACACTAGTGAGCCTAAATGGAATAACTATGTACTTAGTGTCCCTATGTTTTATGAGAAGTAGACTTGGGTATATACTCTATATTCACCATTACATGATAATATCCTAGGAAATATCCCACCTTAGAGAAGTAAATGGATCCACCTAGATGACTGAACATGTCATCAATCCACAACTGAGGGTAATTTTTCATTATCATGATATTCTTAAGCTCACGATAATCAATTCAGATGTGTAATTACCCATACTTATTCTTGATTAATAGGATCAGTGAACCCCATAGTGAAGCACATGAGAATATAAACCCTTCATCCAGATTATAACATAATGGTTTCTTAAGCTCCTAAAGTTCCACAATAACCACTATATATGGATTCTTGGATATTTTAAAATAATCAGGTATAGGATCAATTGAAAATTCAACCTCTTATCCTGGAATTAGACTAGGAAATCCTCCGTGAAACACATCAGTGAATTACCTTAAAATTGGAATGTCTTCAAGGATGTTATTTTACATTTTCTCAGCCATTAAAAAAGATATACATTATCATAGGGAAATAATATCCATTATTGAGATGATGATACCAAAGGAGATTCATCCTCCACATTAAACTTGTATAGAATCATAAGTTAATTTTCAAAACTGATGGTGATTTCCTTCTCTAGGTACTTTACATTACACAAATATATGGAAAGCCAATATATACCCATCATTTCATCAAATTATATTAATATAATATCACAAGGGTCATTTGTTAGTTTATCACAAAAAATATCGATAAGGGATGAGTTATATTATTAGGTTTAAATAATTTACTCTTTCACCGTATTCATTGATAACTCAACTTCAATGTTTTGATGTGGTGTCTGAATAGTTATACTCAACTAGTATGATATGAAATAATTTATAGAACCATAATAAAAAAAATTCTATTATTGAATAAATAAAAAGTGTACCTATAAAAATTTCATTATCAGGATCCAACTCATTAGTTGTGATTTCATAATCTATCCTTTCTTGCAAGGACATGGAGGTTTTTGTCGGTTATCATTGAAAAACTTTGTCTTAGGTAATTGATTTAGATAGTTTCCATATTCCTTACATTTGAAAAATTAGACAATAGGATGAGGGTTTATTGGAGAATTATTTTCTTCTATAAAATTAGTGAGGTTATCCACTCAAAAATTTCTATCAATGTTCCCTTCCTTTCCACACATAAAGCATTTCCTTATACACTTCTTAAAATTTCAAGGATACTTATTCCCACACTTTTGAAAATTGGTTTGAAGTAATTTCATTCCACTATTAGATTTATCCATTATTCCATTAAAATTAAATTACATTTTCCACTTATGATCACCATGAGAACCCTGAGATTTGCTGATATATATCTCAAGTTTTAGGGCACATTAAAACATTTCCTCATAGATTTAAATGTCTTGAATTACTAATTATTTTTGTTGACTAAGCTTCATATCATTAAAGATATGTTCAACATTACATTAGAGGGTAATGATAAATCTATAATAGTATCATTCATGTATTTCTATGTTTTCCGTGTACGCCATGATGGATTCAACATCATTTTTCTTGAGGCTAAGGAAGTCTCTATCCATTTTTAGATGAAGAGTGTGAGGAATATTTTTGGTGAAATAAATTTTCTATAATTCCTCCCACTATATTACTTCGATCTACTCCTCGAGAAATTATGTTTTTATTGATGTACAATATTGATCTTCTTACCCATACATATAATAAAAATCCTACATTACCATCTTCTTTTCCAAGTATTAAATGATGAAGGTGATCTTTTCCATGGATTTGATCCATTGTTCTATGATTAAGGGATCAAATGATTCTCTAAATTTTAGAGGATTTTATTTCATAAAGGTCCCAATTTAATCTTTCTCTTTCATTGGTGGATTTGAATACTCCTCCAAAATCAAGATTCTATTCAAAACCTAAGTCAACTAAGAAAGTATTTTCTGGAATTTTTTTATTCATATTCCCATGAGGTTGGGAATATCATTCGGGAAGTAATCATGTGTCCTCTCTATTGACTCAGTTTCTCATTTTTACGTCCATTGAATAAAAATAAATGGAAAAATATTGATGATTACTTTTAATCTATTAAAAACATAAATGGTAAACCATGAACATTAAAGTGATAACTCATAAATGACACATATTTCTTAATATTTGAATTTATGGGTCTTATTATATGTTATCCATGATCTATTCCCAAATATAAAATCTTATAAAAAAATTTATTCATAATTATTCATAAATACCCTATAAATTTACGAAGGTATATCCTCTAGAATTGGCAATCCATGTGTGAAATGAGGCCTGTTTTTGTGCACTAAGTGATAATCGTGTCTAGATCAATGCACCCTTTTTTGAGTTATTACCCTTAGGTGTTGTTCCATATTCATTTCAATATGTACTATCATAAAAATGATGTATTTTCTTTCAAACCAATTACTCTATAATTTTTTAAAAAATAGGGTTTTTCCTATGTTTAGTGTTATCCCTATGAGTTTTGGTAGAGTTTTCTAATCATAATCCCAAAAATAATAATACTTTTCTTTTGATACCAACTATGAAAACCCATATAATTATTACAATTTATTTCATGATTTATTACATAAAGATACACTTAATATAATCCCAAAAGATCATGAATCCTAGTTTATTTTAGAAATTAGGTACATAATATAAACATTTCAATAGAAATATAATGAAATTATTGAAAACATCCCTAACATGATCCTAAAATTCCATCATTTTTCAAAAACTTCATGAGAAACTAAGGCATATACATAAGAAATGGGTGAGATATACATCATAGTAAGGAAATAAGAAAAGAATATAATAAGGTAAATTAGTGTATTTGATAAAAGTGTCATATTAAAGTAATATAATAGGGATGGTGATCATAATATTGAACAATGAGGTATGATATAACATGATAGCATAAAGGCAACATTGGAATATGGAAACAACATAAAACATGACACCATACACATAAGTCAAGGGTGACTACCATTAAATAACAACCTATAGTTATTATGATAACGTAATATAAACCATACAAGTTATTTGATGAGATAAAAACATTTTTCAATGCATTTAAGAGATATATAATTTTGGGCCTGCCAATAAATTTCATATCATGTGCATGCATTGGTGTACCACATAGATCATACAATATATGGATGTATTTAATTAATTTTAACCCCATTATTAAGGAGTCTAGGTTACAAAAATGTAAATCCCAAACCCATGAATGATAGTTACAACAATTTGAATACCCTTAAGTTTAAATGGGAATGAGTATTCACAATAAGAAGTTTGATATATAAAATCATAGGTCAATTTCAGCAGCATAAATCATGTACATAATGTTTCATGGGAGTTATTAACGATAGTGACATATTTATCTAATTACTTGTAAATTAAAATATAAGTAATAGGGATGTAAAAAACATATCCAATTATTAAAAATTGGAAAAAAAATGCATATTTTAAAGAAGGTGCTTGAATATATGGATAATGATTGGATTTGTTACCTTGAGAGGGTATTTTTAAATGAATGAGAGGAGATTCTTGAGAGCTTATAGGTACTTTGGGTGGGATCAAGAGTGGGAAAAGAATTTTAACATCATCATAAAAGGGTTTTGAGTGTGGAGGAGTGATATTTTTGGTGTATTTATAAACCAAAATGGGTAGGAGTTCTTTATTAATTTTTAAATATAGGTTTTTTGACTCTTTATCATAAATTATTCGAAACAAGTAACCATCCCACAGTTTTTTGACATGGTTTATTCCAAATAAGAATGGATTTAATTATTTTATATATAAAATAACCAAAATCATTATGATAAAACCCTTGGTGATTTTAAAGTTAGTCATGTTTATAATGAATTGATTTTAAAACCATAAAAAAATATAGTTTTTGAAGGATTCATTATTGGTTTATAAAATTAATAAAATACCAGAAAAATGAATTCTATAAAAGCATAAAAATATTTATTTTCTTGGATACTCCTTATAGTATATATTACACCACTTTTGGGATTTTATGATATCATAATACATACCATATATTTATATTGTATTTAATTACGATGTAAAAAATTTGATTGTCTCTGAGAATTATGAAAAAATCACTATCGTCTAATTTCAAATTTATAATTTTAAAAATAATATTTACTTTACCATAATATTTCTCTAAATATTATAATTCATAGTTTTAAATAGAAAATACCCATTTATTGAAAATAATATTTTTTTAACAATAACAGTATTTGAACCGTTATAAAAATTGAATTTGTATTCATAAAATTAGATTTATCATTTAAATTTAAGAAATTATTATTTAATAATAATACTTTGTTAATATAATTTTTTTTCAAATATTGTTTAATTCCTTAAAACTTGTATCTTTATTGTAACTTTATATTTTCAATAAATAAAACTTTTGTTTCATCGCATCAAAATATAAATTTTATTAAACTTATTATTTGATCATATATAAAGTAATAATAAAAAGTAAATATATAATCATTAAAATAAAAATATAAACACTTTTAATATTAGTTTATAGATACATATCCCCTTATGACACCAACCATGCCCTAAGGTTAAGGCATGTGAGGGTGATATTTTCTTGGGGTAGTTTCAACAAACATGGTTGGGCCATGGTCTCAATATGCTTTAAATTATTATATAAATGATTTTTCTCATGATTTACTTATTGAATATTGGATTGGTATTGGTCAAGGGAAATTCCCAGTGATTTTATCTCTCTTTTATGATCTTTTATTTGGGCTTAATAGTTTATGATCATACTGGTCAAGTTCATTTCTTCTTTCCTCTTTGTCAATTAGTTCTTACCATAACTCTTAATATAATTTTATTAATGGTAACTATAAGACTACTATATTATAAAAAATTATGATGATTAATGATATTTTAAATCAATAAAGATATAACATCACAAAATAAACAAAATAGTGCATGATGTTTCTATAAGTACATTACCTAATAATGTAATTATACATTAAAAATAGAATTTTATTTATAAAATATCAGGTCATTAAATTATTCCCCCTTCATAAATATCACCCACTAAATTTTTATTTTATACACTAAAATAGATGAGGGTACATCAATTTCATCTCTTCTTCTGGTTCCCATGTAACTTTTTCAAACTTGTGGTTTCGTAGCAACACATTGACCATGTGAGTTTTATTATTTTGTTAAACTATATCTCAATGTTAAAATATCATCACTAGTTTCTCCTCATACGAAAGATGATTCTCCAACAATACTACCTCTGGATTTAGTTCATGTGAGTGGTATGGTATATACATACTAAGGAGGGATACATGGAACAAATCATATAATTAAGATAGTTTTAGTTAGAGTTCTAGTTGATTGGAAGTTACGGGGATGTGATTGAGGATCTCAAAGTGGCCTATGTATCAAGATCATAGTATTCCCTTCATCCAAAAACTCATAGATTTCTTCCACAATGATGTATAAAGGATAACATTAACTATAAAATTAAATTCTAGGTGTCATCGATGATTGTATTCATATATTTTATATCATCTTTATGTTGATTATATATGACACTAAATGGTTTAAACACTATCTCCCATTTTATTGATAAGATTTAGTTCACCATCATCCACTCTCAAGATTCATCCTATCAAGTCAGAGTCCAAAACCACTTCCCTTACAGATCCTCATAAGGTGAAATTTGAATACTGGAAAGAAAATTATTATTATATGAGAACTCCAATAGGAGAAGGTGTTGATCCCAACATCCTTGTAAATCCATTGAACATGATCTCAACATATCCTATAGAGTTTAAATGGTTTATTCATATTGACCATCCATCTGAGGGTGAAAAGCATTACTGGATATTAGGTTTTTATCTAATGCTTTCTGAAGGTTTCTCCATAACATCATAGTAAACCTTAAATATCGATAAGATATAGTAGAGAGTTCAACACCGTACTGTATTAAAACATACCTTATGTATATATTGGACAATTGGTCAAGATATAAATCATCCATGATAAAAATGAAATGTACTATCTTTTTATGGCCATCAACTTCCACCCATATATCATTATTTCATTTAGATTTCTTGGGGAGTCAAATGATTAATTACATGGTAATATTTTTACATTTCTATTCTAGTATTGTAAATGGTTTCATTATAACCATAGATTTATTTCATTTATCCCTAAAATTATGGAAAACCAATAATCAAGATAAATGCTATGAAATCTATTTATTTTTGTTATCCCACCTAAAGAAATCATTACATCTTTATACATCTTAATACTTCTTG
This sequence comes from Viscum album, assembly GCA_963277665.1. Taxonomy (NCBI): domain Eukaryota; kingdom Viridiplantae; phylum Streptophyta; class Magnoliopsida; order Santalales; family Viscaceae; genus Viscum; species Viscum album. The sequence continues at coordinate 1,667,097,025 of OY728143.1, read as the reverse complement.
GATGAATATAGAATGATGCGATTTGTACATAATCTAAAAGTTCCCTATACTTTTTTTATATTTATGGGACATATATGTGGATTCCAAACCTTATTAATCTATCTTCAGGAAAGTGGATATCTAGAATGTTTTCTAACTTTTTATGTTCCAAATCATCATCTTTCTAGGCCTCCTTGATTCTCTCAAGAATATATTGTTGTGTACTAATTTGATCAATGTTCTATGAAGACCATTTAATTATTCACATACCCATCCTTTCCATGTCTAATAATATTGTATCCATTATAATCCTCATCATTGATAGGGTTATAGCATCCTTTATACTTAGATAATATACCATTTGTTTTCACCTTCCCATGATGAAAATGGATTGAACAATTATAATCCTGGACTAACTATATCAAACTTCTATTGCACATATTATGTTCATTTTGTGTGAATATATACTTGAGACTTTTATGATCCATATATATCTCACACTTTTCTCTTTAGGGAAAATGTCACCAAATCATAAACATGAAGATCACTTCATACAATTGAAGATCACGAGTTGTGTAGTTATAATCATAGATCATTATTTGGTTGGAGGTATAATCTTTCATTTCTTTATCTTGCATGAGTACATACCCAAGCCCTTTTTGGACGCATCATGGTAGATCAAAAACCCTACCCACTAGTGGGTAATGTGAGAAAGGATGCAGTGATTAGCCTCTTCTTAGACTATTTGAATATTTCCTCACATTCATCATTACAAATAAACATGATACCATTTTGAGTTATCCTAGTTAATGGGATTGAAAATTATTACTAGTTTCTCACAAATCTATGATACTACCCAGATAATACATAGAATATATAGATTTCTATCACTGTTGTTGCTCTTTGATATCCTTAAATTGAATTTTTATATTATGGATCAACATATATCCCTATACTAGTGATATTATACCCCAATAATGTTACTTTATCCATCTATAACATTCATTTACTATACTTCACGAATAACTTTTCCTTTCATATGGTCATTAGTACAAAACTCAAATGCTCCTCATGTTAATTATTTTGGATTAGATAAGAAATTCATCAATAAATACTACAATTTTTTTTCATGTTAATCCCTAAATACTCTATTCATCATGTCCATGAAGATTTTTAGAGCATTGGTTAGCCCAAATGGAATAACTATGAAATCATTGTGTCCATAACTTATATGAAAATCATTCTTGGGGATACACTCCTTATTTACCATTACTTAATAATATCCCAACTATTGATCCAACATAGAGAAGTATCGGGCTCCACATAAATGATCAAATAAGTCATCAATCCATGGTTGAGGATAATTTTTATTTATCATGATCATTTTGGGCTCATGATAATTAATGTAGTGGCGCATTGACCCATATTTCTTCTTGATGAAGAGGACCAGTGCACCTCGCGATAAAGAACTATGTGTATAGACTCTTTATCCAGATTCCCTTAAAATGGTTACTTCAGTACCTCAAGTTCAACAATGGTCATTCTATATGGATTATTGGATGTTGGAAGTGATCCAAGTATAAGAATGATTGAACATTAAACCTCTAAACTATGAATAAGACCACACAATTATTTAGAAAATACATCATTGAATTCCCTCATAATGGGTATGTATTCAAGGATGATCTTTTACTTATTCTTAGTCATTTGAGAAAGATAGAATTTCTCATAGGGGAATAATATCTAGGCTTGATATAATGATATCTAATGAGATTCATCTTACTCCAAACACTTGTATAAAATCTACGGATGATTCACAATACGTAGGGTAACATTCTTCTGTAGGTATTTTATGCTGGATCTATATACGGAAATCCAATCTATACCCAAAATTGTATCAAATTATGTTAAAGGGAGTTTCAAAATTTTATTTGGTAATTTCAAACAATAAATATAGATAGGGGATGACTTATATACTTGGGATTAAATAATTGACTGATTCACCATGTTCACCCAAAACTCTACTTCCATGTTATGCGGTGGTGTTTTAATATTTATCATAATTTTTATAATATGAAATAATGTTTAAAACCAAAATTAAAGATAAAAGTATCTTTTATTGAATGAATAACTAGTGTACCATTCACCACATTATTGTTGTGATCTACCTTTGTAGTTGTGATTATCTAATCTCTCCCATTCCCTCTAAGACATGGTGGTTTTTGTCTTTAATTATCATCAATAACCCTTGGATTAGGGAATTGATTAACATAGTTCCCTTATTCCTTTCCATTGAAAAATTGGACCATAGGATGAGGGTTGACTAGAGCATTCCTTTCTTACCTAAAATTTGTTGATTTCCCCTATCGAAAATCACTAACCAGGTGCCCATTATTTATACACCTAAATCATTTCCTTGTCCTATTTTGGCATTGTCTAGGATTCTTAATTCCAAACATCTAAGAAGTATGATAATATAATCTCATAACATTGTTATATTTCTCCATCGTACTTCAAAAATTAAACCCCATTTTCTACTTCTTTCCCCTGTGAGAACCATGAGATTCACTGAAATATATAGAGACTTTAAGGGAAAATCATACAATTTCCTCATATTTATTAAATTCTCAAGTCACCAAGTATTTTCATAGACCCATATTAGTCCCACCATAGACGTGGTAAACATTAATATAAAGGGTAATGACCAAGCTAGAGTCATATCATGCATGTCTTTTGATGTTTTACTCATACACCATGATGGATTCATTGTCCTTTTTTGTGAGGCTAAGGAAGTATATCTCCATTTTTAGTGGAAGAGTTCGATGATTTTTTTTTGAAAAACATTTTCAGTAATTATTTTCACACTATCTCTTCGATATCCTCCTTAGTCTTCATATTTTTAACCATCCTCTACTATTTATTATATCCTTCATCCATACAATAAATATCATGTATGTCCTTCTCTTTCTTAGAACATTAAAGAATGGAGATGATATTTTTAATGAAGTTAATCTATTGTTCAAAGATTAATGGATCAAAAGATCTCCTAAATGTTATAGGATTTTTCCAACATGAAGGTCATAATTGAAACTTTCCCTTTCTTAGGGGATTTTAGAATTACTCTTGATTCAGTTTTTTTTTCAAAACATGAGTCAATTGAGAATTTAGTGTGATGAATTTTTTGATTCATGCTCCCATCAAGTTTAGAATCTCATCTGGGAAGTCATCATGTTTCCCTTCACATTGGATTTTTAATAGGTTTCGTTTACTTCCATCCATTAACTAAAAATAATTGTAAAATAGTGATGATTATTTTTAATATAAAAAATAAATAAAGTGGAAGCCATGAACATTAAAAGAATAGAACATAAACTATATATATTCATTAAACTTTGAATTTATAGGTGTATATATATGTTATCCATGATCTATTTTATAATATAAAATATTTTTGGAATCTTGTTCCTTTTTTAACTATTCGTAAATATCCTATGAATTTAGGAAGGAATATCATTTAAGACTATCAAACAAGGTGTGCAATATGGCCTATTTTTATAAATCCAATGATGATTGATTCTTGCTCAATGATCCATCTTCGGGGTTATTATCTTTTGGTACAGCTGTTTAAGAGCTGCATCCACTTGTAGTATCTAAAACATGATATTTTTTTCTTTAAAAAAAGTTACTCTATACTTTACCAAAGTTTAGGGACATTTTCTTATGTTTAATCTTATCCCTAAGTCTTTAGGATTTGTTTTCTAATCCCAATACTAAAAATAACTATACTTTTCTTTGATACCAACTATGCCAACCCATATCTCTAATAAACTTTATTACATTATTTATTACATAAATATACACTTAATATAATCCCAAAAGGTTGTTAAGCCTAGTGTATTTTGGATATTAGGTACATAACATAAAACATGCAATAGAAATATAATAAATTCTTTGAAAACTTCCTTGACATGCTCCTAAAATTCCATCATTCTTCTAAAAATTCATTAGATAACCTAGGGATATACAAAAGAAACCATTGTTCTATAAATTCAAGTAAGGGAAGTAAAATAGAATATCATAAGGTAAATTAATTAATGTAACCCATAAGGAATATAAATGTATCATAATATGGGTGGTAATCATAATCATGAACAATGAGGCATGATATAACATGATAGAATAAAGGAAACATGGGCTTGGGGAAACAACATCAAAAATGAAATAATAAACATAAGTAAAGTATAACTATCAATAAATCATAACATAGTGTACATAGTATAATATCAATTCTCCATAAATGGAATCTCATGAGATAATAAATTTACCCAATGCATTTGAGGGATATATAATTTTGGGCCCTCCATTTATATTCATATCATGTACATGCATAATTTTTCAACATAAATTATACAACATAAGGATGCGTTTCATTTTTTGTGACCCCATGATTATGGAAAGAGGGTTGAATAAATTTAAATACCTGATATATTAATTATATTTACAACTAGGTGAATAAAATAGAGTGTAAATGTGGATGGTTATTCATAATTCAAAATTTGGGTATGGAAAATCGTAGGATAATATCGGCAGCACAACAGGGGTATATAATGATTCATGGGAGGGATTAATTAGAGTGAAATTGGAATATCATTACATGGAAATCCTATTTTTGGTAAGAGATATTTTTAAAAATATATCCAAATATGAACAATTCCAGATGAAAAGGAATATTTTAAATAATGTGCTTGAATAAAGAGGAGAAGGAGACGGTCAATTAACATGAGAGGGTTTTTCTAAAAGCATGGGATGAGATTTTTGGAAGCATAGGGGAACTTTTGGGAGGGATATAGAGAATGATGGATAGATTAAAATAATTCTCCAAGGGTTTTAGATATGATGAATGATATTTTGGGTGGTATATATGGAAAATTTTAAGGGGATTCTTTATTAATTTCTAAATATAGGGTTTCGACACTATATCAAAAATTAATCCAAAATAGAAACCATAAAATGGGGTTTACCCATGGTTTCATATAGAGAGGAGTTTATGTAATTAAATTATAAGTCCATGAATAAAACTCATTAAAATATTACCCTTGGTGATGTGTAAATGATCCATGTTTATTAAATATTGATTTTAAAACCTAAAAATATAATATTGGGTTTGGAGGATCCATTAAGGGTTTATAAAATTAATCAAATATGGTAAAAAACACATTATTTTAAAGGGAAATCACAATTTTTGTCATGTTTACTACTTATAGTATTAATTACGTCAAATTTTTGATTTTTTGATGTCATAATACACAACGTATATTTATACAATATTTAATTTTTACCCAAAAATTCAACTGTGTAAATTTTTTTGAAAAGTTCATTTACATATAATTCTATTGTGGTGATTTTAAAAATAAAATTTATTTTTTGAGAATAATTTTTGAAATATAAAAATTTACACTTTCCAATAAAAAATCCCCATTAATTGGAAATACTGGTTTTCTTGACAATAGTCAGTTTATGGCCAGTATAAAAATTAAATATGGATTCATTAAATTATATTTATCATTTATAATAAGATAAATTTTATTTTAAATAATATTTAGTTAAAAAATTCTAGAGTTCATCAAAACTAGTGCCTTGATAAAAACTATATATTTCACAGAAATATAACTTGTGTTTCATCGCATCAAAATATAATTTTTTCTTAAAATCATTATTTGATTATTTATAAATTAATGATAGAAATGATAAATATAATCATTAATATAAAAAATATAAAAAACATACTAATAGGTTCTAGATACATATCCCTTTATTACACTAGTGTGTGCCCTAAGGGTAAGGTGTGTGAAGGTGAGATTTTCTTAGGGTTGTTCAGTGAAGATGGTTTGGGTAGTGATCTCGATGAGCTTGAACTTATCCTATAAACTATTTTAGTCATTCTTTAGTTATTTAATATTGTCTTAGTATTGGTCAATGGAAAAGTGCAAAGAATCTATCTCCCTTATAAGCTTTGATAAATGGGATTCATATGGTATGATCCTACTCTCGAGGCCATCACTTATTCTATTTGTGTCATTTAAATTTTTTTATAACACTTAATATATTAATCATAATGGTAACTATAAAACGGGTATATTATCAATGGTTATGATCTTTATTGTAATTTTAAATCTAATTAGATATAACTGTCTAAGATAACCAAAGTAGTTCGTGTGTTTTCTACAATAATGTAACCTAATAATTATATCATTCATTCAAAAAAAGAATTTTATTTATTAAAGTTCAGGTCATTACATCCTCCTCTGAGGCTCTTAGTTTAGGGTACCCAGATTGAAGATTATTTTTATTAGACCATGGAACTCCTATAAGCTGGTAAAAAAGATCAATAATCCTTGGAAAAGGATACTTATTATTAACATTCACCTGGTTATGATTTCGATATTAAACACTAATATTGATGATTCCATTTTCCATTTTTTAGATGAAAACCAGTGAATCCTAATATTACATGATCACATGAATAAAACCAATGGCCTTATAAACCTCAAACTAGACATTGTGCTCCTTCAACTTAGTGGGTCCCATACGATAATATGTAAAATAGATGGGACACATCCCTGGGAGTATGTCAATAAAAATATAGACCTATCTCTGGGAAGTATCCCTGAAAAATCATCCAGAAAATGTTAGGTTACCCATTAATAATAGTAGGATATGTACCACTTAAACATGGTATGATGATGTCATGAAAAATATGTGAAATTTTGAATGAGATCATTATGGCCTTATGAAAAAAAGCCCCACTATTCAGGATCTTTGATCCCACTCACGATGAATGTCATGAGTAACACCACTGAAATATAGAAAATGAACCCAATGACAATTAAAAATTGATAGATCTATAGAACTACCCATCTAATCCATTCCAATGATCAGGTCAATGATATAAAGATCAAGAATAATAAAATAACGCATGACCTCATGGTTGGTGATAATAACTAGGCACTCTGAACATTTTAAACCATATTCATTCATTCTTATAAGTGGATTAGAAAGATCCATTATAAATGGAATAATCACTAAGAATAAGACCAACACATCTATCAACTTATATTATCTAAAATAATGAGGTACAATAGTATAAAAAAATAAAGGACAATAGAGAATGAAATAAAAATCATACCTCTCACAGTAGCTATCCCCACACTAGATTCCTCTTGTGCACACTCTAATACAATGATTTATCTAGTTCAAACTCCTTAATTATCTTTCTTCTCTGAATGAGTGTCTCCTTTATCATGTGAATTATATCCAGCAAATTTCATAGAATTAGTCTAAAACTAAAAGAATTTAGTAAGGGTATATCCTACTCTACATCACAAGGATACACTTTTATAAAAATTCTTATGGATTCTATATTTTCTACAATGATTGAAAATATAGGATGCTAGTATAAAATCATGATTGGTATGTTCAGGTATTCCATAATGGTAACAATAAACCAATTTTTAAACCAATAAATCTCAGGAAACTGGTCTTGTTGTAAACTGTACACAGTTAATAAACTTTCTTATCTAGCCATAGGATATGTTGTGGTAAACCTTATTTCCATTATATTCCCATAAGACACAATTTTATAGCAATGATTTTCTCAACCGTAACCACTTTATCAATTACCTTATTAATGGTCGGTAGGCACATGAGAAGATTCATTTGTTAATTCTCATGCTTTAAACACATTTCAAACTACATTTCAATGAGGTATTTATTGGTGATATTTTATTTAGATGTATGAACACAATTGGTTAAATGAGTATTGTACTCAATTTAAAAAATAATCTCCTTGATTCAGGGTTACAAACACCCAAGCCTTCACTACATGTAATATTTATGGATAGAACTAAAAATTAAAGGCCTTCTTGGAGGTGATACAACTGTGGTACTAGTGTATTGTTTCTTTCATGATGGAATCCCACCACTTCCTTCCTGGACCTTCAAGCATTTAGTGTGGAATCCAATCTTAGAGTCCTATGGAGTCTATAAAGAGTGGGAAAACCTATTTATTCTCTCAATTCATTCCTTTCATTATTGGGTTCCATGTTTACAATGAATGATTATTGGATGTCGTTGGGTATAATCCAAAATAATTATACACTATCAATTTATGGTTTACCCTACCCACTTGATCCATGGATAAAATAGTTTGGATCCATTTATCCTCTAAAGGAGGGTAAAATATAGGGCATTCTTATGGGAATTGTCTCATTGGCCCTTACCTATAGTTCGAAGAGTTCCATTTAGGAGGCATTAAATATTAAAAAAAGAGAAAAAACTTAATTAAATTAATTAAACAACTATGTATCATAAAATGAACTTCATGAATCCATATTAAAACCCTTTAATGAATATAATTTTAGGAAATAAAAAATTCAATGAGTGGGAGAATAGTACATAAAAAACAATAAGATATTTGAATATGATCATCTAAATAGAACATAAATCCGGACCATCTACATGACACCAAAATCAAAATCAAAGAATTAATATAAAATCCATTAGAACCCATGGTAACTTGAGGTCAGATATGAAATTGATGTGCCCATGAATCCTTTTTAACTTACTACCCCACTTCCAAAAGGTATTACATCAGTCTACCAACTATCCCTATAAGAAACCTACAACTGATACAATTTCATATTGAACCATCATTTTCTGACATATATTTTCACCTAATATTTCTCTCTAAAAGTTTTTAAGAACATTCCAGATCTCTATAGGTTGGAGACAATAATAATGGCATCAACATACTTGAATATAGAAATTATTTTATTATGAAAGGAATATATAATTTTGCATGTATAACAAGATATAGATAAAAAATTAGATAACATTATAAATAAATTGTACAAAACCATAATAAATAAAAAAAATGGATAATCCCAAAAACAAAACCAATACCCAAGACCATGTCTCCATGTGACCAACCTTCACTTCCATCCCAAAAGACTACACATGCAATTCCAACCAAGAGAATTGATCTCATAACATGACACTCTTACCTTTATATGTATCATGAAAATCCAAATAAACATATGTATAATGGAATATGTTGGGTGTGAAGAAAATTAAAAATAGTACAAAAATATAAATCAATTCATTGTATGTCACAATGAAACTATTAGTTATAGATTTAAAATGAAAATGTATGTAAACTAATTTTATTTGAAATCACTTTTCATAAAAAAATTGGTTTTGTTTAAATCATGTCATATTAAATTTTTCCAAGAACATGAAATATATATGTTGAAGATAATTAGAGGAAAACAATCAAAACCATCCATATCATAACTATATGGTAAACATGTTGGATATCAACACATGTAATGTCATCAAAAACAAAATTTTGGGATCAAGAATATACTAAAACATATAAGGAAATACAAGGAACACTAAGATGGAATAATAATCATAAAATGATATTGAGTCCTTACATAGTCTATCAATATCACAACCATAACCCTTATTCCTTCCACACTCACTAAGGGTTTTATATGTCCATAACCTAATGCACCTAACATTCCCAAGTGATATTTTATCACAAAATATTCATGTTAAACATGCTCACAATTTTTTTAATATACTTTCAAATAAAATACACAAAAATATCATGTCTGAAATTATAATTTAGAGTTAAAATCATATTTGATGTATTTCATCAAACACATGAAGTGAATAAAACTATTTTTAAAAGAGAAAACCCTTCAAAACCATATTTACATGTCACCAAAGATGTAATTTCATTAAACAAACCCTATTTGACATCAAAAAATTCAATTCCAAAAACTAAACTAAAGGATTATATAAGAGAATCATGTAAATCCTGAGAAATAACAATTAAATAGAGACGCCTACCTCACTAATGGAGGAATCCTAGTCATCGTTAATACCCAGAATTGGGAATGATGAGATTTTATACTAATAAGATTAAATATATATGAAACAACATAAATTATCCATCAACCCATATAGATTTGTAAATCACAAACACTTAGGGTTATAACGAATCAATGGGAATATTGATCAATAGATTATATAGATAAAACATTAGATATTGAGATAATATTCACACATAACTTGAAGAGAACCATTGAAATTGGTGGAAAATATTTAAGATACAATGAGAGAACCACCTAGAGAATCAAGGAATGGGTAGATCAAGATAATGCGTGATTAGAATTATATTAGAGTTTAGAATGTTACAAAGTATTAAGGTTATTTTCAAATTTCATGAAACCTATATGGGTCACATAATTAAGACACATGTTTAAAAAAACTGTTTTCTAACATTGTTGTATCTGATGTCACATGAAAATATAATCACATGGTTACCATGGGAAATCCACATTGTTTTTCAAACCATGTTCAAGTAATGGGACCACCTATAGACCTAAAACCCTTAACACACATAAATTTTATGGAACCTCAAATTATTAGATAAAATATGATCAAGTTGAGAAAATTTTCATTAGAATAAATAGATCTATTTCTCAGGGTTACCACATAGCTACTACTAACCATGTGTAAACCATGAGCCTATAAAATTTATCCAAATTTCTTAAATATTGTCCAATAAATCCAAAAATAATTTAGAACCTAAAAAGTTATAAAATAATAACAAAATAAAAACATACATGTGACCTATAGGGTGTCACAATTGGGACTTTTGAAATTATGGAATCAATAGGAGTTGTAGCTTATTGTTTATCAATTCCACCTAGCCTCTCTAATGTTCATGATATGTTCAATATCTCATTATTTAGGAAGTGAATTATATAAACAATGAATTTTATCACCTATAATGAAATTTAATTGTATCATGAAATATTTTACTATGAATAACACATCCAAATTTTTAAAATAAGTGAAAAAGTATTGAGGAATTAGATGGCTCGATATATGAAGGTGATTATAGAAATAATAGAATAAAATATGAAATATGGTAACATGAATATGTTATAATGTATAAAAGAAAAAATATGTTCATTATATATATTATATAAATTTCGAGAATGAAACTTCTCAAGGTGGGATGAATAAACCATCCTAGATTCAATTATAGTATGTATGTATTTCCTTACAAAGATACAATAATATAATTCACATAGATTTATTCAATAATGTGATTAAAAACCAAATTAAAAATATTTTAAATTAATTTTTATTAAATTAATATCAATTTTGAATTCATCCTGTCAAAAATAGATTAAGTAGAATCTTTTATATTTTTCAAAAATAGTTTATTTTTGCATGAATGGTGAAAAATGCAGATTTTACAAAATTTTCACTTTTAAGAAATTATAATTATATAAGAATATAATTAATTTATATGTGACATTTTTTTTGATAAAAATTATATATTTAATAAGTAATATAGTGAAAAATATAATTTTTTTACAAAAATATTTTATAAACATTTTGGAAATCAATTTAATGTCTTTGTTCAAATAAAAACAGTTTTAATTTATTCTCTCCTAATGAAGTATATTCAAGGGTAATTTTCTTTTTAGTTTTTTTTGAATTGAAAAATATTATAATTTTATTTAACATAATTCAATTAGTTCCCTCAGTATAAATATTATTGTTTAATTTTCTATAAAATCATTTCTATGTATAAAATACACAGTTTTTTAATATGGTTTTCATCGTGTTTTCCACAATTATATTAAAATTATTTTCTACCAATTATAAAAATTTAATATAGTAAAATGGATTCCATATTTATAATAACATTGATTAATATTTGGTAATAAGTTCAACATAAAATATTTTCATAATTAATAAAAAAAATAAAACAATTGTAGCCATGTTTAGGTTTAAAAGAAGTTTATTAGGCTGTGAAACTAAGAGAAAAGGGTAAAAATTCCACATAAACATGTATATATCTTATTTTTTGAATTAATTTAGACCATATATTATATTAAATTTCACTCTATTCATTTGGTTCAACTTTTACTATAATATGACTTCATATTTTTTAAATATATTAATGAATTCCATGTGCGCCCCTCATGTCGCTTATAGAAGGAACTTAGTTTATGAAATTATTCACATAATTTTTTCCATATTTCTCAGAAAAAACCTAAAACCCCATATTATATTCATTAACTTAATTATGGATCTACTTTTCCTCTTTTAATTCCATCCTAGTCATGTTTTATGTGTAATCCAAAGGAGGTCTCTTAGAGAAGAGGTAATCACCTTTACTAGCTCTTTCAAAGTTTATTTCTTCTTATAATTTATATAAATTTGTTTCATAAATACTAAAATAATTAAATTTTTATAATTACCATAATAAAATGTTAGTTTTATTATGGTGCAACCATTTCCACCTCTATTATATCAGATATGAAATGAAATTATCGTTGGTGTGTACTTGTGGACTTAACCCTCCATGTAGCTATATGATTCAATTTCCATCCCCAAATTTAATTAATACTTATTATTAAGGATTTAATTTTTATATATGATATTTATGAAATAAGTATTCTACTTTAACAATATTATATTATCCACCTTTTATCCTTCAAATCTATTGGGAAACAATAATGTCGTCTGTTCGTACGCGCGGACTACCACCTCCTTGAAGTTATGTGATTCATTTACCATTTACACTGTAAATAAATGGTAAATAAAGATATATTTAATTAATATATTATATATTTATGATAAAAAATGAATCTGTAAAAGTGAATTATTATTTTATTTTAATTAATTCCAAACTCAAAAAATTAGAAACATCACATGTTTGTATGTACGGACTTCCATCTACATGAAGTGGTGTAGCTCATTTTTCATACCTACCTAATAGGAACAGTTATAAAAGTGTATATAATTATTAAATATTATACCTATGAAATAATTAATGTTATTAAGATTTTGGAATCATGAGAAATATGAAAGGATGGAAACTACCTTATATAAACATTTGTAAGAAATGAAACAGTTAACACTTTGAAATTAAGATTTTGAAAAAGAATTTTTATTAAATGGGTGTTGAAATTTTATAAGTGGATAATATATGATGTAAAAATTATCTATATGGATATATTATAGAAGTATAATAAATCTAAATTTATTATATAGAGGGTTAAAATTACTTATGATTCAAGTTGATCATTAGGTAAGGGTTTATTTCACAATGTCATCCTCATTCGAGGTTGTTTACATTTAAGTTTTCATTGGAGGTATTATATGAAAATTTTATATTATAACCCATATATACTCACATACACTAGTTATTTTTTGAAATTACATTTATTTATTTCCATTTTATCTCTCTAATTACTCAATAGTCTGAATGATTGTATTTATGGAAAAATGGATTGTTTTCTTTTTTGTCTGGATACATTTTCTTCCAGGAGGATACTTTAATTTGAATTTATGAACACTTGTTTTTACTATTATAAAATGATTTCATAGAGTCATTTTAACCATTTATTTATTTATATAAAATGTATTTTATGTAATATTTATTTAATTATGTGAATAATGAACATTACACCATAGGTGTGAACAGAATAATTATTTTAATGTTTACCAACACGAAAAACATTTCTGAATTTCATGACTATTATTTTCACTAAATCATCCTATATAATATTTCAGGATTCTTCTCAAAAAAATATTTCCCTGATATTATTGAAATTTTTATATTTTAAATGAGTGATTTAAAAATTGAAATTGTATTTTCTACATGAATTATTCTTTTGAATATTTAAAAGTATTTAATTTATTTCAAAATAATTTAATGAATCCTATGTTTTACCATGGTTATACACTAATTATAAAATCAAACTTATTTTGATAGATGCCTTGTAATAAAGATGTTATATTTATTGACTAGGGTAAATATTAAAATTACATATGTTATATTATTAATATGAATTTTTAGGCTAATTAACAATTGAATTATTATCCATTTCATTATATAATGAATGCATCAGACATAAAATGTGATGGGTAGGGGCTGTTATATCCACTCAATCCATTCGTTTGTCTCTTAAGACAAACATGTTTGGTCATTTTTCATACTCTATACCCATTTATGTATTATGTCTTGGCACATGGCCTTGATGATAAGATTATGATGTCTGACATTATAAATTCTATCATTATGAAATTAATATTTTTTATTTATGTGCTTATTTATATTTATGTCATCCATGGATATCTTTCCCTTTTTATGATATTATTTAAATGAAATATTTTTTATATTTTTCATATTTTACATGTTTTTTATGCTTTATTAATACTATTATATCTTTGGTAGTATTATTTTTCATATTTATCATCTTAGCCAATGGTGTTTTTGTTTTCCATTCCCCATGTTACAAAGAAGTTATTTATGAATGATTTTAGGGATATAATATAAAAAGTGAAAAGGTTTTCACAAGAATATTATGTTTTATTTATTTTTTTCATATGTAATATGACAATCATTTTATTATTTTGTATCTCAATAGTACAAAAAAAATCACTCTTTTGGGATGTAATCTATTATATATTGAGCCAATGTATTAAAATTACCACCGAATATGGGTTACATGAGTCGGGGTGTTACATCAAGCATGTTAAACCAATTTATATTTAAAAATGTGTATAGATGGTATCAAACTATGTGTATCTATAATATTATTAGATTATTTTTAATTTATATTAAATAATATATTTATTCCTTATAATAAAAATAAAAATTAATGTAGAAAATTTGATCATAAAATACAACCATGAGATATTCTATATTAGATTATATGAGTTAGATTTATCCTCCTAATTATTTATTCATATGTTAATGAATATAATATTTATTTATTTATGAGTTTTTTAAATAGGGTAAATAAGTATTTTCATATTATGTGAATATTTTTAATAAATCTTTATCACTATATTATTATATAAAATATTTATCTTACTTTATTGAATGAATATAATTTATTATACAAGGTTCAAAAAATTATATCAGAGGATATGAGTATAGTTTAATTATCACATGTAAATGATATATTTCCATGTTTATTTAAGAAACTAAAATAAATTTTTAGCATGTCATGGGAAATAATAATATTTTTATTTTTATTTTTATTTCACATGTGGTGTTTAATATATTAAAAAATATGATAAGGGACAACCCATAATTATTATTTTTTAATCCTAATTATATTACCTATTGTGTATCATTTTTTATATTTGAGATATTGATAAATTAAGGGAAAATATTATTAATACCTTGAGAGAATTATCCATTCCTCCCTCTTCTGAAGAACCTGGATAGAGAATAAGGGTACATTTTATTGATCGACTGAGAATGGTGTGAATAATTTTATTCTTATTTTTTAGCACCCAATTTATCATGTACACCCTTATGATATTCATGAAGCATTAATGGATACATTTATTGGTACCATTGATTGGATTTACCATTTTAATGATGACAGAACAATAATGATGATAGAGATTGATCAATTAGTATACTAATTTTTTTGAAATTAAATATTTAAACTAATTTTAAATAAAATTTTCATGATCCTATATATGAAATTTTGATGTGTATTTGTCATGTTCCTTATATTTTATTCATTTATCATGATGAAAAACCAAAAAAATATCAACTCTATTTCTTTCTCTACTCCCTTGAACTTTTATAAATAGAAACACTTACGACTTCTCTGTTGAAGGACATCATTTTTGTAAGTTTCTTTAGTGTATGTCCAAACCAACACCCCTACTTATTTTTTTATCATTTATAGTAATTATTTATTTTAAGGTTATTCCAAATATAAGTAGTAACTTGTCAAATGATGTTATACTAAATGACATATTGTACCAAGTAACACAACTTTATAAGGAATACAATTAGGAATTGTCACACCTAACCATAAAATACAAGGAATAATCTATGTAACATGAAATTAAAATGAATTAAATGATATTCCTTACCACATGACCATAAAATACACTCTATATTTTCCTCCCCATGTGATGTTAAACTACATGGTATTCTATGATCACATGGATTTAAACTAAATGTTGTTCCTTCTTTCTTGACCTAAAATTATAGGAGTTATTTTTCAATAATGAATTTCATTCCATGTCATGTATCTTTAGACCCTAATTTTGAATTATTTCTATAATTATTCCCATTAAAGAAAATTTATATGAATTATTTGTGAGATTAAATACCAAAATTTTTGTAACACCTCTCTCCTTACACTTACTTGGATGAATTTAAATTCTACAGTACATTCCATTATTTCCTTAAACTATTTATTAATCACCCCTCTTCTTGTGATAAATATTGAATTTCATCTACGTTAGGAATAAAATTATTTAATTTTTCATAGTATCCCCTCACATGTATCAGTGTAAGTTAGTCCCTTTCATAAAGGTATCTAGAATTGTTACTTGGAAGGATTTTAAGGATATATTGAAAACTATAGGAGACTTAAATTGGGAAGTAATATTCTTTATTGGATAAGTGAACCTCTCATCATCTTGATTGACATATTCATACCAACACTATCTAAAAATAGTAGTTTATGGATTCCTCAAAATCAATATACATACATATATAAATATTAAAATTGATTTCAATATAATTTTTTTATAACCATTAAACACACATGCATATTAACATTAATATCATACATACATAGAACCATTTATCCATACATTCATCCACATGCACTGATGCAGTGTAAATTTTTAATTAAGGATTATAGTAATATATATTTGAAAATATATGATAAGGTAAGTATATTCATAAACATACATATAACTAATATATGTATGAATAGACACATGAATATATGTATTCATATATACTAATATATAAACTAATATTATATATAATATGAATTTGTATTTGAAATTTGAAATATAAATTTGGACATGAAATTGATAATATAAATAGACACACACATAATTATTCTAAATAATCTTATCAATATAAATAAACACACAGACATATATATATATTCATAAATATATTACAATATATTTATTTATATATTATGTATATATAAAATATATATATAAATAAGTATATAAATATTATATGTGTATGTGTATATATGTATATGAGTATATATATATATATATATATATTAAATATTATGTATATATCAAATATATATTTATATATAAGTGGGATGTTCCCAACTCAATTAAATTTTAAAAAAATAGAAGAAAATTAATCTCCATCATATCATAAATCCAATCCTCCTCATGGTAGAAATAAATGTGCATAAGGGTAAAAACTATTTCCATAAAAAACATATTGTACCCCCATGTTGATGATGACTACTATCGGAATTTTATCATTGAAAATATGATCAATAAGTGTCCAAAAAATGAATGGGTGAAATAATGAATGACCTGCACACCTAAAATGTTTATTTAAGCAATGTAAAATTTTCAGTCCCAACCAGATATGTTAAAAAAAACCAATTTTATGGACCCAAACAACATAGTGACATAATATATTACTATCATATAAAAAATGGTATGTGATATGATTCCCCATTTGTGGGTCCAACTTCTTATTAAAATGGGGACCGATTTAAAAACCAAAATGGTTGGTTAAAATGACACAAGATTTAAAATCCAGGATGATTGGGTGAAATAATACCTTACTTTTTAGCCCAAAAGTAACAATTGATATGATATCCATCTCATGGACTAAAAATAACCCAATGGTAATTTTAGAAGACCAACATTAGTTTGTAAAGTTATAGTGAAGACTGATGGTAATCTAGTAAAATATGATTATTTTCATTACTCATAAATATGGGTTATACAGGTATTCCTAATGAATATAAAGTAAATTGGATATAATCATGACCAATTTAAATCATAATTCACATAAGAGGTTTCTAATTATAAAATAGGATATGGAAATAATCACGTAGGGGTAGGATAATAATTAGAAAGGATTTTTGAAACAATACCACTACCTCTCTTTTGAGGGAAACTCTTAGGGTTCCATATAAGGTTGATATACATGCTATGATAACATGTAGAAAGATAATTCCTAGGATATGTATCTCAATGTATGGTCTGGGTTTTTTTTATTTATAGGCCAATAAATTAAAATTTTAAGATGTAACATTATTAGAATAAATTCCTTAAATTTGTTTTATATTATTTTTATTATTGAAAATATAGAGAGACTTATAAATAAGGATAAATAAGTCACAATAAGGAGTTTTGGAGATGTCTAGGAAATTTTTTGGAATTAATTGCTGCTGAGAAAAATGGGTGAGAATAATAGAAATGTATACCGGTAATGGTTACAAGGATACAAATTTAGAGTTTCCAGAAAATTTATAAAGCCCATATGAAAAGGTTTCCAGTGAAATACATAATGGTTTTCCAAACGATATAAATAGAAATTGGTAATGTAAATATATGTAACCATTTTTAGATTTGGGTCAACCACTAGGAAATGAAAAATTTACTTTATGTTAAATTCATCTTCATAATACATAAGTTTTATCTAGATGATAAAAAATGTACATTAACGAATATATATGTGTTTTATGAACATTATAGAATGTGAATTTAGAAAAATAGTACGCTATTAAAAGGTTCATGTAAGAGTAACCATGATTATAGAGGAATATATAATGGTTACTCTATAATATAAAGTGACACATAAGTGTTAATCATATATTAAAGATATTTTCATTTATCATATAACTAAAAACCATGATATGTAGGAATCAGTCTACAACGCAAAGGAATGTGTAATGGTACATTTATCAAAATCCCTAATACATAAGGGTTTTTTTGTGTGTTATGATATAGTGACCACACTATGGGGAGGATGGATTTTTCATGAATTTGGATGTTGAGTTTCATCGGTTATTTCTATTTATAGATTGCAATGTTTTGGAAGAATCCCATGTCACATATATTTTAGGATCTAGGGACTTACACCAAGAGAGTATGTGTCACATTGTAATAGATTTGAGGATTAAAAAAGAGTTGGAGGATCAAACTACGATGTTTTTTGTAGTTAAATTGTAACATCCCAAGTAAGTAATGAATAATAGATATTTTTATCTATGTCTATTAATGATTAAGATAGTGTAATAGAGGCTTAAAATGAAAATAAATAGAATCTTATGCACGGAATACACTAATATTCTTAAAAGATTGTTTTACTGCCTTTTAATGGCAAACCTTTTTTAAATATATCTTTTGAAAATTTTATAAACTATGTTTGTCAAAATAAACTTATTATTTATGATTGGGACATCAAAATTTACCTTGTGTGAATTTTTGGTATTTTTCTGACAATGTTCATTTTTTAATGAATAGTGAAAAATACAGCATTTTACATCAAAACTGCTTTTTAATCTAATTTATTTATATGATTAGATTATGTTTTGAATTGGTTTTGAAGTGAAATTAGAATATATTTTTACCATTTTATCCAATGTTGGTCATTGGAATCAATTTCACTTTGAAATTAGACTTAAACTGGTGTCAATCTTTTGATACTTATTGTTTTGTAAAAACACGCTATTTGTTCTGGCAGCGGGAATTAATTATTAAATTAATTAATTTGACTTATATGTATTGAATTTTGTAAAATAGACTTCATTTTTGAATTCGGAATATCAAATATAGCTTAGGGTGAATTTTTGGTAATTTTCTGAAAAACTTCAATTTTTGATGAATAGTGAAACCACTAAGTGGTAGTTAAAGAAACTGATTTTTTGTTTAAATGAAACTTTGCCACTTTTGTGTTATGAATTTCAAAAATCCGAAATTCATGGTTGTCATTAAGAAGTAAAATTTGGTTCAATGAGATTAAAATAATTTTTTGGTGAATAGTAACTTATTAAGTTTTTAATCGCGATTAGTGGTAATTAGTGTAGTTTAAGGTATAAATAATGCTTTAATAATATGAAATGACCTAGACACATGTCCCAACATTATTGGTTGTGTCATGGCCGACCAAGAAAAGCCATGGTTCAACTTGGGGACCCCATGGATCCACTTTTGTTGGGAAATGACAAACATAACTTTTTATTTAATGTAAAAGTAAAAATGACACAAACATAATATGTTTTACGAAAACAATTTTTACATGGGGTTATAAAGATCATATATTTGATTATAAATAGTCATTGGAAAGATAAAAATATTTCCTACATCATAGTATTTTTTTATGATTTTTAGACATTAAATAAATTAAATTATTTATGACATAATAATGATGCAGCGATGACATCATTATTTGACGATTTAAATAAAATTGAAAGATAATATAACATCTATGAACTACACATGTCCAAAAACAATTGGATGAGTGGATTTAGAACCCTTATCACCTTATCCAATAATTATATCAATGTGGGACCTTTTAAAACCGAAACACATTTTCAAATAAAGTAATATTTCTTTACATTCCAAAAGTGCCCCTCCTCTCCTCTTATAAAAGGACCCCACCTCTACCTCATTTCACACACTCCTCAAGCCTTTGGTTTGTCCAACCCCTGCCCATTTACTCTCTCCAAATCCCTCTACTCATCCTAGAGGATTCCCTTTGGGCAGAATCCTTTCAAAGGAAGCCTTTAGGCTCAAATCAAAAGGAGTTACGCTTTTAAAGGTAATTCATTCTCTCATGTTCATTTGTTTTATTTTTCTTCTCAAACCCCCTAAACTCTTTTTATTTACTTATTTTGTAACAAAACCAGTATCTTAAATATACTAGGATGTTGTTATAAGATTTATTTGAGCTACACTCTCACACAACTACATCAAATGGTTAAAGAACATACGGTTTCCGTGGATGGCGAAATTCTGCCTCCCGAAACGATGATTGTTCAATACTCATTTAACACCTTCAAAGGTGGCCATTATGATGTAAATATTTTTATATATGATATATGATATGTTTATGTTTTCCTTAAGCTTCTGTTTTTTTCATTTTGGGCATACCATTATGGTTTCCATTATGGGTAAACACGATATCTTCATTTTAGGAAGTGCGGACTACCGCCCCCTGAAAGTGATTTGATTCGTTAATACCATATGTGGGATGTGTAAAGGATAAAGTTAATGATATTATATATGTTATTATACTGTAATTATAATATACTCTTATATAATTATGATTCCATTCCAAAAAAAATACGAAATAGAAATGGAAGTAGCGTTCATGCGTACGTACGGCTTACCGTCTCCATGAACGGTGCATTTCATTTCTTACCTCTAAATGTGATGTAATATTATAAATACATGTATATGCTAAATATATATGATGTATATGTTATCCAAATCATTAATATAATTCTGGATATAATGAACCTTTGACCAAATTAACAACATGTAAGTGTAAAAAGTCTATTTTTGACTTAAGAACCAAATACCGACAAAATGAACATTATTAACTTAAATGATTACATGATGTTCATAACATGGTATAAAAGGAATAATGAACTTGAAAAATATTCTTAAGCAAGTAGATATTAACTCAAGTTTATTATTCAGGAGATTAAAGAACGGTCGGGTCAAGTCGGATATGAGGTATGGGACTTCGTCTCAATCTCCTTTCATTGAGGCATATTTTATTTTATACACAACTTTCTTTTATACGATGTATAAACCACTTTGACTTTTGAGTTTATTCAAAAGGAATCTTTTTTTATACGAAGCGTTTACTAAACGACAAAAGGGAATGTTTTTGTCGTACGTATGCGGCGACAACGACTTCTCCGCCGTCATGACCGTTATTTGAGTTTCGGCTTCCTCTACAAGCCATACCTTCTTTTAAAAGAAAAATAAATACAATGTTTTAGTTTTCTTTTATTTTGGTATTGAAAATGGTTTTCATAATGTTTTTATATCAAGTTGTTGTATTGATATCTCATGATTGAAATGTGGAAAATTTATGTTTCCTTTATGCATGTTCTATGTGATATGATTATGTTATGGTTCTTGGGTATTATTATGAAGACGGGTGGTTCCGTGATAAACTAAGGGCGGGTGAGCCCGTTATACCTCTCCAATGCATTGGGTAACGCAAAGGAGTGAAACGTTAAGGTTTCTCCGAAGAGATTTAGGGAATATACTGTGATGGGTATTCCAAACGTAACCAAGAGTGTTACTCCCTACTTAAGAATGTTATGAATGCCTCAAGTTACCTTTATGTATTATGATTTATATGATTTATTGATGATTTGATGAGGTATGATAAAGTGCTTATGTTTTATGGGTAAAGTATGATCTCATCCTTATGTACATATGTACCCATGTTTCCTTTCCATATTTTTATAACCCATACTGAGCTTTTTATGCTCATCCCAAGTTTTTTTGAAATGTTTTCACAGGTCAAGGGAAAGGTACATGATATGATGATAGTGTCAAGGAAGT
This sequence comes from Viscum album, assembly GCA_963277665.1. Lineage (NCBI taxonomy): Eukaryota > Viridiplantae > Streptophyta > Magnoliopsida > Santalales > Viscaceae > Viscum > Viscum album. Next base: position 1,667,074,600 of record OY728143.1, on the reverse strand, counting down.
ATCAAGAATGAATCCATGTTTTATTTTAAATATGTTTCCTTTGATGGGAATGAAGAATACTATCTTTATGTAACCACTTTGTTTATATGTGGAATGTAATGCAAGTTTTATGATCTAATTCTCTAAAACTCTAAACCCGAAAAGATCCTCAATGTGTAATCTTGTAATAACTCAAGATTAAGTAAGGTTTAAGGCTGGGGCCTTATAGTTGGTATCAAAGGTCGGTTTAGATAACATTAGGAGTTAGAATTCTATTAAATGATTATCCAAAAATATTTTTTTTCGAAATGATATAGCATTTAAAGATTACCATGTTGCTTCATCTAAGACATGTTTGGTCAGAATGGTTTTCCGCAGAGGAAACATGGAAGCAGTGCTAGGAAGGCATACAGAAGTAAATAACCTTCCGAATCAGCATCTAGAAATGGTCAGAATTGGAACTGAACAGTTTGTTGTAGTAATGGCGCAGTTGACTCAAGTGATAAATGGTGGTGGTATCCATGCACGATATCAGCCAGATCAACCGCAGAGGAACATGTCAGTGGTGGAACATTTCATGAGGCAACATCCACCATCATTCAGAGGATCATCTGACCCTGTACTAGCTGAAGGGTGGATTAAAGCACTGGAGAAGATTTTTGATGTCATGGGGTGTTCAGACAATCAAAAGGTTAGTCTTGCTATTTACCGTTTGGAGGGTGAAGCAGATCAGTGGCGGTCTATGGTTAAAAATATCAGGGATGCCGAGGAGATTGATGCTCTTGACTGGGATGAATTCAAAGGTATGTTTCTTGAGAAGTATTTTCCTAAGGCTGTTCGACTTAGGATGGAAAAGGAATTTTTGGAATTGAGGCAAGAGGAAGACTCAGTGGCTGCATATGAAGAAAGGTTCACTCGATTGGAAAGGTATGCTCCAAAATTTATCCGGGACCTTGATAGTAAAATCAATCGTTTTTACTCAGGATTAAAGCCAAAATATCGAAGGGCATTAGCTTCTCGTGAGTTTAAAAGTTATGAAAAGCTTGTTCGATGTACTAAGAAGGTGGAAATGGAGTTTGCCGATGAAAAAGTTTTCTATAACAACCAGCAGAAGAAGAGACCGAGGTGGCAGGAGAGAGGTAAGAATTCTTCAAAAAAGTCTGATGGTAAGAGAACTAAGTTTTCAGTTTGTGATAAATGTGTCAAAAGGCATGCTGGGGAATGTCTTCTGAATTCTGGGAAGTGCTACCGATGTGGTAAGATGGGACATAAGGCTCGTGATTGCACTGAAAAGGATCAAGGTGAAGGTAAGAACAAATTTGATTTACAGTTAGTGAAATGTTATAAGTGCAATGAGATGGGTAACTATGCAAACGAGTGTCCGGAAAAGAGCTTGAGTGATGGGAATCAGTTAGACTACAAGCAGAAAGGGGTGGTGAAATCCTTTGAAACTACTTCAGCAGATGTCGGGCCACCAAATGAAGTTGTATCAGGTACTTTGTTTGTTTTTTCAGATTATGCCAGTGTGTTGTTTGATTCGGGGTCTACACATTCTTTCATCTCTGAAACCTTTTCTAGTAAAATGGGAATACCATCTCAAGAAATTACTCCTGAACTTTTGGTAAAAACACCTGGGGGAAATGTCGAGGCAAAAAGAATTTATAAGAATCTTCCTATCCTTATCTGTGGAAAGAAACTGCTTGCAAACCTTATTGTTCTACCTCTAGTAGAGTTTGATGTTATCCTGGGTATGGATTGGCTCTCTATTTACCATGCTAAGATTGACTGTAGGGCTAAAGAAGTTTCTTTTCAGAAAGACTTTCAGTTTGTTTACAAGAATGAACCCTTACTTTTGATAACATATCAAGAGTCTGAGAAACTTATAAAAGATGGAAATGAATGTTACCTTGCACACGTCGTTGAAAATAAAAGAACTGTTCAGATTAATGATGTGCCAGTGGTAAATGAGTATCCTGATGTTTTTCCTGATGATTTGCCTGGAATAATACCAGATCGGGAAGTTGAGTTTACTGTTGACTTAGTTCCTGATGCTAAGCCAATTTCAAAACCCCCTTATCGAATGGCAGAAATTGAACTTTTAGAGTTGAAGGAGCAATTGCAAGATTTATTAGAGAAAGGTTTCATTAGACCTAGCACTCCACCATGGGGTGCTCCTGTTTTTTTTGTTAAAAAGAAAGATGGTTCTATGAGACAATGCATTGATTATAGAGCCTTGAATAATATCACTGTTAAGAACAAATATCCTTTGCCTCATATCGATGATTTGTTTGATCAGCTCTAGGGAGCTCAGTTTTTTTCAAAGATTGACTTGAGATCGGGGTACCATCAGCTGAAGGTAAAGGAGGCAGATATTCCGAAGATCGCGTTCCGTACGAGATATGGCCATTATGAATTTGTAGTAATGCCTTTTGGGCTAACCAATTCACCTGCTCTATTCATGGACTTGATGAATAGAATTTTCCATGAGTTCTTGGATAAGTTTGTGGTGGTTTTCATTGATGATATTTTGGTGTTTTCTAAAAGCAAAGAAGAGCATGAAAGACATTTAAGGGTTATCTTGAAAACCTTAAAAGAAAATAAAGTGTATGGGAAATTCAGAAAGTGTGAGTTTTGGTTGCAACAAATTTCCTTTCTTGGTCACATTGTTTCTAAAGATGGAATAACTATCGATCCTGCAAAAACAAAAGTTGTGGAAGAATGACCAAGACCCACAAATGTAACCGAGATTCGTAGCTTCCTTGGTTTGGAGGGCTATTACCGAAGGTTTGTTAGAAATTTTTCACGGTTATCTAGTCCAATGACTAAGCTAACTCGGAAGGGTGTTAAGTTTATCTGGACAAAAGAATGTGATTATTGTTTTCAGGAATTGAAAAGAAGATTGGTGAATGCTCCAGTTTTGGCACTACCTTCCAGGAATGGTGAGTTTGTTATATACAGTGATGCTTCATTGAAAGGACTTGGTTGTGTCCTAATGTAGAATGATCAGGTAATTTCTTATGCTTCACGACAGTTGAAAAATCATGAGGTAAATTACCCTACACATGATTTGGAACTAGCTGCTTTTGTTTTTGCTTTAAAAATTTGGAGGCATCATTTGTATGGAGTAAAGTGTGAAATATATACCGATCACAAAAGTTTAAAGTATATATTCACTCAGAAAGAGTTAAACATGAGACAGAGGAGATGGCTAGAATTAATCAAGGATTATGATGTTACAATTCATTACCATCCGGAAAAAACAAATAAAGTGGCTGATGCTTTGATTCGAAAAAGTAATGCTTCATTAACAATGTTGCGGTTGGAACATGATCCTTTGGTTAACGATTTGATGAACTTTGGCATAGAAGTTGTTGGTGCAGGAAGTCCTTCTGTTTTGTTTCAGGTATCAGTGAGATCATCTCTATCAGATAGAATCAAGCAAGCACAGAAGCAAGATAGTGAGTTGCAGAAAAAGGTAGAGCTGGTTCAGAAAGGTAAGTTGCCTGAATTCAACATTGATAATGATTGTGTTTTGAGATTTGGGAAGAGATTGTGTGTTCCTTGTGATTCACAGTTGAATAGAGAGTTGTTATGTGAAGCTCATAGTTCTCCGTTTTCAGTTCATCCGGGCAGTACTAAGATGTATAGAGATCTGCGGGAGTATTACTGGTGGGATAGAATGAAAAGAGATATTGCTGATTTTACTGTGAAGTGTTTGACTTGTCAGGAGGTTAAAGCAGAGCGACAGTTACCGAAAGGGACGCTTCAGCCTTTACCAGTGCCAGAGTGGAAATGGGAGAATATATCCATGGACTTTGTTGTTGGATTACCGAAGAAATATCGAGGTAATAATGCAATCTGGGTTATTGTTGATCGCTTGACCAAATCTGATCATTTTCTTGCTATACGAGATACTTTCTCTCTTGATCAACTTTCTCGTTTGTATCTTAAAGAGATAGTCAGGTTACATGGAGTTCCTCTCTCCATTGTATCGGATCGTGATCCCAGGTTTACTTCTAACTTTTGGAAAGGCCTTCAGAAGTCGTTGGGTACTGAATTAAATTTTAGTACAGCTTTTCATCCTCAATCAGATGGGCAGTCAGAACGAACAATTCATACATTGGAGGATATGCTACGAGCTTGTTCTATGGATTATCAGGGAAGTCAGGACCAACATCTTTCTTTGGTTGAATTTTCATATAATAACAGTTTTCATTCCAGTATACAGATGGCACCATTTCAGGAATTATATGGGAAGCGATGTCGAACTCCAGCTTTCTGGGATGAAGTGGGTGAAAGGAAGTTGATGGGACCAGAATTGGTAGAAGAGATGGCAGAAAAAGTTCAGCTGATTCAGAAACACATGAGAATAGCTCAGAGCAGGCAGAAGAGTTATGCGGATAACCGGAGGAAGGATCTATCTTTCGAGGTAGGTGATCATGTTTTTCTCAAGGTTTCTCCTTGGAAAAGTGTGATGAGATTTGGTAAGAAAGGAAAGCTGAGTCCAAGGTTTATTGGACCATACGAAATTCTGGAAAGAGTTGGATCAGTTGCATACTGAGTGGCTTTACCTCCGAGTTTATCTCAGGTACACAATGTTTTTCACGTTTCGATGTTGAGAAAGTATATGCCAGATCCATCTCATGTTTTGAGTCCAGAGGTAGTTCAGCTGGAAGAGAACCTATCTTATGAGGAACAACCAGTCCAGATTCTTGACCACAGGGAGCAAGTGTTACGGAATAAGGTGATTCACCAGGTAAAGGTTTTGTGGAAAAACCACATGATTGAAGAGGCAACATGGGAATCTAAAAATGCAATGAGGGATAAGTACCCCCATTTATTCGATAAGTAAATAAATTGCGGGGACGCAATTTTCTAAAGGGGGGAAGGATGTAACATCCCAAGTAAGTAATGAATAATAGATATTTTTATCTATGTCTATTAATGATTAAGATAGTGTTATAGAGGCTTAAAATGAAAATAAATACAATCTTATGCATGAAATACACTAATATTCTTAAAAGATTGTTTTACTGCCTTTTAATGGCAAACCATTTTTGAATCTATCTTTTGACAATTTTATAAACTATGTTTTTCAAAATAAACTTATTCTTTATGATTGGGACATCAAAATTTACCTTGTGTGAATTTTTGGTATTTTTCTGACAATGTTCATTTTTTAATGAATAGTGAAAAATACTGCATTTTACATCAAAACTTCTTTTTAATATAATTTATTTATATGATTAGATTATGTTTTGAATTGGTTTTGAAGTGAAATTAGAATATATTTTTACCATTTTATCCAATGTTGGTCATTGGAATCAATTTTACTTTGAAATTAGACTTAAACTGGTGTCAATCTTTTGATACTTATTGTTTTGTAAAAACATGCTATTTCTTCTGGCAGCGGGAATTAATTATTAAATTAATTAATTTGACTTATATGTATTGAATTTTGTAAAATAGACTTCATTTTTGAATTCGGAGTATCAAATATAGCTTAGGGTGAATTTTTGGTAATTTTCTGAAAAACTTCAATTTTTGATGAATAGTGAAACCACTAAGTGGTAGTTAAAGAAACTGATTTTTCGTTTAAATGAAACTTTGCCACTTTTGTGTTATGAATTTAAAAAATCCGACATTCATGGTTGTCATTAAGAAGTAAAATGTGGTTCAATGAGATTAAAATAATTTTTTTGGTGAGTAGTAACTTATTAAGTTTTTAATCACGATTAGTGGTAATTAGTGTAGTTTAAGGTATAAATAATGATTTAATAATATGAAATGACCTAGAAACATGTCCCAACCTTATTGGTTGTGTCATGGCCGACCAAGAAAATCCATGGTTCAACTTGGGGACCCCATGGATCCACTTTTGTTGGGAAATGACAAACATAACTTTTTATTTAATGTAAAAATAAAAATGACACAAACATAATATGTTTTACGAAAACAATTTTTACATGGGGTTATAAAGATCAGATATTTGATTATAAATAGTCATTGGAAATGTAAAAAGATTTCCTACATCATATTATTTTTTTATGATTTTTAGACATTAAATAAATTAAATTATTTATGACATAATAATGATGCAGCGATGACATCATTATTTGACGATTTAAATTAAATGGAAAGATAATATAAAATCTATGAACTAAACATGTCCAAAACCAATTGGATGAGTGGATTTCGAACCCTTATCACCTTATACACGAATTATATCAATGTGGGACCTTTTAAAACCGAAACACATTTTCAAATAAAGTAATATTTCTTTACTTTCCAAAAGTGCCCCTCCTCTCCTCTTATAAAAGGCCCCCACCTCTACCTCATTTCACACACTCCTCAAGCCTTTGGCTCGGCCAACCCCTGCCCATTTACTCTCTCCACATCCCTCTCCTCATCCTAGAGGATTCCCTTTGGGAATAATCCTTTCAAAGGAAGCCTTTAGGCTCAAATCAAAAGGAGTTACGCTTTTAAAGGTAATTCATTCTCTCATGTTCATTTGTTTTATTTTTCTTCTCCAACCCCTTAAACTCTTTTTATTTACTTATTTTGTAACAACACCAGTATCTTCAATATACTAGGATGTTTTTATAAGATTTATTTGAGCTACACTCTCACACAACTACATCAAATGGTTAAAGAACATACGGTTTCCGTGGATGGCGAAATTCTGCCTCCCGAAACGATGATTGTTCAATACTCATTTAACACCTTCAAAGGTGGGCATTATGATGTCACTATTTTTATATATGATATATGATATGTTTATGTTTTCCTTAAGCTTCTGTTTTTTTCATTTTGGGCATACCTTTATGGTTTCCATTATGGGTAAACACGATATCTTCATTTTAGGAAGTGCGGACTACCGCCCCTGAAAGTGATTTGATTCGTTAATACCATATGTGGGATGTGTAAAGGATAAAGTTAATGATATTATATATTTTATTATACTGGAATTATAATATACTCTTATATAATTATGATTCCATTCCAAAACAAAATACGAAATAGAAATGGAAGTAGCGTTCATGCGTACGTACGGCTTACCGTCTCTATGAACGGTGCATTTCATTTCTTACCTCTAAATGTGATGTAATATTATAAATACATGTATATGATGAATATATATGATGTATATGTTATCCAAATCATTAATATCATTCTGGATATAATGAACCTTTGACCAAATTAACAACATGTAAGTGTAAGAAGTCTATTTTTGACTTAAGAACCAAATACCGACAAAATGAACATTATTAACTTAAATGATTACATGATGTTCATAACATGGTATAAAAGGAATAATGAACTTGAAAAATATTCTTAATAAAGTAGAGATTAACTCAAGTTTATTATTCAGGAGATTAAAGAATGGTCGGGTCAAGTCGGATACGAGGTATGAGCCTTTGTCTCAATCTCCTTTCATTGAGGCATATTTTATTTTACACACAAATTTCTTTTATACGATGTATAAACCACTTTGAATTTTGCGTTTATTCAAAAGGAATCTTTTTTTATACGAAGCGTTTAATAAACGACAAAAGGGAATGTTTTTGTCGTACGTATGCGGGGACAACGACTTCTCCGCCGTCGTGACCGTTATTTGAGTTTCGACTTCCTCTACAAGCCATAACTTCTTTTAAAAGAAAAATAAATACCATGTTTTACTTTTCTTTTCTTTTGGTATTGAAAATGGTTTTCATAATGTTTTTATATCAATTTGTTGTATTGATATCTCATGATTGAAATGTGGAAATTTTATGTTTCCTTTATGCATGTTCTATGTGATATGATTATGTTATGGTTCTTGGGCATTATTATGAAGACGGGTGGTTCTGTGATAAACTAAGGGCGGGTGAGCCCGTTATAGCTCTCCAATGCATTGGGTAACGCGATGGAGTGAAACGTTAAGGTTTCTTCGAAGAGATTTAGGGAATATACTGTGATGGGTATTCCAAACGTAACCAATAGGGTTACTCCCTACGTAAGAATGTTATGAATTCCTCAAGTTACCTTTATGTCTTATGATTTATATGATTTATTCATGATTTGATGAGGTATGATAAAGTGCTTATGTTTTATGGGTAAAGTATGATCTCATCCTTATGTACATATGTACCCATGTTTCCTTTCCGTATTTTTATAACCCATACTGAGCTTTTTATGCTCATCCCAAGTTTTTTTGAAATGTTTTCACAGGTCAAGGGAAAGGTACATGATATGATGATAGTGTCAAGGAAGTATCAAGAATTAATCCATGTTTTATTTTAAATATGTTTCCTTTGATGGGAATGAAGAATACTATCTTTATGTAACCACTTTGTTTATATGTGGAATGTAATGCATGTTTTATGATCTAATTCTCTAAAACTCTAAACCCGAAAAGATCCTCAATGTGTAATCTTGTAATAACTCAAGATTAAGTAAGGTTTAAGGCTGGGGCCTTATATAAATAAATGACATTGTGTAGATTTTATATACCTAGTTATTTCTTGATTCGTTGATAATTTTAAATGAGGGGATATCTAATTGAATTTTTTTATTACTCGACCCAATTGGAATAATTTATTAAAATTTCTCACAATAGTTCTATAAAATTAGAGAAGGATTCTAAACATATTGATATATCTTGATTAATAAATTAGTAGAGATAAATTCTAGATCATTACATGATTGTTTGAGAAGAAAAAAATGGAGATAGAAGAAGATATATCATATTAGTTTCATAGAGTTAACGACATCGATGAATGTGTAGCTGATTGATAAACTATTGATAGTGTAATCTCAGTAGTGGTATCTATAGATCAAGAATGTTTCATGTGGAGGAACGATGAGATTTATAAGTTATTACTGGTAGTGAGTTCCCTATTTTTTAGATTTTTTAAATACTGAGGGTATGTCTAGAAACTCAAAATTATAAAAAATAGTAGTCTGATTAGTGATTCTGATACATCAACACATAATTGTTGTATGATACTTGGATTATTATAGTTATTTTGAACCAATTAAAATGTATTTCCACCCTATTTTTTTCATTTCCACTTTATATCCACTGTGAGGGAGATAGGTGTTCCAACTAATGGTGGAATATGATTTTTAAAGAGGTCCATTTAAAGATATCAACATACACTGATTGTAATATCCTAAGATTTTAAAATATATTTCTCTTTAAATAAATATATATTTCATCTATAGATTGCAGTAAATGAAACACTGATTTTAAATGAACAATGACATACTATTAAAATATATTTTTTAATATATCTTTTATAATGTAGCAGTTGAATTTGTGGGTTTGAATATGTGTAATATCATTATGAAATATATGTAATATTTTTCTAATAAATAGAAAATTATAAATTAATTATTAGGAAACAATCACCCAATTTATAGTAAGCCATTATATAATTTAAAAATAAAGTTTAACTAAAATTCAGAATAAGAATATTTAATATAATTTAATTGTGATAACTTAGTTTTTTACCTTTATTTATAGAAACCATTGTAAATATTTTTCACCTCAATAAGGGAAAAAGATGAAAAAGTAGGATGATGCAATGGGGTAAAATAGTTACGTAACCCAAACACCTACCTATATCTAATTATATGTGTGGTTTTAGAGAAATGGTATCCTTAAGGATTCATATACTTAACTAAAAATAATTATATCAAATTTTGGAACCCTATCTTTACTTTTGTGAAGATAAGTTATATTTTATTTAAATTAAATACTAATTTTCGGTCTATTCATATGCTGGAATGGTTGGTAGACCAAATTTGGTTTTAGATTTTCCTAAAAGTTTAAAATCCTTAATTTTTATATTATATGAGAAAAAATTAAATTTAAATCAATTTTTTACTTTATTTCAAGGTAAAATTATTTTTTATCTTACATTAGGGTTTTCCTTATAAAAAATTTCATGAATTTTGTGTTCCTATTTTAAAAGTAATTTATTCCACTGATAGAATTTAAATTTTATAAAATGGATTTCAATTTTTTAATCATCATGTAAATTTTTATATAATTCTCTTTTAATATTTGGTTTTATAATTGGGTAATCATGGTAAAACATTTTAATTATTCTGATTAAGGTAAAAATGGGTTTGATGTGGTTTAACTAGAAGATAAGGCTTAAAAGTTTTCTAAAACATGAACAAATGTGATTTTATGTGTATATTTTAACCCTGTCTCATCATATCATTGAATTTTCAGTTCCTTGATTCAACTTGAGATGATTATATATATATATATATATAATTTAATCTTTTAACTGATTCCTTGTATGTTCTTTCCTTACCCTATAAAAGGATACCAACTCTCCTCTCCCTTCTACACATTAGAAACAATTCAGTTTAGAAAATCCCAATAAAAATCTATTTTTAGAAACCCTTCCCTGGTTTTTGGTGGTCTTATTTTTTTTCATAATACCAACCTTATAGGAAATACATTGTAAAGAAAAATTGGTTTTCTAAAAGAAGCGGTATAACTTATAACCCAATGATTTAGTTTTATTTATTCCTCTAACTCCTCCTAATCAACTTAAAACTTTTTGAAATAATAACATTATTTCCTTACATATATATAGATTTTATTATATTAATTTAATAACATATATCCTCATACTCTTCTATAAAATGGTAAATTAAACCATCATTCATTTATACGCAGGAATACCACCTCATGAATTGATGTGATTCATTTTCTATTACAAGGTCTCTAGTATAGTTATAATTTTAATAATTTGGCCCTACTGACAACACAGACACCCTGCATTAACATGGTTGTTAGGTCTTGGTCTGCCAGGTACCATCAGTTACCCCACAGAACCTTAGTCCCCTCTGTGGGCCCACCCACATACCGAAACATGTCATCTGACTGATTAATTTCCCTAGAGAGAAAACATTTTCATTCCAATGTGATTTTTACTCACTCGTACACACAATGGGAAACCACCCAGAGGGCTACCCATCCCGATCATTACTCCATAACAAGAATGCTTAATTGTAAAGTTTAATGAGGTAGGATACAAAAAATAAAGGTACAACTAGTGTATTTGATTCATATCATTTATTCATTTCACCCTTTATCATTTTTGGGTGTCACATCCCCCCTTAGAGAACATCGTTAATGTTGTGGGCCCTAAATATCAATCCAGGAAATGCCAATGCGTGTAAGGATGGATTCTTGGTTAGATGCCAATGTAACAAATGGTCCCTGATGACAATACTGACACCCCACCTTGACATGGCTATCAGGTCCTAGCCCACCAGGTACCGCCTACTACCCCACAAACACATGGTCCCCTTCATGGGGCCCACTCCCATTCTTGAATGATTCATCTGACTAATGATTGTCTTCATAAGCCAACACATGTTCTTTCAAGTGTGAATTTTCCACACCCACACACACCCTAGTAAACAATATAGAAGATCACCCATACAGATCACTACTCCAAAAAACACTTTCTTAACTGTGGTGTTCTAATTAGGTAGGCTCCTGAAAAGAACGGTGCACCTTTTGACATGAGTCATATCATTTAGACATTTAACCCTTTATCTTATCGTGTGTTATAATAATGATGGATTTATGATATTTATATGATTGAAATAACATAATTAGAACTATGAAATTATAATTTTTATCTCTTTTGTAACTTTAATTCCATTGAAAAATGATTCCATTATTTATGTGTAATTGTGGATTATCACCTCCATGAAGCAATGTGATTTATTTTTTAGAACAAATTCACATGACTAGTATATATAAGTTTATTTAATTAAATAGTATGAAATTTATGATATAATTATCATTCAAGTAATATAGAATAATACTTAGCTTCTTTCCATTATGATCGTTGAAGAATGGAAATGTTCTTTATGTGTGAGTACAACCTTTTGTCTCCAGGATTGTAATATAGAACAATTTTCATAACCATAATTAAAGGTTGGTTTTAAAAAATATTATTAATAAAAAGAATTATAATTATTTGAGGATTATTATTATGGATATTATGGAAAAAATTTCTCTTGTACCATGGTTAATATACGAAATTCATTTTTCAACAGTGAACTAAACATCCTTAAAACAAAATATATAGACATAATTGATTAAATAGTTAATTATTTTATTGAAAAAAATAAAATAAATATTTTATTTATAAGTTATTAATCATATAAATAGTTCATAATAAATAAATAAATTGATATGTGTTTATTATATAGGAGTGAAAGGACATGCATAGAAAGTATGAGCTCGAGGTAATGGGTTTCTTAACTCAATTTCCATTAACTAGGTTATACTTGCACGACATTGACATTGTTATTCCATGGTTATATGTGAAATGAAATATAATTTTATTATGATTTATTTCCACTTTTTGTATTTAAATTTGTAACACATAATCTATTCATTGATTAATTTACCTTCCAATGATACGACCATTATAAGGGATTCGTCTCAATTTCCACTCCATTGAGTCATGTTTGGTAATTTGTACCTATTTACTTTTATGTGGTGTATATAATAAACCATTGATGTTTTTACCATGAATATATATATATATATATATATATTCATGATCATTAATGATTTAATTCATTTTTTCTCTTTCATGGAGCTAAAATTTCAAAGCTACCAAAGAGGTAAGAATTGATTTTAGAGTACCATTTTTTTGGGATTTCTCATATTTTAATTGAAGGAATATTATAATATATCATTAATTGATTACATCAATTTTATTATCCTCCATATATTGAAATAGGTTCCATTTTTTATTCCAACATTCCATCTCTTTAATAATTGAATAAAAAAATTTTAAATGAAAATATAATCTTATTTTTCTTTTTGATGGGGTATATTTTACTTTGAAGTCCCCAATTTAATTTTTTTTTTTCAAAAAGTAATTTTTAATTACTGAAATTATTTATCAATGAATTTTATGTTATCATTGAATTTTTAAAAGGTATTAAATATCTCTTTATAATGTTTTCTGAAAAGGATATTTTCGACTTTGTTTTAAAAAAAACGTATATAATGTTTTTATTTAAATTTATAGAAAAAATTTATTGGCCAAAATCATTTTCCTTATTTTTAGATTCTTCTATAGGACATAAATTATTATACAAAGAAAACTGTTTCAATAAAACATATTTTAATGTTTTTTCTTTCATTTGAATTTATTCTTTAAAGGATTTAGTTGACTATGGAATCTAATTTTTGATGAATTAATGATAATCCCTCATCTCTAGATTAATTTTGAAGTCATTAGTTTTATCTTGAAACATTAACATTCTTGTTATCATTATTAGATATTAAATTTATCTTAAATATACATATTCTTTTATCATAGATATTCATTTATCCTAAATTGTATACTATTATTACATAGAGTGTTTTAATATGAATGTTATTTAACTGGCTAGGAAATTTTTTGATATTCTATATTCATCACTAAATACTTATATTTATTGAAAATTAGTATTATATATGAATTAAATTGATTATTCAACATACGAGTAATGCATTATAAATGCAGTGATAGGTGGGGCCTGGTTATGGATAGAAACTCAATTCATCAACAGGTCTCACAAGCCAAATTTGTTTTTAGCCTTATTAAATGTGTTTTTGGGTGTATACATACCCATAGTTTAAACTGTCTTGGTTTAAGGTATTGATGGAAAACATATCATGATGTTTGAATTCATGATGTCGAATATTAGGAATTTATTTCATTGATAATTCTATTATTATTGTTCTTAATATTATTTTATTGATATTAACTATAGATTAATTTTGTGCTCAATTTATCAATTAAATGGATTTTGTTTTTAGTTATTTTACTTTTTATATTTTTTTCTAAGTTTACCCATGATAGCTTCAGTTGTACATAACCCTAATTGAGTGTTTGATATCACCCTTATTTTTTCTTTTCATCTCGATATAAATATGAAATCTTGGAATGCATTTCAAGGATAAAAACAATTTCTTTTGTTATGTTTTATGTTATATAACCAATGTAAATTGGGAGTCATGTATGAATCTAATTTTCCATGAATTCTTAATTGATATGTCCTTTTGGATGAGATCTATTTTATCTTATTCCAATGTAATGAATCATAAATCAGATGTGGGTTATTGGAGTTTGGGTCACTTAGTTGTTATCAGATAATGTATAGTAGAAACCTTGGGATGAATATTTTGGAAAACATAGGCTATGAAACATGACCCTATGACTGACTTTTATGATATTTCAATTTATAATATAAAATCCTAAAGTGTTTGGTAAGGTAAATATTAGTTGGTTTTCCTTATAATATTTTACTCTTTGGATACTAAAAGTGAAAGATATTTTAATGTAGAATAATCTCACGAAAATAACTATAAATATACTTGGCCAAATATATTTCAACCATCATTCTAGTGCATGATAAGTGTTCCAATACTACACACCTAGTTTTAAATTATTGGGTGATATGCTTGGATTAATTTACATTTTTTTATGAACTCCTGTGATGAATGAGATAATTCAACCTATGGAAACCTATGATATTCCAAGGGTATATGTGACTAGCCTAAAGTTTCTTAGGTTGATAATTTTATGGTTGTTTATATGTTTAAAATAAATTATATCTATTTTTTAGGTTTTATGTGATGTGACTTTAACATGATTTATGATGTTTTGGGAGAAATTTATAGGAATACAAAACATTGGTTTTGTATATGTTTTAGTGAAAAGGTTTTTTGAGGATGAATTGTTTTAAAGTATTTTGGAAATAATGTATTAACAACCTTTAGGGTTAATATGACCATTTATGTTAAGGTTATAATATTCAACTTATATTATTTGATTTTAAGGAATAAAATAAGTTTTATAGAAAACCTTAGTTGTTCAAAACTGGTTTGATATTTAATTTCATTTTCAATGATGTTCATCATATTTTTGGGAATATAATAAGATTTTTTTTAAAAAATGAAAACTTTCAATTATGATGAAAACCCAAAACATCATAAAAGGCCATGATATTTGAACCCACAACCGATGGGAAGTAAGTCTGCAACACCAACCAATAGCCTACATGATGTCTTGATGAGTATGAGTTTTCTTTAATTAAATTATTTGATGATTAAATATTAAGGTAGTATTGGGAATCATATTATATGATCAAATATTTTTTAATTTTCAATCATTTTATGTAATTAATGAAATTTTAGGAGATACATTATTTGGTTGAGATATATATAAATTTTAGTATTAACTTAAAGGATTATTTTTGAAGAATGATCTTATATTTTTGAGGTGTAAAATGAAGGGTATGAGATAATCATTGAGGATTAAACATTCTTTAATTTTCAGTTTATTAAGGTTATTTAAGATATATGAATATTTATTTAAGGAATGATCTATGGTAAACCTTTGGTTTTATTATTTATTTTTTGATATTAGTGTATTATTTCTTCCTATGAAGGAGTATTCATTTTAGATATTATCATAAATTGTGAAAACTAGTTTAATTTTTGTAAAGAAAGAAGGAATAACATATTAATTATTTTTTCATTATGTGATCTTCTAGAAGTTCGTTTTAGGGGTTCATTCCTGAGAATTTTATCTTAAATAATCAATGATTGGGGTGAAATATGAAATTGTAGTTAGAGTTGATTAAATTATAAAGTTTTACTTTTCAAGAAATTATATTTCCTTATGTTATTATTCTAGATGGTATAATAATTCAAAAAATAAAGGAAAATTATTTTGAAATAAACAATTTACACTCTTACCATCATTTCAAATGAATCAATGGTCATTTAACCCATCATAAATTTATGTTTTTTTATTAACTTTATCATGACCATGTTCTATATCACTCTTAATTAGTCCATAGACACATTTTTTCCATCCATGTAAGAATTTTAACATCACAACAATGTTCTCCCAATCTATGAACCCAATTATGTGTTATTTCATGAAACCAAAATAATTTTCACTTCCCCTTTTCAAGGGATGTTTTAATTCCCCTTTGTATGATATGGGTTTTCAATAATGTTTTTTTTCATATCTCGAACCTTTGATGACCAAGATAAAATTTCACGAATGCAATTTATTTAAGGGGTTTTGAATGAAACATCCCATTATTTTAGAATATATTTTTATTTAAATAAATTTTAATTTATTTGATTGATTGTTTTACATGAGAAACTATGTTTAAAAAATCCATTATATACTATTAAAATATTATTACTTAAATATTATCGTTATAACCAAGCCACTTAATTGGAGGATATGAAAATGAGTAATAACATTATGAAATATATGTATAATGGACATTCTAAATAAAAAAGTATTGAATAATTCTTGGGAAATAAGAACTCAGATTCTAGTAAAGTCATTATATGATTTAAAAATACATTATTTTCAAAAATGATTTTTATAAATTTTTATGAATAAATAATATATTTAATTTTGAAACATATTATAAAATTTATTTGAAAAAATCATCCTGATTTTTAAAATCATTATTTCATAATTATTTTAGAGTTAAATACTGATAATTTTCTAAAAATATTGATGTTTCAATGAATAGTGAAAAATACTTATTTTTATTGTAAACTATTTTTCAATTTCAAAAATTTACAAAGAATTATTATATTTAAAAGTGGTTTCAAAGTAAAATTATTTCAATTATATTTTTAATAATCCAAATAATTTCATTATAATAATTTTATGATTGATTTTGGTATAAAAACATTTTACACACTATATGACATTTCAAATGGAAAACCGATTTTCGTTGGATTTTGCGGGTTTAATTTTAAATTGAATTATGAAACATATATAAATTATATTTTATAAAATGGAATTAATAAAATGAGTCATCATAATAAATATGATTTAATATGGAAAAATTATTATTTTTCCCATAATGAATAGTAATTGTGGTAATTATTTTTCACCTCAGTAAGCATATGATATTTAAAACTATGTTAAAAACATGGGTTAAAAAATTAAAATAACAATAACACCAACCTATATCATGTTTTATGACTGTTGTTTGACAAAATTTATCCTTTAGGAGTTAAATAATTAATTTTAATTCATTATTTTGAATTTAGTTACCCTAGCTTGACTTTCTAAAGATAAGTTATATTTTATTAAAATTAAAAACTATTTTTGGGTCTTTTCATTTAATGGCATGGTTAGATGATTCCACTCAATTTTTTCTTTCAAACAAATTCTTATAACATTATTTTTTTTATTTAACTAAAAAAAATTCATTCAATTCAAATTATTAATTTATTTCAAGGTAAAATTATTTTTTCTGTTAATCGATTTATTTTCTAAAAAATATATTCATGAATTTTTTTATATTAAAAGTAATTTATTAAACATATAGAAATTAAATTTAGTGAAATGGATTAAATATTTTTAGTCTATTTGTATAGTAATTTTTATCATTACCAATTTTTTTCTTATAATTATGTTATCATGGTAAAATGTTAAATTATCACGATTAAGGATAAAATGGATTTAATGTGCCTCAATAAGAATATAAGGATTAAATGTATTAATCACTCAAACAAATTTGATTGGATGAGTTTATTTAAAATATATCATATCTTATCTAATAATATGGGATTCCTTAGTTCAACTTTACATGATTATGTTATATATATATATATATATTATCTTATCCTTTATTTAAAAGATAACAAATCTCCTCTAATTTATAAACTTCAATATCCAGTTTCTTATCCCATTAATTCCCAAATACCTTCCTATAATACCTTTCAATGTTATTAATGTATTATTTTTGGCATAATACCAACTGTATATGGGTTAAGGTGTAAAGAAAAAGAGGTTATATAAAGAACTGCTATAGATTTTAACAAAATGTATTAGTTTCTATTTATTCTTATTTCTCATTTAAATGTTCTTCAAACAAGATTAAATAATCATATTGTTATCTCCCATATAGTGGTATGTTGTTATGTTTGTGTAAGAACCTATATTTGTCTCCCCTTCCATTATATGTGAATGAAACTATGATTTTTGTGCACGATGGACTACCGCTCATCCAACCGATATAATTCATTCTCTATCACCGCCTCTCATGGATAGATATATTTATGGGTTTAAGGTATATATATTATTTTCATGTTATATGTGTCATTAATAGTAGAAAAAATATCATATTTTCATATATTTTCATTGTTTAAAAAATGATAATGTCGTTGGCGCATACGTGGGAATTACCACCACCATGAATAGTTGTTATTCAATTTTAATCACTGGATTACATGAATAGTATATATATTCTTATTTAAAAAATAATATTTAATTTAATATATAATTATCTTTATGTAAATGAAAAATAATACTTACCTTCTTTCCATCATCATCATTGAAAAATGGAAATGTTAGTCCTATATACATACGACCTACCGTCTCTATGATTATAACGTAATTAATTTTTTATAACCATAATTCATGTTTTTATAAAAGTATAATTGATTTATAAAAATGAAAATTATTTTGTGATTTTAATTCTTGATTTTCTAGAAAAAATTGCAGCTTTAGCTACTGTTAACATACTGAAGTCATTTTGCAACTATGAACCAGACTTCTTCAAAACACACGACGTTGACATAATAGGTTAAATAATTAAATATATCATTAAAATAATTGGAATTAATGGTTTTAGAATAAGTTATTAAACATGTAAAATAGTATTAAAAAATCAAATAATTTATTTAAATATATTATACAGGAGTTAAAGGATATGCATTTCAATTCTGAACTCGAGGTAAGGGGGTTCTTAAATCAAATTCCATTTATTTGGTTATACTTTTACATAGTTGTATATGTTATTACATTATTATATAGGAAATAAACTATGATGTAATTATATTTTATATCCACTTGTTTTATGTGGATTTTCATTTTTCACACATAATCATTGATTGATTAATTTTCACTCCAATGATGTAATATTTTCAAGGGATTCATCTTAATTTCCACTCTATTGAGATATATATGGTATTATGCACCAATTTAATTTTTTGTGGTTTATATACTGACCCATTGATATATTTAAGATGAATATTTATTTATTCATAATGATTAAAATTTCATCTAATTATTACTCATTCAAGGGATTATAATTCAAAAGATATGAAATATGTAAGAACAGGTTTTATAATCCCATTTTTTTGTGATTTCTCTTATGTTCATTAAAGGAATCTTATAATATATCCATTATAAAAAAACTATTTCATTATAATCTGTGTATTTATAGTTTATTATCTTCCAACATTCCTATTATATTGTGATTTAATCAAGATAATCAATGTTTTATATAAAATCTAATCTTATTTTTTCTTTTTTTTATCGAGTATATTTTTCTTCCATGTCTATATTTTTTCAAAATTGATTGAAAATTTTCATTTTTTTACTCAAATGATTTCTCATGGTAATTTAATGTTATCCTTTAATATTCAAATTTTTTTAATGTACACTTTCTATAGTTTCCTGAAAGGGCCATTTTCTATATTTTTTTATAAAAACTCAAAAGGAATTATTTCCTTTTAACATATACGGTTTTTTGAAACCAAAACTATTTTACACTCATTAACTTATATAAGATTTCAATGATTTTACTAAGAAAATTAATTTATGAAAAATCATTTTATATTTGTCTCTTATTTTTTCTTTCTATTATTTAAAAGTATGGATTTTAAAGTAATATATACTTTTCTGATGAATTAATATTCTTATCTCATCTCTTGAATAATTTTATTGTCATTAACTCTATATTAAAACATTACAATTATTGTGATCACACTTTATTAGAAATTATATTTTATTAAATATCCATGTTATTTGTAACATGGATATTATTATTTCCTAAACTATATACCACTTCAACATATGCTATTTCACTTTGAATGTTTTTTTAATTTACTGGGGAAAATATTTATATTTCTCATTCATTACTCAATATGAACATTTCTTGATAAATCATATTATTTATGAATTAAATTAAACATTTAATATATGAGGACTAAATTGGAAATTCCTTGATGGGTAGGGTATAGTTATAGATATCCCCCTATGCATCAACATGCCCCATAAGACAAACTAGTTTCCTAGTCTTATTAAATGGGGTTTTTATAGTATACCCGCACATAGATTAATTTTTCATGGTACACAGTATTGAAGGTAAACATATAATGAATTTTTAGATCATTATTTATTATATTATGCAATTCCAATATTTAAAATTTATTTATTATTATTCAAGGTATAAATAGATTAATATTATCTATGGATGCATTTTTCTATAGATGGTATTTCCTAAATGGAATGAGATTTTAATTATTTAACATACCATATTGATTATTATTTATTTTCTTCAGAAATATTCCATGGTATATAACCCTTACTAAGTTTTTGAGCCATCTATTTTTTGTTTCCTTTCACCAGGACAATATGAACAAATATTTGAATGAGTTTCAGGGATGCAGAATGTCTTCTTTTTATATGTTTTGGTTTTTATTTCCAAAGTAAAATGGAAATCATGTATTTATCTGGTTAATTAATACAAATAAATTTATTGTTCCTTAATAAAGTGATAAATTGTGTCCTATAACAATGTAATAATGTATAAATCAAATCCCAATTATTTAATTTGGTGTTGTTATACTAATTCTACACCCCTCTCTCTTAGGGTATTTACCTTTCTTAGAACTAATAAGTGGTATTATAGCTAAAGGTTCTTGATGTAATATTATCTCTTTGAATTAATCTAAAAGATCATTAACCACATGGAAATTCCATTTGTATACATAAATAATTATTAAATAAGGAATAATCATTTGTAATTATATTTCCAATCTTTGGAAGTGGATGTATATAGGGATACCATACATGGGATCTCATTTAACATGGATAGAAGAGAATTATTAGATAATGACCAAAGGGATATTAATATTGATAATAATGGAATAAATGATTTAGTAATGTCTTTTCTTATCAAAATATACATGAATATTTTGTCATGTAAATTCTAACAAGCAATGTGGTATAAAAATATCAATATATATTAGTATGGTTCCAAGGCATGTGATACTAAATTAGCAGTTCTGTGGAAAATTTATGGGGATTTCAGGAGGAACTAAAATGAGTCTATAATGCATTATTTTATAGGATTAATATTAATGTGGAGTACATGAGTGTATTTACAGAGACACATGATGATATCATGATCAAGAATAGGATTCTGATAATATTACCATCATGGTTCAATGATTGTTTCAAAGTGCTTAATGAGAAGTACCAAAGGAGGCGATGTATTATAGTCTTCACTATACTCTCATTGCATACAAGATGTATAAAACCAATAAAAAGTATTCTACGTTAGATAATTCAAATTTAGTGGAATTTAATATGAGGAAACACAAAATGAAGGAAGATCCTATAGATAGGGAAGTTGATGAGTTAATGACACTATTTTCATTAAATTTCAAAATGGAAAAAGGAAATTAAAACTTTATACTTCTAATATCTTTATTTTGATGTTGTAAATTTGGGAATTTAATTTAAATGTTTCAAAAGAAGTTCATGGTAAATTATAAAGCTGCATAATCCATGGAAAACAATTATGATGTTTGGACAAGAAATAGGAGTTATTTGTATAAATTAATTAAAAATAAAAAAAATTATCATATGAATATGTTAACCAAGAACAAAATGGATGTAGAATAAATTCATGACAATAATGAATTTAGTGAGGAAATAATTTTTTTCATCACAGAGATACCATAATCAGAGAAAAGCAATGATGAATGTGTTACATTTGAGTGAAAGGTTGTTCTCAAGGATGAAATAGAAGATTAAATTGAATAAATTGATGATTTTAACGAAAAAATTATGAAATAAAATAGAGTGTTCCATGATTGCTAACATTATATATATTATAAGGGAGAAGAAAAAATCTAATTCGATGCATAATATTGAAAGATCCAAATCTATAAATCTTTAAAACACATATAATGAAACTAAGATTAATCTCAAAATAGAAGAGATGACAATATTATTAATGTTTTTATTGATTATATCAAATATAATTTAAAATATATCAAGGGTATCAATGTATAAGTCGTGAATATGGGATGAAATCTCTTTGATAAAGATATAATTCTAACATCCCTTATGAAATTATGAATATGGATTGTATAAGATAATAAAGAAGACAAGGTGGAACACCAGGAGTCAATGGAAAACATATAAAATTTCCCAAAATTATAGTGTTTCATAAGTAATTTAAAATATATTGAGGGTCTTAATTTCTAGAAAAAAAAAAGAAATGTTGGTTGATATAAATATATAAGAATTAATTACTCAAAATAATGTTGATTTAGATTACACACAAAAGATCTAAATGGCTACCAGTTGAGAAACTGTGATGTATAATGATACCCTATGAATCCCATGTTATTTTTTTGGAATGATTGGGAATACATAGTGCATGTGTTCTTAAAAAAAGATATTTTAGGGTATAAGAGAACTAAAATAATATGATGAAAAATTGTAACAATTGAAATTCATTTAATATCTATTGTTTCTGTTATGAAAATTATGTATAAAAATCCTTGAATTTCTCATCAATGGTATATTGATATGTCTCATGTGAGATATAGAAATGGATGTCATATTACCTATAAGATACATCAAGTGAGATGAAAAATATTAATCAATTTTTTCCCAAATAATATAGATGATCCAATAAATCTAAAGGCTGAAAAATATCTTTTACCACCAATGTATGTGAAACATTGCACATGAATAAAGAAAAAAAAAGTATAGAAGGAAAATTTAGTTGAAATTTCATTGAAATAAATTAATTGGCATGGAGTATGGATCATTGATAGTGGATGACCTTCCCATATTAGATGATATAAGGATCGTGTCACAAACATAATTTAAAAAAAACATGGAATCATTTATATTGGAAATGATGATTTTTTGAAGATCTTTAGACACATAAAAATAGAAATAAGAGGAAAAGGTTTGATATGTAGGGATTTCATGGTGTTTAGTGTCCTTGGTAACAATTTTCAAAGTGTAAACTAATTATGTGACCCATGACATGTAGACAATTTAAAAAAAAGTCCTCTTTAATTAATATTATTATAATAGGGTGGTACAAGAGCTATAATTTATTTTCTTAATGTTAATTAATGGTTGGCCAATGTCTTCTCAAATTTGGAGCTATTACAGTTCAATAACTCACTAGTATATATTGAATTATTATATTATTTATATTTTAAAATATTATAAAAGCATTGAGATTTTTGTTTTTGATTATGGAATGTGGAAAAATAATGTAAATAATAAGATGTAATGTGAAAAAAATTAATAAAGTCTATATGAAATGAAAATATATTGATAGAGTCATTTGAAGAGAACCATAATTTTTGGGTTTCATATTCACATAATGAATACACTACATATTATTTGTGAATATATTACTCTTCTATAGTGGTGAATATAAATTACACTCAATGATCACCAAGAACACTGAACATCCACTTCCTTGATTGAGGGGGAATGGTTGCAGAAGAAGTTAATCCAAAGAAAACCATAGTGGGGGATACAACCCCCAAATTTCATCCTCATATTAACTCAAAGAGTATATTAAACATATACATTGGTTCAAAAACATGATTACAGTCCCTGGATATTCCTCTTGTAAGATAATCATTATCATTATAACAATTGATCACAATGATGAGTGAAAAAGAGATAGAATGGAAGGAATGATGAACTTTATAAAAATATTCAATGTAAATTAGATAAGATACTAAAAAATATAGAAAAAAATAATCAATGTTGGATTAGTTTGTTTTCATAGTATGGGGTTTGATCTCATCCACAATAGTGAATTCCTCTTATTTATAAGCTGAATCATTCTTTATTCTTCAACTTGGTAAAATATTAACTTTCTAATTATAAAACATTTCCTTCTTTCTCATATAGTTGATCTCATATGATGTGTTTTTCATAAAATTCAATAATAACCCTACATTATTATTTAATTAGAATATTTTTCATTTATTGGTCCATGTGTCCTTTGAATGCTTATATGACTAATGATGTGGAAGCCCAAGGATTAGGATCATTGTAAATGTGATTATTCATTTCCTGTTATATAGGATTCATGCATAGATTGATTTTTTTAATGTTTCTAGAAATACAATATTTGGTTACCTTAATATCAAAATTCTTATCCTTCACCACTATGTAGTTAATTGACATATTTCACTACTATATAGTTGAATTCAAATATGTCACCACCACATAGTTTAATTAAAAAGCATGATTGATTCATATGCATGGAAATATCCTTTATTAATATTCCACAAATGTGTATATAATCATAACCAAATTATTATATTTGGATTTTCATTTATCTAAATGGATCTGCAATGATTCCAAAATTCTTATTTTTTTAGCACCAAAATTCATGAAATTAAATTTGGGAAAGATGGTAATTACAAAATTTGAGCCAAATAATATCCCTATTTTTGTGTATAGTTTTTAAAAATAAAAACTAATCTAGAGGTTTATTAAATTTAATTTATTATTTTATTGGGTACTCTGTATTATGGTAGACCTTTCGAGAAATGCAGGTAATGAGACATAAGTTATCGTCCAATCATTACAGTGAGGTCAAGATTGATGAATCCTATATGGTTTTGACTTGTGGGACCATTATAATTTTTAATAATAATGATCCATATTAAGATATTGAAATAAAATATATATCTCTATATGTGTATATTTTATTAAATAAATTTTAAATTAAAATTTAATAGGTAAAATATTTTTAAAAGAAGTACTAAAGTAAAATTGAAAGGGGAAGAACTAAAATTTCCATAATATTTTAAAATTTATTCTAAATTACTATGAAATCATAAATTAAAAAGTATTAATTTTACAATTTTTATTAAATATTAAAAAATCACATATAAATCAATAAGTAATCAAAATTTTAATTCGACACAAAATATTCTTTTATTCAAAATTTTTATAGACTACCCATAAATTAACTTTTTTGGGTTTTTGAACATTAAAACTCAAGTGAAAAATATAAAAAAAATAACTCTATAAATTCCCCAATATATGAACATTTCAAACATCTATATTCAAAGAATATGACTAATAAAAATAACCATTCTTCATTTTCCTAAAATAAGAAAACAAAAAATGAGGAGAACAAAGATGCATTCATCCTTGAACATATATTTCCTCCTCTAAATGTACCATTCAATTCCATACAATAATTTATTTCAAATTCAATGTTATAGAATTTGGAATTGAATGGAAATCCATGGAATCAATATTTTAACAAGTGGAATAATCATAGATTCCACATTATTATGTTGTATATACCAAAGCTCCATTTCCCACAATATTGACACTTCCTAGATAACATTTTAATAATTCTATGGATTAGTTTTTAATATATTGATAATTATTACCCTCCCCTAAATCTTTTTTTTTTGATAAATATGCTCTACATTTTTCAAATTTATTTTTACATAAGTTTCTATTTGTAAAAATCTCGCATTAATCACACAACCCCACACAATCTTCTCTCAATAAAAATCATAATAGTTGTAAGAACATCTTTGGTCATGTGTTGGATATTGTTTACCTTCTAAAAACACAACCCCATTTTTTTTTGTTTTTTTTTGGGTTTTTTATTTTTTATTTTTATTTTTTCAGTGCCTAATATCTCAGAACATCATGTGGGATCCCAATTTCCCATTCTACGTTGGTTTAAAAAGACATATATGAATGTATTTTTTTTTGTATCCTTGAGGTGTTTTTTTTCAAAATAGACAAGTAACTCTAGTTAGGGTTCAATATTATAATTTACATATGTTATAATTTTAATTACACATAATTTTTTTCATTCAAAATCCTTTCCCAGTTCCATAAAAATCCATAATATGAAGGAAAAATATATTCTTCACAATCATAAAATTTAACCTTTTAAAAATCTATCAAATCCTAAAATCTAGCATAATATATTTTTCATTGGATAAAAAAAATTAATGTTAAAATCATATATGTATCACCCCAATAATTTTCCATATTTTCCTTTTAGAATAAAATAAATATTGTTGATATTTTTCAAAACACGCAATATTGTGTCAATTTGCAATGCACACAACAATCAATTTAAAAAAACACTATTTAATCCTGTTTTTCATAGTCAATTAAATTCAAACACTTATAGAGAATTTATATAGTAAATTTATATTTTATATTTCTGAAAAAATATTTTTATATTCATCCAATGTATTTTATTTTCATATGATAATACCAAATCCAATTTTTACACATAAGAACATGTATTTTAATAAAAGTAGTTTTCCAACACTAAATGGAACACATAAATTTAATATGAATATTAACACTTTTATAAATTTAATATTATAAAATAAAATTCATTTTTCGAATTGAAACATCAAAATTATGTTATGGTGAATTTTTGGTATTTTCTATGAAGTTTAATTCTTTAATGAATAGAGAAAAATATAAAATATTAATTCAGAAGTTCTTTTTTATCTAATTTATTTATTATGATAAATGTTTTTTTATTTTGATGTTTATTTAGATATATTATATATTAATTAATCCAATTTAGGTTATTGTAACCATTATTACATTGAAATTATATAAAAAAAATTCAATCTTTTGAACTTTTTTACTTTAAAAACACTCTTTGTCGTCCCGTTTGTGAGATTATATTAAAATTGAATTCTATGAATTATGTGATTATAATTTAGAAAAATGGATTCCATATTTATAATCATCATGATTTATAATCTCTAATATGGTAAAATTAGTTTTTTTACCAAAAATATTAGTGAAATTGATTAAAGTTAATTATAGCAATTAAGATAAAAATTTCCTTATCAACATATTAAACCTTAAAATTAATTCCAAAAATGACATATAAACATATCGAAAATTAACTGTATGTCCATATTTCTACCATAAACTCCCTTTTATCTAATTTGGTAAATTATTTCATCCACACGACAAGGTAAAATGTGGGTAGATTTCCCTTTTACAAACATTATAAGAATGCCTCCCCTCCTCTACTGTAAAAACAAACTCACCACTCCCACTTATTCAAACCTCTAAATCCCTATGGAAATTGAAAATATAATAACATAAGATCTAAAAATCCTTCCTCTAAACCTAAAATCCAGACATTGGGAATAAATTTAAATAGGGATGTCTTTTGTTATAAACCAAAAGGAGTTACCAGAAAATGAGGTAACATTTGTCAATAATTACTTTCGTTTTATTTCCTTCTCCACCACCTAAAATATTCTTATTATATTCTTATATAATAACCTAATTATCCTAAATATAATTATATATTTTTATTTTATGAGATACACCAACACTTACACACACTTCAATCTAATGGATAATAACTTACTGATTTGTGTATGATGTACTTCTGGCTTGAAAAATGATGTTGTTCATTTTTACTTTACTACCTCTCAAGGATGGAAATTATGATGTACATGATTTTTTTATATGATATATATCATATTTATGACATATTAATACTTTTTTAATTATTATATAATACAAAACTTCAGGATTTCCATTTTATGTACATATCATAACATCATTTGTGGAAGTGTGAACTACTGCCTCCTAAAAGTGATGTGATTCATTAACACTATACATAGAACATAAAAAGGATAGTTTTAATAAAAATATGTTATATATATGAAATATATATTATATTATAATTATAATATATATATAAATTATTTACTTTTCATTCTTTAAAATATGTTAAAGAAATTAAAGTAGCGTTCAAGCGTACGCACGACCCGTTGTCTCCATGAACGGTGCATTTCATTTCCTATATCCAAGTTTTAGAGATTATTCCAAATATATATATATATATAATGAATGTATATGATATTTAAATAATGTTTTTAATTTTTTAGACAAATAAATAATTATTTAATTAATAGGAATGACAAGTAATAAGACAAAACATTCTAATAAAATAAGGAAATTAACACATAAAAATAGTGAAAATAATTAATGATTATTAACAAAATGGTAATAAGATATTATTTGAAGTTAATATCTGATATTATGACAATTATTATGGCTATTTTATAAGTTAATAACCCGTTTAAAACCATTATATAGGTTGTTAAAGGACATTCACTGAAAATGAAATGCAAGGTAAGGGTTATCGTCTTAATTCACATTCCATTGAGACTTATTTGTTGTTATGCATCAGTTCAATTTAATAAGATGTATATAAATCCAATTTTTCATTTAATATCATGATTAACTCATACATCATGGAATTTTAATACTCACTTCGAATTATCTCTCTCAAGCGGTTTAGCTTAAAAATCACCAAGAGGTAAAAGTTATCTTTACAATCTCACGTTGATTTTTGATTGCTAACTTTCTCTTAAAACAATCACATTATTGTAATAATTTTTCATTCAAAATTTAATTAAAAATAAAAATTCTTGAGTTATAGATATTATTTTTTTGTAAAACTTATACCATTTTTTCATATATTGTTTACATTGAAAGTTATTTTTTTGTGGAAATTCTGATAAATCTATATTCTTTATTCAATACAGATATTTGATAAGAAATATTCTTTATTATTTAAAATGATTACTCAATATGAGGAATGGTTTCTAAATGGAGTGATGGGTGGGGCCCAAATATAATATAGATCCTCGATTCATCGATAGGTTCTCATGAGAAAATTCAGTTTGGAAAATTAAACATGTTTCTACCAGTAATTTTAAACTATCTGGAGGATAAATATTGATAGTAGATATTTTCACATGTTTGAGAATTATTGTTCAATATTAAATAATTTCATTCATTCAGAATTTAATCTAGTTCTCATTTTTATCCATGATATTTTCATATAATAAAATCTATTGATGTATTTCATTCTTAGTTTATTAACTAAATAGATTATGTTTTAAGTTTCTTACATTTCTATATTGATTATGTCATATCAAATTATTTAAATGGAATGTGTTCTAAGTTATTCACCTTCCCATATTGATTTATCCTTATTAATTCATTATTGCTTCTAGTTTACATTCCCTTAATTATCATTTGTGATCACCCTTATTATGTTTCCTTTCCATAGGTTATGAAGAAGAATCCTTTAAATGTGTTTCAAAGAAGGTGAGGATTTATATATGTATACTTTATTTTATTTTCAAAATGTATTATGGGTGTCATGTATGTAATATGGTTTCCCAAAAATATTAAATTATTCAATCATTTAGGATTTGTCACTTTGAAATCATTCTAATATAATAAAATAATGAACTGGCTCCGAGACTCTAGGTTTGGTGAATTATAGTTGGTATCAAAGGAAGTTTAGAATCAACCTTTGAAACTAGATTTAGAAAACATATATCAGGTTACATAACACAAATATAGACATTGAAGATATGTATAAATGAACATCCTTGTATTTTGGTAATGTATATATTATGCGGGTCTTCCTACAAATATATCCCTATCTAGATACTACAAGTGGAAGTGGTTCTGGAATAGATGTACCCATGGGTAAAAACTTTGAAAAGGTGCATTGTCTTAGAATCGAGCTTAACATGGTAAACGATAATGAACCTTACTTCACATCGGGTTTGAAAATCCTGAGGGAAATTCTTAGAATAATATAAATTTTATTTAAAAACCATTATAAAGGATTAAAATGAAAATATATTCCTAAAGAAGCCAAATTTTATGATTCTAATATTTATTATTCAAACAAATTATGTTATGTGCTATACCACATTTGAAATTATACATTATGATGTTATGATCTAATCCATTATGTTCCATTGTTTAGAAATTGATACTAGAAGGATGAATTTTATTAATACTCATGGAAAATATAGAGATTTCTCTGCAGATGAAACCAATACATCTAGTATTAGAATGGAGAAAAGGTTCCTTATATTAATGAAAAAAGAAGGATAAAGTGTTTTGAATTATGTATCTACCTTTACAAGGTTATCTATGCATGATATAGATTATATAAAAAATAGAGAGTAAAAGATCAATAAATGTTTAAAAGGACTTATGAAAAATCTCTAAATGGTGCTAGTTTCTCATACTTTTTCATCCTAAAAGAGATATATCCATATGATATATAATTGGAGATGAAATGTTTTAGAATCAATATATTTGATGGAAACCAAGAGAAGGAGAGGCCATATAGTCATCATGAAAAAAAGAATTCAACCAAAAATAATTAGAAAAATCATCACTTTCCACCTTGTGAAAAATGTTGAAAAAAAAACTAGGAATTTTTTTTAATGCATTTGGAGTTTTTTTATAAATGAGGAGATAGGGGTCACTAGGATCATGAGTGCAACAAGAAGGAGAAAAAAAACTACAATCCAATTATTCAACTATAGGGGGATGGGGAACAATGTAATTGAATTCCCCATGAATCATGTCAAACCACCATAGAAGAGGCCAAGGGGATATGTCCAAGATTATATGATCACTATAATGAAGGTAGAAGTACCCAATGATGTGGTGGATGGTACATTAATCATGTATTAAAATTTATCCAATGTCTTATTTGATTCTGGATCATCGCACTCTTTTATTTCTACCTAGTTTTCTTGTAAAATTAGACATTTCCCTTTTGATTTAATAAGATATTTTTAAGTAAAAACTCTTAAGGGAAGACACATTACAAAAAAATGTGTTGGGTAGTCCTCATTATGACACATAAACATTCTTTAAATTCAATCTCGGTTATCATACATATGGTTTACTTTGATATAGTCCTTGGTATGGAATTTCTCTCAAAATATTATTCAAAAATTTATTACAAGAGGAAGGAAATTATGATTTGGGAGAAAAATGTAGAATCCCTTATCTTTAGAGTAGAATATTCCTCACTTGATACTTATCTAGACCCACCACCAGTAGCTCTAATGAATGAAATTATTTGGGATGAATATAAAAACATCTAGTGACGAAGAAGTTATTCATCAAATTGATGATGTGACAATTGTGCAGAAATACATTGATATATTTCTTGAGGAATTACCTAGACATTCCATAGAGCATGAAGTTGAATTATCCATTGATTTAACCCCTTATGCATTTCCAATGTCAAAGTCTCACTATAAAATGTCTACTATAGAACTAGTGGAGTTGGGTAATAAGGGATTTATTTTCCCTTGTGTTTCACTAGGGGGATCCTTTATCCTCCTTATTAAGAAAAATGATAGATCAATGAAGTTGTGCATTGATTACAGGGAAATCAATGTTATTAATATAAACAAAAAGTACCCTTTACCTCACATTGATGACTTTTTTGATCAAATTCATGGAGCCCAATATTTTTCAAATATTGATCTTTTTTCTGGGTGTCATTAATTGTGAGTGATGAAGGAATACATTCTGAAAACAACTTTTTAGATGAGGTATTAACATTACAAGTTTATATAAATAACATTTGGATTGACTAATGTACCCTCTATTTTTATGGACCCAATTAATAGTGTATTAAAGGAATATCTTGATGGGTTTTCTATGTTATTCATTGGTGATATTATAGTGTATTATAAAATATCTGAGGACTGTGAGAATCAATTTTGGACCATTCTTAAGGAACTTATAAGGGAAGAGTTATTTTGTGAATTTAGTAAGTGATATTTCTGGCTTAAAGATGTTTATTTTCTTATAAATATTATTTTTAAGGATGGAATATCCATTTATCCTTCAAAGACAAAGGCAGTTAAAGAATTTCACATGCCAAAAAAAATAACTGAGGGACATATATTCATTGGTTCGGAAGGTTACTACTAGTGATTTGTTCATTATTTTTTAAATTGGTTATCCTGTTAACCCATATTACACATAAAGTGGTTAAACATATTTCGAAAAAGGAATGTGAAGAGTTATTTGAGGAGCTAAATAGAATATTATTCAATTATCTAATTTTGAATCTACTATCTGTAAGTGATGGGGTTTTCATATATTGTGATGCATCGAAGAAGGGACTTGGTTTTGTACTATTGAAAATGATAATGTTACTGAAAATGCATCATGGAAATTGAAGATTAATGAACAAAACTATCCAAACCATGATCTTGAGTTAGTGGTTATAGTCTTCTCTTTGAAAATATGGAGACATTATCTCAATTATGAAGTATGTTGTCACGACCCGTCCTCAGGGCCCGTGCCGTGACTACCCTAAGCCCGCCTTCCATAGGCCAGGGGCTGGTGACTAGCACCAAAGGCGTAAAATCTCGATAACTGGGAAGACATTGCCTTTATAAAAGAAAACAAGCATCACAAAGTACAAGAAGAATCAAAACACTAAGTACAAAAGAAAAGCTGAAAAGTAAATGGGCCAGAATACAAACCCAAAAGAAAGTACAACTACAACTGAACAAGGTACAACAGAAAAAAGACAAATAGCTGGAAGAAGGAAGTAGCTCCTGGGTCGTCCTCCTCGGATCCTACCTGAAGGGTAGGTATAGATAGCGCAGCTCCTGGTCGTCCACCATGGATCCTACCTGAAGGGTAGGTACAGATAGCCTCCTCACGCTCTCGTCCGTCAACCTCCTCTGTGAGTCGTCACGTCGTGTAGTCCACCTCCAGGTACTGACTCGTCCTCGAACACTCGGCCGCCGACAGCACTGCCCGTCGTCTGCAACCAACACAACGAGGTGCGGGCATAGCCCGTGCAGGGGTGAGTATAACGATACTCAGTAGGGACCCCGAGACCCTCAAGGTCTCACTAAACCAACAAGGATAACCACAAGAAGATCTCGACAGGTAACCTTTACTTAGATATATGCCCATACATATACCTAAGTTATCAAGTAACCCTTCTCATTCATGAGGAAACACAAGGATTGTGAAATCAACGGATAACCACTACCCAGGTATATGCCCATACATATACCTAAGTTATCAAGTGACCCATCTCAAACATGAGGTAAACACAAAGGTCAAAAGTCTCAGCTCAACCAGGATTTTCATCATCGAAACCGTAACTGCTGAAGAGCTCCATCTCTGGAGTGTACAGTGGTCCTGTCACGACTCCGAGGTACTGCTCACTAACCTAATAATGCTGAGGTACTCCTCCTGTCGAGTACCGCGGGCCTGCCACCTCACACAGTAGTGCTTCCCGCCGGGGTCTGCCACCCAACACAGTAGTGCTCCCCCCTCATAGCCTACAGAGGTACTCCTCTTGTCGAGTACCGCGGGTCTGCCACCTCACATAGTAGTGCTCCTCCGATGTGGGTCTGCCACCTCACAAAGTAGTGCTCCTCATTGGGCTACGTAAGTCACTCCGAATCGAATCGGACAAGCAGTCTTCAGGTCTCTGCCGGCTATACGGTCTTCGTACTCCGTATGCTCGTCTCTAGGAGGGTCCGATCCACGAGCTACAAGTCGATACTCCAAGTATCTCAAAGTCCCACGAAGAAGTATCTCAAAGGACCACCTCGTAATAGGGGTCTCAATGCAATAGACGGCGCGTCAATCGGACGCCCGGTCTGTGAGTTGCTAGCCCTTTCGTCCCAGGGGCCCGGTTGGTTTCGTGTGCGAACCAGTCCGGCCGTAACTCAACTATACCCCGAACACTCATAGGGTATACTCATAGGGACCGTTTCTCAACGAGATCACCAACACCGCTGACGGTTCGTCAAACGGACGTTCTGTCAGAAAGGTATCAGCTTTTCCGTTCCAGGGGCCCGGTTGGATTTCGGTGCGATCCAACCCGGCCACTATCCATCTGCATCCAAAACTCGGGCGAAGGATGCCAAAAGTTCTGTATCATCAACAGGAACGCAACGAGACAGACGGTGCGTCAATCGGACGCCCGGTCTGTGAGTTATTGGCTTTTTCGTTCTAGGGGCCCGGTTGGTTTCGTGAGCGAATCAACCCTACTGCACTCCGACGGCATCCAAACCTCAAGCGGATTAAGCCAAAAGATCCGTATCACTTAGAGGAATCCATCAAAGTCGACGGTACATCAATCGGACATCCGGAGCTTAAGAAATAAGTGTTTCCGCTCCGAGGCCCCGGTTGGTTTCATATCCGAACCAACTCGGCCGAACCCAAAGTAATCCGAAACCTTTGGTGCGATATACCGAAACGAACGTCTCGATCCAAGGATCGCGTTGCCGCTGATGGCGCATTGTTCGGAGGCCCGTAGCTCATGTTACGTGCATTTGACCGAAAACTGTCTGGAAATGGGGGTCTGGGCCCGGGTCGACCCGAACCCGGTCGGCCTGACCCGGGTCCGACCCAGCTGGACTGGCCCGGCCGGCACGGCCAGGGCGCGGCCCGGCCGAACCGGCGGGTCGGCTCGACGGCTACGGCCGAGCCGAGGGCGGGGGGCGTGCTGCCCCCGCGGATGAGAAGCGCGACCCCTCGTGGGGCCGCCCTGAGACAACCGGACGCGGCGGCTGGGCCGCGTCCCTCCACTGGTTCCGCGTGGCCGTGGAACCGCGTCGCCGCCGCGGTTTCAGCCGCGGCGGGTTTTTCTGGCACCACCGCCGCCTCCGACCACCGGCGCCGCCGCGCCGGCGGGAGTTTCCGCGGGCCACCGGACGTGCTCCGGTGGTCCGTTTTGTGTGCGGTCTTCGCCAGTGGTCCTCCCGGGACCCGATCTTCACTGCGAGGCTCTCAAAACGCCCTTGCGGCTTCGTTTGTCATTGCCCGTCAATCCGCACGTCAAATAACAAAACGTGTCGTCTTCGCGGTTCTATGGCGCGGCGTGCTGGTGCCGCGCCCCTTCGTCGTGGCCCGACTCCGTCCGCGGATATCTTCGGGTTTCTTCGACGCGGCGCGACAGCGTCGCGTGCTTGTTCTTCCTTTCACAGCGCGGCGCGATGGCACCACGCATATCTTCCGCATGAAACTGCATGGTGCGACGGCACCACGCTTTCTCGTACCAACCGCAAGAAACCAATACAAAAAAAAGGAGGAGGGTCGGCCGTGTTTGTGCGGGCCGACCCCCTCGCGTTATTCGATAACAAATGGTTTTAGTCCTCGATCATCATCAATTTGGTATTCACGAACATTTATAAATAATTGAATACAAACCCCTACCTTGGGTATAATCCGATCGGAAGGAGGCGTCGTCGTTAGAGGTTCATCGCGGTATGGCATCGCGAGGATGACGACGTCGAAGGGGGACGTCGGCATTACGTCGTCGATCTCCGGGGGTTTGGCGTTCTTCATCGGAGGTCGGAGCGTTCTTCGAGTTATTCGCGTTCTTCGCGTTCTTCGTCGAAGAACGAAGAATTCTCCCTCTTCTCTCCCAAAGGTTTTTACACAACACAAACCCCTCAACAAAAATAAAATAAGTCCTCAACTTATTTTATTATCAACTTAAGAATTTGAAAAACAAAAGATAAGAAACGGACAATTAATTCGAAAAATTAATTTTAAAACTTAACTGCCCAATTAAATTGGGGCGTTTCTTAAACAGAAAAACGCATGGTTGACTTCTTTTAATAGGGGGTGCGGGTGCGTTACATAAGAAGAAAAGAAACGGTGGGGCTCGTGTGGGCCCCACCTCACAAATATCCTACCAAGTGGGTAGGATATTTTGAATTTGCACCCTATCCGCTTCAACCCAGCTTAAGCAGCTTTTAAGTGGTCTTTAAGTGGCTTTAAGTGAAATAAAAATAAAGTTTGTCGTACAACTTTATTTTATTTCTTAACTTAAACCCCAAAAATTAAAAAGCACAACCGAGAAAACGCAACTCCAAAAGAGGCATTTCTAAGAAAAAACCGGCACTGCGATTTCATCGGTTCCCTCGGAATTCGATTCCGAGCACCGGTTCAAAAGTTATAAAAACCCGCTCGTTCGTTCACTGAACGTACCAGAGCCAAACTTTGGAAGTTGATTCCGGGCACACCGGGCCTCGGAATCAGGCGCCGTCAGAAACTGCGTTCTTGTAAAATTCCAAAAAAAATTAAGAAAAAAAAATTTCCCTGGAATTTACGGGTCTTTACATATGTGATACATACATGAATCATAAAATTCTAAAATATATCTTCTCATAGAAATATCTCAATATGATGAAAAGTTGATCGCTCGATCTAATCAAGGATTGTGATTTATCAATACAATACCACCTAAGAAAAGAAAATAATGTATCAAATGCATTGAGTAGAAAGTTTCATGGAGTTTTAACCCAAATGAGGATTGAAAAGGATCATATGTTCAAGGATCTAGTAAAGATGTATGTGGTAATTTCTAAGTAAGGGGATACATAAATCATATTCCAAATGATTTCAAAAAACATATTTATTAGAGAGGATAAATAATTCTCAATGTGATGATGATAACATTCAAATGAAAATTAAATGTGTGAATGGAGGAAAATGAGCGATTTTTTTTTGAAAAAATGGTGTTTTATAATTTCAAAAAATAATTTTTGTTCCTTATATACCTAATATAATAAATAAATTATTGGACGCCACCCATATCTCAAATATCTCTATACACCTGAGTTGTACAAAGATGTATAGGGACTTGAAGGAATATTTTTTGTAGGATAGGATGAAGGAGAAATTTTTTTATTATGTGTCCATATATTTGGTTTGTCAATAACTGAAATATGGGAGTCATAATCCTAAAGTATTAATGTAACCTCATCCTATTATAGTTTGGAAATGTGATGAAATTTTTATGGAATTTTTTATTGGACTACTAAATACTCATATAATAAATGATGCAATATTGGTTTTCATTGATCACCTAACCAAATCAGCACATATCTTTTCCATAAGGGAATCCCTACATCTTGAGTGCCTCATAAGGCTCTTTTTTAATGATTCTATAATACATTACAATTCACCTATATCAATTTATTTTGATCTAGATCCTTACTTTACATCGAAATTCCATAAATTTCATGAGAAGGATCTTAA
The DNA here is from genome assembly GCA_963277665.1 of Viscum album. Taxonomy (NCBI): domain Eukaryota; kingdom Viridiplantae; phylum Streptophyta; class Magnoliopsida; order Santalales; family Viscaceae; genus Viscum; species Viscum album. The sequence continues at coordinate 1,667,037,581 of OY728143.1, read as the reverse complement.
TACTGAGCTTCATTTGAGTACTACCTACCATCCTCAAACTAATGCACAGACTGAAAGAAAAATTCAAACAATGGAATACATATTGAGGTCATGTTCACTCCACTTCCAAAGTATGTGGGATCAGTACATACCATTGGTAGAGTTTTCCTATAATAATAGTTTCCATTAAAGTATTCAAATGTCACCGTATTAAGCATTATATAGAATGAGATATCATACTCCAACTTGTTAGGATAAAGTTTGTGAATTGAAACTCATAGGCCTAGAAACGTTTGATGACATTATGATAAAGTTATGGTCTATCAAGGCTCATATTAAAGGAAATCAATGTAGGAAAAAGAGTTATGTTGATAGTTGGTGAAAATATTTTGACTTCCAAGTGGGAGATCATGTTTTCATGAAATTTTCTCCATGGAAGGTAGTTACAAGGTTCAGTAAGAAATGGAAACTAAGTCCTAGATACATATGACACTTTTATATTCTTTAAATAGTTGGAATTGTTTCCTATCATTTGGAAATTCTTCCAAATTTCTCAACGGTACATGATGTGTTCCATATATCTATACTACAAAAGTACATCTGAGACCCAATGCATGTGCTCATCTATGATGAAATAGACTTGGAACATGACATTTCATACTATGAAGTACACATTTATATTCTTCATACCAGTAGAAAGTTTTGAGGATTTTTTTTGACACATCTAGAAAAGGTACTCTAGAGAAATAACAAAATGGAAGAGGCAACATGGGAACCAGAGTATTCTATGAAAGAGAAATATCTAGATATTTTTAGAAGGTAATACCCCTAAAATTTCCAGGAAGATATTTTTGATTGAGGTAATAATTTAGAACCCAGATAATTTATTATATTTTAATTTTAGAATAAAATTAATTTTGTTCATATCTTGAAAGCATGCAATTCTGAGTTAGTTTGCAATGCACATAACACACGATTTCAACAAAACACTATTTACTCATGTTTTTCATAGTCAAGTATATTATAAAACATATAGAGAATTTATAAATTTAATTTATATGTTATATATCAATAAAATAATTTGAAATTTATCTGATGTATTTTATAAACATAATATAAGAACAAATACAATGTTTATAAATAAAAACCTATATTTTATAAAATTAGTTTTATATCATTTTAATAGAGAATCTAAATTAAATGTGAATTTTTAAATTTTATTAATTTAATATGATAAAATAAAATTCATTTTTATAATATAAACTTCAAAATTAGTTTGGGGAGATTATTTATATTTTTCTATGAAGTTTCATATTTTAATGAATTGTTAAAACTACTAAATTTAATTCAAAACTATTTTTTCATCAAATTTATTTATAAGGTTAAATTATACTTATTATTGTTTTAAATTTTATATTTAGATCAATAATAAATAAATTTATCAAATATAGGTTATTATAACGAATTTTATATAGAAATGTTATATAATAATTTTTCAAACTTTTGAACATTTTTACTTTAAAAACAATCTTTGTCATCCCATTTGTGGGATTACATTTAAATAAATTTATGTGAATTATGTTATTATAATTTGGAAAAATATATTTCTTATTTAGAATAATAATAATTTATAACATCTAATAATGCTAACTTAGTTTTTTAGAGAATATATTAGTGAAATTTATTAAAAGTAATTATAGTAACTAAGAGAAAAATTAGCTTCTAAAGGAATAAACCATTATCTTAAGAGCCAAAATGACCTAAAACTTTTCATAAATTAATTATATATATATATAGACCCTATACTCATTTTTATCTATTTTGGTCTATTATTGGAGAAACTACACATGAGAAAAAAGTGGGTTTTATTCCCTTTTCCAAAATTTACAAAAATAACACCCCTCCTCCTGTATAAAATGGCACCCAACCCTCCCACTTTTTCACACCTCTCATTAAATTTGGATTGAAAAAAATATAAAAAAATAACCTCCCAAAATCCCTCACCTAAAACTATAAGCCTCACCTTGGGAATAAATCTATCTATATAAGTCATTTGGTATAATCCAAAAGGAGTTACCTAAAACCGAGATAACATTCATCAGTGATCAGTTTCATTTAATTTCCTTCTACACCCCTAAAATATTCTTATTCCATTATTATATAATAACATAAGAATTATAAATACAATTAGGTGTTTTTATTCTAAGGTATCTACTGAAACTTAACCACACTTCCATCTAATAGGTAACGAACTTACTTATTCGTGTATGGAGAACTACCACCTCACAAAATGATGTTATTCATTTTTTACTTTACCACATCTAATGGTTGGGAATTATAATGGAAACTATATTTTTATATGATATATAATATATTTATTATTTCTTCACACCTATGTATTTTTTATATAAGACATACAAAGTATGGTTTGAATAAACATTTCTGATATATATAACATACATACGATAATATAATTATAAAATTAATATATATAATTTAGTTTTCATTCTTTTAAATATATAAAATAATTGAAAGGCATACGTACAACCTACCGTCTCCATGAACGGGGAATTTTATTTCCTATCTATAAGTTTTATGGTTAATTATAAGTATATATATAATAAATATATACAATATTTAAATTAGGATTTAAATTATGGATATGAAAAAACCATTATCTAACTAATAGGAATGACAAGTAATAAGAAAATACATACTTGAAAAACAAGGCAATTTACTCATGAAATAGTGAAAATAATTAATGATTATTAACAAAAGGGTAGTAAGATAATATAATAAGTTAATAGATGATATAATAAAAGTTATTATGGTTATTTTATAAATTAATAACATTCTTAAAACCGTTATACTATATTTTAATGGATGTTCACAGAAAAGTTAATTCAAGGTAAGGATTTTTGTCTCAATTTACATTCTATTAAGACATATTTGTTGTTATGAACCAATTAACATTAATATTATGCATGTACTTTCACTTTTCATTTAATTTCATTATTCACTCATACATCATCATATTTTATTTTTCACTTATAATTATCTATCCTATGTATTTTAGCATGAAAATTACCAAGTGGTAAAAGTTATCTTTGAAATCTCACTTTCTTTTGTGTTTGTAAGCACTCTACTGAAAAAATAACATTATTGTAATAATTTTTCATTGTAAAATTACTTAAACATAAAAATTCATGGGTTATGGATATTATTATTTCCCAAGACATATATCATTTTTATATATCTGGTTTACATTGATAGTTATTTGATTTTCTGGGGAAATATTGTTGAATCTATTTTCTTTATTCAATAAGGATATTTGATAATGAATATTGTTTATTAATTAAATTGACTACCCGATATAAGGAATTCATTGTACATGTAGTGATATGTGGGTCCCACACATTATATATCCCCTTGATGTATTTATAGATTCTCATCAGACAAATCAATTGTCCAAATTAAATAGGTTTATACCCATACTTTTAAACTGTCCAGTGGATAGATCTTGACAGAATAAGTTTTCCTGTTCCTGAGAAATGACATCTAATATTAAAGTATTTATTTCATTAAGAATTTATTTTAGTTAAAATTTTCATCCATGATATTTTTGTATGATAAAATCAATGGAAGCATTTAATTATTATTTTATTGACTAAAAGGAATGTGATTTCAATTTATAACATTTCCATATTTATTATTCCTTATCTAGTTTTATATATGGAATTTCTTTATCAGTTATTTACCTTTCCATGTTGATTTATCATTTTTTATTTATTATTCCTTCCACTTTACATACCCTTACATAACATTTTAGCTCACCCCTATTACATTTCCTTTCCCCAGGTTATGCAGAATAATCCATTGAATGAGTTTCAAAGATGCAGAGCCTTTAATTATGTTATGCATTATTTTATTCTCGCAATGTATTATTTTTATCATGTATATAATCTAGTCTTAAAAAATTGCAAAACTATTTGGTCCTTTAGTATTTGTCTCCTTTTAATCATGCCAATATAATAAATTAATGCACTGGTTGTGGGATTTTGGGGTTGGGGTATTACAATATAATGTAAAAACACAAAAAATATATATTAAAACATAAAATTATTGTGACAATTCCCCCACACATAAAAATATTATTACACCTCAATGAAGAATAAATTAAATTATAATACATCATGAAATAACAATTTTTTCATTTAGTTATTATTTCTATTTTTTTTGAAAATAATGTAAAAGTTTTTACAAAATGTGAAAAGAAAAAAAATTGAAAGAACACTTTACTCTCCTAAAATGGAGACAATATTTGTTGTTTATGTTATATGGTGATACACAAGCAGCAATTTATTTTTATATTTCAGTACCGTGGCAGGATAGGGTTGTTCAAATTGAGGATATTTCATGGTTCAATCACTCACGATTAAAATTTTAATTTTTTTTTTTTGTGTTATCTTATTTTATAAAAGAAAGGAAATTTATTTATTTTTATTATGGAATGCTAAAAATAAAATTAAATATGCATATGAAAGGTGGAAAAATAAATAATGTCAAGAAGAATGGAAATTCACTCTCGAGAGTCATTTGGAGAGAACCTTTGTTATATTAGTTGATATTCACTTAATGAAGACACTCCATCATATTCGTCAACATATTATTTTTCCATGATATTTAATATACAGTTCAATAAATGATTTCTATGTGACCAACACATCCCTCTCCTTGACTGAGGTAGAATGGTTATAGATGAATAAGATAACCCTTAGATAATTGTATTAAGGATTACACTCATTGTATATCATCTTAGGATTAACCCTAAGAATATATTAAGGAAATAATATGTTTCAATCATTAGATTAATCCCCTGAGATATTCCTTATGTTATTCACCTAGGATCATGGTTACAAGATATAACTATGAAGAATTTAATATAGAGAGATATAAGTGATGGAATGGAATAACATTATTAAAATATGCGATAGAAATTATAGAAGAAATAAAATAAATGAAACAAAGTAGAAAAAATAATATATATTGTAGAATCATTATTTCATAGTGTGGTGGATGATTTCTTTCACAATAGTACCTTCCTCTAATATATAAGATTGAGCATTCCTTCTTATTTAGGTTGGACAAATCACATGAGATCTTCTATTTTGAATTATGATATGCTTCCTTTTATCCACATGTAGGAGATATCACATGATCCAACCATCCAAAAAAACCTATTATCACCTCATTTCTTCAATGATTGGAATATTTGTAATTGAATGGACCTGGTTTCCACCTCAGAATGGATACATGAGTATAGGTCTTGAAACCAATGTTTTGGATCATCATGAAGGAAATTGTTCAATTATTTATATAGATGACTTGTAAATAAATGGATTTTAATTTATATAGAAAGCAATCCCATATTTGGGTTAAAATAAATCCATATTCCCATATGCCACCACCATGTAGCTTAATTCTAATATGTCTCTACCACATAACTAAATTCTCATACATCACCACTACATAGATGAATTCCCAAACATAGTTGATTCATATATATAAAAGTTTTCAATGTAAAATATCCATATATCTAGATGGATTTGTAAATTAATTCTTGTATATGTCTCTTCATTTTCATACATGGGTCTAAAATATTTCTAAAATTATTCTTTTTATGCACCAAACCTCTTGGAATTATTTATGAGAAATATATAAGGTTGAAACATCGAGTAAAATAATATTTCTTTTTTCGTTGTTCCCTATTGACTATCATAACTACCAATGTATTGGTTTCTCAAGTTTAATGAAATCTTATTTAATGAGTCCTCTATTATATTTAAAAAATTTATACTAATCCTACTAATGAGAAATATATTGTGGCTTGATTATTTAAGTGAGGTCAAGACTGATGAATCTTGTCTAGGGTTGACTTATGGGCCCATTATCTTTAGGAAAAAACATGATCCATATTAATCAATTCTGCCAACATATATTGATACACATTTTTATATTTCTTTGAAAAATTTTAAAATTAAAATTCAATAAACAGAAATTTTTATAATAAAACTAAAAAAGTGAAACTGAATGGGGAAGAACCAGAATTCCCAGGAATTTTCTAATTTCTTCCAAAGTTTCTTTTAAATAGCCATATAAATTTTATAGATTTACCATTTAATATAAATATGAATAAAAAACTCAAAATAATTAATTAATCCATTTTTTCAATCTGACAAAAATGTTATTTTAATTCTAAATTATATTAATTACCTATAAAATAAAAAATGATTTTGAATAATAAAACTCAAGTGAGAAATACGAAAGTATTTACATTTTCAATTAGAAATGGAAGATATATTTCATTAGTGATGGTAGGAAAGTTCTCAAAGGGTAATATATATAATTGGTGGAAAAGAATTTATGTATTGTTTTCTAGTCAATGAATAAGATAACAAGTTGTGGAATAAAAGTCTTGGTCACTTGAGAAAAAACCCCATGGAATATTTATAAATAAGGAAATATGTTGTGATATCCCTAAACTCTCATGTGATCACAGTCACATATGTAAAGCATTCAAAAATGGAAAAACCCTTCAGAATACTTATAAGATAAAGGAAACTAAATCAATTTCTTGAGTTGGTGTAATTGATATGTGTAGCCCAATATCACCAAATTTAATGGATGTAAAGGGTACTACATTCTATTTTTTAATGATAACTATAAGAAAAAATGATTAATGATGGTCTCTAAAATATCTAAGATGTTAAATGGTGTTATACATTATCAATGTTTGGAGAAAAAATGTTATTAATAAAATTATTATTTTTTGAACTAATTACGAAATAGAATTCAATGAAATTCAGTTAGAATAATATCTCATGAAGCATGGGATATGGAACCTGATATCACTGTTGAGTGATCCTTAACAAAATATTTTCATTGAGAGGTGGAAATGAATTAATAAAAACATGGGCCGAATATTTATTACGGATAAATATTTATCATATATGAATGAGAAGAAAGTAGTGCTTACATAAGTTTATATCTCAAATAGGTCATTTTCATGGTTGAGTGAAGAGAAGAAACCCTACGAGATGTGGAATGGGAAGAATCCATTAATGAAATAATTTTATATTTTTTATATATATTTGATAAAATAAATAAAGATAGGAATCAAAATTATAAAGGTCTTTAGAATGAATTTATTTTTTATGGATACTCATAAAAAATAAAGGAATAAAATTTTTATGACAAATTTCCTAAAAAATCATTGAAATTCAAGACGTCACTACTATGTAAAATGAGTAGAATTTTGAATCTAGTCAGTATTTATCCATGAAAAATAGTTATTAAATGTTTAAGGAAAGTGATTCAAATGTATGTATCCTAGTGGAATCACATGGGGCTAAGGAAGATTTGGAAGAATATACTAATAATTTATAAATTGATGTGGGATTAGTAACCATAATGAAGGGGGTAGAAGGGATTAAATCAATGAAGAAAATATCATTATTGATCAGAACACTCTGATGAAAACAAGGAGTATTAAGATTGTACAAAAAACATGTCTCTTATCTCAATTAGAGCCTATGTTATATGAAGAGGATACTAAATATGAAAATTTGGTCAATGTTATGCATAAAGAGGTTGGAAATTTTAAGAAGAATTAGTCATGGGAAATTATTTATATTCTAGAGAAAAATATATACTATAAAAATGATGTTATTTTTAAAAAATCATAGTGAATATAGTTTGGTGATCGGAAATAAGGTAGTATTGTTGTGAAAGGTATATTCCAAAATTGAATGGATTATTATTGAAAGAATATTTTTAGATTTTTCTTTCTTATAAACTATTTAATTATTCATAGAAAAGGAAGTGTGAGGAAAATTCTACATGTTCAAAATGGATATCAAATATCCATTCCATAATGAATTCATTAATTAAAATATTTAAATCAAAAAATATGTTATTTTTTATATAGATGAGTATGAGTGAAAATATGTATGTTAAAGTGGGAATTATGTAGGGTAAATCAAGCTCTAAGAGTATGATATTTTATTCAATAGAAATACATCATAAAACCTAGATTCTGGAAATACGGATTTAATCAAAATCTTGACAAGAAGAAAGTGAATGATCAAGAATTTTTAGTTCTTATTTAAATGGATGAAATATTTATTATAGGATTAATGAAACATAATGAAATGACTTTGCGAAATTTATCTGGTGCTAGTTCAATATGTCCATTATTGGTGAGTTAATTTTTTTAATTAGTTTACATGAGAGTTAAGAAAATCATCACATGTTTATTTATTAATAAAAATATTCTAAGGAGATACTCAATAGGTTTAGAGCAATAGTCCCTGTCTCACACCATTTAGTATTCTTGGGTAAATAATTCCATGTCTATCACCCCATTTATCAATCTTCCATATATAACATGGTGTAGATATTCATGTATAGAACCCCATTTATCAGTTATACATATATATCATGGGCATAGAACATCATGTATAACACCCCATTTCTCAATCATACATATATTATAACATATCACACTATCACATTTATCTCATTATCACATGTTTTCATATTGTCAAGTCTACCAAGATTAATCAACATTAATCTTATTATCATAATTAACCACCACATAAATCCATTAATTAATTCATAAATTATTTAATCTGGGTCCATGAATTAATTCAAAGATTAATTAAGCATACTAAGGCCATTTATTAATTCAAAAATTAGTTAATACTCTCCAAATCATAACATCTAATAATTAATTCACTAATTAAATATTCTAAACTCCCAATTTAACAACTCAATAATTTAATAATTAACACAAAAATTATTTATACCCAATTCCCTTATTAAATACCTTTATAATTAAATCGTTAATCAATTATCCAAATTCTACAATTTCTTCATTCAATTATATCCCCCCAAATTCCTCAATTTATTAATTAAACACATCAATTAATAAAATTTTTTAATTCAAATTTCTTAAAAAACCCCAGAAATTTTACAATCAAATACCTATAATTAAAATTACTACTATGAGATTTAAATAATAGACCGACTACCTTGATTTTTTTGTGAACAGTTGCCCAAAATAAATCCTGAAAATTAAGAATCACAATGACATAGACTAAGATATGGATAAAAAAACCCTCAATCAATATTAAATGGAATAACATCTATTAATTTTAGATCTTGATCTACAATACTAGATCAAAATTCAATAAATCTAGATCTAGATCTAAAAAATAGAGATAACTTCAGACCAAAATAATGAGAGAAGTAAGGAGGATGAACAGGAATGAAACAGGATAAGATCCACTTACTTGGAGAGGAGAAGATCGTTGATCTTGGCTTTGAATTTCTATAAAAGAGGCCGCGAAGGATTGAAATTTGTTCAAGGAGCTCAAAAATCACGAAAGACCTCAAAGGGTCAAATGGGTTTAAATTTTGGGTTAATTAATAGGTATGGGAATTTTCACAATCAATTTTTAGGGGAATTTTATTCCCACACATGGTGAATTGGGTTGGGGAGCATGGTTTTCCTAAACTGTGGACCTATATCGTCTAAATATTTTATAGGGGTGGAAAATTACTCCTTAGAGGGAACATTGTTTGATAGACTATGCACCGGCCATTCACAACCCCACTGTGCTTGGTTGCATAGTTAGCTGGGATTGGGCTCATGGTTTGATCTAACCATGTGCCAACCATGCTCAACCCCTTTTTCTTCCCTTTGTCTCAAACATCACCCAAACACGCCCCAAAATACAACCCAATTGAAAAGAACTCAAAAAATAAAAATATTACATGTAAAAAAGTATGAGACATCTATAAAAAGGTCAGGATCTTGTAATATCCTCACCTTATAACAGATCATCCTCAAGATTCCGTAAGAAGATTCTCTTATATTTTGATCCAAAAATATGGGGTCACTGATCCTGTATATCTACATCCCTTTTTTATGTTTCCTCCTACATATTCCCCTATTTCAACAATACACGAACTATTAACATTGTGTTTTCATGTACCACATTCTCATTTCGATTCAACACACATATCAAATTCTCCTCAAAGCATGCATCTACATCAAGCTCAACATCATCCACATCAATCACATGAGAAGGGTTGAGGAGGTACATATGTAGGTGTGATACAAAGAAAACTTCATGAATAGTTCTATATTTCTGTGGAATATCCAATCAATATTCCACCAGAGCAATTCTCTACACAACCTCAAATGGTCTGACTAACTTGGGTTCCAACTTGCCTTACCTCCTTATCTCGTAGTGACCCAACCTAGATGAGATCCTAAGGAATAAAAGATCATGCTCTATAAACTATAGGGGTCTTCTATGTTAATAACCATAATAATTCTAACTACTCTTGGTTTTATCCATACATTTATGAATCAACTGTACTTGCTCTAATGTCTCCTTCATGAGACTTGGTTCCACCAATTCTGACTCACCTGCCTCCATCTAAAATAGAGGTTATTTTCATTTCCTACCATAAATATCCTTATATGTTTCCATCCATATAATTTTATGATAATTGTTGTTATTGGAGAACTATTATAGTGAAATGTGCTTATTTAAAGACTCACCGATATATAGAACACAAGATCCTAGAATATCCTCAAAAACTTGTATAGTAGATTCCAACATCCCTTCTCTATGTGGGAGTAATGTCATACTCAACAAGACATGTGTACCTAGTGCCTTCTGTAATCCATATTGAAATGAAAAGTAAAACATGAATCATTATCTAAAACTATAGTATGTGGCACCTTGTGTAAATGGACTACCTTCCAAACATATAGTTCCTAGAACTAATCTTTTAAGGAGGTTTCCTGGAAAGGAATTATGTGAGATACTTTCATCAGTCAATCCAAATTAACACAAATAGCTCCATTTTTTCTAATCATATTATTGGTGCCAAAATTTGGTAAGAATAAGAACATGTGGAAAACCTTAGGTGCTGCCTCACGAACACCGTTTGTAGAGCCCCTATGGACCTGCGGCCACCACAGAGCATCGAGGCAGGATGCTTCGCAAGCCCCCTTTGACATTTTCAAACCCACCTCGGAGTAAGGAGGCGGGATACTCCTCAATCCCCTTTTACATACGCGAACCCACCATGGAGAAAGGATGTGAGATGCTCCATGAACCACTTCGACATTCGTGAACCTTCCACTGAGCAAGGAGGTGGGATCCTCCGCAAACCCCTTTGACGTTTGCAACCCGCCACGGAGAAAACTCTGTCTTCGCGCCGAGCGATCTCTACTTCATGGCCCCTCTTTCCTATAAATAATGGGATCCCCTCGAGCCCAAAGGATGGATCATCCAACCTTTCGCCTTCTTAGCTCTCAAATCATGAAGCACTTTCTACTCTTCAAACCATGATCTTCTCAAGGTACTTTTGCATAGCGAAGGGATTCCCCCTTTTCTTTAATTCAACCCCTCTTCCGAGAGGGATTCCTTTCATGGAGCCCATGGTCCTCTGTGAAAGAAGGGGATCCCCAAGGGGACTCGGGTCTTCACAGAGAACTTATTCTTTGTGAAGCACCCTCCAAGAACATGCAGCCTGCATGCTAAGGCAGGATCACTGTGCTTCGTGAGGCACATTGGTTCATGATCCCACGCTTCGTGAGGCACCGTTGCTTCGTGAGGCATTTCTCCACAAATGAATTTCCACTTTGAGAAGCACCCTCTATATGTAACTAGGCATTAATCCTAGGTTAGGACATTTCACTTCTCAAGGTATACCCCTTCGTGAAGCCCCTCTACTATATGGAGCACCAGAGCATCACTAGGCTTCCACCTATAAACCCCTTTGCTCTGCAACTCCTTTTCCCATGCACCCCTCTAGGTTTTCACGAAGTAACTTCAAAGTACCTTGGGTTGTACTTCACATTGTTTTGATTTGACACATGCTTCTTCTCATAGGCATGCTATCGTCTATTGCTTCTTCCCATAGCCATGCTAATGTAGATCCCCAATGGGATCACCTCACGACACCCCCCAGTCATGGCATTGCCGGTGCCTTCCCTTCACTAAGGTGGAAAGGGTGACAGTTATGTAAGTCCTAGGGGGGCAGAGTAAACCCACCTCATCAGAGCTATAGGATGTTAAACTACCAAACACCATCATCCTCAGCACATGACGATAAACTGTGGCCTCACCCCGTGCACTCTATGCGGGTTTCCCCAGCTCGGACATTCTTTACACCCGCTCGTCTCCACGGGAGTGAAATCTTCCTCACATAGAATAAGATCTTCTTTGCTGGAGTGGAGCTTGTCCATGGGGAAGGGAAAAAATCTTGGTGTAAGCCCCTATCCTTTCTTGTAGGAGGCAGAACCTCTGCTCCTCCTTTCTTTTTTGGTGCCAAAGGCCTTCAAAGGGCGGGATGGGCATCGAGACTCTCCTATCTTTTTTTGTGATGAATCCCTCTCCCATTGGGATTTCTCTCCATTGGGCCTCCATCCCAGATTAAGTCCCAATATCTATCTCCCTGGACTTATAACTATGAATAAGGCCATGTTTCCTATTTGGTTCGCTAACCATGTGTAATCCCCATTTCACTTCCCACATACGCACCTTTCCCGACATGATCGTCAGGTCTCTACGGACTCTTTTTTCTCACACCGAGCATGACTCACGTGGGCTTAGAGTAAGCATCGACCATGAAATGCTATCTGGTCCACCTAGAGTGTAAGCCCCATACCTCCAGACTATGTAGAATTTTATCCTCACTAAGTTAAGTTACATAGGAAGCCTCTCTGAGGTCAAAGACCAACACCTACTTGGTCCTGACGACCTTTACGTCTTCTCACCAATGCCCCCATTTTGGAACTACATGGACTTTGATCCTTGCCAAGGAAAGGTACGTAGGACACCTCCATGAGGTTCAAGACCAACACCATCCATTGGTTCCAACCATATTCACGTTGGTTCCCATCACTGACCTGAACTATGTGGAATTTGATCCTTTCCAAGGAAATATACGCAGGAAGCCTCATTGAGGTCCAAGCCCAACACCTACTTGGTCTCGACGACCTTCACATAGGTGCACCAATGCCCCCATTTCATAACTATGTGGACTTTGATCCTTTCCAACACAAGGTACATAGGACGCATCCATGAGTTTCAAGCCCAACACCATCCACTGGTTCCAACCATATTCACATCGGTTCCCATCACCGACCTGAACTATGTGGACTTTGATACTTTCCAAGGAAAGGTATTTAGGAAGCCTCCCTGAGGTTCAATACCAATAACCATAGGTCATAACTCCCTTCACGTCGGTTCACCAACACTCTAGGTCACCTAGACTGTAAGCCCCACACCCACCCGAACTATGTGGACTTTGATCCTCGCTAAGGCAAGCTATGTAGGAAGCCTCCCAGAGGTTCAAGCCCAACACCTAATTGGTCCCAAAGACCTTCACATCAGTGCACCAATACCCACTCCTTAACTACATGGAATTTGATCCTTGCTAAGTCAGGGTACATAGGAATCCCTCCTAAGGTTTAATCCCGCCATCTATTAGTCCCGACCATCTTCACATCAGTTCACCCATGTCCTGCATGACATTAAATTGTTAGCCTCAATCAGCGGTAATCCGTTGTGCCCCACGCAGTGGTAAGTTGTTGCACCCTGATCTGTGGTAAACCATTGTTTCCCATCTGATGGTAAGCCATTGTGAATCCCACACAGCGGTAAGCCTTTGTGTCCCCTATTTAGTGGTAAGCCATTGTAATCCCCCTTGTTGGGCCCTACATCTTTGGTCCGTCCTAGCAGCGTCAGACCAACTCGGGCTAATAATCACGCGTAAGCCCCATACACATCATTGGGTTGTTTTCCTATGTGTACACCCCAATTTAATCCCATTGTCTGGTCTTCCATATGATCTTATCTGTCTTGAGAAGTTCATACACCAACCCAGAGGTTCCACTTCCTCTGGGTCCAATCCATGCATCCATTCTCCTTAGGTGTCCCATCACGCCACTGAAATATGCAGACTTTGATTCCTTGCCATAGGGATACATAGGAAGTCTCTTTAAGGCTCAATCCCAACATCATTGCCATTCTCATTACAGTTCCATCTCATTATCCATCCAATTCAATTAAAAATCAATCATCCATCTTGATTCTTACTCGGGCTGTCACATCCCGGTGAGGTCATGTCAACTCACCCCTCCACATCAGTGTACACTCTAGGGGTTACACTCATCTGATCTGCTCTAGTTAGTGTTCCGATCATTCTGATCTATCTCCTATAAACATTAAACTCGTTTCATACCCTGTGTTAAACATGTTAAGATTAGGAAAACCTCATAGACATTCCTAGGGAATAAGATTTATCACATTCGACGTGGGATGCCTCGGGCTTCCGTGCCCTCTAGAAGCCCCATAATAAGGGACAAAAGACAGATGCGCCAGTGTTCCAATGTGCGGACATGCCAGTGATGTCCAACGTGACTACTCCCCCGACTGAAGGTTTCTTCCCTAACATGACCCTTTGGAATGTCCTGGAAGAAGCAGCGTAATTAACCAGCATCCATGAAGATATGGCACTCAAAAGGGTTTCATGAACTATGTCTTAATCTATAAGGGAGACCCGGACTAGGTGACTAATTCTGAGGAGGAATAAATGAAAGGAATAATCGACATCCCCTCATCCCATTTTGATCAAGGAGCATATGTCTCTGAATAATTGACGGATATCACCCGCCTTTGGAATGCGGGAATGTGGGGAAACTAAGCAGTGCATCCTCACAGATGGATGCGCGCACCCCGACAAAAGCATCAGAAACAGAAATGGTGAACTCAACGTGAATTAATTCTCTTTAATGAGGAGATTATTAGCATTCAAGGCATCAGGGGATTAGCGCGTCACTGGATCTAGTTATCCGGCATAGAGTCCCTCTAAGAAAATAGTAGGCCTGGTGTGAAACTCAGTAGTAGATGGGGTAGTTAAAACGTTGGACATCCCGATCTGCGACATTGTCAGTGTGGATCCCTCTTACTGGTCATGGAAAATGGAATGGCTCTGGGGCATTAGTCGTTGATTCCTTTTTATTTCAGCACTAATGAGTTAATCTCCCTGCTTTTTAGGAACCAAGATACTATGCCCAGAACTCGATCGTTGCCCGCCCACCGAGGTAGGGGTAGGGGAAGTACCAACGCGGCAGTCCCACACGGCTCTGCCTCTTATATAATGGCCTCCACACCCATAACTGTTGGGTGCCCACGCCTCATCTGCCCATTAGAATTCATCCAACGAATGGTGATCAATGACCTCTTACATCGGTACGAGGAAAAGGGGATCAACCCTACATGGGATTTGGCCCACCGGGATCTAGAAGCATCGGCGCCCCATCACCACCATCTCCCCCAAGGGTTGCGGAAGGAGCCACTGCTACCTGCCCCAATGTATAATCAGTTCGAGAGCATGTCCTCAAAACACATCAATGACTCCCTCCCCTACGACGATGAGGTAGGGGATGTCTGGGCCCGCCTGGTAAGGGTCCCATTCCAGGGGCCCCCAGCAAGAGCTCCCGCGAGGCTGTGCCAGTGCTATCACCCAGCCTTACTATCCGAGGAGAATGTAAGTCACATACCTGCACCACCGACTCTCGTCCGTCTAACCCGACACCAGCTTCGGTGGAAAGCTGAAGAGGATGCCTGCTAAGGGGCGTCAACGTCAGCAGCTACTGTGGCCTGATCCACTGCTGATGCATATTATCAGCTCCCTATGTACACTGGGTAGGGGAATTTATATGC
Organism: Viscum album; assembly: GCA_963277665.1. Taxonomy (NCBI): domain Eukaryota; kingdom Viridiplantae; phylum Streptophyta; class Magnoliopsida; order Santalales; family Viscaceae; genus Viscum; species Viscum album. The sequence goes on along the minus strand of OY728143.1, from coordinate 1,667,021,787 downwards.
CCAACCTATACCGAGGACCCAACTGCCCCATGGGAAGGATGGGTAGACTCTCTCAATCACTGTCACAGGTAGTGGCCACCGCAGACTAACACGCAACAACGACACCCAGTACGGAGGTCCTCCCCATACCGCTACCATAGAGAACATGGGTCGTCCCCACTTCCAGGCTCGGCATGTAGGGACACCCTGTGCCACCTTCCATCCAAATGAGGTTCCTTCCCATAGTGGTGGCACTCAGTACGGAAGTCTCTCCCGTGATCACTACACCGGGTATGGAGTCATTTTTCCGGCCATAGACTGCTGGTGTGGGGACATTGCACGTCCGGTCACTCTCCAACATGGATGTCCTCCCTATGCTCCTATCAGCTCTAGTGGAAGTCTTACCTACTCCAGCACTACCCAAGGAGTTCGTCCCCTTGTCCCCTTTTGATATTTGTCCCGGTGCTCCTCGTACCCCGTCTTACTCAGGCAGAAACCCTCTCCACCCCAGCACCAATACGGTCGAAGGACCTACTTGTGTCAGAAATCTACCATGTCCCAAAGATCCATCCAGGGTTAGGAAGGTGGTTCATCGCCACCATAAGAAGATTTCTGGGAAGGTCCAGACAAAGATCATACCAGTCTGCTTCTCAGATTCCGAAGCAAAGTACGACTCAACACTGGAACCCTCCCCTCGGTCATCCGATTCAAGGGTTGGGGCAGGAACAAGGCACAGAAGACTTGTACTCCCAGAATATGAGGTCCACCAAATCCCTTCCTCCCTCCGCAGGTACATCTATAAGGATAAAAATATGGAATTTCCCCAGGGACCAACAACTTAATTGCCACCGTCATCACCAGAAGCACCATCTACCTCAACTAGAGACCACGAAGAGCTGTTTTGGGGATCAATGGTGGAAGAGCCATGGTGTATCCCATCACCAGTGGCTACTGATGTTGTGCCAGAAACCCTGGTTGCCAGCCCATCTTATCGCGATGTAGCTGCCAGGTCACTACACTCTTCAGAGGACAACCCGATATTCGGCGGCCTGTCAGCCCGTTCGCCGTATTCTCCACCGGCCAGCCTGTCGTCCTAGTGGTCTTCCTCAGTACCATTTCTAGTTCGTCAACCAGCCCTGGTTGAAGAATGAGGAAATCAAGGGCTAGAACATGAATCTAATCCAAGGAGCTTATGTGATATCCTCACTGCAGACCACTTCCTAGAGATGTTTTGGCCCGTTGTGTCACCCGATTTCAGTGCACCAGAATCCCTCACCCAAGAGGAGTTTGAGTGTTTCTGTCAAACCTGCTGGGAAAAACACTTCCTCCTTTATCATCAGTGAGTGGCTTACCCCAATAGTCAATCACATTTCGAAGACATTAGTGAGCAATGTCATCTAGTTGATCTAGCTACACTCCCCGTGTCCCAGTGCCCTGAGTCACCAGTCCACTGTAGGGCCCTCCAACAGCAATGAGTTTAGAGTTTCAAGTTACTTCACAAGATTATCATGGAGTATTACCCTCACATGCATATTCGTGGCTGGGGGCAGTATGTTTCCCTCCTCTTCATCCCTAACCAGCAGCAGCTTGATTCGTTAGGCGATATCGAGGACATTCCCCCAAAAAGAGTCACAGTCAACATGGACGACCTACTGGACGGGGAGAATGAGATAGAGATTATTGATGGAGACTTTCCCCCTGAGGGCATGCCACCACTATTGGACCCATTGGGAAGGGTTACTCCCCAACAGAGAAATATGTTGGGTCTCCATGCACCCACCAAAGAGTTAGTTCTCAACCGGAATCTTGGTATGGGTAAAGAGAACCTCAGAGCTACCAAACACTCTGACCCATCCGCCTCGGTGAAGAAAATGGAGGAAGACCCTGAAAAGGACAAGTTTTTTCAGTAGCTTGATGAATATAAAAAGTTGGTTGACGACCTCCTGGATGAACGCGCTGCAGAACAATGTCCAAATTATGGAGATCTGCGACCAGTACAGCAGGGACAGACACAACTCCCCCCTTGTGAGTTTCCTCTATGTAACCTTGAACATCATGCCCACGTAGAGAGGGTAGAGGACGGAACGTGCATAAAGAGGGCTCGATATGTGTTTCCAATTCCACCCAAATGATACAATCATCCTCGGGACCTGGCTCAGGTTCCTCTAGTTGCTCCACAGGCCAGCCCACTAGCCGCTCCATGAGCTTCTAGGACAGATTATCGTGTTGAAGAACCTGCCAATGCACTCATGGTTAGGGATCCCCATCAAGACAAGGGCCCCCTCCTAGATGATCAAATGGAAGCACTCATCGCCCACCTTGAGGTGTTGGAAACATGACAGGTGGCACTCCCACCTGATGGCAAGCCATATCCGGCATGGGTGGATGATATTCCAGCACCCCTAGGTTTCGGAAATCCCACCTTTGACCCCTTTAATGGGATGGGTGACCCCCACAGCATTTGGCCCACTTTATTTCAAGGTGTGGTCCCATGTTAGGGACACCAGCGCAGCAAGAAGATGTTAAGCTCTAGCGTTTTGTACAGACATTGGAAGGGCCTGCTTTCTTCTGGTATAGCCAACTCCCCATTGGGTCGATAGCGGGATGGGAGGATCTTTGCAGGCAGTTTCTATACCAGTTCAGTTCCACCACATTGAAAACAAGTATCACAGACCTCTTCAAGTGAAAACAGAGGCCTGATGAGCATGTCGCGGACTTTATCACCCGGTGGAATGGGCTCACATACTATATTGACATGCCATTGACTCAAGAGAAACTATTGATGATGTGTGTGGGAAATGTCAAGACAGAACTGGTCCCCTCTCTGATCACCCAGAACTACCCTGGAGTATTTTGAGACTTCTCTGATAAGGCCCAATGCCTAGAAGAAGCCTTGTAGAGGGCCAGCCTGGCATGTCAGTTGCCTCTTGCAATTTCTGTGAAGAGGGTCGTCAGAGCCGAGCCTACCGTAGTGGACCAAATAGAGGCCCCTAGACAACTGGAATTATTACCTGTGGAGCTGCCTTTATAGCCTCACAGAGGCCCACCACCATAGGCGCAGCCTCTAGCCCAGCAGAGTTTGCCTCAAAATCAGCAGGCACCCCCACGCAATACGCCATCACGGCCTAGGTGGGATAATCAGGCTTCAACTCCTCGAAAGGATCCTCCAACCCCTCATCAAAATCAGGCTCCAATGGTCCCCTTCCCATATAGAAGAAACTGGACCAACTCGTTCAATAATAATCAGGTTCCTGACTATTTCTGATGTGCCTTGGAATTGGGGATTGTGTGTTTTTCTGAGTGCAGAAGGGCAGAAGAGGCAAACCTCACTGATCACCCCAACTACTGCCCTTATCAGTGGATCTTTGGGAACACCCTCAAACAGTTCTATGTGTTCAAAGACTGGCTCCAAGACCAATTCGATAACAACATAGTCAGGTTGGGCCCAACCCCGACATAAGTGGCATGTGTCTTCGTGAGGCCAGATAACAGTAGTGGTAGTGAAGGTGAGTGGTAGCAGGTTTCTAACCATGGTTCCCAGAAGTATGATGTTTGGATGGATCACAAAATGGTTTCACATTCCCATGGTATCATCCATGCATGCTTGAATCGATCAGAGACTAAAGAAGTTGTAGCTACTACTTCTGGATTGTTGTCTTAGCCATCCTCTTCCCAGAAGAGAAAGAGTCAGTGGCTTAAGGGAAAACAAAGTCCTCCAATGATTTCATCATCATCCTGTACTCTTGGTGACTTCATGCCCTCGGAGATGGTGATTCCTCCCAGAATCCATCCAGTAGTGGATGACTCTTCGAGTGACAATCATGGGTACACTTTATTTAACACTGTGGATATGGTAAACCCCTACATGATTTATGAGGATGAGGAGTGCGAGGCGGATTCTCCCAACGTCCCCAGCCGTCGTCAACGTCGGCGAAGCTGCGAAAATATGGTTCGTCGGAGTGATTCAGTCCACACATCCAGCCAGGTCGTGCATGCCACTAAAACTAGACAGTAGGCCCAGCGTAGAGTTCATCACTCGCAAACTCTTCATCTAGTTTCATCAGGTCCACCTCCACCGATGTTTGTGCTACTGGACCAAGCAGAGTCACCCAGACCTCGTCGTGATTAGCCACACTCCACTATGGACCAGTCTCAGTCAGCTGGCCCCAATACGGTAGTCTCTCCACATGCTTCGGCCAGTGAGCAGCTGGACATTCCCAACACCAGTCAGCCACCGGTCCAGCCGACAGGGTCCACCATACCTCCGGTCACAGAGAAACCTCCTGTAAGCATAATCTCACGCCTGGCATAGAAGTATGATGTTCTTAAAAATATTTCCATCATTCTAGCAAGGCTCTTCATCCTCAAGTCCCTTCTCCTGTCGCTAGATATGTGTGAGGCCCTCATCGAGGCTTTAAGAAGCCCCCTCCAGTTTGAGACGGAGGTAGCAGCCATAGAGGCCTTTCATGCTGAGGAAGTCGAGAATACTGAATTCCATGCCATTATCTCCTTCTCTGGAGAAGATGATGGTTCTCCCATACAGGGGCACATTCTCCCACTATACATCACTGACCATTTTAATGGCATGGAGATCTGTCATTTCCACATTGATATGGGCTCAGTTATTAACCTTATCCTGACATAGATGCTCCATAAGATGGGACTATCCGGCGATGATCTAACTCCCTCTAACATGAAAATCCATGGTTATGACAAGACAGAACAGAAACTAGTCGGCAAGATCTGCATAAAAACCCAGTTTAGTAATCTGGTAGCCAACACCAAGTTCATGGTCATTTCGCAGGACACTATTTACAATGAATTGATGAGAAGTTAGTGGCTTCACCTGCACATGGCAGTCCCTTCATCATATCACCAGTGCCTCAAGTACTCCTTTAATGATCGAGTGGGCATACTCTAAGGTGACGCATCTTCTTTGGCCTCTTGTAAATATCGCTACATGGATGTCGACTATTAAAAGGGCAAGGACAAACAGATTTAGGCCAGCGAGGTTGAGCCCGTTGCAGTTGCGACTGTCCCCTAGGTAGGGCTGAATGACACCTATGTCTTCCCAATCCATCGATTAAAGGCCAAGACCCCTGATATAGGGAAATTTTTTGTTTTCTCTAGGATAATGGAGAACCACATTCCCAAGTCCAAGTGACATCAGAATATCACCTCATATTCTTATACGAATCAAGCCTCAGTGATCCCGGATCCCCCTACTCCCATGAGGTATCGGGACGTCCGCCCCATGACAATGAAAATACGTCATACTTTCTTGTTACGATGGGCTATAATTAACTAGCTCAAGATGATGCACCACTATTTCTTTGATATTAACAAGTGTGGACCCTTGGTCCGAAGACCAGATGGGATCAGATCGACATTCTTCATTGTTATGGTTTCGGAAGCACAAGAATCTCCCGATGCAGTGACCGATGCTACTTAGGCTGGTACTGACCTCTCACCGGGATCTTTTGACTGAGAGTAAACTCCTACCACTGAGAATACCTCCTCTATAAGTGAATAATAGTATTTGGAGGATGATCCCCTGCCTTTGAAGAGGGAATTTCCACCACGGTTGATGAATTGGTATAGATAAACCTTGTTTGTGAGGAAGATCTGAAACCTACATTGATCAGTGTTTCTATACCCCTCGAGGAGCAACAACAGTACATAGACTTCCTGAAACAACACCTTGATGTATTTTCCTAGAGTTATGACGAGCTTTAAAAACTAGATCCTTAGGTAGTCGTCCACCACCTCATTATCCTGGTAAATCATCATGGGTTCATGAAGCCTCCCAGAAAGATACTCCCTTCTCATGGTGCCATGGTCGAGGATGAAGTTGACAAGATCATCAGAGCCAATTTTGTTAAGTAGTTATAGTACCCCAAGTGTCTATAAAACATAGTGCCAGTCATGAAAAAGAATGGGCCGATCGGAGTTTGCATAGACTTCCGGGATCTCAACCATTAGTGTTCGAATGATGATTTTCTCCTTCTAGTGACAGAATTGTTGATCGATGCTACGACTAGGTTCCAAGCCCTCTCTTTCATTGATGGGTACTCCGGGTATAACAAAGTCTTAATGGCCCCCAAGGATGAGGAGTCTATAGACTTTCGAGCACCACAAGGTACTTTATGTTACCAAGTCATGCCCTTCGGCTTAAAGAATGCAGGTTCCACCTATCAGCGGGTTTTGCATTTCATATTTAAGCCGGTCCTCAGAACATTGGAGGAATGCTATGTGGATGATCTGGTGGCCAAATATTGCTAGTTCTAGGTCCATCTCAAGGATCTTGATAAATTGTTTGGCTTCCTCCGTTCTCGCCACCTAAAGATGAACCCATTGAAGTGTGCCTTCGCGGTCACCTACAAAAAGTTCCTCGGCTTCATTGTTAGATACAAGGGTATTGAGATTGACCCTGAGAAGATCATGTCCATCAGCCAGATGTCTCCCCCAAGTAATATTTGGGAACTTCGGGGCTTCCAAGGCCACTTGGCCTACATATGCTGATTCATTACGAATTTGGCTGGAAAGTGTAAGCCTTTTTCTCGACTCATAAAGAAAGGCATTGTTTATCAGTGGGATGAGGAATGTCATACTGTGTTTGAGGAAATCAAGTAGTGTCTACTCCAGCCTCTAGTCTTGATGCCACCCATTCTAGAAAAACCACCGGTCTTTTATGTGACCACCCTGGAACGATCTCTCGGCACCCTTCTCACCCAAAAGAACAATAAGGGAACTGAGAATAGCCTCTACTACCTCACCAGCATGCTCCTCGATATGGTGGGAAGTAATTCTCCAACAGTTAAACATCAATTTTGTTCCTCAGAAGGCTATTTAGGGGCAAGCATTGGAAAATTTATTTACTACCCATCCGACCCCCACAGACCAGTCTCTGGAACATGATTTTCTAGATTAGGTAATCCTCTCAGTAGACCAAGTCATCCCATGTTGGCAAATTCACTTCGATGGTGCTTCCCGGATCCCCACCACCAGAAGTCTCAATGACCCCAGACTCAATAGAGTAGGCCTGGGTATCGTCTTTATTACCCTAGAACAAGACATCCTACCGTATTCATTCCTATTATCTAATGGCTGCACCAATAATGAGGCAGAGTACCAAGCCCTCATTATTAGCCTCAAAATGGCCCTTAAGATTGGCATGCCCCATTTGCATGTGAAAGGGGACTCTGAACTAGTCATCAAGCAGATCAATGGTGACTATGTCATTAGGAAGCCAGAGCTCGTACCATTTTTGGAATGCCCTCTCCACCTAATGGACCAGTTCCCTTCTCAGACAGAGGTTGCCTGTAAAAACCGAGACATTTATGAGAAATATTTTGTTTTTATGTTATATAAATCATCAAATGAATCTTTCACTGCACACAATTGCGACCTTCCTCGATACCGTGTGTAGTACGCATTACCGAGTTCCACTAAACAACGATATATTATTATAATATTATAAACTAGCTATTATGAATAGTATTAACTGAATTTTAAATTTTACAACATTATTATTCATCTTACACATTTTCTAGAATATGATAAGAGAACAAAATAATTTTTTTGGGTAAAATAAGTATTTATCAAAAAATGCAGTTTTGCCGCCTTTTGATGGTGCACCCACATTAAATCTAGTTTTTGACACATTTATAAGTTTAATTTGACAAAATAAAATTATTCTTTTGAATCAGGATATAAAAATTTACTTTGGATAAATTTTTGATATTTTTCTGATAACTTTCATATTTTGATGAATAGTAAAAATACGCTAATTTTTAATTAAAAACAACTTTTTTCATTGAGATAATTTATATGGTTAAATTATAATATTGAATGGGTTTAAAGTATAGATATAATATATTTTTACCATTTAATATAATTTATGTCATTAGAATTAATTTCACATTGAATTCATAGGTAAAAACATTTCAATCTTTGGCAATGTTTTAACTTCTAAAACCCGTTTTCTTAACAACGGGATTTATTTTAAATTAATTACTGCAACTTATATGTTTTGAATTTTGAAAAATGGATTCCATATTCAGAATAAGTGGGTCCAAATTATGTTAATAGGCTACTTTTTATTTTTGGGCATTATGAATAGTAACTACGGTAAATTTTGCTTACCATAGTTAATGGTAAATCAGGTAATTAAGGGTAAATATAAGATTATAAAATTACCCTAACACCTGCCAAAATCCTATTGGATGACTAAAAGTCGAACCATATCACCTAAGGGTCAAATTAGATTCATTTAATAGACTTTTTTCAATGAAAATAATTTAATTATTATTAAAACCAAAGAATGTGACAACATGTCACTTTCTTAAATCTTATAAGTATAATAATTTTAATTTGGTGATAAACTTAATGAAACTTCGAACATGAATAGTATCCAGAAATATAATACAATTATCTACATCATAAGAATTTTTTTAGAATTTTTAGGGATTAAATAATTATCATTAATTATGACACAATAGTGATGTTGAAAATATTTTATTAATTAAAATATCAAATAAATGGTTTTAAAATATTAAAATAATTATAATATGCACTATTTAATGTGCTCCACTAATTTTCTAGATACATATGACATTTTATTAATCTATTTAAGCTTTTATTTCTAACATATCCTCTGTATATATTTTATTTAAATTCAAATAAATGAATAGTGTCAAAATTGACACTATTGTTATTTTATAAAAATAACATATTAATTTTTTTTAAAAAAATCACAAAAATATCTAAAAATTATAAATTAAAATTTATATGGTCGAAAATTTCATAAATTGTCAAATTATGGAAAATTCACAACACATATGTAATTATTAATAATAATTTAAAATTTAGAATACTATTACCACAAATAAAATTAAATTGATAAATAAGGATAAATCAAGTTGGTAATGTTTAAAATAAATTCCTAACATGTCTAAATTTTATTGTTTGATGCGATTACAACCCTATATCATCTAATATTCGGATATGAGTAATTTTGGAAGTTTTTAAGTGGGGTTGGGATTTAATATAAACTAATATTTCTTATATTTCCAAAGGTGCCCCTCTCCTCCCTTATAAAAGGGAACCACCTCCCTCTCCTCCTTACACCAATTTGAGCCTTCAAGATCGGCCAAACCCTGACCATTTCACTTCCCCACTTCCCTAAAATCATCCTAGAGGTTCTGATCTTCTTCAAAGACCAACCCTAGTGCCCTAAGAGGAGGTTAAGAAGTGGCGCGTCAAAAAGAGGTAATATCCATTACCGATCCTTTCCAAATTATTTCTTCTTCAACATATTCTTCTTTAGTTGTTTCATTATGAAGTAATAACATCAGTATCACTCATATACTTATATGTTATTATAAGTATGAAACAACCCTATTTCAACATCTATCCATCCTATGGAAAACGAAATCACCGCGCGTGCGTACATACGGAATACCGTCTCCACGTCGTGGTGTAATCTATTTTCCCCCACCACCTTACTTGGATGGGTATAATGGTGTAAATAATTACTATATATGATTATTGTAAAGTGATATTGATTCTGAAATATTATACATATACTCTAATACAATTCCACGATCATGGGAACAATATCATCGCTCGTGCGTACGTACGGAATACCGTCTCCATGATGTGATGCGATTCGTTCTACATGATCTTCATTGAATAATGATTATATAAATGAATTGAATGAATAAATATGATATATAGTACATTAATACCATTCTGGAAATGATGTATCTATAACCTAAAGAGAATAATAAGAATTTATTCGACAAAACACGCTTAAGAACAAAAAGTTATAAACACCCGAATAACAAGTAGCAATGAAATATTACTACTAAGAAGATAAGAATATGACCATATATGATATAATAACAATAATTATGATTCTGGAATAAGTCAATAACATTATTTATATCATTATACAGGAGGTTCGGACACTTACGAGGCAAATCGGACCTAAGGTAAGGGAAATATCACAATCTCATTTTTATCCGAGATTGTTTATACTTTGGAATTTACTGGGGTGAATTTTATCATCCACATCCATGTTTCCTCAATATGTAATATTTACATCATTATACAATAGTTTAAATCCAATTTTACCCTTTGGTGAGTTTTTAGTAAAATATATGAAAGGAATCTTTTGTCGTTTTTCGTACGAGGTACTTTTTGACTTTTCCAACAAAAGTACGAGAAGAATGTTTTTTTAACTTATACAGAATGAATGGATTTTTACAAAATTATTTCCAAGAAGCTTCTTTTAGAAGTTTTCAAGTTTATTTTTAATCAACTTAATTTAGTTTAAAATTGTATAACATGTTGAGAATGGAAAATGTTTTTGAAGTAGAAAGGATATTTTCCTCAAGAATGGAGATCAAGAGTTTTATCAAAATTATTTTCCATATAAGATAATATAGGGTTCTATTTCTATACCTATTATTACATGGATTTGATTATGTTGTGATGGAAATATTTTTATGTATTCCTTTATCTTATATGAATTGTTTTATGATGTCACGATGTTTAAGATTCCCATTTTTATTATATGGGTTATGCTATGATGTATGTTTTATGATTTTGTGGCACATATAAGAATGGTATCATTATGAGATGGGTGGGACCTATATCTCCCTCCAATGCATTGGGTAATGATTTTATATCTCATGAGACAGACATGCCTGTAACGGCAGGTTAAATCGGTTCAGTGAAACAGGACTGAAACGAGGAGTGAACTCGGTTCAGAAATGGACTTTGTCCACTAAGATAGTCTTGGAAATGAGTCTTGACTAACCAGAAATGATTCTCTATGATTATGTGTATATGCCACAAAGTTTCATGTTTTAAGTTATGATTATTGGGATTACATTTCACTACTATTATTTATCCCATGTTATGAAATTATGATTTCTTTTGTAGGTTAATATTTCCAAAAGTTATGTTCTTATGTATATGATGTGATTGATATTTCTTTTGTTTACCCTTACTGAGCATTTGAGCTCACCCTTTTGTATGTTTTATTTCCCCAGGTCAGGAAGAAGGTTATTAAGTAGTATATGCCAAAAAGGGACTCTAGATATGATGAAATAAATGGGAGGAAAAGTAGATGCTTTATGAACCAGTTGTTTATGTTTCCCAGTTTCTAAAGACTCTATACCTATACGGTCCTTTCCTTTTTTTGTTATATGTTGTAATAAGTGTGCTTAAATTCTAAAGTATTGACAATTTATGTAAAGTATGTGTCGTTATAGTTGGTATTAGAGGAAAGGTATAGTCAACCTTTGGAAACTAGGATGTGAAAGCCTTAGTAAGAATCATAAGGATAAGTCTAAGCATAGAACACAATCTTAGTGTTTTAGAAATGGCCATGAACAACCTATGATAAGTCCTTAAGTGTGAAATTTTATTCTTGATTATGTGGTTTTCCTATTATAATTAGTGTTGCTCACACTATTCTTCTTGGTTTTAGTCAATGGCTGGAACCCGATGGAACCGTGTTAATACGGAATGCGACGGGCAATGCAATGATTGTCCCCCTGAGCAACCAAACGTTATGGGAGTTGGAATGAAAAATCTTGTAGCCATGCTCACACAACTTTCTCAAGATATGAATCATGCAGGACTTCCAAACGAGCAAAGGAAGGAGCAACATTCTGTTTAATCCTTCATGAGGCAGCGTCCACCTTCTTTCAGCGGGTCTACTGATCCATTAGTTTCAGAACAATGGATTAGTACTACTGAAAAGATATTTTCAGTTCTTCAATGTTCTGAACATGATAAAGTCATCCTAGCAGTGTATCGTTTGGAAGGAGATACTGATCAATGGTGGAATCTTATTAAGAATATAAGGCAAAGGGATGAAATTGAGTCCATGGAATGGGATGAGTTCAAGAACTTATTTTTCAATAAGTACTTCCCTCGTATTCTCCGAACAAAGATGGAGAAAGAGTTTCTTGAACTGAAGCAAAAGGATGATGAATCTGTTGGTACTTATGAAGAAAATTTTACAAGACTTGCAAGGTACACTTCTGGTATTATTATCCAACCTGAGAGTAAGATCGATCGATTCTTTAGTGGCTTAAAACCAAGTCTTTGAAGGGCGTTATCCATAAGGGACTTCAATAGCTATGAGGAAATCGTTCGATGTGCTCTCAAAGTCGATATGGAGATTGGAATAACCCATCAGTCATATGGGTTTGATAAGAAGAGGAAAATGGAATTCAAAGGAAAATCTAAAGAGCACACTGAAAAGAAGATGAGCTTTCCCTTATGCTCAAAGTGTGGAAAGAAACATGGAGGGAGTTGTCTTAAAGGTACAAGTAAATGTTTCAAATGTGGAAAGGAAGGTCATCGGGCATTTGAATTCCGCAATGATGGGAAGAAGATGTCTAATGATGAAAACAAAGGAAGGGACACACAGAATGAACCTACTACACTTCAATATTTCAAGTGCAAGGAGATGGGGCATTATGCCAATCAATGCCCAAATCCAAGGGTTGATGATGATGGTCAACATCAAAAAACTCTTAAGGCTAAAGACAAAGGAAAGTCACATGCAATTTCTATCAGCGATGTAGAGTACGATAACGATGTGGTGAAAGGTACACTTACCATCCACTCTAAAGTAAAAAATGTTTTATTTGATTCTGGATCCACCCACTCCTTTATTTCTGAAGAATTTTCTAAGGATATCACCGTATTACCTCAACAGTTAGATGTTGAGTTAGCTGTGACAACCCCTAATGGCACAACAGTCGCATCAAAAGTTTATAATTCTTCTGTGATTGAAGTTTGTGGGAATGTTCTTCCTGCAAATCTTTTGATCCTTCCAATAGTGTAATTTGATGTGATTCTTGGCATGGATTGGCTTTCTCTACATGGATCTCATATCAATTTCCAAAGAAGGGAAGCCACATTTCATATTCCAGATCAATCTATGATCGTCTATCGATGCAAGGATGAACATAACCTTCTAGTGGAAATTTCTTCCATTTTATGGGTATTGATTCCACTAAATGAAGGTTATTTATCTCAAATGGTTGGTGAGAAACTCATGATTAAGAATATTCCCATTGTATGGGAGTTTGATGATGTCTTTCTGGAGTAATTACCGGGTCTCCCACCAAATCATGAAGTTTAGTTTTCAATAGAACTCGTACCAGGTGCTTTGCCTATTTCAAAGACACCTTATAGAATGGCCCCAATTGTGTTGTAGGAATTGAAGAAGCAACTCCAAGAGAATCTTGATAAGGGGTTCATACTCCCTAGTGCGTCACCTTGGGGAGCACCTGTTCTATTTGTTAAAGAGAAAGATAGATCAATGAGACTCTTCATTGATTATCGAGAACTTAACAAGATCACTATCAAGAAAAAATATCCTCTCCCATGCATTGATGACTTATTTGACCAACTACGAGGAGCTCAATACTTTTCCAAGAATGATCTTCGTTCAAGGTATCACCAATTAAGGGTCAAAAATGAGGATATACTAAATACGACTTTCCGTACAAGGTATGGACACTATGAATTTATAGTGATGCCATTTGGTCTTACTAATTCCCCTACTATCTTCATGGATCTGATGAATAGAGTCTTTAGAGACTATCTTGATCAGTTTGTGGTAGTCTTTATAGACGATATTCTTGTATATTAAAAGAGAAAGGAAGAACATGAAGATCACTTGAGAATTATATTGAAGACCCTGAGAAAGGAGAAGCTTTATGCCAAATTTACCAAGTGTGAATTTTGGCTTCAAAGAGTTTCATTTTTGGGTCACATAATCTCAAAAGAGGGGATATCTATGGATCCAGCAAAAATAGAGGTTATCGAAAGATGTTCGAGACCAACAACAGTGACTGAGATCCGGAGTTTTCTTGGTTTGGATAGATATTATCGACGTTTTGTGAAAGATTTTTCACGATTATCTAATCCACTCACCAAGTTGACTCGGAAAGGAGTTAAGATTGTTTGGATGGAGGAATGGGAAGAGAATTTCAAGGAGTTGAAAAGAAGGTTATCCAGTGCACCTGTGCTCACACTTCCTTGTAGTGGAGAAAGGTTTTTGATCTACAGTGATGCATCCAAGAAGGGTTTGGGGTGTGTTATTATGCAAAATGATATGGTGATAGCTTATGCCTCACGACAGTTGAAAATACATGAGCAAAATTACCCAACTCAGGATTTGGAGTTAGCTTCGGTAATCTTTGCATTAAAGATTTGGAGGCATTACCTTTATGGTGAAAGGTGTGATATTTATACTAATCATAAAAGTTTAAATTATATTTTCACACAAAATGAGCTGAATATGCGCCAAAGAAGATGGTTGGAGCTGATTAAGGATTACGACTGCTCAATTCATTACCACCCTGGGAAAGCAAACAAGGTGGCAGATGCATTAAGTCGACAAGACCATGCCAGTTTATCCATGATGAGGATCACAAAAGATCCAATATTTATGGATTTAAAAAGTATGGATCTTGGAATTTTAATGAAAGGGGAAAATCGTATCTTTCTCAAATGAATGTTCAACCATATATACATGTGAAGATTAAAGAGGCACAGAAAGAAGATGTCGAGTTACAAAAGAAGGTGAGAAATGTTCCTAAATTCAACCTTGATTGTGATGGGATAATAAAGTTCAGGAATCGGGTTTGTGTTCCTCCCATCCCCGAATTAAAGAATGAGCTACTGGATGAGGCTCATAGTTCTTCATTCTATATTCATCCTGGAAGCACGAAGATGTATAGAGACCTGAAAGAGTACTTCTGGTGGGATGGCATGAAAAGAGATGGTGCTGAATATGTCTCTCGATGCTTGGTTTGTCAGCAAGTTAAAGCTGAGAGACAGAAGTCTAAGGGGATGTTACAACCATTACTCATACCCGAATGGAAATGGGAAAACATCACTATGGAATTTGTCATAGGACTTCTTAAAACATGAAAAGGCAATAATGCTATCTAGGTCATAGTTGATCATCTTACAAATTCTACACACTTCATTGCTATTAGAGAGGATTTCTCTCTAGATCAGCTTGCCAGGATATATGTGAAGTAAGTGGTAAGATTGCACGGAGTACCACTTTCTATGATATCTGATCGGGATCTGAGGTTTACCTCAAAGTTTTGGCGAAGTCTTCAGCATACTCTGGATACAGAGTTGAGTTTCAGCACTTCTTATCATCCTCAGAAAGATGGTCAGTCTGAGAGAACAATTCAAACTCTAGAAGATATGTTGAGAGCTTTCTCTATGGATTTCAAAGGTGGTTGGGATCAACACCTACCTTTGGTGGAATTTTCTTATAATAATAGCTTTCACTCCAGTATTCAGATGGCTCCTTATGAAGATCTCTATGGAAAGAAATACAGGACTCCAACTTGCTGGGATGAAGTTGGGGAAAGAAAGCTATTAGGACCTGATATTGTTGATGAGATGGTAGAAAAGGTCCGATCTATTCAACAACACATAAGAGCAGCTCAAAGTTGACAAAAAAGTTATGCCGACAACTGAAGAAAAGACCTAGAGTTTGAAGTGGGTGATAAAGTGTTCTTACGAATATCTCCCTGGAAGAGGGTCATGAGATTTGGAAAGAAGGGGAAGTTGAGCCCTAGATATATCGGTCCTTTTGAAATACTGGATTGTTTTCGGAAGGTAGCTTACCGATTGAGGCTTCCACCGAATCTCTCTCAATTTCACGATGTGTTCCATGTATCTCTCTTAAGAAAGTACATACCCGATCCTTCACATGTACTCAGCTCAGAAGTTGTACCATTGGAGCAAGATCTTTCTTATGAAGAAAAACCGATAGAGATTCTGGATCGTAGTGAAAAAGTCCTATGAAACAAGACCACTCGCTTGGTGAAAGTTTTATGGAGGAACCACCAATTAGAAGAAGCTACATGGGAGCTTGAGGATATGATGAGGGAGAGGTATCCTCATCTGGTTGTTACAAAGTGACGAATTTAGAGGGTGAAATTCATTTTAAGGGGGGTAGAATGTAACACCTGAGACATTTATGAGAAATATTTTGTTTTTATGTTATATAAATTATCAAAGGAATCTTTCGCTGCACGTAATCACGACCTTCCTCGATAGCGTGTGTAGTACGCAATACCGAGTTCCACTAAACAACGATATATTATTATAATATTATAAACTAGCCGTTATGAATATTATTAATTGAATTTTAAATTTTACAACATTATTATTCATCTTACACATTTTCTAGAACATGGTAAGAGAACAAAATAATTTTTTTTTGGTAAAATAAGTATTTATCAAAAAATGCAGTTTTGCCGCCTTTTGATGGCACACCCACATTAAATATAGTTTTTGACACATTTATAAGTTCAATTTGACAAAATAAAATTATTATTTTGAATCAGGATATAAAAATTTACTTTGGATAAATTTTTGATATTTTTCTGATAGCTTTCATATTTTGATGAATAGTAAAAATACGCAAATTTTTAATTAAAAACAACTTTTTTCATTGAGATAATTTATATGGTTAAATTATAATATTTAATGGATTTAAAGTATATATAGAATATATTTTTACCATTTAATATAATTTATGTCATTATCATTAATTTCACATTGAATTCATAGGTAAAAACATTTCAATCTTTGGTAATGTCTTAACTTCTAAAACCCGTTTTCTTAACAACGAGATTTATTTTAAATTAATTACTGCAACTTATATGTTTTGAATTTTGAAAAATGGATTCCGTATTCAGAATAAGTGGGTCTAAATTATATTAATAGGCTACTTTTTTATTTTTGGGCATTATGAATAGTAACTACGGTAAATTTTATTTACCATAGTTAAAGGTAAATCGGGTAATTAAGGGTAAATATAAGATTATAAAATTACCCTAACACCTGCCAAAATCCTATTGGATGACCAAAGGTCGACCCATATAACCTAAGGGTCGGATTAGATTCATTTAATAGACTTTTTTCCATAAAAATAATTTAATTATTATTAAAACCAAAGAATGTGACAACATGTCACTTTCTTAAATCTTATAAGTATAATAATTTTAATTTGGTGATAAACTTAATGAAACTTCAAACATGAATAGTCTCCAGAAATATAATAAAATTATCTACATCATAGGAATTTATTTAGAATTTTTAGGGATTAAATAAGTATCATTAATTATGACACAATAGTGATGTTGAAATTATTTTATTAATTAAAATATCAAATAAATGGTTTTAAAATATTAAAATAATTATTATATGCACTATTTAATGTTCTCCACTAATTTTATAGATACATATGACATTTTATTAATATATAAAAGCTTTTAGTTTGAACATATCTTCTGTATATAGTTTATTTAAATTCAAATAAATGAATAGTGTCAAAATTGACACTATTGTTATTTTTAAAAATAACATATTATAAAATTGTTTAAAAATCACAAAAATATTTAAAAATTATAAATTAAAATTTATATGGTCGAAAATGTCATAAAGTGTCAAATTATGGAAAATTCACAACACATATGTAATTATTAATAATAATTTAAAATTTAGAATATTATTACGACAAATAAAATTAAATTGATAAATAAAGAGAAATCAAGTTGGTAATGTTTAAAATAAATTCCTAACATTTATAAAGTTGATTGGTTGATGATATTACAACCCTATATCATATAATATTTGGATATGAGTCATTTTGGAAGTTTTTAAGTGGGGTTGGGATTTAATATAAACTAATATTTCTTATATTTCCAAAGGTGCCCCTCTCCTCCCTTATAAAAGGGAACCTCATCCCTCTCCTCATTACACCAATTTGAGGCTTCAAGCTCGGCCAAACCCTACCCATTTCACTTCCACACTTCCCTAGAATCATCCTAGAGGTTCTGACCTTCTTCAAAGACCAACCCTAGTGCCCTAAGAGGGGGTTAAGAAGAGGCGCGTCAAAAAGAGGTAATATCCATTACCGATCCTTTCCAAATTATTTCTTCTTCAACATCATATTATTTAGTTGTTTCATTATGAAATAATAACATCAGTATCAATCATATACTGATATGTTATTATAAGTATGAAACAACCCTATTTCAACATCTATCCATCCTATGGAAAATGAAATCACCGCACGTGCGTACGTACGGAATACCGTCTCCACGTCGTGGTGTAATCTATTTTCCCCCACCACCTTACTTGGATGGGTATAATGGTGTAAATAATTACTATATATGATTATTGTAAAGTGATATTGATTCTGAAATAGTATAAATACACTCCAATACAATTCCACGATCATGGGAACGATATCATCGCTCGTGCGTACGTACGGAATACCGTCTCCACGATGTGATACGATTTGTTCTACATGATCTTCATTGCATAATGATTATATAAATGAATTTAATGAATAAATATGATATATAGTACATTAATACTATTCTGGAAATGATCTATCTATAACCTAAAGAGAATAATAATAATGTATTCGACAAAACACGCATAAGAACAAAAAGTTATAAACACCCGAATAACAAGTAGAAATGAAATATTACTAATAAGAAGCTAAGAATATGACCATATATGATATCATAACAATAATTATGATTCTGGAATAAGTCAATAACATTATTTAAATCATTATACATGAGGTTCAGACACTTACGAGGCAAATCGGACCTAAGGTAAGGGAAATATCACAATCTCATTTTTATCCGAGATTGTTTATACTTTGGAATTTACTGGGGTGCATTTTATTATCCACATCCATGTTTCCTAAATATGTAATATTTACATCATTATACAATAGTTTAAATCCAATTTTACCCTTCAGTGAGTTTTTAGTAAAAGATATGAAAGGAATCTTTTGTCGTTTTTTGTACGAGGTACTTTTTGACTTTTCCAACAAAAGTACGAGAAAAATGTTTTTTTAACTTATACGGAATGTATGGATTTTTAAAACATTATTTCCAAGAAGCTTCTTTTACAAGTTTTCAAGTTTATTTTTAATCAACTTCCTTTAGTTTAAAATTGTATGACATGTTGAGAAAGGAAAATGTTTTTGAAGTAGAAAGGATATTTTCCTCAAGAATGGAGATCAAGAGTTTTATCAAAATTATTTTCCATCTAAGATAATATAGGGTTATATTTCTATCCCTATTATTACATGGATTTGATTATGTTGTGATGGAAATATTTTTATGTATTCCTTTATCATATATGAATTGTTTTATGATGTCACAATGTTTAAGATTCCCATTTTTATTACATGGGTTATGCTATGATGTATGTTTTATGATTTTGTGGAACACATAAGAATGGTATCATTATGAGATGGGTGGGACCTATATATCCCTCCAATGAATTGGGTAAAGATTTTATATCTCATGAGATAGACATGGATGGAACGACAGGTTAAACCGGTTCAGTGAAACAGGACTGAAACGAGGAGTGAACTCGGTTCAGAAATGGACTTTGTCCACTAAGATAGTCTTGGCAATGAGTCTTGACTAACAAGAAATGATTCTCTATGATTATGTGTGTATGCCACAAAGTTTCATGTTTTAAGTTATGATTATTGGGATTAAATTTCACTACTATGATTTATCCCATGTTATGAAATTATGATTTCTTTTGCAGGTTAAGATTTCCAAAAGTTATATTCTTATGTATATGATGTGATTGATATTTCTTTTGTTTACCCTTACTGAGCATTTGAGCTCACCATTTTGTATGTTTTATTTCCCCAGTTCAAGAAGAAGATTATTAAGTAGGATATTCCAAAAAGGGACTCTAGATATGATGAAATAAATGGGAGGCAAAATAGATGCTTTATGAACCAGTTGTTTATGTTTCCCAGTTTCTAAAGACTCTATACCTATACGGTCCTTTCCTTGTTTTGTTATATGTTGTAATAAGTGTGCTTAAATTCTGAAGTAATGAAAATGTATGTAAAGTATGGTTCATTATATTACCCATGTCCCTCGGACACAAAATGGTAGAGCAGATGCCTTAGCCAGTCTAGCTGCATCGATTGCAGAGCCCGAATAGGATGATCTGATTATCCACATGACACACCAGAGAGTCATTTCTTCTATCACTCTATATGATGATGATGGCGCGCAAGTAATCCATCTCACTTTCGATGCCTCCATGTTAGGACCCCCAGGTACCCTAGATGCAGTGATTGAAGTGACTCAGGATTGGAGGATACCCTTTGTTGAGTACCTCCAACACGGTAATCTCTCGGAAGATTGGGCCGAGTACGAGTGAATCTAACGCCGCACGCTACAGTTTACCCTCTAGAGTGGTCTCAGTATTTAGCAGATCCTCTACAAGTGCGGGTTTGATGGTGTTCTCCTCCATTGCATATAAGGAGTCAAGATTTCTCAAGTCATGCAAGAAGTTCATGCTGGTTCCTGTAGTGCCCATCAGACTGGGCCGAAACTATCTCACCATATCTGGAGACTAGGGTATTTTTGGCCCTCCATGATCTATGACTGTATTGAGTTTTCCAAAAGGTGTCATGTGTGTCAACTTCATGCCAACTTTGTGCATCAGCCACTATAGCCTCTCCACAGTACCATGTAATATTGTCCCTTTGCAGTCTGGGTCTTGATGTCATGGGACCATATCCTCTGGTGACAGTTCGCCAGTGTTGGTTAATCCTGACTGCTATGGATTTATTTTCCAAGTGGGCAGAGGCAGTTCCACTCAAGGACGTCAAGGCGCATTCTATCGTTGAATTCTTGAGCTCCAATATCATCTACCAGTTTGGATTCCCTCACACCATCCTCACTGATAACGACCCCAACTTCCGGGTGGCTGAGTTGAAGAAGTTTTACGCCATGTAAAAAATCCATTATAACCATACCTCCCACTACCACATGCAAGAAAATGGGTAGATCAAGGTGTTCAACAAAACCCTCTCTAACATTTTGAAAAAAATGGTTAGTCAAAATAAGAAAGAGTTGGTCGGACAAGCTCCCCAACACCCTCTGGGGTTATTGGATGACAACTCGCAATTCCACACAGGTGACCCCGTATTCCCTGGTGTATGGAATAGAGGTCGTCCTGCCCCTCAAGATTTAGTTGTTGTCATTACGCACGACATTCTATGATCAACATGTGCTAGATAAAGTATCTGAAATTCGTCTGGACAAATTGGAAGCACTTGATGAGAATAGGCCCCGGACCCTGCACAATCTGGAAAGGCATCAAAATAAGATAGCTAGATTCTTAAACAAGAAGGTTATCTTATGCTCTTTCCTGTAAGGTGATTTGGTCTTGGCCTTTATGATGCCAATGATTCCTGGACATATGCCACCAAAATAGGAACCCAAATGGGAAGGAACTTACATAATTCACAAGGTTTACCCCAATGGTGCATACTCCCTCGTAACTATGGATGGTGAGCGTATAACTCCTCCCACCAATGCCAAGTTTCTCAAGAAATACTTTGCTTGAGCCAACTGGTCCTGCATGACCCTAAACTGTCAGGTCCTACATGACCCTACATAGCTTGGTCCCACACGACCTTAACTTTATTGGGTCCTGCAAAATCTTAAATTGCTATGTCATGCATGACATTAAACTATAGGATGTCCCACATGAAGTTAAACTATATACCATCCCACAAGATGCTAATTTGCGCCTTTAGAACTACGTAGGGCCTTATCCCAATCTTCATGGGATATGTAGGAACTCTTGGATGTTACATCTTGAGTTCATCCCCAAGCTCTTCTCTTTGACTATCCCCCTCGGTATAGTTCTCTCGGAGGATCCTTGCATGGTATAGTGTAGGTTTCTTTGGCCCCACTCATGTCAGGATTACGATGGTCACACCATGTTCCCCCTCCTCATTCTTCTATCCTCCCACGCCCTCACTGCACGATGCTAAACTGCATGGATTTCAAGAACTATGTACATCTTGAATCCCATCCTCAGGGGATACGTATGAATGCCCAGACATTATGTATGTTAGCCTAGCCTAAACTTCATAATCTCCCCTTGGGTCAGAACACATGGTGTGGTGTTAGATTCCTCCCTAATCCTTGTCGAGTTCATCATGACCCCGCCATACATTTCACCCCTTGTAGAATTCCACCTCTTTCATTATCCTACTTGACGTTGAAATGCACGGGCACACTTATGCTTTACTCCTGTTATTTATTTGGGACTCCATCATCTTTCATGTCCAAAAGGACCCCCGAACGATATGGATGCTCTGCCCAAGGGCCCTCCTACCACTTCAGACTCAACATCCTCGAGGATTTCAAACAAAAAAATGATGCAAGTCCCACATTGTGAATATGGTCAGCAGCTGATCCTCATTTGTTATTCCCATTCCAGGTCACACGATATGGATTCTATGTTTCGAACATGGTCAACAGCTATCCTTTATGGTTAAAGCCACTTGAACATGTCTCAAACATCGAGTGTAGTGGTTCATTCTGCCCCACTGTATCTCCGATCTGCAACCTGCCTCGAGTACTTCTAGCTATCTGACCCTTATATAATGGATAGAGCCAATTCCTAATCCTTGTTTCCCACACTAAGCATTTCTCACATGGGCTTAGGAGCTATGATGAGGTATCACCCGCATAAGAGGTCATATGGCAATAGTTGGTCGAGACGCCGAGCCTCAGGTCCCTCGACCCTTTCGTCCCCTTGGCTCAAGTTCCTGTTTGTGATTGTGCGGTGTGGTATGGACTCACATCTTTATTCACATCAGGCTATCTGACTATGGCACACACATCCACATGAGACATCCCTTCTCCACTAATGCCCCCTCCATGAGCACAGGCCCTACCATGCTTCGTGGTCCCCATCATTTGGGTTTTAGTTCTTCTATGTCCAAAAGGACCCCCAAATGGCATGGATGCTCATCCCAAGGGCCATCCTACCTCTTTGGGCCAACATCCTTGAGGATTTTGAACAAAAAATTGATACAAGTCCCGTGTTGCGAATATGGTAAATGGTTGATGCTCAATTATTTTCCCCAACCTCCAGTCATGCAATGATGGATACTGTGTTGTGAGTATGGTCAACATTTCTCCTCTATCATTCTGATATCTATGACCTTAAACTAATATTACTATCGTCCTAACTACAAGACGTTAAACCGAAATCTGGATAGAACATTCTGTCTGTGGCCCAATCTCGGGCCCCTTTCCCAAGTTCTCACTTAGGATTGTACGGTGTGGTATGGGATCATGTCCTCATTCATGTTGGGTTACTCACCGTGAAATACACAGCCCTCATTGGGGTATCTTACCCATTTTCTTCCTTTCTACATGATGATAAAATGCACATTACCCTTCTCTAAAACTACGTGTGGCTTGATTCCCATCCTCATGGGATACGTAGGACTGCCCGAATGTATAGTCTTTGGGTCCATCCTCATCTCTTAGAAATATCTCTATCATCTTGGTCCCTTTTCCTACATTCCCCCAGGGAGAGGTGTATATGGTGTGGTATGAGCTTACACCCTCATTCACGTCGGGTTTGTAACAACCACGCCATGTACCTTTTTATCTCGAGAGTTCTCCCTCCCCTTGTTCTATACTCATCTTTTCAAATAAGCAGCTCTCAAGTTGAGCCCCTCGATCATCTCTAGTGATTCACCAATGTGCCCAAGAGTACTCTGGTTCAATACCTAGAGTGTTAGACTCTACCCGGACATGCTATCACCCATTTTTCAGGCTTCGTGTTCCCCTTCATTAGGGATTCCATCACCTTTCACATCTGAAGGGACCCCCAAATGGCATTGATTCTCGGCCCAAGGGCCATCCTACCATTACAGGCCAATATCCTTGAGGGTTTTGAACAACAAATTGATACAAGTCCCACATTGCAAATATGGTCAGCGGTTGATCCTCATTTGTTGTTCCCATTTCATGTCACATGATATGGATGTTGTATTTCGAAAATGATCAACAGTTATCCTCCGTCGTCACACCAATCCCATTAATCCCAAAATGCCAATTACATGATTCACATCCTTATCCACTTCATCATGTCCAAGTAGAACTTCAAAAATCTTGGTACTATCCCTCAGTACGCATTTGCACGTTTGTAGGAAAAAGTCACGGTAAGGCATTTTTGGGGGCTCTACACCGAATTTCCCTTCGCATGTACTCCACGTATTACAAATACCTTATCCGCCATTGTTTCTTACACCTGGTTCGACTCACATAGGCTTAGGGATTGGATCAAAGTATACACTTACTTGGAATAGTCTCGCTTCTCCATGGTCCAAGCTCTAAGACCTTAAACTAAGATCTCTTTTATAACTACGTATAGCTTGATTCCCATTCTCATGGGATTCGTAGGAACACCCCGACATTTCGTCTTCGGGTCCAGCTCAACTGAGAGCTAGTCTCTCCTACTTTCTACCTTCTAAACCTTTTCAAGCCCCTCGGCCCAAGGTTTCTTCTTGGGAATCGCACGCGGTGTGATGTGGACTTCGTCCACATTCACATCGGGTACGCTTTATCACACCATGAACATTCCCCCCTTTAGCCTTGTCTCTCCTACATCTGTATTGAATGACTTTAAAATGCATGGTTGTTCCCATCACATGACCCTAAACCAGGACAGTATTGTCTTGGTCGCACGACGAAGAACGACACTGCATTTTGGTGTCCTCGCTCAAGGGACATCATGTTTGGTATTGGTCAAACACCATACCAGTTGTCAATGACTTCATCTGTCTTGATTCATGTTTCGATATTTGGATTTGTTACTCTAGGTCCATCACTTCATAAAAAACAACACATCCATTCACCCTAAAGGACAAATAATACCTATCAAATGCCGCTTCTTTTGGTGAGAGGGCCAGACCCGCACAACCTTTTTGTTTCTAGCACTGGTACCTTACCAGGACACCCCCTAGAACTACGTATGGCTTGATTCTCATTCTCATTAGAAACATAGGAACGCCCGAGCACTTCGCCTCGGGCCCAGCCTAACTTTTTTTTTCGGTCCCTCAACCTAAACACCTCCCCAAGGAACACATGGTAATCTGGACCCCAGACACTCATTCACAGAAGGTTATATACTTACCTCACTATGTCTCACCTGCATTCCCTACCAATCCACGGTCCGTCTTGGGCCCAGCCCAATTTTTACCTTTGGTCCCATGACCTAAAAGCACTTCCTATAAGGATACGTGGTGTGTTACAGACTCTTTATGTCCCCATTCACATCGAGTTTATAGCTACCACATCATGTACTCCCCTTTTGGGATCTCCCCTTTCACTCCCCATCCTACCATATGACGTTAAACTATATAGGTCCATATGTCCTCGATGCATGACATTAAACTACAGTTCTACCCTGAATAAGTTTAGAATGCCCCATGATAATCATGGGATGCGTCACCTTCCTCGCTAAAGAGGATTCCCCCTACCAGCATTGGTCTCTAACCATGTTGTACTCAAGAACTACGTTCAACTTGGTTCTCATCCATATGGGATACATAGAGACACCCAGACATTTCACCTCGGGACAAGCCTCATAAATCGTAAGTCCTATTCCTCCTCATTTTCGACCCCTTGTCCTGAACTCTTTTGGGGAACCATGTAACAACAGATTTACCCTAAACAAGTTCTGTATTCCCCATGATAACATTGGGAGGCGACAGCTTCCTCGCTAGGGAGGTCTTGTCTAGAAGTAGGAATGATCCAAGATCAGACCGATATGTGTTAGAATGTATGTGAGTATAATATACTCTATAATACCAAATGTAGGATCCAATATATAAGTATGATATGATCAAATACAAGAGGGGGTGAATTGTATACTTTAAAAATCCTTAAGAAAATTTTTCATAATCAAAATTCACAACACCTATAAGTTCTAATGACTTTCTTGATTCCGAAAGAGTAATTCCGGAAATGAAAATTTAAAAAAGTTTACACCAACTAAGATTCTACCTTAAAGTGTATAGAATCTAACTAAATCAAAGTGCAAGTAAGGAAGTATAAGAAAGTTATACTTTCCTTAAAAATACAAAATTCACAGTGGAAAAAAAGTAGTAACACTATAAGAAACAAACAATAACTCTTTTAACCCAAAGAGAAGGGTATCCAACAACCCTGGATAAGAGGTCCCTTGATTTATACTTTCAAGAAATTCTGTCTTGCCCACACCAGTGTAAGACCTCGATACGAATATTGGAGTCTGTCTTTCTATCCCCGCAAGCCCTCAACTATCAGGTAGTAGGCACCTCTGTCTTCCTATCCCTGGAAGCCCTCGATTGTACACAGAAACAATCGGAGTCATACGAAGCAAGTCTGCACTAAGAAAAGTTTGACCAAGATGTTCAAACTTTTTGCATGAAGCATGAGAGTTTATAAGAGACTCTCTCTCTAGAAATCACTTCAACAGCATGTAAGCACAGATGTCAAAGATGTTGTCAAGTGGTTTTCTCTTTTAAAATGAGCCCATATTTATAGGCACAGCTCCAACGGTCGACTCCCTCCTCCAACAGTCATATTCTTCCTTGAATTTCGGAGGAACCTGTACACGTGTTACTCAAACAATGGTTAGTTGGTAGCTGAAGTCACGACATCATTTTATAATAGAACAAGTGAAAGCATAACTAAAATTGGTATTAGGAATGGAGAAAAAAATGAAAGTTCAGAGTGAAAGTTAAAAATTCAGAGTCTAAAATAAAGAGATATTCAAATTCTTTTTTACAGAATAATTAGAAGTTGAACTTCATACAAGTTCTTATCCATAATTTGTAATCAGAATTCCCAATCAGAATTCGTAATGAGAATTCGTATTCAGAATTCATCATCAGAATTCATAATAAAAATTCATAATCAAAATTCATCATAAGAATTCAGAGTTATAAATTTATGTATGTTCGTAATTAGAATTCAGAGTTGAACTTCATAAAAGTTCGTAACAAGGAATTCGGAGTACAAATTCATAAAAGTTCGTAACAGGAATTCAGATCAGAAAATAGAATGCTGCATATCTAAGTATTATACGATTCTGAGATTTTAGATATGAATCTGATTTTTATACTTAAGAAAAAATATTGATATGAACAATGAAAACAAGGTAGGGGTAAATTTCCTTTGGGAAGGAAATTTTCCTTATGGAAGTAAAACAGGGGTAAAAACAGATTTGCTTAAGGATAAGGTGTTTGTGATTTTCAAAACAAGAAGGAATGGAAAAGTCATAAGGAAAACCTTATTGACTCAACAATCTCCCCCTTTTTGGAAAGCACAAACATCCTTCAAGAAAATAATATAAGGACTTAGAAAAAGATTTTCTAGACTTTGAAATAAAGCTTATCTCCATTTTTTCATGGACAATAGTGAATACGACTAACTATTATGAATATGGAATTATTCGTAATGAACACTCCCCCCTTAGATAAACTCCCCCTTACTTAGGGATACTTCTTCTATACTTATTAATCATTTTCCTTCTCTTCTTTGGTATTCTTTTTCCTTCTCCCCCTTTGTGATTTTCAAAAAAAATTGAGGGAACGGAAAACAATACGGTACCTAAAATATTAGTACAAGATAACACAAAATACAAGCAACCAGAGTTTTCATTAAGATTGAAAGGATTTTTACAAGGAAATATATAACAACAAATAATCATATTAGGTCTATTTGTCTTCTTTTTCCTTGGGGATTAGCTTTTTCATAAGGGTTTTTATCTTCTTTAACTCTTTGTGGTCCTCCTCAGCTTGCTTTTCTAAGGCTCTAATCCTGTCATCTTGAGCCTTCAGATCCACAGACTGAGCCTTAAGAACTTTATCCTACTTTACAAGCTTCTCTTCGATCTCAATCCAGACATCTCTTTCCCCTTTCCATCTTTGAGCAACAGAGTTAAGCTTCCCATTTAGACCCTTCACCTGTTGATTATGAGTATTTTTCTCTAGGGTCATCTTTTCCTGAAAACTGTTTGTAAGATCCTTGATCTTGTAATCTTCAGTATCAAAAGCCTCTTTTACATCCTGTTGAAATTCATCAAGCTCTCCCATATTTTGGACGATATTATTTGACTAAGTGGTCATTTTCTTGCAAGACATCCTGTGAGCTTCATAGTCTATAAGAAAGGTTTTGAAATCTGATTCTATCTGTACACACTTGTCTATCACCATGGACACCGAATTTGATTTTTGATTAAGAGTGTGTTGGAGCATCTGGCATCTAGAATCGATGTTTTTAAAAGTCAAAATGGAACCGACTAGATTATTCAAAGACTGCTCCACAAAATCATGACCAAGTGAAGATGACTCTGAATCCGTGACATTACTTGGTGAGAGTGGTTTTTCAAGCTCAACAAGCTTCCTTTTTGAAGTTCCTACAACTTCCTTCCTCTTTACTGTAGATTTTCTTTGAGTATCAACAGTCACTTTCTTCCTTGTCTTCATCTTTCTTTCCATCTTTCTCTTCTTCCTTTTCAGGAGTGAAAAGCTTCGAGGACTCAGCCTTAGATGTTCGGAATGGTAATTTCTCTGAGGGATTTTCCTTATCTTGATATTCTTCAACTTGTTTAATCAGATCATCTAAATCACCACTTTCTTATTCTACTTCTTTTTCTTCTTCTTATTCTACTTCCTCATCTTCCACTTCTTCAACAACTTCTTTCTCTTTAGATTTTTCCGGAGTGAAGAAATTATTCCCTGAAGTCTCAGGTAATGGCTCGACTAGGAAAGTTTCCGGCACTGGAATATTCTCGGAAGCTACTTCTATGGCTTTCAAAAGAGATTGTACAACTTTAGACTCAGACATTTTCTTCTTCATCTTCTTCTCTTTTTCTTTATTCTCAAGGTATTAAATAGTCTTCTCCCTTAAAGACTTAGCTTCATCAGGGTCCAAGCCAAACTTTGGATCCCCTTATTTCCTCTTTTCCTTATCTTCCCTCCATTTTACAACCACCTCATCCGGATACTCTTTTTATTTCTTCGGTTTGGGAGGTACGGATTGGGATTCCTTAGACTTAGGGGTTTTATCTTCAGCTTTCACTTCTTCAACTTCCTTTTCTTGCCATCCTTCTTTGATGGTTCAGCTTTTTCAACGTTTTCCAGATTGGTTTCTACCTCTTCCTCTGGAAGATCATAAAAATCGTTTGTCTCCTTAGAATAGGCCATATTCATTATTTTTAGTGTGTCATCACTAACAAGAATAACTTTTCAATTCCAAGACTTAGATTTGCATTCAATCTTGAATGATTCAAGACACCGAACTATCAGCTTTGAAATTAAGGAAGGATACATGATAATTTGGGCTCTTATATTTCCATTCTTGATATTCTAAATTGTAACAAGAACATGCCTCATCAAATTGATTTTCCTTATATTTACCAGGAAATATAAGAAATATATGTCACTCTTCTTGAGGGTATCTTTTTCACCTTTTCTCGGTACTAAAAAACCTTGTACCCATACCTAAAGGATCTGATTGTTAGAAGATTGATGAGAAATTTTTGCTGTATTGACATCAGAAAATCCAAGACATTGTAAGGCCTTCACCTTAATGAAACTACCTTGAACATCCAGGAGTTTGTGGGAGAAAAATTCTGCCTCCCCGTCATATGATAATCCCACCAAAATGGCTACATTGGTATAAGAAAGTTTGCAGGTTTTTCCATAGGACTTGAATGAAAATATTTCTCTATCATCTTCCTTAAATAAACACACTAACTCATACAACTCTATGAGTAAATCCGGATACACCATGTATTGATCACCTGGATTAGATAAGCAGACATCTTCCCATCCATTTAACATGATATTATTAGAAATTATAGAATCATACTTGAAAAAGTTCGGATGCACCAACCTTTCCCTATATACTTTCCATTTTGAGATTGGATTCGTGGTATACATTTCTTGAGAAGAGTCTTTTACAGACATTCAGACTGGAGGAACTCTGAGATATTTAGAACGGGCTTAAGAACTGAGGCAGAGATTTGAGACTCGAGAGCTTGGAAACCAATGTAGGACTACCATTGGGGGTCCCCTTTATATAGGTGATGGAAGTGACCTTTCAACTTCAAAAACCAATCTAACAATTGAAAAACTCTCTGATCTAATCTGACGGTTGAAAACATACCCGCAAGGAAATATTGAATTCAATCTTTTGAGGTTTTAAGAAAAACATTCGGATTTAAGGAAACCTGAATCCGATAAATTTTAAAAACAAAGGAATCTACCAGAAAGTAAAAGTGACTATGAAAACTTAAGTAAGGAAATCATACCTTTCGGATTGGCTACGAAGATTATTCATAATAGGTGATATTCTTCTTAAAGAAAATTTGACTACGAAAAACTCACTATGAAAAACTTATGATCTAAAAGTTTTATCGAAAAAACATTGAGTACCAAACCTCGATTACGAAAATTATGAGTACGAAAATTCCCATTATGAAAATTCTCATTACAAAAATTTCCATTACGAAAATTTCCATTACGAAAATTTCAAAAACTAACTATGAAAATTTTCATTACGAAAACTTTGAAAAACTATCTACAAAAATTTTCATTACGAAAAATTTGAAAAACTAACTTTGAAAATTTTCAATACGAAAAATTTGAAAAACTAACTATGAAAATTTTCATTACAAAAAATTTGAAACACTTTTCAATAACAGATGTACTCCCACTATGAAAAGGAGTTTATTACTGTAAGGATATTGGTTCAATAGGAAGTTAATGGAGGAATATTACCTCACAGTTATCATTACTAACATCTTTTTAATGTATTCAAATCTATCAGAGGGTAAAGATTTTGTGAAAATGTCATCAAGTTGATATTTCATTTCGATAAATTGAAGAATGATATCTCCTTTTTGTGTGTGATCCCTAAGAAAGTGATGCCTAATATCTATGTGTTTTTTACGAGAGTGATGTGCAGGGTTTTTACTAAGGGAAATGGCACTTGTGTTATCACACAAAATTTGAGTCTTAGTAAAACTCAAGCCATAGTCTGTGAGTGTGTGTTGCATCCACAACACTTGAGCACAACAACTTCCAGCTGGTACATATTCAGCTTCAGCAGTGGAGAGTGCTACAAAATGTTGCTTCTATCAAGACCAAGAAACTAATGAATCTCCTAAGAAATGACATGTTCCAGATGTACTCTTTCTATCCATTCTACACCCACCAAAGATAGCATCTAAAAAGATTTTTAAGACAAAATCATTTCCAGAAGTATAAAATAGTCCTAAATATATGGTTCCCTTTAAATAGTGAAAAATTATTTTCACTGCCTTTAAATGAGATTCCTTAGGATTGGATTGGTATCTTGCACATAAGCATACTGAAAACATTAAGTCTAGACGACTAGCTATCAAGTAAAGTAGACTTCCTATCATACCTCTAAAAGATGTTTGATCTACTAGTTTCCCAGCTTCATCAAGATCAAGTGTGTTTGAGGTACCAATGGGAGTACTTATACTATTAGTTTTGTCATATCCATAATTTTTAATAAGATCTTTAATATACTTATGTTGGGATATATAGATTCCTTCTAGTTTTTTAGAAATTTGAAAACCTAGGAAAAATGTTAACTCACCCATCATACTCATTTAAAACTCAGATTTCATTAGATCCACAAAGGAATCAATTAAGGATTGTTGAGTTGAACCAAATATAATGTCATCAATATAAATTTGAACAATCAAAACATTTTTCTTATCTTTATTTATAAAAGGGTTGGATCTGCATTTCCCTTAACATAGTTATTTTGAAGCAAAAATCATGTAAGTCTATCATACCAAGCTCGAGGGTCTTGTTTAAGTCCATACAAAGCTTTGGTGAGTCTAGAAACATGATCAAGTTGTTTTGTGTATTCAAAGCCAGGAGGTTGTTCAAAAAAAACTTCCACTTGAACATAACCATTAAGAAAAGAACATTTCACATCCATTTGAAAAATTTTGAAATTAAAGAATGCTGCAAAGGCATGTAAAATACGAATAGATTCAATTCTAGATATTGGAGCATAGGTTTCATCATAGTCTATTCCTTCTTGTTGATTATAGACATTAGCAACTAATCTAGATTTATTTCTAACAATGATTCCATTTTCATCACACTTCTTTATAAAGACCCATTTTACTCCAATAACAGAATTTTCCATAGGTCTTTCAACCAAGGTCAAGACTTTATTCCTTCCGAATTAATTTAGTTCATCTTGCATAGCTTTGATCCAATCATCATCACCTAAAGATTCATCAGTGCTTTTTGGTTCTAATTGGGAAAGGACTGCTAGATGTTCTACTTCATTTCTTAAGGAACTTCTAGTATTTACAGGTTGATTGACATCACCAATGATGCAATCACTGGGATGATTCTTCAGAAATAGCTGATTTGGGTTTTGTAAAACCTGTTCATCAACATAGGGTAGGAAATTTTCTGGGGTAAATGTTTCTGAAGGATCTTCTTGATCATTTTCTCTATCAAAAGGATTTTCTATCAAAGGTTGATAATCAGTTTTTGAAAACACTTCTGAGGATGTAGGTTGGGGTTGTTTAAAAACAAAAGGACCAGTTTCATCAAATTTTACATGTACTGTCTCTTCAACAGTACAAGTTTTTTATTGAAAACTCTATATTCCTTAGAGGTTGTGGAGTAGCCTAAGAAAATACCTTCATCATATTTTGGTGAGAATTTTTGTAAATTATCTTTAGTATTCCGAATGAATACTTTGAAGCCAAAAACCTTAAAGTAAGAAAGTCTAGTTTTTCTACCATTCCATAAATCATAAGTAGTTTTATTAAGAAAAGGTCTAATAAAAACATGATTTATACTAAAACAAGTGAAAGAATAACTAGAACTAATATTAGGAATCAAGAGAAAAATGAAAGTTTGGAATGAAAGTTAAAAGTTTGGAGTCTAACCAGAAAATGAATTCGGAGTCTATAATAAAGAGATATTCAGATTCTGTTTTGTAGAAAAATTCGGAGTTGAACTTCATACAAATTCGTATCCATAATTTGTAATCAGAATTCAAAATCAAAATTCGTAATGAGAATTCATAATCAGAATTCATCATCAGAATTCATAATCAGAATTCATAATCAGAATTCATCATTAGAATTCAGAGTTATAACTTTATGTAAGTTCGTAATCAGAATTCAGATTTGTACTTCATAAAAGTTCGTAACAAGGAATTTGGAGTATAACTTCATAAAAGTTCATAACATGAATTCAGATAAGAAAACAAAATGATTCATATCTAAGTGTTATACGATTCCGAGGTTTTAGATATGAATCCAATTTTTATACTTAAGAAAAAATATTTGATATGAACAATGAAAACAAGGTAGGGGAAAATTTCCTTTGGGAAGGAAATTTTCCTTATGGAAGTAAAATAGGGGTAAAAACAGATTTGCTTAAGGATAAGGTGTTTTTGATTTTCAAAACAAGAAGGAATGGAAAAGTCATAAGGAAAACCTTATCGAGTCAACAATATGCCCACTGAATGTGTTTCCATCATGGTGGCATAATTTCAAGAGTGTTGGACTCCATTCGAATGACCCATCACTCCACCTCATACTTTGCAAGCACTTTAATTGGATCATAATCCCCTTTCATGTGTAAAAGAACCCCCTAATAGTGTGGATGCTCTGTCAATGCCTCACCTATTGTCCTGGGCCAACATTTTGGAAGACTAATGGATGAAATTTTGAGACAGGCCCCGTGTTTCGGACATGGATAGTGGTTGGCCCTCGTCTGTTGTCTCCCATTCCAGGCTAATTCCATATGGATGTTGTGTTTTGAACATGGTAAATAGTTACCATTTATTGTCATTCCACCCCCACAGTGTTCTGAATCTGCGGTATCATAATTCAAACTTTCCACTCCCTTATGTTTGGATTGATTTCCAACGCCCCTAGCATTACCCCATTCGTGTGCTAGAGCACATTGGGAAAATGGAAATTCAGTTGTTCTGAGGTCTTCATCCTCCAGTCAGGCCTCTTCCCTTTCCTTCCAGAAATCCGGATTGGTTGTCCATACTCCTGGATGCTTGAAGCTTTGTCTACACTCCCACATTTGAATGGAATAATAAGGTGGTCATCCTTTGTTTCTCACATCGGTCCTGACCCACCTGAGCTTATGGATTGATCATTGGACGCTCCACAAATGTCATAAGAATTCAATAAAACAACACAAATAACGTAACTCATGCATGCATCTGGTATAAAATAATCAAATCATGAACGTACATTCAAAGGTTACATGCATTACAACACTCTAGGATCAACCCCTCCCATGGATGGGTTAACCTCATCAAAAAAGCATTGAAGCTTCTCCACCCTCTGGCTTGTGGTGTCCAGGATTTGTGGTCACCTATTCAGCTCCCTCTCTACCTCAGCGGTGATGGGGCACAGCTCGTGTGCCATAATTTGAGCCCACTCTGTATTAGTCCGAATGATGGTCATCTCTTCAGAGGATTACTTCATGCCCTCTTCAGCCTATGCCAGCTAAGCCTTCATTCGCAATATTATATCTGATTGCGCGTTGAGGGAGGATGAGTGCTCATCCTCCTGGACCCGCAGTTGTTTAACCTCATTTCCAGCCTCCTGGAGCCTTTTGATGTTCACCAATTTCCTCTGCTTCCATCCCACACTGAGGCCACAGTCATACTCCCAAATATTCTCTGCCATAAGATCTCAGACGAGCATGTGGGGATTTTGGGCATCCACTCCCCCAGCACATAGTTCACATAGTCGCGAGTGAATCATATCCATCTCTTTCAACCATTATTCTTGGGGGTGTCATCGATGAAACGCTTGATAAACTTCCACGATCGGCGACATACTGTTTTTCTATCCTCTTCATCAGATGTTGTCTTATCCCAGTCGGTGTAGTTGGCAGGCTCATATGTGGGGAACGCCGCCAGGAACTCGTCAGTCGGGTCCATGTTTGGTGTTTGATCAAGTATGGTGGGAGCTAGGCTTTCTGATCAATCATCGTCGCCAGATCCCACCTCGATAATCTTAGGCTTAGCCCCACTAACAGTCCCACTGGTGATCGGGAGCACCGCAGTTCGATCAGTCTAAATATATGCCTTCACAATCACCGGCATTCCCCTAGGAAAGGAACTACCAGGAGTACCAAATGACCTCGCCAAGGCAACCCATGCCATTTGAAGAACTGTGCATACCAAAAAAGGGTCATGAATGTCAGTTAACATGGTCAATAGGTGACAGTCATAAATTTGGTAGAGGAGACTTACAGAGAACGAATTCCTCATCTCGTTCTTAAGTTGATTCCATCGGGACCCAGAGGTGTTGCCCTCCGTATATTGTCGGGAGGTCTAAAAACTCTGGGGCCACCTGAGGTGTCCTAGACCCACCAGACGCACTGATCTCCATAACAGCAGGCATAGAACCTGAAGGCCCCACATCTGCATCTATTGAGGGGCGAGAGCGGGTTCTGTGTACGAAGTCCTCTTGCACAGTCCATATGTTAGTAAGGAGTCCAAAATGACCTGGAAGCAAACCGTGAGGAAGGGGCTTGGTATTTTACCTCAAGGGACTCTAAAAAATTTTCAATATTCGGGTCTTGATCGCCGACTTCTCCCTCCTCCAATGGGATCCCTCTACCAACCTCATCCCCCCAGGACGACTCGTCCGATTCCTCTGGCAGAGGGAACCATTCCCTCAAATCAGCAGCTGAACACTGCGGAGGGACTGTACGATTTAGCAAAAACTTTACCTGGTCTATCATTGGACGCAAGCCACCCAAGGAGTGAATTAAGTCCTCTAGATCTATTAGGTATTGCTCCGCCTTCGCTTGGGACACTAAAAACTTATCCCTAATAGGGCCTATCCCCGGAAAATCCATCCTGAGATGCTTCAGATGTTTCCACATCTCAGACGGGCCAAGGAATTGTTGGTTGACTTCCCAAATGTCCTAGACCTCTGGGAAGATAGTATTCTTTGGAATATCTATGTGGTGCAACCACTTCCTCGGAGCCTGAGTGGGTATCATACAAGATCCTCTCAGTGTCCTCCTCTTAGGATAAATCTGTTATTCTAGGACCACTGGGTCCGCTGCCACTGTTGGGTCTGCTGCAATCAGTGTGGGCCTCGCCACCATGGAAGACCCACCACTATGGGATTTCCTTTCCACCTTCCAACCCCAGACCCAAGGTTGGGGAGGCACACCATCACTGACCTGAATGGTTGGCTGCTTCAGCATCTCCCCTGGGTAGGCTGCCTCCCAGATTTGGGCATACTCCTTTACCAACCCAAAGATAGTGGTGGGTAGAGACATCTCGTTCCGCATCTTCTTATCTTCCTGTGTGAACATGAGCCACATATTTCTCATCACACATGGTTGTTCCTAATAGCACACCCCTAAATAGAATCATGGGGTCAATCGCTGCATACACCGAAATTTCCAGGAAAATCGGTGTGTGGTGTATGGCTCACAGAGGGGCTCACGGTCCACTATTTCCACCAGAAGTCCACCTCAAAAGGCCAGGATATAGGACCAGTTCTCTTCTGTTCCCTGGCCATCGAGAGTGAATACACCTGTTGGCAGCAGAAATGGGTGGAAGTTGAACTCCTCTACCTTTCACACCCGACTCAGTACCAACGGCGTAGTCAGCTTATCTGGGAAGCTCCCTACGACATTTAGTATGGATGGTCGGAAGTTAGATCCCAGAGGGAATATGGGGTTTTGGTATTCATAAACCCCCCTGGCGTGCACCACTATCCACCCATACAAGAGGTGGAATGACCCGCATATCTTCTATGGCCTCTTCCCCTCGCTGATGTGCCACAACATTTTGTACAGTTTGGCAAGCATCGGTATGCCAAGGTTGACCTACCCTCCTGTTGCTAACATGGACGCCATGATGAATTTTCTCAGCCGCATGCCCATGTTGGTATCCCTCAATAGTAGGATCCAACAACATATGAGATCTGTAATGAATGCGGCCAACCTAACTACATATTTATGCTTGGTGATGACACTGAATCCCCACATATTCCACTGTCTATCCTCTAAGATCCACCAGTACGAGTTCTCTTTGCCCCGTTGAGCCCGCTTCGGGAAAGTCCAAGGCCTCACCGGAAATTTCTTGTCTGTCGGGAAGTTCAGGAACTTCTTAAACCACTGTCTGAAGTGGACGTCCCTCACCTCCCCCTTGTCCTATCCTGACACAAGCTCCATCAATGCCATCACCAATGGTGAAATTTTCTCTGGATCATCCCACACACTCATAATGGGGAGGAATTCATCGTACTTCACCCCCATTATCCGGACCCCCGAGATCTGATACACATCCCATAAACTGATGCCAACCTCCTCGTGGTGTAGGTGGATGGTATTGGTCCTCAATGACCACCTGCTCAACCACTCTAGAATCATCTACTTCAGTTGATAGATATGAAATTGAGAGGCCCAATCTGCCTCATATAGGCCCACTCTCCTTAGCTCTACCTCAAAAAATTCGTATGATGCACCTACCCAGTAGGCCCAAGCCCATCCATCTATGAAGTTTCCGCCCTGGCATAGGTCCCACTCCTCAGACCATCCCTTCCCCAGGTTCCTCAATTCTACCATCAGGATCGTCTGGTACAGAGGGGGGTGGATGTCTCCAGCTTCAATTTCTTCCCGTCAAAATTATTCAGGTGATTTAACAGGAAGTCAGCGTTGACAGGCGTGAAGTCCTTCCAAGCATGGCCATCAGCCACCCTGAACCACTGGCGCTGGCACGGTGTGCTCCTGAACCAGTAAGTTGGCTCATCCCTACTTGCTTTAGTGATGAAGACGTCATCCCTAAGCCCAAATCCATACAGAGGAAGCCTCTTACATAGAGGATAGTTCCTTTGGATTTCTGACAGTAGATTCATCAATGAATCATGATCAGAGTGGATCTGTACCAACTCCCCTAAGCCCAATTTGTTTTCCATCTTATCCCTTCGGGTAGCATCCGCAAGAACCCCCCTCGCAGCCTCCTGGTTAGCCATACAGTTTTCATGTTTGGGTGTTCTTTTGTTTTGGTTCACAAAGCTATTTCGTGGAGTAGGTTCGCGGAGTATGTTCGTGAAGTCTATTCACAAAGCCCTGCCCCAGACATCAAACGCAATTCGTAAAGTACTCCGACATGAAGTCAAAGACTCACTATGCACCGCGAAGAAGAAGGCTCGATTCGTGGATAACAAAAGTAGAGTACGTGGAGCTTCACGAATCGAGAGTGCTAAAAGCCAAAAATGAAAAGAAGAGAAAATAAAAAAGAGAGGTCACCTACCATATTTATAGGTGAGGACCCTTGGAGCTTCACAACGTGCTCCTCTTATCTGTCAGCCCTCCACTTTGCGAAGCCTCCTTCATGAGCCAGCTTCACGAATGTAGATGGATTTTGGTGATGAACCCTCAAATTTTGACCCCTTTTTTCTCTTCAGCACCATGTCTAAGGGGGGTCATTTTTTTGTTCCAAAATTTGGGAAGATGAAGAACAAGTGGAAAACCTTAGGGGATGCCTCGCGAACACCATTTTCAGAGCCCCCATGGCCCCATGGCCGCCGTAGAGCACTGAGGCAGGATGCACCGTGATCCCCCTTTGATGTTCGTGAACCCGCCATGAAGTAAGAAGGTGGGATTCTACAAAATCCCCTTTGATGTTCATGAACCCACCATGGAGAAATAAGGAGGGATGTTCTGCAAGCCCCTTTGACATTTACGAACCCACCGCTGAGCAAGGAGGTGGGATCCTCTACGAACCCCTTTGACGTTCGCGACCTATCGCGGAGCAAAATCTATCTTCACACTGAGCGACCTCTGCTTCGCGGTGCCTCTTGCCTATAAATAACGAGCTCCCCTCGAGCTCAAAGGATGGATCATCCGACCTTTTGACTACTTAGCTATCAAATCACGAATCACTTTCTACTATGAAAACCATGAGCTTCTCAAGGTACTTTTGCATCACGAAGGGCCACCCCCTTTTCTTTAATTCAACCCCTCTTCCGAGACGGATGCCTTTCACGGAGCCCATGGGCCTCTACAAAGGAAGGGGATCCCCAAGGGGACTCAGGTCTTTGTAGAGAACTTATGATTTTCAAAGCACCCTCCAAGAACATGTGACCCGTATGCTAAAGCGTGATCATTGTTCTTAGTGAGACACATTTCTTCATGATCCCACACTTCACAGGGCACCCTCTCTTCGCGAGACATTTCTCCTCGAATACCTTTCCACTACGCAAAGCACTTTCCCTATGCACCTAGTCCTTATTCCTAGGCTAGGCCACTTCACTTCACAAGGCATACCCCTTCGCAAATCCCCTCTAATATACAGAGCACCAGAGCTTCACAAGGCTTCCACCTATGAACCCCTTTGCTCTACAACTCCTTTTCCCATGAGACCCTCTAGGTTTGCACGAAGTAACTTCAAAGAGAAGTACTTCACATTGTGTTGCTTTGCCTCATGCTTATTCGTATAGGAATGCTAATGGATATTGCTTCTTTTCATATCCAATCTAATGTGGACCCTCAATGGGATCACCTCATGACACCCCCAAGTCATGGTGTTGAATGTGCCTTCCCTTCCCTAAGGTGGAAAGGGTGTTGGTTATGTAAGTCCTAGGGGTGATAAGTGAACCCACCTCGTCCGAGCTGTAGGAAATTAAACTATTAAGCACCATCGTCCTCATCACATGACGTTAAACTATGGCCTCACCCCAGGCACTCTATGTAGGGTACCCCAGATTGGACATTCTTTACACCCGATCGTCTCCACGGGAGTAAAATCTTTCTCACATGGAATGAGATACTCTTTGCCGGCATGGCGTCTGTCCGTGGGGAAGGGAAAAAATCTTGGTGTAATCCCCTAGACTTTCTTGCAGGAGGCATCACCCCTGATCCTCCTTTATTTTTTAGTGCCAAAGGCCAGCAAAGGGTGGGATGGGAAGCAGGACTCTCCTATCTTATTCTGTGTCGAATCCCTCTCCCATTGGGATTTGTTGAAATTGGGCCTCTATCCTGAAGTAAGTCTAAATCTCCATCTCCCTAGGATGTTAACCATGCATAAGTACATGTTTCCTATTTGGGCCACTAACCATGTATAATCCCCATTACACTTCCCATGGAAGCAGCTTTCGTGACGTGATCGTTAGGTCTCTACTTCCTTTTTTTTCTCACACTGAGCATGAATCATGTGGTCTTAGAGTAAGCATCAACCATGACATCCTCTCTGGGATTCCTAGAGTGTAAGCCGCACACCCCCCCAAACTACATGGACTTTGATCCTTGCTAAGGCAAGGTACGTAGGAATCCTCCTTGATTTCCAATCCCAACACCTACTTGGTCCCGACGACCTTCACGTCGGTGCACCAATGCCCCCATTTCGAAACTATGTGGACTTTGATCCTTGCCACATCAAGGTATATATAATGCCTCCATGAGGTTCAAGCCCAACACCATCCATTGGTTCCGACCATATTCATGTCGGTTCCCATCATCGACCTAAACTTTGTGGACTTTGATCCTTTCTGAGGCAAGGTACGTAGGAAGCCTCCCTGAGGTCCAAGCCCAACACCTACTTGGTCCCAGAGAGCTTCACGTCGGTGCACCAATGCCCCCAATTTGGAACTACGTGGACTTTGATCCTTGCCAAGGCAAGGTACGTAGGATTCCTCCATGTGGTTCAAGCCCAACACTATACATTGTTTCTGACCATATTCATGTTAGTTCCCATCACCGACCTGATCTACATGGACTTTGATCCTTTCCAAGGAAAGGTACATAGGAATCCTCCCTGAGGTTCAAGCCCAATAACCATTGGTCCCGACTCCCTTCACGTTGGTTCACCAACACTATGGGCCACCTAGAGTGTAATCCCCACACCCACCCGAACTACGTATACTTTGATCCTCAATAAGGTAGGGTGCGTAGGAAGCCTTCCATAGGTTCAATCCCAACACCTACTTGGTCTCGAAGACCTTCACTTCGGTGCACCAATGCCCCCCTCCTCAACTATGTGGACTTCGATCCGTGCTAAGGCAGGGTATGTAGTAAGCCCCCCTAAGGTTAAAGCCCACCATATCTTGGTCCCGACTATGTTCATGTCGTTTCATCCCCATCCTGCATGACATTAAACTGTGATCCTCAATCAGCGGTAAGTCAGTGTGCCCCACGCAGTGGTAATTCGTCTCACCCTGATCAGTAGTAAGTCAGTGTTTCCATTCCAATGGTAAGTAGTTGTTAATATCATGCAACGATAAGATGTTGTGTCCCCTATTCAGTGGTAAGCTGTTGTAATCCCCCTTGTTGGGACCTACATCTTTGGTCCATCCTAGCGGCGTCAGACCAACTCGGGCTACTAATCACACATAATCCCCATACATATCATCGGGTTTTTGTCCTATGTGTACACCCCAATTCAAGACCATTGCCTGGTCTTCCCTATGGGCCTATGTGTCTTGGGAAGGTCATACCCCAACCCAGAGGTTCCACTTCCTCAGGGTCCAATCCACGTGTCCATTCTCCTTAGGCGTCCCATCACCCCACCAAACTACGGGGACTTTGATTCCCTACCATGGGGATACATAGGAAGTCTCTTTGAGGATCAAGCCCAACATCACTGCCATTCTCATGATGGTTCCATCTCATTCTCTATCCACTTCACTTAAACATCAATCATCCATCTTGATTCTTACCCAAGCCACCACATCCCAATGAGGTCATGTCAACTCACCCCCTACATCAGTGCACCCTCCAAGGGTTACACTCATTTGATCCACTCTAGTCAGTGTTTTGATTAGTCTAATCTGTCTCCACTAGATGTTAAACTTGCGACATACCCTGT
This sequence comes from Viscum album, assembly GCA_963277665.1. Taxonomy (NCBI): domain Eukaryota; kingdom Viridiplantae; phylum Streptophyta; class Magnoliopsida; order Santalales; family Viscaceae; genus Viscum; species Viscum album. The sequence goes on along the minus strand of OY728143.1, from coordinate 1,666,979,998 downwards.
GTTAAACATGGGAAGCTAAGGAAAACCTCAGAGAAATTCCTAGGGAATATGATTCCTCGCATTTGACGCGGGATGCCTCGGGCTTCGGAGCCCTCGAGAAGCCCTATAATAAGGGAAATAAGACAGACATGCCAATGTTACAGTGCCTAGACATGCCAGTGATGCCCAACATGACTACACCCCTGACTAATGGTTGCTTCCCTGACTTGACCCTTTGGAATGTCGAGGAAAAAGTAGTGTAATTAAGATAAATACATAAAGATATGGCACCAGGAAGAGTTTCACAAACAATGTCTTAATCTATAAGGGAGACCTAGACTAGGTGACGAATTTTGAGAAGGAATCCACAGAAGGAAGAACTGACATCCTTTCATCCCATTTCGATCAAGGAGAAGATGTCTATGAATAATCGACAGATGTCACCCGCCTTTGGAAAGCGGGAATGCGGGGTAACAGATCAGCAGGTCCTTACAGATAGATGTGCGTGCCCCGACGAAAGCGTCATAAACACATCTACAGAAGAACCACCACAAAATACATAGTCACATCACCCCACATCAATTCCAGAATAGGCAATAACTATAGTAAACCTTCAGGCCATTGATGCTCTTCCTTCACCTACTGACAGGTGTACCATCATGTCACGAACCCTGTTGTCTCCTTTTTCATGCCTAAACACCAAAACTATCATTTTAGGTCACTATACATTTTGTCCATAGCTTAATTTACCTCCCACAATAAGGCATAAAATTCCCACATCATATCCTCCTGTATACTCGTAGGCACACCAACCCAATACCTGAAAAAGATGATCTCCTACTTATCTATGTCCCAATAGGGAGGTGACTCCCCGCATTCTAGTATTTAACTCAAGGTCAGAAATTATGAATTGTGAAACTTCCTACCTATAATACTGCTCAAAAGTGTATAATCCTCTAAAACCAATATAAGATCATCTTCTCCTGACTCTCTTGAACCACCACATGCATCTCATCTAGTAGGGTCATCATCTTCCACTAAGAATTAGACTCTCGAACTGCATGAGTCTATTTTTTCATTCCCAAAGTGTCAAACACACCTTTTCATTTCCCATGAATATACAATAGCTCAAAATCTAATGAATACATATACTTAACCCATGTCACACCCAGAGTTTTTATGTTTGCCTTTATTATGGTTTGAGATAGGTTCTTATCAATTTATCTTATGAACCGGGTGTGATAGTTTAGAGTTTTTGGAGTATTCTTTCTTTTTATAATTGTTCTACCTTTTTTCCTTTAGGTTCCTCTTGAGGTTTTGGATAAAATTGGTGATTTTGGGTGAAAATGACCCTATGCACAGTTGGCGCATGGTTAGTAGTAATCGTGCGGCCATCGTGCGACAGGTTGGGTACAGACAGAACCTACAACATGGCTTGTGCACGACCATGTAGTAAGTCCCAGGTAATCATGTGAGTTTCTCCCTTCACATAGAAGGGTCTGCATGTTTACCACATAGTTTTCCAAATCGCATGGACCAACTATGTGAATCTTCCAGCGCATTAAAAATTAGGGGTTTTGTTTCTCTCTCCATGATTCAACACCTTGTTCCCCCATACTCAACCCCACAGACTCCCCATCCCTAGTTTCACCTCCCTCATTCACCTCCCTCCTTTGGGATTCGATTTTTGGTTGGTTTTCATCCAAAATTTTCAAAATCTCTCACCTAAGTCCTATTTTCTCTTGTTTTTTTCTCCTATTAGGGTTTATTCTCTTCCCTATTAAGGTTTTGGTTCTCCTGTAGGTATGGGGTATGATTTTAGGGTTTAATATTTTGTTTTTTGGTTCGATCTCCTTAATTAGGTATGCTTCTTTCTTCCTCTATGTGTAAATGTGGTACAGATTTGGTTTCATGCCTTTTTCTAGAATGTTCTTCATGTGAGGTAGTTTGTTCCATTTCTTAACATCTTGAGATGAATTTAATGTGTTATTTTGAGTTTATTAATGTCTCCTTTGGTTTTATTATGTGGTAAGAATGGTGTTTTTGAGGTGTTTGGTGTACTTATAACCTAGAAATGAATTTTTAATTAAGGAAATGGCCATGTATTTGTGTGTGCTTGTATGTAATGTCTCTAAAAAGGGTTTTATGGGTTTTTTGGATGGAAATAAATGTATTTGAAAGAGTACTTAAGGTTTATGTATGTTTTTATGTATGTTTAAATGAGACTTTCCATTTTAAATGGATCATTTTGAGCATTTTATCCTTATTATGCATTTTGGGTATAAATTATGGAATATTTGAAAAGTGGAAATCTTGTTTGAAAAATATTTTTAAAGTATGAGTGATTTTATGAAGTGGATTGGCCCATTTTTTTGGTTAGTCATTAATGGGTGCTTTTCTTGTGTTATAAAGAGAGAATTTTATTACTTTGTAAGTGAAGTAAAATGTATTTAGAAGGGTCTTTTCCATGCCATGTGTAAAATGGAAAATGAGTTTTTTTTAATAAGAGTGGATTCCTTAAAATGTTTGGCCTTTTTTGTAAAAATAGTGGTAAGTGTGGAATGTGAACTTTAACTTGAGCACAAGGGAACTCCAGGTATCTATGTGGGTGGACTAGAACTAGTGCACCAGTGACACTGAAGTGGCTTGTCCTAGTTTCACTTAGCAAGATTAATGTTGACAGCACTAACTAAACTTTGTTGATGATTAATCGCCACAAAAACTTTGGATGTTTCTCCTCTCTAGTGGCTCGTGCATGAGGATGATAATGTTTGTGGTTTCTATATCGCCTTTCACCAAGGTATGAGGTTCTAGGGTCCCACTCGAGATAGATCAACCCTAGGTATTTACCCATGGTGCTCTACTTTTTAGGTTGAGGTGCCATCTGTTGGCATACAAAGGACCACTTGAGTGTGTGAGTTCTATTTATCAATTTTCTTTTGCATTTAAGATAGGTTTTATAAAATGGTTTTCCTTCAAAGTGTTCTTTTTTAAATACTTACCTAATATTTTTTATTAATTTTTTTTAAAATACATGAACTTAAATGAACATGTTAGATTATCCTTGTGATGTTGTGGCATGAAATATTTTTATTCGGGTGACATCCTACTAGGCTTTGGATCACACCCTACATACACCCTCGGTTTATGTAGATATTATTATTTTTTTATTCCATGAAAATTCTAGTTGTTCGATGATCATGGTGTGGGTTGGTAGTGGTATCCTCTTGTGGGTTTTGTGGAAGTGGCTTGAAGAGATAACTCCTCATTTTTCATGAAGGTTTGGGTTGGAGTTATTAGTTTTTATTCTCCTTTGGGATTTTTGGTTCATGTTGTAAAATATAAATCTAGTTATGGTTTAAGGGATTGATTGGTTGTCTATTTTCAGTTTTTTCTTATTTATCTTGTGAGTTATTTTATGTTTATTATTTCAGGTAAATCATTCGCACACTTTACTTTAATACTCGGGCACTTGTGCCAGACCATGTGGATTGGGAATGCCCTTCGATCCATGCCATGAACCAGGTTAGATGGTGACCTGGCTTGGTTCGTGACAAAATGGTATCAAATCCAGGTCGTCTCTTTGGAACATGTTCCTTGGGAAAGAATCTGGGAAGATCAGAGTTAAGGATGTTGGAATGCTATGTTCTTGCTACGAGTAAGGTCCCTAGCTACCACACCTCATGGACGTAATTGACTTACCAGGGGAAGTCGGGTTTTATTTGATTCCCTTAGTCCTTGTGGTTATTATTTGTTTGGGGGAATGAAAAAGGGTGTTGGTCCAATGGGCTTAGTGATCCCGTAGGTCTTGGAAAGCCATGTAGATCCGATAAAATTACCCTAGGGAACTCTCTGTGATGGTCCTATGATTGGCATATTACCACCAACCATATTTCCAAGACACTATTTGATAGTAATTTCCTCTTTCTTTGTCTTTTGTCTCCTTGGATTCTAAATATTAATGCAAAACCCTTTGAATGAAAATTTTATGAAATCTGGAATTTAGAATAGAGATGGTTTGATTTTTAAAGGGATGGAATGTGGGTTTTTAGAACTATTTTGAATGATGTTTTAGAAAGGTGGATTTTCATGAATCGGTCTCTGCATGAAATGAGATTGGATTTTTATAATCAAAACTTGTGTATTTTCAAACTTGGTGGTTTGGGAAGAGTGGATTATTTTAAAGTGGGTCTTGAAATTTTGTTTTCAATGGAATTTGTTAAACTAATGAAAAGTGTTTTGAATGGGATGAAAGGTTTTTGGAATTGTTGTATAAGGTTTGAAAATTAATTATTAATTGGATGATGGGTGTTTTTCTAAAATGTCTTGTGATATATAAAATGGGTTTTATTTGAAGATTTGGTTCTTTTCCAAAGTGGTTTTTGTTAAATCTGAAATAGGTCTAACTTTGTGACTAGTGGTTTTGAAAAATGGAGGTGTGGGTCAATGGTTGTTTTGGAAAATGGAAGGAATTTTGTTCTAACCTTTGGTATTTTCATGGGTGACCATATTCATGGGTTATGGGTGGAAGTTGAATTGGTGTCTGGTTGGCATGAGAATATGCATGTGTAAGGCCCATGAGGTATCATTGGTGAATTTGCATCCCACCCTCTCAATTTTATATTTGAAAGTGTTTATAAATAAATGATGGAGTGTTTGATGATATATAGTTATGAAGTATGTCTTATTCTATTTTGGTAATCTTTTAGTGGGGTGTTTTGAATTTTGAAAACCTCTTTTGTCGGAATGATGTTTCAGCTTTCATTATGTCGGTAAGTTGGTTTGAAGTGTCGGTTAGTGGTCCCTTTTGAGATGTGTCTCAGAAGGCCTTTTTAGTAAATTTTTCCAAACATCAAGTATTTTCTCAGGGTATGCTTGACCAGTAGATTAGTTTGATTGGGTACTTGGTCTTTCTCATTGGCTAGTGTACTCCCCCATAGAGAGTTAATTCGTAATTAGCATGTGGCCATAGGTGATTCACTATTGGAAGACCCTCCATTTGATCAATGTAATGACTTTCTTCTTGAATTTTGGGGAGACAAATATACCTCTCTTCTATTTCAGTTGAGTGGGTTCTCTCACAGTAGGAGAGCGGATGTGGGAGGATTTGGATGAAACTTGGGTTTCCTTGAGTCATTTTAATGTTAAATGTGAAGTTTGACATTGTTAATTTTAAAAGTTACACCTATAAGTGGTGAAGGTAAATCCAGTGGGGAAATCAAAAAGTGGTCTGAGTTGTTGGTGTTGACCACTATGTTAAAATGGTCTTTGGACCCTTCTTCAGGTTCATCTAATCAAGGGTTTGTGTTAAGTCACCTGCATGAAAAACCTGGTTGTAAGAGGTTGTTATAGCCACTTGAAGAAATATCTTACAGTTGGGACTTAGTTTAAGGTCCCTCTCTTTGTATGTTTTCCATTGGTTACAAGGGCCATGTTCGGTGATGTTTTTTAGCATTGGTTCTCTTTGAAACGCAAGGGTGTATTTTGTATAATCTTCTTAGAGTCCCTGTTTTGATAGGATCATGTCTTCCTCTTGAGGAGTTTTAAGTTTCTATATTTATATGGGAGTGTTTTACCTAAATTTTTCCTTTCTAAGTTTCTTGATCAAGGTAAAAGGGAGATGTAAGTGTATTTTACACCATTGTTTTAATAAGAGTGTTGTGTGGGTGTTAGTGGATGTCAGACCATAATGTGTTTGTTGTTGTTGTATAGGTTGCAGTATGGTTTCTTATAGAACTAAAAAAAGGATTTTTTTTCTTGGGGTTTAATTCCTAGCTATGAGGCCATAGATGTTTCATCCAATATAGCTCCATTCATAGGTTCCGGAGTGAAGTTGGTGCGTAGTCATGGGAAACATAAGGCCATCAATTTCTTGGGCCTAATTCCTATACTCAGTGTGGGAGATGGGTTGGTTTAAACCTCCAATGTATTTTCCCAATTTTAGTTGTTTCCTTTTTGTGGAAAGTGGTGGGAGGACCTTTCTTCCAAGTTGTTTCCTTTCACTTGTTTCATCTTATTTTCTTAAAACTGGGTGTTTGTTTCTCACTAGGTGTGGTCCAATGCCTAGCGGCCCTTTTGAGGTATGTTGAAGTGAATCTGCCTCAATTTTATTTTGTGGTCATCCAGGGATGTGAATTTGTTTGATTACATGGGTGTGAAAGTTCATGTCCTTAAATAATCAATTGTAGGTGTTTTAGCTCATAAGGGTTGGTGACACTTAGTAGAGATGCCATCTTTGGGTCTCGTGAGTTTCTCGTGCAAGTATTTTTTTCTGAGTGTGGTTCTCTTACCTCTCCCTAATTGTATTTTGTAGGGATCCTCCTTGAACTCTAAAGGTATATCATTTTGTTTTTTTTATAATTCTCATTGTGGATTTCCAAGGGTAGAAATTGTTATGGTGTGGATAATTATCACACCCTGAGTTCTTGATTTTCCCTTTATTCTAGTTTGGTTTGTGTTCTTAGCAATTTCACTTGAGAACTGGGTGTAATGGGATTGAGTTTTTAGAGTATTCCTTCCTTTTATACTTTTCTTTACTTTTCCCCTTTGGGTTCCTCTTGAGTTTTTTGGATACAATTGGTGATTTTTGGGTGAAAATGACTATGCACACAATTAGCGCACGGTTGGTAGTAACCATGCAGCTAGCATATGATAGGTTGGGTTTAGAAAAAACCTACCACATGACTTGTGCATGAAAATGCGGTAATTCCTAGGTAACCATACAAGTTTTCCCCTTTGAACATAATAATACGCACAGTTACCACATGGTTTTCCAAACCATGCGGACTAACCATACGGATCTTCCAACACATTGAAAAATGGGGGTTCTTGGTTCTCTCTCCTCAATTCCACCACTTTTGTCCCCTTTCTTTGCCCCCACAAACTCCCCATCCCTATGAGTACCTCCCTCCATCTCATCCCTCCCTTGGGCTTCGGTTTTTGGGTGGTTTTCATCAGGATTCTTCAAGATCTCTTACAGAAGTCCACTTATCCCTTGTATTCTAATCCTATTATGGTTTATTCACTTCCCTCTTAGGCTTTTGATTCTCTAACAGGTATGGGGTCTGATTTTAGGGTTTAATATTTTGTTTTTGGGTTTGATCTCTTTTATTAGGTATGTTTTTTTCTTTCTCTTGGTGCGAATTTGGTACAGATGTGATTTCACATGTATTTTTGGAATGTTCTTTATGTGTGGTAGGTGGTTTCATGCCTTAGCATATTAAGATGAATTTAATGTATTTTTTTGAGTTTATTAATGTGTTATTTGGTTTTATTGTGTGGTTTAAATGGTTTTTTTGAAGTTTTTTGTGTACTTATAAACTAGATATGAATTTTTAATTAAAGAAATGGTCATGTATTTGTGTTTCCTTTGATGTAATGTTTCTAAAAGGGATTTTATGGGTTGTTTGGATGGGGATAATTGTATTTCCAAGAGCACTTGAGGTGTTTGTATGTTTAAATGGGACTTTAAGTGGGAAATGGATCATTTTGAGCATGTTATACTTGTTATTCATTTTAGGTATAAATTATTGAATGTTTTAAAGGTGGAAATATTGTTTTAAAAATAGTTTTAAAGTGTGATTTATTTTATGAAGGGGCTTGGCCCATTGTCTTGGTTGGTCATTAATGGGTGTTTTTCTTGTGTTGTTAAAAGGAAATTTGGGTATTTTTTAAGTTATATAAAAGGTATTTGGAAGGGGATTTTCATTGGCATGCGTAAAATGATAAATGAGTTTTTTGTGAAGAAAAGTAGTTTTCTTGAAATATATGGACAATTTTGTGAATGTAGTGGTAAGTGTGGCATGTGAAATTTAACATGAGCACAAAGGAATCCCAGGTATCTAGGTGGAAAGACTAGAACTTGTGATCTAGTAATATGGAAGTGTCTTGTCCTGATTTCACTTAGCATGATCGAAACTTACAACACTAACTAAACTATAATGATGATTGATCTTCACTAGAACATTGGATGTCTCACCTCTCTAGTGGCTCGTGTACAAGGAAACTAATGGTTGTAGTTTCTATACCACCTTTCACCAAGTTACATGGTTCTAGGGTCCCACTCGAGCTAGATAAACCCTAGGGATTTACCCATGGTTCTCTAATTTTCATTTTGTGGTGCCATCCGTTAGTATATGGAGGACCACTTGAGTGTGTGAGTTCTTTTTGTCAATTTTCTTTTTCATTTAAGTTAGAATTTTTGAAATGGTTTTCCTTCAAAGTTTTCCTTTTTAAATATTTACCTAATAAATATATATCTTAAAAAAAATTAAATGAATGAACTTAAATTAACATGTTAGATTATCCTTGTGATGTTGTGACAGGGAATATTTTTATATAGGTTACACCCTACTAGGATTTTTCTCACACCCTACATACACCCTTGGGTATATGAAGATATTGTTGTTTGTTTATTCTAGGTAAATCCTAGTTTTCTAGTGGTTATGGTGCGGGTTTTCAGTGGTCTTCTCTTGTAGGTTTGTTGGTGGTGGCTTGAGGAGGTGGATCCTCTTGTTGCATGTAGGTTTGGGTTGGGGTTCTTAGTTTTCCTTTGTTGTTTCTCCTTTAGAATTTTTGGTTCAGGTTGTAAACTCTAAATCTTGTTATGGTTTAATGGATTGTTTGGTTTTCTATTTTTAGTTTTGGTTATTTATCTTGTGAGTTGTTTTATGTTTATTGTTTCAAGAAAATCATTCCCAGTTTTACTTTGATAACCGTGCACTTATGCCAGCCTATGGGGGTTAAGAATTCTCTTCGATCAATGCCACGAACCGGGTCGGATGACAACCTTTCTTGGTTTGTGACAACCCATCTCTACTTATAAATATTCTAATATCATTATGAGAAGATATAACTTAACTCTTTTGATCATTAAACTTCATAAAATTCTCTCTTAATAGATAATTCCACAAAAATTTCAAAGAATAAATCATAGCTGCTAAGTTGAGGTCATGCATAGGGTAGTTCCATTCATTATGGCTCAACTATTGAGAAGAATATGCCACAACTTGATATCCTTACATTGACACTACTTTTATTCAAGCCTAATAAGCATCATATTACACTGTATACTTCTCACATGGATCAGGTAGGATCAATATCAGTGTTGATGTTAAGTGTTTCTTTATCTCCCAGAATTTATTCTCACCTTCTTCTGACTACTAAATCATTTTACCCTTTTTCTTCAAGCCTGAGAGTGGCATTTCCAATCAATAAAATTCATGCATGAATCTTTGATAATATCCATCTAACCCCATAAAGCTATGGATATTGAATACATTCATGGTATTCTCCCAAGATACCACTATCGAAACCTTCTATATGTCCACTAACACACCTTCATCTGAGATGATGTGACCCAATAAGTGTACCTAATCAATCCAAAGATAGAACATATATATATTGATGTACAAACAATGATCTCCCAGTGTACTCTGGATGATGTCAAGATATTGGACATGATCACCGTAAGTCTTGGAGTACACCAAGATATCATCCAAAAACACTACCACAAATTGATCATGGTACAGATGTAAGATCCTATTCATCAAGTCCATAAACACAACTTGTGTGTTTATCAAACCAAGTTGTATTACAATGAACTCAAAAAATATTTACCTTCTTTTGAAATAAGTCCTTGGTATATTAGTAGTTTGATATCACAGCTAATGATACCCCAATCTCAAGAAGAACATCAAGAACATTGAAGCTCCTCTCAACTGGTCAAATAAAACATTGATATACAAAAGATGGTACCGATTTTCCCATTGATCTGGTTTAAATTCTAGTAATCAACACAAAAGTGCTATGTATCATGAAACTTCTTTACAAACAACATAGGTGAACCCCAAGGCGATGTACTCGGACATATAAATCCTTTATCCTCTCACTCCTCTAACTGAGTCTTCAACTCTTGAAGCTCTTTCAGTTTCATTATGTACTGTGGAAATTAAATTGGATCAACCCTCCTCATGAGATCAATAGTGAATCCCACATCTCTCTATGGTGGAAACATGGAGAAGTATTCAGGAAACACATCATGAAATAGTTCTTCTACCAATGAAAAAACATCAGGTTTCCCACCTAAGTTATTTATAAAAAGACTAGAACCCTAGGCTATGAGATCTCCTAGTTTCTCAGTGATTGGCCCTGGTCGGCCTGCCTAGATATCCCACTATACCCATGGTGAATGTAATGGAAATGCTTAGTAGATGTAAACATTACTCTCTTATATTGAAAATCAATGTGGGTTCAGTATACGAATGCATGGTCCATACCCAGAATTAGGTTGAAGCTATACATTTCTAGGATTTATAGATCCCACAAAAAAAGATACTCACTGATATCAAGAGAAAATCCCATACATGAGAAGATATCCCTAAACAGTACTCTAATAGAAATGTAAATCATCATTGTCTCACTCAAAAACTGCAACACCAGGTTTAGATCATTAAAAAGTGTGCATAAATAAAGGAATGATAGGATATAGTATCAAATAAAGAAATGGATAATGTAGAAGCTACAAGAATAGTACCTATCACTATCGATGGTTAAGCATTTCTATCCACAGGTATAGGTTGCACTGCATGCAACTATCCTACCCATCTCCCTTATGATTTTGTCTAACTCCTTTGAGTTGTGCCACTTTTCTAATATAATCAATCTTTCCCAAAAGAACCACATCTATTACCCTTATCTTCTCTTCTAGTATAACTGCAACTCTTAGACTAATATGGTGTAGAAGTTCCCCTTCCCACATGTTGGTTCTACCTATCTACTACACCATTAACTATCTATCTCAGTTTTCTACTGAATCTTTATAGATTTCACATCTTTCTATAGGATCGGTACTCTACTAGTGGTTGGGGACAATGATTATAAAAATTTTCCATCATACAACACTGATGGAAAAAACAGTTGGGTATGATCCAACGTAACTAACCCCCCTGAATAGCCACTCTACTTCTCACTATTATTCCTAAGGTTCTCATAATAATACTTCCTACTCTCAGAATACATAAATCTAGATTACCTAGAAAAAACCACTTATCAGCCATTGGAATCCTCCTTTAGGTTCCCCTCTTAAAGGATTTTATGATTTACTACTTGTAAAAACTTCTTCATCCTGAAGACATTGTCCTGTGAATAAATTTCACACTTAATCCCATTCTAAAAGATTTTTTTTATGCATCCTCATTTTCTTCCAACACTAGAACAAAGTACTAAAAATATGTAAAGCATCAATAATAGTTCATCATGGATATGTTCCCCTGAGTCAATCTCATGAACTCAACTGCTCTCTCCTTTCTAATCATCTCTAGATAAAAGTGGTAAAATAGATTTTCCTAAAATTACTTCCAGTACATAGTATCCAGCTGTCCATCCCAAGTCTTGATGTCCCACCATCGTTTCTCTTGACCACATAACATATACACTTCTATCTTGACTCGATTTTCAATAGGAGTTGTTATGTAGTCATGTATAGTCTGGTTGGACTCAATCTTAAACTCATCTCCCTCAAGTACACCCTATCCTATAAAATTCTATTGGGATGAAACTGGAACACCCTAATTAAGTCAGAAATCATTTTCAAAACCATCCCTGGGTATCTTTATATTAATTTCATAAAGCGGGAAAAGTTCACTCAGAATTGCTCCCATACTTCATGACCCAGCACTATTGGTGCCTTACGTTCCACTGATGGAAAACCATCTTAATCCATATCCCCCTATGATCCTATCAACTGGCATTGTCATGGAGTCATAACTCTATAATTCCAAACACATGTCTTAGGATTCATTACTCAACATTAACACATTTATGTTAGATAAAAATCATAACAAGTCACAACAAGCCTTTTCTCCAAAACATCGCCACGTGGTCAAAGTCGAGTTTCTATTACTACCCTAAACCATCCTACACCTAGGTCATGGTTATCAAAGGGTATTATCATTATCATTATTCAAATTATATTTGACACCCATTTATTCACATTTTTATTCCTTTTAACATTTTTTATTTATAAATCAAGGAAAAAAGTTCAAGTTCAACAACTTACCCAAAATAAGTTTCCCTATGTGTGCCTAAAATTATGCATGTCTTAATAATATAGAGTGCTTAGAATGATTCATGAAATAAAATATCACACCATACCATTCCATGGGTCAATTGTCAACAATATTCAGAAATAATAATCACAACACACAACAAGTGCGTTACCCAAGGTCAAATAATTTTCAACTGTAACATAAAAAAAACAATCCCACCCTGGGTACTTGGGTTTCCCCCTATACATGTAACGACCCTAAATTTTGAATAAATCTTGTTTCCTAATTTTATGTGTTATTTTATTTTATTTTTATACTCAACAAAAATGTTTCATTTGATAACATGAGTATAATTAAAATGATACCATTGGTTTTTGACTGTTATATGACCATTGGTCAATATGACCGCTGGAAACTAAACGTTTTGATTATTGTCTCTAAATACAAGTAATCTTGGTTAATTAATATAGAAAGAAGATTTTATGGCCTCACCCAGTAGTCTTGGACCGATCGAAGCCCATCTAACAGAACTTGGGAAGGAGGTAGCACCACTGGGCTTTGTTCTGGACCAAACCCAAGCTGAACTTCATCGTGTGAAGCTAGAACGGGATCGCCTTCGCGAGAAGTTCAAACTGATAGAAATTACTACTTGTGCGATTTTGGCAGAGCCTCCCTCAGATTCTCTCACCTTAGCACACCTTACACTTAGGTCCTATGTTGGTGTGATAAGGGGCTATGTAAGGAGACCGTAACTGCCCTGTGTAATCCTTTGTTTTAAATAAAAATTGGGATTTCTTCTTATGATGAAGTTTATGAATTTTCAAATGACTGGATAAATATAGTATGCATATTTTTGATGAATTTTAGAAAAATTATATTTTAAAAATGTTTTTATAAACCTTAAATAATTACAAATGTGTAATGATTTGCAAAAAATGGTCTTCTACAATTATGTTCAGTACAAAATTTAGAGTCTAATAAGATCAACTTGATTTTTGATGAATAGTAAAATATGAATAGTGATTTTATGATTAGGATTAGTAATGAGTAAAAATGGATTAGTAATCTCACTTAAATAAAGTATTAGTATAATGTAGGCACCTTGATTAAGTAATGTGATTCAATAAAATGGTTAAATAATGGTTTCATAAATTATTAGTCAAGTATTAGTTTTTTTCGGGTGAATAGTGTTTTTTAATTAAAAATTTAATTAAAAATATTTAGAAAATTGTTTTTATAAAATGAATTTCATTTTTGAACTCAGAGCGTCGATATTATGTTATGGTAATTTTTGGGGATTTTTCTGAAAAAATGAATTTTTGGTGAATAGTGTATTTATTTAAGAAATAAATTAAAATTATTTAGAAAATTATTTTTATAAAATGGAGTTCATTTTTGAAATCAGAGCATCTATATTTGGTTAAGGTAAAATTTTGGGATTATTTTGAGAAAGTTGAATTTTCGATGAATAGTGAAAATACAGTTTTTAAGTTACGGGTGTTTAATGACATCATTAAATGATGTATTAAGTATGTAATCAATATGGTCGACTTATGAATAGTAAGATAAGGTATGAGGTGTCCCAAGTGGCCAATACCATGGGCAAATACCATGGGCAAGCCCATGGTTTTTTCAAAACCACTAACGAGGTGTCCCTTGGCCATTAATGCCTTGTCCCCTCACTTTCCCTATAAATATCAAGCCATCCTCTCATCCATTCGACTCCCCACTCTCCCCCAACGAATTTCTAGTCTCAATACCTCCCAAGGATTCCTCCCAAGGTGCCCCAAGCCCTCAAGGTCCAAACCTGTGAGTTTTAAGAGTTACGTTTTAAGGTAAGGGATCCAAGCTTTCTCTTTCTTTTCAAGAAATCTCTTTTATGTAATTTCTTTTATGCTTCATGTTCTTATGTTAAAGGGTGTTCTTTTATACTACTCTTACTGAACTTTTCATTTTCACATAATGAGAGATCCCCTCTTACTCTAATTATTTCGTTTTATGAAGTTTTAAGTGGCGCCGTTAGGTTGTCGAAATTTTTGTAACAGATTCTTTCTCCCTTCTCATTTTTCAAGATCTATTATCATGTAAAGTATTGCAAGTTCCTTTTTATTATGTTGGGGTATGATCTCTATATCTATCATACTGATATTTTATGTTAATATGATGAGATACCCCATTTTATCTCTTCAATTTAGTTTTTTTAAGTTTTAAGTGGCGCCGTTAGGCTGCCGAATTTTTAAGTGGTTCTTCACCCTTCTTGTTTTGAAGTTCTACTTTCATGTCAATTATTTCAAGTTCCTTTTTGTTATGTTGGGGTATGATCTCTATATCTATCATACTGGAATCTTATGTCCATATGATTAGAGACCCTATTTGATCTCATCAATTCATTTTTGTTGAAGTTTAAGTGATGCCGTTAGGCTGCCGAATTTTTAAGGGATTCTTTCACCCTTCGCCTTTTCAAAGTTCTAATTCCATGTCAAGTCTTGAAAGTTATTTTTTATTATGTTGGGGTATGATCTCTATATCTATCATACTGATCTTTTATGTTCATATTATGAGAGACCCTATTTTACATCATCAATTCATTTTTGGTTGAAGTTTATGTAACGTTGTTAGGCTGCCGAATTTTCATAAGAGAAATCTTATTTTTGTCTTCCTTTCATGTTCTTCATTTCATATGGTATATTTTCAAATTTCATTACCATGTTCTTAAATCCCTTATATTCTATCCCTCTACTATTTTATGGGTCATTTATCATTGTTTGACCCATGTCCCCTCTCTTATCAACGTTTTTTAAAACCTTGTAACGTAGTCGTTGTGCTGCAGAATTTTCGTTTGAAAATGCCTCTCTCTTTTTCTCAAAATTACTTCATGTTATTAAGTGAATACTCAAAGATCTTATTTCTACAGGTTTATTCACATATATACAAAAATTTTCTATTTTAAATTCTGGGATTTACATACATGATACCCACTTTCCCTTTCCGTGGGTTTAAAGTAACGTAAAGATCATGTCTTTAAAGCAGTTTTTAAAACGTTATGATTATGAAATGAAACCCATTTATTTTATGCTATATGGGTTATTTATGAAATGTTTGATGATTATATATGTGGCTCACATGATAATAATGGAAAATTTAAGGTTTCGCCCTGATATCGCTCCAATGCATTGGGTAAAGACCTAATCTCTAGAGATGACCATTTTTAACGACGCCTTGGTGAATAACCTTGGTAATTATTAACGACACCTTGGGGATGGACCTTGGTGAAATGAAACGATTGTCAATATTAAATGTTGTAGCCACATCTTCAAGTTATGAAAAATTTTATTTTTATTATGATATACTTCATGGTTTCATTTTCATTCCTTAAAGTTCTTTTCATGTCCTTATTGAAGTATCTCAAGTTCACATGTAAAATGTTTCTCTTGTTTCCCTTACTGGGCCTTATGCTCACCCTTTCTTTTGTTGTATGTCCCCAGGTTATGAGATGCAGTAATGAACCTAGGATTAACTTAAGGAGAAGCCTTTGAAGGGTTTAAGAAGAATGTTTTATGTTTTTTTTCATGTTTTAAGTTCCTAGTTTCCAAGACACTAAACCTTAAAGATCCTCGGTTTTGTAAAATGTAATGAAAGTTTATGTGATAAAAAGGCAAGATGATATAGTTGGTATCAAAGGATGGTTTAGTTATTTGTGGAAATTAGGATATGAAAACTCTAGGAAGAACCCTATAGAAAAGTTTGAATATAGGAAATCTTCCTGGTATTTTGTTGAGTATTGAGTAAGGGGTTTCCAAGAAAATACATCCCTGTCTGGATACGAGCAGGTAGAGGTGGCTCTGGCACAGATGTACATAGGGGTAAAACCTGAAAACACCGCTTTGAGCTAGACTCGAACGGGAACTGGTACACGACAACGGGCCTTGCTTCACTCTTGGTTACGACACTCCCGGGGGATATGCTTTGGTAAATTCATAAGCTTAGTATGAACCATTGTTAAAGGAACAAAGATAAAATAAAATAAATATTCACATAAGAATATATGATCATGGATAACCTAGATGGTAACCTAGGGGATCACATGTTAAGGTATACTTTTCTTCTACAAGTTATCCTTATATTCTTTCAGTTCCTTTTCATGATTATTGGCTAAGTACTTAAGCCCCTAATTATGCTTTCTCTTCTTAGTTATTGGTGGGAAATGGAAGAACATGTCCCAACAACCAATGTGATAGGAAATGCAACGATTGTCATATTAATATGATAGAGATGATTATGGGATTAAAAGATGATTATTATTTTGGAAGACGTTCACTATTTTTAGGACCCTATATGATCAAGGTAAATAGATTACTATGGTATTTTTATTGAGGAGTAAGGTTGAATTATATTTTGAAGAATAAATGAATTTAAGGTGGACTTATAGTAATTTAGGTTACTTATGGAAATGATTAACCTATCTTGGGTAAAATATGTTTAGGTTAGCTACTTTTTTTATAATATGTTAGGTGTGGTTGATGTTGTTTGGAGATGAACAATGAAGTTTATTTTGGAAGACTATGTTATCAAATCCCTCTTGTATTTGGGTTTCAATCTTAGTTTGGTTTATTTTGAGGAATTTTAAGGACTGTTATTTATGGGATAGTCTATGATGAACTTTGGGTAGTACCATGGAACTTTTAAGATTTAAAAATAGTTTCCCTTCCTATGGGATTCTTTCTTTTTGAAGAGTTGTTTTACCTTACCCTTTCTGTTTTGGGGATAATGTTTAAAGATAGAAGAAATAGATAGTTAATCTTTTGTGGATTATGTGATTCTCTAGAAGATTATTCTTGTGTTTTTATGAGACCAAGTAGTTTTGAATGCTCATCTTTTGGAGAAAAGAATAGTTTTGGTAGAAACTTATTAAAGGATGAAACTCTACATGAAGGTAGGTATATTTTCTTATGTTCTATGTTGTAAATCAATTCCTCAAAATTATGAAAAGGAACGTAAAACAAAAACATTGTTGGTTTACGTTTCCTACTAGGTAGTCAAAGACCGTTTACACACATCATAAGTTTGGGATTTTCTTATGGTTAACTTTCTCCTAATAATGTTCTCTATCACTCTCCCTCATAACTTGACCCTTTGTTTTTCTTCCATGTCCATGTTTTCTTACATGGAATCCTAGTGTGGGTTAACTCAGGTGACCTTTGTAGTTCCGTTTCTTTCTTTTAAAGTAATAATTTTACTGACTCCTTTTCCGATGTGGGACTTTCAATGAAATTTCAAAACCTAATTTTAAAAAAATTGCGAGGACGCAATTTCTTAAGGGGGAAAGATTGTAACGACCCGAAATTTTGAATAAATATTGTTTCCTAATTTTATGTGTTATTTTATTTTATTTTTATACTCAACAAAAATGTTTCATTTGATAACATGAGTATAATTAAAATGATATTGTTGGTTTTTTACTATTATATGACCATTGGTCAATATGACCGCTGGAAACTAAACGTTTTGATTATTGTCTCTAAATACAAGTAATCTTGGTTAATTAATATAGAAATAAGATTCGATGGCCTCACCCAGTAGTCTTGGACCGATCAAATCCCATCTAACAGAACTGGGGAAGGAGGTAGCACCACTGGGCTTTGTTCTGGACCAAACCAAAGCTGAACTTCATCGTGTGAAGCTAGAACGGGATCGCCTTCGCGATAAGTTCAAACTGATAGAAATTACTACTCGTGCGATGTTGGTCGAGCCTCCCTTGGATTCTCTCACCTTAGCACACCTTACACTTAGGTCCTATGCTGGTGTGATAAGGGGCTATGTAAGGAGACCGTAACTGCCTTGTGTAATCCTTTGTTTTAAATAAAAATTGGGATTTCTTCTTATGTCGAATTTTATGAATTTTCAAATGACCGGATAAATATAGTATGCATATTTTTGATGAATTTTAGAAAAAGTTTATTTTAAAAATGTTTTAATAAACCTTAAATAATTAAAAATGTGTAATGATTTGCAAAAAATGGTCTTCTACAATTATGTTCAGTACAAAATTTAGAGTCTAATAAGATCAACTTGATTTTTGATGAATAGTAAAATATGAATAGTGATTTTATGATTAGGATTAGTAATGGGTCCAAATGGATTAGTAATCTCACTTAAATAAAGTATTAGTATAATCTAGGCACCTTGATTAAGTAATGTGATTCAATAAAATGGTTAAATAATGGTTTCATAAATTATTAGTCAAGTATTAGTTTTTTTCGGGTGAGTAGTGTTTTTTTATTAAAAATTTAATTAAAAATATTTAGAAAATTATTTTTATAAAATGAATATCATTTTTGAACTCAGAGCATCGATATTATGTTATGGTAATTTTTGGGGATTTTTCTGAAAAAATGAATTTTCGGTGAATAGTGTATTTATTTAAGAAATAAATTAAAAATATTTAGAAAATTATTTTTATAAAATGGAGTTCATTTTTGAAATCATAGCATCGATATTTGGTTAAGGTAAAATTTTGGGATTATTCTGAGAAAGTTGAATTTTTGATGAATAGTGAAAATACAGTTTTTAAGTTACGGGTGTTTAATGACATCATTAAATGATGTATTAAGTATGTAATCAATATGGTCGACTTATGAATAGTAAGATAAGGTATGAGGTGTCCCAAGTTTCCAATACCATAGGAAAATACCAAGGGCAAGCCCATGGTTTTTCCAAAACCACTAATGAGGTGTCCCTTGGCCATTAATGCCTTGTCCCCTCACTTTCCCTATAAATACCAATCCATCCTCTCATCCATTCAACTCCCCACTCTCCCCCAACGAATTTCTAGTCTCAATACCTCCCAGGGAGTCCTCCTAAGGTGCCCCCAAGCCCTCAAGGTCCAAACCTTTGAGTTTTAAGAGTTACGTTTTAAGGTAAGGGATCTGAGCTTTCTCTTTCTTTTCAAGAAATCTCTTTTATGTAATTTCTTTTATGCTCCATGTTCTTATGTTAAAGGGTGTTATTTTATACTCCTCTTACTTCCCTTTTCATTTTCACATAATGAGTGATCCACTATTACTCTCATTATTTCGTTTTATGAAGTTTTAAATGGCGTCGTTAGGCTGCCGAAATATTTGTAACAGATTCTTTCTCCCTTCTCATTTTTCAAGATCTATTATCATGTAAAGTATTGCAAGTTCCTTTTTATTATGTTGGGGTATGATCTATATATCTATAATAATGATATTTTATGTTCATATGATGAGAGACCCCATTTTATCTCTTCAATTCAGTTTTTTTAAGTTTTAAGTGGCGTCGTTAGGCTGCCGAATTTTTAAGTGGTTCTTCACCCTTCTCGTTTTGAAGTTCTACTTTCATGTCAATTCTTTCAAGTTCTTTTTTGTTATGTTGGGGTATGATCTCTATATCTATCATACTTTAATCTTATGTTCATATGATGAGAGACCCTATTTGATCTCATCAATTCATTTTTGTTGAAGTTTAAGTGACGCCGTTAGGCTGCCGAATTTTTAAGGGATTCTTTCACCCTTCGCCTTTTCAAAGTTCTAATTCCATGTCAAGTCTTGAAAGTTCCTTTTTATTATATTGGGGTATGATCTCTATATCTATCATACTTATCTTTTATGTTCATATGATGAGATACCCTATTTGACATCATCAATTCATTTTTGGTTGAAGTTTATGTAACGCTGTTGGGCTGCCGAATTTTCATAAGAGAAATCTTATTTTTGTCTTCCTTTCATGTTCTTCATTTCATATGGTATATTTTCAAATTTCATTACCATGTTCTTAAATCCCTTATATTCTGTCCCTATACTGTTTTATGGGTCATTTATCATTGTTTGACTCATGTCCCCTCTCTTTTCAACGTTTTCTAAAACCTTGTAACGTAGCTGTTGTGCTGCAGAATTTTCGTCTCAAAATGCCTCTCTATTTTTCTCAAAATTACTTCATGTTATTAAGTGAATACTAAAAGCTCTTATTTATACAGGGTTATTCACATATATACAAAACTTTTCTATTTGAAATTCTGGGATTTACATACATGATACCCGCTTTCCCTTTCCGTGGGTTTAAAGTAACGTAAAGATCATGTCTTTAAAGCAGATTTTAAAACATTATGATTATGAAATTAAACCCATTTGTTTTATGCTATATGGGTTATTTATGAAATGTTTGATGATTATATATGTGGATCACATGATAATAAATTCAAATTTAAGGGTGCGCCCTGATAGCCCTCCAATGCATTGGGTAAAGACTTAATCTCTAGAGATGACCATTTTTAACGATGCCTTGGTGAATAACCTTGGTAATTTTTAACGACACCTTGGGGATGGAACTTGGTGAAACGAAACGATTGTCAATATTAAATGTTGTAGCCACATCTTCAAGTTATGAAAAATGTTATTTTTATTATGATATGCTTCATGGTTTCATTTTCATGCCTTAAAGTTCTTTTTATGTCCTTATTGAAGTATCTCAAGTTCACATGTAAAATGTTTCTCTTGTTTCCCTTACTGGGCCTTCTGCTCACCCTTTCTTTTATTGTATGTCCCCAGGTTATGAGATGCAGTAATGAACCTAGGATGAACTTAAGGAAAATCCTTTAAAGGGTTTAAGAAGAATGTTTTATGTTTTTTTTTCATGTTTTAAGTTCCTGGTTTCCAAGACACTAAACCTTAAAGATCCTCGGTTTTGTAAAATTTAATGAAAGTTTATGTGATAAAAAGGCAGGATGCTATAATACATGGGTTTGAAACTCCCATGCATAAGATCATTACGAAGGTCTAACTCTTTATAGTCTCCTATATAACCTTACCCAAATAGTAAGATAATTTATTAAAGGAAAACTCCTCCAATACCACATTGTAACATCCCAGACTGGGTACCACACACTGGTGCCCTGAGCTGGTTGGTCACATGACCTCAAGCGTGCCTCCCCATATGCTAGAGGGTCCCAATAAGAATTGAGGGTCTGATAAATCAATCATGGGGAGACTATACCCTCTTTTATTATAGTAATACACCATAGGAAATAATAAAAAATATATGAATCATATATGACCATAAACAATACCAATATCTCAAGATAATAAAAGAAGGAAATACAATATCAAGTAGAAAACAAGCCACGAAAAAGTAAGTGTCAAGTTTTTAAAATGAAAAAACATAAAGACACTGACGATGCCCAAGAATGTATAGAACCACATCTAGTTCCTTCATCCAATGTCCACCCCCAACTCAGAAATGTAATAAAAACGGTTTTCCCTTAACCTATCTGCATCCCTGAAATCTATTCGAGTACCGATCAAGAATCTCGAGTATGGTGTCAGTAAAAATCAGTAGGCCACCACCGACAGTGTCTAAAAAAATCCAATAAATAATAAGTCTATCTAGTTTTAAAATGATATAATTACAATGCATAAGTAAATAGTTGTCACATTATCAATTAATCTTAATTAAACATCATATACCATCGTGTTCCTGAAGACACCCATACATAAATACCTTCTACGGACTAAACTGGGTATAAAACATGTTACATATTCGATTCACATTTCATTATAATTCATGGGATTACATTATACATGTCACTTCAATTTAATTATTATGGCCACTTGGATCCATATTCCAATGCCAATGTTTTGGGTGTAGAATTCCATGTCTAGCACCGAGTGGCTATATGGAGCATTAGTCCTTATCTCACACAATTTATTATGATTGGGTCTAGAACTCCATGTATAACGCCTCATTTATCAATCATTCATATATATCGTGTCATATATCTTCATGTATATAACCCCATTTCTCAATCATACATATATTTCATGGGCATAGAACAACATGTCTATCACCCCATTTATCAATCATACATATATCATAACATATCACATTAGCACATGTATCACATTATAACATGTTATCCCATTATCACGTCAACCAATATTAATCAACATTAATTATCTTTTTACAATTTACCCCCACAATATTCCATTAATTAATTCATAAATTAATTCAATTAGGTCCATGAATTATTTCAATAGTTAATTAACTACACTAAGTCCATTGATTAATTCAACAAACAATTAATCCTCTAAAAATATTAAAATCTCATAATTAATTCACCAATTAATTATTCTCAATTAAAAATTTAAAAATTCTAATATTTAATAATTAATTCAACAATTAGTTATCCACAACTCCCCAATTCAATACCTTGATAATTAAATCATCAATCAATTATCCCAACTCCACAATTATTTTATTCAATCAAATCCACCCAAATCCCTCAACTCATTAGTTGACCACATTAATTATTCAAATTTTGTAATTATAATCCCTAAATGAGCCCTATAAATTTTGAAATAACATTCACATAATTAAAATCAAAACTATGGGATTTTAATAATAGACCACCTTCCTTGATTTTTTGACAAATAGTCACCCAATATAAATACCAAAAAATGAGCAACACAATGGTGGAGATTGGGATCTGAATCTAAAACCCTAAATCAATATTAACCAAAACAATATATATTTATTCTAGATATAGATCCACAATAATAGATATAGATTACCCAAATCTAGATCTTGATCTAGAAAAACTAAAGATAACATCCCACCAAAATAATTATATAATGAAGGAGGATGAATGGGAAAGAAATGAGATAATATCTACTTACCAGGAGAGGAGAAGATATTTGATTTGGGATTCACATCACAAATAATGTAGGTTAAGAAGGCCTAGAATTTTTCCAGAGAGATCCAAAATTTTGATAGGCCACCTAAGGTCGAATAAGGGTTGATTTGGGGTTAATTAGGGGGTATGGGAATTTTTAAATGTAATTTTTAGGGGACTTTAATTACTATGAATGTTTAGTGGGGATGGGGTGCATAGTTTTCCCAAACTGTGTTGCTAATCCATACACCTCTTTTATATGGGGAATGGTTTTATAATCCATGCATCAACCATGAAAACCCCACTATCCAGGGTTGTATGGTCAGTTAGGCTGCGGAACATGGTTTTCTATAACAATGTGTAAATTGTGCACAACCTCATTTTATTCCATTCTTCTCAAACATCACCCAAAAAACCCCCAAAAATACAACCAAAATTAAAATTAATCTACAAAAGAGTTCTTATAAAAAAGTACAAGACATCTTCAGAAAAGATTAGGATCCTACATTGTATTTCATGGATCAGTAATAAGAAAGACTGTATTTAAATATGCACTATTGAAGCTAAGTATATTATGGATACTTAAGTGTGTAATCAATTTATTTTGATAAATAAATAACATTAAGATTTCGGAGTTGATGTGAAATATCATATTACAATCAAGTGTGATTACTCGAGTTCTATCAGAAAAATAAAAAATTCATTCCATCAATCATAGAAAAATAATATCGAGAAAAAGTATCATTTCATCATGGAGATGGTTGATCAAGGGTTAGTGAAATTTAAATATTTGTAAAAAAATATGGTTATGGATATCATGAAAAAGGTATTATCCAATGTTTATTTTGAAATGAAAAGGTTTTATTTTAGAGTCACGCCATCTCCTTGTAACAAAATGGGTTAGATACAAGAATCCCTCTTCCCTATGTAATTTGGTATTTATAGTAATGTATGGTGTATCTATATAATTAATTGTTTGGATTTATAATACTCTCTTTTGAAGCTTCAATGATGTTCTATTGGGGTTAATTAACATTGGGGTTAAAGTATTCTATGAGTTTTTCCATGAGTTTCTTGGGACAATTTTTCTATGATTATATATTTATATGGCTAGTATTATTTTTTTCATTAACAACGGGGGAGTTATCAAATGATGAAATTTTGTAAAGTGGGTTATTATTCGAATTTCTATCGATGGAATAGGCTTGGATGATGAGTTTTTAAGAGCACTAAGGTCGATAAGTGTTTTCATGAGGAACATGTTTCATAACTATTCTTTATCATAATAGCTAAAATCATGTAGGCAAAGATTTAATGATTAGTGAATCATTGATACATTATGTAGCGGAATCAAGGGTTCAGACAATGTTTTTTTAGTTCTTATGTTTTTGGGTTAAAATTTATTAAAATTTTTCTGATGGGGTTGTTAGAAAAACAAAAGGGGGATATTTTTTCCAAAAATACCTTGGAGTACTTTTAGGTTGTGTTTATTATCAAGGTTGATGTAGTGATTCATTCAAAAATGAATCTAGAAGTAAATCCATAATCTTTTAGAGAAGGATAAGATGTTTTTTGGAAGTGGTTTTTTATAATAATGTGTTAAAAAATGTCAAAGTATATACATAAATGTTACAAGAGGAATATGTAATATTTTATAAATATTTGGTAATTTTTGTACCTAAATGTTCATAGGTGAATACTTAAGTGTTTACCAAACCACGTAGATGTAAATTTTCATATTACTTATATATAAGGGATTAACGAATTGGGTCAAAAATTAGGAAATAGAAAATTACATATATGTAAAATCCAATAATATAATACACATGGTGCAACTGGATGATACTTAAGGGTCATGAGGCATTATGTAAGGGTTTTAAAATATTTACAGACTGAGAATTAAATAATGTGATAGGATTTACAATGTTATACATTAGATCACCCATGAGAGAAGAGGAATATGTGTCCATTACTCTATAATAAATAGTGATACACAGGGGTTACTCAATTATATAAGATTTATGTCTTTATTTTAGAATTATAAACCTTAATACAAAAGAGTCATCCTATGAAATAGAGGGATGTATAAGGGTATGATGAAAAGAAACCATTTTTTGTAAGGTTATCCCCAATACCATCACATTGTGAAATAGAGACCACGGTGTGGGAATGATGGCTATATCATGAAGAGGTTAAGTGGGATCATGTGTTTCTTTATATTTCGTGATTCCCATGTCCTGAATGAAGATGACATCACAAATATTTTAATTTCCAGGAACATTCACCATGAGGGGCTATGTCCAATGCTATAGGTTTGATGAAAAATAATAATTATAGGATCATTCAATTATTTTTAGAGGTGTTAAATATATAACATGTTTCAAATTTTATGGATCTAGTTAACTTCTTGATCATGTTGGAATTTAATATGAGGAGATATGGAATAAATTTTTTAGATTTGATTCAGCATAATTATAAGAAATTATGAAACCTCACGAAATAGTTATAAAAAAGTAGATTGATCGAGTATGAACATATTGACATATCTAGATCAATAAATATGATGATATAAATTATAGATCTATACCTAAAAGTTATAGAAGAAAATAATGCAGATTAAAGATTTTTTCAATATAGAGGTTCACAAAGTTTGTGACATGAATGATTATGGTTTTGATTCATAAACCATTGATGGTGTAATCTCATTCCTCATTTATAGAGATCAGAACAATTTCTTATATATGAGTAGTGATATTTTAGAGAGATTGAGAGTATTAAGATCTCAGTTTTTAGAATATTATCAACATGGATTCTTAGTACGAATTCCTTAAATTATAAAATAAATCAATGCACTTAGTGATTATTATATATAATCACATTTTCACTTTGTGAACCATGTATTAGCCTAGTCTTGGTGAACCTTGTAAAAGTTCATATGTTCCAATTTTTAAAATATATACATTAATATGAAATCTAAGGCAGATATGTGTTCTTATTAATGGTATAATGAGAGGTTTGGTAAGGGTAATTTAATGATATCAGCATACCCTTGCTACCCTCTCTTAGGGAATTTACATTTCCTAAGACTAGGAATAATAAATACAAGTCAAATCATTGACCATTAACTCAATCATTAATCTAGTCAAACCCAACCCTACCACTCAATTTCATGTTCTCTTTCTATCACCACCTGCTCCCCCATGGTCTATTACCTTCGCTTTCAACATATATTTCCACCAATATCCAAGACCTATTGGATTCTCCCTTTTATCATCCTTTATCCATACACTCAACATCATTACAACATACACCCATTCCACCACCATTTTCTCCATCAACAACCTTTACCTAAGTTGTTCTCTAATCCTTATGAACTTCTCCCCATATTCTTACCTTTTTCAATTGTTCCATCTTTTTTATTTCCTAGTCCCTCACTAATTGGTGCAAGGGAATTAAAAATAAAGTTCTAATAAAATCTGATAAATATTGGATTCTATATATGTTTATTTCCTTGGGAGGATATGTTAATTAAATTATAATATATTTTAATCCTTTGTTAATTTCGAATTAATAATTTATAAAACCATTATATATCCATGTGAAAACATATTTGTAGTTAGTGTTTTTTGAAAACTAAAACACACAATGAAATATTTCATGATTTTTTAAAATTTTCTATCTAATTTTAATCAAATAAGAATTTATTATATTATTTTACTGAGAGGAATTATTTTAATAATTAGTGAAGTAATAATAAAATTATTTATTTATTTTTATTTCATTTATCTGATTTATTGATCATTAATTCTTTTAAAATTTACTCTATAATGCTCACTGATTTTACATTCAACCCCGTCTTTATTTCGCGCATTAAAGAAGTTCACTTATTAAAAATATAATAAACATAATGATCAATGATATATTTGATCATATCAAAAATTTATTTTTAATTGATTTTTTTTATTTTAAAATATAAATGTATGAAATATAGTTATATGAAATTTTTTATAAATACTATAATATTTAAATTCCCTGAGTTTACCATGTCATGTTAAACTAACTTATAGAAGAATAATATTTTTTATTTACTATTGATGAAAGAAAGAATATTAAAAAATTATATATATAATTCACATTGAGAAAAATATATTGGATAATATATTTTGAAATATTTTAGGTGTTAAGGGGGAATAAAAAAATGTAATTTCAATGCATAATGTAATTCAAAATAAATTTTTTCGAAATATTTATTTCACTTAAATATAACATTACAAACATGTGATGATTCAATAAACTCGATACAACCTCACCTAGAGAGATTAAAATTACATCATCATCCAGGGTGACTATTTTTAATATTTCATTTCTCCACCTAAGTATTACATAAATTAAATGATATTTTTTTCAACAAAATATAAATTTCTAAATTTACTTTTGAATGAAAACTACTTAATTTATTTCTTATTATATATTAATATATTTTAAAGTTTTCTTGTATTTTCTATATGTTGGTCACTTATCAACAAGAACACCCTTAGATTTTGGGTGAATCCGAGTTTTATAGATTTAAAAACATTATCCTTTGATTTAAATCTTGGTCTATAGATGTTAAGAACACATCTGTCTCTCCCTTAATTAATTTCTATGAGAGATGAAAGTAATAAATAGCACATGAGATTCTACTTAATTCAACCTAACTAAGCTAGATCAAGGAGAACGCAAAGGCGGTGTTTCTATATAAATGAATCATTATAGCACACTTCATTGGTTTAGTTAACAAAATAGACCATCCTCACTGGCCCTCCAAACTCACTATTCACACAAATGTGATAATCTCACCACCACTCATCACATTATAAACTCATTGGTCCTTCCATTAAAACCTAATTATTCACATGTTATGTATGGTAAAATACACTTAGAAAGGTGTTTCACTTCCATATAGCCTAATGATATTCTAGATAGATGGAACTCCATGAACATACTTGTTCTTTATTATTTTAAAATTTCTAAAAAATCATGGAATTCTCTTCATCATCTTGATTCATAAAATATCATCAATTTCTCCCTCCTAAAAATATCTTTTCCAGAAAACTATTTTTCAATTTAACTACTGTATTTTGTTATAGACAATCCAAAAACCATGATTTGATCCAAGGTCCAGGATTAAGTAATTATTCCTCTCATTTATTATTATAATTCAATGTTTTAACGACACGAGATTTTGGTGATTGAGTCACAATATAGTTTTTTAATCCCCTAAATATATGAGCTATAATATGTTATATGAAATTATATATTGTGACAAACTCTATGGTTTTGGCAAGACAACACATAGTATGACGTAGATATTTTCATCCAAATATTTCACTATCATGAATCCTCTTTCATCCGATCATGAGAGATGGTTCAATAAAATAATTTAGTCTTAGTTTTCTTCTCTATGAGGTGGTTTCCTATAGACCATGTCAAAAAATATCATATATAAATACCCTTTGTGACCTCCCTAGGATCCCATAATGATCTTATCTAACTTTTTAATGCACTTAAATATATGTGTAAAATCCTTTCCCACTACATCATGTACTCCTATGATATATGAGATCATCAAATACATATTATTAGCAGAACACATACCCTCCATGATGAAAAAGACTTATGATATGTTGAAATTTATGCTTAAATAGAGTTGTGTTATAGCTTCCTCTCCATGGAATAAGAACCCTTGATATTCTAGCATTTTTAAAAATCCTCTAGTTATCCATATGAATACCTTCCATATCTCAATGTAGACTTATAGTTTAGTTGTATCTTATTCAAAAATAAAGTGTTCTAATATGGTCACCCTGACATAGGTACCCATAATTTGGTACAAAGAATACAATACCCAAACAAATCATATTGTGAAACATGATAGGTAGAATCATGGTTTCTATCTTCCAAATAGATATATCTCTAGTATCTACAAACCTTATATATTTAACAAATCTAGTTTAATACTACACACATCACCTCTTCTCTATAACCTTATTCAACTTCAATAGTATAATTTAAATTTTAGTAAACAAAATAAAAAAAATACTTTTCTAATAATCTACACATTTATTTTTTAAGAATCACATATTTAATGACCTAAACTATCCACTGATTCCATTTTCCTCATGAAGTGCATCGATGATTCATTAATCATAAACTATGTGCTCATATGAGGCAAACTCGGTGTGAGAAAAAATAGTTATATGAG
This sequence comes from Viscum album, assembly GCA_963277665.1. Lineage (NCBI taxonomy): Eukaryota > Viridiplantae > Streptophyta > Magnoliopsida > Santalales > Viscaceae > Viscum > Viscum album. Next base: position 1,666,951,041 of record OY728143.1, on the reverse strand, counting down.
TGACTCATCATTATATCATCTCAAAAATCATCATGATCTGAATCCATTCTATACTCCTAAATCACTTTTTAATTTTCAGAATAAACCACTTTTTGGGGAAGTGGGAACCTCATAATCAAATTCAGACATACCAAAACTAGTGAAAAGGAATATTAAAAAGTTACAGTAGATTTAAATGTTGACACAAAAGGGAAACTGGTAGCATAAGGTCACCTCGAGCCCACTGCAAAAAAAAATTGAAAATCATCAAACCACAAATTTCCATTCAAGATTCAAAATTCAAAAAGAAACTTTCTAACAGGAAACTATCACACCAACCTGATAAGAATAACATCTCAAACCGTGCAATCAATAAGAACCTTGAGCCATGAACCAGAATACCCCTCTCGTCACCGCCTTTACATAGTTATTGGCACAAACATTGGCCGACATCAAGACCTCCAGAACAAAATTCATGTCACCCTTTAGAAACCTCTCCATCATAAGAAGATCCCAAAACTAGTAAAAACACATCACATCACCTTCATCAAACCAAAATCATCTTGCATAGTAACTGAAAAAAATGCAAACCAACACCGAAGGACCTTAAAAAGAAATAATACAACCACAGACGTGCCTCCTGGAACACCCGCCACTCACACAAACACATCCCAAAACATCCGCAGAGGCCATCTCACCCAACCGAACTAGAAATGGGAAAATGAACCTGGAAGAAAAAGTAGTGTGCAAGTAGAAAGGATCCCCACAATGAGCCAAAAATAACCCAACACCATTAATCCCATAGAATACAATATAATCAAACTAATTCTGCCAAAAATTGAATGAAATTATATTGGAAATCACCATCAAAGGACTAAAGAAAATATCATCTTTACCGAGATGAAAAAATTGAAAAAGGAAACCATGGAACATCTCACACAAACCCAATCTCAAACCACCATATTGCCTTCATTCCAAACCAATATGGAGTTTAGCATGAAGGATCGGTTGATAAGAGTAGAAGAGTGAGAGAAGGAAACCAAGAATCATTGAAGAAATACAGATGCTGCAAGGGCTGACAACAAAGAGGAGAACTGGAGAACCGAGAGTGGAAGAAGAAGCCAAGGTAACCGATGCAGAGAGAGAAAACCGAAATAGATGAAATAGGATCAGAAGGCAGGAGAGAATCATGAATATAAGGAATGAGAATAAGATATGAGTGGCTCCATTCCTGGTGGAGGAACCCTAGATCGGGAAGAAGCGTGCTCGAGAGGATGCACTAGGATAAAACAGGGCCATCTTATCCTCGGAATCCAGTATATACATTCAATAACTCCTCCCCCAAAATCATCAATCCAAAAATCTCTCCTAGAATCCCTTATTGGTTAATACAGAGAATAATCATCATCTATATAACACAACATTCCCCCTTAATGAAATATGAGTACATTATACAACTTTATCAACAAACCCAAGGGAACATGCATGAAGGCTTATAAAAGAGAGTTACCAATAAAAGAAATAAAATGAGAAGAGAAATAATACCTTTACTAATAAGAAATTTTCCTATGGAGGGGGTCTCTCTTTCCATGATCATTTGGAGAGATGGGTTCAGTTGGGCTATCAGATTAAACTGATTCCATTCAATATTCAACTTGGGTAGAGCTTTGGTCGTGATTCTAACCACTTGATTCTTACTAAGAACATACACTAATTTCATAATTTATTTATCAACCATCTCCTTCAAGAAATGGTATTCAATCTAAATATTCTTTCAACCTAACCGTTGAATGGAAAATTTTCTAATATTTATAAAACATGAGATTTCAAAAAAATGGAATATGAGATATTACACCAATGATAATGTATTCATGTTATTTTTGGATCTATATTAATTGAGTATATGATTGATTCAGTACATTATACTCGTACTTTACCATTCTTAATGATAAAAAATATTTCCCTTTTACTTTTCTATAATATTCATGAGGTTACAAGACAAAAAAAACCTTTATAAGTTTATTTCAGTTAGCCATTGAACCCTCATTATCTACATTAGTAAATAAAACTAGTTTTTACTGGTAATATTTGTAATAATGTATCCCAAAATGCACACTTTTGTTGATAACAAGAGTCATCTATGTCATAGTATTAATTTGAATTTATTTTGGACAACACTAAAAGTATGAATCTTGACATGTGGAAAACAAAGTCCCCAGTAAGGTTGTTATTAGATATTATAGAACGAAAATAATATGGCTATATAGAGTCACATTAACTTCCACACAATTAATATATTTTGATAATTCAATGTGAGTCTCATCCAGAGTATCAATTGTTTTATAAAAACAAATTTTAAATCATTTTCATTGATACATGGAAAAAATTAGGATATTAAGGTTCCATCTTTCTTTTTGAATCACTAGTATACTAATGAAAAAGAATAGTTCACCAATTAGTGAATGTTTGAATTTGAACTATTCTATATCTAAAAAATATTTTTTAGGTGTCATTAAATAATCAAAAAATTATTTTTTCAATATATATATTAGTACCAAGATCCACTTTCATTACAATTTACTGATGATCAACCCCTCCTATAATAAAAACAATAATTTTCAAACATTTTTCGAGTTGAAAAAACATTACATTGGAGATTTCATTAGTCTATTAAAATTATTATTCAACTATAAGATATTGATTTCAATTAATTAATGGGAAATACATTTTTTCCCAATGTATACTTCCTCTTCAAGGATGTCAATCAATAATTCTAATTCTACATGCATTTGATACACTTCAAACCTTTTTTTCATATCCATGAAATTGATTTACTAAATGGTCTTCAAATGAGAAATGGATGAAAATTCCTCATCTACATCAATTCCTTCAATCATGGAATACTCCTTATACACTTTCCATTTCTTCATTCCTATTTATTTATACATATTAATTAATTTGTTTTGTAAAACCTATTTGGTTCCAATTGTGTTCTTATTTTTCAACTGTGAAATAGTTTCCCAAGTGCTGTTCTTTTAAATTTTTTAATTCTCTTCATTCATTACCTCGAATAGAATCTCAGCCTTAGCAGCTTTAATAATAAATTTTGGTTCCACTTGAGGTATAAAGTATGTTTGTTGAAGTTATTTCATCCTTTATTTTTGTACCACAATTATCCTATGACAAATAAATATTTTTTTAGTTATTTATTTCTTATTTAATTGTTTTGTAGAGCATAGTGAACCAATAATTTATCCCTTATATTCAGTTATTTCATCTGATTTCACTTCATCCCTTTAAACTCCCCCTAATAAAGAAAAATCTTCATCATTATCTGCCTCAAAAACCGAGTTGAGTCTGGGACAATTCTCCTCATCTAGAAAAAAAATCTTCACCTGTTTATTTGATTCTTTAATCATTTATAGTTATGGAATCATAATTACATTGGATGGGTTTTATTAGTAAATTTTTATAGAAAATTTATAAAAAATCCTAAATGAATATACAAGAAATATCCATTCATATAAATTTTATTCAAAATTTATATCTTTTCTTTATTGTGGATAAATAAATTCTCCTAAAAAATCAAAAAAAAATTAAGGGTTTCTTTCTTTCCATATAGTATTTTTTATGGATTCTTTACTTTATTTGAAATAATGGTGACTAATTACATATATAGTCGTATATATGAAAAACATATTTTCAACACATTTCTCAGGGGAATTTTCAATTAGTATATTTCTATCCATGATACTGATAATATAGTTTCTTATTTCAATGACTTCATTCTATTGAGGATTTCTCACAGCTGATACTAAATGCTAAATTACCTGGGTTTATAGATATTCATTCACTTGGGTATTTATACATTCTATACCATTATTTCTGTGAAAAATTTGAATTTTTATAGTATGAATATTTTTATCATATATTCAATATCGATTGATACACATTTAAACCTAAATTTTGTGAGTAATATAAATTAAAATATCCATCATGTTAAAATCATCACTTAACAAATAATAATACCTTTTACTGTCAATGTATATGAGATTTAGTGGCCTGTAAACACTCATCAAACCAATATCAAATAATATTGATGATTTTACCTTATCATTCTAATAAGTATTTTAGACAATATTACACTTTTTACAGGAGTCGCATGTATATATTTTTTCATATTGGTTCTTGGATAAATCATGTTCTATATCATAATTCCCTAGAATTTCAAAATCCTTTTCACTCAAATGACCAAGACACTTTTTTCAAATCCTATTTTTATTCTTATTTAACAACATACTCTAATTTTATTTAGTAATAAGGTAATGAATTCCCATTTTCATTATTCTATATAGAACTAATGAACCATCTCTATATTTAATAGTATATCCATTCCTGTTGAATTCCACAACATTTTTTGAGTCACAAAACTCACCTACACTTAGCATTTTTTGGTAAATTCCTTTATCAAAGATAACATATATTTTTCTAAGATACTCTAAACCATTATTGGCCTTCCCAGAGCCAATAATATTTATTCCCTCATCATTTCCCAAATGAAATACTCTACTTTTATCATTATCATTTTAGTGATAAGATCTTCATTTTTTGTCATGTTTGAGGTATATCCACTATCTAGGACCCATATGTCGAACCTATATATTTCCCTTAAGAGAATATCAAAAAAAATCTTTTTTTATATCATTTTTAATTCGCTTATGAACATTGAGGAACATCTCAGGATGATTCTTACACTTGCTTCACCCATGGTACAAAGATTCATTCTACATCTAGAAAAAAGTGAATCTATTCTCATTTGTCAAGGTATTTATTAAAGATACTAACTTTTTTCCTCATTTATAATTTACTTGAGAAACATCTCATTAAAAATTTTAGGAACAATAAGTTTCTTTCTTACTAAAAAAATATCACCAAAATAAATAATCATTAAAAGGATATGAAACTTATAGAAAACTAGTTTTTTATTTTTCATGTTGTTTCACTATAAAAACCCTTTTTCAATATATCACACATAATGAATGAATTCTAATATTCCATATAAATAAAACAAAATTATTTTGTATGATCACTCTCCATAAAATATTTTCCATTGTTTTTAAGTCATTAAACCTATGGGATTTGAGAAAAATACTTCAGCAGTTACTCTATGGTCATTTATAGCTTTAATATGGGCTTATGGCTTTGAGAGACCTGGAACTATACTGAGTGTAAGTTTTCTTTCTTGATCCTTATAATTTCTCCACGAAACCATAACTTTACCTTTTCATTTTTTAATTATTTTAAACCCTTAATTCACTGTATTTGTCAATGAGATATATGATTCATTTATATTCATAGATTTTTTTCATGATCTTAACTTCATATTTTAGGTTTTTAGAAACTCAAAATTTTATTTTTTTCAATATTATTTTTCAATTTTCACTTTTCTTCCTCCTATTATTTCACATAAAGATATTTTACGAACAATTTCATTTTACATATTACTTTTAGCCCTCTATTTTTCATGTTATTCAAGGGATTCCTTATGTTTTACCTGAAATATTGACTCTACCCTTAACTTCACCATTTTCAGCATCACTATCATCATCTTTTGGTAAATCTATATTATCTAATAAATTATCCTTATTGATGTCCTTACAATACAAATTATCCTCCACTTCTTACTCATCTGAGCATTAGACTTCTTGAGATAATAGGTTTTTCACATCAAATAATTTCTAATATAGTTTCCTCATAATTTTATCACCGTTGAACTGTTTCTTCAATGAATTATCATCAATGTCATCTTATTGATTTTTTAAACACTTATTGGTAAGACATCCAAACATACCACATTGGAAGAAAATAAGTGGATTCATGCCTTTGAATTTTCCATCTCCACTCTCATGGTTAAAGTAAATGAAGGAAAATTCTCTAACAACCACCACTACTTCCACTATCCTAAAATAGAGAATACATAACCCAGAAACCATATATTGATATGAATTATTTTTCCCTTATTAAAGTGAATATCTACAAGTGATGATGAATTAGGGTACTATATATTTCATAACATTATATCTTGACTTCTATTTTTTCTATAAATGTTAGTAAAATATATATTTTTTTACCTTAAATACTCTCTATGGTTGTATAAAGAAATAAATAACACGTGATATTTTACTTTTTTATTCCAAGTGGGATAGTCCATGGTGCATGCAATGGTGATGTTCTTATGCAACTGAAAATCTAACTACCTATTTTCACATAAGAAACTCAATCCTCCTTTCATGATAATCTTCATCATTACATGTTATGTATATGAAAATATATGTGGAATTTTGTGTCTACTTTTTATAGCTTGACACATTTCTAGAGAGATGATATGCCTGGAATATCCTTTTTCTCTATCAAATTAAAAATTCCAGTAGGCCTAGAACTCACTTATTCATATTTATTCTCAATAGATATAATGTTTCTATTTTTAAAAAAATATATTTTGGACACCTTTTTTGTTAAAATAAACTTCTATGTACATTTATACAAAATTCAACCACCATGATTCAATCTATAGGTTAGAATCATGTAATTAATCTTCTATCTAGATAGGAACATTCCATGTTTAACACACATAAATTTGGTGATTAAGGAACATCAATATTACATTAAACACATTAATGTATGATAAAAAATCTAGTGTATGAATTTCAAGGTTTCTAAAAACATAATGGTTATGGATTAGTAACACATGATAAATCATAGATAAATTCTTCCAAAGCTATCACTATGGAATAACCTCTCTCAATGTGGTTCATAAGAGGGTTTATTTAAATAATATGGTCATGGTATGCTTCTCTATAGTGTTAATTCTTGTTGAATAAATCCATATTAATCATAGATAAATATGCTCCATAACCTACCCATGACTATGTCATGATCACCTATTTCTTCTTCAATCACCAAACTAGTTGTTACATAGCCATTACCACCATGACACACACTCTTGTAGGATTTGCGATCATCAAAAACATTTATTTCTACTAAAAAACACCCTTAATAATTACAAATTTAGGCTATATCCATGAGAAAAAACCATGGATATATGGGTCAAAATAGTGGCTATAAGCTATATCCAAGGTTCCAGTTGTTCATGGAAAGTTTTGGTGTTGCTATAGAAAAAATCTACAGCCACGCTTTTAAGAGGATATTTCCACACTTACCACCATGGTTGTAGAACCTATAGACATGGTTTTGGAATCAATAGAAATAGATCACATTTTTTCACCATGGATATAGGTCTATAACCACAGTTTAAATTGTGGATATAGGGTATATTTCCAATATGGAAAGTTGTGTCTATAGCCCATGTAAAATGTGGTTGTAGACTAAAAATAAATTGCTATGAGCTATATTTATTCTCCATACCTCCACTATCATGGACCAGATGACTTAACACTACTCTTATAAAATCTTTAAGTATATATATATATATAGTTATATATGTAATTATAAATTGTGGAAATAGAAGACAAAACCATGGCTATATATCTTCCCACTAAAACCCAGCATGATTTTTTTCCCACACTAAGGAGGGAAACCTATAGGCATGGTTTTATGAAACCATAGTGATAACCTTTGAAAAAAACCCTATATCCATTTTTTATGAAAACCATGTCTATATGGGTAGTTTATAGCCATGACTTTTACAAAACTATGGCCATATCCTTGGTCTAAATATCTATAGTTATAATTAGGAATCAATGGCTATAGGTTCGTGCATATAGCCCGATTTTCTAGTAGTTCTTGATGACACAAGTCTCTAATGTGGTATTTATAATTATTATTCAATAGAGTTGTGTAATATTCAGCCTCAATATTCCATTGGTATTGAAAATGAGTTGTTTATCTTTGTGCACACCTTCCACATCACAATGAGTTCCTACAGTGTGGATGTCTCTTCTATATTAGAATTAAAATACAAGCTTCTATCTATACAATAAGAACCCTAAATCCACTATAGAGATTACTATACTCAAACAAATCCTATTAAACAACCTCATGGGTTACAACATTGTTTCCTTCTCTAGATATATTTCTCTCAAGAATATATAAACTTTTTTTATTAAAAGAATCTATAACATTACTCTAAGAATCAAATATTCTCCATAACCCTCTTTAACTTAAATACTAATATGAAATTTTAAACAAACAAAATAAACAAAAAACACTAAAATGATTTCTTCCAACATAACAGTTCTATTATTATGTTACAATATGAAAATTTTCAAAATATTCTTAATTTTTTTCCTCTTCTTGGACGATGTGAATTTCAATAAAAGATATGATTTATTTTGTTTAATTTAGGTAAATATATTTTATGTTATTAGTACATTTTTCTTATAAAAATTAATTCATATACTATTTACCCAATATATGTTTGTGTTGATTAACATATTGTTCTTAGGAAATATTTAGGGGCTATGATTGATTTATTTTTCCCAAAAAAAATTATTTCCCTCCCCAATGAACAATTTGATAACACTTTTTAACTTATTAGGCTTAGGGTGAAATCAATTATTCATTAGTTGGGAAAAATAACACAAGACCCCCCCCCCCCAAAAAAAAACTTACATCACACCAAGAATGGTGGGATTATATCCCACATGAGATAATAAATAGATTGTGGATGGAATACTTGGTAAGATAATTTGGTAAGACATTCATTTCTATTTAAAATATAGTGTTACAAATGACATTTAATTTTTCAAGGAAATATCATGAGATATTATAGGGAACTGAATAATGGTAATCCATATATTTTAAATAGAGTACCAAGGGGTGTTATTCCCATATAGTATAAGAGATAGTTCAGATTTAGTTAAATTATGGATTTTTTTGTGACAATTCATACTTTTATTTAAAAAAATTAATAGTATTTTAATGCCTCATATTTTTATACAGTTAGTACATTGAATATAGGATGGTTCATATCATCATTATCATCAATGCTCAATTTAGGGACCACATTAAAAACATGGTACCCATTATATGTCATGGATTAAACCTGAGGTATGTTAAAAAAATATTTTAAAATATACTATTTATTATATTATTTTTATAAACATATTATTACTTAATTATTATTATACTTATATGGTACCATAAGATATCACTTAATGATTGAATGTTGGTATGAATGATTACTCATTGACTCGATGATCTTTTCGTTATCGGTATTATAGTATATGTAATTTTATTTTAAACTTTTTTTTATTAATTTATTATGATTATTGGCTATAGTTCTTCAATAATTAATTCTTTATATTCTTCTAGCATAATTCGAGTCCAATTTGGCACAAATATTAGTGAAGGAGTGAAAAATAAATACAAGGAGATATGATTTTTTGACTGAGTTATTTTTCATAATGGACATAGATATTAATTTATGAATGTTATAAGGAATATATATTTTACCATTTCGCTAGAATAGGAAAGATGTGAAGATATCTATTCAAGGATTCATACATAATAAGTGGTTGAGATCATCTTCATAGAGATGTAATGTCACGACCCGTCCCCCAGGGCCCGTTCCGTGACTACCCTAATCCCGCCTTCCATAGGCCAGGGGCTGGCGACTAGCACCGAAGGAATATTCCCTAAAACTGGGAAGGCGTTGCCTTTATAACCTGTAAAGTCATGCAACCAAGCACACAGTAAGATACGAACACAAGCAAACTGTATAGAAAAATAGAGTGAGTACATTAAGTACAAGGGTCCAAAATACAAGCCCAACTGGAAAGTACAAGAAACAGAAAGGTACAAGTAAACTAAAACATCTCCTGTGAACACCAGCCAAAGATCTTACCTGAAGAGTATGTACAGATCTCGAACATTCATCTCTTCAGTACACCTCGTCTAATGTCCACCTCTGAGCCACCTCCAGTACAGGTACTCTCGCCTCAGTCAGCGTTGTCTGTCATCTTCACCAAACACAATAAGGTGCGGGCATATCCCATGCAGGGGTGAGTGTAAGGATACTCAGTATGGACCCCAAGACCCTCATGGTATCACAAAATCCACCAAGGATAAACCACAAATCAAGTAAACCAGGGAAAACCCTACTTAGGTATATGCCCATACATATACCTAAGTTATCAAGTATACCTATCTCAATCATGAGGAAACACAGATTCCAACTCAAAATCCCAAAGCTCAAGTGTTCCACAAAAGAAGAAATACCATGAAGGTAAGTACCACACAGGTACGCTACACAGAAGAATACCACAAAGCTACTGACTCAGCATGCACTAGGATTTATTCTAGGGGTAGTAACAAATAACATCTCCAATCACATCGTCGAACACATCGGCTACTAGAGAACCCCTCCTCTATTGAGTATATAGGTATTGCCGCATCACACAGAGGCGCTTACCACTAATCTTGGATTGCTGAGGTACTCCTCCTGTCGAGTACCATGGTTCTACCGCGTCACACAGAGGTGCTCCCCACCGTGGGTCTGTCGCGTCGCATAGAGGAGCTCCCCCTCATGACTTGTTGAGGTACTCCTCCTGTTGAGTACTATGGGTTTGCCACATTACACAGAGGCGCTCCCCACCATGGATTGCTGAGGTACCCCTCCTATCGAGTACCATGGGTCTTCTGCGTCACACAGAGGCACTCCCCACCGTGGGTCTGCCGCGTCACACAAAGGCGCTCCCCACCAGTCCTGTCAAGTCACTCCGAGTCAAAAAGGTCATTAGTTGTCAAGTTTCAGGTTCGGGTCCTTCTGGGAGAAGATATAATTGAGACTCTTGTGATCAGAGTACATGGTAAAACACTCGCCCATCAGATAGTGTCGCCACATCTTCAAGGTGAAGATCACTTCTGCTAACTCCAGGTTATGGGTAGCGTAGTTCTGCTCGTGTTGTCTCTGCTGTCGAGAACCATATGTGATCACTGGTTTCTCCTGCATCAGGACACATCCGAGTCTGGTCCCTGATGTGTCCCAGTAAACAACATACCCTACACCCTCCTCTGGAAGGCTTAAGATGGGTTCACTAGTTAGCCTTTACCTCAGCTCTTGAAAACTCTGCACCCATTTCTCTGACCAAACGAAGGGTTTCCCCTTCTTAGTCAATGTTGATAATGGTGCTGCAACTCTAGAGAAATCTGGAACAAATCTCCGGTAGTATCCGGCCAAACCCAGGAAACTTCGTACATCCGTCACACTCATGGGTGGATCCCAAGCAAGTACCACTTCAATCTTCGCTGGATCCACTACAACTCCAGCCTCTGATATGACATGTCCCAGAAAATAAACCTCTCGAATCTAGAACTAGCACTCCGAGAACTTACCATAAAGCAGGTTCTCTCAAAGTGTGTCGTGTACTACCCAAAAATGATATGCATGCTCCTTCTTAGTAGTCGATTAGATCAGAATGTCATCGATGAAGACTAATATAAAGCGATCAAGGTATGGCTGAAAGATCTTGTTCATGAGTCCCATGAGCACTGCTGGAGCGTTGGTCACACCGAATGGCATAACCAAGAACTCGTAATGGCCATACCAACATCTGAAGGTCGTCTTCTGCACATCCTCATCTCACACTTTGAGCTGGTGATAGCCTATATGAGGTCTATCTTCGAGAACCACCGTGCTCCCTTCATCTGATCAAAGAGGTCGTCAATCCTCAGGAGTTGGTACTTATTCTTCACGGTCACCTAGTTCAGGCGCCGATAGTCGACACAAAGTCTCAAGCTCCCATCCACCTTCTTGGCGAACAAAATTGGGGCTGCCCAAGGTGAAACACTGGGCCGGATGAACCCCTTCCCCTGTAAGTCCTCCAGCATATCGGATGGCTCTAACAGACCATTGTTGCCTTCTTCGCAGTCGACGGTTGAGCCACCCCCTGCGGACGAACAGCCCAGTGGCCGAGACGTTGTTCGCAGCTGAACCCCACGGCTGAGCCGTGCCGCCCAACGACCACCCGTGGCCAAGCCGCTCTAGCCGAGCCACCCGCGGACCTCTGCGCCACTCCAGCCGAGCCACCCGCGGCCGAGCCGCTCCGGACGAGCCACCTGCTCCGGTTGAGCCACCTGCACCACGAGCCGCTCCGACGGAGCTGCCCTATGGCCTCCTTCCTCCTAGCTGAGCCGCCCCGAACGATTCACCCTGCAGCCTCACGCCATCTGCGGTTGAACCCACGCGGCCTTTCGGACTGCCCCGCGGGCCGGGCCGGGCCGAACCCAATGGGCCAGGCCGCACTGTGGGCCATGCCAGACCTAGTGGGTCAGGTTGGGTCGACCTGAACTGGGTTGGCCTAGGCCGGATTGGGCTGGGTCGGTCTGACCGTGTCGGACCGGATCGAGCTGGGTCGGTCCGATTGGGTCGGACCGGACTCGAGCCCACTATGACCCAGTTACTTCTTTTGGGAATAACTTTGGCACCAGACATCTGTTTGAAGAACCATCTACGGTGTTGAAAATATTGGAACGAGACGGTCTCTTTGAGTATACCCCACTAGAGTTTTGGATTAAGATAGGGAATGGTCAGGTTGTATTGAGCATGAATCCAACCAGGCCCCCTGAAATAGAAGGCTAATAACTCATAGACCGGGCGTCTGATTGACGCACCGTCTATTGCGTTGAGACCCCTATGACGTGGAGGACTTTTGAGATGCTTCTTCATGGGACTTCATGGTAGTAGGAATATAGACCAGTATCTTGTGGAGCGGATCCTCCCGGAGATGAGCGAGCATAGTGCGGGAACCCAATAGTTGGATGATACTTGACGATTGTGGACCTTTTCGACTCAGAGTGTCTTGACAGGCCCAGTGGGTGGTGCCTCTGTGTGACGTGGCAGACCCACGGTGGGGAGCACCTCTTTGTGACACGACATACCCAGGGTACTCGACAGGAGGGCTACCTCAATAGGCCATGGTGGGGAGCGCCTCTGTGTGATGTGGCAGACCCACAGTACTCGAAAGGAGGAGTACCTCAGAAAGTCATGAGGGGGGAGCGCCTCAATGTGACACAGCATACCCATGGTGGGGATCACCTATGTGTGACACGGCAGACCCACGATACTCGATATGAGAAGTACCTCAATAGTCCAAGATTAGTGGGAAGCACCTCTGTGTGACGCGGAAGGCCCACTATACTTGATAGAGGAGGGGTTCTCTAGAAGATGAGGTGTTCAGCAATGTGACTAGAGATGTTACTTGTTACTACCCCTAGAATAAATCCTGGTGTAATTTGAGTCAGTATCTCTGTGTTTTCCTCATGATTGAGATGGATTACTTGATAACTTAGGTATATGTATGGGCATATACCTATGTAAGGTTATCTACTGATTTCATACTTTTTGGTTTCTCCTTGGTGAATTTTGTGATACCATGACGGTCTCGGGGTCCCTACTAAGTATCATTATACTCACCTCTGCACAGGATATGCCCGCACCTTGTTGTGTTGGATGTAGACGATGGACAACACTGACTGAGGTTGGGAGTACCAGGACTGGATGATGCCTGGAGGTGGACCATATGGTGTGTAGGTACGCAGTGGAGATGGGCGGATGTGGAGTGCTGAGGAGGAAATCTATGCCTACCCTTCAGGTAGGAACCTCAGAGGATGATCCAGTAGCTGTCTTTTTCTCTTTCTTCAGTTGTATTGTATTTCAGTTGTACTTGTACCTTTACTATTGGGATTGTATTATGACCCCCAGTTACTTTCAGCACTCTTTTGGTTATATAGTTTTCTTGTGTTCGTATCTTATTGTGTGCTTGGTTTCGTGATATTATAGGTTATAAAGGCAATGCCTTCGCAGTTTTAGGGAAAACACCTTTTAGTGCTAGTCGCCAGCCCCTGGCCTATGGAAGGCGGCCTTGGGGTAGTCAAGGAACAGGCCCCGGGGGATGGGTCATGACATGTAAACTTAGGAGATTCAAATATAAACATAGGATATCACATAAAAAAAGATATGTGCATTTCTGGAGGCATGACTATAAGAAATTAAGTAACATTATAGATGGGTACATTCCCCTGTTAATGACTCACAACACCCAACCTTAACTTTTTATAACTAAATAAATTATATTTAAAATATTTTTTAATGTTATAGTCATATTAACTATTATTAATTTTTTATAGTCTATGAAAAAATTTAGTGGTTATCAGCCTATGTTAATTGGTGAGAACATATACCATTCCCAAAAATCAAGAGATGTCATCTATTTTATTTCACATAGGGTAAAAATTTAGATATTGAAGACTTTAATTTTGACAAATGTCTATTGAAGTATAAAAATTAAAAAAAATCTAAATTTTACATGAAAATCTACATCAATAATTTTTTATTAATTTATGGAAATTAAAAATAAACATAAAAAAATATCATATTTCTCCAAAACAATCCAATATTTATTTGTAAAAATAAAATTTATTTTAAATTATGTATAAGACATTAATAATTAAGTAAAAAATTCCAATTTTCATACAATTATTAGATGAACAATGATCGATTCATTTTAAATGAATAGGAATAAGCCATATAATGATATATGATTAAACATGGTTATAATTATCAAATTTTTATTTTAAAAATTCAAACCTATATTCTAAGGGTTAAGCATGTGTCTAATATTAAAATAAAAAATAAAAAAATGTATTTATCAAAAACATTAACAATAACTATCCTCATATTATTTTTCACATATATGATCAAAACATGAATAAACCCCCTTTGGAGTTTCTAATAATGATCGAATGTTTCTTTTACAAACATAGATTTTTTTTGATCTAATGATATAAAAAAAAGGTTCAATACTAGTCAAATGAACATAGTTTATCTTGAAAATTATGAAAAATAATTATTAATTAATCTCTAATGTATACCGTCAAATAATATAATAATCTACCATTCTTTGTCCTCCAAATGATCTAAGGTGACTTTTTTAAGTAAAAATATCTTTCCAATGAGTCTAAACTTCTAAAAAACATGAATATAATCTCAAAATTCTTTGAAAACGTAGTATAAAAATTATAATTTCATTTATAATATTTTGGAAAGAAATATTCACAAATATGATATTTTTATGTGTATAACTAATTGAAATATTCTTTTTTAACAATGAAATCTATTTTTTAAATGATAGACAAGTGGAAAACATTGAAATTAAAAAAATAGAATAGTTTGATTTAAAAATGCATGATAGTTTTCCATATTTTATTTTTTACTTATAGGTATAAATCATGATATAATTCAATTCTTGAGATGTGTGAAATAAACAAAATATTCTTCTAATAATTTAAATTCAAATTTTTACTTGAAAACTAGTGTATGGGTTCAAAATAAATTAGAAAATCTTTGTATTTTTTGAATATTTTGGAAAATGAAATTCCATTAAATTTTGACCTCTTTGAATACACATCATATTAAACAACTCTATATGTGCTCGAAATTATACATTTTTACATTATTTAAATGAAAAATTCCTTTTAAATAATCATAAAATGTGTAGAAAAAGGAAAATGAGATTACTATTTACATAAAATTTTAGTACATAGGATCTTCAGTTATTTATGAAATTTAGAAACATCATGTGAATCAATCTAACATTTTATATGCTTAAAATACTCAAAAGTATTTTTTTAGAATACAAATTTCATTATAAGTTTCAAATATGTGTTAGAAATAATAAAATAACAATATGATATCAGACTATCATGAAACATTAAGGCAATGATCCTTAAGTTATTTGTAACAAGTAAGAATAAACCATGCATGACTCAGGTATCTGAGGTCATTAAGATATTTCATAAATCCTTACACTCACATACACATATAAATATATATTATTGTATAATATTATAATACAAAATATGGTTATGTAATATTGTATGGAATATATTAAACGGGGAATATAAATTTCCTTGGTAGGGGATATCATATGTTGTAGTAAATGATAAATCATGCCTGTAAAGACCCATATTCCAGTATCCTAGAGATAATGGTTACATTATTACATTGGCACAAGATACAAGTGATTGGATGCAAAGGGAACAAATTTTTTAATAGCCTTGGAAATTCAGATTCATACAAACTTTCCCACTTTACATTTGAAATAAAATATAAAATATAGTGAGAGTAATTATTTTATATCCTTGAACTCGTTCAATGATTCCCTATTCATATCATGGGTAATGGAAACCAAATAAGGATTCTCTTAAATTCTCATTAAAGTTTATGTATAATAGAATCTATCAGGATTAAATAAGGAATAATCAATATGTCAATGTAAATAACTGATAACATATTCCATTTAACAAATAACTTGAGAACAAGGAATAATATAGAAGGAAATGTTGGACTCCTCATGTATTAATCATGTTTTAATGATCAAAAATACTATTAATTCTATAATATTTTTAATCTCGTGTAATATATATCACATCATGTGTACATTTATTTAGTATGCTTATTCTTTAAGTAAAGATATCCAAAGATCTTAAGTGTTGTACATTCAGTTTGATTACTGTACACTATATTTTGATTTACTTTATAATTCCTTCTTTGATGAATGATTAATTCTAATACATTATATGAATATCACTACTTAAGTCTAAATACAGATATTTGGCTAAGTCTGAGACACCGTGAATCTACCACCAGTTCTTTTTTTCTGGAAAAGGACTCAGACACCGTGAACCAGACACATTGAACCAGACTCCGTGAACCAGACACTGTGAACTAAACACTGTGACCATCTGAAAACTGTGACCAGACACCATGAACTAGACACTGTAAACCAGACACCGTGAATTGGACATTGTGAACGACACATCGTGAACCATACATCGTGACCATCCAGACACCGTGACTAGACACCATGAACCAGACACCATGAATATGAAACACTGTTTCAAGGAGACACCATTTCAAGGAGAAACCATTTCATAAAGACATCATTGCATGACAGACTATGAAACCATTTCTTAATCTATTTTTTCATTTTTAAATTTAATCACTAATGGTCATATTTGATGATTTTAAATGCACTGACATAATTAATGTTTCTTTGTAGACATGTCACCTGACAATATGAGGTACGAGGTGAAAAATACATTCAACATGTTGGCTCCAACACATGAACTCCAAGAATAAAAGAGAAGTTTGTCCCAGAAACAAAATAGTGGAACAACTCAAAGCAAGTGTGTGAACACGACAACAAAGAAAACACATAGAGCATATTTTAAGAGAGAATTTACACATGAAACTCGACACTGCTGAAGAACACAAGAAGCATACTCGAAATCCCAAAGTCAAGGACATATTCGCACTGTCAAACACCACGAAGAACACACACCAGATCTAGATCACTTGTGACACTCTGTTTTCGATACAAGGACTCTATTTCTGCATCTGATTCATTCCAGAAGTCTAGAGCTGCATAGAAAATCACTCAGAGCACTTCTAAACTTATCTCATCATTTCTGATCTATTTTGTATCATTTTATTAACTTTCAAGTAGTGTGTAAATCTGTATAAAAACACACTATGTCTCCTATATTAAACTTAAGGATACAAGATATCCTTTCTCAAACATTCTTTTACACTTGTGTATACCCAGGGATAAGTGTTGGAGAGGTTATTGTGTGTCCTGGTAGTTTGTACCCATGAAAAACTATGGAAGAGGTCATGTGACCTGGACAGTCATGTGTACTATTGTTAACCTAGATCTAGGGTGTGGATAAAGTTTATTTATAAAAAACTACTTAGTGGAATGTGATCACCAAGTGGAGTGGATTAGGTCTCAGCTTGAGACTGAACAACTTGTTTTTATCCACTGTGTTGTTTAATTTAGTTTTCTTTGTTTTACTATTTAATTCAGTATTCACTAAAATTACTTTGATAGTTAATCTTGGAAATAAGTTATAATTGTATTTTCTTATTAGAATAGCTTCAAAAGTAATATTAATAACTGGTATTAAGATTTCTGAGAATTAATCAATCTTTTGAGAAGTTATTTAAATAGTCAAACTTTCAAAATAGTATAACCTTGATTAACTAGGTTGTTTTTAACTTTATTAGAGAAAAATTTTGGGAATATTTTTAAATACAATTTTTTATAGATACCCAATTCACCCCCCCCCCCCATTTGAGTACTCTAATCCAACCAACATTTAGTATCAATGGGTGTTTATTAAGACTCTGTTGTTAACCTTATTCAACTGTGATTGTAGTTGTACTTTAAAGATCTGTAAATTTATGTCAATTCTAAATTTATAGCTATTTAAAAGTATTTCTTTATCATGGATAATAGATTGGAGGGTGTTGCAACCAAAAGACCACCATACTTTAATGGAACCAATTATGCTCAATGGAAAATCAAAATGAACATGCATTTAGAAAGTATGGGTTTTGAAATCTGGTCTTCAATTATAGATGAATATAAGATTAATAATACTGATAGAACCACTTGGGATGAACTTACCAAAACTGCCTATAATAACAATTGCAAAGATATGAATGCTTTATAGTTCTCCTTAGGAGATGAATAATTTAATAGGATTTCTTCTTGTAAAACTGCCCATGAAATTTGGGATACCTTATCTGTTTCTCATGAAGGAGCTTCTAGTGTGAAGGAAATGAGACTTAATACTTACACTATTAAATATGATAACTTCAAAGTGAAACTTGATGAGCCTATTTATGACATGTATCTTAGGTTCAATGAAATTGTCAACATAATGATTTCTCTTAGAAGAGAAGTCACGGCCAAGGAACAGATTATGAGAATTCTCAAATGCCTACCTGAAAGATAGAGAGGAACCTCTATCTCTATTATATAATCACACGACATCAGAAATCTACCTATAAAATAAATCCTTGTAAAACTAATGACGTATTAAGAGTAGTTGAAAGTCAACAAAGAAGAGGTGGATGAACCAAAACGAAAATCTATTGCATTCAAGACCACCACCTCAAAACATAAAGACAAAGGGAGATTAGAATATTCTTTAGATATTTCCAGTAGTGAAAAATCATCACCTGATAGTGATGAGGAGATGGATCAACTATCCAAAAGATTCAAGATATTCTACAAGAAGAAGAACTTTTTCAGAAAGCCTAACTTCAAGGGAAAATATGATCAAAACGTAAGTTGGAAGAAGAAATGTAAAATAAGTGACAAGACTTATAAGATTGTCTTTTATGAATGTAAGTGAAAAGGAAATATCAAGGCTGACTGTCCAAATCTCAAGTACAAAAATAAATATGAGGACAAGGACATAAAATATAAAAATGAAATGAAATAAATGTGGAGTGCTTCTAAGTATAGTTCAAGTGACTCAAAAACATCACATGATGAACAGGCTAACAAATCCAATATGTGTTTTATAACAAACACATCTGAGGTAACACTGGACTCTCCTATACATAATTCATACTATTCTGGAGGTGAGATTGACTTTGAAAATATTTCTAATGAAGAATTGTTTTAATATTGTAATATGCTTGAAGAAACATGCAATGAACTAAAAGATAAATATAAATCTTTGAAGAAACAACATGCTATTACTGTGACATTTAAATCTTAACTAACAACTGAAAAAGAGAAAAATGATCAACTCCTCAAAAAAGAACAATGAATTAAAAATGTTTAATGAGAAATTGAATAATTATGTAGAAAAGTTTACCAATGGGAAAAATAATCTTACTCAAATTCTAGGTAAACAGATTGACCCTAAATATAATATTGGAATTGGCTATGAACCTGGTAAAAGAAATTTTGGAAGAAAAAACTTTATTTCTAAATCTAGGACATACAGCTTTACTCCCAGTTCCGGAAACAAATCAACTAGTTCAAGTTATGATACACTTTCTACTGTTTCAAGTTTTTTTGGACCAAATAGAGTTTATTTTTTAAATACTTTACATAATTCTTATAGGAAACCTACGAGGCAGATATGGTTTCTTAATATACTTATCACTATTGTTATTGGACCCAAACAAGTATGGGTACCAAAATTTGTTTTTGCCTGATCATTTTATAGGAAAACTTCTTAAAGAGTTCTGGTAAAAATTTATGGTACTTGGACAGTGTGTGTTTAATACATATGACAGGAATCTAATCATGCTTCAATAACCTAATAAATATTAATGGAGGACATGTCACCTTTGGTGATAATGCCAAAGGAAAAATCATTGGCCTTGGCCAAATCAGTAACGCTAACTCAATTTTAATTTCCAAAGTACTTTTTGTTGATGAATTGAAATATAATCTACTTAGTATATCACAATTATGTGATGATGGATTTCATATTAGATTTAAAAATGATGCTTGTAATGTTTTTAATTCTAAAAATGAATTAGTGTTTTCTGCATTAAGAAATTAAAATGTTTATTCTATTAACTTAGATTCTTTAGCCTCTAAAAATGCCTCATGTTTAAGTGTATTTTATAAGGAGTCTTGGATTTGGAATAAGAGACTAGGATACTATAATATTCACTACCTTAGAAAGCTAACTAGAAAAATATTAGTCAAAGACCAACCCAATCTTGTGTTTCTAAATGATAAAGTGTTTAATCCCTGTTAAAAGGGAAAGAAACACAAAATTTCATTCAAATAAAAGAAAGAAGTGTCAACTTCTCAACCTCTCGAACTTGTTCACATGGATATTTTTAGACCATCTAGAGTTTCTAGTTTAAACAGGAATCACTATGTTTATGTTCTTGTTGATGATTTTTCTAGATATACTTGGACCTTATTTTTGGCTCACAAAAATAAAGCCTAATATCATTTTACCAAATATGCCAAGTCTGTAGAAAACCTTAGTGGACTTAAAATTAAATCCTTAAGAAGTGATCGTGGCCGTGAGTTTGAAAATCAAGAGTTTGAATCCTTTTTCTCACAAAATTACTATAGTCACAATTTCTCTTCCCCTAGAACACCTCAACAGAATGGAGTTGTAGAAAGAAGGAATAGAACCTTGTAAGAGATTACTAGAACCATGCTTACTGAATATGACCTATCTATTTATTTTTTGGCTGAGGCTTTCAATACAGCATGATACATAATCAATAGAGTGTTGATTAGACCTATTATTAAAAGGACTCCTTATGAGTTATGGAACAATCAAAAACCCAAAGTTATCTACTTCAATGATTTTGGTTTCAAAGTCTATATCCTTAAAACTAAGGACAATCTTGATAAATTTTCATCCAAGAGTGATGAAGGAAACTTTTTAGGATATTCCATCTCCAGTAAAGCCTATTGAGTGTTTAATAAAAGAACTAAATGTGTTGAAGAATATTTCCATTTCAAATTTGATGAAACAGATCCACATGAGAATGAAACCATTCTAAAGAACATGGAAGATGATGTATCAAATCTGGACATTAATTCAAAATCCTCAAACCATCCTGTAAAGGAATCTGTGAAAACTTCCAGTTTTGAAAATTCCTTAGACTCAAGTCACAGTGAACCTGAACCTGTTGATGAACCTGAAATCACTAGTCCTTCCTTTTCTAGAGCTATTAGAACTCTTAAGAATCATACCTTAGATGATTTTATTTGAGACTTAGATAAAGGAACTCAAACTAGATCTTCTCTTAAAAATCAGGTTGAACATCCCATCTTCTTATCACAACTTTAAGCTAAAAACATTAATGGTGCTATCAATGATGAATTTTGGGTAATGTCTATGCAAGAAGAACTTAATTAGTTTGAAAACTTGTTGAAAGACCCAAGGACACATTCATCATAGGCACTAAATGGGTGTTTAAAAATAAAGTAGATGAAGTTGGTAACATAGTTAGAAACAAGGATAGATTGGTTGCACAAGGCTATAGTCAAGAAGAAGGAATGACTATGAGGAGACCTTTTCACCAGTACCTACACTTGAATCCATCATAATTCTTCTTTCTTATGTTGCACATTTGAATTTAAAACTATATCAAATGGATGTTAAGAGTGTATTCTTAAATGGGAATATAGCTGAGGATGTCTTTGTTGAGAAACCCCCTGGTTTTACAAATCCTCATTTTCCAAATCATATTTTTAAATTACTAAAAACTTTATATGGTTTAAAATAATATCCAAGAGCTTGGTATGATAGATTAAGTACATTTCTTATTTCCAAAGGTTTTAAAAAAGGAATATATGATCCTACCCTATTTATAAAATGAATTTCCAATGATGTCTTAGTTTTTCAAATTTATGTAGATGACATTATCTTTGGATCCTCAAGAAATTCTTTATGTATTGATTTTTCTAAAATGATGCAAAAGGAATTTGAAATGGGTTTAATGGGTGAACTAAAATTCTTTCTTGGATTTCAAACTTTCAAAATAATTATGGTATTATATTAAATCAAATTGAATATAATAGAGATCTTCTAAAATGTTTTGGATTGGATACCACTAAAATTAGTGACACTCAAATGAGTACCACTTGTAAGTTGGATCTCGATGAAGATGGAAAATATGTTAATAAAACCACTTATAGAGGAATGATTGGGAGTTTACTCTACTTAACTGCTAGTCAACCTGAAATTATGTTTAGTTTGTGTATGTGTGCCCATTTTCAAACAAATATTAAGGAATATTATTTAAATATTATTAAAAGAATTTTCAAATATCTCAAGAATACACCCAATCTAGGAATGTTTAATCCTAGAGGACAACTATTTAAATTAATTAGTTATTCTGATGTTTAATTTGGTGGCTATAAGTTAGATAAAAAAATCACCTCTCGAACATGTCACTTTTTAGGCAAGTCACTAGTATCATGGTGTAGTAAGAAACAAAATTTTGTTGCATTATCTACTGCAGAAGTTGAATACATAGTTGTTGGTAGTTGTTGTGCACAAATTTTGTTGATTAAACACACATTACTAGATTATGGATACCAATTCATCCATGTACCTATATATTGTGACAACACAAGTGCTATTAACATCTTGAAAAATCCTGTTTCACACTCTAGAACAAAGAATATTGATGTAAGACATCACTTTTTTAGAGATCATTATCAAAAAGGTTATATCACTTTGGAATTCATTGGAACTGAATATCAGCTTACTGATATATTCACCAAACTATTAAATTATGAAAGAATAAATTATATCATACATGAATTAGGTATGATAAACCTTAATTAGTTATCATATTATTTCATATATTACTATTTCACACTTTATGGTTTCATAAATCAATATCTTCAGATTACGGTTCAACTTTAACAGTTCTATAATTTTTACTATCTTAAGACTTACTATTTTATGTTTACGATCTTACAGTTAGTATTTCTTGTTTATTGTTTGACATTTACTATCTCAAAAAATAGGATCACACAATCTAGAAATCACACTGTTACGGACTCACCATGAATTCTTGTTACGGACTCACCATGAAGGCCTGTTACTGTCTCACCGTGAGAGTCGGTTACTATCTCACCCTGAGATTCGGTTACTGTCTCATCATAAAAATTCTTTATAAGAATTATTTGTTATTTTATTCATAAATTAGAACTTATATTGTGGTAATTACTTATTTTACACATTTATTTTCCTGCACTTTTTCTTTTGCAACATTTGGAATTCCTAAATGATAAAATAAAATAAGTTTCACTTGTTCTTCACTCAAGATTTCTTCAATTCTCTCAAACTATAACCCTTCTTCAACATTTCAACCCTTCTCACTCGAACCTTCAATACATGCCTAGGATAAAGTGCCCTTTATTGTCGGCTCCTGAGAAACTCAGTTCAAAGAAGAAGAAGATCACGCCTAAGATATCACCAGAGGGTCCTATGAATCCAAATCTGGTGAACCGAATAGTAATACCTGAGAAATAGATATGACCTTAGTGGATTCTATCGAGTAAGTCTCTAGTTTTGAAAGTTTTGAAAGGGAAAGGTTGGCTAGATTGGTTTGAAAAGGAAGATAGACCTATCTACCCTAAGATAGTGGCTCAATTTTATCAATATGTTCAATTTTATTTTGATTTTGAAGATGGCTATGCTATAAGAAGTTGGATAAATGGCCAAATATGCACATTTTATTTGAGTTTATAAGATACATGTCATAGGATACTTAATTAAGGCATTTTTGAGGACTATCATAGAGGTCCTCCACCTATTAGTGAATTCTTTGTTTTGAAAGATTCTTTGAGAAGTTTAACTGGAAATGGAACCAAGAGAAGAGCCATCGTTGCCGAGCTAAATGGAGAATCTAGACTTCTATTTAAGTTTATTCAGAATTTAATTATCCCTAGAAAAAGAGATTTATCTTTAATCAAATATCAAGATGTATTTCTTATACATCTCATGAAAAATGGACATAAGATCAACCTTTGTAAGTATCTCATACACCATATGTGTGAGTTGATAAAAACCACCTCCAAGTCAACCTCCCTATTTTATTCTAGGCTTATTTCGACTATGATTCATGCCAAAGATATGGATGGACCAAATGAAGAAGTTATCAAGGATTATGAGTTTTATCTCTCAAAAGTTATTATAAAAGGATGAAAATAAATTGGAATCCTTAGAGAAAATCATGGGTGGAATACCATGATAGGATCTATGAAAAGTTCAATCCAGTGGAACACCCTCCAATACCAAAAGTCATTTCTGATCCTGGTTTGGATACAGATGAAGTTGTTGAGTATTCTGAAAAATAAAAAGAAGAATAGGCTGTTGAACCTTCCAGAGAAATTGTTCTTTATGAGGAAGACAATACACCTACTCCTAAAATAGTAATTTAGAAGGAAATACACGTTCCTAAAGATGTTGTTGTCTTGGAAGATCAACTCAATGCTGAGGAAGAATCTATTACTAAGGGGGATTTTGTGGAAGAACTTTTAAAAGAAGATGTTCTTGTTTCTCAAGAGGCTACCCTTGAGAAACTCCCAGAGGAATAAATTGTTCATGAAGTTATTCTTTATGATAAAGAGAGGATGAAGTTTGCCTTTCAATTAGCTCGAAATTAAATAGTTGAGGAAATAAGAGAAGAATTTTTGGAAATAGATCAAGGTAATAAGCCTATTAGTACTAAGAGGGATGCACCTGTTGAGAGGGAGAAACCCCCCAGTCTGAAATATGTTGAAGTTCCAAATCCTATTGATCCAAACTTCTTAGATACATGGTATAAATTACCCAGTTATTTTTATGTGAATGACTCATAGTATGTCTCAGTGAAAGGTCTTGACTTGTCTACTATGTTTCATTTGAAACTGGAAACTGCTTATGAAGTTTTTCCTACCAAATAACCTAAGCCTATCTTAGCTTCTATCTCTGAGCCTTCACAATAAACTTCAGTTTTGGTGAATAATGATGACCTGAAAAATTTTGGAGCTACGCTTTTGGCTGGGGTTGAAAATCTTCTGAATACCCAACCAGTTCCTGTAACAAATTTGTGTGAAATATATGCTTCACTATTTCTAGAGAAAATTATTTGGCATTTTAAACCCAATATGATTCATGAGATTCAAGAAACAAGGATTGAAAATAAACAGCTTAGTGATGAAGTAAATACTCTAATAGGTATGGATGAAAAAATGCAGAAAGTGCAGAACTCAAGATCAAAGTCTGCTTCTCATCCTATTGAGACTATTATTACTCAAACTCCACAGGAGGTAGCTTCCCTAATTCAACCTAATATAACCTATTTAGATGAACAAGTGGATGAAATAAACAAACAGATTGTTCAAGAGATGCATGAACTTTTCATTGGACTTAACAAGTTAACTTATGAGTATAAGGGGTGCCTTTAGAAAGTTCTCAAAAAACTGAAATCTCTTACCTTGTCTGTCACTGCTTCCAATTCCTCGAGTAAATCAACTCAAACTTCCTTAGATAGTGATCTGTTTCAAACAGTGGTAAAAGAGGAACTTCAGGCTGTGCTTAGTGGTGTTAATAAAAATATCTATCTGAAGTTATCAAGAACAGTGATAGAGTTATTGAGTTGGTTACAATCCATTACAAGATTTCTAATAAGTCTCAACAAGAAATTACCAAGAAAGTGGACCTCTATCTCAACTGGATCTTCTCTAAGAATGACATGATAAATAACTTCAAGTAACTTGTGGAAAATCTGTGGATTCCTCCTATTAGTTAAGATTTCAAGAATCAAGTCCAAAACCCATAGAGTTCACTCGTCTATTGGACAAGTTTATGGAGAATAAGGATGACTTTGAAAAAGAAATGCAATATGGTGGAGAGATCATTGTTCATTTAATCAAGCTTCTGAGGCCTTATCTTCATATACAGAGTACTACCATTGTTTCTCCTGCAGTTTCACCTCTGAGATCTTGTTTTCCTACCATCAACACTACCCTAGCCTCCACTTCTATGTCTGTCAGTTAGGCCCTGAGTTGGATCAGACCTATAATCCTTGATCAACAGTTGCCTCGATCTTCTGCTACCCCTACCTTGGCCCCTTCTGTCTTTGACGGTCTTCCTTTACCTTCTCTGTCAACCAGTTCACTCCCTTATTCCACTTCCACCTCTGGTCCTATGGATTCTTCTTCTGATATTGCTGTTAAGGGCAAGGAGAAGACCAGCTAGTGATGAAGAGTAGTGCCTACTCTCTTTTGATAGGGATGTTTTTTGTAAATTGTGTTACTTCCTGTTTGTACTAAAACTTTTTTTTCTCTAATACATTGTGAACTTTTCTTTTCTATTTGGTTTTCACTCTTTTTTATAATCCCAAAATGGGGAGAAATATGAACCCCCAAAGTTAGATTAGTAAAATATATAGTTTATATTGGAGACATATATACTCTACATACACATGATTTCTGATCATCAAAAAGGGGGAGATTGTTGGACTCCTCATGTAATAATCATGTTTTAATGATCACAAATCCGATCTAGTCTATAAACCTTGTTAATCCCATGTAATATATCTCACATCATGTGTAAAGTTGTTTAGTATCCTTATGATTTAACTAAATATATCCAAATATCTTAAGTGTTATACATTAAGTTTGATTACTTTACACTATCTTTTGATTTACTTTATAGTGCCTTCTTTGATGAACGATTAAGTTTAATCAATTATATGAATATCACTTCTTAAGTCTGAATACAAATATTTGGCTAAGTCTGAGACACCATGATTCTGCCACCAGTTATGTTTTTCTAGAAAAGGACTTAGACACCGTCAACTAGACACTGTGAACCAGACACCATGAACCAGACATCGTGACCATCCAGAAACTGTGACCAGACACCGAGAACCAAACACTATGAACCAGACACCATGAACCAGACACCATGAACCAAACACCATGACCGTGAGACACTGTTTCAAGGAGAAACCATTTCAAGGAGATACTGTTTCATGAAGACATTGTTGCATGACACACCGTGACACTGTTTATTAATCTATTTTGTCGTTTTTCAATTTAATATATAACATTCATATTTGAATATTTTAAATGCACTGGAATAATTAATGTTTCTTTGTAGATATGTCACCTGACAATATGAGGTATGAGGTGTGGAATACAAGAAACCTGTCAGCTCTAACACATTCAATCAAAGAATAAAAGAGAAGTGCATCCTAGAAACAAAATAGTGGAACAATGCGAAGCAATTGTGTGAGCATGACAATGAAGAAAACACTTAGAGAGTTTTTTAAGAGAGAATTGAAACATGCAACTCGACAATGCTGAAGAACACATGAAGAATACTCAAAATCCCAGATTCGAGGACATCTTCGCGTTGTCAAACACCACGAAGAACACGCGCCAGATCTAGCTGACTTGCAACACTCTGTTTTCCATACAATGACTCAATTTCTTAATCTGCTTCATTCCATAAGTCTAGATCTGCATAGACAATAACTTAGAGAACTTCTAAACTTATCTCATCATTTCTGCTCTATTGTGTATCATTTTATTAACTTTCGAGCAGTGTGTGTATCTGTATAAAAACACAATCTTTCTCCTATATTAAACTGAAGGATAAAATATATTATTTCTCAAACATTCTTTGACACTTGTGTATACCCACTGATAAGTGTGGAAGAGGTCCATGTGTGGCCTATTAGTTTGTACCCACGAAGAACTGTGGAAGAGGTCCTATGACCTGGACAGTCTTGTGTACTGTTTTTAACCCCGATCCAGGTTGTGAATAAAGTTTATTTATATAAACTTCTTGGTGGAAGTTTATCACCAAGTAAAGTGGATTAGGTCTTGGCTTGAGACTGAACCACTTGTTTTTATCCTCTGTGTTGTTTAATTTAGTTTTCTCTATTTTACCGTTTAATTTCGAATTCAATAAAATTACTTTGATAGTTAATCTTGGAAAGAAGTTATAAATATCTTGTCCCATTAGAATAGATTCAAAAGTAATATTAATAACTGATATTAAGATTACGGAGAATTAATCAATATTTTGAGAAGTTATTTAAACAGTCAAACTTTCATAACAGTATAACCTTGATTAACTAGAATGTATTTAACTTTATTGGGGAAACCTTTTGGGAATATTTTTAAACATAAATTTTTATAGATACTCAATTCACCCCCTCCCCCCTTGAGTATACTACTCTGACTAACAAGAAAAATTACTAATCACATGACCATGAAACTTATCCATGGGTATATTAATTATTAAAAAATCATATATACATAAATAACTATCTTTATAATGATGGAATTCATAATTTTTGGCATCTTAAATATTTTTCAAGGCCTAATGACAAGAGAGTTTACATAAATGTGTAAGGTCTAAGCCAAATTCTGAAACTTCTTTGTGTCAAGAGAACCACTGATGAATTAAGGGACTATAGTGGTCCCATATCATCACATAATAAGTTCAATTCATTTATCATATGATATGGGAGAATAAAATTTCAAAAAAAACATTCATATTTAAAAACCTCCATATTAAATGATAATATTTTCCCAGTCAAAATGATCATAAACCATGAATATAAACAATATGAATGGTATCATTTCAAAATATCCTTAGTGTAATACAAGTATAATAATGGGTTATTTTCATTTATTAGTAGATATATGAAAAAAATATTGTTATAAAAATTATTGAGTAAAATACTGTTTTTTAATTTGAAATCAAATTTTAAAAACTAAAATTTCCTAGAATATTGGGAAATATTTTATTCTAAAATACCCTTTTAAAATTTTTTAGTAAGCTTAAAATAATTGACCAGTCTTTATGGTGGAAACTTTTGTTCATTTTTTAGAATTAAAAAAAATTCTTTTCATACTTCTGAATGAAAACTCAAAAAGTACACCATTTGAAAAAAAACTGAAAGGTTGCATTCAAATCACTTTTTGCAATTCAAACATGCATAATTTTTTTTAATAATAAATTTCATAATAATAAAAATATTCTTTATAATATTTCATATAAAATATTCATATTTAAGAAAAAATTTCCTAAATGAGTAGAAAAACATAGTCTGTTTTCCTTAAAAATATTATTATGGTATACTGAGTACATAAATTGAGAAAAATGAATAGAAAAATAGAAACTTAAAAAAATAGCCATAGGATAATATAATAGATTAGGTATAACATATAAAGATAAAATAATTATATACACCACATACAACAAATAAGTGGTGAGTATGGCATATGTGTTATAGAAGTAAAAGTGAGATGATAAACTCTTACCTTGGGTCCGACTACCATCATACAAGTTTGATCCTACTATATAATAAATATAGATTTATTATAAATAAATTATATAATTGTATTAATATATATCATTCCATATATTATTTACTTATAATATTTTATTACCAATTTATTTACAATTATTTATTAAAATTCTTTTTTCAGGTGATAACTGCTTTGTTTTTTATGTATATTTTTGTTTAGTGGTATTGGTCCTTGTACATTGATCATGGTTCCATCATATACATAATTTTATTCATGGTATTAATTTCATATATATATATAATATTTATATTTATTTTCATTTTTTAAGGATAGATATAGAAAAATGAAAAACACTCTTTGTAGTCGTGGTATGACGTATATAAGCATGAATTTTGTTTTCACTTTTTGACAGATGGTAAAAAAAGGGAAATAATAATTAAAATTTATAGAATAAATTTTATATAAAATATATCACATATATTAATTAAATATTTCATTTTCACAATTCATGTAAAGAAAAAAATTAAAAATGATTCACATTACCTCATGGAGGTGGTAGTCCACAGTTACACATGAGCGATGTTATCATTTTCCAATCAATTGAAAGGTAAGATTTTGGGTATAATATTATATATTCTTAAGAATATTTATTTTATAATATTAAAATATATTCATTAGTTCCATCTTTATAACCATCATTATAAAGTGGTGATGAAAAACGAATTACACCACAATATGAAGACAGTAATCTATATGTATGCACAAGAGATATTTTAATTTCTCATAAGATGGAAAATAAATGTAAATTAGTCATGTAATAATCATAATAACATATTATTATATTTTTTATAATAGAGATATTATTTTATTATGGGTATAATATATTTAGAGGAAGTAGAAGATGATGAAATTTTGAATGAGTTGTAAAAATGATTACCTTCTCATAGACAAACCTCATTTGGATCTATACTTAAGGACCCTAGGGTTGGAATTTTTAGAATAAAATCACTAAATATCAAATAGTTGGATTATTATAAGATAATTAGGAAGGGTTTTGTCGATCTATGTGGACGAAAATGGTCTGAATAATTGAGAGAAGGTATATTCATGGAATTTAATGAAGTGATAAATTCATATAAATAATTTATCATGTAAAAATTGATCCAAATGTGTATAATTGAATGATAAGATTAGGATGAGTATAAATCCAATCAAAAAATAAATTTTTAACAATTTTTTGTTATATTTTTACCCTTATCTTTAAGTTTAAACCCATAGTCCACCCATTTGATAATTACCGCAATATAAACATTTTCTACCCATTAAGAGTCAATAATGTTACCATAAAAGGAAAAAATACCCAGAAATGGATGATGGTTGAGTTGTTAAACACAATACCAATAATATGGAATATTTTATTACTTCTATATATTTTAAATCATTTACTAAAATATTATTATTTTTTAAATATTATAAATATCATTTTTGACAAAATACATTTAATATGGCATTAAATACAATGAGAAAATGAGATAATTCAAATAAAATACTTTAAAACATACCTAAAATTTCATATAGATCTATAAAATTTATGAGACACATTAATCCATTAAAATTATATAGCTTTTAATAAATTAAAATCATTTTATTTATTTTTCTATTAATTGAATAAATACTTTATCGTTGTTGTGTAAGAATTTAAGGTGATTATTTCAACACTAAATTTTTTAAATAAATTACTATAATAAAAAAATATTTATATTTAAAATTAATATTTATAACAAAAATATTCCTCAATTTATCCTTATGTCAAAAATTTAATGATAATAAAATATGAGAATGCCATTTTTGATTTTTATTTAAATAAAATAATATAAACGTAAAACCCCATGATAAATGAAAAAAATCATATATTAATGTATTAGATGTGTATATATTACACTAGTTCAACCAATTATATTAAGTTAAATTTTTGGTTTGTTTTCTAGTCCATATCATATTATTGTTATCATTAATTACCCTATTTAGCCTTACTATGGTGACAATTATCAACAATGGTTAGTATTCATAATGACCAAAAATAAAAGGTTCCTATTTACCAAATTTGGAAATCAAGATTCCAAATATTCAATCCAATTTTTAATATTTAATTTCTATAAGTGGAATTAATTAATTTTAAATCAAAATGAAAAAAAAAAGTAATAAAGAACAGTTTTATAGTAAAATGTCTTTTATGTATAAAAATGAATTTATTCCAAATTCAATCATCATATTGATTATAAGTTGAATAATTGAACTATTATAAATATAATAAAACTATTTTAATTTTTAAATAGTTTTAAAATCCCATTGTACATTTTAAATGCTTGAAATAAAAATAATGTATAAAAAATAGCATTTTCACTATTCACAAAAAAATCATTTTTTTAGAACAATATAAAAAATTCAACATAAGATAATTTTGATATATTGATTTAAAAATTGATAATTATTTTATAAAATACAATTTATATATGTTTTAGAAATTAATTATAATAATGTCTCACAAAAATCATTTTTGAACAAAACATACTTATGAAGCCTGAAATAAATTTATAGAAAATTGAGTACTTATTTCCTAAGAATTAATCTATGAATTTTTATTGATTAGGTTATTTATATATATATATATATTTCACAATTCAATTAATACTATTCATACCCACCAATTTAACAGTAAGATTAATATTTTTACACTATATAACAATATATTAATTAAATATTGCGGCTCTTTTAGACTCGATGTTTCGTGTAACATAAGATATAAATTAAATTAAATTTATTTAAAGGTAAATAAATTATAAAATATTATGGTGTACCATTCTACCCCTTCAATAAATTTCTCCCTCTCAATTTCACATCAATCATCAAAGGTTCAACCTTTTTTAAGATCCCGCAACATATAGTGGGATACTAAAACATCTATTAAAAAGGTAAAGTGAGATAAAAAAATAATACCTAAAATATATTGTATTTATTCTCCCATATAAAGATAATGTTGTTGGGATGTTAAAATATATACATGGATGATAATTTTAGGGCCAAGATGATAAGGAATATTATCGTATTCAAGTATTGTGTTCTAATGTCAAGGATGCTTGAGAAGAAAAGAAATCACCTCACTTTGTTTTTTTAAATCAGATTAACCGTCATATTTAGAAAATAAAACTCAAAAAACATAATAAATTCTATCAGAATAGGAAGATGGTTTCTGGATGAAAAGTTTTATCAAACTCACTTTGGGTCCATAATGAATGGAAAATCCTAATGAGGTGTTGCTTTAGAGTCTACCTAGCTCCAATAAAAATCTGATGATGCTTTGGTGATTTTTATTTTAAAAATATATTAAGTTGTTTAGAGAACTTGTGATGTAATATTTATTAAGATAAGAGTGTAAAGGTTCTTCCAATAATATCCATGTTTTATTGGAAATAAATACTTTACTGGAAGATAGGAAAGTCATAATAATTTCCTTGGAAAAGTCAGACGATGCTAAAGTTGATCTTTAAAATAATCTATGTTAAGAAGGATTTCATGATTATAAGAATAAGTTTTTTTAGTAGGAAGCTCCTAAATTGAAAAAAATATTTTTGGTCTCAGATCATCGGATTCAGTTTTGTTTGAAGGTTGGGAAGGCTTTTTTGATCGTAATGAGAGAAACCGAAGCTGCTGGTTTTTAGTCAGAGAAAAAGAACAAACATTTCAATCATTAAAAAATTAAGTTTTTGAGAATCATAATTATAAAAGATAAATAATTTGAGTGCCTAATGTACATCGGTATCGTATTCATAAAATAATAAGTAGAATTGGTTGAATAATTTTTAATGAATCTATTGTCTCCATTGTAATGAAAAAATTGGAATGAGAAGACATATGTTTTATTTCTTACATTTGGATTAGAGAAACATAATGAAGATTTTTTTTGAACATATGATTTCATAATAATGAGGATATTGTAATGGGAAGATAAACTTTTAGGTGGTGTAGAGCAATGTATGAAATATATTACGTTCTGATTTGTTTTCAATTGGTTTAAGAAATTTAGATTGTCCAAATGCCTTTATCATAATAAAGAAATAATATTTGGAAATAAAAATTAGAATCATAATGGAATGAGTGTTTTTTATAATGTATGAAGCATTGAATAAGTCAAAGAGATATATTAAAATCAATGATATTTGAATATTCAAAAAGGTATTAAATAATTAAAATAGAGATATGATATTTAAGGTATATTGAAGATTTGGAATATTTGGTGAAGTGTGAAAACATATTCAAAATAATGCTGAAATGTTTTTGGCATGCCTATAAAAGGAGTAGAATAATTTGTGTATTCTATGACTTGTATTTCTCAAGAAAGAGGAGAGAGAAGATACACATTTCTAGAAATGAGAGGTTTCCTTAGTGTGTTTTCATAAAGAATTTTACCGGATATAAATAAAATAAGAAGAGGAAGATCGTAGTTAGTTGGTTACCATATTAGGAAGGAAAATCATATTTGGAAAATCTTATTGAGATTTCTAGATTGGGATAAAGAAGTTTAGGATTGTTTTAGTGGTATTCTGATAGAGTATTATTATTTTTATTAAGAAATCATACATGGGAATCAGAAAAGAAAATAAAACCAAATATTATAACAAATTCTAGTAAGTTATTGCCGACTTCTAGTTAAATAAGGTGAATAATTGTTTTGGGAAAATATATTTTTGAATATTGGTAAAGAAGTACTATAACATGTTTATTAGAAAAAAAATTACATCATTTCAGGATACTTAAAGCACATGAACTATTGTATTGAACCTAGTGATACATGAGTGTAAGGGAATATCATACTCATTATATTCCACACAAAAGGATTTTTTTCAAGTGGATTGGGTGTTATTGGATTGTTTCTAAACCATAATAATGACATAGTTTCTCTTTCAAGTAGTAAAACTTATAAATTCTAGTGTTCTTTTGGATTTATGTTTGAATTTTTTTTAGTAGGGAAATAAATATTTAATAGGAAGATAAGGTTGTTTCATAATTAAGGAAACATAAAATAAATATATATCACTAATTCAAACACCCCCCCTATTAGTGATAATTTAATCCTATTTGGGTAATCTTAATTGGTATTAGAGTGAAAGTCCACTTAATTTACTCTTTACTGATGTTTTTGAAATATATTTTTTGATAGAGAATTTTAATTTTTTCAAAAATAAATGTATTCCAATATTCTATGGTAAGAACAGTCATTTATGGGAAGATAGAATACATCCTTATCTTATGTATTTTGGTATAATGTTCTTTAAGTTACAATAGATTTATTTCCTTATATTGATAACAAAGATCCTCATACTCCCATTGATAAGAAGAATATTCAGAATTATGGAATATCCAAAATTCTTTACTTTTATCACTTTATGAAAGTGAGTTTTTAAGAGTGAAAGGTGTTTCCACTGCCAAAGGTATTTAGTATAAGATGAAAAGAATTTATTAAGTCAATACAAAATTAAAGAAGGGAAAGTTTCAAATATGGATTCTCAAGTATGAAGATATCATGATGGGTGAATATGAATAAGTTAGTGGCTTATATACTAGGGTAAATGACATCATTATAACTATTATATGTCTTGGTTAAACATTAAATGATTCTTTATTGGTTGAAAATATCTTGATAATTATTCCTAAATTTTTTGACACTAAAGTCTCCTCATTAGAAGATAGAGATCCTGAAACTCTATCTGTGGGTGATATTTATAGTACTCTCATTACATATGAAATAAGAAGGGAAAAAGTTACGAAGTAAAAAAATAAAAGAAGATAAAGAAATTACTTTCAAAGATGTCAAGAAATAATAGTTTAAGAAGGACATTGAGGAAGATGATATTTCTGAATTTGACTCTGAAAATGAGGCATGTAAAATCCTTGATGAGTTTTTAACCATTTTTTCTAAAAATGTAAGAAGATGTAAGGTAAATATAAAGGGAAACGTCTTTTGAAGTGTTTTGAATGTGGATTCATTGGGAAAATTTCAAAAAATTATACTTGAAGAATGAGAGAAGAGGATAGTGATAAAGAATAAATAAGTCCAAGAAGGTTGTGGAAGAAACATATTGATAAGGATAAATCTTTTTCTAGAGGTAAATATAAAATGTTCTTCAATTCTAAAATATGATAATTTTTTGTCTAAAGATGATGATGAAGAAAAAGAATATAGTAAAGATAAATCTAAAAAAATTGTTCTAAGAAATATATAGAGAATACTATTATTACAATAGTGAATAATTATTATTTCTAAAGAAACTGATCTGAATAAGAAGAAACAAAAATTGAATTTAATTTTAAATATGATTTGAGCAAATTCTAAGAAAGATTATAAGGGGTGACAGGGAAAATAGAAAGTTGATAAATGAATGTTTCTCAAAAAAATAAAGAATGTTTTCTTGATGTGGATGTTAATATACTAAAAGAGTATTAGGATTTGAATAAATCACTTGGAAAATAAAATAATTGTAATGAACATTTAGTAGTTAAACTGACATAAAAAGAATAATAATTAGAACATGTTCAAAAAACAATCTAATACTGAATATAAGGTTATAAGTTTCCATAATTATACTTCTAAATTTGGTGAATATCTATGAAGGAAAAACTATAGATGGATAAATAAAAGTTATCTTCAATGGATTTTAATAATATTGAAATTTTTTCTAATAAGAATAAAGTTCAAAAAGTTTTATATATTGACAATATTAAAAATGTGGAGAATTTAGAAGCTTTTTAAAAACATGAGTCTGAAAAGGATTATATCACTTCTTTTTCAGATAAGGCTATAATGAAATCTGATCTGATGAGGACTACTTCATTTGGAAACATAATGGTTATTGATCAATAAAGTTCTTTTAATAATGTAGCTTAGAAACATACTCACAACACTGGTCAATTTGAAAATTTCATAGGAAAATAATATTTTTATAGATACTACCAGTACTATGGTAGATTCAAATATATATCAAATATGTTTTGGTTCAATAAAAAATATTACAAAATTTCAATGAGTAATGGAAGGGAAGGGTTGATGGGGAGTCAATCCTCTCAAAAGAAGAAGTGTAATAATGATGTTCTAAAGAAACCTAATAAGTTTGGTGTGAAAGTTGAAAATAATCTCCGACCCCTGGATACTATTTGTGAATGATGTGAAAAACATGGTCATCTTGTTAAGGGTTGTCTTATTTTTTACCGACCTGACAAAATATTTTTAAAAATTCTCAGAAGCCAGATGTGAGAAAAGTAAAGTGAAAAGAAAAATATCTTATTATTGAGACTTCTTTGAAAGATATAAAAGGAGAACAACCTTGGATTCTTGATTGCTGGTGTTATTCTCACATGGACGGAGAATTAATATTGTTATGTAATGCGAAAAGATTCCAAGAAGGAATGATGACATTTGGTATTGATGAATCTCTGAGAATCAAAGGTGTTGGATCTTCTATCATTGGGAAAGAAAATATGAAATCCAAGATAACTTTATATGTTGATGGGATGAAACACAACCTATTGAGTGTTTCCCAACTTTGTGATCAGGTTAAAAAATTAATCTTCAAAAAAGAAGGGTATTTTTTGAAAAGCGAGGATGATGGAATGATAGTTACAATAGGTGAACGTACAAATAGAAACTTTTTCCAAGTTTGTGAAATAGCAAACACTTGTTACTTGGGTATGATGGAAGAAAATCAATTGTGGAATATAAGTCTTGGACACATGTGTCAAAGAAACACTAGTATATTATCAAGGTGAGATAGTGTTTGTGGCATACCTGGTATGTTAATAAGAAGTGATTGATGTTGCTCTATTTTTCAGTAAGGAATGATTATAAATTCTATGCATAAGAAAGTTGACATTTATTCCAAATAACCCCTGACACTTATCCATTATGATAATTGTGGGCTATTGAGCATAAAATCAACTAATGTACATAAGTACTTCATTACTTTCACTTATGATATTACTCACATTACTTGTTTTATATATTAGAAACATAATTCAGATTATCAGGAAATGTTAAAATTTTTCTGGATGAAATATGAGAATGAATGTGAGCATTTAGTGATGAAGTTGAGAACCAATAATAGTGGTGAGTAAAAAAATAAATAATTTTATTTTAATATTGAGAACCTTGGAATTTGGAATTTTTTTAGTTCATCATACACTCCTTAACAAAATGGGGTTGTTGAAAGGAAGAATAGATGTCTGCTGGAAATGGGGAGAACTATGTTACTTGAACATGGACATTCTCATTACATTTGGAGGCAAGCTGTGAGTACTATTAGGTAAATACAAATAAAATTTTTCTATATTCCAAGATCATATATGATTCTATATGAAATGTTTTAAGTAAAAACTCCATGTTTGAAACAAATAATAATTTTTTAGAGTCCATGCATCATAAAGAAGAAAGGTGGAAACCTTGTAATGGTTAAGAAGAGAGGTGAAGATGGAATTTTTCTTGGTTATTCTCCAGTAGTTAGAGGATACATATACTCCAACAAAGAAAAATTAAGAATAGTTTATTCGATTAATGTGAAAGTTATTGAAAATGATATATGAAATAACAAAATTATACTGATAAGTAACTTGATCGGGATACATATTGTTTTGTTAAAAATTCTGATAAGGATGCCAAAACTGGTAATCCTACTCAATAAGAAGAACCAACCTTATCTATTTCAAATGATGAGTATGAAAATAAAATAATGCATCCTAGTCTAAGGAATATTGTGGAGGCTCATTAAATTATTGGTGATCAACATCATATGGTTCAAACATGAATAACATCAAAACTTGGTACACAGACTTCTTTGTATTAAAAAGTTTAGCCTAAATATGTGAATGTAGCTTTTGAGTATCTAAAATGGGTTTAGACTATGAATAAATATCTTGATCAAATAGAAAAGAATAATACCTGGGAACTTATACCCAATCCGAGTAATAAAAATTTTATGGGTAAAAAATGGGATTTTTGGAATAATATGAATGAATAATGTGAAGTGATAAGAAACATGTAAGTATTAGTGTTCAAAGGATACTCACAAATTTAATGTGTTTATATTGATGAGAATTTCTCTCTAGTGTCATCTAAAGAAACCATTATAATTTTTCTTTCTATTTCTATACAATGAAGTTACAAATTTTTTTAAATGGATGTAAAGTCTGGATTTATGAATGGGGATCATGGTGTGGATGTTTACATTGAAAAAACATGAGTCTATGTTATTGGAAAATATGGATGTTATTTGTGTAAGCTTATGAAGGTCGTGTATGAGATAAAACAATCATTGAGTTCTTGATATTCCAAATTGGATACTTTCTCGAGAAAGATGAATTTTGAGAAATGAAGAGTTGTTAACAATCATTACATCAAGGAAGGTTAGGAGTTTTCTCTCATTATAATTATTTATATTGATGAAATTATCTTTTTTAGGAATGATGAAATATCTTGTGAAAGATTTTATAAATAGATATAAAATTTGTTTGAGATGTCCATGCTATGAGAAATTAAATATTTCTTGGGTTACAAATTGAAAAAAATAATAAGAAACAAATTTTTCCATCTCAAGAAAAGTATGATAAAAAACTTATTAAGTAGTTCAGCATGGAAAATCTAAAACCATTTTTGAAACTGATTTTTGTGGGAACCATGTTGAGTAATTATGAAGAATGAAAATAATTTGGTCAGAAATAGTTTCATAATATTATTGAAATTTTTTAATATTTTACTGAATCAAGACCCAACACATTTTATGTTGTTACCTCAGGTACAAGATTTCAAATTTCTCCTAAAGAATAAAATTTACTAGATGGAAAAATAATTCTCAGATATTTCAAAGGAATAAATTTTTTTAGAATCATGTATGATAGATCAGAAAGTATTAATTGATTGGATATTCAAATGTTGACTGGGCATGAAATGTTGATGATAGAATATCCATGTCAGGTGAAGTTTTCTTTCTATGTAAAAGTTGTGCTAGTTGGTATATAATGAAAAAAAAAATTATAAACTCGTAGAATGGTTGATGTTGAGTATGTTGCTACCACTGAAACTGCTACATAACTTATGTGGATGAAGACTCAGTTGGAAGACTTGATTATTTGGTAAAGATACTCTTTCTCTTAGGTTGTGATAATCAAAGTGAAATAAACCTTCCCAATAATCTGATACAATATTCTTATTCAAAACATATTTATATCAAGTACCACTTCATCAAATAGCATGTGGAGAAGTATTAATTGAAGTGGTAGTATGTTCCTACACCAGAACAAGTTTCTGACATATTCACAAAAACATCACCAAGGTAACCTTATTACAAATTGAGTTTGAACATGGGAATATAAACACTTCATCATCAAGGTTTGGATATTTGTTTTTGTCCACTCTCTCATATTATATTTGTATAGTGTTCTCGAGGGGGATAATTTTTTCATAAATCAATCCTTTAGAAAGCATGCATAAAGGGGGAGTTGTGGGTAAGCTATGAATATTACATGTAAGTGTGTGAACTATTCTAACTATTAGTTGGATATGTTTTAGGAAGGAAATAATATTTCTATATTCTGGGGAATTTAAATAAGTGGAGAAAAGATGGTGAAGAAATATAGGGAATAAAATATGAGGAAGAAAATAGAGGAAGAAAAGGTGAGGAAGAAAGTTGAGGAATAAATCTAATGAAGAAAGGTGAGTAATTTTTTTATGAGTCGCTACTTTTGGACAACATGGTTTTGTGATCAATATTTCTTATTTCCTATAATGATTTTTCTCAATTAGGCTTAGAATTTTGGAAAATTAATCCATAGTTTGAGGTCATAAAGTTCAATTATTTATGAATCTTGGTTGAAAAAAAACCAAAGGGGGTATTTTTAGGACCATGTTGATAGGGAAGATTATCGTATTCCGGTATGGTCTTTTGATGTCAATGAATTTTAAGAAGAAAATAAATCACATCAATTTGTTTTTCGTAAAAATAAAATTGACCATCATATTCAAAAAATGGGACTCATAAAGATTAATAATGTCTATCAGAATGGGAAGATATTTTCTGGAAGAAAATGTTTATCAGACACAATTTGGGTCTGGAATGAAAGGAAAATCATAATGTGGTTCTGGTTCAAAGTCTATATAGCTATGATATAAATCTAATGATGCTTTTATATTTTTTATTTCAAAAATTTAATGAGTTTTTTGGAGAACTTGTGATAAAATCATTATAAAGGTTATGGGGAGAAAAGTTTTTTCCAATTGTATTTAGGCTTCATTAGAAATAAAGATGTTACTGAAGGACATGGAAGTTACAATACTTTCCTTGGTAAATTCATATGATGCTAAATCTGATATTTAGCATAATCAAAGTCATAAAGTAATTCATTCTTATATAAAAAAGTTTTTGTAATAAGGAATTTGCTGAAGTAAAAAAATCATTCTAGACTCAGGTCATCGTATTCAGATTTTTTTGAAGGATGGGAAGGTATTCTTGATCAGAATTAGAGAAACCAAAGGTATTAGATTTCAGTTATACCCAAAACCAAAATATTCAAATATTTGGAGAAATAATTTGATTCAAATCGTAATCATAAAAGAGAAATAAGTTGAGTGAAGAAAGAACGTTGGTATCATATTCATAAAATAATAATTAAAAGTGGTTGAAGAAGTTTGATAGAATCTATTGTCTCCATCATAATTATGAAATCAAAATGAGAGTTGGTTTTGAGAATCATAATGAGAAGACATATGTTTTCCTTCTTACATTTTTGTAGAGAAATATAATGTAGAAACTATTGTTTAACATATACTTCCATCAAAATGAGAGAATTGGAATGGGAAGATATCCTTTTAGGGGGTGCAGAGCAACGTAATGAAATATCTTAAGTTTTGGATGGTTTGCAAGTGGTTCATAAAAATTGGAGTGACTAAATACATTAATCATAATTAAGAAATCATATTTGGAAAACTGAATTAGAATTAGAATCAGACTGAATATTTTATAGAAATTTTGAAGTGTTGAAGAATTCAAAGAGAGATCTGAAAATAAAGGAGATTTGATGATTTGAAAATGTGTTGAAGAAGTTGAAGAGATATCTGATATTTAAGGAATATTAAAGATTCGGTAAAAAAATTAACTAGAAAAACCTTTTCAAAATCCTGAGTAAAACATTTTGACATGTCTATAAAAGGAGGAGAATACTTTTTGAATTTTGTGACATGCATTACTCATGAAGGAGGAAAGAGAAAATCCACATTTCTAGTAAGAAAAAGTTTTCAGATTGTGTTTTCTTGAAAATGTCTAGAAAAGTGAATAAGTATAAGAAGAGGAAGATCATATAAATATGGTTATTGTGTTGGGTTGGATAATCGGGCCAAGAAAATTGTATTGATATTTTCGGACTAAGGAAGAAGATGTTCGGGATTATTTCAATGGTATTTTGATAGGGTATTATTTATGTATTGAGAAATTGAACTAGGTTATCTGACTATGAAATTAGACCTAATATTATAAAAAAGTCTAGTAGGTTCTAACATACTTATGGGTAATAAAGTGAAGAATTATTTTAAAAGGGCATATTTTTGAAAGTTGATCAAGAAACCTCAGAACATGTTTATTACAAAAATTTTATTACATCATTTCTTTATACTTGAAAAATATTCACCCTTGTATTGAACTTAGTGCCAAATGAGTTTAATGTAATATACTACTCATTTTATTCCACACAAAAGGATTGGTTTCTAGTAGATTTTGTGGTGTTGGATTGTTTCCAAACCATACTAGGGATGTATCATCTTTAGTTGAGTAGTGAACCTTGTAAATTCTTGTGTTCTTGTGGATGTGTGTTGGAATTGTTTTCATAAGGGAAATAAATAAATAATAGGAGGTAATGGTTGTTTAATATATAAGGAAACATAAAAGAAAAATAAATCACTCATTCACCCCTCCCCCCTCTCAGTGATACTTGAATCATGGTTTATTAATCTCGGATAATACTTACATCCAAGGAATAATACATAGTGATAATGAACATGGTCATGAGAAAGTTAATGATCACAAAACCCTCAATTAGTGGGGAGTAAAGAGACCATTAATTAAATAAAAATGGAGGTAAATAGTTAAAAAAATTATTTCATCATTTATTTCCTAATATTGAGGGATTATTTTAATAACATAATAAAATATTCATAATTTATTATTTTTCCATTTATTAAGTATAATTTCATCCTTTAGTTGTGCTTCTATAAATTTCCACTTCATATCTTACTCTCTGAAATGAGGATGAGTTTTTTACACTTGAATTAACTTTTATTAGATCATAAGATAAATGAATGAATAATAAGTTATTCCTCCTGTATTTACTAAAACCAAAATGGTAATAAAATTTCAAGACAACATCAAAAATGAATATATCATCAAATGATGAAATAATAAATTTACATCAAAATTAAACAATAAAACCATGGGTTTATCATAGTTAATTCATTAATGAAATTACCCCATTTCCCATATAAATAACCTCAATGTTAAATAAAGTTTCAACCTAAAGGTCATGTCATACCCTTCATCTTACACCTCCAAAAAAAGTATAATTCTTAACAAATAATCTATTATGTTAATTATCAATATTATATATACCTCAATAAGAAAAAATGTCTCCTGTAGTATTATTAATCCCAAAAATTAAAAATTATTTACTCTAATTAATATTTATACATTAAATTATTTAAGTAAAAAATGTCATACTATCTAGGAAATCACATAGAAAAGTGGTAGGCCTTAAACAATTTTCACCATTTGATTGTGGGATCAAACCTGTGTTCTTTATGGCTGATACATGTTGTCACCGAACAAAGGGTTTTCATTTTTTTCTAAAATTTTATTAATATAATTCCATATAAATTCCCTAAAATCAGATGAAAATCCTTAAAAATATCATTAATCCTTAACTTATTTTTTAACTCTTATAGTTTTCTATATGATATATTCCCAATATATACTAACTGTTTTATCCAAATCAACCATAAATACCTCATCCTCAATGATAATATTAACACAAATTGTTATCAATAACATTAAACTTATGTATATAAACTATAAAAGCATTATTTTTTCAAATAATATTTCACTAAAACATATACTAAAAAACACGATTGTCGTCCCCTAAATATTTTCAAAAATATCATTATTAATGTTAATCTCATATCATATAAAACCATAGAAGGGTTATCTATTCTTTTAATCAAATGATTATCCTTATACTTATCATCCCAATATAATATAGGTTTATCCTAGTATCAAACACATATTATGGGGTATCCTCCCCTGAATCATGTGTTTTAATAGAAATAACACCTTATCACTAAATCATATTTCTTAACTATTAGTTCCATTCAATATAAGCATGAATTTTCTTCTAAAAATCACTATATAACAATCCTTAGAAATTTCATTATTATTATTACCATAATTTCATTGATATAACACATATGCAATATTATTCACAAAACCCAATATTATTTGATCCTTCTACATCGACAATTGACATGGAAATGTCATTACATAGTCTAAGACACAACCCATGGATTAGGAAATTGACTTGGATAATGCCCTTGTTCCCCACACATAAGACAATGAACTAAAAATGGCATCAGAGGAAGAAATTTATTTTCTTCCATTGTACTCTTCATTATTTATCGACAATTCATGGGTCATTGATCTTTTCTTAAAAAAAATACATTTTCTCATATAAATAAGACATTCTCCAAGTTTTCTCTTTTAAAAATTCCAATATGATGGAAATTTATTTTTCGTTTCTCTATGATCTCAACCATCTGACATCTTGGAAGACTCTATCCTTCTCTTCATTGGCGAGTCTAAGTGTTGGTTTAGGTTCCTATTTTTAATTTTATATCTTGATAACTGGTTAGGAATATTCACAATATCTTTCACTCTTAATATCATCCCATTTGGTTGGTCATTATAACCACATTTTCCATCACATTCATCATTAAAATGGTTACTTATAGTTCTATAATTTTTCTAAAACCAAAAAGCTATATTATGAGAAACAATAATCATAATGGGAAATCATGAAATATCATTCATAGTATGTCAAAATCATAACACCTTGTTTTTACTCTATGATTATTTATGTTTAAA
Organism: Viscum album; assembly: GCA_963277665.1. Classification (NCBI taxonomy): domain Eukaryota; kingdom Viridiplantae; phylum Streptophyta; class Magnoliopsida; order Santalales; family Viscaceae; genus Viscum; species Viscum album. The sequence goes on along the minus strand of OY728143.1, from coordinate 1,666,906,205 downwards.
CAACTTCATCCTTGGTTATTATCTATTCAAAACCTTCATCATTTGTAATATTTAAAATGTGAGTGAGCCCAATAATATCCCATGGGAGTGTAAAACATGGGGTGCAATAAGGGTATACTCACCATGCACCAAAATTATAATCTAGATATACTCAACCATCTCATTTTGTTGTTATTAACCCTAGATGTATCTCTTACAAAACCACTTAGACATGTAATATCAAGACAATGATATATTAATAGAAAAACTACATAATCTCAAACTGACAAAAAAAATATAATGATATCTTATACATAGAATTATTTTCAATATCATTCATATGGTTATGTTCTCTAATATATGATTTCCTTAATCTAGATCCTAAGGATTCTATTAAAATTTGTTTGATACTAACTATAAAGACCGAGACTCAAGTACCCTAGAGAAATTGGTTACCTTATTACATTAGCACAAGATTCAAGGGATCATGTCCCATAATCCCAAATGGTTCACTAGTATGGGTAAACTAGATACATACATACTTCTCATTTTTTATTGTAAATAAAATATAAAACATAGTGAGATTAATTATTCGGTAACATTGAACTCATTCAAATATTCCTTCGTCATATCCTATAGTAAGGAAACAAAAAAAGGGTGAACTCATATTCTTAGTTAGGGTTACATACAAAAGAATCAATTATGAATAAATAATTAATAATAAATATTGAAATCTAAATAACTGGAAAAAAACATGCCATTTAATCAAAAAACAAGATCATAAGGAATAATATGGAAGGAAAAAAATGATGGTAAAAATTCCATATATAAAATCACATGATCTTGGAACATTTCCATGGATATCTTAAATTAAAATAACAACATTTACATCAATAACTAATCTCACAATGTTATAATGAATAATACTAGAAATATTAAAAATACCATTGATGACTCATGGATAGACATATTATATAAATGGGGAATGCCTCATCCAAATACCCAAACTAGATCGTATCATGAGAGTTATTGATGCATCAAGGAGTTATATGGGGGCCTACCCATTACTTACTCATTCCAATGCATTTATGAAATGAAATAAGATAAAAAATCAATACTTAAACATTCCTATTAAAAATATAGCATAAAAAATGTTGCATTTCCCCATTCAAGCTGATAATAAACCATCATGAAAAAGAATAATGATGGTATCACAAAAAAATATCCCCAATTTATTTTATATATATAATAAAGGTTTAATGTCATTTATGAGAATAATTAACATAAAAACATGATTGAAAATGTTCTTGATTAAAATAAAAGTTTCATTTTAAAATCCACTTTTAATAAAAAAAAATTAATTATTATTAAGGAAAACATTTTATTTGAGAATAACCATGTAAAAATTTTGAGGAAACATATAAGTATTTATTATTCAATATGGAAGTAAATTTGGTTCATGTGGTATAAGTTAAAAAACATTCCTTTCACACTAATGTATAAAAAGACAAAAAGTATCTCCTTCGAAGAATGACTGGAAGATTCCATTTAAAAATAATAATATAAAACATGGGTAGGATATTATTTAATAAATAATTGTATAATATTATAAATATTCTTTAAATATTTTAAATAAAATATTCATATGGAATAAAATGATTCCTAATGAGTATAAAAATAAATTATGGTTTCCTTAAAAACATTACTTTGGAATCTTGATTACGTAAAGAGAGAAAAATGAAAGAAAAAAATGTAATTTATAGAAATAAACCTTGGTAATAGATTATGTATAATATATAAATATCAAATAATTACATCTATAGAGACTTAAAAATATACAATTCTAATAAATGATAGGATTTTGAAATAAACCCTAACAACTTTGGTAACTTTTGAATAATAATAACCAAGAAAGAATCACATGAAAAGTAAAATTAAATAATGAGAATATAAAATATTATTGATATTAAATATCATATGGAAGTATAAAATCCACATATATAAATTAATTTTTATGGAATATGTCACAGAGAAGTAAAAGTGAGATGTGAAACTCTTACCTCATATCCTACTTCCATTGTACCTTTTCGAACCTCCTATATAATAAGTATATATTTATTATAAATCCATTACCAAACCATAATAATATATAACATACCATATATTATTTAGTCATAACATTTTAATACGCATTTATTAAAAATTAATTTTTAAAATCACTGTTTAGTTGACAACTTCATTTTTCATGTATGTTTTGGTTCTCTTGTTTTGGACCTAGTTCTTTGATCGTGGTTACATCATGTCCAAAAATTAATTCATGGTATAAATATCACACACACACACACACACATATATATATATATTGATATTTATAATCATCATTAAAATAAGATATAGATAAATTAATTACATCGTTCATGGAGATGATAGGTCATATGTATTCATGAATGCTATTTTCACTTTTTGACGTATAGTATGAAGAAATTTAAATAATAATTCACATTTACAAATTTATTTCTATTTAATATATATCACATGTATTCTTTAAATATATCCTTATTATCATTCATGTAAATTGGAAATGAAAAATGAATCACATCACTTCATGGAGGTTCTAGTCCACACGTACACATGAGCGACGTTGTTGTTTTCCAATGGATTGGAAGGTAATATTGTAGGTATAATATTATAACATAGAAAATATAGTTATTTCATAAAGTTAATATATATTCACTAGTTTCATAACTATAACCATCCTTGTAAAAGGGTGATGAAAAAAAATTATGTTGCTATATAAAGACGGTAAGTCGTACGTATACATAAGAAATGTTTTCACTTTTCATAGAATGGAAGAGATATGGAAATTTATAATACCATATTAATAATATATATATATATATATATTGATTATACAGGATTTTTTTTTAGTATGGTTATATCATATTTAGAAGATATATAAGAAGAAATAAATTTGAAAGTGTTGTAAAAATGATTACCTTTTCTTAGAAAACCCACCTTTGTTTCTCTTCTTAAGGACCCTAGCGTTGGTATTTTGGGAAGACTAGAACCTACCAAACTTATATATATTTTTTTAAAATATACTTAGTAAGGGTTAAATAAATATATAAGGGTCTATGTTTTTTGAATAATTGATAGAAGGGGTGTTCTTTTATAAGTGAGGGGATAGGTATTCTTGGAATTTATTAATGTATTAAACTAATAAAAAAAATCATTTCCAATTGTCCCCAAATTGAAATATTTAAAAGTTAATATTAGAATTATTTTAAATTATATCATACAATATGAAAACATATTTTGGTTATGAATTGACCCTCAACATTTAGTTTTAACCCTCGTTAAACCCTTTGAAAATTATCGAAATATTAAAATTTTCTTCCCATTAAGTGTAAAAAATGTTACCATAAAAAGAAAAAAGACCCATAAAGTGACTCTTGATGAGGTTTCCAAGCCTATATCATTAATTTTGATGAATTTAATATTTTTTTGAATTTTAAAACTTTTAATATAATATTATTTATTATAAAATATTATTAATGTCATTTTTGATAATATTCATTTAATATTAATTTAAATACAACAATAAAAAGGGGAAATTTGAATCTAATCCTTTACAAATTCATGATCATGTCATATAAATCAATAAAATTCATTTTAAAGTTTAATTCATTCAAATTATATAACTTTAAATAATTCAAATTTATTTTTTAATTAATTGAATAAATAATTTATCAGTGTTGTGTAAGAATATAAGGTAATTATTTTATACCTAAAAATTAGAAATAAATTAGCATGATAAAAAAATTAATGAAAATCAATTTACTATTTAGAAATAATCATAGCATCTATTTATCATTATGTAAAAAATTTAAGGATAATAAAACAAAGAGAATTACTTTTTTGACATTTCATCTAATAAAATTATATAATGGTAAAAATCACATCCAAATGGAAACAAAAGATCACATATTCAAATATTGGATGATTATGGATGAAATATATTCATCCAATTAAATTAAGTCCCTTTTAGTGTAATTTTTTGGCCTTTATAATATTATTTATAACTTTAACTACATGATTTATCATTACTATGGTGACAATTATTTAATATGTTTAATATTCATAATAACAAAAAATATAAGGGGTGTTTTTATAAAATTTTGACAAGATGATTGAAATTTTCAAATCTATTTTTCAGGATTAAATTTCTTTATATGGAAGTAATTAATTAAAACTCACAACTCAAAAATCAATAAAATAATATTTTTTTTTAAATGTCATTTTATGTATAAAAATGGTGTTGTACCAAATTCAATCATAAAATTGAGTCCAGTGAACATAATTAAATTTTTTAAAATTTAAGAGAAATAGTTTTAATATTATTTTTATAAAAAAATGGTAATTTTTAAATAGATGAAACAAAAATAAAATTTTCAATAAAAATTAGAATTTTTATTATTCGCCAAAAAATCAATATTTTTAGTAAAATCTAAATATTTCACCCAAATTTAATTTTTATATGTTTATTTAAAAAATGTTATTATTTTTGTAAATTAAAATTTATATATTTTTCAAAATTAAATTATAATATTTTCTTAAAAAAATATATACAAATCAATTCTTATGAAAACATACTTCTAAAGCATAAAATAAAATTAATGAAAATTGAGTACTTATTTCCTAAGAATTAAAAAATTAATTTTTTTCAATTACGACTGTTATATATATATTTCATAATTTAGTTAATATTATTCATAACTTCCAATTCAAAAAATAAGTGATAATTGATACATTAAATAATACTATTTTAATAGTATATAATGGTTTGTTTAGATTCAGTGCTAGGTGGAAAGAAAAATATCAAATAAATTGAATTTATTTTAAGAGAAATGTATTCTAAAATCATGGGGTGTTATAATATCATTGCCTCATAAATATCATATTGCTTGATACAGTCATATAGATTATTACATGATATGTATTAATCATATATTATGATTTATATGGGTGTTAAGTGTTAAATGCTAATGTTTGGGATTTATCTTCCTTATAGGATATCATTGATCATTTACATTTCATAAGATGAAATTTTTAGTAGAATTATGTGATTAAAATTAATTATTAAATTCATAAAAATGCCCAATAGTTAAAAGTGTTTATAAAAGAAGTCATTAGATGACCATTTCATAAAATTGAAATAAGTTCATTGATGTGTAAGGGAGTATCCCTAGGGCATATATAAAGGGATTTCACCAACTTGGAAATGGTATTTAAAATTTTGATAATTCCTATCAATTCTCTCAAGCCAAATGTCATGATCCAAGTCAGGTTTCCATCCAACCTCATATCCTACCCAGTCCATGACAGGGACCAAAATACATTCTTGACCCCCATAGGATGGAAACTATTGTCAGGCATCAAAATAATCCATATGGGAACTTTTAATCCCAATGACAACTAGGAACAAATAAAAAAATAGAGCATATAACATAACTAAAAAATGATCAACATTAAATATACCAAACAATCTAGTTAAAATAGTTTAACCAAGCAAAAACAGATTACAAAACAAAAACATAACCATGAAACATGATCTCTAAATGACCTATTGGTCGAACCCACCATAAGAACAACATGATTCAATTTCAAAATGAATGAGAAACATGAACATAAAAAACAACTCGGGTATATCAATGATGAGTGACATAAATAGGGTGTGATATTAAACATCTTAGTAGGTAATCACCATAAATCCAATGCATTTCCTTTCTCAAAATAGTCCATAAACACAAGTTTTAATTAAATTTTAAAAATAGGCCTCCAATTATTTTAAGCAACCAAATTCATCTTTCCATGAGTTATCTTTTTAAAAAACAGATGAATCATTATTTTTCAAAACCGGTTTCAATTTCAACAACCTAGTTTAAAAAATAATGTTGAAGTACAAATCCATACCATGTAAAAAAATGGGTTATGAAGAATGTAAAAAAATGAAACAGACATAAACTATTAGATATAATATCCACATATAGTAGAAATAAATAGAATATACAGATAGTAAATCATGGGAATTTCTAAAACATCTCTAGAGGAAATCAAAATATGTACTCAGTTTGTAATTTCTTGTCGGCATATGGTGCATCTCTACAGTTAATAACTAACTAGACACTCTAAATTATCCAATATAGTTGAAATTCCCACCTAGCCTCTCAGAAAATCCAGGGGGTACCAACCCGTCTTATCAGGGTCGATAAGAAACCATTACATGACCCTTTAAATGATGCCCAAGAATCCCATGATAATACTGAATGCTAAAATGGGGAGTCCCTCACCTGTGTGGTTCAATGAAACCCATCGACACCATACATTCCTACCCCAAACATCGACACCACCTATATGGTAACCCACTCCTTGGGAAATACACCATAGAGGTTCTTATCTCCAAAACAAATCCTTCCCAAGTTCCAAACTTATTGTCACATCATTTTAATTTCAAAAACCAATTTCCCAGTCACTTTTAAATATCAACCAGGCCACATGCTACATAATTTTCAACCTATTTTCCAAAACATTCTTTAATTACCACCGGGAATATACATCACATGAGTTCAAAATCTAATTTCCAAAACATCACAATATTCCAATCGGGCTATCACATCAAGTCACATCGCAATCATATTATCAAAGACAACATAATGTGCCAACAAGGCCTTTAACATTTCCAATCCAAATACATTACAAATCCATTTTCACACCAGTTCCAAAGTAAATATGAAACACCACATTCACATGAACACTAAGAAACATGCCTTTAAATTTAAAATCCAAACTATTTCCAATCCAAAGTAAAAAAACATGAAACAACACAAAAATATCCAAATGGTACTTTTACATGACTTAGTTACCATGTATGTCTTAATGTTCCAAACAGTCCTATATATCAATACATCACAAAATTGTATCCTCAAATTCCCAACATGATATGTTTTTAGAAACACATTTGAAGCCACATTCAAATTCACATGAAGCACTAACACACCATTTAGAATTCAAGGAACCATTTTAGAGAAAATGAAGAGGGAAAGGAGGAGAAGCCTTTGAAATACCATGATTTAAGGAAGAGATAATTTTAACAAGGTTCCAAGAAGGCCTCAAGCAACCATTAAGAACCCACACATTTCCAAAAGAATCCAACACTTCATTTAAAAATCCCAAACCACTTAAAATCCATTTATGAAAACCTTAACCATCATTCAGTTAAACTATTCAAGTATCCATGAAATAACTAAGAACCCTTTTTAAAAAACATCACATGCTTTTAAACCAAGACAATAAGCCATGCATAAGTGACAAAACATAAATTCCAAAAATTTCTTCATACAACAACCAATTCACAATACAACCACAATTCTAAAATGTAACCAAGGGAAAACAACACCCAAAATACCCAATATCACTTTAATGGTTCAATTGGAATTTTATTAAACACCTTGAATTCATTTAAATATGTGCATATTTAATTAAAACCTTTGGAAAACCATTTCATACCCACTCTCTATCATCAAAACAACATAATAATTTATACTTACAAATCAAAATAAAGATTGTAATATTTTCAAATCATTCAAGGAAATATCAAGTATTGATATAATTTTCTCAGAAGGAAATGGATGGAAACCCCTACCTCAATAATGTGTGGACATAACAACACTTCCAGGGAAGGAAGAACCATGCCCAATAAATGATCCGCGCACCCAAACATCCAATAAATCAAACCAGGAATAAACCTTAACCCTTAGGCTTTTCCAAATATATACCCCTGATAAATTACTAAAAAACCAAGAGAGGAGAAATGGAAAATGGAAGAAAACCAAAAGGGAAAGAGAGAGGATCCCTAAACTTTCAATCTGGGTGAATAATCACTTGACACCACCTTGAAATCCACTTAGAGGGGATAGGAGGAGTCAAAATTAACCATGGTAGGTTTCTAGGTTGCGGGAATCTGATAGAGTTGTCCAAGTGAATAAACCCCACTTAAAAATAAGTAGATAATCCAAAAATACCATTATTCAGGTGGGTTTCATCATTATATTGCACGGTTAAACAAACCGTGCGCAAAACATGCAATTCACCACTATTAACAGTTGCATGGGATGTACTCTTAGGTTGTATGGTCAGTTTAATTATTTCCCATAACCATGCAACTTATGGTAACATAGGATTCATGGTTAAACTAACTATTCACCATAATAGTGTGACCTGAAAAAAGACCCCAAACCTCACCCATTATCCCCTAAACTCCTCTAATTCAAGGGGATAAACCACTCAAAATATAAAAATCATAGGAGAGTGACCCTAGGGGTGTCATAAACTCCCCACCATGCCATTTTTTCCCCATTCCTTTCACAATAGCCATGAATATGTCCAAAATCCACCCAAAACCTCCAAAACTCAAAAATTCAAACTGGGAACTCAAATCGAACCTCATCTAAAAAGCCAAATATAATAAAATAATAAAACAAAAAAATCCAAGATTAGTGTGTGAACATTATACCCTCCAAAAACACATTCTTCCCCCAAAAAAGTGACCCAAACACAAGATAAATACAACTTGATCTAAAACCTAAACGAAGTCAAATGGAACCATGAACCACAGGGTAACCTTTCACTCCACCAGTCACATTTAATAAACAATAAGAGAAACCACAATAGAGAAAACCATGAAAATGAGTAGGGTTCCCCCCACTACAATAACCTGACTAGAAAAAACAATATTGAGACTCCCAATAAAACCACCCTTGGATGACCTATGTGAAAAATCCCAACATGAAATAACCCAAAATTATCTTTAGAAGTTAATAAACACCACGACCAGAATTTTAAATTCTATACATAAACCAAAAAACTTCCACAATGAGGGGATATTCATGGAATATTTCGAGACCCAACAATGAACAGTAACATAATTCATAATTTCCACAAGTAGGAATATTTCTTAAATGAGTATGAATGAGAACCAAAACCAATCCTCAAAAAGGACTAAGCTCCCACAAGAAGGGAAACAAATAGAAGACTCACATTAAAAAATGAATAACCACCTGAATCACAAGATATAAAACCATAAAGATTTTACAATAGTAGAATAAACTTTTAACTATAGTGAAAACTAAAACATAGAAACTTCAACCAGCTCCACTCTAACATAGGATAAAAAAATGGGTCCATGTTTTCCCGCACCCTCTGGAAATTCCTATATGTGTGAAAATCTTCACTATAGGACCTATTCTTGAATCCCAAATGTTTTGAAGAATATTCCCCCTCGTAGTTAGGATTTGATACCCTCAGAAAAAATCCTTCTTTAGGAAATGATTCTTAAAACACTTCTCTAGATCACCAAAATGGCCACAATTATGGAACACACTCATTTCATTGTGACAAGATAGCTTCGAATACCCAAACTAGACACACTGGTGGCAGACAAGTCAAAGGCCGAATGAAATAGAACCTGGAAGAAATGAAAGTGGCATTTCAGAAACCAGTTCCTCTGGAACACACCTCTCACCAGATGGGTAACCTTCATGGGTAGTAAAAGAAACTAGATTTTTATGTTCTTGAGCTCTAGAAACCAACTCAGATAGGAACGTTGTAATGCCCCGACCCCAGTTACCCAGAGTTAGTGCATTATTTTAAAACATTGGAATGATTACAAGGAATCAAGTCCCGAAGAACTGATCAGTTTAGCAGTCTTGGAAAATAGATTACATACATGAATATTACATTACACTTTAAGACATACAAAACAATATAAATAATCCTTTATGAACGCCATTATTCCCTTGTCTTAACCCTGCATATTAATCATAATACACTTCTTGGAATCCTGGGAAAAATAAATCATAGAAAGGGGTGAGCTCAAACGCTCAGTAAGGGTAAGCAATACAGCGAAAACTTTCATAAATAAGCATAAACATTTAAGGCAATGTATAACTAAAACAAAAACCTTTTAAACTTGAACTACAGCATAATATGGAAAAAATAAAATAAAATAATTCCATTTACTTATTCACATGGATATTCTACTAGTTGAATAATCACATGCCATATCACTAACCACTTTCATAATGATGGAATGCATAATACCAAACTTTAATTTCTATGTCAAGGCCTCTTGCCAAGACCTAAGGGCTAACTATAACCGAAACCCAACCTGGAGAGCCTCTGTAACTGGACTCCATCCTGGAGAGCCTCTGTAACCGGACTCCAACCCGGAGTGCCTCTAATAACCGGATACCAACCTGGAGTGCCTCTAATAACTAGACACCAACTCGTAGGGTCTAATGTAACCAGACCCTAACCCAGAGGGCTTACTTTTACCGGTCCCCAACCCAGAACATACTAGTCCAACACATTCATGTTAAGAAGAGGATGAAATGTAACATAAACATTCATATTAAAACTAGCATACAAAATGCCGAAACATTAACCATAAACCATTAATGTCATAAAAATAACTCATATATAGTCAAAAATATCACAAAACCTTAAATACAATATGGATGATTTGTATCATAATAAATCAACTTCAAAAAAGTGTAAAATTTATCAAAGGATGTTGACATAGATGAAATCAAAACTATTTGAGAGAAATATCTCTTTTTTTAGAATCATTTAAAAGTCACATAATTATAGGGAAAACCTTTATTTTTAAAACATTCTTATAAGTTTTTAATGGAAGCTTCGATGATTTTATAATGGTGAAAAATAGCCTCACCCTCTGTATAAGTTAAAAGAATACATTCTTACCTTAATTTTGTCGAAAAGGTTAAAAAGGACCTTGTTTGGAAAATGACGGAAAGATTCCTTTATAAATATCTTGTAAAAAGTAAAACAAGGGTATAAATGACTTTAACCCATATTCTATAAAATAGTGAGAATTTTTTGAAATACATTTTTAATAAACATGTATGTGGATGATAAAGAGTTTCCAGTAGATAATTACGTATAAACAACCTCGGATAATGAAGAGATTGTGAAATAAACTCTTACCAATTTGGTAACTTACAAAACATACACCCCATGAAAGAGGTATCATAAAATGAATATGTAAATAAACATAAATTAAAGTGTATTAGACAAAGAATACAATCATGATTAGTATATACACCACACCAAATGTAATAGTGGCAATATAGCATGAATCTCAAGGGAATAAGGAGTGAGATGAAAACCCCCTACCTTGCACTTTCCTTTAGTCAATGGTACATTTAACCTCCTGTATGAATATTGTAGTATGTTATTAAGGTATAACAGAACTATATTAATATTTATTATATCATACATGGTTCATTTATTACTTTATACTACACAATTAATAATAATTTACATGTTAAATTAATATTTCGGGTAATAATCGCTTTCTTTATCGTATGTGTTTTAACTTGTTACTCTTGATTGTATCACTTAGATCATGATTTAAATACTTCCAGAATAAAAAACATGATTTATATATAATATATATTTAGAATATAAAAATTTATAATAGACTTATATATGAAATGGAAAACACCATTTATGGAGACGGTAGTCCGTACGTACGCATAAATGTTGTTTCCGTTTTCATATAGTATTGAACGGAAGTAAGTGAATAAGATATATGTAAGTACATAAATACTTATATATATAAATATATATATCTAAATTAGAATTATTTTGTCATATATTAAATACTTATTAGTAATATATATTTTTATAATCATCGATGAATGGTGATCTTGGAAATGAAACTCATCGCATCGTGGAGACGGTAATCCGTACGTACGCACGAGCGAAAATATCATTATTTTGATATTAAAATAATATATAATTGGATGTTATATCATATATACATAATCATTATCATGTTATATTTATTATTTACATCAAATACACATCATTATTATACCCATCCAAATAATAATGTATTTAATAACAATTACACCACGACGTGGAGATGGTAAGTCGTACGTACGCACGTATGGTGACATGTCATTCAAAGGGTGGATAGAATAATGAATTTGGTTGTACCATAATTATAATAACATCATATTATATAGAAGATACTGGAGTTATTATTTTATAATGGAAACAACAAAGAAAAAGGAAGTGGAAGAAGAAAGGAACTTGAAACAGGGTGGTGAAATCATTACCTCTTCTTCGGGTTCTTTCTTTTGATTTGATCAAAAGGGCTTCTTAGGTTGGCTTTCTAATCAAACTAAGGCCTACAGGTTGAAGGGAGGATAGTTTATTAGGTATTTGGGAAGGTTTTTTTTGAGAAAAATGTCTTAGAAGGTGTTAATTAGAGTGAAGGGTGAGTTCCCTTTTATAAGAGGGGTGAGGGGAACCTTAGGAAAAACTTAAAATATTATTTTATAACAAATTTATATTCAGTTTATAATGGCACCAAATTGATTTATTTCTAAGATAAGGCGAGTAAGGGTTGAAATCCACTCAACCAATAGGTTTTAGACAGGTTTGGGTCATTTTATTAACCTTATCTTCTAGTTTTAACTCTTAGTTAATTAGTTTGACATTTACCATGTCTCTTGGTCTTTTTATATTATAGGGTTAATAAAATTACTATAAACTTTCAATATACCCCCAAGTGGTAAATTAATGATACAAATATCATGATATAATTCATTTGGCTGAACCTTAGATTTTTAGGAATAGAATATCAATTTATAATATAATATTTGTTTTAAAAACTCTTTTATGTCAATTTTGGAACTATTGGGTATTTTGTTTTTGATAAATTCATAACAGCATTATTACTTCGAACATAATTCATATAACCAATACTAATATTTCATATTAACCTAGAAAATTATTTTAATTCATAAAAAGTCTCAAATTACATTTTTTTGGGTATTTATAATATCAATTATCTTAATATTTTATTGATACGGTAATTACTGCATCATCATTGTGTCATAAATAAATTAAAGTATTTAATGTCTAAAAATTATAAACAAAATACCATTATGTAGGAAATATTTTTATCTTTCTAATGATTATTTATTGTCAAAATATTACTTATATAACACCATATAAAAATTAATTACTAAAAGTTTTTTTTATGTCAATTTTTCCTTTACATTAAATTAATTAATCTAAAATGTCATTATCATTCATAAGTGGCTCCATGGGGTCCAAAAATTGACCCAAAGATGTCTATGGTCTATCATTACTCAAAAAATAAGGTTAGGACATGTGTTAAGGTAATTTTTAATTATTACAATACTCTTTTTACCTTGAATTACCCTATTTACCTTTAACCGTGGTAAATAAAAGTAAAAAGTTACTATTCACCAAAAATTATTTTTATCTTATTAAACCACATTTTACTCCTTGATATTAACTTTGTCTCTCGAATTTTTGAAATTCAACTCACAGAAGTAGTAAATTTATGTTTTATGTGAATTTTCAAATTCTCCAAGGAGGTGGGTAAAAGACGGTGAAAAGTTCTATAAAAAAAATTATATATCTAAAATTATTATAAACTGACTCCAATGAATTATATTTAAATTATATAGGTATTATGTATCTATTTTGACCTAAAATAAATTTAAATAAAATAAATAATTATTTAAATAAAAATTTGGTTTTAAATGATAACTCAGTGTTTTTTCACTATTCATCAAAAATTGAACGTTTTCAGAAAAATACCAAAAATTCACCCTAGGATAATTTCAATATTCCGAATCAAAAAATGAAGTTCATTTTAAAAGAAAAAATATATAAATTTCAAAAAGTGGGTATTACTATTCTTAACGGCTAGTTTGATTGGTTATGGTGTGTTAGAACTCAAAGTTGTGTATAACACACGCTATTGTATTATTCAAAGAGAATCATACCATGAAAGCTTGGGGTGTTACATTCTCCCCTCATTCAATAAATTTTTTCCTCACAATTTATGATCGGTATTGGAAAATTGGGGTTGACATTTCAAATTATCTTAGTTGAAATCCCACATCGAAAAATGGTTTAATGAGGCCTCTATTTAAAATAAAGAGTGTTAAGTATGATGGTTACCAAAAATAACACATACTAGGGTTCCATGTAGGAAAACATGGATATGGAAGAGAAATCTAACCATCAATATCTGATGGAGAGTGGTAGAGAACATGGATATGAAAAGGCCATCAATCACAAAGCCATAAATTTGTGATGATCTAAGGTACCATCTAGGACAACCTTTTTGTTCTAAGTTCCTTTTCTTAATGTTGAGGATTTATTTAGGAGATTTACTAAGAATGTAAGGAAATATACTTACTTGTCATGTATACTTTCATTCTTTAATAAATTTTTACCACAAACCCATTTTCACTCCAAAAGTTAATAGAACTCATAAATAATCTATTTATCCTAACCGTATCGGGTTCCAAAAATAAATTTATAATTCATCTATCAGAACATTAAAAAAAGAAAAAGAAAACTACATTATACACTCTAGGGACTTCACGTAGTCTAGTGGTAGGCGATAAATCCCAATTGCACTATGTTTTTGGTTTTGATTCATGCAGCTTTGTCCAATGTGACGGGTTATCACACAGTCTGTGTGTTGTCCTTTTTATAAATATCCAAAAATAACATTAACAATAGCATCCAATGTAAAATATAATACATTCCAAACATTATACTTATCCAAAATACTTCTCTAAACTCTTCGTCCAAAAATTATATGAAAGGTAAACATAATGTAGATCCTTTTTACCCCGTAATAGCATGTGAATACCTTCATCATGTATTCCCTTAAAACACTGAAACATCCTGAATTACCATAAAACCATATTGATTACATTCATGCTCCCTTATTCCTTATAGAATATTGGATATACTTCGTCCATCCAAAAATGTTTTAAACTCCAACAATGATGGAAGATACAAATCTTTAATCAGTTTTAAGGCAGTCAAAAATATCCAATATAATCTACCCAAATCAACCATATCTTATTCCAAAATCAGTACCTCAATATTATGACCATATTAAGGTTTATCTTTCCTTCAACCTTATAATTTCCAAAACGTTTAACTCTCTGTAGAGTCAATTTTCTTATTACCATAAAATCTCAAATCCTCAATGAAATAGTACTGCAGTACAATCCTTATTTATTTTCAGTACATCATTGATACAGCACTTCAATGAAATAATTCCAAAATAACAACATAAGAACACTAGTCATTCCTCTTCATCTGTGGTAGTATCATAACTTTATTATTATCCAATAGCATCATTTGCAGCATAGTCTGATGACTGGTACATTGGTTCGCGTAGTGTCCAAACTCTTTGCAGATGAAGCATTGTACATTTGAAACCTTTTTCTTACCCTTGCAGTCACGTACTTCGTGTCTTTTTTCTCCACACTTATAACATACTCCCATTTCCTTCAAGCATTTTCCAAGGTGATTCTTTCCATAGTTATCACATATAGGAAAATCCTTCTTTACCTTCTTCCCTTTATCCGTCCTTCTCTCTACCATCATTTCCTTCTCTAGATTCCCTTCAATTCCGTAGGACTCCGAGAATTCTTTACTTATCTTATCAACACATGATACTATTTATTAATATGATGATAATACATGGGAGACTATTTCCCTTCTAAATTATGGCTTAAGACCATAAAAGATATGATCTTTTTTACTCTTTGGATCATGCGGATTGCTGGAGTTCTCATTCCTTCTACTAGGCACCATTTCTAAACAATGGAATACATTAGATTAGTTTATGAATAGAAATACCTAATCCCAAACTTGTAAAACACTTAAAATAAATTAAACAGTTTAGGGATATAATCCATAATCATAAAAATGTCAAAAAATGAGAATTATCCTAAGCATATCCCTCGGGAGTGTCGTAACCAATAGTGCAGCAAGGCCTGTTGTCGTGCACCAGTTCCCGTTCAAGTCTAGATCAAAGCGGTGTTTTCGGGTTTTACCCCTAGGTACATCTGTGCTAGAGCCACCCCTACCTGCTCGTATCCAAACAGGGATGTATTACTCGGAAAACTCACAAAATCTCTACAATATCAAAATTATAGGAAGTTCTTCTATACTAATCCTCAAAGTCTATCTTAGGGATATGTGCTCTAATCAGAGTTTATATAAATCAAGTTTCTAAGGTTATTGCTAAACTTCCTCTAATACCAACTGTAATGCCCCGACCCTAGTTACCTAGAGTCGGTGCATTATTTTAATACATTGGCATGATTATAAGGAATCAAGTCCCGAAGGACCGATCGGTTTAGCAGTCTTGGAAAATAGATTACATACATGAATGTTACATTACACTTTAAGACATAAAAAACAATATAAATAATATTTTATGAATGCCATTATTCCCTTGGATTAACCCTGCATATTAATCACAATACACTTCTTGGAATCCTGGGAAAAATAAAACATAGAAATGGGTGAGCTCAAATGCTCAGTAAGGGTAAGAAATACATCGGAAACTTTCATAAATAAGCAAAAACATTTAAGGCAATGTATAACTAAAACAAAATCCTTTTAAACATGAACTTCAGCATAATATGGAAAAAATAAAATTAAATAATGTCATTTACTTATTCACATGGATATTCTACTTGTCGAATAATCACATGAAATATCACTAACCACTTTCATAACGATGGAATGAATAATTCCCAACTTTAATTTATGTGTCAAGGCCTTGTGCGAAGACCTAAGGGCTAACTGTAACTCGAACCCATCCCGGAGAGCCTCTTTAACTGGACTCCATCCTAGAGAGCCTCTGTAACCAGACTCTAACCCTGAGTGTCTCAAATAACTGGACACCAACCCGGAGTGCCTCTAATAACCGGACACCAACCCGGAGGGTCTGCTGTAACCAGACCCCGACCCGGAGGGCTTACTTTTACCGGTCCCCAACCCGAAACATACTAGTCCAACACATTCATCTTAAGTAGAGGATGAAATGTAACAGAAACATTCATATTAAAAATAGTATACGAAATGCCGAAACATTAACCATAAACCATTAATGGCATAAAAATAACTCATCCATATTCAAACATATCAAAAACCTTAAATACAATATGGATGATTTTTATCATAATAAATAAACTTCAAACAAGTGTAAATTTTATCAAAGGATGTTGACATAGATTAAATCAAAACTATTTGAGAGAAATATCTCTTTTTTCCATTCATTTAAAAGTCACATAATTATAGAGAAAAAATTTATTTTGAAAACATTATTATAAGTTTTTAATGGAAGCTTCAACAATTTTATTATGGAAGAAAATAGCCGCACCCACCGTATAAGTTAAAAGAATACATTCTTACCTTAATTTTGTCGAAAAGGTTAAAAAGGACCTTGTTTGGAAAAAGACAGAAAGATTCCTTTATAAATCTCTTGTAAAAAGTAAAATAAGGGTATAAATTACTTTAACCCATATTCTATAAAATAGTGAGAATGTTTTGAAATACATTTTTAATAAACATGGATGTGGATGATAAAGAGGTCCCAGTAGATAATTACGTATAAATAACCTTAGATAATGAAGAGATTGTGAAATAAAACCTTACCAATTTGGTAACTTACAAAACATACACCCCATGAAAGAGGTATCATACAATGAATATGTAAATACAAATAAAGTAAAGTGTATTAGAAAAATAATAAAATCATGTTCAGTACATACACCACAAAAAATGTAATAGTGGCAATATAGCATGAATCTCACGGGAATAATGAGTGAGATGAAAATTCCTTACCTTGCATTTTCCTTCAGTCGATGGTACATTTAACCTCCTGTATGAAGATCATAGTATGTTATTAAGGTATAACCGAACTATATTAATATTTATGATATCATACATGATTCATTTATTACTTTATACTACCCATTTAATAATAATTTATATGTTAAATTAACATTTTGGGTAATAATCACTTTCTTTATCATACGTGTTTTAACTTGTTACTCTTGATTGTATCACTTAGATCATGATTTAAATACTTCTTGAATATAAAACATGATTTATATATGATATATATTTAGAATATAAAAATGTATAATAGATGTATATAAGAAATGGAAAACACCGTTTATAGAGATGGTAGTCCGTACGTACGCATAAATGCTGTTTCCGTTTTCATATAGTATTGAACGGAAGTAAGTGAATAAGATATATGTAAGTACATAAATAATTATATATATAAATATATATATCTCCAGTAGAATTATTATTTCATATATTACATACTTATTAGTAATATATATTTTTATAATCATCGATGAATGGTGATCTTGGAAATGAATCTCATCGCGTCGTGGAGACGGTAATCCATACGTACGCACGAGCGAAAATATCATTCTTTTGATATTAAAATAATATATAATTGGATGGTATATCATATATAAAGAATCCTTATAAAGTTATATTTATTATATATATCAAATACACATCATTATTATACCCATCAAAATAATAATGTATTGAATAACAATTACACAACGAAGTAGAGATGGTAAGCCGTACGTACGCACGTATGGTGACATGTCATTCAAAGGGTGGATAGAATAATGAATTTGGTTGTACCATAATTATAATAACATCAAAGTATATATAATATAATGGAGTTATTATTTTAGAATGGAAACAACAAAGAAAAAGGAAGTGGAATAAGAAAGGAACTTGAAACAGGGTGGTCAAATCATTACCTCTTCTTCGGGTTCTTCCTTTTGATTTGATCAAAAGGACTCCTTGGGTTGGATTTATGATCAAAATAAGGCCTCTAGGTTTAATGGGGTATAGTTTAGAGGGTATTTGGGCAGGTTTTGGTCAATCTAAATGTCTTAGAAGGTGTGAATTAGAGTAAAGGGTGAGTTCCCTTTTATAAGAGGGGTGAGGGACACCTTAGAAAAAACATAAAATATCATTTTATAATAAATTTATATTTGGTTTAAAATGGCTCCAAATTGATTTATTTCGAGTCTAAGGTGGTTAATGGTAGACATCCACTCAACCAATAGGTTTTATACAGTTTTGGGTCATTTTATTAACCTTATCTTTTAGTTTTAACTCTTAGTTAATTAGTTTGACATTTACCATGTCTCTTTGTATTTTTATATTATAGGGTTAATAAACTTACTATAAACTTCCAATATACTACCAAGTGGTCCATTAATGATAAAAATATCATTATATAAGTACTTTGGACGAACCATAGATTTTTATGAATATAATATCAATTAATAATATAATATTTTTTTTAAAAACTTTTTTATGTCAATTTTAGAACTATTGGGTATTTTGTTTTTGATAAATTCATAACAGAATTATTACTTCAAAATTAATTCATATAACCAATCCTAATATGTCATATTAACCTAGAAAATTATTTTAATTCATGAAAAGTCTAAAATTACATTTTTTTGGGTATTTATAATATCAATTATCTTAATATTTCATTGATACGGTAATTACTGCATCATCATTGTGTCATAAATAAATTAAATTATTTAATATCTAAAAATTATAAATAAAATAAAATTATGTAGAAAATCGTTTTATATTTCTAATTAATATTTATAGTCAAAAATATTAATTATATAACACCATATAAAAATCAATTTCTAAAAGGTTTTTGTTTATGTCAATTTTTCCTTTACATTAAATTAATTAATCTAAAATGTCATTATCATTCATAAGTGGCTCCATGGGGTCCCAAAATCTACCCAAATATGCCCATGGTCGGCCATTACTCATCCAATAAGGTTAGTACATGTTTTAATGTAATTTTTAATTATTACAATACTCTTTTTACCTTGAATTACCCTATTTATCATTAACTGTGGTAAATAAAAGTAAAAAGTTACTATTCACCAAAAAATTATTTTTATCTTATTGAACCACATTTTACTCATTCATATTAACCGTGTCTCTCTGATTTTCGAAATTCAACTCATAGAAGCAGTAAAATTAAGTTTTATGTGAATTTTCAAATTCTCCTAGGACGTGGGTAAAAGACGGTGAAAAGTTCTATAAAAAAAATTATATATCTAAAATTATTTTAAACTGACTCCAATGAATTATATCAAATTTATATAGGTATTATGTATCTATTTTGACCTAAAATAAATTAAAATAAAATAAATAATTATTTAAATAAAAATTCGGTTTTAAATGATAACTTAATGTTTTTCACTATTCATCAAAAATTGAACGTTTTTAGAAAAATACCAAAAATTCACCCTAGGCTAATTTTGATATTCTAAATCCAAAAATGAAGTTCATTTTAAAAAATAAAATGTATAAAATTTTAAAAAGTGGGTATTACTATTCTCAATGGCTTGTTTGATTGGTTGTGGTGTGTTAGAACTCGAAGTTGCGTATAACACACGCTATTGTATTATTCAAAGAGAATCGTACCATGAAAGGTTGGGGTGTTAAAAATGCTTAATCCACCAACATATCGAAATTAAGATCCTTGTATAAGAGGGATCACTTTTTTATCTCTGGATGAATAACACAAATGAAAAACCTATAACAACCATTAGATGAAAGTGGCCTTTCTGAATACTCAGGATCTCATCTATTTTCATTATCTCCACCTCCTCACAAACAACCATTAGATGAAAGTGGTCTTAAATAATTTCCAAGACATTCCAACTTTCAATGATGGTGTAACAATCACCCTCCACTGATCCAATCTTTGGCCTCTAAAAAAATCCTAGAACAGTAAGCACATTAAAATATTCAAGAGTTCTCAATGATCTCAAGACACTCTCAACTTCCTCAAGTCATTCTATAGATTCCAATGGACCTCAATCACCAAGGAAGACAGGAAATAACTGATAAGAACCATAAATTGTAAAAGTCCCACTAAAGACCTTGGGGACTTCTCTTGGAGTAATATTATGAACAAAATAAAAACACAAAACTGAAATCAACATCAACTCAAAATGCAACCAAAAAGAACATCCCAATCCAAAACAATATGCACACAAGTTAAACAACACAAACAAACCCATAATCCAATTTTCAAAAACCACCTTTTTCATTCAAATTCAAAACCACCTCCTTCCAAGTCCACTATCCAAATTCCAAATCCCATTTTCCAATAGAACCTAAACATAAAATTCCCTTTTCAAAACAAAACCCATGCCCAAAATTATTTTTCATTTAGAAAACCGATTTTCCCAAAACCATTTTCCTTTTAAAGACCATTTTTTCCAAAAAAACAACATCCCTTTAAAAATCAACTAAATCCTACCAAAAAATCAAACCAAAATCTTGGATGATGAACTAGTGTCAATGCATAACCAAGTGGAATGGTTAGTGGTCTATACCCTAAGTAATCATAAACAACTAATATGACCTTGAACCATGCACCCAAACATAACATGGGTCACTACTACATGTGATATCACAAGATGAAATTGGATCACCTCTATTGTAATACCTCATCTAAACCACAAAAAACAAAAAAAAAGACTCAAATTCAGGACTACCCATATAATCTTGAGGAACAAAATGAGAAAGGGTTCATGAAATCCTTCTGATACCTTCCTATCGAGTATTGAAAGTCATAATCTCTAATCTACCTAACATACCAAATAACAAGGGCCTGCTTTAAAACCGTTTTTTCACGAACCGAGATTGGCTATTGTCCAAACCAACAACTAACTCGATCCAAGACAAGGACGGATGTTTATTCCCCATACCCATGGGCTAAAAACTAGTTTTGGGTATCTAAATAATCCATATGGTAATGATTTATCCCAATTAACACCATGATCAAATTAAAAAAAACAGGCCACATAACTTAACAAAAAACTAAACATCAATAAATATACCAACCAATTCAGATAAAACATTAATATAAAAGAAGAAACAAAATAAAAAACTAAAACCGAACTACGTAACATGATCTCCATGTGACTTATTGGTCACCACCAACGACAAGACCAACCTGCTCCAATGGAAAACTGTACCAGAAACTTGACATGTAAAATAGATCAGGTCTACCAACAATGAGTGGCACAAGTAGGGTGTGAGTTTAAAATGATCATAATATAATCACCATAGATTCCATGAATTTCCATTCCTAAAAAATTTCATAAAGACTATTTTTAAATAAATTTATAAAATAGGATTTTAAGCATTTTAAAACAACCAAACACATCATTTCATGAGTTCCCTTTAAAAAAAACACATACAACTTTCTTCTTAAAATGGTTTCAAATTATAAAACCTAGTTCAAAAACCAAATACCAAGTAAGAATCAATACCATGTGACTAAAAGTGGATATTTATAATGTAATGAAAAAAACCAAGAAGGCATAAACCAATGGGAATAATATCCACATGTAGTAGAAATATAAATAATAAACCAATAGTAAATCATGGTCGTTTCCTAAAACTCTCTAGAGGAAATACCTAGACATTCCTTTTTGCACTCACGTATTAGTATATGGTTTAAAACCATATTCAGTAACCAACAAGACACTCTAAATTAGCCAATCGAGTGGCACGTCCCACCAGGCCTCCTATAAAATACAAGGCTTACCAACTCCTCTAATCAGGGTCAATAAGAAACCATCACTCTACCCTCTAAATTAAATCCCATGATAATTGTACATAGTAAAAGGGAGATTCCTTCACATGCTGGGATCAACGAAAACCACCACCACTGTATTTACCTACCCCAAACACCGACACGACTTATGAGATAATCCACTCCTCAGAAAGTCCACCATAAAGGTTCCCATCCCATAAAAATCCATGAAAAGTTACAAGAAGGCCATCACATCATTTTAATTTAAAAAAACAATTTTTAAATTACTTTTAAATACCAACCAGGTATTCCGCTACCCAAATTTCAACCAATTCTCTATAACATGTCAGAATGCCAACCGAGACCATACATCACATGAGTTCCAAAACTAATTTCCAATACATCACAAGGTGTAAATCGGTCCTTCACATCACATCACATCGCAAACATATATTCAAAGAGAAAAAAAGGTTCTAACTGAGCCTTTAAAATTTCCAATACATATATATTACTAATCCATTTTCACACCATATCCAAATTCAATATGAAACACCAATTTCATGTTCACAATTAAAACCAGGATTTTACATTTCAAATAAAAATTATTTCCAAGAAAAATTTGAAACATGCAACAATATTAAAAGATCCAAATAGTTATTTTACAACAATTAGTTTCCAGTTATTTCTTAAAGTTCCAAATAGGCCCTTATACCAATAATTCGCCAAACCATATCTCAAAATTCCAAATTGTCCTGGTTTTTGGAAACACATTTGAAACAAAATTTAAAGTCACATGAAGCACCAAAACCCCATTTAGAAATCAAATAACCATTTTAGAAAAATAAATAGGGAAAGGAGGAGAATCCTTTGAAAAACAATGGTTGAAGGATGATCCAATGTTATCAAGGTTCCAAACTGGACACAAGAAACCATTAAGAACAAACACATTTCCTAAAGAATCCAAATCCTAATTTAAAAATCCCATAACACTTAAAAATACTTTAAAGAAAACCCAAAACAACATTCAATTAAACTATTAAAGTATCCAAACAATAACCCAAACCCCTTTTTATGAAACATCACTTGCTTTTAAACAAACACAATATGCCACACATAAGTGTCCAAACATAAAAGCCACCAATTTCTACATAAAATATCCAATTCACAATCCAAACCCATTTCCAAGACATAAACCAAGTAAAACATAACCCAAAACAACTTATTTCACTTTAAAGGTTTAATTGGAATTTTATCAAATACCTTGCATTCTTTTAAATATAGTAGTAATTAATGAAACCTTTTATAAAATGATTTTTCACCCATTCTCCATCATCAAAACACCATAATAATTTATAATAACATTCCAAAAAAATATTTTAAATTTCAGAAAGCATTAAAAGAAAGATAAATCATCAAAGTAATGTACTATAATAGAAATGGTTGGAAACACCTACCATAACGACATGCAAACACAATGAAACTTCAGGAGAAGGAAAAATCGAGCCCAAGAGAGGATCCACACACCCTAACATCCAATAAGTTGATCCAAACATAAACCTTAACCCATACGATTTGGAAAATAGGGAACCAACCATGAAAATACTAATAAACCATGAGAGGAGAAAGGGAAAATGGAAGAAAACCAAAGGATGAAGAGAGAGGATACCCAACCATTCAATCTGGGTGAAGAATCAGCAAGAAACCACCTTGGAATCCACTTTGAGGGTATTGGAAAAGCCAAAATTCTCCATAGGAGGAATCTAGGTTGGGGGAATATAATTGGAGTGTCCAAGGTAGGAAACAACAATTAAAAATAAGGAAAAAATCAAAACAGAACCTATTTTGGGTGGGCTGCGCGGTTAGCTCACCCAGTTAAAAAAAACTGTTTGCAAATTGTGCAATTCGAAACTATCAAGTGTTTCAAGAGCTATAAAAAAATTCATAATGGTTAGTTTAACCGTGCACCTTAATCGTGTGAACTTTTCACACATAGGATACATGGTTAAACAAACTATTCACCTTAACTGTGTGACCTGAAAAAAGTCTCCAAACATCACCCTTTTCACCCTAAAACTCCTCTAATTCAAGGGGATAAACCATCCATAAAATAAAATTCATATAGAAGTTACCATAGGGGTTTTAAAAACTCCCTTCCATGCTACTTTTCTCCCCATACCTTTCACAATATCCATTAATATGTCAAAAACCACTCAAAACCTTGAGAACACAAATATTCAAACCTGGAACTTAACCCAAACCTCATCCAAAACAAAACCGAAGACATGAAAAGGATAAAATGAAAGAAATTATAGGTTCACGATGTGACACTAAAAATATATTATATTTCTTCCTCCACATCCCTGATACTACCACACCATGGATGAATGGAGAATCCTTTCAAAGAATTTTGTGATTCATTAACCCATGGATACCCTAGGAGGAAGTAGTCATTTAGATAATTCTAAGTGATCTTCATTATGTGTCATATTGAATATATGATGTTGGTAAAAAATATGTATATGGTATTCACTTAATTTTATATTATGAATTTTTTTAGTTTTATAGTATGAATGATCGTGGTTTTTGGTTTTTTTTCTCTTTAATTATATCATTAAGTGTTATGAAATACAAATAAACCTTATAGTGGTTTTATAGAATTTTTATAGATAAATAGATTCATGAAATCATGTTTAAAATGAATAATAATTTCAATCATAATCTCAATCATAAAATACCATATAGATTTAGAACTATGATACATCACATGACTTGGAATGTCATAGGTTATGATGGGATCCTTCCATATGAAATACGACATCATAGCTCATGGTATAGTATAAATGTACCAATTATAATGTATCATAATGTATGATATGTGTCTATAGTAAGCTATTATATAGAATATATTTTATGTCATAGAACATTCTTTTGAATCATTAGAGGCAATAACAACAAGTCGTTTTCTAAAAACCGATCATCTAATCATTTAAATGAGATAGTGGATATTGAAAAATATATTTAATATCTATACGGGATGATATAAAAGGCCATGGCACACCTAAAATTAAATGTGATATGGTTTATAATCTAAATGGATATTGATGATATATTTTATATAATATATTATAAATTAAAAATAATATTTTATTAATTATTTATAAGTTATGTTCAAACATGATTTTTTATTTTTATTTAACTTTTAATATTTTTATAAATTTAAAAGTTATAATTTTTTTATAAATAACTGAATTATAAAGTGTTTCTAAGTAACTAATAAAGGCCTTTTTGAATCATTTAACATATAAATATCATTAATAGGAATTTTTAGTATTAAATACATTTTATCAAAATGATATGACATATAAATTTTATAATATATATATATATATATATATATTATTGAAATTTATCAATTATTTATAAATTAAAAAATAAGTAAAAATATAATAGAATTTATATGAAGTTATGAATTATTTTAAATTATTTATTTGAATTATTCAAATTAAAAGCCTTATTTTGATATTATGTAAATCATGTCCAGATCATTTTTGATATTTGATATGATTAAGTTTAAAATAATATATTATATGTGATATTATGAATATATAAAATGCATACATAATATATAAATGTTCCATATAAAATTTAATATGTCTATAATTCCATAGAAAATATTATAAATTTGAATAAAGTTCATATATAAATATAATATGAAGGATTTTAAATTATAACTAAATTTACTTTATTGATATTAATAGAATGTTGACAATGTATATAAAGTTATGAAATATTCTGAATTTTTTATTTTATAGAATTCTTATAATGTTTATATCTTCTTTAAATTTATAAAAGTCCATGTTTTTAGTTTATTATATTTTTTATTCTTGTATATAAATTTTTTATTTTATGAATTACAATTTTTGTAGTTTAAATTTTTTTTGAAGGTAGTGTTCTAGTCAAAGACCAAAGTACAAAATTTATTGAAAGAAATAAACGGTTACATAAGTCTGAAATAAGAAATTTTGTTCACATCCCTAACATAAAGCAGGAGTAACTCATGTGGAATATTATCCATCCAAATCATATCATGTGAAACCCCCATATTAGCAAGTCCAAAAGTGATCCTATTTGCTTCACGATACGTATGAGTGACAATGAAGTTGATATCTGAGAGCAAGTTTACGCAGTCCATCCAGCACACCGTGAGCGCCCAAGTGAGATGAATGGTACCATTCCAGATGGCTTGGAAAATAGTGGTGGAGTCACTTTCAATCCTGATATTGTTCCAGTTGTGCAGCTTGGCGAATGAGATAGCATGGATAATTCTCATCATCTCGGATTCCAATGAGGAAGAAAAACTGAGGGATCCATAGAAGCAATCGAGCGTCTGGTCGAGGTGATTTCTGAAGATGGATCCACAACCCACTGGGTCAGGGTTTCCTTTAGAGGCACCATCCACATTGATTTTATTCTAGCCTGGGGACAGGGGCTGCCAAAAAACTTTAAAGGTAGATCTAGGTCAAGGGTAATTTCCCTCAACTCCAATGCGCCTAAGAATCCCAAGGTCATGAACTGAGTTGCTGTAATGATCTTTTTGAATTGAAGCCGCCTCCCGTATCGCGATGAGAATTTTCAATTTACCTACATTAAGCATGAATGAGTTGTTACAGAAAATAAGATTGTTTCTACCATACCAGATCATATGGATCTCTAGCATTATATTCTTGAAATTTTTGAGTGTAGATGGTTGTTTTGTAGTTATATAACCTCATGAGTTATGAGGTTGAATTTAAATATTAAGTATATTGTATACATATTAGGTTCTATAATTTTGGTGTAATTGATTTCGGTCTTGAGTAATAGACCATGGGTAGTGGGATATTGTGTAATCCAGCTCATTAGACTAAGAGCTTAGTCTCTATCTTCAAAATTGGAGGTTATTTACTAGTCACAACATGCTTACTCTTGTAGGGATTATTGATTTTATATGAGTCTAATACTACACATAAAGAAATATCATATATTTTATTAATATGATTCATTTATATATGAGTAAATATGGTTTATTTTGAATTTAGGTAAGTATAATAAGCTAATAGTAATTCAAATAGTTACACATCAATATGGGTTAAGAATTCTGATTTTGGGGAAGGATTGAGGATTGAAAACTCTATCATTACAATCATTCATAAACATAAATGAAATCCATGAGATGAAATAGTGTTATATTTTAAACCCATTTTTTTAATATGTGTTCGATTCTATCCAATGTGATCACAAATGAAAACATCGATCATCCAAATAAGATGGTTTTTATATAGTTTGGTGTCAATGGATTTTCTTGTTTTGGGAAAGTAGGTTGTGGGTGAACCTAATAGGATTATGTGACCATATCTTGTGTAACATTTAGGTCCCAATTATTTGGTAAAACTTTATATGGTTATGATACTAGAGAAATCTATCTTGGATGGTTTATATAATGTATTCGGATAAAGAGATGTCTATTAAAATTTCTAAGATTAATATATAACCTAATTAACATGATGGTTTACCAAAAATAGATAAGTGATAAGATAAATGAAGGGTTTTGGAGGGGTAAAACTTATCCAAATTTACTATAATACATGAACCAAAACCTATTTTTTCACATGATTTTCCATTAATATTGGAATGAATAAAAAATGAAGAATGGTATGAATTTTCATTATTGATCCATATCATCCAATAACACCAATATGATCACCATAGTGATCACTTAGATGTATTATATATAATCCTTCCTCTAAGGATATGCACATTAGAAATGAATCTTCCAAATCTTGAGAGGTATCCCCTATGACTTATAGATTTCTATATCCATGAACATATAGAGTAAGAGGGATAGATAGATATAGAGAGATTCATATTCAAGGAAAATTATTTGATAGGAATATGACACACAATCAAATATTATTTTTCTCCCTAAATACATTTTGAGTACACTCTTAAAGTATACAAATGATTAAAAAAATGTTTGATAATAGGAGTGATTTATATAAATTGTATATAACCTATTTTCACTAATAATGAATCATTTAACACCATAAACCATCAATATTATTCATTATGGATCGAATAAATTATCATTACATGATAATCAACCAAACATGAATGTTTAGAGTAGGAAGAAAAGGTTGAACCATGCATTTTCATAAAACACATAAACCTCCATGGGAATCACTATGATGTAGTGACATTCACCACATAGTGGTTTATCCAAGACAAACTATGAAATGGTCTAAACGTCCACATTGTGGTAATGGATTTAGTGAATACTTATCTAAATATCATACTTGTAATAAATCATTATACACTTGAGCACTTTGACCATTG
The DNA here is from genome assembly GCA_963277665.1 of Viscum album. Taxonomy (NCBI): domain Eukaryota; kingdom Viridiplantae; phylum Streptophyta; class Magnoliopsida; order Santalales; family Viscaceae; genus Viscum; species Viscum album. The sequence goes on along the minus strand of OY728143.1, from coordinate 1,666,877,272 downwards.
TTGACCACATGTAATAATTGGTGTAATCAAATCCAAAACTATTTCTGGGTACCTTCCAAATATACTTTTATAAAATATATGATTCATTTTCACCACATGTTTCATATTATATAAAAACATGTGAAAATCCATATAAAACAACTTTTGGATATCCTCTAAAACATTATTTAGTAATATTGTCACATTTTTCAAAAAAAACATTATAACAAAAAAATTCCTATTCACACAACCGCTATGTTTATCCACTTAAGTCTTTGTATCATTGAAACAAATATGAATTCTATAATACATAAATGTAAAAAATATTGACCTAAAACAAAGTTTCAATGCTAATAAACAAACCAAATAATTTAGCACGATATCTATCAACAACATTTATCCCCATAAAAATGTTTAGAAACTACATCATATACAAGTATATATAAACACATAGTTTCATTCCTAAAGACTAAAAGTGGTGATGGGAAACAAAGAATGTTAATCCCATATAAATAAATCACATGTTCTATGTTCTCAAAGTATATACTAACCTAACAGAATATGAAATCTCATGCCATTCACTTAAGTGGATGAGAATATCAAAGGCCTCTCATCTAATAGATTAAAAATTTTGATTTCTCTTATCAGGGTATTTCCAAAAACTTCCTAAAACTATCTTAATCATGGTCCCATATGTCATAATAATTATACAAAGGATAAATTGAATCTTCATTAATCATGTAATGATGAAATGGTCAACAATATACCCAACCACAACTTAATTATCTTTTCTTGAAGGATGAATTAAAAAAAAGGTATTAAAGAATTAAAGTTCACATTATAGGTATGTTTACATGATTTTGTATAAAGATTAAAAATAAAATATACACCCCTAGAATACGAAGGACGTAGTGTATGAAACTTCTTGTATTATACATGTTTTTTCATCCAATAAAAAAATATCAATTTTTGTCTCAAGATCATATTCCATACCTTGATATGAAATATTTCAATTTTTAACCTTAACGTGTCATCAAAACCTAACTATATATATTATGAACATTCATATGAGATAAATAAAATCTATATATTGAGTGGTCAAGTATCATTTCACATTATTATTTTTTATATCCGACTTTGAATAAAGATAAGGTGGAGGTAATCTTTTGTATAACATGATAAATTTTATATTATTAAATTCATTTATGAATACTAAAAAAATCATACATAATTTCATGTATAATCATATCCTATATGATAAAATACATCAAATTAATTATTTTTGTAACACATGTAGAGTTTTTATCATCTAATTTCATATATATGTAATTCCATTCAAAACACAATGTGAATATTTGAAAAATATTACTACCCATGTCTTTTATACACTTTAAATCGAGAATTATTATATAAAAAATAGTTAAAAAAATCCTAAAAGATTGTGAGTCCTAGTGTCTTTGGTAAATTAGGTACATAGAACAATAACTTGAACATGGGTACAAGAAAATTATTAAAAAACTCCAAATCATTCCATTATATTCCATCGATCATCTAAGACTACACAGGATAACCTAGAAACGTATATAAGAATGGGGTCATCAATAAATTATGGTAATGGAATAATAAAATCATTTTATAAGGTAAGTCTATACATTTGAGTCAAGAGGCATAAAATAGTGACATATAAATATTAGAATCAAAATCATGAACATTGAATAATGGTATAATATGGTAACATCATGATGACTTAAAGAATTTGGAAACAATATAAAACAAGTTTTCATAAACATAAGTCATGTATAACCATTGAGACATCATAACATAGTGTTATTAAGATATACTGCAAAGAAGAATAAAATGTATCTTATAATATTAAAACATTACCCTATTCTTGGAGGTATGTATAATTCTAGTCCCACCTATCATATACACATCATGTATATGTATTTTTTTCCACATAGATTATACAACATAAGTTAATATTTCATAAGTTTAAATCCCATGGTGATATATTATGGGTTTTATATATGGATTTATTCAATCAATGATGGATAGGTACATATAGTTTTACAACATTGAGTGGAAATTGGATTGGTATTCATTATTAAAAAGTTTTCCATGTAAAATCAAAAGATAATTTTGACAGCATAACATGTGTATATAAAGATTCATAAAAGTGTTTAATGAGAGTGAAATTGGGTCTCGCATTAGTTTTAAAAAATAATTAAAGTATAAGGAATTATTAAATACATTATACAACATGATAAATATGAAATCAAAAGAAATAATATCAATAAATTTATTGAATAAATTGGATTGGGAGAGGATCCCTTACATTGAGAGGGAAATTTTAAAAGTATAGGATAAGCTTTGTAAGAACATGGAAACACCTTATGAGAGATTTAAAGAGGAATAGGCATAGTAACCTCAAGATAAATTGGTTTTGAGTGAAGTGGAGTGGGAGGATTGGAGGGTTTTATTGAAAAAGATAGTGGGATTATTTATTAATTTCTAATCATAGGTTTTGGAATCTACATGTTAAAATAATCGAAACCACAAACCATGCCATGGTTTTTACATGATGTCTACCAAATATTAGTGGTTTTAAATATTTTATATTTTCAAGAATAAAATTCATTAATATAATATCTATGGTGATGTGGAATTGAGTCACGTCCATAAATAATTGATTTTAAAACATCATAATATAATATATGATTTAGAGGATTCATTAATGGATTATAAAATTAATCAAAAAACTATAAATAGAAGTTATTTTAATAGGAATTATTTTTTTATAGAAAATATATAGAGTATTTATTACATATATTTAGGGTGTTTATGATGTCATAATAAATAATGTTTATAGATACTATATTTAATTTTTACCCAAAAAATGATTCTCTAAAAATTATGAAAAATAATCCATTGGATAACATAAATTTTCAGATTTCAAAAATAGTATTTATTTTATCAAAATAATACCCTAAATATGATAATTTAATCATTTAAATAAAAGACACATTTATAGAAAAAATACTTGTTTAACAGTAGTAATAATTCTCTAACCCTTATAAATATTACATTGGATGAAATTAAATAATATTATCATTTATATTTAAATAAATATAATTTAATAAGGATAATTATTAAAAATATATTTTATTTTCAAATTCATGAATTTATCAAAAAGGGGATTTTAATTAAAACCATATATTTTTCCAAAAATAAGTTTTTGGTTTCTTCATATAAATATCTTATTATTATCAAATTCATTTTATAATAATTTTAAAAGTAATAATAAAGAGGAATATATATAATCATAATTTCATTTAAAAGAAGATATAGAAATTCATACGATTAGGTTCTAGATACATAACCCCTTATTACACCCACATACTCTCTAAGGGTAAGGTGTTCAATGGTGATACTTTCTTAGGGTGGTTCACTAAACATATTGTTGTAAATGATCTAGATAAGCTTTATTTTTTCTTGTAAATGGTTTCACTCATGTTGTACTTATTGAATATTGACTTCGGCTTCCTCAAGGTAAAAGTCTAGTGATGTCTTCTCCTATGAATGTTATGATAAATGGGAATCAAAGTGTATGAAACAACTAGTCAAGGCCATCTCTTCTTCCATATGTCTCAATTGGACCTCATCATAAACCTTAATATATACAAATCATAATTGTCACTATAAAAAATGTATATTATAAATGGATATTATTCTTAGTAGTCTGTTGAATCAAACATGCTATATAAGTCCAAAAACTAATGTAGTGCATGTGGTTTCAATAACTATATGAAACAATAAGGCCTCTATTCATTAAAAATGGAATTTAATTTATAATGGTTTGGGTCGTCACATTCATCCCCATATAAAATTTCACACTCAAAATTTCATTTCATACACTAAGATTGATGAGGGTACATCTGTATCATTTCATCTTCTATTTACCATAATGCTTCCTTAAACATACAGTTCCAGTATATGACATTGACATGGATAGTTTTCTTATTGAATAGAATATTATCTCTATAATATAATATCATCATCAGTTTATCCATGTATATAAGATCATTCTCTACGAGTACCACCTCTAGATTTAGTACATATGAGGGGTATGTTATGTACTTCTTCAAGAGGGATACATGGAACAAATCGTGTACTTGAGATAAGTATTGTCGGAGTTCTATTTGATAGGACACATCTCTTATGTGGTCAAGGATCTCAATAGGTTATTTGTATTTTGGACTAAGATTTCCCTTATTCTGAAACCTCATGACCTTCTTACATGAAGATATATTAAGAACTAATTTACCTCCATCCTCTAACTCGAGGAATTATCAATGATTGTATAAATATATTTTTTGTTATATTTTTCTTGATTTCATAAGATGTTTAATGGTTTGAACTTAATTAAATATATATCAGATAAAATTAGGTCACATAAGTGTCATATCTCCAACTTCATCCCAACATGTTATAGTTTGACACCTCATCCAATATAGAACCACATAAAGTGACATATGAATGCTAGAATGGAAAATGTTTTATATGTGAACTCCACTAGAGGAAGGTGATGATCCCAATATCCTTGGAAATTGATTTTATAATATATCAACATATCCTATGGATTATCAATGGTTCATTAAAACTATATATCTATTTGAGAGTGATAAGAAGTTCTGAAAAAAATATGAATCCAATGATTTCTAAAGACTTCTATAAAACCTCAAGCAAAACCTCAGATATAGATTACATACAATGGAGAGTGGAACTCAATGTAGTATTTCCACTCCCATTATTTATATCAAGTAAGTTTGGTCTTGATAGATATATTTACTTAAATGAACTACTCTTAATTTGTTAGGAAATCAACTACCACCCAGATTACATTATTTTCTTTGATATCCATAGGAGTAATTAATGAAATACATTGTTATTTTTCACATTTATATACTTGTATGGGAAATGTTAGCATCATACCTTTAGAATTTTATCATTCATAATTCACTTTTTGGCTTACCAATAATCAAGATACAAATTCTTGAATAACCCACTTCAGGTTATCCCTCATAATATTTTTCGTCATGTCTATATGTGTATCAGTGATTCCAAGATAAATAGATAAGGATGATCTATGTGCTTAATCCTTAAAGCCTCTATTTATATATGGGTTTGATGGAACACATATCTGGGTTCCAAGCCTTTTAACTTCATATTTAGAAAATGTATACTACAGAGTATTTGATACCTTTTTCTGTAGCACATCATCATATTTTTTGTCCTCCTTGATCCTATCAAGAATGGATGGTTGAGAAATTATTTTACAAATGTTGGATGAATATACATTTATTATTCTCATTTAAATCCTTTACTTGTATAAGAATATTGTATCTTGTTCAATCCAAGTCATGGATAGGGTTTCATGATCCTTTCTACTCTGAACATCTACCACCTTGTTCACCTTATCGTGATGGAAATGGATTGATCAATCATAATCCAAAATCATTTATAACAACATTTATTGGTGTATATTGTACTCATACTATGAAAATATATTATTTAGTCTTTTATGATATGTATGTATGTCACACTTTTCCACATATAGTTAATTTTTCCAAATCAACAATGTGAATATCACTACAACTAATTCCAGATCATGTATTGGATTTTTCTACTCATGGATCATTAATTGAAAAGTGGAATAGTCTATAACCTTGTAATATTTCATGAGTATAAAACCTAATCCCTTTTTGTATGTACCTTTTTAGTTGAGAAAAAATAATTCCTTGATAGTGGGTAATTTTAGAACCTATTCATTTATTAGAAACTTATTTTACTATTTAAATCTCTAATCACATTCAACCATCTATAAAAACATGAATCCATTATGATTGATCATGGTTTGTGGGATTGAAATTCATGTTAAGTTTCACACAATTTGACAATATTACCTAATTAATCCATGGAATCAATTGATTTTCACCATTCTTATGGGTCTAGTATGTCCTCAAATTTACTATATTTTTAAACGATCCTTATATAAATACATATAATGGTGATAAAATTCCCCAAGAATGTCACATATTCACATATAAATCACATTTACTATAATTCGCATGTAAATTTTGGTTTCTCAAGGTCTTCATCATAGCATTAAAATACTCTTGATGTTACTCATTATATTTTGAGTATATAAGAATACATTCTATATAGAGTAAAACAAATTTGGTAAGGTAATCCCTACAGAAACTATTTTTGAAGTCCATTAAGATAGATGGAGAACTAAAGAGTCCAAATAGAATCACAATGAAAGCATAGTTTCCAAACCTTGTACAAAAATTCATCTTATAGAAATCATACTTCACCTTTACTAGATAATATATTAACCGAAGATACACCTTGAAAAAGTATTGGGATCCACATAGATGATCGATCATGTCTTCAATCTGGGGTATATTATACTTTCACCTTATCTTGATCTTGTTTATATCATGAAAATCAATTCATTGGTGAATTGAACCATCCTTATTGTTGAAGTGATGTACCAGCTCACACCACTGTGAATTACATAGTCATATAAACCCCTTTTCTAGATTCACTTATAGTTTCTCTTTTATCTAATTACATAAAATATTTTCCATCACATTTTTCTTATTTCATATTGGAAAACATCTAGGTATAAGTTAAAAGGATAACTCAACCTATTGACTAGTAGTAGGACTAGAAAATTCTTTAGAAAACACGTTAGTGAATTCCCTCAAAATGGTCATGTTATTACAAATGATCTTTTCCTTATTCTCAATAATCTAATCTAGATACTCTTTCTCATAATTAAATAATATTGATGCTTTAGATATTTATTCCAATAAAGTTTCATCCTTCTCTATGACCATGTATAGAATCTGTGGGTGATTTTCGATATAGAGGGTGATTTCATCTTCTTTAAATTTTTTGTTTGATTTATAAATGGAAAGAAAATACATACTTAGAATTTCTTTGAATTAATCTAAATGAATTATCACAAGGTTCGATAGGAAACTTATCCCACAAATCTTGAAAATGGATGAGTTATATTCATGGGATGCAATAGTTGACCCAATTTCCATATTCAAAGATAACTCTACTTCCTTATTTTGAGGCAGTGATTGAATTGATCTAATAAAATCGTCTCATATTAAATAATATTTCAACACATGGGTGATAATACATAATTTAACTATATTATTATGTTTCTAATCATTTACTTCATCTTAAATAGGCATTGCGATTATAATTTCCAAAATATTAAATACATAAAAAGAAAAACTATTAACACTAAATGGATAAGTCATAAAAGGAATACATTACTTGACCAATGAATTTTTAGGTTTTAATATATGTTTTCCATGTTCTATTTATAAACATAAAATTCCATAGAAATTTTTGTTCCCTTTATAATGGTTCATAAGGAGATTTTGAATTTTCTAAACAATATTACATGGGAGTGTCAAACCAAGTGTGAAGTAATCCCTCCTTTCCATTAACCAAGTGAAAATCAAGTTAATCCCCAATGCACTTATTCTAGGGCTATAACCCCTTATAACAACTACTCTCGAGCTACATTCATTTTTTGTATCAAAACAAGTATTTTTTTTAGAAACCACTTACTCTATACATTACCAAAAATTATGGATGTTTTCTTATGTCTAATCTTATCACAAAGGCTTTCTCTATAGTTTTCTAATATAATCCCACAAAAACTATACATTCCTTTAATACCAACAATTAAAACCAATTTCTTTTATACACATTAATTCATGATTTATTACATAAAAATACACTTTATACAATCCTATAAGATCATGAGGTCCAATCCCTTTAGTAAATTTGTTACACATAATAATAACTTGAAAAGGGTATAAAATTATTTTAAAACTCCAAAACATGTCATTATATATTCATTCAATATTCTAATACTACATGGGATAACCTGGGGACTTATATAATAAAGGTACAGGATATAATGATCAATAAGGTAATAATAAAATCATAGATTGAGGTAAAGAAGTAAATGTGGGTTAAGAGGCATAACATGGTGTCATATAATGGTGAGAATCATAATCATAAAAAAAAATATAAGATAATAACATCATAACGATATAAGGAATGAGGAGATGAAAAAAAATGTGAAATATTAAATTTATTTCAAGGATATTCACTAAGATATAATTATATATAGTTCTTAGGATAAATTCGCATTCTCTATTAATGGTATCTCTTAAAAAAATTACCCAACGCATTGGATTCCTATAAACTTCGGAACCACCAATCACATTCATATCATGTACATAAATTTGTATTCAACATAGATCATACAACACAAGTGAACCTCACATCCATTATATTCCCATAATTAAATAGATTGGGTTACACACATAGAATTCATAGATAAATTATATATTGGTACATCTAGCTAATTCCATTTAGTAGAAATGTGGATAGGTATTCAGTATACAAAAGTTTTTCATGGAAAATCAGAGGATAATTTTGGTAGCATAATAGGTGTATATAAATATTTATATAAGGATATAATGAGAGTTAATGGGGGTATATTATGATATTTAAATAAAGAGGAATGTAAAAGGGATCTGTAAAAACATATTCCAACTTGAAAAATTGGAAATCAAAGGTCATAATACAAAGAAACTATTTAAATAAAAAGGATGTGTAGAAGATCCCTTACCATGAGAGGTCTCTTCTAAAAGCATGAGGAGAGCTTATAAAGAGTTTGGGCACACCTTGTGATGGATTTATATATGGTTTTGGAGATTAAATTCGTTATAAATGGGTTTTTATTGAATAATAGTTGGTGGATGGGTTGGTATTTATAGAAAAATAGAAAGGAATTATTTATTAATTTCTAATCATAGGTTTTGGACTCTATATGGTAAAATAATCAAAACCAAAAAAGGCCATGGTTTTTTCCAATTGATTCTATGAAATATGAGTGGTTCTAAATATTTTATAAGTTTAATAACTGAACTCATTAAAATAATAATCTCAGTGATGTGGAAATGAGTCATGTTCATAATGAGTTCATATTAAAACCATAAAAAAGAATATTATTTTTGGAGGAATCGTGAATGGATTATAGATTTAATCAAATAAATGGAAAAAAAGCATTATTTTTAATGGGAAACATAATTTGGGTCATGGATATGCATTATGTATTAATCACATCAATTTTGGTCTTTTTATTATGTCATAATACATATTATATAATCATACCATATTTAATTATAACCAAAAAATTCAATTGTTTCAAAAAATTATGAAAAATTAAACATTGAATATTTTCAATATGCTGATTTAAAAAATAATACATATTTTGTAAAAATAATTTTCTAAATATTTTATTTTACTCCTTTAAATAATAATCACCATTTATTGATAAAAATACTAGTTTTTATGAAAATAACAGTTTTATGACCCTTATAAAGATTATGTTAGATAACATTTTATTATATAATTATTTATATGTAAATAGATATTTTTTAATAAGAATATTTCATAAAAATATCATTTACATAAAAATTTATTTCATGTATTAAAAATAATTTTTTAATTAAATCCATATATTTTACATGGATACAATTTTTCTCTTTTTGTATCAAAATATCATTTTTATTAAACTCATTATATAATCATTTATAAAGTTATAATAACAAGAAATTTATATAATCATTATTTAATTTTAAAAATGATATAAAAATTCACATTTATTTGGTCTAGATATGTAAATCCATATTAAACCCATGTATTCTCTAAGTCCAATGTGTGTGATGGTGAATTTTTATTAGGGTGGTTCATCAAACATGGTTTGGGTCATGGTATTAATAAGATTGAACTTCTTTAATAAATAGTTTTTCTCATGATTTAGTTGTGGAATCATAGATTGGGATTGGTCAATGGTAAACTCTAGTTATTCCATATCTTTCAGAAACTCCAATAAATGGGCTGGATAATGTACGATCCTACTGGTCAATTCAATCACCTCTTCTATCTATGTCAATTATAATTTATTATAAACATTAATATATGCTAATCTTATCAGAAATAATACAATGAATATATTACCAACAATTATGTTTTTTAATGGTATTTTAAATCTAGTTTACTATATTAGTCCAAAAAAACTAAAGTAGTAGATTTGTTTTCTATATCAAAATTACTTAATATGAAATTTATTCACTCAAATAGGAATTTCACTTATAAATGTATGGTTCATTATAAAAAAATTCCTAAAAACTCTTTTTGAATAAACTAAATATGAGGAATTACTGTTTGAATAATGGGGAGACATAATAATCATATTACTGTAGTTAAAATCTTTAATAATAGCATTCCAACCCCTTTTCACTACAAAAAAAATTACATGGAAAATAATTTATATTTTCTACTTATAAATCCTTAATTTTTTTTCATCATTATCATCTTGAAACATTTCCATGTCTAATTTATTTAGAGATTATTTCATAAAAAATGTTTCTCCTTACATGAATATCTTTCTTTACCAACACATTTTATACTATTTTAGGATATAAAATACCTTTACATTGAATATGATTCATCTAATATTTTATTTTTCACACATTTTTACTTCTCTAAGTGGAATAATACTCTCACTAGGCTCTTAGAAATTATATTTTCTCTGAATTATCAAGATAATATATATAGCCATATTTCTTTATAAAATATTTTCCCCCATAGTAGGAATATTTAATAATTATACTACTGTATCCATATCTTATATTATATTCTACGAGTTTAGGTAAATATTACGAATAGAATATTTGATTCATTAAAATATTCTATTGTTGGGTGGTGTGATCACTTTCCACCATATTTTAACAAACATATTAGAAAATATACTTTATCCTAGATAAAACATTTTTATCCTTATATTATATCCTCATAGGTTTTAGTATTAGACAAATCATAACCATGTATATAAAAAACAAGGATATTTTATCATTCATAACAAAAATTATCGATGAATATTTTCTCTAAACACATAAGTGGTAATAATATAACACTATTTATTATTAATTCTAATCCATTGTAAAATGAAAATATTAAATTTTATCCAAATACTTGAAGTTCAATCCCTTAATCCACCACATAAATGTACACTTTATGCTCTATTTATCTATCCTATATTAATTTCGACCCCAATATATATATTCACAACATGTTTTTAATTTATAGTTGACTTTATATGCCTTTAAAAAAATAATTGATATAAAAAACATAAATATAATACATGTATTTTACATGGAGTTTCATATAATAAATCTCATATTTTAGATAAAATATGCACTAGTTCCATGTCTTAACATAAGTAAAACCTTTTTCTTCCCTTGAATATACTCTCATTAGACTTAATGTTGTTGTAGACTCTCCAAAACCTAACTTATTCTCCATCAAGAAATTTTTTTACTATTTTTTCTATTCCATAATCATGGATCTAGATCTTGGAGCTCCCATCCCATTCTCATTTATTGTCAACTTATGGAAAAAGATCAAAAAAATAAATTAATTCATTGTTTAATTCATAATAAACTATCAAAAGTTTTCTAACAATGATTTTTGAGTGAGGTCAATGACCAGATCAGACCTGTGTATTTATCTTAGTCTCTCCAATGAATTTATAAACACAATAATATTGAGTACATTATTTGGGAAAATTTACCCTCAACCATCTTACACCAAAAGGGTGCATTTTATATTTCATGTCACTCTGAACAAACTATGTCTTGATAGATCATTTCCATAATTTTTATCATTACAAAAAAATCTATATTATAATGTTTCTTTTGTAACTATGGATCCATTGAGACATAAATCAATGTATATAATTAAATATAATCCTTATTATACATAATATTATACATTTTCTATTCTTAACTAATTTCATCAGGATCAGCTTTCTTAGGAATATTTTTCTCTATAAAATAAAAAATTCCTTCTTTCTTAATAAAATTATAATAAATTTATTTGAGTCAAAAAAATTCATAAATTAAGATTTTCCTTTAAATAGTATTCATTTAATTTAATGTTTGATGATGATTATTATTCTATTTTTATTTTAAAAAGAATCTCCTATCAGATTAAAATCATATTTTAGAATCACAAAATAAAGAATTTATTAAATTTCCTCCCACTAAAATAAGGACTAAAAATAAGTGGTCCAAGATACTTATTTAAATACGAAATGAGTCTTTTTTTAATCCCCCTCATCAATTAGATATTTTTTTGGCCATCATTCTAATCTTATCATATATAAATCATTGATATTTTAGTTTAAAATGTTTTCCCCTATTTATCATATATAATACACCTAAATATATTCTAAGATTAACCTAATAATATTTGGGACACCCATAATATTATTACATTACATTAGATAATCCACAAACACCTTTATTTTGTATGACCATCAGTGTTATATGATTAATTTAACATCTTAGGTTATCAATTATTCTATATTAAGTGTTTAAAAGAGTGAATTCAAGTTCAGAGAGCCTAAAATATGTTTCTCTAGAGTTCTATAGAACATGGGTCTAGTTATTCCTATAATATTATCTTACACCTTAAGTTATCTTTAAAGTATAAATGTGGTTCTGGGAAAAATTGGTGATAATAGTTTATGGGAAAAGAATATTGAAAGACGGAAAATACATCTTCTACTCATAAATTTTATGCCATAAGACTAAATTTTAGACCATAAAACATCACTCATGATAAAAATAAATACGAGGTGATGTGTTTTTAGTGTACTTAAGTTTCACAGTCAATCGACTGCGACCTTGGCTACCAGATATTATCTCCAAAAATCAGAGCGCCTTCGTGGCCAAGAGACTGATCACTGATAATGCGATTGTGGCCCATGAATTGTTCCACTCTAAAAAATCACGCTCCATGGCGAAGAGAGGAACCATGGCCTGGAAATTGGATATGTCCAAGGCCTACGATAGAGTTGAATGGAACTTCCTTAGAGTCGTTATGCAGAAAATGGGTTTTTGCACTAAATGGATAGATATGGTTATGAGCTACGTCTCGACTATCTCATTTAAAATCAAGGTCAATAGGGAGCTTACCATAGATTTCACCCCTTCTCGAGGCCTTCGCCAGGGAGACCCTCTATCCCCCTTTCTCTTCATCCCGGTGGCTGACATGTTTTATAATCTTATTACCAGGGCTGTTTCTTCTAAGTCTATTCATGGGGAAAAAGTTTGTCGAGTTAGCCCTCCAGTGTCGCATCTCTTCTTCACTGACGACTGCCTCCTTTTTTCTAGAGCAACAATTAATGAATGTCGGATGATCTGTCAGGCGATCCGCGAGTATGAGAGGGCGTCTGGAAAAATAATCAGTCATGGTAAATCTGAAATTTCCTTCAGCGCAGGGGTGCCTCTATCTAAGAGGGATGAACTTTGCGCTTCAGCTAGGATCCATATGGTTGTTAAACATCATAAGTATCTCAGGCTCCCCACGGTGATTGGCCAGTCTAAAAATGAAATCTTCGCATCCATCGTGGACAGGATTGAGGCTAAAATCCAAGGCTGGACCCCTAAAAGAATTTTGAAAGCTGGCAAAAAGAATCTCATCAAATCTATCATCCAATCTGTCCCCAGCTACTTTATGTCCCTTTTTAAGCTCCAGGTGGCCATCACCGATCAGATCCACACACGTACTACCAATTTATGGTGGGGGAAGCATGATGGAAGGAATCGACCCCATTGGATGGCCTAGGAGAAACTCTTCAAACCCAAATCAGAGGGTGAGATGGGGTTTTTGAATCTTCCTCTCTTCAACAACGTGATTTTGGCCAAGCAAGGATGGCTCCTTATTGACCGCCCTTCATCTCTTTGTGCGCGAGTTCAATGAGCTAAGTATTTTCCCCACATGGACTTTCATGCTTCCTCTCTTGGTCCTCATCCCAGCTTCCTCTGGAGAAGCATCTAGGGGGAAAATCTCCTGGATAAAGGATTGGGTTAGAGAATTGGGACTGGCTCATCTGTTAAAATTTGGTCTGATCCCTGGCTTGTTGACAAGGATGGTTTACGGGCTACATCCCCTGCCCAACCAGGTCTGGAAGATGCCACTGTCAGCTGCCTCCTTTCCGAACAGGGAAAATGGTGGTGTTTGGATAAGATCCTCGAATGGTTTAACGAAAGAGATCAAAGAATTATCCTCAGCATCCCCTGGGTACCAGACGTAGGCCCTGATCGTCGATTCTGGATCAATGACATTTCGGGCGTTTACACGGTGAGATCCGGCTACAGACTTGCTCTTGGAATCCACCCAGTTGGCAGGGATGAGGGTATTTGGAAATCGATTTGGTCGCTCAACGTCCCCCCAAAAATTTGTCATTTCTGGTGGCAGGTTTGTACGGGTACTCTCCCAACAATGAGCCTTCTCATTTTTCGACATATGGCCAGCATCACCTTTTTCCCTTTCTGCCCGAACACTCCTGAAACCCCTCTGCACGCTATCATTCTCTGCCCGAGAGCTAAGGAAATCTGGAATCTATGGGGCTCGGCTTCTTATGCTTCACTGGCATTGGCCTCTGACCTTCCTGATCTTCTGACGCGTTGGTACTCCTCTCTCTCCCCGACTGATGTTGGTTCACTTTGCACTCTAGCCTGGATTATTTGGGTCCGGTGCAACGACGCTATTTTTCATCATGCCCCCAGACCCCCCAAATTCTGGATTGATCATGCTACCTCTTGGATTGAAGGTTGGGAAGGCCACAACGGATGTTCTATGCCAGGTGTCTCCCCCTCTCCTCTTGTTCCCTGGAATCCCCCAATGGAAGGGATTCTCAAGAACAATGTGGACGCGTCGCTTCCAAAAGCTGGGCTTTTTTCCGTCGGCCTCCTTGCCCTAAATCATCTGGGGAAAATCCTTGCTGCTAAGTATGAACCACATCAGACATTCTAGGAACTAGCAGTCGCTGAAGCCAAGGCCATCCTTGCTGGTATGATGCTCGCTATTGAATGTGGATGGGGCGACATCATTATTGAATCTAACTGTCTTTCTATTATCGACGCTATCAACCACAACGACGGTGGACTCCAGTCATTTGGCGCCATTGTTAGGATAATTCTATCACTCAGCCAATGTTTCTCATTGTGCACCTTCTCATTCACCAAAAGGGAAGGGAACAATGTGGCCCATCAGCTAGCATCCTCTAGCCCATTTGGCACTAACCAGCTCTGGCTGGAAAATTTCCCTTCATGGCTTCATGCATGTACTTCTTTTGATCTTTTTCATTAATGTTATATGCTTTTTCAAAAAAAAACTCTACAACAATTCCCATGTTTTTTATTCTTCACATAGGATCATCTCCACTAAACCCTACCTTCAATCCTTGTCTGACTTTGGGTGTATCGTCTCCTTTAGTATTATTTCGTTCAATGATTGGACTCTATCAAGGTCATATCTTTTCTCATTAGTAATAATCCTTTTGACTTATTTATTTATATTGAAGTTATAATTGTTGTGACACTATGTATATAGATTCATCAACCATGTGGTGATGTTTTGTTGATATCTTCTATATCTAGAATGTTATCATCTCCCAGAGGAAAACCCTTATGTTGGTTATAGTGCAGCATGTGGGTCTTTCATGTATGTGTTTTCTAACCATCTCAATCAGCCATTTTTTTTGGATTGATTTTTTGATATTGGAATCAATTCCAAGTCCCACATGGTTTTCCTTATGTTTTTTCCATTGTTTGTAGATCCCATTATGGGAGTGTGAGACCTGAGTTTGAGGTAGGTGGTTCCATATCTAGCTTATGTTTGGTGAACCTCGATTTCTATGGTTTTAATAAAGGGTTTTATAAATTTATGGGATGATTCAATTGTGTGTGAAAAGATAATTTTGTATAAAATATGTATTTTCTTAGGATTTTAGAAATTTAAAGAAGAATGAAAAAGGGATTTTCAAACTGGTTTTCAAGGCATAGCTTTGAAATTTATTTTAAAAATGAAGCACATAGGTTGCCTTGGGTACTTTGGTGGAAGGTGTAGATTTGGTCCATCATCCATTTACTACTGAATATTCACTTTATGGTGTGTTCATATTATCCTAGATTTTATATTAAATGGATCTAGGTACATGTATGACTATTTGGGGATTTCACTTTTTAGGGTGTTCCTATGTTCCGGGTGTGTAGATCAATAGAAACTGGGGACCTTTTCACACTAGTCATATGATATGGTATGAGTAGTCTGCTAGCCTGACCTAATATGATCCTTGGAATTTTTATATTTTTTTATTCTCCTTGTACCGATTTGATGATATGATATGACATGAAATGATATGTGACACATGATTTGACTTTGATAAAACGTAACTACTTTGACAAACATATGTTTTGAAACTGTTTTACCTTCTTGTTTTAGAACCATGGAAAAGGGCAAAGGATTTACTATGGTTTTGATTTGTATTTTGTTAATATTCATCATTACTTGTTTCTTTTGAAAATGAAAAAAGGTATTATTTGTAAAGAGTCATGATATGGAACACCAGGGTGGAATTCTACTTAGCATGTTTTCTCACACTCTGCACACCCCTTTAGTAGTTTGTAGACCTAGTTATGTATTTTAATATAGTAAATGGAAAGGTGACACGTTGAGGTGGTGTGGTTTCAATAATATGGGTATTAGTAGCAAGTGGTGAGATTGTGGGAGATTTTACACTTATCACAAGGAGTTAGATTTCTCAGTTTTTTTATTCTTTCTAGTCTTATTGGAGATAATCCTCTAGTTTCTTGGATTTTGAGTTTTATCACTATAGTGATTTTCTTTAGTTATGGTATATATTTATTACTGTTCTTATTCCACTATTTAATTTCATTTCATATATATATATATATATATATATATATTCCATTCAGTTTTTTAAGGTTGGGAGAAATCATTCCCTCTTGTTTTTTTGGTTCTAGGGTGCTAGTGAACAAGACATAGGGATTGAGAGGAACCATCGAGTATGTTGTGGTTCATGTCATATGCCAAATTGTGAGGGTGTCTCGGTAGGTTCATTAAAAATTATTATTAGTGCATGGTTTTTACTCAAGATTCATTGCCTTGGGATGGCTGTTATATTAGAGACTAGATTTTTGGGACATGAGAGGTTTGATTTGGTGAGTTCCTTGTAATCTATTTCCATGAAGAGACTCAAGTTACTATGGGATGTTAGTGTATGTGTCTCTTTTGATGAGTTCCTGTTCTAAATCTCATTTTATTCTTATGGTTTTTTAGTTTGGATAGATAATTTTCCAATTATTTCATCGTTATTTTGTTTTTGGTGTGCAGTAGTATGCCTAAGAGAAGTCTCCCATTATTTCTATATGAGGAAGAAAATGATTACCCTCAAGGGAATATGCCTTTGGATCATAATATTATAGAGGTTATCATGAGAGTGGTTCGTCTCATGGACCAAAATGTAACATAAGTTCATAACCCAATTGTTGAGGCATATCCAGGAGTGGGTAGAGAAAAGGATAAATATCTTCAATTCATATGTGAGAATCCCTTTTACTTTAGATGTACTAATGTGCCTCATGAGACAGAGTAATAGATAGAAAATAATTATTAGATCTTCAACTTACTAGACACACCTGAGTCTATTAAGGTGAGGTGAAAAATTTTCAATCTTGAGGGTCCCAACAAGTGATGGTGGGATTATATGATATAGGTTGATAGACACTTGGGATTAGATTGGAAGGGTTTTAATACCCTCTTCTTTCTACAGTTCTTCACATAATCTTTGATGGTGGAAATATACTTGTAATTCCTCTCTCTATAGTAGGGATATCACTCAATGCAAGAATACACCAGTCAGTTTACAGAGCTTTTTTGTTTTTACTCTAGATATGGTCAACAATGAACAGTTGGAAGATCATAACTACCTATAGTGTTTGTGACCATATTTCATATCACAATTATTTATGATGAATCTTTCCAACCATGTGATGATTATATACATGACTATGATGAAATATATGGATATAGAATGCATAGTTGTATATTCAAACCCTTCTCTTCCACTTAGTTCTATATTCTATAGCACTCTTGGGAAGAATGAAGTGTCTTGATCATCATAGGCGTGGTGGAGGTGGTTCTCAATAGTTATCCCCCTCTACAACATTATACCCATCCATTTATATTCCCATGACTTACAATTAATGTGGAATGAATTCTCATTCATAGAATTTTTTCCCTGCCCTAGTAAAGATGTGATGTGCTTGTGGATACTCTAAACATCTATAGAGGTTATTTCAGGATATTTATATGCCTCATTATAGTCTAGGATCATCAAATCCAAAGTCCACTATGATGAAGTCATATGTTTTAATGTCCTTAGGTTTCTAGTAACATGCATCATGAGTAAATAACCTTCATATAGTGGATGAGTTTCTGAAAAATGTTGACATGGGTCTAATGATAGTGAGAGGTTCCATTTTCATTTCATCTTAGATAGAAATTCCATTATTCAATATAGGTTACTCCCACTCATTTATATTTTATTGTCTTATTGATGTGATTAAACATCCAAAAGAGCTCATGGTCTTTTTCATAGAGTCAGAGATACCTATTGGGGGGAGGAAAGAGTAGGGGTTTCAGTGTTCATCTTGTTCTTTATTGATATTTGATGAAAATTTGGTATGTTATTTTCTAGTTCTTTATGCAGATATATTTTATGTCACCATCAAGATGGATTGGATTATCACTTATCATTTTGAGGTCGATTTTAATCTTCATTGTGTCATGTCCCTTGATGCCTATTGGAGATCTCAATAGTTCCATTGAGAGTGGGATATAAGGACTAGTCAAGTAGGACCATCCCACTAAGAGATTAGGTATTTGTTACCTATTGTTTCATTTAATCTTGATGTGGTTCCTCTCTTTTTTATCTTCCCATGGTTGTTTGGGACTTTCATAACATTTTTTCATATGACTTCATTAGTCTTACATCAGATAGGGAGGTATAGTTTATGATTGATCTGGTGTTGAGTATGTAGCCTATCATGATACCTTCATATCATATTGTTTTGTTAGAGATGAAAGAGATCATGATGTAGTTAGATTATCTGATGGAAAATGGTTTTATTCTCCCTATTTTTTTCCTTTGGCAATACCCCTTATTTTTTCCAAGAAGGTAAATTTTTCACTTTAATTGTGTATAGACTATCAAAAGTTGAACTAGGTGAAGGTTAAGAATAATTATCCTTTTCCTAGTGTTGATGATTTATTTAATCTATTGTAAGGCTAGAACTGGCTTTCAAAAAATTATCTTCGTCTAGGTTATTATTAGCTCAAAGTTCATGAGTCACACATTCTAAAGACGCTATTCAGGATAACTTATGTCTGTTATTAATATATTGTGATGCATTTTGGTCAGACAAATTATACTATAGTTTTTAGAGAATTGATAAATCAAATATTCCATCATCATCTTGAAAAAATTTTCACAGTATTAATGGAAAATATTCTTGTATATTCAAGATCCGAGTGTGATCTTGAGCACCATATAAATATTTTTTTTTGAAATATTGAGAAATAACCATCTTTATGGAATGATTTGGAATTTTTTTTCAGGATCAAATAATTGAAGTTCATAGTGCATTCCATTTTCAGAATCAATTATCAATTGACATTGAGAAGGTATAATCTATTTTTTCATGGGATGATCCATTGAACATCTTTTATATTCAAAGCGTTAGTGTTCTTGCTAGATACTATCAGTGGTTCATCAATTATTTCTTGAAGTTAGCATCAATATTGACTGTTATTACCATGAAATGGGTGAAATTCATATGTTATGGAAGGTGACAGACCACTTTATATAAGTTTAAATTTATTCTAACATCAATACCTATTATGATATTACCTTATCCTAGAAATGGGTATGTGTTGTTCTGTGATGATTCTACTGCTGGTTTAGGCTATGTGCTTATGCATGATGATCTTTTTGTTGGATACGACTCTCTTTAGATTTTGAAGCATGAAATTAATAACCACACTAATGATTTATAAAATTCCACGTTTATGAATGTAGTTAAGTGTTGGTAGCATTATGTTTTCTTTATATAGGTTTGAAGTATTTTCTAATTATAAAAGTTTGATTTGAAACTTTTCTAAGAAAGACATGAATCTCAAAAAGAGGTGGTGGGTTGCATACCTTCAAATGTTTGACTTTAATATTTCATATACCCTAGAGATGGGGAATATCATTTAGGATTATACTAGTAGAAAATTTCTATCACAGGGTATCCTAGTATTAATGGAGTAGTGAAACCTTATAGGGAATTTCATATTGTTTCAAAAGAATTCTAAGGAGGATGTATCATGCATGGTTCTGACCAGTGATTAGTTATCATCCTATCTCTGAGATTATATTCTATTTTTCTATAATTAAGATGATGAATTAAGGGAAATTTGAGAAAACCTTTATGGTGGGGATTCCATTTTATATTTGTCTCTCCCTTATCATGACACTCTCCACTTTGGGGACTATGGTTATTATCCCAGAAACCATGAGGAGTACAGTATTGTTCAATTTTCATAGTTCCTCATGTCCCATTCATCTATGTTCTATGAATATGTATTATGAAATGAAGCATCATTTCTAGTGGTCGAGTATGAAACTTGATATTGCATATTATGTGTCCTGATATTACACCTACAAATAGCTAAAGGTAGGGGATCTAAAACCTTCTAGTTTTTTACGAAGTATTTAGATGAAGGTTTAGAAATGGGTTAAGGTGTCCATGGACTTTGTTAGTGGATTACTACAGACTCTACAAGGGAAGAATACAATTTGGGTGGTGATTTATTGGTTGAATAAATCTTATTATTTCACACCTATTGGAGACACCAATAATGTTAAAGATATAGGTAAAATATATGCTTATGAAATTATAAGGTTACATGGGGTTCTTACAACTATTATTTCTGATATAGATCCTAGGATTTCCTCCTAGTTCTGGAAGAGTCTCCAAGAGGAAATGGGGACTCATGTCTGGTTAATCACAACTTATTATCCATAGATATATGGTTAGATAGAGTAGGCTATTGATATTCCGAAGGATATTCTTCATTATTGTGTCCTGGATTTTGGTGGATCGTGGGAATTCCATCTGGGTTGGATTCATTTTCATATAACAATAGTTACCATTCATCAATCAGAATGGAATCATTCAAGTATTTGTATGGTATCATGTGTATATGACCACATTGTTGGGTAGAAGTGGGAGATTCCTCTCTTGTGGGACTATGTCTCATTCAGGTGACATATATGATGATTCTTGATATATGTATTCATTTGGATATATATTAGAGTCAGCATAAATCATATTTATATAATTAATAATCACATTTTTATTTTTATATGGTGCTCGGTTTTTCTTGAATTTTCCCCCACAATTAGGTCACCATTAGCTCATGAAATAGGGAAATATGGCTCTGAGATATGTTGGACCATTTGAGGTCACTGAGTCTCTTTGTCAAATTTCTTATTGGTTTGAATTTCTAGTCTAATTGATGAGTATACATGATTTATTCCACATATATCAACTCATTAATTACAATCCTGATATCTCTCATGTTCAAAGATGGGAATAGGTCAAGTTGGAGAAATATGTCTTATTTTTGAAGCAGCCAGTGGAGATCATCTAATTTTATGTAAATGTTTAGCATGGGAAGTCTATACCATTGGCCAGAGTGTTATAGTGATAAAAAAAAGATTCACTTGAGAATTGGGAGTACAAATCATCAGTGAGGTATCAATGAACTCACTTATTTCCATGAAACATATCTACCACATAACTTCATGCGGATGGGAATTCCTATAATGGGGATATTGTAAAATCTTAGATTTTAAAACACACTCTTTTAAGTATATAAGAGAGTCTTTTCAGGTTAAAAGTGAACACAAATGTTTTTTGGGTGTTCTATAGAACTAGAGTATGGTGCTTCCTGTAGGACTATCTTGCGTATTAAGATATATTTACAGCATAAATGTGTTGTTGGGAGCAAGCTGTGAACACGATTTACAACACAAGAATATTATAATATAAGAAATTCAATTTTATACTGTATATTTATTTTACTCTATAAGACCATCATTTACGCTATAAAAAAGATATATTTGGATAAAAATAAATATGAAGCAACATGTTTTTCTGTATACTTCAGTCACGAGGTGAAAACACCATAAAGGAGTGTTTTATTCCATAAATCCTTTGTCCCAGTATATTTAACCATTAAATGCTTATTATGTCTTTTCATTCATCATGCAGTATCATCTCTCTTGAACCCAAACTTCATTAAAGGTTTGTATTTTGGTGTCTCATCTCCTTATATATCATTTAGTTCAATGAATGATCTCCATCATAATCACCTCTCTTATCCTTCTTAAGTATTTTTTTATTCTTCTACATTTCAATTGGTCACAGAAGAGTTGTGGTGTTTTGGATTCATCAACCCTAGGGTGAAGTTTTTTTGATCTTTTCAAGATTAGTTATAAAATTATCTCTCAGTGGATAACCCTTATTTTGGTTGTGGTGTAGTATGCAGGTTCTTTGAGGCATGTTCTTTTTTTCTTCTCTATCAACCATTTTTTTATTTAATTGATTCTTTGATGTGTAAATCAATTCTATAGCCTTTATGGGTTTCATTTAATTATTTTCGGTGTTAGTGTATCCCATTGAAAATATGTTCAACCTGTGTTTGATGTAGGTGGTTTCATCGATATATTTTGTTTGGTGAAGACTAAATTCTCTAGTTTTAATAAAAAAATATATATGTGTTGGAATGATTTTATTGTGTGTGAAAAAATTATTTGTGATAAAATATGGTTTATATTTATGTTTTGTTAATGGAATGAATTTTTTTCAAATACATAGGAATAAATGATTTGGTAACTAGTTCTCAAAGCATCATTTTGAAATGTATTTGAGAAATAAATAGCATGGGTATCCTTGGGTACTTTATTATAAGATGTATCTTAGGGCCATCATTTATTTAATATTAGAGGTTCAATTTATTAGTAGTTCCTCTTTCCCTAGAGTGTAGATCCATTGTATCTAGATATGTGTAATATTATTTCGAGTTTTCACATTCTAGGGCATTCCTTTGTTCCTGGAGTGTAGATGTATAGGCTCTAGGGACCTGTGCACAAAATTCAAATGATGAGGTATGATTAGTCTACTATCCTGGCATAATATGTTCATTGGTGTGTTTATCCTTTGTTATTTTCCTTAAATTGTTTTATGATATGATATGGTTTTTTATGATATGTGACACATGATTTGACTTTGATAAAATCTATCTAATTTTATGAAACTATTTGTTGAAACCTATTTTACAACTTTTCTGAGAATTATCGAAAACGGGAAAGGTTCTTCCTTTATTTTTTTAACTTCTTTAATATTCATCATGAAATTTTTATTTCCAATATGAAAAAAGGATTTTTTGTTCAAATACATGATATGGGACACCTAGGTGGTATCCTACTAATTTTTTTAGCTTACACCCTACAAACCCCTTTGGTTGTGTGTATACTTGGCTATATCTTTTGATGCCAGAAAAGGAAAATCCCTACAGTGAGGCAGAAAGGTTTTTGTTAAATGGGTATGGAAATCTGGTGTTAAAATGGTGAGAGATAGCCCAATTAAAACATTGAGTATCAGTTTTCAGTTTTTATTTGTTCTTTTTTGGTTTTATTAGACCTATACCTCAGTTCTCTTGTCTTTTGAGTTGTATTAATCCTATTTTTTATTTAGTTATGGTATATATTTCTTCTTTTCCTTTGAAATTTTCCTTATATTATATATTTTTATATATAGTATATTCCATGTTGATTCTTCTGGTTGGGTGAAATAATTCCCTCTTATTGTTTTCTAATGTCCAAATTCTAGTCTTGATCCCATGAGGATTAATGTCACCCTTCAGGTATGTAGTGGTTTGGGTTAGGTGCCAGATTGTGAGGGTATTCGGGTCAATTTGTTACAATCAAGTCCCTAACAACTATTTCATTGGAATGAATCTATCATAAATAATTTTTATAGGATTTAAATTATATCACCATTTTTCATATGCATTTCATTTATATAAATTAATTCTTCTAATGATTTAGTTATTAATCCTTAATCCTTCCATTAAATCAATATGTTCAACCATATTGATGTTTAATGATTTAAACAACATATATCTTGTATAACTTACCCAGATTTAAATCCAAATATGTTTACACACATATAAATCCATCACATGCATATTATATATAAAAAACATTAATATAATGTCTTAGAATAATATCATGCCAAAAATAGTGAAAAGAGTATGCATGGTGAGATAGGTAGTCATAACCCACATTTCTAAACAAAGCCTAAACTCTGAGTCTAGGGAGAAATCCATACCAATGTCCCATAACCTAGGCTTTATTACTAAAGTGATAACTCAGTTTTAGTATAATTAGAATATATAATACATATACTATAATTAACCATCAAATATAATCTCATAACTCATGAGTAATCCAAGGAAAAGGTAAAAGAAAACTAAATCAATTATCATACATACCATGTAACTCTTTAAATGCATGTTTGATAATTTAATAAAGTAAATTTAATGTATTTAAACTAAGTCATACAACCATTACTAATATAGAAATTTTTTCTATGAATTATTAAATAATGGGATTCACTAAATAAATGAAAAATTCATAAATTTCGTCATTATATAATTTTTTTTAACAATTCATAAAATTAATTAATATTAAAACCTTATAGTTTGGAAAGATTTATTGGCAGTCTATAGAAAAAGTAATAGGAACATTTAATATTTATATTATCATAAACTCTTTCATCTTTATAATGTACATAGATTTTAATATGAACTCTATTAAATTGAAAATATGTTATATCTATGAAATTTTTTATAATCCTTCGATCATTACAAACTTTTTGTGAAAACATCATACAAAATAAATACCACATAGTTTGTTTTATTAAACTTCTAATAATTTCATCAAAAAATATCATCGATACTTTCAAATAACATTATAAATAAGGAAATATAAATAAAAAAGCTTAATACTATAATATATGAAATATTCATAAAATAACATAACAACTTTTATATTTTACATTATTTAAAAATTCATATAAAAATTAGATAATTTAAAAACCATGTAAATTGATTTTAAACCTATACAAAACACATTATTATATTTTTTTATAGCTTAATACCTAATTGGATTTAGTACACACCCTTTAATCTTATACCAATGACTGTTTTTGATTATTTTAAAAAATATTTTTATTTAAACATCCAAAAAACATTAAACATTTTGGTTGTTGACCATTGCATGGGGATGCCCAAAATAATAGCTATTGACTTAGAAAAAACATGACCATTTAAATTTCCATAATATTCATTTTGAGCATACTTAATTTTTTTTACTCAACTATGTTGCGGCGTTATTTTGAAATTATATTCCATAGAAACCGTCTCCATTTCTCTATCATGACTTTTCAATACCTACCATGTCTTATTCTATCCTCATGGTTCCATAAACCATAATATATTTATTATAAAACGATTATGTAGTATTTTAAAAAAATAAAACCATGTTTTCTATATGATTATTCTTTGGATCTTTTGATAAACCATGACATGATCATATAAATTTTTTGTCATAATAATTTTATAGAGATATTTATGGTGTATTTTACCATGCATCAAGAACCACAACCTTTTTCACATGAAATATTCCATAGTTCTAGAAAATTTCATTTTTTGGTTTCTTCATTAATTTTAAATATCAATCCAAAAAAAATGGAAGAGTATCAAATAACGCTAATGTTTTATGGAGGGTATAACGCATATCCAAACCCAATAGAAAACATGAACCATTTTTTGTAGGTTCTTTCCATTAATATTGGACTGAATAAATAATTAAATAATGGTTTACATTTTCTCTATTGCTTTGGAATATTCAAGATCCCCAAAACAATATTTTATAGTAGTATTCAAGAAGAAATTAATAAAACCACTTCTCTGAGGGTATCCATGTGTTGTATGAATCTGTCAAAATATGGAAATTATCTCATATTCCACATGAAATTCTTAACAAATAATCATAAATTGAAGGAGTGAGGGGGGTGTTATATCTTAAAAGATAATTCTATGAATCAAATATCACACAACATATCATGGAATTTTTCTCTTTATATATGTATTGAGAAAACTCGTCCATCCCAAAAAAAAAATTAATTTTTTTATAAAAAATGATAATGTTATAAACCATTTTTATCCTATATCACTTAATAATGAAACATTTTAATCTTTTTATCTTTCATGATACATTGATTAAACTCCTCTATATTATCATTATATACAACTCAATCAAATATGATTTATTAAATTATTAGAAAAAGGGTGGACCCTACGTTATTAAAAAAACTGAAAAATTATTATGGACATCCCCATGATATTATGACATTAACCACAATGTGTTCTATCCTAGTACTAAAAATGATGTGTTCAAATACACAACATTATGGTCTAATATTTATTTTATATTTACATCATGAAATTTTAGTGTGAACTCATAAATTTTTAAAATAAGGACCTTAAACCAAAAATGGATTTGATTTATTAAAAAAGGATCATTATTTTTAATGTGTATTTAATAAAAGACCTTTTTTAATAAATAAAAATATATAATACCCATATTATAACATATGTTTTTCATATAAAATGGAATTATCATTATCAAACATGAAATCGAGATAAATCTTAGAAAATGATAAGTATAATTGAAGAAACATCCTCAATATGTATAAAAACATAAGAATCAATAATATGGAAGAAGGAAAAATCTATGTATTAGAAATACCCATTCAGGAGTAGGTGAAAAGTAAATAATTTCAAAAATGATCTAGTATCTTATGATAATCAGGGAAGTAGTTTCTTGATTTCTCTACTCTAATTAATCTATTTATTGATCCAATGTAACTGTAGAAACTGGAGAACATATATGTGTTCAAGATGACTGACAATTTGAAATGGTTATATCCTGAATAGGCATGGAATGAGAGGTAAGTGGTTTCAATTTCATATTTTATATATATAACATCTAAATGTACATTATTATTAGTTCTTGTACTCATTATTATTTGGAACATTAGTTACTTTCAGAGTTTGGGGTGTCTATTAAGGTTTGATTTGGAAATGAACTTATTTTTGAAATCTTTACCATAATGGTTCTAATATATTATTATAAATTAAAATATTAATTACATAAATAATAGTTTACCTGTTCTACTCAATATTTTAAGGATAAGTGAGTAGGATATAGGTGGTCTAGGATCAAATGATGTATGTATAGTGACTGGGGGTATTGTAAAATCTATTAGAAGAAATTGAGAGTTTGAATATCTAGTATCCTATATTCCAAAAATCAATAAAATTAGTTAAAAACAACAAAAATATTCAGGAAATATGGGAGGTGAGTCTATTATCATATTCATGGTCACTAGATGAGAAATATCCATGAAATATTAAAGAGATGAATTAAACACTATAGAGATCCCATATTAGGTAGTAATTTTATAAAAATAAATTCATATATTTTGAAGGTTATATTATACCAACAATATAATGGAGATATTCACTAAGCCCTAGTCCTAAAAATACATTACTGCCAATGTATCCTTAATAAAAGGATAAAGGATACATTATCACTAGCATATTATGATATACATGATATGTGTATGTTAAGAATATATTGGATCAATATATTATGGGATTCCATAATTTATTAAATTGAGTTGTTTTCTTTGATCATTTTCATCTAAATGATAGTAATTATCGTTCGAATGAACTATACATATAAGCTCTCATTAATATAATCATTACATGAGACGTAACATTATGGAGGAGTTGTATTCATCAACATGATTCATAAACTATCCAAATAATTAACTCATATGTTATAACACATGAGATAATTCATACATACAAAAATAAAATCCTTCAGATTATATGAAAACCACTAACATGGGATGGAAGTAAGGTGTGATTCTAGCATAATTATTAGTTGAGACTCTCCACTACCCATGCCTCTCTTATTCTTCTTCTAGCTCGAGGAACTAACAAGAATATATTGACGAAAGGTTCTGTCTCATATAATGAATGATTCATCTCAACCCATGGCTACATCATAGAGATTGGATTCTATTTGGATTCTATTTTTGATCTTTATCAAACCATTATATGTAATGAAGACACTATATAAGCTCACTAGTGTATGTTTGACATAAATTTATATTGTTCTTCATTAATAGTTTTATCTAATTTTTTAATCCTTATATAGAGATCCTAAATTTTATGTTTATAATAAATTTTTATATTGTGTTTATGTGTTAAATAGACCTATATAAACATAAGAGAAGTATCATAGAAATATATAGATTTATTTTTATGAAATCATTTATTTTTTGAAGTGTAGAATAACTGTTACACGAAAATACATTACTTGAAAACATATTGTGAAGTTCAATACATAAAATTACATTGTAAGAAAATGTAATGTTATGTACTTCACCATAATACTTTGTTATGTTTAAATGTAATCACAATGTTTCCCTGAAGATATGATCATGTGATAGTGCATCTTGTGCTGGAACTTGACATTATGTTAAAAAATTAATGTAACATGGACTGTAAGATGAAATATTCATTATTGTATAATGTATCCTATACTGACATTGTGAAAAATAGTATCATCTTTATCCCTCACTAAAATGTATTTTTTGCTGATGTAATGTTTGGTGGATAGATGAAATTTCATTTAGAGTTAATATAATGTGACATACTCTACCTTGATATTAATTTTTGATACAACATAAAGTAGAATAAGGCATGAATTTTGACTCTATGTTATGATACAACATTGTTGGGGAACCAGTTAGAGGATACATTAAAGGTTAATGTATTTTCAAGAGGCATTTCAAAACCAAATTAGATTAACATTAAATATTTTTGTTATTTTTTTTATATATAATATTAATATAATGTATTTTTTTCATAACTTATTGATTTATTCAGAGTTTATAAATTATTTAATTACAAAGATTCTATAATTATTTTAATAATTGTTTTAAAAAAAATATTAATAAATAATCCTTAAATAATAATTATTAATATTTAAAATATATTTTACCAAATTATAGGGAATTAATTATGGTCTAGATATAAAATAATTATTCATAAGTCATGAGTTTAATTTATAAAGAGTTTATGAATTATAAAATAAGGTAAACAGTATAAAACCTTTATATATTAAAATTAATAATTTTTCATAATATTTAAGTTGTAGTGTTCCAATTAAAGGACCATATATGAATATTATTTAAATCAAATAAAAATTATTTTTATGACTGATACGATCAAGGCTGAAATAACTTTATTTATATGATATTTAGATGATATAAATATTTTATATAATGTAATTTCAATTATAAAATATTTATAATTCAAGAGATAAATATATTTAAATTAAAATTCCTTATAAGGTATAGAATGAAATTTTTATAATATAAAATGAATAAAAAATACATATATTCAATATTATGGAGTTCTATAATGTTTAATTAATACATAAAATTTTTATAAATAGATTTTTATTATGAATTATTCATATAAATTTATGTCATGTTAAATTTATGAATTTCACATTTACATATGGGTTAATACATACATGATTTATAGTTATTGTTTTTTATATTATCAATGGTGTATAACATAGTTTAAATGTTAAAATACTTCAATAAATTAATATATATGTATCTAAAAAGGTGCATGAAAGGTGTGATAAAAGGATTTAGCTTTCAACTACCTTGACTTTGGTATTTAATTGTTTTTATGAGCCTAAAATTAGTTGTTTAATATTATATATATATATATATATATATTAGGTTCTTAGAGATTTTATGAATTATATTCTATCTTATGCAATGTATCTATAGGTAGAGGGATTATGGTATAGACATCTCACAAGCCTGGATGATTATGTGTGGTTCTAGAAAGGTAGGGGTTGGATATTTATGGATATGGGCTTATTCAGAAAGAGATTTTTAATATCATATAATTATAAATAATTAAATGAAGAGTACATGTACCTTGTTTATAATATGTCTATCGATATATATATGTGTGTTTTAAATAAATTCATGGGTGAGTACCACAAACTATGAGTTGTGTAATTTTTTACACATTAATATGTTTGAACATACTTATTTTATGTGGGGATAAAATTAAAAAACTAAATCTATATGTTCCATACCTTAAACGTCACATGATCGAGTATCTTTAAACTATAATTCATATTCATTCATTTCCAAATTTATTTTAGGTTTATATTGTTATAGAGTTAGTTTATAACTCATATATTATTACCCACATCAATACAGTGTGGAAAATTCTAAATCATTATCCATTTTTCCCATAATATAAAAGGTTTAAAATAAAAAAAAATTCTTTCCATGTAGAATCTTTAAAACATTCAACTTGATATCTAATTTTATTTTAACCATCCTTAAAACCTATGATTTTTTTTAATGTGGGGTGAGCACAAAAAGTTCAGTAAAGGACATAAAATAAGAAATGTGTTAGTACAATGAAAAAAATGAACAATTAAAAAAATCCATAAAAACATACATTTTCATCAAAAATGTGAACTATTTTTTCACCAAAAAAAATATAATCTAACCTTTTGAAAAGAAACAATTTCCATGATAACTCATTATAATAAATGGAAAATTCATTTACATTCCTTGGAACATCATCATCATATAACCCACACAGAATAATACCATGAACCCTTAAAAATTGGAATAATCATACAACTGAATTCCAATATTATTATTCAGAGAACAAAAATCATTACACAATGCATTTGAGTGATATCTAGGAACACCCATCATATAAGCTATAACAATATCACCCATGAGATATAATAGGTATAAGCCCTTCATAATAATGTCCAAGGACCATATCATGAGTAAAACCCTTGAAAACTATTTTAAATCCATTTAAAAATTAATTTTGGATATAAAAATACGCATTTTCTTTAAAACCCCACTTTTAAAAATAAAAAATTATTCATATAATAAAGAAACACATTTAATTTGAAAATAACTATGAAAACTTATAAAGTAAACATAAAATAATTAAGGTGTCATGATGGTAGGAAAATCCTCTCATTCCATATAAGTTAAAAAAATACATTCCATTTTACTTTTTGAAAAAAGTTTTGAAATAGGATCTTTAATACCATGTTATATACAATACTCAATTAATTAAGTTCACTTTTGATATTTTTATGACATTTGGTTTATAAAATCCAAAATGACATTGGTATGTGGACTATGGTAAAGGAGGAAATTATTACCACATTTCCAAAATAATAATGGTGAAATATTTATCACTTTTATACATAAATAATTCTTATAAATCCATCCATTAAATATGATTATGGAGAATTAACTATGTTACAATCATGGAGACGGTAAGTCGTACATACGCATGAGTAATGTTTCAATTTTCAATGACCATTATTGGAAGATGGTAAAACTTATTTTATGTTTGCAGAATGATCATAATATCATAATATCATAATTTTTTAGTTAAATATTCTTATATATGTCATCAATGTGATGTTGTGATGAAAAATGAATCAAATTGTTTTGTGGAGGTGATAGTGCCCACATACGCACGAACAACATTATTATGTTCTAGTGCATGGAAAAGTAAGAATGTAAATGATATATTATATATTTATAATGATATATATGTTATAAATATAACATAAAAACATTTTTTCCATCATTATAACATGTCTTGAGATATGGTGTTGGAAAAATTGCATCGATTCACGGGGTGGTAGTCCACCGTAAACTTGAATGATTAATTCTTTTCCCATTTGATGGAAGTGGATATGGATATATATCACTACAATAACATAATAATGTATCCATATATATATATAATACTATAGTTATTATTTTTATCATTTATTAATATAGTTTTTGGGATGTGGAAGAAGAAACAATATTAAAACGTGCAGATAAAAAACTTTACCTTTTATTGGAAAAAAACCATTTTTTCTGAACACCTTAAGACCTCTAAAATTGGTATTGTAACAATATGAAGACCTTTTAATGATTTAAGGGATTATATGAAGGTATTTTTTTCATAATTTTTCTAACAAAATGGGTTTTTATGTGTGATTTATTAATAATAATATGTGCCCTTTTATAAGAGTGGGGAGAGGCACTCTTAGAATTCTAAAAAATATTAAATTAATATAAATTAATTTTCAATTAAAAATGGGTAAAAATTAATTTATTTAGAAAATAATTTGAGGATGGGCTGAAACCACCTCACCCAATTAATATTAGACTCTTTTTTACTATATTTATACCCTTATATTTTGGTTTTAAGACATATTTAACCCATATTAATCTTTTTGTGACAACATGGTTTTTTACACTTTGAGAGTTAATATAGTCACTATAAAATTCCAAAATACCCAGAAATGGACCATGGATTATATATTAAACCTTATCCTAATCATTTTTAAGAATTTATTATTTTTAGTAATTTAATATCATCTAATTAGTTATTATTTCCTATAAATTACCCAAATTTCAATTTTTCTAGAACTATTCATTAAATTTACTTTAATAATATAATTAAAGCATCTAAAATTAACAACCCATATTTAATTATTTCCCTAAAATTTTATGGTAATATATAAAATTATTTGATCATAATATTTATCTAAAACTATTTTATTTTAATATTTTTAATATGATTTATTATATTTTTTCATCAATTGAATAATTACCCTATTAATGTTGTGTAAACATTTTGGGTATTTATTTATTTACTAAAAATAAAAAATAAACTACTATATTGAAAAAAAAAATATTATATTTAAAATTACTATTTATAGTAAAACATTTATTCTGGATGTCATCGTATTAGAAATATTACATTTAGTAAAATCAAGAGTGTGCCATGTTTGATATTCATTTAAATAAAATACTATAATGGTCATAATATTATACATGGGTACCAAAAAGGTCATAAATTAGAGACTTGGATTCTAATTTATTAGATATAATCATCCATTAAAATTTAATCTATTTTTATGGTAATTCTATAGTGGTTATCATTTTATTTTTATCCTTTAATTACTTGATTTTCCCTTTAAAGTGGTAGCAAAAATTACTTAGTTTCTATTAATAATGACCAAAAATAAAAGTGAAATATTTAATTAATTTGAAAAAATTTATTCAAAATATTTAATCCATTTTTAAAAATAAAAAACACATAATTTTTTGAATTTAATTTAAAATTTATCCCACATAATGCAACAGAAATAATTTTCATGAAAAATGTGTTTTTCCCAAAAATTTATTTATACCAAAATTTTGTATAATAATGATTAAAATATGATTATTTTTCTTATATATAATTAAATATTATTTATGTTACCTTTAAATTAAACTATATTTATATTTGTATTTATAAATATAATGAAAATTAAAGTTTTATAAAAATCTAAATTTTTCGCTATTTACTGAAAAATTAATCTTTTCAAAATATTATCAAATTTTCATCTTAAAATAATTTTAACATGATAACTCTACAAATTAAGTCCATTTTCAAAATTGACATTCTATAATTTTGAAATCAAGATTTAATAATTAAACAATATAATTCTTGAAAATAAATTATTCTAACATTACATGGGTTGATAAAATCTTCCCCCAATTTGGAAATTATGTCTTCACAATTTTATTCACTCTTTAAACATGTTTTGATACCATTATCTCAGATCATTTTTCTTCTTTAATCATATATTTTTTCATGAAACCATAACCTGGTGAATTACCTTATTCAACAATAGTTTCTCTCTATGGTCAAGAATATGAATAGGTTGTTCCTCATAAGAATGGTTCTCTTTCAAATGAACTACATCAGGGATAAATAGAAGATATGAATAATTAATATAATTAATTAACATCTAAATTAGAAAAACAATGTGTATATTGGATTATCTCAGTGGAAAGGCCACTCAATAAAAAATTGATTGTATTTTTTCTGAGATTTTATATTTACCAATAAACCATGGACTTTACATTCACTTTTTACTAAAATGCATTACACTTTTCCATAAAGATACTTCAATAAAAACCTGATCATGCATATCAAAAGAATGATCTTTCTTCCTTATATCTATATAAAGTTTCTACCTATTCTGAGCTATCCTCATATGTTTCTAAATCGACATGACCTTATCATCCATTTCCACTTCCAAATGTGGTCCCATCAACTACAATTCACCCAATTCATCCCAAAATATTGGAGTGTGACATAGATTTCCATATAATGACTCATAAGTTTCCATCTATATACTATAATTAAAAATGTTATTACAACAAAAACCAATGAAAGAAATATATTGATCTCAAATTTCCTAGAAATCCATTGAAATGAAAATAACATGTCCTACAAGGTATAAATTGTTCATTACAACTATCCATCAGACTAAGGATGAAAGTCTATGCTGAAATTTAACTCTTTTCCCAAAGACTTATAAAGTAATTTATAAAATTAGAAGTAAACCTTGGAACATTGTTAAATGCAATTGATATAGGAACTCCATTTATTTTACTATCTCTTTAAGATGTAGTTGAGAAATATATTCTAAATAATAATATCTTGAAAGGGAAGGAAATGTTTAGATTTAGTTAGTTGATCAAAAATAACCAAAATTTCATTATTACCTTGAGATTTATTTGTTTTTCCTTCAATGAAATACATTTATATAATTTCCCATTTCTATTATGGCACCAAAAGGGGATGAAGTATCACCTTTAGTAATTTTCGTTCTTCTTTAACATGTTGAGAATTCAAAAATTTCATGGTAATGTTAGTGATAACTATATTTATTCAATGTCATCATTTATACTCCAAAAGGTCTCTATAAATCTTAGTTATTCTAGGATGAACAAAAAGTAAAGAAATATGAGCTTCACTTTACAATTCCCTCTTCAGATAGGAACCAAAATTAATATATAATCTCTTTCTATAAATCAAAACACATTCATCATCAACATTGTATTCATGAAACATACCCTTCATAATCAATAATACTTTTTACTATAACTCACAGTCTTCCTTTTGAGGTTCCTTAATTCTACCTATCAAAGATGATTTCACTGACACCTAAAATAAAATCAATAATGTTCCTACATCCAAAAATTCTTGTCCTATATTAATCAAATAATTATGAAAGGGTTCATATTCCAAATGTAACACGACTACGTAGGGATATTTTTCAAACTCAAAGAATCAATCACTTTGTTTCCTTTTCTAGGATGGAAATGTATCATGCAATCATAATACGTAATCATTTCCATCCGACTTCAATACCTCATGTTCAACTCTTTCAGAGTGAATATATATATATATATAACTTTTATGATCCTTACTTATTTCATATATTGATCTATATAAATTATTCATCCAAATTTTCAAGGAAAAACCTACATCATCTAATTCCAAATCATGTGTAGTATAATTTTTATCATGTGGTTTTAGTTGATGTGAAGAATAAGAAAGTACCTAATTATTATGCATTATGACACAACCAAGTTCCTTCAAAGAACCATCATTTTAGATAAACAAATAATTATTTCTATAGGTAAGGGCCAAAAATAGATCATTCAACAATTTTCTTTTTTGTTCCTAAAAACTATCATTATACTCTTCTGTAGAGACGAATTTAATTTCTTTTTGAGTTAATTTAGATAATGGGCTAGATAACTGAGAAATGTTTTCAACAAAACAAGGGTAGAATCCCAATAATACAAGAAAATAACTAATATTAATAACATTTTTAGTTCTTTTCCATTATTTAATAACTTTTGTTTGAGTAGGTTCAATAGTTTTTCCATATTTAGAAACAATGTGTCCATGAAAATATATTTTTTACAACCAAAATTCACACAAACTAAATTTTCAATATATTTTCTTTTCTTTTATGTTTTTAAAAATAATACTTATGTGTTTTTCATGTTCCTCATGAATTTTATATTATACTTGTATGTCATATATATAAAAACCATAATCATATAACACCCTAAATTTTTCTGAATTGTTTTTTTCGATTTAATTTAATCTTTGTAATATTTTTCATTTCATGCATTAATTAGTATGTTGTGTGTTATATGAAAGAAATAACTTGTTATTTATTTGTATGAAACACCAATCTGATCCTAAGATACATGAAACACTTATATTATATTGTGTTATATGAAAAACAATGTTTGTATTTTGTTACAAACAATGTTGAGGTCCTTTGATAACTTTGGTTACATGCAAGATTGTCTTTTACCAAACTGTACTAATATTATTAAACTATTGTAATATTAATCACCTAGTCATTGTAATGTATTCTATGAATAAAATTTAAAAAATTATAAATCTAATATTTACACATGTTTATTAAATGAAATATTTGGTTATCAGTTCTTTATAAATGAAAATAAAAACCCATTGAATATAAGGGAAGTGAATTTATGGAAAAACTATATTTATGATCTGAAAGTAATTTTATCATAATGAATTAAATTAATCACTATTAGTGAGAGATATTAATTAAATTTTTATATTATAAATTCAACCATTTTTTTAAATTCATCCAATAAGTTTTATAGTCATAAAATAATAATAAATCAAATTTTAGGTATAAAGGCTATATTTTTCTAAAAGGTGGTTTTGCCTCCTTTTATTGGAAGAATTACATTAAAACTTATTTTTATCACTTTTAAATTTTATTATTGGAAATAATAAACATCATTTTTGAAATTGGAAGATAAAAATTTACTTTGAGTGAATTGTTTGTATTTTTTTGAGAAGATTCCTTTTTTGATGAATATTGAAAAATACCAAATTTTAATGGGAAACTAACTTTTAAACTAATTTATTTATATTGTTAAATTGTATTTCTAATTTGTTTTAAATTATATTTCATTAAATTATAGATATATTAATCCAATTTGGTCATTTTAATCAATTTAAAATTTAAATAGGATATAAAAACATTTCAAACATTTGAACATTTTCACTATAAAAACTCGTTGCCTCGTCCCATCTGTGGAATTAATTTTAAATTAATTTCTAAAACATCAGTTTATAGAATTTTTAAAAATAAAATTAATATTTTTAATCATCATAATTTATTATTTATAGTAATATCAACTTAATCTTTTACCAAAAATAATAGTGAAATTAATTAAAATTAATTATAGCGATTAAGGTAAAAACACATTTACTTAGTGGCTTTTCATTATCTTAAGAGACCAAATAACCTATATAAAAGTAAAAAATACATTGGATAAAAATATTTATTTCATATACTACATTTTAAATAAAATGGACTATTATTGGATGAATATAATATAAGAGATACATCTCAATAGTGTTTTCCTTTTCATATTTACAAAAATTTCACTCCCCCTCTACTATAAAAGGTACTCACTACCCCCCCCCCCCCTCCATAGATTATTTATACCTCTAAATCCATTTGAATAATCCATACCCTACCAAAATAATATCCCAACTCCCCTCCCTTAATCCTATAGGACTCACTCATTGTATAAATCCAACCAAGGAATCAATTTTGAGCAAATCATAAGGCGTTATCCAAAGAAGAGGTAACATCCTTCAACAAACATGTTTGATTTATTTCTTTCTCCACCACCTCAATTATTCATATTCCATGTTTATATAATAACCTAAATATAATAAATATAATTATATTTTTTATGTTAAGGGTATAAACTACCATCACACACACTTCAATCAAATGAGACACACATTCGTCATTCTAGTGTACTAACAGACTACCGCCTCACGAACATATGTCATTCATTCTTCCATTATCACCTATAAATATTGGTAATAAGGATTTAAAAATTGATTTTAGGTTATATATATGATTTTATTTTTGTATATATTCTTATTCAATTATTATATAACACATACTTTCATTCTTTCCATTTTATGATATACAATAATATCGTTTCTGGATGTGTGGACTACCTCCTCCTCAATGTGATGTGGTTCGTTCACACTTTATATAGAATTTTTTAAGTATCTATTTAATAAAATTATTTGATATATATGAAATAATAATTCTACATTAATGATAATACATATATATATATAAATATATTCCATTCACTTTCATTCTTTTAATACGATAAGATAAGAGAAACAATGTCCATGTGTATGCACGGTGTAGTGTCTCCATGAACGGTGTATCTCATTTTATATTTATATTTTTATAGACTTTTATAAATACATATATAATTACTATATATTATATTTATATCATTGTTATATTATTTATGTAATGAAATAATTATCATTGAAAAAGGACTAAAAATAAAAAGTCTAAACGTATACAAAAAACAAAGCTGATATTACCCAAAACTTAACTTTAACATAGAATTGTTAATATATGGGCAATATAAAGTCATAATAAAAAAATATATGGTATGATATATAATAATATAGTTTTATATATATATATAACAAACATATATTTATTATACATGAGGTTTAAATGTATACAAGGAAAGTCAACACATATAGTAAGGGTTTTATCGTCTCACTTTTAGTTTTATGAGATATATTCTAATTCACCACTTATTCATGTTGCATACATTATATACTGAAATATGACATGTTATAAAATGAATTTAATTTATTTAATGATATTTAATGTTTCAATTGATTTTATTCTTTCACGGATCTCATGATTCAAAAGCTACTCAAGTAGTAATGGGATTTCTAGTATCACTTTTGTTCGGCAAGACTTATGTCATTTTAACAACTCATTATTTTTTTGTGGTGTATATACTACACATGAATGTATTATATTATTATTACCTTTAATTTTATAGTATTTACATATCCTTTTTATGATCTCACTATCATGGATATTATGGTTCAAATGTTACCAAATTGGTAAGTTAATTTATTCTTAATTTTCCTTCTTTGAGACACATGTTATGTTATGCACCTATATTATATTATGAGGTGATATATAATTTGATTTGAAATCTTATATCATGAATCTACCAATTTTTATGATATTTTATTCTTCATTTAATGTTATTATTTAATGTGTACTTTGAAAAAAAGTTACCAAAGTGGTAAGATTTTATTGCTATAATCACATCATTTATTTGGATTATTTCTGATTATGCTTCCATTGATTAAAAATTATCATCTATATCTCAAAAAATATAATTAATTGTATTATCATATTATTATTCATGATATATTCAATTATTGTTACCAATTTTCAACTCTTTTATACTTCAGATACCTAGGAAAATGTTTTAAATAAAATCTGACTTTATTTCTCACTCCGGTCAGAAATCTGTGTTCTCTTAAAACAATTATTTCTAAATAAATTTTCAAAATGTTTTCAAATTATATTTGTTTCTAATTTTTTAGGAAAACTATTTTAAAAAAAACTACATTTAAAAAGTTTTTTAAAATATTTCCAAAGCTTCATTTATATTTTTTGAATTCTCTTTTCAAAGAAAATGGGTTTGAAAATGTTTTATGTTTGAAAAAGTGTTTTTCAAATAGGAATATATATTCTCCAATTAATTTTTTTAAAATGTTTTTAGAGGATTATTTTATATGTTTTTCAAATTTGTTATCAAGGAAAAGGAATTTGAGAATGTTTCATGTTAAAAAGAATAATTTCAAAGAATGATTGTTTTCCTTAAGAAATTTTCTAAGTGATGTTTCAAAATATTTCTACATTTAATATGTCATCCTTTGATATGGTTTATGATTTAATAGGGATATTATTCAAGGATACCATTCATATTTTTTCTCTGAATGTTTTATGTTTTATGGCATGATGTTTATAGAACTCATTTATTTTCCACTGCTCAATCATGTTCCAAATAGACTTTATGAAACCCATTTCATTTCTACGTATTAATCGTGTTTCAATGGGATTATTATGAATCCCATTTCTATTCAATGTTTTAATCATGTTATAAATGAATAATTTTTTATGAGTTTTAATGATGATATGAAATCAATTTTTACTATATTCTTGTTATTGTTCAGAGATTTCTTATATGATGGGGAGTCCCAGATAGTACTGGTTAAGCCTATTATATCTTATTCTATGTAGTGTCTCAGATAGCATAAGGTAAGACTATTATATATTATATTATGGGGTGGACCAGATAGTTCTAGGTAAGCCCTTTATATATTGAATGATGGGGTGGCCCAGAGATCACCTTGTAATCCCATTGTAACTTATATTATGGGGATGCACATCTAATGTCAAGTGAGCCCATAATAGGATACATGATGGGTGCACCCTGATAGCACTCTAATGAATTGTGTATTGATATATACCTCATAAGATTCTTATGGGGAACAAGTCGATGAGCTTTATACACTAAGGGAAGAAGGTGTATCCAGATCCACTATAAGTAAAGGGTTGTGATTGGTGGGGGTTTTGTGTCCCACTAAGATGTTGTAGCCCACATGAAGTCCCCTTAGAATTTTTTAGCAATGATGATTGACTTATAGATAAGGATTTTGCATTCTTATGGGTATCCCACAATTTTATGTCATATTATTATGTTATGATTCCCCTAATTATGATCTTGATTCCCTCAATACAAAAAAAGTGACATTTACCAATAGAAAATTACCGATAGATACTATATATGTTGGTAAAAACTATTGTTTCCAACAGATATTAAATTCTGTTGATATTAACTATAGGTACCAACAATTATTTTTACCAATAGATATATCTATTTATATTAGTAGTTCAATACCAAAAAATCTTTTACCAATATTTAAATCTATTGTCTTATCATAATAATACCAATAATTGATTTTCTAATAAATGAATATGTTGTTATAAATCATTGTTACCAACAAATATTTTACTATTAAAAAAATACGTTATCAATAAATTATTCAATAATATCAAATATTTTTCTAAAAATTTAGTATACAGATATATATTAACCATTATTAGTATATATTTTTTAAAATAAAAATATATAATTAATTAAAACATCAATAATTTAGTTATATTTATTGGTAATATATATATATATATATTGATACATACATATATAAATCTTATACAATATATATTTTTATATAAATTTATGACTCTTTTCATTATATAAATATATATACATATATACAAAAAAACAAACATAACCCTTATGTGACCCAAAATATCCCCCCCCCCCTCATGTCATCGTTCCCTGCGACCGCCCTCCCACAACCCTACCTTTCTGTTCCCCATGGATGGTGTTCCCCACAGTCGGCATTCCATGCAGACCTCCCTGCAGGAACCCATTCACTATTCTGGTTAGCGTTCATCATTGACATAACTCCCCTCCATGTTCCCGACCAGCATCACCCTCAGACATCATTGCGTGAACCCCCTCCCTGCTCTCGACCGGCTTCCTCACGTGAAATCCCCTTGTCAGAATCACCCTATAGTAAGATATCAAATAACCACATGTCGACATCAGTTGTTCATTAGTTCTCTCTCACACATATCACTTCTTTACTTCAGTTTCCCAATCACCCTCTAGTAGCATCTTCTGTATCTAATTTCATTTTGGTTCTTCATGTTTATAAATTTATATCATGTTTGTGTTAGGAATACATTCTATATTGATCTTGTATTTTTAATCCTTGCCATGTTTTCTTCTCTATTTTGATACTCTGTGCTAGGAATGTTTTCTTAAGTTTATTTATTTTCA
The DNA here is from genome assembly GCA_963277665.1 of Viscum album. Taxonomy (NCBI): domain Eukaryota; kingdom Viridiplantae; phylum Streptophyta; class Magnoliopsida; order Santalales; family Viscaceae; genus Viscum; species Viscum album. The sequence continues at coordinate 1,666,835,303 of OY728143.1, read as the reverse complement.
TGATTAGATTTTCCATAGCTGCACTTTAGGTGTTAATTTTATTTCCTTAGTAAGAGTTACTATCATTTTTTCAATTCCCAGTGCTACAATGTTTGGGGTGGGCTTATAGTTCATAGTTAATAGCTATCATAGATCCTTATATCGTGTTTGTGTTAGGAATAAAATCTATAAATATGTATTGTATGCCTCTACCAATATGGATACAGTATGGATACATTCTATAAAGTCTTGAAATTACAGTATACATAAAACATCAACATATTAAAACAACATCGATTTTACCTACACCTTTCCAACTTGCAGATGAAATATAGGAAGACCGCTGAGTAATGCACTACATTCATTACATTGATAATTACAAAGTTTGTCCTTATTGAAGATACATTATACTTTTTACCTACACGAGTTTATTATAAAATTTCATGTTACAAACATTTTCACGTCAAAAAATTCGATTCATAATCTATTAATTATTATTCCATCATAATTATATCTAATTTCCATATTGTATAACATGATGTTGTATAGGAAAGATATGTATTATGAAATGTATTCACTCATAATCTATAGGACCCACAAATTAAGATGTGCATAGAACTCATAAATATCTGTCTACTTTCCCAGCTACTTAAGGTTTGGTTGCTTCTTTTGTTTGAACTTTTATTGCTTTGTTTTTACCATAACCTAAAAAATCGTTAGTGTGGTTTTTGTTCACTAGGAATCCCAATATATCGTTTTTGGAGAAAAACCAATGGGTGTTATTCACTTATAGACACTCCCTTGTGGTTTTTTTCTTTCATGTTTGATTGAAAACCCGAAACATAGATTGATTCTTTTTTCTCAAGTGATCAAAGATTGGTGGATCAGCATCAAATGTACATGGTACAATTTAAAAAAAATCAGACAACTTCACAAATGTTCTTCACTGGGCTCTTCAATATGATACTACATGCAATACTCATTGAAAATTTTTTACTTCAAAATGAATGTGGTATTTCAAAATTGATATTTTTTCATTTCATTTATTTTCTAAAAAAAGAAATGTTTGTACAACATGGGTTTTTTGGCTTGTAAGATTGTGATAAAATATGTAACAATGAAGACCTATGATTATTGAGACATAGGTATTTTATTTTATTATTATTTTTTGGATTTTTTCATTATTCAGTCATTTTTTCACCTCTTAAGCATGTAATATTTTATACATTTTTGAATTGATGTTTTTTCTATTTTCACTAACAGATGTATCACTTGGGTAATCATTTTTTTGGCATTTTTCATTGTATTTCTTACACATGTTAAGTATTTCATACTTTTTAAACTTTAAAACCCCTTTTTTATATTGTTTTTAGTTACAGGTCTATCATGTGGGAATTCTGTTGTTGAGAATGAGAATTAATGATTGATGAGATGTACTTACAAGGTAATTATATTTTTTTTTAATTGACTCTGGCCTATTAGGTTTTTCTATGAATTGTGATTTTCAGATAGGCTTGAATAAGTGCCTCAATGCAGGGTGTTTTTTAGTGTTAATTTATATGAACTACCAACACCATGTTTTATTTTTTTTCATTGACTGAATGTCTATTTATCATTTCATGGTTGTTGAAATTTTAGGACATAATAAAGGATATGGTAAAAAAATTTAACAAGTCTACTGTATGGATAATTTCAAAATATAGTTATATTTTTATTTTTATACACACCATGTGTAATGTATGGGTAATGCCACTATTTGTATTTGATTTCATTTCTTTTGAAGTTATTATTCAGAAAAAGGTTCCTAAAGAATATTTAATAGGTATTATTATAATTCTTTTTTATTTCTTTAATTTATGTGTTCTTATTTTCATATTGTTATATATATATATATATATATATATATATATTTCTCTTATTCAATTTTTTTAATGTTCCCCTTTCATTACTTATGTTTATTAAATAGGTTAAACATTAAATGATTATTGAATATTATGTATTTTACTATATCTGATGCTCGGTGATCTGATTATTTTTAATAAAAAATATGTATATAATTATGCAGTCTCAATACAAATGCAGACTGTCACTTTGAATTTATATGCAGTTTCAATAAAAATGCAGACTGTCACTTTGAATTTATATGCAATTTCAACATGAATTCAATTTTTATATAGTTTGAACATGAATTCAAAATTTATTCTTCTTTATACTGATCACTAGTTGAAAAAAAATGAACTAGTTAAGGGATATAGGGTCCCCATGACATTGACCTCAAGTGGATTTATGGAATCCATATGATCAACCAATAATGGAAATTGAAAACTAGGTCAACGAGATGCATCAAAAATTCTAGTCCAAAAATCATGTAACAAATCCCATACTCCTACCTTGTAATTGAGTTCTATCAATATCTCTTATGATAAGACTACCAGCCCATGAATACTCCCCTTGGAAAAATTGTTTATAATCAAAGTAAGAAATCCACAAAAGGAGAGTAAATTCATCGAGAGTTCACTTCCTAGATACTTCACATGAATGGGGGGTGGAAGACACCAAAGAGGGTTTAAAGTAGACATAAGTACATTAGGAAAATCACTTTTTAAAAAAATGCTATAGGCTCACCATGGAATGCTCACTCACACCACGACATGGCGCACATCCAAGCAGCCCAACATGTTGTCCACCATAGTGAGGTCTTATCCTTGCATTATCTTTTAGAAAGGGAATTCAACCACCTTTTCATGACTTTGTCATTGAGACTTAGTAGCATTCTTTTTAATTAAAATTTAGAACATTCCTCCGATGTTAGCTTGATCCTAACATTAAGATCTTCGGTGCATTCTTAAATTGAGGCCTTACTAAAGATGCCCAAGGAATATTTCATCATTGGAGAAAATTTTGGAGAGCATAAACCACCACCAAGATCTTTTCTATCTATACAGATAGCCTCGTCCTTTGAGGTTTTAACTGGGTACAGCCTAGGCTCCTTGGACACCACATCTTGAACATTTTCCATAACATATTTCTCTATATAAATTGAATCAAGATCTCAAACCAAAAATACAATTCCATTATCCTTTTTACCAATAACCGAATCCACTCCACCCTTAAATAATTCATTTTCCTTGTCACAGTGGACTATAGTAGCCAAATATTGTAAACTCTTTATTATTGATTACATAGATACAAATTTATATTGAAAAAACTAGTCATTACGAGCACAAGACTTATTCTCCTTAACTATGAACCCCTCATCATCCACTAATGGAAAAATCCCTTTTCTAGTAAAACATTTGGGTGTATACATCATACCATAAACCTAGATGATCTTCCCCCATTATTTCCCATTATTTATTCAGAACTTGCATTCATAGCTTTAAAGTAGTCTAGATTTAATCTATACTCTACCAAGATAGAATGTTCATGTTTTTTTTCTTGTGTCCCTGACCTTCCAATGACTTGGCAAGCAGCAGCCACAATATTGTTGCAGTTTTCATCAACAGTAGTCCCTTGGATATAGAGAGGCTTGGTCATGGGATTCCTTGGGGTGAAGAGGTATTTTTGGATGAACCATTTGTAGGACACCCTTCTAGGTGATTAAAAAAATAAGACATCCTAGAGACCTGAGGAAAGCAGTCTTCCACCATCATTGAGGACCCAAGATGTATGGAATAAAAACTTAGTTATCTTCATCTGCACTAGATATAGATTAGGATTCATCCTAGAATAAGTTAAATGATCAATATTTATATCTTGAACTACCACAATAGCCTCATGTTACATATCAGAGGATGGGTGTTCTTTACTAATTTCCAGTGAAGTATCACCTCAAGATAGTCCTACTGTCGATGAAAAAATTATGACTTGCGACCCTGACTACAGCAGGTCGAACAATAATGTGTCCAATATTCTAAGATAATTGGTTTCTTAAAGTGTTATTCCAATTCAATTTCAATCCAGAAAAAATTGAGGGGTGGCTCTAAGAGATCGACTTCGAGATATTTTTCCTTTGAGATAATAGGGTGATGAAGATAAACTATCTTATCATTATGAAGTTTAATAATTCCCACCACTAAATAAATTGAGCATTGATTTAATCAGATAATTTTTTTATTATCTCCCATTATTCTACATTAAAGGATTATATAAAACAATATGGTCCTATGCACATTAGAGTTATAGAATCTTTACTTATTCCAATATTACCACTTCATCAAAAATATTAACCATACATGTATTATGATGTTGAGTAGATTACATCCCACTCTTCAAAGGTGTATGGATGATAACCCTTTTTACCATACATTCTAGGTGTTCAAAGAGAAATCTAGAAGTTTGGGATTCACCTTCACCCCTCCAGAGTTGAGCTTAAAGGCCATTAATTGAAGGCTTCCAAGAGATGGGAATTTTTAGTAATTGAGTCATTCAATTATGGTAAAATGTGATTTTTTGTGTTTTAAACTTAGTTGTTATGAGCATCCACTTGTTTGGTTTCTTGTTTCATTGAAAAAAATGAATTAGATCTTTCTAATTCCCTATGTGATTATCAATTTTTATAAGTTCTATATTTTTCTCAAATCCGTTATATGTAAATAGGGATGATGAAAAATGATCACTATGCAAATAATTTTTTAATTCTTCCATTTATTTATATTTTGGTTCCAATTATTGTAGATATTTTTCACTAATTTTTGGGTTAGATTTTTGGTTGATTGTAATGTAGATATTGGAGATGAAGGGTGTGTAATAGCAGTGACCCGAGGTTTCTCACTGGTATGGGAGATGACTCAATTTGTTTCTCACTGGTACTGGAGCTGACTTGTTTTTGGTATACTCTTTGGTTGTGTGGTAGAGATCTTGAAGCTAAAGGTTGTGTAGTATAACAGCTACTTGACGATTATCGTTGCAGCCAACTCGCTAGTCCCAGAAGGTTGTGGTATAGCTAGAGCTGGCTCACTAGTCCTGGTTATAGTGATAGCTCGTTGGTGCTTTGGGAGGGGGTGGCAGCTTTGTGTGATGGATCCTGTTGGGGGGCATTAGGGTGGGATGACTCTATTTTTGTATTGATTCATTTTGTATTAAATTTCATTATTAATATAATTAATTTGTTTTTTAATTTTGAACATTCTTTAAAATCATATTCTTTTTAATAACCAAATTAGATGAATTATATATTATAAATTAATAAATATAATATGAAATTTTACTAGCTATAAAAAATTATAATTTTTATTCAAATATAATTTATAAATAGATATTATATGTTGGTAATATTATTACCAACAGAAAACATTGTCATGATAATATATTTCTAAACACTTTAACAAATATATATATTATCTATTGGTATTATTATAATTGTAATAGAACTATTTTATCTTTCACAAAAACATTTAGCGACATAATTTTTTTCGACAGATTAGTGAAAGGGACATATGTGTTAGCAAAACGTTTTACCAACAGAAAATGTCCTTTTACCAAAAGATATGTCCTTTTTGGAAAAAGTTAAATATTTTTTAGTGCCTTATGATTGATGTCTTATGAACTTCCAATATTTATTCCATGATTCATGATTATGTTCATTGAAATATAGGGTATGATTTTCCAATTTTATTCATATGTTATCATACCATTGTGCTTATGTTATGATTATGTATCTCTTTTATTTACCCATACTCAACATCTGAGCTCATTTTTTATGCTTTCATTACCTAGGTTATGATGAAAGGTTTTAAGTAGGAGTATTAAATGGGAATATCATTGTAGTAAACAATGAAATCTTTCCCCAAGTTATAATATTGTGTTCCAAGTTTCCAAAGACACTAAACTATTACAGTCCTCAGGAATTTACTTTTATAATTTGATGAATACTAATCTAAAATGATGTAATATCCATGTATTTTAATCATGTGTTTCTATAGTTTGTATCAAAGGAATTATTTAGTCCACCATTGGAAACTAGGATGACAAAAGATTTAGTGATAACCCCTAGTGATATTTCTAAGGATATGTCAAGGGATGTCTATATGGATATCTATAAGGATGAGTAAAATTATAGGAAACTTTCCTAGAATTTTGGTAAAGTATTGAGAGATTGGTTTCCAAGAAATTGCATCCCTGTCTAGATACTACACATGGATGTATTAGTGGAACATGAAGTGTTTTGCTTATGAAAAAGAATGAAATAAAGAATGTAACTACAAAGGGAAAATGAAAAGTTTATAATAATTTCCTCCATACGGTATCATTTAATGTTGAATTCATTAAATGTTGAATTTAATGTAATTATAAAAATAAAGGTCTTAGAGGGAAATCTCATGAAGGAAATCATAATTTTTTTTAAGGGTAATGGTCTTGCTGCCGATGATGAAAATACTAAGAGCGATATATGAAAGGTATGTGTTGTAATGATAGTATTGTTTATAATAATTTTTAAACTGAGTTTGATGAATTTTATGAAATGATTCGTATTTTATATTTTAGGAAAGTTGTATTAAGTAATAAGACGATGAAGCATAGTTTATTTTTTGAAGGAAGTGGGATGAATGAAGTATTTATGTTTTGGAATTCAAATATTACGTTATAAAAATCATGAAATATGTAAGTATTTTTAGTATAATTTTTTCATCAGGGATTTGAGATGATATGTTGAATGGTGATGATGACATAAAAAAGTGACTTATTAGAAATGTGGTATTTTTATTAAAGGAGGTTAACCCTTAACATGTTCCCGATGTTGAGAATGTTGTGTTTATGTTAGATAGAGTGATGATTGATTTGGATAAAGTAAATTGGATAGTGTTGAAGACCTCAAAACTGATCAAGGATTTTTTTTAAAGTGGTGTATACTCCAATGGACAGAGTATATGAAATTTTTTGGATTTAAGGAATATATCCAATAGTCTATGGAATAAGAAAGAATGAATGTTTTAAATACTTATTAATAGTAATTCAGGTTATTATAATGTTTTAGAAGAATACATGATGAAGGTATTCACATGTTTGATATGTGATAATCAAGAGCCACTTTAAAATATATGGGGATTAATGATAAGTTCATTTTGTAAATTCAGTGACTTTATTTATACTATTTTGGAATTTCACCTTTCTGGAGGGTTAAAGTTTTGCCATTATGGTATGGTTTAAGTTGAACAGCATATGAGGTTTTAGATATTAATGTATTAATTCAACATATGAGGACTTATGCATATTTGATAACCTGTTATAACCATTTTGTTGTGAAGTTAACTAAATAAAGATGGAATGGCCTATTTTTCTATTTATGGATCTCATGATATGGTAATGATTCAGGAATGAAAAATTCACATCATTTTTTTGAATAAGAGATGAAGTTGAAATTTATCAAGGCACATCCACATGGTGAGATTGTGATGAAATCAAGTAAGTATATCTTCTTTTTAAAGTTATTCAACATTAGGAAAATGATTTTCAAACAAAAATTCTATCTTAGTAACTTTGTCTCTGATGAACCATATGTCCCCTTAGATCATCGCATATTTATGGATTTGTGATTGTTAACTTTATTTGGATAACCCAATTTTATATGATCATTAATATTTATCACTCTTTATAATTTTTTATTTTTTTATTCCATTTCCAAATAATCACTTATGTTCTCTTATGTGTAAACCTAGTTATTAATTACTTTGGTTAACTGTTATGTTTCCAAAAATCCATTTTAAGGGAAATTTAATTATTAATTTTTAGGATTTGTGTTTCTATGTACTGTCTCAGACCCTCCTGGTCCATTACTTTTCCAAAAACTCAGTCCCACCGAAATGGTGGCACCGGTCACGGTGACAGCATGACGGTGGCACCGGTCATGGGAGCACCATGATGGTGGCACCGCTTATGGTGTCTCACCATGATGGTGGCACTATGATAGTGTAACCATGACGGTCTCACACCAAAACGATGGCACCGCTTATGGTGTCTCACCTTACCGGTGGCACCGTGACGGAGACACCGTTACGGTGTCTCACCAAAACTGTGTCTCATCCTTTTCCAGTTTCCTGATTTTTTCTAGTTCCTCCCCCACAATGTATCTTTTGACGTAAAAGTTTTTAATACCCCTTTTAAGACTTTTTAAAGCCCATAAACTATATCTTAAATCCCTAAGATCTAGGAGACCTTTGAATTACCAAAACATGTGGCTTTTCCTTGGTGTCACTCCCTTTTTCCCGTAATTTCCAATTCCACCCTGTTATGTGTTTTCCTATGATTAAGGGGAAACCCTTTGACTCATAGTCATTATGGCCACCCCTCCCAAGAGAATTATAAAATAATAAATAATTCCATTGTGTGTAAACACCCAACTGCGTGGGGAAACCATGATTGGACTTTAAAGAGGTTCAAGAATTCATAACCCATAACTTCAGGCTCTTACATTTTATTACATGGGGACTCTTCCTTCTTTTAGGCTGGTCTCTTTTCTTTTCCTTGGTATGTTTGAAGCCCCCTTCCCGAGGCTAGTGGTGTGCATGTTCTGGAGCCCTCTTTCCCACTCTCGGAGCCCCCAGAGTTCCTCCCCTACAATTCACACATCCCTAGTTCTTGGCATGGGGGAAAATACTTCGATCATTGATCATCCAGGTAGGGTTTTTCCTTCGCCTCTCCTTACTGTGTATTATACAGGGTAGTCATAATAGTACTCTTATGGGGATGGATTAAAACAAAACCTTAAACAAAGATAATAAATGGTTTTTAATGAATGATGGGGTGTGTTTGATTATGGTGATGTACTCTTTTACCTTTGCTTATATGTTATGAATTATATGGGCTTATGTCCACTAAAAATCATGGTCATTAGTGGTCCTTCCTTGAACACTAATGAATCTTTGTCCCTCTATATAAACTTGTAATTGAATGGTTGTAACATGGAAATTAGTTAATCACATAAAGTTGTTTGATAAAATGGATGCCCAATGAACAAGAGTCCTTGTGTGATCAACCTGGATAACCAAATAGTGGAAAGAAACTTAATGAATGGTGTAGACAAATCTAGAAACTTCCTTGCCCTATTAGGGTAACATGTGTGGTTTCTCTCGTTGATGCTTGTGGGGTGATGGGGATGCGGATGGGATATTCTATTGTTCAGTTGTTGGCTTGTGGATCAGTGACCACATGATGGGGCTTGGTTTGGTTCCAATACTTTGAGGGATCTCATGGATCCCATTTTTGTGACTTTACAAGAGACTCGGGTGTGAATGCTTAAATTTTTGTTTGACCGTTTTTCCTTCCTTGGCTTGTGGCTATGCCTATTAATTGTCTGGTAGTGAATAATTAATTAAATGATGATGTTTAAATATGATAACAAGAGTGGGTTCGATGGGGATTTGTTTTCTTGGAATGAGTTGTGACTTGGTTGTGGTCGTTTTACTCTTCTTGAATGAATAGTAACGAGTGTGTTTGTGTATGGGATGCTTTTAGAACCCCTAGGTTGGGATGAGTTCTTGTTTACCTATATGTATAATTTAGTTCTTTTGTTTTCTTATTCTCACCCCACCCAAGTTGAGCACTTTGTGTCGAACACCCCCATTCCATGGTGGAGAGTGTTTTTTCCAACACTTCTGTGAGTGGATGGTTATTAGCTCCTTTTCTTCTCTCTTTCCCGGATATCCCAAGACTCTTTGGGTAGGTTGTGATGGCCTATGGTCCATTATATCCCATGATTCTTCAGGCAGGGTACGTGGTGGTGGTTGGCACAGGTGTGTGTGGGCAGGTTGTTTCCCAAGTGTCTTCAGGAAGAGGCTTAGGTGTCTTCGGGTGTGGCAGTAGTTGTTTGGACCAATATTTCTTCGGACATGGTGGTATTAGTTCTAGCCTAGGGTTCTGTGGGTGTGGTTACGTGTGGTTGTGGCCCAGGTGTTTACGGGCGGGATGTGCAGTTTTGGTAGCTCATGTGTGTGTGGGTGGGGTATGGCAGTGGGACTACGGTGAAAATGGAGGGGAAGGTCTGACGTATAGGATGTCTTCAATAACCAGTGGGAAAGTGGTGCGGGGTACCCAAACATAGATGTGTTATTACTATTACTTTACCTAACCTGTGTTATTTGGGGAGTGTTCCTTGGTGAGGTTTGGGTGGATAGATTCCTTGCTAGGTTCTTTGGTTATCTCTTTTTCTCACGGGGCATTAGTATGCCTCCCCACTTCTGCATGAGATCATTTGGTTTTCCCTACTAAGTATACCTGTATACTCACCCTACATATATAAAACTACTTTCAGGTTTATAGGAGGACTTCGAGGACCATGTCGAACCCTATTAGCTCGGATATCGGGACCGTTGACATTGTTGTTTTTATTTTCTTTTGGTACTTTCCTTTGGAGTTTTCTTGTAACTTATAGTACTTTATTATTAGAACATGCATATGGGAATGAAATGTTTTGGATTTACTTTTACTTCTAGCTTTGGTGTTTTTTGGGGTTTACTATCTTATCTCTCAATACTACTAAATAAAAAGGGTAATTCCTTCCATATTACGTGTGGTTTTATACCCTTGGTGTTAGTTGCCACTCCGGGTCCTATTGAAGGTGGGTCTTGGGGGTCATCATCTCTCCTTCAACTTGAGGAATGAAGGGTTTGGCAATATTTTTTCCCTTCCCTCATATTGGTGAAGGCGGGTCGTGACAGAATGGTATCAAAGGAAGGTTGAGAGATAGAATGGAACTTAGGTTTAGGCACAGTGAGGATTGAATGGGATGGTAGGGAAACAGTGTTAGGCAATCTTGGCGCGTGAAATAGTCTAGGGAAGACCAACTAGGACATGGGATTTTAGGTCCCCCCATGATCCTATGCAAGGACTCTGGACCTACCGAATGACCAAGTGAGGCTACATTGATTGCAAGGTAGAGACCCTAGGAAAGGTACATACATCATAATGAATTGTGTTCTTATGTGTTCTGGGTGTTCTGTGAATTTAAAATAAATAAATAACAAGTTGAAATATAAATTAAAGGAAATATTCTACACTACTCAGGATTAGGAATTCCTTCTTTACCTTGAAGCTATGGCACCTGAATGACGACCACGAGTAGTACAGGAAATCGAGTCTCAGGAGGCTGATTTGGCTGATCAGAAAAGGGTTGATCGAGAGTAGGAGTACGGCCAGTGGAAGAGGACACTTTGTTCCTTTCAGCGATAGACCCTTGGGAAGTACGAGGGTAGCATCTCGGACATAGAGACAGAGAGCTATATTGAGGAGCTGGTGATAACTTTCAGTTTGATCTGGGCTCCGATGAAGTACTGGGTTCCTCTGGCTATGAGCCAGATGCAGGGAGCAGTGCGTTAGTGGTGGATTCTCTATCTTTGGGAGAAGAGGGAGGCTGAGTTTTCGTGGACTGACTTTGAGAAGGAGTTCCGGGTGGAATTCCACTCTTCCCAGATGAAGGTTGAGAAGAGACAGGAGCTACTCTCCCTTTATCAGGGGAGTATGACAGTGAGGGAGTTAGGGATCAAGTTCAAGGATCTCCTCCACTTTGCTCCGAACCTCTTTCCAGATGAGGAGTCTAGGGCGATATGTTTAGAGGAGGCACTCCGACCTTCTCTTCAGTATGTTGTTACTCCCTTCACTCTACCGACATAATTGGAGGTTCATAAGAAGGATGAAGTGGTGGAGAGGATGCACATGCTTGGAAGTGTGCCGCGATTGGGGAGATAGTTGGGCTCATCAAAGGGGAAGACTGTCAGTATTAGGCCTCCAGCATCGGGACCTTCCAGATTTCGTTCAATGCGGATCAGGCCACAGCAGTTCCAGTTTCGATCTTTGGGCCCTCGCCCCTTCTTTATGGGCCCAATACTAAGGTGCTTCATCTGTGGAAGTCATGGGAATCTTCAGAATCAGTTCTCGGACCGAGTGCAGTACAGTGGGGGTGGACAGGTTCAACACCCACCCCAGCAGTAGCCATTTTTGGCCAGACACTTTCAGCAGCAGTACGGACTGCAAGATCCCACTTCTTAGAGAGCGAACATTATAGGAGGGGGCCGACCTCAGGGCTTTCCTCAAGGACCTTGACCAGGTCTTGGTCAGGGAGGTGGCCAATAGCCGATGGGTAGAGGAGTTGGGCATGGGAAATTGCATGCCATGGAGGCAGTAGTTCCAGCAGGGTCAGAAATCATTCGAGGTATGATCATCTTGTTTAGCACTCTTGTTTGTGCCTTGTTTGATTCAGGAGCTTCTCACTCCTTCTTTTCACCTATTCTAGTCCATTATCTAGGTCTAGATATAGAGGTAATTCTTGTGTCCCTATTTTTGATTACGCAAATCAGAGGTCAGACCAGTTTGTCCCACGTTTGTTGGGGATGTAGGCTGATGTTGGGACCACATCAGTCCAGTGGGGACCTTCTTTTGCTGAAGATGTAGCTGTACAATGTCATCCTAGGAATCAACTAGTTGTTATCTATGTGTTCCATTATCGACTAATTCCATAGAAGGATCATTTTTTCAGATGCGGGTGGCCAACACGTAGCTTTGGTCGGCAAACGGGGTTTCCAGGAGGGCAGTCGGCAAGTGGATCCCCTCCTTTCTTTGTTAGTTGATCTATTTGTGGAGTTAAAAGATAAAGAGATGGTGGAAGTCCTGGGGATCTTCAGTGATTTCATGGATGTATTCCCTAAAGAGGTGGTGACTCTACCCCCTCGACGTGATGTTGAGTTCAGGATAGACTTGCAACCTGGTGCCCATCCGATTTTCATAGCCCCCTATCGGATGTCGCCTTCTGAGTTGCGGGAGTTTTGGATTTAGATTGACGATCTGATGAATAACGGTGTTGTTCGACTGAACGCATCACCATGGGGTGCTCTGGTCTTGTTCTCAAATAAAAAAGATGGTGGTCTCAAGATGTGTCTATACTACTGGAGACAGAACCGGGTAACGGTCAAGAACTGTTACCCCCTCCTGAGGATTGATGACCTTTTTGATCAGTTGAAGGGGGAAGGATTGTTTTCCAAGATTTATCTGTGGTCCGGATATCACCAGTTGAGGGTAAAGGAGGGTGAAATTTCGAATACTACCTTCAGGTGTAGATATGGACACTTTGAGTTTGTAGTCATTTTTTTCGGTGTTACGAATGCACCATCCATGTTCATGGGACTCATGAACTCCATCTTCCGGGAATATATGGACCTGTTCGTAGTTGTGTTTATTGAAGACATCCTGGTCTACTCAAGATTAGAGGAGGATCACACCGAGCATCTGAGGATGGTTTTAGAGGTCCTTCAACACCACCATCTCTATGGAAGGTTGTCCAAGTGCAAGTTCTGGACATGAGAAGTGCATTTCCTTGGACACATGGTGTTCGAGCAGGGGATAGAAATGGAATCGTCAAAGGTAGAGGTGGTTTTTTCTTGGTTAGCACCCAAGAACATGGTATAGGTTTGTAGTTTTCTGGTTCTAGTAGGTTACTATCATAGATTTGTTCCCATATTCTCCCAAGTTTCAGTGCCTTTTATAGCCTTGACCAAGAAAGGCCAAGATTTTTTATGGAGCGAGTAGTTCCAGGAAGCCTTCAGTTATTTGAAGGGGAAGTTAGTTAGTGCCCAGTGCTGAAGTTTCTAAAAGAAGGGGTGATGTTTGAGGTGTTTTGTGATGCTTCAGGCCAAGTATTGGGGTGTGTGCTGATGCAACAGTATGGGTGATCTCTTATGGGTCTAGGAAGTTACGTCCCCATGAGAGTAACTATGCCACCCCTGATTTGGAGCTTGAAATGGACGTGTTCGCACTAATGTTGTGGCAGCATTACCTTGTTGGGGAATGCTTCGTGGTCTTCATGGATCAAAAATCTTGAGGTATATCTTCTCTCAGCGATACCTGAACCTGTGGCAGCGAAGGTGGATGGAGTTTCTTCAGGACTACTACATAGAGATTTCCTACACCTCAGGAAAGGAGAATGCGGTGGTCGATGCCTTGAGCTGAAAGTCATAGAAGGATGCGGTCTGGGAATTGGAATATTCTTGGAAGCCGATGGAAGAGTTGGCTAACTTACACGGAGGATGATAGAGGCTATCTGTTTCAGATGAAAGTGGAGTCCAATCTGTCACGGCAGGTGTAGGAGTCTTAGTAAGGGGGACTTAGAGGTTGAAGTGATGCACGGCCGTGTTAGCCAAGGTGATTCTCCATAAGGATGGTCAGAATATGGGAAGAATCGGATGTTGTTCCATGGGAATTTGTTCATCTTGGTGGGAATGCACGATAGATTTCTTGTAGAGTTCCACTACTCACCTATGGCGGTACACTCAGGAGTTTCCAATATGTATCGGGGCTTGAGGAGTCTGTTTTGGTGGCCCGGGGTGAAGTGGGAAGTGGCAGAGTTTGTGGCAAGATTCCTCATGTGTCAATAGGTAAAGACTGAACATCGTGTCCCAGGAGGATTGTTACAACCTTTAGATGTCCCCGAGTGTAAGTGGGACGACATCTCGATGGATTTTTTCATGGGACTACCCAGGGTTTAGGGAGGTTGTGATACTATCTGGGAAGTGGTGGACCGGCTGAAAAAATCAGCTCACTTCCTCACAATAAAGGAGTCGAGTACATTAGATTCCTTGGTATAGAGGTACGTGGATGAGGTAGTGTGGTTGCATGGAGTTCTGAGATCCATAGTCTCCGATCGGGATACCCGGTTTACCTCACGGGTCTGGAAAGGGTTGCAACATGCTTTTGGCACCCAGCTATGCCTCAGCACTGCTTTCCACCCCCAGACATATGGGAAGACATATCGCACTATCCAGACATTGGAGGATATTCTACAGGCATGTTTTTTGGACTTTGGGGATCATGGTTCTGACACTTGCCTCTGTTAGAGTTTGCCTACAATAATAGCTATCACTCTACCATTAGCATTGCTCTGTTCAAAGCCTTGTACAGGAGGCCGTGTCGCTCATCCGTGTGTTGGGAAGATGTTGGGGAAGCAAGTGTTCTTGGCCCAAAGGTGGTGTAGAACACCACAGAGAAGGTTCAGATTATCCAAGAGAGGATTGAGGTAGCTTAGGATTGGAAAAAGTCATATGCTGGTCATAGGAGGAGACCTTTGGAGTTCGAGGTAGGGAAAGACATGTTCTTGAAGGTCTCCCCTAGATGTGGGGAATGGAGGTTCGGTAGTGGAATTAAACTTTCTCCCAGGTTCGTCGGACCCTTCGAGGTGTTGCGGCTAGTCGAAGAAGTGGCTTATCAGTTAGCGCTACCACCGACACTACAAAGGGTGAACAACATCTTCCATGTGTCTCATCTCCATCGGTATCTACACGATGACTCACACATCCTCGATTGGGGGGTGGGTATTGAGGAAGACACGACATTTGTAGAGTGACCAGTGAGAATTGAGGATCATGAGGAGAAGGTGCTTTGTGGATTAACCATTCCCTTGGTTCGTGTGTTATGGAGGCATGGTGGCCTCAAAGAGAGTACCTGGGAACGAGAGACACATATGTGTATCCAATACCCAGAGATGTTTTAAGTTTTTCTCTATTTTGTTTGTACATGATTGTGATGTAGTGATTGACCTTGTTAACTATGAAATTTTTTGTTTTCCTTGTTCTTTAAGTGTGTATGAAGAGTCCTGACTGTGGGGAGGGGAGGACCTGATCCTTAATCGAGACGCATTAAAGTGGATGTGGTCAAACCCATGCAGGTGAGTCAGTGAAACCCACAGCGGATAGTATCTTGACATGGATAAAGGGACTCCCTAATCCATATGACTAGATAGTATGACCTTTACATATTTGTGTGGTTACTTGGGGGAGAGGAGCAGTAGAGTTTATGTGATTGTTTAAGAGATAGATGAAGAAGAGTTGTTCCTAAATATCGAGGTTGTTCCAGATTTCAAACAACTATAAGGTGGTTTTTCTTTGAGAGGTATCTTATGGGGTGGTTGTTTAAACCCCTATCTTATCTCTGGGTTTATCCTTGAATTCTTGATGATGAGAATAGTTTGAGAGGTATCTGATGTAATGGCATGGACCCTCTCGGTCCATTACTTTGACAAAAACTTGGTCCCACCAAAACGGTGGCACCGGTCACAGTGGAAACATGACAGTGGCATTTTTCATGGTAGCACCATGACAGTGGCACCGGTCACAGCAACACTGTGATGGTGGAACCATTATGGTGGCACCTCTTATGGTGTCTCACCATAACGGTGGCACCATGATGGTGTCACCATGACGGTCACACACCGAAATAGTGGCACCGCTTATGGTGTCTCACTAAACCGGTGGCACCGTAAAGGTGACTCTATGACGGAGATACCGTTATGGTGTCTCACCAAAACCATGTCTCACCCTTTTCTAGTTTCCCAAGTTTTTCCAGTTCCTACACCATAATGTATCTTTTGATGTAAAAGTGTTTAATACCCCTTTTTAATCCTTTTTAAAGACCATAAATGAAATCTAAAATACCTAAGAGTTGGGAGACCTTTGACTTAACAAAACGTGTGGCTTTTCCTTGGTGTCATACCCTTTTTACTGTACTTTCCAATTCCACCCTGTTATGCATTTTCCTCTGTTTAAGGGAAAACCCTTTGACTCATATCCATTATGGACACCCCTCCCATGAGAATTATTAAATAATAAATAATTCCATCGTGTGTAACCACCCAAATGCATTGGGAAACCATGATCGGCCTTTAAAGCAGTTCAAGAATTCATAACTCGTAACTTTAGGCTCTCACCTTTTATCACACAAGGACACTTCCTTGTTCTGGGATGGTATCTTTTCTTTTTCTTGGTATGTTTGGATCCTCCTTCCCGAGGCTAGTGGTGCACCTGTACTGGAGCCCTCATGCCCACTCTCGGAGCCCCCGTAGTTCCTCTCCTGCAAGTCACACATACCCAGTTCTTAGTGCGGTGAGAAATACTTCGATCATTGATCATCCAGGTAGAGTTTTTCCTTTGTCTCTCCTTACTGTGTATCATGCGGCATGGGCATAATAGTACTCTTATGGGGATGGATGAAACCAAAACCTTAAACAAAGATAATAAATGGTTTTTAATAAATGATGGGTTGTTTTTGATGATGTTGTTGTAATCTTTTACCTTTGCTTATATGTTTTGAATTATATGGTCTTATGTACACTGAAAATTGTGGTCGTTGGGGGTCCTTCCTTGAACACTAATGAATCTATGTCCCTCTATATAAAATTGTGATTGAATGGATGTAACATGGAAATTGGTTAATCACATAAAGTTGGTTGATAAAATGGATTCCCAATGAACAAGAGTCCTTGTGTGATCACCCTGGATAACCAAACGGCAGAAAGGAACTTAATTAATGGTGTGGACAAATCTGGAAACTTCCTTGACCTGTTCAGGTAACATGTGTGGTTTCTCTCGTTGATGCTTGTGGGGTGATGTGGATGGGGATGGGATCTTCTGCTGTTTAGTTGTTGGATTGTGGATTTGTGACCGTATGTTGGGGCTTGGTTTGGTTCTAATACTTTGAGGGATCTTATGGATCCCTTTTGTGACTTTACAAGAGAACCAGGTGTGAATGCTTTAATTGTTATTTGACTGTTTTTCCTTCCTTGGCTTGTGGCTATGCCTGTTAGTTTCCCGGTAGTGAAGAAATATTTAAATGATGATGTTTAAATATGATAACAAGAGTGGGTTTGATGGGTATTTTTTCCAGGAATGAGTTGTGACTTGGTTGTGTCCATTTTACTCTTCTTGAATGAATAGTAACGAGTGTGTTTGTGTATGGGTTGATTTTGGAACCCCTAGGTTGGGATGAGTTCTTTTTTACCTATATGTATAATTTATTTCTTGTGTTTTCTTATTCTCACCCCACCCATGTTGAGCACTTTGTGCCGAACACCCCCATTCCATGGGGGAGGGTGTTTTTTCCAACACTTCTATGAGTGGCTGGTTATTAGCTTCTTTTTTCCTCCCTTTCTTGGATATCCCAAGACTCTTTGGGTAGGATGTGATGGCTTGTGGTCAATTATAGCCCAATATTCTTCGAACATGGTACATGGTGGTGGTTGGCCCGGGTGTGTGCGGTCAGGTTGCTTCCTAAGTGTATTTGGGATGAGGACCAGGTGTCTTCGGGCATAGCAGTAGTTGTCTGGGCCCAGGTATCATCAAGTGTGGTGGTAGTAGTTCTAGCCTAGGTGTATGTGGGTGTGGTTACGTGTGGTTTTGGCCCAGGTGTTTGCGGGCGGGATGTGTGTTTTTGGTAGCCTAGGTGTGTGTGGGTGGGATATGGCAGTGGGACTGTGGTTAAAATGGTGGGGAAGGTCTGATGCGTAGGATGTATTAAATAAATAGTGGTAAAGTGGTGTGGGGTACCCAAACATCGATGTGTTATTACTATTACTTTACCTAACTTGCGATATTTAGGGAGTGTGCCTTGGTGAGGTTTGGGTGGATAGTTTCCTTGCTAGGTGCTTTGGTTATCTCTTTTTCTCATGGGGCATTAGTATGCCTCCCCACTTGTGCATGAGGGCTTTTGGTTTTCCCTACTGAGTATACTTTTATACTCACCCTACATATATAAAACTGATTTTAGGTTTCCAGGAGGACTTTGAGGACCGTGATGGACTCTATTAGCTCGTATGATGAGACCGTTGACATTGCTATTTTTCTTTTCTTTTGGTACTTTCCTTTGGAGTTTTCTTGTACCTTGTAGCACTTTATTATTGGAACATGCATATGGGAATGGATTGTTTTGGATTTACTTTTACTTCCATCTTTGGTGTTGTTTGGGATTTACTATCTTATCTCCCGATCCTACTAAATAAAAAGGGTAATTTATTCCATATTACATGTGGTTTTATACCCTTGGTGTTAGTCACCACTCTAGGGCCTATTGAAGGTGGGTCTCGGGGGTCATTATCTCTCCTTCAACTTGAGGAATGAAGGGTTTGTAAATCTGTTGTCTCTTCCCTCATCTTGGTGAAGGCGGGTCGTGACATTCTATGAAAGGAATTTTCACATTGTACACCATTAAAAACCCAAAATAATTTCAAGGGAGAAATTCATTTTATGTGGGGTTAAATGTAATACCCTACACTTTTATGAATTATTTCTTCAATTTAGCTTAATATTTTTTATATTTTTTATTTCACACAACACTGAATATAGATTTTCTTTTCTAAATGTGTTAAGTTAGTATTTCTTTGTACAAAACAAAAAGTCGATCTTGTTCTACATGCAACACTTGTATGCGATTGTGGTACACAAAGCACTATGTTTTTCTTTTATTATTCACAATTTTGAGTTCCTTATATAGCTTTTGTTACATGTAAGACCATGTGTTACCAAAGTATAATGTTAATATTAAAATATTGTTATAGTTATGAAAAAGTCATTAAAATGGAAGATATGAATAAAATTAACTAAATTATGTGATTATGCTTTAAAAATGTTTATAAAATGAATTCATTGGTATTAAATTAATTATAAATGAAAATTAAAACAAATTGAATATAAATGAAATGATTTTATGAGAAAATTTATTTTTATTCCCATAACCTTATTTTACCTTAATAAATTAAATTAATAAATATATGTGAGAGATATTAATGATATTTATATATTATAAATATAACCAAATGTTTTTAAATTAATCCAATACGTTTTATAGGCATAAAATAAGAACAAATCCATTTTTAGATATAAATGAAATATTTTTATAAAATGTAGTTTTGTTGCCTTTTAATGGAAGACTTATCTTAAAAATAATTTTTTGCATGTAAACAATTTTTATTTGAAATAAAATTTTATTTTTGAAAGTGTAATACCAAAATAGACTTTCGGTTACTTTTTGGTATTTTTCTGATAAGTTTTATTTTTTGATGAATAATGAAAAGCAATGAATTTTAATTGAAAACTAATTTTTTTATAATTTATTTATATTTTATTTGGTTTTATAGTATATTTAGATAAATTATAAATATATTAATTCAATTTAGGTAATTATAATCAATTTAGCATTGAAATTGGATATAAAAAATTTTCAACCTTTTGAATATTTTCACTTTAAAACTCGTTGTCTTGTCTTATCTACGGAGTTAATTTTAAGTAGCATTCTGCCACTTTCGTGTTAGAATTTTGAAAAATGGATTCCATATTTAGAATCAGAATAATTTATATTGTATTTTAATCTCAACATATTTTTTTACCTAAAATATTAGTGATAATAATTAAAATTAATTTCAATGATTAAGGTAAAAACGAAGTTACTTAGTGTTTAAACATTAACATAAGTGTCTAAATAACCTATAAATATGTCAAAAAGACATTATCTATCCCTATTGAGACCATATTATCCATTGGATATAAAAATAACCATTATTTTAGGAACATGATGTAAGTGGGACTTGTCAATAGTATTTTCCTTTTTATATTTACTAGAATTACACTCCTCCTCCACTATAAAAGGGCACTCACCGCCATCACTTAACCACTCCTATAAATCCCTTTGGCTCATCCAACCCCTACCCATATAATATCTAAAATCACATACCTTAACCCTATAAAAATTAGTTTTGGGATAAATCTATCCAAGAAATCCCTTTGGTGCAAGGAAAAAGGAGATACCCAATAAAGTGGTAACATCCTTCAACAAGCACTTTTGTTTTATTTATTTATAAACCCCATAAATTATTATTATTAAATTATTATATAATAACCTCGTTATACTAAATATAATGAGATTTTGGTTTTTTAATTGTAATACCTACACTCTCACACACTTCCATAAAATGGGTTACGCGGTCATCATTCGTGTGTACGGCGGACTACCGCCTGGTGAACCGTTGTCATTAATTATTCCATTAACACCTTTCAAGGTTGAAATTAATGATTTAATTACCATTTTTATATGATATATACTATATTTATTACTTAAATATACTTATTAATTAATTATATGATACATACATTTATGATTTCCATTTTATGATCTCTCACTCATGGGTTCTATGGTTCAAAAGTTACCAAATCGGTAATGTAATTTTATCTCAATTTGGTTTCTTTGAGACACATGTTATGTTATGAAACTATATTATTTTAAAAGATTTATATACTTACCATTGAAATTTTATTTCATTAATATCCCTCTTTTCATGATATTTTTTACATTACTTAATGTTATTATTTCATCTGAATTTTGATTCAATGTTACCAATGTGGTAAGTTTTTATTTCTAAAATCTCATCGTTCATTAGGATTGTTAATGATTATACTTACATTGATCAAATACTATGATCCATAGCTCAATAAATCTAATTAATTTTCTTCTCCTATGGTTATTCATGATATCCTTATATAATGGTATTGATTTTAAACTCTTTGGTACTTAAGATACTTAAGAAATAGTTTTTGGGACAATCTAACTTTATTTCTCACTTCGGTTAGAAATTTGTGTTCTTCCAAAAAATATTTTCTAAAAAGGTTTTTTAAAAAATTAAATGATATTTTTATATAATTTTAAGTGAAATTTATTTTAATTTTTTTTTTATTTTTAAAAAGTGTTTTAAAATATTTTCAAATATTCTTTTATATGTTTTCAAATATATTTTCAAAAGAAACGGTTTAAAAAACTATTATGTTTTAAAAAGGGGTTATCAAAGAGAAAATGATATTTTACTCAAGAAATACATTAAATAATATTTAAAATATTACATTATATTTTTTACATATTGGTATTCAAAGAAATATGTTTTGAAAATGTTTCACATTTATAAAAAATGATTTTCCAAGAATGATTATTTTTCGTAATAAATTTTCCAAGTGATTTGTCAAAGTCCTTATTCATCTAATATGCCATCCATTGATATAGTATATTATTTACTAGGTATGTGATATAATTTTATCATTAATATTCTTTCTCATAATGGTATGTGTTTTTATGGAGTTATGTTTATGGAAAGAGTTTGTTTTCCATGGGTCAATCATGTTCCAAAGAGAATGTTATGAAGCATGTTTATTTTATATGGGTTAATCATGTTTTAGGGATATTTTTATGAAAACCATTTCTTTTCCATGGTTTAAAAATGTTTCAAATATATTGAGATGAATATAATTTCTTTTCCATGGGTTAATCATATTATGAAATAATAATTATATTATGAGTTTTTATGATGATATGAAAGATCTTTGCACTGTATTTATATTGTTGTTCATGGAAATTTCTTATATGATGGGGTGTCTCAAAAAGTGCCAGGTATGACCATTAAATATTATACAATGTAGTGTCCTAGATAGCACTCCAATTCATAGGGTAATGATTATATCTCATGAGATAATGATGGGAAACAAGTCCACTAGCTTGATCCACTATGGGAAGAAGGTGTAACCTGATCCAATATAAGGAAAGGGTTGTGATTGGGGAGGTGGTGTGTCAAGACCAATAGGTATATCCACCATGAAGTGCCTTGATAATTTTTAGAAATGGGCCTTGACTTAAGGGTAATTATTTTACATGCATATATGTATGCCACAATTCCATGTCTTATTCGTATGTCATGATTCCATAGTTTATGTTATTTATTTGTTAGGTCCACTAGGTTAGATACCTTGAGATGGGGGGGTGAATCAGAGTATGATAGATCAAAACAACTAACCCTATAGATCTTGTCTCGCTGTTAAGAAAGACTCTCTTCTCTCTCTTTCCTACAACAAAGTATAAACAGAAACTAAAGCACGCACAGGACACAGTGATTTTTACTTAGTTCACCCTCAATGGGATATGTCCAAGGAGTATACACCGGTGATGTGACGATGTAACAAATACACTAAAAGCACACTTCTGTTTACAAAGTTTGGGATAGATCACTTCTATTCCCTGGATCACTGCCTTTACAATGTTTTGGATCAGCTCACTGCTTTCCCAAGGGTCACTCCTTGTTTCTCTCTCTCTGGATCACTGCTGGTGGAGAGGATCACCTTCTTCCTCTTCCTTTTCTCACTACTATAGAAATGATCTGATCACCATTTATAGATGAAAGAGCGCTGTCGTGGGTGCCCTCAAATGATTAATGTGATTTTGGGGTACTTAGGTGCAGCAGAGTGGCTGACCAAGGTCGTCTCTCAAATGAGGAAGTAGATTTAAAAAAACTTTTTAAAGGTATTATAAAAATAAAATAAAAGAGAATAAAAACACTACTTGAAAGGATGGTGGTTTATTACAGTTTATGAATCTATAAGAAGTTTTCTGGAAGAATATTGTATTTTTTTTTAGTTTTGAAATGAAGTTCGATTAAAATGACACAACAAAAAGATTTTTTTTTTAGACAATTTTTAAAAGACGTAATCGATATAACTCTACCTCTTAAAAAATTTATTAATCATTATCATTTAAATTAATATTCACTTAATCATGATCCCTTAATTTGTTAACCCCCGAACCCTACGAGAATTAACCTTACCACAAAGATGAAATTAATTAAACCTTAGGCTAGCTTCAGAACATGCTATCATAGCACCCTGTTTTAATTGATGTTATAAGGATTATCTTATGGTCAGTGGTAAATTAAGTCACATAACCACTCTTTAAATGTGGATTAATTGAGTTTAGGGATTTTATTTGAACTCTACAAATTGATCCTGTGTGGTCTTGTATTACCGATTAAGATCGTGCTCTCACAATTCACACAAATCCCGACCTCACACATTTTGTGTAAATTGTTCAATTGCTCACTTAGTTTATTATAATTTAAAAACTCAATTAATGGATCAATTTTAGTGAATTTAAGTATATCATTGATTCAAAATAAATGAATGAATAAGGTGATAGGTAGATCGATTACTAAAAATAACTACTCTTCCATGGGTGGCGTAATCATCATAGAATCGTTTTGCATGTACAAAGGTTTATAATGGGTATAACCCAATAACGCTTCTACTCAATAATTCCAACACAATTAGGAATATTAAGAGAATAATAAATTTAAACAAAACATAAGAAAATATTAGTAATAAAATAAGATCAATGACGTGTATTACACAAATGAAAACATTACAAAATGAAGAAGAGAAAGAGGCTTCGATGAGGGGATCCTTACTTCAAGAGCTACCCCTCTTATAATGGTTGGAGAATTTGGGTGAAACCAATTCTCCTCTTCCTAAAATATCCTAATTTACGTACCAACCTCACCAAATGAGAAAACCACCAATTTATAGAGTGGTGGGGAGGCTAAGTTCAAAATGGTTTCAAGTGTGAATGGGGAATCTCAGCCAAATATTTTATTCCAACTTTGACCACTCATTTGACCACCAAAACGCGTGAATTGGACGGCCTTACAGAATACTAATATGTGTGTATATGGATCCTCTATCTCCTCTAAAAATTTGGGCTCAATCCAAGCTCATAAGAAGGCGTTATGGCCGAAATACAAAAGCTTCTCTATTTTTACGAGTCCATCCCAACTTTCACTTCATGACCCATTTTCAACAACCAAATGCACTATTTATCTATAGTGTCCTGAATAAAAGTTGTATAAAATTAAGTTAGGAACACTGTTACAAAATATAAAATTTAAATAATAAATATAAAAATATTTATCTTCGAAATACTGCAGTGCACTATAAAGGGTAAAACTGGAATTTTCACCAAATTTTCAAATGAATGATCAAATCCCAAATATTTTATAAATAATCATATTTAACACAAATAGAGGAAATTATATCATTTATTATCAATAAAATATTCAACAAAATAGTGTTTTATCAACTCCCCCACACTTACCCTTTTTCACTCCTAAGCAAAACCTCATATAAAGTAAACATTAATATCAAATCAAAACAAATTTTAAAACACATATCCTTAAGATCAATCAATTCCACACAAATAATAAAAAGATATAATGCCTCATAAAAAACCTTATTTCAAGTTCTCCATTTATATCATTCAATATATTTCCACTTCATTTATCCTCCCATGCCCAAAACACTTACCTCGCTTGAATTTTCTCTTATCACACAAACATAAATTTTTTTTTGCAATGTATTTCTCATCCAAACTCATACAAGGATCACCATAGGCTTGATAAATTCCTACATCGCCACCCGATGTGAGTCAAGGAAGTATGTTTATCCTTAGGACTTTTCAGGGTTGTTCTGTGGCTTTCGTTTGGTAGGATTTAGATGTGAAAAATTCTGAGGCTGAATGAGGAGGGTTTGACTCTTTTTGAAGCAAAATTGTATTAATCTAATTTTCACTTAAATATGGTCTCCTCATTAATCCCCATAGTATCAATTCATCTCCATCATCGTGAAAATTCATGGAAGGTTTTCACCATTCATCAATTTAGCAACAAAAATATCAATCCTCTCAAACATGATTTTCTTAAAAGCTCCAGATGGGCACAGCTTTCCACCTCAATTAGAAGCTCTAGAAAAGGCACAGCTTCACTTGTCATGAAAGCTTGAGAAAAGGCACAGCTTTCAATATAATGAATTTTTTCAGCAGCAAACACATCTCTTCAGAATTTAATTTTCCACCCAAAGTATCACAGAATGTCGTAGCACAACACAACATAGCTTCCCCCACACTTAAGATCAACTAGATTATGCAATTTCACTTCAAGAGTTGGTTGGGTAGGGAAAATTGGCTTGTAATGTGGCTAACCTAACAGGTTATGCATGGATTCTAAGGGATAAAAGGATTAAATGTTCAAGTTAGGCCATTATAAAAAAGGATTCTTTGAAGTAGGGGATTTAATACCAAACAAATGCCTCAACCATTTAAACATAAGTACCTCAAACCCTCAAGTTTTGACAGAAATAAATCAAATTTTGGTTAAATCAAGCATGGTTTTGTTCTCTCAAGAAGTGAGGTGAATGTAAAGAATATGAAAATAATAGTTCAGAAGCCTCACAGGAAAGTGATTTCAAATATAAAGATAGTGAGATGTGGCATGAGATTCAAAATTCAGTGTACTTTTCAAGAAATTACTAAATATTTGAACTTGAAACAAAGTTATTTCAGCATTCATTTAAGATTAGTTTCAAGGGATAAATTGTTTCACTAATTTATATACATTTCAAAATTGTGATGAGAATCATTTCAGCTCAAAAATTTAAAAAACACAAAGAAAAGTGAAAAAATATACACACAAAATTTGAAAAAAAACACACATTTTTTTTAATCAGGAAAACAATTGAAATTACTAAACTAAAAGGTTCCCTCCCCCACACTTAAAATATTGAATTGTCCTCAATGTGAACCCATGAGATGATATATGCACATTAAATTTATAATTTTTAAATAGGACAAATAATATAAAAGTGAAAGGGTTAGGAACAGCCTGATGTGCTCAAGTGATGATGGGGTCATGCAGTGTGATAAAATCCACTACATTAGTAGGAAGTCCCTCAATGTATCTCTTAAAACATTGCCCATTGACTGTAAATCTCCTTCTTGTGTCCTCTTGTGTGATCTCCACTGTACCATAAGGAAAAAAATTAGTCACAACATAAGGACCTAACCATCTGGAATGCAACTTACCATGCATCATCTTGATTTGTGAACTATAGAGAAGTACTTTCTCTCCAACATGAAACTCCCTTTGTTGGATCATTTTGTCATGAGCTGCTTTTGATCTTTCCTTGTAGAGCCTTGATTTCTCATATGAAGACAATCTAATCTCCTCAAGCTCTTGAATTTGAAGCTTCCTTTCGATTCCATCTTGGGCCAAATCCATGTTGCATTTCTTTATAGCCCAATAAGCTCGATGCTCAACTTCCACAGGGAGATGACACGCTTTCCCAAAAACAATCCGAAATGGGGATATACTAATGGGTGTCTTGTATGCTGTCCTATAAGCCCACAATTCATCATCAAAGAACTTGCTCCAATCCTTCCTATTTGGATGCACAGTTTTCTCTAAAATTTGTTTCAACTCACGATTTAAAACCTCAGCCTAGACATTTGTTTGGGGGTGGTATGGTGTTGATGTTTTGTGTGTCACCCCATACTTTTGAAGGAGGGAAGCAAAATTCCTATTGCAAAAGTGTGTCCCTTGGTCACTGATGATGGACTTTGGTACTCCAAACCTGTAGAAAATTTGAGCCTTGACAAAATCCACTACAACATGTGAATCATCAGTCCTGGTGGCCTTGGCCTCCACCCATTTACTCACATAATCAATAGCAACCAAAATATACAAAAATCCAAATGAACTGGGAAAAGAACCCATAAAATCAATGCCCCGTACATCAAAAATCTCACAGAATAGTATGGGTTGTTGAGGCATCTCATGTCTCCTAGAAATGTTCCCAGTGTGTTGGCAACGAGAGCATGACTTACAAAGCACATGGGAATCATGGAATAAGCTAGGCCAATATAATCCAGAGTCCAAAACCTTCCTAGCTGTCCGTTGGGGTCCAAAGTATCCACCACAAGCAAGTGTATAACAGAAATGCAAAACAGACTCAAACTCAAGATCGGGAACACACCTCCTAATGACTTGGTCACTACACATGTGCCAGAGGTAAGGATCATCCCGCACATAAAACCTAGACTCACTCTTTGATTTTTGGACTTGATGTTTCTTTAAATTTGTATGTATTTCATAGGCAACAAGGTAGTTAACTAAATCAGCATACCAATGATGCATACCTGAGATGGTATAGAGATGCTCATCAGGGAAAGTGTCTTGAAGTGGTACCTGGTCCAAGGTTTCACCCTTTGCTGTGTGAGTAAGCCTACTCATGTGGTCTGTCACCAAGTTTTCTGACCCCTTTTTGTCCTTTATCTCAATATCAAATTCTTGAAGAAGGAGCATCCATCGGATCATCCTGGGCTTTGCATCTGGCTTCTTTAAGAGGTACCCCAAAGCTGCATGGTCAGAAAAAACAACTACTTTAGAGCCCAATAAATATGAACAGAATTTATCTAAAGAAAATATGACAGAAATAAAATCCTTTTCTATGGTTGTGTAATTTTATTGGGCTGAATCCAGTTACCTCGATGCATAGGCGATCACATGTGAACGTCCCTCCACCCTCTGAGATAAGACAGCTCCAATCGTGAAGTTGGAGGCGTCACACATAAGATCAAATGGAAGGTCCCACTGTGGGGGATGTATGATTGGTGGAGTGGTCAGACACTTCTTTATCTCATCAAATGATACAATGCATGAATCATCAAAATTGAAGTCAATATATTTTTTAAGCAATCGAGATAAGGGTAGAGCGATCTTACTAAAATCTCTGATGAAGCATCGATAAAATCCAACATGTCCAAGGAATGATCGAACATCACGCACACATGAATGATAGGGTAAGGATGAAATAATGTCTATCTTAGATCTATCAACCTCTATCCCATGTTTTGACACTACATGCCCTAAGAAAATTCCATGCTCTACCATGAAATGACACTTTTCAAAGTTCAGGACTAGATTCTTCTCAATACAACGATTCAACACATCACCCAAACTAGAGATACATTCATCAAATGAGGATCCATAAACTGTAAAATCATCCATAAATACCTCCATGCAGGTCTCAATGAAATCTGAGAAAATACTCACCATGCATCTCTGGAAGGTACCTAGGGCATTTCAAAGTCTAAATGGCATCCTTCGGTAAGAAAAGGTATCGAATGGGCAGGTGAATGTCGTCTTCTCCTAGTCCTCTGTTGCAATTGGAACCTGAAAATAGCTAGAAAATCCATCCAAGAAACAATAGTGTGTCTTCCCAGCTAGTCTCTCAAGAATCTGATCAATAAATGGGAGGGGTAAATGGTCTTTGCAAGTGGAATGATTTAGTTTCCTATAATCAATACACACACGCCAACTGTTTTGTATCCTCATTAGAACTAACTCATATTTCTCATTTTTAACAACAGTAACACCACTCTTCTTAGGCACAACCTAAATAGGACTTAACCACTGAGAATCTGAAATGGGAATGATTATACCTGCCTCAAGCAATTTCTAAACTTCTTTTTTAACAACTTCCAGGAGGGTGGGATTGAGTCTCCTTTGTGGCTATCTCACCGGTTTATCCCCATCCTCCAAGATAATCCTATGCATTCAAATGGAGGGGCTAATACCTGATATTTCAGCCAAGGTCCACCCAATCACCCTGATGTTCTCCCTAAAAATATTCAAAAGATTTTCTTCATGTTCAAAAGGGAGATTGTTAGCAATGATAACAGTTAATATCTCACCACTCAACAAGTATGAGTATTTCACATTTGGTGGTAATGGCTTGATTTCTAATGAAGGAGGGTGTAGTTTGGATGGAGACATTGAAGGAACTGAAATATGTACACAAAGAGCATTAGTATCAGAATAGACATCATCAAAATCAGCGAATAAAGCATAAAATCCATTAGTATACTCAACAGCCATGTCATAATCAGAGTGAATGTGATCAAAATTAGAATATGAATCCACATCAAAATCAAATCCAAGAGAGGATTGTATATCAGCAACATGTGTGGAAGTGCTCTTAGACATCAAACTCGAACCAATACTCATAATCTCCCTAAGAATAGGACAATCAAATTCCATGGAGTTTTTATTTGGTGGTTTAAAATGGGAGATAACAAAAGCAGAATGGTCCTCTGAGGGGTACTTCATGGATTCCATGACATTAAATACCACAACTTCATCTCCAAACTCCATGGAAAGTGTACCCTCATTGAAATTTATGATAGTTTTTGCAGTTTTGAGGAAGGGCCTACCTAAGATTATGGGAGTATGAGAACTTACCTGATCATCCTCCATGTTAAGCACGTAGAAATATGCTGTTAAGATCATGTCTCTTACCCAGACAAGTACATCCTCAAGGACTCTCGCTGGATATGCCATAGCTCTATTCGCTAATTACACTACTACTCTTGTCGGCTTCAACTCACCAACCTATAAAGAAGAGAATACAGAGTGAGGCATCACATTTATTGAATCTCCTAAATCACAAAGAGCATCAGAGAAGTGTAACTCCCCTATGGTACATGGGATGGTGAATGTCCCAGGATCCTTGCACTTTTTTGGCATTGTTAGAGTTGGTGTAATGAGTGCTGAGACATTCCTTCCAAGGTTGATCCTCTCATTTCCCTTGAGCCCTCTTCAATTGGTGCACAGTTCTTTTAAGAATTTGGCATACCTTGGAATTTGTTTAATGGCTTCAAGTAGAGGAATGTTGGTCTCCACATGCTTGAATGTGTCCAAAACCTCCTTTTGCATTGCTTCTTCAGCCATCTTCTTGGTTTGAAAAACCCTGTTTGGAAAAGGAAGGGGTTTAGGAGGAACGTCATCAATCTTTTTCTTACCTTTATCTTTGTCCTTGTATTTCTCATCAGTTGGTATGGAATGCGTCTTCTCTGGAGTTGAGGTGAATCCCGGTGGAATGGTAGGTACAGATGTATCGTTCATTTTCTTCCCACTTCTCAATGTGATGGAACTAACATTCCCCTTTGGATTTGGAGTGGGTTGGGAAGGTAGATTTCTAGAATTCTTACTCACAAGTTCATGGATGGCGGTGGCAATCTGGCTCATTTGAGTCTTTAACTCTCTCAGCTCCGAACCTTGACTCTTGAGCTCATTCTGTTTATTAAGAACAATTTGTTTCAAAAGATCATCAGTGTTAGAGTCTACCTTGTGTTGGAGAGTACCTTGTTGCTGAATCGTTGATGTTTGATCTTCGAATCTCCTTTGGGTTTGTTGAAAACTCTGTTGGTAAGGTGGAGGCTGCTGGAAGATTTGTTGAAAAGGAGGACTTTGTTGTTGCCCAGAGCCATACCTCATGTCTGGTTGATCTTTCCACCCTTGTTTGTATGTTGGAGCAAATGAATCAAACTTATTTTGGGGATGTGGTTGTTGTTGCTGCTGAAATGGTCTCCATGGGAATACTGCTGCACAATCCTCTGTCTCTTGTAGTTGTGGGCAACAGTCAGTTGGGTGGCTTATCTCAGTGAAAATTCCACAAGGCCTTGAAGGAGGGGGTTGGGATGTCTTTTGAGACAATGCAATATTCCTCACCATAGTGGTCAATTATTCCAACTTGGTATCAATCAAATGACTTTCAAGAGAAGAAGGAATTACCTGATGTACTCCCTTGACATGTAGTGTACCTCTATCGCCAAATTGTTGAGAGTTTTGGGCCATCTTGTCGATCAATGCACATGCAGAAAATGGTGTCTTGTCCACCAATGCTCCTCTAGCTTCAGCATCTACCATGCTTCTCTCCATAGGTGTGAGTCCTTCATAGAAGTACTAGATGAGTAATTTCTCACTGATTTGGTGATGTGGGAAGCTTGCACACAACTTCTTGAATCGCTCCCAGTACTCATACATTGACTCCCCTTGGTCTTGTTTGATCCCCGATATCTCCTTAAGAATTGAATTGGTCCTCGATGCTAGAAAAATCTTTGCAAGAAAAGACGTTTCAAATCATTCCAACATGTTACATCTTCAGGTTGCAAATAATACATCCAATCTTTTGCAGCTCCATCAAGTGAGAATGGGAATGCCTTTAATTTGATTTGATCTTTAGAAACATTTCTTGTTTTTAAGGTTGAGAAAACCACATTAAATTCCTTAAGGTGTTTGTTGGGATCCTCACCAGATAATCCATGAAACTTTGGAATAAGGTTAATTAATCCATATTTCAATTCAAAGTCCGATTCGAGGTTCGGGTATGCAATACAATTTGGTTGATAGTTAATATCTGGTGCAACCAATTCTAGAATGGTTCTATTAATTTCATTTCCATTATTTTAATCCATTGGTTCTTGTTTTAATTTGGACATAGAAGTGTTTCCAATTTCAAAATTCCTAGAGTGGTAGAATTCCCCAGTTGGGTAAATGTCGACACTTCCCATAGACTGAGAATGACGGATTCGCGCCCTAAGGCTACGTTCAATCTCAGGGTCAAGATCTAAGAGATCCTCGGGATTAGTTCATGTCATAAATCAAAGAAATAGAAAATTGAAGTGAATAAAATTGGACCATAATAAATTGATAATAAGTTTGATTTGATGGTACCAAAAAAAGGATAAAAAAATGAAAAGTTGAGAAAGGGTAAAGATGAAAGAGAGAGGTGAAGAAAATAATAAAATGAAAAATAAAATAAATGCCTCTAAATGGTTGAATAAATTACTTGACTCCCCGACAATGGCTCTAATTTTAAAGAGCGCTATCGTGGGTTCCCTCAAATGATTAATGTGATTTTGGGGTACTTAGGTGCAGTAGAGTGGCTGACCAAGGTCGTCTCTCAAAGGAGTAAGTAGATTTAAAACAACTTTTTAAAGGTATTATAAAAATAAAATAAAAGAGAATAAAAACACTACTTAAAAGGATGGGGGTTGGTTAGAGTTTATGAATATAGAAGAAGTTTTCTGGAAGAAGATATTATTTTTTTGTTTTTAGTTTTGAAATGAAGTTCGATTAAAATGACACAACAAAAAGATGTTTTTTTAGACAATATTTAAAAGACGTAATTGATCTAACTCTACCTCTTCAATCATTTATTAATCATTATAATTTAAATTAATATTCACTTAATTATTATCCCTTAATTTTTTAACCCCCAAACCCTACGAGAATTAACCTTACCACAAAGATGAAATTAATTAAACCCTAGGCCAGCTTCGGAGCATGCTATCATAGCACCCTGCTTTGATTGATATTCTAAGGCTTATATTATGGTCAGTGGTAAATTAAGGCACATAAAAACTCTATAAATGAGGATTAATTGAGTTTAGGGATTGTATTTTAACTCTACAAATTTATCCCGTGTGGTCTTGTATTACCGATTAAGATCGTGCTCTCACAATTCACACAAATCCCGACCTCGCGCGTTTTGTGTTAATTATTCAATTGCTCACTTAGTTTCTTATAATTTAAAAACTCAATTAATGGATCATGTTTAGTTAATTACAGTATATCATTGATTCAAAATAAATGAATTAAGAAGGTTATAGGTAGATCGATTACTAAAAATAACTACTCTTCCATGGGTGGCATAATCATCGTAGAAGCGTTCTGCATGTGCAAAGGTTTATAATGGGTATAACCCAATAACGCTTCTACTCAAGAATTCCAAAACAATTAGGAAGATTAAGAGAAGAATAAATTTAAAAAAAACAGAAGAAAATATTAGGAATAAAAGAAGATCAAAGACGTGTATTACACAAATGAAAACATTTCAAAATGAAGAAGAGAAGGAGGCTTCGATGAGGGGATCCTTGATTCAAGAGCTACCCCTCTTACAATGGTTGGATAATTTGAGTGAAAAAAATTCTCCTCTTCCTTCAATCTCCTAATGAACTTCCCAACCTCACAAAATGAGAAAAACACCAATTTATAGAGTGGTGGGGAGGCTAGGTTCAAAGTGGTTTCAAGTGTGAATGGGGAATCTCGGCCAAATATTTTATTCCAACTTTAACCACCCATTTGACCACCAAAACGCGTGAATTGGCTGGCCTTCCATGATTATAATATGTGTGGATATGGGTAATTTATCTCCTCTTAAGATTTTGGCTCAATCAAAGCCCATATGAAGGAGTTATGGCCTAAATACAGATGCTTCTCCATTCTGGCGTTTCCATCCCAACTTTGACTTCATGACTCATTTTGAACAACCAAATGCACTATTTAGCTCTAGTGTCCTGAATAAAAGTTGTAGAAAATTAAGTTAGGAACTGTTTTAAAAACTTTCAAATTCAAATAAAAAATATAAAAATATTTATCTTTGAAATACTACAGTTCACTATAAAGGGTAAAACTGGGATTTTCACCAAATTTTCAAATGAATGATCAAATCCCAAATATTTTATAAATAAACATATTTAACACAATGTGAGGAAATTATATCATTTATTATCAATAAAATATTCAAAAAAATAGTGTTTTATCAATATAATTGTAGGTATCTTCATTATTACTAATGAATACATCCTCTATTGTATGTAGATGCTCTATTGAAGTCCAACTTTCACCCTTAGATGAATCTCACTTTCCACCGAACTTATCAAGCAATATTCCAGCTTTCACGCAGCCCCGAATCACTGTCGTGCTTCAACCATACTTAGAGCCCTTCTCTAAGCCGGCGTGCAAGTCTCGGCGCGCAAGTTAAAACCGGCGCACAAGTTCACCTCAACCACTTGCGCGAAACTAGCTTCTGCAACTCCAAACTTGCACGACTCACACACTTTTACGCCCAAACCAATTTTGGCGCGTAACCATCAATTGTCGCACTTCATAAAAACCTAGCGCACAAGTGTCATCAAACCACTAGCATGAAACCCCCTTCTTCAACTCAAAATTTGGGCGACTCCCTTCCTTTCTCTCCTGAACCACTCTGGACGCGCAACAATCAACTGGCGCGCAACTTCTACTTGCGCGACCACACCACCACTTGCTCGACCACCACACCTGCGCGACGGGATATCTGGTTTTTTATAAGTGTTGAACTCACCCAGAATTAGGAGGGGTCGACCTCTATTTATAGTTATTTGGACACCCTGTGCGATGGCGCGTAAGTCTCCTCTCGGCGTGCAAGTCTCTATCGTGCAAGTCACTTGCGCGACCAACCCTAAAACTTGGGTGCCCCTTTTCCCTTTGCCATATTTTGATGTTCTGATCTAGAAAAACATATGGTGCGAAAGTTTCCTATCCTTCAAGACAACGGTGCGCAAGGCCCTTTTCCAAAACCACTTTTCTCCATTGGTCGATTTTCAGGCCCAAAAATATGGAAAACACTGGAAAATGGTGCCACCTTGTCTCTGGTCTTTTTTTACTTCCTCTAGATCAACCATTCCTTTGTCAACATTCTTGAATCAAACAAGGATTGTTAACCACATCCCTTGAACTTTAAATGCCACCATGAAATTCCCTTTTTCAACAAATTTGTATGTCATGGTTTTCTTTGTCAACAAACACAACACAAATTTCCACTTTGTCAATAAACACAATGACCTCAAAAATGCTTCAATGATACCTTGAGGGATTTTTTCCCAACAATCTCCCCTTTTGGGTTTGTTGACAATTCTCCCATAAAAAGATACATCGTTAATTCTTCATCCACCATTCGCCTTTTACGATTCTGATAGCGATCAAGGATTTACTCAACACATACTCTAAGCCCACATAAGCAATGCTAGGTGTGAGAAACAAGAGTAAATGAAAAGTTCATCAATGAATCACTTCAACTCTGACACCCACTGTTGACACCAAACTGATACCAATTGTTGGAAATATTCTTAAAACATTACAACACCACTCTTCTACTTTTATCACGATCCTCAACTGTCATGATATATATTTTTTGATCGATCACTTCTAGCATCATTAGATTTAGTTCTCTCCATGTCTGCTCACAGCTTTAACTCTTGTCAGTTGCAAATCCTCTTAAGCGCTATTTCCTGTGTTGTCCAAGCTAATATCTGGCTAAGAACTTTGAACCAGCTTCAACTCCCCCTATCTGGATGATCCACCTATCATCTTCTCCCCGTATCGTTCATGATTTCTCAAATAGCCACACTGTCTCCCCCTTGAACAATCACTATTTTCTCCCCCTTTGTCAACAAACCCAAAGGTCACTCCTTTTCAGTCTATAACAGAGTACAGAACACATATCAGCACATTAGGGAAAAACACATCATACCTCAGGGAGAGGGGGTTTTCACATCCACACTCTTTCAAGTGTGGGGAGTCGACTGAACTCCCAGAGCCATTTGATGCCTCTCAAAAGCTTACTTGGGTAACGCCTTTGTCAGAATGTCTACAACCTGTAGCTCTGTAGGCACATACTCCAACTTCATGATTCCATGCTCAACCTTCTCCTTGATAAAATGATACTCTATCTCAATTTGATTTGTCCTTGAATGATGGATAGTATTTTTGCTAAGATTGATAGCACTTGAGTTATCACACTGGATTCTGATCGGAGTCTTCACTTCAACTCCCATATCTTCAAGCTGCTGCTTCATCCATAATAATTTTGTGCATGCTTGAGTGGCCGAAATATACTCAGGTTCCACGGTTCTCATGAAATTCAATCTTGATTCTTTCTTAGACAAGAAATACACAATCCACCAAGATAGAAATCACCACCTGACGTTGATTTCCTATCATCCACTGAACCGGCCCAGTCTGCATCAGTATATCCCAATAACTCTGTCTGATATTTTCCATTATATGTCAATCCAAAGTCCACTATGCCCTTGATATACCGAAGTATTATTTTTAATGCAAGCATTTGGCTTTCCTTGGGATTACTCTGATATCTTACTGCTTAGAATTTGGTGAAAACAATGTCAGGCCTTGTTGCGGTCAAGTACAACAAACTTTCAATAATTTACCTGTATTCTGTGATATTAACTGTTTTTCCATCCTCATATTTGGATAGTTTCATCCAGGTAGAAACCGGAGTCTTCATCTCCTTGGAATTTTCTATTCCAAATCTTTTCAAAACCTCCTTAGCATATTTGGATTGAGAAATGAATGTTCCATTCTTTCCTTGTGTCACCTGTAGACCAAGGAAAAACATTAGCTCTCCAATAATTGACATTTCAAACTAACTTTTCATGAATTCAGAAAACTGTCTGCACTGAGCTTTATCTAATCCGCCAAATATTATGTCATCGACATAAACCAACACCACCATCCTTTGATTACTATCATTGATGAAATAGATATTTTAATCAACTCCCCCACGCTGGAAACCAAGCTTCTTCAAGTACTGATCAAGCCTTGAGTACCATGCTCTTGGTGCTTGTTTCATCCTATACAACGCCTTATTCAGTCTGCAAACCTTGTTCTCATACTCATGAATGAGAAAACCATCTGGCTTCTCAATATACACTTCTTCCTCTAGAACCCCATTCAAGAATGCAGATTTGACATCCATCTAGAGCACTTTGAACTTCCGTTATACTGCAATGGCTAGGAATAATCTGATTGTCTCCAGCCTTGAAACTGGTACAAATGTCTCATCAACATTTATTCCCTCTATCTGGGAGTATCCTTTTCACACTAGTCATGCTTTGTTTAGAACCACTGTGCCATCTTTATTCATATTTTTGCGATAGAACCATTTAGTCCTAATGAAATTATTATCTACTGGTCTTGAAATAATCTTCCACGTCTGGTTCTTCTCAATCTGATCAAGCTCTTCATTCATAGCATGAACCTAGTTTTCATCTTCAACTGCATCAACAAAGCATTTTGGCTCTACCTGAGATAGGAATGGTGTCTTCTTCAATGACTTCATTCTTCTTGTCTGAACTGGAGTTGTCTGATCACCAATGATATTCTGCCTATCAATTCCTCGACTCTTTGGCTTCCTTGCAGACACAAACTTGACACTTTCTTGTTCATCATCAGTGTCTTATTCTGAGTCAGCATCTGCCACTTCTACTCCTCTTGTGTTACTATCCTTTTCATTACTTTCATCAAGAAACTATTCACTGTGTTGTTGAATATTCTCTTCACTTTTCACAATAGTGACGTCATTGCTTTCAACTACTTTTCCCAGCCTCTTGTTAAAGCATTTGTATGCTTTGATTTTGCCTGAGTAGCCTAGAAATATTCCCTCAACTTCACGTGATTCAAACTTCCTATTCTTTTCTTTGTTGAGAATGAAGAACTTACTTCCAAAAATTCGAAAGTATTTCACTATTGGATTCTTTCCGTACCACATTTTATACAGAGTCATTCCTTCCTTTAGACACAACAGAGCCCTATTAGAAATGTAGACTGATGTCAATACTGCTTCCTTCTAAAACTTCTCTGGTAGGTCTTTTTCTATAAGAATTGTTCTGTACATGTTGTTAATGATCTGATTTCTCCTTTCAACCACTCTATTCTATTGGGGGGTTCTTACTGAAGAGACTTGATGCCTTATCCCATGTTTCTTGAGATACTCTTCCACCTGACTGTTTGTGAATTTTTTACCATTGTCTGTACGAAACTTCAGAATTTTCTATCCAAGAATCCTTTCAGATTCCCTTCGGTACTGTTTTAAACAATTAAACACATTAGACTTATGGGAAATAACAAATACCCATTCCATTATGATGTAGTCATCAATGAAAAGAACATAATACCTCTTCCCGTTAATGGCTCTTGGTGAAATAGGTCCAAATAAATCAGCATGCACCAATTCAAGCACTCTTGTCGACTTCTTTTCCTTCGCTTTGTACATATTTCTTATGATCTTCTATTTTTGACACGCATCGCACGTATTTATACGATCATGTGATAGCTTAGAGAGATCTATTGTTGCATCACACTTTACCAGATCTTCCAGGGATGGTTGGCATAGATGACCAAGTCTCTTATGCCACAATTTGTTCTCTTCCTCTCTGGATAAAAAGAACATATCTTATTATCCACTTACAAGGTAGAGATTCCCTTTTGTACTTTTTCCCTATAGTATCATTGTACCATCTCTTCTCGTGATGACACAGGTCTTCTTGGTAAACCGTATAGAATGCCCTGAGTCACACAATTGACTGACACTGAGCAAATTGTGACTGAGACCTTCTACAACTAAGACATTAGCACATCTTGTTTCTTTACTCCCAAACCCGGACTTTCCCGATCCAATTATCTTCAGGCCTTCATCATTTCAAAACTTAACAACTCCTTTTTTGTCATATTTTATGCCTGTAACCAGATCCTTGTTTCCAATCATGTGAGACGTACAACCACTATCAAGGATCCACACACCAGAACAATCTGATGATTTAAGGGAAATTTCTGACACCACAGCCTTCTCATCCTTCTTCTTTTTGGTCCATATTTTTGCCTTCACACTTGGAATGAATTGAGACTTCTGTTCTTTCTCAGAATATGATGGATCAACTTCATCTTGCAAAGCTTCAAATTTATTCTGCATTTTTAATTCACTTTTTGGTTTATTGATCTGCTACTTGCGAACGTTTTGATTCTGCATTGACACATTCCTTTGTATGGTCGAAGTGCAGTACCTGTCCATGTACCCAAATCCTCCGCACCAAAAACAGTGTCCATCAAAATATGTTTTTGAGAACCATTCTCTATTTGGCTGTCACCTTTGTTCTTGTTCCCTTCGATGTCTCTTGGCTATGGAACACACATACTGTGAATGTCCCATCTTTCCACAACAATAACACCTGATATAGGGTGCATTCCTTCATGTTACTTCTGTACTACAAGTTTCCACTTCAGATCTCTGAATATTCTGATTCTGTTTTGTGCCTAAATCAACCTTCAATCTCAGGATGGGTGCTTGTGGTCGGACTTCAATTTTTACAGATTTTTGTTTTTGATCAAGCCCTGAATCAGCCTTAACATCTGAGCTCAATTTCTGCTTCTTTCCTGCTAAACTACTAGCCTTCTCTTTTACCTTTTATGTCCTCTGAATTATATGCTTTTCTAATATCACATTGGGGGTCAATAGTTTTTCTTGATCCTTCATTTTTCATCTCATAATAACCACTTCTTCTTCAAGTTCTTTGATACACTTGACTTGATCTTTCACTTTTTTATTCAAGCCATCGATCTCCCTTTTCTATTCTTCAATCTTGATCTTATGCTCATCAACCTTTTCTAAGCTCTCTGGAATGGAAGACTTAAGGTTTTCGATTTCTTTCACTAGCTCAGACTTCTCTTCTTCCTGTTGTTTCATGTAGAGTTTGGAATTATCTACCACCTTGTTGGTTTTCTTTGTTTTTTCTCTCCAAACATCTATCTATTCAAGAGCTGCTTCTAATTCAGCTTCGATGTCAACTCTCCCTTCAATTTCTTCCTCTTCTTTAGCATCTTCAATTTCTTCCTTTTCACCGAGGCTGAATATTTCTTCTTGGTAATTTCAACTTCATCTTCATCATTTTCTTCTTGAAACATTTTGGGGCACCTTATGGAAAGATGACCAACTTTTCCACATCTAAAGCAAGCAATTGGAAGTTTTCCTTTGAACTTTCCTTTTCCACTTTGAAGATTTGAGGAAAGGAATGACATTACCTCATATGTCTCCTCTTCTTCCTGAGAATATTCAATGGTGAGCTTCTTCATGGCCTTAAATGCCACCTCTTTGGATTTTCCCTTTTCCACAGCCTTGTTATCATCGTTCCTCATTTCATATGCAACTAGGGTACTATGAAAATTGTCCAGTGTTAGCTCTTTTAGATCTTTATCTTCTAGTAATGAAACTTTCTGATTGAGCTGAGGTGGAAGTTTTCTCAAGATGCACTTTACAATCTTTATGTCTTCAATGACTTCTCCAAGACCTCGCATATATTCCACGACAATATTTACCCTGTCAAAGAATTCATCAACAGACTTATTCGGTTTCATTTTCAGATCTTCATACTTATTCCATAGAACTTGTAGCTTTGCCTCTTTGACCTTTGTATCTCCTTCATATATATTCAAAAGCTTTTCCCACATGGCATGTGATGTTTTATATGACATCACCTTCATATAGATAGTATTGGATAGGGCTCCACCTAAAGCATTTATGCCCTTGGCGTCAGAATCCAATTCTCTTTGCTCGGCTTTCGATAAAGCCCCACTGTTTATGTTAGCTGCTATACCATGAATTGCTGTTGTGAACACATTCGTTCCCAAATATCAGAAATAGTGTTGCATCTGATTCTTCCATAGCGGAAAATTGTTCCCGTCGAAGATTGGAATCCCTTTATGATTAGTGAAATCCATTTGAGAGAGAATTACAGATATTAACCTTTCCCTCTGATACCAATTTTTAGGTCCACTAGGTTAGATAATCTGGGAGAGGGGGTGAATTAGAGTATGATAGATTAAAACAACTGCCCTTATTGATCTTGTCTCGCTATTAAGCAAGACTCTCTTCTCTCTCTTTCCTGTAGCAAAGTATAAACAGAAACTAAAGCATGCACAAGACACAATGATTTTTACTTGGTTCACCCTCACTGGGCTACGTCCAAGGAGTATACACCGGTGATGTGTCGATGTACCAAATCCACTAAAAGCGCACTTTTGTTTACAAAGTTTGAGATAGATCACTTTTATTTCTAGTATCACTTCCTTTACAATGTTTTGGGTCAGCTCGCTGCTTTCCCAAGGGTCACTCCCTGTTTTTCTCTCTCTAGCTCACTGTCGGTGGAGAGGATCACATTCTTCCTCTTCTTTTGCTCACTACAAGGAAAGGATCCACTCACATTTTATAGACCTGTAGGTCTCTTCATTATCACTAATTAATACATCCTATGTTGAATGTAGATGCTCTATTGAAGTCCAACTTTCACCTGTAGTTGAATCTCACTTTGCACCGAAGGTATCGATCAATATTCCAGCTTTCACGCATCCCTGAATCACTGTCATGCTTCAACCATACCTGACGCCCTTCTCCAATACAGTGTGCAAGTCCTGGTGTACAAGTTAAAACTGGCATGCAAGTTCACCTCAACCACTTGCATGACACAAGCTTCTGCAACTTTAAACTTGTGCGACTCACACCCTTTTACGCCCAAACCAATTTTGGTGTGCAACCATCAACTATCGCACTTCTTCAAAACCCGGCGCACAAGTTTCACCAAACCACTAGAACGACACCCCCTTATTCAACTCAAAATTTTAAAGACTCCCTTCCTTTATCACCTGAACCACTCTGGACGTGCAATAATCAACTGGCGTGCAACTTCTACTTGCGCAACCACACCACCACTTGTGCGACCACCACACCTACGTGACGGAAGCTCTGATTTTTTTATAAGTGTTGAACTCACCCAGAATGAGGAGGGATCGACCTCTATTTATAGGAATTTGGACACCCTGCGTGACGGCGTTCAAGTCTCCTCTCGGCACGCAAGTCTCTGTCGCGCAAGTCACTTGCGTGACCAACCCTAAAACTTGGGCGCCCCTTTTCCCTTTGACATATTTTTATGTTCTGATCTAGAAAAAAATATGGAGATAAAGTTTCCTATCCTTCAATACAATGGCACGCAAGTCCCTTTTCCAAAACCACTTTTCTCCTTTTGTCGATTTTCATGCCCAAAAATTTGGCAAACACTAGAAAATGGCACCACCTTGTATCTGCTCTTTTTGTACCGCCTCCAGATCGACCATTCCTTTATTGACATTCTTGAATCAAACATGGATCGTTAACCACATCCCTTGAACTTGACATGCCACTGTGAAATCCCCTTTTTCAACAAATTTGTATGTCATGGTTTTCTTTTTCAACAAACACAACACAGATGTCCACTTTGTCAACAAACACAATCACCTCAAAAATTCTTCAATGGTACCTTGAGGGATTTTTCCCAACATTATTCTCTTATGATTCATTTCTTATAAAGTTCCAATATTTATTACATGATTCCTAATTTTATTATTTGATATTAAGGGTATGATTTTCCAATGATTTTCTAATGTTCTTGTAAGCTTCTTCTTTTGTTATACTTATGTATCTCTTTTATTTACCCTTACTGATCATATGAGCTCACCCTTAATCATGTATCATTTCCCCTAGTTATAAAGAAAGGTTTATATAGGAGTAATAAATGGGAATATCATTGTGGGAAATATTTAAGATCATTTTCCATGTTATAATATTTTATTTTCTATTTCCAAATACAATAAATTAGTACGGTCCTTAAGTATTAACTTTTGTAATGTTCCAAATATTCATATAAAATTATTTAATATCCATGTATTTTATTCTTGGGTATCTATAAAAAATATCCAAAAATAATGGGAAAATATATTCACTATATCCATAAATATAGTTGGTTCATTGGAAAATTAAAATGGTATAACTAGTAACTCATAGTGATCATATCTAGTCTAAAAAATAATTGAGAATATATTCTTCCCTTTCCTTCAATTGATGATACCCTGATTTGAGATCAATCATTGAAATGTATTTTTCTCCATAGATATGATCAAATAAATCATAAATTTCAGTAAAATGAAACATTTTCATAATAATGATGTCATTAAATGTTCTATAATCGATGTGAAGCTTTATAAAACTATCTTTCTTTTTAACAAAAAGATAGGATCACCCTAAGGTGAATTGCATGGACAAATGAAAATTTATCTAGAAATTCATGTAACATCTTTTTTAATTATAATAGTTATACTAGATCCATTTAATAAAGGGGTTTAAAAATATGATTTCCATCATGAACTAAGTCAATAGTAATCTCAACCTCTCGATCAACAATAACGCCTAGTAAATCATTAGAAAAAACAACCAAATATTCTATAAATACTAGAACATCGCTAATTTTAATAGTTCCATTATTCAAAAAAAACATGCACTATGTAACTTCCACAACCATATCTAATAAATTTCATAGGTTCTTGGTAGGTTATCAGTGGTATTAAATCATTTAATAAAACTTTATAGGCTTTGAAATCTATTTTATCATGATATGCTAAAAGAAAATTCATACCCAAAATAATATCAAAGTGTTATAGGGTCAGTTTAGCCTGATTTTTAGTAAATAAAATTTCACTAATAACAATAGTAAGAGTCCTATATATCTTGGTTTTTTTAATATTCCCACTAAGTGTTTTCACCAAAATTTCTATCATACTTTCATGAAGTGATATTCATAGTATTCTATAAAATTTCATAGATATGAATGAATAAAAATATACAAAATAAAATATGGTATTAGAATAATATGAATACATAAGTAACATACCTATAACCAATTCATTTGAAATCCCAACATCAACTGTAGTGGTAGTAAAAGATTTGTCCACACTTTTTTTCTGATCATGATGATTTCTAACTTGAGTTACTAACATCGAGAATAAATTATCATAAGGAACCAACACATTGAAACTAAAACTTCTCACCACTATATGGTTATCTGTTACCCTATTCATGGATTCTTCAGGAATATTTTCCTATATATTAAGAACCATTTGACCAAACATTTCACATTAATAACACTTCCTCATCTTATAACACATTCATGAGGGTGCTTCTTAGAAAACCACCACAATATGGGAACTTCATTTTCATACCACCTGATTTATTTTATGTATGTTTCCCTATATCCTTACATCCTGACCGCTTCTTACTTTTTTCATCACGAGGAACATAAGTGTCAAAAAACTCCATCTCTTCCTTTTTAGAAAAAAACAAATTTATCAAAGATTTTAAATCCTTTTCAATAAAAATAACTTCATAAACATGGTTTCAATCCCAAGTAAAATATATTAGTTTTAATATTAGTTTACTAAACAAAATATGGTATATACCTTTCAAGAATAAATGGCCACTTAATCTTTATCCCTTTGCCTCAATTAAAGGAATTGTTTTTCCATCTAGTTTCGAACAACTATAGAGAAATATTTCTTAAGGAAAATATCCTAAAATTTATCCCATTACATGTCATCAAGATCATATTTATCAATATTAT
Source organism: Viscum album (assembly GCA_963277665.1). NCBI lineage: Eukaryota > Viridiplantae > Streptophyta > Magnoliopsida > Santalales > Viscaceae > Viscum > Viscum album. Next base: position 1,666,791,005 of record OY728143.1, on the reverse strand, counting down.
TCTTAACCACAGACCACCATCGATTAGATTAACCTACAAAATTATTAACAGAAATGGTTAACCGTTAACATTATGAAAATAACAAGACTTAAAATATATTCTCTAGATAATTCATCTAGCCTTTATCTACCACTGTCTTATAAGATCCACTAAATTCTTGAAAATATTGTGTCATAAAATTCTCTACTATCATCATGTCCCTATGGGGTAGATCATATTTTTATATAGTGTCACGTCCCGGTTCCGAAATCCTCCCAGAGGCACCCCATACTCGACTGGTCACATGGCCTCAAGCGCATTTCCCTGAATGCTAAAGGTTGCCGACTAGCAGTGAGGGCCTTTGGTGTGATAGTGGGGAAACTATACCCTCACTGGCAGAGTAACACAGCGGAAGTAAAATAGATAGAAATAGAAAAAGAAGTAATAATGACATACAAAAGTAAACAGTGGAAGACTGGAGAAATAAACTAAAGCACATATATAATGATGCATGATACATATGTTTAGGAAACAATCCAAAAATGTCACAATGATGAAATACGGTACTAAACCAAAGTACAAGAAAAAAAGTAAACAACTCCTCAGCATCTCAAGCCTCATCTTGGTCCCATGCTCTCCAGCTCCAAAGCAGTCAAGTACCTGAAGTTGAAGGGTGCTTTTCCTTATCTAGACCTACAACAATATAATCTGCTTGGAGCCATAAGCATGGCCCAAATAGGGTGTGAGACTAAATCCCAGTAGGAAACCACCCAAATATTTGTGACTAACAGTCAGTGAGTATATATGGTAGGAAATAAGAAAAAAGAATCAGTGAACAAGGAAGTACTCAAAAGTAAACAATCATACAGTTTCAATTGCATTCAAATTCATATATCAAGTAAGTAGATAATCCCAAATAGGTAACCCTCTGGGAAGTACTCACAGCCTAAACCCTCTGGTTCAACCAAACAACACAAGCAACCCTCTGGGAAGTACACACAGTCTAACCCCTCTGGTTTAGCTTTAGCACAGACTCTCTGAGGAAGCACTCGCCGTCAATCCCCCTTATAGTCTCGTATTGGTAACTAAAAGTGTAACACCCCAAGATTTTATGAAAATATTCTTTTTAATTTCATTAATGTCTTGTGTTGTACGTTACACCAAAAGGAGCTTGCACAACACGCATCCTTGACTTGCCTTTCATTACACGCAATCGCGACCTTCCTTGATAGCGTGTGTAGTACGCAATACCGAGTTTTACTAAACAACGATATGCTATTAAAATATTATTAAAACTTTCCGTTATGAATAGTAATAACCACTTTTTGAAATTTTGTAAATTCTATTTTTCAAAATGGACTTCATTTTTGGATTCGGAATATCGAAATTAGCTTAGGGTAAAATTTTGGTACTTTTCGGATAACTTTCATATTCTGATGAATAGTGAAAATTACTAAATTTTAATTAAAAACAACTTTTTTAATAGAAATAATTAATAGTGATAAATTATTAATTTGAGTGGGTTTAAAGTATATTTAGAATATATTTTTACAATTTAATACAATGTTGGTCATTGGATGTAATTTCACATTTAAACCAGTTATAAACTAGTGTCATTCTTTTGATAGTTATTATCTCTTAAAAACACGCTATTTGTTTTGACGACGATAATTAATTTTTAAATTAGTTAATGAAACTGATATGTTTTGAATTTGGTAAAATAGACATCATTTTTGAGTTCATAATATCAAATATAGCTTAGGCCTAATTTTTGGTATTTTTCTGAAAACTTTCAATTTTTGATGAATAGTGAAACCACTAAGTGGTAGTTAAAAAAAACTGAATTGTTCATAAAACTTAATTTTACCACTTCTGTGAGTGGAATTTCAAAAATCCGAGAGACACGGTTAATATCAAGGACTAAAATGTGGTTCAATGAGATGAAAATAATTTTTGGTGAATAGTAACTTTTTACTTTTTTTACCACGGTTAAAAGTAAATAGGGTAATTAAGGGTAAAGATGATATTATCATTAACCTAACACATGTCCTAATTCTATTGGATAAGTGTAATTCAACCAAAAAAAACTTAGGAATAAAATATGACCATTTAGGCCCACTTGGATTAGATTAGGACATTTATTATTAATTTATTTAAAGAAGGGTTAAAAGAGTTAAAATCAAAGTTTATTTACTAAAACATTTTTAATATGGGGTTATATATAAGATAAATTCGACTATAAATATTCATTAGAAAGCGAAAAATATTTCCTACATAATAGTATTTTATTTGTAATTTTTAGACATTAAATAATTTAATTTATTTATGACACAACGATGATGCAGTAATTACCCTTTTAAGGAAATGTTAACATAATTGATGTTATAAATACCCAAATAAATGTAATTTGAGACTTTTTATGAATTCCAATAATTTTCTAGGTTACTATGATATATTAGTGTTGATTTAATCAACTTGGTTCGAACATATAATTCTGTTATGACTTTCACAAAAATCATATATCAAATAGTGTCAAAATTGACACAAAATAGTTTTTAAATCAAATATTATATTATTAATTGTTATTTTATTCCTAAAAATCTAAGGTTCGTCAAAATGAATTATATAAGGATATATAAATTAATAATAAACAATTTGGGGTTCGTTTGGCATGTTATAGTAAGTGTATTAACCATATAGTGTAAGAAAACAAAAAGACACGGTAAAAGTTAAATTATTTAACTTAGAGTTAAATCTAATTGATAAGGTTAAAATAATAACCTAAACTTGTCTAAATCCTATTGGTTGATAGTATTTCGACCCATCCCCACCTTAGCCTCTAAATAAATCAATTTGGAGCTATTTAAAACCGAACTTGACTTTATAATAAAATAATATTTTGAGATATTCCTAAGGTGCCCCTCTCCTCCCTTATAAAAGGGAACCTCCTCCCACTCTTCCTCACACAACTTTGAGCCTTCAAGCTCGGAAAAACCCTGCCAAAATCTCTTCTCCACTTCCCTAGAAACATCCTAGAGGTTCTGGTCTTCCACAAAGACCAATTTTATTGCCCTAAGAGGAGGTCTCAAAGAGGCGCTTCAAAGAAGAGGTAATTTCTGTTACCGATTCGTTCACCTTTATTTATTAATCCACTTCTTCTTCTTAGGTTGTTTCATTATGAAGTAATAACATCAGTATCACTCATATACTTATATTTTATTATAAGTATGAAACAATCTTATTTCACCATCTATCCATCCTACGGAAAATGAAATCACCGTGCGTGCGTACATACGGAATACTGTCTCCACGTCGTGGTGAAATCTATTTTCCACCACCACCTTACTTGGATGGGTATAATGGTGTAAATAATAACTATATATTATTATTTTAAAGTGATATTGATTCTGAAATAGTATACATACACTCCAATACAGTCCCACGATCATGAGAACGATATCATCGCTCGTGCGTACGTACGGAATACCGTCTCCACGACGCGATGAGATTCATTCTCCACATTAACCATTCATGAATGATTATAAAGTATATATAATGAATAATAATGAAATATATGACATGTTAAATCTACTGGATTTATTTATATATGTATATATATATTTCATCTACTTACTTCCATTAAAGACAATAAGGAAAGGAAAACAGCGTTCATGCGTACGTACGGACTACCGTCTCCATGAACGGTGTGTTTCATTTCATTTATCTATATATTATATATATATACTGAATATATATGATATATAAATCATGTTTTATATTTTGGAAGTAATTAAATCATGATATAAGTAATAATAATGTCAAGAACAACAAGTCCAAACACCTACGATAAATGAAACAATTTTACCCAAAACGCTTCTTTAACATGGAATTTACAAAAGAACGGGTAATATAAAGTCATAAGTGAACCATATATTGTTAGGTACCGGGACTGCGCAGCGGAAGCCAATGGGCTGGGATTTTTAAAATTTTTCTGCTTCATCGGAGTGACATAATCCTGTCGACTCCGGTGATCTCGTCCCAGCTTGGTCCGAGGATCTCACAAGGTTCATAAGGAGCACAAAATAAAATTGAACGTTTACCTTGTTCAGAATTGACGTGTAGGACACCGGCGATCGTTGCTCGAAGACTCCAACGTCGAAGCCCTCTAGATCGTCCACACACGCCTTGCGAATCTGCACGCGCGCCGTTCGTCAAGATCCGGGTGCTAGCGCGGATCTACGACGCACACTTCAGCGCAGCGATGATCACCGCAAGGGAGGATGCTTCGATCCGGGATGGATAAGCTTGAAGATCCTCCTTACTTGAGAGACTCTCTCTCTAAATTCCAGGAGGAGAGAGATTCTCTCAAATTTGACACATGAATAGTTATAGTGGGAGAGCATCTCTCTCACTTATATAGGGAGTATTAAAACACGCGGTGTAGGTTCCCGGCCCCCGTGTATTAGGCATCCGCTATATAAGTGATGTAAATAATTATTTATGGAGAATAAAATTATGCCATAAATAATATTTACAATTTATCACTTACTTGTAATATATAAATATATTACGTGATAAATTTGAGTCTTTAACTCGACTCATTCCTCCTACTAATATTAAACGAACCTAGGATATTTAAATCCAGTCGAATAATATTAATACGTGTATTTACCATACAACTTGTAAATACATGTTATAAATAAATTCAACGGATTTTTCTAAACTTAAATAATTAATGAACTTATTTATTCTTTGGTGATCCATAGAACTTGGATTGTACTCGGACCCTTTGGCGGGGCCCACCAAGTTCTAAATTCCTACTCACAGAATAGGGCAGATTTTCAAGGCGCTATCGTGTGTGACCCTCTAGGCCCTTATCTCAATAGCAGTTAATAATATCACCGACCTAGATCGGGGTCTAGCAACCCATCGAGGCCCCTATAGAGATAAGACAAAGTCGAAGCAACGGTTTCCTTCCTATGAACATGGTCAGTGTAATATAATCTCTTTGTCAACGATATCTCAATAAAGCAGAATGCATACTAGTGTCATCATTCTTCATTTGCTTTATTTTTGTTTGTTGATTTTTCCGGACGGTCTTACCTTCGTCTACCATGGCCATGGATTTAATGAAGGTGAAACCATCCTAATCAACCAGGCCTGAGATATCTCTTCCTAAACTTGGAAGCGAAAAATCCTTTCTCGATCATTCAATCAATGCCATACCATTAATGACGTACCCAATACAAACTACCTCGCCACGACTTTGTCGCCATGGTTTTCGCCTTATATCAAATGTACGTAATTAAATGACATTCATTGATAATGATCTCAAGTCAGGAGACCATTACACATGCCCATAGATAGGAACGACCAATGACACCAGAAACATGTGGTGTTCCTATTAAGCGGGTCTGTCCTCAGGATCTCGTTAGCTAGAGATCATCAAGTGCGAACTTCATGAGATGAAGTCTCAATGCTTATGAGCCCCCAGCACCTGATGGTCACACATAATCTGTGTCCTTTCAGAATTATGTAACTGGACCATAGGACGTTACTTTAAGATTACTGTCATGGCATTTCAGGGTTCTCATTATATCCTGGGACCTGCTATAACCATTTTGATGCGACAGGTAATCTAAGGACATTGCCATTAATAAAGTGGATGCAGAAGTATCTACACTATCATGACAAGATAAATACATGTATAAAACAAACTGAATACATGTAGCAGTAATCAAAGTACAAAACAAGTTGGGTCTAGGGCACCCACTTTCAACACTCCCACTTGCACTAGAGCCAACTGCTAACAGTTTTCAATCCGCTAGCTCTCACATGTGTATCATGCTTCTGCTGAGAAATGGCTTTAGTCAGGGGGTCTGCCACGTTGTCCTCTGTGGCTACTCTGCTAACTGTCACTTCACCTCTTTGAGTAAAATCCCTCAAGAGATGGAACTTCCGAAGAATATGCTTTGTCCTCTGGTGAGACCTGGGCTCCTTGGCAAGCACCACTACAGCAGTATTGTCACAATATACTGGAACAAGGTCTGCACTGCTAGGTATAACACCAATGTCTGAGATAAAGCTACGTATCCAGACTGCTTCCTTTGCTGCATCGGAAGCTACAATATATTCGGACTCTGCTGTAGAATCAGCAACCATAACTTGCTTTGAGCTTCTCCAGCTCACTGCACCACCATTCAGGCAAAAGATGTAGCCTGACTGCGATTTCATATCATCATGATCTGTCTGGAAACTAGCATCAGTGTATCCCCTCACAACTAGTTCCTCATCTCCTCCATACACCAGGAACATATCCTTAGTACACCTCAAGTACTTAAGGATAGTTTTAACAGCTGACCAGTGCAGCTCTCCTGGATTAGCTTGATATCTACCCACCATGCTTAAAGCAAAGGAAACATCAAACCTAGTACATAGCATGGCATACATGATAGAACCCACTGCTGAAGCATAAGGGACTCTACTCATTCTGTCAATCTCCTCCTGTTTTTGTGGACACATTTTCTTGGAGAGATTAATACCATGTGACATAGGTAACAATCCTCTCTTGGATTGTTCCATATTGTACCTTTTGAGTACCTTGTCAATATATGTACTTTGACTTAGGCCAAGCATCCTTTGAGATCTATCTCGATAGATCTTGATCCCTAGAATGTAGGCCGCTTCACCTAAGTCTTTCATGGAGAAGCATTCATTTAACCAAGTCTTAACTGACAGTAAGACTTGCACCTCGTTTCCCATGATTAATATGTCATCAACATATAAAACTAGGAAAACAATAGCATTCCCTTCAACCTTTTTATAGACACAAGGATCGCTTTCATTTTTGACAAAACCAAAATCTCTTATGGCCTCATCAAAACGTACATTCCATGATCTTGATGCCTGCTTCAATCCATAAATGAATCTCTGCAACTTGCATACTTTATTGACATTCTTTGACTTTACAAACCCTTCAGGTTGAGTCATATAGACGTCTTCAACCAACTTCCGATTTAAAAAAGCAGTTTTGACATCCATTTGCCAAATTTCATAATCATGAAAGGCTGCTATTGCAAGCAATATTCTGATGGATTTAAGCATTGCCACTGGTGAGAAGGTTTCATCATAGTCAATGCCTTGACGTTGTCTGAAACCCTTTGCAACCAGTCTTGCTTTAAAGGTATTAACCTTACCATCCATGTCCAGTTTTTTCTTGAATACCCATTTACAACCAATGGGCTTCACATCAGCTGGAGGGTCTACCAAAATCCAAACTTGATTTTGATACATGGACTCCATCTCAGAATTCATGGCTTCTTGCCATGTAGAAGCTTCTTTGCCTTCTACTGCTTCCTTGTAGGTCAGAGGTTCATCATCTGCAAGGATTATTGTGTCACCTAACTCGGTGACAAGAAAACCATAATGTTCCGGTTCTCTAACCTCTCGCGTAGACCTACGCAGTATCTGTGTCTCAGGAACAATTGTTTCTTCCACTTGTTCTTGTTGAGATTGTTCCTCTACCAACTCTTGTGCATCTGGAGCATTGACTTCATCGAAGTCAATCTTGCTCCCACTATTTCCAATAGAAATGTGATCCCTTTCTAGAAATGTGGCGTATCTTGCCACAATGACTTTTCTATCTAAAGGGTTATATAGGTTGTATCCTCTAGTTTCCTTAGGATAACCTACAAAGATGCACTTAGTGCTTCTGGATGCTAATTTGTCACTTGGTAAAGTCTTGACGAATGCCTCGCACCCCCACACACGCATGTGTGTCAGATTGGGTTTCTTTCCAAACCATAACTGATATGGAATCCCATCTGTGGCTTTAGTTGGTACTCGGTTAATGGTATATGCTGCTGTCTGTAAGGCGTATCCCCAAAAGGATAATGGAAGAGTTGTATGGCTCATCATTGATCTGACCATGTCAAGCAAGGTCCTATTCCTCCTTTCACTAACACCATTCCATTGTGGTGTATAAGGAGGAGTGAGTTGAGATACTATTCTAGACTCCTTCAAATGATCAATGAAAGCTTGGTTGAGATATTCTCCGCATCGGTCTGAGCGAAGTGCTTTTATCTTCTTACCAAGTTGGTTTTCTACTTCATTTTGATATTCCTTAAAGAAACGAAAGGAATCTAACTTATGCCGCATTAAGTAGATATAGCCATACCTACTATAATCATCGGTGAAAGTGATGAAGTATAAAAAAGCACCCCTTGCCTCTACTGGAAATGGACCACATACATCGGTATGTATTAATTCCAGTACTGCATTTGCTCTTTCTCCCTTTCCTGAGAAAGGTGCTTTGGTCATCTTTCCTTGTAAACAAGCTTGACATACATCTAAGGGTTCTAACTGTACCGAGTCTAGATACCCTTCTTGATGTAATTTTTGTAATCACTTCTCGTTTACATGACCAAGCCTAAAGTGCCATAGGCGCGTGTTATTTGAGTCATGTTGGTTATTTTTGTCATTGATGGCCATTACTGAGTTTTCTAGTTCTAGTATATATAAACCATTGTTAAGATGTTCCATACCATAACATATGTTATCCCTATAAAAGAGACAACTTTTATTTCCAAACTTGAAATAAAAACCCATAGTGTCTAAACATGACACAGAGATAATGTTTCTGGTAACAGACGGTACATAAAAGAAATTGTTTAAAACAAGAACCAAACCAGTTGGTAAAGTCAAGTGATAGTCTCCCACTACCAAGGCCGCCAGACTTGCACCATTTGCAGCTCGGAGATCCACTTGACCTTTTCCAATCTTCTTGAACCTACTTGGTTCCTGTATATGAATACAAATGTGTGAGCCACATGCCGTATCCAATACCCAACTTGTAGATAAAGATAGATTGCATTCAATGAAAAAAATACCTGAAGCAGAAGCGTCAGCTTGCTTCTTCTTCCCTGCTTTTCAATTCTTCTTCCAGTGGCCTTTCTTGACACATCCAAAGCAGACAGCTTCCTGCTCATTACTTTGCCTCTGAATCTTTGTCTTCTTGGAAGGACGATGCATTGGTGTCTTTGGCCTTGACTTGGCCTTAGACCTCTTTGCCTTGCCCTTGTTTTTCTTGTTCACCATAAGGACAGATGTATTGGTGTTTTTCATGTCCTTATCAGCTTGGCGAACTAAAGCCAAAAGATTCGGGAGCGACTTTGTCATATCATTCATATTATAATTCACAATGAAAGTCGAGAAGCTTGACGGTAAAGAGGCAAGAATGAGATCCACTGCTAGTTCTTGGTTCAGTTTGAACCCAAGGGCTTCAAGCCTCTCAATATACCCAATCATCTTGAGTACGTGAGGACCGGCTTGGTGCCCTTCTGCTAGCCTGCACTTATAAAGTGCACTTGAGATCTCATACCTTTCTTGCCTAGCCCTCTCCTCATATAGTTCTTGGAGATGTGAAAGCATCTTGTAGGCATCCTCTTCCTCATGCATTTTTTGCAATTGGCTGGACATGGATGACAACATGATGCATTGTACATCAAGTGCATCATCTACATGCTTTTTCCACTTATATTTTTCCGTCTTGCTTGCTCCCTGAGGAGGCTCAGCAGGAATTGGGGATTCCAGCACATATAACTTCCTCTCTTGGCGTAGTACTATGCGCAAGCGCCTGTACCACTCCTGGAAGTTATTGCCGGTCAGGATATTTTCTTTATCTAGGATCGATCGCAGTGATAAAGCATTTGTGGTGTTGGTGATTGCCATTTTGAATCTACATCAGATAAACATTTAGCAGTTAGTACTTTGTCTTGATTACCTTTTTGACATTTTATGATTAACAAATTATTATATCATTTAATGTCTCCCACTATTTTAATGAACCTTAATGGCCCTCACCATTAGATTCGGAATACTCTATCGCTTGAGCATTCTAGTGGCAAGGATCCTCGAAACCTCCCTCGTAGTCTACAAGCTAGGGATACGACACTACTTGGAGGGTTTCAAGGTAGGCGCTATGCTGGCCAACCACCAGTTCTTGTGGTTCCTTGTGTAGTTGAGTAAAGTCCCAGCTTTTGGAATCTATACTTGATTCCCTCAACCTCTTGCCTCTAAAGTGATAATAAGTTAGCTAAGGCTAAACCTTGATTACTCACTTTAGTTAAGTCGACCCATTCCTCACATGGAAACGCCCCGGTAGTAAGAGGCACTCTCAACTGAGGCTGATGAGCACCCAAACAACCGGTTTTGTTTAGATATGAGAAATGGAAGGCATTATGTCTTAATATATCTTTGAGGGATTTTTAAATTATTAATTGACGAATATAATCCATTTTCTATTTATTATGTTCAAACTAGGTTGTCATGATCACAATTGAACATTCAAAAGAGTATTTATTCGTCATAACTTTATGCATTTTCTCTTGTTTACTATCCTATGTGATCATGCAATAATCCTGCAGTCGCATAAAAATAATAAACTATGCATAAAGTAAATCAAGCATTCTGACTGGTCTTGAGCATTCTATAATGATTGATCATTAACTGATCAATCATCACCTAGGGGCACACGTACCTGAGTCAATACAAGACTCGTGTCGCTGCTGGACCCAGTGCAAAGCCCAACTCATGTCTGGACTACCGCCTCATCTTGGCGGGGTCTGCCTCTCGGATCGTCATGAATAATTACAAATATACTCGTACGCAGGCGAGGGGGTCTTGGGTACAAAATACATATAGTGCAATGGACGCGTAGGCCCTTATACATATTTGAATTAAAAGACGATTCACAGACCGTCATTTATCTAATTAATTATTACAATCATCGCACGCATAGAATAAATAATTAATAAATAAATACATGTCAGACATACACAGGTCGGTCAAAAGCTCAAGACCAGTCGGGGTAAAAGCGCAATAAAATTAAACTGCAATAAATTTAAATTATGCGAGGGTGTTTTAATAAATTAAATGAATTTGATTAAATTCAAATAATTTATTTTTATCGGTTCCATTTGTTTAATTTAATTTTAATTCTAAAATTAAATTAAATTAAACCATTAATTTAATTCTAAACTTAAATTAAATTAATATTCTTGGATTAAAATAATCTAAACCCCTAAATTAATTTCATTTAATTTAATTTAAAATAAATTAATTAAAATTAATTCAGTGCAGGTTACCTCTAACCGGAGAGTAGTCGTACGGGTCAGCGTACCGCCACAGGATATCGTCCTGGAACCGCGGCGTGACCGCGGCGTGACCGTGGCGTGACCGCAGGGTAAACACGGCGTGACCACGGCATGACCGCGGCGTGACCGTGGGATCTAGCGCTTCCCGCGACGGTTGCATCTCCCGACAGACCGCTGCTCCGGTGAGCCGTCGAGGCTGCTGTCCGGCCAGGCTTGGTTTCGAGTCGGCCGGACGAAACCGGGCAGCCGGGGCGGGCTGAGGGTGGTCGGACAGAGGAGGTCCGGCGCGGAAGAGGTCGGCAGGGGTGGTCCGGCAGGGTTTCGCGTCCGGCGAGCGCCGGCGAGGGCCGCGTTCGGCGAGGCGGGTGACGTCCAGCGAGGCGGTCCGTGTCCGGTGAGCTACGGCGAGGGCCGCGTCCGGCGAGGCGGGCCGCGAGCTGCGGTGAGGGCCGCGTCCGGCGAGGCGGGCCACGAGCTGCGGCGAGGGCCGCATCCGGCGAAGGCGGTCCGGGGAGGAGGCCGCGGCCGGCGACCCTAGGGTTTGCCGGCCTTAGGCGGCGCGAGGGAGAAAACCCGTAAGGGTCTTCTTTCCTTTTTTTTATTATTTTCTCTCCTTTGCCACAAAAATCCAGCCGCCCACCCCTTTTTTTAATTTTTCTTTCTTTAATAAAAGAGAAGACCCCATTTTGGGGTCTTTGATTCTCTCCTTTTTTTTAAACAAAAAGATGAAGACCCATAAGTCTTGGTCTTCTTCTTTTAAAATATAATAAAATTTATTATAAATATGATCAAATATTTATTATAAATTATTTTATTATATTTTATAATAATAAAATAAAATTATTTGATGTTAATTATCAACACCAAACAAGCATGAACACGGGCGTCGATCCGATTAAAACTTTCAAATGATCGTATCTTGATCATTTGAAATCGAAACGATGCGCGGTCAAATCCGAATGAACCGTTTTAACACCCCGCAATTAAATTTAATGCAATTTAATATTTTTGACTCAGAAAAAACCTTGTGCTCTCTCTGATACCACTGTTAGGTACCGGGACTGCGCAGCGGAAGCCAATGGGCCGGGATTTTTAAAAAATTTCTGCTTCATCGGAGTGACATAATCCTGTCGACTCCGGTGATCTCGCCCCAGCTTGGTCCGAGGATCTCGCAAGGTTCATAAGGAGCACAAAATAAAATTGAACGTTTACCTTGTTCAGAATTGACGTGTAGGACACCGGTGATCATTGCTCGAAGACTCCGACGTCGAAGCCCTCTAGATCGTCCACACACGCCTTGCGAATCTGCACGCGCGCCGTTCGTCAAGATCCGGGTGCTAGCGCGGATCTACGACGCACACTTCAGCGCAGCGATGATCACCGCAAGGGAGGATGCTTCGATCCGGGATGGATAAGCTTGAAGATCCTCCTTGCTTGAGAGACACTCTCTCTAAATTCCAGGAGGAGAGAGATGCTCTCAAATTTGACACATGAATAGTTATAGTGGGAGAGCATCTCTCTCACTTATATATGGAGTATTAAAACACGCGGTGTAGGTTCCCGGCCCCCCGTGTATTAGGCGTCCGCTATATAAGTGATGTAAATAATAATTTATGGAAAATAAAATTATTCCATAAATAATATTTACAATTTATCACTTACTTGTAATATATAAATATATTACGTGATAAATTTGAGTCTTTAACTCGACTCATTCCTCCTACTAATATTAAATGAACCTAGGATATTTAAATCCAGTCGAATAATATTATTACGTGTATTTACCATACAACTTGTAAATACATGTTATAAATAAATTCAACGGATTATTCTAAACTTAAATAATTAATGAACTTATTTATTCTTTGGTGATCCATAGAACTTGGATTGTACTCGGACCCTTTGGCGGGGCCCACCAAGTTCTAAATTCCTACTCACAGAATAGGGCAGATTTTCAAGGCGCTATCGTCTGTGACCCTCTAGGCCCTTATCTCAACAGCAGTGAATAATATCACTGATCTAGAGCGGGGTCTAGCAACCCATCGAGGCCCCTATAGAGATAAGACAAAGTCTAAGCAACGACTGCCTTCCTATGAACATGGTCAGTGTAATATAATATCTTTGTCAACGATATCTCAATAAAGCAGAATGCATACTAGTGTCATCATTCTTCATTTGCTTTATTTTTGTTTGTTGATTTGTCCGGACGGTCTTACCTTCGTCTACCATGGCCATGGATTTAATGAAGGTGCAACCATCCTAATCAACCAGGCCCGAGATATCTCTTCCTAAACTTGGAAGCGACAAATCCTTTCTCGATCATTCAATCAATGCCATGCCATTAATGACGTACCCAATACAAACTACCTCGCCACGACTTTGTCGCCATGGTTTTCGCCTTATATCAAATGTACGTAATTAAATGACATTCATTGATAATGATCTCAAGTCAAGAGACCATTACACATGCCCATAGATAGGAACGACCAATGAGACCAGAAACATGTGGTGTTCCTATTAAGCGGGTCTGTCCTCATGATCTCGTTAGCTAGAGATCATCAAGTGCGAACTTCATGAGATGAAGTCTCAATGCTTATGAGCCCCCAGCACCTGATGGTCACACATAATCTGTGTCCTTTCAGAATTATGTAACTGGACCATAGGACGTTACTTTAAGATTACTGTCATGGCATTTCAGGGTTCTCATTATAGCCTAGGACATGCTATAACCATTTTGATGCGACAGGTAATCTAAGGACATTGCCATTAATAAAGTGGATGCAGAAGTATCTACACTATCATGACCAGATAAATACATGTATAAAACAAACTGAATACATGTAGCAGTAATCAAAGTACAAAACAAGTTGGGTCTAGGGCACCCACTTTCAACATATATGATATCATAAAAATAATTATGATTCTGGAATAAGTCAATAACGTTATTTAAATCATTATACAGGAGGTTCGGACACTTACAAAGCAAGTCGGACCTAAGGTAAGGGAAATATCACAATCTCACTTTTATCCGAGATTGTTTTTACTTTGGTAATTACTGGGGTGTATTTTATTATCCACATCCATGTTCCCTCAATGTGTAATATTATTTCCATCCTTGTACAATAGTTTATATCCAATTTTACCCTTCGGTAAGTTTTTTGTAAAAGACATGAAAGGAATCTTTTGTCGTTTTTCATACAAGGTACTTTTTGACTTTTCCGACAAAAGTACGAAGAATGTTTTTTTTTAACTTATACGGCAAGAATGGATTTTTAAAACATTATTTCCAAGAAGCTTCCTTTACAAGTTTTCAAGTTTATTTTTAATCAACTTCTTTTAGTTTAAAATTGTATGACATGTTAAGAAAGGAAAAGTATTTTTGAAGTAGAAAGGATATTTTCCTCAAGAATGGAGTTCAAATGTTTTATCAAAATTATTTTCCATCTAAGATAATATAGGGTTCTGTTTTTATCCCTATTATTACATTGATTTGATTATGTTTTGAGGAAATTATTTTTATGAAGCCATTTACCTTATATGATTTGTTTTATGATGTCATGATGTTTCAAGAATTCCATTTTTGTTACATGTGTTATGTGATGATGTATGATTTATGATTATGTGGCACACATAAGAAAGGATTCATTATAAGATGGGTGGGACCTATATCTCCCTCCAATTCATTGGGTAAAGATTTTATATCTCATGAGATAGACATGGCTAGAACGGTAGGTTATACCGGTTCAGTGAAACAGGACTGAAACGAGGGTGACTCGGTTCAGAAAGGGACTTTGTCCACTAAGATAGTCTTGGAAATGAGTCTTGACTAACAAGAAATGATTCTCTATGATTATGTGTGTATGCCACAAAGTTTCATGTTTTAAGTTATGATTATTGTGATTACATTTCACCGCCATGATTTATCCCATGTTATGAAATTATGATCTCTTTTGCAGGTTAAGATGTGATTGATATTTCTTTTGTTTACCCTTACTGAGCATTTGAGCTCAACCTTTTATGTTTTTTTTTCCCCAGGATATAAAGAAAGGTTTTAGGTATAAAAAAAAGGAAGATCTTTATGGGAGATGTTGAAAATATTTCACCAGGATTAGAAGATTATATTCCGAGTTTCCAAAGACACTAAACTATTACGATCCTTGTGTGTGTGTTTTTGTAATGTACTAAGTATTCCGCAAAAGTAATGTAATGTCCTTGTACGTCAGGCTTCGGGTCTC
The DNA here is from genome assembly GCA_963277665.1 of Viscum album. Taxonomy (NCBI): domain Eukaryota; kingdom Viridiplantae; phylum Streptophyta; class Magnoliopsida; order Santalales; family Viscaceae; genus Viscum; species Viscum album. The sequence continues at coordinate 1,666,775,638 of OY728143.1, read as the reverse complement.
TACAAAAAGGAACTCTTGGGAAGCACTCAACATAAAATTCCCCATTCAGCACACATGGAGGAACTACAGACACTCTGAGAAAGCACTTATTTCCATCCCCCATATGGTCTCACAATGTAAAAGTAAACAGACACTCTGGAGAAGCCCTCAACATCCATTCTCCCTATGGTCTACTACAGCAGGTTCTCATGGCCCTGTGTAAGTCAATCACAGAAAATGATATATAGTAGCCAAATTAAACCTCAAGAACTACTTAGATAGCATTCTATATCATATCATAGCATGTCAGATACAAATCACTCCATCCTACAATACTAGGCATGGAAAACAAACCATCCTAACAAGAAAAGCTAGACCAAATGGTCAAAACAAGAAACATGGTAAAAACCTCTATAACATGGAAAAATTAACCCAATTCACAAAAAATTAACCTCTATTCAATCAAAAAAGTCATAGGAGGTAATAACATGGTTAAAAACCATAAACACGCAATACCTCGTTCAAGGGTATTGGGCACTTTTGCACATATAATTCAAAGACTATCTATAGAATGGCACAAACCACCTATCTTGGCATTGGGAGATCTTTATACATGAACATATGGCCTTGAATCACCCCAGGACACCGTAGATATACAAAAACGCTTAAATTTATTAACCGAGGATAACTCTTGAAAGATGTGATATCAGGAGATGGTGTTCTAGAAGAAGAGAGAACTCACCGATGTGATTCCAATGCAACTGACGGAGTTCAATTCGGAGAACGGACAGTGAGTCGGGGGCTCGGTGAAGATTCGTATCGTAAAGTCACTCTTGGACAAGTCGTGAAAAGAAGAAGGTGTTTATATGAATTAGATGTGACCTCGGTCCATTTAATGAAATAAAAAGAAAGTACACGGTGTGTAGTGGCCTTAACCGTCCTCTGCTTTAGGCAGTCTCTAGGTCACCACACACAGTCGTGTACTTGACCGTTACATGGCTAGTACATAGTCACCCACGACAACCAAGTACACGGCATGTACTTATAAGTACATGGTGTGTACTCCTGAAATTTCCAAAAACTCATCTTTTCCTCAAAAAAAACGAAAAAAGAAAAACATACCTGTAAACAAGATCCGGGTTCTTACAAACTTCCCCCATTAAAGAAATATGTCCCTGAATTTATCTAGCAAGGTGGCCTAGAAGAAGAATCCTCAAATAGCTATAGCCACTATGATCAGACATCGGCCTCCCTCTCCCAAGTCTTGTCCTGTACTCGCCCATGCTGTCATATCACTCATACGATAGGAACAGGTCGGCCACAGAGAACCTTCGCACCTTAATCAACAATCCGGATAGGATTCTCTTCAAATGAGGCATCCACCTCTAACTAAACCTCTTCAGTTTGAAAAACATTATATGGGACTATGAAGTAATTTCGAAGCTGAGAAATGTGAAAGATGTTGTGCATAGCTTGGTACCTCTAAGGTAACTACAACCGATAGGCAACCGGACTGACCCTTTCCAAAACCTCAAACTGACCAATGTACCTCGGTGAAATCTTACCCTGTCTTTTAACCCTTCTGTGTCCCAACCTCGGTGTGACATGTAGGAAAAATAGACTCCGACCTTGAACTCCAGAGGTCATCTCCGTTGATCAGTATAAGACTTTTTTCGTGATTGTGCAGTATCCATCCTCTTATGAATCAACTCTATCTGCTCTGTGGTCTTCGGGACAAGATGAGGTCCCATCATAGCTACCTATCCTGCCTCCAGCTAGTATAAGGGTTATCGGTATAGCCTACCATACAAATACTCATAAGGTTCCATATGAATAGTTTCTTGAAAATTATTATTGTAGGAAAACTCCACAAGAGGTGTGTGCTTCTCCCAAGAACCTCCAAAATCCAGGATGCATGCTCGAATCATGTCCTCAAGCACCTAAATTGTATGCTCTAATTGGATATCTGTCTGGGGATGGTAAGTTTTACTCAGAAGTACCTGTGCACCCAAATTCCTCTGCAATCCCTTCCAGACCCGAGAAGTAAAATGTGCATCCCTATCTGAAACAATGGAGTGTGGAACCCCTTATAGACGTATAATCTCTAGGATGTACAACCATCCCAGCTCATCAACGCTGAAGGTCTCCTTAATTGGAAAGAAGTGGGAAACCTTTGTGAGTCCGTCAATGACAACCCAAACTACATCATTTCCTCGAGGTGACCTCGGAAAACCTATCACGAAATCCATTATGACATCATTCCACTTCCACTCGGGAATGGGTAACTACTGCAAATGTCCTGCTGGTTGTTGATGCTCTGCATTCACCTATTGATAGGTGGAACACCTCATCATGAAACCAGAAAAATCTCTCTTAATACCTGGCCACCAATATTGATGATGTAGATCACGATACATCTTGGTGACACCAGGATGAACTGCCCAAACTAAGGAATGAAAGTCCTGCATCAGTTCCTCACTTATGTCCGTCGACACCCATATTCACCCATGAAAACGAAAGATATCATCCTCGCCTATGGTCCATCCAGGAATAGGGTCCTCTCTTGACATGCTCTCTCGTAGGACTAGGCATTCAGCATCTGATATCTTCCTCATTCGTAATCAATCAAGAAGAGTATAGGTAATAGATACAGAAGAAAGAAACATCTTCCCCTGTCTGTCGAGAACCTCCAAATGCATCTTAGAGAACATATCCGCAAGCTTCCACTCACTGTTGGCCTCTTGAACTGCCTGTATCTGAGTCCTATTTATCAGTGCATCCACCACTGTGTTGCCTTTCCCAGGCGTATAGGCAAGCTCAAAGTCAAAAGACTGAAGGTACTCAACCCATCTTCGTTGTCTCAAATTCAGGTCATGCTGAGTGAAGATATACTTGAGACTTTTCTGGTCAGTTAAAACCATAAAATGCTCTCCCATAAGATAATGTCTCCAACAGCATAAATCATGAACAGATACAGCTAACTCAAGATTGTGTGTCAGGTAATTTCTCTCATGTGGCCTCAACTACTGAGACCTATACGCAACAACTCCTTCTCCCTACATAAGAACTACTCTCAGCCCAATACCTGAAGCATCCCAGTACACAATATAACTCTGGTCTGACTCTGGAAAAACTAGTATCGGTTCTGAATTCAACCTCCCTTTTAGCTCCTGAAAGGATGAATCACAAGAATATGTCTACAGTTACTTCACACCCTTCTTAGTTAGGCCCGTCAGTGGCGCTGATAAGCGGGAAAATTCCTATATGAAATGTCGGTAGTATCCAACCAGCCCTAGAAAACTTTTTACATAAAAGAAGTTCTTAGGATACTCTCAGGAAACTACTACTCTCACTTTCTCTAGGTCTACTGACACTCCTGTCTCTGAGATAACATGACCCAAGAAGTGAATCTAGTCTATCCAAAAGTGGTATTTTGAGAGCATATCATATAACTGATGCTCTCTCAGTGTACTCAAAATGATCTCAAGATATGATGCATGGTCGTGTCGAGTGTGAGAGTACACCAAGATATCGTCCACGAAGACTACCACAAAGTAATCCAGGTATGGATGGAACACTCAGTTCATCAGTTCCATGAAAACTACGGGCGCGTTCGTGAGACCGAACGGCATAACCACATACTCGTATAGACCATACCTACTCTGAAAGGTTGTAATAGGTATATCGTATGGTCTAACACACAACTAATGATAATCGGATCTCAAGTCAATCTTCGAGAACACTTGGGCTCCTAGAAGCTGATCAAAAAGATCATCAATCCTCAGTAAGGGATATTGGTTCTTGACCGTCAACTGGTTCAGCTTCTGATAATCCACACAATGTCGGAGGGTACCATCCGCCTTCTTTGCAAATAGGACAGGCGAACCCCAAGGACAAGTATTGGGTCAGATGAAACCCTTTTCCTGTAACTCCTCTAGATGCTTCTTGAGATCCTGTAACTCTGGTGTAGCCATCCCGTAAGGAGAAATGGACACCGATTCCACTCCTAGAACGAGCTCAATAGAAAATTCTACCTCTCACTCTAGAGGCAAACCTAAAAATTACTCTTTAAAGAAATCCCTGAAACAATCCACCATTGGAGGAAAGTCCAACTATGAATTTCCCTGGTCATCCAGATATAGACTAGAAATATGGGTTGTAACTCTTCCTAACCCATGATGCTCGGGTCCTGCTCTGCTTACCTAGATATCCCATTCGCCCTTATGAAGAAACGATCTGCCCTCTGGTGATGTTAAACTCACCCTAAGACGATAGCAATCGACAACATCTTGGAAGGTAACCAACCGGTCCATCCCGACAATGACATCATAGCATGTCATCTATAAGACATAGAGGTCCCAAAAGAAGTGACACCCACTAATCTCAAGAGGTCACTCCTTGAACTGGCGTGCACTAGCCGTTTTTGTCCCCAACGGAGTGTCTAGCATCAAGACATCAGCATAAGAAAAGATATAGAGCCCAAGGCTCTCCACAATAGCAACATATATAAAGATATAGAAATCCCCTGTATCAAAAAGATCAGAAGCTGAAATTGAGGCAACTAGGATCGTACCTAGAACTGTATAGGGTCTGGGATCCTTCTCCCAATGGGTCTGCTCCACTGCAAAAGTTTGAATAGCACCGCGGCCCCATGACCCTTCTTGACCACCCTGAGCTGATCCACCCTGTTGTCGCTAAAAACCTGGTGACTGGCTACCACGGCTGTGACCTCCACATTGACCTGAACGGATAAAAGAACTCCAGTTCCCTGACTGATGAGAAACTTGTGGTGTTTTACCTAAACGAGGAGTCATAGAAGAACCTATGTCACCAAATTCTGGTGAAAATATATGATAGAAGCACTGAAGATGACCCATCTTGTTGTAAGATCGGCACTCCACTTGGTCTCTCAAGCAATGTGGCCTCATATGCCTGCTCTTCCCGCACTGGTAGCACACCACCTGGATACTAGAAGATGTCTCTCTCCTCCTCAGGTCTTCACACATAGACTCCATGCGGTGTTTCCTGCTGTCATTAGAAGGTATTCCAACTCCGAATGTCAAGTCGCCCTGGCTCACAACTCTAGAATCTCTCAGATTGCACTCCGTGATCAGCTCCTAATTGACTATATAAGTGATGGAATTCAACCTGAAGATGTTCATTTGAGATCAGATGTCATGCCTCAGACCATCCTCAAACTTCCTTGCCAGGAATAACACATCACCTCCTGGAATAGTAATGGAGTGTTGCAGCTCTATGAAGCGAGAGGAATACTCCATAACTGAAAGAGTAACTTACTCCAAACTCATGAACTATCGGGCTAAATCAGCCCTCAAAGTCTCCGTATAGATGTTTTCATAGAAAGCATGCTAGAAATCATCCCAGTCCACAACCTTTTGACATCCCACCTGAGAGGTCACATCCCACCATCTCTTGGCGGAGTCCAAAATCATATACATAGCAAGATTCACTCTCTTCTCTGGATCCATCTCCAGATGATCGAAGATAGAAAGTATGGATTCCAACCATGACTCTGTAGCCTAAGGTCCTCTTTCTATCGAGAAAGTGGGAGGATTTTGCTGCCAAAAAATCCATGCCAACTATTCCATAGAAGGGGAAGGATGCAGTACTCCCTAAAAGGTCTGCATAAACCTCATAAAGACCTCTCGGAACTATGCGTCAGCACCTGTGTCTAGAATGAAGGTTGGTTCCAAGACTGGTACAACTAGAGGATCTATTGGAAGTCCTTGATCATCAATTTCTGGTTTCTGGTAGTTGCCCTGTAACTGGCATACAACCAGAGGACGTCTCGGTGGCATGACTCTGCAAGGTCAAGCGCACATCTTAGATAAATATTATCAAGGACTAAAAACTAGAAGTGTATGAAGGGAACAAGATAATGAAAGCATTCAAGTCTTTTAAAACATGGATACATGGTGTGTATGTCCACTACATGGTGTGTTCCCTTAAGCCTTCACATGGGCATGTACTCCTACCACAACTGGTCGTGTAACACCCCTAACACATGGCATGTTGTCCTAACACACGGAATGTACTTGAATCCTCTTCCCATGCCCAAGTTCCCTTAAACGGATAAGCCACACGGTTCTCCTTATAACAAGACTACACGACATGTTAGTGCCAGACACGGTGTGTACTAGACGAACCTCACCGACTCGTGTTGTTAGTCACACGGCCGGCTACATGGCTCACTCTACACGGAATGTTCCAGATAGACGTGGCATGTACCTGAAGGATTTCACCAAACCATGTTGTTCGTTACACGGCCAGATCCAAGGGTTACACTACATGGCGTGTTCAAACTTGAAACGGCGTGTATGACCTAATATTTATCTATCTGTGTCATTAGTCACACATATGAACACAGGATCTAAACACACGGTGTGTACGTCCGGTACACAGCATGTCCCACCAAGATTTTCCCAACCTCGTGTCTCCGCCCACACAACCAGCGGCACGGTTAGAGACTACATAGTGTGTACATACAGTACATGGCATATACTTAAGAAAAATAGTTTCTTCCCAAATAGAAGAACATAAGGCATGTATTCATCACTACATAGTGTGTACTCTACATTTTTATAGACAGTAAGCCTCTGAAACTTCTCTGGAAGCCCATAAAAGCACTGAAATGAACATTTAAGTGTCAAATTCTGATATGTGATGGCCCATACTCCCCGCAAATCAAAGATCGGCATCTTATACATGTCATATACAAAGATAACATATAATGATCCACCAAATTTTGTTCCATGAGGGCCCATAACACCTTAAGAACCAAAGTTTGGTGTTCATTCAAATGAAACCTTACACAATCCAATACCCTATCAAATAGTAGGAAATCTATCAAGGAATCTATCACAACATCATGCATATCTAGCACAACATCTATCACAACAACATAAAATCGCTAATTCCCCCTAAATGGCAAGGCATGAATGCATGAAATGTGATCTCTAGAAAGTGCCAATATGATGCATGAGATGGAATACCCTCATATCATTGGGTTTCAACAGAAATAAAACCTCAATAATATCAACAATAACATCAAAATACATATGAATCACCCAACGGTGAAATCAAATCAACTGTAATAATAGAAAAACTAGAAAAATTGAAATATACGAGGTAAATTGGCTTTTCCCTATACACAGGTTAGCTACTCCCAGGCACAACTTATTACCAAGTACTTATTCCATCATATCCCTATCTATAGGCTCGAAACATTAAGTCACGAAGAAAATAATCCCTCTGATGCCACTTTGTAACGTTTTGGTTCCGGAAGTCGCCCAGAGGTGCCCCATACCCGGTTGGTCACATGGCCTCAAGCACATTTCCCTGAATGCCATAGGCTGCTGACTAGCATTGATGGCCTTGGGTGTGATAGTGGGGAAACTATGCCCTCATTGGTAGAGTAACATAGCAGAAGTAAAACATATAGTAATAGAAGAAGCAGTAATAATGCCATAAAAAAGTAAACAGTGGAAGACTGAAGAAAGAAACTTGAGCACATATATAATGATGCATGATACATATGTTTAGGAAAGAATCCAAACACATCACAATGCTGAAATATAGTACTAAAATAAAGTATAAGAAAAACAAGTAAACAACTCCTCAGCATCGCAAGCCTCATCTTGGTTCCATGATCTCCAGCTCTAAAGAAGTCAAGTACCTAAAGTAGAAGGGCTCTTGCCCTTATCTAGACCTGCAACATTATAATCTAATTGGGCCAAAATGCATGTCCCAAATAGATTGTGATACTAAATCCCAGTAGGCAACCACCCAAAGATCTGTACCTAATAGTCAGTGAATATATATGGTAGGCAATAAGCAAAAATAAGCAGTAAACAAGGAAGTACTCAAAAGTAAACAATCTTACAGTTTCAATTGCATTCTAATTCATATATCAAGTAAGCAGATAATCACAAACAGGTAACCCTCTAGGAAGTACTCACAGCCTAACCCCACTGGTTCAACCAAACAACACAAGCAACCCTCTGGGAAGTACACACAGTCTAACCCCTCTAGTTTATCTTTAACACAAACATTCTAAGGAAGCACTCACAATCAATTCCCACTATAGTCTCGTATCAGTAACTAAAAGGCACTATGGATAAGAACTCAACATCCAATTCCCCCTGTGGCCCGCATTGAAGAACTACAGACACTCTGAGGAAGAACTTACGACCATCCCCCCTATGGTCTCTCAATGTAAAAGTAAACAAACACTTTGGAGAAGCCCTCAATGTCCATTATCCCTATGGTCTACTACACCAGGTTCTCATGGCCCTATGGAAGTCAATCGTGGACAACAATATATATCATCTAAATTAAACCTCAAGAACTACTTAGCTAGCAGTCTAAAACATATCATATCATTTCAGATACAAATCACTCCATCATATAATATTATTCATGGAAAACAAAGAAGCCTAACATGCAAAGCTAGACCAAATGGTCAAAACAAGCAACATGGGAAAAACCTCCATAGCATTGAAAAATTAACCCAATTCACTAAAAATTAACCTATAACCAATCAAAAAAGGCATATGACTCAATAAAAGGGTTAAAACCCATAAACACACAATACCCCGTTCAAGGGTATTGGGAACTTTTGCACATATAACTCAAAGACTGTCTATGAGAAGGCACAAACCACCAACCTTGGCATTGGGAGATCGTTATACGTGAACCTCAGGCCTTGAATCTCCCTAGAACATCCTAGATCTACAAAAAATGCTTAAAATGCTTAACTGAGGATAACTCTTGAAAGAGAAGATATCAGGAGATGGTGTTCTAGAAGAAGAGAGAACTCACCGATGCGATTCCAACGCAACCGACAGAGTTTGATTTAGAGAACTGACGGCAAGTCAGGGGTTCGGTGAAGCTTTGTGTCTTACGGTTTCTCTTAGATGAGTCGGGAAAAGAAGAAGGTGTTTCTACCAATTAGACGCGACCTCGGTCCATTTAATGAAATAAAAATAAAGAACACAACGTATACTTTAGAAGTACACAACGTGTACTTTAGAAGTACACGACATGTACTTGCCTTAATCAGCCTCTACTTTAGGCGGTCTCCCGGTCACCACACACAGCCGTGTACTCGACTATTACATGGCCAGTACACGGTCACCCGCGGAAACCAAGTACACATCATGTACTTATAAGTACACGGCATGTACTCCTAAAATTTCCAGGAACTCCTTTTTTCCTCAAAAACAACCAGAATAGAAAAACATACCTAAAAAAGAAGACCTGGTTTCTTAAATATAGCATGCATTCCTCCACCATGTATAGCTTTCATAAACTAATTTGTCACAATAAATAACTACTCAGTTCCAATACCAACCATTCCGGGTTACATATTTGGAAGGATATCATCCTCTTGGTTCCTTCCTACCGAAGCCTCTTTGTTTATTCTGTATAAAACCATTCTGAACAAACATAATTTAGTCAAAACAACATGGTAATCATCAATTTTCAATATCATTTCAACTTAACCATTAGAAAAATATATTAAAGATATTCTATTATCAATATAATAACACCTAATGTTATCTAAACCATTTTTGATACCAACTATAAGTACCCAGACATGAACACCACATAATCTAGAATCTTTAAACTAGAATTCATATTCTTTCCATCCTAAGGATCTATTAGGTTTATAGTTTTATAGAGTTAGGTCATAAATCATACATAAAAACCCATATGAATAAAAAGTGGACATATCAAAATCAGTTTCCATATTTTCAATAATATAAATCTTTTGAAATAAAACATGATTTCCTTTCATGAAAATTCTACACAACCTTCAACCTGACTTATTCTTTCCACTTACTGAACAATTTGAAAAAAAAAATTAAATGTGGGGTGAGCACAAAAAGCTCAGTATGGGATTTAAAATAATAAATCGGTTAGACTAGTGGAAAACATGAAATCCCATTACAAACATTTTATTAAAAACATACATTTTTATCTATAAATAAAATCAATTTTCCTTAGAAAATGATTATCTTACCTTTTTAAAATAGATAATTTCCATAAAAAATCATTAGAAAAAATTAAAAAAATTATTAATGTTATTTGGGGCGTTATCATCATATATCCCTTACATAACCATTAATGTAACCTTTACATATTTTAATAACCTTATGACCGAATTCCAATATAATTCTCTAGAGAATAAAATCATTACTAAATACATTAGAGGACTATCTGGGTGCACCCATCGTATAAGATATAACGAGATCACCCATGAGTAATAATGGGGATAAAATATTTTTAATTATTTACAAGGACCATATCATGAATAAAACCCTTTAAAACTTTTTTTAACTTATGTGCAAAAAAATGGATATAAAAATACCCATTTTCCTTAAAACCCCATTTTTAAAATCTAAAAATTGGGAACATAATAAAGAAACCATTTTATTTTAAGAGTTATATGATAAAATATAAATGAAACATAAAAAAATTAGGAATCATGATAAAGGTAAAATCTACTCATTTTGTATATGTTGAAAAAAATGCATTCCTTTTGAGTTTTATAAACAGAGTTGAAAAAGGAACATCAAAAAGAGGATTTTTGAAAGAAAGCCCCTTACCTTGAGTCTGAATCATCACATACAATGTTTATCTACATTAAAATTAAACATACCTAAATTTATAGGTTTCTAGGAACTCTTTTATATTAATTATTCATTTTTTTATTTAATACCATGTTATATACAATTTCTTAATAAATTAAGTTCAGTTTGATTATTTTGATGATATTCGGTTCATAACTCCAAAATGACTTCTGTAAGTGGACTATGGTCTAAGAGATCATTATTACAAAATCTATAGAATAATTATTATTATTTAATTATCATTTTTATATAACAATTATACTTTTAAATCAATCCATTAAATATGGTAATGAAAAATGAAATGTGTTACAATTATAGAGATGGTAGAGCGCACTTATGCTTGATTAATGCTACCATTTTTCAACCATCATTATGGAAAAAAGGTAAATATTATTAAATCATTATATAATGATAATAATATATTATATATCATATTACCTCCTTAAATATTCTTATATATATCATCAATGTGATGTCGTGATGAAAAATAAATCACATCGATTTGTCGAGGTGGTAGTCCACACATATAGAAGATTAATATTACCATTTTCTTGTTCAGGAAAATGAAAAAACATAAATTATATATTATATTTTAATAATTATAAATATGTAATTAATAAAAAAACACTAATTCCATCATTATAAATAGTCTTGAGATACAGTGATGGAAAACGAATTACATCGGTTCATGAGGCGGTAGTCCTCCTAACCCACGAACGATGAATTATTTTCCAATTTGATGGAAGGGGAGATAGATATAATTCATTCACTGACATAATAACATCTTAGTATATGTATTATAATGTATTTTTAATTTTATCATTATTTATGAAGGTTGTAGTGTTGTAGAAGAAGAATCCAAACTAAAACATGGAGATGAAAAATATACATTTATTTGGAAAATGTCATTTTCTTAACCCCTTAGGACATAAATTATTGGTATTGTACCAAAAAAAGACTGTTATAATTAATTTAGGGATTATATAAAGTGTTTTTTTTAGGTATTTAATGAAAAAATTTGGTTTTTAAGCATGAATAATTGAGAATAAGAGGTTCCCTTTTATAAGAGAGGAGAGGGGAACTCATAGAATTCCACAAAATATGAAATAAATATAATTAATTTTCAATTAAAAAAGGATAAAAAGTGATTTATTTAGAATATAATATGTTTTTGGGTCAAAATACCCTCATCAAATAAAAATTATACAAGTTTTGACTAAATATATACCCTTATATTTTGGTTTAAACCCTTATTTAACCCCATTAACCCTTACCGTAATAACATTGATTTATACTCTTTGATGATTAATTTATTCACAAATAAATGTAATAAGACCATTAAATGATACACAATAAATATTTTAAACCTTATCCTAATCTCCTAGATGAATGTAATATTTATATTTATTTTATATCATTTAATAAAATATTATTTACTACAAACTATCCACATAAAAATTATTTTAGAACTATTCATTATATTGACATTAATAATATCAAGAATGAATATAAAATTGGAACTATATATATTATTATATCCCTAAATTTTCATATTAATCTATAAAATTATTTTTTCACAATATTTATGTCAAATTATATTTATTTTAACAAAATTATCACTATTTATTTGATTTTTCTGTAATTGAACTATCAATGTATTAGTGTCGTTTAAGGATTTTTTTAAAATTATCTATTTACTAAAAATTAAAAATAAATTACCATGATTAAAATAAATCTATTATATTTCCCATTAATTTTTATTTTCTTTGTATAAGACCATATTAAAAAAATACATTTATTAAAAATAAGAGTGTGACATATTCGTCATTTCCTTAATTAAAATACTATAAATGTCATAATCTCATCCATGTAGGCTAAAAAAGTCTAAAATTATACCATTGGATAATCATGGGTGATTTATAATAATCCAATAAAATTTAATCATGTTCCATTTTTATTTTATAGTGCGTATCACATTATTTTTTTCTTTAATAACATGATTTACCTTTTATAGTGGTAAAAACAATTATGAAGGTTAATATTCATATTAACGAAAAATAAAAGTGAACTATTTAGTAAAACTGGACCCACTGATTCCAAATATTCAATATTATTTTAAAAATTAAAAAAACATATGTTGTATGATTAAATTTAATATTTATCTCACAGAACGCAAAGAAAAAAGTTTTCTTGAAAAATGCATTTTTCAGCTAAAAATGTATATATACTAAAATAAGGTATAATTATGATTAAAAATGATTTATTAAATTATATATAACTATATAGTACTTATTTTACCTTGAGATAAAATTTAATTCATAATAGGACTTTTAAATATAACGATAATGTTTGTTGTATAATAATCGGTAATTTTCACTATTCACTAAAAAAATATTCTTTTCAGAAAATTATTTAAATTTTATCCTAAGATATTTTTACCTTGTGAAATCCAAAAATGATTTTCATTTTTTAAAATTAAAATTATATAATTTGGAAATAATTATTTATAATTAAAACCATATAATTCATGAAAAATATTTATTATAACATTACCTAGGTTGTTTCAAAATCATTAGATGTATGAATAAATGAAAGGGATAAACTGAGAAAAGATGGAGATACAAAATAATTAAAATGGAATGGACATGTCTGTATAGTTTAGAGAGGGAAGTGGTGAACTAGTACCATCTATTTATTTTTCAAAAACCTATAGAATGTTTTACTTATTCAGTACTAATATAATCTAAACATAAAAAATAGTTAAAATGAGGGAAATATATGTTATTCAATGAGTTTAGTCTTACTAAATTTGACTATGTCATAGGTGTATCATGGTTTTTATCCCACTCACATTCAATTATTCTGTTATTATAAGTGGTAAATATGCTAAATGGTATTCCATTGAACCTACTAAAAAAATAATAGATGTGACTGGTGAAGTAAAACTTTTTTCATGTGGAAAAAATTGAACCACTGATGATAGATAAATAATGGATTACATGAGAAATTATGTAATCTATTGGTATAGATATTATTCTTTTTTCAATAACTAATATTCTCTATGGAAGTTATCAAAACTCAGAAACTATGTTAGACATAGATGAAATAATACTTGAACAATTTTCATTAATTCTTTATATATTCTCCTATATTCATTAGAAAATCATTTCAATATTATCTCATAAGTCCAAAATCATAAATTATCCTTCATGCATTTAAAAGTAACTCCATGCATTTTTAAAAAATGTATTGTAGTAGTTTTTTTTCATTTACTTATTTTCCAAAAAAGTTCTCCAGTACATTTATATGAAAACTAATATTCAACCAATCGTGAGTGTGGTTTATTATTTTATAGTGAGAATAGATTTTCCATTTGATGTATAAATCTTCAATTAATTCATGAAACTCAAATAAGATCGTGATTGAAAAAATAAATTATTACATTTAATATATAACAAATAGTTCAACATCATCTAAATTAATTATTCTGTCATATCACAAATTCAATAATCATGGATTTTTCAACTTCAATATGCTAAGAATTTCACTAATGAAATTTATGAAAATAAAAAATCTATATAGTAAACATATACTCTACATTGATCACTTTATGTCCATGTTTTAACCACTTTTTCATTATTCATTATACATCAACTTTACTCAGGTCTATTTTCACTCTATATTCCTAAATTTTCAATTCTTATGATATCCTAACTCTATGTAGAATAAAATTAACCCTAAGGTCACATCATCATCACTTCATTGATACAAAATGAACTCTACATTCATCAATTTTTCTTTTTTTTTTATTTTTAAACTCAATGTGGAGTACAATGAACTCGAAATTGATGAATCAGTCAAATGTTTTATATGTATGAAATCTAAGTGGATAATATATAGTAAAATAAATTCAATATTGATAACATAGAGTAGAATCCCCTTTCCATTTTTTTTATTTATACACCAAAATTCAATAATTCCTCAAATAACCTCAAAACCATTTAATAAGTCCCAAAACCTTTTAAAATAATTCAAAACATCTAATGTAATTTATAGAACATATTTAATTCATATCAACATAACCAAATAATTTAAAGAGTGATTATCAGTGGTATTTCTCCATTTAAGTAGCTATTAGAAGCTTTGTGTGAAATTAATTATCATAATAAACAATGCTTGAGCACAAATTGACCAGCCTTAGCCTCATGTCACTCAATCACTCATGTATAAGACAATGTTCCAAAAATAATCACCTAGTTTTCTAGATTTTACCTCCATCTATTCCAATACTCATGTAGAATATAACATTACATAAATTTTCAACATATATATTTGACTTGAAGACCAATTCTATAATCATCATTCTCATAACTAGTATTGATAAAAAAACACAACATGATTCTCAAAAGGATTCAATAATCTTCAACTTTATATTTTTTTCAATGATTTATATACTCTTCACTCTCACTTGTATTTAATATATGTAAAATGTTAATACAGATAGAGGAATTTTTAAATTTATCAAATAAAAGAGTCATGAAATAGTTAACTTGAAGTCTACATGAGATTTCTTGGTGTATAAAAAAGATTAATTAAATCAATCATCAATTTTTCCCTTAAAAACTCAACTCAAAACATCATAAAATTCTTATAAATTAAAATTTATAAATTCATTAAAATATATATATGATATTAATTTTCCATATAATACCCATGAAAATAGTTCAAAAATAATCTGTAAATATTTCTCCTCTTGATACAATATAACCAAGAAAATTATATTTGGTAAAATAGAGGAGGAAACTCATGAATTTTCATACCTTAATGTTGGATATTGGTTTGAATTCCCATTTATAACCAAAATTTATAAAATAACTCAATTCTAAGAGTCTTTTCTGAATAACTATAAAATTTTCCTTGGATATATCAAATTCTAGATTAAAATTAGTACTAACCACCCTATCCTTTAGGAAATTATATTTCATATCACATATTTTAACCTAGAATTATATACTGGTATTTTAGAATAATTTATAGAAATTTGATTATCACAGTTAATAGTAAGTGTTATCCAATTTAAATATTATAACCTCAAGTTGTGTATTCATGCGCATCTTTTGAGTTCTTTTTTATGGTGCAGCCACATGTGCTACCTCAGTTGAATTCAAGTTGATTGAAGCTTTCTTCTTTGAGTTCCATGTAAAACAGTTCTCACCAATGAATAACACTCTACCTGAATTATATTTTTATCATAAAAAATCATACCCAATCATTTTATGAAAAAATTTAACTATGTTCTCCTTCCTTTTTTACAAAAGACTAAAAATAGATATATTTGAAAAGTTTCTGAGAATTATTTTTGCTTCCATGAGAGGTGAATCTAAATAATTAGACTGAAATCTAGCATAATGTTTATCCTTAAAGACTAAATTTGTCTTGGATATAGTCAAATATAAAATAACTCCAATCAGTTTCATGTATTCTTTTTATTTTAAAAATCTATGTTCATCTTCCTAACTAATATTTTTTCTTACCTATATAGGGGTAGATTTACCTCTTTCTTCCACCATACCAATCATTTTAATTATCTTTTCATAATATATATCATGTGAAATGAATACATGACCACTATCTTGGATAATTAATAGTCCTATGAATAAATTCATTTCTATAATAAATGAAATTTCAATTATCATCTTAATATATGTAGAAAATTATTCACAATCCATTTTTCACTATAATAAAAAAATTAAATCATCAATATAATAAAAAAACTTAATGAGTGATGTAGTGTTGATTTTAATTATGTATAGATTATTATTCTCTATCCATTTTGAACATTATTCTTCTCAAATACTAATATAGATTAATGTACCAAGATCATAGATCCTTCTTGAGACCACAAAGATCCTTATTCAAATTGAGAACATTGGTTCTATAATTATCAAACCAAAAACCCTTAGTCCATTCCATATAAATATCCTTATTGAGAACCCCATTAATAGATGAAAAATTCAATATATAAAAATAATTATTATTATTGTTTTGAGTATAAATTTAATGAAAAAATTATATAGTTTCAATCCTAAAAAATATAGAAAATGTCACATCAAGTTCTACACCCTAAACCTGAGATAATCCCTTAAATACAATCCTTTCTATATTTCTTGTAATAATCATATCATCATTTATATTGTTTCTAAACACCCATTTTGTTCTACTGATATTTTTTCCCAATGGTATTGGAAATAGTCCCCATGATTCTTTTTTTTCAATTTTATCCTTCTCTTCATTCATATCATGGATCCACTCTTTGTGTCAAAATTATTGTTTATTGTTTTTTGGTTATATCATGGAGAGTATGTTGTTGTGACTGATTCTTATTGCTCTTACCTAGGTTTGAACTCTAAACTAATAATAACTAGTATTAAATTTCTTATATACATGTTTCTTCTCCCTCTAACTTGTACCTATAATATTTTTCAATCCTTAGTCATCACTAGTGAATATCGAATCTATATTATCTTTCTTTAGTTTTGAAATTTCATATTTTTATTCTGTTGATCTATCATTGATAGTATCATCACTCTATCAATAATCATAGTATTTTTGGAATCTTATTTATTTTCAAAAAATATAAAATTATCCGATCAATAATTTTAACCTAATTTTTTGTTATAGAATCTATAGTAACTTCCTTTTTATATATAATAAAGGAATATTCCATCATCTTCTTTCTCATAAAACTTTCTTCCAACTTTCCAATATTTTTTTATTCTTGAATTCATAAACGCTCTAATTACACTTACTATTGAATTCTGGAACCACATTTAAAATAAATACATGATAGAATTTGGTTTCAAGAAGGAACTATTTTGAATAATCCATGTTGTTATGATATAATATAACTAGAAGTATCCTGATGTGGCCTAAGTAGTAAGGATAGATTAGTCGATATCAACATGGATTATATTATTTCATTACTCTAACCCATTTCATTGAGTGGTGTATGGTGAACAGAACTCATATTTGGTACCATAATTGTCTAGATACTCTGAGAACTTTCCATTGAAATATTCTATACCATTGATTGATTTGAACCACTTTAAGAGAAAACCCTTACGTTTTTCATCCAACATCCTCATGAATTTAAATCTATCTAAGGATTCTAACTTCATTGATACAACATAATTAAATTCATTTAGGTATATTCATCATTGAATGTGATAAAATACTTATTTTCACTTGGTAGATTATTTTTTCATTGGTTCATAAACATCATTGTATACTAGATCATATGGGTTCTCAGTTCAAATATTATCTCCTTTGTGGGATTTTCTCACCATTTTAACTTTCTTTTGATTTTTTCTAACTAAGGAGGTATATTACATCATGTTAGGGATTATTCTCACTACAAATACATTGATCAAAATACTTATTCTATTTTATCCATGTTGTCCTAACCATTTTTTCCCAATCTATTTTCAGGTTATAAAATCATATAATAATTTTATTTTTCCTCATCCATTTGAAATAAGTTTCCCTGAGATAAAACACCTCTAGAGATAAAAAATATATTTTAACTTTTTTATAGGACATCTATTTTTTCTTAAAGAAAACTTCATTTTCATTATCATGTAGTTAAGAGACACTAAGTAGGTCGTTATTTAGTCTACATCAAATAACAGATTATTAGTGTTGATATGATTTTTCCAAATTTTACTTATTCATATGCCTATAATATTCATTATGTTATTATTACCAAATTTAACCACTCCAACATCAAATATCCCTATATTATTCATTTTGGTTAGATCGCCATTCATGTGAGAATTACAACTGGCACTTATATACCAGTCATTTCTGGTTGTTTATGCTTTGAGAGGAACTTATAAAACATGATCTTATGGATTGTTATTATGAATCATCCTCATTTTTTTATTATGATTATATTGTTCTAGATTAAATGAAACATAGTAATTTTATATATTATCATCATCACCAAATATCCCAAAACTTTCTCACAAACATTCAATTCTACTTCTCATATCAATATTATTTTAAGGTTTCTAATGCTTGAAACTATTATCCACTTTTTTTGTCTCCCAATTGATTTATCCTCAATCCTATATCTAGGAAGAGAGATATTAGAAAATCTATTTTATGATTTATTCTTAAAGAAACCACAATACTAGTGACATCCTTGGACCATTATTTATTAAAAAAATTGTTTTATTTTTATAAATCTATCTATTAAAACTTCATTCTTTAACTAAGTTTCATTTAGAAATCCTTCTTGAGAACATAATCTATGTATATCTGAGGCTGATATATAAATTTTCTAGGAATTTTAATCCTTTTATATATGAGAATATTTTGATGTTTCTTCTTATTTTTTGGATGAGGAGAATTCCAATTATCCCTGATATATTGTTAAATCATGAAATCCTTCTATGATGAGCTATCAATAGTAATTTTAATCTCATTTTCAATATTTAAATATCAAAATTCGTTAATTTATTTTTGTTAAAATATTCACCTCAATATTATGTATCCTTTTTATAGTTTCCTAAGTATTTATTCCTCCTTTTCCAACAAAACATATTTTTCATAAACTGGGTTCCCTCCTTTTCTATCAGGATAACAACAGAGTTTAATCAATAATTATAATATTATCTATATTATAAAGTTTCAATATTTTTAATTCCTTAATATGATTTTAATTCTTAGTTTGAACTTTTTATGATCAACAATTTTTTCTTGAGACATGAATTCATCTCTCTTATCTTGTCAATATATTTTAAACACATATTGATCTCCATCATCATGGCATATACTTTAGAAGATTCACCCACCAATATTGTTGTATTTAGAAAGTATTGTCTAATAAATATTATTTTTTATTCATTTACATTTTCTTCTAACGTTATATATACTATTAATATTAGCCAATATTTCATCGGTTAATTTATCCCTATAACCATTGTTAATTCTTTATTAAATATTGAATACATTAAATCATTTCCAGATTTTTTGTCACTTTCAAAAATATTTTTTTGGAGGCCATTAATCGATCTTATTTGGTAAATTAAAATATTTAAGAGTTGTATCAAGAACATCCCATTCCATGAATAATAAATAAAAAAGAATCATCTTATTTCATAAGGAAAAGATTTTACATTAATGGTTGGTACCCACTTTTTATTGACCAAATTGTGATATTATATATCAGAACAACAAAGATATCTTAAAGGGTGTACCTGGTTTTTTATACCAATTGAATATAGACCGAACATGTATAGAAGGAACTAAGAGGGTTTTAGTGAATTAATTCTAGATTTTCTTTTTAATAAATATGTAATCCCTTTCACTTATCTAGAAATGATCTCATTGAAACATAAAACTTAGATAAAATAAGGAGCACAACATGTTTTTTAATGAGGTTCACCTCTCAAAGGATGATTACATCCTTAATCTAAAGTGGGTTTTAACCCAATCACATGCATATATTAATTAATTATAAAGGATAACAATAATAAATGGTACGACCTTAAACCTGAAACAAAATACTAGAATCGATCAATGAATTAATAAAGTTTTCTTATTGAATAAGAATAATTAAAAACCAGTGAGTATCGATCTGCAATGAATTTCATGAGAAATTATATGCTCAATAAGTTGGGATATTCTTTATCTTCTCTCAAGATCTGTTCCCCACAAATCTTCCCAAAAGTCATAATATTTTAACACATAGATTTATAAATTATTGAATAATTATCTATCATTTTTTTAAGTATTTGAATATATTTAGGAAAAAACCATGTGAATATTTTCTTAAAATTCATTGATTATAAATTCTATTTTAGAATCAGATAAATGACTCCATTGTTTCTCAAAAAATGTATCATGGAACTTTATTATCATTTATTTATTTTCCAAAAAATCTTACTTGTTAAACTATATGATAAAAAGTAGAAAACCAATCATAATTGTGGTTTATCATTTTATATAAATAACATCAATTCCATTTCATGCAACAATATATATTTAATTCCAAAATATCATAGAATATCCTCATAATAATAATTATCCATTATACGTAATCATTAATAAATAAACTCTGATAGTTTCTCTATATAATCAACCCTAGGAAAATAACAAAAATATGTGTATATAATGAAATATATTTTTATCACTATAACTCTACATTCTCATCCATTTCCAATTTTATGAATGCACCAACTCCATGTGGGTTGATATGAACTCTTTATTTATGTCATTACCATTTTCCTAAAATGTAAACTCTACATAGAGTGAGATGAACTCTATATTCTGATTATAAACTCTACATTCGTGAAAAATGATATCTACATTCATTCCTTGTCATTTTTTTTTGATATATCACCTCTATATTGAAAAGGATAAACACTACATTCATGTAGTTTCCATTTCTTAATCTATCACAACTCTATATGTAGTAAAATAAACTCTATATCCATATCTTTGTGATTTTTTCTGTCTATATAAATTCTATATAGAAAATCTATAATATATTAAACTCTATGGTGATGATGTAATGTATAATGACTTTACTAATTTTTGAATTCAACAATAAAATTAAATAATTCTTCAAATTACATAAAAAATATTTTCATAAATCCTGAGACATTTTTAAACAAATCAAAACGTCTCAAGTAATTCTCAAAATATATATAATCCATCTTAGAACATCCATAAAATTTTTTGAGATATGTTCAAAAATATTTCATGGACCAAGGCTACTATATATAGCTTTGCATGAAATTTATTATACTAATAACAGTCATTTAAACACCCAATTGACCTAACCTTAGCTCCTACAATTCTAGTACTCGCATATGATATAGTGTTCCTTCAATCAATACCATTTTTCTCAAACCCCTACATTTTAAATTATTTTATTTTATTATTTCTTAGCTTCGGTTAGCCTCATCAAAGTGTGTACTTAAAATTTTTGATATTTGATGTTTTTGGTGGGTTTCAAACCGGTGCACGGGCACCGCACGGTTGGCGGTAACCATGTCATCAGCCCGGATTCCCCGGTGGTTACCCATTACTTAAAATAATAAAACTTTATAAGAATGAAATAAAGTAAATGTTTAGGATATAATAATATTATTATTATTGTGTAGATAAAAAAAATTAATTAAATTTGTTAATGATCTTATTTTCATTAAAATAGTTATAAATATAATTATTATTCATTGTTTATTAAATTTTTTATTATTTAAAAGAAAATGAATAAAATTACGATTATCATTATTATTATTTTTATTGTTATTATTATTATTATTATTATCATTAAGAACATTAAAGACGCTTTTATAATTATATAATTATTAATATTATTATAAATGTTGTTATTAAAAAAAATTATTATTATTATTTTAATTAATAATAATAATATTATTATTATTATTATTATTAAAATAATTTTTTTATTATTTATTTATTAATTTTATTAATTTTATTTTTTAAAAGGGTTTTAATCATCACTCCTTTATCCAATCACGCCCCCTATTTATTTTACCAATCACGCCTCCCTCTTTTTTTATCTCATGAGCTCCCTCTCTCCACTCACCCCTCTTTCCCCATTAATTCATCTCTTTTTTTATTCCCTCTCTCCAATCACCCACTCCACTTATTCTCTCATACACCCTACCATTAATTCATTTCTTTTTTTATTCCCTCTCTCCAATCACCCACTTCTTATTCTTTCATGCACCCCCCCCCCCATTAATTTATCTCTTGTTTTACTCCCTCTCTCCAATCACTCGTCTCCCCTTATTCTCTCATGCCTCCCCTGTTTTTTTACCTCATGCGCTCTCCCCTTCTCCCCCAGCCCTCACGCACCCCTCTTCCTCTTACCCCCTCACACACACCCTCTTCCCCTTTGGTGCTCCTTCCGGAAGCCACTCCTCCTTTCGGTGGTTCCTTCCGGTGAGTTCTATTTCCTATTTTCTCCTCTCCTCACACAATTTATAGGGTTTTCCATGTGGGTTTTCTTGTTGGAAAGCCCTAAATGTTAGGGTTAAATTTTATCTCAAGTTTTCTTAGGTTTTAGGGTGTGCGATTTTTCTACGGGGCATCATTCTTCCTCCCATTGAAGTTTCATTACAATCGCATGAGATTTCGGTAGGTGTTTACATGTTTTTTTCTTAAATCCTTTCCTTTGATGCTTTCCATTTTAATAAAATTTATAAACTAGTTTTTCATCTCTATGGAACCCTTGTTTAAATTATTATAACAATTTTTAATTTATTTGGTTTGTTAAAAATATGTTTTAAATGAGTTTTGTATAATTTACCTAGGTTTGTGGTACCTAAGAAGCCTGTTCAAATTGTCTTTGTTCTTTTAATGAGGAATTGGGTATTTTATGAAAGATATAGTCATTATTATGTTGCAATGACATTTTTTGTTAATGAATTTGGTTTGTTGTGTATGAATTGGTTATGTTATGGCTTTGTTATTGTGTTAAAACACTTTGGTAAGGTTTTAATGGCTTCAATGTTTTGGTTTGTGTTCTTTTAAAATAAATTGGGTGAATGGAGATGGTTTTAAAGAAAATGGTGTTTTATGGAAATGGGCTTTGGGTAACCCTTTGGATGTGTTATGAACCATTAGATGTTAACACATCCATGGGTGCACTGGGTGTACACATGGATGTGCCTCCAAATGAATATGGTGACATAAAATGGTGTTTTTATTAAAAACCTTGGTTCCAAAAAATGGATCTTCAGATTCTAAAAGATGGGGGTTCATTGTGAATTTTCAAATGATGGGTTTAAATTTATTCCTCAAGGTTTTGGTCCATTTGGCCTTTAAAAATGTTGTGGTGTGTACGTTTGAAACGGTGTGCTCATTCATCTCTTGGTGTGGGTTTTGGTGAATGTTTTCTTATGGGCTCATTGGGATTTGTAAATTTAAAAGCGGTATTGGTAAGATGTTTTGGGTAAATGTATTTAAACATGTGGAGTTAAAGTCCCATTTGGCACTTTTAACCCAAGGGTAATGTTTTTACTAACTTTTAAATGATATTTTGTTTTGTAAAAATTGTATGCCTGGTTGGAAACTTTGAACGGTTTATGAAATGGTTTAAATGTTAAATGGTATGGAAGCCTGGTTGGAACCTTCGTGTGATATGAAATGTATGTATATAAAAATGGTGCACCTTTATATGAGGGATATCCCTTAGGGGTTATCATATATTGGTGTCCATGTTTGGGGTAGGAAAGTGCGGTGAGATGAGTCACGCGTACGATGGCCTCCTACTTAGACAATATTACTATAACCACCATGGGTTACTGGGCGTCTTATAGATTATCGAGTATTGATTACTCACCAGCCCTGATTAGATGGGTTGGTGCCCCTCAGTAGATAGATAGTTCATGTGGGATTTTCTGTTGATTTTGTCATTAGGGTGATCAATGGGTTATAGACTATGGGGTTTCACCATACGCTGACAGTTGGTTCCAAACCGAGTGCATCTAGGGGTTGTCTAGGTATGTTCAAGATTGCCTATGGTTACATCTTGTATTTCTTGTTTATTTTTCTACTACACTGGTTTATTTTCAGCTTGTATTATTTACCTATATTCCTTTTGCACAACCCTGTTATTACTTGCTTGATTTTGTTTATAAAATGGTAAATTGTTTTTGAAATAATATATGGCATTCCTTGGTTCTCATAATGGGAAATATGTTTTATTTTGTTTAAATGGGAAAAACTTTATTTTTATAATTGTATTTAAAAACTTGTTTCATCAAACCATTTTGGGTAAGGAAAAACTTGGATTTAGTGGTTTACTTTTGGAATCCCTACTGAGCATTTTTGTGCTCATGCCTATCCTTTACCATTCTAGTTATAGGTTCAGCTCTTGTTCAGGATTTTCCTTAGTGGCATCACATGTGGGAGAATTTTTGGGCTTGTGGTTGGAGGTGACCAAGGGGTAACATGGAGATCATTGTAGCAGGGTCTTATTTCTAGTTTTGTTCTTTTTCGTGGTACTTTGTATCTGGATCAGTTATTTGTTTATTTAAGATTCAGTTATCATTTTGATGCATGATCTGTTTATTCTATTTATTTATCTAGTCCTGGTTTTATATCTTGGGATTAAATCATTCCCTCATGTATAGTTTGATTCCTGACACTAGTTTCCAGCCCGTGGGGATTGGGAATGCCCTTTGGGCCTTTCTATAGATCGGATAGGGTGACCTGTTTAGGGTCGACCTGGGTTATTTGTGAAAAAATGGTATCAAAGGAGGACCTTGTTATTTGGGGTGTCTGGTAGATGGAGATTAGGACTATCAGGACTCAAGAGGTAGGTACGAGAAGTATGTCATGAACCCTTTCTTGTTCTGAACCTCGAGTCACCAGGGATAGTCTAGGAATTGAGTCATTGTCTTGTTCTGATTTGTTTTAGTTTGAGGTATGACAACGGAGGCAAGACGATGTTACATCATGATTTCACAACGAGTAGTGACCCCTGTGGAGTCTGAGTATATAGTGTTTGTTCCTCCTAGTTGATGACACTTACTTGGGGTATGGCCCACTACCATGTCGTCAGGTTAAGCATGAATACTAGTTCGACACCCCAATAGTTTGATGCAAGTTGAGTGTCACATTTGTTTTGGTTGGTGTAAGTGCGATTTTGAAAATGAAAAAAAAAGGGTTTTTGAAATTAGAATGATTTATTTTAAATGGATTTAAATTCTTGAAATGGTTTTGAAAACTGAAATTTCTTGGTCTAAAAATCTTATGTTTGCATGGAATTGGTAGAGAAATGGTTTGGGTGAAACTTAAGGTTCTCTTTATGAACGTTCTCACATGTGAAAGAATGTATGGGAAGTGCATATTGGTGTGTGTGGATGAAAGTGGATGAATACATGTGGAATGGTTCATAGGATTACTAGGGTGTGTACTTGGAATTAAAGTCTTGACCTTGTTTTTCTAAAGTGATTTTAAAAAAAAGGGGGAAATGATTTTGGAAATTGAATTTGGTTTGAAAAGTGGGTTTGGTATTTGGAAAGTGCCATTGAGAGAAGGTGGTTTTAAAACCTAAAATGAAAAGGGGTTTTTTAAAAAGGGAATTATGGGTTGTATTTTTATTTGGTTTGTTTTTAAGCTGGTCATTTTGTCTTAGGTTGTTACTTTTAATTATACTTTGATTTGATATCGGTTTCAGCTTGGTGTTTTATATATTGTTCAGAAAATTCCACCTAGAAAGGTCCCCAAGGTTTATGATATGTCATGCCTAGTTTTTGGTCCTTCTCAAACATTGGTTGTCCTTCATGGTGATCGAGTTCTGTTAAAGGTAGCATAGTTTCTTGAAGAGATTGAGTGTGTCTTCAGTATATTGGGAACTCTCGAAGCTGTCAGAGTGTGTGTTGTTTTGGGTCTAATTGAAGGTCCATCTTCGGATGAATGGGAGTTGTTTTCCCCACTTTCAATGTCAGTTGGGATGACATGGGATGTCTTTAAATCCATATTTTTTTGATGGTTTATACCTAAAGAGGTGAAGATGAACAAAAGGGCAGAACTCATGTGTATTCAATAAGGCCAACAGACGGTGAAGTAATATGTTGAACATTTCAAGGAACTCATGTCCTTTTATCTGGAGGTAGCATTGCAGGATTTGATAAATACATCTCTCTTCATCGGGGGCCTTCTTCCAGAGATCAAGGAGCAGGTCTTCCCTTCTAGGGAACATCATTTTTAGAAGTTGGTGGATGGTGTGTTCTTAGCTAAGTTGGTCTCCTAAGTGTAGATAGTTGAAAATCCAGCATATCTAGTTGCTCATGAAGGTTCTCCATCTAGAAAGAACGGTTTTCCAGAGGAACCTCTTTCTAAAGAGTCCTCTATAGTGGTTTTGGCTTCCAGTTCATCAGACCGTTCAATAGTGTGCCATCAGTGTGGACGTTTAGGGCACACGAAGCCATCGTGCTGCATCCCTCTAAAGACGTGTCGTCATTGTGGGTGTCTGGGTCATCTAGAGAAGTTATGCAGGAAGCATCACCTAAAGAAGACGTTGTGACCGGATGATTCCAGTTCCTGACTGTGAGGTAGGAGATGCTTCAGCCATTAGAGCCCCAACCACAGGTCCTAGGGTGAATCTCACACATAGTTAGGAGTTGTTGGGGGTGTGAATCCTCGATTCGGATTTTGTGTTCGATGTTGGGATTGGATCATTTAAATACTTTTTGTTCTTGTTTCTTTGCTTTTAATGTTTTACTGTTATTGTAAGGTCATCGTTTCAATGGTGGAATGTGACGAACTTGTTCTATTGTAATCCAAACAGTCTTGTTTGTCTAAATAGGGTCTTCTAAATAGTGTTTTCTTTCTTAAAAGTGTGTTCGGACCTTATATGGGTTGATACCAGTTTAGCTTTGTTCATTTGGAGATGTAAGTGCATGTAGGAGAATAGATGTTTGTAGTAAAGCTTTTGTTCACTTCTTGGGTTATGTTATTCTCAGAGGTTTTTCTCTAGTGTTGGGGGTTTTATGGTCATGGTCAAGAGTTCCAATATTTAGCAGAAGTGTAGTTTTACTCATGCAATAGAAGTTAGTTTGGACCGATTGGGAGTTCCTGCATTCCCCCCCACCCCAGGGTGGTGTTTGAGTTAAAATTATTACTTTAGAGGTATTATTATGGTGGGGAGAACCCTCTCATGTTCTCCATTTGTTTTGTGCTATGGTTTCTCTTTGAGTCAGTTAGGTGTAACTTGTAGAGTGAATAGTCAGCTCGAGGCTTATTTTTTCCAATGGTTTTGGTTGGGAATTGACCTGAGTTTTGGTTGTCTTTCAACTGGGTGACTTTTTGGGGGCAAAAAGTTTTGTGGTCAGGATAATTGTCACACCTTGACCTTTTAAATTGTTTTATTTTATTATTTCTTGGATTTGGTTAGCCTCGTCAAAGTGTGGGTTGAGTGCATGTTTAATTGTTTTGATATTTGATGTTTTTAGTGGGTTTCAGACCGGCTCACGGACACCACATAGGTAACTGTGTCGTCGGCCCAGATGCCCTTATAGTTACTCATTACTTAAAATAATAAAAATTTATGAGAATAAAATAAATTAAATATTTAAAACATAATAATAATAACATTATTGTGTAGATAAAAATGTTTTTTTGATTAAAAAATGTTTTCTCCATTAAGACATAATAATAATAACATTATTATATAGATAAAAATGTTTTTTCATTAATATCGTTAGTGATATTATTATCATTAAAATAGTTATAAATATAATTATTATTCAGTTGTTATTAATTTTGATATTATTTAAAAGAAAATGAATAAAATTATGATTATGATGATTATTATTATTATTATAATTATCATTAGGAAAATTAATGACTTTGTTATGATTATATAATTATTAATATTATTATAAATGTTTTCATTAAAAAAACTTTATTATTAATATTATTTAAATTGTTATTATTATTATTATTCTTCGTATTATTATTATTAGAATTATTATTATTAACATCATTTTATTATTTATTATTTTTTACTGTTATTAATTTTATTTTTTTAAAATGTTTTTAATCATCACTCTTTTTTTATCCAATCACAGTCCTGTTTCTTTTACCAATCATGCCTCCCACTTTTTTTATCTCATGTATTCTCTCTCTCCACTCAGTCCTATTTCCCCATTAATTCATCTATTTTGGTATTCCCTATCTCCAATCACCCACTCCCCTTATTATCCCATGCACCCCACCATTAATTCATTTCTTTTTTTACTCCCTCTCTCCAATCAAACACTCCCCTTATTCTCTCACGCACCCCCATTAATTCTTCTCTTTTTTTATTCTGTTTCTCTAATCACACATATCCCCTTATTCTCTCACACCTACCCTATTTTTTTTCTCATGAGCTCAACCCTTCTCCCCCTTCCCCCCCACACCCCTCTTCTTCTTACCCCCCCCCCCTCACACACACCCTCCTCCCCTCTGGTGCTTCTTCCGGAAGCCTCTCCTCCCTCCAATGGTTCCTTTTGGTGAGTTATATTTCCTATATTCTCCTCTCCTCACACAATTTATAGGGGTTTACATGTGGGGTTTCTTGTTGTACAAACCCTAAATGTTAGGTTTAATGTGTATCTCAGGCTTCCTTTGGTTTTAGGTTGTGTGATTTTTACATGGGGCGTCATTCTTCCTCCCATTAAAGTTTCATTCCAATCGCACGAGGTTTCGGTAGGTTTTTCCAAGATTTTCTTTACTAATGTGTTTATTTTATGCTTTCCATTTTAATAAAATTTATAAACTATTTTCATAGCACTATGGAAGCCTTGTTTAAATTATTATAGTAATTCTGAATTTATTTGGTTTGTTAAAAATATGTTTTATATGAGTTTTGTATAATTTACCTAGGTTTGTGGTACCTAGGAAGCTTGTTCAAATTGTATTTGTTCTTTTAATGAGGAATTGGGTATCTTAGGAAATTTATAGCCATTATTTTGTTGCAATGACATTGTTTGTTAATGAACTTGTCTTGGTGCATATGAACTGGTTATGTTATGGCTTGGTTATTGTGTTAAAACAATTTGGTAAGGATTTAATGGATTCAATGTTTTGATTTGTGTTATTTAAAAATAAAGTGGGTGAATGGAGATGGTCTTAAATAAAATAGTGTTTTATGAAAATAGGTTTTGGGTAACCCTTTGGATGTGTGCTGATCCATTAGATGTTGACACATCAATGGGTGCACTAGGTGTACGCATAAATGTGCCTCTAAATGAAGAGGGTGACATAAAATGGTGTTTTTTTTAAAAAACTTGGTTCCACAAAATAGATATTTAGATTATAAAGTATGGGTGTTCATTGTGAATTTTCAAAGGATGGGTTTAAATGTATTCCTCTAGGTTTTGGTCCATTTGTATTTTAAAAATTCTTTGGTGTGTGCATTTGAAATTGTGTGCATGTTCATCTCTTGGTGTGAGTTTTGGTGAATGTTTTCTTAAGGGATCATTCGTATTTGTAAATTTAAAAGAGGTATTGTTAATATTTATTTGGTAAATGTATTTAAAAATGTTGAGTTGAAGGCATGTTTGGCAATTTTAACCCATGGGTAATGTTTTTACTAACTTTTAAAGGAGATTGTGTTTTGGAGAAAGTGTATGCCCGGTTGGAAACTTTGAGCATTTTATGAAATGGTTTTAATTTTAAATGGTATGGTGGCCTATTTGGCACTTTCGTGTAATATAAAATATATGTATATAAATATGGGGCACCTTTATAAGAGGGATATCTCTTAAGGGTTATCATATATTTGTATATGTGCTTGGGGTAGGCAAGTGCGGTGAGATGAGTCACGTGTGTGAGGGCCTCCTACTTACACAGTATTACTATAACCACCATGGGTTCCTAGGAGTCTTATAGATTATCGAGTGATGGTTACTCATGATCCCTGATTAGACGGGTTGGTGTCCCCTAGTAGATAGAGAGGCAATGTGGGATTTTCTGCTGATTTTTTCGCGAGGGCGATCGGTGGGTTATAGGCAATGGGGCTTCACCATACGCCGGTAGGTGGTTCCGAACCGAGTACGTCCATGGGTTGTCTAGCGATGTTCAGGATCTCCCATGGTTACAGCTTTTATTTCCTGTTTATTTTTCTGCTACACTGGTTTATTTTCAGCTTTTATTGTTTACCTGTCTCCCTTTTTCACAGCCCTGTTATTACTTTTATGGTTTTGTTTATAAAATGGTAAACTGTTTTTGAAATAATATACGGTATGCATTGGTTCTCATAGTGGGAAAGAGGTGTTATTTTGTTTAAATGGGAAAACCTTATTTTTATAATTGTATTTCTAAACTTGTGTCATCGGAAAACATTGGGTAAGTAAACACTTGGATTTAGTAGTTTACTTTTGGAATCCCAAATGGGAATTTTTGTGCTCATGCCTATCCTTTACCATTCCAGTTGCAGGTTCAGCTGTTGTTTTGGATTTTCCTTAGTGGATGCTTGTGTGGGAGAAGTTTTGGGCTTGTGGTTGGAGGTGACCAAGGGGTCACACAGAGATTATTGTAGCAGGGTCTTGTTTCCAGTTTTGTTCTTTTTAGTGGTACTTTGTATCTGGATCGGTTCTTTGTTTATTTAAGATTCAGTTTTCGTTTTGATGCATGATCTATTTTTTCTATTTATTTATCAGGTCCTGGTTTTATCTCTTGGGATTAAATTGTTCCCTCATGTATACTTTGATACCCGGCACTAGTTTTTAGCTCATGGGGATTGGTAATGCCCTTTGAGCCTTACCGCAGACCGGCTAGTTTGACCGGTTCAAGGTCGACCCAGGTCGTTTCATTACAATTTTGATTACTCATTACCTACTGAAATTAAAACACTCATATATAAGATAGTTTTCCTTCAAAAATAAACACATTACTTTCATTTAATGACCAGTTCAATAATCATCAACCTCAAAATTAGTACTGATAGAAAATACAATATCATCCTTTATAAGATTCATAACATCCAATTTAAATTTGAAGTGTTGGATTCCTTAAAATATAGAAATTTTCAAGACCTTGATCGTATAATCATGTATTTTGATGCCAAAGTTGGGTGTCACTATATTTTCATGTCTAAGGAAAGAAATTACTGGGTAGCCTAAGATCATTCAATGGGAAGTTTCATGCCAAACTAGGGTGCCCCTAGATACTCTAATTTTTCATGGAATTTTCATTGTGTTACACTTAGACGAGATCAGCTAAGGGTTAGTATACAATATTAGTAGATTTGATATTATTAATATGATGGATCAGAATAGGTTTCTTCCACTCAACTATCCAACCGTCATATATTAGGAGATTTTTGTAACACAATGATATTTGAATATTCAATTCTATTTAAATAAATGATGTCTATAATAACCTATTTGACACACAACATTGATCTAAAATAATCCACAACATATTATATGAACATTATTCAAAAAATTATATAAATAATAAAGCCTCTAATAAATAAAAAGATTGTAATCAATTAAAATTTGTTAAATATAGAGGATAAATAATTAATATGATTTAATTTCTATAGAGTTGTGTGTATCAGTCTAAGAAAATAAATTTATCATTTATAAAATATGATTATGATAATACAAATTTTTTTAATGTATAAAAAATATATCAACATTAACTTATTTTATTTGAAATAATATTAAGACCACAAAATGTTTAAAGAATATTTTTATAAAAAATTTGTTTTTCATTATTTTTTATAGTTTATTTTAAGAAATATTTTTCAAAATTTTATATTTTAAATTAGATTAAATGAACTTGATTTTTTAATTCATCATGTTAGAATTAGATTAGGGTGAATTTCTATTTTTTTTAGAAAAGGATAATTATTTGGGTGGAATAGTGAAAATTAATGTTTTTAAAAATTTTGTAACCAGTAGGATATCATCAAGATATAAGAATGATTTTAATGTTATGAACCCTTTTTTTATTCTAAATAAAAAAAATGAGGAAAATTAATAATTTAAAAATATTAATTTTAATTTATAAAACCTATGTTTGACATTTTGGAACTAAAGCGATGTTTTATTCTAATAAAAATTATTCCCTTTATATTATTTTAATCATGTAATAAAAAATTTCAACTTGGTTTTCTAATAGTTTTAAAGATAAATAACTCACCATTATCTAATCATAAATAAATAAATATTATTAGAGTAAACACTATACAGGATATCTTTGAAAAGTTGTTTTTATATTTAAAAAGGAAATATTCTGAAAAAAAATTGTTATAAGTACTTTTTTTAAAATAATTTTTACCACATCTATAAATTGAATTAAAAAATAGATTCCATAATTGGGAACATCATATTTAAATTTTTTAATGATATTAATTTCATTTTTTGTTGTCAAAATTATTTACCTTGCGAAAAAGTGAGCATCCATGGTAGAGGCTTAAATGAGGTAAAAGTGTTAAAAATAGGAAATAAAGTCCCAAAATCTTATCTATAATATTATTGAATGGGTTTATTTTGACCATCATTAATTAATTCTTGAAATTTATCCATAATCTGTAGTCAGCATTCATCTTGGAAGGGGAAGAGCCTTTCTATGGATGGAAGGATAATCCTAGTGAAATTAACTATTGACTCCAAACTTGTATAATCTTTTATAATTTTAAATGGCCTAGAGGGTTTATTAAGCTACTAAATGTTAGGATTAAAATTTTCTTTAGGATTGGTAGTGGTAAGGAGTCAAAGATTATCACCATTACATAGAAAACATATTACAAGTCCTTAACGATTAGAGTTATGGGAATTAAGAACAATAGTTATTTCAATGAATCTCTTCAAGATCGATTCAACTGGAATCTCATTTGTAATAACTTAGGTGCTCATGTATTTATCAAGGTGAGATTCTTAAAAAGGTTATTGTAGGGGAAAATTCCTTACATGGACTCTTCAATTTATCCAATTGTTACAACCTCTTATTTAATCATAATGGATTTCTCTAGATGGATTGTAAACAGGTGCTCCTCTCTAAAAATTTGGTTTGATAAATGTATTGGTTCCTATATTATTGACTTATTTCAGAATTTAGATGTTTCTATTGATACTCAAATGACTGTTAAAGATTTTATTGAAATATCAGGGGCCCTTCTTTTATATAAGATAATAGAATTATCATTGAATATACTTTTGTTTCATTCCCTGATGTAATTTTTTGGGAAATGGTTAAAAATGGTATCTTGAATTGTTAAAAAATTTATCATCATTTTTCAAGGGAATCTAGTGGTTAATTAAACAAGATTAAAAATGTTAAAAAGTATTGGATTGAAACATTTTGTGTCACTCTCATCTATTGTTTAGCACATAATAAATTTCCAACTAATATTTTTTTACAATCCTTTTTTATTTCTATTTGTTCCAGGTGCAGTTTTTTTAATCAAAATAGGGAATATGTGGGTTATCTCTACCCTAATTGTGTGACTGGCTCAACATTGTGGAAATAAATTTCTGATATCTTCGGTGTTCAGGAACTAAATTTTAATTTTATACATTCATTTTTTTCATCACTATAATCATGTCAACATATCCTCCTATTTGTTTATTGTATTTCAAGTGGATGTTGTTGAATTGATACATGAGGTTTGGTTTAGACAAAATGCCCAGTTCAATGATGGTTCATTTTTTTGTCCTTGATCGGTGATGTTGAAGGATCATGTTACAATAAAATATTAAAATGTTCTGCAAAATAGTCTTTGTAATAATAGTGATTAGGATTTTTTGGTTTTTAGAATGCATAGTATACATGGGAATTACAAACTAATAATTGTGCTTAATGGTGTTTTTTGGAAACATCCTCTTCCCATTTAGAAAAAATTAATTCATATGGTGCATCTAAAGGGAATTCAGGAGTCGTCCGGTGTGGAAATATTTTTCTATGGCTCATGTGGAGTAGATTCATCCCTTGAAGTAAAGATTCAAGGAATCATTAAGGTTGTCTCTTTTTCATAAATAAAGGGTTCGAATAATATTTGGTTGGAAAGTGATTCTATTACTATAGGTCATGCTATCAGGAATGGTACATTTCACCTTTCTTGAAGACTCATGATGCTTTGGTTGGAGTGCATGGATTATATTATGGGAATCTATTTCATTGTCACACATCTTTTTTGGGAGGAAAACAAGTTTGCGTATGGGATTTCCAATAATTGTTTTTCAATGGATCTCACTTAGTTGAATACTATAATGGATGATTTCACATCACATTATGAATGGGATTATAGAGAAATACCACTTTTTAGACCATTGTAACTTTATTTTTGTATTAATAAATGGAATGGCCATTTTTGGTCAGGTAACCTTTTAAAAAAATGAAATGTTTCAATTTTTAACCAATTTTCTTTGAATACTACCTTTATTTTATTTTAAAACAATGATTATTTACAATAGAGCCACTCCCCTCGCATAGAAAAAACCCCTTCACCCCTCTCATATATACATACTTTGATCACATTGGCTAAAACAATCCTAAAATAAAAAAAATCCAAAAACACTTATCAATTTCCTATAATGTTCTGGTATCACCAAAATAATGAAAAATAATTTTTATGGTGTAAGATAAATTTGGATATTCAAGGAAAAGGTAATCATTTTAACTAAGTTCTTCCATGAATTTTTCATCTTCCACTCCATCTAAATATTCAATAACCACATCATAATTTTGGAATTAGTAACATTAGTGTACTGAAATATTATTATGTTGATTTAAAAATCATTATTTAAATATATTCCATTAAATAAAAATGAAAGCATTGATCATGCATAAATGTGGACTATCACATCCATAAAAAGACTAATTTAATTTTTCATCACCAACTTTCATTAATGGTTATAATGGTCCATTCAATTAGTAAATATTATATTTATAACATAATTATGATTCTATATTAATTAACCCTGAACTACTATCTTTCCCTTCCATCTATCTTAAAATTAAAACATCACACATGCATACTTTTAGACTGCCATTTCCATGAATGACGTGTTTCATTTTTCATTATTTCCTTACATTAGTTGTTTCAAGAATAGATTTAATAAATAAACATGATATTAATAAAATTATCAAGTTTTTATAATGATTACTTGAAAAAATTATTAATATTATTAATAATGAATGGTCATTATAAAATTTGACCGCCTAAAATGAGTATATTGATATACTTTGTAGGTAAAAACATCTTAAAATTCCTTCTAATTATTATTCATTATCAAATGTTAATGAATATGATTTATCACAATTATAAAATTATTTTTAAATAATTAGTATTATGTAAAATTGATGATATCACTATACAAAAATATATTACCACTCATTTTGTCATTATAACATGTTCGTGTTTGGGTTGGTTTTACCACTTACATGAACTATGTTATAATGTTTGTTTCATTAATGATTAACAAATCCTAAATACTGGTAATATTAGGTTATAATTTTGAATTTATGGTGTGTTAATAATTCAGTAATAATGAAACATCTATCATAATAATGGAATAAAAATAAATCAACATTGGTTATTTTAAATTGTACAAAACATGATTATCAAAGAATATTCATGGAAAAGTAAATATTTCATTAACTATTAAGTTAGTTTGTTTCTAGGATGGTATAGTACATATTAATTAATACATTTAAATCTTATTTATCCATTGGACCCATAATTTTTATCATTATATAGATATTGTAGTAGTTTTGGAGATTATGAACCAAACAATCCCAAAATGACCAATGTGAACAACACCAACATAGTAATTCAATAAAAAATGATAACAAAAGAAAAAGGGAATATTAATAAGTGTTTTAAAATTAAAAGGATAATTAGTTAATTAAATAATATTTATAATATTATTAATCAAGAGTTTAGAAGTCATATGAAGCGAGTCGGGATGTGAGGTATGATGTTTGTCTTTTAAGCATTGTATCAAATGTTTTAAACTCATTCTCTTCCATTTATATGTTATTTTAAATTTTTCAATAATATTATTAATTATCCTCAAAATATTGTTAATTTAAATTTTAATTATTTTTAAATTTTTTAAATGTTTTGAAATAAAAACTTTTTAACCATTTTCATATGAGTCAATTTTTAACTTTCAAAAAAAAGTGGGAATTTTTTTTTTGCCTTTATAGCTTGATCACATTTCCCAAAATTTTGAACATTCATCATTATTATGGTTCCCTTAAAATATTTTATTTTTGTTAAAAAAATAACCTATTAACTTTATTTTGATAATTTTTTATTCATTTTTAAATTTATTAATTGGAAATGATATTTCTTCTCATTTTATACGATAATAGAATTTGTTTTTTCTTATGTCTTTAAATTCTAATATTTATGTATTTTATGGTGTAAATGAAATATTTTATGTGTTTTACTCATTCTATAGTTCATGAAATTTTATTTTTTTTATAGGTGAATCCTATATATCCCTTAAATGAAATATTTAATTATTTACTAACCAGAGAAAATATTTCAGAATTAATCAGTATGGTTTTTCTATTTGTAATGATAATTGTAATGGTGATTTTGTGAGTGATATAAATGTAATATCACAAGGGGCCTACCTATTTTTATGGTTCCAAATAGTTTTTTATTTAAATCATTTAATATCATATGGTAGGAAAATGTGATTGAGATTTTGAATATTGTTTATGACCTTTATAAGTAAAAGTTTCTTTATTCACGGTGAAGTTTTTTAGTTTTTCAAGAAACCCATATTATTTGTATTTTTCCTTTATGTTTCTTAAAAAATATTTATGGAAAAATTGGGAAATTATGTTTATTTCATGAGTATGTAAATTATTATTTCATCACAATGTTTATTACATAAAAAATGGAAACATTATTATCGGTTTCATGATTTTCAAATGGATGAATATGTTTCATTCCATTTTACATAACTTACTAAGAATTTTTCTCTCAACCCACATTTTGATATTCTTCTCATATGATTTTAAGATGAGTAAAAATTATATTAATGTCAAAAAAATTATGATGAATCTTTTTAATTGAATAACTAGTTTCATGAATGAAATATGGGTGTACACACAAGAACCTGGTTTTATTAAAACTCGTGTACACTATATAGATGTGTAAACCTTGTTATATTTGATGTTTACTAATTTTAATAAAAATAATACAAAAATATATTAAAAATATATTAATTTTATCTCCTTTATATTAAAATAATAATTATGGGATTATTAAGTTATATGTTATTATAGTTGGTATCAAAGAAAATATGTAAGAATATATATTTTTGTATCAAATCTGGGAGTGTGGATCTGGGGCATTATAGTAGGTACAATATAATTATTTTAGATAACATAATACGCTATGATGTTATTATATGAAAATAAATTAAAAAAATTAAAAACATAAATAGTCAATATGTTGGTTTTGGTATGTAATGGCCCAGACCCTCATGACCCCCCTTCCTTTGCCAATTTTCGGCGAGACCGATCGGCGAGACCGATCGGAGGGACCGATCGGCACGACCGATCGGCGAGACCCATCGGCGCGACCGATCGGCATCACCCAGCCTTGGTGGGATTTCCTTCTGCAGTCTCCCCTGTAACCCCGCTTTTAGGCCTTTTTAACCTTTTGAATCGTTTCAATGCCATTTTTAAGCCCATAATTAAAATCTAAAAATCTAGAGAAACCTCCCTAATAAATAACAATTAATTTAGTCGTGTGTAACCACCCAACCGCATGGAAGAACCACGATCTGACTTCCAAGGCGTTCAAATTTCGTATCCCGTAACATTGGGATCTCATCTATTTATCACGCCAGATTTTCTTCTCCTTCCTCTTGGATAGTCTCCTCTTCCTTGTGTGTTTGAAGTCCTTTGTTCCCGAGACTTGTGGTGTTCCTAGGTTGAAGTCGTCTACTCGTCCTTGGAGTTCCCGAGGTCCCACCCCTACAAATCGTGCATCCCTTGTTCCTGGCGCGTGGAGAAAAACTTCGATCGTTGATCAATCAGGTAGGGATTTTATCCTTCGTATCTCCTTATGAGTATCATGCAGGGTGGGAATGCTTTTGTCTTTGTGGAAATTGATAAAACCTAACTTAATGAAGATAATGAACAGACCTTTAAATAATGAAGGGGGTGTGACCGATGTTCTGTTGTATTTTTTTTATGTTGTTGTGTGTTGTGAATTGTACGGGTCTGTGCTCACTGAAAATCATGGTCGTTGGTGGTCTTTCCCTGCACACTAATTAACCTTGGTACCACTGTATGTTTAAATAATCATAATGTGGAATTGGTTACTTACATATACTCGGTTAAATAAATTGAAAGCACCGGGATCAACCCTTTTCTGTGATAACCCCGGTTAAAGAACAGTGGAATTGAAACCATGGAGTGTGTTAAATCTTTTAAATCTGAAAATACCTACATGGGCCTGCCTTGTTTTGGTGGTAGTGGTTTGGTTGTCTTCCCTTCACGGGCCGATTGCAGGTGATATTATGGTTTTCTTGGATGGGGTATTAGATTGCTGGGGTGATATGGGTGGGGATGGGATCCCCTATTGTTATACTTTCACTGGTTGTGAATTTGAGGATGTGTGGTTACTCTGATTATATCACGAATTGGGGTGGAATCCTCTATTGTTGAGAAACCATTGGCTCTTGGATTTTGGGGACATGGGGCTGTGTCTTGGGTTTTTCCTTGGTTCCAGTACTTCGAGGGATCTCACTTATCCCTTTGTTGTTGTGACCTTTCAAGAGGACCGGGTGAATGCTTAAAGTGTTGTTTGGTTGTTTCCTTCCTTTTTCTTGTGGTTATGCCTATTAGTTGCTCGGTAGTGAGGAATTCACCCTAATGGGATCACTTGTACATGAAAACAATAATGGGTAAAATGCGGAAATTTGTTCTGGGATGGTTGTGACCTGGTTGTGGGTGGCATACATTTCATGAATGAAAAGTGATGTGGTGTTTGTTCTTAGGCTATTTTCGGAACCCGAGGTTGGGTTGAGTGCTTGTTTACTTATGTATATACTTGTAGTTTTTATGTTTCGTATTTGCACCCCACCCAAGTTGAGAATTTAAGTGTCGAACACTCCCATTTCATGGGGGAGGGTGTTTTTTCCAACACTCCTATGAGTGGCTGGTTATTAGCTCCTTTCTGCTCCCTTTCCCGAATAGCCCAAGACTCTTCGGGCAGGCTGTGATGGACTGAATTCCATTATTAGCCCAAGAATATTCGGGCGGGGTAGTTGTGGTGGTTGGCCCAGGTGTTTGCGGGCAGGTTGTTTCCCAAGTGTCTTCGGGATGAAGCCCAGATATCTTTGGGCGTGGTAGTAGTTGTTCTGACCCAGGTGTTTGCGGGCAGGTTGTTTCCCAAGTGTCTTCGTGATGAGGCCCAGGTGTATTCGGGCATGGCAGTAGTTGTTCTGACTCAGGTGTTTGTGGGTATGGTTATGTGTGGTGGTTGTGGCCTAGGTGTCTGCGGGCGGGATAGTGGTTATGGCCCAGGTGTGTGCGGGCGGGGTTTGGCAGTGGGACTGCGGTGAGGTTGTGGCCCAGGTGTGTGCAGGCGAGGTTTGGCAATGGGACTGCGGTAATAATGGAGGGATTGGTTCGATGCATAGGATGTCTTCAATAACCAGTGGGAAAGTGGCGCGGGGTACCCAAATATCGATGTGCTATTACTATACTTTACTTGACTTGCATTATTTGGGGAGCGTGCCTTGGTGATATTTGGGTGGATATCTCTTCCTTGTTGGGTGTTTGGTTATCTCTTTTTCCACAGGACATTAGAATGTCTCCTCACTTGTGCATGAGAGTCTTTGGTTTCCCTACTGAGTATACTTGTATGCTCACCCTACGTATATAAAACTGCTTTCAGGTTTCCAGGAGGACTACAGGGATCATGCGGGACCGTACTAGCTTGGACCTTTTGGACAGTTGTTTTAGTTGTTTCCCTTTTCTTGGTATCTTTTTACCTTTGGAGTTTTTTTACTTGTATCTTTTACCTTTGAACATGAATATGGGAATGGTTTACTTTCAGCCGTACTTTCACTTTCAGTTTTGGTGTTGTGGGATTTATTATCTTATCTCCTGATCCTATTAAAAGAAAAAAAGGGTAATGTCTTCCATTTAATGTGTGATTCTATACCCTTGGTGATGGTCTCCAATTTGGGACCTATTAAAAGTGGGTTTCGGGGGTCATTATCTCTCCTTCAACTTAAAGAAGGAAGGGCCTGGCAATCTGCTGACCCTTCCCTCCTTTTGGTGAAGGCGGGTTGTAACAGAATGGTATCAGAGGCAGGTTGAGAGATAGGATGGAGTCTGGAGTTAGGAATAGTGAGGATTGCATGGGATGGTAGGGAAACAGTATTGGTTGACCTTGGTGTGTGAATTAGGCCAGGGAAGACTAGCTAGGACATGGGATTTTAGGGCCCCCTGTGATCCGATGCAAGGACTCTGGACCTACCGAACGACCAAGTGACGCCACGCTAATTGCAGGGTAGAGACCCTAGGAAAGGTACATGCATCATAATGACTTGTGTTCTCGTGTTTCATGGGTGTTTTGGGAATTTAAATAAATAAGGAATTTAAGGAATTTTAAGAACAATATTCTACACTTCCTTGGGCACGTAGTGTCCGAGCAGGGGGTAGCGGTGGACCCATCAAAGGTTGAGGCAGTTGTTTCTTGGGTAGCACCCAAGAACGTGGCAGAGGTTCGTAGTTTCCTCGGGCTGGCAGGTTACTATCAGATGTTCGTACCCAACTTCTCCCGAGTTGCAGCCCCTTTGACATCCTTGACCAAGAAAGACCAGGTTTTCGCGTGGAGTGAGAAGTGTGAGGCAGCCTTCAGCTATCTGAAGGAGAAGTTGGTTTGTGCCCTAGTGCTGATACTAACAGAATAAGGGGCGGTGTATGAGGTGTTATGCGATGCTTCAGGTAAAGGCCTTGGATGTGTGTTGATGCAGCGACAAGGGGTGATCTCTTATGGGTCTAGGAAGCTACGCCCTCATGAGCGTAATTATTCCACCCACGATCTAGAGCTTGCAGCGGTCGTTTTCACACTTAAGTTGTGGCGGCATTACCTCATCGGAGAACGCTTTATGGTCTTCATAGATCACAAAAGCTTGAGGTATATCTTCTCCCAGTGGGACCTAAACTTACGGCAGCGAAGGTGGATGGAGTTCCTCCAGGATTACGACTTCGATATTTCCTACACTCTAGGAAAAGGGAATGTAGTGGTTGATGCCCTGAGCAGGAGGTCGCAGAAGGATGCGGTCTGTGAGTCGGCAGACACTTGGAAGTCGATGGAGGAGTTGGATGCCCTGCACCTAGATACGAGGATGGATAGTGGTAGAGGATGCCTGTATCAAATGACAGTCCAGTCTTCTTTGTTACGTCGGGTGGAGGAGTCTCAGTGGGGAGACTCAGAGAGTGAAGTGATGCACGACTGGGTTAGCCAAGACGATGCTTTGGAAGGGTGGACAGAGGATGGTCAGAATCAGATGTTTTCCTGTGGGAATTTGTTCGTTCCAGAGGCAATGCGCGATAATGATCTTGGTGAATTCCACAGCTCACCCCTAGCGGTACACCCAGGAGTTTACAAGATGTACCAGGGCCTAAGGAGACAGTTTTAGTGGCCCGGAGTAAAGTGAGAAGTGGCATAGTATGTGGCCAAGTTCCTAGTGTGTCAGCAAGTGAAGGCTAATCACAGTGTTCCAGGAGGGTTTTTGCAAACTTTATATGTCCCCGAGTGGAAGTGGGATGACATCTCTATGGATTTTTCCATGGGACTACCCAAAGTGAAAGGGGGATGCGACGCCATCTGGGTAATAGTGGACTTGTTGACGAAATCGGCTCACTTTCTAGCAATCAAGGAGTCGAGTGTAGTGAACGCTCTAACACGGAAGTATGTGGACGAGGTAGTGCGGTTGCATGGAGTTCTGAGTTCCATAGTCTCATATTAGGATGCACGATTTACCTCACGAGTCTGGAGGGGTTTTCAGTATGATTTTGGCACCCAGTTGCACCTTAGCACTACCTTCCACCCCCATACAGATGGGTAGATAGAACGCACCATCCAAACCTTGGAATATATGATCTGAGCATGCATTCTAGACTTCGGGGGATCATGGATGCGACACTTGCCTCTGGTATATTTCACCTACAATAATAGTTATCACTCTACCATTGGCATGGATCTGTTCGAAGCCCTATATGGGAGGCTCTGTCGCTCACCCATGTGTTGGACTGAGGTTGGGGAAGCAGGTGTTCTTGGCCCGAAGGTGGTGCAGAGCACGACAGAGAAGGTTCAACTTATACGAGAAAGGATGAAGGCAGCTCAGGACCGACATAAGTCATATGCCAATGATAGGAGGAGACCCTTGGAGTTCGAGGTCAGGGACCAAGTGTTCTTGAAGGTCTCCCCTCAGCGTGGACAGTAGAGGTTTGGCAAGGGAAGTAATCTCTCTCCCAGGTTCGTCGGACCCTTCGAGGTGTTGCACCGGGTTGGAGAGGTTTCTTATCAGCTGGCA
This sequence comes from Viscum album, assembly GCA_963277665.1. Taxonomy (NCBI): domain Eukaryota; kingdom Viridiplantae; phylum Streptophyta; class Magnoliopsida; order Santalales; family Viscaceae; genus Viscum; species Viscum album. The sequence continues at coordinate 1,666,732,935 of OY728143.1, read as the reverse complement.
TTGCCACCACAGCTACTGAGGATACACGATGTATTCCATGTGTCCCAGCTCTGACGATATCTGCACGACGATTCACACATCCTCGACTGGGGAGAGCTAGATATCGAAGATGATGCAACCTTCGCGGAGTGACCAGTGATGATTAAGGGTCGTGAGGAGAAGGTGCTTCGTGTGAGAACCATTCCCTTGGTTCTTGTGTTGTGGAGACATGGTGGGCTTGAGGAGAGTACCTGGGATAGGGAAGCGTAGATGCGTACCCAGTACCCAGAGTTATTTTGAGTTTTATCCTGTTTGGTCAGTACTTGTTTACAGTGTAATGATTTACCTTATTGACTATGGATGTGCAGTTCCTTTTCTGTGGATGTGTGTGTGAAGTTTCCTAAAGAATGGGGAGGGGAGGACCTGGTCCCTAGTTAAGATACATTAAAGCAGATGCGCCTAAACCCATGCGGGTGAGTCAGTGCCGCCCAAAGTGGATAGTATCCTAACACGGAGGAAGGGAAACCCCTCTCCCACTGGATCGGATGGTTTAGACTTTTTGTTTTGCATGGTTTCACGGGGAAAGGAGTGGTAGGGTGTTTGTGTTTGTTCGGGGGATAAGGTGATCCGGTGTCGGAGAGGTTCACTCCTGAGAGGTATCTTCCAGGGTGGCTGTTCGGACCCCCTCTTCCCTCCAGGTTTGGTTTTGATTCTCAAGGACAAGAATAGTTTGAGAGGTATCTGATGTAATGGCCCAGACCCACATGACCACCCTTCCTTTGCCAATTTTCGGCGAGACCGATCGGCGAGACCGATCGGGGAGACCGATCGGTGAGACCGATCGGAGAGACCCATCGGCGCGACCGATCGGTGAGACTGATCGGTGTCACCCAGCCTTGGCGGGCTTTCCTTCTGCAGCCTCCCCCGTAACCCCACTTTTAGGCCTTTTTAACCTTTTGAAGCATTTCAAGGCCATTTTTAAGCCCATAATTAATATCTAAAAATCCAAAGAAACCTCCCTACTAAATAACAATTAATCCAGTCGTGTGTAACCACACAACTGCATGGAAGAACCAAGATTCGACTTCTAAGGCATTCAAATTTCTTATCCCATAACATTGGGATCTCATCTATTTATCACGCTGGATTTTCTTCTCCTTCATCTTGGCTAGTCTCCTCTTCCTTGTGCATTTGATGTCCTTTGTTCTCGAGACTTTTGGTGCGCCTAGGATGAATTCATCTGCTCGTCCTTGGAGTTCCTGAGGTCCCTCCCCTACAAATCGTGCATCCCCTATTCCTGGCGCGTGGAGAAAAAATTTGAGCGTTGATCAATCAAGTAGGGATTTTATCCTTCATCTCTCCTTCTGTGTATCATGTGGGGTGGTCATTCTTTTGTCTCTGTGGAAATTCATGAAACCTAACTTAATGAAGATAATGAAAGGACCTTTAAATAATGAAGGGGGTGTGACCGATGTTCTGCTATATTTTTTTTTATGTTTTTGTGTGTTGTGAATTGTACGGGCATGTGCTCACTGAAAATCATTGTCGTTGGTGGTCTTTCCCTACGCACTAATGAACCTCCGTACCCCTGTATGTTTAAATAACCGTAATGTGGAATTGATTAATTACATATACTTGGTTAAATAAATTGAAAGCACTAGGATCAACCCTTTTCTGTGATAACCCCAGTTAAAGTAAAGTGGAATTGAAACCATGGAGTGTGTTAAATATTTTAAATCTGAAAATACCTAGATGGGCCTACCTTGTGTTGGTGGTAGTGGTTTGGTTGTCTTCCCTTCACAGGCTGATTGCAGGTGACCTTATGGTTTTCTTGGATGGGGGCTTAGATTGCTGGGGTGATATGGGTGGGGATGGGATCCCCTGTTGTTATACTTTCGCTGGTTGTGAATTTGAGGTTGTGTGGTTACTCTGCTTGTATCATGAATTGGGGTGGAATCCTCTGTTGTTGAGAAACCGTTGGCTCTTGGATTTTGGGGACATGGGGATGTGTCTCGGGTTTTTCCTTGGTTCCAGTACTTCAAGGGATCTCACTTATCTCTTTGTTGTTGTGACCTTGCAAGAGAACCAGGTGTGAATGCTTAAAGATTCATTTGGTTGTTTCCTTTCTTTTGCTTATGGTTATGCCTGTTAGTTGCCCGGTAGTGAAGAATTCACCCTAATAGGATCACTTGGACATGAAAACAAGAATGGGTTAAATGTATAAATTGGTTCTTGGATGGTTGTGACCTGGTTGTGGGTGGTATACCTTTCATGAATGAATAGTGATGTGGTGTTTGCGCTTAGGCTATTTTCGGAACCCTAGGTTGGGTTGAGTGCTTGTTTACTTATGTATATACTTGTATTTTTTATGTTTCTTATTCGCGCCCCACCCAAGTTGAGCACTTAAGTGCCGAACACTCCCATTTCATGGGGGAGGGTGTTTTTTCCAACACTCCTATGAGTGGCTGGTTATTAGCTCCTTTCTGCTCCCTTTCCCGAATAGCCCAAGACTCTTCAGGCAGGCTATGATGGCCTGAAGTCCATTATTAGCCCAAGAATCTTCATGCGGGGTAGTTTTGGTGGTTGGCCCAGGTGTTTGCGGGCAGGTTGTTTCCCAAGTGTCTTCGGGATGAGGCCCAGGTGTCTTCGGGCGTGGAAGTAGTTGTTCTGACCCAGGTGTTTGCGGGCAGGTTGTTTCCCAAGTGTCTTCGGGATGATGCCCAGGTGTCTTCTGGCATGGCAGTAGTTTTTCTGACCCAGGTGTTTGCGGGTATGGTTATGTGTGGTGGTTGTGGCCTTGGTGTCTGTGGGCGAGATAGTGGTTATGGACCAGGTGTGTGCGAGCGGGGTTTGGTAGTGGGACTGCGGTGAGGTTGTGGCCCAGGTGTGTGCGGGCAAGGTTTGGCAGTGGGACTGCGGTAAGAATGGTGGGATTGGTTCGATGCGTATGATGTCTTTAATAACCAGTGGGAAAGTGGTGTGGGGTACCCAAATATCGATGTGCTATTACTATAATTTACTTGACTTGCGTTATTTGGGGAGCGTGCCTTGGTGAGATTTGGGTGGATAGATCTTCCTTGTTGGATGTTTGGTTATCTCTTTTTCCATGGGACATTATAATGTCTCCTCACTTGTGCATGAGAGTCTTTGGTTTTCCTACTGAGTATACTTGTATGCTCGCCCTACGTATATAAAACTGCTTTCAGGTTTCCAGGAGGACTACAGGGATCCTGCGGGACCATACTAGCTTGGACCTTTGGGATAGTTGTTGTTGTTGTTTCCATTTTCTTGGTATCTTTTTACCTTTGGAGTTTTGTGACTTGTATCTTTTACCTTTGAACATGCATATGGGAATGGTTTACTTTCAGCCGTACTTTCACTTTCATTTTTGGTGTTGTGGGATTTATTATCTTATCTCCCGATCCTATTAAAAGAAAAAAAGGGTAATGCCTTCCATTTAATGTGTGATTTTATACCCTTGGTGCTGTTCGCTACTCTGGTACCTATTGAAGGTGGGTTTCGGGGGTCATTATCTCTCCTTCAACTTAAAGAAGGAAGGGTCTGGCAATCTGCTGACCCTTCCCTCCTTTTGGTGAAGGTTGGTCGTGACATGGGATGATACGTTAGAAGTATTATATAACCTTAAATGATAGTATAATAATGATAAATATGGTTATTAATGGATGAATCAAAATAGATGAATATATGATGACATTAGAAAGGATGTATTATTATTTATTCTATTTTTATGATTTTATATTTTGATTTTATATGCTCATACAAACTTTTATTATTTTAGTAGATGATTAAAACTAGAAGGAAAAAAGTATACAATGTGTATGAATAACAATGTAGTGGTTTTCTGAATGACAAACCAAACAAGGTGTATTATGGAATGGAAACTCTTATAGTAATGGAAAACCTATTATATCAAGGTATGATTAAAAACCAAAATCTAAAGGAATTTTATCACAAAAAAAATAAGTGACAAATGGAATGTCATGCAAGTTAAGGTGATAAAAGTTATACAGGAAAAATCATTCAACTTCCCAAGTACTGAGAATATGAAAATAAATTCCAAGGGAAATGTATCAATAGAATAGAAATATGATTTATATGTAGAAAAAGAGTTAATTGAGTAATAAAATAATAATGAAAATTTAATAGTTCAGTTATGTAAAGACCCATAAATTCCATGTAATTTTTTTAAAATTTTATGGAATTATTATGAGACTGCGAAAATTTATGACATGTGATTTCGAGGCCCACAGTGCCTAGAATGATCTGTCAAAAAATGTTAAGCTTTAAATAGTGCACGTGAGCATTTTTCCTAAAAAAGTGGAATAACTATTAAACGGGTTCCCGGATCAAGAATCTGAGGGCACCGTTGCGTTCAAGGTGGCGGGTTCACCCTAGGAGCGACTTAAATTTAGTCGGCACAGGCCTTTAGTAAGAAAACCCAAAAATGGCATAACTGTAAATAAAATAATTAAATAAAATTATTTTATTTTTAAAATTCTTATAACTCATGAATGGTGACTTGGATTAAAAATCTGAGACTATCTCTGATCTCGTGAGGGTATGCTTTCCTTAGGAAGATCCTAACATTGGCCGGCATGGGCCAATAGTGGAAGTTAGTTTTTGGCCATAAATAAAATAATTAAGTAACAATTATTTTATTGTAAAATTCTTTAACTCCAAAATGCTAACTCGGATTGGAAATCCGTGAGTACTGTTGATCTTGTGAGGTCATTTTTTCCTTAGGCCAATCCTAACCTCGACCGGTGCGGGTCGAGGGTGACCGTTAATAATATTTGAACTTTTTTTAAGGTACGTTCAGTAAACATGAAGGTAGTGATTTCTATCTTTTGAACCGGTTATCGGATTAAAAATCCAAGGGCACCATTGAATTCGTAGTTCCGAGATTCACTTAAAAGAATCTTAACTTTGACTGGTATGGTCGGATGAAAATTTTAATTTTTGGACTTTACAAAAAAAAACTCAACGAGTTATTTTATTCTTTCTTGTAACTGTTGAGCGGCTGTGGCGGAACCGCTGGGTTGTCAGACCATTAAATGGCTGGTTACACTTGGTTATCTAACTGCACTGTTGTGAGAATTGATAGGTTCATTAATTTAATTCATTAATGAACCTCTTTAATTGTGAGGTGTGTTGATCCTCTCTTTAGTGTATTTAAACGATGCTTGGGCATGAGTTTTTGTCACTCAAGAGAGGAACCTCTGATGAAGTGTCGTGGCATCTTCCACCAACCTAGAACGAGGATTCGACGACTGTTTTAGGATTCGAAGATGAGCGCCAAAGGACATGAACCTTCTCCTTCGTCCGCAACACCCTCAGACGTGTACACTTCCTCCTCTTTTGCAACACCTTTCAACAAATACAAGGTAGGGGTTATTTTTAAATTCAAGAAATTCTCATGATTCTTTTCCTCATTCTTGAATTTGCGGGTGTTTGTTGCAAGATCTTGAACGGGTTTAAATTTATCTCTGTAATGTATCTATTTAATACCTGCTTGATATGAGGCTAATGCGGAGGGCGCGGGCCAAACGAACAAGGCCCGGACACTCCACCGCTTCAGTATTTGTCGCATTCTTCGTGGGTAAAGTTTGAACTCGATGAAAATTTGAATTCAAGATCCACGCAGTGACGATAGCATCCTAGGAGGCCTATAGGCGCGTTCAGAAGGGAAATCGGACCACCAGAACTCACCTGGTGGCCGGCAGAAGATCTAACAGCATAGTGAAGGGGACCCACGCCCTGCGGGTCCCACTGATAGGGAGGCAGTGTCGCGTGGCACTGCCTTTTCAAAGGCCAAATGTATTTTAATTCGTTCGTGAAGGGAGGAGTGACCCCCTCCGCGTGGGTTGCCCGACTGGCGGACCACGCCAGCCATCGAGTCAGACTGCCCGGCGGGCCGCGCCCAGCCGAGGTAGGTCGGGTCGATCTGCGGCCGAGCGGGCCGAGCCCGCGGCCCAGCCCACTCGATCCGTCCCATCCGGTTTGGTTTGGGCTGGTTCAGACCCAAGTCGACTCAAACCAGGTCGGGTCAGCCCAAGACGGGCGGGTCGGGTCGGTCCGACCGGGTCAGACCGGACCTGGACCCATTTCAGCCCAGATATGCTTAAAAGGTCATATCTCGCAAACTAGACGTCTGTTTGACAAACTATCTATGGTACTGGAATCCTTGAAATGAGATAGTCATTTTTACATACTCCAATTGAGTTTTAGAGAAAGTTGTAGTACAGCCAGTTTTGATCGAACCTAAATCCAATCGGGCCGTCAGTACTAAATTGTGTATAACTCACAGACCAGGTGTCTGATTGACGCGCCGTCTATTGCGTTAAGACCCTTATGACATGGAGGTCCTTTGGGTTATAACTTTTTGTAATGTCTTGGAATTAGAGGTACAACCAATATCTTGAGGAGCAGATACTATGGAACTCAAGCACACCGGGTGCGGAGAATCATGTGGATGGCTATCTTTTTTTATAGAGTCCCTGTGTAGATCAGCATTATAGCGACCCTTTGTGGATCAGTATTATAGTGACCCTATGTGGATCAGAATTATAATGACCATGTGTGGATCAGCATTATAGCGACCTTGTGTGGATCAACATTATAGCGACCCTGTGTGGATTATCATTATAGTGACCCTTTGTGGATCAGCATTACAGCGACCCTATGTGAATCAGAATTATAGAAACCCTGTATGGATCAATAGTGCGTGACGTGATGAGAAATAACCTTAGAGAATCTGATCGTGGATCAGTGACATACGACCTTGTGTGGATCGAAAATGGAACAACTTCTTCGTGATTCAGTTGTGAATGAAATAAAATGAAGTAGCTTAAGAATAATCATCTTTATTTCTGATCTCTGATTTGTATACCTGGTTTGAGATGAATATTTTGATTTGTGATTTGTGATTGAGATCATGATTTGTGGTTTTCCTTTGTGGAATTATGAGAGACCTTCGGGGGTCTCGGTGTCCCTATTGGTTATTGTTATACCTACCCCTGCACGGGCTTCATCCGCACCTTTTTGTGTCTTGTGCATACGAAGGGAAGCTTTGACCAAGTCTCGAGGAGCTAGGACTTTATGGTGTATGGAGGTGACCAGTTGACATGGACAGTCGTAGTGATTATTTGTACCTACCCTTCAGGTAGGATCCTTGGCGGACAACCTCAGGGGTTGTTTTCCCTTTTTATTGTATTTCCATTTCAGTTGGGCTTGTATTCTGGCCCTTTTTCTTTAGTACTTACTTTTACACTCTGTGGTGGTTTTTAGTTGCGGTTGCACCTTTCTTCTTCCGTTGTGTTTTTCTTGAATGTAGTGTTCCCTGTCTATGTGTGTACAGGTATTGAGGCAATGCTTTCCCATTTTAGGGAAATTCCTTTCCAGTTCTAGTCGTCAACCCCTAGCATATGGAAGACGGGATTTGGGTAGTCACGGCATTGGCCACGGGGGATGGGTCATGAAAAAGTGGTATCAGAGAGGTTGGTTCTACTAGAAGAACTAAGAGTCCATGTTTTCGATGGAGCAATAGTGTTAAGTGTCCTGAGTTCAGGATTCATTTTGGGGAGTCCAGTGTTGGTGTGGTGGCCGACGCATCCATACACCAGGACCCTGAATTCTGTTTTCCGACTCAGTACACAAAAACACTAGTTTCATGTGTTTTGAAATTTTTTTTCTATTGATCTCTTTTGAGTCAGCTCACTAGGTATGACCTTTTGATAGTGGTTCATCTTGATTCTCTATCAAGATTCCTCCACACATACAGCCAACCAGGATTCCAGTGCGTGACCATGAGGATGGTCTGCAAAGTGATGAGGCTTAAGTATAGGGATCATTTCCCAAGATGGTACCTTCGGGTGGTGTCCCAGCGATACCACTGCTTGTTGGTCAGTAGTTACTACCGGCGCTACTGGTAGAGGACACTTATAGGCTTAGTGCCTTACACGAGTTTCAGTGACCGATACTCCTCAGGTTCCGAGGTGAACCCAACTCACAAGCGGCTAAGGACTGGCCTGAGGTGGTGATCGAGTTTCCATCTAGCCAGGGCTCCATACGATCAGATGGCGGACCTAGCAGTGATCATTATACGTGGATCAGCAGGGTGATGACAGGGTTTAGATTACCCCTATCTTACAATGAGGTGAATTTTTCGTGGACAGAGCTTGAGAACCTTTATCATAGAAGAGGTCTCTTACCATAAAAAGCTAAGGGGTATGTGTTCCCAAGAGCTTCTACAACTTCGGAAGGATGACATGTCGGTAGCTGAGTATTTATAGAGGCGTACAAACCATTCCAAGTACCCGATGAATATGATATGACCAGTGATTCAGGGCTCATTCCTCCAAGAAAGATTTTTTTAGGCACATATGATCCATAACTATTCCTCTATGAATTCCTACTTAAGTTAGGATTCTAGAGATAACCTTAGTGGTTGAAAGTTATTTGGTTGAGCAGATACAACTAGTGAATGTTAGTAGTGGGAAAGAAGGAAATTGATGTCAGTCTCAGAGACTTGGACGTGTAAAATGTTTTTGGAAGAGGAATTGATAGGAACAGATAAATATATAGGGTATTAAACGTGGAATATGATCTAGGAGAGCAGTAGGAGGTGGTATACATTTCGACATGTTACAACCAACACCCCAATGTGGTTCCCACCAGGATCAGGGAGCTGGAGGACAGGGGAAGAGAGTAGTTGTATGAGGTCAAGGAGTATGACCCAAGGGATCTAGGAATGATTTGAGGTACGGTCTGTGTCTAATAATAGTTTTCGTATTAATAGAAATAGGTATTAATCATTCAATCTTTTCACAAATCTTGTTCAAGACCTAGAGTTTCTAGTTAAACCATTGACTTGACCCTTATGTCTAGATATACCTATGAGAGGAGACTCGATAATAACACTTATGCTGACGGTGTGATATGAACCTTGAGGTGAGAGTTTTGGTTGGAACCCCTTGGTGGCAGCGTCGAGGCCTTACGATGTTAGTTTGGGTATGGAGTGGTCATCTACAGTTCATGCTCAGATTGACTGTTTTCGGAAAAAAGGTTGTGGTATATCTACAAAGTTGGAATGGGGATTTCCTTAGTTGGAAAAAAAGGAAACCCGGGCAGCACAAGTTAAACCCATGCATAAGAGGGTGAAGCCGATCACTCTTGAGTCTGCCAACCTTACCCTCATGGCAGCAGGTGTTTTGAGTTTTCAGTTTCTGATAGTAGTGGCAGATTGCGGGAACATCCTTTAAAAAGATGTTTCTAGGATTACCTCCCTGCAAGGATAGGGACTCCTACATTGAATTGTACCCAAGGACGGAACCAATATCTACAACTGCATATTAGATGGCTTCTGCGAAGCTCTGAAAGATGAGAGTATAGTTGGGAGAACGGTTTACTGTCTACTCCGATCACATGAGTCTCAGGAATATCTTCTCACAGAAGAACCCGAACCTAAGATGGTGGCGATGGCTGTAGTTCCTCTAGGACTATGAGTTTGAGATAGTCTACACTCCTGGGAAGAGGAACATGGTGGAAGATGCACTCAGTAGGAGGTATGGGTTACAGTTGCTGAGTGAGGTGACAGAGCAGCTAGTCGCGTTGCATTTATCCTCTGTGGATAGTGATGGAGCAACTTACCTCCATTTTATGACTATCACTCCCTCACTCCTTCAGTGATTTCAAAAGACACATCTTGGGAACATTGACTGCGAGGCCCGACATGCTCAGATATCCTAAGGGCAGTCTCCTAAAGGATTTTCAAAAGGCGGGGAGCATGTCGTCCTCTTTAGAGGATGCACCATGGTACCAGTGATGCTGTGAGAGGAGGTGTTAAGGGAGTTCCACACATCCCCTTTGGCGGTACATCCGTGTGTGGCGAAGATGTACCAGGACCTCCAGTGTTAGTACGGGTGTCCAGGGATGAAGAAAGCTGTGGAAGGATTTGTATCACGATGTCTCACTTGTCAGCAAGTGAAGGTCAAACATCAAGTACCAGCAGGCTTAGCTCAGCCACTCAAGGTGCTAGAATGGAAGTGGGATGGTGTCTCCATGGACTTTGTGACGGGGCTACCATATGCCTCCAGGGGCCACGACTCCTTCTGGGTGATCGTTGACCTACTCACCAAGTCACCCCACTTCCTACCCATCCGAGAGTAGGGATCAGTAGAGGGCTTAGGACGTCTCCATGTACAGGAGATTGTACGGCTTCACGGGGTTCCATCGACGATCGTCTTGGATTGCAATGATTGTTTTACATCCTGCTTGTGGAAGGGATTTCAGGAGGTGTTTGGGACCCAACTACACTTTAGCCCCGCCTTTCACCCTCAGACAGATGGTCAGACAAAGCGGACCATACAAACACTCGAGGACATGCTTCGTGCTTTTGTCCTTGATTTTGGCCGTAGTTGGGAGGACCACCTACCACTGGTGGAGTACGCATACAATAATATTTAATACTCCACCATCGGCATGGCTCCATTTGAGGCCATGTACGGGCGACCTTGCAGATCACTTCTATGCTGGACAGACCCATGGGAGTTAGCACTTATGAGTCCATAGTTGGTATAGGCTATCATAGAGAAGGTATAGATCATTCAGTAGTGGATGAGGACTGCATAGAGCTGGAAGAAGTTTTATGCCAACAAAATATGGAGACCCTTAGAGTTTGAGGAGGGAGACCATGTATTCCTTTGGGTCTCACCTCAACGAGGATTACAGAGATTTGGTCGGGGCAGCAAGCTATCTCTGAGACTCATTCTAGATTCTCAGCAGAGTTGGAAAGGTGGTATACCGCCTAGATTTTCCCCCACATATGCACCAGGTGCATAATTTGTTTCACGTGTCACAGCTGATGAGATACGTGCTTGACCCATCGAACGTCATCGATTAGGGCGAGCTAGACATTGACGATGGGGAAACTTTTGTGGAGTTCCCAATATAGATTGAGTATCGACTGGAGTGGGTCCTTCGTGGACGGTTGATTCCTCTGGTGTGAGTTTGGTGATAGCACAAGAACCTCTAGGAGATCACATCGGAGCAGGAGGCTTAGATTCTTGCTTAGTACCCCACATGTTGGATTTTCCCTTGTTTTGTCTTTCGGGGATGTAAATCCCTAAGGTGGGGATAATGTAAAGACCCAAAAATTCCATGTAATTTTTTTTAATTATATGGAATTATTATGAGACTGAGAAAATTGACGTCACGTGATTCTGAGGTCTGGAGTGCCCGGAATGATCCGTCAAAAATCGTTAGGCTTTAAATAGCGCACGTGAGCAGTTCTCCTAAAAAAGTGGAGTAACTCTTAAAAGGGTTCCCAGATCAGGAATCTGAGGACACTATTGCATTCAAGATGGTGGGTTTACCCTTGGACCGACTTAAGTTTAGTCGACACAGACCACCAATGAGAAAACCCAAAAATGGTATAACCGTAAATAAAATAATTAAATAAAATTATTTTATTTTTCAAATGCTTATAACTCATGAACAGTGACTCGGATTAAAAATATGAGACCACCACTGATCTTGTGAGGGTATTATTTCCTTAGGAATATCCTAACATTGGCCAGCGTGGGCAAATAGTGGAAGTTAGTTTTTGGCCGTAAATAAAATAATTAAGTAACAATTATTTTATTGTTAAATTATTTAACTCCTAGATGGTAACTCGAATTGGAAATCTGAGAGTACCATTGAGATCATGAGGGTGTTTTTCCCTTAGGCAGAGTCTAACCTTGATTGGTGCGGGTCGTGGGTGACAGTTAATAATTTTTGAACTTTTTTTAAGGTACGTTCAGTAAACGTGCGGGCGGCGATTTCTATCTTTTGAATCAGTGCTCGGATTAAAAATACGAGGGCACTATTAAATTAGTAGTGCCAAAATTTTCTTAAGAGAAGCTTAACTTCGACCAAAAAGGGTCGAATGAAAAAGTTAATTTTTGGACTTTACAAAAAAAATAACTCAATGAGTTATTTTATTCTTTCTTGTAAATGTTGAGCGGCGGTGGCGGGACCGCTGGGTTGTCAGACCATTAAATGGTCGGTTACACTTGGTTGTGTAACCGTACCATTGGGATAATTAATAGGTTCATTAATTTAATTCATTAATGAACCTCTTTAATTGTGTGGTGTGTTGATCATCTCTTTCGTCTATTTAAACGAAGCTTGGGCATGGGTTTTTGCTACTCAAGATAGGAACCTCTGATGAAGTGCCATGGCATCTTCCACCAACCTAGAACAAGGCTTCGATGACCGTTGGAGGATTCGACGACGAGCACCAAAGGACATGAACCTTCTCCTTCATCCACAACACCCTCGGATGTGTACACTTCCTCCTCTTCTGCAGCACCTTCCAACGAATACAAGGTAGGAGTTGTTTTTAAATTCAAGAAATTCTCTCGATTTTTTTCCTCATTCTTGAATTTGAAAGTGGTTGTTGTGGGAGGTTTAACGAGTTTAAATTTATCTATGTAATTTATCTATTTAATACTTGATTGATATGATGCTAACGAGGAGGGTGCGGGCCAAACGAACAAATCCCAGACCCTCTGCCGCTTCGGTATTTGTTGCGTTCTTCATGGGGGAAGTTTGAACTCGACGAAAATTTGAATTCGGGAGCCATGTAGTGATGATAGCATCCTGATAGGATTGTAGGTGTGTTCGGAAGAGAAAACGGACCACTAGAGCTCACCTGGTGGCCCGCGAAAGATCTGTCGGTGCGGCATCGACGCGGCGGCGCTAGCGACCCAGCGGGCCAAGCCTGTCGTGGCCCAACCCACTCGGTCCGGCCCATCCGGTTCGGGCCAGGCCAGGTCTAACTCAAGTCGGACCCAAACCTGGTCAGGTCGGCCCAGGACGGGCGGTTCGGGTCGGTCCGACCCGAACAGACCGGACCCAGACCCATTTCAGCCCAGATACGCTTAAAAGGTCGTATCTCGCAAACCAGACGTCCATTTGATGAACCGTCTGAGGCTCTAGAATCCTTGGAACTAGAAGGTCCTTTTGAGATACTCCAACATAGTTTTAGAAAAAATTTGAGTACATCCGGGTTGGATCTAACCTGAATCCAACCAGGCCCTCGACACTAAAATGCCTATAACTCACAGACCAGGCATCCGATTGGTGCGTCGTCTGTTGCGTTGGGACCCTTACGACATGGAAGTCCTTTGGGTTACTCCTTTGTGGAATTTTGTGGCAGTTGAGGTCTGACTGATATCTTGAGGAGCGGATACTACGGAACTCAAGCGCACCGGGTGCGGAGAATCCTGTAGATGGCTGTCTTTTTTTATAGCGACCCTATGTGGATCAGCATTATAGTGACCCTATGTGGATCAACATTATAGTGACCCAAATAGGATCATCATTATAGCTACCCTGTGCGGATCAGCATTATAACGACCCTGTGTGGATCAGCATTATACCGACCCTGTGTGGATCAACATTATAGTGACCCTGTGTGGATCAGGAGTGCGTGACCCGATGAGGACCAGCCTTAGAGCGGCCCATCGTGGATTAGCGATATACGACCCTGTGTGGATCAACAATGAAATAACTTCTTCGTGATTCAGTTGTGAATGGAATAAAATGAAGTAGCTTAAGACTAATCATCTTCATTCATGATCTCTGATTTGTATACCTGGTTTGAGCTAAGTCTTTTGCCTTGTGATTTTTAATTGAGATCATGCTTTGTGGTTTTCCTTTGTGGAATTCTGAGATAACTTTAGGGGTATTGGGGTCCCTAATGAGTATTGTTATACTCACCCCTTCATAGGCTTCACTCGCACCTTGTTGTGTCATATGCAGATGACAGACAGCTTTGACTGAGTCTCAAGGAGCCAGGACTTGACGATGTATAGAGGTGACCAGTTGATGTGGAGAGCTGCAGTGACGAGTTGTAACTACCCTTTAGGTAGGATCCTTGTTGGACGACCTCAGGAGCTATTTCCCCTTTTTACTGTATTTCCATTTCAGTTGGGCATGTATTTTGGCCCCTTTTCTTCAGTACCTAATTTTACACTCTGTGGTGGTTTTTAATTGTGTTTGCACCTTTCTTCTTCCGTTGTGTTTTTCTTGTGCACAGTGTGCCATGTCTGTGTGTGTACCGGTATTGAGGAAATGTCTTCCCATTTTAGGGAAATGTCTTTCCGGTGCTAGTCTCCAACCCCTGGTATATGGAAAGAGGACTTGGGGTAGTCACGGTGCGGGCTCCGAGGGACGGGTCATGACAGGTTAACACATTGGAGGGTAATAAAATTATTTCGAAGGAATCACTAAAAATTAAATTTTTAATTGTGGGGAGAAAGGGTATTATGAACAAAAAAATTAGTGGAAAGACTGTTATGGGGATCATCGAGATCATATGAATAATGGTTTGGAAAAGTCATATGTTGTTATAGCTATAGATGAAGAAACTGTGAATAACATATTATGTGTATTAATAATTTGTTTTCTTGTGTTTAGTGTTGTAAACCTGATTAGATTTATATTTTTCAATCTTAGGACATGGTTTATAGATTTTATTGTAGGAATGATGTATTAAGAAATAAGTTAGAAAATCATGGTCAATGGTTTATAATTGATGTTAAATGATTGAAGTGTTTATGTATAGGGATTTGAGAGTCATTAAGTAGTAGTATTTTGTTTAAGGATTAATAAGTTTGAAGATTATCCTTAGTTAAAAGGTATAGATTCCCTTTTAAGGCCTTACGCGATTTTATTCAATGGTGATTATTGATATTTTTTTAGATTTTTTTTTGATTTAATGAACAATACATGAATATGGTCTATATTACTGTATGGGTTGATATGTTATTTGATGTTTAGGTGATTGGAATAACGAGATAATGAATTTTGGGAATATAATAAATGATACCCTTTGGGTATTGATAAGTGAATTAGTGACTAGCTGATTGATGTTATTTTTGAAAAAGTTTTCTATATTGGGTTTTGATATATTATTGAGGTATATATAGAACTTAGGTTTAACATATGATTTATTATAAATTTTATT
This sequence comes from Viscum album, assembly GCA_963277665.1. Classification (NCBI taxonomy): domain Eukaryota; kingdom Viridiplantae; phylum Streptophyta; class Magnoliopsida; order Santalales; family Viscaceae; genus Viscum; species Viscum album. Next base: position 1,666,717,922 of record OY728143.1, on the reverse strand, counting down.
AGGGGAATAATTTTATTCTATTTATTGTTATATATAAAGAAATGTATAAGTAACCTTTAGAGTTATTAAATTCCTTAATATTGAGGTAATTATGTATAATTGGGACAAATGTATGTCATATTTTTTGGAACAATTTATGATTATGCTAAATTTATAATTAGGGAAAGTATGTTCTATTTTTAGGAATAATGATTGAGTTATATTTTAGAAGCATATATGATTTTATTATTTTTTATGTCATGGTGATTTAAGTTATTTTTGGATAAGATTAGTAGATTATTTCAGAATATATAATTAGGATACCTATATTTTCTATGTGATTTTATGGACTATTAATTATTTGGGGGGGGGGGGTAAATTTATGTTATTCTTATAAGGATATGTGAATTATTTTTTTATAATATTTGGATTTCAAATTTGGACAAGTATATTTTGAATAGGTTTGGATTTTTATGGAATGATTTAAGGTGATTTTCTCATGTAATTGTTTATATTGAGATCTTAGAGCTTCAATTATTACAACCTCATAGAACAATTCAATCATAAATATTTTATCCATTGGGTTTTGAGTAATCAGATAGAAATAGGGGGAATATCTAGACATATTTTCATAGTTTGTATAATCTTTTAAAAGATGAATTTTTATGATTTAGGAATGAAAAATCCATCTTGTCTAGTTGTCATTTCAAGGTGAAATAAGTCATGGGTGAAAACTACACAGAACTGAAGGATGAATTTCTTCTTATAGAATGGAATGAAATCAAGTAAGTATATTTTCACATATTTTCTATATTGATGTTAAAATAATTTATTAAACTAAATTAAGGGTAGGTAATTCTATTAACTCTTATGTGGAACAGATCTATCAGTTTTTTGGATGTTCTTTTAATACTCATTCCCTAGTACGTGTCTTATAATGATACATGCATGGTTTTAGAAATATTTAATTATGAAAAGATAATATTACTTACAGTGACATAAAATTACTAAACATGATAATGTCTAGATATAATTTAATCACAATGTAATGATACATTCATTTTGATAAGAGTAAAAAAATTATGAGGATGCAATATCATTATGGGGGAGAATATGACACACTAATATTTCAATGTATAATTATCATTAGATAAATAACTTTTGAAATAGATTGTTTCACATGAAACATAGAACTAAATCCATCCCTACATATTATATTATCCCAAATGGCCCGAAGGCCTTCTTTTTTTAATTTATTATGGATAATCCCCCTTTTAATGGTCAAAGGGGAACTAGTACATGACCCGTAGGCCCAAGGTACAAGTCCTGACAAACCTGTAATACATGACCCAAAGGCCAGAGGCATACCATGCCCAATATGTGACCTGTAGGCCCAACCCACTTGAACTGCCCCTCCCCAGCTTTCTGCGTCATTTGATCACCAAGCTCCCCACCTTGAATTACTAATCGGCTAGCATTACCCCGTACAAATCTGCACGGTACCTGGTCCCGATGGCGGCTGCCATACCCTCTCATTCTTCCAATCTGGTTAGCTCTGCATCTGGTGGATGCTACTTCAGTTTCTCTTATCCTCTTCTGGGGCCTGTTCTGTGTGAACTGGGCCACTCCATGGTCTACGTGACCCGAAGGCCTTGTGGCCCGAAGGCCTTTGATGACCCGAAGGCCCTTGAGACTCGTAGTCCCAAACCGGTGGCCCGAAGGCCCAAATCGGGTGAATAGTTCTGACTGCTACAGTACCGAACAGTGACTGTTGCAGTGACTGCTACAGTACTGCTACAATACCCCCGAAAATTCGCCTCCACCCAAGTTTGAACTCGGGTCTCTTGGATGCCAAGCAGGAGCCCTTACCACTCGGGTACGGGCTCATTGGCATATTATATTATCATTATCAAGAAAATTAGTTGATGAATAAAACCTATAGTAAACAAACAAATTGTAATCAATTGAAAATTCTTAAATTTAGAGGATAAAAAAATTAATATGATTTAATTTTTAATGTTTTTATAATTTATCTAAATAAATTAAATTGATCATTTTTAAACTATGATTGTGGTAATATTATTTTTTTAATATATAAATAAATGTGTTAACGTTTATTTAATTTATATGAAATATGATTTTGACCACATAACGTTTAAAATAATATTCTTTAATGAAAATGGTTTTCTTTATATATTTTATTTACATTTAAAAGTTAAATCTTAGAATTTTAAAAATTTTATTTTTTAAATTAGCATAATTTTTGAATTTATCATGTCAATTTTATCTTACGGTGATTTTTTTACATTTTTCTAAAAATATTTATTTATTTTGGTGAATACTGAAAAAAAATAGTTTTTATAAATACTATTATTGTTATGACATCATCATGATATAAGAATTAATTGAAATTTTATGTAAACTGTTTTACAAACCATGTATATATAAAGTAAAATAATTCATTTTAAAATATTATGTTCAATTTAGAGAACCAATGATGGAAATTTTAAAACCATAGTGATGTTTTATTCTAATAATTATAGTTTTCGGTTCTTTTCTTTTACCCATGTAGTCAAATAGTTACATTAAATATTTTATAAGTTTTAGATGCAAATAAATACCCATTTTTAAATCATAAACCAATTAATGTAAAGAGAAGAAACAATATACAAAATGTTGGTGTAAATTCTTGTTTCTATTTAAGAGGGTTTAAAATATATTTTATGGTGTTACACATAATTGATTTAAATTTTATTTTTACTATCTCTATAAATTGATTCTTATTAAATGATTTGTGATTTTTAATCACCATGTTCTAATTTTGTAGTGATCTCAATTTATTTTGATAATGAAAATATTTTACAATTGTAAAAAGTGGGTCACCTAGGTACAAGGATAAATGAGGTGAAAGGGTTAACACTTTGAAATAAGGTCTGAAAATATTATCTAAAATCTTATTGGTTGAGTTTATTCCAACCCAACATATATCATACTATTAATTTTTCCATCTTGGACCAATTTTATTGAATGAGGCCTAAATATTATTTTAAAACATTGAATATTTAATATAGTAGCACTCCCCACAATAATTAAAGGATTCATTCTCCCCTCACCACTCAACACACATTGATCAATTTATCTCAAGAAATCCCTTCTCAAATCACTTCCCAACACCATTATTCACTTCCTAGGGGTCCTTTCATAAAAAAAAGTCCAAAGTAAAATGGCGTATGGTGTAAGACAAAGGAGGATATCCATGGAAGTGGCATTCAAATTAACCGAGTTCTTTCAAGTTTCATTCTCCTTCAATATTCTCCAAATATTCTATAACCACCTATAATAATTTAATAAGTATAATTAGTATAATTAATTTTTTTTATTTTAATTAAACAATCATTTTCTACCTCTTTTCCATCTAATGAAAGATGAAAATGACACTCATGTGTATGTTCAGACAGACACCTCAATGGAATTTTGTATTTCATTTTTCATAACCGTGTATCATGGATGTAAATAAATATGTATCAATTGAATAAATATTTCATTTAGAACATAATTATGATTCTTTAAAGATAATTCATTACCAACATTATTTCCATTCTATCAACTGAAAAACTATAAAGTCGTTAATAAATGCGTGCATACTATCACCACCATAATTGACATGTTTCATTTTTCATTAATTACTTTCATGGATGATTTCAATAATTTATTGAAAAAATAAATATGTTATTTAGAATGTGATTATGTTTTTGGAAGGGTAAATTGGAAATACAGCTAATAGTATTAATAATTAATGGTTATTGTAAAATTTAACAGCCTAAAACAAGTATGTTGATGCATTTTATAAGTAATAACTTCTTAACTTTTCTAACAAAATTATTCATTATCTATATCTTTAGGGATTTTATTTTTCATATTTTGGTCATTTTTTTGATATCATAAAACTTCTCTAAAAGTGAAAATATCATTCTATAATAATATATTCTTACACGTTCTTTTGTTATAAATTGTTCTTGTTTAGGCTGGTTTTCCCCCATACATGAATTGTGTTATAATGTTTCTACCATGAATGATTAAATAAAATTAAATACTGGTAATATTATGTAATAATAATTAATTAAAAAATATTTCATAATCCTTGAATAATGAAACTGTAAAAAAATATCATATCAAAGAAGATTCAAGGAAAAGAAACTATTTAATAACGTATTGAATTACTTTGTTTTTTTAATGATATATACCTTAATCCATTCTACCATTAATTTTTACCATGAAAAAGATACCAATGTTATTTTGGATATTATGGACCAAACAATAGAAGAAAATATGAACTATACATACATTGTAATTAAATAAAACGTGATTAAAATCAAATTAAATGAATAATAATAAGGGAATAAACATGAAAATGAAATAAATTAAGTAAATAATTAATAAAATAAGATTAATAAATATGGTAGAATTTGTATGAAGAAATTTGATACTGAAGGTAAGGGAATTTTCTTTAAAACCTTTTTAAATGTTTTAAACTCTTTTTCTTTCATGTACATGTTCTTTGAAATGTCTGAAGAATTTTCTTATTTATACTTAAAATATTGTTAATGGTCATTTAAGAAAAATTATTTCCTTACAACTTTTTAAAAAGGAATTTTTTTAATATGTTTCATATAAGATAATTTGTTTCTTTCTTATAAAATGGGAAATTATTTTTTTAATGTTTACCACTTGATCTATTTTTCCCACAAAAATGACTTATTCATTATTATGATAACTTTAATGTTTCTATGATTATTCAGAAAAGATATTATTCTTAGTGTTCTGATGTTTTTTATTATTTTTAAATGTATAAAAAGAATTGCATATTTTTTCTCATTTTTATGTGATAACTGAATGTGTTTTTCCTTATAGTCTCTAATTATTATTATTTTTGTTTTAGGATCAAAATGAAACATTTTATAGTTGTTGAAAAAAAATATGATTATGGGGGGTTCCTATATAACCCTCTAATGCATTTCATAATGATTTTCTCTTTAAGGAATATATATTGGAATTAACTGGTTGGGTTATTCCATTAGTAAGGGTGATTGTATGAGTGATTTGAAGATAATATACCAATGTAATACAAGATATTTATATGAAATAATTTTTTTTTGGAAATCATTTGATTTCATACGGTATGAAAATGACCGTATGATTATAAGTAAATTTTGTAGCTATTTTAGATGAATGGTTTCTTTCAAAGAAAAGTTTTCATGTTTTTTAAGAAACATTCATTATTAAGAATTTCCCTTTATACATACTTACACAATTTTTTTATAAAAAAACATAGGGAATGAATTTTATTTCATGAGTATGTAAATGGTTATTTGAGATCAAATTTTATTATGTAAAAAGGAAAAATTTATTATGGGTTTTAATGATTCTTAAATTGACTAACAAGTTTCTTTCCTTTTTATATCTCTTAGGGATGTTTGTGAGCTCACCTGGAATTTTCAAAAGTTTTTCATAGTATCAAAGTCTGATTAAAAACTTTATCAAAGTCAAAAATTCCACTATTACGACTCTTCTTAAAAAAAATAGATTGTTTCATCCATGAAACATGGTCGTACACTTAAGAACGTATTTTTGTTGAAAAAAATGTACTCTGTAGAAGATTTGTTTTTGTTTTTTATGGGATTTACTAATTATCTAATTCTATTAACCTAAAATATCATGGGAATATATGATATTGAAATCATTTATTCTATACTCAAAATTATGGGTTGATTAAGTTAAAGGTTGTTATAACTAGTATCAAATCTAGTGTGTAAGCAATATGTTTTTAGCACTAGATATGGGAGTCAGCATCGAAGGAATTATAGTTACTATTAGAGCTACAATTTAGATAACTATAGTTGTTAGAATTCTATTAGATGAGAATAATTTATAAAATTTAAAAAACATCAGGGTTAATATATTGTTTTGGGATCATAAGTTTGAAGTATTCTACAACATTAATGGTCAGCCTGTTAAGAAGAATTATTGTTATTTTTAGGTAAATTGAAAGAGTCAATTAGAAAGTGACATAGGTAATGACATATATTTATTCGTAATATTGATTATATTATTTATTATAATTTTATATACACACACTAACCCATTATCTTTAATTGTTGGAACTAGTAGGATCTATGTTAACAGTGGGTGTGATAGACAATGTGGTTTCTCTTCGAAAAAGATTCCAAACAAGATAAGAGTTGGGGTGGTAAATCTTATGGCTTTGAAAAAGATGGTTATCTTGAGTTATGATTAAAAACCTAAATCTTAATTAATTTCCTAAGACACCAAATGATAGATAATGGAATATCATAGATGTTCAAGTGAAAATGTCTATGGAGTAAAAAATATATAACCTCTAGAATGCCTATTGTGTGGGAAGAAGTTACCAAGTAAATTCCATATTAGAATAGGAATATGTTTTATATGTGGATATGGAGGGAATATTTAAATACATTATCAAGTAAAAAATATGTCTTATGTTAATATAATAGAGGGTAATAAACATATTACTATGGTATTATTAATAATTTAATGTTCTAAATGTTTGTAGTATGAGAACTACACAAATCGATATCCTTGGAGAAAATAATAATAAGGGGATCATCATGATCCTATGAATAATGGATTTGTAAAGGAATATAATATTATAGTCAAATATGAAGAAACAATGAATATCATATAAATGTTATGAATTCTTATAAATTTTATTCTCAACTTTAAAATAAAAACCATGACTAGATTGATATTTCTGAATATTAAAACACGATTTATCGTTTTTAATTTAAAAAGTAAGTACTAAGAAATAATATGGAAAATCATGGTTTAAGATTTTTGAATTATTTTGAATGATTTCTATCACTAAAAATAGGGTTTCAAGAGTCTTGATATAGCATTATTTTATTTAACAATTGATATGTTTAAAAATGATCATAACTTCAAACATATATATTCCATTTTTAAATCTCATGGGATTGTATCAACTGGTTATTAAAGATATTTTAGGACATGTATATTTTGATTTAGGAACTATAAATGATTGAAGTATAGATAAATATTTGTGTTGATATGTGATTTGATGTTTAGGTAATTGGGGTACGAGTTAATTGATCTTGGGAATATAAGTTAATATAACCTTGGGGATTGAAAAGTGAAATAGTAAATGGGCGATTAATGTTATTTTCGAAAAATATCACTATAATGGGTGTTGATAGATTATTGAGATATATATAACCCTTGTGTTTAACATATTGTTTAGTGTAAAGGTTATTTGGGGAAGAATGTTATTCAATTTTGGGGGAAATAATATGAAAGGTATATATATCTTTATGGTTCGTACATTGTTTAGTTGTAATTATGGTCAATTTTGATAAATGGTTGTCATATTTTTTGGAAAATTATATGATTATGGTGAATGAAAAATTAATGGCTAGTATGTGATTTTTTTTAGGAATAATGAGTAATATTTTCATAGAATATATTATTTTGTTTTGGTTTTATGTCATGGTTATTTAGGTACTTTTTGGATAATATTATCATATTTTTATAGAATATATGATTATGATACATAAATTTTCCATATGCCACTTTGTGATCCATTAATCTTGTTTGAGGATAAAATTTATTTTGTTCTTGGAATGAACGATAATCAATTTTTTCTAATTTTTTGTTTTAAAATTTTATCAAGAAAATTTTGAAATTTTTTAGTTTTTTGTGGAATGATTTAATTTGAAATTCATTTATTATTATTTATATTGAGGTTTTGGAGATTTAATTATTACGTCTTCATCAACATCATTTATTTATAACTTCCAAAGAGTACAACAGCAGTCACCAAAGAGAGAATAAAAATAATCATGAGGGCATAAAATAATGTAACCTGAGAGAATCCCCTCTAACCAGCTCCTGCCCCTCGGGAGTCGAAGAAACATTGTCTGAAGAACAAATAACATTCATCCCGTGGGATGACAAGGAGGCCAAAAAATCAACCACATTGTTTCCCTCATGCCATATATGAAGGATGTCAGTGTGAATACCAAGGAGGCTACGAGGATGATATAAGAGATTGACCAAGGAATGGAGCCCTTACTAGTCAGCGAGTTATATATGTTGGTAGAGTCGGTCTCCACAGCACCAAGGGTGATGTTGTGCTGCATGGATAGAGTGAGGCTAGAAATCATGGCAAGACCTTCAGCCTACAAAGAGTGACCAATACCATAGGAAGCAGTGAAGTCATTCATGACCGAGCCCATCGAACAATTAATTACACCACCTCCCCTAATGTAACCCATAATTCACGATCCATCTATGTTTAGCTTGGGACCCATGGGATAGGGGGACCATCTCACCCATCGTCCCAGGAGAGCATTGCTACCAGGTTGAGGATGAGTACCTTCCATGAGCAGCCTCAAGGTAGGAGATTCCTACCAATATTTAAACAACCGAACCAAATCAATAAAAGTAGACCTGACCCTGGCAATCATTGCTCTGTGTACTGGTATCCCCTTCATATAGTGCTCTATTTCGAGCAGTCCAGATGCACCAGCAACTTGCCACAAACACCAGGGCATGGGATGTTCTCTCAGGGCATTTACCATCCACTCCGTTAAACCATTTATCAAGTAAAAAGATATCCATCTAATCCATGAATGAAAAGCCAGTGAAATCCCCAAAGAAAGACCACACTGCTTTAGCTCAATCCCTCGTGAAGAACATGTGGTCCGAGGTCTCCTCCCTACTCCCCCTGCAGCAAGAACATCAAGATTCCATGTGTATACCCATTATTTTAACATTATCATATGTAGATTAAGAACTGTTCCTAATCCTCCACATAAGGAAATTAAATTTAGCTGGCATTTCTCTCCTCTAAAGGACTCTCCACCCCACCCATTAGTATGGACCGTGCTTTGCGTGATCCTACGGAAATACTTGGTAGAGAAGGTGCTTGAGTTTGAGGATGTAAAAAGACACATGTTCGGTTTGTCAGTAAGATCAATAAGTTCAAAGGTTTTCCGCTGGATTCTGCTTAGAACAGCCGCAATGAACTCCAGATACATACGGGCGGAAGGAAATATTAGTGACAGGGCAACCAGGAAACCCTAGACTGGACCCATCCCAATTAAGATGCTAGAAGGATATTTCCCCCTTCCCCACTATCTACTTGGAGAAAGGATGGAGGGACATGATCAGAGAAATCGTAGTCCATAAGGATGTGGAGTGGCCGACCAAATGAATTTCACTCTCCTGATACTTGGTCACCATGAAGCTTCCACAAAGTGACCAAGATTCAATAGGTCTGGACAAACATCCCCATAAGGCCCAATGTCACTTACCATCTGAATGTGCATCCCAAATGAATGCAACCATTATTTAATCAATGTCATCAAGCACACCCTTTTAGACTTTAACAGTGGAGAGAGCATACACCGGTATGGAAGAAAGAACACTATTCACTAATGTAATCCGACCTCCAAACGTGAGGAACCTACTCTTCTAGTTGGTGACACAACCCATGATTCTAGAAATAATATGGTTGAAGTGGTGCATATGCAGCCTACCAGAAGAGACAGGGCCCCCCAGATATTCCATAGGAAGAGTGTAATGTTTCATATTCAAGCGACTAGCAATAGAGTTGCTTATTCTATTTGGACAACAGATGGTTAAGTAAAAAGTTCACTTACCTCTATTGATGATTTTCCCACTCCAACGACCATAATCCTCCATGAATCTGTTGATACCCTGAATGGACCGCTTGTTCACATTGATGAAGACCAGCGTATCATCTGCAAACTTGATGTATGAAATGCAGTTCGCTCTCAGTCTACATCCTTAAGGAGAAATATTACTTCGAATGATGCTCCGGTTTATATGATGACTGAGAACATCCTAAGCCAATATGAAAATACTAGGAGATATGGGGTACCCTTGTCTCAGACCATGAACCACCTTAAAAAATCTATGATTCTTCCCCATGAAACAAACCTACATTGACTAGGAATCAATACACATGAAAATCAGGTCAGTGGACCAAGGAGAAAACCCCATGCAGATAGGAACTTTGATGATAAAATTTCATTCCATATGACCATACACCTTATCCATGTCGAGTTTTAAAGTCATGTTAGAACCCTAAACCTTCATTTTCGGATCACCAAGAACCTCCTTGGCCAAGGCGATCATGCCTTGTATAGACCTCCCCCTCACAAACCTGTGTTGTTCCTCAGAGATCAGCCAGGGTGATAGGGAGCTAGTCTCATGTTGATCACTTTAAATTGAATTTTATAAGGAACATTGCAATACCGACTGGCCAGTAGTGGTGTAAAGAGGATGGGTCTTTGATCTTAGGAATAAGAACCAAATTGGTGGCACTAGCAACGCGAGGAAGACACCCTCCCCTAAAGAAATCTTGGATAGCCTCCAATAGATCACCCTTCACCAAGTCCCATGAAGATCTGTAGAAGGTACCCAGGAAGCTATCCTGCCCTGGGGCACTCTCTGGACTGGTAAGCATCATGGAACCATGAATCTCCTTCTCATCTGGTATAGCTTCAAAAAGTTTGTTTTCCTATCTGGAAATGCTACATGGGATCACCTGCAAAAACTCATTACGCCCACATGGATAGCCGTTCGGAATGTAAGGGTTAGGGCATGCTAATTGGTATTTGAAATGATTCTCATCCATTCTCCTGATAGTGTCCCAATAATCCATAAAGCTCCCATCCTCAAAAACAAATATTGGGTTGAATAAACCTGCGTTTTTCCTTAATAGAAGCATGGAAGTAGGCTGAATTCCGATCTCCTTCCTGAATCCATTTAACCCGGGCATGTTCACATGCCATGTCACGACCCGTCCTCGGGGCCCGTGCCGTGACTACCCCAAGCCCGCCTTCCATAGGCCAGGGGCTGGCGACTAGCACCAAGGCGTAAATCCCAACAAAAGGGAAGACATTGCCTTTGAAAATTAAACAAGCACCACAGAGTAAGCAAGCGGAAAAGAAAACACTAAGTAAAACTGTAAAAAGCTGTGCTGAAAGTAAAAGGGGCCGGAAATACAAGCTCAACTGTAAAGTACAACTGAAAGGGGAAACAGCAACTGAAAAGAAAAGTCGCAGCGTCGAGCCGTCCTCTGAAAGTCCCACCTGAAGGGTGGGTACAGATAGCCTCCACTGCTCCTCGGGTCCACCTAACCGCTCTGAGTACGTCCCGCCCAGTGGTCCACCTCCAGCTACCATCCTGCTCCGCACGCCTCCACCACGATCAGCGATGTCCGTCGTCTGCAACCAACACAACGTAGTGCGGGCAAAGCTCGTGCATGGGTGAGTATAAGCTACTCAGTAGGGACCCCGAGACCCCAGAAGGTCTCCAGAATTCACAAAGGAAAGATACAATCATGAAGTAACAACCGACACTGCTTAGGTATATGCCCATACATATACCTAAGTCATCAATTCCCGTTCGGCTCCAACGTCCGAGCCCAAGCACAGCCCAGTCCACACGGGAAAGAAAAACGTATACCCACACAGGATAACACAACACAATCCACAAAGAAGAGTAAACAGTAAATCCACACAGGATAGCTCAACACAAACCACAAAGGAGAGTAACACAGGATTCAGCTCACACAGGTATACTTTTTCGGATGACGATAAAGATGATCACTAATCCATCTAAGCCGTCGGACCCACAAAGGATTGATAGGTACTAACCCCCGCAATGACCCACACAGGATCGGGCCCACACAGGACCTGTAGGCGCTGGCTCACACAGAACCACTGAGCGCTGACCCATACAGGATCAGACCCACACAAGATCGGGCCCACACAGGACCTGTAGCACTGATCCACGTAGGATCGCTGAGTGCAGTAGTCGTCGCAGTCCACTGAAGATCTCTGCACAGTCGTCGTCGCAGTCCACTGAGAATCCCTACACGGTCGTCACCGCAGTCCACTGAGGATCTCTGCACGGTCGTCGCTGTTGAAGTAGTAGTCGCCGCCAGCACTAGGGTTCTCGCACACAGCAAGCTCGTTCGGGAGGGTCCGCTCCATGAGCCGAGAGTCTGATACATCAACTGACACAAAGTGCGAAATTGATGTATCCAAAAGTTCCATATCGTCAACAGGAACTCAACGTCGCAGACGGCGCGTCAATCGGACGCCCGGTCTGAGAGTTATTGCCTTTTTCGTCCTAGGGGCCCGGTTGGTTTTTAAGGTAAAACCAACCCGACCGTACTCCACCTGCGTCCAAACCTCTGGCGGAGTGAGCCAAAAGATCCGTCTCACTTAGAGGAATCCAACAAAGCTGACGGCACGTCAATCGGACGTTCGTAGCACAAGATATGAGCGTTTCCGCTCTGAGGGCCCGGTTGGTTTCGTGTACGAACCAACCCGGCCGAACACAAAGTATTCTGAAACCTTGAGTGTGATACACCGAAACGACCGTCTCGATCCAAGGATCACGTTGTCGCTGACGGTGCGTCGTTTGGAGGCCTGTAGCTCAAGTTACGGGCATCTGACCGAAAATGGTCCGAAGACGGGGGTCCGGGCCCAGGCCGACCCGGCTAGACCCCCCCCCCCCCCCCTAGGTCGGCCGAACCGGGTCGACCCGGCCGGACCCAGTCCGGCCCGGCTCGGCCGAGCGGCCGAGCGACGCGGGGGGGGGGAGCCGCCGCCCCCGCGGGACACCCGCGCGGCACCCGCGGGACACCCGCGCGGCACCCGCGGGACACCCCCGCGGCACCCGCGGGGTGTCGCCCTGGACAGCCGGACGACGCGGGGGGGAGCCGCCGCCCCCGCGTGACACCCCCGCGGCACCCGCGGGGTGTCGCCCTGGACAGCCGGACGACGCGAGGGGGAGCCGCCGCCCCCGCGGGGTGTCGCCCTGGACAGTCGGACGCTGCTTCAGCCGCGTCCCGCGCGGCCGCGGGTCAGCGGGCGCTGCCGCCTCCGGCCGAAGTCGCGGCGGTTCTTCCGGCGGCGCACCGGGGCACCGCCGGAGTCACTCCGGTGGTCCGTTTTCCTTCCCGTCTGCGCCGTTGTTCCTCCCGGGTTCCGTTCTCCACTGTGGGATCATCAAATTGCTCTTGCGTCACGATTTTCCGTCGCCCACCAAATCCGCACAACACGAAGAACGGCGGAGGGTTGTCGGGCCGTGTTCGTTTGACCCGCACCCTCCGCGTTAGATAAAAACAACGGGAGAAAATAAATCAACACATGATACAACAATTTTAATAAATTAAAATTGTTTATATAAACCAGGTTCTTTAATTTTTAAAGAACGTTCACGGGAGTAAAAATACAAAAGGGGTATTTCCAAAACAAAAATCCCTACCTCTTAGTCGTCGTCGTACGCACGTTCTTCGCGGAATTGCTCGTCGCGGAAGGAGGGGATCGTCGCGTCGTCGCGGAAGGGCGTCGCGTCGTCGCGGAATCCGGCGTTGAGTCGGCGAACTCAACGGAAGATCGAAGGATCTTGTCGTGGAGGAAGGAACGTCGCCGAAGAACGTCTCGGATGAAGCGTCGTCAAACTCCGAGGGTGACGGCATTCTTCGCGTTCTTTGCGTTCTTCACGTTCTTCGCGTTCTTCGTGTTCTTCGCGAAGGAGGATGAAAGCTCAAGAACTCTGACAAAACCTCTCAACGAGTAATCCTCCAAAAAGACTTGTTGGTCTTATTTTATTATTACGCCAACAAACGAAAAAGGGTAAGTAACGACCCATCAATTCGTTGAATTAATTCAACGAAAGAAACCGCCCATTTAAATCACGAAATAAACCGCCCAATTAAATGGTGCGTTAAGGATTTAAGAAAACGCGTCAGTTGACTTTCATAATGACGGGTTTTCGCGGGTGCGTTACTTAGCGGAAAGAAACGGCGGGGCTCGTGCGGGCCCCACCTCGCAAATATCCTACCAAGAGGGTAGGATATTTCTGGATAGCACCCTATCCGTTTTAACTCAGTTTAAGTGGCTTTCAAGTGGCTTCAAGTGGCTTAAGTGAAATAAAATAAATTTGTCGAACAAATTATTTTATTTCTTAACTTTAAGCCCAAAAATTAAAACCACACCCGAGTAAACGCAACTCTGGAAGAGGCGTTTCTAAGCAAATACCGGCGCTGCGATTTCATCGGTGCCCTAAGAATTCGATTCCGGACACCGGCTCAAAAGTTAGAAAAACCCGCTTGTCCGTTCACTGAACGTACCCGAGCCAAACTTCGGAAAATAATTTCGGGCACACCGAGCCTCGGAATCAGGTGCCGTCAGAAACTGCGTTCTTGTAAAATTCCAAAGAAAATTAAGAAAAAAATTTCCTTGAAATTTACGGGTCTTTACATTACTCCGACCTCAGGGCTTTACGTCCTCGTAAAGATACATCATAAACTAGGGAAACAAATGTTGGTACTGAGCACGCATCTGAGCCTCCCGCTCTCATGTGCTCTCCTAGAGGTTCCCGTGCTGCCATCTGATGCGCACAAGAGGAATCGATCGCCCACGTAGGACCCACTCCTGTCGATCCTCTATCTCCACTGGGACCTCCGCAAAAGTCGCCCCATCATCCACGTCTAGCTCCCCATGGTCATTGATGTGCGTCGGGTCGTGCACGTATCTCCTCAGCTGAGATATGTGGAAGACGTTGTGCACCCGGTGCAACTGAGGTGGTAGAGTTAGGCGATAATCCACCTCGCCAATCCTGCTAAGGACCTGGAAAGGTCCGATGAAGCGTGGAGACAACTTGTCGCCTCGGCCAAATCTTCGTAATCCACGTCGAGGTGAGACTCGCAAGAAGACGTGGTCGTCATCCTCGAACTCTAGTGGCCTCCGCCTCCTGTCAGCATAAGACTTCTGTCGGGTCTGAGCTGTCCTCATCCGCTCCTGGATGACCTGGACCTTCTCTGTCGTGGCCCGGACCATCTCGGGTCCCACGAGTGCTGACTCCCCAGGGTCTGTCCAGCACAAAGGAGACCTGCAAGGTCTACCGTACAACGCCTCGTATGGTGTCATCCCGATGGTGGAGTGGTAGTTGTTGTTGTACGCGAACTCCACCAAGGGTAGGTGGTCCTCCCAGCTGCGACCAAAGTCGAGGACACATGTGCAGAGCATGTCCTCGAGAGTCTGAATGGTCCTCTCCGTCTGACCATCCGTCTGAGGGTGAAAGGCGGTGCTCAGACGTAGCCGCGTCCCGAACGCCTCCTGCAACCCCTTCCAAAGCCGGGAAGTAAAACGAGCGTCCCGATCGGAGACGATAGTCGATGGCACACCGTGGAGCCGTACAATCTCCTGAACGTAGAGACGCCCCAAGCTCTCCACTGATCCCTGCTCTCGGATGGGTAAGAAGTGTGCCGACTTGGTGAGTCGATCAACAATCACCCAAATGGAGTCGTGACCTCTGGAAGTGCGTGGAAGCCCAGTCACGAAGTCCATAGATATGTCATCCCACTTCCACTTCGGGACCTCCAAGGGCTGTACCAAGCCTGCTGGTACCTGGTGCTCTGCCTTCACCTGCTGGCAGGTGAGGCATCGAGAAACGAACTCTGCCACAGCCTTCTTCATGCCCAGCCACCAGTGCTGTCGTCTGAGATCCTGGTACATCTTCGCCACTCCAGGATGTACCGCTAAAGTAGAAGTGTGAAATTCTCTCAGCACCTCCTCTCGTAAAGCGACTGGTACCAAGGTACGTCCTCTGAAAAGGATTTCGTGCTCTGCTCCAAAGGAGAAGCCATCAGGTGCCTGTCCCGAGGATATCTGTGCACGCCGCGTCTCACAGTCAGCATCCTCACACTGTGCCTCTCTGACCCGCTGCAGTAGTGGAGGAGTGACTGTGAGAGACTGAAGGAAGGCTGCTCCATCCCTATCCACAAAGGATATCTGGAAAGCGGCTAGCTGCTCTGTCGCCTCCTCAAGTAGCTGGATGCCCGTCCTCCTGCTGAGGGCATCAGCTACCACGTTCCCCTTCCCAAAAGTATAGACTATCTCAAAGTCATAGTCCTGGAGGAACTCGAGCCATCGCCGCTGTCTCAGGTTCAGGTCCTTCTGCGAGAAGATGTACCTGAGACTCTGGTGGTCAGAAAAGACTGTAAAGCGCTCGCCCATCAGATAGTGCCGCCATGTCTTCAGAGCGAAGACCACTACTGCTAACTCCAGGTCATGGGTAGCGTAGTTCTGCTCATGCGGCCTCCACTGACGTGATCCATAGGCAATCACGGCCTGCTCCTGCATCAGGACACACCCGAGTCCAGTCCCTGATGCATCGCAGTAAACTACGTATCCAACTCCCTCCTCAGGCAACCTCAAGATAGGTGCGCTGGTCAATCTCTACCTCAGCTCCTGAAAGCTCTGCTGACATCTATCTGACCACACAAAGGGTTTCCCCTTCTTCGTCAAAGCTGAGAGTGGCGCCGCAACTCTGGAGAAGTCCGGAACAAATCTCTGATAGTATCCAGCTAGACCCAAGAAACTCTGCACCTCTGTCACGCTCCTGGGTGGATCCCAAGATAGCACTGCCTCGATCTTCACGGGATCCACAGCAAATCCCGCCTCAGAAATGACGTTCCCCAAGAAGTGGACCTCACGTAACCAGAACTGGCACTTCGAGAGCTTGCCATAAAGCTGGTGCTCTCGGAGTGTGTCTAGCACAACCCGCAAGTGGTAGGCGTGCTCCTCCTCGGTGGTCGAGTACACCAAAATGTCGTCGATGAAGACCACGACAAATCGATCGAGGTATGGCTGGAAGATCCTGTTCATGAGGCTCATGAACACTGCTGGAGCGTTGGTTACGCCGAAAGGCATAACCAAGAGCTCATAGTGGCCATACCGACACCTGAAGGTCGTCTTCTGCACGTCCTCGTCTTGAACTCTGAGCTGATGATAGCCTGACCTGAGGTCTATCTTCGAGAACCACTGCGCTCCCTTGAGCTGATCGAAGAGGTCATCAATCCTCGGTAGCGGATACTTGTTCCTCACTGTCACCTGGTTCAGGCGACGATAATCGACACACAGTCGCAAGCTCCCGTCCGCCTTCTTGGTGAACAAAATCGGGGAAGCCCAGGGTGAAACACTGGGTCGGATGAACCCCTTGCCCTGCAAGTCCTCCAACTGTACCCGTAGCTCTCGAAGCTCAGCGGGGGCCATCCGATACGCTGGAGTGGATATCGGGGCTGTCCCGGGGTACAGATCAATATAAAAGTCTACCTCTCTACGAGGAGGTAGCCCAGGAACGTCATCGGGAAAGACGTCCGCATACTGATCCACCACAGCAGGAAAACTAGGACTCCGTACGTCCACTGCTCCTAGGATGAGGCTAGCCAACTGATGAGTGATGGGCTGCCCTCTCCTCTGCGTGAGTCCATCCTGTGCTGCGAAGGCTCCCTTATCGCCTGTGAAGGTGAACCTGCTCCCATCGGTGCGCACACATCGCACCTTGCGCCTAAAACAGTCAATCTGAGCATGGACCGTAGATAACCAATACATGCCCAAGATGACGTCGTAAGGCCTCGACGCCGCTACAAGAAGATCCCAGCCGAAGCTCTCGCCTCCTAGAGTAAGCTCACACTGTCGGCACCAGTGCATAATCGTCGAGTCTGCTCCCGTAGGAGTCTCTAGCCGTAAGGATCGAGCCAACGACTCTGTCGGAATCTCCGAGCTCCGAACAAGGGCAGCGGCTATGAAAGAGTGACTCGCTCCTGTGTCTATAAGAACTGCAGCAAGGGTGGAATAGACACAGATCGTACCTCGAATCATCTCTGGCGCGCCGTGGTCGTAGGCCTCTGCTGCCTGGAGCTGTGCCTGTCTCTGCCCGCCAGCTCCCTGTGGTCGGGGCGGACCTCCTGGTGGTGGTGGTGGCAGAGCCTAAAAGCGTCGCCCACCACCTGCTGCTCGGCCAGATCTTCTGCCTCGTCCGCCTCCTCCCTGCGGACCACCACGGTCAACCCTCTGCCTCTGCCTGGGAGGCCCCTCCACCGTCTGCTGCTCCTCGGTGCGGCGGGTCGGGCAGTCACGAGCCATGTGGCCCTGCCCGCCGCACGCATAGCACTGCCTGCCTCTCGGAAGACTGGCTCCGCGCTGTGGGCCCCGCACTGCTGAGCTAGTGTCCTGAGGTCGTCTGCCGGAAGGTCTGGTCTGCCTGGAACCCTGAGTCATCCGTCGGCTACCAGCTGCCGAAGACTCTGCTACCTGCCGCCCTGCGGTAGGTCTCGCTGTGGACTCAGCCAGAAAGCTCTCGATCAGAAGGGCTCGCTCCAACACTCCTGCCTGGGTCGGGATGCTGAGGGAGATCAGCGATGCCCTGATCTCGTGCCTCAATCCCTGCTCGAAGGTCCGGGCCCGGAAGAAGGGGTCCCGCACCATGTCGGTCGAGTAGCAAGAAAGATCGGTAAACCTCGCCGCGTACTGGGCGACCGTCAAGCTGCCCTGCCGCAGCTGAAGAAGCTCCTGAATGCGCACCGCACGGAGGGTGGCCAGGACGAACTCTGAGCGGAAGAGGCTCTCGAAGTCCGTCCAGATGAGAGTGGCCTCATCGTGCACCTGGAGCATCAAGCTCCACCATCGTCCCGCTGCTGCGTGCAGTAGGCTCGCCGCGAGGATCACCATGAGGTCTGCTGGTGTCCTCACTAGCCTGAAAACTCGGACGACCGCCTCCAGCCAGTCCTCGGCTGCCTGGGGGTCCGTCTCCCCACGAAACCTGGGTGGTCGCTGGCGCTGGAACTCGTGCAGAGCTCCGAGGCGTTGTGCATCATCAGCGGTCAGCGCTGGAAGCATCGGGGGCTCGGCGGGTAAAGGTACCGTCGGTGCCTCTGCTGTCAACGGGCCTTGTACCGAGGCCTCGTCGCTCGGCGGGCTATCGTCGCGCTCTACTCTTGGAACCCTAGCTGGCTGCTGTCGTTGGGCCATCCTGAAAAGAAACAAGTGCGCCACGGTCAGAACAGTATACCTGGTGAGCTGACACAAGTAATCACAAAGAAAACTTGAAACACACATGCAATCAATGTTTCCGTGCATTAAGTCGGAAATCAGAAGCCAGGGTCCTGGTGTACGGATACGTCGGTCGCCGCACCAACACTGGACTCCCTGGACTGATAACCACACTCTATACGCTAAACACTATTGCTTCACATAGAAGAAAGATCAGAGTCTGTGGTAGAACCGACCACCTCTGATACCACGACCCGTCCTCGGGGCCCGTGCCGTGACTACCCCAAGCCCGCCTTCCATAGGCCAGGGGCTGGCGACTAGCACCAAGGCGTAAATCCCAACAAAAGGGAAGGCATTGCCTTTGAAAACTAAACAAGCACCACAGAGTAAGCAAGCGGAAAAGTAAACACTAAGTAAAACTGTAACAAGCTGTGCTGAAAGTAAAAGGGGCCGGAAATACAAGCCCAACTGTAAAGTACAACTGAAAGGGGAAAACAGCAACTGAAAAGAAAAGCCGCAGCGGCGAGCCGTCCTCTGGAAGTCCCACCTGAAGGGTGGGTACAGATAGCCTCCACTGCTCCTCGGGTCCACCTAACCGCTCTGAGTACGTCCCGCCCAGTGGTCCACCTCTAGGTACCGTCCTGCTCCGCACGCCTCCACCACGATCAGCGCTGTCCGTCGTCTGCAACCAACACAACGTAGTGCGGGCAAAGCCTGTGCAGGGGTGAGTATAAGATACTCAGTAGGGACCCCGAGACCCCTGAAGCTCTCCCAGAATCCACAAAGAAAAGATACAATCACGAAGTAACAACCGACACTGCTTAGGTATATGCCCATACATATACCTAAGTCATCAATTCTCGTTCGGCTCCAACGTCCGAGCCCAAGCACAACCCAATCCACACAGGAAAGCAAAACGTATACCCACACAGGATAGCACAACACAATCCACAAAGGAGAGTAAACAGTAAATCCACACAAGATAGCTCAACACAAACCACAAAGGAGAGTAACACAGGATTCAGCTCACACAGGTATACTTTTTCGGATGACGATAAAGATGATCACTGATCCATCTAAGTCGTCGGACCCACAAAGGATCGATAGGTACTAACCCCCGCAATGACCCACACAGGATCGGGCCCATACAGGACCTGTAGGCGCTGGCTCACATAGAACCGTTGAGCGCTGACCCACACAGGATCGGACCCACACAGGATCGAGCCCACACAGGACCTGTAGCACTGATCCACGTAGGATCGCTGAGTGCAGTAGTCGTTGCAGTCCTCTGAGGATCTCTGCACAGTCGTCGCCGCAGTCCACTGAGGATCTCTGCACGGTCGTCGCTGTCGAAGTAGCAGTCGCAGTCAGCACTAGGGTTCCCGCACACAGCAAGCTCGTTCGGGAGGGTCCGTTCCATGAGCCGAGAGGCTGATACATCAACTGACACAAAGTCCGAAGTTGATGTATCCAAAAGTTCCGTATCGTCAACAGGAACACAACGTCGCAGACGGCGCGTCAATCGGACGCCCGGTCTGAGAGTTATTGGCCTTTTCATCCCAGAGGCCCGGTTGGTTTTTAAGTCAAAACCAACCCGACCGTACTCCACCTGCATCCAAACCTCAGGCGGAGTGATCCAAAAGATCAGTCTCACTTAGAGGAATCCAATAAAGCTGACGGCACGTCAATCGGACGTCCGTAGCTCAAGATATGAGCATTTCCGCTCCGAGGGCCCTGTTGGTTTCGTGTACGAACCAACCCGGCCGAACCTAAAGTATTCCGAAACCTTGAGTGTGATATACCGAAACGACCGACTCGATCCAAGGATCGCGTTGCCGCTGATGGCGCATCGTTTGGAGCCCGTAGCTCAAGTTACGGGCATTTGACCGAAAATGGTCCGAAGACGGGGGGACCGGGCCCGGGCCGACCCCCCCCCCCCCCCCCCCGGGTCGGCCGAACCGGGTCGACCCGGCCGGACCCAGTCCGGCCCGGCCACGGCGCTACCCGGCCGGTCGGACTGGCCGGGCTCGGCCAGCCCGGCCCGGCTCGACCGAGCGGCCGCGCGACGCGGGGGGGGGGGGGGGGGGAGCCGCCGCCCCCGCGTGACACCCCCGCGGTACCCGCGGGGTGTCGCCCTGGACGACCCGAGCGACGCGGGGGGGGGGGGGGGTAGCCGCCGCCCCCGCGGGACACCCCCGCGGCACCCGCGGGACACCCCCGCGGCACCCGCGGGGTGTCGCCCTGGACAGCCAGACGACGCAGGGGGGAGCCGCCGCCCTCGCGTGACACCCCCGCGGCACCCGCGGGGTGTCGCCCTGGACAGCCGGACGCGGCTTCAGTCGCGTCCCGCGTGCGCCGGTCCCGCGCGGCCTCGGGTCAGCGGGTGCCGCCACCGTCGGCTTCCGCGGGCCACCGGAGTCGCTCCGGTGGTCCGTTTTCCTTCCCGTCTGCGCCGTTGTTCCTCCCGGGTTCCGTTCTTCACTGCGGGATCATCAAATTGCCCTTGCGTCACGATTTTCCATCGCCCGCCAAATCCGCACAACACGAAGAACGACGGAGGGTTGTCGGGCTGTGTTCGTTTGGCCCGCACCCTCCGCGTTAGATAAAAACAACGGGAGAAAATAAATCAACACATGATACAACAATTTTAATAAATTAAAATTGTTTATATAAACCAGGTTCTTTAATTTTTAAAGAACGTTCATGGGAGTAAAAATACAAAAGGGGTATTTCCAAAACAAAAATCCCTACCTCGTAGTCGTCGTCGTACGGACGTTCTTCGCGGAATTGCTCGTCGCGGAAGGAGGGGATCGTCGCGTCGTCGCGGAAGGGCGTCGCGTCGTCGCGGAATCCGGCGTTGAGTCGGTGAACTCAACGGAAGATCGAAGGATCTTGTCGTGGAGGAAGGAACGTCGCCGAAGAACGTCTCGGATGAAGCGTCGTCAAACTCCGAGGGTGATGGCGTTCTTCACGTTTTTCGCATTCTTCGCGTTCTTCGTGTTCTTCGCGAAGGAGGATGAAGACTCAAGAACTCTGACAAAACCTCTCAACGAGTAATCCTCCAAAAAGACTTGTTGGTCTTATTTTATTATTACGCCAACAAACGAAAAAATGTAAGTAACGACCCATCAATTCGTTTAATTAATTCAACGAAAAAAACCGCCCATTTAAATCACAAAATAAACCGCCCAATTAAATGGTGCGTTAAGGATTT
Organism: Viscum album; assembly: GCA_963277665.1. Taxonomy (NCBI): domain Eukaryota; kingdom Viridiplantae; phylum Streptophyta; class Magnoliopsida; order Santalales; family Viscaceae; genus Viscum; species Viscum album. Next base: position 1,666,695,791 of record OY728143.1, on the reverse strand, counting down.
AAGAAAACGCGTCAGTTGACTTTCATAATGACGGGTTTTCGCGGGTGCGTTACTTAGCGGAAAGAAACGGCGGGGCTCGTGCGGGCCTCACCTTGCAAATATCCTACCAAGAGGGTAGAATATTTCTGGATAGCACCCTATCCGTTTTAACTCAGTTTAAGTGGCTTTCAAGTGGGTTCAAGTGGCTTAAGTGAAATAAAATAAAATTGTCGAACAAATTATTTTATTTCTTAACTTTAAGCCCAAAAATTAAAAACCACACCCGAGCAAACGCAACTCCGGAAGAGGCGTTTCTAAGAAAACATCGGCGCTGCGATTTCATCGGTGCCCTCAGAATTCGATTTCGGGTACCGGTTCAAAAGTTAGAAAAACCCACTCGTCCGTTCACTGAACGTACCCGAGCCAAACTTCGGAAAATGATTCCGGGCACACCGGGTCTCGGAATCAGGTGACGTCAGAAACTGCGTTCTTGTAATATTCCAAAGAAAATTAAGAAAAAAATTTCTTTGAAATTTACGGGTCTTTACACGCCACCTGTTCCTCCATAAGAACCAACTCCTCCCGGCCGGCCTTCTTGCTGGAAAGATCCCTAAATAGGCCATCATACCAATCAGATTCCAGGATGATCTGCATGGACTCGATCTCCCTAGAGAGGGCATTCAGATCATAACAAGGGGAGTTGTTTTTTAAGCCACACATGAAGGTCCCCACGAAGTCTCCTTAATTTGTTATGAAAGGAAATCCATCCAAGACCTTGAGTAGGCCTACACCACGAGTCCCACAAAACCTGATGATAGCTCAGGAGGCTAGGCCACATTTTATAAAAGCTGCAGCGGTAATTGCGATCCTACCATGGAGAAAAGGAGACCAACAAGGGGGAGTGGTTAGATAAACTACAGACAAGATGGGTTACCTTGGCATTGGGAAAATCCGAGACAACCTAGACATTAGTGAGACACCGGTCCAGGCAAAACCAGGTGAGTCACCCTCCTTGTTGGTTGTTACACCAAGTATAGCAATCACCTATGAATACCAAATCCAAGAGGCCCTTGCCGACCATAAACTAAACGAAATCCAAACTTGCTTTCTGAGGAAAAGCGTATCACCCTTTCTTATCAATGAGATCTGCAATAATGATATTGAAGTCACCCCCTACCAGCCATGGTGAGTCCCCATATCAAAGGATTCAAGAGCCTCCATAGGGAAAGTCTTATCTGAGCATCACAACCACCATACACGAAGGGAAAAACCCGTTGATGAGACCCAGTAGAAATTTTAGTAGTAACACACTGCTCCGTAGCCTGAACCAAATGCACCGAGCTAAGATAATTCCAGAATATCCAGATGTGGTTATTTGTAGAATCTTCATGCAAGAAGCCTTTCAGCTTAATCATCCTCGCAAATTCCCCAATTTTAGCTAGAGATTTCTTGGGTTCCAAAACCACCACAACATAAGCTTTATGAGACCACGATTCAATGGAAAGGAAATCAGATCTGACCCTTGCACCTAGGCCACAGGCATTCCAGATAATGATATGAGACATTAAGAACGAGGGTGCATGGATTTGACCCCAGGAAAAAAGGCCCCAGTGGTATGCGATGGGAGAGACGAGGATCACGTTTCTTAGAGTGAGAATTTGTATGATTGGCCACATGTTGAGGAGAGGACAAGGACACGTGAGGGGTTGAAGGGTCCAGAGCAACAGAAGAGGTTGAGGAAGAAAGCAGATTCAAGGGAGTTTGGATAGGAGAAGAGGGATCCATGGGAGGGGACGCCAAGGGATGAGGAGCACCAGAATTGGAGACCCGCAGGCCATTCTGAGGAGGAGGCAGGAGGTTGAGAGGCTCGGTGAAACAAAACTCCATCTATCGAGAAGGGCCAGGGAGGCAAGGAGAAGAGAAGCAAACTAAAGAGCCAACAGTCTCTTTACGTTTGGACCACCTATTAAGAAGATTCGGGGGAACCTCCAAGGGAACTAGAGACAGGTAGGGGGCAGTAGGCCTAGACGGAGGAAGAGAAAGAATCCCAGGAATAAAGGGGTGTATCCCACCAGGGAGGGGGGGGGGGGGGGGGGGCAAAGGATCACAATAAATCAGTACCTGAACAAGGGGGAAAGCAAGGTGCATCTTTCAGCATACCGAGAGGGAATGACCATTCAAGTGGTAGAAGGAGAAAAACCTGGGGCTCGAAGGGAAGAAGAGAGGCTGTGACCAGTCGAAGGAGTCCTGCGCATGAAGGGATATCCGATCCGGGAAGGGAACCGAAAGATCCCTATCATCCCAGATCCTCACCACTGAGGACTCATCCAGATTCATGGTGCAATTTTCCACACACAGAAAGCTCCCCAAAGAGTTTTGATAGCCTACAAGAAGGCCCCGTTCCAAAAAGGTAAGGGAAGACTTGGAAGATCAACCCAGACAGCCGCTCAGGAAGAATCTCTTCCATGATGCACATCCATCAGCCATAAGGAATGAAAGAAACGCCACTACCCGATGGACCTGGGGGCATTACACCAGGCTTGGATGAAGTCCTCCTATGACGCCCAAACCAGAAAGAAGGAACACTGATTCAGGGATGAGACCCGAACCGTAAAATCTAGCCACCACGAGTTCACAAAGTTATGGAATGCAGAGAGCAGGGGATTTTCTGAACCGAGCCACGCCGTTAGCATCCATTTAAGGCAAGCCGTAGCTTCAGAGAAGGCCTTAAGAGGGACATCCAAGGCAATCCAAGGACCATCCGTAGCCCTGACAGGATGGTAAAGGCAAACCTCTAGGAATTAGGGTGACCGAGGAATCGGGGGAGGCCAGCAAAGGGCATCCACAAAGGAAACAGAGTGACATACCATGGTAGGAGAGGCTGGCAAGACAGTGGTCGGCAATCACGGAGGACAGGATGAAGACAGGATAGGATCAAAAACCGCCAGAGAGGGCACCGCCACCATCCCTAGGGAGGAGGCTACTGGAGAAGAAACAGTCGATTTTTTTAGAAGCAGCAGCAGCGTGTACGACGCGTTCAAACGAGTGGGAGAACCCATTTCTCAATTATTTTATCTTTCATTTAAGGATTTTTCTCATACATATACTAAGCGTTTGTTTTTCATCAATCATATACAAACATGATATATAGGTTTGAATATTTTCATCGATCACATAATCATTTTAAATACTATTTTTCATAATTCAGGCATCAAAATTTCATCTTGGTCATTCATCATTGGAATGAAAACGGAATCAAAGGTGAAGACTAAGAAAACACACAACTGAAGGATAAAATTATTATTATATAATAGAAAGAAATCAAGAATGTATATTTTATATTATTCTTTATCTCGATGGTACAATAATTCATCAAACTCAAGATAGAGTAAAATAAATCTATCGAATCTTATATGAAAAATATAACTCACCTATTTAGGTATTATTTTATAAATGCATTCGGTTATATGCATCTTATAATGATACATACAGTCTTAGAAATACTTAATTTTGAAACACTAAAATTCATACTGCTAAAATAGAAACAATGTACCAAAATAAAATAAATGGATGATTTTATTCATATGCAATAATACATTCATTTTTGAAATAGAAAAAAAATTACCGATAACAAAATTTCTTTAAGATGAAGAATATAACACCCTAAGATTTCATAATACAATTCTCATTAAATAAATAATGTGTTAAATAGATTGTGTCACACATAACAACAAACTAATATAACATACAAAATATTATATGAACATTATTATAGAAATAATATGAAGAATAAAATCTCCAGTAAATTGAAAGTTATAATTATTTAAAAATACTTACATTTATAGGATAAATAATTATTATGATTTAATTTTTGGTGAATTATATAATAAAAAATTAAAGTATTCTTTTATAAAAGATGAATATTTTAATCTAGAATTTTTCAATGTACAAATAAATTAATATTCTTTTAATTGATATGAAATCACATTAAGAACACTTAATGTGTAAAAGATACCATTAAATAAAACATTATTTTCTATTTTTTATTTTCATTTACAAGATTTATATATTAATTTTATAAATTCTATTTGATAAAATGAACATAATATTTGAATTTATAATTTCAAATTCCACTTATGGTAATTTTTTGGTATTTTTTTTGAAAAGGTTGATTTTTTTTTTCTGAATAGTGAAAAATTACATTTTTTAAAATACTATCACAATTATGAAATAATAATAATATAAGAATGAAAAGAAATATGTTAATATTTTTTGACCACATATATATTAAATAAGTAAAATAAATAATTTAAAAAATTATGTTCAATTTAAAAATCCTTTGATTTATATTTTATAAGAAAAGTGATATTTTATTCTAATAAGAAATATTTTTTGTACACTTCTTTTTATCATGAAATCATAAGGTTAAATTCAGTTTTGTATTAGTATTGATGACATGTTACACCCCTTTTCTAATGATATAAAAATAAATTTCATGCGAATAATTACTATGTAATATTTTGGTGTGAGGTAATATTTACATTCAAAAAGAGAGCTCTCTTTAAACAGGTTTCTATTATATTACACGTAGTTGTTTTAAAATTATTTTTTACCACCTATATAAATAAAATCCTAGAAAATTGAATCATATTTGAGACCATATTTCTCAAATTTTTAATGATTTTAATTTAATTTTTAGCCATAAAATTAAGTTACCATGGTAAATAGTGAGTCACCTCGATAGAGGGTTAAATGAGGTGAAAGAATTAAAACTATGAGATAAGGTCCCAAATTATTATATATAATATTATTAGGTGATTCTATTTTGAGTAAACTCATATAAAAATATTAATGTGGAATTTTTGGGAAAATATTTTAATAATGATACGTTAATAGTATTTTAAAATGTTCAATATATACAAGACATTCAGTCTAGTCACTTATAAAAGGATCCCTTCTGCACTCATTGCTCTAAAAAATATATAGAAACATTCACTTCCCAAAGACCTACCCAACTAACATCCCAAAACCATTAGCCATTTCTTGGAGGCAATGGTTACCCCCGAAATACCAAACTAAAAAGGAATTATGAGTAATCTATTGAAAGATATCCAAGGAGGAGGTGATCGATTAAATTGATATCTTTCAAGTTTATTTCTTCTTCTACCTCCTAAAAATACACTCGAACCACATCAACATAATTGAACCAGTATAACTAGTATAATAAAATGTTATTATTTTGATGTACTAATTATTATATAAATTCACTACATCTAATGAAAAATGAAAATGATGCTCATGCGTATGTGCAAACTACCACCTTCATTATGAGAGATATTTAATTTATCTTCACCCCTCTAATGGATGTTTATAAAGATAGACTGAGTGAAAAAAATATGATAATTATAACATAATTATTATTCTATGAAGTTAAACCATTTTATAACTTCTTTTTGTTTATCCATTATAAATTCAAATGTTCCCATTCAAACATAGGAACTACCGCCTCAATGAATGATGTTTTTCATTTTTAATTACTTTCTTACATGGATGGTTTCATGAATGGATCGAAAAAATAAATTTGAAATTTATAACAATATTATTTTTTATGGATAATTTTGAAATACTATTAATAGTAATAAAAATGAATGGTCATAGTAAAATTTAACAACCTAAAATTATTATATTGACACACTTTGTATATACAATCCATTTACCATTCTTTTTTATTTTTATTATTAATATAACATGTCATGAATATTATTTAAAAAATCTATATCATGTTTGTGAAATTATAAAGAATAATTAAATATGATAATATCAATATACAATAATATATTATCACTCGTTTGGTCATTATGACATGCCCTTGTTTTGTTCAGTTTTACAACCTCCATGAACTATGTTAGAATGATTATATCAAAAATTATTAAGGAAACTTAAATACTAGTAATATGATGTAATAATTATAAAAATGAGATGTTTTCATATTTTTAAATAATGAAACATTAATGATAACAAAAAATTAAATGTAAACAATGTTGTTTATTTGAAGCTGTAAAAAACAAGCTTATCAAGGAAGATTCTTGGAAAAGTAACTATTTCATAACCGATTAAATTATTATTATTTTGGAATGATATATAAATTATAAAATTACACATATAAACCCTCTAAAACCAAAAGATGTATACTTTTTACCATTACTAGGATATATAGTTGTGTTTGAGATTAGAGCTTGAGGTAATGGATTTTTCTTTAATACCAAGGAAGCTCAGTCAGATGCTAAGCCACTGACCGTTTATTAAAAGAAATAAAAAGTACAACAGAAAGAAAAAAAAAGATATAGAAACAACTACATATCATAAAATTCATACCCGTCACCACATCCAGGATAGATTGATTCTTTCGCAGTAGCCGACTCCCACTCCGAACTTTCATAATGCCTCAGGACCTTGGCATATTTCCTTCTAAGATTCAACTTCTCCAAGGAAATGAACTCCTTAACAGACTGTGTATTCTTTTTCACGCCCGAGGTTGCACCACATTCCTTCCCAATAGTAGACCTGGTAGACACCGGCTTGGGCAGATATGAATTGTCCTTCCTCGACCTTCTTCATGTTGGGACAGACTTGGATCCCTCACACCCAGATATCTTCTTCTTCCCACCCTGAACAATGTCACTGTAGGAGGGCCAGATCAAGCTTCCAACATTCTCCTTGCCACTATCAGAGAGGTCCCCCCATTTTCCAGTAATGCACACCTCTTGATACCCCTCATTCACTCCCCGCTCCTGCTGAGAAAGATTGTTAGCATCAATCATAGCCAAACAAAGTGGCTGTCCTGCAAATTCCAAAGTGTCATGAGTCCCCTTCTCCATTGTAGTTTCACCAGAAAATGTATCCTTACTGCCACTTTCATTCAGTGAAATACTTCCCTCAGCATTATAGGCCTTCTCATACACCAATTCTTGAAAGAAATTACCAGTGGAAACATTGAAAACCACAACTCCAACACCATCTTCCTTCCCTTTAAACTCCTCAACAGAGGCATCCAAAACTCCCAGAGCTGCGCCATCCCCAGAAGCAGCGGGGTCCAAGTCCGGTTGATTAACAGGTTCTGGCCGCGAAGAACAGCCAGAGCCTTCAACTGAGAGAGCCTTCTCAATACCAAGATCAAAAGTATTGAAAACCTGTCTCACCATCAGATTTTGTGGCCTCTGCTACTTCTCCTTCCGAACATCACCACCATTGATCTCTAAAGGACCGGGCTACCCCACTTCCTCAACTTCCTTCACCACGGGTTGCATCTCAGCCACAATCTGCTCGATGGACTTCCCTTCCACACAAAACTGCTGCTTCTGAGAGCCTTCAACAGAATCATGCCTTGATGGCATGCTTTCTAGTGGAACCTTCAACAACGGCACAACCAAAGCAGGCGCATCACTACCACTGTTACCCTTCCTCACCGCCCTTTGCGAAACCCCAACCAATCTATTACTACGACAGACCATGTCCACATGTCCAAACCGACCACAAGTAGAATAATGAAGCATCCATGATTCAAATCTTACCTCCGGCTTCCACTGAAATTCCTTCCCATCGGTGATCCAAACCCACATCACAGGCGATCATGCAACATCGATCTCAACACATATCTGTGGACAGATGGGATGAAATATTACCTCCGTTCGACAATCAGAACACATGTATCTACCTATCATGTTCCCAATAGCATACAAAATGACTGGATTTTGGAATGACAGAGGAAGGCCAGGAAGACTCACCCACGTCACCATCGTCGAGGGATCACGCCGCATGTGGAAATAGAAACTCCATCGAAACAGGAAAAACGAGTCTCCATTTCAAAGTTGAGGGGCTCTGGACCAGGCAGTAATCAGATCATCCTCCGTCTCAACCCGAATCATCAGACGTCATCTGTCTATTAAACCGACTACCGTACGCTCATGAAGATACTAAGAGTTGAAAACAAACCGGTCAAATTCATCAACCGAAGGACGCTAATGTCTAAATTTAGCCACCAGCATGAAATTGCAAAGATCTGAGGCACGATTGAGCTTCTCCAGGGAGAGAAGGAGTTGTGGTGCTCCCTGAAAGAGGTCATGAACTTTCGGGGAAAGTTGGATCTTTGTGAAATAATAGAGATACTCGGGATTGTAGAATGTCAAGAACTAGTTCCTTCCATTAGGTTTAGAACACAGATCTCCCCCTCCAATCGAGAGGGGGGAACAATGCTCCACGACATCTGACTAGGTCATCACCGTAAGGGATCACCGCCCGCGAGAGCTCCTCTCCAAGGAGTTATTAATCAATGGAATTTTCTTTAATACCTTATTTTAAAATTTTCAAACTCTATCTATTGAAGGTCTATATTATTTGAAATGATCCAATAATGATATTATATATAATTAAATTAGTTTTAAATAACATTTCCAACAAATTTTTGCCTTCATTACAATTTGTTAAGAATAAATCAATTAAACAATTTCCATACATGTCAATTTTTTACTTTCTTATAAAAGTTTGAAAAGAATGGATTTTAATGTTTATGAATTGATCAATTTTCCTTATACCTTTTTATTAATAATTAGAAACACTTTATTAGATTTTATTTTTTTAAAGACGTTCCTTATATCATTATTCTGTAGATTTTTAGTTTTCCAATGATTTCAGAAAAATAGGATATTTATTCTTATTTCTATGAGACAAATGAATGTTATTATTATAAGGGGATCAAATAATTTTTTTATCTCTTTTATGATAGAAATAAAATATTTTATGTGTTTTAATCATTTTATGGTTCTTGTACATTGTTTATGATAATGGGTGGGTTTGATATATATATCTCTAATGCATTGGGGAATGAATTTTTCCCTAGGGAATATATATTGGAATTAACTAGTTAAGATATTCCATTTATAGGGTAATTGTAAGGTTTATTTAAAGAGTGATATGGGTATAATGTACCAAGAAACCAATATATTTATTCAATTCATTAAAATTGGTTTTTATTAAATTCACTTTATTTTATAAGTTAAGAAATTGTGCTTATTATTTTAAGGAAAGTTTATGAAATATTTACATAAAAGACTTATTATTGAAAGAAAAGATTCCATATTTTTCATAAAACCCAAATGATTTTCATTTATTTTAATTTATTATTTTATAGGAAATGATTTCTTAAAATATTTGGGTAATGAATTTTATTTCATGAGTAAGTAATTGATTGTTTGAGAATAATGTTTATCATGATAAAAGGTAAACATTTTTATGTGTTATTAATATTTTCAAAATGACTAATAGGTTTCTTTATTTTTAAAATCACTTTCTGAGATTTTTTTACTCATACAATATTTTAAGATGTTATTCATTGGATCTAATTATGAGTTGGAACTATATAATTAAAAAATCCTCTTCTATGATGACTCATATTAAATAAAGAAAAAGTGTTATGAATTAAATATGGGTGTGAAATTATGAACCTATTTTTTTTGGAAAAAATATACACTATGTGGAAGTGTCCACATAGTTATGTATGGGTTTTTCTAATTATCTATAACTATACAACAAAATGATCATTGGAATATATAAAGTTTAAATCATTTATATAAAACTAATAATTATGGGTTGATTAACATATAGGTTATTATAGTTGGTATCAAAAAAACAAGTAAATAATATGTTTTTAGCACCAAATTAGGGTGTTTAGGTCTATAAAAATATAATTACGATGATAAAAAACCTATATAACACAGTAGTGAGTTTCAAACCAAAGTGGGGTTATTTTAATAGTGGAATATCAATCATTTTCCATTAATGGATTCGATGTATTAAAAAATTATTCATAATTTTAGTGGGACAAAACTTAATAAAAGTCATTATTACGTGGTAATAATCATGAAACTTATCGGATAAATTAATTAATTGTAGAAAATAACATCATTATAATTAAACATATAACTAATATTAATCCATATGATAGAAGATATTAATTTTAGAAACTCCTTTGACTGGTAACTTAAACAGATTTCTTATATTCTGAAAATTATATGTGTTAGAGAGACACCATACTAAGTAACCAAGTGCTAAAATTGTTCAATAGGTGCATCTTTATTATTTCAAAGAAAATAACCATTCAATTTTTCATTCAAAGGAATTAGAAGAAAAATTACCTAGGGAATTTTAATATTTACTTATATACTAAGTTTGATGAGTTTTTTCAATGATACTCTATATGATTGAGTATGTGAATGAAATAAAAACACTAATGATTTTGTTAAGTATTTTTATTGTTAAGGAATTTTTTTTTCATCAATAGAAATTTTAAAACAAGTTAAAATATTTAAAGAAACATTTACCTGTAATTATCAAGTGTTGAAAATATATGAATTAGGCCTATTATTTCTACATTCTGATGCTCTAAAGAAAGTATAACTTGATAAAAGTTTAAACCGGAATAAGTAATGGTAGTTGGAGAGTCCAATAATGCTTCTTAATGTAACCATTAAATAAAATTGAATCCTTATGTTATCTGGAAGGTGGAATAATGATTTAATATGATAAAATTTCTCAAGATACCCTAAGAGGATTAAGAAACACAATGGATATCCTATTGTGGAAAAACTTGGGGAAACATGAGAAAACGTTCTCTTTAACGAGATTAAAAGAGAGAAAAATATAAAATAATGAAGAATAAAAATAACACATGACACGATGATTTATGTGGTTTGGTAATAATCCCAACATCCATGTTGATGAAAATCGCTTCACTAAAATTTTTTAGTAGGATTATAGGATACAATCATAGAGTACATGAATCGCTAGCTTGAATAAGCTAGCAAAGAAACAAGATGAATAGTAAATTGTGTTTCTATAGTTCCCATTTTGTAAGACCACTATACTATAGTGATACAACCACCCATTTATAATATTCTAAAGTATCATTTGAAGTAAGTGCACTGGGCTAAAGTTCCACTATAATATGTTGTTATAGTAGGACTTCAATGATACAATAACTTGTTAGTGTCATAGGTCTCCTATGTTATAGTTTTGTAAAATTTTATACAGTTCTAAAAATTTATCCAAGGGGACTTCATCCCCTAAACCACTAAAAAGGGTTCTATAACCCTTCAATGACCGATAAACTCAATGTGGTTCTCAAACCATGAGAAGTGAGGCTTTTTATAAAGTATTGCACACTTGTGGTAAGACTAATTTTATCCAAGGATTTGGATACACTAGTAAAAAATTTCCATACCAATTGGAATTTTATTATTATATTTTAAAGGGTATAAGATACAAAATATAAGCATTACAATTATAGTAAATATATGTGTGTTCAAAATAAAAAGAACAATTGAAAGGATCTTTTTTTATTCAAATGATTATGTAAGAGATTATACATAAAGAATTTGAATATATCAAGATCATATGGTATATGAAATTATATGTAACTATCTCATATTTCTCTTATGAGAGGAAAGAATTTTTTTCATTAACAACGAGTTAATGTAAAAAAAATTAGATGTGTAATTATATACATAGGGTTTTTGATTCATCATATTATATGCAATGTTTCTAGAAATAGATAAAGATAAAAATGTTTTAGAATGTAAAATTGTTCATCCAAATATTTGCTAAATTATGAGTTATGATTTTCTCACCACTGATTTGTGATATATTTCAATGAAGAAATATTTTTCAAAGAAAATGATTAAAAAACAAAGTATACTATATATGATATGGAAATAATAGTTTACTTGTTATGTACTAAAAAAAAATGGAAATATATTTCATTTTAAATATACAAAATGTTTGGGTTTCTATGTTTTATATTCAAATAATAATAATGGATCAGTGGATAGAGGGGGATTATGTATGTACTTAATAATTTAAAAGGTTAAAAAATAATGGATTAAAATAGTATAAATTTTAAGTGAGTTTCAAAAAATATACTAATGTGTTTAGGATATGTGAGAGTAAAGAAAAATATAATTGTTACATTTAGTTACCATGAAAAAGTGAATATCTCTAATTTCTAAAGGGTTATTCTAGTAAATTTGGAATTTATGGTCACATTGTCACAAAAGAGTTTAGGATGTGTAGTTAAATATTAATGTAAATTGTTAAATTATTTTTCAAGGAAATTTCTTGATGGGAAAGGTTAAATAGATAATGATTTCAAACTTATGGTAATCCAAAAAATCTATACATAAATATTAAATCTTATTAGATTAATATATATTACATATCATTATGATCCACACCAAAATTTTATTGGTTTTGTGTATTTAGAATCTCGATTACCTAAACAACTTGTGCATAAATGATATATATCATCTCCTAATAAGTTCATCATAACTAGCACCCTTCTTATAAATATAAAAGTTCAATACCTTTTTATATACTAGGGAAAATGAAGCATAAGAAAGGGTGAGCTCAGATTCTCAAAAAGGGTAAATAAAAGATATATCACTGATCATTGAAGTATAGATTCAAAAAAAGTTTATGATAACATGAGATTAACATTTTAAAACCAAAAATAGAAATTCATAGATCATAATAATGAGTCATTACATAAATCATAGTAGTTCATAAGACATGAAACATAGAGGAATCAAAGAACGATATCAATGAGAGAATAAAATTTCCATATGACCATGTTATAAAAGAGGGTAATAATGTGTTTCATAATCATAATCATAGAAATTGTATGTTAAGGATACCCTCCAAGATATTCATCACATGTTAGGATTGGGCTAACCACCTGTGTAAACTTTTCATGATTTGGATAACCTTATGTTTACCATCATAGGGTATTAGGAAACCTCCCATGTACCCACTATTAGGATTTTGATAACCTCACATTTACCCTCTTTTCAGACTTGGGATAAACATATGTGTACCCTAATTTATGATTTAGATAACCTCCAGTGTACCATTTTATATCATAAATCATAAATCCTTACCCAATGTGTTAGTGGGATGTATAGTTTATAGACTACCCATCACATAATCATAATCCATTCATATGTATTCCACAAATATAATAAAATATTATTCATATCATCATAGAATAACCCTTGGAAAATAATTGGGTTTCGTAAACATCTCATCATCATAATCATAATCCATATAGAGAAATAACAAGTATGGAATCATTGGATGATATCCAATGTAAATCATAAATAACATCAAAGGATATTATCATAGGTTAAAATGACTTTAAAATATCAACAGAATATTTCCAGAGGAAAATTCCATTTTCATTTTGAAATAAGAAATTAGAAATTTGAAAATATTCAAGAAATTAAGAAAAAATTTTCTTAGTAAACAACTACGGAATATTGTAAAGGGTGATTCAAATCATGAATGTGGGAAATTCCCTTCACATTATAATATTTTAAACCAATGTTTGGTTCATGCTTCTATTAAAAAGTGGATCATTTAGAAAATGGAAAAATATTTGTTTTAAACCATTTTTTAATTTAAAAATTTGTAAACTGACATTAAAAAATAATTATAGATTAATAAAATTATTCTAAATTTTTTTTTAATAAAAATGGATATGGAATAAAAAGGATTTATATCCTAATAGAAAAGTAATTGTAGCTTTCCTTAAATGTATAATTTCAATCTGTTTATTACATAAAATGAATAAAATGAAAGGAAAAAATGAAATATAACAAAATAATTAGAGGATATAAAAATTAAATGGTTTTATTATAAAAGGATTATATAATTCCCCATAATGGAAATTCATGCATAAACAATCCTGATTAAAATAAGATTGAAACATAAATTCCTTATATAAAGTTGGATATTATTCATAATCACTCTGAGTATAATAAATTCAAATTTCTTATGCTTATATACCAAAAACATTTTCATACTTATAACATCATATGTGATCCAATTATTACATTTAAAAGTCTATTAATTAATAAATTTTTGTTAAAATCATCATACACATGTGTTATTTGTTTCATTTTTTTCTTGAATGTTTCTATTCAGATGTTTTGATCCTTATAATTTGATCTTGTTTAAATTATCTCTCGAATTTTAATAATATAATGAGTATAAAATTTAATCATTATATTTAATTTTATAACTATTAATATAAAGAGGTAGGAAAATGAATTACATCACTTCATGGAGATGATAGTCAATATGTATGCATGAGAGATGTTTCCATTTTTTTTATGGATAGATTTAAAGATGGGAAATTAGAATAAAAATTTCCAAAAATTATAATAATATCTTACATATCATATATTTTTATTAAATCTATCATTATAAAAATTCATGAGAATTAGTGTTGGAAAATGAATCGTATTGCTTCAGGGAGGTGATAATCCACACGAACACATGAGCGATACATTAATTTACCATTTGATGGAAAATAGAGATTAATAATGTTATTACATTAAAATAGTAACATCTAAGCATATGGGAGACAATGATATTATATTGGAATGGTTTATATAGAATTTAAGGATCTATAATAAGTGAAAAGAAAGAGATCAGTTATAAGGATTACCTTCTCTTTGAGATACCTCCTTCGTATTTCCTCTTAAGTACTCAAGGGATATTCATTTTCAGAGAAACAAAACCACAAGAACATGAATAATTATGTTTAGAAGAGTTTTTATTAGTATTTTCTCAAGCTAAGTGGATCATGGTGTTTTGAAGAGTAGATGAGAGGTGGCTTCCTTATATAGTGAATGAAAGTAAACACTTGGAATTAATTAAAATATTAAAATATAATAAATTCTATTTAATTTTAAAGTGGAACTGCATAGCCAAAAATTTGATGATAAAATAGGTTAATGTTGACATCTATTCATCCAATGAAATTTGGATAGGTTTATATGGCATTTTATATAATATCCCCTAAACCAAAATCATTAATACGATCATTTAAAACATAATATTTACATTTATGGATTTGATACTAATAAATGTTACCCAAATTCAACCATTCAAAACATAAAAAATCAAAATTAAATTACTGCATCACTTACAACCCTGGGGATATTTTTGGTTGAGAGCTTTATAGAATATGGAGAAACTCTTAAATTACAATATCCATGACTTCAAGTGAGTATTTTTTCCAATATTCCAGACTTTTCATATTACATAGTAAGTCTTTAACATCTCATATAAAATAATTCAAAAATTAGACCTTTCTATAAACACTACTGGAAAACTAACATATACCAACGGTTTGGAACTGTTGGTATATGCCTCCAAACCGTTGGTATATCCTATACCAACGGTTTGGAGAACCGTGGCCAAGTAAGCCGTTGGGATAGGTCTATACCAACGGTTTTCCCCAAACCGTTGGTATAGACCTATCCCAACGGTTTTGGAAACCGTTGGTATAATTAATATGAAAATCTTTACCAACGGTTGTGGAACCGTTGGTATATGTATTTCAAAAAAAAAACATTCGCTGGGATTTGATCCCAGCACCCCTAGTTTATTATTGAACGACTAAACCACTAACCTAACATGACTTTTGTGTATATAATTACATAAATATATATATGTATTCTCATAATTATATTAAATTTTGATTTATATAATGTTCTGGGTAAGAAGAAATGATAAAAAATCAAAGGATCTATACCAACGGTTGTCAAAACCGTTGGTATAGACCTATACCAACGGTTTTGACAACCGTTGGAATAGATTTTGAGCCTGGATTTGATTTTGGGTGAAGGTTGATTCATGGGTGACCTTTCCCAACGGTTTTGGCAAACCGTTGGGAAAGGTATACCCTTTCCCAACGGTTTTGGCCAAACCGTTGGGAAAGATGTCCACAAATTGGACCTTTCCCAACGGTTTGGCCAAAACCGTTGGGAAAGGGTATACCTTTCCCAACGGTTTGCCAAAACCGTTGGGAAAGGTCCCCACAATGTGGGTTTTCCCAACGGTTTGGCCAAAACCGTTGGGAAAGGTCCCCAAAAATGTGGGCTTTCCCAACGGTTTGCCCAAACCGTTGGGAAAGGTGGCATCAAAGTGGGATTTCCCAACGGTTTGGCCAAACCGTTGGGAAAGGGAACCTATACCAACGGTTTTTATGAACCGTTGGTATAGAAGCGTTGGGAAATGTCAGATTTCCAGTAGTGAAATAATTCATTTATTTTCATTCATCATAACCTATGGAAAATGAGGAAAAAGAAGGGTGAGATCAAGCAATCGATAAGGGTGAACATAATAATTAACAATTAAATGTCATCAGTAATAATTATATGGGAATAAGTATATGATGATATTATCAAAGTGAATATTTATAAAATAAAATAACCATGGACCATCAAAACAAGGATCATTGAACACGTGATATGAAATAAATATCTAACAAATGAACGTGTTATAAGATTCAATAATCAAGATACATGTGATGTCAATCTTGGTCAATTGAAACATTTTAAACCCCATATCAAGCCTAAAAATAATGTGTTGTAATTTTGGAACATCATTAACATATCTTACTTACACTCACTCTTATAAATGGGATAACCTGCCTGGTAATTCCCCATATTCTATTAATATAAACCCATTAAATAGATAACTTCATTGTCTCTTCATAGTTACTTATATTCAGTCAACACTGTTATCAATACCCAATGAATTGAAGAGATATAATGTGTCTAACACATTATATAAGATTATTTTTCGCACCCATTAATCATATATATTTTATAAATACTATTTATAAATAGAAAACTATAATATTTCACTTTTCAACATTACAACCCTGAAACAACAATAATTCCTTATATCATTATTAACCAGTATAAAGGAAATGTGTTTTCAGAAAAATATATCCAAAACTATCATGGTAATCAATAAAACTATGTAATATGGATTGAATTATAAGATCATAATCCCATGAGAGGAATCGATAAAGGATGATGACATAAGAGAGAAGACCTTTAAAGGAACATTTAAAACATTTTTTTTGAAAACAAGGGAAAAGACCCTTTTATTTGACAAATATTTTATAAAAAATTAAAAAATATTGGGAATTTGTTTCATTTATTATAGCCATGAAAACATATAAATGATTATTTAATGTAAATTATGGTCATGAAAGCATAAAAATTTATTCGTGTGATATATATTAAATGACAATGTTCCTTTCATACATTTGTAAAAAGTCAAAAATGAATTGTTTGGAAAACATTTACAATGATTCAATTTAAAATCATTGGAAATAATTTCAGTGTTAAAAAAATACCTTAATAAATAATTAAGTTTTTAATAATAATATTTTAGTAATCATGTTTAAAAAACATGGATATGGGATAAAAATACACCTGATCTAAAAGAAGGTAAAAGTTTGGTGTCACTTACTAATTTTTTTAATGTTTCTTTAATCATTAAAAGAAGAAATAGAAATTAACAAAATAGACTACATTAAAAACAATAAGAGAATAAATGATAATTCATTCATAAAAATAATCATATATGAATTCCCCAATGTGACATTGAATACAAACAATCTCAAAAATGAAAGGATATTATAACATAATCCCATTTACAACTTTTTTAACTTTTGAATCAAAATAAATTTAAAGAAAGTATATGACATGGCACTATAAATCCCATGAATTTAATAAATTAATATTTTAAAATTTATTAATGAGTAATTAAGTGCACCATACAAGGAAACTATGTAACACCACATCAAACATTTCTCAATAAAAGAAGATCCAAATAAAGAAAAACTTTTCAAAGATCATATATTTTAATGTGATAATTAATTAATGAATCCATTATGTGAACATATGTATGTCCATAGAAAAAAATTGAAAATACATAAAAAACAATATTGATATTATTTCACATATAATCATGGAATAAAAATTTCAATAAATAATAGTCATAGCCCAATGAAAATAAATTCATTTAAGAAACCATTTACCACTTTGTAACATCCATGTCAAATCCCATTGGATGAAGTAATATGAATTAAAAAATTATAATGATGTATGAAGGATTCTTGATATAACATTTAAAATTTTATTATATACACTATATAATTTAAATTTGGTGCATAACACTAGAATATTTCTTAATGGTGGGTAATTGAGATGAAAAATCCTACCTCGAGTCCAGACCTACTATTTATGTCCTTTAAATCAATTATATAAATCATATATCAATTATTATTTTTTCAAAATAATATTTTATTGTTTTAATTCCTTATGAAAATACCATTTATTTCAATTTTTTCGGTGATATTTAAAATTTCATATTCAGTTAAGTCCATGCAGTGTGTTTTGAGGACATTCAGTTCATAGTTGAACAGTGACTTTAATATGTGACCATGGTCAGAGGGGCCATTTCTTTCATCATATAAAAAATAAAAATAATTAAATAATTATCATTTTCATATATCAATTATACTTTTACGTCCAACCATGAATGATTGTTACGAAAAATGAACTACATTACAATCATTGAGAAGGAGGGTTGTATGTACACATGCATAACATTTCCATTTGTAGAATATCATGATAAAGAGAAGGTAAGTATTATTTTTTCATTATATAATTATAATTATATCATATATATCATATTATATCATTAAATAAACTTATATATAGTATCCATGTGATGTTGTTTTGAAAACATTATCACATCGCTTCATGGAGATTGTACTCCATTAGTACACAAGAATAACATTATCATTTTATTCCATAGATAGAAAGATAAAAAAACTGATGATATATGATAATTAATTAATTATAATTTTTCATGAATATAATATATATATATATATACACAATAAATCCATCATTATAACCATATGTGAGAGGTGGTTATGGAAAACATATTTCATCGGTCCACGAAGCTGTAGTCATCCATACACATGAATGTCAATTTTGTTTCCCATTTGATGGAAGAGGAGATGGATAAAGGTTATTACATTAGAAAAATAAAATCCTTGTATATGGAAGATACTTATGTTATTATATTATCATTATTGGTGAATTTTTCATTGAGGTAGAATAAAAAATAAAATGCGGAACCCTGGTTAAAAACTATACCTCTTCTTTAGAAAACCTCTTTAGGTTTGTACATAAGCCTTCCTAGGATAGATTTATGATTATACCAAGGACTTTATGATATAATGAGCGATTTTTGGATGGTATTTGGTTATGTATTATCTGAACCAAAATCTTTTTTTATGTGTGAAGAAAAGAGGAGAGAAGGTTCCCTATTATAAGTGAGGGAAGAAGAACTTCTAGAATTACATTAAGTATTAAGTTATTATAAATATATATTAAATGAAAAATGGTTACATAATGATATAATCTGAATATATACTTATTATGGGTCTAAATTATATCATAAAATAAAATTTTAATATGTTTAGGTTATGTTTTTACCCTTATTATTTTGTTTTATCCCATGTTATTTATTTTTGGTGATTACCATGATAACATAGTTTTTTACTATTTGGGGGTCAAGATAGATACTATAAATTAGAAAATATACCATAAATGGATTATGGTTGAAATTTTAAAACATATCATAATCATGTGGTTGAATATAGTATTTTTAGGAATTTTAAATGATTTAATAAAATATTATTAATGTTATCTTTTGAACTATTAATTTAATTTGACTTATAAAATTATATGAAAGAAAAGAAATAAAAATATAATCATTTAAAATGTCCCAAAAATTTTATAATTATCTAAATAATTCATGAAACACATTAATTCATTCAATTTTTTTTACTTTTATTATTTATAATATCATTTATTTTATTCTTCTATTAATTGAATAAATACAATACTGGTGTTGCGTAAGCATTAAAGGAAATTATTTCATGACTAAAAATTAAAAATTAATTACCATGATAAACAAATATATATTTCAAGTAACTATTTATGACAAAAAATAATTTGTTTTTATCTCTATCAAAAAAATAATACATTTATTAATACCAAGAAAGTGTAAATTTTCACTTTATAATTTACATATATATTTTAAAGTCGAAAATAAAATAAATATGTCCCAAAATTTAAATATTTATGAATCATGGATGGAATTTGAAGAAATAAGCTCAAAAATAGGATAAAGGAATGTCTTATGGTCATTTTTTATTTCTTATCATATTAGTGTTAATCTTTTTACCTGATTTACCCTTTTTGTGGACAAATTGTTTACTAAGGTTACTTTTCATAATGGACAAAACTAAAATGGTAATATTTACCAAATTTATATCTCCTAATTCCAAATATGGAATCCATTTTTTTAGGATTAAATTTCTCAAAGTTTTAGAAATTAATTTCTAATTAAAACGCCGAACATAATGAAAACAGTTTTTCAGAAAAATTCATTTTTATGTATAGAAATATTTTTATTTAAAATTAAACCATAAAATTAATTCAAATGAGAATAATTTTATTATCAATAACATATGATAAGTAATATTACATTTAAAAAAAATTAATATAAAATTTAATTCTATAAATTCTTGAACAATTTTTTTCCCATATAAATCAGAATTTTCACCATTCTCGAGAAAATAAATATTTTTAGAAATATCCCAAAAATTTACTCTAATGTAATTTTTACTTGATGATTTGAGAAATTATTTCCTATTTATATAATAATATTTGTAATAATTATAGAAATTAATTATAATTTTCCCTCATAAAAGATAATAAAAACCATTTTATTAGAAAATTATTTTTGAAGAATAAAGTCACTATAAAAAATTAAGTGTCTATTTCCTCAGAATTGATAAATAAATTTTTATATTTTAGGAAATTTATATATATTTCATAATTTCCTAATGCTATTCATACCCCCCAAAAAATTCAAAAACCGATTTATAATGGTCAAATTTAAATAATAATATTCCACTATCCGTTTAAGTTAGGAGTTATATATCTTGTACACTATCGACCATAGTTTTCTCTTAAAACATCATGAAATTAAATTATTCCACATTTAAAAAATTATTCCCTCATGTTTTGAATTTTTTCTCATTTATTAATTATATAAAATTTTAAAATACCATGATGAAATCCCGCACCATATAAAGGGTGAATAAAACATCTTCTTAAGAATTTGGAAAGGGAAATATAAATGTCATCTAGAATAACACATTACTATATTTCAAAATAAGATATATTTTTTGAAACCTAAAATATTATCATAGTGAAAAAATGTATGGATAATGATAGAGAACATTAATCCACAAAAATTGAATGATTAATAGAAATTTAAAGACCACAAATATGTAACCATTGTAGCGTGAAAAAGGATACCCATTCATTAGAACTGAAAGGTAATAAGAAAAAATATTTAAAAATTTATTTCCTATAGTTGAGGAATTTCTTTACCATATAGTCTATGACCATAATGAATTATACAGAGTAGAAAAGTATAATTTTATATATTAAAAAAAATCCCCACAAACTCATTTTGTTTCCCAAATGTTAAGTATTAAAGATGAATTTTTCATCACTAAAGAACTAAAATCAACTTCTAATGGGTCCCATTATTAATTAGATTGATAAAAAGATATTCCACCTATCATTATAAATAAAAATAAAAATTAAAATTGATAGCACATGGTAAGATAATTCCCAAAATTAGAATTCTTCATATAAAGAAATAATACATATAACTCCAAAATTTCCACAACAATAGAAAAGGTTTATCTTAGATCTTAAATAAATAACCATATATCCCAATGAACCACAAAGGTTATTATATACCTTTAATATTCCATCCCCAAAAATTTAATAGTTTTCTTCTAAAATAATCCTCCATGTTTAACCTAATGGTTATATATATCTCATCCCAATAAAATTTATCACCAAATTTCATTAATCACTTTATAATATTATCACTGAAAACCAAAATTGTGGTGTATAATCCCTTTACCATATGATCAACCTTAAAATTATTAAGACATGATGACATACATAACTCTTATGTTAACCTCACATAAAAATAACCCGTTCTAAAAATTTATTTAAACCTATCATCTAATATTAACTGTAACATCCTTAAACCAACACACATAGATTTGAGGATTAAAAACATTTTTTTTTCATTTCTAGTATTGGTATTGATAAATGTTACTCAATTTAAATCTTCCAAAACATAAAAAATCAAATGAAAACTATTTTATCATGTAAAATTTAATGACATATTAGGTTTAGTGTTTTGGATAATTAGTAAAAATGATTATATAATAATACTCATTCCTTGAAGTGTGAATTTTTACCATTACACCCATGTTGTCATATTCCATATTAATTCATAAAGATATCCCATAAAATTATTCCTATATGAATATTTTCTAGAGATAATTTATTTAACATCATTTTTCATAATCTAGGGAACATGAAACAAAATAAGGGCAAGCTCAGATGCTCAGTAAGGGTAACCATAATAATTAACCATTAAATGTCATAAGTGATCATAAGATGAGAATAAGGATATGATAACATAATTAAAGGGAATGTGTATAAAATAAAATAACTCATGCCCATAAAAATCTGGGTTATTAAACATGTAACATAGAATAAATATCTAACAAATTCAATTGTCATAATAATAAACAATCACGAGCCATGTGATGTCAGTTTGGATTGATGTAATCATTTAAAACCCCATAGAAAGAATAATGAAAATTTGTTGGTATATCAAAACATAATTATCACAAAACTCTTATAATTAGTCTTACATATGGGATAACCTGATCAGTTAATTCCCATAATCTCTTAGTAGTAACCTATTATATGGTTAAATCCATCATCTCTTAGGAGTTACTTATATTCAGTCAACTCTATTATAATTACCCAATGCATTAGAGAGTTATAATGGGGCCCACCTATTATATAAGCTTTATCAGGCTCAATTTTTCATCATTTATAATATACATGTACTATTCATGAATAATTTTTTTTGAGTATTACACTTTTCAACATAAAACCCTTGAAACAAATGTCATTACTTATAACTTTATTAACCTGTGTAATAGAAATGAGTTTTAATGACAATCCATTTAAAACAATCATAGTAAGACTTTCGGAGAAAGAATATGGATGATATCATAAGATCATAATCCCATATGAAGTATCAATGAAGGATTATGACATATGAAAGGAACAAAACTTCTCATATATAGATATTACATATTTTATATGAATATTCATTATATTACAGAAAAACATGCCTGAGGATCATAATTGTTTAGTGGGATTGTTGACTAGAAAAAAATCATCAAATTTATCGAATTATCTTCACATATCCCATAATGATTTTCCCACACAACAAACTTCATAGACATACCCAACTTAAAACCTTTCTTCATTGCTTGGTGAATGTAAACACAATAATGGTTGATCTCAAATACCCAATATGGGTAGAAAATGGAGATATATAAGAATAAAATATGCATATGGGTATGAGAACATGATCATTAAATTTGAAAACCATACCATGCACTTCAAATATTATAGTATTTAGTAATATAATAAATACTAGAGGTTCATAAGACATGAATCATGTAATATCTGGTTATTTCCCATGTATATAACTCTTTTATTTTTTCATTGAACATATTTTTTGGGTTTTTTATCACCTTTGATCCTCAATGGTCATGTTAATTTTGAAAAAACCAATAATTTTAGATGGAAAATGTCCTAATTTTCATAGATTTAGTTTTTTTAGAATTAATGGAGTCTCTGTATAAATGTTTCAAGGGCATATGAGGGTTCTTTGTGTGTTTTCAAAGTTTTGGAGTTAGATCAATCTTTTTTTATAAAAACTGGGCTGAGAGTTGTATGATGAAAAAATACACACCCTAAACATTTTACATGATCTGTAAATTCTGGCATAAACACATTATAAACTTCTTCAAGGAATAAATTAGTTACACACTGTGAAATTATTAAATAATGTTAAATGTTAAATCAAGGTTATGTTAACCAAAACCGGAACATTTTTTGGGGTAACTTACAAATCAAGAATTACATGTGTATTTACCATGCTAAAAAATTATAATTAATGTCATGAGAATGTTTTAAATTTCACATACATAATCATCCATTATCCATCAGACCCTAAAAGAACTCTATACAATTTTGGAGTGCTTTATTCCTTTCAGGATGTCACAATTAGGTGTCTAATCCATGGATAGTTGTTTCACTTTGGTTTTACCATATCACCATATTGTTCAATGTTCACATGATATATTATTTTGACCATTATGGAAGTAGGTGTTAATTTTGATCTGGTATGATCTAGTTGAATCTTGTTATATTTATCACCTTTGTTCTTATTGAAGATTCCTATTGGAAGCATTGCCTAATCATTGGATAAAGGTACGTGGTCTAGAACCAAACCCTATGATCTGTTTCTAATTTATTTTGCATGTAAAATATTATGATATTGTGCCTATATAACATTTTCATTAATTAAATTTTTACGGTGATGATAAATCATGCATTAGATTACTCCTTGGGCCCCTTTTGGATCTAATGGAATTACGTCCAATCTTACAACTACCCATAGAGAGATCCTACCCTTGAATAATAATGAATAGACTAATGTATTGAAGTATGTTTTAACATGATATCAGAACTTAAGTGATTTATTTTTATAGATTGACATTGGAAAATGGATTAAATGGTTATTGTAATGGATGGTAATGATTTGATATAAATGATTGTGCAGATTTTCATGTTAATGGTTTACGATCAATATGATAAGTGAAAGGGGTAAATAAAAGATAAATGGAAATTGAAGAATTAACCATTGTGGAATAAAATTTGATATTGTATGTGTGATTCCTTCTATAATATCATATGTCATGATCCATGATAAAATTCTAATATAGAGGGATTATCCTAGTTTTGATGAAATTAATATATAGGGGGCATGAACCAAATATTAAAACGAAGATATAGAGGGAAATTCATAGATGTTTAAATTATTATATAGATCACTATAATGAGATGATGTAATGATTATAGGGCTTGGTTCAGATGATGAAATGCTTATACAAAGGGATTTTCTTGGATCCATGATTACTCCATGGACATGTGGTTATAGTTGGAATGGTTGTGATGCACAATCAGTGATATTCTAGAATGGTTCTAAAACATTTTTTTGATATATTTTATTACTTGATTAATTATTACACATGTTTATCATTTTATTACATTCACTTTTTATCAAAAAAGTTTTTTATACACTATGGTGTTGACCGACTATGTTTTACAAAAAATCATATTTGGGGCACTATTTGGTACCAAGGTAGATTATATAGATCTGTGTTTGGATAAGGTCAAAAGACCATGTTGTTGATTGTTTCTCATTGGATGGGTTGGAGGTTAGAGATAGTACTGACATAGGGTTCTCGATAGGGGTATTTTGAGTTTATTTATGTCATTATAGTCTTTGATATGTATTAATTTCAATTTGAAATTTAGATAAATTTGAACATGAAATTACATATTTTATAATTTGATTACTTGGTTTATTATTACCGTTACAGTTGTATGATATATTATTTCTATAATTTCCATCACTCTAATTATAATTTATTTTCATTATATTTTATCTATGTACTAGGCGGTATAGCTTCCCCACTATATTTTATACACCCCTAGTAACTGTAAAAAACCTATGGTGTCACAACCAAACCTAAGAAATCTGGGAGTCGGTGTCATGATACCATTACATTGGAATAGATACAAGTAAATTACATCCCAAAGTAATGAACAATATAGTAGTCTTGGTCAATCCGATATATACAGGAGTCATTTTTACAAATGAATACACTAATTAAAACATATATTTTTTTTAATAAGGATGATAACTTTATTCCATTTAGCATATCCTTGTATATCATTCTTATTACACATTAGGGAATCTAGTGGAAAGGAAACTTAATATGGGTGAGCTAAAATGCTCAATAAGGGTAAGTAAAGTGGAAGTAGTAATGAATCAATGAGAATAATAAATATGGAAAGGTAAATATCTGAGAAAAAATTCCATGTAATCAATAAGTGGGAAATAAGTGAGTAAATAATATGGAAAGGTAAAAAACTGAAAAAGAATTCCATTTAAATAACTGGATATGGAATAATCAATATAGAAAGGAAAGGAACTAAAAACACATGCCATATAATCAATAAACTGAGAATGAAATTCATCCATAGAATTTGTCATAGTGAAAATATCATGGATACTAAATAATGAATCAAAAATGAAGGAAATTTTTTATCATTGGACATTATGTATGATTCACATGAAAACCTATACCATCAAGTCCTTTCACTAGATGGTTTAAAACTACATATAGAAAACCATTTAATTTGGGAAGCTAGTTTATCTCATGAGAACCTTTCAATGCATAGAGTGGCTATATAAAGTCTATTCCCCACCCATCATTTCCTATCCAAATCATTCCTCATATAGAGTAATCAATTCAACTAATAAACAATATAACTTATCAAATATCTATATTTAATAAAGAATATGTGTTTATCAATATTTCCCCATCTAATAAAATAACTATCGAAGTAAATACCATATATAAAAATGATATATGGTTTAGGAAATAAACTTATACATGATAAATGATATGGATAATTAGGATAAATTCAATGTCTTATGATCATAAGAAATTTAATATTTCAAGGGGACTAACAAAAGAATAAAGGAATTGGATTTAAATACCATCCTTGTACAAATAATCATAAACCATCCAGTGTAATAATAAATATGTTATCAATAACACATATCCCAAGTGGAGTAAAATGAAGGTTTTTTTGTTGATGAATATAAATACTATAAGAAGATATTTTAAAAAAATTCTTGAGGAAAATATACTTTTAATTTTTAAAAACATTTTAAAATCATTTTTTTTGAAAATCACCTTTAAAAACATCTTTAAAAATTAACATTTTAAACATGAAATGGAAGCTTTGAAGGAATGAGGGAGGGTAAATCTGTACTTGTCATACAAGGTAAAAAGATCATTACTTTTTCAAGGTAAAAAGTTTAAAAAAATTCCTTGTTTAGAAAGAGACAATAAGAGTCCTCTGAAAATTTTGTAAAATAAAAAACAGGGAAAATTGAATTTAATAAATCATTTTGGAAAGAGTAAAAACATTTTTTAAAACCTCTTTAAAAAATAGGGATTTTATAAGAAATCTAGTTTTTTTACTAATGAGATGATTGAAGTCGGTTTTTCATAAAAATATTTTTATAAAATATTTTGAGTTCTAATGTGTGGAAAAATGGTATTATTACTTGAAAAGGGACATGAATAACCCTAGGAGGATAAAATTAAAGGGTTTATTAAATAATTATCAAACAATTTCCTCTAATGGAAATTCCAGTGTAAACAATCCTGAACAAAATGAGCATATGAAGTAAACCCTTGAAAAGACAATAACATTTATGTGAGAATAAATCAATGAATATATTATTTCTGTCAAATGTAAATCCAAATAAAAATTTAAAATGAAAAAATAGATATTGAAAATTTATTATACACATAATCATGAAATATTAACAGCAACAAGGAAGTAATGTAACCCAAAGAAATAAATTTGGTTATGAAATTTTTGTCCACTTCGTACTACTTAATTAAAATCCCCTTAGATGAAGTAGTAATAATGGAAACTCAAAATATAATTAATAATGAATGAATCATGATATTATTTTTTAATTTGGATGTATGTGCACTATATATATGAAATTAGGTTCACAACAATAAATTATGTCTCAATTAATTGAAATTAAGATGAAGTCCCTTACTAATTGGTAACTTTTATATTATAATCCCTATGAAAGAAATAACATGTTTTGAAACTCTAAATACAAAGAATATAAATTTATTCATGATATAAAATAAAATAAGGGTAGTGTATAAACCATACAAAATGAATAAGTATGAAAATTATGTATTCTATATAGAATGAAAAGTGAGACAAGAATCCCTTACCTAGTGTTTCCTTTGGGGTGAACATCCTATAAAATATTGTATAATGGTTTTTAGAATGTTAATAACTTATACAAAAAATATATAAATATTTATAATATCACATATTATCATCTTATAATGTATCATCACCATTTTTTTTACAATATTTCATTATTTTCACTATTTTGGGTCTTAATTGCTTTGTTTATTGAGAATGTTTTGACTTGTTAATTGTTGTTCTTATTAAATAGAAAATTATTTAATCATATAAATAATGTAAAACATGATATAATTTTCATATATATATATATATATATAGTATATATCTATTTATAATAAACCATAATATTTAGAGATAAGAAATGAAATGCATCGTTCATTGAGATGGTTGTCCGTACGTACGCATAAACACTATTTTCATTTCTTTTTCATATCAAAAGAAAGAAATGTAAATGATATATATTTATATTAAAATTAAAATTTCATATTTATGTCTTATATTTCAAATATTTTTATTAAAACCATCACTAATTCAATCCATGTATAGCATGAGCGAATCACATAACTTTGAGGAGGTCGTAGTCCATACATCCACAAACAATATTATCCTATTTACACAATTGGAGTAAACAAAGTAATGTGTTATATATGAATTAAATAAGTATAATTACATTATAAACATCACATATAACAAATAAAACTAGTATTTCCATAATAATTTCTGCCATTAGAGGTGGTAAAAGAAGAATGAACAATCACCATTTGACGAGGCAGTAGTTGGTCTGTAAGTTCATTATCCATTAGATAGAAGTGTGTTCAATTTTAGGTCAAAACCTTATAATAAAAAAACATAATTATATTGAGTATAATGTTTTAATTATATAATAACTTAATAATAATAAATTATGGAGTGTACAAATAAATAAAATGAAATTTATCGTTGAATAATGTTACCTCATTTTCAGGTAACTCATTTTGGTTTATACCAAAAGACTTACTTAGATGAAATTCCTCCCAAGGTGATACTCCTAGGATTAGGAGAGAGATTTTGGGAGATTATTTGAGCATATTTTTTTTCTAGAAAAAAGGCTTTATATGTGTGAATAAGTGGAAGGGTTGAGTTTCTTTTTATAGTGGAGGATGAGTGGCATTCTTGTAAATTTTTTAAAATGGAATTCCACCCACATTTTTTCAATAACCAATGGCTCCAATAATGGATAAAATTTAATAAAACTGGGTATAGGGTTTAAATATGAACATAAAATGGATTTTCTAAAAGTTTCTAGATCATTTTGGCCATTATGATTAAGGATTAGTCGTTTATTAAGCTAATTTTTCTCTTAATCGCTATAATTAATTTTAATCACATTCTCTAATATTTTTTGTCAATAACTGATTTGACATTGTTATAACTTTTATATTATTATGATTCCAAATATAGAATTAATTTTTTGAAATTCCAACCCCAATAGTGGTAGAAATTAATTTCAAATTAATCCCATAGAGGAGATAATAATGAAGGTTTTTAAAGTAAAATTGCTCAAATAGTTGCTATGTTTTACATCAAATTTCAATGTGAAATTGATTCCAATTAAATAAATTGAATTAATTGTTTTAAAATTTATCTAGTTTGACTTTAAAACAAATTTAAAATATAATTTAACCTTATAAAGTATTGATATGAAAAGTTATATTTCAATTAAAATTCAATATTTTTCGCTATTTATTAAAAAATAAAACTTCACAAAAAAATAAAAAAAAATCACCCTAAAGTAATTTTGATATCTATATTTCATTTTTTTGTTTATTTTTACATATATAATTAATAATAATATAAAAAATTGTATTTAAAATAGGTTCTCTAATAAATAGTGGGAAACGTTCCTTCATATGAATATAGGTTTTTATGGATTAAATTGAGTTTTTTCTTGTCTTATGCCTATAAAATAAATTAAATGAATATAAAAAATATTTTATTAAATATATAAAATATATATTTTACTAATATAATTCTCTAATTTTAATCAATTTAATTAATTAATATAAAATGCATTTGGTGCATAAAAATAGTTCTTTATTTAATTATTCTCTTTATATTTATATGGTTTATATATTTTAATTTCAAAATAATTAGTAACCAATGAATTCATCTTATATTTTTATAAACCATATATTTTCATTAAATAGTTAATACTATTCATAACTTCTAATTTAATAACTAGGTTAGTTCTTATTATACTAAATAATAATACTGTTGTTAGGTAAAAGTCAGTCTTGCATGTAACAGAAGTTATCAAAGAAACTCATTGTTGTGTGCGTCATGAGCTAAATCATTATTGCATTAATTGTAATAAATATCATATAGTGAATGTATTTCAAATATTAATAATATTTTAAAGTCTTGGGATATTATATTCCCTTACATACTTGGTGTTTCATGCCATACATGTTATCGAATACAAGGTTCTTATTTTGGAATTTCAGGCCATTACATCTGGTATACGCGGAGGCATGCTTGAGGAATAATAACAAACCTGATTTTTACATGTGAGAGAGTTCCAAATTTTGGTATGTTATAATGTGGTATTAGAGGGTTGTTTTTATTTTCTATTGATTTACTAT
The DNA here is from genome assembly GCA_963277665.1 of Viscum album. Taxonomy (NCBI): domain Eukaryota; kingdom Viridiplantae; phylum Streptophyta; class Magnoliopsida; order Santalales; family Viscaceae; genus Viscum; species Viscum album. The sequence continues at coordinate 1,666,665,184 of OY728143.1, read as the reverse complement.
TTAGGAAAGGTAGAAATTAGATTATGATGTGTCGAGACATGGTAACGATCTTTTACATGTGAATAGCTAACCCATATATGGGAAAACATTTGGGTAACCAATGATGGGAATGTTGTTCATGATGTTCATTTGTTACAATTTATGTTATATCACCTTAGCTGATTCACATGATGCGTGATGTCCTTGTTTCTTGAGGTTTATACTCATGGCCTAATATGGCATGACATGAGTATGCATGCATCATGTTAGGGACATATGGATATATCATGAAATGTATTGTTCATGATACATACATATTTATTGCATGGGAAATATTTTATTTTACAAACTATGAGATGATATGCCGATTATATCTGAAAAATGAAAATTAAAGAATTGTTATGTCACGCTAATTAACTTGTAATACATGTTTAGAGAGACCATAAGAAAGTGTTTCTCTATTATTGTCACTCATTGAGTATGACCTTAATTTTTTCCTATTTTCTAATGAGTGTTTTTGTATTGTACTATAAATTCCTCCTCATCATCTTTGATTTGAGATTTAGGAGAGTGGAAATCTTTATACTTTTAAAGCAGTTAAACCATAGATTCCAATAGTTTTAGAGGTTCAGACGGATGCACAACTTCAAAAAATCTTCTTGAGGGTCTTGCAATCAATATAAAGGGAGACCATTTTCACCTTACATTTGATGTAGAAGAAAATGAGACTATTTTATCAGTAAGATCCACATATGATTAATGGGGAGGGATCCCCTTAGGAAACTATGTTCTGGATTGATTCCATCTAGAATGTCATAAATAACCATGAGACAGACACAGATAGAATGGTGATATTTTTTGCATACATACTTCATGGACCAACCATGAGTTGGTGGGACATTTTAGAGAAATATAGGAATCAATTGTAGTTATCATGGAAGTAATTTAAGAATAATTTCACGGGACACTTATTTCTGGATACATTGAGGGATGATAAGGCTCATGATTTCATGCACATGATGTAGAAGGGCATGTTAGTGATGGACTATGATGGATGTTTCATAGACTTGAAGTGATTTTTCCTATATTCATCTGGTGATGAGATATCTAGGGTGAGATTTTTTTATGATGAGATTCACTATGATACCAGGTAAGAGGTGAACGTTTTTCACCTGAGTAGTTTTTTAGATGTGATGAATCATACACTCATCATAGAATGGAAGATAAGAGAGACACTGAGCAGCGCCAATGTTGTTTCATCTTGGAGAATTGGGAGCTATTTTTTTGATAGAATATAGTGCCTCTATGAAAGTTATAGTCTAGGAAACAATGGGTAGAGTAGCCAGAGAAGTGGTAAAAAATATCACAACTATGTTATGTTGTAGTTCTATAAGTGTGGAATGTTTTTACACAAGTGGTATTAGTGTCCATACCCTTATTTAAAGTGACTCACTTGCGATAGGTTGTGTCAATAGTATTTTTTTCTTAGGGTCATACAAGATTAGAAAGGCATTAGGGGATTAGGATAGATACCAGAGTTTTAAAAGGAAAAAGATACCAATGCATAAAGTGGTAGCTGAACTTCCACTAGATATTCAAGTTGAGGAAGGGGACATGGTTTCCCAGTTTAGAAGTGGTAATACTAGGAAGTGGGAATATCCTAGTATAGTTAGACAAGATCCCAAATAATATGTGTAAATTAGCTACATGATATTAAGTCTAATCTAAAATTTTTGGACATATGAATCTTTATCATTATAGGTATTATTCTTATATAATCTTTCATTTCTTTTGATTTTTTTTAATACAGTAGCATCACATTCCTTTATTTATTATCATTTTTGAAAATTGTTTTGGTTGGTTGTTGAAATAATGGATGGTGTCTTGACCATCGATACACTATTGGGAGTGTGATCAAGGAATATCAAACATTTCAATGAGTGTTCTCTAGAAAATGGGGGTTACCATTTCTTTTGGGAACTATTTTTAATGAAAATGATATATTTTGACTAAATTCTTGGGATATATTTTCTATTTTTATAGTAATATCTTATAGAAAGTTATTTAATTATTTTTACCTTTCTATCTTCTAAAGGAGGAATCTATATTCACTAGGGAGAGTGGGATATTTAGGCTGACCATGTAAGACCAATTCAGGGCTTATTAGATTGTCTCATAGATAAAATAGAAATATTTTCTCTGGATGATGGTGGAATTAAAAAGATATTTTTCCTCTACAAGTATACATTTTTTAGGATTTCATTCTTTACATGATCTATATCTTACCACATAATAAAGAGATTGAGTTTATGATCGAGTTGGTGTTGGGAGAAGAGACAGACTTTATTCGCCTTACAGGATGTCATGAGTAGTGTTTCAGGAAATTGAATGTACAGTTAGAATATTTGGATGATAGAGGATTCATATTTCATAGTATATCTCTAGTGTTTATTCAGTTATCTTCTCCATTTAAGATGATTGGGCTTTACTCTTATTGTGGATTATCATAGATTGAACCAGATGATAGTAAACAACCAGTATCCCCTTCCATGAAAGGATGATCTATTCAATCAGCTAATAGGTGATAAAATCTTAATATTTTTTTGATTAGGATACCACAAGTTGTGTTTTATTCCATCAAAAAAACCTCATACTACTCTTAGGATCAAATACAGCTTGTATGATTTCGTAGTGATGTATTCGGTATAACAAATTCACCACTGTTATTCATGGATTTTATGAATCAGATACTTCATCATTTTCATGAATTTTTTTTGATGGTTTCTATCAATATCATTCTTGTGTATTCATAGTCAATAGAAGATCCTATCTAGAATCTTGAATCCATCTTGAGTACATCAATAGAGAATCAGATTTACACTAATCTAACAAAGTCCAGTTTATGGATTGATAAATTCCACTTCCTAGGTCATTTAAAATTAGATAAGGAGTTTTATTAGACCTAATGAATGTTTAAGACATTGAATAATAGTATAGACCCATTAATTTCTTTAATATTTGGATTTTTATGGGTTTAGCATGTTGTTATTGGTATTTTATGTAGGATTGTTCCAATATAGAAGCACCGATGTTTGGGAAGAACAAGATAGTGGTAGTGTTTTTTTTGTCATATGATTAAGAGATGGATTTTTAGGAGATAAAGGGTAGGGTAACCTCCATATCGATCGAAACTTTACATTTTCAGATTAAGGAATAAACTATGTTTTGTGATTGTTTCCGACGCTTTCGCCGGGGCGCGCACATCCGTCTGCGGAGGACGCGCGGCTTGTTGCCCCGCATTCCCGCTTTCCAAAGGCGGGCAGCATTCACTCCTTATTCAGGGACGTCTGCTCCTTGATCAAAATGGGATGATGGGATTTCGGTTCTTCCCCATGTGGATTCCTCCTCAGAACTCATCACCTAGTCCGGGTCTCCCTTATAGATTTAATACGTAGTTCGTGAAACTCTTCCCAGTGCCATGTTTCCATGGACGCCGGTTAATTACACTGCTTCTGTCGGGACATTCCAAAGGGTCCAGTCAGGGCAGCAACCTTCGGTCAGGGGAGTAGTCATGTTGAGGCATCAGTAGCGTGTCTGGATGATGGGGTACCTGGCATGTCTGTCTGTTATCCTTGACCACAAGGCTTCTCGAGGGCATGGAAGCCCGAGGCATCCCACATCGAGCGCGGGGAATTACATGTCATAGACACATATATGAGGTTTTCCTCAGCTTCCCGTGTTCAACACAGGGTATGCCGCGAGTTTAACGTCTAGCGGAGACGGATCAACCCAACCAGAGCATTAGCTAGGATAGATCGGATTGAGGGATCCTCCTTGAAGGGATATCGATACCGGGGCCAGCCTATGGGCGACTGTGAAAAAGAGCGTACCGACCTGGTCTCACCAGGATAAGACGGTCCAGGAGAGAATCAGAACGGGTGGTGGGTTGATGAATGGAGTGGAAGGAGAGTGAAATGGGACCATCGCAGGGGGCGACAGTGAAGTTGGGCTTGATCCTTGACGAGGCTTCCTACGTATCCCTGTGGAAGGGAATCAAAGTCCGCGTAGTTTGGGATGGTGCCGGTGAACCGACGTGAAGCTGGACCTTGGCCCGATGAATGTCGTCAGCATACCGACGTGAAGGTGGACCTTGGTCCGATGGGAATCGTCAGTGTACCGACGTGAAGGTGGACCTTGGTCCGATGGGAGTTGGGCTTTAACCTCTGGGAGGATTCCTACGTACCATGCCTTGACATGGATCAAAGACCTCGTAGTTTGGGGTGGTCACAACGGCTTGCCGTCGGACGGGAATTGCAGTTTAGCGTCGTGCTGGACGGGAGTGTGCAGTTTAACGTCATGCTGGACGCGGGTGTGACCCGACGTGAAAGTAGACTCGTGAGTCCACTATTGGTGGGCTTGAACCTCGTGGAGGCTCCCTACGTACCATGCCTTGACATAGATCAAAGTCCTCGTAGTTCAAATGGGGTTTGTCGGTGAACCGACGTGAAAGTAGACCTTGGTCCACTATTGGTGGGATTGAAACTCGTGGAGGCTTCCTACGTACCATGCCTTGACATGGATCAAAGTCCTCGTAGTTCGAAAGGGAATGTAGTTTAACGTCATGCCAGACGAAGATGGGACCCGACATGAAGAAACGACGGGTGGGCTTGAACCTCCTGGAGGCTTCCTACGTACCATGCCTTGACATGGATCAAAGTCCTCGTAGTTCAGGATGGAGGGGTCAGGGTTGGTGTTCGCTCTAAGCCCACGTGAGTCATGCTCGGTGTGAGAAACAAGAGGTTGCAAGGACATGACGATCACGTCGCGAAGGGTGCATCCATGAGAAGCGAAGAGGGGCTTACGCGTTGGGCGGCCCATGGTGTTGGGACTTACTCCAGGATGGAGGCCCATATGGGGGTGCCTCGTTCCCTATCACTCCCTCCACTGACATTGGTAGTGGGGAAGTACAGAGATGCATGGGTGCAATCATCCGTACGAAAGGTTAGGGGCTTACGCTCTGAGGCAGCCCTTCCCCTGCGAACATACGCCACTCCGACAAGGAGGATCTCATTCCATGTGCGGAAGAGTTCCATTCCCATGGAGACGAGTGGTGTAAAAAAATGTTTGAGTTGGGGGGACCCTTCGTGAGGGAGACGAGGTTGGGTCACAGTTTAACGTCATGTGTTGAGGACGTGGTGCTTGGCAGTTTAACGTCCTGCAGCTCGGACGAGGTGGGTTCACTCCACACCCCTAGGACTTACATAACCGGTACCCTCTGGTCCTTAGGGAAGGGAAGGTGCCGGTAAGGCCATGGTAAATGGGTGTCGTGGGACGAACCATCGAGGGGTCCACGTTAGCGTGGCTATGCGAAGAAGCAATAGCCGTTAGCGTGCCTATGCGAAGAAGCATTAGGCGAAGCAACACTACGGGTGGTATTGTCCATGGGACTTTGAAATCACATCGTGCAAACCTGGAGGGTCGCACGGGAAGAAGAATCGCTAAGCAGAGGAGTGTGCTTTGCGAAGTGGGGTGCCTTGGCCTTAGCATGGGGCGTAGGTGCGAGTGGAAGGTGCTTCGCGAAGTGGAACAGTGTTTGCGGAGTACTGCCTCACGAAGAAGGGGTGCCTCGCGAAACAGGTTCCTGCGAAGCAGTGTGCTTCGCGAAGTGGAGCGGTCCTGCCTTAGCATAGGGATCACTCGTATGGGTTGGGTGTTTCGCGAAGCACAAGTGCTCCGCGGCTGCCCGGGTTCCCTTGGGAATCCCATTCCTCCGCGAACGCCCTTGAGCTTTGCGAAGGGAATCCCTCCCGGAAGAGGGGCTCAAAACGAGACAAAGCAGAGTCGTCTCGCGAAGTAGAAATACCTCGCGGAGCTCATGATTCAAGGGGCAAAGCGTGCTTCGCGATTCGGGAGAGGAGAAGCAGAAAGGTCGGATTGTCCATCCTCGTGACTCAGGGGGAGTCCAGTATTTATAGGGAAGGGGCTCCGCGAAGCAGGGCTCACGCGCCGCCTCTGGTGCTTCGCGGCGGCTCGCGAACGTCAAAGGGATTCGCGGAGCATTACCGCCTCTGGTGCTTCGCGGCGGCTCGCGAACGTCAAATGGGTTCGCAGAGGATTACCACCTCTAGAGCTTCGTGGCGGCTCGCGAAAGTCAAAGGGGTTCACGGAGGATTACCGCCTCTGGAGCTTCGTGGCGCCGCCATGGTAGGGGCGCTTCGCGGCGGGGCTTCGCGGCGGAGCTTCGCGACGGAGCTTCACGAGGCAGCGCGCCGGCCTTTTTCGTTCCTTTCTTTCGGGCCACATTTTTGGCGCCAACAAATGCCCCCCCTCAGACTTGGAGCCGTGGAGGGAGAAGGGTCGAAGTCTGAGGGATAATCTCCAAAATTGTCAGTGGTTCGCGATGCAGCATCGCGAAGGGGCCCCGCGATACTCGCCGGGGCCGCAGATCCGGACGCGCCGCGATGCTTCGCGCGAGTGAGGCATGCCGCGATGCTCCGGGGTCGCCGCCTATAAATAGGGGGTCCGCCCTCTTTTGTCTTTACGTGCCTTCCTTGTCTTTTTGTGCTCTCGACTTCGCGAAGCTCCGCGTACTCCGCGACAGCCCTCCACGAATCGAGCTTCGCGGCGAACCGCGGGTCTCCGACTCCGCGTCCGCGCTAGGCGAACTTCTTGTCGGCCTTGGCCAGACTTCGCGGCTTGGTCTCGCGGCTGATCTTCGCGATCCGTCTTTGCGATCGAGCTTCGCGGTCGAGCTTCGTGATCCATCCGAAAGAATCCTTTTCTGAGGGCCAGAATTAAAATGGCTCATCAAGAAGCTGTCTTGGGGATCCTCGCAGATGCTGCTCGTCGAGATGAGATGGCCAACCGGCTAGGCTTGGGGGAAATGGTTCAGAGCCACTCGGACCACACTTCTTTGACAGATCTGCTGTCGGAAGGTCAGAAGGATTATCCGAAGTGCAAGAAACTGCCGTTGTACGGCTTCGGGCTGAGGGATGACGTCTTCATCCCTGAGGCGAGGAGGGATGAACCAGCTTGCTGGTTCAGGAGCACACCGTGCCAGCACCAATGGTTCAGGGCGGCCGATGGTCATGCGCGGGAGGATTTCACACCCATCACCGCTGACTGTCTCTACAACCATGTGAATGATATCGACGGGAGGCCACTGCAACCGGAGATGTCCCCTCCTCTCTACCACACCATGCTGAAGGCGGCTCTGCAGGATCCGAAGAAGGGATGGTCCGATGAGTGGGAACTGCGTCAGGGCGAAAACTTTACCGACGACTGGGCCTGAGCCTACTGGGTAGGCGCATCATGCGAGGAGTTCGGGGCTGAGCTGAGGAGAGTGAGACTGTATGAGGCGGCATGGGCCTCCCAGTTCCACATTTACCAACCAAAGCAGCTGATGCCGGAACTGCTGAGTAGATGGTCGTCCAGGACCAACACTTTTCACCTTCATCACGGGGAGGTGGGCATCAGCCTGTGGGATGTCCACCAGGTTTCTGGGGTCCCGATCTTGGGGGCCATGTATGACGAGTTCCTCCCCGTTGCCAGCGCGTGGGGAGATGCGGATCAAATGCCGCGATTGGCGTCGGCGCTGATGGCGCTCGTCCCTGGAGAGGACAAAGAGGCAGTGAGGGATGTCCACTTCAGAAGATGGTTCAAATGCTTCCTGAATTTCCCAGAGAATCGAGAGTTCCCGTCGAGGCCTCGAACTTGTCCGAGGGCAGCCCAACGGGGCAAGGGGCAATCGTATTGGCGGGTCTTGGAGGACAGCCAATGGAAGACTTTGGGTTTCAGTGTCAGCACCGAGCAACAGCCAATAGTCAGGCTGGCGGCGTTCATCACGGCTCTCATCTGTGGGTGGATCCTACCGGTGAGGGATACAAGCATGGGGGTGCGGCCCAGCTCATTCATCATGGCGTCGATGTTGGCCATGGGGTAGCAGATCAACCTGGGGATCCCGATGCTCACCAAACTGTACAGAATGCTGCGGCATATTAGCGAGGGAAAGAAGCCGCCAAGGATATGCGGGACCTTCCACCTCCTGTATGGGTGGATCGCAGCGCATATCAGGGGGATTTACGAGTATCCAAACCCCATTTCGCCGCCGGGATCAGACTTTCGCCCCTCCATTTTGAACGCAGTTGGGAGATTCCCGTTCAAACTGGCCATTCCAATGGTGCTGAATCGGGTGTGGAGGGCGGATGAGTTCAATTTCCATCCCTTCCCGTTGCCGACGGGGATGCTTACTGATGACAGGCGGGGAACGAAAGAACATCGGGCTTACCTTCTGGCCTTCCGAGGTGGAGTTTTGGTGGCTCGGATAGATCGTGAGCCAATCTGTGAACCGTACACCCCGCATCGTTTTGCGAGGCAGTTCCGGTGCCTCCAGCGGCTGACCCCGCAGGTCTACTGGGAGGTGCGCCACGAGGAGCACCCGTGTGTGATGAGGCAGATGTGGCTTATGTTCACACGCGAAGATGGAAAGATGCGGATTGCATTTCCTCCATCCACCGCCACCTTCGGATTAGTGAAGGAGTACGCCATCAGTTGGGAGGCCGCTTATCCGGGGGAGATGCTGAAGCAGCCAACGATCCGGGTTGGTGACGGTGGGCCTCCTCTATCTCGAGGTCGGGGTCGGAGGGCAGCTAGGGCTGCTCGCGGTAGCGGGGCTGCCATGGCGGCGAGACCCGCACCGACCGAGGGTATGGAAGCAACGGTGGATCCGGTGGTTCTGGAAGAACAGGGCCATTCGGAGGGGCGTCCACCGAGGGGATTCCTTCGGATATCCACTCAGGCTCCGGGGAAGCGGCTGCGTCACATCGACATGGACGAAGATGCTGTCTTTCCGGAAGCTTGGGACATTTGGGATGTCAACCGGCAATTCCTCAGCCCACCTGAGATTTGGGCCCACATGAATCGCCTCGGGATGGAATTGTTGGGCATAGGACTAGTTCGGGCTGGATTCATGGTGTCTCCGGCGGAGGTGGAGCAATACCTGGACGAGCTGGAGGATTACGTCCACTCCAGCGGTGTTCCTCGCCCAATGACGGATCGGGTGAGGGTACTGTTGAATCAGACGGTCCCCCCCGCAGTTATCGGCTGCCGATCTGAGGGAGCGCTTCCCCTTGCAGGAGGAATCAGAGGACTCTTCTCGGGAGGATTAGGCTTGCGGAGGGAGCCCGCTGGAGGAGGGCGAGGTCGGAGACCGATGCTCAGAATCCGACGATTTCACGGAGGCCCTCGAGGTAGCATTCCAAACTTCTCTCCTTACGACCTATTCTTGGGTCCATATGGACCTCTCATCAATGTTTGAACCGTGCAGGAGGAACTTGTTCGTAGGCCTCGCTCTCGCTCTTCGGCGGGTGATGATGCGGGACCTTCAGAACCCGCGCCTATGGCTGCGTCCAGTTCTGCGTCTGGTGGGACCAGGGCGCCCGAGGTGGCTCCTCCGGAATCTCCAGACGTTCCAACAATATACGGAGGGCCTCGCCCCAGGGTCCCCTTAGTACCGGCTCAGGAGAAGCGCTCGGAGGTCGATCTTCGTAAGTCTCTCCCACCGGTCTCCTCGTTGTCACATGTAGGCCATGCCAACTAACGTTTATGTCTCTCTGTCGTACAGTTCTTCGGGTGGCGTGGGCCGCTGCGGCGAGGCTGGTCGGGATGTCTGGTGGCGTCCCTCCTAGGGGCATGCTGGTGATGGTGGTGATAGTCCCTCCATCTCCTCAAGCTGCGACGCACATCATCACTGGCGGGTCCGCCAGCAGGGTCGTACTCGAAATCATTGAGGTGGACTCCAAGGAAAGGATCAACCGGTCGGTCCCAGTCCTGTCCTGCCTGTGTCGGCATGAGGTATCGTACCAGATTCGACACCAGATGCAGATCCCGCTGAGGAATTCCTACAGGCATACCCTGCGTACGAGCCTGCCAACCGCGCGGATTGGGACGAAACGACCTCCGATGAGCAAGACAGCAGCATAGTCCGTCGCCGGTCGTGGAAGTCGATCACGCGCTTTATCAGGGACACTCCCCAAGCGCAATGGCTGGCCGAAATGGATAGGCTCCGCTCGTGGTTGCGCGAACTGTGTGCCGGGGGAGTGGATGCCCAACGCCCTCACGCGCTCATCCGAGACCTCATGGCTGAGAAGATCCGGGAGCATGATCGTGGGCTGAGCGTGGGATGGCAGAGGAGGAAGGCTACCAGCATTAGGAAGCTCCAGGAGGCTGAAGGCGAGGTCCAACAGATGCAGATCCAGGCCGACGAGCTTTCAGCCATTCTTGATGCACAGTCTGAGCTGGTCTCACGATTGAAGGCCCAGCTGGCAGAGGCTGAGGAGAATATGGGGCAGACCTCTGGAAGGATGGCTTCTGTCCAGGCTGAGGTAGAAAGGGCCAGGTCCAGAGTTAACGAATTACGCCCCGCCGCTGCTGAAGAGGAGCGGGAGTTGAATCAGCGGCAACAGGCTTTGGACGCCGCAAGTCAGCGGGTGGCGGAGCTGCAACGCTCTTTTGACGGGGTCAACCCATCCATGGGGGAAGTCAACCCCCGAGTATTGTAACAAACCTGAAAGAAACTTTTATTAACACTTTTTTGCTTCAACTCTTTCTTTCTCCTTTGTTTTGAGTGTCGTGGCACGCACGATTTCCACTATTGAATTGCCTTGTTACATCCCTACAATGTTTGCGGGACGTTTGACGAAAATTCCCCAAGCCAGTCCAGATTCCCGAAAGATGGGGAAGGCTTGATCAGAGGAGGAACTTCCAGGATAACCGAATTACCGTTTCTTCAATGTGCTCTTATGCACGAACGGGGCAACGCCAGGGGCGCTGAAATTGGTTCAAACAGATGAAAATGGGAAGTGTGAATCACGATACCCAAATTCGGAACACTGTGGGGATGGCGTGACAATAAAGGACAACCGTTAACCATGGCAGACAAACGGTATCCTTACTGCGTTAGCCTGAAATGGGGACAACAAATGAGCATCGACTGCTTACCATATTCGCAACGCGGGATTTTATCAATTTGTTGTCGATCAATCCTTCGGGACATTGTCCCGTAACGGTAGGAGAGCCCTTGGGCATAGTATCCAGGCCGTTATTGGGGGTCCCTCCAAACATGACCAGTCTTCCGGAACGTTGGCACAGGACGGTAGGTGAGCCGATGCGGCATGAGACCAGACCGTTAGGGGGTTCCTTCAGACATGAAAGAGGACGAGGGTCCGAATAAGGGGCACACAAAGCGTGGAACATGGAGTGGTGGTTTGTTCAAATAGAATCCAACACTTCGGTAGTTGCACCACCGTGGTGGGAGTACGCCAGATGGGCGCATCGGCCTGATCACAGATCATCCTTTCTTCCAGATAGGGCCTCTCTGGCGAGGGCTGGAAATGGGGAGGAACAAGATTTCGTGATTCCAGGGGCTGAACCCTAGGCGAAATGCCTGGGTGTCCCTACGTATCCCACGTGATGATGGGAATCAAGCCACACGTAGTTCTGGAAGTGCAGTTGAACGTCATGCGGGACGGGGAGCAGCCTAACCGTGTTGGTACACATCCTGCCAAAACTACTAAGCCCACGTGAGTCGTGCTCGGTGTGGGAAACAAGCAGTAGGGGTGGGAATTTCCCGACACAGAGAGGGGCTAGTTAGGGAAAAGGGGCGCTCGGTGAATACCGGCCCAGTGACACTAACACGATCATTTAGCGCACCTAGATGCGTGAAGAGAAAGAGCCGAGTATGATGGAATTCCACTTGAACATGAGGAAGTGGAAATGTGTGAATCATGGTGCTCGAGATTCAGATCACAATGATGGCGGCGTGAAGACAGAGGGTAACTGCTGACCGTATTCGCAACGCAGTACCCTGTCGCGTTAGCCTAGAATGGGGACATACAAATGAGCATCGACCGCTGACCATATTCCCAACGCGGGATTTTATCGATTTGTTGTCCAATATCCGTGGGGACGTTGGCCCGGAACGATTGAAGGTCCCTTAGGTCCAGCATTCATGGAGAGACCTTAAGCTTAGTATCCACGTCGTCCGAGGGTCCTTTTGGATGTGGAAGAGGACGAGGATCCAAATAGAGAGATCACGAAGCTTAGTCATGGGATGAGGGGAACGTCCCTGTGAAAATCCCACGCTTCGGGCTCTTTGTCAAAACACATCTGAATACGGCAAAGAAACGTATTAGAGAGAGGGAGCAGATTCCTTTCCCTTGGGGTGATCTTAGTTTAGGGTCATAGAATTCGGACCATGGATGGGAAAAGGGATCAGGGGACGCACGACATCAAAACCTGACGTGGATGAGGACATAGTCCTACTTACCGTGCATTATTTGGGGAAATGCTCGAGTCGAGGGACCGAACACAAGGGTTAGGCTGGGCCCGCGGGGAAGCACCAGGGCACTCCTACGTATCTCATAAGGATGAGAATCAAGCCATACGTAGTTCTGGAAGGTGGCACGGTAAGGTACCAGTCCCAGGGGAAAAGGGGAGTGCGGACGTGGCCCTTGCACTAAAAGAAGCGGAATTTGATGTATCTTGTTTGTTCTTTAAGGTGAATGGGTTTTTTTTGTGAAGCGACCGGCCTAGAACAGTAGGTCGTGATGTCTCCACAAGAATCAAGCCGTGATGGGCCTTGAAAAATGGCATGGCACATGACCAATACCCAACGTGATGTCCTCTACAACGAGGTCACCCTGATGCGGTGCCGTTTTTTGTCGTGCGGCCAGGATGATAATGTCACAGTTTAGGGTCGTATGATAGGACCAAGAATTCATTTTATAGTTATGAAGCGCGGAAGTAGCAGAGACGATGCTAGGCGGGAAATGTGCGCAGTGTTATAAAACACAATTGACAGAGACATGATCCCACATCAAATTGTACGCCATCCGGAGAGGGAAACCTTAGGCTGAGGGGCCTACACAGAGGTGAAACAGGGAGAGAGACTGGCTTCCTGAATGGGTTGTACCCGGAGACAGGGCATCTGGGCGGTCCTACGTGTCCCATGAGGATGGGAATCAAGTTTAACGTAGTCCCGAATGGATCTTAGTTTATGGTCTTAGAGCTCGGACCATGGGAGCCTCAAAGGGCGCCAGATTGCAGCTTTGTCCCCCTAGCATGCAAAGGTGCACTGAGGGATAGCGCCAAAAGTGTCGAGATTCTACCTGGACATGATGGGGTGGAAAATTATGTGAATCATGCAACCAACATTCAAGGACTGAAGGGGCTGGCGTGACGACAGAGGATTACTGCTGACCATGTTCGCAACACAGCATCCTGTCGCGTTTGCCTGAAATGAGGACTAACAAATGAGCATCGACCGTTGACCATATTCACAACGCGGGATTTTATCGATTTGTTGTCCAAAACCCTCAGGGGCGTTGGCCCGTATCAGTAGGAGAGCCCTTGGGCATTGTATCCAGGCCATTCTTGGGGGTCCCTCCAGGTGTGAAAGATGATGGAAGTCCGAATAGAGGGGAACACGAAGCTTGACAAGTGGAAGGAACTTGATCAAGTTGAATCTGACACTCCTGGTCCTAGACTAGAGTGCTCTTAATACATGGGTGAACCACTGCAAGGAGTCAAGGGACTCAACCTTGAGGGCGATCGAGAGATGGCAGATTCCCAGGGGAAGGGGTCATGGTGCCCAAAACCTTGTATCATACCTACACACCCCCCTGCTGGAGAGGCCAAGGGGCCTAAGGTCAGGCATCAGTCAGGAAGGCCTGACTGGCTTGCAGTTTAACGTCTTACATGAGGACGGGGGGCCAGAGACCCAAGGAGGCCAAGGGGCCTGAGGTTGGGCCTCGTAAGGGGAGTCGTACGGCATGGTACATGATCCCGACGTGAATGAGGACATAGTCCTACACCACACCGTACACTCTTATGAGGAATCCTGGGCCGTGGCCCGGAGAAAAGGGGAAGTTATCAGTCAGAAAGGCCTGACTGGTTTGCAGTTTAACGTCTTACATGAGGACGAGGGTCGGGGACCCGAAAAGGCCAAGGGGCATGAGGCTGGGCCTCGTAAGGGTAATCGTACGACATGGTACATGATCCCGACGCGAATGAGGACGTAGTCTTACACCACACCGTACACTCTAGGTGAGGAATCCTGGGCCGTGGCCCGGATCGCTAGCACCACCTGGGGGAAGTTTGTCACCTCGGGATGGGGCAGAGGGAATCACTGTTCTTGATGCCTGGGGCATCTCGGGGTGGACCCGAAGATCCAGGACACTGTTGACCATGTTCGGAACACAGCGTTCCTATGGTGACCCGTATGGGGGCAACAAATTAGCATCGACCGCTGGCCAAATTCGCAACGCGGGACTTGTATCGATTTGTTTCTTGAAAACCCTCGGGGGCATTGGCCCGTATCGGTAGGAGAGCCCTTGGGAATTGTATCCAGGCCGTTATTGGGGGTCCCTCCGGGTGTGAAAGGTGACAGAATCCCAGTCAAGGAGTGGGTGAAGCTTAGTTGCATCCATCCACGAAAAGGGCAAACACCTAGAGGGGGGAATGTGCAGCCGGGTCGAGGCTTGCTCGACGTGGGTCGGGGAAAAAGTGTGCACCCTGCCATGTCATGACCCGAGGGGAAGATTTTGGCTTTTGGGCTGGGCCAACGGACGAAATGTCCGGGCATTCCTACGTATCTCATAAGGATGAGAATCAAACCATACGTAGTTCTTGAAGGCCATGTAGTTTAGCGTCATGCGGTGAGGACGTGGGAGGATAGAAGAACGGGAGTGGGCGTATGGTGCAACCTTTACAATCTTTGCGTGAGCGAGGTTGCATAAGCGGGGCCAAGAAAGCCAACTTCCTGATACACAAAGATCCTCCAAGGAGACTATTCCCAGGGGGAATAACGGAAGAGAAACGTTTGGGGCTGGGCTCAAGACGAGGCGTCCGAGCGTTCCTACGTATCCCATGAAGATGGGAATCAAGCCACACGTAGTTCTTGAGATGCAGTTTAACGTCCTGTGGGACGATGAGAAGCACCTCGTTTGGGGATATGTACGGTACAACAAGTAACCCGGCGTGAATGAGGACGTGGTCCTACACCATACCGTGCAATCCTAAAAGAGGTTAATTTGGGAAGAAAAAACAACAAGGGGGCCTGGGGGCCAAACCGCGGTGGAGACGGGGCCAGGGGCCCAAGGAGGCCGAGGGGCCTGAGGCTGAGCCTCGGTCAGGAAGGCCTGACCGGCTTTCAGTTTAACATCTTGCAGTGAGGACGGAGATGCAGTTTAAGGTCATGCGGGACCAAGTTGCAGTTTAGAGTCGTGCAGGACCCTCTCGCAGTTTAGGGTCATGCAGGACCACTTTTTCCCTAGGCAAAGTATCGCTTGAGGAACTTGGCATTGGTGGGAGGGGTTATACGCTCTCCATCCATGGTCACCAAAGAGTATGCTCCGTTGGGGTAAACCTTATGGATGATATAAGGCCCTTCCCATTTGGGTTCTAACTTGGGCGGTTTCCTACCGAGAATCATTGGCGCTCGAAGGGCCAATACCAGGTCACCCTGTAGAAAAGAGCGGAGACGAACCTTCTTGTCAAAGTCTCTCGCTATCTTGTCCTGATGCCTTTCCAGATTGTGCAGGGCACGGAGCCGGTTCTCGTCCAGTGCCTCTAATTCAGCTAGACGGATCTCGGCTACCTCATCTGATGTCTGGTGATCATAAACTACAGTGCGTAGCGACGGCAGCTGGATCTCAATGGGTAGGACGGCCTCAGCTCCATACACCAGGGAATATGGGGTCACCTGGGTAGAGTTGCGAGTCGTCGTCCGGTAATCCCAGAGGGCTTTGGGGAGCTTGTCCGGAAAACTCTTCTTGTTATGACCAACCATCTTCTGCAGAATGTTAGAGAGGGTCTTGTTGAACGCCTCGATCTGTCCATTCTCCTGCGCGTGGTAGCGGGAGGTATGGTTCGACCGGATGTCGTACTTAGCGTACAATTTCTTCAATTCAGCTGCTCGGAAGTTGGTGCCGTTATCGGTGAGGACGACGTGAGGGACTCCAAACCGGTGGATAATGTTGGAGCTCACAAAGTCAACGATGGAACGGTCCTTGACCTCTTTGAGCGGAACTGCTTCTGCCCACTTGGAGAAGAAATCTGTAGCAGTCAGGATGAACCTACACTGGCGGGCTGTTGCCGGCGGATACGGTCCCACTACATCAAGTCCCCATACCACAAATGGCCAAGAGTACTTGGTGGGGTGGAGGGGTTCTGGCGGCCGATGCAAGAAGTTGGCGTGTACTTGGCACGCGTGGCATCTCTTGGCATACCCAATACAATTGTGGATCATGGAGGGCCAGAAGTACCCTAACCTCCGGATTTGCTGGGACAGCTTCGACCCAGCTTGATGGGCGCCACAGGAACCGGCGTGAACCTCTTGCATAACTAGAGGTATCTCTACTCCTTGGATGCAACAGAGGAGGAAACCATCGAAACTCCGCTTATAGAGGATCTGCTCAAGGCTGGGGCCGCTCTGGAGGGTAAATTGAAGTGCGCGGCGTCGGATTCGCTCGCGTTCGGCCCGGTCGTCCGGGAGATGACCATTTTGGAGATACTCGACAAAAGGTGCTCTCCAGTCGGGGGTGGTTTCAACCACTGCGTCTGACGAACCCGGGGCTCCCGATATGGAGGGTCCGGCGGTGAGATGACTTACCCATAGGCTATCACGGTCCTCTTGGGTGACGGGGGCAATGAGTCTACGGTGGACCACGTGTATGACCAAATCATCTTGCTTGGGTTCTGCAAGCGACGCGACCAAGCCAGCCAGGGCGTCCGCTTGGCCGTTCTGCGACCGTGGGACATGGGTAACCTCTGGCCGAGGAGAGAACTGGGCCATTAGGAGGAGGGTGTACTCCAGCAACGATGCAAGCTCTGGCTTACTGATGACGTAGTCGCCATTAACCTGTCTGATTACCAGCTCGGAATATCCCTTCACATGTAGATGTGGAACATGGATCTCAAGGGCCAACTCGAGGCCGGTGATGAGAGCCTGGTACTCTGCCTCGTTGTTCGTACAACCTTCTGACAACAGGAACGAGTACGGCAGGACGACTTGCACCGGGGTAATGAAAACAATACCCAGACCCACTCTATTGAGCTTGGGGTCGTTGAGCCTTCTACTGGTGGGGCTCCGGGAGGCGCCGTCGAAATGCCTTTGCCAACACGGGACAACATGATCGACTGAGAGGATCGTCTCGTCGGGGAAATCCAGGTCTAGGGATTGATCCGCGGAGGTTGGATGGGCAGCTAAAAAGTCTGCCAACGCCTGTCCCTTAACGGCCTTCTGAGGCACGAACCTAATATCAAACTGCTGGAGAATCACCGCCCACCGTGCTAGTCGGCCAGTCAGCATGGGGTGGTTCAGGATGTACTTCAGCGGATCTACCCGAGAGATCAATTGCACCTCGTGGTGTTGCAGGTAGTGCCGCAACTTCTGCACGGCGAAGACGAGCGCAAGGCAGCTCTTTTCGACAGGGGAGTATCTGACCTCCGTATCGAGAAGCATGTGGCTGAGATAGTAGAGACTGTTCTCAGTGCCCTCGTTATTCTTCTCGGCGAGCAGCGCGCCGAGGGATCTCTCCAGGGCGGTCACGTAAAGGACCAGCGGCTTTCTGGAGACGGGTGGCATCAAGACCGGAGGTTGGAGAAGATACTGCTTGATATCTTCAAAGGAGTTCCGACACTCCTCATCCCATTCGTAGGCAGCGCCTTTCTTCATGAGCCGGGAAAAGGGCTTACACTTGCCGGCCAGATTCGCAATGAATCGGCGTATATAGGCTATGTGGCCTTGAAGGCCTCGGAGATCTCGAATGTTGCTCGGGGGAGGCATTTGGCTGATGGCCTTGATCTTCTCCGGGTCGATCTCGATACCTCAGTATCTGACAACAAATCCCAGAAACTTCCCAGAGGTGACTCCGAAGGCACACTTCAGTGGGTTCATCTTCAGGTGACGGGAACGGAAGAAACCGAACACTTTCTCAAGGTCTTTGAGATGGTCCTGGCGCCGACATGATTTGACTACAAGGTCATCCACATAACATTCCACCAATGTCCCGAGAATCGGTTTGAATATGCGATGCATGGCCCTCTGATAAGTGGCACCTGCATTTTTTAAACCGAATGGAATTACCTAGTAGAAAAAGGTACCCTGGGGAGCCCTGAAGGCAGTGGACTCCTCGTCTTCGGGGGCCATCCGGATCTGGTTATACCCGGAATACCCATCCATGAAAGAGAGGGCTTGGAACCCGGCCGTGGCGTCAATCAACAGCTCCGTCACTGGGAGTGGGAAGTCATCCTTTGGGCAGTGGCGATTGAGATCGCGGAATTCGATGCAGACTCTGATCTGCCCATTCTTCTTCCTGACCGGCACAATGTTGGCGAGCCATTTGGGGTACTGGACCTCCTTAATGAAGTTGTCTTTGATAAGCTTGTCAACTTCGGCCTCAACCATAGCACCATGAGAAGGGTGCATTTTCCTGGGAGGCTGCTTAAACCCACGATGTTTTGCCGGGAGGCCCAGACGGTGGACGGCCACTTGGGGATCCAGTCCTGGCATCTCATCGTAACTCTAGGAAAACACATCACGGTGCTGTTTGAGGAAGTCCACGTACTGCTGCCGCTCCTCGAGGGACATGGCCACACTGATCAATGTGGGTCTCGGATCTGCCTCGCTACCAAGGTTCACCTGTACCAGTTCATCAACCGTGGTAGAGACGCCTTCTTCAAAGGCTGGGGGGGCATCCTCCAAGTCTTCCTCCCCAGCCGTGGGGAGACTTCCCGTGACGGAAGAAACTTCTGGGCTCTCGAAACCCGAGGAGCAGCTGGTGCCGGCTTGGGCAGCAGCGGTCATCACATCAGGAGACTCACTTGTCGTTGAGACCATAGTAATGAATGCATTTGATCCTATCCCATCTGGCCTCCGGCCTAAAGGGCCACGTTTGATGATATCAAAGCAGTGGTGACGTGTCGGCCTGAGTCGGTTAATTCCAGCCTGGCGGAAGAGACACGTATGGTGCACCGCCGTTGTCATGAGCTTGACGTCCCAGTACCATACAGGGGTAGGAGGTTCCGGGATGACCCGAGCCTGGTTGATGTAGGAGTACGAGGTGATTTTCCGCCGTCGCTTGGACACGGGAACATGCCTTCCTTGCGTACCCGAAACAACAGAACATTGCCCCATGTCGGGGGTCGTGGCCTCTAACCGGTGGATCAGGAGGATGTAGGCGTCGTCCATGCTTGCCCAGGGATCACTTGTGATCGGGGCGGGCTCATCCTCGCTTACCAGGATTTTCTTGTCCTTACTTTTGTAATAACCCGCATCCAGATAGCGGGCCTCACAAGAAGCGAAAGGGGGCGCGTCTCCTTGGAGCACGCCTACTCGACCGTTGAGCGAGTACTTGAGGCACTGGTGATACGACGAGGGGACCGCTGCATGCAGATGGAGCCATGGCCTACCCATCAATGCGTTGTAGGCGGTGTCCTGAGAAATAACCATGAACTCGGTGCTGGCAATTAAGCCACCGAACTGAGTCTTCAGGAGGATCTTGCCGACTGGGGTTTTCTCTGTCCTGTCGTACCCCTGGATCCTGAGGTCAGAGGGAGTCAAATCACCTTCGGACAGACCGAGCTTTCGCAGCGTCCGGGTCGGAATTAGGTTGATTCCAGAACCCGTGTCAATGAGGCAGCGGCGGACTTCCACACCGTTGAAGTGGCCAGTGATATACAGTGGGCGAATGTGCCCCTGTATGGGAGAGTCCTCATCTTCACCGGAGAACGAGATAACCGCCTGACATTCGGCGTTTTCAATCGTCTCGGTATGGAAGGATTCCGCAGTTGCTACTTCTGTCTCGAACTGGTGGGGGCTCCTTAGGGCCTCGGCAAGTGCCTCGCGCATTTCAGATGACAGGCGCAGGGCCTCAAGGATGGAAAGCCTCGCCGGGATGCCGGCCAGGTGCTTCAGAACATCGTACTTTCGTGCCAAACACGAACCTCTGCTTACAGGAGTTCGTTCGGCATTTGGATGCACAACGGGTCCTGCCGGTTGAACTGGCGGCCGGCTAGCACTGGGTACGTCCTGCTGTCTGCTAGTAGAAGCCTGGAGAGTAATTTTCGTACTAGGATCGGACATCGGAGGCAGGCCTGTAGCCGGGCAAGACTGACTGTGATACGGATGAGGCGGCTCCCCCCGATCCAGTAGCACGAACGACGGTGGGGGTAGAGCCGAGGATGTTGGATGGGTCTGCGCGTGCTGAGATCTGCGCTGAGCCTGCTGCCTGGTCTCGGTAGCGTGCACGGCTTGGCCACAAGTTCCTGCTGACGTGCCTCGATGACCGGCGCGATTGCGATTCCACTGACGTTGACGTCGGCTGGAAACATTGGGGAGGTCTGCCAGGGGTTCCCCCTCGTCGGGGGTCATATAGGGATTTACCAGCTCCACGGTGTTAACCGAAGCGTACCCTTGACTGTCGCTCTAAGAGTCATCCACCGCTGGGCGGATTCTGGGAGGAACCCCCATTTCGGGGGGCATAAAGTCGCCGAGAGTGCGGGACGAAGACGGCACTGGCGGTGCACGTTGTTTCTTCTTGCGTCGCCGCTGCTTTCCCTTTTGGGCAGAGGTCGACTATGAAGACGACGCGGAGGCGCCGACTACTTCTTTTGAAGGTTCCGAATGCTTCAGGTGCGCCCGGATGATACCCTGGGCACGAACAACGTTTTTTCGATCCATCCAGTCGTCATATTTCTGAGATCCGCGGCTAGGGACCTGCTGCCACTCACCTTCACTGTCGCTGCCGATTTCTGATCCTGCAAAGACGCCTGCCACTTGCGCTGGCGCTGGGCCCAAATTGACTATGTTGTTGTTGACCTGGTCCTGAAGCCAGTCTTTAAACACATAGCATCGCTTGAGGGTGTTCCCCAGGATCCGATGATAAGGGAAGTAGTTGGGGTGATCGGTGAGATGCGCCTCTGTCGGCCTTCTGCACTCAGGCAGACGCACAATCCCTTGCTCTAGAGCATTTCGGAAGTAGCCAGGGACCTGATTTTCGTTGAACGAATAGGTCTGGTACCTTCTTTCCGGATAGGGGGCCTGGTCCTGACGAGGGGCCGGAGGGGCCTGCCGAGGAGGCGGCTCCTGGTTGTCTCGCCTAGGTGGCGGTGGCGCATTGCGCGGGGGAACCTGTCGGTTCTGGGGCGGTCGCTACTGTGCAGGAGCCTGTGCTTGAGGTGGAGGACCTCTGCGGGGTTGCGGGGGTGGTACCGCCGGCAGCAATTCCAGCCGCCTCGGGGCTTCTATTTGAGCCACCGCGGCGGGTTCAGCCCTGGTGACCCTCCTGGCTGGGATCATAGGGGGCAGCAAACGTGCCTGACTAGCCTGTTGCAGGGCTTCCTCGAGGCGTTGGGCCTTATCCGAGAAATATCTGAACCCTCCAGGGTAGTTCTGGGTAATCAAGGAGGGTACCAGCTCTGTCTTGACGTTCCCCATACACATCGTCAGTAATTGCTCCTGAGTCAGTGGCATATCGAGGGAATACGTAAGTCCTTTCCACCGGGCGATGAAATCTGCAACCCGCTCATCAGGCCTCTGTTTGCACTTGAAGAGGTCCGTGATGCTGGTATTTCGCGTGGTGGAGCTGAACTGGTATAAGAACTGCCAGCAAAGATCCTCCCAACCGGTCACCGATCCGATAGGGAGCTGGCTGTACCAGACGAATGCCGGACCTTCCAATGTCTGTACGAAACATCGGAGCTTGGCGGCTTCTTGCTGAGCCGGGGTCCCCAGCATGGGGCCACACCTGGAAGAGAAATGAGCCAAGTGCTGGGGCGTGTCCCCTGTCCCGTAAAAAGGCGAGAAAGTGGGGTTCCCAAAACTCGGAGGCGCAGGCATATCATCCACCCACGCGGGATAAGGCTTGCCATCCGGTGGGACCGCCACCTGCCGCGTTTCCAACGCCTCGAGGTGGGCTGCGAGTGCCGCAATAAGGTCCTCCGGGTGGGGGTCCCTGTCTTGACGGGGATCCCAAACCACAAGTGCATTTACAGGTTCTTCAACACGGTAGATGGCTTCGGCCGCTCGTGGGTCAACTGGCTGGACGACCTGCGGGGCGACTGGGGGGAACCCGGGTTGGATTCTCCAGATTGCCCCTTCGCTCAGGGGGGGGGGGGGGGGTTTGGCGAGACGTATCGCGCCCTCTTGCCGTATGTTCCAGCTTCCGCCCTGTCTGCGGCAGTAGCATGATCAGGGTTTCCCGGAGGAATCTCACTGGGGGGAATTGTTCCTGCCCCTGCTGCCCCGGCCTGGGATTACCAAAGTCGGGTCGTCGCTCTGCACCGCGTTCAGCCAAGAGTTCGTCAACCAGCCTCTTCTGCTCAGCAAGCTGCTGGCATAACGCGGCTTTCTCAGGATCTTCGTCCGTTTTATGCACAGAGGCAGACGGGTCGGAGTGCTTGACTGTCCCGACGTGCTCCTTACCCTTGCCGGCGTTTCGACTGAGTACCAGCGACTCTGTGGGTACGGGGAGGCCTAGCAGGTTCCTCTGCTGACGGGTAACTCTCCCTGATGGGTCGAGTAGTGGCGGCGCGCCCTCTGGGGGGAAGTCTCCATCAAGGAGTTCCAGTTCGTATTACCTGTCCACAATGTCAGCCATGTGGACCGTGATTCCTCTCGAGGGCATGTCCTCGATGTTGCATAGCGAATCGGGTTGTCGTCCAATAGGATCGAACAGAAGGGAATCATAGTGTCCCCAACCACGGACTTGCACATGGGGGGTGGCTTCCCTGACAATCTTGCGGAGTGCTTTGAAACTCTGAACACATTTTCGTTGGAGGGAACTCTGGTGACCTGGCGACTCGGGGTGCTGGGCCACAAGAAGTGCGGCTGCATCGATCAGGCGGCATTGCTCACCGATCTCCTCAAAGTGCTCTCGACTCCTAGGGTATACCACCCGTTCGCAATGGAGGAGGAAGTGCGTCGCCCACAGGGTTCGACAAAAGCATCCCACTTCTTCAGGGGTAAGAGACTCTGGTATGCAGAAATTCAGTGCCGCCGTCGGCCAGAACTTCTCCGGGAAGTAATCCGCTGCAAGGATACTCCAGAAGCTCCTAGGCTCGGACTCAGGGTCTGGCCCTGTGTTGCCCCACTCGTCAACCAGGGGCGGCTGAGGAACCGGAAGCGGTACCGAGGCGGACCTTTGGGATAATAAGCTCGGCGGTGGAGAATACGGCAAACGAGCTGACTGGCCACCGAATTCCGGGCCATCCTTCAAAGAGTGAGGTGACCTGGCCACGATGTCACGATACGACGGGCTGATAATCACAGCTTCCAGAACAGGATCCGCGGCTACCGGTGACAGGTCGTGTCGTCGCTCTACCGTCGTGGGCCCCCAAAATAACTCTACGTGATCCCTGGTAGAGGTAGAGGGCTCTTCGGGTGACGATGGCGGTGATTGCGTGGTCGAGACCTGCGGAATTCCCAGGATTTCTTCCTCCTGGATGTACCTGCGGAGAGAGACGGGAATCCGGTGGACCTCAAATTCTGGGAGAACGAGGCTAACGCGTCTGGTTCCTACCCCAGTCCTTGATACAGAGGAGCGGGGAGAAGGTTCCATCGCTGAATCACATTCCGCTTTCGAATCAGAGAAGTGGGCAGGTTTGATCTCCACCTGGGCCTTCCCAGGATTCTTCTTGTGGCGGTGACGACCCGCTCTTCTGCCCCTGGGTGGCTCTTCAGGACAAGGTTGACCCCTATCAGGCAGCCTCGGGGCGGCGCTGGCGCCGTGGCGGAGAGGGCCCCCACTCGAGACAGCCTGGGTGCGAGGGGCACCAGGGCAAATGTCGAAGGGTACATGGGGAGGACCTCCATGAACAGTACCCATGTGGGCGGGGCCTCTGTTGGAACTGGCAGGAGCATGGGGAAGACCTCTATGGTCGATGCGAGTGGAGCGAGGCCGACCTTCACTCCTCGAGTTTCTGGGGCGAGGAGGACCTTCGCCAGTTGCAGAGAGGACGTAGGGAGGCCCCCCACATTGGAGAAGGACCGGATGGACGGTGCCTTCAGAAGGATGGACTCCATACCCTGTACAGCGGGCACGGGAAATGTTTCCGCGCTGAGCGTCACTGCCGCAGGGCAGGTCTTCCTGCAGGATGGGGGCAGCACGAGGCATGCCTCCATGACGAACCTCGGAGCGGGGAAGGCCCACGCTCTATGGAGTAGTGGTACGGGGAGGAGCTCTGCACGGGGTGGCATCACCGCGGGTTAGCTCGCGGCGATCACCACTGGGGCCTGCAACCCGGAGAGTCAACCCAGCCTGCCCATGGGGCGGTTGGGGTCTCAATATTGGTTGGGCGAAGGGGTGACCCTGCTCAATGTACGCGGGGGCTTCATAATGCACGTCGGCGGTGGCTCGGGCCACTGTAGCTGTCGACGTGGACGCGCCTGAGTGAGCGTCCTCAGCCCGGGCCCGACGCTAACGTCGGGTCAGGTGGGCCGGTGCAGGTGGTGCAGGGACGTAGTCTGCCTGCTCTTCCTGCAGGGCCGGACGGCGGCGCTGACGCGGCCGGACGGGAGCTCTCTCCTGGGGGCCCCGGGTCGGGGCCCTGAGCGGACTGAGCCGGACAACGCCTGCCTCTTCAGCGTAAGGCGAGGAGTCGTCAAGGCATTCCGGGGATAGGCTCCCGAAACGGTTGAATGTCGGGGTGGGGAGCAGGGGCTCCCTGCGCGGCCTGTTAGGGCGGCGTTGACGGCGGGGCCTGGAGGCCTCCAGGTCCAGGCGGGCCATATCCCGGGTTGGGATGACCCCTTCTTCCTCATACCTGCGCACGAGGCTGTTGATCACCCTTCGTTGGATGACCTCTGATGGGGAAAGGGGACGTGGGCGTCCCATATTCCGTGACGTGGAATCCATCGTGGCGGTAGTGGCGCCATGTGGGGTGGCTGTCGTGGTGTTGCCCCTGCCCCTGTGTGGGCGAGGAGCGGATGGTGACCGTATCTCCGCAATAGCAACCTGGTTCCTGAGAAACGAAGGGATCAACTCATCAGTACTGAGAGGAAAAGGATTGACAGCCAGTGCCCCAGCGTTCTTCCATCCTCCATGTCTGTGAGAAGGATCCACGCCAACACGCTGCAGAGCGGAGTGCCCCACGTTCTACTATCCCGACTTCCAGTGAGTTTCACGACAGGCCCGCTATTTGCTTGGCGGGACCAGGCACCAGATATCTGGATCCGGTGACACGTCAATCTACTGGTGTCTCGAACGCTACTAATCTCCATGCTGAGGTGAAGAATTTCACATCGGGTTCACCATTTCTGTTTCCGACGCTTTTGCCGGGGCGCGCGCATCCGTCTGCGGAGGACGCGCGGCTTGTTGCCCCACTTTCCCGCTTTCTAAAGGCGGGCGACATTTGCTCCTTATTTAGGGACGTCTTCTCCTTGATCGAAACGGGATGATGGGATGTAGGTTCTTCCTCCTGTGGATTCCTCCTCAGAACTCATCACCTAGTCCGGGTCTCCCTTATAGATTTAATACGTAGTTCGTGAAACTCTTCCCAGTGCCATGTTTCCATGGACGCCGGTTAATTACACTGCTTCTGTCGGGACATTCCAAAGGGTCCAGTCAGGGCAGCAACCTTCGGTCAGGGGAGTAGTCACGTTGAGGCATCAGTAGCGTGTCTGGATGCTGGGGTACCTGGCATGTCTGTATGTTATCCTTGACCACAAGGCTTCTCGTGGGCGTGGAAGCCCGAGGCATCCCACATCGAGCGCGGAGAATTACATGTCATAGACACATATCTGAGGTTTTCCTCATCTTCCCATGTTCAACACAGGGTATTCTGCGAGTTTAATGTCCAGCGGAGACGGATCAACCCAACCAGAGCATTAGCTAGGATAGATCGGATTGAGGGATCCTCCTTGAAGGGATATCGATACCCTGGCCAGCCTATGGTAGACTGTGAAAAAGAGCGTACCGACCTGGTCTCACCAGGATAAGACGGTCCGGGAGAGAATCAGAACGGGTGGTGGGTTGATGAAGGGAGTGGAAGGAGAGTGAAATGGGACCATCGCAGGGGGTGACAGTGAAGTTGGGCTTGAGCCTTGACGAGGCTTCCTACGTATCCCCGTGGCAGGGAATCAAAGTCCGCGTAGTTCGGGATGGTGCCGGTGAACCGACGTGAAGCTGGACCTTGGCCCGATGAATGTCGTCAGCGTACCGACGTGAAGGTGGACCTTGGTCCGATGGGAATCGTCAGCGTACCGACGTGAAGGTGGACCTTGGTCCGATGGGAGTTGGGCTTGAACCTCTGGGAGGATTCCTACGTACCATGCCTTGACATGGATCAAAGACCTCGTAGTTCGGGGTGGTCACAACGGCTTGCCGTCGGACTGGAATTGCAGTTTAGCGTCGTGCTGGACGGGAGTGTGCAGTTTAACGTCATGCTGGACGCGGGTGTGACCCGACGTGAAAGTAGACTCATGAGTCCACTATTGGTGGGCTTGAACCTCGTGGAGGCTCCCTACGTACCATGCCTTGACATGGATCAAAGTCCTCGTAGTTCAAATGGGGTTTGTCGGTGAACCGACGTGAAAGTAGACCTTGGTCCACTATTGGTGGGCTTGAACCTCATGGAGGCTTCCTACGTACCATGCCTTGACATGGATCAAAGTCCTCGTAGTTCGAAAGGGAATGTAGTTTAACGTCATGCCGGACGAAGATGGGACCCGACGTGAAGAAACGACGGGTGGTCTTGAACCTCGTGGAGGCTTCCTACGTACCATGCCTTGACATGGATCAAAGTCCTCGTAGTTCAAGATGGAGGGGTCAGGGTCGGGGTTCGCTCTAAGCCCACGTGAGTCATGCTCGGTGTGAGAAACAAGAGGTTGCAAGGACTTGACGATCACGTCGTGAAGGGTGCGTCCGTGAGAAGCGAAGAGGGGCTTACGCATTGGGTGGCCCATGGTGTTGGGACTTACTCCAGGATGGAGGCCCATATGAGGGTGCCTCATTCCCTATCACTCCCTCCACTGACCTTGGTAGTGGGGAAGTACAGAGATGCACGGGTGCAATCATCCGTACGAAAGGTTAGGGGCTTACGCTCTGAGGCAGCCCTTCCCCTGCGAACATACACCACTCCGACAAGGAGGATCTCATTCCATGTGCGGAAGAGTTCCATTCCCGTGGAGACGAGTGGTGTAAAAAAATGTTCGAGTTTGGGGGACCCTTCGTGAGGGAGACGAGGTTGGGTCACAGTTTAACGTCATGTGTTGAGGACGTGGTGCTTGGCAGTTTAACGTCCTGCAGCTCGGACGAGGTGGGTTCACTCCACACCCCTAGGACTTACATAACCGGTACCCTCTGGTCCTTAGGGAAGGGAAGGTGCCGGTAAGGCCATGGTAAAGGGGGGTCGTGGGACGAACCATCGAGGGGTCCACGTTAGCGTGGCAATGTGAAGAAGAAATAGCCGTTAGCGTTCCTATGCGAAGAAGCATTAGGCGAAGCAACGCTACGGGTGGTATTGTCCATGGGACTTTGAAATCACGTCGTGCAAACCTGGAGGGTCACACGGGAAGAGGAATCGCTAAGCAGAGGAGTGTGCTTTGCGACGTGGGGTGCCTTGGCCTTAGCATGGGGCGTAGGTGCGAGTGGAAGGCGCTTCACGAAGTGGAACAGTGTTCGCGGAGCACTGCCTCGCGAAGAAGGGGTGCCTCGCGAAGCAGGGTCCTGCGAAGCAGTGTGCTTCGCGAAGTGGAGCGGTCCTGCCTTAGCATAGGGATCACTCGTATGGGTTGGGTGTTTCGCGAAGCACAAGTGCTCCGCGGCTGCCCGGGTTCCCTTGGGAATCCCCTTCCTCCGCGAACGCCCTTGAGCTTCGCGAAGGGCATCCCTCCTGGAAGAGGGGCTCAAAACGATACAAAGCAGAGTCGTCTCGCGAAGTAGAAATACCTCGCAGAGCTCATGATTCCAGGGTCAAAGCGTGCTTCGCGATTCGGGAGAGGAGAAGCCGAAAGGTCGGATTGTCCGTCCTCGGGACTCAGGGGGAGTCCAGTATTTATAGGGAAGGGGAGCCGCGAAGCAGGGCTCGCGCACCGCCTCTGGTGCTTCGCGGCGGCTCGCGAACGTCAAAGGGGTTCGCGGAGCATTACCGCCTCTGGTGCTTCGCGGCGGCTCGCGAACGTCAAATGGGTTCGCGGAGGATTACCGCCTCTGGAGCTTCGCGGCGGCTCGCGAACGTCAAAGGGGTTCGCGGAGGATTACCGCCTCTGAAGCTTCGCGGCGCCGCCATGGTAGGGGCGCTTCGCGGCGGGGCTTCGCAGTGGAGCTTCGCGACGGAGCTTCGCGAGGCAGCGCGCCGGCCTTTTTCGTTCCTTTCTTTCGGGCCACATTTTTGGCGCCAACAGTGATGTATCTGGAGTTAGACTTAGCGCGGTACTAATATAGGAGGACAAAGCGGTTACTTATTTCTCCAAATAGATGATACCTCATGAGATGAATTATCCTACTCATTATATAGAGTAATATATTATGGTACATTCTCTGATATTATAGATACAATATCTTTTATATTAGATTTTTGTGGTGTAAACTAAGCACAAGGAGCCCCAGATGAATCTTTTTATAGAGGGACCTAATCCTGTGACCGAGGAGGTGGGTTGAGTATCTGTAGTACATCAAAATTGAGTTGGATTATACACTAGAAAATAGAAACATCATTTTAGATTCCTTAATAAAAAATAAATATAGATTTGAAGTGTGGGTGTATTGCGATGAGTGGCAAATTATGACTCTCTTTGCAAATATTCATCTAGATGTTTAAGGGTCCCAGAGATGGGGTGATCTGATTTTGACATCTATTATACCCTTTATACTTGACCAGATCAAGATTGAGTAGTTATATGATCTAGAGGGATTATATCATAGAGATATCTTATATGGTGGGGTTCCACCATTAGGATGGTATCTTGGATGAGGTAATTATCCCCTTTTTCATGGTTAGGTATGAGTTACTATAGGATTAATTGAGAAGCTGATGAGGGAGATTCATTATTCTAGATGGGAAGTACATCCTGGTATACCAATGATATATCATGATTCCATAGATAGTACCAGTGGTCCTGGATGAATAAGGGATTGACACGCTTTGTAGAGATATGTTTCACCGGTCAGTAGGTGAAGGACAAACACCAAAGGCCTTCTAGTCTGTTGCATCCTTTTCTAATTCAAAAATGGTGATTTGATAATGTCACTATATAATTTGTTACAAGATTATCCATGAAACATCATAAGAATAAATCAATATGGGTGAGCGTATGTTGACATACATAAGTATCCCTCTTCTTTCCCATCAGATATACATTCATTATTGATGATCATTGTCATATTTATATACCAGAGAGAGTATTGTTTCATAGTGTTATGATGAATATCATTTCTAATAGAGATCCTCATTTCATGTCTTGGCACTTCAAGGGTTTTCATTAGGCTCTGGGATAACAATTTATTCTGAGTATGAGAAATCACCCACAGAATGATAGTTAATGTGAGAGGACTATTTAAATTCTGAAGGATATGTTATGAAAATGTTTTTTTTTGTTTTTTATGGTCTATGGGATACGTATTTAGAACTCAATGAATTTTATTATAATAAAATCTTCCATGAATTTATCCACATGAAACCACTTAAGGCCTTCTTTGGGTGGTCAGGTCATTCACCAATTTTCTGGTTGGAGACAGGCGATTCAATGCTTGTTATGCCATGTATTATGCAGGAGATGTCCGAGCAGGTTAAATTTATTAGAAGATGGTTGGTGACCACACTTAGTAGGAAGAAATATTACATTAACCCCCAGAGATGACATATAGAGTTTGAGGTTATTCATCATGTTTTACTTCGGTGTCACCTAGGATGGGACAATGCTGTATCAGGAAATAAGGAAAGCTAGTGCCTAAGATTGTTGGGTCGTTTGAGATAATGGAAAGGGTCAGTTTAGTGGAATAATGATTATCACTTCCACAACGATACAGTGAAATTCAATATGTGTTTCATGTGTCACAACTTCATAGATATCATCCTGTCCCTTCTCATTTGGTATATATTGATAATATAGACCATTATGTATATGTTTTGGTTAACGAGAACCCAATATGGATTGTGGACTTCAGTGAGAAGTATCTATAGGTAAAGACCATACATCTAGTTCATGTGAAGTGGCAGCATGGGCATGACGAAGAAGAGACCTGGGAGAGGGAATTTGATATGAGAGCATAGAGGCCATAAATCTTTGCCAAGACCCTATAGCGATTCTTGGAGTAGCTCAGGGATGAGCTGTTATATAGTGGTGAGGTTGTGAGATCCGATAATTTTCTAAATATATCCCTCTTTGTGTTTTTTCATTGAACTTATTTTGTTTGGGTTTTTCCTCGTCCTTAATCCTTGGTGGTTCAGTTACTTTTGAGAATAAAGGAAATATTATAGGGGAGAAGACCTAATGTCTAGGGATGCACGTCTATTTGAATTAATGGATTATAGGTATAAATGTTTCAATTGATTTTGAGGGTTATTTGTGAGTTTGGAAGGATTTAGAGGTGGTTCAAGATTTTATGTAGAAACTGGGCTAAGAGCTATCTACTAAAAAATACATGTCTTGAACATGTTACATGACATTTAAATTCTTATTGTAATACATTTTTGAACTAATTCAAGGTGTGTATTTTTTACACCCCATGAAAATATTACATGATGTGAGATGTTCATTAGGGATTATTTTAACCCGAGGTGACACATTTATCAGTTTAACTCATAAATAGAGAATTACACACCCTATAACTGTTACACACCATATATTTATCCATATTAGTGGTTATAATTTGTGTTTTGAATATGTTTTATTTTTCTCATCCACGTGAAACCCTTCTCCCTCAGACCCTAAGAGGAATCCCAATTATTTCCAAGTGATTTCTTCTCACTTGAGATCATGATCAAGCATCTAATACCCAGTTAATTGTTTTTCTTTGGTTTCCCCCTCTCATCCACTTTCTCTCAATTACATGATGTTATCTTTTTACCATCACAGAATTAGGTATTTAACATTATCTATTATAATCTAGGTTATTCTTATGATCTTCCTCATATTTTTTTTGTTGGTGATTCCTATTGAATTTATTTTTTAATCGATGAATAAAGGTAGGTGGTATAGAACAAAATATTATGTGATTTCACTAACATAAACTGAACATTAACCAACTAATTAATAGTCATGAAAAATCATGTGTTTTATTACTCCTTTGGTCCCTTAGGATCTAATGGAATCATGACTTGGATTTTAGTAACACGTAGGGTGAGCTTACCCTTTAATAATAATGAATTGGTTAATGGATTAATGTATGTTTTATCATGAAATTAGACCTCATTTGATTTCTTGTTATAGATTCACCTTGGAAAAGGGATTACATTATTATTGGAATGTCTGAAAATGATTTCATATAAATGATTGTGTGAACATTAATGTTAACGGTTTAATACCAACTTCATAAATGAAAGGGGTAATTGAAACAAAAATGGTAATTGGTAGAATTTACCATTGTAGATTATGATTTGATATTGTATTTGTGTTTCATGCTACTATATACTATGTCGTTATTCATGTTGGAATGCTTATATAGAAGGCTTGGCCTGGTTATTCTAAACATATTAGATAAATGTATTGACCTAGATGGTGAAATGATTATATAGATGGTTATTCACGGATGCTGAAATTATTATATAGGGAGATATGCATAGATGTTGTAATGCTCATAGGGCTTGGCCTAGATTCTGAAATTTTTATAGAGGGGTTTTCCTAGATATGTGATTATGCCATATACATTTGGTTATGGTTGGAATGATTTTTCTACAAGTTGAGAGATATTTCAACATGGTTTTGAAGAAGTTTGTTTTATGCATTGTATTACTAGATTAATTAATATACCTATTTATCGCTTCATTGAAGGAAATTTTTATCAAACTAGTTTTATTTAGACACGGTGGTGTTAAACTTATGAGTATTAATCAAACCATATTCAGGATTCTATTTGGTACTTGATTAGATTACATGGATGCTGGTTTGGATAAGGGAATAAGACCTTGTTGTTGATTGTTTCTTGCTATATGTGTTAGAGATTGGAGACAGAACCGACATGAGGATTGGGACCAATGCCTTTTGAGTTTATTTATGTCATCATGGCGTTTTACCTATATTACATTTGGTTGTAAATTTATATACATTCCAACCTGATATAACATATTTTATTATTTTATTACTTCGTTTATCCTTTACTTTTAAGTTGTATGTTATATATTTTCCGTGATTTAAAATAAATTGATGATTGTTTATTTCCACTATATTATAACTCTACACTAGGGGGTATAGTATCCCCACTATATTATCAACACCCCACTACTATTTTTCAAACTCTATAACATGTGGAGGCAATCTTGAGGTCCAGTAACCATCCTGATTTAGCCACATGAGAGAGTGCTAGATTAGAGGATGTTATAAATCATATGGAAATAAAATAATATGAATCCTCAGAATATAACATTAGCATAAGATATATATTTTTGTAATACACATATTCCAAGAAAATCATTTCTTTAGTAGTTAAAGGCTTATTTCCAAGACTGTCATAGTGGAATGAGTTCTCTCACCAAACCATCATACTAGTCAAGGTTCACTCCTAAGAATATCATAGTGGAAAAAATTTCTTTGTTGAACTGGAATCACTCCCCATTCAAGTCTTTTTTATATTATGAGAAATAAATATTTAACCAATGAAATGAAGTGAGATGTAAGTACCACTATTATTGGTTATATGGTAACCATTTTCATTTGTTAAAACGTAACCACCTCCCTCGGTTATAACAAAACCACTATCACAAAGTGAAATTTATACATATGAGTTCTAGAAGATCATAAAAAAATCATAATATCAAAACCCATGAAAATAAATGGGGTTTATAAATATTTCATCATAACACTACATTTGGAAAAGGAACATGTTTCATATTTATTTTTTTATTTAATTAAAGCATAACCTATTGAAAAAGAAGTGGTTTTCATGATCATTGTATCATGGTATAACCCACTGAAGAGAAACATGTTTCATAGACAACTTTTCATTATAAATATAAAACATCAAGATAAAGAATAATAAATGTATCCTTGGAATATATTCCATGTAAAAAATATTTAACATCAAAGGATTTAATTTTATATGGAAAATGATTTTGAAATATCACTTCAAATATTTATTGAGGAAAGTTTACTTTCTAATTTTATTTTTTAAAAAATAAAACATTTTCAACCTTTTTTAATTTAATCTAAAATTGGAAACATATAAATGAATATTCAATGTTAATAATTGTCATGATAGTGGTAAATTTCATTCATGCTGGAAACTTTAAAATAATTATTCCTTTTACATTTTTAATAAAAGCCACAATTGTCCTTGTTTTTGTAAACAAAATGAAGATTCCCATTAAAATAATTTATAAAACATCCAAAAAGGTAAAATTATCCTTAATAAATTAATCTTAAACATTAATTTTTTTGGAAACATTTTTTTAAAACATGTATATGTATGAAAAAAGGGTTTCCAAATGAAGACAGAAGTAAAGTCTGTTTTCACTAAAAACATTCTTTTGAAATCTTGATTACATGAAGAGGGAAAAATTAAAGAAACCCATGTATTTTCATGTAATAACTATATGATAATAAAATTCCTTATTTAATGAGGTATATAACATAATATTTTATAATTAGAATCATACTCTCAATCAATATCAATAAAACATGAGATTGTATCATAAAACACTTACCACTTTGGTAAAATTGAATCATAATACCCATAAAAGAATAAAATAAAATAAAATATAGTGTATAATTAGAATAAATAAATTCACTATATAAAATTTCAAATGTGATTTATATATACCACTTAATAGAATATAGGTGAATAATAATAAATATGTACCAAATAAAAAAAATTGAGATAAAAATACCATACGACTTTGGTAACTATTGAACCATAAACCTCATGAATGAGAAATCCTCAAATATACATGTAAATCTAAATAATTTTCAATATTATGATCATAAAATATATTCATGGAAAGTATATTCATCACATTAAATAAATGGGTGGTGAGGATGTCATGCATCTTAGATAAGTAAAAGTGAGACATGAATCCCTTACGTTAAGTCTAAAATTCCTTTTTAAATGTTCAAACCTCCCATATAATAAATATAATGTTATTATATATATTAAATAAATATATAAATATGTATCATACCAAATATTATTTACTTTTGGACTTTTATTACATGTTTATCAATAATTATGTAAGAACCCGGATCTTCATTTTAGGTATGGATCTTGATTTCGGGCTGTTTTTGAGGAAAAAGGCAGAAATGAGGATTTTCTAAGTACACGCCCTGTACTTTGGAGTACACTCCGTGTACCCAATCACCACCTACAACCATGTACTAGCCATGTAACAGCTGAGTACATGACCATGTGGTGACCTGGAGGACTGCTTAAGTCAGGGGACATTTGAAGCTAATACACGATGAGTAGTTTAAATGAAAACACCGTGTACTTTTCTTTTTAGTTGATATAACAGAGTGGGATTGTGTCTCATATCTAGAACCGATTTCTTCTTCTCGTGTTTTATACAAGAGCCTTAAAAAATAAATAATGAAGATTGAACCCCTGATTCTCCATCCGAGCTCTGATTGAGACACTGTCGGGTGCGTTGGAATCCCACCGGTGAGTTATATAATCCTCTAGATCCTTTCTTCGTGTTTCTTTCTCTCTCACGAGTTATTAAAGGTTGGGTGTTTTTATCTTTTTATATATCTATTCTGATTTAGGCCGATTCAGGGGCCTAAGTTCAAGGATATCGATAGTGTGACATCAAGGTAGGTGGTTTGTGCCTTTCGTTGTTCGTTTTTGGATTATATATGCTAAAAGTGCCATATAACCACATTTGGGGTATTTTATGTTTTGAAATTAAACCCTATTTATTACCTATTATGGTTTGGTTGATTGATAAAGGGTATTTTCATATGCGTAAGTTTAAATAACTTGTTTATGGGACACCCTATGGGCGTGTTTCCCTTGTTTGACTATTTATGGCCATTTAGTGTAGGTTTCCTATGAGGCACACCTTGTTTTCCATGCCTTGAATTGCAAAGGATGGAGTTTGATTGATTATGTGAAATGCATGTGATATGCTTTGTGAATATTTATCCATGTAGTAGTTGTAGATTACACGAGCTTCTTTGATATGATATGCATGCTGTTTTTCCAATGGACCGTGAGATCCTTGGACTAGGAAGACTGAGGGGACTACCAACCCATTAACATAGGACCGTGAGATCCTTGGTTTAGATGTTTGACCCAGGGGTATTGAATTTGAGAGCTATCTAGGAGGTCATTTATAATTTATTGATTCCATGTTGACCCAGGGGTATTGACCATGAGAGCTACCTAGCAGGTCATTTATAATTTTTTAGTACTATGTTAAACCAAAGGGGTTAGACCATAAGAGATTTCCCAGAGGGTTGTTTTCGAATGGTTGAATGATTGTGATGAGTCTTCCAAGCCAAAGCACAAGCTTGGAATCAATTTTACTTTATTTTTTAGATGGTCTTATGAGACATCTGTTTAGTTACACACACAAGGGATATAGAGCTTAGGATAGATCCTAAGGTTTAATTGATTCAACAGTTTGAATAATAAATGTAAATGAATGAAATTAGAAACTGTAGGATATTTTACTTTTTAGTACTTCCTAGTATTGCTTAAATTCTACATATTACCTGTTATATATATATTCACTAATAGTTAGGCACATATCTTTTAGTGGTTGCCTACTAGGATTCATCTCACACCCTGTTTGGGTCATGATTTGGACCCAAACAGATTATATGATTGTAGGTATAGATAAGGGAAATCACCCTTCTTCATCAGGTACTTGATTGCTGTTGGAGCTGGAGAGCATGGGACCAAGATGAGGCTTGAGATGATGACAGATTTTACTTTTTATTCTCTAATTTGGTTTCTATATTGTATTTTCAGAGTTGTGACTTGTTTGTATTCTTTCATAGACACATGTGATATGCATCATTTTTATATATGCTCTAGTTATTTTATTACTACCAATCTTCCCCTAATACTTCTGATGTATGTTATTATTTCTTTCTCTATTGTTTACCATTTATTTTATCCTCTATAAATACTATTCCAATGAGGTAATAGTTTCCCCATTACCACACCTGGGACCTCGCTACTAGTCGGCAACCTCTAGAGTTTGGGGAAATGGGCTTAAGGTTATGTGACCAACTGGGTTTAGGTCACCTTTAGGAGGCACCTGGATTCGGGACATTACAAAGTGGTATCAGAGGGGTTATTTTATGCTTTTACTTACTATTTGGAGCTAATAGACTAGGATAAGAAGGAATAGGTAGTCGTTAATAAGATGTTTTCAGAAGTAGCTAACTAGTGTATAGGGAAAATCCAAGTTACCTCGAATATTTCAATTTTTCTAGTTTTTCAATTGTTACAGTTGATTTGATTTCACCGTTGGGTGATTCAATTGTTTTGTGCTATTAATAATTATATCATTATAGTTCTATTTCTATTTCAACCTGATGAGATGAGGGTATTCCATCTCATGCATTATATATGCACTTACTAGATAACAAATGTCATGCATTCTTGTCATACCATTTAGGGTGCATTACTGATTGCGTGCTATTGTGATAGATTTTGTGCTAGATATGCATGTTGTTGTGATAGATAACATGATATAAATACCTGATATTTTGATAGGGTATTGGTATATATAAAGTTTTGTTTGGATGGATACCAAGTTTTATCCCCTGAGGTGTTATGGTCCCTCTTGGATTGAAATTTGGTGGATCATGTTTGAACTCGAATTGAATTATGTTAAGGCATTATATGAATGAGGATGCCAAACATTGATTTTGAGGGAGAATGGGCTCTCACAGATTAGAAAATGTCATGCCTTGGACAAAATTTTAAGATTTTGGGGGTTTCAAAGAAGTTTTAGAGGCTTACTGTCATGAAACCTAGACAATACAGCATGTGATGTTATGAACACACACCATGTGTTCATCTATTCTGGTAGAAACGACTTTTCATAGGTACACGCCCTGTACCATATATATATGTTGTGTAGTTGTTAACTATGTGACTGACTGTGTGAGTAGAGACACAGGGTTGGTAAACATTTGGTAGAACACGTTGTGTACTAGGAGTACATGTCGTGTTGTAAAAGACCATGAATCCATCAGTGTGACTAACAACATGGGTGGATGATAATTGGGTTGTACACACCCTTTCTAGCTTATACACATCGTGTAGTAGTCGACCATGTATCCGTCCGTGTGACTAATGACACAGGTGGATGAAACTTATGTGGTACATGTTGTGTCTAGAGTGTACACGCTGTTTAGTGTTACACCAGGAGAGAACCATGTAGTTCTATCCATGTAGAAGAAGTTGGGTAGGAGGGAATATTCAAGTACACGCCATGTCGTAATATGAACACGTCGTGTGAATGGGGTGTTACATGACTAGGTTGGAAGGGGTACACGACCATGTTAAATCTTAAGGGAACACGTCGTGTAGAGTTTCTACACGCCGTGTAACCCTCTTTTTGAAAACATGAATTCTTTCCTTATATTGTTCCTTTATTTCACTTTTAAGTTTCAATCATTGATAATATTGAACCGAGGTGTGTGCTTGACCTTGTAGAGTCATGCCACAAAGACGCCATCTAGTTGTATGCCAGGTACATGGCAATGATTAGACACCAGAAATTGTAGACCAGGGACTACCAGCAGATCCTCCCATCGTTCCCGTCATGGAATCAGCTCTTATATAAAAAGTAGGTGTTGATACACTATTCCGTTAATTCTTTATGAGGATTTTATATAATTTTTAGGGAGCACCACATTCTACCCCGACTATGGAAGAGTTGACACAGGTGTTCCAGTAGTCGCATCCTCCCACTTTTTCAGGGGATGGAGGACCACATGCTATAGAGTCATGGTTAGAGGCCATGATTTATATCTTCAAGAATCTAGATATTCCTCCTGAGAGGAGGGTAAAGATCACAAATTACATGCCATGTGACTCTTCTAAGAGATGGTGGGATGTTATCTCATAGGTGGGACATCATCAGGATATGAATTAGGAAGATTTTTAGAGGAACGTCTATGATTAATTCTACCCCAAGATGTTGAGGTCTGACTGAGACTAGGATTTCATGAATTTGGAGTAGGGTGGTCTTTCAGTGATGGATTATTCTTATCTCTTTAAAGAGCTTAAATGCTTTTCACCTATTCTGGGGGTGACGAGTTATCTTTTTCTTAGCGATTTGAGGATGGTCTTAGGTACAACATCCGATCGTAGGTGAATGTTTTTAGGTTGACTTCGATGACTTCTATAGTAAACCAGTCAATGATTACCGAGAAAAATCTGAGGGATTTTGGATTGGTGAGCTAGGATGATTCAACATCTAGGGCTGATACTCCTTCATTTGATAGTAGGAAGTTCTGCAGGGAGCCTTCATGTAATGATTCCAGTAGCAGGGATGTATTTTATGGTATCCAGGTGAGGTGCTACCAGTGTGGGAATAGTGGACACATGAGACCTCAGTGCCTGAGAGACCTAGTTGAGTACCAATCTTGTGGAAAGATGGGTCATCTTTAGTATTTTTTCAAATTTTTATCACCAGCAGCTAGTGAGAGGTGATCTGTTATGACTCCACATTCAAGATCAGGACCCCCAGTTTCTCCTCAGATAGGGAACTGAAGTTCTTCAGGCTTTTGTTGACGCCCCTTTTCGTCACATTGTCTAAATGAATGGAAAGGGAAATACCTTGAACCCAAAGTGATTCATCCATTTAAGAAACATAAAAAAAAGAAAGGGAAGAACAAGGATAACATTGCCCATAGGTCACGCAAGTTCCAGTATGGTCGTGCAAGTATACTTGCACTCCACCCAAATGGTCGTGTAGGTGACTTGCACGCCCTCTTTAAAAATTGCCCAGAGTCTTCTCTAGCCTATAAATACCCACGGTGGGCCCCCAATTGGAGGAGGATTTTTTCCAGAATTCAGATACAGAGCTCTGAACGCCCAAGTCTCTTCTCTAAGTCTTCCGAACACTTCTAAGGTAATTCTTTACCTATAATGGAAGGTCTAAACAAGAGGAATAAGGTCTAAGTGTTAGAATTCACTAACACTTGCGCACCTAAGTGTTTTACCCTTAAGGGAAATGGACACACTTGCGCGCCTCCATACTTACTCATTGAAACTTGCACGCCACTCTTCTGGAAGTACCTCGGGATAATTCTAAAGGATTTGGTCAAGGATCGCCCATGTATTACCCTACTGGTTAACCGTTGCCCAAGTATATAGGTGTCATGCAAGTATACTTGCACGACCAAGACTTGCGCGCCCATGCAGTACTTGAGTGACCCCCAGGACTTGCGCGCCCTTCTCTTTTTGGGTGCGCTTTCCTGCCCATTTCACCTCTCTTATGCCATTCCACCTCTCCTATTCAAGATTCAGTCTTCAAGACACTCTTCAAATCCATTTATGACATGTTTTCTTGATTGACTTCCTTATCTGAAAGGAATTCCATGGAACATCTCTCAAAACCTAGTGATTTATACATCTTTATGTCACTAAAGTTAGAGATTTCATTCATTAAACCTTATCCATTAAGATGAGAGAACCCTATTCACGGGCCTCCTTTTTAGGAGTAAGCCCCAGTCATAATTTCCCTTAACTTGGGCCTCCTATTCAGGAGTAAGACCCAGTCCAAGTCCCCTTAATTTTGGGCATCCTCCTTAGGAGTAATCCCTAACCATAATCTGGGCCTCCTTTTCAGGAGTAAGCCCCAGTATTAATTTCTCTTAACCAGTCTTCATTTAATTTTGATTTGAGATTCCTTTTCAAGAGTGAAACCCAATCATAATTCCCCTCCTAATTTAGGCATCTTCCTAAGGAGTAAGCCCCAAGTTAGAGTATCCAAATCTCCATAAAGTACATATACCTTTATGGACCCTGTTTCTAGGTTTCTTCCCTGAAGTAAATCCTAATATTCATTTATTTGGGCAGTCATACATACATAAGCCCCACATTATTTCTCATGATTGCATATTTCATGGCACAATTGTCTAGTTTTACCAATACCTCTTGTTTCTCACACCGAGCATGACTCACGTGAGCTTAGAGTGTAAAAGTAATTATGAAATCTCTTTTTGAGAAATCAATCATACATAAACCTCATACTCCCTTACTCGAACTATGTGGGTTCTGATTCCTTCTATAAACAAGGAT
Organism: Viscum album; assembly: GCA_963277665.1. Classification (NCBI taxonomy): domain Eukaryota; kingdom Viridiplantae; phylum Streptophyta; class Magnoliopsida; order Santalales; family Viscaceae; genus Viscum; species Viscum album. The sequence goes on along the minus strand of OY728143.1, from coordinate 1,666,624,787 downwards.
ACGTAGGTAGCCCATCTATGGGTGCAATCCCAACTCTGAAATAATCTATGTCCTTCTGAATGATAATAAACTTCAAGTGCCCCGCTGAGTGGCTTTAAAACTAGCATGGTTATCATAATGACTAAGAGACTTCTATATAATGTATAAAAGGATACCATTGAATAAGAATCTCTAAACAAACATAGATTATTACCTATCGATGAATAACCTCGAATACATATAAAATATTCTCTAAATTTTATACATATTTATCATTGATTGTCAGATCTAAAGGAAAGATCATTTTAATACTCGGTAATGTAATAAGGATTCACAAACATAACTTAAATCTATAAAGAGAGTCCTGGAGTAGACAATAATTCCCCTCAAAAAGGTGTGATGAGTTCGACCTCCCATCCTCTCGACCAATGCTAATTCCTAAGCCTCATCAGTGCATAATTAATGAGCGCCTGCCTTTGAAAGTAGGTCCAAATGAATATGGAATCATTGGATGTTTCCAGTTCTATGAAAAAACCCATTAAAAACCACTTGGAATGTTTGAACCTTAAACCAACAAGGTCATTCCCAATTCCAGAGGGAAACAAAAAATGGTGAACCCGACGTGAATCCTTAACCAAGTTGAAATGATGTTTTCCCTATTTGTTTGGCCCCTATTTAAAACTCAATGAGAGGGCCAAAAAGATAATCAATAACATATATTCTCATCCAAAAGATGTAGTGGCATGAATTATCTTGATTACGTCTGTTATATCAAACAAGCACTCTTTTCCAAGATCTTCTGCAACGGCTTCTCTTAAGTTCACACCCGTGAATACTTCCGCTGTGAATACTGCTGCCATAAATTCCCCTGCTTCTACTCATGCTGGATCATCGTCTGCTCTGAGGATGATATCACCTACTCATCGTCTTCAACGCTGGGTATCAAATGCACTGGATAAGGAGTACCGTAAATACGGTACCATTACAACTCTGGAGGCTTCCTGAAAAGACCTCCAAGTGAACAACTCACACCAGTCGTCTGGACAACGACGAACAGTGATTAAGAATCTGGTGGTGCCAACCACCGTCTCCAACCATTTCGGGTCGTTATACCCAGAACGCAATCACCATTCCCTCCCATATTCTGGGGAGGTGAATGGCCAGGTCCTTCAAGGCCTTAATTCAAGGAAATAGGAGTCCTTCTCGAGGGTTCCCATCAACAATCACCACCAGACTCGTGCGGCAGTGTGCCCTCAACATGATGAGGGTATCATTTCCAGGAATTTGGATTAGGTTCCTTGAACCCGAGTAGGAAAGACAAACCACTAGAGGTGAAATCCGGTCAACAGTGATCAGGTTCTCATCTCTACCATCTCCGGAGAATTCCACCAACCTAACTTGGTGGCAAGCAACAAGCGGGTACATACACCCATCTGTTTTAATCCCACTGTCCAGCAGACTCATCTGGCAGCAGCACGCCAATCCCGCCAGGAAATTCTGGTGGAGTACTATAGACAGGAACACACACCTATTTATGAATCATCAGCTAGTCAGCAGGCTCTTCTGACTACATATAATGGAGCTCGCCTACCCAATGTGTTGACCACTGGTAAACAGGCACATACACCTGCTTACACTCATCAATCCTGCCAGCAGCCTCATCTGTCAGTGTTGAAGGAAGTTCGTCAACCACGTTTGGCGGAGTGCAATCAGCAGGCACATATACCTGCTAGTATTGATCAAGCCTACCAACAGTCTCATTTGGTAGCACTAGGAGAGGTTAGTCAGAAAGCTCTGGTGACAAACAGGAGGTATACTCAATTCTCTGCCCCCACACTTGAGTACTGTCAGGATTCAATGACAGGAAAAGGAGGACAAGAGCAGGAACACACACTTACTCCAAGCACGAAATGGACGTATATCCCTGTTCTGGCAGCTAAAGTCACCAAGTACATTCTGTCAATGGTGAAAGAGCAGAAGAAAATCCCTGCTCATATTCTGGATGCCTGCCAGGATTTTATAACAGCTTCAGCAGCATCACAGGGAAAGAAATGCAAATCTATCCCTACCAGTGGAGTGACTCATCAACAGATCACTCCAGAGTAGATACACACCTCTGTTCTAGTCCAAGAGGGTTGTGGGGCGTACTCCCCCATATCATACAGACAACCAAGTCAGGCACATACACCTGATTTGAGTAGATATCGTCAGCCTAACCTGGCCATCTCTCCGGATCAGGCACATACACCTGCTCAGAGTAGCCACTTTCGTCAACAAGTGGTTTCCAAGGCGAGTAAGAAAGCGTCTAATAACAAGACCCACCCAACACAGTCAAGAAATCAAGAGCCAATCTGTAACAAGGCCTTGGTCGATGCTGGAGTTATTGAAGCCCTCAGCCAGTTATCTGTTGGAATCCAAGATTCTACTCCCTCATTTCCCAATAGTGGGAACATTAATTCCGAAGGTCTTCAACAGACACTTCCTCATGAAGGCTTTCTTCATGACAGTTCGGTCAATCTTGAAGTTTCCTCTTCATATGAGAGATACAATAACCCTTTGTGAGGACAAAAGACCAAGGAGTAAGAGATCTCTTCTTTTTCTATAACCCACCATGGTGGTCCTCCCCATGATGATGAATTTCGCTGCGAAAGTCCTCTCCGCAGTAGTGATGCACATTGCCTGGAAAATGCTCCAGTAGACAATGTAGTGCCAAGAAAGCCCTCTTATCTTGAGGAACTTTCAAATGAGAAACCAGTCATGTCTGATGCTTCATCTCTAGCAGGTGAAATACTTTCTCAATCAGAAGATGTCCCGGGGTGTAGGTCATTCTCCGAACCACCCCCGGGTCATTCATCTTCTAGTTTGATCAGTGAATTCTCTACCAATCCTGTTGAATCCGATGAAGTAATAGAGAAGAACCAGCTCTGGTCAAATTAGGTAGAAGAATCTTTATTGAATGATAAAGAAGAAGTACTGAATATGAGAAAAAAACTGGCAAAAGGTGAAGTGCTAGTCATGTTTTGGCCTTTGGCTGACTCTCAGTATGATATTCCAAAAGTGTTGATGAAAGATTGTATTCAAGATATTCGTCTCAACATATGGAAAACTATTTGTCAGTTTAAAAAGAAAATATTATCTTATGATGAATATGAAAATCATGTCAAGATAATAGAAGGGTTACAACTCCAGATTGATTTGGAATCTCTCTCAGTCTCTCGATATCCGAAGGCTGAAAAGAAGCAGAGATCCCTTCAGCGTTCATGCCTTAGCGCACTAAGAAGATTGCGTTAGTTAATTTCCAATGCCCCATATGGTATTCATATCAGGGGATGAGGTGTTCATGGATCACTACATTTTACTGTACTCTCCAGTCAGCAAAGCTCACCGAAGATGGTCTCATGCAATGTTATTGCCCATGGCCGGCCACAGTCAACTGGCTTTGTTTGTAATCAAAGGTTTGATCAGGAACATGCCTAAACTAGTTCTTCTCAAAATCAAGTATGCAGAGAACAAGTTGTTGAATTACTCCTACATTAAGAAAATGATAATATTGAACATGCCTCTCGTTTGGAGCAAACACATCATCAAGTGATAGAAATGTCCGAAATCATCCAGCGTTCATATGAGCCAGGTGATAAAAGTGGATACAGGTTGATGTATCCATCTAATTTCTGGACTAAAGTCCGAAAAATCAGGAGATATTTCAAGAAATTCTCAGATATAGCATGTCAAGAACCACCCCAGATCACCAGTCCATGGACTCTTTTAACCCAAAACTCGGAATCAACAAATAATATTCGAGGAGTTAAGCGGCAGGAACAACTCCAGTCCACCGGACTGGGGACTTTTTCAAATCATCAATCCCCTCCTCAGTGAAAGTCAGTCTTCTCTCGATTGGGAAATAAGCCACAGGAGGAATGAAGAGCCAAATTATCAGGATATTTCCTCCAAATTTTGGTTCATCAGGAAGTTCCTGAAGGATCAAATCAACAAAAGGAAATGTCTCTCTAGGGACATAGAAGAAGAAAATATCACAGAAATGATGATAGAGGGGATGCAATGTGTTATGCATCAATTAATGTCATCAATGCCATTATTGCTGATCCACCATATGAGGCTCACTCAAAGGGATCAGATGAAGAGGTTCCTGCTCAAGAAGTTGTACGCACAGACACAAATGAAGAAGGTGTGCGTACACGAAATCAAAGGTTTACCCAGAATCTGGGTGTTCCTTCAAATAACCCACTTTCCCCTCTCTGAAAGGGATCCAACAAAGGGAAGGGAAAGAATCAGGTTACATATCCTTCCTCTGGAGATGGCCAATCACTCTCACTAGAGAAAAGATTTGCGCAACAAGAGGAAGAAATAAAGGAATTAAGAAAGATGAATGCAGAACTACTTCAGGATAGTCTTTCTCCTAAGCGTGCTGGAGTCATTCATCCAAGGGAGTTTTTTGCAGCTACTTAGTTGGATCAAGAATATCCTCCTCTATTAGTATACCCTCACAGGTCTAATCCTATGGGTCAAGTGCAACAACAATCAGTGGTGCTACCGTCAGTTGCAGTACCAGCCACCATACCTGTCCAGACTCCAATTATTGCACCTACCCAAGTCCAAGTTCAACCGGATGTTTCTCAAAATTTAATAATTACCATTGAGTCATTAACAGTTCGGTTAGAGACTATATAAGGGAAGCGTGTGCATGTTCAACCAGAAAAGAAATCTTACCTTGAATGGGTAGATTGAATCCCTCCCCAATCAAGTTTTGGGAACACTGTATTCCCTATTTTCAATGAATCAGGTGATCCTGAACAGCATTTGATGCATTACATGTCTTGTTGCGATCCTATGATGGGAACTCCGGAACAACAATAAGCAGTGAAACTCAGATTCTTCATGTGAACCTTGCAAGGACCAACTTTTTTTTGGTATAAAAGCTTGAAATCCGGGTCAATTACCGGATGGGAAGATCTCTGTCAACAATTCCTTCTTCAGTTCAGCTCAACTTTTCCAAAGACAACAATTTTTGATCTTACAAACTATAAGAAAATGGAGAATTAAAGGGTTTCAGATTTCATTGCTCGCTGGAAGGGATTAACATATTCCCTAAGCTTAGAACTCCCTCAAGAAGAACTATTGCCAATCTGTGTGGAAAATCTGCGTGACGAATTATGCATGCCGTTTATCCCTATGAAATACACCAGAGGGTTTCAAGACCTTAATTCAATCGCTCAGCAGATTGAAGATTCCCTTATACAGACTAAGGCTAAATCTCGTGTAATTCCATCAGTTCTAGGAAGAAGAATGGGTAAAGCAGATACTACTACAGTTATGCTTAAACAAGCACCTGTACCTACTTCTACTTCAAAACCTTCATCTTCCCGAAGGGCTCCAACTCCTGAGTGTCAACAACAAAAGCCGTTTCGTCAAGATGATCAAAGAGATCAAATATGGAAACAATTTGAGGATCTAAAGAGAAATGTTTACTCTTTCCAAAATGAAAAAGTTCCTGGCTACTTCATTTCGGCTCTAGAAAATAATTTGGTTCAGTTTCCAGGGCCCAAAAGGCCAAACAAGGAAGGAGATAAATACTGTCCCAATTATTTCCCCTTTCATCAAATGTTGGGGCATCCCATCCAAGAGTGTTTTGTAATTAAAGACCTCCTACAAAAGATGGTAAACTCGGGACAAGTCAAACTAAAAGGCTCTTCAGCCCAGGTAGCATGTGTTACTACTACAGTTCCAGAGGAAGAAGGAGAATGGTAAGAAGTCAAAAGCCAAAATTCTCAGAAATATGATGATTGGACGGTCAGGAAAATGATCAACTGAACTCATGCCATTTTGTGAATGCAATTGAAGAAACCAGTTATGTCTTTTTCTATAGATGCCACAACAAAATCCTCTTCAGAGGGAAAATCCTCAAAAGGGCGACATAGTTTGAAGAAAGAAAAGAAATCAGAGGAAGATGGAATTGTGTAAAAGCCTAAGTTATCTTTAACTTTGGCAGATTTCATGACATCTACTTTGAAGCCGCAGGCACCATCCCACCAAATGACATAACCTAAATTGGCTAGTCAGGCAGAGTCTTTATCTGATAAAGAGCCGATCTTCGGTTCTGTTAATATGATCCACTTAACAGATCCTTATGCCAGTCACAGTTTTGATCTTGATGAACCTGGGTTCCCTGTATCAAACAGAGGAATCAAAGGGAGTTCCAAAGGTCAGGGATATAGAGGAAGACATGGATATCCCAGAAGCCACTATTCCAATTCTACCCCTACTAGAACTGTGTATGCAGCAGAAACTCGTGGCATAGCCCTTCAGCGGTCTCAATAAGAACAATCAAATTCTTCCACCAATAACAGATTCAGTCCTGGAACAGTTATTCTAGAGGATCGGTTGTAGGTTCCACATTCATCCTCTCAGCAGGTAAATAGACCTAATCGGTCTGATCTTCCAAGGCCAGGAGTATTTACAACTCCTACCCCGATACAAGATGCATCAACTTTTTAAACATCAACTTCCAAGGAACCTACTAAACCACATGTTCCTATTGGGAAATGCAGACCTTTGGATCAAAAGTACGATGTATTGAAACACCTGGCCCAAGTACCGGCCAAGTTATCAATTTTGGATGCCTTGAATTTATCAAAGGATCTTCAGGAGGCACTCATTGAGGCTTTGTCAAGTCCTTAGGAGTTTGAAAATGAAATTGCTGCAGCTGAAGCCTACTATGTTGAAAATAATCCTGCAGAATGCCATGCAGTGATATCTTTCACAGATGAAGATGAAGATGATGTCGTGCATGGACACATTAGACCTTTGTACTTATCTGAAAAGGTCAATGGTGTAGACATCCGAAGAGATTTCATTGATAATGGTTTAGGAGTCAACCTCATGCCCATTTGTACACTTCATCGATTGGGCCTCACGGAGTCTGATTTATCTCCTTCTACTATGATGCTACAAGGATATGATAAAAATGAACAAGAACCACTGGGCGAGATTACACTCAGAACTCAGTTTGGAGATCTTGTATCCAATTTAGATTTCATGGTTGTTGATCAAGACTCAGCCTTCAACATCTTACATGGAAGACCCTAGCTACATCAACATGTGGCTATCCCTTCATCATACCATCAATTTCTCAAATATTGCTTCGATGGTCAATTTGGGACATTATACAGTGATAAGTCGCTGTTCAAGACATGTGAGTCTCAATACATTGAGGCAAAATTCTATCACATGAAGGGAAAGAAGAAATCCACAACAAGAGAGATTACCAAAGTTAATGATCCACATAGTTTGGAAAAGATTCCATTAAATCCATTTGCACATGTGAGTACAGATTATGTGTTTCCTATCAGTCAAATTGATAGGATAAACTCAAATCTGAATACTCTTATGGAAAATTCCATAATGTCAATTACGGCAATCAAGCCAGGAAGCATAGGAGAAGTTGGTTATCCACAAAGCAATGATAAAAGCCCAAATGGGGATGTCTTCATTTCATCTTCTGAAATCCAACAAGTCTATACTTCGCCAACCATGCCAGAAGAAGTGATAGCAATGTCAGAGGTGAATAATGATGTCGATTCTCAATCCATCATCTCCTCTTTATTACCCAAGGAAGACCCTTCATCATCAATTGGGTCAGAAATGGAAGCTTCTTCTTCAAGATGTTCAAATTTTAACATCTCTTATAATCATGAAAATTCTACTTCATCATCTACTATGCAAGTAAAAACAGAAGAAATAACACATGTTGATGAAGAAGAGGAAGATCTCAGGGATGCTCCTCCAGCATTTGAGGAGGGTATCTCTACTACCGTGGATGAACTCAGAGAAATAAATCTAGGTACAAAAGAAGATCCACGCCCTACTTTAATCAGTGCGTCCATGAATCTTGAAGAGCAAGAGATGTATATTTCCTTTTTAAATCAAAATCGAGACATATTTTCTTGGAACTATAAAGAGATTCCAGGCCTTGATCCTGGTGTCGCTACTCATCATTTGGGTTTACCGTAAGAACATCGAGGTTTCAAGCAAGCTACAAGAAGAACACACCCAACTTATGATTCCAAAATTGAAGTTTAAGTGGATAAGCTTATCAAAGCTAACTTCATCAGAGAAGTTCAATATCCTAAATGGTTGGCTAATATTGTACCTATGAAGAAAAATAACAAACAAATTAGAGTTTTCATCGATTTCAGAGATCTTAATCGGCATTGTCCTAAGGATGATTTTCCATTTCAGATTACAGAACTGTTAATTGATGCAACAACTCGCTATGAAGCACTTTCCTTCATGGATGGATATTCTGGATATAATCAAATCTGAATGGATCCAAAAGATGAGGAATCCACAGACTTCAGAGCCCCTCAGGGTGTGTTTTGCTATCGGGTAATGCCCTTTGGCCTAAAGAATGCAGGCGCAACATATCAGCGTGACATGCATCGTATCTTCAAACCCTTTTTAGGGAAGTTCGTTGAATGTTACGTGGATGATTTGGTGGTTAAATACAAACAACGTTATAATCACTTGGCTGATTTGGAAACCATATTCCACAAACTTCAACAACATAATTTGAAGATAAACCCCTTAAAATGTGCTTTTGGGGTAACCTCAGGAAAATTTCTCAGCTTTGTTGTATTCCATCGTGGTATTGAAGTTGATCCTGAGAAGACAAAGTCAATCCTTGGTATTTCACCTCCTCGAAATTTGAAATAATTGAGAGGAATTCAAGGACACTTAGCCTATATTCAGCGTTTCATCTCCAATTTGGTAGTCAAAAGTTTACCCTTCACCAAATTGATGAAGAATGGAGTCACTTACCAGTGGACTGAAGAATGTCAAGAAGCATTCGATATTATCAAGAAGTATCTCTTGAGTCCACCGGTATTAATGCCACCTATTGAAGGAATGCCACTTATCCTCTATGTGAAAGATTTAGAGCGATCATTGTGTTCCTTTTTTTCTCAGAAGAATGATGCCGGGAATGAAAACAACCTCTATTATCTCAGTCGGACTACGCTTGAAGCAGAAACCCGATATTCAAGTATTGAGAATTGCTGCCTGACATTAATCTTTGTAGTTCAAAAGTTGAGACAATATCTGCAACATCACGAGGTCCAATTGGTATCTCGTAATAAACCACTCAAATTCATCCTTAGTCGTCCAATTCTTACAGAACGTCTGGAAAGGTGGGCAGTTATTTTTCAGTAGTTCGACATACAGTATGCGTCTCAAAAGGCAATAAAGGGCCAAGCTCTAGCTGATTTCCTTACTGAACACCCTTCAGTTAAAGATACATCTTCAAATATTGAACTTCTTGATGAAGAAGTCTTTTATATTCAAGATAATCTTCAAACATGGGAAATGTACATTGATGGTGCTTCCATAAGTCCAACAAAAAGGAAAATGGAAAATCCTAAATTCAACAAAGTTGGGTTAGGAGTTGTGCTCATTTCTCCAGAAAAGGTAGTGTTACCTTATTCCTTCTCATTATTGGGAGGCGGGACAAACAATGAAGCAGAATACCAAGCTCTCATCACAGGATTGGAATTAGCACTTCAAGCACAAGTGAGTCACTTAAAGGTGAAAGGTGATTCTGACCTGGTAATCAAACAAGTCAATGGGGATTATTCCATCAGAAAAGAAGAATTAATCCCTTTGTATGATTATGTCAGAGAATTAATGGTGGAATTTCCTTCGGAACCGACATTTTCTTATGTTCCACGATCACAAAATGCTCAAGTTGATGCATTGGCTAATATCACCACAGCTCTAGCAGATCCAAATCAGGACAAAAAACCATCAGTATTGCCCACCGTTGTACAATTTCACCTTATGTTCAAACTAGAATAGAGGAAATAAATTAAATTAGTCCCATCTCTGAACCATATGGTTATACTACAAGATGGATGATACCTATCAAGTAATACCTTCAAAATGGAACACTTCCACCTGATAGAATCGAGAAAGAACAAGTCCGGAGACGTGTGGTCAATTTTACTCTTTATGATAGCCCAGATCACCTAGAGAAAATTCTCTATAAGCATGGTTTTGATGGAATCCTCTTCAGATGCATTGATGGTGAAGAGACAATGGCTGTCACGAAAGAAGTACATGTAGGAGTGTGTGGTGCCCACCAGTCTGGACATAGACTGTCCGATCAAATTCGAAGGCTTGGATAATTTTGGCCTTCAATGATACAATATTGTGTTGATTTCACAAAGAAATGTCATTCATGCCAAGTACATGCCAACTTAATTCATCAACCTCCAGAGTTTCTTCATATAGCTAAATACTCGTGGCCATTTTCTACATGGGGAATGGATGTTGTGGGACCTTACCCTTCAGCTATGGCCAAGCAAGTTAAGTATATTATTACTGCTACTGACTTCTTTTCCAAATGGGTAGAGGAAATACCTCTCAAAGAAGTTAGTTCTAAAATCATTGTTAGCTTCATCAAGTCTAACATTATTACCAAATTTGGTGTCCCTCATACCATATTAACGGACAATGGCACCAACTCTTGTTCATCCGAGGTGAATAAGTTGTATCAAGAATACAACATCAAATCCAATCATTCATCTCGGTATCATACAGCAGCCAATGGCCAGATAGAAGCCTTCAAAAAGACTCTTTCAAACATACTACAAAAGATGGTGGATAAAAATAAGAAGTCATGGCCTGATATACTCTTTCATGCTTTATGGGCTTATCGAACCACCACCCGCACTGCAATGCGGTCAACTCCATATTCATTGGTATATAGAACATAAGCTGTATTGCCTATTGAAGTTCAACTAACCTCACTCAGAGTAGCTACTTGTGATCAGTCATCTACAGATGAACAATCTCAAAAGCGATTGGATGAATTGGAATGGTTAGATGAGAAAAGATTGCACACACTGCACCACTTGGAAGTTTATCATAATCGAATAGCATGAGCTTTCAACAAAAAATTTCGTCTTCGTTCATTCATTCAGGGAGAATTGGTATTGGTTCTCAGAACACCAATGATACTAGGAAAGAAACCTCCCAAATTTGAACCAAAATGGGAAGGACCTTATTCAATATATAAGGTCTACTCTAATAGAGATTATTCTTTAATTTTAATGGATGGAGAACCTATAACGACTCCAACCAATGCCAAATTTCTGAAAAAGTATTTTGTATAAAACAAATACATTATTATGGTCCATGCATATGACCTTAAACTATCTGCATAGTCCCGTATGTCCAGAAAGACTTTAAACTGCACCATTATGGTCCATGCATATGACCTTAAACTATTTGCATTTCCCCATCACCCAACATGATGTTAAACTGTGACGTCCTAGCTACATGACGCTAAACTGTATAGCAACCTTTCATCCAACATGATGTTAAACTGTATTGTTCCCATCGTCCTAGATACATGACGCTAAATTGTACAACACTCTATCATCCAACATGACATTAAACTATGTTGTCTTTACTACATGACATTAAACTGCACAGTCCCATATTTCATCCTCACCGCATGGTGTTAAACTGCACGGTATCATCTTTTCACATCTATTCATCTTAGTCCTCACTGCAAGACTTTAAACTGCACAGTCCCCCCCTTTTTTCGTCCAACACGACGTTAAACTGTGTCCCCATAATTAATTCTAAATTAAACTACGCAGACTTTGATCCTTGCCTTCTAGGATGGGTACGTAGGCAACCTCCTGAGGTTCAAGCCCAAAATCAATCTATTTTATGTCAGTTCACCTTAATCTCATACGATGTTGATTCAAGAAGCCACCTCCATAATCAATATCTTTATATTGGTTCACCTTTATCATTGCTATATAATGTTAAACTATACAACACCTTTGTCCTTTATGACAATAAACTACAACATTCTTTGATACCCTCACCTGAGAGGAAATAATTATTTGCATTGATTTCAAATCATGTTATATTCCAAAGACTACGTGCATACATGGAAATTCCCAAACCTTTTATCTTGGGTCAAACCATCATTGCACTAAAGTCCCCTTTCACCCTTCACATGTATGAATCAAATCTGTACAGAGGGTATTTCTAGAACTAAGTGGGATTGATTCCCATCCTTATGGGATACATAGGAATGTTCGAGTGTCCCTCGAATCCAGCCCCATGTCTTTGGGCCTAACCCCAAATTCCACTTTCAGTCCCTTGACTGAAAAGTCCCCCCATGAGCACATAAATGTGATATGAAAACTCTGGTCTTCATCAGGTTTATAACAAAAACACAAATGTGTCTCCCTTATTATGGTCTGAGCTCTATGACCCTAAACTAAGATCTCCCATACTTTTTGTCCCACATGACGTTAAACTGTAGTTCAAGAACTACGTATGGATTGATTCGCATCCTTATGGGATATGTAGTGAAGTCCAATATTTTTATTCAGGACCTAGCCACAACATGATTATGGTTAGTATTGATCTGTGTATCTCTACATACATTGGACAATACCCATTTTTCATGTGTCACACTCCTAACCTTAAAAATTTTCATATCTCAATAACCCTTTTCTTGACTTCTGGTCACAAAATGTCGGATAACTGGGAATTCTTTTGTCTGGCCATGCATCACGTGCCCTTAGGTGGCCTTGCATAAACAAGTCTACATAACGGACCTGTCAGCTGAGAGATGCTATTATTTGACTATGCAGCCAATGCCCTTAGGTGTCCCTGCATAATTCAACCCCCTAACGGGTTTGTTAAATAGTGGTAACTTCATTCTTGGAAAGAAAACATATTTTTTCCTTATTGGTCTTAATGACAATTAGTAGGGATCTGCAAAAAATAGCCATGCTTAACATATTTTTCCCATGTTCTTTTTCATGATCTGAAAGTATTCAAGTCTATGGTTTATATTTACCTTCCCTACGCTTGGGTCAGAACTTTGTAAGAGTAACATTCATCCAGTTATTAGACAAACTTGTTTGGAAATATCTTCTTCATATTCAAGTACCTCTTCCCATACAACAAACTCTATACTTTGTAAAATTTTAATCTCCATAAAATTTTACTGGATTTTTAGCACTAGGAAAGTAAATTTATGAGAGTTCTTTTGTCTGACTATGTAGCACGTGCCCTTAGGCGGCCTTGCATAAACAGTCTACATAACGGACATATCAGCCAAAAGATGCTATTATTTGACTATGCATCCAATGCCCCTAGGTTGCCCTGCATAATTAAACCCCCTAACAGGTTTGTTAAATAATGGTAACTTCATTCTTGGGAACTACTTCTTCTAATTACTTTTAGCCCTTTTTTATATCATTCCTTAGATTCAAAATTTCTTAAGTTATAGTTTACATTTTTTCCCTCATACTTGAGTGTGGTAATATGTTTCCAAATGAATTATCAAGGAATTGAGTCAATTCTAATCCATTCAGTCAAAGCTATTTCGACCTTAAACATTATCCTTTTTATGTATAACATGCATGACTTTAAACTGCCAAATTTATTGTTTCTTCTCACCTCAATGTCAAATCCTCTTTTCTCTCCGGATCCAACTCTAAGGGGGGGGGGGGGCTTTTTTTGATGCTCCTTTTCATCACATTGTCTAAATGAATGTAAAGGGAAATACCTTGAACCCAAAGTGATTCATCCTTTGAAGAAACATAAAAAAAGAGAGAAAGGGATGAATAAGGAGAACATTACCCATATGTCGCACAAGTTCAAGCATGGTCGTGAAAGTATACTTGCGCACCACCCAAATGGTCGCACAGGTGACTTGTGCGCCCTCTTTAAAAATCGGCCAGGGTATTCTCCAGCCTATAAATACCCTCGGTGGGCCCCCCATTGGAGGATGATTTTTTCCAGAATTCAGATACAGAGCTCTGAACGCCCAAGTCTCTTCTTCAAGTCTTTCGAACACTTCTAAGGTAATTCTTTACCTAGAATGGAAGGTCTAAACAAGAGGAATAAGGTCTAAATTTTATAATTCACTAACACTTGCGCGCCTAAGTGTTTTACCCTTAAGGTAAATGGAACACTTGCGCGCCTCCTTACTCATTGAAACTTGCATGCCACTCTTCTGGAAGTACCTCGGGATAATTCTAAAGGCTTTGGTCAAGGATCTCCCAAGTATTATCCTACTGGTTAACCGTCGCCCAAGTATATAGGTTTCGTGCAAGTATACTTGCGTGAACAAGACTTGCACACCCATGCAGTACTTACACGACCCCCTAGGACTTGCATACCCTTCACTTTTTGGGTTCCCTTCCTACCCATTTCACATCTCTTATGCCATTCCACCTCTCCTATTCAATATTCAGTCTTCAAGAAACACTTAAAATCCATTTATGGCATGTTTTCTTGATTGACATCCTTATCTAAAAGGAATTCTGTGGAATATCTCTCAAAACCTAGTGATTTATACGTCTTTATGTCACTAAAGTTAGATATTTCATTCATTCAACCTCATCCTTATAGATGATAGAACCCTATTCATGGGCCTATTTTTTAGGAGTAATCCCCATTCGTAATTTACCTTAACCTGTGCCTCTTTTTTAGGAGTAATCCATAGTCCAAGTCCCCTTAATTTTGGGCATCCTCCTTAGGAGTAAGCCCCAACCATAATCTGGGCCTCCTTTTCAGAAGTAAGCCCCGGTCTTAATTTCTCTTAACCATTATTCATTTACTTTTGATTTGAGTTTCCTTTTCAGAAGTGAAACCTAATCATAAGTCCCCTCCTAATTTGGGAATCTTTCTCAAGAGTATGCCCCAAGTTAGAGTATCCAAATCTCCATAAAGTACATATACCTTTATGGACCCTGTTTCTGGATTTCTCCCCTTAAGTAAATCATAATCTTCATTTATCTGGGCAGTCATACATACATAAGCCCCACATTATTTCTCATGATTGCATCTTTCATGGAACAATTGTATGGTTTTACCAATACCACTTGTTTCTCACACCGAGCATGACTCACATGAGCTTAGAGTTTAAAAGTAATTATGAAATATTTCTTTGAGCCATCAATCATACATAAAACTCATACTCCCTTACTCGAACTACGTTTGTTTTGATTCCTTCTCTAAACAAGGATACGTAGGTATCCCATCTGCGGGTGCGATCCCAACTCTGAAATAATCTATGTCCTTCTGAATGATAATAAACTTCAAGTGCCCCACTGAGTGGCTTTAAAACCAGCATGGTTATCATAATGACCAAGAGACCTCTATATAATGTATTAAAGGATAACATTGACTAAGAATCTCTAAACACACACAAATGATTCTCTATCAATGAATACCCTAAAATACATATAAAATATTCTCTAAATTTCATACATATTTATCATTGATTGTCATATCTAAAGGAAATAACATTTTAATACTCGGTAATGTAATAAGGATTCACAAACATAACTTAAATCTATAAAGAGAGTCCCATAGTAGACAATAATTCCCCTCAAAAAGGTGTGATGAGTCCGACCTCCCATCCTCTCGACCAATGCAAATTCCTAATCCTCATCAGTGCATAATTAATGAGTGCCTGCCTTTGGAAAGTAGGTCCAAATGAATATGGAATCATTGGATGTTTCTAGTTCTATGAACAAACCCGTTAGAAACTTATTGGAATGTTTGAACCTTAAACCAACAAGGGAATTCCCAATTACAGAGGGAAATAGATGTTTAGACCAAGGTGGTGGTCATGGCCATGGTATCCAGATGATAGGTTTTCAGTGAGAGTAGGGTGGATTAGATCAGGGTAGTCAGGAAGGGTCGTAGGTCTATGATACAGTTCATACTTTTGCAATGGAGTAGACCTAGAAAGAGCAGGATCCTGTACCCTCTATGGTTAGAGGTATGATTCTAGTTTACATGGTTTTAACTTATTATCTTTTTGATTCAAAGATTCCAATATTTTTATATCGGTTACCATTGTAGTGATCCTTGGGCTCTGTATCTTTACATCTGATGATGTTATGACACTAGACACTCCGCTAGGGATTAAGACGACTAATGTATGTTAGTGTAAGGAGTGCCCTCTTGAGGTTGGTGGGAGTCACTTCTTATGGAACCTCTATGTCTTAGAGATGATGGGTTTCAATTTCATTCTTGGAATGGACTAGTTGGTCCCCTTTCAGGACTTTATTGACTGCAATCACCACAGGGTGAGTTTCACATCACCAGAGGGTGGGTATTTTATACACAAGGGTGAATGAGATGTCCATTTGAGTAGAGATAGACCCAAGAATTTTGGGTTGGGAGGAATTACATCCCTGATTACTAGTTTATATTTGGATGACGAGGGGACTTCACAGATAGAATTTCATATAGTGGTGGATCATTTTATAGATGTATTTCCAGAGGAATTTTTATGTTTACCTCTATATAGAGAGGTATATTTCTCTATTGAGATTGTTCTAAGAGTGACACCGGTGTCCATACCTCCTTATTGGATGGATACACTACAGTTACAGGAGCTCAAGAAGCAGTTAGAGGAGTTACAGGAAAAGGATTTCATCCGACCTAGTACTTTTCCTTGGGGTTCAGATGTCCTTTTTTCGAAGAAGGATGACAGTACCCTCAGAATTTGTGTGGATTATTAGAAGATAAACCAGTTGAAAACTAAGAAATGATATCCCTTGCTGAGGATTTATGATCTCATTGATCATATTCAGGGATCCTAGGTGTTCTAAAATATTTAATTGAGATCTGATTATCATCAGTTTCACATTAGACCATCAGATATACCTATTACAAACATTCAAAGTAGGTATGGTCTATACGAGTATTTGGTTATATTGTTCGGTCTCACAAATGTGCCAACAGTTTTCATGGAACTGATGAACCAAGTGTTCCATCCTTACTTGGATTTTTCTGTGGTAGTCTTTATGGATGATATCTTGGTGTACTCTTATAATCGACATGACCATGATATCCATATTGAGATCATATTGAGTACACTAAGTTAGAATCAGTTATATGTGAAGCTCTCAAACTGACACTTTGGATGGATCAGATTCACTTCTTGAGTCATATCATCTCAGATACAGGAGTATCAGTAGATCCAGATAATGTGAGAGCGGTAGTTTCCTAGGAGTAGCTGAAGAACATCTTTGAGGTAAAGAGTTTTTTGGGGATGTATGGTTACTAAAAATTATTTATATAGGACATTCCATTCTTAGAAGTGCCATTGCTGTAACTGACTAAGAATGGTGCGATGTACTTGTGGATGGATTCCTATGATTTAGCCTTTTAGGAGTTGAAAGGGAGATTGACTTCAGCACCAATACTGATTTTTCCAGAGCCAAGAAAGATCTACACTATTTAATATTATGCATAAGGTATTAGGCTGGGTGCATTACTTATGCAGGGGGAAAGATTCATTCCGTATGGGTATCGATAGTTGAGGCCACATGAGATAAATTACCCGATTCAAAATCTCGAGTTAGTTGTAGTTGTGCATGCTTTGCGCTATTGGAGACATTATCTTTTGAGAGAGCATTTTGTGGTGTTCACTAATCACAAAATACTCAAGTACATATTTACTCATCATGATCAGAATTTGAGATAGAAAAGGTTAGTTGAGTACCTTCAATCTTTTGACTTTGAGCTTGCCTACAAGCCTGGGAAAGGCAACACTGTGGCTGATGCATTAAACAGGAGGACTCATATACAGGCAGTTCAGGAGGCCAGTAGTGAGTGGAAGTTGATGACTATGTTATCTGAGATGCATTTGGAGGTGCATGATAAATAGGGGTAGGAGTTTATTTCTTCTATAGTTGTTACATATAATCTACTGGATTGAGTGTGAATGAGACATCTATCAGATTCCAAAGGCCTCCTCCAATAGGAGCGTGTGTCAGGTGAGGACCCTACTCCAGGGTGGACCGTAGATGAGGATGAGGATTTTCATTTTCATGGACACATATGGGTGTCCATAGACATATGTGAGGACTTGATGTAATATTTTCATTCCTCAGTTTGGGAAATTAATCTTGGTATCACAAAGATGTATCAAGATCTAAATCATCAGTATTGGTGTCTAGGTATGAAGTGGGATGTATCTTGTTTTGTTATGAGATGTTCCACCTGTCAGTAGGTGAAGGAAGAGAATTAGTGATTTATAGGGATTTTATAGTAGTTAAACATCCCAAGTGGAAATGGAATGATGTCACGATGGATTTTGTAACGGGTTTACTGAGGTCGCATCGAGGGAATGATGCGGGTTGGGTTGTTGTTGACAAACTCACAAAGGTTGCACATTTCATGTCGATCAAGGAAACCTCTAGTGTTGATGAGCTTGTAAGATTGTAAATCTGATAGATAATACATTTTCATGGGTTTCCATAATCTATCATTTCATACAGGGATGCCCTATTTACTTCTCATGTTTGGAAGTGACTACATAGGGATTTGGGTACATAGGTACTTCTGAGTATAACTTACTATCCCCAGACAAATGGCCATCCAAGCACATGATTCATGTTTTGGAGGACATGCTTCAAGAACGAGTCTTGGATTTTAGGGGCTCTTGGGAGAGACACATACCCCTGGTAATAATATTTTTCATGAAATGATTCAAATGGAAACCTATGAGGCTTTGTACGATAGGCCATACCGATCACCCCTATTTTGGATGGAGGCAGGAGAGGCAGCTATGCTGGGACCTCGTCTTGTCCAGGAGACCACTTAGCAAGTAGAGTTGATTCAAAAGAGGGTGGATACTGTATAGTATTGATAGGAATCTTATGATTATAAACAAAGAAAACCTATGGAGTTTGAAGTCAGAGATCATATTTTCTTACATGTCACACCGAGGATAGGACAAAAGAGGATTAAGAGATAGGGGAAACATTCATTGAGATATGTCAGGCCATTTGAGGTTTTGGAGAGAGTCGGGCCAGTTTCCTATTGGTTATAGTTACCTCAAATATACCAGGAAATGCACAATGTCTTTCAGGTTTCTCAGCTACAGTGTTACTTTTCTGACCCATCTCATTTTTTTCAACCTGAAGAGGTTGAGTTGTAGGTGGATGAATCCTTTGAGGATCACCCTATCTGGATTGTGGATCACAGCCTGAAGGTTCTATATGTTTGGTCTATTCCTATAGTATGGGTTCCATGGTATCACATGCGAGTACAAGATGAGACTTGGGAGAGGGAGGCTGACGTACAACCATAGTGGCTGGAGTTGTTCACAGTTTCTTCTTCACCACCCTTAGAAGGGAAATTTGGGGATGAATTTCTTTAAGGGGGGAAGTTTGTAAGAACTCAGATCTTCATTTTAGGTATTTCTCTTGATTCAGGGTTGATTTTGAGATAAAAAAGAAGAAAGGTAGATTTTCTAATTACATTCCATGTACTTCTGAGTACATGACATGTACCTGATCACTACGTACAACCGCATACTAGCCGTGTGGTGACCTGGCAGACTGCTTATGTCGGGGGCCAGTTGAGGCTAATACACGAAGTGCAGTTTAAATGAGAACACTATGTAATTTTTGTTTTAATTGATATAATGGATTGGGGTCACGTCTCATGTCCATAACTGACTTCTTCTTCTCGTGTTTCATACAGGAGCGTTCAGAAATGACAGACAAAGATTGAACCCCTAATTCTATATCCAATCTCCGATTAAGACACCACAGGGTGCGTTGGAATCCCGCTGGTGAGTTTTTGAATACCCTAGAGCCTTTATTACTAATTATTCATCTCTAGTTAGTTATTCAAGGTTTGGTGTTTTTCACCTTTTTTGTATATCTATGCCGATTTAGGCCAATTCAAGGGCCGATGTTCAAAGATATCGATCATGTGTCATCTAGGTAGGTGGGTTGTCTCTTTTTTTGTTTGTCTTTAGATTATATATGCTAAAAGTTCTGTATACCCACATTTGGGGTATTGTGTGTTTTTAAATTAAACCCTATTTATTACCTGTTATGGTTTGGTTGATTGATAAAGGGTAGTTGCATACGCATAAGGTTAAATACCTTGTTTATGGGACACCTTGTGGGCACATTTCCCTTATTTGACTATTTATGACTGTTTGGTCTAGGTTTCCTACAAGGAACACCTTGTTTTCTATACCTTTAATTTCTTAGGATGAATCTTGATTGATTATGTGAAATTCAAGTGATATGATTTGTGAATTTTTAGCCATGTAGTAGTTATAGATTACATGAGCTGATATGATATGATATGCACGTTTTTCTTCCAATGGAAAGTGAGAGCCTTGTACAGAGAAGACTAAGGAGACTTCCAACTTATTTACATATGACCATGAGAGCCTTAGTGTAGATGTTTGACCCATGGTTATTTACTGTGAGAGCTACCCAGGAGGTTGTTTATAATTTATTGATGCTTTTTTGACCTAGGGGTATTGACTGTGAGAACTACCCAGGAGGGTGTTTATAACTTATTGATGCTATGTTGACCTAGGGGTATTGACCCTGAGAGCTACCCAGGAGGTCGTTTATAATTTTTTAGTGCTATGTTAAACCAAAGGGGTTAGACTATGAGTGCTTTCCTAGAGGGTTGTTTATGAATGGTTGAATGATTGTGATGAGTCTGCTAAGACAAAGCACAATCTTGGACTCGGTTTTACTTGATTGTTTATATAGGATTTTTAGACATCTGTTTTGTTATGCACATAGGGTATCATAGCTTAGTCTTGGTCCTAAGGTTTACTAGATTCAATAATTTTAATAATAAATGTAAATGAATGAAATTGGAAGCTGTAGGATTTTTTACTTTTGAGTACTTCCTAGTATTTCTCCATTTCTTCATATTACTTGCTATATATATATATATTCACTAATAGTTAGGTACATACCTTTTGGTTTTTACCTACTGAGATTCATATCAAAACCTATTTAGGTCATTTTTTGGATCCAAACAGATTAAATTATTGCAAATATAAATAAGGGAAACCACCCTTCTTCATCAGGTACTTGATTACTGTTGGCGAAGGAGAGCATGTGACTAAGCTGAGGCTTGCAATGCTGTTGGATTTTACTTGTTTTTCTCTACTTTGGTTTTTGTACTGTATTTACAGCATTGTGACTTGTTTGGATGATTTACTAGACACATATGACATGCATAATATATATATATATGCTCTAGTTGTTTTATTACTACAAGTCTTCCATTGTTTACTTCTAATGTATGTTGTTATTTTTTCCGTTATTGTTTACAATTTGTTTTTCCGCTGTGCATACTCTCCCAATTAGGGCATAGTTTTCTCACTACCACACCTAGGCACTAGCTGCTAGTCGGAAGCCTCTAGAATTTGGGGAAATTCTCTTCAGGTTATGTGACCAATCATGTTTGAGGTATCTTTAGGAGGAACCCGGATCCGGGAGGTTACAAATTCCTTGTGAAAATCACATTTTCGGTAATTACTGCTTTGTTTTTCGTGTCTATTTTGATTTGTTATTTTCATTCATATTACATCGATCAATGTTCCATTATGAAATGAATGTTTAAAATGACATAAAAATCATATATATTCATTATATATTTTTATTTAGTGTAATACATAAAAATTATAGATAGAAAATGAAATAAACCATTCATGGAGATGGTAGGTCATACATATGCATGACCGTTGTTTCCATTTTATCGATGAATTGAAAAAAATGAAAAAAATGAATTTATTTCAATTTCATAGTACGTTCTATTTCATATATATATATATAATTTTTTTATTTAGTCCTATAATTTTACCTTCCATGTAAAGCATACAAGAAGAATGAATCATGTTGCTTCGCGAGGCGGTAGTCTATTGTACACACGAGCGATGTTATCGATTTACAACATAGTGTAATTTAATAAGGAAAATGTAATATCATGATATCATAAGAATATAAATACCATTAATATCATATATAAACAATAAATCCATCTTTATATCCAATTGTGAAAGGTGGAAATGGAAAACAAATAACATTGGATCGTGAGGCGATAGTCTGAGGTACACACGAATGGTGAATTCATAAACCATTTTATGGAAGAGTGGAAGGATATTGGTTATTAAATTATAATAATATCTCAAAATATTTAATATAATAAGTTCATTATATCACCAAGTATTAATAGGAGTTGATAGAGGTGGAGGAACAAATAAAATAAAATACTCGGTTAGGGATGTTACCTCTTCTTTGGACATCTTTTAGATTGAACCAAAAGGACTCATGGGATGTATTTTTGAAGAAAACAAGGCTTATAGGATGAGAGTATGGAATTTAGGAATTTATTTTCATATTTATTTTCCAAACCAATTAGTTTTTGATGTGTGAAGAGGAGAACATAGGGGTTTCCCTTTTATAAGTGAGTTGAGTGGAACACTTGTAATATTTAAAACTAAAAATAAGTATAGCCAAATTTTTCCCATTAAAAAAGGATAAAAATGGGATATTATGGAAACAATAAGTTTTAATATCAATATATGTAAATAAAATTGGGATTGAACATGTTTTGTGTTATTTTTAACCCCTATCATTTTAGTTTAGCCCACCGATAAACCCATTTTTACCTTAACCTCCTTAACCATATTATAAAATATAAATTATTATGATTAATAATATGGAATCTATTTTTTAAAATTCCATTGATATAAGTAGAAAATTTTATTTAAAAATTAAACCTGGAGATGCAGTGAAAAAGGAGATTTTAATAGAAAATATCTTAAAATGTTTAAAAAATATTCATAAAAAAATTAATCATGAAATAGATTCCAAGGACATAAATTGGATTAATAGTTATATAATAAAACTAATATTAATTTAAAACCATAAAATAAATTCTATGTTTTAAATTTCTATATTAAAAATGACAATTCTTAATAAAAACATGTATTTTTTCACTATTGAAAAAAATTATTTTCAAAAAATTATCTAAAAATAAATCTAACATGATTTTTATATGATGATTTTAGAAATTATACTAATTTTTTTAAATAAATCATATAAATATGTAAAAAATAAATGTTAAAATAAATGTTCAAAATGTGAAAAACTATTTTTGGAATGTACAATTTTATGCATAGAATTGGATTTATACTTATCTCTTGTCTAGAAAAAACATAATATGAATGTTAAAAACTTAATTGAATATAAAATATACAAATATCATTAAAATAAATCACTATTTTTTTAAATTTATAGTGGTAAAAATCTTTTTATTCATAAAAATAATTTTTTCTGAAAAAGATTTCCTTTATTTTTAAATAGTTTTTATATTCATTTCTAATTAACCAGTCACAAAATAATTAATTTTATATAAATGTGTAAACCATATATTTACATAATTTAGTAAATATAATTCATACTCAACAGTTCAGTGTCAAGGTGATTAAAATGATATAAAATAATAATGTTTTAATAGGATGTCATGTTTTATTTAAACTTTGTGTTGCATGGAACACAAGCTAAACTAAGTGTTTAATGTAACATATGATAGACTTAGGGATGTGTGTAATGTATAAAAAACTTGGTCATGAATGCAAGAAAATATATCAAGATGATTATATTTATCTAAAAAAATGTAACTCAATAAATATTGAGGTGTTACATTCTACCCCCATACATGAATTCTTTCCTCACAATTTGAAGTTTAACTCTTTAAGCAGGGGTTTAATATTTGAAAATAACTTTGTGAGAAACCCATATCATAAATAGGTGTAATAAAACATCATCTTGAAAATAGAGAAATGTATTTTTGATTTTCATCTAGAATAACACATAATAGGTTTCCAAATAGGATAAAATAGGATGGAAGTAATGATTTGGATTTTGAAGAAAAGTGATATATCCAAATAATGATGGAGAGTGGTAGAGATCTTTGACCAAAATAAAGTGAACTATCATGTGAAAATAAAAAACAAGAAAATTTTAAACCAAATAGGTTTGAAAAAGTTTATTGATGTCATTTGAGATTATTATAATAGGAAAAAAATTTATTTCAATATCCTTTTTCCAAAATATGGGGAATTTTTATAGGAATATATAATTACTTGATTTCATTCCATTTCATAATAACAATCTCATCATTTGGTTTTGGTTCGATCAATTTACCCATTATCTCTTACTTAATGAAATGAAAATGATTTTTTTAATTTCGGAATCACTAATGTATAATAAGACCTATTAAATAATGATATATCATTCCTTATCTTTCTAGTTATTATAAAAAATTTATTTCTAAGAAAAGGTTATCAAATAACCTCAAAATATCAACTTAACCAATTTTATAAATAGTTAATTATAATCCTCCTCTATGTCTGAACAAAATTTAAATAAAATAAATTAGAAATAAGGTAGATAAATTTTCCAAAATCAACTTAAAATTAATCCTCCCCAAAACATGAATTATCTATTAATGTCACAGAAAAAATATGTGTATACATTGATCAAATATTTTCTTGAAACATGGTAATAACTGGAATTATCATAAAACCATAATGGAATAAAAAAATTCCTCAATCTATGAATAAAACCATATAATATTCAATATATTCCATAAAGACAATAATTTTTTAAGCTCCATCTATAATAACATAAACCAATTTGTCCACAAATCATTAATTAGTTCTGAGGTCATCGATACTATCCAATTTTCGTCATTTATTTCCAACATCTCTTTATCCCATCATCATTATCTCAAAATTCAGAACATATTAAGGGTTATCTTTACTTAAACGCGTGTTTTTATTAAAATTTATCCTTTATATTAAAACAATTTTCTAGGTCATAGGTACAATTAAACTTATTCTCGGAAATCCTTATTGACAAACACCTACAGAACAATCCTTACATATTTCATGAATCTTATAATGCAATTATTGAATTCCCATAAACTATCACATAAGTAATTTAAATTTCTTCTAAAACCATTAACACTAATTCATCATATTATCTCTTAATACCACATTCCTATAATATGAATTACTAATTGGGTGTTGACATTCATGAACCTCAATTTTATAAGGATTTTCATGTTTAACATAAATAATAATATTAAAATAGTCCATACCTTTCATATCACATTTAAGGTCTCTTCATCATCATTAGTATAACCATTACTAATACAACCTTATTTATTTTATTCATGATGATTCCCTTTTAGAAATCTATTTTTATAATTCTTATACTATCCACATTTGAAAAATTCAATTGTAGATGCTATATTAGGGAAACCATTATTATTATCTATTATGTTAATTGAAAATTTCATTTTTTTCCTCTAAAATTACCTTTTTGTGTCCTTTTACACAATGAAAACATCTTCTTATTCATTAAAGACATTCCATGGAGTGCTTCATCCCATATTATTAACATTTGGGAAACAAAAAATTCTTTCCTCTACAGTCTCCTCCACCCAAAGTTTCAAAGGAAACTATCCTTATATTCTTTGGTGAGTTGCAGACTTGGTTAAGGTTTAAAGTTTAAATGATATATCATGAAAATTGATTAAGAATAATCAGAATATCCATCACTATAGTTATCATCCCATTTTTTTTCCAATAAAGACATTATCCATCATATTCAATGTTGATCCAGTTCCTTATGGTTCCAACTATTGACTAAACCAAAAATAATAGTGTGATAAAAAATATAGTAGGGAACCAAAAAATCATGAAAAACCACTTATTGGAAGTCTAAATTACACCAAATTTTTTTAATCTACGAAACCTTAGGTTTATCATAGGTAATTCATGGTCATTATTTTAATCCTTCATAATGGATTATAATGAGTTTGAAAATTTCCAAATAATATCCCTCAATATTTTTAAACTAGTTTTGATACATGGCCTAGTTTCATGCACTAAGTGATAATCAAGTCTTTCTCAATATAGCCTTTTCAGTGTTATTACCCTTATGTATCTCTGTTCTCGAGCCATATATACTCTTAGTATCCAAAAAAGGATATAATTTCTTGGAAAAACTTACTCTAGCCTTTACCAATATTCCATGACATTTTCCAATACATTGACTCGTCTGTATACTTATCCTTTGACATGTCCCTATAAATATCCTTGAAAATATCCCCAATGATTTACCTATATTTTTCTCATCATAGTATCCAAATGTCACCAAAACCTATCCTTTTATACCAACTATAAATATCCAAAAATCTCATACATAGATATTACATATTTTATTATCAATAATCAATACATTACAAAAAAACATTCCTACGGATCATAATGGTTTAGTTCCTTCAGATACTAGACATAATATATTCTTATTTGTTAAAATATATTCAACATATCCCATAAATATCTTCACACATAATACTATTCTTTTACATACTAAATTTAAAACCACTCTCCATAACCTGGTGAAAGGAAACATAAGAAATGTTGATCTTATATGCCCATTAAGGTAAAAGAAGCGAGATATATAAACATAACATGTTCATAAGGGAATGGGAACATGATCATAACATTTGAAAACCATACCCTCTATATCAAATATCATAATAATTAATCATGGAATAATAATTTGAAACTTGTAAGACATGAATCATAAGTAAATCAAAGAACATGAACCATGATAACATAACATTAAATAAGACCTAGATTTTAGGAATACATATAAGCATATAAAACCATTTCCATTGTATTTCAAGGATCATTTCCAATACTATAATATTGAAATGGGTTCAAACTCCCCAAACATTATAATAGGCAAGGTTCACTCCCAAGACTATCTTATTGGACAATGTAACTCACTATACTAGGTTAACTCTAAATTCCATTCCTAATAATCTAATGAGAAATAAATATTTTCCCAATGTATTTAAGATATATATAGGTCCCACCCATATTTTTTATAAAATAACCACCATCTTTGGTTGTAATTTAACCACCGTACTTGGTAATAACATAACTACCATAACATAATGAGAAGAATGCATACGTGTTCCACAAGTTCATAAAAAAAATCATCGTATAAAAACCCATGAAAATAAATGGGTTTCATAAAAATTACATCATAACATAACTTGTGGTAAATAAATATTTTCAATAATCATTTCATCCGAGCATAATCTGTGGAAAAATAATCATATTTCCTGAGCATTTTATCAAGGTATAAACCATATAATAATGATGGGCTTTATAAACATATTATCATCATAAACATTGACCATATAAATAAATTATAAGAATGGTATCCCTGGATTATATCCCCATTAAATCATAAGTAAAATCAAAGGATGTATTCTTATATGGAAAATGATTTTGAAAGATCACTTGGAACATTTCTTGAGGAAAACAGCCTATACACATTGAAAAAAACTATTTAAATCATAAATAAAATTAAAAATATTTTATTTGAATATAAAACTAGAACTATATAAATCAATATTCAAACAATATAATCATTATTACATTAGGAAATTCAATAAAATTCTTACAAATTAAAACAAATATTCCTTTCACATGTTCTGTAAAATCCAAATGAGCCCTGGTTTTAAAGACAATATGATGTTTACTTTTACTTTTTTTTGTAAAAAATAAAAAATTAGTAAAAATTACTTTAAAAAATCATATATGAACATTAAATAATTTTTTAAAACCTTTTTAAGAGGCATGGATGTTGAGGTAAAAAATTGTTTCGACCGAAGAGAGAAATAATGTTGGATTAAAAAAACATTATGTCAAACTATTAAGTATATAAAGAGATTAAAATAAAGGAAAACCACTTATTATCATGACTATCCATAGGATAATAATTTTTAAGATTTTATTAAGGTATGAATCATAATATTTCAATATTACAAGCATAATCATAAAAAACATGATAAATGACAAGATAGTATCATAAAACCCTTACTACTTTGGAAATATTGAATTATAAGAACTATGCAAGAATACAATTTATTTAAACTCATAATATTGGAAAAATAAGTAAATTATTGATATTAAATTTCTAATGGGATTTATATACACCACATTAAATAAAATATGTTCATAACAAAATGTATGACCCAAAGAAGACAAATTGGGAAAACAATACCTTACCACTTTGGTAATAGTTGAACAAAAAAACCCATTAATTGTAGATCATAAAATGGATATGTCAATAAAAGGAATTTTATGGATAATAATCCTAAAATAAATTTATGTTTATTATATACACAATATAAAATAAATTGGTGGTGAATAAATAACATGTCTTACAAAAGTAAACAAGTGAGATAGGAATCCCTTTCCTAAAGTCTTGACATCCTTCATACACATTCAAAACTCATGTATAATAAATATTATTTTATAATAAATCTATTACATAACCATAATAATATTTATCATACCATATATTATTTAATTACCACCTTTTATCACCATTTTTTAAACAATTACTTTTTTGAAATGATGTTTCAGGTAACAACTACTTTGTTTTTCGTGAATGTTTTGATTTTTTATTTTCAGTCATTTTACATTGATCATGGTTAAAAAATCTCAAGAATTTTAACTTGGATATAAATATAATATATATTCATCATATATTCATTTTTATTAATCAATAGAAGTTATAGATGGAAAATGAAATAAAATATTAATGGAGATGGTAAGTTGTATGTATGCATAAATGTTGCTTCTATTTTTTGATGGATTGAAAGAACGAAAGTTAAATAATATATTAAAATTATATAATATTTTTTATTTCATAAATATTTCACATAATTTTAATTAAACCCATATGTATATCCATTAATTTAAGCATACATGAAGAACGAATCACATCACTTCATGAGGCAGTAGTTTGCCATACACTTTATCATATTCCCATGGAATGGAAAGTAAGAAGGAACATGTGATATAAAGATTATAAGGAATTATAATATCTCAAATATCATATATAAATAATATATCCATCATCATATATAACCATGAGAGATGGTGATGGAAATTAATATCATCAGTTCATGAGGTGGTAGTCTGCTGTACACGTGAATGACAATTTCATAACCAATTTGAGAGAAGAGGAGAATGATTTAGGTTATAAAATAAACATATTAAAATATATGTTTACTTAATATAATTATTATATTATATCAATATGGTATAATATTAATTTAATTAGGTGGAGGAAGAAATAATATAAAATGATTGTTTTGGGATGGTACCTCTTCTTCAGACAACTTCCTTTTGTTTGCACCGAAATTATTTCTAGGATATATTTAAGAACAAACAATGGATAATAATAAAACATGATAGAATTAAGGATGATATTTATTTATGTAATTCTTAAACCAATGGGTTTTGTACATATTAAGTGGAGTGGTTAGGGGGTAGTCTTTTATAAATGAGGTGAGTGAGACACTTGTAATTTTTGAATAGAATACTGTGTACCCACATTTTCACATCCCACAAGGATAAAAAATGGTCCATTTTCGAACCATTAAGATATAAGTTCAATATATGTTCATAAAATTGTTTTTTATAGGCTTTGGCTCTTTTTTAACACTTATTATTTTAGATTGACCCATGGTAAAACCATCTTCACCTTAACCGTGGAGATTAATTTTTAATATTTTTATATTTAATTATGGTCACAAATTAAGTAGAACTTATTAGAAATTATAGATTTTTTTGGATTCCAAATAAGGAATAAATTTTCCAAAATTCCATTCACATAATTGGAAAAATAAAATTTAACATTAAACCTATAGATGCGATGATAAAGTGGTTTTCCAAAGATAATATCTTCAAAAGTTTAAAAAGTTTTTGTATAAAAATTAAATATGATATTGATTCCAATTACCTATATTGAAAATATATATAAATAATTTAACTAAATATAATATTAAATCCATATTGAAATAAATGTTCTGTTATCAAATTCTCCAAGAGAAATGAAAATTCTAAATAAAAACAAGCAATTTTCACTATTAATAAAACATTCATATTTTCAATAAGTATTAAAAGATTCACCATAAGATAATTTTGAAAAGGTAATTTCAAAAAATAATTTCATTTTATAAAATAAAATTTCTAAATGTTTCAAAAATAAATTTTAAAATAAGTACACAAAATACGACAAAACCGTTTTTTAGAAAAATAATGTTTTAGCATAAAATTGGACATATTCTTATCTCTCCTCTAGAAAAAATATAAGATGTATGTTTCACAATAGGATGAATATATAATATATAAATTTATTTAAAATAATTCACCATAATATACTTTTTTATTTTATTAAGGTAAAAAGCATTTGTATGCATAAAAATTGTTTTTTTTTCATAAAGTGATTTCCATTATTTTCAAAAAATCTTTATTTTCATTTATAATTAATTGGTCAAAAATTATTCATTTTATATACATGTGTAAACCATATATTTTTATAATTTATTTATTCTTATTAATACCCACCATTTCAATGGCTAGGTGATAACTATCATATAAAATAATAATATTTTAATAGTATGTCATGTTTCATTTAAACACGATGTTGCTTGCAATAGAAGATAAACTTAGTGTTTCATGTAGAAAAAACTAAACTCAGTGACGTGTGTAATGCAAGATTAAAATGCAGTTTTTGTTAATTAAATATATCTAAAAGGTTAATTTAATTTTAAAAAAAATATTTCACAAAATCTCAAGGTGTATCAAAATAAGTTAAAATTCCTTTAAAAGAACATTTATAACATTTATTTTTTTTAAAATGAAAATATCCATTTAATTAAGTAATATTTAAAAAATTAAAAATATTTCAGAAAAATATTTTTTTTTAAAATTTACCTGTAAATGTATAATGGAATCATCAAATAAAATAACTTTCATGATATCGAGAAAATATATTCATGACATATATATTAAAAGAGAACGTTCATTTTATAGTTCTCTAAAAAGTTAAAAATAACTTATTCATAAAAAATTTAGAAATATTACATTTTTAAACATTATTAATAAAATAAAATATACCAAAAAATTAACTTAAGATGGAAATTTCTGTTTAAATAATATCATTCATGAAAACATTTTTAGAAAACCTGGATGTGGAATAAAAAGATTACTGATATAAAAGAAGATACAAGATTAGTTTAACATGCAAAAACATTATTTATTATTATATAATAAATAAGATATGAAGTTTAAATTATGAAAATAAAACAAACCCATAAATTGGTTAAAATAAAATATATGTGGTTCCTAAAAATAAGATAATATTATTTCCCCAAAGGAACCATGAACATAATCAATATTGAAAATAAATGAGACCGTAATATAAGTATTTTGACCGCATTATTAAATTTCAAATCTAAATTAATTGAAATAAATATTATGATATGAGTCTATAAATCCAATTATTTTCATAACTTTTTATGTCAAAATTTATTCATGATGAATTATATACACCATACATGTAAATCATGGTGCATAACATGAACCATGTCCCAAGAAAATGAGATTGAGAAAAGAAAACCCCTGAAAATATCATTACTTTTGAGGTTAAAATTAATCAATGAATTGATTATAATAAAATATATAAATCCACATAAAAATTTAAAATAAATCATAAAATAATTTTGACATCAATTGACACATAATAATTTCATAACAAATTCAATGAAGAAAAGTTATAAACCAATAAAAATAAATTGAGTTAAGAAACACTTTACCACTTGGTAACTTCCAACTCAAATCTCCTTAGATGAAATAATATTAATTGTGACATAAAATATCAATAAGAATGAAGGATTCATGATATGACAGGTTAAAGGTTAGTGTATACACCATAAAAATTATATTATTTTCATAACATTTAAACATGCCTCAATAAAGAGAAATTCAGATAAAAACTCCTACATCGAGTACAAACATGACATATATATCCTTTAAATAAATTTTAATAATTATATAAATTATAATATATCTTAATAAAATTTTCTAGGTTTAATAACTTATAATTATCCAATTAATTTCTTTTGTATCAATGACATAATTAATTACTTAATCAGTTAATTCCATGTTTGTGTTTTGAAGATGTTCTGTTTATAATTGAAAAATGACTTTGTTATGCTTACCATGTTGAAAGAGGTAATTATTACATAATCTAAAAAATAATTATAATCAAATAATTTTCATTTTAAAATATAAATTATTCTTATTAAGCCAACCGTGAATTATGGTTATGAAAAATTAACTATGTTACAATCATGGAGACGACAGGTTGTACGTATGTATGAATAACAATTCCATTTTTCAAGGATCATGGTGGGAAGAATGTGAGTATTATTTTTTCATTATATAATTAAATTTACACTAAATATATCATATTATACCTCTAAATAACCTTATATATAGTATCCATGTAATGTGGTTATGAAAAACAAAAAATATCTCTTCGTGGAGGTGGTAATCCAAAAGTACACATGAAGGATGTTATCATTATTCCATGGGAGAAATGGTAAGAAAAATAATGAAATATTACTTTTACATAATGAAAAAATATTTCATTAATATCTTATATATACATTATATCCATCGTTATAACCATCTATGAGAGAAAATGATGAAACAAAGTACATCGGTTCGCTAGGTGGTAGTCCTCTTTACACATGAATGATGATTTAACATACCATTTAATGGTTTATGATATGGATATAGGTAATAAATTTAACAAAATAAAATCCTACTATATGGATTATACTATTTTTTTCTCATCATCACTGGATAATAACTGAATGAGGTATAAGAAGAAAAAAATGAAAATGATTTGTTAAAAACTATACCTTTTCGTTAGACAATATTTTTAGGTTTATACCTAAATCCCTCATAATTTGGATTTATGATCAAACTGTGGCCTATAGGATGTGGGGAGGAATTTAAGGAATTTATATGGGTAGGAATTTTCTGAATCAAATTGTTTTTGAAGTGTGATGAATAGAGGGGAGGTGGTTCCCATTTATATGTGAGGGAAGGGGTACTATTGGAATTATATAAAGTATTAAATTAATATTCAAGAAAACTTGGATCCAAAATGATTTTATTAGAAGATTCGTGGAATATGGTTTGAAATAATATCATTAAATACAAACTTTTAAATTTAAAATTAACACTTATCATTTTTTTAACCCGTGTTAATGCTTTTTGTTTATTACCGTGACTACACTTTTTTTACTCTTTAGGGGTAATGACAGTTACTATGTAATTAAAATTAGACCATAAATCATCTATGGTTGATATATTAAACCATATTTCAATAAAATTCTTAATTAAATGATTTTTATAAATTTTAAATCATTTAAAAAAATATTATTAATTATAAAATATCATTAATTTTATTTTTGTAACAATTCATTTAATCTAACTATGAAAAAAATAACAACAAATAAATTAGAATATAATCCATTCACACATCCCAAACATGATATTATTAACTAAAAATTAATATAAGCCAATAACTAATTAATTTTATATTAATTTAATTTTTTTAAATCATTTTTTATTTTTCTATTTATTGAATTTATATTTTTTCGACTATGCGTAAGAATTTAAGGTAATTATTTCATCACTAAATAAACAACCATGTTAAAAAATAATTTATCTTTCAAATTACCATTTATAACCAAACATAATTATTTTCATTCCCATAACAATATATTATTGATATTAAAATCAAAAATTTGACACGTTTTATATTATCTTTTACTTAAATGTGATAAAGGTCAAAATCAATGAAATATGGAACCCAATAGCCATATATCTGAAACATGGATGATAATGGTAGAAATTAAATGACCCAATTGGATAATTAAAAGCATTAGGGAAATTACTTGGTTCTTATCATATCATTTTCCACCTTAATTAATTATTTTACCTTTACCGTGGTGATAATTATTTATTATGTTTACTATTTATAAGGTGCAACACCCTAAGATTTTATGAAATATATTTTCAAATGAATACAATATTTTTGATATTTTTAATTACAAACAACACTATTTTTATATTTCATTACATGCAACACTGAATGTAACATGCGATACACACATTAATAAGTTTAAATAGAACATAACATACTATTAAAATATTATTACATAATATAAAAGTTATCACCTAGCCATTGGAATGGTAGGTATGAATAATATTTAGTAAATTATGAAAATACATTGTTATAAAATTAATTCTTTGGTAACTAGTTAATTTGAAATTAAAATAAACACCATTTAAAAATAAAGGAAATATTTTGTTTTGAAAAAATATTTTTTTTGTTCACAAACACTTTTTACATAAAAAATAATAGTTTTAGTGAATGATTTAAATGAAATTATAATAATATATATATTCAATAAATTTTTTAACATTCAACTTTGGTGTTTTCTTAACACGAGATATGTGAATCAAATTTTATGCTTAAAACAATATATTCTTAAAAAGAAACTTTGTTTCCTTTTTGAACATTTTTTTTAAAATAATTTTGTACACTTTTAAGAAATTTATTTTATAAGATAGTATTAATTTTTTAAACCATAAGAAAAAAATTATATTCGGATGAATTTTTTATAATTTTCTGAGAAGATTAATTTCCTGATGAATAGAGAGAAATACTAAATTTTAATTTAAAACTACATTTTTATTTAAATCATGTATAAATGTAAATTATATTTTATATTTTTTTCTCAAGTAAAATTAATTGCTTTATATACATATAAATTCAATTTATTTAATTGGAATCAATTTCATTTTGAAATTTTAAATTAAAATATTGTAAATTTTGTACATTTTCACTTTGAAAACCCACATTCTCATCTCGTTTGAGAAATTAATTTTAAATTAAATTATTTCACATATATGAATTTAATATGTTAAAATAGACTAATTATTTTTAATATTAATAATTTATATTTTCTAACGAGGTCATCTTAATAAATTAACAAAATTAATAGTGAAAATATTAAAAATAAATTATCATGGGTAAGTTAATTTTTTTACTGAGGGGTTAAACTAAAAATATAAGGATAAAAATGACAAAAAAACATATATAAAAACTAATTTAAATCCATATTTAGACCTTATACCTCATATTATAGATAATATCCCATTATTTGAGTCTTGATACTAGAAAAAAATGTGGGTGGAATTTATTCTTTTCAAAAATTACAACTGTTCCACTAACAACACTTATAAAAGGCCACCCCTATCCTCCTCCCATAAAACATCCAAAATGAATTATTTCTGAAAATAACTAATGATATATAATATATAATTACCTTATATTATACTATAATCCTTAATTTTGGAACAGACCAATCCTTTTAATTCTTTTGGTGCAATCCAAAGGAGGATACCCAAAGAACAAGTAAGGGTCTTCAACTAGAATTTTTATTTTATTTCTTCTTCCACCCCATTTAATTATTATTAAACCCTGATTATAAAATAAAATATTTAAATTAAAAATATTTTTTTTATTTTAATGGAGTTACCTAAAAACTCCCCTTCTTCAATCAAAATGGTTACAAAATCATCATTCGTGTGAACGGAGGACTACCACCTCGCGAATCAATGTCATTCATTTATCCATTACCACCTCTCACGGTTGTGTATGATGATGTGTATAATGTATATATAATATATTTATAACATAATTATACTAATGTAGTCATTATATCATATATATATATTTTTACTTTCCATTCCAAACAGGATACAATATTGTCATTCGTGTGTATGGTGGAATTCCATTTCATGAAGATATGTGATTCGTCTTCACTAACACTTTAATTGGAAGATAATAAGAATATATTTAATTAAGATATATGATATAAATGATATAATTATTATATTCATGAAATATATGTCATTAATAAAAAATAATATATCAATTTATTTCTTACCATTTCACTCATTACAAGACGATAACATTGTTCGTGTATGTGTGGACTATCACATTGATGAAGAGATGTGACTCCATTTTCAGCACCATAGAACATGGAAGATATATAAAATTAAATTTTATGAAATTAAATTTTCTTTATTATATTATTATAATTCTGTAAAGATAATATATTAATTATCTCCTTTCCATAATGAACATTGAAAATTGTAAACATTAGTCAAGCGTATGTGTATCCTACTGTATCCATGATCATAACATACTTCATTTATCAAAATAATATTTTATAAATGGTATAAAAAGTATAATTTTTATATATATATTATAAATATGTAATTATAATTATTATGGAGATCTTAGAACCATTATAAAAGTAAGAGGACTGAAAAAAATAAAAAAATATATGAAAAGGAAAACAGTTATTACCAGAAACATGATTTTAACAAGGAATTGGTATTAAATGGGTAACAAATGGTCATAAGTAAATAATAATTTTTTTAATATACATAATTAATTTTCTATAATAGATTTAAAATATACTTATATTTATCATATAGGAGTTTCAAACATGTATAAAGGATATCAAGACTTAACATAAGGGATTTCTAGTCTCTCTTTTTTTAGGGAGACGTGAAAATTCACCACTATTTTTCATTTGTGTTGAGTATATACTTAAAATTTGAAATATTATATCTTGAATAACATTATTTTAATTAAATTTAATGTTTCATTTGATATTATTTTTTCACTCAAAAAATTTGTGGTGTCTTGAGTTTAGGGGATAATGTGGCCAACACCAATAATGATTCAGTTATTATGTCATTACATTCCTTCACACATGATTTACCATTTTTGCTTCATTTTTTGTGGCTTTATTATGTGGGTTCATATATTGTTTACAAATCATTCATTCATGGTTAACTATTTTCATCTTTTATAAACTTCCAATGGAACACACCTCCAAAACATAGTATATACCTACTTTCCAAAGGCATGCATTAAATTATGCTTTCAAACCCAATAACATTTAGGAAATCACATTGGCTGATATAATGGGAGTTAAATCTCATCACACCCTTTTGGTGGGAATTATTTACTATTCCATGACCCTCTTATTGATTTAAGATATGTTCATGAATCTATTCTTAATCCCGATTTGGAACCAGTTGCCCTAAAAAATGATCAAGCATCAAATCCTTTTTTATGTAAGTGGGTTTTATTAATGGGACCATTTATATGTATTTGAGATTCTACATCTATTTCCCATAATTTCATAGAAATTGGTTTCTACTTATATCTTGAATCCATATAACTAGGAACTTTGGAATTTATTTCCATCCTTGTAGGTGACTAGTATTTCGAGGATGGGATTGATCCTTTATGATGCATCCTATGCATCCTATGTATAATTAGAATCAATACCCACATAGTTCATTTAACTCGGGTAGTTTAAAGTTATATTAAAAAGAAATTTATGAGGGAAATAGGAACTGGGTATTGAGCTCGATCCTTAGGATGGAGACCTACATATAGTGCTTATAACATGAAACATAATCATCATAGTTCATTTTTACATTAACTTGCTAATGGGAGGTGACATATAATTAATGGCTATGAGGATCATTTCCTTAGTGCTTACCAATGTGGTAATTCCATTGGGACATACCTAAGGGTGGATTACCTTGTATGGGAGGGTAATTGTGTCATGCCACTGAGCGAGCCTTAAATAATGTGGTTTCCCTGGCTAAGGGAAATTCATGATGTGAGTGATATGATTGTTTCAAATACTTATGCCCACATGAGTCATGATCGGTGTGAGAAATAAGGGATAGAAAGTAATCATTATCACTATATATGGATATAGGACATATAAAATGTGGAATCATTAGAGGAGTGTTTAATATAGTGCTCAAGCATTAGGAATGTGTCCTATGTATCTTGTTTAGACAAGAATTAGTGATTTTTTGTTCATTTCACCCCTAAAATTATACTAGATTTAAGGTATTGGATGAAATTTAAATGGATTTATACTTAATAGGATGCCCTTATGTGAGCCCAATTCTCATCCACTAATAGATTAGGAAGGATGGTAGAACTTATAGGAGAATTCAGTCCCATGAGTTTGAGATATGGAGGGACTTGAACCGTGGTGAATTCCCATTGGAGCATGAGCCTTTAAAAGGAATCCTATATATCTAGATTTTATAGGAACAATAGTTCTCATAGTTTTTTATGTGCATCCTAGTATATCTGCTAGAAAATTTTATCATGTCCTGGTGCTCCTACCCAACAAACATGATAGTTGTACATGTCTTAAGTGTCTATCTGACATGCTTTAATTGTCTTCCTGACAGGGATGAAATATCCCAAGGTGCTTTGCATGATTGAAGTAGACATGTCAGGGATTTTTCATGTGATCTAAAAAATATTTTTAGGGGATGGTCACATAACTCGGTTTACACATTTGAGGGTACTCATGTAATCAAAATAGACATATCCATGGGTGATGAATAACCAAAGTTAACATGTTAGAATATTGTTGCATGATTTGGATAAAAAGTCTGGAGGGATTCACATGACTTGGTTTTCAGGACCTAATGTTGTTATATAATCTATTCTACATGTCATGATAACATCACATGGATCATATGACATGCTCTAAGGACACCACATGATCTATATAGGATATCCATAGGGAAGAACATGACTTGGTTGACATATCCAGGTGCTACCATATGACCCAGATGACATGTCTGGGGGACATCACAATACATGGTTTACATGTCTTGAGGAATTCACATGATCTTATTGAAATGTCAATTTTATATATCATGATCTATTATTCATTTCTAGTGGACATCCCAAGAATTTTCTAATAGGTCCTTGTGTTTCCTCATGATCTGATTGGTTCTTATAAAGAACAATATGCCTTCACATGAAATTGAACTTATCCATATTCAAGTATGTCTTCCATCATTTTTAGTTTTTATTTTCATATATGACTCAATTTTTGTCAATAATTATCTCATTTAGGGTTTTCATGAACAATTATTCATTTGGAAGATCATTTACATGATCTGTCCAACACATAGAAATTCCTTCATGTGATCTATAATGAGATCACACAAAGCACATAATAATATATCTTCATCCCTTTGGTTGTTCACTAAATTTTATCTTGTGGAACACTCTTAAAATCATGTGAATTTCCAATATGAATGGCCCTATCTTCTACACTCACATGGGTGTAGACTCCATCATCCTTTTGTGACTAGTTGTGATTTTTTTTCTATTGGGGATGGATTTATAGGCCTCATCACCTCGGTTATATGACACCTTTAATGGAATGTATATCACATATACGAACTAGATTTGGTGGAGGGAGTATTACATCCCGAGGTACAAATGATATTACCATAGGTCATCAATGATATCATATTTGTGTCACATGATAAATAGTGACCATGAGACCATTACGTCATCATCATATTTATCGAACCCTGACTAATCAATGGGATTTTCCATAATCTTGATGATATTTCAAATGGTATTTAAAATATTGATCTGACATGTCTGATAGTATTTTTGAGATCAACACCCATGTGTAATGGCTTTTGGTTGATCAAAGAAAACTTGTGTCAGATCATTTCAAAGTTTAAGATGTATTGTTAGGGCCCTCTCATGTGATGATGATGGAATTTCAAGGGTGTGTCCATGATATGAGGATAAAATATAAAACATATTTTTCATGATGAATTGTAATTATGCGAGGTGCAAAACCCCTTCGCATGAAAAACCCAACTACATGAAGCTTTTTCCATTATTATCATTTATTTATTTATTTTACAAGGGGATTTAAAACTTATACCATTTTTTCCAAAAAAGTTTCACATGATCAGTATAGGACCTCGTGATGGTGTGCACTCATTGTCACAGTCAGTTTCTTTTCTTATCTATGATACATCACATGATCCATACTGAAACTCATAATGATGTGTGGGAATTATTAAAAACATCCTTATGAATTTATGTGGATCCTAAGGGTAATTATATGATAAAATGGACCTGTTTAATGTCCTTTTCATGATGAAGGTGACATGCCAACATAATTTCATGTGACAAGTTCTAAATGTCATTATGGGGCTTTACAGGATCATGTGAATCGCATAATAATGTCACATAAAAATCTTCTAAACTCTCCACCTCATGAAGCTTCTTCCTTTTTGTACCTTTATTTTATAAATGGATTTGGGGTGATTTTTAGAAGTATATCGATTTAAATTTCACTTGATCATAGGAACTCTTCTTCAAGACTTCACATGATCATTAATTCTTATCTAGATTCTTTGATAATAAGAGTAGGGTTTTAGAGGGGCCTTGTGTGACCATAAAAAAATATCGTGTAACACATTATTAATTTTCACAACCTTCAAGGGTGAAGTGATTGGGTTTATTCCTAGAGGCTATGTGATCCATATGATTCATCCACCTAGAATTATTTCCACTTGGTCCTTTATTTTCTTGAATAAATAATACCCATCCTTTGGGAATTTATTCAATTCAAAAAATTTTTATACTAATTTGTTGGTAATTAAAAAATGACCCCCTCATGAGTGTGGCCTGTAATGATCAGGAGCCAATTATATATAGTGTAACTTCTAGGATAAGCTCTTATGGATCCAATCATCACTATCTCAGATGGTGTTTGGTCTTATAGGTGAATTTTGTTATTTTGTGTGGAAAATTATAAATAGGCTAGAAAGGGGGTGTCTCATTTCACTAGAAACATCAAAATCCATAGCTCTTACAATTACTTACGCCATGTGAATCTTTATCAATACCTCATCATGTGATCCATTTCACAATATTACTTTAAAAAAAATTATGAGACCATTTTTGGGACTATTTTATGATATCTCGCTACGTGACTACTTTGTCTCCACACTTATTCAAATGTACCATGAACCAACTCTTACTTAATTTTCATTAACCTTAACACGTGGTCTCACCTTCAAAATTTTTTTGAGGGATTTACAAAATCTATTGGATAGGTATTGGAATCACATGATCATTAGTTGGTTCATGTGACCATACTAGGGTCGTGATTCTGATAGTCATATAAAAGATCATGGGTCCTTGAGATACTTCCTCAAGTCACGTGATTCATGACATTTCAGGTGGGTCATGTGATTTGTAAGACCTATAATAGGTAATGGGATTGTGAATACTTTTATGGTTCATGAGATTCACATGATGATGTTCAAGACATGAAACTCTTTTGACATGATTTTTTCACTTATCTAACATGTAATTGTTTTCATACATATGGATTCCATTTCACATAGGTATTAAAAGAAAGTGGTTGTAGTAGTGGTGGCTTGGCATAATATCATTGTTGAATGTGTGGATGAAAGTTTTTGGGCCATTTTTTTCTAATTCAAGACAAGATTGGTAGACCTAATGGGGATAAATTTTATGATTTATCCCCTCTCTAAGAATTCCAACCTCTTTATGATGTTGGTATTACAAATTATGCTCTTATACTTCCACCGTAGTCATCAATTATGACCCCCTCTTGGATTCTAGATACCCATAATACCTCCAACAAAATATCACCCATATTGGACATTTAATCATTGAGAAAAAAATTCATTTATGGGTACATGATTAATTTTATTCCAATAAACTTTGTAAATAATTGTCACAAACTTAATTCATACATCCAAATGCACCACTCGATAATGCATAATTCTTCTATAAACCCATGGTTTGGGTGATTTCCTAATTGGGACCATCGATATAGATGGTGCATTGGGATGGATTGGGAGGGGACATTTTGGGTCCATTATATAACTTTAGAATATTAAATGGTCCTAAAAAAAATCAAGATTTATGAATCCATTTAGATCCATAAAATCTTCACCTATTTCAATAAGTTATTTATGTCAGACATAGTTAACTACAATATTCCATATAAAAATACACTCTACCAAATGCATGGTGAGGAGGGTATCATTCTTCAGAACATTGATCTAATTTACATTGAACCAATTTTAGGAGAGATGCATGATGATTATTCCCACAATAATTCACAATGGATAATGTGTAAGGGACCCCTTATATTTCAAGGGAGGTGATCAGTTTAGCTGAAAAGGACCTTTATAAGGCCAAAATTCATAGGGAAGATATCTCATTTAAGAAATGGGTGTGATATTTTATCAAAATTTTCCATTATATTACTAAGGTCCATAGGCAAAAGGATTGTAACAAAAAAGACTCCCATAGTGCTAAGTCTACTTATTATCCCATAGTTAAAGAAGGTTTATTTACTATCTAGGGGTGGGAGATTATTTCTAATGTTGACATGACCATTCAGTTGGCTGGTATTTTTTCCATGTACCTGAGTGGGTACCTACTCCCAACAAAAGATAATGGCGGAGTCATAGTTTCCACCATTATGATGGTGTCCTCTATGGAAGGAGGGAAGCACATTTAGTTATCCATTCACGTGTTGTCCAAACTATATCACCTCACGTTCTACATTTATAGGGTAAGGGTCCCACATTGAATTTCTTGTTCCTATCAGGTATTATGGGGTTGGATGGGGGCTTATATGGGTAGCTATGAGTACATGATCATCCAAAACACATGAAACATTCATTAAAAACATCTTTTGTAGGGCATTAGTGGTGTAAGAACCATCAAATTAAAGGATGGAGAAATCTTGGCTAGCTTGATCTATCACAAACACTTCTCCATCAATCCTTATGATATGGTTCCCCTATTAGTATTGTTTACAATAGTGGGGGTGGATATGTGGCTCAAACCAATATGATGTAAATTCATGATTATGTCCTCTCCACCCACATTGATCGGTGAATTATCTATGAATGGTATTTAAATTTTTAGTTTAGTCATCAATTTCTGTGTATTTTGGTGAAATTTCCTTATCCCCTTCATGGAAGATCCAATAATCATACAATGGTGGCTTTCTAGTTCTGGTTGATGGTCACCAGAGAAGAGACTTAAGTCCAAATAGACTTCCCTTAAAATAATTTTGATATAATTTTGTCTAAATTTTTTGAAGATATTTGGATCCATTCATATCATAATGAGAAACTATACATATCTGTGCATGGGGATAATTAGTCACCACCAATTACTAATGTTAACTTAAGTCCTGGCGGGCTTCATTCTTTGATCCAACTAGCATCCCTGATAATGCCTTTTGAGGAAGTTTAATGTTTACCATCATTTTTTTGTCGATAGAAGTGTTGAATATCATGGAATCAGTGAGGGAAACACCTATGAGTGAAGAAGTTACCACAATATAATTTCCTACTTCATCTTAGTGATGGATGTTATGGAGGTAAGGGAACTCAGTTTTTGAGATCTAGGGAACATTATTCCTGGAGAATATACATTTAGATGATTTTTTCATGTTACTACCCCCAAAGGTGTAACTTTAAAATACTAGCCTAATGAGGTCTAGGATTTTCTAGAAGACCTTGACATGATGATGGAATGTATGAAGGGTCAAATCCACTACTCACCTCTAGTGTATCTTATGATGGTTATGAGAAATTTATAGGTTGTCATCGATGAAAATTACCATCCCATGATCTAAGTAGGGTTAAGACTAATCCTCCCACCATATTTTATGGGATATGATTCATTTTCAATGTTACTGATTAATTTCGTGTTCCTGTTGATATGGAAGGATGCTTTAGGAGACCAAAACTCTCACCATCACGGATATATTCCCTCAGGGGAATGACTATCAACTATGATTT
The DNA here is from genome assembly GCA_963277665.1 of Viscum album. NCBI lineage: Eukaryota > Viridiplantae > Streptophyta > Magnoliopsida > Santalales > Viscaceae > Viscum > Viscum album. The sequence goes on along the minus strand of OY728143.1, from coordinate 1,666,581,187 downwards.
GAATAATGAACAGGGGACTAATGGAAATGGATCCACATGTCAACTGGTTCATATGAGGGTGATGACAACAATCCCTAGGTAATTCTAATATACTCATCCATCCTTTATATCCTTAACACCTTCAACCTTAGTACCATTTAATGGCCCTTCCATAGAGAGAAAAGGTGAAAGGATGAACTATAAATTATTTTATCCCTCTCACTAATAATCCTCAAGTATGCACTTTATTTTACTCTTTTATAATCCAAACCCTTTCATTATCTCAGTCTGGCTTATGGAAAATAATGTGCAGGTCCCTACTGAGTTCACTTAGAGGAGCATACATATGTCCCCCTGGATATGGGTGAGAGATCTATTAATTCATTATTAACTTCATTATAGGTTATGAACCCTTAAGAAGTGGAGAATGTTGATATTCTGGTGAAATTAGGCTTGTTTCCTACTATTGAAGTTTTAATTGTCATTCTATTCAACTGATCATGGGAAAACATACTTTTGGAGGCTGATGCTAGTAGCTAGTCCACTACTGGTTTGTCCCTAATAGGGGTGTCTGTTGGTAATGGTGAGAACCTCTTTTGAAAACCCACATATAGTTTATTTTGGGTCATGAAATCTAAATTTTTTCCCCTATTGTATCCCTTAAAGGAAGCGAGAAATTTATTACCATACTGAAATCATCAGTGTTTCCACCAGGCTTCTCATCACAAGAGGGTGTTGCCGCCTTTCCTGAAGATGGGGTTAAAGTAACATACATTTCCAGTGATGAAACCGAGAATGGTTTGTTTCTAAAACTGATCACATCTATTAGATATTTGATAGAATCATATCATTTAACTGTAGATTAATAAACCTTTATACTCTTATTTTGGTACATTCACTTCAAACCATGGAAGTTTTGATAGCTCTTCATCAGGGATCACTCCAACCAACTCAACCAAATGATAGGCCATCTCCATATCAACTTCTTCAAAGACCACGATCATGAGTCAATAACATAGTAACTTAGTCTAATAATACATTCATTTTCCCAAGTTGGGCTTGAGTCATGAATTAGAGTCTGCGTCATTCTATTAGTTGATGTGGCAGTAAGTGTGGATGGATATTTGGAACTTAATTTTAGAGGCCCATTTGGAATAAATAAAGGATATACTAGGCCATATTTGATTTATTTTTACCGCCCTTTATTATTAAGGTTTTGATAATAAAACTATTCATTACCATTTGAAATAAGCTATCACCCATGACAAGAAAAGGAGGTCCCTTAAACTAAGGGTAGAAATAGAAGATGCTTGGTATTTGGTAAAACAATGTCTGGATATGGCCATGGATGAGGCTTCCCAGCGTTTGGTGGAGGTGTAAACTCACCAAAACAAGGTCAGTGCTGGGAAGGATGAAATCAACTGATTACTTTCAAAAATCAACCATCCGCATAAAAAAATATCTCATTTGTAGAATTCAATAGAAATATTGGAGAAAAATTTATTAGAGAAAAAAGGGATCCTCAACTTGGAAGAGAAGGAAATTCATGATACTGTTCCTAGGACAGAGGCATTGGAGTATAATATGGAGGTGGAAACTAAATCTATTGATCAATGTAACCAATCCATTGCATCCATGTAGCACAATTTTGTGAATATTATGAGAACAAGTTGTAAATGGTCTTGTAATTCCATGAATCTACATTTAATTGTGTATCTATAGGATATACTATAGTATGCGGAGATTCCTAATTTTTCTCATCATTAATGAATACAAATTTTAAACTTCACATTTCATTGACTAGTATTCTTTTATTCATGATGTATTTTACAATTAATTGATTTTATATTGTATGAGTTTTCAATGATACTCATCCTATGAATAATACCAAGTAAACTCAAACTCTTGATTTGAATGCTTTAATAACAAATTATTTCTCCTTATAATTTCTCATGAATGATAAGAGATTCCTCAATGATGTACCAGCCCCAATTTTTATAAAATTTATTAATACAAAAGGATAATTTGGGTATGATTTATGTCCCAGAGGGAGAATTCTCTCATTTTTTTCCTAATTCAATAGACCTAGCGAGCATATCTTGATTTTTACTAAGGAATAATGATAACCCCTAAAATAATTTTATATTTTGTTTTATATTTCTCTAACTACTGCCAATGTTTTTCATGAGGAAGGAAAAGTGGGCATGAAATCTGATTTATCTTTTCAATATGACCTATTATGTAATTTTGAAATGAAAATTTTTATGCCTGATCCGTTTTATAAAGTAAAAATATTTTGTAGACCATAAAAATTTTATATCTAGTGAGTAGATACACAACTTTCTCTAGAGGCTCTTTTAGATATTTCAACCTAGTGAGCATTACGTCTCCATTTTTTTTATTTTAATGTAATAAAAAATATACTATCATTGTGTTATAGTTTAGGGTCATCCACATTAAACAATATAATATGGGTAATATATAGGTCATGAATTAACATTCTCCATTCAGTTTATTTTTATGTGGTAAGGAAATTCTTTGTGCAGTTTAATTTTATGCAGTAAGGAAGTCTTCTGTAAGGTTTAATGTCATGTGTAAAGGGGGTAAAATTCTAAGAATATTAAATTATTACTTCAAGGACATGAGAAATTATGTAGTTTAAAGTATTTATTATAAGAAATTATATGATATTAATTTTAGAGTCCTTTTTCTAGGAAATGATATGTTGTGCTGTTTGGAGTCCTTCTGCCAAGAATTGAGATTTTCTGCAGTTTAGTGACTTTCAAAGAGGACTTGAGCTATTGTGTGGATTTAATTACTTCTTACATGACATTAGATGTAGTGTATTTCCGAGTTTTACTAGACATACATGATATGCATTGTAGTTTAGATCCTTTCTTCCATGACTTGAGATGTTGTTCTATTTTGAGTCTTACTTCCAAAACATGAGATGTCATGTAGTTTTGAGTCTCACTACCATGACTATAGAGAATGATAGTGTCACGACCCGTCCTCGGGGCCCGCTCCGTGACTACCCCAAGCCCGCCTTCCATAGGCCAGGGGCTGGCGACTAGCACCAAGGTGTAAATCCCGGAAAAAGGGAAGGCATTGCCTTTGAAAAGTAAAAAAGCACCACAGAGTAAGCAAGAAGAAAAGTAAACACTAAGTAAAAACTGAAACAAGCTGTGCTGAAAGAAAAAGGGGCTGGAAATACAAGCCCAACTGTAAAGTACAACTGAAAGGGAAAAAAAACTGAAAAGAAAAGCCGCAGCGTCGAGCCGTCGTCTGGAAGTCCCACCTAAAGGGTGAGCACAGATAGCCTCCACAACTCCTCGGTCCAGCTGTCTGCTCCGAGTACGTCCCGCCCAGTGGTCCACCTCCAGGTACCGTCCTGCTCTGCAAGCCTCCACCACGATCAGCGCTGTCCGTTGTCTGCAACCAACACAACGAAGTGCGAGCAAAGCCCGTGTAGGGGTGAGTATAAGATACTCATTAGGGACCCCGAGACCCCCGAAGGTCTCCCGAAATGCACAAAGGATAAACCACAAAGGAAAGATGCAATCACGAAGTAACAACTGACACTGCTTAGGTATATTCCCATACATATACCTAAGTCATCAATTCCCGTTCGGCTCCCATATCCGAGCCCAAGCACAACCCAGTCCACACAGGAAAGAAAAACGTAAATCCCCACAGGATAGCACAACGCAATCCACAAAGGAGAGTAAACAGTAAATCCACACAGGATAGTTCAACACAATCCACAAAGGAGAGTAACACAGGATTCAGCTCACACAGTTATACTTCTTGTATGACGATAAAGATGATCACTGATCCATCTAAGTCGTCAGACCCACAAAGGATCGAAAGGTACTAACCCCCGCAATGACCCACACAGGATCAGACCCACACAAGATCAATAGGTAACTAACCCCCGCAAAGACCCACACAGGATCGGGACCACACATGACCTGTAGGCGCTGGCTCACACAGAACCGTTGAGCGCTGACCCACACAGGATCAGATCCACACAGGATCTGTAGAACTGATCCACGTAGGATCGCTGAGTGCAGTAGTCGTCGCAGTCCACTGAGGATCTCTACACAGTCTTCGTCGCAGTCCACTGAGGATTTCTGCACAGTCGTCGTCGGAGTCCACTGAGGATCTCTGCACAGTCGTCATCAGAGTCGCAGCCAACCCTAGGGTTCCCGCACACAGCAAGCTCGTTCGGGAGGGTCCGCTCCATGAGCTGAGAGGCTGATACATCAACTGAAACAAATTCCTAAGTTGATGTATCCAAAAGTTCTGTATCGTCAACAGGAACTCAACGTCGCAGACGGCGCGTCAATCGGACGCCCGGTCTGAGAGTTATTGGCTTTTTCGTCCCAGGGGTCCGGTTGGTTTTTAAGGCAAAACCAACCCGACCGTACTCGACCTACATACAAACCTCGGGTGGAGTGAGACAAAAGATCCGTCTCACTTAGAGGAATTAAAAAAAGTCGAAGGCACATCAATCGGACGTCCGGAGCTCAAGATATGAGCATTTCCGCTCCGAGGGCCCGGTTGGTTTTGTGTACGAACCAACCCGTCTGAACCCAAATTATTCCAAAACCTTGAGTGTGATATAGAAAAACGACCGTCTCGATCCAAGGATCGCGTAGCCACTGACGGTGCGTCGTTCGGAGGCCCGTAGCTCAGGTTATGAGCGAAAGACCGAAAAACATCCGGAGACGGGGGGGTCTGGGCCCGGGCCGACCCGGCGCGGCCAGGGCGCGGCCCGGCTCGGCTCGGCTCAGCCGAGCAGCTGAGCAATGTGGGGGGCTCGCTGCCCCCACGTGAAAACCCCGCAGCCCCCGCGGGGGGGCCGCCCTGGTCAACGGATGCGGAAAAGGCCGCATCCCGTGTGTGCGCCGGACCCACGCGGTCGTGGGTCCGCTGGCGCCGCCGCTGCCGCAGCTTCAGCCATGGCGGCCTTGTCCGGCGGCGCACTGGGGCGCCGCCGCGCTGGCGACCCGCGCCGCCGGTGGCTTCCGCGGTCCCCCGGAGTCGCTCTCGTGGTCTGATTCCGTTCCCGTCGGCACCGCTGCTCCTCCCGGGACCCGTTCTTCTCTGCGGAATCATCAAATTCCCTTTTCGGCACGTTCCGTCGTCGCCCATCAAATCCGCACAACAATGAAGAACGGTGGAGGTTTGTCGGGCCGTGTTTGTTTGTCCCTCACCCTCTGCGTTAGATAATAACAGTTGGGAGGATTTAATCAACACATAGAAAACATAACCAAGAACAATTTTCTGAAATTAAGATTGTTCTTATGAACCGGGTTCTTCATTTTGAACGAAAAACATCCACGGATTATAAAACATTCAAGAAAAACCCCTACCTCATCAAGTGTCGCACGCACATTCTTCATGGAATTGATCACCGCGGAAGGAGGCGATCATCACGTCGCGGAAGGCGTCGCATCGTCGCGAAATACGGTGCGTGTCGACGAACTCCGAGGTTCAAGAACATATAGATTTAATTAATAATAATTAAATACGTGTGTTGTTAATTACCACAAAGGAGTTTTAAAGAAACCCGTAATCTTTTACCTCAAATAGATGATCAAAGATTTCATTGCGGATGAAGGAACGTCGCGGAAGAGGAAACGCCGGCGTCGTGGCACACGGCGTCGCGTCGTCGATTTCCGCGGTTTCGGCATTCTTCGTCGGAGGTCGGCGTTCTTCGCATTCTTCGTGTTCTTCACGAAGAAGGGTGAAGGCACACAAATTTCTGTCAAAAGCCTCTCAACGTGTAATCCTCAGGATGTCGGTGTTGGTATTATTTTATTAATACGCCAACGGATTTCAAACAGGATAAGAAACGAATAAATTAATTCATAGAATTAATTCAACAAAGAAAACCTCCCAATTAATTGGTGCGTTAAGAAATTAAGAAAACGCGTCAGTTGACTTTCATAATGACGGGTTTTCGCGGGTGCGTTACTTAGCGGAAAAGAAATGGTGAGGCTCGTGCGGGCCCCACCTCACAAATATCCTACCAAAAGGGTAGGATATTTTTTTGGATATCACCCTATCCGCAACAACTCATCTTAAGCAGCTTTAAGTGGCTTCCAAGTGGCTTTAAGTGAAATAAAATAAAGTTTGTCGTACAAATTATTTTATTTCTTAACTTTAAGCCCAAAAATTAAAAACAACACCCGAGAAAACACAACTCCGGAAGAGGCGTTTCTAAGAAAATACCAGCGCTGCGATTCCATCGGTACCCTCAGAATTCGATTCTGGGCACCGGTTCAAAAGTTAGAAAAACCCGCTCATCCGTTCACTAAACGTACCCGAGCCAAACTTCGGAAAATGATTCCAGGCACACCGGGACTCAGAATCAGGTGCCATCTGAAACTGAGTTCTTGTAAAATTCCAAAGAAGATTAAGAAAAAAAAATTACATGAAATTTACGGGTCTTTACATTACTCCCACCTCAGGGCTTTACGTCCCCGTAAAGATACATCATAAACTAGGGAAACAAATGTGGGTACTGAGCACGCATCTGAGACTCCCGCTCCCAAGTGCTCTCTTGGAGGTTCCCGTGTTTCCATCTGATGCGCACTAGAGTAATTGATCGTCCACGTAGGACCCGCTCCTGTCGATCCTCGATATCCACTGGGACCTCCGCAAAAGTCGCTCCACTATCCACGTCTAGCTCCCCATGGTCAATGATGTGCGTCGGGTCGTGCACGTATCTCCTCAGCTGAGATACGTGGAAGACTTCGTGCACCCGGTGCAACTGAGGTGGTAGATCCAGGCGATAAGCCACCTCGCCAATCCTGCTGAGGACCTGGAAGGGTCCGATGAAGCGTGGAGACTACTTGCCGCCTCGGCCAAATCTCCGTAAACCACTTCGAGGTGAGACCCGCAAGAATACGTGGTCACCATCCTAGAACTATAGTGGCCTCTGCCTCCTGTAAGCATATGACTTCTGCCGGCTCTGAGCTATCCTCATCCACTCCTGGATGACCTGGACCTTCTCTGTCGTGGCCCGGACCATCTCTGGTTCCACGAGTGCTGACTCCCCAGGGTCTGTCCCGCACAAAGGAGATCTGCAAGGTCTGCCGTACAACGCCTCGTATGGTGCCATCCTGATGGTGGAGTGGTAGCTGTTGTTGTATGCGAACTCCACCAAGGGTAGATGATCCTCCCAGCTACGACCAAAGTCGATGACACATGCGCGGAGCATGTCCTCGAGAGTCTGAATGGTCTTCTCCGTCTGACCATCCATCTGAGGGTGAAAGGTGGTGCTCAGATGTAGCCGCGTCCCTAATGCCTCCTACAACCCCTTCAAAAGCCGGGAAGTAAAGAGAGCATCTCGATCGGAGACGATAGATGATGGAACACCGTGAAGCTGTACAATCTCCTGAAAGTAGAGACGCCCCAAGCTCTCCACTGATCCCTACTCTCTAATGTGTAAGAAGTGAGCCGACTTGGTGAGTCGGTCAACAATCACCCAAATGGAGTCGTGACCTCTGGAAGTGTGTGGAAGTCCAGTCACGAAGTCCATGGATATCCCGTCCCACTTCCACTCCGGGACCTCCAAGGGATGTACCAAGCCTGTGGGTACCTGGTGCTCTGCCTTCACCTACTGGAAGGTGAGGCATCGAGAAACGAACTCTGCCACAACCTTCTTCATGCCCGGCCACCAGTGCTATCGTCTGAGATCCTGGTACATCTTCGCCACTCCAGGATGTACCACCAAAGGAGAAGTGTGAAACTCTCTCAGCACCTCCTCTCGTAAAGCGACTGGTACCAAGGTACGTCCTCTGAAAAGGACGTCGTGATCTACTCCAAGGAAGAAACCATTAGGTGCATGTCCCGAGGATATCTGTGCACGCCGTGTCTCAAAGTCAGCGTCCCCACGCTGTGCCTCTCTGACCCGCTGTAGAAGTGGAGGAAAGACTGTGAGAGACTGAAGGAAGGCTTCTCCGTCCCTATCCACGAAGGATATCTGCAAGGCAGCTAGCTTCTCTGTCGCCTCCTCAAGTAGCTGAATTCCCATCCTCCTACTGAGGGCATCTGCTACTACGTTCCCCTTCCCATGAGTATAGACTATCTCAAAGTCATAGTCCTGGAGGAACTCGAGCCATCGCCGCTGTCTCAGGTTCAGTTCCTTCTGAGAGAAGATGTACCTGAGACTCTGGTGGTCAGAAAAGACTGTAAGACGCTCGCCCATCAGATAGTGCCGCCATGTCTTCAGAGCGAAGACCACTGCTGCTAACTCCAGGTCATGGGTAGCGTAGTTCTGCTCATGTGTCCTCAAATGACATGATCCATAGGAAATCACGGCCTTCTCCTGCATTAGGACACATCCGAGTCCGGTCCCTGATGCATCGCAGTAGACTACGTATCCAACTCCCTCCTCAGGCAACCTCATGATAGGTACGCTGGTCAATATCTGTCTCAGCTCCTAGAAGCTCTGCTGACATCTGTCTGACCACACAAAGGGTTTCCCCTTCTTCGTCAAAGCTGAGAGTGGCACCGCAACTCTGGAGAAGTCCGACACAAATCTCCGATAGTATCCAGCTAGTCCCAAGAAACTCCACACCTCTGTCACGCTCCTGGGTGGCTCCCAAGCTGGCACTGCCTCGATCTTTGCGGGATCCACTACAACTCCTACCTCATAAATGACGTGCCCCAAGAAGTGGACCTCACGTAACCAGAACTAGCACATCGAGAGCTTTCCATAAAGCTGGTGATCTCAAAGTGTGTCTAGTACAACCCGCAAGTGGTAGGCGTGCTCCTCCTCCGTGGTCGAGTAAACCAAAATGTCATCGATGAAGACCACGAAAAACCGATCGAGGTATGGCTGGAAGATCCTATTCATGAGGATCATGAACACTTCTGGAGCATTGGTTACGCCGAATGGCATAACCAAGAACTCATAGTGGCCATACCGACAACTGAAGTCCGTCTTCTGCACGTCCTCGTCTCGAACTCTGAGCTGATGATAGCCTGACCTGAGGTCTATCTTCGAGAACCACCGTGCTCCCTTGAGCTGATCGAAGAGGTCATCAGTCCTCGGTAGCAGATACTTGTTCCTCACTATCACCTGGTTTAGGCGACGATAGTCGACACACAGTCACAAGATCCCATCCGCCTTCTTGGAGAACAATATCGGGGAAGCCCAGGGTGAAACACTGGGTCAGATGAACCCCTTGCCCTGTAAGTCCTCCAACTGTACCCGTAGCTCTCGAGGCTCAGCGGGGGCCGTCCCGGGGTACAGGTCAATGTAAAAGTCTACCTCTATGCGAGGAGGTAGTCCTGGAACGTTGTCGGGGAAGACGTCCGCATACTGATCCACCACTACAGGAAAACTAGGACTCCGCACGTCCACTGCTCCTAGGATGAGGCTATCCAACTAATGAGTGATGGGCTGTCCCCTCCTCTGCGAGAGTCCCTCCTGTGCTGTGAAGGCTCCCTTCTCACCGGTGAAGGTGAACCTGCTCCCGTCGGTGCGCACACATCGCACCTTGCGCCTAAAACAGTCAATCTGAGCATGGACTGTAGATAACCAATCCATGCCCAAGATGTCGTCATAAGGCCTCGACGCCACTACAAGAAGATCCCAGCTAAAGCTCTTGCCTCCTAGAGTAATCTCACACTGCCGGCACTAGTGCGTAATCATCGAGTCTGCTCCCGTAGGGGTCTCTAGCCGTAAGGATCGAGCCAACGGCTCTGTCGGAATCTCCGAGCTCCGAACAAGGGCAGCAGCTATGAAAGAGTGACTCACTCCAGTGTCTATAAGAACTTCATCAAGGGTGGAATAGACACAGATCGTACCTCGAATCATCCCTGGCACGCCGTGGTTTTAGGCCTCCGCTGCCTGGAGCTGTGCCTATCTCTGCCCGCCAGCTCCCGGTGGTCGGGGTGGACCTCCTGGTGGTGGTGGTGGCAGAGCCTCAAAGCATCTCCCACCACTTGCTACTCAGCCAACTCCTCTTCCTCGTCCACCTCCTCCCTGCGGACCGCCACGGTCGACCCTCTGCCTCTACCTGGGTGGCCCCTCCACCGTCTGCTGCTCCTCAGCCCGGCGGGTCGGGCAGTCACGAGCCATGTGGCCCTGCCCTCCGCATGCGTAGTACTGCTTGCCTCTCGAAAGACTGGCTCTACGCTGTGTGCCCCGCACTGCTTAGCCAGTGTCCCGAGGTCGTCTTCCAGAAGGTCTGGTCTGCCTGGACCCATGATTCATCCGTCGACTACCTACTGCCGAAGACTCCGCTATCTGCCGCCCTGCGGTAGGTCTCGCTGCTGGAGAAGTCTCAGCAAGAAAACTCTTGATCAGAAGGGCTCACTCCAGTACTCCTTCCTGAGTCGGAATGCCGAGGGAGATCAGCGATGCCCTGATCTCGTGTCTCAAACCATGATCAAAGGTCCGGGCCTGGAATAATGGGTCCCGTACCATATCTTTTGAGTAGCGAGAAAGATCGGTAAACCTCACCGCGTACTGGGCGACCGTCAAGCTGCCCTGCCGCAGCTGAAGAAGCTCCTGAATGCGCACCGCACGGAGGGTGGCCGGGAAGAACTCTGAGCGGAAGAGGCTCTCTAAGTCCATCCAGAGAAGAGATGCCTCGTCGTGCACCTGGAGCATCAAGCTCCCCCATCGGCCCGCTGCTGCATGCAGTAGGCTCGCCGCGAGGATCACCATGAGGTCTGCTGGTGTCCTCACTATCCTGAAAACTCGAACGACTGCCTCCAGCCAGTCCTCTGCTGTCTGGGGGTCCGTCTCCCCACAAAACCAGGGTGGTTTCTGGCACTGGATCTCGTGCAGAGCTCCGAGGTGACGCAAATCATTAGCAGTCATGGAGGGGAGCATCGGTAGCTCGGCGGGTAGAGGTACAACCGATGCCTCCGCTTTCAAAGGGCCCTGCACCGAGGCCTCGTTGCTCGGCGGGCTGTCGTCGCGCTCTACTCTCGGAACCCTAGCTGGCTGCCGTCGTCGGGCCATCCTGAAAAGGAAACAAGTGTACCACGGTCAGAACAATATACCTGGTGATCTGACACAAGTAATCACAAAGAAAACTTGAAACACACATGCAATCAATGTTTGCGTGCATTAAGTCGGAAATCAGAAGTCAGGGTCCTGGTGTACGGATACGTCGGCCGCCGCACCAACACTGGACTCCCTGGACTGATAACCACACTCAATACGCTAAACACTATTGCTTCACATAGAAGAAATATCAGTCTGCGGTATAACCGACCACCTCTGATACCAATTTGTCACGACCCGTCCTCGGGGCCCACGCCGTGACTACCCCAAGCCCGCCTTCCATAGGCCAGGGGCTGGCGACTAGCACCAAGGCGTAAATCCCAGAAAAAGGGAAGGCATTGACTTTGAAAAGTAAACAAGCACCATAGAGTAAGAAAGAGGAAAAGTAAACACTAAGTAAAAACTGTAACAAGCTGTGCTGAAAGAAAAAGGGGCCGGAAATACAAGCCCAACTGTAAAGTACAACTGAAAGGGGAAAGCAACAACTGAAAAGAAAAGCCGCAACGTCGAGCTGTCGTCTGGAAGTCCCACCTGAAGGGTGAGCACAGATAGCCTCCACAACTCCTCGGTCTAGCCATCCGCTCTGAGTACGTCCCGCCCAGTGGTCCACCTCTAGGTACCGTCCTGTTCCGCAAGCGTCCACCACGATCAGCGCTGTCTGTCGTCTGCAACCAACACAACGAAGTGAGGGCAAAGCCCGTGCAGGGGTGAGTATAAGCTACTCAGTAGGGAACCCGAGACCGCCGAAGGTCTCCCGAAATCCACAAAAGATAAACCAAAAAGGAAAGATGCAATCACGAAGTAACAACTGACACTGCTTAGGTATATGCCCATGCATATACCTAAGTCACCAATTCCCGTTCGACTCCTACATCCGAGCCCAAGAACAACCCAGTCCACACAGGAAAGCAAAATGTAATTCCCCACAGGATAGAACAACGCAATCCACAAAGGAGAGTAAACAGTAAATCCACACAGGATAGTTCAACACAATCCACAAAGGAGAGTAACACAGGATTCAGCTCACACAGGTATACTTCTTGTATGACGATAAAGATGATCACCGATCCATCTAAGTCATCGGACCCAAAAAGGATCAAAAGGTACTAACCCCCGCAATGACCCACACCGGATCGGACCCACACATGATCAATAGGTAACTAACCCCCGCAAAGACCCACACAGGATCGGGCCCACATAGGACCTGTAGGCGCTGGCTTACACAGAACTGCTGAGCGCTGACCCACACAGGATCGGATCCACACAGGATCTGTAGCACTGATCCACGTAGGATCGCTGAGTGCAGTAGTCATCGCAGTCCACTGAGGATCTCTGCACAGTCGTTTTCACAGTCCACTGAGGATCTCTGCACAGTCGTCGTCGGAGTCCACTGAGGATCTCTGCACAGTCATCGTCGGAGTCGCAGCCAGCACTAGGGTTCCCGCACACAGCAAGCTCGTTCGGGAGGGTATGCTCCACGAGCCGAGAGGCTGATACATCAACTGACACAAAGTCCGAAGTTGATGTATCCAAAAGTTCTTTATCGTCAACAGGAACTCAACGTCGCAGACGGCGCGTCAATCGGACGCCCGGTCTGAGAGTTATTGGCTTTTTCGTCCCAGGGGCCCGGTTGGTTTTTAAGGAAAAACCAACCCGAACGTACTCCACCTGCATCCAAACCTTGGGCGGAGTGAGACAAAAGATCCGTCTCACATAGAGGAATTCAACAAAGTCGACGGCACGTCAATCGGACGTCCGGAGCTCAAGATATGAGCGTTTTCGCTCCGAGGGCCCGGTTGGTTTCGTGTACGAACCAACCCGGCCGAACCCAAAGTATTCCAAAAACTTGAGTGCGATATACCGAAACGACCTTCTCGATCCAAGTATCACGTATCCACTAACGACGCGTCGTTCAGAGGCCCATAGCTCAGGTTATGAGCGAAAGACCGAAAAACGTCCGGAGAAGGGGGGTCTGGGCCCGGGCTGACCCGGCCCGACCCCCCTGGATCGGCCGAACCGGGTCGAACCGACCCGGTCCAACCAAGATGGACCTAGTCCAGCCTGGCTCGGCTCGGCCGAGCGGCCGAGCAACGCGGGGGGCTCGCTGCCCCCGCGTGACAACCTCGCGGCCCCCGCGGGGGGCCTCCCTGGTCAACGGACGCGGCAAAGGCCGCGTCCCGTGTGTGCGCCGGACCTGCGCGGCCGTGGGTCCGCTGGCACCGCCGCCGCTGCAGCTTCAGCCACGACGGCCTTTTCCGGCGGCGTGCCGGGGCGCCACCGCCTCCGGCTGCCGGCGCCACCACGCCGGCGACCCGCGCCGCCGGTGGCTTCCACGGGCCACCGAAGTCGCTCCGGTGGTCCGATTTTGTTCCCGTCTATGCCGCTGCTCCCCCTGGGACCCGTTATTCTCTGCGGAATCATCAAATTCCCTTTGCAGCACGTTCCGTTGTCGCCCGTCAAATCTGCACAACAATGAAGAACGAAGGAGGGTTGTCGGGCCGTGTTTGTTTGGCCCACACCCTCCGCGTTAGATAATAACAGTTGGGAGGATTTAATCGACACATAGAAAACATAACCAAGAACAATTTTATTAAATTAAGATTGTTCTTATGAACCGGGTTCTTCATTTTGAACGGAAAACATCCATGGAGTATAAAACATTCAAGAAAAACCCCTACCTCGTCAAGTGTCTCATGCGCGTTCTTCGCGGAATTGATCGCCGCGGAAGGAGGCGATCGTCGCGTCACGGAAGGCGTCGTATCGTCGCGGAATACGGTGCGCGTCGACAAACTCCGAGGTTCAAGAACATATAGATTTAATTAATAATAATTAAATCTGTGTGTTGTTAAATACCACAAAGGAGTTTTAATGAAACCCGGAATCTCTTACCTCAAACAGATGATCGAAGATTTCGTTGCGGATGAAGGAACATCACAGAAGAACGTCGTGGAAGAGGAAACGTCAGCATTGCGGAACACGACGTCACGTCGTTGATTTCCGTGGTTTCGGCGTTCTTCGTCAGAGGCCGGCGTTCTTCGCGTTCTTCGCATTCTTCGCGTTCTTCACGAATAAGGGTGAAGGCACAATAATTTCTATCAAAAGCCTCTCAACGTGTAATCCTCAAGATGTCGGCGTTGGTCTTATTTTATTAATACGCCAACAGATTTCAAACAGGATAAGAAACGAATAAATTAATTCATAGAATTAATTCAAAGAAGAAAACCGCCCAATTAATTGGTGCATTAAGAAATTAAGAAAACGCGTCAGTTGACTTTCATAATGACGGGTTTTCGCGGGTGCGTTACTTAGCGGAAAATAAACGGTGGGGCTCGTGCAGGCCCCACCTCACAAATATCCTACCAATAGGGTAGGATATTTTTTTGGATAGCACCCTATCCGCAACAACTCAGCTTAAGTATCTTTAATTGGCTTCCAAGTGGCTTTAAGTAAAATAAAATAAAGTTTGTCGTACAAATTATTTTATTTCTTAACTTTAAGCCCAAAAATTAAAAACCACACCCTAGAAAACGCAACTCCGGAAGAGGTGTTTCTAAGCAAATACCGGCGCTGCGATTCCATCGGTGCCCTCGGAATTCGATTCCGGGAACCGGTTCAAAAGTTAGAAAAACCCACTTTTCCATTCACTGAACGTACCCGAGCCAAACTTCGGAAAATGATTCCGGGCACACCGGGCCTCAGAATCAGGTGCCGTCAGAAACTGCGTTCTTGTAAAATTCCAAAGAAAATTAAGAAAAAAAAATTTTCCTTGAAATTTACGGGTCTTTACAGATAGGGATAATGATCCCTCATGGATAGTAAAAATATGGTTTGTGTAAATCACATGTCTGGTGGGTTTAAGTGATGAATATGAAATGAGAAACACATACTAGAGATGACCCAAAACACCCTAAGGTGATAAGTTCTACCATAGTGTTATTAGGGATCAGAGGTGAAGTAGGGAATACGTACCAAGGATGAGATAAAACCCATAAGGGTCCTAGGATCTAACACATGGTTTATGGGTCTCATGAGGGTTGGAGTTCCTCACTTACAAGGAGAAGATGCTTCTAGTTGTTAGGTAAAAATCCCTTATGTACAGGCCCATAAATCTTACATTCATTGTTAAGTAAAGAGGATCCCCACTCTTTTCCATAGGTGATGAAAGATTTTTTGATACCCAAACATCTGAGAGATGAAGTTGGAGAGAAATCTATTCAATAAGGGTTCTGAAAACCATTGTATGTTTTTCCTTTTATTGGGAGGCTCAAGCTCTAAGACATGTGGTTTTGAGTCACAGGGTTTGGGCCATAAAAAGGTTTGGGAATAGAGTTTCATGAATTATATTTTAGAAAGGATTTAAAAAACTATGACATATCATCGATGATTCTAGATAAACTTGAATATTCTAGTTATGTGGTTTTTACATCATTTTCCAGGAATATATGATTTAATTGGATGAGGAAACTGGTAGGTAGAGGCCATCCATTGATAATGACCGAAGTCTATACTCAATGTGGTTAGGACAATAAATCCTGGATTTAAGGGGGGGGGGTTTCAGGGAAAAATGTTCAATTTTGATTAACCAGTCCCTATTACTAGTTTTCTACCGGGAAGAACCATGATCATGGATTTAAGGGGGACATTCTAGGACCAAAGGGTCCATTTGAATTATCCTATAAATGTTATGAGCTTAATATTCAGAAGAACCTGGGGAAAGGGAGCTTGAGGTCCATGGGGTTCTATGAGAAGGATTCCAACTCGAGGGATGAACTATGTTACCTCAGACTTTAAATACATGATGGTGGTTTATAAATAATTTAATATCCAAGAAGTGTTTTATCACACTAAATGTCGTGTCCCCACCTGGTAAACACATTATCATGGTGAAGAGATATTTAAAATTTTTACTATAGCCTTTTCCTAGACCAAGGTGGTCTAGTGAACATGGATCATGTTTTTCCAAGGCCAAAAAGTATTCCCTATTATATTTGTTCCTTGTGATTTGTGATTTAACATTTTCCAAAACTCTTTAGATGGTGAGTTTAGTAAGAGGCTACTTGTATTTTGTTTAGGATTCCCTTTCTGGTTTTTTCATCCGGACATGTTGTATGTCACTTTCACTAGAAATTTAGGTTCATTCAATTTGGACAATCACCAGGTAAAGATTATGGTTGTATGACTTTGAGCAATGTTTATGCAGTTTTGGGTATCGATGCATGTATACCTATTATAAGAGGAATGTTACAAAATAGCCTAATTAGGATACCCAGGGTGAAGAGTAATCTAACATTCATTTGAGTGGGAGATGATAATTTTGTAAATCATGAATCAAGGTTCTCATTTTAATAGTAATTGTACTAGACAATCATGATGGGGATGACCTAGAACAACCTACAGTGTTGAGTTCCACTGTTATGAAATCAAGCTCACAAGGATCAAAAATTCCTTCCAACAATGAAAATATGTATCTGGTTGGTGGTTCAAAGCCTATATGCATTGCAATCATAGTCAAATAGAGATATATATTTTCCATTCCTAGTGCTGTGAATGGTTTTTGGAAATCCAAGGTGATCAAGACACGAGGTGTAATTTATGGGTGGAGGTGCTCAAAAGATGAGGGAATCACCCCATAATCTAGTTAAATAAGGTCAGGCTCTTGTGGTCCTTTGATGAGGAATGATGATGGATGAGGCCTTCACATTTTAACATCATGTAGTTGGGATGTATCTATCATGCTGTTTAACATCATGCGATAAGTATATTTTTTTCCTATTTTAACATCATGCGGTAAAGAGGGTTTACTTGACTTCAACATCATGAAGTAAGGACATGGGAACCATTTTGAAATCTTGAAATATATCCTATGGGTGAATTTTCATTGGTTAGGGTAATTTAGGTATAAGGAGTATCTTTTATACATTCACATGATTATTTATGGGAATCCATATGCCAAATAACTTCCCACATAGATTTATCTCGTGCATAAAAAAGACATACATTGATTTTACTAGTGCATAGGTAGATATATTCTATATTAATATACTCTCTTTAAATAGAAGAATATTTAAATTTTATGGATTTTCTTTCCTAGGTTTCCCTATGGATTCTGTAAGGGAAGAAATAATTCCATAATTGGATCCATTATAAAGATTGGTTTGTGTAGATATGACTCATATACAGGGGATAAGGGTGACTAACTCAAAAAAATTGGGTCTCTATAAAAGATGAATACCCTAAAATAAAAGGTTATAAGGATACCATATCATAATTATTCTCTGACAATGGGTATAATTCAATGATGTGTAACATTAAGGGTATCCAATTCTGCTTGAATAGTTGGGTCATGGAAGGTGTAAGTCATAACCCATGAATATCCGAGTCTACTGGAAGTGGGAACCAATGGGTACATTTCAACCATTGATAATGGGGGAAGCCTATAATATTCCACATGATTAAGACAATAACACCATGATTTAAGGGGGGAAATACTAGGATTAAAGGTTCCATTTGAATAAAACAGTCCCTATTACATATTTTCTATAGGTAAGATCCAAGAGAACAGAATATAAAGTTCCACAGGGTTCCAATAGAAGGATATCATGTCATGGAATGGTTGGTGTCCACTCAGAAATCAAATAAATGAAGTTTGATTATGGAGAATGTATGATTCAAGAATGTCTTGAGAACCCTAATGGCTACGACAGTGTGTATTGAAAAAATTTCCAAGAGAAGGAAAAAAATATGGTTCATGGGTATACAAACATTAGTGGGGATTATCTATTCAATATGAAGACATTTTTTCCTTTTAGTTTAAAATCATGTGACTAAAACATGGTCATGGATTTTATGGTCCTATGACTTGGAAATGGTTCCAAATCTAAGATACATCTTGGTCGGGTTGGACAGAGCTAATTTACTAGTTCCCTAATATTGTAAGAGTTTTGATCGATGTGAGAAACAAGGGACAATTATGAAGTTGAATAAACTTCACCTAGCTAATTGGTGAAGAATACATAAATGTTTCCACAACTCATTATTCATTATAACCACTACATAGATCTAGCTCACATGGAAGAACATGATTGGGGGTGATGGAAACCAATATATGGGCATATAATGGAGGATCTATGCATTTCCACATATCTTGTACTGTCATAAATTAATCCATATGCAGTTATTGTATTAAAGTTCCCTACACATGTATGACCCATGCACAGGGAGGGGAGGCATTATTTTCTTATAAATGGACATAATATTTAGTGTTTGACTATCCCTATAAATCCTATGATAGAATGAATCTAGCCAAACATAGTTATTGAAGGGTAAAATCCCTACGTAGGTCTGGACCATATGTATAGGGGTTCATTGTTCCCATTGTTTTTTGTTGCCGGACCCAGGATTAGAGATCTAGGCGTCTCCAATTATCCTATGATAAAAGGAATCAATCCAAGCATAGTTCTTGTATAAAGGTGTTGTGGGAGACCAACACAAATGATAGTGGTCCTATCCAGTGAGGTCTATGGTAATGCACAATTTTATGTCATGAAATTGACATCAATAATGAATTTTAATGTCATCTAGCATCAGATTATGGTGTTCCTTTTATGTTATTGCATCCGAGACCACGCTAACCCTCTCGAGAAATGATATACCATGATCATGTGGGGAGGTCATTACACCATTACTCATTATTTTTATTTCAGAGCACTTTTATAGAAAATTGGGAAACCATCAAATTTCCAGGTACATAAGAATCAAACCTTGTAACACCCCAGGATTTCATAGTACATTATCTCTTTAAAGTAATTCAATAGTTTGCGCTACACACAACACCGAGTTCGAGCGCACCACAACTTACCAAAATAGCCATTCAAAAAGTAGTTATGAATAATATTAACTTCATTTTGAATTTTATATACTCAATATAATTTTAACATCCATATTATGTGTTTCTTAGACATAATATAAGAACAAATTCAATTTTTCAGATAAAAGAAGTATTTTTTCAAAAAATACAATTTACCGCCTTTTAATGCTGAACCCTTTTTAAATCCAATATTTGACACTTTTATATATTCAATATGAAAAAATAAACTTCTTCTTTAGAATTGGGGCATAAAAATTTAGTTTGGATAAATTTTTGGTGTTTTTTTGATAACTTTCATACTTTGATAAATAGTGAAAAATACTAAATTTTAATCCAAAAAAACTTTTTTAATCAAAATAATTTATAGTGTTAAATTATAAATTTGAATCGTTTTGAATTATAATTAGAATATATTTGTATCATTTAATCCAATGTTGGGAATTGGAAGTAATTTTAAATTTAAATTGGACATAAACATATATCAATCTTTTGATAGTTTTTACTTTTCAAAAACCCGCTTTCTGGTTTTGACAACAAGAATTAATTTTAAATTAGTTAATTAAACTTATATGTTTTGAATTTGGTAAAATAGACATCATTTTTGAATTTGGGATATAAAATTTATCTTTGAGTGAATTTTTGGTATTTTTCTGAAAACATTCAATTTTTTATGAATAGTGAAAAACACTGTGTTATAGATAAAAACTGACTTTTTAATTTAAATAATTATTTTTAATTTATATTAAAGTCAAAATAGATACATAATACATATATTAGTCCACTTTAAATCATTAGAGTAATTTTATAACAAGATTAGATATATAGAATTTTATTGAACTTTTTAACGTCTTTTACCCACCTTCTAAGCATATTTGAAAATTTTCATAAAAAGTAATTTTACCACTTCTATGAATTGAATTTAAAAAATCCAACAGACACGGTTGATGTTGGTAAGTAATCTTTGGTTCTCTAGGATGAAAATAATTTTTGGTGAATAATAACTTTTGATTTTTATTTACCGCGATTAAAAGTAAATAGCGTAATTTAAGGTAAAAATGATTTTATAATTACCCCTAAACATGTCCTAATTATATTAGATAAGTGTATTTAGACTAAAATAAACCTTATGAATAAAATATGAACCTTTTTTATCCACTTGGATAAGATTAGGACATTTATTATATTTTATTTAAAGAAGTGTTAAAAGTGTTAAATTCAAATATTATTAACTAAAACATTTTCAGTATTGGGTTATACATAAGATAAATTCCACTATAAATATTCATTAGAAATATAAAAATATTTCCTACATCTTGGTATTTTAGTTAAAATTTTTAGACATTAAATAATTAAATTTATTTATGACACAATAATGATGCAGTAATTACCATATTAATGAATAATTAAAATAATTGATATTATAAATATTAAAATAAATGTAAATTGAAACTTTTTATGCCATAAATTAATTTTCTAGGTTAATATGACATGTTATTGTTGATTCAATATTTTTTTGAAGTAATCAAGTTGTTATGAATTTAACAAAAAATAAATACTAAATAGTGTCAAAATTGACTAAAATGGGTTTTTAAAACAAATACTATTTTATTAAATGATATAATATTAATAAAAATATAATATTCAGAAAAAAACTTAAATAATGATATATATGTCATTAATGAACCACTTGAGGTTATCTTGGAATTTTATAGTAAGTTTATTAACCATGTAATATAAAAATACAAGAAGACATGATAAAAGTTAAACTATTTAACTAAGAGTTAAATCTAAAAGATAAAACCTATTGGTTGAGAGTTTTTCAACCCATCCCCACCTTATAATCTAAATAAATTCATTTTGAGCCATTATAAACTAAAATTTATTTTATAATAAAATAATATTTCAAGATTTTCTTAAAGTGTCCCTCACCTCTCTTATAAAAGGGTACTTTCCCTTCTCTTAAATTCACACCTCCAAAGCCTTTTGTCTTGACCAAAACCTACTCAAATATCCTCAAAACTAACCTAAATTCAACCTAGAGGTCTTAATTTTATCATAAAGACAACCTAAGGATCCCTTTTTCTCAAATCAAAAGGAATCGGCCGAAGAAGGGGTAATTATTTCATCACCTCTTTCAAAATTCTTTTCTTCTTCCAATTACTTTTTATTTGTTGTTTCCATAATAAAATAATAAATCCAGGACCTTCTACATACGGAGATGTTATTATAAATATGTTACAGACATATTCATTATTTTATCTATCCTATGAGTGAAAAAGTCACCATACATGCGTACGTACAACTTATTTTCTCCACGTCGTGGTGTAGTTTGTTATTCAACAGTTCATTATTTGGATGGGTATTATAATGTGTATAATTGATTTAAATAATAAATATAACATGTTAATTATTATATGTATAAAATATAACATCCAATTACATGCTATTTCACCATCAATAGAATGATATCATCGCTCGTGCGTACGTACGGCTTACCATCTCCACGACGCGATGAGATTCATTTCCACGTTCACCATTCAAAAATGATTATAAAATATATATTATTAATAATTATGTAATATATGACATATTAATGATAATGGATATATATATATCTCTCTGTGTGTGTGTGGTTATTTACATATATCTCATTCACTTACTTCTGTTCAATATGATATGAAAACGGAAACAACGTTTATGCGTACGTACGGTCTACCATATCCACAAATGGTGTATTACATTTCATATATCTATCTATTATACATATTTATATTTTTAATATATATGATATATAAATAATTTTTTATATTCTTGAAGTAATTAAATCATGATATATGTGATACGATCAAGAATAACAACTTAAAACAAGTATGATAAAGAAAGCGATTATTACCCAAAATGTTACTTTAACATGAAAATTATTATTAAATGGGTAGTATAAAGTCATAATGAATCATGTATGATATCATAATTATGAATATGGTTCTGGTATAATTTAATAGCATACTATGGTCATTACATATGAGGTTAAACGTACCCTCGACCAAAGGAAAGTACAAGGAAAGGCTTAATTCCTCAATCTCATTATTATCTGAGATTGCTTATGTGTAAGTATTTACTATGACATATTTATCATCAATTTACTTATTTCATAAAAATGTTTTCAAAAGTAATCTTTTAAGGTTTTATGGAAAGGAATATTTAACTAGATCATCATTTTAAATGTTTTAAAGATTTATTTTTCTAAATCTTTTAATTAATATCCATGTTTTCAAAATGATTTTAAGGATTTATTTACGTCGACATGATTGTTTTAAAATGTTAATTTCTTTCAAAAGTTTCAAATTGGTATGGGAAAATTTGATTCAAAAATATCTTTTAAATTAAATCCTTTATAAATTGTGTGACTTTTAAATGATTTCATGAAAAAGTGATTTTTCTCTAAAAGAGTTTTACTGTTCATTTTCAACTATGTCAACATCCTTTATTGGATATTATTATTGATTGAGGTTGATTTATTATAATGAAATCTTCTATATTGTATTGAATGAGTTATGATATGTTGGCCTGTGGATGTGCTATTTTTATACCATTCATGGTATATGGTTAAAGTATTTACATTTCATATGCTAGTTTTAATACGAATGTTTATGTTATGTTTCACCCTTTTCATATGAGGAATGCATTGGACTTAGTAAGTGATGGATGGGCCCTGATATATCCCCTTGATGCATCATTAGGTCTCATGAGACAAACTAGTGTCTTGGTACAAGGCCTTGACAAAATTTATATTAGTAGTCTTGGCACGAGGCCTTGACTATGTGGTTATGATGTTCAGGATTATGCATTCTATCATTATGAAATTAGCTATTAATATCACATATGATTATTCGACTAGTAGAATATCCATATGAATAAGTAAATGGAATTATTTGATTTAACTTTTCCATAATATGATGAATTTTCTGTTTAAATGGATTTTGTTTCAATTTTATACCTTTCCATAAAATTTTATGATTATTTATGATAGCTTTTGCTATATTGTTTATCCTTACCGATCATCTGAGCTCATCCCTTTCTTATGTTTTATTTTCCCAGGATGCTAATAAGTGTATTATTATTTATATATAGGTTTAATCTAGGAGAATAATGTTATTCTAAAATTATTATCTATGTTGTATTTTATGTTAGAAATTTTAATGTAAAGTTCATGTATGTAATCCATTTTTCAATACTTCTAAACTAATCATCCCTTCGGGAAATGATTCCTTGTAATCATGCCAATGTATTAAAATAATTCACTAGCTCTTAATAACTCGTGTTGGGGAATTACAGTTGGTATCAGGGGAAGTTTAGTACAAACCTTAGAAACTAGATTTAGAAAATCTCTGATTAGAGAAAATTACACTAAGATAGAATTTGAGGATTAGTATAGAAGAACATCAAAAAAATTTGGTACTATAAATATTATGTGGGTTTTTCAAGAAATACATCCCTGTTTAGATACTACAAGTGGAAGTGGTTTTGGAACAAATGTACCTAGGAGTGAAAACTATGACAAGGAGTTTCAGGCTTGACCCGGGGTATCTTGGTACATGACAATGAGACTTATTGCGCACCTGGTTTGACACTCTTGGGGGATATGCTTAAGATAATTCACATTTTCCTTACAAACCATTATGAAGGATTTATGAGTAAATAATTCCTAATTTTTTTTATGATTATAGATTATATGTATAAACTTTAAAATTTACTTTAGGTATTTTAAAAGTTTAAAATTATGCATTGCGATTCATAAACTAACCTAGTGTATTCCATTTTTTAGAAATGGAACCCAGTAGAAGGAATGAGAATGCCAACAATACGCATGATCCAACGAGTAAGAAGGATCATATATTTCATGTTCTTAAGACAATATTTAGAAGAGAAATAGTCTCCCACGTATTCTCATCATATGAAGAAATAGTATCATGTGTTAATAAGATAAGTAAAGAGTTCTCTGAGTCCTATGGATTTGAAGGGAAGCAAGATAAGAAAAGGATGGTAGAGAGAAAGATGGATAAAGGGAAGAAGGGAAAAAAGGATTTTCCCATATGCGATAACTGTGGAAAGAATCACCTTGGTAAATGCTTTAAGGGAATGAGAGTTTGTTATAAGCGTGGAGAAAAAAGACACCAAGCACGTGATTGAAAGGGTAAGAAAAAGGTTTCAAATGTACAATTCTTCATCTGTAAGGAGTTGGTACAATGTGAAAATCAATGTCCTAATCATCATAGTATACCCCAAATGATGCTATTGGATAATAATCAAGTTATGATACTACTGCAGATGAAGATGAATGATTAGTGTTCTTATGTTTTTATTAAAGAATTGTGTCATTTGAGTATTGTATTAATAATGTACAAGTTATAATAATGATTAGTGTTCTTATGTTTTTATTAGAGAATTGTATCATACTAATATAATGATTTTGGAATAAGATATAATTGAGTTGGATAATGTATATTGGATATTATTGACTACCTTGGAACTAATTAATGGTTTGTTTATTCTATTATTGTTGGAGATTACAACATTTTTGGATTTAAGGAGTATATCCAGTATTCTATGTTTCAAAGAAGAAATAAGGAAGAATTAATGTATTCAATATGGTTTTATGGTAATTTAGTTTATTACCGTGTCTTAAGAGAATACACGATGAAGGTATTCACATGTGTGTTATGTAACCTTCCTTATAAATTTTGGACTATGAGTTTGGACAAATGTATTTTGGATAAGTCTAAAGGTTGGAATGGATTAAGTTGGATATTGGATACTAATATTTAAGTTTAAAATATTTCTTAAGATTATTTTTTGGATTGTTATAAAAAGGGAAACTCGGAGGTCGGGTGACAACCCATCACATCCGACAAGACCGTGAGACTTGAACCTGCAACCGAAGGGCGACAAGGGTGCATCACCTACCAGTAGCCTACGTAATGTCCGGGTTTGTATAATTTAATTTTTTTAAATGATATGATAGATGAATTATAAATTTAATTTTTTTGAAACCATATATGATTAGGAGAAATATAGTATTTTTGAGTTCTATTATCTTTTGAAGTGAAAGATGAGTTTGTGGTATAAATTAGTAAAAGGATGGAACTATAATTTTCAGGTATTATTTTTTTTACTTATTATATGAATAAATTAATTCTCAAAATTTAGGGAAAGGATATTAAAACCAAAAATTTATTATCCTAATACATTATGTTTTTTTGAACCGATGATATTTTAAATCATCATAGATTTATGGATTTAAGGCCCTCAATTTTCCATTTATTGTTCACTTTCTAGTGATTGATGACCTCAATCACTCCCTATAAATATTTACATTTTTCCTCCAATTATGTGTCTCAAATTTCCACCAATGTTCTCCTATTCAAAATCCTAATTTGGTGGTGACTTTTTCATTTCCCTTTCTCTCTTATTAAGACTAAATTTTAGTAACCCTATTTCTGATGTGGGTTTTCCATAAAGGTATTTTCTATTTTCAACCTTTTATTTTCAAAGAATAATTTCAAATTGAGAAGAAGTAATTTATTTAAGGAGGGAATAATGTAACACCCTAGGATTTCATAGTACTTTATCTCTTTAAAGTAATTCAATAGTTTGCGCTACACGCAACACCGTGTTTGAGCACACCACAACTTACCAAACTAGTCGTTCAAAAAGTGGTTATGAATAAAATTAACTGAATTTTGAATTTTATATACTCTATATAATTTTAACATCCATATTATGTGTTTCTTAGACATAATATAAGAACAAATTCAATTTTTCAGATAAAAGAAGTATTTTAAAAAAAATGCAATTTTACCACCTTTTAATGAAAAACCCTTTAAATCCAATATTTGACACCTTTATATATTCAATTTGAAAAAAATAAACTTCTTCTTTAGAAGTAGGGAATAAAAATTCAGTTTGGATATTTTTTTGGTGTTTTTCTGAAAACTTTCATATTTTGATGAATAGTGAAAAATACTAAATTTTAATCAAAAACAAATTTTTTAATA
This sequence comes from Viscum album, assembly GCA_963277665.1. NCBI lineage: Eukaryota > Viridiplantae > Streptophyta > Magnoliopsida > Santalales > Viscaceae > Viscum > Viscum album. The sequence continues at coordinate 1,666,555,248 of OY728143.1, read as the reverse complement.
AAAATAATTTGTAGTGTTAAATTATACATTATAATGGTTTTGAATTATAATTAGATTATATTTTTATCATTTAATCCAATGTTGGTCATTGGAATTAATTTTACATTTAAATTGGACATAAACACATATCAATCTTTTGATAGTTTTTACTTATCAAAACCCCGCTTTCTGATTTTGACAATGAGAATTAATTTTAAATTAATTAATTAAAATTATATGTTTTTAATTTGGTAAAATAGAATTTTTTTTGGAATTTTTAATCTCAAATTTTTCTTTGGGTGAATTTTTGGCATTTTTCTGAAAACATTCAATTTTTTATGAATAGTGAAAAACACTATATTATAGATAAAACCCGACTTTTTCATTTAAATAATTGTTTTTAATTTATCTTAAAGTCAAAAATAGATACATAATACATATATTAGTATAATTTAAATCTTTGGAGTCATTTTATAATAAGATTAGATATATAGAATTTTATTGAACTTTTTAAGGCCTTTTACCCACCTTTTAAGCACATTTGAAAATTTGCATAAAAAATTATTTTACCACTTCTGTGAATTGAATTTCAAAAATATGATAGACACAATTGATTTCAGTATGTAAAATATGGTTCAATAGGATGAAAATAATTTTTTTGTGAATAGTAACTTTTGAGTTTTATTTACCACATTTAAAAGTAAATAGGGTAATTAAAGGTAAAAATGATATTATAATTACCCCAAAACATGTCCTAATTCTATTTAATAAGTGTATTTAGACAAAATAAACCTTAGTAATTAAATATGAACCTTTTTGATCCACTTGGATAAGATTAGGAAATTTATTATACTTTATTTAAACAAGTGTTAAAAGTGTTAAATTCAAATTATATTAATTAAACATTTTTAATATAGGGTTATACATAAGATAAATTCTATTATAAATATTAATTATAAAGATAAAAATATTTCCTACATCATGGTATTTTATTTATAATTTTTAGACATTAAATATTTAAATTTATTTATGACACAATGATGATGCAGTAATTACCTTATTAATGAAAGATTAAAATAATTGGTATTATAAATATAAAAATAAATTAAAATTGAAAATTTTTATGCCATACATGAATTTTCTAGGTGAACATGACATGTTAGAATTGTTTCAATGTATTTTTTTTGAATTAATCAAGTTGTGATGACTTAAAAAAAACAAATACTAACTAGTATCAAATTGACATAAATGAGTTTAAAAAAAAATACTATTTTATTAAATGATATAATATTTATAAAAATATAAGATTCGACCAAAAGACTTATATACTGATATATATGTCCTTAATGAACCAATTTTGGTTCTCTTGGCATTTAATAGTAAGTTCATTAACCATGTAATATAAAAATACAAGAAGACATGGTAAAAGTTAAACTATTTAACTAAGAGTTAAATCTAAAAGATAAGGTTAATATGTTGACCTAAACTTGTCTACAACCTATTGGTTGAGATGTTTTCGACCCATACCCACCTTATCCTCGAAATAAATCCATTTTTATCCATTAGAAACTGAATGTATTTTTATAATAAAATAATATTTCAAGCTTTCCTTAAAGTGCCCCTCACATATCTTATAAAAGGGTACTTCCCCTTCTCTTAAATTCACATATCCAAAGCCTTTTGGATCGGAAAACCCCAGCCCAAATATCCTTGAAAATAACCTAAATGTAACCTATAGTCCATCCTTTGATCATAAATCCAACCCAAGGAGCCCTTTTGTTCAAATCAAAAGAAAGAACCTGAAGAATAGGTAATTATTTCATCACCTATTTCGATGTTCTTTTATTCTTACACTTCCTCTTTCTGTGTTGTTTCCATAATAAAAAAATTACCCTAGTAAATTCTTCATACTAAGTTGTTATTATAAATATGGTACAACCATATTCATTATTATATCCATCCTATGAATGAAAAAGTCACCATATGTGCATATGTAGAGCTTAGCATCTCCACATCGTGGTGTAGTTTGTTATTCAACACTTCATTATTTGGATGGGTATAATTAAGTTACTAATCAGGATTTAAGGATCACTGATAGGGGGAGGGGTGAATCAGTGATATATTTTTCTTTTTATGTTTCCTTCTTTTTGAAACAAACTTTGACTTCTATTAAAGAGTTTCTTCTCTACTGAACACAAACAACCATAGGAACACAAGATTTACAAGGTTTACTACTCAACAAGAGTAGCTACATCTTTGGTATGGTACGAAAATAATCCAGTACCTCACAATAAACTATAAAACAATCCTTTGATGTGGAATACAATGAGTAGGATATACCCTTACACTCGTGTAGAACTTGGAAAACAATCCGCAAGTGTATGTGCACCCTCTTAGCACAAATAGAGAATTACAGTATTTTAGTGCTTCTTTATAATTGAATAGATGTATTATCTGAAGTAAAAATCTTTACTTTCTTACCAAGAAGCCAGTAAGAACTATCTTATGCACATCTGAATATGTGTGAAGACCCCAAATATTTCTCTCACCCTTTTATGTGTCTTGCGCTCAAATTTTATGCCACACACGCAAGATTTGAATTTTGTTTCAAAACACCTCTTGCGCACAACTTCAATCTTGCACGCAACTCTCTTCTTGCGCGCAACTTCTTCTTCTTTCTTGCAACTCTAATTCTTTCTCACACTCTCTTTTTCTTAATATTTTTCCACACCTCAGATCTCGGGATTTTTCAAGTGTCGATCACTCCCAATGTGAGGGGGTCACCTCTTATTAATAGACCTCTTCGACCCCTGCGCGCAAAAACCCCAATGTGTCGTGCAAGATCTCGACGGGTCACACAAAATCCCATTTGATGTCACCTTGGGTGCGTAAGTCTATTTCGAACCAACCTCATCTTTCATGCACTTCTTTGAATCTTTTGCGCACTTCATGCCTTTTCCATTTTTTTGAAGTTTGGACCTCGAAGCATGTCTTGCGCGCAAACCCCCATTTTACATCACCTTTGGCACGTAAGTCTCTTTCGTGCCAAACTCTTCTTTCACCCACTTATTGAATATTTCATGCACTTAATGCCTTTTCCATTTTTCAAAGTTTGGACCTCGAAGCATGCCTTGCGCATAAAACCACATTTTACGTCGCCTTTGGCGTGTAAGTCTCTTTCACGCCAGCCTCTTCTTTTGAGCACTTATTGAATCTTTCGCGCACTTCCTTCCTTTTCTATTTTTCAAAGTTTGGATCTCGAATCATGCCTTGTGCGCAAGATTCCAAACTACCTTCAATCTTGCATGCAAAAACCATTCTTGCGCGCAAAACCCCAATCTTTCGTGCAAGCCTCTCCTTTTCTAGATTTTGATGTTTAGATCATGGATGTCCACTTGTGCGCATCATACCAAGCCATATTCAATCTTGGGCGCAACATCCTTTTCCAAAAACACAATTCTTATCTCTCAATTTTTAGGCCCTAAAATTTGGAAAACACTTTAAGATGGTGCCACCTTAAAACATTCTTTTGTGCCGCCCCCAGATCATCCGTTCCTATCATGTTCTCTCTTCACTACATCCCATAACCATTCTTCATATTTCACCATGAAATCCAATATCATGATATGTATCATTTTATCTAACAACTTTAGAAATGTTATATTTTCAATGGGAAGTACTGAAACTTCCATTTCTTCCAGTATCATCATTCCTTTCAATCAAAACTATATATGACTGGCATCATCATTTATCCCCCTTTCCTTCACAAGGCTTGCATAAAAAGTTCTCCTAACTTATGATATTTGTGAATAAAAAACAAAAAATCATCATCTGGTTTTTCACGTTCTTTACAAAGTGATTGGATTTATCTTCTTTGACAACAAAAGATAACACTCTGTAAAAGCAAACTCTTTTTACTGTCTTCTCCGTCCAACTTGCTCCCAACATATAATAGTGAGTATAATTTTTATAAATAATAAATATAACATGTTAATGATTCTATGTATATAATATACCATCCAATTATATTCTATTTCACCATCAATATACTGATATCATCGCTCGTGCGTATATACAACTTATCGTCTCCACGATGCAATGAGATTCATTTCCATGTTCACCATTCAATGATGATTATAAAAATATATATTATTAATAAGTATGTAATACATGACATATTAATTATACTGGATATATATATATATATGTGTGTGTGTGTGTGTGTGTGTTTGTGTGTATTTACAAATATCTTATTCACTTACTTCAGTTCAATACGATATGAAAACAGAAACAACATTTATGCGTACGTACGGTCTACTGTCTCCATTAACGGTGTATTCCATTTCATATTTCTATCTATTATACATATTTATATTCTGATTATATGTGATATATAAATAATTTTTTATATTCTTGAAGTAATTAAATCATGATATAAGTGATATGATCAAGAATAAAAACTTAAAACACGTACGATAAAAAAGTGATTATTACCTAAAATGTTACTTTAACATGAAAATTATTATTAAATGGGTAGTATAAAGTCATAAATGAATCATGAATTATATCCTAAATATGAATATGGTTATGGTATTATTTAATAACATACTATGGTCATTATACATGAGGTTAAACGTACCCTTGACCAAAGGAAAGTACAAGGTAAGGGTTAATTCTTCAATCTCATTATTATCCGAGATTGTTTATGTGTAAGTGTTTACTAGGAAATTTTTATCATCCATGTCCATGTTTCATAAAAATGTTTTCAAAATTAATCCTTTAAGGTTTTATGGAAGGGATTGTTTAACTAGATCATCATTTTAAATGTTTTAAAGATTCATTTTTCCAAATCTTTTACTTAATGTCCATGTTTTCAAAATGATTTTAAGGATTTATTTACGTGGAAATGATTGTCTAAAAATGTAAATTTCTTTCAAAAGTTTCAAAGTGTTATGGGACACTTCAATTCAAAAATATCATTTTAATTACATCCTTTATAAATTGTGTGACTTTTAAATGATTTCATGAAAAGGGTATTTTTCTCTAAAAGAGTTTTACTGATCATTTTCAACTATGTTATTATTCTTTACTGGATATTATTCTTGATTGAGGTTGATTTATTTTTATACAATCTTCCATATTGTATTGAATGAGTTATGATATGTTGGACTATGGATGTGCTATTTTTATACCATTCATGGTCTACGGTTAAAGTATTGACATTTCGTATGCTAGTTTTAATACAAATATTTATGTTATGTTTTACCCTTTTCATATGAGGAATGCATTGGAGTTAGTAATTGAAGAGAGGGGCCTACTATATCCCCTTGATGCATCAGTAGGTATCATGATACAAACTAGTTTCTTGGTACAAGGCCTTTACAAAATTTATATTTGTAGTCTTGGCACGAGGGATTGACTATGTGGTTATGATGTCCATCATTATGCATTCCATCATCATGAAATTAGCTATTGATATTAAATGTGATTATTCGACTAGTAGAATATCCACGTGAATAAGTAAATGACATTATTTGATTTAACTTTTCCATATTATTCTGAATTTTATGTTTAAAGGGATTATATTTCAATTTTATACCTTTCCATAAAAGTTTATGATTATTTATGATAGCTTCCGCTATATTGTTTGTCCTTACTAAGAATCTGAGCTCACCCCTTTCTTAAGTTTTATTTTCCTAGGATGAAAAGAAGTGTATTATGATTTATATGCAAGTTTAATCTAGAATAATAATGTAAGTCTCAAAGGACTATCTATGTTGTATTTTAGGTTAGAAATTGTAATTTAATGTTCATGTATGTAATATATTTTCAAAGATTTCTAAACTGATCAGTCCTTTGGGACTTGATTCCTCACAATCATTCCAATGTATTAAAATAATGCATTGGCTCTGGGTAACTGGGTTCAGGTTGTTACAAACTTCATATGAAATAATCACTCCATTCCTAATAAATTTAAATAAGTTTGAGTTTTTTACCTTGAAAACTTGCCATTCAATGGAGATTAGCATCATGTCTAGGTTTTCCTTAATGGGATCCTTGAAGAAAAGAGCCATATTATCCCATGTTTTAACATGTTCCTCTAGATTGGTTTTCCCCTCATTAAAGCCTTAGATCAAAATTTGATTCTATTTATCAATCAAGGAGCCTTGTTCGTTACTCATATCAACATGCACCTTTCTTTCATACATTATGTGGGCATCATCCTTTGAGTTGTTTATTAAGAAATAATCTTCAAGCATTCCTTTATTAGAGTGCATGAGGATCTCCACATCCTCTATATCTGCATTCGCTAGGTCAATGATAGGAGATTCCACAAATTGAGATTCAATAGTCTTCTCACAAGGGGAGGTTGTCATCTTATGCATTATAGGACCCTTGGACTTTCTCTTAGGAGGGTCTCATGTAGCAGTCAACCCCTTTTGAGGGGGCCTATCTTTACTTGATGATTGTGTAACCGGAGGACTAGGTAAATTAGAGTAATCCTTCCATCTTGGTGTCTTCTACACATGCTGGATAAACCTATCAGCATCTATAATAGTATTCTTACCTTTATTTAAAGAGAACCAGAGAACCAAAGATAATCCTCCACTAGTTCCATTTCCTTAGACATAGAGGACCAAGTTTCAGAAGCAGAGTCATCATCCAATCCATCAAACCGATTCCCAGTTTCAACGGTGGCAACAATTTTTAAAGAACTAGACCTACTCATTGGATTCAGTCTATCCCCCAGGGTAAATTCCTACATATCTAGCCCTTGAGTATGAATGATGAAGTCTAATTTCATGTGACCAAGAAAAATATTTTAGTTTAAAGTCATTCGATCAAGAAAAATCATGCAATTTAACATCATGAGACTAATTTGAATCATTCACTTTAATGTCTTATAACCAAAACAAATCATGTACTTTAATGTCATGAAACCAAGATGAATCTTGCAGCGTGACTTCAAGAAACCAATATAAATTGTGAATTTTAAAAACATGTGACCTAGACGATATATTATTGATGGAGTCAATGAAAAGTAATTCCTGAGGAACGTTTCATTGGTAGGAGTGTTATGTGTTCCCCATCCATTATGGCCAATAAGTAAGATCCATTGGAATAATACTTATGACTGATTTAAGGAACTTCCCATTTAGGTTCAAGCTTTATATGTTTCTTTCATGTTATCATTGGGACTCTGAGAGCCAATACTGGTTCTCCTTGAAGGAAAAAGTGGAGGGAAACCTTTTTATTGAAGGCTTATGAAATCTGATTCTGATGGACATTGATTGTGTGCAATGTGCACAACTTTTTCTCATTGAGTCATTCCAACTCATCCAATCTCTTGTGAGATTTCTCACTATTTGAAAAATATCCATGGATATATATTTGGAGTGAAATATAAATTAATACTATAGGAATAAATACCTTAGTTTTGTACACCAATGAATAAGGGGTTTCTCTTTTAGTTGTGTGTGTGGTGGTATGGTAGGCCCGTAAAGCATGAATGATCATTTCTATCTAGGATTTCTTGTCTTTATTAAACTTATTCTAGAGTATATTTCATGGAGTCTTATTAAAGGCCTCTATTTTTCCATTATCTACTTCATGATAGTGAGATGAATGGTGGGAATTTATGTTGTAATCCTTGTATAATTTATTCAGTTCGACATAACACAAGTTGGTGTCATTTTCTGTTCATATTTTATGAGGCACTACAAACCTAGTGATGTTATTTGACTTTATGAAGTTAATGATATTATTTATCTGAAATTCCATGAGGGGTATTTCCTGAGCCCATTTTTACAAGAATATGGTAGTAGTAAAGATATACTCAAATTTCTTATCTATGGATAGGGGATATGGCCCCACATCATCCATTCCCCATATGGTAAATGACCAATAATATATAACTACATGTAGAAATTCATGGGTTTCAAGGATGAAGTTTTCATGAATTTGGAATGAATTAAATTTCTTATTGAATTCCACAAAATCCTTCACTATTTTTTTTCTAGTTGCATCTAAACCTCCTAATTTGATGTGAGATCCTGGTCTCATATGGATGGGAACCAAATGATCTTGTATGGACCTCTTCCACGATTGTAGGAATATCTTCTTCTTCTATGAATTTGAGGAGAATTCCATCTAATCCTAATCTATAGAGGGATTTTTTTATCATTTAGCCTATCCTAAAGGGTAATTTTTGATTTGAAGTGTTGGGTCTACTCCATTTTGGTTTAGTATAATGGTAGGTTCCCATTTATATTTAATCAATTATAGGTTGCATCCATTTAGGGGTGCATATTGGTTCATCATAATCTGGGGCCATGGAGATCTGATTGATTTCCTTTATTTCATAGATGGTGAGTGATGATACCATACATTGATGCGTGATGTGGAATACCACCTCATCCTAATTAGTATCAGTTTTTCTTATGGATACACTAGATAGTTCATCAGCATGATCATTCTATGATTGAGGTATATGATGCAACATCCGTTCAAAATAGAACTCTGCCACTAGTTCACTGATGTAATCAATGTAAGGGGAAAATTATTAATTATTTATGGAATATTCACCATTGATTTTATTGATCAATAGCTTTGAATCCCCTTTGAAGTTCAGGTAGGATATTTTCAGCAGCACGACTAGTACCAAGACAATAATGAGGGCTTAGTATTCTGCCTCATTATTAGTGTAGCCTATAGATAGTGAAAAGATGTATGTAAATATTTTGTTGTTCAATTACAAAAATACATTTCCTAGACCTTACCAGTTATGCCTTGTATATTATTTCCTTTTTTTGGAAAGAATTTGGGAGGCACCATGAAAATAAATCTCAAATTTTCAGGGAGTGTCATGGGTCTATAAAACCACTTTGTATAGAATTTATGTGTCCACCTCTATGCTTTCTGGGGTGGAGTGTTCCATAAGGAAATTAGTTGGGGTATTTGATTTCATTGCCTTTTGTTACATGAATTAAGTTTCATATTGTTCTAGAATATCACCCATTGGAAAAAACTCCCAATTAGTATAGGAATACCAAGGATGTACTTAAGCAAGTTGATACGAGAGACCAAGTGGACATTATGATGCTGCAAGTAATGTCTTATATTTTTCACTATAAAGATAAGTGAAATTAATTTCTTCTCGACATCAGAATATGAGGATTCAAAACCTATAATCATTTGACATAGTTATTAGATACTATTTTCATTCCCCATATTTGTGTTCTGTGTGAGGGAACAAAGGGATTATTCCATGGATGCCACATGTAAGATAATTATATTTCCTTCCACCAGTGACATTAAAACCTATAGCTAAAAGAATGTATTTCTTGTGATTCTCAAATGATTTTTGGACATCATAATCCCATCGATAAGTGAATCTCTTCTTCATTAACTTACTGAAGGGGATGGATTGTTTTGTCCATGATAGCTTTGAAATGCCAAATATAAGTAGGGTTCCCTTGGATCCCCTTAGTTATGTGAGATTATATGGAGGTGAAATTTCTAGGGTGGATCTAGTATTTTATGGTTCGAGGTTGATTCCATAGTGGCATACCAAAAAGATAAGGAATTTACCTGAAGTTACCCCAAAATATCACATAAGCATATTCATCATCAAAATTTGATGTGGAATCTGGTCAAAGATTGTTTGGAGATCCGTGAAGTGATTGCATTGCTGTAAAGATTTGACTTCTAGGTAATCAAAATAGAATTTTTCATTTCATACTAGAAAGGGATTGAATATATGATTTAGGAAACATTAGTAAGTTTGGAAAACACTTATTAATACAAAGGGAATAACTAGATAGAAAAATATCCTCTAATGTTCTCTCAAAGTGGTGGTTTACACATCTTTAGGGGCCATATTTATTGGATTGTACCCTAAATAACCATCCATAAAGGAAATGATTTAGAAACTATCATTTTAATCTATCAACAGTTATATGATCTGTAATGGGAAATCATCCTTCAAGTATTATCAATAGTGTTCTCTGAAATATATACAGACCCGAATATACCCATTATTTTTCTCTACTGGGATGATGTTGGAAATCCATATTGTTCATTTTAAATCCCATACAATTCTATCATTGATATATTTTTGAACCTATGATAATACAATAGTTTTATGATAGAGGTGCATCCTCCTAGTTTGCTGCATGGAACCCTGATGATCATCGGGTAAGCATAGGTGGCATGTAGACATGTCAAGGTTCAACCCATGAATTTCTATATAATTCTGAGAAGAAAAATATAGATGTTTATTTAGAAATGTAATATACATCTCCTCCAACTAGATATTCATGGTGGAACTAATCAATGTAGGTCACATGATTTATTCTATTCCCAGATTCAACAACCTAAGCTCGTCGATGGTGGTGGAAGCGAATTCCTAAAATGTAGGAGGGGTGTTCCGGAGGTCATTATCTTCTTCTGCAATCTCTAGGTAAATGAATTAATTTTTGAACATGGTGGGTAATCTGGGAAAATCTTTATCCCCATGGGAAGATACACTGTCACTATAAACCACCAATTTCATCACTGAGAGATTACATAGTTTATTTTTTTCTTGTACACCATCATTAGGGACAAGAGGATCTTGGACAACTGAGATTAATTCTACTACCTCAACTAGGTTTGTGGGTATCACATAATATTGGATGAGAAGACTCCATTGATTCTTAGGGGTAGTCCCCAAGCCATTGTAGGATGCAATTTTGATATCACCATCCACTATTGTCTTTTTTCCTTCCATTTTATAGAATCATTCCTCAACATATATGGATTTACATGACATGAAGAGAGAACTATCAATAAAGAGTATGCAATTTCCCATTTATGGGGTATTTCAAACAATGATGGAATGTTTATGGTATGTCTATGTGGTTATGTAGCCAAGGTCTCCCAAACTATAATTATATACTTAGTCTTACAAGATAACCACGAATTAATCATTATATGTGAGATACCTAAACTGATCCATGAGATAAATCTTCTCAAGATGACATTTTTTGCTTCAAATGTACCCTTGAATGGTTAGCTTCATCATAGATAAACCCCCCTCATAGTATGCCAATCGTTGTAGGGTTTAAATTGAGATGAGGATGATCCTAGAACCACTTTCAATCATATCCCTTTAGATATCAATATTTATTATTTTATGTGAAACATATAGACGTATGATATGTCCTTGGATAACCACTACATAATCCTTCCTTATGATCTAGATAGCGACATGGAATTCTAAGGGAATAGTCACCACTCGATATACCTCAGCTGTAGTGACTTATATATTGTACTATTGTGGGATATTGATGGATTTTATGAGTTCCTCATTGATTTCTTCTAAAATATGGAGATAATACAACATTGAGAGTTTGGCTGGGAAACCTTCCAACTATTTTAGAATGTCATATTTTGTGCCAGAGGTCTTCCCTTTTTGATGTGGGGTTTCTCTATATTACGTGGTTTGGGAGTTTATATGTTTGAGGTGGATGGTACTGGTGCCTAATATGAGGTTTATGGTGTATTTTTCACCAATTTAATTGGTCCCACTAACTAACCCCTTTGTCTCGATTGATCAGATAGTTACATCCCCACTAGACAATCGTGTAAGATAACAAGACTTGGACGATCATTGGAGGGCTCTATGGAATATATGTGTTTCCATTGGGCTTGTGGGAGTCCTCTACCATGGATCTTGTAGAATATATTTCCTTTATATGAATGTGACTAAAATATTGGGTTCTACCATGACCAATCTATCGCCTATTTTCTCAGTGACTGTGTCCTCGACCAATAGATCCCCAGTCAAGTATGGGGAACTCATACTCAGAGCTATATTCATTTTTAGATAATGAATATTATAAGTTAATTAAATTAACAGGACTGAAAATGAGTTCTTCCCTGGATGATTATTCTATTTGGTGGGGTAGTTTCCATTATCTGTATGTTGTAGGAAAGAAGTCTATAAGAGTCCATGCTCCCATGAAAGATGAATTTGACTATTTTTCTTTCATCACTTCCATTTTTTGATGATTGCTTCCTCTTTTCAGAGGTTTATTCGATTTCACCTCTACATGTGGAGGGATCATTATTATTTTGTGAATATTTTCTATTAGTGTTGAATGAGATCAATAAGCTACCTTTTAGGTCATCCAATTATCAAACATATGTCCATGCCTAGCATAAACTTCTTTATACTCACCCAATTATTTTGATTGGGTGATGTGTACACAAGTCACCTGTGTTGTGGAATTCTCCAAAACAACCTACCCAGAATCAACCATGATTTCGAGAACATATATGATGAAGAATAAATATTGGATGGTGTGACCCAGCCTCTAATGGAAAGGGAAATAGTCCAGAAGATCAGTGAGGATCACCATGTTGGGTTTCCTAGTATGTGGTAGCAGGAATATGTTATTCTCTATTGCTACAAGTAAATAACCAATGACTATCCCATTTTAGAAAAATGTACTCTTTATTCATCTGTTCCATAAATTGAAGGAGGACCTAATCATTGTTTTCTTCTGGTGGAGGGATATTTTCATGATGCAACCACTCATCAGGATGCACCCAACAATTCAGGGCCTAGCCGAGTTCTTAAAAAATCCCTACTACAAGTTTGAGGATAATAATGATAGCCTATACCTTACCAAACATATTTCCATATATCAATGGAATGAGATGAGTCTTGTCTCAGGTCCTCTCATTGAAATCTTCAAAATATGATGCTATTTTTTAAAAAACATGAAATCCTCTTGGACTTCATCATGATCAAGGGTGTTTTCAGTTAATCTTGAATATTTTCATTACAAAGTTCCAATAGTTTCTCTTATAATAGAGGGGGTACTTAGTGAATAGGTTAAACCCTTCCATCTATCTATGAAGTAAAAAAAACCTTTCATTTTCATGTTTTTTATAATTTTAGAGGTCAATTTTTTCCTTAATGTAAAGATAACTTGAAAAATGAATTAACGATGAAGGTCTCCCCACCATGCAATAGATCCTACTAGAAGAATACCATAACAAATTAAGGCTTAACCCACTAGAGTTTCTACAAAACATCTCATCTTGATAGCCTCATGATGATCCCATGGTCCATCATTAGTCCACATCAAGACATGAAGTGCGTGTGATGCTACTATGGATCTCCATCATTCTAAAATATTGATATGGTAGGTTTTCCAAAATTTGGTGGTGGAAATGTTTCAACCACCCATTCAAGATATGGATTCTTCTCGGGCTGTATTTTTTATGCCACCCTTCTATGGATTCTATTCAAGAAGCATGGGATTCAATAGAATTGAGAAGTTCATGCAGTACCACTATCTATGTGACCTAACTTAAATAAGGAGCCGAGAGATCTTGGTGAGGTGTCCCAATTTTCATATCCCACTAATTCTTAAACCATGATAACATTAAATGACTACCCTGGTATAATAGAGTCTATAGATTCATTGGAGGAACATCATAATCATCTTCAACTTCCTCATTTATATAGAATGGATTCCTATACCCTAAGCCAGTATAATACATGATTCCTTGTAGGAGTATTATATCTCTCTTGATATGTGGGTGGTCAGATATTCTTCTCTGTCTGAACATGGTACCTGGTGGGAATTTTTACCCTGAGATATTCCTTGTTGACTAGTATGAGATTTTATATCTCATTCTCATATCAGGCCATCCATTCCTTCGTGGAAGTAATTTAATTTTGTTTGGGTGTTTATTTTTATGTTACAAATACTTTCCTTTTATTATTTTCGGTGTTCCACTATAGAGGTTGAAATTCATTATTCAGAAGATCCATGTTTTGGATACTCCTTTGATTTCATGTAAATAAAACTTCAATTGGTGCATCTAGATCACCCTAATATTAAGATATGTTTTCTATATTTAATTCCTCTATATTTTCATCTTGTTCCATATCATCTGTTGTATTGATCGTGATGAAATTTACTAAGGTGTATCTGCCAATGTTATTTATCCCATTGATCTCAACACAATAGGGTGATTCTATACCATTTAATCCTCCTTTGAGGATTTCATTAAGGAAATTTTCCTTACCCATGTATATATTGTAATTTTTTGTCTTCTGACCCTTATGCGGTTTCATTTCCTTCATAAAATGTTCCTCCAATCAAGGTCTTTGAATAACTAACTTGTGGGTGATTCTGACCGTGTTTGTTGAATAGTTCTGCAATATAAGTGGTTTGTCTTGTAGTGTGAGGAACAGATGGGATTCTGAACATTGATATTTACCTCCAAACATTGTGAAGATTGATTCCTTATATGGTGATGATAATTATTAAAATTACCCCAAACCTGTAGGATGAGGGTTGTTTGGGGTAACTATTGTCATTTTTTTTATAATGTTGTTCAGAATATGATAATTATAATTGGGGATTTGATGACGCATGATATGGGAAATGGGATATTAATTCCCCTATACCAGCATGCCACAATTGATCCAAAATTTCTAGTGATCTCTCTAGGAACCTATTAGGGTGTAATGAACATGGTGATGAAAATTGAGATAAAAATTACCCCAACCCTATTGGCTGAGGAATACTTTCATATATCACCGATATCTACTAGATCCTCTCATAGATTTATGACATAAGGGATCGAGGTTGTGGTAAAAATTCCATAAGTCCTATAGACTCGGATTAGTATAAAGTTTCCACTGATATATCCATGATCCTCTCAAGGTTTGATGACCAGATTAGGGGAGGTGGTGATAAAAATACCCCTAACACTGTGGGATACTTCTAATCTAATATGGATACTTTATAAACTACAATTAAGATCTTATTTATTTGGCACAATTGTTCTATTTTTAGAGTTGGGTGTAGTGGGAGCCGATGATGGGTGTCATTTTCTACAGAAATGTGACTTTTTAACCACAAAATCAACTTCCATGTTTTAAATGCGTTCCAATTTTTTGATGGTTCCATATTGAGAATCTATTGGTAGTATCCTCTCTCTATTCATGATGTATTAGGATATTCAAATAGGGGGTATTTTGTCATATCTACCAAATGGAATGTGCGTCTCTTGATCCCCTAATTTCTACAAAGTATAAGACATTACAAAAGGTTGTATCTGGGGGGATTATTATTTTTGGGATATATTAAAGTGAAATGCCCTATAGTTTTTCTACCCCCCAGATATGTACATCTAATAGAGCTATAGAAATCATTAAATATATAGTTGTTATAATTTTAAGACAAACACTGCATAACCATTTTTCATTCTCTTCCATCCCTTGATGTCAGGATATAGAGAACACAAAATTTTCTAGCTGACAAAAGAGTGTATTTGTACCCTGGAGATCACCCTCATTTCCATTATAAGAGAGATATTTATCCATCATTCACTGTTGAGTTTCCCACATATTTTGGTAGAGGTAAGACATGAACTCCTTATCTATATCTTTTGGCATCTCATAGTCCAAAGTGGAAATGGGAGAAAGCATGGTGGGGATGTTATTTCCAGAAAAAATATATATATATATTTATATCTCTGTGTGTGTGTGTGTCAGCCACTTCTTCATCAGATTTATACACCTCCACCTGGTCAGACCACATAAGCTGCTTCTCTGGTTTGTTGGATGACCATGGTGAATTGTTGTTGATAGTTTAAATGGAACTATATATGGTTATCCCTTATGTTTTGATAACCTCTTTATACAAAGGTGTATATGTTTTTAGATCCTCTATATATGGAGGTGTCTTGGAAAGGGGTGGATTTAAATGTCTGAGGGAGATATCACCATGGGAAGGTTGACCATGATAAATGTCAGGAGTAGAGTCTCTATGATACCTCTCCACAGTACCACAAGGAGAACTATTGAGGCAATTATCTACTCGTTTTTTGGTTAAAGATTAAAAGGACCCTTGAGGTGTTACATATATAAATTGAACAACATCAAGGATGCTCGAACTGAGAAGATCAAGGATATGAGCATCATTCTGCATCGTGGACAAAATATGATAACATGAGTTTTGGGATTGAGTGACGATATGAGAATACTGCATAATAGATGACAAAATATGTTGATAACTATATAGTAATAAATGAATTTTATCACACTACTGAGAAGGTGTTGGTATATGTTAGTGATCTTATTTCACTAATAAAAATATGGCCTTTATCAATGCTAGAAAAGCCGATTAACAGTGCTAAAAATAGTGATGTTAATCAAGGAGAAGATAGGGGGTCCCTTTTATGAGTACTTAGAAAAGCGCAGATAAAGGCCCCTTTTATCAGCGCTAAAAACAGAACTTTTAAAAATCACTGATAAAAGTGAGAAAAAATATTTAAAAAAAATAAAAAAAATATTTTTTTTCAATTCTGGGGGGCCTCAACAGTGCTTGAAGCCCCCCCTTTAACAGCACCCACTTCCCATGGTAGCCCATGCACACCCCAGGCGAGCTCCACCCAGCCCCACCCACATTTAATAGCGGTAGGTAATTACCCCACCTAAGAGCGCAACCTGCCTCCCCTAGGATTCGAACTCGAGACCTCTTGCCTGCACGCCTAATCCTTTACCACTCCACCATATTGATTTTCTCTTCATTTATTAATATATCTATTTATTTATATATCTATTTAGTTATATTTACTCATATATTAATATATATATATATATATATATATATGTATATTTAGTCATATTAATATATATATCCATATATTAATATATATATATATATATATTAACATATATATATATATATTAATATATATATATATATAGTCATATTAATATATACATTTATATTTAGTCATATTAATATATACATATATTTAATTATATTAATATATATATATATGTATATTAATATATATTTATATCTATTTATATATATATATTTAGTTATAATTTTTTATCCATATATTTATTTGTATATTAATATATATTAATATATATTTATAAGATTAGTTTTAAATATATTTATAAAATATGTATTCTTATGTGTGTTTTTATAAATAAATAAATAAATAAATATATACAGACATATATACAATACACACACACACATATATATTATATATATATATATCTGTAGGTATAATTATACATATTTATATATATTTACAAGTATTATATATTAATATGTATATACAAAAGTGCTAGAAATGGGGTCTCGAAAAACCTAACAAATCACAGAGTCACTGAAAAAGGCATAACATCCGCTCTGGGTGTCTATTTTAGCTCTGTGAATAGTCAATCCAAATATCATGGAACGAACTATGATAAAACAGGTGTCGGAGGCCAAACAAACACACATATCAAAAGTTATTACTGTTTTAATAAAAACTTGATAGGGGTACGGACACAGAAACTGAGTTATGGAGGCCTTCTGGTTGTTTTTTTGGTATTTTAGGTTTCCAAACATTCCAGTCATCTTGTTACATAGATCTCTTTGCTGCCTTAGATTTTATATGTGGTAGAGTCCAAACGGAAACCTGTATAAAAAGTTATGGCCATTTGAAGTTGGACTTTTTTTGGAGTGTTATAACTGATATATCGTTCATTCCTCTGATATTCTAATGGTTTCCACTAGATGTTTTCATCACTCATTTCATGAGATTTTATTTTACTGGTCGCAATGCTCAAATAGATAACCGGAGTAGAAGTTATACGCATTTTAGTGAGATGTTAATTTCTTAGGTTTTTAAGAGATACAAGAGTTGAAAAATTTCAAACGACAATAACTTCTGCTCTGAGTGTCCGTTTTGCCTCAACCACATATAAAATTGAATCTTATGACTATACCTACACTACAGTGACTACTTTAACACCTTATCATATTCTTCAAGGTACTAAAAGGTCCTTAATCCCTACAAACAACCATAATTTCTGCTCTGGGGTGTCTATTTTGGGTCTACGACATATAAAATCGATATAAAACATATTTAAAAAAATATTTATTATATTTATATCAATATAAATATACTTATATATCAATAAATATATATTTTTTAAATATACACATTTATCAGTGCTAGGAAAATGTGCGCTGATAAAACCCCCCTTTATCATCACTACTAAAAAAGAACTGATAAAGGGTGCCCCTTTATCATTGTTTTTTTAGCGTTGATAAAGGGTGGCACTGTAGAAACCCAATTTTGTGGTAGTGTTTATAATCAACATGAATATGAGCCTACCTATTTGTGGTTACAGAAATATGAAATTTAATCTTGGATGAAGTGATGATATGATCCTAGTTAAAATATACATTCTCTACATGAATATGTATTCAGACATCTGAAATGGGAGACGGTACATGGGACTCATTCTATATAGCCTCTAAAGTATTCTAGTGTAGTTTTTCAATGCTGGAAGTAGGGATATGGGCCTAGATTCTGTCAGCTACTGGAATATGCAGACTAACTTCATTAATAGAAATATGTGCCCATCGCAAGGAATTTGACGCTCTCAAATGGTGATCCATGGTTAGAATAGGAATATGATCCTAGTCTTATTCCTTTAAAGTATTCCAATGGTCTTTTTTGATAGGACTATGAGAAATTCCTTAGGTATGTGCCACTCTCACTAGGTGATCCCTAGTTGGAATGTGAATATATGGATAGTCCTATGTATTTGGAGTATGATGCTAGTATTTTTCAACCAGAATGTATGCCTTTCATGAGGAATATTCCTCTATCACATGGATATCCTCCATTGGAAAAGGAACATGAGGCCGGTCTGATGCCTTGTCTTTTACTAGAATATACCAATAATCCTTCAATACTGGAGCAAGAATGTGTTCATGCTTTCAAACAACCACCTATTCATACTGATCATGGTGTTGTGTTTCTCTAGATTTCAAGATAGGAAAATGTAACTTCCCTTTATCTGTAAAATTTTTGGAATATAATGCTAGATTTATTCAGCTTTTTCTAGAATGTAGTGACACTTTAGAGAATTGTGTGCAGGAATGTTGGCCTGCAAATATTTAGTCTCTAATATGTATTAGAATATATTTTCATTTAATGAGGGATATAATCCCACTTCTACCTTCTATATTTAATCATAATATGATTATGGGTTCATGTGTGTGGTAGGTATATGTGCTTCCCCCATCCTTGATATAGAAATATGCATGCAAATATGATCCAAGGGGGCAGGGATACAAGCATGCCTACTGGATAGTTCCATAATAAATTAGCAGGCTTCATCAGTACATGAAGAGATATAAAACCGATCACATTTATATATTATTTTATGTACACTATAATACTTCCTTGGTACCTTTTCATGAGTGTCCTAAGTGATAAATTGTCTGGTGGTACCCTCAGTAGAAAACTGAGGGGCACCGATGGGATGACACTAGTGACGAGGTTGGCAGGATCCCTCCTCATTGGCTTCTAATCCATAAAGAATCCATAGTTGACTCCTTTATCCACGTTCTTAAGACATGCAATGTTCTAATTATTGTGATCTAGGGATAAGGTTCTAATGTTATTGGTGGTGGAAATGAGTGGTACTAGTTTTTCTATAGCTTTCCATGAACGAGATGACCTTATCATCTTCAGTGTCTGAATCCATTTACATGAATCCTTGAGGTTTGGGATCATACAATGTTAGTGGTATTCCTACACCATTGAATTTTACACAAGGAGATCAATTTTCCAGTTGGATAAGGTTTTCTTATGACCTATAGAGGTCTCAACTATAGATGAGGTTCCAGAATATTCACTCGACGAAGGCATGATCTCAGGTCAAGGTGTTGGTTTTGAGAAAAATATCTTCTATCATGAAGAAAATAATGATCAAGGTCACCAAATTTTTGCATCATGGAAAATATGATTAATAATATATTAATAGGTAACGCAATTTTCATTTTCTATAATTTTTTGTTTTAAAATGTTTCACTCATGGAATCATACCAGTGAGAATGGACTTGTTCCATAGGAACCCTGGTTACGTTGGAATTTACATCAGACACACCTTTTTTTTCATAGGATATGGAAAAAATGGACTAATACTTGATCAAATGATAATTTTTATTATTTTATAGATTCACATCAGGTTCACCATTTTTTTCTCATAAAATTCACTATGTTCCAGGATTAGAAATAAAGGTTCCCAATTCCCATGATGATTATGGTATTTTATTATTACATTATTTCACATTGGGATTACAATTTTTTTTCCTTTTTTAGGATTTATTATGGGGGTTAATATATGACTAAAAAATCATTCATTCCTAGTTCACCACTATTATATCTTATAATATTCTAACAACTCCTATATCTATAATAAGGTACAAACCTACTTTCCATGTTAGTATTTCTTTTGGGGGTTTTGAGCCAAAAAAACTTAGGAACTCACATTGGTTGATAAGATGGGATGTTGGGCTCATCACACCAATTTTTGGGGAATTATTTCATATTTAGGGAGTCTCTTGTATATTTAAGATATGTTAATGAAACTCTTCCTAATCCAGATAGAAAACCAATAACTATAACAAAATGACCAGGTGATGAATCCTTTTTTGTATAAAGGGGGTTTTATTAATGGTTCCATCTGTATTTATCTAAGATAATTTGTACATTTCCCATTATTTATATGTAATGGGTAGCTTATTTCGAAACCATATAACTAGAAAATCTGGAGTTTATTTCAATCCAAGGAGGTGATTTTTATTTCTAGAATGGGATTGAATATTTATGAGGCAACCTATGAATCATGTGTATAACAAGAATCAAAACCCACAGATTTTATTAAAACAATACAGTTTAACATCATGCAGAAAGGACATATATGAAGGAACTTTGGAACTAGTTATTAAGCTCAAACCTTAGGGTGGTTTCATATGTATCCTTATTATAACAAGAATCAGTGTCATCATAGTCCAATTTTGCCTCAATATGATGATGGGTGGTGATATATAATTAATGAAAATTATGATTATTTACCTATGGTATAACTATGTGGTAATTACTTCAAGAAAAACCCTGAGGTGGATGATTTTTAATTGGATGGGAAATTGTGTCATGCCACAGGGTGGGGCATACACACTAAGGTTTCTATGGTAAGAGTAAATTCATGATGTGAGCGAAATTACTGTTGTTAATACTTAATCCCATATAATCCATTATCCATATGAGAAATAAGGGATATCAATTGATTACTTTCCTTATATGCAGATATATGACTTATATACTAAAGAAACCTTGGAGGAGTACTTAATTTGTGGCTTGGGCCTTAGGAAGGAATCCTTTGTATCATTTTTATACAGGAATCAAAATCTTTATAGTTCAATTCAATCCTAAACCACATGTTTGTTTATTATATTTGAGGGCATGTTTGAGGCATAATACTTAAGAGGATGTCTGTATATGAGCCCTATTATCATCTTCTGATAGACGAGGAAGGTGGGTAGACCACATGGGAGAAATTAGTCCCACAATTTTTGAGATATGGAGGGACATACACCAGGGTTGATTCCCATAAGAGCTCAGGCCTTAGGAAGGGGTACTATGTATTCTACTTAGATAGTGATTAGAGTTCTCCTAGTTCATTATGTGTGTCTGAGTATGTCATCTAGAAAATGATATCTCATTCTGGGTTTCATTCATGGAATTCTTGATAGTAAGACATATAATGGGAATCTTAAAAACATGACTTAATTGTATTCCCAACATGGATAACATGTCCCAGGGTGCCTCACATGATTGAATCAGACATATAGGTTTCTATCACGACCTCTGACTGAATTGTAAAGAGGAATGTCACATAACTTGTAAGACACATCTGAGGTTTTTCTTGTGACCCAAAAAGACATATCCATGGGTGTCACATGACTAAAGCTAACATGTCAGGTGACTTTCACATGACCTGGCTAGAAAGACTGGAGTTCTTCACATGACTTGGTTTTCATGTCCTACTGATGTTGTGTGATCTGGTTGATATGTCCAGAGGGCATTACATGACTCAACTGACATGTCCAAAAGACATCACATGATGAAGATGGAATTTATATAGGGCATAAAATGACTTTGTTGAAAAAACCTAGTGTTGTATCATGATCTAGGTTACATTTCTGAGGGGGGGGGGGCATCACAAGATTTGGTCGACATGTCCTAAGGACATTTCATGATCTTATTGGAATGTAAAAGGTACATCACATGATCTAGATATCATGTACATAGGATGTCACAATAATTTCTTTACAAGACCTAGTTCTTCGAAATGAACTAGTTGGGTCATGCAAAGCACATGATGCCTTCACAGGAAATCCAATTTACCTATCTTCTCATAAGTATTCCATTCTTTTCAGTTTTTATTTTCATATATGGATTAATGTTTTCAACCAAAAGTTCATTGAGGTTTCACATGAACATTTTGTTATGATAATGTTCCTTCACAGGATATGGTTGGCATAAAAAAAGTCCTTTTCAAGATCTATAGGGCGATCATGTGAAGCACATATTCATTTCATGTGATCCCTTAGTCTATTCCCCAGATTTTATATGGTGGATGAATTTTGTGATCATTTGAATTTCCCCTCCAATATGTACACTCTCCTACAATCCCATGGGTATAATCTTCACCGTCCCCCTATGCACATTATGCCTTTTTTTTGATGAGGTGGAGTTTTTATAGGCCTTGTCGCCAAGGTAATATGCTGCCTTGTACCACACGTATATCACAGATTTGAGTTGGAGTCGGTGGAGGGAGTTTTGCATTATGGGCTTTGCATGATCTTACCATGGGTCATCCATGACATTAAATTTTGGTTGGAAGATAAATAGAGAACATAATACCATCCCATCATTATCATATTTATTGGACCTCAACCAATCAAAAAGTTTTTATGTAAGCTTTTTGACATGTCAAATGTTATTTTCACCATTTAGACGACTTATCTGATAGTATTCATGAGATCAATAAACATGAGGAAATACTTTCACATGATTGATGAAGATATGTCTAGGGTCATTCACGAGATTAAGATAGCTTTTTAGGGGCCTCTTGTGAGTTCATGCTGGCTTGTAAATGGGTCCTACACGAGATCATGAAGACATGTGAAAGAGCCTTCACATGATCAATATTGATCATGTGATGCACATACACCCTTCACATGAAAAATATTGACCATGTGAAGCTTATTATTTTCATATAATTTATTTATATACTTTAAAAGAGGATTATGAACATCTCAAATTGTTGTCTATTAGTGGATTGAATGAACATTAGAGGATCTCACGATGGTATCTGAGAACTGTGACGGTCGGTCACTCTTCTTTTCTGCGATCTATTTCATGATCAACATGGTATCTCATGATGGTGTGTGATCATTGTCACATAAAATCCATATGTTTTCCTTTAGAGCCAAAGGGTCATCACATGATTAAATGGACGTGTCAAAGGACCTTCACATGATGAATGTGACACACCAACATGCTCTCCCATGACAAGGTCGACATGTCTTGAGGGGGATCTTTGGGGTCTTATGAATCACATAAGCACGTCACATGAAAATCATCATAAATATCCCCCATATGAATATTTCACATTTCTATGAATTCATTTTATGAAATTATTTGAGTGATTTTTATACATTTATGGATTTGTAGGTCTCATGATTGAGGGAACTCTTTAGACTTCATTCACATGACCGTCAACACTTGTATGGATGATTTTGTAAGAACAAGAGGTTCTGTTAGAGGGGTCTTGCATGACTGTAAATAGATCATGCCCAATTCATGATTCATTTTTACAACCTTTGTAGGGTCATGTGATTATGTGTCCCCCTGGAGGTTGTGTGATCCACATGATTCTACCGCCTAGAATTCATGCCACTCCTTTTATTATTTTAGAGGGAAAATAATTCCCATTATTCAATAATTTCATCAAATTCATAATTTCCAATTCTGATTTTCCATGAATCAGTAATGAGTTATTTTTGAGTATGATTCAAAGTTTACTAAATCCATAAGATATTTTTTCCACAATTTTCAATCTTTGAGACATATGTCATGTTATAGCCTTTTTTCTTTTATGAGATTTATATACAACCCATTTGAAATGTATTATCATTTATTTATTAATACTTATGATATTTTATGTATCATTTAATGTTATCCTTTCATGGGGATTATGATTCAAACTCACCAAGTGGTAAGAGTTTTATATTACAATCTCACCATTTATCGAGATTCTTCATGAAGTCTCCAGTATCAGAATCTTATGATCTACATATAAATAATTATCAAGAGGATTATTATCCCCTGATTATTCATGATACCTTCATAGAATAGTAACATTTTCCCACACTTCAGTACGCAAAATAACTAAGAAAATGTTTTTTTATAAAAATCATATTTATTTATCATTTTGGTCAAAAAACCTTTTCCATACAAAACCATGTTTTCTAAAAATGATTTCAAAACTATTTTTGACATTTATTAAATATAATTGTACCCATATTTATCTTTTAACGAAATATTTTTAAAGGAATCAATATGTATTTTTACAAATAATCCAAACTTGGATTTTCACAAAAATATAAAAGGAATCATTATTTTAACTTGTATGACATAAATTGAATTTTCCACTTTCATAACCATCATTTTATTTGATTTTAAGGTTAATTTCAATGAAAATAGTTTTTCAAAATGTTTTATGAACTTTAAAAAAAAAGTTATTTTCAATGAAAATCTATTTCCCATCAATAAATGTTTTCCATGATCTTTCAAAATCAATCTTCATCTAAAATGGAATCATTTGATGTAATTTATGATTCAATGGGGGTAAGAACCTAATATACCATTCTCATTTTATATTTGAATGGTTTATCATAAAATGATTTTTTTTGAAACATGTTTATATTTAATGGGTTAATAAATTTATGAAATTAATCATTAATTTTTTGTATGAGTTTTATGATTTAGTGTATGAAATATGTATTTAATTTATGATTCATGGTCATTGTTATAAAATGGGTGTTCCTAGATAGTGTCATGTGATATTGTTATAGTTAATATTATGGGTTCACTCCGATATCACTGGGTGAGACTGATATAGATTTTATAATGATTGCGCCTAGATTACACTCTAATGAATTGGGAATGATTTTGTTCTCTAGAGAATTATTTTGGAAGATGAATGTATGGTATTCCATTTATAGGGGTTATGTAAGTGATCTATGATGATGATGATGTCCCAAGATACTAATACATTTTATATATTCTTTTTATGGATTTATAATGTTTCTTAAGGTCAATATGGATATCATAGGGCTCATGACTATTTATTCTGATAACTATTTCATTTGTGAAAGCCTTATTACTTTTTTTCATGTTTGATGATTAATTTGTTGATGGTTGTGAATAATATTATGTTATGATAATGAAATTTTATTACGTCATCATACACTTATGATATTCTTATACACACTAATGAATTTTAATTTTCTATTCTTAGGCTTACCCTTACTGACCATTTGATCTCACCATTCTTATGTTTCCTTCCCTAGGTTATGAAGAATGGTGTTTAAGTAGGAGAAAAAAATGGGATGATATTTATGGGAGACATTGAATATATTTCATTAATTAAGAATATTGTGTAACATGTTTCCAAAGGCACTAAAATATTATGGTATTCAGGAGTTTGTTTGTGTAATGTAATGAATAGTCATCTTAAAAGATGCAATATCCACGTATGATATTCCTAGTTCATTATAGATGGTGTTAGAGGGAAGAGTTCATTGTCCTTTGGAAACTAGGATAATAAAATATTTGTGACTTACAAAGGTATATTTATAAGGATATATCTCTGGATTTCTCTAAGGATAAGTCAAAGTATTAAGAAAATATAAGAAAATGTCCTAGAATTTGGTTAATGGTTAGATAAAGTTGATTCTAAGAAATTAAATCATTGTTTGGATAATACAAGTGGATGTAGCTATGTAATATAGTTACCAATGGGCAATAACTCTGAAAACTATGCATTGAGCTGGTCTCTATTTCTAGCTGGTTCATGATAATGGTCGTTGATGCACACCTAATTTTATACTCTTAGGGGATATGTCTTGGAAATTCACAAACTCTTTACAAACCATCATAAAGGATTTACATAGATGATGATTATGAAATACATAGGGTAAATCTAAGGTGTCATAGTTTAAAAACAATTTTTCATGATTTATACTCCCTATTTGTGATTTTATGATTATTTTTCCCATTATGGTTAGTGTTTCTAACACTATTATATTTTGTTTTAGTTAATTGTGAGATCAAGAAGGAATTGGGTTAACTTGAAATGTGACAAACAATTTGCTGATGTGATGCCAAATTTTCCGATGAATGGAGTGAAGGATATTGTAATTATGCCTAATCAGTTACCAAGGAACATTATTAACAACATACACCATAACCAACTCTTAGAATCACCAAATAAGAGAATAATAGAGTCTGTTGAGTGTTTAGGTAGTGGAGACTATAAAGGAATGAAACTCCAGTTCTCAATCTATCGATAATGTGGAATTAAGAACTCAAGATAATATCTCATAGGGATGCGAATATGTTTTTAGTGCAATAAAGAACACAAAAAAAGTAACTATAAATAAAAATTAAATATTTGGTTACCACAATGGATGAGAATATTGGTCTCATCAAGTTATTATCGGTGGATGAGTGATTTAATTGTTTAATTTATGGGGATTATGAAAATCGATTCCCTAGGGGGAAAGAACATGAAATGAATTAACAAAGTTGTATGATTAATTTTAATATTACTAATGATTAATATACTATGAATGAAATATTAGAGGAAATAGTTATTAAGGTATAATATGATAAATCCTAGTGAATTTATTAAGGATGAAGTGGAACAATCAAAGTGTTTTTGTATTATAATACTAGAATTATGTTTTAAGAATATATATATATATATTAGAATTTTTTTTAGAATTGTTTAATTATGGATATTTATAAATATGTTGAATATTAAAAATTACATAGAAAATTTATTTAATGGAAAGGTCATACTTTTTGGAAAAAACATGATTATGTAAATATAACCCATGATATGTGTCTATTGTTGAAAAACTATTGTACATATTAGATAAAGAGATGAGAGATATAAATAAAATAAATGGGATAGTATTGACGACCTTTGAACTAATAAGGGATTTGATGATAATGGGGATTATGTAATGATTTATAGAGTTCATAATGTTATTGGATCTATGAAATATGTTCAATAATATATGGTTTTATTCATGTAATGGGGAAGCATGCATGATTTCATTGAGTTTTTATATCAATATTAGTATTATCATGATTCATAATAATATATTAATAAAGAATTTTCTTATTTTTCATGTGAACATTAAGTGATTCTTAATGATATTATGAGGATTAATGTTAAGTTTGGGAAATTTAGATACATTATTTTAAACTTTTTAATTTTGGAAGGGTTATAAGGATAACCATTTGTGTAATGGTTTAAGTTGAATTTTTGGATGTGGTTTTAGAGATTAATGTATTACTTCACCATATAAAGATTTATATATACTGGATAACCAATGTTAATTTTTTTAACTAGAGATAGAAGGAATTATTATAAGAATTTTACGAATTTTATTTTGTTGTTATGAATTAAAATAATTCAACTCATAGAGTATGATATGAAGTGGAAATTGATCAAGGAGCAACCAAATGATGAAATTGTGCCTTTTAAATAAAAAAGATATCCGGTAAGTACATTTTCATTTGTTCTTAGTATAGATGGAAATATAATTTAAAAATATTAGAAAAATGATATTGATTAAAAATGATGAATTATTATCATCCTTTTTATGATATAAATGACCATTTGAATATATATTTGGTAAATGGTTGTGTGGTCATTAACCTTGTATGGATTACCCACTTTCTTGTGATCAATGATCTATATCACTCTCTATAATTATTTAAAAACCTCTTCAATGTCCATGATTTCACTTCCTATCTATGTTATCCTATTTGGAAACGTTGTGTGTGTTATTCTAGATGAATTTATCACATCCATTTATTTTTTCAAGAGGATTTTTAAGAATACTTTTTATGATGTGGGTTTCTATAAAGGAATTTTCAAATGTTAATTATTTGATGATCTAGTTAAATTTCAAAGGTGAAAATAATTGAAAGGGGTAGTATGCAACAACCTAAGATTTTTTAAAATATTTTTTCTAATGAATTTAATATTTTTTATATTTTTAATTATAGGCAACACTATGTTTATATTATTTTACAGGCAACATTGATTGTAACTTTTGATACATGCTACACCAAGTTTAAAAAAATCAAAACATTCTATTAAAATATTATTTTATATTAGGATATTTATTACCAAAATATTAGAATTGTGGGTATGAATAATATTAACTAAGTTAAGAAAATATAAATTCATAAAATGAATTATTTTGTGACTAATTAATTATAAATCAAAATAAAAACAATTTTAAAATAAAGGAAATATTTTGTTTTGGAAAACAATATTTTTATGTATAAAAACACATTTTACATCAATAAACTAATAAAAACACTTTTGGGAATTATTTTTATTAAATTTAAAAATTATATATTAAATTAAAATTTTAACTTTCATCTTAGGTGTTTTGTAGACAAGAAATATTAATGAATCCAATTTTATCTTAAAAACTATATTTTTTTAAAAAAACGTTTTGTCACATTTTTATAACATTTTTTTAAAAAAATTGTTAAAAAATATAGAGAATTTATTTCACAAAATAATTTCCAATATTTTAACCATCATATTAAAATTATCTTAGGGTGAATATTTGATAATTTTTTGAAATGATTAATTGTTTGATGAATAATAAAAAATACAGAATAAATGATTGAAAAATACATTTTATTCTAAATTATTTATAATATTAAATTATATTATAATTTTTTATATTTAATATTAGTTCAATTATATATGTTTTAATCCAATTTACTTCATTTTAATCAATTTTATACTTAAATTGGGTTAAAAAGCATCTCAATCTTTAAAAACATTTCTCTTTGAAAACCTGCTTTCTCATCACGTATGTGAGATTATGTTTAAATTAAATATTTTCATTTATTTGAATTGAACTTAGTAAATTAGATTAAAAATTTGTAATCTAAAAAAATATTATTTTATAATATGTAAAAAATAATTTTTTACCAAAATGAGGATTGAAAAGAAAAAAAAATAAATTATCACGGTTAAAGTGAAAATGGTTTTGCTTGGGTTAAACTAAAAAGGTAACAGATAAAATAAACTAAAAACATGTATAAATTATATTTTATTTCCATATTTATACCTTATACAATATAGTACCTAGAATGTTCCAATATTGGAGCCTTATGACATGAAACAAACATGGGTGAAATTCATTCTTTTCAAAATTTAAATGTGTGCCAATCACCTCACTTCTAGAAGGACACCCACTCTCCTCCTCTCTTCACACTTCCAAAACCCATTGGATCTACAAATACCTGAAAAAATGACTAATATAAATACCTCAAATAATCTTATAAACCTTATTTTTTTTAATAATTCCCTTTATAGGAAGTTTTTTAGTGCAATCATAAAGAGGATACCTAAAAAAGAGGGAAAATTCTTCAACAATCATTTTTATTATATTTCTTCCTCAAACCCCTTAAATTATTCTTAAAACATTATTATATAATAACCTAAGTATATTAAATATTATAAGATTTTATTATGTTAATATAATAACCTAACTAATTATCTTATTCCATCAAATGGGTAACAAAATCATTATTCATGTATACGGTGAACTACCGACTCGGGAACTAATGTCATTCATTTTTCCACTACCACATCTCATAGTTGGGAATAATGATTGATCAAATATATATATATTATTTTTATAATCTAATTTTAAATTTATATTCCTTACATCACATATAAATATTTTCTTATAATTTCATAGGAGATTTGATAATGTTGTTCATGTGTACGGTGGACTACAACCTCGTGAAGCGATGTGATTTGTTTTTACTAATGCTTTACATAGAATATAAGAAGGATAAATTTAATAAATATATATTATATATAGTAACAATAATATTAATGACATATATATCATTAATAAATTATAATATATAAATTACTTTATTACATTTTAACTCACTGAAAGATGATAACATTGTTCGTGTATTGTGGACTACCACCTTCACAAAGCGATGTGACACTCTTTTCATCACCACACCACATGGATAATATTTATAATTAAATTTAGAGAAATAATATTATTTTAATGATATTGTTATCATTTTTTATAGATAATATATTACTTACCTCTTTTCCATAATGATCGTTGAAAAATGGAAACATTACTTATCCGTACGTATGGTGTATCGTCTCCAGGATCGTAAAGAATATCATTTCCAAAAAAATTATATTTCATGATTGGTAATAAAATTATAATTTATGTATAAATATTATAATTATTTCATGATTATTTTTCTTTATATGATGGAACCATGATTAAAGTAATAGGACCAAAACTAATAAATGAAAACATATATGAAAAACAATGTAGTTATTACCTGAGACATGATTTTAAAAAAGAATTGGTAACAATTAATATAAATTTTCATAATTAAATAATATATGGTTTAATATACGTAGTTATTATTCTATAATATATGTATAATAAACTTAAATTTATTGTACATGAGTTTTGAATGTGTACGAAAGAAGTCAAGATATAAGATATGATAATTCTAGTCCCTCTTTTATTTTGTAAAGACATATGAAAATTCACCAATAGTTTCATTTGTGTCGTGTATATAACTCCACTTTAACATGTTATATAATGAATAAATTTCTATTAATAATATTTGAAGATTCATTTTATTTTATTCTTTATTGGGTATTACCAAATATTACTAAATTAATAATAGAATTGTTTTCTCAATTTTACTTATTTTAGACTTATGACATGTTATAAAAATATATTATTTTATGAGATGTATATTCAATCCATTTGAAATGTAATATAATTAATTAATTTATTATCATGATATTTGAAGTTCCATTTAACGATATCCTTTTATGGGGCTTATGATTCAATGATACAAAGTTTGTAATTGTTTTATGTTAGAATCTCACCATTTATTAGGATTGTTCATGTTTATATATACAATGTTGAAATATTATGGTCTTTATATCAATAAATATCATGTTTTTATCATCTTATTGTTATTTTGTATATTTTAATGTAATATTTAGAATTTTACACTCATTGGTACTCACAATAATTGAAATTATTTTAATAAAAAATATCATTATTTATCTCTTTGTTTGACAACCCTTTTATTCCAAAACTATATTTCTAAAAAAATAAAAAATGATTTTAAAATTATTAAAATGATTTATTAATTAAAACTGTACCCATGTTTTACTTTTTAAAAAACGTTTTGAAAGGAATATTCTTGTCATTTTCCAAAAAATGGATGTATTTCTTTTACTGACAATGTGAAAGGAACCTTTATTTTAATGTTTATGGAATGAGAATAATTTTACACTATCATTAACATTATTTTAATTTAATATTACTATATACATTGTTAAGGTAATTTTCAATGAAAATTATTCTTCATAATTATTTAAGAAATTTTATTTTTAAATAGTGATTTTTATAGAAATTTTATTTTACCTTAAGAAATATTCCATGTGATTTTGCAAAATCATTCTACATATCAGATGACATCCTTTGATATAAATTTTTATTTTATAGGGATAAAAAACATGAAAACCATTATTATACTTTCTATGAATGGTTTATGATTAAAATTTATTTATGAAACCTATTACTTTTCCATGGATTAATCAAATTATGAAGGGAATAATGATTGTATTTGTGTTTTTTATGATGATGTCTAAGCTATATATATTTTATTTATTGTCCTTGTACAATGTTATATGGTGCGTGTTCCCAAAGAGTACTAGGTGAAACCATAATAGAATATAATATGGGTGTTACTAGATAGTGTTTGGTGGGCCCAATATAGCTTCTCTGATGGTTTCACCTAGCTAGTGATCCAATGAATTGGTTAATGATTATGTTATTTAGAGAATTATTTGGGAAGTTAACAATATGTATATTTTATTTTTAAGGGTTTTATAAGGGCACTATAAGTATTCTATTATGATGACATCCCATAATACAAATATGTTTTATCTATGCTTTATATGGGTTTATAATGTTTCTTATGATCAACATAGATATCACTAGGCTCATGACTATTGATTCTGATAACTCATTAATTTGATAAATCCTTATACAAATTTTCATATTTTAGGATCCAAGTATTGATGGGTACAAATATTCCTTTGTTATTCTCATGCACATTGATTATATCATCAAACCATTATTCTCTTCTTACAATGATTGATGACATTTAATTTTCCATTTTTATAATTACCCTTAATGTGCATTTACGCTCACCCTTCTTATATTTCCTTTCACGATGTTATGAAGAACCGTTTTTAGGTATGAGTATTTTAGGGGAAGAGTTTTATGGGATAAATTGAATATATTTCATAAATTAAGAATATTTTTTCCTAGATTCAAAAGGCAGTAAACTATTACGGTCCTTGGGCCACTGTTTGTGTAATTTATTGAATATTCCTCTATAAAGATATAATATATTTTTATGAGATGTCTGGGTATTTATATAATGAAAAATAATAAAATGGACCAAATTTTTTTTGAATATCTTTATTCCAAATGTGCAATTTATTATTCAATTTTAAATTTTTAGTAGGGGTTGAAATTAGTTTGAGATTAAAATAAAAAAATTAATAAATTTTTTCCAAAACAAATTACTTTAAGTATAAAATATTTCTCACACAAAAATCAACCATAAAACTGATTCTAGTTAACTTATTTGAATTATTGATAATATAATATAAACAAATTTAGTTTTAAATTATTTTGAAATATAATTTATCATTGAAAATACTTGAAATAAAAATATGGTTTTCAATAAAAATCAGTGTTTTCATTATTCAATTGAAACTTAATATTTTAAAAATATCCTAAAAAATTCCATGTAAGATAATTTTTACACAATAATTAAAAAAATGATATCATTTTTATCAAATAGAATTTAAATAATTTTCAAAAAATAACTTATAATATATTCTCATAAAAATCAATAAAAACCATATTAAAAAAATGATTTTTAACAGATAAAATGAAATTTCTAAAAATTGATTTCTTATTTCATATTAATTAATGAATAATTTTTATTGAATAGAACCATTATATATATTTTAAAATTTGGTTAATCTTAAGAATATCCACAAATTCGATGACTAGTTTATAAAAATCATATTTAAATTGTAATATTTCTTGGATTTTTTAAGCTCAAAGTTATATATATTCCATGTTATTGAACATACCATTATTTTAAAATATCAAAGAATTATATTATCTCCAATTTAAAAAATTAAATCTTACAAATTTTAATTTAATGTATTTAATCAATGGTTTGGAATTTTAATTTACCTTGGTGAAATTCAACTCTAGAAAAAGGGTTAATAAAAATTCCTTTAAAAAGGTGGGAAAGGGAAACATGAACATCATTTGGAATAAAACATTACTAGGTTTCCAAATATGAGAATATTAGTGGAAAGTGAAAATATTGACATGGAAGAATAATTGATGTCAAATTAATAATGGATAGTGTTTAATGACATTGGTCACTAGATGTGAATGAATAAGAAACTGTTAGTGTCCACAAAACTATGTACCAAAAAGGTTAAAAAAGACCATCTGTTCATCATAAATGAAGGTAATAAGATAATTTTTTTTATTTCAAGATATTTTTACTTGGTTTTGGAATTTAATTTACCATATATACTAAGAAAATAATGGAATATAATTAGTTTACAAGTAAAATTTAACCCTTTAATCAATTTCTACCACAATCTTATCTTTTGTCCAAATGTTGAGTATTCAAGATGAATCTTTTGTGCCTGTAGCACTAAAATAAACCTCTAAAGGATCACATATTTTGCTAAAGATATAACAAGATATTATTACTATATTTAAACATGAAGAAACCCCAAAATTGTTAGCACAAGTCAAGATAACTCCCAAAATTAATAAACCTTCATATAAAGAAATAAGACATTTAACTCCAAAATTTTGAGAATAACACCAAATGTTCAACTTAGATCATAACTAAATAACCATATATCCAAATTAAACTCAAAGGATATTTTATAAAATTCATATTACATAAATAATGTAATAGTATGTTTCCAAAATAATATTTCACATTAAACCTAAGGGTTACATATTCTTTATCCCAATAAAACATCTCCCAACATATCACTATTCACCATGAGATACCATCACTTAAAACCTCAAAAGGGGTTTCTATTCCTTTAAAGTTATTATCATACATAAAATTATAAACAAACTATGGTATCCATAACTCTTAAGTTACCATCACATATAAATATCCATATCTCAAAATTTATTTAAACATTTCCTCAGATACCAACTGTAACTTCCCTAAACCCACACTCTTGGATCCAGTGCCTAAGAACTTAATCATTAAAGAAACAGATAAATGTGACCCTATTTGAGTGATAATAATATTACAATATAAAAATTAAAATATTTCAACACTTACAAACGTACGGATATTTTATTTTTCTATTTTTAAATAATTATGAAAAACTTTTCAATAACAGTACCATTAACTTAAAGTGATAATTTTTTCCACTATTCTTGGATTTTAATAGTCCTTATTAAGTCTTATAAATCATGAATAAAATACATAATATGTGAAAACTTTCATGAATTAATTCATTTAACATGATTATTCCTGATATGGGGAAAAATAAACACAAGAAGGGTGAGTTCAAGCACTCAGTAAGGGTAAAAATAATCATTAATAATTAAATTTAATCAGTGAGCATAAGATGAGAATAAAGATATGAAAAATAATCAAAGTATGTGAGCATAAAATAAAATAATAATTCCCATAAAAACATGTATTATTAAAACATTAACATGGAATACATCACTAATAAATGAAAGATTCATAAGTATCAATAATCACAAGACATTTGATTTTAGTCTTGAATAATGGAAAATGTTTAGAAATATATAGAAATCATAAATCAAACATGTTAGAATATTGGAAAATCATTATCATTTAATTAATATAATAAATCATATAAATGGGATAACATACCTAGTTAATTTTCATAATCTCTTAGGATTAACCTGCTAACTATCTAACTCTATCATATTTTAGGTGTTACTTATATTAAGTCGAATCTACAGTCATTCTCTAATGCTCTAGAGAGATATATAGGGATCAACCATTGAATAATATATATTAGAACCACCCATTAATTATATATAATATCCACATACCATTAATTAATAAAATATTTATAATCCTCAATTATTCAACATAACGCCCTTGAAAATACCTTCATTCCTTATAGGTTTATTGACCAGTGGAAAAGAAATGGGCTTTCAAAACAATCTATTTTAAAAAATAATCATAATTAATCCATTAAAATTACATATATGGTACCATAATATCCTAATTATGACATAATCATACATAAATTATGGTGACATTTGAGAAAATACGTTAAAAAGAACATTTACAACATTTTATTGAAAAAAGGAAATTACTTTTTTATTTGAGTAATATTTTATACAAATTTAAAAAATATTTTACGAAATATTTTCATTGAAAATTTACACTATGAATTATAAATGAATCTTCAAAAAAATAATGATCATGATTGTCGTAAAATCCACTCATTCCCTATACAATAGAATAAAAAGTTTTTTTCACACTTTTACAAAAATTTAAAAAAGAATTATTTTGAATTTATATAGAAATATTAAAATTTAAACCATCATAAATAAATTAAAAAATATATATAAATTAACATAATAGATAATTAAATATTAAATACCAGCATTCTTAATTTTTTTAGAAAACATGGTTATTGAAGAAAATGATTCTGGGTCTAAAAAAGATATAAGATTGGTGTCACTAACAAACAACATTATTGATGTTTCTTTAATTTATAATCGAGGAAATGAAAATTTCACTCGTAAAACACATTCATAACTAGAGGAAAATAAATGATATGTTATTCTACAAAATAAGATCATATTATTTCCCTAATGTAATATTGAACATAAATAATATCAAAATGAAATAAGTTTACAACAAAACTCCTTTTATAACTTTTATAACTTCCGAATCAATAGTCCTTGAAAGAAATATCATGATAAGGATATATAAATACAATTAATTCCATAAATTATAATATTTAAAAATTAATTCATTAGGTTGTATTTAAAAAATATAAGTAAGTCATTGTGAATGACATGAAACCTATCTCAACAAAATCAAATTGTGAGAAACAAAACCCTTTCAAATATCATAAATTTAGAAGTGATATTTAATACATGAAGTGATTATGTTAGGATATGTAAATCATTATAAAAAAGTGTAAATACATCCTAAAACAATTTAGATATCAATTATCACATAATCACGATGTAGAAATGTCAATGAAGAAGACTTGTAACCCAATGAAAAGTAATTGAGTTAAGATAACCATTACAAATTGGTAATATCCATGTCAAATCCCCTAGGTTGAAATAATAGGAATTGTAAATTAAAACACCATTATTTTTTTTGGATTCATGATATAACATGTAAAAGTAAATTATATACACCATATAAAAAAATTAGATTCATAACATTTTAGCATGCCTCAATAAAGGAATAATGAGATAAAAACCTTTACCTCAAATCGAGACATGTCATGTATGTTCTTTAACTTTGGTATAATAAAATTATTTAAATTATTAAATCTTTTATGAATATTTTACATGTTTTATAACATGCACTTATACCATTTATTTCATTTTTATCGATGAAAAATTATTCAATTTTTCTGTTTAGCCCATGTCATGTGTTTTCAAGAAATCTGGTTCATAGTTTTAAAACAACTTAGGTATGTTAACCATGGTCAATGGGTTCATTGTTACATAATATCCAAAATAATAAAATTTAAAATTTAATTTTAATATGTAAAATATTCTTTTAAATCATACCTTTAATTATGGTTATGAAAAATGAACTACTTTACTATAATGAAGATGATATGTTGTACATGCGCATGTGTAACATTTCCATTTTTTAGTGAACATTATGTAAAGAATTAAATTATTGTATTTTATTTCCATAATGATAATTATAACATATATATAATATTATATCATTAAATTATCTTATATATGGTATCCATGTGATGTGGTTAGAAAAAATGAATCTCATCACTTGATGGCGGTTGTAATATACATGTACGAACGAATGCCAATATCATTTTTAAATGGTTGGAAGAGTAAGAAAAGTGTTCAAATATTAAAATTAAATAATGATAATTATATCATGAATATCATATATATATATACACACACACACATTTAATCCATCATTATAACCATCCATGAGAGGCATTTAAGGAAAATGAATTACAATGGTTCATGAGGTGGTAGTCCACCATACACAATAATGATGGTTTCATTTCCCATTTGATGGGAGAGGAGAGGTTTATATATTATCAAAAAAACATAATAACATACTATTATATTCTATATATAGATATATATTTTTTATCTTAATTTATTTATAATAATTTATGGAGGTATAAGAAGAAATAAAATGAAAATTCATGGTTTAAAACCATACCTCTTCTCTACATAACCTCTTTATGTTCATAACTATAGCCTTACTAGGATAGATTTATGATAAAAAAGGCATCTAGGATGTATATAGGAATGTTATTTATCCATTTATAAAGTTATTCACTAAAAAATTCATTTTTAAGCTTGAATAAAAGAGGATATGAGGTTCCCTTTTATAAGTGTGGAAAGTGACGCTTTTGTAATTACATAATATATTAAATTAATATAAATTATTTCAAAGAAAAATGGCCTATAAATGATATAATTTAAAAATTGGATGATAATTGGTGAAACTAATCTCATAATATAAATTTTTTAATTGTTTAAATTATTTTTTACCCTTATTGATTTGTTTTAACCCATGTTTACATTTTTTAATGATTAACATGATAACACTTTTTTATCCTATTTAGTGGTCATAATTGATACTATAAAAGAAAAACTGGCCCATAAATGTATCATGTATGATATATTAATCCATATACAAAAACTATTCTGAGAATATGATTTTCACGATTTCTAAATCATTTAATAAATTACTATTTATTATAAAATATCATTACTGTCATTTTTGAACTATTCATCTCATATGACATTGAAAATAGAATGGATGAAAAAGAATTAAATATTATAATTTTTTACATCCCGAACATGTTATATTTATCTAAAAAATCATGTAAAAAAACTCCATTAAATTATATCAATTTTAATATTTTAAAAATCATTTATTTTAATTTTCTATTAATTGAATTAATAATGGGTTGGTGATGCGTAAACATTTAAGGTAATTATTTCATTACTAAAAATTAGAAATAAATTACCATGATTAAATAAAATAATTTTTATTCAAAATAAAAATTTCTAATATACCATAATTTTTTACATCTCTATCACAAAATATTATAGATATTAACAGCATGAATGAGACACTTTTAACTTCATCTTTTATGTAAATATTATATTAGAAAAAATCAATGATATATCACACAAAATTTCCAATGTTTTGAAACACTCATATACATGTAAAAAATAATTTCATCCATTATGATAAAGGAATGTGTTATAGTCATTTTTTGTTCTTATCATATTATTTTTAACCTTAATTACCTGATTTACCCTTACCGAGGTGATCATTATTTACTATGGTTATAATTCATAATGACCAAAAATAAAAAGGAAATTATTAACCATATTTGGTCCTCATGATTAAGAATATTAGAACCATGTTTCACGATTCAATTTATTGAGTTTGTGGAAAATAATTTAATATTAAATCACAAAATGTAGTGAAAAACATTTTTAAAAGAATATGTATTTTATGTATAAAAATTGGTCTATACCAAATTAATTCATAAAATTGATTCCAATAAACATAATTGGATTATTAATAATAAAATATATCTAATTTTACTTTTAATCCATTTAATAATAAAATTTTCTTTATAAATGATTGAAACCAAAATAATATTTTCAATCAAAACCAGTATTTCCAATCTTCATTGAAAAATAAATCTTTTCATAAAAATACAACAGATTTACTCTAAGATAATTTTTAAATGTTGATTTAAAATATGATATTGTTTTTATTAAATAAAATTTCTATAAGTTAAAGAAATGAATTATAATATTCCCTAAAAATCAATGAAAAACATTATAAAAAAACATATTTGGATGAATAAAATAAATTTACTGAAAAATGATTTCTTATTTCTGAAGATTTAATAAATAAATTTGTATCAGTTAGAAATTTTAAATATATTAAAAAAATTTCTTAATTGTATTCATACCCTAAAATTTAATTACTACGTTATAATAGTCAAATTTAAATAATGATATTTTTTAATCCGTTTAAGCTCAATGTTGCATATCTTATACTCTATCGAACAATGTTTTTTTTAAAATTCTTGGAAAAATACATTTTAAACCATAAATTTTTGTTTTAATACTTAATTATCCTATTTTAACCATTATCACAGTGATACAATTTTCAATACTAAAGGGATATAAATTTACAGCTAAGGTACAAATTGGCTTATAAATGGTCACTGGATGAAATTTTTAGCTTGTATCCTATCCCCCTTGTCCTCTTTTAAGATTTTTTTTTTGATTTGAAATAATTTAATAACATATTATTGAACAAAAAATACAAGTACAATTATTTTTGGAACTATTAAAAAAATTTATCTTTCAAGAAAAAAATTGAGGT
Source organism: Viscum album (assembly GCA_963277665.1). NCBI lineage: Eukaryota > Viridiplantae > Streptophyta > Magnoliopsida > Santalales > Viscaceae > Viscum > Viscum album. The sequence goes on along the minus strand of OY728143.1, from coordinate 1,666,515,261 downwards.
ATAGAATTAAAATATGAACATTTTCACCATCAATAATACATTATTACTAACCCTAAAATATCTGTGACACTATAAGACATCCCAAAATATTACTTTTTATTATTTTCATTATTTATTTTGATTTTCCTATTGCTTAGACACGCGCTGATTCAACATTGTGTAATCATTTAAGGTAATATTTCAATCATTAAAAATAAAAAATAAAAAACTGTGATAAAAAAATCATTCATATTTCAAAGAATTATGATCATAAACTAATTTCATCCAAATGAAAATATATTAAATTAATTAAAACATTATGAGTGGAAATTTGTATTTGTTCATTACTAAAAGTAATATTAAAGTTATTATCAAAGAAAAATGACACCAAGATTCTTTATCTTCAAATATTGTTTGAGGATAGTTTAATTAATCTCATGTAATATAAATAAGGAAGGTGGTATATAGATTTTTGAATCCTTATAACATTATTTTTATCCTTAATTACTCGATTTACTCTTACTGAGGTGACAAATATTTATCGTTGTTACTATTCATAATAAATAAAAGTAAATTTGACTTATACTCAAAATTTTAAAATTTTGATTCCTATCATGGTGTCCATTTATCAAGATTAAATTTCTATAAGTTTCATAAATATATTTTAAAAACACTTCGTGCACATTAAAAAAGTTTTTTAGAAAAACTCCTATTTTTACATCAAATGCTTTATCAATTGATGATAAATTAATTAGTTCTATACATTTATAGACAATATTTTTTATAATCCATTTATTCTTATTAATAACTTACAATATAACTAGTACCAAATTTATTCTACATTAAATAATAATAAATAAATAGTATAATGTAGTTTTTTTAAGCTCAATGTTTCATGTAAATAATGTTATCAAATAATTTAAGTTTATTTAAAAGTAGATATATTTAAAATATTTTTATGTTATATTATAACCCCATTGAAATTATTTTTTCACACAAAATTACATCAAATTGGTATAACCAAATGAGGATATATCAACTTCAGTGGAAGTGTTGAGCAATAAGCCACTGTCCATATTAAATAATAAATATTAATGGGACAAATATACACCAGGATCAAATTTACCTTATTTCCCAATATATTAACCTTAGTTGATGAGTAAATTGTTAAAAATATATGATTACTATTTTATAATTCCATATCTTGTCAATGATTCTGAGAATTAATCTTCTGTTGACTCTGATATCTCTTGATGTGTTTCTAAATGGATCCAACATATTCTTCCACTTCCTAAGCCCACTTAGGTCCTAATAGAAATCACTCTCCATCTTTATCCTATAATTTTATATTTTTTCACTTTTTTCCATAAATTCATTCAAAAGGATCCATATGAATTCTTGAGTGAATGATATATTGGTAACACCCTAAGATATTCTGAAATATTACATTTAAAATAAATTCAATCTCTTTGACAGCTTGTGGACCATGAAACACCAAGTAAAAATTAACTACATTATAGTATAATGTTATAACTAGCATTTAAATTGGTGGGATTGAATATGACTAACTTAATTATGGAAATTATATATTGTAAATATTTACAAATAAAGAAATTGTTAATCTATTGATTATAAATATAAATAAAAATCATTTAAAATAAAAAATAATTTTTTATAAGAAAATATGTCATTCTAAAAGGTTGTTTCATCATGATTTAGACACATATTTAAAAATTAATATTTTAAACTTTTAGAAAATTTATTATGCTAAATTAATTACATTTTTGAAATATTCTTTTCAAAAATATCTTAGAGTTAATTTTTGAGAATTTTCTAAAAATATTAATTTTTCATTGAATATTAAAAAATATTGAATTTAATAAAAAATTGCCTTTTCATTAATAAAATTCACAAGACCATTTTAATTTTAATTTGGATTTTAATGTTAAATTAATTCATTTATATAATTATTAATCCAAATTATATCATTGGAAAAAAGTTTATAAATAAATTTTATTTAATAATTTTTTAAACATTTGAATGTTTTTTTATTTAGTGAACTCTTTTTTCATTGCATATATGGGATTAATTTCAACATGAATTAGAATAATTATATAAATTTAATTATATTTTTTTTTCAATATTTTTAATTTGAGTAATTTATATTATATAATAAGTTAAACTTAATTTTTGGTCATAATGAATAGTAAAAACAAAAATATATATTTTCCACGGTTAAGGTGAAAATGAGTTTACTCGGGGTTAAATTAAAATAATAGTCATTAAAATTACACCAGAACATGTCAAATTACTATTTTATGACCATATTCAGACCTTTTATCATACAAGAATCTATAAATATCAATTCAGAATCCTTTTGTAATGTAAAAAATGTGGGTATCAAATTTTATTTTAAAATATTCAAAGTGTGTCATCTCTCCCACTTATAAAGGACACCCTCTTCACTCCTCTTTACACTGCAAATTCCTTTTGGTTCATCCAAAATGAACCCAAATAACTTATTTAAATACCGAACCAAATATAATATGCCTTTCTTTTATAATAAATACAATTATGGAAGGCATTATATATAATCCTAAAGAGGTTGTCTGAAGAAGAGGTATTGTTCTTAACCATGCATTTTCAATTTACATATTCTAATAACTCTATAAAATATTCTCCAACTATGAAGAAACAATATATATGATATATAATATATATTTAAATGTTATTATGTTAATTTTATAACATATTTTCATCTACACTTCCATCATATGGAAAACTAAACCATCGATCATGTATATAGCGGACTACTGGTTAACGATCTGATGTCATTCTTTTTCCATACCCACCATGAAAGGATTAATATAAATATGGATTTAACAAATTTATATGATATTTATGAGATTTTTATTATTATGTAATCATAATATCACATATACCTTCTTACTTTCCAAATCTATTGTAAAACAATAATGTCGCTCGTACATACATGTGGACTACCGCCTCCACATAGAAATGGGAAATATTTTTCATTTTATATTGAATTGGATAATAATAATGAAATATTTAAAGAATATAAATTATATAATTTAAATAATTATGTTTCTAAAAAGTTGAAATAATATTTACCTTTCATTAATTCCATGTATTATAAAATAGAAACAACATCCATGCATATGTATGACCTACCATCTTCATAAATAATTTAACTCATTTTCCCATATCCAAATTTTAAAGACTATTATAAATACTTTATAATTCTTATATATGATAGTTTTATCATGGATATAATTTTGAATATTATGGAACCATAATCATTGTAAAAGGACTGAAACTACCGAACCATAACATAAATAAAAAAGAAGAAAATTATAACCTAAAAGAGTGATTCTAAAAAAGAATTGTTAATAAAAGAGTTATAAAATAATATAAGTATATAATATATGGTATGAAATTCATTTTTATTCTAAGGTAAAGAATTTATACTAAATATATATTTATTATAAAAGAGTTATAGACATGTATAATGGAAATCAGACTTAAGGAAATAGTTTCTCATCTCACTTTTACTTTTTTTTAATAAAGATACCAGATTCACCATTTATTCCTTTGCATGATTTATATGATACCCTTTTGATATGTTATATTATGAATATATTTTTTATTCATGGTATTTATTATTTAATATAATTTTATTTCATTCATGGGGTTTATGATTCCAATGTTACCAAAGTGATATGGGTTTATCTCACAATCTAATTATTATTCAGTATTGTTTATGTTTAAGTCTCTATTGGGGAATTATTTTGTATTTATGTATTAAAACAAATATATTTATTTATAATATAGTAATTAATTATATTTTCATGTAATATTAGCACTTTTATCTTTTTTTAACACCCCAAGCTTCCACGGTATGCTTGTCTTTGAATAATACAATAGCTTGCGTTGTACGCAACTTCGAGTTCTATCACATCATGATAAATCAAACTAGCCGTTTAAAAAACAGTTATGAATAGTAATACCCACATTTTGAAATTTTATAAATTTTATTATTCAAATTGGACTTCATTTTTGGATTCAGAATATCAAAATTAGCTTAGGGTGAAGTTTTGGTATTTTTCTGAGAACTTTCAATTTTTGATAAATAGTGAAAAACACTGCGCTATTGTTTAAAACCGACTTTTTATTTAAATATATTTTTTTAATTTATATTTATTTTAGTTTAAAAATAGATACATAATACATATATTAGTCCAATTTAATTCATTGGATTCATTTTATAGTAAGTTTAGATATATAAAATTTTATTGAACTTTTTACCGTCTTTTACCCACTTTCTGGGCACATTTGCAAATTTGCATAAAACTTAATTTTACCACTTTTATGTATTGAATTTAAAAATTTTTAGAGACATGGTTAACATAATTAAGTAAAATTCGGTTCAATAAGATGAATATAATTTTTGGTGAATAGTAACTTTTCACTTTTATTTACCATGGTTAAAAGTAAATAGGGTAATTAAAGGTAAAAATGACTTTATAATTACCCTAAAAAATGTCCAAATTCTTTTTTATAAGTTTATTTTGACCAAAATAAACCTTAGGAATAAAATATGACCCTTTTGATCCACTTGGATTAGATTAGGATATTTATTATTATTTTATTTAAAGAAGAGTTAAAAGTGTTAAATTCAAAATTTAATAGCTAAATCAATTTTAATATAGAGATATACATAAGATTAATTCGACTAAAAATATTAATTAGAAATTTAAAAATATTTCCTACATAATGGTACTTTATTTATAAATTTTAGACATTAAATAATTAAATTTATTTATGACATAATGATGACACAATAATTACCTTATTAATGAAATATTAAACAAATTGTTATTATAAATATCCAAATAAATGTAAATTGAGACTTTTTATGCATTAAAATAATTTTATAAGTTAATATGACATGTTAGGGTTGATTAAATAAATTTTGTTTGAAGTAGTAAAGTTGTTATGACTTTAAGAGAAACAAAATACCAAATAGTGTCAAGAGTGACTTAGAAGAGTTTTAAAAAAAATACAATATTATTAAATGATATAATATTACTAAAAATATAAGGTTTGGCCAAAGGACTTAGATAAGGTTATATATGTCAATAATGAACAACTTTGGGTTCTGTTGGGTTTTTATAGTAATTTTATTAACCATTTATTATAATAATACAAGAATACATGGTAAAAGTTAAACTATTTAACTAAGAGTTAAATCTAAAAGATAAGGTTAATATGGTGACCTAAACCTATCTAAAACCTATTGGTTTAGAGGTTTTAGACCCATACCCAACTTATCCTATAAATAAAACCATTTTTATCCATTAGAAACCGAAAATGATTTTATTATAAAATAATATTTCAAGATTTTCTTAAAGCGACCCTCACCTCTCTTATAAAAGGGTACTTCCCCTTCTATTAATTTTACACCTAAAAAGACATTTGGCCCCGCAAAACCCTGATAAAATATCCTCCCAACTAACCTAAATTCTACCTAGAGGCATTAATTTGATAAAAAAGACAACCTAAGGACCCCTTTTGATCAAATCAAAAGGAAGCACCTGAAGAAGAGGTAATTATTTCATCACCTCTTCCAAAGTTCTTTTCTTCTTACAATACCTCTTTCTTTGTTTTATCTATAAAAAAATAATGACTCTAGTACCTTCATATATTGTTATGTTATTATAAATATGGTACAACCATATTCGTTATTCTTTCCATCCTATAAATGAAAAAGTCACCATACGTGCGTATGTACGGTTTACCGTCTCCACACCGTGGTGTAGTTTATCATTCAACACTTCATTATTTAGATGAGTATAATATTGAGTATAATTGATTTAAATAATAAATATAATATGTTAATAATTCTGTATATATTATATACCATCCAATTACATATGATTTCACCATCAATAGAATTATATTGTCTCTCGTGCGTACGTACAGATTACCGTCTCCACGAACGCAATGAGATTCATTACCCATCGTAAGCATTCAAGAATAATTTTCATTTGATGATTAAAAATAATGTTTACATAACTTAATATCATTCTGGATATGAGTCAAATACATCCTATCCATAACAAACATGACTTATGCAACAAAACATATAAAGGAAAATGAATCAGTTAACACCTGAAACAATGATAATACTGAAATATATTTAACAAAGAAATATTAGAAGATCATATATGATATCATATTTATGTATGTTGTTCTTTTATAATTTAATAACATTGATTTAACCATTATAAAGGAGGTTAAAGTACCATCGAACAGTGAAAATTACAAGGTAATGGTTAATTTTATAATCTCTTTATTATCCGAGGTTGTTAATACGTAAGTATCTACTAGGACCTCTTTATCATCCACATCCATGTTTTTAAAAAATATGTTTCAAAAAATTATTTAATAGACTATGGGTTAAAGTTATTTATACCCTTTTTTGACATTTTATAAAATGTTTTTAAAGGAATATTTCCATCGTCTTCCAAACTAGGTACTTTATGACCTTCTTGACAAATTAAGGTAAGAATGTTTTTTAACTTATATGGCAGGTGCAACTATTTTCCACCATTATAACACCTTTAATGCTTCCCTTAAAATCTTATAAGAATATTTTCAAAATAAAAGTATTCTTTTATAATTATGTGACTTTTAAATGATTTTAAAATATAAATTTATATTTCTCTCAAATAGTTTTGATTTCATTTATGTCAACATCCTTTGATGGATTTTACACTTGTTTTAAGTTGATTTATTATGATACAATCTTCCATATTGTATTGAAGGTTTTGTGATATGTTTGACTATGGATGTGTTATTTTTATACCATTTATGGTTTATAGTTAAAGTATTAATATTTCATATTCTAGTTTTAATACAAATGTTTATGTTATGTTTCAACCTTTTCATATGAGGAATGCATTGGACTTAGTAAGTTACATGTGGAGACCACTATAGCTCCTCGATGCATCGGTAGGTCTCATGAGACAAACTAGTTTCTTGGAATAAGGCCTAGAAAAAATCTTTATTTGTAGTCTTGGAACGAGTTCTTGACTATGTGTTTATGATGTCCGAAATTATGCATTCCATCATTATGAAATGGGCTATTGATATTACATGTGATTATTCAACTAGTAGAATATCCATGTGAACAAGTAAATGAAATTATTTTATTTATATTTTGCATATTTTTCTGAATTTTAAGTTTAAATGTCTTGTGTTTTAATCTTATACATTTCCTTAAATGTTTATTCTTTTTTATGATAGTTTCTGCTATATTGTTATCCTTACTGAGCATCTGAGATCACCCCTTTCTTATGTTATCTTTTTCCCAGGATGTGAAGAAATATATTATGATTGACTTATAGGGATAGACTAAGGGATATGAGTGTGTTCATAGGGACACAATGTCATTTTTGTATTTCACTATGTAATGTAAAACTTATGTAGGTATCTAGTACTTCCAAGGATACTAAACTAATTGGTCTTTCGAGAATTGATCTCTTGAGATCATGCCAATGTTATGTAATAATGCACTAAATCTGGGTAACTAGGGTCGAGGTGTTACAGTTGGTATCAGAGGAAGTTTAGTACAATCCTTGGAAACTAGATTTAGAAAAATTCCGATTAGAGCACATTACCCTAAGATAGACTTTGAGGATTAGTAGAGAATAACATCCAAAAATTTTGGTAGTGTAAATATTATGTGGGTTTTCCAAGATATACATCCCTATATAGATACAGGTAGGTAGATATGGCTCTGGAAAATATGTACCTAGGAGTAAAAACTCTGACAAGGAGTTTCAGGCTTGACCTGAGGTATCCTGGTACATGACAATGGGTCTTTCTGCACTCTTGGTTATGACACTCTCAGGGGATATTCTTAGGGAAATTCAAATTTTATTTACAAGAAATTATGAAGGATTTATGAGTATATACTTCCTCAAAGAATTTTATTTATGATAATTTATTATATCCATAAACTTTTCAATTTATGTTAAGTGTTTTACATGTTTCGAATTATGTATTATGATTAATAAACTAATCCAATGTATGCTATTATTTATAAATTGATCCTATTGGAAGAAATGGAAACCATATCAACGCATGTAATCCATGTAGGAACTACCCTCCTACTCAAGATAATTATAGTGGATCTGGTAATGCAACTGGTACTAAACAACTTATAACCATACTTGGACAACTCACTTAGGTTATGAATAATAACCTTACCTGTATAAAGCACCCTGATCCACAACATTGAGGATCAATGTTAGACCGATTCATGATAAAACAACCAAAAAAATTCAATTGGACTACAAATCCATTTGTAATTGAGCAATGAATAAGTTATTTAGAGAAAATATTTCATACTTTGGGGAGTAGTGAAAGGGAAAAAGTTGTCATGGCAGTTTATCGCCTCACAGGAGATGCAGATCAATGGTGGTCACTGATTCAAAACACAAAGGAGGATAAATAAGTATAAAATATAGAATTGAGGGATTTTAATATAAAAATACTTTCCTCGTGACCATCGGGAGGATATGGAAAGACAATTTCTGAGTCTAAGGAAAAAGGAGGATGATAAAGTCGCAAAGTATGAGGATAACTTTAAAAAGTTAAAAAGGCATGATGCATATTATATACATAACCCAATGAGTAATATTGATAGATTATTTGATGGTTTAAAACCATTTCTCTATCTAGAATTAGTCTCACAATCCTTCTCATCATAAAAATATATAGTCTCATGTGCTATCAAGACATAAAAATAATTCTCTAAGTCTTACGAATTTAAAGAAAAGCAGGAGAAGAAGAGATCTACTGAACACTCTAGAAATGGAAATAAAGGGAAGAAGGGAAAAGTTGAATATCCATCCTATAGTAAATGTGGGAAAGAATCACCCAGGTACTTGCCTGAAAAGAATGTGAGTCTGTTACAAGTGTGGTGAAAAAGTCCACCAAGCTCATGATTGTAAGGGAAAGAAAGAGGCTGTCAATGTTTAATGCTACAATTTTACAGAAATGGGGAATTATACAAATGAATTTCCTAATATCCAAGGAAAATTTACCTCAGAAAAGTCCAAGGGAGAAAGGCCAAGCATATGCGATCACTATTGCTGAGGTTGAAGCTCCGAATGATATGGTGGCAGGTAATTTAATGGTTTCCTCAAATTTATCCAATACTTTATTTTATTCTGGATCATTGCATTGTATCATGTCTTCCTAGTTTTCTAAGAAAATTAGATATTTAAAATTTTATTTAATAAGGGATTTGTAAGTCAAAACTCCTAAGGGAAGTATCATTGCAACAAAGTTTTATGAATCGGTTCCCATTAGTGCATATAAATGTACTTTATTTTGCTGATCTCATCGTCATACCCATGATTGAATTTGATATAATACTTGATATGGATTGGATTTCAGACTATGATGAGAAAATTTATTGTAATAAAAATGAGGTTACAATTTTCGATGATGATAAAGAGTACCTTATCTTTAGAGAAGAAATGTCACCATCTGATTCTTATCTAGATCCACCCCCAGTAGCTCTACTAAATTAAATTATTGGGGTGGAAAAGAATGAAATAAATATGGGTGAGGAAAGGAATGTTCTAATAAATAATTTACCTATTGTTCAAGAATATGTTGATGTGTTTAGAGAGGATTTACATGGACATCCTCTAGAATGAAAAATTGAGTTTTCCATTGACTTAATTCCTGGTTCAAGGCCTATATAGAATACCCCTTATAGAATGGCCACTGTAGAATTGGTGTAACTAAAGAAACAACTAGGGGAATTGAGTAATAGAGGATTTATTCTCCCTAGTGTTTCTCCACGGGGATCCCCCATTCTTTTTGTTAAGAATAAAGATGGATCTATGAGGTTATTAATTGACTATAGGGAGATCAATGCTATAACTATAAAGAACAAGTATCCCTTACCTCTCATTGATGATTTACTCCATCAAATTCATGGATCTCAATATATTTTGAAGATTGAACTTTGATCTGGATATCATCAGTTGTGCATGGAGAAGGAAGACATTCCGAAGACAACATTTCCTACCAGGTATGGGCATTATGATTTTATAGTAATACCTTTTGGACTAACTAATACACCCTCTGTCTTCATGGATCTAATTAATATAGTTTTCAAGGAATATATTGATGAATTTGTAGTGGTATTTATTGATGATATCTTGGTATACTCCAAAAGATATGAAGATAATTAAAATCACTTGCACACTATTCTAAAGACTCTTAGAAGAAATGAATTATATGGGAAGTTTAGTAAGTATGAGTTCTGGATTCAGGAGATTTCTTTTCTTAGCTATATTGTCTCTAAGAATGGAATCTCTATTGATCCTTCAATGACAAGAGCAATACAAGAATGGCCAGCACCAGTAAGTATAACTGAGGTACACAGTTTTATTGGTTTAATAGGTTATTATTGGCATTTCATCTAGAATTTTTCCCAATTGGATAACCCATTAACCAAGATCACACGTAAAGGGGTTAAATTTGTTTGGACAAAATAGTGTGAAGAATGTTTTGAATAATTGAATATAATATTAGTCAATGATCATATATTGACTCTACCATCGGGGAATGATGAGTTTGTTTGTTATAGTGATGCTTCAAAGAAAGGACTTGGTTGTGTCTTTATGAATAATTATAGAGTTATTTCCTATTCATTATGGCAGCTAAGAATTCATGAACAAAACTATCCCACTCATGATATTGATTTAGTAGCTATAATCTTTACTTTGAAAATATGGAGACACTATCTCTATGGTGAAAAAATGTGATATTTTTACTAACTAAAATAGTTTGAAGTATATTTTCTCACAAAAAGAAATCAAAATGAGTCAAAGGATATGGCTCTAACTACTCAAGGATTATGATTTTACTATACACTACCACCCGAGGAAGGAAAATAAGGTGTTAGATGCTTTGAGCAGAAAAGATCATGAAGTTCTGAACAAGATGAGAGTTGAAAAGTATCCTATGTTCATGGATCTAGTAAATTTGGATATGGGAATAATAATGGAAGATTAAAAATCAAAAATGTTTCAAATGGTTTACAAACCATATTTACTAGAAAGGATAAAAAGTTTCCAGACTGATGATGAGGAGTTTCAAAAAAAATTAATGCTGTGAATGATGGGATATTTATTGACTTTGTGTATGAAGATGGAATTTTGAAATTTTGGAAGAGACTTTGTGTTCTCGATATAACTGATCTAAAAAGGGAATTGTTGGATGATGCTTGTAGCTCCAATTTCTCTATACACCCTGGTAGCACTAAGATGTATAGATATTTGAAAGAACATTTTTGGTGGGACAACATGATGAGGGAGATTGCTGATTATGTGTCAAGATGTATAGTTTGTCAATAGGTGAAGGCTGGAAGACAACATCCTGGAGGAGTCATGAAACCTCTTCCCATACCTGAGAAGAAATGGGATGATATTAAAATGAAATTTGTCATGGGGATACCAAAGAATCCTAGAAGGAATGATGCAATATGGGTCATTGTTGATCATCTTACCAAGTCAGCACAGTTTCTTGTTATAAGAGAATATTTACCACTTGAACGTTTAACAAGACTATATATTAATGAAGTTGTAAGACTTTATAATGTACCCCTATCAATTGTTTCTAATTGTAATCCTTTTTTTACAACAAGATTCTGGAAAAGTATTCAGAAATCCCCAGATACTGAACTTTGTTTGAGCACTGCCTACCACCCTCAAACTAATGGATAATTAGAACGGACTATTCAAACCTTAGAAGACATGTTGAGATCTTTCTCACTTGACTTCTAAGGTATGTTGGATCATTATTTACCTATTGTAGAATTTTCCTATAACAATATCTTCCATTTAAGTATTCATATGGAACCATCTGAAGCATTATATAGAAAGATATGTCGCACACCAACTTGTTGGGATGATGTTGGGTAAAGAAAACTCATAGGACCATAAATTTTTGAGGAAACAACAGAAAAGGTGAAGATTATCCAAACCCACATCAAATTAGCTCAAAGTAGGAAAAAGAGCTATGCCGATAACCAAAGGAAGGATTTGGAATTTCAAATAAGAGATCATGTTTTCTTGAAGGTATATTCATGGAAGGGTGTTATAGGATTCGGTAAGAAGGGTAAATTGAGTCCAAAGTACATCGGACCTTTCGAAATTCTAGAACAAATTTGAGTTTTATCTTACCATTTGGAAATTCCTCAAATTCTCTCCAATGTTCATGATGTGTCCCACATATCACTATTGAGAAAATGCATGTCTGACCCAACACATGTACTCACCTATGAATAATTAGAACCGGAACCCGATCTATCTTATTGTGAATATACTATCAGGATTCTTGATATAAGAGAAAAAGTGTTAAGAAAGTAGATAACTTTTTTGGTAAAAGTTCTATGGAGAAACTATAAGATGGAAGAGGCAATGTGGGAACCCGAGGAACTTATGATGAAGAACCACCAGAATATTTTTATGCAGTAGTATTCTACCAATTTATAGGACAAAATTATTTGAAGGAGGGAATAATATAACACCCCAAACATCCATGATACGCTTCTCTTTGAATAATACAATAACTTGTGCTGTAAGCAACTTCAAGTTCTAGCACATCACGAAAAATCAAACTAGCCATTTAAAACGTATTTATGAATAGTAATACCCAATTTTTGAAATTTTATAAATTTTATTTTTCAAATTGGACTTCATTTTTGGATTAAAAATATCAAAATTAGCTTAGGGTGAATTTTTGGCATTATTCTGAGAACTTTTAATTTTTGATAAATAGTGAAAAACACTTCATTATTGTTTAAAAACAACTTTTTATTTAAATAATTATGTTTAATTTATATTTGTTTTAATGTCAAAATAGATACATAATACCTATATTATTCCAATGTAATTCATTAGAGTCATTTTATAATAAGTTTATATATATAAAAATTTAAGGAACTTTTTACTGTCTTTTACCCACCTTCTAGGCACATTTGCAAATTTGCATAATTTTTTTTACCTCTTTTGTGAATTGAATTTCAAAAATCTGAGAGACACAGTTGACATCAGTAAGTAAAATTTGGTTCAATAAGTTGAAAATACTTTTTTGTGAATAGTAACTTTTGACTTTTATTTACCACAGTTAAAAGTAAATAGGGAAGTTAATGGTAAAAATGATATTATAATTACCCCGACACATGTCCTAATTCTACTGGATAAGTGTATTTCTACCACAATAAACCTTAGGAATAAAATATGACCCTTTTTATCCACTTGGATTTGATTAGGACATTTATTATTATTTTATTTAAAGAAGATTTAAAAGTGTTAAATTCAAATTTTCATAACTAAAACATTTTTAATATAGGATTATACACAAGATTAATTCGACTATAAATATTCATTAGAAAGATAAAAATATTTCCTATATATTAGTACTTTATTTATAATTTTAGACATTAAATTATTAAAATTATTTAGGACACAATGATGATACACTAATTACCTTATTAATGAAATATTGAAATAATTGATATTATAAATATCCAAATAAATGTAAATTGAGACTTTTGATGCATTAAACTAATTTTATAGGTTGAAATAACATGTTTGGGTTCATTAATAAATTTTTTTCGAAGTAATAAAGTTGTTATGACTTTAACAGAAACAAAATACCAAATAGTGTCAAAGTTGACATAAATGAGTTTTTAAAACTAATACTATATTATTAAATGATATTATATTCCTAAAAATATAAGGTTCGGCCAAAAAAATTATATAAGGTTATATATGTTAATAATGAACCACTTGGGATTCTATTGTATTTTTTATAGTATTTTTATTAACCATTTATTATAATAATACAAGAATACATGGTAAAGTTAAACTATTTAACTAAGAGTTAAATCTAAAAGATAAGATTAATATGGTGACATAAAACTGTCTAAAACCTATTGGTTGAGAGGTTTTTAACCCATCCCCAACTTATCCTAGAAATAAACCCATTTGAAGCCATTAGAAACTGAAAATTATTTTATTATAAAATAATATTTCAATCTTTTCCTAAAGTGACCCTCACCTCTCTTATGAAAGGGTACTTCTACTTCTCTTAATTTCACACCTCCAAAGCCATTTGGAACATCCAAACACTGCTCAAATATCCTCCCAACTACCCAAACTTTGATCTAGAGTCCTTACTTTGATCAGAAAACAAACCTAAGGATCCCTTTTGATCAAATCAAAAGGAATCACCTGAAGAAGAGGTAATTATTTCATCACATCTTTCAAAGTTCTTTTCTTCTTCCACTTCCTCTTTCTTTGTTTTCTCCATAAAAAAATAATGACTCCAGTACCTTCTATATACTATGATGTTATTATAAATATAGTATAACCATATTCATTATTATATCCATCCTATAAATGAAAAAGTCACCATACTTGTGTACGTACGACTTACCATCTCCACGTCATGGTGTAGTTTTTCATTCAACACTTCATTATTTGGATGGGTATAATAATGAGTATGATTGATGTAAATAATAAATATAATATGTTAATTATTTTGTATATATGATATACCATCCAATTACATACGATTTCTCCATTAATATAATGATATTGTCGCTCGTGCGTATGTACGGATTACCGTATCCATGAACGCGATGAGATTCATTACCCATCGTAACCATTCAAGAATAATTTTCATTTGATGATTCAAAATAATGCTTAAATAAATTTATATCATTCTAGATATGAATAAAATACATCATATCTATAACAAATATGACTTAAATAACAAAACATATAAAGGAAAATGAATCAGTTAACACCCAAAACAATGATACTACTGAAATATTTTTAACAATGCAATATTAGAAGATCATATATGATATAATATTAATGTATGTAGTTTTTTTATAATTTAATAAAAATTATTTAACCATTATACTGGATGTTAAAGTACTATCAACGAAGGAAAATTATAAGGTAAAATTTAATTTTACAATCTATTTATTATCCGAGATTGTTTGTACGTAAGAATCTATTGGGACCTCTTTATCATCCACATCAGTGTTTTTTTAAAATGTATTTAAAAAAATTATTTACTAGACAATGGGTTACATTCATTTTTACCCTTGTTTTAATCTTTATAAAATGTTTGGAAAGGAATCTTTCCATCATTTTACAAACTAGGTACTTTATGACCTTTTCGAAAAATTAAGGTAAGAATGTTTTTTAACTTATACGGAGGGTGCAGCTATTTTACACCATTATAACACCTTTTAAGATTTCCTTAAAAGATTATAAGAACATTTTCAAAATAAATGTTTTCTTTTATAATTACGTGACTTTTAAAATATTTGAAAATAGAAATATACATTTATCTCAAATAGTTTTGATTTCATCTATGTTAACATCCTTTGATGGATTTTACAATTGTTTGAAGTTGATTTATTATGATACAATCTTCTATATTTTATTGAAGGTTTTGTGATATGATTTACTATGGATGTGTTATTTTTATACCATTCATGGTTTATGGTTAATGTATTATCATTTCATATACTAGTTTTAATATGAATGTTTATGTTATTTTTCAAACTTTTCATATGAAGAATACATTAGACTTAGTAAGTGATGGGTGGAGCCTACTATAGCTCCTCGATGCATAGGTAGGTCTCATGAGACAAACTAGTGTCTTGGCACAAGGCCTTGACAAAATATTTATTTTTAGTCTTGGTATGAGGCCTTGACTATGTGGTTATTATTTCCAACATTATGTATTCCATCATTATGAAATTGGTTATTAATATTACATGTGATTATTCGACTAGTAGAATATCTATGTGAACAAGTAAATGACATTATTTTATTTATCTTTGCCATATTATTCTGAATTTTATGTTTAAAATACTTTTGTTTTAATCTTATACATTGCCTTAAATGTTTATGCTTATTTATGATAGTTTCCGATATATTGTTATCCTTACTAGGAATCTGATATCACCCCTTTATTATGTTTTATTTTTCCCAGGATTTGAAGAAGTATATTATTATTGACTTTCATGGATATACTAAGGGATACGAGTGTGTTCAAAGGGGACACATTTTTTTTATTTCATGATGTAATGTAAAACTTATGTATATATCTAGTACTTCCAAGGATACTAAACTAATCGGTCTTTTGAGACTTGATCTCTTGTGATAATGCCAATGTTATATTATAATGAACCAACTCTAGGTAACTAGGGTTGAAGTGTTACATTTTTGGTAATTAAAATTATTTAGAAATGTTATTAAGAAAATCCAACTTTTTTTCTCTTCGGCCGAATGCCCAATTTATTTTATATGTATTTTTCTGAAAATGTTTTCAAGGATGTTTTGAAATTATCCAAATTATTTTGTAATTTTATTTTTATACATGTTTTACTTTTTTAAAAAATTGTTTTAAAGGAACCTTGTTATCATTTTCAAAATGAAACACTTTTGAACCTCTTTACAATAGTGAGAATGGACTGTTTTTTAACTTATACGGTATACACATAATTTCTTTACATCATGATAAATATATGATTTAAATATTATTATAAAATTTTCTAAGTATACATTGAAGTTAAATTACTTTCATAATGTTTTCTTAACATTTATTTTCAAAATAAGTGATTTTTAAAGTTGAAAAGACATCTTCCTCAATATTTTTTTAATGTTTTACTTTTGGAATTTATATTCATCATTGATAAAAAAAATATTTCAAATTATGTTCAAATCAGAAAATTTTTTAATGATCTAATCAAAATTATTTATATAGATGTTTTATGATCAGGTTGACTAGGGATATATGATGTGGATACCATTAATATTACTCTGTATGGTTTATGATTTTGATTATTTATTTGGGAAATTATTAACATTTTGTATTATATATTTAAATACTACGGTTTATGTTGATTATATTTCACCACTTTAATATGAGTAATGAATTGGAATTAATATGTGATGGGAATAGCCTACTATAACCCCTTGATGTATTGGAATGTCTCATGAGACGAAATAGATTGTGTATTTACCCATTTAAGTAAGATAACTTTCCACGATGCCATGAATTTATGGTTATGATTTCCTTAAATTTTCATTACCCCATCATGAGATTTGTTATTGAAGTCCATGTGATAATTCAATTAGTTATAACAATAATGGATAAGTTTCAAGCACATGTGATTATTTATATGGAATTATTTGACCATTATTTATTCCTTCCATATTATGATCATGTAATTGATTAAGTGGAGTGGTTATTAGTTATCTAAATTTCCATATTAATTATTCCTTATTTATCCATGATTTGTTGCACTGTATTATTACCCATACAGAGCATCTAAATTGACACCGTTCTTATGATTCCTTTCCCTTGGATGCTAAGAAATGTTTTATGGTTGATATGTAGGGAAATTATAAAGGGAATAAAGATTATCTAAAATAAAATACATTTTTAAATTTTATTTTAGAGATTAATATGAAATTAAAGTACATATCTATTTTACCAATACTACTAAATTATTCAGTCCTTTTGGATGTAGTCATTTTTATATAGAACTAACATAATAAAGTAACCACTAAATCTTTGTTTCTAGGTTCGGTGTATTTAAAATTACTATATAAAAATGTGAAAAAAGGAAAGTATCAATCCCAACTACCTTTCAAATACATTTAAAATAGTCTCAATAAATTCTCTAGTGTTTAAATATTTCTCTCAGACTGAAAATTTATATAAGTATTTTGAGAAGTACTAAAACAAAACTTCATATTCATAGATTGTATAAGACTTCATTGGATCTTTGAGGTAAAACTAAAATATTGATTACATGTAATTGAAATTTGTAATCAATGAAACCTTGCAAATTTAGTAATATATATTATTGAAAATAAATAAAGAGATAAATCTTCCCTGATGGAAATGAAATGTTCATATTTTATAAGGTGATCAAGTATAACCCAAATAAAATTATGGTTTTAGATGTATTTGGGGAGTCTAATGATGAAAACCATGGTTATGTTTTCCCATTTCCATTATGGTATGGGTAATGGTTATAGAATCTCCTATGATTTTTTCACTCATCTTTAAATTACTGACATACTAAGAACTGATATACATACTCTTCAATATCCCTATTTATGTTTTCCCACCATAAATACTCATTCATATATCTATACATCTTAGTACATTCAATAATAATAGACAATTATGAGCTATGAGCTTTATCCAACCACTCCTTCTTCATGACTGTTATTGATAGGAAATATACTTAGTTTTTAAACATTATCATTCCATCATAATCAATATTAAACTCAAGAACATTTCTCACCTTTTTTTGGATCTACATCTTCCTTCTATTCCACTTTAATATTAACTTGGGTACTCATTAGACAATGATAGGATTTCTCCCCATCCTTTAATATTTTGAAATCCTTCCATTATAATTCTTGAAATATTGAATTTTTTCTGATTCACATCATAGATAAGATAGTATGATCCTTTCAACTAAGATCATAAACCACCTTATTTGCCTTCTATGGGTGGTAATGTATTGATCAGTCCTAATAATTAATCAACTCAAACAATTTTCTATAGTTTATATTTGAATCTTTCTAAGTTAATTCATACTTTAATATTTCATGACCAATATATATATATATAAAATTTCACTATAAAGATAATTACTCTATATATTTAATTCAATAATTATCAAAACTATATCTAAATAATTAGTGAGGTAATTTATTTCATTAAAATTAATTAGTTTGAGGCATAAGTTCTCAACATACCATTCTACATGATGATATTTCCCAGTAATATCATAAATGATTCACTACAGATCACAATACCTTATCGACTATAGGATAGTGTGATCAAAGGTTCTCATACCAACCTTTCATTCAACACATTTAAATTTTCCTCACTTTTATATTTCTTACAGAACCTGACTCCTTTCCAAGTTAACTTGGTTATGGGATTTGATATTCATGAGAAATTATATAAAAGTAATTGATAATAACCCTCAAAATAATAAAACTATAGATCTAATTCATAATGGTTGGTCTAGTATAATGATCAATAACTTTTTTCATTGATGGATCCACCGATATACCATCTCTTTAGATTATATGATCCAAAAAATGAAACACTCTATATCCATAATTCATAAGCAGTAATTTTTTTTATAAAGATTATCCCACATTAGGTTCTTTTACACATTTATCAAGTTCTCGTTATATAATTTCATTCCCTAGGAATATATAATAATATCATTTATAATAACTACCAAAAACTTATCAAGGGAATATCTAATGACCACATTTCTTAAATATATGACTATAGTAGGGGAATTAGTAAAACAAAATGGAATCAATATAAATTTATAGTGTTCATACCTAGTAATAAATGTTGTATTGGGCATGTCTTCACATTTTACAATTAATTTATATTATCCAATCATAATTTAAATTTTGGAAAAATATTGATCTCTTTAAAATTGATCGTGAAAATCATTAATATGATGTACAATATTCTTATTATTGATTGTGATCTTGTTAAGTTCTTGGTAATCAATGGTGAGTTGCATTGATCTATATTTTTTTGTCTATTTCCTCTGGAATTAGGGATGAACTCAATGATTTAAGGTTCAAAAATTCCAATTAGTTTCTAATGGGTTTGTTCATAGAATCGGAAACATCCAATGATTCCATATCCATTTGGAACTACTTTCTAAAGGTAGATGCTCATTAGTTGTGAACTGATGAGGCTTAAGAATTTGCATTGGTCGTGAGGATGGGAGGTTGGACTAATCACACCCTTTTGGGGGGAAATATTTTCTACTCCGGGACTCTCTTTATAGATTTAAGTTATGTTCGTGAATACTTATTACATTACCAATTATAAAATGATCTTTCCTTTAGATCTGACAATAAATGATTAGATATGTAGGAAATTTAGAGAATCTTTTATATGTATTCGAGGTTCTTCGTCGATAGATAATCATCTATATTTGTTAGAGATTCTTATTCAATGGTATCCTTCAATACATAAAAGTCTCTTGGTCATTATGATGACCATACTAGTTTTAAAGCCACTCAGTGGGGCACTTGAAATTTATTGTCATTCAGAAGGACATGGACTATTTCAGAGTTAGGATCGTACCCATAGATAGGCTATCTACGTATCCTTTTTTAGAAAAGGAATCAGAACCCACGTAGTTCGAGTAAGGTAGTATGATGTTTATGCATGATTTATGGCTCAAAGAAAGATTTCATGATTACTTTTACACTCTAAGATCACGTGAGTCATGCTCGGTGTGAGAAACGAGAGGTATTGGTGAAATCAGACAATTGTACCATGAAAGATGTAATGATGCGGGGCTTATGTATGTATGACTGCCCAAAAATATATGAATATTGGGTTTTACTTCTGAGAAGAAACCTAGGAACAAGGTCCATAAAGATATATGTGCTTTATGGAGATTTGGATACTCTAACTTGGGGCTTACTCTTGAGGAAGATGCCCAAATTAGGAGGGGACTTGTGATTGGGTTTTACTCCTGAGAAGGAAGCCCAAATCATAAGTAAGTTAATACTGGTTAAGAGAAATTAAGATTGGGGCTTACTCCTAAGGAGGAGGCCCAGGTTAAGGGACTTGGTGTAATACTCCGAACCCAGTTACCTAGATTCGGTGCATTATTTTAATACATTGGCATTATTACAAGGAATCAAGTCCCGAAGGACAAATCGGTTTAGCAGTCTTGGAAAATAGATTACATACATGAATGTTACATTACAATTTATAACATACAAAACAACATAAATAATCCTTTATGAACTCCATTATTCCCTTGGCTTAACCCTGCATATCAATCACAATACACTGCTTGGAATCCTGGGAAAAATAAAACATAGAAAGGGGTAAGCTCAGATGCTCAGTAAGGATAACAATATAGAGGAAACATTCATAAATAAACATAAAAATTTAAGGCAATGTATAACTAAAACAAAATCCTTTTAACCTTGAACATTAGAATAATATGGCATAAATAAAATGAAATAATTCCATTTAATTATTCACATGGATATTATACTAATAGAATAATCACATGCAATATCAATAACCACTTTCATAGTGAAAGAAATGCATAATGCCGAACTTTAATTTCTGTGTCAAGGCCTCGTGCCAAGACGTAAGGTATAACTGTAACCGGAACCCAACCCGAAGAGCCTCTATAACCGGACTCCATCCCAGAGAGCCTTTGTAACCGGACTCCAACCCGGAGTGCCTCTAATAACCGGACACCAGCCCGGAGTGCCTCTAATAACCGGACACCAAACCGGAGTGCCTCTAATAACCGGACACTAACCCAGAGGGTCTGTTGTAACCGGACCCCAACCCGGAGGGCTTACTTTTACCGGTCCCCAACCCAGAACATACTTGTCCAACACATTCATCTTAAGAAGAGGATGAAACATAACATAAACATTCGTATTAAAACTAGCATTCGAAATGTCAATACTTTCACCATAAACCATGAATGGTATAAAAATAACACATCCATAGTCAAACATATCACAAAATCTTAAATACAATATGGAAGTTTTGTATCATAATAAATCAACTTCAAAAAATCTTAAAATCCATCAAAGGATGTTGACATAGATGAAATCAAAACTATTTTAGAGAAATATCTATTTTTTTGAAATCATTTAAAAGTCACATAATTATAAAATAAAACATTTACTTTGAAAATATCCTTATAAGATTGTAAGGGAAGATTAAAAGGTGTAATAACGTCAGAGAATAACCGCACCCACTGTATAAGTTTAAAAAAACATTCTTACCTTAATTTTGTTGAAAAGGTTATAAATTACCTTGTTTGGAAAACGACAGAAAGATTCCTTTCAAAACATTTTATTAAAAGTCAAACAAGGGTATAAATGACTTTAACCCATTGTCTAGTAAATAGTAAAAATGTTCTGAAATACATTTTTAAGAAAAATGGATATGAATGATAAATAGGTCCCAGTAGATAATTACGTATAAACAACCTCAGATAATGAAGAGATTGTGAAATAAACCCTTACCAATTTGGTAACTTACGAAACATATACCCCTTGAAAGAGGTATCATATAATGAATATGTAAATACACATAAATTAAAGTGTATTACACAAATAATACAATTATGGGAAGTACATACACCACAAAAAGGTAATAGTGGCAATATGGCATGAATCTCATGGGAATAAGGAGTGAGATGAAAACCCCTTACCTTGTACTTTTCCTTGACAGAGTGTAGGTTAACCGCCTCTTATTCGGGTTCTTCCTTTTGATTTGATAAAAAGGGATCCTTAGGTTGGCTTTATGATCAAACTAAGGCATCTATGATTAATTGAGGGAAGTTGGGAGGATATTTGGGTAGAGGTTGGCTGAGCCAAAAGGCTTGAGAGGTGTGAGGAATTGGTTAAAAGTGGTGTCCTTTTTAAGGGGGGGGAGGGGCTCTTTAGAAAAAACTCAAAGTATTATTTTATAATAAATTCATATTCGGTTTATAATGGAAAAAAAGTATATTATTCAAACCCTAAGGTGGGAATGGGTCGAAATCATTTCAACCAATAGATTTTAGACATGTTTGGGTCATTATATTAACCTTATCGTTTAGTTTTAACTCTTGGTTAATTAGTTTGACACTTACCATGTCACTTTGTATTTTTATATTATATAGTTAATAAACTTACTATATACCTACAAGAGACCCCCAAGTGGTCCATTAATGATACACCTATCATGATACAAGTCCTTTGGCCGAACCTTAGATATTTAGGAATTTAATATCAATTAATAATATAATATATTTTTTAAAAACTCTTTTATGTCAATTTTGACACTATTTGATAGTTTATTTTTGTGAAAATCATGAAAGCATGATTACTTAGAAAACAGTTAATTAAATCAATACTAACATGTCATATTAACCTATAAAATTCGTGTAATACATTAAAAGTCTCAAATTATATTTATTTGGGTATTTATAATATCAATTATTTTAATATTTCACTAATAATGTAATTACAACATCATCATTGTATCATAAATAAATTAAATTATTTAATGTCTAAAAATTAAAAATAAAATACCATTATGTAGGAAATCGTTTTATCTTTCTAATTAATATTTATAGTCTAAAATATAACATATATAACCCTATGTAAAAATTGTGTTTATAAAAGATATAGGCTAATGTAATTTTTGTATTTACTTTAACTTAATTAATATAAAGTGTCATTATCACTTACAAGTGGATCCATGGGGTCCCAAAATCGACCCAAATATTCTCATGGTCGAACATGTATCAACCAATAGGGTTAAGACACGTTTTAGGGTAATTTATTATTATTATAATATTATTTTGTTATCCTTAATTACCGGATTTACCCTTTAACCATGGTAAATAAAATATTTACCGAAGTAATTATTCAAAATGTCTAAAAATAAAAGTTAACTATTTACACAATTTGGACATCCTGATTCCAAATATGGAGTCCATTTTTCCAAATTCAAAACACATAAGTGGCATAAATTAATTTAAAATTAACTCCCGCTGTCAAAATAAAAAGCCTGTTTTTAAGATATAATAACTATCAAAAGATTGACACTTGTTTATGTCCGGTTTAACTGTGATTTTATGTCCAATGACCAAAATTGTATTAAATGGTAAAAATATATTATAAATATACTTTAAAACCACTCAAATTCATAATTTATCACAATTAAGTATTTTGATTAAAAAATTTGTTTTTAATTAAAATTTAGTAATTTTCACTATTCATCAAAATATAAAAGTTATCCGAAAAGTACCAAAATTTCACCCTAGGATAAATTAGATATTCCAAATCCAAAAATGAAGTCCATTTTTAGAGATAAAATTTAAAAAATTTAAAAAAGTTGGTATTACTATTCATAACGGCTAGTTTGATTGGTTGTGGTGTGTGTTAGAACTCGAAGTTGCGTACAACAAACGTTACTATACTATTCAAAGAGAAGCGTACCATGGAAGATTGGGGTTTTAAATTATCCCTTCCTTAAATAAATTGAATCCTCACAATTTATTCCTAGTATTGGAAACTTGGGGTTGACATTTCAAAATATCTTAGTTGAAATCCCACATCAAAAAATGGATTAATGAGGCCACTATTTAAAATAAAGAGTGGTAATTATGAAGGTTACTGAAAATAACACATACTAGGGTTCCATGTAGAAAAATATGGATATGTATGAGAAATATAACCATCAATATCTCATAGAGATTGGTAGAGAACATGGCTATGAAAAGGCCAACAATCCCAAAGCCATAAATTTATGATGATCTAAGGTACCATCTATGACAACATTTTTGTTCTAAGTTCCGTTTCTTAATGTTGAGGAATTTATTTATGAGATTGGCTAAAATCATAAGGAGATATACTTACTTTAAAATTAGAGTTTTATCCATTAATAAATCTCTACCACAAACTCATCTTTCACCCCAAAACATAATACAACTCAAAAATACTCTATTTATCCTAATCGTATAGGGTTCCAAATATAATGAATTTATAATTCACATATCAGAACCTTTAAAAAAAACTACATTATACCATCCAGGAACTTCACGTAGTCTAGTGGTAGGTGATAAATCCAAATTGCACTATGGTTGTGGGTTCGATTCCCACAGCTTTGTCCGACGCGACGGGTCATCACACGGTCTGTGTGTTGTCCAAAAATAACCTTTCAAACTTTGTCCCTTCCAACCTTTAGATTTACCCAAAATACTTCTGTAAACTCTCATTTAAAAATTTATATGAAAGATAAACATAATGTAGATCCTTTTTACCCCGTAATAGCATGTGAATACCTTCATCATATATTCTTTTAAAACACTGAAACATCCTGAATTACCATAAAACCTTATTGATTAAATTCATGCTCCCTTATTCCTTATAGAATACTAGATATACTTCATCTATCCAAAAATGTTGTAAACTCCAACAATAATGGAATATACAAATCTTTAATCAGTTTCAAGGCAGTCAAGAATATCCAATATAATTTACCCAAATCAACCATATCTTATTCCAAAATCAGCACCTCAATATTAGGACCATATTAAGGTTTATCTTTCCTTCAACCATGTAATTTACAAAAAATTTAACTCGCTATAGAGTCACTTTTCTTAGTACCATAAAAAATCAAATCCTCAATGAAATAGTACTGTAGTACAATCCTTATTTATTTTCAGTACATCATTGATACAGAACTTCAATGAAATAATTCCAAAATAACAACATAAGAAAACTAGTCATTCCTCTTCATCTGTGGTAGTATTATAACTTGATTATTATCCAATAACATCATTTGTGTCATAGTCTAATGACTGGGACATTGGTTCGCATAGTTTCCAAACTCCTTACAGATGAAGCATTGTACATTTGAAACCTTTTTTTAACCTCACAGTCACGTACTTGGTGTCCTTTTTCTCCACACTTATAATATACTCCCATTCACTTCAAGAAATTTTCAAGGTGATTCTTTCCACAGTTATCACATATGGGAAAATCCTTCTTTACCTTATTCCCTTTATCTGTCCTTCTCTCTACCACCCTTTCCTTCTCTGGCTTCCCTTCAAATCCATAGGACTCCGAGAATTCTTTACTTATCTTATCAACACATGATATTGTTTCTTCATATGATGATAACACGTGGGAGACTATTTCCCTTATAAATTCTGGATTAAGACCATGAAATATGTGATATTTCTTACTCTTTGGATCATGCGTATTGCTGGAGTTCTCATTCCTTATACTGAGCGCCATTTCTAAACAATGACATACACTAGATTAGTTTCTGAATAGAAATACCTAATCCCAAACTTGTAAAACACTTAACATAAATTAAACAGTTTATGGATATAATCCATAATCATAAAAATGTCTTCTTTGAGGAAGTATATACTCATAAACCCTTCATAATGGTTTGTAAAGAAATTGAGAATTATCCTAAGCATATCCCCCGGGAGTGTCGTAACCAAGAGTGCAGCAAGGCCCGTTGTTGTGCACCAGTTCTTGTTCGAGTCTAGCTCAAAGCGGTGTTTTCGGGTTTTACCCCTAGGTACATCTGTGCCAGAGTTTCCTCTACCAGCTCGTATCTAGACAGGGATGTATTGCTAGAAAAACTCACAAAATCTCTACAATATCAAAATTATAGGAAGTTATTCTCTACTAATCCTCAAAGTCTATCTTAGGGCTATGTGATCTTATCAGAGTTTATCTAAATCTAGCTTCCAAGGTTATTACTAAACTTCCTTTGATACCAACTGTAACGCTCCGACCCCAGTTACCCAGAGTTAGTGCATTATTTTAATACATTGGCATGATTATAAGGAATCAAGTCCCAAAGGACCGATCAATTTAGCAGTCTTGGAAAATAGTTTACATACATGAATGTTACATTACACTTTATAACATACAAAAAAAACATAAATAATCCTTTATGAATTCCATTATTCCCTTGGCTTAACCATTCATATCAATCACTACACACTTCTTGGAATCCTGGGAAAAATAAAA
This sequence comes from Viscum album, assembly GCA_963277665.1. Lineage (NCBI taxonomy): Eukaryota > Viridiplantae > Streptophyta > Magnoliopsida > Santalales > Viscaceae > Viscum > Viscum album. The sequence continues at coordinate 1,666,488,541 of OY728143.1, read as the reverse complement.
CACAGAAAGGGGTGAGCTCAGATGCTCAGTAAGGATAACAATATAGAGGAAACATTCATAAATAAACATAAAAATTTAAGCCAATGTATAAATAAAACAAAATCCTTTTAAACTTGAACTTCATCATAATATGTCATAAATAAAATGAAATAATTCTATTTACTTATTCACATGGATATTCTACTAATCGAATAATCACATGAAATATCAATAACCACTTTCATAGTGAAGGAAATTCATAATGAAAAACTTTAATTTCTGTTTCAAGGCCTCGTGCTAAGGCCTAAGGGATAAATATAACCGGAACCCAACCTAGAGAGCCTCTGTAACCGAACTCCATCCCGGAGAGCCTCTGTAACCGGACTCCAACCCGAAGTGCCTCTAATAACCGGACACCAACCCAGAGTGCCTCTAATAACCGGAAACCAACCCGGAGTGCCTCTAATAACCGGACAATAACCCGGAGGGTCTATTGTAACTGGACCCCAACCCGGAAGGATTACTTTTACCGGTCCCCAAACCAGAACATACTAGTCCAACACATTCATCTTAAGAAGAAGATGAAATATAACATAAACATTCGTATTAAAACTAGCATACTAAATGTCAATACTTGCACCATAAACCATGAATGGTATAAATATAACACATCCACAGTCAAACATATCACAAAATCTTCAATACAATATGAAATTTTTGTATCATAACAAATCAACTTCAAATAAGCTTAAAATCCATCAAAGGATGTTGACATAGATGAAATCAAAACTATTTGAGAGAAATATCAATTTTTTTTAAATCATTTTAAAGTCACATAATTATAAAATAAAACATTTACTTTGAAAATATCCTTATAAGCTTGTAAGGGAAGATTCAAAGGTGTAATAATGTCAGATAATAACCGCACCCACTGTATAAGTTTAAAAAAACATTCTTACCTTAATTTTGTTGAAAAGGTTATAAGGTACCTTATTTGGAAAATGACAGAAAGATTCCTTTCAAAACATTTTATAAAAATTCAAACAAGGGTATAAATGACTTTAAACCATTGTCTAGTAAATAGTAAAAATGTTTTGAAATAAATTTTTAAGAAATATGGATTTGGATGATAAAGAGGTCCCAATAGATAATTATGTATAAACAACCTCAGATAATGAAGATATTGTGAAATAAACCCTTACCAATTTGGTAACTTATGAAACATACACCCCTTGAAAGAGGTATCATACAATAAATATGTAAATACACATAAATTAATGTGTATTACACAAATAATACAATTATGGGTAGTACATACACCACACAAAAGGTAATAGTTGAAATATGTCATGAATCTCATGGGAATAGGGAGTGAGATGAAAACCCTTTACCTTGTACTTTTCCTTGATAGAGTGTAGGTTAACCTCCTCTTCTTCGGGTTCTTTCTTTTGATTTGATCAAAAGGGCTCTTTAGGTTGGCTTTCTGATCAAACTAAGTCCTCTAAGATGAAGTGAGGGAAGTTGGGAGGATATTTGGGCAGAGGTTGGCCGATCCAAAAGGCTTTAGAGGTGTGAGGAATTGGTTAGAAGTGGTGTCCTTTTATAAGGGGGAGGATGGGATCTTTAGAAAAAACTGAAAGTATTATTTTATAATAAATTCATATTCAGTTTCTAATGGATCCAAAGTGTATTATTCAAACCCTAATGTGGGTATGGGTCGAAATCATTTTGACCAATATATTTTAGAAAGGTTTGGGTCATTATATTAACCTTATCATTTAGTTTTAACTCTTGGTTAATTAGTTTGACACTTACCATGTCACTTTGTATTTTTATATTATATAGTTAATAAACTTACTATATACCTCCAAGAGACCCCAAAGTGGTCCATTAATGAAACACCTATCATGATGCAAGTACTTTGGCCGAACCTTAGATTTTTAGGAATTTAATATCAATTAATTATATAACATTTGTTTTAAAAACTCTTTTTATGTCAATTTTGACACTATTTGATATTTTATTTTTTTTTGAAAATCAAAACAGCATGATTACTTCAAAAAAAGTTAATTAAATCAATCATAACATGTCATATTAACCTATAAAATTCATGTAATTCATTAAAATGCTCAAATTATATTTATTTGGGTATTTATAATATCAATTATTTTAATATTTCACTAATAAGGTAATTACTAAATCATCATTGTGTCATAAATAAATTAATTTATTTAATGTCTAAAAATTATAAATAAAATACCATTATGTAGGAAATATGTTTATATTTCTAATTAATATTTATAGTCGAAAATATAACATATATAACCCTATGTAAAATTTTTTTTGCTAAAAGATATAGGCTAATGTCATTTTTGTATTTACTTTAACTTAATTAATATAAAGTGTCATTATCACTTACAAGTGGATCCATGGGGTCCCAAAATCAACCCAAAGATGACCATGGTCGGACATGTATCAACCAATAGGGTTAATACACGTTTTAGAGTAATTTATTATTATTATAATATTATTTTTTTTATCCTTATTTACCGGATTTACCCTTTAACCATTATAAATAAAATATTTACCAAAGTAATTATTCAAAATGTCTAAAAATAAAAGATACCTATTTACACAATTTGGAAATACTGATTCCAAATATGGAGTCCATTTTTTAAAATTCAAAACACAGAAGTGGCAGAAATTAATTTAAAATTAATTCCTGTTGTCAAAACAAAAAGCGCGTTTTTAAGATATAATAACTATCAAAAGATTGACACTTGTTTATGTCGGGTTTAATTGTGATTTTATGTCCAATGAACAACATTGTATTAAATGGTAAAAATATATTCTAAATATACTTTAAAACCACTCAAATTCATAATTTATCACTATTAATTATTTTTATTAAAAAATTTGTTTTTAATTAAAATTTAGTAATTTTCACTATTCATCAAAATATAAAAGTTATCCGAAAAGTACCAAAATTTCACCCTAAGATAAATTCGATATTCCAAATCCAAAAATGAAGTCCATTTTGAGATATAAATTTTTTAAAATTTCAAAAAGTAGGTATTACTATTCATAATGGCTAGTTTGATTGGTTGTGGTGTGTGTTAGAACTCGAAGTTGCGTACAACACACGCTACTATACTATTCAAAGAGAAGAGTACTGTGGAAGATTGGGGTGTTACACCTTACTCCTAAAAAGGAATCCCAGGTTAAGAGAACCATGGTTGGGGCTTACTCCTAAGGAGGATGCCCAGATTTGTGAACTTGGGGCTTACTCCTGAAAAGGATGCCCAGATTTGGGATTTAGGACTGGGTCTTACTCCTAAAGAGGATGCACAGGGTAAGGATTCTATCATCTTAAAGGATGAGGTTGAATGAATGAAATATTTGACCTTAGTGACATAAAGATATGTAAATCACTAGATTTTAAGAGATGTTCCACAGAATTCCTTTCAGATAAAGAAGCCAACAAGAAAATCATGCCATAGATGGATTTGGAGAGAATTCTGAAGGCTTAATCTTGAAGAGTATAGGTGGATAGGCATAGGAGTGGTGAAATAGGCCGGAGGGGCACCCAAAAAGAGGGTGGCGTGCAAGTCCTGAGTGGGCGCGCAAGTCCTGGTCTTGCAGGTATACCTACGCGGCACATGGGTACATGCGCGACTGTCAACCCTTAAGGTATTACTTCAGTGAGACTTGGCTCAAGCCCTTAGTATTATCCCCAGGGGCTTCCAGAAGAGAGGTGTGCAAGTTCTGTTGAAGGAGCAAGTCGGCGCGAAAGTGTGTCCATTTCCCTTAAAGGCCGGCCACTTAGGCGCGCAAGTGTTGATGAATTTCAACACTTAGGCCTTCCCCCCTCCTCTTTAGATCTTACATTCTAGGTAAAAATTACCTTAGAAGTGTTCGGAAGCTTTGAGAAGAGACTAGGGCGCCAGGATCTCAAATCTGAGTTTCTGGAATTTTTCCTCCTGAAATGGGGGGCCCACCGGGGGTATTTATAGGCTTGTGCAGACCCTGGGAGAATTTTAAATAGGGCGCACAAGTCACCTGTGCGACCATTGGGTGGAACACAAGTATACTTGCGTGACCTTGGTGGAACTTGCACGACCCAAGTGCGTTTGAATCTTTGTTCATGCCTTTGTAAATTTTTGATGTTTCTTCAAAGGATGAATCACTTTGGGTTCAAGGTATTTCCCTTTTCATTCATTAGACTCTGTGATGGAAAGGAGTGTCAACAAAAATCCCCCCTCAGAGTTGGATCCAGAGAGAAAAGAGGATTTGACTATGAGGAAACAAGAAATTTTGGCAGTTTAAAGTCATGCACGTCGGACATAAAAAATGATAATATTTAAGGTCGAAATAGATTTGACCGAATGGATTAAAATTGACTCAATTCCTTGACAATTTATCTGAAAACATATTACCACACTCAAGTATGAGGGAAAATATGTTAACAATGACTTAAGAAATTTTGAATCTAATGAATGATATGAAAAATGGATAAAAGGCATTTAGAAGAAGTATTTCCCAAGAATGAAGTTACCATTATTTAACAAACTCGTTAGGGGGTTGAATTATACAGGGCCACCTAAGGGAATTGGCTACATAGCCAAATAGTAGAATCTTTTGGCAGACAGGTCCGTTATGTAGACTACTTATGCAAGGACGCCTAAGGGCATGTGCTGCATAGTCAGGCAAAAGAACTCTTAGAAATTTTACTATTCTACAGCTAAAAAGCCGGTGAAAGTTTATGGAGATTCAAATTTTCCAAATCATAGAGTTTGTTGTATGTAGAGAGGTACTTGAATATAGAGAGAATATTTCTAAACAATATTGTCTAAGAACTGGATGAATGTCACTCCTACGAAGGTCTGACCCAAGCGTAGGGAAGAGAAATATAAACCATAGAATTGAATACTTTCAGATCATGAAAAAGAGTATGAGACAAATATATTAAGGATGAATATTTTTTTTTGCAGATCTCTACATACTATCATTAAGACCAATAAGGAAAAAATAGGATTTCTTTCCAAGAATGAAGTTACCACTATTTAAAAAACCCGTTAGGGGGTTTAATTATGCAGGTCCACCTAAGGGAATTGGCTACATAGTCAAATAATAGAATCTTTTGTCTGACAGGTCCGTTATGTAGACTGTTTATGCCAGGACGCCTACGGGAATGTGTTGCATAGTCAAGAAAATGAACTCTCAGAAATTGGACATTTTGTGACCAGAAGTCGAGAAAAAGGGTATGGAGATCTGAAAATATTTAAGGTTAGGATTATGACACATAAAAATGGGTATTTTCCACTGTATGTAGAGATACAAAGATCAATGCTAACCATAATCATGTTTTGGCTGGGTCCTAAATTGAAATGTTGGACTTCACTACGTGTCCCATAAGGATGGGAATCAATCCACACATAGTTCTTGAAATACAGTTTAACGTCGTGTGGGACTAAAGTGTAAGAGATCTTAGTTTAGGGTCATATAACTCAGACCATTATAAGAAACACACAGTGTGTGTTTTCATAGGGACTTTTCAGCTAGGGGACTGAAAGTGGGATTTGGGGTTAGGCCCAAAAGACTTGGGGCTGGATTCAAGGGATGATCGAACGTTCCTACGTATCCCATAAGGATGGGAATCAAGCCCACGTAGTTCTAGAAATACCCTCTATACATATTTAGTTCGGACATGTGAAGGGTGAAAGAGGACTTTAGTGCAATGATGTTTTGACCCAAGATAAAAGATTCAGGTATTACCATGTATACATGTAGTCTTTGGAATATAACATGATTGGAAATAAATGTAAAGAATAATCCCCTCTTATGTAAGGGTATTTAAGAATGTTGTAGTTTATTGTCATACAAGACAAAAGTGTTGTACATTTTAACGTCATATAGAAAGGACAAAGGTGAACCAATGTAAAAATATTGATTCTGGGGATGGATTCACGAATCAACATCATATGAGATAGAGGTGAACCGATGTGAGGAGATTGGTTTTGGGCTTGAACCTTGGGAGGTTGCCTACGTACCCACCCTAGAAGGAAAAGATCAAAGTCCGTGTAGTTCAATTAAAGAATGAGTTAGTGATCAATTTGTTCTTGGGGACAACGACCTAAAAAAATGATGTTGTGACTTACACATGGTTAGTGGCCCAGAAAGGGTATTATGGTTGATGTTTTCTCTAAGCTCAAATGATTCATACTCGGTGTGAGAAACAAGAGGTAGTAACAACCCTAACGATGCACAATTTAATGTCATGTAGGACATATGAAGGGACAATGTAGTTTAAAGTATTACAGTAAGAACTATTGGTGCTGCACAGTTTATTGTCATGTAGTAGGGACAAAATACAGTTTATCGTCATGTAGGACGTATTAAGGGACTTCTGTACAGTTTAGCATCATGTATCTAGGACGATGAGGAAAATACAGTTTAACGTCATGTTGGACGAAAGGGGGACTGTGCAGTTTAATGTCAAGCAGTAAGGAAAAAGAGGACACAGTTTAACGTCATGTTGGACGTATTAGGGATTTTTTCCATAGTTTAATGTCATGTTGGACGAAAAGAATTCAAATAGTTTAAGGTCATATGCATGGACCGTAGATGTTGCAGTTTAACGTCTTGCTGGATGTAAGGGACGATACAACTTATCATCATGTTGGACGAAAGGGATGATACAGTTTAGCATCATGTTGGACGAAAGGGATGAAAATAGTTTAAGGTCATATTCATGGACCATTGGTTATGTAGTTTAACATATTGATGGATGTAAGGGACTTCTGTACAATTTAACATCATGTAGTTAGGACGTCATAGTTTAATGTCATGTTGGACGTAAGTGACAACAGTTTAAAGTCATATGCATGGACCCTTGGTCTATTTTGTGTTCATACAAAATATTTCTTCATAAATCTATCATTGGTTGGAGTAGTGATGAGTTCTCCATCCATTGAGATTAAAGAATAAGCTCCATTGGAGTAGACCTTATGTATTGAATAAGGTCCTTCCAATTTTGGCTCAAGATTGGGAGGTTTCTTTCCTGGTATCATTGGAGTTATGATGACTAATACCAATTCTCCCTGAATGAATGTACGAAGACGAACTTTTTTATTGAAAGATCGTGACATTCGATTCTGATAGACTTCCAAGTGGTGCAAGGTGCACAATCTTTTCTCGTCTAACTGTTCCAATTCATCCAATCGCTTTTGAGATTTTTCATCTGTAAATGACTAATCAAAAATGGATACTCTGAGCGAAGGTAATTGAACCTCAATTGGCAAGACTGCTTCCTTTCCATATAACAATGAATATGGAGTTGACCGCGTTGCAGTACGGGTGGTTGTCCGATAATCCCATAAAGCATGAAATAGTTTACCAGGAAATGACTTCGTATCTTTATCCACCATATTTTGCAGTATATTTGACAGAGTCTTGTTGAAATATTCTATCTGGCCATTGGCCGCTGCATGCTACCGAGATGAATGGTTGGATTTGATGTTGTATTCTTGATAAAACTTCCTCACCTTGGATGAACAGAAGTTGGTGCCATTTTCCGTCAATATGGCATGAGGGACACCAAATCTGGTAATTATATTAGACTTGATGAATCTAACAATGCATTTAGAACTGACTTCTTTGAGAGGTATTTCCTCTGCCCATTTGGAAAAGAAGTTAGTAGCAGTAAGAATGTACTTGAACTTCTTCTATGTGGCTGAAGGGTAAGGTCCAACTACATCCATTCCCCATGTGGAAAATGGCTGTGAGTATTTAGCTGTATGAAGCAACTCTGGGGGCTGATGAATGAAGTTGGAATGTACATGGCATGAATGACACTTCTTTGTGAAATCAACACAATATTGTATCATTGAGGGCCAAAAGTATCCAAGCCTTCGGATTTGATCATATATTCTATGTACAGACTGATGGGAACCACAAACTCTTGCATGCACTTCTTTCATGACAACCATTGTCTCTTCACCATCAATGCATCTGAAGAGAACTCCATCAAAACCACGCTTGTAGAGAATTTTCTCTGGGTGATCTGGGCTACCATAAAGAGTAAAATTGACCACACGTCTCTGGACTTGTTCTTTCCTGGCTCTATCAGGTGGAAGTGTTCCATTTTGAAGGTATTCCTTGATAGGTGTCATCCATCCTATAGTATGACCATATAGTTCAGGAATGGGACTAATTTCATTGATTTCCTCTGTTCTAGCTTGAACATAAGGTGAAATTGTATGACGGTGGGCAATACTGATTATTATCTCATCCTGATTTGGATCTACTAGAGCTGTGGCTATATTATCCAGTGCATCAGCTTGGGAATTTTGTTATCTTGGGACATAATAAAATGTAGGTTCCGTAGGAAATTATGCCATTAACTCTATGACGTAATCATACAAAGGGATTAGTTCTTCTTTTCTGATGGCATAATCCCCATTGACTTGTTTGATTACCAGGTCTGAATCACCTTTCACCTTTAAGTGATTCACTTGTGCTTGAAGTTCCAACTCCAAGCCTGTGATGAGATCTTGGTATTCTGCTTCATTATTTGTACTGCCTCCCAACAATGAGAAAGAATAAGGTTACACTACCTTTTCTAGAGAAATGAGTACAATTCCTAACCCAACTTTGTTGAATTTAGGATTTTCCATTTTCCTTCCTATTGGACTTCTGGAAGCACCATCAAAGTACATTTCCCATGTTTGAAGACTATCTTGAATAAAGAAGACTTCCTCATAAGGAAGTTCAATATCTGAAGATGTATCTTCTACTAAAGGGTGTTAAGCAAGGAAATCAGCCAGAGCTTGGCCCTTTATTTCCTTTTGAGACACATACTAAATATCAAATTGCTGCAAAATAACTACCCACCTTTCAGACGTCCTATAAGCATTGGATGACTAAGGATGAATTTGAGAAGATTATTATGAGATACCAATTGGACCTCGTGATGTTGCAAGAAGTGTCTCAACTTCTAAACTACAAATATTAATGCTAGGCAGCACTTCTCAATACTTGAATATCGGGTTTCTGCTTCAATCATAGCCCGACTAAGATAGTAGAGGCTGTTTTCATTCCCAACATCATTCTTCTGAGCAAGAAAGGCACCCAATGACCGCTCTAAAGTTGTCACATAAAGGATAAGTGTACTTCCTTCAATAGGTGGCATTAATACCGGTGGACTCAAGAGATACTTCTTGAGAACATTGAATGCTTCTTGACATTCTTCAGTCCACTGGTAAGTGACTCCCTTCTTCATTAGTTTGGTGAAGGGTAAACTTTTGCCTGCCAAATTGGCGATGAAACACAAAATATAGGATAATTGTCCTTGAAGTCCCCTCAATTATTTCAAATTTCAAGGAGGTGACATACCAAGTATTGACTTTTTCTTCTCAAGATCGACTTCGATACCATGATGGAGTACAACACAGCCGAGAAATTTTCATGAGGTTACCCCAAAAGCACATTTTAAGGGGTTCATCTTCAAATTATGTTGCCAAAGTTTGTGGAATATGAATTCCAAATCAACCAAGTGAATAGAACATTTCATGGATTTAACCACCAAATCATCCACATAATATTCAACAAATTTCCCTAAAAAGGGTTTGAAGATACGATGCATGGCCCACTGATATGTTGCGCCTGTATTCTTCATTCCAAAGGGCATCACCCGATAGAAAAACACACCCTGAGGGGATCTGAAGGCTATATATTCTTCATCTTCTGAATCCATTCAGATTTTATTATACATGGAATATCCATCCATGAAGGAAAGTTCTTCATATCCAACTGTTGCATCAATTAATAGTTCTATAATCAGAACTGGAAAATCATCCTTAGGACAATGTCGATTAAGATCTATGAAATCAATGAAAACTCTAAGTTGTCCATTCTTCTTTTTCACAGGGAAAATCTTATCCAACCACTTGGGATATTTAAATTCTCTGACGAAGTTAGCTTTGATAAGCTTATCCACTTCAGCTTCAATTTTGGAAGTATAGGTTGGGTGTGCTCTTCTAGCGGCTTGTTTGAACCCTCGATGTTCTTCTGGAAAACCCAAATGATGAGTAGCAACATCCGGATCAAGCCCTGACATCTCTGTATAGTTCCAAGAAAATATATCTAAATTTTTCTTTAAAAAAGAAATATACATCTCTTGCTCTTTAATATTCATATCCGCACTAATTAAAGTGGGGCATGGATCTTCTTTTGTACCCAGATTTATTTCTCTGAGTTCATCCACAGTAGTTGAGATACCCTCTTCAAATACTGGAGGATCATCCCTAAGATATTCCTCTTCCTCTTCAACATGTATTATTTCTTCTGTTTCTACTTGTATAGTAGATGATTAAGTAGAATTTCCATGATCAGAAGATATGTTAAAATTTGAACATATTGAAGAAGAAGCCTCCATTTCTGACCCTATTGATGATGAAGGTTCTTCCTTGGGTAATAAAGAGGATATGATGGATTGATAATCGACATCATCATTCACCTCTAGAATTTCTATAACTTCCTCTAGCCTAGTTGGCGAAGTATATACTTTCTGAATTTTAGTAGATGAAATGAAGACATCCCCATTTGATCTTTCATCATTGCTTGATGAATCACCAATTTCTCCCATGCTATCTGGATTGACTGCTGTAATTGACATTATGGAAGTTTCCATAAGAATATTTTGATTTGAGTCTATCTTGTCAATTTGACTGATAGACAACACATAATAGGTACTCACATGTGTAAATGGATTTACTGGAATCTTTTCTAGACCATATCGATCATTAACTTTGGTAGTCTCCCTTGTTGTGGATTTCTCCTTACCCTTCTTGTGATATAATTCCACCTCAATGTACTAAGATTAACATGTCTTGAATGAGGCCTTATCACCATACAATGTCCCAACTTGACCATCGAAACAATATTTGAGACATTGATGATATGATGAAGGGATAACCACATGTTGATGTAGCCAGGGTCTTCCAAGTAAGATGTTGAAGGCTGAATCTTGATCAAAAACCATGAAATCTGAATTGGATACAAGATCTCTAAACCGAGTTCTGTGTGTAATCTCACCCAGTGGTTCTTGTTCATTTTTATCATATCCTTGTAACATCATAGTAGAAGGAGATAAATTAGATTCTGTGAGGCCCAATCAACGAAGTGTACAAATGGGGATGGGGTTGACTCTTGAACCAATACTAATGAAATATCTTCAGATGTATACACCATTGACCTTTCCAGATAAGTACAAAGGTCTAATATGTCCATGCACGACATCATCTTCATCTTCATCTGTGAAAGATATCACTGCATGGCATTCTGTAGGATTATTCTCAACATGGTAGGCTTCAGCCGCAAAAATTTCAGTTTCATATTCCCGAGGACTTGACAAAGCCTCAATGAGTGCCTCCCGAAGATCCTTTGATAGATTCAAGGCATCCAAAATTGATAACTTGGATGGTAGTTGGGCCAAGTGTTTCAATACATCATAATTTTGATCCAAAGGTCTGCATTTACAAACAGGAACATGTGGTTTCATAGGTACCTTAGAAGTTGATGCTTTGGAAGTTGATGCATCTTGTACTGGGATAGGAGTTGGAAATACTCCTGGCTTTGGAAGATTAGACCGATTAGGTCTATTTACATACTGAGAGGAAGAAGGTGGAACCCCCAACCGACCTTCTAAAATAACTGTGCCAGGACTGAATCTGCCCTTTGAGGAAGAACTTGCTTGTTCTTGTTGAGCTTGTTGAAGGGATCTACCACAAGTTTCTTCTGCATAAACAGTTCTGGCAGGGGTAGAATTGGAATAGTGGCTTCTGGAAGATCCACGTCTTCCCATATACCCTGAGCCTTTGGAACTCCATCTGATTCCTCTATTTGATATAGGGAAATCAGGCTCATTGAAATCGAAACTGCGATAGGCATAAGGATCTGTTAAATGAATCATATTAACAGAACTAAATATTAACTCTTCATCCGATGAAGACTCTGCCTGACTAGCCAATTTAGGTTGTGCCGTTTGGTGGGGCGATGCCCATCGCTTCGAAGTAGATGGCATAAAATCTGCCAGAGTCAAAGACAACATAGGCTTTGACAAAATTTCATCTTCTTCTGATTGCTCTTACTTCGTTGAATTATACCGTTTATTTGACGATTTTCCCTCTGATGAAGAGGGTTTTCCTGTGGCATTCACGGCAGATAACAAAATTGGTTTCTTCAATTGTGTTATCAAAATAGCATGAGTTCGGTTGATCATTTTTCTGACCATCCAATCATCATATTTTTGCGTATTTTTTCTCTTGACTTCTTGCCACTCGCCCTCTTCCTCTGGATCTGTAGCAGTAACACATGCTACCTGAGCTGAAGAACCTTTCAATTTGACTTGTCCCAAGTCAACCATTTTTTGTAGGAGGTGTTTGAAGATAAAACACTCCCAAATGGGATTCCACAACATTTGATTAAAGGGGAAATAATTGGGGTGGTGTTCATCTCCTTCCTTGTTTGGCCTTTTGGGCCTTGGAAATTGGACCAAATTATTTTCCAGAGCCGAAATGAAGTAGCCATGAACTTTTTCATTTCGGAAAGAGTAAAATTTGATTTTCAAATCCTCAAATTGTTTCCATATTTGATCTCTTTGATCATCTTGAAGAAACGACCTCTGTTTTTGATGCTCAGGAGGTGGATCCATTCGAGAAGATGAAGGTTTTGATGTAGAAGTAGGTACAGATGCTTGTTTAAGCATAACTGTATCAGTCTCTGCTTTACCCATTCTTCTTCCTGGAGCTGATGGAATTACACAAGCTTTATTCTTAGTCTTTATAAGAGAGTATTAAACCTATTGAGAGATTGTAGTAAGGTCTCGAAACCCTCCTGTTTATTTCACTGGGATCAATGGCGTGCGTAATTCATCACACAGATTTGCCACACAGATTGGCAAAAATTCTTTTTAAGGGAGTGCTAAGCTTAGGGAATATGTTAATCCCTTCCAACAAGAAATGAAATCTGAAACCCTTTTATTTTCCCTTTAATAATAGTTTTTAAGATCAATAACTATTGTCTTTGGAAAAGTTAAGCTGAATTGAAGAAGAAATCGTTGACGGAGATCTTCCCATCCGGTAATTGACCAGGATTGCAAGTATGTGTACCAGACAAAGGCAGGACCTTGTAATGACTGTACAAAAAACCTGAGCTTAACTGCTTCCTATTGCTGAGGGGTTCCCATCATAGGATCACAACGAGAAACAAAATGTGTTAAGTGTTTCTCTGGGTCTCCCGAACCATTAAAGATTGGGAATGTGGTACTTGCAAAATTTGATGGGGGAGGAATTGCATCAACCCATTCAGGATAAGATCTCTTTTCTGGTTGAATTTGAGTTCGTTTTCCCTCCACATCTTCCAACTGAGCTGTTAATGACTAAATAGTAGTTATTAACTTTTGAGAAACATACGATTGAGCTTGGACCTGAACCAGTGCAATTAATGGATCTTGGACGGATATGGTGGCTGGTACTGTAACTGATGGTAGCACTGCCGATTTTTGTTGCACCTAACCTGTAAGATTAGACCTGTGAGGGTGTACTGGTAGAGGAGGATATTTTTGATCCATCTCAGTAGCTGCAAAAAATTCCCTTGGCTGACTGACTCCAGCACGCTTAGGAGGAAGATTACCCTGAAGTAGTTCTACAATCATCCTCCTTAATTCATTCATTTCTTCCTCTTGTTTTGCAAATCTTTGCTCTAGTGAGTGCGATTGGCCTTCTCCAGAGGAAGTTTATGTAACCTGATTCTTGCCTTTCCCCTTGTTTTCTCCCTTTCGGAGAGGGGGAAGTGGGTTACTTGAAGGATTACCCAAATTATGGGTAAGACCTTTGATTTTGTTTATACACACCTTCTTCACTTGTGTCTGTGCATACAACTTCTTGAGCAGGAACCTCTTAATCTGATCCCTCTGAGTGAACCTCATCTGGTGGATCAGAAACAATAGCATTAATGATATTAATTGATGCATAATGCATTTCATCTCTTCTATCAGCATTTCTACGATAATTCTTTTTTCCATGTCCCTAATGAGAAATTTCATTTTGTCGATTTGATCCCTCGGGAACTTCTTGACAAACCGTAATTTGGAGGGAATCTCTTGATAGTTTGTCTCTTTGTTCCTCTTGATGATTCTTCCCTAATCGAGAGAAGACTGGCTTTCTCTGAGGGAGGGATTGAGGATTTGAAAAAGTACCAAGTCCGGTGGACTGGGGTTATTCCTACTCAAATCCTCGAATCCTATTTGTTGATTCCGAGGGTTGGGTTAAAAGATTCCCCAGTCTGGCAAGCTGGGGTGGCTCTTGAGATGCTACATCTGAGACCTTCTTGTAATCTCTCCTGATATTATGAACTTTAGTATAGAAATTAGCTGGATGCATCAACCTGTATCCACTTTTATCACCCGTCTCAAAAGACCGTTGGATGATTTCTGACACTTCTGTCACTTGGTGATGTGCTTTCTCCAAACTAGAGGCTTGTTGAATATTCTCGTTTGCTTGATGCAGGAGTAATTCAACAACTTGTTCTCTATATTCTTGATTTTGAGAGGAACTATTTGAAGCCTATTCTTGGGAAAGCTTTTGATTACAAACAAAACCCATTGACTATGGCCGTCCATGGGCAATAACATTGCATGAGACCATTCTCGTTGGGCTTTGCTGACTAGAGAGCACAATGAAATGTAGTGCTCCATGAACACCCCATCCCCTAATATGAATACCATATGGGGAATTAGCAAATAACTAGCGCAATATTCTTAGTGCGCCAAGGCATGAATGCTGAAGGGATCTCTGCTGCTTTTCAGCCTTCAGATATCGAGAAACTAAGAGAGATTCCAAGTCAATCTAGTATTGTAACCCTTCTATTATCTTGACATGATTTTCATATTCATCATAAGATAATATTTTCTTTTTCAACTGACAAAGTGTTTTCCATATGTTGAGACGAATATCAAGAATTCCATCTTCCATCAACATCTCTGGAATGTCATACTAAGAGTCAGCCAGAGGCCAAAACATGACTGGCACTTCACCTTTCGCCAGTTGTTTTCTCATATCCAGTACTTCCTCTTTATCATTCAATGAATATTATTCTACCTGATTAGACTAGAGCTGGTGCTTCCTTATTGCTTCATCGTATTCAACAAGATTGGTAGAGAATTCACTGATCAAACTAGAAGATGAACGGCCCAGGGGTGGTTCGGATAATGAACTACACCCCGAGCTATATTATAATTGAGAAAGTATTTCACCTGCTATTGGTAAAGAATCAGACATGACTGGCTTCACATTTTCAAGTGCCTCAACATAAGAGGGATTTTTTGTCACTACATTTTCCATTGGAGCATTTTTCTGGAAATGTGAATTATAACTACGGAGAGTACTTTTGTAGCTAAATTCATCATCATGGGGAGGACCACCATGGTGGGTTACATCAAATGATGAAACATTTTTCTTCTTGGTCTTCTGGACACATAGAGGGTTCTTGTGGCTCCCATCTGAAGATGAAACTTCGAGATCGACCGAATTGTCATGAAGAAATCCTTCATGAGGAGGTTTCTGATGAAGACATTTGTAATTAAAGTTCCCACTATTGGGAAATGAGGGAGTATAATCTTGAGTTTCAACAGATAATTGTCTAAGTGAATCAAGAACTCCAGCATCGAGTAAGGCCTTGTTATAGATTGGATCTTGATTTCTTGACTATGATGGGTGGGTCTACTTTTTAGAAACCTTCTTACTCACTTTATGAACCACTTATTGATGAAATTAGTCATTATGGGGAAGTGTATGTGCCTGCTCAGGAGAAATGATCATGTTAGACTGATTGTATCCACTCAGATCAGGTGTATGTTCCTGACTTGGCTGCCCGTATGATATGGGGGATTACGCCCCACAACCCTCTTGGACTGGAACAGATGTGTATGTCTGCTCTGGAGTGAACTGTTGATGTGTCACTCCAATAGTAGGGATAGATTTATGTGTCTTTCCCTGAGATGCTGCTGAAGCTATTATAATATCCTGGCAGGCATCCAGAATATGAGCTGGGATTTGCTTATGCTCTTTCACCATTGACAGAATGTGCTTGGTGACTTCAGATGCTGGAACGGGGATATATGACCATTCCGTGCTTGGAGTAGGTGTATGTGACTTCTCCTGTCCTCCTTTTCCCATTAGTGAATCTTGACAGTACTAATGTGTGGGGGCAGAGAGTTTAGTCTGCCTCCTATTTTTCACCGGAGCTTTTCGACTGACTTCTTCAAATGCTACCAAATAAGACTATTGGTAGGCTTGATCAATACTAGCAGGTGTATGTGCCTACTGATTGCACTTCGCCGAACGTGGTTGACGAGCTTCTTTCAATACTGACAGACGAGGCTGCTGGCAGGATTGATGAGTGTAAGCAGGTGTATGTGCCTGTTTACCAGTTATCAATACATTGGGTTGGTGGACTCCATCGTATGTAGTCAGACGAGAATGCTGACTAGCTGATGATTTATAAACAGGTGTATGTTTCTGTCTATAGTACTCCACTGGAATTTCCTAGCGGGATTGGCATGCTACTTCCAGAAGAGTCTGCTAGAAAGCGGAATTAAAACGGATGGGTGTGTGTGCCCGCTCATTGCTTGACACCAAGTTAGGTTGGTGGACTTCTCCGTAGATGGAAGAGATGAGAACCTTCTCACTGTTGACCGGATTTTGTCTCTGGTGATTCATCTTGTCTGCTCAGGTTCAAGGAACCTGATCCGAATTCCTGGAGATGATACCCTCATCATGTTGAGGGCGAACTGCCGCACGAGTCTGGTGGCGATTGTTGATGGGAGCCCTCGGGAAGGACTCCTGTCTCCTTAAATCAAGTCCCTGAGGGACCTGATCATTCACCTCCCCTAAATATGAGAGTGAATGGTGATTGTTTTTCGGGGATAACGACCCGAAACGGTTGCAGATGGTGGTTGGCACCACCTGCTTCTTGATCACTGGTCATCGCTGTATGGACGACCAGGGTGAGTTGTTCACTTGGAGGGCTTGTCAAGCAGCCTCTAGAGTTGGAATGGTACCATGTTGATAGTACTCCTTAACCAGTGCATTCGATACCCAGCGTTGAAGATGCTGAGTAGGTGATGTCGTCCTCAGAGCGGACGATGATCCAGCATGAGTAGTAGTAGATGCATTCACAATAGAGGTTTTCATAGTAGAGGCATTCACAGACATGAACTTAAGAAAATCCATTCTCGTAATGCATAAGATCTTATAATAGAGTGTCTATTTGATATAACAGACGTAATCAAGATAATTCCAGCCACTACATCTTTTGGATGAACACATATTTTATTGATTAATTTGTTGGCCCTCTCATTGAGTTTAAATAGGGTCCTAACAAATAAGTAAAACGTTATTTTAACTTGGTTAAGGATTCACATCAGTTTCACCATTTTTTTGTTTCATATGGAATTACAGATGACCTCATTGATTTAAGGTTCAAACATTCCAATTGGTTTATAATGGGTTTTTTCGTAGAACCAGAAACATCCAATGATTCCATATACATTTGTACCTACTTTCCAAAGGTAGGTGCTCATTAGTTGTGAACTGATGAGGCTTAAGAGTTTTCATTGGTTGAGAGGATGGGAGGTCAGACTCATCACACCCTTTTGGGGGGAAATATTGTCTACTCCAGGACTCTTTTTATAGATTTAAGTTATGTTCATGAATCCTTATTACATTACCAAGTATAAAATGATCTTTCCTTTAGATTTGACAATCAATGATTAGATATGTAGGAAATTTAGAGAATATTTTATATGTATTCGAGGTTCTTCATCGATAAAGAATCATCTGTATTTGTTAGTGATTCTTAGTCAATGGTATCCTTCAATACATAAAATTCTCTTGGTCATTATGACGACCATACTGGTTTTAAAGCCACTCAGTGGGGCACTTGAAGTTTATTGTCATTCAGAAGGACATGGATTATTTTAGAGTTGGGATCGTACCCGCAGATGGGCTACCTATGTATCCTTTGTTGAGAAAAGGAATCAGAACCCACATAGTTAGAGTAAGGGAGTATGATGTTTATGCATGATTGATGGTTAAAGAAAGATATCACGATTACTTTTACACTCTAAGCTCACGTGAGTCATGCTCGGTGTGATAAACAAGTGATATTGGTGAAATCAAACAATTGTACCACAAAAGATGCAATGATGTGGGGCTTATGTATGTATTACTGCCCAAAAATAGATGAATATTGGGTTTTACTTCCGGAAAGAAACCCAAGAACAAGGTCTATAAAGATATATGTGCTTTATGAAGATTTTGATACTCTAACTTAGGGCTTACTCCTGAGAAAGATGCCCAAATTAGGAGGGGACTTGTGATTGGGTTTTACTCATGATAAGGAAGCCCAAATCAAAAGTAAATTAAGACTCGTTAAGATAAATTAAGACTAGGGCTTAGTCCTTAGGAGGAGGCCCGGGTTAAGGGACTTGGGGCTTACTCTTGAAAAGAAGCCCAGGTTAAGAGAACCATGGTTGGGGCTTACTCTTAAGGAGGATGCCTAGATTTCTGAACTTGGGGCTTACTCCTGAAAAGGATGCCCAGATTTGGGATTTAGTATTGGGGCATACTCCTAATGAGGATGCCCAGGTTAGGTATTCTCTCATCTTAAAGGATGAGGTTGAATGAATGAAATCTTTGACCTTAGTGACATAAAGATATGTAAATCACTAGATTTTAAGAGATGTTCCACAGAATTCCTTTTAGATAAGGAATCCAACAAGGAAATCATTACATGTATGGCTTTGGAGAGAATTATGAAGACTTAATCTTGAAGAGGATAGGTGGATAGGCATAGGATAGTTGAAATAGGCAGGAGGGGCACCCAAAAAGAGGGTGGCACACAAGTCCTGGTTGTGTAGGTATACCGGCGCGACACATGGGTACTTGCACGACTGTCAATCCTTAAGGTATTAGTTGGTTGAGACTTGGATCAAGCCCTTAGTATTATCCCTAGGGGCTTCCATAAGAGAGGCGCTCAAGTTATGTTGAAGGAGAAAGGCGGTGCGCAAGTGTGGCCATTTCCCTTAAAGGCTGGCCACTTAGGCGCGCAAGTGTTGATGAATTTCAACACTTAGGCCTTCCCCCTCATCTTTAGATCTTCCGTTCTAGGTAAGAAATTACATTAGAAGTGTTTGGAAGCTTTTAGAAGATACTAGGGAACCGGAAGCTCAAATATGAGTTTCTGGAATTTTTCCTCCTTAAATGGGGGACCCACTGGGGGTATTTATAGGCTGGTGAAGACCCTGGGTGAATTTCAAATAGGGCACACAAGTCACTTGCACAACCATTGGGTGGCGTGCAAGTATACTTGTGCGACCTTGGTGGAACTTGCGTGACCCAAGTGCGTTTGAATCTTTGTTCATTCCTTTGTCAATTTTTGATGTTTCTTCAAAGGATGAATCACTTCGGGTTCAAGGTTTTTCCCTTTTCATTCATTATACTCTATGACAGAAAGGAGCGTCAACATTGTCAAATAAATAGGTGTACCCCATAGAGATGCACTTGGACAAATGAATCCCTTATGAAGTTTCTCTTGGATTTTATTCATCAATAATACAATCTTAATTAGTTCAATTCTATATGGTGTCCTTATAGCACCAGGTATGAGTTCTATTGAAAATAAAATATGATTATTTTGAGGAAGACATGGAATATCTTCAATAAATGCACCTATAAAATCATATAAAATAATCATATCATCAATATTGAGTTTCTCCATAACCATTTGAGAAAAAATACCTCTTTTAAAGCGGAATTACGATCCATATAATAGTTTTAATTTCCATTGGGAGTTCATAGTTATTTTCTCATCGAAATAAAATCATAGGTTGGTTTAGAATATCATATATGACATACCTTTCTTGGAAATTAATATGAGATTTATGTAAAGAAATTAAATCCATTCCCAAAATAACATCAAATCCAACTAGGGTAAGAAAAACATGATTTTTAGGAAGAAAATTCCCACAATAATCAATAAGAGAACAATCATATTCCCAATATGCAATCGTAATACCATAATAAGGCTTCAATAATAGTTCAAAATTAAATCATTGAGGTATTGATATGATACCATTTAAAAATTCATCATATATAAAAGAGTGGCTATAAATAGAATCAAATAAAAAATTAGCAGCTGTACGGTGGATGCTATGTATATATTTCACCACATTTTTATTGTACCCCACATTGAAAATAGTAATCTCATAGGATTTCTGTTATCTATATGATTATGTGGGCTCTAACATCGATCATCATCAATAATATTTTTATTGAGGAACTAGTCATCCTAAATAAAATAGTCATTGAATTTGATACATTGTATTTTTAGTGGTGTATTTTGTGGATACTTCTCCTTATTCACATGAAATAGCTAACATCTTGCCATTATGTCAGTATTCAATTGACCGATGACCTTTTTTTCCAAATTTAAATAATTTACTAGTCCTATTAATAAAATTACTTACCTATTTTCTTCTACACTTTTGGTATAAAGGTTTATTAATATTCAACTCTCTATGGTTTTATTATAATAATTTCTATTTAATTTCATATTTATTTTCATATGAACCCCATGATATTTTGGGGTAACTCCAATATCTATTTCTAGCTTGGTATCACATCAATCAATTTCATCATAGTTATTGAAGTCCCTTATAAATATTTCCATTCATAGAAATGGTTTCAATCCATTGAAGTATCGATCATCATACTTCTGGTTAGATGATAATATTAGAAACATACCTCACATGTCTTGTAAAATATTTTGTATATGTACTAATGAATTCATTATCATTCTTCCTTTGACCACATGATTCTTTATATACTTCCATATAGATAATATAAGGAAATTATTTTTTGAGAAGTAAACTTCTAATATCATCCCACTATAGATATTAATTTTATTCCGGTTTCCTTGGGTTCATGATTAAAGTCCTATATTGATCTGATTCACCTTCCAAAATTTTAAACAACCAAAATAATTTTTTCTTAATCAGAAAACTTGAGAAAAAAAAAATATTTAGTGGTACTAAAACATTCTCTAAACTACTAGTGGATTAACAAAACAACTAAAATAAAGTTGGTATTTAATCATTATAAAAAACATAAAATTTTACCCTATGTTTATAATTTTTATGATCAACATGATTCATTTATTAATAATTTTGTGTAAGAATAAAAAATATTTTTTTCATTCTTACTCCCATATGATTTTCCCCCATGAGGTATATAATTTAATTTCACATCATATTCAATGTTAACGTAGTTCATTTACATTATAACCATAGAATTAAATCAAAAAGAAAAGTTTTGGAAATAATAATTATACTGGGAGGCCATTTAATATTGAAAAATCATTTATAGGATGTCTAAAATAGGACACCATATTTTCAATCTATGACACCTAGTTTTAACCCAGGTCATCCCTAATCATTATCTATTCAATTTCAGAATATTTTTTTATAAGGAAATTGTTAATTAACCAATTAATATCCACTATGAGTATCTAGTAAGGAAAATAGTATTGGTCTCACTCATCATGGAATATTGAAGATAGATTTACTACCCAATCGACCACTTTTAGAGTTTTTTACATTATTTGTATCTTTTCTACAACCACATCCACATTCTAGTATCATGATAAAGATTTATTTTCTATGTAAATAACATTTTATTCTTTATAATAACTTAAGATATTATCCTATACATTGTCTAATCCTAAGGGTGGTCACTAATATTTTTCATCATAGTTTCCAAAAATATCTAAACCTTTATCTGACACCAACTATATTAACCCTTAAATTTAATAGATAAACATTATGTCTTATCAAATTAATATCCATTAAATATCATATAGTCCATGACTGAATCGTAAAGGTTTAGTCTTTTGGATATATTGATACATAAACATCTGGTACATAACCAATGTAAGTCATCTCCCACTCTCTTATTCATAACTATAAACCTCTTTAGTCATATCATACATAATACCTTTCTTAATATACTGGAAATAAGGAAACATAAGGAAGGGTGAGTTTGTACCATTTTAAAATCATACTCTAATATTCGTAGAGAAAAATCACGATTAATGGAATAAATATTAGTGGTTCATAAGATATGAATCATAAATGAATCAAATAACATAATAAATAAGAGCATAACATTAGCACAAGATCACATCATAAAATATATGCATATTGTGTAGCATAATTATAATCATAGAAATATTTTTTAAAGGATACCAACCAATTAATTCATCCCATATTAGGTGTGGGATAACCACCCATATAACTACCTTGGTCTTAGGATAACCTATCATGTACCATGTTTTGGGCATGGGATAATCTCTTATGTAACCTATTTTTTGCATGGGATACCCTCCAGTTTACCCTCTCTCAGGCTTCAAATGACCTCCCATGTACAAACTTTTGGGCTTGGGATAACATTTTACGTACCCTTTGAAATCATAAAATATTAGTCTTTACCCAATTCATTATAGGGATATATAATTATTGTCCCACACATCACATAATCATAATCCATTCATATATATTCCATAGGATCATAAAATATTAATTGTATCATCATATAATAACCCATGGAAATATAAATATAGTTCATAAATATCTCATAATAATAATAATAAACCCTCAAGATAATGATTAAGGATTATATCACTAGATAATATCCCCAATAAAGAATAAGTAACATCAAAGGATGTAATCATAAATGAGAAATGAGTTAAAATATAACTTGAATA
This sequence comes from Viscum album, assembly GCA_963277665.1. NCBI lineage: Eukaryota > Viridiplantae > Streptophyta > Magnoliopsida > Santalales > Viscaceae > Viscum > Viscum album. Next base: position 1,666,465,681 of record OY728143.1, on the reverse strand, counting down.
TTTCTTTAGGAAAAAATATTTTTTATTTCGAAATCACTTATTTAATATATAAATTATATATTATTTATGAAAAAATTTCCTCAATAATAACGATGTATTCTTACAAAATAAATATAAAATTATTGCATTAGATAAATTTATTCATGTTGTAATCGTTAAAATAATGATTTTATTCACATCATTGGTAAAATTATCTTATATATAAATTGAATGGATTATACTTTTTAAACCAATTTTGAAAAATTGAAAAAAAAATTAAATGTATATTTAAAAACCCATTTTAGATTAAGAATATAATTATAAAAAAATTATGAAATAAGGATATAGAAGAAAATGAATTTCCGACATAAGTGAGAAATAAATTATGTTTTCCTTAAATCAATTCTTTCAGTATCTTCAGTAACTAAAGTGATAAAAATGAAAGGAAAACATGTAATCTCTATAAATGACCAGAGTAGGTAAAAATTAATTGGCTTAATCATATAAGTATTATATAATTTCCCTTAGTGTAAATTAAAAAATAAATAATCTCAATTAAAATGATATTGAAACATAAACTGCTTTCCTCAAGTTTGAAATGTATTTTATGTACTCTAACATCCTATATAATAAATTTTAATTTTTTATATTTATAGAAAATAACTATATTCAACATTATAATTTCATATATGATCATATTATGAAATTTCTACACATATTTTTTATATTTATTTATTTAAATATCTAATTTAGGTTGTTAACATTTCATTCTTTTCATGAAAGTTTTAGTTTGGTGGTCCCAGTTCTTGTACATTGGTCATGGTTCCATTATATCCAGAATATTAATCATGCAATGAGTATCATATTTAATAATTAGATACACTTTTATAACTTCCTATATAAATTAGTGAAGAAAAATAAATTACATCACTTCATGGATATGATTGTCCATATATACACATGAGTGATGATTCCATTTTCTGATGGATGGAATAAAAGAAAGGTAAGTAATAAATTAAATTTCTTGAAAAATAATAATATCATAAATACCATATATTTTTATTAAATTCATCATTTTAAATAATGATGATAGTGAGTGGTGGAAACTGAATCATATCTCTTTGTGGATGTGGTTTCCCAAACATATACATTAGTGATATACTTATTTCAAATTTGATGCAAAAAATGAGATGAATAAGGTTATTACATTAACCAAATAACATATCAGTATATTTTAGATTTTTATTTTATTATATCTTAATAGTTATGATAGAATTGATGATGGTAGAAAGAGATGTAAAATGAATGATATTGGTTTAAATGATTACCTCCCCTTTGATTGAACTCCATTTTATTTCTCTATAAGGACACTAGGAATGATCTTATGAAGCGAAAAAATACTATAAAATATATTATATTTTTTATAATAGGATTTAAGGGATTTTTTTGATAAATGGATCATTGTTGTGTGAATAATAGAGGGGAGGTGGTGTCCTTTACAGTGAAGGAAACAACACATTAGGAATTACTAAAACAATTTAAATTTATTATATTATACTTAATGTGAATGTTTTCCTAAGTGGAAAAATATAGAATCTATGATAGGGTAAGGTTGAAATCTCTTAAATCAGTGAAATTTTGACAGGTATATATTTCATTTTATACATTATTTTTGGTTTAACCCCTTCATTATCCAATTTTTTAATTTTATCATGATAAAAAAGTTTTCAATACTAAAGAATTATAAATTTACCTATATGTTAATAATTATCTCAATAATGGTAAAGGGATGAAATTTTTGAACATATATATCCACCCTTCTAATTTTCTAAGATTTTTATGATTATAAATCATTTAACAATATATTATTTGACATAAAATATCATTTTACTCATTTTTAAAACTATTCTCATATTTTGACGTTAAAGACATCATGAAATCTATGGAATTTGAATATAAAATTTATATCCACAACATATACATTATTATTGATGATCAAATTTATGTGATTGCATAATTCATCCCAAAAATATTACTTTTTATGTTTTTAAAATCATTTACTTTGATTTTTCTATTACTTTCACAAGCACTGTGTCATCATTCTGCAATCATTTAAGGTAATTAATCTATCAATAAAAATTAAAAATAAATTAACATGTTTAAAAAATAATTCATAATTCAAATAAACATTTAGAATATTACATAAGATCATTTTAAAACCAAAGTACATATTCAAATTTCATATTTTAAAATTCAAAATTTAAAAATATCAGTTGCAACCACTGGCCATAGATTCCTCGATCCCACCATCGAGATGTCAAAACTACAATTTTTCACCTCAAACCATGTCATTGTCACTATGAACAAATAATTTTTGGAAGAATAGGCTCGTTTTATCCTTGTGATAATAAATTAGATATATTTAATAAAAGAAATTGAAATTTTGTATATATTTTTTACATAAAATAATATTAAAATCGTTATAAATGAAAATTGTAACCAAGTTTCCATATATTTTAATAATGGATAAATTTTTAAAACTAAAATCATACAATATATATAAGGAAGATATTAAAAATAATTTTAAATCAATATTAAATTATTTTTAATCATAATTACCTTATTTACTCTTATTGAGGTGGAAAATATTTACTTTGGTTAGTATCCGTAATGACCAATAATAAATTTAACTATTTTAAAAATTATGCAATGATAATTCCAAATATAGTGTAAATTTTTAAATATTATTCTTTTTGTATTGTAATATATTCATTTTTAAATAAGGTTACCAAATGTAGTGAAAACTATTTTAGATAAATGCATTTTTAGTCATAAAACATGATTTATTATTATCCCATACCGAATAAAAAAAAATAAATTAATGTTAAAACATTTTATTGAACATACAACCTATATATTTCATTTAAATCATTCATCAATAGTGAATAATTTAATTTATTAATATAAAGACACATTAAATGCATAAAAAATATTTCTATGAAAAATAACTTTATTTTTATTTTCAAATTAGTTTATACATTGATAACAAATTAATAGTTTTATACCTATATAAAATATAGTTTTTATAATTTATTTATTCCAATTCATACTTATCAATCCAGCAATTATCTGATAACTTTTACATTAAATAATAATTATTATAATGTAAAATGTGGTTCATTTAAACTTGGTGTTGCACGAAAAGAAAGATATAAAAAACATCATGTTTATTTCAATGGAAATTTATATAAAATCTTGGGGTGTTACAAAAAATATATATGTTCTACATAAACAACATAATATAACATTGTGACATTTTAGTATTCGAAGTTATGGAATATGTATTTTTTCAAGTAGTCAAACATTCAGAATATGATTCCAAAATCTCACCATTAATTAAAATTTATCTCATTGTAGTTTTTAGTAAATATTTTAGTTGGAGGGTTTTATCTAATTATAAGACATACATGTGTTAAGAATTTCATATATATGTAATAATTTAACATTACCAAAAAATGAACTTCCGACATAAGGCTGATTTGGAAGTTTATTATATATGATATGATAGATCTTTAATTATATTGGGGTCTATTAAATATCCCTAAAATAATTTTAAGATTGTAAATTGTGCCATATAAAAGGTGATATCTATTTTATCATAGTTTTACATTGGATGTATAAATGTTTATATAGACATAATTTTTTAGAAGTGTTATTATAGTTGACCTCTAAATGCATGACATTGTGTTTTTTACTAACCGATGCTCATAATGGAGTATTATACGTAATGGTAGAATATAAATGATAACATAAGTAGTATTATTGTATGAGGTACAGAATATAATCATGAGGCGCAAAAATTGTTTTTGTGCCATGGATGGACCATTAAGTATACAAGATGGAGTTTCATACACATTGTATTTATTATACTAGGCGTGTTTGGAAATTATTTGGGTCCTCATTACCTTAGGTTTGATAGATAACTAGCATGAAATCCATTATAATTTGATTTATTACTTATTCTATTAAAAAGATAAAAACCTAATTAGGGGGTGGTTGGTTTTTCTGATGATCGTGTCATTATTTGGAGATCAACCAAGATGAAATTTTTCCTCTAATATGAAGATAATAGAATTTGGTCCCTTGATTGAAATAGACTAGTGAGTGTGCGTGTAACACCCCAGGTAAATAAAGAATATGAAATCTTTATATTTATCCATATTTGTGAATAAAATAATAATATTACTTTAAAGGGGATTCTATGCTCGATGGCGTACCCAATACGCAACAACGAGTTTCTTGGGAATCTTACGTTGCACTCTAATAATAAAATAATATTATTTTAAATGGTAGTTAAAGCATAGCCGTTGTAATGGTGGGAATGAACATAACTAACTAAAAAATTATTATATATGTTTGTCAAATATTTTTACTCTTTAAAATAAATGTTATAGGATTAAAAATGCAAATGAATCCAGTTTTTAAGCGTAAACATTCTAATATTCTTTAAAAGGTCAATTAACCCTCTTTTGATGGTGAACCCCTTTTAAATCCACTTTTTGAAAATTTTAAAAGCTCTTTTTTTCAAAATAAACATATTATTTATGATTGGTACATTGATATTTACCTTGGGTTAATTTTTGGTATTTTTCTATCAATGTTCAGTTTTCAATGAATAGTGAAAAATACTGCATTTTACATCAAAACTGCTTTTTCATATAATTTAATTATATAGTTATATTATATTTTTAATTTGTTTTAAAGTTTAATTAGAATATATTTTTACCATGTAATTCAATTATGGTCATTGGGATTAATTTCACTTTGGAATTAGGAATAAACAAGTACCAAACTTTTCATAAATATTGTTTCAAAAAAACCCGCTATTTGTTTTGACAACGGGAAGTTTTTTTTAAATTAATTATTGAAATTTATGTGTTTGAAATTTGGTAAAATTAATTACATATTTGGAATCAGAAGGTCCAAATTATGTAATTAACACTGTTTTGTTTTTGGACATTATGAATAGTAACAGCAGTAATTATCTTTAATTATCTTGATTAATGAGTAATCGGGTAGTTAAAGAAAATAAGATAATATCATAATAATAAAAAATGACCACAAAATGTGTCCTAAGGCTACTGGTTGTCTCATGGCCGACCATGGTATGCCTTGTTCCAAACTTGGGGGCCCCATGGAATCACTTTTGTGAGAAGGTGACTTTTTATCTTTTTATTTTTAAAGAATGTTAAATGTAACAAAGAATGTATCACCTAAGTAAAATATTTTTAATTTTGTCTACATAAATGATATTTTGGACTATAAATATTCATTGGAAATATAAAAAGATTTACTAAATCATAGTATTTTTTTTATAATTTTTAGACATTAAATAAATTAAATTATTTATGACATCATGATGATGCCGCGATGACCTCATTATTTAACGATTTAAATAAAATCGAAAGATAATGTAAAATCTAAGACCTAAACATGTCTAAAACCTATTGGATGGGTGGATTTCGAACCCTTATCACCTTATCCTCGAAACACATCAATGTGGGACCATTACAATCCGAAACCCATTTGAAAATAAAGTTACATTTTATACCTTTCCAAGAGTGCCCCTCCTCTCCTCTTATAAATGGCCCCCACCTCTACCTCCTTACCCACACTTCCAAAGCCTTTGGCTCGGACAAAACCTGCCCATTTTGTCTCTCCACATCCCTCTCTAACTCCTTGAATCCTCAATTTGGGCAGAAGTCTTCCCAAAGAAGCCTTTGAGCTCAAACCAAAGGGAGTTACCCGATTTTAAGGTAATGTCTTCACTTGTGTTCTTTTGTTTTATTTTTCTTCTCGAACCCCCTAATCTCTTTTTATTCATTTATTTTGTAACAAATACAGTATCTTAAATATACTAGGATGTTGTTATAAGAATAATTAGAGCTACACTTACACACACCTACATCAAATGGTTAAAGAACATACTGTTTCTGTGGATGGCGAATTTCTGCCTCATGAAACGATGATTGTTCAACACTCATATAACACCTTAAAAGGTGGACATTAAGATGTCACTATATTTATATATGATATATAATATGTTTATGTTTCTGTATTTTTCTTTTGTGGCATACCTTTATGGTTTCCATTGTGGGTAAACACGATAATTTCATTTTAGGAAGTGCGGACTACCGCCCCCTCAAAGTGATTTGATTCATTAATGCCATATGTGGGATGTATAAATGATGGATTTAAAGTTATTATATATGATGTATGATACATATAAATGATGAATATAATTCTGTAATTAAAATATAAATACCTCTCATTTGGTTTTAATTCCATTAATATGACATAGAAATGAAAGTAGCGTTCATGCGTACGTACAGCTGGTCGTCTCCATGAACGGTGCATTTCATTTCTTACCTCTAAATGATTATGTAATATTATAAATATATGTATATTCTGGATATATATGATATATATGATACTCAAATCATGAATATAATTCTGGATATAATGAACATTTGACCACACGAACAACATGTAATTGTAAGAAGTCCACTTTCGACTTAAGAACCAAATATCGACAAAACAAACATTATTATCTTAAATGATTACATAATGTTTATAACATAGAAATAAGTGATATAAAAGGAATAATGAACTAGAAAAAGGTTCTTAATAAAGTTTAAATTAACTCAAGTTTATTATTCAGGACGTTAAAGAACGATCGAGTCAAGTCGGACCTGAGGTAAGGGATCCTACTCCTCTCTTTATTTTTAAGTACACTCTTTTATGTCATTCATTCTAAGCTCCTCTTTCTTGTTTTTGTGATGTTATTTTATATTACTCTTACTTTAATTTTTATGTTCATATGATGAGAGAACCTATTCTCTCTCATCAATCCATTTTGGAAGTTTTGAGTGGCGCCGTTAGGCTGCCAAATTTTATTAAGAGATCTAACCTCTCTCTTTCTCTTTAAGTACTCTCCTTTATGTCACTTCTTTTAAGCTCCTCTTTGTTATGATGGGGGATGTTCTTTTATATTCCTATTTATGTACATTTTATTGTAAGGTGATGAGATACCCTATTTGATCTCATCAATCCATTTTTGGAAGTTTTAAGTGGCACCGTTAGGCTGCCGAGTTTTCGTAAGGGATTTTTCATCTCACTTTTATTCTCGTGAGATTTATGCTACATTTGCCACAATTTCCTTTTAGTGGTGTATGTACTGACCATTATTTTACTCATTATGTAATATTATTTCATTTATGAGTATTTACATCAATGTTGTATTGTCCTTATTTCACGGGGCGTATGTTTCGAAAGATACCCATGTCGGTAAGGGAACCTTTCACCCTCCTCTTTTTAAAAGACTTATTTTGTTATGTCTTTTAATTCACATAATATTACTTTGGGATATGTTCTTATATACCCTTATTGATGTAAATTTTTTGTCCAAGTGATGAGATACACTTTTTATCTCTCATCAACTATTTTTCTGAATTTTGAAGTGACACCGTTAGGCTGTCGAATTTTCTCAAGGGAACTTCTTAACCCAATTTCGATTCTTTGGGATAAACTTGAACACCTTGAATATGTCGTTCTATGATTATGTGTGAATGTTCAATGATTGTTTTACACTTAATATCCACTTATATTTGGTGTATTCATTTTTCACACATAATTATGTAATTGATTTATCCTTAAACCAAGGATACCGTCTTTGTATGGGACTTCGTCTCAATCTCCTTTCATTGAGGCATATTTTATTTTATACACAACCTTCTTTTATATGGTGTATAAACCCCTTTGACTTTTACATTTATCCAAAAGTAATCTTTCTTTATACGAAGCGTTTTACTAAACGACAAAAGGGAATGTTTTTTGTCATATGTATGCGGCGACAACGACTTCTTCACCGCCGTGACCATTATTTGAATTTCGGCTTCCACTACAAGACATACCTTTTTTTAAAAGAAAAATAAAAAACCATGTTTTACTTTTCTTTCGTTTTGGTATTGAAAATGGTTTTCATAATGTTTTATTATATCAATGTGGTGTATTGATATCTTTTGATTGAAATGTGGAAATGTTATGTTTCCTTTATGCATGTTTTATGTGATACAATTATGTTATGGTTCTTGGGCATTATTATGAAGATGGGTGGTTCCGTGATAAAATAAGGGAGGGTGAGCCCGATATAGATCTCCAATGCATTGGGTAACGCAAAGGAGTGAAACATTAAGGTTTCTCCGAAGAGATTTAGGGAATATACTGTGGTGGGTATTCCAAATGTAACCAAGAGGGTTACTCCCTATGTAAGAATTTTATGAATGCCTCAAGTTACTTTTATGTCTTATGATTTCTAAGATTTATTCATTATTTTATGAGGTATGTTAAAGTGATTATGTTTTATGGGTAAAGTATGATTTCATTCTTATGTATACATGTACTCATGTTTCCTTTCTATATGTTTATATCCCTTACTGAGCTTTTTATGCTCATACCAAGTTTTTGAAATGTTTTTCACAGGTCAAGGGAAGGGTACATGATATGATGATAGTGTCAAGGATGTGTCAAGAAAGAATCCATGTTTTATTTTAAATATGTTTCCATTGATGGGAAAAATGAATACTATCTTTTATGTGACCACTTTGTTTAAATGTGGAATGTAATGCAAATTTTATGATCTAATTCTCTAAAACTCTAAACCTGAAAATATCCTCAATGTGTAATCTTGTAGTAACTCAAGATTAAGTAAGGTTTAAGGCTGGGGCCTTATAGTTGGTATCAAAGGTCGGTTTAGATAACTTTAGAGGTTAGGGTATTCTTTAAGCATAAGTGACCTTACCATAATGGTTAAGATTTCAGAAAGAGTCCTAGTTTTAGATAAAGTGAATGAGTAAGTATATCTTAGTGTTTATCTTCCTCATTAGTACATGATGGTTTTGTTGACATACTCACACTGACCTTTTTGGTTTTAGTAAATGGCTGGATCTAGCAGGCACCAAAGTAACATTGGATGTGAAGGAAACTGTGATAATTTTTTGAGCAAGCAACTGTGAGATATGGGAGCTGCAATGAGAACTCTTGTGATTATCCTCAACCAACTATCTGGAGTCATGATTGACCACATAAAACTTGGTGATTTCTCTAAGGCATCATATATGAGAGAAACAAATCCCTACGGAACTACAGGTAATAATCATAAAGTTAAGTGTGTTCAAAAACCTATGTGTCAAAAATGTGAAAGAAACACCTAGGAAAATGTTTCAAAGGGACAGAAATATGATATAGATGTGGAAATGAAGGTCATAAAGCAAGAACCTGCCATGGAAAAAGGAAGTATCCAGTTGAATCGAGGAAAGGGAAAGAAGTTCTTTCTGAGGGATCAATTGAATGTTTTAAATGTGGTGTGCATGGTCATTATGAAAACACATGTTCTATGAAGAAGTTTCATGAATGGGATCACCAAGATTGTACAAATGTTCGTTTACCAATACCTAATGCCATTCCGATTGAGGATGAAGAAACTGAAAATGAACAATCAACAGTATGGATTATTTCATAACTATTGTTTTCCTATTTTGGAATCTTAGGATATGATTCATGATTTTGTTTGTAGGAAAGAATTATTTCAAAATAAGTTGGAAAGGAATGGTTAATGGGTCATAAATAATGTTGAATGAGTAATATGTCAACATATAAGGGCTTCAAGAGTTATGGTGAAATTCTTAAGAGTATTAAGTCTCTTTTGATGATGGAGTTACATTAGAAGACTTTTTATAGTATGTGTAACCCTGATGTTTAATATATGAAAATTTTATTCAAGGAATAGTCATCTGTTCTTTTGTGGACATAGTTATAAAGAACCATTTTGGTTTATATGATCCTTACTTTTGAGGTAATTATGGGTTACTATATGTTATGATGGAAGTGAGAGGATTGAGATAAAATTGAGGTTAAATTATGTTATGGTTATTTTTGATGATTTTATCTATTTTTGGGGAATGATTTGAGAATTATATAGTTTTGGAAAAAGGAAAACACGCAGACCGTGTGACAACCCATCGCGTTAGACAAATCTGCGAGAATCGAACCCACAACCAAAGTGCAACTAGTATTTATCGCCTACCCCTGGACTACGTGAAGTCCCTGGTTAGTTTGACTGATTCTTTTTAGTTAGATGATTTTATGAATTAAGAGTAAGTTGATTTTGGGTTATCTATGGATATTTATTAACCTATCATGGAGGATATGTGATTAGGTTAATTACTTTTCAATACGAGACATTAAGAGAAACTGATGTTGTTTGGAGATAAATGTTACGATTTAACTTGGAAGACTATGTGAATAAATCCTTCAAATGTTTGGGTTTCAATCTTATTTTGGTTTACTTTGAAAAATTTTATGGACAAATTGATCATAGAATGGTCCTCGTTGAACTTTGGGTTTTGTTGGACAAATTTTGGAGATTAAGAATGGATTTTCTTTTTATAAAGGGTTCTCCTTTTCTAGATTATCTGATCTTGTACTAACCTTTTTGGTTTTGGTTTTGGTTAAAGTCTAAAGACATGGGAAGTATATAGTTCTATTTTGTGGATTAGGTGATTCTCTAGAAGTTGATTATAGTACTCTTAATGTGAACACGTCTTCCTAAATACTCGTCTTTTGGAGAAAATATGAGTTTGTGTAAGGAATCTAATAAAAGTTGAAAGTCAACATGATAAGTGATTATGTTTCCTTATGAATAAATTCCTCAATAAAAAGTAACTTAAAACAAAAATCTAGTCTATTAACTTTTCCAACTGGGGAATCAAATACCGTTTAACCCATCACAAGTTTGTGATTTTCTTGTGGTTAACTTTCTCCTAAACATGTTTTCTATCACTCTCCATCAGAACATGACCCTTTGTTTTTTTCCTCCATGTCCATATTTTCATACTTAGAATCCTATTATGGGTTAACTCGGGTGACCATTGTACTTATCTTTCTTTATTTTAAAGTGATTGTTTTACCGAATCTTGTTCCGATGTGGGACTTTCAAGGATGTTTCCAAGCCCAATTTTAAAATTGCGAGGACGTAATTCCCAAAAGGGGGGAAGGATGTAACACCCCAGGTAAATAAAGAATATGAAATCTTTATATTTATCCATATTTTTGAATAAAATATTAATATTACTTTAAAGGGGATGCTATGCTCGATGGCATACCCAATACGCAACAACGAGTATCTTGGGAATCTTACGTTGTACTCTAATAATAAAATAATATTATTTTAAATGGTAGTTAATCCCTAGCCATTGTAATGGCGGGAATGAACAAAACTAACTAAAAAATGATTATATATGTTTTTCAAATATTTTTTACTCTTTACAATAAATGTTAGAGGATTAAAAATGCAAATGAATCCAGTTTTTAAGCGTAAACATTCTAATATTCTTTAAAAGGTTGATTAACCGCCTTTTGATGGCGAACCCCTTTTAAATACACTTTTTGAAAATTTTATAAGCTCTATTTTTCAAAATAAACATATTATTTATGATTGGGACATTAAAATTTACCTTGGGTTATTTTTTGGTATTTTTCTGACAATGTTCATTTTTCAATGAATAGTGAAAAATACTGCATTTTACATCAAAATTGCTTTTTCATATAATTTAATTATATGGTTATATTATCTTTTTAATTTGTTTTAAAGTGTAATTAGAATATATTTTTACCATTTAATTCAATTATGGTCATTGTGATTAATTTCACTTTGTAATTAGGCATAAACAAGTTCTAAACTTTTCATAAATATTGTTTCAAAAAACCCGCTATTTGTTTTGACAACATGAAGTTTTTTTTAAAATTAATTATTGCAATTTATGTGTTTGGAATTTGGTAAAATTAATTACATATTTTTAATCAGAAGGTCCAAATTATGTAATTAAGACTGTTTTGTTTTTGGACATTATGAATAGTAACGACGGTAAATATCTTTAATTATCTTGATTAATGAGTAATCGGGTAGTTAAAGAAAATACGATAATATCATAATAAAAAAAAATGACCACAAAATGTGTCCTAAGGCTATTTGTTGTCTCATGGCAGACCATGGGATGCCTTGTGCCAAACTTGGGGGCCCCATGGAATCACTTTTGTGAGAAAGTGACTTTTTATCTTTTTATTTTTAAAGAATGTTAAATGTAACAAAGAATGTATCACCTAAGTAAAATATTTTTAATTTTGTCTAAATAAATGATCTTTTGGACTATAAATATTCATTGGAAATATAATAAGATTTCCTACATTATAGTATTTTTTTTATAATTGTTAGACATTAAATAAATTAAATTATTTATGACATAATGATGATGCAGCGATGACCTCATTATTTAACGATTTAAATAAAATAGAAAGATAATGTAAAATATAAGACCTAAACATGTCCAAAACCTATTTTATTGGTGTATTTAGAACCCTTATCACCTTATCCTAGAAACACATCAATGTGGGACCATTAAAATCCGAAACTCATTTGAAAATAAAGTTACATTTTATACCTTTCCAAGAGTTCCCCTCCTCTCCTCTTATAAAAGGCCCCCACCTCTACCTCTTTACCCACACTTCCAATGACTTTGCCTCGGCCAAACCCTACCCATTTTTTCTCTCCACATCCCTCTATAACTCCTTGAAGCCTCACTTTGGGCAGAAGGCTTCCCAAGGAAGCCTTTGAGCTCAAACCAAAGGGAGTTACCCGATTTTAAGGTAATGTCTTCACTTGTGTTCTTTTGTTTTATTTTTCTTCTCCAACCCCCTAAACTCTTTTTATTCATTTATTTTGTAACAACTCCAGTATATTAAATATACTAGGATGTTTTTATAAGAATAATTAGAGCTACACTTACACACACCTACATAAAATGGTTAAAGAACATACTGTTTCTTTGGATGGTGAATTTCTGCCTCACGAAACGATGATTGTTCAACACTCATATAACACCTTAAAAGGTGGCCATTAAGATGTCACTATATTGATATAGGATATATAATATGTTTATGTTTCTGTATTTTTCTTTTGTGGAATACCTTTATGGTTTTTATTGTGGGTAAACACGGTAATTTCATTTTAGGAAGTGCGGACTACCGCCCCCTCAAAGTGATTTAATTCGTTAATGCCATATGTGGGATGTATAAAGGATGGATTTAAAGTTATTATATATGATGTATGTTACATATAAATGATTAATATAATTCTTGAATTAAAATATACATACCTCTCATTTGGTTTTAATTCCATTAATATGACATAGAAATGAAAGTAGCGTTCATGCGTACGTACGGCTTACCGTCTCCATGAACGGTGCATTTCATTTCTTACCTATAAATTATTATGTAATATTATAAATACATGTATATTATGGATATATATGATATATATGATATCCAAATCATGAATATAATTCTGGATATAATGAACATTTGACCACACGAAAAACATGTAATTGTAAGAAGTCCACTTTCGACTTAAGAACCAAATATCGACAAAACAAACATTATTAACTTAAATGATTACATAATGTTTATAACATATCAATAAGTGATATAAAAGGAATAATTAACTAGAAAAAGGTTCTTAATAAAGTGGAAATTAACTCAAATTTATTATTCAGGACGTTAAAGAATGATCGAGTCAAGTCGGACCCGAGGTAAGGGATCCTACTCCTCTCTTTCTTTTTAAGTACACTCTTTTATGTCATTCCTTATAAGATCATCTTTCTTGTTATTGGGATGTTCTTTTATATTAATCTAACTATAATTTTTATGTTCATATGATGAGAGACCCTATTCTCTCTCATCAATCCATTTTGGAAGTTTTGAGTGGCGCCGTTAGGCTGCCGAATTTTCGTAAGAGATCTAACCTCTCTCTTTCTCTTTAAGTACTCTCCTTTATGTCACTTCTTTTAAGATCATATTTGTTATGATGGGGGATGTTCTTTTATATTCCTATTTCTGTAAATTTTATTTTAATGTGATGAGATACCCTATTTGATCTCATCAATCCATTTTTGGAAGTTTTAAGTGGCGTCGTTAGGCTGCCGAGTTTTCGTAAGGGATTTTTCATCTCACTTTTATTCCCGTGAGATTTATGATACATTTACCACAATTTCCTTTGAGTGGTTTATGTACTGACCATTATTTTACTCATTGTGTAATATTATTTCATTTATGAGTATTTACATCAATGTTGTATTGTCCTTCTTTCACGGGGTGTATGTTTCGAAAGATACCCATGTCGGTAAGGGAACCATTCACCCTCCTCTTTTTAAAAGACTTATTTTGTTATGTCTTTTAATTCACATAATATTATTTTTGGATATGTTCTTCTATATCCTTATTGATGTAAATTTTATGTCCAAGTGATGAGATACCCTTTTTATCTCTCATCAACTCTTTTGTTTAATTTTGAAGTGACATCGTTAGGCTGTCGAATTTTTGCAAGGGAACTTCTTAACCCAATTTCAATTCTTTGGGATAAACTTGTACACCTTGAATATGTTGTTCTATGATTATGTGTGAATGTCCTATTATTGTTTTACACTTAATATCCACTTATATTTGGTGTATTCATTTGTCACACATAATTATTTAATTGATTTATCCTTAAACCAAGGATACCATCTTTGTATGGGACTTCGTCTCAATCTCCTTTCATTGAGGAATATTTTATTTTATACACAACATTCTTTTATACGGTGTATAAACCCCTTTTACTTTTACGTTTATCCAAAAGGAATCTTTCTTTATATGAAGAGTTTTACTAAACAACAAAAGGGAATGTTTTTTGTCATACGTATGCGGCGACAACGACTTCTCCACCGCTGTGACCATTATTTGAATTTCGACTTCCTCTACAAGCCATACCTTTTTTTAAAAGAAAAATAAAAAACCATGTTTTACTTTTCTTTCATTTTGGTATTGAAAATGGTTTTCATAATGTTTTATTATATGAATGTGGTGTATTGATATCTTATGATTGAAATGTGGAAATGTTATGTTTCCTTTATGCATGTTTTATGTGATACGATTATGTTATGGTTCTTGGGAATTATTATAAAGATGGGTGGTTCCGTGATAAAATAAGGGCGGGTGAGCCCGATATAGCACTCCAATTCATTGGGTAACACGAAGGAGTTAAACTTTAAGGTTTCTCCAAAGATATTTAGGGAATATACTATGGTGGGTATTCCAAACGTAACCAAGAGGGTTACTCCGTACGTAAGAATGTTATGAATGCCTCAAGTTACCTTTATGTCTTATTATTTCTATGATTTATTCATGATTTTATGAGGTATGTTAAAGTGCTTTTGTTTTATGGGTAAAGTATGATTTCATTCTTATGTATACATGTACTCATGTTTCCTTTCCATATTTTTATATCCCTTACTAAGCTTTTTATGCCCATCCCAAGTTTTTGAAATTTTTTTCACAGGTCAAGGGAAGGGTACATGATATGATGACAGTGTCAAGGAAGTGTCAAGAAAGAATCCATGTTTTATTTTAAATATGTTTCCATTGATGGGAAAAATGAATACTATCTTTTATGTAACCACTTTGTTTATATGTGGAATGTAATGCAAGTTTTATGATCTAATTCTCTAAAACTCTAAACCTGAAAAGATCTTCAATGTGTAATCTTGTAGTAACTCAAGATTAAGTAAGGTTTAAGGCTAGGTCCTTATAGTGCGACCACACCTATATATTATATATGATGTTCTTATATATTTTGAAATGTGACATGTGATATTCTTATCCATAAAGGTGAATAACATGTGATATATTAATTGACCAAATTAGTCTATTCTCATAGAGTGGGGGATATATGAGTTGAGTTTATTGTATGGTCATACATCATGTCTCGTGGTCACTCAATGTATTGAAAAAAGGTAACATATGAATGTGAATTTTAAAAAGATATGATAATTTTGGTCATAGTTATATAGTTAAATGTATTATATAGTGATCATGAAAGATCCTTTTATATCTGGAGTTGAACTAATTATTTTTATAGGCCTCTCTTTCTTTATATTTATAGATCCAATAATTCCGATTTGTTGTAAATAGTATAAAGTAGCATTGGTGAAAACATTGTGGTTAAATTAATGTGGATTGAGTTTGACTTATACAGAAACAAAAAAGTGTTTTAGAGTTAATATTAACTAATTATTTATAGGTATTCATAAGGTATTTAATATGATGTAATATCCAATGAAGTTATAGATAGATTTAAAAATGAGTTTTGGAAAATATCCAAAAGTATTTTAGGATATGATTTCATAAGTTATTGTATATGATACAAAATATGATGAAATAGAAAAAAAATCTTTTTGGATTTAGTGTATGTTGGATATTGAAGATGATATCCACTAAAGGATTTCATGAGAATATTTTATTTCCAATATATCCTTTAGAAATTTCTAAGGGAAATGGAATCAACTTCTTATTATGATAATAAAGATTTTTATATATTGGAAATATGTTTTATCAACATATTATGTGGATGAAACATAAAAAGATGCTACTTCTATTGTTGATTATTTTTGTTTAGATGATAACCATCACCATTAAAATGAACTACCCATGTAACATATCATTATTGGATGAATTACATGATATATAACAAGAGGGATGAGTTTTCTTAAATAATAAAATGATTGAATTATCTGAAGAATTAACTTATTAATTATGACACATGAGTTAATATATACATCATTTGGGAGAATCCTTACACCTATATAAAGACCCCTACCAAGTGAAAACGAGAATCTATTATTCTAGAATGATACTTGGGGAAGATTCCCCATTTTCCATGGCTCTCTTATCCTATCACCTTTTTACCTAAGGCCATATAATGTCATGGAGGATGGAAGGATATATATCATAAGAGAAAATATTTAGCTCAACTTTTGGATATATTATAGAGAGGTGAGTTTATTTGAATTCCCTTAGAAATCTTAATTAAACCATTTGTTGGCACAAAGACAATGAAAAATCTCACCTGTGTAAGGTATAAAAAATATTACAATGTTAATCATCAATAGTTTTTCATGGGTTTTTATCCTTATATGTATATTATTAATTTTAGGTTCTTAGTCACTTATGATGTTATATTTAATTGTTAAACATCCCTATAGACACACAATACTATAAATTATTATTTTCTGAATATGTACAGGAGATCAAAATTGATGGTTAGAGCTTAAAGTATGAATCCATGTGATGTTAAAAAGATTATAACATCATGAAGTTTGATATTTTGGATTACTAAAAATATTTTGTGACATTTTAGTAATGTGTTTATATTTTCCTCAAATTTTTCTTATTTGAATATAGATGTTATTTTTAAACAAAGTGTTATTATTAATTAAATGAAATACTATTTTTATTCACACACTATTTATTTTATTTGATT
The DNA here is from genome assembly GCA_963277665.1 of Viscum album. Classification (NCBI taxonomy): domain Eukaryota; kingdom Viridiplantae; phylum Streptophyta; class Magnoliopsida; order Santalales; family Viscaceae; genus Viscum; species Viscum album. The sequence continues at coordinate 1,666,448,235 of OY728143.1, read as the reverse complement.
GTATAACATACATTAAAATAATATAAGGTTAAAATAATTTCTATCTAGAATAAAAGTTTTTTTTAAAAGATATATTTTATAGACTAATTTTCCTTTTTAAGAAACTATTGTAAAAACATAGGCTATCATAAAATATATATTTTGTTAATAGTTTTTATGTTAAATATTCCCACTATATAAAATAAGTGAGATTTTCTAATAAAAAGTTATTTATACCAAATCATGATATTTTGGTAAAAATAAAGTTTATAAGAAGGTAGTTTGAGTATGTGTGGACTTAAAGAATATTAATGTATTGAAAATAAAATATTAAACTAGTCTGTTTTGAAGTGAATGTTACCTTATATCCTAAAATAGATTTGGGTGTTTTGGAAAAGATAAATAATATAAAAAGATACATTTTTTCACTAAAATGATTATTATGAACTAAAAATGGGTTATATATGGACATTATATGTTATTAACATCATAAAACTAGATTTTGTGACGTAAATAAGTCATATATTTATCATGTTATATAAAAGGTAGAACCCATGTAATCAGTTTTTTATGTCAGTAGTATATATACATGCGGTGAAATGATAATTAATATATCAGTGTATAATTTTTAGTAATACATTACTATTTTCCATTAAAATGTGCTCTATGTTGTGATGCAATTTTAAGGTTTTCAATTTTTGGATTTTTTATAGGGATTTAGAATATGCCCATGGGATAAAAAATGAGATTTTTTTGCTCGAAAACCCACCTTTTATACCACATAGAGTTCCATAAACTATCTCTTTATTATATTAGGTGTTCATATTTCTTATTGAATATTTATATCTAATGTTAGGTAATATTCCTAACATGATAATATTTATACACTGATATGTTTCCTAAACCAACCTTTTGTCTGATATAATAAGGTGGTGGGATGGTATGTTGTTAATATTATTTTCCATTTATTTTTAGTCGATATTATATTTATCATGTATTATAACGGGAAATAGATATAAGACATAAATTAAGAAATATTGATGGAATGTTTATTTATTCATATAAATAAACATTTTGGTTGTGTATATATATTAGGTGAGGGGCATGAAATGTGTTTATCTGAAAAGGTGAATGACCTATGACGTGTTCATCTCTCTAGTTAGTCTATTCTTCGAGAATAAACCAAATATGTGTAGTTATATGTGATCGATATACTCCATGTATCATAGTTACTTGATGTCTTAGAAAAATAGACTATAATATTATGAATACTTTTATATTATATAGTTGGTGGATAGAAGTATGAAGTTATATGTGCTTGATGAAGGTCATGTCCGATCCCATTCTATCTTGAGTATCATTGATGCTTTTATAAAGGCATGTCCTTACATAAATTTATCGGTTAGAGAATTCAGAATTGTATTCAATGTTTAAAAGGAACATATGGTAATATATTGTGGTTAATTTAATTGGGAATACATTTAAAAAAATACATAATCTCTAAATGTGTTTTAGACTTTATCTAAAAGGATTTTTTTTGGATCTTCTCCGTGATTTTGTATTATGTGATATATGATGCAATTTATGATATCTTTCAAAATTGTTTTTTTGAAAATATCTATTAGGATTTTGGGACATTGTTTAAAGTGTTATTATATATTAATTAATATATAATTAAATGAATAAAAATCTATACGTATTTTTTTAAGTGGGAGATTGATAGAGATATATCTTAAAGACCAATGTATATATAAAATTTTTATCTGCACATTTAATAATTCATGACATTATTTTATTCAAAATGTACAACTTATATAAGGACAAGGTATATCATATGGATTAGGATATGATATTTTATGGTGTAATATATGAAATATATTATTATATACTCATCTATATCACATTTTATGATATGTGAATATCATAAGTATTTCAATATGTAACAATCATAAACTATTACTAATATAAAAACTAAATATTAGTCATTAATTTTTGGGTTCCATCTTCCACTCACGTTATCATTGATCCAGGATATTTAATATAATGAATCATTTTAAAATATCAAATTTTGGAAATCAGATAAATGAATAATATATATATATATATATATATGTGTATTTGACTAAAGGACAAAAACAATTTGTAGAAAATGGGATTACTCAAACATTTTATAACATTTGATTAATTTCCATGAATGTTCAGGAAATATGCTCTGGCCTATATAAAGGATTCCATGGACATGAAATTAGTATTTAATCTTCTAAGGGTTAATGTTAATTCTCCCTAGCTAATGATAAATTACATTTCTTTCTTTACATATAAGGTACTAAAATTCCTTGGTCACAAGAACAATCATGCCCAATCATTAGGTTATTTTTCATCCCATAGATACCTAATTAGGAAGGGGTCATTAGTATATTTTTAAATGATCTTCATCAAGCATGCGATTAATGTAATTAGAATATTCAAATAATTTATGTATAACAAAGTCATTAATTTATATTATATAAGTTTTTAATTTCAAATTTGGTATCATATTGGTTTATAGTTTTTTATATCTTCCATTTTTAATAAGTGTTATTAGTTTATATGAAACCATAAACTAGGTTTTCATAATAATATAAATTGTCTTTAAATAATATAAACTCATTTATATCATGAAAAAACAAATACAATGATTAAAATCAAGAAAATGAACAATTTTTGAACTAAAAACTAAGGAATATTATTCCCTAATAATATTATATATATATGAATAAATTTAATAAAATTTCCACATCCTATTGACATATAATGATACATTGTTCCATTTACAAATATAATTATTTTAAAACAAGTGTAAAACATTCATAAATGAAAAAATGACCATAGTTTCCCTTGAAAAGTTACTATAATTATCCATGAGTAAGTCTTGGATATTTGGAATAATATACCAATCATTACAACATTTTTTTACATATAATAAAAAAATATAATTAAAAATATTTTTAAATGAAAAAATTACTAAACGATCTAATTTTATTATAAAGATCTCGGAAAACGATCCTCAATTTACTTTTTTACTTTTTGGAAGAAACCAAATATTAATTAGTTTTCTTATGTACTTATAATGATTGAAATTTTCATTTAAAAATTTAAAATTAGATTTTATATAAAAATAACACTATAATGTTCATAATAAAAACAAAGCTTGGGTACTGGTGAATATTTAGAACAACAATAATTTATCAATATATGATCTTTAAGAATAAAATAAATATCAATTTAGCTTTTTATATTCTAGGAATATTATAATGTTTATTTTTAAAAATCAAAATGTTTCTAAAACTATTGTAAAGCCTTCATAAAAAAATGATGTGGATTCATCATGAAATTTTTTATGTAAAGATAATCAATTAATTTTGGAAATATAGGAATAACCATACATCTATATAACATCTTCTGTTCTTAGAATGATTGAATGTCTTTTTAGGATTAAAATTATTTTATAAATATCAAATGACAACCAAACATTGAGAATCAATCAAATGAGATTGATTTTATAAAAAATCAAATGAAAATGATAAGGGGAATATTTTTACTATATATGATTAAAAAATATAGAAATCATATTATTGAGGTGATAAACATTACTTATAGTTTATTTAAATAATTTAATTTCATTTTCAACTTTAAAATATTTTTCTAATGTTTATAAATATGAAAACAATTTCAATATATTTGCTAAAATAATTTTCATATTTTAAATTGTAACATATATGAATGAATTTGGTATGAATATGAAGTGTGATGTTTATGGATTGATAAAAATTAGTATATTTATTAAAATTTATTACTTTGGTATTATTTATTATTTATTCTTAGTAAAAAACCACATGGTTTGTAAATTTTAGGTTCTCATAATTTATATTTAATTTTTCATACTTTACTACACTTGTCTGTTAAATATTTTTTTTTATTTTTTAGTACATTTTGAGCTATATTTTGAATGAATAATTTTTCAAAGTTATTTATTTATTTTTTTAAATTTTAATATATTATTAGAATTTTTTTAATATATTAATATTTTTATATAATTAATTTATGGATGAAATTTTTATTTTACTTATATATTTGTGTGCATAATAATTGTTATTGCATTAAATGTTTTTAAAATTATTTCCATAAATTTTTTTTTGATGATGGTTATAGTTGGTGGCTATAGACACCTATTTTAGAAGTCATTATAGGTTTTTAATAATTATTTTCCATCCATATAGTGGCCGAAAAAATCTATTACTATAAAATCCAATGATGATTTATAACTATAAAACAAAGAACACATGTTGTGACATAAAAAACCAAAAAAATAAATAAAACATGTTATAATAAACAAATATAAAAAATAATATAAAAACATGTGATATGCCATTAAAGATAATTTTAATGTAAAATAACATATTTGTTTAGAATGAAAATAAAAATAAAAAAGAAAAATAATGATTCTATTTCCATAAAAAATAGCATGTTTTTTCAATATATATTGTACGGTTACAACACACACAATAAATTAAACAGGCCTAGGTATTTGAACCCACGACATAAACCCTTAACTCTCCCACCCCAATGACCTTTCATACCCATGGGGGACCTATGTTTTGAAAATATACTTGAAAGATAAAATCTTTTATAATATAATAATTCAATATAAATTATAATAAATGATTTTTTATTTAATTAGAAATAATAAAAAGTAAAAAATGTTAAACACATATTTTTATTGGATGAAAAAATTAAATAAAGTAATATTTTTTATATAACATAATAAGTATTCTATTTTTTTCTGTTTAAAAATATTATAATAAAAATACATAACAGAACATAGTACATAACAAGTTTCTTATCCTTATAAATTAATGAAAAAAGTACAACACATATGTTTCACAAAAAAATTAAAAAAAAATCATTATAGAGGGTTGTAGTTTTTTCCTAATAAATGTTTTGGAAATATGTAGTGTAAATAAGTCATTTGAAAATATAGGATAAAATGGGAAAAAATTCCAAGAAGAGATTTTTTTTAAAAAAATTTAAAATTATTCCTTTATCATAGGTATAGAAATATAACAAGCTATATAGGAACAAGTATTTAAATTTATAAATTTAAATTATCATTACATTTTTATCAAATTAAAATTTATGATTTTTTTAAATTTATTAATTACATTTAATTCCTTACTTTTTTCTTCTTATTATTGAAAATATTTTTTCATCTTTGGTTACTTTCTATAGGATTGGATCAATTGGGATGTTAGTTTAAAAATTATCCACTCAATTTAATATGTTATATTACTACAAAATGCATATGGTAACATTAACCTAATGCATTGAGCCTGTACGATCTACTAGAGACATGTATAATAGTTAATTCATCATTTGAGTCTTCAAATTTTGCATAAAACATTGACCTACATGATATAACAAGAATAAAATTAATTATAAAAGATTTATTACCCTATAATATAAAATCTCTTGTTACTTTGATCTATATTTTCTTGGTGTATTACATTTCCATCACAATGGGGTTTGATCATGGAATTATATTGTCACCAAATTATATATGGTCATGAAATAATAAAATTCGCACACCTTATATACCTATACCACACCTTTTAGCCATTTTCATTATCTAAGATATGCGTTATCCCACCTAATAAATGTTCTTTATAATGATGTGTATAGGAATATCCCATAATCATTGATTCCAAACTTTTTGTTTTTTTGTGAGGGGGAGATAGAGAGATATCACTTGATCGTTTAGTTATAATAATATATTTTATTTTATTCTTATATTGATTTAAATATCTTTGGAGTTTAATTTATAATATTTGGTATAGAAGATAATTATTTACAATATCACATATGCATTAATTATTTCTTCTAGGTTTATCAAAATAATCAATTTAAAAATATCTTCTTATAGATATTTAAATTAATTTATTTTATATTTTTTTATTTACTTATTTATATTAAATGTTTTCCTTCCATGATCATAGGTAAAAATAATGCTTAATCATATAAATATAAGAAAACTATATTTTTTTCTATTATTTTACATTATCAATCAACATCACATGTGTTTGTTTAATTATTTTCAACCATTTTATTTTTATTTATAGAAAAATAAAAACATTAGACAATAACTATAGTTTCTCATGTGGTTTGGAGTTTTCTATTCAAATTATAGAGGTGAAACAAAAAATTTATTAGTAAAAGGTATATAAAACTCTCACAAAAATTAATAAAATATATGATTTAATTTTTTCTATATTAAATATAGACTTCACTTATAATGTGTTTGATGATGACTACTTATAAATATTTGAAGGACACTTTACCTTATAATGGATCCACCATCTATTATAGTTTAAAATCATATCCATATGACGTACATCATTCTTATAGGCATATTAGTACCTCTAAAAAATGAGAAGAAATAGTGATAGTCATACTACCTGAGGAGACTATCACATGAATTAATCATTAATGAATGAATATTAATCTTCTTTTCCTACCCCTATTTCATTAAATCATGTATAATTTCTAGAGAATGAGCCCTTAACAAATGATCAGCATATTTGGGATTAATTTTAGACAATTTTTAATTTAATTATATAATTTATGTATCCTTATTTAATTTTTTAATATTTGTTGATTAATTAATTACATTTAAATTCTTCTTAGAACATATGTTCATGATATAGAATAAATTTTAATTATAACAATATAGGAACTTGTGATCATATTGTGATGTATGATAACACATATCATATTTCATACATATATACTATATATTTGGATATATGTTAAACAATATGACATAACAAAAATAATATAAAATGAAATATGAATTTTGAGAATATATTTTTTAGTTATGACATGATATGGTTGTTATTTTCATTGTATAATAAATCATTAGTCGATATATTATGGTATCTAGAATACCAATGTAATTGTGATGTGGTATTTTTTATAAATAATATTTATGTTGAAATAATTATTTATAGGTTCTTTGAAAATTGTTCGAAGTATTATTTTTATTATTATTTCATTAATTTGGATGAGTTTTTATGTTTCTGTAATAATTCCTAATGAAATATTGAATAATAAACTATCTATAAATTGTCCAATAATTAATTATATTATGTCATTAAAATTTACAAATGGCTTTCCCAAACATAATTTAAGAATAGTTTTATTAGATGAATTTTAAGTGTAATAGTGGAATTAGTAAATTATTGATTGTATATAATAAAACAACACTCTAATAGACACATCATGAAATTATTAATGTGTGAGTTACTTAATGTTGTATGAAATTATTTGGGATGAAATGAGATGCATGTAAAATTTGTATCATAAAAAAGAAACTCCTTATATATTATACTAAATACAATAAGTATCATTAAGTGATTTGTAAATTAAATTTTTAATAAATTCAACTCAATTCAATTTAAAAACAATATATGAGGCACACCATTAATTTGATCATACTAGACACATCCTAAAAATGATTTACCCATTATGGTATAAAATTTAAACCACTGATGAAAATATATATCTAAAACTACTAGAAATAATAGAAAATTGACATACTAAAGTAAATATAATTTTTTTACGTTAACCAATAAAAAATTATTACATTGATATTTATACTTGACACATTTATAATGAACAAAACATCATGACATATCCATTGAAAATTGTTGGGAAAGTAATTTTTACATAACATATAATAATTTATGTGATTATTATGTTAAAAACACATGGATGATAAGAAAAAAATATAAAAGGTAATTCTAATTTACCATTATATTTAAATAAATCATTCATGAATAATATTTACAAATATAAATTGAAATTTAATTTGAACTCAATCAGCAGTAAGTTTTTTCCAAAAGTAAAACAACCATGAGTAATTTAAATGAACCTATATAAGAAAAATAATCAATTTAAATTAAATATTATTGGAATATAATTAAAAATATTATATTGAATATTTACTTAATATTTAGTGATTATTTTGATAATGGAAATATTTTGAGAGAACATATGAAGTGTGGTAATTAGTAATATTCTAGAAGATTGTTTTAGTTTATTAATTTAATATTTTTCTCTAGTGGGTAGTTAAATAAAGTTATTATTAACATTTACCCTTAATAAAAATATCTAATTGTATATTAGAGAGATCATATAGGATCAATAAAATGGTGATTATAGAATTCTACATTGACAGATGAAAAAATATTTATGAATAGATGGAATTTTTTAAAATTGATTTGAAGAGGTGAAGGTGAATTTTAATAATAGAATGGATTATATAGAAGTTATTATTGAAAAAATAATATATTGTGAGTTTTTCATATGGGAGATATAATTTTCTAAAAGGATTAAAAATATTATGGTATGGATTAATTTTTTTTGATATAAAAAATTCATTTTCCTTTATACTGAGACAATTATAAATATATTACTAATCCAATTCACCTTTTCTAAAAATAAATAAATAGATGAGTTAAAATTGTATGTGATATTTGGGAGGCTATATTACATGGTTAATGATGATACCTTTAAATTAATAATCACTTTATAATATTTTATTTAGTGTGTATTAGATGATAAAAAATACACTAATGATGTAGAAACTCACATTTAGAGGAGAACCTTATAAATATTATATTTTTATATATTCATTAGTTTTCATATAAAAAATAGTTTAATGGTAAGAGTAGTTTTTCCATAATGTAAAATGTAAAAAAGGTTTTCTATATTATTAAAAAATAGGTATAAACGGGTCATGCCCCCTCACTTTGGGATACATCCAATGGATTCCTTAAATTATTTAATTGGCATGAGAGAACTGGGTTTCCTTTGATTGATAATATAATAAAATATATCATTCTTATTAATAATTTAATACATATATGTATATATATATATTCACTACATTCATCATTGGTTGACTAAATATTTAGAGTTTGAAAATATTATCATGAATATAAAATGAATGACTCCTAATTTTCCACCACCTGGTTTGTAGGTTGTGTAATTTAGAAATAATTATATTTTTAAATCTTGATAAAGGATAAAAAATTATTGCTTGTTATATAATAAATCATGAAAATTATAAGAGACAATGAAATCCAATTATGATATATCTATTGAACAAATAATATATAGAAGTGATGAGAATAAAAATTTCAAATGAAATATGTGATAAATTATAAACTATTATTGAGTACTATAAATATAAAATAGAGTAAAAACTATAATAATAGAAAAAACATTGTATGATTCAAGAATGAATAATAATGTTTTTTCTGATTAATCTTTTTACTAAGATAAATTAAATTTTATAAAAAATTTGAGTCTGTGAAAAAACATGGTGGAATATATTTTTTTATATAAGTTACAAATAATAATGCTTAATATATTTACCTTGAAGGTATCATCAATAAAATATAATTATCTATATATATGATACCTCTAAATAATATATATGGCATATTTATATAGTTTGATATTAGAAAATTTCCCAAATTCAAAAAGAAGAACAAATAGAAGGAATTGTTTTTATTAATGTATCTAAGAATATAATGAGAAAGGAGAATGAAAAGTCCATCCTATGGATTTGGGGGAGCGATAATAAGATTAATGTATCAATAATATGATGTCCCTTATATATAAAAACTTTTGTAGTTAAAAATTAAATTACAATGGAAAATAACTATTATATTTTTTAATTGATTCCCCATAGTTAAATTTTAAAAGTACTGTAATAAATGAAAAAATGATGAAATCTAAGACTAATATTAGGGGTATTATGATCCTTGAAGAAAATTCAATAATAATGTGAATTTAAAAAGAAACAATAAGGTTACCCATTTGAAAATATAATTATAAAAAAGTAGTAAATGTTGATATTTCATGAGAAAGGGATATAAGGAGATAATCATTGAAGAATATGTTCTTGATGAGGAAGAAATTTTTAATTGAAAAATGAATATTCATAGAACATGTTTATAATTGGTAAGAGTATTCTTATATGGAAAAATATAATGAATCACATAATATAATACTGCATAAATATAAGCTATATAATTGTACTGATTATAATTTTTATCTAAAAATGATATCATGAATATCAATAATGAAGTGAAAACTATAGATAAAATAATTTTAATTCCTGAAAAGGGAAGTTTGTTTTCTAAAAATTATAAAAAAAATTTCATTATAAGTTCTATAATATGATAAATAAAAATATTAAATTGGATAATAGATTTTTTAAATGAGTAATGAATTTATGGAGGTGAAACAAAGTCTACTTATTGTAGAAAATAATATATCATTGTTGAATATTGGTTTTGAAAAAGTTGGTGATGTTTGAGATGAATCATAAAATACATTGAGAAAAGAGTTAATGTACCAAATTTTTTTTGATGAGTTTATTAAAAATAATATACATCATTCCATGGGAAATAATTTCGTGAGATTTTCTAAATACTTATCTTATACAATTCTGAAGAAGGCATCATTAAAAGTAGTTTTAGGAAAATAAAAAAATTATTGATTTAATTTGTTTATAGTACATGTTTGAATGTTTTAATAGATAAATATATATTGATAATATTAAAAATAATCAAGCCATTATGTCAATGTAATTCTTAATAATATTTTCAAATTTTATTTCTTTAAAACATTATAATATGAACCTTTAATATGGCTAATAAATGAACCCATAAAAGATGGAAAGAATGTGTTCAATGGATAAAACATAAGGTTTTATTGAACTTTTTAGTGTTTTTGATCCTTTATAAATAAATAATATTTTTTAAACACATTATTTCACTTAAATAGATAATAACATAAAAATAATTAAAATGGAGTCAAGTTGGGAAGAGGATATAAAATTTTGAGATGAAGAATCCCTTGATTGAGTAAAATTTAAATATAAAAAATGAAAAAAATATTTTATTAACTCATGGAAATATGTGGGATATGTGATAAATATTTTCATTATTTTAAAAATTGTTTAATGATTCTTCCAACATAGTTACAAAAAACAACACATTCATAATAGAATTTTAAATGAAGAATACCTAGGAGAGAAATGGTGGTACATGTTATTTTAAATAAATTAAAGAAAGAAAACTCATGAATTTATAATAGTTAATATTCTAAACATACAATCAAGGATATGAAAATTATAATAATCATGGAGCATCATAATAAAATATTAGTGTCATTTTATAATTATATTTTTTAGAAAATATTGTGTGTGAACCTCAAAAATTAATTTTTATAAGTTAAAGTAAAGAAGATATATTATTTATTGAGGACTTAAAGATAATTTTTTTGATTATTACTCAACTGTTTGATCTTATAAATGAATTTATATTTTCTAAGTGTGGATTCATCATATGAAACATAAAGTAAAAAAATGACTAAATGATAAAATAATGCATCTAATTATTTTAAAATGAAAAAACAATTAATTCTTATTATATATTTACTAGTGAATAAAATATTTGTTGATAGAATTTATGTCTACCTTGAGAAAAGGAATATCATAATGAATATAAGAGTATAATTTTTGATTTGCTTTCACAAACTAAAATGTCTAAGATATATTTTTAAAAAAAATATGGAAACATGTTTTAAGAAAGGAACATGAGAGAGGAAACTGAACAAAATTATCCATTTGAAATAATTATTTAATATATATTTTTTGTAAAATAAAACATTATTCAAAAGTTGAAACTTATATTTTGTCACCTTTATAGTTTATTTTATAAGAATTATATGTAATGATATTCATGAAATACAAATTATATTACCTTTATAAGTTTAAAACTATTAGAAGTCATGTTGTAAATAATATAGACCAATACATGAACAAATTAAAGAATGATAATAGAATAATTATCACCTAAAATGATTTGATAATAATTTTTCTATGAATGAAATCATCCATAAGAACAATACTTATTATACTTCTGAAAAAAATTAAAATTTTAAGATAGATAAAATTATATTATTAAAACCAGAATACCCTTATTAAATAAATGTGAAATCCTAGAACTCATGCTCCTAGATCTAGTTCTAAATGCATAACCAGTAAAATTCAGAAATTCATGATAAAAAATGTGACCCAACTTCAACTATAAGAAACATAAAAAATCAATGGAAATGATGGATCACTTACTTAACAAATTACTATTTAGGATTTTTGTTTTAGAGATGTAGGAAAAAATCTTACATAAAAACATGACAAAAAACTAGTTTATAAAAATCTATATAATCAAAAAAATATCTTCATATCTTGTAAAATTATTAGGAATTATATACTTGAAAGAATTATTCATTACTTGGGGAAATGAAATATAATAATGAAAGATCATAAATGCTCAATAAGGGTAAACAAGGAATATTACAATGATCACATAATCATAACATGAGAGTAAGGGCATGAGAACATATGCTAATAATTTAAAAACCAAACCCAATATTTCATAGATTATAATATTGAGTAAAGGCATAACTATTGGTTATTTTTATGGAATGAATCATAATGTATTTAAAAAACATAGTCCGTGAGAGTATAAAATAGAAATTGGATTGTGGAAAAAAAATAATATTATAATATTATGAAATTGTATAAATAGAAATAGGTTCACTAAATAATTAAATAGAATGCATTAGGTCCTCACAAAAACTTATAAACATGAAAAAAGAGGTCCACACATGATCTTATGGTCATAAAATCTAGTCCTATGTATAAAATGATGGGCATGAAAACCTAGTCTATGAATAATCTTGTAGACCTAAATGTCACATCCAAACATAGAATTGTGAACATGAAATTAGGTTCACACATAGCATATTTATGTCATGAGTTATCTATATATAACCAATGAAATTAAGGTATACATAATTCTATGACCACCTGTTACATAACCATAAATTATTTATATGTTTTCTATAAGATCATAAGTCATTCATTATATATCCAAACTCATGTAAAGGAAAATTGTTTCATAATTGTTCTATATTTTATCAAAACATAACATGTGGAAAATCAAAGGGTTCTATAAACACATCATCTACATAAACTTTTATCATTCATATAATTTATAAGGATGGTTTTATTGGATCATATCCTCAAAAAATATTATGTAATATCAATGTTTTTTCATATAAGAGGAATAAATCCTTTAAATATCAATTGAACATTTCTTGAGGAATATAATCTCTTCACATTGAAAGCTATATTTAAAATATTAAAATTAATTAAATATTAAGGAAAAATTTTATTTCAAATTACATTTTAAACTTGTAAAGAAAGCCTTAAATTGTTTGGCGGACATGATTGTATGAGATTCTATTCATTTCGTTCTTGCTAAACCAATGATTCCATTCACATTTTTGTAAAAATTCAAAAGTTCCTGATTTAGAAATTACTAGGAAATTCATTTCAAAAATGTGCCTCATGGGTAAAAATTTCATTAAACAATCAATGGATATAGGTAAAACATTATATCAAACATTTTTATAAACATGGGTAAAGAATAAAAAGGATTTTCGACCAGAAAGAAAAATAAATCATTTTTCCATAAAATATAATGTCGGTCTATTGAGTTCACAAAGAGATGAAAATGAATGGAAAACATGTAACCTCTAGAAAAACGGAGTGTATAATAAAATTCATGATCCTATTAGGTGGTATATAATAAATTTTATTCATAAGAAACATAATTATAAACAATCTGAATAAACAATAAAATTGTAACATAAAACCCTTACCACATTGGTAACTTTTGAATAATAAGATCCATGAATGATTAACATTTCATATCATGAAAAGAATAAGATTAATCATATAAATTGTTAAATTGGTTGTATATACACTGAAAAAATGCTCAGTAACAGATATAAAAAATAATAAATGAAACCCGTGAGTTCATGAATTCATAATCATTTATTCTTTTTTCACAAATAAAAAATGAGCTCAAAATAATCATTTTATTACCCACGAAATCAATTTTTCTTACAAAATATTTTCAGAAAAACATTTCATAATAAATCATAATGGAAAAATTAAAACCCCTACATGTTTCCCTATAATCATGAGAATCTCATTGAAACTTTTAAAAAAAAATTTACATTTAACCCTTAAGGAATAACATGTACATTCCTTTAAACATAATATCATTATATTAACTTGTGAAACAAAAATTATTTATATAAAAACAATATTTAATAATAATTAATCAAATAGGGAACATGGGACATAATTTTCATATTACTCTTACCATCACTCTTATAAGTTGAATATATAAATATGGTCAACTTCTAACCTAAATCTTATATAATGCATTAGAGGTCCATCAAGGACCCAACCAACCACGATTTATAAGAGAACCACCTATCCATGGTTTATAACATAACCTCATATACTTGATTTAAAATGGAACATGACTTCACTATAAAAAATTCCAAATAACCATAAAAAAATTATAACACATAAAAGATTAGAATTTTTAATATTACAGTCATAAAAATATTCATTTCTCCCATAAGAAACATACTTTCGGATATATAAATATCCCAAAAATTTAAAAAACTTAATGAAAATACCCTGAATAAAGGAATAAAGGTTTTTTCTTTTTCTTTGAAGAAAACATGAATTATTTTAAATTAATAATAACATCAAATAACTTTTATGATGCTTGAAAAAACCGTTTACATCATATAAGATAAAATATAACATTTCTTTTGTGTTTTTGTCAAACTGTTTTGTATAAAACACATAAAAGTATTTCTTTTTTAAAAAATAAAAATAATGTCAAAAGTAACCTTACATTCCCTTTATAATTCATTCATGTCCATATAAATACATCAATAAAATAATTTTATGAATATCAATAAGGATGGGAAATATTTAGAAAGTAAACCTTTAAAACATTTACAATGAGGTTTTAAAAGTAAGGTGTTCCTTACCTTGAGTATAACTCACCACCTACATTATCTATATTCATAAATAATAGAATTATATTAAATAATTAATTTCATAATAAATTTTTTTCATGTTTATTATTACATTTACTTACATGTTATAATAAACTAGTCAATCAGTTAACTTCACATCATGTGTTTTTACGTTATTCAACTCGTATGTCCAAAATGACTTTGGTTGGTAGACTATGGTCAGTGAGGAAATTATTAAAAAATATGTAAAATAATAATAATTATATTAGTATCATTTTTATGAAAAAATTATACTTTTAATAACAAAATTGAATGATGGTTATGAAAAATTAACTACGTTATAAAAATGGAAATGGTAAATCATACGTACCCATTATTAATGTTTACATTTTCAAATAACCATTATAAAAAAGAAGGTAAGTATTATTTAAATTTAAATAATTACAATTACATAATAAATACCATATTAAGTTATAAAATAATATATATATATATATATATATATAAAATAAACACCTGATGTGGTAATATAAATTTAATCACCTCACTTTGTGGAGGCAGTAATCTACACGTATGCACGAATGATGTTATAATTTGTCAATGAAAATAAAGGTACAAAAATAAATGACATATTAATTTGATAGAATAAAAATTATGTCATTAATATCACATATATATATATATATTAAATCCATCATTATAAATTTATGTGGTAGGTGGTATTAGAAAATGAATTACATCAGTTCAGAAAGCATTAGTCTTCCATGGACATGAACGATGGATTTAATTCCCATTTTACTAAATAGGATATAGATATAGGTTAAAAAATTAATATAAAAATATCATAGTATATAGAAGATACATTTTTTATTATTTCATAATGTTTGAAAAGTATTTTAAGGATGCGGAAGAAAAAATAAAACAAAAATTATTGGTTAAAAACTATACCTCTTATTCAGAAAACCTCTCACGTTTTACACCACAATAATTCCTTGGATGGTTTGATAACTAAAAATACCTATATGTAGTGTGGGATGTAATGAAGGTATTTAGAAAGGGATTGTATGAACCAAATTCTTTTTTATGTGAGGATAAATTAGGAGAGAATATTCCCTTTTATAAGTGAGAGGAGGGGAACCCATTGGATTAAATAAAATATTCATTAAATTAAAACAATTTTCATTAAAAATGTATCCAAACTAATATAACATGAAAATAGGATTAGTATGAATCTATATCCTCTCATCCAATAAAATTTGGACTTGTTTAGATTTATTTTTCACATTTATCTCTTTGTTTTACGCCGCCGTTATACATTTTGACACTTAACACAATATCAATGTTTTCTACAAAAAAGGGGTAATAAAAGTTACTATAAAAGGATAAGAGACCCATAAATAGTACATAGATGATAATATACACCACATGAAATTCAATTGGACAAAGATATGATATTTAAGAATCATAAATTTGTTGATAAGATATTTTATATTATAAACTATCATTAATGTCATTTTGTAACTATTCATTTAATATGACTATAAAATCAACATGGAAGAAAGGGAATTCACATATAATCATTTCAAAACATCATTAATTTGTTATATTTTTATAAAAAAATCATGTAACATAATAAATTAATCAATTTATGTTACATTTAATATTTCTAAAATCATTTATTTTATTTTTGTATTAGTTGGATAATTACTATATATTTGTTGAAGAAAACATTAAGGTACATACATCATTACTAAATATTATTAATAAATTACCAAGATAAAAAAATTAATTATCTTTCAAATTAAAATTTTTAACATGACATATTTTTATATACCTTTCATAGAATAATGTATAAATTAAAAATAATAGGGTTACATTTATGAATTTATCCGTTACAGAAATTATAAAGGTAAAAATCAAGGATAAATGGAAAAAACACAATATTTTCACTCTTTCTAAGCTTATGGAAAAAATTAACGCATACAATCAAATAATGGAATGTTTTTGGGTCTTTTTTTATTCCTTACAAACTTATTGTTATCCTTAATAAAATACAGACCTCTTGACTCTAAATATATAATTCATTTTTCATGATTCAATTCTCAAAAGTGAAAAAAATAAATTTGAAATTAAGCCCATAAAATGTGAGGAAAACTTGTTTTTTTAGAAAAATGCCTTTTATTTTAACTTTTTTACAACCAGATTCATTTAAAAAATTAATCCCATAGAATATAATGGATTATGTGTAATCATAACGAACTAATTCAATTTTAAAAGAAATCCAAGTTAAAATATAAATTTTAAATTGTAACACCCCGCCCGTACCTCATTGGATTGAGGAGGCGGTGAGGGATACTTGGCCTTAAGCGACGTTCCCAAAAATTCCAAAGGCTGGAAATAAATGTCGAGGGCTTCAAGATCAAATTAGGGAACAATTTTTACTTAAGACAAAACCAACAAAACCATCCATTATCCACCACTATATGATGCATGTCAATCAAAACATTCTAGTATGTATTCCCAAAGGACAACCAAGTTGTTCCACAATACAACCCAAAACCAATACAACCAATACCATATCAGAGTACAATGCAGAAGACCAAACAAAAAAGCACCACGTTCCATGATACCACCATAGCTCTACACCAAGCTCTAAGCTCTAAGCTCCACCAAACGTCACAATGCACCACTAAAGGAGGGAGATGCCTTACCTTTTACCACGTCATGGTACACGACATCTGCAAAGACACCAACGTGCCAAAGTAGGGGGTGAGTACTAAAACTCATTAGGTTTTCCCAAAATGACTTCCCTACACATGCCACTAGGATAAAACCATTAACACATTTATATAAAATAGTTTATATAAAATAATCAAAAGTGCTACCATTACCATAAGCCAACCACACCCTTACCAAGCCATTTCACCCAAACCAAACCAACAAGTGAAAACCAACCAAACATACCACATGACAATTAATCATTCACACAATAGAATAATAATTTCCAACTTGTAAAGAAATTCACAACAAACAACCAAAATGACCAAACGGTGGAGCTTCCGTCCAACCCGTTCACCCATTCACAACTAGTGGATCTTCCCGTCCACTTATCCTTTTATGGTGGCCCTTCCGTCCACTATCCATCCCCTTTTTATAGTGGTACTTATCTCCACTTCCACACAACATTCCAATCAATCAAAACCAAGCATATAACCCACCATGGTCACAACAACATGCAATCAACCAATTCCATTGCATATCAATCCACTTCAATAAATCACTCATTTATTGAAAATCATTTCCCACGCCAAACCAGATTTCAATAAAACAACCTATTTATTGAAAACCCTTTTCCATCAATCATTTTTACAAAACAACCATAGCATCCCATTTTAAAATCTCCATTTTAAAATCCACAAGAATAACATTTCACCATAAAACCCCATTTTTCCCCAAAAATACCCAAATGGATTTCCGACCAATTTTGCACATCAAAAACACAATTAATTTCAATCCAACCAAATTAATTGTAACCAAAAACCACTAGTTCTAATCAAGTGGAGTCGAGAGAGAAGCCACATACCTTTAGGGTTCCCATGAAATTGACCCACAAGCACCCACACCTCAAATCCAGCGAACACACCACCAAAACCTCTCTAGATCCCCTTCCCTAACCATCACAAGACTTAAAATCATCATCAAAGGCAACAAAAACCCTATATATACACATAACTAGTGTAGATATAGAAAACCAAGAAAGAGGGAAGAGTAGATCTAAAGGAAAACACAAAGAACCCAAGAGGAGAGACTTACCTGGGAGAAACCACATTCAATCTACCAAGAAACCTCTTCAAAATGCTTCCAAACCGAGAGGGAGAGCCCCTACAACACTTGAGAACCGAAAATCCCAAGTGAGGATCGAGTGGGAGGAAGTTTGGAGAGTAATGAGGCAAGCCCGAGTGAGCCAGGGTTTTAAAAGCCTATTTTTAAGTGGCCACATGGTTAGCCCGCACAGTTTGAAAAACCGTGCGCTAACCGTGCACACGCTACTACCTCGAGAGCAAGGGTCCGCATGGTTGCCTCGCACTATTTCTTGGAGAATCCACACGGTTTCCACTAACCGTGATCCCTAAGAAAAGCTTCAAAAGTCATTCAAAACCATTCCAAACTCTCCCAAACTCTTCCCAACTCATCCCATGCACTTTAAAAACATAAAAATGCATAAAAAGGCTACATACCTTAAACTGGGGGTACTGAATTCTCCACACCATTGGACTTTCCATCCTCAAAAATTAGTGAACCCGCCCTTTGCTGAAAGAACTCAGGCCACTGCTTGACCATATCTTTATCTGGCTCCCAAGTCCTTGCTTGAATCTAACCATGCTACCACAAAACACGAACTAAACTGATTCTTTTACCATGTAATAATTTCTCTTTCCTATCCACAACCCGCACTGGAACATGCACCAATGAAGCATCTGGTTCTAGTTCAACATGATCCCATCAAATCACATGGTCACGATCCGGCTAATACTTTTTCAATTGCGACACATGAAACACATTGTGAACCGCATTGAACCTAGGTGGAAAAGACAAATGATAAGCCACCGCACCAACCCATTAAAGAATCTTAAAAGGTCCAATATACCTCCCATATAACTTTCCCTACTTACCAAACCGACGATGTCCCAACCTAGGAGAGATCCTCAAGAAAACATGATCACTCACCTCGAACAACAAAGGCCATCGACGATGATCCACATACGATTTCTGATAAATCTAAGCTGTCTACATTATCTTCTTGATTAACTTGATCTTCTCTATAGTCTCCTGGACAGGGCTCGGTCCAACCATTGAGGACCCACCTATTTCCACCCAACATAGTGGAGAACGACATGGCCACCCATACAACGCTTCAAATAGATCCATCTATATGGATGCTTGATAACTGTTATTGTACGATATTTCAACCAATAAACAGTGCTCCTCCCATGAGCCACCAACATCCATGACACAAGCCTGCAACATATCCTCCAAAGTTTGTATCGTCCTCTTAGATTGACCATCCATCTGAGGGTGATACACCGTGCTCATCATCAACTGTGTCCGAAGGGATTGCTGCAAGGATTTCCAGAAACAATATGTAAAGCTCAGATCTTTATCTGATACAATCAAAACTAGAACACCATGCCTCTTTACCACCTCCTGGATATAGATTTTGGACAGATCCTCCACTGTATGAGATTCACGAATTGGGATGAAATGGACCGACTTCGTTAGCCGATCCACTATCACCCAAATGAAATCGTGCTTTCTTAGCGTTCTTGGGAGACCTGTGACAAAATCCATCGCTATTTGCTCCCACTTCCATATAAGGATTGTTAAAGACTGCAATATTTCTGCTGGCCTCTGATGCTCTGCCTTAACCTGCTGACAAGTCAAGCATCTCGAAACAAACTCAGCCACACTTATTTTCATACCAGCCCACCAAAATTGTGCATTCAAAACTTTATACATTTTTTGAATTCCAGGATGAATAGCCCATCAAGAATGATGATATGCCGTGAGAAGATCCTCTTCAAAAGAAACTGGTACAACCATCCGATTCCAAAAACACCAAACTGAATCTCTATTCAGTTGCCAACCCTAAATGGTCTCCCCACCATTGAGTCTCGACCTCATGGTCACACACTCAGAATCAGATATCGGTACCTCTTTAACCAGGCCAACCAAGTCAAGAATCAAGAAAACCGGAAAGAAGACCGCTCTATCACCATGGTCCTGACATTCTAACTGCATGTCAGCTATAACCGACATCAACTGTCACTGGTCTAATGCCTGTTTCACCACCTGAGCATATGATTTTCTACTTAATGCATCTGCCACAAAATTTCCCTTACCCGGTGTGTAAATCAAGTCAAAATCAAAACACCTTGAGATATTCCATCCATCTCCTTTGCCTCATGTTCAAATCCATTTGTGAGAAAATGTGCTTTAATCTCTTATGATCTGTATATACTGTGAATTTCTCACCGAAGAGATAATGACGCCATACTTTCAAAGCATGTACCACTGCTGCCAATTCCAAATCATGAGTTGGGTAGTTCTTCTCATGCACCATCAACTTCTGTGATCCATATGAAACCACATGATTCCCTTGCATGAGAATTCACCACAACCCTGATCCCAATGCATCACAATACACCACGTACCCTTTTCCTGGTTCTAGAAAAACCAAGATTGGTGATGATGTCAGGCGGCCCTTGAGCTCTTCGAAACACTACTGACACTGTTCATTCCACTGTAATGGAACATTATTTCTTGTCAAATCTATCATCGGTGAAGCCAAACATGAAAAATCACAAACAAAACGCCGATAATACCCAACTAGACCAAAGAAACTCTATATCTCAAACACATTCTTTGGCGGTTTCCATGAGATAATAGCCTCTACCTTTTCCAGATCCACTAAAAAACCCCTTTCAGAAATCACATGGCCATGAAAACGAACTTCCTGTATCCAAAAGTCACACTTTGACAATTTGGCATACAACCACTGATTCCTCAAGATCCCCAACACTGTCTCTAAGTGCTGCTCATGCTCTACCCTTGTCTTTGAATACCCCAGAATATCGTCTACAAACACCACCACAAATGAATCCAGATATCTATGAAATATCCGATTCATCATTTCCATGAACACCACTGGCACATTCGTTAGACCAAAGGGCTTAACTACATATTCATAATGTCCATATCTACCTCTGAAAGCAGTTTTAGGAATATTTTCCTTCCTCACCCGCAATTGATGGTATCCAGACCTTAGGTTGATCTTGGAGAACCAATGGGCTCCCCTAAACTGGTCAATCAAATAATCAATTCATAGAAGTGGATATCTATTCTTTATCATAACTTGGTTTAGTCTACAATAATCAACACATAGCCTCAGAGTTCCATCCGCCTTTTTAACAAACAATACCGGCACTGCCCACGGAGACGTGCTAGGATAGATAAACCCTTTGTTTTCTAACTCTTCCAACTGGACTTTCAATTCCTTCAATTCAGTAGGTGCCATCTGGTAAGACGGAAGTGAGATAAGATTGGTCCTCGAATGAAGATCAATCGTAAACTCCACTTCTCTTACAGGAGGTAACCCAGAGAATTATTCAAGAAAAACATCCATGAACTGATCCACCACTTCTAGAAGAACACTCAGCTCAACACCGTCTACTAATTCCAATGATAACACCATCAACTGATATGATATCATGCCCACTGCTGGTTCCAACAAACCTGTTGCACCCTTCCTTTCATGCCTCTTTCCTCTAAAGAGATGTCTAACACCATCATGTGTCGTAAAATCCATTGTCTGTGAATTACAATCGATGTGGGCCTTAAACTCCACCAGCCAATCCATTCCCAAGATTACATCATACCCATCCATCTCAAGCACTAAGAAATTCAAGGTTAACTCAAACTCACCAACAACAATACCACATGCTCTACACAAGAAGGCTCGATACTCTCTTAGACCTAGATTAGTTTGCAGTTTTAAAATCGAGGACATCATTTCTACCCTTAAACCCAGCAAATCAACCACACATGCAGCAATAAAAGAGAGTGAATCACCCATATCAAACAACACGTTCATCAAGGTAGAATTTAAAAGAATAGTACCTCACACCGTGGATGGTCCCGTCTGATCATCCACCACAACCTTCCTGACTCCGAACAATTCCTTTATTACCACACTCTGCTCTTTATTACTTTGCTGAGGAATCATGGTATTCCGAGAATCACCATGACCCACTTTACTCTACTGACGAGGGGTGTGCTGCTGTCCCCATCCCATCGAAGCATACGACGTTTGTGATCCTTGAGGAGTGTCACGCGCACCCGAACTTGGAGAATTATAACAATAATGCTGCAAATTTCCCATATGCTTACAATTATGACATGCTCGAGGTTGTTCCGTACAATCCCGCTTGATGTGGATCATGGAACCACACTGAAAACATCTTGGTTTGCTTTGGGGATTCGGAGAAGGATTCACCAATCCTGCCGTCAGATTATATTCCATATTCCTACCCTAGGAATAAGTGTCCCTCCTTCACTTGAACTCAGCATTATAGTTCCCACTATTCCCCATGGGTACCACCATGCTTCCTCCACCCTGAGCGCCCAACAGATCCCACTTAGCCATCGAGGCTCTATTCACCGACTCTGTGTAATCATCTATACACAGTACTACTATCATTGAACGGATTTCTTGCCTTAACCCCGCTTCAAAGATACTTTCCTTCAACGACGTTCTACCCACCACCTCGGGTTCAAATCTCACTAAGTTCATAAACATAGATGAATACACTGTCACAGACATATGCTCTTACATTAATCTGAAGAAATTATTCGTGCACTGAATTATGAACTTTTGTGGGTAGAATTGTTAATTAAATAATTCCTCAAAGCCTTCCCATGTCACACCCTGGTCTGTCCCCGCTTGGACTACCAACTCCCACCACTAAAGGGCAAGATATTCCAACATATACGTGGCCAAATTCACTTTCAACTCTACTGGTGTTCCCAGGAACTCGAAGATCTTGTTCATTCTATTCAACCATGCTTCTGCCCTCTCTGGATCTGAATCACCCCTGAAGACGGGTGGATTTTTCTTTTGAAGCTGAACCGCATGATCCACATCCCTTGGTTCATCCACTTTGTTTCCACTTTCCATAGCTTGGAAATCTCGCACTATACTCTGCACTAACTACTGGTTCACCTGAGGCTTAGGTGCAACCATGTTCTCATCGGCCACTTCTGGTTGGTCTCTATGACGCCTACCCGGTGCCATTTCTATAAACAAAAAACAAACAACCATGAGTCTCACTTCCATAGACATCAAAGAATCCCAGTTCAAATCACATTACACAATACTATCGCACAAGGATTTCCACAAGTTCACATTTTCCATGTTTCACCATTTTGAAAACCAAACCATTTTCAAAATATAGAATTTATTCACATTACAATTTCACACATTAATATCACACTATAAATAATTATACCCCAATGAAATATTCATCCTAGTGGGAATTCATTTCTACCATGCATGTCATGGTCCTCTCATTGGATACACCCACGACAATGAGATATCCAATGTCTATAAGTGTCTCCAAAACAGTTATGTACCAAACTCCTTGGTAACTTGAATTTCAGCATAAGAGTGTTAGATATGTCCTTTTATGCTATACATTCCAAGTTCCGAAATTCCTATGCCTTTCCACCATCCTGACTCAAGTAATATACCACAACGAATGTCAACACCAAAACCAATGATCGAACAACTGCTCTCACTTGAAAGATAAGGACCGAACAAACTGATACCACTTGTAACACCCCGCCCCTACCTCATTGGCTTGAGGAGGAAGTGAGGGATACTTGGCCTTATGCGACATTCCCCAGATGCCAAAGGCTGGAAATAAATGCCGAGGGCTTCAAGATCAAATTGGGGAATGATTTTTCCTTAAGACAAAACCAACAAAACCATCCATTATCCACCACTATATAATGCATGTCAATCAAAACATTCTAGCATATATTCACAAAGGACAACCAAGTTGTTCCAAAATACAAACCAAAACCAATACAAGCAATACCATATCAGAGTACTATGCAGAAGACCAAACAACAAAGCACCATGTGGCATGATACCACCACAAATCTACACCAATCTCCAAGCTCCAAGCTCCACCCAGTCATCACAATGAGCCAATAAAGGAGGGAGATTCCTTACCTTTGACCACGTCACAGTACACAACATCTGAAAAGACACCAACGTGCCAAAGTAGGGGGTGAGTACTAAAACTTTGTAGGTTTTCCCCAAATGACTTCCCAACACATGCCACTAGAATAAAACCATTTTCAAATTTATATAAAACAGTTTATATAAAATAATCACAAGTGCTACCATTACCATAATCCAACGACACCCTTACCAAGCCATTTCACCCAAACCAAACCACCAAGGGAAAACCAACAAAACATACCTAAATCCATTTCATCATTCACACACTAGCACAAAAATTTCCAACTAGCAAAGAAATGCACAACAAAACAACCAAAATGACTAAATGGTGGAGCTTCCGTCCAACTCGTTCACTCATTCAAAACTAGTGGATCTTCCCTTTCACTTATCCTTTGATGGTGGACCTTCCATCCACTATCCATGCCCTTTTTATAGTGGTACTTCTCAACACTTCCACACAACATTCCAATCAATCACAAACAATTATATAACCCACCATGGTCACAACAACATGCAATCAACCAATTCCATTGCATATCAATCCACTTCAACAAATCACTCATTTATTGAAAATCATTTTCCCTGAAAAACCAAATTTCAATAAAATAACATATTTTTTGAAAAATATTTTCCATAAATTATTTTTACAAAACAACCATAACATCCCATTTTAAAATCTCCATTTTAAAATCCCCAAGAATACCATTTCACCATAAAACCCCATTTTCCCCAAAAATATCTAAATGGTTTTCCAAACAATTTCGCACATCAAGAACACAATTAATTTCAAGACAAAAAAATTAATTTTAACCAAAAACCACTAGCTCCAACCAAGTGGAGTCGAGAGAGAATCCACCTACCCTTAAGGTTCCCAAGAAATCGACCCACAAGCACCCGCACCTCAAATCCGGCGAACACACCAATGAAACCTCCCTAGATCTCCTTCCCTAACCATCACAAGACTTATAATCATCATACAAGGAAACCAAAACCCTAGATATACACACAACAAGTGTATATATTTAAAACCAAGAAATAGGGAAGATTAGATCTAAAGGAAAACACAAAGAACCCAAGAGGAGAGACTTACCTGGGAGAAACCACCTTCAATCAGCCAAGAAACCTCTCCAAAATGCTTCCAAACTGAGTGGGAGAGACCCTCCAACCCTTGAGAACCTAAAATCCTCAGTGAGGCTTGAGTTGTAGGAAGTTTGGAGAGGAATGAGGAAAGATCGAGTGAGATCGGGGTATAAAACCCTATTTTTAAGTTGCCGCACG
This sequence comes from Viscum album, assembly GCA_963277665.1. Classification (NCBI taxonomy): domain Eukaryota; kingdom Viridiplantae; phylum Streptophyta; class Magnoliopsida; order Santalales; family Viscaceae; genus Viscum; species Viscum album. Next base: position 1,666,422,149 of record OY728143.1, on the reverse strand, counting down.
GTTAGCCCGCACAGTTTGACAAACCGTGCGCTAACTGTGCGCACACTACTACCTTGAGAGAAAGGGTATGCATGGTTGCTTCGCACAGTTTGGAAAACCATTCATAGGTCGTGAGAAGCCTAATGTTTCCCCCAAGACAGTTTCCTGGAGAATCCGTATGGTTTCCACTAATCGTTCTCAAACCGTGCTCCCTAAGAAAAGGCTCCAAACTCATTCAAAACCATTCCAAACTCTCCCAACCTCTTCCCAACTCATCCCATGAACTTTAAACTTGTAAAAATGCATAAAAAAGGCTATATACCTCAAAAAAGGGTACTACATAAATACTTTAAAAGAAAATAAAAATAAGTATTTCCCTTAATCCTTGAAAAATCAATCTTTTTATGAAATTATAAAAATTCCTCCTAAAATAATTTTGACATGATCAATTAAAAAATTTTAATCATTTTTTCAAATTAAATTTAATTATTTTTGAAATAAATCTTACAAATGAACCTATATAATTCCTCAAAATACCATTTATTTAGAAATAAATATTTTTCTTTTTAACTAAAATATTTCTTAATATGCTCATAATGAATATAACTTTACAATTAGAGAATATATGTAATTTTTTATCTTAACATTACTTAGGTGGTTATATTCTCCCCCCTTTTTGAAATTGCATCCTCTTAATTTTATTAACTTACTAAATGAGTGGGGATACCATTCCATGATATTATTTTTGGATTCCCATGTTTCTTCTTCAACCATATGTTTTTTTTTCAAAAAACCATAACCTAAATAATTTTTCCTATAAATTGTTTTTGTAAGAACTTACTATGTTTTGTTTCATTTTTTAGTAAAATATTCTCTTTTAGAATTAATTAAAAAATCCCATTAGGAAGATCATGATTCATAAGAAAAGGTATATTTTTCTAAGAATGTAATGTTTCCAAAGATTAATATTGATGAAGAAGGTGTAATCATATTTGAAAAAAGATTAGGTGTTCCTTAGGATTCCATGTTAAAGGGAAAATTTTTGGTACAAAACATAGTTCCCTATTTTTTATTCATCTTGTTAGCACTAAGATATACAAAGAAATCTAGATTATTACAAGTGGGACGGAATGAAAAGACATATTGTTGAATTTACCATGAAATTTTGGCTTGTTAACAGGTTATTGCAGGACTACAATTATCGAAGGGGATATTTCATCATTTTCTAGATCCATTTTATAAATTGGAACAATAATCAATTTATTTCATCATGGGATTACCAAACACATATCAGGGTAATAGTTTAATTTTGTTTATTTTTTATTAACTAAGTCTTTACATTTCCTTCACATTCTTGATACTATATATTTAGATAATATTTCTCAACTATTTATTAAGGAGATAGTTTTGTTACATGGAGTAGATCTCTCCATTATATATTACTAAGATCTTAGTTTGAAATATAATTTCAATAAAATACTTCAGATGATGTTGGGTAATGAATTAAATTTTAGTAAAACTATTCATCCACAATATAATATATAGTCTGAGTGACTGATTAAATCCTTTGAAGACATTCTTCGTTTATGTTCAATTAATTATTAAGGATGTTGGGATAAAAAACTTTCATTAGTTTAGTTATAACATAATTATATATTTCATTCCAATATATAGATAGAACCTTCCATGGATTTATATGTAAAGTAGTTTCAGACTCCTACTTTTTGGGATGATGTTAGAGAAAGAAAGTTGTTAGGACTAGAATTGTAATAATGAATGGTTGAGAAGGTAATTTCAAGAGTATTTAATTTTTTATTTATTCTTTTAATAAATTAATATAATGGTCATAAAAATGAAATATGGCACAAAGTGGCCACATATTCATAAATTTTATAGACATTGTTGAACTCAACTCATCTAATTGGATTAAGGAAATTGTTTGATAAATTTTCAAGTATATGATTAGTATATTTATAATATATTTGAAAATAATCCCATAGTTAGTATATGATAATGAGGAAAAGTATAAAATTATTGATATTAAAGCATAAAAAATTATATAATTTTAGAGAAATTTTGGGAGTTGATTTGGCGAGGTGGATTCATCTTATACAATCAATGGATATTTTGAATATAATGTTTCATAATATATTTATATAAGATTAATGAATAATGTAAAGGTTTAAATTATTAATGGTTATCAAAATGTCAAAATTAGGACTAAAAGTAAACAAAATACAATAAGTTACACAAAAAATTTAGAGAATCTTAAACCAAAATAGGTTAATAATTTTCTTAAGCATAGTTAATTAATGATTTCCATGGATGAATAAATAATTTGATTGAACAACGTATTCTATGTTGTATTTTCCTTATAAGTAGTGAGGAAAAATCATTCGAACTACATAAGAATTCATGAATATGTGTAATGATAAAGTATAGGTTATTTAATAAAAATTAATATCATATATAAAGGTTATTATAATGTTAAAATTACGATTTAAAAAAAATATTTTGATTAAATAAATAAAGAAATAATAACCTTCCTGTTATTGGTTTCCAAATAAAATTATAATATTTATCAAATTTATTTTAATTTTAAATTTATATATAGAGTAATAGTAGAAAAAGCATTCATTAAGATTCTTGAAGGCTTAATTCTTGAAAAATGATGAAATGGATGTTCTCAAGCTAATACAGGCTCTAATATGATTTAAATATGAACCAAAATACTAGTGGTATAAGTTGAAAAAACTATATAAATATATGAATTTTAAGAATAAAAAAGTATATTATTGTATCTATTAGTATAGATACTCTAATATTTATTAGATATGATAATCACACTATTTTAATAAAAGAAAATTTGTATTTCATTAATTACTCTTTTGAATAGAATATGATAAAATTTTAAATAACCATGTCAGATGAGATATAATTATTCTATATATTAAATGTAACGTAAAAATATAATTATAAATTTATTTCTCAATATAAATATAAAAATGAATTATTGATGTACTATGAAACACAATATTAATTTAATTTCTCCTAACCCAAGATTGTTTTTTAAATTATGTAATGATGATAAAGGAAAAATTATCAATAAAATTGAGTATAAAAGATTTATTAAGAGTTTTTTTCCGAGGAAAAAAATGCCTATCAAAGTGTATTTTGTAATAAATTCTAAAAATTTTTAGTGTGACATAAAAGTTCCACAAATGAAGGATATTAAAATTATTTATAAGATATATGAAGGAAATTATACATAATGGTAAGTTGTAAAAAAACCCAAAAAATATTAATCATTATGGATTCACAGATATAAATTTTGATAGAAATATAAATAAAAGAAAAACTATACATTATGGAATGTTTTTCATGGTCGAAAAATGCATCAGTTTGAATTGAAATAAAAAAATCAGTAAGATGAATGTATTTTTTATTTTGTATATAAATCCTCATATAATGAAATTATAATTGTAAAAGAGTAACTAAAATATAAAAAAGTACATGTATTATTACCTCAAAAGACTAGTTATGAAAATGATATTTCTATTATTTCAACCTTAAAGATAAAATAAAGTTTATATTTGATAATATATTTTATATTGAGAGTTAAAAACTTAATGGTGTTAACTCCCTATGTGATATTATAGGAATATGTTTCTAAAATATTTCTAATGTAACATTCCATTGATATATTTCATTAATTGATGTTGAAAATGAATATTTTTCTTTATCCACATTTTACATGAGGTATTAATAAATATTTTTTCTACACTCCTAATTTAATTGGATTATGTTTTCAAATATAGAGACGCAATAAATATTTTTAGATAATCCAATATTATAATTATTGAAAAGGGGAGTTCCATAATTTTTATAATATTGGTATTTTTTTGATAAATTAAGTATTAAGGGAGAATTTTATGATTTCATGGATAAAGTTGAAAGTACTCTATATGTGATCACATCATCATCACACATCATGTTAATATGCTTTCATATATTCTTATACAGAAAATGGAATGAGTTATTCCCCTTATTCTGGATCTTTGAACGAATAAAGTATTTATTTTCTAAAAAAAATTAAAAAATTAAAGTATGGGATTTTTTAATGTCTATAAAAAATAAAATTAACAAAAAAAAACCATAATACTTGATAATTTGGGAATAATATATATTTTTTAGATAAATATTGAATGGTGTTCCACATAAATTTTACAAAAATGTTTTAAATATCATTGTTTTAAAATATTCACATTGTTTAATTTAATTTTTTTGGTTAATTTTAATCGTGTTCTTAATTCTACTCATAGCCTTTTAGTAAATAAAATTTTCACAAAAATCATTTAGTAAAGATTTATCTCTTATTCATGAAATCAGGACACCAAAATAATATTAATATCTATAGTCTATGTGATAAATTAAGGAACATTTGTTTATATAATTGAAACAAAAAAAATTTCCCACATAAAATCTGAATATGATTATTGAATATATAGAAAAAGTTTAATTAAATAAAAAAATGTATTCAAACTGTAACTGAGTTAAGATTCAACTAATAAAAATGATTTGTAGAAAAACCTATTCCAGATCAAAAAAATATGTATTACATGACACTCTCACCAAGTTTATAGAACCTTCACAACTAACATTCAATTTTTCAATTTCCATAGATAGGTGTAGGAGGTTTGTGTTGATCTATATCATCATTATTTATCTCCCTATGAGGGGTGGGATCAACAAAACATATAAGGTGATAAAAATAACTATTAGAAAATCCAAGATTATATAGTTTACTCACTTGGGTTTACATTCAAATGAGGAATATTGGGAACACAAACACACACACACACATAGAAAAGTGTTTGTTATTTTGGAACAAATTATTATCATTACCACCCATCTCAATATTTTAGACATGTTCATAGCCTAATAATTGTTTTTCAAATCACAAATTATGTTCTATATTCATCATTTTACATAATTTGAAAAAACATGGAGGTATATAGTGGGTGATATAGTATAATTACTAAAAAATCATCTATATTGTGAACAATTTTTATTCTCTCCAATGATGAATATCATGGGCCTCAAAATTGATGAATAATGACGAATTGTATTAAAAAAATTTGTATGAAAAATGATGAGGGTTGAAAACAAAAATTTTGAAACAAATTCTATAGATAGAACACTCTTAATTTCAGTATTAGAACATTATACTATTTGGTATTATGAGAAATTGGTCCAATTCATTTCCAAATGTTTTATAGGTTATCAAAATAATCTCCACCTATAATAAAAACACAAAAAATGTGAAATTATATTATTTAAAAATTATATAAAAATACAAAAAATAATTAAACAAAAATTGAAAATATAACTTATGGTAATATTGTAAACCCCATAATCATTTATGAACGTCAGTTTAATAGTGGGAAATATTTTTGAATCACAATGTGTTATTATCATCTCTACCGACACAACCCTATATAGCCCAGAGATGGTGTCTGATAATAAATAGATTGGCATGATTAGATGGAATCAAGACCTAGATGAATGATCAATTTAGTAGTCTTGGTAATCAGGATACAAAAATTATTGTTTTATTACAAATGGATACACTAATTACAACATATTTTTTTCTTCTAAAAAAATAATAATCTTGAGGATAACTCTAATCCATCTAGTATATTCCTGCATTTATTTCATAGTACGCTTCATGGATTCTTGGGGAAAGAAAAATATTAAGGGTGAGCTCAAATACTCAGTAAGGGAAAAATATTGTGGAAGCAAAAATTAATCAAGGAGAATCATCAATATGGAAAGGTAATTATCTGAACACACATTCCATGTAATCCATAAACAGAATGAAATTATGTAAGCAATATGGAAAGGTAATAATTGGGAAAAAATTCCACTAAAATAAATAAATAAGTAAAAATAAATATTGAAAGGTATGAAAGTTAATTAATGATATAATATATCAAAATGTCCAGTGGGTACACCACACAAATAAGTAAGTGGTGGATATGACATTTATCTCATAGATGTAAAAAGTGAGATAGAAATCCTTACTAATGTAGTAATAAATTTATTAGAAAACCCAAAGGTAATAATCCTTAAATAAAATAATTAAATACCATAAATATAATATAATTAATGATATTATATGTCAATGTGTCATTAATTGCAGTATATATAAGAAATTAGGTGTAGGATAATAAGTATGCCTCACGTAATGAAAATGAGACAAGAATCCCTTACCTTATCCTTCCTTTTTGTTGTATGGTATTTAGCCTCCCATATAGTGGTTTAATTTTTTTTAATAACTAATAAAATAAAAAAATAATTTTTATAATATCAAATATTAACTTATTAAAATATTTTATTTTCTTTTTGCTAACACTCTTTCATTATTTTAACTGAATTGGGTGTTAATTGCCTAGTTTTCTCAACTATGTTTTGACTTGTTATTTGTTCTTCTTATAAAATATATCATGGTTTCATCATATAAAGAATTTAAATCATGAATAAATTATCATATATATTCAGTAAATTTTTATTAATAATATTCCATAATATTTGTAGATTAGAAATGAAGTTCACGGTTCATGGAGATGGTAGGTTGTACACACGCATTAACGCTACTTCCATTTCATTGTTTAATTAAAATAATTAAAACTAAATGATACATATGTATTTTATAATTTAAATTATCATATTAATGTTATATATGTTTCATAGGTATATTACAACCAACCTTTATACGTTACATGTATGGAATGAATGAGTCATATCGCTTTGAGGGGGCAGTAGTCCACACTTCATCAAACGGAATTATCGTATTTACACATGATGGAAGCATAAAGGTATGTTATAAATAAAAATTAAAGAATCATAAATATATTTTAAATGACATATATATTTTATATAAATATATTTTCCATCATAATGTCCACCATGAGAGATGTTAGGGAAAGTAGAACAATCATCGTTTCGTGAGGTAGTAGTTTTCCATACACATAAACAGTATGTTTGTTACCCATTAGATGGAGGTGTGTGTAAGTTTAGGTATAAATATTAATATAAAAATATCCTATTATATATAGGATACTGTTTTTTCTATGAAATCATAGAATAATAAGAGTATAGTGAGTGGATAAGGGAAATGAAACTAGAGATATTGAGAGAAGGCATTTCCTCTTAATCGGGAAACTTCTTTTGGTGTATACCAAAAGCTTCCTCAGATTGATTTCTGAAAAAAGGTATTCTTATAGGTCATGTGGATAGATGTTTGGAGACAATTTGGTCTGGTCTTGTCTAATCTTAAGAGGTTTTAGAGGTGTGGGGAATGGGTAGAGGTGATGGCCTTTTATAGGGAAGGAAAAAGACTCACTTGGTATTTTTGAAAAGAAGTTAGGTGTGCACATTTTATTACCTAATAAAATTCATACCAAACCAAAAAAACTAAATAATTTAAGTATAATGGGTGATATATAGTTATAAAATTGGTGTTGGACTAGTTCTTATGATATTTGGTCCCTTAAACTTAGGGTTTTAGTCGATTTATAAGCATAATTACACTACAATTGTTATAATTAATTTTAATCACTTTCACTAATCATTTTTTGAAAAATTATTTTGATATTATAAGACAGAAAATATCATTCTTATTTAAGTGGTGTATGTTGGATTTTCAAAATTAAAATCACAGAAGTGAAAAAATTAGGATTAATGCTAATATTAGAGACAAACATATTAACTAGTTTTTGTAGAAAAATGTTCAAGAGATTGTTATGTTTTTATATTAAATTTAAAATTTATACTGATTATAATGAACTAAATTATATTAATATATGTATAATTGATCCAATTCAACTTTAAAACAAAATTTACAATATAATTTAACACTAATAATTATTTAAACAAAAATGCAGTTTTTAACTAAAACATAGTATTTTTCACTATTTACTAAAAAATGAAGTTCCTCAGAAAAATACCAAAAATTAATCCTAAGATAATTTTGACATTATAAATTCAATAATTATTTTTATTATATAAAATTAAATTTTTAAATGAGTAAAAATTAAAATTTTAAATAGGTTTTCCATTAAAAGGCGGTTAAAAATGCCTGAATATAGGTTTTTATATAAAATATTGGTTTTGATCCTATCTTATTATTACCAAATCTATTGGATGAATATAAAAAATAATTCAATAAATATGTAAAATATTTATTATGTTAATATCACACACTAATTATAAATAATTTAATATATTTGTGTAAAATAGCTTTGTGAGCACACAAATATTTTTCTATAAAAAAACATCCCTCTAATATTAAATTTGTTCTTATATTCATTTATATTTTATTTGTAACCAATGATTTAGTTTTATAAACCACATATTTTCATAATTTAGTTAATAATATTCATAAATGATAGTTTATATATTATTACATTAAATAATTATATTTTTATTGTAGATTGTTTCTTGGCAAGACTTGGTATTGCGTATTACATAAGCCATCCAGGAAGGTCACTATTGTGTGTAACGCAAGCTATAGAGGAAGGTAATTATTGTGTATGATGTATACTAACTTAATTTCACATGTATTTTAGGATAACTTAGTGATTCATGCATTAAAATATATTGAATATATATTAAATAGTAAATATATTATAAATTATCGGGATATTACCTTACATGCTTGGTGTTGCGTGACATACGCGCTATCAAATAAAAAGATATTATATTAGTTTTTTGAGGAGTCACATTCTCCCCACATTATTTAAATTGTATCCTAACAATTTAAAATCGATCATGGTGATAGATTTCTTGATACTTCATATGTTTTAAATCCCACATCGTGAGAATGGTTCATAAGTAATCTTCTGTAAAAAAGAGAATTGAATGTACAAAGTTCACATGGAATACCATGTAACTAGGTATCTAAGTAGTATAACATCAGTTTCAAGTAGATATACATAATTGGAGGAGAAAACAAAAATATTAATAGGGATTTAATGAGGCCATCAATCAAAAAAAGTTAATGATCAATGGAAAGTTGAGGGCCTCAAATCCATAAATATTTAATGATTTATAAAGATATCGGTTCAAAAGAAATTTTGGTATAAGGAAAAAATTTCTATTTCAAAGTCATTTTCTTAATGTTGGGTAATTCTTTTACTGACCAGGAATATAACAAAATAATAATACTTGATAGGTTTAAATCTCATATAAACAATCATAATTTTTTTGTGCTCCGAACAAATTCTAATGCATCCCATTACTCCCAAAAATTAATTACCAACAATAATTGTTTTTATGCCAGAAGCACTAAAAGAAACTTTTAATGGGTCATAAGGCTTATAAAATATTTACAAGTCTTACTATTTGTCTTTGAATATATACAAAAATAAATATGGTTAATAGATTAATTTATAATCCTCAGAAGTGTTACTACATGTTAAACATTAATATTTATTTGTTAATTTGTTTAACTAAAAACCATGAAAATTAACAAGGACATTAAGTAGGTCACTAGTTGGAATTAATCCCTTATCATCCTTAAATAATCGGTTCAAGGCTCATGGACTTTCTAGATTTTATTGGTTGTCACCTGGATTATAGGTTTTCCTTTTCTAAAACCCTGTTTACATAATTTCGAATATATATATATAATGAATATCCTTGAAATTAGGTTAATCAATAAATAGAATTTTAACCACTGTTTTCAATAAAACCTCAATACATAAATACTTCATCCACTTATTTCAACATTGATAATTAAATGGTCTTGAGTTTATCCTCTAGGAGAGTAAATTGACTTGGGTAATGTCTAGGTTCCCCACATTTACGTCAAAAAAATATAAAGGATTTCTTAGGATGAGCTTAATTTGCTTCCATTTTACTATTACTTTTTTCTTTTAAAATCCTCTTCATTTTGTCTTTCTTTCCCCCACATAAATAATTTACTTGTTCCATTGAGACACTTTCCTGGGTGTCTCCTTCCACACTTCTCACATGTCAAAGGTCGAGCATTATTTTCTACATGGTCTCCACCATTCGAGATCTTATCATCCTCCATCCTTCTCTTCTTTGGTGCGATCGAGAGTCAATATAGGTATATATTGATAATTATATTTAGTGAAAAATTATTTGTCATAAACATGATATCATTCACTCCTGTCAACACATCATTTGGTTTCTCATTTTCACCATCTTTTCTTTCACGTTAAATGTTTACTCGAATCCATAGGGTTCCAGCCACTGACTAAAACCAGAAAGAATACTGTGAACAAAAATAGTCATAGTGAGAAAAGTGTGTAATTATCTATAATATATCTAAATCATGAAACATTGTTTTTAAAACATCTTAGGTTTAACCATGATTATTCATGGTAAATATCCTTTCAAAATTTTCATAATGTTTTGTAAAGAAAATGTGTATTGTCCTATGAATATCCTCCAGGAGTGTTAACGTAGGTTCGCAGTAAGGCCCATTGTCATGTACCAGGTTACCCTGAGTTAGGCCCGAAACACCTTATTGAAGTTGTTACTCGTAGGTATATCTACACCACAACCATGTCCACTTTTAGTATCCAGATATAGATGTATTGCAAGGAAGACCCACAAAATCTATACTTTAACAAAATTCTTGGGTTTTCATATATAATTATCCTCAAATTATACATTAGGGTTACATTATCTAACCTTATTTTTCATAAATCTAGTTCCCAAGGTTTTTAGTAAACTTCCTTTGGTGCCAACTGTAGCAACCCATCCCTAGATAGCCCAGATCTAGTGTCTGCTACTAAATACATTGGCATGATTATAAGGAATCAATCCCCAAAGGAACTATCAGTTTAGTATTATTGGTAAACGAGATACATAAATGAGTATTTCATTACAAATTGATACACTAATTAGAAAATAGGTTTTTTATTCTAAAAAAATAAACAACTTGAGGATAACTCTAATCTATCTAGTATATTCCTAAAATTCATTCATAGTACGCTTCATGGATTCATGGGGAAAGAAACATAATAAGTGTGAGCTCAAATTCTCAGTAAGGGAAAAGTATAGCGGCACTAATAAATAATCAATTTGAATAGTCAATAGAGAAAGGTAATTAAATAAACATGCATGCCATGTAATAAATAAACTGAATGAATGTAAATAATCAATATGGAAAGGTAATAACTGGAAACACATTTCATTCAAATAACTAGATAAGGAAAAATAAATATATCATGGTATGAAACTAAAATACATTCCATTAACCAATGAAATGAAATGAAATGCAACCATAGATATACTAATGCAAAATATAATGGATGAATAATAAATAAAACTACAATGAGGTAAAATGATTTCTTTATGGATGTCATTTCTTAGGTACATGAAAACCTATTAACATCAAGACCTTTCACAAGGCATTTTAAAATTAAGGTTAGAAACCAATTTGTGAAATTATTTATCTCATGAGAACCAATCGATGCATCAAAGAGATATATAAAGTCCAGGATCCACCCATCATTTCCATTCCAAAGCATTCCTCATATTGAATAAACAAAATAATTAATATGCCTAATCAAATAACCGTATTTTCTGATAAATGAGGATCTATCAATAATTCAACATTTAATAAAATAACTATCAATGTAGGAACCGTATGTAAAATGGTATACGGTTTAGGAAATAGAAATATCAATGAAAAAAATGAAATAGATGACAAGGGGAAATTCAAATGTCAATGATCATAGGAAATTGAATACATCAATGTGACAATAAAATAAATCAAGGAAGTTAATGTAAAAAATATCCATTTACAAATCAATAATAAACCTTCCAGAGGAAGAATATGGATGATATCAATACAAAAAACCCAAATGGAGTAAAATAGAGGGTTGTTATTATTGATGAAATAAAATATTAACATTTAAAGTTATTCTTAAGGAAATTTCCTTTTCATTATTAAAACTTTTTAAATTGATAAGGATGCTTCAATGAAATGATGACAGATAAATTCATACATGTTGTATGAGGTAAAAAGAATATTCCTTTTGTACGATAAAAGGTTAGGAGATGTCTCATTGGGAAAGTTACAAGAAGATTCATTATAAGAGATTGAAAAAATAGAAAAATAGTAAAATTGTCTTTACCAAATCATTTTAAAAACATTTTTCAAAACCTTTTAATAAAACATGGTTTTTAGAATAAAATAGGTTCTCTGAAGAAGGAGAGAAATAAATTCGGGTTTTCTTATAAATGTTTTCTAAAAACATCTTGGTAACAATGTGTAGAAAAATGGTACTAACACTTGAAATGGTCATGAATTACTAGAGAACAATTAAACTATTTTTTTGGAAAATGGTTATTTAATTTCCTATAATAGAAATTTTATTTAATGATTATTAGAATTAGTCTTGAGGAAAATAATCTTTAAACATTCCAAAGTGTCCCATACCACTTTGAAACATTTTTAAATCATAAAACTCATGAAATAATAATATTAAATTAAATTATTAAATAACATGAATTAAAATTAATTCATGATATTATATATCAAAATTTCTAGTAGTTACACCACACAAAATAAGTAAGTGATGAATATGACATTTATCTCACATATGTAAAAAGTGAGATACAAATCATTACTAATATAGTAACAAATTGATTGGAAACCCCAAAGGTAAAAATCCTCAAATAAAAAATTTAAATAAAATGAAGATAATAGAATTCATTATATTATATTTCAATGAGGTAGTAATTACACCATATATAATAAATTAGGTGTACAATAATTAAGTGTGCTATAAGAAATGAAAATGAGACAGAAATCTCTTACCTTATCCTTTTTTTATGTGGTCTTTAGCCTCATGTATAGTGGTTTAAAATATGTTAATAACTAATAACAGAACCAAAATCATGTAAATAATATCATATATTAACTTATTACAATATTTTTTTACCCGTCTGTTAACACTCTTTCATTATTTTAAATGTTTTGGGTGTTAATTGCCTAGTTTTTTCATGTACATTTTGACTTGTTGTTTATTTCTTTTATTAAATATATCATGGTTTCACCATCTCAAAATTGTAAATCATGACTAGATGATCATATATATTCAGTACATATTTATTAAAAATAGTCCATACTATTTTGAGATTATTCATGAAGTGAATTATTCATGGAGACGGTAGGTCGTACATACGAATGAACGCTACTTAAATTTAATTATTAAATTAAAATAACTAAAAATAATTCATACATATGTATTTTATAATTTACACTATCATATTTATATTAAATATATTTCATAGGTTTATTATATCTAACCTTTATACGTTCCATGTATGGCATGAACGAGTCATATCGCTTTGAGGGGGCGGTAGTCCATACTTCCTCAAACGGAATTATCGTATTTAAACACGATGGAAGCATAAATGTATATTATAAATAAAAATTAAATAATAATAAATAAATTATAAATTAAATATATATTTTATATAAATATAGGGGAAATCATAATTGCCACCATGATAGGCGGTAGGAAAATTTGAACCATCATCAGTTTGTGAGGCAGTAGTTTTCTGTGCATAAAAACAGTATGTTCGTTACCCATTAGATGGAGGTGTGTGTAAGTTTAGGTAGAAATAATAATATAAAAAAAATCCAAGTATATTTAAGATACTTTATATTATATTATATCATAAAATAATAAGTGTATAGGGAGTGGATAAGGGAAATGAAACTATAGAGCATGAGAGAAGGTGTTACCTCTTAATCAGGTAACTTTTTTTGGTGTATACCAAAAGCTTCCTTGGATTTATTTCTGACCAAAGGATGTATCCAAGGTCGTGGTGAGGGATGTTAGGAGACAATTTGGGAATTTATTGGCTGAAATTAGGAGGTTTTAGAGGATTGAGGAATGTGTTGAGGTGGTGGCCTTTTATACGAAAAGAAAATGACTCACTTGGTATTTTTGAAAAGAAGTTTGGTGTGAACATGTTATTACCAAATAAAAGTCATAAAAACCCACCAAAAATCAATAATGGAAGTTTAATTTCCGAGATATGTCCACAAAATGGGTGTTGTACAAGTTTATAGGTTATTTGGGCCCTTAAAAATAAGGTTTTAGTCCAATTTTAAGCCTAATTACACATTAATTACTATAATTAATTTTAATAACTTTCACTAATTAGTTTTTTTTCAAAAATTAAGATTTTATTAACAGAAAAAAAATATAATCTTTATTACAAAGGTTTATTCCATATTTTCAAAATTCATATCATAGAATCGATTAAATTAGGATTAATGCTAATCTTGCAGGCAGGCAGATTAAGTGGTTTTAATAGAAAAATATTCCAAAGATTGTTAGGTTTTTACATTCAATTTAGAAGTTATATTTATTATAATTAAATAAATTATATTAATATATGTAAAATTTATCCATGTAGACTTTAAAACAAATTTATAATATAATGTTACATTAATAATTAATTAAAAGAAAAGGCAAGATTTAGCTAAGACATAGAATTTTCACTATTCTCTAAAAAATGAAGTTCCCCAGAAAGATCATAAAAATTCATCCTAAGAAAATTTTAAAATTTTAAATTAAAAAACTATTTTTATTTTATCAAATTAAATTCATAAAAGTATGAAAATTTAGATTTAAAATATGTTCACCCTTAAAAGGAAATTAAAAATGCCTGAATATAGGTTTTTATGTGAAATATTGGGTTTGATCCTATCTTATGCTTACCAAATATATTGGATGAATATAAATACTAATTGAATGAATATGTAACATATTTATTACATTAATATTACTCAATAATTGTAATTAATTTAATCTATTAGGGTAAAACAACTTTGTGAGCATAAAAATATTTTTCTATAAAAAAATCCTTTTATTATTAAATTAGTTATTATATTCATTTATAATTTATTTGAAACCAATTATTTAGTTATATAAACCAAATATTTTCATAAGTTACTTAATACAATTCTTAATGGCTATTTTATATCTTATTATATTAAATAATATTGTTTTAATTACAGATTATTTCTCGGTAAGACTCGGAATTGCGTATAGCGTAAGCCATCGAAGAAGTCTGCTATTTTCATGTAACAAAAGATATAGAGGAATTTCATTGTTTCATATGATGTACACTAACTCAGTTTTTCATGCATTTAAAGCTAACTCGGTGATTCATGCATTGAAATATATAGAATATATTTTAAATAGTAAATATATTATAAAGTATTAGGATATTACTTTATGCGCTTGAGGTCGTGTGTGATACTCGCTATCGAATACCAAGTTATTACTGTATATTTTTGTGGAATCACACATGATAATTTAAACCATTTCGATCCTAAGAAAATTAAAATTAGTTAGATCAAAAAATTAATAAATTATGTTTATGTTTATATAAGAAAATAAAAAAGTACTTAATAATCAATGTTAACAATATTTTGAATGTTTTCAAAAAAAAGATCCATAACAAGTAGTTAATACCAATAAGTATTGAATAAATATTATGATAAAGTTAATAAATTAAAATTATAGTCATATTATTAAAAAAATAGTATGATTTCATTATGAAAATAAATCCCCACTTGTGTGTGTGTGAGAAAACAATTTTAATATTAGATTTTTATATATGGTAGTCATTAAAATGTTTCTAGTTTCCCCTATTATTTTCCACTAAATATGATCCTCTCCTTTGTAATAAAATTTTCAAAACCAACCCTTGTAAGAAATCCTAAAATTCAGAGCTTATTGAATTATCTTATTTGTTATGATGTGTTATTTGTTAGTTTTTTTCAACTACTTGAAATGTAATTATTATTATTATTTCACAACATTATATATCAGTTAACAACTGTAGGTTACTTATTTATAGTAATGAATTTATAGTTAATAAATTAAATTATTGAAAAAAAATCTTTTTGGCCTACTAATATTTACTTGAATTACTTATACTTTCAATTATGGAGAAATTATTCACACATCATGATTTAGGATATGGTTTTTGGTAGAGTTAATTAGAAGAAAAATTTACGTAAATATATAACATTAATTTTTTCATCATTATAATTTTTTATAGAGATAAAATATATTAAATCATTTAAAAAGACTCTATTTTACTAAAATTTTCTATCAATGTTTAATCCATTCTCTTTTCACATAATAATAAGGAAATAAATTTATGCTGAATATTTAGAAAATGCTAGAAATTGAATATTCATCATGAATTTTCAATATGGTTTATTAATTAAAAAAATATGATGTGTATGTTATCATATATTTAAAACAAATATGTATTTAAAATTTAAAAAAAATGAAAAAAATGTAAAAAGTAAGATAATAAAGAAAATAATAATTTATAAAAATAACAACTAACTAAATAATTCATCAACACCAACTCAAATTTTCACTATACTTACTATTTTAAAAAAACATGTGACATTGGATGATTCCACATGGTGGGTGTCAGTGCTAAAGTGATTCTTGAATGTGTTTCTCCTCCAATTGGTGATATGAAAGGGTTTCATAAATGTTCATAGGACATTTCTCATTGATGGATTATGTTAATTGGTTATCCACATTATTAAAAAACATAACCTTCAAAGGATATAAATATATAATAATTTATGGGTCGAACTCTTGAAAATGAATCATACCAAGGTGTATCTTTACCATTTAACCATATTATAGAAACTTCTCAATAATATTGAACTGAAGGTGAATGACGATGTTTTTATGAGAAGCCTTAGTTCATTTCTCATTGATATAAGTGTTTTTATATGCATCATATTAAGTTTTCTCTAACTCTTGAATATGTAGTATATAATGAGGAAATCTTCCAAAAAGACTAGCATTGCATTTATTTATATCCTAGTAGACCTCATGACCTATCTAAAGAAGGTGGTGAAAAATTCTTCTGAATATGATTTGATAAGGTGTAATAGTAATGATAGTTTTGAAAGATGTTTTTAGCCCAATAAAACATCATAGAATCTAAAAATGAAATATTTATTATTGGGTTTTAACATATCATAAAGTATTTTTTTCCTCAAAATTAGATACCTAAACATTACCATTTGTTTAATGGAGATATATTATAGAAATTGGATTCTTAAACCCATACCAAAAAAAAATGTTCTTATAATAAAAATTTTCAAAAATTAAAGTCAAATATCCATATAAAAAATAGTTCTCAAAATCATTTATTTAATAATAGATTTTAAAAAATTGTTTCCAATGTTAGTAATTAAATAACCAATGTTGAAAAACCCAAAAAATATAAAATATCCACCCAGATTTGAATTATATTGAATCTCCCAACCAATTTTTACACTATCAACATTTTTCGTGAACAAAAAATCTAACTCTTTTATTGTAAAACCTCCCTATCATCTCCCTCCTAATCACCCTCCATCATTGAACCACCTTCATCATCTCCATCCATCATTGAAACTTTCCCCATCTTCAACCCTCCCAACTAAATCCCACAACATCAACCCTCCCCATTATCCCCCCTTCATTTTCATCCAGCCATTACCCTTAATATTTCTCCACTAATTATGTCCATCATTCATACCCTCTTTCACCATCCTCTATACTTAATTTTATCTCAATTATTCTAATTTCCAATGATTTTTATTATATTTTTGAATCATATGGTATAAAACAAATGATCAAATTACTGTTTCCATAATTTATAAATCGATTAATCAATTTTTTTATTTTAATGTTCTCGAGGTCGGGTTACTGGTTATATTCATCTTTTTCTATATATCATGATTATTTTGAATAAATATTATATAAATATTGATCATATATAATATTTTATAAATGAAATATGATTTATTTTTTAAAAAATTATTCTCAATTATCTCAAAAAGTTTTTTTGTATTTATATTTATATTTATATATTTTTTGTTAGGAAATATATTTTCTATTAAATTTTATTAAAAATAATTTTTATTTTATTTTTGGAATACTATTAAAAGTTCTATTCATTTTATGGATGGATATTTCTTATCAATTATTTGATAAATATATGTATTAGTATTTGGAAATAAGATATATTATATATGAAACTTATTTACATAAATATTTTTTTACATCACAAAGATAAGTTATTAAGAATAATTTTCTTTATTTTTTTTTAAATTTTATGAAATCAATAGTGTTTAGAAAAGGAAATAAGTTTTATATAGATTGAAAATTAATACATTTTTAAAAACTTTATTTTTTTTCTTATTTATAGTTTTATTGAATAACAATTTATTTTATTTACCATACTTTTTTATTTCAAAATTTTTTCATTGGTTTCTTTTAAAACTCAGAGACCATGTTATATAATATATTATGATTATATATTTTTTTTGGGATTTATAAAACAATATATTTTGAATATAATATATTTTTTACCTTTGATAATATTTTTTGGATTTTTAAGTTATTTATAACTTTTTTATAAATTTTATAATAAATTGTGTATAGAAATTTTATTATTTGAACATTTTTTTGTTTTTAATTTAATAATTATTAATACTACAAAAATTTGATTTATGAAAAATATATGTAAGAGATAATCAGAAAGAATATTTATTGGTAAAGCATTTCACTAGGATCTAAATAGAGAAATTATTTTAACCTTAGAACATTTACATATTATAAAAATATGCAATAGATAAAAAATAATTCGAAAAATAATGTAAAATTGTTGGTATATTTTTTAATATATAAAATATTTATAATTCATATTATTTTTTGTAATTTTTTTTATCATTAATGATATTAAAATTTTGAAAATATTATTTTCTGTATCATTTTTTATAAATATACATTCAAATTTAATATTCAAAAATAAATCAATATATATTCAATACATAGATATTATTATAGGAGATAATGAATCATAGTTAGATTACAAAACAATGAAAAAGTGATGAAAATGAGTTTGTGAATGATGATATGTTGGAATTTTCTAAATAATTTTTTTTTAAATAGCTACCAATTTTTCATTCCATGAATAAAGTTTTTAAAATTTTTAATTTTGCAAAGAATAGAAATCAAATATCATATATTTTTTAATGGTATTAATCCAAGTTTCATTTATTGGATTTTTCAGGGTGATATTGGGAAGAATTTAATATGGAATGAAGATAGTGATTTTCAAGATGATATACTGATTAAATTAAATTAATAAACCATGATATTGAAGTGGAAGAAAGAAAATCTCGACAATAGATTTCCAAAATAAAGATTTCGGAAGACCACTATATATAGGTTGTCTAAATTTTCTAATTTTATCAATAGTATTATGAATGGTTAATGAGACAACAAGGAATGAATTTATTGAGAATAGTTTTATATAACTTCAACATATATTGAAAGACATACTTCCTAAAGAAATTTATTTTATACCATCAAATTATATTGATAAGAAAATATTATACTCGACGGTATTTGGGTGTAATAAGATAAATGAATTCAACATATTCCATGTGTTATATAAGAAGAAATAAGACGATCTATCAGCGTGTCCAGAATATGGGACATCATTGTATAATTTGAAAGGAAAACTTCAGGTTGATTTCTCTAATATGAAAGGTAACAAGGATCCTATTAATGTAATTTCATATCTTCTTATAATTCGATTTTTTAGATAAACAATTCAAAATTAAAATAATGAAAAAGGTTTAAAATAACATATAGATAATAAAAATTATGAGGGAAAATTATGTCATCCTATTAATTGTCCCCAATATATGAAAATTGATCAATATTTACCTATATTTGAAAATGAAGAAAAAAGCCTCAAATATGCACTATACTTATATAAGATAAATCAATATCAATTCTATTGGCCCAAAGATACTGTTGTCCAATATCTATAACTATAATAGTTTTAATTATCACAAATCATGTCATATATTAACATATATCTAAAAACGTGTCAGATCCTATATTATGTCAAAGAATCATCTTAAACATCAGACCATTTCAATCATATAACTCTTTATGTGTGTTTAAGTCTAAACAAGATTATAATTAATTATCTATGTATAATTATGAGTTTTACCATTTTATGACTTTTCTGAATTACAAGACAGACTGGACATCTAAAATTCTCTAAGTATGAGTCACTGAAACTGATAGGAAGATGAATCACTGACAGACATATGACTCACTGATAGATAGATCAAACAAGAAAATATTCTATGTTTGTGAAGTTGACACCGTTAGAAAGACTCACCATTGTACATGACACTGACAGACAAAAGACGAATCACCATTGCATATGACAATGACACAAAAGACATACTGTTAGTTCAAGAGACAAATGATTTCATAGTGCTACCGATGCAAGGACTCACCATCAGTTGAAATGTGTCACTGTTGGTTCAACTGTCTGACCAACATAAGGAAGGAATCACCAGTGATATGAGTCACCGATAGTTCATCTGTCTCACTGATAGAAGGAGACACTGACACCTAGAGTCCCCGATACTGATGGAAAGGACTCACCAATATATAAAGTCACTGATTCTAACAGATTAATGAAAATAAATCACCGATACTTATGACTCACCGATAGTCATAAAAACTATTTTTAATTCATTAATTCAAATTTATATCTAATGGTCATATTTAGAAAAATTAATTTTTTTTAAAAATAATTAATGTTGTCTGTAGTAATTTTAGAAGATAGTATGAGGTATGATGAGTCGATGCACGTGGAATGAGAATGCTAATTTTCAAACCTCAAAAATAAGAAGTACTTTAAAAAGAAATAAGATAGAAAAAGATATAGAGATGAGTGTGGTCATGTATGCCTGATAGAGAGATACTAAAGAACATAAACTCTCATGAAACCAATACGAACTCAAGAACATAAGTACACATGAGGCAATCTCAATCAAGATGAACATCGAATTGAAAACTCACTTAATCATTTCAAAGAAGGAGAGGAATATACCTGCACAACTATACCTGTAGCTCAAATCCAGAATAGAACACTCCATTTTGTGTCAACTTCCAAAAGAATACTCGAACTTCAATATCACTACCTCCAAATCATTTTTTTTTATTTTATTAAAAAGTCACTTTTCAAGGAAAAGTGGGAACCATTCGCAGAACCTTCAAAAACATAGTTCACCTTACAAATTTCAAAATTCAAAATATCAACATCAACGCGCCTTACACCATGTTTCGAATTTCAAACAACAGACTGTCATCAATGCCTCGAGCCACGAACCTGCAACGAAAGCCGTCACTATGCAATAACTTCATCAACCACTTTGTTTCCACCATCATCACATAGTCGCTTCCACCAACACATCACCACCGTTAACTCTGAACTGCGCCATCATCACCATCTCCTGACTGCAAGCCACACATCACCAAACCCCAAGCCCTTTTCCAAACAACACTCATCACCGAAAAAGTATTCGATCCAATGGAAAAATTCACATATCCAGAGAACATCAGTGCCAATCCAAGAATACCAAGAACCAAGGGCAAACAAAACCTCTATCAAAGAAATGAACAGATAGCCACCCTGTTGTCCCAACACCTATTCCATGGTCAACCTTTTCCACACCACCAGCTATGCCATTTTCCATCACCACAAAACCACTCCAACCTGAATATCGTCACCTGAACCACCGGGAATCCACCACCACAATGCACCAAACACCCAAAACATCTTGTGGGCCATCACACCCAACTGAACTGGAAGGGGGAGTGGTCTTGGAGGCCAGATAGGGGTGAGAGGAGGGACTCACACAGTAATCCACCATGCAAGAATAATCGCGTCAAGCCTTCAAAAAAAATGAAAAAATATATCACCAACAAAGATCCCCAAAAAAATAAAAAGGTAGGACAAAATCAACAAGAAAAAAGAAGGAATAAACTGGAATGAAACCCAAAAGTGGTAGGGAGGAAGGAAGCCGAGGGGGTGAAACCCAATATAGAACAAAGAGACAGAGTAAACAGAGGCTGAATCCCATAAAAAGAGCGACGCGACACTGATAAATCCAAAACCTCCTATCCGCTAAACCCAAAACCTCAGAGGCTCTGTCATTCCAGATCCGACCTGGAAAGGAGCGTTGGAGCTCAAGGTCAGAGTGCAGAAGAGACAACCTAGAAGAAGTATGAAGTGCCATGGATCTGAAGGAAGCAAGGGGAAGGAAGCCCTAAGCGGAACGAGTGAGAAGATTCGAGGGCATATAGAGAGGATAAAACAGGAGAGAGGAGAGAACCATAAGGAAATGAAGCAAGAGATCCATTTCCACCAAATGAGAGCAAAACCCTAAAAGAAGGAGAGAGCCGAGAGCCCGAGGCGTCCAGGTGAGTGAGGAGCCATTTAATATCACTATATCTGAAGAGTTTATAGCTGCATCTCAAGACACAAAGAGACTTCTAAATCCCTCCTTATACTTATTTTCTATGTTGTGTGCATTCTTACATACCTTTTGAGCTGTGTGTGTATCTGTCTCTTTCACACACGATGACTCCTATGCATAACTAGAGGATACTTGAAATGCTCAATATCACACTCTTTTTATCCATTTTTATACTACGTAGAACTATGGAAGAGATCACATGTGACCAGTTTGTTTTTTTCCCCGGAAGAACAGTGGTAGAGGTCAAGTGTGACTTGGACAACCCTGTGTGCTGTTGTGACCCCCGATCCAGGGTATGGATCAAACTATTTATTAATTTAAAATGCTTGGTGGTAAGTGATAACCAAGGGGATATGACTAAGTCTCCACTTGAGACTGAACCTCTTGTTTATTTATACCGTGTTTACCTTTTAGTTTTACTCTATTTTTGTCACATATTTCATAAAACTAAATTTAACTCTGATAGTTAGTTTAGGAATTCTTTATAACGATTTTGAACCAGTAAGTTAGTTTCAAAATTTATATTGATATTTAGATTAATATAATTGAGAAAAAATCAATATTTTGAGAAATTAGTTGAACATTCAGGACTCTTATAAATTCACTACAAACTAACTCAAATTATTATTTTAATTGGGAAAATTTTCAAAGAACACAATTTTAACATAAATTTTTATGGATACTAAATTCACCCCCTCTCAATTAATCTAATCTGACCAACATTTGGTATTAGAGGTTATTTTGTTTTTGATGTTTCAGTTTACAAAGATTTTTCAAATCTTTTCAACTGTGATTTTAGTTGTATTTTAAAGATATTAAAATTTATGTTCTTTATAAATTTATATCTCTTTGAAATATTTTCCAAATTTTATTTTGGATAATATACTAGAAGGTTCTGCTATTAACATACCTCCATTATTTAATGGAATAAATTATGCATAATGGAAAATTTAGTTGAAAATGCATTTACAAAGGATGGGTTTTGAAATTTGGTCTTCAATTATAGATGAATATAAGATTTTTGATAATGATAGAACTACTTGGGATGAAACAAATAAGACTTATTATAACAATAATCACAAATCCATGAATGTATCATTCTTCTCTTTAGGAGATGAATAATTTAATCGAATTTCTGCCTCTAAAACTGCCCATGAAACTTTGGATACTTGGTCTGTTTCACATGATGGAACTTATAGTGTTAAGGAAATGAGACTTAACACGTATACTATTAAATATGATAAATTTAGGATGAAGCCTTATGAGCCTATTTCTAACATGTATCTCAGGTTCAATGAAATAGTGAACACTATGATCTCACTAGGAAGATATGTTACTACGAAAGAATAAATCATGAGGATTCTCAGATGTTTACTTAATATATGAATATGAAATTCTATCTCTATTAAAGAATCATGTGACATCATCAAATTACCTGTCAAATATCTCATTGGAAAATTGATGATGTAGGAGGAAGAGTTGAAACTCAACAAAAGAGAGGAGGATTAATGTAAGATAAAGTCCATAGATTTAAAGAATACTACCTCTAATAATATGAAAAAAGAGAACGTGCTAGACTCTGTTGAAAGATCTAGTAATGATAAATCGATATCAGATAGTGATGAAGAGATGGATTGGTTGGCCAGGAGATTAAAGAAATTCTATAGAAAGAAATTTTTTTTCAGGAAGCCTAATTACAAAGTAAGATATGACAATAAGGGAATCTAGAAAAAGGATTAAAAAAGAAATGACAAATTAGATGAGATTGTTTGCTATGAATGCAAGAAAAGAGGGCATGTCAAAGCTGACTTTCCAAATGTAAAATACAAAAAGAAGTATGAAAACAAAGAAAAGAAGTATAAGAAATCTATAAAGGCCACCTAGATTGACTTTGAGGATAGATCCAGTGAATTAAAATCATCTCATGAAGAGAAGTATGAGACAAACACATATGAGGTAACCTTAGATTAACCTGCACAAAATTCTTATTATTCTGAAAATGAAAGTGAGTCTGAAAATATGACAAATGATGAACTATTTGAATACTATAACATGATGGAAGAGACATGTAATGAACTAAAAGATAAATATAAATCTTTAAAGAAAAAACATGATGTTACTGGAACTATTAAATTTGAAATTACTATTGAAAAGGAAAATAATTCTCAACTGTTCAAAGAAAACAATGAGATAAAAATGATTAATCAGAAAATGAAGAAAGATCTAGAAAATTTTACCAATGGAAAAAATACTTATACTCAAATTCTTGGTAAACAGATAGCTCCTAATTACACTTCTGGAATAGGACATCAACCAGGACAAAGAAATTTATCTAAAACAAATTTTATGACTAAATCTTGAAAATCTCATTCTTTATTCAAAAATCAGAATTTTACTACAAGTTCAAGTTCTAAAAAATCTTTTACTGCATCAAGTCCTTCATGAACAAAAAAAATTTGTATTTAAAATAATTTACAATTTACATATAGGAAACTCATAAGGTAATTGTGGGTTCTTAGAGCCTTTATTACTAATGTTTCCGGACCCAGAAAAATATGGGTTCCGAAGTCTTTTGTTGGATAAATTGCTTTTGTAGGTAAACTAACTAAAGAGCTCCTGCAAGAGTCAATAGTACTTGGACATTGGTTGTTCAAGACACATGATAAGAGACTACTCAAGATTTAAGAACCTAATCAATATTTATGGTGGATATTTCACTTTTGGTGACAATTCTAGAGGAAAAATAATTGTCTTATGCTAGATTGGTAACTCTAACTCAGTTTAAATTTATAAAGTACTTTTTATTGATGGATTAAATTATAACCTGCTTAGTATTTTACAATTATGTGATGATGGATTTCATGTTAAGTATGAAAGTGATTCTTTTAATGTTTTTAACTCTAAAAATGAATTTGTATTATCTACTTTTAGAAATTAAAATTTATATTATGTTAACTTAGATTATTTAACCTCTCAAAATGTTTCTTGTTTAAGTTCCTTTCATAAAGAGTATTGGCTTTGGCCTAAGAGGTTAAGAAATTATAATGTACACTCTCTTAGAAATATTACCGAAAAGGGACTAGTCAAGGTTTTACCCAAACTTGCGCTTTCAAATGAAAAAGTCTGTAATCCTTGTCAATAGGGTAAATAACACAAGATATCTTTCAAATCAACAAAATAATTTTAAAATTATCAACCTCTAGAGGTTGTTTACATGGATTTTTTGGAACATCTTGAGTTTTTATTTTAAATGGGAAGAACTATGTCTATTTTATTGTGGATGAATATTGTAGGTATACTTGGAATTATTTCGTAGCTCAAAAAAGTGAAGCATGTAATTACTTAACCAAGTATGCTAAAATAGTAAAAAATCTAAGTGGACATAGAATTAAATCCTTAAGAAGTGATCATGGCCATGAGTTTGAAAATCAAGACATTGGATATTTTTTCTCACACAATGGCTATAGTCATGACTTCTCTGGCCCTAGGACACCTCAACAAAATGGATTTATGGAAAGAAGATATATAACCTTACAAGAGATAGCTCGAACAATTCTAAATGAATTGGATTTACATATTTAATTTTGGGCCGAGGCTATGAATACAGCTTGTTACATAATTAATCGAGTCTTAATTAGACCTATCCTTATGAAAAATATTTATGAGTTGTGGAATAATAGGAAACTCAAAGTAAATTATATTAAGGTGTTTTTATGTAAAGTTTATATTCTTAACTCTAAAGATAATTTATCTAAATTCACATCAAAGAGTGATAAAGGAATCTTCCTAGGTTACTCAACCTATAGTAAATCCTATAGAGTCTTTAATAACA
The DNA here is from genome assembly GCA_963277665.1 of Viscum album. Classification (NCBI taxonomy): domain Eukaryota; kingdom Viridiplantae; phylum Streptophyta; class Magnoliopsida; order Santalales; family Viscaceae; genus Viscum; species Viscum album. The sequence goes on along the minus strand of OY728143.1, from coordinate 1,666,395,891 downwards.
GAACCAAGTGTGTGGAAGAATCTATGCATTTAAAATTTGATGAAATAGATCAACATAATCCTATTATATCTCTAGAAAACCTTGAATATGATATGTCAAACTTGGAAAAAAAATGAAAAATCATAAAATCCTTTTGTCAAACAATATGTGAAATCAAACAATTTTGGAAATTCTTTAGAATCTGAACATGATGAACCCGAACCTATAGGTGAACCTAAAGTTACTATCCCCTCTTTTTCTAGACCAACTAAAACTCTCAAGAACCATCCTCTAGATGTTGTTGTTGGAGACTTAGACAAAGGGGAACAAACTAGAACTTCTCTTATAAATCAGGTTGAACATCAAGCCTCCTTGTCATAGCTTGAACCTAAAAACATCAATGATGCAATTAAATATGAATTTTGGGTGATGGATATGCAAGAATAACTTAATCAATTTAAAATAAATAATGTTTTGAAACTTGTGGATATACCCAAGGAAACCTTGACTATACACACTAATTGTGTGTTCAGGAACAAAGTATATGAATATGGTAATATTGTTTGAAACAAAGCCAGATTATTTACACAAGTTTATAGTCAAGAAGGTATTTAATATGAAGAAACTTTTCCACCTGTTACTAGACTTAAATCCATCATAATTCTACTTTCTTATGCTTCCCATCTTAATTTCAAACTGTATCAAATGGATGTTTAAAGTGAATTCCTTAATGGATATATAGTTGAAGATGCGTGTCATGAACTAAATCTAGTATCCATCAAAACTGACACCAAAATCGACCCATGAAAAGGCCCAAAGGGTGTTCCCTATCCACACGGATTGGAACAAGTGCCTGGGTATCATAGATTTTGGTTTGGGAACAATTTACCCATGTATGGATACATAAAACATAAAAAATAAATGATAAACTGAATATGAAAATTAATGCCAAACAAGTTTTAAAAAATCCAGAATTGGATAAATAGGTTTAAACATAAAACAATAGGTCCAAATACACAAAAAAGTAAGAGAAAAACTTCCCCAAGTACTCCACATGACAAGGGGACATCACCCCAATTCCGTATCTACAACACCACACCATGGAAGGGAGCTAACAACCCAAACTTCCATCACCCATGGTCTTACCTTTACCCATGTCAAACATGATCAAGTCTACTTACAACCAAGGGGTGTAAGTAGGGTGTGAGCATAATCCAAATATGATACCACCAAGATATTTCAATAGAGTAAACAATATAATATAAAAATCATACCACTTTTGATAAGAAGAAAGTGGTGGAAATAATTTCTAAAGAGTGAAACTTTTAAATATAAACAATTTTCAAAGGAAATTTTTCATGAGTGATAACATTTAAGTAAAACATTTAAGATACTATATTTTACAGAAAAAACCACCATATTACAATGATAATTACAAAATAGTCAATGAGAACTAATCTCGGGAACACCCCTAGGCACTAATTAGTCTCGGGCCCCACGTACCTCATACCTCAGTGTAAAGTAACCATAGAAAAAATATGTTATCATAAATGATCCACTAGTAGGGAACATACCCATTACCTAGTGGTCCCCAAACGTCATCAATATAGTTTTTAGTGTTGTCGTTATCCATTTTCCTTAGTGAAACAGGGATAAAACCGCTTCGGATCACTAGCATACTAGTACATATCCGCCCTCCTAGATACCCAGGTTTCCCCCTTTGTGTTCAAACCACTTTCACATGATAAAAAAATAAATTATCACATAAATACATCCGTTTTGGTAATAATTGACTCAAAACAATAGCTACACATTCTTTGCACCACTTACACAACCAATAAAACCTTTAGGATTTAAATAAAATAACTTCACAAAATTTAACAGTGTTTTGCACACAAAATCCCTTAAAAACCCCAATTTTAACACTATGTGCATACCCATATTTACCAAAACATAATTTTAAGCACCCAAAAAATTTCCATATACCCATTACATGAGTTATAAAACTACCCCAATTGGCATAACATAAAATAAACATGTAAAACACCCAATTTAACACAAAGTTGGTACCTAAAAATCATTTTCTTACCAAAAATCACCGAAACTATATTTTTACTCAAGGATAATGAAGGAGAAATATGATAAATATATAAATTCATCACGTCTAACTCATCTAGCATTGATTACCCATGTAATCACCTACCACAAGTATCAAAACCCTAGAATCTTTGTGTGAAAATTCAACCGCACCACCGCCGCGCAACAAGGGACATAGATCAAGCCTAAAACCAAAGTAATAGACCAATAAACCCAATATAAAACCCTAGGTTCAATATGATACTTTTTGGACATAAGGAACTTCAAGAATAAGGGAAGAAACCCCATACAAAAGGAAGGAACTCTATGAAAATTGAAAGAAGAAGGAAGGAGACCCACTTACTTGAGGGATCTTGAAAAAATCTCCCCAAATACAACAATATATGAATTTCCAAACATCCAAAAATGATATTGAGGTTCGAATAACACTAAGAAGGAAAATTGAGAACTAAAATGGGGGAAAAAGAGTAAAAATTGAAAGAGTTGTGAAGGAAACAAGTTGTCTCTTCAAATCTGGACGATTTTAAGAAAGCCTAAGATGTTCTACCCTAAGCCGCGATTCATATGAGCTCCAAATAGGGGGGAAAATGGGGGCATTCCTGGTTTTAGTGGGATTTGGTGAGACTTAAAATCACTAAAAAATCATAAAAATTGAATATGATATTAAATAAAAATTAAAAAAACACGAAATGGGCTTCCGAGATGGCCTAATTCCTTAATTAAAAACCCAAATACAACATTATTATGGATTCCTAAAGATTCCAAATTTATATTTTGGTGTTAATAGGTTTGGTGAGGTTATTTTGGAAGTGTAATGGGTGTAAAATTTTGAAAAATGAAAGATTTATAAAAGAAACAAAATTGGTTTTTAAACCTGTAAATGAGCTCATAGTTTGGACCAATTCTTGAAAACTCACCCTTTTCTCAAAAAATGCATGGGAAACCCCCACAATAAAGAAAGAATGGAAATTAAATGAAATTTACCTTTAAAATAATTCATGTATGTGACAATTTTCTCCACCATAAAAGTCTTTCTGCCCTAGAAAGTCAACCTTTAGCTTGATCAGAAAACGAGAATGGGTACTCCATCTCAACCAACGTCTTCCACTACCAAGTCTCATGTGTATCATTCACATGCTGCCAAAGAACCCAGAATAGTGGAATATACTTTCCCCAAAGAACCTTTTCTTGGAATTTCACTATTCACATCGGCTGCTTAAAAACAGATAAATTAGACTCTATATCCAACTCCTCCAAATTCAGTACATTGGATGGTTCCGAGTAGTATTTATTCAACTGGGAGACATGGAAGGCAACATGGATGGATGTCAACTGAGAAGGTAAGGCCAACCTATATTTCACCTTTACAATACACTTGGTGATCTCAAAAGGTCTGACATACCATGACGTCAGCTTCCCTTGCTTCCCCAATCGATGATGGCCTAGATGAGGGGCCACTTTCAAGAATACCCTATCACCCATAGAAAACTCTAGGTCTCGATGCCTCTGGTCAGCATATGATTTATAGAGACTCTAAGCTATCAATAAGCTTTGTCTGGTCAAATGGACCTTCTCAGACGTCTCCTACACCAGACTCAACCCCAACAGTGAGGTCTCACCTACCTCATCCCAACATAGGGGGACCGACAAGGCCCACCATAGAGCATCTAAAAAGGATACATTTGAATTGAGGATTGATAACAGTTATTATAAGAAAACTCAACCAATCCACAATGTCTATCCTAGTAACCTTCAAAGTCCAAAACACTTTCACGAAGCATTTCCTCCAAAATTCGATTCGCCCACACTGTCTGACCATCCATTTGAGGATGGTATGTCGTGCTAATCTTAATCTAAGACCCCAAGGCCTTCTAAAGGCCTTCCCAAAACCAAGAAGTGAAACATGGGTCACTATCTGAGACAAATGCGGATGACACTTCATAGAGCCTTACCACCTCTTGACGATACAAATGACCCAACTCATCCACTTTAGCTGTATCTCTGATCGGAATGAATTTGGCTAATTTGGTCACATGATCAATCACCACCCAAATGGAATTCTTACCCTAAGGTGTACGAGGCAAGACAATAATGAAGTCCATGGGAACCTCGTCCCATTACTTGGTAGGAATGGGTAATGGATTGAGAGAACCAGAGGGCCTTTGATGCTCTTCTTTCACCTAATGGAATGTGTAGCATCTCGATGCAAAGTTCATGATGTCTCGCCTCATACTAGGCCACCAGAACTACCAACGAACATCATAATACATCTTGGTGGTACTCGGATGGACATCCCATTGATATTGGTGGCTATCCTACATCACCACCTTCCACAGAGATAGTGGCTCTACTGAATAGCCCTTGAAGCACATGATCCCCTTGGGAGATGACGACCATTCATAAGACATCTTTCCACCATAAAGAAATTTCTTCGACCACTGACAAAGCTCATCACCAGGATAAACCTGCTGAATTAGCCCCGCCAGAGAAGGAGTCAACTGAAAGATATCCAAGATCACAACCCCATTTTTCTCTTTGGTCTTCACACACATCTAAGAAAAAATTGCCATCAGAGTCCACTCATCACTATAATTCCTCAAAGATTGCACTGGTACTCTTCTGATTAAGGAATCAGCCACCACATTACCCTTTACTAGGGTATAGACAATGTCAAAGTTGAACCCCTTCAAGAACTCAATCCTACGGAACTGCCTCATGTTGAGGTCCTTCTACGAGATGATATAGGACTAGATTTTGTGATCAGAGTAGACCAAAAGCTTCTCCCTAGATAGGTAGTGATGATAAGTCTTCAAAGCATGCATCATAGCTGCTAACTCAAAGTAGTGGGTTGGGTAATTATTTTCGTATGGTCGGTGTTGGCTAAAGACATACTCCACCACATGATCATCCTATATAATCATGTACCAAATACCCATACCTGAAGCATCATAATACACCACATCTCCCTTTCCAGCCTCTAGAAAAATCAGAACGGGGGTGGTAGTCAACTGCCTATTCAGCTCCTCAAATGATTCCTGACATTATGGGCCCCATAAAAACATCACCCCTTTCTGGGTGAGTGTGGTCATCGCTAAAGCAAGCCAAGGGAAATCCCAAACAGACCGCCTGTAATAACCAGCCAGGACAAGGAAACTTCTAATCTGGAACACGTTCCTTGGATGCTCCTATGACATAACTTCACAGATCTTCTTGGGGTCCATCAAAACTCCCAACTACGAGATCACATTCTTAAAAAATTTCACCTCAATGATATAAAAAGTGAATTTGGACAACTTTTCATAAAAGCGATGTTCTCGTAAAGTTCCCAGAACAATCCGTAAGTGATGCTCATGTTCCTCCTCAGATCCTAAATAAACTAGGATTTCATCCACACATACCATGAAAAAAGAATCAAGATACTTATGGAAAACCTTATTCATGAGTTTCATAAAGACCATTGGATCATTGGTCAATCTGAAGGGAATGACCAAGTACTCTAAGTGGTCGTACTTTCTTTGGAAGGCCATCTTTGGGATATCTTCCACTTTCACTCTGAGTTGATGATAGCCTGAATGCAAGTCAATTTTAGAAAACCTCCTTTCCCCCTTAAACTAATCAAACATGTCATATATTCGGGGAAAATGATATTTGTTCTTTATTGTTACCTTAATCAGCTTCCGGTAGTCGATGAACAACCAGAGGGATATGTCAGCCTTTTTCGTGAACAACATAGGAGCGGTCCAAGGACAGATGCTCGGGTGAATGAATCCTTTGAATTCCAAGTTGTCCAGCTATATCTTTAATTCTATTATCTCGATGGGGGCCATGGGATATGAGGGAAGAGATATCAGCTATTTTCCCGGTGCCAGATCAATCGAGAACTCCATATCTTGCTCCAGGGGAAAACCTAAAAAATCATTTGGAAATACCTCTCGAAACTTTTCAACTACATGAGGTAGTCCACTGTTAAGAGCATGACCATCATCCTCTATTGTGAGTGATGATAACTGAAAAATAAGATCTCCCAAATTTGGGAGTGGAGGTCCCAGACAACTCGACTGAGGATCTCATTCCCCATAAAAAACTTGACGACTCCCATCAGGTGTTGGGAAACTGACCCACCTCCTACAGAAATAGGAGTGTTCTTGGAAGTGTACTATCCAATCCATTCCAAGTATTATGTAAAACAGATCCATATATAATACCAAGAGGTCCCACTCCATTTCAACCCCTGACATGGAAAGCACACATGACAGGAACCTGAGACCCTACTCCTTCTTCTTTCCTAGCGGCATCAACAACTCCATACCAAAAGACAAAAACTCAGCTGTCAAATTTAGAGTGTCCAAAAAACGAGTAGAAATGAATGAAATAGAGACACCAGTATTAAAAAGAGCAACAACTATAGAATATGAAATCAAAATGGTACCTCAAATTGTCGACAGTCCCGCCTCTAATACTGTTGGTGCCTAATACACCATATAGAGATGTCTAGTCTCTACCTGAGGAAAACCTTTAGTCTGTGGCTTTCCACCGAACTGGATCTTCTTAGAAGATTAACTAGACCTACCACCACAACCACCAAATCGATATCCCCCTATCCTTAACGACTCTAATTGAGATGGCACTCCTCTTAAAGCCATTGATCCTGACCCACTCTAAAGTGGACGTGTAACCCCGCAAAAGCGCTTTAAGTGACGCATACCTCCAAATTGATAACAGGGATTCAGAGGAAATGGGTATGCTTGATAGGTGTTCCCTGACTTCCCATACTGGTGGTAGATGAACAATCATGCATCAAAAGACACAAATGAAAACTACCTGGAAGAGTGGCCTAAACAACCACCTCCCTTCTTCTCCTGCTCCTCCCGCTTCCTTTTCTTCTCTGAAGAGCTGGCATTACCCACTACAGATACTATCCCAGAGAAACCAAACCTCCCTTTTCAGTAAATCTCCACCCTACACACCCAATCAACCACCTCAGCACACCTCTTCTTAAACAATAAAACCTTGGAGTATATCTCCGGTCTTAAGCCTTTCTCAAATCTATGGGACTTATTTTTCTCATTAGAGAAGATTTCAGGAGCATACTAAACTAGCTCAGTGGAATGGTTGGCATACTCCATCACAGAAAGATCCCCCTAAACAATATCCATGGAATCTTAGGATATAGCATGTTCCAAGACTTCAGGTTAGTACTGTTCATTGAAGACGACCTTGAAATCTCCCCATCACATCTGCTCATTCTTCTAAGTTTTAAGAATTGATTCCCTCCACCTATGGCTGAGACCTCCAATAGAAAAGATGCACACTTAACCCTAAGCACCTCAGGTCTATATAGGAACTTGAACATGTGCACGCTATTTTCAAGCCATTCCAATGATTTCTGGGCTTCTATGCTACCTCGGAAAGTAGGAGGCTTATTTTTAAAGAACTCCTAGGCCTTGTACTTCCTAGGACTAGTCTTATATTATCTCATAGAATTTGGAATAGGAGACGGTCTATTTTCTAGATCCTAGGTAGACCAAACCACAACCTCTACTAACCTTCGATCAAGCAGTGAGGGAGAACTCTCTCCGGCTTCCTCCTGTGGGTGCATGAGAGCTTTCCGGGGAGGCATGTTGCTAAAAAAGGAAACAGTCACAAGAGAAAAAATCAGTAAAATAATTGTAAACATTTCATCAATAACATCAAATATAAATAATCCAAACACATTACAACAATAAAAGAAACAACTACCCCACCCCAACTCGATGTCCACATGTAGTATACATCCCACACGTCTCACCTCGAAGTGATGTCAAACAAACAATTGTAATGTACCATGGTGACTCGAGGTCTACCATGAGTGGTGTTGGACAAAAACCCTAATAATGACCAAAAATATGATTCCCCACATCCCTAGCTTCAGTCTAGCCCGAATCATCCCAAAATAAGAATATAACCCAAAATCCTTAACCTCCTCAAATACCATTTTGTCACGAACCAAATCTAGTCTCCATCAAAACCAGCACCAAAACCATACTGTGAAAAGTTCCGAAGGGTGTTCCCTATCCCCACGGGCTGTAATAAGTGCTTGGATAACATATATTTTTGTTTGGGAATGATTTAACACAGTATGGATACATAAAACATAAAAAACAATCGATAAACAGAATCTGAAAAATCATGCCCAACGAGCTTTAAAAAAATCCATAACTAAATACGTAAGTTTAAACATAAAACAATAGGTCCAAATACACATAAAATTATTATAAAAATATCCCCAAGGACTCCACACAATAAGAGGACATCACCCACAATCCGTCTCTATAACACCACACCATGAAAGGGAGATAACAACCTGAACCACCACCACCCAAGGCCTTGACTTTACCTTTGTCAAACATGATAAAGTATACTTACACCCAAGAGGTGTAAGTAGGGTGTGAGCCTAAAACCAATAGTATACCAACAAGATATTTCATACAGTAAAAAATATATGATAAAAAGAATTCGAGTTTTGATAAGCAGAAAATGGTGGAAATAATTTCTAAAGAATGAAACTTTTAAATGTAAACAATTTTCAAATGGAATTTTCCAAGAGTGAGAAAATTTAAGTAAAACATGTAAGATACTTTATTTTCCATAAAAAATCACCATATTACAATGATATTTACAAAAGTGTAAATGAGCACTAATCTTGGGAACACCCCTAGGCACTAGTTAGTCTCAGGCCCCATGTACCTCGTACCTCGATGTAAAGTAACCATAAAAAAAATCCATTATCATGAAAGATCCACTATAAGGGAACAAACCCATAACCTATTTTCCCCAAAAATCATCAATATTGTTTTTTTTAGTGTTGTAGTTATCCATTTTTCTTAGTGAAATTGGGATCAAACCGCTCCAGATCACTGGCGTACTAGTACATATCCACCCTCCTAGATACCTGAGCTTCCCCCTTTGTGCTAAAACCACTTTCACATGATACCAAAATCCATTATCACATAAAAACATCATTTATGGTCATAATAAACGCAAAACAGTATCTAAACATGCTTTTCGCAACTTACACCACCTAATAAAACCTTTAGGATTTGAATAAAATAACTTCACAAAATTTAGCAGTGTTTTGCAAACAAAATCCATCAAAAACCACACTTTTAACACTATGTGCATCACCATATTTACCAAAACAGAATATTAATCACCCAAAAACATTTCCATAAACCCAATACATGAGTTATAAAACAACCCCAATTGGCATAACAAAAAATAGACATGTAAAACACCCAATTTAACCCAAAATTCGTACCTAAAAATCATTTGCTTACCAAATGTCACAAAAACTAGATTTCACAACAAGGATAATGAAGGAGAAGTGTGATAAAAATAGAAATTCAGAAAATATAACTCATAAAGCATTGACTTCTCATGGAATCACCTACTACAAGTATCAAAACCCATGAATCTTTATGCGAAAATTCAACCGCACCACCCCCGCACCACAAGGAACCTAGATCAAGCCTAAAACTATAATAATAGACTAAAAAACCCAAGATCAAACCCTAGGATAGAAAACCTACTTCATGTACATAAGTAACTTCAAGAATAAGGGAATAAACCCCATTAAAAGGAAGAAACTATACGAAAATTGAATGAAGAAGGAAGGATACCCACTTACTTGAGGGATCTAAAAGAAATCACCAAAGATACACCAGTATCTGAATTTACAAACAGAAAAAAATGAAATTGAGGTTCGAATAATGCTGAGATAAACAAGTGAGAACTAAAATGGGGGAAAAAGAGTAAAAATTGAAGTAGTTGTTAAGGAAACAAGTTTCCTCTTAAAATCTAGAGGATTTGAGAAATCCTAAGATGTTCTTCCCTAATTCATGATGCATATGAGCTCCAAAGAGGGGGAGAAGAGAATGGGGGCGTGCCTGGGTGCAGTGGGCTCGGGTGGGACTTAGAATCATCAGAAAATCATAAAAATTGAATATGATATTAAATAAATAAATTAAAAAAATGGGAATGGGCTTCCGTGCTGGCCCATATCATTAATTAAAAACCCAAATATACCATGATTATGGATTCCTAAAGGGTCCAAATTGATATTGTGTTGTTAATAAGTCAGAGGAGGCCATTTTGGAAGTGTAATGGGTGAAAAATGTTGAAAAATTAAAGATTTATAAAAGAAACAAAATTGGTTTTTAAATCTGTAAATGAGCTCACGGTTTGGACCAAATCATGAAAACTCACCCTTTCCTCCAAAAATGCATGGGAACCCCCACAATAAAGAAAGAATTTAAATTAAATGAAATGTACCTTTAAAATAAGTTATGTATGTGACAATGTTTTTGTTGAACAACCCCTAGTTTTACAAACACTCATTTTTGAAATCATGTTTTTAAATTTACAAAAGCTTTATATGGTTTAAAAAAAGCTCCAAGTAGCTTGGTATTGTAACACCCCAAGCTTCCATGGTACATTTCTCTTTGAATAATACAATAGCGTGTGATGTACGCAACACCAAGTTCAATCACACCACGACCTATCTAACTAGATGTTTAAAAAGAGATTATGAATAGTAATAATCATATGTTGAATTATAAATATATACCATATAATATTAACATTCATTTTTTTTGTTTCTTAGACATAATATAAGGACAAATTCATTTTTTCATACAAAAGAAGTATTCTTTTTAAAAAATGCAGTTTCCCCCCTTTTAAGAGTGAACCCTTTTTAAATCCAATATTCGACACTTTTAAATATTCAATTTGATGAAATTAAATTCTTTTTAGAAGAGGGACATAAAAATTTAGTTTGGATGAATTTATGGCACTTTTTTCATAACATTCACATTTTAATGAATAGTGAAAAATACTAAATTTTAATTAAAAACACCTTTTTTAATCCAAATAATTTATAGTGCTAAATTATACATTTGAGTTTTTTTAAAGTATCATTAGATTATATTTTTATAATTTAATATAATATAGGTTATTGGATGTAAGTTCACTTTCAAATTTTACATAAACACATGTCAATCTATTTATAGTTTTTACTTTTTAAAAACCCATTTTTGGGAGGATGAGCCCGTAAGGGGATCTGCGAATATAAGTTTTACCCCTATCGCTGCCTTCATTTTCTTTGTCCCAGGTCGGCGGCGTTCTCCCCTTAGCTTTCTCAGCAGCTCATGACGCGTGGCTCACGACCATGCAGACTCAATCATTTCTTCGCTTTCACTGTTTCCTGGCCTCATTACTCTATCCCCAAATCTGATAGGTCTTTTATCAGCAACACGGTGAAGGTTCCTCATTGAGTCCTATTTATCTGGGTTGTAGCCTCATTTCGGTGTCTTCTAAGGGCGCGTTGCGAGTTTCACTGTGGGCTTTGAGTACAGTTCTGGAGGCAGCGTTGGGATTTCGGGTCTGGATTTCGGCGGGATCATCTTTCCGGTGGGTTGGCGTTTGGGTGGCTGGTTAAGTTGATGGATTTCAACCCATTTGATTGTGAATCAAGTTATGGTTTTAGAATCGATTTGATGTGAGTTTTTCAGTTTGCTGCGTGATTTTTCATTTTTGAATTTTCTTTCCTCGAACTTGTTATGTTTGTGATTGCATTCCAGTTGATGCATTTTTTGTGCATCTACATTTTCTGCTCTGATTGGTCTGCATTTTTGGAAGATTGTATTGTTGTTATTGAATCTCTGGGATGGGATGAAGACAATGACTCTTACCCTATGAGGTTATCTGTGGGAGTGTAAAACTGAATTGAACTTGAACTCGAATGTGATGAAGGTTTTAATGTCTCCCGAAATCTTTTATAGAAGCAATGAATTAACAAAGGGAGTCTGCAATTTGAGGCTTCATTAATGTTCTTGGTTGGTTGTTTTATCCTGGATATGTTTATAACCAGCACACTACATGGATCTGCATCATATGAGGATCAGAGCAGGAAGCTTTCTCCTGAGCATTCTATTCGGATTTGGAAGTTCGAGAGGTTATGGCTTTGCCATCGGTACCAGGCCCGTGCAACCTTGCACATGACAACTATTTGAGTGGATGTGATGGTTAAATCTTGTCATCATGATATAGTCGCTAGGGAGGGGTTATAGAATCCCTCCTTTTTATCACATAAACTTTAATTTACATTATACAAAACCAAGGATCTTTAAGGTTTAGTGTCTTGGAAACCAGGATCTTAATACATGACAATAGAAAAAATTCTTATTAAACACTTGAAAGGATTATACTTATGTTCTTCCTAGGCTCATTATTACATCTCATAACCTGGGGACATACATCAAAATAAAGGGTGAGTAGAAGGCCTAGTAAGGGAAACAAGGGAAACATTTTACTTGTGAACTTGAGATACAACAAAAGTCATGAAAAGCAACTTTAAGGCATGAGAAAGAGATCATGAGGCATATCATAACAAAAATAATGTGTTTCATAACTTGAAGATGTGGCTAGAAAATTTAACATAGACAATCATTTCCGTTTCCCCAAGGTCTATCCCCAAGGTGTCATTAAAATAATTACCATGGTTATTCACCAAGATATCGTTAAAAATGGTCATCTCTAGAGATTAAGTCTTTACCCAATGCATTGAAGTGCTATCAGGGCGCACCCTTAAATTTTTCTTTATTATCATGTGATCCACACATATCATCATCAAACATTTCATAAATAACCCATATAGCATAAAAGAAATGGGTTTCATTTCATAATCATAACATTTTAAAAACTGCTTTAAAGACATGATCTTTATGTCACCTTAAACCCATGGAAAAAGGAAAGCGAGTATCATGTATGTAAATACCAGAATTAAAATAGAAAATTTTGATATATATGTGAATAAACATTTAGAAGAAAGATCTTTTAGTATTCACTTAATAAAATAAAATAATTTGAGAAAAATGGAAAGACATTTTGAGACGAAAATTCTGCAGCATAACAGCTATGATACAGGGTTTTAGAAAATATTGAAAAGAGAGGGGACATGGGTCACCCACTCATAAATGATCCATAAAATATTAGGGGAACAGAATATAAAGGATTTAAGAACATGGTAATGAAAATTTAAAGATATACCATATGAAACAAATAACTTGAAAGGAAGATAAAAATAAGATATCTCTTATGAAAATTCGGCAGCTTAACGACATCACTTAAAACTCCAAAAATGAATTGACAAGATAAAATAGGGTATCTCATAATATGAACATAAAATATAAGTATGATAGATATAGATATCATACCCCAAAATAATAAAAGGAACTTGAAAGACTTGACATGAAAATAGAACTTGAAAATGAGAAGGGTAAAAGAATCCCTTAAAAATTTGGTAGCCTAACGACGCCACTTAAACATTCATAAAATGAATTGATGAGAGAAAGAGGGGGTCTCTCATCATAAGAACATGAATATTATAGTAATATGAATATAAAAGAACAAACCCAACATGAGAAAATGGAGCATAAAAGAAATGACATAAAAGAGAGCACTTGGAAAGAAAGAGGGAGGTATGATCCCTTACCTTAAAACGTAACTCTTAAAACTCACAGGTTGGGACCTTGAGGGCTTGGGGGCACCTTGAGAGGACTACTTGGGAAGAAATGAGACCACAGATTAGTTGGGGGAGAGTTTGGAGTGAAAAATAAAGGATTAAAGGGTGGGTATTTATAGGGAAAGTGAGGGAACAAGGCATTAATGGCCAAGGGACACCTCATTGGTGGTTTCGGCAAAACCATGAGCTTTCCCATGTTATTTGCCCATGGTTTTAGCCACATGGGACCCCTCATACAATAATTCATGCCCTTTAGTCAGTCGTCCATTAAAATATCTCCTAACATCATCATGATGCAGTCATGATGTCATTAAACATACCGAAACCCTAAAACTGTATTTTTACTATTCACTGAAAATTCAACTTTTTCAGAAAACTCCCAAAAATTTATCTTAACATAATATCAATGCTCTGAATTCAAAAATAAACTCCATTTTATAAAAATAAATTTCTAAATATTTTTAATTTAATTTTTAAATAAAAACACTATTCACCGAAAAGTCATTTTTTCAGAAAAATCCCCAAAAATTACCTTAACATAATATTGACGCTCTGAGTTCAAAAATAAAGGCCATTTTATAAAAAAAAATTCTAAAAATTTTTAATTTAATTTTCAATTAAAATACACTATTCACCAAAAAACTAATACTTGACTAATAATTTATGAAACTGTTATTTACCCATTTTATTGAATCGCATTGCTTAATCAAGGTTCCTAGATTATATTAATACTTTCTTTAAGTGAGATTAATAATCCATTTGGTCACATTACTAATCCTAAGCGTAAAATCACTATTCATAATTTACTAAACATCAAAAATCAAGTTAATCTTATTAGACTCTAAATTTTATACTGAACACATTTGCAGAAGACCATATTTTGAAAATCATTACACATCATGAATTATTTAAGGTTTACATAAGTATTTTAAAATATCCCTTTTTCCAAAATTCAACAATAATATACGTCCTACATTTATTCAGACATTTTGAAAATTCACAAACTTCCCCATAAGAAGAAATCACAATTTTTATTTATCAAAGGATTACACAAAGTAGTTGTGGTATCTTTACATAACCCCTTATAACCCCAGCATAGGACATAAGTGTAAGGTGTGCTAAGGTGAGAGAATCCGAGGGCGGCTCGACCAATATTGCACGAGTAGTAATTTCTATCAGCTTGAACTTCTCACGAAGGAGATTCTATTCTAGCTTCACACGATGAAGTTTGGCTTGGGTTTGGTCCAGAGGAAAGCCCAATAGTGCTACCTTCTTCCCAAATTCTGTTAGATGGGCTTCGATTGGCCCGAGACTACTGGATGGGGCCATCAAATATTCTTTCTATATTAATTAACCAAGATCACTTGTATTTAGAGACAATAATCGCAAAATTTAGTTTCCAACGGTCATATTGACCAATGGTCATATAACAGTCGAGAAACAATGGTCTCATTTTAATTATACTCATGTTATCAAATGAAACAGTTTTGTTGAGAATAAAAATAAAATAACACACAAAATTAGGAAACAAGATTTATTCAAAATTTCAGGTCATTACAGGGGTGGATTCTGTAGTTTTGATCTGGGGTTTCATATTTCTTGGTTTTAATGGTTGTAATGTTTGGATCTTTTTGGTTTCTCACTTTTACCACAAAAGTGTTTTGATAATAAAAAAAGTTAATTTTCAATCAAAAACCAACTTTTTGGTTTTGACAACGAGAATTAATTTTAAATTAATTTCTGCGACTTCTATGTTTTGAATTTGGAAAAATGGATTTCATATTTGGAATCAGGAGGTCCAAAATGTGTAAATAGGTAACTTTTATTTTTAGACTCTATAAATAGTTACTTCAGTAAATATTTTATTTACCATGGTTAAAGAGTAAATCCGTTAAATAAGGGTAAAAATAACATTATAATAATATTAAATTACCCGAACACATGTCTTAAACCTATTTTATGATACATGTATGACCACATTCATCCTTGGGTTGATTTTGGGACCTCATTTTTCCACTTGGGAGTGATAATGACATTTTATATTAATTAATTTAAAGACAAAAATAACATAAGCATGTATCTTTTAGTAAAACATTTTTTATATGGGGTTATATAATTGATCTATTCAACTATAAATATTTATTTTAAAGATAAAAATATTTCCTAAATTATTATATTTTATTTATAATTTTATACATAAAATAAATAAATTTATTTATGACACAATAATGATGTAGTATTTTCCTTATGAATGAAAGAACCAAATAAATGATATTATAAATATTAAAATAAATATAATTTGAAAGTTTTGATTCCATTAAAAAATTTTATAGATTAATATGACATGTTAGGGTTTACTTAATATATTTTATTCAAAGTAATCATGTTTTTTTGACTTTCAAAAAAACCAAATACTAAATAGTGTCAAAATTGACATAAATGAGTTTTTAAAACAAATACTATATTATTAAATTATAAAATAGTCCTAAAAATATAAGGTTTGGCCAAAGGACTTATATAATTATATATATATCATTAATGAACCACTTTAGGTTCTCTTGTAATTTTATAGAGAGTTTATGAACCATATAAAATAAAAATACAAGGAGACATGATAAATGTTAAAGTATTTAACAAAGAGTTAAATCTAACAGATAAGGTTAATATGGTAACCTAAACTTGTCTAAAACCTATTGTTTGAGATAATGTCGACCCATAAACACATAATCCTTGAAATAAATACACTTTAACCCATTATAAACCGAAAATGAGTTTATAATAAAATAATATTTCAAGATTTTCCTAAAGTGACCCTCACCTCTCTTATAAAAAGGTACTTCCCATTCTCTCAAAATCACACCTCAAAATCCATTTGGATTGGACAGAAAGTACTCAAATATCATACCAACTACCCTAAATTCATCTTATAGGCCTTACTTTGATCATAAAACCAACCTAATGATCCCTTTATATCAAATCAAAAGGAAGCACCCGAAGGAGAGGTAATAATTTCATCACCTCTTTCAAAGTTATCTTCTTCTTCCACATACTCTTTCTTTATTGTTTCTATAATAAAGTAATAAATACAGTACCTTATACACAATTTGATATTATTATAAATATTTTAAAACCATATTCATTATTATATCCATCCTATGAATGACAAAGTCACCATACGTGCGTACGTACAACTTACCGTCTCAACTTCGTGGAGTAGTTTGTTATTCAACACTTCATTATTTGGATGGGTATAATAATGAGTATATTGATGTTAAAAATAAATATAACAGGATAATTATTCTGTATATATTATATACCATCCAACTACATACGATTTCACTATCAATAGAATGTTATTGTCTCTCATGTGTGCATATGGCTTACCATCTCCACGACGCGATGAGATTTCATTCCCTATCGTAACCATTCAAGAATAATTTTCATTTGATGATTAAAAATAATGTTTAAGAACTTAATATAATTTTGGATATAAATAAAATACATCTTATCCATAAAAACATTACTTATGTAACAAAACATATAAAGGAAAAAAATATGTTAACAACCGAAATATTGATACTACTAAAATATTATTAACAAAGAAGCATTAGAAGATCATATATGATATCATATTTATATATGTGGTTATTATATAATTTAATAACAATTATTTAACTATTATAAAGTAGGTTAATGTACCCTTGACCAAGGAAATGTACAAGGTAAGGGTTAATTCCACAATCTCTTCATTATTCGAGGTTGTTTATACATGAGTATCTACTGGGACCTCTTTATCATCCACATATGTGTTTCTTAAAAAAGTATTTCAAAACATTTTTAATATTTAATAGACTATGGGCTAAAGTTATTTATACCCTTGTTTTACTTTTTATAAAATTTTTATAAAGGAATCATTCAATCATTTTCCAAACAAGGTCCTATATGACCTTTTTGACAAAATTAAAGAAAGAATGTTTTTTTAACTTATACGATGAGTGTGGATATTTTCTACCATTATAACACCTTCAAAGATTACCTTAAAATCTTATAATAATATTTTCAATATAATTTTTTCTTTTATAATTATGAAACTTTTAAATGATTTCAAAATAGAAAGAGTTATTTCTCTCAAATAGTTTTGATTTTTTCTATGTCAACATCCTTTGAAGGATTTTAAAATTGTTTGAAGTTGATTTATTATGATACAATCTTCCATATTTTATTGAATGTTTTATGATATTTTTGATTGAGAATGTGCTATTTTTATACCATTCATGGTTTATAGTTAAATCATTGACATTTCGTATACTAGTTTTAATATGAATGTTTATATTATGTTTCAATATTTTCATATGAGGATTGCATTGGACTTAGTAATTGACGGGTGGATCCCACTATAGCTCTTTGATGCCTCAGTAGGTATCATTAGAAAAACTAGTGTCTTGGCATAAGGCCTTGAAGAAATCTTATTTTTAGTCTTGGCACGAGGCCTTGACTATGTGGTTATGATGTCCGACGTTATGCGTTCTATCATTATGAGATTAGCTATTGATATTAGATGTGATTATTTGACTAGTGGAATATCCATGTGAATAGGTAAATTGAATTATTTGATTTATCTCTGCCATATTATGCTGAAGTTTAAGTTTAAAAGGCTTGTGTTTTAATCTTATACATTGCCTTAAATGTTCTTTCTTATTTATAAAAGTTTCTGCTATATTGGTATCCTTACTGAGAATCTGAGCTCACCCCTTTCAATGTTTTATTTTTACTAGGATGTGAGGAAGTATATTATGATTAACCTTTAGGGGTAAGACAAATGATATGAGTGTGTTTAAAGGGGACATAATGATGTTTTTTTATTTCATGATGTAATGTAAAACTTATGTATGTATCTTGTACTTCCAGGGCTACTAAAATAATCGGTCTTTCAAGACTTGATATCTTGTTGTCATGAAAATGTTATGTAATAATGCACTGACTCTGGGTGTCTAGGGTTGGGGAGTTATAGTTGGTATTATTGGAAGTTTAATACAAACCTTGGAAACTAAATTTAGAAAAACTCTGATTAGATAACATTAGCCTAAGAAAGAATTTGAGGATTAGTATAGAAGGAATTCCTATAATTTTGTTAATGTATAGATTTTTTTTATTTTACAAGAAATAAATCCTTGTGTAGATACAAGTGGGTATAGGCCGCTCTGGAACATATGTACCTAATAGTGGAAACTCTGAAAAGGAGTTTCAGGCTTGACTCGGGCTATCCTGGTACAAGACAATGGGGCTTACTGTAATCTTGGTTATGACACTCCCAAGGGATATTCTTAGGATAACTCAAATTTTACATACAAACCATTATAAAGTATTTATGAGTATATATTTACTCTAAGAAAACTTTTTTATGATTATCGATTATATCCATAAACTGTTCAATTTATGTTAAGTGTTTTACAAGTTTGGAATTATGTATTGCGATTCCAAAACTAGTCTAGTGTATGCCATTGTTTAGAAATAACGCCTAGTAGAAGGAAGAAAAACTGTATCAATGCATGTAATCCATGTATAGATTTCCCTCTTACTCAAGATAATTATAGTGGAGATGGTGATGCAACTGGTGCGGATCATCTTATCACCATACTAGGAAAACTCACTTAGGTTATAAATAATAACCTTACCCGTATGGAGCACCCTGATCCACAATATAGAGGATTGATATTAGACTTCTTCATGAGGAAACAACCACCAACATTCAATGGGACTAAACATCCACTTGTAGCTGAGAAATGGATATGTTCCTTAGGGAAAATATTTCATGCTTTGGGGAGTAACGAAAGGGAAAAAGTTCTCATGGTAGTTTATCGCCTCATGAGAGATGGTGATCAATAGTGGTCATTAATTCAAAATACAAAGGAGAATAATGAAGTATAAAATATTGAATTGAGGGAGTTCAAAGATATTTTATTGGAAGAATACTTTCCTCGTGACCACCAAGCAGATATGGGAAATAAATTTCTGAATCTGAGGAAAAAGGAGGGTGAAAATGTCACAAAGTATGAGGCTAACTTTACAAGGCTAGCAAGGCATGAAGCGGATTATATACACAACCCATGGAGTAAGATTGATCGATTCTTTGATAGGTTAAAACCATTTCTCTTTTGTGAATTAATATCACAGTCCTTCTCAAATTGATCGATTCTTTGATATGTTAAAACCATTTCTCTATCGGGCATTAGTATCATAGTCCTTATCGATGTACGAAGATATAGTCTAATGTGCTATTAAGATAGAAAAGGAATTATCTATGTCTTATGACATTAAAGTAAAGAAAGAGATGCAGAGAACAATGGAGCAAGAGATAGATAAAGGGAAAAAGGTAAATAAGGACTTTCCATTATGTGATATTTGTGGGAAGAAACAACCCAATATTGCCTAAAAGGAATGGGAGTTTGTTACAAATGTGGAAAAAAGTCACAAGTCTCATGATTGCAAGGGAAAGAAAGAGGCTGTCAATGTTGAATGATACAATTGTAGAGAAATGGGGAATTATTCAAATGAATTTCCTAAGTGCGAAGGAAACTTACCTCAGAAAAGGCCAAGGGAGAAGGGCCAAGATTATGCTGTTACTATAGTTGAAGTGGAATAATTAATGTATTTGAGTTTTTGGATTCAAGAATTATATTCTGGTTATAAGAATAATGTGATATATATATAAGGATTGTATTGTAGTACTTTTTGTTTTCATTAAAGTTTTAATATGATAAAGGTAATCATATTTTCATTATGTGACAATAATTGAAACTTTACGTAGTTTGGATATTGCAATTGATTTTGGAACTTAGAGACCTTTTAGAGAGAGTTTGGACAAAATTATTTTGGATAACTATAAAGGTTGTAATGGATTAAGTTGAACTTTGGATAGTATTGTTTAAGGTTAAAACATTTCTTAAGATTATTTTTGGAATATTATAATACAATAGTTGTAGAAAAAGGAAAACTTGCAGGTCAGGTGATAACCCATCGCATCGGAAAAAGATGCAAGAATCGAACCCAAAACCAAAGTTTGAAAAGGCTTTATCACCTACCGCTAGCCTACATGAATTCATTGGTTATTATAAATTAGTTTTCTTCATGATATATGTCTGGAACCTTATATGATTAGGATAAATAGAATATTTTTGAGTTCTATTATCTTTTGTAGTGAAAGATGAGTTTGTGGTAGAAATTAGTTAAAGGATATAACTCTACTTGTCAAGTATTCTTTTTTTTTTCATATTATATGATGAAATTAATTCTTAAACTTTAGGGAAATGATCTTAAAACCAAATTTTTTTATCCTAATACCTTATGTTTTGTTGAACTGACGATATTTTAAATCATCATAGATTTATGGCTTTTAGGCCCTCAATTTTCCATTCACTTGTTTGTGATTGATGACCTCAATCACTCCCAATAAATATTTATGTTTTTCCTCCTATTATAATTTCCACCAATGTTCTCCTATTCGAAATCCTAATTTGGTGGTGTCTTTTTCATTTCCCTTTCCCTCTTATAAAGACTAAATTTTATTAACCCTATTTCCGATGTGGGTTTTCCACAATGGTATTTTCTATTTTTTAACCTTTTATTTTCGAAGAACAATTTCAAATTTCAAGGTCACAATTTATTTAAGGAGGGAATAATGTAACACCCTAAGCTTCTATGATACATTTCTCTTTGAATAAAACAATAGAGTGTGATGTATGCAACACCGAGTTCAAGCGCACCACTACCTATCAAACTAGCCGTTTAAAAAGCAGTTATGAATAGTAATAAGAAAAATTTAAATTTTCTATATATCCTATATAATTTTAACATTCATATTTTGTGTTTTTTAGACATAATATAAGGAAAAATTCAAATTTTCAGAGAAAAGAAGTATTTTTTTTTCAAAAATGCAGTTTTCCACCTTTTAATGGAGAACCCTTTTTAAATCCAATATTTTACAATTTTATATATTACATTTGATGAAATTAAATTCTTCTTTAGAATAGGGACATAAAAATTTAGTTTGGATGAATTTTTGGCACTTTTCTGATATATTTTATATTTTGATGAATAATGAAAATGCAAAATTTTAATTTAAAACAATTTTTTTATCCAAATAATTTATAGTGTTAAATTATACATTTGAGTGGTTTTAATGTATCATTAGATTATATTTTTTTTATTTAATATAATGTAGGTCATTGGATGTATGTTCACATTTAAATTGTACATAAACACATGTGATCGCACCACGATTCATTGTTCCATTTTCACCCTTACACCATTGCGTTAAACTTGTTTTATATTGAAAATTATAAAAATCATAAAAAAATTCATTCCATGTTTGAATCATTTATTTTGTGTTTATCACTATTAAAAAGGGAAATTTTACTTGTTTTGATGATTCCATTGCTGGAGGAGGTGATTTGGAGGGCCCATGATGATGTCTAAGGAAAATGAGCCAAAACTTCATTGGTTCATTGAACACCTGTCCACTATTTGGTATAGTATGAAATATCCATGTGTAGAAATGGGATTATATTTTTTGTACTGGTCCAAAATTTAATATTCTACAACTCTTAAGAAGACACCGAAGCTCCATTCGTTCATTAAGGGGCCCAACCAAAGTGATCTGTCCAGGACACCAAATCTGCACTAAGTCAAAAGTTGTGTGCTGTCCATATCTCAAGATGTAGGTGTCTAAATGAAGCCAAACATTTGATGGAGATAGCCAAGATGTGTGGGAACAACTTTCTAGTTTTTTAAAAATCGATTGAAGACTATATGAAGGCCTAAAACAATAGGACAAGTGGTTTGACACATTCTATGTGCCCAAAACCACTTCCCATTTTTGCAATAAAAGAGCACCATGGGTACCTCATTTGGGAAGTTCGGACAAGTAGTGATGTGCTTCCAATTTGGAGTTTCAAAGGAGTCCTCTCTTCATCCAAGAAGTTCTAGAGTCCCATATCCTCATAAGGGGATCAAGGATGAAGAATGAGTTCCACCTGAGCTTTCTCCCCCTCCTGATGTTGAGCTAAACAGTGAGTGATAATTGAGAGGGAGAAACAAACTTAAAGATGGAGTTCCAGAACCTTTTATTCTTCTGGTTTTGTGAAATTTTTGGGTGAGTTATTTCACTTATGTTTAATGTTTTTATAATTTTTCTCTGAATGCATTTATTTGGTTTAATTAAGTGAAACATTTCTCATTTTAAAACCGATTGGGTTGAGATTCAAGTGGGAATATCGAGTTGTTCCAATTAGACAACACAAGCAACCTCATTATCTCACACATATATGAGATTTCAGTATTCTTTGGTAGACCTCACTATATTCTTGAGGTCCAAACCTTGACAGCACGATTATTGTGTCATGGGGTGGTTCTTTGTGCATTATTTTAAGAGGAAAGAGGGGAACCGAGATATTGGTCATCCCTCAACCAAAGAATTACAAAAAAAACCTAATAATTAATTGAAAACAAGGAAATATTTAAATTTTGTATTAACTTAGCAATTATAACTTATTTATATCATATTTTTCAAAATCTAATTTGTCTTTAAAATTTACAACTCTTTATGTTAAGTTATTTTCTTAAATGTTTTTATAAAATCACCCCCTCTTTTGTTCTTCTTATTAAAAATACACACTCAAAACCTATCTACATTTTTTGAGAGATGACCTAGGGTATTCCCTAGACTAAAAAGTAACCTGAAAATCATAATCAATTTGACGTATCATGACAGTGTGGTCAAATATTTGCGCCATTTTCGTTGAGCACTTTGTTTTTTAGTGCGTGTTTTCTATAAGTTTTTTGTAATTTTTGTGAATATTTATTTATTTTCTCTTATAAATTTTCAATCCCTTTTTGTTTTGATCTATTTTTTTGTGTAGGTTTGGTGCATGATGCGTTCTACTTTGGGAGATTTATCCCCTTTCTAACCTGAACCGGAGAGGACCCTATGTCAATAACACTGAGACACACAAGACAACACTTTGAAGGAGGACACACAACACATTGAAATTCTTCTTCACCCTTCATCTACTTTAGGAAAAAAATTAGAACCTGAAATTAACATGTTTAAAATGGATGAAAACAATAGAACACTAAAATAATTAACCTCACCCGATGTTGATATCCAACCCACTTACATTAAATTACAAGGCGATACACACAGTTTTGAACTAAATCTGGTGCAATTCATCTATTTCCAAGATTCCATGAACATCCTAGAGAGGATCCACACAAGCACTTAAAAGAATTTCATACTGTTTTTCAAAATTAAAACCTACTAATGTAAATGAGGAATAACTAAATATTATATCATTTCCATTATCTTTATATGACCCTTCAAAAGATTGGTGGTACTATGTTAATTCACCAATAAGAGGCTGGGCAGACATGAAATGTCTTTTTCTTAAAAAATATTTCCTAGCCTCTCGAACTGCAACAATAAGGAAAGAAATTTTCGGGATAAGACAATATCAAGGGTAAAAACTTAATGAATATTGGGAATGATATTATGTTCAAGTTGTCCACACCCCCAAATAAGTTATCAACTTTTAATACAGTAGTTTTATGACGGTTTAATTCCAATTGATCATAACATGACTCATGCTGTTGAAGGTGGTGTGCTATTAGATAAAACCCCAATCGCTATAAGAACCCTGATTGAGAACATGGCACAAAACACTCAAAAATTAAGTACAAGGTCCAACATAGCCATTCAAGGAGTCTATGAGGTAAAAAGTACCAAATTTGAGAAGAAGGTGGACACAAAGTTTGAAGAGGTAAGTACCCTTCTAAGAAAACTTGCTCTTTCCCAAGGGAAATCCCAATCTCCTCCTTCCATCCCTTGCGGTATATGTTCTACTAACACCCACTACTCTGACTAATGCCCACAATTGAGAGAAACTTTTGAGATCTATGAGGCAATCTTTCCAGGCCACCCCTATAACTAACCCTTTAGGCAAGAACCATACTATCCATCAAATCCTGGTTGGAAATACAACCAATCCTATAGGAAAGGTGGGTATTCAAACCATCCTCATCAACCATGGAACCAACAAGGACAAAGTATCCATCCACCATCACCACCCAGAAATCTTCAACCACCCCAAAGGCCTTTTGAACCACCCCCTCCAAAACCCGAGCCTAGCCTAAAAGATATATTGAAAAAAATGGATTCCAACAATATCCAATTCTAAAAAACCACCCAAGTAGCCATAAGAGACCAAAAAACCCAATTAGGCCAACTAGATAACTAGGTGGGGGAAAATTCAAAATCATGGGTCGGGTAAACTACCCTCTCAACAAATAGTTAACCCTAGGGATAAAGGAAATGTTAGTTCCATCACCCTTAGGAGTGGAACTCATATTTAAATCTAAATGACCCCTCTAATGGAGTCATCCCCTCCTAAGGAAAC
This sequence comes from Viscum album, assembly GCA_963277665.1. NCBI lineage: Eukaryota > Viridiplantae > Streptophyta > Magnoliopsida > Santalales > Viscaceae > Viscum > Viscum album. The sequence goes on along the minus strand of OY728143.1, from coordinate 1,666,370,805 downwards.
CACCATCCCAAACACTACTAAAAATGATCTAAGAGAAAAAAATCATTGTCCTGAGAGAAGTCCTTCCAAAGGAAAGAGTGTGTATGTCAATGAGTCTCCTATCCCAACCATTCCCCTTACATTTCCCCAAAGGGCCACCCAATCGAGAAAAAAATAGAAACTAAACATGATAAAGAAATATTGGAAACATTAAAAAAGGTGCAGGTTAACATCCCCTTGATTGACATCATGAAGAAAATTCCACTATACGCCAAGTTTCTAAAGGATAGGTGTACACACTTAAGGAAACTTTGAGGTGATGAGAAGGTGAGCTTAGGGAGGAATGTTTCAGCATTGATAGATAAATCAATTCCCACCAAGTTCAACAATCCTAGAACATTATCAATTCTGTTCACCATATGGGATTATTAATTTTCTAATGCTATGCTTGATTTAGGTTCTTCTATAAATGTGATGCCTCACTCTATTTACTCTACATTATAGGTTGGAGAACTGAAACCCACTGGAATTTTTGTTCAACTAGATAACTAGAGTACCACTCAGCCCTCTGGTGTGTTAGAGGATGTTCTTGTGAGGGTTCAAAATTTAATTTTTCCTACCATATGTGCTTAAAATGGAGGATGATAGGATGAATAGAAAAGCCTCGATTATATTGGGGTGACCCTTCTTGAAAAATTCCAAAACCATAATTAATGTCCACAATGATACATTATCTATGGAGTTTGGTGGTGACATTTTCCACTACAATATCCTTGATTCCATGAAGCACCCCTCAGAAGAACATTCCTATCTCTTAGTAAATTCAATTTATGTACTCCATTCTTATGAAAATACTTCTTTTAATTCCCCCAATTACCTTTCTGAGTTTTCATCCTTGATTTAATTTCTTGGTAATAAATCATGCATTTATTGTTGTAGTGGTCTAGAAAAGTGTCATTCATGTTTATTGATTGATAATTTCTTGAACACTGAGGATCCAATGACCATAGATGTTAATAATAAGCTTTAAAATATCATTATTCATTTGAGGATGATACTATTGAGAAGTTAGATGAGATTATTGACCTCTCACTTTCACACACACTTCCATCAATCCAAATACACATGAATTGGAATTGAAACAACTGCCTCAATATTTAAAATATTAATATCTTGAGAATAGAAACAAGTATCCCGTCATCATTTCTAGTTAACTCCCTCTTGAGCATGAATTGCGACTGCTTGAAATTTTGATGGAGTATAAATAAGATTTGGGATGGACACTTGCCAATATTCCTAGTATTAACCCATCAATTTATACACATCATATTTTATTAAATGATAAGTCTAAACCAGTGAGGAATGAACAATGTCGAATGAACCCAAACCTCTTAGAAGTTGTGAAAAATGAAGTAAAAAAATTATTGGCTGCTGGAATAATTTACCCCATCCCTAATAGCCAATGGGTTAGTCCCGTTCAAGTAGTTCCAAAAAAAAAACTGGCCTTATAGTAATTAAAAATGAAAACAATGAATTGGTTCCAACTCATGTGCATAATAGTTGGGATGTCTGTATAGACTATCACCGACTGAACCAAAACACTAGGAAGGACCATTTACCTTTTCCATTCATTGACCAAATTCTAGGGAGGCTAGCGGGTAAGTCCCACTACTGTTTCTTTGATGGGTATTCTGGATACTTTCAGATCCATATTTCCCCTGAGGATAAGGAAAAGACTAATTTCACTTATCACTTTGGCACATTTTCATATAAGAGGATTCCATTTGGTCTATGAAATGATCTGGGTACTTTCCAACAATGTATGGTTACTATTTTTTCAGATTACCTAAATAATTGCATGGAAGTATTCATTGATGATTTAACTATTTATGGGCCCTCTTTTGATGAATGATTAAGTAGTTTAGGTTCAGTATTATGTCGCTGTATTGAAAATAATATTGTATTAAATTATGAGAAATGCCATTTCATGGTGCGATAAGGTATATTTTTGGGACATGTAATTTCTGGGGATGGTATTCAAGTAGATAAATAAAAAGTGGATGTCATTTCTTCCCTACCATTCCCCAAAAATGTATGGGATGTGAGGTCTTTCCTAGGTCATGCTGGATTTTACCGTTGTTTCATTCACGACTTTAGTAATATTACACTCCCCCTCTCCCGATTACTCTAAAGAGAAAAGGAATTTGTTTTTGATAAAGAATGAGAGGAAGCTTTTAATAAGTTAAAATGGAGTCTCACATCACTCCCGGTAATCCAACAACCACAGTGGGATTTACCATTTGAGCTCATGTGTGATAACTCTAACTATGTAGTTGGGGAATTCTTGTCACAAATGGTCGATCGATCTCCACATGTCATTTCTTATGCCTCACGTACTTTGTACCCTACCCAAGAAAACTACACCACAACTAAAAAATAATTCCTTGTCATTGTGTTTTCCTTGGAAAAATTCAGGTCATACCTTTTGGGGTCCAAAGTCAGTATGTTCTCAGACCATGCATCCCTCCGGTATCTCCTTAAGAAACTGGAAGCCATACGATGTCTCATTCATTGGATGCTCCTCCTTTAAGAATTCAATCTATAAATTAGAGATAAAAAAAGAGCAGAGAATGTGGTGGCTGACCATATCAGTAGGATTCCCCCATCACTGGACATTGAATCATCCCCCTACATTCTTATTAATGATATGCTTCTTGATGAGCAATTGTACTAAGTGTAAGATGGTATCCCTTGGTATGCTGAAATTGTAAATTATTTGGTAGCATATTGCATTCTTACTAATTTCAACAAAAAATAGATCGACCGTCTAAAACATGTGTCCCTTTGGTACATTGGGGATGACCCCTACCTTTGGCACACCTATAGTGATCAAGTCCTCAGGAATTGTGTTCATGATAGTGAGTTTCAGTCTGTCGTTAGGTTCTACCACACTCTTGCTTGTGGGGGCCACTTTGGTCCCCAATGGACTGCTCACAAGGTCCTTGATTCTGGTCTCTTTTGGCCCATGTTGTTTCAGGATGCCTATGAATTTTGTAAATATTGTCCTCACTGTCAAAGAATGGGGAATGTATCTAAAATAAATGAGATACCACAAAAACCCTTTCTCTTCCATGAAATTTTTGATGTTTGGGGCATTGAATTTATGGCAACATTACCTAATTCATTTGGTAACCTGTATATTCTTTTGGCAATGGATTATGTTTCAAAATGGGTAGAGGCACGAGCTACATGGACTGATGATTCTAAGGCAGTTGTAGAATTTTTGAGAACCCTAATTTTATATAGGTTTGTCTTACCTAGGTTCATCAGTAGTCAGGGTTCTCATATATGCAACCGAACAATGCAATCATTTTTACGTCGGTATGAGGCTGGTCATCGTGTGTGTACTATATATCATGCACAGAACAATGGTCAATCCATGTTGTCAAATACAGAAGTAAAACAGATTCTTGAAACAACAGTTCATCCCTATAGAAAAGATTGGAGTCTTAGACTTTATGATTCATTATGGTCTTACCGTACCACTTTCAAAATCTCCATTGGTATGTCACCATATTGGCTGTTGTTTGGAAAGAGTTGTCACCTCCCTGTCGAGATTGAGCACCAGGCCTACTGAGCCATCAAGTAATGCAATTCTAATCTTTCTGTTGTAGGTGCTCAGAGGATGTTTCAGATTCATGATCTAGAGGAAATGAGAAGATATGTATATGAGAACTCTAGGATTTATAAGGAGAGAACCAAGGCTGCCCACAACCATCTCATCCTTCATCGTCAATTCCACATTGGGTAGAATGTCCTCCTATACAATGCAAGGATAAAGTTGCATCTAGGTAAGCTTCGTTCCCACTGGTTTGGACCATACACTATTACTAATGTCTCTCCATTTGGTGTTGTCTATGTTCAAAATGAAGAAACGAAGCAAACCTTCACTGTCAATGGGCAGCAGCTGAAGCACTTCCACAAAACCCTTCTAGAGTCCCCTATAGAGGAACTCCAAGTTCAAGAAGCAGTCTATGAATGAAACCCACCAGGTTTTATCCTTCCTTCCTACATTTTATGTTTATAGTGAGGACATTGCACACTCTAGGTGTGTGGGGATGGGTATATTCCTAGGTTAGTAAGGAATTTTCACCACCTTTCTTCCTTTCCCCTTTTTAGCTTGTGGAATAGTATTGATACTTTTCCCCTTCCCCTCCCACTCACCTTTGTACTGGAATATTACTTTTTTTACCACTTTATCACAGAAAATGATTACCATTTAATCATGGATGTTATTGAAAATACATGTGGAATGTTTTTATTACATGTTGTCTTAACATTAAAAAAACAAAATATGATGAAATGTGCATTTTAGAATGAATTTAATACTGTGGTGTGACTTTCTTTTGAAATTTAGTTCTTTGTTGATGATATAAATGGTTTTATCATTTTGAAACCTTTGAGAGGAATAGTTCCCTTTTTTTTTGAATATTTTAAAGGAAAATTGTGTCACTTAATCTCTGTACACATTTTCTTTTCTCACCCAACCATGATGTGTAAAAATTTCTTACTTAATGGAAGGTAAATATAAGTTAGGTTTATTTTTCTCTACTTTACAAAATCAATTTTCCATATGTTCGTTCCTTATCTAATTTATTTCATTACTGTACCAGATTTACCAATGCGCGTATACCTATTATTAGACTATTGTACACCCTAAAAAAGGGTTGTATATTGGGAAGGTCAAAAACCACCCTTTCTTTAATTTTTATCTTATTATAACTATTACAATTAGTGTCGTGAGGAGATAAAACAAGGGTTGGGAGAAGAGTGTGAGATTTTCTCCATGTGAAACTTTTGAAAAAAAATATAATAAATGAGGGGAGTGATGAAATGTACAGAATATGGGGATATCTAGGTCGAGAGATTATGGTTTGACTTCTGGTAATGCTTAAGTTAGTGGGTCTTGAAATTTGATTACAAATGATGTAGGAAAAGTTCGGTGGAAAGGATATTGTAAGTAGACAATTATTGAAATAACTTATATTTACTCAATAGAAAGTGGAAAGAATAGCATGAAATGGTTGTCACACACACATGTGGAGAATTAGTGACATGATTTACTTTTTAATTATTTTCTTTGATTTGTATCATGAATCTCTTGGAATTTCATTTGGATACAATTTCTGAGACGTCTTTTTCAATGATCATTGAGAATAACCCATTAGTGTTATTTTTTATTTGATCACATTTATATCAGGAATTAAATTTTTATTGAATGTTAAATCTTTATGAATTTGTAAATATCTACATGAATATTTTTTTTAATTATGACTTTTCCCAGGAGTGAAAAATGTTTAGGTGTGAGGGTGTGATCCTACCACGATTTACAGTTTCATTTTCACCCTTACACCATTATGCTAAAATTGTTTTATATTGAAAATTATAAAAATAATAACAAATTTAATTCCATGTTTGAATATTTTATTTTGTGTTTATCACTTTTAAAAAGGTAAATGTAACTTGTTTTGATAATTCTATTGTAGGAGGAGGTGATTTGGAGGGCCCATGATGATGTCTAAGTAAAATGGGCCAAAACTGCATGGGTTCCATGACCACCTCTCCACTGTTTGGTATAGTATGAAATATCCATGCATCTAAATGGTATAATATTTTATGGGATGGTCCAAAATTTAATTTTATACAACTCTTAATAATATACCCAAGCCCCATTCGTCCATTAAGGGGCCCAACCAAAGTGATCTGTCCAGACCTCCAAATCTGCACAGAGTCAAAAGTTGTGTGTTGTGTGCTGTCCATGTATCAAGTTTTAGGTGTCCAAATAAAGCCAAAATTTCTATGGAGATATCCAAGAGGTGGGGAAACAAATTTATAGTTTTGTTAAAATCGATTGAAGACTATCTGGAGGCCTAAAACAATGGGACAAGTGGTTTTACACATTCTGTGTGCCCAAAACAACTTTCCATTTTTTCTATAAAAGAGCACCATGGGTACCTGAAGAGGCTAGAGGTCATCATGACCATAACAATGATATTTATAAACCTATAATAGTATAGTAGTTAAGGGTCGAACCCAAGTTAAGGTAGATGAGTTTTCTAGAGGTTTATTTTTATTGAACTCCATTGTTGTCAGCAGTGAAGCGATTGAGCATTTTTTTTACTTTTTATTTTTTTTATTAAAATGATGTTGAAACAGGATGATGGAACAAGTATTTTTTATAGAACCTAATTTTACACTATGTATGAAAACTAGATAAATACAATATACTAATATAAGGCACCAAGACAAACAAGTGAGATCAACAGTTCTCTCGGGAATTCCATACTTGGCGGTTCAATGGATAACTCTCCACATCTTTTAATTGAATCACAACATAAAAATTAGTTGATATATCTTCCCCGCCAGAAGAAACATCAAATATAAGTACGACTTTTAGAGTTCACCACTCTAAAGATCATCGTCTGTTAAAATTTTGATAAAGAATACAGTTGAAATTGAACTAGCCATAAAACTCCAACTGTAATGTCATTAAAGCATCAACAAAATGATGATCAAGTTCAATCTTGCCGATTGAACTTGAAACTATGAATTTTTTAAAGAATGTAAGGTGTTAACAATCTACATGAACATTAAAATTGATCTCTCCGATCAATTCTAATGTCAGAAAAGAATTACGTGATGAATTTTAAAGAATAAACCCACAAAATATGAAATTCCTGAGTTTAAAAATTTAGTGTATGATCATAATGAAATATAACATTAAAAACATCCAAAAACAAAGTACAAGAATTATAGAAAGGGGAAGGATGAACTCCCCAATTGTTGCTCTACCTTCGGGCTCCTTGGTCTCCTACTTGTCTCCAATAAGTCTGGATGAACGTCCCCGCTCTCAAGTGGATGTGATCGTGGAATGAGTAATGAGTGAGATAGAATCACCAAGTGAATGAATGCCCCCAAAAATCTGCTTCTTAACCTGATTTAATACCTTGCTATCATCTACTGGATGTCACTACTCGATCTCCACCGACTTCAAAAGTTCTTCACCCACGTACTACAAAAGGTGAGTTTTTTCGCAACAAGCATGTCGCGCTAGAATTTCTCACATAACTAACTCCGGGTGAGTTAGTTAAGTGAATATGGATGTAGAATTAAATCTTGAATTAACCTACGCATGTTAAAATAAAATAAATAAATAAATACGAATGAAAATAATGAAATAATAATTTTTTTGGGTTAAGTGTTGAAAGTTAACACAAGTAAATTGATAATTATTATTTACTCTATTTATAAAACTATTCACTTATTAATATAATATTAAAACATAAACTATTAAAGAGTTATTAATTTAATTAAGTTAATAGATATAAATACTAAGTTATTAATTAAATCAATTTCTTTTAAACTAAGTTATTAAATATTATGTACATAGGTAAATAAATAATTAAGATAATATTTTAGATTGTATTGATAATTTAATTATTACTATTAAAGAGATTAAATTGCTAGATTAATTCATTAATTAGTTTGTTCTAATTATATAATTAGAATTAAAACTTTAGTTTTAAATATTCTTAAATTATTAAGTATATTTCATATTTCACTTATAATTATATATTTATACTACAAATTGTAAATTAATTTATTATTAACAATTGTTATTAATTTAGTTTTGTATTTTATTTTATAATATATCTATTTATTATAATTGTTTTAAAATTATAACTTTTATAAATTATTTTATATTTATTTGAATTAGTAAAGTTAACTTTTATGTAAAGTTAACTTTACTTTTAACTTTACCTTACTTTTATTATTTTTTTCTTCTTCTTTATTTTACTTTCCTATTATTATAATTATCTTATTATTTAATTTTTTTTGTTTAAATCCTTCCTCCTCCCCAAATTGGCGCACAACAGGGAGGAGGTATTCTTCTTCCTCAGGCTAGGCGGTGCACATCAGCTCTAAGAGATGGCAAGGGCTTCAGTAGGTGGTGCGACCCCTCTACTCGGCTTCTTTTCGATACAGCAGCGACAGACCAATAGCGACATGGGAAGTAGATCTACCATGAGGGCTTCTTCATGTAGGCTTCAGTAGCGAGAAGGTCCAGCGATTTCGGCTACACTTTATACTCCAACAGCGGCGCGAAATTCCTCACGACAACTACAGCATGTCCAATGCCAGTACTGCGACTCCATCAGCATAAGCGCAGACATGCGAAATTCTCTGTTGGTGATAGAACGACTCTGAACGGTGAAGAAACAAATTGAAAAATCGGCAGATGTTCTGGAACGATTCTTGAACTGGTCTGAGGGTATGTGACATTTGATGCGATTCATTGACAGTGTGAGAAATCAGTGGGTCACAGCTTGATCGAAAAGCAGTGGTAGGAAAAAAATGGCCACAAGGGTTTGTGGATGAGGAAATGGTGCGTATAACAGGGGAAACATATCGATTAATAAAGAGGAAAAGTGGTACACCGATAAAAGAAGGCGGATTTGCTAACGGTGAGGTGGAAAGGAATTGAGGCGGAGGAGCGAGGGATATTAGTGAGGAAAAGAGAAGGTGAGTATCGGTGAGGGGTCACTGTTATAAACAAATAAAATAAAGAGTCGCTGTTACAAATAAATTAGATGCTACCATTTGAATGATAACAGTGAGGTGCTGCGGGGATTGTCTAACAGTTAGAGGACTACTGACAGAGGGAAATAAAAGGAGAAGCAGCACAACAGTGAGGTGGTCACTTTTAGGTATAACAGTGGAGTGGGGTTCACCGTTATAGAAAAATAGAAAGTCACTGTTATTGTCAAAATTAAAATCTACTGTTAGAATAAAAATTAAAGGATCGCCGATACTTAAAAACAAAAGCTCACCATTAAAAATAGAATTAAATAATCAATGTTGTGCAAAAAAATTAAAGGGTCACCGCTACATCAAAGGGTCACCGTTAGTGGATAAATAGAATCCAATCGTAATGTAACAGTGACCTTTTAAAAATAAACACACAAAATAAACATAAAATTAAAACTAAAATAAACTAAATAAAAATACTTAAAATAATTAATTAAATTAATGCTAAATACCATTGATTCAAAACAGAATTTTGAGTTAACCATTAAAACATTAAAATAATTAATGGAAAACACTTAATATATTAACTGAATAATTAATAAACTAAGATTATAAAAGACTTAAATTAAAATAACTAAACACGCTAATTAAAAAGTAGCAGTGAGTGAGATTGAAAAGCAACGATGACCCATATAAGTCACCGCTAGTGCTCGTCTACCTCACCTGTAGACTAAAACAAAATAAAAATGAATTAATAACCAATCTGCATACTTAAAATAATATAATTAATGTTTAAAAACTCATAATTAATTAACTAACTAACTAATTGAACTAATAAAATTAAAAGCAAACAACTTTATTTAATTTTAAAACACAAATTATTTACTTAAATGGTTGGCAGGATGACTAAATAAATTAATTAACAAAGTTAATCTATTCTAGTGTAACTAAGTAAAAAGATTAATTATTAAAATAAAGACTAATGTAATTAAATAAAAATATGTTGATTAAATAATTATTTAATATAAAATTTAACTTATTAAAAAACTAATAAGAATTATAATAAACCAAACTAAAAAGAACTCACTGTTACTGATAAAATTAAAGGGCTCACCGGTATAAATTAATGGCAACCATTATAGTTAAATGGGATCTATCAGTAGGAAAGAATAGAGGTGACAAAGGTTACCAGTATAAACAAGGTCACCATTACATCTCAAAATAGGCTACTGGTAAGCAAAAAAGAAATCAGCTAACCATTAGACAGTACCTGTAACCTGGCTACCACCAGTATGAGTAAAGGTAACTTTGCTAACAGTAGCTTAGCTACCGGTAGCCTGGAAAGCCGTAACTAAGTTGTATAAACTTAAAAATTATAAGTAAATTAATTAGAAAACTCAATAATTATTAAAAATGAAAAGTTTAAATAAAATAAACAAATAAAAATTATGTAAACAGATTATAAATTAATTATATTAAACACAAAGAAGGAATAAATCAATTATTTAAAGGTCCATAATTACATAAATTGTTATAAAAATGATTACTTGACAAATTTAATTATAAAAATACAAAAGTGAATTTATTTAATAAAAAGTGTAAAAATAATTAAATAAATCATTAAAAATTAATAAAAAGGATGCGGCAAACTGTGTAAAAATAAGGCCACATAAAATTCCCCCACACTTAAGCATTGTTTGTCCTCAAACAATCCCATGTTTTATTTTATTTGAAAGTAGTAAAGTGTTATCATTTTTACACAAAATGTAACATGTACAACACTCAAAACATAAGACAAAACATAACAGTAGTATTTTAGAAAATGAATTACTCATATGAATATTTCTTATAACAAATACTCAAAGGTAATTAAGAACACAAAGACCATCCATCAAAGAAGATTTCATGCCTCATATGTGAACTTCTTAGTGACTAACTTCAATCCAGACTTAAGTCTAAGGTCCGAGGGTGATAAAAGGTAAAATTTATGTGGAATTAAGAACATAACCAGAGGAACCTTTTACATTGACTCATCTCTTGGGTTTCAAAGAATAAATAATTTGTTTTGTGAATCACCTCAATGATACAACATAAATGATTTCCATATAAACCAATTGACCCCTTCTTCATCTGGTGTTCATAATTCTCCTCACCTTAATGAACTCATTTTTGACCCTAGACACTTTATTTATTTTCCCCAAGCCTTGTATCATTGTGCTAAGAATTGTGCAATGCACTTATTCAAAGTGTACAGAGGGCTATTAGTAAACAGAAACACACCCAACATCTAGGGTCTCAGAGTCTCACAGTGGGATCCCAAATGCCCAAATTAATCCAGTTTAAAAAGATTTATATAAAATTCATTTACATTGGCTCATTAAAGCAATTACTTTTCATAATTTAAAAGAAAATGAATGAGGAACCTAGAATCAGAATCAAACTACCAGTTCCAAAGGTTATGACCATGACTCCATAAACATGTAACCCATATCACTTCGAGAAGTAGTCCCTAAAACAAATTTCCATCAAATCACTATGTAAGACCACTCAACAATCATCCATTATCATTAATTTCAGGTTCTAAGCAGTCTTTAACTACCAACAAGTAACTTGTACTAAGGAAAGACCCAATTGAGTACAATGTAAAGCCTAAAATTATACAAGGATTTTGAAAATTTTTAACGATTTTTTTTACAAAAAGTTTGAAGTGAAGTGGGAATTGATGGGCTTTCAATTAAGCACAGTCAAGAATTGACCCCCTCCCCCACACTTAAAACACAAATTTTTCCCCAAAGTTGACTCTTAAAATAGAGAAGAACAATTAATGAATTAAGGTTCAAAATAGATTTTCAATTAAGCAGATAGATGACATGAATAAAGGGTCTCAATGAAATTCAAAAATATTTTTTCCACAATGAATAAATAATCAGAGGTTCATTTACAAGTATATGCATTATTATTTAAATCCTGTGAAATTTTTTCAATATAGCTCAAAAGTATCATGTGATGTGTAAGTGAAATGTGTTTTGGGTGCAAGAATTTTAACAAATTGAGTTCAATAATATGTTCAATAATGTAGACAAAGTTCATGATAAACACCTCAAAGATACAATCATATTCAAAACAATTTTTTTCAGTCTTCATGAGCCCCCCCACACTTAAGTTCAAGCCGTGAGAAGATTATTAAAAACAATGGATTTTAGTTACCAGTAGTGAAGTACATGCAGATTTTATGCATATCATAGTGACATGCAACAAAAGTTCTTTTCTTACAATATGAGCAGAATTTTAAACATATGCAGAATTTTTATTTCAGTAGCAAGACATGCAATAGAATTTTAAAACAAAAAAATATAGCAGATTTTCAAAGCATTAAGGAGCAGAGAAATAAATGCAACAATTATGAGTTGTGTGCTTCCCTGAATATATTTGCCAATGTTGCTCTAGTATGTGATATCCACTACTTTATTGAGACAAGCATCATCATCCTAAAAAATCATAAGGAAAATAGAAAGAGGCAAAAATTTCTAGTAGAGACTTAACAAACTTAAGACAGAAAAATAGCACTTTATTGAAAGTAAAACAAGAAAAGAAATAAGAGTAAAACAATGAAAGAGCATTGGTTGACTCTCATGAAGCACTAAATTTGAAGTCCTCAGATAGACTTTATTTAATTACAAATTTTCATTGAAAACAAAAGAAAAACCATGGGTTGCCTCCCATGCAGCGCTAGATTAAAAGTCCTTGGCCGGAATCAACTAGAAACTAACCGTAGTCACTAGGTGGACGTGGTTTCCTTAATAAGAACCACCACATGTGGTTGGACTAAATATTTTTAATAGATCAATGAATTATATGGGATACAAGACTCAACACATCAATAACTGAATTATCATAGCCTAAAATAACCCCTAAGTAGCACCCTTTAACAATAGTGAGTATAGTGCTGTCCACTTCTAGAATAAGTTCAGACATTTCCATATTTGAATACACATGAAGGGACAACATAGGATTAGGTGCTTCAAATGGTGTGTCATTATTCTCAGAGCTATCTCTCTTAATATCAACATTAACAGGTTCATATTCAAGGGTGAAAATGGGTGAATACTGAATAGTAGGTTCAAGAAGAGATTCAATAAAGTGCTGAACAGAATCATGTACAATGGAACTCAATTCTAATTCTTCCTCTAGACTACTGTTAGTATCACAAAAAGACTAAACACCCTTCACAGTAGAGGTTGAAAGTGACAAACAGGGAAGAGAATTTAGTTGAACAACAGAAAATTCAGGTTTAACCATGTTGTAAATATCTTCCAAAAGTTCCTCATCAGTGAATGAACATTCAATATCTACTGCTTCAAACAAATCAGTTCTGCCTAAATCATGTGTGTGCTCAACCTCTACTTTAAGTTCAAGTTCAAAAGTCTCACTTTCCAAAACAATGTCATTTGAGTGTTGCAAAAATTTTAAATCAAGAGGAGTAATGTTTAATTCAAAATCAATAAATTCAGTTTTCAGAATGTTCAAATTAAGACAATTATTCTCAAGTTGGCCAACACTGACTTCCATTTCATTGCACAATGATTTAGAAAAGTGATTACTATTATAATAGGGAAATGAGGACTCATCAGTCAGTTTTTCTTCAAATATCATTTCCTCATCCTCATCATCCAACACAATTTAAGAGATTATTGGGTTTATAGGTTCAAAACATGGAAGAGTGACTATCATTTTAGGTTCAAAAATTTCATATTCTTTAACTTCCAGTTTAATGTTCTCTTCCAATCTATACCCTATATCAAACTTAGACTCAATGTTAAAAATTTCAGAAATTTTGGGTGAAGAGATTTTAACATTCAAGTTTTCAGTTTCAAGTATATCTTCAACCTGAGTGACTTCATTCTCAAAGCTTCTAAAATAGTGATTTTTCTCAAATGTAGGAATTATGAATATAACTGGACATTCATTTTCAATCTATTTCAATTCATCTTCAAAATTATCCAACTCAACACTATTAAAGCTCATTCTGGGATTTTGAATGTTGCCTTCTTGAATTTTTGAGTTAGTTATTTCCAAATTAAGTCCAACAGAATCAGATTTTTCACAGCGAATTGTTTCTTTTCCAGTTTCTCAGTCACTCTCTTCTTCCACTTGATCTTCAAATCTTTTATAAACATTTTAATTTTCTTCAAATTCTTCTTGTTCTTTAACCCTTTGTTTTAATTCCAAGAGCATGTTTTCCAATCTTTTCATTCTTTTATCTCAGTCTTGTGAATCTCTAAGTTGAATTTCATGGGTTTGAGTTAACCAATTGTTTATTAGCTCCACCCTAGCATCAAGTTTAGAATCAATTAGGTCAATTTTATCTAGGGTGTCAGGACTAAACTCTTTTTTTTCATTTTCTTCAATGTAAAAATCCTATTGTGGCTGGTTATAGACACACTACCAGGCAGTATGTCCATAATCTCCACAACACACACAATGTGGCTCAAGTTTCTGATTCTAGTACTTATAATGTTTCATTTTTTAAAACATAAAAAGGTTATATTAACCACAAAAAGTTTCACTATTAATTCATAATTTTGATGTTCAACGAAAGAAGTAGATTCCAATTCACAGTTTTTTTTAAATCAGATTGTTTTTATTTTTTTTTTTTTTTATTTTTTAAACACTATACTCTCAGTGCGTGCCTTCCCCGGCAATGACGCCAACTTTTGAAATGGTCTATAGGTTGTCACGAACCTCAAAATAATATTTATAAACCTACACTAGTATAGTAGTGAAGGGTCGAACCCAAGGGATGGTATATGAGTTTTCTAGAGGTTTATTTTTATTGAACTCCACTGTTTTCAGCAGTGAAGCGAGTGTGTATTTTTTTTAATTTTTATTTTTTTTATTTAAATGATGTTGAAAGAGGATGATGGAATAAGTATTTTTTTTATAGAAACTAAATTTTACACCAAGTACGAAAAACTAGAGAAATACAGTATACTAATATAAAGCATTAAGACAAAGAAGCGAGATCAATAGTTCTCTCGAGAATTCCATACTTGACGGTTCAATGGATAACTCTCCACATATTTTAATTGAATCACACCTTAAAAATTGGTTGATATATCTTACTCACCAGAAAACACATCAAACAAAAGTATGACTTTTAGAGTTCGCCACTCTAAAGATCATCGTCTGTTAAATTTTTTATAAAGAATATAGTTTAAGTTGAACTCACCATAAAACTCTAACTGTAGTGTCATTAAAGGATCAACAAAATGATGATCAAGTTCAATCTCGCTGATTGAACTTGAAACTACGAATTTTTTAAAGAATGTAAGGTCTGAACAATCCACATGAACATTAAAATTGATCTTGCCGATCAATTCTAATGTCAGAAAAGAATTACGTGAATAATTTTAAAGAATAAACCAACAAAATATGAAATTCCTGATTTTAACAATTCAGCATATGATCATAATGAAATCTATCATTGAAAACATCTGAAAACATAGTACAAGAATTATTGAAAGGGGAAGGATGAACTCCCCAATTGCTTCTCTGCCTTTGGGATCATTGGTCTCCTGCTTGTCTCCAAGGAGTCTGGATGAACATCCCCGCTCTCAAGTGGATGTGATCGTGGAATGAGTAATGAGCGAGAGAAAATCACCAAGTGAATGAATACCCCCCAAAATCTGCTGCTTACCTTTCTTTAATACCTTGCTGTCATCTACTGCATGTCACTGCTCGATCTCCACCGATGTCAAAAGTTCTTCACCCACGTACTGTAAAAGGTGTGTTTTTTTTGCAACAAGCACGTCGCGCTAGAATTTCTCACATAACTAACTCCGGGTGAGTTAGTTAAGTGAATCTGGACGTAAACTTGAATCTTGAATGAACCTGCACATGTTAACATAAAATAAATAAATAAATGCGAAAGCAAATAATGAAATAAAATTTTTTTTATGTTAAGTGTTGAAAGTTAACATAAGTTAATTGATAATTATTATTTACTCTATTTATAAAACTATTTACTTATTAATATTATAGTAAAACATAAATTATTAAAAAGTTATTAATTTAATTATGTTAATAGATATCAATACTTAG
This sequence comes from Viscum album, assembly GCA_963277665.1. NCBI lineage: Eukaryota > Viridiplantae > Streptophyta > Magnoliopsida > Santalales > Viscaceae > Viscum > Viscum album. The sequence continues at coordinate 1,666,355,136 of OY728143.1, read as the reverse complement.
TTATTAATTAAATCAATTTCTTTTAAACTAAGCTATTAAAAATTACGTACATAAGTAAATAAATAATTAAGATAACATTTTAGATTGTATTGATAATTTAAATATTATTATTAAAGAGATTAAATTGCTAGATTAATTCATTAATTAGTTTATTCTAATTAAATAATTAGAATTAAAACTTTAGTTTTAAATATTCTTAAATTATTAAGTATATTTCACAGTTCACTTATAATTATATATTTATACTATAAATAGTAAATTAATTTATTATTAACAATTGTTATTAATTTAGTTTTGTATTTTATTTTATAATTTATCTATTTATTATAATTGTTTTAAAATTATAACTTTTATAAATTATTTTATATTTATTTGAATTAGTAAAGTTAACTTTTATGTAAAGTTAACTTTAATTTTAACTTCACCTTACTTTTATTATTTTTTTCTTCTTCTTTATTTTACTTTGATTTTATTATTATTATAATCTTATTATTTAATTTTTTTGTTCAACTCCTTCCTCCTCCCCAAATCGGCGCACAACAGGGAGGAGGTCTTCTTCTTCCTCAGGCCAGGCGGTGCACAACAGCTCCAAGAGATGGAAAAGGATTCAGCAGGTGGCGTGACACCTCTACTCGGATTCTTCTCGATACAGTAGTGACAGACCAACAACGGCATGGGAAGTAGATCTTCCATGAGGGCTTCTTCATGTAGGCTCCAATAGCGAGAAGGTCCAGCAGCTCCGACTTTACTTCATCCTCCAACAGCGGTGCGAACTTCCTCACGACAACTACAACAACTCCAATGGCAGTGTTGCGACTCCATCAGTAGAAGCACAGACACATGAAATTCTCTGTTAGTTACAGCATGGCTCCGAATGGTGAAGAAACAAATTAAAAAATCGGCTGATGTTCTGGAATGATTCTTGAACTGGTTTGAGTGTATGTGACATTTGATGCGATTCATTGACAGTGTGAGAAATCGGTTGGTCACAGCTTGATCGAAAAGAGGTGGCAGGAAAAAAATGTCCGCAAGGGTTTGTGGATGAGGAAACAATGTGTATAATAGGGGAAACATCGGTGACTAAAGATGAAAAGGGGTACGCCGATAAAAGAAGGTCGATTTGCTAACGGTGAGGTATAGGAGCGAGGGCTATTAGTGAGGAAAAGATAAAGTGAGTATCGGTGAAGGGTCACTATTATAAACAAATAAAATAAAGAGTCACATTTACAAATAAATTAGATGCTACCGTTTGAATGAAAACAGTGAGGTGGTGCGGGGATTGTCTAACAGTGAGAGGGCTACTGACAGAGGGAAATAAAATGAGAAGCAATACAACAGTGAGGTGGTCACTTTTAGGTATAACAGTGGAGCGGGGTTCACCGTTATAGATAAATAGAAAGTCACCATTATTGTTAAAATTAAAAGCTACTGTTAGAATAAAAATTAAAGGATCACTGGTACTTAAAAACAAAAGCTCACCATTAAAAATAGAATTAAATAATCAATGTTGTGCAACAAAAATTAAAGGGTCACCACTACATCAAAGGGTCACCGTTAGTGGATAAATAGAAGCCAACTGTAACGCAACAGTGACCTTTTAAAAATAAACACAAAAATTAAACATAAAATTAAAACTAAAATAAACTAAAAAAAATACTTAAAATAATTAATAAAAATAATGCTAAATAACATTGATTCAAAACAGAATTTTGAGTTAACCATTAAAACATTAAAATAATTAATGGACAACACTTAATTTATTAACTGAATAATTTATAAACTAAGATTATAAAAGACTTAAATTACAGTAACTAAACACGCTAATTACAAAGTAGTAGTGAGTGAGATTGAAAAGCAACGATGACCCACATAAGTCACCGCTAGTGCTCGTCTACCTCACCGGTAGACTTAAAAAAAATAAAAACGAATTAATAACAAATATGCATACTTAAAATAATATAATTAATGTTTAAAAACTCATAATTAATTAATTAACTAACTAATTGAACTAATAAAATTAAAAGCGAACAACTTTATTTAATTTAAAAACACAAATTATTTACTTAAATGGTTGGCAGGATGAGTAAATAAATTAATTAACAAAGTTAATCTATTCTAGTGTAACTAAGTAAAAAGATTAATTATTAAAATAAAGACTAAGTTAATTAAATAAAAATATGTTGATTAAATAATTATTTAATATAAAATTTAACTTATTAAAAAGCTAAGAATAATTATAATAAACCAAACTAAAAAGAACTCACCGTTACTGATAAAATTAAAGGGCTCACCGATAGAAATTAAAGGCAACCATTATAGTTAAATGGGATCTACCGGTAGGAAAGAATAGCGGTGACAAAGGTTTCCGGTATAAACAAGGTCACTGTTACATCTCAAAACAGGCTACTGGTAAGCAAAAAAGAAAGCAAGTAACTGTTAGACAGTACCGATAACCTGTACCGGTAACCTGGCTACTGCCAATATGAGTAAAGGTAACCTTGCTAACCGTAGATTAGCTAATGGTAGCCTGGAAATATGTAACTAAGTTGTATAAACTTAAATATTATAAGTAAATTAATTAGGAAACTCAATAATTATTAAAAAAGAAAAGTTTAAATAAAATAAACAAATAAAAATTATGTAAACAGATTAAAAATTAATTATATTAAACACAAAGAATAAATAAATCAATTATTTAAAGGTCCATAATTATATAAATTGTTATAAAAAATGATTAATTGACAAATTTAATTATAAAAAAACAAAAGTGAATTTATTTAATAAAAAGTGTAAAAATAATTAAATAAATCATTAAAAATTAATAAAAAGGATGTGGAAAACTGTGTAAAAATAAGGCCACATCAGTACCTCATTTGGGAAGTTTGGCCAAGGAATGAAGTTATTCCAATTTGGAGTTTTAAAGGATTCCTATCCTAATACTATAATTTATGGAGGCCCTTATCCTTATAGGGGGATCATGGATGAAGGAGTTCCACCCGAGCTTCCTCCCCCTCCCGATGTCAAGCAAAACAATGGTTGATCATTGTGAGGGAGGTACACAATTGAAGAGGGAGTTCCAACACCTTATATTCTACTGGTTTTGTGTAATTTTTGTGTGAATTATTTCACTTATGTTTAATCTTTTTATGATTCTTCTCCGAATGCATTTATTTGGTTTAATTAAGTGAAACATTTCTCATTTCAATACTGATTGGGTTGAGATTCAAGTGGGAATCTTGAGTTGTTCTGATTGGATATCACAAGCATCATATTTCTCTCACACATATATGAGATTTTAGAATTCATTATTAGACCTCACTATATGCTTGAGGTCCAAACATTGACAACCCTATTGTTCTTTCAAGGGGTGGTTCTTTGTGCATTATTTAAAGAGGAAAGAGGGGAACCAAGATCTTGGTCATCCTATAACCAAAGGAATAAATCAAAACCTAAAAACCAATTAAGAACACGGAACTCTTAAAGTACTATAGTAACTTATCAATTATCACTTATTTATTTCATATTTTTTAAAATACACTTTGTCTTTCAACATTATAACTCTTTACGTGAAGTTATTTTCATAAAATTGTTTACAAAATCACCCCTTCTTTCGTTCTTCTTATTAAAAATACACTATCAAAACCTATCAAGGCTCCTTGAGAGATGAACTAGGGTATTACCTAGACAAAAAATAAACCTTAAAATAATAACCAATTTGACGTGTCATGAAAAAATGGTCAACTTGTCAATCTTTTGATAGTTTTTACTTCTTAAACACTCGCTTTTTGGTTTTGACAACGTGAATTAATTTTAAATTAATTTCTACAACTTCTCTGTTTTTAATTTGAAAAAATGGATTTCAAATTTGGAATCAGGAGGTCCAAAATGTGTATATAGGTAACTTTTATTTTTAGACATTATGAATAGTTACTTTATTATATATTTTATTTACCATGGTTAAAAGGTAAATTAATTAAATAAGGGTAAAAAATAATATTATAATAATATTAATTACTATAACACATGTTATAACCCTATTTTATGATACATTTCCGACCATGGGCATCCTTGGGTTGGTTTTGAGACCCCATGGAGCCACTTGGGAGTGATAATGACATTTTATATTAATTAATTTAAAGTAAAGTAAAAAATAACATAAGCATGTATCTTTTAGTAAACCAATTTTTATATGAAGTCATACAATTGATATCGTATACTATAAATATTTATTTTAAAGATAAAAATATTTCCTACATGATGATATTTTATTTATAATTTTGAGACATAAAATAAATATATTTATTTATTACACAATAATGATGCAGTATTTTCCTTATTAATGAAAGAGTCAAATAAATGATATTATAAATATGAAAATAAATATAATTTTAAAGTTTTTATGCCATCCACGAATTTTATAGATGAATATGAACTGTTAGGGTTGATTTAATATTTTTTTTAAAAGTAATAAAGTTTTTTTGAATTCAAAAAAATAAAATAAATACTAAATAGTGTCAAAATTGACAAAAATGAGTTTAAAAAAATACTATATTATTAAATTATATAATTGTCCTAAAAATATAAATATAGGAAAAATGACTTATATAATGATAGATAAGTTATTAAGGAACCAATTTAGGTTATTTTGACATTTTATTGTAAGTTTATAAACCATATAATATAAAAAAATACAAGGAGACATTGTAAATGTTACACTATTTAACCAAGAGTTAAATCTAAAAGATAAAGTTAATATGGTAACATAAAATTGTCTAAAACCTATTAGTTGAGATTATTTCAACCCATAACCAACTAAGGCTCGAAATAAATTCATTTTGAGCAATTAGAAACCAAAAATGAGTTTATAATAAAATAATAGTTAAATCCTTTCGTAAAGTGACCCTCACCTCTCTTATAAAATGTTACTTCTCCTTCTCTCAAAATCACATCTAAAAATCCATTTGGCTTGGCCAAACCCTGATCAAATATCCTAAAAACTACCCTAAATTTATCCTAGAGGCCTTACATTGATCATAAAGACACCTTATGGATCCCTTTTGATCAAATCAAAAGGAAGCACCCGAAGAAGATGTAATAAGTTCATCACCTCTTTCAAAGTTCTCTTCTTCTTCCACTTCATCTTTCTTTGTTGTTTCCATACCAAAGTACTAAATCCATTACCTTATACATAATTTGATGTTATTATAAATATTTTAAAAAAAATTTAATTATTCTATCCATCCTATGAATGACAAAGTCACCATACGTGTGTACGTACGACTTACCATCTCCACATCGTGGGGTAGTTTGTTATTCAACACATTATTATTTGGATGGACATAATAATGAGTATAATTGATGTTAAAAATAAATATAACATGATAATGATTCTGTATATATGAAATACCATCCAACTACATACGATTTCACCATCAATAGAATGATATTATCTCTCATACGTACGTATGGCTTACCGTCTCCACGATGCGATAATATTTTGTTCCCCATTATAACCATCCAAGAATATTTTTAATTTGATGATTAAAAATAATGTTTAGGAACTTAATATCATTCTGGATATGAATAAAATACATCTTATCCACAACAAACATGACTTACATAACAAAATATATTTAGGAAAACAAATCTGTTCACACTCAAAACAATGATACTACTAAAATATTATTAACAAAGCAATATTAGAAGATCATATATGATATCATATTTATGTATGTGGTTATTGTATAATTTAATAAAAAATATTTAACTATTATATAAGAGGTTAACATACCCTCGACCAAGGAAAAGTACAAGGTAAGGGTTAATTCTACAATCTCTTTATTATCCAAGGTTGTTTATACATGAGTATCTACTGGAACCTCTTTATCATCTACATCCATGTTTCTTAAAAAGGCATTTCAACACATTTTTACTATTTCCTAGACTATTGGTTAAAGTCATTTATACCCTTGTTTGTATTTTTATAAAATATTTATAAAGTAATCTTTCCATCATTTTCCAAACAAGGTCCTTTATGACCATTTCAACAAAATTAAGGAAAGAATGTTTTTTTAAAATTATACAGTGATGCACCTATTTTCTGCCTTTATAAAACCTTCAAATATTCCCTCAAAAGTTATAAGAATATTTTCAAAATAAATGTTTTCTTTTATAATTATGTGACTTTTAAATGATTTCAAAATAGAAAAAGTTATTTCTCTTCAATATTTCTGATTTCATCTATGTCAACATCCTTGGAAGAATTTTATAATTGTTGGAAGTTGATTTATTATGATAAAATCTTCCATAATATATTGAAGGTTTTGTGATATGTTTGACTGTGGATGTTCTATTTTTATACCATTTGAGGTTTATGGTTAAATTATTGACATTTTTTATGCTAATTTTAATATGAATGTTTATATTATGTTTCAACCTTTTCATATGAGGAATGAATTGGACTTTGTAATTGACAGGAGAAGCCTGCTATAGTCCCTCGATGCATCAATAGGTCTCATGAGACAAATTAGTTTCTTGGCACATGTCCTTGACAAAATCTTATTTTTAGTCATGGAATGAGGCCTTGACTATGTGGTTATGATGTCTGGCATTAAGAATTCCATCATTATGAGATTAGCTATTGATATTAAATGTGATTATTCACCTAGTATAATATCCATGTGATTAAGTAAATTGCATTATTTGATTTATCTTTACCATATTATACAGAAGTGTAAGTTTAAAATGCTTGTGTTTTAATCTTATACATTTCCTTAAATGTTTTTTCTTATTTAAGAAAGATTCCACTGTATTTTTAACCTTACTGAGTATCTGAGCTCACCCATTTCTATGTTTTATTTTTCCAAGTATGTGACGAAGTATATTATGATTAACCTGTAGGGATATGACAAAGGATATGAGTGTGTTCAAAGGGGACACAATGTTGTTTTTTTATTTCATGATGTAATGTAAAACATATGTATGTATCTAGTACTTCTAAGGCTACTAAACCAATAAATATTTTGAGACCTTATCTCTTGTGATCATGAAAATGTTATTTAATAATGCACTAACTCTGGGTGAATCGGGTTAGAGCATTACAGGTATGATAGATTAAGTAGTTTTTTTATTTCAAATGGTTTAAAAAAAGAAATTTACGATCCTACCATTATTATAAAATGAGTTTCTAAAGAAGTTTTAGTAGTTCAAATCGATGTTGATGATATTATTTTTTAATCTTCACAAAATTATTTATGTATTGAGTTTTTAAAAATGATGCAAAATGAATTTGAAATGAGTTTAATGAGTGAACTCAAATTCCTTCTTGGATTTCAGATTTTTCAAAATAAATAATGGATAGTTTAAAATCAATGTAAATATAAAAATGATATTTTAAAAATATTTGGATTTGATAGAATTGAAATTAGTGATAATCCCATGATTAATACGTGTAAGTTGAATCTTGATGAAGATGGTAAATCTGCTGATCAAACCACTTACAGAGGAATGATTGGAAGTTTTCTTTACTCCACTACTAGTAGGCCAGATATAATGAATGTGTGTATGTGAGCCTGTTTTCAAGGTAACCCTAAAGAATATAACTTAAATGATGTTAAAAGATTTTTCAAATACCTCACACATACTATCAATTTTGGATTGTTTTTCCCCAAAGGACAATCATTTGATATAGTGAATTATTCTGATGCTGTATTTGGCTGATGATAGTTAGATAGAAATATAACCTCCAGGATATGCCACTTTTTGGGAATGTCTTTGGTTTCATGGAGTAGTAAAAAAAATTCTGTTGCATTATCTACTACCGAAGTTGAATACATAGCTGCTAGTAGCTTTTGTACACAAATTTTGTGGATGAAACACACTCTTCTAGACTATGGATATCAATTTAGACATGTACTTATAAAATGTGACAATACAAGTTCTATTAACATTTATAAGAACCCAGTTTCTCACTCAAGAACAAAACATATTGTTGTAAGACACCACTTTTTGAGAGATAATTATCAAAAGGGGGATATCACTTTAGAATTTATTGGCACTAAATATTAGCTTACAGACATATTCACTAAGAAATTGAACTCTGAAAGAATAAATTACATCATACATGAGTTAGGAATGATCAATCAGTAAGACCCTGTGTTTTCCTTTCCTTTAATCTTTTTTAGTGTAGTTTTCATACCGACACCATTATCTTGTCGACACCATTGTCATGCTGACACCATTGTCATACAGATACCATTGTCTTACCGACACCGTTAGTGTTTTAAAAAGTTTTTCATTTAGAAAATGATGAATAATTATTTCCTATACGTTTTATGTTTTTATCAAAACGACACTATTTCATTAATTCCAGTGAACCCGGTTCAGGATTTCACAATTGTAAAATTTCAAAACCCTTAAATGATATAAATTTGAATTGATCCACTCTACTTATTACCACTACTCTCTATCTCTCGGCCCCAACTCTATTTATTTACCTTAGAACTTTCACCTTCTGACCTACAGACTGAAATGATCAAAATGGAAAGAGTGAAGAGAGCTCTTGAAGAGGGTGAGCCTTGTGCATCCAAGAAACAAAATGGGGAATCAAGAAAATCTTTAGGTCCTATAAATCTTGGTTTGGAAAACCATGCCATAACCTTAGAAAATGAAGTCTCGGAGGAATGGATCTTGGTGAGAAAATCATTGTTGTTGAAAGTGTTGTACGATCAAGGATGGCTTGAATGGTTCAAAAATAATGATAGAGTCTTCTACACGAATGTTATATATGATTTTTATATTAATATGGATCTTCTATTAGAAGGAAGTGATGTTGTTTGGGTAAAATTTTTTTTAAAAGGGAATATAATCTCAATTTTTTCAAGACACTGGTTTGAATTTCTTAAGGTACCTCATGAAGGAAGATTTGATGATTACCAAGGTACCTATCCTCCTGAAAGTGAATTATTTTTCTTTGAAACAACTCTGAAAGAGATAACTAGAAATGAATAGAACAAGAGACCCATTTCCTTAGAATTGAATGGTGACTGCAGAATTCTATTTAATTTTATTCAGCACCAGATTCATCCCAGAAAAGGGGACATTTCTTCACTCAAGTATCAGGATGTATACTTAGTCTATTTTATTTAGAAAGGGGTTAAATGGAATCTGTGTATATATCTAATGGTGCACATAAAATAGTTGATAAAACCTGGTTGTAAGTCAAATTCTCTTTTCTATTCCAGAATGATTTCAAAAATGCTAAAGGATAATGGCTATGTAAATGAAGCTGATGATGTTGTAGTTAGTAAATGTAATGGAATCTTCTTAAGATCTGAAATTTGTAAGAGGATGAAAATTAATTGGAACACATTTAGGAAGGAATGGGTTGGTGATGAAGATGGATTGTATGAGAATTTCAATCCCATAGATCATCTAGTTAGACAAGGGGATCTAGTGGATCTTGTCCTTGTTCTAGATGAACAAGTAACCTATTCTTTAGATAAAGAAGAGGAGTCTTATACTCTTATAATAGATGTGGGATAAAAAGTGGATGATAGAAGTGACCCAGACACTACTGGACCAACAAAAAGAGTCTCTATTGGTCCTATAAGTCCACCTATGGGATGACCTTCTCATGAACCTATTCTCAAATCTTCTGGTAGTGAAGAAATAGAAGGTTAAGGCAGTGTAGAGTATATCAATGAATCCAATGAATAATATGATGATGAAGAAGAAGTTGGTAGTAATGAAAGTGGCTGAGAATCATGAAGGGATGAAGAAGATGAGAAAGTTGATGATAAATTTGGAGATGAGCAGAATGAAGATGGTGATAATGAAGAAACTGGTGATAGTTGGAGTGACAGTGACTCTAGTCATCCTGATAAAAATCCATATGCTATGAGTATGAAAGTTTTTGAAGCTAATAATGGTGTATATGTTTAGGGTGCTGTTCAAGAAGAATATGTTACTCTAGATTAACATGTTACTCAAGTTGTTTATACTAGGAATGGAACTATTCATACGAAAAAGAAACCTATGCAGAAAGCCTTGACTGAGGGGGAGAAATCTTCCCTAAGAGTTGACACTAAGGGGGAGCCTCAAGGACCAGTTACTCAAGATGATGAATAGAATCAAACTAGAAGGGTAAGGCTTGATACTTTTATTACTTTGGATTCTGAAATTTTGGAAGAATGGGTAAGGAATCCTAGTTATGTAGCATTGGGATTAGATTATGAAGATTATGTTAATGAAGTTGTTTCCCCTACTGTAAGGGAACCAGTGGATGAGAACTCTTCTAGTGACTATGTCACTAAAGCTGATTTTTAACTTTTCAAGAAATACATATGTTCCTCCATATGACACTCAGTGTCATTTCAAATGAGGTATAAGATTGATGAATCTAGGAGAGATAATACCGAGCTAACTGAAAATTTTAAAGCAATCAAATATATGGTTGATGGTGTAAATCAAGTTAGTGCTTCTAGTTTAACTCCTACCTCAACTATTATGTCTCAAGATGATTCTTCTTATGTTTCAAATATAGTGATAAAATAAATTCATCCAAATTTAATCACAACTACAAAGAAAATTGTGACAATCAATAAAAATCTTGGGAATGATATGAAGAAGTTCAAACTAGGACCAATTCCTTGAACATAGAGTATAGGAATACATTGGAAAATTTCATTAAAGGACTTGAGAAACTTGTTTATCATTTTAAATATCTTTAGTTTTCCAAGATAAGAAAAGAATTTATGGATCTTACCTCCTCTGCTCTTGCTTCAACTTATGCTCCACCTGCCCAGTCTTCACAATCTACAGATCTTTCTACATTTAATTCAGTGTTGAAAGAGGAGCTGCAAGCTCTGACTGCAGGTATGAAAAAAATTGAGGATACTTTAGATAAGGTGCATGATCATATGAAATATTATACAAGGAGTGATTCATACACTCAGGAATATTTGACCAAAAGTATTAATGAGTTTTTCTCCAAACTCATCACAAATCACCAAATGAACAGTCTGTTTAAGAATTTGGCCAAAAATCTTAAACTTCCTCCAATGAAAAAGGCCTTTAAGGACCAGATTCAGAAGCTCAGAGAATTTACTCCTTTGCTGGAGAAGTTTATTGAAAAAGAATATTATTTTGAGAAGGCTATAAAATATTGTAAATTGATCATTGAAGAGTTTATCAAGCAATTAAAACCATATCTCCATGTTCAAAGTGAAGCCATTGTGGTACCTCATGCTGCACCACTTAGTCCTACTGGTTCTATGCCTGCTCAACCTCAAATGTCAGTTTCTTAGGCTTTATCTTAGACCCGAATAGTCATTACAGAAACTGTTCAACCTCAGATTCATTCTCAGAACAGAACTGCTCTTACTTCTACCATTCCTAAAGGAGTGACTATACCTCCTCTCAAAATCCTTTCAAACCCTCCTCCTTCTCAGCCTAACCCTCCTGATGAACCGTCCATTGATCCTTCTGATAAGGGGAATGAGCCCTTTGATCCTACCCTATAGTGTGGAATGATTATTATTTGATAGGGATAAGTCATTATATATATTTTTTCTAGTTTACTCTATTTATGAATTCTATATCCTTATTTATAATTTTCTATTTTTCATTCTTTTCTCCTACCACTTTTTTCTAATCCCAAAAGGAAGATAAATTAATTAGCATATTCTATAAGCCTTATTTTAATCTTGTTTATGCATTATTATCTCTAGTACATTATCTTAATCTTATATCTAATACATTTTTAATTGTTTAGTGTAATCATTCTCCAATGTTAATCAATATTATTCTCTAAGGGTACTCAATAATGCCATGATTTGTGATTATCAAAAGGGAGAGATTGTTGGCCCATAGATACTGTGGGACAATATCTATAACTATAATGGTTTTAATTATCAAAAATCATTTCATATATTAACATATATCTTACATCATGTCAGATCCTATATTATGTCAAAGCATCATTATAAATATAATATCATTTCAATAATAAAACTATTTATGTGCATTTAAGTCTAAACATGCTTATAATTGATTATCTATGTGTAATTATGAGTTTTTCCATTTTTTAAAATTTCCAAATTGCATGAAAGACAGAACATCTAAAATTCTCTAAATATGAGTCAATGACACCTATAGGTAGATGAATCACTGATAGACATATGAATCACTAACAGATAGATCAAACAAGAATATATTCTCTGTTGGTAAAGCTGACACCGTTGAAAAGAATCATCATTGGACATGACTCAAAAAGACAAAAGACGACTCACCATTTTATATGACACCGATGCAGACAACCTACAGTTAATTCGTGTGACCTAATGCTGCATGGTTCTATCAACACAAGGACTCACTACCATTTGAAACGAGTCACCACTGGTTCAACTATCTCAGCGACTGAAGGAAGGACTCAACATTCATATGAGTCATCGATAGTTCATCTGTCTCACAGATAATAGGAGACACTGACACCTAGAGTCACTAAAACTGATGGAAAGGACTCCCCGATACAGAGATTCACTGATGTTGATAGAACGATGAAAGTAACTCACTGATATTAATGACTCACTGATAATAATAGAAACTGTTTTTAATTCATTGATTCAAATTTATATCCAATGGTCATATTTAGACAAATTAATATTTCTGACGTTAAATAATTTTTTCTATAGTACTTTTGGCAGATAGAATGAGTTACGATGTGCCAATGCACATGATATGAGCATGATCTTTGTCAGCCCTCGAAAATATGAAGTATTTTAAAAAGAAAAAAGATAGATAGAATATATAGAGCCGAGTGTAGTCGTTCATGCCAGCAAGAGAGATACTGAAGAAAATCAACTCTCATGTAACCAGTATGAACTCAAGAACAGAAGAACTCATGAGGAAATCTCAATAAATATGAACACCAAATTGACAACTCGCTTCATCATTTCAAAGAAGGAGAGGAATATACCTGCACAACCATACCTGTAACTGAAATATAGAATACGACACTTTGTTTTGTGTCAACTTCCAGAAGATGACTAAAACTTCAATCACACCACATCTGAAGAGTCTAGAGTTTCATCTCAAGAAACACAGATCCTTCTAAATCCCTTCTCTTACTTATTTTCTCTATTGTGTGATTATTACATACCATTTGAGTAGTGTGTGTATCTGTTTGTTACACACACACTGAATCCTATGAATAACTAGAGGATACTTGATATCCTCAATCTCACTCTCTTTTTATCCCTTTTTACCCATGAAGAATTTTGGAAGAGGTTGTGTGTGAAATTTTTGTTATTTTCCCCACGAAAAATAGTGGCAAAGGTCAAGTGTGACCTGGATAGCCCTATGTGCTATTGTGAACCCTGATCCAGGGTGTGGATCAATATTTTTATTAATTTAAACTTCTTGGTGGTATGTGATCACCAAGTAGAGAGGACTAAGTCTCTTCTTGAGACTGAAACTCTTGTTTATTTCTAATGTGTTTACCTTTTAGTTTTACTCTGTTTTTATCACATATTTCATAGGACTAAACTAAAATCTGATCGTTAGTTTATCAAGTGTTTATAATTGTTTATAACCTATAGGTTAGTTTCAAAAGTTATGTTGATCTTTAGATGAATATAACTGAGAACTAATTGAGAAATTAATTGAACATTGAAGACTCTTATAAATTCAATAAAAACTCACTCAGATTATAGTTTTATTAGGGAAACTTTCAAAGAACCAATTTTTAATAGATTTTTTTATAGATGCTCAATTCACCGCCTCTTGAGTAATCTATTCCAGAAAACAAATTCCAAGGTAGAAAACATAGTTCATGACCAATTATTTTAGAAATTTAATAAATCAACCCATGTCTTATACACATATTACTACTTAATTTTGAACTTATATATCCTAAAAAACAAAAATCTAATTGCTTAGTGTATTGGGAGTCTAGATATAAAACAATATACATAAAAATATTCTGAAGGAAAATTATATGAATCCCTATAATATTCTCCTAAAATACCTTTAAACAAAAATTACTTAATAGGATTCCATGGGTACGTATATAACCCAAAGAATGAGCTAAAATCTCGATAAAGGAATAAACCTGATAATAATGTATGACTTATTATTTAATATGCCTAGAATTATATCATATTAGAGTTAGGTAATATTTAATCACATAAAAGAATTGAATAAATAAGAATATATATTGAGATCAATGCATCATAAGAATGTGTGGGAAATATAAATAACGACATCAAAATTTTAATTCAAGGCCCACTCTCAAGATAATATATCATATTGTGCTAGGATTAATATACATGAACCGTACATGGTATCTAATGAGATAAATAATTTCCCAATTAACTAGGGGGTGCATAATTCATGTAAAACTCATCACATCCTATTATAAACATGAATATTTTTTATATGCGAGATCATATAAAAAGAATAGGCATAAGAAAAACTCAAGAGAAGGAAATGGGTTATAAAATCATGTCATAATGAATATTCAAAATATATATTATAATGGATATCAGGAAAATAATTATAAAAGGCTTTAGAGATGATTATATATGAATTAATAAATATATTTCATGATGATCATTCTGGTTGAATAAAATATATTTTAAAATAGGCCACGATTTAATAATAGTACCAAACCCTTTAAATTATTTTTTATGAATTGAGAAGAGGGAATTTGAAGGAAATAAGTGCATTGGTAATTATTTAAAACAAAAAATTGAATCAAATAAATTTACATAATCGAATTGGTCTTTTACAAATTATATAATTTTTAAAAATTAAAATAGTGCTACATGAAATGAAATAACAGCTAGAAAATTCCCATTAATAAAGTTTTAATTAAGGAAGGGATTTGGAGGGGAAATTCATAACCATTTATATCCCCTCGAAAGAAAAGGAAAATAAAATAGGTATATATGTAAATAAAACATATAAAGTATATTGAATATATATGTGTGAAGAAGATGTGTGTTATGATAGTAAAATAGAGATAATTTATAAATTAAATAAATTGGTTTTCCCATACCTCAAATCCAGAATCTCTTGTTATGTGTTTTTAAATTATGTAATAATAAAAATAAATTATTTAAATACATGACTTAGAAACATTTTTTTCTTTTTAATTTATTATTATTATTTTTTATTACTTTATAGTAAATTTATTAAGGCATTATGACCATGTTTATGGTCCAGAGAGAGTTTGTTTCATAGTTCTGAGGTCACATTGGTTTATTGGTAATTATGGAAATTATTTTCAAATGACTCCATAACTCCAAAAGTGTAATTAATTTTAATTAATAATTTTATAAAAAATTTAAGGTTTAAACATATAATTATTTTTCATAAAAAATAAGCATGTTATATTAATTATGAATGATATCATTTAATTAGGAGTCAAAATAGGTGATTTTACGATCATAATGGATTTAATCATTTTCATTTAATATTTATTTATAATTACAAATTATTTAATATGAAATAAAAATAATATACATATTAAGATAATATTTAACCGTAAAATGATTATTATAACTAACCATGATGGAAGTGATGAAAAATGAAATGCATCAACCATGGAGATAGTGAAATGAACATAATATAGGGGACATATTTTCTTTAGAAAAAATGAGAAGGAGTTAGATAATTTTTATTATATTAATATAATAATATATATGTATTATTATTATATTTTTATCATTATATAAGAATGACTAGAATATATTTGGATGAGGTATACTGTGATTCTCCTGACATAATCGTCCCATTATTACATGAAATAAATAATAAATTTCATTTCAATACATTCCCATAATCTTTTATGTTATGATATTGATGAAAAATCATAAACTAATAAATACCATTTCCTGCAAATTAAAGGGATTATTTATTATTATTTAACAATCTTATTAATATATAATAATTCTTCAATATCTACCTCAAATTCTATACCCAATCTATTCTTCCTGGAATATCATGTGTAATATACTTCCTTATAACCTGGAAAAAATAAAACATAAGAAAGGACGAGATCAAACCATCAGTAACATTCAATATAAGTGATGATAATTAAAGACTATAAGTGAGAATATGATAAGTTTAAATAGTTTGGTAAGAAGATATAATAAAAAAATAAATCTATAATATAATGAAAATTGGAGCATAAGATATCTATGATTAAAAATACAAATTAATAGATCACATAGATAAAAATCACTTGTCCCTTATAGGTTATATTCATTATATCAGATAGAAAATTATCTATCCTAATCCATGATATCATGATCATAAACATCAGAGTCTTTATTACATGGAAAAAGGTCTAGATAATATTAGATGACATAACCAAAACTCATTAATAATCAACAAACATCCTTGTGGAAATAATATATATATATATAAATATATTTCATATTTTTCAAATCAAAAAACAGAATATATTTCTATATAAGAATCCCCCTAACTGGAACTGTATAGATTAATGTATATATGGGTTATTAAATAATTTCAAAATAATGATATCAAATATCATTCCATGTAACAATCCCTCAAACTCCCACTACATAGAGTAATGGTTATATAGTTAACACAATAATTCCCCTAATAAATAAATGTAATATATTTTTATATATGTATTCTAAAAACTAATACCATATATATTATGAGTTTTATTGTTAAGTAAATAATTTATTTAATATGTCCATGTATGGAATATAGTTCAAAAAAATTCAATAAAATGAAGAAGATATAGAGTGTTCATGGAGGAAATGAATTGGAAGAAAATACTTATTTATACCCAGTGGATGATTTGGAAAGATAAAGGCAATGATAGATTATTTCACCGATCAAGAAGAAAATTACATAAGTCATCCTGGAAAATTAATTAAATGGTATCATTTTAATAATGTACTTTATAAAGAATAAAAAAAATCCAGAATATTTAGACATTCATGGAAACCACTACGTAGAAGCATTAGAAAAATGGATTTGAAAAAAAATAAATTTCCTTATCATGTTGAAAATATTTATTTAAATAAAATAATTTTATAAAAACAAGAGAATTGATTTATTTTAGAAACCATAAAAATGTAAATATATTATTTCAATGGAAAATAAGAAATTTTTAAAAGATATGTTCAGCTAAAAATAACAAAAATATATTCTTTTCATTCTTTAATGAATTTGATTCACATGGAAAATGTAAAATATTAATTTAATTATTTTAATGAAAATAAATATATAAGAAAATGAACTTATTTAATTATTTGAGGTATATATAAGGGAATTATAAAAACCATCCAAGGGGTATGGATGTTGATGAAAAATTTCACGACTGAATAAAAGACCAAGGGTTAGTTTCACATAAAAGAACTACTACCGGAAAATTCCGATTCAATGGGAAACAAAATTATGAGGAGACATGTAAAAAAATACTTTAATAAGTTATAATAAATAAATTAGGAATTAATCATACAATAATAATGATATCATGGTGAATAATAAGGAATATTGTCAAGAAATTATATTTTAAACAAGAACCTATAACATTAGTTACTAACTTATACTCTGGCACTTGAATCTTCTATATATAAAAAATCATTCTATTAATCACCTAATTTAAAAAAAATATCATATGTATAAACATTTATAAATATAATTTATAATTATTATATTCATATATATATTTTATAATTTTTACCTATTTTTTATATTAGGTATGAGTAATCTTGATCTTTTTGAACTAGTTCCATAATCGCGATGTAGTTCTTTATTATTCTCAAAAAACACATCATTCCAATTTTTGATAGCATGAAATATGTTCTATTCACTTTTCCATATAATTAAATATGTGAACCCCATATATACACCAAATGTTGAGTTTGTGTAGAAATGGATCTTTATACCGGAAGGAGTATATTTCATTTCCATTTATTACGACCCAAAACATCCTCAAACTAGCCTAAAAGGTTCCTATTGTGACTCTATTTTTATTTGGGGTCAGTGATGGTAGAAAAGGTACCAGCTCAAATGTCCATGAATGAAGCCCGGCATTGATCTTGAGTAGGGTTTGGGTTCGTCTTGGTGGTCCTTCATGCACAAATCCTACACATGAAGAGGCTGGCACAAGCCTTGTCTGCACAAACCAGAAGGCATAGCCACCGCTACACAAGTCACCTGTATAGACCAACTATGGAGAACACCAACATAACACTGAAAAAATTCCCCCATGTTTTGGGTGCCTATGACGATTACTTACTATATGGATCTATATAGGTTAACTCCTTTATCAAAGGTTCCCTTTTTCACTATAAATAGAATCACAAGGCTCCTCATTAGCATTTGATCAAAATCAGAATAATACCTAAAGCTCTATTTATGTATAACCTTCTCCCAGATCCTCGAAAATCCATCTACTAGACCCTAAAACCTAATAAAAGATGCAATTAAGAGAAATAATTGCATCAATTTTCTCTCAGGTGTGATGTACAAGACACCGACATGAGGATCCTATTTCCCCCATTGGAAAAACAATTGTGTGAGGCCCCTCCCAAATCAGTAACCTATGTAAGACACATAAATGGAAACCTGAGGATACCCTTAGTGCCTAGGATAAAGCCTCTCCCATTTTTTATTTCCCAGTTGGTCCATTTCATAATGTATCTCTAGATTATCAAGGCTTATTCCCCCTATGTGAAGCAATTCAATCTCTTTCTAGGTCCATCATGATGCACCATTTCTCTCTAATATAGGACCTATGTCAACCCCCATTTGATCCCTCTTCTGAGCCAATAATGGAAGGGATCCTATTCACATAGAACCCTCACCTGAGGGTCATATATATTGGGACCTCCACCGAAGCCTTCAGATATGAAAACCCATGGAAAGACGCATCCCATCATGTCTCCCACTTGGGAATTCATTCCATCAGTTAGAAGTTTCCAACACTAGTATTACCACAAAACTAGGGTCCTCAGGGTGAATGTGAGCATAAATCCCTTCTTTCATGAGAACCATGACCCTAGGGATGATGTAAGTGTTATCTCGGTCTTGAAAATGAGGAATACTACCTTTCCCTTCCCTCATCATCTCTAAGACCAGGGACTTCTAGTTCTAGGTGAGAGACATGGAATGAGTTCCTCCTCTCTTCACCTCAGAACTAATTTTAGGGTATCCCTCCTAGAGTAAGCCCCAAGGCATTCTTTTAGGACCTATCATAATTTATCACTTCATTGTTATCCATACCCATGGGTTGTTGTCAGATAGATCACTAATTGTGACAATCCCAGTTACCAATATAATATGGGATATGGGAACTTCAAATACCTCTGTCTCTCTCTTTGTGTCCATGGTATAATTACGAGAGGGAAGTTTTGTTTCTATGCCTCTTACTCCAGTGGATGGAGGATCATATGGTTTTCCAGATCTCTAACTTCCTATTTTTTCTCACATTCATGCGTGCCTCATTATGATACATTTGGTCTTAGAAGTTATCCATGATCACAAAACTTACTCATTCATATTCATGTTTTGGTCGAGAATATTATTTTTTATATTCCTATCACCTTCCTTTAGAGGGAATCCATAGGCATGTGTCCTTCATTACATGTATCTAGATATAGGAAAAAAGATGGTACCGTTTCTTGGTTCCACTGATTCCTCTTGTTTCTCACACCAAGCATGACTCATGTGGACATTGCGGTTGGTGGTGATCATAACATTTGAACAATCCCAAACCACTGAAAAACATTCCAAGTGTAACCCCTAACCAACTAAGGTCACCCCACTCAATGTAATCTCTAACTATTTCACTAAAACCCATAATGGGATCCTCTTTAGGAGAAATTCCCAACCATACCACCAAGCCCATCCAACAGACATCCTCCTTGGGAGTAAGCCCCAACGAAATCTCTCAAATCACAAGGTAATCCTCATTAAGAGTAATCTCCCATCCAATCCTCCCAAAGAAATATACTCTGCTATGATAAAAACCATTATAGGACCTCTATAGGCATGGTTCATTGCAATAAAACTATGTGGGGATTGATTACCATCCAAATGGGATACATTATATGCCTCCCTAAGGTCCAAATCCAACACCCCAAATCAACCATATTCTCTCTAGGCCCTATTCTCAATACAATTCTATTCTTTCTAGGAGGCCATATCCCTTACAGGTTCTTTAGGACACTTCTACATGAGTCCAACAACAAACATTGACTTAGAATCGTCTGGACTAGACATTTTTGTCACATGACGTTAAAATGCATGGTTCAGTGCATATCACATTACCTTAAATGGTTTTATGTGTCCCATTATGTGACACTGAACTATGTGTGTTATGAATCTTGTAGATACTCAACCCAAAAAGGCATGGAGATGGTGTATAATATCAATTACATTGGTATGATTATAAGGAATAAAACCCCAAAGGACCGAGAGATTAATAGTCTTGGTAAAACAGATACATATGTGAGAAAATAATACACTAATTAAAACATATTTCTTCTTCTTTATAAATAATTATCTTTTATAATAACTCTAATAAATCATGTAAGTCCCTAAATTTTATTCATTGTATTCCTCTTGGTTTCATGAGGAATGAAACATAAAAAGGGTGAAATCAAATGCTTAGTAAGAGAAAAAAATAGTTGAAGCAATAATGAATAAATGTGAATATTGAATATGGAAAGGTAAATAACTGAACACACATTTCATGTAAACAATAAACTAAATAGAAGTGTGTAAACAATATGGAAAGGTAATAACTAAAAACAAATTCCATTCAAATAAATAGATATGTAAAAATATATATGGAAAGGTAAGAAAATAAAACACAGTCTATTTAATCAATGAAATTAAATGAAATGTATAAATATATATTTTGAAGAAAAATCTCATGGATGACTAATAACTTAAACTAAATGTGGTAAATTATTTCTTAATGGACATATTTTCTGAGCCACATGAAAACCTATACCATCAATAGCTTTCACAAGATGGTTAAAAAAATTCTAATTTTCACCACTAATTTGTCTCATGATAACCTGTTAATGCATCATGGAGCTATATAATGTCTAGCCTCCCATCATTATTTCTTGTACAAAGCATTACTCATATTTAATAATAAAAATAAATAATATTCCTTATAAAATATTTATATTGAATAAATAATATATAATTATAAATATATCCCCAAATAATAAAATTATTATCAAATTAAACACCATATGTAAAATGGTATATGGTTTTGGAAATAGTAATATACATGATAAATGAAATGGGTAATTTAAAATAAATTCATTGTTAAATAATCACAGGAGATCTAATATTTG
Organism: Viscum album; assembly: GCA_963277665.1. Lineage (NCBI taxonomy): Eukaryota > Viridiplantae > Streptophyta > Magnoliopsida > Santalales > Viscaceae > Viscum > Viscum album. The sequence goes on along the minus strand of OY728143.1, from coordinate 1,666,333,774 downwards.
AAGGGGAATAAAAAATGACTCAAGGAAGTGAATGTGATTATTATACTTATCCAAATAAATAATAAACCATCTAGAGGAAGAATAAGGATGGTATGAATATAATAAATATGAAGTGGAGGAATAATAAATGGTTTTTTGTTGATGAAAGAAATACTATAAAAAATCTATTAAAAACATTTGAGAGAAGAATATACTTTTCTTATGAAAACCATTTTAGAAAAAAATTTCTTTGAAAATAACTTTTGAAAACATTTTACTTAAAAACTAACCTTTCAAACATTAAAAGAAAGAATCAATGAAATGATGTCATTTAAATCTTTACTTACCATACGAGGTAAAAATACCATTCCTTTTGGATGGTAAAATGGTTGGAAAACTCATTGTTCAGAAAGAAACGAGAAGATTACATTGAAAAACTTTTTAAATGAAAAAAGGGTACAAATGTCTTTACTTAATTATGATATTTTTTTTAAAGCGCATTTTTTTTTTCAGAAAAGTGGGTTTTTATAAAAAAACTGGTTCTCTGACTAAAGAGAGAAATAAAGTCATGTTTTATTAAAAACATTTTTTAAAAAATTTTGAGTACCAAAGTGTTGGAAAATGGTATTATTACTTAATAAGGGTCATTAATAACCAAGGGATAAGAAATTCAAAGGGTTTATTAGAAAATAATAAAATAATTTCGTATGATGGATATTTATATTTGAATAATCCTGATAAAAATGGGATTATAAAGTAAAACCATAAAAGTATTATATTGTTGGATTGCGAATCAATGAATGAATAGATTATGTGTATCAACTATAAATCCACATATAAAAGAGTAAATTCATCAATAGATAGTAAATTTCATCATACACATAATTATAAATTATTAAGGACAAAGAGGAAGTAATATAACATAATGATAAGAAATTAGGTTATTAAATTATTTTCCACATGGAAACTTTTTACTCAAATCCCCTTAAATAAAATAATTCAAATTAAAAATCAAAATATCATGAGGAATGCATGAATAATGACATTATATTTCAAAGTGGAAGTATTAACACCATATATAAGAAATTAGTTTCACTACAATAAAGTTATTGTTTCATGATAAAGTTAACAATCATAATTTTAAGTGAGATTACAAAGATATTCATTAAAAACGTTCATGAGGAAAGTAATATTTGAACATTCCAGAGTGTCTCATACCACATTAAAACATTCAATCCATAATCTCTATGAAGGAATAAAATTAAATGAAATATATATTATCATGATAACAAATATTTTCATGATATAAAATTTCAAATGGTAGTATATACACCATATAAATGAAACTAGTTGTATGAAAACAAATAAATCTAAGTGGAATGTAAATTGAGACGAAATAACTTAACATATGTTCTCTTTCAGGTGAAATTCCTTTAACACCCTTTATAATAAACTTATGTTAATTATATATTTTCTTTAGAAACTTTTTATGTTTATCATTTCTTTTATTTCACTTATTACCATGTTTTATACAACTACTTAAACAATTCATTTTACTTTGGGTGTTTTGAAAAAATTCAGTTCATGTGATAAAAACAAATTTGGTATGTCAACTATGGTCAAAGGGAAAATTATATGAAATATACAGAATAATAATAATGAAATAATTATCATATTTATACATCAATTATATATTTCAAATAAATCATTAAATATGATTATGAAAAATTATTCAATGTTACAATCATGGAGACGGTATGTCATATATATGCATTAGTAATGTTCCCATTTTCATTGATCGTAATGGAAAAAAGGTAAGTAACTTCAATATTTCCAGAATTATTATATAATAAATATCATATTATTTAATAATAACTTCTTATATCTATTATTATTGTTATGTAAAATGAATCACATCGTGTCGAGGAGGTGGTAGTATATGCATACACGAACGACGTTATCACTTTTTAAGTGTGTAAAAGGGTATTAATGGAAATGATATATATATATATATATATATATTATAGTAAAAACTATGTATATTTGTAATTAATATCATATATATTTTTGTATGTATCATATGTTTAATTATAATCATATTTTATTAATTCCATGTATCATGTGAACGAATCACATCACTTTGAGGGGGCAGTAGTCCACCCTTAATAAAACTATGTTATCGTATTAACGCAAAATGGAAAGTATTAAAGTAATGTGTTGTAAAACAATTAAAGATTTCAAAATAATAATAAATATTATATAAAACATATATAAATAGATTTTCAATTATAATTTCCACCATGAGAGGCGGTAAAGGAAATATGAACAATCATCAGTTCGTAAGGTAGTAGTTCATCGTACATGAGAACAATATGTTTTTACTCATTAGATGGAATTAGGTGTAATTATAGGTTTTAAAGTTAAAAAAATAGTACTAGTATATTAATGATACTATTTTTTATAAAATCATAAAATAATAAGGGTTTAGGGGTTTGATAATGGAAATAAAACTAAAAAGCTTAAGAAAAGATGTTTCCTCTTAATTGGGTTACTCCTTTTGGTTTGAACAAACTATATTCCTTGTATTTCTTACGACCAATGGGAGGCTTCCAAGATGAGGGGATAAATTTTGAGGATGTAGTTTTCAAGATATTTATCGAGCCAAAGTGGCTTTATAGGTGTGATTAATGAGTAACTTTTGTGGCCTTTTATAAGGGAGGAAAATGACTCACTTGATATTTTTAAAAAGAATCTAGGTGTAACCAAGTTTTTACCTAGAATAAGTCATGAAAAACCCAAAAGACTCATTAATTTTTGTCACATATACTATTTATGTCCAAAAAATTGGATTTGGAAAATTACTAGCACATTTGGGCCCTTAAATTAATGGTTTAGTCTTTTATTAAGCTTAATTTTTTCCTTAATAATTATAATTAGTTTTATTTAGTTTCACTAATATTTTTGGTCAAGAAAAAAACTAGCCTTATTATAAATTATAAATTATTATGATTCCTAATATTTAATATATTTTCCAAATTTCAATAATAGAAGTGGAAGAATGTTATTTAAATTTAATCCTAGTGGTAGGACACCAATGAAGGGTTTTAAAGGAAAATGATCAAACATTTGATAAGTTTTTATATTCAATTTCAATTTGAAATTGATCCCGATGAACTACATTGGATTAATTGATAAAAATATTACCTAATTAAACTTTAAAACCAATTAAATATATAATTTAACCATAAATAAAAAATACACAAAAAAAGAGTTTTGAACTAAAATTCTGTATTTTTATCTATTTGTTAAAAAAGGAAATGTTTCAGAGAAATATGAAAAATTCCCCCTAACAAAATTCTTATGTTTATCTTAAAAATATTAAGTTTACTTTAAAATATTAAATAAATTAATGTGTTAAAATTAATATTTAAAATGGGTTCACCATTAAATGGTGGTAAAATTGCCTTTATAAAAATATATGTTTTTATGTGTCAAATAGAGTTTGTTCTAATCTTATGTTAATAAAACATAATGGATGAATATAAAACTATTTAATTTATTATATAAAATATATATTTCATTAAAATAACTAAATAATTATAATTAATATGATTATTAGGACAAAACACCTTTGGAAAATAATAACGTTTCTTTTTATATCGAGTTGGTTCTTATTTTAATTTCTCATTAGTTGGAAACCAATGAACTAATTTAATATTTATATAAAACATAATATTTTATTAAGTTAGTTAATACTATTCATAACCAATAACATTATTTGTAGGTTACACCATATTATATTTTGATAATATATTATTGTTTGATAAAACACGGTCTTGCATGTAACACAAGCCATCGAGTAATTTCTCTCTTGCATGTAACAGACGCTAACTCAGTGTTTCATGCATTAAAATATAGAGAATATATTTTAAATATTAAATATAGTATAATGTATCAATATATTATATTAACTTATGAGCATGGTGTCATGTTTTAAACATGCTATCGACTATAATGTTCTTACTTTTGAATTTCTTGGTGTTACATTCTCCCCAACTTAATTAAATTGAGTCACAATTTAAACTCAATATTAGTGATAGATTTTTTTGATATTTATTTTGTTGAAATCGCATAAGGTAAGAAGTGTTTTTAAGAGAATCCTATAGAAAATAGAGAATGGGAAGTGAAAATTTCACATGGACTAACAAATAACTAGGTATCAAAGTAGGATAACATCAGTGGCAAGTAGACATACATACTTAGAGGAAAAGAGTAAATACTTATAGGTAGGGATTAAGGTCATAAATCAAAAAAATAATAAAATGATCAATAGAATGTAGAAGTCCCAAAATCCATAAAAATGTGATGATTTATAATTCCTTCACTTCAATATAAATTAACGTATTAGGATACCATTTTATTTCTATGACATTTTCCTAATGTTGGGTAATTATTTTACTAAGAAAGAATATGAAAAAATATTCTTACATGATAGGTTTTAATTTCATATGAAAAATAATAACTTTTTTTTGTACTTTGATCAAATTATAATTCATCCCTTTACTCCTAGATATTAATTAACAATAAGGACTTTTTTATTCTTGAAGAACTAAAAGAAACATTTAAAGGCTCGTAAGCCCTATAAAAGAGTGAAAAGTCAAACTATTTCTCAATAATTATCTTACAAAACCAATATGATCAATATATTAATCTATAATCCTCAAAAGTCACAATACTATATCATCATTACATTTATTATTAAAATTGTTTAACTAAAAATAATGAAAATTTTACTAAGATATTCTATAGGTAAGTGGTTGGCATGAAACCATTATCACCATTCAGTCAAAGGTTCAAGACCTTCGGCCTTGCTGGATTTGATTGGCTGTCACCCAGAATACCGGTTGACCTTTTCTAAAACTATATTAATATAATTTCAAAAATAAATATTATGGACATCCTTTAAATAAGTTTAATTAATAAATATCCTTTTAACTATTATTTTTAATATAACCTCAATAGATAAATACTTCGTCTACTTATTTCCACATAGGTCTTTCCATGGTCTAGGGTTTATCCATTATATTATTTATAGGATATCTAAATCATGACACCTTATTTTTAAATCTAAAACACCTTAGGGTTAACTGAGGTTATTCATTGTCAACATACTTCATAGTTTATTGTAAATAAAATGTTAATTTTTTTAATAATATCCCTAGGGTGTGTCAAACCAGGAGCATAATAAGACTCATTGTCGTATACTAGGTTACCTCAAGTCAGGCTCAGAACACCTTGCCAAATTTATTATTCAAAGGTATATCTATGATATATCCATGTCTAGTTGTAGTATCTAGAAATGGATGTATTCCTTGGAGACCACATAATCTCCACCTAACCATAATTATAGTGTGTTATTCTATACAAATATTCAGATTCTAACAATGGGTTATTTTCTCGAACCTATGTTTTCCTAAATATTGTTCCTATGATTTCTACAAAACTTCCTCTAATACAAACTATATAAATCTGACCCCATAAGTCTTAGTGTTAGTGTATGCTATCAATTAAATTGGTTTTATTATAAGGAATCAATCAACAAATGAATAAGAGGTTTGTATTCTTGGTAAACCAAATACATAGATGAGAGAAGTATAAACTAATTTCAACTAATTTGTTTCTTCTTTATAAATTAATAACTTATACAATAACTCTAATCCATTAAGTAAATCCCTTCATATCTTTTATAGTATTCTTCTTGGACTCTTGGGGGAAAAATAATAAGGGTGAGCTCAAATGGTAAGTAATGGGAAAATTTATAAGAAAAAATAATTAGTCAATGAGAATAGTAAATATGGAAAGGTAAATAATAGATAAAACATTCCATTTAATCAATAAACTTAATGAAAGTGTGTAAACAATATGGAAATGTAAAAACTGAAAACACATGCCATTCAAATAACTAGATAAAGAAGAAAATAAATATGGAAAGGGAAGAAACTAAAACACATCTGATTTAATCAATGAACTGATAATGAAATGTATTTTTAGATATCTCAACTCAAAATATTATGTATAAATAATAATTAAAACTAAATTAGTGAAATAGTTTCTTAATGTAATTAATTTCTCAGGTACATGAAAACCTATATCGTCAAGAACATTCACAATACGATTTAAACTATTCTAATTTTCACCACTAATTTGTGTCATGAGAACCAATCAATGCATCAAGTATATATATTAAGTCTAGACTCCTCTCGTCATTTCCTTTCCAAAACATTCCGCACATTGAATAATTAAAATAAATTAAATTCCTGATCAAATATCTATATTGAATAGAGAATACAAAATTATCAATATTTCCCTAAATAATCAAATAACTCTCGAAGTAGACACCATATGTAAAATGGTATATTATTTAGGAAATAGTAATATCCATGATAAATGAAATGAAAAATATTGGGTAAATTCAATGTTCAATGATCATAGAAGATTGAATATTTCAAGTGGAATAAAAAATGACTCAAGGAAGTGAATGTGAATACTATCCTTATAAAATATAAACCATCTAAAGGAAGAATAAATATGGTATCAATATAATAAATCCCAAGTAGAGTAAAAATGAAGGTTTTTTTGTTTATTAATATAAATACTATAAAACAATCATTTAAAAATTTTCTTGACAAAAATATCCTTTTATTATGAAAAACGTTTTGAAATACCTTTTCTTTTAATATCACTTTTGAAAAAAATTATTTTAAAAGAATATTTTCAAACATGCAATGGAAGATTCAATGAAATGATTTTGAGTAAATTCATACATTATATATAAGGTAAAAAGAAAATTCCTTTTTCATGATAAAATGGTTAAAAATTCCTTGCTTGTAAAGTGACAAAAATAATCCTTTGAAAACATTGGTAACATAAAAAAGGGTAAAATTTATTTACTAAATAATGTTAATTTTTTTAAACACTTTATTTTAGAAAACAAGGATTTTAAAAGAAAATATGCTCTCCAACAAAAGAGATAAATAATGTGAGGTTTTCTTACAAACATTTTCTAAAACATTTTTATTACCAATGAGTGAGAAAATGGTGTTATTACATAATAAGGGTCATGAATAACTAGAAGAGAAGGAAATAAAAGGTTTTATTAGAGAATGATCAAATAATTTTTTCTGATGGAAATTTATATGTGAATAATGCTAATTAAAATGATATTATAATGTAAACCCTTGAAAATATTATATTATTAGAGTGAGTATCAATAAATTAGTAGATTATGTGTATCAACTGTAAATCCACATATATAAGAGTAAATAAATCAACAGAATTTAGAAGTAATTATACAAAAAATCATATAATATTAATGAAAATTAAAAAGTAATATAACCTAATGAAAGGAAATATGGTTATGAAATTCATTTTCACTTGGTAACTTTTAACTCAAATCCCCTGAAATGAAATAATTCAAACTGAAATTCAAAATATCATGGAGAATGAATGAATCCGGATATTATATATCAATGTGAAAATATTTACACAATATATAATAAATTAGGTGATCTATAATAATGTGACTATTTCAATAGAATGATAACAATCACAATAGGAAGTGATATTTCAAATATTTTCATTAAAAAAAATCCTAAGGAGAATAATCTATACACATTCCAATGTGTCCCATAAAACATTGAAACATTTGAGTCATAATATCCATGAAGGAATAACATTAAATTAAACATATAATATCATGAGATAAAAGTGTTTCATGATATAACTTTTAAAATTATAGTATATACACCATATAAAAGAAACTGGGTGTATAACAACAAATAAGGATTAATGTAATGTAAATTGTGACGAAATCTTATACCTTTCATTTCCTTTTGAGTGAACATACTTTAAATTCCAATGTAATAAAATTATGTTAATTATCTAATTTTTTGATAACCTTTTTCTTGTTTTTAATTACTTATATTTCAATTATTAAAATATTATATACAACTACTTAAATAATCAAGTTTACATGAGATGTTTTGACCAAATTCGATTCATGTGCTAAAAAACATATGTAGGTGAACTATGGTCAAAGGAGTAATTATATAACATCTCCATAATAATATTAATTACATAATTATCATATTTATACATGAATTTTACTTTTAAAACAAATAATTAAATATTATTATGAAAAATGAATCAATGTTACAATCACAGAGACAATACACCACACGTACACATGAGTAATGTTACCATACATCAATGATCATTATGGAAAAAAGGTAAGTAACTTAAATAATTCAATAATTATGATAATATCATAAATACAATATTATTTAATCATATATACTTATATTTATAATTATTTTTATGTTAAATTAATTACATTGGGTCGAGGAGGCGGTAGTCCACAGGTCCACCTACAACGTTATCACTTTTTATGTGTGTGAAAGGGTAAAAAAGAAAATGATATATATAAATTATATTTATAGAATGTTAAATATTTAATTAATATCATATACATGTTTTTAATGCATCATATGTTTAATTATAATAATCTTTTATACATTCCATTTATCATGTGAACGAATCACATCGCTTTGATGGAACAGTAGTCCACACTTCCTCAAACGATGTTATCATATTAATGAAAAATAAAAAGTATTAAAGGTGTGTGTTGTAAAATAATTAAATAAGATTAAATAAATAATAAATATCATATATAATATATTTAAATAGTATTTCCATCATATTTTCCACCATGATAGGCGGTAAATGAAAAATTAACAATCATCATTTCGTGAGGAAGTTGTTCACCATACATAAGAACAGTATGTTAATTACCCCTTAGATGGAATTGTGTGTATGTATAGGTAATAAAATTAACCTAAATTAATCCTATTATATTAATGATATGGTTGTTTTTATACAAAAATATATTAATAAGTGTTCAAGGGTTAGTGAATGTAAATAAAAGTAAAAAGATTAAGGAAAGATGTTACCTCTTAATTGGGTAAATCCTTTTGATTTGAACCAAAAGATTCTTTATATTGATTAATTCCAAAGGATAGGCTTCTAGGATGAGGTTAATTATTTTAAGGATATATTTGGGTAGATAGTTTTTGAAAAAAATTGTTTTTATATGTGTGAGGAATGTGGAGGGGCGGTGTCCTTTTATAATGGAGGCAAAGGACTCACTTGGTATATTTGAAAAGAAGTTAGGTGTATAGACTTTTTTACGTGAAAAAAGAATAAAAAAACCAAAATAAATAATTTAATGTGAATGGAATAATTATGGCAAGATGATAGGTTTTGGAAAAATTTATAGGTCATTTGGGCACTTAAAATAAAGGTTTAGTCTTTTATTACACTTACTTTTTCCTTTATAATTGTAATTAATTTTAATTATTTTCAGTAATATTTTTATACAATTTTTTTTTATTTTGTTATAAATTATGAATTATACTTATTCAAAATATTTAATCCAATTTTTCAAATTCCAATCATATAAGTGGCATAAATATATTTAAATTTAATCACGCTTGAGGGATGATAATGCATGTTTTTTAAGTAAAAATGATCAAAAGTATGATACCTTTTTACATTCAATTTCAAAGTAAAATTGATCCCAATGACCTAAATTGAATTAAATGATTAAGATATAATCTTATTAAACTTTAAATCGAATTAAAAATATAATTTATCATTATAAATAAATTATATGAAAAAGCAATTTTGAACTAAAATTCAATATTTTTATCAATTCGTTAAAAAATGAAATATTTACAAAAAATATCATAAATTCACCCTAACCTAATTCATGTGATTATATTTCAAATATGATGTTTATTTTGAAATATTAAATAAATTAAAGAGTAAAATTTATTATTTAAAATGGGTTCTCCATTAAAAGGTGGTAAAATTGGCCTTATAAAAATATAGGTTTTTGTGTGTAAAATAATGTTTGTTCTTAACCTATGTATATAAAATATAATGGATGAATATAAAAAATATTTTATTGAACATATAAGTCATATATTTCAATAAAATCATTAACTTATTGTAATTAAGTTTTTTTAAGATAAAACTCCTTTGGAAGATAATAATATTTCTTTTTATATCCAATTGGTTCATATTTTCATTCCTCATTAATTTGAAACTAATTATGTCATTTTATATTTATATTTAACATAAATTTCTATATGTTAGTTAATACTATTCATAACTTCTATCATAATGGCTAGGTTATTTCATTTTGTATTTTAATAATAAATTATTGTTTGATATAACTCTGTCTTGTGTGTAATGCAAGCCATCGAGGAAGGTATCTCTTGCGTGTAATGCATGCTAACTTGTTTTTGAATGCATTGAAATTTAAATAATCTATTTTAAATCGTAAATATATTATAAATTGTCTAGAAATTATATTCCCTCATCCACTTGGTGCGACCTGTCATACATGCTATCAAATACAAGGTTCATAGTTTAGAATTTTGTGGGGTTATAATTCCTATCACAAGGATATATAGGAAGCCCATGTCATGGGTCTTATCTAGATAAAAAAAATCACATCTCCCTAGATGATGAAAACACTCTAGATCCCCCCACTATGTGGCCCAAAACTAATGTCATATTAACAAAAGTTGAAATAATATCTAATCAGTACACAAATAGGTACCATTTATGGAGAACCTTAGGTACATAAATATATCTCCATTGATGATGAACATTAGATATATATATGATTCAAATTCAATACATGATAATTATTCATTGTTAATTCATGGGTGACCCCCATCATACTAGGTAATTATTGAAGAATTCTCAAACATATCATAAATCTAAGAGTCTTAGAGTAGGAATTATTTCCCCAAAAATGAGTGTGATGAGCCCAAAATTTTACTCTGTCAACCATTGTGAGTAAATAAGTATCATTGAAATAATGTCCATATAATAACCTGCCTTATTAAAGTTGTTCCATGAGTTTTCATGGATATGAGAACCATTGGCTGTTTTCGGATCCATGAACAAAATCTATTGGAGACTGTCCAAAAGATAGCAAGCCGAACACAAATGATTCCACGAAACATAGCCCCAATAATCAATCTTTATAGAGACATGATCCTTTTTTTTCTTTTGAAATAAAAAGTTTTCCTCCAATATCAATCCTTAAAAAAGATAATGGTGTCACCCATCTATCAGGCCCCTTTCTCACTCAAAATGGGATATGACCAAACATGACAATCAATCATGCATGTATTCATTAAATGTGATGATTATTTGTTATCATTTTCTTTTTTTGTTTGTCACCTATATTCTAGAAAATCCTAATAGGATATCTCTTCAATCTATATGGGATCAAATCAACTCTCATAGTTTTTTTCCAAATCTATGGTTTATGTCGGGTCCTTTTCAAAGTAGATGATTTCATCAACAACCGTTCATGTTCAACAATGTGTCATGAATTACCTAGTTCAAAAATATCATCATAACATTACCATCATTTCCCTTGAGGTTACCCAATAGTCCCCCACTATTCATTCAATTAGTGATGTTCAGTGGTCTAGAAGTAGACGTAACCTATCATTGTCTTTAACAGTTTTTGGATCTTATCCTTGTAAAAAAACAACCATTACCTCTATTATCATAGGGAGGTGGATCAATAGTTGATAGAAGTCCTCAACCAAAACACAAAAGGGTCTTCCAAATGTATCCTTCCAGTATTCATCATTGCCAATGATGCGCCATAGTGAAACCTCAGTATGATGAAGGTTCTATCCTTAATAGTCCAGCCCAGGTCATTTAGACCTGAGCAGACAAGAGGATCAGTCAGGCATGCAACTGGTCAACATGGAGTATGGATAAACATTTAACCCCTATAAAGAATCCCACCTATCTAATTTGTTGGAAACTTTTGAGTTGGTACATACACCTTCCCTCTCTAATTTAGCTACCCATCAAACTCAACTAACAACATCCAAGAAATCATGATGTTTGAATTAAGTAATACACAATGAGCAAGAACATACACCTACGAGCACCAACCATGTTTTCTAGAAGATTAATCTAGAAGAATCTAAATAATATCATTAGCAAAATTTGGTTCCGAACCATGAGAAGGTGTATACACCTGTCCATATTTATCAAGACATCCAACAACCTCATCTAGAACCAGCTAGAGATGTCTATTAGAATGTATCAATCATAAATATGGGTAAGAACCAACTATATTCCCCTAAACATGAGTACTATCAAAATCCACTAGAAGGAAATGGATGACAAGAGTATTCACATACCCCTACTCTAGATACAGAATGATCATATATACCTATTCTATTCATTGATGTCACTAATCATATCCTGATGATAGTGTATGAATAAATGTAGGTTCCTTCCCACATTCTATAGAACTTCCTGGACATTATAATGGCGACAACAATAGTGTATGAGGGACAAAAACATAACTCCATCCCAAAAAATGGGGGGTCCTATCAGTATATCACCCCAGAGAAGATATAGAACTCTTCTTCTATCCAGGAGGGTCATGGGGGAATCTACCCAATGGTATATGCACAACTGGATTAGGAACATACAACCATTATACTAGGATTTAATCATCTTATTCTAATGGCCACTCTAAGGTTGACTCAAACCCGTACCAAATTCATAGAATCCTATTGGAAAATTCTAGTAGAACATGAGAGAAAGTCCAAAAATATTTATTACCTAAAGAACACATTCCGTATCATGTTGCCCAAATCACTCAAAATAAGGAATCCAAAAGGAATCCTCAACATAGAAAACTATAAAATGAAGCATTGATTTAAGATCCCTCTCTACTCAATACTAGAGTTCTTGAATCCCTCAGATGATTATCTGTGGAAACTCAAGATCCTTCTCTCCCATAATCAAATAAGTAGATATGTATAAGTAATCCAATTATTCCTCCTCAAACATCTCCCATTAAGGCTTTCTTCATGTCCATAATCTGATTGACCTCAAGAGCCTATCTCCCAATGAGATTTATGGCTTCCCTCAGTATGATGAGAAGATCAAATTGTAAGAGGGTATTCCTCATATTGTAATCCACCATGGTAGTCTTCCCCATTATGGTATTCGATGTAAAAGTATCTATGTAGTGATGTTTCAATTCATCATTAGGGTATTACCCTATGAGATATAGTAATCAGAAATCCATCCTACCATAAGGATCTTGGGAATACATGGCCATTAATGCCTGATGAATTTTCATTGAAAAGTGAAATCATTTTTCATCCATATGATAGACCAAGGTGGTGGTCACTCTCTGAACCTCAAATGGATCTCATTTCTTCCAACATATTAGAGGAAGTCCCCACCAATCTCACTTATTTTAATAAAGTGGAAGGAAAATGTTCACTCTAGCCAAACCTGGTTAATGAGCCTCAGGAAAAAGATGAAGATGACATGCTGAAAATGAGGAAACTACTAACTAACGATGAAAACCATCCATGTTCTTCCCTTCTTCTACCCCTCTATACACCATTCCTGAGGTTTTGTTGGAATATTGTGTGCATGAAACCCAACTCAACATATGGATCACTCTTCATCAATTATTAGAAAATTTATTACTCAATGATGAGTATGAAATTCATTTCAAGGTGATAGAAGGGATGAAACAACAAATTGTCTTGATGGAACTACTGGATGAACAATATAAAATGATTGAGAAACACCAAGGATACCTTTAATTCACTTTCCTTATTACTTTAAATTTTTTATAAAAGTTGATCAATGATACCCCACATAGATTTAATATCCGAGGATGGGGTGAACATGGAGCATTGAAGTTCACTTCCCTCCACAACAAAAAAATCTCTGAAGGTGGTATCGTGTAATGTCAGAGCTTCCAACCATCTCCAAAAAATGGACTCTATTCACAACCGACAACATGATTAACAAAAACAAGCATCAAAAGAATACCACCAATATCAAGAAAGAATGGTGTAGGATATTTAATGGATTATGCATCATGCATCTAAAAATATCAATAAATCCATCCTCTTAAGGGAATTTAGTTTTTAGATAGCGCAAATATCCAAAATTGAAAAATGATTTTTAGAAACGGGTGATTCATGTGGATTACAAATGATTCAACCAACCCATGTTCAAACAAAACTCCTTAAAATCAAAAGGAAATCCTTGGTATTAGTATCCATGAAAGTATTTGATCATCCCCAATCCATATGGATTGGGGATTCTTTAACATGACCCTAAAATTCATCAACCCATTCCAAAAGAGTTGTGATTGTGGAACGGTAATAGCCCCATCTCTTAGGGAGGTGGGATTTTCACCTCAACTATGCCCTTTGTGAAAATCAGTTTTCTCCCAATTAGGGGAAACACCACAAAATAAATCCTCCAAAATTTTCCAATCATGTGGTTTGATATCTTCATTGGTTACAAGAACCACTGAAATGTCTAGAGATTCCCTTCATATTACCATCCTCCATGCAGTTCACAAGGAATCAATGGAAGATAAGAAAATGCATTATGGAGAGCATAGAAAAATGAAGTATCATTAAGGCACTGATAAAATTTATACAATTAATTACGCATTAGTGAATTTCATTAATATTACTCTTGCATACCTTACTAAACATGTGGAAAATTTGGAGGAGCATGTGGAGGAGGAAGTTTCAATTCCAATTATGGTACATGCTGAAATGATTGAACAAGTAATTCATACCTGAAGCCAAATTCTCACCCTAAATCTAGGAATTATCTAAATCACTCTACCACCACCTCCTCAGATGAAACCTAATAATGAAAATGAAAAGGTATTTTTGTTCCACACCTATTCCTGAAAAGGTTGGATCCCCCACACTCGAGGAAATATTTTCTCAATATGAGGGTTAGATGAATGGATTGAGTAGATTGTATATAAATCTATTATAAGGAATCCTTCGTCCTAGATATGTACTACAATAATACCATAAAATCATGCTCCCAAGGGTCTCTCCTCAATAAAATAGGATTCACCACAACAATCAAAGTGGATCCTAAACATCCGCAAAATGTATTGTACGAGAAACCAATATAATTCGATCCCATAATAGAAAATAACGAGTTTCCTCCATTGGGTATACAACCAAAACATATCTAGGAATATCTTTTCTGGCCTTCCCCTATAGGATACCCACAATAATTACTAGCAGTGCCACTACAAATGGACCTACTAGCTACTAACCCTTACAACAACCTGAATTGTTATAAATGAAGTTTTACTTAATGATTTAATTAAATGTATTATAATGTAACATGGTTATAGAAAACACATGCACTTCCTTGAAATATAATGAGATTTAAAATACCATTAAAATATTACCATTATTAATATAGATGTTAAATAGTGATCAAATTATTATTATAAATATAGGGTCTAATGAATCTAATTGACTCAGACAAAGGAAGTGATTGCCTCATCCAGTAGAATTAAACCCTATGAAGCCCATTTTTTAGAGCTTCTGAGGGAGATAACATCACTAGGATTTTACCTTGACCAATCCAAAGCTGAGATCCAATAACCAAAGTTTGAGAGAAACCATTAAGAGGAGAAGTTCAAGCTCATCGAGATCATGACCCAAACCATGTTTGTAAAATTACCGCACGAATGTCTCAAAGTTGTGCACCTTACTCTTAGGGTTTATGACAGTGTAATAAAGGGATATGAATCATGACCTTAATAATATGAATATTCATATTTTATAGAATAATGATTTTGTTAATTATTTTTAGGTTTACATTATAATTGATTTTTATTTTGATTCAATTAAACACAAATTATATTTTCTAGTATTATTATAATTAAATTGAAGGATTTATTTTTATGAATTAATTAATTTATGAAATAAATAGTATTATTAAAGAAGGTTTATAAATTATAAATGGTCATATATTTTTGTATGAAGTGAAATATACTTTTTATAAGGGTTTAAAAATTGTTGTTGGCAAAAACCCATCATTTTCAATAAGTGTAGAAACTTATTTTAAAAGTGAAAATGAAAATATTTTAAAAAACATTATGAAAATTGAATATATATTTTGGAATCAGAACATCAAAATTATCCAACATGAAATTATTCACCATTTAATGAGACAATCAAATTTTCATGTAAAAAGTAAATACTATAGAAATATACATTGTGTTTTTTAACATCATAATGACCCAAAAATGATGTAATAAATACTATAATGGGTATAATAGGAGAAATATTTGTTTTACCCTTAAAATATTGTTCTTTTAAGTTTAAATGATTAATTTTATTATGCCTTTATGAATGCCCTAAAACATTCAATATATTTTACTGTTTTAAAATAATTTATTTAAAAGTGTGTCTCACCTCCACTTAATAAAGTGAATTATTTTTATATTTTTATCCCTTTTCCTAATAAAATAATTTAAAAAATTTTAATTTGGAAAAAACCATGGGCAAAAACAATGAGACAGTTTGTGGTTTCAAATATTTTCTTTTGTAGTGTCAAAAACATAAATATTAATGAAATCCATGTTTTCACTAAAATCCTTGTAGAATGAAATTATCTCTCTAAAATCTTCTCGTGGTTCCACTAATATCTAAAGAAGTCCCTTTAAATATTTTAGTGTCATACTCTTAAGGTAAGGGATCCTCTCTTTCTCAATTTTATTCAAGAATCCCCTCTATGTTATACACTTTTATTTTTAATTCCTAATGATGGGGTATGGTTTTGAACCTTCCCTATACTACCATTATGATTTTAAAGTGGTGGGATACCCCTTTATCTATCATTAAGACCTCCTAAGAACACTCGTCACCCTGAAAGAATTTCATAAGGGTTATTTTCTTTCTCATCTTTATCCAAGTTTCGTTATATTGTTATGCCATTTTATTTTAAATTCATAATGATGGGGTATGTTTTCACAGCTTCCCAATACTTACCTTATTTTTTTAAAATGATGATATACCCCTTTCACTCTCATTAATCCCTCCCATGTTCACCCATTACCATTCCAAAATTTTGTAAGCATCTGTTTCTCTCCTTTTTTCTTCAAGATTATTTATTATCATATGCATTTTTTTTATAATTATACATGTGTGGAAATGTCCTTCCAGGTACCTATTACTATCCACTTCATTTAAAAATGATGAGAGAACCATTTTCATCTTATCAACCCATTTTACAAACTTTTTAGTGAAATCACTTTTCTGTCGAGTTTTCACAGTGCGTTTCCATACCAAACCAAATGTGTAGTGAATAACATACACATTTAATATCAAGGGTTTTCACTAATATGCACATATAACTTTTTATTAGATAATTAAATGAATTTATTCCACACTCATTGATCATGGAATAAATTATTATGATGAGTGAATCCATGTTTTATGATCAATGTGGAACACTTAAGCATGAGAATGAAATGAAACTGATGGGTGCACCCAGAATTATATACAACTCCAATGCATTGGGTAATGTTAAGTATCATGATATGTCATGATGGGACAAGGGGTTACCAAATTACTTTATGATACTTTTTCCCCTATGAAGACTTGACTGTTTAGAATTGACTTATGTTTATGATTTAATGTTTTAAGTTTTTTCCACATTTCCAATGTAGTTATTATCATGCTATATCATGCCTTATTATTAATGTTCATTTACACCTCATTGATATACCTTGTCTAACATGTATTATTATCTTCATGTTATTCCACGTTTATTACCTTACTAGAATTTATGGATTACCCATTTATTATGTAATTTTCTCAGGATGTCCAATTATATTTTAAGCTCAAGCATGTTAAATAGGTTTTCAATAAAGATGTAGTAATTCATGTTTAATGTTGTAATGAAATGTACCTAACTACCAAAGAAACTAAAATTCTTGATTTTTAGTGTTTTATTAGTTATATTTTTATGTAATTAAATCTTGTATTAATGTTTAATAAAAAGAAGGGTTGTAGTGAGTATATATATGTGTTTTATCAAGAAAATATACCCCTATATAGATGCTACAAATGTATGTAGTTCTAGAACATATATACTTAGGAGTAAAAACTATTACTAGGTGTTCTGGGATTGAGTTGGGGTATTCTTATACACAACAACATGACTTACTGCACACCTTGTTGACACTCTCGAGGGATATTCTTCAGTAATTCACAAACTCATTACAAACCATTATTAAGGGTTTAAAAAACACATAAGAGTACATGTTAGAAAATATAACATGGATAATAATTATCGAATACTATAAATCCATAAGTTAAAGAAATCTATGTAAGTTATGAGTTATCAATTTAATGTCCTTAAATTCCAATTTATGTGTTTAAAAGTTAAATATACTCATATTTAATTTTTCTGTAATTAAATCCAATGGCCGAAAATAGGAGGAACCAGGTAAACGGTCAATGTGAAGTACAATGTGATGACTATCCTAATGAGATCCTCAACCTGATGGGAGAATAAATATCACACTTCATAATGATACTCTCTAAGTTGGCTCATGTTTTGAATAGAAACTTATATCAAGAGGAGCAACCAAATCCCACCAAAAGAGAGCAATCCATTATTGAACACTTTATGCAGCAATGTGCTCTAACTTTCAATGGATCATCTGATACAATAATCACCGAAAAATGAAGCAAATCCATTTAAAAGATCTTCTCCATCCTTCAATGCTTCAGAAAAGTGAAGGTTCTTTTGGATGTTTATCATATAAAGGGTGAATCTGATCAATGGTGGACATTGATGAAAAATAAATATCCCGAGGAAGAGATCAAAGAAATGGCGTGGATGGATTTTTGAGAAAATAATTTGATAAATATTTTCCTCGCACCCTCCGACATAAAATATAAAGGGATTTATTTCCCTTAAATAGAAATATGATGAATCTATATAGGCGTACAAAGAAAAAAACACAAGGAATTCATGATATGAATTTGGATTTTTCATTACACCTGAATGTGAGGTTGAACTCTTCTTACGTGGGATAAAACCTAGCCTATATAAAGCCCTGGAAATCCATGACATTTTTAGCTATGAGGAAATTGGATGATGTTACCTCAAATTCAAAAAGGAGATTAGATAATCTCAGGGGTATCATGGAGATAAGAAGTTGAAAGTGGAAATTAGTTATGATGGTCTTATAGAGAGATCTAACAGTGCCAATAAATTTGAGAATCCCACTTTCCAAAGGTCTGGAAATAATCCCCCAAGAAATTTCCTGAAGGGGACAAGGAAATGCTTAAGGTGTGGGAATGAAGGGAACCTACCTAGTGACTATTGATGGGAGAAACCCACAACTATGATTGAGGACAATAATTCTTTATTCAATCCCCAACGTATTGTTAATTTTTACAACTATAATGAACCATGTAATTTTTCAAATAAATTCACTTAGACAAGAGTTTTCAAAGATAACCTACAACCTCTAAGGTAGAAAGGGAGAACATTTTCCATCACTATTAATGAAGTGAATCCTAAAAATGAAGTGGCGATAGGTATGCTAGTTATTAAATCAATAATAGTGAATCTACTTTTTGATTCTGGTTCTACTCATTCCTTCATATCATGAATGTTTAGTAGAACTATTCAAAAACTACCCAAAAGCATGGAAATAGAGATATCGAGGGAAATGAAAAATGGGGAAATTATTGCATTCCAAGTATATAAATCCTCCCCTATCAGTGTTTGTGGGTTTAATTTCCCAAAAAACATTGTCATAATCCCTTTTGTATAATTTGAGTCAATTATGGGAATAGATTGGTTTTCCCTATATAGAGCCACCGTATATTTCCTTGAGAAGGAAATCACGTTACATATTGTGAATCAACCACTGATTATGTATAAGTGCATGGAGGAGGATAGTTATTTATTAGAACTATCATATAAAGCATTGATATTATTTCCCTATAAGAAAGAGTATCTAACTCAAATGGTTGAGTCTAAGGATAAAATCATCCTTTAAGACATTCCCATTGTGAGGGAATACATTGATGTGTTTCTTAGGGAATTGCTTGGTCTTCCTCCTAGCTGAGATGTTGAATTTTCAATAAATCTTATAACTGGGGAATTGAAATTATTAAAGAATCTGTATAGAATGGCTATTGTGGAACTTGAGGATCCGAAGAAACAAAGACATGATAATCTAGATAAAGGTTTCATACACCCAAGTGATTCACCATCGAGTGCACCGGTACTCTTTATCAAGAAAAACGATGGGTAAATGTGAATTTTAATTGATTATCATGATCTCAACAAGGTCATGTTAAAGAAAAAGTATCCCTTTCCATGGATAGATAATTTTTTCTATTAGATATGTGGATCATAATAATTTTCCAAGGTGAATCTTCAATTGGGATATTAAAAATTTAGGTTGAAGAAAGAGGATATCCCTAAGACTACTTCCTGTACCTGGTAAAAGCACTATGAATTCATAGTAATTCCTTTTAGACTCACTAATTCTCTAGAAATATTCATATAAATGATTAATAGAGTATTTATATATTACCTTGACTAATTTTTTTAGTCTTTATATATATTATTATAATATAATCCAAAAATAAGGAGGAGCATGCGAAGAATGTGAATACTTTTCTAAAGACCTTATGAAAGAAAAATCATTATGCCAAGTATAGAAAATGAGATTTATAGTTGAGGGAAGCCTCTTTCATTGGGTATATCATCTCAAGAACTGGGGTATCTGTAGACCCTTAAAAAACAGAAGAAATTGAAGGATGAAAGGGGCCAAAATATATGATAGATATCCATAGTTTCCTTGGGTTAGCTAGCTATTATTGTTGATTTGTGAGAAATTTCTCACAATTTTTAAACCCTCTCACTAAACTATATCAGAATGGAATAATGTTTACTTGGAAGGATGAATGTGAAGAAATATTCATGGAGTTTAAAATGAGACTTATTATTGTGCATGTTCTCACACTACCCACAAGTGGAGAGATTTTCATGGTGTTTAACGATTATTTGAATATGGGCCTGGGTTTTGTGTCGATACAAAATGAAAAGGTCATTGCCTATGTTTGAAGGAAGTTGAATGTTCATGAATTGAACTACCCAACACATGATCTATATTTGGATACAATGAGTTTTTATTTAAAAATTTGATGGTATTTTTATTTTTTGGGAGAAGTGTGGAATATGTACAGATCTCAAAAGCCTGAAGTATATATTAACAAAAAAAGAGAGGAATACACACAAATGAATATAGTTAGATATGATCAAAGAATTTGAATGCTCCATTCACTACCATCATGGTAAAGAGATTAAAGAGGAAGATGATCTATGCATAAAGGAAATTGTAATTCTATCATTGAGGTGAATTGGGAGGGATCCGATGTTATTAGATTTGGAAAGGATAAAAATGAGAATCATAAAGGAAGAAAAATCATCAATCCTTTCAAAAATGATTTTTTAACCATCTCTTATAGATAAATTAAATGATGATAAAAGAGTTGATGTGGGAATTCAGAAGAAATTAGAAGCTATAAGGAATGGTAAATCCTCAAAGTTCAATTTGAATGATGCAGGTGTTGTGATATTTGTGTTAAGATAGTGTGTACCCTCAAATCCTGAGTTAAAGAAGGATTTGTTGGATGATTAAAATAGTTCAACCTTGTCTATACAGAAAGGATGAAAAAAGATGTATCAAGATATTTTAGAACACTATTGGTGGGACAATATAAAGAATAATATCACAAAATATTCATTAAGATATCTTGTATGTCAGCAGGTGAAAGAAAAAAGAAAAAAACCAAGGAGATGATGCAACCATTACCCATACCTTCCCGAAAAAAGGGAAACATCACCATGGAATTTGGAACTGATATTTCAATGAAATTGAGAGGGAATAATGATATATGGGTTGTGGTGATTTGTCTTAAAATAACTACACACTTCATTTCAATATGAGAGGAATTATCACTATATCTATCAACACTGATAAACATAAGGGAAGTGGTTAGGCTTCAAGAAGTACCAATATTAAGTATATTCGATCCAGATCCAAGATTCACCTCTATGTTCTGAAAGAGACTCTATCATGATTTGAATACTGAGTTTAACTTCAACATGGAATATCACCCTCAAATTGATGGAAAATCTAAGCGGACTATCTAGACACTTGAGGACATGTTGAGAGCATGCTCAATGAACTTCAAAGGATGTTGGGATCAACATGTTCTTCTAGTTGAGTTCCCCTACAACAATAGTTTCTATTCGAGCATTCAAATGGATACCTATGAAGCCCTTTTTGGGAAGAGGTATAAGACACCTACATGCTAGGATGATGTTGGGGAAAGAAAAATTCTATTTTCTAAAATTGTCGAGGAAATGGTGGAAATAGTGAAGCTATTCAGAAGCATATAAAGGCTACTCAGATTTAGAAAACAAGCTATGCTAAAAATCATTTATGAGACCTATAATTTGATTTTGGAGACAATTTATTCCTTTACATATCTCTATGGAAGAAAGGGATGATATTTGGGAAGAAGGGAAAGCCTAGTCCAAGATACATCATCCCCTTTGAGATCCTTGATCACATCAGAGTGGAGGCCTATCGACTTGAAATAACACCTAACTTATCTTGAGATCAACATGTATTCCATGTATCACTCTTTAGGATGTACATACCTCACCCATCACATGTTATCAATCCAGAGGTGTTACCATTGGAGAATGATCATTCGTTCGAGGAGCAGTTGTTGTAGATATTAGATTGTAGAGACAAAGTTTCAAGAAATATAACAATCAACCTTTTCAATGTGCTATAGAGGAACCAAAAGTTTGAAAAATAAATGTGGGAATTGAATGAGGTGATGAGTCATAATTACCCTCATCTGTTTTAAGGGGGGTGAAATTAAATTTTTGAGGAAGAAATTTCTCAATGGGGAAGATTGTGACGACCTAATCTATTATGAATGAAGTTTACCATTGTGATTTAATTAAAATGTATTATCATGTAATATGATTATAACCAACACATGAAATACCTTGGTTATATCATTTGATTTAAAAAACAATTAAGTATATTACCATTGTTTATATATTCATTAAATAGTGATCACGTGATTAAAATAAATATAGGGATTTAATAAATCCAATTGACTCTGAAAAAGGATGGGATAAACTTATCCAGTAGGATTATACCATATATATCCTATTTATCAAAGATTTTGAGGGAGATAACATCATTGGTATTTTCCCTTGACCAAGTCCATGTTGAGATCCAACAAATTAAGCATCAGAAAACCCATTTATGGGAGAAGTTTAAGCTTATCGAGATCATGTCCCTAACCATGTTTGTTGAATGGCCCCATGAAAGTATCACTATTGAACAACTTACTCATTGGAATATGTCTATTTAATAAAGGGATATGTATCAATACCTTAATAATATGAATATGTATATTTTATATAATAAATAATTTGTTTGCATTTTTATTGTTACTTTATAAATGATTTTGATTTTGATTCAATTAAACACAAAATGTATTTTTAGGTAATATTAAAATTAAATTAAGGGATTTATTTTTATGAATTAAATTATTTTTGAAATAAATAGAATTTTTAAATAGGGTTTATTAATTAAAAATGGTCATATAGTTTTTGATGAATTGAAATTTACTTTTTATAAGCGTTTAAAAACAGTTATTATCAAAAACCCATTATTTTTTTTGTAAATGTATAATATTAATTTAAAAGTTAAAATTAACTTATTTCAAATAAATATTTACATAAAATTAATTTTTTTTAAATCATAACTTCAAAATTATACCAAAGTAAATTTTTCATAATTTTCTGAGAGAGTCAAATTTTCTAGTAAAAATTAAATACCGTATAAATATACAGTGTGTTTTATGACATCATAATGAATTAAAAAAATGATGTAATAAATCATATAATGGGTATCCTTGAAAAAAAAAATATTTTTTCCTTATAATAATGTGATTTTAAGTTAACTTTATTAATTTTATTTTGCCTTTACGAATCCTCCAAAACATTAAATATATTTTAGAGTTTTGAATTCATTTAATTAAAAATGCGACTCTCCTATACATAAGAAAGGGAATTATTTTAATATTTTTGGACCTTTTCCTAGTACAATAAGGAAAACCTATTCTCTTTTGAAGAACCCATTATAAAAAACCATATGAAGGTTTGTGGTTTGAAATATTTTATTTTGTAGAGTCCAAAACCTAAATATAAATGAAATCCATCTATTTTAATATATAAACCCACCCATGATCCCAATTATCTTCACTCAGAATCCATGGATCATGAAATTAATATTCCCTACTATCTCTATAATCTTCCCAAGGTTCCACCAAGAACCCAAGAATCCCTTTTCATGCTTTTGGTGTCATTCTCTTAAAGTAAGGGATCCTCTCTTTATCACTTTTATTTAAGAATCTCCTGTATGTTATGCCCTTTTATTTTTAATTCCTAATGATGGGGTAAGTTTTTACTACTCTACCATACTTCCATTATGATTTATAAATGTCGAGATACCCCTTTCCCTCTCATTAATCCCTCCTTAGAACACCCACCACCATATCAAAATTTCATAAGGGTTCTTTCCTTTCTCATCTTTATCTATGTTTTTTATCTTGTTATTATATTTTATTTTCAATTACTAATGATGGGGTTTGTTTTAAAACATACCCTATAATTCTCTTATTACATAAAAATGTTGATACAATACTTTACCTCTCATTAACCCCTCCCATGTACACCCGTTAGCAGGCCAAAATTTCACAAGCATCCATTCCTTTCCCTTTTTCTTCAAGCTTATTTATTATCATATGCCTTATTATTATAACTATAAACGTATGGAAATTTACTTCCAAGTCCCAATTACTTTCCACTAAATTTACAAAATATGATAGACCTATTTATTTCTCATCATCCAATTTTATAAAATTTTAAGTGATATCATAATTCTTCTAAATTTTCACTTTGATTTTCCATGCCAAGCCAAATGTGTAGTGAATACCATACCCATTTCATATTAATGGTGTTCAATTTTAGGAACATATACATTTTGTTTTTTTAATTACATGTATCTATTCCACACTACTTTATTTTGGAATCAATTACGATCATTAATGATTCCATGTTTTATTATCTAAGTGATATAAATAAGCATGAGAATGAAATGAAAGTGTTGGGTGTGCTTGAAATTATATAACACTCCAATGAATTAGGTAATGTTTAGTATCATGATATGTCATGTTGGTATAGAGGGGTACCTAATTCTTTTATGGGAATTTTTCCACCATGTAGTCTTTTTGGTTTATCCTTGTTTTTTGTTTATGATGCAATGTTTTAAGTTTTTCAACATTTCCCATGCTATGAATATCATGCTATATCACACATTATTATTAATGTTCATTTATTACAAATTGATATGACTTGTCTAACATGTATTATTATATTCATTTTATTCCATGTCCATTCCTTTACTGGTCTTTATAGATCACCGCTTTCTTATGTATTTTCCCCATATTATCCAATGCAGTTTTATGTTTAATCATGTTAAAATAATTTTCAATAAAGATGTTGTAATTTGTGTTTAAAGTTGTAATGAAATGTACCTAATTTCAAAAGACACTAAATTAATTATTCTTTTTTTTGTTTTATTAAGTTTTATTTTATTTTATTTAATCATGTATTAATTTGTAATAAAAATAATGATTGTTATACCCCTGATGAAGCTCCTGAACAACCCAACATTCCTCAAGTGATCATGATTACCAGTGAGTCACTAAAGACTCAATTAGAAGACATTGAAGAATGTCGTACACTAGTACTACCAGAAAAGAATCCTTACCCAAAAATGGATTTATTTGAATCTTCCACCACTAAATTATGAGAATCCTAATTTAAAATATTAAACAGATTAGGGAAAATTAATAATCACATAACACATTTCATGTCCCATTATGATCCCATGATGGGTCCCCTAAACAAAAACATTAAGTGAAACTCCGTTTCTTAATGAAATCACTATAGGGGTCAACCTTTCTGTGGTACACCACCCTTCCATATCTTTCAATTATAGGGTAGGAAGATTTACTTTAGAACATTATCTTTTAATTAATCTTGACATTATATATGACAATAGTCCTCGACCACTCTAACTATAAAAATAGGGTGATTGAGAGAGTCTCAGACTTCATTTCCCAATAGAAAAGGTTGAAATAATCATTTAACCTAATATTTCCTCCATTAGACTTGTTTCCTATATCTATAGATAATATTTTTGAAGAATTTCACAAACCACTCATCTCTGAGAAATAAAAATGGAAGTTTTATTAAATTTCTATGATTTCCTATATAGTGGAAGACCCCATCACATCAATAAAGTCTAAGTCCCAATTAATTCATTCTTCTCAAGAAAAAATAAACATGAAATTATAGGACACAAATTTTATACTTAAATAGGAATACACACTCATTCCTGCTTCAAATCCTGAAACATATCATGCAGTTCCCCTCTTGAGTGTCAGCAACAACACCCACCTCATTAGGATGACCAATGAGAGAAGATGAAAAATGAGTATGAGGTGATGAAGAAGAAGATTTATTCTTTATGGAATTATTATGTCCCTAGAAATTTTATTTCAACATTAAAGAACAACATGATCATGTTTCCAAATCCCAAGAAGCCCAACCTAGATAGATAAGAAGATCTTCCAAACTATTTCCCATCCCATCTAGTATTGTGAAAAACATCCATAAATGTCTCATTTTAAATGGAATCCTATATATGTTGGTAGAATATGGGCAACTGAAGATGGTAAGGCCACTTTCATAAGTGGCATGTGATTCTACCACTGATTTGGAGGAGGAGAATGAATTGTAATAAGTTAAAATAAAGGGTAAGAAGAAGATTAATTGTATAGTCATAAAATTATTAATCAGACACATGATATCCTCCAAGAATAGTTTCAACTTCTGAATATTCCCCTAGATGTTTCAAATAAAACATAACTAACTCCATGGGTATCTTAGTCCTATGAAAACCAGTTTTTTAAAAATTTCATGTCAAGAAGTGAAAGAAGATTACATAGGATGAAGAGTTTGTTCCATGTATAATGTTCAATCTGACTTTAGAATACATAAATTGTATAGTCCATGAAGCATGAAAATTTCCTCTCCAAAGGATATAACAAGATTTAACCCACTAGACGGAATCTTCTTTAGAAGAAGAGTTGATCTTCAGTTTCATTAATTTTACCCACTCAATTGATCTATTATCATACAATTTTTTTATGAACCTAACATACTTATAATTTCTTAGGTAAATAGGGGAATATTCCATAAAAAATTGAGGATATAGGGAAATACATGGTCGATCTAGGAGTCACTACTTTAACCAAATCCCTACTCCAATTTTATACATAATCGAAAATCTAGGAAGAGATCTCCAATTATCTCAACAAGAGAATGGTTATTCACCCATATATGTGGTGGTCTACCCTTACACAATTATGCTATAAGATCAGGTGGAGGATACATCATCACATAATTATCCTCAACAAGTAGATAAACCCGGTTAACTTAATCCACCATGAGAAAAGGAACATTCATATTCTGTTCAACAGGATAATCCATCTTCCTCAAGAACATCAATTCCTAACTCACCCACTAAAGAGCATCCCCATGATGGGAAGAATATACCTATAGACCAAAAGATTGATTTTTTTAAGTAATTAACTGAGAACTGGAAATATTGTCAATATTAGATGCCTAGATCCTATTAAAGCCCTTCTAGGAAGCTCTCATAGAGGCCTTGTCAAGCCCTCAAGAATTTTAAGTTGAGGTTTCTATAGATGAAGTACATTATGCCAAGAATAATCTTGATTAATTCCACATGATCATCTCTTTCACAAACTAAGATGAGGATGTCATTATACCGGGACATGTCAGACCCTATTATATATCACGAAGGATAATGGACAATGATATTCGATGAGACTTCATTGATTATGGTTTAGGAGATAACCTCATTCTAATAGGAACACTTTGTTAATTGGGGATTAATGAATATCAATTGTACCCATATAATTAAATGTTATAGGTCTATTAAATTATTTGGAAAAGGTCTGTTGCTGAGAATGGACTCACAATTAAATTCAAGGATCTCATTTCTAACTCAGAATTCATGGTTGTTCAGAAAGTTACGACCTTAAATGTTATACTAGGATTATCCTACCAACAGAAGCATGTAACTATGCTCTAGTCATACCACCATTTCCAAAAATATTGTATCGATGGTCAAATTGGGACA
Source organism: Viscum album (assembly GCA_963277665.1). Taxonomy (NCBI): domain Eukaryota; kingdom Viridiplantae; phylum Streptophyta; class Magnoliopsida; order Santalales; family Viscaceae; genus Viscum; species Viscum album. The sequence goes on along the minus strand of OY728143.1, from coordinate 1,666,305,456 downwards.
TTACATGGTGTGAAACCCCATTTTAAATCCTGTGAATCATAGTATATTGACATGGGATTCTACCAAAGGGAAGAGAAACAATTTATGAATGATGATGTTAATTGAATCAATTCCTCAAATGATTCATAGTTTATTTAATATAATCCTTTCATGAAACTTAGTGTAGATTACGTGCTTCCCATCAACCACATCTAAGAGGTGTACCTGAATTTGACCACATCTACAACAACATCCATGATGTCAGTCATGAAAACTGAACCCGATAACATTGGAAAAGTCATAAAATCTCTGAGAAATAATGAATTAATAGATAAAATGTATTGATTACATCCCACTAATTCCAAAAAATCCTTATTCTATCGGTTAGGGTGGAATAATTTTTCATGAAAATGAGAGAAAATAAATCCACTCGTTCTTAGTCCCTCATCTCCCCTTTGGAGCTCAAAAATGACTTCTTCCACAAATTTGGTCGGAATTCGTTTCTTTATATTCTGTATGTCCAAATGATGATTCCCCCCTAACTTTGAGAAACTTTCTTCATCACTAACTTACCAGGAAGAGGTCAAACATGTAAACTAAGAGGAAGAGGAATAAGAGAAAGATATCAGGAATTCCTCCATTCATTTTAGGAAGGTTTCTCCGCCATTTTTATGCACTCAAAGAAATAAATATGGCTAGATTGGAAGATATGTAACCCACTTGATCAGTGTGTCCATGAGCTATGAAGAATAATAGGTATGTTACTCCTTTTTGAAGTAACATCAGGATGTGTTCTCCTAGAATTACACCCAAATTCCATGACTTCATCTTGAGGTTTCCACACACCATTCGAGATTGCATGAAGTCCACTTGGGATACAAATAGGAATCCAAAAGGACACACTCAACTCACTCATACAAAATTTATGCTGAATTGGAAAAACCCATCAAGGATGACTTCAACTAGGAAGTTCAGTATCCAAAATGATGAGGCAATATTGTACCAGTATAGAATAAAATAGAAAAACAAGGTTCTACACCGTCTTCATAGATATCAACCAGCACAATACAACAGAGGACTTATTGATTCCAATCATAGAACTAATAATTTAAGTGAAATATGGTTATAAATCCTTCTACTTCATGGATGAATATTCAGGGTACATACAAATTCACATGTCTCTATAAGATGAAGAAGAAAAAACCTCCAACCCCTCCATAGATTATTCTACTATCAGGTAATTACCATTGTCTTGAAGAAATCCATTTCTATATACCCACATTTCATGTTTCACATATTCAAACTCTTCTCAGGAAATTATAATTAATTATATGTTGATGATATAGTGGTTAAGTTACAACAACATTATGATCACATGTATGACTGTGATATTGTCTTACACATGATACAAGATCATTGACTAATAATAAACCCCTTAAAATATTATTTTAGGGTAACCTCAGGAAATATTCTCAACTTCATTTTACACCACCATGGTATCTAAGTAGACCCTGATAAGATAAAGGCCATCCTTAGCGTGACATTCCCTAGAAATATAAATCAGTTGATATGAATTCATGGAAACTTTGTTTATATAAATATTCTTATTTTCAACCTCCAAAAAAAGTGTCCTCTCTTCACCAAAGTTTAAAAAATCAGCCATGTATCAATGAACTGATGACTGTCAGGAAGAATTCCATAGTCTCAATAAATATCTCTTGATCCGACCAGTATTGATTTCATGCATTGTATGAAATCCAATAATTATATATATGACAACCCTAGAGTGATTAGTAGGAGCCTTCCTCACATAAAACACAATTATGGGAATAAGAAACCCCTTATTATCTCAGTTGAACCATGTTCAACACTAAATCCCATTATTTAGATATCGAGAAGAGATACCTAGCATTAAATGTTGTGGTTCAGAAAACGATGCACTACTTGTAGCACCATGAGGTCCATTTGGTCTCTCGTAATAACCCACTCAAATACATCCCTAGTTTCCTATGTTGACAAGATGCTTAGAAAGGTGGGTGATTATCTAGTAGTAGTTTGACATATAGTTTAATCCTCCAAAAGTAGTGAAAGTCTAGGGTTTAGGGAATTTTATTACACAACGCATGTATGCCGAAATGATTTCAATATATAATAAAATTATAGATGAAGAGATATTTTACATTCAAGAAGGCCCCCAAACATGGGAAATGTATTTTTTCAGTTCCTCCAAGAGGCCAATAGGGAATAGATTTGAAGACCCTTAGCCCAATAAAGCAGGGTTAGGGATTGAGTTCATGACTCTAGAAATGGTCATCTTACCTTAATCCTTCCTATTTTTAGAAGGCTACACATATAATGGGGATGAATATCAACCCCTCATTTCTTTCCTAGAATTGGTGCTCCAAATACCAGTAGACCATCTAGAGGTGAAAGGTGATTCTGAGTTGGTATTCAAATAGATCAATGGGGACTGTGCCATAAAAAAAGAATATCTAATAACACTTATTGACTATGCATGAGGGTTAATGAAATAATTCTCCTTAGATCCAACATCAACTCATGTCCCACAATCACATAAAGGAAATAAAGATTCATTGGTGAATGCATCCATAACTCTAGCATATCCATATCAGGAAAATATAGTCATAATAATTACATATCACCAAATGGTATCACCTTTTATTCATGTCAGAATAGAAGAGATCACTGAAATGAGAACTATCACCAAAAAATTTGGTCCTACCATTGGGTGGATGATTCTAATCATGGTAAACCTACATAATGGAGTACTACCCTTGGAACGATCTGAGAAATATAGAAACCTAACGATGAGAAACCAACTTATATCTTTATGATGGAAAAAATCACCAGAAAGTCCTATATAAATGAGGCTTTGATGGAGTCATTGTTAGATATATCAATGGAGAAGTGATTCCTGCTATCATGAAATTAACACACATGATAACTAGCTATTCCCACCAGTTAGAATATAGTATTTTTGAACAAATCAAAATTCATGGATACTTCTAGCCTTCAAAAAAACTATATTTCATAGAATTCACTATGAAAAGTACATTAATGTCAGGTTTAGTCCAACTTCATCCATCAAACCCTTAATTTTTTACATATATCCTAATACCACTGACCATTTTCTATATGAGGAATGGGTGTTGTGGGGATATACCATCCATCTACCACCAACTAGTTCAAATATAGCTTAACTAATACTGAATTCTTCTCCAAATGTACTGAGTTAATACCCCTGAAATAAGTCAAGGTCAAAATAATTTTCATCCTTGTGAAATCCAACATCATTACAAGATTTTATTTTACTCATAAATTACTAAAGGACAACATCGCCAATTTATGTTCTGCTAAGGTGGAAAAGCCTATTAAGAGTATAATATGATGTCCAACCATTATTCATGAAATCATGAACTAGATAATGGATAGATATAGGCATTAAATAATAACGTTTAAAATATAATCCAATTGAATGTAGATAAGGATAATAAGTTCTGGCCCGATATAATCATTCATTCCTTGTGGGCCTACTGGACCACAACCTGTACTACCACGTGAGAAACCCCGTATTCACTTGTCTGTGGGATAGAAAAATTCCTTCCCATTAAGGTACAATTTACATTTCTATATATTTCCATCTTTGACTGGATATCCATAGATGATAAATATGAGATACGAATGGATAAATTATAGAGATGTGATGAAATAAGGTTTCACACCTTGCATCATTTAGAGGTTAATCAAAATCGGATATCGTGTGATTTAAACAAGAAGTCCCACATCCACTCATTCATCCAAGTAGAACATACGTTGGTCCTAATAACTCTGATTATTCATTTAATGAAGCCTCCAAATCTTGATTCATTGTGGTTGGGACCTTACTCCATACACAATGTCAACTATAATGGATCTTATTCGTTGATTTTGATGGATAAAGAGCTGGTCACGACCCCTACCAATGTATGGTTTCTAAAGAAATAATTTTTCTAAACAAGAAACCAATTTTCATATTGTATAACATTAAACTATGTGGAATCACAATCCCTATTTCATGATGATAAACTCTATGACATATGGTCCCATTCATATGACCTAAAACTATAAGACACCATTCATCCTTACCACATGACAGTAAACTGCATGGTTAACATACCTATCATTTTATGTTAAGAAAAACAAAAAGTTACATGATCATAATTGTTCCCCATGGTCCCATAAATATGGGACTCCATATTAGTTGAAATCCCTAATCATATTCCCTTAACCCTCAGTGGTTCAAGATTCCCTCTCTCCCAAACATGTGGAAGAAAAGATGTGAAGATCCCCCGCACAATCCCCACTGACATCATTGCTCTCCATAGTGGCACTTGGGCCCCCTTTATATGTATAAACCCCAATATTATCATGTCCTTACTGAATGAAATAAAATAACATGGTTTATATCCTTGTTTCATGACGTAAAAAACTATGTAATGTCTCAATCTGTGTTTGAGCAGATCACAATCATCATTTCCAGTACCCCACTACATCTTTATTCAAGAACTACATGTGGATTGATTCTCATTTCCATGAGATATGTAGTGATGATGAACCTCCAATCTAGGGTCCAACCACAATAAGAAATCACACTTTCTCTATGTAATAATTAGACCAGTACAATGGATCTATCAAGAACTACATGTGGCTTCATTCTCATTTTAATGAGATACATAGTGATGCATAAAACTTATATCCAAGGACAATCCATCATTATATAGAATATAAAAGTCCCCTTTCCTCATTTTAAAACCTAATATATATGGGAATCTATTTTGAATAACTTCTTGTGGTATGATACTTACTCTAACATGATACATAGTGAATCTCCAGTCCTGTACCATGGTCCATCCACAAAATTCCTTTCCACACTGGGTGACCCACATCCTTAACGAAAGATGTTAAATTGAATGTATAGATTCCTCATTACAGGATGATAAACTTCATGATTATTATGAGAACTATGTGAGGAATGATTCATCCCATCATAGGATATGTAGTGACAACCAGAATTCAATTCCTTTCCCTTCTCCAACATTTACCTTCTTTCCTGTCAGGTCATTTTCATCCTAACCACATGAAATTAAACTGCACAGGATTTCCTAACTATGTATGGATTGATTCTCATTTTAAATAGATACAGAGCTATATCTAGATCTCATATCCTTATCCAAATAGTACAAAACATAAATTCCTCTATCCTTCACATGTTTTTAATGGTTTGGTGGAAGAAACCATTAACACTCCTTATTTTTCACACTAAGCACGACACACATGGGTTAAGGAGTTTTGTTATGTAAGTTCCCTACATAAGTAAGGCATATCCATTCAGATAAGGGTTATCATGATCTTAGATACAATACATTATAAGACACAGTAGATATATTTACTGAATGACTTTAAGATTCTTGTATTTCTTAAGAACTATGTATGAATTGATTCTCATTCCCACAAGATATGTAGTGACACCCAAAACTGACATCCTAGTCTAGTCACAAAATAGGAAATGTCCAAACTCTATTATTTATCATTAATATATATATATAAGGGGATCCAATGTGTGTTCTTTCCCCATGTCGAAGTCTATATTCAAGAAATCCCCTTTCCCCATAAATGAATCCAATCAGCCTAGGTAATTTTATATAGAATATCATTTGTCTTGATTATTTCTCCAACAAGATTCATATTGACATCCAACTCTTATTCCATAGTCCATCTATAGTCTTTTTTTTCTCAAAGAGTCACTTTATCACTTACCATATGATGTTAAACTACTTGGATGATGGCCTTGTTGCATGAATTTAAACAATATGTTTCTCTAAGAACTATGTGTGGTTTGATTCTCATTACAATGAGATATGTTGTGTCACATAGATATCATGTCTTGGTCCCATCCATGTGATAATGAAAAACACCATTGTCTTGAGTACTAAGAAAATATCAACATATTAGGTATTAATTTGGGACTGTTCATTTAGGGGCCCACCTAGGAAATAGAGATGTCCCCTACAACATTCAAGTTTGATCTATGAAAAGGGGATATACACATTATGGCCAATGCTTCTCCCAATTCTTCTATTATACATGGACTATTACTTGCACATTTCATAATAATAATCTTGGATACTTTAAGATATTTATAATTGTTCTCCAACTACTAGTGATCAAATTTCAGATACATGAGGACTCCTTTAGATGAATATACTGTAAAAAACCCCTATTGGATTTGCATAACTTCTCCCACATAAAGGGAATATAAACCAAAGGATGCAACTTTTGTCTATTCTTTACCATTCCCCAATTGGATTTGCATAATGTAGCCCCCAAAATATGGTTTTCAACCAAAAATAATCTCATCGTTATGAGAAGCCCATTTAATCTCTATAACCCTTGAAAAAATTATATTAGAACCCTCCATTTGAATTCAGTCAGCATTCATCACTTGAATATTGGTCCCAGATAAATTTTCCTGATCTGAGAACCCCTAAGATTAGGTATAAATTTTTTCCCCTCATTTCTTAAGTATACCGGAAGGAACTGGTTCCGATTGGCCACATATTAACTATCATTTCTATAATTCTATGGTCTTTTTCATATGGCCAAAAACTAAGGACACCATATTTTCCACATTTAGATCAAACCTATATAGGAAATGTTTTCCCTCATTCTTGAGTAATTTTTACTTGTATTCTCTCCCTATATTAAATTAATTTTCTTCCAAAAACCAAACTATGTGTCTAGTAAAATCCTAATCTACATGAACACCCTTCTGCCATCAACAATAGAATGTCATAATTTTTAAAAAGTCAATTTTTTGACTCTGCTATAACATTCCCTAGTTAGATTTTCATAAGTATCACATAGTTATTCAGGGAATGTTTGCCAAAGGATTCCACTATTTGACTATGATATTGGATAACCTAGTTGGACTTGCATAAACTTTCCCACAAAACAAGTTTGTTAACCAACATAACTATCCTCCATAAGAGATACCTCCTCTATCACAAAAATCCCATTTCGCCAAACCATTATTCATATTCAGAGATACCCAAATTACATTATAACACATTTCCCCCTCATACCTGAATAAGATATAATATTCTTGAATAGATTATCATCAATGTTGAGATTTATTAAACTTTCGGTCAACACTAAAGAGCTAAAATTATAGCCCTAATTTCCTCACTATACAAAATTATTCTACATAGTATTACGTTCTAGTCACAAGATGTTTTAATGTACCACAAAATCATTTCCATGAAATTTTATACTAAATGGTAAATGTCTTGGTCATGTGACATTAAGCTTCACAATTCTTTAACACTTTTTTGAAAGGGGTATCCCCCCTAAAATTAGTCATTTAAAAAAATATTCCCACCATCTCAAAAAAAATTTATTGGAGTAGTCTCCCATTCATAGCCAACAAAAATAATGATATTCCATTCATTATTAGAAATATTCTCTAGGTAAAACACACATAATGTTTTTTTTGAGAAATCAAATTATCCATAAAATTTTTTTTCATCAGTAAAAGAATATCTGATACTAGAGGAATCCTTTGTCTGTCTATGTCGTAACATTCCCTAGTTTTCTTTTCATAAATTTTCTTATATAAAGGTTATTTTTGCTTCAATATCTTTGGTCTGTCAAGTGAACACAAACTTTACCTCATAATTGGAAAATAACTACTGTTGAGTTTTCTGTTAACCATTTGGGATAAATAATCGAATATAATAGGTATAATTTTTCATAGGAAGTTTATAGTTATCATTGTATTAATTTTTGTTTATCGGTTTATTTTTATTTTTTATTTTCAAATTTTGGAAATTATCAAGGCTTGTTCATCAAGAGATCAAATCCATGCATAACATCACATAAAGTTTTACTAAAATATAACATGACTTATATGAAGAAAATTCCAATAATAAGATATTATATATAATGTATAAACATGGGATATAAAAAATTTACCAACATTTATTTATTAATCCATTCATCGGGGTGAAGATTTTTTATAACTATTCTAGGTACTAAGGATTAAGATAAAAAAGATATGAATACAACACTGACAGTTATAGATTTGGTGTTCAATGTTCATATTTCCATATAATAAACAAAACCTACATCTATAGTTATAGATTTATTGTATTTCTCTTTTCATGAATATTTCTAGTTCTTATCAACCTTTTTAGTCCATGGAATAGGTACTTGACTTTGAATATATCAATTATTCCCATATTTAAGACATTGATGTTCTGGTGGTCCCTCTATATAGAATCAACATTTCTACTGAAATATTCACTTTTACTTGGAAACTAGTTTCTCAATTCCATATATTTACATAAATAAATCATCTCCTAACCCCTATAACACATTTTCACTCCCTTATTCCAATAGGTTTTACATGTTGTAAATTTAAAATTGTTTCCGTCACCATCTTTTTTACCCAGAATTTAATGTGACTACCTCATCCTATTCATTTTCCTATTTGGAAACTCAACTTTTTCACATTTTTAATCATTACATGTGATATTTGATTTAACATTATCACATGATTTCTCACTCCATCTACTATCTTATTAAATCTCTTATTAGGATAATCTCTATAATGTCAGTGGTACACACTATTATCTTGGTTCCTTCTGGGTCCATCGATCACTAAAATAATAATTAGTAAATCTTGTGTGATAAAAAATTAACAAAATAAGAAACTTTTTATAAGATATGAGAAATTCTGCCTTAAAATTTCATAATATTAAAAAATTATTACATTAGATTTTAGTTCAACCTAAATCACTCAATATTCAATCTTGGATTCTTTAGGTTTTTTTATTTCATAATCCTTAACCTTTTTATATACCATAATAAGTCTTTTATAATATTTTATAATGAGAATGTAATTAACCTAAGAATATATCCCCAAGTGTGTCATGCTAGGTGTGTTGTATTATCCCTCACTCATTGTTGGCTAGTGTAATTATTGATTTAATACTCAAAAATTCTTTTCCAAGAGATTTCCCCTATGTGAATATATTCCATAAGTACATCCACTTTCTAGTATACATACATGGATGTAACTTCAAGGAGACCCAAAAAATCTCTACATTACTAAAACATTGGGATGTTATTAAATACATCAACTTATACCAAAATTTTCACTAAAGTTATATTATCCTAACCCCTAAAAAAGATAAAATATCTATTATTTCCTCAAATAAACTAAAGGGTTATCTATAACATTGAAATTACGACCAACCATAACTTACCAACCATAAATTATCATCAAATAAATTCCTAAAATCTAAATTTATCTAAACCCTCATCAGATACCAACTGTGATGACGTAAAAATAATTTTCAATAATAACCTGATATAAAAAATATTTCATTAAAATACATCCCAAAATATATTTATTATACTACCTTAGAAAATTAATACAAATAATAAACTAATAAATACCATGTATTTCTAAACTTATGGAACATTTTCCAACTATTTTAAAAACTACAAATTCTATAATAAGTCTTAAAAATATCCCATAAATTCTCTACACAATATATTATCGTAGAAGCACCATATATAATAAATTTTATTTTAACCAATAGAAATGAAAACATAAGAAATTACTTTCTCAAGTGCTCAATAAAGTTAATTATAAGTTATGACAATCAAAGATCATAAGTGACCCATATATGAGAATAAATAATATTCAATGAGTTTATAATAAAAAATAATTCCATAATATAAATAAACTATAAGAATAAAATATCCCTGAAAAATCATGAAAATAAGTAGATGACATGAAAAAAATCACTCATTCCATAGCAAGGAGATTTATAATATGAGATAGTTATTCCCATAACTTATACTAAGGTATAATTATATAAGATATCATAATATTAACATCAAGTACCACTATCTAGAAAATATTTTTTATATGAGGGAATACACCAAATAATACAAAATATATCATTCTTCATGAGCCCCATAAATTCATCAAGGGTCTATTGTAGTCCCCACATATCACTAATTAATACAATTCATTCATTATAAGAAGGAATTATTAGGCTATACAATACATAAAAAAATTACTTAGTAGTACATAAATATCGATATTGATATAACACGTATAATGGGTTTCAAAATTTGTATAATTAATAAATATAATAAATATATATTTAATCATCCCTAAAACTAAAACTGATAAGATTATTGGGTATATAGTTGAGTCAATAATGTCCCCAAATCAGTAAATTGAATATATTTCTATGTATTCATCCTTAAAAATAACACATGATAGGGTAATAAGAATATGGTAAGGTTAATAATATCCATTATTAGTAAATAGAATATCATTATATATTGGATTTTATCAAACTAACACCATATATATTAAGAGTTATACAATTATGTTAATAATTTCCCCAATATTCGATGTATGGAATTTTTTTAGACTCCACAAATCAGTGGAATAAAATATAAATTCATCATAGTAGAATATAATTTGAAGAATACTCTTATTTATACACAGTGGATGAAGATGAAAGATATAGGAATTAGTACATCATTAATTCAATAGGGGACTAATTTTATATAGTAAATATTGATAAATAAGGGGGATGGTGTCATGTAACTCCCTCAATATTATATAATGTATTTATCTTCAAATAATTTTATATGTTTCATAAATTTCATAAATTTCAATACAATAAAAAAAATATGTGAGTAATTATTATACATTATAAAATGAATCAAATTATTTGGTAATTAAATGAAATATAATCATAAATAAAATTTTAAATTAACATATTCAATATAATTGATCCAAAAATAACTATTTTTAAATATTTTTTTATGAGAATTTTTTTATCATGTATGATTTGATTTCAATAAATTTTAATTTAATTAAAAATAAATTCATTATATTAAACTTGTTAATTTTTTTATTTAAATATTTATAATATAAATCCATTGGTTATCAATTGGTTACAATTGAAAAAAATACTTTATGGTGAACATTTTATTTTTTTGAAACAAAAATGATTTTTTGTGTAAAATGTGTTTTTATCTCAATAAATTACATTAATCACTACTTATGAATGATTGAAATAAAATTCATATATTATTTATTCATTAAAAATGTTTTACCATTCATAAATTTTTTTAACAAACAATGGAATGATAAGAAACTCAGTTTTATACTCATAAGTGCATTTTTCTGAAAATAGTTTCCTTTGGGTTTCCATGGTTATATTATATTTTAATTTCTACCACTTGTATAATTTGATTTTAATAAAATGGTTTCCATATTTGGAAATATTATTTCAAAATTTGGGAATTATTCCACGTTTATTTTCTATCATAATGAATAATAACTATGGTAAAAAATTGTTTTACCTTAGTAATGGTTAAAAAGTGTTAATGATGGGGTTAAACTGGGTGATACTATTTAAAAGGAAAAAAACTTATATAAATATAATTGGTTGAATAATTTAAAAAATAACTTATCAAATCTTCTAACCTTTATCCATTTGGTTCAACTTTCACTTCAATGAAACTTTATAATATATTAATATTTTAGGTATTTACCAGTTTTCTACTCTCCATACTTATAAAAGGGAACCTCCTATACTCACTTATCAACACATTTTTTGAAACTTATCAATCTTAAAACCTTCCCAAATATCTTCTAAACTTACCTATACTCATTCTAGAAGTTTTTTTATCATAAAAGTCCATCCTAATGGTTTTAAGATGATATCCAAATGCAGATTCTCAAAGATGTTGTAATCCAATTCAATAAATCCTTTTAATTTTATTTATTATTTAACTCTATGAAATATTTTATAACCATATAAAAATGATGAAATAAGTATCTTAAAAATAGTTATATTTTTTAGTTTCATGTAAAATCCATTTTCTATCTCTCTTATATCTAATGTAATATAAAAATATCACCCATGGATACTTATAGACTATAACCTCCATGATGTGATATATTTTAATCTATATCAACATCTCTATTTGATGGTAATATAATATAATTTAATAGATATATATTATTTTTATATAATTTTTATAATTCAAAATATCTAATATATTATCTCCCTTCTTCCCCTTCCATCCATTTTAAAATGGTAAATATTTTCATGCGTACATGTGGACAACCACCACCATAAAGTGATGTGATTAGTTTTTATTTATTGTTAAATAGATTGTAATAAGGATATATGTACTAAATATATATGAAATTTATTACATAATTATTATTATAGAATGGTGTATTATTATTTACCTTTATTGTGAATCATCTATGGAAATATGGAAGCATCGCGAGTTCATATATACGGACTACCATCTCCATGAAGTGTTGTAATTCCTTTTTCATCACCACCCTATGTGGCTAGATATAAAACATAACCTAACGAATAAATATTACAATTATTAATGGTTAATATGTTATAGTTGATGAATCCATGGGTATAGTGCAAGGTCCATAACCATTGAATTGAGACATGCATTGATAAATGACAAGTTTTAACCCAAATAATGTTCTTAATAATGATTTTTTAATGAAACATTTACTAAAAATTATGAAGGAATTATATATAGTAATATATATTAATATTGTTCTTGTATATATGTATAATAGATGTATATTTATTATATATTAATCTTGAATGAATACATAGAAAGATAAAATGTGATTTAAGGTTTTATGATTCAATATCATTTCTTTTCAAGATTGTCAAGGTTAAATTTCCATTGAGGGAAATTATATGATCCATATCCTTTAAAAAACATCTACTTTATCAAAATTTGTTTTTTTGATTTTTTTCTATTTGTCCACAATTTTTTACTCAAAAGGAATGAAAATATGTTTTTAAGAAAAGATGACCTTATTTCCCCACTGTTGGTGGGCATTATATTTCTTCCATATCTATATTCTTCCAAATGTTTTATAGATGTTTTCATATATACATTTATTGTAATGTCTCAGATTTTTCATTTATTATTTTAAATATTATATGGAATAATTTCGAGACCGGGTGGGAAGACGAAACATAATTTCAAGGACCAGTGAGCCCGAAATGGTGGTTTGAACTTTTTTTAAGATAAGTGAGTCGGCACTTGTGCACAGTTATGGCAGTTTCCAAATGGATGCCCGAATTAAAAATCTGAGCACACCATTGCGTCCGGGATGAAGACTTTGCCTAAGAACGGTTCTAACTTTGACCGGCGCAGGTCGACTATGAAGTTTAATTTTGGGCATTTTAAAAAGGTAATCACTTTATAAGGAATAAAATAAATGTTTTACTTTATTATTTTAAAACATTTCATTTTTTTGAGAAGCGACCTAATCCTCCCCTATAAATATTTTCTTATGGAAAATTCGTAGGGTTAGCCTCATAACCTTGGGAGTTGAGAGAGAGAGAGATTTTTCTCTTGGAGCATGGGAAGAGGAGGATGCATTGGTGGACGAAGAAGACATGAGCAATCGACGCCCCTTGGATTTTGATGAATCCCTTCGGTGGACGCGTCGCGACGATCGCTCTTCAACCGGTTTGAGGTAGGGGTTTGTTATTTCAATTTTTCTTTTCCCTGTTGTTGAGTTTAAACGACGAATGTGGATCAACCATGAACAAGTTGATCCGCGGATTCATACATTCTTGCGGGAGGGTTTTCTTTGGGATGATTTTGGGGAAATAATACATGCTTTTATTTATGTTGATCTCTACTCCGTTTAAACCTATTAACAAGAGCGGATCAATGCCGTGATGAATGACGATAGAGGTTCGTTCCTCATTTTGTTATTGGATTTTCCTCCCCCATTCTTTTCTCGCGCGTTCTTCGCATTCTTCATGGGGCGATGAACAACGGATCATTGCGCATCCATTCCGCAATTCTACAATCCCAAATCAAAGGTTTGACACCGCAACGACCTTGTGGAGGGGCGGTGACGATGGCAGACGATGAATCAGATCAGATCAGGAAAGGGTTTTCTTCGAGCATTCTTCATGCAAGAATATAAAAACACGTTTTCAGAGCTGATCGGAGGTAAGAAAACACCAGAAGTGGCTTCGTGGTAACAGGGTGACCAAAACCTGAAGGTTTCGTGGCGATCGGGTGGCCGGATCAATGAACTGATCATCACTGGAGGTGCGACGGTGAAGGTCCGCGTTTCTAGAAATTTCCAGAATACACGGCGTGTACATCTGAAGAACATGCAGTGTAGTACTGGCAGCACGACTAGGGTTTCGGGGGTCAGATAGGTGTCACACGGTGTGTGACCTTGGTCACATGGCATGTTGAACTTTCCTTGAAGCTCAGCGTGTACTTTGGGTAGTACACAGACATGAGATGAGCTACACGACTTCAGGAGGCAAGGCATGTATAGCATGGAATAGGCGGCTACGCGGAGCTCGGCATGTATCTCGGGGATACATGGGTACGGGATGGAGTATAAGACCGTGTACTCCGTCACATGGCCAGGCGAGGCCAGTAATGCAGGTCATCCTGTTTGGCGATTACACGGGTTGGAGTACACGGGTTGATGACCGTGTACGGGAACATGGACAGAGTACATGGATCCAACCCCAATTACTTGGACACAGCGTGCACATCTTACAACATGCCGTGTACTAAGTTTTTCTACTCGACCAATTCTACGACATGGGCCATTGCACATGGGCAGTACCCAGGGTCAGACAACACGGTGTGTTTCTATTATACACGCCATGTAATTTTTTGAAAACGCCATGGTCCTTTCGTTTACCATACCTTAGACATCTTTCATTTGGGTTAGTGACCCTTCTTCTCATTTCCCTGAAGTTCTGGCATCGTTTCCTTCTACAGGAGTATGAAACCCTCACCTGGACTTTCTGTGATAGGGTCAGCATCCCTTCGAGAGGCCCGGAGTGAGATCCTCTATCCATTTCTAACCCAAGGTAGAGTCAAGCATCGACGTGACCAACTCTACCGAGCGTTGATCCTCTACCTAGATGGTGTATCACCTAACTGGTTAATCCTAACGAGTCGCGGTATCCGCCACGGCCCTAGTAGTGATCCTCATCTGTGTATCATGTTCTTTCCCACTCAAGAGTGTGTCTCCTGTAATGAGTGCTTTCTATCTACCGTAACCTTCAGACTTAGGAGTGTGTTTCCTGTAATGAGTGAAACTACCTCTCGTGACGATTCCTGATTAACACCACTTCTCAGACATACATCATCAGAGCTATAAGACTCGTGGAGTGTGTTCTCCCGGAATGAGTGCATCATAGAATCTTCGAACAGAATCCCTAACGGGGTATGAGGTCGTGTGACTTGTCTCTAGAATACGGTCTGAGGTTTGAGTATATCTAGTTTGTTCTATATGTTCTGTAGACTTATGCTGTGCATAGCTGACTATAACTTTACTTTGTGTACTGCCTTGTGGTTTTCGGGGTCCTCTACCGATTGTTGTTATACTCACCCCTGCATGGGCTTTGCTCGCATGTCTGGTGTCTTGTGCAGATGAGCAGACTTTTGATAGATTCCAAGGCGGACTAGGACAAGACCGAGCTTTCTGAGTTCCCTACAGGCCGAGGTGTTTCTACGGTGATGAGCAATAGTCGCAGTACCTTTTGTGCTCACAGGTTGGACTTTATAGTTTTCAGACTATTGTTTGTTTGTCTTTTGGTGGGATTGTATTCTGACCCAGTTTACTTTTTAGTACTCTACCTTTCATCATACTCTATTGGTTGGGGTTTAGTTGTATGCATGAATTTTGTACCTTAGTGTTTTACATTTCATCATTTGAGGGCTTGGAGATGTGTGCGTGTGTACAGGTACTTAGGCAATGAATCCTATGTTAGTGATATGATTACTCGGTGCTAGTCACCAGCCCCTGGCCTATTGGAGGCGGGCTTGGGGATTCCCCACATGGGACCCACTGGAACGCATCGTGACAGAGTGCTATCCGAGGCGGTCGGTTCTACCTTAGGACCAAGAGTCTGTGAGTTTGGTTTGGGGCAATAGTGTTGAGTGTTTCGGGTTCGGATTTCAGGCGAGAGACCCCAGTGTTGGTCCGGTGATCGACGTATCCATACACCAGGACTCTGATAACCATCTTTTCGGCTTGGTACAAAAAAACACGGGTTGCGGGGAAGTAAAAGGTACAGTCATCATATAGGAATGGGTCGTATTTTTCATGTCCTTTGTGTCAGATATCCAGATATACTCATTGAACATGGTACATATTTTTTCTTTATAGGATGCCTCTGTGACGCACATCAGCTAGGATTTAGCAGCACGATCATGAGGATGACCCCCTCAGTGATGAGGATTCGATACAGGGACTGGTTCCCCAGGCGTTTCCACCGGGTGGTGCACCTTCTATGCCACCACCAATGGAGCAGCCAGTGGTACCTACAGTATCGACCGGTGAGGAGCACAGGCTTAGCACACTCCAAGATTTCCAGAGACAGATACCCCTCACGTTCCGAGTCGAGCCCGACCCCCAGGCAGCTAAGGATTGGCTTGAGGTAGTGACTAGAGTTTTCCGTCTAGTGAGGAAACCAGCAGACCAGATGGTGGTCCTAGGAGCGAGCCTTCTTTCAGGGTTCGGTGGGATGATGGTGGAGTCTGACCACACAGACTCACGATGAGGAGAATCTTTCATGGACAGAGTTTGAGCGACTCTTCAGGGAGGAGTTCTCTCCGGTTACACTGAGAGCGGTACACATCCAAGAGCTACTCCAGCTCCAGTAGGGCAGTATGACAATGGCGGACTATTTGTCGAGGTTCACCAACCTCGCCAGGTACTCGATGGATATGGTCAGAGATCAGTACTTTAGAGCTCAAACCATTGAGAGAGGTTTACAACGAGAAATCCGATCTAGTGTCATGCCACTATGCATATCGACTTATACTAGAGTGCTTGAGCGGGCCTTGGTGATTGAGAGCATCTTGGCGGAGTAGAGACTGCTACCGGCAGTCAGCAGTAGGCAGACAGGCGCGGAGACCTCGACGGTAGGGAGTCGGCGTCAGACACAGGGATCAAGATGTGGGAGACATCAGAGGAGGACCCAGGATATGGGATCAATAGTCCATGGATGTCAGGCTGGATCTAGTCAGCCTAGGGAGAAGCGATGTTACGCATGCGACAATAGGGGACATCTCGCTAGGGATTGCCCAACCCATCGAGCTGCTGATAGGGAAGTGGTGGATGGACCACTGAGGAAAAGGCAGAGAATAGAGTAGTCAGACCTGCCAGGCGGTGGACGTGGAAGAGGAGAAGGGAGAGATGTGGGTGGTGGCAGATGCTTTGACTTACTTCCACCACCACCCCCAGGAGGTCCGCACCAGGCTCAGGGAGCTGGGAGAAAGGGGCAGGGAAAACTGCATGCGGTCGAGGAATATGACCCAGGGGATCCTGGGATGATTTGAGTTATGATCTATGTCTTTTCTACCTTAGCTTCTGTACCCATAGATACATGTGCCAGTCATTCCCTTATATCCACATGTATTGTACAAAATCTCAAGATTCAGGTAGAATCGTTGACTCGATCCTTACGCTTGGAGACACCTACGGGAGGAGACTCGACGATGACGCACCTTTTTAGATAGTGTGATCTTACCCTTGGAGGTTAGAGTTTCGGTTGTAACCTCTTGGTGGTAGCGTCGAGGACATACGACGCCATTCTCGGTATGGATTGGTTATCTTCGGTCCATGCCCAGATTGACTGTTTTAGGTGAAGAGTGCGGTGTGTCTGCCATGATGGAATGAGGTTTTCCTTTTTCAGAGAAAAGGAAACCCAGGCAGTGCAAAATGGGCTCATGCATAGGAGGGTGCAGCTGATCACTCATGAGTTGGCTAGCCTTACCCTCAGAGCAGTAGATGTTGTGAGCTCTCAGTTCCCAGAAGTGGTGGTAGAGTATGAGGACATCCTTCCCGACGATGATCCAAGATTACCTCCCCACTGAGAAATTGACTTCTGCATTGAAATACACCCCGGGATGACATCGATTTCCTCATCGGCTTATCGGATGGCTCCCGCAGAGCTTAGCGAGCTGAGGGTGCAGTTGCAGGATTTGCAGAGCAAGGGTTTTGTAAGACCCAGTGTCTCACCCTGGGCAGCCCCAGTCTTGTTTGCCAAGAAGGCAGACAAGGGTCTGAGGTTGTGCATGGATTACCGGTTCCTAAACCAGGTGACAGTGAAGAATAAGTATCCACTGCTGAGAACCGATGACCTCTTCGATCAGCTAAGAGGGGCACAATGGTTCTCGAAGGTTGACATTCGATCAGGATATCACCAACTATGAGTGCGGGCTGAGGATATATCGAAGATGACTTTTAGATGCTGCTACGTTCACTATGAGTACTTGGTGATGCCTTTTGGCGTGACGAACTCCCCTACAGTGTTCATGGGATTGATGAACTGGATCTTCCAGCCATACTTGGACCGGTTCGTAGTGGTCTTCATCGACGAGATCCTCGTGTACTCGGCATTAGAAGAGGAGCATGTGAGACACCTATGGATGGTTCTATACATACTTCGGGAGCACCAAATTTATGGGAAGCTCTCAAAGTGCCAGTTCTGGATTCAGGAGGTCCACTTTCTGGGACATGTCGTCTCAACAGATGGAGTAGCTATGGACCCAGCCAAGGTGGAGGTAGTGTTAGTATGGGATCCTCCTTGGAGCGTGACGGAGGTGCGGAGCTTCCTTGGGTTGGCAGGATATTACCGGAGATTCATTACTGATTTCTCCCAGATATCATTATCGATGACGGCCTTAACCAGGAAGGGGAAACCCTTCGTGTGGACAGGGAGGTTCCAGCAGGCTTTTGAGCAGTTGAGGCAGAGTTTGACGAGCACCCTAGTCTTGAGATTTCCTGAGGAGGGTGTCGAGTACGTAGTTTTCTACAACGCATCCAGGACCGGGCTTGGCTATGTCTTGATTCAGTGGAAGGTAGTGATTGCTTATGGTTTGCGCCAGCTTAGGCCATATGAGAAGAACTATGCGACCCATGATCTCGAGTTGGCAGAGGTAGTCTTCGCATTGAAGATGTGGCGACACTACCTTATGGGAAAGCAGTTTATTGTCTTCACTAACCATAAGAGACTCACGTAAATCTTCTCATAGAAGGATCTGAATCTGAGGCAGATGCGTTGGCTAGAGTTCCTCTAGGACGATGATTTTGAGATTATATATACTCTTGGAAAGGGGGAACAAGGTGGCATATACCCTTAGTAAGAAGTCGAGCTCACAGCTGTTGGGTGAGGCAACACAATAGTTCTCCACGTTATAGTTATCCTTTGTGGATGGAGAGGATACAACTTACCTACATTCGATGGTTGTCACCCCTCGACTCATATAGCGAGTTAGGGAGGCACAACTTGGGGATGTCAACTTTGTGTCTTTTCGTGCTCAGTTATCCATAGGAAATTCTCCTGATGGATATTCACAAGGTGGGGAGAACATACTTCTTTTCAGAGAATGAACTGTTGTACCATTGGCATTCCAGGAGGAGGTCCTGAGGGAGTTTCATACATCCCATTTGAAGGTACATCCCAGAGTGGTAAAGATGTGACAGGATCTCCGACGACAGTTCTGGTGGTCAGGCATGAAGATGGAAGTAGCAGAGTTCGTTTCTCGATGCCTCACATGCCAGTAGGTGAAGGCTGAGCACCAAGTTCTAGTAGGGTTAGCTCACCCCTGGAAGATCCAGAGTGGTAGTGGGATGGAATATCTATGGACTTCGTGACAGGCTTACCACATACGTCCAAGGGGCATGATTCCATCTGGGTGATCGTTGACCGACTAACCAAGTCGGCCCACTTCTTAGCTATCAGGGAGTAGAGTTCCGTAGAGATCGTGGGACACCTCTACATGCAAGAGATAGTTCGGCTTCATGGAATCCCCTCGACTATAGTCTCAGATTGAGATTCCCACTTCACATCCTGGTTGTGGAAGGGATTTCAAGAGGCTTTTGGGACTCAGCTACGCTTAAGCACAACGTTTCATCCCCATAATGATGGTCAGATGGAGAGAACCATTCAGGTTCTGAAGGATATGTTGCGAGCTTGTATCTTGGACTTTGGTCGCAGCTGGGAGGACCACCTACCACTAGTGGAGTTTTCATACAACAAAAGATACCACTCCACCATTGGTATGACACCGTTCGAGGCCTTGTATGGGAGACCCTTCCGGTCACCACTTTGCTGGACCAACCTCGGAGAGTCATCACTCATGGGTCCGTAGTTAGTGCGAGCTACCACAGAGAAGGTACAGATCATCCGAGAGCGAATGAAGACTGCACAGATCCATCAGAAGTCCTATGCTGACTGAAGATGGAGGCCTCTGGAGTTCGAAGAGGGAGACCACGTCTTTCTTCGGGTCTCACCTCGATGAGGGTTACAGAGATTTGGCTGAGGTAGCATGCTATCTCCGAGGTTCATCGGACCCTTCTAGATACTGTGCAGAGTCAGTGAGGTGGCGTACCGCCTAGCTCTACCACCACAGTTGCATTGGGTACATGATTTTTTCCATGTGTCGCAGCTGAGGATTTACGTGCACGATTCGTCATACATCCTCGACTAGGGTGAGCTGGACATCAAGGATGGAGTGACCGTCACTGAGTACTCGGTGTAGATCAAGTATCGGAAGGAGAGGATCCTTCATGGGATATCTATTCCCCTGGTGCACGTTTGATGGCAGCATGGAAATCTTCAGGAGAGCACATGGGAGCGGGAGGCCCAGATTCATGCCCAGTACCCACATCTTTTTGAGTAGCCATTGTTTTGTCTTTTCAGGGACATAAAGCCCCAAGGTGGGAAGAATGTAATGTCTTGGATTTTCCTTTTATTATTTTAAATATTATATGGAATTATTTTGAGACCGAGCGTGAAGACGACACATCATTCCAAAGACCAGTGAGCCCAGAATGGTGTTTTGAACTTTTTTTAATTTAAGTGAGTCGACGCTTGTGAGAAGTTCTGGTGGTTTCCAAACGGATGCCTGGATTAAAAATCTGAGCACACCGTTGTGTTCGGGACGACAAATTTGTCTAAGAACAGTTCTAACCTCGAACGGCGTAGGTCGGTTGCGAAGTTTAATTTTGGGCATTTTAAAAAGGGAAGCACCTTAGAAGGAATAAAATAAATGATTTATTTTATTATTTTAAAATGTTTCCTTTTTTTTGAGAAGCAACCTAATCCTCCCCTATAAATATTTTCTTATGGAAAATTCGCAGGGTTAGCCTCATAACCCTACGATTTGAGAGAGAGAGATATTTTTCTCTTCGAGCATGGGTGAAGGAGGAAGCATTGGCAGATGATGACGACGTGAGAAATCGATTCCCCTTGGATTTTGACTAATCCCTTCGGCGGACACGTCGTGATGATCTCTCTTCAACCAGTTTGAGGTAGGGGTTTGTTATTTCAATTTTTCTTTTCCCCGTTGTTGAGTTTAATTGACGAACGCAGATCAACCACGAAAAAGTTGATTCGCGAATTTGTATGTTCTTGCAGGAGGGTTTTCTTTGGGATGATTTTGGGGAAATAATCCATGATTTTATTTATGTTGATCTCTGCTCCGTTTAAACCTATTTACAGGAGCGGATCAATGCCGTGACGAATGACGATGGAGGTTCGTTCCTTGTTTTGTTATTGGATTTTCCTCCCCCATTATTTTCACGCGCGTTCATTGCGTTCTTCACGGGGCAACGCACAATGGATCGTTTCACATCCGTTCCATGACGCAACGATCCCAAATCGAAGGTTCGACACTGCAACGACCTTGTGGAGGGGCGGCGAAGATGGCAGATGACAAATCAAATCAGATCAGGAAAGGGCGTTCTTCGAGTGTTCTTCATGCGGGAAGATCAAAACACATTTTCAGAGCCAATCGGAGGTCCAAAAACACCAGAAGTGGCTTCGTGGTGACGAGGCGACCAAAACCTGAAGGTTTCGTGGTGATTGGGTAGCCAGATCAATGAACAGATCATCACCGGAGGCGCGACGGCAAAGGTCCACATTTCTGGAAATTTCTAGAATACACGGCGTGTACTTTCGAAGAACACACACTGTAGTACTGGCAGTAGCGTCTAGGGTTTTGGGGGTCAGAGAGGTGTCACACGACATGTGATCTTGGTCACACAACGTGTTGAACTTTCCCCGAAGCTCAGCATGTACTTTCTATAGTACACGAACATTGGATGAGCTACACGACTTCAGGAGGCACGACGTGTACAACATGGAAGAGGAGGCTATGTGGAGCTCAGTGTGTATCTCGGGGATACACGGGCACGGGATGGAGTACACGACCGTGTACTCCATCACACGGCCAGGTGAGGCTAGTAACACGGGTCACCCTGTGTGGCGTTTACACGGGTTGGAGTACACAGATTGATGACCGTGTATGGGCACATGGCGAGAGTACATGGAGCCAACCCCAATTACTTGAACACGATGTGCATATCGTACTACACGCCATGTAGTATGTTTTTCTACTCGACCAGTTCTACGACACGGGCCGTTGCACCTGAGAAGTACCCGGGGTCAGACAACACGGCGTGTTTCTTTTCTACACACTATGTACTTTTTGGAAAACACCATGGTCCTTTCCTTCACCATACCTTGGACATATTTCATTTGGGTTAGTGCTCGTTCTTCTCGTTTCCCTAAAGTTCAGGCATTGTTTCCTTTTACAGGAGTATGATCCCTTCAGCCGGACTTTCTGTGATAGAGTCGACATCCCTCCGAGAGTCCCGGAGTGTGATCCTCTATCTATTCCTGACCCGAGGTAGAGTCAGGCATCGACGTGACCAACTCTACAGGGTGTTGATCCTTTAACTAGCTGATGTATCAGCTAACTGGTGAATCCGGATGAGTCATGGTATCCGCCATGCCCCTGACAGTGATCCTCATCTGTGTATCGTGATCTTTCCCACTTAGAAGTGTGTCTCCCGTAATGAGTGATTTATATCTATCGTAACCTTCCCACTCAGAAGTGTGTCTCCCATAATGAGTGCATCTACCTCTCGTGATGGTTCCTGACGAACACCACTTCTCGGAAGGACGTCATCAGAGCTATAAGACTCTTGGAGTGTGTTCTCCCGGAATGAGTGCATCACAAAATCTTCAAATAGAATCCCTAACTGGGTATGCAGTCGTGTGACTTGTCTCTAGACTACGGTCTGGGTTTTGAGTATATCTGGTTTGTTCTATATGTTCTATAGACTTATGATGTGCATAGATGATTGTACCTTACTTTGTGTACTACTTTGTGGTTTTTGGGGTCCTCTACTGAGTATTGTTATACTCACCCCTGCACGGGATTTTCCCGTACGTCTGGTGTCTTGTGCAGATGAGCAGCCTTTTGACCGAGTGCAGGGTGGACCAGGACAAGACAGAGATTTCTGAGTTCCCTAGATGCTGAGGCGTTCCTATGATGATGAGCAGCAGTCCCAGTACCTTTTGTGATCACAGGTTGGACTTTTCAGTTTTCAGACTCTTGTTTGTTTGTCTTTTGGTGGGCTTGTATTCTGGCCTAGTTTACTTTTTAGTACTCTACCTTTTGTCATACTATGTTGGTTGGGGTTTAGTTGTATGCATGAATTTTGTTCCTTAGTGTTTTACATTTCATCATTTGATGGCTTGGAGATGTGTTTGTGTATAGGTACTTAGGAAATGCCTCCCATGTTAGTGATATGCCTACTCGGTGCTAGTCACCAACCCTTGACCTATTGGAGGCAGGCTTGGGGAGTCATGGCGTGGGCCCCACTGGAACGAGTTGTGACATTTATGTTTTAGAAATTTTATTTTTACCACCTTTTACATACTTTAAAAATTATTAAATGGAATATTTTCAATGTTAATACATGGGGCTCACTTTTTAAATTTTTTGTAAATATGGAAGGAATGTTTTCTTTTCACTTATAGGAAATGAGTGATTTTTTTCCCTCATCATTTATTTCCATTTACATTAATTTTCATTCACACATTTCAATGGTTTAAGAAAACCTATTCTAATTTTTTATGGAATTTTTATTTTAAATGTTACCAAAATTAAAATTATTTTATCTCTTGATTTTTATATACTATTTTATATTCCTTTATGAAATATGTTCACCATTTATGTTAGTATATTTTAAGGATATTAATACTTCCTTGGGGATAAGATCTTATGAAGAAATAATTTTTTTGGGATTACATTTGTTGGAAATGATATTTGGATGATATCAAAAATCTTATTCCATTCTATGGGTTAATTAATCTATTTTGAGATAATTACTACACCTATGATACCATCAAATTACTTTCTCATATGACTTATGATTATGTAATGATTAGTTTTTTACAAAACACGTTTCATTTCCAAGGGTTACATTATGATGTGTTGATCTTTTTTTATAATCTTCTGGGAAAAATAATTATGGTTTTCATTATGTGATAGGTTCCCCTAGAATTATATATCACTCAAGTACATTACATAAGGATTGATATCTCATGGGATAATATATACATAAAAGGGGAGTGAACCCAGTTTAGCAGGAGAGTTTATCAACTAATATATTCATGGGAGTGAACCATGAATAAAGAAATGATTGAATGATTAGTATAAACAATACACTAGGATTTTCTTAGAAGAGAGCCTTGACCAAGGAAATGATTTTCTATGATTATGAATGTATCAAATCATTCCTTTTAATTCTTCAATTCTTATTATATGATCTAATATATCATGATTAATTAATGATTATTCCCCACTCTTATGACTTATGAATTTTTAAATGATAGATAATTATTCCAAGAATCACGTTTTATGATATATGATTGTCTGGGTATGAACTAGTTAAGTTATGATCATGATCAAATACCCTTATAATGATATTAATATTTCATTTTATCATTGATTTATATCTCATATTTTTCTCTTATAGACCATCTGAGATCAACCGTTCTTATGTTTCAATTTTCTCCTATTATAAAGAATGTTTCTAAGTAGGATATTAATAATATGTAATAACTAAAAAAAGGCTATACCAATGGTTTATAACCATTGGTATATCTACCCCCAAACCACTTGTATAGACTATACCAATGGTTTTCGTGACCATTTGTTCATTATCCACTGCTATATACATATTACAATGGTTCTTAAACCGTTGGTATAAATAATTACAACTGAAAGACTTATCCCAATAGTTTGGTCAAATAATCATTATAGGAATGCTATTGAAATTAAATATAGAGATATGTATTGATACCACAACCTCCCATTTATATTCTAACAACATTACCACTATCCTTTGAAATCTTATATGTTCATATATACTAATATATATAAATATACGTATATATAAAATTTAAATTGATGTATTTATTACTATTATTGTTATTCATATATAATGGAACTATCTATACTAATGGTTTGGAAAAACTATTGTTATTAGTGTCTAAAAAACACCTATACCAACTATTAGGTCAAACCAATGGTATGTGAACTCTATTGAAAAAAACCTATTGTTGGGTATTGATCCCAAAACCTCCTACTTATATTCCAATGACTTTTCCATTATCCAACAACATCTTATATTTTCATATATACAAATATATATATATATACATATTTAAATTTAATTAATAATAATTATTATTAATATTAATATTCATATATAATGACACCACCTATATCAACGGTTTGGAAAAATCTATTGGTAGAGAGCCTGTATTGAAAAAAACATCCAATTTTGGGTATTGATCCCACAACCTCTAGTTTAAATTCCAAATATATTACCACTATCATACAACATCTTATATTTTTATAATATATATATATATATATATGTGGGTGTGTAATTTTTTTTAAAATTGAATTGTATATTTTTATTAGTATTATATTTCAATAATGGCACCGGCTATACCAATGGTTTGGAAAAAATTCTTTTATAGGTGTTAAAAATATTACTTATTTCAATTTTATTCTCTAAACCTTTGGAATATTAATCCTGAAAAATTACCTATACTTATGGTTTTGACCAAATCATTGGTATAGGTTTCAATAAAAATTATTGAACCCAATAGTTTGAAAAAACATTGGTGTGTGTAGAAGTATACATACCTATAATTATGGTTTTACAAAATAATTTTAATAGGTTTCTAAGAATATAACCTATACCAACAGTTGGGTGAATGCATTGGTACTAGTTCCTAGAAAACCAGTTATTCAAACCATTGGTATTTATTTTAGACTTTTTCATCGGATCCTCCTTCACATTGTAAATGTGTGTGATGGATTTTGGTTTCCCTACCTTTCCACTTTCTGTAGGTGGGAAACATTCATCCCTTTCAATCAAGATGTCTATTCCCGGATCAAAATGGGATGATGGTACGTTGGTTCTTTATTCACTTGATTCCTCCTTTGAGCTTTTTCCCCAGTCTGGTTCTCCTTTATTTTTTGATTATTTATTGTGGAACACATTTTTGGTTCCATATCTATGTGGATTCCAATTAATTACATTGCATCTATTTTGATAGGGAATAAACTATTGGTTAGTAGAGTTTTCATGTTGGGAATCTCATGGAATGTATGGACATTAGGAGCCTTGATCACCTATAATATTTCTCTTATGAGTGCATCTCATATGATGTATCTTAGGTACAGATCCCAAAGAATACTATGTCAATCATAAGGTAATTAAAATCAAGGGAATAAGTCTTCCAAGTATTTTTACCTCAGTAATCCCATGTTTTTTATGAGGTAGGTATTTTGGGTAATGTAACAAGTTATACATCCTGTGGGGATGGATTGGGATTCTTGGTTGATATGGATCAGGGAATGAGATTAATGTCTTTTGGATATGGTATTAGTTGAACAAATTTACCTATGGAGGTGGATCAAGGAGGTGCATCCATGGGAGGGAAGGATTCTCACCAAGATGGTTAAATTATGGATAATATTTCTCTGTCGATACAGATCTGGAAGGTGCATTCTTAAGAGGGATAGTATTACACCAATATAATTTACTGATTAATTAGAACACCCTATGGTGGTGAATATGGAAGGTGTGTCCCTTAAAGGTATGATGTGATACCTGGAATGTTTACCATTGTAAAGATTAAAACATGAAAAGTCGACCTGAATACCCTACATAGAAATAGAGATGAAAAACCATGTAGTTTTTTCCATTGTATAATGTAATGTGAAAGGACCAATCCATGATTTTTAATTTCAAGGGGTAAGGATGATTGTTTCAATAAAGGAGTGTCAATGAGTGATAGTGTGGGGATTAATCATGGAATCTTCACTTCACTATAGGATTTATCATGGGTTAATGGTTTGGGGATTATGCATGGATGCTTCACATGAAAGGGGTTTCATCCCACTCAGGGAGAGGATAGTGTGGGGATTACATATGAGAGCTTCTCATTATGAATGTATCATCCCCTTGTGGGGAATGATGGAATGGGATTGATTCATGGGAGCTTCCTGTTGTGGGTTTCTCATACACTAGTGTGGAATGATGGTGTGTGGAATATTCATGGAAGCATACCAAGTGTGCAAGTTTCATCTCTAGAAGTGGGGTTTCATCCCATGGTGGGAGATAAGGTAGAATCCCATGATGATTATACATGGGGGATCTCATGTTCATAAAATAGGGTAAGGCTACAATTTTATGTCATGTGAGAAGGAATTTATGGTGTACATTAATGTCCAACAATATGGAAATAGAACTATACATTTTTATGTCATTTATCTTGGACATGGTTGTACTCACTCTTCACCCCTTTGGAATATGTGGCCACTGCTCATGCACCTTTGGGTGGGTCTTGGAATTAGAACTATTTTGGAGGAGTTTCCAATCATAGGGTCCACATTAGAGTCCCCATGATTAGACGTAAAAGTTGTTATAGTACCCACAATTAGAAGAAACTAGAAGACTGGGGGCCTATTCCATACATAGAGTGTTTTTTATAGACACTGGAGGGGATGTAACTGGTCATGTGGGGATTGAAGGTGCAATTGAACCAGTCTAGGATTGGTATAGGGGTCTTGGTAACTGGACCTTCAAAAATGGGTGTCACCTGAAGGGAGGAACAATGGATAGATTCTGGAGAGGTTCTTTACAAATATTGAAGCTTTCAAATGGAAGTTAATATGAAGCATGGGGTCCTAGAGGATTTTAGGGAATTTTAGAAGAGTATGCCTCATGAAACCCGGTGACCCTACCTTAGAGTGAAGCACTGATTCCAAGAGGGAGTGATTCGTAAGGGCTTAATGGTTTGTGAAGATTCAACTTACCAATATGGAATTATTCTATTGTGAATGTATTGGGCCTTTATTAAATAAATCTCCACATGGGGTAGAGGCTCTCAAAAACATATGGGTGGAGGATTATTTAAGGATGAATACCTTATGTGGGGTATTTTATTCTTCATTCACGATGCTTAGAGGTTAGTGAAAATATAGAGTTTTTAGGAATTGAAAGTATGTATTCTGTCCATAAAAATTCGTATGGAAATTTTTATTCCTAGAGAATGGGTTTTTAATAAATTGAAGTCATTGATTAAGTGGTATTCTCATCACGAAGGGGAATGACTTTTTGAGTCAGAGTATCTATTTTTGGGAGAATACCATCAACCCTTCATGTGGCTTCAAATCAATCCACAAATCCAAAATTTCAATACATAGAGGTTGAGGTAATAAATATGTGTTCTCAGGAAGGAGAAACATAATAAAAGAGCTTTGAAATATCTAGAAACTCATGAAGAATCCTAGCTTCATGAAATAGATCTTTAAAGGTATTTTAGAGCCGTTTTGTCCTAGATTCATCCTATATTAGATGTCCTAGATATTAATTCCTTGAATTCACCCTTGGCATGCATATTTTGACACCCTCAAATGCACCCTATAATAATTGGAGTTGGATGGAAAATCATGGTCTAATTATGAGGGAGAACCGAAAAAATTGGCTTTTAACTCATTTTAAAGAAGCTCAATCATGATTCTCATTCACGGTACCCACTTCACAAAGAGAATCTTGAACCTAAGGGTGGCCATATACTTTTAAATAGTAGAAGTTACTCCTTGATATATCACAATAATTTTGTGAAGAGAAGATATTTTTCAATCATTTCATGATTCTAAAACCACTCATGGGAAATCTATGATTCTGATCCTTACCGCTTGAAAATATCACCTTTTCCACGATCAGATCATTGTGAACCATGCTTTGTGAACTGAAACTCCATGAACCAGATTATCATGAATAGCCTCTGTGATAACCATTTTTGAATAAGAATCATAAAATAAATATGTCTTTAACCAAATTAAAACTCAAGGAGGTGATATTGATGATGATTTTTGGATGAAATGATTGAAAAAATAATGATTGGGGAGAGTGTTTGGAGAACCTTATACCATGAATCACTCAATTTACTACTAACAAAATCTCAAAGGGAGTATCTGTTGTGTAAGAGGCTATCAATATATGGATTTAATATGATATATGATTATTTGATACCTATTATTAGTATAGACAAGGTAACCTACATGTTTAGGAGAATTTTGGGACAACACCAGTGGCATTGGACTACTGGAGGAAAAATCCAAAAGGGCCATGCACCTATAAAAAACACACTCTAGAACCATGCCAACAAAATTGATATGGATAGGATAGAGGATTAGGAATCCCCCCCTCACAGTATAAGTTGATCTTCAAGGCGGGGTTGATGGAAATTCTCAGAGGATGAAACAATAACTGGGACCTATGCCCGGGCAGAAAATTCATCGATGATAGGTCTGGGCCTATTGGGAATGTGTTTCATGTCATGAGTTTTTGGATGAGATTAAGTGAGTGGGGATCTAGGAGGTAGCATGGGCCTCATAGTTTCATGTTTATTTCCACTAGGATATCATGACCGACCTTCTGAGCATGTGGTGTTAGTAGACCATCACCATATATCAGTAACTCAGGGAAGTTGTAGTCATCATATGGAATCATTACCAAATTTCCAAGATCTCAATATTGGGGAGATGTTTAATGATTTCATCCCATAAATGAGCATGTGGAAGGATATATAGTTTTTGTTGTCCCTAGTGACGAAACTGATGAAACTGGTATGGGGAAATAACAAAAATATGTGGGGATAAGGGATATCCCATTCAAACAATGGATACAATATTTCTTTAATAAACAAATATAATCAGATGAGGTAACCAAGGGAGATGATCCGATAATGACTTTACCATAGAGGTGACACACATGTACTGGTTCATACCATAGGGGAAAGTGGAACTCATACTAGTGGAACTTAGAGTCTGGCTAGAGGATACTGTGGCCCTATAGCATCAAATCTGAAGCTCATGTGGTTAGGATGGTAGGGTTCATTACCACATTCCTCTATGATTAGATTCTTACTATGTGGGATTCAAATATATGGGAGTGGCCAGGAAACTTCATTATGGCGGTGATTCTGTTGATGATGAAGCTTTTTAATTTAGCTTTATCGATATTGGAAATGATGTTTAAGGTGCTTCTCCATATCAATGAAGAGAAGAATTTTATTTTTGTTTCTCAGCCCCTCCATTCATTGTACAGCCATGTAGTATCACACATGGGGGGATATAATTATTTGAATGCCATAACTAATCCCATTATGAACTTCTGGAAAATAATCTTGTACATTTATAGGATTAACCTAGTCATGTTGTAATTGCTGGACATGTTGTCAATGGTTGGGATAATAGAGTACTTTATATTTCATCCATTCCCCCTCCCAATGGGGATTGTTAATTATGAAGGTATGTGGACCATTGAGTTGTAATCCTACCTACTAGCCTTCCGAGTATGGGTAAAAATATAAATACATAGGCATAAAGTACATTAACATTACATCAAATTTTTGGAACATTTCATATAATATAGAAACACTCATCCAAAGTCCACATTAGTTTAGTACCTTTGGAAACTTGGAACATGTTATTCTAATTTGGTGATAGATCTGCTACATAACCCATAATTATTTTTTTCCATTAGTATTCATACCTCAAAAGTTTCGTTCAATCATGGGGAAAAAACATAAAAAGTGTGAGCTCATATGCTTAGTGAGGGTAAACAAGGGATATATGTAATCATAACAATGAGCATAAGTGTATGAGAACATGATAATAAAAATTGGAGATCATACCCAACATATCAAAGATCATAAACATGAATCATGGAAAAAAGATTTTAAGTTCATAAGAAATGAATCATAAGGAAATAAATAACACAATCAATGAAATAATAACGTAGGAATAATATATATAATTATGGAAGACACATGAGAATATAATAATGATTCCAATAGTAGTCAAAGAATTGATTCCAAGGCCATCTTAGTAGAATGGGTTCACTCCAAATACCATATTGGTAGTCATGGTTTACTCCCATAACCATCTTGGTAGGCATGGTTCACTCCCAAAACCATATTGGTAGCCCTGGTTCACTCCCATAACCATCTTGGTAGCCCTGGTTCACTCCCATAACCATATTAGTATTGAAGGTTAAATACCAATACCATCTTAGTGGACAATGATATTTATGTATATCTCATGTGATATAAATAATTACCCAATGAATTGGAGGGACATTTAGTTACCATCCATCTCATAGTAAAATTATACATATATGTTTCACAGAAACAAAAACCATTTACCAAATCATAACCCATATAATGAAATGGGTTTCATAAACATTTCATCATAAAATAACTCATGGAAAATAAAAATAATTCCTAAACATAAATCCATCAATAAAATAAACTATTCAGAGAAATAATAATAATAGTATCATTGAATCATAAACCTAGTAAAACATAAGTATCTTCAGAAATCATTATCTTAGACAAAAAATAATTTTGAAAGATTATTTTAAAACATTTATTAAGGGAAATATCCTTTACTCATTGATTTTTTTAAAATAATACAACATTTATTAAACCATTTCCATTTAAAATAACATTGATAACCTATAAAATAAATTTTAAAACCATTTTAAAAATATATGAAATCAATTCTCGTGAAAAGTTTTAAAAGATCAACTAAAACTATTTATGTTTTTTAAAAACATAGTTTTGAAGGACCACAGATTTCCGACCGAAGAGAGATTAACATTACATGAAACCTATAATATCAAGAAAATCCACATATTAATGATTTCACATATCAATGGTTAGTATATACTACTCATAAAAGGATATAGGTTCATAATATAACATGTGTCTCAAAGAAGGTAAATTGGGAAAAAACTACCTCACCGATTTGGTATCTTTTGAAACGTAAATCCCCTGAAATATATACCAGAAAATGGATATGTAAATAACCATAAATATAAGTACTAATATCATAGAATAAATTCATGGAAATTATATACACCACAAAAAAGGTGGTTAACATGGATTATATCTCATGAAAAATAAAAGTGATACGGAAATCCCTTAGCTTAAGTCTTGACTTCTTTCGCACACATTAAAACCTTCTGTATAATAAATATAAGTGTATTATATATATTAAAAATAATAATACACACACACACACACACACACACATATATATATATCATATATTATTTACTTATGACTTAATATTACCTTCTTATTTATAATTCCTTGTTAATGTTACACTTTGAGTAATATCTACCCAGTTTTTCGCTCATGTTTTGACATGTTATCATTGGTCCTTTTACATGGATAATTATTTCATCATATAAATAATGATAATAATGATATAAATATATAATATATATATATATATATATTAATTATATATGTATTAATAGTGATTCATAAAATTTAGAGATAGAAAATAAAATACACCCTTTATGGAGATGGTAGGTCGTACGTATGCATGAACACTATTTTCATTTTCATATCAGGTAAAAAGAAAGTATATGATATATTATCATTGAAAAATAATTTTTATGTCATATATAACATATATATTCATAAAATTTATCTTTATTACTATCCATGAAAAATATAGGTTAATAATGAGTCACATCGTGTCGTTGAGATGGTAAGCCATATGGAAGCATGAGCGACATTAACATTTTCTCAAAATATTTGAGAATGGTAAAAATGTAGAAATGATATTATATTTATAGAAGTATAATTATATAATAAATAAAATATATTAATATTATACCGATAAAAATTATAACTCATAAAATATGATTATGAAAAATAAATTGTATCTCTATGTGGAGACAGTACTTCGTACTTACGCATGAGTGATACATTCATTTTTTTTGCTTAATGGGAAAGGGGGAGATGCAATTGTGTGTTTATAATCATAATAATATTTTATTATATTTATTATTATTAATTTACAATTCAATTGTATATATCATAGATTAATAGGAGGTATAAAAGTGTAGAAAAAGAGAATGATTGGTTAGAGAAATTACCAATTCTTTAGGGAAACTTCTTTAGATCTCATATAAAAATCACTAGAGTCGGTCTTTTCATAATATTGAGAACTCAAGAATATATCTAGGTAATTTTATAAGAGAACTTTCTAGGGGTTGGTCAAGAAAGAAGGCTCAATGTGTTGTCAATAAGTGAGGGAAGGGGTTCTCTTTTATAATTTAGGTGAGGGACACTTTTAAAATTTCAAAACATTTTAATTTATATAAAATTAAATATAAATAATAATACATCCAAAAGGACGATAATTTGAAGCTAAGATGTGATAATGTTTTAATATCATAAACCAATAAATTTTATATAGGTTTTGATGTATTTATAAACCCTACCTTTTTTTATTAACCCTTAGCTAACATATCATAATTTTAACAATGCTAACAATGTTTTCAATGTTAAGAGAATGCAATTTATATATATAAAGTTTAAATTGAACTATACATGGTAAATTAATGATATTTGAGACCAAATATCATCCCCTTGTCCTTATTTAATTTTTTATTATCATTATATAATTTAATAAATTATTACTTTCACAAAATATCATTAGTGTCAATTTGGAAACAATTCCTTATTTTTATTTTTCAGAAAATCATAACAACATGATATATTCGATCCAACAATATCAACTCATACCTAAAATTTCAAATTAATCCAAAAAAATTTCAATGACAATAAATATATCAAATTATATTTAATTTAATATTTTTAATATCATTTATTTTGTATTTCAATTAATTAAACAATTACTACATCATCATTTTATAAGCCTTTAAGGTATTTATTTATTTCTTAAAAATTAAAATTAAATTACCATGGTGATGAAAAGAATCTTGGATTTCAAATTAATATTTATAGCATAATTTTCATTATTTATTACCCTATATAAAATATGATATAGTTATTGAAAAGTTGAATATGACATCATTAACTTTTTTTAAAATAAAATATAATAAATGGTTTACTCTCCTTCGAGTGGCTTAGAAAGGATATAATTTCAAACTAAGGATTATTTTGGTCAAATCACACTCATCTAATTAAAATTTTACAAGTGTTAGGGTAATTGTATATTATTTATAATATTATGTTTTATCCTTAAGTACATGATTTACCTTATACATTGTTGATAAAAAAATTGCTACATTAACTATTCATAATGGCCAAGAAAAAAGAATTTAGATAATTTCGAACCTCTGATTAAAATTTTGTAATCTAATTTTTGAAATTCAAAACATATATTTTTTAGTAATTAGTTAAAAATTAATCCCTTTGAGTTGGTGAGAAGTAGTTTATTAAATTTAAAATAACAAAAAGATTGAAATGTTTGTATGTATAAATTATTTGTAAAATTGATGTCAATTACCTAGATTATGTTAAATGATAAGAATTTTATCTAATTATAATTTAAAAATAATGAAAAATATAATTTATCATTATAAATTATTTTGATGAAAAAAGTTGTTTTCAATTAACATTTTGTATTATTTACTATTCATAAAAACATTAAAGTTATCAGAAAAATATAAAAAACTTAACCAAAGCAACTTTTTAAATTCCAATTTTAAATAAAAAGATTATTTTTGTGAAATGAAATATATAAAATATTCAAAAAGTGGATTTAAAAAAGGTTCTCCATTAAAAGTTGATAAAAATTTCTTTTTGGAAAATATAGGTTTTTATGCATGAAATTGGGTTGTTTCCTATCTTATGCTTATAAAATATATTGGTTAAATATAAAAAATAATTTATTGAATATATAAAATATATATTTAATTAATATCATCCAATAATTTTAATTTATTTATTTTTTTAAGACAAACATACATTGGGAACACAAAAAAATATTAGATATTCAATTGGCATATATTTTAATTTATAATTAATTGGAATAAAATAAATTATTCTCATAAACACTATATTTAAATATGTTAGTTAATAATATTAATAAATTATATATTAATGAATAATTTATATCTTATTATACTAAATAGTTATATTTTAATAATATATATTTGTTCAGTAAAACACGGTCTTGCATGTAACACAAACTAATGAAAGAACCCAACATTGTGTGTAACACAAGCCAAGAATAGTGTTGTGTATACCAGAAGCTAATCCAAGTGTTGTGTGTATAAAAAATATCAGTTTGGTGTTTCATATAATGCAATCCAGACATATTATTTTTCATATAATAAAATTTATATTCAATATTGCGTGTAATAATTAATATTGAAAAGAATAAATTAATTTGAGAAAATATTCCACAAAAACATGGGGTGTCAAATTGTACCCTCTTTAGATCGATTTCTCACTCGAAATTCATCTTGGTTATAAAAGGATTAATACTTTAATGTAGCATTCATAGGAACCCACATCGTAAAAATTAATATCAAAACCCCCTTCAAAAAGGGAATGTGGAAAACATAATGGTTATCAAAGTAACTCATAATTAGGTTTATATATAGGAGAACAAAGGTGGAAAGTGAAAACATAGAAATGGTAGAGAAATATAACTACAATGATATGATGAATAGTGATAGGGAACATGGTAAAGATAAAGTTAATAATAAAAAATTCATAAATCTATACTGATCTAAGGGGCCATTTAATTCATTGAAAAAGAAGGTACTGAGATACAATTTTTTTGTTTCAAGATCTATTCCCTAGAGTAGAATAATTTTCATGAGAAGAAACACTTAATTGATTTCATGAAAACCTCACCCTTTTTTGGGGATTGATCAATTTTCACAAAAGGTGAGTTTGTCATTAAAAAAAGATTTAAGAGATCATGATATCCATAAATTTAATGAAAGGTCAAGCCATCTATTTTTATTGTTATAAAAGGTTATCAAAACTCACCCAATATACATAAATCCTCCTATGGTGAGATAATAATTTAATATCAAAATCTTATTCGAAGTTTAATATAAAATTTCTATAAATGGATAATCCTACAATCCATCTAAAATCTAAAAATCCAAAACAGTAGAAAGAACTCCACTAAAATTTCATAATATTTATCTACCATATATTATAAGGTTTCTCTTGGTTGCCACATTCCAATAATTTGAATACCTTTATCAAGTATTGTCTTGAGACATTGTAATAACCTAAATTACCTTACATCCATATTGAAAACATTAATTTTTCTATAATATAATGTTTATTGGATATAATTTTTAAGTCTAAAAAGTTGTAAACTTCATACAGGATAAAAAAATAGTTTTCAACAAGTCCTTAATTAGTTTCAAGCTAATCGGTTCCATCTAATTTACTTATTCATATCCAACATATCTTTATACAAACAATATTATCTTCACATAAGAGACATATTAAGGGTTATATTACCTTATTAAAAATGTCACCTTTCCTTTAAATCACTTTTCTAGTCCATCAAAAACATTCAACATAACCATTTATTTTTTGTGAGAATGATATTAACTGAAAAAGCACTTAATATTTCACCATTCATATAACATAACGATTGAATTTAATACATGAAAACATCAATTATTCCACTTCATTCATAATTCATAAGAATTATACATCATCCTAGAACTTGATACCCCTTTCCTTTCACATTTCATCTGTACTATCATCATCAGTAGCAATATAACCATTACTCAAACCACCATACTGATTCTCTTCTTGTGTTTTTTTTCACTTAGGAAATATATTTTCATAATGACCATTCATTTTAAAATTAATGAATTTAAAATTTGATGATGTATTCAGGAGGCCAATATTCATATCAATTTTGTTAACCGAACCCATAATTTTTACTTTGTAGTTACTTTCTTTATGTCCTTCTTTTACATTATAAAAACATCTTTTTGTTTCTATAAGACATTCAAATATTTGATGAATTCCACTTTCTTGATAAAAAGAAAACTGAATCTTCATTCCTCTATGGTCTCCATTACCCGAAATCTTAGCGAACTTTTTCTTTCTCTTCCTTAGTGATTTAGAGAGTTAGTTAGGGTACACGTTGTTAATCATGTTCCATTAAAATTGAACAGGCATGAAAAAAAATCCTTCACCTCAGTGAGAATCCCATTTGACATCTCATCATCCAATTGTATGTGACATTCAATGTTAAAACAATTCGTTATGGTTGACTCTATTGACTAAAACCCGAAATCATTGAGTAAGAAACAATTATCACGATAAGGAAATTATGACACCATCCTTAATCTACGACACCGTGGATTTATCATACATTATTCATTTCCAACTTATATTTAAATACATCATGATGGTTTATAATGTATTTGGGAATATTCAAATCATATCACCTAGGAATGTAAAACCAGGTATGTAGAAAGGCCAATTTTCATATACCAAGTTATGCTCGAGTTAGGCTCGACACAACTTTTCTATGTTTTTAATCCTAGGTACATTTGTGATAGAGAAAAATCCACTTACAATATATACACATGGATGTATTCTAGGAAACCACTCACTCTATATTTCACAAAAATTCTAGGACATTTTCCTTATCCTTAGACTTTTCCTTATAAGTGTCCTTAGGGTTATCAATATGGTTTTCTCATCACAGTTTCCAAATTATGAATAAACCTTTTTCTATAATACAAACTAAAATGACCCAAGAATAAATTAAATTTAAATTAAATCATTTTTGCAAAACATTTCATACAATACACAGACACACGCCTAAATACTATATTATCATAGTGTCTCTGGAAACATGGAACACATTCTTCTATTTTGGTGAAAGTTATTCAACTTATCAAATAAATATCTTCCACTTTAGTATTCCTACCCAAAACATTACTTTATATCCTATGGAAAAGAAACAAAAAATGGGTGAGATCAGATGCCCGGTAAGGGTATGAAAGGGAGATATGTAAGCATAATAATGTTTATAATAATATGATAACATGATCATGAAAATAGAATATCATACCATACATATCAAAGGTAATATAGATGAATAGTGGACTAAATATTAGTATTTAATAAGAGATGAATTATATGTTAATAAATAACATTATATATAATAACATAGGAGCAATACATATAATTAATGAAGACACATAAGTATATAATAATGTTTTCCATAGTAGTGAAGAAATCGATTCCAATTCCATATTTGTAGTATAGATTCACTCCCCATACCATAATTTAAATCTTGGTTAACTCAAATAACCATCAGGGTAGTCATGGTTCACTACCATAACCATCTTTATAGTCACAGTTCACTCCTAGAACAATCATAGTAATCATGATTCTCTCCCAATACCATATTAACATACAAGGTACTTTATGTTTATGTCATGAGATATAAATATTTATCCAATTCATTTGAGGTAGATATATGTATAACCCATCTCATAATGAAATCATACATATATGTATTATAAGAATATAGATTATTTATTATATCAGAACTCATGGAATGAAATGGATTTCATAATCATTTCATCATAACATAACTCATGGAAAAGAAACATAATTCATAAACATAAATCCATAATAAACATAAAATATTCAAGGAAATAATATGAATAGTACCCTTGAATCATAACTCCTCAAAAACGTATGTATCATCAAATAACATTATCCTATATGGAAAATATTTTTGAAAGATCATTTTAAAACATTTATTGAGGAAAATATCATTTCCTCTATAAAAAATGATTTAAAAATCATAAAACATTTATTAAAAAAATTCCATTTAATATAACCTTGAAAAATTATAAATTAATCTTAAAATTTTTAAACATATTGGAAATCTATTTTCTTTAAACTTATAAATTGATCATTTCAAAAAAATTAAGCTATTTTCTTTGAAAACATTGTTTATAATGAACACATATTTTCGACCGAAGAGAGAATAAAATTAAAAGAAAATTATAATAACATGAAAATAAATATATCCATTACTAAAAATGTCAATGTTCAGTATATAAACCTCATGAAAGGATATAAGTGCATAATATAACATGTCTCCCAAAGAAGGTAAATGGAGATAAAATTACCTTACCGATTTGGTATCTTTTGAATGGTAAATCCCATGAAAAATAAATCATATAATGGATATATAAATACCCAAAAATTTACAGATATAAATCATAGAATATATTTTGGGGAATTATATACATCACAAAAAAGAAATAGGGGGTGAACACGTCACATATCTCATGAAAAATAAAAGTGAGACGGAAATCCCTTACCTTAAGTCTTTACTTCTTTTTCACATGTTAAAACCTACTGTATAATAAATTAAAGTTAATTATAAACATACCAAAGAATAATAGCTATATATATATATATATTTTATATATGATTTAATTATGACTTAATATTACCAATTTATTAATAATGCGTTGTTAATGTTCCGCTTTGGGAAACATCTGTTTTGGTTTTTGTTCATGTTTTGACTTGTTATCCTTGGTCCTATTATATAGATCACAATATAACAATATAAAGAATGATAATAATTTCCATAACTGATATTTTATAAATAATAATTTATTAAACTACTAAAAAATCGTAAAATGTTTTAAAATACTAAATTGAATCTTACCAATTTATTAATAATGTGTTGTTAATGTTACGCTTTGGGAAACATCTGCTTTGATTTTTGTTCATGTTTTGACTTGTTATAATAGTCATATATATATATATATATATATATATATATATATATATATTTCATATATGATTTAATTATGAATTAATACTACCAATTTATTAATAATTCATTGTTAATGTTACGCTTTGGAAGACATCTACTTTGGTTTTTGTTCATGTTTTGGTTATTGTTCATGTTTTGACTTGTTTTCATATATGATTTAATTATGACTT
Source organism: Viscum album (assembly GCA_963277665.1). Taxonomy (NCBI): domain Eukaryota; kingdom Viridiplantae; phylum Streptophyta; class Magnoliopsida; order Santalales; family Viscaceae; genus Viscum; species Viscum album. Next base: position 1,666,265,137 of record OY728143.1, on the reverse strand, counting down.
AATATTACCAATTTATTAATAATGTTTTGTTAATGTTATGATTTGGGAAACATTTGCTTTTTTTTTTTCAAATTTATCACTCTTATTGGAGTTTATTTAAATTATGATATGAATAGTGTAAAAATTTCCATAACTGATATTTTATAAATAATATTTTATTAAACTATTAAAAAAATAATAAAATGTTTTAAAATACTAAAGTGAATATTATAAGTCCAAACATTTATTATGTTTCAAATGATTGGAAATTTACACCATATAAGTATAATTTATAAACTATTAATATTAAAAATGGTGTTACCACAATTAAAATTAAAAGAGAATAATTAATGCTAAACAAAAGACATAAGGCTTAAAATAAAATAAATATATGTCTAAAAATTATTTTATGAGATTATTTCAAGCTATCACCACCTTTTCCTTGACATATATCATTTTTTGTCATTTAGATTAGAAAACTAAATTTATATTAATTTAATATTTAAAGTGTTTCCAAGTATTCCCCTCCCATGTCCTTTAAAATGGTACCCACTCTTCTCTAATACAGACACATCAAGATCCATTTGGATCTGCCAAGATCTATCCAAAACCATTCTTATAATCCCTCCCCACTTTCTTGATGCCATATTTAAGGAATAACACCCTTCTTAGAGGTGTTAATGGGTGCTTAAAAAGTGATCAAGTGAAGAAGATTTATCATTTTTAAGTGTTTTTATTTTATTTCTAATTTCACTTCCATTAAATAATCTTCTTCTAAGATAAAATAATAACTCTAGTATCCTCAAACATACTTAAATGTTATTATGTTAATATCATCACCTAAGTCCTCCAATTTCATCAAATTGGAAATGAACGTTTCGTTCATATATACTGTAGATTACAACCTCTTGAACTGATATAGTTCATTTTTCGTTACTTTATATCAAGACTGGTTATAATGATGGAATATATGTTTATATATGATATTAAGAACATATTTATGATTTTAAAATAATAATATTTCAATTATGTTCATACCTTCCATGAACATAAAAATGATAATATCCTTCATGTGTACATGTAAACGATCTCCTCTATGAAGCAATGTGAATTATTTTAAATCACCACATCACTTGAATGATATATATTAGAATATTTAAATGATTATTATTATATATATAATATTATGAAAAATACATAAAGATAAAATTATAATTACCTTATTTCCATAATGAACAATGAATGTTTGAAAATGTTACTCCTGCGTACGTATGACCTATCATCTACATGATTATAATGTTGTTCGTTTTTCATAACCATAATTAATGGTTTTATTTTAAAAGTATTATTAATTTATTAATGTGATTATAATGTCACTAATATTTTTTTTGGTGATGATGGAATTATGACCACATGGATAATTTACATCATAATAAGTTTATTTCCGACTCATGTACCAAATATCGACAAAATGTCAGATATAAAATTAAATAGTTTTCAAAGTTTTGTAACATCATATGAAGTAAAAAAAATTAAATAATAAACTAGAATAATGTTTTCAAGAAAGTATAAGTTGGCCTAATTTTATTATTCATGAATATAACTATTGTACATGATGATTCTGACTTAAGGTAAGGTACTTCTTCTTAATCTACTTTCATTGAGGAATATTTTGATATTATACACCACCTTCTCTAATAAAGTGTATAATAAACTTATAGAAATTTAATTTAATTAAAATGTTTTCAACAATAATCTTTTTCTATGAATAATTTTACAAAATAAAAGAAGGAATGTTTTTTAAATATGCAACAGCAATGACTTTTCCACCACCGTGAATGTTATTTGATATTCGGATTCCACTACCTGTCATATTGGTATTAAATAAAAATAAATACCATATTTCGTTTCCAGGTATTTTGGTATTGAAACTATTTTTGAGAAGGGATTAATTATGTCAATATCTTGAAATTATATCTTGTGATTTAAATGTAGAAATCTAATATTCCCTTTTATGCTTTTTTATGTGTATTAATTATGTTATGGTTGTTGGGAATTATTGATTTATATGGATGGTTCTATGATAAACTGAGGTCGGGTGATCCCATGATAGATCTCCAATTAATAGGGTAATGAGACAGAGTTAAATAGTGGGTTTTCTAATAAGATATTTAGGGAATATACTCTAATGGGTATTCTAAATGTAACCATGAAGGTTACTCCCCATGTTGTTTTGAAAGCTACAATTTTAGTATGATATGGATTCCACAAGTTAAATTTATGATTTATTATGGTTGAGATGTTTTTTGGAATCATAAGATTTCATGAGGTATGAAAAATAGTTTATGATTTATGGGTGAAAATTATGATTTTGTGAAAATGATTTCATGGGTTTAAAATATTCATGAAATAAAGGTTTACTTATTTATTTTATATCAATTTTTAAGATGTTTAAGCTCATCCCAATATTTTGAAATATTTTCCATGAGGTATTTGGATTGGTGAATGGAAGGAAGAAATCAAGATCAATGTTTTGAATATTTTTATCTATAAAAAGATATCATGTTTTTTTAAAGATTTTTATTTTCTGAAAAAAATGATAGTGAGTAGAAGTGTCCACTTTGAATTATTTGAAATGTTCTATAATAGTAATTTCCTATTTATATAAATCTATAAACCTAAAAAGATCCTCAATTTGAAATAAAGTAAATTCTTTATTAAAAATCAACATTATGTAATGAATAATGTTAGGGCCTTATTATTGGTATCATAGGTTGGTTTGGATAAAATTAGGGGTTAAGATATTGGTAATAGAATATCTATAAATGATTTTTTACTTAGATATAAAATTGAAATTATATATAATTTAAAAATTATCATGTTTTCTTGTCTAAGATATGTTCGTTCAGAATGGGTTTCCATAGAGGAAACATGGAAACTATGGTGTGAAAAAATCAAGAGGAAAACAAAATTTGAAACAAACAGCCTAAGATGGTTTTAATTGGAATGGAATAGGTTTTTGCAGTGATGGTGCAATTGACTAAGGATATAATTGGTGGTGGTATCAATGCACAATATTTTCATGATAAATTATAATGGAACATGTTGGTAGTGGAGATTTTTGTGAAAAAACATACCCAATCAGTTAGAGGATCATCTGATCCCATGGTATATGAAGGGGGTATTAAAGCACTAGAAATGATTTTTTTATGTAACGGTGTATTCAGACAATCAAAATTTTAGTGTTTCTAATTACCATTTTGAATTTAAAGTCGATTAGTGGTGGTAAGTTATTAATAACGAATGGTATAATATGGGGTTTTATTCTCTTGATTGGGATTAATTGAAAGGTATATCTCATGAGAAATATTTTCCTAGGTCCATTTGTCTAAGGATGGAAACCAATTCTTTGAATTAAGGTAGAAGGATGACTCAGTGGATTCTTATTATTAATTCACTTGATTGGAATGTATGCTCCAAATTTCATCTGGTATCTTGACAGTAAAATAAATCATTTCTATTCAGGATTAGATCTAATTTATTGAAGGTCGTTGTATTATCTTAAGTAAAATAGTTACATAAAACTTTTTCTATGTACAGAGATAGTGTAAATTGAGTTTTTTTATGATCATGTGTTCTTTTAAATATATTATAATAAGTGCCCAAGGTGGCAGGAAAAAGGAAATAATTCTTCAGAAAAGTACGATGGTAAGAAAATTAATTTTATAATTTGTGAAAATTGTGGAAAAAAGCACACTAGGTAATGACTTTTAAAATATGGTAAGTGCTTCTGATATGGTAAGATGGTACATAAAGTGCATAATAGCACTGAGATATATCAAGGTAATAGTAAGAAAAAAATCTGAATTACTGTCAGTAAAATTTTATAACTGTAATTTGATGTGTCATTATGAAAACCAATGTTCAATGTGTTGTACCCCTCTCTGTTGGATTTTAATGATCACAATCACTATCATCGTGTTCTAACTTGTTTTCATGTTCTTTTGATGATAGGAAAAAGGTTGCCAAAGAGTTGGACCAAGAAGACTGGAAAAGGACTCTCTGAGTCCACCGGCCAACCGGTGGATTACCACCGGCCAGCCGGTGGTCTCTGGCAGAAGCAATGCTCTCTGCCAGGTGCCACCGGTCAGCCGGTGCCTGACCATCGGCCTGCCGGTGGAACCAGACAGTAGGCCTTGCCTACTGCCAGGTGCCACCGGCCACCCGGTGGAACCAGACAGAGAGCTTGCTCTTTGTCTCGACCACCGGCCATCCGGTGTCTGGACCACCGGCCAGCCGGTGGCCCAGCACCGGCCGGCCGGTGGAGTCCAGACAGAAAGCTCTGCCTTCTGTCTGGAGCACCGGCCAGCCGGTGGCCAAGCACCGGTCAGCCGGTAAGCCCAGTCAAACTAGCCGTTGGGATTTGACCGGACTTGTACTTTTGACCCCCAACGGCTCCAGAAGCCCTCCAACGGCTATATTGAAGTATTTGGGGATATTTCTCCTATAAATAGACGAGGATGGATGCCGGGAACATCACCGAAACATTGGAATGATATTTTGATCCCTTGAAGATCTAAACGACAAATCTCTAAGGCTACTTGTGATCCACCTCCATCCTTGAAGCTTGGGCTGCCTCTACATCAACTACTCTCACACTCTTGGCGCTCAAAGCTTCCTCAAGTTTTTTGTAATTAATTTATTTCAATTGTTTAGTTATTCATTGGGTTTGTATTAAAACAAACCATCCTTTTCTTCCTCACTTTCATTTTGGGTTTCTTGCTACAACCATCATAAAAAAGCAAGCTGTACGAAGGTGATCTAGCCTACCTTAAAACGGCTAGTGGGTTTCTTGCTACAACCATTAAAAAGCTAGCTGAAGTAAATCTCTCAACGGTTGAGTTGGGAGTGGAGACGTAGGCTTTGGTTTAAGCCGAACTCCGTTATCAAATTGTGTCTTGCCCCTTTTTATTTCCGCTGCATTTATAAATTGTTTTTAAATTGTTAATTAATTTTTAAAAGGCAATTCACCCCCCCTCTTTCCATCACTCTCCGACCAACAATTGGTATCAAAGGGACGTTTTTGTAATACCTTAACCGGTTACAAACCTAAAATCCATAGTGATGGCTTCTTCCTCACAAGCACCCGAAGGGTATTCCATGACTCGGGCTCCATTCTTTGATGGAACTGACTACACTTATTGGAAAACTCGCATGATTACATTTCTTAGAAGTATTGGCTATCCTATATATAGAATTGTTATGCAAGGCTATACACTCTCTAGCAAAGATGAGTCTCAATGGACCCCCAAAGACATTGCTAATTTTGAGCTTGATGGAAAAGCCATGAATGCTCTTCATTGTGGGTTAGACCGTAATGAATTTAATCGTATTTCAACTTGCACCACTTCTCATGAAATTTGGAAGCTTTTGGAAGTGACCCATGAGGGCACTAACAAAGTCAAAGACACTAGACTAGATATGTATCGTCAAGACTTTGAAAGCTTCACCATGCACCCACACGAATCTATTACGGAAATGTTTACTCTCTTTACTGATGTGTGTAATGGGAGAAAGTCTCTTGGAGATTATGTTTCTGCAGAGACGATGGTCAATAAGATTCTTTGGGTCCTACCAAGCTCATGGGCTCCAAAGGTGACGGCAATCCAAGAAGCGAAAGATGTCAAGAAGATGCCGGTTGAAGAACTCATTGGATCACTTATGACCTATGAGATTACCATGAAGAGGCAAGCCGATAAAGAAGGTAAAATCTTCAAGGAGCAAAAGAACATAGCATTCAAAGCAAAGCAAGAAAGCTCCTCCGATGATAGCGGATCCGAGATTTCTCAACTTTCAAGAAAAATGAACAAGTTCGTGAAGAAAAAGAAGAATTTTCAAAGGACACGAAAGGAAGAGCCAAAAGCAGAAAAAGAAGTTACATGCTTTGAATGTGGAAAGAAAGGCCACATCAAACCGGAGTGCTCTCTTTTCAAGAAAAGGTTAAAGGAAAAGAAAAACAAGAAGGCTTTCAAAGCGTCAACATGGAGTGCAAGCGATGACTCCATGTATTCAAGCGACTCAAGCAATGAAGGTGGAAAATGCATAATGGCACTTGATGAGGTATCTTCTTCCAACTCCTCTTCCTCATCTTCTTCTTTTAATAATGACATGTCTTATGAAGATCTCAAAAATGCGAGAGATCAATTAGAGGAAGGTTTTAACGAACTCACCTCTAAATTTTTGGCCTTAGAAAAGAAACACAAAATTCTAATTTCTGAAAAAGATCAACTTCTCAAAAAGAATGAGGAACTTGCCCTTAAGGTCCAAGATATTCCAAATGTTGATTCTTTGAATTCAACTATTAATGATTTAAGGGAATCTCTTGCCAAGTTCACCCAAGGTGAACAAAATTTGACCAAATTGCTAGGTTCTCAACGTTCGGCTAGAACCACACATGGACTTGGCTTTAACAAGCAAGCCACTTCTTCTAGAGCACCCACTACTTTTGTAAGGGGGATCTCTCAAAATAAGTTTTGTAATTATTGTAGAAAAACTGGACATATGATTTATGAATGCGATTGTAAAAATGCTAGATATGGCTGCCCCAAAATCATTACCTACTCGGATTAATATCTTAGGATGTATCCCTCTAGACAAGTATGGGTTCAAAAGTCTCTTTTAGCTAATCTTTCCGGACCCAAACTTATATGGGTACCAAAATCTATTCTCTCTTGATTTTGTAGGATAAACACCAAAGAAGTAGGCCTTCTAAAGGCTCGTGGTATCTCGACAGCGGATGCTCGAGGCACATGTGTGGCGATCCCTCCGAGTTCAACTCCCTTGAAGAATTCGATGGAGGATACGTCACCTTCGGTGACAATTCAAAAAGCAAGATCGTCGGAATAGGTACCATTGGTTTTGGTAGCTCCTCCTTAATTAAAGATGTTTTATTTGTTAAAGGTCTAAACCATAATTTAATTAGCATTAGTCAACTTTGTGATAGTGGTTTTTCGGTGAATTTTCAAAATGACTTATGCAATGTGTTTGATTTTCAAAACAAATTGATATTTTCTGCTTCCCCTTTTCAAAATGTTTACATTATTGATTTAAAATCTTTAGCTAGCCAAAATGTTAAATGTTTAAGTGCTCTTGACAATTAGTCTTGGCTTTGGCATAGAAGGTTGGGGCATGGTAGCTCTCATTCACTTCTAAAGCTTAATAAGAACAAGCTCATCCGTTACCTTCCTAAACTTAAGTTTAAGAAAGATTTGATTTGTGAGCCATGTCAACTTGGAAAGCAACACAAATCTTCTTTATAATCTAAGAAGGAAGTGTCCATTTCAAAATCTCTTGAGCTCCTTCATCTTGATCTTTTTGGTCCTACCCCTGTAGCAGGTCTAGGTGGAAAATCGTATACCTTTGTCCTAGTAGATGACTTTTCTCGTTTCACTTGGGTTTTCTTTTTAGCTCATAAAAATGATGCTTGTAGAACCTTTTTGAAATTCTCTAGAAAAGTAGAAAACGAAAAAGGATATAAAATTATATCGCTCCGTAGTGACCATGGAGGTGAGTTCGAGAACAAAGAATTCGATGAATTGTGTTCCTCTCAAGGATACAATCACACCTTCTCTGCCCCTAGGACTCCACAACAAAATGGAGTGGTTGAAATAAGAAACCGAACTCTCCAAGAAATTGCTCGAACCCTCCTTAGTGAATTAAATCTTCCTCAATATTTCTGGGCCGAGGCGGTAAACACTGCTTGTTATACTATCAATAGAGTCCTTGTAAGACCCCTTCTTAAGAAAACCCCCTATGAACTTTGGAAAGGAAAATTGCCCAAAGTTGGTTATTTTAAAGTGTTTGGTTGTAAATGCTTTATCCTTAACACAAAAGATAACCTAGGGAAATTTGATGCCAAATCCGATGAAGGTATTTTTCTTGGGTACTCCAACTCAAGCAAAGCCTATCGTGTCTTCAATAAACGTTCAAAAACCATCGAAGAATCATCTCATGTCAAATTTGATGAAACTCTTCCAAAACCTCACCCGGTCATTGAAGATGTTAAAGATAAGCTTGATAAGCTTCATTTTATTGATTCCTCTTCTCCTCCCAAGGAGGATGACCATCAAGAACCCTCTTCACCTTCTTCTCCTTCCACCTTGCCTAAGGTTTGGAAACCTTCTAGAGACCATCCTTTAGAAAATGTTATAGGTGATCTTCAAGCCGGTACTCGAACTAGAAGATCAATCCTCAACGAGGTTGAACATCAAGCCTTTCTTTCTCAACTAGAGCCTCAAACCATTAATGATACCATTAATGATGAGAATTGGGTTCTTGCAATGCAAGAGGAACTAAATCAATTCTCTAGAAATGATGTTTGGACTCTTGTTGAAAGACCCAATGATCATCCAATTATTGGCACTAAATGGGTTTTTAGGAACAAACTTGATGATCAAGGAAATATAACCCGGAACAAGGCTCGCCTAGTAGCTAAGGGCTATAATCAAGAAGAAGGAATTGATTATGGTGAATCCTTTGCGCCCGTCTCTAGATTGGAATCCATTAGGATCTTGTTGGAATTCGCCGCTCACTTAAATTTCAAACTTTTTCAAATGGATGTTAAAAGTGCTTTTTTAAATGGTTTTATTTCAGAAAAAATATTTGTTGAACAACCCCCTGGTTTTGAAGATCCAAAATTTCCAAATCATGTTTTTAAGTTAACCAAGGCTCTATATGGCTAAAAACAAGCCCCTCGGGCTTGGTATGAGCGGTTAAAAAAATTTATTTTAGAAAATGATTTTAAAATGGGTCAAGCTGATTGTACCCTATTTTTAAAACACACTTCCAAAGATCTTCTAATTGTCCAAATTTATGTTGATGATGTTATCTTTGGTTCAACCAAAGAATCTCTTTGTACTGATTTTTCAGATTTAATGAGAAAAGAATTTGAAATGAGCTTTATGGGGGAATTAAAATTTTTTCTTGGTTTTCAAATATTTCAAAATTCAAATGGTATTTTTCTAAACCAAGGCAAATACACAAAAGAACTTTTAAGTCGTTTTGGTATGGATCAAGTAAAGGAAATTAGTACCCCCATGAGTACTTCTTGTAAACTTACGTTAGATGAAGCCGGGAAACCGGTTGATAACAAGCTTTATAGGAGTATGATCGGGAGTCTACTTTACCTAACTGCGACCCGTCCTGACATCATGTTCAGTGTTTTTCTTTGTGCTCGTTTTCAAGCCAATCCCAAAGAATCTCATTTTAAATCGGCCAAAAGGATTTTTAAGTATTTAAAAGGATCCAAAAACATTGGTTTGTTTTATCCCTCTAATACTTCTTTCAAACTTTCTTCATATTCGGATTCTGATTTTGGCGGATGTCAATTAGATCGTAAGAGTACTAGTGGAACCTGTCATCTGCTAGGCAAGTCCCTTGTTTCATGGAGTAGCAAAAAGCAAAACTATGTTGCTCTTTCTACTGTCGAGGCTGAGTACGTAGCAGCTGGTAATTGTTGTGCCCAAATTATTTGGATGCAGCACACTCTCTTGGATTATGGCCTTTCCTACGATCATGTCCCTATACGGTGTGACAACACTAGTGCCATTAGTATTTCTAAGAATCCAATACAACATTCTAGGACAAAGCATATAGATTTAAGGCATCATTTCTTTCGTGACCATTTTCAAAAAAGGGGATATCACTTTGGAATTCATTTCTACTGATTTCCAATTAGCTGATATTTTTACCAAACCGCTCCCGGTTGAACGTTTTGATTTTATTAAGGGGGAGTTAGGAATGATTCGTCAATGAGTACTATTAAAAATTTTACTCTTTTTGGCTTGCTTATATTTCTTTTTATGTTATTTAAACTCTTTTTTATATTTATTTTATTTTAATTTTTTTTATGAATTTCAATACCACCGGTTGACCGGTGGTACATCATCGGTTAACCAGTGGTGTCGGGTTTTCCTTTTTTGGGCCGGCCGGGGAAAGGGTTAAAAATTAAATTAAACCCTTCCCCTCCCATTTCTTTCTCTCCCTCTCGTGCGGCACCTCCAAACTAGCGCGTCCCTCTTGCCCTAGTCACTCTTCTTCCTCTTTTATCTCTCAAACTCCTTCTTCTCTTAATCTCTTTCTTCTTTTTCTTCCTTTTTCCATCATGGGTCCTCGCTCTACACGCAAGGGAAAGGGCATCGCTCAAGAGGAACCTCCTCCTCCTTCAATCCCTCAACTTCCGGACATTTGGCATGACAAAGTCATTCTGCCGGGTAGAGTAATTGATTATTCTTGGCTTTCTTCTGCTCGACTCGAGCTTTTCTCCATCATTGAATATCAACAGTGGCATTCCTTTTTTGAACCTCCTGAGAAGGATGTTATTTATCCACTTCTTGTCAAAGAATTTTATGCTCACCTGACGTGGTCGGTTTCTGACGACGTCGATACCATTTCTACCACCTCTCTTGGGCAACCAATCACTATAACTTCTTTGGAGATTGCCAGGATGCTAGGGGTTCCTCATGTTGGACCTCATGCATTTGCTCAGGGGGAGTTTCCTCGGGACCCTGAATTTGATCTTGCTGTCGCTCTTGAGAATCTCACAGGGCAGCCCACCGATCCCATTGTCAATCTCTCCCAGCTCTACCCTAACCATCGCATCATTGAGCGCCTCATTCAGACCACACTTGCACCCCGTATCAGTGATCACGATACGGTGAAATTTATTGATATTTATCTTCTTTCTTATATCACCAGAGGCGTTCATTTCAATTTGGTCCGGTTCCTGTTCCAGGCCATGTCTTATGTGGCTGAGCACCCGCGCCGGTCCAAAACTCTTCCTCACGGGCGCTTGTTGACCAAAATCATTACCTTTCTTGATGTCCCTCTCCGTGCTACCTCCTTCGAGCAGCCAAAGAAGGATAGCATCATCAATTTTATGATGGTGCAACGGATGAACATTCGTTGGCATCATTGGCGTCAGGAGTGGATTACTGACAAGGAGGGCCTTCTCAAGGCTTACTCCCCTCAGACACATTCACACCCTCCTGCCCATGCCATGCCTCCTGCCATTGCCGCTGCCTATCCTCTTTTAGATAGTGAGGACAGTGGTGATGATGAAGAGGAAGGGAGTGGTGAAAACGAAGGTGAGGCTGTTGCTGCTGCTGATGAGGGAGATGGAGTGGGTGATGATGCACCGGATCCTGCTGAGGCTGTGACCCCTCCCGCTGATACTGGTAGCTTGTCGGTGACGGCTGATCAGTTCCTTCGCTTCCAGGATCAGATTGAGACCCGGATCGACTTACAGTTTTCTTACTTCAGCTCTCAGTTTGATCAGCTCCACTCTCGGATCGATTCTCTTGATCGTCGCTTTGAGGCGATCCAGGCTCCTCCAGCTCCTCCGACCTTCAGGCGTCGCCGTCACTCTCGGCCCGCTAGGAGTGAATAGAGCCTTTCCTGTTTTTTGGCTTATCTTTGTATTTGTATTTTGAACTTTCTATGTAACATTTCATCTTTTATAAAATTCAATTTGTCTTATCTTTCAATCCTTTTTGTCATTGCTTACTTCCTTGTTATTGATTTTCTAATTTTCTTTCATACTTTTCCTCCTATTTTGATAATCCCAAAGGGGGAGAAAAACTCTCTATTCCATACTTAGTTACTTATTTCATTTAATTAAGTGCTCTCTTTAAAAGTTCAACTTAGTTACTTATTTCATTTAATTAAGTGCTCTCTTTAAAAGTTCAATTTTAAGTTATTACTTTCTTCAAAATCTGTTTTTAAATGGTTAAGTTATTGATTTAAGTTGTTTATTTTAAATGACCTATGGTTACAATTTCAAAATAAAACTTTCTCTTTATTTCAATCCTTTCAAGATTAATATCATTTTCAATACATGATACATCTATGAAATTCTTGTATTAAAATGATCACTAAAATTTTCCATGTCCAAGTTTCTTATTTCTTTTTTTTTTGGCATATCCTTTTTAAAAGATTTCTCTTTTGTGATTGTGATCATCAAAATAGGGGGAGATTGTTGTACCCCTCTCTCTTGGATTTTAATGATCACAATCACTATCATCGTGTTCTAACTTGTTTTCAAGTTCTTTTGATGATAGGAAAAAGGTTGCCAAAGAGTTGGACCAAGAAGACTGGAAAAAGACTCTCTGAGTCCGCCGGCCAACCGGTGGATTACCACCGGCCATCCGGTGGTCTCTAGAAGAAGCAATGCTCTCTGCCAGGTGCCACTGGTCAGCCGGTGCCCGACCACCGGCCAGCCGGTGGAACCAGACAGTAGGCCTTGCCTACTGCCAGGTGCCACCGGCCAACCGGTGTCTGGACCACCGGCCAGCCGGTGGAACCAGACAGAGAGCTTGCTCTATGTCTCGACCACCTGCCCACCGGTGTCTGGACCACCGGCCGGCCGGTGGAGTCCAGACAGAAAGCTCTGCCTTCTGTCTGGAGCACCGGCCGGCCGGTGGCCAAGCACCGGTCCGCCGGTAAGCCCAGTCAAACTAGCCGTTGGGATTTGACCGGACTTGTACTTTTGACCCCCAACAGCTCCAGAAGCCCTCCAACGGCTATATTGAAGTATTTGGGGGATATTTCTCCTATAAATAGATGAGGATGGATGCCGGGAACATCACCGAAACATTGGAATGATATTTTGATCCCTTGAAGCTCTAAACGACAAATCTCTAAGGCTACTTGTGATCCACCTTCATCCTTGAAGCTTGGGCTGCCTCTACATCAACTACTCTCACACTCTTGGCGCTCAAGGCTTCCTCAAGTTTGTTGTAATTAATTTATTTCAATTGTTTAGTTATTCATTGGGTTTGTATTAAAACAAACTATCCTTTTCTTCCTCACTTTCATTTTGGGTTTCTTGCTACAACCATCATAAAAAAGAAAGCTGTACGAAGGTGATCTAGCCTACCTTAAAACGGCTAGTGGGTTTCTTGCTACAACCATTAAAAAGAAAGCTGAAGTAAATCTCTCAACGGTTGAGTTGGGAGCGGAGACGTAGGCTTTGGTTTAAGCCGAACTCCGTTATCAAATTGTGTCTTGCCCCATTTTATTTCCGCTGCATTTATAAATTGTTTTTAAATTGTTAATTAATTTTTAAAAGGCAATTCACCCCCCTCTTGCCATCACTCTCCGACGAACACAATGAAAAACTCAAAGGAAGGGATGTAGCTAGACTGTAACACACCAAGCTTCTATGGTATGTTTCCCTTTAAATAATGCATTAGCGTGTTTTGTATGCAACTTCGAGTTCTAACACACCACAACCAATCAAACTAGCTGTTATGAATAGTAATAACCACATTTTGAAATTTTATAAATTTTATTTTTTAAAATGGACTTTATTTTTGGATTCGGAATATCAAAATTATCTTAGGGTGATTTTTTGGTATTTTTCTGAAAACTTTCAATTTTTGATGAATAGTGAAAACACTAAGTTATAGTTTAAAACTGAATTTTTATTTAATTTTTTATGTCAAAATAGCTATATAATACCTATATAAGTTAAATGTAATTCATTGGACTCAATTTATAATTATTTTAGATATATAAAAATTTTATTGAACTTTTTACCAACTTTTACCGACCTCATAGGAGCATTTGCAAATTTAGATAAAACATAATTTTACCGCATCTGTGAATTGAATTTCAAAAATCCAAGAGACACAGTTGATATCAGTAAGTAAATTTTTTTTCAATAATATGGAAATAGTTTTTGGTGAATAGTTACTTTTTTACTTTTATTTACCACGATTAAAAGTAACTAGGGTAATTAAGGGTAAAAATGATATTATTATGACCCTAAAACATGTCTTAATTCTATTGGATAAGTATAAATCCACCAAAAAAAACTTAGGAGTAAAATATGAACCAATTTGGTCAACTTGGATTAGATAAGGACATTTATTATTATTTATTTCAATGAAGAGTTAAAAGAGTTAACATCAAAGTTGAATAACTAAAACATTTTTAATATAGGGTTACACATAATATAAATTCGACTATAAATAATAATTAGAAATCAAAAACGATTTCCTACATAATGGTATTTTATTCATATTTTTAAGAAAATAAATAATTTAATTTATTTATGACACAATGATGATGCAGTAATTACCAAATTAATGAAATATTAAAATAATTTATATTATAAATAACCCAATAAATGTAATTTGTGACTTTTAAAGAGTTACACTAATTTTCTAGGTTAATATCACATGGTAGGGTTGGTTAGATAAATTGTTTTCAAAGCAATAATGCTATTATGAATTCAGAAAAAACAAAATACCAAATAGTGTCAAAATTGACATTATTTTTTTAAAATTAAATATTATATTATTAATTTATATTGTATTCCTAAAAATATAAGGTTTGGCAAAAAGACTTATATAATGATAGGTGTATTATTAATGAACCACTTGGGGTTCTCTTTGAATTATATAGTAAATTTATTAACCATATAATATAAAAATACAAAGAGACATGGTAAATGTCAAACTATTTAACTAAGTGTTAAATCTAAATGATATGGTTATTATAATGACCTAAACCTGTCTAACACCTATTGGATGAGTGGATATCAACCCATGACCACCTTAGATTAGAAGTAAATAAATTTGGATCATTAGAAACCGAAAATGAATTAATTATAAAATAATATTTCTAGCTTTTCCTAAAGTGACCATCGCCTCTCTTATAAAAGGGCACTTCCCATTCTCTCAAATTCACTCCTCCCATGCCTTTTGTATTGTCCAACCCCTGCCCAAATATCCTCTTAACTATCCAAAATTCATCCTAGAGTCCTTCCTCTAGTCAAAAAGCCAACCTAAGGATCCCTTTTGATCAAATCAAAAGGAAGAACCCAAAGAAGAGGTAAATATCTCACCACCTCTTTCATGTATTTTCTTCTTCCACTTCATATTTTCTTGTTGTTTCCATTTTAAAACAATAACTCTAGTATATTTTATATAATGTGATGCTATTATAAATATTGTATAACCATATTCATTATTCTATGCATCCTTTGAATGACATGTCACCATACATGCATACGTACAGCTTACCATCTCCATGTCGTGGTGTAATTGTTATTCAATACATTATTATTTGGATAGGTATAATAATGATGTGTAATTGATGTAAATAATTAATATAATATTATAATAATTCTTTATATATGATATACCATATAATTATATATTATTTCAATATCAAAATAATGATATTGTCGTTCGTGCATATGTATGGATTACCATCTCCACGAATGCGATGAGATTCATTTCCCATTGAATCCATTCAAGACTAATTTTCCTTTGATTATTAAAAATAATGTCTAAAGACTTGATATCATTCTATTAATGAATATGATACATCAAATACATAACAAATATGACTTACATAACAAATAATATAAATGAAAACCAATCCGTTAACACCCGAAACAACGATAATACTAAGATATTATTCACAAAGCAATAATAAATGATCATATATGATTTCATATTAATTTATATAGTTCTTGTATAATTTAGAAAAACTTATTTCACCATTATACAGGAGGTTAACCTACCGTAGACCATGTAAAAGTACAAGGTAAGGGTTAAGTCTACAACCTCTTCATTATTCAAGGTTGTTTATATGTAATTATCTACTTAGACCTCTTTATCATTCACATATGTGTTTTCCTATAAATGTATTTAAAATTTATTTTAATAAATACTAGACTATGGGTTATATTCATTTATACCCTTATTGGACATTATATGTTTTGAAAGGAATATTTCTGTCATTTTCCAAACAAGTTACTTTATGACCTTTTCGACAAATTTAAGGTAAGAATGTTTTTTTAACATATATGGAGAGTGCGGCTATTTTATGCCGTTATAACATCATCGAAGCTTCCCATAAAATCTTATAGTAATATTTTCAAAATAAAGGTTTTATATTATAATTACATGACTTTTAAATAATTTCAAAATAGTAAGAGATATTTCTCTCAAACAATTTTGATTTCATCTATATCAACATCCTTTAATGGATTTTAATATTGTTTGATGTTGATTTATTATTATATAAATATTCCATTTTTATTGAAGTTTTCATGATATATTTGACTGTGGATGTGGTATTTTTATACCATTCATGGTTTATAGATAAAGTAATGACATTTCGTATGCTAGTATTAGTATGAATGTTTATGTTATGTTTAAAACATTTCATATGAGGAATGCATTGGACATAGTAAGTGATGGGTGGAGCACACTGTAGCTCCTCGATGCATCGATATGTCTCATGAGACAAACTAGTATCTTGGCATAAGGACTTGACAAAATCTTATTTGTAGTCTCCGCACAAGGCCTTGACTATGTGGTTATTAAAGTATGGCATTATGTATTTCATCATTATAAAAGTGGTTATTGATATTGTCTATGATTATTTGACTAGTAGAATATCCATGTGAATAAGTAAATGGAATTATTTGATTTTATATTTTCCATATTATGCTAGATTTAATGTTTAAAATGCTTTTGTTTTAGTTTTATATATTTCCTTAAATGTTTATGCTTATTTATGAAAGTTTCCGCTATATTATTATTCTTACTGAGCATCTAAGCTCACCCCTTCTATGTTTTATTTTTACCAGGATATGAAGAAGTATATTATGAATGACCTGTAGGGATAGTCTATGGGATCTGAGTGTGGTCTATAGAAATAATGTTGTTGTAGTTTTCTATTTTATGATTTAATGTAAACCATATGAATGTATCTAGTACTTCCAAGGCTATTAAACTAATCATTCTTCCAAGACATGATATTTTGTGATCATGCCAATGATACATAATGATGCATTGACTCTAGGCTTCTGGGGTTAGGGCGTTACAGTTGGTATCAGATGATGTTTAGTACAAACCTTGGAATCTATATTTAGATAAACTCTGATTATAGCACATAGCTCTAAGATAGACTTTGAGGATTAGTATAGAAGAACTTCCTAGAATTTTGGTATTGTAGTGATTTTGTGAGTTTTCCATGCAATAAATCCCTATATGGAAACGAGTAGGTAGTGGTGGATCTATCATAGATGTACCTAGGAGTGAAAACTTTGACATGGAGTTTTGGTCTTGACCCGGGGTATCTTGGTACACAACAACGGGCCTTGCTGCACTCTAGGTTATGAAAATCTCGGGGGATATGCTTAGGATAATTCAAGATTTCTATACATACCGTTATAAAGGATTTATGAGTATATACCTCCTCAAAGAAAACATTTTTTATGGTTATGGATTATATCCATAAACTGTTTAATTTATGTTAAGTATGTTATAATTTTGTAATTATGTATTGTGATTGCTAAACTAATCTATTATATGCCATTGTTTAGAAATCGGGAATACTGGAAGGAATGGAAACTGTATCAATGCACACACTCCATGTAGGGATTTCCCTCCTTCTCAAGATAATTATAGTGGAGCTGGTGATACAACTGGTGCTGAAAATATTATCACTATACTAGGACAACTAACTTCAGTTATGAATAATAATTGTACTCGTATGGAACACCCTAATCCCCAGTGTAGAGGATCAATGTTAGATTGCTTAATGAGGAAACAAACATCACCATTCTATGGGGGTACAAATCCACTAGCTGCTGAGAAATGGATAAATTTTTTAGAGAATACATTTCATGCCTTGGGGAGTAGTAAAAGGTGAAAACATGTCATGGCAGTTTATCACCTCACTGGAGATACTGATCAATGGTGTTCATTCATTCAAAACACAAAGGAACATGATTAAGTATCAAATATGGAATGGTGGGAGTTTAAATAAAATTTCTAAGAAAAATAATTTCCTCATGACCATCGAACGGATATGGAAAGACAATTTCTGAGTTGGAGGAAAAAGGAGGGTGAGAATGTCGCAAAGTATGATGCTAGCTTTCCAAGGTTAGCGAGGCATGCAACAAATTATATACGTAATCCACGAAGTAAGATTCATCATTTATTTGATGGGTTAAAACCATTTCTTTGCCAAACATTAGTCTCAATATATTTCTCGTCATACAAAGATATTGTCTCATGTGATATCAAGACAAAAAAAGAATTATCTAAGTCTTATGACCTTAAAGCAAAGCAAGAGAAGAAGATATCTACGGAACGCTCTAGAAATTGAAATAAGGGGGAGAAGGGAAAAGTTAAATATCCATCCTGCAGTAATTGTTGGAAGAAACACCCTGGTACTTTTCTAAAGGGAATGAGAGTCTGTTACAAGTGAGCTGAAAAAGGCCACCAAGCTCGTGATTACAAGGGGAAGAAGGAGGCTGTTGATGTTGAATGCTACAATTGTAGAGAAATTAATTTTTTTTGAAAATTAATGTCCTAAGAATTAGGGGAACTTACCAAAGAAAAGGCCAAGAGATCAAGGCCGAGATTAATCTATCACTACTTCTAAGGTTGAAGCTCCCAAAGATGTAGTGCCAGGTAATTTAATAGAATCTTAAAGTTTAGCCAATGATTTATTTGATTCTAGATCATCATTTTGTTTCATATCTTCCCAGTTTTCTAAAAAAATTAGATATTTACAATTGGATTTAATAAGGGAGTTGTTAGTAAAAACTCCTAAGGAAGTATCATTGCAACAAAGTTTTGTGAATCAGTTCCCATTAGGGCATATAAATGTTATTTATATACTGATCTCATCTTCATACCCATGATTGAATTTTATATAATCCTTGGTATAGATTGGATTTCGGACCATTATGAAAAAAATTATTGTAAGAATAAGTAGGTTATGATTTTTTATAACGATGATAATGAACACCTTATCTTTAGAGCTGAAATGTCACCACCTAATTATTATCTAGATCCACCCCCAACAGCTCAACAAAATTCAATTATTGGGGAGGAATAGAATGAAATAACATTGGGTGAGGAAAATAATGTTAAAATAGAGGATGTACCTATTGTACAAGAGTATGTTGATGTATTTCCAGAGGATTTACCTGGACATCCTCCTGAACAAGAAATTGAGTTTTCTATTGATTTAATTCCTAGTTCAAGGCCCATATAGAAGACCCCATATAGAATGACCACTTTTGAATTAGTGGAACTAAATAAATAACTAGTGGAATTGAGTAATAATGGATTTATTCGCCCTAGTGTTTCTCCATGGGGAGCCCATTGACTTTTTATTAATAAGAAATATGGATCTATGAGGTTGTGCATTGACTACATGGAGATCAATTATATAATAATAAAGAACAAGTATCCCCTACCTTGCATTGATGATTTATTCGACCAACTTTATAGAGCTCAATACTTTTCAAAGATTTTCCTTTGATCTGGATATCATCAGTTGTGTGTGAAGAAGGAAGAAATTCTGAAAACAGCATTTCGAACCAGGTACAGGCTTTACGAGCTTACAATAATGCCTTTTGGATTGACTAATGCACCCACTATCTTCATGGATATAACGAATATAGTTTTCAATGAATATCTTGACGACTTTTTAGTGATATTTATTGATGATATTTTGGTATTCTCAAACAACTAAAAAGATCATAATAATCACTTATGCATTATCCTGAAGACTCTTAGAAGACACAAATTATATGGGATGTTTAGAAAGTGTGAATTCTAGCATCAAGATATTTCTTTTCTTGGCCATATTGCCTCTAAGGATGTAATCTTTGTTTATCCTTCTAAGACCAAGGCAATCCAAGAATTTCCACCCCCAATGAGTATAACCAAGGTACACAATTTTATTGGTTTAGCAGGTTATTATTAGTGTTTTGTCCAGAATATTTCTCGAATGGCTAACCCATTAACCAAGATCACACCTAAAGGGTTAAAATTTATTTGGAAAAAAGAGTGTGAAGAATTTTTTGAAGAACTAAAGAGAATATTAGTCAATGATCCTATATTGAATCTACCATTGGGTAATTATGGATTTGTTATTTATAGTGATGCATCAAAGAAAGGACTTGGTTTTGCCCTTATGAATAATGATAGGGTTATTGCCTATGCATTACGATAGCTAAAAATTGATGAAAAAACTATACTACTAATGATCTTGAGTTTTCACCTGTAATAATTTCTTTGAAGATATATAGACATTATATCTATGGTGAAAAATATGAGATATATACCAATCACAAGAGTTTGAAGTATATTTTCTGACAGAAAGAACTCAACATGAGGCAAAGGGGATGTCTTGAACTACTCAAGGATGATGAATTCACCATACACTACCACCCCGGGAAGGCAAATAATGAGGCATATGTTTTGAGCAGAAAGGATTATGGAGTCCTGAACATGATGAGAGTTGAAAAGTATCCTATATACAAAGATCTAGTAAAGATGGACATGGGGATAACAATGGAAGGTGAAACATCAATTTTTTTTTGAAATGGTTGCCGAACCATCTTTACTAGAAAGTATAAAGATTTCTTAGACCAATGATGAAGAGTTTCAAAAGATGATTAATGTAATGAATGATGGGAGATTGAATGACTTTGTGTGTGATGATGGAATTTTAAAATTTGGGAAGAGACTTTGTGTTCCAGATATACTTGATCTAAAAAGAGAGTTATTGGATGGTGCAGATAATTCCAATTTCTCTATACCCACTGGTAGCACTAAGATGTATAGAGATTTGATGTAACATTTTTGGTGGGAAAAATGAAGAGGGATATTTCTGATTTTGTATCAAGATTTATTGTTTATCAACAAGTGAATGCTGGAAGGCAATAGCCGGGAGGAGTCATGCAACAAATTCACATACCTGAGTGGAAATGAGATAATATTATGATGGACTTTGTCATGGGACTACCAAAGACTCCTAGAAGGAACAATGCAATATGGGTCATTGTTGACTGTATTACGAAGTCAGCACATTTTCTTGCTATAAGAGAAGGTTTAACACTTGAATGTCTAGCAAGACTGTATATTAATGATGTTGTAAGACTTCATGGAGTACCCTTATCAACTTTTTCAGATCATCATCCACATTTTACATTAAGGTTCTGGGAAAGTCTTCAGAAAGCCTTGGATACTGAACTTCATTTGAGCACTGCCTACCACCCTTAATTAGATGGAAAATAAAAACAGAACATTCAAACCATAGAAGATATGTTGAGATCTTGCTCACTTGACTTTCAAGGTATGTGGGATCAATATTTACCTCTGGTTGAATTTTCATATAAAAATAGCTTATATTCATGTATTCAGATGGCACCATATGAAGCGTTATATGGAAAGCGATGTCGCACACAAACCTGTTGGGATGATGTTGGTGATAGAAAACTCATTGGCCCAGAACTTGTGGAGGAAATGATGGAAAATGTGAAGGTAATCCAAACCAACATCAAAGCTGCTCAAAGTAGGCATAAGAGCTATGCCGATAACCAAAGGAAGGATTTGGAATTTTAGGTAGGAGACCATGTTTTCTTGAAGATATATCTATGGAAGGGTGCTATAAGTTTTAGTAAGAAGGGAAAATTACGTCCCAGGTACATCAGACCTTTCTAAATTCTAGAACTAATTGTGGCTATAGCTTACCATTTGGAAATGCCGCCAAGTCTCTCAAAAGTTCACGATGTGTTCCATTTATCACTGTAGAGAAAATAAATGCCTCACCCAACACATGTACTCAACTTTGAGGAATTAGAACTTGAACATGATCTATATTATTGTGAAGATCCTGTCAAGATTCTTGATACAAGAGAACAAGTGTTGAGAAACTGAACGACTCGTCTGGTAAAAGTTCTATGGAAAAATCACAAGATGGAAGAGGCAACGTGCGAACCCGAGAACTTATGATGAAGAACCACCCGATTCTTTTTATGCAGTAATATTCTAGAAATTTCGAGAACAAAATTATTTGAAGAAGGGGAGAATGTAACATCCCAAGCTTTTACGTTGAATAATGCAACAGGATGTGTTGTGCGCACCTTCGAGTTCTAACCCACCACAACTAATCAGACTAGCTGTTATGAATAGTAAAACGCAAATTTTTAAATTTTATAAATTTTATTTTTCAAAATGAACTCAATTTTTGGATTCTTAATATCGAAATTAGCTTAGGGTGAATTTTTGGTATTTTTTTAAAAACTATCAATTCTTGATGAATAGTGAAAAACACTAAGTTATAGTTTAAAATGGAATTTTTATTTAAATAATTATTTATTTTATTTATATTTATTTGAGGTAAAAATAGATACATAATACCTATATAAGTTCAATGTAGTTAATTGGAGTCAGTTTATTATAATTCTAGATATATAAAAATTTTATTGAACTTTTTACTGTCTTTTACCCACCTCCCCGAAGCATTTGCAAATTTACATAAAACATAATTTTATTGACTTTGTGAATTTAATTTCAAAAATCCGAGAGACACTATTGATATCAGTATGTAAAATGTGGTTCAATAAAAAGAAAATAATTTTTGTCGAATAGTAACTTTTTACTTTTATTTACCACGGTTAAAAGTAAATAGGGTAATTAAGGGAAAATGATATTATTATTACCATAACACATTTCATAATTCTATTGAATAAATATAATTTGACCAAAAACAACCTTATGAATAAAATATGAACCTATTTGGTCCACTTGGATTAGATTAGGACATTTAGTATTATTTAATTCAAAGAAGAGTTAAAAGAGTTAAAATCAATGTTTAATAACAAAAACTTTTTTAATACAGGGTTACACATAAGATAAATTTGACTATAAATATTCATTAGAAAGATAATAAGATTTCCTACATAATGGACTTTTATTTATATTTTTTAGATATTAAATAATTTAATTTATTTGTGAAACAATGATGATGCAGTAATTATCTAATTAATGAAATATTAAAATAATTTATATTATAAATATCCAAATAAATATAATTTCAGAATTTTTAAGAGTTACACTAATTTTCTATGTTAATATTACATGTTAGGGTAGGTTATATGAATTTGTTTTTGAAGTAATAATGATGTTATGAATTTAGAGAAAACAAAATACTAAATAGTGTCAAAATTGACATAAAAGAGTTTTTAAAATAAATATTATATTATTAATTGATATTCTATTCCTATAAATCTATGGTTTGGAAAAAAGACTTATATAATGATGGTTGTATCATTAATGAACCACTTAGGGTTCTATTAGAAGTATATAGTTTGTTTATTAACCTTATAATATAAAAATACAAAGACACATGGTAAATGTCAAATTATTTAACTTAGAGTTAAATCTAAAAGATAAGGTTAATATAGTGAACCGAACATATTCAAAACCTATTGTTTGAGTGGATTTAGACCCCTAACCACCTTATCTTTGAAATAAATCAATTTGGATCCATTAGAAACCGAAAATGATTTTATTATAAAATAATATTTCTAGATTTTCCTAAAGTGATTGTCACCTCTCTTATAAAAGGGCACTTCCCCTTTTCTAAAATTCACCACCCCAAATACTTTTGTCTCAGCCAAAACCTTCCCAAATATCCTCCAAACTATTCTCCCTTCATCTTAGAGGCCTACCTTTAGTCCGAAATTCAACCTATGGAGCCGTTTTGATCAAATCAAAAGGAAGAACCCGAAGAAGAGGTAAATATCTCACCACCTCTTTCATATATTTTCTTCTTCCACTTATTATTTCCATGTTATTTACACTATAAAATAATAAATACAATATATTATATATACTGTGATGTTATTTTAAATATGGTATAACCATATTCATTATTCTATCCATCCTTTGAATGACATGTCACCATACGTGCGTATGTATGACTTACTGTCTCCACGTCATGGTGTAATTGTTATTCAATACATTATTATTTGGATGTGTATAATAATGATGTGTAACTGATGTAAATAATAAATATAAAATGATAATTATTATGTATATATGATATAAAATCGAATTATATATTATTTTAATATCAAAAGAATGATATTGTTGCTCATGCGTATGTACGGATTACAATCCCCACGAACGCGATGAGATTAATTCCCCATCATATCCATTCAAGACTAATTTTCATTTGATGATTAAAAATAATTTTTAAATACATGATATCATTCTGGATATGAAAAAAATACATCCCATCCATAAAAGATATGAATCACATAACAATGAATATAAAGGAAAACGAATCCGTTAACACCTGAAATGATGATAATACTAAGATATTATTAACAAATCAATATTAAAATATCATATATGATATCATGTTAATGTAAATAGTTCTAGTATAATTTAATAACAATTATTTTACCATTATATAGGAGATTAACCTACCCTCAACCAAGGGAATGTTCAAGGTAAGGGTTAATTCTAAAACATCTTCATTATTCAAGGTTGTTTATATGTAATTATATACCGGGACATCATTATCACCCACATCCGTGTTTTCCTAAAAATGTATTTCAAAACATTTTTTACTACTTAATAGACTATGGGATTAAGTAATTTATACCATTATTTGACCTAATACATTTTTAAAGGAATCTTTCTGTAATTTTCAAAACAAGTTACTTTATGACCTTTTTGGAAAATTTATGGTAAGAATGTTTTTTTATCATATACGAAGGGTTCATCTATTTTATGTCACTATAACATCATAGAAGCTTCTCTTATAGGCTTATAGGAATATTTTCAAAATAAAGGTTTTCTCTTATAATTACATGACTTTTAAATAATTTCAAAATAGAAAGAGATATTTCTCTCAAACAGTTTTTATTTCATCTATGTGAACATCCTTTAATAGATTTTAATCTTGTTTGAAGTTGATTTATTATGGTAATAATCTTACATTTTGTATTTAAGTTTTTATGATATGTTAGACTGTGTATGTGTAATTTTTATACCATTCATGGTTTATGGATAAAGTATTGACATTTCGTATGCTATTTTTTGTATGAATGATTATATTATATTTAAAAATTTTCATATGAGGAATGAATTAGACTTAGTAAGTGATGGGTGGATCCTGCTATAGCTCCTCAATGCATCTCTAGGTCTCATAAGAAAAACTAGTGTCTTGGCACAAGGCCATGAAAAAATATTATTTGTAGTCTTGGCACAAGGCCTTGACTGTGTAGTTATGAAATTCTGGCATTATGCATTCCATCACTATGAAAGTGACTATTGATAATGAATGTGATTATTCTACTAGTATAATATCCATGTGAATAAGTAAATGACATTATTTTATTTTATCATTGCCAGATTATGCTGAATTTTAAATTTAAAGGTATTTTGTTTTAGTTTTATACATTGCCTTAAATTTGTATTCTTATTTATGAAATTTTCTGCTATATTGTTATCCTTACTGAGCATTTGAGCACACCCATTCTATGTTTTACTTTTCCCAGGAAGTGAAGAATTGTATTATGACTGACCTGTAGGGATAGTCTATGGGATCTGATTATGGTCTATGGAAACAATGTAGTTGTAGTTTTCTATTTTATGATGTAATGTAACCCTTATGAATGTATCGAGTACTTCTATGGCTACTAAACTAATCAGTCATTATAGACTTGATCTTTTATGATCGTGCCAATGATACGTAATAATGCACTAACTCTGGGCTTCTAGGGTCGGGGCATTAGATAGACTATAAGTAGAAATGTGGAGTGAAATCCATTGTAACTACGTCATCTGATTTTGGGCCATCAAATAAAGTCGCATAATGTAAATTTTTTGTTTATTAAAATTATTCCAATGTGTTTTTTTTGGCTTAGGTTCTACACATTATTTCATTTCTGAGAGAAATTTTCCAATAAATTTACATTTCCACCTCTATAAATAAATCTAGAACCTATGGTTAAAACACCTGGGGTAATTTCTTAGTTTAAAATAATTTATAATAATTTTTTTATCATTATCTGTGGATATTAATTACCTAAAAACCTTTTAGTTTTCCCCTAGTAGATTTTGATGTAATTTTGGTTATGGATTGGATTTCTGATTACCATGCTAATACTGGCTATAGAGCTATTGAATTTTATTATCAGATAGAGTTTCAGTTTGTTTAAAAGAGTGAATTCTTAACATAGATTACATATCAGGAAGCTTAGAAATTGTTAATATAAGGAAATGAATGTTATCATCACATATTGTTTAAAATAATGGAATTGTTCATATTATTGATTTTTCATTGGTAAATGTGTATCTTGTTGTTTTTTCTGATGAGTTTTGTGGTATTATACATGATCAAGAGTTTGAATTTTCTTTTTACATTTTTACTTATGCATAGAAAATATCAAAACACCCCATATAAAATGGCTAAAATTGAACTTTTAGTGTTAAATAATGGAGGAGCTATTAGATGAAGGTTTCATTTTACCTTACACATCACAATGGGTAGCTACACTTTGTTTTCTTAAAAATAAGTATGATTCAATGACACATTTCATTGATTATAGAACCTTGAATAAAATCAATGTTAAGAACAAGTATCCTTTTTATCATATTAATGATTTTTTATCAGACCTAGGGAGAAAAATATTTTTTGAACATTGAATTCAGGCCTGAGTACCATCAGTTGAAAGTAAATGATTTATACATTCTAAAGACCATGTTTCATCATATATATAGACATTATTAATTTGTAGTTATACTTTTTGGATCAACTATTTAACATTTTGTATTCATGGATCCTATGAATGGAGTATTCTGTGATTTCATAGATAATTTTGTTTTAGTGTTTATTGAGGAAATTTTGGTATATTATAAAAATAAAGATGAGCAATAAAGTCATCTAAGGGGTTTTTAAAAACATTAATAGAAATGGAACTGTACTATAAATCCAGAAATTATGAGTTTTGGTCATAAAAAAATTCATTCCATGGTCACATTGTGTTTAAATAAGGTATAACTATTTATCCTACTAATACAATGGTTTTTGAATAATGGACAAGACCCAAAAATATGACCAAGATTTTTAGTTTTATTGGTTTGGCAGGATATTACTAGAGGTTTTTTGAAAATTTATAATGTCTATCTAGCCTAATGACTATGTTAACATGAAAAGGTGTTATGTTCATCTAGACAAAAGAATGTGAAGATTATTATCAGGAATTTAAAAGAAGATTGGTGAATGATCAAATATTGGAATTACCTTCCATTAATTGTGAAATTGATATCGACAGTGAAAGAAATCATTGTTTCCAAATGTAAAATTATCAGGTTATTGATTATGATTCACGACAGTTGAAAACTTATGAGTTAAATTAACCCTAAAATTGATGTGGAATTTTCTGTTATTATTTTTCATTAATATTTTGGAGGTATAATTTGTATAGTGTAAAGTGTGAAATATATACTGATTTCAAAGGATTGAAGTATATATTCACTCAGAATGAATTGATCATGAGACATTGTATATTGATAAAATTAATCAAGGATTCTTATTTCATGATTCATTATCATCTTAGAAATAAAAAAATTATAATTTTATGAGTTGGAAAAGAAATTACAGGTTAACCATGTTACATTTGGAATGTGACCCTTTGATTAATGATTTAATGAACTTTGGAATTAAAGATGTTGGTACAAGAAATTATTTTATTTTTTTAGGTTTTCGTGAAATCATCTCTGTCATAGGAAATTATGACATTGATGAAGGAAGATAGTGAGCTACATAAATATATTGAATTGGTTCAGAAGGGTAGGTTATATGAATTTAACATTGATAGGGATTGTGTTTTGATATTTGGGAAGTGGTTATGTTTTCCTTATTATTCAAAATTGAAGAATGAGTTGTTATTTCAAGTTTATAGTTCATCATTATTAGTTCATCTTCTCAGTACTATGATGTACATAGATCATCAGGGGTATTACTAGTGGGAAGGAATGAATAATGTTATTGTTGAATTTACTATTATGTGTTTTACTTATCAGAAGGTGAAATCATAATGACAACATCCAAAAGGGATAGATAAGCCTTTTCCAATACTAGGGTGGAAAGGGGAAAATATATAAATGGATTTGGTAGTGGTATTACCAAATAATTGTTGAGGTAATAATAAAATTTGGCTTATTGTCGATAAATTAATTAAATCTACAATTTTATTCCCATTAGATATATGTTGTCTCTAGATCAACTTTCTTTATTGTGCCTTAAAGAGATATTAAGGTCACATAGAGTAACTCTCTCCGTTATATCTAATAATAATCCCATGTTCACTTAAAAATTTTGGAAATACCTTCAAAAGTTACTGGGTACTGAATTAATTTTTAGTATAACGTTTCATCCTCAGTCAGATGGGAAGATAGAACGAATAATTCAGTCATTAGAGGATATGATACATGCTTGTTCAATGGATTAATTGCAATGTTGGGAAAATAATCCATCTTTGTTTGAGTTTTACTATAATAATTGTTTTATTATATTATAAAGATGGAACCATTTGAGAAATTATATATAAGGTTCTATAAAAATACAACCTCATAGGATGAAGTAGGAGAAAGGATTTTTACAAGACTAGAATTGGTAGAAGAAATGGAAAAAAAGATTATTTAATTTAGAAACACAAGATTACATCCCAAATCAGGTAGAAAGTTTGTGTGGATAATCAGAGGAGGATCCTTATTTTGAGGTATGTGATCATATATTTCTCAAAGTTTCTCCTTGGAAAAGAGTAACGAGTTTTGGTAAGAATGGGATGTTATGTCCATGGTTCATTGGAACATATAAAATCATAGACAGAGTTGGATCAGTTTTCAATTGAGTAGATTTGCCTATGATTTTATCTAATCTAATCAACTTGTTTCATGTTTTAATGACAAAAAAGTATATTCTAGTTATATATTATGTTTTGAGTCAAAAAACAGTTCATTGGGAAGATAATTATTCATATAAGAAATTGATAGTCTAGATTATTGACCGTAGAGGGAAAGTGTTGAAGAATAATGTGATGTATCATGTTAATTTTTTTTAAAAAACCATATGGTTGATGAGGAAACATGGAAATTGGAAAATTCTCTGACGGTTAAATACCCCCTTATTTTATAAGTAAACAAATTAGAGGAAATAATTTCCAGAAGGTGGGATGGATGTAACATCCTAGGTAATTATTGAATAATACTTATTCATATATATTAATCATTATGAATTAGATATTAATTTTACTTTATAGGGTATTATTTTTTTGATTGAGTACCCAACACGTAACACTGGGTTTCTTCAAAATCTTATGTTGCACACAAGAGAGAGTTATACCGAAAAATAATATATTATTAATATTATTATTTTAAATGCTGGTTATCCCCTAGTCGTTGTATCAGTATGAATGAACATAACTAAAAATACTATGTTTACACATGTTTATTAAATTTTTTTACATTATTCTATTAAAATTTATGGGCTTAAAATTAGAAGAAATACAATTATAAGCATAAATACTCAAATATTTTTAAAAGTGGTTTTACCACCCTTTGAGGATGAAAAATTTTTTAATCAAATTTTTTTTCACTTTTATCTATTCTATTTGAAAAAATAATCCTTTTCTTTAGAATTCAGACATCATAATTAATTTCGGTATAATTTTTGGTAAAATTATAATAAAATTAATTTTTAATGAAAAATGAACCAATATTTAATTTTAATTAAAAACTATCTTTTCGTCAAGTTTAATTATATTTTTATATTATACTTTTACGTGGTTTTCAATTATAAATAAAAAATGTTTTTATCATTAAATCCAATCTTTTTTATTAGAAGTAATTTTATATCTAAGAGACATAAAAAAATAAAGATAAGAGACATACAAAAATACACATCAAGATATAACCATGGTAGACACTAAGTATCATGTTATGGTTACAATATAATCTCAATCTCATTTCCAGCCTAAGATTTAGCTCGATATTTCATAGAAAGAGTCATCCATGAGAACTTACTCCATGATTCTGATAAAACTGATAGTGTCTATCCAAGATGTTCTTCATGTTGGGTATCACAATAAGGAAGTTCACATAAAAAGTATATCGATATTGATACATTGATAGGGTATCAAACCCATGACCCTAATGGGAACTACAAACCATAACTTGATTATCCCTCTATATAGGGGATTGTAGGTAATTTATGTTGGTCACACAGATTTATCAAACCCCTTATAGGGAAAAAGATGATAAAGTATCACACCTAGGGACTAGGGGGGACACCAATAACTCGTTCGGTAAAAAATCCCTTAGTAATGATGAAAATATTTTTTCCAGTACATAATGTTGTATTATACCCTCATACGAATGAATCAAAGGAACACAACCTCTTGAAACTGGTCTTTGTCAAAAAGAAAATTGTCTATAGACCCCTCTATGAAAATTAAATTACACGAAATAGTAGTATAAGACATGTATTTTTTTCTGAGGTTTTTCCATGAGCTCCAGCCAGTGTCTGTGTACTCCATTCCATGCCCATGTACATCTGGCCATGTTTGTTTCCCCAAATCATTCTCATGTACATAGTTGTGTCTGAGGTCACAACTCAACCTATTTTCTTTGGTCAGGTCAATGTACATGACTTAGACCATGTACTCGATGGTACATGATGAGTCCCCCAGTCATGTGACACTGCATTTTTCATGCTTCACATGTATGTGATACTTTCTCAGAAACCATTTTGCAACATTAAGGACCCCATAAATAATGTTTCTTTGAATAACATATCGTGTAGTAAAATAATTTATAAAAAATTTATATTCCTCACACAGGTGGGTCATTCCAATGGACACTGATTTTTACCATAAATCTTACTGAAAACCATAGATCTGGGTCTACTAATCCCGATCACCATAAAAGATCCAATTTTATGTCATACGAATCGATCGAAAAACCTTCTATATAGAGGTATTCCATCACCACACATCAAAATCACAATAAGTGGTCCCAATATATGAACTCGATATGATGTCATCTCCACACATCCAAAATGTGTTATCAATTTCGACTATAAACCCACGATAACAATTTATTTTTCCAATAATCATATGTTTAATGATCATACACCAGGAATTTTCCAATCCATTTTCAAAATGGGTGTCCAATTATGGTCACAAAGAGAAAAGGGACAGAAATTAACATACAAAAAATGAGGAATAAACCTCCATCATATTTTTTCCTATTGATCTGTTTTCGTTAGAATGGAAAAAAAATAATCCAACAAATAAAAAAGATTATCCAACATAATCCACCATCGATCAATGACCATATATTATTAAGATAATTGATTCATTTTATAGATAGGATAAAAAATATGATAAAATCAATAAATAAAACATCATACCTCATGTTTGGATCCTTCAATGATGAAGAACAATCATTCATTGTATTTATTGTTGATATCATTGAACTTTTATTGTCTAGATAATTCATTCGACATCGATCCAATCCCCTGATCAATTTTCATCCACCAATGTCTCTCTATTGGATCTTATCTTAGTCTCTTACTTTATGTCGATAACCCTGACATTTACCTATAATGGATTATTTCTTCAGGATAAATCATGTTTCTATGTATTTATAATAAAATTAATTAATTACATAATTCATTTATTATTTTCACTCTTGAAAACTTATTCACAAACGCTACATACCCACAAT
The DNA here is from genome assembly GCA_963277665.1 of Viscum album. Lineage (NCBI taxonomy): Eukaryota > Viridiplantae > Streptophyta > Magnoliopsida > Santalales > Viscaceae > Viscum > Viscum album. The sequence goes on along the minus strand of OY728143.1, from coordinate 1,666,233,524 downwards.
GATTATTTTGTACCTATAATAAAGACCACATTTTGGACTCAATAACGCTCTCATATTTCTAATATGAGACACTATTTATTTTGTATCCCACTTTTTATGTAAAAATACAATTTCATGATAATAATATATTTAATATTTTAAAAATAACATTTCCATGATCATTGGGCCTCAGAATCTCATGTAGTCTATGTACCTCGATCTGCATATATTTTAAGATATATATAAAATAATAACATAGAAAAAATAGAGACATTACATCTTCCGAAACATAGGAATATTTTCTAGAAAAAGAGAAAAATAATACTCGAATATGTATGGATACTGAGCTCACAACTAGATATCCTACTCCCAGGTGATCCTCTGAAGATTCTTATACTGCCATTAGAGACACACCATTGGAATCAATCACCCTAAGAGGATCTTCTCCTACCAATCCTAAATATAAATTGGGTCATCCACAATGGTAGGAGAATCTTTAATATCTAACTCTCCCCAGTCTATAAAATGTTATGGTTCATGCAAGTACATCCTCACCTCCGATATGTAGAAGACGTCATGTAAATTTTTTAACTATCGTGATAGAGACAAGAGGTACACCATTGTACCTGCTCTAATTCCATCATCCATGGTCTGTATAAGACTTATGATAGATTTTTTTCACTATTCAACCACTCTTGGATGACCTATGCCATGTATTTCATATCTCACATGATCTCTTGTAAAATGATAATAAGATCATTCTAACATAATTGTGACACACATGGTCACCCGTAAAATGCCTCAAATGGTTCCATACTGATGGTGGAATGGTACATCTCCTTGAATACCAACTCCACCTATTTTAGGTGATCCTCCCAATTATGTAAAAAGCCTAAAATTTAATCATGAAATATTTCTTCTATGATCAGAAAGATGTTTTCTATTTGAAAATCAGTCAGTGGGTGAAATTCTCAGCTCAAACATAACTAAGTCTCAATTTCTTCCGGTAGTCCTCTACCTAATCGTAACATGAAATGATTATCATAGTCTAAAATGATTTTCAATGGAACTCTCTGAGGCCATACTATCTCATACACATAGAGGTATCCCAATATCACTACTAAACATTTCTCTCTGATAGATAGGATGAGGTATGACTTGGTGAGTTGGTTTATGATCCCATTGATGGTATCGTGTCCCATGGATGTCTGTGGAAGACCCATAACAATGTATATAGATATACTATCCCACTTTCAATTTGTTCAATCAAGGGGTTGAGCAAAACACTAGAATCTGGTGCTCATTCTTCACCTTCAAATAAGTAAGGAATCGAGACAAAACTATTCTACCAGATTATTCATCAATAGGAACCTAAACTAACTCCATAGGTCTTGGTACATCTTTTCCACTCAAGGATGTACAAGAAAAGTGTGTGTATGAAACTCCCTCATCACGTCCTACCACAACATAACTTGTACAATCACCCTCCCTCTAAAAAGTTTAATGTTCTTACCACCTTCAAAAAATCCATCAAGAGCACAACCAGAGGATATATTAGAACACACAGTCTCACAGTTGGTATATCAATGCTGATCTGCCATAAATTTTTTTATAAGTGTTGGAGTTAAAATGATCGAATGTAGATATGAAGAACTATCCTTCTCACCCAATGAAAACTCTAATGAGACTAAATGATCTAGAGCCCCTATCAAAAAAATGACAACATGATCTCATTATGATGGAATCAACCACTACATTTTTTTTTAAAATTAGTATAAATATCATCCAAGTAAAATTGTTGTAAGAAATATAGAATCACCTCTATCTCAAGATAAAATCCATTTTAGAGAAGATATAATTGAGACTCATGTGGTAAGATTATATGATAAACTAATCACCCATATTGTAGTTTCGGTACATCTTTAACGCAATGAGTACCAATAATAACTCATGATCATATGTCATGTAGTTATTCTCATAATGTATCAAATATCACGACCCATTGGAAATATTTTCCAGCCTCTATACCAAGACATAACCATTTTAGGTCCATGATGTGCTATGTTAAAACTATGTACTTGAATCCATCATATAGAAACCTTAAGATAGGGAACTCATAAGACTCTTCCTTAACTACATACAATCCTGCTGAAAAATTCTAGTCCATTATAAATGATTCCCTTTTTTGGTCAAATTAGTCAAAGGTGCTAACATCATAGAGGATTAAATCATGAATCTCTTGCAGTACACTACCAAACCAAGGACTCTCAGAACCTACATCATGCTCTTTGGTGGATCCATAGCCAACACTACTAAAACTTCTAGGGTCCACTACTACTACCTCTACTTAGATGAATTTTCCCTGAACATGGACCAACTGAATAAAGAAACGACTCCTTGAGAGATTCGCATAAATTTGGTAGTCTCATAGTATCTGTAGGGCCATCCTTAAGTGTATTATGTGATCCTAATTGGATGCAGAGTATAGTACGATATCTCTAATGAATAATTCAACAAAAAGGTCTATGTAAGGCCATACCGTATGGTTCGTAAGACCCGTGAACATTTTCATGGAGTTATTCATGCCGATGGGAATCACTATGTACTCATAGTGACTATAGAGACATCTGATTTCAATTATTGGTATATCCCCATCACGTAATTATAGTTGGTGATAGACTTATCTAAGGTAAATATTTGAGAAAAATAATCACCTCTGAACTAATTGAAGAGTTTATTAATCCTTTGTAGAAGATATTTGTTATTCACAGTCACCAAATATAGGAACTGATAATTCATGAATAACCTCAAGCTTAAATATTCCATCATTACAAACAACATTGGGGTTCCTAGGTGGAAGCAATGGGTCTAACAAAGCCCTTACTCTATAAGTCTTCCAACTGTACCCTTTTCTCATGAAGCCTTATTGGAGCCATTCGATATACTGGTGAAAATATTTGGGTCATACCTTTGTGTAAGTAAATATATCTATCTATATATTATTGGGGAGGTATTCATTGAACTACCATAGGAAATACATCCACTTACTGAACCACCATATTAGGAAAATGATATTCCATAGTATCCATTATTCTATGAGTCATTATAGACAATCAGTGTGTAATCATATTCACCCACCAAAGTATGGGCCCATCCTACTCTACTGGGGTCTCCTTATCAACTACAAAGGAAAAAATCATCCCATCTATGTGTACACACCACATCTTGTACCTCAAAAATAAAATCTTTTTATGAACTGTTTATAGAAAGGCCAAGAATAAGATGGAATCATAAGGCATCATTCCTACTAAAAATAGATCCCATGGGAAACTCTCTCATAAAATAATTGGATAACACTATCATAAAAAGTTTGTTTTCATCGACTAATCTCTAATAGGAGTCTCCAAGAGTAAGGTAGGATCAATGGGATCAACCAGAACCTCTAGGTCTTGAACTTGGTATGTATTGATAAAAGGGTAGATCATGATCATGTATCTAAAAAATAAAAATAGGGTAGGAAAAATATTTCCTACATTTTATTATCCTCAGAGCCTTTGGATCACTGGATTCCATGTCATATAGCTTCTCTTTCCCTTGTCCACTGGCTCCTTTATCCATGAGCGGATCACTTGTGGGTCGTGGCAGAAACATGTCAACCAGCCTACCACCTCTCGATTCACTCTATTCTCCTATTCCATGTATGATACCCTATGAAACTCCCTGATCCTATCACTTTCTATAACTAGGTGTTTTATCCAATATCTCTCGATCACCTATATGGCGGGTCATACAAACTCACACAATATTACCCCGCCTATCTCAGTAGTAGCACCACCTCTCATTAGCTTGACTAGAACAATCCTAACATCCCTAAACCATCAACCCTCTATCCTAATATCTCCAAATGAAACATCTCACACGTATAGATATCTATTTACACCATCAAATACCCACTACAGAAGTCTCAGCACCTATGTTCCATCTACTGGAAATCATTGCTGGTGTATAATCATCCAGAAATCACTCTATCACAATGTAACGGTCCAGAACCAAAAAGTAGGGAGGAATTCATAGAGGTATATCATGTTCGTGAATGTATCTATTTAGGTCCTTATTAAATGTCTGTGAATGAAATAAAAAATTATGAACCATATACGTATAGTATTTTAAGAGGTTGTAAAAAATAAATGAAAACCCAACCGCAGTTATGTTACCCTATTGTAGTTATAGAAGCCCCTTGATGTTCACTAATCACATAATAGTTGGAGAGTAATTATCTTTAAAGAGTCCATAAAACTATATCAATGAAAGAGTAAAGTTATTATAGTAAATATCCACATGGTTCCACAGAATATCTACTAGTCCATGAAGAAGGCTCGCCTAAAGGACAACCATCTAGTCTAAATTTTTTCGGATGAGATATAACACCCATGTAAAAACCCTAAGAAAATCTATAGCTACCTGATTTTATAGCTCTATATAGATCCTATGTGGTCGAAAATGTTGAAAATCATATTGCATCCTCATCATGTTGACTTCATTTTCTAGTATAATTGGTACTATATACTACTCGATGGGTGGGCTTATGGCAAGAATCCCACCTAGAGGTACTACCCAATCAACTGGTCCCTGAATCAAAGCCTCATCACTAAGGGAATTTTCCACATGAACAAGATTCTAAATAATAAATGGAAATCATCAAGTAGGAATTTATAAATAATCAACTTCTAATAAGAAAAATCAATATATCTGGGGAGGTCACTCAACTAGGACATGTAACAGAATGAAATATAATATGATTCATGTAATAATGTTTTCTTATATATAATGTCTTCATAAACTGAGTAAAAATTTAGTTAGTAAGAGTTTAGAATATGGATACATTGACCACAACAACAACACTAGAGTCCCTGGATATAAAGTTTATATCAAATCCCTTCACATTGTTTCCATAAAATCCAACCCAAATATCATATATAGAAAAAAATCCAAACTCCAGTCCAAATATAGAACTATTCTGATGCCACTTTTTCATGACCTGACCAACTGGACCCTGCTCGATTGGTGATAATATAAGTGGGAATACCCAAATCCTACCTCCAATAAACCATGAGTTGGAGACCCGCACCACCCACATGGGAGGAATTTTCCTAATGTACCTATACTCACACATATACCCAATCCCATATAATGTTGAAATGTAAAAAAAATCAGATGATACCATTTCATTCATATAAATAAATCCCATAATTAGAGTATGATAATAATTCTAGAAAACATAATGTGACAAAGAAAAGACCACTGAAAACTGGAATGATGGTTAACATACTAAAAATAGGTTACTAAATGAAAATGGGACACCTAGTATGAACCATGGTATGTCTAACCCAATATAAGTTCCATATTCTTCTGGTTCTCCATGAATCCCTTTTAAATGACCAAACACTATCATAAGATAAGACATGTGTTGATAAAGATGATGCATGGGTGTGTATAATAATTCCTTGTGGGCCACCCCAATATAAATAAGGATAAATCATCAATATATTATTCATCTCAACATGGGTCCTTTCAATAAAAAATATGATACATGAAGAAATAAAAATCTATATAAACTCATGATAGACACTCATTATAATGGTATGGTCAGATACCAAAATACCAACCATAGATTCTTCTAGAGGGTTGATCACGACCCTCACCCAAGATAACATACTCATCAATTCTGATTGCACTGATGGTGTCTATCTAAGATATCATGATCATTTGGTTACATAGTAAGGATTAACATGCAAGATGTTTAGAGTGATTGAAACATACATAAGGGATCACACCCAATCCCCATGGGACACCACAAACCCTAAATAGATTAACTCTCTATGTAGAAGATCGATGAATGTGTATGTTGGCCACTCCAATTTCTTAACCCCTGCCTAGGGAAGAAGATTGTAGAGGATCCTTCTGATGTTCACGAGGGTTAATCGATAACTCTATATAAGAAAAATTCCTTAAAGAGGATCATAATACTTTGTCTAGAACATAATTCTAAACTATACCCTCAATGATATGGATTATGGGAACAAAATTAGGGAAACTTGTCCACATTGAAGAGATAATGGACCTAAGAAAACTCTTGGAAAAGTAAACTACGTGTAATAGTGGTAGAAAATTTATCATTCCATTCTTAGGTCTACCCATGTTATCCAAACCATGCATGTGTACTCTAGGTCATTCTTGTGTACACCTGGACATGTATGTTTTCCCCTAGACATGTCCATATACAAGTAAATGCCTTATAATGTGTCATATTTATAGGTCTGAGTATATATCTTATCTCATGTATTCTTCCTGTGATCCTGTACTTGGGGGAACATGTTGAGTTTCTAGGTTGAGTCACATGATGTGTGACTTGTGTGACATTGTGTACAATTGATTCTTCTCCCTATAAACCACAGTTTTGTAGTTAGGTTCCCAAATATCTTTTATCATTGGATTTAATTCCATTTAGTATGGTATTTTCCAGAACCTACAGGTTCCTCATGAGGTCCACATGCATTATTTATATAATAATTTCTATCATGAATCATTCCACAAACCATGGGTTTGAGTCTACCAATCATGATCCCCATTGGGGATCCAATTTTTGGCTGTCCTAATTTATTGGGAAACCATCACCATTGAGTTGTTCTATTGATGAATGCTGAAACCATAGTCATAGGTCCAAAAATTCAAACCACAACGAATTATATCACCACATATGAAAAATGATTTTTGATCTTGATCATGAACCCATGGCCATAATCAATTTTTCCAAGAGTTGAACATTCAATGACCATCCACAAAGTATTGGATGAAATGAAAAAAAAATGGGAATCTATGATGAACACAAAATGAAAATGGAAAAAATGCCCAAACATAAAAATGATGAATGAACCATGGTCATGTTTTGGTTTTTATCAATCTATTATCATTAGAATGATATGTAAGAAATCAAATAGATAACTGTAAAATATCCAAAATAATCTACAATTGATCCAGGAACCAATTTTGTTAATTCATTTTTTTTGCATTCGAAATGGGATAAAAAATAGGATAAACAAATAAATTAACCATCCTACATAGACTTGAGTTTAATTTCTATTGATGAATTATCACGTCTTATAGTATTTTGTTAGATCCTCACATTATATTTGCGTTAACGATTCTTCTGGAATCGATCGGATCCCCTTTCTATTATCATCAGTCAACATATCTCTAATGGATCGTCTTCATATCTCCTTAGTTATGTTGAAAATAATGACATTTTACCATAAAAGGGTATTTATATAGGAATAATTAGGTCATTTCTCCATTAATATAAAATAAATTATTAAATTTCTTTACTTATTAGTTGTTTCGGTGATAAAAATTTCACAAACACTATACCTCAAAAAGATTATGGCTCTCCTTGGGTGAAACCCATGTTCCATGACCAATGGTGGTATCATATTTTCAATCTGAGATCCCTTTTAGTATTAACTAAACTATTTTTATAAAACAATGAAACCTTGATGTTAATATATTTAATATTTATAATATTTCAGTTTCGGTCTTATTGGACCTTTGAATCTCACACCATCTCAGTTCATGGCTCTATATGTTTTACTAGATATAATTTTTATCATTATCTAGAAAAAAACCGAGACATTACACCCTAGACTATTGGTTATTAAATATTATTAATACTTTGTATGATATTGGTTTATCAATAAATATCATGTCTCATTTTTTTATATTTGAAATTTATTGAATTGAATACCACAATAGTAGTTGTCTTACTTTCCAATTGATCCACTCTTTTTTCTAAAAGAGTTTTATATGATGATCTAGTGGGAGTGGAAGGAATAAATATTATTTTCTACTTTTATGTGCTTAGTATAGAGGAATATAATGCACCAAGTACTCACCCATTTTTTTTGGAATCCAATTCTTAAAGACATCCAAGATTATCATCAATTTTCATAATGTGATGCAAACAATTGAACTTGAGGGTAACAAGGTTCATTTAAAAAAAATCAATCCAAGAAAAAACCTTCAAGAAATATATCCCCTCTATAAAATCACTCATGAATAATATACTGATCCTATAAAAGAATCAGGTATTCCTTATAAAGTTTTATCAGTAAGAGTTCATTTTAACAAATAAAATTTCTATTCCCTAAAATCTAGATATTGCGATTCCATGTAATGAGAAGATATAAGAACTAAATTTTTTTATATTTTATTTTAAAGGAAAATTATTGAGAAAAAATTTATATGATGATATCGAGAAGAGAATTTAAAAATAGGATGGACATGAAATTATTTTAGGGGACTTATTATTTCCTTGTAATAAATTGAAATATAATAGGGTATATTTTCGTAGTTATGCACTAAGACGACCCCGATGTTCTTTGAATTAATTTTATAAAAATATTAAAAATATTTTATATCACCCATGACCAATTTCATAAAGAAAATTGGATATCTAATAAAAACAGACTAGAATATGAAACCTGAGACCGATGTTTAATTTGGAATAGAAGCTTTACACTAGGAATGAACTAAAGTTGTTTGGAACATGATGTTTAGATAAACCATACATTGGGAGGTTCATTTAGTGGATTAATTATTTAATTAATTAATAAATTCATTAATGATACAATACCTAATATCCTTTAAAAATACCCTATTATGGTGGATCAACATTGTTAGCTGCATAACACTTGGATCATTAAGTAGAGGTTCTTCGAACCTTCATTAGAGTGGTGAGATCTGACAACAACGATCTTTCATATCCAGGTGAATCAAGGCATAGGGAAATAAATGGCTCTTCCCCCATTATTGGTAAGCACATTCATCCCCAAAAAATGATCCAATAATGAGGTAAGAATCATCATTTTTTATTCTTCCAATACAAATAAAATAATGATAATGATCAATTATTTTTCTTTGATATTTATTTAGGTTGAACCTCTTCACGTGCCATTTTATCAGACTCAAATTGTTTATTCAAATGATATCTTCACTTATATATGAAATATCCCCTTAAAATATCCAATTTTATGATCAATATCAAATTATGATTATAAAATGATGATATCATCTTTGTTCTTAATCCTTTCTCCAGCAGGTTTTTTGTGTTCTTCATCGTTAAACCATAGTGTCCTGATTCAAATAATGTTTGATCGGTCTAAGAAAGATCAAACCACCAAATAAATGGTGGATATTTTCAAAATTACTGTATTGAGATTTCAAGGTTCAATTATTATGGATTGGGGGTAGCACTAATGGATTTTTATATCCCCGGTCCAAATAAGTGTTGGAATTGGCACGAGAGGCACATGAGGTTCTTGCAATATTTGAACAGATCGACAAAAATAAACCAGAGGGCCAAAATAGATTAATAAGGGACTTTCCATTTAATTTTGGGATACCTATAGGAATTATTCAATTTAAAAAATGGATTATCTAGAAGAAATAATGGATGATATTATTTTCTCAAAAAACAACGTGAATACGCAATGTGCAGTTTAGTAGAATACCTGACATGTTCCAAAAAAATATTTGGAATTATGGTTTCCATGAGACTCTAAGTATAAAAATCCATGTGAAAATCTGACACATCATGTGACTTAGTCCTTGAAGACCAACATGTATATCAAGATTATAAGGGCATAGGCATGACCAGACACATGCTATGGACTCGCACATGACTACGTACACGTGCACGACCAGGAGAACAAGGCTTAGCCCTAGTTGGCTAAGAAGAACCATGTAGTCCCCCTACATGAAATTTAATGATAAATTCGAATTGATCCATCTACTAGGGAGAATATCATCAAGAAATAGATTGGAACCAAACAATGCGTGGGTCCCCTATATGCGATGTACCTCCTCTTGAGTGAAATTAAATCTCTCGTATATCCTTCATTTGGAAATATAATTTTCCAAGTGATTAGCCTATCCTAAGTGTATTTATAAATATAACATGATGGTGACCTTCTTTTTTTATATATGATGTGAGATGTTACAGGAATGATAATTCTATAGGTACCACTTGACAATGACAATGATCAATCATAATCAATAGAGAGATTCATATGGCACACTTCCAATGGGATATGGCTTGGGTCCTATATATACTATAAGAGTGGAACCCTAATATAATTCTGGTAAAGGGTTATCTATCTATAAATAGAGTATAATCTTACTATACATATAGGGTATGGGTCTTATATCCATTAAGTTGTACCCTCCTACAGAGATAGGGCATGTATCCTCTACCCATTGAGTGAAACCTCATGTAAAGATAGAGACTGGGTAATATATCCAATTAGATTCACCATCCTATGGATTTTGCGAATAGATCCCATTTCCACTGAGTATAACCATCCTATAGAGTCAGTTCATCGGTCATCTTCCTACTGAGTGGCCTCCTCCAGATGGGATAGGGCATGGGTGCTCTATCTACTAAGTTGTACCAACATACTAAGATATGGTTTGGTTCCTATATCCATTATCTGAGTAACACCCTTCTACTAGGATATTACTTGGATCCTCTATCTAACATATGATAGGTAACCTTCTATTTGGTCAGGGGATGGATCCTTTACTACATATGGAGTGGAACCCACATGTTGTACTAGTGTACGAGTCCTCTACCAATATATTATGTAACCTCTACATCAAGGCATGGTGGAGAGGTGTGGATCGAGGTGGATGATTCTTTTGATGGACATCTAAGATGTATGGAATAATTAATGGACCAATTGGAAATAATGGAAGACACTTTTCCTAGGATGGGTTGTGATATGATGATCCCCTTTCCCTCTCGTTTGGGTTTCTTTTATGAAAATATATCCTTGTGGATTTGTTTTCATTTATCTATTTCATTGGGTTCAGATATCTACTCATATCATGTCTCTTAGTGATCCTCCTTATGCTTTTGATGAATCTTATTTGGTATGGATATACCCATACCAACATGGAATTTTCCAATGCATGTATTGTCTTATATATACAATAGAGGTTAGTGGTGATTATTGAGGAGCACTGGGATAACTGATTAAATTTGTCCACATATAGTAGTCAGGTCGTAGAGATCTAGATTCAAGCTCTCTTAACATTTACTTTTCAATTTTATGTCAATTTGGGACATCATTCTGGTTGGGGATATATTTTTACCCTTTACTTTTCTATTTTTTCTATCATACTCTTGTATTCCCAAGAGGTTGTTACTTGATGGTTGCTAATCTAAATAATACAATATTTAATATTTATTCCTGTGAACTTATTTAGGGACATGTTTGTGTGAATATATACATGTGAATTAGGAAAAGGCCCCACAAATTAATTATTCAATTAGGTTCTTGTATCCATCCTTTGGTTTATAGAGACATGATTGAGGATGTCATGGCTCAGATCCTTGCTGGCCAGGTGTCCATCGGTGGGTCAGTTCATGAAAGACTTGTGTTAGAGGTGGTTTGTCCTTAGGATGGTGTTTGCAGTTTTTTTACGCTGATGAGGTTTGGTAGGGAACATAGGGAATAAGTGTCAATGTGTCTCGATTGGGGATTTCAATCCCAAGAACATTGTGTTTGTGAGGTTCTCTAAATATAAATTCAACATGACACCAATTAAATTATTTTTGACTCAGTATACTAAGACAATGGTTGTAGGGAAATTTGGAACATTCATCATATAATATTTAGTCTATTGGTTGTCTTTTATGAGTAAGATCCACATATATATATGCTCATCTTACTATAGTAGGTCTTGATTAAATTTTCAATATTCCTCTATGATGATATCCATCAAGGTTACTAATTCTGTATCATGAAATAATCAGGTATGTGATGACGCCACAGTTCAGGGGACAAAATGAAAGATCATTCCTTTAGAAGGGCATGTAGTATCACCCACGACCATCGAAAAGTAGATTATACTAGCAGAGTAGGATTGGGATTCACATAGGTTTAGCACACTACTTTAGTTCCATCTCTAGAGGTTGATTATGTTACATTATCAGATAGATCACACGAAGTGGTGGATTTTCTTGAGTCAGTGGTAGGAGTTTTTATGATTTTGTAGACCCCGACTGATCATATGGTTGTCCTTTCAGCCAGTATTTTCTACTAAGCAGTTGGGAACAGGTGGAGCTTAGACATGTAGATGTATGATGGGTTAACACTCTCATGTTCCAACATATAGTTGAAATTTCATGAGGATTAATACCCCTATTTTGTGTCATCATTTCATATTTAGGAGTTTCTAGTTCTGTATCATGGAGGTATGATTGTTTTTTAGTGTGTAGTGAAGTTCACTAAACTCATGTGGTACTCCCTCTACATGATTCGAGATGACTACATTTGGTTGAAGAATTATGAGTAGGGTTCCTATAGAAAATCCATGCTATTGTTCTACCCCTTTTGTATTTTAACATATGATGGATAAATAGAGTGGGCACTGGTGACAGAGAGATTTGTATTATATGTACACCTTGCAATTCGAGTTGCAAGCAGGTGTAATAGGGCTAACTTGTATATAATAGATAGTATGATCCAGTAGGTTGGATCTTGTAATAAGAGATCTTCTCCCTACCATACTCACAAGAATCAGATCTTGATGAAAAATGACTACATTAAGGAATGAGGAATCTTAGATAGGGGCAACACTATGAATGTGATAAGGCATATCACATGAAATTTTTTCCCTTAACCAAACATACTAAGGAGGGATGATGAAACTTGGATGGACCATCATGATGGAGGTAGTATTTTTGATCATGACTCTCTAAGGACAGTGTATTGTGGACTCTAAGTATGTGGAGTTGGAAGTTGAGTAGGTGGGGCTCCAAGAGTAGGTGTTGTGGGTGGTAGATAAAATTATGATCTCCTTCCCTGAAAACCAATAGGAGGCCTACATAAGGCTCAGAGACCTAGTGGTATGGGATATGGTCAAATATAGGCCCATAAGGTGTAAGAATTATGAACTCCTGAGATGCTTAGAGGCATGATATATGTTTTATACTCATTTTTAGTATTAGTAGACACGAGTGTGATTTATTCCACCATATCTTTACTACCGGTGAGATAGTTGGGGCTCCCAGTTACGGATTTATCCCAGTAACGTTTCATTGAGTTTCTTACATGGAAGTATTCATTGATATCATTTATCTTCTAGTAGTGTGATACATATTTTATGGTAAAGAGAATTTCTAATAGAATCCCATGGTCATCATCATAGTACCCTATGCCTTAATCTTGGGTATGGAAAGGGTTTCCACGGTCTGAACCCAGATTGGGTGTCACCAAAAACATGGAAAATGTCTTCGCACTGAAGGTATGATATTCTTATTTGTGGGTGAGAGAGATTTCAGGGTGAGATGAGTGAGATTTATGAGTATGTGATTGAAACCCATCATCTATCAGTTGCTGAGTGTATCCCTTTGAACAACAGGATATTCAGGATTCTTGATTCTTTCATTCATGGAATATTTTATGAACAAATTCCCTAAGAATGTTATGGGTGTACCTAAGAGGTGGGATATAATGTTTTTCATCGAATTTCAACCTAGTACCACTCCAATATCTTTTGAATCATAACATAAGGACCCTACCAAAATATTGGATCGACTGTTACTGTTGGAGGACCATTCAGAGAAGGGTTTTGTCAGACCCTTTGTGTTCCCCAAGGAAGATCCAGTTTTTTCATTATAAAGAAGACATGAGTTTGTGTCTTTTTGTTTATTATCATATCCAAAACCAGGTCATGAATAATAAAAAATATACCTTTTTATGTATTGATGACCTCATTAATCAGTTGCGTGGATCAATATAGTTCTTGAAGAATCATCTCAGGTCTGGCTACCACTGGTTAAGAGTTCGTGAGGATAATATTCTTTTCTTTTCATTCTGATGTCACTATGGACACTATGAGTTAATGAAGATTCATTTCAATGTGATTACTTCCCCCACTGTTTTTATTTCATTGATGAATTTACTATTCCATTCATACATGGAATTATTTTTTTATTTAATAATGACACATTGATATCATCTGAGTTAGAGTAGGAGATTGAAGTGCACTAGAGGATGTTTCAATATTTTCTTCATGATTAACATCTCTATTTTATGCCCTTGATGTTCCAATTTTTTATCAATGAGGTTTACGTTCCATAGAATATCATTTTTGAGAGTGGAATTCTTATAGACAAGTAAAAGATTGATGTTTTGATTTATTGGGATCCACCTAAGAGTGTTTCATATGTGTAGAGTTTTATTTGATTGACAAGGTACTGTAAAAGGTTTTTGGAATACTTATATGGGATTAAATCCCCATTTACCATACTAATGTGGAGAGGGTATTTGTTTACCTAGATGGTGTAGTGCCAGTAATTCTTTATAGAGTTGAGTTTGAGGGTGAAAAGTTCTCAAATTTTGATACTACAAAAGGATGGTGTAGATGACATATTCTATTGTTATTCACCTTGAGATAAACTAACCTATATATTTGTGTAGATAATGGAATTTATCATACGCGGGTTAAGGCAGTTGAGACCCTATGAGTGGAACTATGTGAATCATGACATGGATTTGGTAGTGGAGATCTTCACATTGAAGATGTGGATGCACTATATTCTAGGAGAGTACTTTGGTGTTTATTCATAACATCAATTTCATAGGTTTTACCTTTTGAAGAGAGTCCTAAAATTCGATATAGGAGATGGATGGAGTTCTAATTAGATTTTAAATTTTAGACATTCTGTACTCCTAGGAAGGGAAATGCGGTGGAAGACTCCCATAATATGAATTTCTAATAATTCATGGTGGAGGAAGTGTCTGAGTAGTTCTCCATCTCTTAGAGGATCCTAGTTGATGGGGAGTTTGAAACTTTTCTTCAGTCTATGGTGTTGTCCCCAACACTACGACAACATGTGAGGGAGGCTGAGTTGAGAGAAATTGATTGTGAAGTACTACATGACTAGATATCCTCAAAAGATTCACCAGATAGATTTTATGCTGTAGGGAATTACACCATCATTTTTCAAGTATTGTTGTTGGTCCTAGTCATGTTGTCGGAGGAGGTGATTAAAGAGTATCATAATTCTCATTTAGTTGCAAATCATGATGTGGGGATGAGATATAGTGATATTTCATGGATTGTTTGGTCTTTTGGAATGAGACAGAGCACGGAAAATTTTATCTCTCAATGCCTCACATGTCTTCAAGTACTAGTTGTTCCCAAGTTTCTGTAGTTTCTTTGAAACCACTTAATATCCCAAAGATGAAATGGGCTGAAATATCCATGGATATTATGATAGGGACTACATATAAAGAGATATTCCATAACAAAATTTGGGTTTTAATTGAAATCCATTCAATGTTGACGCACTTACATGCTATCAGTAAGATGATTTTGGTAAATATTTGGGGGATGATTTCTGTTTCAGAGAACACCCAAATTCCGGGGATTTTCCCAAGTATTCTTTCGACTGTGATGTGTTTTTTATGTCAATGTTTTGGAGAGGATAGCATAGAGAATATGGGATCCATATAAGGATGAGAAATTCCTTCCACTACTAGAATGATGGGCATACCAAGTGCACAATCTTAGTGCTAGAGGATATATTGATAGAATGGGTGTTAGAATTTGGTCATATTGTGTAGGATTAGTTACCATTGGTAGAGGTTTCTTATGATAATATCAAACAATCTACTATCATAATGGATGGTTTTTAGTACCTTTATAGGAGTACCTATATGTCACCATTATACTAGTCTATGATCAGTGAGTCATCTCTTTTTAGGCTAGATATGGTGTAGGTGATGATGGTGAGGTTCTTGGTGATCTAAGAGCAGATGTGGAGAACTTGGATTAGGAAGAGTTGTTGTGCATACCAACATAATAGACCATTAGAGTTCATGTTGGGAGACCATTTTTTCATGAAATTATACACATGATATAGATTGTAGAGATTCAAATGGTGAGGTAAACTACCCCTGAGGTTTATCAGGTCATTCCAGATCATAAGGAGGGTTGGATAGATTACTTATTTCCTCTCTTTACATACAATTTTGGGAACGATTTGATGATTTCTTACATTACTTGCAACTAAAGGGATACATGCATGATCCTATGCTTGTTTTTTATTAAGTATATATGGAAATAAATGATAGATACACCATTTTTGAGCACCCGTCATCGATTGAGGATTCAAAAGATAGGATAATTAATGGAAAGACTATTCCCTTGGTTTGTGTATTGTGGAAGATCGAGAGCATGTATGAGATACCATGGGAGAAAAAGAGTGATATGTAGTTTTAGTATCCCTAGATATTTGTTTAGTTATTAATTTTGAGAAAAAAAATTTATTTTTGGAATAATCTAGAGAGCATGTTTTTCTTTTTAATTATTTGAAATATAAAAACAAATATTTTCAAATACAGGTGTGGAGACGATGCGCAATTCTGAAGCCTAGTGTCCCTGAAATTAATTTTATAAAATTATTAAATATAATTTATATCACGTGGAGTCAATTTAATTTTGAAATTTTTATATATACCTAAACAAGGTTATGAATCATAAATTTATGACCATGGTTGAATTTGGTATGTGAGGATTACCCTATGAAGGAACTAAAGTTGGTCGGCATGGGATGTTCGGATAAAACAACCATGACTAAGTGTGTAGAGTGGATTAATTAATAAAACCATTCATTCATTAATTAATAAAACCCTGATTCCATATATAAATACTCTATTATGGTGGGTATTTAGGGTAATCTCCATAACCATGGGATCATTAATAGGTGGTTTTCCACCCATCATTGGCGAGATAAGATTAGTTGTTGAATATCTTCAACATCAAGGTGATTCGAGGTGCAGAAAATGCAACCGATCTTCCCCCATCATTGGTGAGAATGTTTCTCACCAATAATTGATCCAATATCACTGTAGTATTAATCATTTTTTATTCTTACATTATTATTAAAATATTGAGAATGCCCGATTCATTTTCTCTGATTTAGGATTAATTTGAGCCTTTGCATGTTCCCGTTTATTAGATTCCAATTTTTTATTTAATTTATAATCCCATTTTTTCCTGAAGTCACCGCATACAATCCAAATTTATATGATTATTAGAAAATAATGTTTTTCCAATGATAATGTAAACATTTTTTATGCCTTTCCCTCACCCATTATTCATGTTATTCATCATTGGACTACAATGCCAACATTAGACTATTGTTGGGTAGATCCAAGCATAATAATACGCCTAGATTCATAGTGGATGTGTGCATGAGGACTGAATTGGGATTTGGAGGTTTAAATGCTACTAATTTTGGGTAGCAGTGATGGTTTTTAGGATATAGGATCTGAAGAAAACTTGGAAGTGGAACCGGAGGTGCACAAGGTATGTGTGATATATGAACAGATCAATGAAAATAAAATTTCCTACCACCTAAAGGAAAAAATTAATGAATTGAGAAATTTTCCTTCAATTTTAGACAACATACATTACTGATTTAATTTACTAAATGAATATCTAGATGAGCGTTCATAAGATCTGTGTTTCAAGGAATATATGACTATATCTCATGTAGTTTTGAAAAACACATGGCATGTAACTTATATTTCCATAGTATTAGGGTTTATGTGATATTACTAGTATGAATTGCCTTATGGGTCCTCCAAACACTAGGTAACTAGGTTAATTTATCATAGTGTGTAGTCCAATAGTACACTAACACTACTAAGTACACACCATGTACTAATACATATCCAAGTACCCGAGCATGAGTAGGAGAACACGGCTTGGCCACAGGTGGCCGAGACACATCTGGTTGTCCACATACACATCATGTATGGATATATAAGTAGTGATTAATTTAATTTAAAGAAAAGTAATAGGTATTAGAGTGGATTCACATTCCATTTTGGTACCCTACAATCTATCTACCTCATTTTTTGGTGACTTTTACATCTAATATCTCCTTCATTTGGGCGTGGATTTGGCCTACTGGTGGCCTATCAGGAGTTTTTTTCCATTTATAGCAGGATGGGTTTCTTTGTAATGGATTCTGAGATATGATGTGAGATATTTTTGAATGAATATTGTTTAAGAGATGATCGAAGATAATAGTGATCTGGTAGGATCATTAGAGGGATTAGAGTGGCATGATCCTTCTTCGATATGGAATGGGTCATATATGTATTATAAGAGTTGGAGTCCCATATGGAGTTAGGGAATAAGAACTCTATCTACTATCATCGTGTAACCCTCCTATGCATACATGGAATGGATACTATATTGGTTGAGTGGAACACTCTGATGGAGATAGGAAATGGGTCTTCTATAAATTTAGTGGCACCCTCCCTTGAAGACAAGGCATTGGTCTTTTATCCATTGAGTGGAATCCTATTTTATAGATATGACATGATCCCTCTATTTGATGATTGTAACCCTCCTTTAGATTCAGTGTATGCGTACCTGACCTACTAAGTTGAACCATTCTTTAGGTACTTTATACGGGTCCTCTAACAATTGATTTTCACCCTCCTACTTGGATTGGGAATGAGTCATCTTTCTTTTATCTTATTGGAAGCCACCTTCTGTGGAATTAAATGGTTCCTCAATCTAACATATGAATGGGAACCTCTTGTTTGATCATGTAATGGGTACCCTACCTCCAATGTAGTGCCACCCTCTTGTTTTACCCCGGTGTAGATCCTCTATATAGAGATTATTTCACTTCAACTGGGAAATAAAACGGTGTGGTGTGTCTCAATAAAGATTCTTCTTCAAAAACACCAAAAATTTATTGGGAATCATTGATATACTCCTGGGAACTAATGGAAATCTATTTTCATGGGTTGGTATGTGTGATGGGGATCCCCATTCTCCCTTGTTTGGGTTTATTTTATAAACATATATCCCCATTGATTAATTTTCTTTTCACTCTTTCTATGGGTTGGAATTTATACTCCTATGATGTGTCATATTCCACCCCCCATTATCTTTTTGGGAATCCTAATGGATATTTATATTTTCACCCCTACACGGGACTTTCTTAAAAAGAATTGTCTTATGATGATGACAGATATGTCTGTGGTGATTATCGAGGAGCGTCGGGATACCTGAGTGCATTTGACAATGTACACTAGTTAGGGCATGCAGATATGGATTTAGGCTCTCTTAGTACATAATTTTATAGTTATTATTAGATTAGGACATATTTATGGTCGAGAGTGTATTTTTTACCCTTTAATTTTTATTTTATGCTCCCATACTCTTTTATTACCTAGAGTTTGTTACATGCATGGTTATTACTCTAGATGTTACTATATTTTATATTTATTACTATACAATTTTTGTTGAGATGGTTTAGTTCATGCATACAAATACATTATGAAAATGACTCCTGTGTTATTTGTTCCCGTCACACTTGTCCCAAACCCATGACCTCTGGAGATGGGGATGGTGTAGTGGTGTCATGACCCTTTGTTGTCCAAGTGGGATCCAATAGGTTAGGTTATGACAGGGATCATAAAATGTATTATAACGGGATTTGATGCATTGGAATAAGCGTAGGATGAGACACAATCAATATATCTCATAGTATAAAATAAGTTGATAAATTCCTGATAAAAATCTACTAAAGATGCAGAGGTAAGAGTATAATATTCTAAGAATAATTAGAATAATGTTCTACATGATCAAGGAAAATTTCAACATATTCAATTTAAAAATATAATGTTTTCAATTAAGATTCCAAATTTGAAGAAACAAAAATAAATATACATGGAACAATAAATATTAGGTGAAATATTTTACAATAAGGGAAGAAAATAAAATTATAATTTGGAAACAAGGCTTTTAAAAAATTCATGACCAGTTCACAATAGGATGTTGACAATATAAATCTAGAAAGCTTAGAGAACAATTTCAAAGTATTAATTTTTAAGTGTTTTTCTGATGTTATGGTAATAATGGTCACAAATCCTATTTTTATTAGATTAACAATTCATTACCAATAATGTGGAACCGAAAATGGGGTTAGTGAGCATGTAAAAAATCGCAATGAAAGGAACATGTGACCATATCTATAGTATAGTTTCTTACAAAAAACAAATTTCAGATTCTATAATTAGAGTATCCATATATTTTGAAAGGAATTTGGTTTCCAAATATTCATATTTCTATTTCCTCAGAAATATCTGACACGAATAAAAAATTTATAAAAAGTGTCTAGTAGTGTTTCCAAATAAACTAAAATTTGAAAAAATAAAAATAGTGGAAGATGAAAAAAATATCAAGACAAAAGGAAATAAAATAAAGGATTAATAATAAGAAATCCTATTTAATTTCTATGGGAAAAGTCGACAAAATTCCATTATAATCTACCTCATGAACTAATGTAGATTCTCTAACTTATTTAACCCATATATTTATTACATATACTATAGTTAGGTCGAGCCAATGAAACAAAGCTAAGGTTCTTATTCAAAGAAACACCATTTTTGATGTTTTATAGGATTTAGAAGTTTATGATAAACTGAAATTTTCCCTTAACCCCATTTTATCATTGAATGAGTTGTTCTTACATTGGTCAGAGTTTATTTATATTTATTAAAAAATCATGGATGGAAGTCATCAGGATATCCCCTGAAAAGTAACAAGTCATTAGAGAACATAATATTCATGATGAATGGTTAGATAATTATTTAATTTTAAATTATTCAACTCACTTTATTTTTTATATATGGCATGTTTAAATTTTAAATTCTAGCAATCGTGTTTAAATTGAAATTGCATGATCATGATTTAAATTTTTATAATACTAAACTGAAATGGGAGAAATGCATTTCTTAGGAACCTAATGGTTCTATGTTTTATATTTTACTTATATTGATATTGAATTATAAAAATAGATAATTAAATAATAATAGTGAATAATGGATATTAAATTGATGACTCACTATTTTAATGAATTTTTTGGTTCATTTAAATGAAATTATTCTGAAATTTTTCATACCTTGAATTTCTAAAATTCATGCCTATTGGTTTGTTTTTATTAGTAATTTCAAGGTTTATTTTCCCAATGATTATATTACATTCATGGGAGGATTTATAGTAAAAAAAATTACTATTTTATCTTGATCATATTTCGTAAGTGATATTGGGACCTGTCACCTTCTACTACTTTTATTGGAAACTTTTCAAAACTACTATTGAGAAAACTCATATATTACCTGATTAATGGATTTTTATTTAGAAGAACATATCCTTGAGACCACCATATACATTGATCCTTGTTTCTAAAATTGAGACCATGAATGACCATGTTCGGAATGAGCCACATTTTAAGCCATTTAAATCCGTTCCTTTATTACACATAATATTTTAAATGATATTTTATAGTTGAATTCTGGGAACATGCAAGTCACTATTTAATGAATGCACTGTATTGTAATAAAAATGTGTGGAATTTATATTATTGGGTGTTGAGAAATTTTTGTTGATTTATACATTGATCATTCATTGATTTATCTTTCTTAAAGAAAAAAATTAAAAAATAATTGGTTGTGACATGGGAGAATAAATAATCAACATTACTAGACTGATGATGTTTATCATAAGTGGTTAGGTGATGAGTATGGGGTGTATTACTAGAATAAATTTTTGGAATTCTATTATTAAATTCAATATTTTTTAAAATTGTTTATGGTAGATGATGGTCAACTATATAGGTTTGGTGATATTCCACCATGACATGGATCTCGAGTTCACTTGTTTTCTTTTATATACATATTTTTTCTCTATTAAATTAAATGAGATCTCTTCACATGAGGGATTTGAGCTATTCAATTTATTAAATGGAATACGACAGATCCAGATCATAGAATATGTCATACTTCTGATTGAGGAATTTCATCAACCTTGATTATAATAGGTTTTGAAATATATTTAACCTTGGAAATGATGATTTAAAAAAAAAAATCTTGAAGTAAAAGAGTGATATATCAAAATTTGATAATTCAAATGAATTTATACAACCTACATGAATAATTAGGGATCCTAATACCAAACATAGGGAAAAGTACTTTATTTTTAGCCCCCATTCTGTTTCAATTGAATGTTATTTTACATTTGAATTATCATTTTCATAATAAAATAATAAAAAAACTTAGGTTAATTGAATCAGTAAGTGAATAAATTTGAAGCTCTTAATGTTATAAAAATATAGTCATCCATTTTACAACAGTAGGAAAATAAAATTTGAATTTATACAAATGATCTATCAAGGGATCAAGAAGTAAACTGCTACTAATACTGAATATCAATTTTTAATTTATTTTTCTATAGTATTTTAAATTATTCAAATGTAATTTATTAAATTTATATTTCAATAATTCCATTCTATTTTCTTTCATTATTCTCCCTCTCTGTAAATATTCATTCTATATTTCTATTTCTTCCACTATTACCTCTTTTACTCTCATCTAGAGTAAATGAACCAAGTCTTGTCCTCAATGGGGTGTGGTGTTCTTTAATTTTATGCATTAATTTTTAAATGATTTAATGTGTTTGTTGTGGATGAGGGTGAATGTTATAGATGTTGAAACCATCCACCACGACATGGATTTTTTGTTCACTTCATTACCTTTATTTATATATTTTATATTCCTTTCATTGAATTAGAACTCCTAAAATTATGGAGTGGAGTTGTCTAATGGATGAAAAAAATACAATGCAGCTATGTTTTTGGAAATTTCAAACTATTAATGTAGGTCGGTCATCAAACATTATTATTAAATGAGGTGTAATTTATTTTTCCCAAGAATTTAGTACTTCTCATCGAATAATTAAAATTTTGAATATCTAGATAGATATATAACGATTTTAAAATCAAACTAAATCTAAAAAATCTACATAAAAAATTACATAAATTGAAACTAATCGTAGGGTCAATAACCTTATTCTCTAAACACCATTATGTTTTCATTGCATTATTGTGTTGAATTTAATTCCAATTGTTTTCTCAAAATAAAAAATGAACAAAATCAAGTTGTTTAGGTTAATATATTTAATTAGTAAATAACTATGAACAAGTAAACTACATTTCATGAAGTGATATCATTCAATAAAATGTAAAGATAAGATATAAATGAAAATAAGTGAACTCAATATCAATACTATCATGAATGATCACCAAAACTGTACACTTCACCCTCATATATGACAAATAGATTGAGAAATATATAATTTAATTCCTAGAATCTAAAAACATCACATAACTCCCTCATAGACAAACCTCAGGAAAGTTACTCTATAGGAAAGTGTAAGAGAACAAAATGGAATAATGTAAAGGATTAAAGAATAAGAGTGAGAGTAGGATAGAGAAAAAATTGTATGAAAATATAATGGAACTCTTGAATTAGAAATATGATAAATTATGTGAAATAATTTAAAATATACTAGGAAAATAAAATAAAAACAATGTAGATACAGTTTTATCAGTCCTCTTCCTGATACATATATTAATACATTTCACAACATTAAACTCCCTTATGTATATAGGGAGGAATCTGACTTCTTCATTAATTCATATCATTAGTATCTAGATTTTATTTTAAATAAATTCTTGAATATATCTATTTGGAGTATCATTTTATTTTTATTTACAAATATATCAAGTATTTTAAAATTTCATTGAAGAATAAAACTATGGCATAGGATGAAAAATTATGGTGAAACATCCTTGTCTTCTACATCAAATATTTGGTGTTGTGGCATGGACATATCTTAAATGAAAAAAAAACTATTTATGTAAATATTAGTTGCTGTAAACATGGAACCCTACATGGTTCATTGTAAATCCCTATATTGTTGTTATTGTTGTAAATGTTTTTAAATATAGTTATACGATTTTGATTATGCTGATGGCATAGTGTATGCTCAACAATACAGCTTTTGGACAATATATGTTTTTATCTTCAGGCATTCTAGATAGGAAGACATCCATGACTGTAGCCTCCGTATTCTTAAAAAATTATTCTTCTTCCTAATGTATAACCTCCCTGGGGAAGTTAATTCACTATGACATAGTTGAACCTATGATGGTGAGCAGGCGACACAACATCAATGCAACGACGTAGGGATCATCCTCAAACATCCAACCTTCACAATGGATAGATAGAGATCCTCTTCATCATTAATGAATCATTTTAATCAAAGTGGTCCCCACCTAGGTTGTATGAGGTCCCACATGTGATTCATTGCTATATTGGGCCTTAGAACTATAAATAATCTCTATCTCTAGCTACAAATGTGGTTGAAATGGCATTTCTAATGAGTTGAAAATGGTTGTGGGTGCCATTGAGCTATAGAAGGTAGTGTTAAGGGGGTGTTTGGGTGAAGGGGAGTGTATGTGAATAGGAAATACACTATTTTTTCAAAATAATGAAAAATAACTATATGGTTTCCACCCCACATCAAATTTTGGTAAGGATAAGCTATCATTTTTGTAAAAATCTATGGAATTCGATGTTCACAACACCATTGAGGATTGGGATCAGCACCTGCATACAGATCTCACACACTATATGGGATCTTGTAAATATGTAAAGGCCTAAATGGGAATTGTGGCAACCACTTCAAGGGATCCTTATTGTGTAGCCCCTTCACCTCACATCGCATGAGGATGACCCCTTGGATGGTTGGCTTGTCCAACAAACTCTTCTAGGCTAGCTTGGTGGAGGGATAACCTACTGGTTGAGGGATATCATGGTATTCCCATATTCTATTACCATTAAAACTTATATATACTTGGTAATAATTCAAAAAAAATTGATAGTTAAATTCCAAACATTAAAATTCAATATTTTTATTCACTTAAACAAACAGTAATTCATTAAATATAAAATTACACATTTTTAATAAATTATTAATTAAATAGAAAATTTGAATCAAATTCATTTGAAATAATTTGAAATTGTCTAAATATTTACTAGAAAATATGAGTGAATCAATTTTTTATATAAAATTTATAAACTAATTCACTAAAACACTAAACCTAATGAAAATGAAATGAAATGAATTATATTATAATGATTTAATTTTGTCGATATATTATAGTCAAAACCTTACAATTAAATATATATAGTTATAATTAATATTATTTTATTATAATTATTATTATCCTGTATAAATTTATTTCAAAATAATATAATATATTGTTTATATTTATTCGTATAATCAAAATTTATATCAGTTATCATTTATCATTTAATAATAACTATGAATTAATTTAATCAATACACTTCCCATGAGATTCAAATTAATAAATACTCATAATATCAAAACTAAAATTTGAAAATTAATATTATTAAGTAATATTTTTGAAAGAACAATATATTATTTCTTCAATGACATATACATATATGTATATTAATATATCCAATTACATATTAGTAATAGATAATTAATGTTTTAAATATTAGACTATGTATTAGAGTTTATTAGTTAATTATTGCACAGTTTTATTATGTTAAAAACAAGGTACTACAATAATTTTTATTTAATAAAAAATATATATTTAAAATCAGGTTATTTACAGTCATTTACCTATATAGAAATGATATGTATAGTTTCTATAATTTGAAATATCAAGTGGTTTTTTCATGTGATATTCTATAATATATAATATTTCTGTGAATAATGAACATATAGTTGATAATTCTAAGAGAGCCCTAGAAGACTATTGTTTATGAGGAAGAAGGAAGAGTCAAATCCAAGAGGTTCTCATGTGATGAAGACCTAGTGAACCTGAGTATTCATTATATATGAGTAATATTTAGATCCTTATAGGGTCTAGAGGAAGTCTCAGGACATAAAATCTTATTCAAGTAGTTTCTAATGTTCTTAAACCAATACATGGGAAAACATTGTGATCTATAATGTTCATAGAGGTATATTAATTTGTAAGTGTAGTAGAAGAAACTAAGATCGTACCAAAATCATTATTAGTTGGATAAAACATTTTATTGAAGGATCTTGTGACTATGGTGTCTAACTATTTTTTAAGGATTATTGTTGTTAGGGTGTATAATCAATCATTGAGATGAATATTTTTTACTAGGTTGTATAACTAATTGAAGGAAATTTTAGTTGGGATGTATAGATAAGGGTTTTTATAATCACTTGTGTCTATCATGATTAATATGTGTTCATTTATCCAACCAATATGGAATATATTTCTTATTTTTAGACAAAAATTATAAATTTTACTATTTTTATCATCTTATATATTCTTTTTCATACTATGATAGGATGATATTTTACATCAATGGAATAAAAACATTAATAGTGTCAGGATGTTGGACTATATTGGAGTAACTCGTAAAAATTAAATAGGTCACTAACTTACCCCCCAACCCTCAATGATCCAACCAGATTTGGTAAATTTACATGCGTGAAAAATCTTTATAATTAATATTATTTATCCAAATAAATAAAAAATTAATTACTTAATGAGTGAGCCTAAAAACATAAAACTGAATTGTTTTATAATAGTAGGAATTTTTAGATCCTAAGCTAGGTAGTAAAATATTCTTCTCATATCATAGTTTCTATAATATTTTCCTCTAATTTATATTAAAAACATTAATATCTATAAAACCTATTTAGGGTGACTCTAAAATTGGGAAATGTTTATATCTATTATTTTAAACATTATAATCTATACTATAGTGTAATGATTGTATACAATGAAATAAAACATTAATAGATTATATTTACTATGAGATATCATCTCTCCTCAAACAATTATCTTAATAGAACTATTTGATATCATTTCATTAACAAGTTAAATCAATATCTTCATAATGTCATTCAATGGTATATAATGTAAAAAAATTACTATGCTAGTTTCTTAATTAGTATTTGGTTATATTGGATTTTTTATAATAATTTGTACTATAATATCTCTATGTAAATTGTGTATATATAGTTCTGGTATAGGAGTTAGAGAAATAGGAGATATATAATAATGTTCTCTTAAAATGATAAAAAACATCAAGAACATGTCCAAGAGTTCATCTTATATTGAACAAGTCATGATGAAAATTATCCATATTCTCATTTAATAGATCAATATTTCTTAATAGCATTTGAATAACTATTAAAATATTAGTTCTATTAGCCATGGAAATATCTTATTCTCTATAAATAACAAGTGATTTTGTCTATCTAATTTCTTATTAAATGATATTATACAAACTAATACAAAAACAGGTAAGGAAAGCACCTCCTTTTATCAGTACTAAGAAAAAAAGTGCTGATAAAGAATACCTTTATCAGCGCTATAAAAGCACTGATAAAGAGGCCCTTTATCAGCACTAGAAAATGGCTGACAAAGAAGCCCTGTATCTGTACAACAATTTTAGTGCTTTTAAGGGGTGTCATTTATCATCACTAAAAAAGCATTAATAAAGAGACACTTTATCAGCGCTAAAAAAGCACACAGAAAGAGGAAGGATTTATTAGAGCTGATAAAACCGTAGTCCCATATTTTATAAAATCAGTCGAACAGTGTCATTTGTTTATCACTCCCTAAAGATCTCGCGGTACTGTACTCCTATGAAGACTCACCCCCCCCCCCCACGATCTTCATGTGGACAGACCTCCCCCCCCGATCTTCACGTTGTCAGACTTCCGCAGCTAGCCCTACTTCTTATCCTCCCCCTCAAACCCCCTATATGGATCCTCCTCCCCACAAAATATACTTCTCCTCTTCTTCGCATAACCCTACTCCCTGTGAACCCTACTCCTCAATTTCCCAACAGTTGGCGGATCCTCCCGTGCACCTCCCCCTCTGGCGGTCGTGCCTTCCCCTCCCAACGTAGCACATAAGGCTGCCTACTTCTCTTTTTCTAAGATGAATTTATTTTCTCTTGTTCTTGATTATCTTCTTGAAATTTCTTATTAGGAAGGATGTGACAGCAATGATGATTCAGTTTTTGCATTTTTTTTATTATGGTTGTAATGGTTAATGGTCATACATAGGACTTTTAGATTACCCTCATGTGTTATGTCATGTTTTATTTGACTATTCTTCTCATTATTATGAAATATTTGTCAAATTTTCAGATGAGGTTTGGGACATGAAATTTATCCTTCTTTATTATGTGTAAATTTTTGAATTTTCATGTTATTTTGTTTTCATTGGATGGATAGTACTGATTAACCTAAATATATAATAAATTACATTAAAGGAAATTAAAGTGAAGAGGGAGTTTTTCATGTGATTTATGAAGTTCCATAATATTTCTTATATATTTATGGATTTATTGGTGTTGTTTCTAAGTTATTTATTCATGATGTTGTAAAATAAATTTCTTATTACTAATAATATGATATAATCACCTTTCATTATTTTCTAGTAACTTAATGTAGGAAATGAATTGGATGTTGGGAAATCTGCAATTAAAGTGAAATATTTAAACATTAAATTCCACTTTAATAGAAATGAATGTTTAAGGGGGTTTTTTAGTATGAATTTCTTATATTTTTTTCCCTTTCATGATACTATGTATGGGGTATTTATCACTAGGATTATAAGGATGATGGTTGATTAATGTGGGTGGGATCATGTGGTGTGGTAATTAATACAGTAGTGATGGATGGAATATTGGGTGGTTATGATAGCAATGATACGACTATTTAGGAAGAAAATAATTGGTTTTATGGATTTTAGATTGTGTTTAGTAGTATTTTATGTCATGAAAATTTAGTTTTTATTGGGTGGTGTTATAGTTTCCTTTTGGCATTGAATATGGTTGGAATAAATGAAAATTTTATTGGGTGATGGGTTGGAAATGATAAATGATGGGTTGTTAAATGTTTAATGACAATGATTCAAATAATTATGTTAAATATATGGTTAAAGATAGTATAAATGTTATTAATGATTAATTAATGGATTATAGTGGGTAGTGATTAAATTATTGGTTTTACTATAAAATGGATAACAATTGAAATGCATATGCTAATGAAAATCCAAGAAATTATATTGTAAAATGAAATGAGAATTTGGTAATGATGATATTGATTCTTATGTGATTTGTTGGGGATTATTTGTGGAATTATAATGGAAGTGGTTATTAGAGGGTGGTAGTAACCAGGAAATGGTTGACGAGGGTGTGTGCAGTGTTAGTTTGGTGTAAAACCTTAGGAAAGATTTATGTTTTAATATATACTTATTATATTTTCTTATTATTTATTACGCACCACCACTTGAGTTGAGTAAACTGATTGAAATCCATATGGGTACACTGGTTCTGAGTTTTTTTCTCAATATCTAGGTAACAGAGGGAACACATATAGAACCACTCCCTCTTCTCTTCTCCCCCTTCACACTTAGTATGAATTGAAATGGATCACAGTGGGTGTATATATATGATCTATAAAGAATTTAGGTTTTTGAGTATATATATTATTGTTTACATGATTATGTGTATTTGGTGTGGATACATAGTGGGGGTTATGCATTGTAGGAGGAGATTATGATGTTTATGTCCTTCATGTTCACAATATCATATTGGGATGAGGATGTGCTGTGTGGTTGTGATGTGGATATGGTTTTTATGTGTTTGTGACATGTGTATGTGTGGATATATGGTTATAAGATTAATTAGAAGGGGTTAAAGCATACGAAAGATTCCATTAGAGTGTGAGAATGACCAGATTAGTGGGGAAGTGGATGTGGGGTAATTTATTAATATATATTCTTTTGATATTACACTTAAGATAGAGTTTGTAATTAGAAACTCATGAGGATTTAATGGGATGATATGTCAATAATATTTGCTAAAATATTTATATGGAAAAACATGGGAGACCATCTATGACACAAGTGATTATCCCCCATGTGAATTAAAGTAAGTGACTTGAGATTACCAAAAATATTGGGCATGATGATATTGAATGTAGGGCAAAGAACTAGGAGTGGTAGATGTATCATTATTGATTATTCTTGTGTTTGGACTGGGGTTATATGAAGAAACTATAATGAATCTAAAGTAATTATATTTAATTAATTCCATATTGTATAGATTATGAGAATCCTTTCTTTACTTATAGAGATGGCTACTGGTTTTCATCCAAATGTATTTTAGGTTGGTGAGGTATAAAAGTATGGACTAGTTGACTATAGAAGGATTGACACGATAGAGGAGGATAAGCCATAGAGGATGATTCTGTGTGAGGTTTACAATCTATGACACAAGGGATTATCCATGCAAACCCCTTTGGGTTTGAAAACTGTGTTGATTTTGATGGGGGGTCTATCCTAGTTCTATTGATTTCCAAATCATTATTAGAAATGGTTAGGCTCTATTAATCTCTATTTTTATAAGGAAGTGGTTCTCTTCTACATTATTTAGAATTATGTTTTTCTGTATTTGAACCATAATACTAATATTTTAGATTCAAATAGGATGGAGAAGAATAAAGATTGGATGGATTCTAATTGTTTGACAATATAGTATGAGAACAGAGTGAAAGAGTTCATCAAGTTTGAAAAGGATCACGTAAAGGATCCTTCTGAAATCCTTTGTCCATGTTTAAGTTGTTGTTATTCAAGAATAATTACTCCAGAGGAGTTTGAAGAACATTTGATATGTCACAGAATAGATCGGAGTTATAAATGTTGGAATAAAGATGGAGAAAAGGCGAATATAGCTACAGGCTGGGATAAAACTACATTTTATGGATCATCGGATATGAATAAAAATATGGATAATGAAGAAGACCATATAAAGTATGTGATTACAGATGTCAATGATGATGAATATCATATTGAGGAAATGATATAGACAATTCAAGATGAACTCTGTGATTACCCAATTTTTTTTGAGAAGTTAAAAAGTTGTGAAAAGACGCCATTGTATGCTGGTTGCACTAAATATACACCATTTTCAGATATACGAATGTTATATTAATAGAACGCAGGAAACAAATGGTGTGATGTCAGTTTTATGGAAATACTTTATCTCTTGAATGATATTCCCTCGAAAGATAATGAGCTCCTAAGCTTGACGTATGATGCTAAACGAATGCTATGCTCGATGGGTATGATTTCAAAAAGAATACATGCCTACCCGAAAGACTATATATTGTTTCGTAAGGAGAAAAAATCACTTACATAATTCTCAATGTCTGGTGGTTCCTGATACAAGAAATATGAATCCAGTAATACAAAACTTTTATGGTACTTTGGAATCATTCCAAGGTTTAGGCGTGTATATGGAAGTGAAAAAATGGCAAGACAATTGTCGTGGCATGAAGATAAATGAAATAAACATAATAAATTATGTCATCGGACCAGACTCTCCTCAATAGAAGAAAATTGATCACGAGTATCCTGAATTTGGAAAAGATCCAAGAAACATTCGTCGTGCATTATCTGTAGATGGAGTGAATCCTTCTAGTTTACAAACTAGCACTCACAGTACATGGCATCTTATGTTGGTAAATTATAACTTGCCACCCTGGTTATGCATGAAGTGGAAATTCATCACGTTATCTATTCTTAAACCAGGACCAAAACAACTAGGTAATGATATTTATGTTAATCTGGCTCCTTTGATCATGGATTTGAAAGTATTGTGGGATTTGTGTGTTATATTGTATGATTCTTATAAAAGTGAATACATCACGTTGAGAGTGATTTTGTATGGGACAATAAATGATTTCCCTGATTATGAATTTTTTTTAGGCTATAGAATTAACGAAACTCAAGGGTGTCCTGTGTGCGAAGAAGATATAGAATCAAGTAGGTTGAAACATTCATTGAAATATGTGTTTCTAAGAAATCATAGATTTCTACCTCATCGGCATAAGTACCAATCTTGGACGACATCATACATTGGAAGTTCAGAACGACACACAACACTATCTCCACTAATAGGTGATCAGCTATTTGAGAAAGTAAAAGATGCGAACACTAGTTTTGGTAAACCATTTTCAAAAAACCATATAAAAATTGGTTGGAAAAAGAGATCAGTTTTTTTGAATTACCATACCAGAATTGTTTGTATGTCAGACATTTTTTATGTGATGCATGTAGAAAAAATGTATGTGACAGTGTTATCAGAATGTTACTAAATGCCCCTGAAAAAACAAAGGATGGAATTAAGTCAAGGTTGGACATGGCTGACATGGAAATACAAGAAGAGTTGGCTACCGTGAAGGGTGAAAATCAAATGTTTCTTCCTCTAGCTGCATATACTCTTTCTTGGGAGGAGAGATATCAGTTTTCCAACTTCTTCAATGATGTAAAGGTTCCATAGGGGTATTCATCAAATATCAAGAACATTGTGTCAATGAATGATTTGAAGTTAAAAGGTTTGAAATCACATTACTGACATGTTTTGATGAAAGATATAATTCATATAGCTTTAAATTTCATTTATTCCATGAATTTTTGTCATTCATTAACCAAAATTTGTTTCTTTTTCAAAACTATATGTAGCAATATTTTAGACCTAGCGAAATCTCCAGCTTTGGAAAAAGAAATTTTCATCATATTATGTGGATTAGAAATGTTCTTCCTGCTAAAATTCTTCGATATGAAGGTTCATTTGATGATTCACTTGGTGAGAGAGATTTGAATTTGTGGTCCTGTGCACTATATATGGATGTACCCCGTTGAATGATATATGAAGATTTTGAAAGGGTATGTCGAAAATCAAATTCGGCCAGAGGGTTGTATAGTAGAGAGATATATTATTGAGGAAGCCATTTAATTCTATACCAAATACCTATCTAATGTGGAAAGAATTGGTCTCCTGAAATCTCGCCACATTGTCCACATTAAAGGTGAGGCAATTTCTGGAAGAGATGTTGTGACAATCAGTATTACAGATCGGGAGCAGGCCCACCTTTATGTTTTGCGTAATAGTTGGGAGGTTTCTCTATATATTAAACTCAGAAATAAATTCTTATTTAGTTGAATCCGTCAAGGGCTGAAAAATTGATATCAAATACACATAATCACCTGTTTATAGGATGGTTTCAGGACCATATTTTTAAGGAGTTGGATGAAAATCTAAATTCAAATTCAGAATGACTTTGATGGCTAGCCTCCAGACTAGGTGTGTATGAATTATATTGAAATGGATATGTAATTAATGGTTATACATTCTATGCAGATGAACATGATGAATATATTACCATGCGAAATAGTGGAGTTACATTTGTGGCTGAAGCGATGCATGTTTCTAGTCATAAGGATAGAAATCCAATTTATGAAAATATTTTATACTTTGGAATTATCAAAAAAATATGGGAGTTGGATTATACAACATTCCAATTGTGGATTTCTCAATGAAAACGGGTTGATAACAACAATGGTGTTAAAATATATGAATGGGGATTTGTGAAAGTTGATTTTAGTAAAGAAGGTTACAAAGACGAATAGTTTAAAATGTCATCAGAAGTGGTACATATTTTTTATGTTCCAGATCCCACAAACTGAAAGTGGTCGATTGTTCTCTTATCGTCCAAAACTACTGAAGGGACCGATGAATGTTCAGTTGAGGATGATACATTTAGTTGTACGTCACAATCATTTCTCAGCAGTCCCAATGTAGATGATGGTTTTTATGTTAGGGGAGACCACAATGAATGGATTTGGAAAATAGATAGAGGTGAAATATCCCTCATCCATTGAAAACAAGAAAGAGAATTCAATAAATAGGTTATATTTTGTTTGTAATATAGATCTTGTTGTCTCATGTTATTATATTATCATTACAAAATTTATGTAATCTAAATTATCTGTTCAACCACTTTTTAAGATAATTACTTCTTCATATTCTGGTTCTCCTAACCTTGAGGCTGAACAAGTCTCTCATGCTGCTACTCCTCCTACGGCTGCTCACAGTGTAGAGCAACAACATGTTTCTGAACCTGTTGATGATCCTAGTGTTGAGGTCCAACAACCATCACCACATGTCGTTTCTACGATTTCAGATGAACATATAGATGATGTTGATATCGATGAAATGGTTGGGGATGAAGGACTGATGTCGCAGAAAACACAGGTGTATTGTAGTTTGATGGTGTTATCCAATGTTCGTAAGGTGAAAAGAAATGGCTTCAAATTTGATGTCGGATGGAATGCACGAAGCCAACATGTGAATCCGAACGAGGATATGTTTAGTATTTACATTGGAGTTGTCATTTGGTAATGTGTGCTGATTGACATAGATTCATGGCACTATGTTGTGTCCGGGATGAAGGCTATGATCTGGGAAGAAATTATGGTAACATTATGATATTATTTCTTTAATTTACTGGAAAATAAAATAATGAAACAGTGCTTTACTCTTCTCAATCTCTTAAAGATTAAATTTATAGTAGATGACTCACAGAAGAATTATGTACTAAGGATTTCAGGAAGGATTCATCTAGGTATTTACACTATTTTAACCAAATGTCACCAGAAAGATTCCAAAGGTAAAATAAACCCACACCCACCCATTATCTACGCTCACCTGATATCCCAAGAAGCATGGGATACATTTATTGGTCATCGTGGGGATGAGAAGCTTCAGGTACATTATGGGTGATAATATGTTTTTTGAGGATACATGTATTCATCACTTTGATTTTCAATGTTTCATTAATGAAACAATAACTCAGTACTGAAAATAAATAACGTGCATCAAAACCAACATACCCCTATCATAAAGCAAGAATGGGGTATGCTTCACTAGAAAAGAAAAAGGTACATATTTTAAATTTACAGTAATATTTTCAAGTGCCAATAAACAACATCATAATTATCTTTCAATATTTATATGTAGATTAATGAGTCTAAAACCAAAGACACATCCATCCCACGTCATGTGCTATGGAAGGAGGTAGGTGTTAATAAGAAAGGGAAGCTAGTAGATGAAAAGACAAAAAAGTGTGGGAAATATGTGAAAGTATGACAAGACGATAAAAATATTTGTTTTAAATTGATATTAAATAAAAATAATTAGTTATTTTCCTATATTTGATAGTCATAAGAATCTTCTACTCCTATAAGAGATGCAGACCTATTATCAATGGCTTTGAAGTAGCCAGAACAACACAGTCATGTTAGAGGTGTAGGGTTTGGGGTGACACCCCGAGTATATTTTGAGAAAAATAAATAAATGGATGAAAGAGATGAAAAATTGAAACAAATGAGCGAAAGACTAGAAACTCTTGAAGAACGATTTCAATGGTAGGGAGAGTTTCTAGATACTTTTAGGGGTTGGAAGAAAGGAGAAGACACAACTCAGGAACAACCAGCGCGTGAAGATCCCACCCCACCCCCACCAGCATTGAGGCAAGCCATTCACCTCAAAGCATTGTCTTAGCTGTGGTAATCAATATTCTAATAATTGTTCCCATGAAATGTGAATCAGACAAACACTAATAATTTTCCTGTACTAATATTCTACAGGGTGATAATGACTTTGACTTATATCTGTCAACACCCACCTATCACCGTGTAGTGAGGTCTACAATGTTCAACATCCCAGATGACAAGCTACAGAATAGACCACTTCCGAAAGATCATCTGAAATTGATGATTACTGTATCTCATGAGAAAATGCAGAGCTACCTAATCAACTTGATGATGATGATATCCATACGATCGAAAAGGCTATTGGGACATTCATTGCATGGACGTCACAACTTGTAAGAGTACATGGGTGCAAAGATGTATTTATTTCCTTTTTTTAAAGATAAACCTTTATCAATTAGTCAATAAAGGGTCTGAACCAATGAAAGTTATTTTAGATAGAGAAAGGGAAGGGGGTGGAAAATGTCGGCTCAAAACCATCTAAAAGATCGACCAACCAATCCCAAAGAGCTAAGGAAAGCACAATAACCCACCTATTCTCTATCCACAATTTCTAGCATTGAAGACTCAGGAGGATATGAAGATAAGAGGTGGTAGTAGTCATAAAATGGTTTTCGAAAGGATCATACATGGAGAGGAAAGTCAAAATTTTGTTTCTAATGAAAATGTAAATGAGATCCTTGATAATGGCTGTCTAGGCATAATAGTTGTATATATATATATATATATATTATAGGTATGTTTTCATGAATTGATTTTCTAAAAGCTGATATAATGTTCATATTTTGACTAAATGAATTTTATATTATTGACATACGTATATATGAAAAGCAGTTGAAGTAATTTCTGTATGAGCCAAAATTTGGACCTGTTATTCCTCATACCACATTAACGCATCTAACGAAATTAGAGTCATCAAAGAAGGATGAAATAACGAACGACTTGATGAAAATATTTGAAAGTAATATTACAGATGACATACTCTTGCTAATACCAACCATACAGGGGAAAAAATTACGATTTAAGAATACCAATAATACTTTCCCTTCATTTATTACTTATTTATTTTTGTTTTTTAGGAAATATTGGATGCTAATTATGGTGAACTTGGATCCTCAAAAGATTTATTTCCTGGATTCAATGCAAGGATATCCAACAAAATGACCACAAATGATGGAGTTTGTGAATCTATAAGACACTACATCCTACATTTTAGGCCTAAACAACATGTAATATAATTTATATTATATTTTACTGAGTATTCTGTTATGATAGGGAGATGTATAATTATCATCTATAACAAGGAATGAGGACATGGGATAAGCCTAAGGAGGCGAGCAAGTACTACGTCTAGACATATAACATGGTATATATAATAAAATTTCACTATCCAAAAACATATCAACACAATTTACTTATTTTCCTAATGATCAAATATTTTATATTGTCCAAAACAAAAAAATGATAATGATTGCAGTTATTATGCTTGTATATTTATGAAATAGATCGTTTTTCATCAAGAAAATAGTATCCCTAAAGAGGAATTTTCAAAAACATCTACTATTTAATTTACTTTATTTATTAATTTGTTTATTTATATATTTTGTAGTACTACTCTGACTACCGAAAATCATCATACTCACAAGATGATATAGATTTGTTCAGAAACGAGTGGGCCGCATACCTGATAGAAGAATGTACAGAAATAACATGAAGATCTAACTCGGGGATGTGTACAATTGGCTGTCATTTTTTAAGAAGGCTTATGGTGATCCAATGATGGAACTTTGTTTTATCTAAATGTTCGTAGGAAAATATTAAGTGAAAACAACAACTGACCTATGGAAATCCGACCAAACGCATTAAGATTTTGTTGATCCTTTAGGAGAAAAATCCATGGGTCATTTGTGACGTGTAAGAGTCAACCCTGCCACAATCCAAGGCATGATGTGGACGGTATCACTCAAAGTGTCTCTATTTTGTTTAAAATGGATAGCATTTTATTTGAAAACATCAACTGACATACTTGAATCTGACCAAACACATTCTTATTGTGTAGATACATTAGGATAATGATCCATGGATGTGTTGGTGACATGTATGAGTCAACTACATCTCAATCCAAGGCACGATGTGACTGGTATCACTCAAAGTGTCTCTCTTTTGTTTAAAATGGACAGAATTTTACGTGAAAACAACAACTGACCAACGAAAATCCGACCAAACGCTTTCAGATTGTGTTGATCCTTTAATAGAATGATCCATGGGTCATTTTTGACATGTACAAGTTAACCCCACCTCAATACTAGGCATAGTGTGACTGGTATCACTCAAAGTGTCTCTCTTTTGTTTTAAATGGAATGAATTTTAAGTGAAAACAACAACTAACCTATAGAAATATGACTAAACACAATCAGATTGTGTTGATCTTTCAGGAGAAATATCCATGGGTAAATTAGTGACATTTACGAGTCAACTCCGCGTCAATCTGAGGCACGATGTGACCGGTATCACTCAAAGTGTATATCTTTTGTTTAAAATGGACAAAATTTTAAGTGAAAACAACAACTGGCGTACAAAAATCTGATCAAACACATTTAGATTGTGTTTATCCTTTAGGATAATGATACATGGGTCATTTTTGACATGTAGGATTCAACCACGCCTCAATCTAAGGCACATTGTGTCTAGTATCTCTCAAAATGTCTCTCTTTGGTTTAAAATGGACAATTTTTTAATTGAAAACAACAACTAACCAACATAAATAAAACCAAATGCATTTTGATTGTGTTTCTCCTTTAGGAGAATGATCCATGGGTGCGTTTTTAATGTGTACGAGTCAACCCCACCTCAATCTGAGGCACAGTGTGACCGGTATCACTCAAAGTGTCTCGCTTTTGTTTTAAATGGACAGAATTACAAGTGAAAACAACAACTGACGTACAAAAATCTGACCAACCACATTTTTATTGTGTTGATCCCTTAGGATAAATATCCATGGGTGCATTGGTGACATGTACGAGTCATCCCTGTCTCAATTTGAGGCACGGTGTGACCGGTATCACTCAAAGTGTCTATGTTTTGTTTAAAATGGACAGAATTTTACGTGAAAACAACAAATGACGTATGTAAATCCGACCAAATGCATTGGGATTGTATTGATCATTTAGCAGAATGATCCATGGGTCATTTTTTGATGTGTGAGAGTCAACCACGCCTCAATCTGAGGCATAGTGTGGTCGATATCACTCAAAGTGTCTCTCTTTTGTATAAAATAGACAAAATTTTAAGTGAAAACAACAACTGACCAATGGTAATCGGACCAAACACATTAAGATTGTGTTGATACTTTAGGAGAATGACCCATTGGTGCATTGGTTATGTGTACAAGTCAACCCCGCCTCAATCAGAGGCACAATGTGACTGGTATCACTCAAAGTGTCTCTCTTTTGTTTAAAATGGACAGAATTTTAAGTGAAAACAACCACTAACCAATGAAAATCCAACCAAATGCATTCAGAATGTGTTTATCATTTAGTATAACGATCCATGTGTGCATTGGTGATGTGTATGTTTCAACACTGCCTCAATCCGAGGTACAGTGTGGCATGTATCACTCAATGTTTCTCTCTTTTGTTTAAAATGGACAAAATATTAAGTGAAAATAACAAATAACCTATATAAATCTGACCAAACACATTTGTATAGTGTTGATCCTTTAGTAGAACAATCCATGGGACATTTGTGACGTGTATGAGTCAACCCCTCCTCATTTTGAGGTATAGTGTGGCCGGTATCAGTCAAAGTGTCTCTCTTTTGTTTAAAATGGACATAATATTAAGTGAAAACAACGACTTACCTACAGAAATATGACCAAACACACTTGTATTGTGTTGATCTTTTAAGAGACTGATCCATGGATGCCCCCCCCATCCCCCTAGACAGGGCCCCTACCCCCTGGATGCCCCCACCCCCTAGACACCACCCCACCACCTGGACACCTCACCCACCCCCCTTGGACAGCCCCACCAAACCCCTAACCCTCCCCATGACACAACCCCACCCCTAGATACCCCCACCCTACTGGACACCCCCACCCCTAACCCCCCCCCCCCCACCCTAAACTCCCCCCTGACACCCCTCCCCCCTGGACACCCACCAACCCCCTGAAAGGCACCCCCACCCCTCATAGACACCACCCCACCACCAGGACACCCCCACCCCATAGACACCCCCACCAATGGAAGGCCACCCCCACCCTCCTGGACACCACCCCACCCTCTTGGACAGCCCCCAACCCCCTAGACTGCCCCACCCCCTGGACACCACCCCACCCCCCAGACACCCCCACCCCTTGAAAATCCCCCCAACACTGTGGACACCAGCCCACACCCCCTGGACAGCCCCCCTACCTGGACCACCCCTCCAAGACACCACCCCCACAACCTAGACACCCCACCCCCTAGACACCCCCACCCTCAGGGACAGCCCCACCCCATGAACACCACCCAACCCCCTTGGAAATCCCCCCACCCTTCTGGACCTCCCCACCTAGACACCCCTATCCCCTCGAACACCCCCATCCCCCTGGACCCCTACCCCCTGGAATGCCACCTAAAACCCCTAAACAGCTCCCCAACCCCTTGAATTATAAATTGAATCCTTTATGTATTTATGTAACATATGAATTATTTGTTAATGTTGTATGGTTATACTTGTTATATGGGTATACTTCGCTTAATTACCTTATGAATTATGTGTTAACATTGTATGGGTATACTTGTTGAGATGCTGATTTTTTTGCAGGTGTTGTTTGGGTGTGCTGATACAGAATTTTTTATTATAGTAGACATGGAATTTATTAGCGCTAAGAAAGAACTAATAAAATACACCTTTATCAATTATAAAAAAGCGCTGATAAAGGATTAGTTTATCTACACTAAAAGAGAGTTGATAGAAAACACATTTATCAACGCCTTTTTTAGCACTGATAAAGGCATCCTTTATCATCTCTTTTTTAGTGATGATAATGTATCCCTTTATCAGCGCTTATTTAGCACTGGTAAAGCCCATTTTTGTAGTAGTGACATCAATATATCCCCAAACTATGCAAATTACCTTATTATAATTATAATTTTTTCTTATACGAATTCCATTTTATAAAATTATGATGAATCAGCTCCCCTAGACATAGTATTCTTCAACCCCTTATGAGATTGTCTAGTGTAAAAATCAATCATTCATTTATCACTAAGAGAGAATTTATCTTTATAATCATTAACTATATCCCCTTAAAATATATTTTCTATAAATTAATTACTATCCCCTTACTCATTAAGAACTTATTGTATGGTTTGAGAAAATTTTTCACTTAACTATTCTTTAATCAATACTAATTCATTTAAGAAATCACCTCATCATGTTGAGGTACATTATTTATTGCTCAGGTTGTGTTAACAACATGTGATGTTAATTTTTCAATTATAGGAATTGATTCCATCTAAAATTTAGTGATTAAAACAATAATTCCCTGTTTAACTATTTTAAATATAGGTAGTGTAACACCCCAAACATCCACGATACACTTCTCATTGAATAATACAATATCTTGGGTTTTACACAACATTGAGTTCAAGCACATCAACAAAAGTCAAACTAGTTGTTTAAAAAGTAGTTATGTATAGTAATAACCACGTTTTGTAAATTTATATATTTTATTTTTCAAATTGGACTTCATTTTCAGATTCAGAATATCAAAATTAGCTTAGGGTTAATTTTTGGTATTTTTCTGAGAACATTCCATTTTTTTATGAATAGTGAAAAACACCGCGTTATTGTTTAAAACCAACTTTTTATTTAATTATTTATTTTCTTTATATTCATCTTAATGTAAAAATAGATACATAATTACTATATTAGTCCAATGTAATTATTTAGGGTTATTTTATAATAAGTTTAGATATATAAAATTTTATTAAACTTTTTACCGTCTTTTACCCACCTTCTATGCACACTTCCAAATCTGCATAAAACATAATGTTATAGCTTCTACGAATTTATTTTCAAAAAATCAAGCAAAAAATTTGACATTATTATGTAAAATGTAGTTCACTAAGATAAATATATTTTTGGGTGAATAGTAACTGTTGACATTTTTTTTACCACAATTAAAAGTAAATTGGGTAATTAAAGGTAAAAATGATATCACAATTACCTTGAAACATGTCCTAATTCTATTGGATATGTTTATTTTGATAAAAATCAACCTTCGGAATAAAATATGAAACTTATTATCCACTTGGATTAGATTAGGTCATTTATTATTATATTTTAAAAGAAGAGTTAAAAAAGATAAATTTAACTTTTAATAAGTAATAATTTTTAATATAGGGTTATACATAAGGTAATATAGACTATAAATATTCATTATAAATTTAAAATGATTTTATTCAACATGGTATTTTATTTATAATTGTTAGAAATTAAATAATAAAAATTTATTTATGACACAATGTTAATGTAGTAATTACCTTATTAATGAAAGATTAAAGTAATTGATATTATAAATACCCAAATAATTGTAAATTGAGACTTTTGATGCATTAAACTAATTTTATTGGTTAATATGACATGTTACGGTTGATTAAATAAATTATTTTCCAAGTAATAAAGTTATTATTACTTTAACAAAAAAATATATATCAAATAGTGTCAAAATTGATATAAATGAGTTATTAAAACAAATACTATATTATTAAATGATATAATATTTCAAAAAATATTGGTTCAACTAAAAAACTTATATAAGGTTATAAATTTAAATAATTAACTACTTGAAGTGCTCTTGGATTTTTTATATTATGTTTATTAACCATTTATTATAATAATACAAGAATACATGGAAAAAGTTAAATAATTTAACTAACAGTTAAATCTAAAAGATAATGTTAATATGGTCACATAACCCTATCTAAAACATGTCAGTTGAGAGGTTTTTGACCCATCCAGACATTATCCTCAAAATAAATCCATTTGGAGCCACTAGAAACCAAAAATGATTTTATTATAAAATAATATTTCAAACTTTTCCTAATGTGACCCTCACATCTCTTATAAAAGGGTACTTCACCTTCTCTAAATGTCACACCTCCAATGCCATTTGTAATGGTCAAAACCTTCTCAAATATCCTCCCAACTACCTTTACATTGATATAGAGGCCTTACTTAGATCATAAATCCAACCTAAGGATCCCTTTTTGTCAAATCAAACGGAAGAACCCGGAGAAGAGGTAATTATTTCATCACCTCTTTCGAAGTGATTTTCTTCTTCCACCACCAATTTCTTTGTTGTTTCCATAAAAAAATATCTTTAGTACCTTCTACAAATTTATATATTAATATGAATATG
The DNA here is from genome assembly GCA_963277665.1 of Viscum album. Taxonomy (NCBI): domain Eukaryota; kingdom Viridiplantae; phylum Streptophyta; class Magnoliopsida; order Santalales; family Viscaceae; genus Viscum; species Viscum album. The sequence goes on along the minus strand of OY728143.1, from coordinate 1,666,190,709 downwards.
GTACAACAATATTAATTGTTTTATCCATCCAATTAATGAAAGAGTCACCATACATGTATATGTACGGCTTACCATCTTCACGTCGTGTTGTAGTTTGTTATTCAACACTTAATTATTTGGATGTCTATAATAATGACGTATAATTGATGTAAAAAACAAATATAACATGTTAATGATTCTATTTATGTGATATACCATACAATGAAATACGATTTCACCATCAATAGAATGATATTTTTTCTTGTGCGTATATATGGATTACCATGTCAACTAACGCGATGAGATTCATTCCCCATCGTAACCATTCAAGATAAATTTTCATTTGATGATTAAAAATAGTGTTTAAGAACATAATAACATTTTGGATATGAGTAAAATATATCATATTCATAGAAACATAACTTACATAATAAATATATTATATCATATTTATGTATGTGGTTCTTGTATAATTTAATAACAATGATTTAACTACTATATAGGAGGTTCACGTACCCCCGACGAAGTATAAGTACAAGGTAAGGGTTAATTTTAGAATATTTTTATTATATAAGCTTGTTAATACATGATTATCTACTGTTACCTATTTATCATCTACATCTGTGTTTGTTAAAAATGTATTTCAAAACATTTTTATTAGTTCCTAGAATATATGTTAAAGACATTTATACCCTTGTTTGACTTTTTATAAAATGTTTTGAAAGAAATTTTTTTTCCAAACAAGGTACTTTATGATCTTCTCAACAAAATTAAGGTATGAATGTTTTTTTAACTTATATGGAGGGTGAAACTATTTCCCCCCGTTATAACACCTTTGAAGCTTCCCTTACAATCTTATAAGAATATTTTATAAAATAAATGTTTTCATTTATAATAATGTTACGTTTAAATGATTTCAAAATAGAAAGATATATTTCTATCCAATAGATTTTCATTCATATATGTAAACATCATTTGATAGATTTTAAACTTTTTTGAAGTTGATATATTATGGTATAATCATCCATATTGTATTGAAGGTTTTTGATATTTTTGACGTGGATGTGTTATTTTTAAACAACTCATGGTTTATGGTTCATGTATTAACATTTCGTATGCTAGTTTTAATAAAAATGTTAATGTTATGTTTCATCCTTTCTATATAAGGAATGCAATGGACTTAATAAGTGATGGGTGGAGCCTGCTATAGCTCCTCGATGCATCTATAGGTCTCATGAGACGAACTAGTTTCTTGGAACAAGGACTTGGAAATTTATTATTTGTATTCTTGGGACGAGGCCTTGACTATTAAGTTATAATGTCCGTTATTATGCCTTCCATCATTATGAAATTAGCTATTTATATTACATGTGATTATTCAACTATTAGAATATCCCTGAGAATAAGTAAATGGAATTATTTGATTTATCTTTTCCATATTATAATGAATATTGTGTTTAAAAGGGTTGTGTTTTAGTCTTATACATTGCCTAAAATTTTTATGTTTATTTATGATAGTTTTGCCTATATTATTATCTTTACTGAGACTCTGAGATCACCCATTTCTATGTTTTATTTTTCACAGGGTGCGAAGAAGTATATTACGATTAACCTACAAGAATAGGATGAGGGATATCAGTGTGTTCAAAGGGGGCGTAATGTTGTTGTTTTTCCTTTTCATGATGTAATGTAAAACTCGTGTATGTTTCTATTACTTCCAAGGCTACTAAAATAATCAGTCTTTCGAGACTTGATCTCATATGATCAATCCAATGTTATTTAATAATTCATCGACTTTGGGTAACTAGGGTCAGGGCATTACAGTTGGTATCAGAGGAGGTTTAGTACAAACCTTTGAAACTATATTTATAAAAAACTCTGATTATATCACATTAACCTAATATAGACTTTGAGGATTAGTATATAAGAACATCCAAAAAAAATTTAGTGTAAATATTACGTGGGTTTTCCAAGAAATACATCCTTATTTGGATACGAGTAGGTAAAGGTTGTTCTGAAACAGATGTACCTAGGAGTGAAAACTCCGACAAGGAGTTTTGGGTTTGACCAGGGGTATCTGGGTACATTATAATGGGCCTTTCTTCACTCTTGGTTACGACACATCTGAGAGATATTATTCAGATAATTCACATTTTCTTTACAAGGCATTGTGATGGATTTATTAGTATATAATTCATATAGGAGAACATTTTTATGATTACGGATTATATCCATAAACTGTTTAATTTTTATTATGTGTTTTACAAGTTTGAAATTATGTATTTTGATTCATAATCTAATCTAGTGTATGCCATTGTTTATAAATAGAGCCTAGTGGAAGGAATGGAAACCGTATCAATTCACGTAATCCATGTAGGGACTTCCCTCCTACTCAAGATATTTATAGCAGTGAGGGTGATCCAACTGGTGTTGATCAGCATATAACCATACTGGGACAAGTCACTCAGGTTATGAATGATAACCTTACCCATATGGAGCACCCTAATCCACAACGTGGATGATAAATTTTAGGCCGCTTCATGAGGAAAAAAACCCCAAAATTCAATGGGACTACAAATCCATTTGTAGCTAAGCAATGGATAAGTTCCTTTGATAAAATATTTCATGCTTTGGAGAGTAGAGAAAGGGAAAAATTTGTCATGGATGTTTGTCGCCTCACAGGAGATACAGATTAATGGTGGTCATTTACTCAAAATACACAATAAGATGATGAAGTATCAAATATTGGATGAAATGAGTTTAAAGATCCTTTCATTTAAAAATAATTTCCTCATGACCATCAAGCTGATATTGAAAGATAATTTCTGAGTATAAGGAAAAAGTAGGATGAGAATGTCACAATGTATGAGGCTAACTTTATATGGTTATCAAGGCATGATAAAGATTATATACGTAACCCAATGAGAAAGATTGATAAATTTTTTGATGGGTTAAAACCATTAATCCATCGAGCATTAGTCTCAAAATCCTTCTCATCATATGAAGATATATTCTAATGTTCTATCAAGATAGAAAAATAATTCTCTAAGTCTTACAAATTTAATGCAAAGAAGGGGAGGAAGAGATCTATTTAACACTCTGGAAATGAAAATAAGGGGAAGAAGGGAAAAATTGAATTTCTATCCTGCAATAAATGTGGGAAGAATCACCCTGGTACTTACCAGAATGGAATGGGAGTATATTATATGTGTAGTGAATAAGGCCACCATGATTGTGATTGTAAGGTAAAGAAAGAGGCTGTTAATGTTGAATTCTACAATTATAGATAAATGGGGAATTATGTAAATGAATTTCCTAAGTGACAAGGAAACATAACTCATTAAAGGAAAAATGAGGAAGGCTAAGCTTATACAATCACTATTTTTGATGTTGACGCCCCGAATGATGTGGTGGTAGGTACTTATTGGTTTCCTCAAATTTATCCAATGACTTATTTTATTCTGGATCATCAGAATATTTCATATCTTCCCAGTTTTCTAAGAAAATTAGATATTTCCAATTTGATTTATCAAGGGAGTTGTCTGTCGAAACACCGAAGGGAAGTATCATTACAACAATGTTGTGTGAATCAGTTCCCATTAGGGCATATGAAATTACTTCATCGGTTGATCCCATCATCATACTCTGGATAGAATTTGATATAATCATTGGTACGGATTGGATTTCAGACCATGATGCGAAAAATTTTTGTAAGAAGAAGAAGGTTTAATTTTTTAATGGTGATAAGGAGTACCTTATCTTTTGAGATGAAATGTTACCACCTGATTCTTATCTATATCCCCTCGAGTAGCTCTACTGAATTCCATTATTAGGAAGAATAGAATTAAATAACTATCGGTGAGTAAAGGAATATTCAAATATAGGATGCACCTATTGTTCAAGAATTTGTTGATGTGTTCCCAAAGGATTTACTAGGACATCCTCCAGAACCGGAAATTGAGTTTTTCATTAAGGTAATTCTAGGTTCAAGGCCCATATTGAAGACCCCTTATAGAATGGCCACTGTGGAATTAGTGGAACTAAAGAAACAACTAGAGGAATTTAGTAATAAAGGTTTTATTCACCCTAGTATTTCTCCATGGAGAGCCCCAGTTCTTTTTGTTATGAAAAAGGATGGATTTATGAGGTTGTGCATTGACTGTAGAGAGATCAATGATATAACAATAAAGAACAAGTATCCCCTAGTGTGAATTTATGATTTATTTGATCAACTTCATGTATCTCAATATGTTCCAAAGATTTACCTTCGATCTGGATGTAATCAGTTGTGTGTGAAGAAGGATGACATTCCGAAGACATCATTTCATACCAGGTACGTCTATTATGAGTTTACAACAATTCATTTTGGACTAAATAATTCACCCTATGTTTTCATGGACCTAATGAATAGAGTTTCAAGTAATATCTTTATGATTATGTAGTGGTATTTATTGATTATATCTTGATATATTCCCAAATCTACTAAGATCATGAAAATCACATGCGCACAATTCTAAAGGATCTTAGAAGAAATGATTTATATGGGATGTTCAGCAAGTGTGAATTATGGATTCAAGATATTTCATTTCAGGACCATATTTTTTCTATGTATGGAATATATGTTGATTCTTCTAAGACAATATCAATCCATGAATGGCCAGCACTGACAAGTATAACTGTGGTACGAAGTTTTATTGGTTCAGCAGGTTATTATCAATGTTTCGTCTAGAATTTTTCATAAATGGATAACCCATTAACTAAGCTCACATGTAATGGGGTTAAATTTGATTGAAAAAAAGAGTGTGAAGAATGTTTTGAAAAACTGTAGAGAATATTAGTCAATGATACTGTCATGACACTACCATCGGGGAATGTTGGGATTGTTATTCATAGTGATACTTCAAAGAACGGACATGGTTGTGTCCTTATCCAGAATGATAGAGTTATTGTCTTTGCATCAAAACAGCTAAAAATTCATGAAAAAATTTTTCCCACTCGTGATTTGAGTTAGCAGTTGTAATAGTTTCATTGATTATATAGAGACAATATCTCTATTGTGAAAAATGTGAGATTTATACTGATCACAAGAGTTTGAAGTATATTATCTCACAAAAAAGAACTAAACATGAGGAAAAGGAGATAGATCTAACTAATCAAGGATTATGATTGAACTAAACACTACCACTTGAGGAAGGAAAATAAGGTGGCAGATGATTTGAACAGAAAGGATCATGGAGTTCTGCAAAAGACGAGAGTTTAAAAGGATCATATATTCATTGATCAAGTAAATATGGATATGGGAATAATCAGTGAAATTGAAACATCGATAATTTTTCAAATGGTTTCCAAACCATATTTACTATAATGGATACAAAGTTCTCAGATTGATGATGAGGAGTTCCAAAAGAAAATTAAAGCTTTGAATGATAGGAGATTGATTGACTTCATATATGAAGATGAGACTTTGAAATTTAAGAAGAGACATTTTGTTCTCGATATACCTGATATGAAAAAGGAATTGTTGGATGATAGGCATGGATCTAATTTCCCTATACACCATAGTATCACTAAGATGTATAGATATTAGAGAGAACATGTTTTTGGGAAAACATGAAGAGGGAGATTGCTAATTATCTATCATGATATATGGTTTTTCAACAGGTTAAGGTTGGAAAACAACATTCTGGACGAGTCATGAAACCTCTTCCCATTCCTGAGTTGAAATTAGATGATATTGTGATGGAAAGTTTCATGGGGATACAAAGGACTCTTATGAGGGATGATGTAAATTGGGTCATTATTGATCATCTTACCAAATAAGCACATTTTCTTGCTATAAGAGAATATTTACCACTTGAATGTTTAGTAAGACTACATATTAATGATGTTGTAAGACTACAAAGTGTACCCATATCTATTGTTTCTGATCGTGATCCCTGTTTTACATCAGTATTATGGAAAAGTATTCAGAAAGACTAGGATAATAAACTTCGTTTGAGCACTGCCTACCACCCTCAAATTGATGGACAATCAGAATGGACTATTCAAACCTTATAAGACATGTTGTGATCTGTCTCAGTTGACTTTCATGGTACGTGGGATCAGTATTTTCATATGGAAGAATTTTCCTATAACAATAGATTCAATTCAAGTATTCACATTAAACCATATGAAGCGTTATACGGAAAGAGATTCTGTATACCAACTTTTTGGGATGATGTTGCTGAAAGAAAATGCATAGGCTAAGAACATGTTGAAGAAACAATGGAAAAGGTGAAGATTATCCAAACTCACATCAAAGCAGCTCAATGTATTAAAAAGATCTATGCCGATAACCGAAGGAAGGAATTGTAATTTCAATTAGGTGGTCATGTTTTTTTGAAGCCATCTCAATGGGAGGGTGTTATACGTTTCAGAAAGAAGGGTAAATTAGGTCCCAGGTTCATCAGACCTTTTGAAATTCTATAATGAATTGGAGTTATAGCTTACCATTTGGAAATTATTCTAGGTCTCTGTAAAGTTCTGGAAGTGTTCAATATATCACTATTAAGAAAATACATGCCTGACACAACACATGTACTCACATATGATGAATTAGAATTGGAACCCAATCTTTTGTCTTGTGAAGAGCATATCGGGATGCCTGAAACTAGAGAACAAGTGTTGCGAAACCAGACAACTCGTCTGGTAAAAATTCTATCAAGAAACCATAAGATAGAAGAGGCGACATGGGAACCTATGGAACTTATGATGAAGAACCACCTGAATCTTTTTAGGTAGTAGTATTCTAGAAATTTTGAGGAATATATTATTTTAAAGGGGGAAGAATGTAAAACCCGAAGCTTCCACGATATGCTTCTCTTAAAAAAATAAAACATCTTACGATGTATGAAACTTTGAGTTAGAGCACATCACGACAAATCAAACTAGCCATTTGAAAAGAAGTTATGAATAGAAATACCAAAATTTTGAAATTTTATAAATTTAATTTTTTTAATTGGACTTTGTTTTTTTATTCAGAATATCAAAATTATCTTAGGGTTAATTTTTGGTATTTTTCTGAGAACATTCAATTTTGATGAATAGTGAAAACTCTACGTTATTATTTAAAACCAAATTTTTCTTTAAATAATTATTTTTAATTTATATTTATTTTAATTTCAAAATAGATACATTATACATATATTTTTGTAATGTAATTCTTTGGAGTCATTTTATTATAATTTTAGATATATAAAATTTTATTAAACATTTTACCATCTTTTACCCACCTTCTCAGAACATTTGAAAAATTTCATAAAACATAATTTTACTACTTCAATGAGTTTAATTTAAAAAATACAAGAGACATGGTTGACATCAGTAAGTATAATTGGGTTCAATAAGATGAAAATAATTTTTGGTGAATAGTAACTTTTTCTTTTCATTTTCCATGGTTAAAAGTAAATAGGGCAATTAATGGAAAAAGGATATTACAATTACCCTGGAATATGTCATAATTCTATTAGATATGTGTACTTATACCAATATCACCCTTTGGAATAAAATATTAACCTATTTATCAACTTGGATTAGATTAGGACATTTAATATTATTTTATTTAAAGAAGAGTTAAAAGTGTTAAATTCAATGTTTCATAACTACAATATTTTTAATATTGAGTTATACAAAATATAAATTCTACTATATGTATTCAATAGTAATCTAAAACAATTTCCTACAACATGATATTTTATTTATAATTTTTAGATGCTATATAATTAAATTTATTTATAACACAATGATGATGGAGTAATTACCTTATTAATGAAATATTAAAATAATTGATATTAAAAATACCCAAATAAATGTAAATTGAGACCTTTGATGCATTAAATTATATTTATAGTTTAATATTAAATTCTAGGGCTACTTAAATAATTTTTTTCAAAGTATAAAGTTATTATGACTTTACCAAAAACAAAATACCAAATAGTGTCAAAATTGACACAAATGAGTTTTTAAAACAAATGCTTATTATTATATGATATAATATTCCTAAAAATATATGGTTCATCCAAAGGACTTAGATAATGTTAGAAATATAAATAATGAACCACATGGAGTTCTCATGGATTTTTATATAATATTTATTAACCATTTATTATAATAATACAAGAATACATAGTAAAAGTAAAACTATTTAACTAAGAGTTAAATTAAGAGATAAGGTTAATATGGTGACTTAAACCTATCTCAAACCTATTAGATGATATGTTTTAGAAACTTACCCACCATATCCTCTAAATAAAACCATTTGGATCCATTATAAACTGAAAATGTTTTTATTATAAAATAATATTTTGACATTTAACTAAAGTGACCATCACCTCACTTATAAAATGGTATTTCCCCTTCTTTTAATTTCCCACCTCCAAATCCATTTAGCTTGGCCAACCAATGGTTTAATATCCCCCCAATTACCTTCACTTAGACCTATAGGCCTTACATTATTCATAATGTCAATCTATGGATCCCTTTTGATCAAATAAAAAGGAAGAACCCGAAGAAGAGGTAATTATTTCATCAACTCTTTAAAAGTTATTTCCATCTTTGACCTCATCTTTTATTGTTTTTTTCCATTAAAAAATAATAGCTATACTAACTTCTAAATACTGACATGTTATTATAAATATTTTACAACAATATTAATTATTTTATCCATCCAATGAATGATAATGTCACAATACATTAGTACGTACGACTTATCGTCTCCACATCGTGTAGTAGTTTGTTATTCAACACTTATTTATTTGGAAGGGTATAATAATGATGTATAATTGATGTAAATAATAAATATAACATGTTAATTATTCTTTATATGAGATGTAACATCCAATTACAAGTGATTTCACCATCAATTGAATGATATTATCACTTGAGCATACGTAAGGATTAACGTCACCACGAACGTGATGAGATTAATTCCCCATTGTAACCATTCATGAATAATTTTCATTTGATGATTAAAAATTATATTTAATAACTTAATATAATTATGGATATGAATAAATTATATCATATCCATAACAAACATTACTTATGTAACATAACATATAATGGAAAACTAATTATTTAGCACCCAAAACAATGATACTACTGAAGTATTATTAACAATGAAATATTAGAAGACCATATATGAAATCATATTTATGTATTTGGTTCGTTTATAACTAAATAATAATTATTTAACTAATATACAAGAGGTTAATGTACCCTCTACCAAGGATAAGTACAAGGTAATGGTTAATCATACAATCTATTTATTATCCGATGTTGTTAATACGTGAGTATCTACTGGGACCTCTTTATCATCAACATCTGTGTTTCATAAAAATGTATTTCAAAACATTTTTACTAATTTCTAGAATATGGGTTAAATTTATTTATACCCTTGTTTTACTTTTTATAAAATTTATTGAAAGGAATCTTTCTGCCGTTTTCCAAACATGGAACTTTATGACCTTTCTAAAAAAAATTAAGGTTAGAATGCTTTTCTAACTTATATGGCGGGTGCAGCGATCTTCTACCTCTATAGAACCTTCAAATATTCCCTTAAAATTTTATTAGAATATTTTCAAAATTAAATTTTTTCTTTTATAATTACATGACTTTTAAATGATTTTAAAATATAAAGTGATATTTCTCTCAAATAGTTTTTGATTTCATCTATGTCAACATCCTTTTATGGATTTTATAGTTGTTTGAAGTTGATTTATAATGATACAATCTTCCATATTTTATTGAAGGTTATGTGATATGTTTGATTGTGGATGTGTAATTTTTATACCATTCATTGTTTATTGTTAATGTATTAACATTTTGTATGCTAGTTTTAATAAGAATGTTTATGTTATTTTTCATCATTTTCATATGAGGAATGCATTGGACTTAGTAAGTGATGGGTGAATCCATTTATTTCTATTAGATTCATCCGTAGGTATAATGAGACAAACTAGTGTCTTGACATAAGGCCTTGAAAAAATATTATTTTTAGTCTTGGAACGAGGCCTCGACTATGTAGTTATGATGTCTAGAATTATGCATTCCATCATTATGAAATTTGATATTGATATTACATGTGAGTATTTGACTAGTAGAATATCCATGTAAATATGTAAATGGTATTATTTGATTTATCTTTTCCACATTATGGTGAATTTTATGTTTAAAAGGCTTGTATTTTAGTCTTATACATTTCCTTAAATTTTTATGCTTATTTATGATAGTTTCATCTATATTGTTATCCTTACTGAACATCTGAGCTCACCCCATTCTATGTTTTTTCCAAGGATGTAATGATGTATATTACGATTAACCTACAGGAATAGGATGGAGGATATGAGTGTGTTCAAAGGGGACACAATGTTGTTGTTTTTCCTTCTCATGATGTAATGTAAAAATCATGTATATATCTAGTACATATAATGCTACTAATCTAATATGTATTTGGAGACATGATCTCTTGTGATCATGCTAATGTTACGTAATAAAGCACCAAGTCTGGGTAACTAGGGTATGGGTGTTATAGGTAGGGTTTACACGTCATCATAAAAATTCGCGTATGTTATCAATATTGATAGAAATAATTTTGGGTTGTGGAGAGATGGCACCCCATTTGCATGGCCATCGTTCTCGGCTTCACTCCCGGCATTGACCTCGCCTAGGGTTTGAGAGACTCCAGGCTTCAGATCACTCTTCCTCCGTTGGATTCTTCATATTCTTTCTCCAATTTCTCTCCAGTCCCATCTTATTCGCTCAGGTCACCCTCTTCTTTGCTCTGCCTTGTTCCTTCCTCCTCCCTCGGGATGGGTGGGTTTAGGATTGTGGCAGTGGGAGAAAAGGCATCACGGGCCTTTCCTTTCGGTGGCTTCTTGATCTCCGGTTTCATTTATTTTGGTTTGGTGGTCTTATTAGGGTTTCATCCCCATATTCCTCTTTCATCGGCTTTGCCTCTTTCCTTTCGCATTTGTTTCTTTTAGGGTTTCATCCCATGTTTCTACTTTCTCGGGTTCTTCGTTGCGATTTTCGCGGTCTTCTGGTTGGTTCCTCCTTTAGATGGTATGTTCTATGTCCCTTTTTGGAGGGTTGAGGTTGTGGTTCGCTTTTTGGTTTTGGTCGATGTGCTATTGGTCCCGTTCTTGGTGAAGATTTTGAGGTTGGAGAAGGTTTTATACTACTTTCTAGATGGCTTCTTGGACCCGACGACGGTTATGTGCCAAAGACCTCCTTGGACCTTCAACCTTCTCTTACCCCAAGTTCCTGCAAACCTCTCCGTGTTGGATCCGGTGAAATGGTATCTAAATGGTTTTGGGATTGTGGTCCAAGGTTCAAAGGTATTGAAGGTGCTTCTATAGTTGGGATTTTTGGATTCCGTTTTATTTTGTTGTTGCATTGGTGTTCGGTTTTGGTTTCTCTTGGTGGTGATTATGGTTTTTGGCGTTCGATTTTCTATGGCTTTCTGATGCGGTTGTGTCTCGTCGTCGATCATGACGATGTTGGTTGTTGGATGTAATGATGCTTTTCTAGTGTTTGATGCGGCTTGGGGTGGTGGACGCTGGTGTCGAGATGATAGCAAGGTGATGCGTATAATGGCGAAGATGTACAGTACTCATTGCAGAGAGTATCTTCGGTCGACTCACGAGATTTGTGGTGATTCGGTTTATTTAGAATTTTGAATCAGGTTTCATGCTACTGTCTTGGCGGGGTGAATGGTTTTTTGGAATTTGAATTTTGTATTGTGTATTCTATTGGTTCTCACTTACCCTTAAAAGTGGTTCTTTAATAAAATAAAAAAATAGATTATCGTGGTGGATAGAAATAATTTCATTATAAGAAATAAGAAAATCCTATTTTATATGTGAGTACTAATAAATAATCACCAATTAAATTTTTAACAGGATAAATTGGTTAACCCTTATATAATACAAAAACTATATCATGAGGGTCACCGATATCCTCAACATATTTACTTTCCAATATTATTTTTTTATAAAAATTGTTCCTTTTACAACAATATATATTGAATGTGAAGGAGATACAATATCCTAGGATTAATTATCTTCTGGTTAATATTTATTATGGTACAATATTCTAGATGAGGGGTAAATTTTACCCTTCCACTTACTATGTGAATTTTTCTCTATGTGAATTAATCCTACCTTATATGAACGTAGTTGGAAAATCATAGAGCCTATATTAGAATAAAATATTTACTGGATGAATATCTCAAATCAACTCCTCTCATAACTACTATACTATATGGTTAGCATCTAAAGTCCCTTAATCCTTATTATTTTAATCATGAAAAACCATTATTCTTTGAAAATCAATATGATAATATTCCCCTTCAGTACCATCATTGATTTTATCTGGATCAATACAAGTGTCCCATAATACAAAGGGTATGTTAGGGTTCTTAATATAAAAAATCATTTATTATATCTCCATTATAACATTAACTGAAAAATTCCACACTATAATCAAATTTAATTTCTTAAAATTATAGATTTTAGGAATTTTATAATAAATCATATTTTTTACTAGGTCAACCTCAAATAAATAAGCCTTTGTCTATGATTCATAACAATACAATATTATTTAAGGTATTTTAAAAAAGGTAGATATATGTTTTTTGAAATATCATACATTAATTTTAAAAAATAAAGTTTGTTAATACCACAATATGAAAAATCCTCGTATACTTGGACAAATTCTTTGATTAGAAAAAATTTACCAAAATATGGTTCTTAATTTTAATGCTAATAAATTTTAGACTCTTACGGTCTATACTAGAAATAATAAATTCTATTAAAATGTTGATATCAAAGTGGTGATGTGGTAATAGATAAAAGTAAATAAATACACAAAGAATCATAATTTGGTAATTTTGGTTCCATAAAAAAATTTAGATGGAAATTTCATAAAATCTATATTATATGTTAATTTATTATAATCTTTGAGTCTGCAAAATTAAAAACAACCATTTATATAATATTCATTTAATAACCAGGAATAAAATGATTCAAATTTGATAAAATTATTACACTAATATTATATCATTATTATCCATTCAATTTTTTTTAAAATTTTAACTAATCAAATCAGAAATATTCTATAAATTAAAAATTTTATCATTAATTTAGTGTTTCTTAACACCCTTTATTATATATGAACCCCCGTTATAATTAAAATATAGACCTGATTCATTTTCTTATATAAATTAGGAAGACATAATTCAAATGATCTTTGGAAGATTTTAAGTTGATTAAGAGAATCTAAAAGTGAAGAAAGTTATAAGTTATATCATAGAGGGGTTGTCATGTTATTTTTATAGAAAATGAACACCAAATTATAAATTTATATATAAAAATAGGATCTAAATTTTTATCAATTAGTTAATAAATCATTAAAAAATTAATGCATAATGGTTCAATAATAATGGAGGTCTTTTAATATGACTCGATAAGGGATAAATATTTCAAATGATAAAAGAGATAATGAAAATAATAAAATATTAGAATATTAAAATTAACTATATGGTAAAATTTTATTATTGCATCTATAATAATTATATAGTCCTTTCATAGCATTTTAAACATTATATAGATATTATTTATGATAATTTTATGTCCCTATGTATCATAATAACATCTAGTTTTTGAAACATTCACTATGATTAAAATTAACCGTACAATTATAATTAACTAACCATGATATTATGTTTAACTAACGAGGAAATTCTAAATTGAACAAAATTCATTTAAAACCATATATAGTTCAATTAAAAATAAGTATGAATAATTAAAATTTAATAATCTAATCAATCAAGTATGTGACAGAAAACAAAACTCAAATATTAAAGAATGTAATTAATTGTTAATAATCCTTAAATTAGGTCTACTCAATTCAGTTCTATAAATATTCAATGGCATAGTAAATATATTGTAGTATGAGATAAATTCATATAAATTCAAGTGTTATATTGAAATTCCATTAATGATGAAATAATAATTGAGGTCTTATATAAATGTGTTTTATCCTAGAATGAGATATAGAATTAATAAGAAAACTAATAATACCATTATTATCATAATTTTATAGAGAATTGTTAAAATTGAAATTTATAATCAATAAAAAAATGTTCATCAATGGTATCTGAGCCTAAACACCACCTCTATTTGTTGATTCAACTTTAGTAGAATATAATGCAATAAAATATCTCTCATGACTATTAGAATCTAGAGACATTTTCAAAATGTGACCTATATAATAGGTTCTATGGTATCTGAATTACTGCAATAATGAACATGATTTTAATAACAAATTAGTTTAAATAAATCACCATTAGAATAAATTTAACTGAAATATAAAGCACACATTAGGAATTTTTATATTATTATAATGGTATCTAAAAAAATATTCCACAATTTTTTTCATGAAATCGACCACATATCTTAAGTAAAAAATTATATTTTTTTATGATAGATGTAATGTATAATAGAATCAATATTATACCCCTAAGAAGGTACTATTTTCCTTTTTTACAAGCATAATACAAGTCTCATTTATAGTTATTTTTAGAAGGATTTCAAACTCCCTAAATACCATTTAAAATAAACAAAATTCAAATCACATTGGTTCATTTCCAATGTCTTATAATAATAATTTTTTTGTTTTCATAAATTTAAAAATCATCGAATAAATTTCAATCTCCCATTAAAATCATTTTATATTTATTTTTAATAGTAATGTAAAATTTATTACATGAATATGTCTTAGTAATGCATAAAATTATATAATAAACATTTATTATTTGATGAAAAATATCTTTCAAATATTTTTTTAAATTGATAAGTATTACATGGGATATGAAAAAGAAATTTAAAAAAGAAATGTTTTGAGTTTCAAGATCTAGGATATTTTTTTTATACTATTAAAATATTTATAATTTTTGAAAACCTAATTTAAAAATTTACTATATATGAAATCCATGGATTTTGGTCAATAAAAACATATTTACGTATTTAATAATTTTAAAACTAACTCTTGTCTTCAATGAAGTATAACTTGATTTTTTTGAGATTTATAAGTTATAATTTTTTTATAGGATCATGTAAAGTTAATAATATAAAGGATTACCTTTAATTGATACTTTCCTCTTAAATCTACCCCAATACATCCAATTTAGATTTCTTTCCTACCGCATTCAATGACTCATTTACATTGTTTATGAATCTCCACTTAGTAAAAGAAGTGACATGATATATATGTTTTTTCAGTAGTTATAAACATTATTATAATAAAATTAGAGAAGATAAAGTTTCATAGTTATTATCTAATTATCATCTTTAATATAATTGTAATATTCTATGTCTCAAACAATGATTTTTAATATTGAAGTTCAAATATTTTTCTCATTGATGATCATGTTTGACATCCTTGTTCTTAATCACATACTACAACATGAAATGGATAGTTTTTGTGTTCCTAAATGTTTAAGCTAAAGTGGTTATTGGTTATTCCAATACATAATAATTTAATGGGAACCCTTTTGATTTATATGCTTATTATTGTATCATGAAATTAATAACATGGTTAATGATATTATTGGTATTACTGAAATTAAATATATATAAATATATATCACACCCCATGTTTTCAATCGGGTTTTCGTATTAAGTGTATTTATTTCATTTAAAGTTAATTGAAAGGATTATTCTATAATAATGGTTGGTTTATTGAAAATGGTATACGTATTACCATTAGTTGAAATACCAATAAAAATTCTACTTAAAAATTTGGTGAAATGATTTCTAGTCTCTCTTTTTCTTTGATGATATAGAAATTGAATCTGATGATTTTAAATTTATTACCATTTTTTATTAATTAAAAAATTCACGTGAAGTGGTTATCAAATAGATATATTTTGGACAATATTGATTACTTATCAATTTTTATTCCCATTCTCAACATAATAATAAATTAGAATCTTATATTCAGTGAGCATCGACTGAGCTATTTTAAAGAGAGTTCTGTTTATCCTTTTAAAAAACCCATCTTGTTATGGTAAACTAGGGGTAGATAAACTATTATTACAATCTTTGGTTCAGTATAAAGATATAAAATAATATATCTCAAATACATATTTATTATCATTTTACATATTCTATATTTTATATAGACTAATCCTCTAAACATTCATTGAAAACCTAAAAAATTGTATGAATGTTCATTTGTTTTTTGCTAAGATGAAGATACAAGTAAATATTGATTAGACATAGATAATTACATAAAAATTATTATTTAAAAATATATTGTAAATTCTAGAAGGTGAGAATAATTTTTCATGAACAAAATTTAGAAGTTTACAGTTAAATACATCATTCATTTGTTTGAAATAAATTGTATTTTTGTACAATTTTAACATGGGTTATTTATCTTTTTTTGGTAAATATATCATTGGAATATAACTAACTCACCATATCATGGTAATTTATTTATTTTAGGAAAAAATACAGTGTCATAGAATCAATTTTTAAATCCAATATTCTCTATACAATGTAGATAGACTGAAATCATACTGAAAAAGAAGAGTGTTTAAATATATTATATAGTCATCCTCATTTAACTTTGAAATAAAAGATTTATGATTCTTAGAAGTATATATTTTTAATATTTAAATAAAATATTTAACACAATAACTAGAATTATGTTATTTTCTTATTATATAAAAATAATAACCTATGGAATCAACAAATGATAGTTTTAATGTAGGGAAAGAATTAAAATTTCTTACTTGAATGATATTAATTGTTATTCATCATTTTAACTTTAAGTGAAACATTTACTCATTGAAAATAATTATTTCTTTTGAACCATGTGTATTAAAACTTAAAAATTCATTAACAACCATTTTAAATTTACCTGATACATTTACTACTACTCTTTTTTTATGTAACCTGCAATAAATAAAACTATTTCGATTTTTAGTAATGAAATCTATTTTGGTCGATAACGATTAGTTTAATGCGTCAATGGAACCTAAAATAGTATAAATGTTTTTTCTAATTGTATAGAAATAAATTTGAAATTAAATCACTATTAGGACTCTAAAATATTATTTACTTATTTCACAACATCATAATCCATCCATTTTAGGAACATAGGTTGAATATGATAAAAATTAACTAATATAAAAAATGTTTACCTTCATTTGATAGATAATCAATTTTTTCATTTAGGTTGTTTTAAGAATATCTAAAAAACATTGTATAAAAACCATTAAAAACCCATATCTTTTTTAATTATTCAATATATCCTATGTGAATTTCATTCTACTTTTCTAGAAAAAATATTTGGAATTTCAAGTTTCAGCATATAATTAACTTTAACTATAATAAATGTGTGTTTTTTGGACATTTAAACTTATCCTTTATATCATTATTAGTCTCTTATAACATTGAATAATACTATTATAACTAATTAATATGCATAATAGAATCATCAAAAAAATTATTTTCTAGAATATTTGGAGTAGAGGGTACTACAATATGTAGTACCATAGTGTTGATATAATGTTTCACTGGTGGATAAATATTTCATATTCTTTTAATAACATTGGTGTTATTTTCATAGGAAATCTAAGTTGATTAATTCATAGAATTACTATGTTACTTTACTTAATCATAAATTTTTAAGAATTTTATCTTTGGTAATTCTATTTTTATATATCCTTTCTTACATTCATTCATAGATAATATCTCTCTAAAGGTCTTGTCTTATTTCTCATATACCCTTTTATTATATTTTAATCAAAAGTTGTAAGGTATTTTAAATGGTTAATAATTATTATATAAATTATTATATCTTCTGGATAAATAAACCATTTCTTTATCACAATCACCCTTATTATATTCAATGATACTAGATTCCACATCATATTTCTTTCCTATAAAAAAATTACATGTAAATTACATGTTCTTAGTTTTACAATAATCATTATATTTTTAATTTTATCCTCTATATAAATTAATATAATACAAACTAATACCATTACTATGAGTTTTTGAATGTTAAAATATTATTTTATTGTTATGTTTATACTTATACACTTGTCTAAATACTCTTGATTGTATACCGAATATGTTCTTTTATGTAATATCATATCTTGAAGATATCAAAGTGTTATTAATTTCATGTAACCTATAATCAATTTTATAATTAGATTTATTAACCTTTATTTTAAAACTATCATATATATTTTTATATTTAGTTAAACACATCTAATCGGCATTATATATTCCCTCATAGGAAATAAGAAAAGTGTGCCATATTTCAAAGAAAGCGTTACACGAATATACCCAAGTTAAATTTATCATTATACATTATACATAATTAAATTTATAATATTGATGTAGTAATGATATACAACCCTAGAATTACCACTCCAATAATTTCTATGAGTTTTGGGATTATCTTTGTTATCTTAAAATTTACCCCATTGATAAATGAATAAAATTTATTTATGTTTTCTTATGTTTATTTTCTACTATGATTTCTTGGTGACATTATAGTTTCAGATTCAATTTTTTATAATGAAACTATTTTTTATAAGAACCCATATTTGTTTGGTAATCTAATATTCCCTATTGGTTATTATGAGGGTTAGAAGTAATAGAATGCAAGAAGATATAAAGAGAGTAAGATATAATTGAGGCCCCACATTATCCAAAATATGCACAAGAGGGGATTAATTAAGTGGAATAAAATTAAAAAAAGAAACTAAAATTGTAATTTTTTTTTAAATTCCATAATCTCGTAAATTATTATTTTTAAATAATGATAAGGTTCGTTTTGTAATTTTGAAAATAATTTTTAAAGAACTGATCAAAAATCATATAAATTATCATTTAATGTTATTAACCATTTAAAATAATTTTATTCACATAGAAAAATATGACACTATAGAAAAAATTAAATAAATTTTATTGAACTAAAAAATAGTACACATTATGAAAATAAAATATGATAAAAAACAATTTAACATAAAAATGTAAATAGAAATGTTGTTTGATGATGTATCAATAATATTATGTTTATTTTATCAAAATAAATTATTAATAAAAATGTATTATTAGAATTAAAAATAGGAAATTTACCTGAGGCATTACTTCATCCTCTAATAATTTTTAAAACTCCATCAATGAAACTTTATTAATAAGTGTTTTTTAAACCTAGTATTTGAGTCTATAACTCAAATTAGGTTTCAAAATGTATCATAATAAGCCTCCCATGTATAATAACACATTCATCGAGAATAATGGGAATGTAAATAAAATATTCACTATGAAATAAGACTAAAATAACCCTTATTTATATTGAAATAGAATATGGATAACAAACTCCAAAAATAATTGAGTTTTTTTAAATAAAATGTTAATTAATATTTGAGATGTTTTAGGGAATTATTGATAAATAAATATAATTAGAGATTTGACTAATTGTAGAATAAACATTTATTCAACACCAATAGCCTCCTTTAGTGTTTTATGTTGATTATATTATAGATATTTAGTGGATACACATTTTTAATTATTATTTTGAAATAAAGGCCAATAAAATATATTTTATAGATTGTTTTGGAAGACAACAAAATTGTTATCTTATTAATGAGATTACATTAAATATATGAACATTAACCTAAAGAAAAAAATATATCTATATTTTATAATTATTTTCCATAGATTAATAGTGGATGTATCCTCAATAATCTCTCTAGACCCATTCATTAAATATAATAAATTCCTCTATTAGTGGTTATTGATATTATAAGCACACATTCCTTATATATTTAGACACTATCAAGACTACATGTTTTTAAATGAGATTAAATTTATATTGAAAGTCATTGTTTACTTCAATTCATTATCTCTTGGTCATTCAATTCATTGTATGTTATCCTTACCAAAAAATTGTTATTTTTGAATCAATCATTGTCATGACCAATTGATATAACCATGAGAAACATTGAAAAATAATTAACATACACTTATAATCATTTTCACAACTGCATTGGACATTTAAACATTTCATGAATCAAATAACTACTTATTCATAATAAATGATCTATTACGTCTTGATAATTTAAAATTACAATGAAATAATTATGAGAGCTTTCATTTAGTAAATTTTACATTCTACAATAATCAATGTTTATTCATTGACACAAACTAAATGTATTAATCTGAAATATTACATGATATTTATATAATAAAAATTAATGTATTATAGTAATTATAATAAAAAATAGTTTTAAGATAACATAACCCATGTCTTAAATTTATTATGTAATTAGAAAAAACATATTAAGATATATTAAACCTTTTACCTTTTAACCTAAATTTAATGTAGGATTTTTTTACCCAAATAATGATTTTTTAATAATAAGTGTATTATATAGAAAATTATAAAATGTTCTTAAGATAAAAAACATATTTAACTAAAACATTGAAATGAATATATAATAAATATTACAAATATAAATACCTTGTGATTTTTAAATTGTTATGAGAACCATAAGGTAAGGGATTAGATGAGAAGAAAGTGGTATAAACATGATAAAGTGAAATAAAATTAATATTATGAAGAATAATGAAATATAAATGGAATTTATTAACACTTTAATTATCTACAATATGTGATATCATTCTATCATATCTATTTATAAGAGTTAAAAATATGATTATTGTTGAAAATCATCTTTATATAATGTCATTTGTAAATTCTCATTACATAATGATTGATTCTGGTTATCTAATATATTTGGTAATCCAAAATATCTTTGCACCAAATTTTTGTCAATAATAATTTTTTGGAAATTAGACAATATTGTTTGAAACATAGAGAATACTATTCCTTTGGTATTAAATAATACATTCATTTCTCTATAAATTTATTATTATTTTATTATTTATTATTTACGTGAATGTATTTATAGATGTCATACCATTTATTTCCCTATTTTTAGTTTTTTACAGAACAACTAAAATGGATGAAATTATTTATAGGAATCAGTAGATATTTAATTTAGTATATATGTTGTAAAGAAATAGAAATCATATGGAAAATTTTTTCTTGAATACCTAGGAATTTTACGAGACCGTAGTTTCTGGCGACATTTGATTCCAAGGCCTGGTGTGCTCGGAATCAAGTTCTGAAGTTTTGTTTGGGTACCTTTAGTAAACATATGTGTGTATTTTTATATATTTTGACCTAGTTCTCGGAATTGAAATCCGAGGACACCGATGAACTCATAGCCCAGATATTCTCTTAAGGAGACCTTTACCGCAGTTGCGTTTAATTTGGAGTCGAAGTTAATTTTTGGGGATTCTTAATAAATTAAATAAAAAATTATGTGTGACATAATTTTATTTAAGTGGTGGTTTTATCCACCAAGGGGAAGTTGGAAGTAGGGCCCACCCCCACATTACATCCCGTGGGAGGATATTTTTTGGTGGGGCCCACACGATCTCAAACCCCTCAACTCCCCTTTAACCCCTTTTAAAATCTAGTAAATCCCATTAATGTTCCAACACACCCTTTTATTTAATTATTTGAATCCCTTGGAATTCTTGCCAACTCCATGCATTTAGTTAAGTGAACCAACTTAATAAATTGATTTGAGTGTTTGAATACTTCTGAATTCATTATGCCAACATTAAAATAAGGGATGATATTATTTTATTTTGGGGTTGGCATAATCGTGAGAGAGCTTGGGGAGAGCTATGGGAAGAACACTGTTTCTCTCGATGAAGAATGCTGTTTCCACCGAATAATGATGACGCGTCTCCTTCCTTCCCAACCGGGGAAAGAAAGGGAAGTCATCGCTCATGAAGAAAGTCACCAACAATAACGACATTTCCTCTAATGTTGACGGAATGACGTCCATCTTCCGTGACGTCCGCATTCAGCGACCCGTCAAAGTTCAATGATGAAAGAAAAGGTAGGGGGATTTGTTTATTTTGAAATGAATAAAATTATACCCTTATGCTTCGATGAATTCTTTCGTTCGTCATTGGCCAATTGATATCACCTAATGTGGAGGGCGCAGGCCGAACCAACATGGCTCGATGCCCCTCTGTTGTTTACTCTTGATTGATGTTGATGGTGGACTCGAAAGGGTGCAGTGTCATCGCACCATGCTGGAGAAGAACCGCGGCGACGAAAGAGGAACTGCGGATGGGAGGGCCATGGCAGATGAAGAAATGTGACATCGTCGCGCCGCATGGTGGAGCCAATGGCCTCGGCCATGCCAGGCCACGGTGCAGGGGTCGTGGCACCGTCGCACCACGCGGAGGGCGGCAGGTCTGCGGTGTCGTCATGCCGTGGTGGAAGTGCGGAGGCGACCGACCGAGCCAGCCGCCCTGGAGCCGGACTTCGGGCTGACCACCGGCCAACCGGCCGACCCGCGGGAAGACCCCAGCGCTCGCAGGTGCTCCGTTGAGGCAAACTACGACCTGAAACCGCGGGCCGCATGGCTATCCGAACCGGCCGACTACGGCCTGACGAGCTGGAGAATCGCATCACCCGCAGGTGCTGCGTGGGAAGAACCGCGGCCCGCTGTACGGGCCGCATGCGCCGGGTAGAACCAGCCGGTTATGGTCGGCCTTGAAGGGGAGGAGGCGGCCCCGATTGGCGCCGATGGGCGAACCGGACCGGCCCGCAGCATGGGTTGGGTCCGCAGGTGGGCCACACCCCACTGGGCCGGGCCGACCACCCAGCCGGGTTGGACCCGCCGAGACGGGCTGGGCCGACCCCCCAGCAGGGTCGGACCCGCCGAGAAGGGTCGGGCCGACCTGCTAGCCCACTGGGCTTGACGGGCCAGGCCCACCTTCGCTTAAACACGAATAGCTCTTAGACCGTGCGTCTGATCGATGCGCCATCTTCGGCATTGGGACCCTCGCGACCAGGACTTCCTTTTGAGATAATCTATGTGATTTTTTTGTCAAATTCGGAAAATGGCCGGCTTTGGGTCGACCGTAAATCCAACCAGGCCCCTAGAACGAAAATACCAATAAGTCTCAGACCGGGCGTCTGATTGACGCATCATCTATCGAGTTGGGTTCCTTATGATGATATGGAACTATGAGATACATCAACTTAGGAATTCATGATAGTTGATGTATTGACACTTTGCTCGAGGAGAGGACCCTCCCAAAATCGAGCGTGCTGTGTGCGGGAACCCTAGAACTGGCTACGACGACTACTATACCGGAATACTAGGTGGGTTCGACAAAGACGACTACTGTACTGGAATTCTACATGGGATCGACAGTGATGGATACTATAGCAAGATCCTCCGTGGGTCCGACAGTTCTGACTTTTGTTCTTGTATCCTATGTGGGTCCGACAGAATAGCTGGTCCAGTATCCTGGGTGGGTCCGACAGCTTAGAAGGTCCTATATCTTGTGTGGGTCTGACAGCTTAGATGAATTAGTGACTACATATGATCATCTCTATCACTCTAATAAAGAAGTATACCTGTGTGAGCTAAGTAATGTCTTTCAACCATTATCATCAAGGTGTTTGACTTTACTTCATGTGTGGACTGGGTTGTGCTTTGGCACGAGTGTTGGAGCCGGACTATGATTAGTAACTTAGGTATATGTTTGTACATATACCTAAGTAGGTTTTTTTGATACTTTGTGTTTGTATCTTTCTACTGTGGTTTATCCTTTGTGGATTCTGGGAGACCTTCGGGGGTCTCGGGGTCCCCTACTGAGTATTGTTATACTCACCCCTAAATGGACTTCGCCCACACCTTGTTGTGTTCTGTGCAGATGACGGACAACAGTGATCGAGGCTGAGGGTGACAGAAGGATGCTGATCGGAGCTGGACTAGACGGGACGTACCATAGGGAAGAGTTGTTGGAATTCTATCCCTAACTTTCATGTAGGTTTTCCAGATGGACAATCTAGGAGTTGCTTTACCTTTTTTACTTGTACTTGTTGTTCAGTTGGGTTTGTATACTGGCCCACATAATTTCAGCACAACTTACTTTTCTATTTTAGTACTGGTTTCCTCTACTACTTATGTTCAGACTGTGTGTGTGTGTTACATTTTAAAAGGAAATGACTTCCCTTTTTATCAAGGATTCACCTTTGGTGCTAATCTCCAGCGCCTGGCCTATGGAAGGCAGGTATGGGGTAGTCACGGCATGGGCCCCGAGAATGGGTTGTGACAAATTGGTATCAGAGGAGTCGGTTCTACCACAAAATTTGGACTCTGATTATTTTAACGACAGTAGTGTTTAGTGTTTTGGGTGTGGTTATCTGTTTAGGGAAACCGGTGTTGTTGCGGCGGCCGACGTATCCATACACAAGGACTCTGACTTCTGATCTCCGAGTTAGTGCACGAAAACACTGATTGTGAGTTTGTTTCCTTCGAAACAAAATTCATCATGATTACATTGTGTCAGCTCAATAGGTATACTGTTTTAACCTTGGCGCACCTATTTCTGTTTAGGATGGCCCCACGAAGGCAGCTAGCTAGGGTTTTGAGTTTCGTACGAGATGGTAGACCACCTAGCGACAAGGCCTCGGGGTAGGGCCCCATCACAACGGAGGTACCAGCAGTACCACTACCTTTTGGGCCACTGATACCACCAGATCTAGTAGTAGAGATTGCACGCCACATGAGTGCGTTGCACGAGTTACATCACCAAAGGCCGCCCACGTTCTGGGGAGAGACAAACCCACAGGTAGCTGAGAATTGGTTGGAGGCTGTCGTGCGAGTTTTCAGATTGGTTGGGACACCAGCTGACCTCATGGTGATCCTTACCGCGAGTCTCCTATATGCAGTGTTAGGGAGATGCTGGAGCCTGATTATCCAGGTGCATGATGAGGAATCTTTACTATGTACAGACTTCAAGAGTCACTTTCGCTCCAAGTTTGTTCCATCAACCCTTCGTACAGTGTAGATTCAGGAGTTACTTCATCTGCTACAGGGAATCATGATAGTAGCTCATTACTCAACGAGGTTCACTGATCACTCACTCTACTCCACAGATAGGGTGAAAGACCCATTCTTTAGGGCCTGGACCATCAAGCCGGGACTCAGGCATGAGATCAGGGCTTCGATGATTTCCCTCAGCATTTTGACGCACACATGGGTGCTGGAGCGAGCCTTTTTAGTGTAGAGTTTTCTCACTAAGCAGTCACCAGTGCAGAGACCCACCATAAGGCGACATGTATCGGAGTCTTCTACAGTTGGAAGTAGAAAGATGACATATAGGTCCAAGCGGACCAGGCCATCAGGTGGGAAAACCCAAGATACATTTTCGGTTGTGCGGGGCACACGAGACAGTGCCAGCTATATGAGGAGTATGAAGTGTTATGCATGAGGTGGGCAGGGCCACATGGCTCGTGACTGCCCGACCCACAATACAGATGAGTAGTAGGATGTAGAGGGACCTCCTAGGCAAAGGCAGAGGTTCGACCATGGTGGTCTTTCGGGAGCAGGAAGACGTGGCAGAGGAGCTGGATGAGCAGTGGGTGGTGGATGATGTTTCGAGGCTCTACCACCACAACCACCATAAGGTCCCCCCGACCACAGGGAGCTGGCGGCCAGAGGCGGGCTCAGCTCTAGGCAGTCGAGGAATACGACCATGGTGCACCTGAGATGATTCTAGGTACAATCTGTGTCTACTACACCCTTGTTGCTGTACTTATAGACACATGTGAGAGTCTTTATTTTATTACCGCTTCCATAATTCGGAGCTTTTATATTCTAACGGAGCCATTGGATTGATCCTTACTATTAGAGACTCCTACGGGGGCAGACTTGACGATTACAAACTGGTGTCGATAGTGTGATCTTACTCTAGGATACGAGAGCTTTGGCTGGGATATTCTTGTAGCGGCGTCGGGGCCTTACGACATCCTCTTGGATATGGAATGGTTATCCACAGTCCATGCTCAAATTGACTATAGTAGGCGCAAAGTGTGGTCTATCCACACAGATGGGACCAGGTTCACCTTCACCATCAAGAAAGGAGCCTTTGCAGCACAGGATGGACTTACACAGAGGAGGGGGCAGCCGACCACACATCAGTTGGCTAGTCTCATCCTCAGAGCGGTTGTTGTGCACATTCCGAGTTTTCCTGTTGTAGTGGATCAGTTCGCAGATGTTTCCCTGACGACGTTATAGGACTACCACCATGCATAGAGGTAGAATTATACATTGACCTATACCCCAAGACAACACTGATATCTACTCTAGAATATTGTATGTCTCCCACTGAGCTTCGTGAGCAGCGGGTACAACTGGAGGACGTGCAGGGGAATGGATTTATATGACCCAATGTTTCACCCTGGGCATCTACGATTTTGTTCACCAACAAGGTGGATGGGAGCTTGCGGCTATGTTTTGACTACTGTCGCCTGAATCTGGTGACCGTAGAGAACAAGTACCCACTCGCGAGGATTGAAGACCTATTTGTTCATCACAAGGGAGCATGATGGTTCTCGAAGATAGAACTCATGTCAGGCTATCACCAGCTTAGAGTTTGAGATGAGGATGTGCAGAAAATGGCCTTCAGGTGTCGGTATGGCCACTACGAGTTCTTGGTTATGCCCTTCAGAGTAACCAACACTCCAGCAGTGTTCATGAGTCTCATGAACAAGATCATTCAGCCTTACCTCGATCGCTTTGTTGTAGTCTTCATCGATGACATACTAATTTACTCGACTACTGAGGAGGAGTACGCCGACCATTTACATGTAGTACTGGATACACTCTGAGAGCACCAACTATATGGTAAAATCTAGAAGTTCCAGTTCTGGATTAGAGAGGTTTACATTCTGGGACACGTCATCTCAGAGGCTGGAGTTGCAGTGCATCCAACGAAGATCGAGGCAGTACTTTCTTGGGAGCCCCCCAGGAGGGTGACAGAGTTGCGGAGTTTCTTTGGACTGGCTGGGTGCTATTGGATATTTGTGATAGAATTTTCTAGATTCGAAGCACCTCTTTTTGCATAGAAGAAGAAGGGGAAACCCTTCGTGTGGTCAGATAGATGCTATCAGAACTTTCATGAGTTGAGGTAGAGGTTAAACAGTGCGACCATCTTGAGGGTACCAGAGGAGCGCTTAGGGTACATAGTTTACTATGACACATCAGGGACCAGACTCTGGTGTGTCCTGATGTAGGAGCGAGCATTTATCGCATATGGTTCACAAAATTTGAGATAGCATGAGCAGAACTACGCTACTCATGACCATGAGTTAGCAGTAGTGGTCTTCGCCTGGAAGATGTGGCATCACTATTTGATGGGCGAGAATTTTACAGTCTACTCTGACCACCATAGTCTCATGAATATCTTCTCGTAGAAGGACCTGAACCCAAGACAGTGACGATGGCTCAAGTTCATCCAGGACTATGACTGGGAGATATTTTATACTCTTGGGAAGGGGAACGTTGTAGCAGATTCTCTCAGTAGGAGATCAGACATTCAGCTGCTAGGAGAGGTGACATAGTAGTTGGCCATGTTGCAGATATCCTTTGTGGATAGAGATGGAGCATCCTTTCTACAGTCTCTCATAGTCACTCCTCCACTTCTTCATCGATTCAGAGAGGCACAACATGGGGACGTTGATTGTGAGACGCGACGATCTCATATATCATCAGGGCAGGAACCTGATGGGTTTTCTGAATGTGGGGAGCATGTCAACCTCTTCATAGGACGTACCATGGTTCCAGTTGCACTAAAATAAGAGTTTTTTAGTGAGTTCCACACTTCCCCTCAAGCAGTACATCCAAGAGTGGTGAGGATGTATTTGGACCTTAGACGGCAGCACTGGTGGCCATGTATGAAGAAGGTGGTAGCACATTTTGTCTCACAATGCCTCATTTTTTAGTAAGTATAGGTAGATAACCAGGTTCTAGCAGGCTTGGTTCAGCCCTTAGATGTCCCAAAGTGGAAGTGGGATGAGATATCCATGGATTTCATGACAGGACATCCACGTACATCCAGAAGACATGACTCTATCTTGGTGATTGTGGACCGACTCACTAAGTTGGCCCACTTCCTACTGATTAGAGAGAAGGGCTCAGAAGAGAGCTTGAGATGCCTCTACATACAAGAGATCATATGACTTCATGGCATTCCATTGACGATCGTCTCCGATCAGGATGATCTTTTCACTTCCCGACTATGGAAAGGGTTGCAGGAGGCTTTTGGGATGCAGCTTTCTTTAAGCACCGCCTTCTATCCTCATATAGATAGTCAGACTGAGAGGACAATTCAGACTCTCGAGGACATGCTTTGTGCATGTGTCCTTGACTTTGGTCACAACTGGGAGGATGACTTACCCTTGGTGGAGTTTGCGTACAACAACAGCTACAACTCCCCCATCTGGATGAAACCTTACGAGGCAATGTACGGCCGACCTTGAATATCACCACTGTGCTAGACTGACCTATGTGAGTGAGTACTTGTAGGACCAGAGATGATACATGCTACGAAGGAGAAGGTGCAGATCATCCAAGAGCGGATGAAGACTACACTGAGCAGACAGAAGTCTTATGCTGATAGGAGACGGAGACCACTGGAGTTCGAGGATGGAGACCACATCTTCCAATGGGTCTCACCTAGATGAGTTCTTTAGAGATTTTGTCGAGATAATAAATTATCTTCGCGATTCATCGGACCATTTCAGGTCCTCGACAAAGTAGGCGAGGTGGCTTACCGCATGGCCCTTCCACCTTAGTTGTACCGGGTGCACGACGTCTTCCACGTATCTTAGATGAGGAGATATGTGCATGACCTGTCTCACATAATCGACCAAGGGGAGATGGACATCGATGACGGGGATACATTCATAGAGGTTCTAGTAGATATTGAGGATTGACAGAAGCGGGTCCTATGTGGACAGTCGATTCCTCTGGTGCGCGTTCGCTTGCAGCATGGAAACCTCTAGGAGAGCACATGGGAGAGGGAGGCTCAGATGCTTGCTCAGTACCCCCATTTGTTCCCTTAGTGTGTGATGCAGCTTATGGGGACGTAAAGTTCTGAGGTGGGGAGAATGTAAATACCCGGAAATCATGGGGAATTTTTCTTAAATACATGGGAATTTTACGAGACCGCAGTTTCTGACGGCGCTTGATTCCGAGGCCTAGTGTGCCCGGAATCATGTTATGAAGTTTTGTTCGAGTACGTTCAGTAAACAAACGTGTGGGTTTTTATATCTTTTGAACCGGTTCTTGGAATTGAAATCTGAGGACACCAATGAACTCGCAACACTGATATTCGCTTAAGGAGACCTTCAATGCAGATGCGTTTTATCGGGAGTGGAAGTTTATTTTTGGGGATTTTTAATAAATTAAATAAAAAATTATGTGTGACATAATTTTTTTAAGTGGTGTTTTTATCCACCCAGGGGAAGTTGGAAGTGGGACCCACCCCCCCATAACCTCCTATGGGAGGATATTTTGTGGTGGTTCCCAAATGAGCTCAAACCCCCCAACTCCCCTTGAACCCCCTTTAACCTCTTGGAGTTCCCATTAATTTGCCAACACACCCTTGTATTTGATTATTTGAATCCCTTGGAAATCTTGCCAACTCCATGAATTTAAATAAGTGAACCAACTTAATTAGTTGATTTGAGTGTTTGATATATTTTAAATTCATTATGGCAGCACTAAAATAAGGGATGATATTCTTTTATTTTGGGGTTGTAATAACCATGATAGAGATTGTGGAGATCTCTTGGAAGAACACTTTTTCTCTCGCCGAAGAACGCCATTTCCACCGAAGAACAATGATGCATCTCCTTCCTTTCCAGCAGGGCAAGAAAGGGAAGACATCGCCTGTGAAGAACATCACCAATGACAAAAACATTCCCCCCAACATTGATGGAATGACGTCTGTCTTCTGCGACGTCCGCCTCCCATGACACATCAATGTTCAACGATGATATACGAGGTAGGGGGATTTGGTTATTTTGAAATGAATAAAATTATACTGTCGTTATTCGATGAATGATTTTGTTCGTCATTGGACAATTGATATCACCTAATCCGGATGGCGCGGACAAAACAAACACGGGTCGAAGCCCCTCAATTGGTTATTGTTGATTGACATCAGAGGTGGAGTTAAAAGGGTGCGGTGCTATCGCACCACGCCGGAGAAGAACCTCGGTGATGAAAGGGAAATCGCAACCGGGAGGGCCGCTGTGGATGACGAAACGTGGCACTGTCCTGTTGCACGGTGGAGCCAAAGGCCACAACCAAGTCGGGTCGTGGAGGAGTGGGCGCGACGATGTCGCACCGGGTGAAGTGTAGCAGGTCTGTGAAACCGTCGCATTGTAGTGGAGGTGTGGAGGCGGCTGGCCGAGCCGGCCACCGTGGACCCGGACCGCGGGACGACCGACCGGCCCGCGGGAAGACCGCAACGCCCGCAAGTGCCGCATGGAGGCAGACTGCGGCCTGAAAACATGAGCCGCATGGCCTGAAGAACTGGATGGCTATGGCTGGCTGGGCTAGAGTATCACGGCGCCTGCAGGTGCCGCGTGGGAAGAACTGCAGCCTGCTGTGCGGGCCGAATGTGCCCAGCATAACTGACCGACTATGGTTGGCCGAGCAGGGGAGGAGGTGGTGCCGCTTGGCGCTACCGGGAAAATCGGACCGGCCCGCATCACGTGCTGGGTCCGCAGTTGGGCTACGCCCCACTGGTTCGGGCGGACCCCCCAGCCTGGTCAGACCCGCAGAGCCAGATCGGGCCGACCAGCCAGCCCACTATGTTTGACGGGTCGGGCCGAACTTCGCTTAAATACGAATATCTCATAGACCGCGCGTCCGATCGACGTTCCATCTGTGGAACTGGGTCTCTCGCAACGAAGCGGTCCTTTTTCAATACTATAAGTGAGTTTTGGTCAAATTTGGAAAATGGCTGGGTATGGATCGAGTGTAAATCCTACCGGGACCCTGGAACAAATATACCAATAAGCCTCAGACCGGGCGTCCGATTAACGCGCCGTCTATCGCGTTTCATTCCTTATGATGATACGGAACTACAGGATACATCAACTCAAGAATTCATAATAGTTTATTTATTGACACTTTGCTCGAGGATCAGACCCTCCCGGAATCGAGCGAGCTGTGTGCGGGAACCCTAGAGCTGGCTGCGACGACTACTGTACCAGAATCCGACGTGGGTTCGACAACGATGATTATTATACCATAATACTATGTGGGTTCGACAGTGATGAATAATTTACTGAGATCCTCCATGGTTATGATTGTTCTGACATCTGTTCCTGTATCTTGTGTGGGTCTGATAGAATAGCTGGTCCTGTATAGTGTGTGGGTTCGACAGCTTATCTGGTCCTGTATCCTATGTGGGTCTAATAGCTTAGATGAATAAGTGACTACATCTGATCATCTCTATCACTCTACGAAAGATGTATACCTCTGTGAGCTGAGTCATGTCTTTCAACCATTATCATTGTAGTGTTTCACTTTACTTCCTTTGTGGACTAGGTTGTGCTTGGGCTCGAGAGTTGGAGACGGACTGTGACTGGTAACTTAGGTATATGTATGGGCATATACCTAAGTAGGTTTGTTTGATACTTCATGTTTGTATATTTCTGCTGTGGTTTATCCTTTTTGGATTCTGGGAGCCTTCGGGTGTCTCAGGGTCCCCTACTGAGTATTGTTATACTCACCCCTTCATGGGCTTCCCCCGCACCATGTTATGTTCTGTGCAAGCGACAAACAATAATTATTGAGGCTGAGGGTGAAAAATGGAGGCTACTCGGAGATGGACTAGACGGGACGTACTATAGGGACGATTTGTTCGAGTTCTGTACCAACCCTTTAGGTAGGATTTCCCGGCGGACGATCCAGGAACTATTTTCCCTTTTTACTTGTACTTGTTGTTCAGTTGGGTTTGTATACTGGCCCACTTACATTCAGCACACCATAATTTTCTATTTTTGTACGTTTTCCCTCTACTGCTTGTGTTCAGACTGTGTGTGTGTGTTACAGGTTAAAAGGAAATGCCTTCCATTTTTATCAGGGATTCACCTTTGGTGCTAGTCGCCAGCCCCTGGCTTATGGAAGGCGGTCTTGAGTTAGTCATGACATAGGCCCCGAGGATGGGTCACGACATATGTAGTTATGAATTATCATTATAATAATATGCCATATATTTATTTACACTAGAGAAACATATCTAGAAATTT
The DNA here is from genome assembly GCA_963277665.1 of Viscum album. Classification (NCBI taxonomy): domain Eukaryota; kingdom Viridiplantae; phylum Streptophyta; class Magnoliopsida; order Santalales; family Viscaceae; genus Viscum; species Viscum album. The sequence goes on along the minus strand of OY728143.1, from coordinate 1,666,158,450 downwards.
CATCAAAGAAATAAGTTGTAAAATTTTAACATTCATTGTGGTCAATCAAAAAATTGGATCATGTAATTGTGATAAAAATAATGACCTAAAACAAATGATCAAATGATAAATACTTATCATTAATATTTATCACACTTTTCATTGAGTCACTTTTGGATTATATAAATCAAAATTAATCAAATAAATTATAATTTTTTTGATGATTTAGAATAAATTTATCAATTAATTTTTAACTTGTTAGAATTGAATAATAAAAATATTATATAATATTTTATGTCAAAAAACTAAGGAGATGTTCAATTTTAGAAATATATTACATTATAAAAAAATGTAAAATGTTAAAAAAATATGATAATGAGTTATGTTTTCATTCAAATATGTTTATTGTCTCCTTATTTTTTTTGATATATATGAAAAATGGTACGTGAATCTACTATTTAATGTAGTCATGATGATGAAAAGTTACAATATAGAATAAAAAATATTTCCTTTTGTAGAACATATGTCAACACATCTAAAGTTAAAAAAAATTGTTTTCAATAAATTTTATGAAGATGTTCTTAAAAAAATCTATCATACATAGGGATAAATATTTTACGACTTGAAAAACATTTTATGGTTCTTAAATTTATTTAAGGAGAATCGAAATAATTAAAATTAAAAATTTGAATGAAAAAAATCATGTAACTCAAAAAACAAGCTCTTTTGATGATATATATTTTAGATAAATATATTTAATTAATTTTTGTTTTATAAAACCAAACTAAATATGAATATGATGTTCTTTGAATGATAATATGTGTTTTTTAAATCATTACCCTTTTTAAAATTCATGCAAAATATTTACGCATGATTTAAAAACATTTATTATCATCAAAATTTATTTTATAATGTCTTGAGTCACGTGTGGATCCTATTGAAAAATGGTATATGATTCTAATTCTTAATGTGAACAACATGATCAAAAGTGTATTTATAGGAAAATTTATTTTTCATGTTACAAATATACAAAATATTATAAACAACATGAAAAAACATACATTCTCTTTAAATTTTATTAAAATAACCCTCTAGTAATTTGGGATATATATTAATAAGCCTCACATAAATCATAGTGTTAAGGTTCATGAAATGATCAATAAACTTTTTTATCAATTATAATTGAAAATTTTGATAGAAATAATCTTATAAGAAAATTATATTTAATTAATTTTTATTCTCTAGGAATAAATTAAAAATATTTGTAAAATTTAAATGGAAAATATCGATTCAAAAAGATTTTATAGATTTTAAATTATTTTTTAGATATATTGAAGACATTAATAAAAACATAAGGATATAAATTTTCTATTAAAAATTAGAATACTTATCATTGTCTTATTTTTTACTATAAAAAAAATATTTCTTGGTTTTACCATTCCATGTGCTCATAATGATGAAATATGTCTTTTTTAAAATTAATATTTAATTTTATGTGTCAACAATGATTAGTGGTATTAAAAAATTATGAAAATAATCTTCGACTGTCGATATTATTTTCATTTTATTTATGACTATGGGGAATAACTATAACATGAATTAGAAATTTATGATTCGTTGAATAATCAATACCATATTTTAAGAATAAATAGAATTGTTTTACATGGAAACCATCATACAAGGTTCCAGAAAAACAAATAAATATTTTTTTTTCATGATAATATATATAATATTAATTGATTAATTTTCAACATATAAGAATAAAACACATATCAATTTTTCTATTAATCTGATTTGAATGTTCCAAAGTGAATTTATAAAATTATAATGATTTTTTATGGGAATGAAAATATTACAAAATTAGAAATTGTGATTGGTTTTCCATGAAAATTTAGTAAAATGATACTTGAATAATTTATGAAATATATGTATAAAATATTCATGAATACAACATATGATTCTATAAGAATAATAAAAAGATACTTTTTAATGATATTTCATTTTTTATGTCTCATGTATGCCTCAAATAATAAAAATGAGTAAATTTTTTGAATTGAAATTAAAATTTAACAAAATGAACCGTGTCTTACTTATGAAATGTAAGAATTAATCATTCATGAATCAATGAATCTTGGTGCGTGAAATAATTTTATGATGATACTGATAGATTGAATGACTTTTTTAGTAGGAAATGAATATACTCTAATATTGTAAAAAAATAATAGTTTGTTGGAAAGTTTGATTAAATGGTCTCAAATTTATTTCTGACCTTCATTAAAATATTTTATGTCATTTTGATATATATTTTTACAATAATGATTCAATGTCTATTTTTAGTATTGAAAAATATTTTAAAATAACTTAATACATTAATAATGATAAATGAGATTAGTTTACGAATAAAATATATTATAATTATTTTTGATTCATGTGTTCTATGTAAAAATAATTTTCATAGATATGATATGGATTTTCTAGTAATTATCAAAATTGATTTTTCAGAATTGAAATTATCTTAAAAGATTCAAAATTACATTAAGTAATTTAAAATAATAATTTTTTTAATCTCTTTCAAATTAAGGAGAACAACACTTATTTAATTTGTGATCTGTTGGAATATAAAAAATATTGATTTGATATTTGATGTATTGAAAATGATAAATATTTCCTTTTAAAAAATAAAATATTTATTTCTATCTTAAAAAAAAGTATAAAATGTTAATAATTGATCAAGAGTTATTCATCAATTTAAATTTTGGATAACAAACAATGATTAATTTATATCACATTGTAAAAATATAGTGGTCATTCTGAAATTATTTGTGTTTAAAATGTTAAAAATTATAATTATATAATTATAACTATTAAATGTGTATAACAAAATTTAAAAATTACAATAAAAATTATTTATTTTCAATAAGATTTTAATATAAGAATTAGGAATAAATTTTAATATTTATGTATAAATGGTATCACTATTTGATGATGTTTCTATTGTGATAGAGGAAATGGAAGATGATTATTTGGTAGTCACCATATAGTTAAAAAACACCAAAAAAATTCCCACCACAAGAGAATATATATATATATATATATATATTCAGTCCATATCCCTCATAATGTAACCCTTTATTGATTCATTTACTCTAAGCAAGCCTTATAGGTTCTTATCTGACACCAATGACAGTTCCTTGAAAGATCAGCTTGTCTCCTATATAATCCCTCGGTTCTTGGCACCTATTGTTTCTTTACCCAAACCCATTGTTTACTACTAAATAGAACCCAATAATCCATCTCTCTCCTCTAGAAACCCTTTATTAGTGCCATCTTTCACCACTATGGCATCCTACACATTCTCCTGCATCTCCCTCTCAGGTTAGTTTCACCAATGCAGCGGTCAAGTTCAATGAATCATGGTATATTAGATTTAATAAAAATATATTTATTTATAATTAAAATTTATATGATTTATAAGGGAATTAATTTTGTTTTTATGTCATCTTTACTCAGTAATTTCAGATTATTGTAAAATATATGTGTATTTTTTAATTATTTTCTTACCAATAGTCATTCATAAGTAGTTATGGGGAAATCTTGTAATGTTATGGGTTTATTCTAAGAATAACATAACATGTACTTGCTATCCAATCCTTATTTTAATTTAAATTGGATTCATTTTCACTTATAAATTTAAATTGATATATTCTAGGTGTTTTATTCAGTGATATGAGATGCATTGAAAGAAAATAATTTTTTTAAATTGAAATAGAATAAAACTATAAACTATTTTATAATGGAATATAAGAAATTGAAATAAACATAATCATTTAAACCATAATACATAGTTTTATTTAATGTTTAATTAATACATTGATACAAAACCATTGACCATGTTTCTAATAGGGAAAAATTCTGAAATAAATAATATATCTCATTTAGAACCCATATTTTACCTCTAAATTATCCTAAAAAACATATATTAGATTATTTGAAATAAAATATAGTATTTATAAATTCTTATAGGTGGGGAAATAATACTTTGTGGGATAATTTATAAATATTCATGTCATCACTAATAATGTGGTATTTTTCTATGATTTTGATACAATTTTTTATTATATTTATGAATTTAAATTAAAATATTTCCACATTTTTCGTTAATTAAACATCAAATATGAAAATAACTTTAAATAGAGATTAAAAAATAATAAATGTGATGTTATTAGAATATAAGCAATTTGATAAATGTTTATAGGTAATTCATATTTATAAATTTGACAAACCCAAATTCATGATTAATCTTTCCAGAACAAGAAATAAAATTAATGGTGAATGGATTATATAGATTAATTTAATTTTTTATTATAATTATAATTAAATATAATCAATTAAAATTCAAATTATTGTTTTAGAAATATTTTTTGGAGGCACGACATAGAGGTACCAGGGGGTGAGGCTAGACCATGGGGGATGTGATAGCACACACCCTCATTTCCCGAATGTTAAGGGAATTTTATAGAGGTTTAATTGATGCATAAAAATCTATGGTGGAATTTTTTAGATTTAAAAACTAGTGGAGCCATGTTTGGATGAGTTTGGTAATGATTTATAGTATTATTTAGGTAATTATAGTTTAATGGAACTTGTGACACCGTGTTTACTTTCCATCATGTTCAATATTGGAAAAATACATCCATTAATGGTGTAAAATCAATTCCCTATTGAATTGAAAATTTTATAGAGACTATTCAATATATTTATGATTGTATGGTTAAATTTTTAGGAAAATAAGAAATGTAATCAATAAATTATAAAAGATTATTCCTTCTGATTTTTTAATGTCTAGAGAAGTAACCATTTAAATAATAATGGCAACATGATTCATATGATGAAATAGAATACCCATGATAGATATGAATTATTGATGATTATGTAAATAGATACTAAAGATGATATATGTATTAATATATAGTAATAATCAATATAATTATAATTTTAAAAGGGAATATTTTATGGCCTTATAATATCTATAAGTATAAATAGTAATTATAAAATAAATAGAATTTTCATAATTTATATAATTACTTTTGTAGGGTATGAATAAATAATTAAAATAATAGTGATGTTTAATAATATTTGATTAAAAAATTAGGAGAGTAATGAAAAACTAGGGTAAAAGACATCAACTTCATTGGAATATTATAATTTTTTAAATTTTTTTTAAAGATATATTGAATTATTATGTAATGATAATAGCTTCACCCATGGGAGAGAATTTAAATTACATTGGTGATCTGAATAATGCAATTTCAATTAATGGTATGGAATCAGTAGTATTGATATAAAATAAATTTGAAGGAGAATAATATTTTTGATAATAATTAATGTGTATTTTAATAAGGATAGAGTGTTAATTATAGATGTCATGAATAACTTATTTATTATGTATATATATTCAAAACATGTTGATTAATTATGACATTAACTATGTCATGACCTGTCCCCCAGGGTCCGTGTCGTGACTACTCCAATCCCGCCTTCCATAGGCCATAGGCTGACAACTAGCACCAAAGGTGTAATTCCCTAAAACAGGGAAGGAATTGCCTTTATAACCTGTAAACACACACAACAGAGCAAAAATATGGATACAAAACACTAAGTAAAACTATATAACAAAATAGTACTAAAAGTAAAAGGGGCCAGAAATACAAGCCCAACCGTAAAGTACAAGAAACTGAAAGTACAACTGAAGAAAAGAAAAACTAATGTTGGGTCATCCTCTGAGGTTCCTACCCAAAGGTTAGGTACATATCGCCTCCTCAGAACTCCAGGTCTGTCCGTCTCCTCAATGTACTGTAACCTCGTATGGTCCACCTTCGGGTACCGTCCAGTCCTGGTACTCTCAGCCTCAGTCAGCACTGTCTATAATCTGCATCCAACACAACAAGGTGCAGGCATAGCCCATGAAGGGATGAGTATAATGATACTCAGTAGGGACTCTGAGACCCTCAAGTTATCACAAATACACCAAGGATAAACCACATATGCCCATAAATATACCTAGGTTATTGTATAAGATGTCTCATTCACGAGTAAAACACAAAAGTACCGACTCAACTCCACCAGGATTTTATTAAACAGGTAGTATCAAGTAACATCCCAAGTCACATTATCCAAACCTCGTCTACTAGATAACTACTCTTCTATCTAGTATATTTGGCCTTCCATGACACCAAGAACACTTCCCACTAACCTTGGACTGCTGAGTTACTCCTCCTGTCGAGTACCGTGGGTCTGCTGCGTCACACAGAGGCACTCCCCACTGCGTGTCTGCCCCAAAAACCAGGTGCTCCCCCTCGTTTCTTGATGAGGTACTCTTAATGTCTTGTACCGTGGGTCTGCTGCGCCACACAGACCGCACTCCTCCATAGTGGGTCTGCCGCCACAAACAGGGGCTCCTCACTGGGCTATTAGAGTCTTTCCGAGTCAAATGGTCAGTAGTCATCAGGCCTCAGCCAACTACTAGGTCTCCGCACTCTGCTCGCTCATCATTGGAAGGATCTTCTCGATGAGATACTAGTCGATACTCCAACTGTCACAAGGTCTATATAGAATTATCTCAAGGTCCACCACGTCATAGGGGTCTCAACGCAACATACGACATGTCATTCGGATGCCCGGTCTATGAGTAATTAGTCTTTTAGTCCTAGGGGCACAGTTGGATTTGTGCACGATCCAACCTAACCATATATCAACTATACCCAAAAATCTAGTGGGGTATACTCAAAGTGACATTTAAGCTCTAATATTACTAGGGTCGTTGACGGTTCATCAAAAAGACACCCAGTGTAAAAGATATGGCCGAAGGAGCGTAAAGGGGTCGTAGTGGTCCCAAGTTCGGTCCGACCAGGTTAGACTGACCTCGCCTGACCCAGTCAGGGCTGAACTGGTTCGGGTCAACCTACCTGACCCGTTGGGTCTGGCCTGGCCCGTGTGGCGGGCTAGCCCTTTGGGATTGGCCCGGTCTGCTAGGCCCATCCCAACATGCCGTGAGAGGCCGTAGAGGGCCGTGGGGGCACAAACTTGCTGTGAGGGTGCAGACCGGCTGCGGGGTCGGCACGAGGGTGGCTCATCCCGGAGGGTGCTACGGGGGGCGCAGAAGGCCGGTTGGGCCGGGGTGCCACAAGGGGCGCTGAAGGCCGGCCCGGCCAGGGCGCCCCGAAGTCTCAGTTCGGCTAGGGGCTTAAGAGGCTAGTGCTTGGCGTGGTTGGGGCTACATGGTAGGGCACCGAGAGGCCGGTTTGGCCGGGAGGCGCAGGAGACCGAGATCCGGTTCGACCTGCGGATGGACAGGCCAGCGTCAGTTTGGCCATTTTGGTCAAGCAGAGGGTGCGGCCAGGGTGGCACGGCCGGGGTGCGGCACGACTGAGGCCGGTTCGGCCTGGGTGTCACAAGGGCGGCGTGGGTCGTAGAGGCTGCGGGTAGCACAGTCCTTGCCTTCATCGCCATCGTCATCTCGTCACCTAGTCACCATTCCGAAGAACATCATAAACAAGAACGGTGGAGGGGTCAGGCCATGATGGTTTTCCCCACACCCTCTACATTTAGGGTGGTATCAAGCATTTCAATTCTTTCTTGAATTTCAAATAATTATAAAAAAAAATAAGATAGAAGAAAACTCAATCAAACACCCCACATCTTCTCGCAGAAAAAATTCCCAACCCACAAGGAAAATGATCTACAATGAATCTTTGTTTTAGAAGGGATGAATTAAAGGAATAATATCATATTCAAATGAATTCCCTACCTTGTTCTTTGTTCATTTACGTTGGCATGATAAGGCGGATGTCGCTTTGCTGTAGACGAACACGTCCTACGTCAAAGGAGGTTCTGAGGAAGAAAGTCAAAGTCGAGGTCATTCTTTGTTGGTGGATCATTCTTCGTCGGAAGAGCATTCTTCATTGGAATAGCATTCTTTGTTGGGAGATGAAGTTCTCCATTGGAGAACATTATTTCTCCCAAGCTATCTTCTCTTCTAATGTTTCACCAAAGTTACACCAAAATGAAAATGCCAAGACAAGATAATTGATTAAGTTATATATTATTTAATTGTTGACACAAATTTCAAAATGGTTAAGTTGGAAGAATTAATGGCATGTGCATTTCCACAATAAAGGTGGTATAAGTCAAGAGGCTCTCCCTAATTTATGAGGGGATTTGAGAGGTTTTCCACAATTAAAATGGGGGGGTTTAGTCCCGAGTGGTCCCCACTTCTGTAACCTCTCATGGGAGGTTAGGTTTGGGTGGGCCCCACCACCATAACCACTCATGGGAGGTTTAGGTCGGGTGGTCCCCAAACTTCAACCCCCACAATGAGGTTTAGTTATAGTGGACTCCATCCCACAAATTCTACATGGGTGGTTATAAAAAATAAAATAATGTGTAGTTCATTTCATTTTATTATTTTCCATGAAACACCCAAAAACTACCTTTTATTCTTGACCAACTACCATCGAGGTGAAACTATCCTTAAGAAAATACCGGCGTTTCGAGTTCAACAGTGCCCTCAGATTTCAATTCTGATCATCAGTTTAAAAGTTATAAAAAAACCTCTCATATGTTTACTGAATGTACCCGTACAAAACATCAGAAGTCGTTTCCGGGCACACGAGGCCTCAAAATCACACATCGTCAAGTTTCACGGACTCGTAAAATTATCATATATTTAAAAAAAAATTACATAGAAATTCTGGGTGTTTACATTCTTCCCACCTCAGAGCTCTACGTACCCATAAGACAAAACTCATAACTAAGGGAACAAGTGGGGGTACTGAGCACGCATCTGATCCTCCCACACCCATGTACTCTCCTGGAGGTTCCCGTGCTTCCATCTAACGCACACCAGAGGTATCAGCCATCCACATAGGTCCCACTCCTTTCGACCCTCAAACTTCATAGGAACCTCCGTAATGGTCGCCCCATCATCGATGTCCAGTTCTCCAAGGTTGATGATGTGGGAAGGGTTGTGCACGTATCTCCTCATCAAGGATTCGTGGAAGACGTCATGCATCCAGTGTAAATAGGGTGGAAGAGCTAAGCAGTATTCTACCTCACCAACTCTGATGAGGACCTGAAAAGGTCCTATGAATCTCGAAGATAACTTGCGTCCTCGGCCACATCTCTGCAAACCTCGTCGAGGTGATACCCGTAGAAAGAGGTGGTCTCCGTCCTCGAACTCTATAGGTCTCTATCTCCTATCAACATATGACTTCTGCCTACTCTGTGCAGCCTTCATCCACTCCGGGATGATATGAACCTTCTCTTTTTGAGCTCGTATGATTTCCAGTCCCACTAGTTCTTACTCCCCTGGGTTAGTCCAATAGAACTGTGTTCTACAAGGTTGCCCTTATAACGCCTCAAAAGGTGCCATCCCAATGGTGGAGTGATAGCTGTTGTTGTACACAAACTCCACCAAAGGCAAGTGATCCTCCCAGCTACGACTGAAGTTGAGAACATAAGCACACAACATGTCATCATGGGTCTTAATGGTCCACTCAGTCTAGCCATCCATCTAAGGATGGAAGGTGGTTCTTAAACGAAGCTGCATCCGAAAAGCCTCCTACAACCCCTTCCATTGCCAGGAATTAAATCATGTGTCACTATCAGTGACAATCGTCGAAGTTACTCCAAGTAGTCACACAATCTTTTTCACATTGAGGCGTTCCATGCTCTCTACTGAACCCTGCTCTCTGATCAATAGGAAGTGATCTTACATGGTTAGTCGGACGACGATCACCCAGATCGAGTCATGACCTCTGGATGTACGTGGATGTACTGTCACAAAATACATGGAAATTCCATCCCACTTCCACTATGGGACCTCTAAAGGATGAACCATGCCTGCTAGTACCTCGATGCTCTGCCTTCACATGCTGAAAAGTGAGGCATCGAGAGAAAATCTCTACTACTAATTTCTTTATTCCCGGTCATTAGTGTTGTCGTCAGAGGTCATGATACAACTTCTCCACTCCTAGATGTACCGCTAGAGGGGATGTGTGTAACTCCTTCAACACTTTCTCCCGAAGTGACACTGGTACAATGTTACGTAATCTGAAGAGAATGACATGCTTCCCACCTTCAAAAAATCCATCAGGTGACTTCCCTATGGTTATCTGAGCACGTCGTGTCTCGCAGTCAGTGTCCCCATGCAGTGCCTCCATGAATCGCTGAATAAGTGGGGGAGTGACTGTAAGAGGAAGAAGGAAGGTTTCTCTATCTCTATCCACAAAGGATATCTGTAAATCACCCGACCGCTCCGTCGCCTCACCTAGCAGTTGTATACCAGATCTCCTCCTGAGTTCATCTACAACAACTTTCCCCTTCACAAGATTATAGACTATCTCGAAGTCATAGTCCAAGAAGAACTCAAGCCAACACTGTTGTCTCAGGTTCATGTCCCTCTCAGAGAAGATATACCTGAAACTCTTGTGATTAGAGTACATGGTAAAATGATCGCCCATCAAATAGTGTCTCCACATATTCAATGAGAAGACCACTACTACTAGCTCCAAGTCATTGGTAGATTAGATCTGCTCATACTGTCTCAGCTGCCGAGATCCATATGTGATCACTGCTCGCTCCTATATCAGAACACATCTGATTCTGGTCCTTGATGCATCACAGTAGACTACATACCCTATGCCTTACTATGTAAGCCTCAAGATGGGGTCACTAGTCAGCCTTTGCCTCAACTCCTTAAAGCTTTGCTGGAATCTCTCTGACCACACGAAGGGCTTACCATTCTTCGTCTAGGCTGATAGTGGTGCTGTAACTCTGGAGAAGTCTGGTACAAACCTCCTGTAATATCCAGCTAAACCCAGGAATTTCTGTACATCCGTCACACTCCTGGGTGGTTCCCAAGCAAGTAACACAACAATCTTTGCTGGATGTACTCCAACTCCAGCCTCCGATATGACATGACCAAAAAAGTGAATCTCTGGGATCCAAAACTAGCACTTCTAGAGTTTACAATAAAGATGGTGCTCTCAGAGTGTATCCATTACTACCTTCAAATGATAGGCATGCACCTCCTTAGTAGCTGAGTAGATCCAAATGTCGTCGATGAAGACTATTAAAAAGCGATCAAAGTATGGATAAAATAACATCTTCACATGTCCCATGAATACTGCGGGAGTTTTGGTTATGCCAAAGGGCATAACCAATAACTCGTAGTGTCCGTACCGACTTCTGAAAGACATCTTCTTCACATACTCACCTTGAAATCTATGTTGGTGATAGCCTGATCTGAGGTCTATCTTTGAGAACCAATGTGATCCCTTCAGCTAATCAAAGAGGTCGTCAATCCTAAAGAGTGGGTACTTATTCTTCACGGTCACCTAGTTCAGGCGCTGATAGTTGACACAAATCCATAATCTCCCATCCGCCTTCTTGGTGAACATAATCAGGGCTACCCATAGAGAAACACTGGGGCGGATGAATCCCTTCTCCTGCAAGTCCACTAGCTATACCTGTAGCTCACGATGCTCAGCGAGAGCCATCTGATATGCTGGTGTAGATATAGGTGTCATCATGAGGTACAAGCCAACGTAAATGTCTACCTATATATGAGGAGGCAGACCCAAAACATCATCAGGGAAGACATCCGCATACTGGTACACCACAACAAGATAGCTCAGACCCGCTACATTAATCGCTCCGAGGGTAATGCAAGCCAACTGATAAGCGATCGACTGCACTCTCCTCTAAGAAAGTCCATCCTGTGCTGCAAAGGCTCCCTTCTCACCGGTGAAGGTAAAACTGGTCCCATCCATGCAGACACACCTCACATTGTGCCTAATACAGTCTATCTAAACATTGACTATAGATAACTTGTCCATACCCCTGATGACGTCATAAGGACTCGACGCCACAATTAGAAGATCCCAACCGAAGCTCTCACAATCCTAGATTAAGTTCTCACTACCGGAAGTAGTGCGTAATCGTCAAATTCGCTCCCGTGGGAGTCTCTTGCCACAATGATCAAGCCAAAGGCTCTGTCAGAATCTCCGAGATCTGAACGAGGGCAGTACAATGAAAGAGTGACCCGAACCTATGACTATAATAACTACAACTAAGGTGGAATAGACACATATTGAACCTTGTATCATATCTGGAGCATCATGATCATAGGCCTCAGTTGCTTGGAGCTGAGCTCTCCCCTGTGCACCTACTCCCTGTAGTCGGGGTGAACCTCCTAGTGGTAGAGGTAATAACACCTCAAAACATCGTCCACCACAAACTGCATGTCCATCTCCTCTGCCACATCCGCCTAATCCCTGGGGACTACCTCGATCGAATCTCTGTCTCTTCTTGGGTGGTCCTTCGACCGCCTTCTAATCATCTGAATGGCGGGTCGGACAGTCACGAGCCATGTTACCTGACCCGCCGTATGTGAAACACTGCCCACTCCTAGCTTGTATGTCTCTTCTTCGGGTGCCCCGCACAACTGATCCTAAGTTATGCGGTTGTCCACCTGTAGGTCTGGTCCTCTTGGACCTCTACGACACCTGTCTTCTTCCAAAAACATAAGACTCTGTAATGGGTCGACGTGTGGTGGATCTCGCTGCTGGAGACCGCTCAACAAAGAAACTCTCCACCATAAGGGCTCTCTCTAGCACCCCTCCTGTGTCAGGATGCTTAGTGAGATCATCAGAGCTCTGATCTCCCATTTGTGCCCCTAATCGATGGTTCGGGCCGTGATTAATGGGTCTCACACCATATCGGTGGAGTAGCGTGAGAGGTTAGTGAACCTCACTAAGTACTAAGATATAGTCATGATACCAAACTGTAGATGAAGTAGCTCTTGTATGAGCACTGTGCAGAGAGTATCTTGGACAAACTCTGCCCAGAACAGGCTCTCGAAGTCTTCCCAGAGAAGCATCAACTCATCATGAACCTGGAGCATGAAGATCCAACTTCTTCCCACTATTTTATATAGAAGGCTTGTAGCAAGAATCACCATGATGTCGGATGGTGTCCCTAACAGTCAGGAAACTCTCACCACATCCTCCATCCAATCCTCAGCCACATTTGGGTCCTTATGTCCCCTGAACCTGGGTGTCCTATGGAACTGGAACTCATGAAATGCACTCAAACGACATGAATCGTCTACTGCTAGGGTTGGTGGTATCAGTGGCTCAATAGGGAGTGGTACCGCTGGCACCAGCACTGGAAAAGGGAAATCCACAAAGGCCTAGTTGATCAGTGGGCTATCTTTGTGTACAACTCTCAAGACTTTAGCTGTTCATCCATGAGGAGGAATCTTGAATAAAACAGATGCGACACGGTGGAGGAGTGTGATCTGTGTGATGAGACAGACCCACAGTTTTCGACATGAGGAGTACCTCAGCAGGCTACCAGGGGGAGCGCCTAATTATTATGGCAGATCCAAGGTGGGGAGTGCCTCTCTGTGATGCAGCAGACCCATGGTACTCGATAGGAGGAGTACCTTGGTAGCCCATGGCCTATGGAAGGCGGGGATTGGGGTAGTCACAGCACGATCCTCAGGGGAAGGGTCGTGACAAATTGTAATGTGAAAACCGGGCCACGATGACAGTACAGACACCCTGCCATAGGCCAACACATGTCCTTTCCAGTGTTCTTTTTCCTCACTTACACACACCCTGAGAAACTTCCCAGAAGGTCACCCATCCTGATCACTACTTTAGGCCAAACACGTTAATCTATGGAGTTCTAATCAGGCAGGCTACCGAAAATGAAGGTGCACCTTGTTGACATGAGTCATATCATTTATCCATTAAACCCTTTATCATCTATGGGTGTACCAATCCCCCCTCCCCCTTTAGAGCACAACGTCCTCATTGTGGGCCCTACATCTCAACCCAGGCAGTGCACCACACTTAAGGCTGATTACCACCTTTGATACCAAATTTAACAATCAGGCCCTGTTGACAACACATAAACCCCACTATAGTCCAACACATGTTCTTTCCAGTGTGCTTTGTCCTCACTTACACACACCCAGAGAAACATTCCAGAAGGTCACCCATCCTGATCACTACTCTAGGCCAAGCACACTTAACTGTGGATTTCTAATTATGTAGGCTCTCGAAATGGAAGGTGCACCTTGTTGACATGAGTCATATCATTTTTCCATTTAACCCCTTATCAATTGGGGGTGTTAAAAACTATATTAAAATAATATAGTGTATTATCAAGATTATGGTCAAAATAAATTATGATAATGTAGCGAGAAACATAAAATAATTCTTATAATGCATTATAATGATGGGAATATGAAAATTGATTTTACTATGGTACTTTTTTGAACTAAATAAACCAATATCTGTTTGGATTTTTATATTCTAAGGTTATATAAAGTCATTAAAAATATTTCAATATAAATGTATAATATAAATATGGAAGTTCTATATGGAATAAATTACTCATTTATTAGTTAGTGTAATTTATTTTCTTACCCATGTAATGTTTTATGAGTTATGTAGTCCTATAGGAGTTGATGTTGATGATTTTGGTTTACTATAGTGATTATTCTCATACCCCCCACCAAAAAAGGACAGATTTATAAGATTGAGATTTATAATTTATCCATATATCTCCCACTGATCAGGGTTAGAAATGGACAATGTAATAAATGTTTATCTAGTCACATTCACCAAAATCACTACAGTAAGTAATATTAATAAATTTTCTCATATTCTCACCCATTATTCGGGGTGTGAGATTGATGTTTATTCACTTATTTATTATTTATCACCAATAGATTGGGGTCAATAGATATGGTGTTTCACTAAGTAATTACTCATTAATTGCTCATGGAGAAGGTTTCTAGGAAAGGTAGTCATATGGGTATTTATTTACAATTATAATTGTTTTAGGGGTACTTTACAAGCATCAAATATTCGTGTATCATGTGTGATTCAATTGATATATAACTATGCTATATCATAATATTTATTATATTTTATTTGTCTATTCAGTTACAATTCAGATGTGGGTATAATGAGTTCACATATCCATTGAGTGGGTCTTATACTGCATCTACAAATGGATAGAGAAACTCATTGAGGAGAATAAATAGAGGAATTTGGTTAAGAGACTATGGTCATGATGGCCTCTAATAAGGAATAATTTTTAATATTTTTAAATTTTCATCTTTAATATACTTATAAATACAATATTATTTGGTGAGCAATGTATTTTTGGGGAAAGAGTTTCTTGATAGTAAATTATGATGAATGCTATTGTGATTTATTATGATTTGGGTAATGTCTTTGATTTTCTATCTATTATTCTTAAATATTTTGTGGAATTATTTCGAGACAAGGCATTGTGATGATGTGTGATTCTAAGGCCTGGGGCACAATGGATAAATGTTTGAAATAAATTAATCGTTTAAATAGAATGCCCATGATATTTTCTGTAAAAAATGGAATAAAATTTAAATGGGTGATCGAATCATAAATCAGATAGCATAGTTACATTTAGATAAATTACATTACTTTAGGCGAGGTCTCTCTTCGACTGGCATGGGTCTGGTGCAAAAGTTAATTTTTCGACATTTTAAAGGAAATAAAATAAATTAATAATTATTTTACATTAATCATTTTAATGAAATAGTGACACATTTTATGGTTTTAAATTACCACGATCCTAGGGTTAGGATCATAAACATGGAATCCTCCCTTGTATGCTATAGATATTTGTAGAGGATCTACCCATGGAGAACTCTCGACAAACGATGACGAACAACAACACGAGGATCATTGCACAATAAGATAAGATCTCACTGATGATATCAGAATGTCCACCCTTCATTGATGATCACGATAGGGTTTTTTATTTTTATTATGTTTCCCCCAGTCATGGATTTAAACTATTAATGGGTATCAAATCACAAATAGATTGACTTGCATATCATTTATTCTTGCAGGAGGGTCTGATTAATGGGATTATTTTTTATGGAAATGATATAATACATGTTTTTTTCTGCCCAATCCTTATAATGGGAGTATATAAATTACATAAAAATAGTGGATGAGGTTCATTGATAAATTTTTTATGTGAATTTATTCTCCCCTTTGACCCCACATGTTCCTCACGTCCTTCGCAGGGTTAGGAAAAATGGATCATTGCACATCCATCTCCAAAATCAACAATATAAAATCAGAGATCCATCATCATGATGACCTAGAAGATGTGAAAAGATGATAGTAGAAGAGGAATTAACATGGTTTATAAGATATAATTCTTCAACCATTTTTCATGTGGATGATGAAAATGAGTTTCCAAAGCTGAACGGACACCCAAATCATAATGAGTCAGCGATTCTATGACAGGATGACCCAAGAACCTCATTTTTTAGGCGTTTGAAATGTTGGATAAAATATTTTAATATCACCTAGGGGTGCCTTTGAAGAACTATGATTTTGGAAAATCACAAAGAATATGGAATGTATCTCGAAAGACACTAGATGTGGGGGCGGATCAGTAGAAACTAGGGTTTCAGGTGACATAAAGGTTTAACACGGCACGTGACACCTGTCGTAGGGCTTGTGGGGTGTTACTCAGATGGTAGAGTGTATCTTAGATGATATATAGAAACAGGGTGGATTACATGGCATATACTGCATCATAGGGCCAGACCAGGCCAGTTACGCGGGTAACCCATGTACTAGTATGTGAATTGGGAGACATGGGTTGTAGCCATGTACATGCACCTGGCCAGTGTACACGAATCAACCAAAATTTAGTAGGAAATGGAGTTTCATGTTCATACGTGTTATATTTATTCATTTCTACATGACATTCTCTTATCATCATGGGATGTTATAGACAGGAAGTACATGGGTTCAGAGGACAAGGTATGTGACCTTTCTACACATAGTGTGATTTCTTGTACATGGATTGATCTCCATGTCCACCACATCTTGGAAAAGATTCATTTTGGATAGTGTCCCATTTTATCAATCCCCTTGAAGGTCTGGTTTCATTTCAATCCAAAATATTATGGCCTCTTCCCATGACATTCTGGATAGAGTTGGAGTCCCTCCAAGATGCCCTGAGTGAGATCCTATATCCATTCTTGATCATAGGTAGAGTTATTTATGGACATGACCAATGCTATAGGAATCCAATCCTCTACTTATCATGTGAACCTGGACGAGTCATGGTATATGATAAGGACCTTTAAGTAATCATGTAGTACCCCCAGTTTGAGGTATGTGGCCTTTGTTTATGCATTTTTATGTGTTTAAAGTGCATGGGACGATTTTCGAAGAGGTTGGGAGAGTTTGAAACAGTTTTGGATAAGTTTGGAGGATTTTCAAGGGGAGCACGCTTTGAGCACGGTTAGGGTAAACTGTGAGGAGGCTCTAGAAAACCATGTCTGTGGAGATAGTAGGCTTCACAGGGCCTACGTATGGTTTGCCAAACCGTGTGAGGAAACCGTGCAGACCCTTTCTCCTGAGGTAGTAGCATGCGCACAGTTAGCGCATGGTTTTCCAAACCGTGTGTGCTAACTATGCGGTGACTTAAAATTAGGGATATAAAACCCGGGCTCACTTGGGATTTCCTCATTCCTCCCCAGATCCTCTCCCACTCGATCCTCACTTGGGTTTTTTGGTTCTCAAGGGTTGGAGGGGCTCTCCCACTCGTTTTGGAAGCGATTCAAAGGGGTTTCAAGGCGGTTTGAGGGTAGTTTCATCTGGGTAAGTCTCTCCTCATGGTTTCTTTGTTTTTTCCTCTAGATCTACATCCCTCTCTTTCTTGGTTTTCTAGATCTACAGTTGTTGTGTGTAGATATAGGGTTGTGGTTGCCTTGGATGATGATTTTAAGGCTTATGAATGTTAGGGATGGGGGATCTAGAGAGGTTTCAGTGGTGCGTTCACCGAGTTTGAGGTGGATTGCTTGTGGGTCGATTTCACCGGAACCCTAAAGGTAGGTGGCTTATCTCCCGACTCCACTCAGTTTTAACTGGTGGTTACATGTTACAGTTAATTTGTTGCGATTGAAATTAATTGCGTGATGATGTGTGATTTTGGTTGAAAATCCATTTGGGGGTTTTTGGGAAAAAGGCGGTCCCATTGTGAAATGTTATTGTTGTTGATTTTAAAATGGATATTTTGAAATGGGTGGTTGAGATTGATTTGGAAAATGGTTGATGAAAAATGGGTTCCAATAAATAGGTTGTTTTATTAAAATGGGGTTTTGGCATGGAAAACTATTTTTTTCAAATAATGGGTGATTTTATTGAAGGGGATTGTTATGAAATGGAATGTGGTTGATTTCATGTTGTTGTGACCTTGATGGGTTTTATGCTTGGTTTAAATGTTGTGTTGAAATGTTGTGTTGAAGTGGGCAGGAAGTCCCACTATAAATGGGTGATGGATAATGGTCGGAAGATCCACTATTTGGGTAGTGGTCGGAAGTGCTGCTACTCGTGAATGGGTGGAGGAGTTGGGCGGAAGTCCCACCGTTTTGATTTCTTTTTGGGAATGGGTGAACGTGTTGGGCCGAATCCCACCGTTTTGATTTTTTTTGTGGTGAATGGGTGAACGGGTTGGGCGGAAGTCCCACCTTTTTGATTGTTTGTAGTGCATTTCTTTACAAGTTGGAATTTTTGTGCAAGTGTGTAATGATGAAATGGATTGGGGCATGTTTGTTTGGTTTTCACATGGTTACTTGGTTTGGGTGAGATGACTAGGTAAGGATGTGTTGGTATGGAAATGTTTGCAATTGTGATTATTTAATACAAATTGTTTTATATAATTTTGCTAACAGTTTTATCCTAGTGGCATGTGTAGAGATGTCATTGGGGAAAACCTACTATGTTTTATTACTCTTCCTATGCTTTGGCACATTAGTGTCCTTGTAGATGTCGTGTACTGTGACATGGGAAATGGGAAAGAATCTCCCTCTTTTAGTGGAGCTTTGTGAGGTTGTGGTGGAGCTTGGAGCTTTAAGCTTGGCGTGGAGCTGTGGTGGTGTCATGGCTTGTGGTGTTTGGTCGTTTAGTTTCCGCTTGTACTATGATGTGTTGTGTACATGTCTACTTGTTTTGGGTCTGGGTTGTTTTTTGAAAGAACTTGGTTGTTAGTGGATGGTTTGGTTGGGTCTATTGACATGCATCATATAGTTTGTGGTTTGTTGGTTGGTTTTGTCTTAAGGGAAAATCATTCCCCAATTTGTTCTCGAATCCCTCGTCATTTATTGCCAGCCTTTGGCGCCTTGGGAACGTCTCTTAAGGAAAATTAACCCTCACCTCCTCCTCATGCCAATGAGGTAGGGGCATGGTGTTACAAGTGGTAACAGTTTGTTCGGTCCTTTGGAGTTGATTCTTGGATTTTCTGTTGACATTCGTTGTGGTGTACTCCTTGAGTCATGGTGGTGGAAAGGCGTAGGAATATCAGAACTATAAATGTATAGCATAAAAGTACATATCTAAACCTTTTATGCTGAAATTCAAGTTACCATGGAGTTGGGTACATAAGTGTTTTCGAGACACATATAGGCATGGGATATCTCAGTGTCGTGGGTGTAGCCAATGAGATGAACACAACAATCATGGTAGAAATGACTTCCCTCTAGGATTCATATTTCATTAGGGTATAATGATTTATAATGAGATAAGAATATGTGAAATTGTTATGTGAATAAATGGGTATTTTGAAAATGGTTTGGTTTTCAAAAAGGTAAAACATGGCACATGTGAAAAAGGGTGGAAAGCCTTGTTGTGATAGTACTATGTAATGTGATTTGAAATGGGATTTCATGATGTCTACGGAAGTGAGACTCATGGTTGTTTGTTTTCTGTTTATAGAAATTGCCCAAGGTAGGCATCGTAGAGACCAACCCGAGGAGGCTGTTGAGAATGTGGTTGCACCTGAGCCTAAGGTGAACCAGCAACTAGTGAAAAGTATAATGCAAGCTTCCCAAGCTATGGGAAGTGGAAATAAAACGGATGAACCAAGGCATGTAGATCATGCAGTTCATATCCAAAGGCATAATCCACCCATCTTCATGGGTGATTTAGAGCCAGAGAGGGAAGAATCATGGTTGAATAGAATGAACAAGATCTTTGAGTTCTTGGGAACACCGGTAGAGATGAAAGTGATGTTGGTCACATATATGTTGGAATATCTTGTCCTTCAGTGGTGGGAGTTGGTAGTCCAAGCAGGTACAGACTAGGGTATGATGTGGGAAGGCTTTGAGGAATTGTTTAACACACAATTCTACCCACATACGTTTAGAATTCAGCGTATGACTGATTTCTTCTATTTGAAGCAATAGCTCATTTCTTGGACAGAGTATGCAGCTATGTTTATGAACTTAGTGTGGTTTTCACCCGAGGTTGCGGGTAGCACGTCGTTGAATTCAAGAATCATTGAATCGGGGTTGAGGAAAGAAATCCATTCAAAGATTGTGGTGCTGTCTATAGATGATTACACAGAGATGGTGAATAGAGACTTGGTGGCTGAGTGGGATCTATTGGGTGCTCCGGGTGGAGGAAGCATGGTGGTACCCATGGGGAATAGTCGGAACTCTAACGCTGGATTCAATCGGAAGAGGGAAACTTATTCCCAGGGTGGGAATATGGAATATAATCTGACGACAGGATTGGTAAATATTCTTCTGAAGCCCCAGAGCAAGCCGATATGTTTTAAGTGTGGTTCCACGATCCACATCAAGCGGGATTGTATGACACAGCCTCGAGCATGTCATAATTGTAAGAAGATGGTGCATCTGCAGCGTTATTGTCAGAATGCTCCAAGGTCGGGTGTGTGTGACACTTCTCAGTGATCGTAGACGTCGTATGCTTCGACAGGACAGGGGGCATCAGTATACCCCTCGATAGCAGAGTTAAATGTGTCATGGTGATTCTCGAAATACCACGATGACTTAGAAAAGTAATAAAGAGAAGAGTGTGGCATGAAAGAATGTGTTCGGAGCCGAACAAGTTGTGGTGGATGATCAGACGGGACCATCCACGGTGCGAGGTAATATTCTTTTAAATTCTACCTTGTTGCAAGTGCTGTTTGATATGGGTGATTCACAATCTTTTATTGCTACATGTGTGGTTGATTTACTGGGTTTAAGGGTAGAAATGATGCCCTCAGTTTTGAAACATCAAACTCTTTTGGGTCGAAGAGAGTGTCGAGCCTTCTTGTGTAGAGAATATTGTATCGTTGTGGGTGAAGTTGAGATAGTGTGGGAATTCTAAATTCATGAGATGGACGGGTATGATGTAATCCTGGGAATGGATTGGTTGGGGGCTTTTAAGCCCAACATCGATTATGATGCATGAACAGTGGATTTTACGACACACGATAGTGTTAGAAATCTCTTTAAAGGAGAGAAACATGAAAGGAAGGGTGCAACGGGTTTGTTGGCACCAGCAGTAGGTACGTTATCATATTAGTTGGTGGTTTTGTCATTGGAATCAGTAGAGGGTGCTGAGCAGAGTGTTCCTCTGGCAGTGGTGGATCGGTTCATGAATGTGTTTGAGATATGGAGTTTCCTTTTTCTAGCTGGGTATTATCGGCGTTTCGTTTGTGATTTTTCACGTTTAGCTTCTCCGATGATAGCTTTGAAAAGAAAGAATGTTCCATTCCAGTGGAATGAACAGTGTCATCAGTTTTTTGAAGAGCAAAAGGGTTGTCTTACATTAGAACCAATCTTGGTTTTGCCAGAACCATGAAAATGGTATGTGGTGTATCGCGATGCATTAGGATTAGGGTTGGGGTGCATTCTCATGAAAGGGAATCATGTGGTTGTGTATGGCTCACAACAGTTGAGAGTGCATGAGAAGAACTACCCAACTCATGATTTGTAGGTGGCAGTAGTGGTCCATGCTTTGAAAGTATGGCGTCATTATCTCTTTGGTGGGAAATTCACGGTATATACAGATCATAAGAGCTTGAAACACATTTTCTCACAAAGGGATTTGAACTTGAGGCAAAGGAGATGGATGGAATATCTCCAGATGTTTTCTTTCGACTTGATGTACACACCGGGTAAGGGAAATTCAGTGGAAGATTCATTAAGTAGAAAATAATATGCTCAGATGGTGAAACGGGCATCTAAACAGTGGCAGTTGATGTCAGTTATAGCTAATATGTGGTTGGAATGTGAGGAATACGGAGATAGAGCAGTCTTATTTTTGGTTTTGTTGATTCCTGACTTGGTTGGCCTGGTTAGAGAGGCACATATATCCGATTTTGAGTGTGTGACCATGGGGTCAAGACTCAATGGTGGGGAGACCATTGGGGGTTGGAAACTGAATGGAGATTCAGTTTTGTGTTTTCAGAATTAGATGGTAGTACCAGTTTCTTGTCAAGAGGATCTTCTTAGGGAGTATCATCATTCCAGGTGGGTTGTTCATCCTAGAATTCAAAAAATTTATAAAGCGTTGAAAGTGCAGTTCGTGTGGACTGGTATGAAAATAAGTGTGGATGAGTTTGTTTTGAGATGCTTGACTTGATTGTAGGTCAAGGTAGAGCATCAGAGGCTAGTAGGAATGTTGTAGTCCATACCAATCCCTATTTGGAAGTGGGAGCAGTTAGCGATGGATTTTGTTACAGGTCTCCCAAGAATAGTCATAAATCACGATGCCATTTGGGTGATAGTGGATCTGCTAACGAAGTCGGCCCATTTCATCCCGATTCATGAATCTCATACGGTGAAGGATCTATCGAAAATCTAAATCCATGAGGTGGTAAAGAGTCATGGTGTTCCAGTTTCGATTGTATCAGATAGAGATTCGAGGTTTATATCTTGTTTCTGGAAATCCTTACAGCAAGCCCTTGGAACGCAGTTGACGATGAGTACGGTGTATCACCCTCAGACGGATGGTCAATTCGAGAGGATGATAAAAACTCTGGAGGATATGTTGCGAGCTTTTGTCATGGATTTTTTGTGGCTAATGGGAGGATCACTTGTTGTTGGTTGAGTTCTCTTACAATAACAGTTATCATGCATCCATACAGATGGCTCCGTTTGAAGCATTGTATGGGCAGCCATGTCGTTCTCCATTATGTTGGGTGGACATGGGTGAGTCCTCAATGGTTAGACCGAGCCTTGTCCAGGAGACTACGGAGAAGATCATATTGATTATAAAAATAATGGAGATGGCTCAGAGTTTTTAGAAGTCATATCTGGATCATCATCGACGGCCGTTGTCGTTCGAGATGAGTGATCATGTGTTCTTGAGGATCTCCCCTAGGTTGGGAAATCATCGGTTTGGGAAGCAGGAAAATTTTTCTCCAAGGTATATTGGGCCTTTTAAGATTCTTGAGTGGGTTCGTGAGGTGGATTATCATTTGGATTTTCCACCTAGGTTCAGTACGGTGCACAATGTGTTTCATGTGTCGCAGTTGAAAAAGAATCAGCTGGATCGTGACCATGTGATTAGATGGGATCATGTTGATCTAGAACCGGATGCTTTATTGGTGCACGTGCTAGTGCGGGTTGTGGATGGGAAATAGAATGTTTTTCATGGTAAAAGAATCAGTTTAGTTCGTGTTTTCTGGCAACATGGTCAGATTCAAGAGGAGACTTGGGAGCGGGAGAAAAATATGGTCGAGTAGTGGCCTGAGCTCTTTCGGTAAAGGGCGGGTTTACTACTTTCCAAGGATAGAAAGTCCAATGGTGGGGAGAATGTAGTACCCTCAATTTGAGGTATGTGGCCTTTTATTATGAATTTTTATTTGTTTAATGTTCATGAGATGAGTTGGGAAGAGGTTGGGAGAGTTTGGAATGGTTTTGGATAAGTTTAGAGGCTTTTCTAGGGGAGAACAGTTTGAGCACGGTTAGGGGAAACTGTGCGGATGCTCTAGGAAACCATGTAGGGGGAGATAGTAGGCTTCACACAACATGCACACCATTTTCCAAACCATCCAAGGAAACTGTATGGACCCTTGCTCCTGAGGCAGTAGCGTGCACAGGGTTAGCGCACGGTTTTCCAAACCGTACGGGCTAACCGTGCAGCCACTTAAAATCAGGGTTTTAAAACCCGAGCTCACTCGAGATTGCCTCATTCCTCTCCAAATACTCTCCCACTCGAGCCTCACTCAGGTTTTTTTGGTTCTCAATGGTTGGAGGGGATCTCCCACTTGTTTTGTAAGCGATTCAAAGGGGTTTCAAGGCAGTTTGAGGGTGGTTTCTTCCAGGTAAGTCTCTCATCTTGGTTTGTTGTGTTTTCCTATAGTTCTACATCCCTCTTTTTCTTGGTTTTCTAGATCTACACTTGTTGTGTGTAGATCTAGGGTTGTGGTTTTCTTGGATGATGATTTTAAGGCTTATGAATGTTAGGGAAGGGGGATCTAGAGAGGTTTCAGTGGTGCATTCACTGAGTTTGAGGTGCGATTGCTTGTGGGTCGATTTCACTGGAACCCTAAAGGTAGGTGGCTTCTCTCTCGATTCCACTCGGTTTTAACTAGTGGTTACATGTTACAATTAATTTGCTGCGATTGGAATTAATTGTGTGATGATGTGTGATTTTGATTTAAAATCCATTTGGGGGTTTTGGGGAAAAAGGGGGTCCCATGGTGAAATGTTATTGTAGTGAATTTTAAAATGGAGATTTTAAAATGGGTGGTTGAGATTGATTTGGAAAATATTTGATGGAAAATGGGTTCCAATAAAGAGTTTGTTTTATTGAAATAGGGTTTTGGCAAGGAAAATAATTTTTTTTAAACAATGGGTGATTTTATTAAAGGGGATTGTTATGCAATGGAAAGTGGTGGATTTCATGTTGTTGTAACCTTGATGGGTTTTATGCTTGGTTGAAATGTTGTGTTGAAATGTTGTGTTGAAGTGGGTGGGAAGTCCCACTATAAACAGGTGGTGGATAGTGGTCGAAAGATCCACTATGTGGGTAGTGGTCGAAAGTACTGCTACTTGTGAATGGTTGAACGAGTTGGGCGGATGTCCCACCGTTTTAATTGCTTGTTGTGAATGGGTGAACGAGTTGGGAGGAAGACCCACCGTTTTGATTTCTTTGTGGTGAATGGGTGAATGGGTTGGGCGGAAGTCCCACTATTTTGATTGTTTGTTGTGCATTTCTTTACAAGTTGGAATTTTTTTGCAAGTGTGTAATGATGAAATGGCTTGGGGCATGTTTTTTTTGATTTTCCCTTGGTTACTTTGTTTGGGTGAGATGACCAGGTAAGGATGTGTTGGAATGGAAATTTTTGCAATTGTCATTATTTTATACAATTTTTTTTTATGTAATTGTACAAATGGTTTTATCCTAGTGATGTTTGTAAGGAAGTCATTGGGGAAAACCTACTGAGTTTTAGTACTCACCCCTTGCTTTGGAATGTTGGTGTCCTTGAAGATGTCGTGTACCGTGACTTGGGAAAAGAGAAAGCATCTCCCTCCTTTAGTGGAGCTTTTTGAGGTTGTGGTGGAGCTTGGAGCTTGGAGCTTGGCGTGGAGCTATGGTGGTGTCATGAAATGTGGTGTTTGGTTGTTTAGTTTCAACTTGTACTCTGATGTGTTGTGGACAAGTCTACTTGTTTTGGGTCTGGTTTTTTTTGTGAAAAAACTTGGTTGTTAGTGGATGGTTTGGTTGGGTCTATTGACATGCATCATATAGTTTGTGGTTTGTTGGTTGGTTTTTTATTAAGGGAAAATCATTCCCCAATTTGTTCTCAAATCCCTCAGCATTTATAGCCAGCCTTTGGCGCCTTGGGAACGTTTGTTAAGGCCAAGTAAACCTCACCGCCTCCTCAATCCAATGAGGTAGGGGTGGGGTGTTACAAATCTTCATCCATGTATCGTGATCTTTCCCCAACCAAGATTATGTTCTTATAGAATGAGTGTAATGTTCTCTCTTTACATAGTAGTGCATCTATCTCTCTCGTGACACATCCTAATGAATTGTACTTCTTAGACAAACATCATCAGAGCTATCACACTCATGGATTGTGTTCTCCTAGGATATTGCTCCATGTAATCTTCATACTTAATCCCCAACATAGGTATGCAGTCGTTGTGACATACCTTTAGACTGCGGGTTTGGGTTTTGAGTTATATGGATATTTATCTTGTTATATGTTTTGTAGACATATACTATGTAGAGATGACTATATAATTACATTATTTATTGCTTTGGAGATTCTGTGGTGTCCTCCTCAGTATTTTTATCCACACCCCTCCATGGCCTTTGTCCACACATGTTGTGTCTTGTGCAGATGAGATACCTTTTGATGGAGTACAGGGAATTCTAGGACTGGACTGAGCATTTTTAGTTTCCCTATAGGCCGATGTGTTCATTCGGTTTTGAGCAATAGTCCTAGTACCTTAATTGTTTTCTGTTTGGATTTTTTGGATTGTAGAATAATTTTTTTTGTGGGAATGTATTTTGGCCTAATTTGTATTCCACACATTACTTTCCATTTTACTATGTTGGTGGGGTTTAGTTGTATGCATTCATTTTATTCAATAGTGGTTTTTAAATTTCAGTATTGTGGAATTAGAGGAGTGTGTGTGTGTGTGTGTATGATTACATAGGCAATGTATTCCATGTAAGTGATATGCCTAATCTGTGCTAGTCACCAGCCCATGGCCTATTGGAGGTGGGCTTGGTGAGTCACGGAACGGGCCCTACTAGGATGGGTTGTGACATAGTGGTATAATAGGTTGTCAGTTTTACCATAGCATCAATATTCTTTGAGATTTTTTTTTGTAAACACTGTTGATGGTCTCATGTCTGGCTTTCAGGATAGGGACTGTAATATTGGTGTTCCCAGTCGGTGTATCAATTCACCCAGACTCGGATAACCAACATTTCAACTCATTACATTAGAGACCTAGTTGCAAGGAAACAAAACAAATGTATATGAATCATATAGGAAGGGGTTATGGGTTCAATGTAATTTCGTGTCAGATATACAGATGAACTCTTTGATCGTGGTACATCTTGTTTCCTTATAGGATGACTTCGTGATGCATACCGGCTTGGATTATGTAGCTCGATCACTAGGATGACCCCCTACGTGACAAAGAATTGATTCATGGGACTTTTCTAATGTGTTATCTTGAGGTGTTTAACAAGCTATTCCAACACTAGTGGAGAAGCACGTGGTACCTACAGTACCAGTAGAGGAGGAGCGCAGGATGAGCATCCTCCGCGAGTTTCAAAGACCCCTAGGTTTCGAGGCGAGCCTAAACCTGAGGTGTATGAGGATGGTATTGAGGTGTTGACCAGGGTATCCTATCAATTAAGGACACCAACATACTATATGGTGATCCTAGGAGTGATCCTTCTTCAGGGTTTAGAATGGAGATGGTGTAATTTGACCTCATAGAATCACGATGAGGTGAATCTTATTGGGGTAGTTCTCTCAGGTTACCATGAGAGAAGTGTGTATCCTAGAGCTTCTTCAACTCCAGAAGGGTAGTTTGAGGGTGTATGACTATTCATCTATGTTCTGAAACCTTTCTTGGTACTCGATGGATATGGTCAAGGATTGGTAAATCAGAGCCTAGACTATTGATAGGGGAATACGATAGGATATCCAATATAGTGTCGTGGCTAAATGCTTTCTAAATTACACTGGAGTGCTTGATTATGATTTTGTGGTCGATAGATTCTGGGATGAACAGAGATAGCCAGTGGTAGTCAGCAGTAGTAAAACACGTGTAGAGAGATCAGATGTAGGGATAAAATGTCAAGAGTAGGGATAGGGACATGGATGAAGTCATGGGAGGTCCTAGGACTAGAGATCTGCAATCCTGGGCTCTCAATATGGATCTAGTCATCCTAGGGATAAGTGATGCTACTCATGAGACATCAGAGGAAATCACACTAGGGATAATCCAACCCATCGGGCTAGTCTTTGGGATGAGGTGGATGGATGACACATGTAGAGGCAAAAAGTATAGTAGGTATACCCGCCAGGTAGTAGTCCTATCATAGGTGTAGGGAGAGATGCAGGAGGTGGCAGACGCTTTGACATACTTACACCACCACCCCAAAGAGGTCCGCACTAGGCTCATGGGTAGGGAAATCTACATGTGGACAAGAAATATGATCCAAGAACTCTAGGGGTGATCTGATGTATGATATATGTCTTTTACAGCTTATCCTCCAAACTTATAGAAACTGGTACCAGTCATTCATTCCTAACCACGTGTCTTGTGTGAATCCTTGAGATTTAGGTAGAGTCATTGAGTCAACCCTTACACTTGTATACACCTACAGGAGGAGACTCAATGATCACAAATCTTTTCTGAAATTTTTATCATACCATTCGAAGATAATGTTTTAGTTGGAACCCCTTTTTGGAATCTTCAGGGCCTTCGATGTCATTCTTGTTATGGATTGGTTAGCTTTGGTCCTTGACAGGATTGGCTACATTAGGTGAAGGGTGTGGAGTGTATATAGCAATGGAATAGTGTTTTCCTTTTTTGGAGAAATGGTGACCAAGGAATCAGAATAGGGTGTCATGCATAAGAGGGTGCAACCAATCACTCATGTGTTGGCTGTCCATACCCATGGGAAGTAGATTTTATAAGCATTCAGTTACTAGCAGTAGTGTTAGATTACTAGGATGTTTTTCCATATGAATTTCTAGGACTAACTTCCCACCGAGAGATCAAATTCTTCATCGAATTTTCTTCTGGGAAAGCACTGATGTCCTCACTAACATAACAGATGGCTCTTATAGAGCTTCACGAGATGCGGGTGTAGTTTGAAGATTTATTAAGGAAGAGCTTCATAAGACCTAGTGTCTCACCATGTGTGGCATCCGTTTTGTTTTCCAAAAATAAAGATGAGAGTTGTAGGTTGTGAATAGATTAACGGTTCCTGAACTAGGTAATAGTGAATAACACGTATCCATTTCCTAGGATCAAAAAACTCTTCGATCAGCTTAGAGGGGCACAATTTTTCTGGAAGGTTGACCTTCGACCGGGTTACCACCAGTTATGACTACTAGATGAAGATATACCAAAGATGGATTTCAAATGGTGTTATGATCATTATGAGTACTTGGTGATGCCCATTGGAGTGACGAATTCACCCATAGTGCTCACGGAACTCATGCACCGAATCTTCAAGACACACATAGACCGGTTCATAGTAGTCATTAACAATTACTTCCTTGTGCTCTCAGCGTCAGAGGAAGAGAATGCAAGACTCATACGAATGGTCCTGGACGTACTCTGAGACCACCATATTTATGTGAATCCCTTGAAGTGGTAATTATGGATTTATAAGGAACACATTTTGGGAAATGATATTTGAACATAACGAGTAGTGGGGGACCCATCCATGGTCGAGGCGGGGGTATCTTGGTAGCCATCTAAGAGAATGAATAGGATGGATCTTCCTTTGGATAAAAGTATATTATGAGAGATTGATTCCATAATTTTCCCAAATATTAGAAATGATGACAGTTTTGACTCTAACGGGGTTTCCTTTTTATGGATGGATAATTTATAGTGGCATTTATAGAAATTGTAGACGATTTTCATGAACACCATGATCTTGAGGTTTCCATAGGGGGTATTCGAGTACATAGTTTTCAATGATGCATCAGAAACTAGGCTTGGTTTTGTTCTCATTCAAAGACAGGTGGTTATATCTTATGGTTCACGCCAACTAAGACTGCATGGGAAAAACTACGAGAACCATGATCTTGATTTAGTAGTGGTAGTATTCACATTGATGATGTGGTGACACTACATGTGGTTCGAAAAATTTATTGTCTATTCTGACCACTAGACCCTCAAGTACATCTTCTCACAGATGGATTTGAATCTGAGGTTGAGGTTATGGATGGAGTTTATATTGGATTATGACTTCATGGTCGTTTATCTTCATGGGAATGGGAACATTGTGGTTGATTATCATAGTTGGATATCGGGTTTTTGACTGCAGAGCATGGCGTCCGAGCAGTTGGCCTCGCTAGAGATATCCTTCATGGATGGAGACAATGAAGCTTTCCTTCTGACAGTGGTTCTCACCCCACCACTCTTATAGTGTGTTAGGGGAGCACAACTAGGGAATGTCGACTGTGAAGCATTAAATTTTCAGTCTTTCATATGACAAGCTCCTGATAAATATTTTCAAGGTGGTGAGCACCTTATCGTTTTTATAGACACACAGTTGTACTAGTGGAATTGTGTGCGGAGGTTCTGAGGGAGTTTCATACATTCCCCTAGGCAGTACAAATTAGAGTGTAAAAAATGTAACAGGGCCTCCGATGTTTGTTCTGGTGGATAGGAATGTAGAAGGTAATGGAAGAGATCGTTTCTCGATGCCTTATGTACCAGAAGGTGAAGGTTGACCACCAAGTTCCAGAGGTATTAACTCACCCATTAGAGGTGCTGGAGTATAAGTGGATTGGAATATCGATGAAATATGTGATGGGTTTAACACTAATGTCCTGGGGACATGATTCCATTTGGGTGATCATTGAATGACTCAAGAAGATGGTCCACTTCATATCTATCTGGGATAAGAGTTAAATATATAGATTGAGGCACCTCTATATGGACAAGATATTTTGGCTTCATGGTTTCCCTTTGTCGATGGATTTTTAATGTGATCAATTCTTCACATTCGGGATGTATAGGGGAATTTAGGAGGAATTTGGGAGTTATTTATGCTTGAGAAATATGTTTCATTCCAAGAAATATGGCTAGACAAAGAGGACCATTCAGGTCCTAGAGGATTTGTTGCGGTCTTGTATTCTAGACAATGGTCATAGTTAGGAGGACCACCTACCACTAGCGTAGATTTCATACAACAATTGTTACCACTCCACCATCAGTATGGGAATTTTTGAGGATTTATTTGGGTGACCCTTCTAGTCACCACTTTTTTGGATCAACCTAGGCATGTCAGAACTCATAGGTCCAAATTTGGTGTGATCTACAACTGAGTTGGTGCAAATCATCAATGAGAAGATGAAGACTACACAAATCCAGAAAAATTCTTTTGTTGACAGATGGTGGACACCTCTAGAGTTCAAAGAAAGAGATCGTGTCTTCCTTTGGCTCTCGCCTTGACAAGGGTTGCAGAGATTTGGTTGGGGTGTAAAGTTGTATTTGATGTTCATCAACCCTTTCCAGATATTTCACAGAGTTAGAAAGGTGTCATATAACCTAGATCTAACACCATAATTTCCCCAGGTATGTGATGTCTTACACATGTCGCAATTGAGTATGTATGTTAATTATCCATCATATGTCATCGAATGGGGCCAACTAGAAAACAATGATGGAAAAAACTTTTCTAAGTAACCGGTGGCGATTAAGGATCATCATGAGGGGATCCTTCATGGGTTATTGATTCCCTTAGTGTGTTTCCATAGGAAGAATGTGAATCTTCAGGAGAGAACGTTGGAGTGGGATGCTTATATTTGTTCCCAGTACCAACTTCTTTTTGAGTAGTCCATTATTTTGTATTTTTTAGAATGTAAATTTTTAATATGAGGATAATGTAATGTATTAAATTTTCTGTGTATTAATTCCAAATATTATATAGAATTATTTCAAGACCTGGCTTTGTGATGGCGTTCGACTTTGAGGAAAGGGGTTCTGGAAGTAAATGTTTGAAATAAATTAAACTTTTATATAGAATACATGAGTGGATTTCCAAAAAATTTAATATATTTTAAAAGGGTGCCCAAATAAAAAATACAAGGGCACCATTGCATTCATATAAGAGACATTACCAAAGGCAGGGACTTACATCGACCGACATGGGTCAACTTCAAAGGTTAATTTTAGGAATTTTTAAAGGAAATAAAAATAAATTAATAATTTATTTTATTCTAATCTTTTTTACGATGCAGTAATGCATTTCATGGTATCATTTAACCAGGATCCCATGTTTATAATCATATCTATTGATGCCAACCATGGATGCTATAGATATTTGGAGAGGATCCACCACTGGAGAACTCTCGATGAATGATGATGAACAACACCACATGGATCATTGTGTAACAAGATTGGATCTCCCCGATGATGGAATACAAAACACCCTTCATTTTTTATCATGGTATAAGTTTCTATTTAAATTGTTTTTTCTCTGTTATTTTATTTAAACATAGAATGTGGATCATCCCACATACAGGTTGACCCATGGATCATTCGATTTTGTGTAAGGGTCTGATTATCAGGTTTTATTTTGGGGAATCAAGTTCATATCTATTTCATTCTAATTGATCCATATAATAGGATCATATCAAAACTATAATGAACTATAGAAGAGGTTTGTTCATTAAAATATTAAAATATTTTATTCCCACATTTTAACCTGCACGTTCTTCATGAGGTTATGAAAAATGGATCATTGTGTATCCATATTGTAATGAAACAATCACACTTAATATATCTGACATCGTCATGACCTAGAAGAGGTGTGACGATGATGGAAGAAAAAGAATCAACAGGGTTCATAATAAATTATTCTAAGACCATTCTTCTCAAGGATGATAGAAACGAGTTTTCGGAACACATAGGACACCCAAATCATAACAAATTGGCACATCTATGATAGAATGGTCCACGATCATCAGCTTTGAGGAATTTTAATGGCTGGATCAAAGGATTAACGATCACCCAAGGCATTCAGGAGAAGAACTACAACTCTATAAAATTTCAATGAAGAGAGCATGTATCCCGGATAACATGGCATGTGGGGTTGGCTCTGTAGCAGCTAGTGTTTCTGGTGACAAGAAGGTTTAACATGGAATGTGACAACTATCACATGGCATGTAGGGACTTACACTAAACATGAACTTTATATTGGATTCTACATAGACATTGGGTAGAGAACATGGAATATACTCCACTACACGACTATACTAGTCTAGTTACACGGGTTACCCCATCTACCTATAGATGTGTCGGTATAAAAGGGTTGGATTCGTGTATGGGTACATGGGAATCATACACGGAGTGGACCTCAATTAGTAGGAAATGATGTGTCACACTCTTAAAAAATATGTATATTAATTTCTACATGACATGCTCTTTTCAACGTGGGTCACTGTACACGTGCAATACCTGGGGTCAGAGGACCTATCATGTGACCCTTCTACATGATGTGTAGTTTCTTGTACAAGGGTTGATCTCCTTGTACACCATATATTGAAAGGTTTTTTCGGGTTTAGTTCCCCATTTTATCATTCCCCTGAAGGTTATGTTTCATTTCCATCCACATGCGTATGATCCCTACATCATTACTTTCTGGACAGAGTTAAAGTCCCTACTAGAGGCCCCGAGTGATATCCTCTATCTATTAATGACCCTATGTATATTTATGTATCATCATGACCAGTCCTATAAAACATTGATCATCTATATATTAGGTGAATCTAGATGAGATGTGGTATACTCCAAGGCCCTAAAAGTTATCCTCAGACGTGTATAGTGATCATTACCCACTAAGGAGTGAGTTCTCTAGGAATGAGTGTATCTATTATCTCTTTAGATTAATTAATGCGTTTATCTCTTTCATGAAACTACCCGATGAACAATACTTCTCGGATGGACGTCATCAAATCTATCACAATCATGGTGTGATTTATCTTGATAAAGTGCTTCATGGAATTTCCTAACTGAATTATTAGCTTGGGAATGTGGTCGTTGGGACTTACCACTAGACTATGGGTCTGGGTTTTGAGTATATCTAGATATTTCTATTATTATATGTTTTGTAGACTTATATTGTATGATTTAACTATACCTTTACATTGTGTATTGATTTGTTGTTTTTGAGTGTCATACTATATATTTTTATACTCACCCCTACACAGGCATTGCCTACTTGTATCATGTATTGAAAAAATGATCGACCTTTTGATGGAGTCCAGGGTGAACAAGGACTATACCGAGCATTGTGAGATTCCCTATAGGTCTAGGTGCTTCTTTGGCATTGATCAAAAGTCAGAGTACCTTAATTTTTTTAGGTTGGACTTCGTATTTTTTAGACTCTATTTTGGGTGCTCCAGTATTTTGGCCCAGTTTACTTCCTGCACATTACATTTTGTTGTACTCTGTGGGTGGTGTTTAATTGAATGAATGCATTTTGTTCAATTGTGGTTTTTATATTTCACCATTATGGGCATGGATATGTTTGTGTGTGTACAACTAATTATAAAATTCCTCCCATGTTAGTGATATGCCTACTTGATTCTACTCACAATTCCCTATCCTATTGGAGGCAGGTTTGGGGAGTCACAACATGGTCCCAGTGGGACATGTCTTGATTATGTGGTTTAGGATTTTTTTTCAACACATTATTAATTTATCATGAATAGAGAAATTATAGGATTATTAGGCCAACTTGTTTATTGTGATTACCATACTGAGTATCATTACATAACAATGAATGCGTACATAGGTGTTTTTCACTCTTTTATTCTTGCTGAGAAATTGTTTTTGAAGGATGATCATTGGTAATATAGATTGATGGGAGATATGGTAAATTATGGTTCAGAGTGTTTATTATGGGGATCAATTTGTTTTTCCCTTTATTCATAATTATATTCCCTTATATCATATCATAATTTTTATCTTATATATAGATACTTATTTTGTCACTCATGTTGTATTGTAGAGAAAATTGTTATACAAGAATGTGTTATATTGTATTTTAGGAAACTCATTTTCATAAAATATTGCTTTAGTTGTGTGTATACCTACTTGTTCATCTCGTTACTTTGGTATTTTTCTATAATATAAATATATTTCCTGTACTCATATATCGGGGTGTAATATATTGGTATCATATTGTGATGTTAAAGTTTATAATTAGGTATATTTTATATTTTATATGTTTTATATAATTTAATATAATATGTACTATGGAACTCTATTACATTATGTTTTAATATTAGAATTTGTAAATGATGTTGGTAGACAACATATTATTATGTATGACTCTTATTGATGACTTATGGTTGAGAAACCTTAGTATTATAAATTTTGGTATAAATAAAGTAATAATAAGTAATTTTTATTTAGGTTATGACATTTTATGTGTGTTTGATTTTATTTATTTTGAGAATATATTTTATAGGATATCCATATGAATGTTCTATCAATATCAATATCATATGGTATGGGTTTGAGATTTTTTTTAAGAAATTATGATTATCTAGGAGGTAATTATATGTTTTATGGGTACAATTAGGATGGTTTACATTGATTGGGATAGTATTTCCTACATTTGAGTTTTCAGTAGTGTTATGTGATAAAAGTAGACAATGAGATGTTAACACACCACTCTCTTTTGATATCAAATATAGATATTTATAGATTGCCCATATAAATAATCGAATTTTTGTATTTTTTGTGATAAGTGTCTATTTCTTCAATATAAGGAGATAAATTAATCTATATGTTCTAAATTTCCCCTATATTCTATTTTTAAAGTAGTTAAATTTATTTATTTCAAAAAAATGTGCTATTTTCCATTAAGGGAATTCTGTATGAACTAATGATTTGGAACCACAATGTTTCTCTGATTAGAATTTAACATATATTTTATAATGGTATGATGATTATATAGAATCTAACCATGTGATGAAAAATATGATCATAATTCTAAAATATTAGGTATTTACATAGGTTGATGTAGATCATCTTAATAGACCATGTATTCATATTGATATATATTTTTATTCATGAAATTAATATATTCCATGGATAATTGATTTCATTTATATAAATGAGGTATTTCTTGATTATTTTATCAAAATTGAATATAAATTTATATGAATGTTTTTGTAGTATGAATTTGTTTTATAAATAACTAAAATGTAAAATATTCTATGGGAGATGTAAACTAGAATTTATTCTTCATTTTTATAATGAGGGGACACCAAAATATTTGTGTAGGGGTACTTTCTACTTAGGAAAATATTTATCATATCCTAGAATATAGGAAGTGGAACTCCCTAATATTTCTGCTATATGTCTCAAGTTTAAAGAGTACTGCTGATTATCCACACAATAATTTGAGGCATTGCATTAAATGAATCACATAACCTATAATAATAAATAAATATTTATCATAAAATGATTGAGTAATATTCTATAAAAGATAGAAAATGTGAATATATAAAAAATATATATGATACAATATTAAAAATTAAAAAATTAAACCTAAAATAAAACTCACACATTTGAATCATGTGTTATCCCTAATGAGTTATGACATGACAGTGGTCATTGTCATGAAATATTCATTCAATAATATATCCAACAATCCATCAAAAAATATTCTCTTTGTCCATCCATCATAATCATTAGTTGATCTACATGTAAATAATGTGATTAATGCACATGTTAATATACATGGGTGAGTATAACATTAATCAGAACTATTATTCCAAAGAGTGAATTTACCTCGTAATATATTGTGTCTACATGCATCAATATATTGAAAACTATAGAATATTATACATTATATGATTTCCTCATTAGAAAAATGAACATTCAAGATCAACCTTGATCAATTTCCCATTACTCATTGTCATCAAGATCACAATATAATAATAATTTATAAGGAAGGAATCTAAAACTGATCTCATAACCCTTCATATATATCCAACATGATAATCCTCTCTAAATGCATTGACCATGAGATGGTGTTAAAAATTTAAATTTCCTCTTATTTACGAGGTAATATAGGATATACAGATATCCATTTATCTCTAAAATGACAGAGGGAATACACAACATAAGAATATTGTAGGATGTACACATCTCCCATGTTGGAAGCCTATACATATCCATCCATAGACTGGAGGAAATACAAAACTTTGTAGATAAAGATATATACTAGAATATTGTGAAAAATATGAATATTTATTGTTATAGTTAAATAGTTGTTCATCTTGAAACATAGATTTATAGTTATTGGGATATATACAATCTACTACATAATAGTCCACCACTACCCTAGAGATGTAAGAGGAAGAGTCACAACTATAGTGAATTACCCTCCATCAAATTCTTATATAAGTGTGGCTGGAGGAATTACTCTTCTCAACTATTACCATACTAGATATATTGGTGGATTTACATACCACCACCTAACTCTTAAGAATATATGTTCTGACTCATCCTAGAGTAGTGGGTGTGTTGAAGTAGATACATGCCTAAATTAATGAATGTATCTTCCCAGATCCTTGGTTAAAAAACTAAATCCAATTTTCATTTCAGTACATCTCCATAGATATAGTTACTGTGACTGATAACTATTTTTTCATCCCATACCCATCAATTTCTTATCATCATATACTACTACAAATATCATATTTGAGTAGTACATGTAATCAATCACCTCAATCAGAATCAAGTATCCCCCAATCATCCATAAATTGCATCCCATGTATCAATCTAGAGAAGCTACATCATCCCCATTTGTTTCCACCTATCTATTGATAATAAATTGTTAATTATATGAATTATTATCAAATTATTTAACTATAAAAATCAATACTTCATTGATTTCACTTCTTCAAATGGAGTTTCATTCAAATAAAATCATGTAATAAAATTTACCCACTACTACATCTATCTAGGCTCATATATCACCTAAATATTTATGGAAATGATTCATAGACATTTGTTCATATATTTCAAGCTTGTATTCCTTATTACCCTTTATTTAGTTGTAGAACATTAAATAAGACCGCCAATTCCAATATAACTATTCCAACATAAATGATGGAATACCTAACTTCAATGTTATAAAATTATTTCATTTCCATATTTAACATAAAAAATTAATTTATATTATCAAATTTTTTAGTTCAATATTGATAAACCATATTTATAATCCTAATAAATCTCATTCCCTTACTTATTATAAATTTCAACATATATAGGGTAATTAAATTCATAGATTTCTATTCAATCAAAAACTTTTAGAAAATAAAAATTACCTTAAGAGATACCATCTACTTAAGAGGATTGATTACATCATTCATTCTTTATTCAACATTCTGATATTTGGATTTTATCTCCCCTAAATCACATCATCATTTTTCTTATTCCTATTTCCTTTATCCGATCATTTATAATAAATATATAGAATTATTTATTTCCCCATGAGTTCATTGTTTTCTTATGTTCTTTGAACATTACCCAAATTATTCCTTTTATGGTTTAATGATCATATTTAATTTTCAGTTGAAATATTATCACACCACTGAAACATCAATGTATACCATTCACCACCTACTATAATGATGTACCTCATCAATGATATTAAATACAAGAACATCCCTTAAGTTCCATTTATTATCACCAAATATTTTTTTTAATATTAATAATAATAATTCTTCAATATAACTCGAGAAATGATGACAACCAAAAAATAATTCAAGTTCTATTAAATTTCACGCATTCATTAACCTATTACTCTATGATGAATAATAATCAAACTCACATCTACTTTTATTTTCATATAATATTGTTATTATTATTTAAATATATTAAATTTTTTATTTTATAATTACTTTATATCTTATATTAAAAATCCATTGATTTGTAAATGACATAAACATGGATCCATTTTGTTAATATTGCCCTGATTTTTTCCATAGAACATTCTTAGTCAAATTTTTCTCATGTAGGTTCCCCGTAAGGCTTTATCTTTTATAGGCTCCTTGTGTCACCACCACCGTCATTACACGTGAACACTAGAAATACCCCATGCTACATATCTCAAATTAATCATATTATAATTCCATCTAAAAGTTAAATACCCTTATGTTTCTATGATGTGTTGTTATTTAGGTTGTCTAATCATATACATCAAATGGGTGTATATCATCGACATCGTGCACTGCATCAACCCTATATATGTCTAATGTGGTCGCACCCATGTTATATGATATTTTTAATTATATGTACAGGATATATATTTATCGATACAAGTAATATCTCCAGCCCTTTGGCTATGTGGAACATACCCGGGTGTTTGATTTTAGTTCAGATGAACCATATTTTCACTTTTTAACTCAATATATTTTCGGACCAGTGCCACAATCCTATGCTTCTACCAATTGTTTGACCACCATTAACCAAAAATATTTAACAAAAAAAGAAATACCATACTAATATCCAGTATCTTGATTCATGATCTTTTTTCACTTAAATTAAAGTCGATATGTACATGCCTCAAATTGTAATTTTAATGTGAAGCGAATATAAAAATATCTCTAAATATACTCTCTTTATAGTACATTGATTAGAGTGATTCCAATTGAAGTATATTATACTTAAAAAGAAGTTTCAAGTGATATATTTTACATCCCATGAATCATTAAATGATGGATATATTTATAGATTATTCTTGTTGACCCAAAAATTTATCTTTAACTTCTCTTGAAAACTATTTTCTAGATTTTAATGAATCCAAATGCATCAGATTGATTTATCCAAATATTAAAACAATCTATAGGGATTAAAAAAATAAAACAATAGTGAATTTTAATATGATAGATATTTTTATAAGTACACAACTTCTCTCATGGATCCCTCAGAATCCATGTGTAAAATATTTTTGATTCAATTCCCATTAGAATGTAGAGGAGAATATGAAAACAAACTAAATTTTCATGGAATGTGATAAAGAATTGATATTAATTATTTTTTTCTATATAATTTAATTATTTTACCGCAATAAAATTCTTCATGGTAGAGAAAAACTGTTTATTTAGTTTATATAATTATTTTTTAGGTAATTTCAAACATGACCTAAAATCTGTATCCTAGTTATATTATTATTTTGTTATTATTTTCATAAACTTATAAACACTATAATTATCCTTCAATGATTTCCAGGTAATATAAAAAATATATATTTATAGGTCAACCTAAATACATGACATATTATTATGATACATATGAAATTTATGTATATATGTTTGAAATTTATATAAATAAATTAAATCCTTCATAAATACATAATATATTCAGCAGGAAAGTTAGAGGACTAATATCATGAGAAGTTTTTTGGGGAATTAAATAATAATATACCCATAAAAATGTAGGTATTCCGAATCAATACTAATGAATTTATCATCCCCTAAAATATCTATTTAAAAATAATATCCCTTAAATAGTAAGGAGGGTAATCCTATGCTGATTTTGAGTAGGGTTTTTAGTACTTATTTTATTATTAGTAATTTCTTTATATTTCTAAATACACTAGTTTTTTTCTTATATCTTCTCTTTATTTCATTGTGTTCATCCACCATTCCCCTCTAATTCCTAATATGTTAAATATCTATCCTGGATACTGCTCTAAGGGGAGTTTTTAATGGTGTTTTAAAATCATCATTATACATTTCAAATTTTTTTTAATTTATTTGTGCTGAGAAGTGGGTCTATCATGTTTTGGTGAGGTGATATCCCATTTTTATTAAGTTTCATCAAAAAAATTATTCTATTCCTTGTAAAATTTTAATTTCCTCCCTTCTCTATAGAATCCTTTCATATGATGGAGTTGGATTGGTCATGGAATGAAATTACATATAATGGAGTTGGTTTTAAGATGGAATCACATACTCAATCAATTAACGATGTTAGAGAGGATGAAAAAATGGTGGAAGTTGAGAATGTAATTGGAATGGTTCTACTAATTCATTCCATGAATGAGATGTTGTTGGATTCCTTCATAATCAATGTGACAGTGGAGGAAGATGATAGAATATATGAGTTGATCTAAATTATAATAAAAAACATTGGATAAAATATCCGGATTAGATATAGGCACGGGAAATTTAATGAGGGGAAAAGAAATCTAATGTATTATATTTAGATCCTGGACAAGATATAATATCATATTTAGGATCTCATCACAGATGATCTAGAAATTGATGTTACCTAAATCGATTAGAGGTCACATAAGGTGAAGGATTCAACCTATTTTGAATTTTTCTACAATGATTGGGTAATATAATATGTTGTTTGAATTTGGGCATGACTAATTTCTTGTTTTGGTTATCACTTCCCCTTAAAAAGTGACTTTTAAAATAATAATTTTTACTTTCATGTGATTTGTATTCATTACAATTATAGGAAGTGATAAATAGTGTTCAAGATTGATATCATTGGAGTGCTAATATTCAGAATTAAGTATGGGGGTAAAAGATTTTGAATGATGTGATTTGTTATCACGTGAATTCTAAACTATTAAAATGGATAATTAAAGAACACATTTTGTTAAACCTATGATTCAAATTATACATCACTATCATTTTATTATTATTATTTTTAATTTTGTGTTAATTTAAATCTATACAGAAAACCGAATCCTTTTTTATTTATATTCATAAAAATATAATAACAAAAAATTTTGAAGAGTAGTGGCCGATTTGATAAAAAGGATCCTTCAAATATGACTTTTTTAGAAATTGTTTTTATATACAATAAATATAAATATTTTTTATAGTACCCCATGATAGGTGTGTCAAAATTTAGTGATGCTACCATGGAATATTTACTTTTTCACTCATGTTTTGGTCTACGGGAATGTAGTGTTGTGTTATAATATAAAACGTTATTGAGGATGAAATTTTCCATCATTTAAACTGAATATTAAAGAATTATATATAAGAGTATAACCTCATATTTTAGGTATTACATTTTTAAATTATTTTTCCAACAAACTTTTATGAATTATTCTACATTTCGAGTAATGTAAAAACTATTATTTAACATCCCAAGATAGTAATGAAAAAATATTATGCCATTGCAAGGGATTCAATAAATCTAT
Source organism: Viscum album (assembly GCA_963277665.1). Classification (NCBI taxonomy): domain Eukaryota; kingdom Viridiplantae; phylum Streptophyta; class Magnoliopsida; order Santalales; family Viscaceae; genus Viscum; species Viscum album. The sequence continues at coordinate 1,666,116,667 of OY728143.1, read as the reverse complement.
AACTATTTATTTAAAAAATTTAGATAAACATTTTATGTTTTCATAAATTACTAAAAAATGTAGTTCATATATTAATTATGAGTTTAAATGAAACGTTTTGAAGAAATTAATACTTGATCATGTATTAAAGTTAGAATCAATTGATTAAGTGGAAAATGGAGATAAAAAATTACATATTTTAGGTTAGATTGAAAATAGAAAAACTCATTCTCATCCAAAAAAACAATCCACATAATGAGATTTACCCATGGGAGGAGCACTGTATTTACATCCATGATCATCTAGGAATTCTTCACTAACCAAAACCCACATCAAGAACTGAATAGAAATTGATGAAGTAGAGAGTCCATGAAGACACACTCAAGAAAGTTGAAATATATGGGAGGGATGGGAATTTTTTTAATACCCATAAACCCATACACCTATATCTATTGTTCGAATCAATGAAATTACATTTCTGACATTGAAATTGATAAAGGTAACCTTATTTTATCAATCAAAAACATAGAATATCATAAGGAAAAACTGTATCACTGAAATTATTAGGGATATTTTAAGTTTATAATTTTATATTATTAGTAACATATCTGATAAAAACAATACCCATGTTTTGAAATGATAATTTGTCTTAAATAACCTATTTTTCTTATTTCACATTAATTTATCATCATAATCCATTTGAAAACCTTCTAAACCTAATTTTTTCGAAATCATCCTTGATAACATGAGAAAAAGTAATAATATGGTGTGTTAGAAAAAATTATTTATAAGGGTAAACATAGAAATTAAAATTTTAATTTCACCAATGATCATAGGAAGTGCACAAAAATATTCAAATATAATTATAGTTTATGAGTTAATCATAAAAAAATCATACCCATAATTACCTGAATTATTAGTTGTAAAAAATAGAATAAGGATTTAAAAAATTTAAGAGTCATATGAATCATTAATAATAAAAAATGTGATATTAATATTTATCAAATGATACATTATGAACACATGTAAAGAATATGAAAAACTTTTTGGTATATTGGGAAATCATCCTTATATAACACATATAGAATCCTTATATATAGAATAACCATAGGGTAAGCTTATAATATAATTCTATAGATAACATAATAATTTAGGCAATTCATTGGAGTTCTATATGGGTTCCCCCATCATATATTATAGATCTATCTCACTCGATACTATTTGGGATCACCCATCATATATAATTTCCATGAACCATAACATATATACGCTAAATAGAGCTTGAATTGTATCATAAAACACATAAAAATACCTTTAATATTTGATGAAATGATTAACCCTTATAAAAGAATTGTATTCCATTATAATATCTATGAAACATGATTAACCCATTGAAAACAAACTGGTCTCTAACAATCTTTTTGAAAAATGATTATCCCAGGAAAATGAGGGAGTTCCCTAAAAATATCATTAAACATAACTAACATAGGTACGAGATATGGGTTCCATAACAATATCTTTGAAATAATCATAATCAATCCAAATAAATATTATGATGGAAAATTTACAAAATACCCCATTATAAGTAACAACATAGGTAATTTACATTGATGAAAAAAATACCATTAAAATAACATTAAATACATTTTCGAGGAAAATACCCTTTTCATTTCAAAAAAATAGATAAACAAAAAATTCACAAAAATTTTTGAAAATATTTTCATTTAAAACAACCTTGGAAAAATATAATTTATGGTTCCAACAAATAGTGGTCATGATATAGAGAAAATATATTCATTTACTAAATGTTTATAATATACATTAATTTCAAAACATTTTTAATATTGTACTCAAAAGTGAATCATTTAGAAAGTGTTATGAAATTACTATTAAAAACATGTTAAAATAAGGTATAATATCATGAAAAAATATTTTAGGAACTTATTTGTTATTTTTAAAAGGCTCACTTTTAACTGCATTTTATAAAACAATTATATGGAAGTGAATGATACACAATCTAAAAGGAAAAACAGGATCTGTATCACATAGAATCAAAATTAATGATTTTTATTCAGTCAAAGAGGGATGGAATGTAAATAAAATAGGATAACATAATTTATAACTAGTACATAATAAATCCATATGGATCCACAAAATAAGATAATATGATTTTCTCCAAATAAAACTTGAACATAAATAATCTCAATAGGATGTCGATTGTAACATTAAGACGTTTCCACTTTTGTAAATCATCAATCGTAATCGCCATGAAATAATAAAAACAAATGAAAATATAAATATCATGAAAATAAGGATTTTAATTACATAAAATGTCAAAGGGATGTATATAAACATAAAAAATTAATATATGTTCAAATAATAAATGTATATCTTAGAGAAATAGAATTTGAGATGAATAACCCTTCTAAAAGCCATACATTTGATTTTCAGAATAATGTAGTGAATAAAATATATGTATCAAATGTAAATACATATAAAAGAAGTGTAAATTAACAATTAAATAATACAATTTAATTTCACACATAATGATATAATATCAATTAAAATGAAAAATTAATAGAACCTAATGAAACAAAATGAGTTATAAAATTATATACTTAATGGTAATTTTAATTTAAAATAATTTTAAATGAAATAATTCATATTAAGACATAAAATAAAATGATTTCTCAAGTATTCATGATGTTAAATTAATAATTTTATGTATATACACAACATACAAAAAATAACATGTGATTATGACATAAGTCTCACTGAAGTAAAAGCAAGATGTGAAAATCCTTACCTCATGTTAAGAATTTCCTTGTATATCCTTTAACTATTTTATATTATTCATAAATAAATTATTTTATTTATTAATAAAAATTTCATGGATTAAAAAATAATAATTGAAAAAATTGTTTTATTTATTTATAATTATTTACTCAAATACTTATTTAATTAAGTCCACGTTGGGTGTTTTGAGGATGTTCGATTCATCATTTCAATAGAAGTCGGTATGTTGGTTGTGATCAAATAGTTCAATATTTAAACATTTATAAAATAATAATAATTATATAATTATATAATTTATTCATAAATTATACTTTTACAACCAATCATGATAAATTGATATGAAAAATATACTACATTACGATCCGAGAGATAGTAGGTCATATGTACACTTGAGTAACATTTCTATTTTTCAATGATCATTATGGAAACAATGTATGAATTATTTTATATGTTAATTATTTTTAATAATAAATCAAATAAAACATTTATTATTTAAATATAAATATAAATATATATATTTCATATTTTTTTTGTTGATTAAAATATTGTCACATCGCTTCGTGAAGGTGGTAGTCCATAAATACATGAATGACATTATAATTTATCAATGGGTGAAAATGTTAGGAAGAAGAATATATATTATATTTTCATAAAGATAAATATAATATTAATATAATAATTAATTAAATTATGTAACATATATTAATTAACATTATACTTATTACATTCCTTGTAAAATTTTAGTGGAAAATGAGTCACTTCACTTCTTGACGCAATAGTTTCCCTATAGAGGAGCGATGTCATCATATCCCATAATGTATGAAAAGTCAAATAATATATATAATATAATGAGTCTAGAAGTATAATAGTTTTATTAATATAATAAATATTTTTTATATCCACCATCATACCCAACCTTTAGGGGTGTTGAAGGAAAGCATGTCACATCCGTTTATGAGACGGTAGTCCTCCGTACACACAAGCAACATGATCGTTTCCCATTTGAAAAAATATGATATGGATATATGTAATTAAATTGAAATAATAAAATATAAATATATATTGGAGATACTGGAATTATTTATAATCATAAAAAGTTATATTTGAATGAGGTGGAAAAATAAATAAAATAAAAACGAATAGTTAGGAATTTTACCTCTTTCGGGACTTCCTCTTTGGGAATATACCTAAAGTATTCATAGTATGGATGTATTAACAAAAATATAATTCAAAGACTATGGGAGTTACGGATGGAAGGGATTTTGGATGGTCTTTTCTGAACCAAATTGTTTTTAATTTGTGAAAAATATTGGAGAGGGGGTAGCCTTTTACTAGGGGTGTGAGGGAAAAAATTTTAAAATTTGAAAAGTGAAAATGGAACCCACATTTTTACATTAAAAAAGGGACCAAAATAGATTATCATATTTCTTTATGCAATATAATGGATAAATATGGATATAAAGTGTTTTTGGAAAAGTTTTTAGGTCATTTGAACCCTTTTATATTTACTTTAACCACCTAGAAAACCCATTTTTACCTTAATTTTGGTAACTAATTTTTACTTTTCTCAATATTAATTATGGTGAAAAATTAATATAGACATATTATAAATCATATATTGTAGTTATTTTAAATATATAATCCATTTTATCAAATTAAATTCACATATTTGAAAAAATTAATTTTAAACAAAGCAATAGATGCGATAAAGAAACAGGTTTTTACGAAGTGAATTTTTCATGTAAAAGTTGATTTTATTTGAACTCCATTGCTAAAAATAAACATTTTTATTAATTTCAATAAATATATAATGATATATATTATATAATTTGTTTAAAAAAATCTAATTATATTTTATCATAATTAATTAAAATTGATAAATATTATTCATTTTAAAATTGTTTTTATGGAAAATCTTATTTTTAAACCCAAAACCAAACTAATACTATTTACAATATAAATTTGATTTAAAATAATTTAATGTGATTAAATAAAAAAAAACTTCTTTTACATGTAAAATTATTCAAAATATATTAGTACTGTTTAATAAAATTATTTATTGAAAAGAAGAGATATTTCAGAAAATTGTTATTTTTTAGTATTCACTAAATGTCAATATTTTCTGAAAAATAAATTTTTTTAACAAAAATAAATATTGATATTATAATTTATAGAATTGATTTAGTTTTATAAAATTCATTTTCTATATGTTCAAAAAATTAATTATAATATTTTATTCATTAAAATAAATGAAAATCAATTTTGAAGAAATATGTTATGAATAATAAATTTACATTACTAAAAATATATTGATTATTAAAAACAATTATCAATAATTTAAATTTAGTAAGAAATATATATATATATAATAATTTATTTAATAATATTCATACATTCAAATTAAATAGTTATGTTATAATGCTTATATATTTTATTGGTTGTTTAAGCTCAGTGTTTCGTGTTGATTATGCTATCGAACATATGTTTATTTTATAAAATATGGGGCAGTTTGATCTTCCCATATTAATAAATTGTGTCCTCAAAATTTTAAAATTATGCTGCTAATAAATTTTCTACATATGAAAATAACATTGGTGGAAACCCACATTGAAAAAAGTATTAATAAAAAATCTTCTTGATAAGATATAAATGGAAGTACGTAGGTCATTTAGAATAACATAAACTAGATTTAGAAATTGTATAAAATAAGTGGGAACAAATGATTTGCGTATTAAGGAGAATTCTAACACCAATATAATGAAATATATTTACAGATATCATCAATCAAAATGAAGTGAATGATTAAGAAAATGTTAACAACCACAAAAAAATTAACCAAAGAAGTGTGAAAAAGGTCTTGATATCATCAGAAATGAGGTCAAAATGACATTATTTTGATTCAATATCGTTTTAATAGAGTTGTGGAGTTCCATTGCAATATTTACTAATATATTAATAAAATATACATACTATATAACAATAATTTCATTATTTGATTAATTTCCACCAAAATATCATCTTTTTCTCCTAACTATGAGTTTTCCTGATATATTTTTTCATTCTTGAAGCACTAAAACAAACATTTAAAGGACCATATAACCATAAAAGGGAAAATATATCTATTACACTTTTCTTTATAGATTAACTAAAAAAAATTTCATAGTACATGGAATGATGTTAAAAAAATATTTATTAAATAATAATATAATGTAATAATTTATTAATCTCCAACATTCAATAGTAATACCCACTATTAAAACTAAATCATTATTAAATAACCTCAACATTAAATGGTGTTTTATTTTAAAATTTTATCCCATACCTTTCTTATTTTAATCTCATTAATATGGAGATATCTTATTTTTTAAATATCATTATTCATTTACTCACAAAATCACTTTTCAATCTTATGCTTATATATATAAAAAAATATGTGTTCCCATAGATACCTCAATATCTAAGATCATATAAACCCTAAAAGTTATCAATAACATAAAAAGTATATATGGAAATGTAAATAAATAATTAACAGTAACTAAATATTTACATATACTTCAACCCAACAAAAACATCTCATAATATGTCATTAATCTCTTCAAGATCTTATCATATAAAACCTCCAACATGGTGTATTATAATTTGAAATTATGATCAAACATATTCCTATAGAGCTATGTTGGTATTCACAAGTCCTAAGATTATATAAAATAATCATATCCTAATTCCTATGATAATATAAACCGTTCCTCTGATTCTATCAACAACAGCCTCAAACTCGCACTCCTAGATTAAGTTTTGAAGTCATAAACATTACATTTTTAGCTTTAAAACCAATTAATGTGACCCAGTTTTCTCAATAAAAATATTAAAATTAAATACCAGATCACATACATTTTCAATGACATTTTTTAGAGTATTATAAAATTATTACAAACTCTTACATAACAAATACCTATGTCATTAAATGAGAATTTCCCCAACTTAACTCATCTTTTCTAATTTCACGTTAAGTCATCGACGTTATCCATATAAAATTATTCTAATATTAATTCATTAAATATCATTCCGGATATCTTGTGGAAAAAGAAACATAACAAGGGTGAGATCAAATTCTTAATAAGGGAAAACATAAGCATTTAAAATTAAATTTAACAATTATGAAATTATTCTTATATTGGTATGATGATATAATTAGAGTTCGTAAGGGAGATATAAAATAATTCATACCTGTTAATACCTAAATCCTTAGTAATGAAAAATGGAATAATTCCTTAACAAATAAAATATTCACTTACATCAACAATCATAATCCATGTCATATCAATATTGATCAAAAACATTATAAACTAATAGAAATCATAGAAGAGAAAAGTTTTAATCTTGGGACATCATCATCATTTAACACATACAAAATCCATATAGAACCCTTCAAATGGAATAATCATACCGAAAACATCGAATATAACTATTTTGAGAAAATAATCATTACATAATGTGTTAAATCCCATTTTGGGTTCAACCGTCATATAAGCTATATCAAGCTCACCTGACGCTATGTGGGTGCAGAAATCATATATAATATTCATCAATAATAACATGAATAGTGTACATAGATATATATATATTTTTACCATAAAACTCATAAAAACATCCATTATTATTTTTAGACATGATTAACCAATGTAAAAGAAAAATGTTCCATGATAACATATTTGAAATATGATTAACCCATAGAAAAGAAATGTGTTCGATACAAATAAATTTCAAACATTTTTCATTCAAGGAAAAGAGAGTGGTTTTATAACAATCAATTTGAAATGTGATTAACCCATGGAAAATAAATGAGGTCCATAAAAATTATATTAATACAATCATAACCCATATTATATAATAATGAGGATGGTATCATAATTAATTATCTACATTTTAGCATATATAAACACATGGGTTGTTGATGATGATGATTTTAAACAACATTAAGATATCACAAAATAACGTTTTGATGAAAATACACATTTTATATTTAAAAACACATTAAAAAACAAAATTTTTACAAATTATTTAAAAATTATTTTTTAAAACAATATTTGAATCATATAAATAAGTTTTCCAAGAAAATAGTGGGCATGATGGTGGGAAACTTTATTTTTATTGTAAATGATAAAAATAAACATTCTTTTCAAAATATTTTTTGAAAATTGAAGTGAAAGGTGAGTCAGTTTAATTTTATTATGAAATTTCCTGAATAGAATTGAAAATAAGTTTAAAGATCAATTGCAATGTCTTAAATAAATAATTTACTGTAAAAAATGTACATTTTAATAAAAATAATATAAAACATGGATTTGGATGAGAAATATAACTAATATAAAATAAAATAAATGATCTACATTACATAGAAATGAATTTTTTGATATTTATTCAATCAAATAATGAGTAAATGTAAATAAATAATGTTATCCAAATTCATAACTAGAGGATAATAAAGAGTTTTGGTTCATGAAAATAATATCATACAATTTCCTCTAAATAAACCTTGAATATAAATAATTTGGAAAGTAGGGGGATTGTCACAAAATGGATTTTCCAATATAGTAACACTTCAATCGTAAGACACAATCACTAATAAAGTAAAATTATAACTTAAATATAATGATCATAAAGAGTTATATAATATAAAATTTAAAATGGTATATATAAAATTAATAAATGAATATAACTTCATATCATAAATTTATGTCTCATAGAAAGATAATTTGAGGTAATAACCGTTAAAACTTCATAGCATTTAATTTAGTAATTAATAAATCAATTTATTGTGTTTATCAAATGTGAATCGACATAAAAAATATCATAATACTACATAATAAAATGAAAAACAATTAAACACATAATAATTGAATATAAAATACAATGATAAAGTAATTTATCCAAGTTAAAATAAATTGAGTTATAAAATTCATTACCACTTGGTAACTATAATGTTAAATAAATTAAAATGAAATAATTAATATTAAAAATTAGAAAAATATTATATATTAATGATTCATGATATTGTATGTATATATGATACCATAGAAACCACACATTAAAAATAATTGATCAATATGGCATATGTCTCACAGATATAAAAGACATAAGAGAAAACCCTTAACTGAAGAGCGGAATTCCTTTGTATGTCCTTTAACTCTAGTATAATTAGCAAAAAAATTATTTCATTTCCAAATGACCTTTTACATGATTAATTACTTATACTTAATAAATTTATATTATATTATTTTAATTATATATGAAATTAATTTATTAGTTATGTCAACATCAGGTGTTTTGAGGATGTTTTGTTCGTTGGTTCAAAATGTATTTGGTATACTGACTTTGGTCAAAGATTTCATTATTTAAAAATCTATAGAATAATTATCATTGAATAGTTATAAAATTTATTCATTGATTATAATTTTAAAAACAATCATGAAAAATTTTTAAAAAAATGAACCATATTATGATCGTGGAGATTGTTGGCCATACGTATGCAATGGTAACATCCCCATATTTCAATGATCACTATGGAATAAAGGTATGAATTATGTTATATTTACATAATAATTATAATATCATAAATATAATGTTATTTATTTATGTATAATAATATACATTATCAATTTTTTTGGTGATGAAAGAGATTCACATTGACTTGTAAATGCGGTAGTCGACATGTACACGAATGAAGTTATAATTTTTATACGAGTGAAAAGATAAGAATGAAATTGATATATAATATTTATCAAATGATAAATATTTCATTAATATCATAATTATTTCATTTATATAAAATATAGTGATTAAATGTATCCTTGTTACCTTCTATATAAATAATTCGTGAACAACGAATCAAATTTTTTCTTGAGGCTATTTCACCGTACACACGAGTGACATTATCGTATCACCTAAAAAAAGAAATGTAATATATATATATATATGTGATATAGTCAATCTATAGGTATATTTATTTTATTTATATAATATTTATACTTTATATCTTTATCATACCCAACTATGAGAGGTGTTGATGGAAAACGTGTCACATCAGTTTGTAAAGTGGTAGTCTGTTGTACATACTAGAGATGCTATTTTTTCCCATTTGAGAGAATATGATACATTTATAGTTTTTTTCCATATCATAATAACATTTAATTATATCTTATATACTGGTGTTATTATAAAATAATAAATTAAGATTATTTTTTGGTGTAGGAAGAAGAATATGGAAAAAACACATTGATAATAATTTTGCATCTTCTTGGAACACCTCTATATGATTATACCTAAAATAATCATAGAATTGAATTATAAAAAATGGATTAAAGGTTGATTTTATGGAAGTTATAAAGTAATTTCCAATCAAAGGTTTTTTATTGTTTGAATAAGATACGATAGGGTGTGGCATTTTATAATTTAGGTTAGTTTCATACTTGTAGATTTTTAATATAATAAATATACCCATGTTTTTCACCTACCAAAATATTCAAAAATTAAATATTATATTACCTTAAACATTATAATAACATAATATTTATATATTATAGTTTTTATACAAGGTTCAAAAACTATTTTTACTTTTAAGTGAATTTATTTACTACAAAGAAATAACTTTTTCACCAAAAAATCCACATTTTTCACTATTCATTAGCAAATAGATATTTTCTAAAAAATACCATAATTTTACCCTATGTAAATTTTGAAATTAAAATTTCAATAATTAATTTAATTTAATAAGTATTATTATCTAATATTAACAAAAATCAATTTGAATATTTTTCCATTAAAATTAATAAAAGTAAATTTTGTAGAATTCAAATTTTGAAGAATAAAATTACATTACTAAAAATTGATTGTTCATTTACCAAAAAGGATATTAAATAATTCATATTAATTATGAAATATATATATACATCATAAATAATTAATATTACTCATTCTCATCAATTTAATAGCTATATTATAGTAGTTTTATATCATGCAGGATGTTTATACTCAGTATTGGGTGTCGACTATGAAATTGAACAGATTTTTCATTTGAAATACATGAAGTGTCAAAAATTTTCAATAATTGTTCCTATATTCTATTAAATTAATATAAAAGGATAAACAAACTCAAATTGAATAAAATCATATACTAGAACCCTCATGTATTGACTTGGAGGTAGTAGAATCCAAATTAGATTTCGAAGTAACAAGATTGGTCCAAATCAATTGTTTTCTTAAGGGTGTTTATAAGGAAAATATGATCCAAGAAGATGTAATTGATGGGGATATATTTACATTAAATTTATTTATTACCCATTTAATTGGAAAATACTATCTTCTGACCCCACTTGGCTTTAAAATGATGAATCACTTTTAGAAGAATGGTTGTAGGTCCTATAATTTGAGGAGTAAGACAGAACCACTAAGGAAGCGATGGGGATATTTGAAGAGAAACATGCATATTAAAAGATATTAAAGGACAAACTATTATTTAATATGAAACATAAGACACCAATAAATGATAATAAAAAGTATGGGCTAATTTCAATTAATTTTCATTAGGTTTCAATTTATTTATTTTGAAAACATACTAACTCTCCTTATAATTTGAATTAAAATTCGATGACTATAAAGAAATAAAGATATAGGGGGGGGTGAAAATACACTAAAAAGTGATATTAATAGAATAGATTCATGTGTTTACAATTTTGATAAATATAGAGAAAGATAATATATGTTGCAACCAGATGGTTGTTTTTTGGATATGTTGACAATAATTATGAATTTAATGAAAAGTAGATAAATGGTTTTATTAAAAAAACCTGGTGATGAGGATTAGGGATTTATTTTCACCATGCACATTATAAAAACATTTGTGATATTGATTCATAACAACATCATTCAAAACATTATATTTCGATATTGATCCTTTCATATCTAGTGAGGGACAAATGAATATAAAGTTGTAAGAAATGAATAATCCGTGATATAAATACATATCAATGACATGGATTGTGATGATTTTAGGTGGTGATTATGTTTTAAATTATGAAGGAATATTTAGGTATGAGAGGTAACAAATAAAATAATTTGAGTATATTATGGTTTTAGAATTTATGTGATAAGGATTGATGATTTTTTGGAGAAGACTGTGGTGAATTTTAAAAATATCTAGAGCTAAGAATGTTGGGATAGAACAATTACTAAATTTCTAAAAATATAAGGGTGGACTAAATTTTCCCTTGGATGAATAACTGTAAAAAACAATATCAAAAGGGTGAAAAACCTGATACATAATGGTTGATATAAGTGAAACAAAATCGATGGTATTTAAGAAATATAAACATTGATATGTATTTCAATATTATATATAATTTGAAGTGATGAAGTTACATTAGTGAAATGATATATATTTTTATATATTAGGGGTACTATGAAATTTAATGGTCTCATTAATACATAATAATTACACTATCATACATAATAGTTTCACTATCTAAGCCCTAGTTTTTTTATGATAATTTCTATTTCCTTATATGTGAACATTTTTATAAATATGGTTCATTATCTTCATACGTGAGGGATAAAATATGATACATATGAGTCATCGTGTGGCATAAAGGTATTTATAAAGGCTTGTTGTCTTAGAAACAGGATATGAAATAGAAATCCCATGTAAAATGGGGTATATAAAAGCCACTAGCAATTAATTAAATCACATGAGGGTAATTCATTTTCCATTGGGAGGAAAAATGAAGAGATTTTAAATATCTATGTAAAAAATGATTGGTCATGTTAGAAAACTATGTGATATTAACAAACATGCTTCAATAAAACTACATGAGATTAAAACATGACATATTTTGAAGTGAAACACCATGACCTATTGGTCTCATAATAGAGGATGTGATTTCCACATAATATATGATATTTTAGTTTACTGATTATACATGTCATTGTGCATAAAGATATAGACAATATCGCAAATGTTTGGAGACCAAAAATATGGGTAGTATCACATCATGATATTTTAACAGTTTTAAACGATATATTATTCTAGATTTTATTGATACGATAGTTCATTGAAAATAATGGTGTTATGGGGGATATGCTGTCATGCTATACTAAAATGTGTGTTATTATTCCATGATATATTAATTTCCATTATATCCAGAATGTACTATTATAATTTAAAATTATGAGAAGTGTTATGATGTTTAAGGTCAAATTAACTTACCTGGAAGAGATTAACCACATATAAATATGTGTGACATATGGAATGATCATGGTAAAGTATAATAAATATAAACTATTACTTTTAGGGGTGGATGTATATAAAAAAAATTGAAAATTTATTGTACATGTTATGGATGTGAGGGAATACAATTTTATTTCAATATTAAAAATAAATAATTGATGAAGAAGAAGACTATCATGCTCATATAAAATATGTGGTTCATGGAGAGAAGAATAAAGAGAACAGGGAGTTCTGATTTTTATATAGAAGTTGAAGACGATGAAAACTTGTTAAAAATAGTATAAAATTATCTTAATCTGGATCAGGTAGTGTTTTTGTCGTGTTGTTTTAGAATATAATTTATTTCCACTTGCATTGAGTAGTTATTCTAATAATAAATTTGAGTATTTTAAAATAAGATAATATAGAATACAACAAAGAAGTAATTATTTTTTTTAAATGTAGATATATTCAACTCTACATAAAGAATATGATTAGGCTCTCAAATCTATATACTAAATTTTCCATCACAAAATTAGATTGTGGATGATAAGAATAAAGAGTGGAATTGGAATGATAGTGAGTATTTCTTAAACATTATAAAGGCTATAATCTATGGCATAGAGTGACCATGATTTAAATGATACACCAAACAGATATTTAGTGATAGTGGATATTGGTACATTTCTACATCATGGTATGTATTCTCTTTAGATTATCTCTTAGTGGATGAAAAAATAAAATCTATAAGTGTAATTTTTATTTAGCATATTTATTCATATTTAGTAGTCGATGTGATCGATAATGAGAAAAATAGACATCAATCCTATTATTTTAAATTAGGGAACTTTATCAATATGAGAAGGGGGGATTTATAAATGTGTGGTTTTTTGGGAGTGCATTGTAATTCACCCTCTCCTTCTAAATGTTCTTACTATCATTTTAGTTTGAAAAACTACTATCCATGCCTAATGATTATATCATGGTGTTCAATCATAAAATCCTTTTTTGTGTTTATTTCACACAAGGATTCAATAGTGAAGACACATTTTTTAAAAGGTGAAATATTTTTCTATTTTAAAAATCACATCAAATGGTATATATAGGATTTTTTATAAAGAAATTGTTGAATCAGTCCAATCAGATGATAAATTGAAAAGGAAAATTGAACTAGTTCATGATATAGTGACAAAAGTTTCTAAATATTTGTATCTCAAGAAAGGAATTCATGAAATGTATTCACAATGTCAGTGTTTTTATATTAGGATATTTTTGTGATGAAATTATTGGAAATTAGTGGGAGAAAATAAGTATTAAGATCCAAAATCAAGAGATGAGTATAAGTTCAACAATAAAATCAAACCCAAAAACAAATTAAAAGAATATTGTATTATATAAAAATTAAAAAGATATCTGTAATGTGAATAACTCTCTTAAAAGGGAGAACACAACCACTAAAGTACGTGACTTTTTGAAAAATGTAAAATTTATGTATAATATAATTTTTAATATTATTACAGATATATAAATTATAATTTCTAAATATTGAATGATATGAATGGTAATTAAATGGATGAAGTGGAAGTAATATCCAGTATTCAATTAAAATAATGTTCATGCAATAATCAATATGAGATCATTTCTTCATATGAGAATATGGATCAACTAGCGATTTTTCATAGAGAACACTATTCCTTCCTAGAAGATATGTATCTGTATAATATATGATTTATGAAAATATAGGTGGAAATGAATAAATAAACAATGAAAATTGGTGAAAATTAATGGGAAATGTTGGTTACATGGTGAACATTTTATGAAGAAGGGGGAAAATCAAGAATTAATCATCCCAAAACATAACTTAAATAATTGAAAACATATGTAATGGAAACTGGTTCAAGGTTGAATGAAGTGGTCAACAAATTATATGAGAATGATTAGAAGATTATGTTCTTTGGAGGATTTTTTAAAACATATTACAAAAATTTAATGATCCATATCATTGAAGTCACAATTAATGGTGTGAAAAATGATGAAGATCTTGAATCAAGGAGAAAATAATATTTTGTTAACAAATCATGAACAATATACATTATAAAAAGGTATCTATAAATTAATAATTTTTGGAAGATTGGGACACAATATGAGTGTGTGTTTAGAACCCATGTTCCTAATAATGGAAGGAATTATTCTACAAAAACACCCCAAAAATGGAATTACTAAATGTGGTAAATTTTCAATGGAATTTATCTTATATGTGTTAACTATATACCAACCAAAACTAATTATATTAAGAGTATAACTAAATGATTTATAAAAACTATGTCTATTACTATGAAAATATGAATAAATTTTCATCATATGAAAATGTGTTGTGTGAGCAAATATATTTCTATATTTTGAGGAAACTAATGGATCACAATAAATGGTTCAATATGAATGAATAATTTTTACTCATTGTATTCTTCTTGGGAAATATATGGGGAAGAATAATGAATCTACTATAGTTGTGAGACTGATATATGTCAAGGTGAAGAGATAATGACCATGGTTGAAATTTTATGATTTGAAATTTTTGGATATTAAATTGGATATAAAAAAAATAGGAATATTTTTTTCAAAGAATATAACACAAAGAAATAGTTTGATTCCAATAAAATATTCCTTCTATAGAGGACCAAGCATGATGGAGGATGTGGTGAGCTTGCATCAAAATAAGAATCATGTACATCTAGGGTATTTCTGTTAAAGTTATTTATTCTAATGACAATAATATGGATAGATATAAATAAATTCTCTAAAATAGTGTTTTCTTAAGATGTGTTATCAAATTAATTGACCCTAATAAGGCTTAAAATGAAGTGGTAATAAATATATTGGTTCACCATGAAAAACTAGAATCCTTAAATTGATGATGACTGGGAAGTACCCATCTCAATATATTTTTACTTATTAATTAATTCAATTTACATTTATAGGGAATATATGATTCATATCGTGAGTGTTCTGGAAGGTAATTCATGAAACAAGTGTTGTCTCAAAAAATAGAAATGGTATTAAGGCCTAATATGACATAGAAAGTGGTTTCTGGTAACCATAATGAATATCAATGGTGAATTGTTCTGATAAAGGGAATATGATGTAGAGCCTAATATAGAATAAAGTTTTTGTGAAAATTTTATTTAGAGGACAATTTATCATTCCAATAATTGGTATCCAGAAAAACCTCATGTGTTACCATACCACTAAATAAGGATAAGACATATCAAAAGAAAAATCATCAATATTAATCTAATTCTAGTTTATTTGTTCAGATATTACCATAGTGGTATTAGATAGTTCTTTTATCACACAAACATTTACTTGGAAGAAACCTTTATATCCAATAATTGGAGGCTATATGATGAAAAATATTTTAATTCCGACTATTAGGTTAATAACGTATTCTGTGGTAGCTTGTGATGAGAATTATAATTCAATTTAGGATTATTTGGGAATGTCTAAGACATGTAAAGATAGTTAGAACGTGGATATCGAGTGGTGATATAAAGTTATCATGAAATATTGTTTTCATTTTCTTCAACATCTGGTCTAACTTCCAATTTTGGTACATTCTTTTATATTCAGTAATGATCTAATATATGTTTGGTTGAGAAAACTAGAATAATAATAGAATGAATTAAAAGAATATAGGTATTTGTGTATGTATTTAATTGAATCTCATGTACAAATCCCTTTTTCTTGACTTATTATATTTTTTACTACACTGATTTAAGAATCAGTTAATTTAGAAAATTTTCTAATGGACCAGTTCTAAATTTTGTATTAAATTGATAAAAATATCTGATTAAAGAAAAGCTGGAGGGAGAATTTTTTTTCAAATAATTAAAGGTAATAGATTTACAATGATTTTAGTCAATGATTTTTATAAAGTCTCTAGTGATAAATTTCTAATTCCACCACTATAACATAATCCAATGATTCAATCAATAAAATTTTGAGGGAGAACTAGTGGTTTAAATTTATTAAATAAAGACCCTAGTTCATAAGTGGAATCTATTTTTATAATATATGGTGAATCATTTTTTCCCAACAAGAAAATTTTGTAGAAGATATATAATATAATGATAAATATTTTTATTAAATCTTTGGAGTGGAATTGACAAGCTAAACCCATGTATTTTAGTTTAAATGAGTGAGATAATGAAAATATAAATTTTTGAGTGTGAAAAACATTTTCATTTTATTTATAAAGGGGGAGTGAGATGAATGCACCATAAATATGCACATTTTTCTGAAGGATTTAGAGTTAAAAAGGTATATAGATTTTATATTTGTATTTTTGATAAAGTTAAATAGGGTATAATCATGCATGTTGAAGGTTGTGTGTTAGATTTTTTTATAATTGATGGTGGATTTGTTTACATGTACATATAAAAGATATTGATAAATGTGACATAATTAATGAAGAGATGTGTTATTATACACTTTCGAACCACATTTTTGATGTTATTACATAGTAATGAAATACATTAAATTTGACATTTAGGATGATTAGTTAATATCTGGCGAGGATATAATAAATAATAGATATATATAATGATGAAACAGTGATATTAATATATATCCAAAAAAGACATCTGAATCATTTAAGATGAGATTACATTTTGGAGGGTGACATTATATCTGTATTGGTGAGGTTATAATGGATCATATTGAATAATATTATTACCTTAAAAGTGATGTGGTCAGAATTGGGAATGTTTTCAGAAATATGGGATGATGTTAGGGAATGTTTGGGGTTGGGAATACTCGGTTGGAAAAAATAGTGAAACCCTTAATATGAATGGGTACCTTGAATTTTTCATGAAATGCATAATGGTATACATCTAAAACATTATGGAAAAAATAGATACATAATGATTGAATGTGATGATATGTAAGTGTTTATCATGCTGATATATACGGGATAATATCATTTTATAGAGTATATATAAAGGTGATAGAATATTTTGGTTTATAAAAATGGTAAAATATCAGATGCATAAGGGTCACTGTGATATATAAGTGTCCCTAAGATGCATAAGCTTTAATCTATGATAATTAAACTATATGCCTATAGATCATTGAATACATACGATACAATCCATTTTTGAAGAAGTGTTATTCTTGAAAAATAATTTCTATTAGGTTGATACATATTTTTTTGTGATGTAATATAAGAGTTAGTATACAAAAGAAATATATATATATATGATTAATTGATATGGACGAGTTGATATATGATGGTAATTCATTTTCTATTAATAGATGAAAGTTAATAATTATAATAATTATTTAGGAATGAGGTGTAATGTTGAAATGTGGAGTGATATTAAATACTAACATTTAAAATGATAGATTATATTAAAACAATATTTATTTGGATGTGTTACCATATCAAATTCTAGTTTAAAATTGGCGGATATAACCTCTATATAATAAAAGATACATTAGTTTGTAAAGGATAGAGTTTTTTTCACCGTGATGTAGTATATCACACAATAAAATGATTGGAGATCAAGAATATTTGTATGATCCCATCATTATCTTACGAAAAATGTAAATTTGAAATTATATCGTAATTTATTGACTTGATTTTTGATTGTGAACTACACAACAATAAAGAAAACCATTTCATTGACTTGTTAAAGTAAATAATGATTGATTAAAATTCATTGTATTAGACCATGACCTTTATAATTATATAATATTGGGAATATTTGGTTATAATGTAAAATGAGGAGATAATGGCTGAAATATGAGGAGTATTATTGACCCAAATGGAAGACATTGAACCCATATAATTTTATTAGATAGAAGGACATGTCTGGGTGATGTAAAATCAATACCTATAATAAGTTCAGCAATATATTATATTAAATACTTTTTAGAACATATTATTATTAATTCTAGAAGAGAGGGACCAAAATTAATTATCTAGATTTTATGTAAATAAAAAAGGAAGGAGTGGAATGTGCTTCTTTATAATATTTGTTTCATGGAAAGACTAAGGAAAAGAAGAATTTGTTCCACTACTACAAGTTGAAAAAAAAATGTGAGTAATATGTAATTATTTTTGGAAAATATCTTCATATAGAAAAATATGTTATACAATAATGTTTCTGTGGAAGGGAATTGATTGATACACACATTGAGTAAATATTCTTATTTGACCTTGTAGAATTATAAGAGAGGTGAACATGGATGAAAATAGAGCATAAAAACTAGAGTTTTGATGTAGAGATATTAAATTATACACATATATTATTATTAATACACATACTTTTCTCAAATATGACATTTACATCACAAAAGTGTTGCATAATGTTGAAGAAGATGTAGTAGCCCTTGGATTGATATTGAGTCTCCCTTAAAAATTTTAAGTGTTGTGATTGTGAGTGCTTATTCATGTATCCTACTATGTTAATTATAATGATAAAATTTAAAATTTTATATGGTATTGTGATGGTAGAAACAATAGATAAAAAAAATTAAGCATTTATGTAGTTAAAAGAAGTCGTATTATGATGATTATGAATAGTGGTGGTTGGATCATTGGAAGGGGATTTTTTCAATGATTCAATCAATTTCAGTGTGTAGTTTATGGGAAATAAATAAGAAAAAGAGCAATGTTTTTTAACTCGTGATTGGTGTTCAGCTCTTGGAAACCAATTGTAGAAAGGCAATCTATATTTTGAATGGTGGGACCCTCATAGTTAAAGGATATCGATGAAACTAGATAGTGGACTGGGGTACAATATAAATGGGTTGGTAAGATATAATGACATATAGAGTGATCATTTTAGTTTACTGACCAACATGGTTTCAAATTCATTGTTATTATAAATATTTCTTTTATATCCATTTAAATTAAATGGTTCAATGTTTATCCCATGGATTTAAGAGTGAAAATTCTAAACCCTTTAAAATTATCTTATATAATTAAAATATTTCATTATTTCATATTATTCTACCTAATTTGTGAGTTCTGAGTAAATTCCCTAGTTTGAGTGTGACTAATTTTAGATATTATGGTGAATATTGTTTCCTTCCCTGTTTTGGTGTAGTGAAGGTTAGAGGATTCATTTTGGATCATTGTTCCACCCTTGTTGTTTTAGTGAAAATACATGTGGTAGTTGCTGTTCTGTTCGCAAGGATCAATAATTAGTATCAGTGTATATGTTCATAAAGGATTTACAGTTTCTGTGGAATTAAATTAGGAAAAAATCATTTATTTTTATATTATTTTTATTCTAGTGATAGGTACTATTATCGATCGTATGATATCAAAATATAGGAATGAATGGATAGAAAAATTATATAGAATAGATTTATGATTTTATAGAATATTGTTGGATAATTTCCCAAATAAATAGAGAATGGATAATAGAAAATATTTGATAGAGTGAAATTGGGTTTGGTTTTGATTTCATGAGCCCAAAAACTGGCTCTGGTTGTCTAGGCTAAGAATATTATAGAAACTCTAATGATGGTCATGTAAGAAATTCATTGGAAGAATATTAAACTAAAAAAGTACATCTTATGATATATTTTTTTCAATATGTGGTTGTTGTAAGGAAGGAATGTAATAGATAATTTGTATTATTTATCATTGATCCAAACCTTATTAGAAACTATGAAGGTGAATATCACTGATGATGTGTGTGTTATTGTTATGTTTTCTTCATTTCAAGAATCGTGGACTGAAATAGTAACTATCATGAGTAAATTCATTGAAATGAGAGACATTATTTTTTTTGGAATTATATAACATTTTTCATAATGATATCTCTAGATGAGGAATATTCATGAACCTTATGGGGATTCATATAATGATATTGGAAGAGGATGATTACCGTAATAAATAATTCACTAATAATTGGAGGAAAATTTTAGATATAAGAGTAAAAGTGAATATTCATGGTGAGTACTAATATTTTATCATTTTGCTAAAAAATGGTCAACTCATTAAGGATCAGTGTGAAAAAAGGTAAATTATAGAAGGTAATATATTTATATTTTTGGGATGATTGACATGAATAATCAAAAGGTGAATAGAAGTTTCCATTAATTGAAGGATCCTGGACACATTCTATGTAACTGTAAGAATTTGGCTTCTGTAATCAATTATATGATGTAGGGTATAAAATTGTTTTCAAAAAGAGAGTATTAGATCACTACATTACTTATCAAAATAGTTATAGAAGAAAATATGGTCCACATTATCTAACCATAATGTGATATTTTGAATACTATATAGAGCATAAACTTTTGACTGTTCAGAATTGTGGAACTTTCTACCTTTAAATCTTAGTTAGTTGAGTATGAATGTTTTATCAGAAAATGAATATTGAAGCTAGATCATTAAGAAATTATAAGATGATAGAGTTTCATACTAATTAAGCATCAAAATATATATTTCAACTTCAGTAGTAGGACACACAAATTTTGTTAACATGAATATGTTCGTACTAATATCTACAGACCTTCCCTAATCATGTGTCATGGGCGGTCAAAATATTTTACTATAATAATTAATGAAATGATATGTAATGTATGGTTTTATTTCATAAAACATTAATATGGAGTGTTAATAATTTATTTTTACTGGAAGACTATGGTTTAAAGGGAGAC
The DNA here is from genome assembly GCA_963277665.1 of Viscum album. Classification (NCBI taxonomy): domain Eukaryota; kingdom Viridiplantae; phylum Streptophyta; class Magnoliopsida; order Santalales; family Viscaceae; genus Viscum; species Viscum album. The sequence goes on along the minus strand of OY728143.1, from coordinate 1,666,094,955 downwards.
ATAATTCAACATGATGTGTTTGAGTTGTAAAAACAAGGGTGAGTATATCAAAAAAAGTTATAACAACATCATCATGCAGAGAAGTATTTGGCAGGAGAAGACTATACATAAAACACCTAAATAGATATACATGATGAAAGTATTGAGTTAAAAATTTACAATAAAGGGACTGATTATGAGATATCTTTCTAGAATTATAACAGAGTACTTGTAGAAAGTAGTGGAATTGGAAATTCAAATATTTTTTGGAGTACAATGCTTTAATTCTGGACAGTTTAGAATTTTTTTTCTACCAAAAGTTGTAAATTGATGGTAACTTAATAATTTTCTCTATTTTATATTAATGAAAGTATTCTACTGGGCCCAAATATTCATCATATTCAATTTTATAAATGTGATTTTTATTAATATTTTCGATGAAATATATTGAGGAAGCCTATAATGATTTAGGCATGGATATTGATAGAAATATAAAGACCAGAATCATGGTTCTATCTTAGAATGAATTTATCTAGAAGATTCTAAAATATATTATGATGACAAGATACAAGTTAGTCTAAAACCCTCTTATCAAACATTTGAAATTATCCAAGGAGAGACCACCAAAAATAGGAAAATAGGAAAAGATTATGGCAAAGGTACTCTTTGAATATCTTTTAGGAATATGTTTATGTTAATATGTGAACACAATTAGGAAATTCATATATATGTGGTATAATTATTTAGTTCAATGTAAAATCTAAGTAAATTACATTTGAAATACATTAAGTGGGGAATTTGAAATATTAATGGTACAAAAATTATTTTCCATATTTTCAATGAAGTATATCATTTGCTTGGTTATGTTTAATCATAATTATAAGGAGATTCACATTCATGCAAGATAACAACAGAATATGTATTTAAATTCCAAGGAAACATTGTTATTTTAATTTCCAGGAAACAAATAGTCATTGTACACTCAATAATGGAATCATAACATATTATAGTAATGGAATAAATAAAAGAAATGTTATGGTTGAGGTGTCTGATTGAGGAAATCTAAAGTAGGTTAGGAATTAGTCAACACAAATCTAATAGTGAGACTGTAATATACAAGTCCACATAACTAGTGTTCCATGAAAGGAAGAACCACATTGGTCTTATTCACCATTATATATATATGTTTCTCCAATATGGGAGGATTGAGTTTCATATGATTTCATAGATACGACATCATTATGTTTATTTTCCAATTTTTTTTCTAATAATGTTTAAGGATACAACATTCCATAGAGTGATATGGGTTAATTATATGAAATAGAAGATAATTGTATAAAATTTAAGTATAATGTGGTTTTTTGGTTTCATCTAATGTGTTTAAGTATGTTTTGTATGTCCATAGTGTATCTTTTAAGTGGAAGATTGTTGATATTTTGATCTTTATTAAATTAGAAGAATAAGTTAATGAAAATGATTAAATTTGGAAGTGTATTTGGTCTTATGAAGTTATACGTAAAAGTTTTATAATGGTCATTCAGTGTTGTGGTTAGAAGAATATATCTTTTGATGATAATTCATAGTGGTAGTCGGATCACTCAAAGGGGATTATTTTATTTTTTATTCACCTTTATTAGGGAGTTTCTGGAAAATGAGATGTAGTATATCTATTCTTCTACTATTAATTTGTTTTTATGATGAGAAAATCAACAATATATTAGTGGTAACTATTTTTTAATGGGTATACCCACACATTTCCTGAAACTATTTGATATTTAATAACTATATGGGATCCCTTATAAATAGGGTCGGTATGGAAACTCATATTTAAATACAAATTGTTTCATGATTTTTTACATACAGATAAACCTGATATATATCTAGAAGATCATTAGGACAATTTTTTAGGGTAATTAGATACTTATTAAAAAAATATTAAATTAAATATAACAAAATTATTTATAAACTCATTAACCTGAAGTTATATTTCACCGATCTTCTAAAACTACCAAGAATATCCTGAGGATAAACATAAGAATGTGGTGTGTTATAAATCCTAGTAAGGGAATAAATAAAATAAAATAACGTAAAGTAGTTTAAGTGATATAAGGGTAATATTAATTTTAAATTATAGGGGTTATAATCATAATCATTAACAATGAGTTTGGATATAGTATGATAACATAAATACAATATAAAAATGTTGAAAAAACATAAAACATGATATCATAAACATAAATCAAAGATAACCACCATGAAAAAATAAATTATTACTATTAGGATAAATTGCATTTCACTATAAATGGAATATCATGAGATTAAAAAAATACCCAATGCATTTGAGGGCTATAAAACTCTGAGGCCACTTTTCACTTTTTTATCATGTACAACCATAAGTGTGAAACATAAATCATAAAATTAAAGGATGTATTTAATCACTTAAAAACCCAAGATCATGGAGTGTAGAATATATAAATGTAAATACACATTAAATTTTGGATAGTTAAAACTAGTTTATAACCCTTTAGTGGAGATGGGGATGTCAATTCACCACTCAAGAAATCGACATGGAAAATCACTGGATAATTTCGACAGCATAACGAGTTTACAAGAAGGTTTATGAAAGCATTATAAGGGATTGAAAGTTTTTTATCATAACACGGTTATGTTAAGGAATGTAATAGGTATATTTAATATCATATTCCATATTGAAATTTTGGAAATCAAAAGGGATGACATAAATAAGGTCCTGGAATTAGGAGAATGAAATGAGCCCTTACATTAAGAGGGTGATTCTATATTTTTTATGAGACTATTAAGTTCTAATGAGATACTTGGGATGTATATAGAGTGAAATATTTTGAGTAATTTCATTTTCTATGAGATTTTATGGAAGAATAATGGAAGGTTTGGAAGTTTTTTATGGAAAATAGAAGATAAATCTTTATGAATTTCCAAACATAGGTTTTTGACTCAATATGTTAATATAATCAAACCTAGAAACCATCCAATTATGTTTTACATGATTTCAAAAAAATAATAGTGGGTTATATTATTTTTTATGTCAATGAATATAAAAAAAAATAAAAAACATACATTGGTAACATGGAAGTGATTCTTGTTTATAAATAGTGATTTTAACTCTGTAAAATATTAAAAAGGATTTAGTGGATTCATTATGACTTTATAAAATTAATAAAATATCACATAAATGAATTATTTTTAAGGGGATATATTATTTTAGAAATGGATACACATTATAATATATATTACATCACTAATTTGATTTTATGATGTTATAATGCATACCATATAATTACACTATTAAATTTTGACAAACCATTTGACTATCTCAAAGAATTATGATTAATTCACCATTTCATAATTTCAACATTCCTATTTCAAAAATTATAGTTATTTTATCAAAATATTTAAATAAATATACAAATGTAAACATTAAAAAAATTTCTCTATTTCTTAAAAAACATTTTTTTAGAATGAAAGTTTTCTTACCCTTGAAAATTATATTTGACATTGTAAAGTTATGTTGTAATTAATATTTAAAAAATAATATTTAATAATAATATTTTAATAAAATTACATTGACTTAAAAAATTCTATAATCAATTAAAATAGCGTGTCTTTATCGAAACAATGTATTTCCCAAAAAATAAAAAAATATACATCATATCAAAATTTAATTTTTTCCAAAAAAAATTATTTATTTATTATAAAATGTAATAATAAAAATAGATTAATTTAATTTTTTTTAAAACAAAAATAATAAAAATCCATGCTATTTGGGTCTATATAAATATTCTATTATTACACTAGTGAATTCCTTAATGTAAAGGTTTGCGATTGTGAGATTTTTGATTGGGCGGTTTGATAACCATGATTTTGATTGGGTGGTTTGATAACCATGGTTTGTATCTCCCATATTTTGATGTTTCCCATGGACAATATCCATACTTTTAAAATCTACCCAAATCATATCAATGATTCTGAACAACTCTTGTAGATCTATCATTACTTCTTCCAGTGACTTTTTTGTCAAATTATTTCAGTTCATGTGACTTTTTATGATTAATAAAATATTATTCTCTTAATTATGTTGAGATAACAGGAATTTCAAAGGTTTTAATTCTGAAAAATAATCCCACTGGTATATTCTAATTTTTTCCTCAATCGTCGATAATTAATTCCTTTAATGGGAAAATATTTCTTATTTATCAAAGAACTCAATTACTTATTTATATAACTACTTACACTTAATTGGGTTTTCATGAGACCATTGGAGAATATGTCTTATTATGATTTTATTAATCGAGGTTTAATTTTGGCTGAGCATATTCCCTTGATCATTCGGTATATCTCTTTACCAAAGGTCGCATCACCACCAACATGCTATTCAATATTTATCAAGAACCTGTAATCTCTTTTAATGTATTATAAAAAATTATTATCAACAATCAATGGATTTTTCTTTAAACTAGCTTTGAGTGAAACATAAAAAATATGAGACTTATCACCAATGATTTTTATTTATTTATTCCTATTTCATTTCTAAGCCTTTTGTTTTTAACTAGAATCATGGTCAGGAACCCTTCAATATGGAAGCATTTATAATAAAATATTTTATATACCCCATAATATTTTCAAAAAAGTTCTTGACATTCACCATAGGTATTCTTTCATTCAAAATCTATTTTATCATGGTATTATGATTTTATTTTCAAAGTAGAACCCCAATAATTATGGACTTCTTTGATTCTTTAGGGGTGAAATTTTATACCTAAGGACATAAAATTTATTTTCCTATACACCAAAAATGAAGCAGTATCAATTTATGCTTATATTATCCAATAATTTCAGGATTATATTACTAAAATAAAATATTTTATAATAATACCTCTTTGGTCTCTTTTATCTTTTGAATGGATAAGACTTACTTCTTTTAATATTCTCAACATTCTTTCACATAAGAGTATTTTTTTAATATTTTTTTCAACCCATGTTTTCATAAAATTTAACTTATAAACAACACTATTGTATACAACATATTTGATATTTTTTAGACATAACACATATTTAAAATACCTAAAATATAGCGCTACATTTATCTGTAATTTGATTTGAATCATTATTAAGATACATAACATTAATATAATATTACTTTACCATTATTATATAATTTTTTATGTTCTAACACCTCGAATAAGTCATGTTATGCTCTTTATAGTTTTCATCTACATTATTTTCATTTTTCTATATAATTTGATTAGATAATTATGTTTTACATTAAGGTTCTTGATCTTTTAAATAATATCATTTACTCTAGTGGGTAACATAGATTAAAATTTATTTAGTTTCCTATATTACTTCTTAATATATTTGACTTAATTATTGAGTAATTTATTTCCCTCAATACACATATAATGTTTATTCCTAATTTTTTTTTCAATATTAGTATCATTTTCTTTTTCATCATCATTTGATGAATTTTAGCTGAATCCATCCCATGTATTTTTATTTATTTTTATATATTTTAGTAGACAATTTCTATAACCTTATTATGAATATCCACACACTGAAAATATTCTTTTGACTTGATGGAGTATTCAACTTCTTCTCCCATAATTTTTTATTTTTTCTTTCAACTCCACATCCTATTTTACCATTTTCATAATAATTAGAAAAATTCTCATATCATGGTCAAGAATATCAATATTTAATTAATCTTGGTAGATAACCTATATTTCATAAATTTTCATGAAACATAATTTTAGTATATAAAGAAAATAATTAATCCTTTTTTTAGAAATATAGAATCCCTATTTGAATATCAAAATCCTCGTACAAGTTAAAAAATTTCATTAAGAATAATAAATATACCATATATAGTCTCATCATCTTCCAATTTAATTTATTCGAAGTTTGAATGCTGAATTTTCAATATTTCCTGCTTGATTTTTTCATTCCACTCATTCTTGATATCGAATTTACCCCAAATTTAATAATATATCTACAACCCCATCACTTCTGTATAATCATTTTCAAATAGATAAGATTGGATAAAATTTCTATCCTTTCTTGAAACATCCAAATTTATATAGTCATCAATGTTGATAGAATAATAACTTCCCAATGTGGGAAATATGACAATGAAAACATCAATCTCCCCCAATACTATTGATAGTAGATATAGAATCATTCAATTATTCCACCCAAGAAAAATATTCTCATTGAAAAAGTTAACTCATATAATATTCATAGAACTTGTAGTCTCTGTGATTCAATTATGAATGAGTAAGAACTCATGGGTACATGGTTTGGTCTGATATAAAATAATGATCCAATAATAGTTAGGTTACCACAAAGATAGGTGAATCAGAGGATACTCCTAATGACTTAGAACCTTTGACTGAATAAAGTTCTGATATAGTTTCTAAAATACTATACCTCAACTATATGATGAAATTATAATTACAAATTGAACCTATTAATTTTTTTAGGTTTCATAATTAGTGTCAGTGATACTCCTAATTAGGTTTAACATTAATTTATCCATGTATTTTTATGTCATTGTTATTTATATTTATTGAAAATGTTACTCATGAATATATCAATTCTTGAATATTTATCATCTACTACCCAAAGGGGAGTGTATCATCCACATACAAAAATAATGAGTTACCTTATTTATATTTTTAACTAGTTCTTTGAAATTTAGTCTTTGTCTTAAATATGAATCAGATCTTCACAATACTCTCTGATTCAACTAAATCAAATTAATGATCTATTTATAAAATACAATAACTCTCTTAAAATAATCACTATAGAATCATCCATGATATACACCTTTCTGAGATTGTCAAAATAATCTTTCTATTCGTGAGATCATTAATGCTTAAAACTATCTCCATGCACCTTAGTAAAAAGGTATTTGATCAATAGAAGTATTACCATATTTCCTTTACATCATCATTTTCCATGAATATAGAAACTTTTGATCTTATTTAAATATATTTTACATCAATTTTCATGGTTATCAACTTCTCAGATCTCAATCAAAATACCTTCCTAAATAATTATATTTTTTATATATCTATAATATGTGAAATGAAAACTTCTATAATTTATTTAGATATTTCTATGTAATTAGGTTGTTAATAAATTTCATAATGAATAGATTATTTCACCATGATTCTGAATTTAAAATATTCCATATTTATCATTCATAATGAATTTGAATTTTTAATTCAAAATCATGAGTGATTTTAAACTAAGTTTTTACTCATTTAATGAATATTAAATATCCAAAAACAAAATCAAGTTATAATCCCATATTTTCACACAGTTTATGGTAGTTAATAACAATATGTACAGTGAAGAATCATTTTATTGTATCTATACACTACCATTAAAGACTTTTCAAAAGTTATTTCAATCATAGGAAGTCCCTTATAAGATCAAGAAACACTATATACATTACAATTGACAGTATCCACTTTGTATGATAGTCCCCAAATCATTGAAACATATAAAATTTACCTATAATACATTTACATCTTTCTATGATAAAAAACATATTTTATATCATATATTTCAAATCTTGCAATAGGGAAATACCACTTTTTATGATAGACTATGGATTTATAAAATATATTTTCATGTTTTTATCCTAGAAATAGGATTTTGAAAGATTGAATGATATTCTAAATAGATACAAGATAATTCATGTATTCTAGACTTCCAATATCGTATGATAGAAAATTATCTTTATTAGATAATAATATAATATAAGATCATTCCACTACAAAAAAACAAATTTATTTATCTAGGATGTCATATGTAACTTTGAACACATGGTTATTTTCCACTTTCATCAATAGAAATTCTAGACATTATAAACAAATACTCATACTCTTTAAAACCTCCACCATCCATCTTCAAACACCTCAAAAATATTCTCACTTTAATATATTTATCACATATGGTTGAAAAAAAGACAACTTGATCAAAAATTCCAAATGAACATTATAAAAAACATAGGATGGACATCACACTTTAAAAAAATTATTCCCATGATTGAACATATGCATAATATGAATGAACCATATATGTATTCCAAAATATCCAAATAAATAATCTACATACACAGGTTATCTACAGTCGAAATCATAAAAACATCTCAAAGTGTGAGTCTTACTCACCATGCCCTTCTAAATATCAAAAACATTTATCATTCATGTTTGGGAATAACATCAACTTCCCACCTTTAAATAATTGACCATGGTTCTAGAAGGATACAACTTATCATGAACAATCTCGATGCCAACCACTTCTCATGAATATAACCAAATTCATGAATTATTAATACTTTATGATTAATTGATCATTACTACCACAAAATCTCAACCAAATAAACGATTTTAGTTCAATTGAAATAATCATTTAGTAATCAATCCCCTCATAGGAAATATGCCCACTAATTGAAATTCTATAAGATATCATCATTTGATTAAAATTATCTCAAGTTACATTAAAAAATGAATCTAAAAACAATTCCCACAAAACCCTATAACATTGTTCCCCTAAATGTAACACCCATATAGTGGTTTTAAAAAAAACATGTTCAATAGACTATATGACATGCAACACTAAACTTAAACGAACTGTGAAATATTATTATTTAATTATGACCATTATAACCTATTTACTAAATTAGTGTGTATTAAAATGGTAAAATTATTTGTGATATATATATATATTTACAACTTAGTACATATATGTTGAAAAATTCATAAAAAATAATCACTAAAATTTTAGTAAGGTAGATTTATTTTACAATTTCCTTGAAAAATAATTTCAATTTTTTATGCTGAGAAAATAATCTATTTAATTTCTATAATTTTTGCATTTTCTTGATAATATTTACTTCATTTTTAAAATCATCATATTATAATTAAACTATGGTGAAATTTGGGGATATTTCTAAAACTATTTATTTTTCATTAAACAAGTAAAATTACAGTTTTCTAACATGATATCGTTTTTTCCACAAAATAATGTAATTTAAAAGAAAAATTACATTTTGGATTTCTTCATCAAGTGGAAAATGATTCAATTTATTTAAAATAACATAATTAGTTTCATTTGTATAATAATTTTTTATGATTTTGGTATATGTTTAATTTTATACCTTGAAACACGGGTTTCATAAAACTATTTTTGAGTGTATAAAGATAATCCGGTTTATTTAATCAAAATCACTACTAATAACTAAATATTTAAATGATACTTATTTTATAGATATAATTTTATATTAATTTAATGTCATATAATTATAATTTCTATTCATATAGTAAATATAATATCATAGATTCCTTGAAAAATAAATTTTTAGGTGAAAACCGTTTTTCATTGTGTTTTTCTAGTATAAAATTAAATTAAATTATTCAAATTTAATATTTTTATTAATGGAAAATGGATTAAATATTTTTATATAGGAGTTCCAAATTTGGTAAATATTACCCTTTTATTTTTTTCATTATGAATAGTAACTATAGTAAATTTTTGATACCAGAGTAGTGATAAAATGGGTTAATTAAGGGTAAAAATAATTCGATAAGGTCTAAAAATTAACTATAACACTTGGATTATTTTATTTAATGTTTATATTACTTCCAAAATCATCTAAAATAAGAATATATGAACATATATTTCCATATATACATGATTTTGAAATTATTAATACATTATATATACAATTTCCAAAAAATTGTCATTATTACATTTAATAACTATATTATTTTATTATAGGGTTTAAAATTACCTATTATACGTTATAAATATTATCTTAAAATATAAATGATTTATTTTTATCATTATTTCTTATGCTTTCATAGGGGGGGCACATCCATCTGCTGAGGACTCACCGATTGTGTTGTAATGTATTCTCGCTTTCTAAAGGAAGGTGGCCTCCATCACTTATTTAGGGACTTTTTCACCTTGATTGAAACATGATCATGGGATTTCCCTCTCTCTTTCTATGGATTCCTCCTTAAAACTCGTTACCTAGTTTGGGTCTCCCTTATAGATTAAGACGTTGTTCGTGAAACTCTTCCTAGTGCAATATCTTCATGGACACTAGTTAATTACACTGCTCATTTCTGGACAACCCAAGGGGTCTTGACAGGGAAACAACATTCGGTCGAAGTAGATGTTAACATCAGGCATGTTGGGGAATCTCTGGGTGTGTTGACATTAGGGAACCTATATTATTCCTCTTAAGAGGGAATCTCAAGGGTGCGGAACCTGAGGAATCCCATGTCAGGGGTTATATTATGTTGGAGGCATGTCTCTAAGATTTTCCTCATCTTCCCTTGATTAAAACTTGGTATGCCTCGAGTTTAACGTATGGAAGAGATGGGTACGCCAAAGGCATGTCTTCTGAGGTTTTCATTAGGCATATCATGAGTAAAACGAGGTAGTCCATGAGTTTATTGTCTTGAGGACACAATATGAGAGTGATCAGAACACCCCATGGAGGTAGATTGGATTAGTACATCCCTAGGAGGGAGCACCTGGAGTGTTTACTAGGTGGATGGATCAGAACACTCAATAAGAGTAGACCTAGGGTGGTATGTCCCATAAAGGGATAATACCACACTATGAAGGTTGATATGGACACCAGGAAGGGAGGATCATAAGATAGAGGGTCCTCCCATAGGGGACACCATTTATTGGGTTTGAACCTCAGGGAGGATTCCTACGTACCCTATCTAAGAGACAAGTATCAAATCCATGTAGATTGAAATGGGTTATGAACTGGGGTGTACACAAAGGAAAATGATCCGAAGACACGCTGGTGTTACACAAGGATAACATCCCATCGCAAGAGAGAGACTCTTGTTTGGATGGTTATGGATTGTGTGGGGATTATTCTTGGTTAGCTACCTATGTTCCACAAAGAGTGGTGATTGGATGGATGACAGGATCTCACCAGGATTTGGCGGACCTAGTAAGAATGATGATGAATATGGAAGGCTGAGTAATGTGAAAGGAGGATGCAATGTAACTAAAGTGAGGATGATGGTGATGTTGAGATTGATCCTCAAAGAGGCTTCCTACATATCCATGTGGCAAGGAATCAAAGTCTACATAGTTCGTTGGGACAATGGTACACCTGTGGTGGTGGCTCATTAGAATAGATGCATAGATGGCACATAGAGGAAGTGGAACCTACAGATTGGGGCACGGCCTTCCCGAAAAATATAGGATCAAGGGATATATCAGGATGGTACATGAAAGATGGGATTGAATCTAAGAGAGGCTTCCTACATATCCTTGTTACAATGACTCAATTTCTGCATAGTTCTGGATGGGGGAATGGTGAGCCGAATTGGAGATGGTTGGGGCCAAGTAAAGATTGGGCTTGAACCTTGTGGAGGCTTCCTACATACCTTACCTTGGGAAGAATCAATGTCCATGTTGTTTTGATGGGATTGGTGAACCAACATGAAGGTGGTCGCAACCAATGGACATTTTACTTGAACCTCAGGGAGGCTTTGTAAGTACCTTGCCTTAACAAGGATCGATGTCCACATAGTTCCGGACGAGGGATTAGTGAACCAATGTGAAGTGGTCAGGAATAATTAAAGTTTGGGAATGAAACTTGTGGAAGCTTCGTATTTACCTTACATTGGAAAAAATCAAATTCCCCATAGTTTAAAAGGGATTGTTGAACCGATGTGAAATTGGTTGGGACTAATAGATGTTGGGATTGAACCTCAAGGAGGCTTCCTACGTACCTTGCATTAGTACGGATAAAATTCCACAAAGTTCTAGATGGGGACTTGGTGAACTGGCATGAAGTGGTCGGGACCAAGTAATGATTGGGCATGAACCTCATGGAGGATTCTTATGTACATTACATTGGAAAGGATCAAATTCCACATAGTTCGGAAGGGAATTTGTGAACTGACGTGAAGGTGGTTAGGACCAATGGATGTTGGGATTGAACCTCATAGAGGATTCCTACTTACCTTACCTTAGCAAGGATCAAAGTCCATGTAGTTCAGGATGGGGTTGGGGCTTAAAGGATAAGGTCACCCAGGAAGGACGTCATGGTCACTATTTACTCTGAAGTCACGTGTGTCTTTCTCGGTGTGAGAAACAAGAGGCAACAACAGACCTGACGATCATGGTGAAATCGTGCGTCTAAGAAGGGTGGTGAATGGGGCTTATACATGGAAGCTTCACATGTGCTGCTAAAGAGGAAAAATAGTGGACGGTGATTATGAATTAAAGCATCCCGGGTGTCGCTGTGGAGCTGCAATGGTGAATGGGGATAATGCATGGAAGCTTCCCAGGTGCCGCTGAGGGGTGCAATGGTGGATTGGGATTACGCACAGAAGCTACCCGGGTGCTGCTAAGGGATGGAAACGATGGATGGGGCTTACGCATGGATGATGCCCAGGTACAGTTAAGGAGTAGAAATGGTGGATTTGTCTCACACATGGAAGCTGCTCAGGTGCCGCTAAGGAGAGGTAATGGTGGATGGGGATAATGCATGGAAGTTTCCTGGGTGCCACTAAGGAACGACAATGCGAAATGGGGATCACGAATTGAATTTTCTCGGGTGCTGCTAAAGAACAAAAATGGTGGATGGGGCTTACACATGGAAACTTCCCGTAATTCCTTTCTCATGTCTGGCCATGAGGGAATCTGAACTCACTGGTGGCTTGAGGCATGTAGTTGAGGCCTACACCTATGCGCTTGTGTATAAGTGGGACTACGCCAAGAGAGTTGGAATCTGCCCGAAAAAGGGAGATGAAAAGCGTGAATGAAATACCAGACATTTGGAACATGGTGTGGGTGGTGTGAAGATAGAGGAAAACTATTGACAATGTTTGAAACACAAGATCCATAACGCGTTATCCTGAAATGGGGACAAACAACTGAGGGTCGACGGTTGACCATTTTCGAAACACATGAACTTACTTGACGTGTCATCCAAAATCATCTAGTGCATTGCCCTATGACAATAGGTGAGATGAGGCTGCATGGGATTGGCCAATTAGGGGGTCCCTTCAGACAGGAAAGATGATGAAGATCCGAATGAAGGACATCCAATGAATGAGTTTTAGTGATGGAATGTTTTAATGGATTCCAACTCTTTTTAAATTACGACATTGTATTCGTGGAATGATTCATATTATGTTTTTAATATAAGGAAAATCTTATTTGGAACAAGAGGTATCCAATTTTTGGAACATAGGGTGTTCTACAGTTTATAGTAATGTAGAGAGGACTGTTAGGAATCTTATGCTGGGTACATAAGTCATCTTTTATTTTGAACAAGAGGCATCCTAAGTTTTCAACTTAGGGTGTGCTATAGTTTATAGTCAGGTAGAGATGACTATTGGAATCTTATGATTGAAGCATAAGGATTCTCTTGTATCTAGAAAAAGGCACCCTTTGTTTAAAACATAGTGTGTACTACAGTTTATAGTCATATAGATAAGACTATTGGCATCTTATGCTTGAAGCATAAGGCATCTCGTGTTTGGGGAAAGAGGCATCCTATGTTTGGATCATAGGTTGTACTATAGTTCAATTTAATATAGATAGGACTATTGGCATCTTATGCTTGGAGCATATGGCATCTTTTGTTTGGGGTAAGAGGCATTCTATTTTTGGAACATAGGGTGTACTACAGTTTAATGGAATATAGATAAGACTATTGTCATATTATGCATGGAGCATAAGGCATATCTTGTTTGGGGAAAAAGACATCCTATGTTTGGAACATAGGGTGTACTATAGTTTAAAGTCATATAGATAGGAATATTGGAATCTTATGCTTGGAGCATTATGCATCTCTTTTTTGGGGCAAGAGGTATCCTATGTTTGGAATATAGGGTGTACTACAGATCAAATTCATAAAAATATGACTATTAGGATTAAGGGGACTAGCAATGGTTGGTGTTGGGACTTACGCAAGAGCAACCCTTTTTGGTTCAAGCTGACATAGGTGTCATTTGATGGGGTTTGGATGCGTTTCTTGAGGAATGGTTCATCTCAAATTACTCATGGAATTGATGATGAAAAACTCAAATCATGACATGGGAAAGAAACAAAGAGGAATATGTCGACTCAAGGTGTTTCATGGTGTGTGGTAGAGTCTATCAAATCATGGTATACCATAGGTGGATAGTTGGTGTGTGTAACGGCCTAATGGAAAATACAGACGTCCCGGCCCGAAAAGTTCACTATGCGACTCTCCATTTTTCATGGGGTTCCGTTATGGAAGCAAAAGGTCCTTTCTAGAGGGCCAGAACTGTAGCCTGGCAGTTATTCCTAGTGGGGGTGTGGGGGTGCATCTCCTGTGGTATAGATCAGTGGGTGCGAAGGTAGGATCCTCACAAAGGATAGGTCCACATGAAGAATCTTCATGGAGAAATGGTTCTCACAGAGCATGGGGTCTCATGAAGTAGCTTCGCAAAGTAAAGTTATTCATTGAGCATATAGTCTTGCGATGCAAAGCGATTCATAGAAATTAGGGTCTCACCGAGTAAGGGGCCTCAAGGACCAAGGGTCCTCTCAAAGCAATGTAGCTTGCGGAGCAAGGAAACTCATAGAGAAAAGTGGCTCAAAGAGTAATGGGCCTCATAGAGGAAAGTGGCTCGCAGAGCGAAGTGGCTCACGAAGCAATGCGGCTCGCGGAGCCAGGGGCCTCGTTGAGCAAAGCAGGTCGTAGAGCAATGAGGCTTGAAGAGCCTCGAGAAACCTGAAGGATCTCCATCCTTCACAAAGGGAATCACTACATGGAGCTCGTGATATCCAAAAAATGAGAGACTAGACACCCAAGGGGAAGCATAACCGCTCATCTGAAGGGGGTAAGCCGGCTATTTATTAGTGATGGAGGTTGGCAGAGCCCACTGAGAAGCACAAATTTTAGCCACGAAGAAAAAATGTCATCGCAAAGAGATACATTCCAAATCGCCTTGTGAAGGAAATGGACACCACAGAGTAGATACGTTCACAATCAGATCTGCGAGGGAAGTGGACGCCATAAGTTATATATGTTCGCAATCGGATCTGTGAATGATCTCCGTGAAAGATCTTTACGAACAAGTTTTCCATCCCATATTCAAATTTCTATAATGCCTAATCCGTAACTTTGTTTGGACCCTAAGACCTGCCAAATTAAATCTTGAAAATTTGTTAAAAATTTTGGATCATTTAAGCAAGAATTTGGAAAATTTTGAAGCTATGTTTTATAATGAAAACAATATTGTTAATTTATTTATAATTTTTATTAATGAAATAACTCACTTAAATTATTATGCAATGCTGATGAAATAATTATTTAATAAAAAGAATAGAATATAAATGATTTTAAAAAATTTGAAATAATATAATTTGAATGAATTATAGTGTTCCAAACAAAAATTACATAAATATAAAATATTATACATGTTTAAAATAATATTTTTCAATATGATAATTTTTTTTCTGTTATTAAATTCAAACTAAAAGAAATGTTATAAAATAAACACTAATTATATTTTTCTAATAAATACTATCTTATTAAATGATTTAAAATTTAAAAAAAATTATATTAGTCCAATTTGATGTCATCTATTTTAATATATAAACACAGTCCTTTTTGAGTCAATTTTTCAGTTATGATACCATTCATAACCCATTATGATTGAAATAATTTTTATTGTTATTATGATTAAAATGTGGGGTTCAATGTAACTTTTGTTTGTGTTATAATTAATTATCCACATATAAAGAATTTTTATTTCAAAAACCATATTTCATATTTATAATTAGTTGTTCCAATGTTTATAATGAGATTAATTTTATTTTTATTCACAAAATTTCAATTATCTTGGTAAAAAACTAGTTACCATTTTTAAATTAAAATGGTAAAAGTGAGTAACATTAGAGGTAAAGGGAATAAAATTTTTAAAACATGTTTCTTATTTAGTTTTGAATGTGTTTATTCACCTTATATTCCATCCACTACATTATTCATCAACTTTTTTGGAACATTCTTTGAGTGTGAGTTTCCATTATTAAATAGTTTCCGGGTAATTACAAAAATTCCAATAATTCTCACTTATTAAAAGGAACCTTTTATTCTCTGTTCGTAAAACTTCAAAAGATTTTTTTTGATCGAAGCTATGAAAAAATTGAAAATTTAGTTCTCTTAACATTTATTATATGACATTTATCATCATAAATCCATCATATGAATGATTTATGTGTAAACCCTAAGAGGTTGTCTAAATAAGTGATGTAGTTCTTAATGAAGCATTTTCATTTTATTTTTTCCTCTAATACCTTCAAAATATATTAAAACATTCTCAAAAAATTAAATAAGTGTCAAATATACAATTATATTCTATTATATTTATGTAATTTCCTATATCCATAACCTCTTGCATCAAATGGGAAACGGAACCATCAATCATGTGTATAAATGAGTACCACCTCACGAACCGATGTATTTAAATTACATTAAATCCTCTAATAGATAGTTGTAATGATGGATTATAGGTATTTGTAACATAATAATGGAAAATTTTTCATTCCTTAATAATAATATAGCATTAATTTTCTTACCATTTCATTCACTGAAAAAATGATAACATCATTCCAGCGTATTTGTGGAGTACCACCTCCATGAAGGGATATGATTCGTTTTTCATATCCACAACACATTAATGATATATATTTGAATAATTTATGAAATAATATGGTATTTATGATATTATTTTCTTTATATAAGGGATAAATAATTTTTACCTTCTTTTCACAATGAACATGGATATATGGAAACGTTACTCATGCGTACATACAACCTACTATCTCTAAGATTATAATGCAAATCATTTTTCAAAACAGTAATTCATAATTTTTTTAAAAGAATACTTTTTGTATGAAAATTATTATTAATTAATTATTATTTTTTCCTATACAATGTAATAGTGACCACTTTTACCATAGTCAACCTACCGAAGTCATTTTAAACATATGATTCATATGTCATCAAATCATATGATATGAAGTGAATTATTTATGTAACTGATTACAACATTGAAATTGAAGGAATAATAAAAATAGAAAACTAATTAATGAAGTAAAAAATTAATATAGTTTTTTATTTAGTAATATAAATATTGTACGTGATGAGTTGGACTTAAGGTAGGGGATTTTATTTTAAAAATATTCTTTTAATGATTCCCCTAGAACTCATTAATATTCCATGTACATTTTCATATAAATGTTTCTTGAATGTTATTTATATTAAATTGGATAATAAATGTAATTATACTCCATATTTTAATTTATTTAAAATTCATTTAAAAATTAATCTTTTTAAGGCTTTACAAAAGGGACTATTTAATTTAAAAACCTCATTTAAATTGACTTTAAAATATTTATTTTATAATTATGAAAATTTCATATCCATGTATTAAAAAAAGAAGTAATTTTTTTTAATATTATTCCCCGATTTTTCTAATTCATTAATACCCATGTTTTATTTTTGACAAAGTGTTTAAAATCAATTACATTTTCATCTTATAAATTTGTAAATTTATATTTTTTTCTGAAAATTTTGATTGAATTAATTTAATGTACATGGAGAAAACAGTGTATCCCATCATAATGAGCACTAAAGAGAATAAATAGAGATCTCAAATTTTCTATGATTTTTTTCTAAATAAAATGTTTTATTTATAATGTGATAAATTTTTAGATTTTACATAAGGTATCTCTTCAATCTACCCTTTTTGTTGGGTTTTCAAATTTCCCTATCTATCTCTATTTCTATATCTATTTAATATTATATAAGGATATTGAATTATATATATCTCTCTAATATATATATATATAGAACTTATTATCCCTTCCACTAATAAGTAAATAATAACATATTTTCATTTCTTTCTAAGGGTAAATTTTATGATTAGGCCTGACAATTGATTCCCTTTCATGGAATAAATCGTCATTATCCTGTTATTATGTATGCTCCCATATAGTGATCCACTGAATTATGTAAATATTTATCCTCATGAGACATTAAGTATGGGATTAATGAGTATACTTAATCTACTACAGGACTTTCTCCACCCAGTGATGTTGTCTTAGATGTTAACCTTGATTTATTCTTATTTCTTGTTTGGAATTTATTACACGTTCTAAATGCTTCCATAATCCATTGATTCCATGTTCATTATGATATTCTACCATGTGATTACTCATGAGTTTATGTTTAAGGAAAGTATATGACACTTCGTAAGTGTGAAATGTATGAATATTTTTTAATAAAGATTCATAATCTTTTAATGATTGAAAATGAACCTTTATAGGTTTTATTTTTTCCATTAATATTGAGTATCATATTTTTTATGATTTTTTTGGGAAAAAATAATTTTTTAAAAAAACATTAGTTTTAGTCCAAAGATTAATTTTGAAAATGGGAAAATATTATTCATGTATGAATAAACTAAAATATTTTATTATTTATATCTATATGTCCCTTACTAAGTTATTTTGGGATCATAACATGTTTTGAAAAAAATTTCATATGTTTTTAAGGATGATTATGAACATGTATGAGGTCACGATGAAAATTGGGAAAATTAATCATAAAAGGAAAATTTGTTATATCATAAATGTTTTTTATGATAAAAATTTATACCTAGTGTTAATTACATATTCATGATGTAGTATTTATTTATGTAAGGACAATGGCCTAGTTTTATAAAAATAAAAACCATATAGATCTTAAAATGTAATAAAATAAATTATTAACTTTAAACTCATTATTATGTATTATTTATGTCCGGGTCTATATAATTTGTATCAGTTGAATGGTTTAGATTATTTTAGATATTAGATTGTTTTCATGTGAGAAAAAATTAATTTTTATGAATACCATAATGGGGTTATAACATTACGTTTTATAATTATTTATTTCCATAGAAACACCTATTTAGGATTTATTTGTTTCGATTTTTATGTGATTAATGATGTTTTGGTAGATTTTTTATTTGGTTGAGGTATCTGTAACACTTACGATCAACATGAAGTATTACTTGATGATGAATTCTATTTTAATATGTTTGAATGTATTAACAATATTCATGGATTAATCATCTTTTATGATTACAGTTTTCTTAAGGATATGAAATATATTTTTATTTATGATAGAAGACATTATATTAATATAATTTTATTAAAAATGTCAACTTGTGGAATCTGACAGAGCTCTAGGGCATGAAACTACAACTGAAGAGCCGTAAGTGTGTAACATTTAATAATAGACACTTCATGTGCATCGAAGATACCCATGTTCAAATCTGGGTGGAGGGATATTTCTGAGTTACTGTAGCAGCACTACAGTAGTTACTATAGTAGGTACTGTATCCATTGTCTTAGTAGGTATTATTCGGTACCGTAACAGCTAGAAATATTCACCTTCGGGCCACCGGTTTGGGAATAGAATACATAAGAACTTCAGGCCACCTAGGCCATAGGGTCAGTAAGGCCTTCAGGCCAACTTCAGTCCTTCAAGCCACCTTCAGGCCTTTGGGCCACCTGATGCCCAGATGAAAAGTATAATAATTCTAAAAGGAATATGCTCTAATGTAGGATTCAGAGCAAGGTGCATTCACTAGAGTAGAGCTATTGGATTTGGAAGAATGAGAGGGTATGACCTTTTTAACCATTAATATTCTTTTGAATCCTTGTAAATGATAACTATCCAAACATATATGCAAAATAGAAGAGTTGATTATGATACATACATAGGGAAGGGGTAGTTTTATGTAGACATAGATTGGGATATATTTCATTAAGACCTTTGAGTCATCTAATTCCATGAAGACAACATGCATTCTAATGCAACAGTTGGCCATCTACCGTTAAAAGGGTTGTTATAAAAAATGAATATAAAATGAAGACCTTCGGGACATTCAGGATAGATATAACCATAGTATTGAAATTTTATTTGGTGATTCACTATTTGGAAACATATATGATTATGGTGAAGAAAAAGTTATGTGGTTTTATATGAGGAATAATGGTTGAAACTGATTTTGTAAGCATATAATATATTAATGTATATTTCTAGTGATTAAGGTTATTAATGGAAATTATTATTATATCTTATAGATTATACAATTAAGACATATACATTTTTTTATGAGATATTAAGGGTGATTTATATTATTTGAAGATAAATATTTAATTTATCTTTGAAGTATTTGTGAAACATTATTTCTATTTTTTTCAATCATAGAAAACAATATTTTTAGGAATTTTAAGGTTAGTTAATTATCAAATGAACTAAAATGAACTTTGGATGTTATTGGGGAGTCTTTCATGAATAATGTTTTATTTATTCATATGATGGTTTATTAATTTTTTGAATTATATTTTTATAAAAATTGGGTTTTTTTAAATGTATAAATATAGGAGGAATACATTTTTATCATTTTATTGAATTATGTAATCCATTAAAAGATGATTTTAGTTCTTTAGGCATAAATTAATTTATATTGAATATTAATCATTTTGTTAATTAGATGATATTATGGTAGATATTTGTTAAAAGGAAAAATTATACTACTCAAGTAAGTATATTTTTCTTATATTATTAGTATAGATGGTAAGGATTACTAACCTTCTATAATAAGATCTTGAAATTAAAATTTTATATTATTACCTTTATTTCGGATTAATTTATTTTCTTTCTCAAAACTCTTTGATCTAGGAGTTTTTAGTCGTTGACATTTTCATGACTATTTATTTTATGTGAAAAAGAATCTCCATCACTCTATATAATTATTAGGTAATTTTTATTTATTCTATATAAATATGTTCACTTGGAAATAAAGTTTTCCTTCATAGAAACATAGTTATGTGGGAATCCAGATGGCATTCATATTTCCCTTTCTCTCTTATCAAGAGGAATTTTCATTAGTCCTTTTAGAGAAGTGGTATTTCAAGAAAATTCTTTTCAAATGTTAAAACATTGATTACTGATATCATTTTAAAATAGAAAAAATAGAATTTATTTAGGGGGAGAGTGTAACATCTTGAGATTTAAATAATGAAGACATAGTTTGATATCATTTGTGACAAAAAACACTGATCCTAAATGAATAATGAAGTATTATTATTTAAATATGACTATTGTAGCCTATCTATTAAATAAGTAGTTTGGAATAGGATTAGATTCATTGTGATATATATTTAAAATTTCATATAAAATAATTTTTTTATAAATTATTATTAAATAATAACTCAATTTTTAGTAATGTAATCTTATTCATCAAATATAAATTTTCATGGAAAATGATTTCTGTTTATTTTTGTGAGAAAATATTATAATTTATATATGTAAATTTTTGATGATATATTTGATCATATGAAATTTATCTTTGAAATATAATGTACATTATTTTGAATAATATAAATAATTTTATTTTATTAATTATTTTTCATGACATTAGAATATGTTTTTATGCTTAAAAACGTTGTTTTCTAAGAAATTTTATCAAGTGTGTAAAGATCGTCCATTTTATTTAATTAAAATAACCCATAATAAGTAAATATTTAAATTAAATGTATATACTATGTATCTATATATATTAATTTAATTTACCGTAGTGATTATTTCTATTCATAGAGTTAATATAAGATCATATATTGCTTGAAAATGCATTTTCCTGAAAAACTATATTCATTGTGTTTTGATGGTTTCATATACAATTAATTTAAATAGTTTTAGAGTTTTAAATCTTGGAAAATTTCTTAAATATTGTTAATTAAGAGGTTCCAAATTTAAACAAGGTTCAATTTAACTTTTGTTATTGTGAATAATAATTATAGCAAATATTTTTTACTACGGTAAAGGTAAAATCAGTTAATTGAGTGTAAAAAAACTTTTATAATGACTAAACAGTAACCCTGTCACTAGAATTATTTTTATTACATTAGTCAATTTCATCCATAATCTTCCAAAAAATTTATATGTGATATTTTGTCTATATTTAATGGAATTTATATTTTATAATACATTATGAAATGAAAATCCAAAATTATCACTTTCATACATTTAATAACTATAATATTTTTTGATAGTAGTAAAAAATTATCTATGTTCAATTATAAATATTAATTTTAAAGATAATTATTTATTTTTATCTTCGTAATTTATTTATATTTTTTAGTAATGAAATAATAAACTTTATGTTTTATGCAATATTGACCTAATAATTATTTATGAAAAGGAAAATATCATAAATGAATTTAAAAATATTAAAAGTAATATAATTTGAATGATTATTTTGTTTGAATTTTTTTGATACATAATAAATATTTGGGATGTTTTAAAACAATATATTATAATTGTTACTTTTTCATGGTGTCTTTAAATCCCAGCTAAATGAATAGTTTTAAAATTGACATTATTGATAATTTTTATGAATAGTAAATTATTAAATTATTTAAAATTCTTAAAATTACTATATTTATCTAAATAGATGGAATTTTGTTTAAATTATAGAACATGGTCCACTTTTGAATCATTTTTTCATTCCAAATAATATTCATAACCCTTTAAGATTGAAATAATATTTAAAATGTTATGATTAAAATGAGGATTTTACGGATTCAATGCGCTTGTGTTAAAATTAATTTTCCACACACATAGGATTATTATTTAATAAATTGGATTTAAAATTTCTAATCACTCTTCCATACTATCTAATAATTATAATACTATTTTTAATTATAATTTATAATTTATCATTGTATAAAACTAGTTTCCACGGTGAAAACTAATTTGGTAAAAGTGAGAAACCATATAAGTTAGGGAATGACACGTTTTAACTGATTTTTTATTATAGGATTGGAGGTTTTTATAGTCCTTATATTCCATCATCTACATTAAATTTCAATTTTTTTATGAAATTAGACTGAGAGTGACATCCCATTGTTGAATAGTTTTTTTGATTAATATAAATTTTAATCATTCTCACTTATAAAAGGGAACCTCATGTCCTCTTTTATCAGGATTCAAAATCATTTTGTTTTATAAAATACCTACCAATATACCATCCTTACATCCCTACCCATGTCCAATATTCCTTTTTATCAAAAACCTATCTTAGGAAGGATATTAGGGTAAACCCTTAGAGGTTGTCTTAATATGTGGTAATGTTCTCAATCATGTATTTTCCCATTATATATAATTATAACTCCCTCAAAACTTCTTCCAATGTGAAATAAATATTCCATATATTGATATGTTGGTATGTCTATTTAATGACCTTTATCAATATCTTATTCCAACAAATGTAAATGAAACCATCATTCGTGCCTACGATAGATGGCCGCCTCACGAACAGATGTAATTTGGTTTCTCTCACCTTCACTTACAGCTAGTTTTAATGGTAGATTTAATGAATATATAAGGTATTTAAAAAATATTAATAATTCATATAAGAATATATATATATATATATATATTACTCTCTTACATTTCCATTCACTGACACATGAGAAAATCGTTTATGCATAGGTGTTAAGTACCTCCTCCACAAAATGATGTGATTGTTTTTCATAACCTCTTCAAACGGATGATATATATATGTATCATTAAAGATATAATATTTTATTTATGATATTATTATCATTTAATAAATTTAGAATAACTCTTACCTTCTTTCCATAATAAATTTTGAATAATGGAAATGTTACTCATGCACACGTATGACATACCATCTCCATGATGATAAGACATTTATTTTTTCACAACCATCTCCATGATAGGTATTGAATGTATTATTTCTATACAAAAATGAAAACTATGTGATGATTATTTTTTTTATATTATAGAAAAATGGAAACTTTTATAGTAAACCTACCAATGTCATTTTTGACTATCACGACCTGCCCTAGAGGGGCTCATGTCATTTATACCCCAAGCCTGCCTCCATTATGCTAAGGGATGGTGACTAGAACCGAGTGGGTTTATCGAAAATATGAGTGGAATTATCCTATGTAACTATACACATGAACACATCTTCAATTCAAAAATTATTAAATGTAAAATCACTAAGTAAAAAGCGCATGAAAACCACTAAGATCCCATAGTAGAGTAGGACATGAATTGCAT
Organism: Viscum album; assembly: GCA_963277665.1. Classification (NCBI taxonomy): domain Eukaryota; kingdom Viridiplantae; phylum Streptophyta; class Magnoliopsida; order Santalales; family Viscaceae; genus Viscum; species Viscum album. The sequence goes on along the minus strand of OY728143.1, from coordinate 1,666,070,759 downwards.
GAACGTAAACATGGTCAGAATACAAGCTCACAAAAAGAGTCTGTAAGTATGAGGGATTGATCATTCATTTACCAACAACTATGGTTGGTCCACCTACCATTAGGGAATCCATTGTAGATAACTTCCCCACGATCGATCCGCCCCACGAAAAAAAGTATTACAATACTACAGTTGATTGTACCACGTCCGCTTGATCAATGTTACAGTCGACCGTCACAGTCGACCGTGCAACCGTCATAGTCAACTATGCGACTGCCCTAGGTCTACCCAAGCTCTAACCTAGGTCTATCTTGGATCTGGTTTATTCTATCAGTCCAACCCATCCTGCTCCGCTTGGGTCGACTATCCTCATTCTACCCAGGACCTCGGTCACCATCCACATTCCATGTGGCCACCACCACATCCTACATCCTCATCATGTCCAATGACCCACTCCACCATGCTCGACACAAGTGTTCCACCACTTCTAATCATTTCTACCACCATCTCACCTCTCCGTTCCACCAACTCTTTTTTCCATACCACCGCCTCACCTTACCAAACTTTTTTGCTGGACCCACACTAATGGTCCCTTCCATAGACTACAGATCCACCTCCATTACCCAAAATTTTAAGAAGTCACAGATCAGAGATCCTGATGTGTCGATCTAAAAAATCTTATCCTCTGTTGTTAGTTTTGCTTTAAATTTGGTGTTTTATCGCATCTAGAGACACCAGTAAAGTCGAAATGTGGCCACAGGTGTCCAATGGAAAAGGACACAAATAATGGGGTAACAAAAAGATTAAATTAATCCCTCAAGAATGAATATTGGAATTTTTTCGTGTCATCAAAAATTGGTTTCCATTAAAAGTATAAACAAAGTGGAATTAATTTTTTTTTCTAATAATCCTGAAGGTAATAACCAATCACAAAACAATGATCTAATTGTGGATCAATATATTCATGGATTCAAACATGTTCCTCATAGAGACCATGAATGGGTCAACCCATAAATAATCAAAACCTCCCTACCTCGATTCATATTAGTCACCGATGATTGATAATTATCATGTCATCATCATTTATGAGGTTCCTTTGAATCATATGTTTGTTGATCATCAATCCACGATCTATGACAATTTTTTTAGAGATTTCATTCTCCACATCTCAGTGGAATTCCCAAGTTATGATGCTAACCCTGTATTCCTGAAAACTAACTGATAAAAATAATTATCACAACATTATTAATATAATTTATTTAAATTATTTAACGAAGATTACATCATGTGACAACCTTTTCACAAACTACCCTTACCGACTAAAGTTATGTCACATATAAGGAAAACACCACATTTAAAACTCAACAGTGGTTTTAGATTTCTAATCCATGCCACCATTCATGAGTTATTAGGATTCAAAAAATAATAATTTAATATTTTTTTGTGGTTACGTCCATTGTGAATTTTTCTACAGATGACCCACACAGACCTATGTAAGGTTTCACCTAGGGTAAATCTATCATTATGATCTTAGAGATACACTAAGATTTCTGAAATGGGCACCTATATAATAGTTAATGAACTTTTTAAGGAACATTTTTCATGTGTTCTATTAAAAGATCATTATTTTTTAATCAATTGTTCTGAGAAAACCATTCCTCATAATCATACACCATCACAGATCATAGACTCGAAAGCAATCAATATAGTTTCTAAAATTAATACCTAGAAAAATATGAGATATGAAATTCTCCCCAACTTTGGTATTTACATCTATAAAATACAAGAAAATGGAGACTCAAACAAAATAGGTTACTGAGCATGAATCTGAGCCTCATGCTCCCATGTTCTGTCCTGCATATTTTCATGCTTCCACTGTACATGCACCAAAGGAATTGACCACCCACGAAGGGTCCTCTCCAACTGATCCTCCATCTCCACTAGGTACTCATTTAGTTTAACCACAGCTGTGATGTACAGCTTGCCCCAGTCGATGACATGTGATGGGTGATGCCTATACCTTCTCAGATAACTCACTTAGATAATCGTGTAACTGATTTAACTACAGTGGTAGAACCAAGAGGAATTCCACCTCGCCATATCTACACAGTGTCATTAATGTTATGATTATACTTGAAGATATATTTCTATCATGACCTAATCTATGTAATACCCATCAAGGTGAATCCTGAAGGAACACATGGTATCCTTCCCTGAAAACCAAGTGTCTATTTTTTCCTATCATCATAAGACTTATGATAGATCTGTGTAGTTTTCATCCACTATTAAATGACCTTCACCTCTTACATAATAGAATGCACCTACTCTGTGCCCATGAGTGTTATCTCTCCTATGACATTCTAGAAAAATGGTGACCTACTGGGTCACCCGTCCGAATTCTTGAATGGTTTCATACCAATTGTAGAGTTGTAGCTTTATTTATAATCAAACTCCACCATTGGTAGGCGATCCTACCAACTGAACCTAAATTCTAACATTCACGCCCACATCATATCCTCAAGAGCCTGAATGGGTTGATCAATATCGTCATCAATCTATGGGTGGAATAATGTAACAACACGACACTTTGGAAAAGGTACGGATTGTTAGTTTTTCTTTCAAATATTTCCTTTGAGCTTGTTTAATATGTGTAATGTTCTAAGGAAGGTTTGGGGAGTGTCCAGGGTTGTTTAAAGCCCAGAAATTTAGGAAATGTACGTGTAGAAAAGAGCACACGGCTTGTGCGAGGTTTGGGTAAACCATACGGCCTTGGGTCTGGAAGCAGGGAGGTGCGCACGGTTTGCGCACGGTTTGGGTAAACTATCCTCCTAACCAATGTGACCCTTTTTTAGGAGGCAGAAAAATGCGCACAGTTTACACACGGTTTGGTAAACCATGCACCTAAATGGTGGGACCCAATTCTGGGTAAATTTACAGTTTTCCATTAAAAATATATTTAAGTATAAACCCATTTCTTTCTTCCTCCTTCGAACAGAACCAGAGGAGAAGCCTCTTTGAGCTCCCAAACTCTCTCCTCACACAATCTCTTGTGGTTTTCCCCCCGGTGTACCTTCCTTGATCTGACGTAAGCATTGGAAGTGCCAAGGTAAGGCTTACCTAATGCACCCCTTTCTCCTTGGAAAATCATGCATTCTGTCTTGTTATTTTGATGTAGGCTCATATGCCCTATTTTCAGGGAATTGGACTAAAACTCAGATCTCTTCCAATCTACTATGAATCTGAGGTTGATATCAAGCGAGCCTACACCTACAGCTCTAAGGTAGGTGGTCACATGGTTTCCATTTTGGGTTTTCGACTTTTTGAGTTATTGTTGTAGTGTCGTGGTTTGTCTTTTCCCAAACCACATATTTATAATGACTGCTTCATATCTAAATGACCCGTATAGTATAAGAGTCATAAATCCAACCTTGTTAGGGTGTTTGGATTTGGTATGGACCGGGAGTGGTCAACCATAGGTGTTATGCCTTGAGAATTGGCCCTTTTCACCTTTGACCCTTAATGAAATTTCTTGAAAGGGCATTTGCGATGTTAAGAAAATGAGATGACTTGGTTAGAGGTTTTCTAGGATGAGAGATCCTGGACCCCTTTAATGAATTAAAATGTATGTATTCCATGCTTTGTTTATGTGATATTTTAAGATGGATATGCCTTGAATTTCTCATGTGATATGATATAAAATGGTTTGACTTATATAATGTGATGTTAATGGTTATCCTTTTCTGTGTTGACATGCTTGTGATAACCCGTGTGTGGGTGGGAGGCATTCTTACCCCACGCCAGATGAATCTCCGTGTGCTGGGCGGGAGGCATTCTTACCCCGTGCCAGATAAATCTCAGTTCATGAGGACAAGAGGCATTTATACCTCGTGCCCATATAACCATTTTGGGTGGGAGGAATTTCTACCCCACGCTAGCTATAGTGATTTAGGATGAGAGGAATTTTTACCTCGTTCCCATATAACCTTTATGGGTGGGAGGCATTTTCTACCCCACGCCAGTTACAGTGCTTGTGGACCAGAGGGATTCATACCTCGGGCTAGAGATGATTATTACAGATTTGAGATGTATGGATGAGAGGCATGTTTACCTCGTGCCAGTGATAACCTATATCTATTTACTTATACCTCTGGTGATCATTCAGTTTACTAGCCATGAGCTGAAGTAGGTTGACACACCAGGTGTCCTTCCGGAACCTGAGAATGAGGGTTGTTTATTTACTTTGTTGTACTTACTTGCAGTCTATTACTCACTTTCTAGAGAACACCTATTTGGATTACACATAGACATCATTGGTGGTGGCCTACTGAGACTTGTCTCACACCCTACCCAGGCGGACTCTGGGGTACCCGTGTAGACTTCACTACTGCAGGTACTAGTAGGGGAAAAGGCCCAGCTTCAGGTTGTTGATACATGTATGTTCTAGCTAGAGATCCAGAGCAGAGGATTGAGTTTGGATAGAGATGCTCGTTGACTACTTTTGTTTCTTTTTGTGTTACTGTATAGCATGATTGCCATTTACTTCCATTGTATCTTCATTCCTTGCATTCATTTTGTATCAGACACTTCCTGTGTGGCTTTTGTATAGCTATCAGTGTTTTCCTTACTTCTGTTGTTTGGTTGTATGTTTTTCCTTTTCTCTTGTTTATCCTTTGGTTGTGCTTCTTCTATTTATATTAATTTGTTGCTATTCCGCTGTGTACTTTCACATGGAGGTACAGTCTCCCCACTGACTTACCATTACACCCCCGCTGCTATTCGGCCACACCTGGCCTTTGGGGAGACGAGCCGGGGGTCATGTGGCCAACCAGGCTCGGGGCTCGGGTTGAGGGACAGCCGGGTCTGGGACAACACAAAGTGGTATCATAGGATTTATTTCTTTCTTGATTTACAATTTGGAGATGATATAATTTGAGAATGGGAACTCTTAGGGACTTAGTTATAAGCCGTGCTTGGGCATCGTGAACCCATGTATGAAGGAAAGACCACGTGCCTATTTTATGTTGTTAATGATTATGCTATTTACTGATGATATCGTTCCACTTTTTGGTGCTTCACATGTTTTGTGGTGTTATTGAGATTTGCAATATTGGAATTTGGATTTCAGGGTTTGACCTGATGAAATGAGGTTTATGCATTAGAACATGCATCATGATAGGAAAAATATGATTAATCCATGCATCTTTCCATGCCACGTTTAAAATTTTCAGTGACCATTCATTCTTCGTTTTTTCAATGCCTTGTTAATATGTGTGTAGCTGTGATAACCTTTCATGCTTGTTGTGGAATGAGGAATGATGTGGTTTTAGTGGGTGTCTCTCTTTGGTTCATAAGGTGTATGGGCCCTTATGGATCGGAAAATGACATTCCAACTAAACTAATCTTTTTATTTAAAGGAAATTCAAATACTTGATTAGCACAAGTAAATGAGAAATAACATCCAAGTGTGTGTCATATTTCAGCTCATGAGGATTATGGGCCCTTATGGGCTGGTAAATTCCATATCACTGGACTGAGTTAAATTGGAAAAGTTACAGGCCTTACTAAGAATTCTTATGGGTGTGGATAAGTGATCTTAGGGGTAGGAAGGCTTAGTACCTGTCCTAGATTCTAGAGTTAAACCTTTAATTTGTTGGTTTCTTCTTTTGAGACGTTCGTTTGAAATTGTAACACTATGCCTCTGAGACGTCCTCGAGTCATGCGTACTGATGGCGGTGACGATCATGTTACTGAGGTGGCGGGCCCTGAGCCGCCAGTTGATCTTCCTGTTGAGACACCTGTGGCTCCTCTTCCTATTCCTGAGATGGGTGCCGATGCCCGGTTCCGTGATAGCTTCATGTGTATGATGCAGAGTGTGCAAGTTGGAGTGCGACCTGCCCTGAGTATGGCAGAGTTGACTCATGAGTTTAAATCTCAACATCCTCCTGCATTTACAAGAGATGGCGGACCACTTAATGCAGAGTCCTGGTTGGAAGCTATCCTGACCATCTTTGAGCACCTTGAGACGCCTCTGGAGTGGAGGGTCAAGCTCGCAACTTATATGCTATGTGGTTCATCCAGGAGGTGGTGGGATTTCATCACTCAGTCGGGACAGCATAGAGATATGATCTAGATTGATTTCCAGACCATCTTCTACGATTACTTCTTTCCCCAGACTTTGAGGGCTGAAAGAGCTAGGGAGTTTATGAATCTACAACAAGGGACCATGACAGTCATGGAATATTCGTCCTGTTTCACCAAGTTACAGAATGTTCTCCTACACTAGCTGCTGATGATCTCACGACCACTAGGAATTTTGAGGATGGGTTGTGTTACACCATCCGGTCTCAGGTTAACGTGTTCAGGCTGACGACCGTTTTAGTGATCGTCAATCAGGATTTGATCACAGAGAGGAACTTGAGAGAAGCGGATAATGTGATCCATGGCGGTTTAGTACCGAAGGATTCTAGTGGATCTGCTTCTGGGAAGAAGCGGCGTTTTGAGGACTCTCGTGGTATTAGTGGTGGTCAGGCCCTTTTTTTCAGGTGGTACTTTTATCTGTCACCAAAGTGGGGTGCCCGGACATATGAAGAGGCAGTGTACGCAAAACCCAGTGGAGTATAGAGGTTGTGGTAGGTTGGGTCATCTCCACCGCTTCTGCAGGACTTTTCCCCCCAGAGTCCAGTGAGCAAGGATCTTTACCTACTCCATGATCTGGAACTGGATCAGCAAGATCACGTCAGTCAGGAAGCTGGAATACTCTCGGTCGATCAGGCAGTAGCGGTAGTCGAGGCAGAGGTAATCAGGGGGTGACTCTCAATGCCAGAAGGGCTGGTCTGCAAAAGGTAGCCAGGGAGTGACTTAGGGTGTGGTACTGGATAGTTGTATGCAGATGATCCTACACCATAGGAGTAGTACGACAGACCATCTACTGTACGAGGTATGATTCTAGTTGCCTCTATATTATTATATGCTTTGTTTTATACATGTGCTTCTCACTCTTTTTTATCAGAGGTGACTACTGGAAGTTTGGGCCTCGATGTTGATTCATAGCATGTTATGATCACATTAGATACCCCTTTAGGTATCCGTTCATAGGGCATTCATCGTTGTAAAAATTTTCTTCTCGAGGTGGGCGGTTACCTTTTTGGGTAGAACCTGTATGTTTTGGAGATGAAAGGTTTTGATGTTATAATCGGGATGGACTGGTTATTTCCCTATAGTTCCTGGATTTATTACTATCATCGGAGGGTGGCATTTAAGTCACTAGAGGGAGACATGTATATGCATAAAGGAGAATGAGATCTTAGTGCAACACAAGTAGGACTGGAACACCAGAGTTTAGGTGGTGTCACGACACAGGTTGTGAGTCATTATCTCGATGACCAAGGGCTACAACCCTCTGTTTATCCTCAAGTGGTGGAGCATTTCAGTGATGTCTTTCCTGATGATTTATTTGGTCTACCTCCAGTGCAAGAGGTGGAGTTTACTATTGAGCTTATACCAGGAGCATCACCAGTGACCATTCCTCCTTATAGGATGTCACCTAAGGAACTTCTGGAGCTTAAGAGTCAGCTGGAGGACCTAGAAGAAAAAGGATTTATACATACCAATACTTCTCCTTGGTGATCAACAGTTCTTTTTTCCAAAAAGGTAGATGGTACCCTTCAGTTTTGCATAGATTATCGTAAGCTAAATCATCTGACTATTAAGAATCAGTATCCTTTACCCTGAATTGACAACCTCTTTGATCAGATCTGAGGATCAAATGTGTTTTCAAAGATAGATTTGAGGTCGGTCTATCACCAGGTGTGTGTTAGGACTTCAGACATACCTCTCACAGCATTCAGGAGCAGGTATGGTCTCTATGAGTACCTAGTCATGCCTTTTGGGCTTGAAAATGCAACTATATTGTTTATGGCTCTTATGAATCAGAATTTTCACCCTTACCTAGATTCTATAGTGGTTCTATTTGTGGATGATATCTTAGTCTATTCATGCTCGATACATGACCATGCAACCCATCTTGGGATCATGCTAAATACACAAAGAGGGCATCAAATTTATGCCAAGCTCAGTAAATGCCACTTTTGGATAAATAAGGTTCACTTCTTGGGTCACATCATTTCTGAGTCTAGAGTTTTAGTCGACCCTGAGAAGGTGAGTGCTGTAATTTCTTAGGAGCATCCCAAAAACTTCTTTGATATCAAGAGTTTATTGGGGATTTCTGGATATTATAGGCGTTTTATTCCGGACTTTTCACACCTAGCATCATCGCTTACATCTTTGACCAAAAATGGGGTGATATTTGATTGCTCAGAACCTTGTGAAGTAGCTTTTCAAGAACTGAAGGGCAGACTTACTTCTGCACCGATACTGATCTTGCTAGAGCCAGGCAAAGATTATACGTTCTTTTGTGGCACATTAGGTATCGGGCTTGGAGATGTCTTGATGCAGGATGAGCGAGTTGTTGCGTATGGATCTCGTCAGATAAAGACTCATGAACAAAATTATCCGACACATGACCTCGAGATCACAGCGGTTGTACATGCCTTACGCTGTTGGAGACACTAATCGTTGGGAGAGAATTTTGTGGTATTCAGTGACCAAAAAAAACCTCAAATATATCCTCACTCAGTGGGATATAAATCTCAGGCAACGTAGGTGGGTCAAGTACCTGTAATCCTTTGATTTTGAACCGGCCTACACTCCTGGGAAAGGGAATTCAGTAGCCGATGCGCTGATCTAGAAAACTCAGTTGCAAGTGGTTCAGGAATCTAATGAGGAGTGGAAGCTGATGACCCTATTTTTTGAGATGCACATCGAGGTTCTAGAGGGTCAGGGTCAGACCGTTCTCTTAGCCTTAGCGTTGACATCTACTCTTTTGGAACGGGTCAGGGAAAGGCAGTTATCAGACTCAGAAGGCCTTGTTCTACGAGAAATTGTCGTTGATGATGCATCTACAGATTGGACTGTGGATGAAGGTGATACTTTATTATTCCAGGGGCATGTGTGGGTCCCAGCAGACATCATAAAAGAGATGATGAGGGATTTCCACGCCTTATCATGGGCAGTTCACCCAGGAATCACCAAAATGTACCGTGATTTGCGACGACAGTACTGGTGGCCTAGCATTAAGCGGGAGATAGCCAGTGTCATTACACTTTTTTGCACCTTCCAGTAGGTGAAGGAGGAACATCAGCGTCCAGAAGGGTTTTTGAAGTCATTTTCCATTCCGGAGTGGAAATGGGATGATGTTTATATGGACTTTATAACCGGTTTACCCAGATCACCTCATGGAAAAGATGCAGTATGGGTTATCATTGAGCGTTTGACGAAGGTCGCCCATTTCTTACCAGTGCAGGAGACCTTCAAGATTGATGAAATGGAAAGACTATATGTCAAGAAGATAGTGCACCTTCATGGAGCACCTCGATCTTCTGTCTCAGACAGAGATCCTTGTTTTACATCTCAATTCTGGTAGGGTTTACAGAAGGCCTTGGGTACACAGGTACTTTTGAGCATGACCTATCACCCACAGACTGACAGATATACTGAGTGGACTATAAAGGTACAAGAGGATATGTTACCTGTCTGTGTTCTCGATTTTGGAGGTTCATGGGAGAAAAAAATTCCTCTTGTCAAGTTCAGTTATAACAATAGCTTCCAGGCTACCATTGAGATGGCTCCCTATGAAGCCTTATATGGCAGGTCTTGTTTCTCGCCTCTTTGTTGGCTTGAAGTAGGGGAGGCAGCTGTTCTAGGATCATGTCTTGTGTAGGAGACTACAGAGAAGATACAGCTTATTAGGAAGCGTATGCAGACAGCTCAGTCTAGAAAACAGTCCTATGCCAACAAGAACCTATGACCTCCTGAGTTTTAGGTTGGGGACTGGGTTTTCTCGAAGGTATCACCTAGGTTGGGGCAGAAATGTATACGGAAGCAGGGTAAGCTCTCACTGAGGTTCACAGGACCCTTTGAAGTGATAAAGTGGATCGGGCCAGTAGCTTAGCAGTTTTCACTTCTGCAGAGATACCAGGCCATGCATGATGTTTTTCATGTATCTCAACTACACCGGTAATTTTTAGATATGACTTGAGTTTTTCATCCTGGTGAGGTTGAACTGGATATGGATGCTTCTTTTGAAGAGTATTCGATGTGAATTGTTGACCGGAGTATGAAGACACTCCGTGGAAGGACTATTACTCTTGTACGGGTGCTATGGCATAACGGACGGTTACAGGATGACACCTAGGAGCGAGAGGTTGATGTGCGTTCTCAATGGTCGGAACTTTCCGTTGATGAAACCTCAGTACCCTCGGAAGGCCAACTCGGGGACGAGTCGCTTTAAGGAGGGGAGGTTGTAACAACCCAAATTTTTGGGAAAAGTACGGATCGTTAGTTTTTCTTTAAAATATTTTTATTGAGCTTGTTTAATGTGTGTAATGTTCTAAGGAAGGTCAGGGGAGTGTTAGGGGTTGTTCAGAGCCCAAGAATTTTGGAAATGGACTTGCAAACAGGGGCGCATGGCCTGTGCACGGCTTGCACATGGTTTGGGTAAACCATACATCCTTTGGTCTAGAAGTAGGGAGGTGCACATGGTTTGTGCACGGTTTGGGTAAATTGTGTGCCTTACCCGTGCGACACTTTTTTTGGAGGTAGGGATTTGCGCACGGTTTGCACACGGTTTGGTAAACCGTGTGGCTAAACCGTGTGACCCTGTTATGGGTAAATTTACAGTTTTTCCCTTAAAAATATATTTAAGTCTAATCCCATTTATTTTTTCCTCCTATGGACAGAACCAGAGGAGAATCCTCTTTGAGATCTCAAACCCTCTTCCCACTCAATATCTTGTGGTTTTCCCCCAGTGTTCGTTCCTTGATCTGACGGAAGCATTGGATGGGCCAAGGTAAGGCTTACCTCATGCAGCCCTTTCTCCTCGGCAAATACTGCCATCCGTCTTGTTATTTTGATGCAGGCTCATATTCCATATTTTCATGGCCTTGGACTGGAACTCAGATCTCTTCTAATCTACTACAAATCAGAGGTTGATATCAACTGATCCTACACCTACAACTCTAAGGTAGGTGGTCACATGGTTTCCATTTTGGGTTTTCTCCTTTTTGAGTTATAGTTGTCGTGCCGTGGTTTGTATTTTTACAAACCCCATATTTATAATGACTACTTCATATATAAATGACCTGTATCGTATAAGAGTGATAAATACAACATTTTTAGGGTGTTTGGATTTGGTATGGACCGGGAGTGGTCAACCATAGGTGTTATGCCTTGAGAATTGACCCTTTTCACCTTTGAACCATAATGAAATGTCTTGAAACGTAATTTTCCATGTTGGCCAAATGAGATGACTTGGTTAGAGGTTGGTTAGGATGATAGAGCCTAAACCCCTTTAATGAATTAAAATGTATGTATTCCATGCTTTTCTTATGTGATATTATAAGATTGATATGCCATACATTGCTAATGTGATATGATATAAGATGGTTTTCTTATATAATGTGATGTGAATGGTTATCCTTTTTTGTGTTGACATTCTTGTGATAACCCGTGTGTGGGCAGGAGGCATTCTTACCCCGTGCTAGATGAATCTCCATGTGCTGGGTGGGAGGCATTCTTACCCCGTGCTAGATAAATCTCAGTGCTTGAGGACGAGAGGCATTTATACCTCATTCCCATATAACCTTTGTGGGTGGGAGGTATTTCTACCCAACACTAGCTACAATGATTGAGGACGAGAGGCATTTATACCTCGTTCTCATATAACCTTTATGGGTGGGAGGCATTTTCTACCCCACACCAATTACAGTGCTTGTGGATGAGAGGCATTCATACCTTGGGCCAAAGATGACTATTACAGATGTGAGAAGTATGGATGAGAGGAATGTTTACCTCATTCCAGGGATAACCTATATATATATATATGTACTTATACCTCTGGTGATCGTTCAGTTTACCAGCCATGAGCTGGAGAAGGTAGACCTGCCAGGTGTCCTTCCTGAAACTGAGCGGGAGGGTTTTTTATTTACTTTGTTGTACTTACTTGCAGTCTATTAGTCACTTGCTTGAAAAAGCCTATTTGTATTACACATAGACTTTGGTGGTGGTGGCCAACTGAGACTTGTCTCACATCCTACCCGGGTGGCCTCTTGGGCACCCGTGTAGACTTCACGGTTGCATGTACTAGTAGGGGAAAAGGCCCAGCTTTAGGTTGTTGATACATGTATGTTCTAGAGGGACATCCAGAGCAGAGGATCGAGCATGGCTAGAGATGCTCGTGGACTACTTTTGTTTCTTTTTGTGTCACTGTATAGAATGCTTTCTATTTACATCCATTGTATCAGCATTCCATGCATTCATTTTGTATCAGACACTGCCTGTGTGGCTTTTTTATATATATCGGAGTTTTCCTTACTTCTGTTGTTTTGTTTTATGTTTACCCTTTTCTCCTGTATATCATTTTGGTAGTACTTCCGCTATTTTTATTACTTTTCTGATATTCCGATGTGTACTCTGACAAGGGGGTACCGTCTCCCCACTAACTTACCATTACACCCTCGCTCCTAGTCAGCAGCCCCTGGCCTATGGGGAGACGAGCTAGGGGTCATGTGGCAAACAGGGCTCCGAGCTCGGGTTGAGGGGTATCCGGGTCTGGGACGTCACAAATAATGTGATCAAGCATAGGAGGGTCCAAAACAACACCTACAATCCCTTCCATAATTGGGGTGTAAAGAGAGAATCAGGATCGGAAACTATGGTCAATGGAACTCTATGGAGTCAAACTATCTTCTGTACGTGGAGGTGTTCCAAGATCTCTACTAAACTCATCTCTCAGATATCTAGAAAGTGGTTTTCCTTGGTGAGTTGGTAAATGATCACCCAAATGGCATCATGTCTCTTGGATGTATGTGGAAATCTCATCACAGGGTCCTTCAGTATCTCATCCCACTTCCATTCTGGCACCTCAACTGGTTGAATCAAACCTCTAGAATGTGTTTTTCAGCCTTTAATTTCTAAAAAGTAAGGAATCAAGAGACTAAATCTAAAACCCCTTCTTCATCGTTGGCCAAAAAACTAATTTTTGAGGTCATGATACATCTTACCACACTTATATTTACAAAAAAAAAAGGAAATTATGGAACTCCCTCAAAACCTCTTCATGCAAGACCACTGGTACTAATGTTCATCCTCTAAAAAGAAAAACATGCACCAAACCTTTTTAGGATCCATTAGGGTCACGCCCTTTGGATATTTTTGAACCTGCATTCATGCATTTGGTATCCCCAAGCTCGGTTTCACAAACCTGTTGTGAGAGAAGAGGTGTGAAAACCATCTACAAAACATAAACTGATCCATCCATATCCATAACTAATAACTTCTATGAGTCCAACTACTCTGACGCCTCATTTAAAATCTATGAATTAGATCTCCTACTGAGAGAATCCTCCACCATGTTCCCTTCCCAGGAATATTGACAAACTCAAAGTCACAGTTCTAGAGGAACACTAGACATCACCTCTGTCTCAACCATTCTGGATCTACTACAACTCAATCCTTTGAGATTGCATGTCCCAAAAAACAGACCACTCAAATCTGGAACTGCCACTTCGAGATCTTCCCATATAGTTGATGCTCTTAGTGTGAGTCCAGGTCCATCCTCAGGTGTCGTGTCTGCTCTTTATCTTACAATGAATAAACATAGATGTTATCTATGAAGACCACCATGAACTGGTCTATGTAAGGTTTAATTTTATGATTCATGGGTCCCATGAACACCACTGGGGAATTCATCACGGAAAATGGAATCAACAAGTACTCAAGGTCATTATAAATACACCTAATGTATTTCTATAGTATATCCACATCCCTTACTTGAAATTGGCGATATCCTGATCTGAAGTCGATCTATGAGAACCGTCATTCCCCTTTCAACTGATCAAAGAGTTTATTTATCCTCAGTAGTGGATATTTATTCTTTCATGGTGACCTCGTCGAAGCTATATTAATCCACACATAAATTCAATATCCCATCTTCCATTGTGGATAACTAAACTGTGGGTTCCTAAGGTGAAACAATAGGTCTTCATGAAGCCAGTCTTCTGCTAATCGTCCAACTATACCCTCGTTACTTGAATCTCTACAAGAACCATTTGATATGCTGGTGTAGACATCAATGTGATCAGAAGTTTTAAACCAATGTAGAGATACAACTCATTATGGGGAGGTAAACCTAGAAGTTCCCCAATAATTACATCCTCATACTCTTCCACCACATTAGGAAAATGATGACCCATATCATAAACTTCACCGAGGGTAGGTTAGTGAACTGATTAGTATCCAGCTACACCATCCTATATTTTAGTCTATCCCACACTTCTTGTGTTTCCAATACACTAAAAAGAAAAACCTGGTTCTATCACTACGGACACACCACACACTTCTCCTAAAGTAGTAAACTTGAGAATAAACTACGGATAAACATTCCATACATAATAATTAATTCATAAGGTCATGACACTGCTACCAAGAGATCCAAACCAAAAATATTTCCTCCGTGAGACACCTCACACTATCGGCACTAGTGCATGATCATTGGATCTCCTCTAGTAGGAGTCTGCAAGAATGAGGATCGACTCAATGGTTAAACTGGAATCTTCGAGTCTCAAACCTGATTCATTAAAAGTTATGAATGACTTAAACCTGGTCCTATTAAAATCAATGATAAATTAGAAAAGACACATATCATACCTCAGATCATTCATGGAGCCCCTTGGTCATAAGAACTAAGGACATTCAGTAATCTCCTACCTTATCCTTTAACTCCTTGTCCTTGATGTGGACCACATGGGGATAGTGGTGGTGAGACTTTTAAATATCGAACACCTCATGCTACTATCCCAGATCCACTATAATCCCTTCTTCCATATAGATCTATTAGATCCTATCATTTTCTCTACCTTGTTGGTCTATCAACAATTTCTCTATTAGTAGTACAATGGGTTGGAAATTCATGAATGAGATGTACCATGTCTCCACATGATTAGGACCACCTATTTATAGGATAACAGGACCCATTCGGTGAGACATTAACTATATATCCTCTTTCATGGGTCTTCTTACTAAAATTTATCACGTGTCCAAGTCCTTGAAACTGACGTTGGCTCCCGAATTCCGAGGTCTCTGCTCCTGCTCACCCACTGTTGACAATAACTTGCTATGTCCTCTTACCTAATAAACATTTTAAAAACCAATGTATTCTCAAGAACCCCAGTAAAAGTAGGAATGATCATAGGGATAACATAGGGTTGGGTGTCCCTATGCAGACCTCAGTTGAAGGTTTGATCCCTGATGTAATGATCGTGTATCATCTCCATCGAGTACCTAGAGTGGTTGGTATGCCTAAATGAATACTCAGATACAAAAATGTCGCCCTATCAAAGCCATATAAGCTTCTTGATACACATAACCCTTAGCTGATAATGTGAAAACTCGTATCTAAAATTTTTCTCTATCGTTGTCCACTAGAGAGTGGCCTCATTGTAAGATCGAGTAACTAAAATCCACCATTGTCATATTGATCCATGCGGAAGGCTCGCTACCAGGACCACCATCTGATCTACTGGTGTCCTGATTAGACAAAAAAATGGGTCACCTCCTCAATCCTATCCACATCTGCATATGTATTGGGATCCCCTTATAACCTGAGGGGTCTATATTTATAGAACTCATGAAGCCCGCTCATCCTTCAAACCTCGTTCAATGGTACTGTGGGTGTCGTGTGATGCTCCACAAGTGGTGATATGGCTGGTGAACCACCTATAGGATCTATTTCTAGTACAAGCCCATGTACTGATGCCTTGACATCTTGAAGATCATCCTAATGATAACACGGTGGGATCCTAGTTGGTTTTCTACCTAATGACATCCTGGAATGAAACAATATGATGCATGTACCATAAGGACCTGAAAAAATACAACCATACCAATATTATGCTTGTACCATTATTCTATTTCTTTCAACCAATTTTTTCAGGTCCCAATTCAAAAGGTAGGTATTCAGACTCCTGGTGTATTAATACATTGATCGTTGTACCAACATTGGTGTCCCTAGCATGAAAGTTGAACTCAAAACACTTAACACTATTCCCCCAAACCAATCTCATAGACTCTCAAACCTAAATTAGAACAGACCTCCTCCAATACCACTGTATCTTGAACCGTCCTAGAGGGATTTTCTATGACTACCCCAACCAACCTTCAATAGGCCTGGGGTTGGTGACTAGTACTTATTAGGCATATATGCCAAATTGGAGGCATTTTCCAAACAACATGTATGCATGAATACATCTCCAAGACATAAATGATGAAATGTAAAAACACAAAGAAAAAAATCTCATTAAAACCAATTTGATCCCACAATAAAGATTGATAAGAAGTAATGTAAATTAAACAAGGATTAAACACCTGTCCACTAAAAATAGTCTGTAAGAAAAAGCCAAACCTTTAATAAATGATGTACATCGACTAATTTCTAAATATTTAGGAACACACCATGGTCTATGCAGTCTCATGAAGAACCATCTTGTCTTGGTCCACCAAGGATGCCATCAAAAGGTCTATCATTTTCACAAGACACAACATGTGCGGGAAAAGGCCGTGCATGGGTGAGTATAAAAATACTCAGTAGGACACAACCAAAATAGAAAGAAATACAATAAAGGAAAACCAAAAATGAATACCACAAAGGAATGAAGATTTAAGTCCGTATTGGTATATTTCTAAAACACATATAACAAGAACCTCTAGATATACTCATGAAAAACACCACACTATCAGGCATTCTTAACCAACTGCATGCCACTAGATTCTACTCAAAGCATGTTAATTTCAGGAAAAATCAATTCTCAAGCGATGATATCATTAGAGACACTCACAGATAGGTTTAGATCATTTGACCTTTTCCCAAGTGAGAATGTATTGGTCAAGGAAGACTATGATATGAAGAGAGGGGATCCCACCCAGGCACTTTGGGAATACCACTAACGAAATATAGATCAACCTGCAATGTAAATGATCCACCAAAGATACACTGGGGAATACAACTAACCCTACTGATGTGGCTCATAACATCAGGGATCCTACCCAAGCACCCTAGGGAATACCACTAAACCTACTAATGGAGCCCGCTGGATGGAGGACTGAAACACTACTCTTAGTGGTTACATCAATTCCACAATACAACACCAGGGGTGATAGAGGATCCTAAATCCATTCCCAAAGAGGGATACCATAACTCAATTTGGGACTCAACCTCTAGAGGGGACTACAACCAATAATGTGGATGTAATGTCATACAAAACCTTCATGGAAAGGACCAAGGGAACTATCTCAACCTACACAGGTCTAAACTATAAAAAACGAGACTCTAAAAAATTTCCATCTTTTCATTAAGGTCCCAACACCATAGACATCTGGTCAAATAGACGCACCTATTGGATGTTATGATCGTTTGATGAAACAGCCTAAAAACCTATCTTGGGGAATGGGGGACCAACCGATCATGGGATGACCACCAATTCGACATCTTCTATCTGTTCTCCCCACGTTCGACCAAACAAAAGTCGACCATTCCATGGAATCATGAGTTTTCGTGGTGGTTGACCCCCATGGTCGACTGACTACAGTAAATTGTACGACCACCACGGGTCATCCAGAGGTCCGACCTGTTTCTGACTTGGCTCTTTACCAGTCCATTGGGATGACCTGGCCTATTTCACCCAACTCATGTGGTCTCTAACCATGTCCAATGTAGCCACCATAGTGGACACATTCTACGACCCCACCATGGCATGTCAGCGCCACTACCACTGATCTCCGACGTCACCACCTGTACTCACCAGACTGCTGACTTTCATCCCTAAACTTCCACGACATACCAACACAGGTGGTGCCACACACAGGCCATTGAGGTACCTCTGATGCCTAAATTTCATGTAGCTATATATTTCAGCTCCTTGAGTCCCGATCAATATAGACCCAGCCTATATTGTTGGTTTTAATTTAATCTGAGGGTCTGATCTCATTCAGAGCCACCCAGAATGTCGACCGTGGCAATGGGGTCCAACTTTGTTTAAAATGAAGAATGGGGAAATCTAATTCAAAAAGAATACCTAGAAAAATTAACCCAGACCTATGTTCATGTCTAATTCAATCCATTTATATTAGAATAATTTATGAAGATGAATTAAAAATAAATCATCTGATAATCCTGCAGATAATAACTCATCTAGCAACAATGATAAAACTAAAAATCAGACTTTTTATGGACTGGCCCACATTCTTCATGGAAATAATTAATGAGGAAAATAAAAAATAAACAACTTCCCTTCCTTGATTTGGATATGTCACCATTGAAGGACTATCATATTGTTGTCTTCGTTGGTAGAGTTTCTTCGAATCAGTTTCATATTGATCATCTATCAATTTTCTGTTGTAATTTATTCGAGACAGTTATTTCTCCACATCTTAGACAAATTCCAAGGTTATGATTCTAACCCTGAATTCCAAAAAAATACCTAATAAAAAATATGTGTTATAAAATAATTTTTATTTATATTATTTAATAAAGATTTCCTCATGTGATACATTTTCCCAAACAACTTTCACGGACTAAAGTTAAGTCGTGTCTAGAGAAAAACACATTATGAAATCAATGGTGGTATCAGATTTAAAATCCGATTTACCGTTCATGAGCTAAGAGCGTTTAATTAATACAATAATTTTATTTAATTATTTTATTTATGGTTTTTTATTTGGTGTCTTTTTCTATAGAGGAACCATGATAACCAATGTTAGTTCATTACTATGGTAAATCTACAATTCTAATCTCAATGGTGTCCTCATACTTCTAATCTGAGAAACCATATAAGATTTATTTATATTTTTCAAGAGAAATATGTGTGCATGGTATTAACAGTTTTTTATTTTCCAAAACATTGTTCTGGGAAAAGCAGGCCTCAGAATCACATGTCGCATTGGTTCGTAGACTAAGAATAATTCCTTATAATTTCTAAAAATAATACACTGTAATATAAGAGAATTTATATCGACATATGAGATGAATATCATCGTATCATCAGAATTCGACTTAATTAATGAATTGTTTAGTTATAACATTTAAATAAATAGAATAATAAACCCAAAAGGGTTATTAATCAAGTAAATAAATAACATTATTTTGTTATTTAGGATGATAAATAACACAAGTGATGAGTTGGAAACCATGTAGTTGAAATTTTTTAAAAAATAATCTTTTATTATTTCACTCTCAACTCCTTTTTCTTCCATTTAGATGTTCATTGAAATGTTTCATGAATGGTTTTAATGATTAAACTGAAAATAAAGGAAATATTTTACCACATTTTTATTTCATTATAATTCTTCTATAATGGTATATTTTTATGGTTTTACCTAAGAGCTGTTTTCCTTAAAAAACCTTTTTTTAAATTAAATAAAATTAAAATTTTTAAAATATTTTTCTTTCCATATCAATGTATATAAAAAATTAAAGGAATTATTTTAATATTATTATATGATTGTTTAAATTCATATTTATCCATGTTTTACTATTTATAAAATGTTTTAAAAAGAATTATATTGTCTTTTTTTTGAACATGTTACTCTTGATTTTTTACCACAAATGTGATAGTTATCATTGTTTTAATATATACAACATTATTTTAATTTTCCACTATCATGAAAAATAAATTATTTAAAGCTTAAATTACATATTTTTATGGATATTTTAAAAGAAAATGATGTCATCAATATTTGAGAAATTTATATATTTTAAATAAGGGATCTCAATAATGCACACTTTTATTTGGTTATAACCTTTCACTTTCAAGATTTATTTAGGTTCCACGTTAATGTTATGTCATGATTCAAAATCATTTTTATATGTCTCTATAATATATACTTATCATATTATACCTTCTTTTTATGGGGTAACAGATTCCTTATTTTCATTTGTGAAACGAATTCATTAAGAAATTACCGTTGATTATGATATTAAGGAATATTAAGAAACAAATTTCTTTCCATGTGATTTTTTATTCTTTATAATTGATTCAATTTCTTTGAATACATAATCCTGAAAATGATAATATGGGTTCCCCATGATAGATATTCAATGCTATGGGTAAATCATTAGTCTTATAATTTGTTATGTACTGGAATATAGAGTAAACCTAATCCACTATGCGACTCTATCAACCTTGTGACATTTCCTTGATAGTTAGCATTGGTATATGCTTATGTCATGTTTTGGGTTACTACCATATTTTTTATGTTTCATTAATAATATGATACCATGTTATTTATGTAATATACCAATGTGATTACACATAATTTATATTAAATGAAATTTATATTCCACTTCATAAGGTTGAAATTTAAATATTTTTTTGAAAGAATTTTCAAAATCTTTTGATGATTACAAAGTAACCATTATAATAATTAATTTTTCTTCAAGATTTATTATCAATTCTTTTATGGAATTATTTGGGTAGAAAAGAATATTTCATTGGAGATAATGTTTTTATTTCTATCCCAATGTTTAGTTTTGAAAAAATTAAAATTGTTTAAATGTATTCATAAAAAAAATTTAATTTTCTTCTTCTTATATGTCTCTTGTTTTTATTTCTATGATCATACAAGGTTTTGAAATGTTTTTATTGGATTTTAAGGATAATTAGGGACAAGGATGAGGTCAGGATTACAATTTTGATGAGAGGTCTTGAAAATAAATCTTGTTATATGATAAATGTTTTTATGGGAATATTGGATACTATGTGGAAGTGTTCACTTTGTGATGACATATTTATTTAGGTAATGGTGATTAATTAATTATATAAAACTATAAATAGTAACGATATGAAAATGTATGAAAATTAATTATTAATTTAAAACTAAATATTATGTAATGTATATGGTTGGGTCCTCAAACTAAGTGTCTACTAAAGAGGATAACAAGGATGTTAAACATCATACAATTAAATCCCTAATTAAAGGATAATAAAATCTATAGAAATATTCAATTATTGATATAAACAATAAAAAATAGTAAAAAATAAAAAATATTCTATTTCACGATTACCTCTTTACATTATTTGAAGAACACATGATAGAGTTGTTAACCAGACATGTTAATGAAACTGGTAACTCATATTTCAACCATAACCATGTGATATTTACCAACCATACTAAATAACCCCATCACACTAGATCATTTTATTAACCTTTCTGTCCCATAAATCAGGTTTTAATCACTTGATTTCATGAAACATAAACATTTATAAACAATGGAAAATCGTGTTTTTAGCTACCCAACGAATTAATTCGAGTAAGAATTATATTCACAGAACCTCTTTGAATATATATTTATTACTCATCAATAACCACCATCAAGAATAATTTACAACATGGTTGTTGACTCAAATATTTATATTAAATCATTAATTTGTAAATTATATAGAATTTACCAACCAATTATTTAGGACAAACATAATTTCCTCAATACACCGAGTAATATATGGATAACTCATATCCACTCTATAGTATAAACTACAATCAATGAGGTCTCATGTCACAATCCAAATATCATGACCATAAGGAAAAAATGGTTAAAATTTTATTAGGATTATGTTAACCAAATATAATTTGGGTGGTCATATCCATATATATAATACTATAAATAGTTCAATATTATGTACAATATAACATCTGATATGAAAAAAACAAACTGACTAAAACTAATTATTCCCTCAATATATTCAACAAAAATCATTTCACAATACTTTCACTAATATATATAGGCCA
The DNA here is from genome assembly GCA_963277665.1 of Viscum album. Lineage (NCBI taxonomy): Eukaryota > Viridiplantae > Streptophyta > Magnoliopsida > Santalales > Viscaceae > Viscum > Viscum album. The sequence goes on along the minus strand of OY728143.1, from coordinate 1,666,048,886 downwards.
GTCCTAATTTTGGTTAAAATCCCAAACCAACAAGCAGTTCCAAATTGAATGGAAGGAATTACAGTTCATCACTATGTGGGGTCCCCTCAACAACAAGCTAAGAATGAATGCAATATTTACATCACGCCCATGTAATTTTACATTTCATATGATTAAGAGAAATTATTTTCTATAAATATTCCTCAAAAGTTTATGAATAACCACTAGAGATATCACATCTCCCACCACAAATTAATTGTTCTATATAAATTAAAAATCCTAACAAAACAACGATCTCCCACTGGATCACTCTGATTAGTAAAATCATAGTGATATTTTTCTAAAACTAATGAAAAATATATATAGTTATTAATATAAAATAATAATGATTTAAAGTCTCAATAAACTCATAATATACATGATAATAATTTGTAAAACATCCATGAATTTACATTTTATATTTCAAGGAATTAGTATCACTATATAGTGGGAATGTTATATTAGTCTACGCTATCCCCATTACATATATTATCTAATCACATTGCATACCATATAAACCACAACCTCTTTATAACATCACTATTACATTCTATTATGAAATCAAAACACCCAAATACTTGAAATATCATTCCTACTAACTTCTTGATAGTATTGTGACCTTGAACTCATATAAAATGTTATGGATGTCAATAAATCTCCAACAAGTCATACTCATGAAAACTATCCAAATATGTAATGAAATAAATTGTGAAACAAAATAATAATTTACCATATCTATATGATGCCTTTTCACATTATTTTTAAGATTAGATTATCTACTATTGTCTCATTAATGTGTTATCAATATGATTCATGTTTAGTCTTTCAATATACACATTATCCTTTACAAACTCCTTTACTATGACTACATATATTATATATCATTATGAATACTAAATGAAAATTATAGAACCAAAACAAAATGTGTCAAAAACTATAATCCATCTTATCTCTCCAATACAAATGATTTAATTCCCAAAATAATGTTCATTCAACTCTCCAATAACACCCCTACTAGGCTAAGGGTTGATGACCAGGGCTAAGGTATCCACATATTCATATGAGGAATTGAATCTAAATAAAACCTATTAAATTCAATTTTAAAACAAAATCCACCATGGAATATATAGAATACAAGATAGAAAATAAAATAGAATCATATATATATATAATCCCCATGGATAAAGGTATTACGATAAAAAGGAAACCATATGAACAAATTAGACATCTTGAATGAATTTTATCCCTAAATATTGTTGAATCTAGAGTGGTTATCTTTATGGGATCTCTAGACCAATGGCTATGTAAATAAACCAAAAAACAATATGATCCCTGGACATACATCATTTGTATCAGCTGATCTTAATAAAAATAGGGAAATCAATGTGAAAGTATGCTTATAAGGGTGATTATAACAACACCTAGTAGGGTCCTCCTGTGCAACGAGCCATACCTATTATATCATCTGTTTACATGAAGAAATAGTATATAAATTATAAATAATAAAATTTCACCTAATATTATCATAGGACATATAAAAAACATGACAAACCATGATCAACTTCCCATAGGACATTTTAATTATGCTTCCCAAATAATAATGCTTCATAGGGAATTTATAAAAAACTAATCATAAAACCATTTGTAGATATCATTCTTAATAATTTAAAGTATTTTCACTAATAATGAGATATTAGAGGATCAACACATCTCCACCTATCTCATATGTAGTTGTGGAAATACATAACTCATCTACCAATAAAATTTTGTAGGAAATAAATATCATTAATATCCATGTATAAATAGACATCTCTAAAGAAAACTATGTATAGATATTGATATATTGGAGGATATATATACATATTTATGGAAGATGTTTTATACCACAATACATGAAGACATGAACTTATATAGAGCTATAACAGTATGACCATCCCTCATAAAATCCCAAGCTTTGGGTTAAAGGATATTCATTATCATGTTCATCAACATCAACCTCAACCCTATAGTTGTGAGATATTAGTGTCAGTTCGAATCTGTATCTCGCATGAACTGTTGGATTCCACTTACACATAAAGTGATTTTTTTTGAAAATCAATAATAATAGAGAGTTCAGTGACTATAATTGGAAACATCTTCTAATAATTGAAAATGTATAACCAAATTAGTGGGGTAAAAATTCAAGTCAACTATCATACCTCTCAATCCCAAATAGTGGGGTATATTAAAATAGTTCTCATACAATATCCTCTCATTATTATTATATACATTTTTTCATATGTTTTATCATATATTAGTATAGATGAGTACACATAATAAATCTCCTTAATAATAACTATAGATCTCACTATCAGTATCTATAAACATCCTATGTAGAAATATAGAGTTTCAATAAAATCCAAATCAGACTCCAACTATTTGAGATAATATGAATCATGTGATAATTAAAATTCAAATGAATTTTATTTATTAAATTATCTTGATCGCTTCATAATTAAATTTAATAATATTCATTCCACCCCTCAATTATTTGATTTTTGAATATCCTAACTGTGTTTCCACATTAACGGCTCTTTTTAATCTATAAATAATAATTCATTATTGATATTAATTCAACTATACGATTGAGTACATATTGATGATACTTATTTTCTCAACGATCCATTCTCATCAATAAAAGTAATCGCAATTAATTAACTAAATTATTAAATCATATAAATATATCACTTAAATAATTATCTTAAATATTCATCTCCATTATTCCCTATAGTTATATCCACCATTATGTATTATCCTTTTTTTGATTCGAGGAAATTTATTAGTACTCCAATTCCATTTTTACTGTTACACATCATCTGAGGGAATACCCAAAATCATTGTGATAACATTTTTTCACTTCAATTATTGGTTTACTATATTAAATATTATTATCACCGATTATAATTTTATATCTTTAACAAAATTTATTATATAAATAAATTTAATACAATCACTTGATATATTTAATCACATGTATTCTAGTCCACTAACTATATAGTTTTTCTTTCTATAAACATATTATATAAAATACAGATAAGCTTGAGTAAAAATTTTAATTTATGTTGTTAATTTACATAATTTTTAATTTATTGTATAGTTAAATAATCCCATTTTATATCAACCAACATTACCCATTTTATTCAACTATTTCTTTATATATTCTCATATCATATATGGTCAATTCGTATAATTACTTATTATTAAATGAATTATTATTTTAGATAATTTTTATCAAAATGGGATTAAATGATTAATAATAGATATTAGTGATCTTTTTTACGTTGTTATTTGAATATTATAACATCGTGGAGTTTCTTAGGATCATGGAAGTCAAAGAAAATGTGGGTTGATTCTTTAGTGATAATTTATAGTTTCTTTTCAGATTGAAATTTACCCTTGAAACTTGTAACATTTTTATCTGTATCATCATTATAGAAAAATATAACAATAGTGAAAAGAAATGAATGTAAATAAAGGGACAAATGATTTATAAGGTTCACCCATTGTGTGGATGACTACATCCTTTTATGGATACTCTCATTTATCCAAGGAAATAATGTTTTAAATAGAAATAAATACAACTTGAGATAACTCTAATTAATCTCCCTCTTTATCATGATAATAAATATTTTATTAACCCATGCAATGCAAAATAGTAAATTAAAACTCATTCGTATTAATGTTACTTTTATAAAACATGAGCCAACACAATAGTGTGAAACATTGTAAAAGAACTTTGTAAAATAAAATATTGACTTATTCCATCAAATTTCCTCTCTTCGGTATGTGTCCTTCCAATATACCCTTCATTTTTCTCGTATAATCTATCTAGTGTGCCTCACTATTCTGTACCTCAATTAATCATTATGTCCGATGAACATAATGATATATGCCTCAAAACATGTTTGGAAACTCTCTACAATTCCTCAGACTACAAAACGTCATACTGATTGATCTGATCAGAAGAACAATCTATTCCAACGGCCCGATAGATCTAATCAAAAACTCTATATAGTAGCAAGTCATAACCCTTATATCTAGTCTTTGTAAACTTCTTCAAAACACTGTTTTAATCCTTCCTGGCCTAAAGAAACTGTGACAAATTTTTGTATATATGAATAGTGTTACTTTTTTACTTTAAAAAATTAACATTATATAGGAATACCTTTGAGAGGAATGTGTGGGGAACAATCTTTTTTCCCTACTCTTATAAAATTCATTGGACTCTTCTCAAATCGTAAATAATATTCTTGAAGCATTATAAATTCTCTAGTACCTTTACAATTCTTCAAACAAAAAACGTCAATATTAAGGAACTTATTCCTACCTATTTATCTAATCTAGATAAAACACATGAATAAAATTATATCATCATCATCATTCTATAGAAATTACAATGGGTTTTAAATTTCTAAAAAATTCATCTGATAGGTTTTTTTCATTGAATTCGTAATAAATTCTCGATTGAGATCTTTTTTATGACTTTTATCTATCTGAATAGTATTGAAAAATTAAGTCAATCTGTTGAACTCAGTGTTTCACTATATACTACCAATTCTAAAAATTTATTTTTTGATGACTTCCCAAGGACATTATTTATGATGAATTCAGATAATTTTTCCATCTGATATATTCATCCTTAGCTCAAGAGTTCATACATCACTTGTAATGTATGTCTAGTCTGACAAAACATTATGAAAATTTTCATCCTATGATATTTCATCATATTTGGATGTTCATTCATATGATGGTTCTTTTTAAGTTCTTATATATAGTCAAATCTAGTTGGGTTATCCTTTATACAGTTCTTTGAATGAACTTTATATATTCTTTGAAAGCTCATGCCTACCCTTATGAAACATCACTTCAACCATCATGAAGAATTATACTCAAAAATTTTAAGATATAACAACTACCTCTATCTGTTGAGATCAATCTATCTCGGATTGATAAAACTCTTGAAACTTTTAATTTCTTCTATAACACAAGATATCACAATTTCCTCTTGAACATTTATATATTCTCATTGTGCAAACTCAAAAAAACATAGCATTCTACAGTGATAAATATTCAACTACTCTTTATATAACAAAATCATTCATGTTACATCTAGTATAGATGTAAAAATTCATCCACAAACTTCATACCACTAAATCTCTATCCCATCATATCTATTCTATGATCGTCATCTAGTAATCTTATCCATGGTCTCTCTGTTTAAACAATTTTTCATTTCTACCCATATATTCATTTTTGTAACATTAACACTTCAGTATCATTATACAATTACCACATTAAAATGATATATATTAGGTAACTTCAATATCCTCCTTCAAACATAATCTTATATCATAAAAAAACTTATTTTTTTGGGATTTATTTGATCGAACTAGCATCTTCTTACTTCCAAAAATCATTCTTAATGTTGTTAGGAAAAATATCTTATCCTCTCATAGGTCATCATTATGAAAATTTACAAAACATTATCAATAGAAGATTCTTGTATTCATAAAAAATATATTTATATATATTGAAAAAATATATAAACCATGCAATAAATACATCAAAATGAATCTTAAATCGCCCTTATCATATTGATTTTCATCACTTGAAAACAACTCGACATTTTTCAAAACTCAATTTTTTTGACATTCATAAAATTAAAACTATTTTCATGGAGAATATCTACACACCACACGATTGTATTAATTAAATTTATTGAGGGATTTAATCTCTAAATAATAAAATTTTATTTTCCTGGTATGATAAATTCTCTGTCAATTTTTTCTCTCTACCATATTTTATGATAAAACCATATTAGGATTCATAAAATCTTTTTTATTAGAGTTATGAATTCATTCCATTTTCTCTCCCTTTGACAATATAATTGTATGAGTAGTGGGGTATATACTTCAAAACATTAGTAATACATTAGTAGAGGTTGAAAATGTAGTATCAACCTCAATTCCTAAAGTCTATCCTTTGGAATAGGTTTGGTAAAAACATCAAACTTTATTTTAAAATATACTCAAGAAAAAATCTCCATTAGAAACCATTAATTTAATGAAATGAAAATTAATATTAATTTTATTGGATAAGAATTTTTTAAAGGTTTTTAGAGGGATTGATGGACTATGATTATCACAATGAATCTATAATGGTTTACAAATATTCATTCTCTAATATTCCAAATGAACCTATATAAATAATATTTATGTTCAAGCTTGTGCGGTGAAAAAATATTCTACTTCATCTATGCTCAAACTAACAGAAATTTATTTCATACTATTCCAACTCACATGACATTCTACCAAGAAATATTTTCCTTTTTATATTTATTTTATATCATTATAAGATCCTACCAATCAACATCAGTGTATTCAAGAAATTTTATTCCACAACATATTTCCGAAACTAAACCTTAAGAAAATGTCCCATTAACATATTTTTGTATTATTTTGGCTTCTATAATGTATTATGTTTTTGAAATAATCTAATATCTTGAACATAAACTAACATCACAAAAAATTTCTGATCTTGAAGTATTATTATAGAGCAGTATTATAGTGAAATTTAGAAATTTATTATGATTCACACTTCTACCATCATTATCATTACTCATATTTATTCCAATAAAAAATTCTACAAGAAAAGGATTTATAATCCACCATGAAAAACATCTGTAATAACTCATTGTCATAATTTTCTTTTGATAAAAAGATATATTTTCCAATTGTTGATCATTTAATCCCATAAAGAATGTTGTCTTTTAAATAATTTAAATTTCAAAGTTATTATTAATTTTATCAGAAATATATTCACAAATTTTCTCCAATTCACATTCAAAATCATATCCTAAACATAAAAATGAAAATCAAGTTATATGTTCATACATCCTTCTCATTAAAGTGGCTATAAACCTTTCCATTATAATAGTAAAACTATTTGAAGAAACTATTAGGTTTGGAGTAAGAAACACATTGTGGTTGTTTTAATCATAGAATGGTTTATTTATCTTACACAATATGGTTCCATCATTAATATGAATGAACCTAAAATTATTATAAATATAAAATTTACCACCCAAATCTATCTATTTTAGAAATATGAATTGAAATCTATATGATAAATTGTTAACAATGATGTGTAATAACTTCAATGAAACTTCATATAGTTTTATGTATCACAATAGAGTAAAACGTTTCTTAAAAAACCATCCTCAAATGAGTAACCATTGTAATCTAGTCAAGCATTTTTTTTCTTGATATTTATCACTTTTTGTTTATATTTTTAATTAAAACCTACACTTTTCTAATAAAATTATATCCTACAAGTCATAGAATATGATCCTTAGTGTAATTGTTTTCAATCAAATCTAAATCACAATTAATTTAAATTATAAAATATATATATTCAACATCCTTAAATATAAATTTTTTCAATATAATCTAACCTTCAAGTTTTTTATTTTGTAACTCTATTTTATTTCAAATTATAGGGAGAAATATATATTTTTTGATTCCATTATACTTTAGATAAGATTTAAATTGATTTCATGTTTAGTCAATTTCATTATTTGTTTTGAGAATTAATATACAAAACATATATCTCATTTAACTCCCTTTTAAAAAAATTCACCATCTATACATCCTTTTATATGTATTTCATAAACATTTTTTTGGTCATCTAGGTGAATTTAAAAATGTTATTAATAATGTATAAATAAATTTTTATTTATTTATGTCACCTTAATCCACAAATGTCTGAGTGAATGATCTCAAGAGGTATGGTGTTTGGATCTCAACCTTCATTTGTTTTCCAATAACCATATTCACATTCAAAAATGTTGAAAAAATATAATATTCTTTACATTTTAGTGGTAGTAAGTTTATTTTAGAATATAATTTATAAAAAATAATGATAAATTTATTTCTAGGATTCCCATGTCTTTGATGCAACCAATTAATTGAATCATTAGTATTTATGTAACATGAGTTAAAATTATATTAAATCTAGAATAGATTGTAACTATTAATTTCTCCCTTTGTAACAACATTTTCATATTTCAATATTCTAATGAGAAAATAATATTTAACGAATATTACTTCCTTACCATCATAATAATTTTTAATTACCCTATGTAAGTTATTATTTATCCCCTCAATATGAAACAATTACTTCAACAGTAATTTTTGATCCTTAATATCAACTATTCCATTTTCTATAATTTATAAGGAACTATCAAATTTTGAAAGTAACTAATCCAACTTCATGTTATTTAATATTTTTAAAGATTTTTATAACCACTATCAAGTATCCAATGTTTTCCTTTTTATAGAATTATGATAAGTCTTAATAATAAATGCTCTTTCTTCTAATTTTCTGTTCCCGAATTATTTTTCTTTTATTAGATAAGAGAACTGTTTTGGTAGTGCTGAAAATAACTATTCAATTTAGTGACTTGGTATGTCACACATCCCATAAAAACCCTCTTATAAATCAAAAATAATATTCTTTGGGATCATTCACACATCTGGATATTTTTCCTTTCATTCCTCTTATAGAATTGGAATGTTACTCTCTTTTCACATATTATTTCTCATACTCAATTATTTCAAACATTTATTGAAAATCATGTTGTTCCAAAAATTATATGCCTTTTGAACATATAGACCAAAACCCCAAATATATCCATATAATCTTGAATTTTATTGGAAAATAATCATTTTTCGTAATCAGCTTTTTGATATTCAATAAATATTTTTGTATAATAATTTCCATTGGGTAAAAAATATTTTATAAAAATGATATTTTCAACTATTTTTGACATGATATATTTTCAATATCCTTTCTAATTTTTTACAACATTTTTTCTAACACCTGCATGGTTATAAAAAAGATGTGGAATTTTATATTTAGTGTGCGTGGATTTCTCCTGAATTTTGTAATGAGTTTAATCAGTATCTTGAGGTGATTCAACCATTACCTCTATGGCCCTAATAATATTTTCAAGTTGTTTATTCATGTTAATTTTCATATTGAATAATTATTAATTTTGTTTTTCGAACCACATATTCCTTAGAATAATCTTTCTTACTGTGATATTCCACTATGTTTCCATGTTAAGAAAATTTCAATTTGAGGTTTTTTTTCTCTTTGATATATTAATCTTCTTGATTAATGAAATATTTATTTTCTTAATTTATTTTTCAAAATTGTTTCATTAAAATTATGACCACTTTCTTGAGTGGTTTGTTTTTATAAGTAAATTAATCAATATTTGATTTAAGATGATACACTCTATAGATTTATTCTCGTTTTTCTTCTTCTTCAATGTTGAAATAATTTTCATTCTTCTAAACTTTAGAAAATAATGTTTAAAAATTTTGTTTTCTTCACTTTCTTCTTATCATTACTTATAAAAAATATTCAATAATGTTTTACCCAACATATTTCATTAATTTAGGTGATCCATTTTTTATATCTGTTGGAGTTTATATATTCTTTATAATTTCTCTTTACATCTTCCATTGAGGTTATTCATAATATTATTATATGTATCTAGACATTATTCACAGAACAATTCATATATAAAATCCTAATTCCTCCTAACATAGAACATTTATCTTTCAGTTTTCTTTTGAACAATTCTCCACATTTGCTGAAATTTATGAATAGTAGAGGCATAATTCCTTCATTTTCTTACTCACCAACTTCTTTATCGTATTATTTACTATGTTCCACCAAAGTTATGTTTCTTTTATTAAAATTAATTTTTATCATAACTTTAAAATCGATTTATTCTTTAATCATTCCTTTGAATATTGCTCGTTTTCTCACATCATATGAAATAAAAAGGTTATGAAATTATTCAACAAATAAGTCATATTTATCTTATATGGTAGAAGTATTTTAATATTTAATGTTAGGAATGTTTCTCATGAGTTTATTAAAAATGGTAGAATCTATCAAGTTGCCTCTGAATCCAATGATGTTTCAAAAATTATTATTTATATTAGTTAAGTAATCGTCAATTATTTCATCAATTTCTATTAATATATCTTAAACAATTCATCACCATATTTGTAAATTTTCATCCATTACATTTATATTTCTCTCAAATATGGTTTCATGATTGTATTAAAATTTGTAGGTTTTCTTATGACCAATAACTATCATATAAAAAAGTTCTGACTACGATATGACAATAAAATTTATATCATTCCAATCTATCCCATTATTTCATTTATCAGTAAATGTTATTAGAGAATAATTATAAATGGGTGGAAACCCAAGTGTAGATACATAAATTACCCCCAATATATGAGAAAATAGATATTATATCATTATATTTTTCATCAATGATTATTTTTTCCATTGGTGGTTGGAACACCTTGACTATTCACTATGTTGAGAGTCTCTATTATGAGGAAATAATTGTTGGATCCTTTCCTCATATTCCAGTTGAATAACCTTATGGTCATTATATCTAGTGATAGGGAGGTTAAATTATTTTTTATAATTTGTAATTTCTTTTCACTTAGAGATTTACCGATGAATAATGATAGAGATTTTTTCATGTTGTATTTAAATAAAAAAATCACAATCATGTAATTATAGGATAGTAATGTAAGGAACACATGATTTAGGAGGTTCTCCCCATGTTTGGATGACTACATACTTACCTTGTCAACACATATAAGTATATGAAAAGTAACTATTAATAAGATGAAAATACAACTTGATTGAAGTCTCATTATAATATTTATGTCCCTCATTTTAGAATATTATACTAACTCCCCTAGTTAAAATATTATTATAACACTTGTAATTTAAAATGTTTTATTATAAAGCCTGATCCAACACAAGAATGCAAGACTTATAAAATATCTCCTAGATATTCCATCCATATTTCCTATATCTTATTTCCAATGTCTCATATGTGTCCATATAATTTTTCATACCTTAGTGATGTATAGTCCATCAATTTTGTATCACTATTTTTCACCTATATTCTACTTTCTACCGAATGAGCATAAAGAGATGTGCGTCAAAATCTATTTGTTTACTCAATCTGATTCCTATGACTTAATAACCTTGGGATGATATATCAAATTAAAAACTCTCTCTGATTCCACTATCGAATACTTCTAATTGTAAACTCTATCTAGTAACATCTCACAAAACCTCTATATAGGTTTCTTCAACATCAACAAAACAATGATAGAAACACACACTGCTCAAAAAAAAATTAGCATATCAGATTTTTATATAGGTGACTAGTGCTTGATCATATCGTAAGAACTACCCTTTATATAAAAGTTCATCTGGGAAGAATGAATCATAACATTATATATTTACACACTAATCTAAATATTTATGGACTCTTATAAACTCTTCTATAATGTTCATAATAATTCATAGATTCTCAAGCATCAAAAAATACTTCGATCATTTTAAACACTAGTGTTAAAGAACATATTTATACCTCTTTATCTCATCTAGATAAACCACATGAAAAAAATCAGATCAAAATTTTGTTGTTTTAGGATTTAAAATCATTTGTAATGAATTCACAAAACAGGGTATGATACATGATTTTCTATTAATATTAAAAAAATCCTCTATCCATCTCTTCTTCGTATGTGTTTTTCCAATCTGATCTACATCGACTAATTAAAAATGTTATATAAACTCATCATTTCATTATCTGGTACCACTTCTCTAAAAAAAATGTCTGATAATTACCATGAAATATTTTTTCTACTGAATTCTATGAATTTCTCCATCTGATACATTTGACCTCAGTTCAAGACTTTATACACCACATGAAATGTAATTTTCATTCCAATATAACTTTAAGAAGTCATCCATCTAATGAAGTCTCATGTTTTTTCTATGATCATATGAATGGGGGATATTATTAATGTCTTATACAAACACACCTTCAGATGGGATAAATTTAACATTGGTCTTGGAATGACATTTATATAAGATTATAAAACTCCTATATACCCTTATATAGGATCATGTTTACCTTCAGAGAGCATTGTACAATCTCTCTATGAGGTACTCAATATTCCACTATGAGATGACATCAATATTTTTAGGATTGATAACACTATCCAATCTTTTAAAAACATCATTCACACAATATATCCCTATTTATTCATATACATTTTCTTCCTTTAATTGTATATATTAAAAAAAACTTTTCATTTTCCAATGAATTATTTTTAGAAAATATTTTTATGGTTATTATATAAATTTTATATCTAGTAGTATGTAAAACAACAACCTCATAATTCATATTAATTAATATCTATATTTTCTCAGGTATTTTGTAATAAGTGTGTAGAAGTGCCATCCCTAGTCTCTCTATTGATACTATTGTACATTTTTACCCTTGTATTAAGGTGTACGTCTTCATCTTTTAGGTGTTTTTTTCCAATCACCTTAGTTCAAATATCCTCATATGTTAACATATATATACTCCTTTGGACTTAATCATATGTCATGGAAATCTTAATGATCTTGTGAATGATTAGAGTATATAAGGCCCCGACCTTAAACCTTACTTAATATTGAATTAAATGAATAATTCTCATTGAGGATCATTTAACATTTAGAGTTTTAGAGAATTAGGACATAACTATTACATCTCAAAATATTACAAAGTAGTCACTTCTACTAAATTTCCATAAAATAAAAACTCTTAAAAAGAAACATGTCTAGTTCCATGTTTTAGATATCATGACTTTCACTTGATCTCATCCTTGACCCTATTCCACATTAAGTCCTGTGAAAAACATTTCAAAAAAACTTGGGGTGAGCATAAAAAGCTCAGTAAGGGATACACAATGAATGAAAACTATTAGTTTTTCAAAACAATAAGTAAACCATGTATATTTTATCAAAGTAATACTTTTCACCTTTATGAAGTAGTAAAAACTCTTCAATGAATAAAATATCATTACTTACCATTTTGTAACCAAAAGGTTACCATAAAACCCATATAAAGATCACATAACATATAAAGGTAACTTGGGACATAAACATACTTAAATGGAATAACCATACGGTCGACTTCCACACATATCACTTAATGTAATAGCCATATGGACAACTTTTATACCCAATGCATTGGAGGTTATAACGTAACCACCCATCCTCGTATTCATGGCACCACCCTTCATATTGTTTATCACGTAACCACTCATCAAATTTCCAAGTACCATTATAAAATCATAAGACATAAAACAAATATAATGGAAAGAAAACATTTCCACACATTGATCACAATATATCTCATAAATATATTTACATAAAAATACATTATAAAAACCATTTTCAATACCAAAATAAATAAAAGAGTATATGGTATTTATTTAATTTTAAAAACATTACGACTTGTTGAGGAAGCCAAAGACCAAATAATACTCACAGCAGCGGAAAAGGTCGTTGTCATCGCATACGTTAAAAGAAACATTCCTTTTTGTCATTTAGTAAAACACTTCATAGAAAAATATTCATTTTGTATAAAATTAAAAGTCAAAAGGGGTTTATACACTGTATAAAAGAACGTTATGTATAAAACAAAACATGCCTAAATGAAAAGAGATTGAGACGAAGTCCCTTACCTCGGGTCTGACTTGACTCGATCGTTCTTTAACGTCCTGAATTATAAACTTGAGTTAATTTATAATTTCTTAAGAAACCTTTTCAAGTTCATTATTACTTTTATATCACTTATTAACATGTTATGAACACTATGTAATTATTTAAGTTAATAATGGTCGTTTTGTCGATCCTTGGTACTTGAGTCAAAAATAAACTCTTTATAATTACAACATGTTCATGCGGTAAAATATCCATTATATAAAGAATTATATTCATGATGTAGATATCATATATATCCAGTATATACAAGCATTTATAATATTACATAATTATTTATAGGTAATAAATGAAATGCACCGTTCATGGAGACGGTAAGCCGTACGTACGTATGAACGCTACTTTCATTTTTATCTCATACTTTAATGGAGTGAAATCATAGTGATATAAAGGTATATTATAATTCCAGTATAATATCATATATAATATCATTAAATCCATCCTTTATACATCCCACATATGGCATTAAAAAATCAAATCACTTTGAGTGGGCGGTAGTCCGCACTTCTTAAAATGAAATTATCGTGTTTACCCACAATGAAAACCATAAAGGTATGCCACAAATGAAAAATACAAAAGCTTAAGTAAAGCATAAACATATTATATATCATATATAAATATAGTGTCATGTTAATGGCCACCTTTGAAGGTGTTATATGAGTGTTTAACAATCATCGTTTCGTGGAAAGGCTGTTCCAGCAAAGGAACAAATTATGAGAATCTTGAGATGTTTACTAGACTGATGGAGAGGCACATCTGTTTCAATAAGAGAGTCATTTGACATTGATGCTCTACCATTCAAAGAAAACGTTGGTAAGCTTATGATGTATGAGGAATAACTCAAGGTAAATAAAGTGGAAGATGATGAACCTAAGAGAAAATCTCTGGCTTTCAAGACTACTACTTAAAAGATTAAGGACAAATATAAAGCTCAAATACCTACTGACAGTTCAACTAGTGAAAATTCAGACTCTGATAGTGATGCTGAAATGGCTCAGATAACCAAAAGGTTTAAGAAGTTTTATAGGAAAAATAATTTTTTCATAAAATCAAATTACAAAGGAAGGTATGACAAAAAGGGGCACTGGAAAAAGTATTGGAAAAAATCTGACAAATCTGATAAAGTTGTCTGCTATGAATGCAAAAAAAAAGGACACATTAAATCAGACTGTCCAAAGATGAAATACAAGAAGGATTATTATTACAAGGACAGTAAGTACAAAAAAGATATGAAGGCTACTTGGAGTGATTCTGAGGATAGATCTAGTGAAACTGAAGCCTCTGAAACTGAAAATAGAAATAAGGGAAACATGTTTTTTATGACAAACACTTCAGAGATAACATCTGAAACTCCTGCATTAAATTATTATTATTCTGGAGATGATTCTGATTCTAAAAATATGTCAAAATCTGAACCGTTTGAAAACTGTGATATGTTGGAAGAAACCTATAATGAAATGAAAGACAAATACAAAGGTTTAAAGAAACATTATTCTTTAACTGTTAAACATAAATCTGACCTTGACAGAGAAATAGAATAGAATTCTCAGTTGCATAAAGAAAACATTGAACTAGAATTGTCAAATGAGAAACTTAAGAAGGATCTAGAGAAGTTCATAAATGGAAAAGATACACTAACTCAAATTCTAGGTAAGCATATTGCACCTAGATATACTACTGGTATAGGATATCAACCTGGATAAAGGAAAATTACTAAAACTAGATTTATTTCTAAATTTGGACAGAATGTAGATAGTTCTAGTTCTAGAAGTCCGTATGCTTGAACTATTAATATTAATAGTTACGAATCTAATAATGTATATTTTTCAAAATCTGTTGATTCTACAAATTTTATGAGACCCATAAGACAAATTTGGGTACCTAATGTTTTCTTAGCTAACCTGTATGGACCCTAGAAGATCTGGGTACTAAAATCATTTCCTCTCTAGATCTTTTTGGTAGGAAACCAGCTTGAAGAGTTCCCACAAGAAGACATGGTATTTGGATAATGGATCTTCGAGACATATGTATGGGGATTACTAGTTCTTCAATAGTTTAATAAAGGTTTATGGAGGTCATGTCACCTTTGGAAATAATTCTTAAAGGGAAAATCATCGGCCTAGGCCAAATTGGTAACACTAATTCAGTTTTAATTTCTAAAGTTTTACTTGTTGATGGACTTAAATATAATCTGTTAAGTATTTCTCAATTATGTGATGATGGATTTAATGTGAAGTTTGAAAATGATTCTTGCAATGTTTTTAATTCTAAAAATGATTTAGTCTTTTCAGCTCTGAGAAATGAAAATGTTTATGCAGTTGATTTAAATTCCTTAGCCAATAAAAATGTTTCTTGTTTAAATGCTTTTCATAAAGAGTCCTGGTTATGGCATAGAAGATTAGAAAACTGCAATATACACTCACTTAGAAAACTAACTAGGAAAAACTTAGTTAGAGACCTACCTAAACATGAGTTTTTCCAAATGACAAAGTTTGTAATCCCTTTCAAAAGGGAAAGCAACATAAAGTTTCTTTTAAATCAAAGAAACAAGTTTCAACTTTTCAACCTCTCGAGTTGGTTCACATGGATTTGTTTGGACCATCTAGAGTATCTAGCTTAAATGGGAAGAACTATGTCTATGTCCTCATAGATGACTTTTCTAGATATACTTGGGTATACTTCTTAGTTCAAAAAAGTGAAGCTTGTTCTTACTTTGTTAAATACTCCAAATCTGTAGAAAATCTTAGTGGACTTAAGATTTAAACTCTAAGAAGTGATCATGGCCCTGAGTTTGAGAATCATGACTTTGAATCCTATTTCTCACACAATGGCTATAGTTATAACTTTTCTTCTCCTAGTACACCTCAGTAGAATGGCGTAGTAGAAAGAAGGAATAGAACCCTGCAAGAAATTTCTAGAACTATGCTTAATGAATTTGACTTACCTATTTATTTTTGGGCTGAAGCTATCAATACAGCTTGTTATGTTATTAATAATGTTTTGATCAGACCTATTCTTAAGAAGACCCCATATGAGTTATGGAACCATAGGAAACCTAAGGTTAACTACTTCAGAATTTTTAGTTTCAAAGTCATTATTCTTAATACAAAAGATAATATTGATAAGTTTTCATCCAAGAGTGATGAAGGAATTTTCCTAGGTTACTCTATTCCAAGTAAAGCCTATAGAGTCTTTAATAAGAGAAAAAAGTGTGTGGAAGAATCTGTTCACATCACGTTTGATGAAACTGATCCACATGAGCCGAAAATTTCTCTTGAAAATCTTGAAGAAGATTTATCTATTCTAGACCTTAATGAAAAATCTAATGAACCTTCTATAAAGACAACAATTTCTGGACTTATTCCAGAATCTGTTCCTAATGAACCCGAATCTAGAGAAGAACCTGAAATTTCTTGTCCTACCTTTTCTAGATCAACTAGAATTCTAAAGAATCATCCTTTAGATGTGGTTGTATGAAATCTTGATAGAGGGACACAGACTAGAGCTTCTCTTAGAAATCAGGTTGAACATCAAGCCTTCTTGTCACAGCATGAACATAAAAACATTGACGATGCTATTAATGATGAATTTTGGGTAATTTCTATGGAAGAAGAACTCAATCAGTTTGAAAGAAATAAAGTTTGGAATCGTGTTGATAGACCTTTTGAAACTTTCATAATAGGCACAAAATGGGTGTTTAGAAATAAAGTAGATGAATCTGGAAACATAGTTATAAATAAATCTAGTCTAGTTGCAAAAGGATATAGTCAAGAGGAAGGTATTGACTATGAGGAGACTTTTTCTCCAGTATCCAGATTAGAATCCATTAGGATTTTACTTGCTTATGCTAAAAATCTAAATTTCAAACTATAACAAATGGATGTCAAGAGTGCATTCTTGAATAGATATATTGCTGAGGATGTTTTTGTTGAACAACCACCCAATTTTTCAAAACCTCATTTTCCAAATCATATTTTCAAATTATCAAAAGATTTATATAGTTTAAAGCATGCTCCAAGAGCTGGGTATTATAGATTAAGTACTTTTCTAATTTCCAAAGGTTTTACAAAAGGAATAATTGATCCCACTCTGTTTATAAAACGAATTTCTAAAGATGTTTTAGTTGTATAAATTTATGTAGATGATATCATTTTTGGATCTTCAAAGACTACATTATGCACTGATTTTTCTAAAACGATGAAAAATGAATTTGAAATGAGTTTAATGGGTGAACTTAAATTCATTCTTGGATTTCAAATCTTTCAAAATGATGATGGAATTATTTTAACTCAATGTAATTATACTGGAGATCTTTTAAAACATTTTGGATTGGATAGCACAAAAAGTAGTGACACTCCCATGAGTACCACATGTAAGATAGATCTTGATGAAAACGGTAAATCCGTTGATCAAACAACTTATAGAGGAATGATTGGAAGTCTACTCTACCTAACTGCTAGTCATCCTAATATTATGTTTAGTGTGAGTATGTGTGCTCGTTTTCAAGAAAACCCTAAAGATTCACATTTAAATGTTGTAAAGAGAATTTTCAAATACCTCAAGCATACTCCCAATTTAGGGCTGTTCAATCCCAAAGGACAATCATTTGAATTAGTTAGTTATTATGATGCTGATTTTGCTAGATGTAAGTTAGATAGAAAAATCACCTCTGGAACATGTCACCTTTTAGCCAAGTCACTAGTATCATGGTGTAGTATGAAACAAAATTTGGTTGCATTATCCACTGCAGAAGATGAATTCATAGGTGCTGGCAGTTGTTGTGCACACATTTTGTGGATGAAACACACAGTACTAGAATATGGATATCAATTCAGACATGTCTCAATAAATTGTGACAACACAAGTGCTATTATAATTTCTAAGAATCCTGTTTCTCATTCTAGAACAAAACATATTGATGTAAGACATCACTTTTTGAGGGATCATTATCAAAAAGGTGATATCACTTTGGAATTCATTGGTATTGAATATCAACTTGCTGACATATTCACCAAACCATTAAATTATGAAAGATTAGACTACATCATACATTATCTTGGTATGATTAATCAAAAATGAATATCTTACTAATCTTATTGTTTAATACTTTACTGTACTTTACTTTACGGTTTCATACTCACTGTTTCTAAGTTATTGTTTTATGATCACTATCTCACCGTCAAGACTCTATGCTCACGGTCTATCAACTCATTGTCTCACCGTGATGATTGCCAACTGTCTCACCCTGATGAATAGTTTTTATCTCACCATAATTCCTACTCACGGTCTCAATGTGAAGATTTATTTATATTCTTATTTTAACCCATATCGCTGTAATTTTTATTTCACCGCTATTTGTTATCCCGTGTTTTTATTTTTATGACGTCTGACATTCACAAATGATAAAACTTAAGGGTTTCATTCGATTACTTACACGAACTCTCTCCTGAAACTTCTCTTCCCTCTCACCCGAACCTTCAGTGTATGCCAAGAATGAAGCGTCCATCCTCACCTTCGTCTGAGAAGCACCGCACTAAGAAACAGAAGAGGATACCAAAGATAGGTCCCGAAGGACCTCTAAACCCAAACCTGGTAAGTCGTACAGTTGTACCTGAAAAAGAGGTTTGTGCAGAGTGGTTGTTGTCTAGTATATCTTTAGTTTTGAATGTTTTATGAGAACAAGAATGGCTTTAATGGTTCACTGGACATAATAGAACAATTTACCCGAGACTGGTATCTCAATTATATCAGTATGTGAAGTTCTCTTTTGAGTTTGGAAAAAGCTTTATGGTGGAAAGCTGGATAAATGGTCAGAAGTGCTCTTTCTCTTCAAGGCTATGGGCTGCATGCCTAATAATTCCCCATGAAGGAGTTTGTGAAGATTACCAGAGAGACCCTCCTACAACAACTGACATCATTGCCTTGGAGAATGATTTGGAGAACCTGACTGGAAATGGCACCAAGCGAAGGGCCATAACTGCTGAATTAGATGGGGAGGCTAGACTTCTGTTCAAGTTTGTTAAGAATTTGATTAGTCCTAGAAAAGGATACTTTTCTGTGATGAAGTATCAAGATGGGTTCTTGATACATCTGTTGAAGAATGGCCATAAAATCAATCTTTGCAATTATGTTATCAACCATATCTTTGAGTTGATTAAAGTCACTTCCAAATCCCCCTCCTTGTTTTACTCAAGGATGATATCAACTATGTTAGTTGAAAAAGGATGGTTGGACCGAATGAAGAGAAATTAGAGGATCCTGATTACTGCCTATCCATGCCTATCATCAGAAGGATGAAGATTAGCTAAAACCCCTGGATGAAGCAATGGGTTGAGGATAATGATCAAGTGTATAACAATTTTAATCCTGTTGACTATCCAAGAAGGCCTAAAAATCTATCTGATCCTGGTTTGGAACCAGATGAAGTGGCTAAGTATTCAGAAGAAGAAGAAGATGAAATAACAACTGAAGTTTCTCCTAGAGAAGAAGCTAGAAGACCTCAAATGGAAACAACTCCTGTTGAAAAAGAAAGGACTGTTATCCCTGCTGAAGCACCTCAATAGGAAGAAGTTGGTGTTAGTTTGAGAATAGAGTAAGCTCCTGCTTCTAGTGCGGATATAAATCCAGAAGCTCATCCTAATACTGCAAGGAAATTGTTTTTTACTGATTCAGAATAGAAAGAAACCTTAGAGGAAAATCATGTTTAAGAGGATCTTTCTGTTGAGAAAGAAGAAAGTCTGGAAGTTCAACTAGTAGAACAGTAAGTTCCTGAGATTATTCCCTATACTGAAGAGAGGATGGAAATTTCCTTTCAGCTGGAAAGGCAAGAGTTTGCTAACGAGATTAGGGATGACCCTAAGGATCTTGTCCATGTTCATGAGCCTCAAGAATCTAGAAAGGAAGCACATGTTGAGGGGGAGGAACCTCAAATCCTTGATATTGTGGAAGGTAGATCTGTTGAATCTTCTCAACCTTCTGTCACATATTTTGTGTACACTCGGTATTAATTCCCAAGCTAATATGATGTGAATGAGTCTCAACAAGTGACTGCAGCTGGAATGGATCTTTCTTCTCTGTTTCAACTAAAGTATTTAGCTCATCCAGAACCAGAACCAGAGCCCCAACATCAATCCGAATCCGAATCTGAGTCTGAAGATGACTTTGAATCTCAACTAGAATTTGAACCACTACCTTTACATGCACCCTTACATGAGCACCACTCCTTTGTGACCAAAGATGATCTGAAAGTTTTTGGAGATACTTTGTTAGCTGGAGTTGAGAAAATTGTCTCCACTCAACCTCATCCAGTGACTCAGTTAAGTAAAGAAGATGAAACAATTCTCTTGGAAAATATTATCTCGCATATTCAACCAAGGATGATCTGTGAAATTCAAGAAGTCAGAGTTGAGAATAAGCTGCTAAGTGCTGATGTTGAAAATCTGAAAAGTATGATGGAAAGTTTGCAGAATGAGTTATCTTTGAGATCAGAGCCTTCTCCTGTTTCTACTCCTGCACCTATTGCTACTTCTCCTGAGCCATCTTATTCCCTCCTTGCTAGAGATATTGTGTCTCAAGTTCATACATACCTACATTATTTTGATGAGAATATTGGAAAAAGGCACACCAAGATGCTGGAACACATGAGAGTTCTTGTGGAAAATATGAATAAGCTTACAGATGAATACATTGGATGCATGCAAAAAGTTATGAAATAGCTCAAAGTTCTAACTGAAGCTGTCAAAGCCTCACCTGCTTCTAGTCAGTCCTCCATACCTTCTTTGGATGATTCTATGTTGAAATTTATTATCAAGGAATAACTTCAGAGTGCCTTCAATGGATTGGATCTATTTTCTTTGACAGAAGTGATTCAGAACAGTGATAGAGCATTGAACTTGGTTAGAATTCATTCTAAGATAGCCAATGATGCTCAACAAGAGATCACTATGAAAATTGATCTTTATATCTCCCAGATTTTCTATAAAAGTGATATGAGAAATCACTTTAGATATCTTATGGAAAATTTGAGAATCCCTTTGGTGAAACAAGCTTTTAAAGCTCAAGTTCATAAACTTACAGAGTTCACCAGATTGTTGGACAAATTTCTGGAGAATAAGGATGATTTTGAAAAGGCTATACAATATGGTGGTGAAATCATTACTGATTTCATCAATCTTTTGAAGCTGTATCTTCATGTGTAGAGCACTTCTATAGTTTCTCCAGCTACTTCACCCCTTATACATGGTCTACGTTCCTTAGTCTCAACTGCCATGACAGTTAGCCAAGCTCTTTCTCAGAACCGGCCAGTCATTCTTGACCAAACACAACATAGATCTTCTACTGCTACCACTTTGGCTCCATCTGTTTTTGAAGTTATAACCTTACGCTCTTTTTCTACCAAATCTATGCCTTCTTCTACTTCAACACAAGCTCCTGATACTGATAAAGTCAAAGACAAGTTGGATCCCTAAAGAGTCTGAGGACATTTTTTCTTTTTGATGGGATGTCATTTCTTGTTTACTGTTTGTACTTCTCTTATATGTTCTATTCTGAACACTTTTTAATGCCAAATGCAGTGTTTCATTTCATGTTTTCTACTTTTTGATAATCCCAAAAGGGGGAGAAAAATCCATGTATAAAAGGGGGAGATATCTCTTCATGTATAAATGGGAGAGCAAAACTACTCGTGTCAATTCTATAATGGTTTTGGCTATGCTAGTATCTTTAATATTACATGTCATTTATATTCTTCCTATATATGATTTGTGATCATCAAAAAGGGGGAGATTGTTGGACTCCTCATGTGTTAATCATGTTTTAATGATCACAAATCCTATTACTGTTAATTAATCCCAATCTTCATTGCACATCTTGCTAATGCTATTCAATCTCAGTAATAACTACACATCATGTTTTAATGATAACAAATCCTATGATGTTAATTACTCTATTATTTACAAGTCTCATGCATGATCATAAATCTCACATATATTATCAAGCCTTTATATTTATGATTCAAGCTCTTTTACTCTCTAATGCTTAAACTTAATCCATATTCTGCCTATTACTGTCTAAGTCCAAATACAGATATTTGTCTATGTATGGAGACACCGTGAAGGGCTCACCATGACCAGACACCATGAAGGATTCATCGTGACTAGACACCGTGAAGGACTCGCCGTGACCAGACACCATGAAGGACTCACTGTGAAGAGGCACCGTGAAGGACTCACTGTGACCAGACAACATGAAGGACTCACCGTGACCAGACACCGTGAAGGACTCACCGTGAAGCAGATACCGTGAAGCAGATACCGTGAAGCTCATACCGTGAAGCAGACACCATGAAGCTCACACCGTGAAGCTCATACCGTTATGATCATACCGTGAAGCACATACTGTGAAGCTCATACCGTGAACCAAATACCATGAGGAAGACTCCGTTTACATAATCACTGTGACACCGTTTTTTAACTTTTTTTCAATATTATTTAAATAATTCTAACGGTCATATTTGATGTTTTTAATGCAATTAATGTTATTTAATGATAGTTGTTGGCATGTCAGGAAACCATATCTCGTAACTATGAAAAGGGAATCATTCCTACTACCAGAACTCATGGAATATAAGAAAGATTTAAATACAGTACACTTGCAAAAAACAAGCGCAAGTAGTGACGTGAAAGTGTGAAAATACAAAAAAAAGAACTTGCATACAACAAAGAGCATTGTTCTGTACGAGAAGAACAATCCTGAGAATGAAAGAGATTGGAAGTCTTTCAAAGAACTCTCATGAATTCAATCCAACACCACTGAAGAACACATGATGAATCAAGAGATCATTCTCACTCCTGTAGAAGACAAGCTGAACTACGACACTCTGTTTTTCAACAGAAAGACCAGAGAAGGACTCAGAGGCACTCCTGCTGAATCCAATGAGTCCCGAGATGCATTTATAATCACTATAGATTTATAAACTCTTATCTATATTATCTACATGATTTATTTATTAGCTTTCGAGCAGTGTGGTGTACTCTGTATTTATTATACATACACTGTCTCCTGCACTGAACTGGAGGATATCAAAATCCTCACTCCAAATCTCTTATCACTTGTTTACCCACGTCAACTGTGGAAGAGGTCCTTGTGTGTCTTGGTATTCACTTTGATTCCCATGTAGAACAGTGGTAGAGGTCCCTATGTGGCCTGGACAGTTTTTTAAACAGTTGTTAACCCCGATCTAAGGTGTGGATCAAATTTATATAAATTTTAGAGGACTAAGTCTCAGCTTGAGACTGAACCTCTTGTTATATCTGCTGTGCATTCTTTATTGAAGTTCAAAGTTTACTACATATATCTTATTTATTACACTTCTATTACTTTGAAATACAAAACTATTTTAAATATACTATGATATTTAAATTATCAAGTGTTTACACTTATTGTAAATTAGTAGATTAGTTTCAAAAGTTAGTTTGATCTTGTGGTTAAACTAACTGAGACCTAATCAATATTTGAGAAGCTAAGTGAAAATTTATAATCTGTATAAATTCACTACAGTTTAACTTGTTTTATAAATTGGGGGATTTTAAATAGATAATATTTTAACAGAAATTTTAATTGGAACTCAATTCACCCCCCTCTTGAGTATCCACTCTGACCAAAAATGAATTATTAACATATATTATTTGAGTGCGGAATATTTTTGAAATTATTTGGTGTGCATATGTATTGAAATGGGGTTTGGTTGCAGATGTAGTGGAAAAATATGTGTATTGGTTTAGGCATGACTTGTGTTTTTAAATGTGTTTTAAGTGACATTTTAATGCGAATCATAATTTAGTACAAATAAAAGGAAATCCGGGGTAACTAGGTAATTTCATTGGACTTTGTTAGGGAATATTTATGTTTTCACAATAAAATCATTGTCAATAAAATAAATTTATTGCTTTATATTTATGTTTAATTCATTTATTTTTAGTATTACTCACATAATAATGTTTTTCTTATATAGGTGGAATCATTTTTAGAAGTTGGGGTTCTTTGTCAAAATTTCATGAATCTTATCCCTAAAATTCTTTTCACACATTAAGTGGTGCATTTATCACTTTATTTATGGTTACCTCCTCTTCCTTTGAAGGAAGAGAAACGACACTACCTTTACTGAATCATAGAGTTAATCTCAATGTTTGCATAGTAAAATTATTTTACATAGAATTAATGTATTGTTTAATATTTATTTTTAATTCATTTATTTTTTGAATTACTCACATAATAAATTTTTTATTGTATATATGGATTCTTTTGTTCTATTTGGGGTTCTCTGTCAAAATTTCATGATCATTCTCCTTTAAAATCATTTCACACATGTAGTGGTACATTTTTCAAATTCATTCAAGTTACCTACACTACCATTGTAAGCAAACAAATAACGCTGCCTTTTCTGAATAAGCTAGGTAATATTGATGTTTACACAGTAAAATCATTTTCCATCAAATTAATGTGTTGTTTAATATTTATGTTTAATTCATTAATTTTGTTTATTACTCAAATAATAATTGTTTTCTTGTACTTATTGATTCTTTTTTTCAATTTGGGATAATATTTCCAACATTCATTATTTATATCACTTAAAATCATTTCACCCATATAGTGGTGCATTTATTACATTCTTTCAAGTTACCTACCCTTCCTTTTCCGAAAAAGATGTGACACTTCCTCTACTCAATCACAATGGTAATATTAATGTTTTCAATGTAAAATTAATGTTCATGTAATTAATTTATTAGTTCATATTTTTGTTTAATTTATTTCTTCCTAATATTTCTCAAATAATAATTTTTTCTTATATATGTGGATTATTTTGTTCAATTTGATGTGGTTGGTTCATAGAAACTCAGGAAGTGTGGGTAGTTCGACAGAAAAAGTCATTGGAAATTTTTGTAACATTGATAGTTATAATTATTTTTGAATGTATTTAATAATATGTCTCTATGTGATTTTATAAAACAATGAATTAAATTTCTATGATATAATGTTTTTTCTTGTATTTGTTTCATAAATATCATTTTATTTAAATTCTGTATTGGGACTTATTTTTGTCGATATATATGGTGTGTTTGTGATGCTTCTGGTGCTTCTAGTGATGCGGTGTGCTATAACAGTAGACTACAATGGTGATACAATGTGTAGTTATAGTAGACTGTAGTATGGATTTTCATCAATTCTTTTGATGTGATAATAAAGATATTCTTTGTAACCTTACTGAAAATTTCTAATAAAGAAATCTTTTATAGGAACATTAATAAGCAATGATAAATGCTTTTTATCAGTTCATTCTAAAGTGCTGATAATGTTTACATTTATGAAAACATTTATTACTGCAGATAAATGATCAATTTATCCACACTAATAAAATTCATGGGATTATAATGGCGCTCACATCATTGATGATTTTATAGCGCTAATAATGGAAATTTGTAGTGCTATTAAAGGCCTATTTTATAGTAGTGAAGTTAATTTAAATACTAAGATGATCCCCCCAGAATCATCCCCTAATGATTCTATACATATATCCCTTTCTTGGTAAATCATCACTTGGTTTTGTTATGGGTACCCGATGAAGGTATAAATAATCAAATTCTATAAAATATGGACACATTACCTTAGAGAAGGGTCAGTTTTTGGAACCATTATTTCAACAAAAAATGTCTTCCCATGTAGGACTTGTGGTGGTAGACATTTTTTCCCTTCTTCTTCATTGGATCCCAAAAACACTATCAGGGGTTTATATTTGAAAAAATATAAATTAGATATATGAGTCCTATTGTTGGAAGAAATAAAAAGATACATTGTAAAAAATTGAAAAATGTCATATTCGTGTAGAATTTAGTTTTAGTGTTGCATTTCATTATTCCAAGATCAAATCATTCTCCATCACTTGTAATATGCACAATTGGAAATGAAGAGTGGTAAATTTTCCCTTTTTATTATTGTAATTTGGTTTTTTATATTAAAAGATAATAACATTCATAATAATGTTTTGTTTAGTGTGTAATATTATTTGATATAATCTACTTAAAAATTGGAATAACACCAAATGTATTCCTTATATTTTATATTTCTTTTAATTATAACTATACAACCAAAACAAAAGTTTTCAGGCCCCCTAAAATAAGTATCTAGATTACACTTTAAAATTCATCTTCAATATACTTCCTCTAAAAAATATAATTAAATTATGTGGGAATATAGAATCAGTTTGATAGTCCTTGAATATTCAAATGGGATAATGATTTTAGATGATGATATAAGTTTTTATACTTTTATTCAAAAAAATTTATATATGAAATATAAAATATATTCTTATATTATATTCTTGATTTTTTTACAAGGTTTAATCTCATACGGGTTCTTTTGATGGTTATGAGAGACTTTAATGAATCCATATACCCTATTAATATGAAGTGAGGATGTCAAGACTCCATCCCTATTAGTCCAAATTCGTTAGTCACGTTATTTATGTTTTAATAGATAAATGCGATCACATCCCCAAGGACATAATAGTTTCATATTCTTGGTAAAATATATATAGACTTAAATCCAACATTACATTTTAAAAAATAAAATGGAACATTTTATTTTCTTTGAGAACATCATTAATCCCTCTAAAATGTTCTTCAATATCTAACATAATACACTTCATTGTATCATTGGGATATGAAATATAATATTGTTGAAATATAAAACTCTCAATAAGGGAATGCATAAAATGGATTATAGTATATAATAAATAAGGCACGAACACTATGAATGTAATAAATTATGATCCAATTATTCCATATAAAAAACATATGATCTTGAAACGTATCCATGGATGACATAACAGAATGAATAATCACTAGGAAATAATAAACTAATTTAATAATGATTGAACGAATAATTTAAGGCCTTCTAAAATTACCATCAACGCCTCATTCCAATACATTATAAACATATAGTCAAGTACTTATATCAAGATCTCCTACATAAATGGGTATATAGTTGGAAAAACCCAATTTCTTTTGTCTCATGAGAAATACTAGTGTTGGATGGGTTTTTTAATTTTGTTCCCCACCATAAAATTAATATTTTTAATAGATTCATCAGTTTAATAAATACAAAAACTTAATGACTGCTTTTTAATAGTAATAAAAGTTCCATATAAAAATATCTAGAATATATAATATCAATAAATTCCCTAAAAAATAAAGGAACCATCCATCAAAATGTGTTTTATGGTTTTATTACAATATATATTTAGTAATGTATAGGATTCAAAAAATAATTTGTACATAGATGAAAACAATTTTAAAATATCATCATAAAATATCATGAGGGAAATACACTTATCTCTATGAAATCAACGTTTTAAAATAGAAAAAATTTATAAAATTATAAAAAAACATTTTATTTTAAAATAACCATTTAAAATTTCAATAGAGGCATCAAAAAATTGATTGGTCCTAATGGTGGATAATTAAATTAATTTCAAGTTCATTAAAATATTGATTCCAGCCACATTATTGGTAAAATGTAAAAATTAAATCATTTTAAAAATGATAATATTATTCCATTAGAAAATTTTGTAGAAAAATTAATCATCAATAAAAATGAATTAAAAAACATTTGATCATATTAAAAAACTATTTAAATCATTTTTATAAAATTAATATATAAAAAGAAATGGATGTTTTACATAAGAGGGATATGAAGTTTATTTTCCATAAAAATAGTCATTTAGTATTTTGAGATCATAAAGAGAGGAAAATGAGTGGAAAACATGTAATGTATATAAATAAAAATTGGTTAAAAAATTATGTTGGTTTTAATTTCTAGTGACCATATAATTCTCCCATTAGAGACATGGACATAGACAATCATGGATAATGAATAGATTGTGGAATAAACCCTTTCCTTGGGACCTATTTGTCTTGAAAGTACTATCATCATCCTATATAATAAATGTATATTTATTATAATTATTTAAAATAACTATATAATAACTTATAATATAATAGATGATCCACATTTAACAATTAAATACTTTTTTGTTAATGATTCTTTTCTAAAATGTTCATTTACTAGTGTTAACTATTTTGTTTTGCATTTAAGCTTCAGTTTGGTATTTTCAGTTCTTTCATCATAGAAATTATTAAATAATCTAAAAAATTATATTAATGATATAATATGATAAATATTCATTTTAAACATTTTTATAATCTTTTTTTAAAGGTATAGATAGAAATTAATTACACAATACATTAAAATGGTAGTTTGAACGTACACATGAATGTTAATTTCACTTTCTTAAAGATTAAATGAAATAAAGATATATAATGATTCACATTTCCATAATTGTTATTATATAATATATAGAATATTTATTTACTAATCCTACCCATATTTCCATCAATGTAAAACAGAAATGAAAATTTAGTCACTTCACTTCATGAAGGTGGTTGTCCACATGTATGCACATACGACTTTATCATTTCCAAAATATTTGATGGTAATAATGTTGATATGGTATTATATTACCAAAAGTATAATTATTCAATAAATATCATATATATTTATTATATCCATATTTAATATGATCTATGTTATGTGGTGATGAGAAACAAATTACACTGCATCATGGATATGGTATGTCGTACGTCCACATGAATAATGTTTTTCACATTTCATAGGATAGAAAAGGGATGTTGCATAATCAAAATAACATTTTGATATATTTATTATAGTTGAATCCTTATTTTAGTATGGGTATAATATATTTAGGAGAATTATATGAAGAAATATATTTGAAATAGTTATAAACCCCATTACTTTATTTTAGAGAAACCTCAAATTGATCTCGTTTTAAGTCCAATAGCATTGATATTTTAGGAATGATAATACATCTACGATATGGATAATTAAATTGGGGAGTGATATTTTTAAGCTATTGTAATTATATATGTCTCATAATTTGTGAATGATTTAGGGGGGAGGCTCCCTTTAATAATTGAGGGAGTGGAACACTTGTAATTTTTCAGTGTTTTGAAATATTATTATGTCACATTATTATAAAAATAATAGAAAAACAATAAATATTTGAATTGGATACGGTTAATTTCTACATTAAACTATAAATTTTTATTTGATAGTGTTTTTAGGTTATATTATCCCTTATATTTTTGTTTTAACCATGAATTATCAATTTTTAACATTAACTTTGCCAACACATTTTTCAATCTTAAAGGGTTATAATATCACTTATATTGTAAATATTTGATAAAAAATTTATAGGGAATGAAATTATAGTCCATTTACCATCCTAATTGTAAACTTTAAATATTTTTTTAAAATAATTTAGTAAAACATTATTTTTCATAAAAAATCATTAATATCATTTTTGACACTATTCATTTAATTTGACTTTAAATACAACAATATAAAAACGCAATTATAATATATTAATTAAAAACCCCTAATGTGGTATAATAATCTATAAAATTCATGTGGTATATTGAATAACCTTAAAACAATTACTTTTTCTATTTTTTTAATATCCTTTTCATGATTTTTTCATTAATTTGACATGGATTTTGTTAGTGCTGTATAATAATTTAAGATAATTATTTGAATAATAAAGATTAAAAAATAAATTTCATTGAATGAAATTAATTTATATATCAAAAAAAATATTAATAACTAAACTTATCTTCATTTTTAATTTACATAAAAATTTTATAGAAATTAATGTCAAGAGAGTGGAATTTCTTATTTTTTGTTACTTGAAATATTATATAGGTCATTTTTAGGTAAAATTGCTACATAATAAATTAAATATAAAGAATATAGTTACCATTATTGAAATAAATACACCAGATAATAATTATGATGAATAATTATGGCTATATCACTTGGGATTAACCTATATTAACCAAATTTACCATTTTAATTTAGTGACAAATTTTTTATATTTTTACAAATCATTATGAAAAAAATTAAGTTTATAATATTAAATATAATAATTATAATTATTTTAATTCTGTAATAATTTTTAGAAAATTCAGTCCCTTTTAATCAAAAAAATATCTTTTATAATAATCCTTCGAAGCGCAATGAAAATAGTTTTTCTATAAAATTCCGTTTTAGATATATAATTATTCTAATACCAATATAAAGTATAATGTTCATCCAAAAGGTATAAATTGATTTAATTTTTTACCAAAAAAATAAACTAATTCCATGGTGGAAACAATAAAAATAACCGTGAATTTTTAAATATACTGGGAATGAAGATGCGAATTTGATTAAGAATTTTTTTTATTATTCACCCAAAAACAGAAATTTTTCAAACTATTCTAAAAAATTTACAATAAGATAATTTTGATATTTTTATTAAATAAATTATATTATTTTTTAAAAAAAATATAATACTGGTATAAATTCATTAAAATGATCATGTACAAAAGGACATAAAACATAGTTTTGAAGAAACCATATATTTGATGTATAAAATGACAATAATAATATTTTAGTACATATTTATTATACATAAATAAGTTATATAAAACCATTCTAATTTTGTTTAACCTATTCATAAAAAACAATAAAATATCTTGGAGAAATGTTTTAATATTTAGACAGTCTATTTTGGTTCTCTTGACGCTCAGTGTTGTGTGTTAAGTACGATATCAAGCATAATATTTAACATTTTCATAGTGTTACATTCTACCGCTAATTAATAAATTATGACCACATAATTTCATATATTTAATCAAAGGTTTCATGTCTAAAAAATACCGTTGTTTTAAACACATATTATATGAATTCATAATAAAAATCCTTTCCAAATTGGAAGTGGAAAACATTAAAATTACCTGAAATAACAAATAATTAAGTTCCTAGACAATGAGAAAATTAATGGGAAGTTAAAATATAGACATGAGGAGAAAACTAATGTCAAAAAACTAGTATAGAGTGTAGAGAACATGGTTATGAGATAGTTAATGAAAGAAAATATATTATTGAGTTGGTAAAAGTCCTTAAATTCATCAAAAATGTTGGTAAGAGTATAAAATATTTATTACAAGATACTTTCCCTATATTAATTTTGTAATCATATAATAATAAATAAATCATCAAGAAAACCCAAAAAATAAGGAATATTTTGATGGAAAACATAAATATAACTGACATTATTGAAACTAGTGAACAATTTTTCATCTTATTAAACATCTATTTTCAAGAAAATTGTATCACCCCAAGACATTACCATATTAACCTTTGGATATCATTGAAATACCCACAACACCTAATTTAATTGAAACATTATGTAGTCAATTTTTTCATAGAAAATTAAATTATATCACTTTTAAAGATTTTATTTATATATTATACATCCAAAAAAAAAATTACACCAGTCACATAGGCATAGTATAAGAACAAACACAATATTACACATAAAATATAATATTTTTTTATAAATTTTGTTTTTCCAACTTTTGATGGTGAACCCTCTTTAAATTAGAATTTTTACCCTTTTTATAAATTTAATATATCAAAATAATCATCAAATTTTATATAGGATCCTAAAAATTAGGTTAGGATGATTTGTTTGTATTTTTTTGGTGAAGATTCGTTTTTTAAAGATTAGTTAAAAATACTAATTTTTTGTTCAAAACTGCTTCTTCATATAATTTATTTGTAAGGATAAATTATTAATTTAATTGGTTTTAAAGTGTAATTAAATAATATTTTTATAAATAAATACAATTTATGTCATTATTCAATTTCACTTTGAAATTAACAATTAAAATGTAGAAAATGTTTAGAAGTTTTTACATCAAACCCCACATTATCGTCTGAATAGGAGGATTAAATTTAAATTAATTACTAACACTTATGTGATTATAATTAGGAAAAATGTATTCAATATTTTTAATCATATTAATTTATATTTTCTAATAAGACAATTTTTTTGTACAAAAATATTATTGAATGTAATTAAAATTAATTATAGTTATTGAGGTGAAATTATGCTTAACAAAGGAATAAACTTTTAGCTTAAAGGCACGAATTACCTAGACACTTTTCCAACAACCATTTCCTATCCATTAATCGTCTATTCACCTTGATGTTTTGTGTTTTTTTGGTTTTTTATGAAATTTTTTATGTAAGAACATGTGCAAACCTAACTTGTTTCCAGAAATTCCAATTGAGTCATTTTCCATTCCTATAAAAGGCCACCACATCACCCCATTAATCTATCCAATAAAACCACCTAATTTCAGCCAATTAATTCTGAAATAGCCTCCAAACATCCCTCCCATGAACCTATAATCATCCCTTTTGGAGGAAATCTTTTCAAGTAAGTCTTTTGGATCAAACCAAAAGAAGTTACCAGATTAAGAGGTAATGCCTTCTCTCATGATTTCTAGATTCATTTCAATTATCAACTCCCTAAGATATAATTATTAAACTATTTAATAAAAACAACATTATTATTATTATATTAGTATTTTCTATTCAAATAATTAGACCTACTCTTACACAGACATCTATCTAATGGTTAATAAGCATTCAGTTTCTATGTACTGTAAACTACTACCTCACGGAATGATGATTATTCAATTTTTCCCTACCACCACTCACAGTGGCCATTATGATAGAAAAAATATTTATATATATAATATATATTTCATTTAAAATTTATTTATACTACTGTAATTTTTATTTATAACATACCTTTATTCTTACCAAATTGTGTAAATATGATAATTTCATTTATGGAAGAGTGGACTATTGGCCCCTCAAAGCAATATGAATCATTCATGCCAGACATGGAACATATAACGGATTCATATAATAAACCAATGTAACATTGTTAAAATATATATGATACTAGAAATTAAAATATACATATGAATCATTTAGTTGTAAATTATTTTAAAATGATAAGGAAATGAAACTTGTGTTCATGCATACGTACATCCTACTGTATCCCAGAATGATGTACTTCATTTCCAATCTCAAAATATTATGGACTATTATAAATACATATGTACTGAATATATAAGATAATTTATTCATGGTTTAGATTTTTTATATTATGAACCAATTATATATTTTATAATAAAATAAATAACAAATAACAAATGTACTTGAGAAAACTAGGCAATTAACACCCAAACTAGTCAAAATAATGAAAGAGTGTTACCAAATAGTAAATAAGATATTGTAAGAAGATAATATATGATATTATAAACAAAATTATTTTCTAGTATTACTTATTGACATATTTTAAACAAATATATTGGATTCCAAATAAAACACAACAAAAGGTAGGATTTGGTAAGGGATTTCATCCCATTTTACATTCCATTAAAAGGTATTGTTATTCACCAATTCATGTTTTATGTGTGTATACCACCATTTATAGGTTATATGATGAATATTAATTTTCTCATGGCATTTATATTATCATTTAATTTAATAGGAATTATGATTTAAATGTTTCAAAGTTGTATTGGACACATTAGAGTGTTTAAATAATATATTTCCTTGAGAATGTTTTAATGTTAACAACCATTGTTGTTACTTATCCTACTATGAGATATTATTGATAAATACATTTATTTAATCTATATATATATTTTATCAGGGGAAATAATTATTTGAGACATGAATAATTCTTCGGATAGGTATGACACGGGTTGGGGACTGGTTAATGAATTCCCATCGATGCATTAGTAGTCTCATGAAATGAAATATATGGAAAAAATAGATAAGGTTTACCCTATAGTTAAACTGTCTTGTGAATGTTTTTGACGGTACCAATTCCATATTCCTAGGAAACATGGCCTCCAATAATTAACTATTCCCCTGATTTATAGTTAGTTATATTTATCTATGAGATCATGCATCTACATATATATATATATATATATATTTTTATTTTATAATTATTGAATAATGGAATGTGTTTTCAGTTTCATACATTTCCATTTAGTTTGTTCCATGTCTATTTGTATTTAAAGGAAAGTTTACTCAGTTATCTACCATTCCATATAGATTGATTCATTATTTTTTCTATTGTACTTACCCTTCTTGAGCATTTGGGCTCACCAGTATTATGTTTCATTCCCCATGTTATGAAGAAGAAAAATTTGAATAAGCTTTCAAAGAATGTATTTAATTTCAATTTATTGTTTAGCATGTTTTATTCATTTTTCCCAATGTATTACATGTATTATGTATGTAATATGGTTTTCTAATAATAATAAACTAAATGGTTCTATGGTATTTTCTTCCATGTAATAATTCCAATATAATGTAATAATGAACTGACTCCATGCATATGGGGTCGAGTAGTTATAGGTCGTATCAAGGGAAGTTTAGTGTCAGCCTTTGATACTAGTTATAAAAACATAGATTAGGTAGAACAACCCTAAGATACAAATTGACGATACCTATAAAATAAAATCATAGAATTTTGGTAAGGAAGAAATTATGGGGGGGTATTCTAGGAATAAATCCCTATCTAAATACTACAAGTGGATGTGGTTCTAGGAAAAATGTACCTAGTAGTGAAACCTCTGATAAGCTATTATGGGCTGGACATGGGGTAACCTGTACATGACAATGGAACATACTAACCACATGGTTTTACACTCCAAGGGGATATGGTACTGGTATTTCATATTTCTTTACATACCATTATGAAATATTTAAAGGTAAATATTTTCCCAAAGTAACAAAATTTTATGATTCAATGATTTATGATGCATAAATTTATGTTAGGTTCTGTACCATGTTTAGTGTTATTGAATGTTCATAAAATTATGATTTAATCTAGTATATGTTATTTTATATATATTTCTCCTTTCATGAAGAAATTTTTCAACACACATTGAAAATTTATAGATTTACCTCCTAAGGAAATCAATATAGCTTGTATTGGAATAGAGAAAATCATAGAGATACTTGGGAAACATAATAAGGTAATGAAAAATAACAATTGTAGAATGTGGAAACCAATTCCATGAAGGGAATATTCAATGCTGGACATATTTATGTGGAATAAGACCCCATAATTTGGTGGGAATACAAATCCAATTGTATCTAAGCAGTGGATGATGTATCTTGAGAAGATATCCACGACCTTTGAATGTGGTGAAAAGGATAAAGATGCACATGCAGTCTATTGTCTACAAGGTGTTGCTAATTAGTGGTGTTCTCTATTCTAGAATAAAAGGGAATAAGAAAAAAGTTAAATCATGAAATGGAGTACATTTATGGAGACATTTTTTGAGAAATACTTCTCTCAAGATCAACTAATTGGGATGAAGAGGAAGTTCCTTAGCTTAAATAAAAAGGAAGAACAATGTGTTTCAGATTATGAAGATACATTTACAAGGTTATATAGGTATGCTATAGATCATATATGCATCAGAGAGTGTAGTATTGACTACATATTAGAAGGAATTAAGCCTCATCTCCAAAGGATGATAGTTTCTCATAATTTTTCATCATACAAAGAGATAGTTTATTTGTGACATCAAGATAAATAATGAATTTTATAGAATGAATATATTCAAAGGATACCAATAAATAAGATTCCACCAGTGAATCATGATAATGGTAATGCATAAAAGAATAATATGTTTGATATGTTTCTATATTGTGATAGCTGTGGAAATATTCACCCTTAAAAATTCCTCTAGGGAATGAGAGTTTTCTATAAATATAGAGATAGGGGAAACCAAGCCAATGAATGTAAGGCGGAAGATGATGATAAATGTTTTCCAATGTAATAATTCATAAAATATTGGGCACTATGCATGTGATTTACCCAAGCATCAAGAGAATCTACCACAGAAGAGGCCCATGGCAAATGACCAAGCTTAATTGATCACTACAACAAAGGTAGAAGTGCCAAATGATGTGGTGGCTTGTGCATTAATCATATCATAAAATTTATCTAATGTGTTATTGGACTCTGGTTCATCACACCCTTTTTATCTATTCATTTTTTCAAGAATATTAAAGATTTACATTTTTATTTAATAAGAGATTTATTAGTCAAAACCACTAAGGGAATTATCATTGCAACCAAGATGTGTCGCTCAGTCCCAATTATGATACATAAACATACATTATGTGTCGAACTTATAATCATACCTATGGTTTACTTTGACATTGTTCTCGGTATAGAATGGCTATAAAAATATTATTTAATGACTTATTTTAAGAGAAAGGATGTTATGATTTGTATCGAAAATAATGAATCCCCCATCTTTAGAAAAGAAGCTTCCTCGCTTGATTCTTATTTATATCCACTATAGATAGCTATACTAAATGAAATTCTTGGAGGAGAAGGTAAAATAATGTCTAATGAAGAATAATATAATCTCAATATTGAAGAGTTACCTATTTAGTAGGAATACATTGATGTATTTATTAAGGATTTACCTAGATAGCCCCCATAATATGAGGTTTAATTCACTATTGATTTAATCCCTGATGTAAGGCCAATATCAAAAACTCCCAATAGAATAGACACTATGGAATTAGAATAGATGAAGAATCAACTATAGGATTCAGTTTATAATTGATTTATTCACCCTATTGGTTCACCTGGGGGAGACCATATCCTCATTGTAGAAAATAATGATGGATCCAAGAGGTTGTGTATTGATTATAGGGAAATCAATCCATTACAGTAAATAAAATATACCTGGTACCATGCATTGATGAATTGTTTTATCAACATAACATAGACTAACATTTTCAATGATTTATATTATTTATGAATATCACCAATTGTGGGTGAATAAGGAATGCATTCTGAAGATAGATTTTCAGATAAGGTATGGATATTACGAGTTTACGGTAATTCCATTTGGGATGACGAATGCACTATTTATTTTTACAGACATGATGAATAAAGTATTTATGGGATATCTTGATGACTTTTTTTGTAGTTTTAATTCATGACATTATATTGTATTCTAAATCCTATGAGGACCATGATAAAAACTTGTATACCATCCTTAAAACTATTATAAGGGATTAGTTATATGGAAAATTCATTAAATGTGATTCCTGGATTTATGATGTCTATTTTCTTGGTCATATTGTCTCCAAAATAGAATATCGGTTGATCTTGAAAAGAAAAAATGCAGTCGAAGAATTTCCTATGCCAACAAATATAAATGAGGTATGTAGTTTCCTTGGTTTGGCAGGTTATTATCGGTGAATCATTCATATTTTTTCCCGATTAGCTAACCGCCTATCAAATATCACACGTAAATTTGTTATGTTTGTTTGGACAAAGGAATGTGAATAATTACTTGATGAGATAAATAACAAGATTTTTTAATGCTCTAATTTTTACTCTACTTTATGGTAGTTATGGGTTTTTCATATATAGAGATTCATAAATAAGGTACTTGGTTGTGTCTTAATGAAAAATAAAAATGTTATTTCATATGCATCAAGACAATCAAAGAATCATGAGAAGAACTACCCAACCCATGATCTGGAGTAAGCAGTTGGAATATTTTCATTGAAAATATAGAGACATTGTATCTATGGATAATGATGTGTGATATACATGGTTCATAAGAGCCTAAAATACATATTCTCAAAGAAAGAGTTCAATATGAGACAATGGATATGGATAAAAGTACAATAAGATAATGATTGTGTAATACACTTCCACCAGAGGAAAATTAAAAATGTGGTAGATGTATTGAGTAGTAATGATCATGGAGTTCTAACCCGAATAATGATTGAGAAGGATCCTATATTCATGTATCTAGTGAAGATGGATAAGGTAATTTCTAATTAAAGGGAGAAATCAACCATTTATAAAATGAGAAAAAACTATCATTATTAGAGAGAATAAAAAAATATCAATGTAATGATGAGGATATTTAGAAGAAAATTAAATCCATTAATGATAGATAACATGTATACATTATTTTTCAAGCTTGTGTTATAATATTTTGAAAGATCTTATGAATTCCATATATACCTAAACTAAAAATAGATTTTTTGGATGATGCTCATATCTTCAATTTCTCTATCCACCATGGGAGCACAATGATGTATAGGTACTTTAGTAAACACTTTTTCGGGGATAACATGATGTGTGAAATTGCATATTATGTTTCTTGATGTCTAGTTTTTCAACAAGTGAATATCATATGACCACATCCAATAGGGGTTATGCAATCTATTCCAATCCTTGTTCAAAAAATGGGATGAAATTACTGTGGAATTTGTCAC
This sequence comes from Viscum album, assembly GCA_963277665.1. Lineage (NCBI taxonomy): Eukaryota > Viridiplantae > Streptophyta > Magnoliopsida > Santalales > Viscaceae > Viscum > Viscum album. Next base: position 1,666,009,829 of record OY728143.1, on the reverse strand, counting down.
CAAACATCCAAAGACTCATAGAAAGAATGACCCAATATGGGTAATTTTTTATCAACTAACCAAATCAGCATATATCATTGCAATATTAGATGATCTTACTCTTGAGCCCCTCACAAGGATCTACATTAATGAAGTTATCAGACTTAATATCACACCTCTTTCAGTTGGCTCCGATCAAGACCCCCTCTTTTCATAAAAGTTATGGAAGATTCTTCAAAAGGTTATTGAAATTGAGCTTCATTTTAGAATTTCCTATCATCCTCAAACTAATAGAAAATATGAAAGAACAATTCAAATAATGGAAGACATGTTGATATCATTGTCACTTGACTTTCAATGTTTGTGGGATAAATACATTCCATTATTGTATTTTTCCAATAATAATAGTTTTCACTCATGTATTAAAATGAAAATGTTTAAATAATTATATCGAAAGAGGTGTCATAAAAAAACTTATAGGGATGAATTTGGTGAACGGAAACCCATAATCCAAGAACTTGTTTAAGAGACAATGAAAAAGGCGAAGGCTATTCAGGAACAAATCAAAATGGATAAAGGCATGAAAAGAGTTGTGATGATAATCAAAGAAAGGATTTGGAATTAAAACTATAATATCATGTCTTCATGAATACATATCCATTGAAGGGTGTTATCTGGTTCGATAATAGAGGGAAACTGAGTCCCAGGTACATCAGTCCCTTCAATATTCTTGAAAGAGTTGGAGTTGTTGCCTATCTGTTATCATTCCCGCCAAATCTCTCAAAGGATCACAATGTGTTCCATATATCCCTACTAAGAAAGTGCATGTATGATCCAAAAAATGTGCTCACAACTGATGAAATAGAGTTTAGACCTATCCTTCTATATTTTTAAGAACCCATATGAATTTTGGACACTATAGATCAAGTATGGAGGAATCAGACGACTCGTTTGGAAAACGTTCTCTGGAGAAATCACAAAATAGAAAAAGAAACATGGGAACTATATGATTTTATGAAATAGGACTACCCACATATTTTTGAATTCAATAACCATAGAATTTTGAGGATGAAAGTTTTGTAGGATGGAATAATGTAGCACTCTAAGGCTTTTTCATATTACCTTTAGATATCGTTGCAATACACACAACACCTGATTTAAATGAAACATTATTTCCTCATGTTTTTCATAGTAAATTATATTATATCAATTTTATAGGTTTTATTTATATGTTATATTTCCCAAAAAATAATGTTAAAATCTTTTAATAGGCACAAGATAAGAACAAACCCAATATTACACATAAAATACTATTTTTTTATATTTACAGTTTTGCTGCCCTTTAATGGTGAACGATATTTAAATCAAAATTTGACCCTTTTATAAATTTATTATATCAAAATAAACCTATAATTTTAAATATAATCAGAAAAATTATATTAGGATGAATTTTGTGTATTTTTTGGTGAAAATTCATTTTTATTGAATAGTTAAAATACTGAATTTTAATTGAAAGCTTCTTTTTCATATAATTTATTTATAAGGTTAAATTATAATTTTAATGTGATTGAAAGTTTATTTAGATAATATTTTTTATCAATTCAAACAATTTATGTCATTATAATCAATTTTATTTTGAAATTATCTATGAAAACATATTAAACTTTTAGATGCTTTTAATAAAAAAACCTGGTTTGTTGTCCCGACTATGGGATTAAATTTAAATTAATTACTCCTACTTATGAGATTAAAATTGGAAAAAATGGATTCCATATTTTCAATCAGAATAATTTATAATGCCTAGTAATACCAAAATAAAATATGAAAAAAAATTATTGAAAGTAATTATAATTAATTACAATTGTTATGGTGAAATTAAGCTTAATGAAGGAATTAACATTTAACCTAAAGATCGAAATGACCTAGAAAATTTTCTAAAACCAATTTTGTAGCCATAATTCATCAATTAAAATTACATTCATGAACATTATTGGTTTTTTATAATTTTTTTTTGTAAGAACAAGTTCACACCTACCTTTTTATAAATATTCTAACTAAGTCATTTTTTCCAATAAAAACCTGCCACCTCTCCCCATTAATCACACCTCTAAAAACACATAATTTTCTGTAATAAATGCCCAATGAGACTCCTAAAATATATACCCTCTTCCTAGAAGCCTCTAATTTGGTTGAAATAATTCCAAGGAATTAATTTGGTTCAACCCAAAAGAAGATACCCGATTAAGAGGTAACACATTTTCTCGTGATTTTAAGTCTCATTTAAATTCTACAATCCCGATTCTCTAATTATTCTCTATTTACATAAAAAATGTTATAATTAATATAATATGATGATTTTATAATATTTATTTTACCTAAACTTGGACACACATCCATCTAATGGGTAACGAACATATTGTTTCTCTGTACAACAAACAGCTGCCTCACAAAATGATGATTGATCAATTTACCGATACCAGATCTCATGGTGTCCATTGTGATGGAGAGTAATATATATATATATATATATATATATATATATATATATATATATATATTCCATTTAAAATGTATTTATTCTTCTTTAATTTTTATTTATATCATACCTTTATTCTATTAAGGTTGTGTAAATAAGGTAATTTCATTTGAGGATGTGTGGACTAGTACCACTTCAATACGATATGACTCATTCATACCATACATGGAACATATAAAAAATAGATATAATAAACCTATGTAACATATATAAAAAATATATGATACTGGAAATTAAAATATACATATGTACATTTTAGTTTTAAATTCTTTTAAAATGAAAACGAAATGAAAGTTGTGTTCATATTTATGTATGACCTACTGTCTCCATAAATAGTGCACTTTATTTTCAATCTCAAAAAAATATGGACTTTTCTAAATACATATGTACTGAATATATAATATAATTTAGTCATATTTTACCTTCTAGAGATGATGAAACCATTATATATTTAATAATAACAATAAATAATATGTCAAAATGTGATTGAGAAAACAAGGAAATTAACACCCAAAATAGTCAAAATAATGAACGATTTTTAACAAATAGGTAATAAAATATTGTAAGAATTTAATATGTGGTATTATAAACATAAGTATGGTTTTGATTTTAGTGATTACCATATTTTAAAACACAATACAAGAAGATAATAATACACAAATAAAATTAAAGGATTAGGTAAGGTATTTCATGTCAATTTACATTCCATTGAGACGTATTATTATTATGCACCAATTCATATTTATTTGCTGTGTATACCTCCCTTGATAGGTTATATATTGAATATAATTATTCTCATGAAAGTCTTAGTTTTATTTCATTCACATGGAATTATTATTTTAATGATTAAATGTGGTATGGGACACATTTGAGTGTTTAAATATTATATTTCCTCAGAAATGTTTTAATGTGAACAACCCATGTTGTTACTTATCCACATATGAAGAGTTATTGATAACCCCGTTATTTTTTAAGAAATATGGATATTTGTAGGACAAAAATTTAGTTGACACATGAGGAATGATGTAGATATTTATTACATGGGTTGGGGACTGGTTAATGAAATCCCCTCGATGCATCGTTAGTCTCATGAGATGAAATAGTTGGCCAAAATAGATGTGTTTTTACCCTATAGCTAAACCGTCTTGTGAATCTACGTTATGGTATTGTTTCTAGGTACCTAGGAAACATGGAATCAAATAGTAAATAATTCCCCCCATTTAAAATCATTTATATTTATCACTTTACGTTTTCATCGAAATTTATATGGATTTATTTTATTTTTATTCTATTGATTAGTGTCATGTGTTTTCAGTTTCGTATATTTCTATATAGACTGTTCCCTATCAGTTTATATTTATGTAATTTATTATCGGATATTTTCCCTTCTATACAGATTTATTCATTATATATTCGATTTTAATTACACTTACTGAGCATTTGTGCTCACCATTATTATGTTTCATTCCCTATGTTATGAAGAAGAGAACATTGATTAAGCTTTCAAGTGTAGATTTTATTTCTGTTTATAGAGTAGCATGATTTATTCTATTTTCCCAATGTATTATGGGTAATATGTACGTAATATTTCTTTCCAATACTACTAAATTTAATGGTATTTATTATTTTATTCCTTTTAATCATTACAATATAACGTAATAATACATCGGATACATACTTTTGGGCTCGAGGCATTAGATAGATTCCTACAAGGTGTCTTGATTAAAAAATATTTCCTCATAGTGTCAAGGGATAATTATAACTCAACATTATACATGAAATATTCTATTTATATAATCAAATAGATCATTATTTTATAATAAAATCACATATTATCACAACTTAAGGGGTTCAAATTCAGTTGTATCATTTTTATAAATATAACCATTCCCTCTATCCATTTTTGAGGTAACATCACTCGATGCTTGGAGGAGTAATTTTCATAGTTCCCCTTTATATTATAGCTTAAATAGTATACATTTTATGTTTTTTATCTCCATTAAAATCATGTTCCTGATGAATTTTATCTCTACATTTGATGTAAACTCCCTTTCCTTCGATTATAGTATCAAGACGTTTCATTCCCTAACTATCACATGTAGAAAACTCCATCGATCCATTATATTCATTTTGCTCATTTATTTCTTATTTATTTTCTATTTTCCTTTTATTATCATGAAATAATTTTAAAATATAGGACATTGAAAATTATTTTTCTATCTTAATATAAAATTAAACCATGTCATCATGTGATGAAAATGTTGGAGAGACCAGCTCCCTTTAGAGGCTTTTCTTAATCGAATCAATAAGATTGTCAATCATACTTTTCATATTACATGCGTATTCCATAGTATGAATTTATAATATTGTAATATTTTCCTCATTCTAAATAACAAATTCTTATTCCTTTTGTCTTATATTGAGAAATATCCCTTCCATATCATCCAATCTCAACTGTGGAAAATGGGTTTGGTACAATATCTCATTAAAAGTATTCCACTCCATTTTCTATATCTCCCCCTCCTACTTTTTATTTTAAATCAATGTCCACTATTTATGAACATCTTTCATTGAATAATACATTCTAGAATAACCTTTTCTCTTTTATTAAATCTCAAATATAGAAATATCTTTTCCAAGGACTGGAACCATTGTTCTTCTATTAATATAGTTTTAGTTCATTTATATTATAGTGGATTCTTATACATGAATTGGGCCAATATAAAAAAACATACTATTAAGTAATTTTTTTCCATGCGGGAAATATTATTTGTTATAACTAGATTCTATTTTCCTAATATAGTAATAATGTACTCAACTCAAACAAAATTCATCTTGACTTTTTCATGGGGGAAAACAACATTGATTATGTGAGATGAAATATTTTTCATTCCATATACCAAGTTATATTTATAAACAATGAAATACACCAGAATAGATAGTTACATTTTAAATAATAATGTATAATTCTATAAATGGTGAAATAATTTACAAAAAATTGATAAAATTATGAACATTTAATCATAAAATTACTTGCATAGTATGATTAGTAATCTTCTGAAATCATTAAAATATTTTCAAATCCTTCAAAATGGTTTGTAATAAAATGTGAATTGACCCAAAAATATCCCCTAAGACTGTTAAAACAAGAGTATAGTGTGGTCATGTTTATCACGCACCCAAATGACAGCCAATACAAACTCCAGGACCTTTTTACTTGGTTATTATCCCTAGATTAATCTATGTCAAACCCATACCACCATTTACTATCAAGACAAGTCTGTAATTATTGAAAGCCACATAATCTCTTAAAAAAATTAGGATGTAACTTTATACATTGTTTTATCCTCAAAATCCATCATAAGATTATTTTCACTAATCTATGTTTTTAAAAATATAGTTTTCAAGGATTCTACAAAATTACCTCTATTTCTAACATTAAATACCCAAACTCTAGAATCACATATGAAGTGGTTACTTTTTTACAATGGTAATAGATATAATTAGTCTCCTCCCAGTGGTAAAAATAGTAATAGTCTTGGTAATATTGAAACAGACTTAATTATCACATTAACTTTACAAATATAAAATACACCATATTATTTTATTTTATAACATCCTTATTCCTTAATTCATATCCATACATATCAATCATAATATGCTCCCTTGAATGAAGGAGAAAGCGATCATAAGAAAGAGGGGATCTTGGATGCTTAGTAAAGAAATATGTACGATGGAAACTATCATAGAATTAGCATTGCTTAAATAAAATTATAGGAATAAATTATGATCAAATAATGCCATATAAATAAAACCATGAGCTTGAAACATATCCATGGATGATATAACAAAATGAATAATCACATGGACATTAATAATTAATTTCATAATTTCATAATGTATAATTTAAGACATCTTAAACTTACCTTTGAAGATGGATGCTAAGAAATCATATATATACAATCAAGGGATCGTGACAACACATCTTTCAAAAATGGGTAAGGAGTTGGAAAAATACTCAACCTTGTTTGTCTCATGATACCTACCTATGAATTTTGGGGATATGTAAGTATTGGACCCACCCACCACTTAATTAGTCTAATGTATTCATCAAATGAATATAAAAAACTAAAACAGTATTTCATAAAAATTACGATTTATCTAAATAGGAAGAACAATCATATAAAATGTTAATAATATCCATAGTAAAAATAATCATAAACCATCATATAAAATATTGAGGATTGTATCATTAGATTTTATCCTCAGTAAATAAAATGACTAAATAAAGGATGTAAATATATATAGAAATAATTTAAATATATTTGGGGAACATTTCTTGGGGGAAATACCCTTTTCACAAGAAATATCTAATTTAAAATCTAAATTTTTTGAAAATATTACAAAAATTGGTTTCCATTGATATAACAGATGAAATATTTATTATAAGATTCAATTAACTAGTTTTTCATGATTGTGGAAAATTCAATTCATGTTGAGTATGTGAAAAATATTATTCCTTCCACATTTTTGTTAAAAAGTGTCACATCCCAACCTAGGTGCCAATAAATGGTGCCCCGAGCCGGTTGGTCGCATGCCCTCAAGTGAACTTCTTGATATACTAAAGTGTGTCGAATGGAATCTAGAGTCTTTTAATTAAATCATGGGGAGACTATACCATCTTTTAATAGAGACAAAAACCAATGTATGAAAATAATAATAAACAAGTGTGGAAGCATATAAATAATAATAACAATACGAATCCATGTGATAGTAAACAATAGGAAATATAATACTCAATTTAAATGGAAAGATTTATATGACAATGAATGTGTCAAGTGTCTTTAATGCAACTAAAAATAAATAAACAATGACTCCCAAGTAGGTATTCAACTATTTATGGTTCCCTTTCTAATGCTCCATTCCCAAACAACAACATATCATAGGTCCATGCCCTTATCCTATCATGCAACAACAAAGTCATCTTAGGTGCTAATCAGGCGGCCCAAATATGGTGTGAGTATGACTTAGTAGGACACCACCGACAATGTCAAAAAGAAGCCCATCCAAAAGATAGTGTATTCCACTCTATATGGAAATAGTGTAAATCCTTCATGTGAAGATCAAATAAAGATAGAGGTATTAATTGTAGAAGCAACAACATTAAATGCACTTGTTGGGAATAGAGAAGATCTTGATTCTAGGAATAGATCTCGATGAATAGTGTACGGATCACTTTGGAATCCCTCTAGAAGGCTTTGGAATTTCCTATATTTTCTCAACCCTGAGAATAGGTCTAAATATTGGGGTTTTGAGGGTTATTTTGATTTTGGAAATAATTTTCAGATAATAAAAACCCAGACACATAGTTTCCTAGGAAGGGGTGCACAGTTAGGGTAAATTGTGCGCCAACCATACATACCTCTTTGTCTAGGTTTTCACGGTTACCTGGGTTTGGTTGCATGGTTTTTCAAACTATTCATATCCCTTTGTTTTTTAATTTTTCCTAAAACCTCACCCAAACACACCCCAACCACTACTTTAAAACAAATGTACATATAAAAACAAAATTACATGTAAATGGGCCTGATATAACTTCGTAAAAGGTTGTTATCTTACAATATCCCCTATATTATAATAGATCCTCATTGTGCAATAATACAAAACATTAATAATCATTAGAGGAAACAATATTAGGACATTTATCCCTCTTTTCTACTTCATGGTCCCATGTTTCCATAGCACATGAACTAAGAACACGGTCTTTCCCCACAACACTTTCTCACTACGATATAGTACAGGTATCAGATGTTCCTCAAAGGATGCATCTATCTCTTAGTGAACCTTATCTACATTGATCACATGGTAATGGTCTAGGTGATACTACCATAGTTTTGACACATTTCAAACAACATGCATAGAGATGAATATCTGTGGAACGACTAATCGGTACTCCACCGGCACGATTCTCTCCACTACCTCAAATGGTCCTACAATCCTCAGAGCCAACTTGCCCTACCTCTATACCATGTGGTGACCCAACATAGGAAAATCCTAAAGTAATACACCATAACACTCTAAAAACTCTAAGGGCTATCTTCGTCTATCATCATACGTCTCTTTCTACTCTAAGTCATAGCCATAAATTTTCATATCAACTGAACTAGCTATGACATCTCCTACATGAGACTCAGTCGCAACATGTCAGACTGACCCACCTATATGTATCATATCCTTGTTCTAGAAGGTCATCCATAAATTTCCCCATATGGTACTATCTGTATAGTTTCTTGAAAACCATTTTTATAGGATAACACTATGAAATAGAAGTTCTTATACCATGATCAATGAAATTTAAGCACACATGTCCATAACATATCCTCTAACACCTATAAAATATTCTCTGACTACCCATATGTATATGGGTAGAAATCCGTACACAACAAATCCTCTATTCCAACTACTTTCTGCAACCCCTGCCAAAAGTGTGATGTAATGTGCGAGTCACGATCTTGAACTATATTATGTGGTACCCCATGAAAATAGACTATATCCTGAATATATAGTTATCCAAACTATTTTACTGTGAATGTTTTCCTAATAGGAAATAAATGTTCTAAATTATTCAATCAGTCCACAATGACCAAAATGGAATTAATTTTTCATAATAACATTTATATAACCCACCACAAAATCCATATTTACATCAACCAGCATCGACTCTGGAGATTGAAATGGATACAACAGCCTATCATGTTGTGGATGCTCTACTTTAACTTATTAATAGATAAACATCTCATCACGAACCCTTCTATTTGTTTTTTCATGTCCAGCCCCCAAAACTATCATCATAGGTCAGGGTACATTTTGGTTACACCTGGATTTACTTCCCACTTCGAGGCATAAAATTATTACATGATCTCCTATCACCTGCTCATAGTCCCAACAACCAATTTTTCACATAGATGACCTGATACTCATCTATCATCGAGTCAGAAGGTGTATCCCGACCTTCAAGGATTTTTCTAAGGGTTAAGAACTCTTGATCCTCATACATCCTATCTCTGATCCATCTCAAGAGTGTAGAATCCACTTCTATAGAAAATAGATTCATTTTATCCTGACTCCTTTGAACTGCCAAATGTATTTCAGCCAGAGAAGTCACAATCTTTTACTCTACACTCGACTAATGTACCAATTGATTCTGATTTTTCCTACTCATGGAATCTGCCACACTATTCTCCTTTCCATGTGTATATGCTAGTTCACAATCAAAGGACTCCATATACTCTATTCATCTTCAATGATGATGATTCAATTCACACCGTGAAGAGATATACTCCAAGATTTTGTGATCTGGAAAAACTATTTACTTTTCACCCAAGAGATAGTGTATCCAACAATTAAGAGCATAATCCATAGCTCCCAACTCAAGGAAATGTATGGGGTAATTCCATTCATGTGGCCTCATATGCTAAGAAACATACATGATTACTTGATCTCCCTGCATCAACATAGATCTTAGTCCTATACTAGAAGTATCACAATACACTTTGTACTCATCACATGACTCAGGTAATGTCAAAATGGGTGTTGTTGTCAAGTTATTCTTTAACTCCTGGAAAGAATTCCCACATTATTCTGTCAACTCAAACATTATACATTTCTTTTTAAAACCCTAAAATAGCATTGCCAATCGAGAAAATTCCTGGATGAACCTCTGGTAATATCTAGCTAATCAGAAAAATCATTTTATTCAAAAACATTATTGGGATAATCCCAAGAAACCACTTATTACACCGTTTCTGGGTCTGATTCCACATATTTTTCTGAGATTATGTTCTCTAAAAAGTGTACCTTAGTAATCCAAAACTAACACTTAGATAGCTTGAAGAATAACAGATGATCTCTCAATGTACTCAAGATGATGTCAATATGTTGGGAATTATCTTCATGATTCTTAGAGTACACCAAGATGATGTCCAAAAACACCCCCACAATCTAATCAAGGTACATATGAATTATCATGTTCATCAAGACCATAAACACTGCTAGAGAATTAGTCAACCCAAACTACCTCACAACAAACTCATAAAGGATATACCAGTTCCTAAAAGTTTTTCTTATTATATCAGAAGTCCACACTCTCGCATAATGATACCCTAATCTAAAATCAATATTTGAGTACACACAACCCCCTTCAGTTGGTCAAATAGTTCATCAATACATGGAAGTAGAGATCAATTATTCATAGTCATTTTGTTCATATTTTGGTTATCTCTGCACAAATTTAATCTCTCATCATCCTTATTCGCAAACAAAATAGGTGATCCCCAAGGCAACATACTTGGATGTATAAACCCCTTATCCTTCAGCTCATCCAATTGGGTCTTGAGTTCTTGAAGATCAATCGCTGATATTCTGTAAGGTTGAATAGATACTGGATCAACCCTCAACATGATCTCAAAAGTGAATTCAACATCTCTCTCAGGTGTAAAGTATAATAAGTTTTCAGGAAGGATATCTTGGATCTGTTCTACAACATGTCGAAGGATGTCTTATCTACGACACCAATCATTTAGGAAATGTTTAGAAACTTAGACTGTGAGATCAAGAAGTTACTTAGTAGTTGGACCTGCTCGGCTTACTTGGATAACCCACTCTCTATAAAGGATATACTATTCACCATTATAAGATACAAAAGTCATTATTCAGAGATAACTATGGATGTGGGCTCTTTATGCAACTAACCAGTCCATACCATTAATCAGGTCGAATCCCTTAATATCAAAGACATAGAGATGGTAAAGAAAACATTACTCTTTGATATGTAATGAACATCCCTTGCACTAACAGATATCTGTAGACCGTTTCCCTAATGGTGTATCGAAATTCTTTACTCCTCCTATGGACTCCACCTCTAGGATCAAACATATTTACATGATTGGAAGATATAAAAGAATGAGAGGTACTGGTATCAAACAAGGAACTTACTAATGTAAAAGTTTCTAGATTATTAACTCTCACTATCGATGGACTAACTTAACTCTCTACATGTTTATGTTTAAATAAATATAATTTTCCTACCCCTATTCCTTATGGATTTGTCTTACTCCCCTGACTAGAAACACTATGCTGATATGAGTGCTCTTTTCCCTGAATAAACACATCCACTACCTCTACTGCCTTTGCCAACAGAACTCCAACTACCAGACCTATATATTGTAGAAGACCCCCTTCTCTCACTTTAACTCTGAGCAGTTTCTCCCTAGGCACCATCCTATTTTTGATTCCTACAAAACATCTTTAGGTGTCTCATATTGTTGTAACATCGTCACTCTACGAGTGGTTTAGGACAATGTATATGGTAGTGTCCGGTTATACAACACTGGTGGAAAATCACCTGATTAATATCCTGAGAAATTGTTCCTCATGATTCTCCACCTTACATTCCACTATCCTGTATAAGGTTCTCATGGAGATGCTTCCACTTCTCGTAAGGCGCACTCACTGATCGTCCAGTGAAAGCTATATGTCTAGTACTAGAAGCCTGCTTCACGTTCCTCTCTAAAATTATAGACGAATTCACCACTTACGATAACATAATCATCCTAAAGATAATCACCTGGGACTTATTTTCACATCCAAGTCCATCCTGAAATCTTTTTATTTAAGTAGCATCATCTTCCACTAAAGGAGGAGAAAAACATTGTAAATCTTTGAAACGTTCAGCATAATCCATTATAGACATGATTCCATGGGTTATATGCATAAAAATTTAATCCATATCTTGAATCAGTGTCTCTGGATAAAATATTTCCAAGAAATTCTATAAAATACCTTATATAACAAATCATCAGTCTATCTAGATCATACCAGAATATCCCACCAGTGCTTTGCTGGCCACCATAGAAAATAAGCCGCCAACTTAACCCTCCTCTTAGCTGGAGTCTCTAAATTTTCATGTGTCATTTCTATTGATCTAATACACAATCCATCTCCCTCGGTTCCACCCTATCTAGTAAAATTTAGAGGGTTCTACATTTGAAACTTCCATTCCAACTCATACATGATTTTCGGAACCCACCCTTGGTCTCTTTCCATTAATTTCATAATACGGGAAAAGTAATCTTTGAAATACTATGCTTCCTCCTTTGATTGTTCCAATAGTGCCTCAAGATCCCTATCTGGAAGTTCATTCTGAGCCACAACCCTCATTCTTCCCCTCAACAAGAATCATGGAGGCATAATCTCTACAATTCCAAACACACATATGAGGTATCATAACCCTACCTTATTACATTTACATAAGTGGATAATTAAACACAACAAGTTTTAGCATGTCCTTCCCCATTTTTCATCGTACAATCAACATTGAAACTCTACCACAACCCTTAACCATCATACACCTAGGACTTTGTTACAAAGGTAAGAACATTTAGTTAATTATTTCAACCATTAGTTAATCACATTAATACGTTTCTCATCTAGACACCAAGTTATTCTGAATTTTCATCATTTTTTAAATACCTTTCAATTAATGTTATAAAACTATTTAATTTTAATGTCACAACAAGGGAAAAAATAAATGTTAAATAACCTACCCATAACCCATTTTTCATTGAGTTCTTAAATTGATGCATGTCATAACATCCCTGAATTCCTATAATGATGCATGCAAACTAAAATCTCATTCCTCTTCATGCCACAATTCAATAATCAATAAATCTCAAAAACAATTATCACATCACACAAAAACTGCATCTCCCATGGTGAAATAATATCCAAGTGTAACAAAAAACAACAATCACAATAATCCCACTATAAGTACTCAGATTTCCCCCTATACATGGGTTCGAAACTCATATGCATGAGCTCATTACCAAACCCTGACTCTTCATAATCTCCAATATACCATTCCCAAAAATGGAAGACAAAAGAAGAATATGAAGAAGAAGGAAATAAAACTCCTCTGATACCACATTGTAACATCTTGAAACGGGTTCCACTAAATGGTGCCCTGAGCCGGTTGGTCACATGCCCTCATGTGCACCTCCCCATATTCTAGAGGGTTCTAACTAGTAGTGAGGGTCTGGTAAGTCAGTCATGGGGATAATACACACTCTTTTAACAGAGACAAACACCAACAGAATCAAACAACAACAACAAACTGTTGATTCATATAAATAAATAGAACAAAACCATGTCACATGGTAGTCATAAACAAGAAATACAATACTCAACTTAGAGGGAAATATTTCTATGAAAATTAAAGTGTCATGTTTATACAATGAAACTAAAAATAAAGACACAAAGACTCTTAAGTGGGTCCTAAAACACATCTAATTTCCTCACCCATGATCCATTCCCAAACAACAACCTATCCCAGGAACATGACTTAATCCTGTCCTACAACAACAAAGTCATCTTGGATGCTGATTTGGTGTCCCGAATAGGGTGTGAGTACAACTTAGTAAGCCACCACCAACGGTTTCAAAAACATGTTTGACCAAAAGATAGTGTATGAAACTCTATAATGAAATAAATTTAATGCACAATTAAATAGTTATCAGATTTTAGTTTATTATTTACATATCACATTAAACTCGGGTTTGATCTATGTCTCTAATTAAACTCAAAATTGATCATTATCTTTAGTTTGCTGTGGAACACCATATCTAAAACTCAACATCTCAATTAGTTTAGATAGCATTGTCTCACACCCCTCTTTCTAAATTGGTGTAGATCACCATGTCTGTCACTCGACCTCTCTTGCCTGAAAGTTATTATTTTTATTAATTTGCATGAAAAAAACAAGGGAAGTAAGACCTCATGGAGTTAGAAAGAAATGCAGGCCCAGGGAATCCCCTTGCACCACACTGACACACTCTAGGGGTAACGAGTGCTGGCTGTTAAAGATCATAAGAATTTCCTCCTGCTGGCGTAACCGAGCAAGCCTGTTGGCCACAAAGATGGATTCCCTCCAACAATGGTGAATGATCCTCCCCTGATTGGTCTCTTCCTTAAATCTCCAGATGAGGTAGACCAACTCCCATGGTATTCCATGACTGCCGTGAAGTGACTTGATGAGCACCTTCGAATCAGACTCCACCTCAGGGATCTGCAACCCTTTCCTTTTATAAACACTGAGCCTAGAATGAAGGGCCCATACCTCAGCACCTAAAGAACAACCTGGCCCATAGTTGGCACTAAAGGCAACCCGAAAAAATCCCTATCAGTCCCTAATAATTACTACCACCTCTCATGACCCCTTCCCTGTTGGAGCCGTCAATATTCAGTTTCAAGCCATGTCTCGGTGGCTGCCACTTAACCCTGTAGCCGCTTTCCCTACTCTGCGTGCATGGCCGATTGATGAATTCGCAAACCATCACCGAATCAAGTCCACCTTTTATAAGTGAGGAAAGCTCCATGATAATAGATCTTAGCCAAACCTGTAGGGACCACGGGGAGTGATGAGTTCCTATACGCACCTGGTTTTGTGCCTCCCAGATGATCCTGCAAATCAAGATCAAGATAATCATTCTGACGTTGCATTCCATAGTTCTGTTCCCAGTGCCCCTGAGCCAAGCGAACACAAATTCCTGAGGAAACATGGGATTATTGTCCGACTGTCGAGGGTGGGTGAAGAGTGACCAGAGGTAGGAATCCCATTGTCCCAATTTCTCAATCATTCACATCATTAATATATTTATTATAATTAACCACATCATTCCCTTACTAATCCAACAACTAGTTAAACATATCAAACACCATTAGATATCCCAAAAATTAACTATGTCCATAATTCGATTAATAATTTACTCGATTAATTAATATATTAACATAAATATCATTCAATAATTATTTCTCCACAGTTCATTATCCAATCCAAAACTCAACCTATAATAATTAATCTAAAATTTAATTATATTAATCTAGCATCAAGGCACAAAATTAATCCCCCATTAATTATCTGAACATATCCAAATCATTATCTCAAAATTAAATCCCCCAATAAATTATTTAAACACAACTAGTTAAATATTTTGAATACAATATCCCAAATCATAATACATTTCATCCAAGACAATTACCTATTTGGGAATCCCCTTAGTCTAAGGAATAAATCCATAATTAATCATCCATATATTCAAAAAATCGACAAAGTAATTTACGATTTCTAATTAACCAAATTTAGAAAATCATATACTAAGTGATACTTGAAAATCATTAATAGTACATACACATATCAAATCCATGACTATGGGAGTTCTATTTAGACCACCTACCACGGTTCGTTGATGAATGATTATCCATTAGAAATTCTCAAAAATATGGGAGGAACAATGACATCGATCAATATATGGATCTAAATCCCTAAACCCATAATTCAGATCAAAGGAACCATGATCTCGAAAATCTATATCCAGATCCATAATCCTTGATCTAGATCTCAACACATAAGTTTAGATCTACAGAAAAAGTGGATATCATTCATGAGAAAATCAATGTAAGATAGAGGAAAGTACATAAGATACAACGAGATGAAATCTACTTACCAAGAAAAGATAGGATATTCAATCCGAGAATTAGATCTCATATAATGGTGTTTGGAGCACCACTGAATCCCTATGAATGGTTCTAGGATCACCTTGAATTTGTCATGCTCCTGACTAGGTTGAAATAGAGGGTTTTAGCAGTTTGGGTGATTTAAAAACAAATTGTTGGATAATAAAACAATGTTCTCACAGTTTCCTAGCCAGGGTCACATGGTTAGGGTAATCCAAGCGCCAAATGTGTGGACCTCTTTTCCCTGGTTCTCAAGGTTATCATAGTTTAGGCACACGGTTTGTCAAACCATATGAAAATCTTTTACATCCCTCTTTCCTATATTTTTAAAAGCTCACCCAAACTCACCCCAACACACAACTCCTAAACAAATCTACTTAAAAACAATAAAAAAAATCTGTGTAAATGGGCTCTATATTACTTCATATAAGGTCAGGATCTTATAAAAAATAAAAAGTACCATGTTTAGAAAATTGTATGAAGATTTCTTTTAATTTATTTAGAAAAATATATATTGGTTAAAAATGAATTCAAATGATAATAATATAATATTAAAACTAATCTTGAAAATATTTTTTAAAATCCTAAATAAGGAAAAAAAATTATTTCTACCATAAAGGTAAATAAATTCAGATTTACTTAAAAATTTTGTTTATGGTTCACAAGTATGTAAAGAGAAGAAAAGGAAATAAAACATGAAATATCTAGAAATATCCAAAGGATAATAAAATATATTGTGTTAATTAGAGAAAAATAAAAAAAATTCACCAGTGGACTCTTAAAGATAAAAACTCATGGATAATGATGATATTGTGAAATAAAACCCTACCCAAGGTTTGAGTTTCTTTGTAAGAATATTTATCCCCCTGTATAATAAATTTAATTTTTTAAAATTATATAGTTAAATAATATATTTTCTTAATGTGTCATATAATACTCACTTAAATATTTTCAATACTCTTTTGTTAATAAGTATTTAACAAATTCATTGTTTTTATTTGTTAATTGATTCATTTATTGTGTATATTTTGTTTTGGTAGATTTGTTCATTACATATTTCTCATGGTTCCATCATATCATGGATATTAATAATGATATAAATATTATTTATACTAATAAGATACATATTTTTAATCATCTTCTAATGTTAGAGGTAAATTAATTGAATACATCGTTAATGGATATGATAGGTTGTATGTATAAACGAATGTTGTTTTCACTTTTTAACAGATGGAATTAAAAAAATGTATTTAACAATATACCAATATAGAATTATTATTATACTATATATATCTTATATATTAATTAAATATATTATTATTATTATCCGTACAAAACTAAAATGAAAAATGATTCACATCACTTCATGGAGGTTCTAAGTTTAATCTTATTAGAATACTAACACCTCAAAAATATGTTTAATGATGTTAGGTAGATATCATGGGATGGATTTTATATATATATTACCAAATAATAATGAAGTAGTTTTAGATGTAAGTTAAAATTTACAATTGATTTCAATTGAACACATGAAATTTATCAGAATTTTAAAATATTTTTAGGTTACATTCATTGAAAATGACTCAAAATGACTAATATTAAGAAATGATATTTATAAGTTCCAAATAAGAACAAACAATTAGGTTTAATTGTGCTTTAGGTCATTATAACCATTATATTTTGGTTTAACACCTTTTAAATCATTTTTATTCTTATCCTTGGTAATAGAATTTCAATTTTAAAGAGTTATAATTTTACATATAAGGAAACAATTAAAAAATAAATGAAAAAGGTAATAAATTTGCAACTATATATAATCATAATTGTGATGAATTATGATTTATAACTTATTAAAATAAATCAATGAAATTTTATTTTCGATAAAATAATATTAATGAATTTTTTTACAATAACAATGTAAATTTTTCTTAATGACATCAAGATAATAATGGAATTAGAATACGAACATTATAGATATCCCTAAAAATTAATATTTATCTATTAAATTCATGGTGTACTATAATTCTCCTAAAAAATATTACACTAAGTGTTTTTAGAAATAATGTGAATGATGTTTCTACTACTTGGATAAAAAGTGTGCCAGGTTTGTGTAATAATTTAATTCAACTATTTCATCACTAAAAATTTAAATTAAAATAGTATGGAGAATTAAAAAATTAACCTTTAAAATAAAAATTTATTACCAAAATTCTTCTCTTTTAATCCTTAGGTAAATTGTTTTGAGATATTATATTCAAGCGAGTGTCATTTTAGAATTGTCTTTTCATATAATATTATATAGGTTATTTTTATGGTAAATTGTTCCCATAAATAATAAAATCTAAAACAAAAGGTGATAAGGGTAGAAATTAATTCCAAAAAAATTATTAAGTTGAAAAATGTCGTACTTACTACTCATTTCTAACCTAGGTTTACATCATTTACCCTTTCTCCATGGTGATAAATTATTATATTTATTTAATATTCATTATGGCCAAAAGTTGATTTGCCTTGATAAATATTATTAAATATTATTATTCCAAATATGTAATCCATTTTCAGAAATTCAATCAATATAATTGGCCGAAATTCAATCCCATATAAATGATGAAAACCATATTTTTTCTGAACAAATGCGATTTAATGTGAAAATGTATTTTTATACCAAGAAAAAGTATAATGTTGATTTTAATGGTATAGATTAACTTAATTTTTTAAAAATTAATCCTATGAAAATTTTCAAACAATACAAATCAAAATTAATATATTAATATACTACAAATGAAAATATTTTTTTCTTTAAAAGTTGATATTTTCACTGTATAAAAATTAAAATTTCTCATAATATTTAAATTAATTCACCCTAATATAATTTTGATATGATAATCTAAAAAATGATATTAATTTAATATGATACAATTTATAAAAATATAAAAATAAATTATAATATTCATTCTACGAAGTAATTAATAACCATTTATAAGAAATCGTATTTTTGAAATATAAAAATACTTTATTGAAAATTTATTACATATTTATTATTAATCAATAAATTATATAAAACCTTAATGCATGTTTTTTATAATACGTTTAATCATATTCTTACCCACCAATCCACCAACATGGAGAAAACTATTAAATTAATTACTAATGTTTTTATAGTGTATCGTGGTATGTTTAACGATTACTATTGTAAAATATGAATTCTATAGAGTATAATATTATATATTTTATTAGATTTAAAGAGTTAAATATTTTTATAATATATTTATATAAATTTTAACCAATGATAATTTAGATAGTCATCTTTACATTTTGGGGTTCATATGTTGAAAAAATAACTTGGAGAAATAATAATAAATGTGGTAAATAAATCTAGACAATTATAGACCAATGTCCTTTGAATATTCCAGGTATAATCGAGAATAAAAACCATTTAGATAAATAACACTCTTATGGGTTTTCATATCATTATTATATCTCATAAAGGATGAGTGGTATACATATCTCTAATTAATTCTTTCATTATTTATCTTATTAACACAATTATAAAGAATTCCGACTTCTGGGGCTGGAAATTGGGATTGTTCCCACATTGGAACCACACTTGGTTGTTTTATAGGAAAAACTCATGAAATATAAAAATATTCTCTACTAATGTTTCTTTTCCAAATTCCTCAAGCACCGATGAAAACTAACTTGGAAATGGAGGTCAAAATACAAGTATCATCTTTTAATGAAAATAGTTTAATGATGAGTATGTGGATCATTATACAAAAGAATAATAGATAAAAGAGATCTCTACTAAGAAAGATATTGTATATATTGATATATATAAATCAATATAACATAAAAAACGATCATAATATTAATAATTTTGATATTGATATAAGTAAAAATATTTTTTTAAGAAATTTAATCATTAGATAAATAATAAATCCTTCAAAATGGAAATTAAGGAATTGGTTCCTCTGTAAATGAACCATTTTATGAAAATATGGAAAGAGATAAAAACCATATACCCAAGGGATAAGAGTCATAAGTGATTTTCCTCTATATTTTTATAAGATTTTCCCCTAGGATAGTGTATTAAATTTGTGGAGTTCCCCTCATCATAAGAAATTATTCATACAATGAAGATCCTAGTATTGGAGATTTCATTGAGATAAGATAGATTTCAATTTTTCCACTATATTCTATAAAGGTATATCTTATATGGGATGTTGAAGTAGAAAATATTGATATATATTTGGGGATTTTGAATATCTAGATCATTCAGTGATAATACTCTCATTCAAACTCTGAATATGAACCGACCAATTTATATCAATCCATTATGGTCATTCAGACTTTTAAATATGTATTAAAATATTATTATAATGTTATTAAATAGAAGATTAACTCATTTTATTTATTTCATTAATTAATATTTGTAATGTGGATTCATTAAATGTTAAAAAAATAAATGTGATTTATGAATTTCTCAGGATATGGTACATGGAATGGTCATTAGTTGGTTGGTGGTACTATCATGATCATGGTTGACATAGAGAAATACAATTAAAAATGTTATGGCGATTAATTCTCAATATTCATAATATCTGGTTTAAAAAGAGGTAATACCAATATTTTTTAATTATTTCATTCTATATGGTTTCCCATATCATATATAGTATGACTACTTTGGTTATTAAAATGTATTTGGTTTCTTTTTTATAGAGACCCCCACTCCTAATATCGTTTCATTCTTTTAAAATAGTGTTTAGTTGAAGTTTTATTATACTAGACAACGATGAGGTCATGTTGGTTTAGGGGGAAGTATATCATTCTAAGTGTCACCCAGTATAGGGACTCAGTATAAGAATTATTTCCTGAAAAATATTTTAAATCATATAAAAATTACATTTTATAAATAATAAAATTCCATGGATTGATAGGTTTAGTGTATTTAGACACTATAAACATAATTTTCTTATTATAAAATACATGTGATTATTTCAACATAAAGGAACCATAATAGTCCGTATTTTAGACATCTTATTTCTAAGAATAACCCTTATAACATAGTGAATGAAAACATAAGAAATTGGTGAGATCATACACATAAAATATGGTGAAAAAACGTTTCATCAAGGTTAAGTTCATAATAATATGTAAAAACATAGTCATTGCAGAAAAATTGTAAAATCTTGAGTGAAAAATATCAAACATAAGGGAACTTAAAATTACATTGAATAATAATTGAATTCCACTAAATATTAAAATAGAAACATAATATGCATAACATGGATTATAAAAATTTATCATAAACCATGAATTAATAGAGTATAAGATCATAATTAATAACATCGTTTAACCATGGAATAAATAATAGAATAGGGAACCAATACTTTTAGGATCCACACCATCAGTTCCCATTCTAACTCGAAACTGAAATGTACTCATTAATACCAATCACATTATAGATAAAAACAAACCAATACATTTGAGAGTGATATAGGACCCCCACCACACCATTCATCCATACATACACGTGCAACATAATAATCATACACTTTTACCACCATAAAGAACCCATTGAAATAAAATGTGTTTCATAGAAAATCCAAATGGATATCATTGAATTTAAATAAATATCCCAAGTAAAAAAGGTGTTTTATAAAATATATAAATATAAATCTTTCAAATTACATACTAATACCATGGATACAAAATAAGTTTTAAAATGGTATAAAATAACCTTGTTTATTTAATCAATTGATACCAAATATTTCATCAACCATATAATAAAATAATTAAATAAAAATTAATCTAAAACATGAATAATTAAGCCTTTGAAGATATATCATTTGAAGTGAATGAAAACGAAATCAAGAAAAAAATTGAATCATTGTGTATCCGTCATTCTAAAAGTCTTAGTCACATGTCTACTTTCAATAAGTATACAATTTATTCTAGAAAAATAAAAAGAAAATCTTTCTTGAAAATAGTTTTTGTTTTAAGGATCTTTTTTACATAGATAAAAAAGATGTCATAATTCAAAATGAGAAGTCTTAGAACAAATAATTTCAATAAAAAATGGATAACTCAAAGAAATGAATTTGAGTTACCAATTCCCTTGTGTAACACCCCAAGCTTCCACGGTACACTTTTCTTTGAATAATATAGTAGCGTGTTTTGTACTCAACTTTGAGTTATAACACACACCACAACCAATCAAAATAGTTGTTATTCACACTTTTGGAAATTTTATACATTTTATCTTTCAAAATGGACTTCATTTTACGATTCAGAATATCGAAATTATCTTAGGGTGATGTTTTTGTACATTACTGATAACTTTCATATTTTGATTAATAGTGAAAATTACTAAATTTTAATTAAAAACAACTTTTTAAATCAAAATAATTAATAGTGATAAATTATGAATTTGAGTGGTTTTAAAGTATATTTAGAATATATTTTAACCATTTAATACAATGTTGGTCATTAGAAATAATTTTACATTTAAACCGGACATAAACAAGTTTCAATCTTTAGATTGTTATTATTTCTTAAAAACAAGCTTCTTGTTTTGACAGCGGGAATTAATTTTAAATAAAATTTTGCCACTTCTGTGTTTTGATTTGAAAAAATGGATTCCATATTTGGAATCAGGATTTCCTAATTATGTAAATAATTAACTTTTATTTTAAGACATTTTGAATAATTACTTCAGTAAATATTTTATTTACCATGGTTAAAGGGTAAATCAGGTAAATAAGGGTAAAAAATAGTATTATAATAATATTAATTTACCCTAAAACGTGTCCTAACCCTATTGGTTGATACATTTCCGACCATGGGAATATTTGGGTCGATTTTGGGACCCCATGGATCCACTTGTAGGTGATAAGGACACTCTATATTAATTAAGTTAAAGTAAATACAAAAATGACATAAGCATATATCTTTTATCAAAAGAATTTTTACAAAGGGTTATATATGATATATTTTAGACTATAAATATTCATTATAAGGATAAATTTATTTTATACATAATGGTATTTTATTTATAATTTTTATACATTGAATAATTAAATTTATTTATGACATAGTAATGATGGAGTATTTTCCTTATTAATGAAAGAATCAATTAATTAGTATTATAAATGTTATGATAAATATAATTTTAAAGTTTTGATGCCATAAACGAATTTTATTGGTTAATATAACATTTTTTTATTGCTTAAATGAATTTTTTTCGTATAAATAAAGTTGTTAAGACTTTAAAAAAAATCAATTTTTAAATATTGTCAAAATTGACATAAATGAGTTTTTAAAACAAATATTATATTATTAATTGATATTCTATTCTTATAAATATAAGGTTTGGCCAAAGGAAATATATCATGATAGTTGTATCGTTAATGGACCAATTAGGGGTCTCTTGGATGTATATATTAAGTTTATTAACTATATAATATAAAAATACAAGGTGATAAGGTAAATGTCAAACTAATTAACTAAGAGTTAAAACTAAAAGATAAGGTTAATATAGTGACCCAAACCTGCCTAAAATCTATTTTTTGAGTGGTTTTTTACCTCTCCCCACTTTAACCTTTAAATAATCCACTTTGGAGCCATTATAATCCGAATATGAATTTATTATAAAATAATATTTCTAGCTTTTCCGAAGAGGCCCCTCACCCCTCTTATAAAAGGGCACTTCCCCTTCCCTCTAATTCACACCTTCAAAGCCTTTTGGATCAGCCAAAACCTCCTAAAATATTCTCTCAACTTCCCTCACTTCAAAATATAGGCATTATGTTTGATCATAAAGCCAACCTAAAGATCCCTTTTGATCAAATCAAAATAAAGAACCCGAAGAAGAGGTAATGTTTTCACCACCCTCTTTCATATTCCGTTCTTCTTCACCTTCTTCTTTATTTGTTACTTATATTATAAAATAATAAATAAAGTCTCTTCTATATACTGTGATGTTATTATAAATATGGTACAACCATATTCAGTATTCTATCCATCCTTTGAATGACATGTCACCATACGTTCTTACGTAAGGCTTACCGTCTCCACATCGTGGTTTAATTGTGATTCAAAACATTATTATTTGGATGGGTATGATAATGATGTGTAATTTATGTAAATAACAAATATAACATGATTATGATTCGGTATATATTATATGACATCCAATTATATATTATTTTAATATTAAAGGAATGATATTATCGCTCGTGCGTACGTACAGACTACCGTCTCCACGAACGTGATTAGATTCATTCATCATCGTATCCATTCAAGAATAATTTTCATTTGATGGTTACAAATATTGTTTAAGGACTTGATATCATTTTTTATATGAATAAGATACAACCTATCCATAACAAACACGAATTATGTACCAAAAAATATAAATGAAAATGTGTAAGTTAACACTCAAAATGATGATAATAATAAGATATTATTAAAAAAACAATGTTAAAAGATCATATATGATATCATATTAATATATATGAATCTTATATAATTTAATAACAATTATTTCACCATTATACATGATTTTAACATACCATCAACCAAGGAAAAGTACAAGGTAAGGTTTTTTTTCACAATCTCTTCATTGCCCAAGGTTGTTTATACGTAATTATCTATTGGGACCTCTTTATCATCCACATCTATGTTTCCTAAAAATTTATTTCAAATCATTATTACTATTTTACATACAATGGGTTAAAGTCATTTATACCCTTGTTTTAATTTTTATAAGATGTTTATAAATTAATCTTTATGTCATTTTCCAAACAAGGTCTTTTTTAACCTTTTCAACAAAATTAAGGTAAGAATGTCTCTTTTTAACTTATATGGAGGGTGTGGCTATTTTCCGCCGTTATAAAATCTTCGAAGCATCCCTTACAAGATAATAAGGATATTTTCAATGTAACACCCGAGAATTTTATGTTATATAAATCATCAAAGGAATCTTTTTCTACACACAACACTTTCTTGTCTCGTTTTACACAAAATCGCAACCTTCCTCGATAGCTTGCGTCGTACGCAATACCGAGTATCACAAAAAAAATGATATGCTAATAAAATATTATTAAAACTAGCCGTTATGAATAGTAATAACCTTTTTTTGAAATTTTATAAATTTTATTTTTCAAAATGGACTTCATTTTTGGATTTGGAATATCGAAATTATCCTAGGGTGAAATTTTGGTATTTTTCTGAAAACTTTCAATTTTTGATGAATAGTGAAACCAAGAAGTGGTAGTTAAAAAAACTAAATTCTTCATAAAAGTAAATCTTACGGATTCTGTGAGTGGAATTTAAAAAATCCAAGAGACATGGTTAATATCAAGGACTAAAATGTGGTTCAATGAGATGAAAATAATTTTTGGTGAATAGTAACTTTTTACTTTTTTTTACCACGGTTAAAAGTAAATAGGGTAATTAAGGGTAAAATTGATATTATTATTACCCTAACACATGTCCTAATTCTATTTTAAAAGTTTAATTCGACCAAAAACAAACTTAGGAATAAAAGATGACCACTTAGGCCCACTTGGATTAGATTAGGACATTTATTATTAATTTATTTAAAGAAGGGTTAAAATAGTTAAAATCAAAGTTAAATAACTAAATCATTTTTAATATGGGGCTATACATAAGATAAATTAGACTATAAATATTCATTAGAACTATAAAAATATTTCCTATATAATGGTATTTTATTTGTAATTTTTAGACATTAAATATTTTAATTTATTTATGACACAACGATGATGCAGTAATTATCTTATTGATGAAATATTGACATAATTGATGTTATAAATACCCAAATTAATATAATTTGAGACTTTTTATGAATTCCACTAATTTTCTAGGTTGATATGACATGTTATTATTAATTTAATTAATTTTTTTAGAACTTATCATTCTGTTATTATTTTCACAAAAATCAATTACTAAATTGTGTCAAAATTGACATAAAATAGTTTTTAAAACAAATATTATATTATTAATTGTTATTTTATTTTTAAAAATCTAAGGTTCGGCCAAATTACTTAGATAAGGTTATATATATTAATGATAAACAAATTGGGGTTCTTTTGGCTTGATATAGTAAGTTTATTAACCTTATAGTATAAGAACACAAGAAGACACGGTAAAAGTAAAATTATTTAACTTAATGTTAAATCTACATGATAAGGTTAAAATAGGGACCTTAAGTTGTCTAAATTCTATTTTATGAAAGTATTTAGACCCATACCCACCTTAGCTTGTAAATAAATTAATTTGGAGCTATTTAAAACCGAAATTGACTTTATAATAAAATAATATTTTTAGTTTTTCCAAAGGAGCCCCTCTCCTCCCTTATAAAAGGGCACCTCCTCCACCTCTTCCTCACACCACTTTGAGCCTTCAAGCTTGAAAAAACCCTGCCAATTTCTTCTCTACAATTCCCTAGAGACATTCTATAGGTCCTTTTCTTCTTAAAATACCAATTTTAGTGCCCTAGAAGAAGGTCTCAAAGAAGCACTTCAAAGAAGAGGTAATGTCCGTTACCGATTCTTTCATCTTTATTTCTTCTTCCACTTCTTCTTCTTTAGTTGTTTCATTATGAAGTAATAACATCAGTATCACTCATATACTGATATGTTATTATAAGTATGAAACAACCCTATTTCACCATCTATCCATCCTACGGAAAAAGAAATCACCACGCGTGCGTACGTACGGAATACCGTCTCCACGCCGTGGTGTAATCTATTTTCCACCACCACCTTACTTGGATGGGTATAATGGTGTAAATAATGACTATATATGACTATTATAAAGTGATACTGATTCTAAAATAGTATACATACCCTCCAATACAATTCCACGATCATAGGAATGATATCATCACTCGTGCGTACGTACGGAATACCGTCTCCACGATGTGATACGACTCATTCTACATTATCTTCATTTCATAATGATTATATAAATGAATTGAATGAATGAATATGATATATATTAAAATAATAAAATTCTGTAAATGAGGTATTTATAACCTAAAGATAAGAATAATAATTTATTCGACAAAACACGCATAAGAAAAAAAAGTTATAAACACCCAAATAACAAGTAACAATGAAATATTACTACTAAGAAGCTATGAATATGACCAAATATGATATCATAAAAATAAGTATGATTCTGGAATAAGTCAATAACTTTTTTTAAATCATTATACAGGAGGTTCGGACACGTACAAAGCATATCAGACCTAAGGTAAGGGAAATATCACAATCTCATTTTTATCCGAGATTGTTTATACTTTGGCATTTACTGGGGTGTATTTTATCATCCACATCCATGTTTTCTCAATATGTAATATTATTTCCATTCACCTACAATTGTTTTAAATCCTATTTTACCATTCGCTGAGTTTTTAGTAAAATATATGAACGGAATCATTTGTTGTTTTTCGTACAAGTTACTTTTTGACTTTTCCGACAAAAGTACGAGAAGAATGTTTTTTTAACTTATACGGCATGAATGGATTTTTAAAAAATTATTTCCAAGAAGCATCCTTTACATGTTTTCAAGTTTATTTTTAATCAACTTCTTTTAGTTAGAATTGTACGACATGTTAAGAAAGGAAAAGTGTTTTTGAAGCAGAAAGGATATTTTCCTCAAGAATGGAGTTGAAGTGTTTTATAAAAATTATTTTCCATCTAAGATAATATAGGAATATGTGTCTATCTCTCTTATTACATTGATTTGATTATGTTGTGATTGAAATATTTTTATGAAATCCTTTATCTTATATTAATTGTTTTATGATGTCATGATGTTTAAGATTCCCATTTTTATTAAATGGGTTATGCTATGATGAATGGTTTCTGATTTTGTGGTACACATAAGAATGGTATCATTATGAGATGGGTGGGACCTATATCTACCTCCAATGCATTGGGTAAAGATTTTATATCTCATGAGATAGACATGGATGGAACGGTAGGTTATACCGGTTCAGTGAAACATGACTGAAACGAGGAGTGAACTCGGTTCAGAAATGGAATTTGTCCACTAAGATAGTCTTGGTAACGAGTCTTGAATAATAAGAAATGATTCTCTATGATTATGTGTGTATTCCAAAAAGTTTCATGTTTTAAGCTATGATTATTGGGATTAAATTTCACTACTAATACTTATCCAATTTTTTGAAATTATGATCTATTTTTCAGGTTAAGATTTCCAAAAGTTACGTGCTTATGTATATGATGTGATTGATATTTCTTTTGTTTACCCTTACTGAGTATTTGAGCTCACCCTTTTGTATGTTTTGTTTCCCTAGGCCAGGAAGAAGGTTATTAAGTAGAATATGCCAAAAAGGGACTCTAGATATGATGAAATAAATGGGAGGCAAAGTAGATTCTTTATGAACCAGTTGTTTATGTTTCCCAGTTTCTATAGACACTATACCTATACGGTCCTTTCTTGGTTTGGTTATATGTTGTAATAAGTGTGCTTCAATTCTGAAGTAATAACAATGTATGTAAAGTATGGGTCGTTATAGTTGGTATCAGAGGAAAGGTATAGTCAACCATTGGAAACTAGGATGTGAAATCCTTAGTAAGAACCCTAAGGATAAGTCTAAGCATAGAACACAATCTTAGTGTTTTAGAGAGGGCCATGAATAACCTAGGATAAGACCTTAAGTGTGAAATTTTATTCTTGATTATGTGGTTTTCCTATTATAATTAGTGTTTCTCACACTATTCTTCTTGGTTTTAGTCAATGGATGGAACCCGAAGGAACCGTGTTAATGCGGAATGCGACGGGCAATGAAATGATTGTCCCCCTGAGCAACCAAACGTTATGAGAGCTGGAATGCAAAATCTTGTAGCCATGCTCACACAACTTTCTCAAGCTATGAATCATGCAGGACTTCCAAACGAGCAAAGGAAGGAGCAACATTCTATTGAATCCTTCATGAGGTAGTGTCCACCTTCATTCAGCGGGTCTACTGATCCATTAGTTGCTGAACAATGGATTAGTACTACTAAAAAGATATTTTCAATTCTTAAATGTTCTGATAATGATAAAGTCATCTTAGTAGTGTATCGTTTGGAAGTTGATGCTGATCAATGGTGGAATCTTATTAAGAATATGAGGCAAAGGGATGAAATTGAGTCCATGGAATGGGACGAGTTCAAGAACTTATTTTTCAATAAGTACTTCCCTCATATTATCAGAACAAATATGGAGAAAGAGTTTCTTGAACTGAAGCAAAAGGATGATGAATCTATTGGTACCTATGAAGCAAATTTTACAAGACTTGCAAGGTACGCTTCTGGTATTATTATCCAACCTGCGAGTAAGAACGATCGATTCTTTAATGGCTTAAAACCAAGTCTTCGAAGGGCCTTAGCCATAAGGTACTTCAATAGCTACGAGGAAATTGTTCGATGTTCTCTCAAAGTTGAGATGGAGATTGGAGTAACCCATCAGTCATATGGGTTTGATAAGAAGAGGAAAATGGAATTAAAAGGAAAATATAAAGAGCACACTGAAACGAAGATGAGCTTTCCCTTATGCTCAAAGTGTGGAAAGAAACATGGAGGGAGTTGTCTTAAAGGGACAAGTAAATGTTTCAAATGTGGAAAGGATGGTCATCGGGCATTTTAATACCGCGATGATGGGAAGAAGATGTCTAATGATGCAAAAAAAGGAAGGGATGCACAGA
Source organism: Viscum album (assembly GCA_963277665.1). NCBI lineage: Eukaryota > Viridiplantae > Streptophyta > Magnoliopsida > Santalales > Viscaceae > Viscum > Viscum album. The sequence continues at coordinate 1,665,980,001 of OY728143.1, read as the reverse complement.
ATGAACCTACTACACTTCAATGTTTCATGTGCAAGGAGATGGGACATTATACCAATAAATTCCCTAATCCAAGGGTTGATGATAATGGTCTATGTCAACAGTCTCTTAAGGCTAAAGACAAAGGAAAGTCACATGCAAATTCTATCAGCGATGTGGAGTATGATAATGATGTGGTGAAAGGTACACTTACCATCCACTCTAAAGTAGAAAATGTTTTATTTGATTCTGGATCCACCCACTCCTTTATTTCTGAAGAATTTTCTAAGGGTATCACCGTATTACCTCAACAATTAGATGTTGAGTTAGCTGTGACAACCCCTAATGACACAACAGTCTCATCAAAAGTTTATAATTCTTCTCTGATTGAAGTTTGTGGGAAAGTGCTTCCTGAAAATCTTGTGATCCTTCCTATAGTGGAATTTGATCTCATTCTTGACATGGATTGGCTTTCTCTACATGGAGATCATATCAATTTCCAAATAAGGGAAGTCACATTTCATATTTCGGATCAATCTATGATCGTCTATCAATGCAAGGATGAACATAACCTTCCAGTGGAAATTCCTTCCATCCTATGGGTCTTGATTCCACTAAATTAAGGTTATTTATCACAAATGGTTGGTGAGAAACTCACAATTAAGAATATTCCCATTGTACAGGAGTTTGATGATGTCTTTCCGGATGAATTACCGGGTCTTCCACCGAATCGTGAAGTTGAGTTTTCAATAGAACTTGTACCGGGTGCTTTTCCTATTTCAAAGACACCTTATAGAATGGCCCCAATTGAGTTGCAGTATTTGAAGAAGAAACACGAGTAGAATCTTGATAAGGGGTTCATACGCCCTAGTGCGTCACCTTGGGGAGAACCTGTTCAATTTGTTAAGAAGAATGATGGATCAATGAGACTCTGCATTTATTATCGAGAACTTAACAGGATCACTATCAAGAAAAAATATCATCTCCCGCGCATTGATGACCTATTTGACCAACTACGCGGAGCTCAATAATTTTCCAAGATTGATCTTTGTTCAGAGTATCATCAATTAAGGGTCAAAAGGGAGGATATACCAAAGACGGCTTTCTGTACAAGGTATGGACACTATGAATTTATAGTGATGCCATTTGGTCTTACTAATGCCCCTGCTATCTTCATAGATCTGATCAATAGAGTCTTTAGAGACTATCTTGATCAGTTTGTGGTAGGCTTTATAAACGATATTCTTGTATATTCAATAAGCAAGGAAGAACATGAAGATCACTTGAGAATTATATTGAAGGCCCTGATAAAGGAGAAGCTTTATGCCATATTTACCAAGTGTGAATTTTGGCTTCAAAAAGTATCATTTTTGGGTCACATAATCTCAATAGAGGGGATATCTGTGGATCCAGTAAAAACAGAGGTTATAGAAAGATGGTCGAGACCAACAACAGTGACTACGATCTGAAGTTTTCTTGGTTTGGTTGGATATTATCGATGTTTTGTGAAAGATTTTTCACGATTATCTAATACACTCACCATGTTGACTCGGAAAGGAGTTAAGTTTGTTTGGACGGAGGAATGTGAAGAGAATTTCAAGGAGTTGAAAAGAAGGTTATCCAGTGCACCTGTGCTCAAATTGCCTTATAGTGGAGAAAGGTTTGTGATCTACAGTGATGCATACAAGAAGGTATTGGGGTGTGTTCTTATGAAAAATGATATGGTGATAGCTTATGCCTCACGACAGTTGAAAATACATGAGAAAAATTACCCAACTCATGATTTGGAGTTAGCTGCGGTAATCTTTGCATTAAAGATTTGAAGGCATTATATTTATGGAGAAAGGTGTGACATTTATACTGATCATAAAAGTTTAAAGTATATTTTCACACAAAAGGAGATGAAAATGCACCAAAGAAGATGGTTGGAGCTGATTAAGGATTGCGACTGCTCAATCCATTACCACCCTAGGAAAGCAAACAATGTGGCAGATGCCTTAAGTCGACAAGACCATGCTAGTTTATCCATGATGAGGATCACAAAAGATCCAATATTTATGGATTTACAAAGGATGGATCTTGGAATTATAATGAAAGGGGAAAATTGTATCTTTCTCAAATGAATGTTCAACCATCTATACATGTGAAGATTAATGAGTCACATAAAGAAGACGTCGAGTTACAAAAGAAGGTGAGAAATGTTCCTGAATTCAAGCTTGATTGTGATGGGATAATAAAGTTCAAGAATCGGGTTTGTGTTCCTCCCATCCCCGAAATAAAGAGGGAGCTTCTGTATGAGGCTCATAGTTCTTCATTCTCTATTCATCCAGGAATCACGAAGATGTATAGGGACCTGAAAGAATACTTCTGGTGGGATGGCATGAAAAGAGATGTTGCTGAATATGTCTCTCGATACTTGGTTTGTCAACAAGTTAAAGCAGAGAGACAGATGTCTAAGGTGATGTTACAACCATTACCCATACCTGAATGGAAATGGGAAAACATCACTATGGACTTTGTCATAGGACTTCCTAAAACATCCAAAGGCAATAATGCTATCTGGGTCATAGTTGATCAGCATACAAAGTCTGCACACTTCATTCCTATTAGAGAGGATTTCTCTCTGGAATAGCTTGCCAAGATATATGTAAAGGAAGTGGTAAGATTTCATGGAGTACCACTTTCTATTATATCTGATTAGGATACGAGGTTTACCTCGAAGTTCTGGCAAAGTCTTCAGCATAATATGGATACAGAGTTGAGTTTCACCACTGCTTATCATCCTCAGACAGACGGTTAGTCTGAGAGAACAATTAAAACTCTAGAAGATATGTTGAGAGCTTTCTCTATGGATTTCAAAGGTGGTTGGGATAAACACCTACCTTTGGTGGAATTTTCTTATAATAATAGCTTTCACTCCAGTATTCAGATGGTTCCTTATGAAGCTCTCTATGTAAAGAAATGCAGGACTCCAACTTGCTGGGATGAAGTTGGGGAAAGAAAGCTATTAATACCCGATCTCGTTGATGAAATAACAGAAAAGGTCAGATCTATTCAACAACACATAAGAGAAGCTCAGAGTCGACATAAAAGCAATGCCGACAACCGAAGAAAAGACCTAGAGTTTGAAGTGGGTGATAAAGTGTTCTTACGAATATCTCCCTGGAAGAGGGTTATGAGATTTTGAAAGAAGGGGAAGTTGAGCCCTAGATATATCGGTCATTTCGAAATATTGGATCGTGTTGGGAAGGTAGCTTACCGATTGGCGCTTCCACCGAATCTCTCTCAATTTCACGATGTGTTCCATGTATCTATCCTGAGAAAGTACATACCTGATCCTTCACATGTACTCAGCTCAGAAGTTGTACCGCTGGAGCAAGATCTTTCTTATGAAGAACAACCGATAGAGATTCTGGATCGTAGCGAAAAATTCCTACGAAACAAGACCACTCGATTGTTGAATGTTTTATGCAAGAACCACCAATTAGAATAAGCTACATGGTAGCTTGAGGATATGATGAGGGAGGGGTATCCTCATCTGTTTGTTACAAAGTGAAAAATTTCGAGGGCGAAATTCATTTTAAGGGGGGTAGAATGTAACACACGAGACTTTTATGTTATATAAATCATCAAAAGAATCTTTTTCTACACACAACACTTACTTGTCTCACTTTTCACAAAATCACAACCTTCCTCGATAGCTTGCATCATACGCAATATCGAGTTTCACTAAACAATGATATGCTAAGAAAATATTATTAAAACTAGCCGTTATGAATAGTAATAACCACTTTTTGAAACTTTATAAATTTTATTTTTCAAAATGGACTTCATTTTTGGATTCGAAATATCGAAATTATCCTAGGGTAAAATTTTGGTATTTTTCTGAAAACTTTCAATTTTTGATGAATAGTGAAACCACTAAGTGGTAGTTAAAAAACTGAATTTTTCATAAAACTTAATTTTAGCGCTTCTGTGAGTGGAATTTCAAAAAATCCGAGAGACACAGTTATTATCAAGGACTAAAATGTGGTTCAATGAGATGAAAATAATTTTTGGTGAATAGTAACTTCTTACTTTTTTTACCACGGTTAAAAGTAAATAGGGTAATTAAGGGTAAAAATAATATTCTTATTACCCTAACACATGTCCTAATTCTATTGTACAAGTGTAATTCGACCAAAAACAAACTTAGGAATAAAATATGACCACTTAGGCCCACTTGGATTAGATTAGGACATTTATTATTAATTTATTTAAAGAAGGGTTAAAATAGTTAAAATCAAAGTTTAATAACAAAATCATTTTTAATATGGGTTTATATATAAGATAAATTCGACTATAAATATTCATTACAAATATACAAATATTTACTAGATAATGGTATTTTATTTGTAATTTTGAGACATTAAATAATTTAATTTATTAATGACACAACGATGATGCAGTAATTATCTTATTAATGAAATATTGACATAATTGATGTTATAAATACACAAATAAATATAATTTGAGACTTTTTATGAATTCCACAGATTTTCTAGGTTAATATGACATGTCAGTATTGATTTAATTAACTTTTTTAGAACTTATAATTCTGTTATTATTTTTTCAAAAATCAATTACTAAATAGTGTCAAAATTGACATAAAATAGTTTTTAAAAAAAATATTATATTATTAATTGTTATTTTATTCCTAAAAATATAAGGTTCGGCCAAATGACTTAGATAAGGTTATATATATTAATAATAAACAACTTGGGGTTCGTTTGTCTTGATATAGTAAGTTTATTAACCTTATAGTATAAGAACACAAGAAGACACGGTAAAAGTAAAATTATTTAACTAAATGTTAAATCTACATGATAAGGTTACAATAGGAACCTAAACCTGTCTAAATTCTATTGGATGAGAGGATTTAGACCCATCCCCACCTTAGCTTCTAAATATATCAATTTGGAGCTATTTAAAACCGAACATGACTTTATAAAAAAATAATATTTTTAGTTTTCCCAAAGGAGCCCCTCTCCTCCCTTATAAAAGGGCACCTCCTCCCCCTCTTCCTCACACGACTTTGAGACTTCAATCTTGGCCAACCCCTTCCAATTTATTCTATCCACTTCCCTAGATATATCCTAGAGGTCCTGGTATTCTTCAAAGACCAATTTTAGTGCCCTAAAAGAAGGTCTCAAAGAAGCACTTCCAAGAATAGGTAATGTCCGTTACCGATTCTTTCATCTTTATTTATTCTTCCACTTATTCTTCTTTAGTTGTTTCATTATGAAGTAATAAAATCAGTATCACTCATATACTGATATGTTATTATAAGTATGAAACAAACCTATTTCACCATCTATCCATCCTACGGAAAAAGAAATCACCGCGCGTGCGTACGTACGGAATACCGTCTCCACACCGTGGTGTAATCTATTTTCCACAACCACCTTACTTGGATGGGTATGATGGTGTTAATAGTGACTATATATGACTATTATAAAGTGATACGGATTCTTAAATAGTATACATACACTCCAATACAATTCCGCGATCATAGGAATGATATCATCACTCGTGCGTACGTACGGAATACCGTCTCCACGATGTGATGCGACTCATTCTACATGATATTAATTTCATAATGATTATATAAATGAATTGAATGAATTAATATGATATATATTACACTAATAAAATTATAAAAATTAGGTATCTATAACCTAAAGAGTAGAAGAAGAATTTATTCGACAAAACACGCATAAGAACAAAAAGTTATAAACACCCGAATAACAAGTAGAAATGAAATATTACTACTAAGAAGCTAAGAAAATGACCAAATATGATATCATAAAAATAAGTATGATTATAGAATAATTCAATAACATTATTTAAATCATTATACAGGAGTTTCGGACACGTACAAAACATATCATACCTAAGGTAAGGGAGATATCACAATATCATTTTTATCCGAGATTGTTTATACTTTGGCATTTACTGGGGTGTATTTTATCATCCAAATCCACGTTTCCTCAATATGTAATATTATTTCCATTCAACTACAATTTTTTAAATCCTATTTTACCCTTCGGTGAGTTTTTAGTAAAAGATATTAAAGGAATCTTTTGTTGTTTTTCGTACGAGGTACTTTTTGACTTTTCCGACAAAAGTACGAGAAGAATGTTTTTTTTAACCTATCCGGCATGAATGGATTTTTAAAACATTATTTACAAGAAGCATCCTTTACAAGTTTTAAAGTTTATTTTTAATCAACTTCTTTTAGTTTAGAATTGTACGACATGTTAAGAAAGGAAAAGTGTTTTTGAAGAAGAAAGGATATTTTCCTGAAGAATGGAGTTCAAGTGTTTTATAAAAATTATTTTCCATCTAAGATAATATAGGAATCTGTGTCTATCCCTATTATTACATTTATTTGATTATTTTGTGATTGAAATATTTTTATGAAATCCTTTATATTATATGAATTATTTTATGATGTCATGATGTTTAAGATTCCCATTTTTATTACATGGGTTATGCTATGATGTATGGTTTCTGATTTTGTGGCACACATAAGAATGGTATAATTATGAGATGGGTGGGACCTATATCTCCCTCCAATGCATTGGGTAATAATTTTATATCTCATGAGAAAGACATGGCTGGAACGGTAGGTTATACCGGTTCAGTGCAACAGGACTGAAACGAGGAGTGAACTCAGTTTAGAAATGGACTTTGTCCACTAAGATAGTCTTGGCAATGAGTCTTGACTAATAAGAAATGATTCTCTATGATTATGTGTTTATAACACAAAGTTTCATGTTTTAAGTTATTATTATTGGGATTAAATTTCACTACTAAGACTTATCCCATGTTATGAAATTATGATCTCTTTTGCAGTTTAAGATTTCCAAAAGTTATGTGCTTATGTATATGATGTGATTGATATTTCTTTTGTTTACCCTTACTGATCATTTGAGCTCACCCTTTTGTATGTTTTGTTTCCCTAGTTTAGGAAGAAGGTTATTAAGTATAATATGCCAAAAAGGGACTCTAGATATGATGAAATAAATGGGAGGCAAAGTAGATGCTTTATGAACCAGTTGTTTATGTTTCCTAGTTTCTAAAGACACTATACCTATACGGTCCTTTCTTGGTTTGGTTATATGTTGTAATAAGTGTGATTCAATTCTGAAGTAATAACAATGTATGTAAAGTATTGGTCGTTATATTCAAATTAAATGTTTTATAATTATGTGACTTTTAAATTATTTCAAAAAAAGAGATATTTCTTTCAAATAGTTTTTATTTCATCTATGTCAATATCCTTTGATGGATTTTAAGCTTATTTGAAGTTGATTTATTATGATACATAACATCCATATTTTATTGAAGGTTTTGTGATATGTTTGAATTTGGATGTGTTATTTTTATACCATTCATGGTTTAGGGAGAAAGTATTGACATTGCATATGCTAGTTTTAATACTTATGTGTATGTTATGTTTAAACCCTTTCATATGAGGAATGCAATGGACTTAGTATGTGACGGGTGGAGCCCGCTATAGCTCCTCGATGCATGGGTAGGTCTAATGAGACAAACTTGTGTCTTGGCACAAGGTCTTGACAAAATCATATTTGTAGTCTTTGCACAAGGCCTTGACTATGTTGTTATGATAGTCTGGAATTATGCATTCCATCATTATGAAAGTGGTTATTGATATTGCATGTGATTATTCGACTAGTAGAATATCCATGAGAATAAGTAAATGGAATTATATCATTTTATCTTTTCCATATTATACTGAAGTTCATGTTTAAAAGGCTTTGGTTTTAGTTATAAATTTCCTTAAATGTATATTCTTATTTGTGAAAGTTTTCGCTATATTGTTATCCTTACTAGGCATCTGATCTCACCCCTTTCTATGTTTTATTTTTCCTAGGATGTGAAGAAGTATTTTATGAATGAACTACATGGATAGTATAAAAGGGATATGAGTGTGGAGACAAGATGTTGTAGTTTTCACTTTATGGTGTAATGTAAACTTTATGAATGTATCTAGTGATTTCAAGGATACTAAACTAATCGGTCTTTCGAGACATGATCTTTTGTGATCATGCCTATGTTATGTAATAATGCACCGAATCTGGGTAATTGGGTCAGGGCGTTTCAGTTGGTATCAGAGGAAGTTTAGTAAAAACCATGGGAGCTAGATTTAGATACACTCTGATTAGAGCACATAGACCTAAGATGGACATTGAGGATTAGTATAGAAGAGATTCCTAGAATTTTGGTATTGTAGATATTTTGTTTATTTTTCATGCAATACATTTCTGACTGGATATGAGCAGGTAGAGGCTGCTCTGGCACAGATATAACAAGGTGTCATACCTGAAAACACCGCATTGAGTTAGACTCGAACGAGAACTGGTGCACGACAACGGGCCTTCCTGCACTCTTGGTTATGACACTCCTAGGGGATATGCTTCAGATAATTCTCATTTTCTTTAGAACTATTTTGAAGGGTTTATGAGTATATAATTACTCAATGAAAATATTTTTATGATTATTGATTATATCCATAAACTGTTTAATTTATGGTAAGTATTTTACAAGTTGGATTTATGTATTGTGATTCATAAACTAATCTGGTGTATTACATTGTTTAGAAATGGCACCTAGTGGAAGAAATGGAAACTATATCAATGCAAACACTCCATGTAGGGATTTTACTCATTCTCAAGATAATTATAGTGGTGCTGGTGATGCAACTGGTGCAGATCATCAAATCACCATACTGGGACAACTCACTCAGGTTATGAATAATAACCTTACCCGTATAGAGCACCCTGATCCACAACGTGGAGGATCAACGTTAGATCGATTCTTGAGGAAACTACCACCAACATTCAATAGGAGTACAAATCCCTTAGTAGCTGATCAATGGATAAATTCTTTTGAGAAAATATTCCATGCCTTTGGGAGTAGTGAAAGGGAAAAATTTACCATGGGAGTTTACCGCCTCACTGGAGATGCTGATCAATGGTGGTCATTGATTCATAACACGAAGGAAGATGATGAAGTATCAAATATGGAATGGAGGGATTTCACAGAGATGTTCTTAGAAAAATACTTTCCATGTGACTATTGAGCAGATATGGAAAGGAAATTTCTGCGCCTGAGGCAAAAGGAGGATAAGAATGTCACAAAGTATGAGACTAACTTTACAAGGTTAGAAAGGAATGTTTTAGATTATATATGTAACCCAAGAATTAAGATTGATCATTTCTTTGATGGGTTAAAACCATTTCTTCATCGAGCATTTGTGTTAGAATCCTTCTCATCATATGAAGATATTGTCTCATGTGATATCAAGATAGAAAAAGAATTCTCTATGTCTTATGACATTAAAGAAAATGAAGAGAAGAAGAGATATGTTGATCAATCTGGAAATGGAAATAAGGGGAAGAAAGGAAAATTTTAATATCCATCCTACAGTAAATGTGGGAAGAGACACCCCGATACTTTCTTAAAAGGAATGGGAGTTTGTTACAAGTGTGGTGAAAAAGGCCACCAAGCTCATGATTGCAAGAGGAAGAAAGAATCTAACAATGTTTAATGCTACAACTACAAGGAGATGGGAAATTATGAAAATGAATGTCGTATGTTTCTAGGGAACTTACCCCAAAAAAGGACAAGGGATCAAGGCCAAGCATATGATATCACTACTACTTAGGTAAAGCTCTGAAAGATGTGGTGGCAGGTAATTTAATGGTTTCCTCAAGTTTAGAAAACACATTATTTGATTCTGGATAATCACATTATTTCATATATTTCCAGTTTTCTAAGAAAATTAGATATTTCCAATTTTATTTAACAAGGGAGTAGTCAGTTAAAACTCCTAAGGGAAGTATCATTGCAACAAGTCTTTGTGAATCAGTCCCCATTAGAGCACACAAATGTTATTTATCTACAGATCTCATCATCATAACCATGATTTATTTTGATATAATCCTCGATATGGATTGGATTACAGACCATGATGATAAGATTTATTGTAAGAAGAAGGAAGTTGCAATTTTTTATGATGATGATAAGGAACACCTTATCTTTAGAGAAGAATCGTCACCACCAAATTCTTATTTATATCCACCCCCAGTAGCTCAACTAAATTCAATTATCAAGGAAGAATAGAATGAAATGACTGTGGGTGAGGAATGGAATGTTCAAATAGAGTATGTACCTATTGTGAAAGAATATGTTGATGTGTTGATAGAAGATTTTCCTGGACATCCTACAGAACAAGAAATTGAGTTTTCTATTGATTTAATTCCTAGATCAAGGCCCATATCGAAGTCCCCTTATAGAATGGACACTTTGGAATTAGTAGAACTAAAGAAAAAACTAGAGGAATTGAGTAATAAAATATTTATTCACCCTAGTATTTCTCCATGGGGAGCCCCTGTCCTTTTTATTAAGAAGAAAGATGAATCTATGAGGTTATGTATCAACTACAGGGAGATCAATGCTATAATAATAATGACCAAGTATCCCCTACCTCACACTGATGATTTATTTGACCAACATCATGGAGATCAATACTTTTCAAAGATTGACCTTCGATCTGGATACCATCAGTTGTTTATGAAGATGGAATTTTAAAATTTGGGAGGGAAATTTGTGTTCCCAATATACTAGTTCTAAAAAGAGAATTGTTGGATGATGCTCATAGTTCCAATTTCTCTATACACCATGGGAGCACCCAAATGTATTGAGATGTGAAGGAACATTTTTGGTGGGACAACATGAAGAGGGAGATTGATGATTTTGTGTCAAGATGTATGGTTCCATTAATGTTGTACACTCTTCATCCTCAAGGGCTATTCAGATTGGATTATATCATGAATACTAATCCATAAAGGAGGGATTTAAAACCCAGTGGTGGCATCAACCAAAAGTTTTGTCACAAAAATGGGAATTTAATCCTTCATACATTGATTGTTGATATCCTATAAGCTGATACATACTCTCATCGGTCCTTTATTCTTCCAAACAGGAAAAATTTTAGCTAGTCATCTTGGATACTAGACCTCCGTGACGAAGATGGTTTTGATGAACTTATCAACATCAGCATCAACCGGGGAACTATGAGAAGGGTGCATCTTTCTAGGAGGATGTATGAACATGCAATGACTTGCTGGAAGACCATGGTTGTGGACTACGACATGAGTATAGAGTCCCATAATCTCATCATAACTCTAGTAAAACTAATCACGTTATTACTTCAGGATGTCCACGTATAACTGTTGTTCTTAGATAGAAGTAGTGCAACTAATAAATGTCAGTTTTAGATTAGTCTTGTTACTGAGGTTCAATTGTACCAATTCATCGACCGTAGTGGAGATAAAATCATATATAGAGGGAGGATAATCCTCTAAATCAACTCCATTATTCATAGAGGAGGGATCTTCGATGAGAGGCATTTCTTCTGAGTCGACAGATCCTGACTGGCCACTGGCGCCAACCTGTGCGATGGGGGACATTGCATCAGGGGACTCCATTATTTCCAAAAACATAGTGATAAAAGCTGTCAACTTGATCCCATCTGGAATTTGACCCAAGTATCCACTCTTGTGGATATCAAAGCAATAGTGGTGCATTGTCTACAACAAGTTTATCCCAGCCCAACGAAAGAAGCAAGTATAACGTATTTCCATTTCCATGGGGTGGAGATCTCGATACCTTATGAGAGTAGGGGGATCTAGGATCACCCAATACTTATTTTTATAGGAATATGAGGTGATATTTTAGTGTCCTTTAGACATGAGAATGTTTTCCCTCTCATTCTTGAAATAACAAATAATTGCCTCAAGACTGGATTCATGGCCCCCATTTGGTGGATCATGAAACTTTAGACATCATCTAGGTCTATCCAAGGGTTGTTCATAGACCTAATGTGTTTAACCTTGTTAGCATGAATATTCTTATCCTTGTTCTTGTAGTAGTCGACACCAAGATAGTGGTCTTCATTACAGGTAAAGGGAGACACATCACCTTGAATGATGTCTACATGTCCATTAATGGAGTAATTATGGCATTTGTGATATGAAGAATGGACTGATTCATGCAAGTGGAGTCATGGATTACCCATCAACATGTTGTAAGCAGTGTCCTGTGAGATAAATAGGAACTCGATACTGGCCACTAGGACCCCGAACTAGTTATTCATGAAAATAATGATGACTGGTGTCTTCTTCATCCTATCATAACCATGAATTTTTAGGTCATATGGACTTAGATCAGCCTCGTATAACCCCATCTTGTAGGGTGTCTGTGTTGGGATATGGTTAATCCATGAGACTATGTCAACAAGACAATAAAGAACATAGATGTTGTTGAATTGGTCAGTGATGTAAAGCTGGAGGATGTTCCCCCGTATAGAGGAACCTTTATATTCTCCAGAGAATGAAATAATGGTCTGACATTCTGCATTCTTGACTACCTCATCCTGAAAGGCTTTAACTGATGCTACCTCTGTATCAAACTGGAGGGATCTTCACAAGCCTTAGAAATGGCTTCATGCATATAATTTTATATGAGAAGAGCGTCAAGTAGATATATCTTAGTAGGAATGCTAAAAATATGCTTAAGGATATCATACTTCTGTGCCAAGCATGAAATTCTGTTGATATGAGGTCTTTCTATGGAAGGAGGTACAAAGGACTCTTCTGGGTAAACTAGCTGTCGACTAGTGTTGGGAATGACCTTCTTCTCACTAGTAAAAACACATGGAGTGACTACTGAATGGGGTCTGGATGACTAAGGCTGATCTGAAATAGAACGTGGATGATCTTATTATGGTCCTTATGGCTCCACCTGAACATGTAGCACAAATGGCAGTGAAGGAGGATCTGGAGATACAAGATGAGAAGCCTGCATGTGCTAAGCTCTATGCTGGGCCTATTTCCTGCTTTTAGTGGCATGTACATCTTGGGTAGAAGTAATGTCCAACTACTCTCGACGACTTATATAGTCGCGGCTCTGTCGATGCTTGCATCGACTGGGGTCGTTGGGAGGATCCGTCCAATGCTCTTTGTAATCGGGAACCATGTAAGGGTTTACCAGCTCCATGGTATTAACTAAAGCATACACCTGATCATCACTAGAATAATCCTTCAGCACTAAGATGAATTAGGTGTAATTCATCATCATCGGGGGCATGAAGTCCTCGAGAGTACAAGATGGTGATGGCATCAGTGGGGGACGTTGTTTTTCCTTGAGTTACTAATTCTTTCCTTTATGAGAAAAGGAATGTTGAGACGTCGATGCATAAGTAGTGGCTATAGGTGATGTGGAAACATCGTAAGGCTTGAGTAGATTCAAAAATTTAAAGATAATACCATGGGCACATGCGGCTAACTTACGAGCCATAAAATCAACAAATATTTGGGACCCACGGTTAGGAACCTTCTTCCACTCACCTTCTTTGTCACTATTGTTGTCAGGCTATATGAATACACATTCCACCTATGCCAGGGATGGGCCTAACTTGACTATTATGTCATCAACCTTATCTTAGATCTAGTATTTAAACACATACAAATGCTTATAGGTGTGCCCCCATGATCTATTATTAGGTTATGTAATTGGGGCGATCATGAGATATTCATCTTCGAGCCTCCTACATTCTAGAAACAACAGTATTCTCTATTACAAGGAACATCAAGAAATATATGGGAACCTGATACAAATTAAATGAGTAGACCCAGTTCATTCAATCTAGAAAGGGTTCTTGAGGATCTTGGCCCTGTCGAGGGGCTGGAGGATCCTATTGAGGAGGTGGAACTTGGTTTTCTCTCCTAGGTGGTGGTGGCACATTATGCATGGTGCCTGCTAATTTTTAGGTAGACAGTGCTGGGCCAGAGGCTACACCTGAGGTGTTATGTCTCTGCGAGGCTATGGAGGTGGCTCAACTTATAATAACTTCAGCATCCCTAGGGGTCTCTATTTGGGATACTGCAGAGGTATCGGGCTTCACATCCCATCTCGTGGTAACTATAGTATACAATAGATGTGCCTTCTTGGCCTGCTGTGAGGCTTCCTCTAGACACTTTCCTTTATTATAGAAATATCAAAATCCCCCATGTGTAGATCTGTGTGATGATATTGTGGACCATTTTAGTTATGGCGTTCCCCACAAACATTTTCATCAGGTGATCCTAGGTCAGAAGAATATCAAGGGAGTAGGTGAGGACTTTCCACTGGGAAACAAAGTCCATGACTCACTCATCATGCATTTGTTAACAGATGAATAGGTTTGCAATACTCATCTTCTAGGTGGGGGAGATAAACTGGTAAATAAACTACCTAGTAAGATCTTCATGATTGGACACTAACCTAATGGTTAGCTGATTGTACTAGAAAAACACAGGCCCTTTCAATGTTAGTATGAAACAATGGAGTTTGGTGGCCTTTTTGCACTGGAGTTCCCCATATGGTCCAACATCTTAAGATGATGTGGTTCAGATAAAACAGTAGATTGGCAGTCCAATTAATGGGGGAAAATGTAGGATTTCTGAAACTGGGGGGGGGGGAGGGGTGCTAGAATATCATCCACCCATTATGGTTAAGGATTTTTGTTAGGTGGTAGTGACACCTATCAATTTTTTGAATCCTTGATATGGGAAATAAGGGATGCCATTGGATAATATGGGTGAGGATTCCTATTTTGATGAGGATCCCAGACCACCAGTGCATTGGCTGGTTCCTCAACATGATAATCATGTCCGACGGCTTGGGGATCGGCTGGTGGAATGATCTATGGGGCTTCTTGGGGAACAAAATATAGAATGACTGGGGGAACCTGAGTTGGATCTCGAAGAGGATAGTGCAGCTCGGGAGGATTTGGTGATACATATCATGCACTCTTAACATAAACTCTGGAATTTACCATGTCTATGTGGGAATGATGGTCAAGGTCCCATGGTGGAAACTTGTTCATGGGAGGGTGTACCTGCCCAAGCTTCCTCGGTAGAGGATTACTATAGTGTGGTCACAGTTCCACAACATGGTCAGTGAGAAGGTCATAAACAGTCTTTTTATGTTCCATGAGTTTTTGACACAACGTGGCCTTTTTGAGGGTCATCTTCCATCTTCTTTAATGAGCCGAATATGGTCAGTTGGTTTGACGACCCCAAGAAGCTCTTTGCCCTTATTGGGATTCTTACCAAGGTCTAAATACTCTATAGGTACAGGATGACCCAATAAATTAATTTTTGGTGAGTAAACCTTCCCAATAGATCAAATAATTGTTGAACCCCTCCCCCCAAGAGGTAAGTTATCCTCGAAGAAGATCTAGATCATTTCCTCATTATGATAAGCCATCCATGTTGACAGCAATTGTACCTAAAGGCATAGCCTAAATATCACCTAGAAAGTTGGGATGACACTAGATAAAACTAAAATAAAGGGCTGCATACTACCCCAACCAAAGATATAAACATGGTGAAATCCTCCTTAAAATTTTTTGGAGCACCTTAATGCTCTGAACACATCATTTATTTAGGGTATGCTGGAAACTGGGCAACATTGGGCATTGTTCTATAATGAGCACTGCCATGTTGACCATATGGAATTATAGGAAAATATCATAAAAGTGTTCATGGATATTTGGGTATGCAACCCACCAATAATGAATATAGAAGTGTGTCACCTAGATGGATTGGAAAATGCATGCAACCTCCAACTGGGTAAGATAATCAGACGTACTAAAGTTTGCGGTTGCAACTGGACATAACATCATTGAGAAATGGCCCGCTACAAGGATGTCCCACATGCACCTCGGCTCTGACTCACGGTTTAGCCCATGGTTTCTCCATTCATCATTTGGGGGTAGATGTGTGTCTGGTAATGGAACTGAAGCAGACCGTTCTGACGGTAGGCTAGCTAATGGATAATACGAAGAGAAGGCTGATAATCCACTGTGTCATAGTCTATCCTCGAAAGAATGAAATGACTACACCACCAAATCTCAGTATGATGGAATAGCAACCACAGTTTCCTTCATAGGGGTTGTGGTTACTATTAGTGGGTCATGCTTCTTCCCATCCTTTAGTGGTCCCCATAACAACTGGCCATTTTCTCTAGTTGAGGTAGAGAATGAGAATTTTAACCATAGGGACGATTTCATGGCCATGCATTAGAAAGAGGCCAAATGTTCCTCCCCCTAGATGTATCTTCGTAGGGAGGTAATAATTTATTGGATCTCACAATCTGTAAGGATGAGGCTTATATGACTTGTTCCTTCTATGACCCTTGAAACAAAAGATCTAGGTGAGGTATCCATTACCGAATCTCATTCCGCCTCAGATTCTGAGAAGCAGATGGGTTTAATCACATTCTAATACCTAGTAGTATTCTTCTTTTGGAAATAGTGACCTACCCTCCTACCATGAGATTACTCTTCAGTATAGGAAACAATTTCAACATGAGGAGGACATTCGTCCAAACTAATGCGGGGGAGGAGAGGACTTCCTCTTGGGTGATCCAGGGTGTGAGAAGCACCTAGAAAAATGTCAAACAAAACACAAGGAGCCCCCCCCCCCCGTGTCCACTAGTTTCCGTGTGGAGGGAATATCCACGAGAAGTGATGGAGTGGGTAGGTCCTCCGCTAGATATTTTAGGATCATGGGTAGTATTTTCATGTTTGTTTCCCATTGTAGTGATAGTACGAGGGGGGGCCTTCTTATTGGTCATACTAAACATGGGTATAACCTCAATGTTGGATGCTAGTGAAGCGGGGAAGACCACTTATTCCATGATTTCCGAGATGAGGAGGACCTTACTTGGATTTGTAATGAACATCTTGTAGACCCCCACTATGATGGTTGACTAGGTGAGGAGGATCTTCTCATCGCTAACCTAAGACAGGAGGAACAACTCCAGACCTGGGATCACGGGTTCGGAAGAAACCTCTATGTATGATGCCAGTGCGAAGGGAATGTACTCCACTCGTACTGACGGTGACATGGGGATGACCTCAACTCCAAGCTTGGGAGTAGGGAGGACCTAAACTCTCATTGGTGGTGGCATTGGGAGGACCGCCATACTTGATGTCATCGTCGTGGGTCAGCTCACGACTGGGACTATCTGTGTCAGTGACCAAGAGAGTTTTCCCAACCTACATGTGGAGAATTTGGGGCTTCAATACTATCCATCCATATAAGTGCCTCTATTTTGTATAAATGGGGAATTATTGGAATTATTCGACAGTGGTGCGAGCCACTGTATTTGTTGATGATGATTCCCCATAGCAGGAGACATCCTCAACTTTCAACCAACATTGGCATCAGGTTAGCCAAACTATGGTCTATGGTTCATGTGTATAATTCACGTGTTCCATAGACTATTGGACTGAGTGATGATGCTGACGTAGCCTGGGGGAGCCCTCCTTGGTGGCCTTTAAAATGAGATCACAACTGGGTTGGTGCATAAATCCCTCACCTCGTTGGCATAAGGGGGAGAGTCATCAAAGAGTTACAGGGAGAGGCTACCAAACGATTATAGGTTAAAGTGGGGAGCTTCAGATCCCTGTGCGGCCCATTGGGGGGGAGATATTAAGGAATAGAATACACTAGGTCCTGTCATGCCATATCCCGAGTTGGGATAACCCATTCACCCTCATACCATTGGATGAGGTCATTAATCCCTTTCCTCTGAACAAGTTCAGACAGTGAAATAGGGTATGGGTGCCCAATAACAATTGATATTTCAGCTATCATAGAAGATATGGATCCATGTGGGATTACTATATTTGTGTTTACATAGACCCTACATCAGTGGGTTGGTAGTGATTAGTTTCCTACCATTGTATCTTGGGTCCTGTAAAGCGGGAATATTTAACCGTTAATGCTGAAATAAGGAAAGCGACGTCAAGTGCCCTAGCTCCATTCAATATTCCATGATTAGTAAGAATGATCCATGATGAAAATATCCCATATCAGGATTTCCATCATCCGAATTCCCCAATATGTGGTGAGTTTCATGACAGGACTAATATTTTCATGGTGGGACCCAACGCCAAATAGCTGGATCTGGATACACGCATATCCACTAATGTATCAAACTCTAATAATCTCCTCATTATGGATAATAACTTTATTTCATGTTCTCCATTTATATTTCAAACACTTTTTTAAGGGTGAAATACGGTCTGTGGGGGAATCCCTATTTGTTTCTCTACATTCCATCTTTTCAAATGGGGTGGAATCAATCGCTTATTCAAGGATATTTTCTCCTTGATCAAAACGGGATGATGTGATGTCATTTTATCCTTCAATGGATTCCTCCTCAGAATTCATCATATAGTATGGGTCTCCCTTAATGATTAAGACTTTGTTCATGAAACTATTCCTAGTGTAATATCTTTTTGGACACCTATAATTACACTGCTTTATTCAGGACACTCCAAGGGGTCATATCAGGGCACCAACCATATATCAGGAGAGTAATCACGTTAGACGTCGCGGTCATCTTTGGTCAAATAAACACCGATACGTCTGGGTTTCTTCCCCTTATGATTTGGCATCTTGATGGATCAGATGACTGTGGAATCCCATGTTGAGTGCATGTAATTATATTCCATATGCATGTCCCTGATGTTTTCCTCAGCATCCCATGTTTGACATAGGGTATGTTGTGAGGGTAACGTCTGGGATAGAGGGATCCGACTGATCAGAACACTAATAGGAGTGGATCTGATGGGTTCATCCCCATGAGGGATCACCTAAGGGGTTTGCTGGATGCGTGGATCAAAACATCTATGGAAGACAAATCCAAAAATTTGTGGGACCCTATCAAGGGGACATTAGGGTTTACTGATGGCTGGTATTGAACCTCTTGGAGGTTTTCTATGTACCATGTCTAGGAGATAGGGATCAAAACCCATGTTGATCAGGGTGAGGCAAAGGATTATGGAGTACACAAAGGACAAAAACCCGGAGACATGTCGGGTTTTATACATGGATAATAGCTCATCATAATTGGGACAATTCTAGTTGGACGGTTATAGATTATTTGTTGATTATTCATGGTTAGTGGCCCAAGGTAAAGGCTAGATCTCATCAGGATGTGGCAACACAAGTAATATTCAGGATGGACGTGGATAGGGTGTAGAAGGATAGAGTGAGTTGGGAAGGAACTGATGTTAAGAAGATGGTGATGTTGGGATTGATCCTTAGAGAGGATTCCTACATATCCATGTGGTGAGGAATCAATGTCCATGTAGATCAGTGGGGAGATAGGACACCTGAGGAGGCGGCCCTTTATAATGGACATGTGTATGGGACCCAGAGGAAATATATCATCGACATTGAGGCATGACCTTCCTGATACACAAAGGATCATTCAAGATACCAGGAAGGAACATGAATGATGGGATTCAACCTCATGTAGGTTTCCTACATATCCATGTGGCAGGGAATCAAAGTCCACATAGTTCAGCATGGAGGAATAGAAATGGGGTTTGCATAAAGGACAACAACCTGGAGACATAATGGGGCTTATGCATAGTTAGCGTCCTGAGAGTTGGTATGACGCCACTAGGACAAACCAATGATGTGGGTACTAGCAAATGTGACACCAAATATTACTTGTGTTTAGTGTCGAACCTCAGGGAGGATTCCTTCATATTGTGTCCAGGAAATAGGGATCAAGAGCCACGTAGTTCAGGGTTAGGCATAGTATTAGGGTGTGAATGGTGGACATTGACCTGAAGATGTTGTCAGGTCCTATATGTGGTTAGAAGCGTGAGATTGGTAGAACACCCTTGGGTGGACCAGAGAGTTGGATCCGAATGAAGGAGAATACAACAACCTATCATAGATTGGGGTTGATCCTCAGAGAGGCTTCCTGCGTACCCTATCTAGGAGATAGGGATAAAAACCCACGTAGTTCCTATTCATACAGTTTAGCACCATGCAGGACAAAAAAAGGGAATACAGTTTAACGTCATGTAGGATGGGGGTGAAGCAACATGATGTGGTCAGGATCAATGGGTGATGGGCTTGAACCTCAGGGGTGGGGGGTTCATACATACCTTACTCTGAAAGGGGAAATGATCAAAGTCCACATAGTTAGTAAGGAGGGATATAGTTTTACATCCTATGGGATGAAGGTGAAGTGACATGAAATGGTCGGGACCGATGGGTGGTGGGCTTAAAACACAGGGACACTTCCTACATACCTCTCTCAGAAAGGGGTAATTATCAAAGTCCATATAGTTCAGAGGGGGTGTATAGTTTAACATCCTATGGGACAAAGGTTAACCGACATGAAGTGGTCGAGACTGATGAGTGTTGGGCTTGAACGACAAGGAGGCTTCCTATGTACCTTGATCAAAAAGGGGAGAGGATCAAAGTACACATAGTTAGGAAGGGGGGTATAATTTAACGTCCTGTGAGACAAAGGTGAACCGCTGTGAAGTGGTCGAGACTGATGGGTGTGGGGGTTGAACCTCAGGTAGGCTTCCTACCTACCTTTCTTAGAAAGGGAGAGGGATCAAATTTCATGTAATTCATAAGGGAGGATATAGTTTAACATCATTCAGGACAAAGTTGAAGCAACGTGATGTGGTCAGGACAGATGGGTGTTGGGCTTAAACATTAGGGAATCATTTTACATACCTGGATTGGAAAGGGGAAAGGATCAATGTCCACATAGTTTGGAAGAGGGGATACAGTTTGACATCATTCGAGATAAATTTTAACCAATGTTAAGTGCTTGGGATTGATGAGTGTTGGGATTCAACCTCTAGGAGGCTTTGTTCATACCTTGATCGGAAAGGGGAAAGGATCAAAGTCTACCTAGTTCAGAATAGGGGGCTTGGAACATACATGCTAATGCAGTACATGGAGGATTTCATGGCCGTTGCTTACTCAAAGCCCACACGAGTAATGGTCGGTGTGAGAAACAAGAGGTAATGAAGAACTTATGATCACTTCGTGAAAGGTGTGTCTCTGAGTAATAGAGTAGGGATAATGCATGGTTAGCAACCTAAGGAGGTGGAGATTGGGACCTACTCCAGGATGGTTTACTGGTCGTAATAATTGCAAAGGGGGAGTTACAGGGTAAATAATGTCCTTGTACATATATCTCCTATAGAATTTGCATACGGAATAAGAGAGGAGGACAAAGGATGATGCCTCATGTAAGAAGGATAGGGGCCTACACCATGATAGTTTCCCTTCCTCACAAAAATATTTCCTTCCATTTAAGGAGGTTCTCATTCTATGTGAGGAATATCTCACTTCTGTGGAGACTAGTGGGGTTGGAAAATGTCCAAGGCTGGGCACCCTATGTATGTTGCATAGGGTGAGGCCATAGTTTAGCGTTATGTGCTGAGGATGATGGTTCTTGGTGGTTTAACTTCATGTAGCTTGGATAATGAGGATTCACTTCTCACCCCCTGTACATACATAACCGGCACCCTTTAACCCTTGGTGGAGGGAAGGCACCGATAATTATGTATGGAGATGGGGTTATGGAGTGATCCATTAATGGTGTCATGTTAGTGTGGCTATGCAAACAATCATTAGCTGTTAGCTTGCCTATGTGAAGAAGTGTGAGGCTATGCATTGAAATATAAAGCACCAACCAATGAACCTTGAGATCACTTCGTACAAACTTAGAGGTCTATAGGGGAGAAATGTATGTGAAACAAAAGGTTTCAAATGAAAGGACCTTGTGATGATCTAGTGATCCACATAGTGGAGGGACTCCGTGAAGTGGTATTCATTGCAAATTGGATTGTCCGAGTCTAGGAGTGGGGTACACATACATATAAAAGGTGCTTCGTGAAGTTAAAGTGCTTTTACAGAGTAGGAAATCACAGAGAATGGGTTCCATGAAAAGCATGGCATTGTGAAGAAATGTACATCATGAGGCAGAATGATTCTACCTTAGCATGGGGTTATCATGTGCATGGAAGGTACTTCATGAAGAATTAGTGCAATGTGAAGACCCAAGATCTATTAGGGAGCTCCTTCCATTGTGATGCCCCGCGGGCTCTACGAAGGGCTTCCCTGCTTAATGAGGGGTTGTATTTGAGCTAAGGGAAATGTCTTTCTCAATGATAACGTACACTGAAGCCCTCAATTCTTTCAATGATTCACAGAGAATAAGGTTCATTTAAATTTTATAACATAGAAGGATAAATTTAGGGGTATTCGTCCTTTGGGTCTGATGTAAGCATGATATTTATAAGCGATATAGGCGGACCGAAGTTCTGATAGCTCATTGTGATGCCACATGGCTCTTTGCGAGCGGAATGGGATTGAATGAACTTTTTGTAACCATAGAGTCGACCTTCATCCCCTAATTAGTGAATAGGCCTCCTTAATTCTATCCATAGTGTTTGTGAAAGATTATATCAATTTACAAGGGATCACATAGGTGATCCGGTTCCCTTCGTGGTGTGAAGCATTCCGTCAATTGCGTCGTAACCATAGAGCCTTCCACCTATTTCCTTTATAGAGATCATAGAGGGGGCCATGGCATTGTGCTGACTGCAGTGTTGAGGGGCTTCGAGATGGCTATGGCGTTGAAGGGATTCATGAAGGAGCTTCACAAAGTAGCCATTTTGGCATTGGTGTTCTCTTTTCTTATTTTTCCTTCGCAGGAATAATGGCACCAAAAAGTATATTAGCTATTATTTTTTACAATAAATACTAGGTAATATATTATTAATCCTCTTTTCACACAAATATATTTTATAAATTGAAGGAATAAAATTTTATAAAAATATTTTGTTAGTATCTTTTTTGTACTAACTAATTCAAAATATAATGTGAGCTTTATTATATATATATATATATATCATAACTTTTTTTAAATTTTTATACATACAAATTTATAGATACAATATTATAGTCCATATTTTATTACATTTAAGGGTTACTAATGGTGAAGGATATCTAACATTACTTTTATTTATGGATGAAAAGTTAATTCTTTTATATTCCACCCCATTAATAATAATTGCATCATCCAAATTTTAATACATGGAATAAAACAAGTGAGAATACTTTTTATTCATTACATTCTCAACTCCCCATGTATATTCTTCAAACATACTATTTCATTATATTACTTTTACCAAATGTGTGGACTTTTTACAATGAATAATATTTATATGATCCAGAACATCCAATGATTATTCTTCATAGGAGAGACCATGTGCTATTTGCAGAGACTTCGAGTTTAGTTCATGTGAATTTCTTGGTATGTACATCTTAAAAACAGAGACATTGAATCCATCATATTATTGGATGATTTTATTTTATATTCAATGTGATAGGCTATATCCTCAAGATGATCAAGGATCTAGAATGGATTGATATCCCTAGGTATCATCTTCTAGTTTATCTATAGTCATATAACATGATTTCGAGGATATATTTAAAGGAACGCCTTCTAACCAACTTCAAAATCGAGATCTCATCGATGATAACCTAGATAACTCTTCAACTAGTTTTTTATCTTTAATATTTTATTGAAGAGTTTGAAACTTCTATATCATTTCATAGAAAAGGTCAGGACCTGTCCAATTTTTCTCTCAAAATTCATTTCTTTACATTGTATTCCTATATATATTGCTATAAAAGCATCAAATAGTGTTTTAGAAATTCGAGAATGAATTTTTTTTATATGAAAACACTCCCATGGGGAGGGTTCGATCTCAATATATATATAAATTCATAAAATAAGATCTAAGAGTATACTCTATAGATTTAATTTTCCTTGAAATAACCATCCCTATAAGGATGATATGAAATAATGAAACTCAACACTATCTCTAATCCATTCGGAATAATTCTCCATAATGTCATGTTAAAAATCAAATCCCAATATGATTCAATAGACCGTGGTACTCAATGAAGCCTTACCACATACCTTATATATATCTTGGTATGTTCATAAAGGGACAAATATTTAAGGATGTAAATAAAATGTTCTTAAATTATAAAGTGATAAACTACAACCTGAATAACATTATAACCTTTAGATGTTTTAGGGAGTACTACGATGAAATGCATGTTGATGTTTTCCAATTTCTATATAGGTATGGATATTGGTTTCAAAATACCAATACAAATTTTTTGATAACCCTTATCTTTCTAAAATGATAATCATTGATATATTTATTCTTCAATTTATCTCTTTATATTTTCCCATAAATATTTATGACTCACATATTGATACATATTCATTTTTCTTGGATGAATCGAGAAGGATGATATCTCAGAATAATCAATAATCTCTCTCTATAATTTTTTCTTAGTTTTATATCTATCTAGGTTTCAAACCATATAACTCTATCTTTATAAAATTTGATTCCTTGAATATTCTCTAAGTTTTTTTGGCTCATCATCATCTTTAAAGTATTCTTTGATCATCATGTGAACTGATGATTGATCTTTCACATGGGAAAGATCAGATTTCTCAACTTTTTTTATGACTTCAACATTAATCAAATGAAAATAGATTAATATTGGGTCCTTTTAAACCCTTATCATAGATTATTTAGTATGACCTTTGCTTCGTAAGCCATTAGGTTCCATGTTTTGATTCTAAGGGTTGTAATATTTGTGCAGTCTAGTAATTCATTTGTTGCAATCATCTACATTAGATCATATTTCACACCTTCTATGTGAATATATATTTTTAACACTTTTATTAAGTATAACTATCAAACTTTTCACCATAGAAAAAATAATTCAAAATTTATAATTAAAATATTTTCTTTTCAACCTCTAAATCACGTGTCATGTAAATTTTCACATTATTTTTTATTCAACATATTTAATAAGAAAATTTCCTATAATTTTCCTATGGAATCATCATAATAACGTTATTAAGGCAACACTATATATTACAAACCCTTTGAAACTAGAGGGTAACGTAACCACAAGACAACCAACCAAACTATTCATCAATTACTTGAAGATTTCTTTATATTCATCCATTCAAAGGAATTTCACCCCAAATGTGTCAGATTGGTTACTATATTTGATTTTGTTTATAAACATCCATTATATATTAGATAATATCGAGGTAATATGAGAAAATAAAAAATCATGTTTTTTGTTGTTGGTCTTCTATATTGTTCAATAACTATTGTTTTTATGGATCTGATGATATACCCTCATTCGTAATTACATGACCAAAAAATAAAACCATTTTATTCTATAATTTACATAATTTAAATCAGAAAATCAACTTCTACTTTGTTTTTTTCAACACAACCTATAAATGATAATTATTCTATTCAATTCACTTTATGTATATAAGAATATTATCAATGAAGATAATATAGAAAATCATAACCTAATAAAAAAAATCATGATTTATAACATGTTATTCACTTTATTACATTTCTATGATCCTTTTGGTTTATTGTTTTAGAGAATTGGGTAAAATATTACAAAAATGGGTGGAAATTTCCACAATGTATCCATTTTTCAACAATAGAAGTTCTTTATTAAAAAAACATTTTTTATTCAAGGAATTTTTCCTTTATTAAAACCAAGAAATAAAATTAGTATCAAATAATCCTCAAAAAGTATAAAAAAAATTAAATACATTTGGATAATAAAAACAATTCCCAATCAGGGATATAAAAATCAATTAATTGTGTTAGCCCATTAAAAATTCATGAAACTCAATAAAAAATATTTCATTTTTCTTTGTAAACATTTCAATCAAGTAATAATTTACATCACCAAGAAATTAATTTAATTGCCTAAATTTTAAATAAAAAATCTCATATCAAATCATATAAGAGAAAAAATTATCGTGATGGTTTCATGGAAAATATGAAAACTGAATAAACAAAATTTCCTGAAAAACATGTTCCTTACCCTAAAAAGGTGAATAAAAGTTTCATTAAACAAAATATCATTAGATTACATTGTGAAACCAAAATAAGTCAATGAAAAACTAATAATCTGGTATATAAATAACATGTAGCTACCATGAGACAACACCTTCATGTAACTATTATAATCACTCTTATAAATGGAACAACCTACTCAGTCAATTCCGATATAATTCCTTAGAGAAGGTAATTATTTCCCAATGCATTAAAGAGATATATCAGGACCACATGTATTAATGGATAGTGTACAAGGACATAACATACAAAAAATATAAATAATTATTCATTTCCATCATGAAATATCATAAATTATTCCATTTTACATATATCCTTAATCACTCTTGTGATATAGGTAAAAATAAGGATAAAAGTAGTTTCTCTTCGAAATTTTTTTAAAACCATTCATAGATGAATGGGAAATAATATTTTATTTTGAAAATAATTATTAAATTAATAGGAATAATATTTAATAGTATTGTTTATGAAGGTGGTAAAATCCTCTCATTTCGTATACATTAATAAATATTCCATTCCCAATTTTGAAAAAAATATTAATTATATCATATTTGAAATATATTAAATGAAATATTTTAAAACCTAGATAAATTATATTAGAAATTATTTAAAATTAATTGGAAAATATATATTAAATATGTTAATAACATACATGAATCATTTTACATAACATGGATATGGAGTAAAATTAGAGGGAATTTTGAATACATTTAAAATAAATTTTTAAATTAAATTCATCACCTCATGTATGATTCACAAAATACATACATTAAATCTATTATAATACACATATATTAATTATAAAAATTATTAATAACCACTTTATGGATTATTCACTTATTATTAACCCTTTTATTACCATTCCTTATAAATTAGTTATTTTCTTGTATGTCATTTTGGGAATGTTTGGTTCATAATCACAATACAACTTTGGTTAATTAATAATTGTCAAAGGGATCATTGTTAAATAATATATATAATATTATTAATTATATTATTAACTACTTTATGCACTTAATATAATTTTAGAGTCAAATTTTAAAGGAATGTGTGAAAATTGAATTATATCACTTCGTGAAGGGGGAATTCCACACATACACTACTGTGATGTTATCATTTTTAATGGAATAATGGTTAAAAATAGATTATATATTATATTTTTGAATAATAATTATGTCATTAATAATATATATATATATATATATTCAATAAATAATTCATCATAAATTTTCATCAGTGGTCACGTTGGAAAATATAACACACTGCTTCGTGGATGTGGTAGTCCACATGTACACATGGAAAATGATTTCCTTCTCCATAGGACGTAAAAAATATTAATAATGGGTGTGACATGAAAATAATTAAATTTAAGTATAATGGTGATAAATATTTTATAATACCATCCTTGGTTAAGAATATCTTCAAAAGGTATAAGAATAAATAAAATTAAAATGTTCAGTTAAGAGACATTCATTTTCCTTAGAAAATAAACATTGTGTTACACCATAATCATGTTTAGTGGGTCATTTAATGGTAAAAAAATACACCATGTAATGGGAATATTTTTTGAATATTTATTGTCACTGTTTTGGTTGATATACAGTACTAAAAATGGGTCATTAAGGGAAGATATGTGGTTGCCTTTTATAATTGAGCGAAATTCACACATTGAATTACTTAAAATATTAAATAATATAAATATAAAAATAAATTCTTCTGGAACAAAAAACAAAAAAATAAAATAATAATATGTGTAAAGGTATAAATAAATTAATCTAATCACATTTAGGTATATTATTTTATATATTTTCTATAATATCTCCATGTTAATCCACATTAAACCGATTTTATCTTTAACTATGACAACATAACTGTTTACCATGAAAAAATAATCATATAACCAAAAATAAATTGGGACCTTTAAAAATGGTACTCTATAATGTTAATTTTCTAATTAATTTTATAAAATTAAATTTCTACAGGTGGTAGAAATTTCTTTTAATATAAAAACATAAACTAATGGAATTTATTTTTGGAAAAGGCCTGATTTAAGCATGGAAATAATTTTTCATTGAAATAATGAAATAAGTTGGTTTGAATGATTATTTTTTGTTAAAAACTAAAAAAATTAATATTTTTATACTTTTTGGATAAATTAAAATATAATGGAATCATCCAACCATCCCATTAAATTCAAACACCCATAAATAGTTTTAAATTTGAATAAAATATAACTTTTATTCACAATTTTCATGATTGGGTTTCCATGTTTATAATAACATTTTAATAAAATTATTTAACTCCTTAATAATATATAAGGTCTAAAAAAATAATAAAATAATTTATATGAATGATTTTATATATTATCTTACATTAACCCATAGTTTTAACAATGTTTTATCCTTACAAAAGTGATTAATATTTACTATTATTATTTAACATAACTATTAAAAAATAAAGTAGTAATATTTACAAAATTCATCATCTATATTTAAAATATGGAATAAAATTTAAATATTTAATTTATATAAGTGTTATAAATTCATTTAATATAAAAAATATATACAATGAAAAATAGTGTTATAGAAAAATGCATTTCTAAGTCCCAAAATAAACTAATAACAAAAATTGGAATAATTTCTATTAATATGAAATTAAATATATTATCTGAATATGAATTATAATTTTCTTATTTTATAATTAATTTAAAATCAAAATGTTAAATTTTATTAAAAATAAATGACATTTTTACAGAAATCGATATTATTTTCTATTAATTGAAAAATCAGTCTTTAAAAAATATGAAAATATCACCCTAAGATAATTTTTTTATAATTTTAAAAATTATATCCTTTTTATAAAATAAAATTTTAAAATTTTGTATAAATTAATTTTAATATTCAGTCACAAAAAATAGTAAAACCCATTTTTTATGAGAACGTATTTTTGAAGCATAAATTGATTTTAATGTTGTTCCTTTTTAGGTAATCATAAGTAACGGAATTATAGTAGTGTATTTTTGTTATATAAAAATTTATTTCTTTATATTAAATTATTAATTATGAGAAATGTAATATATTGAGATAAAATACCTTTCATACATAAAAAAAATTAATTGAAAATATATCTTATCCCTTCTGGTGATTTTATCTTCATTTTAAAAGAATTGATTTTAAATATACCTAATGATAATAAATCTAAGGTATATATATTAAAAAAAATGGTTATAATAGTAATATTCAAATAATAATATTAGTTGGTCATTTTAATAATTGTATTTCATGTCATATACAATATCAAACATAATGTCATATTAAAATTTTAGGGTTTCCCCTCATATTTTTATCTTAAAGAAAATAAATAGGGAATATAATATTTATAGAATATTTTAATGGATTGGAAGATAAAAAAATTTATCACGAAAAGAAATTCTTTTTAATATTTAAAAATACTTTTGTTTAAAACCCAAATCATAAAATGTGAAAATAAACCATTATATTGAACAGAATAAATGGATAATAGGAAGGTCACCTATAATGACCCACAATGGAGATTCCTAATAAGGATAACATTAGAATGATGTTATAACATATACTTGGAATTAATATCTATTAAATAGATAATGGTACACTATTCTAGAAGAACCAATACCATCAATTCATTAGAAATAATCATAATATGATGATAATTTTATTTCAAGACCGTTTTCATAGAGTTTATATTTTCTTAAACCATCATGATACAAAAAATTTGAAAAATTAATTACATGTTTTCATTCTATTTCATATGATCAATTTCATAAATTTGTTTTTGTTTCAAAAAATATCACTTATATCTAAACTGTTTCTATAATAAACTAATATCCAAGATGGATTTTTCATTTGCGAAGGAAAAAAAATAACATACAACAGATCACAAGATCTAAAAAAGGATAAAAAGTTATTTCTCTAGCATTTACTCATTAACAAAAACCTTAAAATATATAATGGAATATTATATAATATTCAATGTGAATAAATCTATTAAATTTCAATATGAAAAAAAGTTAATAAAAATTCATTCCATAAATAACTAAACATAAAACCCTTCAAAAATATATCAGATCAAAATTGTGACTCGATGATGAAAATGATTTTATCACATATTCAAGAAATATAACAGAAAAAATACCTAAAATACAATAATCACTTATAAAATTACATAAAAAATATATTCTACCAAACTATATAATCACCAAAACATAAAAATCTTTTATATAAATATCCCAGATCCCTATAAATCCATAATAAAATCATATATTATTACAAAATATAATTAAACCTTTATTCCAAAAATAAAATCCCATATTACCTAAATGAATTTTCATTTACCTTAATCATATAATATTTAGAATATAGTAAACATCTTCAAAAATAACATTAATCACTTATTCACTAACTCACTTTTCTATCTTGTGGTTATCTATAATATAAATCATTTTGTAACAAAAGTTATTAATTATTTATCAAAATTAATCATATTTACCTAAATATAAAAGATTATCATAACCCTCAAGTTTATCAATACCGTTAAACTTATGTATAAAAAATATAAAAGCATTATATATCAAACAACTTTTTCACTAAAACACATACCAAACCCTCTGGTTATATTATCATAAATACATCCCAAAATATAAATAATCACATTAATATCCAATCACTTGCAACTTCAAAAGTGTTAGATATTATTTTAAATTTATTATATACCTTGTACATATTGACCCAGTATTGTATCTAAAAATCATATAATATCCTTTCATGAATCATCATAATCTCTAACATTATATTAAACATTCCATTGATAATAACTATAAGAAACTATGACTTAAACAACCATTAATTACATGATTAAAAATAATTTTTTCACATTCATACATTTCAAATTTCATTTTAGTTAAGACATTTAGATAATTAGATAAAATCTTACATTAAAAATTGATCATTTCAACTCATTATCCATTTTTTCAACAAAAATGTTCATTATAAAGATATTGTTTCGTTGATCAAGTCTAATTTATTTTTTAAGACATGGACTTATGTTTACCCTAAACTGTATGAAAATTTTATCAAACATCTCATAGGATATAGTCTAGTAAAAATATTAATCTTGAGGGTTTATTATTTAATATGAGCTCTGAAAACATTTTCCTTGATTACGTATTTTTCCTATAAAAGGGGAGTAAACATTCCTTTAAACAAAGTCTATTTATATTTCCTTATTAAACCAAAATAACTCCATGAAAAAATAATTTGAAGGAATAGAAATAGTATTATGTACATTTTGGATTAATATTTATATCACAATCATAATCACTATTATAATCACATTTTCAATAACTCGTACATATTGAATAACCTACTTGACTAATTCGAACATAAATACCCAAAGAATATAGTCATTTACAAATTAATTTGAGAGTTATACTGATCATACCCATTATAATGAACAATTTAAGACCATAAAATATATAAATCACATTATATTTCATTTATATCATAAAATATCACAAATTATTCTATTTAACACATATGAAAAATAACATTGGGGATTCACACAAAAATAAGAACAAAAGTACATTATCTTCAAAAACACATTATTACAAATTATATAACAGTCTATAATATAATATTATTTAAATAAAACATGCATAATTATTAGTAATATTTTTAAATAATAACTATCTCAATGGTGTAAAATTATTCTCTTTCTAAATAGACTAAAAAATATTTCAACCACAAATTTGAAAAAATATAAAAAATAATTTTTTTAAATACAACTTTTAAAAACATAATAAATAAATTCAAACATGGATTAAAAATAATTTCAGAAAACATTTTATTATATTAAAATCATAATTTTACCAATTTAATGAACATGGATATGTGGGAAAAGAGATTAATACCCTTTTAATCATTTAAAATAATATTTTTAACGAAAAATATTTTACGCGAAGTCTGAATCACCACATACATACATTAACTATGGTATAATAAATATATATAAAAAATCCACCTAATTTAATTTTTTATGTTTTATTAACTTTTTATAATATCTTTTACTTCATTTATATCGATGACTGATATATTTATTAAATATTATAAGTTCATGTCAAATGTTTTACAGCCATTCAATTTACAATAAAAAACCATAGGGGGGTTGATTATTGTTAAAGGGATCATTGTTTAAAAAATATTTAATATAGATAATTAAATTATTATCATTTTAAATTATTAAATAATATATTAGGATCATCCATGAATGCTGGACATTAAAATTGAATCAAATCTCTTTGCAGATGTGGTATTCCCCAAGTACCCATGAGTGACATTGTAATTTTTTTAATGAATAGAAGGTTAAGAAAATATATTATATATTATAATTGTATAATGATAATTATTTCATCATTATCATATAAATTATTTAAAATGATCTTTATAAATAGCTATGATATGTGGTGATGTAAAACGAAACATATCGCTTCATGGAGGTGGTAGTCAACACGTACATACAGGTGATGTTTTCATTCCCCGTAGGACCTAAAAGGAGTTGAACAAGGGATGTAACAAAGTCATAATAATATTTTGGTATATATATAACAACAATGTTATTATATTATCAGGGTTTAAAAAGAGAAAAATGAGTAATATGAATAAATAAAATAAATATGCATTCTTAGGAATTATAACTCTTATTTGGAAAACAACCATTGCCCTATATGTTTTGATATTTATATTATTATTTTGATAATAAAATGGAATTAATGTCTTTTTATCATGTTTTGGATGCATTTTGAATAATTTTGGTTGAAATAGAGATATAATAAAGTGTGGGGAAGGGATGAAAAGGGGTTCCATTTTATAATAGAAATGAAACACTAGAAATTACATACATGATTAAATAATATATATATATATTATAATAATGTCATGTGTAACCAAGGAACCAAAAATTAGAATATATTATCTTATAGAGTCGAAATATATTCAACCACTCAGATGTATACATGTTTTGGAAACATTTTAATCCTTATCTCTTGGTTAAACTTATTTTAATGCATTTTATCCTTAACCGTTATAACATATCATTTTACCATGATAAAATAATTATATGAACTAATATAAAATTGAACCTATAACAATATTTGGATATTATGATACCAAATTTGAGAACATTTTATTTGATTAAATTTATATACATTTAAAAAATTAATATTAATATAATAATTTAAAAATCACAGAAACCATTTTTGTTGTAAAATACCTTATTTAAGAATAAAAACAATTTCTCCTTTATATATATAAATAAGTTGTTTAAAATGATTTTTTAGCTAAATAAATAAAAACAAATTTTTTTTGGAATTTATATGAGAAAAAAATAATTTCATCTTCCAATGATCCCATCAAATACAATGTCACAAAATTATTATTTAATTTCTAAAAAATATAACTTACCTTTATAAAAGTTGTGATTTAGTTTCTAAATTATAAAAAATTCATAAAAATAAATAATCTTACTTCTTAAACATATATTGGTTTAAAAAAATATTCAAATAAGATAAATTAAAGTGTTATATATTTTTTTACCCTTAACCCCACCATTATAAACATGTTTTATGCATACCAAGGTCACAAATATTTACTATGGTTACAATTCGTATTGACCAAAAATGTAAAGGGGGAATATTTACCAAATTTTATACTTATGATTAAAAATATATAATGCATTTTTGAATAACAAAATTTAATAAATGGTATGTAATACTTTAATATAAAAATGAAAAAACTAATTAAAAATATTTTTTTAGAAAAATACGTTTTATTAATGTTCAAAAATGAACTTATAAAAAATTGAATATAATTATGATTATTACGTAATTAATTATATTATCTTTTAAAAATGTATTCCTATTTTAATTTATGATAAAATTTTAATCATAATTGGATATTTTAATGAAAGTTAGTGCATGTTTTTTTCAAAATCATAATTTTTTATTTTTCATTAAATATCAAATTGTTTTTGGAAAAATCACAAAATTTAACCCTAATATAATTTAGATATATTGATTTCTAAAATAATTTCATTATTAAAATAAAATTTATGTATTTTTAACATATTAATTAAAATATTCTCTCACAAAAATCAATAAAATCCACTTTCGAAGAAAGAGTATTTTTGAAGCATAAAATGTACGTATTCTCATTATGTTACTAATAATAATAAATAAATGAATGTTAATTCGTTAATTTGAATATATATAATACTTATTTCATTCAAATAATTTTTAAATGGTGATAAATGTAATATTTTTTTAAATTAATTTTTCACATAAAAATAATTATAATGATGAAATCTCTTTTAGGTTCAAATGATTTTTTCCTAATTTCAAAAAAGATTGTATTTAAATATACGTAAAGTATATATATATATATATATAAATAATTTATATATATATATATATAACATAGATTATAAATTTAATATTTAAATAATATCATTTTTCATACTTTTAATCTCATCGTTGCATAACGTATTCACTATCTCACATATTATTCATTTAAAACATCAAGGTTTAACAAAAAACATAAACTCATCAACGTGGTCTCTAAAGTATCTATTAATTTGATATATGATTATTAAAATATAATTAATAATTTATAATGGAATTACTATAAAATCATAGTGGAATTTGGTTAAATAATTATCATCCCATTAAACCCTTAACTAATGATATCAAGATCAAAGATCAATATTAGAGATGTATCATGGTCATCTGATTTGATATAATAGATCGTTTATATATTGTATAGGATACATATTCAAGATAATTATTTTATTAATGTTGTGATTTTCAATGAAAATATGAATCAATCTATCCTTCATATTCATAAACAATCTTGGTTTACCCCATAATGAAACACTAAGACATATAATAACCTTTTCTAAATTATCTTACAGTTTCTTCATTAACATCTATAATTCTATAGGAGACCATTTATATTGACTCCTTGATATAGTAAGAGACCAAAATATTAGTTAATTCAAGAAATAACTCTCATTATCTATGTTAATACCAAGAATCTATCTTGAAATACATCAGTATGTTCCAGTAAAATAGTGATCTCATCAATTTTGACATCTTCCTCAATTTTTTGATTCTTGAGTCCCCCATTGTTAGGAATAATAACCAATAATATATCATTTTATTCCCGTGGTAGTTTTTAATCTTATTTACATTGATACATGAAATTATGTTGATTTTGGAAATGAAATGAGACATCATTATCCCAATAGTTGATATGTCCTATATTTTTAAAATACGATTGATATCCAAAATAAAATGAAATTAAACCGAGGGTAGCAGAATTATAACTAAATTAATTATACTCCCACAAATATCAACCAAATAATATTTATATATTATAGACACGATCATTATTCCATATAAAGTTTAAAGTCATTTTTCTTTATCCATTGCATGAGGTGGTTTTTACACATTCATTGAGAACATGTGGGATTTGAAAATTTAATGAAGTAGAATTAAATAAGGTTTTCACATATATATACTAAATATAATGAGTGAATTACATCACTTAATTATCCTGATTTACCTCAGTGGAAGTGGTGTAAAATTCCCATCCTTATTCCCTATATTTAGGTTGATATTTGGGACAATTTTCATCACTAGCCTAATGGTTATGGAATGGATTCATATATTTTCCAAAATACTATCACTAGATGAATTATAGTGAAAGTATATAATTAGTTTGGACCCTTTTCCACTTTATTATATTAATTAAAATATTTTCCTTGCATGATTTTTTTTGTATTTATAAACTAATTTATTACACTTAAAACAGATACCTGGTACATTAAGGAAATTTCCAGGGTTCTTCCTCCATCAATTTTTTCAATTAGGTCTTTGATATCTCATCCCATAATGTGAAATTCCATCAAGGTTCCTATTGTATTATTCCATTCATTTTCACTTTCTAGAGTACCAATTGGGAAAATATTTTCTATAAAAATTTATCACACATAAAAAATTAATTTATAGACTAAAAAGTATCTTCTAGGTAAATAATTTTTAATACAAGTTTTAAATCCACTAATGAAACAATTAATTTTTCATTCTCTATTAGAGACAAAACCCAAGGTCTATATTTCATTCCTCGTGATGTTTTATTCCTATGTCAATATGGATTTATCCTCATATTATTCCAACTATATGAACTCCCTCTCAATCATTGTTGGAAGAGATCATGGAAAATTCTTGGTAAATAAAACTTTCTTAAACACTTCCCATTTTATTGGGTCAACTTCTTATTTTTTTTACTCTTAATAAGATCCCACTATTAGTTGGAATCACCCTAAAAATTTATAAAAACCTAAAAATGTTCTCTAGTTTTGATTACTAGTTATTATAAAAGATACTTCCCATCAAAATTATCAATTACTCGGTGATAATGTTATCTAAAGAGTAACATTGAGAGGGTATATGTTTCCAAATGAATGATTAAATTGTAAGATTCTCCATCCATGGTGAGTTCAAAGATAATAATATTTCACATTATAATTTATATATTGATATATTTGGGTGAGAATTTCTATGAGTTCTTCTATTATATCTCCAATTCTATTATGATGCTGGTTTCACAAACCATCACATTATCCCTTTCACCAATTTTAATATTGTGCATTGTGGATCCATCCATTACTAAAAAATGTTGTCACCATGAATGAAGAAAAATTAACATTATAATGGAAAATATAATGAATGGAATTCAATTATAAAACATCTTATTATTTTACACCATAAAGTCATTATATAATTCTTTTTGATAAAGAAATATCATTCTTGGTTAAACTTGTTGTTGGTTTTTCTCATAATTCATAAAATTATCCCTTAACGAAACCCAAAAATCAATCCATTTAAATATTAAAAAATTAATAAGAGATAATCTAAAAAATATACTTTAAGTGTGTCTAGACATGAGTGCATTTTTGCAACAAGTTATAGTTAAGTTTATACCTTACACACCATCTTCAGGTTTATTAACCCAAGGTACATCTTTGCCTGAGCCTACACCCACATTAAAATATCTATAAATAGATTTATTTTCTAGGAAACCCACCTTCTTAAGACATTAATTATATTTAAGGATATCATCTTATACCTATACTCATATTTAGGGTGTTTCGATAATGTTATTTAACCCTATTTTTTAAAATAACATATCTAATCTCTAATAGTAACTAAACTGTTACTCTAAAACCAATTATAGGGATCCAATCTAAACATGACATTATTTTTTATCCTTTACCGCATATAAAAATTATATTTCATAAATAATAATATCCCAAGTAAAGATATGTTCAATTTCATTGGAGACTAGCTACATAGTCATCTTATTAAATAATATTTGTGACCTTTAATCATTAAAGGTACCATACTCGACCATATTATAAAAATCTCATTTATAAGAAATATCCTCATAACTAAATGAATGAAAACAAAAAAAACCATGATCTCAAAAACTCAGTAAGGGGTGAATAAAAATTTCATCAAATATGAGTTCTGAAGAATATATAAACATATAAGAAAAAGAGAAATATCATATTATCATGAGAGAAAAAAATAAGTAACCATCATTATAATTTAAACAAAATGTTAAATCAATAGTATATAAACATGGAAACTTATTAGTTATAACTTGGAATAGAAGAATATAACATAAAAATTGTCTCGTAAGAGAATCATTTCATAATGAATAAGATCCTTCTTTTTCACAAACATTATCATAGAGAAACATTACTTTCATTTACCACCTAATTACATTCCACGAATATGAGAAACTAAAATGCACTCACAATTACACATATCATGAGAAATAATCTCTTTAACAATGAATTAGAGGGATATATAGAACCCCACCCCTCATTAATCTATATTTACATATGCCACAAGAAAATCCATCACTTTTAAAATCATAAAGAACCCATAGAAATAAACATAGTTTAATAAAAAATAAAAATGGGAATAAATATTATTTTTGAAAATAACCAATATAAAAAAATGAGATTAATAAAACATCCAAATGTAAATCATTCACATTTCATAAAGAACTCTTAGAAATAATAAAAGTTTTATAGTCGTATATAATGCTATATTGAATTAAATCATTTGATTCTCAAAACATGATCACTAAAAATAATCCCATAATAAATGAAAATATATCATGAAACATATAAAATTATTGTTTTTGAGATATATAATTTGAATATACTGAAAAATAAATCATGAAAAAATTATTCTAAATTTTTTATTGATCATTATAAAATTAATTAGTTATGAGAATTTTTAGAAAAAGAACCATTTATTTTAAAAAAAATGATAAGATATACATTAGAGAAAATGAATTTTTGCCAAGAACTCTTTTCCCCATAAAAATATAGAATATAATTACCCATTAAAATCATGTAACAATGAAGTAAAATATAAAATTGAAAACCAAAAAGAAAGGAGTTTTACTTAACAAGCCATTTACCATAACCCTTGATTTATATAGAAGTTATCTAACCTCACGTGTCATAAAGATTATATTTTTATTTTATTATTTTATAAACATATTTATATATATTTCAAATAAAAACCATCAAAAATAGGAATTATATTCATGTACAATATTTTTTTAATAATGTTTTCAATATTTACTATTAATAATCATGACCATTTCGAACTAGATTAATAAAATCTTTGTTTTTCATAAATTTTCCTGAATCATTTAATAACTATTATAGGTAGTATCATTTATGTTATGATTCCACTAAAGGGTATTTTTAGTTAGCTTTCATGCATATGAAATTGTTGGTGAATTAGTTTTGGGTTATTTATTTATATTAATGGATTAACTTATAATGAAAATTATTTTTTTGTGGCACAAAAAGATATATAATAACGATATATATTACACAGATATATATAATAAATAATCACCTTATATATACTAAAACCATCCATTTTGGATGTGAAGTAAAACAACAAGTTTACTAATGGAGATGGTAGTCCACACATTGAATGATTCAGGTTTGTTTTTTTCATAATGGAAAAGGGGAGGGTATTTAATTCTTGTACCATAATTATGATAACACATGAGTATTATATTGATACTTGCATATTAATTTTATAATTGTAAAAATATGTTTTATTTATAATTAAATAACATAAATAAATAGAAAAGAGAAATAGAAGTTAATAACGTCTAACTCAAGTAATGGATTATCTATTTTGTGAATGGGATTGAACCATTTAGTGAAGTAATGTTTAGAAGAACTAAACCTCATTAATGTTTTTATGAGGGTGGTGGACTATTTTGGGTAGATTTTTACCCAAACATATGGGGTTTTTATTTGTGGTAAACTGAGGAGAGATTGTACTGACCAAGATTTTTCAATGGAAATTTCATTTTTATTATTATGTCATATAACCACATTAAATCAAAAAATATTGAACTACAAAGTGATTTGTGAGCATTGGACATAAGTTTTTCACTTATGTGTATGGAATTTTTAAAATTTGACATACACTGTTACAACCAGTAGCTTATTTAGAGTCTAATATCACCAACTTATTTTTTTTGTGAATAGTAACATACCCTTATAAATATTAATGTTACCCTTATGAGTAGTGATATACCCTAATGAATAGAAACCTTGCCAATGATATTATATGAATACGATTCATGTGAATGTATGATTGACCTATATTTTAGAGTAAGTAAATGATTTTTTAAAACTGGTTTTTTAATATTAAATTTCGATTTTAATTAATTATTAAATTAATCATAAATAGAAAAATATTTTTGAAACATTTACATCATTTTTGGATTCTACATGTCGAAAAATGGTTAGGGTGAATTTTTAGGATTTTTCTGAAATACATGAATTTTTAATTTATAGTAATATAAATTAATTTATCGTATATATACATTATATGCTAAATAGACTATTCCTAGTATCTTGGATGATGTCACCACAACTAGTTTGAATTCATATTACACATTTACTATTTTTGGTTATGTAATCATCACTATTTTTTGTATTGAGGGATATTAATAAAATAATGATTAAAAAGTTATGAAAACCCTTCTCTCTTCCACTATAAAACCCCCTCACTCTCTCTTCTATTTGCAACACTCAAGCCTTGTGCCTTTACAATATTCTGCCCAAATATCTCCTCAGGCTCCTCCCCCATGTCCAATATCCCCTAGTCTCTTCAAAATACCTAATCCACTACCCTTAAGAAGCTCTCAAGGAAGGTCGATTCATCAAGTATAATTCTTCTGTTCTTTTCTTTCTTTTTTATGTTACTTTGTTCTCTTTTATTTACTAACCTCTAATCATCCAAATGGATTGAAAAATATAGTACCATAAACATACTAGGATTTTTTTATGATAATGGGATATTTCATTATCATCTCTCATGTCCCCTCCTTTTATATAAAATAAATGAAAACACTGTTTGAGATTTGTTAATTTAGCACATTAAGGAAAACAGTTTATCAATTTCTATTATCATCTTTAATCCAGGTCATAAAAAATTGTGTTATGGTTGAAACAGATTATTATATATGAAATATATCCTAGTTATTGTTCTATAATACATTGATACAAATGTTATTAAGTTATAAAGAAAAACCATGTTTGTCGTAATAAAAACCCACTGATTAAAAAAATGGTTGTCATTAAGGTATAATATAATAATTCGACTTCACTCTAAGTAACCAAATTAAATTTGCAACCCTATAATATCCTATATGTTAATTAATAGAATATAACTTCAATTATGGACATATAATTTCATCTTATATGTTATCTAAACATGACTATAAGTAAATTAGTCATTAAAACCAAGTAAGCAAACAAACCCAAACAATGAAATTGAACCTTATAAAAAATCAAAACGATCTTGAGTGAACTAAAAAAAGGTTATAAGAAATCAATTAAAAATATAATATGTTATGTAATTATTAATTAATAAACGTATTTTGTATATTCAATTCATTAATAGCAAGAAGAGAACACCACCAGACTTAAGGTAAGGGATCCTCACCATTTAACTCTTAATAAAGATGTCCTCTATTCTATTCCATTTTATTGGTAATTCCAAGTGATGGGGTATGATTACATACATCCCCCATACTTCCATCATGATGTATAAGTGATTAGAATCCCCTTTTACATTTCATATATCCCTTTAAGTTACACCTGATACCATGATGATAATCTGTAATGAATTCTACCTAAACCTCCTTTGTTCA
Source organism: Viscum album (assembly GCA_963277665.1). Lineage (NCBI taxonomy): Eukaryota > Viridiplantae > Streptophyta > Magnoliopsida > Santalales > Viscaceae > Viscum > Viscum album. The sequence goes on along the minus strand of OY728143.1, from coordinate 1,665,938,721 downwards.
TTCAGGTTTCCATATCTTTATTTATATCAAAATGGATTTATCTTATCTATTTATTTGAAGCATACAAATTATCTTTATTTTTGGAAAAATAATTTATCATGTCCCTTTAATAAATCTCTTTCAGGGATAGACATGTTTTTAAAAGATTCCATCCATAGTACTTTCTGATAAGAAAACATATTTTATGGGAACCTCCTAAATTTTTACCCAGTTTCAAGTGAACTCTATATTTTATTTGAAGGAAACATTTTCTTTTTAAAATCAGTATAATTATTATTAAAACCTTCTTGTTCACTTCTGGGTTTATATAAAATATTGTTCCTTTTTTTATATTTAATCCTCTATAGTATTTTCCTTAAAACCAGACAAAAATGTTTTATTTATAATGTTTCTCAAATAAATTTCATATATTCATTCACTTATGTTTCATATCACATACTATGTTATATGTCGATTTTACCTTATGAACTTCCATCTAGATTCTAATCCCTTTTATTCGTGTAAACTTTCATGATACTCTCATTGGTTATGCATTATTTCATAATTGTGGAACCCAATTCATTCCATGGTTAAGCCATTGGTTTATGTAAGATTGATTATGTATGATTCTTTATATGGAAATCAAATTAATGAAATTTAAAAAGGGTGCACCCAGATAGTGATCCAATGCATTGGGTAAAGTTAAGTCTTATGGGATGCTATGTGAAATAGGATTGGCGGTTAGCTTTAACCTGTACTACTATGGGAAATAGGATTGGCAGTTAGACTTGACCCATACTACAATGGGAAACAAGGTAGGTGATTATCCTTGACTCATACTAATGACTTGTTTTATGTTTCTGGAAAATTTATTTGATTCCATGTTTATATGTTCCCATGTTTATATGTTATGATTTCATATGTTCCATGCTCTTGATATCATTATTTCATGCCTCCTAACTCATGTTCTTATGATTTATTATTGTGTTCATTCCCTTATATGTATTCTTAGCTCATCCCTATGTTCATGTGTTCCCTTGGGTACCCTATGCATATGTAAGTGCTCAATGGATGTTAGGTGCTCTTTATAGTGATTAAATAAGTATGTTTTTCAAACCCCATGTTTTATGTTTTACGTACATATCCTTACAAGACACTGGAGTTAACGATCCTTGGATTGTACTCTGATGTATAATTATAGTTAAATCATGTAATGTTATATGTAAAAGGATAGGGTATCAATATTTGGTATCCGAGGATGATCTAGTTATTTTGGATATTATGAATAGAGAACCTTAGTGAAAACCCATTAGGTTGAGACTATGTATAAGAAAACATCCATAAATGTTTGTAAGTATATAGTAAGTGGTTTATCATGAAAATACGAACCTTTGTTGATAAAAATAGGTAGAGTTGACTCTAGAATAGATGTACCTATGAGTGAAAACTCCTACAAGGAGTTTTGGGCTTGAGCTGGGTTATATTGGTATACGACAACAGGCCTTGCTGAACTCTTGGTTTGACACTCCTGGAGGATATGCATTGGTAAATTAATAAGGTTAGTATGAATGAATATTAAGGGAACATAAAGGATCCCATATGAATATACATTAAAAGATAGATCATGAATAAAATTGATTGAGGCATAGAAACACATAAGTTAAGGAAATAAGTGTAATTTGTAAGTTAACCCTTTAATGTCATTAGATTCGCCTTATTTCATAATCATCCCCAAATTTTCTTTTTATTCTATGAAATGGCTGGTAATAATATGAATTGGGTTAACAATTGATGTGATTGGAAATGTGATGACTACCAAAACAATATCCCTGATAAGATGGTAGCTCAAGAAGGACATATTGTGATTATACCAAACCATTTATCAAAAATCATGATTAACAATTGGTACATGGTTGAATTCCCAAGGGATCCCAGGAAGAAGAAGACGAAATATAATGAAGGTCCATTTGATAAAGGTAATAAGGTAATGAAAACCTAATTTCATTTATGTAACAACTATGGAAAGAGGCACCAACGAAAATATCCCAAAGGGACTGGGAGATGTTTTAAGTGTAGAATGATTGGGAACACAGCAACCTATTGCCATGAAAAAACTAATAATGCGTTGAATGAAAAAAAGATCCATCTAAGGAATCGTATATAGTTCTATGTTATAAATGTGGAGATGTTGTATATTACCTAACATGATTCTCTATTGCAAGGGATGAGTAGCCTGATAAGAATCAACGATCTCTATGATCCAGGGAGAACTAAAGGCCCCAAGCTAAGGTCTATTATGATGAATAAATTACATATAACCACTGATACAAAGAATTTTATAATATAATTTATTTTAATTCATGTCCTATTATGTTATCTTTGATGTTTTATAAGAATATTGAGTCCCCTCCGAAAATGATATTATATCATTAGGGAAAACTTCTATGAGTATTGTATCAAATGTTGAAGTTTATGCGAATGGTGTTCCTAAAAATATTATAAGTCTCCCATTGTTGTAAAATGAGGAAAAATTAAAATTTTACAGCCTATACCTCCAGGAAGCTCACAATACATGAGAAAAACTATCATACGTATAATCTGGAGTTAGCGGCAGTGATATTTGCATTAAAACTCCAACAGCATTATCTATTTAGGGATAAGTGTGAGATATATACTAGATACAAGAGTATAAAATATATAATCACATGATAAGAACATAGTACGATCCAATGAAGATGGATAGATCTCATTATGTATTATGAAGGCTCAATCCACTACCATCCCGGTATGGAAAATATGGTCGTGCATGCTCTATGTATAAAGGATCTTTCATCTTTATCAATGATGATAACTGAAAAATATATGATCCTCATAGATTTGTATAGGATGGAAATGGGAACCATTAAGGGAGGATCATCATCAATCCTTTCTCAAATGATTTCACAACAATCCCTCATAGAGAAAATAAACGATTCCCAAAAAAGATGTGGAAATTTAGAAAAAGGGGGGAAGCTATCAGAAATGTTAAATCCTCTGAGTTCAGGATTGAAATGGATTGAGTTTCAAGATTTGGGTCACAATTATGTGTACCTTCCCATCAAGATAAAAATAAGGAGATTCTGAATGATGCACAGAGCTCAACCTTCTCTATTAACCTAGGGAGCACTACAATGTATTAAGATCCCCTAGAAAACATTTGGTGGGACAATATGAAAAGCGAGATTGCACGATAAACATCAATGTGCCAGGTATGTCAGTAAGTGAAGGATGAAAGAATAAGGTCTAAGTGGATGATGCAACCACTACCCATACCAACATGGACGTGGGAGAACTTCACCAAGGACTTTGTCCTTGAAATTCCAAGGACATCAATAGGAATCAATTCTATATGGGTCATTGTGGATCATCTGACAAAGACAACTCACTTTATTGTAATTCGATAGGCCATATAATTGGATACACATGCATGTATATACATCAAACAAATGGTAAGGATTTAAGGAGCAACACTGTCTATAATATCCGATCATGATCTGAGATTCACCTCAATGTTACGGAAAAGACTACAATATTCACTATGAACAAAAATGATCCTTAGTATGGTCTACTATCCTCAAACTAATGGCCAATATGAGTGAAATATTTAGACACTAAAAGATATTTTGAGATAATGTTCTATGGACATCAAAGGGGGATGGGGCCGACATCTCTCACAGGTTTAATTCTTCTACAACAATAGTTTCCACTGGAGCATCTGAATGGACCCATATAAATCCCTTTATAAGAAAAGGTGCAGAACACTGGCATGTTGGGATGATGTCGGTGACCATAATCTTCTAGGACTAGAAATGGTTGAATAAATGGTGTAGAAGGTATAAAACACTCAACAACATATCAAGGAATCCCAAAGTCAAAAAAAAATAATTATGAAGATAACTGCCGACAAGACCTTGAGTTCAATGTTTGAGACATGGAATTTCTACACATATCTCTGTGGTATAAGGTCATTAGTTTTGGAATGAATTGGATGTTAAGTTCCATGTATATCAGACCCTTCTAGATTCTTGATCATGTCGGGGTTGTGGCCAATCAACTACCACATCCACCTACCATTGCCAAATTACATGATGTCTTTCATATATCCCTCTTATGGATGTAATACTAGACCCTTCACATGTACTCTTTTCAGAGGTGGTACAGTTGTTGGATTATCTTTCTTACGAGGAGCATCCAATAAAGATCTTGGATCATAGAGATAATGTTCTACGTGACTTGAATACTCTCCGGGTCAAAATAATAAGGTGGAACCACATGTATGAAGAGGAAACATGTGAACTGGAAGAGGCAATTATGGAAAAGTACCCTCATATATTTATGGCCTAGAATGTAAAACAAAATATGGAGGCCGAAATTTCTTAATGGGGAAAATGGTAACAATGAAATGTTTTCAATAGATAATTTCTTCTTATTATTATGTCATATAACCACATTAAATAACAAAAAAATGAACTACTAAGTGCTTTGTGACCATTAAACATAAGTTTGTCACTTCTATCTTTCAAATTTTGATAATCTAACATACACAGTTGCGATCTGTAAGTTATTTTGAGTATAAAATGACCAAATTAATTTTTTCTAGAATAGTAACATACGCTTATGAATATTAATTTTACCCTTATGAATAGTGATATACCCTAATGAATAATAACCTTACATATGATAGTATATAAATAAGATTCAATTTAATGTATGATGTATATATATTTTAAAGAAAGTAAATGAATGTTTTAAAAATGGGTTATTTAATAAAAAAATTATGATTTTAATTAAATATTAAATTAATAATATTTAGAAAATTATTTATGAAAAATAGATATCATTTCTAGATTCTACATGTTAAAAAATGGTTAGGGTGATTTTTTGGGATTTGATTGAATTAAATTAATTTTTAGTGAATAGTAAAATATATTAATTTACCGTATATATACATAATAAGAGAAATAGACTATTCCTAGTATCATGGATGATTTCAACACCATTTTATTTAATTAAATTAAAATTTTACTATTTTTCGTCGTGGAATCATCACAATTGTTGGTCTTGAGAGAAATTAATAAACTAATGATTAAAAAATTATTAAAACCCTTATCTCCTCCACTATAAACCCCCCTCACTCCCTCTTCAATTAACTCATATTAAGCATTATGACATACCGATATTATACAAAAATCACTCCTCAAGCTCCTCCCACACGTCCAACATCCCCTAGTATCTTTAAAATACCAAATCTACTCCCCCTAGGAAGCTCTCAAGGAAGGTCGATTCAAGAGGTAAAATTCCACTTTTCTTTTCTTTCGTTTTTAAGTTCCTTTGTTATCTTTTCTTTCCTAACATTTAATCATCCAAATTGTATAAAAAATATAGTAACATACATGTACTGTATTGTTGTTATGCTAATGGGATATTTTATTATCATCTCTTTTTTCCCACATTTTATTTGAAATAAATGAAAACACTATGTGAGATGTGTTAATTTTGCACATTCAAGGACAACAATTTATCAATTTCTATTATCATATTTATTTCTGGTAATGAAACCAATTGTGTTATAGTTGAACCAAAATATTATATATGTAATATTTTATATTTATGGTTTTGTATTCTTTTTGTACAAATGGTATTATGTAATAAAGCAAAACCATGTTCGTTGTAATCAAAACCCATCGATTAACAAAAACGATTGTCACAAAGGCTTTATATAATAATTAGAATTTACTCTTAGTATCCAAATTAAATATGAAACCATTTAATCTCTTGTATGTCCACTAATAACACGTACCTTCAATTCTTTACAACCACTTTCATCTTACATGTTATCCAAACATGAATATATGTGAACTTGTCCTTTAAACCAAGTAAGAAAACGGACCCGAACAATGAAATTGAACCTTATAACCAATCAAAAAGGCCATTAATGAATTTAAAAAGGTTATAATAAAACAATTACACATATATTATTTTTTTGAGGTATTAATTAATAAACCTAATTTGTTTATTTATTTCATTAATAACAAGCATAGAACACCACCATACGTAAGGTAAGGGATCCACTCTATTTCACTCTTAATCCAGATGTCCTCTTTGCTATTCCAATTTATGTGTAATTAAATATGATGGGGTATGATTACACACCTCTCCCATAATTCCCTCATGATTTATAAGTGATTATACACCCATTTTTGCTCTCATAAATCCCTCTTAGGCACACCCAATACAATGTCGATAATCTGAAACAAATTCTACCAGAACCTCCTTTCTTCTTCTGGGTTGACTTATCTTTCATTATATCAAAATGGAGTTATTTTATCTATTTATTTGAATCATATATATGTTGTGTATTTGTAGAAAATTCATTTATCAAGACCCTTTCAACACTCTCTTTTGGGGATATACATGTGTTCAAAATATTCCCTCCTTAGTATATTCTGTTAAGAAAACATGTTTTAAGGGAACTTCCCAAATTCTTACATGATTTCAATTGTACTCTATCTTCTATTTTAATCCATCATTGTATTAATAAAATAAGTATTTTTATTATGAAAACATTCTTGGTTCAATTTTATTTCTATGTGAAATATCGTTCCCTATTTTTATTTTGAAAGATCAATAGTAATTTCCTTAAAACTGCACAAAAATGTTTTAATGCTAATACCTCTCAAATACATTTCATATATATTTTAACTTATGTTTGATTAAATTAACATTTTATATTCCTATTTTACTATATGAACGTCCTTGTATGTTCAAATCCATTTCTTTAATAGAAAATTTCATGATACACCCATTGGTAATGCTTTATGTAATGATAGTGTTACCCAATTCATTCAATGGGTAACCCATATGTTTATGTAAGATTGATTTAATATGATTATTTTTGTGGAAAACATATTGATTAAATGTAAGATGGATGTTCCCAGATAGCGCTCCAATTCATTCGGTAAAGTTAAGTCTCATGAGAAACTATGTGAAAAGGGATTGGCGATTAGCCTTGTCCTATACTACTATTGGAAACAGGATTGGTGGTTTCCATTGACCTGTAATACTATGGGAAATGAGATTGGTGATTAGCCTCGACTCATAATAACGACACATTTTATATTTCTACTACATTTATATGATTCCATATTTATATGATCCCATGTTAATATGTTATTATTTCATATTTTACATGCTTTTGACACCATTATGTCATGCCTCCTAACTCATGTGCTTAAGCTTTATTCTCATTTTCGTTCCCTTACTAGAATTTTTAGCTCATCCTTTTGTTCATGTCTTCCCTAGGGTACCCTATATATATGAAAGGGCTCAAATGATGTTAGTAGCTTTTTATAGATATTAAATAATGAAATCTTTTTTAGCCCCATGTTTTATGTTTTATGTACATAGTCTTCCAATACACTAGACATAACGATCCATGTCATGTACTCTGATGTGTAATTATGATTAAATCATGTAATTATATATGTTAAAGGCTATGGTATCTATATATAGTCACCCCTTTTATAAGTGATAAGGAGTGTAATTTTTGTAAATACCAAAAAATATTATATAATTGAATGTCACTCTCAAGGATAACAACTCTAAAATTGATAAATATTATATATGATAAAAGTTATGTCTAATTAAATTCTTGAAATTTCTATTAAAACATGTTTTTTACATTTTTTTTCTTTTACCTCTTAGGTTTCACATTTTTTTTATTTTGGTTTTCACCATGATAACTAGTTTTTATTGAGGTAATTTATCATTTATGGACAAAAAATGGACATTAATATATAATTTCAACCTATTGATTCCGAGTTTGAAATATATTTTGTTGGTTAAAATTTTATCAGTGATGTTTATTAATTCCATAATACTAACTGTATAAAGTATTCAAAACCATTTTTTTAAATATAGTATAAATCTTAAAGTTAAAAATATAGGTTTAAAAATTCAAACAGATACTCTTAAAACTATATATTTAATTATAAAATGTATATTTGGTATTATAAATAGGTTTCTTAAATTTATAATTAAAATTTTTATATTAATAATTTTAAAAAAATCATGATATTTTAAAAAATGATATTTTACCTTACTCAAATATTAAAAAATATTCTTAGAAAAGAACAAAAATATAATTATAATATAATATTTCTAGGATAAATATGAAAATGAAGTTAATTTTAATAAATTCACATTCTAAAAATTGTAAATATTTCTCAAAATAATTATACCAAATAAAGCAAGAATCAATGTTTATAGGTAAATGAATTTTGTTATATTAATTATTTTTTCCTAAAAAATAACTAATTAATGTTATTTTTATCCATCACAAAAAATATATATTATAATTAGATAGAATTAAAATTTAATTTTGTTTCTCAGTTTTACTTATTAATTCTTTATTTTATGTAAAATATTTTTATTTATATATATATATGGATAATTGTTTCCACAATTTACACCTTCCAATTCTTTAGCAAAATTATAATGGTCTATATTTTTTTGGTTTCAGTATTGCATGGGAATGAAGATATTGAATAAAATTTTTATGTGTATAAATTGGGTTATTACACCCATTTTCTCTTTATTCATAACTTATTAGGTTTCCCTAGTTATAGACACTCATCTAAATATTCATTTTTGGTAGTTTTGAAAGAATTATAGAAATCATATGGGGAAAATTATAAATTAATCCAAATGAAATATTTATGTATACCCTTGTATTCCAAACAAACCTTCTAAATTATTGGAAAGTTATAATGTATTTTAAATGGGTATTTTTCTAATTAATTATAACTGGGGCCCAATCATTCAATAGAAAACATAAAGTATATATTTATATAATCTGTTAAACCATATATACTCTGTTGGTTATATATAAAAGAAAACATTATTTAAATTGTTGGGAATTTTACTATATTTTAAAGCCTCATATTATACTTTTTTGTTCAAATCATTTCCTTTGTTTTTAATCTAACTAATCTTGTATATAATTTCAAACATTGTTCCTGTATTTTCTATAAAATATTAATTTTTAAAATTGACTCCCTTGGGGTTGATGGAAACAACAACAACTCCCATAAGAGGATTGGATATAGAATCATCATGGTTGATGTGACACCATTATAACATTACATGAAATGATTGTATGGGTTTCCATGGCGGGTCTATCTCAATGATATATTTTCATACTATGATTTTATACTAGACATCATTTTTAATGAATATTAATACAGAAAATTATATCTATAAATTTCAAAAACAAGGAGGAGATTTCATCTCACCAAGCCAACAATAAGTCATAAGAGGCATTCTCGATCCTCCTAGGCTGGCTACAAGAACCATGAATCTATGTTATCAATGTGGGAATGATTTGTCCCAATAAAAACCAAGACCACATAATTTAATCAGAGCACGAAACATAGATCCAATTATAAATAAATATCAAATGATACAGAAGATGATCTAAATAAAATAACAATATAACAAGATAGATACTACCAATGAATCTAAAACTAATCCAAAAATGACATGATCTCTATGTAAAATCTCGGTCCCCACTAATTATAAGAAAAACCTACTCTAATATAATCTAAAACAAGAAATCTAAAGCTACTAAATATCACGGTTCTACCAACATAGAGTGTCACAAGTAGTGTGTGATCATAAATATGTCAGTAGGTATGCATCATAGTATCTATACATTTCCTTTCCAAATATAGTCAAGAAATGATAGTTTTATTTAAGTATAACTAAAGTATAGATTTTCTATTTTAAATAACACAAAAAAGATTTTCCAGAAAAAAATATTTTGAAAATGATATATATTTTTTCCTCTTTGAAAAATATTTCATTTCTTAAAACTAAACTCGAGAATAAAATATCTCAAAAAAAACCAAAATAGGTAATCAATGTTCTATGATTTAAATAGAGGAAATAGTACAAGATGATAGATATGAGTAGGTAAAATAATAAAATTATGGTAAAAAATAGGATATACATATGATATTATTGTAATTTCATAAAAATATCCCAAATAAATCCATGGACATATTTAGATTAGACTCACCTTCCAGAATACAATGTATCTCTACAGTCAATAACTAACTAGCTACTATAAACTATCCTCACAAGTGGAAAATCCCAACTGGCCTCTCAAAAAATCTCAGGAGTACTAATCCATCTAATTGGGATCATAATGAAACCATAATATATTAATCTAGATTACACCTAGGAAACCCGTAATAATAGTACATAGAGAAAATTAGGTCCTCATAGGTGTGGCATAAACCGACAACCCATAGATTCCACCAAGATTTCCTAGACCCAAACTTTGACACCACCTATGTGAAGATCCTATCCTCGGAGGGACCACCATGATGGTTCCCATCACAAAACATATCATTCACAAGTTTTAATCATGAATTTAGATCAAATGGAATTTGAAAAAACTTTCCAACTAACCCTAATAATTTCTTATCCCAAATAATTTTGAAAAACATTTCAAACACCATGGTGAAAATATAAAACTTACTAAAAAGGTTCCAATGGAACTTACTTATCATTTAGTTATGCAACTATTATTAAAAGGTGACAAACATGCCAAACTTTTAGGAAAATCCTTTTAAAAACACATTTTAGAACCAATGATACATTTCGGAAACATTGTGGTTTTAGAAGAACCATCGAAAAGATAAATCCAGTTAAATGAAGAAGAAGGAGGTAGGACTGTTGAACATCCACAGTTTAAGGTAGAAATCATTATATAAAACAACTATATTTTGTAATACACTCTATATGTGCACCCCATGAACATAACAATGTTTTTAAATCCAATGAAACAATTTTTAAAATACATAGAATACCAAATTATTCAATTTTAGAATCACCAAGATCTTTACAACCAATTAGAAGAGACCACACCTAAACACCAACCTATAAAAGACAACAGAATAAACACATAATACCCAAATAATAAACAAACCATGTTACCAAAGTATAATACGGTCCTTTCAAATTCAAAAACACATAATTTTATCTTTAAGGGAAATGTGTCATTTTTTCAAACAAATTTCAAATATATACATATATGAATATTTGTATGAACCATTTGAAAACCCATTTTCATCCAACTTCCATAATGAAAACACAATAAATCCTTAATATAACAGACCAAAAGCATGATTAACTCATTATAGAAACAATTTCAGATTGCTCAAGCATCAGTAAAATTTGATGGAAAGGGAAATTATGGAAACACCTACCTTAACAATGTTTGTATGCAATGATACTTCAAGAGAAAGGGAAACTAAACCCAATGGAAAAATCACACACCATAGAATCAATGGAAACAATCCATACTATACAACCATCACCCTATAGTTCATCCAAGAGGGAACACCCCCACAAAAACTAATAAATATAAAGAATAATGAGAAATGATGTGAGTAAAAGATATACCCACAGATAAATTCACCAAAATATTAAAAGAGGATCACATAGAATACATTGACGGAGGGAGGAAGAATCGATCCAAGTCTCCTATTTGGTCTCACAAATGAGAGGGATAGGATTGGATGTGGTTTTGATATATAACACACAAGAAGGGTAAAATAGAAATTTTCGGTTTTTAATGACCTATCAAATTCTCATGGTTTGGCCACATGATTTCCCCAATTAGGGGATGACTGTAAACTCCCTATTAGAGAAAGAGGACATGTACATGGGATAGAAAAATGGATTTGGAAGAATTTCACCAACTATTATCTATAGTTTTATAAACAAATTCAACCCCCCCCCCCACAGACACACTTGATGAACAATTTATCTAAACTATGTGAAATTCGTGCACCATGTCTCTCACATTTAAATAGGTCCACATTGTTAATTTTGGACCTCACACGGTTTGTGTAAACTATTCTCAATGTATTCTAGGAAAATCATTCGTGCTGAAAATTAACTGAAAACACCCTTAGCCTTAACCTTACACATTGATTACCCACATACTATGCACACAAAATGTGAATAATGAAAACACACACTCAAACCCTACAAAACTCAAAACTTTTCTCCAAAGTATTGACATAGACCGCAATAAATAGAACCAATTCCACGAAAATAATAAAATGATTGAATATAAACTCCCACTGTATGATAATTATCCCTACCACAAAAACATTATGCCCCCAAAAAGTCACCCATCCAAATGATATTCGAAACATTAACTCAAAACAGAATAGAGCCGAATGAAACCCAACACCTTAGGGTGACTCCACTAACTCCAAATGTCAGCCTAAAAAATATCTATGAAATACAACAATAAAGAGAAGCAAGAGGAATAATAGTAGGGTTTTCCATACCATATGAACCCAACTAACACCACATCACTAACAAGGGAACTCCAAACCCAAAACATAAATCCAAACACAAGGGAAACATAAAAAATAAACTTAGCCTAAATAATGAACCGAACCAAAATCTTCAATTCCATAATACTAACGAATCGCCAAATAAGTCATAACTAAAAACTAAAACTAAAAAATGTCATAGAATGCACATGAGAGAATAAAAAATGATTGATTTGAATCCAATAATTCACATCCACTATAATCACAAAACAATGATTCCACTACAAAAAATTCACAAAAAAAAGTATGTTTAAAAATGAATGAAACAACAATAGGGGAACTTTATCTATTTGTAACCCAACTCTAGAAAAAAAATAGTTAAGACAAGGTTTCCCAACCCTTACAGTTCATAATCGTGTTATGAGCTTCACTCTGGGTAATGTAGTTAGATCAATAATGCCTTAAAGAATTTGTTTCCCCACAGTACGAAGCTAACAACCTCCACCTAATACTTCAAATTTTGGAAGAACAAAATTAAGTACATCTATAGATGACCCAAAAAAACCCATTTATGAAAAGTGTTTGGAGTATTTTTCATGATGGATTAAAATTCCTACACTGACCGCACTAGAACCACATGAATAATTGGTACAATGAATGTCAGTCAAAAACTGATGAAAAATGATTCTTAGGAATCTTCTCTTCCAGAGCACACTCCTCACTAGATTGGGAACCTTCATAAGTTCCATAATCCAACTCAGCTAAAAATGACTCATAAAAAGGCTTCTCTAACTGAAATTCCCTAGATGAGAGGACTCGCTCCTTGATCACTGATTGAAGACCCCAAACAAAGAGGGGACATTTTAGCTAATCCTTTGATTTTTTCTGGGGAAATGGAATCTAGACCTTCAAAATGATCAATATAGGCCTTCACTATTCATTGACTCTATTGAATACTCAGGTGCTCTTCTAGATTTTCTCCTTCACCTCCTTATGTACAAAACATTATACAAAAGTGGTATTAAACACTTCCAAAGGCATCCCAAATTCAAACAATGATAGGATTATCATCTTTAATTTATTGAAACCCGAACATTCAAATGATCCAATAATAAATCAAAGCCTAAAAACACATTTAACATCTAAATGTCACTCTAGAAATTCTCACATACCTCAATATCCATTTTATATTGGAAATGGATAAGAAGTAACTGATCCCAACACTCCATTGGTTGTTTGGTAAGTACCAACTACTAAATAATACACTCTAAAAACCATTGGGATCTTTCTGTATGGTATACTCTAAAAAACATGAGGACAGAAAGCCAAAATCCATATCCAACCAAAACCTAACAAAAAATAATATAAAAAGTATATAATATGAATTATATTTCGAACATCATGAAAAAAACAAATACACTTCCAAAAAACTATTTATATTCCAATTTAATATCATCCTTCTTCCATGGACACATTTCAAAATTTGAAACATACATTCAAATTCAATTTTTCAAACACCCAAAAACCATCTTTTAAAATAAATTCAAATCCAAAATCCATGTTTCTTTTGAAGACCACTTTTACCAAAAACCATTTTTCATTTCAAAATAAACCCATACTGGGCCAAAAAAATTCAAACCACATCTCAAAACAAACACATATAACAAGGATCTAGTGGACATGCATAACCTTGAAAAATGGTTTAGTGGACCAATCCCCCGGAAAGAAACAACCACTAAGAGTACATTGAACAGTGACCTCAATCTCTGCATGGTTCACAACTCCACATAATCCCTCCACACATCTTCGGTTCATATATACTGACATCATCCTCCAAGAAAAACAAAAAAAAGTATCAAATGTCATACAACACCAAGAAACTAAAGGATCGAAATGACTAATTCTTCATGATGTCCTTCCCATACAAACCTCTTGAGTCCGACATATCATAATCTTTAGTCCACCTAATATCCCAAATAAAATGTTCTTATCCGTACTATTTTTTCAGGATATAGGTTGGGATTCGACACACCTAATGCCCAACCTGGCCCATGACCAAACATGAGTGGTGTTCCCACTCCACCTGGAATGGTAACTAGTGCCAAAAAATATTTTATCACATTGGGCATGATTTAACCCATTAACAACATTGATTAAGTAACTACATAAGAGAATGTATCAAGGGTACAATAATAATTGAATATAAATTAATAAAAACTATGATCCAAATATAAAAATATAAAATGGAAAAAAATTCAAATGACACTAAAACCAAACCAGAAATAACATGATCTCCATCTGACCTCTTGGGATCCACTAACCACAAGACCAACCTTCTCCAATGGAAATCATAAACTAAATACTTGAACCATCAAAATAACTCAGATATACCACCATCAAGTGGAACAATTAGGGTGTGTGCATAAAAACGTCAGTAGTTAAGCACCATAAAAAACCATACATATAGTTTCCAAAATCTATCAAAAAACACTTATTTAAAATACATATAACGTAACTATGGTTTTATAATTTTAATGAACCCATCAAAAATTTTCTAGAAAATCCTCTTCTAAAAATGATATACAATTTTCCATTGTCCACAATAGATTTAAATTTTTATAATCTAACTCATGAACAAAATCAATCAAAAGGAACCAATCCAGCTAATCAAGGGGATAATCTATAATTAAAGGAATTATTACATGTAGGAAGAAAAGAGGAGGAAAGTTAATCAAAGTGAATCAGAAATTAACATAACATATATATGTTATAATGAGAATTTACTAAACATAAAATGAATAAATCCCTATACTTTCTCAGATTAGACTCACCTGGTGCCATATGATGCATCTCCATAATCAATAACTATCAACCTACTTTAATCTAGCCTCACTAGTTCAAAATAACATATTGCCACTAACCAAATAAAGGTGCACCGATCCGTCTAATAAAGATAATGAAGAAAATATCACTCAAACCTATAGATTAATCCCAATAATGGTATGATAATAGTACACAAGGAAAGAGGAGGCCTTCACTTTCATGGGATAGATAAAAAACAAACAGATTACTCTAGGATTTCCTAGAAAAAATAATCTACACCACCTATACAACAACCCTCTCCTCTGAGAGACCACCATAAAGGATCCATCACAAAATATACCATTCAAAAGTTCCAATTAGTTCTTCACGTCACATGGGTTTTTAAACCACTTTCCGAAACAGTATAAGGTACTAACCATTCCTTAATAATTTAATGTTCCATTTAATTTCCAAACCATTTCAAAAACCAAGGTGAAAACATATCACATTATCAAAATGTTCTAAACAAGCCTCTCTTGTCATTTAGTTATCAAAATATTACTCAAAGGTACGAAATGGGGAAAAAATTTAGGAAACTCATTTGAAAATCACATTTGATAACCCTAGACCCATTTCGGAAACATTGTGGTTTTAGAAGAACTATTTAAAAGGGAAGTCCTCAGAATGGAATGGGAAGTTGAGAGAATTGTTTAAAATAATGAGTTTATAGTGAGAATAATTATGGAAAACCATTATGATTTGTGATATCATACATATGTTCACTACAATCACATATGGGTGTCCCCTTATCCAATATAACCCTTGTTTAAATCCAGAGTATACTAATGCTTTCAATTTAAGAATCACTAAGATCTTAACAACCCATTCTAAGAGTCCACACATGAACATAAAACCATAAATGTTAAAAAACCCACACATAAGATCAAGCTCACAAAAAACCATGTTACCAATGCATAGGTAAGGCCACCCACCACCCGAAAAAACCCAATTTTAACTTAATGTGACATAGGGAATTTTTTTAATCACATTACACACATATAAATGAAGTAATAATTGTATGAACCCTTTAGAAACACATCTTCTTCAAATTTTCATCATGAATACACTATAAATACTCAAACCAAAACATAGAAGTATTATTAACACATTTTACAACAAATTTAGGAAATCTTAAGCATCAATGTAGTGTTCAATAAAAGAAAATAATAGAAACACATATCTCAATTTAGTGTTGATTGAATGAGACTTCCATAGATCTGGGAACTAAGACCAATAGAAAAACTGAACACCCTAACATCAATGAAAAATCCCACATTTTCCAAACCATACCCTAGGCTATTTCAAGGATGTAACCCACAAAATTAAACCCAAGATTCCAGAAGAATAAAGAGAATAAAGGGAGAAAAATACTTACACATAGAGAAATCCTCAAAAAGATTGAAGGTAGAGAAAATAGAATCCAAGAAGGGAAGAAATAGGAAGCCCCCAATGCACCAATGGGGACACATGAATGAAAGAGAGAGGAGAGTGTGGGGTTTGGGTTTAAAACATAAGTGGGGTAAATTGGAATTTAATTTTTTTAATTACATGAGAAGGTCACCTATTTTTGTGACATAGTTTTCCAATCCATATTCTAACCATGCACACTATACTGGAGAAGGAGGACACATGCATAGGCTAGCCATATAGTATCATAAACTATGACCCAATCGCGTTCCATGGTTTTTAAAAAAATTACAGAACCCCTTGCACAATTATATTACGGTTTCTCCTAACATTGGGAAAGACATGTGCCTTTTACCTAACAGAAAAAAGGGAAACACTATTACTTTTAGAACACAAATGGTATTTCTAAACCTATATCAAGATGTTCTCAGAAAACTATGCAAGAAGAAAATGAATTGAAAACAACCTTATCCTTAACTGGTGACCTAGTTTACCCTAAAACTATCCACAAAAATTGTTCATTGGTAAAAAAACACCAAAACCTTCAACTTTGATAAATTCTCAATGAAATATCATATTAAACCTCAGGTAAAGAAAAAAATAAGAGAAAAGTGTAAAATGAAAGAAAATATTTGGTCATTTTATGGGAATTCTCTCCAAGATAATAACATTTTCCCCAAATTCACTCAACCAAATGAGACTAAAGACTCAAACATGAAATAGAATAGATAAGAATTAAATCACACACAAGTGGGTGATTTCATTAAATCCACATGTCACACCCAGACATCCCTAATAAATACCATAATAAATAGAACAATGGGGAATTAGGGGAGGGTTCTCCACAACAAAAGAATACAACTAACACCATGACAGCAGCAATGGAACTCCCAATGTGAACCGAAAACCGTAAACACAATACAAAATCACTAAAAAAACTCATCCCCAAAAAAACAATCGTATAATTCATCAATTCCACAGGACCCAAGAATCACCCAGTTAATAATAACAGAAACTAAAATCAATCTAAAAACGTTCAAGCACACACAATAAATAAAAACTAATGAAATATTTCCTTATAATATGTCATGCCCACTAGAATGAAAAAAACTAAGAACACCACCATACTATCACTAAAAATAAGAAACATTATAAATGATTGAATCTATAATATGGGAACTTATTCTATTCCCAATAAAACATAGGTAAAAAAGTTGGTCCTAGGATTACCACCCCAAAAGTTCATGGATGCATGATGAGCGTCCCTATGGGGTTTGTGGATTGAGCACTGGGACTTAAAGAATCTCCTTCCCCATATTCAGGAGATAACACCCTTCGCTTATGACTTTATCTTTTGTAAACATTACTAGAATAAAATTTCAAGATGACCACAATGACCACATCAATGACAAGTCATTATAGAATTTTAGAATGATGGCTTAGAATTCCTAAACAAGAAACAATAGAATAAAATTATTGGATTGTTAGATTAAATAGAGGAAAAAAAGACAAAAATGGAATCTCACAAATAAGATCCTCTAGCATACAGTCCTCGTCATATGGGGAACCTTTACAAGTTCTAGAAACCCAGTCATTAAAAACCCCAATCCAAATTATTCTCAAAATTAACTTCACAGGATGATATGAATCTCTCCATGATATCTAATAGAATACCCAAAATTAATAGTGGATCATTCAACTGACCCTTCAATGAAATCTTAGGAAAAAAACAATATCCCTTCAAATTGATAAACATAGTCATTCGCTCTATATTGACTTCCCCAAATACTCAAGATCTTTACCACTTTATTTTCCATCACCTCATCATGCAAAAAATTTGGATGAAATTGTACATAAACACATAAAAATTCATCCCGACATGAAATGATGACAAGATTATAATCCTCCACAAAAAAAATCCGACCCTTCAAATAAACAAAGAACAGCTCGAACCCCCACAACTTCAGGAGTTCCCAATAAACTAAAAACCTAATTAAATTCATCATGCCACTCCACATATTTTTATATATCTTTATCATCTTGGAATACTTAAAATAAATGAGAATAACTCAATCCCACAACTCTAATGGGTGTTTTTGTAGGTCTAAATGATGGAAAAGAATCACTAGAAACCTCTTGGATCATTCTCAGTGGTATAAACTGAACAACTAGAATATAAAAAACTGAAATAAATGTAAAGACCCGTAAAATTCAAGTAAATTTTTTTCTTAATTTTATTTGGAATTTTACAAGAACGCAGTTTCTGACGGCACCGGATTCCGAGGCCCGGTGTGCCTGAAATCATTTTCCGATGTTTGGCTCGGGTACATTCAGTGAACGAACGAGCGAGTTTTTCTAACTTTTGAACCGGTGCTCGGAATCGAATTCCGAGGGCACCGATGGAATCACAGCGCAGATATTTTCTTAGAAACACCTTTTATGGAGTTATGTTTTCTCAGGTGTTTTTTTTTGTTTTTGAGGTTATGTTAAGAAAATAAAATGAAGTGGTGCGAAAACTTTATTTTATTTGACTTAAAGCCACTTAAGCTAAGTTAAGCGGATAGGGTGGAACCCAAAATATCCTACCCTTTTGGTAGGATATTTGTGGGGTGGGGCCTGCACGAGCCCCACTATTACTTCCCCTCTAAGTAACGCACCCGCGAAAAACCCTCTTAATTGTAAGTCAACCATGCGTTTTTCTGGTTAAGAAATGCCACAATTAATTGGGCAGTTAAGTCATTACCATTAATTCATCAAATTAATGGTTCGTTTATTAACTTTTAATTTCTAATAGCTGGCATGAGAATAAAATAAGACCAACACCCTTTTGTTGACGGGTTGCTTGTTGAGAGGATTTGGAGAAACTCTATCTTCATCCTCCTTCATGAAGAACGCGAAGAACGCGAAGAATGAATCGTCACTGACAAAGAACGCCGAACTTCGACGAAAGGCGATGAAGAATGCCGAACCCTCTGAGATTGACGATGCAATGCCGTGTACCGCGATGCCGACGATTCTCCTCCTGCGACGTTCCTTCCCCGCGACAATCTTTGATCAACTTCTTGAGGTAGAAGATTATGGTTCTCTTTTTCTTTGTGGATTGTATACTCAACATGGGTTTAAACATGCAATTAAATATGTGTGTTTTCTTTAACCCTCGGAGATCGCCGACGCGATGACGTGTTCCGTGATGACGCGACGCCCCCTTCCGCGACGTGATGATCCTCATCTTCTGTGACAGTCAATCCCGCGAAGAACTTACGTTCGACGACAACGACGAGGTAGGGGTTTCTTTTATTTAAATCTTTGTGATTTATACCTGTGGCGTTTTATTGTTAAAAATTGTTGGGAGACTTCTAAAACTGATAACGCGGTGGGTGCGGACCAACGAACAAGTCTGAACCCACCGCCCTTTTTCGTTCTTGGTGTGTGGAACGGAGGACGATGACATAGCAGGCCGCACGGGTGATGCGAGGTCCTCGAAGTGAAGGATGGACCCCGGGAGGGCCTTTGGTGAAGACAACACGAAGTTCCGACCACCAGAACATGTCCGGTGGTCCGCGGAGCAGCCCTCCGGTGCGCCGCCGAAAGGATCCGTCGCGGCTTCAGCCACGGCGGCAGAACACGGTCCCGTAACCGCGCAGGACTGGATGCGGACAGGACACGGCGGCCCGGCCGCGTCCGCTGGCAAGGGCGGCCCCACACGGGGCCGCGACACCACCACGCGGGGGCAGCTTGCCCCCCGCCTCGCTCGGTCGTAGCCGGCCGAGGTGACCCACCTCGCGGTCGGGCCGCACCCACGCCGGTCGCGCCGGGTCGCACCCAAGCCAGGCCGGGCCACCTCGGCTGGGCCAGGTCATGCCATCCAGGTCGGACCCGGTTCGGGCCGACCCAGGGAGGTTGGGTCGGGTCGGTCCGGGCCAAGACCCCCCGTTTACGGACATTTTTGGTCTTTTGCTCATAACATGAGCTACAAGCCACCGATCGATGCACCGTCAATGGAGATGTAATCCTTGGATCGATACGGTCGTTTCGGTATATCGCACTCAAGGTTTAGGAGTACTTTGGGTTTGTCCGGGTTGGTTCGTACACGAAACCAACCGGGCCCTCGGAGCGGAAACTCTTATATCTTATGCACCGGATGTCCGATTGACATGTCGTCGACTTTGTTGGATTCCTCTAAGTGAGATGGATCTTTTGTCTTACTCTGCCCGAGGTTTGTACTTAGGTGGAGTACGGTTGGGTTGCTTTTGCATTAAAAACCAACCGGGCCCCTGGAACGAAAAGGCCAATAACTCTCAGACCGGGCGTCCGATTGACACGCCGTCTGCGACGTTGAGTTCCTTTTGACGATACAGAACATTTGGATACATCAACTCTGGACTATGTTTCATTTGATGTATCAACCTCTCGTCTCGTGGAGCGGACCGTCCCGAACGAGCTTGCTGTGTGTGCGAACCCCAGAGCTGGCTGCGTCTGCAACGACAATGAAGACAGTACAGGAATCCTCTGTGGGTTTGGTTGTGACCACTACGGTACTTTTTGGGATACATCAACTCTGGACTACATGTCAGTTGATGCATTGATCTATTGGCTTGTGGAGTGGACCCTCTCGGAACGAGCATGCTGTGTGCGGAAACCCTAGAGATGTTTTAGACTTGACGACTGCTAATTGAATGACTCAGTGTGTTACGGATAGCCCAGTGGGAAACACTTGGTTGTAGCCGCAGACCCACGGCGGAGGAGTTCTTGGTTGTAGCGGCAGACCCGTGGTACTCAACAGAAGGAGTACCTCTGGAGGTTATGAGGAGGAGCGCTTGGTTGTAGCGGTAGACCCACGATGGAGGAGCGCTTGGTTGTAGCGGCAGACCTATGACGGAGGAGCTCTTGGTTGTAGCAGCACGGGGGAGCGCTTGGTTGTAGCAGCAGACCCACGGCAGAAGAGCGCTTGGTTGTAGTGGCAAACCCATGGTACTCAACAGAAGGAGTACCTCTAGAGGATATGAGGGGGAGCGCTTGGTTGTAGCGAAAGACCCATGGTGGGAAGCATTTGGTTGTAGCAGTAGGCCCACAGTACTTGATAGGTGGAGTACTACAGTAGTCCTAGGTTAGAGGGAAGCGCTTGGTTGTAGCGGCATAACCACTGTACTTGATGGAGAAGGAGTTTCCCAACAGCTATAGTTTCAACTTCATGATCGATCCTGTGTGGGTCATTGCGGGGGTTAGTACCTATCGATCATTTGTGGGTCTGACAGCTTAGATTAATCAGTGGAAATATCTGATCATCTTTATCGTCATATGAAGAAGTATACCTGTGTGAGCTGAATCCTGTTTTTCTTTCCTTTGTGGATTGTGTTGTGCTATCCTGTGTGGATTACGTTTTTCTTTCCTGTATGGAATAGGTTGTACTTGGGCTCAGAGGTTGGAGCGAACTGGAATTGAAGACATAGGTAGATGTATGGGCATATACCTAAGCTGTGTCGGATGTTACTTCGTGATTGTATCTTTCCTTTGTGGATTATCCTTTGTGGATTCTGGGAGACATTCGGTGGTCTCGGGGTCCCTACTGAGTATCTAATACTCGCCCCTGCACGGGCTATGCCCGCACTATGTTGCGTTGGTTGTAGACGACAGACATCGCTAATCGTGGTTGAGGCTTGTGGAGCAGGACGGCACCTAGAGGTGGACCATTGGGCGGTACGTACTCGGAGTGGACGGTTGGACCTGAGGAGATTTGGAGGCTATCTGTACTCACCCTTCAGGTGGGAGTCCCAGTGGAAGGATCGAGGCTGCGACTTTACTTTTAAGTTTCTGTTTTCTCTTTCGAGTTGTACTTTACTTTCAGTTTGGTTTGTATACTGGCCCACTTACTTTTCCGCACTTACTGTTGTACTTAGTTTTTACTTAGTGTTTACTTCTATTACTTGCTTGCTCTGTGGTGTTTTTTTACTTTACAAAGGCAATGCCTTCCCTTTTTACCGGGATTTATGCATTGGTGCTAGTCACTAGCCCCTGGCCTATGGAAGACGGGATTGGGGTAGTCACGGAACGGGCCCCGAGGATAGGTCGTGATAAATTTGGTATCAGAGGAGTTCGGTTCTACCGCAGAACTCAGGACTCTGATATTTTTCTATGTGAAGCAATAGTGTTAAGTGTATTGAGTGTGGTTATCATTCTAGGGAGTCCAGTGTTGGTGCGGCGGCTGACGTATCCGTACACCAGGACCCTGACTTCTGATTTCTGACTTAATGCACGAAAACATTGATTGCATGTGTGTTTCAAGTTTTCTATGTGATTACTTTATGTCATCTCACCAGGTATACTGTTGACTGTGGTGCACCTGTTTGATTTCAAGATGGCCCCACGACGGCAGCCAGCTAGGGTTCCGAGAGTTGCGCGTGACGACAACCCGCCGAGCGACAAGGCCTCGGTGTAGGGCCCTTTGACAGCAGAGGCACCAGCGGTACCTCTACCCGCCGAGCCACCAATGATACCAGCCATAGCAGCTGATGATGCACGTCGCCTTAGTGCACTGCACGATTTTCAGCACCAGCAACCGCCCAGGTTCCATGGGGAGAAAGACCCCCAGGCATCCGAGGAGTGGCTGGAGGCAATGGTACGAGTTTTCCGGTTAATGAGGACACCAGCAGACCTCATGGTGATCCTCACAGCGAGCCTACTGCACGCGGCAGCGGGCCGATGGTGGAGCTTGATGCTCCATGTGCACGATGAGGCATCTCTTCTCTAGACGGACATTGAGATCCTCTTCCGCTCGGAATTTGTCCCAGCCACCCTCCGTGCAGTGCGCATCCATGAGCTTCTACAGCTGCGGTAGGGCAACAAGATAGTATCCCAGTACGTGGCGAGGTTTACCGATCTCTCGCGCTATTCCACAGACATGGTACGAGACCCATTCATCAGGGCCCGAACCTTTGAGCAGGGGATCAGGCGAGAGATCAGAGCTTCAGTTGTTTCTCACATCATTCCGACACAGATAGGGGTGTTGGAGTGAGCCCTCTTAGTGGAGAGTTTCCTTGCTGAGCAGTCTCCAGCAGCAGGACCCACCACTAGCCGGCATGCGGAAGAGTCTTCTGCAGCATGTAGTAGAAAGATGATGCAGGGGTCCAAGAGGACTAGACCTATAGGTGGTCGACCGCGTGACACATGATTTTTTGTGCGAGGCACCCGGGGTGGACAATGACTTGCCATGAGCGGACAGTGTTACTCATGCGTTGGGGTTGTTCACATGGCTCGTGACTGTCCAACCCGCCATACGGATGACCAGCAGATGAACGAAGGACCTCCCAGGCAGAGGCAGAGGTTCGATCGAGGCGGACCGCATGGAGTAGGAGACCGTGGCAGGGGATATGGCCATGCAGCTGGAGGTGGACGAAGCTTTGAGTTGTTGCCACCACCACCACCAGGAGGTCCACCCCGACCGCAAGGAGCTGGTGGACATGGGAGAGCTCAGCTTGAGGAAGCTGAGGCCTACGATCATGGAGCTCTGGGAGTAGATGTACAGGAGCGAGACTAGCTCCAGACCTGGAGAATTTGGTTTATACTGCTTCTAGAATTGTAGACGATTTGTGTCTTTGTACTTTGAGCGACAGTAATAAAAGACACCTTTATTTTGGCGTTTAACTTCATGTCCTCTCTTTATGGTTACTAAGAGGTTCTGGTTTAAAAACCGTTGACTTGACCCTCACTTTTGTGATACCTATTGGAGGAGACCTAGTTACCACACACTGATGCCGACAGTGTGACTCAACCCTTGGAGGTGAGAGTAACGGTCAGATCTCTTGGTAGTAGCGTCGAGGCCTTAGGACGTCATCCTTGGTATGGATTAGTATCATCTATGTCTGGATTGACTTTTTTAGGCGAAGAATGTGGTTCATCCATGGGATGAGACCAGATTTCTCTTATCGAAAAAGGAGAAATCTTAGCAGCTCATGTAGGACCAGAATAGGTCCAAGTAACCCGGGAGTGGATGATGACAACTCAGAGCCAGAAAAGGACTTATGCTTTCAGGAGGCGGAGGCCGCTAGAGTTTGAGGATGGCGACCACATTTTTCCTACGGGTCTCAACTCTACGCGAGTTATGGAATTTTGGTCGGGGTGCCAAGTGGTCTCCACGCTTCAATTGGACCCTTCTAGGTCCTCAATGGGGTAGGCGAGGTGGTTTACCGCTCGACCCATCCACCTCAGTTGCACCAGGTTCACGACGTCTTCCACGTATCTCAGCTGAGGAGATACGAGCACGACCCAGAGCATGTCATTGACCTTGGGGAGATGGACATTGATGATGGGGCGACTTTTGCGGAGGTCCTAGTGGAGATCGGGGATCGACATGGGCGAGTCCTACGTGGATGGTAGATTCCTCTAGTGCGCATCAGATGGTAGCACGGGAACTACCAGGAGACAACATGGGAGCGAGAGGCTCAGATGAATGCTCAGTACCCATATTCGTTTCCCTAGTTTATGATTTATCTTTACGGGGACGTAAAGCCCTGAGGCGAGAGTGATGTATAGACCCATAAAATTCAAGGAGATTTTTTTCTTAATTTTCTTTGCAATTTTAAAAAAACGCAGTTTCTGACGGCACCTGATTACGAGGCCCGGTGTGCCCGGAATCATTTTCTGAAGTTTGGCTCGGGTACGTTCAGTGAACGAACGAGCGGGTTCATTTAATATTTGAACCGGTGCTCCGAATCGAATTCCGAGGGCACCGATGGAATTGTAGCGCCAATATTTTCTTAGAAAATCCTTTTCTGGAGTTGCATTTGCTCGTGTGTGGTTTTTAGTTTTTGGGGTTAAGTTAAGAAAATAAAATAAAGTGGTGCGGCAACTTTATTTTATTTGACTTAAAGCCACTAAAGCTAAGTTATGCGTATAGGGTGGAACCCAAAATCTCCTACCCTCTTGGTAGGATATTTGTGGGGTGGGGCCCGCACGATCCCCACCGTTACTACCCCTCTAAGTATCTCACCCACGAAAACACCTCTTAATTGAAAGTCAACTGTGCGTTTTTCTGGTTAAGAAACGCCCCAATTAATTGGGAAGTTAAGTCATTACCATTAATTCATCAAATTAATGGTTTTTTTCTTAACATTGAATTTCTAATAGTTGGCATGTGAATAAAATAATACCAAAACCCTTTTGTTGATGGGTTTCTTGTTGAGAGGATTTGGAGAAAATCTATCTTCATCCTCCTTCATGAAGAATGTGAGGAACACGAAGAACGCGAAGAACGCGAAGAACGCATCATCACCGATGAGGAAAGATGGCCTTCGACAAAAGGCGACGAAGAATGTCGAACCCTTGGAGATTAACGACGCAACGCCGTGTACCGCGACACCGGAGATTCTCCTCCCGCAACGTTCTTCTACGACGTTCCTTCCCCGCGACAATCTTCGATCAACTGCTTGAGGTAGGAGATTACGGTTCTCTTTTTCTTTGTAGATTTTATACTCAACATGGGTTTAAACATGCAATTAAATCTGTGTGTTTTCTTTAACCCACGGAGATCGCTGACGCGACACTGTGTACCGCGACGACGTGACGCCCCCTTCCGCAATACGGCGATCCTCTTCTTCCACGACGGTCAATCCCGCGAAGAACTCACGTTCGACGACAACGATGAGGTAGGGGTTTGTTTTATTTAAATCTTTGTGATTTATACCCGCGACATGTGAGTATTAAAAATTGTTGGGAGAATTTTAAAACCACTAACGCAGTGGGTGCGGACCAACGAACAAGTATGAACCCACCGCCCTTTTTCGTTCTTGGTGTGCGGAACAGCGGATGATGACAAAGCAGGCCGCACGAGCGATGCAAGGTCCTCTCACGGAAGGACGGACCCCAGGAGGACCTTTGGAGAAGACGGCGCGAAGTTCTAAGCACCGGAACACGTCCGGTGGTCCGCGGAGTAGCTCGCTGGCGCGCCTCGCCGGCACGGCCGTGCCGGCGGCAGATGGCGGTGGTGCCCGGCGCGCCGCCTGAAGGAGCCGCTGCAGCGGAAACCATGGCGGCGGAACGCGGTCCCGTGACCGTGCATGACTGGAGGAGGATGGGATGCGGCGGCCCGGCCGCATCCGCTGGCATGGGCGGCCCCACGCAGGACCGCGACACCATCACGTGGGGGCAGCTTGCCCCCCGGGCCGATCAGGCCGGGTCGCACCCTGGCCGGGCCGGGCCACCCTGGCTGAGCCGGGTCACGCCATCCGAGTCGGACCCGGACCCGGGTCGGGTCGACCTGGTTCGAGCCGACCCAGGGGGGGTTGGGCCGGGTTGGTCCGGACCCAGGCCCCCCGTTTACGGACCTTTTAGGTCTCTTGCTCATAACATGAGCTATGAGCCACCGATCGATGCACCGTTAGTGGAGATGTAATCCTTGGATTGAGATGGTCGTTTCGGTATATCTCACTCAAGGTTTCGGAGTACTTTGGGTTTGGCCGGGTTGGTTCGTACACAAAACCAACCGGGCCCTCAGAGCGGAAACACTTATATCTTAATCTCCGGACGTCCGATTGACGTGCCGTTGACTTTGTTGGATTCCTCTAATTGAGAAGGATCTTTTGGCTTACTCCGCCCGAGTTTTCTATGTAGGTGGAGTACGGTCGGGTTGGTTTTGCCTTAAAAACCAACCGGGCCCCTAGAACGAAAAGGCCAATAACTCTCAGACCGGGCATCCGATTGACGCGCCGTCTGCAACGTTGAGTTCCTGTAGATGATACAGAACTTTTGGATATATCAACTCTAGACTATGTGTCAGTTGATGTATCAGCCTCTCGGCTCATGGAGCGGACCCTCCCGAACGAGTTTTCTATGTGCGCGAACCCTAGAGCAGGCTGCGTCTGTGACGACAATGAAGACAGTACGGGAGTCCTCCTTGGGTTCGGTTGTGACCACTACGGTACTTTTTGGGATACATCAAATCTGGAATACATGTCAGTTGATGCATCGACATCTTGGCTCGTGGAGTGGACCCTCCCGGAACGAGCATGCTGTCTGCAGAAACCCTAGATCTGTTTGAGACTTGACGACAGCTGATCGAACGACTAGGTGTGTTACGGATAGCCTAGTGGGAAGAGCTTGGTTGTAGCAGAAGACCCATGACGTAGAAGCGCTTGGTTGTAGCGGAAGACCCGTGGTACTCAATAGAAGGAGTACCTCTGGAGGCTATGAGGGGGAGCGCTTGGTTGTTGCGGTAGACCCACGACGGTGGAGCGCTTGGTTGTAGCGGCAGACCTATGACGGAGGAGCGCTTGGTTGTTGCAGCACGGGGGAGCACTTGGTTATAGAAATAGACCCACGAAAGAGGAGTGCTTGGTTGTAGCGGCAGACCCGTGGTACTCAACAGAAGGAGTACCTTTAGAGGCTATGAGGGGGAGCGCTTATTTATAGCGGCAGACCCATGGTGGGAAGCGCTTGGTTGTAGCAGCAGGCCCACAATACTCGATAGGTGGATTAATACAGTAGTCCAAGGTTAGAGGGAAGCGCTTGGTTGTAGCGGCATACCCACTGTACTTGATGGAGAAGGAGTTTCCTAACAGCTATGGTTCCAACTTTATGATCGATCTTGTGTGGGTCATTGCGGGGGTTAGTACCTATCGATCCTTTGTGGGTCTGACGGCTTAGATGAATCAGTGGAAATATATGATCATCTATATCGCCATATGAGGAAGTATACATGTGTGAGATGAATCCTGTTTTTCATTCCTTTGTGGATTGTGTTGTGATATCCTGTGTGGATTACGTTTTGCGTTCCTATGTAGACTGGGTTGTACTTGGGCTCAGAGGTTGGAGCGAACTGGAATTGACAACTTAGGTATATGTATGGGCATATACCAAAGCAGCGTCGGATGTTACTTCGTGATTGTATCTTCCCTTTTTGGATTATCCTTTTTAGATTCTGGGAGACCATCGGGGGTCTCGGGGTCCCTACTGAGTAGCTTATCCTCACCCCTGCACGGGCTATGCCCGCACTACGTTGTGTTGGTTACAGACGACGGACAGTGTTGATCATGGTTGAGGCTTGCGGAGCAGGAAGATACCTGGAGGTGGACCACTGGGCGTGACATACTCGGAGTGGACGGTTGGACCCGAGGAGCTGTGGAGGCTATCTATACTCACCCTTCAGGTGGGAGTCCTAGTGGATGGATCGAGGATGCGGCTTTACTTTTCAGTTGTTGTTTTCCCTTTTGAGTTGTACTTTACATTCAGTTTGGGTTTGTATACTGGCCCACTTACATTTCTGCACTTACTGTTGTACTCAGTTTTTACTTAGCGTTTACTTCTACTGCTTTCTTTCTCTATGGTGTTTATTTACTTTACAAAGGCAATCCCTTCCCTTTTTACCAGGATTTACGCCTTGGTGCTAGTCGCCAACCCCTGGCCTATGGAAGGGGGGCTTGGGGTTTTCACGGCACGGGCCCCGAGGATGGGTCGTGACAATAAAAATTCAAAAAAAGAACAACCAAAAAGATAGTTAAAAGACACTCAACTCATAAGACACACATCATAAAAAACAGAAATACCCTTTTGAAACCACCATTTCCATTCTTATTTCTAGTCTGCATTCATCCAAGGCCAATTTTCAAAATTACAAGCATACTTTCTAATTGATTTTTTTTCAAACCCAAAAATATTTTATTTAAAAAAAGTCTAAAATCATTTTAATTTTGATGTACTATTATCTAGAATTCCATTTTCCATTTTAGAATCAAACCACATTAGGAAAGACCAATCCACAACAAAAATCTTACCAAAAACCTAGAATAGGGAACTGGTATCTATGGATAACCTGGAAAAATGGTTTAGTGGAACTCCAAGGAAAGAACCAACAACTATCAAAAACATGAATAATGGACTCGGGCTTCACATGGTTCACCACTCCATGCAATCCCAACGCACATCTGCACTACACCTCCATAGACACCCCCATCCACCCAAACAAAAGTAATGTCTTGAATCTTAGAATACCTATGGAAACTCATGTTTCAAAATGAGAAAAGGTTTCATGATGTCATTACCATAAAAACCACTTGAGTCCCAATAGTCCTAATATATAATCTAGTTAATTCCCCAAGTAACAATGGGCTACATTGATACAATTTTTTCATGAACCAAACTGGGATTCCATTGGACCCAACACCGGACCTGGCTCGGGATAAATCCTAAGAGGTGTTCTTAATCCTCTTGGTATGTGAAATAATGTCGGGCATTAATTTTATTATAGTCGTAATGATTTATCCCAATAAAAACTAGGTTCATGTAACCAAATAAATATAGCAAAAAAGTGTCACGACCCCTTCCCCACAAACTGTACCCCTCCTAGGCCGGCAATGTGAGAAGGGAGATAATGACCCCCCGAGTCCCGCCTCCAGTAGGCCCCGAGTTGGCGACTAGCACTGAGGGTATAGTAAAACACAAAATGGAAGGCATTAACCTCTATGGGAACACATGCAGAAGAGATATATAAGATGAACACCAACCAACTCCAACATAGACTGCAATATAAATGAAAACCCAAGTACACATATGAAATGACATGTAGATGTACTACAAATGAAAGGGGAAAACTACAAGTACTCAAAGGAAAATAAAAAACAACAACATCCACAAGCCCGAACTGCTCCTACAACCCCAAGCTAGTAGAAACTAGCTTGATATCTAACCTGCTCCAAGTGACCTGAAAAATAGTTTATATATACGTAGGGTGAGTATAACAGTATACTCATTAGGATCCTCCCCGAAGCCACTCGTGCAATGTAAAGAAATCATGCTAAAACATAGTGAACAACAAGTGAAACTAAATCGTCACCTAGACAGGTATACTGAGTTCCCAACCTCACCATGGATACTCTCACCAAGTAACGCATACATGAATATTGCATATAGTAAAGAATATCAAGGGTACCCTGCTACAACTTCTCCACTATTTTTCCACTTTTCCCCAATGACATACGTCCTGCGCATCTCTCTCCAAAGGCTTGCCCGTATATACCTGGGCTATGCTCCACAATCTGCACCACGTGCACCACAAAGGAATGCACACAGACACCTGGGAGAAGAACCACACCATCCTCACAACCAAAAGTAACCAGGTAGTTTGGGGGATCCACCACAGCTCGCATAACATGTGTCATACGTCCGATATTATACCTCAATCCATCACAACCCATACGCCGAGTAAGGATCCTCAATCCATCACAGCATATACATGTTACACCTATAGTAGTCCATAGGATACTATATTTAGAATATATCTGTGTGAATAACCACATTCCATTACAACACTCTACACACATATATGGGGTAAACTAACCGTTGTGCCAACCAGCACAAGTATCTACCAAGAGAAGAGAGCATGATCAAAGGGGGTAGTCATCCATTCTTCCTCCCACCAGAATGTTCGGGAAAACACACCCCAGGGCTCAGAATCTCCGTGGTGTTAGTTTACCTTACTGACAGGGTGGAGTAGCATATAGAAACATAAAAAGTACAGAATATATTATACTCACAACCACACTATGGGAATAACCTAGTCTTAGTATCAACTGCAGCTAACATCTCTCAGACTCCGAGCTGCTATTTCTAAGACTAGGTATCCTATAAGCACATAACCAATTAAAGAACATTATTAGATTCCTTTATTCCCTTTTCTATCAATTCCACTTTACGTTAATTACTTCATTACACATTAATTAACCATGAACAATTCCCATTAAATTTCATTAGCAACACACCCAAAATCAATTGTTCCTTCAAAATATTACTACCTCATCATTATGTTTTAGTGAACACCAACCCCATGAGTTAACGCCATTTATTCAGAAATTCATTTCAGAATTACATCCCATATTTCCCGGAATTCTAGAAAATAATTATATTCTACTAAACACAAGGGGTCTCAAAATGGTGAGTAGATGTACTACCCGTTGAGTCTTTGTTTCCTATAGCAAGAGCGTAGAACCATTCTCCTTTGAGAAGCTAGACACGGAAAGCACCTGGCAAACCCCACACGTCTTTGCCTCCTTCGGAAGAAGGGTATGGAAGACCAGCTACCTTGAGCAGTGGGGAAAATTAAAGCAGATAAACATTCAATTAAAGTCACCAAGAATCCAACAAACACATCCATCCCATTCCATCATCACTTGTGTCCTCCCAAACACCCACATGAATAAACCGATGCATCCCGCCACTCTAGGTGTCATCCATTTCCACAACCACAAGGCCTCCCTACCTCCACATATTACAACACCCCTCTAGGGTCACATCAGAACACAAGCAGCAGGAAATGAAACATCCCATCAAATGGGCTCTTGGCCCTTTAACAAGGCATCCAACCTTCATACATAATGTGCAGTCATGGCTCTAAAGCAAAATGCACTTGGCCTTACGAATAAGAGGGTATCTAAGAACCCAAACAGGCGTTATCTTTAATCAACCAACCAGTTCTTTAATCCCTCTTGAATTAACAGATTCAATTCATAGGTTCCAATTCTAGGAAACCTAATCAGTAAGCTATCACAATATATTTAACATGCTTACTGTGCCAATTCGATTAACATAAAGTTAGAACAACAACAACAACAACAACAACAGGATTCATTTACATGCCTCTTTATCTTTAGAAAATTAAGTATCAATTGAGTCCAGCTTTACGTTCTTTATCAATTTCCACCAATAATGACCAACTGATCAAAGAAAGCATAGATATCACTCTATCTAGAAAAACATGAGGCAAACCGTTATCACAGTACAAAGGAACAACATGCGATCAAACCAATTCTTTTAATCTGGTTCAAGTATTTAATTATGTCAATTTCATTGTGATCCAAAGGTATAAATCATGCTAACTCTACAATTTCACACAAACAATTAGAGAATCCACGAATCCCCTAACTTAAAGAGTTCTTGACGTTCTTTATCCACACAACGGGTCACGGCCCTCCTCTTGCGACAACTACATCCACCTAAGGATGCCACGATACGTCCGCACCTACCAAACCCCAAGAAAATCCCATTAGAATAATGGAGATTACAATCTATAAGATGTAAAGAATAAATAGGATAAGATTATCCCAAAAGAACGATGAAAAAACATACGTTATATCGAAGATTGATCGATACAACTTGGTTTCATCAAAACAGAGCGGAACCGATCCGAGGAGTAAAGTTTGATTGTGAAAATCCTATGGGAAGGATTGAAAGGTTCTAGTGTCTCATAGCCAGGAACAAAGAGGAAGAACAAAGGATGATGATATCTTGTCCCTTTTAAAGATTTAATGGGGTGAAGGTTTAAGATACGCTTATTCCCCATTAAATGCGGACCGCATTAACCCACGCTGTTTGACCAAGTAAAAACATACCAAAACATAGGAATAATTAATATAGGATCTATGGTCTTTGAATCATCCATCTTAATGTCAAGATTGCAACGTCACAGACTTTTCGTCATTCCAACACCATATGAAGGAGATACGTTGAATTCAAGATCCCGTAATAATAACAATATTTTTTATTATTGGGTGTTTCGTGGACCCAAGCCACAAACCATAATTTAATATCCCACATTAGACTTGAATCAATCATATTAATGACAGAATCACATCGCCACTGACGAGAAGTAAATCAGAGGTCGCATGCGGGAGTTATGGCAGGTCGAAGATTTAATAATAATATTAAATCTATTAATTCACGAGTGTTTCAGGTACCTTATCTGAAAACCTGAAAAATTCATCCAATATTGGACTCATAAATTCCGCCACGATGTCTGGGTCACACTACTGCAGACGGTTCATGAAACTGAGGTCGCACGAGGAAGAAACCGAAGAAAAAGTGTTTTGACAACCAAAAATAATAATGTTATTAATATATTATTACCATTTGTTTTGTAATTGATTTATCTAAAATCTCACATCCTAGATAACACACCCACAAACCAAAAAGGAGCGAATCTCTCTCCAATCACACTCTACCATTATCATTATTATTTTATTTAATACATGAATTGGAATAAAAAAAATTGCGTTGAGCCTCCCTTCTCCTCACATTTCTAGTGCCTCATAGGAAAAACCACAATTTTATATTTTTTATTTTAATAACCAAAAAGGATTTATTAATTTTTACAAAATTAATAAAAACTATTAATTATTGAGGGGAGAAAAATCCCATGTCCCAAACCCCATGCACACCCAGCTCACCTAGTTAAGAACTATTTAATTAAAACCATTTCCCTTTATTAAATTCAAATCATTTAATTTACTAACCAAAATGAAAAAAATTTAATTTTGTCAGTTGCACATTTTTTTAAACATTATTATTATTATGAATTAATTATAATAATAATAATAATAAGAAAATATTTGTATTATTAAAATAATAATAATAGCACAAATCGTAACAAATTAAACCCATTTAATTTCATTTACCAATCACACACATTTTTGTGTCACCATTATCATTATTAATAATATTAATCAATGCTTGTCGTGATGACCACATCGAACCACAAACATGCACCTACTGTAATGATCTGATCCATTCACCAAAAACCATACCGCCAGTTTGTCATGGTTATTCTCATATTAAATTAAAACCATTCTATTTAATTATTGAAACACTAATGGTCACCATTACTATTATTATTTAGTATAATAATACTAAATTCTCTTTCAATTTAATCTATGGGTCACCATTATTATCATTAATAATAATTCTTATTATTGACACCCATTATTATCTCATAATTAATCCCTCTCTCAAATAACATGATATTAACGCACGGGTTGGGAACCCCTTCCATTCTTCATTGTCATTTTTTATAATATATTAAATGAATATTATTATAAATATTTTAATATTCCAAAATACACGTTGGATTTAGCAGTAAGGGGTTGCACCACATTTATTATAATTTATTCCTTTAAGATTTATTCCATGTGACTCCCCTTATTGAATTAAATACATTTAATTTTATTTCTTTTATTTCACAATGATTAAATTAAAACCATTTAATATAATTAAAACCAAATATCATCACGGCACCCTTATCAATTATTTTTATCAAAAAAATTATTATTATAACACGTGTAGTGTTTGAACACATCAAATTTTTACAGTGTAATGGACCGGAGAGGTTCGGGCCATTCAATCAGATACCTCTCAAAACATTCTCATCCTCGATAATAAAAAACAACTCATAAAAAGGGAAATGTCCAAACAACCACCCCGCAAGATACCTCTCAGGGCACTCATCATAATAAGAATCCAACCACTATCCTAATTATATGAGTCAGGGAAACCTTACCCCATGTCGAGATATTATCCACTTTAGGCAACACTGACTCGCCTGCACGGGTATAATCACATCCACATTAATGTGCCTCAATTTGGGATTAGGACTTCCCACCCACATAATTTAGGATTTCTCATACACACACTACCTCCAACACTGCACAAAACAAGCAACACGCTTCCCCAACACATGGATTGGGGAATTCCTTCTCCGCAAGAGCGGTGTTGCCCCAACACAAGCCCACAGTCTCTACATACTTCAAACAAGTCAGCTCGACCTCCAACTGGCGTAGTTAACGGTAAGGGCACTGAAAGCCTCTTTACCTCAAGTCCAAAAACATGGAAAAGGGTAGGTGATATGAATGATTGTGTCACTCCTAAATCAAACAAGGAATACACCAAGGTACAAAACAAGCAACGGGTACCTCGAAGGACATCTGGCTCGCCTAGAGCTGGCAACGCTAGAGCATGAAGCTGTCCACGACCTCTTCTATAGCCTCTCTTTCCCTGATGATGACCACCACCATGGCCATGCTCTGCTCTCTAAGGACGAGGATCGTCCTAGGGCTATCCTATGCCTGCCTCATCTACTCTCTAGTGATCTAAAGTTGGTGCAACCTGCTGCTGCTGCCTCTATTGGAACTGCCTCAATGGAAGAACCTGGAGCATAGCGCTTGGTGCAAGATGACCACTTTGAAAGGTTGGGCACTCCCGCTGCTGGTGACCATGACCACCACAAGAAAAACAAGCGCTTTATCCCTTGGCAAAGGCCTGGGAGTAGCTGTCTCTAGTGAAATGAGATGCGAAGGGCTGAGACCTACCCCCACCTGAACGGAAACTCTTCTACCCTGAAAACCAAGAACCCCAGACCACAGTTTTGCTTCGCGAGGGATCATGACGATCCCCCTCCCATGATGATCTGGTCCTGGCCAAAGTCCTCTCGAAAACCTTTGCCCTCTCCAACACCTCAAGATATCTCTTCAGTATAAATGGGGTGACCTGACACTGGATCTCTAGGCGCAAAGCTTCATCAAAATGCCTCGCCCTAGCCTCCTCATCTAGTAAAAGGTCCGAAGCATATCGTAAGAGGTTTCTGAAACAGATTCCAAACTCTCGAACACTGGAGCTCCCCTGTCGAAGGGTAAAAATATCCTAGCGACTAAACTCTTTTGCAAGAGAGGAAAGTAACTTGACTCTAAACATGTCTCAAAACACCTCCCATGAGATCGCTTACTTCTCAGAATACCCTTGAAACAAGAACCACCAGTACCTTGCTGCTCCACACAGCATCTTCACAACCAAGGACACCCAGTGCCCCATCCGAGTACGAATCGAACTGAAGCCTATCTTGACCTCCTCCAACCAGTCTTCCTTGACTGAATCTGAGATTGAGCCCTCATACTTCTGAAGACTATGGCGTTGAAACTCTTGGAGTGTCTTCCTCCAACCATCGTCATCGTCAACCACTACCCGGCGGTGATCTATTGGAACAGCCTGCATGACATCTTCTGCCTAAACCAGACAATGACGTCGACCTGGAGCCATACCTGTAAAATAAAAACTGTTAGAGATCCTAAGCCTAGAATATGGAAGACTCAACATTAATTAATTAATTTTTTATTTTATTAATTTTAGGTTAACCTATCCCAAGTTATACCCATTAAAACACAGGCACAAAGAAGAATGATGCATGATCCTTTCCTAGGACTCTACCCTACTACTAGTATCACTTCGTTTAGTAGCCATTGTAAACCTAAAAGTCCATACGTTAGACCATAGGGGTCCTTAAACACCTATTTCTCAACCGGTATCCAGTGTTTAGCTCACATGATAAACATAAATGACACCATTTCCCTACCAACCCATGCAACCTGACGTGTGCCTAACAACAAACACCATCATATCCCTAAACCAGAGCTCTGAGACCACTCTGTCATGACCCCCTTCCCACAAAGTGTACCCCTCATGGGCCGACAATGTGAGAAAGGGAGATAATGACCCCCGAGTCCCGCCTCCAGTAGGCCCTGGGTTGGTGACTAGCACCGAGGGTATAGTAACACACAAAATGGTAGAAATTTCCCTCTAAGAGAACACATGCGGAAGAGAGGGATAATATAGACACCAACCAACTCCAACTCAGACTGCAATATAAACAAAAACCCAAGTACGCATATGAAATGACATGCAGAAGCACTACAACTGAAAGGGGAAAACCACAAGTACTCAAAAGAAAGTAAAAACAACAGCAACCACAAGCCTGAACAGCTCCTGCAACCCCAAGCTAGTAGAAACCAGCTTGATCTCTAACCCGCTCCAAGTGACCTGAAAAATAATTTTTATATACATAGGGTGAGTATAACAATATACTCAGTAGGATCCTCCCCGAAGCCTCTCGTGCAATGTAGTGAAATCATGCTAAAGCACGATGAACAATAAGTGAAACTAACTCGACACCTAAACATGTATACTAAGTTCACAACCTCACAATCGCTACTCTTACCAAGTAACACATACAAGAATATAGAATATAGTAAATAATTTCAATGGTACCCCGCTACTACTTCCCCACTGGTTTGCCACTTTGCCACAACGACATACGTCCTGTGAATCTCTCTCCAAAGGCTTTCCCATATATACCTGGGCTAAGCTCCACAATCTACACCATGTGCTCCCCAAAGGCTTCCCGCATACACCTGGGTAAAGCACCACACCATCCTCACAACCAAAAGTAACCAGGTAGTTTCCGGGAGCCACCACAGCTCGCATAACGTGTATCATACGTCGGGTATTATACCTCAAGCCATCACAACCCATACACTGAGTAAGGATACCCATTCCACCATAGCCTATACACGTTACACCTATAGTAGTCCATAAGATACTATATTTAGAATATATGTGTGTGAATAACCACAAGACATTACAGCCCTCTACACACATATATGGGGAAAACTAACCGTTGTGCCTACCAGCACAAGTATCTACCAAGAGAAGAGAGTGGGGTCAAAGGTGGTAGTCATCCATTTTTCCTCCCACCAGAATGTTGGGGAAAACACCCTCCAGGGCTTAGAATCCCTAGGGCATCAGTTTTCCTTACTGACAGGGTGGATTAGCGTATAGAAATATAAAAATTACATAATATATTATACTCACAACCACACTATGGGCAAAACCTAGTCTTAGTCTCAACTGCAGCTAATGTCTCTCGGACTCCGAGCTACTATTTCTAAGACTAGGTATCCTATAAGCACACAACCAATTAAAGAACTTTATTAGATTCCATAATTCCTTTTTTTATCAATTCCACTTTACGTTAATTAATTCTTTACACATTAATTAACCATGAACAATTCCTCATTAAATTTCATTAGCATCACTCCCAAAGTCAATTTTTCCTTAAAAAATTACTACCTCATCATTATGATTCAGTGAACACCAACCCCATGGGTTAACACCATTAATTCAAATATTCATTTCAGAATTACTTTCCCATATTCCCGAGAATTCTAGAAAAGAAGTCTATTCTACTAAACACAAGTGGGATCAACACGGTGAGTAGATGTACTACCTTTCGTGTCTTCGCTGCCTATAGAAAGAGAATAGACCCATTCTCCTTTGAGAAGCTAGACACAGAAAGCACCTAGAATACCCCACACGTCTTTGCCTCCTTTGGAAGAAGGGTAATCAAGACCAGCTTCCTTAAGCAGAGGGGAAAAGTAAAGAAGATAAAAATTCAATCAAAGTCACCTAGAATCCAACAAACACATCCATCCCATTCCATCATCATTTGTGTCCTCCCCGACACCCACATGCATAAATCGATGCATCTCACCACTATAGGCGTCATCCGCTGCCACAACCACAAGGCCTCCCTGCCTCCACATATCACAACACCCCTCCAGGGTCACATCACAACACAAGTAGCAGGAAATGAAACATTACATCAAATGGGCTCTTGGACATTTAACAAGGCATCCAGCCTTCACACATAATGAGCACTCATGGATCTAAAGCACAAGGCACTCAGCCTTATGAACAAGAGGGAAACTAAGAACCCTACCAGGTTTAATATTTTATCAACCAACAAGTTCTTTAATCCCTCTTTAATTAATAGATTCAATTTATTGGTTCCAATTCTATGAAACCTAATCAGTAAGCTATCACAAAAGATTAAACATGAAAATATGCCAATTTGATTAACATCAAATTAGAACAACTATAACAATGACGACAACCAAATTCATTTACATGCCTCTTTATCTTTATCCAATTAATTATCAATTAATTCTGGCTTTACATTCTTTATAAATTTCCATCAAGAATGAACAACTGATCGAAGCAATAATAGATATCACTCTATTTAGAAAAACATGAGGCAGACCGTTATCACGGTACAAAGAAACAACATGCTATCAAACCAATTCTTTTAATCCGGTTCAACTATTTAATTAGGTCAATTTTATTCTGATCTCAAATGCTAAATAATGATAACTCTATGATTTGACATAAACAATTAGAGAATCCACGAATCCCATACCTTGAAGTGTTCTTGACTTTATTTATCCACACAATGGGTCACAATCCTCCTCTTGCGACAACTGCATCCACCCGAGGATGCCACGGTATGTCTGCACCATCCAAACCCCAAGAAAACCCTATTTGATGAATGGAGATTACATTCTATAAGATGGAAAGGAGAAACAGGAGAAGATGATCCCATAAGAACGACGATAAAACATACCTTATATCGAAGATTGATCTATACATCTGGGTTACATCAAAACAAAGCATAACTAATCCAAGGAGTAAGGTTTTATTTTTCAACTCCTAATAGAAGGATTGAAAGGTTTTAGCTTCTCATAGCCGTGAAAAAAGAGGAAGAACAAGGGAGGATGATATCTTGTCCTTTTTAAAGATTTAATGGGGCGACAGTTTAAGATATTCTTATTCCCCATTAAATGAGGATCATATTAACCCATGTGGTTTGAACAAGTAAAATAATCCCAAGCCATAGGAATAATTAATATATGATTTATGTTCCTTGAATCATCCATCTTAATTTCAGGATTGCAACATCACAGACGGTTCGCCATTCCAACACTGTATGAAGGAGATACATTGAATACAAGATCCCATAATAATAACAATATTTATTATTATTGGGTGTTTCATGGACCCGAGCCATGATCCATAATTTGATATCCCATATTAGACATGAATCGATCTTATTAATGACAGAATCACATCGCCACTGACGAGAAGTTAATCAGACATCGCACGAGGAAGTTATGGCAGGTCAAAGATTTAATAATAATACTAAATCTATTAATTCATGAGCATTGTTTCCCTCTGATTTCGGGGATGACCTCCTTTTGATGGGAGGTTCAAACATTCCGATCGGTTTCTAATGGGTTTGTTCATAGAACTATAAATATCCAATGATTCCACACCCATTCGTACCTACTTTCCAAAGGAAGGTGCTCATTAGTTTATGGAGAGATGAGGCTTAGGAATTTGCATTGGTCGAGAGGATGGGAGGTCGGACTCATCACACCTTTTTGAGGGGAATTATTGTCTACTTTGAGACTCTCTTTATAGATTTAAGTTATGTTCGTGAATCCTTATTACATTACCAAATATAAAATGAGTTTTTCTTTAGATATGACAATCAATGGTCGATAAGTAAGAAATTTAGAGAATCTTTTATATGTATTCGAGGTTCTTCATCGATAGAGAATCATCTTTATTTATTAGAGATTCTTGGTCAATGGTACCCTTCGACAAATTTATATAGAAGTATGTTGGTCATTATGATGACCATGCTGGTTTTAAATCCACTCAGTGGGGCACGTGAAGTTTATTGTCATTCAGAAGGACATGGATTATTTTAGAGTTGGGATCAAACCCGCAGACGGGATACCTACGTATCCTTTTTTAGAAAAGGAATCAGAACCCACATAGTTCAAGTAAGGGAGTATGATGTTTATGATTGATGGATCAAAGAAGGATTTCATAATTACTTTTACA
Source organism: Viscum album (assembly GCA_963277665.1). Lineage (NCBI taxonomy): Eukaryota > Viridiplantae > Streptophyta > Magnoliopsida > Santalales > Viscaceae > Viscum > Viscum album. Next base: position 1,665,897,751 of record OY728143.1, on the reverse strand, counting down.
CTCTAAGCTCACGTGAGTCATGATCGATGTGAGAAACAAGTGGTATTGGTAAAAATTATACATTTGAGTCATAAAAGATGCAATCATAAGAAATAATGTGGGGCTTATATATGTATGACGACCTAGATAAATGAAGGTTAGGATTTACTTTAGGGAATAAATCTAGGAGCAGGGTCCATAAAGGTATATGTGCTTCATGGAGGTTTTAAATACTCTAACTTGGGGCTTACTCTTGAAAAGGAGGCCCAAATTAGGAGAGGACTTATGATTGGGTTTTACTCCTGAAAATAAATCCCAGATCAAAGGTAAATTAGGACTGGTTAAGAGAAATTAAGACTGGGGCATACTCTTGAAAAGGAGTCCCAGGTTAAGAGACTTGAAAAATTAAAGGACTTGGGGCTTACTACTATGGAGGATGCCCATGTTTGAGATTGGGGCTTACTCCTGAAAAGGAAGCCCATGATAAGAGAATTATGGTTGGGGCTTACTCCTAAGGAGGATGCCTAGATTTGAGAATTATGACTGGGGATTATTCCAGGAAAGGAGGACCAAGTTAAGGGATCTGGGGCTTACTCCTAAGGACGATGCCTAGATTAGAGGACTTCAGGCTTACTCCTAAAGAGGATGCCCAGGTTAAGAATTCTCTCATTTTAAAGGATGAGGTTGAATGAATTAAATCTCAATCTTTAGTGACATAAAGATGTGTAAATCACTAGGTTTTGAGAGATATTCCATAGAATTTCTTTAAGACAAGGAAGTCAAATCAATAAATCATGTCGTAAATGGATTTAAAGAGTGTCTTGAATATTGAATCTTGAATAGGAGAGGTGGAAGGGCTTAAGAGGGGTGAAATGGAAAATAAGGGCACCTAAAAAGGCAGGGGCACACATGTCCTGGTAGGCGTGTAGGTACTGTGTGGGTGCGCAAGTCCTGGTCGTGCAGATATGTCTGCGCGACACATGGGGTACTTGCGTGACGGTTAACCAATAGGGTTATACTTGAGAAACTTTTGATTAAAGCCTTTATAATCCTCTTGAGGTTCTTCCAAAAGAGGGGCACACAAGTTTTATCGAAGGAGTAAGGTGGCGGGCAAGTGGGGACTCTTCTCTTAAGGGCTGGCCACTCAAGCGTGCAAGTGTTGATGAGTTTCAACACTTAGGCCTTCCTCCCCCTCTTTAGATCATCCTTTATAGGTAATAAATTTCTTTAGAAGTGTTTCGGAATCTTTGAGAAGAGAGTAGGGCACCGGGAGCTCAAATCTGAGTTTCTGGAAAAAATCCTCCTTGAATGGGGGGCCCACAGGGTCTATTTATAAGAAGGAGAAGACCCCGAGCGGTTATCACTTAAGTCGCGCAAGTCACTTATGCGACCATAATGGGTCGCGAAAGTGGACTTGCATGACTATGAGGAAACTTGCGCGACTTATAGGCAATCTTCTCCTTGTTCATCCCCTTGTCGATTTTTGATATTTTCTTCAAAGGATGAATCAATTTGTGTTATGTCATTTCCCATTACATTCCTTTGGACTCTGTGAAGAAAAAGGAGCGTCAACAAAAGTCTCCCCTCAGAGTTGGATCCGAATGAAATGAGGATGTGCCTCTGAGGAAAAAGGAGACATCCAAAGGAAAGGTGGAATGCAAGTGTTCAGTGCGCAACAATTGGAACGCAGGTTCGAGTCGCGCAGGGCTTGAGCGCACTGGGTGTAGGCGCGCAGATAGGCCGCCTGGCCTATAAATACGTGGTCATGGGACGCGCATAGCATCTGATTCTGAATTCTCGAGCTCTCGCCATGCAAGTCATATTCTTTCCGCTGTTTTCTCTCCATCACGCTGCTGTCAAGGTAATAGGACTTGCGTGGTGAAAACATGCGCGGCAAAAACTTGTGCGGCACATTTAACACTTGCGCGACACATCCATATTTGCGCGCCTTAATTCCTTAGAAATTTTTTCAAATTTATTCACAATGTTTATGAAAAATAAATCCATTTATGAGTTAATTTATTCAACTCTAGTGCAGAATCAATGGCTCTTAGACCCGGAATAGTTGATGAACTGGCTAGTAAGAGGATAAATGATATGATGAACATCATTGGCCATGATTATTATACTGTCAAAGATCGAACTCTTCTGGATTTGGCTAAGTATCTGATGAAATATCATCGTGACTTCACATAGGGAACTTATTTGCCTTTGTATGGAAATGGTCATCTGTGAGAAGTCACCATTCCAGAAGCAAAGAACTATCTTCCATTTTCGTGGTTTTAGAATTACACCAACTTTTCTTCAGCAAATATCTCAGGTGGAGGAGTATTTCTAAGGGCTGGAATAGTGGAGAAGGCCTACTTGATTCATCATAGCCCATGCACACCAGATCGGAAATATCATACACCTGAGCTGCAACCACATTGTCAACCTTCAATCTTCCGAAATGATCACATGGATCAATCCAAAGGCTGGAAGAAAAGTTGGGACTTCCATCCTGGGGGAGGGGTGAAGCCAACTTGGATGTGGTTATATTGGGTGTGACAAACCTGTGCAGAATTTGTCAAGGTTCTGAAGGGAGCTTCAATATACGAAGCTTTCTAGGTTGGGAAAACATATGTTTACAGACATGATAACTTCGTGCCGGAGATACTCAGCAACTAGATCCCAACAACTAATTCTTTCCATCTGACTCATGGAGAAGTAGGCATCAGTCTGTGGGATGTATACAAGATCTCAGGGGATCCAATTTTGGGTGATATGTCTGATGAATTCATTCCTCCCAAGGTGACTTGGAATGATTCAGAGAAAACTCATGCTTTTGCTCAGGAATTATTTAAGATCTTCCACAGGCTCAAGAGTTCAGAGACCTCATTAACTCATTATAGAAAGGATATTCATCTAGAAGAATGGATGAATATATTTCATATTGAGAAGAAAGAGAGGGAGCCAAAGGAGAAGGAGCCGAAAGAAAAAGGATCCACGAAAAAGAAATCCATGTATAAAAGGCCCAAACATCCTACCACCTGCTCGAAACCTGAGAAGAGGGGTGCTCCTGGCACATTCTGGCCAACTCTAGAAGTAGGAGAGTTCGAGAAGTAGGGATATGAGGTGAATCAAAGAATCCCAATGAAGACTCGTCTGTCATGATTCTTGGAAATGTGTCTCAGTGTTTATCTCTTTGAATTCAGGGATTCGAATGGAGGCGTCAGGCCAGGGACCTTCGTCATTGCAACAAAGTTGGCTGAGGGAAAAATGGTTGGGTTGGCTACCGCCATTTTAGAAAATATTCACAAGAGTTTACTTCATGTCTTCATGGGTAAATCTCCTTTAAGAATAGTGGGACCACTCCACGTTTTATGGGGATGGATCGCGACTCACTTTAAGACTTACAATGTATAGAATGGATTAAAAATTCCTGGAAGTTCTTTCAGGCCGTCAGTGCATGTATTATCTAGAGTTTCTCCATTAGATTTTAACGCCTATGACATGAAAGTGAGGTTGAGCATGTTTAAGGAATTCAACTTCTTTCCCTATGGAAGTATGCCAAATGGGAGGTTTGTTGATGATGGAACAACCCATTTGGATTTGAGGGAATACATGCCAGCTTGCAGGGATGGTGTGCTAGTTGCCAGGATTGACGGAGAAATCATATGCGAGGCCTATGATCCATATATATTTGTACATTAATTCAAATGTCTGCAATAGATTGTTGTATCTCCTCTAGTACATGTCAGGTTAGAGAAACATCCAATGGTTGCTCGACAACTATGGATGTTGATGTCAAGGGAGAAGACTAGGGAAATATTTGATCTACCAGTTGAAAAAGCGGCACATAATTTGACTACATATTACGCCGAACACTGGATAACATCATACCCAAAATGGATATTGAATAACCCAGTTTATCAGGTGGGGAAAAGGAAGAGGACTGTAGAGAAAGAAACCCTTCCTCATGAAGGTGATGCTTCCCCACCTAAAGTTTATTCGACAGACTCCTCCTCTAAAACTGATTCACCGGATTTCCATGATGGGGATAATGAGGCACAACCAGTGGCAAAGTGGTTTCCTGCCCGATATTATCCTCCAATCAAAATTAAAAGACCCACTCCATAAACTCCTGGTGAGTTACTTCATTGTAGTAATTTAATCACCGCTACTTTATAAAGCAATATGTCTTACTTTCTTATTCTCTATCGGTATTTTCAAGAGTTGGGAAGAAATTGATGTCAAAAATTGTAGGACCTTCCTCACAACCTTCATATCTAAGACCAGAGGTTGTCCAGCTATGGCAGAGTTTATACTATGGTACTGAGACCGCCTGGATGGATTTGTGTGAGGGCCTACAACTTCCTGGAATAGATAATCTTATGCCTTCTACAAATATTCAATATGAGGATGATCCCAATTAAGTGTGGGACTATATTAGAGAGATGGAAATGCTCATATATGCCACTGCTGAGTCTGTTCCTGTCACTAGGAAAGTGAAGGAAATGATTGATCGTGGTGCCACTGTGGGGGCTGGTGGTTCTAGAGATGAGGAGTGGCATGAGTATATGGCTCCTGAAGATGTAAGTTTTTTTCTTATTGGCTTTGAAACTTGATTTCAGTCAAAGCTTTGTTACTTAAGGAAGTTATTTTCTTTATCTTGCAGCTTGCAAAGAAAGGAACTGGGGTTCCTTCACCACAGTATATCCCTGGTGGTACTTCCATCGGGGTTGCTACTGATTCTCCTCGTGAACCAGGCGAGATATCTCCAGGACATCAGGCCATGAATGAGGTGCTGGACATAGCCTTCCATTCACCAATCCATGTGCCAATAAGGGAGACTACCGATACTCCCAAAAAAACTAAAGAAGAAAAGGCGGTGAAGGAGTAAGACCACAGCTAAACACTTCATTAGCAGTGGTAAGTCATTCGAGTAATCATGAGTTTATACCCATGACCACATGGTTACTCATATTTCTGGGGATTGCAGGGGCCTCTTCAATTCCCCCCCCCCCCCCGAGGGAAAGGACTGATCCACCTTCAAAGACCACGGAGGGTGTTGTGGAAGAATCACAGATCCAACCTGACTTGGCTGCTCCTGGAGAAGAGCTAGCATCTATTCCCAGTATCCCTCCTACTGCTGTTGCAAGAAGAGAAGAACATGTTTCTGGAAAGTCAACAATGCTTCATAAAAAATGTTGAATGAAACACCAACTGATTTCTATTCTTTGATACTTCAAGTTCAACTCCTGCATTAGAGCTTCTTGCGACTGTTGCAACTGATGCAACAGATGCTGTGATTTTACAAGAAGATACTGTCCAGGGTCAGGGGCTTTAGGATGTAAGTCATCAAGAAGACACACCAAATGCTCCCACTGGTGAGACTAACCAGGATTCTGAAATATCATTGGATGAAATGATGAATCATGGCATGTCTTTCGAATAATTTTATGATCATGCTAAGTTGTCCTATGATTTAGAAGACCTTGGGCGTGATTTTTATCCTTCACCTAATAAAGTTTCTTATAATTTACTCTTCTAATCATGACTGAAAATGATACGCAGTTCCATCCATAGAAACTGCTGAACTGCCAATTCCTGAAGAGGGTGTGGACATTGATTTCAACCCTACCATTGCAGAAACATTATATCAAGTAGAGCTAAACCCAGTAAACCCTCCTGAGACCCATATTGAAAATCCTGTAGAGACTAGGAAAGATGGGGAGGAGTCTTCTCAGGTTGCTGACCCACCATTGGGTAAGGTATAACAATATTTGTGATTGTACTTAATTATCAAGACAATCGATTCTTTTTTTATCCTTTGAAGCTAACCAAAGATTTCAATTAAGCATGCAGGCCTGTCAACTACAGTGGATAGGTCTAGAGGTGAAGCCTCAGCCTCTTCCCCCACAGGAATTGAAAGCGAAGAAGCACAAGCCAGGGGGAAAGAGAAGAATAGGGCACTTCCTTAAGTAGATTAATCCCAGATTACCCCCCCCCTGTGATGATGATGTTGAATCAGACCCAGAGATGCTTAAAGCGTTCAGCTTTTCACGATGCAAGGCATGGAACAACATATGGAAAATCATATATGAGGTGCCTTTAAAAGAGATATCATCGAAAATTCCTCGATTGTCATCCCAATTTTTCATACTAGGACTTGGTGGTTTTGGATATGAAAAGATCCATACCACAGTGAAACAGATCATCTTCAAGAGGGATCAAGAGAAAAAGTGCCACGATGATCTAACCAGGGTGAAATTGTCAGTTAACATTGGCGAATTCGAGGCTGTGGTATCCCGAGCTGAGGCTGATTATGCTGCCAATATGAAGGAGCTGAAGCATAAAATCAAAGAAAAAGTCATCTAGTAGGTGCATCTCCAGCAACAGTTAGATACTATTTCTGGGGAACTAGATCAGCTCAATAATTCATTGGAGGGAACACAAAAGAATGGTATAAAATCCATTGCAGATGCCAAGAAGGTACTCTATCAGGCCAGGAAGAGTTATGTTGATCGAGTGCACGAGCTTCAAGTAGTTGCTAATGAAGATCGGGATGTTGTACATCAAATGAAGACTTATGTTGATAGTCTTTTGTAATCTCCTCAAAAAAAGAAGAGGCTCCAATCTGTGAATGTCCCTCTAATTCTTGTGTATCAATGGAGAATACTTTCATCTTAAATCATTTGTACCGACATTCTCTTTTTCTACATGCATTAGATTTTACCTAAGCCAATGGTCCTAGTAAGCATAGTTTTATTTTTACTAGGATTAATGTAAATAACCCTACAAACTTCGAACCTTTTAATTGCTCAATGTTACCTAAATCATACAAAATTATTGTTTAGTGAGTTGGGAACTTGACTTTTAATCATATTTCCCTTGTCTTTTGTGGGAAGATTAAAGTCATGCATGTCGGACATGAAAAGGCTAATGTTTAAGGTCAAAATTGCTTTGACCGAAATGGATTATAATTGACTCAATTCCTTGAAAATTCAGCTGAAAACATATTACAATACTCAAGTACGAGGGAAAATATGTAAGCTATGACTTAAGAATATTTGAATCTGAGAAATGACATGAAAAAGAGCTAAACGGCATTAGAAGAATTAGTTTCCATGAATGAAGTTACCATTCTTTAACAAACCCGTTAGGGGGTTGAATTATGCAGGGCCACCTAAGGGAATTGACTGCATTGTTAAATAAAATAGTATCTTTTGGCTGACATGTCTGTTATGTAGACTGTTTATGCAAGGCCTCCTATGGGCACGTGCTGTATAGTCAGGAAAAAGAACTCTCAGAAATTTACTTTCCTAGTGCTAAAAGCCAGTGAAAGTTTATGGATATTCAAATCTTCCAAAGTATAGAGTTTTCTGTATGGAAAGAGGTACTTGAATATGAAGAAGATATTTCCAAACAAGATTATCGAATAATTTGATGAATATCAATCCTACGAAGGTCTGACCCAAACGTAGGGAAAGAGAATATAAACCATAGACTTGAATACTTTCAGATCATGAAAAAGGATGTGGGATAAATATGTTAAGGATGGATATTTTTGCCAATCCCTACATACTATCATTTAAGACAAATAAGGACAAAAGAGGCATTCTTCCCAAGAATGAAGTTACCACTATCCAACAAACCCATTAGGGGGTTGAATTATGCAGTTCCACCTAAGGGAATTGGTTGCATAGTCAAATAATAGAATCTTTTGGCTAACAAGTCTATTATGTAGACTGTTTATGCAAGGCCGCCTATGGGCACGTGCTGCATAGTCAGGAAAAAGAACCATCAGAAGTTTGACATTTTTTTGACTAGAAGTCATGAAAAGGGTTATGAGGATCTTTAAATATTTAAGGTTAGAATTATGACACATAAAAATGGGTATTGTTCAATGTATATAGAGTTACACAGATCAATGCTAACCATAATCATGTTGTGGCTGGGTCCTGAATTAAAATGTTGTACTTCACTAAGTATCCCATAAGGATGGGAATAAAGCCATACATAGTTCATAAACTACAGTTTAACGTCGTTTCGGACAAAAGGATTAGAGATCTTAGTTTAGGGTCATAGAGCTTGGACAATTTTAAGAAATACACAGTGTGTGTTTTCATGGGGGACTTTTCAGCCAAGGGACTGAAAGTGGAATTTGGGGTTAGTCCCAAAGACCTAGGGTTGGATTTGAGGGACACACGAACGTTCCTACATATCCTATCAGGATGGGAATCAAGCCCACATATTTCTAGAAATACCCTTTGTAAAAATTTGGTTCATACATGTGAAGGGTGAAAGGGGACATCCGTACAATGATGCTTTAACATAAGATAAAAGGTTTAGGCATTTCCATGTATGCACGTAGTCTTTGAAATGAAACATGATTAAAAAAAATCAATGTAAATAATGGTTCCCTCTCAGGTGAGGGTATCAAAGAATATTTTATTTTATTGTCATACTGGACAAAATTGTTGTATAGTTTAACGTCGTATAAGAAGGATGAAAGTGAACCGATGTAAAGATATTGATTCTAGGGGCGGTTTCATGAATCAAAACTGTATGAGATGGAGGTGAATCGATGTGAAGAGATTGGTTTTGGGATTGAACCTTGGGAGGTTGCCTACATACCCAGCCTAAAAGGCAAGGATCAAAGTCTGTGTAGTTCAATTAATGAATGAATTAATGATCAAGTTGTTCGTGGGGACAATGACCTAAAAAAATGATGTTATTGGGACTTACACATGGTTAGCGGCCCAAAGAGAGTGTTACGGTTGAGGTTTTCTCTAAGCTCATGTGAGTCATACTCGGTGTGAGAAACAAGAGGTAACAACAACCTTAATGATGCATAGTTTAATGTCATGTAGGACATATAAAGGGACTATAAAGTTTAAAGTCTTGCAGTTAGGACTATTGGTGTTGTACAGTTTAGTGTCATATAGCAGGGACAAAATACAGTTTAATGTCATGTAAGATGTATCACGGACTTTCTGTACATTTTAGCATCATGTAGTTAGTATATCAAAGTTTAACATCTTATTGGACGTAAGGGACTTGAAAATAGTTTAGGGTCATATGCATGGACCGTTGATGATGCAGTTTAAGGACATACAGGACCTAGTTGCAGTTTAAGGTCATACTGGACCATTTTGGAGACATAGTTTAACGTCATTTTGGACCAAGGGGGACACAGTTTAACATCATGTTCGTCCAAGTTACAGTTTAAGGTCATGCTGGACCATTTTTGTATAGTTTAACATCATATAGAAAGGAAAAAAGAGGTACTTTGTAGTTTATACAAAATACTTCTTAAAAAATCTGGCATTGGTTGGAGTAGTGATGAGTTCTCCATCCATCAAGATTAATGAATAAGCTCCATTGGAGTAGACCCTATGTATTGAATAAGTTCCTTCCCATTTTGACTCAAGTTTGGGAGGCTTCTTTCCTCATATCATTGGAGTTCTGAGAACTAATACCAATTCTCTCTGAGTGAATGAACAAAGACGAACTTTTTTGTTAAAATCTCATGCTATTCGATTCTGATAGACTTCCAAGTGGTGAAAAGTGCATAATATTTTATCATCTAACCATTCCAATTCATTCAATTTCTTTTGAGATTGTTCATCTATAGATGATTGATCACAAATGGAAACTTTGGGCAAGGGTAATTGAACTTCAATGGGCAAGACGGATTCCGTTCCATATACTAATGAATATGGAGTTGACCGAGTTGCAGTGCGGGTGGTAGTCCGATAAGCCCATAAAGCATGAAAGAGTTTATCAGGACATGCCCTCTTATCTTTATCCACCATATTTTCCAGTATATTTGAAAGAGTCTTGTTAAAGGATTCTATCTGGCTGTTGGCCGCTGCATGATACTGAGGTGAATGGTTGGAATTTATGTTGTATTCTTGATACAACTTCTTCACCTCGGATGAACAGAAATTGGTGCCATTGTCCATCAATATGGTATGAGGGACACCAAATATGGTAATGATGTTAGACTTGATGAAGCTAAAAATGCATTTATAATTGACTTCCTTGAGAGGCATTACCTATGCCTATTTGGAAAAGAAGTTAGTAGCAGTAATAATGTACTTAAACTGCTTGCCCGTAGTCGAAGGGTAAGGTCCCACCACATCCATTCCCCATGTGGAAAATGGCCATGAGTATTTAGCTATATGAAGAAACTCTGGAGGCTGATGAATGAAGTTGGAATGTACTTGGCATGAATGAAACTTCATTGTGAAATTGACACAATCTCGTATCATTGAAGGCCAAAAGTATCCAAGCCTTCGAATCTGATCAGACAGTCTATGTCTAGACTGGTGGGCACCATAGACTCCTCCATGCACTTCTTTCATGACAGCCATTGTCTCTTCACCATCAATGCATCTGAAGAGAACTCCATCAAAACCACATTTGTAGAGAATTTTCTCTAGGTTATCTGGGCTATCATAAAGAGTAAAATTAACCACATGTCACCAGATTTGTTCTTTCTCAGCTCTATCAGGTGGAAGTGTTCCATTTTTAAGGTATTCCCTGATAGGTGACATCCATCCTGTAGTATGACCATACAGTTCAGGAAAGGGACAAATTTCATTAATTTCCTCTGTTCTGATTTCAAAATAAGGTGAAATTGCACGACGGTGGGATATACTGATGGTTGTCTCGTCCCGATTTTGATCTTCCAGAGCTGTGGCTATATTAGCCAATGCATCATCTTGAGCATTTTGTGATATTGGGACATTAGAAAATGTCGGTTCCAAAGGTAATTCCTCCATTAACTCTCTTACGTAATTATACAAAGTTATTAGTTTTTTTTCTTCTAATGGCATAATCCCCATTGACTTGTTTGATTACCAGGTATGAATCACCTTTCACTTTTAAGCGATTCACTTGTTCTTGAAGTGCTAATTCCAAACCTACGATGAGAGCTTGGTATTCTGCATCATTATTGGTACCACCTTCCCAAAATAAGAAGGAATAAGGTAACACTGCCTTTTCTAGAGAAAGGATCAGAATTCCAAAGCCAACTTTGTTGAATTAAGGATTTTCCATTTTCCTCCCTATTGGACTTCTGGAAGCACCATCAAAATACATTTCACATGGCTGAGGACGTTCTTGAATAGAGAAGACTTCCTCATCAGGGAGTTCAATATCTGAAGATGTGTCTTCCACTGAAGGGTGATTAGCTAGGAAATCAGCAAGAGTTTGGCCCTTTATTGCCTTTTGAGACACATACTAAATTGTCGAATTGCTGCAAAATAACTTCCCACCTTGCCAGACGTCCTGTAAGCATTGGACGACTAAGGATAAATTTTTGTGGGTTATTTTGAGATGCGAATTGGACATCGTGATGTTGCAGGTAGTGTCTCAACTTCTGAACTACAAATATTAATTCCAGGCAGCACTACTCAATACTTGAATACCGGGTTTCTTCTTCAAGCATGGTTCGACTGTGATAGTAGAGACTGTTTTCATTCCTAGCATCATTCTTTTGAGCAAGAAAGGCACCCAATGATCGTTCTAGAGTTGTCACGTAGAGGATAAGTGTTCTTCCTTCAACAGGTGGCATGAGTACCAGTGGACTCAAGAGGTATTTCTTGAGAATATTGAATGCTTCTTGACATTCTTCAGTCCACTGGTAAGTGACTCCCTTCTTCATCAATTTGGTTAAGGGTAATCTTTTTCCTACTAAATTGGCGATGAAACGCCAAATATAGGCTAAGTGTCCTTGAAGTCCTATTAATTCTTTCAAATTTTGAGGAGATGACATACCAAGGATTGACTTGGTCTTCTTAGGATCAACTTCAATACCATGATGGCGTACAACAAAGTTGAGAAATTTTCCTGAGGTTACCCCAAAAGCACATTTTATGGGGTTCATCTTCAAATTATGTTGTCGAAGCTTGCAGAATATGACTTCCAAATCAGCCAAGTGATTAGAACATTGTTTGGATTTAACTACCAAATAGTCTATATAGCATTCAACAAACTTCCCTAAGAAGGGTTTGAAGATACGATGCATGGCACACTGATAAGTTTCACCTGCATTCTTTAAGCCAAAGGTCATTACCCGGTAGAAAAACACACCTTGAGGGGATCTTAAGGCTGTAGATGCCTCATCTTCTGGGGCCATACGGATTTGATTATATCCAGAATATCCATCCATGAAGGAAAGTGCTTCATAGCCAGCTGTTGCATAAATTAGATGTTCTGTAATCGGAACTGGGAAATCATCCTTAGGACAATGCCGATTAAGATATCTGAAATCGATGAAAACTCTAATTTGTCCATTATTTTTCATTACGGGGACAATATTAGCCAACCATTTGGGATATTGAACTTCTATGACGATGTTAGCTTTGATAATCTTATCCACTTCAGCTTCAATTTTGGAGGCATAAGTTGGGTGTGTTCTTCTCGCGACTTGCTTAAATCCTCGATGTTCTTCTGGTAAACCCAAATGATGTGTAGCAACATCAAGATCAAGCCTGGACATTTTTGTATAGTTACAGGCAAATATATCTCTATTTTTCTTTAGAAAATAAATATACATCTCTTTCTCTTCAAGAGTCATGGCTTCACTGATTAAAGTTGGGTGTGGATCTCCTTTTGTACCCAGATTTGTTTCTCTGAGTTCATCCACAGTGGTAGAGATACCCTCTTCAAATGCTGGAGGAGCATATCTAAGATCTTCTTCTTCTTCTTCATCATGTGTTATTTCTTCCATTTCTACTTGCATAGTAGATGATAAATTAGAATTATCATGATCCGAATAAATGTCCAAATTTTCATATCTTGAAGAAGAAGCATCCATTTCTGATCTGATTAATGATGAAGGGTCTTCTTTGGGTAATAAAGAGGAGATGATGATTGAGAATCGACATCATTGTTCACCTCCGATGTTGCTATAAATTCTTCTGGCCTAATTGGAGAAGCATAGACTTGTTGGATTTCAGCAGATGAAATGATGATGTCACTATTTGTGATTTCATCACTTCTTGGTAGATTACCAATTTCTCCCATGTTGTCTGGATCGATTGCCGTAATTGACATTATCGATCTTTCCATAAGAGTATTTTGATTTGGGTCTATCTTGTCAATTTGACTGATAGGAAACACATAATCTGTACTCACATGTGTAAATGGATTTACTGGATTTTTTTCCAAACCATATGGAGCATTAACTTTGGTAATCTCCTTTGTTATGGATTTCCCCCTTTGCTTCATGTGATATAATTCCGCCTCAATGTATTGAAACTCACATGTCTTGAACGGGGCCTTATCACCATATAATGTCCCAACTTGACCATCGAAACAATATTTGAGACATTGATGGTATGATGAAGGGATAGCCGCATGTTGATGTAGCCAGGGTCTTCCATGTAAGATGTTGAAGGCTAAGTCTTGATCAACAAATATGAAATCTGAATTGGATACAAGATCTCCAAACAGAGTTCTAAGTGTAACTTCACCCAGTGGTTCTTGTTCATTTTTATCATATCCCTATAGCATCATGGTGGAATGAGATAAATCAGATTTCATGAGTCCCAATCGACGAAGTGTATGAATGGGCATGGGGTTGACTCCTGAACCAATGTCAATGAATGCTCTTCGAACATCTACGCCAATGACCTTGCCAGACAAGTACAATGGTCAAATATGTCCATGGACAACATCATCTTCATCTTCATCAGTAAAAGATATTATTGCATGGAATTCTGTAGGATTATTCTCTATGTGACAGAATTCAGCTGCATCAACTTTAGTTTCAAACTCTGGAGGACTTGACAAAGCATCGATGAGTGCTTCCCGAAGATCTTTTGATAGATTCAGAGCATCCAGAATTGATAACATGGATGGTACATGGTCCAAGTGTTTCAATATATCATACTTTTGATCTAGAGGTCTATGTTTTCCAATAGGAATATGTGGTTTAGCAGGTACCTTGGAAGAAGATGCTTTAGAAGTTGATGCATCTTGTATTGGGACAGGAGTTGGCAATATTCCTGGTCTTAGAAGATTAGACCAATTAGATCCATTTACTTGCTGAGAGGAAGAAGATAGAACCTTCAGCCAGTCTTCCAAAATAATTGTGCCAGGACTGAATTTGCTATTGGTAGAAGAACATTCTTGTTCTTGCTGAGCTCTCTAAAGGGCTCTACCATGAGTTTTTACTGCGTATACAGTTCTAGCAGGGGTAGAATTGGAATAGTGGCTTCTGAAAGATCCACGTCTTCCCCTGTATCCTAAGCCCCTGGAACTTCCTCTGATTCCTCTATTTGATACAGGGAATTCAGGCTCATTGAAATCAAATCTTTGACTGGAATATGGATCTGTTAATTTAATCATATTAACAGAACCAAATATTAACTCTTCATATGATGAAGACTCTGGCTGATTAGCCTATTTAGGCTGTGCTGTTTGGTGTGGTGGTTCTCGTGGCTTTGAAGTAGATGGCATGAAGTCCGCCAATGTCAAAGACAACTTAGGCTTTGACACATACTCATCTTCTTCTGATTCTTTTTCTTTCTTTGAACCATGCCGTTTCTTTGAGAACATTTCCTCTGACGAAGAGGGTTTTTCTGCAACATTCATGGCATAAGACACAATTGGTTTCTTTAATTGTGTTTTCAAAATATCATGAGTTTGATTTATTGTCTTTCTGACCACCCAATCATCATACTTCTGTGCATTTTTTCTTTTGACTTCTTTCCATTCACCTTCCTCCTCTGGAACTGTAGTAGTGACACATGCTACCTGGGCTAAAGATCCTTTTAATGTGACTTGTCTTGAGTCGACCATCTTTTGCAATAGTTCTTTGAAGAAAAAACACTAATGGATGGGATGCCCCAACATTTGATGAAAAGGTAAATAATTGGGATGGTCTTCATCTCCTTTCTTGTTTAACCTCTTGGGCATTAACAATTGAACCAAATTGTTTTCCAGAGCTGAAATGAAATAACCAGGAACTTGTTCATTTTAGAAAGATTATGTTTTTCTCTTCAGATCCTCAAATTGTTTTCATCTTTGATCTCTTTGATCGTCTGGATGAAAAGGCCTTTGTTGTTGGCGCTCAGAAGGTGGATCCCTTCGAGAAGATGACGTTTTTGAGGTAAAAACAGGTACATGTGCTTGTTTAAGCATAATTGTAGCAGTTTCTGCTTTACCCATTCTCCTTCCTGGAGCTGATGGAATTACACGAGATTTAGCCTTAGCCTATATAAGGGAATCTTCAATCTGCTGAGCGATTGAAGTAAGGTCTCGAAACCCTCCTGTGTATTTCACAGGGATTAACGGCGTGCGTAATTCGTCATGCAGATTTTCCACACAGATTGACAAAAATTCTTCTTGAGGGAGTGCTAAACTCAAGGAATATGTTAATCCCTTCCACCGAGAAATGAAATCAGAGACCCTTTCATTCTCCCTTTTCTTACAGTTTGTAAGATTGAAAAATGTTGTCTTTTGAAAAGCTGAGCTGAACTGAAGGAGGAATTTTTGGAAAAGATCCTCCCATCTGGTAATTGACAGGGATTGCAAGCTTGTATAACAAACAAAATCTGGTCCTTGCAAGGTTCACACGAAGCATCTGAGTTTCACTGCATCTTGCTGCTCCAGAGTTCCCATCATAGGATCATAACAAGACACGTAATGCGTCAAATGCTGTTCAGGATCTCCTGATCCATTGAAAATAGGGAATACAGGGTTCTCAAAACTGGATGGAGGAAAAATTTAATCTACCCATTCAGGGTAAACTTTCATTTTTGGTTGAACTTGCACACATTTCCCTTCCATAGTTTCCAAACGAGCTGTTAATGACTCAATAGTAGTTATTAAATTTTGAGAAACATCTGGTTGAACTTGGACTTGGGTAGGTGCAATGACTGGAGCATGGACAGATGTGGAGATTGGTGCTGCAACTGATGGTAGCACTGCCAACTGTTGTTGCACTTGACCCGTAGGATTAGACCTGTGAGGGTGTACTTATAGAGGAGGATATTCTTTATCCATATCAGTAGCTGCAACACATTCCTTTGGCTGACTGAGTCTATCATACTTAATAAGAAGACTACTCTGAAGTAGTTCTGCATTCAACCTTCTTAATTCCTTAATTTCTTCCTCCTATTGTGCAAACCTTTGCTCTAGTGAGAGTGATTGACCTTCTCCAGAGGAAGGATATGTAACCTGGTTCTTTCCCTTCCCTTAGTTGGATCCTTTTTGTAGAGGGGGATGTGGGTTACTCGAAGGATTACCTAGGTTCTGAGTAATCCTTTGACTTCGTGTACGCACACCTTCTTCATTAGTGTCGTTGCATACATCTTCCTGAGCAGGAACCTATTCATCTGAGTCCCCTGAGTTAGCCTCATCTGGTGGATCAGCAACAACGAAATTGATGACATTAATTGATTCATAACTCATCGCATCCATTCTATCATCATTTCTATGATATTGTCTTCTTCCATGTCTTTGATGAGACATTGCCTTTTATTGATTCGATCCCTCAGGAACTTCTTGACGAACTGTAATTTGGAGGGAATCTCCTGATAATTTTGCTCTTTGTTCCTCTTGAGGTTTCTTCCCCAATCAAGAAAGGACCAACTTTCTCTAAGGAGGGGATTGATGATTTGATAAATTCCCCAGTATAGTGGACTGGGGCTGTTCCTGCTGTTCTCGCTCAACTCCTCGAATACTTTTTGTTGATTCTGAGGGTTGGTTTAAAAAAGTCCCCGGACTGGCGAGCTGGGGTGGTTTTTGACATGCTATGTCTGAGACTTTCTTAAAAGTCCTCCTGATCTTGCGAACCTTAGTCCGAAAATTAGCTGGATGCATTAACCTGTATCCTCTTTTATCACCCGGTTCAAAAGAATGTTGGATGATTGCTGACACTTCTGTCATTTGGTGACGTCCTTGCTCCAAATGAGAGGCATGTTTAATATTCTCGTTTGCTTGATGCAAGATTAATTCAACAACTTGTTCCCTGTATTCTTGATTTTTAGAGGAACTAGTTGAAGCCTGTTCTTGGGAAATCTTTTGATTACAAACAATGCCCGTTGTCTATGGCCGGTCATGGGCAATAACATTGCATGAGACCATTTTCGGCAGGCTTTTCTGACTGGAGAGCACCATGAAATACAGTGCTCCATGAACACCCCATCCTCTGACACGAATACCAAATGGGGCATTTGAAATTAACTGACGCAATCTTATTAGTGCGCCAAGGCATGAACGTTGAAGGGCTCTCTGATGCTTTTCAGCCTTCGGATATCGAGAGACTGATAGAGACGCCAAATCAATCTGATGTTGTAACCCTTCTATTATCTTAAGATGATTTTCATATTCATCATAAGATAATACTTTCTTTTTCATCTGCCAAAGTGTTTTCCATATGTTGAGATAAATATCATGAATTCTATCTTCCATAAACATTTCTAGAATATTATACTGAGAGTCAGCCAGAGGCCAAAACATGACTGGCACATCACCTTTCGCCAGTTGTTTTCTCATGTTCAGCATTTCCTCATTATCATTTGATGAAGATTCTTCTACATACTTTGACCAAAGTTGGTGTTTCCTTGTTGCTTCATTGGATTCAATAGGATTGGTAGAGAAATTATTGATCAAACTAGAAGATTCATGACTTAGGGGTTGTTCGGAGAATGTCATTCACCCTGGGCTATCTTCTGATTGAGAAAGTATTTTACCTACTAGCGATGAAGCTTCAGACATGACTGGTTTTGCATTTTCAAGTGCCTCAAGATAAGAGGTCTTTCTCGGAACTACATTGTCTACTGGAGCATTTTCAGGGAAATGTGTATCACTACTGCAGAGAGGACTTTCGCAGCGAAATTCATCATCATGGGGAGGACCACCATAAAGGGTTACAACAAAAGATGATATCTCTTGCTCCTTGGTCTTCATACCATAGAGAGGGTTCCTATATCTCTCATCTGAAGATGAAACTTTGAGATATACCAAATTTTCATGAAGAAAGCCTTCATGAGGAAGTGTCTGTTGAAGTCCTTCGGAATTAATGTTCCCACTATTGGGAAATGAGGGAGTAGAATCCTGAATTTCAATAGACAATTTTCTGAGGGCTTCAAGAACTCCAGCATCGAGCAAGTCCTTGTTACAGATTGGCTCTTGATCTCCTGACTGTGCTGGGTGGGTATTTTTCTTAGACGCCTTCTTACTCTCCTTGGAAACCATTTGTTGACGAAAGTGGCTACTTTGAGAAGGTGTATATGCCTAATCATGAAATATGGCTAGGTTAGGCTGACGATCTCTACTCAAATCAGATGTATGTTCCTGACTTGGTTGTTCGTATGATATGGGGGAGTATGCCCCACAACCCTCTTGGACTGTAACAGATGTTTGTGTCTGTTTCAGAGTGAATTGTTGATGTGTCACTCCACTGGTAGGGATATATTTATACGTCTTTCCCTAAGATGCCACTGAAGTTGTTATAATATCCTTGAAAGCATCCAGAATATGAATAGGGATTTGCTTCTTCTCTTTCACCATTGATAGAATATGCTTGGTGACTTCAGCTGCCGGAACAGGAATATACGTCCATTCCGGGCTTGGAGCAGGTGTATGTTCCTACTCCTATCCTCCTTTTCCTGTCAGTGAATCCTGACAGTACTCAAGTGTGGGGGCAGAGAGGTGAGTCTGCCACCTATTTGTTGTCGGGGATTTCCGACTAACTTCTCCGAATGCTACCAAGAGAGACTGTTGGTAGGCTTGATAAATACTAGCAGGTGTATGTGCCTGCTAATTGAACTTCGCCAAACATGGTTGACAAGATCCATCACATGTAGTCAGACGAGCCTGCTGACTAGATAATGATGTATAAAAAGGTGTATGTTCCTGCCTATAGTACTGCACTGCAATTGCCTGGTGGGATTGGCATGACGCTGCCAGAAGAGTCTGCTAGACAGCGGAATTAAAACAGGAAGGTGTATGTTCCCGCTCATTGCTTTCCACCAAGTTAAGTTGGTGGGCTTCTCTGGAGATGGCAGAGATGAGAACCTTCTCATTGTTGACCGGATTCCGCCTCTAGTGGTTCGTCTTACTTGCTTGGGTTCTAGGAAAATGAGCCGAACACCTGGAGTCGGTACCCTCATAATGTTGAGGGCGCACTGCCGCACGATTCTAGCAGCGATTATTGGTGGGATCCCTCAGGAAGGACTCCTATCTCTTTGAATTAGGGCCCTGAGGGACCTACTCATTCACCTCCCTAGAATAAGGGAGAAAATGGTGATTGCGTTTCGGGGATAACGACCTGAAATAGTTGGATACATTAGTCAGCACCGCCTGCTTCTTGATCACTGGTCTTCGTTGTCCGAATGACCGATGTGAGTTGTTTACTTGGAGGGCTTATCGGGAATCCTCCAGAGTTGGGATGGTACCATGTGGACGGTACTCCTTAACCAGCGTGTTTGATACCCAGCGTTGAAGATGCTGAGTAGGTGATATCGTCCTTAGAGCGGACGATGATCCAGCAAGAGTAGCAGCAGTGGCATTTGCAGCAGCAGTATTCATAGGTGTGAACTTGAGAGCAGACATTCTAGAAATGCAGAAGATATTAGAAAAGAGTGCCTGTTTGATATAACCGACGTATTCAAGATAAATTCAGCCACTACATCTTTTGGATGAGCACATTTTTCAATGATTGTTTTTGTTGGACCTCTCATTGAGTTTTAAATAGGGTCCAAACAAATGGGTAAAACATTATTTTAACTTGGTTAATGATTCACGTTGGGTTCACCATTTTTGTTTCCCTCGGATTTTGGGGATGACATCCTTTTGATGGGAGGTTCAAAAATTCTGATTGGTTTCTAACGGGATTGTTCGTAGAACCGGAAACATCCAATGATTCCACATCCATTCGGACCTACTTTCCAAAGGTAGGTTCTCATTAGTTTATGGAATGATGAGGCTTAGAAATTTGCATTGGTCGAGAGGATGGGAGGTCAGACTCATCACAACTTTTTGAGGGGAATTATTTTCTACTTCGGGACTCTCTTTATAGATTTAAGTTATGTTCGTGAATCCTTATTACATTACAAAATATAAAATGAGTTTTCCTTTAGATCTGACAATCAATGGTCGATATGTAGGAAATTTAGAGAATCTTTTATATGTATTCGAGGTTCATCATCGATAGAGAATAAACTGTATTTATTAGAGATTCTTGGTCAATGGTACCCTTAGACACATTTATATAGAAGTCTCTTGTTCATTATGATGACCATGCTGGTTTTAAAGCCACTCAGTGGGGCACTTGAAGTTTATTGTCATTCAGATGGACATGTATTATTTCAGAGTTGGGATCGAACCTGCAGATGGGCTAACAACGTGTCCTTTGATTAGAACCCACGTAGTTTGAGTAAGGGAGTATGATGTTTATGATTGATGTCTCAAAGAAGGATTTCATAATTACTTTTACACTCTAAGCTCATGTGAGTCATGCTCGATGTGAGAAACAAGAGGTATTGGTGAAAATTAGACAATTGTTCCATGAAAGATGCAATCATAAGAAATAATGTGGGGCTTATGCATGTATGAATGCCCAAATAAATGAAGGTTAGGATTTACTTTAGGGAAGAAATCCAGCAGCAGGGTCCATAAAGGTATATGTGCTTCATGGAGATTTTAAATACTCTAACTTGGGGCCTACTCCTGAAAAGGAGGCCCAAATTAGGAGAGGACTTATGATTGGGATTTACACCTAAAAATAAATCCCAGATCAAAGGTAAATTATGTAACACCCCGAGATTTTATGAAAAATATTCTTTTAATTTCATTAATGTCTTGTGTTTTATTCTACACCAATATTACCTTGTTCTATACGCAACACCGTATTAGCTTGCAGTATACACAACACTATTCTTGGATCGTGTTACACACAATTTTGATAATAGTTATTCTACGCAACATTGATTATATATATATATATATATTCAATGTATAAATTAAATATGGTTGGATTCTATTATATGAAACGACTAAGGATTCTTTCACAACATGAAACCATGATTTGACTTGCATTACACGCAATCGCGACCTTCCTCGATAGCGTGTGTTGTGCGCAATACTGGGTTTTAATAAACAACGATATATTATTATAATATTGTCATGAACTAGCCATTATGAATAGTGTTAACTAAATTCTGAATTTTATAACATTATTATTCATCTTACACATCTCTAGAACATGGCATAAGAACAAAATAAATGTTTCGGGTTAAATAAGTATTTTTCAAAAAATGCAGTTTTGCCGCCTTTTGATGGCACACCCACTTTAAATCTAGTTTTTGACATGTTTATATGTTCAATTTGTCAAAATAAAATTCTTCTTTTGAATCAGGATATAAAAATTTACATTAGATAATGTTTTGATATTTTTTCGATAACTTTCATATTTTAATGAATATTAAAAACACACTATATTTTAATTAAAAAAACTTTTTTCATCGTAATATCTTATGTGGTTAAATTATAATATTGAATGGTTTTAAAGTATAAAAATAATATATTTTTACCATTTAATATAATTTATGTCATTAGCATTGATTTTACCATGAATTCGTAGGTTAAATCAATTCAATCTTTTGCAATGTTTTAAAGAAAAACCCGTTTTCTTTCGACAACAGGATTAATTTTAATTTAATTTCTGAATCTTTTTTGTATTGAATTTTGAAAAATGGATTCCATATTTTGAATCATTGGGTCCAAATTATGTTAATAAGCTGCTTTTTATTTTTGGGAATTATGAATATTAACTACGGTAAATTTTATTTACCATAGTTAAAGGTAAATCGGGTAATTAAGGGTAAATATAATATTTTAAAATTACCCTAGAAAATGTCAAAATACTATTGGATGACTAAAAGTCGACCCATATCACCTAAGGGTCAGATTAAATTAATTTAATTAAATTTTTTCAATGAAAATAATTTAATTATTATTAAAACCAAAGAATGTGACAACATGTCACTTTCTTAAATTATATAAGTATAATAATTTTAATCTAGTGATAAACTTCATGACACTTCGAACATGAATAGTATCCAGAAAACTAATACAATTATCTATATCATAGTAATTTATTTAGAATTTTTAGGGATTAAATAATTATCATTTATTATGACACAAAGATGATGCATTAATTATCTTATTAATGAAATATTGACATAATTGATTTTATAAATACCCAAATAAATGTAATTTCAGACTTTTTATGAATTCCACTAATTTTCTAGGTTAATATGACATTTTATTATTGATTTAATTAACTTTTTTCGCACTTATCATTCTTTTATGATTTTCACAAAAATCAATTACTAAATTGTGTCAAAAGTGACATAAAATAGTTTTTAAAACAAATATTATATTATTAATTGTTATTTTATTCCAAAAAATCTAAGGTTCGGCAAAATGACTTAGATAAGGTTATATATATTAATAACCAACAATTTGGGGTTCGTTTGGCTTCTTATAGTATGTTTATTAACCTTATAGTGTAAGAACACAAGAAGACGCGATAAAAGTAAAATTATTTAACTTAATGTTAAATCTAAATGATAAGGTTAAAATAGGAACCAAAAATTGTCTAAATTCTATTGGATGAGAGGATTTCGACCCATCTCCACCTTAGCCTCGAAATAAATCAATTTTGAGCTATTTAAAACCGAACTTAACTTTATAATAAAATAATATTTTTGGTTATTCCAAAGGTGCCCCTCTCCTCCCTTATAAAAGGGCACCTCCTCCCTCTCTTCCTCACACAACATTGAGCCTTCAAGCTCGGCCAACCCCTGCCAAATTATCATCTACAATTCCCTAGAAACATCCTAGAGGTTCTGGTCTTCCTCAAAGACCAATTTTAGTGCCCTAAAAGGAGGACTCAAAGAGGCGCTTCAAAGAAGAGGTAATTTCTGTTACCGATTCTTTCACCTTTATTTCTTCTTCCACTTCTTCTTCTTAGGTTGTTTCATTATGAAGTAATAACATAAGTATCACTCATATACTGATATGTTATTATAAGTATGAAACAATCATATTTCACTATCAATCCATCCTACGGAAAACGAAATCACTGCACGTGCGTACGTACGAAATACCGTCTCCACGCCGTGGTGAAATCTATTTTCCACCACCACATTACTTGGATGGGTATAATGGTGTAAATAATTACTATATATTATTATTTTAAAGTTTTATAGATTCTGAAATAGTATACATACACTCCAATACAGTCCCACGATCATGAGAATGATATCATCGCTCGTGCGTACGTACGGACTACCGTCTCCCCGACGCGATGAGATTCATTCTCTACTTTAAACCATTCATGAATGACTATAAAGTATAAATAATAAGTAATCATGAAATATATGACATAATAATGATACTGGATTTATGTTTATATATATTAATTTCATCTACATAATTCCGTTCAACTCAATAAGGAAACGAAAACAGCGTTAATGCGTACGTACGGCCTACAGTCTCCATGAATGATGTATTTCATTCCATTTACTGATTTATTATATATATGTATATTCTGAATATATATATATATATATAAATCATGTTTTATATTCTGGAATTAAGTAATCATGATCTAAGTAATCATATGAATAATTACAAGACAAAACACGGACGACAAATGAAACAATTTTACCCAAAACGCTCTTTAACATGGAATTTACAAAAGAACAGGTAATATAAAGTCATAAGTGAACCATATATGATATCATAACAACGAATATGATTCTGTAATAAGTCAATGACATTATTTAAATCATTATACAAGAGGTTCAGACACTTACGAAGCAAATCAGACCTAAGGTAAGGGAAATATCACAATCTCATTTTTATCCGAGATTTTTTATACTTTAGTATTTATTGGGGTGTATTTTATCATCCACATCCATGTTTCCTCAATATGTATGTTATTTACATCCACCTAAAATTGTTTAAATCCAATTTTACCCTTCGGTGAGTTTTTATTAAAGGATACGAAAGGAATCTTTTGTCATTTTTCGTACGAGGTACTTTTTGACTTTTCCGACAAAAGTACGAAGAATGATTTTTTAACTTATACGGAATGAATGGATTTTTAAAACATTATGTCCAAGAATCGTCCTTTACAAGTTTTCATGTTTATTTTTAATCAACTTCTTTTAGTTTATAATTGTACGACATGTTAAGAAAGGAAAAGTGTTTTTGAAGCAGAAAGGATATTTTCCTCAAGAATGGAGTTCAAATGTTTTATCAAAATTATTTTCCATCTAAGATAATAAAGGGTTCTGTTTCTATCCCTATTATTACATTGATTTCATTAAGTTGTGATGGAATTATATTTTTATGAATCCCTTTATCTTATATGAATTGTTATATGATGTCACGATGTTTAAGATTCCCATTTTTGTTACATGGGTTATGCTATGATGTATGGTTTATGATTTTGTGGCACACATAATAATAGTATCATTATGAGATTGGTGGAACCTATATCTCCCTCCAATGCATTGGGTAAAGATTTTATATCTCATGAGATAGACATGGCTGGAATGGTAGGTTATACCGGTTCAGTGAAACAGGACTGAAACGAGGGTGCCTCGGTTCAGAAAGGGACTTTGTCCACTAAGATAGTCTTGGCAATGAGTCTTAACTAACAAGAAATGATTCTCTATGATTATGTGTGTATGCCACAAAGTTTCATGTTTTATGTTATGATTATTGTGACATTTCACTGCCATGATTTATCCCATGTTATGAAATTATGCTCTCTTTTGCAGGTTAAGATTTCCAAAATGTTATGTTCTTATGAATATGATGTGATTGATATTTATTTTGTTTACCCTCACTGAGAATTTAGCTCACCCTTTTATGTTTTCTTTTCCCCAGGATATAAAGAAAGGTTTTAGGTAAAAAAAAGGAATATCTTTATGGGAGATGTTGAAGATCATTCACCACGATTAGAAGATTATATTCCGAGTTTCCAAAGACACAAAACTATTATGATCCTTGAGTGTGTGTTTTTGTTATGTACTAAGTATTCTGCAAAAGTAATGTAATGTCCATGTACGTCAAGATACGGGTCTCTTCAGTTGGTATTAGAGGAAAAGTTTAGTCAACCTTTGGAAACTAGGATGCGAAAACGTTAGTGAGATCCCTAGATATATTTCTAAGGTATGTCTAGGGATGTTCCTAAGGATAAGTATACGTGTAGGATATAGTCCTAGAACTATTGTAACAATATTAGATTAAACCAAAGATGTTAGATATTGAAGTTACCCCCCCTTTAATATGATTTTTTCCTCTCACACTATTCTTTTTGGGTTTTAGAAAATGGCTGGAAACAAGATGATTCACGATAATGGAGGATATGATAGACAATGGAATGATATTCTTCATGAGAAACCAAATGAAATGGGATTTGGAAGTCCAAATATCACTATTATGCCGAATCAGCAATCTCATAATATGATCAATAAAGTAAAATTTGGTAAGTTTCCTGACTCGGCTAATAAGAGAAAGATGGAGTTTCATGATGATCATAGAGGAAAGAAAGTTCAATTTCCCCTATGTAGATCATGTGGGAAGAGGCATCAAGGAGAATGTTTCAAAGGAACTGGAAGATGCTTTGGGTGTGGAAAAGAAGGACACAAAGCCAGTAAGTGTAAAGGAAAAGGTTCAGTTAACACCAGGGATGAGGATAATGGTATTGCTACGACATCAGCAATGGTTAAATGTTTTAAATGTGGAATGTACGAGAATTATGCAAACAAATGCCCTAAGGGAAAGTCTCATGAAGAGAATCAGTATGGTCTTATGGGTAGTATTTATGTGGAAGATGATGAAGAGACTACAAATGATATATGAGATGAAAGAATTGTTGAAGCTCGGTCAATGGTTTAAGAATGTAGTGGAATGATTACATGTTTATCATGTGTAATGTTGTATAAGTAATCTCATGCTACTATGGAATAAAGAGACATCTATGGATTGTTACACTGTTGTCTTTCCTTGAGTTTTGAAAGTGTATGAATAATGTTACCAGTATCCATGAAAGGTTATTCAGATATTTTTGGAATGTAGATGATATGCGCATAATGAAGGGATAAGGAGAAAATTAAATGTTTGATAGTATTCATGAGCTCATGACTGATATAAGGAGAAGGTTATATCATGGTTTGAGTATATAGAATTTTTGGATTTTGGTATGTGGAAAGAGTTAACTTTTGATAGAATTCATGTTTTCTCTAAGGTTTAATGGGTATTCATTTTTCAAGAGAATACATCATTAAGGTATTCACATGATTGGAATGTGACCAACAAGATATATGGGGGATAAATGATGGTATTCACATGCTTGGTTGACGATATTTCAAGTAATCATTTTCTTTATACTATGAGTTTGGACCGAATTATTTTATATTATCCTAAAGATTAGAATGGATTACGTTGGACAAAAGTTAGGATAAAACATTTTTTTTTGATATTATTGATGGGATGTTATAGTAATATAGCTTTAGAAAAAGGATAACCTGCAGGATGGGCGACAACCCATCGCCTAGGACAAGGCTGTGGGAATCGAACCCACAACCGAAGTGCGACTGGCCTTTATCGCCTACCACTGGCCTATAGGAAGTCCCTGTTTAGTAGAAACTAGTTTTATTTTATTAAGCGGTATGATATATGAAGTATAAGTTCATTTTTGGAACCATATACGATTAACCATAAGATTTACTTATAACTTTTGCTAACCTTTTGTTTGAAAGAGATGGAATGACCCATTATTCTATCACATGATCTTCTAACACTTCACAAATGACAAATTCAACTTCATTTCTTTAAGAGATGAAGTGGAAATTGTCCAAAGAACGAAAAACGGTGAGACTATACCAAAATCATGAAAGTATTTCTTCTAATTCCAATTTGATCAACTTTAGGGAAATGATCTTGAAAACCAAAAATGTTGTCTTAGTGCTCTTATATCTGATGAATCAGATGGTAACTTAGATCGTCACAAATTTATGGCTTTGTGATTGCTAGCTTTTCCATAGCCATGTTCTCTACCACTCTCCATCAGAACATGATGGTTAGATTTCTCTTCCATATCCACATTTTCACCTATGTGGAAACCCAGTGATTAGTTTATTTGGGTAACCATTACGTTTCATACTTTTGTTTTTAAAGATTGGTTTTGGTATTCTTTTTTACGATGTGGGTTTCTATTAAAGAAACTTTCGAATAGTAAACCATTTATAACCCCAACGAATTTCGAGGGAGAAATTCATTTTAAGGGGGGTAGAATGTAACACCCCGAGATTTTATGAAAAATATTCTTTTAATTTCATTAATGTATTGTGTTGTATTCTACACCAAGATTACCGTGCACTATACGCAACACTGTATTATCTTTCAGTATACACAACTCTATTCTTGGATCGTGTTACACACAATTTTGATAATAGTTATTCTACGCAACATTGAGTATATATATATATATTCAATGTATAAATGAAATATGGTTGGATTCTGTTATAAGAAACAACGAAGGATTCTTTCACCACACGCAACCCTGACTTGGCTTGCATTACACGCAATCGCGACCTTCCTCGATAGCGTGTGTTGTGCGCAATACTGGGTTTTAATAAACAACGATATATTATTATAATATTTTCATGAACTAGCCGTTATGAATAGTGTTAACTAAATTTTTAATTTTATAACATTATTATTCATCTTACACATCTCTAGAACATGGTATAAGAACAAAATAAATATTTCGGGTAAAATAAGTATTTTTCAAAAAATGCACTTTTGCCGCCTTTTGATGGCGCACCCACTTTAAATCTAGTTTTTGACATGTTAATATGTACAATTTGACAAAATAAATTCTTATTTTGAATCAGGATATAAAAATTTACATTAGATAATGTTTTGATATTTTTCTGACAACTTTCATATTTTAATGAATAGTAAAAACACGCTATATTTTAATTAAAAAAACTTTTTTCATCGTAATATATTATGTTGTTAAATTATAATATTGAATGGTTTTAAAGTATAAATAGAATATATTTTTACAATTTAATATAATGTATGTCATTATCATTGATTTTACATTGAATTCGTAGGTTAAATCAATTCAATATTTTGCAATGTTTTAAAGAAAAACCTATTTTCTTTCGACAACGGGATTAATTTTAATTTAATTTCTGCATCTTTTGTGTATTGAATTTGGAAAAATGGATTCCATATTTGGAATCAGTGGGTCCAAATTATGTTAATAAGCTACTTTTTATTTTTGGGAATTATGAATAGTAACTACGGTAAATTTTATTTACCATAGTTAAAGGTAAATCGGGTAATTAAGGGTAAATATAATATTTTACAATTACCCTAAAAAATGTCAAAATACTATTGGATGACTAAAAGTCAACCCATATCACCTAAAGGTAGGTTTAGATTCATTTAATTAAATTTTTGCAATGAAAATAATTTAATTATTATTAAAACCAAAGAATGTTACAACATGTCACTTTCTTAAATTATATAAGTATAATAATATTAATATAGTGATAAACTTCATGAAACTTCGAACATGAATAGTCTCCAGAACGATAATACAATTATCTACATCATAGGAATTTATTTAGAATTTTTAGGGATTAAATAAGTATCATTTATTATGACACAAAGATTATGCAGTAATTATCTTATTAATGAAATATTGACATAATTGATGTTATAAATACCCAAATAAATGTAATTTGAGACTTTTTATGAATTCAACTAATTTTCTAGGTTAATATGACATGTTATTATGGATTTAATTAAATGTTTTAGAACTTATCATTTTGTTATGATTTTCACAAAAATCAATTACTAAATAGTGTAAAAAGTGTCATAAAATAGTTTTTAAAACAAATATTATATTATTAATTGTTATTTTATTCCTAAAAATATAAGGTTCGGCCAAAGTACTTAGATAAGGTTATAGATATTAATAATAAACAATTTGGGGTTCTTTTGGCTTCTTATAGTATGTTTATTAACCTTATAGTGTAAGAACACAAGAAGACACGGTAAAAGTAAAATTATTTAACTTAATGTTAAATCTAAATGATAAGGTTAAAATAGGAACCTAAAATTTTCTAAATTATATTTTATGATAGGATTTCGACCCATCCACACATTAGACTCGAAATAAATCAATTTGGAGCTATTTAAAACCAAACTTGACTTTATAATAAAATAATATTTTTAGTTATTCCAAAGGTGCCCCTTTACTCCCTTATAAAAGGGCACCTCCTCCCTCTCTTCCTCACACAACTTTGAGCCTTCGAGCTCGGCCAAACCCTGCCAAATTCTCTTCTAAAATCCCCTAGAAACATCCTAGAGGTTCTGGTCTTCCTTAAAGACCAAGTTTAGTGCCCTAAGAGGAGGTCTCAAAGAGGCGCTTCAAAGAAGAGGTAATTTCCGTTACCGATTCTTTCACCTTTATATCTTCTTACACTTCTTCTTATTAGGTTGTTTCATTATGAAGTAATAACATCAGTATCACTAATATACTGATAGTTTATTATAAGTATGAAACAATCCTATTTCACCATCTATCCATCCTACAGAAAATGAAATCAACGCGCGTGCGTACGTACGGAATACCATCTCCACGCCGTGGTGAAATCTATTTACCACCACCACCTTACATGGATGGGTATAATGGTGTAAATAATAACTATATATTATTATTTTAAAGTGATATTGATTCTTACATAGTATACATACACTCCAATACAGTCCCACGATCATGAGAACGATATCATCGCTCGTGCGTACATACGGACTACCGTCTCCACGACGTGATGAGATTCATTCTCCACTTTAAACCATTCATGAATGATTATAAAGAATAAATAATAAGTAATCATGAAATATATGACATAATAATGATACTGGATTTATGTGTATATATATTAATTTCATCTACTTAATTCCGTTCAACTCAATAAGGAAACGAAAACAGCGTTCATGCGTACGTACGGCCTACCGTCTCCATGAACGGTGTATTTCTTTCCATTTACTGGTTTATTATATATATGTATATTCTGAATATATATATATATATAAATCATGTTTTATATTATGGAATTAAGTAATCATGATCTAAGTAATCATATGAATAACTACAAGACAAAACACGGACGACAAATGAAACAATTTTACCCAAAACGCTCTTTAACATGGAATTTACAAAAGAACAGGTAATATAAAGTAATAAGTGAACCATATATGATATCATAACAATGAATATGATTCTGTAATAAGTCAATGACATTATTTAGATCATTATACAGGAGGTTCGGACACTTACGAAGCAAATCGGACCTAAGGTAAGGGAAATATCACAATCTCATTTTTATCCGAGATTGTTTATACTTTAGTATTTACTGGGGTGTATTTTATCATCCAAATCCATGTTTCCTCAATATGTAATGTTATTTACATCCACCTAAAATTTTTTAAATCCAATTTTACCCTTTGGTGAGTATTTATTAAAGGATATGAAAGGAATCTTTTGTCGTTTTTCGTACGAGGTACTTTTTGACTTTTCCGACAAAAGTACGAAGAATGTTTTTTTAACTTATACGGCATGAATGGATTTTTAAAACATTATTTCCAAGAAGCTTCCTTTACAGGTTTTCATGTTTATTTTTAATCAACTTCTTTTAGTTTAGAATTTTACGACTTGTTAAGAAAGGAAAAGTGTTTTTGAAGCAGAAAGGATATTTTCCTCAAGAATGGAGTTCAAATGTTTTATCAAAATTATTTTACATCTAAGATAATAAAGGGTTCTGTTTCTATCCCTATTATTACATTGATTTGATTACGTTGTGATGGAATTATATTTTTATGAATCCCTTTATCTTATATGAATTGTTATATGATGTCACGATGTTTAAGATTCCCATTTTTGTTACATGGGTTATGCTATGATGTATGGTTTATGATTTTGTGGCACACATAAGAATGGTATCATTATGAGAAGGGTGGTACCTATATCTCCCTCAAATGAATTGGGTAATGATTTTATATCTCATGAGATAGACATGGCTGTAATGGTAGGTTATACCGGTTCAGTTAAACAGGACTGAAACGAGGGTGACTCAGTTCAGAAAGGGACTTTGTCCACTAAGATCGTCTTGGAAATGAGTCTTGACTAAAAAGAAATGATTATCCATGATTATGTGTGTATGCCACAAAGTTTCATGTTTTATGTTATGATTATTGTGATTACATTTCACTGCCATGGTTTATCCCGTGTTATGAAATTATACTCTCTTTTGCAGGTTAGGATTTCCAAAATGTTATGTTCTTATGAATATGATGTGATTGATATTTCTTTTGTTTACCCATACGGAGAATTTGAGCTCACCCTTTTATGTTTTCTTTTCCCTAGGATATAAAGAAAGGTTTTAGGTAAAAAAAAGGAAGATCTTTATGGGAGATGTTGAAGATCTTTCACCACGATTAGAAAATTATATTCCGAGTTTCCAAAGACACTAAACTATTACGATCCTTGTGTGTGTGTTTTTGTTATGTACTAAGTATTCTGCAAAATTAATGTAATGTCCATGTACGTCAAGATATGGGTCTCCACAAATTAGGACCAGTTAAGAGAAATTAAGACTGGGGCTTACTCTTGAAAAGGAGGCCCAGGTTAAGAGATTTGAAAAATTAAGGGACTTGGGGATTACTCCTAAGGAGGATGCCCGTGTTTGAGACTGGGGATTACTACTGAAAAGGAAGCCCAAGTTAAGAGAATAATGGTTGGGGATTACTCCTAAGGAGGATGCCCAGATTTGAGAATTATGACTGGGGCTTATTTATGAAAAGGAGGCCCAGGTTAAGGGATCTGGGGCTTACTTTTATGGAGGATGACTAGATTAGAGGACTTGGGGCTTACTCCTAAAGAGGATGCCCAAGTTAAAAATTCTCTCATCTTAAAGGATGGCGTTGATTGAATGAAATCTCAATCTTTAGTGACATAAAGATGTGTAAATCACTAGGTTTTGAGAGATATTCCATAGAATTCCATTCAGATAAGGATGTCAAATCACGAAATCATGCCATAAATGGATTTGAATAGTGTCTTGAATATTGAATCTTGAATAGGAGAGGTTGAATGGATTAAAAGGGGTAAAATGGGCAAGAAGGGCACCCAAAAAGGCAGGGGTGCGCAAGTCCTGGTAGGCATGCAGGTACTGCGTGGGCACGCAAGTCCTGGTCGCGCAGGTATGTCTGCACGACACATGGGGTACTTGCGTGACGGTTAACCAACAGGGTAATACTTGAGCTACTTTTGATTAAATCCTTTAGAATCCTCTTGAGGTTCTTCCAGGAGAGGGGAACAGAAGTTCTATCGAAGGAGTAAGGAGGCGCGCCAGTGGGGCCTTTTCTCTTAAGGGTTGGCCACTCAGTCGCACAAGTGTTGATGAGTTTTAACACTTAGGCCTTCCCCCCCGCTCTTTAGATCTTCTGTTATAGGTAAGAAATTACCTTAGAAGTGTTTCAGAAGCTTTGAGAAGAGACTAGGGTTCTAGGAGCTCAAATCTGAGTTTCTTGGAAAAAATCCTCCTCGAATGGGGGGCCCACAGGGTCAATTTATAGGCAAGAGAAGACCCCGGGCAGTTATCACTTAGGTCGCGCAAGTCACTTCCATGACCATAATGCGTCACGCAAGTGGACTTGTGTGACTATGAGGAAACTTGCACGATTTATGTGCAATCTTCTCCTTGTTCACCCCTTTGTCGATTTTTTATATTTTCTTCAAAGGATGAATCAATTTGTGCTAAGTCATTTCCCTTTACATTCCTTTGGACTTTGTGACGAAACAAGAGCGTCAAAAAATCATTTCAGGTACCTGATCCAAAAAAATGAAAAAGACATCCAATATTGGACTCATAAATTCCGTCTCTAAGTTTGGGTAACACTGCAGCATACGGTTCATGAAACTGAGGTCGCACGAGGAAGATACCTAAGAAAAAGTGTTTTGACAACCAAAAATAATAATGTTATTATTAAATTATTAAAATTTGTTTTGTAATTGATTTATTTAAAATATCACATCCAAGATATCCCACGCACAATTCAAAAAGGAGTGAATCAATCTCCAATCACACTCTACCATTATAATTATTATTTTTTTTAAAACTAGAATTGGAGTAAAACAATTGTGTGGAGCCTCCCTTCTCCTCACACTGCTAGCGCCTCATAGGAATAACCACCCTTTTAAATTTTTTATTTTAATAACCAAAAATGATTTGTTAATTTTCACAAAATTAATAACAACTCTTTATTATTGACAGGAGGTAAATCCCATTCCCCAAACCCCATGTGCGCCCAGCTTACCTAGTTAAGAACCATTTAATTAAAACCATTTCCCTTTATTAAATTCAAATCATTTAATTTACTAACAAAAATTAAAACCATTTAATTTTGTTAGTTGCACATTTTTTAAACTTTATTATTATTATGAATTAATTATAATAATTGCACAATTACTAACAAATTAAACGCATTTAATTTCATTTACCAATCACACGCATTTTTGTGTCACCATTATAATTATTAATAATATTAATTAACTCTTGTCGTGTTGACCACATCCAACCACAAACATGAACCTGTTGTAATGATCTGATTCGTTCACTAAAAACCATACTGCTAGTTTATCATGGTTATTCTCATATTAAATTAAAACCATTCCATTTAACCAATCCAACACTAAAGGTCACCATTACCATTATTAATTTGCATGATAGTAATAAATTCTCTTTTAATTTAATCAACGGGTCACCATCATTATCATTAATTATTATTATTATTATTGACGCCCATTATTATCTCATAATTACTCCCTCTCTCAAATCACATGATATTCATGCACGGGTTGGGAACCCCTTCCATTATTCATTATCATTTTTTTATAATCTATTAAATTAATTTTATTATAATTATTGTAATATTCCAAAATAAAAGTTGGATTCAGCCGTAAGGCATTGTGCCCCATTTATTATAATTTAATCCTTCATAATTTATTCCATGAGGCCCCCCTTATTGAATTAAATACATTTAATTTTATTTCTTTTATTTTACAACGATTAAATTAAAACCATTTAATATACTTAACACCAAATATCTTCACGACACCCTTGTCAATTATTATTATCAAAAAAAATTAGTATTATAACACGCGTCATGTTTGACCAGATCAAATTTTTACAAAGTAATGGACCGGAGAGGTTCGGTCCATTACAAAAAGAGTCCAATAATAACAAAATATTATCAAATATAAACTAGATTACAGATATAATAATAATTGAACAAAATAGGGACAAAAATGATACTAAAATCATACTAGAAATAACACGATCTCCACATTTCCTATTGGTGACCGTCAACCATAAGACCATCTTACTCTAAAGGGAATATTGATGCAAAAAAAACATGATCCTTTGAAATAGATCAGGTCTATCTACACCTAGTGGAACAAGTATGATGTGAGGATATGTATCTCAATAGGGATATACCATAGAATCCATACATATACACTTCTGAAACAATCCAAAAATGTTATTTTAAAATACATATAATGAAATTACGGTTTTACAATTTTAAAGAAAAAACACATATTTTCTAGAAAAATATATTTTGAAAATGATATATTGTTTTCCCTCTTTAAAAAAGGATCCCCATTTTAAAAACCCTACTTAAGAAATAAATCATTAAAAATAAAAAAACATGGTAATCAAAGGGTTATGTTGGATGAAAAGGAAATATTACAAGAATGAAAATTCATGAAAGGAAAATAATCAACATGAAATAGAATGAAATATAACATACATATGATATTATGTACATTTCCTAAACATCTATATTTGAAATACCTTTACATTCTCAGATGATATTAACTATCTTCATAGGTACAACTCTATAGTCAATTACCAATAGGATTCTCTAAACTAGCCTCATTAGTGGAAAAGACCGTGTGGACTCTCAACAAATCCAATTGGTACCAATCCATATAATAGGTAATTGAACTTATCCATAAATAAAACATATATATGGAACCCCAAAATCCCATGATAAAAGAAAATGGAGAATGAGGAGGTCCTCACACTGGTGTCTTAAACAAACAACTCCTATTCACCATCATTCATTCCTTCCCCCAAACCCTGAATCTTCCTATGTGATGAACCTATCCTCAAAGGTAAATCCATATAGGTTCTAATCAAACAACACACCATTTAAATGTGAAAATCAGGACTTCAAATCACATGGGTATTAAAACCACTTTCCAAAACAGAAAAAGGTTCCAATCCAGACTTACTAATTATAGGTCCTAATTAATTTCCAAACCCATTTCAAAAACCAAGGTGAAAATGTATAACATGCTTAAAATGATCCAAATGGTCCATACATATCCACTAGTTATAAAAATATAATTTCTAGCTACCAAACGTCGCTATCTATTTGAAAACTCATTTGAAAACCAAATTTTAGAATCAATGTTCAATTTAGTAAACATTGAGGCTTTAGAAGAACCATTAAAATGAGAAATCCAAGAAGAGGAAGCATAATTTGGGAGAAGTATTCAAAATATGGATTTTAAGGTGAACATTATTATGGAAAACCATTACCATTTGTGAGCCCATTTATACATGACCCTCATTCACACATTGGTGTGAACACATCTAATTGGAAATTTTTAAATGGAAATATAATCCCAAAGATTTTAATTTAAGAGTCAATAAGAGATTAAGATCCCATTAAAAGTGTCCAATCATAATCACCATCCTATAAATGCCGCCAATACACACACACATAACCCATATAAAAAACAAACAATGTTACCAATGAAAAATTAAGTCCACACAACCCAAGACACCAAAATTCTTTTTTAAGCTACAAGTGTCATTTTTACACACTTTTCACACATATTCATATAGGAATAATTTTAGGAAACCTTTGAAAACCCATTTTATTTCGATTTCTAACATCAAACAACCAGAACGACTCAAAATAACACACCACACTCATGATTAACACATTTTAGAAACAGTTTTGGAAAGATCATGAATCAATGTAATGTTTTAGAAAGGAAAATAATAGAAACACCTACCTCAACAGAGTGTAGATGCAAT
Organism: Viscum album; assembly: GCA_963277665.1. NCBI lineage: Eukaryota > Viridiplantae > Streptophyta > Magnoliopsida > Santalales > Viscaceae > Viscum > Viscum album. The sequence continues at coordinate 1,665,861,548 of OY728143.1, read as the reverse complement.
GAGACTTATGGATGAGGAGTAACTAATACCAATGGTTATAGAACACAACATAACAATAAATAATACAACCCAAATTATCCAATCCTCTCCCTAAGGGTTGGATGAGGGAGAACCCACCCAAAAAAACCATGAAACAAAAAGAATAATGTGAAGGAAGTTAATAGAAGACTTAACCAAGGATAAATACACCCAATTACTGATGGAGGAGCAACTACATTTCAATGTGGTAGGAAGAAATATACCTCTCAAGGATCCCAAGTGGGTATATGAATAAGGGGTAGAGGTAGGTACGGGATTTGGGAAAAAACATAAGAGGTGTAAAATTGGAATTTCATGTTTTTTATTGACCTATTAATGTTAGATAGTTTGGATGAATTTTTTTCCAATCCATGTTAAAAACATGAAGAACATAATATAGATTATGGATACCTACATGGTCTAGAAGCATTGTTTCCAAAATAATGTGAAAACTATGCCTCATGGTTCTAATGAAAAATATAGAACCCCTCACATGATTTCCACATGGATTATCTTAACAATTTTAAATCCATCCACCATGTACTAACCACCATGAATGGGTTTCACGTCTTCTCTTGGAACTCACAATGTTTGTCAAAAAATTTCTCAAGACATTCCAAGTAAACTATGCATGAATAAAATGAACTGAAAACACCCTTATTCTTAACCAGTAACATGGTTTACCCTTTAAGTATGCACAAGAACCAAACACACATGAAACCATCACAAATCCAAAATTCTCACCAAAATATCAACATATACATTAATAAAAATACCAAATCCCAATAAAATGAAAATATTATTGAAAATACATGGTCATTTTTTGATAAGAAAATTATATTAACATCATGTTGTTTGGACTACTTCTATAATCTATATTTATGTTTTTTAAGGGGAAACCATCCATCTAGAATGAAACTAGGTTGTTAGAAATTTAGTCACCCATACATTCCTACTCTATCTTTTGATATCAAATAATAACTTTTTTATCAATAACATATTTTTTTAATCCATTTTGATAATAAGAAATGGATGATTAAATAGATATTCATTTTATAGGATGTTTATTATCTTAAATACACTATTTTGATTTCACGACAATTCTTTATTTCCTATTATAATTCATAGACTGGAATTGATCATTATAATGATTTATAATCAATTTACATCATAGATCCCTATGTACCAATGATGTATAATTGTATCACATAGTACATTTATAGGAATGTTATTCTGATTTTTCATTTTATCTGAAATAGAGAGGTCTTCCTTGTTATTTATTGTGTGGGTTGTAATATCCCAATTATACAACTCACCAATAATTTCATTACATAAGTAGATAGGTATATTATTATTTAAAATTAATGTGTTTGGTAAATGGAAATGTTCATAAATATGTAGTTATTTAAAAGTTACATCAGTTCCTTCTTTTTATAGATGAGTGATTACATGATCAATTATTGACTATTATATATCATCTATCATAGATTTTTTTAATTTATTTATCATTTTATAAATTAATTATATCTTGGTTTTAGTGATACACCCTATCATTTAATCCATCAAACTGTGTATATAAAAATTAATGATATATTAGTTATCCTGGATATGGAAGCTTAAATTAGGGGTGAATTAATGTTCTTGTAAATTTAAAAAACTCTCCCTTATAAGTAATAAGTTTTCCAAAAGAAATATCATCTAAAATATTCAGTGTAATAACTAAAAAAACATATTGAAAATTTGAAACTCTTAAGATAACACGTAACAATGTCAAAAAACAAAATAAAATAAGAACAAACATAAGTGGATCCATTCCCAGATCCAAGGAAAACCTTTAAAAAAACATAACTCCCTTGATATAAATGAAAATAAATACAATCCATATGCTTGGAATACATTAACCTATATTAGTAACATAAATATTTATTTTATAGATCATGTTCTTTAAGATGAGCAGATGAATTTATTTTTTTTCGAATTTTTTCCAATAAGATATTTAAAAGAAGATATTCATATCACCAAAAACTATTTGATAATAAAAAATAAGAATAAAATTATTATAAAAAATAAATATTATGGATTCTACAATGAAATTTATCATAATTATGTTCCTTAGTCATACTGGTTGAAGAACTCTTGCAGTGAGATTTTTCACATTTCTCAAAGGAACTTTCATCTTCATGTAATCAATATTCAGTATTATAAGAAAACAATATCCCATGAATCTATGGTATATATTCCTAGGAATGAAAATTAAACAAATATTAAACGGTAAACATTTTGTTCCTCAGGAATAAAATTATCTTTGTAAAAAACTCATATTCTCTCAATCCCTTTAATAGTAAAAAATTTTATAGAGAAATTATATTGTTATGTAAATTAGTTTTTCAAAACAATATAATCATAATATGTTGATTATAAGGATAACCTCATATAAAAAACATAAAAACACTTCAGTTTAATGAAAATGATGCAATAAATTAATTAATATTTTCTAAATAAAATATATAACGAAATCATTTAATAAGTTACTGAAAAATTATTTCTTAGCACAGTAATGTGTCTATAATGTATTTTGTTGACAAACCATTTCCAAACATCTATTATCCTCATCTATCTACATTAAAATACCCTTGGTAAATGGATCTATTTTATTCCTCCACTTCTAGTCTTTATTAATTATAATCCACTTTAATACTATTAGCTTTATTCCCAACACCTATAAGTATTTTTTCTCTCAATAAGATATTGGGTTGCATTAAAAATATATTTTTAATTTAAGTGAATGTTTATGATTAATATTTTTTGATTTTATTGTTCTGAAATAAATTTTACGTCGACTCAAATAGCTTAAATTATTGTTGACAGAGGTTTGAGTCTATAAGAATACAACATATAGGTATTGTTACTCACTTTATTTATAAACATTCATTTTAAAAGGTTTCATTCAAATTTTTAAATGTCATGAGATTATGTTATAGAGTGATAACATTATGAAATTATTTTTTTCATGGAGATCTTTTTTCCTACACGTACAATGTATATTGACATGATTTTATATTCTATGTTCATAATAGTTTTCTATTTTAATTTATATGGAATATTTATTGTGATTTATTAATTTTTTTTCATATCTTGATATGATTTTTTAGAGTGTTGAATTGTTTTCACTCCAACAATCTAATTTTCATGGATATGACATTCTATTTATTAGTTGATATTTTGATAAAATTTGTTTTGTTTCTAAAATGAAAAATATATGAGAAGTATGATTGTAATGGTCAAGCTATTTTTGTATTATTTTATTTTCACATATTAAATGTTTTAATAGTTGGGATAATCTAATATTTTGGCTTCCTTTTAATAGTGACATAAAATATACATAGAAACCGTTACATGTTAATGTTTTATTTTGATTCATTTAAACTCATAAATATTTAACGAGTTCTTATAATTATTTCATTGAGTAACATGAGATGTTCTGAAAGGACATATTTATTTTTGAACAAAATTTTAAAAAATAATAATTTTCACCATAGTAGTGTTACTGATTTATATAAATAATGTTTTATACAGTTTTGAATATATAGACTCCTTGTGGGTGTAATTTTATTTTATGTGTTTTAATAATGTAGATTTTAGTGGTGAAAATTTTAATTAGGGGTTCCTTCCTCATTATGCATCCTATTTAGTTTTTATCACTTTTTTTGTTTTTTTAATTTTATCCTATCATTACAATAAAAATACATGATTCAGATATAAATTCATATTTATTACCCATAGAAATATTTCTTATGTATGGGGATATTAATGTTTCCCACAACATTTGTCACCACTATTTCCCTATTACTCAATTTATTGTCGATTATAGTTTTTCAATGGTAGATCTTATTATCTCTTAACCTAAGTACAATCCCTAGGGTATAACGACCCATAATTTACATACATTGTTATTACTTCATAATTGAAGCACACTTATTACAATATATAACAAAACCAAGAAATAACTGTATAGGTATAGTGTCTTTAGAAACTGGCAAACATAAAAAACTGGTTTATAAAGCATCTACTTTGCCTCCCATTTATTTCATCATATCTAGAGTCCCTTTTTTGGCATATTCTACTTAATAACCTTCTTCCTGACCTGGGGAAATAAAACATACAAAAGGGTGAGCTCAAATGCTCAGAAAGGGTAAAAAAATATCAATCACATCATATTCATAAGAACATAACATTTTAGAACTATTAACTTGAAAAAGAGAGCATAATTTCATAACATGGGATAAATCATAGTAGTGAATTGAAATCCCAATAATCATAACTTAAAACATGAAACTTTGTGGCATACACACATAATCATATAGAATCATATCTTATTAGTCAAGACTCATTTCCAAGACTATCTTAGTGGACAAAGTCCATTTCTTAACCGAGTCACCCTCGTTTCAGTCCTGTTTCACTGAACCGGTATAACCTACCGTTCCATCCATGTCTATCTCATGAGATATAAAATATTTACCCAATGCATTGGAGGGAGATATAGGTCCCACCCATCTCATAATGAATCCATTCTTATGTGTGCCACAAAAATCATAAATCATACATCATTGCATAACCCATGTAATAAAAACGGAATTCTTAAACATCGTGACATCATAAAACAATTCATATAAGATAAAAGAATTCATAAAAATATAATTCCATCACAAAATAATCAAATCAATGTAATAATAGGGATATAAATAGAAACCTTTATTATCTTAGATGGAAAATAATTTTGATAAAACACTTGAACTCCTTTCTTGAGGAAAATATCCTTTCTGCTTCAAAAACACTTTTCCTTTCTTAACATGTCATACCATTATAAACTAAAATAAGTTGATTAAAAATAAACTTTAAAACTTGTAATGGAATCTTCTTGGAAATAATGTTTTAAAAATCCATTCATGTCGTAAAAGTTAAAAAAAACATTCTTCTCGTACTTTTTTCAGAAAAGTCAAAAAGTACCTCGTATGAAAAAAACAAAAGATTCCTTTCATATCTTTTACTAAAAACTCAAAGAAGGGTAAAATTGGATTTAAAAAATTGTAGGTGGATGGAAATAATATTACATATTGAGGAAACATGGATGTGTATGATAAAATACACCCCAGTAAATGCCAAAGTATAAACAATCTCAGATAAAAATGAGATTGTGATATTTTCCCTTACCTTAGGTCTGATATGATTTGTACGTGTCCCAACCTCCTGTATAATGATTTAAATAATGTTATTTACTTATTCCAGAATCATAATTATTTTTATGATATCATATTTGGTCATATTCTTAGCTTCTTAGTAGTAATATTTCATTGCTACTTGTCATTCGGGTGTTTATAACTTTTTGTTCTTATGCGTGTTTTGTCGAATAAATTCTTATTTTTCTCTGTAGGTTATAGATACCTCATTTCCAGAATGGTATTAGTGTAATATATATCATATTAATTAATTCAATTCATTTCATTTATATAATCATTATGAAATGAAGATCATGTAGAACGATTCGCATCACATCATGGAGACGGTATTCCGTACGTACGCACGAGTGATGATATCGTTCCTATGATCGTGGAATTGTATTGGAGTGTATGTATACTATTTCAGAATCAGTATCAATTTATAATAGTCATATATAGTCATTATTTACACCATTATACCCATCCAAGTAAGGTGGTGGTGGAAAATAGATTACACCACGGCGTGGAGACGGTATTCCGTACGTACGCACACGCGGTGATTTCTTTTTCCATAGGATGGATAGATGGTGAAATAGGGTTGTTTCATACTTATAATAACATATCATTCTATGAGTGATACTGATGTTATTACTTCATAATGAAACAACTAAAGAATAAGAAGTGGAAAAAGAAATAAAGATGAAAGAATTGGTAACAGACATTACCTCTTCTTTGAAGTGCTTCTTTGAGACCTCCTTTTAGGGCACTAAAATATGTCTTTTAAGAAGACCAGAACCTCTAGGATGTTTTTAGGGAAGTGGAGAGAAGAAATTGTCCGGGTTTGGCCGAGCTTGAAGGCTCAAAGTGGTGTGAGGAAGAGGGGGAGGAGGTGCCCTTTTATAAGGGAGGAGAGGGGCTCCTTTGGAAAAACTAAAAATATTATTTTATTATAAAGTCATGTTCGGTTTTAAATAGATCAAAATTGATTTATTTAGAAGCTAAGGTAAGGATGGGATGAAATCCTCTCATACAATATAATTTAGACAAGTTTAGGTTCCTATTTTAACCTTATCATTTAGATTTAACATTAAGTTAAATAATTTTACTTTTACCATGTCATCTTGTGTTCTTATACTATAAGGTTAATAAACTTACTATAATCAGCCAAAAGAACCCCAAGTGGTTTATTATAAATATATATAACCTTATCCAAGTCATTTGCCAAACCTTAGATTTTTAGGAATAAAATAACAATTAATAATATAATATTTGTTTTAAAAACTATTTTATGTCAATTTTGACACTATTCAATAGTTGAGTTTTTTGAAACTCATAACAGAATTATTACTTAGACCAAAGTTACTAAAATCAATCCTAACATGTCATATTGACCTATAAAATTAGTGTAATCCATAAAAAGTCTCAAATTATACTTATTTATGTATTTATAATATCAATTATGCCAGTATTTCATTAAAAAGATAATTACTGCATCATCTTTGTGTCATAAATAAATTAAATTATTAAATTTCTAAAAATTACAAATAAAATACCATTATGTAGGAAATCTTTTTATATTTCAAATGAATATTTATAGTCGAATTTATCTTATGTATAACCCCATATTAAAAATGATTTACTTATTAAACATTGATTTTAACTATTTTAACCCTTCTTTAAATAAATTAATAATAAATGTCCTAATCTAATCCAAGTGGGCATAAATGGGCATATGTTATTACTAAGGTTGTTTTTAGTCTAATTAAACTTGTCCAATAGAATTAGGACATGTGTTAGGGTAATAATAATATCATTTTTACCCATAATTACCCTATTTACTTTTAACCTTGGAAGAAAAAGTAAAAAGTTACTATTCACCAAAAAAATTATTTTCATCTCATTGAACCACATTTTACTTACTGACATCAACCGTGTGTCTTGTATTCTCGAAATTCCACTCACAGAAGTGTTAAAATTAAGTTTTATGAAAAATTCCATTTTTTAACTACCACTTAGTGGTTTCACTATTCATCAAAAATTGAAAGTTTTCAGAAAATACCAAAATTTCACCCTAAGCTAATTTTGATATTCCGAATCCAAAAATGAAGTCCATTTTGAAAAATAAAATTTATAAAATTTCAAAAAGTGGTTATTATTATTCATAACGGCTAGTTTTAATAATATTTTTATAGCATATCATTGTTTAGTGAAACTCGGTATTCCGTATGACGCAAGCTATCGAGGAAGGTTGCGATTTCGTGTAAAGCAATCCAAGGAAGTGTTGTGTGTAGAAAAAGATTCCTTTGATGATTTATATAAAATAAAAGTCTTGGGTGTTACATTCTACCCCCCTTAAAATGAATTTCTCCCTCAAAATTCGTCACTTTGTAACAAACAGATGAGGATACCTCTCCCTCGTTATATCCTCAAGCTCCCATGTAGCTTCCTCTAATTGGTGGTTCCTCCATAAAACTTTCACCAATCGAGTGGTCTTGTTTCATTGGACTTTTTCACTACGATCCAGAATCTTTATCGGTTGTTCTTCATAAGAAAGATCTTGCTCCAGCGGTACAACTTTTGAGCTGAGTACATAGGAAGGATCAGGTATGTACTTTCTCAGGAGAGATAGATGGAATACATCGTGAACTTGCGAGAGATTCGGTGGAAGCGCCAATCGGTAAGCTACCTTACCAACACGATCCATTATTTCGAAAGGACCGATATATCTTGGGGCCAACTTTCCCTTCTTTCCAAATCTCATAACCCTCTTCCAAGGAAATATTCGTAAGAACACTTTATCACCCACATCAAACTCTAGGTCTTTTCTTTGGTTGTCATCATAACTTTTTTGTTGACTCTGAGTTGCTCTTATGTGTTGTTGAATAGATTTGACCTTTTCTGCCATTTCATCAACGAGATCGGGTCCTAATAGCTTTCTTTCCCCAACTTCATCCCAACAAGTTGGAGTCCTGCATTTCTTTCCATAGAGAGATTCATAAGGAGCCATCTAAATACTGGAGAGAAAGCTATTATTATAAGAAAATTCCACCAAAGGTAGGTGTTGATCCCAACCACCTTTGAAATCCATAGAGCAAGCTCTCGACATATCTTCTAGAGTTTGAATTGTTCTCTCAGACTGACCGTTTGTCTGAGGATGATAAGTAGTGCTGAAACTCAACTCTGTATCCAGAGTGTGCTGAAGACATTGCCAGAACTTCGAGGTAAATCTTCGATCCCGATCAGATATAATAGAAAGTGGTACTCCATTCAATCTTACCACTTCCTTTACAAATATCCTGGCAAGCTGATCCAGAGAGAAATCCTCTCTAATAGCAATGAAGTGTGCAGATTTTGTAAGACGATCAACTATGACCCAGATAGCATTATTGCCTTTGGATGGTTTAGGATGTCTTGTGAAAAAGTCCATAGTGATGTTTTCCCATTTCCATTCGGGTATGGGTAATGGTTGTAACATCCCCTTAGACTTTTGTCTCACAGCTTTAACTTGTTGACAAACCAAGCATCGAGAGACATATTCAACAACATATATTTTCATGCCATCCCACTAGAAGTACTCTTTCAGGCCCCTATACATCTTCGTGCTTCCAGGATGAATAGAGAATGAAGAACTATGAGCCTCATCCAGTAGCTCCTTCTTTAATTCTGGGATGGGAGGAACACAAACCCGATTCCTGAACTTTATTATCCCATCACAATCAAGGTTGAATTTAGGAACATTTCTCACCTTCTTTTGTAACTCGACATCTTCTTTTTGTGCCTCTTTAATCTTCACAAGTATAGATGGTTTAACATTCATTTGAGAAAGATACGATTTTTCTCCTTTCATTATAATTCCAAGATCCATCCTTTGTAAATCCATAAATATTGGATCTTTTGTGATCCTCATCATGGATAAACTAGCATGGTCTTTTCGACTTAATGCATCTTCCACCTGGTTTGCATTCCCATGGTGGTAATGGATTGAGCAGTCGTAATCCTTAATCATCTCCAACCATCTTCTTTGGCGCATATTCAGCTCCTTTTGTGTGAAAATATATTTTAAACTTTTATGATCAGTATATATATCACACCATTCACCATAAAGGTAATGCCTCCAATTCTTTAATGCCAATATTACCGCAGATAACTCCAAATCATGAGTTGGGTAATTTTTCTCATGTATTTTCAACTGTCATGAGGCATAAGCTATCACCATATCATTTTGCATAATAACACACCCCAATCCCTTCTTGGATGCATCACTGTAGATCACAAACCTTTCTCCACTACAAGGCAATGTGAGCACAGGTGCACTGGATAACCTTCTTTTCAACTCCTTGAAATTCTCTTCACATTCCTCCATCCAAACAAACTTAACTCCTTTCCGAGTCAACTTGGTGAGTGGATTAGATAATCGTGAAAAATATTTCACAAAACGTCGATAATATCCAGCCAAACCAAGAAAACTTTGGATCTCAGTCACTGTTGTTGGTCTCGACCATCTTTCGATAATCTCTGTTTTTGCTGGATCCACAGATATCCCTTCTTTTGAGATTATGTGACCCAAAAATGCAACTTTTTGAAGCCAAAATTCACACTTGGAAAATTTGGCATAAATATTCTCCTTTCTTAGGGTCTTCAATATAATTATCAAGTGATCTTCATGTTCTTCCTTGCACTTTGAATAGACAAGAATATCGTCTATAAAGACTACCACAAACTGATCAAGATAGTCTCTAAAGACTTTATTCATTAGATCAATGAAGATAGAAGGGGCATTAGTAAGACCAAATGGCATCACTATAAATTCATAGTGTCCATACCTTGTACGGAAAGCCGTATTTGGTATATCTTCCCTTTTGACCCTTAATTGATGATACCCTAAACGAAGATCAATCTTGGAAAAGTATTGAGCTCCGCGTAGTTGGTCAAATAGGTCATCAATGCGTGGGAGACGATATTTGTTCTTGATAGTGATCTTGTTAAGTTCTCGATAATCAATGCAGAGTCTCATTGATCCATCTTTATTCTTAACAAACAGAACAGGTGATCCCCAAGGTGACACACTAGGGCGTATGAACCCCTTATCAATATTCTCTTGGAGTTTCTTCTTCAATTCCTGCAACTCAATTGGGGTCATTCTATAAGGTGTCTTTTAAATAGGCAAAGCACCCGGTACGAGTTCTATTGAAAACTCAACTTCACGATTCGGTGGAAGACCCGGTAATTCCTCCAGAAAGACATCATCAAACTCCCGTACAATGGGAATATTCTTAATCGTGAGTTTGTCACCAACAATTTGAGATAAATAGCCTTCATTCAGTGGAATCAATACCCATAAAATGGAAGAAATTTCCACAGGAAGGTTATGTTCATCCATGCATCGATATACGATCATAGATTGATCTGGAATATGAAATGCAACTTCCCTTCTTTGGAAATTGATATGAGATCCATGTAGAGAAATCCAATCCATGCCAAGAATCACATCAAATTCCACTATAGGAAGGATCACAAGATTTGCAGGAAGCACTTTCCCACAAACTTCAATCGGAGAAGAATTATAAACTTTTGATGTGACTGTTGTTCCATTAGGTGTTGTCATAGCTAACTCAACATCTAATTATTGAGGTAATACGGTGATACCCTTAGAAAATTCTTCAGAAATAAAGGAGTGGGTGGATCCAGAATCAAACAAAACATTTTCTACTTTAGAGTGGATGGTAAGTGTACCTTTCACCACATCGTTATCGTACTCCACATCGCTGATAGAAATTGCATGTGACATTCCTTTGTCTTTAGCCTTAAGAGTTTGTTGACGTCGACCATCATCATCAACCCTTGGATTAGAACATTTATTGGCATAATGCCCCATCTCCTTGCACTTGAAACATTGAAGTGTAGTAGGTTCATTCTGTGTATCCCTTCCTTTGTTTTCATCATTAGACATCTTCTTCCCATCATTATGGCATTCAAATACCCGATGAACTTCCTTTCCACATTTGAAACATTTACTTGTCCCTTTAAGACAACTCCCTCCATGTTTCTTTCCACACTTTGAGCATAAGGGAAAGCTCATCTTCTTTTCAGTGTGCTCTTTAAATTTTCCTTTGAATTCCATTTTCCTCTTCTTATCAAACCTATATGACTGATGAGTTACTCCAATCTCCATCTCAACTTTGAGAGCACATCGAACTATTTCCTCATAGCTATTGAAGTCCCTTATGGATAAGGCCCTTCTAAGACTTGGTTTTAAGCCACTAAAGAATCGATCGATCTTACTCTCAGGTTGGATAATAATACCAGAAGCGTACCTTGCAAGTCTTGTAAAATTTGCTTCATAGGTACCAACAGATTCATCGTCCTTTTGCTTCAGTTCAAGAAACTCTTTCTCCATCTTTGTTCGGAGAATACGAGGGAAGTACTTATTGAAAAATAAGTTCTTGAACTGGTCCCATTCCATGGACTCAATTTCATCCCTCTGCCTCGTATTATTAATAAGATTCCACCATTGAACATCATCACCCTCCAAACGATACACTGCTAAGATGACTTTATCATGCTCAGAACATTGAATTACTAAAAATGTCTTTTCAGTAGTACTAATCCCTTGTTCAACAACTAATGGATCAGTAGACCCGCTGAATGAAGGTGGACGTTGTCTCATGAAGGATTCAACAGAGTGTTGCTCCTTCCATTGCTCGTTTGGAAGTCCTGCATGATTCATAGCTTGAGAAAGTTGTGTGAGCATGGCTACAAGATTTTGCATTCCAGATCCCATAACGTTTTGTAGCTCAGGGGGACAATCATTTCATTGCCCGTCGCATTCCGCATTAACATGGTTCCTTCGGGTTCCAGCAATTGACTAAAACCAAGAAGAATAGTGTGATCAACACTAATTATAATCGGAAAACCACATAGTCAAGAATAAAATTTCACACTTAAGGTCTTATACTAGGTTATTCATGGCCATTTATAAAACACTAAGATTTTGTTCTATGCTTAGACTTACCCTTAGGGTTCTTACTAAGGCTTTCGCATCCTAGTTTCCAAAGGTTGACTATACCTTTCCTCTGATACCAACTATAACGACCCATACTTTACATACATTGTTATTACTTCAGAATTGAAGCACACTTATTACAAAATATAACAAAACCAAGAAAAGGCCGTATAGGTATAGTGTCTTTAGAAACTAGGAAACATAAACAACTGGTTCATAAAGCATCTACTTTGCCTCCCATTAATTTCATCATATCTAGAGTCCATTTTTGGAATATTCTACTTAATAACCTTCTTCATGACCTGGGGAAATAAAACATACAAAAGGGTGAGCTCAAATGATCAGTAATGGTAAACAAAATAAATATCAATCACATCATATTCATAAGAACATAACATTTTAGAAATCTTAACTTGAAAAAGAGAGCATAATTTCATAACATGGGATAAATCATAGTAGTGAAATGAAATCCCAATAATCATAACTTAAAACATGAAACATTGTGGCATACACACATAATCATAGAGAATCATATCTTATTAGTCAAGACTCATTGGAAAGACTGTCTTAGTGGACAAAGTCCATTTCTGAACCGAGTCACCCTCATTTCAGTCATGTTTCACTGAACCGGTATAACCTACTGTTCCAGCCATGTTAATATCATGAGATATAAAATCTTTACCCAATGAATTGGAGGGAGATATAGGTCCCACCCATCTCATAATGAAACCATTCTTATGTGTTCCACAAAAATCATAAACCATATATCATTGCATAACCCATGTAATAAAAACGGAATTCTTAAACATAGTGACATCATAAAACAATTCATATAAGATAAAAGAATTCATAAAAATATAATTCCATCACAACATAATCAAATAAATTTAATAATAGGGATATAAACAGAAACCTTTATTATCTTAGATGGAAAATAATTTTGATAAAACACTTGAACTCCATTCTTGAGGAAAATATCATTTCTGCTTCAAATACACTTTTCCTTTCTTAACATGTTGTACCATTCTAAACTAAAAGAAGTTGATTAAAAATAAAATTGAAAACTTGTAAAGTAATCTTCTTGGAAATAATGTTTTAAAAATCCATTCATGTCGTAAAAGTAAAAAAAAACATTTTTCTCGTACTTTTTTCAGAAAAGTCAAAAAGTACCTCGTATGAAAAACGACAAAAGATTCCTTACATATCTTTTACTAAAAACTCACTGAAGGGTAAAATTAGATTTAAACAGTTGTAGGTGGATGGAAATAATATTACATATTGAGGAAACATGGACGTGGATGATAAAATACACCCAATAAATTCCAAAGTATAAACAATCTCGGATAAAAATGAGATTGTGATATTTTCCCTTACCTTAGGTCAGATATGCTTTGTATGTGTCCGAACCTCTTGTATAATGATTTAAATAATGTTATTGACTTATTACAGAATCATACTTATATTTATGATATCATATTTGCTCATATTCTTAGCTTCTTAGTAGTAATATTTCATTGCTACTTGTTATTCGGGTGTTTATAACTTTTTGTTCTTATGCGTGTTTTGTCGAATAAATTCTTATTCTTCTCTTTAGGTTATAGATACCTCATTTCCAGAATGGGATTAGGGTAATATATATCATATTCATTCATTAAATTCAATTCATTTATATAATCATTATGAAATGAAGATCATGTAGAACGATTCGCATCACATCGTGGAGACGGTATTCCGTACGTACGCACGAGTGATGATATCATTCCTATGATCGTGAAATTGAATTGGAGTGTATGTATACTATTTCATAATTAGTATCACTTTATAATAGTCATATATAGTCCTTATTTACACCATTATACCCATCAAAGTAAGGTGGTGGTGGAAAATAGATTACACCACGGCGTGGAGATGGTATTCCGTACGTACGCACGCGCGATGATTTCTTTTTCCGTAGGATGGATAGATAGTGAAATAGGGTTGTTTCATACTTATAATAACATATCAGTATATGAGTGATACTGATGTTGTTACTTCATAATTAAAAAACTAAATAAGAAGAAGTGGAAGAAGAAATAAAGATGATAGAATTGGTAATGGACATTACCTCTTCTTTGAAGTGCTTCTTTGAGACCTCCATTTAGGGCACTAAAATAGGTCTCTGAAGAAGACCATAACCTCTAGGATGTTTGTAGGGAAGTGGAGAGAAGAAATTGTCCAGGGTTGGCCGATCTTGAAGTCTCAAAGTGGTGTGAGGAAGAGGGGGAGGAGGTGCCCTTTTATAAGGGAGGAGAGGGGATCCTTTGGAAAAACTAAAAATATTATTTTATTATAAAGTCATGTTCGGTTTTAAATAGCTCAAAATTGATTTATTTTGAAGCTAAGGTGGGGATGGGTCGAAATCCTCTCATAAAATAGAATTTAGACAAGTTTCGGTTCCTATTTTAACCTTATCATTTAGATTTAACATTAAGTTAAATAATTTTACTTTTATCGTGTCTTCTTGTGTTCTTCTACTATAAGGTTAATAAACTTACTATAAGCAGCCAAAAGAACCCCAAGTTGTTTATTATAAATATATATAACCATATCTATGTCATTTGGCCGAACCGTAGATTTTTAGGAATAAAATAACAATTAATAATATAATATTTGTTTTAAAAACTATTTTATGTCAATTTTGACACTATTTCAATAGTTGATTTTTTTGAAACTCATAACAGAATGATTACTTAAACCAAAGTTAATAAACTCAATCCTAACATGTCATATTAACCTATAAAATTATTTTAATTCATTAAAAGTCTCAAATTATACTTATTTAAATATTTATAATATCAATTTTGTCAGTATTTCATTAATAAGATAATTACTGCATCATCTTTGTGTCATAAATAATTTAACTTATTTAATTTCTAAAAATTACAAATAAAATACCATTATGTAGTAAATATTTTTATATTTCTAATGAATATTTATAGTCTAATTTATCTTATGTATAACCCTATATTAAAAATTATTTACTTATTAATCTTTGATTTTAACTATTTTAACCCTTCTTTAAATAAATTAATAATAAATGTCCTAATCTAATCCAAGTGGGCATAAATGGTCATATTTTATTACTAAGGTTGTTTTTGGTCTAATTACACTTGTCTAATAGAATTAGGACATGTTTTAGGGTAATAATAATATCATTTTTACCCTTAATTACCCTATTTACTTATAACCGTGGTAAAAAAAAGTAAAAAGTTACTATTCACCAAAAAAATTATTTTCATCTCATTGAACCACATTTTACTTACTGACATCAACCGTGTCTCTCGGATTTTCGAAATTCCACTCACAGAAGCAGTAAAATTAAGTTTTATGAAAAATTCAGTTTTTTAACTACCACTTAGTGGTTTCACTATTCATCAAAAATTGAAAGTTTTCAGAAAAATACCAAAATTTCACCCTAGGCTAATTTCGATATTCCGAATATAAAAATGAAGTCCATTTTGAAAAAAAAAATATTTATAAAATTTTAAAAAGTGGTTATTATTATTCATAACAGCTAGTTTTAATAATATTTTAATAGCATATCATTGTTTAGTGAAACTCGGTATTGCGTACGACGCAAGCTATCGAGGAAGGTTGCGATTTCGTGTAAAGAAAGCCAAGAAAGTGTTGTGTGTAGAAAAATATTCCTTTGATGATTTATATAACATAAAAGTCTTGGGTGTTACATAGGAAATTCCATTAGTCATTAGTAATTAATATTACATTGATTTTATTTTTTCACACTTCTACAAACTATTAATTACTTTTTCAATTTTCATATTTTATGATCCATTTATTAATAGTGGTGGAGTTGGTGATGAATTATTTTTGTACCATAATGTTCTATAATTTGGGATTTTCACCTTATTTGTTTTTTAATAATTCTATGGGTTGTAAGATAATAAACAATAATAATGGCCAATTTCAATGTCAAATCATGTTTTGGTCTCTTTATTGTATTCTCTATATTTATATTCAGTTCCTATTCCCAATGTCATGAGCTTCATTTCGTAATATTGTGAGCTTCTCAAACTGTGTTTTCTATAAAAATGGTTACAACAGGGTGTCTCCTAAGAAATCCTTCTCTTTGGGTATGATTAATTTAATTTTTATATTTATTTGGATTTATCCCATTATATTAAGGGTTTCCTATATCTTTATAATGTTATATGAATATGGGCCTCTAAATATTGTGGTGGGGTTTATCCTATGGCCTTATTTCAAGTTCCAATTATGCCTAAAAATGGGTTTATTTATAAAATACCAAATAAATCTGGAATAAAATATATATTTTATATTATTTATATGGTTGATTGGTTTTAGATATTCCCCTTAATGGGAGGAACTTATTAGAGTTATGAAATTATATAGAGTTTCTTACGTCGAAGATAAATAGTTATGGTTGATTTATTCTGACATTTTATTATATTAGTTATTAGACTTCAAATATATATTTTCTCAAACATATCCTATTTTTTAGATTTTTATATTAAAATCATATAAAATATAGATAGAATAGTTATAAAATTAGTGAAATAGTAATTTCCTCAGTCTAGTTTATGGAATAAGATTATTTTCAGAGAGACAGTCGATAATTTTAATCATCTATATAAATTACATATGAAAATATAATATATATTTATTCTATTATCTGTATTGGATTAATGAAATAAATTTTATCAAAATATAAATTAATGTTCTAGATAAATTTTATAGAGATTTCATGTATTAATTTAGATAGTTTTATTATTAATTTATAATCATAGAAAATTATTTTACTAATTATACGATAATATTTAGCTTATAATGAAAAATATTAAAGAATTTTGAGAATAATATGGTTTGATGTATGGATAAAAATATATTATATCAATAATATTAACTTATTTTCATATTATATAATTCCTATTTTAGGTCATTTGGGTTTGAATCATGGAACAAACAGACATTAATGTGATCCATGTGATACTGTGAGGCTACTGTGAGAATTTAAGGATAGATTCAACTTTATCACTCTTGGTTTTATAATTCACACAGTGGTGGTCAATAGAATTTATGGCTAGGAAATTAATAATGATTTATCAATTAACGGACCTTTAATTGGATGGTAGGAAAGGAATTCAAGTATCCTTTACCCACAAAAAATGTTGAGGCTCGATATTGCTCACATTGATAACAAATGTTCATCTCATCATTATGATCATATGTTAAGGTTGGTGAATCTTGGCTATGATATTTCCCAATCATGTAGAAAAATTTGATCTATCTAATCTATTGAAATGCATAGATATAATGTCTAAGATGGAGATCCATAGTGGATGTAGTGGTAGCATGCTTGGCGCATGGTACCCACTGAATTTTATAATGACATGGGTCAAATGTGATATGATATTTGGTCACTAAATTTTAATTTTAATTTCATTTCACCCCAAAATCTAATGAAACCCTATTTTTATGATATTATAGAATTTTGATAACCCAGATTAACTAATTATTATTTATAATAATGCATGAACTTTTTTTTATATCCCAACATGTTGAACTTTGTAGAAAAATATCCATTAATGATTTATACTTATTTTGGTGTTGAATTAAACTACTTATAGTGATGATTTAGTATATTTATGATGGTATGATTAATTATTGTTAGGAATAATAGGTTCTAATATTGTAAATTCCTCAACCCTATTATCCTAGAGTTAGTGGTTACTTTATTACATTGGCCCCATATACAAGGAATAGTATCCCAAAGTACTAAGTAGTTTAGTTGTCTTGGTAAAAAATATTCCCAATTAAATATCACCTTATAATCAAAATGAAAAAATATAAAATAGTGTTTTCACTGATAATGAAAAATTCCATTCAGAATCTCCCTACATCATTCCTAATAAACCTTATAGAATCTATAGAAAAAACATATGAAAGATGGGATATTGGCTTCCCAGAAAATTATTTTTGGAAAATAATCTAATAAGGTATTAATAATATGGATAGAATAAATGACGATCAAATAATTTCATATAAATAATCAAAACAGCTAGAAACATCCCCATGGATATCATAAAAAAACAAATTATCACATGGACATCAATAAAAAATTTCCTATTGATGGAATTCATAATATCAGACATATGAAACATATTTTTGCAGCCTCATCAAAATAAATTTATATTGTCAAGGTCACTTGCTAAGACATCTTATAAAAATAGGCAAGGACTCAAACAAATAACCATGCTAGTTTTTCTCATGAGATCTACCGATGCCTCAAGGGGATCTATAATTATAGGCCCCACCTATCAATTAATATATCTAATAAATTCATCATATGGATATTCAATACCAATTAATCAACATTCCTTAAAAATAAATAACTTGTTCCATTATAAGAACTAGTATATGGAATATCAATACTTTCCCCACTCTAACTAATAAAAAACCATCCAAAGAAATAATAAGTGTGGTGTTAAAATAGTATATCCCTAGACAAAATATACATAAAAAATACCAATAAATAAGTTGAATAATATCATTAAAAAATATGACCAACATATCATATGTAAAATAAGGGTTTTGTCGCTAATGAATAGAAATGACAAGAAAATGTTATTAAAAACTTTTTCCCAGGAAATACCATTCCCACATTTAAAATCACATTTAAACACTATAAATTTCATAGATATTTCCAAAACAATTTTCATTAAAATAAACATGTAAAATTTTAAAATAATCTTCAAAAAATTATTTTTCTTGATGCTGGTAAATAGTGTGTTTGTCCAACATGTTAAAAGAAATATTCCTTTCATGTTTTTTAAGATAAGATAAAAACTATGTTATTTATAAATATAAATAAAGATTCATTTGAATATTTTTTTGTAAAATTAAAATAATTGGTACTAATGAATTTAATCTATCATATGATAATATTAAATATATTCTTAAAAAATATTTCAAGAAACATGGATTTTTATTAGAAAGGATTCTTGATTAAAGAGAGAAATTATGTCAGATTTTGTTAAAAATATTTATCAAATATTTTCATTACCTTAGTTAGAAACGTGAAATTATTACGTTAAAATATCATGAATAAAATTAAGATAATAATATTGATTTTTTATAAGATATAAATATCAATGAATCCCCTTAAGTAATACATAACAATAAACAATCCCTAATAATGATGATATTGTGAAATAAACTCTTAATGCTTTATTAAATTTTGAATCATAACCCCCATGAACGGGATAACATAAAACGAAACATTAAATATAAATAATATGAAAATTTGCATTATATATCTTGTCGATGGTGTAGCATATACTCTACAAAAAATAAATAATTGTTGAATATAGTATATATCTCACATAATTAAAAGTGAAACGAGAAACCCTTATCTAAAGAATAAATTCATTAATTTGTGTCTGAACCACTTATATAATAATAATATATTTATTATAAATATACTATAGAACCATAATTATATATATCATAACTTATATGTTTTACTTATAATCTTTAATCACCTGTTTAATTGTAATTGTTTATGAAAATTACAATTCAAGTGATAATTGCATCGTTTTCACGTGTATTTTGGTTTGTTAGTTTCAGTACCTATACAATGATAATGGTTCCATTATATACAAAATTGTAACTGTAATATAAATAATTCTAATATTCATTATAGAAGTATTCATAACAGTTTGTAAAATTTAGTGATCAAAAATTGAGTTATAACATTTTTGGAGATGGTAGACTATACGTACACATGAGAATTGTTTTTATTTTTTACAATGAATGTAATGACATAATGATAAATAATATTTCAATTTAACAAATTATTATTATATCATATATTTTATATATATTCATTAAAGATATCCTTATTATTATCCTTTTAATATAAAACGATAAACCAATCACATATCTATGTGGAGGAAGTAGTCCACACGTACGCGCAAGCGATGTTATCGTTTTCCAATGGATTGGATTGTTAGAAGTTGGATGTGTTATAATAATTTAAAAACTACATTTATATCATAAATATAATTTATAAAAATTAAATCTATAATTAAATCCATTTGTGAGAGAAGGTGATGGAAAATGAATTACATCTGTTCATGTAGTGGTAATTCATCGTACACAATATCAACAGTTTCATTTCCCTTTTTATAGAAGTGGAGAAGGATTTAGGTTATTAAATGAACATAAAAAAAACTAATATATTTATGATAATGATTTTTTATAATATTTTAGTTTATTTTAATGGGTTAGAGGAAGAAATAAAACTAAGAGGCATAGTTAAGAACTATACCTCTTCTTTAGATAAAATTTAGGTATATACCAAAAGCCTTCATAAAAAGGGTTTATGAAAAAATATTACTCTAGCTTATTGGTATATATGTAAGGAGGGGATTTTGTTAGGTATTTTATGAAAGAAAATTCTTTGTATCTTTTAATAGGAATGTATAGGGGTTGAATTTCATAACTAGGGGAGAGGGCACACATGAAATTTTTTAAAACAATAAATTACTCACACAATTTCTACATCCCAACAATCTCTAAAATAGACCATTATATTATCATAGAATATATAAGATTAAATAAATGAATTTATGGTAGAATTATTTCATAGTTTAATTAAATAAATGTTCTAAAATTATTAAATTAGTATTGTTATTTTGTAAGTCAAAAATATTTTATTAAATTTAATGATTAATTTAATAACATAAAAGAAATATATTTTAACAAAATGGATCCATAAATTAATATTTTGATATCTTATGATTTTAATAAAATTTTATGAGACCTTAAGTACTTTTTGAATGTTTTATATAATAAGTTATGTTTTTAAAATATGTATTTTCTATGTAAATGATGATTTTAATTAAAAAAACTACTAATATTTTGAAAAATATTTTCATATAATGTAATTCATTTTTTTAATTCTACACATTACATAATGGTTAGGGTGAACTTTTGGAATTTTTCTTAAATACATGAATTTTTTATAAATAGTAAAATACAATAATTGACAATAAAATCTAAATACGTGAATTATGGAATCATAGATGATGTAAAGCTGATGTAAGACCAAAATCACAAAATATCTTTCCTTATTTCAATATCTTTATAGATTATTTTAATAATATTCATATTATTGAATCAAAATATGAAACCAATGAATTTAATAATGAGAAAATACACCCACTCCACTATTAATACCACATCTCACCCCCTCTTCTCCTCACACCGCTCAAGAATTGAGAAATTACCAAATTCATCCCAACACTATTACCTATACCCTTACTTATGACAATGATATATTCATGTCATGAAAATACTAGAACCATTTCCCAAAGGAGGTTCTCAAAGAGGATAAATCCAAAAGGAAAAACCCTCTTCCAATATAGTTTAATTTATTATCCTGAATGGCCCAAAGGCCTTATTTTTTATTTTATTATGGACAATCCCCCTTTTAAGGGTTGAAGGGGAACCCGTACATAACTAGTAGGCCCATGGCACAAGGCCCTAATTACCTGCAATACATGAACCGAAGGCCCAAAGGCATATCATTCCCAATACATGACCCATAGGCCCAGCCCAACTGAACTGCCTCTCCCCATATTCTATGTCATTGATCACATAGCACCCCACCTTGCATTTTTTATTGGCTAGAATTTCCCCGTAAAAAGTTTCACGGTGCCTGCTCCCGATAGCGGCTGCCATACCCTCTCATTCTTCCAATTTGGTTAGCTCTGCTCTTGATGGCTACTACTCTTGTTGCTATGATCCTCTTCTAGGGAATGCTATGCTTGGACTGGGCTAATCAATGGTATACATGTCCCAAAGTCCCTGTGGCCTGAAGGACATTGACGACCAGAAGGCCCTGGAGACCTGTAGTCCCAAACAGGTGGCCTGAAGGCACAAATCTGGTGAATAGTTCCAGATGCTATAGTACCAAAAAATAACTGCTATAGTAACTAATACAGTACTGCTACAGTACCGGAAATTCACCTCCACCGGGTTTTGAACATAATCTCTTAAATGCCAAGCTAGAGCCCTTACCACTCGGGTACGGGCTCATTGGCTAGATTAATTTCTTATCAATTTCATTTCATTTAATCTATTATCATAATCTTCTTATATCAAAATGTAATTGTAACACCAGTATGTTTGATATAATATTATTATATAATTTTAATGTAATGTAATAATTAATCTCCATTGTATCTCTCTTTTATTCAAAAAAGGAAATCATCACTTGTGAGGTGTCAATTTAGTGACATCCCATCCGATGAACTTTCATTTTACATTAATGTTTTAATGGATGTTCATAAAAATATTATACTGGTTGAAAAAATATTTTAAAATGTAATTTTCAAACCTCTTTATGTCTTGACACTAATATATATACATAATACTAAATTAAAAAACAAAATGAGTGTGTCGTGATAGAAAAACACAAAAAATTAACCTAAAATGATCATCAATTAAATTTTTCTAATTATTCATCCTCATACAATATAAAAAAATTATTTATTAAATAATTTAAACTTATGTAAGATCATTAATATAAAATAATAACAATCTTGGACATTTATCTATACTTTAAATGAACTTCTATTATTGTATAAAAGAAAACCAATCACGAGTACCATGAAAAAGAATTCTCCCAAACAATGGAACTATAC
Source organism: Viscum album (assembly GCA_963277665.1). Classification (NCBI taxonomy): domain Eukaryota; kingdom Viridiplantae; phylum Streptophyta; class Magnoliopsida; order Santalales; family Viscaceae; genus Viscum; species Viscum album. Next base: position 1,665,838,584 of record OY728143.1, on the reverse strand, counting down.
TCTTTAACTCTTATAAAAAAACCCTTAAATGAACCTAATAAACCAATAATTAATTAAATTCATGTATTAATGGTAATATAATATTTAATTAGTTAATATAATCTGATTATACAAGATATTATAGTTAATAATGCATTCGAGCACATTGTAAGGGGAATTATCAAACCCAAATCTCTTTCATTGGGGTTTCCCTCTTACACCCCATTTTCAGTATGAATATTCTGTTAATATAATTTGTTCATAATTATATAAACTTTTGAGAGATATAAACGATTTTTACTTATGATATTGAAAAATATATTTTTTCCCAAATAAGTCTTCTTAAAAAAACACACCTTTTACTTTTCAAGATTGTTCCATCTTTACTTAAGAATGATGATTCTTATATCATGTATGTTATTGAATAATTAATTTTGAAAACCAAGTAATGAATATATATTTAATGAAATTAAACCCATTCCTTTTCCATGGGTTTCTTCCATGATTGATATATGTTCTATGTGGAATTCATGATTATGTAAATTTATGATGTAGCGGGTGCACCTGAAATTATATAGCGCAATTAAAATGTTATGATGTGATGAGTGTGACCAAAATTATATATGTCTCCAATTCATTGGGTAATGTGATTTATTTCATGACAAAAGTGAATTTTGCATAAACATGGTGCTATCTTTGTTCATAACTATTTATGGTATTTGACCTATAGGACATGATGTTTCAGTTTTATGCATTTCCACATTCGATGCCTTTTCTTAATACTTCCTCTCATGATTATGCTCCTATACCATGTTTAAGATGATAGAAATTATTATCACCCATTTTTATAGTGACTCATATTTTATCTATATTCTTACAAGTCTTTTATCTCACCCCATTCTATTTTTTACATACTTAGGTGATTACATGTACTATTTTGAATCTGAATGATAATAGGTTTCTAAATAATAAGGTATTCAATTAATGTCCATGCTTTATTTTGTAAATGTCTTATATGGTCCTAGTGTTCCAAATATAACAAAACTCTGGATCCTAGTCATGTAATGATTTTATGTTGTTTACTAATAAAATTATGTAATCATAATGTAAGAATAATTAGGGTCACTATAGTTGGCATCGGAGCATAGTTTAGTTAATTTGGATATTAGGATTAGAGAACCTCAATGAAAACCCTTAATATGAGACCAAGTATATATAAGAACACCTCAGGATTTTATAAATATAGGGATCCCCTAATATATGCCTTTAGAGTTAATTTCACTTTGTGATAAATCATTGATGGCTTGTTCATATATGTTTTAACCTTTTCTATTTTCATAAGTAGTTGGTATCAGGAGAAACTAGGCCAACAACCCATTTTAGCAAAAATGCAGCAATTTTCCAAATGAAATTTCTAATGCTTTGGGTGGTGGGGCTCAAAATTTCATGGTGATTCTAACCCATCTATCTTATGTTATAAACAATAACCAGAATAATTTGGAACGTATTCCTTCACCTAATAGGGAGTAAATCAATATCGAGTGATTTATGAGGCATGGAAATAAGCGTTTAGTGGATCTTCTAGTCCAATATTCATAAAAACATTGGTCAACTCAATGGAAGAGATCTTTTTTGTTCATTACTATTCTAATATGGAGACATTTTCTCTCATCGTTAACCAAATATATAGAGAGGATGATAAATGGTGGTATTTGATTATGAAAACCAATACAAAGGATGAAATTTAATAGATGGATTGGTAATATTTTAAGATAGTGTTTCTTAACCAGTATTTCCCTCAAACTCTTCAAAAAAAATAGGGTGACAAATTTCAAATAGTTGAAGAAAAAGGATTGAAGATCTTTTAGAGACTACAATGTAAATTTAACAAGGGTTTCAATGTATGATTCATGTTATTTATAATAAATTATATAAAAAATGATAGATTCTTTAGATCATTAAAACCACACCATCGAAAGTCTCTTTCAAGTCGAGACATTGTGAGTTATGAAAAATGTTTTTATTGTGAACTAAAAGTAGATATGGATTTTAGAGAATGGTTCCATGTCTATGGTGATAAGAAAAAAAATATGGATTTTCAATCTGGAGGATATAATGAGAATTATGGATATAAAACTCAACCACCAACATGTCAAAAATGTTGGAATAAGTATCATGGTAACTTCCTTGAAGGATTAGGAAATGATTAAATTGTGTGAGATAAGACCCAAATAATAATGAATGCCGAAAAGACATGATGAAGCAGAAAAATTTGGTGGAAGAGTTGAGCGCACCACCCATTGTCCAATTCTATAACTATAGGTAGAGAGAAAAATATGAAATATAGTGCACTAAATTTCAATTACTCAAGGGTAATCAGCATCTGAATCCCCAAATGCCAAAGGAACTGGGCAAGGCTTAATCCATCACTACTGTGGAAGTGGAGAAAGAAAATAAAGTCATATATGGTACACTTACTGTTCACTCAAGAAAGTAAAATGACTTATTTGATTCTAGTTTTATGAATTACCTTATATCTTGCATGTTTTCTAGAACTTTTGAATTGAATCCCGAAAACCATAATATATATATCTATAAAAATACTAATTGGTTAAATCATTGAAACATAAGTGATGGACTCTACTCCTGTTGGATGATGTGGGAACATTCTTCTATTGACTCTCATAATACTTCCCATGAAGTAATTCAATGATATTTTGGAGATGGATTGGATCTAATTATATAGAGAACACATCAAATTTCGGAAAAAGGAAATATATTTACATATTGAAAATCATCCCACCCTCCTCTACAAATTCAAGGAGGATCATGAATATACATTGGAAAATCCATAAACTGAGTCGGCCTTTATTCACTATGAAGAAGCATACCTCCGTCAAATAGTGGAGTCAAAGGAATATATCAACCTAAGGGAAATTTTCATCACTAGGGAATACAATGTTGTATTTGTTGGTGAGTTTCATGTACTCCCCCGATATAATGAGGTAGAGTTATCAATAGAAGTGATACATATAAGGCTTGTGTTTGAGACATTAAGGAAGGATAAATTGTATTCTATGTTCATATAGTTTGACTTTTGGATGAATAAAGTAACATTCTTATGAAATGTTGTCACAAGTGAGGGAATTTCCATGTACCTTTGAAAAAAAAAGGAAATTGAGGAATGTCCCAAACCCTATATGTCCTGAAAAACATTAGTTTTCTTGGATTAGTTGGGTACTAATGTGTTTTTTGTGATACATTTCTCACAATTCTGAAGCCCAATAACTATTTTAAAATTTAAAGGGTTACTGTATGCATCAATGGATGAAAATGAGGAAAACGTTATGAAGAAAAAAAGAGGTTGATCATTTCAACTGTACTCACATTTCAGAAAAGTGGGGATTGTTTTGTGATATACATTGATACTTCAGATAATTGTTTTGGTTGTGTAATCATGAAAAATTATAATTTGATAGCCTACGCTTGACTATAGTTGAATATCCTTGATTAGAACTATCTGACACATGATATGGAGTTAGACTGTGTGATTTTTTCCAAGAAAATGTAGTCGCACTACCTATATGGTGTGAATTTTGACATATCTACTGCTCACAAGAGATTAAAGTATATATTCACAAAAAATGAGTGCAACATTAATCAATGGAGGTTGTTAAAGATAATCAAAGACTATGATTTATCTATCAACTATTATCCCAGCATGGAAAATTATGTAGCAGATGATCTTAGTAGAAAAGAACCTACTACTCTATCCATGTTGCAGATTGAGAAATACCCTATCTTCAGGGATAAGCAATGTATGTATTCGGAAATCATAATTTCCACTTTTACATCTTACCATTAAAAAATTATTTCCCAATAATCTATCAAAGAGAAAATTAAGGAGGCACAAACGGATTATCCACTATTACAAAACACGGTGAAGATGAAAGAGTTCGTTATCGATGAAGACTGTGTGATTCGGTTTGGAATGAAGCTCTCTTTGACTTTATCCCTTGGTATAAAGAGGATGTTATTTGACAATGAACATATATTTACATTATCTATCAATATTGGGAGTACCGAAATGTCTCGTGATATCCGAAAACACTTCTAGTGGTACAACCTGAAGAAGAATATTGATGACAATATCTTAAGGTGATTAATATGTCCCAAGTTATTTTCGAGAGATATAAGTACAAATGGATGATGAATGAATTTTCTATACCCATTTGGAAATGTGATAATGTTACCATGGGCTTTGTCACAAGTCAATGGAGGACATCCAAAGTAAATAATGTGATATCGGTTGTAGTCGACCGACTCACCAAGACTACCCACTTTATCTCTATTTGGGAAGATCTATTATCGAAACAACATGAAATGATATATGTGAAGGAATCGGTGAGACTGAACGAGGATCCACTCCAGATTGTCTTTAATCATGAACTCAGGATCACATTTAAATTATGGAGGATTGTTCAAAATGCATTGAGTGCCATATTAAATTTCAACATGTCCTATCACCCTCAAACTGATGGAAAATATGAAAATACTATTTAGATGCTCAAAGATAAGCTCAGAGACCACTCTTTATAAATAAAATGATGAAGTGATCATCATATACAATTGTTCGTGTTCTCCCACAACAATAGCTTCCACTTGAGTATTCATATGGCTCTATATGAAGCCCTATGTGGAATGAGATGTAGAACTCCAATATGTTGGGAAGTATTTGGTGAAAGAAAGATACTTGGACGTAATCTTGTGCAAGAGATGATAGAGAAGGTTCAATCCATCCAACAAAATACTAATCTTCTCAGAGTATGAAAATGAGATATGCTGACAACCCACTAATGGACATAGAGTTTGAAATTTTATAAAACATTGTTTTTCAAATATCACCATGGTAGAGAGTCATGCGGTTTTTTTAAAAGGGAATCCAATACCAAGGTACATTGGTCCCTTTCAGATCCATGATCTCATAGAAGTTGTGACCTATCATCTTACACTTCCACTAAATATGACTCAAGTTAATGATGTGTTCGACATATCAATCCTAAGGAAGTACATTCTAGATCCCTCACATGTACTAATATCAGAGGTGGTGCAGTTGGAAGATGATCTTTCTTATGAGGAGATGTACAAAATTATTTCATACCAGAGAGATAAATTACTACACAAAAACAAAACCCACAGTGTCAAAGTGTTGTGTATGAAACATATGTATAAAGAAGAAACATGGGAACTATAGAATGCGATGAGGGAGAATTACTCTCACATGTTTATGTAAAAAACATTTATGGTCAAATTTTAAAAGGGGGTAAGAATGTAACATCCCAAACATTAATGAAATTTATCCATCTTTATTTTTATTTCATATAGTATAAATCACATAAAATCACATATATACTGTAATACAAAAATTATAAATGCAGGATTAATGAAATAAGATGTATTCCTAAAGGTTATGGATCTAATATCGATGAAATAGTAACATGAACTTAGGAATAGTAATACAACTCTTATTAACATTAAATAATCCAAATGAATAGTAGAATCAGTCATGAAAGTAAAAATATTTTTGATTCATATAAATGAAATTATGGTATAATTATATCATATTCTATGTAATAATTTTTTTATAAAATATTAATTAAGTGTTGGATTTTTTGTAAGTCATAAATATTTAATTACAATGACATGGTTAATTTAATTAGTTAAAAAATGTATATTTTCATAAAATGTATTTATAAATTTACATTTTAAAGACTTATTATTTTATAATATTTTTTTGAGACCTTAAGTAATTTTTCAATGTGTTATAAAATTAATTATACTTTTAAAATCTATATTTTCTACGTAAATGAATTTTTTAATTAATAATTAAATAACTCATATATATAAAATTATTTTCATAAAGTGGATTCATTTTTTTAATTCTACATGTAGAAAATTTTTAACACCCAAATTTTTCCTAAAAATAAATGAAATTCAAAAAACTTTGTTTTATGTATATATTTATAACTATCAATTAAACATAATTTAGCTATTTCTATGCTTTGAATTTCGAAAAACAGTCATATGAAATTGTGTTCCGTAAGTTATTTGGAGTCTAATGGAACTAACATAATTTTTGGTTAATAGTAACATACCCTTAAGAATAGTAATTTGACACTACTGAATCGTAAATTTTATTATTATTTTAGTTTCTTATGGTTTTAAGATAATGAAATCCTGGTTAATATTTCAATGTTACATTAAAGTAGTTGTATAATTTAAATTGTTAATTTTTGAATTAAGTATGATTTAATTTAAAATTTAAATTAATAATATTAATAATTTTTTTTCAAAAAAGATCATGTTCATTTTTCAATTCTACATGTCAATAAATGGTTAGGGTTAATTTTTTGTATTTTTCTAAAACCGTTTAATTTTCGATGAATAGTTAATAAACATTTTTGAGTTTCGGTGTGTTTAATGACATCATAAATGATATAATAATTATGTAATAAATATGGTCAACTTTTTCTGAGTAAAATATATTATGAGGTGTCCCATGTGTTAAATACCATGATCAAATACCATCAGAAATCTCATGGTTTTTCATATACCACTAATGAAGTAACCTTTAGAAATTGTTAAAATATTCCCTTAGTTTTGCTATAATTACCAACCCATTCCTTCATTAAAATAATTCCCAATTCCTCATAAATTATTATATGGACACCTTACCTTCCTATAAGTCCTCCCGAGGTTTCCTCAGGCACCCAAGTTCCCCATATTCATATTCTAGGAGCTACTCTACAAGGTAAGAAAATTTTCAACTTGTTTCTTTTTTCATTCATGTTATCTTTTATGTGGTATAGAATTCAAGAACCCATACCATGTTATTATTTTCATCTTATTCTTCACCTATTCTATTTCAGGATTCATTTCTGGATGTTCAACCCTTGTCCCCTATCTTTTTAATGTTTTCCATAACAATGTTGCGTAGTCATTATGCTGTCAAATTTTTGTATGGTATTTCTCAACTATTTTTTTGAGTTCCTTTATAATATTATTTCTTCCTCAACTCCTATTACCCAAGAGGCATGAAATATCCAGAAATCACATATATCTTGGATGTTCTCATGTTCATGAAAAATTCAACATCATTATTCATATTATCTCCCACTTATTGAAGCAATAAAAGCATTGTCAATGATGTGTTGAATTACAGACATCGTGGACGATGTGAATGCAATTTTCTTTAATTTCTTCATGTCTGGTCCTGAAAACATTTTTATTTTTGAACATGGTTATAATAAATTTATTACGTCTCATCCTTGGTTCTAGAATTCTTTTGTACACATGGATTCAAATTATAAAACGATATGAGGTCGTTATTATCAGAGAACCACTATAATGATCTAAACAAACATCATTAATGATTTAACATATGAATCATCATAGATTCAGAATTCAAAATGATAAATGGTATAATTTATGGTACTAGAAATATTTAAATACCATTCCATTCTAATTATGAATCATTACTCCCAATCATAATGAATATCCATCATGAATCGATCATGGAAATCTTGTAAAGAATGCACCCAAAACAATGCAACGAACAAAATACTAACAATTAAAGGGTGAAATGATGTATTAAAATGATCATATAATGTGTTATAAACATTAGTATGTTTCATTAAGATACTAATAACACTCTTTTTTACCTTTATAAATGAGGTTTAAACACAATTGAATTAAGAAGAACTTGGGGTAATGGAATTCTTAACCTGATTTCCATTCTTTGGGTTAAACATTCTACTACATTATTTATGCTGTATTAAAAATGTTTATGTGATGAATTATGTTTATATTATGTTTAATTATATTTATTTACAGATTACATAAATATTCCATACACTCATTTCATTCTCACTTGAGTTATATTATTTTAGTAAGGGGTTTTACTTTAAAACTCCTATTTTACAATTCATTTTTTGGAAATTCCAGAAGTAATGTTTTTTATACAATTATTCATATTGTATGAAAATTTTTTGGTTCTTGGGATATATTTATTTGGATGTTTGGATACTATATCTCTCTTCAATTTATTGGGTATGTGTAATTGGGAGTTCGGCCGTATGGTTACTCCATGTGTAACTGCGATGGTTACACAAATGGTAAGCTAGCCACGAGGGTTAGAAATTATAAGGTAGTCATGAGGGTTACAGTATTATGAAAATAATTACCAATGATAACATTGTGGTTGTATTTATGTTCTTATGTTTCGTTAATATCTTGTGCAAATATCATGTTTCACAAAGTAAGTATACATATGGGTGACATGTATGTCTTTTGAAAATGATTTCAAATGTTATAAGTATTCTTGGACTATTATGTTCTTCCTTTATTTTCATATCACTTACCAAGATTTCTGTTCTCATACCAAGTTTTTAAATTATTTTCCCAAGTTATTGTTTTTGAGACAATGAAGGAATCCATGTCAAATGTTTGAAGAATTTGAAAATAAATTATTCTTTATTTGAGAAGTTTTATATTTTGGAAGAAATGAATACTATTTTCATGGTACCCACTCTATAATATTGATATGAATATATTATGTCCCAATTCTATAAATCTATATACTTAAAAAGATCCTCAATTCTAAAGGAATTTATTTCTTGATTAATTTCATGATAATATAACTTTTTAAGACTGGGTCGTTATTATTTGTATCAAAGGATGGTTTAGATAACATTAGGGGTTAGGATGATGATAATATATTACCATAAATATGTTTTTTACTCTATGGTCAATTTGAAATGATATATAATTTAGAGATTACCATGTTTATTTGAATAATATATGTTTTTTTCAGAAGGGCCGTTCAGAGAAGAAACAATGAAGCTAAAGAAGAGATCCACCAACAGAACGAAATATATATGAATCTGCAGCTCGGAATGGTAGGGAATGGAACCAAATAGTTTGTGATTTTAATGGCTCACCTAACACAAGAAATAAATTGTGGTGGCATCCATTCAAGAGAAAAGCTAGAGATACCACATCAGAACATGAAAATAGTGGAACATTTTATGAGATAAGACCCTCCTGCTTTCAATGGATCTTCTAACTTAGTAATGGATGAAGGATAGATTAAATCACTTCAAAAGATATTTGATGTTATGGGATGTTTATATAATCAAAAGGCAAGACTTTCCGTTTATTGTTTTGAAGGTGAAGCTGGTCAGTGGTGTTCAATGATAATGAATATCCGGGATAAAAAGGATATTAATGCCTTACAGTGGGATGGATTTAAATGTATTTTCTATGAAAAATATTTTTATAAGGTGGTACGACAAAGGATAGAGAAGAAAATTATTGAATTAAATAAAAATGAGTAAGATTCAATGGCGGTGTATGAAGTGAACTTCACTCGACTGGTGATATATACTCCAAATCTTTTTTTTGATCTTGATAGCAAAATCAACTACTATTACTGAGGACTGAATCAAAGATATTGAAGGATGTTGGCCTCTTGAGAATTAAAAATTTATGAGAATTTTTTTTATGTGCTAAAAAAGTTGAGATGGAGTTTGTTGATGATCATGTGGGTTTTGTAAATAAGGAGAAGAAGATGTCGAGATGGAAACATATGGGTAAGAATCAATCAAAGAAATATGATGGTAAAAAAATCCAGTTTCCAATTTGTGAAAAGTGTGCTAAGAAGCACCTTGGGGAATGTCTCACCAAAACGGGGAAGTTTTTTTGATGTGGTAGGTTTGGACAAATAGCCCGATATTGTAATAAGAAAGATCCTAAGACTAATCCTGACAAGAAAACTGTAAAGTGTTTTAAATGTGGTGATTTGGTTCATTATGAAAATTCATGCCCATAGAGAGATCTGAATGATGAAAGGAATCTATACAATTAGCAGAAAGGTGTAGTGAGATCATTTGTGACTATGTCGATAGATGTCGGTCCATCAAACAATGTGGTATTAAGAACTCTATTCGTTTACTCATATTTTCTATAGTTTTGTTTGATATGGGGTCTACACATTTCTTCATCTCTGAGAAATTTTCTGGTAAATTGGAAATAACATATCAACAAAGGAGATAGAACATGTCCCTAAAAAGGCAAGGGGAGATATTATAGCAATGAAGAATTATAAGAATCTTTCTACTTTGTTCTGTGGAAAGACTTTACCTCCAAAAAAAGTTGTTTTACCCCTAATTGAGTTTGATGTTATTCTAGGAATGGATGGGTTTTATTTTTATCATGCTAAGATTGAATTCATAATTGTAGAAGTTATTTTTCAGAATGATTTTCAGTTTTTATACAAGAAATTACCTATACAATTGATAACATATCATGAAGAAATGAAAACTGTTGAAAGATGGAAAAGAACATTATCTTGATCATATTTTTGATTACAAGGGAACAATTCTGATTAATAATGTTCCGGTGGTAAATGAATACCTTGATGTTTTTCTTGATGAGTTACCTATGTCATACTTGATTGGGAATTCTAATTCAAAATTGAATTACTTCTTGATAGTAAGTAAATGTCAAACCACTAAATCGTATGGCTCAAATAGAACATCATAAATTGAAAAATCAGTTGTAGTATTTTTTTGATAAAGGCTTCATTCGTCCTAGCACTTCATCATGGGGTGCTCCTATATTTTGTTCATTAAAAAGGAAGATGGTTCCATGAGACTTTGTGTTGATTATAGAGATTTTAATAACATCTCTGTTAAAAAAAGTATCCATTTACTCACATGGATGACTTTTTTGATCAGTTCCAGAGAGCAATGTACTTTTCCAAGACTTACTCGAGATCTAGATTCCATCAGCTGGTGGTGAAGGAGGATGAAATCCTGAAAACATCCTTTCTTACTAGATATGGGAATTAAGAATTTGTTGTCATTTTGTTTTTGGTTAACTAATTGAGCTATTGTATTCATGGATCTTATGAATAGAATATTTCATGAGTTCTTGGATAAATTTGTGGTTGTGTTTATTGATGAAATTCTTGTTATTTTCTAAGAGTAAATAAGAGCATGGAAAACATCTTGGGGTTGTTTATCAAGCCATAAAAGAAAAAAACTGTATTTAAAATTTAGAAACTGTGCTTTTTTGGTTACAATAGATTTATTTTCATGGGAACATTGTGAATATGGATTGAATAAAAGTTGATCCTACCAAAAAAAACATTGGTTGATTAATGGCCCAGACCCAAAAATGTTACAGTGATTCAAATTTTTATTGGATTAGCAGTTTATTAATGATAGTTTGTTAAAAACATTGCTAAGTTATCTATCCCTCTAACCATGAAACACGAAAAGGGGTTATATTTATTTGGACAGAAGATTGTGATGTTTGTTTGTACAAATTTAAGAAGAGATTAGTGAATGCTAAAATTCTGGCCTTGACTACAAGAAATGGTGAGTTTGTCATCTACAGTGATGCTTCTTTTAAGGGAAATGGTTGTGTTTTGATTTATAATGATCAAGTAATTTCTTATACTTCAAGAAAATTTAAAATTCATGAGTTAAATTATCCCACACATAATATGGAATTGGTAACTATGGGTTTTTCTATGAAAACTTGGAGGAATAATTTATACGGAGCCAAATTTCAAATATATTCTAATCCTAAAAGTCTGAAGTATATATTTAATCAGAAGGAATTAAACATGATGAAGGGAAGATGGCTTGAACTAATAATGGATTATGAATTCACAATCAATTACCCTACGGGAAAAGTAAACAAAGTGGCAGATGCCTCGAGTCAAAAACATCATGCATCATTAACCATGTCATGTTTGGAACATGACCCCTTGATTAATGATTTGATTAATTTTAGAATATAAGTTGTTGTTATAGTTAATAAATCAATTTTTTAATGTTTCAGTGTAGTAATCATTATCAGTTAGAATTAAAAATTCACATAAGGAAGACCATGAGCTATAGAAAAAGGTATAATTGGTTAAAATGGGAAAGCTTCTAGAATTTAACCTTGATAAATATTTTGTGTTGAGGATTGGAAAAAAGTTTTTGTGTGCCTTGTGATTCACATTTGAAGAATGATTTGTTGTGTGAAGCTCATAGTTCTCCATTTTTAGTTTATTCTTTAAGTACTAAGATGTTCAGAGACCTTAAGATGTATTATTGGTGGGATGGAATGAAAATGGATGTTTATGATTTTCTAATGAAAATTTTGACATGTCAATAAGTTAAATTAGAGAAGCAGTTACTGAAGGGGATGCTTCATCATTTTCCAGTTACATAGTGGAAATGAGAGAATGTATCCATGGACTCTATGGTGAAACTAACTTAGACATCTCAAGGTAACAATGTGATTTGGGTTATTTTTGATCAATTGAAAAAATATGGACATTTTCTTTCTATTAGATATATAATGACTTTGGATCAGCTTTCTCGGCTGTAACTCAACGAGATTGTTAGGTTAAATGGAGTTCTTCTTTCCATTTTATCTAATCGGGATCCTAGGTTCATTTCCATCTTTTTGAAGTTCCTTTAGAACTCGTTGGGAACATAATTAAATTTCAGTACAACTATTCATCCTTAGTCAGTTGGGCAGTCGAAACTAATAATTCAGACTTTGGAGGATATGCATCAAGCTTGTTCAATAGACTACTAGGGATGTTTGGTTCAACATCATTATATAGTTTGGTTTACCAATAAAAATAGTTTTCATTACTATATACAAATGGAACCTTTCGAGTCATTGTATGGGAAGTAGTGTCAGACTCTAGTGTTATGGGATGATGTTAGTGAAAGAAAGTTGATGGGGCCAAAATTAGTAGAGGAAGTGGTTGAGAAAGTGATGATGATCCAGCATCACATGAGGACAACTTAGAGCAGGAAGAAAAGTTTTGTAAATAACAAAAGTAAATATTTCTCTCTTCAGGTAGGTGACCATGTTTTCCACAAAATATCTCCTTGTAAAAGTGTGATGCATTTTGGTAAGAAAGGGAAGTTAAGCCCACTGTTCATCGGACCTTTTGAAATATTGGAAAAAGATGAACCAGTTGCATAATAAATAACTTTTCTTCTGAGTGTGTCTCGGGTACACAACGTTTTTCATGTTTTTATGTTAAGAAGGTATGTGCCATATTTGACACATGTTTTGATACTAGAAGTAGTTTAGCCTGAAGAGAAAATTTCCTATGAAGAAAAAAAATTATGATTCTTGATAGAAGGGAACATGTATTGCAGAATAAGCTAATATAACAGGTAAAAGTTTTGTGTAAAAACCACATGGTTGAAGAAGCAACATGGAAATATTAAAATTCTACGAGGGAAAAGGTACCCTTATTTGATTAATAAGTAAATAAAATTTCAATGATGAAATTTACAGAAGGTGGGGACAATGTAACATCCCAAGGTTATCTAAAAATAAATGAAATTCCAGAAACATTGTTTTAAGTAGATATTTATAACAATTCTTTAAACATAATTTTTCTTTTTCAATGATTTGAATTTCTAAAAACGGTCATTTGAAATTGTGTTCAGTAAGTTATTTTGAGTCAAATAGAACTAACGTAATTTTTTAAGTATAGTAAAAAACCCTTATAAATAGTAATATGAATTGTAATATTACCCTAATGAATAGAAACTTTTATTATTATTTTATTTTTTTAAGGATCTATGATAATGACATCTTGGTTAATTTTTCAATGAGAAATAAAACCAGTTATAGAATTTTAATTGTTAATTTTTGAATTAAGTGTGATTTTATTTAAAAATTAAATTAATAATATTTTAAAATATTCATTATAAAATTCAGCTCATTTTTGTATTCTACATGTTGATAAATGGTTAGGGTGATTTTTTGGTATTTTTCTGAAATAGAGAAGTTTTCAGTGAAAAGTAAAAATATAGTTTTGAGTTTCGCTGTGTTCAATGAAATCATAAATGTTGTAAAAAATATGGTAAACATTTTTATAGTAACATATATTATGAGGTATCCCATGTGGCCCATAAAATGGTATAATATTGTGGTCATGCCCGTGTTTTTTCAAATACCACTAATGAGGTATCCCTTGGATATAATTTAAATATTCTCTCACTTTTGCTATAAAGAACAATCCATTCCTTGATTAAATTAATTTAAAATTCCTCCTCAATGAATTTTTATCCTCCTTACATTCCTAGTTATCCTACCAAGGTTTCCTCAAACCCCCAAGGCCCCAACCTACATGTTCTATAAGTTACTCTACAAGGTAAGAAAATTACCAACTTCTTTTTTTCTATTGAAGATCTCTTTTCTATGGTATCAAATTCAAGAACCCATACCATGTTCTTATTTTCATCTTATTCAACCCCTATTCTATTTTATGATTCATTTATAGATTGGTGATCCTTTCTCCTCTCTTTTTTATGTTTTCTAAAACCATGTTGTGTAGCCTTCAGGCTGCCGAATTTTATTAAGGGATTTCTCAACTATTCTTTTATTTTGAATTCATTTCTTTTCTTCTTATTTCATAAAATAATATTACCTAATTTGAAAGAAAGCTTTAAAAATCAAGTATATTTATGACGTTTCCATTTTAAGGTAAAATTCATCATCATTCTTCTTTTCCTCTCCCACTTATTCAAGGAATAAAAACATTGTTTGTCATGTGTCGAATTACCAACATCATGGATGATTTGATTTCTATTAACATTAATTACTTAAAATCTTGTCATTAAAACATTTTTATGGTTGAACCAGGTCATAATAAATTTATTATGTTTGATACATGGTTCGGGAATTCTTTTTTACACATGGATTCAAATTATTAAACAAAATGTGGTCGTTATTATCAAAGAACCACTATAATGATCTAAATGAATATCATTAATGATTTAACATATGAATCATCAAAATTTCATAATTAAAAATGATAAATGGTATAATTAATGGAACTATAAACATTTAAATACCATTAAATTCAAATTATGATGTTTCACTTCCAATTGGAAAGAATATCCATCATGAACCGATCCTAGAAATCATGTAAAGAACACACCCAAAACAGTGCAAGGTACAAAATACTTACAATTAAAGGGTGAAATGATGTAATAAAATGATCCTATAATGTGTTATAAACACTAATATGTTTCATTAATATATTAATAACATTATTTTAACCTTTATACAGGGGTTGTAAACATGGTTGAATTAAGAAGAACCCGAGGCAAGGGAATTTTTAACCAAATTTCCATTCTTTGGGTTAAACATTCTACTTCATTATTTATGTTGTATTAAAAATGTTTTTGTGATGAATTATGTTTATATTATGTTGAATAATATTTATTTACAATGTATATACATATTCCATACACTCATTTCATTCTCACATGTCTTATATGATTTTTAAGGGGTTTTACTTTTAAAATCCTCTTTTAGAATAATGTTTTACAAAATTCCAAAAGCAATGTTTTATTAAATTATTCATTTTGTATGATTGTGTACTGGTGCATGGGAATATTTTATGATAATGGGTGGGAACTATATCTCCCCCTAATTAATTGGGGTTTTTTATGTTGGAGGTTGGATGTATGGTTATTCCATGTGTAACTGCAATGGTTACAGAAATTGTAAGGTAGCCTTGAGGGTTACATATTATAAGTTAGTCGTGGGGGTAAAAATATTATGTATGTAATGCCCCATGATACCATTGTGGTTATATTTATCTTCTTATGTTTTGTGTAGATCTTGTGGAAATATCATGTTTCACAAAGTAAGTATATGCATGGGTGGCAAGTATGTCTTTTTAAAATTATTTCATTTGTTATATATATTCATGGACTAAAAAGATCTTCCCTTCTTTTCATATCCCTATCTAAGCATTTTGTGATCATCCAAAGTTTTTAAATTATTTTCATAGGTTAACGATGTGTAAGACTAAGAAGGAAGACAAGTTAAATTTTAGAAAAAATTTCAAAGAAATTGTGATTTATTTGAGAAGTTTTATATTTTGGAAGAAATGAATACAATTTTCTTAGTATCAACTCTGTAAGATTGATATGAACGTATTATGTCTGAATTCTATAAATCTCTAAACATGAAAAGATTAAAAAGGTGAATGGAAGTTATTTATTAATTAAATTAGTGATTATGTAATGTATTAAGATTGGGTCCTTATATAATTTGTTATGGTGAATTTTTGGGGTTTTTCTAAAATACTCAAATTTTTGATAAATAGTAAAACACTATAATTTACAATAAAATCTAAATACATTAATTATACAATCATATATTATTTAAGGCTGATTTAAGCCCAAATTTTTGAACTATAATTCATTATTTTAGTATATTTAGTGATAATTATCCAACTATTCAATGTCCTGTGTCAAAATAATAATCTTATGAATATAATAAAGGGAAGACACCCCCTCCTCACCAATAAATACAACCCCCACACCCTATTCTCATCACACATCTAAATATTTGAGACATTCCAAAATTATTCCCAATACACTTACGTATCCCTTTTCCCATATCCGAGTTCTCTTGCTCTCTTCAAAATACCATAATCTTTTCTCCACTAAGCTTTTTAATGGGGATAAATCCAAGAGTTAAACCCCTCTTACTTTTTTATATTAATGTATTTTTAATTTCATTTATTTTATTATATTCTCCCCACCTTCTCTTATAAAAATGGAATAGTGAATATATCATATTTAATATACTATAATTCTATAATTATAATTGAAGATCCAACATTAAATTCCATACATCTCTCTTTTTTTCAAAAAATTAAATCGTCACTCGTGATGCATCAATTTAGATACATCGTGGGTGATGCAATTTCATTTTCCTTTATCTCCTTCAACGACGTTAATAAAACCATTATAATGGTTTAAAATATATTTTAATATTTATCTTAAAAACCTATTTATTATACGGAACTATCATATATAAATAATACTAAATTATAAAACAAACTGAGTTTGTTGTGATTGAAAAACATCGAAAGTTAACCTAAAAAGACCATCATTAAAATTTATCTAATGGGTCATCACCATACCATATAAAAAAGTCTATGTAATTTCATTTAAAATTATGTAATATAATTAATGAAATATAATAGAAATTATTTATATTTATCCTCATTTTAGATGAACTTCTATTCTTATATATAATAAAACTAATCATAAAAAAAGAAAACAAATGCTCCAAAATGATAAAATTAAAAAACTATAACTCATAAAAAAGGCCATAAATGAAAATAATACAACAATAATAAATTAAATACATGTATAAAAGTTTATTTAATTTTTAGTTAACGATTGTAATGTGATCATACATGATTTTAGTGTGAAGAATGAATTCAGACATATTCTTAGGGGAATTATATAACCCAACCCTCTTTCATTGGGTTTTCCCTCTTACACATCATTTTTTAGGGATATTCATTAAATATAATTTTTTAATAATTATAATAACATTTCTTATATAGATATGTTTTTTATTTATATTATGATAAGCACATTGTTTTCCTAGAGAACATTTTTTTTAAAAACACACCTTTTACTACTGAAGATTGTTTCTTCATCACTCAAGGTTGATGATTCCTTAATCAAGTATGTTTTTAAATTTTCATTTGATAACCCATGTTTTAAATTTACGCCATGTTAAATGGAAGAAATTCATTTACCTGGGTTATGGCCTTCATTAATATATTTTCTATGTGGAATTCATGATAATTTAACTATACGATGTGATAGGGGTGCTGGAATTTGTAAAGTGAAACATAAATGTTATGTTGTGATGGGTGCACTATGAATTATATATTATTCAAATTAAAATTTTAATGTGATGTTTATCATGAAAATTTTCATATACCCTTGAACATGATACTATATTTGTCCACAATTATGTGTGTTAGTTAACCAATATGACATGACATTTCATTTTTATGCATCTCCCCATTATAACCCATTTCTTAACGCTTCCTCTCGTGATTATGATCCAATTACTATTGTATTATAATAATGAATATGATCACCCCATGTTATATTTATTCATGTTCTAATATATCGTTTTATGGTGATTTTATATCACCCATTTTGTAATATATATCCCCATGTTCTTATATGTACTATGGTGAATTGGAAGTATAGTAAACACCAAGAAAATAAGGAAATAAACAACTATTTATGTTTTATTCTATAATTTTTTTGTATGGTACTATTTTTATCAAGACACTAAACATTTGGATCATGCTCACAAAATTCATTAATTTTTTTTATCCTTAAAATTATGTAATAATAATGTAATAAAAATCATGGTTTCAATAAATTGAATATGGATAATTGCTTGTTATACCCTTTTGGACGAAGTTAAAATATAGGTCCCACTTGGGGGGACACACCAAGACTTATATTACTACCTTATTTCTAGTACTTTTGATTTAATTCATAATTATTAGTTTAGAATGAAACAAAATCTATTTTTAGGCTTGAGAATTAATGACACAATCCTTATATTTAAATGTATTTATTTAATTATTTGGACCATGAAGGCACATTCTAGTCCCCAAAAAGTGAAACAAGTGGAGTAAAAAACCATTATGGAAATAAGTATTTCACTAATACAGTATTTATATTTGAAATGGTTTATATTCAAGAATAAATTTTCATGCCTAAATCAAAAAAACATTAAACATGTCACATTGTCCACAAAAAGAAAATATGATATATTTCCTATCTTTATACATAATCTAAAAATGAAATGTTTAGTGGAAGATAATTACCAAATGAATAAAAAAACATAATAAATGATATAACATTAATGTTTAATGTGTTGTTAAGATCACAAAAAGAACAATCTAGATCAATGGATAAAAAACTATCCTTATATTTCTTCAAAATATTCCTATAAAATATTTAAAGCCATATATTAGAATGTTTTGATCAGACATTATTCTAAGATGAATTTTACATTTATATTTAAATAAAATTTTCCACTCATAAAGTCATATACCCAAAAATATATACTTTTAAATAATATAATTCATAAAATATGATAATAATTCCCATAAATATTCAAAATTCAGATAAATATAGATTAAAACAATATATTATTAAATTATATTATTCCACCAATATTATTTAAATAAAATCCCATAGTATTCTATTATCCATAATCATATAATGTTCATATAATATATACTGATATTATTTGAAAATAGAATTAATATGTTAATTTCCAAACCAATTTTAAATCCCATTGTTATCTATGCGAAAAAAATGTTCCCAAATTTTAATAACCCGTAATTACCTCAACATCAATGATCATACGAACCTTAATGGTTATTAATACCCAGAAACTCATGTCTAATAAATAAAAGGAATTATTACTCAATCAACATTAATTACAATTGAATTTTATCTTAAAGGTTATCTATACCTAAAATATATATTATGAATCAATAAATGTCTCTAAGGTAGTCTCATTGCATAAAAATTAAAAACAATATTATTTATTTTAAACATATGATCTTCCTTAAATCATAATTCATGAATCCCTATACATGGGCACCTCAATCATTCAATTTTCTTCATTATCCCTTAACCATAATTTTCCATCTTATTCCATAATACATCAAACCTATAATAAAAAAATTGATTCATGTTATATGATTCAACAACATAAAAAATTAAGTCAAAACATAATCAAAAACTTTTATATTTCCTTCATTGTTTTCACATCATAAACGCTAATGGTATAAAGAATTACTAAATTTTTATTTTTATGGTATTTATGGTCCCCTTTTTGATCATTACCTCAAGGAAATCTATTTTCATATTGGTTATGATACCCATATTTAAACAATTAAATATATTCATCGTGATTAACATTAATCACTTTCATAGTGTTAATGAGAATATTCCTTTTTTATTCTAATTTTATTGCTTTAGGCCCTCCTTTAACACATAAAATACATCTCTTATTCTTTTAAGATTTTTTTGGTTTTAATTCTTATATTCCAGATACATAGGATGGAAAATATTATTACCTTTATGATATTTATCACATAAACATCCACTAAATGTCACTTTTTATAAATTGGGTGGATTAGTAACCTCACCTAGGTTCACTTTATTAATCATAGCCTGTGATATATAGTTGATAATAATCGTAATATTTTCACTCTGGATTCCATTATATTCGGTTTCTCATTAAAACTACTACCACATTGTTCTTAAAATATAATGTGATATCTATTCCTATTGGTTATATACATTTACTAATGATAAACTTGTTACTGTGAGTATATCAAATAAACCAGAATAAACCATCTTATGTGGAGGATAAACACTAGGATATCCTTAATAATGTCATCATCTACTAAAAAAATTCAATTTATCAAAAATAATTATCACTAATCATAACATAATATCCATTATACTTATATAGTACTTTTAAATTATTACAAAATAATATCCAAACCCTTAATTTTTTTTAAAAACGTTTTCTAATACTAACCATAAATAATTGTCTTTAAAAAGGATGTAAAATTGAATCATTAGAAAAGTATTAATTTCCTTAAATTTCAATAATATTTTTAGATTTAGAGTCTAAAATAATTATTTTATAACTCTTATATCAAAAACCATAAGATAAATGTTTGATAGTTACTCTTACTATCCATATTTTAGAAACTATTTTTTTAATATAAAATTCATATATTTTCATGAATAATATTTACAATTTTCAAAATTAAGTTTTCATTACTCATAATCATCCATTAGACTACTAAAAAACATTTAAAATTTTGGAATGATAACAAAAATATCAGTATGGAACATAGTAATGGAAAATGATACCTCTTACGCAACTTTAAAATCATGAGATGAAAATAAATATATTTACTTTTACATAATATTGTCTAAGATCAAAATAGTCTATTAATTACTAAAAAAACATATTAACTACCCAAATTAGTTGATAAGGCTCTTTAAAATAAAACATAAATATAAAATAATGATCATGATGTCTTCTTATTAAAAATGGGGAACCAAGAAAAAATTTATTTTTAAAAAATAATCCTGTTATCCTGAAAGAGAAAAATATTCTTTTAAAATAAACGATCCTTAGATATACTTTTAAAATCAATGGATTTCCATGAAAATAAATATAAATAATGATAAATTAATTTACATTACTTGTGGAATCGTCTTTCTACCACCATCACATGAAATATAACTAGAACTCATACAATTTTAATAACTATTACATTAAACATACAATATAATTCCTTAGAGAACACAATCATTACCTAATGCATCATAGATCTATATCAGGATCACGTAGTCATAAACAATGTACAAGGACCAAAACATAAATAAAAAAAATAAAATCATTAATTTCCATCACCAAAATCATATATTAAATAATTTTTAACTCATAAGAAAACTCATTTTTGTTCTTCAAATAAAATAAGTAAATTATCTGTTTCTTTTGATACCTATAAAGAAAAACTAGAAAATCACAAAATATTATGAAATTTTTTTTATTTATAAATAATAATGTAAAATTTTAATGGATCCTTCATTTAGATTAATTTTTATGATGTTGGTAAAATTTTTTCATTATGTATAAGATAAAATAGATCATTTCCTTTTTCCACTAGTAATACAACTAAAAAATTTCCAAATAAAATATATAAAAAAATTCCTTTTGAATCCATTGAATCGAAATAAAAAAAGATAACTAAAATAAAATTTATATCTCATGTATATCTATATAAAAAAACATAATAATATATTTTTTTAATATTTGAATGGAAGAATAATATTTAGGTAATAAACCATTAAATCATTTAAAATGTGGGTTTTCAAGAAATGTGTCCCTTACCTAGAATAGGAATTATAATGAATAGTAATTATATAATTGAATAATAAAATTATAAAACATATTTAAATTATTTTAGTCCTTTTTCATTTTTATTATTTATTTAATTTTATTTATGCACATGTTATATTCAATTACTTAGTCTTTTATGTTCATGATGGTCATTTTGATGATATAGAACACATATGACAGAAATGACTTCGGTATGTTGGATATGGATAATGTGTATTTTATTAAATATTATATGAAATAATAATAATTAAATAATTATAATTTTTTAAAAACACTTATACTTTTAAAACAACCCAAGAAATATTTTTATGATAAAGGAACCGTGTTTATATTTTTGAGAAGGTAGGTCGTACGTATGCATGAGGAACATTTCAATTTTCCAATAATCATCATGGAAAGAATATAATTAGTATTTTATATATAATAATAATCATTATATATTAAATATAATTTAACTTATTTAAATAAATTGATATATATAATCCATGTGACATGGTGATGAAAAATGAATCATATCGCTTCATGGATATTGCAGTCCACATGAAAGCACAAAAGATGTTATCATTTTTCAATTGATGGACATGTAGTAAATTATAGGATATATTATCTATATATAATGATATATATTTCATTAATTATATATATATATACATTAAATATATCATTATAAGCTAGCATGAAATGCAGTGATTGAAAACGAATTACGTCTGTTCGCATGCCAGTATTCCACTATACACATGAATTATAGTTCCTTTTTTCCATTTGATGGAAGAGGATATATATATTGGTGTTTAAATTTACATAAAAAAACTAGGCATATGGATGATAATTATGTTTTTATTTCATCATTTTAGAGGAATATGTGATGGTTTTGGAAGAGGAAATACAAATGAATCATTCGGTTAAAAGCTATATATCTTCCATGGTAAACCTCATTTTTATTACAAATTTATCCATAAAAAGATAATTTTTTTCATATAATAACAACTATATAAAATTTTAAGTCATTTTTTAAATGTATTTTGGTAGGTATTTTCCAAAATAAAATTCCGAGGTGTTATGAAAAGTGGATACAATGTGCCATTTTCTAAGAGATGGGAGGGGAATTCATGGAAAATATTAATGTATTATGTTAATATAAATTACTTATCTTGGAAAATTGGTTCAAAAATTATATAATTAATATAAAATATGTTTATGGGTCTGCATAATATAATAATATTTTACTTATAAAACGTTATATTTTTTACCATTATCTTTTTTATCTCGTTTTAATGTTTTTTCGTGATTATTGTGGTATCAAGGTTCTCTCACACTAAAGGGGTCAAGAAAGTTACTACAAAAAGGAATATGACCCATAAACGTACCCTTATATATATTTAGTACAATATATTAGAAATTTTTTTGAAGATAATATTTTTAGGAATTTCAAATAATTAAATAAAATATTATTTTTTATAAAAAAATATTATTGTTATTCTTAGAACTCTTCATTTTATTTGAAATTGAAAAAAACATTATAGAAAAACTAATTCAAATATAATCATATAAAAAATCACTAATAAGTTAAATTTATCTAAAAATTAGTGTAAAAAATAAATCATAAAAATTAATTTACTTTTCATATTTTAAATATCATTTAATGTTTTTTATTAATAGAATAAATATTGTCTCAGAGTTGCATAATCATTTAACGTAATCATCTCATAACTAACAATTATAAATAAATTGAAATTAAAATAGTACATAATATTAAAAATAAACTTTTATATATAAGATTATTTTTCTTTATCCCTATCATTAAATTTTATAGTTGTTATATGCAAGAGAATGGAATTTTTAACTATATATATAATAATAATAATATAAAATCATTAAAATCATATGAATGTGGAATGATATTTCCTAATATTATAATATATAGTTGTAATGTTATAAACACACTTATCCAATAAACTAATGAAAAGTTTGGGATGATTCTTTGGCCTTATCATAGTATTTTTATCCTTAATTACTAGATTTATCCTTACCGAGGTGAAAACTATTTACTATTGTTAATTTTCATAGTTACCTATCATAAAAGGGACCTATTTATAAAATATCAACCTCTTAATTCAGTATACGGAATCTATTTTTCAATATTCACTTTCTATAAGTGAGGAAAATAATTTTAATATAAATTCTAACAATTCAATGAGAAACATGTTTTAGACAAATGTGTTTTTAAGACTAGAAATACACATATACCAAAATAAAGTATAATTACTATTGATAAGTAATTAATTATATAATATACAATTAAAATATAATTTTATTTACTTTATATAAAAATTTACATAATAATTTCAATATAAAATGAAAACAGAAGATAGTTTTAAAAAATAAGAATTTTTACTATTCACTAAAAAATCATTCTTTTTTGAATAATCAAAACATTTCACTATAAACTAATTTTTATGTGATTATTTAAAATATTTTATACTTTTTATGAAAAGAAATTCCAAAAAGTTACAAATATTAATTATAATATTCATTCGTTATAATCAATAATAACCCTTTTTGAATAAAACAAAATCTTGAAGAATAAAATGATATAACTAAAAATTGAGTTCTTATATTCAAATAATTAATGAATTTATATTTATTGACTAGTTACTATATATATATGCTACTTAATTTTATTAATCCTATTCATAACTTCCAATTCCATGTGTAGGTTATAACTATAATAGTTGAATATTAAAACATAATGGTTCTTTTATGATCGGTGTTGCGTGTCATAAATGATATCAAACATAGTTTTCTTTTTAAATACCATGTTATTAAATGATACCCATTTTATTAATTACATCCTCGTAATTTTAATTTTATCTTGGTAATAAATATTTTTATATTTTAAAATTCCATTTTAATGAAACTATATTGTAAATAGGTTAATTAAAAAACTCTCTTGAATAGATGGAAAGGGAAATAGGAAGGTCATCCAGAATAAAACATAAATTGGTTTTGAAATAGGTGAACATTAGTGAGAAGTGTAACTTTTTACTGGGAGAAAAATTTATTGTCCAAATAATTATGGAGAGTGATAGAAAAAAATGATCAAAAGAAACACAATGATGTTGAGAATATTATCTATCCAAAAATCATAAAAATTTGATTAATGGAAAGGGCCCTTGATTCACCATAAATGAAGGTAATATGATATTTTTTTATTAAATTTACTTTTCAATGATTTTAGAAATTACATTACCATCAATAATAATTATTTGATTAAGAATACTTACTTTTCAATTATAATTTCATCCTTTAACAGATTTCTACCAAAATATCATATTTTTCTCCAAACATCTAGTATTCGTGATGAATATTTCGTGATTGAAGCAGTAAAATAAATTTCTAATTGATCATATAATAAAAAATTAGATACCAAGAATCTAGTCCAATCTTTAGAAATTATCCTTTAAAAAATAACTCCCAAAATAAATTTACCTCCATACGAATTAATACGACAGTAATCTCCAAATAATCAATAATAACACCCAGTATTTAACCTCAACCATTATATGAATAAAAATCTTTGAAATTCATTAAAATATTACTGAATATGATTTATAACCAAATATTAGTATTTTTTATATCATATTCTTCCAAGAAAAATTTAACGTTTATCTCCAAAAAAAATTATTCCCTCATAAAATCATATATTAAAAAATGTATATACTCAAATCATATAATATTAAAAATATGATAATCATTTCAATAAAAAAATAAACATAAACACCCATTAAAATCATATTATCATTGAAAATAAAATTCATCCACTCTTAATAAAAAAGACCATATTTTTCAATTTACATTAATCGTAAATGTTTCCACAAAATTATGGTGCCCTTATTTTGAAATAACATTAATATCTTAATTAAAAATCACATTTAAATCCCTTGGATATATATTAAATAAAACATATGTTCACAAATTAGAATAACCCACAATTACATTAACATCAAAGATCATATGATCCTTTATGGTTATCAATGACATCAAACATAGACCAAATATATTTATTGGAATTATTTCTAAAATAAAACTTCATTTTAATACATGTCAATTTTAAAAGTTACAGAAACATCATAAATTTATTAAGACTCACTAAATATTACCATTATACTCTCTTCACATTATTAGTCTAAACAAGTATAATTATTTAAAAAATATGATCATGCTAAAATCTTAATTCTTTAATCCCTATATGTAGACACCTCAATCATTCAACATCTTACATAATCCCGTAACCATTCTTTTCAATATTAATCCTTAATAATAAATTACTACAATAAAAAATAATCATGTACTAAGATCCATAAATATCAATACAAATTTCAAAATATAATTCATACCTTCTATATGTCATTTACAGTATCAACAACTTCAACTATAATAGCATTATCACTTGCTAAAAATTTATTTTTACGGTCTTAAGGGTCCCCATCTTTAGATTTCCCACTAGAAAATACATTTTCATAATTCTTATACTTCCAACATTTAAAAAATTCAATTGATACATGGAAAATAAATTTTATTTCTTTATATGTGTTAAATGAACTCTTTCTTTTTTGTCAGAAATTTATTTCCTTAGTCCCTCCATTAACACATAAAAAACATCTCTCGTACTTTTAATACATTTTCCTAGGTGTTTATTCACAAATTCATAACACTTGGGAAGTTGAATCTTCTTACACTTTTGAGATTTTTCACTTGAAGTTACATCGAACATAACTTATTCCTTATTTTATGCATTATGAAACTCACTTAGGTTAAAGTTAATAAGAATAACTTGTGATGGATGGTTAATAAGAAGATAAATATTTTCACTGTATCTTCAATTCCATTCAGTTTTTCATTTATACAACCACTACATTATTCAATACATACAATGATAGTTTGTTTCATTGTTGTTCTAGAAATTTCCAAAAACAAAAAAGGTAAGTGTGAGTATATCTAATAACACATAATAAACCATCTTATGTAGAGAATAAGCACTAAGGTATCATTAATCATGTAATCCTCAATTCAAAAATTTTGATTTACTCATGATTACAATAATAAATCCTAACATTCAAAAAATTCTTTTAAAAGAGGAATTTTAACTTATAATGAAATATAATCACAACATATAATGCTATCTAAATATTTTTAATAATATTAATAGAAAGGACTCATCATTAAAAAAAATAAAATTGAATTCATAGAAAATAATTAACTTCATTACCATCACTGTTTATTTTGGGGTTTAGGGGTCTAGATAATTAGGTTATAACTCTTATATAACAATCCCAATAAATACATGTTGTATAATTTCGTGTATTATACATTTATCCCACAATAAAAAACATTCAAAAAGATAATTGTTTTCGTTTCATGAAAAATATTGACAACATTAAACATGACATATCAATTTTTTCTTCTCAACCTCTAATAACCTAAAAAATGTATAAAAACATTGAATGAGAACAAAAATATTAATAAGGGACACAAAAAGATGAATGAAACTCATAATTCAATTTTAAAATAATTTTAACATAAATATGAATTTTTTTAACATAATATTCTTTGTCTTAAAAGTAATCATTTATATAATAATGAAATATTCTTTACTAAACAAATTATTTCATAAAAAATCTATATGAAAACATAAATGAAATATCAAAATCATGACGAATTTTTGGAAAACATGATAACACATGAAATCCATTTAAAAAATGCATTTTTACCCTGAAAGAGATCAATCTTCATTTAAATTAAATTATCATTAAATTGCCTTTTAAAATAGAATAATTTCCATGAAAACCCACTAAAAACATTTTAAAGTCCTTTATGTACCATGTTAGATCATCTTAATTGAATCATTACATTAATCCTTATAATTGGAATAACCATTACGATCAAATTCCAACATATGTCTCTAGAGAACATAATCATTACCCATTGCATTGGAGAGATATACTAGGATCATCATATCACAAATAATTTAAAAGAAACAAAACATGTCTAAATCACATATAATAATTGATTTCCTTTATCATACTCATAAATATATACTTTATACCCTCTATGAAAAATCATTTTCATTGTTCATATAAAATTATGAAACTATCCTTTTATTTTTATAGATTTTATTACTGACTAAAAATATAAAAATATACTGAAAATGATATTCTATTAGAAAAAATTTAAATTTTAATGGAACCATTAAGGAAAATAATTTTCATGATAACAGGAAAATATATTCCTTATATATACATTGAAATAGTACATTACATTTTTTCCTTTTTGTAAAGAAACTCAAATTATTCTGAATAAAATTAGTCAAAAAATTCCATTGGAAATACTTTTAAGGAATGTAAAATTGATGACATAAATTTCTTTTATAATTCATTTATATTCATATAAAAACATTCATAAAATTTATTTCTAATAATATGGACATGGAGGGATTTTTTTTAAATTAATCTACATATCATTTAAGAAAATGTTTTTAAAGTAAATCATTTATTACCTTTAGTGTGTCTCTTCATGTATGTGCATTATATTATAGAATAATAGTAATTATTTACATTTTTAAGAATTTTTTCAGTATTATTATTCATTTTATTTTATTTATTTCAAATTTATATTCAATTAAGGAGTTATTTATGTTTATGTTAGACGTTTTGATGATATTATGCTCAGATATCCAAAATAATAATGGTAGGTTAGATATAGTCAATGCAGATATTATTCCATAATATCTAGTATAATAATAATTAAATAATTATAATTTCATAAAACTTTTATACTATGAAGAAAACACAAAATATTTTTTTTAAAAATGATCTATGTTACATTCATTGAGAGGGTATGTCATACGTACACATGAGCAATGTTTCCATTTTCCAATGATAATGATAGATAAAAGGTATGTATTTTTTTATCTCCAAATAATGATAATTATATCTCAAATAAAATATTATTTATTTAAACAAACCAATATATATCATCTATGTGATTTTGTGATGTAAAATGAATCATATCGCATTATAGAGGTTGTCGTCAACACATATACAAGAATGACGTTATCATTTTTTAAATTTACGGAATGATAATAATTTATAAGATATAATCTATATTTATAATGATAAATTTTTAATGAATACAGTATAAATATTAAGTTAATAACTATAAGTAGTCATTAGAGTTTGCGATGTAAAACGAATTATATCTATTTACAAGGCCGTATTTAGTCATATACAAAAATGATGGTTTTGGTTCCAATTTTATGGAAGATTATATAGATATTGGATACTATATCAACATAAAAAATAATTTTATATGTATTATAATGGGTTATTTATTTTATCATGTTTTGTGATGATTCTAAGGATTTATAATTTGAAATTAAAGTTAAAATATCTAGTTAAAACCTACACCCCTTATTCAAAAAACCTACTTTTCATTACAACTTATTCCTTCTAAATGTGGTATTAACCCCGAATTAAGACACAAATATTGTGTTTTGGTTTTTTGTAATTTATATTTCTTAGTTTTGGATAAACCAGAAATATTTTTATGTGTCAAGAAAAAGGGGGAGGAGGTGCACTAATTATTAGAGATGGGAGGGGTATTCTTTGAATTTAATAAATTATTTAATTAATATTAATTAACTATCAAAATAAAATGAATAGAAATGATATAATTATAATATAATATGACTATTTTTTAACTAATTTAATTAAATATAATTTAAACATCTTTACATTATGTTTTTACCCTTATTTTGTTATAACACATTCTTACCCCTTTTGACGAATACTCTGGTATAAAAGTCTTTTTACACTAATGAGGTCATAAGAGTTTCTATAAAAGTTACAATGGCCTAAAAATGGACCATTATTTTAATTTTAAACCATATCCCATTCACATTTCTTAATATATCAATTTTCGGAATTTTAAATAATTCAATGAATCATTTTTTATTATATAATATTTTTTTGTCATTTTTTTGAACTATTCACATAATTATTCTTTGAAAAACCCATGAAAACAAATAACATGAATATAATTATTTACAAATACTAAATATGTTATAAATGTCTAAAGAATCATGTAATTAAATTATTCATTTCAATTATTTTACTTTTAATATTTGTAATACTATTGAGAAAAATTATCTATTAATTGAATAAACACTACGTCGTCATTTCATAATATTTAAGGAAACTATTTCATGAATAAATTATAAATAAATAAGCATACTAATAAAATTTCATATTAAAAATTTACATTTATATCTAATCATACGTTGTTTTTATCGTGATAAAAAATTATTATAGATATTAAAAGTACGAGAGTGTCATTTTTACTGTATATTTACATAAAATAATATAAATTTTATAATAAATTTAATGTGGAAATAAATTTAATAATTTTTGAATAATTAATAATAAATGTAGAAAAACATTATCTAATAAAATAAATACAGGTTATAAGTAGAATTTGAGGTGTTGTCACCTTATTTTTATCCTTACCTAAATGATTTATCCTTATGAGATGAACAATATTTACTATGGTAACTATTAAAAATGTTTAAAAATAATGGTGAAAATTTTATCAAATTTTAACTACATGATACCTAATACTGAATAAAATTTTCAAGATTTAATCTCTAAATGTGGTAGAAATAAATATCAATATTAATGCGTAAAACCCAATGAATAATAGTTATTAGAAAAATGCGTTATTAATGCCAAAACTAAATATATAGAAAAATAAAATATAAGGATGATTCATATCTAAATAAGTTTTTATATATAATTAAATAGTCCATTATTTGTTTTAATATAAAATTAAAATCATAATGATAAGTTTGAATGAATATAAATTATTTTCTTTCAAAAATTTGTATTTTCACTGTTCACTAAAAAATTGATCTTTTTAAAAAAATACCAAAATATAACCATATTCAAATATTGATTTGATTATTTTATAAACATTGCCAATTTTATCAAATAATATTCATATTTTTTATACATAATTTATAATATTAAATCATAGAAAAATATGAAAATAATTTTGATGAATAAAACGAATTTACTAAGAATAGATTTCTTATTTCATATGCTTTAATCAATTATTTTAATTGAGTACTACAAACATATATATTTCATAATATTGTTAATACTATTCATATTATCCAGCATATTTTGTAGGATATAAATATAACATTAAATGTTTAATATTTTATGGTTTTATTAAGCACATTTTTGTTAGTCATACATACTCTTGAACATTATGTTTGTTTAAAATCTCCAGATATTACTTTATATGGTATCATAATGATCCGAAGTTGTAATATAATATTCTATTAGTTAATTAAAAATAATAAAATAATAATATTACAAGTAAACTAATATATGTACTTTTATGTATTTATATTTTAAAAAGATAATATGGGGATAATATATAAAACAATAAAAGGTTATATAGAAGATTTCATTTTGTTTTAATCATTATACAATGAATTTGAATGTAGTATGGAACATAATATGATATGAAATATTACGAAACACTTGTGATAGAAGCAGGTGAATTACTTTATGTAGAAATATATATATACATGTTATTTTTATAATTTTATAGGGATATATTTTTCAAAATATTATATGTGAATATAATTAAATTATTTAGAATTATAAATATTAAGATATATATCATATTCGTTTATATGGATGATAAATGTAAGTGTATTAATTGAAAATGGATAGTTATAAATTTAAAATGATATGTACTAATTGTTGAGATGTTGAAAAAATAATAAATAAATATATAACATATTCTAATAACATAATGAAAATATATAAAAAAGTGAAAATCATCCCCTTCACCCTCATCGTATATCTAAAATTTTGTTCTTTTTTCTTGAAACAATAGAGGATATAATCTAAACAACTATATATATATATACACACACACACACTACATCACATTGAGGAACACATAGTGGCATCAAATGATGCATGTATAATTTTATTAAAATTATAAGCAAGTCACTTTCATCCTCCATTCCCTATATAAACAGTAGTGGGAATATAAAAAATCATATAAAGATCCCTGGTGCTTATTAGTCAAGATATCATTGTTAGATATATTTATGGTGATGGGATTCCTATTTTGATTCTGTGAGTTTGTTTATAGGATGACTTGTTAAAGTTGGGATCCAATATAAAGACATTCTGTTTGGCCCCATTGAGAGATCACCTTGAGATCATGGGTGTTGAGTGATAAACACAAACTGACATTGTCCTATCAAAAACTATTATGAGGTATTCTATATATTATATAGATATAGGTGTGTGTGTGTGTGTGTTAACATTTTCTAATTTGGATGTTAGAGTTTGAAAAAATGAGATGTTTCAGAATTTTCCAAGATACAGTCATACTAATGTAAACTCATATCATATGTAGAAAAAAATATTCATATCATAATATATCCACACCTGTATTTTTACATTGAAAATAATATTACTAAATAATATTTTAGTAATATATTTTATTGGATACATTTTGTGTATCACCTTTATAATGGGATCTTTCTCCTATAGTGTTTCTCCAAGAAACCCAAATAAGATTAAAAAAATTCAAAGATTGTGCGAATGAGAAACGTGTTTTAGGTATTACCTAGATGGGAGTATGATGATCTATTAGAATTTTTCAGTCAGAATCACTTGGTAAGGGCTGAAAAATGGTTTAAAATTTATCTTAAATATTAACATTTTAATGTTACACTAATTATATTTTACCAGAAAAATAGTAATATGTTTTCTGTAGTATTTTTGAAATAAAAAAAAATTAAGGGATTTATTTAAATATAATTTTTTAATTTAAAATTCCAAAATGAATTTATCTATAATGGATAAATATATTTTATAAAATTATAATTAATGTATCAAAACTCTTTATTTGAGGAAAATTTTTAAATTAAAAAAAACTAGTTAAAACAGCTTTTTTATGATAATTTTTTTTGAAATAAATTTATATTATTTTTTGTTTCCAAAATCCAATTGGGAAGGAAAATATTTTGAAAATATTTTAAATTCTTACGTGTTTCATTTTTTGGGATGAAAAAAGTTTGAAAATTAATGTCTGATTGAAAATATTTTAATATATTTAAAAATTGAAATTTTATGTGCAAGAGATGAAAATATTTAAAATGTTATGGTTTTAAAATTTAATTATAAATTTTATGTAAGAATTTTATTTTAGGGAAATCATTTAAAAAAATATTTTTTTAAGAAAATCATCGATGACATTACATTTTCAAGGGATTTTTAAAAAAATAATTAATTCTAATTTCGATTTTGGTATTAAGGACTTATAAAAGTAATCATTTTTTGTTGAAAAATTTATTACTTAAAAATTCAAAAATTTTATTATGGATTGTCATATTCAAAATTTTCATGAACTAAATGCATTCATATATATGATTAATATTTAATGTATTGTATGTCAATGTATTATTTTCCTCATTAATGGTCCATATTATTTTTATTTTCAAATATTATTAAGAATTAGTTTAAAATGTTTATTTCCATATATTTATGTTTTCACATACCCATGATGGTATTTCAATAAAAAAATTTAAATTATATAAATTTAACTCTTAAGGAATATTTGTTTTTTTAAACAATTAATTTTATCTATTTCGATGATATAAATTGAATTTTACTTTTATAAAAAAATGATAATGATTCAAAATGTTTTATTAATATTCTACACATAGTCTATTTTATTTCTCAAAGACATGTGTATATCCAAAATTAAAATGTTCTAATGGGGACTGGGCGGTATATCCTATTTATATTGCAATGGAGGTTCCAATGTTATGTAATATATTTTTAGTCTATAATTTATTTGAACTTAATCAGCATTTGTGGTATGAACTATTGATTGTAGGGGGTTGAATGGTGTGTAATCACTAATGTCATATTCAAGATCTTCAACAGTATTAAACATGTTTATTCATGGATTTTAAAACTTCCAACATATCTTATATCTGTCATTCATGTACCTACTTTCCAAAGTAAGCCGCTCACTGGGTTTGTTGTCCAATGACACTTAATAGCTCACATTGGCTGAGAGGATTGGAACTCAGTCTCATCAAAACTTTTAGGAGAGAACTATTTTGTACATCATTACTCCCTTGCAGATTTATGTTATGTTCATATGTTTGAGAATCTGTCGTCTATTACCAACCATATGTCTCCAGATTACCCCATGGTAAGATCAATCATAAATTCAAATGGGTATAGAATTACCTATATGTATCTGTGGTTCTCTATCAATGTTACACATTTCCATACAGATTAAGAATCCCTTAGTCTTTTGTTGAGAGAATACTGGGCCAGGCCATGTGAATAAGTTCTTTGAAGTTCAACATCATCAAGTTGGGAGATAATTTTTCCAATGTTGGTATCAAACATGTAAGGTGGGTTTCCTATGTATCCTAATAGAGGAATCAAAACCCACATAGTTCGGTGCCACCTAACTAGAAACATCACATTTAAAGGTCATGTGATAAGGACCCATCCATGTTGTTTAACACACTTTAGCAAAAACGTGTAGGAGGAATGATCCTAGTTAAGGATTAATGTGAGACTTACACTAAGGTTCCCTAGGGGACCTAGAAGAGATTTAGTCTTTTGTAAGGACATGCCAATATTGGGGACATTCTCGAAGAATGTTTGGGTGGATTTTGGAGTAAGGTTTGGACCTTAGAGATTCTTCTTACATATCCCAATTGGATGGGAATTGTAGACCATGTAGTTTGGTGGAACTTCTGCATTTAGACATCATGTGGTTAGGTTGATACTGAACTGACATGAATATGAGAGTGTCAGGATTGTGCCTCGGGGAGGATTCCTATGTATCCTAGTTAATTGGGAATCAATGTCCACATTGTTCTGAATGTTGGGTGTTATACATGGGATCTTCTCATTTGAATTTAATATTATTGGGTCTTATACCCTATAGGAGACCCATTGCAAGAGGATTTTTCATGATCAGATTCATGTGGGGCTTCAGATTGGGATATTATGGGTAAGTTTATGGTTGTGTGTTACATCTATGGAGAAGATCCATTTGAAATTTGGGGTCATGAAAATTTCATGGTCACCGCAAATCTCTTAGCTCACATGAGTTATGATTAGTGTGATAAACTAGATAATTTAGTAGATCTGATGATCACATAACCCTACACCTTTAGTAATTAATGGTGCTTGAGACCAAAGGGGTGGGAGATAAAGGCATTGAGTTGACACGTTTCCTATCATTCTTTATATCTAGGATATTCACATTTTTAGATCTATTCAAATACATCCCAGGCTGTGGAGAAAAGGAGAACGTGTGACACCACCCTCAAGAAAGGATATGGGAATACCTCAATGATAGTTCCCTAAAAATAGTTCGGGGAAAGGGAATGAGCAGCAATCCTAGTCAAAAGGAAACAAAAGCATGATATCCTCTATTTAATACAGAGCCTTGTCAAATGGAATAACCAGTTAGTTCTCTTAAGACATTAAATGGGGAAGTTCACTTGATTAATCAATGGTTGGAAAGTGGGTTACCATGGGAATGTATACTTTGGGAAATAATGGGGGGGGGGGGTACACCCAATTATAGGGATTTTCCTAATGACATCATATACCATGGGTATGTAAACTCATAGGTGCATGATGATGTACCAGATGGTCTCATCATACTTGTCTAGGGGATTTGGGAGATTATTTTTCCTGATTCCATTGTACTAGATTGTAGAAGGATTACCAATGATGTGATTGAATATAAAGGAAATGATTGTAACTGGAGGGTAAAATTCCCTGGGATACCACGCCCATATAGAATATACTTACACGGGATGAGGTTTTCTCCACACAGCATATTTCATTGTGGGTAGGGGACCATCCACATACTATAGTGTTATGTAGACCTGGGTTTAATCCACATAGATATTTTCTATGTGGTTCTAGGTTGCATCTTCATAGAATTTTTCAACTATAGATCAAGATACTCCCAAATATTGATTTTCTACGTGGGGTGGGGATCCACCCCCATAGTGATTTTTTCAATAAGGGGGCTAGATTGAAAATGGACCGTTGGTTATGTGCCATGTAGGGAATATGCCTATGAAGGGTGTTGATTTCATGGACTACCAAACTAATTTATTTTTATCTTATTTAATATTATGTTGTGAGTTCTTATATAGAGGGAATCATCAAAGTAGTTTGTCTTTTGGTGTTATTTATTATTTCATTCTTTTTGCGGAACAATCGATCATCAAATCCCCCAGATCCATCCCCCTCTAACTCTATTTATAGAGAAACTTGGAAATGGATACCGTATAACAGGTCATCTACGATGAGGCTACAGTCCTTGTTTTGTAGAATCCCATGGATGAAACCCATCACATGGATTACTTAGTCAGTGGGGTCATGATTTCATCGTCTTCATCTGTGAGGATCACTACCGCATTTCCACAAATGACTTCATTTCATTCATGGGAAGTCATTGTTTTTTCCTACACATGAAAATTTTTAGTTCACATGGGATTTTGCATGTGAATTAGATACTTTCGAATCTTTCCCATATAAATTTTTATTTGAAGGTAATTATCTCCACCATGTTTCTCCCTCAAACAGTTTAGTTTGGGGGAGTCTCGCAAAGGAGATCACCATGAATAGTAGCTTTCCACAAAGGGTTTATACTGTATGGAATGAATTTTTCCTCTTCCATTTTTTCTCCTTGAAAGATTTTTTAACAATCCCTTGGATTGTTTCATTCCTTTTATAAATCAGTAAGAATATTCCAATTTACTTTGCAATTATTCAGGACCCAAAAAAATCCCCTCATTGTAATAGGCTTTGATTGGGATAAAGAGTAGGCTATTATGACGTAGAATGTTTTCCTGAATTGAACTGGATTATGATATGAGTGTGGAATTATAAGAGGGGAACACACCTATATATGGGGTGCTCATGTAATTTTTTATTTACTATAATTCTCGGTGCATTAAACTCTCCTATGTATCCTCTCAACTAGCTTGCTTCCATAAACTACATCCTTTACTGACACCATTCCTTGTGAACTAAAAGACATAATCTGCAAACAGTGAGTTCTATCTTCTATATAGAGGCTTTTCAGTGTGCCACAAGCTCATTTTCTGATCTATCGATTATCTGTCCAAAGCATTGGAAGATATAAATTCACAAATTGATGGGTTTCAGGCCGATTTCTTCCACTAACCATCATTTTGGGGACCAATTAAATTCATAATTTTTCTATTTTCAGTATAAACTAGATTTTCTTGATCCATTGCAATATGGATAATGGATATCCTTCTTTCTTCAATAAATGTGTTCATATGTGGGAGATTATGGTTCAGAAAGTTGGAGAAAATCTATGGTCTTGTTTTTTCCATCTAGAGAGTACCTTGAGTAATCTCCCCCCACTAGAGCTTATGGAATAACCTTTTTCAAGTCAATTTTGATTTTATAACTTCAAATTCAATGATGATGCTTTTTTTCTACCAGTTGACTATAATAGGCTTACCATTTGTATTGAGACATCTTGGGGGCATGATCAAACAAATGCTTCTTCAATGGGGGAGATCGTATCTTATTTTATCCTAGAAGAATTATTAATTCTAAATTTATTCAAGTGGATGTAGAGTAATCGATATAGCCAAAAAAGATCCTTGGAATCTGTCATATCTGATTATCTGTCCATTTTCAACCTTTCTCAAGGTCATCCCAATAGAGGGTGGAGGTCTAAATTGGATTTTCGGTCTAGAGGGTGCTTCTATGATCAGTGGGCTTAAGAATTCTGGGAGAAGAAAAAACCACTTGGATCATCCCGAATAGTTGGAGGTCATTATCTAATACTAGGAAAAATGAGTTTTAAAATTTTTAATCTATTCATTAGAGGAGGTGTTTCTAGAAATTCTTAGTCGTTCGTGTTCAAGAACCAACACCTTCCATTTGTCACATAGGGAAGTGAGAATTAATTTTTTAAAGCACCACCAGCTAGAAGAAATTCCAATCACTGGTATTATTTATGAAGAATTCTTTTTGGCATCTAATACATAGGATACTATGAAGATGATGTCCCAAATAATTGACGATTTTTTGGTCACTGCCATGAGATTACTTGGCCAATCCCTCCATGCCCACTACCTCATTCTGTTTGAATCTTGGATAAAGCAGTTTTTTAATGTGAACGTACACCGACTGAATGTTCTCCCTATTTGGATACATCCAGGCCAACATTATTTATGTATTCCAAGATCATAATATGCTATCGTTGAGGTTGGAAAATAAACATTATGGGGTTACAAGGTTTGAGAAGACATTTTTTCTGAATTCAAACTAGCAGGTTTATTTTCCATGTTATTGAATAGATAGATTTTACTGTCTCGTGATTTATATACTTATTTCTGGGTTTAAACATTGATTATGGTAGCAAAATTAAAAGAAGGAAATACCATAAAAATAGTAATCCCCAAACATTCATGTATTTCAAAATAATCGGGGAAGACATGGGAATGGATATCTCAACATCATCTTTGCAGACTGTTTCAATTATTGTATGGCTGGTTGGATGAGCATTTCCATTTATATGAGTATCAAAATATAATTATGGTTCCTCATTTTGATTTCTATCTAGACCTACTCAACATCATCGTTTTTCATCCAAAATCTTTGAGTATCAGTTACATAATTGAATTGCTCAGTGATTTTTCTCATTATGCTTTTGTAAATCACTACATGCCTCATGGAGCAGTCGTAGATGATGGAAGGGGTTCCTCAAAATCATGTTCTTACATCATTGTGCTATGTGATGGAATCATGACTGATTTTATAGACATAATTACCATTTTTAACCGTATAGTCCTTATATATTTTTTATTCAATTTGGATGCCAGGAGAAAATAAATTTTTTCGTAGTTACTCAAATTAATATGGAATATCACCCAATAATCCTTTGTGAATTATGGCTGATGATGATATGTAAAGACTATCGTATGAAGAAACTTATTCCACCCACAACCGACTCACGATATTTATCATGGGAGTATCGTAAAATTTTTGTGTATTTCAATCCCGATAGATTATTGGGAAGGTTAGTTAGATGGGTTCAGATACCATTGGATGTTTCCAATATTGTTCCAATTAATCCAACCTCCTCCAT
Organism: Viscum album; assembly: GCA_963277665.1. Lineage (NCBI taxonomy): Eukaryota > Viridiplantae > Streptophyta > Magnoliopsida > Santalales > Viscaceae > Viscum > Viscum album. Next base: position 1,665,799,446 of record OY728143.1, on the reverse strand, counting down.
TACTGCTTTAAAAAGTTGTTCTATTCACTATCACTTATGTTTAGAATGGATTTGATATATACATCCTGTATTTGTGTGGAATGAATCAGACCCCATACCATTGGATGACATTGTCAGTGGTCCTACTGTGGCTGCCCCAAGTGGAACATCAGCATGCCTCACTCAAATCACAGTTGACCCCATATTCATATCTTCAAAGAATTAACCACCTGCCGAGAGGGAGGGTTCTCCTACGTGGTACTTAAATCAAGGGATACTTCATCTTTAATTAATTTACATCCAATTATATACCAATTGTGGTGGGGAAGAAAAGCCAAGGTCTTTATGCTATTAGGGAACACCATTATGTGTGTAAATGATACTGGTATCAAATCTACACAATCATTATAGTAACTGCCCTACAATAATTTTCTGATAAGGATGACACACATGAGTGATTTTCCATTGATTTTGGTCATGTGGATTTACCTATCATCACTTGTACATTATTGTGTATCAAGTCATCGTATCTAAAGAGTATATCACTAACCATTAAGGTGGCCTTGTTTAGTTCAACACCAAACAACCTCAAATGAAGGACATTTGGGATATTACTGAGGAGTTTCACCACCAAGTGGCTGAGGAAGAAAATTCTCACGACCAAATGATTTCCCAAACAAAGGAGTTGTGAGAGTGTGAGGATCATGATTCTAATATGATGGCACAAATTTCATTAACAATCACCAATATATAGGCCATTAAATAGAAAGGATAAAATATCAGTGCCATCGTTAAACAAGTGAATCTGGAGGATGATGTTGAAGTTGAACTGAGGTCTTCTGAAGAACATACCCTCGAAAACCCACACCAGATAGTAGTTTATTTGTTAACCTAAGAAAACCAGGCTTTATTATAATCATTTTAGTGTATTATTTCCCCCTATAATTATCATCTCAGAGAGGGTATCATGTGTGGATTCTCCCACACTCCAATTTAATGGAATGGAAACATGTTTCTCTCAAATTCTTGACAACATTTTCCTAAAATTCTAGTGAATTAAAGTTTTCTCCACTCTAAATTATTTTCCTACATGGACAAAATTTTGAATCATGAGCTATGATAATTAAATTGAAATAAAAAATGTAAGCTCTAAATTTTTATTGAATTGAGGGATCCGTCTAGTAGGACATGAATATTTATTGTTTTACATGGAAACCCCATCAATATTTATTTCTTTTTCAATAATAAAATCATTTTTTCCTAAACCTAGTTTGGTGTGGGGTTAGACGATATGACTTGGCTTTTATCTTAGGATTCTCTTTTCATTTTGTTGGACCTAAAAAAATTTTGCATCTATTTTATTTATCAAATTTCATGATATTTTTTCCTAAATTTACAATGAATAGGATTATAAGGATTGAATTAGAATTCTGTAAAAGGTTTCCTTTATATGATTTCAACCTATTGAGTTTCTTTTCTCTTCATGGGATGTTTAGATTCTTGAAAAATAGACTAAAGTTACTGAAGTTTAGGTTGAATATCATTAATCATGAATTGTGGGGTGAAGTCCTTAATTAAGAATCATTAACTGAGGATGTCCCAATATGTTTTAGATAAATAAATGGATTTTTTTCATGACCCTGACTATTTCGTTTCATGAAATAGGATAGAACACGAGGAGTGGAAGCCATGGGGTGTATAGAGGAAGGAAAAACATCTCATGGGATTCAATTGTCATTTAGTTAAAAAGGCTTATTTTGTGGGAAACTTATACAGATCCACCAGGGAATATTGTTCATAGTCAATTAAAGGTGTCCTCATAATATTAAATTTACATCTCCAGTTTCTAGCTAATGTTATGGAAATTTGGAAATTTTCTCCTTGAAATACCATAGTGGGTGGTCTATCTGGGGAACAATGTCTAAAATAAATAAGGGAATATATTTGGTATTGGATGATAAACTGCTCCCACATAAATTTTACTTGTGTTAAAAAGGTATGAATCATGGTGTAGTTTAACATCGTACAACTGAGAAATTTTTGAATTATGATTTAAATTAATTTTACCATGATTGAAGGGGTAAACAATTCGTCCTTTTTCACAGTATTCTGAAGAGAAAATTTCTATCATCTTTAGGAATGAATGTGGTAAAAAATGTAAACTATAATCTTGGGGGATTCTAAAACCATGGTGTGAGGTGGGACGTAAACGTCATTGGGTTGTAAAGGGGTATGAAATGCCTCTCATGGGGTCAAACATGATTTTTTTTGATAAGAATGTTTTTTGGGAAACCTATGCAGAGCCACTGGGGCCTATTTTTAATGGTAAAAAATGGCATCCTTAAGAAACTATCCTCCCATTTCTGATAGCCAGGGATGGTTATGGAAATTCAGACCATTCCAAACATAGAGTATAGTTTGTAAAAAGGGACTGACTAAACATGAATGGGTAATTTCAATCATAAATTTCTAGTGAATAGGAAAAATAGTTCTCCAAATACATGTGAGAGGAGGTTCCCTCCACAGGTGTGACCAATTTGTAGTTATGGATGGGAACATTGTTTTAATGGATGGACCTAAAATATGAGATTATGGTGTGAATATGAATCCTTCATTTATATGAATCAAGTCAGAAAGAGTTACCTTAAGTTTCCTATATATATGGATATGGTTTATGAATATGAATGGGGATTTTCTATATTGTATACGATCTCTCTAATGAGGTGGGTCTCATATTGGAATTTCCTCTTCAGATTTATTTCATCCATAAGAACATAAGGGGAATATGTTTTGTTGTTTTTATAAATTTCTTGTGTAAGTCTAACTCATTTGTTGAGAACAAATATTTTCAATATTAGATGTTCTAGGTCCCCAAATATGATCATAGGTTAACAACCATAAGTAATATTGGATGTCATGTGATCGGGATGTTGATATATATGTCCTGATTAACTGGAGGACAACTGGGCATGGACATCCTGACATGCCCAAGATGTGAGGTGGAAAGAGAGTGTAAACCATGGTCTGATGGGTTCTTTGGTTCTGAGAAATGATTCAATGCATGGAATCTGTTCTAGCATACTAATGATGGAAACTCCTCTCTCTAGGATTTATTTTCATTTGGTTAACAAGCCTTTTGAGGGAAACATATTCATAGCCACAAGGGAATATTGTGAACATCCAGCCCCATATATCCATGGGACACTCACCGTCCATTTCTAATTTCCATAGAGGTTTATGGGGATCCTAATTTTTTAGGGGCATGATGTTTAATAAATTTAAAGAATGTTTTCGGACATATTAGAAACATTCAGGACATAATTACACATGGAGTAGGGAATTCCCTACATTTATCTGACTAGTATAATGGGGGGATTTTTTATACCTTTGTTGCAGCTGGACCTGAGATTAAAGATCTGGGTGTCAATACATATCCAGAGATAATAGGGATCAAGAAATATGTGTTTATGGAAATGAGACAACCTTTATGGGATCATCCCATGTGCAAGGATAAGGGTATTTTTCTTTAACCATGGATCCATGGGGAATCACATGTCGAGGTCCCTAAGACCACGTGAATGTTAGTTAGTTTGAGAAAAAGGGGGTGGAAAATTACTAATCTACCACTTAGGGATGGTGTAAAAAAGGATAGTATAATTTGACATTTGGGGTAGCTAGACCAGGATGAAAAATCAATATTCAATATGTAAATTTCATGGATAGAAATCAAGATTTATGTAGTTATGTAACATGGCATGGTATGCGACCAATGTTAAGGGAAATTTCCACTCACGTGAGAACACTATTATGAAATATGGTTTTAACACCGTATGACAAGGAAACTATATAATAAAATTTAATGTAATTCGTTTAGGACAATTTCCGTAATGTTTAACGACATATGGAAAAGACATAGATAAACCTATGTGAAAGAGGGGAGATGTGTTGATTTGTGAAATTGTCCAACAAGTAGGGAATGTTTGGGTGTCCCCCACCTCTACAAGGATTTCATGTAGGGGATGGGAAACATTTATGCGTTCTATGTCTGGTTCTAGGTCATAGTATCCATTCATTACAATGTATCACATTAGATAGGAATCAAGTCATATGTAGTTCTTAATAGTAACCTTTCAAGCGGGTTAGACCCCTACAAAGAGAAAATGGGGTAATTTGACCAATTTTCATTTTATAGTGGAAGAAACAAGATGTGAAATATGGGTGTCTCTACAATTATTATATAGACATGAATCAAATCTGTAAATAGTTCTTGCAGAAGGAATGGTAGGTAACCAATTCCAAAGGCAATGTCCTCTTAGATGAGAACGCTTTTTTTCATGCAATTTAACATCATGTAGTGAAGTAATTGGCATCACATTTTAATATACTGTGGTGTGGAAGAATTTCATATAAACCATTAGTGTATAGGGGCTAATAGGGATGGGATATTCTTACATAATCTATAGGGTAAGGTGAATGAAAGTTTAATCTATTGTTACAAGAATTCTCGGATCACAAGAAATGGTATGGGGATTAGAAGCCATTGGGCATATGAAGCTAAGAAAATCCTCTCATAAGAATGAATTTTCCTATAGTTTACATTCCCTTTTTTGTGGAAACGTATGTAGATAAATTGGGAAATATTATTCATAGTCAAACAAAGGAGATTTTAGGACACTGACAATCCATTTCTAATTGCCGTGGAGGTTGATGAAGATCAAAAATTTCATGGGGTAAATTGTTTGACCGATTAAAAGGGTGCGTCTAGAAAAATAACCAATATTGAGACCATGATTCTTCATAAACCATGAAATACAGCAAATATATCTGACATGTTTGTAGGGGTAAATGATTCTTTGATTGATCTTTTCTGTGAGATCTAGGGTTTGGAATCTCCATCAAAGATTTTCATTTGTGTGTAAGAGATGGGGGAATTTATATTTCTGCACCTGGACCTTTTCATAAAGCATGGATGTCACTATTTATTGCTAAAAAACAATCATCACATAGCTCATAACATACCCTATTGTTTTGTGTCTTATGATAATGATGTTGGTTCCCTATTACCAAGTGGAAATAACTGGTATTCCCTTTCCAGGTCTTCTTATGTAGAACATGAGAACCCTAGTATGGATTTATATTTCTTGACCAGGCACAGAATCCCATGTTGAAACACCTAAGATCCTGGTACCTGTGCTCAGTGTGAGAAACAAGGGATTGAATAGGATTTTTCTACCACATAGGGATGAAATTACTAGTATGGGGAAATTTTATTTTGATCCATTGTTATAGCTAGGAAATTATTTGGAGATCTTGGTGTATCTACATCTTCTGTTGGGATGAGAATCAATCCAGATGTAGTCCTATGAATTTCCCAATGAATGTCTGAAGCATATGAAGGGAAGGGGGATTTTATTTTTTATGGTGGTTTTTGGGACATTATTTAGAATATCGTCATAAATATGTATCCTGTGATAGAAGGATTCAAGCCACATGTAGTTCTAGAAGTTTATTACCCCTACCAATCTGACCAATGCCAATGGTGGGGGAATGTTTAACAATTATTTTGGGGAGATGGACATTTCATGTACCTATACAATTTTTTTGTGAGTGTGAAACCCTCAATTCCAATATCTAATCCCATGTGACCTACACACAGTGTCAGAAACTGGGAATAAAAAAAGGTTTCTATAACAACACAAATAAAATTTGTGGGTACATTAGAGGAATTTTTGTTTCATTTGGTGGTTGGTCCATGATATATGATCGAGGAATCTCAAAGTATCTCCTTGGAAATGAGAATTATGTCATATGTAGTTCTGTGAAGAAACCCAACTAAATTATTTTAGTCCATACACAATGAGGGGTAATTTTTTGATGGATCATGGTCCTAGGACATAGGTTCCGAGAATCAATACCTATCTTAAAAGGGAAGGAATCAAGACAAATTTAGTTCTTTAATGAAACATGGTAGGTGAAAAATGTAGGAGGGAATTTCTTATTAGGTGAGATCACATTTATCCCATACACATTAACATCATGTGGTGGGGAAACTATATAACGGTTTAATGTCATGTTGTGGGGTTGAATTCCATACATTTGAAAGTTGTGCGGTAAGGACATAAACACTATGCAGTTTAATGACGTACATAATGGATTTTCGTACCATGGAATTTATTGTAAGGAGGTGAGGAAGGTTCCTACTATGTAGTTTAAAATCATAAAAGTAAGGAATTGTTATCCTAGAGTTTAACGTGATGTGATAAGGATGTCCCTTTCAGCTACATGAAAAATGTCATCAAGAACCAAGCATTTGGGAGGAGATATATTAAGCTATCCATCAATTGAAATTAAGGAATATTATCAGTTGGAGTAGACCTTATATATGACATATGGTCCCTCTGATTTTGGATCCAATTTTGGTGGTTTCTTTTTAAGTATCATTGGATTTAGGATGACCAACAAAAATTCTCAAATGAGGAAAGACCAAAGGGGATACTTTTTGTTGAAGGCTCAGGAAATCCAGTTTCAGAAAACATTTAAATAGTGTGCGGAATAGAATATTTTATTATAGAAATAATCCATCTCATCAAGTCTTGTTTAGTAAATCCCTTATCTGGATAGCTGATCATAGATGGAAACATGGAGAGAGGGTATTTGAACTTCAATTGGTAGAATATCCTATATCCTGTATACTAATGAGTATGGGGTTTCTTTATTGGTAGTGGAATTGATGGTCTAGTAAGCCCATAGAGAATAGAGGATCCCATCTTTCCATGAATTATTATCCTTCTCTGTCATCTTCTAGTGTATATTAGATATGGTCCTACTAAAATTTTCTATTTATGCAATGGACACTATGTGGTAGTGGTTTGAATAGTTGGACTTGATTCCATACTCCTAATATAATTTCTCAAATTAATAAGAACAATAATTTTTGTCATTTTCCATCATTATTGTATGAGTCAAAAAAAATATATTGATGACATTGGATTTCAAAAAACTGAAAATTCTTCTTGGGTGAAACACATTAAGGGTTATATATTCTCCTAATTTGGAAAATAATTCAGTTACTATGAGAATAAATTTGAATATTATTTTCGTAGCTAGAAGATATGGTCCCAAAATGTCCAGTACCCATATCAAAAATTTATAGGAGTACATGGTTGTGTGAAGTAACTCTTAAGTTAATTGGATGAGATTGGCATGAACATGACAACAATGGAACTTCTTGGTATATTTAATGAAATCATGCATCAGAGTGGGATAATAGTATCCATGCCTTTGAATTTTATATGAGATATTAGATCATGATTCATGTTACCCACATGACATGAACTTCCATTATGATGGTATTCATATGTTCTCCATTCATGCACCTGAGATGAACCCCATCAAAGCCTCACTTATAGAGGACCTTTTTGTGATTTGTGATATCATAAAGAAATAAGGTGATCGCTCAAGTCTAGATTTTATTCCTTACATCCCCATAATGTGGGAGTTCTCTCTTGTATTGGTAATCCACTATAGGATTCATTTAGCTAGTAATAGGACAATAAAACATAGGGATATGACTAATCTTATTGATTTATTTTGTGTCTTCCTGAAGGAATGGTATGACCATCTACAGATATGAAATTTTTATGACTGTTTCATCTCTTTTTTGTTAAAACAAATATGTGGATGCAGTTTCTAATTCATCAGCCAATTCATTATGCAACTGGGGGACATGAGTTAATGTCATCCTTGAGGGGAACTCCACCAATTCTTCTCAGGCATGGTCTATCAAGGGATTAGCTCCTCCTTCATAGCATAGTCACCATTAAATTACACGATGACCAGTCTGAATCACCTTTTATCCTTAAATGTTTTATGTATACCTGAAGTTCTCTCTCTATGAAAACAATGATATATTGATAATATATTTCATTATTTTTTCACCCCTCTAACAATAGGAAATTGTATGGAATGACTACCTTTTCCAGATATATGAGTACAACACCCGGCACCACTTTGTTGAGTGTGGGGTCATCCATCCATTTTCCTTTTGTGCATCAGGATGCCCCCTCAAAATTCATCTCTCATTTATGGGGGGCCACTTGGATATAGAAAATCTCTTCATCGCGTAGTTTGACATCTAATGGAGTAATTTATTTTTAGGGGTGTTCTTACTGAACAACTATAGACATCTTGAATATGAAATATTTCTAAGGTATGAACCATATTTCAAATTGCTACAAGATGACCCCCCCCACCACTATGATAGACGTATAGTAAACAATGGAATACTACGAATGTACTTGATGGGTTCACTATAGGATACTAGGTAGACCTCATGGTACTACATTTAGTGTCGCAGTATATGGACCATAAAGAATAGTTCTAGACAGCTCTTCTTGATATTTGAATAACTGGTCTCCACATTAATCATAGTCTATATGATATAATAATTGTTTTTCCACTGCTAAAATTATTTGTCTCTGCAGGGAAAGCGCTTAATTACCTCTCTAAAGTTGTCACATAGAGTATGAGTGTTCTTCCTTTGACATGATTCATTAACAATGGAGGGGTTAATAGGTATCTCATAAGACTGTCAAATTCTTCTTGACAATCAATCGTCTATTGATATGAAACCCCATTTTTCATAAAACTGGCAAAGAGAAAAAAAATTCCTGCATGGTTGGACATTATGTTCATAATATAGGGTAGATTTCCTTGAATTCACCTAAACTCTATAAGTTTTTGAGGGGGTGACATTCCAAGGACGAAATTTATCTTCCCGGGGCTGATATTGATTCCACAATAGCATAAAATAATGCCCAAGAATTTACCTAAGGTGACAATTAAAGAAAATTAAAAGGGATTACATTCACATTATGTTGTCACAATTTTTTGAAGTAGACTTCTAGATAAGATAGGTGGTATGAGAGTTGTGGTGATTTAATTATAAGATAGTGTGATACCATGGGAGTTGAATTATTCTATTCACAGATGCATGGTTGAAATCAATCAAGGGCGGATGATTCATCATAGTTGGAGGGAGGCTAAATTCGCGTCGAATATAATGGCTCATATGGGCAGGAAGGACGAGGATCTTCATATGTATACTAGTTTAACCTCTCCTTCGACTAAGTGTAAGATTTTTGTACAAGGGGATGCCCTCGATCTATACCATTTTCACTATCAGTTAAGGGTTTATGTTTTCACCTTTCCAAAATAAATAAAAAATAATAACATTCAATTATTATTTAATGCAACATTCGATGAACAGTTCGAGGAAGGGCATGAAGATCTGATGAATGGAACACTAATATGTGGAGCCATTATTTTTCAGACCCAAGGGAATTACCTTGTACAAAAATATTCCATAGGGTACCTAAATGTAGTCATTAATTCATATTTTCATTCATTCAGATTATTTGTAGGCTTAATATTCATTTTTGAAAGAGAGAGCCTGATATCTAGATGTTTAATCGATAAGAAATTATGTGACTGGGACAAGGATTTCATCATTCGGACAGTGAAATTGAGATCCCTAAAATAGATGAATACTCTACTGTTTTCATTCTTTTTTAGGAGTACAAAATTGGCTAGGAATATGGGATATTGGACATCCCAATTAAAAGTTTCTCAGAAAATATTGTCAAATTTATCCTCTGTATTTTCAGTATCTGTGGGTTGCATCCTCCTAGCAGCTTTCTTGTAGACACAATGATATCCATTGGTCCCATGTGGTGAGTGGTCACCCAGAGATCGAGGAATGAAATATATGTAATATTTCATGAGAAGACATCTCAATTATACCATTGGAAGTAGGTATATACCTCTTGATATTCAAGATATATGAACACATTAATCATAGTGAGTCACAAGTCTTCTTCAGTAACAAGGTTATTTCATAGAGTTCATCAATGATGGTAGAGACATCATCCTGATGTTATTGAGTGGAATCCCAAAGGACCTCATAATCTTCCTCATCCTATTCCCCATCATCTTATTCACCATATTATTTTTTATTTTCTTTGTTGTATTTTTATTTTTATGGGATAAAAATTCTCAGGATGATCTCCTCAGAGTTTAGAGAAGAGTTGTAATTTTAGAATTTTGAGGATGACGAGACATCTTCTGACCTGATTGATAGTGGGGATGATTTTAGAGAGTATGGGGTGAGGTAATGAGAAATATAATCTTTATCTTATTACATATTTTGTGATGGAGGGATTATCTAGAGCTCTACAGATGGTTTTTTGGTATTTTCATTCGATCACTCATCATTATCATTGCGGAAAGTGGATTTGTATGCACTGTTAATATCAGTATCCATGACTAAAAACATGAGGACTACTAAACACATGTGTGAACTAGGACCCTTTCACTCAACCAGATTGATGGGTTATACGTATTTCTCACCAAGCTTCTTGAAGGGGTTAGCAACGACCATTTACAAAGCCTTTTGATCATTAGACCAATCAATACCATCGATTGGAGGATGCTTCCACTTCTTCTCATTGAATCCAACATCAATGTACTGTGACTCGCAAGATTCAAATGGGGCCTTATAAGCATGAAATTCCCTATTCCTTCCATTAATTAAATATTTGATGCAATATTGCCATGATGATGTAATATATAAATTCTAATAAAACTAGTCGCTTCCTAATAGGACATTGAATGCCTTGTTTTACAGAACCACAAGAAATTCTATGCCAACTATGATGTCTCTAGACCATGTTTCTTGCTTGATTTGGAATAATGGATTCTGTACAGTTATATCATAGGCCAACATAGTTGTGGTGAAGGAATTCATATTATCTTTATTACAGCCATGTCAATGTGGTTTCCATAGTGGGATGAGATTAACTCCAAATCCATTTTCAGTAAGAGATTTTCAAACATCGATTCCATTTATCCAACCCAACACATATAAGGGTTTGATGTGTTCTTTCATAATGTAGTCACCATCTGGATGTGTAAAGGATATAAAGCTATAGTATTCTCTGGATTAGTCTATCTCAGATACACTTCAATGGTGGTCACTTCGTTTATGATTTCATGGGGGCTAGTAAATCATCTATAAGTGCTTCCCTAAGATGAAAAATTCAGGGTATCCAGGATTGATAGCATGGATATTACAAAAGTAAATTATTTCAAAAAATCATACTTCTTCTCTAAAGGCCATCTCTTATTGACATTGCGATTCCATTTCACATGTTCTTTTCATTCTTGATCATTGGATGAGGATGGGTCATCCCTTATGAGAGGATTTGATGGTTCTTTTCTGCTTTGTGGGGTCATCTTAGTAGGACTTTATTCACATTGTGAGTGTTTAGACATTTCAACCTATAGTAATGGGTATTCCAAGATGATTGGGAAAAAGTTGATTCTATTAGGGGCTGGGTATTTTTATTGTTCCTATTTGGTCTACAAAAGGGATCATTCGTGTGTTTCTACAATATTGACAGGTTGAACTGGGGTATGGCTAGAAATTTAGTTTCTTCTGTAGATACATGTTCCTTGGTATCGTCATATTTTGTGGCCACTTCTTATAGTTCCACTATTAGGTGTAGAGAATTGAGGTTCATATCTATACTCTTCAATATGGAAGGTATCCATTAATTTCATGACTTTAATGGATAAAATGATTAGTTAGTTGTCTAATGACGAGTCTCCTAGATTGGCTACTTATGGTGGTGTAATTTGGTGGGGCAGTGTGTGTTTGTTCATATCAGATGGCATAAAATATGAGACGGTAAAATCTATCTTTGGACTTTTCATAGTTTCATCATCACGCACATTCTCTCTATCCTTCTTGTCAAACTGCTTCTTTGATAGTTGAATATTGGGGAATTGTGGGGTAGAGGATGTCTGATGTGTTTCATCAAAATGTTTTGGGAGAACATTTGATTGCTTCAACTAAACATAGATTATTATATGACCACGGTTGACAATTTTTTGATTCATCCAACTAAAGAATATCTACGTACTTTTGATAAACACTTTTTTCAGTCTTCTCCTTTATCCGAGTCAACGGTTGAAACATATGACACTTGTGCTGGCATGGGTCCCAAAATTGTTAAAAATATATCATTTATTATTGGATATCATTAAATACAAAACATTATTTGATGGTATGTCTTAGTATCTGGTGGAATGAAAAATAACATGGATTTTTGTCGAGACCAACTTCATCATCTCTCTTTGTCTCTTATAGACAGAGCAAGTTGCAATTTATAGTTGCGATAATCTATCCATAGATTTGGTCATCATTCAAAAAATAAATATTATTCCATTGTTCATAGAATTGATTTCTCAAAGGTACCCTCCACCCATCATGTTGAGGATTTTGTTTTTTTTTTATGTCCAAGCGGCCCTTCACGATTCAGTGTAGGTGTAAGAGATGGATAAGGCATAGTGGTGGCATAAGCATACCAGTGGCCACTTCATCTATTCCCACCATTTATCCTATGGATGGTGGGGATATCTAGGACTTTCGGTTATTCCATTATAAGGAAACTTATATTATTTGGAAAACGGAAAAGAAATCATGAAGCCCACCTATATATTTTTACAGGATGAGTGGTGTATGCATATCATCAGGGAGGTTGTCGATGCACATAGGAAGAATATTATCTTGGGGGGAGTGGCTAGTTCAAAGAGTTTCATGGGCCCTTAAATCTAAAATTTAAATCTAACACACTATCATTGTATAATTGCTTTCAGTTCAATAGGTCGATGAAAGTTGTCATCGGAAACACTGACTTGAACTAGAAAATGAACCATCACTAGAGATCCTCACAACCTATTATCGAATGAGTTAGGAAACTAGTATAACATTATTATATAGAACCTTTCAGAGTTTAAGAAAAGTATATTAGTTTAACTACTTGTTTTTTCTCCGTGGTTCCCATAATGGGATCACAATAAGATACGTAATGTATGAGATTCTGTTCTGAGCCACCTGAACCATTGAATATTGGGAACACATGGTTCTTCAAATTTGGTGGGGTTGGAGTGTTAATCACCATTTCAAGATATGGTTTCTATTCTAGTTGGATTGCAGGGCATCATTCTTGCATGGATTCAAATAAATCATAAAATTACTAGATGGTATTAATGAGTCCTTGATGTGTGTCCTATTGCACCAGAGCATGGGATGGCTTCGCAAGGGGTATGATTGGATGATTTGGATCTACTTGTACTTGAAGAAAATTCCAAATTGGGGGAATCCTTTTAGAAAATCTTATATCTATTTAAGTTATTTCATTAATGGAGTAAATCTTGATATACATTAGAGACTGGATTTTGGTAGGGAGATGGTCCCAACACTATCTTGGACGAGCATTCTTACATTGCTTCATTTTCTAGGATAAACCCTTTATTAGAGGTAAAATATCTATAAGTGTATGTTGACGATATACTGGGGGAGCATATTTAATATGAAAACTTCCATGGAGCATCTTAACTTTGATGCACCTCAAAGCTTTCCTTTCGTCATCCAACTGAGATAATATCTCCTCAAGTGACAGGGAATCATTCTTATTTGGAGGAGGAGGTGGATCATACATGATATTTTTTTACTCTTTTAGTGGTAAGTGACTCATAAAGAAGGAAATGTGGGATTGGATGAGGGAGAAGCCAAATTTAGGGTTGATCTCTAGTTCCGTTTATGCACTCTAATTGGTTCGGTGTGGATATAATTCTTAGTGAAATAATATTCTCTTTATTCATCTGTATTTCCATCGTATTCATTGTGGTCCATAGGATTGACGTATAAAAAATTGACCAATGCATAACACATTGTGGGTGTCTTACGTGGTAAATAATTGTAGGAGAACCCTTTGTATCAGTTTTTGTCTCTTGTCCCTTCACTCTAGGGTCCTCTTCATGTTTTTTGTTGAAGGATAGTTCGAAGGGATCTTTTATACGTCCTTATTATATGCCTCCATTATGGGGGACTTGAATCTCGAGATGGTAGGAACTTGGATACCTCTATATTTTTCACCCTCCCTAATTTGGAAAAGCCTGATATCTGTTGGGTCGGTAGTTAAAGTAAAAAATGCCCCCAACATTATGGGATGGGGTTGATCACGTTCCCTCATTACTATTCATTGGCCTAAGTTTGTTGGACTTTTAGGGGAATGTTGTGTTAAAAATTTCCCTAACCCTATGGGATGGGGATGATCCCACATAGTGGTCATTGTTACTGCTATTACCCCTTTATTGATCTCACACATTCTAATTCTAGTGTGAGATGGATATGATGTCCGGTCTTCCCATGAATTATTTGTTTCTAAGGACATGAGTGACATTTTATGATTGGATTCCCTCGTAATCGAAGCCTACTGTATGTTCTCATTTTCCTGGTTTTGGAGCTATTCAATGGTTTTACCACATCAGGATTGACATTTTTAGGACATAGTCATGGGGAATTCATGTCGATCTTGTCACCTTCCCCAAACAAGGATTTCATTATATTTCCATCTTGGGATAATTACATTACATTATGTAATTTCTAGCGGGTTCTACTATATGGGATGTTAGGTGATTGAAAAGCACCATGATCACTCAATCCTAGGATATGAACACCAGATGGAAAATCGCCGATAAGGAAACACATCTTTTGTATTGCATGGAGGCTGGTTAGTTCAAGATCCTTCCTTCACCTCTCTAATTGTGGTTTTTTATGGATGGGAGGAGTCCCATATCGATTTGATGACTGATATCTCCCATTATTTTGAGATGGTCTTCATATCCATCATAGGGAAATATTTTTTATTTCACGTGGTAAATGTTTTTCTAGATATTGATATGAATATTATGTATGAATTTCTGAGACAATTCCCTCAGTATGTTGAACTGAGATATTTTTGCGGTATAAAACAAAAATGGTAAGTCATCCATGGCTAATTTTATTCTCACAAGTAACATATACTTTAGTTCTTCCACCAAAGACTCCTCTATATGGTCTTCTCAATTTTGATACATCATGACATTATCATCCAAAATATTAGGCTAGTAGGGATCTTGTTCATATGTGAATGGTATGGAGGTGGATCCGAAGATGAGCATGGCCCTAGACTATCTTATGGATGATAAAGGATGAATTATATCATTGGATTATTATCTAACAGGTTTGATCTAAAATTTTCACCCTCCTCATAATATGAGGGATTTCTCATAATTGACTCAGTGAGGGGAGGACCTTCTTGTCGGTGTGAAATTTGGCATAAATGAGGGCCTTTGAAGACAATATAGTGATGGAGAGGGATACCATTGTGTCTTTGCGTTCTTCCACATGTAGAATGTTGGGGGTGTGAATTTGAGGGAGGATCTTCTAGATGGGATACAATAAGGGGAGGAACTTCTTACTAATTTATGTCACTACATGGAGGACCTTTCCAGTGACTTCTATTATTGAGAGGCATACCCTCATTTCTGGATTTTTGGCTATGGGGATAATTTCTATAGTTTATACCATAGGGAGGAAAATCATGGAAGACGAGAGAAATGGGAGGTCCTTATTACTATTAGATCTTCTTACCATGATGGGGGATACCCTGAAACTCATCAATGGACTGGTTCTCATGTTTGATCATTTCTTTCCCACAAATTAAACCTTTATAGGTTCTCTGAGGAGGACCTTTAGAGCTACGGGTAACAACATTACGAGGAGAACTTTCACATATTCTACTAACACTTCCATAATTTTGTAATGGTATTATATGATCTTGAGCCTATACTAAGAATTCATTTCTGTAATTAAGAACACAATATTCTAGTATATAATTTTCATAAATATTTTCTTCATTTTACAGCTTCCTTTGGCACAATTTTTTTTTTATGAAACTCTCTTGTGGGAAACTAGGGACCCCCACTATTGGTAATGAACATCATATATGAATTTCTATTTAAGTTGTTTCAATGATGTTGTTGGGATATGTAGACGAGCATCTTGACTTTTGGTAGATGTTTGGATACCCTGGAGCAGCCAATGTGGTGGACCGGTGTCCCTTAGTTGGATGGAGTATTGTTTCTAATCTGGTAGTCCATTTATAGAATAATATGGTCGATTACCCTCCTGGATTAGAGAATGGATGCATTTATACTCTGGAGTAACCATATTATCATGTGGATGAGTCACTCCACTTGAGGAGACAAGGTTGTGGGCTTGACTCCTTGTAATTTCGGCAGACATGATTATGTCTTGAAAGGTCTATAGGTTATGATCTTAAATTAATGTCTGATCCTCCATCATTTCCAACATGTGTTATGAGACTTCTTTGACAGGAACAATGATACATACTCATTACAATGTCAGAGAAGGAATATGTGGTTACTCGGATCCTCCAATGTTTGTTAGTGAATACTGTAATTTCTCTGATTATGGTGTACACTAACGAGTCTTCACATTGTTTATAGGTGGGATATGACAATAGGTTTCTTTGGTTTCTATATTATTTGACTAGCATGCTTTATTTTTGTGAGAAAATATTTTCATTTACTCTTTTTCCCTTGTATTTATCTGAAAGGATTGATATGTATACAGAATAATTTGAATCTACATATATTTCTTTTCCACAAAATTTGATTGGTGGGATTGCTATGTGCTAATAAGAATTTAACACTTCTTGTATTTTATTTCCACCATATTTGACTGGTGGGCTTCACATTCCTTGGTATGGATATGCGTTTTCTTGTAATTTTCCACCATATGTGGATGACAGGATTGGTAAGCATCCAAAATAATTATCACCTCCCCATATCTAGTTTCCACCCAATTTGGATGATGGGTTTCATTCCCATTGAAATATATTTAAATCTTAATATAATTATAAACCCTATTTATTTGGAAACAATTGTTAGTATTTGGAGAAATTTGTGCTTTCTCATAACATTCCACCATATTATCATGGAGGGATTCTGAAGAGGGAGTAGGGATGTATTCTTCACCATGGTTTTCCATTATATTTTCATGAAATATATCCCCCACATGAATCAGGGTGATGACATGTTCCATATTATATGTTCTCTCCCATTGTGGGTAGACAATGGACCTATGTTAGTTGAACTTATGCAGGAGACCTTGGTGTGATATACTCTTCAGAATGAGAATATTGTTCCACATTGGGTTGGTGGTGACATCCTACAGTAGAGGACCTTGAAAAAAACCAATGTGAAGTATATACAAATTCATTAGTGTTGAATTCATATGCCTCTATATGATAAGGCTTATACTCACTATCACATTCTAGGGATAGGCTCCCAAAATTATTAGAGACAGCTAGTGGATCCGACCAGTTCTAGACTACTGGTGAGTTAGGGAAACAACCTCACATTGGTTTTGGATTCGTGTCAGGTTTACCATTTTTTTCTCCTAAAGATGTGTGTGTATTCGTAATGCAAATGGTCTGAAGGGGATGGAGAAATTTATCCTTTTTATCTCATGAATTATGTTACATTTTAAAGTCATTTATGTCATGTCTAACATTTTTTTTTAATCGAAGGTGCAGTTTTTGACCAAAATAGTGGATTGTAGGGGGTTGAATGTTGTTCAATCACTGATGTTAGATACCAGGTCATTGATGTTCTATAATAGATTTATTCATTTGAATGAAAAAATATAATGTGGTTTATGTCCATGATTAATGGTCCTACAATCCAAAGTCAGGTTCTCATTGGGTATCATGGAAAACAACACATATGTGCTCACATTGCTCAAGGGGGAGGGAAAACATGCTCAACACAACCTTTTGGTCAGAGATAGTTTTATATTATAGGACTCTCTGATAGATTTTATATATGTTCATATGTTATTGACTCATTGGTTAATTACAAAGCATGTGTTCAAAAATTGACCCTAGGTAAGATCAAGCATTAATACACATGGGTTTGTAATTATCTTTATGTTTCCAAATTTCTCCATCAATGTTTCTCTTTTATGGATAAATTATGAATTCCTTATCCAATTTTTGAGACAATTCATGTTCCATCCTTGTGATGAAGCACTCTGGGGTTAAGCGTCATCCAAGGGGACGAGAATTGTTTCAATGTTGGAATCAAACTTGTATGGTGTGTTTCCTACATATCCTTCTAAGATGAATCAGAATCCACATAATTAGTTTCCACATAACTGGACCCATCACCTTTTAAGGTCTTCTAATGAGGACCCATCCATACTGTTTAATCTGATGTAGTAAAGATGTCTAGGGGAAGGATCATAGTCAAGAATTGATGCAAGACTTATGCTAAGGTGTCCTAGGTGGCCTCGTAGAGATGTGGATTTTTGGTGGATATAATCCATACTAGGGACGTTCCCATAGAATGATCGGGTGGATTTGGGAGCTAGGTTTGGACATTATAGGGACTTCCTACATATCCCAATTGGATGGAAATCAAAGACAACATAGTTTAATGGAAATTATTAATTTTGAAATCATGTTGTAATGAAAAGAGTAAAATGACATGAAGATGATGATCCCTGTCATGAACCTCATGGAGGTTTCCTATATGTCCCAATTATTTGGGAATCAATGTCCAAGTAGTTTTAAATGTTGGGGCATATGCATTGGAGCATCCAATTTGAATTTAATATGATGGGCGCTTATACCATATAATAGGACCATTTGATTTATGGACAGAGAATACAATGGAGAGAATTCACATTAATGGGGAAATATTTGGGGCTTAAAATTCGTAAAAGTCCCATTGTAATAGGTTTTCTCGTGATCAAATTCAATGTGGGGATTATTCTTGGTAGCTACATGATTAGATTATGGTTGGGTATTATATATATCGAGAATGACCTTTTAAACATTGTGGTCATGTAGATGTATCGATCATCACTAATATATAATCCCACACAATTCATTGTTGGTGTGAGAAATAATAGAAACCAGTAGATTTGATGGTCACACAACCATCCTCATCCACTGATTGATGGTGCAAGAGCCCAATGGGGAGGGAAACAGAATTTGTGTGCACCCATTTCCACACATTTCCCTATATTTAGGATAGTCATGTTTGGAAATCTATTTGGATTTTTATTTGGATAATGATAAGAGGAGCAATGGAACCACCTCTTACATGGAAGTCTAGGGGATTACCTCACAGATAGTTCCCTAAAATGGTTTTTGTATAGGTGAGGATAATTGTTCCTTGTCAAAAAAAATGAAAGCATGATTGCCTTTTTCTAATACTGACCCTCATCAACCGGAACACCCAATTATTACCCTTAATGACTAGAATGGGTATATTGACTTGTGTTTTCAAATGTTGGAACCTGTGTCACCGTGGGAATGAATGCATAAGTATATTTTGGGGTCATCCATTTTGCATGGTTTACACACATGAATCCACATACCATGGGTATGTAAACTCAATATGAGTGTTGATGTTCCCAATGGTCACATTATAAATGACTAGTGGATTTAGAAGATGATTTTTCATATTCCATTTGACTAGGTTATGAAGGGGCTGCTAGGGATTTTAATAAAACAGAAGGATATAACTGGAATCAGATGGTATAACTCCCTAGGATACACTATTGGATAAAGAATATCTTTATGTTGGATAGAGTTTTCTCTACGCTGTGTATTTTTATTAGGGTATGGGGGCCATCTTCATACCATAGTGGTATGAGGACCTAGGTTGGATCCATGTAGAGAATTTATATGTTGATATAGGATCCATCTGCATAGCATGTTTCTACATGGGATCATGTTCCTCCCACGTAGTGATTTTATATGAGGGTCAGCGTTCCTCCCACATAATGATATACTACATTAGATTCATGGTTTAAAAAGGGGAAATTACTTATGTTTCTTATAGGGAATATTCCCATGAAGGATGTTGAGTTCATGGGATTCCAAATTGATTTTCTTATCTTCCTTAATGCTATGTAGGTAGGTTTCACAAGGAAGGAATCATCAAAGGAGCCCATCAATTATAGTTCTCTACTCCTCTATGACTTCATTGATCAATCGATCTTCCAATAAACCTGATCCATCCCTTGCTGCATCAATTTATAGGGATGTGGGATCTAGATACTGGTGTAACTGGTTATCTATAATTATCCCACAATCCTTCTTTTGGAGAAGCCAAAGGAAGAAACCTGGCATGCAGACAACTTATCCAATAGGGACATGGGGTCATAGTCTATAGAAGCAAGGATCAGTACCTTAGTCCCGAGAATGAATTCATTTTTTTGTTCATTGGAAGACATCATTTTCTCCCTAATTTCAAACCACTGTACTTCACAAGGGATGTTGTGTGTGGGGCAGATAATTATACCTTAATCCCAAAAACAATTTTGTTTGTTGGTAACTAGTGCAACCTTCTTTCTCCTATGACCTCTTTCATTTGAAAGTGTCTCAGGAAGTATATCACCATGCAGATCGATGGTTCGTGAAGGTTTTATAATCCATGAATTGAATTTTTTTCCCACATTCACTCTAATAAACATTTTTTCATCAACAATTCATTCGATTTGTTTTCTTTCCTTTTAAAAATCAATAGGATTATTCCAATTTACCTTGAAATATTTGTAGGACCCAAAAATGATGTAAACATGATTCATAATGTGGATTGAACCCAAACTTTTCAAAACATTAACCACCTTGGGGTGGTCCTATATAGCATTAAATGTTTTATGTCACCTCATTGTTTTTTTCATAATCATGAAACACAGTTTCATTTGAAAATCATTAGATTCAAAAGGAGTGATTTTTTAAAACTCTCAAAAATTGAATGATTTTATTTCAAAATTATATTTCATGATTTTATAAAAAGTCAATATACTTTTTACTGAATTTTTTTGTGTAGTATTTTAATAAACCCAGAAAGTATTGTTATCAAGATAATATCATTCTTAGTACAAAAATTATAAAAATAAATTTTCTAGTATAAATTTTTTATTTCAAATGAAAATTTGAATATAATGCTTAAACAAATATTTTATAAGATTAAAATTATTCTATTCTGATGGAAATGTTTTCATGGTGTTTTCATGTATTTTACAATACATATTTTATTTTATTTTATATACCATTTATGTTTAATTTTTTGCTCACACCATGTTTTACAATATTATTCATGAGGATATGTGATGAGTAGAATCTTATTTGGAGTAAATCAATAATTATGATGTCTATTTTGAGTGGATTTATTCAGGAAAATTGAAGATTTAATTAAATTATATTTATGGGATTAACAAGAGTTTAAATTTTCATTAGTTGTTCATCATTCTCTATAACTCCAAACATGAATGATCCTTGGTTATGTATTAATTAATCTGTCAAAATTTAGGATGTAGTTTTACTTATAAATTTTTTTTCTCACTAAATATTATAAAGTTATGTTAGAAAAAAATTGTGTTTTAGTGTCAGCTCCAGGTGTGTGTGTATAGGGAAACATAGTTGGTATTAATACAATTTTTTTATTACATTGGATATTAGAATTTTATAGATTGAGGATAATTTTAAAGTAATAAATTTCATTTCATGATTTGTAATTTAATATTTTATGTGAATAAATTTTTTTGATAGAATATATTTTAGAAATACAATTAGATATAAATAATAATTATATCCAATTTTTTGTATTGTCATTATATTTTAAAGTGATTTGGGTAATTTTCATTTGATATTATGTGTCAATGCACATCACACATGTGGTTTATTATTCTTCTATGTATGTTAATAATTTTAAATTATAAAATTTATTATTTTATATGGTTGAGAATAGGATCATAAAAGTGAATATAAGAAATTAAAATTTCTAAAGGGCCTTTAGTTTTATAACTGAGGATGTTTTTTTAGTGAAAATGGATGTGACACATGAAAATATATATACATTAGATAAGATAAATAAGTTATACCCATGATTTTAATGCAGATAAAATTCTAGAAATTATATCATGATGGTATTTAGAACACACCCTTATGTTTTAAATAGTTGGAAAAATTAAAATTGTAAGGATTTAATTTATTTAAGGGGATTAGAATGTGAAAACCAACTTTTTTATTTTTTTTTAATAATATGTTTTTTTAATCAAACTGTTCTATACATTACTTTGAAACATGTATCCATAGTTTGGTATTTAAAATAATCATAATCTACTACTAATATGGTATGGGATATATATTTTTATGTATATATCATCCAATAAATAATATATGGTTTATAATGAAATAATTAATGATATTTTTTAAAACAATTATATTTTTGGAAATATTGATATTTACTAATTTGAATCTTATTGAAGTGTAATAATAAAATTAATTCTTAGTGAATATTTGATAAAAATGATAATTGATTTTAATTTTTAAAAATACAAATAAATATTATCCTTAAAGAATATTAATGTAAATTATTAATAAAATATTAACAATTATAAGAAAAATATATAAGTTAGATGTAGATAAATTTAAATATTACTTTTATAATGGTCCAAAGTAGTAATATAATATTATTTTTGTAGTAATTTGAAACAAAGATAATAATATTACTATTATTTTTAAACTAATACATGTATATATATATATACTATGAGAAGATATTATAGGGATTGCACGTAAAACTATATGAGGTCATATTACAAATTTATATTGGTGTCAATTGTTCTAAGGTGGTGAATAAAATATATGGAACCTTGAAGTAGTAAAACACATTATGGAATAAGAAATATTATCAAACACATGTGATATTAAATTATAAGATAGATAAAAGTGATTTTTTTAATTAGAGCTGGATATTTATAAATTTTAATAGTGATTTACTAATTATTGTGGTGAATATATTTACAAATATATACGAAATAAATTATAATAACAGAATGTAAAAAACAAAAATGGAAAATCAAACCTAGAATCCTCATCAGTCATCCAATGTTTTCATTATATTTTTTGATGACGTGAAAGTTATTTAATAACTATATCCTTCTATAAATATATAACTTCACATTGAAAAATCAAAAAAGGGATTTACATGATGTGAGTAGAATCAGAAGAAACTCATAAGCCTATCTCCATATCACTACTTTACTCGCAAAAACTTTTGTGGGAATATAAAGGGTTAGAAAAAGATATCAGTGGTATGTTGCTTGAGATATGGGTGTTAGTTCTGTGGATGGTGGATGACATCAAATTACTTCTTTCACTAGTTTTTTTCTAGGCCATTTGGTTCAAGCTGAGAGCCAAGACAAAGCAGTTGTGTTGGGTCCTCTTGCAGTATCCCCTTATGATTGTGGGTCATGAGTGTCAAATAATAACCATCATTATCAACTCATGAAAAAATACACTTTTTACATAGGATTTATAGATACAACTATATAGAAACACACACACATCCTTCTATAGTGATATGTGTAAGAACAAACAATGATGCGTGTAATAATTTCACTGGATATTGATAAGATAATGTAAAATCATATCAAATGTGGATTAAATGATCCATATTTGAAATTTAGAACACCCTTAGTTATCCATCACATAACAAAGATTTAAATAATAATTTAGTAATATTATTTATATGGTACATTGTGAGTTTGAAAAATATAATTTACTCTTTTTCCCCAAGTGTACATTTAACTAATCTCTTCTATGATTTATAAAAAATGTAGATAATGAGTATGATATTTGTCTATGTGTGTGTGTCAAGTGTTACCTATGAGGGAAGGAGAAGTGTTTGTGAATTTTTTGTGTACCTACACCAGATAAGGAAAGATAAACGGTTTTATATAAAATTAATGTTTTAAAATAACCCTGGTTTTATATATTATTTTAATAAAAAAGTAAAAAATTATTATTTCGTGTTTTTAAAATATAATATCCATGTTAGGGAAGTTATTTTTAAAAATAAATTTTCCAATTTAAAAAATCATAGAATACTTTTTTAGGGATATTTTTTTTACAAAATGTGCTTTATTGTTTCCAAATATGATTTTTATGGGGAAAATGTTTTATTATATATTTTTTAATGAGTATTTATGAATCTATATTTTGAATGGAGAAAGATTTTTGAAATAAAATTTTAGTATTTTTGATTCCAAAACCAACTAAGCAGGGAAAATGTTTGATTTTTTATGTGTTTCTTTATAAGTGAACAAATTTTTGTTAAAATTAATTTATTACATAAAATGTTTTAGGTGATTAAAATTGACATATTATTTTTTATGGAATAAAATTATTTCAACATCGATGTTTAAAAATTTTAGTGTTTTTTTGTTGTTATATTAGGTATTATAAATTATTTCATCCATAAAATATATTTTTCTTTAAATTATTGAATTATTTATCGTTTTAAGGGTCTTTTTTTAAATTAATTATTAATTATTTAATTTTTGGTACTAACTGCATTTAAAATTTA
Source organism: Viscum album (assembly GCA_963277665.1). Classification (NCBI taxonomy): domain Eukaryota; kingdom Viridiplantae; phylum Streptophyta; class Magnoliopsida; order Santalales; family Viscaceae; genus Viscum; species Viscum album. The sequence goes on along the minus strand of OY728143.1, from coordinate 1,665,775,107 downwards.
TAATTTTATTCAAAAACTAATGTTTTTCAATCCTCAAACACTTAATAGAGAAATTATTATACTAGATATTCCTAAAATAATTTCATTTGTAGATATCGTTAATGTATAATGTAATTATGACCATGTTCTAATTTTTTTATCGATGATATGTATTTTTTATTGAAGTGAAAATCTCCAATTTAATCATTTTTAAAATATATATATATATATATATATATATTTAATTTTCTATTAAATTATTAATATATTTTATTAATGATTTACAATTCATAGACAAAAAACTATTGAGTAATTTTAATAAACAATCCATTTATAAATGTCACCAATTTTTGTGATACGAATAAAGTTTTCATTTATTTGGAAATCTCCTAAACGTATTCTATGGATAAATTCACAAGAATACCATCTGACCAACTTCAACATCTAGATCACATTTATGATTATTAGCATAACTTTTCATTTCATTCAAATATTACTTTTTATACTATTAAATGTATATAATCTTCTATGTTATTTACTCGGCTGTCTTATATCCTAATATCATTAATTATCCAAATTCATCCAATCATGTGGGATTTATCCAATTTTACTCATATATGGATTCATAAGGATCCATTTGAATACTCGGTTGAAGATGATAGTTTTAAGAAAATTCAATTTTAGGAAAGTGTTGATCCAAAAAACTTTTTAAATCTTAGAGAACTTGATCATAACATTTTCTAGAGGATATGAATGGTTCTAGTATACTAGATATCTATCTGAGGATGATGGTCAGTATTGAAACATAACTCCATATCAAATTTTTTCGGAATAATTATCTTGAAATTCATGAAAAAACTAGAAACATCACTAATCAAAATTTAATGTGGTACTCCATGAGTAATTTCCAATTCCTTAATGTATATTTGTGAAAGATTGTGAATATATAAATCATATCTAATATAAATGATATGTTTTGACTTTATAAGGAAATAATATGAAACCCAAATATAATTATCCCCTTTAGATGTCCTACGGAGTTCTATGAAGAAACCAATGGTGACAGTTTCCCATTTCCATACAATTATGGGTAATCGTGGTAACATACCCTTATAATTCTACCACTCAACCCTATCGTTTTTCCAAAACAGTCCCCATGATACATACTAAACAATATTCCTCTTTCTTTTATCCCAGTATAAATTATCCTTGAGGTCTCTATACATATTTTTACTTCAACAATTAATAGATAATTATTTATTATGCCCTTCATCCAAAAACCACTTCATCAGTTTTGGTAGGACATGTTAACATAATATATTCCTATACATTATCAATAGACCAAATTAAAGTTTGACCATAAGATCTAACCTCTTATTATATCTCTATATTATCCTTTTCCACCTCATTTTAATTACATAGTTATATGGTTGAACACTCATTTGAGATTGATAATATTTGTCCCCATATATTATGATTCCAATGTATTTTCTTTACAAATAATAAAATATTTGATCTTTTATAATCATAATCATATATAATATAGGACGATCCTTTTTACATAAAAACCATGCACCTTATTTACTTCTTTTGGGTGGTAATGTGCTTAGTAGTCATAAGCAATATTCATTTCCAACAATCTTCTCCTACATATATACAAAAAAATTTGGTTGTATTTTATTGACTTTTATTATTAGTGTATATTTCAAAACATTCTATATAATTATAATACTAAAATATATTTAATGCAATAATTACCACTACTAACTATAATTCATGGGTTGTTTAATTATTCTCATGAATCATTTATTGATAAAATAAAGAACCTATCACCATATAATTATATATTAGAGAACATCCTTCTCCATTTTTTATGCATCACTAGAAATCCCAAATGCCTCTCTACTGTAGGGTAGTTTCAATAAAGGGGCACTGTGAAACCTATTCATTAGTTCTTTTAAATTTTATTCACATTCATGAGTTAAAACAAACTTGAATCCCATCCATGTTAACTATTTGAGTGGGTTAGACACCAATTATAAATTACTCACAAAGTATCAATAATATCTTTCCAATCTATGAAAATTATGGATCTTAATCATAGTGGTTGGGCTGGGCCAATGTCCAATGACTTACATCATTGATCAATATTCTGATATACAGATATGGTTATCATATTCCCTATTAATGTTACATTATATATAAACAATTAAAAATTTCAAATATAGAATACAATTTCTCTGTACTCAGAGCCATCAACACAATTATCAAGTGATTATCATCCTCTTATATTCTCTTAGTGTATATAAGAGTATCATCTATAATAACTACCACAAAATTTTCAATGAAAAATATAAATAAAATATGCTTTAAATCCAGGAATATAGATAGGTATTTAGTAAGTCCAAATTAAATCACAATAAATTCACAGTGTTCATACCTCGTACGAAAGGATGTATTGTGTATGCCCAAACTTTTGACCACAAATTGACAGTATTAAGCACGATGATCAACCTTGTAAATGTATTCAACTCATAAAGTTTGATCAAGAATGTCATAATTATAGGATATGGGATTCATAATATTTATTGCGATCTTTTTTCATTCTTGATAATCACAAACTATTCACATAGATCTAAATTTATTCTTAACAAAAAAGGAACATGTGCACCCCATAGTGATGATATTTTTCAAAAGAATCCTTCATAATATTCTCCAAGAGTTTATTATTTAATTTCTAAAGATTATTTGAGGAGATTCTATATAATATAAATTAAATAGGTGTATCCCCATGAATGAGTTCAATAGAGAACATAGCTTCGTTATTTGGTGGAAGACCAGTGAACTCTTCTGGAAATACATCACAAACTCTTATACAATAGTAATATGTTATATGTTGGGTTTATCCACCACCATATATAATATAAAACCCTTATGAATAGGAATACAAACCCATAAAATGTATGTAGTTTATACTGGAAAATCATATACATCCTTGAACCCTTAAATGATTGTTAGTTTATTCCAAATTGGTAATTTTAAATTGATATAGTATCTATAGTGAGAGAGAAAATATATTACCAAAATAAAATAAAATTTAAATAGTGAGAGAATAATAATATTTACTTGAATATAATTCCCACAATAATTAACTAGAAAAAAATCATTGGATTATAATGTGATCATTATACCATTAAGAGTTTTCACTATTAACTCAACATCTAATCATTATGGTGGTTAGTTGATACCCTTATAAAATCATTCATATATAAAATAGTGGGTATAAATATAATAAAACAAGACATTGGATGTTCAATAATAGAGGGTATGTATTCCTTTCTCAACTTCATTCATTTAACTCATATCAGCAACAACAATCATATGAGAATTAACACTGTGTCTTTTCATAATAGGGTTTAAATATTCATCATTATAATAAATCCTAGGATTAAATCACTAGTTAATAAATTCCAAAATTCCTTTAATGTGAATAATGCGAGGGTGGTTGGTGGAATCTATAGATATTTCCCCTTCAAAAAATAATTAAATAACTTATTCACACAGAAAAAACATTTAATTTCATAATTACCATCCTCTCTACAATTAAATCATTTACTAGTCCCCTAAAGACAATTTCCTCTATGTTTCACTCCACAGTTTTGGAATAAATCAAGAATCACATTCTTCCCTCTATTGATTTTTAATGTCATAATTTCCATTGAATTCCATCTCTAATTTATTATCTAAACCATGCAATTGATGGGTGAATTTGATCTATATTTATACCTTGAGATAACATAAAATTATTTCTTGATAGATAAAAAATCCTCATATAGATAATCCCCTTTAGAGACATAGTATCAATCCATCCGTGAATTGATCAATATTTATTTTATATTTGATGATTATACTAAATTTTACCTCATAAGGCATATTAAAATTTTCACATTTGTACTAATGGATTCATCATTCTTATACTTATCTCAAGGAATTTCAACTACATTATAATATAAATATAATAAAGTTGTAGTTTTTCAATAATAAACTACTATTCACATCCCACTCCATATTGTCAATTACATCCACATTCCCACTTTACTTGATAAGAATAAACCATTGATCTACATCTTAGTATAATCGATAAATACCCAAAAATAATTTGAAATGATTTGATTAGCATAGATCTAAGAAAATCATTTCATCTATTCTAATTCATTTCTCAAATATTAGTGGATAAGAAAAAAATCTAAAATGTGGATGTAGAATCATGAAGGTATCAACGATATGTTTTCCATATTTTTATTTTTTGGATTCTCTAAAATACTCATTGATTGAGAAAATTTATTAATAATATCAACAATATTTTTCATCTCTGATCCCAAAACATTATATTTTTAAGAAGAAAATCATTAAATTTTCTATTAAATTTATTGTTAATATTATTCCACCTAGTTTCATCAATTCACTAAAAAAATATTATAGAATAAGAAACAAAAATCAATTTGAAAAATAATTCATTGGATATTGAAATGATAACACCTTTATTTCATTCTATGAAACCATAGTTTTAAACTAGGTCTTCCATAGTCATTTTCTATTTAAATCATTCATAATTGTTCATCTTGAAATTATAAATTATCCCCATGATTATCCCATTAGAGCTTCTAACCAGGTATACATTGTTAGGATTAGTAATCATAGACTGATGATGATCAAGCTAATTCCATATCCGCCCATTTTAAGTAATTAATTGTACGTAAAATTGTGCCCCATCCACATCAATATTTTTGTATCTAGATAGGTATGCATTTTTTATAAAAATCCCATAATATCGACTTGACAACATATTCAGGATTTTAAAAAGACATAGAAAAAAAATTTAAATAATATACAAAATTTCCATATAATTCACTTCTTTACAATCCTTAAAATCTATTCCGTTTAGAGTTTCAGAAGGATAGGAAATAATTTATACATATTGTCCTGTAAGAATTCAAAGTGTATACTAATCAAAAAATATCCATTATTTCATAATACCAATGTTTCAAATAAAAAAATGAAATTTTTTCCTGAAAATTATTGACAACATTCATCATAGTTTATCCTTTTCTCTTACCAATAATTAAACCCTGTGAAAAAACATTTTGAATAATTTAATGAGAATAAATAAACAGAATGTTATATAAAAATATAGATAAATGGTACGTACTTTAATACATATAAACGTATTTAATCATTTTTTCAAATACATACTTCTCTCCCAATAAGTATCATATAGTTAATTTGTGAAAAGATGAGATTTTCATAAAACATAGATAACATTAATAAAACCTTAAAGCTAATATAGGGAATTACTTACATGGGATTGTTTCCATCATGGTTTCTAGATGATATTTGACCATCACAGCTACCTTAATTTATAACCTTCACAACTACCTTTCAATGTAACCCTCTTGGCTACCTTATGGTGTAAGCATCACAGTTATACCTAGAGTAACCATATGGTTGACCTCTAACATTAACATTCCCAATAAAATTGAGAGAGAGATATATCTTATCATTAATCATAATCAATGACCAATAACTATAAAATAATCATATAATAATAATAATTTCAATATAAAAATAACATTCCTTTTGAATATAATGAAAATAAGAGAATTTTTACGAAAATACCTTTACAAATATAATATATTTGAAGTGAGAATTGATAAAATATAGTTATATGTGTATAAAATATACATATAAAAAATAATACATAATATAATAAAATGTAATTTCCCAAATAATATATGTATTAAATAATAAATAAAGTAGAAGTTTACCCCCAATGAATTGAAATGGCAATAATAATTATCTTACCTTGTGTTCGTCATACATAAAAAAATAAAAAACTTCTATATAATTATTTAGATAGATATATTAATATTTAATGAAAAATATTACCATCTATAATTAATTATATGAAATTTTTATAGCATATTTAAACACATATATTAATAATATTTTGTTATTTACATTGTTTTGAGTGCATTTATTTCAATGTTTCCATGGTTGGTTCGTTATGGATTTTCATATATAATAGAATAAAAACTCTATAAATGGAATGAATTTGTGTCAATATGTTGTCATAATTTAAAATTATGTCATATTTTATTTTTTTTCATATGATTATTAATTATTAGATAAAAAATTAATTAAAATGAATTTATTTATTTTGGAGGTTTTTTATGATAACCACAAAAATAAATCAATTTGTTAATATCATGTTTATATAATGGTTACAAGATATTAAATAACATATAATTTTTATAAAATCATTTTAATTCACTATATTATTTGTTTTATTACATGCCTTGTAGGTTGTAATGGGAATTGAGAACACATCATTCGCGATGTCAACAAATCAATATAGCAAAGATGATGTTTTTTATTTATTGAATAAATGGTAGAGGAGAAGAAGAATGATGATGAAATTTTACATAAACATGATAAACTTCCATTACATATAAAAAATAGAGTTTTCATGCCACTTGGATACAGTTAGGTGAATATAGTATAAGAAAAGTGAAATAATTAAAAATAAAATAAAACAAAAAAAGATTATTTTAACCACTTCAATTATGTTCCTTGAGAACCACTTAAAGGCCATTGGTTTTCACCTGTTTAGCTGACCTGTAGATTATGGGAATGTTGGAGAGTATTTGAAAGGGTTTTGGGTAGAATGTAATCAAGCTAAAAGCCATTGAGATTTAAGGGGAAGAGGTCGTGAGGGGAGGTATTTATAGTGGAGGATAGGGGTATTTTCTCATTATTATATTCATTAGTTTATTAATTTGGAAGAAGACTATGATTTTTTTTGAAATTATCATAAAATATGTTTAGAAAATAAATTATAGTTCTATAATTTTGGATTAAATTAGCCTTAAATCATATATGACTCAATAAATAATGTATTTATCTTATATAGTAAATTTTTATATTTCACTATCATCCAAAAATTAAAGTATTTTAAAAAATACCAAAAAATACACCTAAACTATTATTTAATGTGTAGAATTTAAAAATGAACTCTGTTTTTTGGAAAATATTTTTCTAATTATAAGAAATTTAATTTTTAATTAAAATCATAATGTGTTCAAAAAACACTAGTTCTAAAATAATAACTGATTTTATAACACGTTGAAAAATTAATTTAAGTCTCATAAAATTATCTTATATTGTAATATAAATAATATTATTAATTTATGAATCTATTTTATGAAAATATATATATATCATATAAATATATTAATTATAAAATTTTATTTAAATATTTATGACTTCAAAAAACTCCAACACTTAATTTAACATTTCAAAAAAATTTATTAACTAATTTCGTGACATAAATATAGCATGAATACACATATAAGAGTCATAAAGATTATTTATACTCTCATACGAGAGTTTTCTTTTTCATTGGCCAAATTACTCTTCCAAATTGTCATCTCACTATTCATAAGGGTGTGCTACTCTCCCATTAGTATAAATACATTAATTTCTCTAAATAAAATATATTTCATTATAAAATTTTAATGAATTTGACTTTTTACTAATATAATTAACATATATTATTTTATAAGTACATGGTTCAGTAACTTCTCCCTACCTTTTGGAAATTGTGTCCTAAAAATTTTTATTCACTTATTAAACAACTGAGGATACCATTCCCTCATTGCATTTTCAGATTCCCAAGCTACATCTTCAACCATGTGGTTTCTCTAGAAAACCACAAGTGGGTGAATTAACTTATTCTATAACACATTCTCAACATGTATAATAATTCAAACAACATTTTACTTATAAAAATGTTATCTTCCAACAGAATAAATTATGAGCTCAAAACATGTAATGAATTTGGCACAAAATTTCTCAACATAGAAACTTAAAAAAAATATGTGACTGAGATAAAATCATAAGAATATACACTCAGTAGGAGGATAATTTATAATTATCTATTATTTGATATGTTATAATTAACCTTGGACTTAGATTTCCTTTCTAACCAAAACACATAATGCTCTAACATGGTGATATTCGAAGAAAAATATGATCACCTAACATGAAAGAGAATTATTTCCTCATGTTATCTTCATAAATATTCACCCTTCTCTGAGATGTTGATGGATCATCTTAAATTTTTCATCCAATTACTCGTCTAATTATCTTTCCATTAACATTTTTTTCTCTGACTTCATACCATAATGATGAAGTTAGGTAATACTACCCATATAATGACTCAAAATGTGTCATCTGTATACTATAATGAAAACTATTATTATAATAAAATTCCACTAAAGAAATATGATTATCACAACTTACATGGTTATCCACTGAATAAGCTTGATGCATGTCCTCCAAGGTCTAAATATTTTGTTCAGTTTTTTCCTCAGATTGGGGATGAAAAAAAGTTTTGAAATTTAATTCAGTTCATAATGGCAACTAAAGGACTTTCCATAATCTATATGTGGATCGGGGATCATAATCTGATTCAATAGATAGTGTAACTCAATTTAACCTTAAAATATCTTTACAATATAGTCATGAAAGCTATTCTAAATACACAATATCTTTAATTTGACAGAAATATGTAGATTTACTTAGCCAATCTAAAATAACCCAAATCAAATTATTACCTTGTAAAGTCTTTGGTAGTCCCTCCATGAAGTCATGGATATATTTTCCTATTTTCACTCTGGAACAAGAAAATGTTGAAGAACCACATTTGGTTTTTATTCATCTAGTTTAACCTGTATACATGTCAAGAATTTCACAATAAAAACTATAATATCTCATTTCATTCCATCCAACCGGTAATACTCCCAATAGTCATTGTACATCTTATTCTTCGAGGAATAACTGAAAATGGAGAACTATGAGCATCAAGAAACAATTATTTATTCATCTTGGAATCACAGGGAAGACAAAATATCTTTCTAAATATTAAAAAATAGTATTTATCAATTTTAAATTTTGGAAATATAGCATTTTTAACCAATTGTACCTTTTTTTAAAATCATTATCTACCTTCTTAGCTTTCAGAATTCTATATGATAGAGATGAATGCACTGAAATCTGAAACAAAACATATGAATTTCCTACACTAAATATTCCAACACAAAACTCATCAAATCATTAATGAATGGTTCTTGTTCCAAAAATAACATGGTTAATGATACATGATATTTTTGAATCAAGGAATCTTTCACATTGATTTCTTTCCTTATATGGTAATTGATCGTGCAATAAAAATACATTATCAGTTAAAGCCATATTATTTGCCTTATGTTTAATTACATTTGAGTGAATATGTACTTTAAAAATTTATTATTAGTATATTTTTCACATTTGTATCCATATAAATTATGACTCCAACTTTTCAAAGTGAAAACCACAACTAAAAATTCTAAATCATGAGTGGGATAATTTAACTCATGGGGTTTCAGTTGTCATAATGAATAAGAAATTACTTTATCATTATGAATCAAAACAAAAACAAGCCCCGTCAATGAAGCATCCCTATAGATGAAAAATTCACCATTTCTAGAAGGCATGAGAAAAATCCGATTAATAAAAAAGTATTATTTAGTTCATAAAAAACAACACAGTCTTATATGAAAATAAATTTAACCCCTTTTTCTATTTAATATTTTTGTAGTCCAGATAACCATGAAGATTATTTAACAATCTGTACGTAATATTTTTATAATCCATGAAAACTATGAATCTCTATAACATTTTTATGTATTTCCCATTCATAAAACTGTTTTTATCATAGAATCATGTGTAATTACTTCTGTATTTACAATGTTTCCATGAAAAGAAATTTGTTACAACCAAAAACCACATTTTATAAATTTTCTAAATAACTTCCCTTATTTTAGTGTTTGCATTAAAATCTATAAATATATTTCATGATCCTCATAAATTTTTGAAAAGAGAAAAATATCATCAATAAAAACAAAAAAAATTATCCAAATTTTCAAGAAACATTCTATTCAAAAGATCCATGAATACAGTAGAGTAATTTCTCAAAAAAAAAATGGAATAACAAGAAACTCATAATGCTCTTATATTTTATAAAAAATAGTTTTTGAGATGTCATCCTCCTTCATGTTTAGCTAATGGTACCCAGATGTCATGTTATTCTTGAAAAAATATTAAGCTCCTTGGAGCTGATAAAAAAATTAATCGATATGGGGAAAATATACTTATTATAAAATTTAATGTTATTGAATGATCTATAATCAAGGAAAAGTCTCATGGAAAAATCATTCTTTTTAATGAAAAAATGAGCACCATGTGGATAAGTTATAGGAAAAATGAATCTATTATGAAGAAATTTCAAGAACTAATTTTTTAAATCAAGAAATTACACTTGAGAAATTTGATAAGGGGGTTTTCAAATTAGTTTAGCATTACAAACATAATCAATGGTAAATTAGACTTTATGATAAGGTATAACAATGGGAAACTCATCAGGGAAAACATAAATGTATTAATTTACCACCAGAACATGATTAATATGAACATTTCCCTTGTTCTTAACAATATGAGCAAGATAACAATAATTTCCATTATTTACCAGTTCCTCTACTTCCTGATATGTTATCAATTCAATGGGTTAATTATTTTATTCAAAATGAAACTTTTTTGGAAAAAAACATCTTTCAATCTACAATCTATCTTATTATGATAAATAATAGCCAATCCATACCCATAATTACACCATCACTCTACAAAGGAAAAAATAACATGGTTTATAGGAAATTTCATTCCATATATAAAAAAATAAGATACATATTATACATTTTTATGTAATATTTCATTCATTATGTTTTAACCATAAGTTCTAGTCTCATTTTTTCAGATCCATTTTACTAAAAACATTTCTTAGATATAAATAAATGTTGAGATCCCATTACAACGATTAAAAATAGAAAGAATTTAGTAACAAACAATGTATCTGATACCACTTCATTGGATGGGAAAACTTCTAATGATGTAGACACCATGTATTTCACTGAACCATTCTACTTATTGTGTAGATACATTAAATAATTTAGATATTTATTTGGGAAGGTATTTGGATGATGACCAATCTCACAACATTTAATACACATTATATTTTTCTAATCATTTTTATTCTTAAAATGATTTTAATTCTCATATCGAGCCATATTTACACATTTACCACATCAAAAACACTTCCCAATTTTGTTAAAGAAATACCCAAGTTTCTTTTTACCACACTTTGCACAAACTAGAATGTGGAATTTCTTACCTTCATATTTAAGTGATTTATTCTTACCCACAATCTTCCATTATGACCTCTTATTATTCTTGTTTTAAAAGTACACATTATCATTTGAAAACTCCATTTCAACCATTTTATCACATCAAAAGTGTTTCTCATAAATGTAGAATTCATGGGAGTCTAATTCCCCTCCATATAATAGATTCAAACTTGAGTAAAACCGATTGATTTTACTATCAATATCCAAAATAATATTTGGAGAACACCTTGATAATCAGGTGAAGTTTTCTTCATTCACGGCCACTGAATCCACCTCTTTTGGTTTTAATTGATGGAATATCTTTTCTATATTATTTCGAACCACCGTAGGAAAACATGATATTACCCTAAAACGTAGATAACATAAATAATACCTTAAAGGTAACATTGGGAATTAACTAGATAAAATTTTAACAATAGTGGATATCATATTATTTTTAACCCTCAAGAGTACGTTAATATGTAACCCTCAGTAAAACCTAATAGTGTAACCCTCACGACTACCTTATGGTGTAACCATCACAGTTACACTTGGAGAGACTATATACCCGACCTATAAGCTAAACATAAAAAATGCATTGGAGGGAGTTATAAGTCTAACCTTTAATCATAAAAAATTACATATAACCATAACATAATCATAAAATAATAATGTATGCATCATAAAAACAATATTAAATTTGACTTTAAAAAAAACTAAAAGATGATTTAAAAAAAATCCTTTGAATATATCATATATTAGAAGTAATAATTGATAAAAATATATAAATATGTGTATGGAATATAAATCCACATAATAAAAAAATATAATCAAAATTAACTTCATAAATAATCTTAGTACCACATAATCAATAATGTAGAATATTAACCTAAAGAATAGAAATTGGGTTATAAGTTTTTATACTACAGGTTTGGATTACATAAAAAGTGTTAAAACATCAGGAATTAAAGTTTATAGATTGTTATTATATATTAAATATCCATATTAATATTTATAAATACATATATGTTATTAATATAACATTTTTTCACTTATTTATTAATAATATGTTGTTATTTTTATTGTTTTTGGTGCATTTATTTCATGGATTCTATGGTTGGTTAATTATGGATTTTATTTTTCAATGGAAGGAAAACTCTAAAAGTGGAATGAAGTAGTGTTAATATGTTTCCATAAATCTATATGATATCATATGTCTATTTTTTATGATATTAATATGAATCAATAGATAAAACATTAATGAAAATTAATTCGTTTATTTTAGCGGTTTTTACAACCATCAAAAAAATAAATCATTTTATTTAATATAATGATTATATATTTGTTTCAAACTATTAAATGACTTATAATATATATTATATAATTTTATTTATCCATATTAATTGTTTTATGACCATAATTTAAGAAGGTATTGGAAACTGAAAACAAATCATCCATGATGTTAGAAAATTGATACATCAGAGACAATGTTTCTACTTTAAAATAAATAGGAGAGGAGGAGAAGTATGACACTGAATTTTGGCATAAAAATTATATAATTAAATTAAATATAAGATAATAGTGATTCCACTCCGCTTTTATTAGGTGATGAGAGGAGAGTATAGGAAAATAAAAATAATTGAAATGAAAATAATTGAAAATGAAAATGGATTTTTACATCATGAATTTTATTCCATTGGAACCTTATTAAGGCCCGTGGTTTTGGAATTTTGGTGAGAACAAAAATTATTGGACGTGGGGAAGTGGATTAGTAAGTGATTTGGGTAGAAAAAAAGAAATATACAAGGATTTTAGGTGTGAGGGTAAGAGGTGGTGGGGGAGGTATTTAAAGTTGGAGAGAGGGGTATTTTCTCATTATTATATTCATTAGTTACTTACTTTAGCTCAATATAAAGAGATATTTGATAATTACCAACAAATATATTCAAATAATAAATTCAAATTTCATGATTTTGTGGTTATATCATCCATTCATCATATATGACTCAGTAAATCAAGTATTTTATTTATGTAGTAAATTACAATATTTCACTGTTCACCCAAAATTCACGTGTTTCAGAAAAATATAATAAATCCACCCTAACCATTTCTAGAAATATAGAATAAAAAACTACCCAATTTTTAGAAATTTTTTTTAATAATAAATGAAATTTAAAATCTAATTAAAATAATAATTTATTCAAAAAAATACCACTTTTCAAACTATAACTAATGTTATAAGACATTGAAAAATTAATTAAAGCCTCATATATTGATCTGATAATCATAGTAAAATGAAAATAATAATTTTTTAATATATTATATGAAAATTTATTCTATTTTAAATCATTATATTTATTACAAAATTGAAGTTAAATATTTATAAATTCCAAAAACAACGACATTTAATTTATCTTTCCTAAAACATTTGTATACCTAATTAGTTATAAAAATATATCATTATCCTGAACCAGCCTGGGTTGACCCCGAACCGGTCACCCAGGCTGCTCTGTGAAAAGTCATGAGACTTGTTACCGATCCTACTGGGATGGGGATAAGAAAAAAGGGCATCAGTAGTGTGACAATGTAATGATTTCTCCCAAATATAAATAATTAAATAAATATCAGAATGAAATTGACAACCCAATATAAATTTATACAAAAGTTGAACTGAACATTATTCGCACATGAAAGTGAAAGTAAAACTGAACCAACAACTCAATCAAGCAAACATTAAAACAAACTAACTCCATTTGACCCTAACGGTAACTCTCTGACTCAACCATCACATGTTTCCAAATATGACCATACTAAAGCTAAAACCTGTAGAAGGCCCAAAAACATAATAAGACTATAGGTGTGATTATTAAAACTCAGTATGTTAGCCCTATATTCTTTTCCCAATGAACTTACAACAAAATAAAAGAAAAATCAATTTCATGTTAGAAATCCAATATATAAAAATATGTTTTCCAAACAAGGTTCCATGCTGACAATATTACAATATAAAAATTCTTACAATTTTTCATAAAAAGGAAATTATAGTTCAAATTTTAAATGATATGCAACTTCAAAGTGAAAATGGTTTTCAAGAGGGTTACTTTGAAGAATGTAAACCTTTAAATAAAATAGACATTCAACTAAATTTTCCAACCATACTCAATGTATGCCGATAGTGAATACAATATTTCTAATGAGAACATGTCACAAGAACACCCATAAGCACTAGCAAGCTGTGGGCCCCAGGTACATCGTATCTTGGTGAAAAGTAACCATAAAAAATATCAATTCTCATGAATGGGCCACTAGTAAAGAACATACCCAAAACCGAGTGGTCCCCAACATCATCATAATATTTTAGTTAGTGTGGGAATTTTCAAACATTCTACGTTAAATAGGGATGAAACAACTGTAGATCACTAGCATACTAGTACAGGCCCGACCACCTAAATACATGTCTTTCCCTCTTTATGATAAAAAAAGTTCCACTTTCTATCATGTTCCATTTACACATAAAAAATCAGTTCTGGTCACACACACTCCAAAGAGTATCTAAACATGTTTTCACCCTTTGTGTAACTCAATAAACAATCTAAAATTTTAATAAAAAAAATCAAGAAGTTTTACAAAGCTTTACACATGAATTCCATTTGAAAATGAAATTTTCCAGAAAAATACCCAAACATTACATACCAAAATAGATTTGAATCCCCCAAAACAATTTTCTAAATCAATTTCATGAATCATTAAATAAACCCAAACAGTACAACATGGAATACACATGAAAGCCCCTTTTTTGAATAGAAAAGAAAAATGTGGCCATAAGCATTTTAGCAAACATAAATATAACAAATGTAAAAATTTAAATTTCCATAAAGATGTGTTAAAATTCCATTATAAATATACAATCATTTGCATAAACCCTTTAAAACATATAGGTCACACCTTTGGGCTCAAACATTTTCATTAAAATATCGAATGTGCCACTTACTGAAAACTCATTTCAAAACATGTAAAAAACCAAAAACCATCGCTTTATAAAACCAAACGCAATTTTTAAATCCGTAAAAGAAAACCAAAATATCATATTTAATGCTAAAAATTCTTTAATAAATTCAAACAAGTTATTTTTTAACACATTTAGCACGCAAAGGCCAATCAGGCACCTTTCCAAAGACTAGGCGTGCAACATTTAGAAAAAAAAAATCAATTTAACACCCAAGTGGGAAAAACACCAAATTTACATACCAAAAATTTATTACAGTAGTTAAACATGGTCCTTAACATAACAATCCATATGTGAAAACCAGTGGAACAATTATTTGAACAAGCGGTGCACACTTTTATAATGAAATAACTCTATTTTACACAAAACAAGGAATAAATAATCCTTTTTCACACCAAATAAATCTTCCATGGGTTTAATAGATATATTATACCTTTATATGAGGTGATAATAGTAATAAAAAGATTAAACTTAAATAATAAAAGATTGTGCTTGGGATAACCTACCTCAGAACCACGACGGAAGGGAGACATACACCCGAAAACACTCGTTATGCGTTCCAATACCATAGATCTAGGAAGAATAGCCCTAAACTTACAAAACCCACATAAAAATTATGGTAAAATAGAACCCTATATCTAGAATGACTAGGGGATAAGAGAAATCCAATTAAAAATGAAAGAAAAATGAAGATGAAAGAGAAAAGGGAAAGATTTGATGACGAAATTAGGAAGAACCAGTAACATTTGGTGAGAAATCACCAACAAAGAGGTCAAAAATAATGGATAAAGAAGGGGAGGTGCCTATGGTCGATATACAATATTAAATCCTCCATTTGGGTGGTGTAATCACTGAAACATGGTAAAAATAAATAAAATATAAAAGAATCAAAATATTTTTTTATATCTAGATATGTTCTCACGAACTGGCATAATGCCTGATTAAATTACCCAAATCCACCAAGATTATTAATTCCTAAGGGGTAAAAAAGTAAATAGTGTTTTAAATAGGTTATGGTAGGCCAAGAGGGAAGTTTAATGTGTGCAAAATTTTAAAAAACAATGGAGGTATAAATGAAATGAAATTTTGTTTTTAAATCTAGAAATGGGCTCAAGGTTGGCCCAAATCTTTATGTAACCACCCTTTTCTCCAAAAACAACCAAACCAGATATGGGGTACCCATGGTAGGATGATTAGACAATGATGGTAGTTCAAAAATCAACATTCATGTCACTAAAATCCCATGAAAAGGATCGATATTTCCAACACACCGGATCAAAACCAATACATGAAAAATAGGGTGAGACAATCATAATTACACTTATAAGATACATAAATTTTATTTATACACTCATTGGTGAGGTTACTATTCTATGAAGGACCCTGGGACACCCTGAGAGGGGAGGGGTGAATCAGGGTGACCACTTTTTCTTTTAATGTGATGGATCTTGTTCCCACGTTGGTAGGAACTTGTTGAACCTGTATGAAGATTATGATCAGAAAGAAGACATTCACAAGCACAGAGAAGACACAACCATTTTTACTTGGTTCACCACTAAGGGCTACGTCCAAGGAGCATACGCCGACAGGTTGTCGGTTGTACCAAAATCCACTAAGCTTCACTAGCTGTAGATTAAAAAAGATCGGGTACAGTCTCTCTGTCCCAGGCTCACTGCCTTTACAAAGGTTCAGGGATAGGTCACTACTTCCCCCGGGTCACTCCCGTTGACTCCCCCTGGCTCACTGCCGTTGGTGAAGTCCCAATCAGTTTATAGACGTGAGGGTCTCTTCTTCATTTGCATAAGAGTGCATCCTTTGTTGTATGTAGATGCTCTATTGAAGTCTGATTCTCACCAGAAGAAGAATATCACTTTTCCTCGAATGTACCGAGTAGTCTCTCGGCTTTCGTGCAGCTCCAAACACGCCGGTGGGCTTCAGCAAAACCAGGCGCACTTCTCCAAGACAGTCGCGGAAGTCCCACTACGGCGCGCAAGTACAAACTGGCGCGCAAGTGTCATCAACACACATGTGCGACTCTTCCTTCCCCAACTACAAACTTGCGCGGTCCACTTCCTTTCTCTTCCAAACCACCTTGGGCGCACAGCCAAAAACCGGCGCGCAAGCTATACTTGCGCGACAATATAACCACCTGCGCGACTCAACCACCTGCGCGATGAGAGCTCGAACAAACTCTCGGCCTTGAACTCCGTTGGAAATGAGGAGGGGTGGTCCAGTATTTATAGGCAAACTGGACCCCCTGCGCGGCGGCGCGCAAGTCCTCGACGGCGCGCAAGTCTTGTCTTCAATAAACTCTGTCGCGCAACTCACTTGCGCGACCCAACCAAGACTTGCGCGACCTTCTTTCCTTAGCCAAATTTTGATGTTCTGATCCTCAAAAACATATGGCGCGCAAGTATTTTATCCTCCAAGAGCACGGCGCGCAAGTACCTTTGCCAAAAACACTTTACTTTATTGGCCGATTTTTAGGCCCAAAAATTTGGCAAACACTGGGAAACAACGCCACCTTCACTACTGTTTTCTGCTTGAACGGTATGATCGCTTTGTTGGTACACACCCTGAACTTCCACTGAGGATTGAAAACAAACACAAACCATACACCAAATCATGCTTTGAAGAACCTGGTTCCAACAATCTCCCCCTTTGGGTTTGTTGGAAATCATAATAAATTCAATAGATCTCCAACCATGAGCAAATCCAAAACGCAAGAATCAACTCAGCCAACACTCTAAGTCTACGTGAGCAATGCTCGGTGTAGAAAACAAGAGAGAAAGCTTGAATTGGGTCTTAGTGTTTTGAAATTCTCCATGACGCTCAATGTTATCCTTATTAAAATTCTCATCACAATCTTACACTTCTCAGAACAGAAGAATTTCTTGCCTTGAATTTATTCCTTTCTCCCCCATTGACAATAAAACCAAAGACCGAAAAGTTTGTCCAAGGTTCAGCTCAAGCCATACTCCCCCTGGATAGTATCTCCCCCATAAACCTGCATCACATCCATAAGCAGATAAAAACAGTTAAAACAAATGGGGAGAGGGGACTTCCGGAGCCTCCTTATGCAGTAGGAGGTGGTCGAACACCGAGGTTCAACCGATGCTTCTCGAACACAGCCACGGACAATGGATTGGTTAGGATATCAGCCAATTACTCATTAGTTCCAACATGATCCATTTTAATCACGCCTTGTTCAACCTTTTCTTTGATAAAATGATACCGTATTTCAATATGTTTTGTACGAGAATGTTGAACCAGATTCTTCGTAAGATCAATTGCACTTTTGTTATCACAATAAATCACCATTGGTTGC
Source organism: Viscum album (assembly GCA_963277665.1). Taxonomy (NCBI): domain Eukaryota; kingdom Viridiplantae; phylum Streptophyta; class Magnoliopsida; order Santalales; family Viscaceae; genus Viscum; species Viscum album. Next base: position 1,665,756,479 of record OY728143.1, on the reverse strand, counting down.
TGCACCTTATAACCAATATCTGTTAGTTGCTTCTTCATGCAAAGAAGTTGAGTGCATGCTTTTGTGGTGGAGATATATTCAGCTTCAGCAGTACTAAGAGAAGTACTTTCTTGTTTCTTGCTCAACCAGCCAACACATTTCTGCCCAATATAGAAAGCTCCACCACTAGTGGACTTTCTATCTACGACATCACCAGCCCAGTCAGCATCAGAAAATGCTGATAATTCACTGTCCCTGCCTGTAGCAAAAAATAACCCTATGTTATGTGTACCTTGAATGTACCTCATGATTCTTTTTACTGCTGCCATATGTTCCTCCTTTGGATTACTCTGAAAGCGGGCCGCAAGGCATGTTGCAAAGAAAATATCTGGCCTTGTCGCTGTCAGGTACAGTAGGCTTCCAATGATCCTCCTGTACATGGTGGGATCAACAGAGTTCCCATCCTCATTCTTTCCAAGTTTAGTTCCAACCGCAATCGGAGTTGACATTGGTTTGGAGTCTTGCATATTGAACTTCTTCAGCAGCTCTCTTGCATATTTTTCCAGAGAAATGAATGTGTATTCTCTTCAGCCATAGTTTCTTCTTCAGATTCTTCTTCTGAGTCAACATCATTATGTGATTGATGAGTGTTTTGAACAGCTTCCTCTATTTCTGAATTTGTAGTTTCTTCATGTCCACATTCTTCATGACTTTCTATCACATCATCATATGACGTCCGTGAAGCATTTGTGGTTTTCTCTTCAATTATCTTAACATCATTTCTTTCCACAATCCTTCCCAAACAATTGTTGAAACATTTGTAGGCTTTGCTGTTCATTGAGTAACCGAGGAAGATTCCTTCATCTGCGTTGTCACCATATTTCCCCTGATTTCCTTCTTTGTTCCTGATGAATCACTTACTTCCAAAGACACGAAAGTATTTTAGAGAAGGCTTCAGTCCATGCCACAATTCATATGGTGTCTTCGTCTCACCCATATAAAGTCCGGTTCGATTCTGAATGTACACTGCAGCTTGAACAGCCTCTTTCCAGTAATGTCGTGGAATACAACTCTCAATCAGCATAGTTCGTGCCATGTTGTTCACCTGTCGATTCCTTCGTTCAACAACTCCATTTTGTTGTGGAGTTCTCACAGCAGCTACCTCATGTTGTATCCCATGATTCTCCAGATAATTTTCAAATTCAATGGACGTGTATTCTCCTCCATTGTCAGATCGCAACACTTTGATTGTTCGTCCAGTATCATTCTCAGCGATTCGCCGATATGTTTTCATGCAGTCAAGGACATGTCGTTTCCGGTGAATGACCATCACACATGCCATTCGACTGTAATCATCTATAAAAAGGACAAAGTACCTTTCTCCATGAGTTCCGTCAACATTTATTGGACCACAAACATCTATATGAATCAGATCAAGAAGGTGAGATGCCTTTTTCTTCTTTGGCCGATATGAACTGCAGACCAGCTTCCCACGAATACAAGCATCACAGGATTTTTCACGCTCACGCTTCAGGTTGGGGATGTCCATGAAAATTATCAATTTTGATATTTTCTCCATGTCTTGTTGATTGATGTGTCCCAATCTCCGATGCCACAAATTGTTTTCTTCTTCAACAGTCATGTAACATACATTTTCTTCACTATCAACCTGATACAAGTTGCCTTCTGTTCTGCATCCTTTCATAAGTGAATTGCCGGTTTTTCCCTTGATGGTGCAGCCTTTCTGATTAAAAGTAACTATAAGTCCTGAGTCACAGAGTTGACTCACGCTAAGGAGATTATGGCGTAGGCCATCTACGTAAAGGACTTCAGTCTTCTTTAGTTCTCCATTAGCTAATTGGGTACTTCCACTCCCTTTGATTTTCAGAGCCCCATCATTACCAAATCTTATTGTACCATCAACATTCATTATGATATTCGTTAGTAGGCCGGCATTACCCGTCATATGAGATGAACAAGCGCTATCCAGAATCCAGGTACTGTTGTTCTTTGTATCTTTGAGGGCTACCTCTGCAAGGTTCGATTTCTCAATCTTCTTCCTTTCCTTCCATGAGACATTAGATTGAGTATATAGGACTGATGGCCTTTCAACTATCTCTTCCACATACCGAGGTTCTTCATAGTCAAAGTCTTCTGTGAGAGGTGAGAACCTGTTTAAACGAGCAACACTGTCTTGCTGACGAGACTTGACTTGTCTTGAACTTCAGTATGAGGTGTCTATGTCTCTTCTCTGCCTGCAATTAACGGCCTTATGACCAAAGTTAGAACAACAAAAACAATATCCATAGAAATTATTTCTTCTATGAGAATTAGGATATGAGATTGTTCTCTTTTGTTGAGCATCTATATCTTCTCCATTCAGATAGCTTCTTGCCTCTTCACAATAAGACATGGTATGGCCCAGATAGCCACAAAACTGACACTTCATGAGAGGAAATGTCTTCTCACTTGAATTTCTCCTTATAGCTTATTCCTTGGGAGAATAGTAAGACTGTCTGCCATTTTTGAAAGTTTGAGGATAATTTTCAGGTCTCTTTTTAGTTTGGATTGAGGGTTCCTTTTTCAGCACTCTAGGTAACATTTCATCATGTTCAACTTTCATCTTGTCTTTCTTTTGGATCTTTTCACTTCCAGCAGTTGATGACTCAGCCTCACAGCCAATTCCACTCTTTCCCATGCAAGCAGGTCTTTGATCACTCAAGACTTTTCCAACCCCATCTGAACCACACTTGGCTCTTGCAAGTAATTCTGCATCTGAGAATCTTCCGAACTGTATTTTCTTCCTCGATTCTTTTGGAACTGATTATGTCTCCATTTTACTCCTTAGAGTAACTACTTCCTCCTCAAGACCCTCAACAGTCTTGGATTTTTCATCCAGTCTGGATGTGAGGTCATTGATGACCTTTTACTGCTCTTCAATTCTCAGCTTCAGATCAACTGCATCATCATTGCTTTCAATTATTTTAGATTGTACCTTCACAAATTCTTCCAGTCGTTCAATTTCAGCTTCAAGTTGATCAACATATTCAGTTGATTCTTCCACAATTGATTTCCACTTATTGCAGCTCTTACATTTAATCTTAAGCTTACTAACTGCATCCTTAAGTTGCACCTCAGGATCTACACAAGTTCTCAGTTGTTTTTCACCATCAGTATCTTCTGACTTTTCAACAGTGGCCATCATGGAAGCATGGTTCCCAGTTTTGAATTCTGGTTCTTCTTCATCACAGAATTCATTGTCATCTTCTTCCTCTTCACAGACAAAACTCTTCCTTTGCATTTTCTTACCAGATTTGAAGTCTCCCTTTTTGAAGAACCTTATTTGAGGATTCTTGAAGTTTTCATCTTCACTGTCATCATCATTGATATTCTTCAAGCACTGAGAAGCAATATTCCCAACTTTTCCACAACGGAAACATGCGAGAGGTAACTTCCCTTTGAATTTCCCTTTCCCCTTCTGGAACTTTTTTTCAATGAGAGAAAGAATTTCTTTCTCTTCATCATCATCACCGCTACTATCCTTTGAGATTTTCAATTTATCCATGGCCTTGAATGCCATTTCCTTGCTCACCCGAGTCATAGCATCTTCTGGTTTGACTCTCATTTCATAAGCTACCAAACTGCTCAGTAAGTCATCTAGAGAAAGTTTGGAAAGATCTCTTTCCTCAAGAGCTGACACCTTCGCATTATACAGAGGTGGAAGTCTTCTTAATATTTTCTTTACAATATCAATGACTTTGATTTCTTCGCCTAGACCCCGAATTGCTCCAACCACTTCAGTAATTCGATTGAAGAAAGAGTCTGCATTCTCGTCTGGATGCATCTTCAGATCATCAAACCGATTGTGTAGCACTTGTAGTTTCGCCTCCTTCACTTTGATATCACCTTCATAAATATTCTCAAGTTTATCCCACATAGATTTTGCTGAGGTGAAATTCATCACCTTCAGATAAATCTGATCAGAAAGGGCTGCAGTGAGAGCATTCTGTGCTTTAGCATTTGCATCAAGAAGTTTCTTGTCTGTTTCAGTCATAGCCAGACCTGTTGGATTAGTGACATGTATTCCTTGAACAGTAGAAAAAAGAACTTCCATTCCAAGAGATCTTAGATGAGATCTCATTCTGTTCTTCCAGATCTGGAAATTGCTTCCATCGAAGTGAGGGACTCCCCTGACATTGATCGCGTTTTCCATGACGAAGAAGGTCAGATTCAACGCCAGCAACCTTTACGCTCTGATACCACTTGAAGGACCTCGGGACACCCTGAGAGGGGAGGGGTGAATCATGGTGACCACTTTTTCTTTTAATGTGATGGATCTTGTTCCCACGTTGGTAGGAACATGTTGAACCTGTATGAAGATTATGATCAGAAAGAAGACATTCACAAGCACAGAGAAGCCACAACCATTTTTACTTGGTTCACCACTAAGGGCTACGTCCAAGGAGCATACGCCGACAGGTTGTCGGTCGTACCAAAATCCACTATGCATCACTAGCTGTAGATTACAAAAGTTCGGGTACAGTCGCTCTGTCCCAGGCTCACTGCCTTTACAAAGGTTCAGGGATAGCTCACTACTTCCCCCGGGTCACTCCCGTTGACTCCCCCTGGCTCACTGCCGTTGGTGAAGTCCCAATCAGTTTATAGACGTGAGGGTCTCTTCTTCATTTGCATAAGAGTGCATCCTTTGTTGTATGTAGATGCTCTATTGAAGTCCGATTCTCACCAGAAGAAGAATATCACTTTTCCTCAAATGTACCGAGTAGTCTCTCGGCTTTCGTGCAGCTCCAAACACGCCGGTGGGCTTCAGCAAAACCAGGCGCACTTCTCCAAGACAGTCGCGCAAGTCCCACTACGGCGCGCAAGTACAAACTGGCGCGCAAGTGTCATCAACACACATGCGCGACTCTTCCTTCCCCAACTACAAACTTGCGCGGTCCACTTCCTTTCTCTTCCAAACCACCTTGGGCGCACAGCCAAAAACCGGCGCGCAAGCTATACTTGCGCGACAAAATAACCACCTGCGCGACTCAACCACCTGCGCGATGAGAGCTCGAACAAACACTCGGCCTTGAACTCCGTTGGAAATGAGGAGGGGTGGTCCAGTATTTATAGGCAAACTGGACCCCCTGCGCGGCGGCGCGCAAGTCCTCGACGGCGCGCAAGTCTTGTCTTCAATAAACTCTGTCGCGCAACTCACTTGTGCGACCCAACCAACACTTGCGCGACCTTCTTTCCTTAGCCAAATTTTGATGTTCTGATCCTCAAAAACATATGGCGCACAAGTCTTTTATCCTCCAAGAGCACGGCGCGCAAGTAGCTTTGCCAAAAACACTTTACTTTATTGGCCGATTTTTAGGCCCCAAAATTTGGCAAACACTGGGAAACAGCGCCACCTTCACTACTGTTTTCTGCTTGAACGGTATGATCGCTTTGTTGGTACACACCCTGAACTTCCACTGAGGATTGACAACAAACACAAACCATACACCAAATCATGCTTTGAAGAACCTGGTTCCAACATTATATTGGTCAGATTACTATTCCAAATGCTCATGTTACTATTCCTAAGGTCATGAAACTATTCCTTTAGAATAAATTTCTTAATTTCCCTAATACCACTTATTTCATTGTAAATTTTTAATGAATTTGACTATTTAATTTACGAATGATAATAAATTAATTTATATTTACACGGGTATTTACAGAATTTATCCTATACTTAGAACTATCCCTAGGGTTTCCAAACATGTTCTCTAATTATAGTCTCAAAAATTTATGAAACCCAACTCTAATACCAAGTGAGTTGACCCAAGCATCACATACATAAATTTTAAATAATTTTAGATTAATATTAAATATATATAATAATAATACATTCCATATAATCATAAAGGATGAGTGTGTTTTAATACATGATATCTAATAATAATATTCCATGAATTATTTCCATCATCTCCATAATTTTATTATTATAATGTGCACTCCTTAGTCCCACCCTACATAAAATCATTTGTAATAACTGTGGAAAAGGAAACATAAGGAAATGTGTGATCAGATAATGAGTAAGTGAAAACATATGAGATATTAGTAAGCGGTCATATTTAAGAATAACATGATCATTAATGAATGAAAATATGATCTTAATAATTGAAAATTATCTATATAAAATCATAAAACATAATAATTGCATATTGATTTGGATATTCATATTAAATTAATAATAAAATAATCAATGATCAGGAGCATTATGATCGTATCATAAGTAAAAATAATTCCAAAAAACAGTAGCATAAATGGTGACTTATTAATAATTATATAAATATTATGTCATGGATACCCACTAACACATTCTTCACATTTAATTTTACCTTAAGAACATTCTTTCAAACTATTCAGTTCTTAGTAAGAGGAAAATTAAAAGAAAAAACTTAATCTCTAGAAATAACTATAAGAGAATAAAATAGATGAGATTTATCACATATACATTAAATAATTTAATCATCATTAATTTTAGCATAAATAATCCTATTAAATAGTGAGATTGTAATCTAAACCCCTTACGCCAGGTACAACATGCTTTTTATGTTCTTTAGACCTCATGTATAATAAATTTAAATTTATTATAAGTCCATAAAAAATATATATACTTATAAAACCATATTTTGTTAAATTATAACATATTATGACTCATTAATTAATAATAATTCATTATATTCATCATTTTAGGAGTTAACTGCTTCATTTTCCAGGTATGTTTCAATTCAAAAGATAAGGTATTTTCATCTTAATCAGGATTAAATCGTCGTAATAATGTTTATAATGATATAAATAACATATAGATTAGTTACCACATAATTATCAATTTATATTAAAATTATAGACAAAAAAATGAATTAAATTTTTCATAGAGTCAACATTCCATACATATGTAAGAGTGGTGTTTTTATTTTCATACAAAAAAAGGAAAAAGATATAAATTTATTATATTTTTTCAAAAAAAATAATTAAATTATAATTATAATATACATATATCTATATTAAAATCATCATTATTAATCTCAATTTTATGTGGAGATGGTTATTTAATCATATCACACGGTGGAGGTGATAGTCCACACATACGGACAAGTGATACTTTAATTATTCATTTAATGAAAGGGATGATAAAAATTATTATACCATAATCATAATAACATATCAGTATATTTTTATACAATATTAAATTTTTAGTGATTGATAAATTAGATTTATAGGAATTAGAAGATTAAATAATAATTGAAAGAGTTGGGTTATCCTATTACATCTTCTTTGAGGGACCTATTTTGGTTTACACCTTAAGCCTTCATAGGATTGACATAGTGAATGAATAAGAGATCATGAATTTAAAGAAATAATATACGAAGGTTATTTGGAAGTTATTGGATAATAAATTGTTTTAATTTTTTTATTAAGGTTGTGAAGATATGACCTTCTAAAAGTGAGTGGTGGGACGCACATTGAATCCCTTACAAGATTTAAATAATAAAAAATCATTTTCATGTTCATGTCCAAGTGATTTTTTTGAATAATTATACGTTAATATAGTAAATGGTATAAATTAAATAAATGAATAATATTTATTGAAGTATTCATGACATTTTCAAACTTATCTCTTAGTTTAACACCTGATATACCCTCATTAACACTTGTCGTAGTTACCAAATTTCATTGTTTTAGAATTCAAATAAAACAATAATAAAAGTGGACACAATAAATTATTTTTAAATTATAATTAAAAATATAAAATACATATTATCAAATTAAATTAATATAATGATAATAAATTAATTGTAAAATAAATTTGTAAAATGTAATGAAAATCATTTTAAAATAATGCATTTTTATATATAAAACTGAATTAACATCAATTTATTTCATTGGAAAATTTTTTATATCAATATATAAATATTTTATTGAATACATATTATATAATTTTTTTTAAAATTAATTAAAAATTGTAAAAATTGTCATTTATTAATATAAAAACACATTTACCACATAAAAAAAATTTCTATAAAAATAACTCTATTTACCTTCAAATTAATTTTACTATATTCCTAACCATTAGATAACTATTGTATAAATTATTATTCATAAAATACAAACACATTTCAATAAGATAACATTTAAATAATTATTAATATGTATTACTTTAATCTAAAAATACTTAAAACTAAGGAAACAAAATTTCATCAAAAATAGTTATTTTAATCAAAAAATTAATTTATAAAAAATTTATCAATTATTTATTACTGATTAATAAGTAATTTTTATATAACAAAGGCAATTATTTTAAAATTTCATGTTGTTTTTAAACCTATTAATACTTTATAATCAAATGACTTGGTTTAATATATTATAACATATAAATTTTGATCCATACATGGGACTAAATGTAAAGAATGCTATTGAATAATTTAAATTAGTTTAAAAGGAATACATATAATATATTTTGTTGTCACACAAATTATTATCCAACTTATTTTATTTTCCTTTTTAAAACCCTAATATCTTATGTGAATTTTAAATAACCTTTTCATATCTCAATTCTCTAATGTGGAAAAACATCATTCATGCAGCTCCAGTTTTGACGAATTCCATTTTACATTTCATTAATGTTTCATAAGGGATTTAAATATTGTATAATTTTTCTCATAGTGTGATATATATTTCGAAATTTTAACATGTTCCATCCAAACACATAAAAAATAAAAAATGATTTTAAATGTGTGAGGTGTTTTATGATAATGTTCTTTATAATCCTTCAATAAACTCAACAATTATACAGCCTCTAAAAACTATCCTATGAGACATAAAATACCTTAGGGATCATAGAAATATACTAAAAGTTGGATAATTTCCTTCTTCCATTTTTGGATGCAAACCTAAAAATCCATATTCAACATAATTTAATTTAAAGCATTCACAAACATTCTATGGGCCATCTCAATTATCTCTAATCAAAAATGAAAAACTTAAAATAATTATTATAACTTCTTAAATAATTTTAAATCCATTGTATCCTTTTACAATGTTAGAAATCATATTTAAATACACAAACCAGAGTATTTATGTGATCTTTTATGTCTTACCATTCTCAGATCCTCTTCTATGTTCATTACTTTGTGTCTATAATGCCTCCTTTAACATCATAACATTAAATTAATACTTGAAGATTAGATCAATTATTCATCAAATTTTCCCCACATCATATTGAACCTCATCAAATGAGTTATTCAAGTTGTTTATTCAAATCCCACATACAATAATCCTATAATTTCATCCATTTTTTAATATCAATTCAACAGTATATATATATTAACATCTTCTTCATACCAAGGTAGACTTCATTATTGATAAAAAAATATAAAATGGTGAAAATAAATGTATAATTACTCTTCCAATTAAATATCTTTAGTATAGTATTTTGGTATGAGGTATAATATAGGAAACATGGTAAATTTGGCGAGTTAGTATAGTTTAGGAACCCATCTATTAGATTAGTCTCTTAATTTTGGCCCTGATGTACATGAAGGAATGAGGAATACCATCAATAAAAATAGAGGCAAAATATTATAATTAATTCTAATGGTAAATTTAATAGAATTTTTTTATAAGGGGTAATGAAGCAAGGAAGTACTTGAGTGATTATGGTCTTGATTCTAAAGTTCCCAGGGATTTTATTTTTATATATATTTTACAGTCATATTTTTATTTTTTACTAATTTACAACTATTTTAATTTTTAGACTAGTTTATATATTGTTTTCTGTCAATGATACTAAGATGTTTTTTTTCATTTTATCTCTATATTTTTTTAATTTATTTTAAATTACCATCTATTTTATGGTTTCAATGTTTATATTCATATTGTATATATATATTGGATTTAATTCATGTGTTTTATAATATTTTTCCATTAGAATATAATAAACACATATTTCAATTGTATTTGGTCACATATTTTTTGTTTCTGTTATATCATAATAATCTTTTTGATGTTCAAAAAAGGGGATAACATCATTAGCAATAAAGGGACTTATGATGTACACATTTTTCCAAAATTTATTTCATTATATCTAAGACTACTCTAGCTCTAATAATCTAAAATTCATTCCTTTAAAACTAATAATACATTATTTTTTAGCATTCATTATGATTAACTAGTGTGATATTATTTGAAAAATAATATAAATAGAATTATTTTAAATAGTATATAAATCATGCTTAATTGGAGTTTGATATGATTAATTCTTTTAGAGGAAATTATTTTGGTTGGTGAATCTTGTGAAGGTAAGAGAACATAAAATTTGATAGGTAAAGGTTGTTAATTTGAAGTTCCTTAAATGAATATCTAATTGAACATGACTATAGATTTTTCAATTTCATTAAAAGGTAAAGTGGATGAGATAGTTGATGTAAATTATTGTGAGCTTATTTCGATAATTTGGAATAGTTTTTCATGGTGGATTCAATTGACCATGAATATCATGGATTAAACATTATGTATTTAAAATATTATTTAACCTATCATGAATGTAGAATCTATTATTATTAAAGGAAAATAAATACTAACCATTGATAGAAAGAACAAACAACCATGAAACTGATGTTAATTGATCATGGACTTTTGGAAACCTAGAAATGAATAAATACATACAGGTTAAGAGTTAAATATATTAATATAAACAAATACATGTATATAGGAATTTTAATAAAATTATATCAAGAGAGGGATGTGAATAAATTATCCTTTTGTTATAGGAAAATAGATATCACTTTTTAACAAATATTTCACTTCAGGAAAGAGTATATATTTGAGAATAACCCTTATTCTAAAGAGAACTGCATCTTTTAATTATAATACCCAGTCGACAAAATATTATTTTCCTCTCTATATTTTTAAATAGTGATAAAGATTCTAAACTACCTAATTATGAATAAAAATATAATATATATGAAGGAGACTCTTGAGGCTAATGAAATTCGATCCTATACTAAATTATATCTATGATGATAGAGAAATGTGAATATTTTTGGTAAGGACCCTCAGTCCAGTAACCTAGTGCCAGTTACTACATTATTACATTGTCCTTTTTACAAAGGGTAAAATCATAAAGGACCAATTAGTTTAACAGTTTTTTAGAGTAATATAAAGACATGATTCCCATTTGACTTAGGAAAAATCACATATAATGTATAGTAATAGAATATAATTGGAATCCTTTAACTAATTCCAAGAATGTTTCTTCATATCATGGTGAATAGAAACAAAATAAGGGTGAGCTCAAATGCTCAATAAGGATTACATAAAGCAGAAGATATCATGAATTAATTAATAATAATTGATATATAAATGTATATAATTGAACACACATTCTATTTAATCCATAAAGTGACTATAATATGGTGTAATCAATATAGAATAGTAAATAACATAAAGCACATTCAGTCTTAATCAATAAAAAGAAGATGAAATGCATCCATAAATAATATCATATTTAAAATATCATGGATAATAACAAAAATTGAATTTTAAATAATGTAAAAACATAAATATTGGATTTCCCAATCATAGGATTCATGATATGACTACTATTAGGACCTCTCACAAGACTGTTTAAATCTATAGGGTAAAACCCCATTGGATTTGGCAAACTAATTTATCTCATTAGACATATAGATGAATCATGGTGGTATCTATAATCATGAACCACCTATAACAACATTTCCAATTCATTATTTATATATCTAATGTTAAATTTATTTCATGAATCAACATTTCTTATCATCAAATATCCATATTGATTAAAGGATATATATTTATAAATATTTCTCTTGTTAATCAAATAACATTCAATGTAATCAAAATATGTATAAATGATATATAGTTAATAAAATAGTCATATCTGTGATAAAATTAATATTGTTATTTATTATAAATGTTATGTATAATGAAAATATATCACAAGAAACTGATTGTTTCAAATGAATGTTTTCAATCAGAAAAGTAAGTAAGAATGTATAATAATTTTTTCTTCTTTGGTACCATTTAAATTTTATCCTCTTGAATAAGAAACTTGAAACAAATAATTAATCACCACTAATAAAGATAAATTCATTGTAAATAATTAATATGGTTTTATATACACCACATAAAATTGAATGGGTTTATATTTCCAAATATGTCTTAAAGAATCGAAAATTGAGATAAACCCCATTATCCATTGATTCATTTTGGTTGAACATGAATTAAAATACATTATAGTGGTATTACGAATGTTATTAATTTATATAAAAATATTAATATTTATAATATCATATATGACTCATTATAATATTTTACCACCCATTTGTTAATAATATTTAATTATATTCACTGTCTAATGTGTTGATTTCCTTGTTTTTACATGTGTATGTTTTCATTAAATTATCTTTCTTTCAGATATTATATAGATAAAATATTACTAAAATAATATTAATTTAATAAATATTATACTGACTCATTATAAAAAAATTTATAATCACTTCTGATGCTTGTACATGGAATATTAATTATTGTGCCTTGTGGATACAGTAAGTAGTTTGTACACTTGATCAATGATATCATTACCATAACAATTGAAATGGTTAGGAAATGGGTTATATATTAATCATAAATAATTTATATCATGTCATATATGTAAAATATATTCATTAAATTTTTCATTATTACCTTCTATTAAAAATTTAAGTGAAAAACGAATCACATCACTTCGTTAGGTGGTAGTCTATCGTACACAAGAGCGATGTTAGCCTAAATTAAATAGAAAAGAATTTAATAAGGTATATGTATTGTAATAATTCCAAAAGTATAATATTATCATTAATAAAATAAAATTTTATTGAATATATCATTGTATTTATCAATGAAAAATGGTTGTGGCGAAATAATTATATCTGTTCGTGAGGTGGTAGTTCACTGTACACACGATCAATGGTTTCTTTTCGCATTTGACGGAAAAGGAGGTGGATGAAAACTATTATATTAAAAAAATAAAATATCAATTAATTTTAGTTAATTGTTTATTATAATATCATTATTAAATAATATATTTGGTAGGAATAAGAATAAACAACATGAAAATAGTCATTAAAGAACATTACATCTTCTTCAGGGAACATCTTTTCTTTTCCAACAAAAGAATTCTTAGTATGGATTTATGGTCAAAATTAGGGTACTAATATTTTTTAATGAGATTATTTATGTGACTTGGGTTAGTAATTTTTTAATAAAATTAATATTTAATTATTAATATGTGTGGATAGTGTGTGTCAATTTATAAGTGGGTGAGAGGACACAAATGTAATTTTTGTAAAGGATCAATTACAACCTTGTTTTTATCTTGTCAAAAACCACTAATATGGTCCATTAACAACCCTTATAAATTTTAATCACTATAAGGTACATTAAATTGGTGTTTTATATATTTATATGTCATTTTATCCCTTCTCATTTTAGAAAAATTCCATTATAAATCGGGTTTTACCTTAACGGTTGTAATTAATTTTTATTACTTTCATTATTAATAATTGTAAAAAATTAAGTAAAACTAATTAGATAATATATATTATTATTATAAATATTAAATTCGTTTTTAAAAATTAAATTCACATAATTGTAGGAATCAAATGTAAAATAATACACACATTTGTGAAGAAACGATGGTTTCTAATGGGAAAATTCTCATATATATATATATAGGTGTTTAATATAAAAAATCAATATGAAATTGAATATACTAACATAAATTTTATTTATTATAATATATTTCAACTAATTTCACATTAAATCCAATTTAAAATATAATGTAACTTTTTAAATAATTTATGAGAATGAGATGATTTCAAATAAAAATAAGTATTGTCACTTTTCACCGAAAATTGAAACTTTTCAAAAAAAAATACAAATAGTAACCATAAGATAATTTTGATAATATTAAATCAAAAATGAATATCATTTACTGAAATAAAAATTTCAGAAATTTCAGGAATTAAATATTTTTCATAAGCACGCAGGAAGAGAGAATATTGTTTTCTTTAAAAAATTACTGGCTTTTTAGAAAATATTTGTTTTTTATAAAAAAATTATTATTTTATTTTTAACCAATATATAATAATTTAATTTATTTTATAAATCTATAAATTATATAGATATCATAACTTATTTAGTTTTATTCATAACCATTGACTGGAAGTCTAGGATATAATGGTCGTGTTTATATAATATTTTAATTCAGTGCTTTAATTTAAACCTACTGTTGTCTAGATCAAAATAAATTGGAGATACTACATTTAATTAAATATAAATAAACCATGAAGTCTGTAGGTGATAAATTCATCCCTATTATAGAAATTTCATCATTGAAATATCATGGGTATTACCTTCTAAATAGATGAGGGTATGTTTTATATATAACATCTTCTCATTCCAACATTGTTTCCTACATTTTGTGATGTCTCCAAAGTAACATTACCAAAAAATTCATTTGATGCCTCTACACCATCTCTATAATAACAAGAATATGGATAGGTTTTTAACTGTGGTATAGATGAAGTTTTAATTTTATTTCATTAGAGGTGAGTACATTATTTCTGTTTAGAATATACTTCCATAACAATGATATATGAAAAAAAACATGTACTTTTGAGAGAGATTTTAGAGTTTTAATACGGTAATCCAATATTCTAATAATTATCAGTATTTCAATGGGTATAATGTAGCTAAAACATAGATTTCATTTTATAATAATCCTTATGATTCTCTTCCATAGAGATACTCTCATGGAAACATAATCTCCAATTCGGAATTCCAAATCATTCCTATGACAATCTTCATTACATTTTTTCCTACTTGGATATGCATTAATTTGAGCATGAATATACATTATCTTTATTTTTTCTCTTACACATACATTGGGCCTAAATGTATCATTTCAAACACTTGAAAAGAAAACTTTATGTTATGCATTAGTGCATATTAGAAGGATATGATTCATGGTGGTGATTGTAAGATATCTGTTTGAGGTGGTAACATACTGTTGTAGAGTATGTGTGATGGGATCGAGGCTCGATCAATTCGTGTGATGTTCATTCTATTTAAAAATTTTAAATTTGAATTCTTCTTTTGAAATTTGAGTTTTTCTTTTCCCAACTGGGTGCAGGTTTGTAATGGGATGGTTTTGATGTATGGGTTCCCACTTCACTTGGGGTTTGAAAATTACAATAAAAGTCATATTGGATGAATACTTGGTTGGAAATTATTTTTATATAAAAAATCTAAAAAAGTTATATAATGACAACACATACCCTGAAAGTCTAGTGAGCATGACCTCATTATGTATTTTATTGACTAAATAGGTATTTTTTACTATCCATTAGTTTACGTATGGAAGAATGTTATAAAATGTTGCTCGGTTCCAAGATGTATATGAAGACTCTTTATGAAATTTGATATAAACTGGGGAACAAGTTCATACATGATCGAAATAGATATTCCATTATTTATTACAACATAATTAATATAGATACTTGTGGGGACCTCATTAGTTAAGTATTTTTTTCAGTGATAAAATGTGAATATTTTGTTTGGAAACCAATGATAACCCACATTTTATCATTATTTCTATGATTGTTTGGTCATTCTGTGATGATGTATATAGTAATTTCATCCGATTTTTACAAATAAATTGAATAGGATTACTAACACCTCTATTATGTCATACACCATATTAAATTCTTGAAAAATCGAACATCTTAACACATAATTCTAAATATTCTAATGAATTTTATTCTAAAAAAAGTTCCACAAAATCTTGATATATCATTGTCAAACAATGTTGTATAAAGAAGTTCGTGTTAAGATAATCATCTGACAATCTTCTATTTATATCAGGTTTAAATGGAACACGTAATCTCGTTATAAATGTCTGAACACCATCATCAAAAATTATTTTTGGTAATTTCTTATCATACATAGATTTAATTTTCATTAAACATTTCTCATCACCAAATCAATAACTTTGTATCATATCTAATAAAGATTTTTTTCAAGTTCTGGGCGCATGGGAAGCACAGTTGGGCAGCCTCCAATAATTATGTTTTAACTAGATCAATGACCTTTCCATGATTAATATGATGATGAAATCCAATTTCCACAAAATAGAATCAAGATTTATATAAATATTAAAGAGGCACAAAACCTATAGATAAGATCATGCACATCCTGATTATAATTAATTTATATTCATTTTTTTAAGAAATAAAATACCTGGTTCTTCGGTACTTTCTTCATTGATGGTGTCGATCATCTGGGATGGCCCTTTTTTATTTTCTTGTTGCACTAATGATTATCCAAACAATAATCCCTATAGAGGTAATCCAGACCTCCTTTAAAGATCTTCGATTTAGGCCAATTGATTTTTGGGTGCTACCGCAGCATAGAGAATGTCTTGGGTAGATCGATCTTGATCTCCATTTCAATGATCTTCAAGAACGTCTCTCGTTCTTGAGATGGAAATATAAGAGGATTTGAGAGAACATTCCTAATATAGAATTGCTCATGTGTCACAGGTTTCACATACATGACACAATAGGCGTGCCTATCTATTTTTTAACATCGAGATTAATGTATAATATTTAATTATATAACATAAGTTAAATACATTTATAATATTATTTAAAATGCAAGTTATATTATAAAAATAATATTTTCATTATATTTGGTGCCCCAACTTATGAAAAAAAATGTAAATTAAATATCATGCCACATAATTATAACACCGTTATTAATATTTTTTTGGGAAAACTTGTAAAATAGTTAATTATCATCTTGAAAATAATTATTTTACTACCGAACCAAACGTGGTCCCCTCGAACTCCTCTACCATATATTGAACAATGGATTAAATAAATAAATAAATAATTTTCCTAAATAAATATTTTACTTCAAAACTAATAAATAAATATTTATTGAATTTTCAAAAAAAAATAAATAAATATATTTTAATTCACAATATCATGGTAACATATTTATTTAATTTATGGAATAATTTGAACATGAATAAAATTATTCCACTGTCTTGAAAATAATATTTTTCAATTAAATTCAAATATTATTTAATGTATACCACCAGAATCACTTAGTGTGTGACCCTCTAGGATTATATATCATTTTCTTTAGGTGGTCTTTCTTAATGTCCATGACTATTTTCTAGAAATATGTCAAGAAACCAAAGAGAAATAACATAAAATCATAATAGTGACATCCACATATAAATGCTCACTATATTATATAGTCCCTTTTCTCAATATCTCATCATACCGGTTTCAAAATAGTTTCATCGTCCTTTATAATTGACATGTCATTCATTGACCACCTAAGATAAACTAATTGTTACACCATGGCCATGGAATTTTGTGTGATA
The DNA here is from genome assembly GCA_963277665.1 of Viscum album. Classification (NCBI taxonomy): domain Eukaryota; kingdom Viridiplantae; phylum Streptophyta; class Magnoliopsida; order Santalales; family Viscaceae; genus Viscum; species Viscum album. The sequence goes on along the minus strand of OY728143.1, from coordinate 1,665,738,976 downwards.
TTTCTATTTCAATTAAAGGGCCAAGATATCAACTTCCATAAATGAATGTGAACAATCCTTCTTGGCATATCAATTACCAACATGTCATTTGTGACACACCCTATGTACCTTACTTCCCGACAACTGTCAGTGTGATAGTTTTCGTTAGAAAATAAAAGTGTGTGAGCCCTGACACGTATTAATGATAATCATAAAGTCTACGGACCATTACACATGTTCAAAGATAGGAATATCGGATGACACCAAAACAAGTGTAATTCTTACTCTTGGGTATGCTCTCATAATCTCCCGTCATGGAGATTACCATGTGTGAACTTCATTCTACGAAGTCTCAACTACATATGTGTACTCGCACCTGATAGTATGTATACGATGGGTCCCATCATAGTATGTCACCCAACTACAACCCTAAATTTAGGAATATTGTTATATCACTTCAAGATTCTCATCATAACAAGGAATTACTATGACATTGCATATGAAACAGAAACTCCATGACATTATTATGCTATAGTCATGAAGGAAAATGAACGATATCTAATATGATGTTTAATATTTAAATATATTAAATATTCTTGTAATCAATGAAAAAACAGTTGGTTTTAGGGAACCAAATATTATAGTTTTCACAATAATTTTAAATTGAGTGATATCTCTTATTTCGTAAAAATCCCCATGTCAATCATTATATGATTCAAGATCATAGGATCCCACTAAATTCACATTTTGCGTTAGCACTCTATAATCTATTATAATTAATGAATTTTCCACATTATTTTATTTTCCATGGTATAATTTAATCAGAAAATAAAAATTTATGAGTAGATATATCAATCACCTTCATCACATATTTGTCACTTTTTTAAAAATATGTATTTTTGGAATTTATGATCAATGTAAATATAACATCCATCACCATAGAGATAATTTATCCATATATTAAAAGAAATTATTATAATAGAAAACTCAAGATCATGCGTTGAATAGTTCAATTCACGAGTCTTCCATTTTCATGATTCATATTAAATAAATATTCAATTTTTCATTTGGGCACAACCAATTCCCTTCTTTGATGAATCATTTATATCGAAAGGACATAATTTCCTTAGGGTATAGTAAAATCTGAGCATTGAAAAATATCCTTTATAGTTCATCAAAATATTCTTTACATTAAATTATTTAGAAAAACATAAACCCTTTACATGTAATGACAGTTAATAGGTCAAAAAAACATGAAAACAATTTAATGAATAACTAATAGTAACCCGGGAAACTGATGAAACTACATACCTCTTTTATTTTCATGGGTATAATATTCTTAAAAAACATTTTTCTTTACATGATCAAGTGGGATTCCATACCTTCATATAATATGGAAAACAAAATAAACATCGTGAATCCAAAAACCACACTTCCTAAATTTTCCATATAACTCCATTGTTTTAATATTCTCAAGAATGATGCCCAATATCTTCTTATAGTCCTCATATCTTTTACAATACACCAATATATCCTAAATGAATACCATAACAAAACCATAAATATATTCCTTTAATACATTATTCATTAGATCTATAATAATATATATTTCATTAGTCAATCCAAATGGAATTAAAGTAAACTGGAAATATCCATACCTCATTCAGAAATATGTATTTGAAATGTATTCCTTCATTAATTGGAATTGAATATACCTGGAACTAAGGTCAATATTTCACAATATTAGGCTTTGTGAAGTTCATCTATTAAGTCACTAATTCAAGGAAGAGGAAACTTGTTATTTATTACGATAGAATTGGTTTCCTGATTATAAATGCATAGACTCAAAGATCCATCATTCTTCATAACTAAGAGAACATGGTCTACCCATGGTGAACCACAAGGGTTAATAAATCACTTGTCACAAAACTCCTATAATGGCTTATTCATCGCCACTAATTTCCATATGTATATTCTATAATGATTATTTGATATTGTTCTTGCACCAAAGATTAAATCATTAGAAAAATAAAAATCATGCTATAAGGTATTTCTATTTATTTCTATATTAAATACACAATGTATTCTTATAAAATTCGTACATCCTTAATTTATAGGTTTTATTCTATATGCGTAGATTTTTTTCATCTCTTATTCTCCAAGAATCTCGTACAGAAAAGTTGCAGGGGGTGGAATAAGACATGTCTCAAATGATTTTGTCTATTATCTAAAGATAATTAATTCTACATATTCAATATGAATATTAACATCATTCATCTTTCACAAAAAATCATCATATATTGAAATCAAGTTCATATTAGTGATTATATTGAATTCAAGCACATTTATTCTAATTAATTTCTTAAATAAATGATATTTATGTGTCGTTATGGGGACTTCTTGACATATCATTATTTCCATGAGACTTCCATAACGAGTTTTGACTAAAAACTCCCTTCTTAATGTTCAAGGAAAATATCTAATATTATTAAAAGCATGGAGGAAATAGAAGTTTTTGACAATCCAGAATCAAATAATGAATTAGAAAAATTTAATGATAGGATTAAATTGCATTCCACCACATCATTGTTTACTTACACCTCATTTGTCGTTATAATATAATCTTGTCCTTTTCCCCAAGGCCTCTTCAATGGTGGATTCTATGGATTCTTGGGGAATTCGTTTGCAATGTTCTCATCTTTATGTAGTTGAAATAAGGAATACAATTTTTTTATTTCCTCCCATTTCATTCAATATACCAATGAACCTTATTTAAACACTTATATAAAACTAAAAGTTCCTTAAATAATTTTCCATCATGATTCATTCTATAGTTCTCACAACATGTAAATTGATTCATTATCCTCTTCTTCTTTGACAGATTTTTTTTCAGGGTTCTAATTCAAACTCATATTACCTTGATTTCCCTTGATCACACAAAATCATGTTAATTACTTATCCTTTTGATGGCCCATAAAAATATATCATTATATTATGAAAAAGTGTGAGAGACTAGCGCATTTCATAGACTCATTTTAATTCATTCAATAAAATGACAAATATTTCACACTTTGTTGTGTATATAATCCATTTAATACCTTCCTATCAATTTAATGGTGTCCTCATAATCATAAACATTTTATTCATCCATTTTATTATGTTGAGTAATATTATCTTCATTTTAGAGTATTGATAAGGATGAAAATATTTTTGGAAAACAATCGCCTTAAAATCATTCCCTTCCATGACTTATATATCTTCTTCCACTGTATTATTCTTGATCAATGGCCACAATTGATTCGAATAACCATTGATACAATACACTAAACTTGTAAATATTTCGTTTTCATTACATTCCAATTCCATAAATATCTTCTTAAGAGACTAAATAGATTACTCAATAACTGTTTGATTATTATTCCCTTCAAATAATGGGGGCTTCTGTCTCTTGAAGCAATATAACAAAGGATAATCTCATTGAGGAACAGATTGTTCCCTCCATGAATGATTTTTATTAACCTAAAAATTCATCCAAATTATATCCATGATCTAATCTATTCCAATACCCTAAATATTTTATTACTCAGTAGCGCATTCTCTACATTCTCCATGGGTATTGATACCCTTCATTCGTCTAGGAGAAATTCAAAAAAAGGAATTTATTGGATTGTCTTATAAAATTTGGATTTTTAAATCATAATTTGTAATTATAAATATGCTGTAACACTTAACATAAATTAAAATTAATGTATTTTTATTCTCATAATCATAAACTTGGATTCGTTGGTGAAATTATTATTTTCAAATCATTTATAATGGTTTGTATAGAAAATAATAATTATCATAAGAATGTACGCTAGGAGTTTCAATATAGGTTTATAATGTGAAACATTTTTATACACCATGTGACTATTAGGTCAATACCAATTCAACCTTTTCAATTTTATTATACCTAGTTACATCTGTTCCAAAACCATGACCACTTATAGTATTTCAATAGGGTTGTATTTCTCGAAAAACCACATAATCCCTTTTATACTAAAACATCAGGATGTTGCTTTATACTTATTCTCAATGTTTGTAAAATGTTTATGTGACTTAATCTATTTTTTCCTTATTCTAGTTTCCTTGTATTCTACTAAAAACTAATTGAAACAAACTATGATGACCCTAACTCCAGTAACCTGATGTTGATGCCTAATTTATTACATTGGCATCAACACAATGGGTCAAATCCTGAAGGGCCAATCATTTTACAAAATTTCTAGATTCATATACATAAATGATACATATTTTAAATAGGTTAATAAAATAAAAATAAAAATAATAGAATACATTTTGAATCCATAAAACCATTCCAATAATTCTTCATCATAACATAGGGGAAGAAAACAAAATAAAGGTATAATAAAATGATCATTAAGGGACACATAAAGACAAAGATATCCTATATAAATAAAACACATGAGATTTAATCAGAAATTTAACAATGATATGGAATACTAAATATGGAAATGTAAATAATAGAAAACATATTACATTTAATAAATAAACTAGGAATTAAATCCATCCAGAGATAATCTCGTAGATAAAAACAATGATAATAATAAAAAATGAATTATAAATAATGGAAATTAAAGGCTATTAGATTTCATGATATTATACATCATTATACTTTTACTTTCAATACCGTTCTCAGGATATTTTAAAACTAATAGGTAAAACCCCATCTTATTTGGCCATTTGATTTGTCTTATAAGACCTATTTATGCATAGAGGTGTTATACATAACCAATCCCCACCCACAACTACATGTTTAATGTATTTATAATATATAAAATAATCACATTATTTTACAAATCAATATTTCTTATCATCATATATCTTTATTAAGTAAAGGATATAGATTTATAAATATTTCCTTGGTCAATTTAATAACATTCATATTAAATATAATATATTAAATTGATATATGGTTTATAAAGTAATCATATACACGAAACAAAGAATATGTATATTTAATAATATTTAATTTTCCATGAAACAATATCATTGAAATGTTATTATTTAAAGAGATATTTAAAAATGACAAAAGAAAGTGAGAAAGTACAATAATTTTTACTTCTCTCGTATCTTTTAAATTAAAACCACATAAATAATAAATATGAAAAAACATTAATGTTCATCAATAGATATGTATTTCTATTCAATAAAACACTTGGTATGTATATACACCACACCAATGTGAATAGGACCATATTAACAAAAATGTATTAATGAAATTAAAATTGAGATGAAATACCATACATCACACTTCCTTTGGTATAACATGAATTAATATAATATTTAATGATGTTATGAATTTTGTAAATTTAAAAAAATACTATATTAAAATTTTTAATACCATATATGACCCCCTTAAAACATTTTTCCGACCATTTTTAAATAATATTTCATTATTTTCATTATTTCAACAATTAATTGTCTTATTTTATCATGTCTATTTTGTTATGAAAATTCCCATTATTTCCCCTACGGTATAATTACAATAAATATAGAATTATATTATTGTTATAAATATCATATTTACCAATTAAATAAATTTGTATAATAATTCATGATATTTGAACAAAAAAATGAACTACCTCCAATCATAGAGATGGTAGGTTGTACATACGTACTAGAAACAATATAATTCACCTAATGAGTGTAAGGATATATAATATGGTGATACATTAATAAACATAATTGATATAATTTTATACATTCCACCTATATTAATTTATTTTATCATTAATACCTTTTATGCAAAGCATAAGTGAAAAACAAATCACATCGAATTGTGAGGTTGTAGTTGCCCATACATATGAAAAATGTTATCATATTTTAAATGGAATGGAAATTATAAAAGTTTTTGTGATATTATAGTCAAATAATAATATTATTATAAATATTTTAGAAATATGTTAATACCATCATTATATCATTATTTCAAATGTGGTGATGAAAAATGTATTATATTAGTTCTCTAGGTGGTAGTCTACCGTACACACGATTGATGGTTTTGTTTCTCATTTTATAGAAGGGGAAATTCATATATGTTAATCCATTGACATAAGAAAAATATTTTATATATGATATAATGGTTTTATTATATTATCCTGATTTAATAATATTTGATTGAGGTGGGAGGATAAATAAAATAAAATATCTCATTTAATAATGTTACCTTTTCTATAAGGAAATTGTTTTTCATTTGAATAAAAATCCCTCCTATGATGGATTTATGATTAAACCAAAGGATATAGAATATTTTTAGGGGATTTATTATGTGATTTAATTGGGTCTAGGTCGAGCCAAATTAATTTGGTAGTGTGAAAAGGGGTGGCGTTTTATAAGTGATGGAGAGGACACAAATTACAATTTGGATAAGAATCTATTCCACCCACATTGTTATCATGTGAAAAGCCAAAACATGGGACATTATAGACCCATAGAGGTTATTTTGTAGAAACATGTCCAGAAAATTGTTGTTTGAATAGTTTTTAGACAATTTTTATCCCTCATATTTATAGTTTACTCGTCCCCAATTGGTGTTGGAATTGTTTTTAGACTATTTTTATACCTTAAAGTTTTAGTTTAACCCCCCAGTAAATCAGTTTCTACCGTAGTTGTAGTAATAAATTATTATTAATTTTGAAATTCATATTAGTCAAAATAAAATATTCCCATACTAGATAACATAAATTATGATGATTAAAAATAACAAATTCATATTGTAAATATAATTCATGTAAGTGGAAAATATTAATTAAAAATTATATATAAAGACGTGATGAAATAATAGTGTTTCAAATAGTAAATTCTCACATTTTTAAAATGTTTTAAAAACTGAACCAAATGGAATATATTCCAAAAATGTAAATTTTATTTAGAATAATATAATTTATCTAGTTTTAAATTCAATCAAATTTAAAATAAATTTGATCTTTTTCAATATTTTAAATGAAAAAGAAGTTTTCAAATAAAAATTTGAATTATTCATTATTCATTAAAAAACAAACATTTCAGAAAAATTGAAAAAAGTATCCATAAGATAATTTTCATATGTTGATTTAAAAAATTAAATTCATTTTACCATTTAATTTTTTAAAAACTATAAAAAAATTAATTTTATCATAAGTGTTGAAGAAGAGATGAAACGATTTCTTTAAAAAAAAGCAGAAAATATTTCTTCTAATAACAATTGATTTTTTTTATAAATAAAAAATATTGATTTAATTAATTTTATACATACATAATCAATATATTTTTCATTATTTAGGTAACACTATTAATACCCTAAAACATAACATGTAGGTTATAATTTTCATATTTAAATAATATTTTGTATAGTATTTTCATTTAAACTCTGTGATGTGTGTGTTGGAACATTTTGAAGAGATATAATTTAATTAATGGGAAGTAAATAATAAATTATTAGGTTGTTACATTTCCATCAATATTTTATTTCTATGTTTTTTTATTAAATTTTTTTAAAAAAATTCCTCATATTTATTGTTTCTACCATATTTCATTGTAAGGAATGGGTATTTAATATTTATTTCATCTTTTATCATGTAATATCGTTGTGTTGTCCCACAACCTCATAATATATATTTATTTATTTTGATAGTATTAATATAGATTTAAATATTATATTAAATGGTAAAAATATGGAATAATTTGAATATGTATGTATAAAGAATGGGTTTTTAGGATATAGCCACGTATTCCAATGATTGGGAATGAAATCTTAAGTTTTTAGATGTCTTTTGTGGTTTTATAAGAGGTTTAAAGGTTTAGAAGTTGTTAGTTGGGAGTGAAACATGCATCATATGACAATACATGACACTGGGTAACCATTCGGGAAATACTAGGTACATGATGAGCTTGGCTAAAGGGTGGGTATCCATATAAATAAAAATACTGCCCAGGTGACCCATATCGGGTACCTAATTAGAAGGTGTATATTTTTTATAAATATATTTCTTGTTGGAACTTTTGTTTGAAATAAATTTAAGCATTCTTTGGAATCATTCTAACTTAAAATTATAATGACCACTTTTCTACTATCCCTTAGCTCCTTGGGTCTTCTCTATCCCCTCTTTCAAATTTCATCAAACTATAACATCATAAGGTTGTTTTTTATTAACATGATATTTTAAATACTTTATAGTATTATTATATTCCCTCACTTATTATTTTTACCTATTTTGCATAATTTATATAGGATTCTATGATAAATTCATTTTTTCTATGGAGGGATTCATTCATATTGATAGGATTCTTCTTTTCCTAATTATATATAATCCTGGACGGTTGTATGCACAATGTTAATCATCATTTTAATGGAATGGGATTCAATTAAGATTTAATATATGTTTTTTTTATGATTTTTTAGCTGAATAAAAACATTATTTGTTTTTAGTAGTTGGTGTATTGTTGTAAATTGTGATTTTGGATAGATATTAAGAGTTAACTATGTTTTTTTTTGAGTTTAAGTCTAATTAGATTTTTTTAATTAAATTACATGATATATGTGATTATTAAAAATTATTTTAATGGATTTTATGAGTTTCATGATGCTTATATATACCAGTAAATCTCTCCAATTCTTATAATAGTTTTTTTTCAACCTTTCAAGTGTTTATAGTGGTATGAATATAACATGACTACCTTGAGTTTTCAAATTCATTGATAAATATTAAACTGTATTATCATGAAATTGGTATAATTTATTATTTACCAATACTACGATTTCATACAAGTTAACTAGTTTAAATATGGTTTAATATGACACATTACTTAAGAATTCTTTCATTACATTTTCAAACATCGAGGTCAATTAATTTTCTAAAATACAACTATTTACATACTAGCATTAGATTTAATAATTAAAATTTATTGAGTCGGATTGAACATATCTATTATTTTTTTAACTTATATCCCATCCATGATCATGTTACGTAGGTAAAATCCATGTAAATTGAATTCTTTAATGAATTAACCCTTTTAGGGTGTTGTGATGTTGTGAATACAAGAAATTCTCTTTAGGACTTATTTAAATTTTATATTATAGATTCACTTCATCCACATGAAAAAATAAAAAATTATAATTAAAGGTACAGTAAATTAACTTTGGTTATGTATTAATTTCAGTAAATATATGATATCTTGGTTAATTTGGTTTTAAAAAAGTTGATTGAGAACTATAATAATTTGACCCAACATAGGGTATTATGTTTATAATCAAATATTTTTGAAATCATTGTATTTACATGATTTATTATTTAAAAATAGAAACTTCTATAAATATATTATTCTATAAAATAACAATATTTATGATTTTTTTGTCTATTTAAAATATTTTTTAGAAAAACAATAATCCTTTAAAATAGGTCTCAAGATAGTGATGTTTAACATTTTTTAAAACAAGGTGTAAGAGGGAGAACTCTTTTAATTATAAAGTAACCTTATATTGATAAAAGTCAACTTATTTGTTTTAATAACCTTGATTTCATGAGTTCTTAACATTTTATGTTATAATGTGATATGGATTGTAATGGTATCAAAAATTCTACTAATAAACAAAAACAATAATCATGATTTTTAAAAAGGGAAAAAATTAGGTATCTAACTATGATCTTAAACAACCTTAGATCATATTATGTGAGTTTCATACGTATTAAATAATTTCATTTCTCTAAAAGGGACTCATAGGATAAAAAATTATTCCTTGAAATAGATATAATAGAAATATATACTTTTGTTGGTATGTTATACAACACCATTAAATTAGCATACCCTATTAGTTTTACTTTATGGATAGTCTCCAACATTAGTTATCAATATTTTAACATATCTATTTATTATTACTTGACAATAAATTTATATGGATCTACACAATTTTTTATATTTGTATGTATAATATCTTATAAAATTTTTAGGAATGATATATCAAGTTTAATTATTTGATATATGGAATTCATATTGTTTTAAAATAAAAAATTTGAATTTCATTTAGATTTTTCAGGTACAAATCCATGATAAATGGATTTTTTACTACCATAACATGTAGAATGTTTTTAGATTTGATATAGTGTATTGTTTTTATTGTCCACAAGACTGGGTTTACAATTGAATCACATATAATATTGAATATGATGGGTGTTTCACCCACTATTATTATACCCCTTCCCATATTTTTAAATGTGTGGGAGATCTGATTTCCTTGAATGTGTATACATATTTAGATTTATAGGCATTGATCTTATGGAAAAAGCTGATATATATAAGCCATTTCATAGGATAGACATCAAATTTAAATTTGGGTTCATGAAAATCATTAGGTTCTTGGAATTTGTGTGTCATATTTCTTTTGTCAACATTTCATCCATGTGGTTCTCAATATCACATATGGCCATAATTCTTGGATTCCTCAAATTAGTGTGTGGTCATCACTAAAGTTATCCATTATCCTTATGTATTCTACTTACATGTCAGAATATTATTAGAAAAAAATATTAGTAGTATTATTTGTAATGATGAGATATTCCCATTTATAGGACGATGAAATGTATTTGGAATCTTGTAATGTTTCTTCATGGATCAATTGATCATCATTAGGATTGTTAGGTTACATTATATCCATTATTTCTACAATATCTTGGATATATATAGAATATAATGTAAACAATGTATAAATTCTTGTAAGATAAGTGAATTTATCATTAATATCTTTACATGAATGATCGAAAATAGGGTTAAATAGTGGCTTAATATAGTTAGTGGTTCCTTTTCTATAGAATATATGAGTGATATACTATCTCTAAAAAGAATTCATAATCAATATATAGATGATATTATCAATTGGATAACCAAAAATGTCACTAAATAGAAGAGTATAATTCTCTCTTTTGGTAGTAGTATCACATTGCTTAATAGAACAATTTTATGCAACCCTTTTCATATTTTTTACTATCGGGGAACCCAAATCTATTATCACAAAAATTGAAAAAACCAATGAATCATTTTATCCGGGACTCATACTAAGAGTTGAGATGATAATGGTTGAGTTTTTCAAGAATGTATAACACTATCAAAGAGGTTGGATTTCATATAATGAGTCTCCTAGACTCCAAGAAGTGCATGAATGAAAATATTATATGAGAGTCATTGGATGGTAAATTCCTTTGGGTGAGCTACATTTGATAGTAAATATATAAACCATGGCCATATCCTACTTATAGAATATTCTTATACTAAACCTATATGGAAAATAATTTATGTTTTTCTTCATATTTTATATAATCACTCTTATTAGTTAGTAGTTCATGGATACATAGCCTTTTTCCATTATAGTTTTATTGGGAGTCATTTATTCATTCTAATAAAAACAATTATAGATATTTCATTATGAACAATTTGTGAGTAACTATAGAATAATATTTTATGATGAGAGTAAATGAAAAAACATTTCTAGCATCCATCTATCAGAGGATCCTAATAAGAGCATGTTCACTCTTTCAAGGTAATGTGCATTTATTGTTTCCCAAATATAGTTATGTTCAAAGGACAAAGAAAAATAGTTTGATCTACTATAGTAAAAGAGATCTTTATCCGATATAATTTCCTTGTTTGGCATGTTATTGATAATTGTATTCCCATAGATCATAAAGTACAAAAAATGGTATCCAACATACATTGAAATTTACATTCGATGATAACTCTACTATGGAATATTTTATATATTTTTTCCTTATATGAATATGCCCAATTCATCTAATCTTTCATCAGTAACTAGACTATAATTTTGGATGAACTCTTATCATAAGATTATATCCTCTTAGAATGATTACATTATTTAGTGTTAATTTTTTTGAAACACCAAGGTCCATAAAATATATATTACGTAAGATCTATGGTGAATCTGGGGGACATGTAATTCATTGTGACACCATTCATAGTTTAACACCCTACTTTGTTTAAAATATAAAACTCTATCTCTTATAGAATACAATTATTCTATTTAAAAACCCTAATATATCCCAATATTTCAAGATTTTTCTTCCCCGATACTTACAATGATTTGGTTGGGCAAGGAGAATTCATAGTTATTAGGTGAGAAATAAATATCCTCATTTAGGCCATAAAGAAAATACAGATGGTGAATATGATAATAGAAACATATAGGAATGTTCAATAATCTAATATGTAAGAGGTTTTTTCACATATATTCAAGGACATTAATGGAGAAGGTAATTATATATGTGTATAAGATAAAACTATGCTTATATGAATCAAAAATTAAATAATTTACAATATAGTTTGTACTGGGGTTGAAAGAAACTATGAATAAATGTTAAATTCCTTTTTAGGACCTCTACCACCGCATTGATTTATTATATACAATATTAGATCCTATAAAAACCTTGTTAATTAGAGTATGGGTGACATTCATACAAGTAAGAGGGTGAATATGGTGGAAGATAATCACTATTATAATGTTTTGATGTTCTTAGATCAGTGTGAGACCACTGAGAGTGGTGTTGGTGAATTAGTGATCTCTTTATTTTCTGAATTATTCTCAACAACTCAATCTAGAGAGCTTATTAATGTTTCTGATCCACTAAAATTTATATCTTTCCCTCAGCTTGTATTTAGTTAATATAAATAAATTTATTAAAATATAATAATTACATTGTTCGATAAAAATACCGACTCCTCTCCATATTGTTCATATCCCCCCCCCCACATTGATTCTTTACTAACTTCATCAACATTACAACCAAAAATGAATCAACCAGTTCTACAATCTAGTAATTATTTATCTATTTGAATTTGGATTTACACCTATAAAAAATAATTCTCCCAAAAACATATTATACTTGTAACATTCATTATGTTCTCCTCTTCCTTTAAACTTGGTTATACCCCTAGCAATAGCCTTTTGAATAAATTTTTATTCCAAATAGATACAATATCTAACTTTTTTAATATAGTGTATAATGATATTATTCTACAGATTTTGTTTATCTATAAGAATGTTGGATCACCTTTTCCTGTGTATAACTTATACAAGATATTAAATAGATCTATATAGAGCCATCTAGTCTCAAAACTTCCTCCTGGTCACAGGATGACTAAGATTTACTCCATCCTTATCAGAAGTAGTCTATTCAATAATACTCAATCTGGTATGTTGTGTCACATTATCCTAAATATTGTGTTCTCTTTGTAATGAACCTCAATCTGGTACTCCATCTATCTAATGTAACTCAGTATAATAAAACTCCAGCAAAAACTTAGGTTTATGATCCTCTACATAATGCACCATAGTCTGATGACCATTTTCAACTAATTCTCATATTTTTCATCCAAATATAATATTATTCGGAAACACATGTTGTTCTCTCTCAAAAACATTATCACATTATTTAATTTTTTAACATTAAAAAAATATCACATGAATGATCATCCAGCCCTTTATATAGGAATACCTCCTCCAAACATCTATGATGAAACATGAGATTTAATTTGAATTCAATATTGAATAGAAATTTCATTTGACTACCTTCAATTCCATTGAAACATCATAGTTAACATACTTCATCAATGTTTCCCCAATTATCACCTATAAAAATTTCGTCAAAACACCAGGAAATCTTAGAAAAGTTGGAAATTATGGATGTAAATCTAGAAATCAACACATGTAATTACATTACAATAATTTTTAGACCTCATAAAACATTTTTGTGGAGTAAAAATAAAAATCTAGAATTGTATAATATGTCTTCATAATGAATCTTTTATATGATGGACTCTATTGAGTACTCCTTCATCTTTTCCCATTTAGTGGAAAAAATGTATTCTCTATCTGATCCACCCTCATATGGTTCCTATTTATTAGAAAACCCCTATATGATGGATTAATTTTTTATATGGACGATTAATTCAAAATTATTTTTGAAGTGAATTTTCATTTATCTAGGTTTTTTACATCATCATATTTATTTTTCTAGTACCATTGATTTGTTTCCTCCATCTAATGGAGTCACAGTAGTCTTTTTGGTAATAATTATATATTTTCTCCATTTAGTAGACATTGAAATTATCTGTCGTACCATTCCATTTAATTCATAAAATTCCTATCTAATCAATGTAAAAATCTATCAAATGGACATTATAAAAGACTCCGTTCATTTATCACTTACAAAAGAAAACATCATTCTACTCAAACATCATCACTTCATATCATAATCTTTGTAACAAAATTATTGATTGTAATATTTTTGAATAAAAAAAATGAATCATGATATATTTTAGGAATCGTGATGTTAGAAACATTGAGTAATACCACAATATCCTATGAAAAAATATTGCTGCTCTAAACTATGAAACCAAACATCTCTCAAAAGAATCAATGTTTCTCCATGTAACATACTCTCAAAAAACATATCTAATTATTAAAAATAAATTCATAAAACAAACTATATAATAATAATGTCACACATTTTTCTTATTATTAAAATCCCTATTATTCATTTCTATTAATATTTATGTTCAATTTTTTCTCCCACATATATTGTTTTCATTACATTTATAAACATTTAGGAAAATAAAATTAATATGTAAACATATTGGACAACATACATTGTTTTATTTATTTTCATAATCCTAAAAACATTAATCCACAAAAGAATAATATACCATTATAAAAAATGATAAATTAATTAGAAAAATACAATACTATGTGGGTGGAACTAATGTCTAAAATGATATTTTATAAATAAGGATATTAATTATTTCCATAAAAATTCATTTCATTGGTACATTCCATAAGGTTATTCCATTATATTTTTATTAGGGTATATATCAATATGTTTTTTATTATCAAAATTTCAAACATCTCAATAGAAACCTAAAAAAATAATGTGTTTAAATAGAACATCCCCTATATCTCAGATTTCTAAACAGTCAACATTCTTTTATGAAGATAAATTTTATAAAATAAACAAAACTGTGATAGACATACCACAAATTCATCTTTGATCCTATAAAGGGTAGAAATTCATCCCATGTTATAGTGATCACAATGTCTCATGGTAGATATCTATTCCGGAGTAAAACTAATAAAACACTTTTGGATCTAATTTACTTTTCCTCCTTTTATTCCATACAAGATAGTTCAAATAAATATGAATATTAGGAATAATATTTAATATTACTCTTCCATATAATTAATAATCATGTTGATATTCCTCTCTCATACTAAAATTATTATTCTCCTTTTAATCATTATAAATATAAGTCCTTCCTTGTGAACAAACATCACAAATTTCTAACATAAGTCTTACGATATATTAATTCTTCAGATGATGTTATTATCTTCTCATAATTTTTTAAAATATGTTTGTTACATTTCGTTTGGAACATCATTTTAAATATATTTTTTGTGATATTAAGATAGTAAAAAAATTATTATCATGCCCATATTTCTCAGACCTTTTGATTTTATTCAAGATCTTCATACCCCTATTTTTATGTAAATTATTATCATATTTATTAAATTTTTCAAAAGACTCTCACTTCCCCTTTTCACTAGTAGGGATTTTTTCTTTTTTACATCTCTTAATCATATTTTATTTAAAATGTCCAAATGATTTGGAACCCTTTATTTTCTATCTTTTTTTTCTTTAGCTTATTTTTTTCTCAACATTCATTACCTATTCACATGACTTACTCAATAATATACCATTTTTCACATTTTTTAACTTTCATGTCAGCATCATATTTCTTCCATAACGTTTTTATAATATATCCTTACCATAATTGCCCTTTTATTCAGAACACATTCATGATGGAGACATATTTCCACAACATGAGTATTATTTATTCACAAATTCTCCAAGACAAAAACAATTACATATGAATATTTATTTTTTATACTAATAGTAGTTATTTTATAATGTTTTTTTGAGTATATATCTTGACAAACTACGGACGTCTTTGTTTGGGGGAATTAATATTGAATGATTCCACAATTTCATTATAGAAGATGACTTCCGATGAGTCTTTTTAGACTGACTAGATTTAATCATATATTATGAACCTCAATTATTGTTAAAGGTACCTGTGTATTAACATTTCTTAGGTAAAGAATCAAACTACCTCTATGGAACCATCTTCTTAATGGAATGAGAAGATTTAATTTTAACATTCACTGGTTTGGTGATGTCTTTCTAATCATCATTAACATAATTTGTGTCATAAGAAATATTGATTGTGTATATGAAAACGCTTAATAATTCTCATCAAATTATTCTACAACATAATTTAACATCTTTTCAAATCCAAACAGATTAAAATTGAACTTCAAACATTCTAAAAAAAGTGTTGTGTTATCGATGTTAAGATTCTTTTATCTGGAAAATGTTTAATCAGGATATTTCAACCTATTTTCAACTCAACCACTTCTACATTATGTTATTTAATATAATAAAGGATTTTCATATCCTTTTATACATGATCAATATTACAAAATTGAATTTCAATAGTTTCAATATTCAACTTTTTCTTCTTTATATTGTGTAGTATATTTTAATAATTTGATGCTTACATGTTTTATTTTATTACCCCTTACAGTTATGTTTTCTTTTTTAAATCATCATCCCACATTTTTGAATAAAATTTCCTTTAATCATGATCTATGAGGTGCATTTTACTAATATATTCCATTGTGGGTGACAAATCATCCCATTATCATCTTCTCAACCACTATTATTTCATTAATATGTCAATATGATTTTGTAACATGATATACTTGAAGAAACGTCTATAATTTTTTGAGAAGATATATTTATTATAGAAAAATTATAATGTTAGGATATTGTATTATTTTCCTCAACATTTCTAACATAATGATTACTATATTTTTTCATGATTCATGTTTAGTTTAATGTTGAACTTTTTGGTCAATAAATTTTTCTTAGATATGAAGATATGAATTCATGAAGTTTTTGGTGTAAAAATTTTGATCTTTGGAGTGATCACCATGTGGTGATTTTTTGAAATAACTTTGAATAACATTTTATAATGATCATACAGATATGTTTACAAATTTTATAGAATTATTATTTAGAGAAATTTTATGTCTATTGGATGGATTAATTGTTTAAGGATTACTAGAAATGAATCTTTTATTCACATGGATGGAGGAAATATGGAAAGATGCCCAAGAATTGTAATATGTTTCTATATTGAACATTGGGAAATTTTATTTCATAGAATATATATTTTTGAATCCATCAAATACAAAAATATTGATTCCACCATATCGGGTATTTCTAGAAATGTGAAACTTGATAAGGGTGTATCGGAAAATAAAATTATTTGTGAGTCTACTAGATAGTGAAAGTTGAATATTTTATAAACATAGTCTATCATAGAGAGAATTTATTATGATGAAATATTAGAATGATATTCCTTATTGTTTTCACAGTAGAAAAACGACATAGGATCTTTACAAATCAATGTAAAGTCACATTTTATGATGATGCTAAGCATTACCTTAAACCTTCATAAATAGTTCTGATATTTCATAGTGTTTAAAGAAATTATTGTGTTATTATTTGATAGAAAACATGTAAATAATGTTAACTACAATTGTTTTAGTCTTTGAAGGTAGTCAAACAATGTTTTATTTTAAAAATAAAATAAAATTAAAGACTTTATTTATACCTTTTTTTTTGAAGAAATATAAATATATAAAGGGGTGTAGGATCATTGAGGTATTTTTGATTCTATTGTTAAACTGGAGTGAATGTTATCCTATTTTATAGATAGAAAACTATTATTTTTCAAAAAATATTATAAATCCTTGATTAAGAGGATAATCTGATGAATAATGAGCATCCGAATGAGGTGCATCATATATAGGATCATTAGACTGAGGTTAATCAGTTAGATGTTCATCAAAAAAATCATTTTATAAAATTATTATTGGATTAAGGTATGATATATAAAGTACACAAGATTTAGGTGTATCATAAAAAACATATTAGGTGAAATATTATTAGAATAAATACTACACAAAAGGTTTCATGAGATCCAAGTCATTGAATGATCAGGAAGATGTATCAAGACTAGAATAAAATTAATTTAATTATTGAATAACTATAAAAAATTATACACTATAAATTTTGATGAAACATTTTTTAGGAGGAATATAAAAAGAAGAATACATTTGTAAAATTGATCAACAAAAAATAATGAATAGGTTGTGGCTAGGGGAATAACTAGTTGTCAAAAAAGAATTTTGGTGGAAGCGGAATAACTATTCATGAATGAAGACGGGAAAAGATGTATTTTTTGTAGTTATAATAAAATATAGAGTATGAGTTTATTATTTTTGGTAGAACGATAGTCAATTAGTGGAATTATTATTTGGGAGTAGAACCATTTTCTTCATGTTTTATTATAATTAGGAAAAAGGTTTGAAAAGAATCCATGTATGGGGGTATAACTTACATGGCACAGAGTATGTATTTATAAATTACCATTTAAATATCATGTGTTTATATAAATCTTTATATTTACATGAAATTATTTTAGGTGGAAGGATATCTTTGTGTTTTTCTATGACACTAATAAGTTTTATTAGTGGTGATCATGACAAGAATTTATAAGAGAAAGTGATCACTAATTCATCCCTCCCCCTATCAGCGGTCACAAATTAATCTGTGAACAATACAAGGTATTGGATCTAAGGTTACCTCTTAAATATCCTAATAGTTACTATGTATAGATAATTTTAATTAAATTAAAAAATATTTCATATGTTTGATGGTATGAATAGTCATAGTTGTAGGGATATTATATTAGCCTAACTTCTAACTCATCTACTATAAATAAGATATTATTTTATAGTGGGATTTTCTCCTATTAATGAGGTTGTTTTGTGAGATATTGATATGAGAAATCTGGTTTTTTTGTTAAATAAAAAAATTCAATTTTTATGGTTCACTCTAAGAAAATATTTAAAACATTTATGGTGTTTCTGACTAATAATGAGATGTTTTATAAATTGAGAAGTATCTTCAAATTGAATGTGAATTCGAGGAGGATAAGTTAAAAATCATGAGGATAATATTTTATGATGTTATGATATATAATGATGAAAACATTTATGATTAATTGATGAGGATAAATTATATTTTCCTAAATATAAAATGATTTTAGGGATAAATTACATGATTCTACAATTATAATGAATCTAATAAGAAATTATTCAAATAGTTTCAATCCTAAGGTCTCATATCTATAATATCAAGAGGATATATCATTAGATATGATTAAGAATAATCTTGTATCATATGAAATTATAAAATAAATACAATTTAAGGATATGTCTAAAGATGAAGTAGCTATTTAAGCTATGTTGCAATGGAATATTAAAGATAAAGAAATAGTGGAAGAATCAAGTGATTTAAATGTAGAGGAAGATGAAGTGATTTTCTATAAAAAAATTCTCTATCTAAGAGTTGTTGTAAAGGATCGTTGATCCCCCCCACCCCCCTCTTAGTGATCACACATTGTTCACAGATCTTTATGGTGACCAAGAAGAAACTCTTAAGATTTAGTCATACCATGATCCCCTTACCATGAATTGTAATATCATTATTCTTAGGGATGCCTACTAACTTCATTATTAGATACTTCCTCTGTTTGATTTTATAGTATTCGTTACAGTAATAAAAACTTCAAATTATGAGTAGTATTTGAACATATCTATGAAGATAAAAAAACAAATAGATGTTTATATATAATGTATATTTATACATTTTTGGGAATGGTATCATGTAAGGGATGCAACAGGTTATAAATATGAAAAATATGTTTTGCTCAGTGTAGGAATCTTACTTATAGATTCTCCAATAATACATTAATGTCTATGAATATCATAAACATTTATTGATGCCCTACTTTGATTATAGATTTCTTGTAATACTAATTTCATAAATATATATATATATATATATTCATGGATACTTATTGGTTAAACTATGTACATGGAATAATGAATTTATTATTTTTCTTTTGGAGTATTAGGAATACTTTTATTAATTATGTTTGTAACTTGTTTATTTCTAGATACATTAATATAGAGATTTGTTGGATATATGAGATAGTTGTTCAAGGTGTCACAAGTGTAGGTTTCAAATGGTGATCATATTGTAATTATTATTTTTAAATAGTCCAATAACTAGGTGAGTCATTCAAGATTTTTAGTATGATCCAATCATAACATATAAAAAATACCATAGTAGTTAAATCACTCACCAATGGTATGATAAATCCAATGGCACTATCGTTCATCCCATAGGGACCAGAAAATACTCATAGGGTTTCGACATCCTTGATCAAGCACTTTTGATATATCCATGTTGGGGCTACCAAAATAAGAATCATATCAGTGTAAGATTTATTGGGATACTTATAATTGTTATACATGAGCTAGAACTTCTAGGACATGGTATTATACCAATAAAAAATCATAATAAACCAATTTTGAGTGGATACTGAAGTTACTAGGGAATGTACAGGTACCATGTAAGAACTCTATGTTTATGAGATCGGTTTATTTACCCATATTTTGTATGATGGTATAGAACTGAAGAAGTGTATAAGGCTCAGTTTTGATAAATTTACATTGGTTTTCCATTCCCAATATGGTTTAGTTGAGTATTATATCATGTGCAACTTATTTATATTACATCTCAAATATGTTATTTTTTGTAAAAATCAAAACAATATATAAATGTGTAAAATAATTTATTCATACAGTATTAGTTACTATATAAATAATTAAATTTAATCCCATATTGTTCATGTTGATATTGATTATATATTCAATTAATAGTCTTGTATTGTTAAAATTGTTAACAAAACTATGTTTATGATAACTCTAGATGTCTTATCTTTAGAAATATATTATAATATTATTATACTCCCAATATTTTGGGGAGTGATACCAATTCTATTTTTGTGTTATGTAACCGGGCATTTCCAATCATTCATGTTATATTCTAATCCTGATCTATTTACTTTTTTTCTTTTTGATATATACTATTAAATAGATTTGGAAATAAAATTCTAAATCTTTTTTTTCAAGTACTAGTTATAGTTACACACTATTAAGATTGTTTTATAAGTTGTGATTTTAGTTTGACGAGTGTTCTATATCATTTGTTATTCACCATGATCTAATACATTATTAAATGTTTTATTAACAATTACATGAGTAATAATGTATGGATTTGTGTGTTTTTAAAATTAATGAAAAGTATTTGATCCATAAATGTTTAATATGGATTTACACATTAAAAGTTTTTGAAAAAAATTGAATCATATTTTAAAAATTTTAATTTTATAGTGGATGGTTTTATTATAAACATATGTTTTAATTAATTTTCAATTTAAAAATATAAATTAAATAAGTTTTACTATAATATTATTTCACTTCCTTATTTAATGATGTAATGTGAATTTTGAAAAGCAATGTTGAGAGGTGACTTCCCTAACTGAAATTTTAGGATTAGTTATTCTTGAAATAAAAAATTGTGGTTTCAAAAAATGAATTGAATTATGATGATTGGAATAGAATTTTTATTTATTAAAGTAATTCAAAAAATTATTTCATTAAATAGATATTCGATAGAGAGAAAAAAAATAGTACACCCTATGTAATCCATATAAACAAGATCAAATTATGTTATGTTTATACTACTGGTTAATATTCAGGGAATTATAAAGATTAATTAATATTTTGATATATTTAGCAACATATGTTCTAAATATTTTTTTTATCTTAACGAGACAAACATTGGATATATGGTAGGTGTGTTTAGGTCAAATATACTCTAACTGATGCCATGATTTTTTGGAATTTAGTTATTTATCTTATTTATAAGAGCAATACATTAGAAGTGTTAGTATAAAAATATGTATATGCAAGTGTTTTATCTGTTAGTATATAGAATGGTGTTTGGTGATTTGAATTTCACCCCAAACACATTCACCAATATAAGGTGTTAAAATAAAATCGTCACATGTTTTGTTGATACAATCTAATGTGACTAATATTTTATCTTCCATAATTCTAATATAAATAACAAATATTGAGTCACTTATATCATAAAGGCCATTTAATAATTGGGTTTTATATAAATAGAAAAACTCATAAAATGTTATATCATTATCATCATATTTATTAATAAAATAAGAAGGGGGAAATTGGTTAAGAATCCCAATAAGAGGCCTAGGGGGGCTGAAAATAATGTAATCCAAGTTAATCCCCTCTCATAAGATTAATCACTTCTTGTTTAAGATGGATTAGATTGTAGAAACAAGATGTATCTGATCATTGATCTGAAAACAATTCAATATGGGTTGCCACCATATTCCCTTCAAGCCACGTTTGACTCTCCCATATATTAGATATTATTCTCACACTTTTCCAGATAAGTATTCGATAAACTTGGGGCTGGGTTAGTGCCATGGTGCAAGTTAAGGAGGATTTGGGAGTTTGTTTCACCTTCAGCAATGTCAATCTCCCTTGCAATAGAGGGTGAGTCCTGAAAGGAAGGAACATGCCTCTTCTATGTTGGGGGTACCCTTACCCAAGAAAGTCGAAAATGTGAAGACAATGGTGTCAGTAAGATCACGATGAACCCCTACTCTCATCATGTTTCCCTCAATGCATGAGCCATTTGTGTTGAGGTTTAGGCCATAGGGTGCTGTATGCCACATGAACAAATTAGCATCGGAGACTTCATCTGGGATACTGTGGACAATAATTTACAGAGGCTGAAGAGAGGTAGCTTCTCTCTATTCCTTAATATATCAGATCAAATCAAGTATAAGGATACGAGTATGGGAAATACGCTAATGTTTTCCCTAATGATGTTCTGGTTCTAGAACCTCACAGAGTGGTGGACTTTTATATCGACTTGTATGTCGGAACGACACCAATATCTACACCAACATATCAGATTTCTCCCATGGAGCTTAGTGATCTACTGGTACATTTAGAGGACTTTTAGAGAAATTGGTTTATTAGGCCCATTGTTTCTCCTTGGGCAGACCTGATTTTGTTCACCAAGAAGGCGAATGGTAGTTTGAGACTATGTGTGGTCTATAGGAACCTAAAATAGGTCACTATGAAGAACTAGTACACACTAAGGAGGGTTGATGAACTCTTTGATGAGCTGAAGGTATCACAATGGTTTTTGAAGATAGACCTCGGGTCATTCTATAACTAGCTCAGGGTACGAAATGAGGATGTACAGAAGACGTCCTTCAGATGTCGATATGGATATTATGAGTTTTTGGGTATGCCATTTGGAATGACCAATGACCCAGTAGTGTTCATGGGAGTAATGATAGGATCTTATAGACATAACTAAATTGCTTTTTGGTAGTTTTCATTGACAAAATCTTTATATAATAAACTTTAGAGGATGATAATGGCTATCATCTACAGGTAGTTCAGGACACACTCCGATAGCACCATCTTTATAGTATGCTCTCGATGTTCTAGTTCAGGATACGAGAGGTCAACTTTCTAGGACACATTTATCTCAAAAGATGGATTTGTGGTGGATCTAGAAAAGATTGAGGTTTTACTTTCTTGGGAGCCTTTAAAGAGTGTGATGGAGGTACGAAGTTTCCTGGGTTTGGCCAGCTACTTCTGGAGGGTTGCGCCAGACTTTTCTAGACTTGTGGCACCATTATTAGCGTTGAAAAAGAAGGGGAAACCCTTCATGTTATTAGAAAGATGCCAATGGATTTTCCAAGAGGTGAGAAAAATAATGAAGAGTTCCCCCATCTGAAGGTTACAATAAAAGAGAATTTGGTACGTAGTCTACTGCGATGAATCAAGGACCAGGCTTGGATGTGTCCTGATGTAGGAGTGAGCAGTGATTGCCTATGGTTCTTGACAGCTGATACATCATGAAACGAATTATGATACCCATGTCCTAGAGTTATTATCAGTGGTCTTCACCTTTAATATGTGGATACATTACTTGATGAGAGAATGTTTTACAGTCTACTCTGATCACAAGAGTCTCAGGTATATCTTCTCTGAGAAGGACCAGAACATGAGGCAGCGACGTTGGCTGGATTTACTCTAGGACTATGAATTAAAGATATTAAATACTCCTTGGAAGAGGAACGTAGTAGAATATGCACTCAGAAAGATATGTGGTATACAATTGCTGAGTGAGGCGACAGAGCATCTAGCCTCTTTACGGATATCATATGTGGATCGAGATGGAGTAGCTTATCTTCAGTCTCGGCCAGTCACTCCCCCACACCTTCAGCAAGCCAGGGAGGCGTTGTAACAACCCAAATAAGTAAATAATAATATATTTTCATATATATGTCTATTTATGAATTATATAGTGCTTCATAGTCTTAAAATGATAATAAACGCAATCATAAGCATAGAATACTCTAATATTTTTAAAAGATTGTTTTACCGCCTTTTGATGGAGAGCCTTTTTTAAATATATAATTTGACAATTTTATAAGCTATATTTTTCAAAATAAACTTATTATTTATAATTAGTATATTTAAATTTACTTTGGATAAATTTTTGGTATTTTTCTGACAATGTTCAATTTTTAATGAATAGTGAAAAATACTGCAATTTACATCAAAACTGCGTTTTCATCTAATTTATTTATATGGTTAAATTATCTTTTTAATTTTTTTTAAAGTGTAATTAGAATATATTTTAACCATTTAATCCAATTGTGGCCATTGTAATTAATTTCACTTTGAAATTGGACATAAACAATTGTCAATCTTTTGATAGATATTGTTTCTTAAAAACACGCTATTTGTTTTTACAACAGGAATTATTTTTAAATTAATTACTGAAATTTATTTGTTTGGAATTTCGAAAAATAGAGTCCATATTTGGAATCATTAGGTACAAATAATGTAATTATGGCTCTTTTGTTTTTGGACATGATGAATAGTAATGACATCAATTATCTTTAATTATCATGATTAAGTAGTAATCAGGTAGTTAAGTGTATAAAATAATATATTAATAATAAAAAATGACCCCAAAATGTGTCTTAATTCTATATTTTGAGTCCTTTCCAACCATGGAATTCATTTTTTCAACTTTTGGACCCCATGGAATCACTTTAGTGTGATAGTGACCTTTTAACATATTATTTTTAAAGAAAGGAAAATATAACCGAAGTATGTATCACCTAATTAAAACAATTTTAAATTTTTTTCAATAAATTATCTCTTAGAATATAAATAATAAATGGAAAGCTAAAATTATTTCGTACATCATGGTATTTTTTATAGTTTTTAGACATTAAATAGATACATTTATTTATGACACCATGATGATGGATTGGTTACCTCATTAATGAACGATTTAAATCAAATGAAAATATAAGGTAAAATCTAAGACTTACACTTGTCTAAAACCTATTTTATCGGTTAATTGCGAACCCATATCACCTTATCCTCAGAATATATCATTGTGGGACCTTTAAAATCTGAAAATCATTTCATAATAAATTAACGTTTCATGAATTTCCAAGAGTACCCCTCCTCCATCTTGTAAAAGGCCCCCACCTATACCCCCTTACCTACACCTATAAAGCCCTTGGTTCTTTACAACTATTCTCATAGTTTCTCTAAACATCCCTCTATTACTCCTAGAAGCCTTACTTTGGGCATAAGGCTTCCCAAGGAAGCCTTTGGCTGAAATCAAAAAGAGTTACCCGATTTAGAGGTAATGTCTTCTCTCGAGTTTCTTTCTTTTATTTTCGTTCTTCACTCCCCCTAACATTATTATTATTTGATTCAATAACATCCCAAGTATCATAAATATACTATAATGTTTTTTTATGAAGTATTTAATTTAAACTTACACACACCTTCGTCTAATGGTCGAAGAACATACTGTTTCTGTGGGTAGCGAATTACTGCCTCACGAAACTATGATTGTTCAATCTTTTTTTGACACCTTTCCTGGTGGCCATTAATATGTCACTATATTTATATAAGATATATATTATTATTATGATTTTCTTATGATTCAATATTTTTCATTTAAGGCATACCTTTATGGTTTCCATTATGGGTAAACACGATAATTTCATTTTAGGAAATGCAGACTACCGCCCCCTCAAAGTGATATGACTTGTTAATACCATATGTGGTACGTATAATGGATGGAGTTAATGATATTATATATTTTAATATACTGTAATTGTGATATAGCTATGTATAATTATTTTTTAATTCAATTAAATACAAAAAACATATGAATGTAGCGTTCATGTGTACGTTCAACTTACTGTCTCCATGAATTGTGAATTTAATTTCTTACCTCTAAATGTTATGTAATTTATTAAATAAATGTATATAATAGATATATATGACATATATGATATCTAAATCATTAATATAATTCTATTTATAATTGATATTTTATCACATGAACAACTTGTAATTATAAGGTGTTCGTTTTCGACTCAAGTACCAAATATCGACAAAACGACCATTATTAACATAAATGACTATGTAATGTTTATAACAGGTCAATAATTGATATAAGAGGGATAATAGACTTGAAAAATGTTCTAAAGTAAGTATGAATTAATTTTACTTTATTATTCTGGATGTTAAAGAACGAACGGGTCAAGTCGGGCACTTGGTATGGGGCTTCGTCTCAATCTCCTTTCATTGAGGCATATTTTGTTCTATAAAAAACATTCTTTTATACAGTGTATAAACACATTTTACTTTAACTTTTATTAAAAAAGAAATATTTTCTCTATGAAGCATTTTACTAAATGACAAAAAGTATGTTTCTTTTTAACGTACGTGGTGACAACGACTTTCTGCCGCCACGAGTATTATTTGATCTTTGGCTTCCTCAAAAAGCTATAATGATTTTTTTAAAGAAAATAAATACCATGTACTCTTTTATGTATTTTGGTATTGAAAATTGTTTTGATAAAAGTTTCTTTTATATCAATATATTTAAAATATATATTTTGATTGAAATGTGGACATTTTTTCATTCTTTTATATTGGTTTTATTGGTTATGGTTATACTTGGACATTTGACATGTGGTTATTTGATAATCCAAATGACATGTGGTGTCGTGAAAACCATGACGGGTGGTTACGTTATAACCTACAACGCATTGGGTATGGTAGTCGGCCATATTGCTATTCCATTTAGTGATATGTGTTGATGTTGACTGTATGGTTATTCAATTTAAGTATGTTTATGTCCTAAGTTACCTTTAAGTGTTATGTGTTCTTTATATGGGTTTTATGGTAATATTTTGGTTACAAAAGGGTATGTAGTGATCTTTTATTTAGTAGAGAATGTTTACTACTTCTTAATGGTGAAAGGTGTTACTTATGTTAAAGTTTTAATGGTTTACAAGTTTTCAAAAACTAACAGTTTTCCCTCTTTGTGCATCCCTTACTGTGCTTATTATGCTCATCCCATATTTTTTAAATGTTTTCTATAGGACATAAAAATTAATAAGGTCAAGGATGAGATCTAGGAAATTTCATGCTATCTAGAACATGGAATTTGACATGACTCGTTTTTTTCAAGAGTTTTTATTTTATGAAAAAATAGAAGACTGAGTTGAAGTGTCTAATTTGTAATCTTTTGAGATGTAATAGTTATGTCATAATTATTTAAAACTCTAAACTTGAATATATCCTCAATGTGAATTATTCGTTTAATTCAAGATTAAGTAATGTGTTAATGTCGAGTCCTTATAGTTGGTATCATAGGTCGGTTTAGACAACATTAGGAGTCAGAATATTGTTAAATTAATGTCTATAGATTAATTTATGTTATGATTGAAATGATATAG
Organism: Viscum album; assembly: GCA_963277665.1. Classification (NCBI taxonomy): domain Eukaryota; kingdom Viridiplantae; phylum Streptophyta; class Magnoliopsida; order Santalales; family Viscaceae; genus Viscum; species Viscum album. The sequence goes on along the minus strand of OY728143.1, from coordinate 1,665,711,010 downwards.
CATTTAAAGATTACCATGTTGCTTCAATGAAGATATTTCACTGTTCAGAATGGTTTTCCATAGAGGAAAAAAGGCAACTTTGTTGGGATGACATCAGGAAGAAAACAACCTTCCAAATCATCCACCTAAGACAGTCAGAATCAGAACTGAACAGTTTGTTTCTGTAATGGTATAGTTGACTCAGGCTATAAATGGTGGTGGTATCCATACACGAGATCAGCCAGATCAACCACAGAGGAACATTTCAGCAGTGGATCATTTTATGAGGCAACATCCCCCATCATTCAGAGGATCATCTGAACTTGTTCTAGCAGAAGGGTGGATTAAATCACTAGAGAAGATTTTTTATGTCATGGGGTGTTCAGATCATCAAAATTTCAGTCTCGTTGTTTACCATTTTGAAAGTGAAGCTAATCAGTAGTGGTCGATGTTGAAAAATATCTGGGATAGTGAGGAGATTTATGATCTTGACTGGGATGAATTGAAAGGTATGTTTCATGAGAAATATTTTCCAAAGGCGGTTCGTCATAAGATGGAAAAAAGAATTCTTTTGATTGAGGTAGGAGGATGACTCAGTTGCTTCTTATGAAGCAAAGTTCTCTCAACTGGAAAGGTATGCTCCAAATTTCATATGATATCTTGATAGTAAAATATACCTTTTTTACTTATGGTTAAAGCCAAAGTATCGAAGGTCTTTAGCTTCTCGCGAGTTCCAAGGTTTTAAAAAACTTGTTCGATGTGAGGAGAAGGTGGAAATGGAGACTTCTGATGATCAGGTGTTCTTTGACAAACAACATAATAAGAGTTACAGTTGTCATGCAAAGAGAATTAATTCATCAAAGAAGCCTAGAGGTAAGAAAACCAAATAACCATCATGTGATAATTGTGGTAAAATGTTTCCTGGTATATGTTTATCCATGTCTGGAAAGTGCTTTCGGTGTGGTAAGTCTGGTCATATTTCTCATAACTGTAAGGAAGATGATCAAAAAGGCAATGAAAATCCAGTGGTAAGATGTTTTAAGTGTAATGAAAAGGGTCATTATGAAAATGAGTGTCTAACGGAGAACTCAACTGAGGGAAAGTAGCCAGACTACAAGCAAAAAGGGCTGGTGAAATCCTCTGCAACTACTTCTACAGATTTTGGGCCATCGAATGAAGTAGTATCAGGTATACTGTTTGTTTGTTCAGATTTTTCCATTATGTTGTTTGATTCAGGGTCTACCCATTATTTCATTTCTAAGAAGTTTTCTAGTAAATTTGGAATTCCATATCAAAATACGAATCCTGAAGTTATGGTAAAAACACTCGGGGGAAACGTCAAGAGAAAAAGAAATTATAATAACCTTCTTATCCTTGTGTGCAGAAAGAATCTACCTACAAACCTTATTTTTTTTCCTCTAGTAGAGTTTGATTATATTTTAAGCAAGGATTGGCTTTCTGTTTATCATGATAATATTAACTATAGAGCTAAAGTGGTTTATTTTAAGAAATATTTTCAATTTGTGTACAAGAATGAACCCTTGCTTTTGATAACTTATCAGGAAGTTGAGAAACAACTAAAAGATAGAAATGAATTCTACCTTGCACATATTGTTGTAAACTAAGGAACTTTTCAGATTAATGATGTGCCAGTGGTAAATGAGTATCATGATGTTTTTCTTGATGAGTTTCCAGGTATTATACCTAATCGGGAAGTTCAATTTCTTATTGACTTAATTCCTAATTCTATTCCAATTTCAAAACCCCCTGATCGAATGGCTCATGTTGAACTTTTAGAGTTAAAGAATCCATTATAGGAGTTATGAGATAAAGGTTTCATTCAACCTAGCACATCACCATGGGGTTCTCCTTTCTTATTTGTAAAAATGAAAGATGGTTCAATGAGACATTGCATTGATTATAGAGCCTCGAATGACATCACTGTTAAGAAAAAATATCCTTTTCCTCGTATCGATGATTAGTTTGATCAGCTCCAGGGAGCTCAGTATTTTTAAAACATTGACTTGAGATCGGGGTACCATAAGTTGAAGGTAAAGGAATCAGATATTCCAAAGACCACGTTCCGTACTAGATATGGCCATTATGAGTTTGTAGTTATGCCTTTTGGGTTAACTAATGCACCTTCTGTATTCATAGATCTAATAAATAGAATTTTCCATGAGTTCTTTGATAAGTTTGTGGTTGTGCTCATTGATGATATTTTGGATTATTCCAAAAGTAAGGAGGAACATGAAAGTCATTTAAGGGTTATCTTGAAAACCTTAAAAGAAAAGAAACTGTATGGAAAATTCAGCATGAGTGAGTTTCTGTTATAACAAATTTCTTTCCTTGGTCACATTGTTTCAAAAAATGGAATAATTATTGATCCAGATAAAACAAAAGTTGTTGAAGAATGGCCAAGACCCACAAATATAACTGAGATCCGTATTTTTCTTGGTTTGGAAGGTTACTACCGGAGGTTTTTTGAAATATTTTCACATTTATCTATTTGAATGACAATGTTTACTCGAAAAGGAGTTATGTTCATTTGGACTAAACAATGTGATGATTGTTTTCGCGAATTGAAAAGAAGAATGGTGAATGTTCCAGTTTTGGCACTGCCTTCTAAAAATGGTGAGTTTGTTATCTACAGTGATGCTTCGTTGAAATGACTTGGTTGTGTCCTTATGAATAATGATCAGGTAATTGCTTATGCTTCACGTCAGTTGAAAACTCATGAGTAAAATTACCCTACACGTGATTTAGAATTAATTTCTGTTGTTTTTTCTTTAAAAATTTGGAGGCATCATTTGTATAGAGTAAAGTGTGAAATATATACCGATCGAAAAAGTTTAAAGTATATATTCACTCATAAATAATTGAACATGAGATATAGCAGATGGTTAGAATTAATCAAGGATTTTGATTGTACAATTCATTACCATCCTGGAAAAGCAAATAAAGTGGTTGATGCTTTGAGTTGAAAAAGTAGTGCTTCACTAACCATGCTACGTTTAGAACAAGATCCTTTGGTTTTTGATTTAAGGAACGTTGGCATATAAGTTGTTGGTACAAGAAGTTTTTTTGTTTTGTATCAGGTGTCTGTGAGATCATCTCTTTCAGATAGAATTAAGCAAGCGCAGAAGGAATACATTAAGTTGCAAAATAAGGTAGAGTTGGTTCAGATGGGTTTGTTTCTTGAATTTAACATTGATAATGATTTTGTTTGGAGGTTTGCGAAAAGATTAAGTGTGACTTGTGATTCACAGTTGAAGAATGAGTTGTTATGTGAGGCTCATAGTTCCCCGTTTTCGGTTCATCCTGGAAGTACTAAGATGTATAAAGATCATCGAGAGTATTACTGGTGGGATGAAATGAATAGAGATATTGCAGATTTTACTATGAAGTGTTTGACTTTTCAACAGGTTAAAGCAGATCGGGCGTTACCTAAAGGGATGCTTCAACCTTTACCAGTTCCATAGTGGAAATGGGAGAATATATCTATGGACTTTGTTGTGGGATTACTGAAGACATCTTGAGGTAATAATGCAATCTGGGTTATTGTTGATCACTTGACTAAATCTGCTCATTTCCTTTCTATATGAGATAATTTTTCCCTATATCATCTTTTTCGATTGTATCATAAAGAGATAGTTAGGTTACACTAATTTCCCCTCTCCGTTGTATTTTATCGTGATCCCAGGTTCACTTCTAACTTTTGGGAAGGACTTCAAAAGTCGTTGGGTACTGAATTAAATTTTAGTACAGCTTTTCATCCTCAATCAGATGGGTAGTCAGAATGAACAATTCAGACATTGGAGGATATGCTACATTCCTATTCGATGGATTACCAGGGAAGTTGGGACTAACATATTTTATTGGTTGAGTTTTCTTATAATAACAGTTTTCATTCCAGTATACAGATGGAACCAATTGAGGCATTATATGGGAAGCAGTTTCGAACTCCATATTTTTGGGATAAAGTAGGTGAAAGGAAGTTAATGGGACCATAATTGGTAGAAGAGATGGCTGAAAAAGTTCAGCTGATAAAGAAACACAAGAGAACATCTCAGAGAAGGAAGAAAAATTATGTGGATACTAGAAGGAAGGATCTATCTTTTGAGGTAGGTGATCATGTCTTCCTCAATGTTTCCCTATGGAAAAGTGTGATGCGATTTGGTAAGAAAGGAAAGCTGAGTCCAAGGTTTATTTGATCATATGTAATTATGGAGAGAGTTTTATCAGTTGCATATCGAGTGGAATTACCTCCATGTTTATCTCAAGTACACAATTTTTTTCCTGTTTCAATGTCAAGGAAGTACTTTCCAGATCCATCTCATGTTTTGAGTCCAGAGTTAGTTCAGTTGGAAGAGAATCTATCATATGAGGAACAACCAGTCTAGATTCCTGACCATAGAGAGAAAGTGTTGTGGAATAAGGTGATTCATCAAGTAAAGGTTTTGTGAAAAAACCACATGATTGAAGAGGAAACATGTGGATTTGAAAATGCAATAAGGGATAAATACCCCCACTTATTCTTTATGTAAATAAATTGCGGGGAGGAAATTTTCTAAATGGGGGCAGGATGTAACATCCCAAGTAAGTAAAGAATAATATATTTTCATATCTATGTCTATTTATTAATTAGATATTGTGTTAGAGTCTTAAAATGAAAATAAACCCAATCCTAAGCATAGAATACTATAATATTTTTAAATGATTGTTTTACCACCTTTTGATGGAGAACCTTTTTTAAATATAACTTTTAACAGTTTTATAAGCTCTATTTTTTAAAATAAACTTATTCATTATAATTAAGATATTTAAAATTACTTTGGATAAATTTTTTCTATTTTTCTGACAATGTTCATTTTTAAATGAATAGTGAAAAATTCTGCATTTTACTTTAAAACTGGTTTTTCATCTGATATAATTATATGGTTAGATTATCTTTCTAATTGGTTTTAAAGTGTAATTAGAATATATTTTTACCATTTAATCCAATGGAAGTCATTGAAATTAATTTCACTTTGAAATTGGACAAAAAAAATTTCAATCTTTTGATAGATATTGTTTATTAAAAAACACGCTATTTGTATTGACAACGAGAATTATTTATAAATTAATTACGGCATATTCTGTGTTAGGAATTTGGAAAAATTGAGTCCATATTTGGAATCATAAGTTCCAAATTATGTAATGAAGACTCTTGTTTTTTGGACATTATGAATTGTAATGACGACAATTATCTTTAATTATCGTGAATAAGTAGTAATTGGGTAGTTTAGGGTAATAAAATAATATCGTAATAATATAAAATGACCCCAAAATGTGTCTTAATGCTATTTTTCGAGTCATGGCCGACCATGTGATTCTTTTTTCCAACATTGGGACCACATGGAATTACATTAGTGTGATAGTGACCTTTTATCATATTATTTTTAAAGAAAGGAAAATATAACCAAAGTATGTATCACCTAAGTAAAACAATTTTAATTTAGTTTACATAAATTATATCTTAGAATATAAATAGTAATTGGAAATCTAAAAAGATTTCCTACATCATGATATTTTTTTATAATTATTAGACATTAAATAAATAAATTTATTTATGACACATTGATGATGCAGTGATTACCTCATTAATGAACGGTTTAAATAAAATTAAAAGATAATGTAACATCTAAGAGTTATACTTGTCTAAATCCTATTGTATGGGTGGATTTAGAACCCATATCACCTTATCCTCAAAATTTCTCATTGTGGGACCTTTAAAATCCGAAAAGCATTTAAGAATAAGTAACATTTCATGACTTTCCTAGAGTGCCCCTCCTCCCTCTTATAAAAGGCCCCCACCTCTACCCCATTACCCACACCTCTCAAGCCATTGGTTCTCCCTAACTCTGCTAATATTATCTCTATACATCCCTCTCTTACTCCTAGAAGCCTCACTTTGGGCTGAAAACTTCCCAAGGAATCCTTTGGCTCAAATCAAAAAGAGTTACCAGATTTAGAGGTAATGTCTTCTCTCAAGTTTCTTTATTTTATTTTCCGTCTTCACTCCCCCTAAAATTATTATTTTTTGATTCAATAAAAAAACGAGTATCCTCAATATACTAGGATGTTTTCATGAGAAGGATTTGATTTACACTTACACACACCTCCATCTAATGGTTAAAGAACATACTGTTTCTGTGGGTGGCGAATTACTGCCTCACGAAACGATGATTGTTCAATATTCGTTTAACACCTTTCATGGGGTCCATTAATATATCACTATATTTATATATGATATATATTATGTTTATGTTTTCATTATGATTCTTTATTTTTCATTAATGACATACCTTAATGGTTTCCATTATAGGTAAACGCGATAATTTCATTTTAGGAAGTGTGGACTACCGCCCCCTCAATGTGATATGACTCGTTAATAACATATGTGGTACATATAAAGGATGGAGTTAATTATATTATATATAATAATATATTGTAATTATTATATAACTATGTATCATTATGTTTTAATTCCCTTAAATACAAAATTGAAATGAAAGTAGCGTTAATACGTACGTACGGCTTACCATCTCCATGAATGGTGCATTTCATTTCATACCTATAAATGTTATGTACTATTATAAATAAATGTTTATACTGGATATATATGACATATATGATATCTAAATTATTAATATCATTCTGATGATAATGGATATTTTACCACATGAACAACTTGTACTTATAAGGTGTTCGTTATTGACTCAAGTACCAAATATCGACAAAACTATAGTTATTAACATAAATGACTATGTAATGTTTATAACATGGTAATAAGTGATATAAGAGGAATAATAAACTTGATAAATGTTCTGAAGCAAGTAGAAATTAACTTTAGTGATTATTCAGGATGTTAAAGAATGAACAGGTCAAGTCGGGCATGAGGTAAGGGACTTCGTATCAATCTCCTTTCATTGAGGCATATTTTGTTTTATACACAACTTTCTTTTAACCAGTGTATAAACCCCTTTGACATTTACTTTTATTTAAATATGAATATTTTCCTTGTGAAGCGTTTTACTATATGACAGAATGTATGTTTCATTTTAACGTATGTGGTGACAATGACCTTTTCATCGCCGTGAGTATTATTTGATCTTTGGCTTCCTCAACAAGATGTAATGTTTTTTTAAAATAAAACAAATACCATATACTCTTTTACGTATTTTGGTATTTAAAATGGTTTTGATAAAGGATTATTTTATGTCAATATATTTAAAAGATATATTTTTATTGAAATGTGGAAATGTTTTCATTCTTTTATATTATTTTTATGTGTTATGATGGTACTTGGACATTTTACGTGTGGTTACGTGATAAACCAAATGACTGGTGGTGCCATGGAAACGAGGATGGGTGGTTACATTATAACCTCCAATGCATTGGGTATGGAAGTCGGCCATATGGCTATTCCATTTAGTGATATGTGTCGAAGTTGACTGTATGATAATTCCATTTAAGTATGTTTATGTCCCAAGTAACCTTTATGTGTTATGTGTTCTTTATATGGGTTTTAGGGTAATATTTTGGTTAAAAAAGTGTAATGAGTGACATTTTATTTAGTGGAAAATATTTACTACTTCATAAAGGTGAAAGTTATTAATTATGTTAAATTATTCTTGGTTATCTTGTTTTGAAAAACTAACAGTTATCTTTCTTTGTGTATCCCTTACTGATCTTTTTATGCACATCCCAAGTTTTTGAAATGTCTGCTACAAGACTTAAAGATTAATATGTCAAGGATGAGATCAAAGAAATTTCATGCTATCTATAACATGGAACTAGACATGACTCTCTTTTTTCAAGAGTTTTTATTTTATGAAAAATGGAAGACTGAGTAGAAGTGTCTACTTTTTAATCATTTGAGATGTAATAGTTATGTCCTAATCTCTAAAACTATAAATTTAAAAAGATCCTAAATGTTAATTATATGACTAATTCAAGATTAATTAATGTTTTAAGGTCGGGTCCATATAGGCATAGCTTGGGGACACTGACTGTGAGGCTCTACATGCTCATATATCCACAGGATAGGCACCTGATGGATTTTCTGAAGGTGGCGAGCATGTCATCCTATTAAGAGGACATAATATGGTACATGTGGCGCTACGAGAAGATGTTTTGAGGGTGTTCTATATGTCCCTAATAGGGGTACATCCAGGAGTGGTGAAGATGTACCATGACCTTCGGTGTCCACACTGGTGGCCAAGAATGAAGAAAACAGTAGTAGAGTTTGTCTCACGGTGCCTCACTTGTCAGAATGATAAGGTAGAGCATCAGGTTCCTACAGGCTTAGTTCATCCACTTGAGGTGCCAGAGTGGATGTGGGATAGAATTTCCATATACTTAGTGACGGGACTTCCAGGCCCATCCCGGTGTAATGATTCTATATGGGTGATCGTTGACCGACTCATCACATCGACCCACTTCCTACCTATCAGAGAGAAGGGTTTAGTAGATGGCTTGGGACATCTCTATGTGGATGATATTGTATGGATTCATGGAGTTTCCTAAATTATTGTATCCAATCATGATTCATGTTTTACTTCATGGATATGGAAGGGGTTGTTGGAGGCATTCAAGACATATCTTCATTTGAGCACAGCCTTCCATCCTCAGACTGATGGTCAGACAGAACGGACCATTTAGACCCTTTTCGGCATGTTGTGTGCTTCCGTCCTTGAGTTCGGCCGCAACTGGGAGAATCACTTGACCTTGGTGGAGTTCGCATACAACAACAGCTATCACTCCACCAACTATATGGCACCATTAAAGGCATTTTACTATCACCCTTGCAGATCATCTATGTGATGGACTGACCCAGGAAAGTCAGTACTTGTGGGACCAGCGATGGTACAGGCTACCACAATGTAGGTGAAGATCATCTAGGTGTAGATGAAGACTGCATAGAGTAGAGAGAATTCGTATTCTGACAAGAGATACAGACCTTTGTAGTTCTAGGATGGTGACAATGTCTTTATATGGGTCTCGCCTCGATGAGGTTTGAGAAGATTTGGCTGAGGCGGAAAGTTATTTCTGAGGTTCATCAGACCCTTTTAGTTCCTTAGTAGAGTTGGTGAGGTGGAATACCTCTTATCCCATCCACCATAGTTGCACCGGTTGCACGACGTTTTCCACATATCTTAGTTGTGGAGATATGTGCATGATCCATCACTCATCATTGACTAGGGCGAGATGGACATCGATGATGGGGAGAAATTTTTGGAGTTTCTAGTTGAGATTTAGGATCTACATTAGAGATTCCTTTTTGGGTGATTGATACCTCTTGTACGCGAAATTTGGTAGTATAGGAACCTCTAGGAGAGAACATGGGAGCGGGAGGCTCAGATTCGTGCTTAGTAACCCCAGTTGTTTCCCTAGATTGTGTTATGGATTTTGGGGATGCAGAGCCCTAAGGTGGGGAGAATATAACGACATGATTTTTTCATGTAATTTATTTTAATTATATGAATATATTATAAGTCTGAGAAAATTAACGACAAGTGATTCCAAGGATTGATGTGCTCAGAATGAATTTCTGAACATTTTTTAGGTACATTCAGTAAACAAACGAGCAGCATTTTGGAAATTTTTAAATAGTGCTTGAAAATGAAATATGGGGACACCATTGAACACGCAGCGCCGATATTTTCTTAAGAAGACCTTCACCTCGACTATAGTAGATCTAGGGTGGAAGTTAGTTTTTCAATTTTTCATTAGAGAGGAAAAATATAATAAATGACTTTTTAATTTTCTTTCTTGAAACCTATTTTTTGAATCATAGTGGTGGGGAACACCTGAACACATCTTTTAAGGGGAGGTAACTCTTGGTTTTTCCCCAATTTAATGATACAACATTAATTGGTTGGAGTTACTTAAATTAGTTAAGTGGCTCCTCACCTCTTGGTTGGGGATCATTGGAAAAGGGGAGGTCTTAGGAGAGATTTGTTGGAGAACTCTTGAAGGAAGATCCTCCAACCAATAATACCCTCCAACGAAGAGCATCCTCTAAATGAGGAACATGGAACCAACATTCGGGAAGAACCAACACATCATCTCCTTCCTCATGCCATCTACAATGAACGAACATGTTAGAGATTTTCTATAAAATTTATTCACGGTTTTACATTGAATCATTCTTCTTCACCCTCCTACTACTTGTATAATTCATAGTGTGCATTCCAAAGAAATATGGCATGATCCCTCTGCAGTTCTTCGTTGATTGATGTGTTCATTATGGATGGATCAACAGGTAGAGCGGCAGCTAACCATGTTGCAGACGGGAAACACCGGCATGGTTCATGAAAATGTAGACACATTGGCTGGTCGTGATGATGGTGGGGGAACAACAATGCCGTCAAATTAGGCCCCGGCGCATCAGCCTCGGTAGTGGAAGGTAGAGGCTAGCTCTCTGGCCAGCCGCGTGGAGGTAGGGCAGCATGCGTTCGTGCTGCCGGTAGCGGATAAGGTTGTTGCTGCTTTGCCGCGGCGGCGCACCCGGAGGGCGGCCGACACTCGGTTTCCTGAGAGAGGACAATGAGGTTGTCGCGCCACTAAGAGGAGAGCCATATGGAAGCCCAGTTGCCAGCATCACGCTGAGTAGGACTCGCTCTGGTGGGTCTTGTGTGCTAGTAGGTTGAATGGTCCACTTGAACATTCAGAAAACCAGGCCCCCTGAGTAACGACTTAGGTGGGCCCTAGAACGGCGGACCGTACGTAGCTGAGTCAGCCGCGCCCTAGCGGGCCACGCCAAGTGGGCCACACCGAACGGGTCGTGACCAGTGGGCCGCGCTGTGCAAGCCACCCCTGGCGGGTGGCTCCGAGGGGGACGCACCCAGCTGGCCGTGCCCAGCACGGACTGGGTCATGCCCAGCCGGCCAGGCTGCCCCCATTGAGGGTCGGGCCATACCCAGACTAGGTTGGATTGACCCAAACCTGGTCAGATCGGCCCATGCCAGGTCGTACCGGGCCTGGGCCCATCTAGAGCCAGATACTCCATTTTATCCATATCTTGAGAACCAAGCATCCATTTGATAAATAGTCTATGGAGCCATAATCCTTGGATTGAGACAGTCCTTTCGGTATACTGCACTTGAGTTTTGGATAACGTTGGAGTATGGCTATCTTGGATTGAACTCGAATCCAACTGGATGCTCAGAACAGAAACACTAATAACATAAAGACTGGGCATCTGATTGACACACCATGAGATGCGTTGGGTCCCTTCTGACTTGAAGGACCTTTGGGATATTTTTTCATGGGACTTCGTGGAAGTTTATGTATCGACAGATGGCATGAGGAGTGGAACCTCCCAGAATTAGGAATGCTTAGTGCAGGAACCTTGTGGCTAGCTGTACTTTAAGAGTCTTCATATCCTATGTGGGGAAACTTTTGATCCTTTATGAGTCAGCACTCTGTGATACTGTGTGGGTCAGCACATAACGATCTTGTGTTGTTCATTTCCAGATCCTGTGTGGGTCATCTTTAGATCCTATGTGGTTCATCTTCGATCTTATGTGGGTCAAAATTAGAGCTTCTCAGTGAAGTAAGATGATCTAGAAATAAAACTAATCATATTTTTTCTATAATTATGTTATACCAGATGTGAGATGAGTCTATACCTTTGTGGAAATCTTCTGTGTTGCGTTACCGTTTTGGTACTTACCTTTATGGTGATACCTATGTGGTATTTTTCTATGTGGTGTTACCTTTTTTGTACTTTCCTTCATTTTGATACCTCTGTGGTAATCTTATGTGTGGTGTTTCCTTTGTGGTACTTACCTTTGTGGTGTTAAATTCGTGGTATTCTTACCTTCGTGGAGCAATTGAGCTTTTGGCTAAGAATTTGGGTCTTGTGTACCCTCATGAATGAGATGGGTATACCTGATATCTTAGGTATATGTATGGTCATATACCTATGTTGGGTTGACTGATGTTTCATGCTTTGTGGTTACGATTTTGCTTTGTGGTTTGTCCTTGTTGGATTCTGAGAGACCTTAGGAGGTCTCGAGGTCCCTATTGAGTATCATTATACACATCCCTACACGGGCTATGCCCCCACCTTGTTGTGTCTTGTCTAGGTGACGAACATCGCTGATCGAGTTCGAGGGTAACAGGACTGGAGACTACTCTGAGGTGGACCTTAGAGGGGGAATAATACAGAGACGACTATTCGAGATCTATACCTACCCTTCAGGTAGGATCCCTAGCAGGTTTTCACAGGAGTTGTTTTCAGTTTTACTTGTACATTTCAATTGGGCTTGTATTTTCGCCCCTTTACATACAGTACACACTCTTTTTACTATATAGTTTACCTTGTTCTTTTATCTTGATATTTTCATGGTTGTGTGAGTTTGAAGGTTAAAAATTAAATTTCTTCCCAGTTTTAGGGATATGCTTACTGATGATAGTTGCCAACCCCTGGCCTATGTAAGGTGGGATTGGGGTAGTCACGGAACGAGCCCTAGGGGAAAGGTCATGACACTTGTATCCTCCTCCAAACCAATTTTTTTTGTATTTTCAAAAAATCAACTTTAGAGTTAGTGGGAACCTCACAATACCATTTCTGGATACCAAAATCCAGACATCACAGAAAACACAAGTTCAACTGGAATGTGAAATTACATTAAATACCCCATTGAAGGACCACTGAATTCAAATTTCAAACAAAAATATGCCACCCCTTCCTTCCTCCTACCGTGAGACAGCAGGTGCCTTGATACATGGATATTGGCGTTCCTGATCACTTTCATCCTCAAAAACTCCAAATACATCTGGAACAATCCCAAAACCACCCTAATCTGGGAAATATCATCGATAATCACCACCATTAACCTCATCGCAATCTTGAGGAACAACACTCCAGAATCCAAGATGAAGCATAACCATCACCACCAGAGAAACAAAATCCAAGAGAAGAAAGAAAACAACACAAACCCCCTGGAACACCATCGATGGGTTATCCTCACATCCCAAAACTCCCATGAACACCATCAGAATAGACCAATATGTGGTCCAGAATGACAGATCTGGAAGCATGAACAGAATATAGACCAAACATGGGGTTTGACAGGGGGTGTGGCCGTAGAAACAAACTAGATGAAGTAAAATACAAATTCTACAGCCTACACTCATCACAATCACAAATCTCCCTCAGATCCATTGCTCTAGACTGATATAGGTTAAGCGTGGTGAGAGTGGAAAAAAAGAGAAAAAGGGAGACGATAGAGGAACTCGATGCTAAGGAACAAAGCATTGAGATCAGAGCTAGAAATACCAGATGCCTAGACCACTGATGATAAAACAGAATAAATAGAAATCCTAGCTGAGACCGCCATGTGGGGAGTAAGAAAACACATATGAACTAAGGATAGATGATAAAAAAAACCAGATGAACTCCAGGAATGGAGGAGGTAGCACCGTTGAAAGTGAAGGGGGAAACCCTATAACCCGAGAGGGGAGCGTCGGGAGAGAGAAGAAAAACCTGGAGAGAAGGGGGCCATCTGTGACACTTATTCCCATATTCTAGAAAAGTAGGGAAATCAATAATTATAAATCCCATATCTTTATCACTAAGACATACATGAAAACCCATTATTATGTTATTTGGTGTGTTTGGGAATTCACCAAGGATTATTTTGTTAATTCTAACTTAAGATGTCTTCTTATAATTAACCAAAATATGTTCCCCTCTAACTTCACTCTTTTTAGTTCATAATAAAAACATAATTAATTTTCCATTACACAAATTTTTAACATGTTTTATGGTTATTTTAACCATTAATAAAAAACAAAAATTGTAAGAATGAGAATATAAAAAAAATCATTAGAAAACCTCTTTTTAATAGAATAAAAATTTATATTTCATTTATTGTTATCAATCTACTCCACTATTTTTGTTCATCATTTGATCCAAAAAAACTCATAATTATCCATGACATACTAACCTATTGGGTTAAAGAATAATTTTATGTTGTGATTAATGTTTATCATAACCTCCACCATTATCTAAAATATTAATCAAATATCAATTATAATAGATAATACCTTAATAAACCCACATTAATATGTTCTACAACAAGTATTTCACTTTCTTACAATATTATAATCATTTAGTTTTATTTTTTAGAAAATTTGAGAAACACCAAGAAATAACATTGAGAATATTTTTACTGTAATAACTAGGACCCATATGCACCCCTATTTCCCTGCAAACATGTGATTCCCACTCCATAGTGCCAACCAATGTGTTTGAATGGGTAAATTAATAATGAATGTCCCCACAAAATAATAGATTAACTTTCTAGTTTTTTATTTCCTAACATAGACACACACATTGGGAATGTTCCCAAGAGGTCACTTATCTTGATCAATACTCTAAGATTAACCTCTTCAACTATGGAGTTCTAATCATCTAGGATCCCTATTTTAATTGTTTTTAATGGTGAAAAGGGTAGTAATTAGACATTTAACAATTTAAATTTTGGGGGTGTTATATTCAACACCCTAAAGAGTAACATCCACATTTTGGACCATGCATCCCAATCCTGGCATTACCATCACACTTACATTTTGGTACTTACTTTGAAACCAATGTAACAATTGAGTCCTATAGTAACATGAGTTACCTAATTGACACATGTTTCCCCCTCTAGGGGTCTCACCGACATACTCAAATGAGTCATCTAACTAATGGTTGTCATCAAATTCCAACACATGTTTTTCATAGTTTTTTTTCCTCACTCGCATGCACCCAGAAAAACATCCTAGGTGGTCAAAAATCATAATCAAAAATCCATAAGAAACCTATTTATCTATGGATTTATAACATTTTATGATCACAAAATAAAGATTCACTTTGTGTACATGGGTAGTATGTTTTATCCTTTTAAAAAATTAACATTCTAGGATGTTGGATAATTTTAATGTTCTAAATATTCAAATGTTTGTAAAAAACTATTTTGATTATAACTTATAAGACTTTTATATGAAAAATTAATAAACTTTATTTGTATTATTAACATTACACAACACATAATAATAGAATAAGAGTAACTTTTATTTTAAAAAGGATGCATAAACATAAATTGGACTTTTTTTGTAAGTTTAATTGGGAAGTCCATAAACTACAAATGGCTACCTACACAATGTCAAATGGTGACATTGTAGTTGAATAAGGATTTATTAGGTGATGTATATGGGTATACCTATGTTTCTAAATTTTACATAAGTTAAAATATGTACTATGTAAAGTTTGTCCAGAAAATATACTACTCACATAAGGGTGATAGATCTTTATGTATGGGTAACCCAAGGTTTCTGCTACTCATGTAACAATAAACCCTATCAGAACAAGGGTATGCTTTGAGGTAAGGGTTTCTGTAAGTTTCTAATGTCTTCATATGGGTAAACCAGAGTTTCAAAATGGTAGTTTAATTACCAAAATTGTTATAAATATAACTCCCCATGTGATTTAATCTAATGTTTTATTATATAATGTGGATATAGAAACCACATGTGCTTATTTAGTTTTATTATATACCGTAGGATTTAAATTACTTTTAAGAATAATAAACATTGTTAATATAGCCATTGAATGCTGATCAAATTTCAGTATAAATGTATGATTTAAAAAAACCAAATGACATAGACAAAGGAAGGAATGGCCTCAACCAGTATGATCAAACCCAATAAATCCCATTTATCATAGCATGTGAGGGAGATCACACTCTGGGCATTTTCCATGACCAATCCCATGATGATATCCAAAAACATAATCTTAAGTAAAACCATTTATGGGATAAGTTAATGTTCATTGAGATCATAGACAAAACCATGTTTGCTGAACCACCCCATGAAAATCTCATTATCAGATACCTTACTCTTTGGGTATTTTATAGTTTTATTAATATATATATATATATATATATACCAAGACCCTATAAATATGAGTGTGTACATAATTTTTAATATAATATTGAATACATTTTCATCATATTATTGTTACTCTATAAAAAAGTATTGTTTTGATATAATGAAACCCAAATAGTATTTTTGGATAATATTAAAATTCAATTAAGGAAATTAGTTTTATTAATAAATGGATTTTTCAACAAAATATTATTTTAATAGAATTTATTAAATAATTATTACAAAATATATATGATAATATAATTTTTATAAAGTAAAATGAAATTTTTCTAAGGGGATGAATACTGTTATTGAAAAAACCCATCATTTCTAAACAAATATCAATTATAATTTTAAAAGTGAAAAATCACATATTTTTTAACTTATTTATATAAAATGAATATTATTTATGTAAATATGAAGTAACAATAATACAATAATTCATTTTTTCATAATTTTATGAGACAATAAAACATTCAGGTAAAAATTAAATACCATATAAATATTTTGTGTGTATTATGACATCACAATGACCCAAAAGTAGAGTAAATATAACTATAAAGGTTACCCATGACCGAATCTATATGATTTTATGTTTATTTTATTAATTTAATAATCCTTTATAAATCCTCTAAAATAATTAATCTATTTTTAGGATTTAAAATCACTTCATTAGGAGTATAGCTGACATCCACACAAATAGGGGTATTATTTTATTATGTTCTACCCTTGGACATATAAAATAATGAAACCCAATAACACTTGTATGAAACCATTGGAAAATTCATAGGATGGTTTTTGATTTTTTTTCATTCTTATATAGAATCCAAAACCTATGTTTGAGAAATGATAAAGAGTTCCCAGCTCATTCCATGTATAACCCCACAACCCATATATAATTTATATTCAATCAACATAATTAGAGGATGTCCTTACTCTATCCTCACATCTCTAGAGTCCCCCCAAGGTCCCCCCAATATCTCAATACTCTTCTCCCAAGCTTATGGCTTCATATACACATGTATGGGATCCACACTTTCTAATCATAATTCATGTTTATTTATTATATTATTCCATAAATATCCAATTCATAATGTTGGCATATGACTTTTTATGTCTTTATTACTATCTATTTACTATTAAAATGATGATATATCCATTTATCTCTTATAAACCCCTTCAATGAAATTTTATGTGACATTAGTATTCTTCCAAAATTCCACCATGATTTTCCATGACAAAAATACTGGTTATGAATACCGGTACCCATTTCCTATCAAGGGTGTCCACCATTATGCATTTACACTTTTTGATTAAGGAATTATAATTATGTATTCAATGCACCATTATGATGGAATAAAGTTTTCGATAAATGATTCAATGTTTCATTATCTATTTGAAACACTTAATCAGGATAATGAAATGAATTTTACATGTGCACATAAATTTAAATAGTTCTCCAATACATTGGGTAATGTTTAGTCCAATGAGGTGTCATTTTGGGATATGGATTGAACCCGCGTCATTTATGGGACATTTTCAACATTTATGTCTTGGAAGATATCCTTGACATATGTTTATTATATAGAGTTTTAATTTATCATTACCTTTCCCATTTCACCTTTATGTTATGTTTCAATATCATGTCTTATTTTACATGTTTATGATTCTCACCCATTTTGCAATCTATTTATATGCCGATTTTATAATATGTATTAATTTCTTCATGTTATTAATTGATTACTCCATTACTGGGCCTTATAGATGAAACCATTCTAGTGTATTTCACAAGGTCATCCTATCAATTTTTTTTACGATCTTGATAACGATGTTTTCGATAAAGATAATATTATTTAATATTTTATGTTGTTATGTAATGCACCTAAATCCAAAAACACTTGAATCCTTGATTTTCTAGTTTGTATTTTGTGTACATTTATATCATAAATTGGTAATTAAAGTGTATTAACATGAAGGGTTGTTATAGTTGGTTTAAAAGAAAATGATAAGTTATTTGTGGGATTAGGATTAGAAAACTCTAGTGAAATCATTTGGGATAAGACTAAGTATAAGAAAACATCCAAAAATTTATGTAAGTATAGAGTAGGTGTAGTATCAAACTAATATATATCTATCAGGATATTACGTGTGGATGTGGCTCTATGACTTATGTATGTAGGGGTAAAACATGAAAACACCGCGTTGAGCTCAACTCGACCAGGACATGGTGCATGATAACAAGCCTTGCTACACACCTAGTTTGATACTCCAGGAGGATATGATTTTGAAAATTAAAAAGCTCATTATGAACCACTATTAAGGAAATAAAAAAATTATCATATGTGTCAATATTAAGAATTAGATCACAAATAACAAATAATTATATAAATTCAGTCGTTAAGGAAATACTTGTAATTTATAATTTATTCTATTATTGTCATTGGATTCCCATTCAGGTGTTTAATAGTTAAAAAATACTAATCCATGATTTTACCTTTATTTTAGCAAATTGATGAAAATGAGATGAATTAGGGAAACAAACAATGCGAATGAAAATTTGATTAATTCCCCAATGAGATTCCCAACTCGATGGGACGAGTAATCACAAACATTATGATGATACACTCTCAGCTGACTGGGGTTATGAATAGAAACCTGGATTCAGAGGAACAACAAAATCCCACTAAGAAATAAAAAATCTGTAATTGAGTCCAATATGCAATAAAGGCCTCCATATTTCAATGGATCATTTATTACCTTAATCACAGAATAATGGATCAACTCAATTGATAATATCCTATCCATCATTCAATGTTCCGAACACGGTAAGGTTCAACTGGAAGATTATTATAGATAAGGAGAATCTGATTTGTTGTTTACTTTGATCAAAAATATATATTTTGTCTATGATATCAATGCAATGGTTTGGCTGGAATTCTAGATAAAAAATTCAATAAATATTTTTTACGCATACTCTCTAACTTAAAATGGGAAGGTATTTCCATTCCCACAAACAAGAATATGATGGATTTATAAAGTTGTATGAGGAAGACGTTACAATACTTGCATGATAAGACATTGTCTTTTTAATTACCACAAAATGAAAGGTTTAACACTTCTTCGGTGGGATAATAAATATTTTATAAAAATCCTTGGTCTTCCTTTGCTTTGATAGCTATGTATAAATTTTCTGATGTTCCCTCAAAGTTGAAATAAATATCAAATAATCTCATGGGTATCAAAGGTATATAATGTGGAAAGTAGAGTTTAATTCAAGTGTTCTAATGGAGAAATATAATGCCTCTATGAAATTTCAACATCTAACATTCAAAGGGATGAAATACGAACCCCATAAATTTATTAAATGGGATAAGGAAATTCTTCAGGAGTGGGAAGTAAGGATGACAAGATAGGGATTACCGATCAGAAATATGTACTAAATTAATATAAGTGATGAGTTCAATGATCAACCCTTAACCTATTTTTTATTAATTAAACTATAGTGAAACATGGAAATTTTCAAACAAACTCACTATGCCATGGGTTTTTTTGGACAAAAAACAGCCTCCAAGGCAATAGAAATGAGATTGTTTCATCAAAATTGTTGAGGTGGATCCAGAAAATGATCTTGTGATATGTATTCTATATACTCATTCAATAATAAAAAACATAATTTTTATTCAAATTCTATGAATTACTTCATATCATAGAGGTTTAGTAGAACTATCAGAACACCACCACTAACCATGGATGTAGAGCTCTCGGTGAAAACAAAAAATGGGGAAATTATTCCATCCTATGTATATAAAACCTCCCCAGTCAAAATTTATTGGATTAAAATTCTAGAAAACCTTGTTCTTATCATTTTGGTATAATATCACACAATTCATGGTATGGATTTCTTTTCCCCATGTATAGAAATCGTAAATTTCTATGAGAATAAAATAACTCTTCATATTCATAAATGACCTCCAATTATGTACAAGTTCAAGGAGGTGGATGTATATTATTTAGAAAATACCTATCATGAATTTATATAATTTCCCTATGAAAAATAATATCTACATAAAATGATTGAGTTTATAGAAAATGACATACATTAAGACATTCCCATTGGTAGGGAATATGATGATGTGTTTCCCAGATAATTCCATTATCATCCTCCTAGTTGAGAGGATTAATTTTCAATAGATCTTCTACATGGGGAGTAACCATTATCCAAAAATATAGATTGAATAGTTGTTGAGGAACATGAGAAGAAGAAGAATGAACTTAATTAGAATCTAGATAAAGGGTTCTTACATCTGTGTGCTTCACCATGGCGTGCACCAGTCCTCCTCTCCAAAAAAAGTATAGTTCTATGGACCTTTGTGTTGATTATCATGAGAAAAAAACATCACGATAAAGAAATATTATCATCTTCCATGGATTGTTGACTTCTTTGATCAGATATATGGAGAAAAGTACTTCTCCATGATGTATCTATGGTCAGGATATAATTATTTAAGGGTGAATAATGAATATATCCCCAATATTTCTTTCTGAAAATCATACTTGAACTATGAATTCATCGTAATTCTATTAAAACTAAATAATGCTCCATATATGATCATGGACATGATGAATAAATTTTTTAGATATTATCTTGAAAAATTTGTGGTAGTCATTATAGATGATATTCTAATATTATATAAAATAAACAATGATTAAGAGGAGTATCTATTCACTTATCAAAGGACCTTACAGGAGGAGAATCCTAATTCTATGTACCAAAAATGTGAGTTTTATATAAAGTATGTTCCATTATTTGGGAATATAACCCCAGAAAATGGGATTTTTGAGGACCCATCAATGTTATAATCAATTATAGTATGGTTGAGGCCAATATTTCTAACATATGACCACATTCTTATTGGATTGGTTGGGTATTATCGTCGATTTGTGAGAAACTTCTTGCAATTATCAAACTCTCTAACCAAACTATCTCAAAAGGGAGTTAACATTTCCTTGAATGATGAATTTTAAGATAAATTGAAGGATCTAAAAAGGTGGGTTATTAATTTTTGTTAATTTATAATGATAATTTCATATCTTATTATTCAAGGAAGATGAAAGTTCACAAAAAGAACTACCCAATTCATGATCTAGTGTTGGATGCAGTGATGTTCCCTTTGATATTATGGAAGAATAAAATATTTGGGGAGAAGTATGAAATATATATGGATAAAAAAAACCTAATGTATATATTCCAATATAAAAAGATGAATATGTTCCAATAAATATGGAAAGTGGAAATCAAATAATATGACTCATCAATACACTACTTTCCTTGAAAAGTGAATAATGTGAAAGATTATTTTAGTAGTAAGGATCCGTAAATTTTATCATAGATGAGAATTGATAAGGATAATGTCTTCCTAGACATTGAGAGGATGAACATGGGAATCATAAAGGATATAACATCATCAATAATTTCAAGAATAATGGATCAACCATACATTTTAAATAGGATAATGGGTGATCAAATAAATAATTTGGGAAATCATAAGAATGTGGAAACTAAAAAAAAGTCAAATCCTAAAATGTCAATGATAATGATGATGGAGTGGTGAGATTTGGTTCAGGAAAAAATGTACCATGAATTATTTAGTTAAATATGGAGTTGTTGGTCGATGCACATAGTTAGACTTTCTGAATACATCCATGATGCTCCATGATGTATCGAGATATCAGACAGAACTATTGGTGGGATAATATGATGAAGAAGATCACATAATATACATAAGTTTTTCTTTTATGTCATTAAGTTAAGAGTGTAAGGAAAACATCCAATCGTATAATTCTACAATTACCCATACCTACATAGAAATGGGAAAACATCATCATGGACATTGTCACTTGTCTTTTTAATATTTCAAGTGATAAATATTCTACCAGAGTTGAGGTGGATCATCATAATTATAATACTAAGTTAATTGAAATTCAAGATGACTTCTCAGTTGATCAACCTTCAAGGATAAACATTTGAAAAGTGGTGAATCTATATTGTAGAACATTATCGATTGTATCTTCTTGATAACCTAGTTTACCTCTACGCCATGAAATAGTCTCCAACATAAACTAAATGCTAAGGTAAACTTTAACACGACTTATCACCCTCAAACTGATGGCCAATATGAGCAGACTATCAAGACAGTTGAGGAAATGTTTAGAGCATGCCCAATTGACTTTAAAGGTGGATGTGATAAAAGTATTACTCTGTTCGAGTTCTCATACAATATTAGTTTCGACTAAGAAATCAAAATAGACCCATATTAATAACTTTATTAGAAGAGTTTAAGGACATATACAATCTAGGATGAGGCTATAGAAAAATACTTCCAATTCATGAAATGGTTGAGGAAGTAGTAAAAATGGTCAAGACCATTCATTAACATAGTAGGGGTGCTCATAATAGAAAAAAGAACTATGATTACAATAATCAATTAGGCTTAGAGTTTGATATTGGAATAATTGTATTTCTATACAAACATCCATGGATTATTGTTATGATATTTGGTAAAAATGGAGAACACAGTCAAAGATACATCGGCCTCATTGAGATCCTTGATCGCATTGTAGTGGTGTCTTATGAACTAGCACTCCCACTAATCCTATATCAATTACATTATGTATTCCATGTATCCCTTGTGATGAAGTAAATAGAAAACCCCTCATATATACTCAATCCACATGTGGTACCACTATAGAATGACTTTTTTAATGAGGATTAGCTGGTGAAGATCTTAGATCATAGAGACATGTTCTACAGAATAATAAAACATTCACCAAGTTAATGTGTTGTGGAGAAACTAAAAAATTTGAGAGCAATCATGGGAACTAGATGAAGTGATGAAATAGAGTTACCCTCATCTATTTTAGTGTGGGGAATGAAAATTTAAATGATGAAATTTTTGAAGAGGGAAGATTGTAATGAACCAAACTGTTATAAATAAAATTCCACATGATATTTAATTAAATGTATTTTTATATAATATGGATATATAAAACACATGAACTTATTTGTTTTTATTGTATCATTTCTGATTTAAACAACTTTTAGCAATCATGAGTGCTGCTAATATAGACATTGAATAGTTATCACATGATTATTATAATTTTTGGATTTAAAAAAATCTAGTTGACATAGAGAGAGGATGCGATGGACATGAACAGTTGGCTCACACCATATAAATCCCATTTATTAGATATTCCAAGCTATATTACATCTCTGGGATTTTCCTAAACCATTTCCACGATGATATCCAACAACTTAAGCAAGAGAAAAACCGATTACAGGAGATGTTCATGCTCATCATGGTCATGATCCGAACCATGTACACTAAACCACCGCATAAAAGTATCACATTAAAACACCTTTATACTATGGTGTTTGATGGTGTATTTAAGATATATGTATAAATAAACTAGAAATATGAGTATGATCATTATTTTGTATTGCATAATGATTATATTTTCATTCTCTTAATGATACTTTATAATTGATTTTTATTTTGATATAATGAAACATAATTTGTATTCTTGGGAAATAATAAAATTCAATTAACTAAATTATATTTATTAATTAATTTATTTTTGAAATTATTAATATTTTATTAAATTATTATTAAATAATTTTTATCAAATATAAATGACCATAAAATTCTTATTATCTAAAATGTAATTTTTAGAAGGGTTTGAATACTATTATTGTCTAAAAACCTAAGAATATTCAATAAGTGTTAATTATAAATTTAAAAGAAAAAATTGAAATATTTATAAAATTATTTAGATAAAATTAATATTATTTTTTGAATCAGTACATCTAAATTATCTAAAAGAGAATTTTTCATAAATTTCAGAGAGAATTGAATAATCGGGTAAAATTTAATATTGTATAAATATAAATTGTGTATAATGAAATCATAATGGCATAACCGTAATCTAATAAATAAAATAATGGATGTTAAAAACCAAATATTTTTGATTTTATGTTTATTTTGTTAATTTTATAATGTATTTATGAATCCCATAAAACCATTAATATATTTTATGGCTTTAAAACAATTTCATTATGATTACGACTCACTTCCACATAAGAAAGGGTATAATTTTATTATGTTAGGCACTTGTAATTATCAAATAATGAAATGAATTTTCATTTTGTAGAAAAAATTGGAAAAAATAGTGGGAAGGTTTGTGTTTTTGGTTATTTTATTATATAGTGTCCAAAACCTATGTTCTGAAAATATTAACAAATTTCCCTTTAATTACCTATATAAAAGTACCAAAGACCCCGTTTATATTCACTCAGGATCCTTGGAGAAAGTCCGTAATTTTAACTCCCCTATCTAGAGTCCTTAAAAGGTTCCCCCAATCTCTCAATAATCTCTTACGAAGATTTTTTCATCACAGGTCATGTAAGGGATCCTCACATTCTCCACATTAATCAATTTTATTTATTATATTATAACTTCCACTTCATGTTCATAATATTGGTATATGTATTTCATTTCCCCTATAACTATATTTTTTTTAGATGATGATATAAACCATTCTCTATCATCAACAAATTTTATTAATTTTTATGTGAAATTGTTATTCTATTAAAATTCCATCATGATTTTCAATTCCAAACAATTGTGTTATGTATACACATACACATTTTACTATCAAGTGTCCTCAAATTTTTTAATTAACACTTATTCATTGGGTAATTAAATGTATTTATTCTACACTCCATAACCATGGAAGAAATGTGAGGAAACATGATTCCATGTTTAATGATTTATGTGGAACACATTAGTATGGGAATGAAATGAATGTGACAGGTGCACACGGTAATATATAGAACTCTAATTAATTGGATACCATTTAGTCTTAGGTGACATAATGTTGGGATAGGTAGTGATCATGATTCTTTTATGGTACATTTTCTAACATTGTGTCTGGTTATATAGCCTTGACACATGCTTATGATGCATTATTTTATGTTGTTTCCAAATTTCCCATGTTGCGTTTATGTTATCATGTTATATCACGTATTATTTTTCATGATTGTGATTATCACCCCTTTTATATTCCATTCATATATCTTTTTTTTCTAACATGTATTAAATTCTTCATGTTATTCCATTTTTACTCTTTTATTGGGCATTATATCTCACCCCATTCTTATATATATCCCATGGTTATCCAATGTATTTTAAGTAAGATCATGTAAAATATATATTAAATAATGATGATGTTATTTATTTTTTTATATGGTTATGTAATGTTTTTAATTACCAAATACATTATAATTATATATTATCTGGGTCTTTTTATGTGTACATTTACGTAATAAATCACGAGTTAATGTGTATTAAAGTGAACGGATTTAATAGATAGTGTGGAACTAATGCACAAAATAGTTGTAAAATACTTACCCTTATGTGACACCTAAGAGATATGTAATGTCAAAACCATGGTACCCTTAAAATAACTCTTATTTGAAGAAAAATTATAAAACCCCCTTTTTGTGTTTCAACTTCCTATCTCGATACTCTAATGGGTTTTAGGATTTTAAAATACAAATTTATGTAATAAATTCACATGAATTGTTTTTTATAAAGACTCATGTTATAGATGATTTAAAACCACTAAATTTAAAAATTATATAAAAGATAAATTCAAAAACTATATATAATTTTTTATTTTTAATATTATGAAACATTATGTTTGTGTCTTCATAAAAATATTCAAACCAGTGTTTACATTGCTTTTAGTGATCCATCGGAGTTTGAGTAGCCTAGTGTTCCTTAATATAAGATTTGAAAATTTGTCTTTTATTGATTTTTATTTTTCATTCAAGATCCATGAATAACATAACCTCACCCTGTATACCCAGTTTATTGGTGTATCTATTTCAAGAATAAATTCCATATAGTCATTCTGTGAAATAATTTCAAAAATAATTTGTCGAATTAATATTACAGAATATTTTGAGGAAAATAAAATGGAGTTTTATAAATAAAAATAAACCAAGAATTTGAAAAAGAAATATAAGAGTTATTATTGTTCATCATGGATTATTTAATATGGAGATATATATTATTACTATATATATATTTGTAATTATTGTCTAGTAATTAATCTGGATGAATAATAATTTATAATATTGAATTATGTTCATTATTTGGGATTATCTATGAGATATAATTTATTATCACAAGTGGTGTTTCATTTTTTTGACATAAAATAATTTGAAATAGTTATAGGAATACATGTCGAGTGGTTGGAACCGATTAAGACAAGAATGGGATTAAATGGGGGATTCCATCATATTGACATCTAAAATCTGGACGTAGAATGTTCATTCATTTTTCTAGATGTTGTTTACACATGTTTACATGGTATAATTAGTTTTTTGTAATACATTATTACCAAGCATGATTGTTACCACATATGGGTGTCTGTGTTTTGTATGAGACTTATTATGATGTTGAGTCCATGATAATTTCTAGAGTAACTTTTTCCCATGTTTGATAGTGACAAATTATTTTTTGTGTTTCTACTATATTTTCATGATGATAATAAATTTTTTTACCTGTATGATCTACCCAATTATGTTTGTTACTATACCTTCAAGGTTATTCTTGGTACTTGAGATAGGTAGACTAACATGTTATGTGCATTCTTTAGAGGGGAGTTCGCATAGTTTTGGGGATGATGGGGACGGACCTAATTTAAAGGTAGGGGATGGGACGTTTGGGGGCCTGACATGAGGTAGTGTGTTAGGGGCATGACAACCAGGGGGCCTGGACAAAACCATAAATGGTGTATAATGGTATATAGGTCTTACCTAAGATAGATCTGATGTACGATGGTCCAGGGGCCAGATCCGGGTCGATTCCTTATGATCAACAGGAGACATGTTGTATTTTTATTTTCCTACTCAGGCTCACTTACGACGTACTATGATTATACAATTTCCATGGATTTCAAGTAAGTATTGTTGGGTGTCTATGGCAGTTTGGTTAGAAAATAATCACTCATAACAAGTGGTTTTGTTTTTATGTTTGTTGAACATTTATTATTATCATGGAATTCACCTATTATAATTCATAGCACTTTTTATAGATGAATTTTTTGTTTCATAATGGTTCTTATTTTTCACAAAATGTACAAGAATTTTGATGTACATGTGTACATTATGTTCAGGTATCCGAGTAATGATAAGGGTCCTATTACTGATGGATAATCATATGAGAAAAAAGTTTTTGGAGGATATAGAAAGACTCAAGAATACTCGAAATTTTTCATTCATTTATTTAATTTATATATAGAAACTAGATTTGATTAGTACCATGGGAACCCTTTTGCTTATTGAATAAATGACATGAATTCAATCTTTCAGTTTCTACATGTTACTCGGATTACTTATTAACGTTTTTATTAATTATTTTTTTATGACATGATAATGATTATATAGTCTCCCCCAGATGGACTTAGAACCTTGCTAGAATTCGGAAACCACTTTCAGATGGAGAGGTGAACATGAGGTCATATGAAACTCTGTTTCTAACATGGTGGTTTGTTTTGAGGCATTACAATATGGAAAAATTGCACTAATACTCATCATTTTTTATAATTTCTAGGGAAAAGTTAGAAAAGATATTTCTTTGTTGGAGTCAAGTAGGGGAGTCATCATTTGAAAGGGTTTATCATTTTAAATTATCCTCTAAGTTACCATGGATAGTATTGTTGTAAATTTTTTATGATATTTATGGTGTATTCATGGATAGTGAATAGGAAGATAGGATGACATTATATATATACTTGTTGTTATTTTGAAAATTAGTTCATTAATTTATTTCCATGAATTGATCTATCTGTTTAGGATTGTTTTTCTATTGCATGATATATCTTTTTCAACATTATATTGAAAAATATCATTTTAAAATTAACAAAAAAAATTGAGAATTATGTTATGTTATATTTTTATTTATATGATAATAAATATTGTGTAGGGATTGATACCTTTTTTATATCTAGGAGGGATATACCTTTTATTTTGGGTAAACCTGTACGAGTGCCGATATGTTATCTCAAATATTTATTATGATCTTTCCCAATGCCTTCATGTTTTTTGAAGTGTTTTCTTTAAGTTATTGGAGATTCCGTATAAATGTAATCTTATGGGACTACTTGCAATGTTTCACTAAATTCTCCCATAAGAGATGATTTTCATTTTTCTAATCTACCATAAGACAAAAAATAATATACTATTGCGCATGCTCAAGTACCTATTGTGTATTTTAAGAATTAGTGTTAATTTATGAAAAAAGTGTTTCTCGTAATGTCTATCTTAAAAATATGAGATCAAAAACTTTGTTTGGATATTTTGTGAATTTCAACACAATAATTTTCATCCTTTAAGGGAATCAAAGTCCCTCATGTTGGTGAGGAATGGAATAAACACATTTTAGAAATCCACGACCCAGTTGATAGTCTGAAGTCTCTTAAATTAATGCCAAGATATATCCCATGTAGGGTGAAAATCCTATTTCAATACCCACATATCTTATGGACGAATCCAAAATAAAGGATATCAAGAGATAGGCCATGTTCTTGAATCAGAAGAAATATTTTTCATAGATTAATTCATAGTGGATTGAATCTATATTTGTTCACTAATAAAGAATCTCGTAGTAATTGATTTTTTTACTCTATATTAGACATGGTGACTATGAGAAATAGATATCATTATCTAGGGATAAATGCTCTTTTTGATTTGTTATGCAGAGCATGATGGTTCTCATGTATTGATCTTTTATCAGGATACCACCAACTGTGATATAGTGACAAGAACATGATAATGATATTTATTTAGAGTATAAATGAACTATATAAGTATCTAGGTATTTTTGTGGTTTAACCAAGGCAATAGAAGTGATAATTTCCCCAATAAACAATATCATTTATCTATAACTTGAATGATTCCTCATGTTTTTTTAAGAAATCCAAATTTACTAGCCCACACATAAGAAAAACTCTATAAATTTATAAATATTCCCAATTACATTTCATGCGCATTGTCATTACACCATGATATCTATGTGTAACCTTTGGATATAATATGAGAGTTTCTTCGTGAATGTGGTTTCCAAGAGAGTTATATCCACGGAATCATAAAAAAATGGTGGTAGTGATGTCCTAGAAACATCTATAGAAAATGTTTTAGAAAATATATATTTCTTTATCTAGATAAAACCATCAGTTTATTGAATAATTATTCTGATTCTTAACAGTTTTGAAAGTTCTGTTGAGGAATTTAATAAATTGCCCATTCTCTAAATATTGTGGTGAGGGGCTTCTCGAGTTGAATAGTAGGTTCATTATATCTATAGTGTTGATAGTTATTGATCTTGAGATTTATTATTTTGTATACTATTATGTATCGTGAATTATATTGGGATTGGTACTAAAAAAGAGAGAGTATGTGGTAGCATAAGGATCATGACAAATATAACCCCGTGAGAGAAACTACCTGAATTATAATGTCAAGTTGGAAGTCATTGTCTATGATTTGATATATTAGTTACACTATAACTTTATTGAAATGTTTTTTTCACTGACAATATGATACTCCATTATATAATCACAAAAAAAGACTTGAAAAGGAGGAAAATTCATTGGGTAGAGTATCTAAAGATGTTAGACAACGATATTGTGTATACGCCTCAGAAAGGGAACGTTATAGAATATTCTCTCAGCTACAAGACACAAGTGGTTCAACAGATTGATTAGTATCCTTCAAAGGAGTATATTCACTTGATGAACTTCTTGGATGAATGGTGGGTGGATGATTTTAAGGACCAAGTACTAACAAATTGTACTCCATTTTTTTTAAATTCATTAGATATCCAGAACAAGGATATACTAGGAGAAGATCCCGAGTTTGTTTTGACAATACTCATGTTATCTTGTGGTGACTCGATACCCATGTTGTAGTTGGATGATGATCATTTGATACTTGTTCATTAAAGAGTACTAGTCTATACTTCAATTTAGGAAATGTTTATGAGATACCTTCATACCTCTATATAGTTGGTACATCGTTGTATGAAAAATATGTTTCAAAACATCAAATGACAATATTTGTGGCAAGATATATAGATGTAAATTAATGGGTTTGTTTGTAAATTCCTTACAAACTAAAGGTTAATGGTCCTAAACCAATAACCTAATGGTTTACTCTAACCACTTTCAGTTCCCATATCGAAGTGAGGGGATATCATCGTATTCTTTTTTGCATTAAAAGAACCATGAGGGTTCATGTTGATGTATGGGTGGTTGTCAATTTTTAGAGATAATATATCATTTCATACCGATCTATGAAATTCCCTATGTAAAAAATATATAAATCTATATATCAATAGGATATTACACTTGCATTGATATCCATTGAGAATTTTTCTGACATAGGTTCACATTTCATGACGTGGTTTTCGATGGGCCTCTAGAAGACTCAATGGAGTTAGTCGAGTTTGAAAAAAATGTCCCATCCTTTGATAAATAGATAGATATAATGACCAATTCCTTAACTAGGGGATATATTCTATGCTTTTATTATAGACATATGTGGATCATTGGATGATCTCATAAACATTATTAAGATTGAATAAAAATAGTTTTATGATTTTTTTTATGCAGCACATTATAAGGATCATTACGAGATGCTATTTCATTCTTGGATATGTTGGAATGAATTAGGTGAGGTATAGGTTGTGTGGCTTAGTTTTTTGTAGGGGCCCCAAAAGAGAGTGAAAATCATTCAGAAGAGGTTGGTCATGGCTCGGAGTAGGCATAGATTTTATATAGACCAGATGAGTGAACCTTTGGAGTGCACTTTTGGTAACTGAGTTTTCATGAATGTGTCACCTAATTTGGGGAATCTTAATATAATGATACAAGGACAGGTAACCCCATGATACATTAGAACCATTTAGGTTACAAATTGGGTTAAATTTTGGCATACCATTTGGATCTTTCTTCACATTTCCAAGTTATACATGTTGTGCTTCATGTGTACAACAATAGAGGAACATTCCCAATCCTATAAAAGTCATAAAATGTGATAATGTTTAGATAGTTCCTAACACATATTATGAGGAGAAACCATTATGTATTATATACTACAATGATAATGTATTGCGGGAAATGATGATAATACATTTCTTAATATTTAAGAAGTATGGAAAGATATACGAGGATACATGCGAGTAGGATTCTGATGTTCATACTTAGTGGACTAAGTTGTTCATGAAAGAGAAAATAAATAAATCTTGAAGACGATATGTCATTATAGGGGGACAATTTGGTTATTATCAAAAATTAAATGTTTTAAAATTATATTTTGAATATGATTTATAAGTCCTTTATATGATAAGTGTATAAAATGAAGTAAATTCTTACCATTATGCAGCACCTATGCTTCGCATAAGGGTGACTATTTTTTATAATGGTTGTGAAAAGGTAAGTAGGGTTTTATATTAGTTATTTATTTATGGGTGGGTTTTCCATGAACTATGTATGTGTACCCATACATTGTTTAAGGGTGATTTTGGTGTTGCAAAGGGGTACCTTAGGTGTTGTGTAAGGGTATCCCTATGTTTCTTATTGCTATATAAGTGTAATATATGCACTGTGTAAGGGTAATCCTAAAAACCTACTACTCATGTAAGGGAAAATGTGATTCTGATAAGGATAACCCAGGGTTTTGTACTGTCATGTAAGGATTAACCCTATCCGTATAAGGATAATGTAGGGTGTACATATGACAGCTTTAAGTTTATAAATGTCGTGTAAGGGTAAATATGAAGCTATGTAATGGTAGTTTGGAAATCAATGACTGTGTATTCATAAAATTCATGCCCTTATGATACACATAGGATCCTTGTAATGGAAATTCCATATTACAAATATGAGGATCCATTTCTAGGATAAAATAATAAAAATCATTTTTTCCATTTCGTATCCCATAGCTCCACAATATAATACATTTCTATTCATTTTAGAATAATGAAATCCTGAAATAAATTATATTTACTCATTTTAATATCCTAAGTCATATAATGGATGATATTAATACACCTTAAGATTAATATCTTAAACAAAAAAAATGAAATTATGATCTTTAATTTTTCGTTTTTTATATTTTGAACTATTATGAGGGTGTCCTTTGAAAAATCAATTACCATTTGTTGCATTTATTTTTTGGTGATAATTTTGTGTTTGATTAGCCTAATGTTCCTTTAAAAATATCTTAAATTTCTATTTAATGTGATTCAATTTCATTATCTAGGTTCTAAACATGGAATAACCTCACCCTATCTCCTATATTATTTTGTGTTTCTTTTGGAAAGGATAAATCCAAGGTAATAATTTAATAAAATCATATCAGAATTATGATTGTGAATTATAATTATTGATATTTTCTATATAAAATGAGTATTAAATTATAATATCATTGGAATGTGTGAAATAATAATATGTTCTAATCTTGTCATTTTCATATTATTATAGATAGAGATATTTTTATATCATGTTGAATTGTAATTATCATATTTGAAATAATCTAGAATAATCAAGAATGATAGTAAGAAATTATAATATTTATTTTAGATTATCTATGAGAGATAATATTATATTTTATGTGGTGTTTGATTTATTTCTTGAAATATAGTAATATATAAAAAATCTAGGTGTCCTTATAGAGTGGTTGGAGCTAATTAAGACATGAATATAATTTAGGTGATGATTCCTTGACATTGATATTAAAAATCATGTGGTAGGTATTTCCATAACCTTGTATGCATCTCACTTAATAATGTTTGATATAAATAGTGTGTTAGCATATCTTATTACTCTGTTTGATTTTGATCACATCTTCATATCTGTGTAACCCGTGAGACCTCTTATGTTGTTGATTTCATGGTTATTTCTTTGGTATCTTCTTTCCATGTCTGATGATGATCACATTTTTTTTATAGCTCTTATATTATCATGATCATAAAAATTACATTCTCGGTATTCTATAACACGTTATGTGTTTTTTCAGGAATTTGATATTGTTCATGGTTATAGAGATAAGTGGACTATGATGTGATGTTTATCCCATAGAGGGGGAGTGAAAAATGGAATGAAACAATGATGATGAAAAAAATGATTACATGTTAGGGAATGACTATATTTGGGATTGAAATAGGGTATAATGTTTGTGTTATAACATCTAAGGGGTATGATCTGAGGAATATATGGTGTACAATGACCTAGAGGCCAGACTCATGCTGGACTTGGGATATAATGTTGTATGGTCTCAGTATGACTTTATTTTTTCAGACCAATAGAGGATATTTTATAGTCATAGGTTATTATTATTTCACAGTTATAAAACACTATGAATTTCCATTCAGCATGGATCCAATGTAGGTACGTCTACGGGTTTTTGGTGGCTTGGTTAGAAAAAAACATCTCAGTATGTGTGGTACGAATATTATGCTTGTTACGCTATTATTATTATCATGGCCCAAACATGTTATACTTGATAACACCTGTTAAGGATGTATTGGTGGTATCCTTTTGTATTTTATTTCTTAAACTCTATATGGGTTTTTCAATTCAGGTGTATACTTCTTTCTTAAGTATTTGAGTAATTTAAAGTGACCAAGACTGATGGCTATACAGGGGAGAATAGAGGTATTTGTCGGTCAAGATGGATTATAGAGGAATTTTTATATTTAATTGTTAATTTATATACCTGCTAAATTTAATCTCTATTTTCATTCCTCCTTAGGATCTAGTTTTTCTATTTTTTTATATGACATGTCTTTCATCCTTCAGTTTTCTTATGTTACCATAGTTATTTATTATTATAATTAGTTAATATTTTTTCAATATCATGTTACTAAGGATATATTTTCCCCACTTATAGACAGAGACCCTCACTACAAGTCAATGGCCTCTTGCATTTGGGAAGGTACACATATGGTAATGTGGAATGCCAATTCAGACCTAGTTTTTCAGCTCAGGGAAATATTGTTACAAAGTGTACATTTTTAAAAAAAAAATATTCTTATGTTAACACCTTATTAACATTAGTATGACTTTTTCATCTATGAATATATGATGAGATTGAAATTTATATATATTTAACACATCCTTAGGCTCTATGATAAACAATTTAAAACATGGGTTTATAAAAAAAATTCTTAGGAAGGGACATAAAAAATAAAGGGAAAACAATAGTCCTTTGAAAAACAAAAAAAAAATATATAAATAAAATCCATCCCATTTCCATAACAATAATTGTTCCAACTATTATCAATTTTCTCTTATTAATATCATATTATTTTCCTAATTATTTTTTCAAAACATTTCCTTACTAAGCATAAGGGAAAAATCAAAATTCATGAGGTTTTCATTGGAAAATTAGAAACCATTTTTATGGAAACGAACAATTCACCATTAGTTGTTAATAATAATTAGTTTACCTAATATTTATCATTTTATAAAAATATTAAATCAAATATTTCATTAAGATATTATTAAAAACCAGAATGTGAAATATATCATATGATAACAACGTAATTAATGACATCATAACTGATTTCAAAATGATAGAATGAATAATGTCATAAATATTAATTGTCCTAAAAAGAAATTATGATATATACATAAAGGAATCATTCCAAGACAATATGATCTTAATATCAAGTCTCAGTCATATTATA
This sequence comes from Viscum album, assembly GCA_963277665.1. Classification (NCBI taxonomy): domain Eukaryota; kingdom Viridiplantae; phylum Streptophyta; class Magnoliopsida; order Santalales; family Viscaceae; genus Viscum; species Viscum album. Next base: position 1,665,676,250 of record OY728143.1, on the reverse strand, counting down.
TGTCTTCATGATATTGTGATATTAAATTTTACTTTTATTTTTTATCATGCACTGACCAATGCTTACTATGTTACATATCACGAGACCAACATATGAATTTTGGGAAAATATATAGTCATAAAACACCCATAAAAAAAGTCAATACATTCCTCACGTATTGAATCTAAAAAAATAATACATTATCAATAGTCCATATTAAAAAATAAATTTCTGTATTGAATCAATAATATAGAACATCTATATTTCCCTGTAAATAAAATAAAATTATTATTAATAATTATTAATTCACTCCAATTATAACTATATTTATATGGTTTATTTTAAATTTATATGATTTTCAATATACCCATGTTAATAAATAACATTGGCATGGAAGATAAATATTTTTAAACAATTAAAACAACATTTTAATGAAAACCCCCTAACAAAGAGTCCCAAATCATTTCTTATTCTATATAACCCCTAAATAATAAAATATATCAAATATTTACCACAATATTAAACCATTCTAAGTTTCATAGTATTCAACTTAATTCAATGAGTATCATTTATGATTTATTTACTAGACCTGTTAAGTTTACGTAAGTCATTTTATGGTCGCTCTGTCCTAAAATTTTAAAAAAACACCACTACATTGTCTATAGGAAAAGTATTAATGGATAATTAATCAATATAATATAAATTTTTATATAATTATCATTTTTATAAAATTAATATTTTTTCATAAACATTTATTTCATTTTATCATAAATAATGAATCACAACATTTCTGGAAGATGGTAGTCCATACATATAAACGAACGACGTTTTTATTTTTTTAAAATGGATGAAAAGAAATAAAGTAAATGATATATTAAATTCCTAGATTGAAAAATATTTAATAAATATAATATTTATTAATTAATAACATCTTTAATTCCCCCCGTGTGAGGTAGTAAGGAAAAAATTCCAATCACTTTTTGAAGGTAGAATCCCATACCTACGCAAGAGCACCATTATCAATATCTGATGAATAGAAGGGTAAGATGGATAGTAATATATTATAATTATTGAATTGGAATACTGTTTTAATATATATATATATATACTAAATACATAATTATAACTATCCATGTGAGACAGTGATGACAAATATATCTACTGCTTCATGGATACGGTAGTCCCAACATACGCATAACAAATGGTTTCATTTTTCAACGGATGGAAATGGAGATAAAAAGGTATATAACATAAACATGATAACATTACAGTATATTTTAGTTTGTTATTCTATTATATAATAATTCTTATTATGGTTTTAAATGAGGTTGTGAAAGAAATTAATAGGAAAACACTCCATTTAGAGTTATACCTATTATCTGAGAAACCACCTTTTCCTTACACCTTAAGCCCCTTTAAGTGGTATTTGGTGGGACCCAAACCACTAGTAAATGGGGAAAATGTTTTGGATGATATTTTGAAATATATTTCACATGATTATTAGATCAATAGGTGTTTTTAAGATAGGATATGAGGTTTCCTTTTATAACTAAAGTTGGTGGTAATCTTGTAAATACTTGAAATTTAAATAAATATTATGTATCTAACTCATTTAAAATGGATCTATAGTACCATATATTCTAATATAATTAATTTAAGGTATAAATAAATTTAAAAAATCAAATTTATATATGTATATGTAAAATTTTAGGCTTATCTCTTAATTTAACCCCCTCATTAACCCACTTAACCTTAAATGTCGTATTTTATTTTTCAATAAATATGGACCAGGAAGGTAATTATATAAATTTTAAGATACACATACAAGAAACAATAATTGTATACCCATAAATTACCCATAAAACAGAGTGAATATTTGGTTTTACTATGTTTATATTACTTTAAAAATAAATTTCAGACCTCAAATATCTTATAAATTCATATTCATTACTATTCAAAAATCATTTCATTAAAGGCATCAAGGTTATGAGGAATTAGATTATAAATACCCTAATAATAACTAATCCTATATAATTATCCATGAAATTAGTGAAATAATATTATTCATCCAATAAATATTAGTTTTAACATTATTAAAATAATTTAAATTATTTTTCAATTGATTTCACAATCATTTCACGGGTGATACGTTAAAATTCTAAGAAATTATTTCACTACTAAAAATATAAAAAAAATATCACTATAATTTAAATAACATATTTATAATAAAAAATATTTTATAAGTATTAATTACTTCATTTTATAATGTTCATTCCCATGGAATTAAATATATAATGATTAATCATATGAATATTATATAATTACCAAACCAAACTAAAAAAAATGTAAATTTTTAATTACATATATAAATAATAAATAAAGGACCATTTTTTAGAAATGGAATTCTTTACTCTTCACTCAAAAATAAACCCTATCAAAAAATCTAGAAAAATATTCTTAAGATTTATTTACAATATGATTTAAAAAAATCATTTTTTTTAAATAAAATTATTAAAATTTTAATAAATTCATTATAATATCCACACAAAATAGAATAAAATACAATGTTTTGGAAAAACAAATATATATTTGGGAGTATTAAATGAATTTATAGTCATTCATTTGTCTATTTACCACCATTATATATATATATATTATGTTCAATATATGAACTAAAATTTTAATAAAATCGTTCATTTTTAGTAATTAACATGATTTTCATTAATAAAATACTTTTCAATCCTAAAAAAGGTTTATGAAAATATCTCCTCTATACTTTTATGATATTTATTCAAAATTGACTTCATAATTCCTAAGAATTAATTTTTAAATTTGAACTAAGGAAAATTTTTAAAAATATACATCCTAATGTAGTAACCCTAGTTCATTACCTCTAATCCAACGAGTATGATATAACTACCATATTTAAATAAAAATATATTATTGTATATTGTAGTTCGGTTAAGCTAAATATTGTGGGTGGTATAAATAATTGAATGTAGTATTAATTTAATAAAAATTAATTTTTTAAATATAAATAGGTTCAAATTTGGATCCAATTCTGAATTTATGTATTAGAGTCAAGTTGTATGTATTTAGATAGATAATACAAGATTTTTATGGATTGGTGGTTTAGTAGTGTGGTAAAATTTATAGTCAGCATCTCTATAGACATATTACAGATGTTAAGTCATATGGTGTGGAGTTTGTATTTAATTCTATCCAAATGAAATTTATTAAATTATTTTTATGTATATAATATGGATTTAAATTGGGGATTTAATTGTAAAAATAAGATATTCCATGAATTTTTAGGTCTTAAGAAGGTGTTATTTTTAATTTTGGGACACAATAACATATTATGATGTTTGAGGATGAAATAATATGTTTTTTGGTTTATGATGGTGATTTTATTTTTTTATTAGGACTTTAAAAGTGGTAAACAAGGTTTTCAACATTAAATTTAGAACTCTGAGTGACATGGGTACCCGTTGGTGTTTCACTAGGTGGAAGTTTTTTGGTGAAGGGGTCGGAGGCTTATTTGAACAACCATATAACCAATGTCACCATACAAGGTATATAGTGTAAATTGTTTGTAATTTTTTAGACAAATGTATTTTTCGTCATTATATTTTAAACACCATTGATACTCTTTAGATTCACTCAAAACAATTCATCCCAAACTAGTTGAGATCCCTTTGGATCCTTTGGATATTATTCATCCTTCTATTAAGCCATTATAATCTCATAGAAACTTAGGGTGGTTATTTACCCAAAAATAATGTAAACCCCCTCTATCATTCTACTATTCACACACTACTTCTTCTTTTCTAATTTTGTTTTCTTTTATTGGGATTCTAAGATGAATTTTACCAAATCATTTAAAATTTCATTCACATTGACATGGTTTCTTATTTTCTAGTTTTGATAAAATAGTTAGTGTTTTTATGCAAAAATTAATTTTCTTATGATTAAATAATTTTTTTATGATTTATTTTAGGTTTACTATGATTTTAGAGTGAAATTATAAGCTGATTGTGTTTTCTTATTTGGGGCTTGATCATTTATATTTTTGAGATTTTTTATGAATTTTTGACATATGTTTTCTGAGAGGTTTAGTATACTATGATTATGGAATTTGATTTATTAGTGTTATTGGTTATTGAGAAACAGGTTTAGTGGTTTCTATGAGTTACCCTATGGTTTATTATCTTGGGAATGTTTTCCAATGATTATATTAGGCAGTCTCATCCGATCAAGTGCATATTAGGATATAACTATAACATGATTAATGCATGTTTTAAAATTGTTAATCAATGTTAATGATTTTTTTGGAAAATAATATTATAAATAGAGAATTAACTATTATAATTTGGTATAAAAATAAATCATTAAAATTAGATTTCATATAAAGCAATACTAGGGAAATGGATCATTCCTTCCCTTTTTCATGGAGCATTATAACTTAATTTTGGGAAAATTTCCTTTCCATATAGATAGATTTAGTGTTAAAGGTGAACTTCAAAATGTATAATTGAACAATTTTATTATTATTTACTAATTCCTGGTTCATACATGTTCATGATACTTGGGGATAACCAATATTCATTTAATTTTATCACAGACTATGAATTCATGAATTCTTTATTTCATAGATTAGCAAAATTCAATTTTGGAATTTGAAAATTTTTATATTAAAAATCACTTATCCTCATAAAAAAATGCATTAATATACAATACATATCCACTAGTAATGTTTTATAATTTGGCCAAAATATAATTTTTGAGTTAATTATGTGAAGAAATTTGATTATGAAACTTAACATTTTATTTTTCAAACCCTGCATATGGTTTTATGATCAAATAATAGAGTTTTTTTGACTAATAATTAAACCCTTATCTGTTTTTTATAAATAGATTTAATTTAATATGTTTCATCTTTACTAACAACAACTTGGGAATATTCCAACCTTAATTAAAATAACTTCCTAAAAGAATTTTATTTCTCTCTAAAATATTTTTTTCAAAAAACTCTTGTAATTTGAAACATTTATCGAAAGAATTAAATGTATGTTGTTTTAAAAAAACATTAATTAGTACCAATTTTATTTTTCTTAACTAACATTGATTATAAAACAAATACATGAATTTTTTAAAATCCATGGCTTTAGGAGTTCCAGTTATGTTTTGACATGAATATTGCTAAAAATTTGTATGTTTTATCAATTCTTATCACTCAAAATTAAAACTTTTATTAGAAAAATATTTATAAATACCATATTTATATATTATTAAAATAATAGAGCATGGGGGAGCCCACTTTAACAATGAGCTTATAATTAATAGATTGATACCCAATACTAAATTTTATGGTGAGGTTTTTTTCTTACATTTGTTTACATAAAATAATTTAATCTTTGTTTTCACCTTAATTAATGGGTCAAGTATTTCTACATAGTGATTCAGCAGGTGATCCCAAGATTTGGTTTGGTAGGAAATAAACCAGTTGGTAGGGGTTGTTTGAGAATAAACTCAGACATTAGGGAAGAGTACATTTGCAAATATTTGAGGATAATTTTAAAAAACCTACAATTGTAAAATACATTAAGAATTAATATTTCTATGATGTTTATAAAATTACCAGGACCATTACCGATATTTAATGTTATCATCATATATCAACTCATACTATAAATGATGTAACCTCCTCTATTGGTTCTCTAATTACATTGTACATAAATTTTGAACTTTATGCCCGGATTGGGTGACTTCCAGTTGACCCAGAATACCTATAAAATAATATTGTAACTCCCCATGTGCTGAAGTTAGTGAGGTATAAGTTTCCTTATTAGTGGTCACTTCTACCTAAATATTATCAATGTGTTTAGATTATCTATGAATGTATTAACATTCAGTTCTATGTAAGGATGGGGGAATCAACTTTCTTTATTGTTCTCCTTGGTCCTAGAAACTGAAATACTCCAACAAACAATAGAAAATAGTATTTTATTCTTCCTTTACTATGATTTGGTATTATCAAACCCCTGAAATGACAAAGCCTAGAAATGTTTTACATAATATCTTTGGAACATGGTTCTCTTGAAATATTCAATTTGTTTAAATATTAAACTCACCCACACACCTCAAAATATGGGATGGAATGAAATTTATACATTCTTGTTCTCATACTGTTTTAATTTCAAATATATAAAGATACTTTTTCATTAAACGTCACTATTAATTGGAATGTAGTGGTTTTGAATGCACCAAACTAGAATGTTTTAGTTATATGGATATATTTACACTAAAAATGACACTTCCATTCCTCGATATCTTTCCATCCATGATAAAAATCCTAAAACGATTAATCCTTGAAATAACATGATGTCGTTTTGATGATCAAGACATATTATGGTACTCATGAAATTATAATACAATCAAATATATGGTTTTGATCTATATAGATGTATTCTTTTATTAAAAAAATATGGTTACAAGAAATATGATATGTTATATGAGGATGTGGGAATTGTGGGATATAATCATGGACCCTGAATAGGTACCCTTATATTGTGTGTCAAATATGAGATATGGAAACCTCTAGATGCATCATATAATATGGTTCCATCCCAAAAATTACATGATTAAACCTAGACCCAATTAATTTCCATACAAAGAATACCCTTTATATATTTTCTCATAGAAGGGAGTATTCTCATGGATGCTTCTCATGTTGATGTAACCCTCTATAATGGGGTCAGATATTCTCAACCAATAGGCCCAATGACACATATCCTCTTAGTTTAAATCCCTATTAAATAAATTCATATTATTCTTTATCCTACAGATAATTAGTTTGGCCTTCTAAGTATAGAGAGAACATATATCTAGAAAAATGGAAGAATGATTTTGGTCAATTTGAGGGTACCTCCACCAGAAAGGAAAAAAAATTTCCAGTTGTTTATTCCCAACATAATACTATTAATGAGGCCCTATAATTCATGGATAATTATTATAAAAGAAGACAAATGACCTCTAGGTATTCTATTAGAAATATATTTCATTATATACCTATCCTTTTCCTATTTATCTAATACCACAATGGAATGCATGAATTAGAGATGTAAATTCTTCTTCTAGGTACGATAATGTATTGACCACTCCATATAATCTACCTATAAAATATTTTATTTAAAAATTAGATAAAAATTAACTGATCATTGGTGAAAAATATAATTTCACACAAAAAAAAAGAAAATTTAAAGGAAAACAAAATTGATCATACTTTTGAAGGGGATGACCTCTCCTATATTAATTCCATAGTTGTGACCTCTACTGATAACATATTGGTAAAATATTAACTAACTTTTTGATAGAGGATAAAACTGCATAATCCCACACACTATATTGATTAAACCAAAAAATTAAACCTGGAGTGAAATACATAACCAAAGAGATGAATAAAATCTAAATAACAAGTCATAAAACCACTATAAGAATCCAAATAATTACTTGATCCTCAGTATTTAATACCATTACATCCTATCATAATACTTATCAATATACACATTAATAATTTCTTTATTTAGAAATAGCTTCCTATTGATAATAGCTATATTTTAATGATTCGTCACAATAAATCCTTATATACTACTATTTCTAATATATCTATTTTTTATTTTTATTAGATTAGGAATCATCTATGATACAATTTTGTTGATAATACAATCAAAAACATTATATTATATAATTTAAATGAAAATATAGATATATTTCTCTACATAATTTATATCATTGACCTTAGGGATAATTATTATGATAGAAGAATAAGAAAATTTATAAATATAACGCCCTCAGGAACAATCTTTCACTACCTCAGTCAAATAAACATTTATACTCTTCATTCCCACTGAGTTAAATGATCTTGTGAAGTAAATAGGCCTACGAGAACTATTTGTATTAAGAATATGAACCACATATTTTTTTATTAATCTCTTATAGGGAAGCACCTAGATTTTTAGTATTATAGTAATCCACAATTCATATATTGTCATAGAAGAAAGGATCCCAAAAATCAAACCTTGGGTACCATTTACTCTTGGTATACCTCACACCGAAAATAAAATATTGAATGTGTGGGATATATTATTTTACAACAACAAATAATTTACTAGTGTATGGATTAGTGTTGAGGTGAATGTTCAGTATCCTAATAAAATTCATCTTCTAAATGCATGCCTAGAAATAAGTAGTGTTTTCTTTCCCCTCCCTCAACCATAAGGATTTATACTAGTCTCTAGAATTTTATTTTTACATTGTGTAGTTTTTCAGAAAGATAAATTGATTTAATAGAATGGAGAGAATATTCTATGTCCTCCCACATCTCTTAGAAAATCAACATCAAATTACTTCATACATAATTTTAGAGTCTCTGTATGGGTATGTATATAACGTCTTCTATTGATCCAGTCTCATAGATTCTCCATGAGGTGTCTTAGGCTAATGAAATGATCATTAAATGTGTAACCCAACATGGTGAAACTCCAAGAAGTATGTATTGTGTGAGAGAAGTTGATATCTTACATCAACTTATTTGGTAGTAGTTAGAGTCTATTGGTACAATATTAAATTTTAAGATGTATAGGTTGAGGGTAGTTATGAAAATGGACTAAGAACATATGATTCAAAAACTCAATAGGGATGAAAGAAATTCCTTACAGTTTATCCAGGAATATTAAATTTCCCTTATGATCAGTTTAGAAACATGGAGGGGTGATTCATGTGTGGCATATTTCTTAAAATCTCCAAATCACTTTTGAAACTATTTCTTAGAAAGTCTTAGTATCAGGTACATTCCACATTTTATTGTTTTAGTCTATATAATTCTTGGGTTGTGTTTTGGGTGGTTTGGGATGGTTTTGTCATATTATGGAACAATTTTTGGAGGTTTAAATTTTGAGCATGGTTTTTAAAAACCATGAACCACTTCTAGGAAATAGTGAAACGTTTTTTTGGGGTCACTAGGTTCGTGCACATTTGGAACATATTTTCTCTAATCCATGTGACTTCCTAGGGGAAACTATTTTAGCCGTTGTCCTTGAGATTCTAGCACTTCATGAATTTTACATGGTCTTCCAAACTGTGCTTCCTAACTATGTTTCTAAATAGATCGTGTATACTAGCACATAAATGATTTCCAAACATATTAAAAAAAATTTGATGAATATTTAATACCTGGTTGTTTTTTGTTTTAATTCATATTATGGTTTAGGAACTTCATTAGTCTTCTAATCTTCATGGTTCTCAAACTATTTTCTGTCATTAGGCCTAAAGCAATTCCCCTCTATCTGAATTTTTTTAGATAAATAAGACTATGTTAGGGATCTAAAATCATTAGTATGTTATTTTTAATCACTGATTCACTCCTCTACTCTCCATTATATTCATTGATCTTATAGTGAAATAGGATTAAAACATGTATATATTTTATAATTTTTATGAATATTCAGCACCTTGAAAGATATATTCCTGAGGACCATCATAGTATTGTGTCATTAGAAAATAGGAAACATAAACATATATCCTAGTGAATTATAGTAAACATTTCCCTTTGAGATCTTCCCCATTAGTACTCGTACTTAAATCCTATGTTCATAAACTAGGGAATAGAAACATAAGAAATGGGTAAGATATGAATATCATTAATGGTAAACAAGTGAGATATGTAAGAATAATCATGTGCATAATGGTATGAGAAAGTGATCATAACATTCTAATAGCATGCCCTACAAATCTAGGATCATAAAAATGAATCATGGAATAACAATTTATGGTTCATAAGATATGAATAACATATTTTTCAATGATCATAATTCATGAATGTAAAGCATAGGAATAAGATATAGAGTTAGTAGTGTAAACATCATATTATAACATTGTAAACATGTGTAAATAGAACATATTCACTTGTTGAGTTAAGGACATGAAATTAGACCCTCCTATAAACTTATTAAAATTCATATTATTTCACTCCCAAAATTTTCAACATGTAATTAGGTTGAAACATAAAAAATATTCCCTATAATTCATGGATCATTGAAAAATCCTATTAGGGAACCTCATGCGGACAACACCTGCTAGGCAGTACAAACCACTATCCCCAGTTGTAGTCCATTATTTATAGGGGATCATGTTTCCATCTCTTACCATATTGAATAATGATTCCCTAATTTTCCATAGTGGATTGGTTTTCCCCAGCTCCCCACAGTGGATAAAGTCGGTCGAACTGATTCCATTCATTTTCTAATGAGATGTAAATCTTTACCCAATAAATTAGAGGGAGATATTGTTCCAACCAAAGTCATATTGAAATCATAAATAAATGTGCCACAATATCATAAATAGTCATATTATAACCCATTAAATTGTATGGGTTTCAAAAATATGTAATCATATATTAACCTATAGAAAAATGTGATTTTATTCATAATCATTTCATCAAATCATAACCAGGGAAAAGAAGCGGGTTTCATATGTATATTACCTTTGAATGAAAAATAGCTTCCAAAACCATCATTCCATGACAACATAAATAATTAATTGAAATAACTTTCATAGAACCTTTTGATAATTTCCCAAAAATTGAATGAGTAACATCTACATGTGTTAAATTATAGGGAGAATAATTTGGGAATATCATTTTAAAATATTTCAGGAGGAAAATATTTTTTCTTCTTTGAAAGTTATTTTTAAAACATGAATACTTTTTTAACAAAATTTCTTTGAAACTATATTGAAAAATATAAATTATGATTATTAAAACAAAAAAATCATTTTTCCATGAAAATTAGATCAAATTATCATTTTAAAATAATTTTATAAAACATGGTTTTTAAATAAAATATGTATCTATTGGAAGGGGGAAATAAGATCTGATTGTATTAAAAACATTTTATTAATTATTTTAAGTACCAATGAGTGGGAAGTTGGTACTAATACATTAATACATAATTAATAAGTATAGTATAATAAAATTCATGGGTTTTCTTGAACTAAAGATCATACAATTTCAACAATTAAATCATAATAATAAATTTTACCAATAAATGATGAGATTGTTGTAATAAACTTTATCCAAATGGTGAATTTGAATGAAACTCCCCATGTAAGAAAATAAAATTAGAAAAACAATAAAATATATTTAAAATAAGTATATTCATGATATAAAATGTAAAAATTTAGTGTACTCGCCTCATAGAAGAATATATGTTCATAAAATGGCATGTGTCTCATATAAAAAAATTTAGACAAAATCTCTTTACTGATTTGGTAACTTTTGAAACATAAATAACATGAAGGAGATATAATATAATAGATATTTAAATAACAATATATTTAAGGATTATAATCATACATTATATTCATGTTTATTATATATATCACACAAAATAAATGAGTGGTGAATGAGGCTTAAATCTCACAGATATAAAAGTTTGACTAGAAATCATGTTACCCTAAGCCTTGAATTTATTTATACAGGTTTAATCCACAAGTATAATAAATATATGTTTAATATAAAAATATCCCCAAAATATATTATTAGATATAATACCATATATTATTATATTATGAATTTATATTACATGTTTATTATCAATTCCTTGTTAATGTTATGTTTTGGGTAATAACTGCTTTGTTTTACATATATATTTTGACTTATTATTCCTGATCCTCTTACATAGATCATGACTTAATTTATTTAATGAAAATATTATATATATACATATATATTCAGTATATAATTATTTATAATAATCTCTAAAATATATAAATATGAAATTTAATGCACCGTTAATGGATGTGGTAGGTCGTACAAACACATTAATGATGTTTTGGTTTTCTAAGAACATTCCATCAAAGAAAGTAAATGATATATATATATATATTATCATTATAGTATCAATACTTTTTAATATATATTATATAATTTTACTAAACACTCCTTTAATACATTCTATTTAAAGTGTGAATGAATAGCATTTCATGGAGGATACAGTAGTCCACAGATCCACAAACGATGATATTATAATTAAAAAAAATTCCTAAATGAATATTTTATTTAATATCTAAAGAAACATAAATTAATTATATATAATTTATATCATAATAAAATATTTTGTTCATCATAATTCCCAACATGAGATGTGTAAAAGGAAAAACTAACAACATCATTTTTTGAGACGGTAGTCCTCTATTCACACTAACAATAAGTTTGTTACCCATTTTATGGAAGTTTTTTTAAGCATAGTTATACAAAATAGAATAAATAATATAATTTTATTTAGGAAACCTATGTGAGTATATAATCATATAATAAGAATATTTTATGGGGTAGATAATGAAAATAAAATAAAATAGATTGTGTAAGGAAGGCATCTCTTCTTTGGATAACTATTTTTGGTTTTCACGAAAGGATATATTTAGATGGATTTATTTCATAAGAGAAAGCTTTTAGGATTAATTTATAGAATTTTGGAGCTCATTTTGGTAGGGTTTTGATGATCCAATGTGGCTTGAGAGGTGTGCGGGAGGGGAGTAGTGAATTTCTTTTTTGGAGGCAGAGGGGTGGCATTCTTGTAAATACTAAAAGGTAAACACTATTTGGAGGTGTAACGTATCTCATGTAAATCCAAAATGTATATATAAATTATTAAAGAGAAATTATGGTTTATTAAAATACCTACCACATAAATATAATTTCACTTTTTATAATTTTTTCTATAACATCTATGTTTTCCAACTTTTATGATTTTAGTTTTTATTATGTTTTTTAGTTTTATAATATAAGTAATTTAACAATTAAAAAAATAAAAATTATATTTAATATTGAATATATTGCCTATTAATTCAAAAATATCTATTTAAAAAAAATATGTCCCGTTTTTGTTGGATAATAATTTTTAAACATGCACATGTAACGTGCAAAAATAATACTTTAACCTAAATTGTGGTAATAATGTTTTATCTATTTAATTGTCAATATGTTTATTATATTGGATAAATAAGTAATTTTATAGATCATATTTTATATCTAATTACATTTAAAAATCATTTAGAAGAATATTGGATTTTCAGTAAATTTCAAATCCTTTAATAAAATACAATTTATTATAAAATAATATTAATGTCAATTTTCACATTATTTACTAAATTTAAATTTTAAAATATCATGAATGATATGGAATTAGAATAAATTATGTTCATAACTTTGTCAAAATATATATTCTTCTTAAAAAACTAAGTAAAATAATTCAATAAATTTAATTCACTTTAAATATTTATAGTAGGATTAATTTTGTTAAATTATTATTTAAATCAGTACCACATTTCAAAATAATTCATCTATAAAAATAAAATATAAATTGATATGATGAAATATCTACATTAACATTAAAAATAATGTGAAATAATCGAGTTAATGTTATTTCCACATCTCAAGGAATTATAAATGTTAAAGGTATGGAAGGACCATTTCTTGTCCTTTTCCTTACTTAACTTATTATATAGGTAATATTAATGAAATTATGTCCCAATAACTCATAATATTATAAATAATAGGTTATATGGAGAAAATATTATCATAAAATGTAATTTTTTACAAGTATTTAGGTCAATTTTTTCTTAATATTAATGTTTAACCACTAAGTAAACGAATTTTCTCCTTAGTTTTTGTAATAAATTTTAATTAGTTTCAATAATATTTTTTATTCAAAAAACATAGTTGAAAATATATGAAATTATAAATTTTTCTAATTCAAAATATATAATAAATTTTTTCATATTTTATTCACAGAAGTGGTAGAAATTTATTTAAAATTTTTCCTGTAAACAGGATGAGATGAAATATTTTTTAAAGTTAAAAAATCCAAAAGATTGTAATGCTTTTATATAAAATATAAATGTAAAATTATAATGACAGAAATTGTACTATTTTATGTATAACTTATATAATTTAATATTAAAAAATTGAAAATATAATTTAACTATATAAATAAATTACATGAAAAATAAGGTTTTAATTAAAATTTAGTAGTTTTTTTATTCCTTAAAATATGAAACTTATAAATGAAATACAAAAAAATTAACCAAAATAAATATTGATATTTTAATTTTAAAATTAAAGTTTATTTTATCAAATGAAAATTATAAGTGTAAAATATTATATTTCAAATAAGTTTTCCGTTATAAGGTGAATAAATTTCTTTTTTAAAAAATACCAAATTTTATTCATATCATTGGACTTATTGTTATATAATTCCTAAATAATATATTGGTTGTGTGTCAAAAAAAAATTAATTTAATATATGTTTATATAAATTTATTTTAAAACGTTAATCAAAAGTTGTTTTTTAATTTATTATCATAAAATGGTGTTTTTACATAGAAAAATAATTTTCATAGAAATTGGATTTCCTTATGTTTAAAAAGTCTGTACTTTCATTTCAAGAAAATTTATAACCAAATGATTTATTTTATACGCATGTTTAATTTATATTTTCACAATTTAGATAATATTATTCATAAATTACATTATAATTGCTATGTGAAAACTATGATAACTTATTGATGATGATATTAATAGTACACTGTAGTTTGGTAAAACTAGGACATTCGTGAAACAAATTTCATTGAAGGGACTCAATATTGTGTTTAACACCATAAAATCAACATTTAGTCTAAACTTCCAACTAATCTATGTGTTTATTTTAGTGAGATAATATCTTTGTTTTGCATACAATGCATTCCAAACTTAGTGGTTTAATATAAAAATGATATATTCAGTGTTGCGTGAAATGAAAAATCTAAAAAAGAATAGATTAATTTGAAAAACAAATATTTCAAAAAAAAATCATTCAACATTATACCCCATAAAAATAATTTGACCCCCAAAATTTTTCAATATTATCAATGGTTTAACACTTTATAGTTCCTTTATTAGAAACCCACATCGTAATACTGAATACTAAGAATACCATTAAAAAGTAAAAGATCAAAACAAAATGGTCACCCATAGTAACTCATAACTCGGTTTCCATACATGAGAACATAGGATGAATGTGAATATTGGACATGTAAGAAAAGTGTACATAATTATATAGCATGATTATGTTCAATGGTCATAAGAGAGTAATTGATGATGTAAATTTAATGGCCTCAAAACCATAAATCTGTGATGATTTATAAGAACATAATTTCAATAGAAACAAAGGTGTTATGATCAATAATTTTCAATATAATTTTTTCTAAATTTGAATAATTGTTTTAATATATTAGAACATATGGAAATATACTTACTTGATCTTACTCCATTTCATAGAAATAATCTCACCCTTTGGTTGTTCCTTGACAAATTTCTAAATCATCTCTTATTCCATGAAAAGAAGGTTAATTTGTTATACACAAAGCACTAATATATCATAAGATCCATATGTATAATGATAGGTCATTTCATCTATCTTTATATGTAAAAATAAAAAAATGGTCTGCACGGGTTATTAAATATGCATAAATTGTTATATGTGGAGATAATTCATTAATCCCTAAAAATTCATCAGAATTTTAAAATAAACCATTCCTTAAATAGTAAACCTAATAAACCTTCCGAAAGATGAATGTCCAAAACAATAGAAAAATGGTCTCCAAATCAGCTAAAACATGATCCCATATATATCATAAAGTATCTCTTGTTTTCCACATACAAAAATTTTTAACACTATTATCATGTATTCTCTTGAAACATGGTAATGACCGGAATTACCACAAATCCTTATTCTAAACATTAATTTTTCATTATTACAATGATTATTGTATATATTCATTAAATCTAGAAATTCTATAAACTCTATCCATGATTGAATAATCCCTTTTGTCAAAAAAACCCATAATCATTTCCATGGTAATCATTCTATCAAATTTACATATTAATATCCTACATGTCTCTATACACACATCATTATCTCATCCCTAAGAATATATTAAGGGTTATAAATATATAAATATACTGTTTCCATTAATATCACTATTACATTAAATCATATATCTAATTTATTATCACAATTCAAAATATAATTTTCAATCCATAATGAACTTAAAATACATATATATTTCATGATCTGTATAAAATAATATTTGAATTCCAAACCATATACACTTTATTCATCAAACATTACTCTTAAACTATAACTCTAGATTCATCATATTATTCCTTGATACCTCCTTAATATAATAAGAAATTTGAATCATTTCTTACTGTTTCCCAAACTTAATTTAATCATTATTATTACATTTAATGTAAAAAATAATAAAAGAATATCCCTAACATTTCACTTGTATTTTACTGTCTCTTTATCTTCAGTAGTATAACCAATACTCATACCACTGTCCTTATTCTAATCGTGAGATTTCTTCTTAGATCACTTATTTTTAAAATTCCCACACATTCCACATCTGAAAACATTCAATGTTAACTTGCTACCATCTGGACCCCGTAATTGACTAGTACCATAAGACATGGTGTAAGAAAAACTTATTACACAAGAGACCATATAATTTTGAAAAATTACTTATAGGATTCCTAAATCATGAAACCTACATTTAAATCACTAACACCTTTGGATTATCCTTAGAGTAATTCCTAGATATATCCTTAGAAATATACATAGGAATCACATTACTAATTTCTCATCATTGTTTACAAAGGTTAAATAAACCATTCCTTTGATACCAATTATAGAGACCCAGGCTTAACACACATGGATATTACGTCATATATTTTGAATAATCATCACAATAAAAAAATTCATCCCCAAGGGTGGTAATTGTTTAGTGTCTTTGGAGACCTTGAAACATAAACTACTTTCATGGTGAATGATATTCTATATATCCCTTCGATAAATTCCCTAATAGTATTGCTACTTAAAACCATTCTTCACAACAAAGTGAAAGGAAGGATAAGGAAGGGGAGATATCATATTCTTTGTAAGGTTAAACCAGGGAGACAAGTAATCATAATAATGAGAAAAATGGTATGAGAATGTGACTTTACCATTACAAGATCATACTCTTCATATCAAATATCATAAACAAGAATCAATTCATAAATATTGGTAGTTGATAATATAAAAATCATAAATAAATTCAAAGAGAATAAGTCACAATAGTAATGAATGAGGGTAATACAAAATATTGTGGAATTAACATCATCATATTATGTTCTGAACATGTGTAAATAGAAACAATTCACTCATTTATTTATGAACATGAAAGAAGACCCTCACATTATCTTATAGACATGAAACAACTTCCAATGAAAAAATTGAGAACATAAAATTAGTTTCAAGGATAAAAATAATTCCATATAATCAAAGGCTCAATGAAAAAACATATTAGGAAACATTATGGAGACTAAACCTGTAGGTAAAGACACACCACCATCCCGGGTAATAGTCTTTTCCCCATAATGGTGCGGGTGTTCCTCATATACCCATAGTGTATTGGTTTTCCCCATATTCCCATAGTGGATAAGATTACCCAATATTCCTATAGTAGATAGGGTTTCCCCATCGTGCCATAGTTTGTTAAGCCAATCATCTTTATTTTCATAATTATGTCATGATATATAAATCATTACCCAATTCATTGGAAGGAGATACAAGTCCCACACATCTCATAATCAAATCAGACACACATGTCCATTAAGATCATAAATAGTTATATATTAACCCATGAAATGAAATGATAGTCATAATAATGTCATCATATCTTAACCCAACAAAAAAATATATTGTTTTCATAATAATTTCATCAATGTATAACCGATGAAAAGAAGTGGTCTTTATAAGAATATAACTCTTGAAAGAGAAGCGGGGTTCATAACCATCATACCATTAGAATATAAACCATTAATAGAAATAATATGAATGGAACCATAATATTACTTTACCAAAAGGCATGATAAACACCAATGGATATTATCTAAGATGGAAAATAATTTTTAATCTCGTGTTCGAATATTTCATGTGGAAAATATCCTTTATTCTTTGTAAAACATTATTTAAAACATGAAATTTTTTTAAAAGATATTTATTTAATAATAGTTTGAAAACATAGAAAGGAAAAAACAATAAAAAAATTTTAATTCCTTTTTCATTGAAAATTATATTAAAATATTATATTAAAATAATTTTTTAAACCATTTTTGAAAACATTTTTTCTGAATAAAACATGTTTCTGAACGAAGACTAAAATAAGGTTATATATTTTTAAAACATTTTATTTATTATTATAATTAAAAAAGAGTGGGAAATGGTATCAATACATGAAGGAATCATGAATAACTATAGTATAAGAAAATTAATGAGTGTTCATGAATGATGGATCCTAATATTTAATTAATGAATTATAAAACAAACAATCCCAATGAATGATGAGATTTTTGCAATAAATTCTTACCACATGGTGACAATAAATCAGAGTCCCAATGTAAGAATATTAAATTGAATGATTTAAAAAATATCATTAAAAGAACTATATTCAAGATATTACATGTCATAGGTATTTGTATACAACTCGTATAATAATTTAGGTGGACAACATGGCCTATGTCACAAATAAGTCAAATTGAGACAATATTACTTTACCGATTTGGTTACTTTTGAAACATAAAAACCATGAAATATAGATCATAAAATTGATATTAAATGAACCATAAATTTTAAGATAAAAATATTATAATATATTCATGGGAAATATTAACACCACACAAAACAAAACTAGTGGTGAATGAGGCATAAATGTCACATAAATAAATGTTATACTAGAAATCCCCTTACCTTAAGTCTTGAATTTCATTGTAGACATAAAAACCTATTATATAATAAATATATTTTTATTATATAGATAATTAAATATTCTTATATATAATACCATGTATTATTTGAAAATGACTTTATATTAACAATTTATTTATGATTCCATGTTAACTCTATGTTTTGGGTATTATCTGCTTCGTTTTTCGTATACATTTTGACTTATTAATATTAATCATCTTTCTTATATAATGATTTCATTTTTAAATACCGTAAAATATGGCATAAATATCACATTTATTTATTAATTAATTATTATTAATAATAAATAATAGATAGAAATATGAAATCAAATACACCATTTATGGAGATGGTAGGTTCTATGTATGCATGATCGTTATTTACATTTTATAATTTTATTGAAATAATTAAAATAAAGAAAATATATTTATTATTATTCATGTAGAATTATTATGTGATTTATATTTTATACAATTACAAAACCCATATTTTATACATTCCATGTAATGTGTGAATTAATCACATCATTTTGAGGAGGTGGTAGTCCACACATCCACAAACGAAGTTATCCGATTTAAAAAAAATAGAATGACTGAATGTATGTTTAATTTAATAATTAAATAATAATAAAGAAATCATAAATCTAATACAAATCATATAAAAATAGTATTTCAATAATACATCCCACCATTATAGGAGTAAATGGAAACACAAACGGCATCCTTTCGGGAGGTTCTAGTCCTCCAAACATAAGAATGGTATGTTCATTACCTAGTAGATTGAAGTTTGTGAATTATATGTATAATCCTTATAATAAGAAAGTAACGGTATGTTTAGGATACTATTGTTATTATATAATTAATAAGTATGAATATCTGAGGGGTGGATATTGAAAATGAAACAAAAGTTCTCATGGAAGGATGTTAACTTTTCTTTGGATAACCCTTTTTGGTTTCCACTAATGGACTTCCTTGGTTCACTTCTATCCTAACTAGAGGCTTATAAGATGAGGGATGTAATTTTGGAGCTCATTTAGGAATTTTTTGGATGTTTCAAAGTGGAATGAGAGGTTTGAGGAAGAGCCAAAGTGAATGCATGTTTATAGAGGAGGAGGGGTGGTGTTCTTGTGGATACTAAAAGATAAAAACAATTGGGAGGTATCCATTACCTCATGGTATTACACAATAGAAAAATAATGTATTAAATTTTAATTATGATTGGTTAAAAACTCCACCACATGAAAATATGTTCATTTTTATAATTTTGTTCCTTAACAACTATAATTCCCCACTTTTATCATTTTGGTTTTTATTAAGGTAGATAGTTATCTAAATAAATTAATTTTACCACTAATAATAAATAAAAGTGACATTAATTAAAAAATATAGATGTACTAAATTATAAATATGATATCTAATTTTCAAAAGAATAATTCCAACATGTTTTGGAAATTAATTTTATAACAAGTGTGTGTAATGTGCAAGAACCACTGATTTAACCTGAACCATACTAATAATGATTTTTATATTTAATGGTTTATAGTGTATTTATAAAAGAAAAAAATAGTCCATAGATAGACTATAATTTATATTTTATATAATTTTTGAAAATATTTTTTAAATATATATATATATATATATATATATATTAAATTTAAGTCATTTTAAAAAATATCATTTAATATAAAATATAATTAATGGGAATTTTAACATTATTTACATATTTTAAATTTAAAAATATCTAGTGAATTATGACATTTGAATAGATTAATTTAGTCACTTGTAGTATGATATATTCATCTTTAAAAAAGTTATAATAATTCGATCAATTTAATTCAACTGTTTAATTTTAGTATCATTAATTATTGTTTATAAATGTATAAATAATTACCACATTTCTAATTCCATGTGCAGTAAATCTAAAAATTTCATCTTTAAAAATTAAATAAAAACTAATATTATGATAAAAATTATGTTACCTTTCAAAATAATATGTATAACGGACATACGTTTTGTTTTTGGTCACATAGAAAGGATTTAAAATTGTTAATGGAAAGGAAAGTCATTTTTTGTCCTTTTCCTTATATAAATTATTATAATGTCAAATTTCATGAAATAGTGTCCCAATAAATCATAAAATTAGGATTAAGTTGGTATAAGGTTGAAATATGGTCATCCAATGGATTTTTTAACATTTTTATGTCATTTTCTCTTTATGATTATTGTTTAACCACTTAGTAAACTAATTATGGTCTTAATCACTATAATTAATTTTAAATAAATTCACGAATCCTTTTGTGAAAAAGAATATTACAATTGTAGATATTATAAGTTATTATTATTCCTAATATGGAATATATTTTTCTAAATTCTTAAACAAAATTTGGCATAATGTAATTTAATTTTTTTCACACGGACGGGATGAGACGATGGGGTTTTAAAGTTAAAAAGTCTTAATGATTGAAATTTTTTTATATTCAATATCAATGTGATTTTTTTCCAATTACCTACATGGGATTAATTGATGTATAATTAATATAATTATAATTTAAAACCAAATTGATATAAAATATAACAATATAAATAAATTAGATAAGAAAGTAGTTTTGAATTAAAATTATGTATTTTTTTACTAGTCATTAAAATCTGAAACTTCTCCGAAAAATAAAAAAAATATCCAAAGAAAATTTTGGTATTTTTATTTAAAAAATTAATTCTATTTCATCATGTGAAAATTATACCAATTTCAAAACATTCATTTAAAATAGGTTCGACATTAAAATGTGGACAAATTAAATTTTAGAAAAATCCATCTTTTTTTCAAATAATTAGATTTATTCTTATCTTAAGCCTATAAAATCTATTCTAAGTGTGTAAAAAACCATTGAGTATATTTTTATAAAATATATTAAAAACATTCCTAAATAGGGTTTTTATGCATTTATGAATATAAATTGGTGTTTGTATGTAGACAAATTATTTTCTTATAAAATTGATTTTATTATAGTCAAACAGTTCTACTTTTATTTATAGATAAATGATAACCAATGTATTCATTTTATAGATGTGTTTAAATTACATTTAAATTTTTTATTATTAATCATAAATTTCATTATAATGACTAGGTGAAAAATGTAATAATGTTTCAAAAATAATATTAATAGTATGTTGTAATTTGGTAAAACTTGGTATCACATGTAATATAGACCATCGTAGGGACTCAGTATTATGTGTAACACAATCCAAGCATATATTTTTGTTCACCAAAACATAATACAAGTTTCATTTTAATTGTAATATTAACGTGATGTTCCATATAATGAAATCAAAATTCATTTCTTTCATATAACAATATATATTTTTAGTGTTGCGTGAAATTAAAAATATCAAAAAGATTAAATTAATTCAAAACAATATCTCCTATAAATTGATGATATTAAATATCTTGTCCAATATCATTAGATCATGATTTTTTATATGAATATAGATGTAATATTTTTGAATATAGTGAAGGAAATGTGTTCTGATATCAAATCTAGAAGATCTAATTTTTGTTCTTTGTATTCAATATTTGGGGAGGGGTTGGTGGATTATCTATCATATCCACTATTCTTGATGATAAAGGATTAGTTTTCTTAAGTGATTTGTAATTGAATTTTATATTATTGGGTATGAATTAATTCAATATGGGTGGAAAATGGACAGTAGTGTCGCCATCATGGTAAGATAGAGAAGGTCATAAGTGCCTCTGTTATGGTTGGATACAGTATAATGATAGAGTACCACCATCAATGGTAACATGAAGTTTGTGTGTAAGGTTTTTTTTCTTAATGAGTATGTGTGTGTGATTGAACATGTGAAATATTATTCCAAATGTGAATGGATTAAATAACGATTTTTATTTATTTTTTCACTTTGATTTAAATTTGGATTTATAAAAATTGATGACTATATTCAAACTATATTATATAAGTTGGGATAATTGTTTATTTTCCAAGTGGAATGTGTTGGGAAGTCTATAGAATTTACATCATGTTTATACTCATCCACTTCATGGGAACATTGGGGTTCTTGATGATTTTACCTACAATTATAAATTGAAAGGGGGGATATCATTTTTCTCAAGAACTAAATCTTGATACCTTGGGCTTGTAAAGTAGAGTTGGAGCCTCAAGAAAATCAGGTGATGTATGGGATAATATGTTTTGATGGATTGGTATTATTTCCCTTGTTGTTTTCTATTATATATCATGTTTCTATTTCCCCTCTAATATTGTTTTTTGTTGTTTTTTACTTAATGTAGTTTTATTTTGACACTCGTGAATTATATAATAATATTATGTATTTATTTATTAGTGTAGAAATGTTTTTTTACATTCAAATAAAAAATAATCCCCCAACATTTTTTAAGCCGTTGAATTTTATTTCCAGCCCTTTGTATCATGAAAATATCACCTAAGGATAGTTTCTCTTCAACTCTCCTCAATCTAATGTGTTGGAATGAGATTTTATATATGGAATTAGTCTTGATTGGTACATATATCACTTATAATGCTAAAAAAGAGACCAGAATATTGAAAATGAATTTTATATCTAAAAAATACTTTTATAACATTTTTATATGGAAATTAATTTTACCAATATGGTATGGGTACAATAGTTTTTTTGAATCTTCTATGGTGTTTTAATCTCAACATCATGGGTGTGACGACCCGAAGTTTTTAATAGTATTTTTTCCCAAATTTTTGTGTCATGTTATTTTGTACTCAACAAACTATTTCATTTATTTAATTAAATTAGTATAATTAAAATTATACCGTTATGTTTCAAAATTTAAATGACCGTTGGTCAATATAACCATTGAAAACTAAACTATTAATGTTGTGATTATTTTTTATAAATACAAGTGATCCTAGTTACAGAAAGACAATTCGAAGGCCTCATACAATATTATCGGGGCATTCGAAGCCCATCTCATGGTACTTTGGAAGGATATAACACCACTGGGATTTTCTCTAGACCAAACCCAATCCAAACTTCATCATGTGAAGCTTGAGCAGAATAGCCTATGTGAGAAACTCAAGATGGTAGAAATCACCACCTAGGAAATGTTGGTCAAGCCGCCCCAAGATTCTATCACCTTAGCACACCTTACACATAGGTCCTATGCTGGTGTTATAAGGGGATATTTAACAAGACCTTAGCTACTTTGTCTAATCCTTTGATATAAATAAAATTGTTTTTTCTTCTTATGATGAAGTTTATGAATTTCAAATTTCCTAATAAATATAGGATGTATATTATTGATTAATTTTGGAAAAAGGATATTTTAAAATATTTATGTAAACCCCAAATAATTAATAATTTGTAATTATTTTCAAAAAAAGGCCTTTTACAGTTATGTTCATTATGAAATTTAGAGTCTAATAAGATCAAATTAGTTTTTGATGAATCGTAAGTTATGAATAGTAATTTTACGATTATGAATATTAATATGACCAAATGGATTAGTAACCTCACTTAAAAAATTATTAATATAATTTAGGCACCTTTATTAGTTAATATGATTCAATAATATAAGTAAATAACTATTTTAGAAAATATTAGTTAAGTATTAGATTTTTTGGGTGAATAGGGTTTTAATTGAAAAATTAAATTAAAAATATTTGAAAAATTATTTTCATAAAATAGAGTGCATTTTTGAATTCATATCATCGATATTAGGTTAGTGTAAATTTTTGGGAATTTTCTGAAATAGTTGAATTTTCTATGAATAGTAAATTTGTAACAGCCCAAGATTTTATGAAAAATATTCTTTTAATTTCACTAATGTCTTGTGTTGTACGCAACACAAAAAGGAGCTTGCACAACACGCATTCTTGACTTGCCTTGCATTACACGCAATCGCAACCTTCCTCGATAACGTGTGTAGTACGTAATACTGAGTTTCACGAAACAATAATATGCTATTAAAATATTATTAAAACTAGCCATTATGAATAGTAATAACCACTTTTTAAAATTTTAGAAATTTTTGTTCTCAAAATGGACTTCATTTTTGTATTCGAAGTATTGAATTTAGCCTAAGGTGAAATTTTGGTACTTTTCGGATAACTTTCATATTCTGATGAATAGTGAAAATTACTAAATTATAATTAAAAACAACTTTTTAATCAAAATAATTAATAGTGATAAATTATTAATTTGAGTTGTTTTAAAGTATATTTAGAATATATTTTTACAATTTAATACAATGTTGGTCATTGGATGTAATTTCACATTTAAACCAGACATAATCAAGTGTCAATCTTTTGATAGATATTGTTTCTTAAAAAAAACGCTATTTGTTTTAACAGCGGGATTTAATTATAAAATTAATTAATGCAATTTATATGTTATGAATTTGGTAAAATAGACTTCATTTTTTAATTCGGAATATGAAATATAGCTTAGGATGAAATGTTGGCATTTTTCTGAAAACATTCAATTTTTGATGAATAGTGAAACCACTAAGTGGTAGGTTAAAAACTGAATTTTGCATAAAACTTAATTTTACCGCTTCTGTGAATGGAATTTCAAAACTCCGACAGACACGGTTAATATCAAGGACTAAAATGTGGTTCAATGAGATGAAAATAATTTTTGGTGAATAGTAACTTTTTACTTTTTTTTACCACGGTTAATAGTAAATAGGGTAACTAAGGGAAAATATGATATTACTATTACCCTAACACATGTCCTAATTCTATTGGATAAGTGTAATTCGACCAAAAACAACCTTATGAATATAATATGACCATTTAGATCCACTTGGATTAGATTATGACATTTAATATTATTTTATTTAATGAATAGTTAAAATAGTTAAAATCAAAGTTTAATAACTAAAACATTTTTAATATGGGGATATACATAAGATCAATTCTACTATAAATATTCATTAGAAATATAAAAAGATTTCCTACATAATAATATTTTATTTATAATTTTTAGACTTTAAATAAATTAATTTATTTATGACACAACGATGATGCAGTAATTACCCTTTTAAGGAAATATTAACATAATTGATGTTATAAATGCTCAAATGAATGTAATTTGAGACTTTGTATGAATTACACTAATTTTATAGGTTACTATGATATATTAGTGTTGATTTATTCAACTTGGTTCGAACATATAATTTTGTTATGACTTTCACAAAAATCATATATCAAATAGTGTCAAAATTGACACAAAATAGTTTTTAAATCAAATATTATATTATTAATTGTTATTTTATTCCTAAAAATCTAAGGTTCGGCCAAATGACTTAGATAAGGATATATATATTAATAATAAACAATTTGGGGTTCGTTTGTCATGTTATAGTAAGTGTATTAACCATATAGTGAAAGAAAACAAAAAGACACGGTTAAAGTTAAATTATTTAACTTAGAGTTAAATCTAATTGATAAGGTTAAAATAATACCCTAAACTTGTCTAAATCCTATTGGATGATAGTATTTCGACCCATCCACACATTAGCTTCAAAAGAAGACCCTTTGGAACCATTATAAACCGATTTTGACTTTAATATAAAATAATATTTTGAGATATTCCTAAAGTTCCCCTCTCCTCCCTTATAAAAGGACACCTCCTCCCCCTCCTCCTCACACCAATTTGAGCACTCAAGCTCGGCCAACCCCTGCCAAAATCCCTTCTCCACTTCCCTAGTATCATCATAGAGGTTCTGGGCTTCTTCAAAGACCATCCTTAGTTCTTTAAGTGGAGGCTAAGAAAAGGCGCATCAAAAAGAGGTAATATCCATTACCGATCTTTTTCAATCTCTTTCTTCTTCAACTTCTTCTTCTTTAGTTGTTTCATGATGAAGTAATAACATCAGTATTTATTATATACTGATATGTTATTATAAATATTAAACAACTCTAATTAACCTTCTATCCATCCTACGGAAAAAGGAAATCACCGCGCGTGCGTACGTACGGAATACCGTCTCCACGCCGTGGTGTAATCTATTTTCCGCCACCACATTAATTGGATGGGTATAAAGGTGTAATGAGTAACTATATATGATTATTATAAAGTGATATTGATACTGAAATAGTATACATACACTTCAACACAATTCCACGACCATGGGAACGATATCATCGCCCGTGCGTACGTACGGACTACCGTCTCCACGACGCGATGAGATTCATTCTCAATGATTAACCATTCATGAATGATTATAAAGTATATATAATAAGTAATAATGCAATATATGACCTAATAATGATACTGGAATTATTTATATTTATATGTATGTCATCTACTTAATTCCATTCAATTCAATAAGGAAACGAAAACAGCGTTCATGTGTACGTACGGACTACCGTCTCCATGAACGGTGTATTTCTTTCCATTTACTGATTTATTATATATGTGTATTATGAATATAAATATATAAATCATTTTTTATATTCTGGAATTAAGTAATCATGATCTAAGTAATCATATGAATAATTACAAGTTAAAAACACGAACGACAAATGAGATGATTTTACCCAAAACGCTACTTTAACATGAATTTACAAAAGAACGGGTAATATAAAGTCATAAGTGGACCATATATGATATAATAAAAATGAATATGATTCTGGAATAAGTCAATAACATGATTTAAATCATTATACAGGAGGTTCGGACACATACGAAGCAAATCGGACCTAAGGTAAGTGAAATATCACAATCTCATTTTTAGCCGAGATTGTTTATTCGTAAGAATTTACTGGGGTGTATTTTATCATCCACATCCATGTTCCCTAAATATGTAATATTTCTTCCATCCACTTACAATAGTTTAAATCCAATTTTACCCTTCGGTGAGTTTTTAGTAAAGAATATGAAAGGAATCTTTTGTCGTTTTTTCGTACGATGTACTTTTTGACTTTTCCGACAAAAGTACGGAGATTGTTTTTTTTAACTTATACGGCATGAATGGATTTTTAAAACATTATTTCCAAGAAGCTTCCTTTACAAGTTTTCAAGTTTATTTTTAATCAACTAATTTTATTTTAATGTCGAATGACATGTTATGAAAGGAAAAATGTTTTTGAAGAAGAAAGGATATTTTTCTCAAGAATGGAGTTCAAGTATTTTATCAAAATTATTTTCCATCTAAGATAATAAAAGGGTTCTGTTTTTATCCCTATTATTACATGGATTTGATTATGTTGTGATGGAAATATTTTTATGAATTCCTTTATCTTATATGAATTGTTTTATGATGTCATGTTGTTTAAGAATTCCATTTTTATTACATGGGTTACGCTATGATGTACGGTTTATGATTATGTGGCACACATAAGAATGGATTCATTATAAGATGGGTGGGACCTATATCTCCTTCCAATGCATTGGGTAAAGATTTTATATCTCATGAGATAGACATGGCTGGAACGGTAGGTTATACCGGTTCAGTGAAACAGGACTGGAACGAGGGTGACTCGATTCAGAAAGGGACTTTGTCCACTAAGATAGTCTTGGCAATGAGTCTTGACTAACAAGAAATGATTCTCTATGATTATGTGTGTATGCCACTAAGTTTTAGGTTTTATGTTATGATTATTGGGATTACATTTCACTTCTATGATTTATCCCATGTTATGATATTATGAGCTCTTTTGCAGGTTAAGATTTCAAAAATCTATGTGCTTATGTATATGATGTGATTGATATTTCTTTTGTTTACCCTTACTGAGCATTTGAGCTCACCCTTTTATGTTTTCTTTTCGCCAGGATATAAATAAAGGTTTTAGGTATAAAAAAAGAAGATCTTTATGGGAGATGTTGAAGATCTTTCACCAGGATTAGAAGATTATATTCCGAGTTTCCAAAGACACTAAACTATTACGATCCTTGTGTGTGTGTTTTTGTTATGTACTAAGTTTTCCGCAAAAGTAATGTAATGTCAATGTACGTCAGGCTACGGGTCTCTACAGTTGGTATCAGAGGAAAGGTTTAGTCAACCATTGGAAACTAGGATGCGAGAACTTTAGTGAGATCCCTAGAGATATTTATAAAGTTTGTCTAGGGATGTCCCTAAGGATAAGTATACGTATAGGATACAGTCCTATAACTACGGTAAAGATCTTAGAATTTAACCTAAGAAGTTATATATTGAGGATACTCCCCCTTTATAATGTTGTTTTCCCTAGCATGATTTTTGCCTCTCACACTATTCTTTTTTTTGGGTTTTAGAAAATGGCTGGAAACAAGATGATTCACGATAATGGAGGATATGATGGACAATGGAATGATATTCTTAATAATAAAATGGGATTTGGAAGTCCAAACATCATTATTATGCAGAATCAGCAATCTCATAATATGATCAATAAAGTAAAATTTGGTAAGTTTCCTGACTCGGCTAATAAGAGAAAGATGGAGTTTCATGATGATCATAGAGGAATGAAAGTTCAATTTCTCCTATGTAAATCATGTGGGAAGAGGCATCAAGGAGAATGATTCAAAGGAACTGGAAGATGCTTTGGGTGTGGAAAAGAAGGACACAAAGCAAGTAAGTGCAAAGGAAAAGGTTCAGTTAACACCATGGATGAGGATAATGGTATTGCTACGACATCAACAATGGTTAAATGTTTTAAATGTGGAATGTACGGGCATTATGCAAACCAATTCCCTAAGGGAAAGTCTCATGAAGATAATCAGTATGGTCGTATGGGTAGTATTTATGTTGATGATAATGAAGAGACTACAAATGATATGTGAGATGAAAGAATTGTTGAATCTCGGTCAATGGTTTAAGAAGGTAGTAGAATGATTACATGTTTATCAAAGTGTAATGTTGTATAAAGAATCTCATGGTACTATGGAATAAAGAGACATCTAAGGATTTTTACATTGTTGTCTTTCCTTGAGTTTTGAAAGTGTGTGATTAATGCTACCAGTATCCATGAAAGGTTATTCAGATATTTTTGAAATGAATATGATATGCGCATAATGAAGGGATAAGGAGAAAATTAAATGTTTGATAGTATTCATGAGCTCATGACTGATATAAGGAGAAGGTTATATCATTGTTTGAGTATATAGAATTTTGAGGATTTTGGTATGTGGAAAGTGTTAAATTTTAACTGCATTCATGTTTTCACTATGGTTTTCAAGAGAATACATGAATAAGGACTTTGAATGTTTGGAATGTGACCAACAAAACATATCTTATGATATATGGGGATCGACGATGGTGTTAAATCTCTGGTAATCGTTTTCACTATGTTGTGAGAGTGGACTGCAGTATTATGGATAAGCCTAAAGATTAGAATGGATTATGTTGGACATAAGTTAGTATTGTTTATGGTTATAAGATTTTCGATATTATTGATGGGATGTTATAGTAATATAGTTTTAGAAAAGGGACAACCTGCAGAATGGGCGACAACCCATCGCGTCGGACAAGGCTGTGGGAATCGAACCTAAAACCGAAGTGCGACTGGACTTTATCACCTACCACTGGCCTACGGGAAGTCCCTGGTTAGTAGAAACTAGTTTTATTATATTAAGCAGTATGATATATGACGTATAAGTTCATTTTTAGAACCATATACGATTAACCATAAGATGGACTTATATCTTTTTCTTACCTTTTGTTTGAAAGAGATGGAATGACCCATCATTCTATCACATGATCTGCTAACACATCATGAATGACAAATTCAACTTCATTTCTTTAAGAGATGAAGTGGAAATTGTTCAAGGGACGAACAACAGTGAGATTGTACCAAAATAAAGTGAGTATTTATTCTAATTCAAATTCTTCAACTTTAGGGAAACGATCTTGAAAACCAAAAATGTTGTCCTAGTGACCTTATACCTGATGAATCGGATGGTACCTTATATCGTCACAAATTTATGGATTTGTGATTTTTGGCTTTTCCATAGCCATGTTCTCTACCACTCTCCATCATAACATGATGGTTAGATTTTTCTTCCATATCCATATTTTCACCTATGTGGAAACCCAGTGATTAGTTTATTTGGGTAACCGTTAAGTTTCATACTTTTGTTTTAAAATATTGGTTTTGGTATTCCTTTTTACTATGTGGGTTTCTATTAAAGAAACTTTCGAATAGTAAACCATTTATAACCCCGACGAATTTCGAGGGTGAAATTTATTTTAAGGGGGGTAGAATGTAACAACCCAAGATTTTATGAAAAATATTCTTTTAATTTCACTAATGTCTTGTGTTGTACGCAACACAAAAAGGAGCTTGCACAACACGCATCCTTGACTTGCCTTGCATTACACGCAATCGCAACCTTCCTCGATAACGTGTGTAGTACGTAATACTGAGTTTCACGAAACAACGATATGCTATTAAAATATTATTAAAACTTGCCATTATGAATAGTAATAACCACTTTTTAAAATTTTAGAAATTTTTGCTCTCAAAATGGACTTCATTTTTGGATTCGGAGTATCGAATTTAGCCTAAGGTGAAATTTTGGTACTTTTCGGAAAACTTTCATATTCTGATGAATAGTGAAAATTACTAAATTATAATTAAAAACAACTTTTTAATCAAAATAATTAATAGTGATAAATTATGAATTTGAGTTGTTTTAAAGTATATTTATAATATATTTTTACAATTTAATAAAATGTTGGTCATTGGATGTAATTTCACATTTAAACCAGACATAATCAAGTGTCAATCTTTTGATAGATATTGTTTCTTAAAAAAACGCTATTTGTTTTAAGAGCGAGATTTAATTATAAAATTAATTAATGCAATTTCTATGTTATGAATTTGGTAAAATAGACTTCATTTTTGAATTCGGAATATGAAATATAGCTTAGGATGAAATTTTGGCATTTTTCTGAAAACTTTCATTTTTTGATGAATAGTGAAACCACTAAGTGGTAGGTTAAAAACTGAATTTTGCATAAAACTTAATTTTACCGCTTCTGTGAATGGAATTTCAAAAATCCGACATACACGGTTAATATCAAGGACTAAAATGTGGTTCAATGAGATGAAAATAATTTTTGGTGAATAGTAACTTTTTACTTTTTTTACCACGGTTAATAGTAAATAGGGTAACTAAGGGTAAATATGATATTACTATTACCCTAACACATGTCCTAATTCTATTGGATAAGTGTAATTCGACCAAAAACAACCTTATGAATATAATATGACCATTTAGGTCCACTTGGATTAGATTATGACATTTAATATTATTTTATTTAATGAATAGTTAAAATAGTTAAAATCAATGTTTAATAACTAAAACATTTTTAATATGATGTTATACATAAGATAAATTCGACTATAAATATTCATTAGAAATCTAAAAGGATTTCCTACATAATTATATTTTATTTATAATTTTTAGACTTTAAATAAATTAATTTATTTATGATACAACGATGATGCAGTAATTACCCTTTTAAGGAAATATTAACATAATTGATGTTATAAATGCTCAAATGAATGTAATGTGAGACTTTTTATGAATTCCAATGCTTTTATAGGTTACAATGATATATTAGTGTTGATTTAATCAACTTGGTTAGAACATATAATTCTGTTATGACTTTCACAAAAATCATATATCAAATAGTGTCAAAATTGACACAAAATAGTTTTTAAATCAAATATTATATTCTTAATTGTTATTTTATTCCTAAAAATCTAAGGTTCGGCCAAATGACTTAGATAAGGATATATATATTAATAATAAACAATTTGGGGTTCGTTTGGCATGTTATAGTAAGTGTATTAACCATATAGTGAAAGAAAACAAAAAGACACGGTAAAAGTTAAATTATTTAACTTAGAGTTAAATCTAATTGATAAGGTTAAAATAATACCCTAAACTTGTCTAGATCCTATTGGATGATAGGATTTCGACCCATCCCCACATTAGCTTCGAAATAAGACCCTTTGGAACCATTATAAACCGATGTTGACTTTAATATAAAATAATATTTTGAGATATTCCTAAAGTGCCCCTCTCCTCCCTTATAAAAGGACACCTCCTCCCCCTCCTCCTCACACCAATTTGAGCACTCAAGCTCGGCCAACCCCTGAAAAAATCCCTTCTCCACTTCCC
Organism: Viscum album; assembly: GCA_963277665.1. Classification (NCBI taxonomy): domain Eukaryota; kingdom Viridiplantae; phylum Streptophyta; class Magnoliopsida; order Santalales; family Viscaceae; genus Viscum; species Viscum album. Next base: position 1,665,643,264 of record OY728143.1, on the reverse strand, counting down.
TAGTATCATCATAGAGGTCCTGGTATTCTTCAAAGACCATCCTTAGTTCATTAAGTGGAGGCTAAGAAAAGGCGCGTCAAAAAGAGGTAATATCCATTACCGATCTTTTTCAATGTCTTTCTTCTTCAAATTATTCTTCTTTAGTTGTTTCATGATAAAGTAATAAAATCAGTATTTATTATATACTTATATGTTATTATAAATATGAAACAACTCTAATTAACCTTCTATCCATCCTACGGAAAAAGGAAATCACCGCGCGTGCGTACGTACGGAATACCGTCTCCACGCCGTGGTGTAATCTATTTTCCGCAACCACATTAATTGGATGGGTATAAAGGTGTAATGAGTAACTATATATGATTATTATAAAGTGATATTGATACTGAAATATTATACATACACTTCAACACAATTCCACGACCATGGGAACGATATCATCGCTCGTGCGTACGTACGGACTACCGTCTCCACGACGCGATGAGATTCATTCTCAATGATTAACCATTCATGAATGATTATAAAGTATATATAATAAGTAATAATGCAATATATGACCTAATAATGATACTAGAATTATTTATATTTATATGTATGTCATCTACTTAATTCCATTCAATTCAATAAGGAAACTAAAACAGCGTTCATGCGTACGTACGGACTACCGTCTCCATGAACGGTGTATTTCTTTCCATTTACTGATTTATTCTATATTTGTATTATGAATATATATATATAAATAATTTTTTATATTATGGAATTAAGTAATCATGATCTATGTAATCATATGAATAATTACAAGTTAAAAACACGAACGACAAATGAGACGATTTTACCCAAAACGCTACTTTAACATGAATTTACAAAAGAACGGGTAATATAAAGTCATAAGTGGACCATATATGATATAATAAAAATGAATATGATTCTGGAATAAGTCAATAACATGATTTAAATCATTATACAGGAGGTTCGGACACATACGAAGCAAATCGGACCTAAGGTAAGGGAAATATCACAATCACATTTTTATCCGAGATTGTTTATTCGTAAGAATTTACTGGGGTGTATTTTATCATCCACATCCATGTTCCCTCAATATGTAATATTTTTGCCATCCACTTACAATAGTTTAAATCCAATTTTACCCTTCGGTGAGTTTTTAGTAAAGAATATGAAAGGAATCTTTTGTCGTTTTTTCGTACGAGGTACTTTTTGACATTTCCGACAAAAGTACGAAGATTTTTTTTTTAACTTATACGGCATTAATGGATTTTTAAAACATTATTTCCAAGAGGCTTCCTTTACAAGTTTTCAAGTTTATTTTTAATCAACTTCTTTTATTTTAAAGTCGTATGACATGTTATGAAAGGAAAAATGTTTTTGAAGAAGAAAGGATATTTTCCTCAAGAATGGAGTTCAAGTATTTTATCAAAATTATATTCCATCTAAGATAATAAAAGGGTTCTGTTTTTATCCCTATTATTACATGTATTTGATTATGTTGTGATGGAAATATTTTTATGAATTCCTTTATCTTATATGAATTGTTTTATGATGTCATGTTGTTTAAGAATTCCATTTTTATTACATGGGTTACGCTATGATGTATGGTTTATGATTATGTGGCACACATAAGAAAGGATTCATTATAAGATGGGTGGGACCTATATCTCCCTCCAATGCATTGGGTAAAGATTTTATATCTCATGAGATAAACATGGCTGGAACGGTAGGTTATACTGGTTCAGTGAAACAGGACTGGAACGAGGGTGACTCGATTCAGAAAGGGACTTTCTCCACTAAGATAGTCTTGGCAATGAGTCTTGACTAGAAAGAAATGATTCTCTATGATTATGCGTGTATCCCAATAAGTTTCAGGTTTTAAGTTATGATTATTGGGATTACATTTCACTTCTATGATTTATCCCATGTTATGATATTATGAGCTCTTTTGCAGGTTAAGATTTCAAAAATCTATGTTCTTATGTATATGATGTGATTGATATTTCTTTTGTTTACCCTTACTGAGCATTTGATTTCACCCTTTTATGTTTTCTTTTCCCCAGGATATAAATAAAGGTTTTAGGTATAAAAAATAAGATCTTTATGGGAGATGTTGAAGATATTTCACCAGGATTAGAGGAATATATTCCGAGTTTCCAAAGACACTAAACTATTACGATCCTTGTGTGTGTGTTTTTGTTGTGTACTAATTTTTCCGCAAAAGTAATGTAATGTCAATGTACGTCAGGCTACGGGTCTCTACAAAATTTATAGATTTTAGTTTCGGGTGTTTAATGACATCATTAATGATGTCATAATTATGTAATCAATCTGGACAACATATTTATAGTAAGATATTATATGTGGTGTCCCAAGTAGCAAATACCATGGAAAAATACCATGGGAAAGCCCATTGTAGCTTCCACGGTACGCTTCTCTTTTAATATTACAATAGTGTGTGTTTTACGCAACTTCGAGTTCTAACACACACCACAACCAATAAAACTAGCCGTTATAAATAGTAATACCCACTTTTTGAAATTTTATAAATATTATCTTTCAAAATGGACTTCATTTTTGGATTTGGAATATCGAAATTAGCTTAGGTTGAATTTGTAAAATATTTCAGAAAAACATTCAATTTTTAATGAATAGTGAAAAAACCCAGAGTTATAGTTTAAAACCGAATGTTTATTTAAATAAATATTTATTTTATTTAAATTTAATTAAGGACAAAATATATTCATAGTACCTATATAAGTTCAATGTAATTCATTGGAGTTAGTTTAGAATAATTTTTGATATATAAAAAGTTTATTGAACTTTTAACCGTCTTTTACCCACCTCCTAGGAGAATTTGGAAATTCACATAAAACTTAGTTTTACCTCTTCTGTGAGTGGAATTTCAAAAATCCGAGACAAGCATCTAATATCATGGAGTAAAATGTGGTTCAATATGATAAAAATAATTTTTGGTGAATAGTAACATTTTAATTTTATTTACCACGGTTAAAAGTTAAAATGGTAATTAATGGTAAAAATGTTATTAATATTACACTAACACATGTCCTAATTCTATTGGAAAAGTGTATCTCAACAAAAAAAATCTTTGGAATAAAATATTATCATTTAGGTCCAACTGTATTAGATTATGACAATTATTATTATTTAATTCAAAGAAGATTTAAAAGTGTTAAAATCAAAGTTCAATAAATAAAACATTTTTAATATAGGGTTATACATAAGAAAAATTCTATTATAAGTATTAATTAGAAAGATAAAAATATTTCCTACATAATTTTATTCTATTTATAATTTTTAGACATTAAATAATTTAATTTATTTATGACAAAATGATGATACAGTAATTACCGTATTAATGAGAGATTAAGCAAATTGATATTATAAATACACAACTAAATGTAATTTGAGACTTTTTATGAATTACAATAATTTTCTAGGTTAATATGACATATTAGGATTGATTATATGAATCTTTATTGAATTAATAATGCAATTCTGAATTTATCGAAAACAAAATACCCAATAGTCCCAAAATTGACATAAAAGAGTTTTTTAAAAAAAATATTATATTATTAATTGCTATTATATTCCTAAAAATCTAAGGATAGTCCAAAGGACTTATATCATGATAGTTGTATCGTTAAAGAACCACTTTGGGTTCTCTTGGATGTAAATAGTATGTTTATTAACCATATAATATAAAAATACAAAGAGACATGGTAAATGTGAAACTAATTAACATAGAGTTGAAACTAAAAGATAAGGTTAATATAGTGACACAAACCTGTCTAAAACCTATTTTTGAGGGGTTTTCCACCCACCCCATATTATACTTTAAATAATCCACTTTTTATCCATTAGAAACCGAATATGAATTTATTATAAAATAATATTTCTAGCTTTTACAAAGGTTCCCCTCACGCATCTTATAAAAGGGCCCTCCCGCTTCTCTCAAATTCATACCTTCAAAGCCTTTTTTATCGGCCAAAACCTGCCCAAATATCCTCCCAAAATACCTCACATAATCCTAGTAAAATTATTTTGATCAGAAAGCCAACCTATGGAGCACTTTTGATCAAATCAAAAGGAAGAACCCGAAGAAGAGGAAATGTTTTCACCACCCTCTTTCAAGTTCATTTCTTCTTCAACTTCTTCTTATTTGTTACTTCCATTCTAAAATAATAACCCCAGTATCTTGTATATACTGTGATGTTATTATAAATATGATACAACCATATTCTGTATTCTATCCATTCTTTGAATGACATGTCACCATACGTGCGTACATACGACCTACCGTCTCCACGTCTTGGTGTAATTGTTATTCAAAACATTATTATTTGGATGGGTATGATAATTATTTTTAATTTATGTAAATAATAAATATAACATTATAATTATTATTTATATATGATATAACATCCAATTATATATTATTTTAATATCAAAGGAATGATATTGTTGCTCGTGCATACGTACGGACTTCCATCTCCACGAACGCGATGAGATTCATTCCTCATCATATCCATTCAAGATTAATATTCATTTGATGGTTAAAAATAATGTTTAAGGACTTTATATCATTATGTATATGAATAAGATACAACCTATCCATAAAAAACATGACCTATGTAACAAAACATATAAAAGAAACCATGTAAGTTAACACCCAAAACGATGATAATAATAAGATATTATTAACAAAGCAATGATAAAAGATCGTATATGATATCATATTAATATATATGATTCTTTTATAAATTAATAATAATCATTTCCCCATTATACAAGAGTTTAACCTACCCTCAACATGGAAAATTACAATGTAAGGGTTTATTTCACAATCTCTTCATTATCTGAGGTTGTTTATACGTAATTATCTACTGGTACCTCTTTATCATCCACATCCATGTTTCTTAAAAATGTATTTCAAATCATTCTTACTATTTTACAGAATATGTGTTAAAGTCATTTATACCCTTTTTTGACTTTTTATAAGAATTTTATAAAGGAATCTTTCTACCATTTTCCAAACAAGGTCTTTTTGAACCTTTTCGACATAATTAAGGTAAGAATGTCCTTTTTGACTTATACGGAAGGTGCGGCTATTTTTCACCGTTATAAAATATTCTAAGCTTCCCTTACAATCATATAATGATATTTTCAATGTAAATGCTTTATTTTACAATTATTTGACTTTAAAATGATTTCAAAAAATATATATCTCTCTCAAATAGTTTTGATTTCATCTATGTCAACAACCTTTGATGAATTTTAAGCTTATTTGAAGTTGATTTATTATAATACAAAACTACTATATTGTATTGAAGGTTTTTTGATATGTTTGACTGTGGATGTGTTATTTTTATACCATTAATGATTTATGGTGAAATTATTCACATTTCGTATGGTAGTTTTAATACGAATGTTTATGTTATGTTTAAAACTGTTCATATGAGGAATGAATTGGACTTAATAAGTGATGGGTGGAGCCTGCTATAGCTCCCTGATGAATTGGTAGGTCTCATAAGACAAACTAGTGTCTTTTCACAAGGCCCTGGGAAATTATTATTTTTATTCGTGGCACAAGACCTTGACTATGTGGTTATGATAGTTTGACATTACGCATTCCATCATTATGAAAGTTGTTATTGATATGGAAGGGGATTATTAGACTAGTATAATATCCATGTGAATAAGTAAATGTCATTATTTCATTTTTATTTCTGCCATATTATGCTAAATTTAATGTTTAAAAGGATTTTGTTTTAGTTATACATTGTCTTAAATGTTTATGCTTATTTATGAAAGTTTCAGCTATATTGTTATCCTTACTCTGCATTTGAGCTCACCCATTTCTATGTTTTATTTTTCCCAGGATGTGAAGATGTATTTTATTAATGACCTGCAAGAATAGTATAAGGGGATATGAGTGTGGAGACAATATGTTGTTGTAGTTTTTACTTTATGATGTAATGTAAACTTTATGAATGCATCTAGTGATTCCAAGGTTACTAAAGTAATTGGTCTTTATAGACATGATACATTGTGATCATGTCAATGCTATGTAATAATGCACCAAATCTAGGTAACTGGGGTCAAGGAGTTACACCCATGATTTTTCCAATACCAACAATGAGGTGTCCCTTGGAAATTAATATTTTATTCCTTCACTTTTCTTATAAATACCAAGCCATTAACTCATTCATTTAATTCCAAAATCCTACTCAACAAATTTCTAGCCTCTCTACCTCCCTAGGAGTCCTCCCACGGTGCCCTCAAACCTCCCAAGGATTCGACATTCAAGATTTCGAAGTTACTCTTCAAGGTAAAGGATTTTTTCACCCTCCTCTTTTAAGTCATGACTTCCTTTTTGTTGTGTATTACAGTTTGCATCTCATTATATTGAGGGTATGTTCTTATATGTTCAGATTACTATCCATTTCATGTCTAATTTTCGAGAAACCCTTTCTGCTTTCATCGGTTTGTTTTCTGAATTTTTAAGCGATGTCGTTAAGCTTCCAAATCTCTCGTAAAAGAAATCACATCTTCTCTTTTTTCTCATATTTTCTTTTTCATGTGGCATGTCATTTAAATATCCATACCATGTTATTACTATTTATCTATACTGTATTATGAATTATTTATGAGTGGGTGACCCTTGTCCCCTCTCTTTTCAATGTTTTCTAAAACCATCATATATAGTCGTTATGCTGCAGAAAGTTCATCTTAAAATTTCTATCTCTTTCTCTCAAGAAATTATCTAGTTTATTTATGTGGATACCCAGACCAATTTACTTTCTATGTGTGTTCATAAATTTATTAAAATGAAATATATGATTCTATAATTGACATACATATAACCCTCTCTCTTTTTCCATGGGTTATAAATGATGTAATGATCTTATTTTTATCAACTTTTAAAACGTCATGATTTTGAAATAAAACACATTTATTTTATTCTATAGTGGTTATTTATGAAATATTTTATTATGATCTATGTGGCTGACCTGAATGTAAAGACATATTAAGGATGCACCATCATGGCACTCAAATGAAATTGGTAATGAATTAATCTCTAGAGATGACAAGTTTCACGATACCTTGGTGAATAACCTAGGTAATTTTTATGACACCTCGGGGATAAACCTTGGTGATATGTTCATAAAGGTCTGAATGAAATATTGTAGCCTCATATTCAAGTAACGTTTCAAGTTATTTTCATTATGATATGCATATACTTCCATTGATCATGTCGTTATGTTTTTATTCATGTTCTTATTGATATCTCAAGTAAACTGATTCCCTTGTTTACCCTTACTGGGCATTCTTCTCACCCTTTACATTGATTTACGTCTCCAGGATATGAGACACAGTAATTGTACCTAGGATAAAAATATGGTAAATTCTTACAAGTGGATTAGAAGAATGTATTTTGTTGTTTTCAGGTTTTATGTCCCTGATTTCCATGACAGTAAACTTTAAAGATCCTCTTTTTGTAAAACTTAATGAAAATTTATGTAATAAAAAGGTGGGATTCCATTGTTGGTATCAAATAATAGTTTAGTTATTTATGGAAATTAGGCTATTAAAACATTAGGAAGAGTCCTATAGAAATGTTTAAATATAGGAAAATTTCCTGGTATTTTATTGAGTATTGAGTAAGTGGTTTTTCAAACAAATACATCCATGTTTGGATACGAGCAGGTTTAGGCGGCTCTAACACAGATGTACTGAGGAGTGAAAACTCTGACAAGGAGTTTTGGGATTGACCTGGTGTATCCCGATACACATCAATGGGCCTTGCTTCACTCTTGGTTATGACACTCCCAGGGGATATGTTTGGTTAATCTAAATATTTTTAGGAATAATTATGAATGAATTATAGAGAAATATAATTGTTTAAGAATGAGGTTTTAATACACAACATCCTTTATAGTTAAAAGGTTCTTAAATGAAATAAGTTTCTCACTAAGGATTAATTCATTTATAAAATGGCAGGAAATAGGAGGAACCGTGAAAATGGTGACTGCAATGGACCATGCGCTGACAGCCCTCCAATTGAAGCTGGAATGGAAACATTCATGTGAATAATGAACCAACTGACTCAAGTTATGGAAAATAAGTAGAATCAAGCTAAGAGACCAATCTCACCATGAAGGGAAAAAAATTCTTTTGAGTCCTTAATGTGTCAACTACCACCAACCTTCAGTGGATCTACATAACCATTGATTACTAAAAAGTGGATCAGCTCTATAGAGAAGATCTTTTCTATGCTCTGTTGTTCAGAGAAATAACAGGTTACCTTAGTTGTCTATCACTTAGAGGGAGAAGATTATTAGTGGTGGGAACTGATTAAAAACAAAAGGCCAAGAGTGTAATTTGAAGCTATGGAGTGGGAAGAGATTAGAGGGATTTTTTTCAACAAGTATTTCCCTCGATCGGTGAGAACAAGAATAGAGAAGAAGTTTCTCGAGATGAAACAGAAGGAGAAAAAATCTGTGGGAAGCTATGAGATGAACTTCATAGGGATTTCAATATATACCTCTAGCTTTGTCATGGATCTAAATGGAAAGGTTGATAGATTATTCATTGGACTGAGACCTCATCTGTGGAAGAATCTAGCGAACCAACACTATGATAGCTATTAGGAGATCATACGGAGTACGATGAAAGTCGAGCTAGAGTTTGGTGATATGTAGTGGTCTCATAAATCCAATGACATGAATAGATCGATAGAGACCAACTTAGGGATAATCATTTATCAGTTAAGAGGAGGCAAGCAAGTTCAACTTCCCACGTGTAATAAATGGGGGAAGAAGAATTCTGGGAACTACCAGCTCGAGAGAAGGAAATGCTACAAGTGTGGAAGAGATGGACATATTGCAAGGAATTGTTGTAGTGAGGTGAAACCTAAACATCAAAACACTAAAAAATGGGAAAGATGGTACAGGCCCTACCTGATGCCTAATGTTTTATGTGTGGACAATGTGGGAACTTTTCCAATCACTGTCCAAATCTGAGGGCAGTGGAGGTGAACCACCATCAGCCACAGAAAAGGCTAAGGTAGAAAGGTCATGCTTTTTCTATCATGACAGCTGAAGTTGAAGCTCTGAATGATGTGGTAACAGGTACAATTTTTTTCCTCCCAAATCTAGTAAGTACTTGGTTTGATTTTGGTTCTACGCATTCCTTTATTTCCTCCATGTTTTCGAAAAATATAGATTCAACCCCCAATTTTCTAAAAGTAGAGTTAACAATGAAGACTCTTAGTGGAATTATCCATCATTTTCAGTGTTTAGAAACTATAGTATTTACTTCAGTAAGAATAATATTATTGCAAATTTAGTAGTCATTCCCATGGTTGAATTTGAAATTATACTAGGGATGGAATACATCTTAAAGAAAGAAGATTTTATAAATTGTAGAAGCAAGGAAATATCAGTAGTATTGATTGGAAAATCTACAATTATCTACCAAGGAGAGAAATATCAAACTGATATTTGTCTAAAAGAACCCCTTATATCCTTATTTATGGATTTTATCAGTGAAGAAGAAGAAGCAGATGATAGTTTAAGGATAGAAAATGTCCCCATCATCCAGGAATACATTGACGTATTTTCAATGGAGTTACCCAGACCTCCCTCAGAAATAGAGGTAGAGTTCTCCATTGAACTCGTACCTGGATCTCATCTGATATCAAAGACCCAGAATAAGATAGAAAATGTAGAGCTGGATGAATTAATGAAACAACTCCAAGATCATTTCAAGGAAGGGGTTTATCCGGTTGAGTGTGTCTCCTTGGGGAGCACCGGTTCTCTTTGAGAAGAAGAAGGATGGATCGATGCAGCTATGCATTGATTATAGAGAAATGAATTTGATCATAGTGAAGAACAAATAACCTCTTCCAAGAATTGATGACAAATTTGACCAACTTCGTGGGGCTCAATTCTTCTCCAAGATTGATCTTCAATTTGGTTATTATCAATTGATGGTAAAGAAAGAAGATATTCTAACAACTGCCTTCCGATCAAGATATAATATTTATTAGTTTGATGTTATGCCCTTTGAGCTGACTAATGCACCTGCTATTTTTATGTATTTGATGAATAGAGTCTTTAGGGACTACCTTGATAACATTGTGATAGTTTTTATTAATGATATTCTAATATATTCCAAAAGTCATGAGGAGCCTGAAGATCATCTAATAGTTATTTTGAAAACTCTATAGAAGGAGAAGGTTTTTGGAGAGTTCATTAAATGTGAATTCTAGTTACAACAAGTTTCATTCATGGGGAACATTGTTACCAATGAAGGAATCATAATTGACTGTGCAAAGACAAATGTTGTAGAGGAATATCCTCATCCTACAACAATAACTGAGATTCAATGTTTCCTCGGATTGGCAGGATATTATAGGAGGTTTGTGAAAAATATTTCACAACATTATATTCCATTACCATGTTAACTCGAAAAGGGGTCAAGTTCCTCTGGACAAAGGAGTGTGAGGAATGTTTCCAAGAGCTGAAGAAGATATTGGTTACTTCACCTGGGTTAACTCTACCCTCAAGTAGAGAAGGATTTGTTATTTTTAGTGATTCGTCTATCAAATGGATTTGGTGAGTACTCATGCAAAATGAAAAAATCATTACTTATGCATATCGACAGTTGATGACTCATGAGCAGAACTATCCCACACATGATCTGGAGCTGGCTGCCATTGTTTTTAATCTGAAGATATGGAGACACTATCTTTATGGGGATAAATATGATATATACACAGAACATAAAATATTGAAGTATATTATCACACAAAAGTAATTGAACATGATACAAATGAGATGGTTGGAACTTATCAAAGGCAATGATTGTTCAATTCATTATCATCCAGGAAGAGAAAACAAAGTAATTGATGCATTAAGAAAGAAAGATCCAGTTCTTTATTCCATGATGAGGATTCAAAAATATTCATTGATTAATGACCTAGTAAAACTAGACAAGGGAGTAATAAGAGAAGGGACATAATCAACCCTAAACCAAATGATTTGTCACCCATCATTACTAGTGAAGGTCTAGAAAGCTCATAAAGAAGATCCTTTGTTACAGAAAAAGTTTGAGGCTATAAAGGATGGGAGGTCTCCTGGGATTAATATTGATCAAGTAGGTGTACTGAAATTTTGTACAAGACCATGTGTTCCATCTATTCCGCATATAAAGAAGGATTTAATGGATGAAACTCATAGCTCTACTTTCTCTATACATCATGGAAGCACAAAAATGTATAGGGACCATCGTGATCTTTTTTAGTGGGATAATATAAAAAGAGAGATTGATGACTACATTACATGGTTCCTAGTATGTCAGCAAGTGAAGGTAGAGAGAAAACATCATAAAAGGGTCTTGCAACCACTACCCATACCAGCTTGGAAGTGGGACAATATCACTATGTACTTGGTCACTAGTCACCGAAGAACTTCCAAAGGAAACAATATGATATAGGTTATTATGGACCATCCCACCAAGACTACCCATTTTATCTCCATTCAAGAAGATTTCTCTCTTGATAAAATTTCCATGATTTATGTGAAGGAAGTGGTAAGGTGCATGGAGTTCCACTTTATATCGTATCTGATCATGATGCAAGGTTCACATCAAAATTCTATAGAAGTATTCAACATGATCTGAGAACTGTGTTGAATTTTAGTACGACCTATCTCCCCCAAACCGATGGAAAATCTGAAATGACTATTTAAGCACTCAAGGACATGTTGAGAACTTGCTCAATGGAATTTAAAGGTGTATGGGATCAACATCTCCTTTAGTTGAGTTCCCTTACAACAATAGCTTCCACTCGAGCATTCAAATGGAACCCTATGAAGCCCTATATGGAAATTGATGTTGAACGCCTACTTGATGGGATGAAGCTGGTGATAGAATGCTTCTTGGGTCTAATCATTTCCAAGAGATGAATGAAAAATTCAATTCCATCCAGCAACACATTAAGGCTTCTTAGAGTTGGAAAAAGATCTATGTTGGCAAACGTTGAAGAGACATGGAGTTCGATGTTGGTGACAAGGCCTTTCTTTGAATTTCACCTTGGAAGAGAGTCATGATGTTTTGGAAGAAAGGGAAGCTCATTCTTGGTTACATTATCCCCTATGATATCCTTGATAGTGTAGGAGGAGTGGCCTCTCAGATTTCACTTCCTCCAAATCTAGCACAAGTTCAGGATGTCTTCCACGTATCCCTCTTGTGTATGTACATACCTAACACTAATCATTTACTAAACCCATAGGTGGTACAATAGGAAGATGACCACTCTTATGAGGAGCAGCCGATGGATATCTTGAATCGTAGATACAAGGTTCTATCCAACAAGAATATCTACCTTGTTAAGATGTTTTGGAGGAACCAAAAATGTGAAGAAACCATGTGAGAAATAGAGGAATCAATGAGGCATAAGTACTCACACATTTTCTCTTCTTTGGGTACGGGATAAAATTTCAGGGATGAAATATCTAAAGGGGGGAAGAATGTAACGACCCAAAATTTTTAAAGTATTTGTTTCCTATTTTTTGTTATTATTTTTTATACTCAACAAAACTATTTCATTTATTTAATGAAATCAGAATAATCGAAATTATACCATTAAGTTCCAAATTTTATATAACCATTGGGCTATATGACCATTGGTCAATATGACCATTGGAAACTATACTCTTAATGTTGCGATTATTGTTTATAAACACAAGTGATCTTGGTTACAGAAATATGATTTGATGGCCTCATTCAATAGTCTCAGGCTATTTGAATCCCATCTTACGAAACATAGGAAGGAGGTGGCATTGCTCTGCACCAAACCCAATCTGAACTTCATCATCTGAAGCGTAAATGGAATAACCTACTAGAGAAGTTCAAGCTGATAGAAATATCCACTAAGGCAATGTTGGTTGAGCCGCCCAAAGATTCTATCACCTTAGCACACCTTACACTTAGGTCCTAGGCTGGTGTTATAAGGGGCTACGTAATGTGACCTTAGCTGCTTTGTGTAACACTTTGATATAAATAAAATTGTTATTTCTTCTAACGGTGAAGTTTGTGAATTTCAATTTTCCAGATAAAAATAGGATGTATATTATCGATTAATTTTGGAAAACGATAGTTTAAAATTTTTATGTAACCCCAAAATTATTAATAATGCGTAATGATTTTAAAAAAATAGTATTCTATAGTTATGTTCAGTAAGAAATTTAGAGTGTAATAAGGTCAACTTTTTTTTGATGAATAGAAAATTATGAATAGTAATTGTATGCTTATGAATAGTAATATAACCAAATGGATTAGTATCCTCACTTAATAAAGTATTAGTATAATTTATGCACCTTTTTTATCTAATTTTATTCAATAAAATAAGTAAATAACTGTTTCAAAATTTATTTGTTAAGTATTAGTTTTTTCAGGTGAATAGTTCTTTTATTTAAAATTTTAATTAAAAATATTTAGAAAATTATTTTCATAAAATGGAGTTCATTTTTGAATTCAGAGCATCATTATTAGGTTAGGGTAAATTTTTGGGATTTTTCTGAAATAGTAGAATTTTCACTGAATAGTAAATTTACAGATTCATGTTTCGTGTGTTTAATGACATAATTAATGATGTAATAATTATGTAATAAATTTGGTCTATTTATGATTAGTAATATATTATATGAGGTGTCCCAAGTGTCCAATACCATTGGAAAGCCCATGGTTGTTCCAACACCAATGATGAGGTGTCCCTTGGAAATTAATATTTTATTCCTTCACTTTTCCTATAAATACGAAGACATTACCTCATTAATTTCATTCAAAATTCCTAATAAAATAAATTATGGTCTCTTTACCTCCAAAGGAGTCCTCCCAAGGTGTCCTAAAGCCTCCCACGGTGTCCTAAATCCTCCCAAGTTTTATACATTCATTCTTTCAAAGTTACTCTTCAAGGTAAGGGATCCTTTCATCATCCTCTTTTAAGTCATGACTTCCTTTTTGTTTTGTCTTATAGTTTCCATCTCTTTATTTTGAGGGTATGTTCTTATATGTTCTAAATACAGTCCATTTAAGGCTTAAATGAAAAGATACACTTTCCACTCTCATCAGTTTGTTTTTGAAATTTTTTTGCAACGCCGTTAGGCTGTCGAATTTCTTGTAAAATAAATTGCACCTTCTCTTTTATAACATGTTTAATTTTTATGTGGCATGTCATTAAAATATACATACCATTATCTTATTGTTTACCCATATTGTATTATGAATTATTTATGAGCGGGTGACCCTTTTCCCCACTTTTTTCAATGTTTTCAATAACCATGTTATATAGACATTATGCTAGAAAAATTTCTTCTCAAAATTTCTATCTCTTTCTCTTAAGAAATTATCTTGTTTATTAATGGGAATACCCAGACCTATTCCATTTAAATGGGTGTTTGTTTGTATATAAATATGATATATTTGGTTTGGGAATTAATATACATATAACCCTCACTCTCTTTCCATGGGTTATAAATTATATAATGTTCTTATTTTTAAGAACTTTTAAAACGTCACAATTTTTAAATGAAAGCCATTTATTTTATTTTCAATAGCTTATTTACGAAATTTTTAATTATGATCTATTTTTATCACATGAATGTAAGGAAATATTAAGGGTGCAACTTGATAGAACTCCAATACATTGGGTAAATTGTTAATCTCTAGAGATGACAAGTTTCACGATACCTTGTTGAATAAACATTGTAATTTTTATGACACCTCAGGGATAAACCTTGGTGATTTGTTCATGAATGTCTAAATGAAATGTTTTAGACAAATATTTATGTTATGTTTCATGTTCTTGTCAATATTATAAGCCCCTACTTCCATTGATCTAGACTTTCTGTTTTTATTCACGTTCTTATTGATATCACAAGTAAACAGATTCTCTTGTTTACCCTTACTGGGCCTTCTGCTCACCCTTTAATTTGATGTATGTCTCCAGGATATGAGATGCAGTAATTTTACCTAGGATAAACATATTTTGAAGCCTTACAAGTGGATTAGAATAATTTATTATGCTGTTTTCATGTTTTATGTCCCTGCTTTCCAAGACACTAGACTTTAAAGATCCTTTGTTTGTAAAATGTAATGAAAATTATGTAATAAAAAGGCAGGATTCCATAGTTGGTATCAACAGATAGATTAGTTATTTATAGAAATTAGGCTATGAAAACTTTAGGAGGTTTCATATAGAAAAGTTTTAATATAGTTACAATTCCTGATATTTTGGTGAGTATTGAGTAAGTGGTTTATCAAGCAAATTAATCAATGTCTGGATACGAGCAGGTTTAGGCGGCTCTGGCACAAATGTACCTAGGAGTGAAATCTCTAAAAAGGATTTTTGGGCATGACCCCGGGTATCCTGGTACATGACCACCATCCTTGCTGCACTCTTGGTTAGGACACTCCCATGGAATATGTTTGGTTAATCGCAAGCTTTTTATTAATCATTATGAAGGAATTATAAAGAAATGTAATTGTTTAAGAATGAGGTTTTAATACATAAAATCTTTTATAGTTAAAAAATTATTAAAAGAAATAAGTTTCTCACATAGGATTTATTCTTTTAGAAAATGGAAAGAAAAAGGAGGAACAATGCAAATGTTGACCGTAATGGACCATGCGCTGACGACCATCCGATGGAAGCCGGAATGGAAAGATTCATACGAACGATGAACCAAATGACTGAAGTTATGGGAAATAGAAAGAATCGAGCTGGGAGACCAATCACACCATTTAGGGAACAAAATTCTTTTGAGTCCATTCTGCATCAACGACCACCAACCTTTAGTGGATCTACCGGCCCATTGATTTCTGAATAGTGGATCAGCTCTATAGAGAAGATCTTTTCTATGCTCTATTTCTTCTGAGAAAGAGACGATTACCTTGGTTATCTATCGCTTAGAGGGAGAAGCTGATAAGTGATGGGAAATTATTAAAAACAGAAGGCCAATAATGGAAGTTGAAGCTATGGAGTGGGAAGAGTTCAAAGAGATTTTCATCAACAAATATTTCCCTCGATCGATGAGAACAAGAATGGGGAAAGTGTTTATCTAGATGAAGCAGAAGGATAACAAATCTGTGGGAAGCTATGAGATGAACTTCACAAGGCTTTCACAATATACCTCTACCCTTTTCATGAATATAAATGGTAAGGTTGATTGATTCTTCGGTGCACTGAGACATCATCTATGGAAGAATCTAGAAAACTGAGACTATGATAGCTATGAGGAGATCGTGCGGAGTGCAATGAAAGTAGAGAGGGAGTTTTTTGAGACGCAGTGGCCTCATAAATCCAATGACAAGAAGTGATCGATGGAGCCTAGATTAGGGAGGACCTTCGATCAGGGAAGATGAGGCAAGAAAGTGAAACATCCCACATATAATAAATGTGGGAAGAAACATTCATGGAACTTCCTACTCGGGAGAGTGAAATGCTACACTATGGATGAGATGGCCATATTGCGACGAATTTTCATAGTGAGGTGAAACCTAAACTTCCAAACACTAATGATAAGGGGAATATGGTGTAGGCCCTACATGATGACTAGTGATTTATGTGTGGACAACGTGGGAACTTTTCCAATCAATGTCCAAATCCGAGGCTATTGGAGGGGATCCTCCATCAGCCTCAGCAAAGGCCAAGAGATTAAGGCCATGCTTTTTCTATCATGACAGCTAATGTTGATGTTCCAAATGATGTGGTAGCAGGTACACATGTTGTCCTTTGAAAGATAGAAAGTACTTTTTTTATTCTTGTTCTATGCATTCCGTTACTTTTTCCAAGTTATAAAATAATTTATATTCAACCCCCTATTTGCTAAAAGAAGAGTTATCAATCAACACTCCTGGTGGTATTGTCCAAGTATAGTTAGTGTTTAGAAAATCTAGTATTTATATTAGTACAAAAAATCTTATCGCAAATCTAGTAGTCATTCCCATGCTGGAATTCAACATTATACTATGGATGGACTGGCTCTTAATGTATAATGCTAAGATCAATTGCAAAAGAAAGAAAATATCAGTATTAGTGAATAGAAAATCTTCAATTTTCTTCCAAGGAGAGATACCCCAACCAGATCATTGTCTAAATGAACCCCCTATATCCTTATTTATGGAGTTGATCGGTGCAGAAGGAGAAAGAGATATGATTTTAAGGATAGAAAATGTCCACATCATCCAGGAATACGTTGAAGTATTTTTGGAGGAGATACCCATACCTCCCACAAAAATAGAGGTAGAGTTATCCATTGAACTCATACCTGGATCTCATTTGATATTAAATAACTCATATAGGATGGAAAATTTTGATCTAGATAAATTAAAGAAAAAAAACTCCATGATATTTTGGAGAATGGGTTTATCCGGACAACTGTGTCTCCTTGGGGAGCACCAGTTCTCTTTGGGGAGAAGAAGGATAGATCGATACGGCTATGCATTGATTATAGAGAACTGAATGGGATCACAGTGAAGAACAAATATCCTCTTCCATGAATTGATGACTTATTTGACCAACTTCATGGGGCTCAATTCTTCTCTAAGATTGATCCTCGATCTGGTTATTATCAATTGAGGGTGAAGAAAGAAGATTTTCCAAAAATTTCCTTCCCATCAAGATATAGAAGTTATGAGTTTGTTGTTATGCCCTTCGGACAGACTAATGCACCTTTTATTTTTATGGATTTGATGAATAGATTCATTAAGGGCTACCATGATAACTTTGTGGCAGTTTTTATTGATGATATTATGATATATTCCAAAAGTCACGAGGAGCTTGAATATCATCTAAGGGTTATTTAGAAAACACTACGGAAGGAGAGCCTTTTGGAAAGTTAATTAAATGTGAATTCTGGTTACAACAAGTTTCATTCTTGGGGAAAATTGTTACCAATGAAGGAATCACAGTTGACCTTGCAAAGAAAAAAGTTGTAGAGGAGTGGCCTCAGCTTACAATAATAACTGAGATTCGAAGTTTCCTTGGATTGGAAGAATATTATAGGAGGTTTTTGAAAAACTTTTCATGACTTTCTAATCCATTAACCAAGTTAACTCGAAAAGGGGTCAAGTTCCTCTGGACAAAGGGGTATGAGGAATGTTTCCAAGAGCTGAAGAAGAGATTTTTTACATCACCCGTGTTAGCTCTTCCCTCAAGTGTAGAAGGATTCATTGTTTTTAGCGATGCATCTCTCAAATGGCTTGGTTGTGTCCTCATGAAAAATGACATTGTCGTTTCTTATGCATCTCGACAGTTGAAGACTCATGAGAAGAACTATCACACACATGATCTAGAGCTGGTTGCGGTCGTTTTTCCTCTGAAGAAATGTCGTCACTATATTTATGGGGAGAAATGTGATATATACACAGACCATCAATGATTGAAGTACATTTTCAATCAAAAAGAATTGAACATGAGAGAAAGGATATGGTTGAAACTTCTAAAATAATATGATTTTTCAATTCATTATCATCCTGGAAGAGAAAATAAATTTGTCGATGCATTAAGAAGGAAATACCCAGTTGTTCATTCCATGATGAGGATTCAAAGAGATCCATTGATCAATGACCTAGTAAAACTGGACATGAGAGTTCTAAGGGAAGGGAAATCATCAACCCTAACCCAAATTATTTCTCAACCATCATTATTAGAGAAGATCAAAAAGTTCAGAAATAATATCCTTTGTTACAAGAGAAGTTTGAGGCTATAAAGGATGTGATGTCTCTTGAGTTTAATATTGATCAATAAGGTGTACAGAAATTTCATACAAGACTAGGTGTTCCATATATTGTGCAAATAAAGTAGTTTATGATGGATGATGCTCATAACTCTACATTCTTTATACATCCTAGAAGCACAAAAATGTATAGGGACCTTCGTGAAAATTTTTGGTGGGATAATATGAAAAGGGAGATTGCTGACTATACTACACGGTGCCTAGTATGTCAGAAGGTGAAGGTAGAGTGACAACTTCCTAAAGGGGTATTGCGACCACTACCCATACTAGCATGGAAGTGGGACAATATCACTATGGACTTCATCACTAGTCTCCCAAGAACTTACAAATGAAACAATGTGATATGGGTTATTGTGGACCGTCTCACCCATACATCCCATTTTATCTCCATTCGAGAATAATTCAATCTTGATCAACTTTCCAGGATTTACGTGAAGGAAGTGGTAAGGCTGCATGGAGTTCTACTTTCTATCATATCTGATCGTGATCCAAGGGTCACATCAAAATTATGGGGAAGTATTCAACTTTCTCTGAGCACTGAATTGAATTTCACTACAACCTATCACTCCCCAAACTAATGGACAATCTGAAAGGAATATTAAAACCCTTGACGATAAGCTGAAAACATGCTCAATGGATTGTAAAGGTGTATGAGATCAACATCCCCCGTTAGTTGAGTTATCTTACAAAAATAACATCCACTCGAGCATTCAAATGGATCCCTATGAATCTCTATATGGGAAGTGATGTAGAACTCCTACTTGTAGGGATGAAGCTGGTGAGAGAAAGCTTCTTCGGCCTGATCTTGTCCAAGAGATGATTGAAAATGTCCAGGCCATCTAGCAACACGTTAAGGCAGCTCAGATTTGGAAAACGAGATATGATGACAACCATCGAAGAGACTTGGAGTTTAATTTTGGTGACATGGTCATTCATCAAATATCACATTGGATGAGAGTCATGAGGTTTGGGAAGAAAGGGAAGCTTAGTCCTAGGTACATTGGCCCCTATGAAATCCTTGATCGCGAAGGAGTAGTAGCCTATCAGATTTCACTTCTTCCAAATCTAGCACAAGTTCATGATTTCTTCCATGTATACCTCTTGAGGACGTACATACCTGACCCTTCACATGTACTAAACCCAATGATGGTACAACTGAAACATGACCTCTCTTATGAGGAGTAGCCGGTGGAGATCTTCAGTTGTAGAGACAAGGTTCTACATAACAAGACTTACCACCTTGTTAAGGTGTTGTGGAGGAACCCCAAATGTGAATAAGCCACGTGGTAACTAGAGGAATATATGAGGCAGAAGTAACCACACCTTTTCTCTTCTTGGTGTACGAGTTAAAATTTTAGGGATGAAATTTCTTAAGGGGGGAAGAATGTAATGCCATGAACTTTTTAATAGTATTTGTTTCCTAATTTTTGTGTTATTATATTTTATACTCAACAAAACTATTTAATTTATTTAATGAAATGAGTATAATTAAATTGATATAGTTAAGTTTCAAATTTTATATGACTATTGGTCAATATGACTATTGGAAACTAAACTCTTAATATTGTAGTTATTGTTTCTAAATACAAGTGATCTTGGTTACAGAAAGATGATTCGATGGCCTCATCCAGTAGTCTTGGTCCGTTCAAATCCCATACGACATAACTTTGGTAGGAGGTAGCACCATTGGGCTTTGCTCTAGACTAAACCCAAGCCAAACTTTATTGTTTAAAGCTTGAACGGAATCGCCTGTGGGAGAAGTTCAAGCTGACAGAAACCACCACTCAGGCAATGTTGGCTGAGCCACCCCAAGATTCTATCACCTTAGCACACCTTACAATTAGGTCCTATGGTGGTGTTATAAGGGTCTATGTAATGAGACCTTATCTGATTTATATAATCCTTTGATATAAATAAAATCGTTATTTCTTCTTATGTTTATGTTTGTGAATTTCAAATGTCCGAATAAATATAGGATGGATATTATTGATTAATTTTGGAAAAATAATATTTTAAAATATTAATATAAACCCCAAATAAATAATAATGTGTAATGATTTTCAAAAAATGGTCTTCTACAGTTATGTTCAGTATGAAATTTAGAGTCTAACAAGATCAACTTAATTTTTGATGAATAATAAATTATGAATAGTAATTTTACGCATAAGAATAGTAATATAACCAAATGGATTAGTAACCTCACTTTTGAAAGTATTAATATAATTTAGGAACTTTTATTAGGTAATGTGATTCATCAAAATAAGTAAATAATTGTTTCAGAAATTATTAGTTATGTATTAGTTTTTTTAGAGTAAATAGTGTTTTTATGTAAATATTAAATTAAAAAGATTTATTAAATTATTTTCATGAAATGAAGTTATTTTTTGAATTTATAGCATTGATATTAGGTTAGGGTAAATTTTTGGGATTTTCTTGAAATAGTTGAATTTTCGTTGAATAGTAAATTTACAGATGTAAGTTTCGGCTGTTTAATGACATCATTAATGATGTAATAATTATGTAATCAATATGGTCAACTTATGAATAGTATTATATTCTATGAGGTGTCCCATGTGGACAATACCATGGGAAAATACCATGGTCAAGCCCATGGTTTTTCCAATACCACCAAGGAGGTGTCCCTTAAAAATTAATATTTTATTCCTTCACTTTTCCTATAAATACCAAGACATTTCCTCATTTATTTAATTCCAAAATCCTACTCAACGATGTTATGGTCTTTTTACCACCCAATGAGTCCTCCCAATTTTCCCTGAAGCATCCCAAGGGTTTGACCTTCATGCTTTCGATGTTACTCTTCAAGGCAAGGGATCCTTTCACCCTCCTCTTTTAAGTCATGACTTTCTTTTTGTGGTGTCTTCTAGTTTCCATCTCTTTATGTTGTGGTTATGTTCTTATATTTTCTCATTTATGTCCATTTCATGTCTAATTTTTGAGATACCCTTTCATCTCTCATCAGTTTGTTTTCTGAATTTTTTAGCAACGTCGTTTGGCTGCTGAATTCCTCGTAAAAGAAATCTCATATTCTCTTTTCTTTCATGTTTCCTGTTCATGTGGTATGTCATTAATATATCCATACCATGATCTTATTATTTACCCATACTGTATTATGAATTATTTATGAGTGGGTGACCCTTGTCCCATCTATTTTCAACGATTTCTAAAACAATGTTACATATCCGTTATGAGGCACAAATTTTGTTTCAAAATTTCTATGTCTTTCTCTCAAGAAATTATTTTGTTTATTCATGTGAGTAACCATACCTATTTCGTTTCAATGGGTGTTCATAATTATATAAAAATGATATATTTGATTCTAGAATCGACTTATACATAACCCTCACTCCTTTCCCATGGGTTATAAATGATATAATAATCTTTTTTTAAGAACATTTAAAAAGTTAGGAATTTGAAATGAAACACATTTATATAATTCTATAATTTTTATTTATGAAATTTTTTATTATGATCTATGTGGAAAAAATTAAAGTAAATAAATATTAAGGGTTCTCCCTAATAGTTCCCCAATTCATTGGGTAATAAAATAATCTCTAGAGTGGACAAGTCTCAAGATACCTTAGTGAATAACCTTTGTAATTTTTATGACACCTCGGGGATAAACCTTGGTGATATGTTCATGAATGTCTAAATGAAATTTTGTATCCATATATTCAAGTTATGTTTCAAGTTCTTTTGATTATGATATTCCAATACTTCAATTGATCATGCCTTTATGTTTTTTTATGTTCTAAATGATATCACAGGTAAACGGATTACCTTGTTTAACCATACTGGGCCTTCTTCTCACCCTTTACTTTGATGTATGTCTCCAGGATATGAGACGCAATAACTGTACCTAGGATGAAAATTTTATTAAGACTTACATGTGGATTAGAAGAATGTCTTATGTTGTTTTCATGTTTTATGTCCCTTATTTCCAAGACAGTAGACTTTAAATATCCTCTATTTATAAAATGTACTGAAAAGTTATGTAACCAAAAGGGGAGATTACATAATGGTCTTAGCTAATTATTATTCAATATAATGCATTATTAGTGAAACATCCCTCTTGGAATGCATTTTTTTGTTTCTCGGCTTTTGAAAATGCTATATAAGATTTATTTTTGAAAATGATAGTTGAAATTCTTGTTGATCATAGTGACTTGGAAATTTTTGGTTTTTATTAATGTGATAACTAAATGGATTATATTTCAAGTTAAAGATAATTGAACTGGGTAGACAACATATGATTCATCAAGTGGAATATATTGAAAATGTGGTTCCATATGAGCCATAAGTGAACCAAGAGATGGTACAATGCATCATGCAGGATTTTCAGGCTATAGAAAAAGGAAATAGGATGATAAACCTTGATAGGTAGATCACACGGTTCTGTTTCTAATGAAAAATCAACCCATCTTTTATGGGGATTCATAACATGAAAATTAATATGTTTTATTGAATAATATAAATAAAAATTTTGATTTCATTAGAACACTAGTTGAGATAAAGGTTAAGATGGTAAATTTAATTCTTGAATATTTGTCACTCGAATTGTGTGACTTAGCTGCCCAAGCTAAAGTCGACCAAGGTATGACATGGGAGGATTTTAAATAATTTATTTTAAAAATTATATCCTCATACATTTTGGATAGATATAATGACATATTTAATTATCATGAAAAAATATAGTCTATATTTCATATATTATATTTATGAATTGATGAATTTATGTAATTTTTCACTAGAATATTTTATTGGTGTGTCCTTGAAGTAACACATTACTAAATTTATGTTCTGACCATAAATTCATTTGAAAATGTATTCTTTATGCCTTAAAGATTACATTGTGATGGTAAATAAGTAAATAGTTGTGTAAATAGAAATATTTAGAAATATGGATGGATAGAGTATGTATATCACCATTGGAACATGTGGAAACTAAAACAAGGGAAATAAGAAGATAGGAACCAACATCCAAGGTGGTGAAGGGTCTCATAACCATACTACAAATTCAGTTAATTTCAGTCTATTATGAAATATAATTATCGGTTGTTTATAATATGTCTCTAATTCTCATTTTAAGGATGTGTACATTACATAACTAAATGATTGTCTTAATTCTAATTAGATCGGTCATCTACGGTTATATTTTTGTAGAGATATAATTTCTGGTACTGGAGATGAATCCCATGTTTGTCAGCCACCACATGCCCTGATGGGGTGATATAATCAGAATAATTAGCATCCTATGAAATGGGAATGTCAAGGTGATTATATGAATACCATGTATCCTTTTGTTATAAACCCTCAACACAAAATTAATGAATATGTAGGACCAACAAAGAAGTTTTATGGTGTCAAAAAAATGATCATGGATGATGAATATATGCCGTAAACAGTGGGAGGTTTGATTAATTTTAATTTTCACCTTATGAATTTTTTTTTTTGATAAGATTGTGTCCCAATCATTTTCACCTCCTGTGATATTAATCATATGAGGTTTCATGTCAAAATGAAGCATTCTTTTATCAAAATTTAAACACCTCTTAGACAATGACTATGTTGGGCCTTTAAGTGTACATCATGTTCAATAACTGTCGATGGTGTTGAATTAATATTGGATTTCTCACTTTTGGAATTTTGTATCATTGACTATATTCAAGGAATGGACTAGTTGACAACGTTCATGGAATATATCAACTATTCTATACAACTAGTCAGTTTCACATATTATAATAGCACTAAGAATATATTAAATGTAGATTGGAAAGTAAATGAAAATAGAGACAAACCTTTTTTATCAATGGTTGGGACAATATCTTATCAGTTTTAAGTGGTTACCTTATTTTTTGTGGATGAGATTAAACATAGATATTTTATAACAATCATTGACCAATTTCATGATTTTTTTCAAAACATTTTAATGGGTTTACACCTAAAAGAGATTTTGTGATGGCCCAGAACCACATGGTCCACCCCTTTGCCAAAATCTGGATCCTAAGGGTGGCGTTTCGGTGGGTGCGACCGATCGGCGTGCGACCGATAGGTGTGTGACCGATCAGTGTGTGACCGATCGGCCTACGACCGATCGGGGGAGACCGATCAACGTGCGACAGATCGGTGTGTGACCGATCAGCGTACGACCGATCGGCATGCGACCAATCGACAGGCGAACGATCAGCGTGCGACCAATCAGGGTGACCAATCGGTATGTGGCATGATCGGTGTGTCACCGATTGGTGCCTCACCGATTGCTGCGATCGATAGGTGCGACTGATCGGTATGATTGATCGGTGTCTGGCAAGATCGGTGCCACCCAGACTTTTTGGGTTTTTCATCTATTGTTTCTCCCGTTACACTAATTTTAGGCCTTTTTAACCTTTTGGATGTGGATCAAGGCCATTTTTTAGCCCTAAATCAATGATTAAATTCCTAAGGGTGGGGAAACCCTCAACGGACCAAATGTGTGTCCGCGTATCATTCACCTCCGTTTATATAAAATCCTTTAAAATCACAGTTGTTACCACACTTTTCGGATAGGAATAATTAAATAATAATTAATCCTGTCGTGTGTAACCACCCAACCACATGGGGAACCACGATCCGACTTTAAAGCCATTCAAATACCCATATCCTGTAACAATGGGACTATATCTATATATCACACGAGAATTTCATCATTATCTTCTTCTTCCTTTTCGCCTACCTCCTTTTCTTCTCAGTGCATTTTGAGTCTCCCTTCCCAAGACAAGAGGTGCGCCTATGCTGAAACCTTTTTTCTCACCCTTGGTGTCCCCGACATTCTTGGCGTGTGGAAAACATAGATCTTTGATCAACCAGGTAGAGTTTTTCCTTCGTCTCTCTTTAATGTGTATCATGCGGGGTGGGTATGCTATTGTTTCTGTGGGGATTGATGAAACCAAACTTAATGATGATAATTAACAGACCTTTAAATAATGAAGGGGGTGTGATCGATGTTCTGATGTACTCCTTCATGTTGATATGTGTTGTGAACTGTATGGGTTCGTGCTCACTAAAAATCATGGTCGTTGGTGGTATTTCATTGCATCCTAATGAACCCTTGTCTTTGGTGATGGCTAAAGAACTGTAACATGGAAATTTATTAGTCACCTAAACTCAGTTGGTTTAAATAGATGTTCAGTAAAACAAGAATCCATGTGTTACCCCCCGGTTAACAAACAGAAATAAGAACCTAATGAATGATGTGGTTGAACGTGGAAGTTTTCCACTCTATTTTGGTAGTAGGTGTGTGGTTATGCTAGGTGATTATGGGAAGATGTGAATGGGGATGGGATCCACTATTGTGGCATGGTTGTTGTTTGTGAATATGAAATGGTATGGGGCTGTATCTCGAGCTTTTGTCTGGTTCCAGTACTTTTAGGTATCTTACTTATCTCTTTGTTGTTGTGACTTTACAAGAGAACTGGGTGTGATTTCTAAAATTGATGTTTGGATGTTTCACATATCTTAGCTTGTGGTTATGCCTATTAATTTCCCAGTAGTGTATAATTCCCCCAAATGGGATCACTTGAACATGAAAACAAGAATGGTTTAAATAGGGAATTGGTTTTGGGGATGAGTTGTGACTTGGCCGCGAGTGTTCTGCTTTTCTTTATGAATTAATAGTAACGAGGGAGTTTGTGATTAGGTTTTGGAGCCCTAGGTTGGGATGAGTGTCTATTACCTATACATATATTGTATTTATTATGTTTATTATTCATTCCCCACCCAAGTTGAGCACTTAGTTCTGAACACCCCCATTTCTTGGGGGAGGGTGTTTTTTCCAACACTCCACGGAGTGGCTGGTTATTAGCTCATTTTCTTATCCCTTTCCCGAATAGCCCAAAACTCTTCGGGTAGGCTGTGATGGCCTGAGGTCCATTATAGCCCACGAATCTTTGGGTAGGGTAGTTTTGGTGGTTGGCCCAGGTGTGTGTGGGCAGGTTGTTCCCACGAATCTTTGGGATAAGGCCGAGGTGTCTTCGGGAATGGCAGTAGTTGTTTTAGCCAAGGTGCCTTCGGGCGTGGTAGCAGTTGTTCTGGCCCAGGTGTCTGTGGGCATGGTTACGCATGATGGTTGTGGACCAGGTGTTTTCGGGCGGGATGTGTGGTTGTGGCCCAGGTGTTTGCGGGAGGGATGTGTGGTTATGGCCTAGGTGTGTGCGGGAGGGTGTAGAAGTGGGACTGCGGTGAGAATGGTAGGATTGGTATGATGCATAGGATGTCTTCAATAACCAATGGGAAAGTGGTGCGGGGTACCAAAATGTCGATGTGCTATTACTTTACAATACTTGACTTGTGTTATTTGGGAAGTGTGCCTTGGTGAGGTTTGGGTGGGTAGTTTTCTTTCCTAGGTGCTTTGGTAGTATTTTTTCTCATAGGGCTTTAGAATGCCTCCCCCCTTGTGCACTAGAGTCTCTAGTTTTCCCTATTGAGTATACTTATATGTTCAACCTACATATATAAAACTGCTTTCAGGTTTCTAGGAGGGCTTCACGAATCGTGTGGGATCGTACTAGCTCGGACCTTGGGTCAGTTGCTGTTGTCATTTTCCTTTTTTCATTGTACTTTAAATTTGGAGATCTTATGGCTTGTATCTTTTAATTTTGTACATGCATATGGTAATGGTTTACTTTTGGCGTTACTTTTACTTTCATCTTGGGTGTTCTTTGGGTTACTATCTTATATCTTGATCCTATAAAAAAATAAAAAGGGGAATCCCTTCCATCTTGTGTGTGATTCTATATCCTTGGTCCTAGTCACCACTTCAGGACCTATCGAACGCGGCTCTCGGGGGTCATTATCTCTCCTTCATCTTAAATACGTAAGGGTCCTTCAATCTGTTGTCCCTTCCCTCCTTTTGGTGAATGCGGGTCGAGATAGAATGGTCTCAAAGGTAATGGTTGAGAGATAGGATGGAGTCTAGAGTTAAGCATGGTAAGGATTGAAAGGGATGGTAGGGAAACCGTGTTTTGTGATCTTGTTGCATGAAATAGGCCAAGGAAGAATGGCTAGGACATGGGATTTTAGGGCCCCCCATGATCTGATGCAAGGACTCTGGACCTACCGAACGACCAAGTGAGGCTACATTGATGGAAGGGTAGAGGCCCTAAGAAAGGTACATGCATCATAATGACTTGTGTTCTTGTGTTTTATGGGTTTGTTGGGGATATAAAATGAACAAGAAGTTTAATAAAAATTTAAGAACAATATTCTACACTACTCTGGCTTAGGCATTCCTTGTTTACCTTGTAGCTATGGCAACAGGGAGACGACCATGAGTAGTGCGGACGATTGAGGCCCTAGAGGCTGCTTTGGATGATCAAAAGAGGGATGAATGAGAGGAGGAAGACCAGTGGCAGAGGATGCTTCGTGCCTTTCATCAGAAGACCTTTGGTATGTACTAGGGTAGCATCTCAGATGTGGAGACAGAGATATGGATTGAGGAGCTAGTGATATCTTTCGGCTTGATTCGGGCTCCAGAAGAGTACTGGGTCCCTCTACACATCACCTAGATGCTGGGAGTAGCGCGTCAGTAGTGTAAGCTTTATCTTGAGGAAAATAAGGAGGTTGAGGTTGTGTGGCCTGACTTCGAGAGGGATTTCTGGGCGGAATTAATCTCTTCCACGATGAAGGATGAAAAGAGTTAGGAGCTACTCTCCCTCTAGTAGGGGAGCATGTCATTAAGAGAGTTTGGGATCAAGCTCAAGGATCTCTTTACCTTTGCTGCAGATCTCTTTCCAGATGTGGAGTCTCGGATGAGATGTTTGTAGGAGGCCCTTCAACCTTCTCTTCAGTATGATGTTACTCCATTCACCTTACCGACCTACATAGAGGTTCTGAAGAAAGCTGAAGCGGTGGAAAGAATGAACACAATGGGATATTTATCATGAGAGGGAATCCAGTTGGGCTCATCGAAGGGGAAGGCCGTCAGCAGCAGGCCTCCAGTGTCAGGACCCTCTAGGTTTTGACCAGCAGGAAGCAGGCCTCAGCAGTTCCAGTTCCGATCCCCCAGTCCACGCCCTTTTCCTTCGGTCCCAGGACCGAGGTGCTTCATCTCTGGGAGCCTTGTACACCTTCAAAATTAGCTCCCGGACAGATTACAGTAAAGTGAGGGTGGGCTGGCTCAGTGTCCACCTTAGATGTAGCAGTTTCTAGCTACGCCCCTTCAGCAGCAGCAGCAGGGACAACAAGCTCCTGCCCCTCCGAGACCAGAAATGGCGAGAGGAGGCCAACCTCAGGGTTCCCCTCAGGGACCTCGACTAGGGCGTGGTCGGGGAGGTGGCTGGCAGCTGAGAGGAAGGGGAGCTGGGCGTGGACAGTTGCACGCCACAAAGGTAGCGGTTCTAGCAGGGCCAAAAGTCGTTCGAGGTATGATCAGCCTGTTTAGTACTCTACCCTATGCCTTGTTCAATACAACAAGATTTGCACTCCTTTGTTGCACCCAGTGTGGCCTGTGCCCTGGGTTTAGATGCTGAGCGACATCCAGTTCCCCTGGTGCTGAGCACACCAATTGGAGGTCAGACCAATTTGTCTTATGTTTGCCGAGGGTGTAAACTAATGATATGGCCACATCAGTCTATCAGGGATCTTCTAATATTACAGATGCACCCATACAATATCATCCTAGGAATTGATTGGTTGTTCTCTATATATGCCATCATTGACTACTTCCGAGTAAGGGTTGTGTTTTCAGATTTGGGAGGAGGACGTGTAACTTTTATCGGTGGGTAGGGTTTTCAGAAAAGTAGCAGACGAGAGGAGCCCCTCCTTTCCTTGTTGGATGAACTATCAGTAGAGTTGGTGAATGTAGAGATGGTGGAAGTCCTAGGGATAATCAGTGAGTTCATGGATGTCTTCCCTGAAGAGGCGGAAACTATACCCCCTCAATGTGATGTTGAGTTTGGGATAGACTTGAAACTTGGTGCCCATCCAATTTTGATGGATCCCTACCGGATGGCACCTTCTGAGTTGCAGGAGTTGCGAATCCAGATTGACAATCTGATGATGAAGAGTTTTGTTCGGCCAAGTGTGTCACCGTGGGGTGCTCCTGTATTCTTCGCAAAGAAGGCAGATGGTGGTCTCGGGTTTAGCATAGACTATCGGATGCTGAATCAGGTGATGGTCAAGAATCTCTACCCTCTCTTGAGGATAAACAATATCTTTGACTAGCTGAGGGGAGCAGCCTGGTTCTTGAAGATTGACCCGTGGTCGGGATATCACTACCTGAGGGTGAATGAGGGTGACATCACGAAGACCACCTTCAGATCCAGATATGGGCACATTGAGTTTGTGGTCATTCCATTCGGCATTAAGAATTCTCCAGCTGTATTCATGGAGCTCATGAAATCCATCTTTCAAGAGTATCTGGACCGGTTCGTAGTTGTGTTTATTGACGACATCCTGATCTACTCAAGATCAAGGGAGGATCACATTTAGCATCTGAGATCGGTTTTAGAAGACCTCTGGTAGCACCAACTCTATGGGAGGTTGTCCAAGTGCAAGTTCTGGATGCGAGAAGTACACTTCCCTGGGTACGTAGTGTCCGAGCAGGGGATAGCGGTGGACCCATCGAAGGTCGAGGCTGTTGTTTCTTGGGTAGCACCCAAGAGTGTGACAGAAGTTCGTAGTTTCCTAGGTCTGGCAGGTTACTATCAGAGGTTTGTTTCCAACGTCTCCCGAGTTGCGGCACTTTTGACTGCCTTGACCAAGAAGGACCAGTCTTTCGTGTGTAATGAGTAGTGCGAGGCGGCCTTCAGTTATCTTAATGATATGTTGGTATGTTCCCCAGTGCTGAGGTTACCAGAAGAAGGGGTGGCATATGAGGTGTTCTATGATGCTTTAGGGCAAGGTCTCAGAAGCGTGTTGATGCAGCGACAAGGGGGTGATCTCTTATGGGTCTAGGCAGTTATGTCCCCATGAGCGTAACTATGCCACCCATGACCTGGAGCTTGTGGTGGTCATTTTTTCACTAATGTTGTGGCGGCATTACCTCGTCGGGGAGCGCTTCGTGGTCTTCACCGATAACAAAATCTTGAAGTATATCTTCTCCCAGAGGGACTTTAACTCGCGACAGTGTATGTGGGTGGAGTTCCTTCAGGACTACGACATCGAGATTTCCTACACCTCAGGAAAGGGGAATGTGGTGGCTGATTCCTTGAACATGAATTCGCTGAAGGATGCGGTTCTCGAGTCGGCGGATGGTTGGATGGTGATGGAGGAGTTGGCTGCCCTACACCTGGATGCAATGATGGATGGTGGTAGAGGTTTCCTGTATTAGATGACAGTTCATTCTTCTCTACTACGGCAGGTGGAGGTGTCCCAGTGGGGAGACTCAGAACATGAAGTGATGTGTGACCGGGTTAGCCAAGGTGATGCTCCAAAAGGGTGGATGCAGAATGGTCAGAATCAGATGCTTATCTGAAGGAAGTTGTTTGTCCCAGAGGCAATGCGTGGAAGGGTTCTTGTTGTGTTCCAAAACTCACCCATAGCAGTGCACCTGGGAGTTTCCAAGATGTATCGGGGCTTGAGGGGTCAATTCTGGTGGCTCAAGGTAAAGCGGGTGGTGGCAGAGTTTGTGGCTAGGTTCCTAGTGTCTCAGCAGGCAAAGGTTGAACACTGTGTTCCAGGCGGCTTGTTTCTCCCTCTGGATGTCCCCGAATGGAATTGGGATTACATCTCGATGAATTTCATCACAGGGCTACTAAGGGTTCAAGGAGGCTGCAACGCTATCTGGGAAGTGGTGGACTGATTGATGAAATTAGCTCCCTTTCTGGCGATCAAGGAATCAGGAACAGTGGATGACTTAGCACGGAGGTATATGGATGAGGTGGTTTAATTTCAAGGATTTCTGAGGTCAATAGTCTTAAATAGGGATACATGGTTTACCTCATGAGACTAGAGAGAATTGCAGCATGATTTTGACACCCAGCTACGTCTTAGCACTGCTTTCCATCCCCAGACAGATGGATAGATAGAGTGCACCATCTAGACCTTGGAGGATATGCTGAGGGTATGTATACTAGATTTTGGTGGATCATGGGTGCGACAATTTCCTCTAGTAGAGTTTTCTTACAATAATATCTATCACTCTACCATTCTCATGGCTCCGTTCGAAGCTCTATACGGAAGGTCGTGTCGCTCACCCGTATATTCGAATGGGGCTGGGGAAACAAGTGATATTGGCCCGGAAGTTATGCAGAGCACGACGGAAAAGGTTCAGCTTATACGGGATAGTATGAAGTCCATTCAGAACCGACATAAGTCATATGTCGATAATAGGAGGAGACCCTTGGAGTTCCGGTTCGGGGACCACGTGTTCTTCAAGGTCTTCCCTCGGTGTGGACAAAGGAGGTTCTGTAGAGGGAGTAATCTTTCTCCCATATTCATTGGACCCTTCAATGTGTTGTAGTGGGTCGGAGAAGTGGCTTATCAGCTAGCGTTACCACCGCTTCTACTAAGGATACATGATGTCTTCCATGTGTCACAACTCCGACGGTATCTGCACAATGATTCACAAGTCCTCGACTGGGGACAGCTAGACATCAAGGCCGACGTGAATTTTTTGGAAAGGCCTGTGAGGATCGAGGAACTTGGGGAAAAGGTGCTCCGTGGATGGACTATCCATTTGGTTCGTGTGTTTTGGAGGCATGGCAGGATCGAGGAAAGTACCTAGGAATGGGAGAGGCAGATGCTTGCCCAGTACCCAGAGCTGTTTTGAGTTTTGTCCCATTTTGTTTGTACTTGATGTGATGGAACACATTACCTTGTTAACTATGGGATGTATAGTTTTCCTTATTCTCTAGATTCATATGAAAAGTCCTGACTGCGGGGAGGGGAGGACCTGATCCTTAATCAAGTCGCATTAAGGTGGATGTGATTAAACTCGTGCGGGCGAGTCAGTGCTGCCCAAAGCGGATAGTATCTTGACATGGAGGAAAAAACTCCCTAACCCATATGACTAGACAACCTGAACCTTTAATTTTTCCTGGTTACTTGAGGGAGAGGTGTTTTTATACGTCGATGAGGTTCACTCCTGAGAGGTATCTTTCAAGGCAGTTGTTGGGACCCCCCACATTATTCTTCTGGTTTGGTTTTGATTCTCGAGGGTGAGAATAGTTTGAGAGGTATCTAATGTGATGGCCCAGACCCTCATGGTCCACCCCTATTCCAAAATCGGGATCCTATGGGTGGAATCTCGGTGGATGCGACCGATCGGCGTGTGACCGATCGGAGTGCGACTGATCGGTGTGTGACCGATCGATGTGTGACTGATCAACATGTGAGGGATTGGCGTGCGACTGATTGGGGGGGCGACCGATCGGCATGCAACCGATCGGCGTGCGACCGATCGTTGTGTGACCGATCGACATGAAACCGATCGGTGCCACCGATCGGTGTGACCAATCGGTGTGTGGCGCGATCGATGTGTCACCGATTGGTGCCTCACGGATCGGTGCGATTGATCGGTGCGACTGATCAGTATGACCGATCGGGGTGTGGCACGACCGGTGCCACCCAGAAATGTCGGTTGTTGCTTCTACAGTTTCTCCCGTAACACCACTTTTAGGTCTTTTTAACCTTTTTCAAGTGGTTCAAGGCATTTTTATGCCCTTAATCAAGGATTAAATTCCTAAGGGTGGGGAAACCCTCAACAGACCCAGCTATGTGTTTGCGTATCATTCCCCTCCGTTTATATAAAATTCATTAAAATCACAGATGTTACCACCCTTTCCCAATAGAAATCACAAAATAACAATTAATCCCCTCGTGTGTAACCACCCAACCACGTGGGGAACCATGATCCAACTTTAAAGCCATTCAAATACCCATATCCCGTAACAACGGGATCTTATCTATATATCGCACGGGAATTTCTTCTTCTTCTTCTTCTTTCTTTTGGCCGACCTCCTTTTCTTCCCAGTGAGTTTGGAGTCTCCATTCCTGAGACAAGAGGTGCACCTGTGTTGGAACCTTTCTACTCACCCTTGATTCCCCGACGTTCTTGGCGCGTGGAAAAGATCGATCCTTGATCATCCAGGTAGGGTTTTTCCTTCATCTCTCCTTACTGTGTATCATGCGTGGTAGGTATGCTATTGTTTCTGTGGGGATTTATGAAACCAACCGTAATGAAGATAATGAACGGAACTTTAAACAATGAAGGGGGTGTGATCGGTGTGTTGTTTTACTCCTTTATGATGATATATTTTGTGAACTATATGGGCTTGTGCTCACAAAAAATCATGTTTGTTGGTGGTCTTTCTTTGCATCCTAATGAACCCTTGTCTTTGGTGATGAGTAAATAAATGTAACATAGAAATTGGTTAGTCACCTAAAATCAGTTGGTTTAAATGGATGTTCAGTAAAACAAAAATCCTTCTGTGACCACCCTAGTTAACAAACAGAAAGAAGAACCTAATGAATTATGTGCTTGAACCTGGATGTTTCCCACTTTGTTTTGGTAGTAGGTGTGTTGTTCTACTAGGTCCATATTGAAAGATGTGAATGACTATGGAATCCTTTTTTGTGGCACAGTTGTTGGTTATTAATCTTAAATGGTGTGGGGCTGTATCTCGAGGCTTGGTTTGGTTCCAGTACTTTGAGGGATCTCACTTATCCATTTTTTGTTGTGACTTCACAGGATAACCTGGTGTGAATTCTTAAATTTTTGTTTGGATATTTCTCTTTTATTGGCATGTTTTTATCTCTGTTAGTTTTCTAGTAGTGTAGAATTCACCTAAATGGTATCACTTTAACATGAAAACAAGAGTGGTTTAAATGGGGAGTTGGTTTTGGGGATGAGTTGTGACTTGGCCATGAGTGATATACTTTTATTTATAAATGAATAGTAACGATGGTGTTTGTGCTTAGGTTTTGGAGCCCTAGGTTGGAATGAGTGTCTTTTACATATACAAATATCGTATTTCTTATGTTTCTTATTCACTCCCCACCTAAGTTGAGCACTTAGTTCTGAACACCCCCATTTCATGTGGGAGGGTGTTTTTCCCAACACTCCTCTGAGTGGCTGGTTATTAACTCCTTTTCTACTCCCTTTCTCGAATATACCAAGACTCTTTGGGTAGGCTGTGATGGCCTGAGGTCCATTATAGCCGATGATTCTTCGAGCATGGTAGTTGTGGAGGTTGTCCCAGGTGTGTGTGGGTAGGTTATTCCTAAGAATAATCGAGATGAGGCCCAGGTGCCTTCGAGTGTGGCAGTGGTTGTTCTATCCTAGGTGTCTTTGGGCATGGTAGCAGTTGTTCTGGCCCAAGTGTCTATGAGCATGGTTACATGTGATGGTTGTGGCCTAGGTGTTTGCGGGAATGATGTGTGGTTGTGTCCCAGGTGTTTGCGGGCGGGATGTGTGGCTGTGGCCAGGTGTGTACGGGCGGGTGTAGCAGTGGGACTGCGGTGAGAATGGCGGGATTTCTATGATGCGTAGGATGTATTTAATAACTTGTGTGAAAGTGGCGCGGGGTACCCAAATGTTGATGTGCTATTACTATACATTACTTGACTTGCATTATTTGGGGAGTGTCCTTGGTGAGGTTCGGGTGGACAGTTTTCTTTTCTAGGTTCTTTGGATGTCTTTTTCTCATAGGGCATTAGAATGCCTCCCCACTTGTGCACAAGAGTCTTTGGTTTTCCCTACTGAGTATACTTATATGCTCACCTTATGTATAGAAAACTACTTTTAGGTTTCTATGAGAACTTCAGGGATTGTGCGGTACCGTACTAGCTCGGACCTTGGGGCAGTTGATGTTGTCGTTTTCCTTTTTCATGTTAAATTACCTCTGGATTTATTGTGGCACGTATATTTTACTTTTGAACATGCATATGGGAATGGTTTACTTTCATCATTACTTTTACTTTTAGCTTGGGTGTTGTTGGAGTTTGTTTCTGATGCTTTCACCAGGGCGTGTGCTCACCCGTCTGTGGAGGACGCACATGTTGTTGCCCTGCATTCCCTCTTTCCAATGGTGGGAAACATCCATTCCTTGTACAGGGAAGTTTGGTCCTTGATCGAAACAGGATGATGGGATGTCGGTTCTTCCTTCTTTGGATTCCTCCTCAGAACTCGTCACCTAGTCCGGGTCTCCCTTATAGATTTCATATGTTGTTCGTGAAACTCTTCCCAGTGCCATATTCAAGGATTCCAGTTAATTACACTGCTTCTGTCAGGACATTCCAAGGGGTTCGGTCAGGGCATCAACCTTCAGTTGGGGGAGTAGTCACATCAAGGCATCATTAACATGTCTGAACGCTGGGGAATCGGCGTGTCCGATGTTGGTCCCTTATTATAGGGCTTCTCGAGGGTGCAGAAGCCCGAGTAATCCCACATCGAACGCGGGGTATTGTATTCCATAGGCATGTATCTGAGGTTTTCCCCAGCTTCCCATGTTTAGCATGGGGTATTCCACAAGTTTATCATCCAACAGAGATGGATCATGCTAATCAGAACACTAACTGGAGTGGATCAGACTGAGGACCCTTTTTGAGGGAACACTGATATCAGGACCATCCCATGGATGGCTTCTCGGATGTTGTGGAGGGGAGTGCGGTGTCATGAACTCACTAGGAATTGCCAACCTGGTTAGGGATCAGGTAGGATGATTGATAATGGAATGGAGTGGAAGGGGAGTGAAATAGGGCCATCGTGGAGATGACAACGGTGATGGGCTTGAACCTCATAGAGGCTTCCTACGTATCCTCTTGGTAGGGAATCAAATTACGTGCAGTTCGATGGAATGGGGCTTACACTATGAGGCGGCCCGAGGATATGGGGTCGGTGAACCGACATGAAGGTGAACCCATGGGGTCCACTGGTGGTGGGCTTGGACCTCGTGGAGGATTCCTACGTACCATTCCTTGACATGGATCAAAGTCCACATAGTTCAGTTTGGAAGGTGGTGTCGAGCTGACACAAAGGGAAGTCAGAACAACTAGATGGAAGGACCATAACGGCTTACCGCTGGACCAGGAAGTGGTTTAATGTCATGCAAGATGAGGGCATGTCAAAGAACCGACGTGGAGAAGGACCTTGGTTCAGATGGTGTGGGGCTTGCACTCTAGGCTGCCCAAGTGCTGGTGAACCGACGTGAAGGAGGTCAGAGTGACCAACGGGTGGTGGGCTTGAACCTCATGGAGGCTTCCTACGTACCATGTTTTGACATGGATCAAAGACCACGTAGTTCAGGTTGGATGCTGGAAGGCCGACATGAAGGGACCAGGGGTCCTGGTGGTGGTGGGCTTGAACCTCGTAGAGGCTTCCTACATGCCATGCCTTATCACAAATCAAATACCTCGTAGTTCAAGTTGGTCGAAATGGCTTACCGCTAGACTGGGATGCAGTTTAATGTCATTTAGGAAGAGGGTGACCCCTAACGTGAATAAACGACGGGCGGTGGGCTTGAACCTCATGGAGGCATCCTACGTACCATGCCTTGACATTGATCAAAGTCCTCGTAGTTTGGGTAGGATTTCGTCGGTGAACCGATGTGAAGGTGAACCTGGGGGGTCCACTAGTGGTGGGCTTGAACCTCATGGAGGAATCCTACGTAACATGCCTTGACATGGATCAAAGCCCTCGTTGTTCAGGATACAGCTTAATGTCATGCTGGACAAGGGAATACAGTTTAACTTCATGTTGGATGAGGGTGGAACTCGACGTGAAGAAATGACCGAGTGGTGGGCTTGAACCTCATGGATTCTTCCTACATACCATGCCTTGACATGGATCAAAGTCCTTGTAGTTCGGGATCTAGTTCAATGTCATGCTGGATGAGGGCATACTGTTTAACGTCATGCTGGATGAGGGTGGAACTCGACGTGAAGAAACGACCGAGTGGTGGGCTTGAACCCCGTGGAGGCTTCCTATGTACCATGCCTTAACACGGATCAAAGTCCCCGTAATTCGCTGGATATGGGGTTCATGGTCAGTGCTCACTCTATGCTCACGTGATTCATGCTCGGTGTGAGAAACAAGAGGTTGCAGAGACCTGACGATCACGTCGCGAAGGGTGCTTCCGTGGGAAACGAAGAAGGGCTTACGTTTTAGGCGGCCCATGGTGTTGGGACTTACTCCAGGATGGAGGCCCGAGGGGAAAAAAGAGCAGAGGGAGAGGGATCTGGGACTGAACAAAAGAGATGCCTCGTTCCCTATCACATTCTCCCCTAGCATTGGGACCGAGGAAGTAAGGAGGTACGAAAGTGTATGAGAGACACCTTCCGTAAGAGGGGTTAGGGGCTTACACCAAGGTGGTTGCCCTGCTCTCGTGGACATACGCCACTTCGAAATGGAGGATCTCATCCCATGTGAGGGGTGATCCCATTCCCATTGAGACGAGCGACATAAAGAATGTCCGAACCGGGGAGACCCTGCGTGTGAGGCATGGGGTCGAGTCACAGTTTAACGTCATGTGTTGAGGATGAGGTGCATGGCAGTTTAACATCTTGCAACTCAGATGAGGTGGGTTTACTACGCACCCCTAGGTCTTACATAACCAGTACCCTCTACTCCTTGTGGGAGGGAAGGCATCGACAAGGCCGTTTAGGAGTGGGGTCACAGAGCGAACCACCGAGGGTTCCACATTAGCGTTGCTATACGAAGAAGCAATAGCCATTAGCGTGCTGATGCAAAGAAGAATTAGGTGAAGCAACGCTACGGGTGGTATCATCTAGGGGACTTTGAAATCACATCATCCAAGCCTGGAGGGCCGTACAGAAAGAGGGATTTCCATGTAGAGGGGTCCACAGGTAGGGGCCTTGTGGGACTCGGTTGATATATATGGGGGAGGGAAGTTGCAATGGGGGGTTCTTTATGAAGTGAAGTGCCTTGACCTTAGTATGGGGAAAAGGGGAGTGTGGTAGGTGATTCGCAAAGTGGAAGGGTGTTCGTGGCGCATAGCCTCGCAAAGCAGAGGTGCCTCGTGAAGCATGGTGCTGCTCAGCAATGTGCTTCGCGATGTACGGTGATCCTGCCTTGGCATATGGATCACATGTAAAGGATGGGTGTTTCGCGAAGCATAAACACTCTGAGACTGCCTGAGTCCCCTTGGGGATCCCCTTCCTTTACGAAGGCCCTCAGTCTTCATGAAGGGCATCCCTCTCGGAAGAGGGGCTCAAGACGAGACAAGACAAAGGCATCTAACGAAGCAAAAATACCTCGTGGAGCTCATGATTCCCAGGAGGCGAAGAGTTCTTTGCGATGCAGGAGATGAGAAGCCGAATGGTTGGATTGTCCATCAGTAGGGATCGGGGGGAGCCCTGTATTTATAGGAAAGGGTTGCCGCAGAGAGTATCTCCCGCGGTGCGAAAGGGCTTTGGTTGCTTCGTGGTGGATTGCGAACGTCAACCAGATTCGCGGAGGGTTACCACCTCCTCTGCTTCACGGCGGGCTCACGAATGTCAGGGAATTCGCGGAGCGTTACCTCCTCCTTTGATTCATGGTGGTATCATAAATATCAGGTCATTCGCGGAGCGTTACCACCTCCTCTGCTTTGCGGCGGCCGCGTTGCTGGGGTGCGCTCCGCGGCTAATCTTCGCGGGGCAGCGCGCGGGCTTCTTTTCCTTCTTCCTTTGTCCTCTAATATTTTGATGTCAATAAATGCCCCCCCTCAGACATGAAGCCGCGAAGGGATCTAGGGTCGATGTCTGAGGGAAAATCTCCAAAATTATCGGCAGTTCGCGGTGCGGTCTCATGAAGGGGGTGCACAGAGCATATAGAGGCCGCACGAGCCAGACACACCGCGATGATCTGCGTGGGCGGGATGCGCCGCGAAGCTTCGGGGTTTCCGCCTATAAATAGGGGGGACAACCTCTCTTTTTTCCTCTCGCGAATTGTTTTTTTTAAGCTCTCAACTTCGTGAAGCTCTGCGTACTCCGCGTCTTCTCACCACGAATCGAGCTTCGCGGAAAACTGCGAGTCTCTTTCTCTATGACTGTGCCTAGCGAAAGACTATTTGCAAGCTGAGTCCAGGCCCCGCGTCTTGGTTTCATGAGCGAGCTTCGTGAGCGACCTTCGCGATCAACCTTTGCTGTTAGAACCAGAATTTTTTTTGAGTCGAAACCATCATGGCCCATCAAGAAGCTCTGTACGGGGTGATTGTAGACTCCGCTTGAAGGGATGAGATGGCCAACTATCTGGGCCTTGGGGATCTGGTCCGAAGCCACTCGGATCATGACTCTTTGACAGCGCTGCTATCAGAGAGCCAAAATAACTATTCACTATGTAAGAAACTTCCCCTATATGGCTTCGAGCTAAGGGATGAAGTCTTCATCCCTTAGGTGAGCAGGGAAGAACCGGCTTGCTGGTTCAGGATCACGTCATGTCAACACCAATGTTTCAAGGCGGATAATGGTCATGCGCAGGAAGACTTCACGCCTGTCACTGTTGACTGTCTGTACAACCATGTGAATAACATCGATGGGAAGCCCTTGCAGCCAGAGACTTCCCCTACTATGTACCACACTATGCTGAAGGTGGCTTTGGGGAATACGAAGAAGGGGTGGTCTGACGAGTGGGACCTGTGCCAGGGTGGAAATTTCACCAGTGACTCGGCATGGGCCTACTGGGTAGGTTCCTCATGCAAAGAGTTCAAGGCCGAGCTGAGGAGGGTGGGTTTGTACAAGGCGGCCTGGGCCTCCCAATTCCACATTTATCAACCGAAACAGTTGATGCTGGAGCTGTTGAGAAGATGGTCATCTAGGACCAACAATTTTCACCTACACCATGGGGAGGTGGGCATCAGCCTGTGGGAAGTACAACAGATTTCGGGGGTCCCGATCATGGGGGCCATGTATGATGAGTTCCTCCCCATCCTATGTGCGTGGGAGGATCCAGAGAAAATGTCACGGCTGGCGCTGGCACTGATGGAACTAGTTCCTGGAGAGGAAAAGGAAGCGTTGAGGGATGTCCTCTTCAAAAAGGGGTTAGAGAATTTCCTAAATCTCCCAGAAAATCGGGTGTTCCCTCTGAGGCCTCGAACTTTCCCAAAGGGGCCTCAACGGGGCATGGAGCACACATACTGGCGGCTCTTGGAGGAAAACCAATGGATGACCTGGGGCATCAGTGTCAGCACTAAACAGCAGCTGATAGT
This sequence comes from Viscum album, assembly GCA_963277665.1. Taxonomy (NCBI): domain Eukaryota; kingdom Viridiplantae; phylum Streptophyta; class Magnoliopsida; order Santalales; family Viscaceae; genus Viscum; species Viscum album. The sequence continues at coordinate 1,665,602,289 of OY728143.1, read as the reverse complement.
CAGGATGGCGGCATTCAATGCGACCCTTATCTATAGTTGGATCCTACCGGTGAGGGATGCCAACATGGGGGTGCGGCCCAGCTCGTTCATCATGGCATCCATGCTGGCCATGGGAAAGCAGGTCAATATGGGGATCCCTATGCTTGCCAGGCAGTACAGGATGTTTCCACATTTCAGTGAGGGCAAGAAGCCATCGAGGATATGCGGACCTTTCCATCTCCTTTATGGGTGGATTTCAGCGCACATCATGGCGGTCTATGAATATCCAAACCCCATATCGCCGCTATAGTCAAACTTCCGCCCCTCCATCCTGAATGCGGCTAGGAGCTTCCCATTCAAACTAACCGTACTGATGGTGCTGGACCGAGTATGGAAGGATAATGAGTTTAACTTCCACCCATTTACATTTCCAATAGGGGTGATCACCGACGACGGTCAGGGAACAGAAGAGAACTGGGCCTATCTCCTGGCCTTTCAAGACAATGTTTTGGTGGCACGGGTGGACTGTGAGCTGATCTTTGAACCATACACCCAACATCAGTTTGCGAGGAAATTTTGGTGCCTGTAGCAACTGACCCCGTAGGTTTAGTGGGAGGTGCGTTATGAGGAGCACCAGTGTGAAATGTGGAATCTGTGGCTCATGTTCACACAAGAATATGGGAAAATGTGAATGACATTTCCCCCACCGACTGCCGCCTTTGGACTGGTGAAGGAGTATGCAATCAGTTGGGAGGCAGCTTATCCCGAGGAGATGCTGAGGCAGCCAACCATTCGAACTGGTGATGGAGGGCCTACCCTATCCCGAGGTCGGGGTCAAAGAGTGACAAGGGCCTCTCATGGTGGCGGGGATTCCGTGGCGGCGAGACCTAAACCGGCCGAGGGTGTGGCAGAAACGGCGGATCCAGCAGTGGTAGTTGACCCGGCGGTCCTAGAAGAGCAAATCCATCCGAAGGGGCGGCCACTGAGAGGATTCCATAGGATATTTACCCAGGCTCCAGGGAAGAGGCTGCACCATATCGACATGCCAGAGGACGTCGTCTTCCCAGAGGCCTGGGATATTTGGGATGTCAACCAGTAATTCCTCAGGCTGTTCGATATGTGGGCACACTTGAATCACCTCGGGATGGAGCTACCCGACATAGGCCTAGTCCGGGATGGTTTCACAATGTCTCCGGCAGAGGCAGAGCAATACCTGGATGAGCTCGAGGACTACGTTCACTCCAGTGGTGTTCCACGCCCAATGACAGACCGAGTGAGGGTAATACTGGATCAGACGGTTACTCCACAGCTGTTAACCACTGATCTGAGGGAACGCTTCCCCCGGCTAGAAGAATTAGATTAATCCTATGAGGAAGACAATGTCGGCAGAGGGAGCATGTTGGAGGAATGCGAAGTCGGAGATCAAGACTCAGATCCTGACGACTTCACAGAGGCTATCGAGGTAACATTCCATGTTTTTTCCCTTGGGGTCCACTCTCAGGACATTATGGGCCTCTTACGATCATTTGAACCACGTAGGAGGAACTCGTGCGTAGACCTCGCTCTCTCCCCTTGGCGGGTGATGATGCAGGGCCTTCAAAAGCCGCGCCTACGGCTATGTCCGATTCTGTGTTTGGCGGGGCTAGGGCACCCGAGGTGGCTCCTCCAGAATCTCCAGAACTGCCAACAGTATACGGAGGGCCACACCTCGGGGTCACGTCAGTATCGACTCAGGAGCAGCACCAGGAGTTCGATCTCCATAAGAATTCTCTACTGGATTCATTGCTATCATACGTATATCGTGCCTACTGATATTCATTCCCTTCTATGTCATGTACTGTTATACGAATAGCCTAGGCTGCTACAGAAAGGATGGTTGGGATGTCTGGTGGCATCCGTCCTAGGGGAATACTGGTAATTATAAAGATAGTTCCCCCACCTACCCGAGCGTCATCACACACTATCATTGGAGAGACCACCAGTAGGGTCGTGCCCAAGGTTATTGAGGTGGATTCCAATGATGAGGATCAACTGGACGACCCAAGTCCCGTCGCGCCTACCCCGTCGCCAGATGTCGTGTCGGATTCAATGCCAGAAACAGATCCTGCTGACGATTTCCTACGGGCGTATCCTACATACGAACCTTTCAATCGCATAGATTGGGAAAAAATGGCCTCTGATGAAGAGGAAAACAAAATAGTCTGCCATCGATCTTGGAAGTTAATCACACGCTTCATCAATGACACCCCCTGAAGTGCAATGGATGGATGAGATGGACAAACATCGCTCACGGTTGCGCGAACTGTGTGCCGGGGGAGTGGATTCCCAGCATCCTCATACCATCATCCAAGACCTCATGGTGGAAAAGATTCGGGAGTATGATTGCGGGATTAGCATGGGATGGTAGCAGAGGAAGGTGACGAATGTCAAGAAGCTCCAGAAGGCTGAATGTGAGGTCTAGCAGCTGCAGATCCGGGCGGACGGGCATTCAGCTTCTCTCAATGTAAAATATGAGCTGATCTTGCGATTTAAGGCCCAGATAGAAGAGGCTGAAGAGGCCTTGAAGCGGGTTTCTGAGGAGGTGGCCGACATTCAGGCTGACATAGAGAGGGCCCAAGCTAAGGCTCATGAACTACGCCCCATCGCTACTGAGGAGGAGCGCGAGCTAAGTCAATGGCAGCAATTCCTAGACGCCACCAGTCGAAGGGTGGCGGATCTGCAATGCTCTTTTGATGGGGTCAACCCATCCATGGGGGGAGTTTACCCCCGAGTATTGTAATATTTAAAATCCCTTTAGTGGTACTCTTGTGCTTTGATTTTTTTGAATGTTGTAGCATGCACGATTTCTGTTGTTCGCACCGGTTCATTGCATCTTTACAATGTTTGTGGAACATCCAGTGACAATTCCCTAAGCTCATGTGGGTCAGGCCCTATGTGATAAACAATAGATAGTCTCCTTTATCACCCCACCCCACATAGGAATGTAAACCGGGCTTTGGGCATCCTGGTTTTGGATAACCAGTCCAGATTTCTGAGAAGTAGGAGATACCCGACTGGAGAAAGAAGTTCTCAGAATAGCCAAATTTCAATTTTTTCAGCATGCTCTTGCGCACGAATGGTACAATTCCATGGGTGCTGAAATCGGTCCGAACAGATGGAAATGGGAAGTGTGAATCACGATACACAAGATTCGGAAAACTGTGGGGGTGGCGTGACAATAAGGGACAACTATTAACCGTGGAATAAAAACAGTATCCTTATTGTGTTAGCCTGAGATGGGGACAACAAATGAGGTTTGACCACTGACCATGTTCGAAACATGGGACCATGTCCGAAATTTTTTCAATAAATCCTTCGGGAAGTTGGACCGAGGAAGTAAGGAGGTAATGAAGTGCATTAGAGCCACCTTCCGTAAGAGGGGATAAGGGCTTACACCAAGGTTATTGCCCTGCTCCCGTAGACATATGGCACTCTGAAACGGAGGATCTCATCCCATGTGAGGGGTGATCCCATTCCCGTGGAGACGAGAAACATAAAGAATATCCGAACCGGGGAGACCCTGCGTGCAAGGCACTAGGTCGGGTCACTATTTAACGTCATGTGTTGAGGACGAGGTGCTTGGCAGTTTAACGTCCTACAGCTCGGACGAGGTGGGTTTTCTCCGCACCCCTAGGGATTACATAATCGGTACCCTCTGATCCTTGTGGGAGGGAAGGCATTGGAAAGGCTGTTTAGGAGGGGGTCGCAGAGTGAACCACCGAGTGGTCCACGTTAGCGTGGCTATGTGAAGAAGAAATATCCATTAGCGTGATTATGTGAAGAATAATTAGCCAAAGCAATGCTATGGTTGGTATCGTCCAGGGGACTTTGAAATCACATCGTGCAAGCCTGGAGGGCCGAACGGGAAGAGGGATTTCCAAGCATATGGGTCCATAGGTAGGGGCCTTATGGGACTCGGTTGCTCTGTATGGTGGAGGGTACTTGCAAAGGGGGGGAGGGGGTGCTTCACGAAGTGAAGTGCCTTGGCCTTATCATGGGGAAAAGGGGAGAGTGGGAGGTGCTTCATAGAGTGGACGGGTGTTTGAGGAGCATAGCCTCGCGAAGCAGAGGTGCCTCACGAAGCATGGTGCCTCTTAGAAATGTGCTTTGTGAAGTACGGTGATCCTGCCTTGGCATATGGATCACATGTACATGATGGGTGTTTCGCGAAGCATAAATGATCCATGATAGCCTGTGTCCCCTTGGGGACCCACTTCCTTCACAAAGGCCCTTAGGCTTCGCGAAGGGCATCCCTCTCAGAAGAGGGCCTCAAGACGAGACAAGACAAAGGCATCTCGCAAAGAAAAAATACCCCGTGGAGCTCATGATTCTCCTGAGGCGAAGAGTGCTTCGCAATGCGGGAGCTTAGAAGTCGAAAGGTTGGATTTTCCATCCGGAGGGATTTGGGGGAGCCTTGTATTTATAGGCAAGGGGCGCCACGGAGTAGAGATCACGCGGTGCAAAGGGGCTTCGGTTGCTTCATGGCGGATCACGAACGTCAACCAGATTCACGAAGGGTTACCGCCTCTACTACTGAAAATCAGGCCTTTAGCGACCGCCATTGGCGGTCGCTGTTGCCTCGTCGCTAGAGGCTTTCAGCAACTGCCAATGGCGGTCTCTAGTATAAAAAAAATTTAATTTTTTTTATTGAATTGAAAATATAAATATAAATATAAATATATATATATAAAATATTCATATATATACTATTAAATACAATATTTTAAATATATATATATATAATATATTTTAAATGTTTTAATATATATAATATATATATATAATATCAAATCATTGTGCTATAATTATTTAAAAACTTCGATTCAAGAAATAATCTCATTTCAGGTCTTTCGGAGCACGTTTGCTCCGAATGGGACCGCCGCACGCCGTTTTGGTATTTTATGGCGCCGGAAACGTGTTTCCGGCCGCCGCGGTCAAACGGCACCTCTGAATGAGGTTCCGTCTGGCCGACCATTTCACAATTCACGCCCCGGATGTTGTCGTACGGTTTCGTGGCATTCGGAGGTCGTTCGAGTGGTTTTGACCCCCCAACGCGCCATTTCAGCGCGCGTCGCGCTGCTGAAAAGGACACAATCGGATGTGCCGCGCGCACCGCACATCTGATGGATGTGCGGCCTCCTCCTGCATCTCAGGAATAATATTTCTATCGTTCCCGTGCGGTTTCAGGTCGTTCGGAGCACTTTTGCTCCGAATTGGACCGTCGCACGCCGTTTTGGTGTTTTAGGGCGCCGGAAACGCGTTTACGGCCACCGCGGTCAAACGGAACCTCCGAATGAGGTTCCGTCTAGCCGACCATTTCACAATTCACGCCCCGGATGTTGTCGTATGGTTTTGTGGCATTCGGAGGTCGTTCGGGTGGTTTTGACCCCCCAACGCGCCATTTCAGCGCGCGTCCCGCTGCTGAAAAGGAAACAATCGGACGTGTCACGCGCACCGCACGTCCGCTGGACGTGCTGCCTCCTCCTGCATCTCAGGAATAATATTTCTATCGTTCTCGTGCGGTTTCAGGTCTTTCGGAGCACGTTTGCTCCGAATGGGACCGCCGCACGCCGTTTTGGTGTTTAATGGCGCCTGAAACGCGTTTCCGGCCGCCGCGGTCACACGGCACCTCCGAATGAGGTGCCGTCTGGCCGACCATTTTAAAATTCACACCCCAGATGTTGTCGTATGGTTTCGTGGAATTCAGAGGTCGTTCGGGTGGTTTTGACCCCCCAACGCGCCATTTCAGCGCGCGTCGCGCTGCTGAAAAGGACACAATCGGACGTGCCGTGCGCACCGCATGTCCGATGGACGTGCGGCCTCCTCCTGCATCTCAGGAATAATATTTCTATCGTCCCCGTGTGGTTTCTGGTCGTTCGGAGCACGTTTGCTCCGAATTGGACCGCCGCACGCCGTTTTGGTGTTTTATGGCACCGGAAACGTGTTTCCGGCCGCCGCGGTCACACGGCACCTCCGAATGAGGTGCCGTCTGGCCGACCATTTCACAATTCACGCCCGGATATTGTCGTAGGGTTTCGTGGCATTCAGAGGTTGTTCAGCTGGTTTTGACCCCCCAACGCACCATTTCAGCGCGCGCCGCGCTGCTGAAAAGGACACAATCGGACGTTCCGCGCGCACCACATGTCCGATGGACGTGCGGCCTCCTCCTGCATCTCAGGAATAATATTTCTATCGTTCCTGTGCGGTTTCAGGTCGTTCGGAGCTCGTTTGATCCGAATTGGACCGCTGCACACCGTTTTGGTGTTTTATGGCGCCGGAAACGCGTTTCCGGCCGCCGCGGTCACACGGCACCTTTGAATGAGGTTCTGTCTGGCCGACCATTTCATAATTCACGCCCCGGATGTTTTCGTACGGTTTCGTGGCATTTGGAGGTCGTTCGGGTGGTTTTGACCCCCAACGCGCCATTTCAGCGCGCACCGCGCTGCTGAAAAGGACACAATCGGACGTGTCGCGCGCACCGCACGTCTGATGGACGTGCGGCCTCCTCCTGCATCTCAGGAATAATATTTATATCGTTCCCGTGCGGTTTCAGCTCGTTTGGAGCACGTTTGCTCCGAATTGGACCGCCACACGCCGTTTTGGTGTTTTCTAGCGCCAGAAATGCGTTTCTGGCCGCCGCGGTCACACGGCACCTCCGAATGAGGTGTCGTCTAGCCGACCATTTCAAAATTCACGCCCCGGATGTTGTCGTACGGTTTCGTGGCATTCGGAGGTCGTTCGAGTGGTTTTGACCCCCCAACGCGCCATTTCAGCGCGCGTCGCGCTGCTGAAAAGGACACAATCGGACGTGCCACGCGCACCGCACGTCCGATGGACGTGCGACCTCCTCCTGCATCTCAGGAATAATAGTTCTATCGTTCCCGTGCGGTTTCAGGTCGTTCGGAGCACGTTTTCTCCGAATTGGACCGCCGCACGCCGTTTTGGTGTTTTATGGCGCCGGAAACGCGTTTCCGGCCGCCGCGGTCACACGGCACCTCCGAATGAGGTGCCGTCTGGCTGACCATTTCACAATTCACGCCCCGGATGTTGTCGTACGGTTTTGTGGAATTTGGAGGTTGTTCAGGTGGTTTTGACCCCCCAACGCGCCATTTCAGCGCGCGCCGAGCTGCTGAAAAGGACACAATCGGACGTGCCGCGCGCACCGCACGTCTGATGGACGTGCGGCCTCCTCCTGCATCTCAGGAATAATATTTCTATCATTCCCGTGCGGTTTCAGGTCGTTCGGAGCACGTTTGCTCTGAATTGGACCGCCGCACGCCGTTTTGGTGTTTTGTGGCGCCGGAAACGCGTTTCCGGCCGCCGCGGTCACACGGCACGTCCGAATGAGGTTCCGTCTGGCCGACCATTTCACAATTCACGCCCCGGATATTGTCGTACGGTTTCGTGGCATTCGGAGGTCGTTCGGGTGGTTTTGACCCCCCAACGCGCCATTTCAGCGCGCGCCGCGCTGCTGAAAAGGACACAATTGGACGTGCCGCGCGCACTGCACGTCTTATGGACGTGCTGCCTCCTCCTGCATCTCAGGAATAATATTTCTATCGTTCCCGTGCGGTTTCAGGTCTTTCGGAGAACGTTTTCTCCGAATGGGACCGCCGCACGCCGTTTTGGTGTTTAATGGTGCCCGAAACGCGTTTCCGGCCGCCGCGGTCACACGGCACCTCCGAATGAGGTGCCGTCTGGCCGACCATTTCAGAATTCACGCCCCGGATATTGTCGTACGGTTTCGTGGCATTCGGAGGTCGTTCGGGTGGTTTTGACCCCCCAACGCGCCATTTCAGCGCGCGCCGCGCTGCTGAAAAGGACACAATCGGACGTGCCGCGCGCACCGCACGTCCGATGGACGTGCGGCCTCCTCCTGCATCTCAGGAATAATATTTCTATTGTTCCCGTGCGTTTTCAGGTCGTTCAGAGCACGTTTGCTCCGAATTGGACCGCCGCACGCCGTTTTGGTGTTTTATGGCGCCGGAAACGCGTTTCCGGCCGCCGCGGTCACACGGAACCTCCGAATGAGGTGTCGTCTGGCCGACCATTTCACAATTCACGCCCCGGATGTTGTCGTACGGTTTCGTGGTATTCGGAGGTCGTTCGGGTGGTTTTGACCCCCCAACGCGCCATTTCAGCGCGCACCGCGCTGCTGAAAAGGACACAATCGGACGTGCTGGGCTCACCGCACGTCCGATGGACGTGCGGCCTTCTCCTACATCTCAGGAATAATATTTCTATCGTTCCCGTGCGGTTTCAGGTCGTTCGGAGCACGTTCGCTCCGAATGGGACCGTCGCACGCCGTTTTGGTGTTTTATGGCACCGGAAACGCGTTTCCGGCCGCCGCGGTCACACGGCACCTCTGAATGAGGTTCCGTCTGTCCGACCATTTCACAATTCACGCCCCGGAAGTTTTCGTACAGTTTCGTGGCATTCGGAGGTCGTTCGGGTGGGTTTGACCCCCCAACGTGCCATTTCAGCGTGCGTCGCGCTGCTGAAAAGGACACAATCAGACGTGCCGCGTGCCCGCACATTCGATGGACGTGCGGCCTCCTCCTACATCTCAGGAATAATATTTCTATCGTTTCCGTGCGGTTTCAGGTCTTTCGAAGCACGTTTGCTCCGAATGGGACCGCCGCACGCCGTTTTGGTGTTTTATGGCGCCGGAAACGCGTTTCTGGCCGCCGCGGTCACACAGCACCTCCGAATGAGGTGCCGTCTGGCCGACCATTTGACAATTCACGCCTCGGATGTTGTCGTACGGTTTCGTGGTATTCGGAGGTTGTTCGGGTGGTTTTGACCCCCCAATGCACCATTTCAGCGCGCGCTGCGCTACTTAAAAGGACACAATCGAACGTGCCGCGCGCACCGCACGTCCGATGGATGTGCGGCCTCCTCCTGCATCTCAGGAATAATATTTCTATCGTTCCCGTGCGGTTTCAGGTCGTTCGGAGCACGTTTGCTCCGAATGGGACCGTCGCACGCCGTTTTGGTGTTTTATGGCACCGGAAACGCGTTTCCGGCCGCCGCGGTCACACGGCACCTCCGAATGAGGTGCCGTCTTGCCGAACATTTCACAATTCACGCCCCAGATGTTGTCGTACGGTTTCGTGGCATTCGGAGGTTGTTCGTGTGGTTTTGACCCCCCAACGCGCCATTTCAGCGCGCACCGCGCTGCTGAAAAGAACACAATCGGACGTGCCGCACGCCCGGACGTTCGATGGACGTGCGGCCTCCTCCTACATCTCAGGAATAATATTTCTATCATTTCCGTGCGATTTCAGGTCTTTCGGAGCACGTTTTCTCCGAATGGGACCTCCGCACGCCGTTTTGGTGTTTAATGGCACCAGAAACGTGTTTCCGGCCGCCGCGGTCACACGGCACCTCCGAATGAGGTGCCGTCTAGCCGACCATTTCAAAATTCAGGCCCCGGATGTTGTCGTACGGTTTCGTGGCATTCGGAGGTCGTTCGGGTGGTTTTGACCCCCCAACGCGCCATTTCAGCGCGCACCGCGCTGCTGAAAAGGACACAATCGGACGTGCCGCGCGCACCGCACGTCTGATGGACGTGCGGCCTCCTCCTGCATCTCAGGAATAATATTTGTATCGTTCCCGTGCAGTTTCAGGTCGTTCGGAGCACGTTTGCTCCGAATTGGACCGTCGCACGCCGTTTTGGTGTTTTATGGCGCCAGAAACGCATTTCCGGCCGCCGCGGTCACACGGCACCTCCGAATGAGGTGCCGTTTGTCCGACGATTTCACAATTCACGCCCCGGATGTTGTCGCCCGGTTTCGTGGCATTCGGAGGTCGTCCATGGGTGCGGGGGGCTGTACGGGGGTGCATGGGTTTGTACGGGGGTGGCGGGGGCAGTACGGGGTTGCGGGGGGGGGGGGGTGTACGGGGTTGCGGGGGGGGGGGGGGGGCTGTACGGGGTTGCGGGGGGCTGTACGGGGGTGCGGGGGGCTGTACCGTGGTGGCGGGGGGCAGTACGGGGTTGCGGGGTGGCTGTACGGGGGTGCGGGGGGCTGTACGGGGGTGCGGGGGGGCTGTACGGGGGTGCGGGGGGCCGTACGGGGGTGCAGGGGGGGGGGGGGCTGTACGGGGGTGCGGGGGCTGTACGGGGGTGTGGGGGGGCTGTATGGGGGTGCGCGGGGGCTGTACGGGGGTGCGGGGGGCTGTACGGGTGTGCGGGGGGGGCTGTCCGGGGGTGCGGGGGGCTGTACGGGGGTGCGGGGGGGCTGTACGGGGGTGCGGGGGGCTGTACGGGGCTGCGGGGGGGGGGGGGGGGGCTGTACGGGGGTGCGGGGGGGTGTACGGGGGTGCGGGGGGCTGTACGGGGGTGCGGGGAGGGGGGGGGGCTGTACGGGGGTTCAGGGGGGCTGTACGGGGCTGCGGGGGGCTGTACGGGGGTGCGGGGGGCTGTACGGGGGTGCAGGGGGTTGTACGGGGGAGCGGGGGGGCTGTACGGGGGTGCGGGGGGCTGTACGGGGGTGCGGGGGGCTCTACGGGGGTGCAAAGGCCATCCCATTGATTACAAAAGTGAAAAATAATAGTGATAACATCTAATTAATACATATTTCTTTTATCGATACCATGCAGAAATTTATAAAAAATATATTGGATAATATATAATCTATAATATCAGATTTATTGATCTGTTGGAATTAGTTCGACTTTTTCAAATGTAGAATCATTCAAGATTTTCTGATCAAAAACTCAATATGTGTATAAAATATTTAAAAGACCACCATGGATGGTAATAATGCATTACTTAAATGAATAAATACAGTACATCAATGTCAACCCTACCAGTAAAAACAAAAAACATATCTCGTGAATATATGGTGCGTCACGCGTTGTCATCACTGCTACCTCCTTCTGGTGGGCCAGGTTCCTACAACAAATAAACATTATAAATATTTTAATAACAAAAATAATTTAAATTAAATAAATAAATACAGTATATACCTGCGTCGTATGATCCCATGTACCATCAGCTCGACGCACATATTCCCGCAGTGCTCTAACCTCAGCTATCAATTGTGCATTTGTCTCCTCGGAAGCGCGCAGCCGTGCCTCAAAATCTGACATCTGTTGTGTCATATGAGCAACAGCAGGACCGACAACCGCAGCGCGTGACACTACAGAATGAGGAATCCCTGCTCCATAGGTCAAACTATAGCCATTCCCGTCCCGACCAATAATGCGATGAAAGATCTCATCCGGTCGCATGGGAAGCTGTCGCTGGTCCTCTGGCAGATGTTCTAACTCAGCTTCAAATTGATCCTGTGAAATATTTAAATATGTATATGTTAATATATAGATTTATGTAATTATTGGTAAGTACAGACACTTACTATCAATGCTGCAACCTCTGGATCATTGCGATCACGAGTCCTTATCCACACCGACATTTTATTAGTTGCTGCACCTTGCCCTCGCAACTGTATATTAAAAGAATATAAACACAAAACCATATTAATTAATAAATTAAAAAATGAATAATATATACCTCATGTTGGATCTGAGACACGTGATGAGTCCCGAGCCTGTGAGCTGGTCCCGGCAATGCTCGATTCTCCGAATGGCGTGTTGACACCTCCTACATTCAATTCATTCAAATTTCAAACAAATCACATATTCTTGAAAATATATATACAACAAAATAATTAATATACAAACTGCAACACCCTGAGTAGACCAATATGCAACCAAGTCACGCCACTGAGCCGGGAGGACACCTCTCGGGACTTTTTCCAAAATGTCAAGGGCACCAACATTTGGTACCCAGTGGTCCCTCTTCACTTTGACTTTATAATCTTTCCACATCTTACGGCATTTGCTCAAACACACGGGCCGAAACTCTTCAGGGCATACTTTCAAATTTTGCTATAAAAAAAATAATCAAACATATTAGTATTATTTATAAATACAAAATAAAGTAAAATTATTTTCTTACCTGAACCTCCCTCCATAGAGGATCTAATGTATCCTGAGGGATAGAAGCCCAATCACGCGTGGTCAATGGAAATCGATGTGGGTCACGTATGATATGACCCAGCTGACGAATAAATGCCGGGGCATTCGGTCCCACGGGATGAAATACCTCATCAAATGAAACATCTATCGTCGTGTCAGAATTCCATGATAATATGCCACGACCAGGGCCTCTCCTGCGAGAGGAAGAAGCAGCCGAGTCTGATCCTGTTGAAAACAATTTTATATATAAATTGACAAATGTTATATATATATATATGTCAATTACATAAAAAATATAGATAATGACATTCAAACATACCTCGACCCTAAGACGTAGATGCCTCAGATGGATGATGTGGATCTTCTGCCTCTTCCCCTGACATGTCTGCAGTCATATAAAATATCAGTAATGAGTCCAAAGTGTTTAAAAGATAAATTGGATTGTTCTTAATAAATCAAACTTGTACAACTGTTAATCAAACAAAAAATGGATTGAATAATTAGTTGTGAATGAATTTTAAAAAATCAGAAAGTTAATCAACCTAAATATTTATGACTGAATTAACTTACAAAAGTGAGGATTAAAACTTATAAGGATTTATAAAATGATTAGATAATTTATGATATCCTAGGACATTCTACTGAATAGCGGGAAAACAATTATACCTTTCATTAAGCATGCAAATCGACCGTTTCTCCTTCAATAGCCGCTCTGACCCAATAAATATCTTCTTCATGTTGAACTACGGTATGTTGATCAGGTTGTTGGTAAACAAACGGAACAGTCTCGGGTTCATCTTCTTCAAATAAAAACACTCCTCGCCGAGACATTTTGACAACAACTTGCCAACTTGGATCCGAAGGCAAAGTAACGAAGAATACTTGTTTCGCTTGTGATGTCAAAATGAAAGGTTCATTCTCAACTCGTTCATTATTTCTGTATAACATATAGTTAAAATTCACCAATGAAAACTGATATTGATCGACTTTACATCCACGCACTGGATCAACCCAATTACACTTTAACAATATGTACTTCAAACCGTGTGTGTATACAACTTCAATGATGTCTATCAATTGACCATAGTAATAAATAGAATCGACAAAGGGACAACCGATGGCACTATTTTGTGTTGCTCATTTGTCGTCAACATCTTTAATGCGAAATCGAAAACCATTAGCATCAATAGCTTTATAACGACGAGCCGTTATAGATGGACCCTCAGCCAGTTGGATAAATACTTCAGGTAGCGTGGGGTCCCCTAACTCCCTCAGCTTACGAACCTACATAATTTATAAAAATCAATACTGATATATGCAGAAAGAATTAGTTTAATACTTCACTCATAATGAAAATCAATTTATACATACATAATCCTTGAACCAATCATGAAATGACGCATAATGAGATTGTTGAATTTGCAACTCAGTCGCATGATGCATCTCTTCTTTTATCTCATTAATTTGTTTCCTGAAAATGATTACGTGATGTTTAAAAGATCAACTTATGCAAACAAAACATGTAAAAGTTATACAAGCACATTGATAAGATACTTACTGCATTAATGGTGCAACTGATGGAGTATTGAACAAGATATATCGATGTGCTTGTATCCACTCGATGTTGTCCATATCAAATGTGGTTCCTTCTCCAACTGGACCATCATGAATCCGAGAGGGCTTATCTAATTTTGTTTCAACATCCGTAAGATATTCTGCACAAAAGGTAGTACACTCATCCATCAAATAACCATTGGCTATTGATGCCTCTGGACGAGCTCTGTTGCGTACAAATCTTTTCAATGTACTCAAATACCGTTCAATAGGATACATCCACCTAAATTGAACTGGACCAGCATCCATTACTTCATCAGTTAGGTGCACTGTCAAGTGGACCATAACATCGAAAAATGAGGGGGGGAAAAGTTTCTCAAAGTGACAAAGCATAAGTACAATTCGGTCATGAAAACTTTTTAAATCACTCATTCGTTGATTTCTTAAACAAAGCTGTCTAAAAAAATTACACATCTCAATCAAGGGATGAACAACATTGGGGGATAAACAATCAAAAATTGCGATTGGAATCAACTGCTGAAGTAATATGTGATTGTCATTACTTTTCAACCCTTGCAATGTCTTGCTCGTCAGATTCACACACTTTGAAATATTAGAAGAGTAACCATCAGGCACCTTGACCATCTTCAAAATGGAAAAAAATGTCTCTTTCTCATATGTAGTCATCGAATACTGTGCAGCAAACATATATGCCTTGTTTCCCTCAGCTAACTGTAAATGCAACTGTTTCCTTAAACCCATTTCTTCCAAATCATGGCGTGCATTAACATGGTCCTTTGACTTTCCACTGACACCTAAAATGGTCCACAATATGTTATCACAAACATTTTTTTCAATGTGCATGACATCCAAATTATGCCTCAACATGTTAGTTCTCCAATATGGAAGACTATAAAAAATACTTTTCTTTTTCCAATTGTGACTGCGCTGCCTACCCGCAGCACGAATATTACGTACTGGAGGAGCCACCAAATCATGAATTTCATATACCATGCAGATGTTTTCTTCCTCAATCTGCGATAACATTTCAACTCCTGTCATGATCTTTGGTGTTGGGCTGAACTCTCTAGAACCATCAAATGCCACTCTGTCCTTTCTGAACCTGTGCTGGGGAGGGAGAAAACGCCTGTGACCCATGTATGCCCATTTTTTGGAATGTTTAAGCCATACAGATTTTTTACTTTTATTGCAACAAGGGCAAGCAAATTCCCCTTTCGTACTCCAGCCTGATAAATTTGCATAAGCTGGGAAGTCATTGATTGTCCACAATAAAGCAGCATGCAGTTTGAACATTTCATTCGTTTCGCAGTCATAAGTCATCACACCATCGCCCCAAAATTCATTCAACACATCAATAATGGCTGAAGGTAAACATCAATCTTATCCCCCGGACTTTTAGGCCCATTAATAAGAGTGGAAAGTAATATAAATTGTTTCTTCATACAAAGCCACGGAGGAAGATTCTGTGGAACCAACACCACGGGCCATGTGCTATGAGTTGCACCAACCATAGACTTGAATGGATTGAAACCATCTGCTGCCAATCCCAATCGGACATTACGAACATCATTAGCAAAGTCGGGATGTCTCTTATCAAAATCCTTCCATGCATGAGAGTCTGCCGGGTGGGTTAACATGTCACTTTCATGAACTCTTTCTGCATGCCATCTCATTAAATTAGAAACATTAGATGACATAAAAAATCTTTTCAACCCCAGTTTAAGGGGAAAGTAACGCATTTGCTTTACGGAAATCGGTTTCCCCTGTATCGCAATCTGACTTTGATGAGTCTTATTTCCCCTGTTCTCTTTCCACCTGGAAGCGCCACAAACCATAAAAATATCCAAATGAGCAGTTTCATTTCTAAACAACATACAGTTGTTTGCACATGCTTCTATAGTCTCATATGTAAAACCTAAGTTCTCTGTCAACTTACGAGTATAGTAATACGACTCAGGAATCTTAGCGTCGACAGGAAGAACTTTTTTCAATAAAACCAAAAGCATGTCGAATGATGTGTCTGACCAATTATTCAAAGTCTTCAAATGAAACAACTCCACGATAAACGACAGTTCATTGTAAGAAGTACATCCAGGATATAATTCTGTTTTCGCATCATCATGTACTTCATAAAACCTCCTCGAATCATGATCTGCACTAGAGCGAAGATTTATCTCACCGGTCTCAAGATTCTGGATGTCAATGACTTCAGGATCAAACCCACGTACCATTTCAGTAAGCATTTCATGCATTGGATCAGTCATCCTTGCATCAACATCCATCTGAGCTGCATCTGTATTTTGAAAACGAACATATTCTTCTCCATGACGAGTCCAACTCTTATAATTTTTCAGAAATCCATTAAAGAAAAGGTGCTCCCTCACAGTATCTCGTGTGAATTGATATCTGTTAGCACATTTTCTACATGGACGACTAATATAGTCACTTTCAAATCCTCTCGTGAAGTCAATAAACAGCATAATTCCATTGAAATATTCTCTAGACGTTCGATTTGGAAGATCAATCCAACTCTTATCCATAATAATATCTGTATAACAAACATTTACACAATACTTATTACATTTACATTTTTCAAATCAACTATATTCAAAATAAATATTAACCATTTGTTTACGAACCATTGATAAAATAATAATGTAACTGAAAGCTCATGTTACCTGATTGAGCTGCAAACCTGAAAGGGAGGGGAGCCGAAGGCGGTGCTGCGAGGGAGAGGAGGCAACGAAGGGGAGCCGAAGCCAAAGGCGGTGCGGAAAGGGAGGGGACGGGCGGCGGCGGCGGCGGGGAGCTGGAGGAGATGAGGCAGTGAGGGGACGGGGGACGGGTAACGAGGGGGGGGGGGGTGTCCGGGGTCGGGGGGGGGGGGGGGGGGCGCTGTCCGAGGTGCGGGGAGGGGTGTCCGGGGTGTCGGGGGCCTGTCAGGGGTGCGGGCAGGGGTGTTCGTGGTGCGGGGGTGTCCGGGGTGCGGGGGGGGGGGGGGGCTGTCTGGGGTGAAGGGGCGCTGTCGGGGGTGCGGGGAGGCGTCCGGGGTGCGGGGGGCGGTCCGGAGTGCGCGGCGGGGGCTGTCCGTGGTGCGGGTGCCGTCCGGGGTGGGGGGGGGAGGGCCAAGAGGCCGGATGGCGACGGCAGGAGGCCCGAGGGCGGCGGCCGGAGGCCCGAGGGCAGAGGGAGGCGGCCGGAGGGCAGGCGGAAAGGGAGGGCGGGCGGAGGGGGAGGGCGGGCGGCGGGGGAGGGCGGGCGGTGGGGGAGGGCGGGCGGCGGGGGAGGCCGGGCGGCGGGGGTGGGGAGGGCGGCGAGGGAGGGAGGGGTTAGGGCGGCGATTGGGGGATCAGGGTCGAGGGGGCGCGGGGGGGGGGGGGGGGGGGGGGCGTAGAAGCCCCCCGTTTTTTTATGTAGGTTAGCGACCGCCATTGGCGGTCGCTATTGGTTAGCTACAGCGACCGCCAATGGCGGTCGCCCGAGTCTGGGGGGCTTCAATGCCCCCTATTCTCGTAGTGAGCTCCTCTGCTTCTCGGTGGGCTCGCGAATGTTAGGGAGTTCACAGAGTGTTATTTCCTCCTCTTCTTCGCGGTTGGCTCATGAACGTCAGGGCATTCACGGAGCATTACCGCCTCCTCTGCTTCATGGAGGATGCGTTGCTGGGGTGCACTCTATGGCTGAGCTTCGTGGGGCAGTGCACAAGCTTTTTTTTCTTATTCCATTGTCGTCCAATATTTTGGCGCCAACAGGGTTTCTATCTTATCTCATGATCCTATAAAAAAGGGGAATACCTTCCATCTTGTGTGTGATTCTATACCCTTGGTTCTAGTCACCACTCCAAGACCTATTGAAGGTGGGTCTCGGGGGTCATTGTCTCTCCTTCAACTTAAAGAAGGAAGGGTCTAGAAATCTTATATCCCTTCCCTCCTTTTGGTGAAGGCGGGTCGTGACAGATTTATAGTTTATGATTGATCTCTTACCCAAGATCATTAGTATTTCAATTCCATC
Organism: Viscum album; assembly: GCA_963277665.1. Lineage (NCBI taxonomy): Eukaryota > Viridiplantae > Streptophyta > Magnoliopsida > Santalales > Viscaceae > Viscum > Viscum album. The sequence continues at coordinate 1,665,584,706 of OY728143.1, read as the reverse complement.
TTTTAATATGGAACTAACATAAATGAGGGAATTAAAATTCTACTTTGAAGAGTTAGAAAGCAATGAGTTCATTTGACCGGTCACATCTCCATAGGTAGATCCACTTCTTTTTGTAATGAAAGAAGATATAATTCTTAATATCTATGGGATTATCATAAACTCAACCAAGTTATTAAAAATAATAAGTATCTTATTCCCCAAATTTATTATTATTCTGATCAATTGAATCCATCCTATTTTTTTTCTAAAATTTTCTCAAGATTAGTACATCATCATCTATGAATTTGGAAGAAATAAATTTTGAAAGAATCATTTCAGAGTTGTTATGTTCAGTCTGGATATTTTCTTATTCACTTACTATTAATGAATAAAAAATTGTATTTTTGTAATTAATGTGTTGAATATTTAAAGGAATTATTACTACTTTGTATTGGTGTTCATTGATTATATTCTTATTTATTCTAAAACCATGGTTGATTAGGAATAAAACATGGATATAGTGTTGGGTATCTTGAGGGCGCATGATATTTATAGTACCTTTTCAAAGTGAGATTTCCAGATATAATAATGTTATTTCATTGGTAATGTCATTTCTAAAAATGATCTATCATTGGATCCTTGAAGGATATTAACTATTAACAATTAGAAACCACTAAATAATACCATCTTGATATGATATTTCCTTGGCTTTTATAAATACTATCAACACATTGTTTGTTATTTTTTGTGGCTTTCCTCACCATTGATATCATTAGCAAGGAATGTTTTTCATTTCCAAAAAAATTATGAGTTCATAAAATCATTCCAAAATATTAAGGTTCAGCTTATATCTACATCAATAAATATGTTTCCAATGTTGTGATGAGGGTATCTAGTTAAATATGGTGCATTGAGATCTGGGTTAGGTTGTGTTCTTATAAAGGGAATTATTTTTTGTTGATGAAATATCATGATAGTGATAGTTTCATGAGAGAAACTACCCAAAATATTATTTTTCTTTAACATCTATATTTCTCACCTAAAAAATATGGTTTCAATATTTTTTTGGTGAAAAATATTCAATTGTTACAATCTATAAAATCATGAGATACTTTTTCTTAAAGTGGGATTTAAATCTAAGGAAATGCGAATGGATGGAATATTTTCTTATGTTTAACTTTACATTGACGTATACACTAGGAATATTAAATTTAGTGGTAAATGCATTTGAAAAAAATACATATAATTAGTTTGATAAATAGGCATTAGATCAATGGTATCTAATGTAGTTTATAGAATATTTCCAATTATATTTTGTAGAGATACATGATATTTTATGTTTCTTTTGGGTTACTATTGTTCATGAATTGTTTTATCATTTTAGAAATGCTTAGATATATGACTCAGAATTTTAAAGAATGATATAAAAACTCAATGGTGGGGAGACCATTGAGGGTTAGATGCTAGATAAGACATATATTTGGTGTTTAAGAGATCACATTTTTGTTCCTATAACCATTTAGGAACAAAACTAATCATAATACCACCATTAAATATAGAATTTTTATCTAGATAATCTTAAACATGTATATAATAATGAGATAAATTTTTTAGAGGCATGATAGGAAGAGAAATGTGATATAATTTATCTAAATATTCCTCACCAATTAGAAATTCAACATAGATAACCCATTTTCAGATGTTATTTTTTAATATTTAAAAAGTCTTATATATAAATGGGAGTATATATATATTAATAATTTGATGGTACTGCTAATAAAAATTCAGACACATTATTTAATTTGGGTGATTTTGGATCGACTCATGAATTCAGATCAATTCATAATTATTCGTGAATCCAATATGGTGGAATATTTATTAAAAATATTAATTTGGGATAATGTAAGGATGCATGTAATACATACTTTAATTGTTTCTAATGGGAATCCTAGGTTACTATAACATTTTAGGAATTCCTTGTAACATTCCCTTATAACTCAGTTTTCCATGAGTAGATATTAAAAACATTAAATAGAAATAAAATCTAAGTGTATGATCTAAATGTGTTAATAAATTAGTAATAATTCTATAATGGACCTTTTCATCTCTATGGGGGATCACATACCATTATTGGAGTCCTCATACAATTACATTTATGAGGAATGGTTATATATTCCTCCTTTCAAAGCATTGTATGGTCCACATTTTTATTCTAAAATTTTTTGGGTGGAAAAAGATAATACATTGATTATCATATGATTCCTTGTGAAGGAAAAAAATATAGATTTCTATGATCAGGAGAATAATGGTTACATATTATATTTGTGATAAATCATATAGGAATGATAATCGACAATTGATATCATTTGAGGTGGCATATATTTTTTTACATGTGAATCTTTCTAAGGTTGGGGAATCATGATTTTGGAAGATAGGTAACTTTTACTCCTTAGTACATTATCCATTTTTAGATACATGAATGAGTTATATATATCACTTATTGTTGGGATTTTGAACCAAATTTTATCTATTTGGATAAGAATTTCATGTATTTATGTTGATGAAGTATGATCAAAATCCCAACCATGTGATTTAATGTTTCCATTTTATTATTGAACTAGATTCTATTTTAATTTTAGTGTAGATAATAATTTTAGATAGGAAACATAATCTTATGTGTGGTTTCAAAATTGGATTATTATGGGTTATATAGATGTATTGGGATATTTAAGACTAATTGTGGGAGCATGAAAAGGAGATATTATTGCAGTTTCTTCAGATCTTTAGGTACCATTCCAATTTTCTACTTTTCAATTATGGGATGAAAAAGAGTGTGGAGATTGTGGGACCTCCAATTTCTAATACATGACACTTTTTATATCTTTTGTTATTCTATATAATGATTGGGTTCTTTTTTGGGTTGTTGGGGTCAGTTATAAAAATATGAGAACTATTTATGGAGGTTCAATGTTTAATAACGATAAGTAGAAACTATGGAACACCTCTAGGAAACTGTGAAATATGTTTTTGGGGTCACTGGGATGGCACACGACTTGTGCATGGTTTGGAAAACAAATGCGAGTGCCCATGGGAAACTATATATTGTGTTTTCCTTGAGAAAGTAGAACTACATGATTAGTGCATAGTTTTCCATACTGTGTGGTCTAGCCATGTGGCTCTATTTTTTGTCCAATATTATGCGCATGATAGGTTCATGGTTTGAAAAACCTTTCACCCTAACTATGTGGCATATAGTTAATTCCTTAAAATTTATGATTTTAATTTTTATTATGTAATGGTACCCTCGTTCTGACTGTAATATTCTAGAGTATTTAACTCTCATCTCTCTATGCATGACCGATTATTAACATTAATCTTGAAAGAAAATTTTCGATGAATCAAAGTGCATTATATATCTGAGATCACTGGAATGTTCTTGTTCTTCCTTGTTCATCCTAGATCCACTCTTCTTCTCTCCCTTAGATCTATACATCATTTAAATTATTGAAATATATATGTTTTTCAATATAAATCTTGATGATATCATATTTTATCTTGTGAGGGGAGGGTGTTGTGAGATCATATATATATAGATGGTCTATGTTTCATTCTTTGTTTTCTCCATCCATTAAGATGTATGTGTCTTCACTCTCATATACACTATTATATAAAATGAATATTTGTATTTATTTAATGATTTGGAATGGACTTTGGAATGATTGGGTTAGTTTGAATTCAATTTGGGTGGACTATGGTCAATAGTGCCACCATCAGGTAAGAAGAATATGGTCTGAAGTGATTCCAACAAAGTTGGATATAGTACTATCACAGAGTACCACCATTATTGGAAACACCAGTATTCAGTGTAGGGTTGTGTGTGTGTGAATGAGTGTGTGTGTGTCTGTGTGAAAATGGGATTTATTATTTTAAATCTTAATAAATGGAATAATATTGTTTATGATTTTTTATATTTGATTAATTTATGGATATCCATTAACTATTAGGTATTTTATATAAATTATGATAAATTTATCTTTTCCTAGTGGAGTGTGTTGGAAAATATTGGGGGAATTCATATTGATTTTATCCTAACCCCCTTCTTTGGAACATCATTGAATTTTTAGATGTCATCTAACATGTTATTGAAAAATGGAATGTATCATATTTCTCTCACAATGCATCTCGATACCATCAGCTTGTTAGGTGGAGTTGGAGCTTGGAGTTGGTTAAGTGCTTTTGGGTATGGAAACTTTGGAAGGATTAGCCTTATAGTCCCTTGGGGTTTTCAGTTTTGAATCTTGTTTCTATTGTCACTCTAATATTGTATTTTTACTATGTAAAGTATTAATTTTCCACGCATCAATTATATATGAATTTTTTATATTTAATGACCAATTTTGATAGATTGTTTTACATTCAAAGTTAAAATCTTTCCTCAATGTTTTCCTAAGCCTTTAGTATTTATTTTTGGGCTTTTTTGTCTTGAATATGTCATCTAATATTAGAAATATTCCATATCTCTTCAAGACAATTATTTTTGGAGGGATGTTACCCTTTCAAACATAACTTTTAATCGTCTATTTATTTCAAAAATATAAAATAATTTTTGATACAATTCATGTTATGTAATAATGATGGTCACCATATTTTTATAAGGTTAAATATAAAGGCCCACTATTTTACATGTTTTGTTATTTTAACCATTAATGATTCTATAGTATAATCAATATGTGACTCTAATAATTAAATCCATCCAACAAATACATGGATCCCACTATGAATACACCTTTAGAAAACCCCATATAATTAAACAATATCCAATTCGAATGTAAGTCATACCCTCCCACTATGATATCATTGAATACCCAGAGTCATAGTAGTTCCACAAAATCCCACCATGTATATACATGGGTTTCATACAAGATATTTTTGAGGTCAATCTGATATTATCCAAACAATTTCACTGCATAAATAGAATAAAAGTCATTTCACTCACTTATAGAGTCATCCAAAATGATCGATTATTCAAGAGAAATTCATGAAACTGGACCCCTATTTTAGTCATCTTCACATATCTAAAATTTATTCTACTGACCTAACATTCTCAATAAAACCTCATGATCTTGTAATCTTCACTAATATAGTAGGTCCTCCATTATTTATAGGATCGACAACAATGATTGTAAACATTCATAGAAGGTTGGTCTCTCCAATGTTTTTACTTCTTCTCAATATTTGGTATTAATGGATTTTATTACAAAAAATGGTGAGATTAAAAATCTTTTTATTCTCATTTGATACAAAATAGGATCATCTTTAGTCAAAATTTGCATTTTTTAAGAGTTTTTTAGTGTAAGGATCCCAAATTTATTTCAACTGTAGCTCGCACTCTTTCTAATTTTTATTTTGTTACTCATAGTTCAGTATAAATACGTTTTTTATATTTTATAATATATAAAATCACATTAAAATTATTGAGTGATCCTTCCATTTATAATAGGTTGTATATGGGTGTTTCACCAGATATTTTTAATTTCAATTGAATTTCCAAATGGGTATATCCCTAACATATTTCAACTATGAAATTTTCCTCACATGGTTGTCTCTTATAAAATACTAGAGTTTCTTTCTATTTTTAATTCATTGTCATATTTCTTGTCTAAAATATATTCTTGACACCACATTTAATTCACAAAGCACTGTCAATAAAATCCATTGATTTTTTTATCTAAAGTGGAATGAATATCATACATAAACACATTTCCAAATCAGATTCTCATTATATATATAAGGATTCATCTTTAGTATCATACACTCCAAATATCATCACATCTACAACCCATATAACATATTACTAGCTATAATCACAATATTCATGGTGACATTTAGAAAATTTCATCTTACCTCAGGTGTTATAATAATATAATTTCAGTTTAAAATTACCAAAATATGATGTTCAAATATTCCAATAAAAATATTAGTATATTTATAATAGGGATCCCATTTACCTAATATTACTTTAATTTTTCTCATTCAAATTGTTTATAATAACACAACATGGAATTGATTTGTTTTGATCATGTGATAACAACTCAAGAATCAACTTAATTTATTTTCATCATAATTAAATAAATCTAAAAACATTATATTTAGACATAAATGGGCATTTCAAACTCATCTGACATTCATCATCAATTTTGATGAACTGAATACCTCTGCATATTTAATTCAATTATTGCATTACATTTAATTTCTGATGAATTGACCCATAAAAAATTTCCCTGAATCATCCCACATGACTTCATTAGAATATTTTAATTTTTGATATCACATTTTTTATCCACATGATTTATTGAATTTATACTAAGTCATTAACTCATATGCTGATTAGATTAATCATATAATTCTTGGAAATAATATATTCATTGATTTAACTGATCATTAAATTGAGTAAAATGATATTAATAAATCTTTAAATGATACTCATGCAGGTCTAAAATGACATTTAAATATGTCATAATAATTATTACAACAAACCAAATTACTTTCACATAGAATTGGACTATAATCTTATTGACTCTTTTTCATTATTACATAGTATGAAATGATTTCCTATGTGTTCAATTTATCCTTATTCTTTCACAACACAGCTAAATTCTATTTTAGTAGTAAATTTTGAATTTTATCTAAATAAAAATTGAATTTATTCAACACGTGTTAAGGGATTCTAAATCACATCAAGAAATATTAACACATTTATAAAAGTATATACTTAAAATTTTTCATATATTTTCATTATTTATTCCCCAAGGATGGATTACTAGAACATTCATAATGATTCAATTTATAAAATAAATTTAATTTATCGACCCATAAGGATTATATATAAAAATTCTCCATCTTATAGTAGACAACACTTGAAGAATTTCATAAATACTTTTATACAAAATAATGAAAATCAAAACCTTATTCATATGAATTTAAGACTAATTTCCAAAGATTCAACTAGAACCTCTTTTACCCATGATTGCATAGTCATCATGTACTTATTCATTTGGTGGATATTCACACCATAAATCATGTTCTCAAAGAAATATATTGACATGCTTATTGAAAAAACACCATCTAATATGCACATAAATCTCCCCCATTCAATATGTTTGCAATATATTGAACTTCAAAATATATGATATAAATGTAAATATTCCACTATAAGTTAATTTTTCCATTATCCCTTAATAAAAAAGTATTAAAATAAGGAAATCATTTACTCCCCTAAATAAAAATGAAATCTATGTCTCTTAAAATTAAAACACCTCACCTTTAGGTTATTCTTCTTTTGATATACCCTTTCTTGAGAGATTAAACCAAGACAAATGTGATAGGAGGATAATACCAAATGGTTTTTGTTTAAATTTGGATTTAGTTAAGAAACAATGTGTCAATAGGGGATACCCTAATGTATAAAAAAGACTAATTTTGGTAAGGTTATCAATGTTATATATAGGAATAACCTACATATGATACAAACTCAATATCCATATAAAGTGGTTGCCTAAATATTTCGTTCAAGAATTTTTATGAACCTAAACAAAAATCTATAAAAAATGTAAAAACATTCAAGTGAATGATTATTTGATTCACCATTTTGTTAGATGGTCACCCCCCTTGATATAAAAAAACATAAGTCAAAATAATAATTGGAGACTATAAATAAAATATTAATATTCTTCTTTACTTAGGCTATCAAAATTTTCAATTTATGGAGTAAATGATAAACGTTTTAATATTTCAATTATTTAATATATTCATGTCAATGGATACTATTTAAACATCACCATGATTGATTTTCATTATATAAAATGTCTCCAGGGGAATGTGATACTAGTTTAAAAATATTAGGAAATGTGTTTCTAGAAGACAATAAGGTTCCATGTGAGACTATCCAATATGAATTAATCATATATACAATAATTTCATCCCAACATTCAGCATCTTATTTTATTAAAAGTTTCTCATTCAATTCACTCTTCCATGATGTGAAACTAACAATGTGGGGGAATAACGTTTTTCTAACCTAGATTCAATAGAAGTATCAACAAGGATTAGAACCATTTTCCATCCAATATAGCTTATTCTTTTTAGCTTTATAATTCCCATACATCATTATGTTTTATTCATTCTTAATTTTTAAAATGATTTCTTATTGGGATATCATGGTTTTATCTTCTTTTTCACGGTTCTTCTTAGTTAAAAATTTATTCTTCCCTAATGATTGAATATTAGTTTTAAATTTTTAATTTTTTTCTAACTTGATATCATTTTCCAACTAATGATGAAATATGGTTGGGCACACTTTAAGAACATTATAATTCTACATCTTGTGTGTAAATTATTTCTACACAGAAACTGATTTATAATATGACACCATTGTTGAATTTACTTAACATTAAAATAAGTTATTCTATTTAAGAAGTAATGATAATCTTCTAATAGTGGTATAATATACATGTTTTCCCCATCCATATATTTTATTATTAGTCTTTTATTTTTCTTTCATAACTAGCCTCTCAAACACAAAAGTTGTGATGTCTTCCACCAAATCAATCTTATTGTTTCCTTCTTTTATGGACTTCATTTTGTTTTCTATCTTTCTCCCTTGAATATTGAAATTCATGTAAATTTTCCAATTATATTTTATTTGTTATTTTTTACCATTTTTAAAGAATATTCACATCTTTGGTGTGACATATTTTTAACTAATCATTATGATCTTAATGGGAGTAACATTATAACTATTATTCTTTACTTGTTTTTTCCTCAAGAAAAACTAAATATGATTTATTGGTTACTTCCTATATTATTTTCTACTATTATAATGATAATAAGAGTTTAACTATGATAACATATTCCATAAATCTTGAAAATAGTGACCACCTATATTTTAATAATTTTATAAATATCCAACTGACTTAAATGTGTTCTTCAATGAGTTATTTTATATCTTATGTGCGTCACGATTTTCACTGGTAGGTTTTTCTCTTACATTGGCACTATATTAACTATCTTTAGTAAATCAATGGATTTAATATTTTGATATATAATGCTAATAATCTATGTTATTAGGTAAAAATTTTTAATAACACAAAAAATTCCAAACCAGCCTATTCCTTTTTCTTGTAGATGTAATCTTTCCATATGTATCTGAAAGTTATTTTTGGTTGTAAACAAAAATCTTTTTGAATTCATTTAGGGAATATATTCTCATAAACTATATTCTATACATCATATAGGATGTGGTGAGTGTATAATTCCTATTACAAACCCATAATTTTATAAATTCTTCTCTTTCTCCTGTCATGTCTTTCAAAAGATAATTAGTCTAATTAGTATTCATTAAAAAATGTATCACCTTATTTAGTTTGATGGTTATTGGTTTTTCAATATATTTTTCACATATATTCTTACCATCATATTGTTTATTTTTATAATAAATAATAACTTTCAATGTTTTTGTGGTAACACTTATTCTTTTTGTAGCTTGAGAGGATTCTGGTTTGAAAATTTCATGATTTATTAAATTTACTAAAAGAATGATTATCTTCATGTCAAGGGAATATTTCTCTGCCTCAACAGATTTAATATTGCTTTCCTATTATATTTTCATCTTCTAAATATGTTCATTATGAACCTTCACTATCTCTATAATTGATCTATCATGTTCTTTCTATCTTTTTTATTTTATATATATCTATTTATATTTTAAATTCATTTTTTCGATGGCTCTATAATGCATGGAATCTATGAATAACAATAACCTTAAACACATCTTTCTGAAAAATGATAATCTCAATTTTACATCAATTAGAGAAATTATATCATTATAAATTGATAATATTTCTCTATAAAAATTCACATTTTTTGTGTGACTGTTGCATCTACCAACTTTTTTAGCCAATAAATCCTACCTGGTATCATGTTCCATGTCTTACTATGATTTTTTATCAAATAGTTACTTGATGAAATTTAGTATGTAACTAAAAACATCATAAGGATCTATATTCAAATAATCTGAATCATAAGTGTAAAATTCATGCACTATATTGACTAATTGATTCTATTCATACTCTCCATACTTAATACATAAATCGTCAAAAAGATATTTAATAAAAAATCTATATATGAGCACTTATTACTTTGATTATATGAAAATAGTTGTATTTCCCTATCCTTATTAAAATTACCTTTCAACATATTATCCTAAATATACATTTTTTAAATTTCTTGGAAGAGAATTTTGCATTTCTAGAAATAGTAGTAGAGATTGAATTTTCCATGTGAGGCACCACTTCATTCATCTCAAATTATTTACATAATAATATAATTTAAAATTTATTGATCCATAAATAATACATCCAATCATATGGAAAATAATTCGCTAATAATAATTGAAATTCCCCATATGATTTTTGAAAGAATCTAATGTGGGGGTAGGTGAATATGTTGTTACCTAATTTTTACTAATTTCTATATTTTCTGTAAAACATTTCCCCCATTTGATTTGCAACTCTATTTTTTTAAGATTGATTTATGTATTTTTATTAATCCAAGAATAAAAATCCAATTCTAATTCATGTAAATAATTTAATGGTGTAATATTATATTTTTTTAATGTTTTACTTCAATGGACAACTCTTTTTCAAGATTGGTGGCCTTCTGTAATCATGGGTTCATTTCAATAATAAATCAAAAAATATATTGGTTTAGTGATTAACACAAATACATAGATTCCCTATATGAATACACACACCATAATCCCACTATAATTTCATAAAATATAATTCTTAATGAAGTCACCACTTCAAACAATCCTATCATTGATTACCCAAGTCACAATAGTTCCACAACATCCATCCACCAATATACAAGGGTTTCTTTCTAACTCCTTTATAAGTTTATCTCTAATCCACACAAGGATGTCACTAAAACCATGAAAAACATCTCTTTCCCCGAAATAATATATTCTTCAATATCTTGTAGTTCATTAAGGAAAATTAAGGCAACGTGGTCCCTATTTCAATTCATCTTAATAAATATTCAACATACATTTCTCATGTAGATTTCATAACATAACATCGATCTCATGTGATCTTAATAAGTATAATAAATATTGAACATCTAAATTTATTTACACCAATGATCAGAAACATGAACAACTGGTTAATCTATCATCCATCCTTTTTCTTCTTCTTCTTATTTTTTTAGAAAATAGAGCATATAAGATCTTAACATAAAAAAGAGAGAAAGGATAAAATAGTCTGAAGGATGGATTTATATATTTGTACCATTGAAAATAGGGAATCCTATCACATGGAAGATTGTTAGAGAAGATAAAAAACACATTGGTCGGTCCATTTTTCTCAATACCATCACCATGATTATTGGCTTCATAAAACATACAGGTGATCATATAGTTTGTAGAAGAAATCCTTTCAAGACAATTAGCCTATTTACCTACTAGATTCCATTAAAAGTGAATATGTCCCAGCCTGATATCCCGAACAATGGTAGTAGAGTATGAATTGACCTGTATATTGCTCCAATTTTGTTAACATGAAATGTATACATCTTTGATAATTCCATTCATTTGTGCTTCTATGGCAGCGATATAACCACACGTACTATGAAAATATTATATAACATTCTAGTTTTGATATCTAAAAATGACATCATAACTTTATATACTAAGATTTCCCTCCAAATAACCATCATTGTTCAATTTCATCTACATAATAATGTGGGGAGTCCAAATGACCATTATTGTTCTGAGTGGTTTAAGAGATTTAACAATGATTTTAAGCCTCCTTATAAAAGTTAGGCCTTTAACTGAATTACTGCAGTGGTCTTCATGGAATGAGATGGAATTTTTCACTACAACCATAATCTTAGTTAGAAAAATACATGTTTTTAAGGGAGTTTTCCCATGAATGAAATTGATTATGATTCCCCATATAACATGAACTATCTCCTCACAGGACACTCTGAATAGTATAGTGAGTTTTTTAGACATCTGGTTTCCAATAATAGCAAATATGAAATTTTGGATGAAGTCAGAATGTGGAGGACCATGATCACAAATTTCAATAATCTCCCCACATAGAGAACAGTTTGTTTGGAAGCAAAAAAATAGTTGAATAGAATCCTCTCTATATTGGTTTTATGTAACAAATCTTGAATAGAGTGAGATTCTAACAAGTTGAAGATTAACATCAACTGAAATATTTTTGGGGGAGGGTAACAAATCTAGAGTTAATATGGATTATGATAACCAATTTTTGTTGAAGTGACCAATGAATTAGTTGTTCCCTTGAATTAGGTTATTATAAAATCTCTTGGAGTCGAGAAATCCATTTTGATTTGGTTCTTAGATTAATATGTCCTCATAGTTTAGGAAATAATAGGTAAGGATATCCAATGATATGTCATCAAGAAAGAGGTCCTGATTGGTCATTTGAACATTTATTGAAATAATGTAATAAATGTCTTGGTCAGAGGAGCTAATCCCATGAATAAAGAGAGTTCAAGTCCAATTGTCCTTCCAGAACCAGAGTGGCTAATTCACATTTAACAGTCAATGAGAGTTCATGTTTATTTTCTTGAAAGATATCATTCAAACCATTCCAAATAGAGGACTCAATGTTTCCCAACATTCCAACTATATGTTTTACAAAAAATTGGGACCTAAGGAATCTGAAGGAGAAATATTTTTCATTGATTTGTATCCATATAAATTGGTCTTGTAGGGACTGATTGAAAAAGTTGTGATTTTTTATTTAATTTCCTCCCAGAGCCTGAGACAAGTAATATTACTTCCAAGGTTATGTAATAATTTTTACTTCCAATACTATGTCAATCCAAAAAAAGGCTCTCATTAGTGTGTTAATAGTTTTAACAAACAAAGGGAGGCCATGTTTACACTATGAATGAATAGACCAGATTTAAAACCCCCGCATACTTGATGAGACACGTTCTTCATACCTTTGAGAGAGACTTACCCTTTTAAGAGGTAAGGGATCTTCTTGTCTATCTTACTACATTAGTGATGTTAGAAGCCCGAGGCTTTCACCAGAACATGTGACTTTGATGATAGTTAAATGGGAGAGATCCATCCCACATTCCTAGATCATTGATCATACTATTTTGCTTGGATGATGTAGTAATCTTTCCTATATAAGTGAAAACATGTCTCCAACTTATTTCTAGACTAGGAAAACCTTCATAATGTAAGGGGTACTTTTTTTTATGAAACTCATGTCTCCCTAAGTAAAGATAATAATATCATTAGAAAAAATTATATGCGAAGTAGTGGATATACCTCTTTCTTCTCTGATGGTTTTCAGGTAACCCTTGTTCACCTCTTAAGAAGAATTCTACTGAGATAGTAATTTCTGATATAAATGATAAAAGATGAAAATGGATCTCCTTATCTCAACCCAATGGGTCATTTGAATTAGGCATTCGGGGACCCATTTATAAGGATAGAGATATTACCAATCCCATGAAGGGATTTAATATAGTATATAAACCTCATGTTAATGATAATCTTTTAAATATCATTACCAATGGATAACTAATCCATAGGGTTAATGGCCTTCATATTGTCATGATTATGAGAAATTTTCCCCCTAATGGTCTTTCCTTTAATGCACTATTGGTTCATCTTTAGTTAATAGTGTCGATAATATTCATCTTACTAAGTCATTTCAAATAATAATATTGGATTCACATATCTAAAATCTAAATCCCATTATTATTTTTCATTTTAAATATATATTACTCTATAAATATTGTTTTCTATATATATATAATATGATTGAAATCATTTAGTGATTTTACCTTTTCACACATGTTTGAACATGGGTATCTCTAATAATATCATTTAATTTCCAATGAATTTACACATATATGAGTTCCCACATATTTTTGTTCTAAATTTTTAATCACTAAGTTATCTGATGTAGTATGACCAGAGTTCCCTTTACCCTTTGTCTATTCATTTTTTTTTCTAAAAAATTTAATCCTCCAAATTATTCTATTCTTTCAAAAAATATATCCATTGAAATATATAGAACGTTATTCTTCCAAACATGTATGAAAATATTATAGTTACAATTTTCCTACTAAACTTATCATTAAATCTAAAAAGATTCATCTTGAATCTTATAGGCTCAAAAAATCTTCTTTGCTCTAAACTCTTTAACTCGGTCCCAACTAGAATCAAAAAATTATGAATCATATTTATTAAATTGAATCTCATACCAAGTATTTTCCTAATATAACAACATGTTAGATTACAAAAATATTATTTCCAAATTTTCAATTTTAAAATATCATTTTATATAGAATAGTGATATCCTTTATCTCATCCCCCATCATTTATTCTCTTAAAAAGAATATATCATGGATCAACATAGACTTAAGATGTTTTTAACATATGATAACATCACAATCATTAATTAGAATAATTTTCATTATACATAAATAATTATGTAAGATAAATATTTCATACATGAAACCCCTTTCAAACTCCTCTTACATTCAACTTATATACTCTAAATATTAAAATAATTTCTTATTCAATTATATTCCAGAATAAAAATTAAATAGAAATATTTTGATACATGAAAAATATCACATTCATCATCCAATAATATTTATGAAGAATACATATAAATTTTAAATCACATTTTTTGAATGATTTCATGAATTCTCACTATGTATTTTCCTCTCACATAGATTAAATGAATCATACATATCTTGGAAAACATTCATATAAAAATATCATTTACATAAATGAAAAGTAAAATGAAACATTTAGAGTGTCATATAATACATGTTTAGGTCAAAATATATCTTACATAGGTTAGAATGACTCCTAAGATGACCCAGAAGAATCATAAAATAAATAATAAACATAAATATAAATTTTTTTCATCTTTATGTGCCATGAAATAATGTATATACAATTTTCATTAATAATTAGGTTATTATGAAAGTTCCAAGTTCTATTTCAACACAAAAATTTTCATTTTATAAAACAGATGAAAATAATTCACCCACATAAAGGGGATCATAAACACTTCAAGAATTATTCAAACATCATCCAAAGGATACACTACACTGAAAACATTTTTTGTAATGTTTGGTGCATCAATCATGTATTTATTAGATACTCGACTAACATCACTTTATAAAATACTATTCTTTAGTCATTCCATTTATCTAAAATATAAAACATCACCAAACTATGGTACCGAACAATGGTATCATTCTATTATAATATTTCATGTATTAAAAAATGATTAATACATCAAGCATCTATTATTATTACTAAATTCCAATGAAGAAAAAATCACATATACTACCCAAGAATGCATCAGTAGCCTATAATATTTCATTTCAGGGATAGAAAAACTATCATCCATGTACTTATAGACATATATTGATATCCTCATTGATGAAAAATTACAAACATGATGCAATGGTAACTTTAGATTCGATCCAGTTTTATATATATCTATTGTTTTCCTTTTTATTGCTACATCACAAAAATTTATATTTTTTGTATCCCATGTTTATATGGATCTTTTATGTTGTCAATGTATTTATTTATAACATCAACTTTCATGAATAAACCCCCAATTTTTATTTTAGATTTATCCCTTATGGTATTGTAATTTACCCCAACGAACCTTGTTGATTCATCAAATTTGAAGGAACATAGGGAATTCTAGATATCATCTCTTTCAAATAAATTACATTTTGAATGAAGGAATAAAATGAATATATATTCATGAAAATTTATAAATTTGATCATTATAGGTTTTTCTATGACTCAAATTTATCTATATTGTTACATGGATCCCTAAAAATTCAGATGTTTTTTTGTTGGGGTTTGCATGCATGCATTACCTTCAGTCCATTCTCGTTGTAGTAACCTTTTATATATCATATTTCTAGTTTTTTCTAGGATTTCTATAAAAAAACATTTTTTTCCTAAATAATCAGTAAATATTAAGTATATCATGGATTAGTAATCTTTGCTAGTATAATTTCATACGATAAATCAGATCACTGAGAAAGGTGACAGTTCGACCAAGTCCTGGAATCTCAGAAGATCATTGTATTAGTGTTTCAGACTAATGAATCTGATTGGGAATTATCTCTAGTTAACATCCCACATGTTGATTCAATCATTCATCCTCTTTTATGACTCCATATAGATGAAGATACTACTATAGTGTCTTTAGAAAAATACACTAACACTTTTCTGAGGTTTGGTGATAGCATGGGCATTTCATGTAGGGTTTCTACATATTGGAATTGAGTAGGATTGGGAATGATATCAATGGATAAAGCCTCATTATCCCCATAAAGAGAAGGAAATATGTTAAGATTATCCCAATCACCATCACACATCATCGATGATTGAATTACATACCCATGTAAATCATAAAAAATATTAGTAGGCCCAGTTGAAAAGAAAAACATTTCATCAACACATAACACCATTATTTATTTGCTATATTTATCTTTAATAAATTGTAAGTGTTCATTAGGTTTTATTACAAGAAAAAATAACTTATGTGAATAACTAATAAATATTTTAAAATGAAGTAAATCATATATTATTTAAATGAAATATATCATCCATAATAACATATAATTCATATATGAAATACTATAAATTGTAAAGACCTATATTTAAATATTTTGTTTATTAGTATTTTTTATCATATATATATTATTAAAAGGTTATTATATTTTATTTTAAAATCAATTCATATTAATAAAATATTTAATAATTATTATATATATATAATGAGTTCATTTGTTATCAATTGGTTAGAAATTAAAATAAAATCATTTAACGAATGCATAGATGTTTGTTGATAAAAACTACTTGTATGAGCTCAATATGTTTTATTATAATAAATAAAATTTATCAATATTGATTAATTATTTTAATGAAATTTGAATATTATATATTCAATATAATGTTTTTAGTCTTTTAAATGTTTTTAGTAGTTATTGAATTATAGGAACATAATTTTTTTTATTAAAAGTGAATTTTTCTAACAAGAATTTTATTTTAATTTTGAGATAATATTTTATGCTTACTTACATCACTTATATAAAATGAATTTCTTAAAATAGTTAATATATTAGTAATCCTCTTTTAATTTTTTTATTGATTCTACATTAATTTATTTTCAAAATTAAAAGTAAAAATGGTAAAAACATATCCCCTTAGTAAAGGTTAAAATGTGTTAACTAGGGGTTAAATTATTAGATAAGGATTAAAATAAATCCTCATATTGTAATAATTTTATTGGTAAAAGGGTTTTCATCCATAAAATATCATAAAATTAAAAAAAATTCAACTTTGTAAAACATTCACTTATATATAACTTGATCCTAATTTTATGTTTTAAGTTTTTACAAATATTCAACCCATTGTAATTATAATAGGTAACCTCATATATACACTCATTATCACTGTTTCAGAATATTGTCTTTATAAAATTCATCCAAAATATCTTAAAATTATAATATATATGTTATATATTGTAAGAAACCAGATCTTTTTTTTTCAGGTATGTCATTCATTTCTGTTCGTTTTTTAGAAAAAGATGTTTTTCTGGAAATTTTCAATGTACACACCGTGTACTTTATGAGTATCCACCGTGTACTCTGTTACCGCGGGAAACCATGTGATGGTCATGTAACAGCTGCACACACAACCGTGTGGGGGTGACCTGGACGCTGCCTAAAGTGAAGTATGCAAACAGCAAGTACACACCGTGTACATCTAAAGTATATGTCATGTAATTTATTTTTTTCATTAAACACACTGGGGTCGGGTCTGACAGAAAGAACTGTCATCTTCTTGACCTAGTTCATCTGAGAGAACCCGTACGGCTGCAATCTTTCTCCGAGACCCCAATCGATCATCCGTTATCCAAATCGATCACCATCGATTGTGTTGGGATTACCTCAAGAAGCTCTTCATTCTTCTTGAGATTCGTTTTTGGATTCCTCCTTTGTCTCATGTTATCCAAGGTTGGACATTTTAGACATATTTTTTAGACCGTCAGTGTTTTAAGGTGATTCAAGCCATGAGTTTCAATTATATTGATCTCCAAATGCCTAGGTAGGTGGTTTGTTCCTTTATGTTGAATGTCCTTGAATTATATGTTCAAATTTTCTAATACCCATGGATAGGGTATTGCGTGTTTACTGTTTTAGCACTATTTTTTTCCTGCTATACTTATATACTTGAGTAGAGGTTGATTTTTTTCTGAATAGTGTGAATTACTATACTATGGAGGTGTTGCCCATGTATTTTTTTGTTTATGGCTATTTTTTTCCTGCTTATCCAGTTAGGATGCCTTGTTTACTTACCATTACTAGTATTGTAGGATGGGGTGAGTGTATCCTTACATGATGTTATGTTGTAGACTAGTTTAGCCAAGTAGTTCTTTAGGTTTACCTTGCCCGATGCACTTTTCTATGCTTTCTTGACTTACACAGGTCCGGGAGAACGTGGTGTATTAGACCATAGGGATAATGGACGAAAGGGATTCTCTAGAGTATTTTTTTATTGTTACGATGCAAGACCATAGGTGGAATTGACGTAAGTGATTCCTCATAGTGTCGGTAGTTCCTCAACATGGTCCAGAGGGGGAAAGTGACATAATTGCTTCCCCAGAACACCTTTAGTTAACAATATGAGACTATTGGAGGAATTTACGGTGAGTGCTTCCTCAGATAGTCTATGATTAATAATACCCAGAGGGGTTTGACTTAGTGTACTGCCAAGAGGGTTTCTTTTATTACTCGGAAGGACCAGAGGGGATAGGCTATGAGAACTTCTAGAGGGTTACATATAATGATAGATTCATTCTTGTGTTTTCTAGGTAGGACCAGAGGGGATATGATGTGAGTACTTCCCAGAGGGTTACCTATGTGTTATCTTCTTGCTTGAGTTTCTAGGTAGGACTAGAGGGGATAGGTTGTGAGTACTTCCTAGAGGGTTACCTTTTTGTGCTACCTATTTGTGTTTATCTTCTTACTTGTTATATGGTTATTTTAATGCTTTGAAGCTGTAGTAATTGTTTACCTTGAGTACTTCTTTGTTTACTGCATTTATTTCCTTACTGTCTATCATATATTCACTGACTATTAGGCCTTGATCTTGTGGTGGTTACCTACTAGGATTTAGTCTCACATCCTATTTGGTCCATGCTTTTGGGACCAAACAGATTTTACTGTTTCAGGTATTGATAAGGGAAATTGACCTTCTACTTCAGGTACTTAACTTCTTTGGAGCTAGAGAGCGTGGGACCATGCTATGGCTTGTGATGCTGAATAGTTGTTTACTTGTTTCTCTTTTGTACCTGGATTAGTTATATATTCAGTATTGTGACTTGTTTGGGCTGTTTTCCAAGACATATGTGTCATGCATCATTTATATATGTTCTCTTGTTATTTATTACTTCTATTCATCTGTTGTTTACTGTTATTGTTATATTTACTGCTTATGTTGTTGTATATTTGTTTATCTTTTATTGTGTTACTCTGACAATGACGGAATAGTTTCCCCACTATCACACCCATGGCCCTCACTGCTAGTTGGATGCCTATTGTGTTCGGGGAAATGTGCTTGAGGCCCTGTGACCAACTGGGTACAGGGCGTCTTTGGGCTGCTGTCAAATCTGGGATGTTACAAAGTGGTATTTGAGGGATTATTTTCTCATGATTTACTGTTTGGAGCCTCTAGAAATGGATATGAAGGAATAGGTTCTTGGTAATAAGTTGGGCCCGAGTGTAGCTAACCAGTGAATTGGGAAAATCCAATTTACCATATACATTTGAGTTTTCCTTGTTTTTTTTTGTAATTTTACAGTTGACTTGATTTTCACTATTGGGTGACTCACATGTATTTTGTTATTCTTATTCATGATATGTAGTTTTTATTTTTGTTGCAACACGATGAGATGAGGGTATTCCATCTCATGCATCGTATATGAACTTTCTAAGAATCACATGTCATGCATTATTGCCATGCCATTTGGGCTTCATTACTAATTTCATGTTGTTATGATGGACATTGTTCTAGATATGAATGTTTTTGTGATAGATGCCTTGACAGAATACTTTTTGTTTTATAGGGTATTTGTTTGTGTAATGTTTTTCTTGAATGAATGACAATCTTTTGTTCTTGAGGTGTTATAGGCCCTCATGGACCATAATTTGGTGTATCATTGCACTGTAATCCTTGTTTATGACATGTATAAGATTCCAATATTTGATTCGTAGGGAGTATGGGACCTCACGAATCAGAATTTTTAACTTTAATGTTCATTTCAGTTCTTTTCTGGGATCCGGAGAAGTTTTTAAGGCTTACTGTCTGGAAAAACCCAGAATACACGCAATGTAGTATTGACTACATGCCATGTGTTCTCTATTTTTAGAAGAAATTGTTTTCTTGAGTACATGCCGTGTACTGTAAGTACACTCTGTGTAGTGTCTAACTATGTCACTGGCTATGTGGACAGAGACACGGGGTTGGGAAAATCTTGGGTAAACACTCCGTGAATCGAATATACACATTGTGTGTTTAGAACATTTGTTCTCCCATGGGACTAATGCAACAGAGGTATAAAATCTTAGGTTATACACATTGTTTAAATCTTGAACATGTTGTGTAGTGTAATTCAATATTCTGTCCATGAAATGAACAACATGGGTCGTTGAAAATCCTTAGCACACATTGTGTCCATCTGGAACACGCCTTGTAGAGTTAGCCGTGTAACTGACTGTGTAACTAAAAAAATGGGTTGGTGATGTTTTTCTATTACAATCCATGTCTGGAACTAACACACAGTGTAGTTTTTTCATAAGGAAAACCATGTGATTTAGCCATGTAAGGCAACTCCGGCAGGGGAAGAGGACTCGTGTAAACACCGTGTAATGCACATACACGCCATGTATCCATGTTTTGTAAAACATGAATTCTTTCTTTCTCCTCTTACCATCTTATAATTCTTGTTTTCAGTCCTTGATACTATTGATCTAAGGTGTGTGCTTGACCTTGCAGAGTCATGCCACTGAGATGGCCTCCGATTGTTCGCCAGTTGCAAGGAGGTGATCAAACACCAGACATGGCTGATCAGGGACTTACAGCAGATCCTCCAGTTATGCAAATCTCGGAACCAGCCATCATTTCAGACACAGGTTTTGATGCATGGTTCTGGTAGGGGTTTATGAGGTTCATGCATACCTTCCATGGAGTACCGCATCCTGCCCCATCTATAGTAGAGCTGATGCGGGTCTTTCAGCAGCAACATCCTCTCACCTTCACAGAGGAAGAAGGACCATTGGCTGCAGAGTAATGGTTAAAATCCTGGATTTCTATCTTCAAGCATCTGGAGACGCCTCCAGATAGGAGGGTCAAGCTCTCTGCCTACATTATAAGGGATTCTACCAAGAGATGCTGGGATGTGATCTCATAGGCTGTGCACAAGCAGGTTGTGTCTTGGGATGAGTTCCAGCATTCCTTCTACAACTACTTCTATCCAAAGTCATTGTGGTCTGATAGAGCATGAGTGTTAATGAGTTTGGAGTAGGTTACTCTTTCTGTTATGGAGTATTCCTCTCAAATCATAGAGCTGCAATGCTTCATCCCTATTAAAGGAGGTGATGAGTTATTACTTGGAAGGATGTTTGAGGATGGTCTGAGGCATGACATCCGATTACAAGTGAACATCTTTAGGTTGTCATCCATCACTTCTATTGTCAACTAGGCACTGATCACGGAGCACAATCTAAGGAATTCTGGAGTTGTGATCCATGGAGGTTCGATATCTGGAGTTGTTTTCCCACCTACTAACAGTAGGAATCGCTGTAGTGTGTCTCAGTGTGGTGATCCGAGGAAGCAAGATACATCTTCTAGTAGCCAGGTGGTGTGATACTAGTGCGGGAAGAGTGGGAATATGAGGCCACATTGCTCGAGGGACCCAGTAGAGTTCCTATCTTGCAGCATGATGGATCATCCATAACATTTCTGTCATATGTTTTCACAAGAAGCATGTGATTGGGGTTCTTCTATGACTCCTCGTTCAGGAGAAACACCACCAGTTTATCACCAGTATGAGAACTGGAGTTCTTTTGCCCATTCGGGGCGACGTAGAGGTCGTGGATATGGTAGTCAGTCGCCAAGTATTCAGTGACATCCGAGTAGATCTGCTACTCAATGTAGTCAGGTAGGGTCACAGGGTCACGGTGTAGGACATACTTTTGCAGTGGAGCAGACCTAGAAGGAGCAGGATCCGAGACCCTCTAAAGTTCAAGTTATGATCTTAGTTACCTCATTTTAAGCATATGCTCTTTTCGATAAAGGGGCTTCCCATAGAATTATATATGTTGTTGTTGTGGAGAGCCATGGGCTTTGTATCATTTCTTCAGCTGATGTATTGACACTAGACACTTCGTTGGGGACGAGAACGGATAGTGTACGTCAGTGCAAGGAGTGTCCTCTAGAGATTGGTGGTTGTCACATCCTTTGTGATCTCTATGTCCTAGAGTTGACAAGATATGATGTCTTTCTCAGAATGGACTGGATAGTTCCCTTCTAGGAAGTCGTTGATTTCAATTGTCATAGGGTGAGCTTCACATCACTAAAAGGCAGATTGTTTCCTCATAAGGGAAAATGGGATGTCCTGCCGAGCAGAGTGAGACCAAAGCATCATGGTTTTAGAGGAGTTATATCCCATATTTCTAGTCTGTATCTAGATGACCAGGGTGCTTCACAGTTATTCTTTCCTCCAGTGGTGGCTTGTTTCAGGGATGTCTTTCCAAACGACTAGTCAGGTTTTCCTCCGAAGTGAAAGGTAGAATTTTTTATTGAGATCATGCCAGGAGTGGCACCTATGTCTATTACTCCTTATAGGATGGATAAAGTAGAGTTACAGAAGCTCAAGAAGTAGTTGGAAGAGTTGCAGGAAAAGGGTTTCATCCGACCCAGTACTTCTCCTTGGGGTTCTCCTGTTTTTTTTGCGATGATGGCGGACAGTACCCTCTATCTATTTGTGGATTATCTAAAGATAAACCAATTAATTTTCAAGAACTGATATCCCTTAACTAGGATTGATGATCTCTTTGATCATCTTTGAGGAGCCCGGGTGTTCTCAAATATCGACTTGAGATCCATTTATCATCAGTTGCATGTTAGACTATCTGATATACCTCTTACAACATTCCAAAGCTAGAATGGTCCATACGAGTATACAGTTATAACTTTTAGTCTCATGAACACACTGACAGTTTTAATAGCACTGATAAACTGAGTGTTCCATCCATACATGGATTCCTTCATGGTGGTTTTCGTGTATGATATCTTGGTGTACTCTCACACTCAACACGACCATGCTAACAATCCTGAGATCATTCTGAGTACACTGATGGAGCATCATTTATATGCTATGCTCTAAAAATGACACTTTTGTATGGAAATGATTCACTACTTGGGACATGTTATCTCAGAGAAAGTAGTATCAGTGGACCAAGAGAAAGTGAGAGCAGTAGTTTCCTGGGAGAAGCTGAAGAACATCTTTGAGGTGTGAAGTTTTATATGGCCGACTTGATACTACAGAAATTTCATACAAGACTTCTCACACTTAGCAGCACCACTAACAGGTTTGACTAAGAAGGGTGCAATGTTCTTGTGGTCAGATTCTTATGAGTCAACCATTTAGGATCTAAAAGGCAGGTTGACTTCTACAATGATACTTATATTTCCAGAGCCAATAAAGAGCTAAAATATTTTCTTGTGATGCTTCAGGTATCAGTATTGGAGCTGTTCTTATGTAGGGAGAAGGAGTTGTTCCCTACGGGTCTCGGTAGTTGAGGCCACATTAGAGTAATTACACGACACATGATCTCAAGTTTGTGGCAGTTGTTCATGCCTTATGCTGTTGGAGACATTATCTTCTAGGAGATCATTTTGTGGTTTTCACTAACAAAAAAATCTCAAGTATGACTTCACTCAGTGTGACATTAATTTGAGACAGCGATGGTGGGTTGAGTACCATTAGTCTTTTGACCTTGAGCTTTCCTATATGGCTAGGAAAGGCAACATAGTCGCTGATGCGCTGAGCAAGAGGACTCAGATAGAGGTAGTTTAGAAGGCCAGAAATGAGTGGAAGCTTATGGCTATGTTCTCTGAGATGCATTTGGAGGTACACGATAGACAGGGGTAGATGTTTCTTTCTTCTGTGGTTGTTACCTCTACTCTTATTGATCGAGTTCGAATGAGGAAGCTATCAGATTCATAAGGCCCATTCCTACAGGAAAGTGTGTCAGGAGGGGACCCGATTTCTAGATGGACTATATGCCAGGATGATATCTTACGCTTCCAGGAGTGCATATGGGATCTAGCAGAGAAACACAAAGAGCTGATGCGGGACTTTCATTCCTCAGTTTGGGCAGTTCATCATGGTGTCACAAATATGTATCGTGATCTACACCATTTGTATTGGTGGCCAGATATGAAGAGAGATGTTGCTGGGTTTTTTATGAGGTGTTCCACCTATCAGTAGGTGAAGGTAGAGCATCTCCATCCATCATAGATTTTGTAGTAGTTACCCATTCACGAGTGGAAGTGGAATGATGTCGCGATGGATTTTGTGGCAGGGTTGCTGAGGTCACCTCGAGAGAATGATGCAGTTAGGGTTGTCATTGAATGACTCAAGAAGGTTGCTCAATTCTTAATGATCATGGAGACCATCAATGTTGATGAGTTGGGAAGGTTGTACATTCGAGAGATTGTATGTATACATGGGGTTAAACACAACATTGTTTTAGACAGGGATTCACTCTTTTCTTCTCAGGTCTGGAAGGATTACAGAATTCTTTTGGTACACATATGATTTTGAGTACATCTTACCATCCAAAGATAGATGGCCAGTCTGAGCCTTCGATTCATGTGCTAGGGGACACATTCTGAGCATGAATCCTGGATTTTGTAGGTTCTTTGGGGAAGCATATACCTCTTGTAGAGTTTTCCTACAATAATTTTTTTCAAGAAACAATTCAGATGAAACCTTATGAGGCTTTGTAGGGTAGGCCGTGTTGATAACCCTTATGTTGTATGGAGGCAGGAGAGGCTGTTGTGCTGGGACCTCACCCTATCGAAGAGACCATAGATCAGGTAGATTTGATTCAAAAGATAATGACTACCGCACAGTCTCGAAAGAA
Organism: Viscum album; assembly: GCA_963277665.1. NCBI lineage: Eukaryota > Viridiplantae > Streptophyta > Magnoliopsida > Santalales > Viscaceae > Viscum > Viscum album. Next base: position 1,665,559,407 of record OY728143.1, on the reverse strand, counting down.
ATCACATGCTGATCAGCGGAGACGACCTCTGGAGTTTAAGGTCAGGGATCAGGTTTTCCTATGTGTCACAATGGTGTTGGTACATAGGAGGATTAAGAGGCATGGTATGCTTTCTCCAAGGAACGTTGGGACATTTGAAGTGTTGAAAAGAGTTGGGTAGGTTGCCTATCGATTTTAGTTACCTCCGAGGTACCGGCCTATGCATGACGGTTTCAGCATGTCTCAGCTTCGACATTACTTCTCAGACCCGTATCATGTCTTCCAACCCAAGTAGGTTGATTTGGAAGAGGTTTCATCATTCGATGAGAATACTATCCAAAATGTTGATCATAGTATGAAGGTTCTCCATGGATGGTATGTTCCTATGGTACGAGTTATAGGGAATCATGGGCGAGTACATGATGTGACTTGGGAGGGGGAGGCTGAAATATGATCACAATGGATGAAGCTGTTTGTGGTTTCTTCTTCTATGCTGCCTTGCTAGCGAAATGTGGGGACAAATTTATTTAAGGGGGTATGTTTGTAAGAACCTGGATCTTCTTTTTCAGGTATGTCTTCATTTTCTAGTTGTTTTTGAGAAAATAGGTTTTCCTGGAAATTTTCAAAGTACACGTCATGTACGTTATGAGTACACACATTGTACTCGATTACTGCGGGCAGCAGTGTGCTAGCAGTGTAACGGCCTCACACACGACCATGTGGGGGTGACCTAGAGGCCTCCTAAAGAGAAGTAATGAAATGGAAAGTACACACCATGTACATCTAAAGTACATTCCGTGTACTTTCATTTTTTTTCATTACACACACCGGGGTCATGTCTGACGAACATAACCATCTACTTCTCGACCTTGTTCATCTGATAGAACCCGTACGACCATGATCATCCTCCAAGCCCCTGACTGAGCATTCTCTATTTGAATCCATCATCGTCGATTGCGTTGGGATGGCCTCGATATTCTCTTCCTTCTACATGAGCTTCTTTTCTCGATTCCTCCTCATTCTCAAGTTATCCTCGGTGGAATGTTTTATACATTTTTGTAGATCTTTAGCATTCTAAGCTGATTTAGGGCCTAAGACTCAGGTATATTGATCTCCCACCCCAAGGTAAGTGGTTTGTGCCTTTCTGTTGAATTTCTTTGAGTTATATGGGAAAAATCACAAATACCCATGAAAAAGGTATTGTGTGTTTACTATTTTATCCCTATTGTTTTCCTTCTATGCTTGTATGCTTGATTAGAAGTTGATTTTTTTGTTAATATGGTTAATTACTTTGCTTTGGAGGTGTTTCCGCTGCATGTTTTGTTTATGGTTTTTTTGTTCTGATTGTCCTGTTAGGCTGCCTTGATTACTTACCATGCCTAGTATTGTAGGATGGGGTGACTATATCCTTACATGTTGTTATGTTGAAGACTTGTTTATCCAAGTAGTTCATGAGTTTTACCTTGGCCTATGTGTGTTACTATGATTTCTTAACTTACATAGGGTCGTGAGAACCTAGTGTAGTAGACCATAGGGATAATCGACATAATGGATTCCCTAGAGTATATTTTTTACTATTACGATGTGATACCATAGGGGGAATTGACATAAGTGATTACTAAGAGTGTCTAAAATTCCTCAAAGCAGGCCATAGAGGGAATGTGACATAAGTGCTTCCCCAAACTACCTCTATTTACTGATACGAGAATATAGAAGGAATTAATGGTGAGTGACTCTTCATAGAATCTATGATTATGATGAACCAGAGGGGTTAGACTGAGTGTACTGCCCATGGGGTTTCTTCTGTTTCTAGGTAGGACCAGAGGGGATAGGTTGTGAGTACATCCCAGAGGGTTACCTATTGTGTTAGATTATTGCTTGTGTTTGCTAGGTAGGACCACAGGGGATAGGCTCTGAGTACCTCCCAAAGGTATACATGTGTGTTATCTTCTTTCTTGAGTTTCTAGGTAGCACCAGACGGGATATTCTTTGAGTAATTCCCTGAGGGTTGCCCTTTTTTGGTACCTGTTTGTGTTTATCTGCTTACTTATTATGTGGTTATTTGAATGATTTGAAACTATATGAATTTCTTACCTTGAGTACTTCCTTGTTTACTGTAATTATTTGATTAATTCATGACATATATTCACTTACTTTTAGTCACATATCTTGTAGTGTTTGTCTACTGGTATTTAGCCTCACACCATATTTGGTCCATGCATTTGGGCCCAAGAAGATTATAATATTGTGGGTATAGATAAGGGTAAGCGCCCTTCTATTTTAGGTACTCGACTGCTTTGGAGCCGGAGAGCATGGGACCATGATATGGCTTGCGATGATGAGGAGTTATTTACTTGTTTCTATTTTGTGCTAGAATTAGTTATTTATTCTCCATTGTGACTTTTTTGGGCTGTTTTCCTAGGAATGCGTATCATGCATCATTTACATATGTGCACTAGTTATTTATTACTTATAGTTTCTTACTGTTTACTATTGGTGGTATAATTACTTCTTCTGTTATTGTATATTTGTTTCTCTATCTATGTGTTACTCTTCCAATGAGGGCATAGTTTCCCCACTATCATACCCAAGGCCCTCACTGCTACTCGGCAGCCTCTGGCGGTCGGGGAAATGGGCTTGAGGCCATGTGACCAACCAGGTACAAGGCATCTTTGGGCATCTTCCGGAACTAGGAGGTTACATATATGTTCTTTTCTTCTTAAAATAGAAAACTATTGGTCATTATTAAGATATCCAAAGGAGGTTCCCAAAACTAATGTAATCATATTCCCTAAATTATTTTTACTTGAATTATTCTTTAAAATCTTATGAATATTATATAAACATATCAACAGGATAAAATAAGTATATTTACTATAATTAAATGATTTTATTTTGGTGGTAAACCCATTTTATATTTCATTTATATCTAATGGAAAATTAAATCATCACAAATGTGTATATATAAATAACAATCTCCAGGAAGGATTGTCTTTTATTTTTCATCACTACATCTCCAAGGTGGTTATATAATTGAATTTAAAATATATCTATTTTATAGAACATAATTATTATTATTCATTTATACGATATTTTTTTTACCTTATTACCTACCAATTTTCTAGAAAATAATAATGTTGCTCGAGGGTACTGGTGGATTCCCACCTCCACTAAGCAATATGCCATGGTTTTTGATTTTTCATAACATGAATGGTAAAAATGATACATTTAAGCAATATATATGATATTTATTAAATAGTTATGATTTAATAAAGATTAATTATTAATTATTTTCTTTTTTTCCATCCATAAAAAAGTGGAAACATCACTCGTACGAATGTACAGATTACTGTCTCCAGGATGTGATGTAAATAATTTTTCAACACTTCCTTATATGGATGATTATAAAAATTTATTTAATGAATAAGTGTTGTCATTAATAAATTATTATGACACTTTATATGATGAAATAATTACCAATTTAATAGGTTTGAAACTGTAATCCTGAAAAACAATCCTATAAAATAGACTAGTTTTCACTCGAATAATGATTGTAATAAAGAATGGTTATTAAAAAATTAAAAATAAATTATAATGGAATTATATATTGTAATATTTATATGAATATGATTATGGTATAGATTTATAATAAATAGATCTTAATTATTAAGTAGTTTGGAATGTATACAATATTAGATGAAACATGATGTTAGGGATTTATTATATAATTTCATTTATTTTCAAGATTGAAAATTTTAAAATTTTGTTATGGAAAATTATATAATACTTATCTTTTAGAAATGATATATTTTATTTTAATCTATGTATTTATGGGGTTTTTAGTTTTTTATTACATTTCTCTTCTCATTGGTACAACAAGTGTAGAAAATATGTTTTTATGAAAAATAGATATTTTTTCTCCTTTTATGATGGGAATATTTCCCCAATGTAACCATGTTTATAAAAAATTTATAAATGATTTTATGTATTATTAAATATTTATTAATGATTATTTCAACCACATTTTAATTTATATATAATTGATTAAAAATATTTTTTTGAAAGGTTTTTCTTACGACTCACTATTGACATTTTACAAAAGATTGATAGGATTGTTTTATTTTAACATATACAGTATGAGTTGAATTTTCCCAAAATCATATATTTTAATTTTCTTGAATCATATTCTAAAAATATTGAAGGATTTATGACGAAAATTATATTTCTAATATACAATACCACTAAACTCATACTCCCATATTCAGTTATAAAAACCCATTTGTTACATTTTTCTCTTTTATATAACTAAACATGACCTAATTTTTTCCTTCTAAAAAATATAACATAAAATATAAATATAGGATCACATAAATATCTAGGAAAATTTTACGTTTAGTGTTTTTTTTAATAATGTAAAACTCTTATATAAATAAGTTTCCATTTCCACATAGTATCTATTTCTCCAAAAAAAAGTTCTCTATAAAGACACACTGACTACATTCATGGTAACTCCCGTATCTAGGACACCAACAATATTAACATTTCAACCAATCATTATAAACTGGGAAACATAATCTTAACAATGGTACAGGAAAAAAATTATCATTATATGACATGTACAAGGAATGGAAAGTCATTAGTCTACATCATAACTTTGAGAACATATACCAGAGTATTACCTTATCATAAACAAATTTGAGCTCATATAATCATTTACATATACATGAAATCAGATTTACTATTGAAATTATTTCATAAAAAATGTATAATAAAACAGAATTTTAAAATCCTAATCATGAGTTTTTCTTAAAAAAAGTTATAACAAATTAAAACATTTTCATAAAAACATTATCTTTACCATTAAATGGTATAATCATTCCTCAAAACAGATTATATTTACCTTCCCTTATGAAATGAAAATATTTACATGAAAATATGATAGAAAAAAATTGAAGATTCATATAGGCTCCTTGGGATATCAAATTCAATGAACCCTTACAAAAACCCTTATAAATGGAATAAAGTACTCATTTAATTCCAATATAATTCTCTAGAGACCATAATCATTACCCAATGCATTATAGAGCGATATAATGCTCACCCGTTCCCATAAACAGTATCTAAGTAAAAAAATAGTCATGAAAAAAGTAAAATATTTAATTTCCATCATCTAAATCAATAAAATATACTTTTCAACCCATAATTAAAACATTTTTTGATATTAATTATTTTATATTCCTTAAAACCCCATTTTCATAAAAAAATACACATAAAGAAGGGAAAAGGGGTTTAACTTTGATTAAAAACTATAATATTTAAAATAAAACCAAATATAAAATAATGGTAATAGTGGTGTGAAATATTTTGATGTTGTATATGTTGAAATATAATATTCTTTTTTTCTTCAGTAAATAAATTCAAATCATTATTTATAAAAAAAGAAAAATTATTAATTTGAAAACCTTTGTAATATTGTCATAAGGGTCATCAAATGTCATTTATATTTGTTAATTTCAATTTAAATATATTCATAGAATGTATTTTTAATAATATTTACATGGATGTAAATATTTATAAAATTAATATTTAAATCAATTTAAGTGAGATTTTTTAGTAATGTTTTCCTTTCTCTATGCAAAACATGTCACATACATTTTTATTATTAAATTATTATAAACATATCTTAATTAAATACTTTAATAATATTATTTTTAAACATTATTATTAATTTTATGTCAAATATAACCATGTTATAATAATTACTTAATTGATTGAGTTCACATTAGACATTTGAGATAATTCAGTTTATGAGTAGGAAATGGCCTAGGTTGGTTCAATATGGTAAAATTATTCATTTATCCATCATCTCTAGAGTTATAATAAATGATTTATTAAAAAAATTATATATTAAATAAAATTTTTGAATGATCCATGAAAGGTATACATGAAGAAGTAATCTCATCGATTTGTGGAGGTGGTAGTATACATGTACGTATGAATGATGTTATCATTTACTAGTGGATGGAATGGTAAAAATATTTATTACATAATATCATTAAAAATGATGAATTTTTTATGAAAATAATATAAATTAAATAAATCCATCATAATAACCATCCTTGTGAGGTGGTGATGAAAAATAAAACATATTGATTTGTGGAGGTTCTAATCAACGCATACAGACGAGCGATGTTTTCATTTCTCATATGATAGAGAAGGATATAAAAATGGATTATACCGTTAAAAAAATAAAATATCAGTATATGTAAGATATTTGTGTTATTATATCATAATATATAGATCTATTTTAAATATTTATTATAAGAAAGATAAATATAGAACTTGGTTAAGAGTTATTCCTTCTTATTTGGAAAACCTTATTTCAATTATGCTTATGGACTTTAGATTAGTGGAATATGGTCATAGTAATGGATTATAAATGTTGTAAGAGAATTACATAGAGTGAATTAGGTTGATTTTTTGAGATATAAACTAAACATAATTTTTGTTATTAATTTTCGAAATGAGTCATTTTATAGAAAATATCATTGGGGGTTTTATAAATATTTAGTATTTATGGGTCAATAATGTAATTATAAAATTCATAGCGGTGTAAAACGATCAAGGTATGATATTTCAGACCATATGGGATCCCACTTGTTGATTTATATTATTTTTATTACTTTTAAATCAATTAGTAAAATTTTTATTATCAAATAATTCAACTAATGTAATTTCCATTATTATTATGATTTCTAGATGTTAAAAAAGCATGAAAGAAATAAATTTTGAATATAATTTTTTTGGGAATACCTAATAAATTATATATATATATAATTCTTTAGATATCTAAAATAATATAAATATTATAATTTTGATTATTTTTAAAATCATTTACTTATTATTTTATATTTTTCCTAAACATTATTCCATAAACACATAACTGTTTAAGAAAATTTTACAAATATAGATAAATTAAAAAAATTAACATAATTATTATTTATTTAATTCTGTATGAATATTTATTTTCACTAAATATGTATATTTACTCATATATAACATCATATCAACAAAATATTAATTAGGAAATTCAATGAAATATTTATTTGTTTTCCATTATTATCTATAGGACACAGAATTTTACTTTTTTAGAGCTACACAATCTTTTTGTCGAAACTAAAAATGATTTTCCTATATATCATAAAATAAATTCCTATTTTTATATTTTCAACTAGGTTTTATGAAACCTTACTACATTATCATATATGAATAATTATATAAGTTTCATAGTTTTCATATCATCTTTATTTCTTATAGACACCGGAAATTATATTATATTTCATTAAAATTGATTTTTTTACTACTCACCAAAATGTAAATTTTTTTGTAAAATTTAAAAAAAAAATCAGAAGAGGATAAAACTAAACTATTGAATCCAAATATTAACTAAATATAAAAAAATGTAAATCCCAAAATATCAAGAAATTATTAAAAAATAAACACACTAATCCCGATGAAAAACTATTTTCCAGATTAATGCATTTTTTGTATAAAAATGTTTTTATAACAAACATAAATATTATTTTAATTTAAATAACAATATTTGGATTATTTCTATTCCAATGGAATTACTGAAATTATAAAACCAATTAAAAATGGGACTTTGAAAATACCTGAAATAAAATGATAGATTTCTTTATTCCCTAAAAAAGAAATCTTTTTAAAAAAATATAAACATATAAACAAAACACAATTTTGATATGTTAATTTAAAAAATTATATACTTTTTATTAAACTAAATGAATAAGATTGTAATTATCTAAATATATTATTTACTATATAAATAAATAGAATTTTTGAGTAAACATATTTGTTTACTATAAAACCACCTTTCTAAAAATTTAGTACTTATGTTTTTTTTATTAATCAATAAGCTGTATTTATATTAAACACTTATAATTATTTTTCATAATGCATTCATTATGATTCATACTGCTAATTTAATATCAAGGTTTTAATGGTCGCATTAAAATATTAAAAAATTAATATATCACAATTCATTTGAAGCTTGAGGTTTCATGTTAATAAAGATAACGAGAATAGTTTTATTTTAAACTAAAATTTCTAGAGCTATATTCTACCACCTTAATGAAATTAATTTGAAAAACTTTTTTCTCATTCCTGTTAAAAAATGGTAATATTATTTGTTTGAAATCAATTCCAGGGAGTGGAAGATAATAAATTCAATAATAAAAGGGAAAAAATAAATAATTTACAATAGCTTTATTGAAAACCCATATAGTAAAAAGTGATAATAAAAAAATAATTTGAGAAGCATAAAAATGATATGTGAATTTTAATTGGAACAATACAAAACCTTGGTTCCAAATAAGAGAACACTAGTCGAATGTTATAATATATACATGGAATTGAAAAGTAATGATCATATAATTAAGGGGAGAAATAGAGAATAAAGTCTTGAGATTGATAATCTCTTGAAATCTATAAATAGGTATTGGATCGAGAATACCCTCTATTCATTGAAAATAAGTGTAAAAGTATAACATTTTAGTTTCATGGTTATTTTTTAAGTGTTTAGGAATTGTTTTACAATCAAAATATTGAACATGATAAATTATACTTACTTGATTTCATTTCATATCATAAGAACTATTTCTTCTACTGGCTGTGCTTTGATCAATTTTAATTTCAATCTCATCTCTTACACCAAAAACTGAATATTCAAAAATATATTTCTAATCCACAATTTAATGAAATCAAATTATAAAGGATTATAAGATCCAAAATAGGATACCACATTATTACTCTTTTATTTATTCATTATAAAAACCAAAATGGTTAGTAGAGGTTAATATAATATCCAATATAAAAAACCATCAAATAGAGAAAACAATAAATTTATAAATACCAAAAAATAACTCCCAATTTTCAATAAAATTAATTCAATAAAATATAATCTTATGATTATTCAAATTATTCCTAACTAAGTCAAACCCCAAAAATTAGAAATATTTTATCATAAATTCTTCCATTAAAAAAACTTTTATCTCTAAAATATACTTATCTTCTACCTAAATAATCTTAATATCCAAAAAATCTAATATAAAATAATATTCACATCCCATTGATAATTTAACATTTATTCATCTAATAAAAACACAAATTATGCAAAAAACATCCATATAAATTAATCATAATGAGTACAGAAAATGATAAATTCTATAAAAATAAACATAAACAATAGTAACCAATAACATTTCAATCCAATAGTTAGAAATATAGAAAATCATATGCTCCTAGAATGTAATAAACCTTTTATAATAATTATCCACAATTACCTGAATATAAAATATCATCATAACCATAATGGTTATAAATACCATTAATGTTTTCACAAAAAATATAAATGAATTATTAAATTAATATCATTCTAAATTAAACACATAAAAACCCAATCGTTTAATTACCATAATTTGTTTCCTAAAATACATATAATTATATTTAAATTAAATCACTAAAAACCTCAAAATGGGTTTTCTTTCATTGAACTAATCATCAAACTTAAACTGATAAACTTAAGATAGTATTAATAACTCATATGTTAACCTCTCATAAAAATATCATAATATCCATAGTTATCTAAACTGTACTCTAATATGAACTCTAATATCCCTAAAACCATACTCTTATATACGATGCAAAAAACATGATATTTACATTTCTTGATTTGATACAAATAAATGATTGGATTATTTTATGCATGTATTTTATGGTATTTTAATTTATTAATTTATATATTTAATTTATGAAATTTTCACATTTTCTATTTCAATATTTATGATGTGAAAAAGCCTTTACAAGTTATATTCATGATATAATTTTTGAACCTTTCAGGAAACTAAAAAAATAATGTTACACATTTATAAGGGTTTGATGTAGTGGATTATATAAAATACACCCATGACTGTATATTTATGGGGCCAACAGAGACTTTACTAATGAACACTTCTTGATGAAGGAATTCCACCATATATTACTTCTTTTATTTTTTTTTATTACCTCCAATACTTATTGAGTATATATGCTTCTTATTCTCTTCATTCCTAGTATGATGAATTAGTCAATTCTATGAATGGTGACATAATTGTAGGGGGTGTGATTTCATGGATTATTTTAATTTATTATTCAGTGTTTGGATTGATGAAACTATGATTATCAATTCGAAATTTCTTATTTTTTTTAATTACATTATCATTTACTGTGATTTGGGGATTAATATTTTATTTCATTAAAAAGAATTTATGTTTTGTGTATAAATATTATAAAATATAGTTTATTTAGTTCTAAATAATTTTTTGGGTCACCTAGTCATGTGATTTTATTTATTAGATGATCATTCTAGTGTTGATATCATTAGATTTATGTAGGGTACCCAGACTAAGGATTCATGCTGACCTAATTCAAAAACCAAATTTGAATAAACTCACAATCAATTGAATTACTCAAACAAAAACCTAAAAATCATTGAACCTGGCATGCCTCATCACATGATATCAAACCATATCTTTATTATATTTTTTCTATTTATCCAATTAATAAATACATTACTTTAAATTATAATAATTAATTAATGACATAAGATTAAACCTTGTTGGTATTACATTTAGGCTTTCTAAGAGGTAAATTTTTAGTAATCTTGTTTATGTATTATTATTTATTAGATTTGTTTATCATCGTAGTAATTAATGAATCTATATAGGCAATCAATAAACATGAACCAATTTTAGACATCAAAAATATAAAATATAAAACTAAAATATTTTATCATTTACATATCCATGATCATTCTAGGTTTATAGTTTCAAATAGTTATGAAAAACATTAATATAATTTTTTTTTGAATTTCCATAAATTATCCCATTTTCCCAAAAAAAACCTTTATTAAGACACATTTTATCCATTCATGTTAACTAAAATTTTTAGAACATTGAGTTTATTAATGTATATACTCATTAATTATTTCAATGAAAACCCATTTTAAATTTTGCACATGAAAAAAAATTTTCATCAAGTAACATGTAAAAAAAATTAATATATGTTTGTTTGTCCATTTCAAAATTGTGAGATCATATAAGATTGATTTCCATTAATATAATATAATTTGATCTCAAATTATCATTTACATAGACATGAAATCTTATATACTTCTCATTGTTTTTCATAACTCATTTAATAATAAAACATAAAGTAAAAAATGATAATTTTTATTATTCCGTAAAAGACATGAGAAACCATAAACAATATTTCCTTAAAAACATACATTTTTAACACTAAATGGGATAGTCATTTCATTAAAAAAAATTCATTACCATAAATTAGGGAAAAAATATTTCTTTGAAAAGTCATTATAGTGAATATAAAATTCATATATGATCCTTGGGATATTATATTCATAGAATCCATACAAGAACCCTTTGATATCTAATAACATACTAGGTTAATTCCAATATAATTTGTCAGATAATATAATCATTACTTTATTAATTATAGATCTATAACAAGGTTTCCCAATATCATAAAAAACTTCAATTTCCATAACATACATGATACATATAAAATATTGAATTTCCATCATCAAAATCATACAAATATACTTTTAAACCTATAAGTAAATCATGTTGCAATATTGATATGTCTCTTTTCTTTAAAACCCCATTTTAAAAACTAAAATAACAAACATAATGGGAATATTTTTTTTTATGAAAAAGAAATATTGTAATGAAAAATATCAACTAATGGTTGTAGGCGCAAGAATAGCCATTGACAGCATATACATAAAAATATCCCCATGTTTTTCCTTTCTAATGAATGTGAAAACATTATTTATAAAATACATAAAAAGATTTATTTTGAAAACCATTTAATTTTAGTCAAAATTGACTTAAAATATATTATATAATTTATTTATTTTAATTTAAATACATTAAAAAAATCTATGAATATGGTCTTATAGGAAAAATTCTGAAAATCATTTTAAAAATAAATTAAAATAATTTTTATGGTAAAGTATCCTGTAACTCAATCCATTATATCACACATGTCAATAATGTTAATAAATAATTAAATTATATTAATTATTTAAAGTTATTAATAACCTTTTTCACGTTTATTATTCATTATTTTGAACTTTTGAACATGTTATACATAATAATTTCATCAAATAAGCTCATGTTGGATGTTTGAGACCATTCGACTTATAGGTTAGAAATAGATTGGGTTGGTAAACTATGGTCAAAGGGGATATTTTTCTATCATCTACATATTATTATTCATTAAACTATTTTCATTCTTATTTATTATATACAATTTTATAACCATCCAAGAACATCTTATATAAAAAATAAATCAGATAACTTCATGGAGGTAGTATACCACAAATACACATGAATGACATTATAATTTTTTAATGGACAGAAAGGTAATAATATATATGATATCATATAATTAAAATAATATAATATTTTATTTATTATATTATATATTAATTAAATCGATAATAATAACCATATTGGTTAGGCGGTGATATGAAACGAAACACATCTCCACATAATGGTGGTAATTCACACATATAAATGAGCGATGTTTTCATTTCCCATAGGATAGAAATGGAGATTAAAAAGGGTTGTACCATTAACATAATAAAATAATATTATATTCAAGATTACATGTTCTTATAAAATCATGTGAAGGATATATTTGACCAAGATTGTAGAAGAAATAAAAATAAATAACTCAGTTAAGACTTATACATTCATCTTTGGAAGGCCTCCTTTTGAATGAGATTAAGAAATTTGTAGAATAGGTTTATAGTCACACTAATGTATTTCGTGAATATAAATGAAATTTTATATATCCATTTGGTTAGAGTTTCTATAGAAATCAAGAAATCTAGTAGTGTTATAAATGGTTGAAATGAGTCCCTTTTATAGGAAAAAACCAATAATGTTTTTCAAATATTTAGTCTTTAAGGGTCAAAAATGTGACTAAGAAATAAAAATTGGTAGAAATATATCATGGGGTGAAATTATAGACCATCGAAAATAATAAATTTTAATTAATATAGTTTTTTTGAATTAAAAAATATTAATTAAATAATGATTTTTATAAAATACACATAAAGTGATATTCATTATTACTGTATTATCTTAACTCCAAGAATATAATGACAACCAAAATTTTAAAATATAATAAAGTATAATATCCATATTACATTATAAATATATATGAATATAAATTAATAGACAAAATAATCAAAATATTATATTTTTTTATTTTTTTAAATCAATTACTTGTTTTTTATTTTCTTTTCATTACTGTTTCACTGTGGAGGAGTAAATTGTTTGGAATATTATATTATTTTTTAAAAAATTTAAAAAATATTAATATAATACTGAATTAATTTACTACATCATCATTTTTTTATTTTCATTAATGGTCTATATATACTCATATCTATATCTTAATGTCTTATTTTATATATAATTCTTACTTTTCTTGTCTTACACAAGCACTTCTCAGTAATTTGGATAAGATCATTTTTATGTAAATAAAAAATTCGTAAATATCATTAAATATCATTAATTAAAAACTACATTAATTAATCAGTTTCATCGAGGACTTATTCAATAATAAATATTATATTTAAGATATACAATTTGACTTTTGTAGCGATGTGAGACCTCGACACATAAAAGTGTTTTATTATTTGTGATGAAATAAATACTAATTTATATGTTTTAAATTATTATGGTTTTATATTTTTATTATATGATCATACACGAATTTTTGAACATGTTTTATAATATTTAATATCAAATTTATGTCTTGTTGATATCATAAAAGGGAACACATTTCAGAAAAACTTTATTTTTTAAAAATTAATAAAAAATAAAACTTTATTAGAGAAATTATAAAAAAATCATATGAAAAATATAACTTCATGTATCTAAAATAATAATTCTATTTAATGAAATTATATTACTATAATATTTATAAATTACATTGAATATGAACGTGAAAAACGTGATGAAAACCATTTTCCAAAAAGAATACATTTTTTAGGTATAAAAGTTTTTTCATACAGAAAGAGAACACATTGTTAAATTCAAAGAAATAAATTGAATTAATTTTAATTAAAATTAATTAATGAAACATTCAAATAAATTGAAACCCAAAAGTTAAATTGTAAATACCTGGAATGAATAAGATAAAATCAGCATTTTCACTACTCACTGAATAAATAAATATTTTCTGAACAATCCTAAAATTCCACCATAAGATCATTTGGACAAGATTATTTAAGAATGATATAATTTTAAAACATAAAAATTTTAATCATTTAGTAAATTAAATATAATCTACTAACACAAAATTAAATAAAAATTTTTATAATGAAACATATTTTTGAAGCATAAAATGACTATATTAAAAATTAATAGTAATTTATTATAACAAAATAAATACATTTTCTTTAGATAATGCCATTAAAAATAATTTTGGAAAAGTTTTTATTAATATTATTAACATAATTTAATGGCTATATTATAATTCACATATTAATATTTCTATTTTTATTTTATGTATTAAATTTATTAAGGAATAGTATTTCATCTTAGGAAAGAAACCAAGCATATTATTATTTTAAACTAATTATCTCAAGTGTTACGCCCATTTTCTAGGAATATTGGTATTGAATGTTTCCAAAAGGAGATGTTTTATATTTATTTAAAAAATTTATATTAAATTCTTGTATGAAATTTATGTTCATTTTCAACAACATCATATAACTATTGTTATGATTAACTAGTGATATGTTCTTATGACAAAATACAGTTTTCTAGATTAATTATGATTATGATGATCTTAGTATGATTTCATGAAATGTTTTTTTTTTCTATGGGATAAATAAGGAATGGTGAGCTAATGGATTCTCTTATGATACACGCCACATCATTTCTATAGATGGATCATGATTATTTTATAATGATATATTTAAAAAAATGATTCCTTTCTATGAGTTATATTATAAGGACATATTTAATATTTTAATTATATTTTGGAAAATATATGTATGATTTTTATTATGTGATGGGTGGTCTCAAAATTAAATAGCCCTGTAATTTTACAAACAAAGATTGATATATAATGAGATAAAATGTACTATAATGGAAAGTAGATTAAATTTAGTTAGGGTCCTTTTTCCACTCTAATAGTTTTAGGAGTGAAACTTGATTAAGAAAATTAAGGTATTTGATATGAACCCAATCTACTGTAGGACTTATTTTTCTATGAAATTATTTTCATTTAAACATGATAATAGATATTATGGAATGGGTAGTGATCACAATCTATAATTGAAGTATTAGAAGTGATCCTTAAATAATAAAATTCTTTTTTATGTTGATGATTATGATATGTATATCCTATTAAATTTTCTAATGCATATGAAATTTTTTCATGGCTCATGAAAGATTAATTATTATTCCTCACTCTTATAACTCATTAATTTTTAAATTCTACAGAATTATGTAATGAAACATGTATTTGTGATATGTTAGTCATTTTTTATTGAAATTATAATTTATTATCCTAATATAATGCCCTTAAACCTATCTTATCCTTCCATATGATCATCAGTTTATATCTCCCATGTATACTCTTGTCGAGCATCTACGGTCACCCATTATTTTGTTTCCATTTTCCATGTTATGAAGAATATTTATAAGTAGTTTATGTCTAAGATTGGTAATGTGAGAGAATAAATTTCTAGGATATGTTGGATATATTTTATGAAATAAGTTAATTATATATAATATCTCTAATGAAACTAAAACATTATAATTATTGATCTTGTAAAATTATTGTATGAATTGAATATTTTTCTAAAATGATGTAATACTTATGTATGTTATGCTCTGGTCACCTCAGTTGATATCAGAATATGGGTTTGGTTATATTTATAGATTAATATAAGGGAATTATAAGGATATAAAATAAGACATCCTATGAGTAGATGAATGTGATATAGAATGAACCTAAAAGAGTTATATGTTGATATTAATGTGACATAATTTATGATATTTCATGAATTACTTTCATGATTATATTATTTACGAAACTGATTTTTGTAGATTTAATATTACACTATTTTTTTGTTTTAGTAAATTGATAGACCCATAAGGAATCATCCTAATAATCAATGTGATTGAAAAGGAAATGAGAAACTAAATGACATGGGCACTTGAATTGAATTTTTTTTATATGGTAATAAAAATATCTTAATCCATTAATAATGTTCACCTTCCAAATGATTAAATTTGATACCAATGCACAATTTATATTTTCATATGGTAATATCAAACTATATTATTGTGGTCCCCTTATCCATCAATGTAAGAGTAACATATCAGTTACACAGAAAATATACTATATTTGCTCTAGTGTTTGAACATAAAAATGTTTTCCTTTGAGTATATCTTATTTAAGGTGATTTAAGATTAATGGTGTGCTCTTATTAAGAATATGAGGTAAGGAGATTAAATTTATACCATTACATGGGAATAATTTAATAATCTATTCCCCGATATGTATTTTTCAATGATTTTCTTAGATAAAAATGGAGAGGGAGTTTTTGGAAATGAATAAAAGGGGTGATGAATCAATCAATACCTATGAGGGAAATTTCATAAGTCTTTCCAGGTATGATTTTGTTTTAATTAGTGACCCTAAAATAAAAAATGAGTGATTATCTATTGTCTTGATACCAAGTATGTGAATGAAATTATATATTAGAGATAGTGATAAATATGATGATATTATTTGATGTATAATAAATTTAGAAATATATGTTTGAGACTCTCATTATTCTTTTGATTTTTGAGATAAGAAGAGAAATATTAAATTTCTAAGAAATTATAGAAATGATATAACTGGATGAATGAAAATGTAACTTCATTTATGCATGAAATATGGAAGTAATAATGGGGGGAAATCCATATGGGGTGCCGTAAATTTTATAGTTGCATAAAATATCGTTATCGATATAAATAATGATAAAGAGATGTGGAGAGGCCAATAAACAAAAGGAATGGTGAGAAATCTCAACAAAATGGTGTAGCCTCTGTTTAGTGGTATTATTTATAAGAATATGTACATCCTGATAATTAGTGCATGAGTTACGGTGTTAAGCTAGACAATATTAATCAGTAACCACTTTTGTATAGAGACAAAGGGAATAGTCATCAAACAACAACAGATCAAGTGGGTCCTGAGAAAAAAATTGGGGAAAGTTACAATTAGCCGCAACTATTGAATTGAAAATATATTTTTTGATTATTTATATACTGACTTTCTAGATCTGAAGAATTTTTTAATGGGATCATGTCAACACCTCAATTATTTGGTCTCAAGTAAGAAATAAAAATTATTAATTGCACGATGATTTCATATCATGTTTATAGTGCACATCCTATAGATTTCTATTAGAAGGTGCTTTATTAAAATATTTTTATTCTCTTTATTGTTAAAGTTGGAATAAATTTTGGCAAGGAATGCATTTATTTATATAGATCCCATATCAACTTCTGAGTAAGTGATTTCATAAATGTTATTTGATTAAACATATTATTTTCTATCAGTGTGATGATGAATATGAATTTATAATGAAAATTTCTCCAATTTAGTGGGTATTAATACTTATTTATGATGGAAATTTATATCACATAATTAGAGAAAAACAAAAAATTTAAGATATTCCTACTATTTTAAAATTATATGATTTATTTCTAAAATAAATTAATTTTTTCCTTAAAATTTTGATGTTTATTTATCAATATAATTTATACCTTGTACTACACCTACCATAAAAATCCATATAAAACAGGCTTGATTTTGTTACAGGAATTGAGTATAAAACCATCGAAGAATATAGAAAGGGTATTAGTATGTCTGAGTGTTTCACCATAGGATGAACCATTTCTTTTTGTTAAGAAGATTAATGTATCAACACAAATTTCCATTTATTATAAACATAAGAAGATCAGAATTAAGAAAATGATGTCTCTACCATATATCCTTGATTTATTTCATCGATTATAAGGACCTCACTTATTTTCCAAGATTGATCATCAATATTGATATCATCAATTGTGGGATAAGGAATAGGATATATCCCAGACAGCCTTCTTAATGATTTATAGTCATTATGAATTTATAGTAATTCCATTTAAACTTCCCAATTCCCCTACTATCTTGGTATAAATAACAAATAGGCTCTTTATAGATAGCCTTGATCGTTTTTTAGTTGTCCTTATAGATGATATTCTTATATATTCAAATAGAAAGGAAGACAATGAATATCATTTAAAGATTCTTTTTATGTACTTCAGGAAAGAGTAGATCAATTCAAAATTTAAAATTTGTGAATTTTGGATATTGAAATATTCATTCTTTTCATATATAATATCAATAAATGGAATCTCATTAAACTGTTTAAAAATTAAAATTGTAGAGTAATGTCCCAAAACAAAATTGATAACCATGATTTATTTTTTTGTTACGTTTGTTTGATAATTTACACACATTTCAAGGGATTTATCAAAGATATATAATCCATTAACCATACTGACATGAGAGGGTTAAAATATTCCATGGAGGACTAAATGTGAGTAAAATCTCAAGGATTTGAGTTGAAGGTTAATAGTAAAACTATAATTAAAATACCCTATAGTGGAGAGGAGTTTGTTATCATTAGTGATGCATCAAATTATATAGTTGGATTTTTTCATAAAAAGAATGTTATGGTGATTTTATGTCCCAACCTCCATTTTAAAATTGATGAGAATAATTACACTAATTATGATTTAGATCTCATAGAGTTAATTTGTTTTTCATTGAATATGTTATGGATTTTTCCTTATGATGAAAGGTGAGAAGTATTTATTTTTCATAAAATTTTGAAATATTTATTCAAGTAGAATGAGTTTAATATGTTCCAAATGAGATTCTTGTAGTTGATTAAGGATTACAACTGCTCAATACAATACCACCCAGGGAAGGTGAACAAGGTGGTTGGCACACTGATTCAAAAATTACTTGAATTTTTTTACATTATGATGATAATAAAAGATCCAAAAATTATAAATTTACACAATATAGATCCTGAAATAATGAGTGATTTGATATATGATATCATTATTATTTTTTATCCCAACTATACATCCTTGTGAGCGTTAAAGTGGTATAGAAGGAGGATATAGAACTATAGAATATTTTGATAAATGATACCATTTTTACCTATGATTATGATGTAATGATAATGTTAGAGAACTATGAATGTGTCCCATCAATAAAAAAATTTAAAGAAGTAACTATTTAATGAGGCTCATTGTTCATCATTCTCTATTCATTCTAGATATATGAAGATGTGTAGAGATCGGAAAGAGTATCATTAGTTGGATAACATGAAATGGTATATTGTAGTGTGTGTATTCCAATTGAAATTATGTTAATAAGTTAAGTTTGAGAGACACAAGTCTAAGGGTATGTTAAAACCATTACCCATACCATAATGGAAATGGGAAAACATCACCATAGATTTCATCTTCTAAATCCCCAACACATCAAAAGGACATAATTATATTTGTGTTATAGGGGTTTTCTATAAAAAATGAACACATTTTTTACTATTAGAGAGGATTTATCTCATGATATGTTTAACGGGATATAAAATATTTAATTGGTGATGTATCACCTTGATATTTAAAAAAATATTCCATAGGAATATAACACGCATCACTGAGCTTAAACGAACTGTTATACACTATCAAAATATTAATATTTTGACACAATAGTTGCAACATACACATTAAAATTGGAGGGTGTGAATACGATTTACTATATTATGATATATATATATATATAACGATCATAATCAATAAAAATTTATTTATTAATTCTTAGGAAATAAACACTCAATATTTTAGTGAATTAATTCTAATACTTATTGTAAAGTTTTATTAATATGTTTGAGAAAATAATATAATAATTTCTTCCAACATTTATAATATTTATTTGAAAAAATTATATTAATTTTAATAATCATAATATAAAAATTTATTTACATTCAATTTTTGGGATTTTACAAAAAAATTTATTTTCATGTGAATAGTGTAAATAGTTTTTTTATTGAAAATGAATTTTTTTTCAACCATTTGAAAAGTAAAATTTTATTTAAAAATTTTTAAAAGAAAAAATATATATTTTATACTATTAGATATCTAATTAATATTATTGGAATCAATTTTCAAGTTGAATTTGGTATAAAAATATTCTCATGCATAAAAGATATTTTTCAAATATACGGATTTCACCTAGTTTAGTTTTAAATTAAATCTTTAAAATTATTATTTTTAAATAAAATAATGTATTACATATTTAAATTCAGTATTTACAAATTTATTTTTTATTTTTTGAAAGTATTAATATTAAACATAGTAGTTTTTTCCATGTTAAAGGATAAATTGTGTAACTAATGATAATAATAACATTATAAGGAAAATACAATGAAAATAAAAAATATTTAACATTATTTTATGCATTAAATTTTTCTAATATTTGGTTATATCAATGTTTTTGGTAATTTTGATGATATTATGGTCTTTATGATATTTTGTTTGATGAAAAGTCAAACATGTCACACTCGTGTTTTTAATAATTATAAAATGTTTAATATATGGGTATCTAGAGTATATTATAGAGTATACATATTATTTTGATTGATAAATTATGTATATTAATCACTATAATTTATTTCTAATTTTTAGTTAAGAAATACTGACCTTAAATTCTTACACAATGCTGAAGCATTATTTAATAAATTATTTGAAAAATCAAATTATTGAAATTTTAAATGATAAATTTAATATAATTGAAATAAATAATATGATTCATGAATTGTATATATATATATTATGTTTTTGGTATATAATAAATTATTTGGATTGAAATTTAAGTGTTGTATTGATATTATTAAGGTCGATGTTAGGAATAGTTCTAAAAATTGACATTATTGATATTTTAAAATAAATAATTATGTATTAAATGAAATAAATAAATAACAGAATATTCCATGTGATTATGATATTATTTTTAAATAAACTATGGTACATTTATTGGCTATTTTTTTCATTTAATGTAATTATGTTTAGCCTGAAGGTGTAAAACCCCTTATAGTTACTCTAAGTACTAAAAGGGTTAACGAGTGGATAATACGAAAATATATGGATAAAAACATAATTATAACCTATATAATTTATATTTTATTATATTATTTCAACCCATAGTCATAAAATTTTTAAAATAAATGAGTTGAGAACCATTTGAAATTTAATATTAATTCAGGTTAATTTAATATTTTAAGAATGTCACAAAGTGTCGCTCACCACATTTATAAAATAGAAACTCCTCCCTAACATATTTACCCCACATTGAGAAGTGTAGATTGACCAAAAAATACCCATTTAACTGCCCAAAGTCGTTATACATATTTTTTAGGTTCTTTACCTTCCAAAATAGCAACCCTATATTCTTTAAGAAGAGATCTAATGTGAGTCCATCGAAGAAGAGGTAATAGTGTTTATAGACTCTTTCATGTTTATTTCATCTTCTACATCCTCTTAATGTGTATTAAACATAAAAAAATACAAAATTTAGTATCATAAATAAACAAATATGTTATTATGGTTACAAGAAAACCATATTCCATCTCTTTTTCATCTTATGAAAAGAAAAAGCATTGATCGTGCATTTGTATAGCTTACGGTCTCCACATATCGGTGTAACTCATTTTTCTATCTATATAACATGGATTGTTAAAATAGTGGATGTATTTTTTATATATTATTTATATGAAATAAATATTATTTTTTAACTTTTTTTATCATATATATACCATCTTTGTCTCTAATCTTTTGATAAATGTTAATGTCCCTCGTGAGTACGTACGGACAACCACCTGCATGAAGCGATGTGGTCCTTTATTCATTTACACATTAAATGGATGGTAATAACGGTCTATTTAATTAATATGTATTTTATATTATAAAATAGTGATTCTATAAAGATTAATTATTATTTACATCTTTTATTTCATCCTCCAAAATGTGAAATTTGCATTCATGCATACATACAACCTAATGTGTCCATTAACAGTGTCATTCATTTTTATATCTCTATATTTTATATATGAATATGAATATCTATATAGTTAATATATATTATCAATATAGCATGAATAATATTATGGTGATGATGGAACCCTAACAAATGAACAATTTTTAAAACTATCAAACCAAATTATTCAATAAAAATGAGGTTATAAACACCCAAAATAGTGATTTTAATAATGAATTAATAATAAATGGATGATAATATAATATAAGTAAATAATTAATGTTCTAATATATATCATTATGGTTAGGAAAATATATTTATAATAATTATATATTCGTTATATAGTAGGATTCAACACATACAATTGAAACCAATCACGAGGTAAGTGTTTCTCGTCTCACATTTACTTCTGGGTGACATATGTCATTTTCAACAATTATTTCTTTTTTATGGTTTATATACTATAATTTTGAAATATTATATCATTAATCAATTTCTAGTCCTGATATTTATAGTTCCATTTGATATAATTTATTTTACGGGACATATGATTCCATAGAAAACCACATCGTAACTCATTATTTCACAATATCATAATTTTTTTGGAGTGTTTATTTTTAATTCTCTGTTGAGTAACATTTATATTCAATTCACATGTTTACTAAAAAATTATTATTTTTTAAATATCTTCCAATTATTTTTAAATTCATTTTACCCTTGTTTTTATATTTAAAATGTGATTTAAAATGAATCTTCCTGTCATTTTTTGAACAAGGTACTTTTAACTTTTCATAAAAAAGTGTGTAAAGAAGGTTTTTTAAAAATACAAGTCATGAATGTAATTTCCCATAATCAAGGTTACTATATGATTTTATGCTTCCATTACATGTTTATATAATTCTTTATAATCATTTGGATTTTATTATTAACAGAAATGTTTTTATATTTGAAATATATTTTCAAAGTAAAACTGTATTTCTATATAGAAACATTCCACTAATCTATATAAACAATTCTCATTTATGTCAACATGCATTTTTTTATCTTATTATGAGAATATAAAATAAATATACCATCCACCATATTTTTATTAATGTTTTATAATAAATTTAAATGGGGATGTACATTTTTTATACCATTCTGTATATTTCTTTTGATGGTTTGTGATTATGTTTATTGGTTTAAAAATTATTGATATATGTTTCAATAAAACTTATTATGTTGATTATGTTTCACTGTTTCATTTGAGTAATTTATTGAACTAATTACTTTAATGGTGGTCCCACTATAGACAATTCATATATCTTTTGGTCTCATGAGACAAACTAGCTTTGGTATTAGCTTAAGACATACCCATTTATGTAAGATCTCGATGGTATGTTTATGATGTATGAAATTGTGAATTTCATCATTATAATTTTATTTATTTATTTGAATATGATTATTTGATTAGGTATAATGTCTATGGAAATGTATCAAGTTCATGTTTTTATTTATATTTATGTAATTGATAATAATTTATTTCATCAATATTATTCTTTGTGTTTAAGTTACTAATTATAATAAATTTTTTGTTAGGTATTTACATTTTCATATTGATTATACCTTATTTATTCATTATATCCACTATTTTAGGGATACCCATATTGAGAATTAGAGCACACCCATTCATTATAAATATTTTCCCTAGGATTCTGGAATGTGTATTATAATTGATATGCATGGATATAATAAATGGAATAATGTTTTGCTCGAAAAAGATAATATTTGTATATTATTTTTCATATAAAAATTTCATATTCATGTATGTGTCTAGTTTACTAAGAGCACTAAAAGATTTGTTTCCTTGGGATGTGATTCATTGTATCTACTACAAATGTCAAAAAGTAACCACTGACTCTTAGCGACTAGAGTTGGGGCCTATGTAGTTTGTTTAAGAGAAACTATTGTAGAAACCATGGGTATTAGATTTTGTAAAATAGGGATCAGGGAATCATGACCCTAAAATTTTTCATTAAAAATATTTTTAAATAAACCATTCATATGATTTTTAGATTAGTTATACATAAAATTTTAATTTAATTTAGTGTTTTAATAGTTTAAAAATTATATATTTTATTACTAATTTAATTTAGAGTATGAAATATTTAAGAAATGGTTTCTGTTTTAGAGAATGGAAACCATATTAGTACATATACTCCATATAGGGATCCCCCCCATAGTAAATACAATGATGATTGAGCTAGATCCATAGATAGAGGTTAAAAATTTATAACTATATTGTGATAGCTAACTCGGGTTATGAGGAATAACCTTGACCATATAGAGAATCCTAATAATCCACTAGTGTAGTGTATCAATGTTAGGATACACCATATGTTAGAAACAAACATCTTTCTATGGGACTAAAAATAAATTTGTAGCTGAGCAATGGAAATGTTCTTTACATACCTTAATTATCACTATAGAAATTAATGTAAGGGGGAAGGTTATCATTGATGTTTATCATCTCTAATGAGATATGGTTCACTGTCAGTAATTTATTCAAAACACTAAATATTAAGAGGAAATAGAAAACATGAAATAGATTGATTTTCAAGAATATATCTTATAAAACTATTTTCCTTATGAATTTCAATAAGATATGGAGAGGTAATTATTTAGTCTGACATTGATGGAGGGTGATAATATCTCTATGTATGAATCCTACTTTACATGGTTATAAAGTAATGCTATGAACAATCATCGTAATCTAAAAGATTAATATTCACAATTTAATTTTGGTGATTAATTGAATAATTTAAAGGGAAATGGTCACCCAAAAATTCTCATCATAAGAGGATATAGTATCTTATACTATTAAGATATAAAAAACATATCTAATTCATTTAGTTTGAATGGAATATAAGAGAATTTGATTATAGAAGATAAAAAAATTGACAAGAGGATTGAAATAAGTAAGTATTTTTTAACATGTAATAATCATGAAATGGAACACTATGATACCTGTGTGTAGGTAATGTGAGTTTGATGCAAGTCTTGGGAGAAATCCCACCATGATAGTGTTGGAATGGGAGATGAAGAAGATTTTGATGTGATATTCATCTAATGTACTGATATGGTCCACCAATAAAATTATTTCCCAAATAATCAAACTAATATTACATAGAGGAAGCTAAATGGATCAAGGAAAATCCTTTCTTGTTACTATTGGTGATGTGGAATCATTAAAGTGCTTCTGCATTTGGATTTAATAATTATGATGAAAATTTATTTTATCAATGATATTCTTGTTATAATAATTATGACATATATAAGTATTATATTATAGTACTTCTTGTAGGATGTAGAAGTGTTTGATGAATAGTACAAATAACCAAGAGAAGTGATTATATAGAAATTTGATATTTTGACATAAACATGATTTTGGAAAGATACTACTAAATATTTTCCTATTATTGATATAATAATTATAATGTGATGTTTGTGGCATAATAATGATGACTGTGAAAATTTCTAGTGACTTTATGGAGTTTATTACATTTTCTAGATTCATGAAATGCATTTGATGATATGATATTTAATTGAAGTGATAAGAAGAGATTTAATTCAGGGAATCATGTATGTATTCATTAAGATTTAATAGTGACTGAAGTTATTACCATGTTTTAAGAGAATATGTTATCTATTTATTAACATGATTGGAAAGTGACATTATGAACTGCTATATGGTTTCTAGGGATAAATGTTTATTCAAATTATTTGATTATGAATTTGGCTAGTATATTCCTCCAGTGTATTATGGTTAACTACTTATGTAATGGAGGACATTGGACATTGGAAAATATTATTGAGGTTATTTTATTAATAATCATATTGTGTAACAACTGCTAACCATTTTGGTTTTAGTAAATATTTGAAGGCATAAAGAATAACCATCTAGTATTATTTTTCAGTAATAGTGATTTATGAATAAAAAAATAATCATAAAAATCCATTTCATAGAGTAAGATATAATTTTGAAAGATATAAAAGAACAAGTAAAGTAAAAAATTATTCTTGTGACATGGAATTAATTTAGTAATTTTATTTTCACTGGTGCTTTATATAGATATTAAAATAATCCCATGACATTAGAAAAATAATTCTTCAATGAAAATGTTATCCATTCAGTTTTCATAACGAGATATTATTTTTCTCTTCAATATATATATTTTTACTTCCCTCCAATGTTCTCATATATATTAACTTAGTCTTTTTGTGACTTGCATATTTTCTTTTACCTTTTTTAAAGAGGATGTTTTATTAACCCTTTTTATGATATGGGTTCTCCACCAAGGTATTATGAAATTTCAAACCCTTTATTATCAATAAAATTATCAAATTTAGAGGACTAAATCTATTTAATGTTTGGATAATGTGAAATCATCATATTTTAAAAAGGTTGATAGCATGTATTACATGAAACATCAAGCATAAGTGAATCGTGATACACTATAAAAATATTATTATTTTAACCGGCCATTATAACATATCCATTAAAATGGGTGGGTGTGAATTTTATTAACCCTATTATGAAATATATGTATATATATATATCATACTAAATTCTATTAATTCTTATGAAATAGACAATAAATGTTTTAGTATAGTCATTTTATAAGTTTATTAAAAAATTAATTATATAAATTTTCATTAAAAATAATATAAAAAATATTTCCACATTTAGAAAATTTATTTTTAAATTTTAAATTATTTTTGAAAATCATAATATACAAGTTTAGTTAGTGTTATGTTTTCTATTTTTTCTGAAAAAAATTATTTTCCAGTGAATAGTGAAAAATATGGATTTTTATTGAAAACAATATTTCTGATTCAACCCTATTAAAAATTCCATTTTATTTCAATATTGTTTAATAGTAAAATTAGTTATATAATATTGTTAATAAACTAATTATGTTCATTATATTAAATAATATTGTTTCATTTGGTTGAAAAACATTTTTTCATAGAAAGAAGTTGTTTTTAGAAAAGTGTTTTTCATTGTGTTTTTAAATTGAAATATAAACTAAATTATACCACATATTTGTTTTTAAATTAGATTAATGGATTAAATATTTGGATTCATTAATTCCCAATTTATAAAATATTTCCATATTTTTTATTAAATATTTGTAGTAACTGTAGTAATTTTTTTACCACGATAAAGGGTAAATCAGGTTTTTAATATTACATATAATATAATAAGGAATATAAAATTACCTAGAGGTTTAATTAATATAATTTTATGATTCCATTTCATCCATATTATTCCAAAATCTAGTAAAATGTAATTTCCTGGCACATTGGATGTGATTATGACATTTATAGTATTTTATTTCAAGGAAAGTCAAACATGGAACACTATTGTTTTTAGTAACTATAATAATTTTAATATGTTGTTATCAAGATGATATTCTAGGATATAAATATTAAATATAAATGGCTAGAAATCATCATGTTGTTATTTATAATTTTTACTGAAG
This sequence comes from Viscum album, assembly GCA_963277665.1. Lineage (NCBI taxonomy): Eukaryota > Viridiplantae > Streptophyta > Magnoliopsida > Santalales > Viscaceae > Viscum > Viscum album. The sequence continues at coordinate 1,665,531,652 of OY728143.1, read as the reverse complement.
AAATAATTTACATAAATGTTTACACATCACAGATGCAATAATTATTCAACTAATAGAAAATTCAAATAAATGATATTTAAACTATTAAAAGAAATATAATTAGAGATAATTAATTTTATACATGATTTATAAAAATCAAAATTACATGATAGGAATATAATAAAATATTTGGTTTAAATTATTAGTGTTATGATATTATTAATTTCAATGTAATGAATAGTTTTAAAACTACAACTATTAATTTTTTATAATAAATTATATTTTATTAAATGATTTAAAATTTTATAAAAATTATATATTAGGAAAAGTGATTAGGATATTTTTTTTAATATCAATCATCTTCCTTTTAGGGTCCATTATTCTATTTATGGTAATTATATTTACCCTAATAGAGTAAACAACCTTGCATAAAAGGTAAGATATGGAAGTGATAACGAAAGGTTAAATCCAAAATATAAGGATAAAAAATTGTTAAAACGCATATAATTATATTGGTTAAGAGTATTTAAACACATAATCTTATAATATAAAAAAATATGATTTTTTATCGATTTGTTATTAAATATTTATTTGTATTAATTTAATATTTTATGAAATTTTAGAAGTGTCCCTCACTTAATTTATAAAGGGGGTCCTAATCCCTTAATTATTAAAACCACAGTGAGCCATCTAGATAGAGAAAAACCTATACATAAATCATTATAATAACCTAATCCATGTTCTTGAGTTCTTACCCTTCCAAAATATAATCCCTAGATTCATGAATAAAGAATCTAATGAGAGTTTAGTGATGATGATATAATCATCATTACCAGCTTTTTCATGTTTATATATTCTTATACTTCAACTTCATGTGTTGTACCCATCATGTAACAATAAATCTATTATCATAAATATATTGAGATGTTAGTATATATTATAGTAAATCCATATTGTATCTATTTTCCTTACTATTAAAGAATAAAACATCACTCATGCGTACGTACAACATACCATCTCCACATAGAGGTGTAATTTGTTTTTCATCACCACATTACATATATGGTTATAAGGATGTAACTAATTATTATATATGTTATCAATTACATAATGTTTCCCGTATATATTTGTGGACTACCACCTCCATGAAGGGATGTGATCCTCTTTTCATTTATTCTTGATATGGATGGTAATAGGGATATATTTAATAAATATGTATGATACATATGATATAATAATTATTATTGAAAGAATTATAATTAATCACCTTTTATTCATTAAATCCGTTGAAAAGTGAAAACAGTATTCTTGCGTACATATATACTACTGTCTCCATCAACGGGGTAATTAATATTTGTTTTTTCTATTTTACATATTAATATAAATATTTATATATATAATATATATGAAATTTATACCATTAATAATATTCTGGATATTATGGTACCAATATAAAATTATAAGTACTGATGCTATCAAACCAATTCAAACATGAAAAATGAAGTTGTTACAACCTGTAAAATTTATTTTCACAATAAATTGATATCAAAAGAGTGATAATATATTTTAAGTTAACCATATATGGTATAAAATATATGATTATGGTTTTAGAAAATATTCATAATAAATCTATATTAAGTATAAATAATGTTGTAATGCGTACAAATGGAATCGAACTTAAGGTAAGGGTTTCTCAAATCATTTTTACTTCTGTGAAATGTATTTCAAATTCACAACTTATTTTTCTTTTGGGTATTTATACTACCATTTTTCTATATTACATCATGAATATATTTCTATTCATGGTATTTATTATTTCATTTCATGTTATTTCATTCAGTGGTCGTATGATTCAAAAGAAACCCTCATGGAAAGTGTTTATTTTACAATCTCATTACAATTCAAGATTGTTTATTTCTAAGTCTCAACGAAGGAACATTTATCTACCATGTCTATATTTTCAATGAATAATTTAATTATTTTTAATATTCTACAAATATTTTTGAATTTCATTTTTACACTCTTTTTTACTTTTTTAAATAATAAAACGAATCTTCCTATCATTATGTGAACACGAAGATTTTAAAATTTTCATGAAAAAGCATGAAAGGATTGTTTTTTCAAATTATAAATAATTAAATTAATTTTATTCCATCATGATACATCAATTATTTGATGAATCCTTTAAAATTTTACAATTTTATTTTCATTTAAAAGTATTTCTTTATTACATTCCATGTATTTATATATTAAAAATTATTTTCAAAATAAATGATTAATTTTCTTATAAAATTTTCCATTTATATCTATATTTAATTATAGTCTATATAAACATAATTTGTTTCATATTATGAAAATAATATATTATAATTATTACAACCACCTCATTTCACTGGATATTTTGTGGTTATTTTTACTGGGGATGCATAATTTTCATTCCATTCACAAAATTACATTCAATGGTTTATAACTAAGTTTATTTATTTCATAAATTATTAACATGTATTATGCAAGTTTTAGTAAAAATGTTTATATTGATTGGGTATTATTACTTCTATATGTGTAATACATAAGACTTTGTATGTTATGGGTGGGACACGCTAGATCCCCTCGATGCATAGGTAGGTCTCATAAGTGAAACTAGATTGGGTATTAGATGAGGCCTTACCCATTCTAGTAATATGTCTTGGAATGAGACAGTGATGGTATTATTATGATGTCTATAATTATTTATTACATTCATATAAATTTTGTTATTTATTTCCATATGATTATTCATTTGGTTAGAATATAAATGGATAAGTTTCAAAATCATGTGATTATTTTAATTTTATTATTTGATAATCATTTATTCATACCATATTATTACTATTATTATTCAATTTAATCAATAATTGAAATGGTTTTTCATTTATTTATCTTCTTATATTGATTATTATTATTTATTCATGATAGTTTCTACTTTACAAATTCCTAAAATGATCATTAATGCTAACCCATATCATATGTTTCCTTTCATCTAGATTTCTAGAAGTGTATTGTGATTGAAATATAGGGATATTCTAAAGGGAATAGTGGGGTACTAAAATATTATACTATATTTTGTATTATTTTTTCAATTGTAATATAATATTCAAGTATGTATCTAGTTTTCCAACACTATTAAACTATTAATTACTTCATGATGTGATTCCATGTATCTAGTTACAATGTAACAATGTTACTACGGACATTGATATACAAGAGTACGGGCCTTTACCGGTAAGGTTTCATGGATTACCACATTCTATTATTCCTTATCAAGATATAAGTATTACCTTGTAGTACTTGAGAAGTATTTAATAGATGATGAAATATGGGGTATATCATTGGTACTATATATCATCCTCAGACAGATGGTAAGGTGATAGAACCACTACAGGAAAATTGATAGTTCAAGTTGGTTATTTTTGGGTATGGCGATGGTTAAAACTGCTTCTATATGGTTCTATGGCGGTTTCCAAAAACCGCTGCTAAATTGTGAGTTGGGACACTATTGCTGGCGGCTAAATCTATTTAGTGGCAGTTTATAGAAACCATCATAGTTTTCGATGTTCACAGTGGTTATGATGTTTTTTAGAGGTTGTTATCCCATGGGTAGGGCCACACTTTTTTAGCATCAATTTTATCTGCCGTGAAAAAAGTTATCCGTTGGATGGTAAAACCGCCGTTGAAAAATTAACTACCACAAACTGCGTGCATAAGTTGGTAATTTTTATCTGTGTTTATAACTGCTGCTAAATTTTATACCGTAGCGGTGGTTATAATCCTTTATAATAGAAAAATGATGACATTTATCAGCGATTAAAAGCGCCACTAAGTATTTCTATTACATTTAGCGGTAGTTTTAAGCGCTGATTATAGAAAAATACTAACATTTAGTGGAGGTTTTAACCACCTATAATTATTCCAGTTACGGTTAGCGACGGTTAAAACCGCCGCAAAAAGTAGATTTTAAAAAAATAGCAGTTTCTACAGCTTCTGTACTAGGTCCCTGAAAAATACCATTCAATAATACTAAAAGACCAAAAAAATACATACAATACTCAATATGAAAAAAGATGCTTAACTAACCACAACCAAGGTAATTTTGATTCATTTTTAATAAAAAAATCACAAGTGGTGTGAGAAATATCTTTTTATAAAATGTCAAATTTCTTTTTGTGGACTATGAGTCTCTTCAAAATTATCCACAAGATAAAAATTACCCTTATACTGAGTTTCATCATTTTTTCATATATGCATGTGCCTATGTATTGGAGACACAATCTTTTGGAGATATTTTCATGATCATTTTTATCATAATAGTATGAGCAATATATTTTCATAGAAGTACATGATTCTCAGATAGTGGTGGTGGGTAGAGTACCCTCAGACATTCTAGATTGTGTGGATAGGTTGGTTGTAGATTGTGTGCGGGGGTGCGTAGAGAGGATTTTGGTGATACATCCATTTTTTCATGGCTACATAGTAGAGAAGGGTCATTTTATGGACCTTGGAGTTTTATGGAACTTAACAGTTTTTGGTGAGTTTTCCCCTTCCCATATCCTAATTTTTTCCTAATTCTTCACTATGGTAATTTGGTCTGAAAGAGAATGGTTGGTTCTGTTAATGCTTTGGTATGGGACTGATGTAGGCTGTTCTGTCCTAAATATGAATTGGGATTCATGATTCCTCGCACAATCAATTCAACATGAATTTCCTTCATTGATTATTCAGATATTTTTGGTATGGAAGGTTAGTTAAAATGCCTATCATTATATCTAAAAATTTTACTAATCTCCCTAGAATCTATGAAATTCCATTAATATATCAACATTTTTGGACAGAAATCCCCAAAACCAGTGTAAAATGCTTTGAAGTGGGATGTTCACCCAGGGCCAAGAAACCTAATAAATTTAGGGAAAACGAATCATAAAAAATGAATCATCAAAATAAATAATCTACATATATGGTGCATACCACACTCAAGAAATCAAGACATAAAATGAAACATTAGAAATCAATTACATACATAAAAGAAAACATGACAAATCATGAAAATGTTAGGTGAGAAAATTTTTTGGTGGAAATTATGTGCCACACATGATACAAATACAAACTAATGATGAACACATATCATCACCCTCTCCTCCTCCAACATATCAACAATACAACTAATCAATGTCCGATGATGAACACATATTGGCACCCTCTCCACCTCCATCTCCACTTCCTTCTACCACCTGTAAGAACACTATATTGAAAATTAAATAGTGTTTCATATTTATATTTGAATATAAAACCAATAAAAGTTTTCTTAGTAAATTATTTTTAATTCGTATGATTTACCTACTCCCCAACAGTCGATATAGTACCACTAGGGGCACATTTACTCATCTTGTAATGTATATCATTCAATGCTTTCTCCAAAGAGGATATCTGATACCCCTACTCGTGAACTGTGTTTCATAGAGAAACAGTCTCTCTTTGAGAATCTCTGGGTATGGACTGACTATAACTTGGAGTAGATGCAGCTACAATTCCCGATGGCCTGCCAAAAATCTCAGATGACACTGGTCACAAAACCATCCCATACACACTACTAGGATGCTCCTTCCCAAGGACTTTAGTAACTGGGTCATCTTGGGTGACTGAGTAGGACTTCCCAGGATTGGCATCCCATAGTTCTTTAATTTTTACCTATATAAAAATATAAATATATATTATCATAGTAAAAATTGATAATAAGTTATTATAATGAAAAAATGAGTTCATACTCCAAAATCTTTGGTAGGTTCATTTACAAAAGTTCCATCATATTTTTTGTAAACATCCAACCACACTTTAGTTCGGGATGCATCATGCCCTGACCTCCATGACTGCATTAAACAAAGATAAATCAACAATTTAATATATTAATAAGATAATATTGTCTTATAAATATTTAAACCAATGAAAACATTACCAGAGTCGATCGACTTCTAGAAAAGATTTTTGACCCCGTAGTGTAAGGGATGAGTTGCATAGCCCAGCTTGATGCATTCATTCTTGAGAGATCCTGAAATAAATAAAATTCATTTTAATAGTAATTTATTCAATTTAATATCTCCTTAATATACATGTATAAATGTAAAATTAGGTTAATAAAATAATATATATCTAAATACCATCTCTTTCTCATCATAATGTATGTCAATAAAAATATTCCACTATTCCTTGGGTACCCCATTGGGTAGCTTCTCATACATTTGTTGGATGGTCAACGAAGTATCATTGACATCTTCCAACAATCTCCATTTTACGTATTTCCATTTCTCACCAAGATTTTTCAATGTCCACTTTTGTGCTATCACATCAGAAACTATAAAGTGGAAAAACATCTGTATACAAAAATTCATTTCCAACATACTAATAGCATGACATTAACTTACACAATAATGTAATAAAATTACTTTTATTTGGGAATCAAAAACTTCATTTTACCAACATGGAGGCACATGTCTCCAATAATCAATAGAAATAGGAAGGGAAATTGGCTTCACTACCAGCTGGCCAACAATTTTCCCATGTAATCACAATGCGTCATCCGTAGGGACCCAATATGAATCAAATGGTAGAAATATCTTATCTCCATTAATATTCCACACATCTTAAATTTTTATGTTTTTCTCCATAGTTTCCTTTTTTATCTTTAATGAACAAACAGTTAGTATAAAAAACTACAATAAATTTATTTATATTAAAATTTGAACCTATAACAGTGACCCTCCAGTATGTCTTTGATGAACAAGAAGTGGCGGAACGCCACCCGACTGATAGGGCTACTGAAGGGGGATTCGACGACTTAGCTTCTAAAGGGATTCTCATAGAGGGTGTGAGAGATAGTGTAGGGGGAGATAGTGCAGGGGGAAGGCAACGGGTGCCTCAGATGTCGTAGGGAGGGAGACAGGTGGATCGTCGTCTGTCGGAGTAGTGGATGAAATAGTGTATTTCTTCCTCCTTGGAATTCCTGTCATTTAATCAAATAAAATTAGGTTCAAAACATATATTTCAAAAAAAAAATGCAAAAAAAATAAAAATTATAATATATTCTCAATACTAACAAACAAAAATATACATAACAGTGACAATGAATGACTGCAAAAATGAAATAATTTGTTGCTGAATGAATAAATAATTGTACCTACAATCATTTTTTCCTTCAATCATATCTATTTCTAGTTCCATTACTTCATCCACTTCATTCATCCTTTCTAGACTAATATTTTCAATATCATGATGGAAAAATAATTCTGCTTCTTGTTGTTGATGACATTCAATTTTAGAGTTCAAATCTTCCACTTCATCACACATATCTTACAAATCTCTTTGTATTATGTGAGAAACTACACTCCACCCTTCATCCACAACATCATTCACATAATATACAATTTTTTCTTTCGATTCTAATATATATGGATCATGCAGTTCATGATCACCAACATCCATCAAGCAAGAGATGTTTACAAAAGTAAATTGCAAGGAATCTCTTTTAATACCACTGATAAAATTGACCCGATTTCATTAGAATAAAACAACTAAAAAATGTCTGTGGTAGTTTAATTAAATAATATCAGTCAGTATTCAATAGTCTTCCACTTTAGAAATGTTAATATTCTACTATTCTATGTTTTCAAACCATGTTCTTGATCGACTGTACGAAATATAAATCCATTCATGTTGTAAGTGTTGAACATTCTAACTTGTTTTTGAGGACCTCGAGCAAAAAACATCAAATATTCTGACACCTCTGATCAAGTATCAGTATTCATAATCTAAATAAAAGAAATATACTTTATTAGATTTATAAAATACATTTTCAAACTAATATTCATATTTATTGCAATATTTATTAACTTGCACGTCATGCACAGCATTATACAAGCTCTTTATTAACAGTTTTTGTTATATCTTTCCCATTTCATGTTCGTCCTCTCATTCGTCTCTTTGTTTCTATCCTAAACTCATCAATAAATGAATCTGCAATTTCACTATTTAGCAGCACATATTTATGTTTTTGTAATAATTCCAATTCTGTCAGTATCATATTTGAGCTCCTCCCAACTGATCGACCAATAACAACAAATATTTTTGATTTTTGATGTATTTGAGATTGAGTCGATGTGTTTTCAACACGTACAACTCAATTATATCATTTCTCAATATCATACAAGTATCTAGAACAAATGGTAAGACACTCTTTATCCAAATAGCCTTTAGCAATAGAGTCTTTTGGTTGAGCTTTATTTCTCACGTATGATTTCAAATTCCAATGATTTCTGTGAAATAAAATAAACATGATTGTGCATTTAATTAAGTGCCAAATTTATTTTACGTGACTAAAAACCATATAAATAAAGTACCTCTCAATTGGATACATCCTTCAATAATGAATGAGGCCTCCTAATTTATCTTCCTCAACCAAATGCACAGTTAAATGCATCATTACAGTAAAAAACGAATAGGGAAAGATCATCTCCATTGAACAAAGGGTAAATAAAAACCACACTTGGAGGTTTTCAAGCTAAAATAGATGTAGAGATTTCCCACATTGTTGTCTGAAAAATGTGCAGAATTGGAGTAGAATAATAATAATTTTTTTCAGGTAATAATGTACGTAATGCCAATGGTAGTAACTATTCCAAAAAAAATTTGTGAATCGTGACTTTTCAATCCATGTAACTTACGCTTATTCAAGTCAAAACACCTCGATATGGTACTTGAATACCCATAAAATACCATAAAATTCTTTAAAATTAAATGGAATGTATCATTATCCCTATTTTTCATTGAAAAAATTTCTGGGGGATACTTTTCATTCGTATCTGGCAAGAGATCACATTTTATGTTCATTTCATGTAAGTCTTTAGGAGCATTGATTTGAACCTTCGAATTTCCATTCTCATTATGCAATGTGAAAATAAAATTTTCACAGACAGTCATCTAAATATGCATCATATCAATATTATTCCGTAACAAATTATATTCCCAATATAGAAGTTTGAAGAATATAATTTTTTTGTTCCATTGTTGCATTACAATTTTTCTTGACGTTGCAGTTCGAACCCGTTTCCCGCTATCATTAAAATTACGAACCTTCCCAAATTATATTTCAACATTTCTAAGTTGTGTGAATATTTCAAAACTAGTTAACAACTTTGAATGTGGTCTACGATCAATGAAACAAATAAATTTTAATCTTTTCAGCTGAAATCTAAGAGATGCATCGAGAAATCTTTGATGTCACAAGAAGCGCCATTTTCTACTGTGAGGTATCCATTGGGATCAAAATCAATGATAGAAATTGGACAATCCAAAATAGTGTTTGTGTTCCAACTAGAGAAATTCCCAATCCCATGGAAGTCACTAATTTTAAACATTAAAGCATCATACATTTTGAACATTATCTTGGAAGAAGCATCAAATGTGTCAACATTGTTGCTCCACAACCCCTGTAATTCATCAATTAAAGGCTCCATGTATAAATCAATATCTTTTCTAGGCATTTGTTTTCCAAGAATAATCATCAAAATGATAAAAGACGTTTTTTCCATACACATCCATGGATGCAGATTGAAAGGGATCAAAACAACTGGTCAAATGCTATAACTGGTACTTAAAGTCCCAAATGGGTTGAATTCATCTGTATCCAATCCTAATCGAACATTCCTAAGATTAGCTGATAAATCTAAATGTAGTGAAACAAATTTCTTCCACGATTTTGATTCACGGGGATGTCTCATTATCCCATCATTGTTATTATCTATAGAATGCCACTTCACATGTTCCGTGGTTTTTGATGACATGAATAATATTTGTAACAAAGGATTTAAAGGAATGTAAGGAAAAACCTTTGCAGGTGTGTTCCTTTTCTTCTTCTTCATGAATGTATGTTGATTCAGACTTCCAATATAAGGACCCGACCTTAAACATTACATAATATTGAAATAAATGAATAATTCAAATTGTGGATCTTTTCAGGTGTAGAGTTTTAGGGAATTAGGACATAACTATTACATCTCAAAATATTAAAAAGTAGGAACTTCTACCTAGAATCCACTTTTCTCATAAAATAAAAACTCTTGAATAAAATTCATGTCTAATTCCATGTTAAAGAGAGAATGGATTTTCCTTGATCCTATCCTTGACCCTATTCATCTTTAAGTCCTGTAAAAAAACATTTCAAAACATGGGATGAACATAAAAGGCTCAGTATGGGTTATAAAATAGTGAATGAAAACATTTGTTCATAAATACATACAAAAAATGAACTCTTTTAATTACCTCATGAAATCATAAGATTTATGAAAGACACAAAGAAATCATAAATCATAAAGGTAACTTGCGGCATCCGTACCATTCTTACATTGTAGCTATCACAACTACATAGGGAGTTACTTTGGAATGCCCATCATAGTATATTCCCTAAATATATTAGGAGAAACATTCAATTTTACCTCTATCACGTTACCCAATGCATTGGAGATCTATCTCGGGCTCACCCACCCTAGGTTTATTATGGATCCTCCCGTATACGTAAATAATACCCAAGAACCATAACATGATCTTATAACATAATCATAAAGAAAAGATAACATTTCCACATTTCAATAATAAAATATCATTTCAAGATATTGAAATAATAAATCCATTCTCAAAATCATTTTCAATACCAAAATACGTAAAAAGAGTATTTGGTATTTATTTTTCCTTTTAAAAACATTCTGTCTTGTTAAGGAATCCAAAGATCAAATAATACTTGCAGCAGTAGAAAGGTCATTGTCACTGCTTACGTTAAAGAAACATTCCTTATTGTCATTTAGTAAAATGCTTCATAGAGAAAAGATTCTTTTTGAATACAAGTAAAAGTCAAAGGGTTTTATACATCGTATAAAAGAAAGTCATGTATAAAACAAAAAATGCCTCAATGAATGGAGATTGAGACGAAGTCCCTTACCTCGTGTCTGACTTGACCCGTTCGTTCTTTAATCTCCTCAATAATAAACTAAAGTTAATTTCAACCTCTTTAAGAACATTTTTAAAGTTTATTATTCCTTTTATATCACTTATTACCATGTTAAAATCATTATGTAATCATTTAAGTTAATAATGTTCATTTTGTCGATATTTGGTACCTGAGTCAAAAATGGACATCTTATAATTAAATTTTGTTCACATGGTAAAAGGTTCATTATATATAGAATTATATTCATGATTTGGGTATCATATATATCATATATATCCATCATGTACATGTATTTATAATAGTACATAACATTTGTAGGTATGAAATGAAATGCACCGTTCATGGAGATGGTAAGTTGTACGTACGCATGAACGCTACTTTCATTTCTATTTCTTATTTTAATGGAATTAAAACATAATGATACATAGTTATATTATAATTCCAGTATAATATAATATATAATATCATTAACGCTATCTTTATACATCTCACATAGGGCAATAACGAGTCACATCACTTTGAGGGGGCGGTAGTTCGCACTTCCTCAAATGAGATTATCGTATTTACCCACCAGGGAAACCATAATAGTTTGATATAATTGGGAAGTAAAGAAGAATAAAGAAATAATAAAAATAATATATATCATATATAAATACAGTTCCATCATAATTTCCACCATGAGAGGCGGTAATATGTAATTGAACAATCATCGTTTCGGGAGGCGTTAGTTTTCCATACACAGAAACATTATGTTTTTCATCCATTAGATGGACGAGTGTGTAAGTGAAGTTCTAATACTTATCATAAAAACATCCTATTATATTTAGGATACTGTTGTTGTTACAAAATAAATGAAATAAAAAGATTTTATGGGTTGGAGAAGGAAAATGAAAGAAAACAATTTAAGAGAAATTGTTACCTTTAATTTGGGTAACTCACTTTGGTTTGAACCAAAGGACTTCTTGAAGTACCTTCATCCTAAGGTAAGGCTTATAGGAGGAGGATAGGGATGTAGGGAGCTTAATTTGGAATATTTTGGATGAGCTAAATGGCTTGATAGGTGTGAGGAATAGCATAGAAGTGGTCTTTTTTTATAAGGGAGAGGAGGGGCTCTTTAAGAAATTGTGAAAATATTATTTTATAATATAATTATATTCGGTTTCTAATGGTCCAAAAACCATTATAGTCGAAGCCAATATGACTCATAATCTAAATAAAATCATCCAATCAAAATTGGACATGTTTTGGATAATATTTTAATCATTATAATCTTATTTAATTAAATCATTTATTAATGAGGTAAATACTGCATCATGATTGTGTCATAAATAATTTAATTTATTTGATGTTTAAAAATTATAAAATAAAAACCATGATATAAGAAATATTTATAGAATTCAAATTATTGTTTATAGTCGAAAATATAACTTGTATACCCCCATGTAAAAATTAATTTACTAAAATATATTTTTTTATTTCATTTTGGCCTTTACTTTAAGTTAATTAAAATAAAGTGTCATAATTACTTTTAAGTGGCTCCATGGGGTCCTAAAATCTATCCAAGGATGCCCATGATCGGATATGACTCAACCAATAGGATTAGGACACCTGTTGGGGTAAATAAATATTATTTTTTACCCTTATTTACCTGATTTACCCTTTAACCATGGTAAATAAAATATTTACAGAGGTAAATATTTAAAATGCCTAAAACTAAAAGTTACCTATTTACACAATTTGAACCTCATGATTCCAAATATGGAATCCATTTATCCAAATTCAAAACACAGAAGTGGCAGAAATTAATTTAAAATTAATTCCCGCTATCAAAATAAAAGGCGTGTTTTTAAGAAATACTAACTATCAGAAGATTGACAGTTGATTATATACAATTTAAAATTGAAATTGCTTCTAATGACCAACATTAGATTAAATGGTAAAAAATATAACATATTTACACTTTAAACCCAATTAAATGGATAATATAACCATATAAATAAATTAGATTAAAACATAGTTTTGAATTAAAATACAATATTTTCACTATTCCTTAAAAATTATCTTTTTCAGAAAAATACCAAAAAATTACCCAAAGTAAATTATGATGTCCTCATTCCAAAGAAGGATTTTATTTGGTCATATTGAATTTATTAAAGTGGACAAAACTAGATTTTAAAAGGGTTCACCATTAAAAGGTGGTAAATCGGCCTTTTAATGAAAATTATGCTTAGCATTATATTCATTCATATATTAAGCCTCTAACTATTATTGGATAAATATAAATACATGTATGATCATATTATAGTTAGTTTTGTTCATTACCACTAATACAACAGCTAGGAGTTAACTACCATTTAAAATAATAATATTATATTATTAGTGTGCAACGTAAGATTCGAAAGAAACTCGTTGTTGCGTATCGAGTACGCTATCGAACATAGAAACGACTTTAAGATATAATTAATATTTAATTCAAAAATATTAATAAATATGAATATCTATTATTCTTCATTTACCTGGGATGTTATATCCTTCCCCCCTTTTTGAAATTGCGTCCTCGCAGTTTTTATCCAATTATCAAAATAAGTTTGGGTATTTATCCCTCATAGCATTTTCAGATTCCAACGTTGCCTCTTCAACCATATGGTTTGTCCACAAAAACATTACCTGGTGAATTACCATATTCCGTAACACCTTCTCTCTACGGTCCAGAATCTGGATTGGTTGTTTTTCATTAGAGATATTCTCTTCCAACGGAACTACCTCTGGGCTCAAAACATGATATGGATCTGGCATATACTTTCTCAACATCGAAACACAAAAAACATTGTGTAACTGGGATAAACTTGGAGGTAAATCTACTCTGTACGCAACTGATCCAACTTTCTCCATAATTTCATAAGGTCTAATGAACCTCGGACTCAACTTTACCTTCCTACCAAAACGCATCACACTTTTCCAAGGAGAATCTTTGAGAAAGACATGATCACCTACATTAAAAGAAAGATCCTTACTCCGATTATCCACATACCTTTTCTGTCTGCTATGAGCTGCTCTCATGTGCTTCTAAATCAACATAACTTTCTCTGCCATCTCTTCTACCAATTCTGGTCCCATCAGCTTTATTTCACCTACTTCATCCCAAAAAGCTGGAGTTCGACAACGCTTTCCATATAATGCCTCAAATGAAGCCATCTGTATACTGGAATGAAACTGTTATTATATGAAAATTCAACCAAAGAAAGACGTTGGTCCCAACTTCCCTAGTAGTCCATCGAGCAAGAACGTAACATGTCCTGCAAGGTCTGAATTGTTCATTCTAACTTCCCATCTGATTGAGGATGGAAAGCTGTACGAAAATTTAATTCAGTACCCAATGACTTCTAAAGCCCTTTCCAAAAGTTAGAAGTGAACCTGGGATCACGATAAGATACAATGGAGAGGATAACTCCATGAAACATGACTATCTCTTTAACATACAACCAAGCAAGTTAATCTAGAGACAAAGTATCTCTAATAGAAATGAAATGAGCATATTTAGTCAATCGGTCAACTATAACCTAGATTGCATTATTACATCGAGATGTCTTTGGTAATCCCAAAACGAAGTCCACGGATATATTTTCCCATTTCCACTCTGGCACCGATAGATGCTGAAGCATTCCTTTTAGTAACCGTCGTTCTGCTTTAAACTACTGAGAAGTCAAACACTTCACAGTAAAATCAGCAATATCAATTTTCATTCCATCCCACCAGTAATACTCCCAAAGATATATGCACATCTTAGTACTTCCAGGATGAACTGAAAACGGAGAACTATGAGTTTAACATAACAACTCATTCTTCAACTGTGAATCACAAGGAACACATAATCTCTTTGAAAACCTCAAAACACAATCATTATCAATGTAAAATTCAGGCAACTTACCCTTCTGAACCAACTCTACCTTTTTCTGCAACTCACTGTCTTCCTTCTGCGCTTTCTTTATTCTGTATGATAGAGATGATCTCACTAACACTTGAAACTATACAGAAGAATTTCCTGCACCAACAACTTCTATGCCAAATTTCATTAAATCAAAAACCAAAGGATCTTTTTGCAAACATAGCATTGATAACGATACATTAATTTTTCATCTCAAAGCGTTAACCATTTTATTTTCTTTTCCCGAATGGTAATAGATCGTGAAATCATAATCCTTGATTAATTCTAGCCATCTCCTTTGTCTCATGTTAATTCTTTCTGAGGGAATATATACTTTAAACTTTTGTGATCAGTGTATATTTCACACTTCACTCCATACAAATGATGCCTCCAAATGAAAAAACAACAGCAGCTAATTCCAAATCATGTGTAGGGTAATTTAACTCATGTGGTTTCAACTGACGTGAAGCATAATCAATTACCTGATCATTTTGCATTAGGACGCAACCCAGTCTATTCAACGAAGAACCACTGTAGATAACAAACTCACAATTTCTAGAAGGCAGTGCCAAAACTGGAGCATTCCCCAATCTTCTTTTCAATACACGAAAACAATCATCACATTCTTTTGTCTAGATGAACTTAATACCTTTTCAAGTCAACTTAGTCATTGGACTAGATAACCATGAAAAGTTTTCAAAAAACCGTCGGTAATAACTTTCCAAACCAAGAAAACTACGAATCTCGGTAATATTTGTGGGTCTTGGCTATTTTTCAACAACTTTTGTTTTTATAGGAACAACAGTTATGCCATTTTTTGAAACAAGGTGACCATGGAATGAAATTTGTTTTAACCAAAACTCACACTTTCTGAATTTTCCATAAAGTTTATTTTCTTTTAAGGTTTTCAAGTCAACCCTTAAATGACTTCCAAGTTCCTCTTTACTTTTTGAATAAACCAAAATATCATCAATGAACACAACCAAAAACATATCCAAGAACTCAAGGAAAATTCTATTCATAAGATCCATGAATACAATAGGTGCATTGGTTAAACCAAAAGGCATAACTACAAATTCATAATGGCCATATCTAGTATGAAAAACGGTCGTCTGAACGTCGGATTCTTTTACTTTTAACTGATGGTACCCCGACCTCAAGTTAATCTTTGAAAAATACTGAGCTCCCTGAAGCTGATCAAAAAAATCATTGATATGAGGAAAAGGATACTTATTCTTAAGAGCGATGTTATTCAATGCTCCATAATCAATGCAAAGTCTCATTGAACTATCTTTATTTTTAACAAATAAGACAGAAGCACCCCAGGGTGATGTGCTAGGTTGAATGAAACCTTTATCTAATAACTCCTGCAATTGATTCTTTAACTCTAAAAGTTCAATTTGAGCTATTCGATAAGAGGGTTTTAAAATTGGACTAGAATCAGGAACTAAGTCAACAGTAAATTCAACTTCCCGATCAGGTATAATACCAGGAAACTCATCAGGAAAAACATCAACGTACTCATTTTCCACTTGAACATCATTAATTTTAATAGTTCCTTTGTTTTCAACAATATGGGCAAGGTAACATTCATTTCCATCTTTTACCAGTTTTTCAACTTCCTGATATGTCATCAAAAGAAAGGGTTAATTCTTGTACAAAAACTGAAAATCATTCTAAAAAGAAACCTCTTTAGCTATGCAGTCAATCTTAGCTTGATAAATAGAAATCCAATCCATTCCCAATATAACATCAAACTCTACTAGAGGAAAAAAATAAGGTTTCCAGGTAGATTCTTTCTGCACACAAGGACAAGAATGTTATTATGTATTCTTTTTGTCACAAAATTTCCTCCAGGTGTTTTTACCATAAGTTCATTATTCATATCATGAGATGAAATTCCCAATTTACTAGAAAAATTTTCAGAAATGAAAGAGTGTGTAGACCATGAATCAAAAAACATATTGGCATAATCTGAACAAACAAACAATGTACCTGATACAACTTCATTTGATGTCCCAACATCTACTGAACTATTTGCAAAGGATTTCGCCAACCCTTTATGCTTTTATTCTGGATTCTTTCCTTCGGTTGATTTCACTGTTGGACACTCATTTTCATAATGACCCATTTAATTGCACTTAAAACAATTTACTGACTGTAAATTAGATTCTTTCTTACCATTACCCTAGTCTTTTTCAGTGCAATTACGAGCCTTATGTCCCATTTTACCACATCGGTAGCACATACCATAATTAAAAAGGCATTCCCCAGCATGATTTTTAGCACAATTTTCACAAACTGTAAACTTAAGCTTCTTATCATCAAGTTTTTTTGAAGAGTTCTTTCCTTTCACCTTCTACCTCGACCTATTATTTTGTTGTTTGTCAAATAATACTTGATCATCAGAAAACTCCATTTCCACCTTCTCTGCATAACGAACAAGTTTTTCATAACTTTTGAACTCACGAGAAGATAAATCCCTTCGATTCTTTGGCTTTAATCCTGAGTAAAAACAATTGATTTTACTATCAATATCTCGTATGACGTTTGGATCATACCATGCCAGTCGAGTGAATTTTTCTTCATAAGAATCCACTGAGTCATTCTCCTGCGTCATTTCCAGGAATTGTTTTTCTATCCTAAGACGAACCACATTAGGAAAATATTACTCCAGAAACATACCTTTGAATTCATCCCAACCAATAGCATCAATCTCCTCACTATCCATGATATTTTTCACCATCGACCACCACTGATCAGCTTCACCTTCAAAACGGAAAACCGCGAGACTAACCTTTTAATGTTCTGAATAACCCATGAAATCAAAATTCATTTCCAGTGATTTAATCCACCCTTCAGCTAGCACCGGATCAGATGATCCTCTGAATGATGGGGGATGTTGCCTCATGAAATTCTCCAATATGGACATGTTCCTCTGTGGTTGATCTGGATGATCTCGCACATGGTTACCACCACCATTTATATCCGGAGTCAACTGTTCCATAACTGCAACAAACTATTCAGTTATGATTCCGACCATCTCAGGTTGCTGATTTGGAATGTTGTCTTCCTCCTGATGTCGTCCCAACATAGCTTCCCTATTTTCTATATAGAAAACCATTTTAAACAAATAAATATCTTATGCGAAGCAACATGGTAATCTGGAAATTTTATATGATGTCAATATTAACATAAATTACTTGATGGATATTAATTTAAAAATATCCTAACTCCTAAAGTTATCTAAACCAACCTTTGATACCAACTATAAGGACACGACCTTAAACATTACATAATATTTAATTAAATGAATAATTCACATTGAGGATATTTTCAGGTTTAGATTTTTAGGGAATTAATACATAACTATTTCATCTCAAAATATTACAAAGTAGGCACTTCTACCCAGAATCCACTTTTTTCATAAAATAAAAACACTTGAATAAAAATTCATGTCTAATTCCATGTTAAATAGAGCATGGATTTTCCCTGATCCCATCCTTGACCCTATTCATCTTTAAATCTTGTGAAAAACATTTCAAAATGTGGGATGAGCATAAAAGGCTCAGTAAGGGTTATAAAACAGTGAATGAAAACATTTGTTCATAAATACATACAAAACATGAACTCCTTTACTAACCTCATGAAATCATAAGATTTATTAAAGACACAAAGAAATCATAAATCATAAAGGTAACTTGCGGCATCCATACCATACTTACATTGTAGCTATCATATCTACATAAGGAGTTACTTTGGAATACCCATCATAGTATATTCCCTAAATATCATAGGAGAAACAATCACATTTACCTCCGTCACGTTAACCAATGCATTGGGGATCTATCTCGGGCTCACCCGCCCTAGTTTTATCACGGAACCACCCCTATACGTAAATAATTCCCAAGAACAATAACATGATCTTATAACATAAGAATAAAGGAAAGATAACATTTCCACATTGTAATAATAAAATATAATTTCAAGATATTGAAATAATTAATCCATTCTCAAAATAATTTTCAATACCAAAATACATAAAAAGATTATTTGGTATTTATTTTTCCTTTAAAAAATATTACAGCTTGTTAAGGAAGCCAAAGATCAAATAATACTCACGGCGGCGGAATGGTTGTTGTCACCACTTATGTTAAAGAAAAATTCCTTTTTGTCTTTTAGTAAAATGATTCGTAGAGAAAAGATTCCTTTTGAATATATGTAAAATTCAAATGGTGTTATACATCGTATAAAAGAAAGTCATGTATAAAACCAAAAATGCCTCAATGAAAGGAGATTGAGACGAAGTCCCTTACCTCGTGTCCGACTTGACCCATTTGTCCTTTAATCTCCTGAATAATAAACTAAAGATAATTTCTACTTTTTTAAGAACCTTTTTCAAGTTTATTATTCCTTTTATATCCCTTATTACCATGTTATAATCATTATTTAATCATTTAAGTTAATAACATTCATTTTATCGATATTTGGTACTTGAGTCAAAAATGGACTTCTTATAATTACATGTTGTTCATGTGGTAAAAGGTTCATTATATCCAAAAAGATATTCATTATTTGGATATCATATATATCATATATATATAGCATGTACATGTATTTATAATAGTACATAACATTTGGAGGTACGAAATGAAATGCATTGTTCATGGAGACGGTAAGCCGTACGTACGCATGAACGCTACTTTCAATTCTATTTCTTATTTAAATGGAATTAAAACATAATGATACATATGTATATTATAATTCTAGTATAATATCATATATAATATCATTAACTCCATTCTTTATACATCCCACATTGGGCATTAACGAGTCATATCACTTCGAGGGGGTGGTAGTCCGCACTTCCTCAAATGAGATTATCGTATTTACCCACCATGGAAACCATAAAGGTTTGATATAATTGGGAAGTACAGAAGCATAAATAAATCATAATAATAATATATATCATATATAAATACAGTTCCATCATAATGGACACCATGATAGGTGGTAAGATGTAATTGAACAATAATCATTTCGTGAGGCATTAGTTTTCCATCCACAGAAACATTGTGTTCTTCATCCATTAGATGGAGGTGTGTGTAAGTGCAGCTCCAATAATTATCATAACAACATCATATTTTATTGAGGATACTGGTTTTTTTACAAAAGAAAGGAAATAAAAATATTTTAGGGGTTGGAGAAGCAAAATAAAAGAAAACAATTTAAGTGAAATGGTTACCTTTAATTTGGGTAACTCAGTTTTTTTTGAACCAAAGGACTTATTGAAGTGCCTTAATCCAAAGGTAAGGATTCTATGATGAGGATAGGGATGTAGGGAGCTTATTTGGGTAGAGTTTCTATGAGCCAAATGGCTTGAGAGGTGTGAGGAATTGCATAGAAGTGGTCTCGTTTTATAAGGGAGAGGAGGGGCTCTATAGGAAAGAGTGAAAATATTATTTTATAATATATTGATATTCGGTTTCTAATGGTCCAAAAATCATTATGGTAGAAGATAATATGACTCATAATTAAAATAAAATCATCCAATTATAATTGGAGATTTTTTGTATAATTTTTAATCATTATAATGTTATTTAATTAAATCATTTATTAATGAGGTAAATACTGCATCGTGATTGTGTCATAAATAATTTAATTTATTTAATGTCTAAAAATTATAAAAAAATACCATGATGTAAAAAATCTTTTTATCTTCAAATTTAATATTTATAGTTGAAAATATAACTTGTATAATTCCATCTAAAAATTAATTTACTAAAATATATTTGTTTATTTCATTCTGGCCTTTACATTAAGTTAATTAAAATAATGTGTCATAATCACTTTTAAGTGGCTCCATGGGGTCCCCAAATCGACCCAATGATGCCCATGGTCGGATATGACTCAACCAATAGGATTAAAACCCCTGTTATGGTTAATAAATTTTATTTGTTTTACCCTTATTTACCTGATTTACCCTTTAACCATGGTAAATAAAATATTTACTGTGGTAAATATTTAAAACACCTAAAAATAAAAATTTACCTATTTACACAATTTTAACCCCCTGATTCCAAATATGGAATCCATTTCTCCAAATTAAAAACACATAAGTGGTAGAAATTAATTTAAAATTAATTCCTGCTATCAAAACAAAAGGCGTGTTTTTAAGAAATATCAACTTTCAAAAGATTGACAGTGGATTATATACAATTTAAATGTAAAATTGCTTCTAATGACCAAAATTAGATTAAATGGAAAAAATATAATATATTTACACTTTTAAACCAATTAAATGGAATATATATTCATATAAATAAATTATATTAAAATAATGTTTTGAAATAAAATACAATATTTTCACTATTCCTTAAAAAAATGAACTTTATCAGAAAAATACCAAAAAATTACCCAAAGAAAATTATGATGTCCTAATTCTGAAGAAGGATTTTATTTGGTCATTTATAATGTATTAAAGTCTCCAAAACTAGATTTAAAAAGGGTTCGTAATTAAAAGGCATTAAATCGGCCTTTTAATGTAAATTATGCTTAAAATTAGATTCAATCATACATTAAGCCTCTAACTTTTTTTGGATAAATATAAATGTATGTATAATCATATTATAGTTATTTTTGTTCATTCCCTCCAATAAAATGGCTAGTAGTTAACTACCAATTAAAATAATAATATTATATTATTAGTGTGCAACGTAAGATTTCAAAGAAACCCGTTGTTGCGTATCGGGTATGCTATCGAACATAGCAACCCATTTAAGCTAGAATTAATATTTAATTCACAAATATTAATAAATATAAAAATATATTATTCTTAATTTACCTAGGATGTTACATCCAACATCTCCCATTGAATTCCATCTAGAATATGAACATTTTTTATAATCTTGTCTACGTGAATCCTCTCACCAATAAAGCATACAATCATTGGGACACACATGTATTCTTGTAAAATTCAGACCAAGCCTGTTAACATCTTTTTTCATATCATAAAAAGACTTGGGGATGTTTGATTTAGGAAATTAATCATGAAAAAATTCCAATATCATGGACATTTCCTTATTTATAATTCCACATAGACATTTGATATGGTACAACTTCAGTATAAAAGAATGTTTTGATTATTGCAAACATCCACTATAAAACTCTTGATTTCCATCATCAGCTAAATCATGAATTTTTTTACTCATATAAGGGTCATCTTACATTATTATCCATATAATTAATAGTATGATCCACTGATATGTTACAATATTTATATGGTTGTCCTACAGTCTCAAAAACATCACTTGTCTCATTCCAATATGTAGAACCCTCATCTAGTTGTTCTGATATGTTTTGATGTTGATGGAGGTATATTTCAGTGCCAAATACATCATTTATAAGGTTTTACATTTAATTTTCCATTGTTGATGAATTTGGGTATAACACCACAAGCATCCACGGTACGCTTCCCTTTAATAATACAGTAGTGTGTGTTATACGCAACTTCGAGTTCTAACATCCACCAAAACCAATCATACTAGCCATTATAAATAGTAATAACCAATTTTTGAAATTTTATAAATTTTATACTTCAAAATGGAATTCATTTTTGGATTAAGAATATCGAAATTAGCTTAGGGTGATATTTTCGTATTTTTCGGAAAACATTCAATTTTTGATGAATAGTGAAAATCAGTAAATTTTAATTGAAAACAAATTTTTAAATAAAAATAATTAATTGAGATAAATTATGAATTTGAGTGGTTTTAAAGTATATTTAGATTTTATTTTTACCATTTAATAAAATTTTGGTCATTGGACATAATTTCACATTTAAATCAGACATAAACAAGTGTCAATCTTTTGATTGTTATTATCTCTTAAAAACAAGTTTTTTTTGTTTTTACAACGAGAATTAATTTTAAATTAATTTCTTCCAATTCTGTGTTTTGGATTTAGAAAAATGGATTCCATATTTATAATTATTATTTCAAAATTTTGTAAATAGGTAACTCTTATTTTTAGACATTTTGAATAATTACTTCGGTAAATATTTTATTTACCATGGTTAAAGGGTAAATCCGGTAAATAAGTGTAAAAAATAATATTATAATAATAATAAATTACCCTAAAACGTTTCATAACCCTCTTAGTTGATACATTTCCTACCATGAGCATATTTGGGTCCATTTTGGGACTCCATGGATCCACTTGTAAGTGATAATGACACTTTATATTAATTAAGTTATAGTAAATACAAAAATGGCATAAGCATATATCTTTTTGGAAAACAATTTTTTACAAATTGTTATATTAGTTATATTTTCGACTATAAATATTCATTATAAAGATAAACTGATTTCAGAAATAATGGAATTTTATTTATAATTTTTAGACATTTAATAATTAAATTTATTTATGACACAATAATGATGCAGTACTTTTCTTATTAATGAAAGAATCAAATAATTGGTATTATAAATGTTCAAATAAATATAATTTGAAAGTATTAATGACATTAACAAATTTTATCAGTTAATATTACATGTTATTATTTCTTAAATGAATTTTATTCCAATTAATAAAGTGTTTAAGACTTCAACAAAAATAAATTATTGAATAGTGTCAAAATTGACATAAATGAGTTTTTAAAACAAATATTATATTATTAATTGATATTATATTCCTAAAATTCTAAGGATCTTCCAAAGGACTTATATAATGTTAGGTTTTTTATTAATGGACCACTTCGGGGTCACTTGGATGTATGTAGTATGTTTATAAACTATATAATATAAAGATACAAAGTGACATGGTAAATGTCAAACTAATTAACTAAGAGTTAAAACAAAAAGATAAGGGTAATATAATGACCCAAAACTGTCTAAAATCTATTGGTTTAAAGGATTTAGACCCATCCCAACCTGATACTTTTAATAATCTACTTTTTAGCCATTATAAACCGAATATGAATTTATTATAAAATAATTCTTTAATGTTTTCCTAAAGAGCCCCTCATCTCCCTTATAAAAGGACACCACTTCTAACCAATTTTCCCACCTTCAAAGACTCTTGGTTCGGACAAGCCCTACCCAAATATTATCTCAAATTCCATAAATTCAACCTATAGGCCTTAGTTTTATTAGAACGACATCCTAAGGACCCCTTTTGATCAAATCAAAAGGAAGAACCCGAGGAAGAGGTATTGTTTTCACCACCCTCTTTCAAGTTCCTTTCTTCTTCAACATATTCTTTCTTTGTTATTTCCATTATAAAATAATAACTTCAGTATCATCTATATATTTTAATGTTATTATAAATATGTTACAACCATATTCTGTATTCTATCCATCCTTTGAATGATATGTCACCAAACGTGCGTACGTACAGCTTACCATCTCCACGTCGTGGTGTAATTGTTATTCAAAACATTATTATTTTGATGGGTATTATAATGATGTGTAATTTATTTAAATAATAAATATAACATGATAATTATTTTTTATATATGATATTACATCCAATTATATATTATTTTTATATCAAGAGTATGATATTGTCGCTCATGCGTACGTACGGACTACCGTCTCCACGAAACGCGATGAGATTCATTCCCCCATTGTATCCATTCAAGTATAATTCTCATTTGATGATTAAAAATAATATTTAAGGACTTTATATCATTCTTTATATGAAAAAGATACAACCTACCCATAACAAACATGAATTATGTAACAAAATATATAAAATAAAAAGAGTGAGTTAACACCCAAAATGACTATAATACTAAGATATTATTAACAAAGCAATATTAAAAGATCATATATGATATCATATTAATTTATATGATCATTTTATAATTTGATAAGAATTATTTCACCATTATACAGGAGGCTAACCTACCCTCGACCAAGGAAAAAGTACAAAATAATGGGTTTCTTATCTCACTTCTAATTCTGTGAGATTTCCATTATTCACCACTTATTTATTTCATGTGGTGTGTGTACTGCCCATGATTGTATTAATTTTGTAATATAAATTAATTTATGGATATTTAATTCATCATTTTATGATCCTTCTTTCATGGGTGTATGTTTCGTAAGTTACCAAATTGATAATGGAATTTGAAATTTCAATTTCCATTCATTCAGCTTTATGCATACTTCATTGATTATTTCACTCCAAAATTTTGTGTGGAATAACTATTCATTTGATTATGTAATCATTTCCACTCCCCTTTCCGTGTATATATATTTGATACACATAATCACTCTATTGATAAATTCTCAAGTCATCGGTATGAACTTGATAAGAGTATTTTTTTTCTAAATCTCGATTTGTTGAGTTAAATATCCAATTCATTGGTGTTGTTTTTACAAGAATATGTGGGAATGTTCTATTATTTATTTACACTGAATATCCAATCATATTGACTGTATTTATATTTTTCACACATAATTAGGTCATTGATTTATCCTTAACCTAAGGATACTATCTTTATAAGAGATTTCATCTCAATTTACATTCCATTAAGACTTCTTTGTTGTGATACACCAAATCAATTTTATATAGTGTTTATAATGTACTTTGACATAGTATATCATGAATCCTTTTATTCTCATGATATTACACAGTTTTTATTACCTCAATTATTTGTATTCAAGTTTCTCTCTTTTGGTTTGGACCTCTAACTAATATATCATTTTAAATGTTTTAATGGTTTATTATTCAAAATCCTTCTCATTAATGTCCATGTTTTTTAAAAGGGATTTAAGGATTTATTTATATGGACATTAAAGTATTTAAATAATAATTCCTTCTAAATGATTCAAAGTGGTATGGGACACTTTGATTAAATAATCTATTTGAAATGTAATCTTGAAAAATTGTGTGACTTTTAAATGTTTTCAAGAAAAGGTGGATATTTCACTCAATAGTATGATGATTATTTTAATCTATGTAAATATCCTTCATTATTCTTGATTGATGTTTATCTGATATAATACAATCTTCCATATTGTATCTAATGAGTTAAGTTTGACTGTGGATGTGCTATTTTTATACCATTCATGGTTTGAGGTTAAATTATTGACATTTTGTATGCTAGTTTTAATATGAATGTTTATGTAATGTTTCAAACTTTTTATATTAGGAATGCATTGGACTTATTTAGTGATGGGTGGATCCCACTATAGCTCCTCAATGCATCGGTAGGTCTCATGAGACAAACTAGTGTCTTGCCACAAGGCCTTGACAAAATCTTATTTGTAGTCTTGGCACAAGGCCCTGACTATGTGGTTATGATAGTCTGGAATTATGCATTCCATTATTATGAAAGTTGTTATTGATATTGCATGTAGTTATTCGACTACTAGAATATCCATGTGAATAAGTAAATGGGATTATTTCATTTTATCTTTGCCATATTATAATGATGTTCAAGTTTAGAAGGCTTTTTTTTAGTTATACATTGCCTTAAATGTTTATGATTATCTATGAATGTTTCCTCTATATTGTTATCCTTACCGAGCATCTGAGCTCACCCCTTTTCAATGTTTTATTTTTTCCAGGATGTGAAAAAGTAATTTATGAATGACCTACAGGGATAGTATGAGGTGATATGAAGAGAAGATATTGTTGTAGTTTTTTTTACTTTATGATGTAATGTAAGACTTAAGAATATATCTAGCGTTTCCAAGACTACTAAACTAATTGGTCATTCGAGACTTGATCCTTTGTGATCATGCCAACGTTATATAATAATGCATCGACTCTGGGTAACTGGGGTTGGGGCGTTACAGTTGTTATCAGAGGAAGTTTAGTACAAACCTTGGAAACTAGATTTAGATAATCTCTGATTAGAGAAAATAGCCCTATGATAGACTTTTAGGATTAGTATAGAATAAAATCCTAGAATTTTTGTATTTTATAGATTTTGTGAGTTTTCCAAGAATTACATCCCTATCTAGATACGAGCCGGTATTTGTGGCTCTGGCACAGATGTACCTAGGGGTAAAACCCGAAAACACTGCTTTGATCTAGAATCGAACGGGAACTGGTGCATGACAACAGGCCTTACTGGACTCTTGGTTACGACACTCCCGGGGGATATGATTAGGATAATTTACATTTTATTTACAAACCAATTTAATGTATTTTAATATAAGATGAGAATAAATGACCTTGGTTAATCCTAAGGTGTTTCAAATTGATAATATGGTGTCATGATATTCTATAAATGATTTTTTGACTATTGTTACTCGCACAATGCTTTCTGGTTTTAGTCAATGGTTGGAGTCCAAGGATGTCATAGTAACTTTGAGAATTATCTACAAGGTGGGAATGATGGTGGAAATGAGAAACAAAATAGAATTTTGATCGGCGTAAAAGATATCATGTTCATGCCAAATCAGTCTTCCAAAAATATGATCAACAACATATATATTAACCAACTCCCAGACTCAACCATGAAAAGAAAGGTGATGAATGATAAGAGCTCCAACAGTGGAGACCATGGAGAAAAGAATCCTAAATTTCCATCATGCAGGAAATGTGGAAGGAGACACCCAGGAAAGTGTCTCAACAGAAAAAAGAAATGATTTACGTGTAGGAAAGAAGGACATAATGTGAAGAATTGCTTAGGAAAAATGAAGAGTACTATAGAAGAAAAAAATGGTCCCAAGAATCCATTTACAGTCATTTGTCGTACATGTAGGGGACCTGGCCATTACGCGAGTGAATTCCCTATTCTATAGGATATTTTCTTATTCAAAGAAGAATCTAGGTGGAAATAAATGGTTGGAGAAATGATTAAATGTATTAGTGCTTCTTGTTGATGGGGTTACTTTGGAATAACATTCTCATATATTTGAAACCCCGTAGTTTTCCATGTGAGACTAATATTTGAGGAAGTCTTATCTTTTCCATTGTGGATATAGTTATAAATAACCATGTGGTTTTATATGATCATTGGGGTTGATTCAATTACAAGTTATTATATTTTGGGATGAAAATGAAAGGTATGAGATAACATTTCTGGTTAAAATTATGTTATGGTTATTTTGAGTAATTTATCACATTTTGATAATGTTATAAAATATAGTTTTTGAAAAAGAACAACATGAAAACCGTGTGACAACCCATCATGTTGGAAAAAGCTGTGGGAATCGAACCCACAACCAATTTTTCGCCTACCACTAGACCACGTGATGTCCCTGGTTAGTGTGACTAATTATTTTTAGTTAAATGATTTTATTGATCAATAATAAGTTGATTTTAGTTCTTATGTCTTATCAAATGAATACCCTTATAATAGGAGAATGATTTGGTAATTAAGTGATAAATGTTATTTTGGAAGATGTTCACTTTGTTGGGAACACTATATACCAAAGGAAACTAGTATACTATGGGGTTTCATTTGAGGAGTAATGGTGGATTTTTATCTACATTTTTATTGTGGATTTATTGTGATTTGGGTTATTTATGGAAATGATTAGCCTATAATAGAGAATATGTGATTAGGTTAATTACTTTTATGTATGTGACTTTAAGAGTAGTCGATGTCATTTAGAGATATAATTTACCCTGGAAGACTAAATAACCAAATTCTTCTAAGTTTTGGGTTTCAATATTAGTTCTGATTATATTTAAGGATTTTAAGGAAAATTGTTTATTGAATGGTATTTAATTAACATTGGGGTATTGTTGGTTTAATTTTAGAAATTGATATTAGTGTTTATTTCTCTAAAGAAATATCATGTTGGGGGATCATCAGATCTTGTACTAACCATTTTGGTTTTTTTAATCTCTAAAGACAAGGTATATATATATTTTATCTTTCGTGGATCATGTGATTCTATAGAATTTTATTCTAGAACTTATAGTGTGACAAAGACTTCTTGAATACTCATCATTTAAAACAAAAATGAGTTACTGGTGGAAATTTATTAATGAATTAAACTCTAATTACAATGTAAGTATATCTATTTATTTTCTTTGACAATATCGTAAATTAATTCCTCATTTTTATATAATTTAACATAAAAAAATTTTGTTTGTATACTTTTCATACTCAGAAACTAATGTTCGTTTGTCCCATCACAAGTTTGTGGCTTTCTTGTTGTTAAATTTCTCCTGATCATGTTTTATATCCCTCTCCATCAGAACATCACACTTAGTTTGTCTTCCATATCAATGGTTTCCTATGTGGATCTTAGTATGAGTTATCTGGGGTGACCTTTGTACTTCTCTTTCTTTCTTTTAAGGTGATAGTTTTATTGACTCTTTTTCCTCTATGGGACTTTCCATTATATTCCCATGGACAATTTTAAAAATTCTGAGGACGAAATTATTTGAAGGAGGGAATAATGTAACACCCCAATCTTCCACGATACACTTCTCTTCGAATAATACAGTATCATGTGTTGTATGCAACTTCGAGTTCAAACACACACCATAACCAATCAAACTAGCCGTAATAAATAGTAATACCCACTTTTTGAAATTTTATACATTTTATCTTTCAAAATTAACATCATTTTTGGATTTGGAATATCAATATTTTCTTAGGGTGAATTTTTTGTATTTTTCTGAAAACATTCAATTTTTGATGAATAGTGAAAATCAATAAATTTTAATTAAAAGAAACTTTTTTAATCGAAATAATTAATAGTGATAGATTTTGAATTTGAGTGGATTTAAAGTATATTTAGATTATATTTTTATCATTTAATACAATTTTGGTCATTGTACATAATTTCACATTTAAACCGAACATAAACAAGTGTCAATCTTTTGATAGTTATTGTCTCTTAAAAACAAGATTATTGTTTTAACAATGGGAATTAATTTTAAATTAATTTCAGCCACTTATTTGTTTTGAATTTAGAAAAATGGATTCCATATTTATAATCAGGAGTTCCAAATTTTGTAAATAGGTAACTTTTATTTTTATACCTTTTGAATAATTACTTCGGTAAATATTTTATTTACCATGGTTAAAGGGTAAATCCGATAAATAAGGGTAAAAAATAATTTTATAATAATAATAAATTAACCTAAAACGTGTCCTAACACTATTCGTTGATACTTTTACGACCATGGGCATCTTTGGGTTGATTTTGGGACCCCATGAATCCACTTGTAATTGATAATTACACTTTATATTAATTAAGTTAAAGTAAATACACAAATGACATAAGCATATATCTTTTAGCAAAACAATTTTTTTAAAAGGGATATATATGTTATATTTTCGACTATAAATATTCATTAGAATGCTGAATATATTTCCTACATAATGGTATTTTATTTATAATTCTTAGACATTGAATAATTAAATTTATTTATGACACAATAATGATGCAGTATTTTCCTTATTAATGAATGAATCAAATATTTTGTATTAGAAATGTTAAAATAAATATAATTTGAAAGTATTAATGACATACATGAATTTTATCGGTTAATATTACATGTTAGGATTTCTTATATAAATTTTATTCGATTTAATAAAGTTTTTAAGAGTTTAAAAAAATCAATTATTGAATAGTGTCAAAATTGACATAAATGAGTTTTAAAAAAATATATTATATTATTAATTAATATTATATTCCTCAAATTATATGGATCAGAAAAAGGACTTATATAAAGGTAGTTTTATTAGTAATGGACCACTTGGGGGTCACATTAATGTATATAGTAAGTTTATTAACTATATAAAATAAAAATACAAAGTGACATGGTAAGTGTCAAACAAATTAACTAAGAGTTAAAACTAAAAGACAAGGTCAATATAATGACCCAAACCTGCTTAAAATCTATTGGTTGAACGGATTTAGACCCATAACAGCCATAGAATTTTAATAATCTACTTTGGAACCATTATAAATCGAATATTACTTTATTATAAAATAATACATTATGTTTTTTCTAAAGAGCCCCTCCTCCCCATTATAAAAGGACACCACTTCTAACCAATTATTCACACCTTCGAATCCTTTTTGGTTCAGACAATACCTACCCAAATATTCTCTCAACTTCCATAACATCATCCTAGAGGAATTATTTTGATCATAAAGTCATCCTAAGTATCCCTTTTGATCAAATCAAAAGAAAGAACCCAAAGACGAGGTATTGTTTTCACCACCTACTTTCAAGTTCCTTTCTTCTTCAACTTCTTCTTTATTTGTTATTTACATTATAAAATAATAACTCGAGTTTCATCTATATACTGTAATGTTATTATAAGTATGGTACAACCATATTCAGTATTCTATCTATCCTTTGAATGACATGTCACCATACGTGCGTGCGTACGGCTTACCGTCTCCACGTCGTGGTGTAATTGTTATTCAAATAATTATTATTTGGATGGGTATGATAATGATGTGTAATTTATTTAAATAATAAATATTACATGATAATGATTATGTATATATTATATAACATCCAATTATATATTATTTTAGTATCAAAAGAATGATATTGTCGCTCGTGCGTACGTACGGACTACCGTCTCCACGAAACGCGATGAGATTAATTCCCCATCATATCCATTCAAGTCTAATTCTCATTTGATGATTAAAAATAATTTTTATGGACTTTATATAATTCTGTATATGAATAAGATACAACCTACCCATAACAAAAACGACTTATGTAACAAAACATATAAAAGAAAACGGGTGAGTTAACACCCGAAACGACGATAATATTAAGATATTATTTACAATGAAATGTTAAAAGATCATATATGATATCATATTAATGTATATGATCCTTTTATAATTAAATAACAATTATTTCACCATTATATAGGAGGATATCCTACCCTCAACCAAGTAAAAAGTACAAAGTAAGGGGTTTCTTATCTCACTTTTAATTCCGTGAGATTTCCATTATTCACCACTTATTTATTGCATGTGGTGTGTGTACTACCCATGATTGTATTCATTGTGTAATATAATTTAATTTAGGGATATTTAAATCATCATTGTATGATCCTTCTTTCATAGGTGTATGTTTCGTATGTTACTAAATTGATAATGGAATTTGAAATTTCAATTTCCATAATTCGGCTTTACGCATACTTCATTGATTATTTTACTCCAAGATTATGTGTGGAATAACTATTAATTTGATTATATAATCATTTCCATTCTCTTATATGTGGATATAATTTTGATACACATAATCACTCGATTTGAGAAATTCTCAAGTCATCGGTATGAACTTGATAAAAGTAACTTTTACTCAATCTCGATTTGTTGAGTTAAATATCTAATTCATTGGTGTTTTTTACAGGAATATGTGTGAATTTCCTCTAATTTATTTATACTGAATATCCAATCATATTGAGTGTATTTATATTTTTCATACATAACTATGACGTTGATTTATCCTTAACCTAAGGATACGGTCATTATATGATATTTCATCCCAATTTATATTCCATTGAGACTTCTTTGTTGTTATACACCAAATCACTTTTATAAGGTATATATAATGTACATTGGCATAGTATATCACGATTCCCTTTATTCTCACGATATTACAAAGTTTTTATTACCTAAATTATTTGTATTCAAGTGTCTCTCTTATTGTTAGGTACTCTAACTAAAATATCATTTTAAATGTTTTAATGATTTATTATTCAAAATCATTTTCATTAATGTCCATGTTTTTAAAAACTATTTTAAGGATTTATTTATATGGACATTAAATATTTCAAATCAAAATTTCTTTTAAATGTTACAAAGTGGTATGAGACACTTTGATTCAAAAATATATTTTAAATGTCTTCTTGACAAATAGTGTGACTTTTAAATGTTTTCAAGAAAAAGGGGGATATTTCTCTCAATAGTTTGATGATTATTTTAATCTATGTCAATATCCTTAATTATTCTCGATTGAGGGTAATCTGATATAATAAAATCTTCCATATTGTATCGAATGAGTTATGTTTGACTATGGATGTGCTATTTTTATACTATTCATGGTTAGTGGTTAAAGTATTGACATTTCGTATGCTAGTGTTAGTAAAAATGTTTATGTTATGTTTAAAACTTTTCATATAAGGAATTCATTGGACATAGTAAGTTACTAGTGGAGACCGCTATAGCTCTTCGATGTATTGGTAGGTCTCATGAGACAAACTAGTGTCTTGGGACAAGGCCTTGACAAAATCTTATTTGTAGTCTTGGCACAAGGCCTTGACTATGTGGTTATGATAGTTTGGCATTATGAATTCCATTATTATGAAAGTGGTTATTGATATTGCATGTGGTTAGTCGACTAGTAGAATATCCATGTGAATAATTAAATGGCATTATTTCATTTTATCTTTTCCATATTATGCTAATGTTCAAGTTTAAAAGGCTTTCATTTTATTTATACATTCCCTTAAATGTTTATGCTTATCTATAAAAGTTTCCGCTATATTTTTATCCTTAGTGAGCGTCTAAGATCACCCCTTTTCAATGTTTTATTTTTTCCAGGATGTGAAGAAGTAATTTATGAATGACTTATAGGGATAGTATGAGGGGATATGAAGAAAAAATGTTGATGAAGTTTTTTTACTTTATGATGTAATATAAGACATATGAATATATCTAGCATTTCCATGAGTACTAAAATAATCAGTCTTTCGAGACTTGATCCTTTGTGATCATGCCAATGTTATGTAATAATGCACCGACATTGGGTAACTGGGGTCAGGGCGTTACATTGGGAGGTCATTCTGTGGATTTACATCAGTGCTCAACCTTTCAGAAATGATCTATTCTCCGTTCCAAATCTAATGCAAATATTAACAAGGGAATTTCCTTCAAATGAAATGTTCATAAACTTCATATCTCTTCAACCATATTCTAAATTTACATTTATGACATGGAAATCTTATTCTCCCTTTAATAGATCGATTGGAAATTTCAAAATCTAAAAACTCAGTTTAACCCTTCATATACTAAGGTGTGTTGCTCAATAATGTGATCCTGCATTTATCCATGTATATAAAAATGTTCCTACACAATATTAAAAAAAAATTAAAACACATAACTATTACTAGATATGGAAATAGATTCATATATACTGGTTGAAAAAATATATCAATATGTTACATAAGGATATCATATATAAATACATATGGTAAATCGCCCACTAGAAAACCAAAGTACATATGTGCATGCATGTGTATGCTTATACACATGTGATTACCAAATCACTTGAAGAAAAAAGAAGATAGTGAGTATTTTCTTAGGAAATATACATTTTAACAATGTTTTTTCATGATCTTTGATGGTTCAACATATTGATTCTTATTTAATCAATACTATAATTCACATACACAATTTGGGTCATGTTATTTTGAATCCCTACAATACATGATGTTAAATTTAGACCCCCTATATTGAATATGTATGGCCTAAATTTTTATAACTCCATTACAGGAAATGTATCCCTATGGGAATTTGGAAATAATTTATAGATACTATATACTGAAGATAGTCGAATGTAAATGAAAAAGTTTCTCTCCCTATCATTGATGATGTAGTTAGAGGGACCTTGAGTACCAGTTATAACATTGTAGTATGAAACTTAATAAACAATCAATTTAAATACGAATATAAACCCTATAAAAAATAAAATCTAAACTAAAGGAGCATTAAATTTAGAGGATGAAGAAAATGGGGAAATTGGTCACACCTATGAACTAAAGGTGCATTAATTTATTGGATTCACCCTATATTGAAATGGAAAAAGAGTTCTTGATGGAATTTAAGGAAGGGTTTTAAGATAAATGCTTAAGTGGAATAATTTACAAAAATAAAAAGCATAAGAATAAAACTGGTTGAATTAGCCTTGAATAGATAAATAATCATAACAAAGTGTTCATGAATAGTGCATAGTTCATAAATGGAGGAAATATAAAAAATTAGGATTACTCCCAAAAATTGGTTGAAGCCCAATGACTAGGACATAGAATATTTTATATTTAGCATTGGTGAAGAAATTTTTACTTGTGGTGTAATCTAAAGTTGTACCACCACAAAGGATTAGAATTAAATTAGAACATTAGGGTGAGTGAACAAAGTCAAACCACATTACTCAACTTAAGAAAGATGGAGGTTCCCCTCTCCCATTAAATTAAATAATTCTAACCATTATTTGAAGTGGCCCAATATTTATGGGGAGATATGATCCATGGGGTGGATGTGCTAATAATGCACATGTTTTTCAACTAAAAGAAGTCTAATTAAATCCAAAAAATGAATGAAATAAGTGATGAAATAATTATTTCAAGTCTTATTTGACATAAAATATGATCAAAATGTGTTATGGATGATCCTGACTCGGTAAGTGGTGTTATGAAACCAATTTTTTCTTCTAAACTTGATCTAGAAGTTTCATGCTGAAGTAAAGTTACTTGTGGAATCTAGAATTACATAAAAAAGGGATTATTATATAATAAAAAGAGGTTTCCAAGCCTTAACTAAGAGAATAAATGATTGTATTTTTTTCTCATTGGAACTCAATGTTTTTGAAAAAGTAATCATATAAAATGCATGATTCTATATTATGTAGATGAGACCCTATAAACATAGGACAACTCAAAATTCCCTAAATTCCATCTATATTCTACTCTAGAAGAGACCCTATGAACATAGAATAATAGGTCATGTATTTAACAAGTTTACACTAAACTCAAATGGTTTTCTATACCATTTGAACAACTTGACTCATACCATGTCTATAGAGGTGTACTTCTCTAGTATTTCATTAATGAGGAAGTACATTATTTGATTCTATTCATAGGCCTATTATACCTATGAATCCGAGTATCCAATGATCTATAAAAAAAATAACTAATACAGGATCCTAATATCCAATGGGACTATTATAACAGTTTAAAACCACCTAAGTCTTCCATTACTAAGGAAAAGATTTTCCACAAGAACTAAATATAGGCTAACCATTCCATAAGAAGGACAAATACACTAAATTTGATATTACTTTATTATCACACCCTCAAAAAGTCTTATATTACTAAAAAACTACCCGTTTAACTATGTAAGATGTCTTAACTCTAAAAGAATTACTATGGACTAAAAACACTCAAATGGAATCACATTCATGAAACATGTCATAAATATTTAAAAATTATTTTTCTCATGGGGGGTCATACCACAACAGAATAACCCCTATTATAGAATGGAATAAAATTTTAAACTTTAGCAATGATAAAAATGGTTTTAGGATTACTGGATGAAAAGGATAATACACAAACATCCAAAGAATAAAAAACATGAAAAACCATACCTACCACTATGAAAACAATCGACGGTAGGGTAGGGGAGACAACCTATGGAAGGAACTCAATGGGGTTTCGGGGAGAAGTTGGCATCATAGGTGTCAGGGGGAGAAGGGGGGTCAGCACCGACGGGTGGGGAGGTCACCAGTGGCAAGGGAGGGGAGCGGACTTAGGGTTGGGGCTTGACGGGGTCGGGGTAGGAAGTCGCGTCCAGGGAAGAAAGTGGTCAGCTTGGGTGTGTGTGTGGGGCGGAGGCACGACTGTAAAAAAATGTGGATTTAGCCGCGGTTTTTAATAAAATGCCGCTAAACCCTTTTAATAAATGGCTTTCACGACAGTTTATTCAAAACCACCGCTGAATGCGATTTATGTTGTAGTGAATAATTCATACTTTGAAAGATATGTTGAGAGTTTCTTCCATGGATTTTAGTTATAGTTGTGTTTAACATGTTACTTTTGTTGAATATTCGTACAATAATATATTTAACTTTACAATTCATATAGATCATTATGAATACCTTTATGAAAGTATGTGAAGAACCCCAATGCGATGGGATGGAGATAGATAAATAAATATATTAGGACCTAAGCTTTTTGAGGAAATTAAAAGAATATTGGATCCATTTAGATTCACTTTAAGGAAGATCAGAGTTGATAGAGAAGTTATTCTAACAATCATCAGTGAAATTTTTATTTCAATGATATTGATATGTTTTTCCTAGAGATATCTCAAGGAAAAAGGTTATGATATTTGGAATTAATATAGCATTGATCCCAGGACTTATTTTCTTTTTTGAGATTCTTGATTGTATCAAAAATGTTTCTTATCTCTAGGAACTTACAAATAATCTCAATCAAGTTCTTGGTATGCTCTATTTATCATGTTTGAGGAAG
Source organism: Viscum album (assembly GCA_963277665.1). Lineage (NCBI taxonomy): Eukaryota > Viridiplantae > Streptophyta > Magnoliopsida > Santalales > Viscaceae > Viscum > Viscum album. The sequence continues at coordinate 1,665,494,512 of OY728143.1, read as the reverse complement.
TAGAATCTCTATCCTTCATCCAAACCAATATTAGTGGTTTCATTTCCAGAGAATGGTATTTCTTATAAGGAACAACCTTTAAAGATTTGGGATCATAAAGAAAATTTTCTCTAAAAAAAACAACTCACATGATCATTGTTTTTTAGTGAATTTATAAATTTTAGGAGGTTGCATGGGAGCCCAAGGATGTTATGATGAAGAAGAATATTCAATTTTGTTTAACAAAGAAATGAAATTTCAAGGGATAAATTCTTATAAGGGGGTAGAAGGAAACAATCCATGATTTTATAATGGATTTCTCTTTAATGAATTTGAACCACTTGATAACTACATATACACACATCACATAACATATATGAATACATATTACTAATTTTAAAATAAATTTCATTATATGGTATTTAAATGAAATATAATTTTTCAAAATAAATTCATATTCACTTTTGAAATATTTTTATTCTAAAAAACTAATTTGAAATATTTTTTTATAGGAATTAATTTCATCATATTTATAATATTTAATGGTTTTCATATTTCTGTTACATTTAATTTAGAGTATAATTAATATAATAAAATATTTGTCAACAAATTTATAAAATTAATTAATTTATTATCAACTAGTTATAAATGAAAATAAAATAATTTAAGGAGTGAGTGATGTTTTTGTGAGAAAACTACATTTAATTGTGAAATATGTAATTATAATAACAAATTTAATTAATAACTATTTTTTATTATTTAATTTAAATTTATATATTATATATTTAACAATATATTTTTACATTCAACTAACTGTTTCTAAATGATAAAGGATTGCGATGAAAATCAATTTTATGAATTATAGGGCATTTTTCTAAAAAATGTTTTTGTCGCCCTTTTTGTGATTATTTTAAATTTAATTTCATCGATTTAAAAAATTTGATTTTGAGGAAATTATTTTTGTATTTTTAATCATCATGTCTAAATTTTTTATTGTGTCCACATTCATGTTTTGACTTAATGAATAGTAACTATAGTAAAACATTTTTATTTAAAAAAGGATAAAATGTTTTAATGAGGGGGTTAAAAATAGAAATATTTTGTTAAATGTCATATGAACCAATATAAATTTGACTTTAAAATGGGTCTCAATATCAGCATATTTTACCTATGAAAATGTATCTCCATAGTGCCACCTTAACTTGAAATGTTATGTATATTATTTTAATGGTTTATGTATTTAAAAGTTTTCCACAAACCCTTATTAAAAAAAATCTAATTCACACATTTTAAACTAATTAGGATGACCAAAATCATACCGAATAACTTTTAAAATTCCCTAAACCTTATCTATATGTGTTTTTATTCTTAAAAGATCAACCAATGGGTCCTCAATAAGAGATCCAATGTATGTTTCTCAAAGAGGAGGCAATCATCTTCACCGAATCCTTTTAAGAATTTTTCTTCTCCCTCCTCAAAATTATCAATAACAATATAAATATGGAAAAATTGATATATTAAATATATAATTATGTTTTCCTACTAATTTAAAAAAAATTATATGTAAATTTTAACAAATTAAAAATAAAAACATTGATTATGATTATGTGTGGTATGTTGTCTCCGTGAAGTGATGTATTTTATTTTCCATATCATTCTACATTGGATAAATATATAAATAAATTTAATTGATATGTATGAAATTTTTAATTTAAATATTCATATGTAATTTTAATATATATTTTTTCTTCTAACCCATGCATCCATTTTAAAATGAAAACATCACTTGTGAGTACTTCTGGACCTCTACCGTGAAGAAGCGATTTGAGTTGGATTCCATTTTAACTTTACACGGGTGGTAATAAGGAATTATTTAATAAATATGTACGATATTTTTGATATTATTATGATTTTATAATGGACAATTATAATTTAACATTTTTTTACTCCATCGAGAAATGGAACCATCACCCGTGCATATGTATGGACTACCGACACCATGGGGTGATGTAATGAATTTTCCATCACAAAATTATATAGAAGATTAATAATGTTTAATAAATAAATAAATTTAATAATTTTGAATTTATTATAATTCAATAGATGATGAAACCATGTCTAATATGCAAGGACTCGAATAGTCGAACTGAAACTTGCATGGGAAAGAGATCGGGTTTCACCCAACTAATGAATTAAATAAAGAATTTTAAATTATTATGTAATTATCAATTATAATGGAATGAAATGTAGTAATATATTATATATATATATATTAATATGGTTATTTTATATATTTTAATTATATATATATATATTATATATGAGGTTTGAATGCATACAAAACAAGATGAGACCTGAGGTGGGGGATTTATGATACAATCTCATTTATTTTTGGTATTGTCTATAATAAATTTCCAATTAAAGATATTATATGATCCTTATCTGGTAAAACCAAAAAAATATTATAATAATTAATTTATTTAGGTGGTTTTCATGTTATTATTATATTTAGGCACTCTATAGTAGTCAAAAGGATAGAAAATGAATCTTTTTTTGTCAAAGTCCATGTAAGTCATATTATTATAGAAATTGATTTATTTATATTTAAATGATTGATAAATTTTATTTTAAAAACCGTTAATTTTGTTTCCGAAAATGATCAAAAAATGAATGTTTTGAATTGTTTTACATGTGACTAATTTTTTCAATATTCATGAAAGGAATGTGTTCATTTAACATATATGGAATAGTTATATTTTTTCACTATCATGTATCACCTTTTTCATGAATCTTCCTTTAAATGTTTAATATGTTATAGAATGAAAATAATATTCCCATGTTTCCTCATTTTTTTAAAAACATTTACTAATTGAAAAGTGATATTTTTACTTGATTTCCAATGTGTATATTAAATTATTTTATAAAAGATATTTTCATCTATACTAGTATCCTTGAGGGATTTCTATTATTAATTTTGGATATAACACTATGATGAAATCCACCTTTATTGATGAATTATGAATATGATGATATTTTGATATATTTATGAAAAGTTTTTCAATTCATGGTATAAATATGGTATCATGATATAATAAATTATCATACAATACAGTGAACTTATTTTTTATCAATGGCATATGATTATGTGATGATGATACATTTAGGATAATTATTTCTTTTCCAAAAGTTATGTTATAATGAGATTGTTTTTTTGTTTATGATCTTTTTTCACCAATTTATATTGTGCTCATTATGTGATGGGTGGTCCTTAAATTATATAGGCCTCTAATGAAATGTATAATTAGGAATATGTTATGAGTTAATATGTACTATAATGGAGATTTATTCTAGTTTAATCAGTGAAATTTTAAAATATGATAGTTTTGGAGTATTCCTAAACTATGCATGTTATGGATTGGGTAGTGAACGAAATAAACTATGGGATGTTTTCCAATATAATAGTGTTCTAAGTGAACATCCAATCAGGAAAATATGGAATTTGGAATGAATACAATCCAATATGATATTAGTGGAAGTTAATTTTGACTAATGAATTTATTTTAAATGATTATTATTGTTCCACACAATTCCAGTGACATTTTATAATGATTCAGATATACTAGAACACGTTAAAATTATTTAATGATTATTACTCACTCTGATGACTCATGATTTTGAAATTATAGAACTTTATTCTGAGAATAATGTTTTATGAACTATAAATGACTAGATATGTATGTAATATCCTATCACCATTATCTCATACCATTATTCTTATATTTTTGTTGAATGTGATCATCGACTGATATATATTATATTTACCCATTATAACTACAAGGCCCCAGCCTTAAACCTTACTTAATATTGAGTTATTACAAGATTACACATTGAGGATATTTTCAGGTTTAGAGTTTTAGAGAATTAGATCATGAAACATGCATTACATTTCCACATTTAAACAAAGTGGTTACATAAAAGAAAGTATTCATTCTTCCCATAAATGGAAACATATTTAAAATAAAACATGGATTCTTTCTTGACACATCCTTGACACTATCATCACATCATGTACCCTTCCCTTGACCTGTGAAAAACATTTCAAAAACTTGGGATGAGCAAAAAAATCTCAGTAAGGGATATAAAAATATGGAAAGGAAACATGAGTATATGTATACTTAAGAACGAAATCATACATTACCCATAAAACATAGGCATATCAAATCACGAATAAATCATAGAAATCATAATACATAAAAGGTAACTTGAGGCATTCATAACATTCTTACGTAGGGAGTAACCCTCTTGGTTACGTTTGGAATACCCATCACAGTATATTCCCTAAATCTCTTCGGAGAAACCTTAACGTTTCACTCCTTCGCATTACTCAATGCATTGGAGTGCTATATCGGGCTCACCCGCCCTTAGATTATCACGGAACAACCCGTCTTCATAATAATTCCCAAGAACCTCAAAATAATCGTATCACATAAAACATGCTTAAAGGAAGCATAACATTTCCACATTTCAATCACAAGATATCAATACAACAAATTGATATAAAAACATTATGAAAACCATTTTCAATACCAAAATAAAAGAAAATTAAAACATGGTATTTATTTTTCTTTTAAAAATAAGGTATGGCTTGTAGAGGAAGCCGAAACTCAAATAACGGTCACGGCGGCGGAGAAGTCGTTGTCTCCGCATACGTACGACAAAACATTCCCTTTTTTCATTTAGTAAAACGCTTCGTATAAAAAAGATTCCTTTTGAATAAACATAAAAGTCAAAGGGGTTTATACCCCGTATAAAAGAAGGTTGTGTATAAAACAAAATATGCCTCAATGAAAGGAGATTGAGACGAAGTCCCATACAGAGACGATATCCTTGGTTTAAGGATAAATCGATTACATAATTATGTGCGACAAAAGAATACACCAAATATAAGTGGATATTAAGTGTAAAATAATAAAAGGTAATTCACACATATTCAAAGGATGACATATTAAATAACTACATGTTGAACCCAAAGAAATCGAAATTGGGTTAAGAAGTTCCCTTGACAGCCTATCAGCGTCACATCAAAATGAGTTGATGAGAGATAAAAAGTGTATCTCATCACTTGGACATAAAATTTACATCAATAAGGATATATGAGAACATATCCCAACATAAAAATATGTAAATTAAAAGACCCAACAAAATAAGTCTTTTAAAAAAGAGGAGGGTGAAAGGTTCCCTTACCGACTTGGGTATCATTCAAAACATACACCCCATGAAAGAAGGACAATAAATCCTTGATGTAAATACTCATAAACGAAATTATATTACACAAAGAGTAGAATAATGGGAAGTACATACACCACTCAAAGGAAATTGTGTAAAATGTAGCATAAATCTCATGGGAATAAAAGTGAGATGAAAAATCCCTTACGAAAACTCGGCAGCCTAACGGCGCCACATAAAACTTACAAAAATGGATTGATGAGTTCAAATAGGGTATCTCATAATATTAACATAAATTTTATATAAAGAGTAATATAAAATAACACCCCCCAACATAACAAATATGAGCTTAAAATAAGTTACATAAAGGAGAGTACTTAAAAAGAAAGAGAGAGGTTAGATCTCTTACGAAAATTTGGCAGCCTAATGGCGCCATTCAAAACTTCCAAAATGGATTGATGAGAGAGAATAGGGTATCTCATCACATGAAAATAAAAATTACAGTAATTGTAATATAAAATAACATCCCAATAACAAGAAAGATTAGATTTAGAGGGAATGATATAAAAGATTGTACTTAAAAAAGAAAGAGAGGAGTAAGATCCCTTACCTCGGGTCCGACTTGAATCGATCGTTCTTTAACGTCCTGAATAATATACTTGAGTTAATTTATAATTGCTTAAGAACCTTTTCCAAGTTCATTATTCCTTTTATATCAATTATTGACATGTTATAAACATTATGTAATCATTTAAGTTAATAATGTTTGTTTTGTCGATATTTGGTTCTTAAGTCGAAAGTGGACTTCTTACAATTACATGTTGTTCGTGTGGTCAAAGGTTCTTTATATCCATAATGACATTCCTGATTTCGATATCATATATATCATATATATCCAGAATATACATGTATTTATAAAATCACATAATCATTTAGAGGTAAGAAATGAAATCCACCGTTCATGGAGACGGTAAGTCGTACGTATGCATGAACGCTACTTTCATTTCATTGTCATATTAATGGAATTAAAACTAAATGAGAGGTATTTATATTTTAATTACAGAATTATATTAATCATTTAGATGTATCATTCATCATATATATCCATTATATACATGTACGTATAATAGTACATTACATTTGGGGATAAGAAATGAAATGCACCGTTCATGGAGACGGTAAGCCGTACGTACGCATGAACGCTACTTTCATTTCCATATCATACTTTAATGGAATGAAATAATAATTATATAGAGGTATATAATAATTCCAGTATAACATCATATATAATAATAGTAAATCCATCCTTTATACGTCCCATGTATGGCATTAACGAATCACATCACTTTGAGGGGGCGGTAGTCTGCACTTCCTAAAATGAAGATATCACTTATACCCATAATGGAAGCCATAAAAGTAAGACACAAATGAAAAATACATAAGCTTAAGTAAAACATAAACATATGATATATCATATATAAAAATAGTGACATCATAATGGCCACCTTTGAAGGTGTTAAATGAGTATTGAACAATCATCGTTTCGGGAGGCAGAATTTTGCCATCCACGGAAACCGTATGTTCTTTAACCATTTAATGTAGTTGTGTGAGAGTGTAGCTAGAATAAATCTTATAACAACATCCTAGTATATTTACAATACTGGTTTTGTTACAAAAGAAGTAAATAAAAAGAGTTTAGGGGGTTGGAGAAGCAAAATAAAACAAATGAACACGAGAGAATGAATTACCTTTAGAAGTGTAACTCCTTTTGATTTGAGCCTAAAGGCTTCCTTTGAAAGGCTTCTGCCCAAAGGGAATACTATAGGATGAGGAGAGGGATGTGGAGAGAGTAAATGGGCAGGGGATGGCCGAGCCAAAGGCTTGAGGAGTGTGTTAAATGAGGTAGAGGTGGGGGCCTTTTATAAGAGGAGAGGAGGGGCACTTTTGGAAATCATGAAACTATTATTTTATTTTCAAAAGTCTATCGAATTTCTAAGGTCCCATGTTGATATATTTCGAAGATAAGATGATAAGGCTTCGAAATATTCCCATCCAATAGTATTTGGACAAGTGTAGGTCTTATATTTTATATTATCGTTTCATTTTATTTAAACTGTTCATTATTGATGTCATCGCTGCATTATCATGATGTCATAAATAATTTAATTTATTTAAAGTCTAATAATTATAAAAAAAATACTATGATGTAGTAAATCTTTTTATCTTTCCAATGACTATTTAATATCAAAAATCGGATCTTTATAACCCCATGTAATTTTTTTTTGTAAAATAACTCATGTTTGTGTCATTTTTACTTTAACATTAAATAAAAAGTTATTTATGTCATTTCCCAACCAAAGTGGATCCATGGGCTCCCCAAGTTGAACCATGGCTTTTCTTGGTAGGCCATGACACAACCAATGAGGGTAGGACATGTGTCAAGTTCATTTCATATTATTAAAACATTATTTTTACCTAAACTACACTAATTAACTCTAATCGCGATTAAAAACTTAATAAGTTACTATTCACCAAAAAATTATTTTTATCCCATTGAACCACATTTCACTTCTTAATGACAACCATGTATGTCAGATTTTTGAAATTCAAAACACAAATATGGAGAAATTTCATTTAAACGGAAAAATTAGTTTTTATAAGTACCACTTAGTGGTTTCACTATTCCTCCAAATTTGAAGTTTTTCAGAAAAATCCCAAAAATTCACCCTAATCTATATTTGATATTCCAAATTCAAAAATGAAGTCTATTTTAAAAAATTCAAAACATATAAGTCACATTAATTAATTTAATATTTAATTCCCGCTATCAGAGCAAATAGCGTGTTTTTATGAAACAATAAGTATCAAAAGATTAACACTAGTTTAAGTCTGATTTCAAAGTGAAATTAATTCCAACGACCACTATTGGATTTAATGGTAAAAATATATTCTAATTTCACTTTAAAACCAATTTAAAAGATAATATAATCATATAAATAAATTAGATTAAAAAGAGGTTTTGAATTAAAATACAACATTTTACACTATTCATTAAAAAATGAACTTTATCAGAAAGATACCAAAAATTTACACAAAGTAAATTTTGATGTCCCAATTCTTAAGAAGAGTTTTATTTGGTCCAAAAGGATGTATAAGAGTGAACAAAACTATATTTAATGACGTTTTCCCATCAAAAGGCGATAAGTGAACCTTTAGTGAAAACTAGGGCATATACGCCTAAATTTGAATTCTTTCCGTATTTTATACCTTTATATTTTATTGGATAAATGTAAAAACATTTAAAAAAATATATAATCATATTTTAGTTATTTATATCAATTCCTGTCAATACAACGGCTTCATGTTAACTACCATTTAAAATAATATTATTTTATTATTAGAGTGCAACGTAAGATTTCCAAGAAACTCGTTTTTGCGTGTTGGGTACGCCATCGAGCATAGCATCCCCTTTAAAGTCATATTAATATTTTATTCACAAATATGGATAAATATGAAAATATCATATTCTTTATTTACCTGGGGTGTTACATCCTTCCCCCCTTTTGGGAATTGCGTCCTCGCAATTTTTAAAATTGAGCTTGGAAACATCCTTGAACGTCCCACATCGGAACAAGAGTCGGTAAAACAATCAATTTAAAATAAATGAAGATAAGGACAGAGGTCACCCGAGTTAACCCATACTAGGATTCCATGTAAAAAAACATGGACATGGAAGAAAAATCAAAGGGTCATGTTCTTGAGGGAGAGTGATAGTAAACATGTCTAGGAGAAAGTTAACAATGAGAAAATCACAAACTTGTGATGGGTTAAATGGTATTCGATTCCCCAGCAGGAAAAGCTAATAGACAACATTTTTGTGTTAAGTTACTTTTTATTGAGGAATTTATTCATAAGGAAACATAATCACTTATCATGTTGACTTTCAACCTTTACTGGATTCCTTAATCAAACTCATATTTTTTTCCAAAAGACGAGTATTTAGGGAGACTTGTTCGCATTAAGAGTACTATAATCAACTTCTAGAGAGTCACCTAATCCAAAAAAGAGAACTTTATACTTCCCATGTCTTTAGACTTTAACCAAAACCAAAACCAAAAAGGTTAGTACAAGGTCAGATAATCCAGAAAAGGATAACCCATTAAAAAGAAAATCTATGCTTAATATCCAAAATTTATCCAACAAAACCCAAAGTTCAACGAGGACCATTCTATAATAAATTTGTCCATAAAATTCTTCAAAGTAAACCAAACTAAGATTGAAACCCAAATATTTTAAGGATTTAGTCACATAGTCTTCCAAGTTAAATCGTAACATTTATCTCCAAACAACATCAGTTGCTCCTAAAGTCTCTGATTGAAAAGTAATTAACCTAATCACATATCCTCCATGATAGGTTAATCATTTTCATAAATAACCCAAAATCAACTTACTCTTAATTGATAAAATCATATAACTAGAAATAATTAGTCAAACTATCTAGAAAATTCACGTAGTCCAGTGGTAGGCGATAAATACCAGTCGCACTTTGGTTGTGGGTTCGATTCCCGCAGCTTTGTCCGACGCAACGGGTAGTCACACGGTCTGTGTGTTGTCCTTTTTCCAAAACTATATAATTCTTAAAACATTCCCCAAAATGAGATAAAATCTTCAAAGATGATCATAACATATTTTAACCTCAAGTTTATCTCATGCCTTTCATTTTCCATCAGAACATATAATAACCCATAATTACCTCAAAAGTAAGGATCATATAAACCCAAATGGTTCTTTATAACTATGTCCACAAAAGAAAAGATAACTATTCCTTGAATAAAATTTGCCTATATTAAACATCAGGGTTACACATAATATAAAAAGTCTTCTAATGTAACCCCATCATCAAAAGATACTTAATACTCTTAAGAATTTCACCATAACTCTTGAAGCCCTTATATGTTGACATCTTACTCATTCAACATTCTTCTTGATCCATTAACCATTCCTTTCCAACTTTTTTTGAAATACCACTTTCCTACAAACAAAATCATGAATCATATCCTAAGATTCCAAAATAGGAAAACAATAGTCATGAAATAATACATACCTTTGATTGGTCATTTTCAGTTTCTTCATCCTCAATCGGAATGGCATTAGGTATTGGTAAAAGAACATTTGTACGATCTTGGTGATCCCATTCACGAAACTTCTTCATAGGACATGGGTTTTCATAAGGACCATGCACATCACATTTAAAACATTCAATTTATCCCTCAGAAAGAACTTCTTTCCCTTTCCTCGAGTCAACTAGATGCTTTCTTTTTTCATTGCAGGTTCTTGCTTTATGACCTTCATTTCCACATCTATAGCATATTACTGTCCCTTTGAATGATTTTCCTAGGTGTTTCTTTCCACATCATTGACACATAGGTTTTTGAACACACTTACCTTTATGATTATTACCTGTACTCTTGTAGGTATTTCTTTCTCGCATATATGATGACTTAGAGAAATCGCCAAGGTTTAGGTGGTCAATCATGACTCCAGATAGTTGGTTGAGGATAATCACAAGAGTTCTCATTGCATCTCCCATATCATTCAGTTTCTTGCTCAAAAAACTGTCATAGTTTCCTTCACATCCACTGTTACCTTGGTGCCTGCTAGATCCAGCCATTTACTAAAACAAAAAAGGTCAGTGTGAGTATATAAAAAAACCATCATGTACTAATGAGGAAGGTAAACACTAATATATACTTACTCATTCACTTTATCTAAAACTATGACTCTTTCTGAAATCATAACCATTATGGTAATGTCACTTATGCTTAAAGAATACCCTAACCTCTAAAGTTATCTAAACCGTCCTTTGATACCAACTATAAGGCCCCAGCCTTAAACCTTACTTAATCTTGAGTTATTACAAGATTACACATTGAGAATATTTTCAGGTTTAGAGTTTTAGAGAATTAGATCATGAAACTTGCATTACATTCCACATTTAAACAAAGTGGTTACATAAAAGACAGTATTCATTCTTCCCATCAACGGAAACATATTTAAAATAAAACATCGATTCTTTCTTAACACATCCTTGACACTATCGTCACATCATGCACCCTTCCCTTGACCTGTGAAAAACATTTTAAAAACTTGGGATGAGCATAAAAAGCTCAGTAAGGGATATAAAAATATGGAAAGGAAACATGAGTACATGTATACATAAGAATGAAATCATACTTTACCCATAAAACATAGGCATATCAAGTCATGAATAAATCATAGAAATCATAAGACATAAAAGGTAACTTGAGGCATTCATAACATTCTTACATAGGGAGTAACCCTCTTGGCTACGTTTGAATACCCATCACAGTATATTACCTAAATCTCTTCAGAGAAACCTTAAAGTTTCACTCCTTCACATTACCCAATGCATTGGAGAGCTATATCGGGCTCACCCACCCTTAGTTTATCATGGAACCACCCGTCTTCATAATAATACCCAAAAACCTCAACATAATCGTATCACATAAAACATGATCAAAGGAAACATAACATTTCCACCTTTCAATAACAAGATATCAATACAAAATATTGATATAAAAACATTATAAAAACCATTTTCATTACCAAAATAAAAGAAAATTAAAACATGGTATTTATTTTTCTTTTAAAATGAATGTATGGCTTGCAGAGGAAGCCGAAACTCAAATAACGGTCACGGTGGCAGAGAAGTCATTGTCGCCGCATACGTACGACAAAACATTCCCTTTTGTCGTTTAGTAAAACGCTTCGTATAAAAAAGATTCCTTTTGGATAAACGTAAAAGTACAAGGGGTTTATACCCCGTATAAAAGAAGGTTGTGTACAAAACAAAAATGCCTCAATGAAAGGAGATTGAGATGAAGTCCCAAACAAACACGGTATCATTGGTTTAAGGATAAATCAATTACATAATTATGTGCGACAAACAAATACAGAAAATATAAGTGGATATTAAGTGTAAAATAATCAATGGTAATTCACACATATTCAAAGGATGACATATTCAATAACTACATGTTGGACCCAAAGAAATCGAAATTGGGTTAAGAAGTTCCCTTGACAGCCTAACGGCGTCACATCAAAATGAGTTGATGAGAGATAAAAAGTATATCTCATCACTTGGACATAAAATTTACATCAATAAGGATATATGAGAACATATCCCAACATAAAAATATGTAAATTAAAAGACCCAAAAAAAGAAGTCTTTTAAAAAAAAGGAGGGTGAAAGGTTCCCTTACCGACTTGGGTATCTTTCAAAACATACACCCCATGAAAGAAGGACAATAAATCCTTGATGTAAATACTCATAAAAGAAATTATATTACACAAAGAGTAGAATAATGGGCAGTACATACAACAATCAAAGGAAATTGTGGAAAATGTAGCATAAATCTCACGGGAATAAAAGTGAGATGAAAAATCCCTTACGAAAACTCGGCAGCCTAACGGCGCCACATAAAACTTACAAAAATTGATTGATGTGATCAAATAGGGTATCTCATCATATTAACTTAATGTTTATAGAAAGAAGAATATAAAATAACATCCCCCAACATAACAAAGAGGAGATTAAAAGAAGTGACATAAAGGAGAGTACATAAAAAGAAAGAGAGAGGTTAGATCTCTTACGAAAATTCGGCAGCCTAAAGGCGCCATTCAAAACTTCCAAAATGGATTTATGAGAGCGAATAGGATCTCTCATCACATGAAAATAAAAATTACAGTATGTGTAATATAAAATAAAATCCCAATAACAAGAAAGATTAGCTTTAGAGGGAATGACATAAAAGAGTGTACTTAAAAAGAAAGAGAGGAGTAAGATCCCTTACCTCGGGTCCGACTTGACTCGATCGTTCTTCACTACTGGAAACATGATCTTTCCCAACACTTCTATACCAACGGTTTGTAAAAACCGTTGGTATAGCTACCCTTTCCCAACGGTTCACCAAAACTGTTGGGAAAGGGTGTGTTTTTGAGGCCCTTTCCCAACGGTTCACCAAAACCGTTGGGAAAAAGAAGAAAAAAATCCAACATTCACCAAAACAATAAAAAACCACCCAGAACCTATCCCAACCTATCCCAACGGTTCTAAAAACCGTTGGGATAGGTCTATCCCAACAGTTTTGACAACCGTTGGGATATGTTCATTGATTTTTTTCCAGATCTACTAACCGAGAACATTATATAAATAAAAAATTTAAATAATTATGATAATACATATATATATTTATGAAATTATGTTTACAAAAGTGATGTTAGCTTAGTGGTTAAGTCGTTCGCTTATAAACGAGGGGTCCTGGGATCAAATCCCAGCGGATGTTTTATTTTTGGAATTTATATACCAACGGTTCCATTACCGTTGGTATAGACCTATCCCAACGGCTTACTTGGCTACGGTTCTCCAAACCGTTGGTAAAGGTTAGTTTTCCAGTAGTGCTTTAACGTCTGGAATAATAAACTTGAGTTAATTTATACTTTCTTAAGAACCTTTTCCAAGTTAATTAATCCTTTTATATCAATTATTGACATGTTATAAACATTATGTAATCATTTAAGTTAATAATGTTTGTTTTGTCGATATTTGGTTCTTAAGTCGAAAGTGGACTTCTTACAATTACATTTTGTTCGTGTGGTCAAAGATTATTTATATCCAGAATGACATTCCTGAGTTGGATATCATATATATCATATATATCCAGAATATACATGTATTTATAATATCACATAATCATTTAGAGTTAAGAAATGAAATGCACCGTTCATGGAGACGGTAAGCCGTACGTACGCATGAACGCTACTTTCATTTCTTTGTCATATTAATGGAATTAAAACTAAATGAGAGGTATGTATATTTTAATTCCAGAATTATATTCATCATTTAGATGTATCATTCATCATATATATCCATTATATACATGTACTTATAATAGTACATTACATTTGGGGATAAGAAATGAAATGCACCGTTCATGGAGACGGTAAGCCGTACGTACGCATGAACGCTACTTTCATTTCTATCTCATAATTTAATGGAAATAAATAATAATGATATAGAGGTATATAATAATTCCATTATAAAATAATATATAATAACCTTAAATCCATCCTTTATACGTCCCACGTATGGCATTAACGAATCACATCACTTTGAGGGGGCGGTAGTCCGCACTTCCTAAAATGAAGATATCGCGTATACCCATAATGGAAGCCATAAAAGTAAGCCACAAATGAAAAATAAAGAAGATTAATTAAAACATAAAAAAATTATATATCATATATAAAAATAGTGACATCATAATGTCCACCTTTGAAGTTGTTAAATGAGTATTGAACAATCATCGTTTCAGGAGGCAGAATTTCGCCATCCACGGAAACCATATGTTCTTTAACCATTTTATGTAGTTTTGTGAGAGTTTAGCTAAAATAAATCTTATAACAACATCCTATTATATTTAAGATACTGGTATTGTTACAAAAGAAGTAAATAAAAAGAGTTTAGGGGGTTGGAGAAGGAAAATAAAACAAATAAACATGAGAGAATGAATTACCTTTAAAAGTGTAACTCCTTTTGATTTGAGCCTAAAGGCTTCCTTTGAAAGGATTATTCCCAAAGGGAATCCTATAGGATGAGGATAGGGATGTGGAGAGAGTAAATCTTCAGGGGATGGCCGAGCCAAAGGCTTGAGGAGTGTGTGAATGAGGTAGAGGAGGGGGCCTTTTATAAGAGGAGAGGAGGGGCACTTTTGGAAATCATGAAACTATTATTTTATTTTCAAAAGTGTTTCGAATTTCTAAGGTCCCACATTGATATATTTAGAGTGTAAGATGATAAGGCTTCTAAATATTCCCATCCCATTGTTTTTGGACATGTTTAGGTCTTAGATTTTATATTATCGTTTCATTTTATTTAAATTATTCATTAATGAGGTCATTGCTGCATCACCATGATGTCAAAAATAATTATTTTTTTAAAGTCTAAAAATTATAAAAAAATACTATGATGTAGGAAAGATTTTTATCTTACCAATTATTATTTAATATAAAAAATCTGATCTTTATTACACCATGTAAAAATTGTTTTCGTAAAATAACTCAATTTTGTGTCATTTTTACTTTAACATTAAATAAAAAGTTATTTATGTCATTTCCCAACCAAAGTGGATATATGGGGTCCCCAAGTTTACCCATGGCTTTTATGGGTCGTCCATGACACAACCAATGAGGGTAGGACATGTTTCAAGTTCATTTCATATTATTAAAACATTATTTTTACCTTAAACTACACTAATTACCTCTAATCGCGATTAAAAACATAATACGTTACTATTCACAAAAAATTATTTTTATCCCATTGAACCACATTTTACATCTTAATGACAACCATGTATGTCAGATTTTTGAAATTCAAAACACAAAGATGACAAAATTTCATTTAAACGGAAAAATCAGTTTTTATAAGTACCACTTAGTGGTTTCAGTATTCATCAAAAATTGAAGTTTTTCAGAAAAATCCCAAAAACTCACCCTAAGATATATTTGATATTCCAAATTCAAAAATGAAGTCTATTTTACAAAATTCAAAAAATATAAGTCACATTAATTAATTTAATAATTAATTCCCGTTGTCAGAGGAAATAGCGTGTTTTTATGAAACCATAAGTATCAAAAGATTGACACTAGTTTAAGTCTGATTTCAAAGTGAAATTAATTCCAACGACCACTATTGGATTTAATGGTAAAAATATATTCTAATTTCACTTTAAAAGCAATTCAAACAATAATATAATCATATAAATAAATTAGATTAAAATGAGGTTTTGAATTAAAATACAACATTTTACACTATTCATTAAAAAATGAACTTTATCAGAAAGATACCAAAAATTTACACAAAGTAAATTTTGATGTCCCAATTCTTAAGAAGAGTTTTATTTTGTAAAAAAGGATGTATAAGAGTGAACAAATCTATATTTTATGACGGTTCTCCATCAAAAGGCGATAAGTGAACCTTTAGTGAAAACTAGGGCATATACGCTTAAAATTGAATTCTTTCCATATTTTATGCCTTTATCTTTTATTGGATAAATGTAAAAACATTTAAAAACAAATATAATCATATTTTAGTTATTTCTATCCATTCCTGTCAATACAACGGCTACATGTTAACTACCATTTAAAATAATATTATTTTATTATTAGAGTGCAACGTAAGATTCCCAAGAAACTCATTGTTGCGTGTTGGGTACGCCATCGAGCATAGCATCCCCTTTAAAGTCATATTAATATTTTATTCACAAATATGGATAAATATGAAAATGTCATATTCTTTATTAACCTGGGGTGTTACATCCTTCCCCCCTTTTGGGAATTGCGTCCTCGCATTTTTTAAAATTGGGCTTGGAAACATCCTTGAACATCCCACATCGGAACAAGAGTCGGTAAAACAATCACTTTAAAATAAAGGAAGATAAGTACAGAGGTCGCCCGAGTTAAACCATACTAGGATTCCATGTAGAAAAACATGGACATGGAAGAAAAAGCAAAGGGTCATGTTCTTGAGGGTGAGTGATAGTAAACATGTCTAGGAGAAAGTTAACAATGAGAAAATCACAAACTTGTGATGGGTTAGAAGGTATTCGATTCCCCAGTAGGAAAATCTAATAGACAAAATTTTCGTGTTAAGTTACTTTTTATTGAGGAATTTATTCATAAGGAAACATAATCACTTATCATGTTGACTTTCAACCTTTATTGGATTCCTTAATCAAACTCATATTTTTTTCCAAAAGATGAGTATTTAGGGTGACTTGTTCGCATTAAGAGTACTATAATAAACTTCTAGAGAGTCACCTAATCCAAAAAAGAGAACTATATACTTCCCATGTCTTTATACTTTAACCAAAACCAAAACCAAAAAGGTTAGTACAAGGTAAGATAATCCAGAAAAGGATAACCCATTAAAAAGAAAATCTATGCTTAATCTCCAAAATTTGTCCAACAAAACCCAATGTTCAACGAGGACCATTCTATAATCAATTTGTCCATAAAATTCTTCAAATTAAACCAAACTAAGATTGAAACCCAAATATTTGAAGGATTTAGTCACATAGTCTTCCAAGTTAAATCGTAATATTTTTCTCCAAACAACATCAGTTGCTTCTAAAGTCTCGTATTGAAAATTAATTAACCTAATCACATATCCTCCATGATAGGTTAATCATTTTCATAAATAACCCAAAATCAACATACTCTTAATTGATAAAATCATATAACTAGAAAGAATCAGTCAAACTAACTAGGGACTTCACGTAGTCCAGTGGTAGGCAATAAATACCAGTCGCACTATGGTTGTGGGTTCGATTCCCGCAGCTTTGTCCGACGCGACGGGTAGTCACACGTTCTGCATGTTGTCCTTTTTCCAAAACTATATAATTCTTAAAACATTCCCCAAAATTAGATAAAATCTTCAAAGATGATCATAACATATTTTAACCTCAAGTTTATCTCATGCCTTTCATTTTCCATCAATACATATAATAACCCATAATTACCTCAAAATTAAGGATCATATAAACCCAAATGGTTCTTTATAACTATGTCCACAAAAGAAAAGATAACTATTCCTTGAATAAACTTTGCCTACATTAAACATCAGGGTTACACATAATATAAAAAGTCATCTAATGTAACCCCATCATCAAAAGAGACTTAATACTCTTAAGAATTTCACTATAACTCTTGAAGCCCTTATATGTTGACATCTTACTCATTCAACATTTTTCATGATCCATTAACCATTCCTTTCCAACTTATTCTGAAATACCTCTTTCCTACAAACAAAATCATGAATCATATCCTAAGATTCCAAAATAGGAAAACAATAGTCATGAAATAATACATACCTTTGATTGGTCATTTTCAGTTTCTTCGTCCTCAATCGGAATGGCATTAGGTATTGGTAAACGAACATTTGTATACTCTTGGTGATCCCATTCACAAAACTTATTCATATGACATGTGTTTTCCTAATGACCATGCACACCACATTTAAAACATTCAATTGATCCCTCAGAAAGAACTTCATTCCCTTTCCTCGAGTCAACTGGATGATTCCTTTTTTCATTGTAGGTTCTTGCTTTATGACGTTCATTTCCACATCTATAGCATATTCTTGTCCCTTTGAAACATTTTCCTAGGTGTTTCTTTCCACATCTTTGACACATAGGTTTTTGAACACACTTACCTTTATGATTATTACCTGTACTTCCGTAGGGATTTGTTTCTCGCATATATGATGCCTTAGAGAAATCTCCAAGGTTTAGGTGGTCAATCATGACTCCAGATAGTTGGTTCAGGATAATCACAAGAGTTCTCATTGCAGCTCCCATGTCATTCAGTTGCTTGCTCAAAAAACTGTCACAGTTTCCTTCACATCCACTGTTACCTTGGTGCCTACTAGATCCAGCCATTTACTAAAACCAAAAATGTCAGTGTGAGTATATAAAAAAAACCATCATGTACTAATGGGGAAGGTAAACACTAAGATATACTTTCTCATTCCCTTTATCTAAAATAGGACTCTTTCTGAAATCATAACAATTATGGTAATGTCACTTTTGCTTAAAAAATACCCTAACCTCTAAAGTTATCTAAACCGACCGTTGATACCAACTATAAGGCCCCAGCCTTAAACCTTACTTAATCTTGAGTTATTACAAGATTACACATTGAGGATCTTTTCAGGTTTAGAGTTTTATAGAATTAGATCATGAAACTTGCATTACATTCCACATTTAAACAAAGTGGTTACATAAACTACAGTATTCATTCTTCCCATCAACGGAAACATATTTAAAATAAAACATGGATTCTTTCTTGACAGATCCTTGACACTATCATCACGTCATTTACCCTTACCTTGACCTGTGAAAAACATTTCAAAAACTTGGGATGAGTATAAAAAGCTCAGTAAGGGATATAAAAATATGGAAAGGAAACATGAGTACATGTATACATAAGAATGAAATCATACTTTACCCATAAAACATAGGCATATAAAATCATGAATAAATCATAGAAATCATAAGACACAAAAGGCAACTTGAGGCATTCATAACATTCTTACGTAGGGAGTAACCCTCTTGGTTACGTTTGGAATACCAATCACAGTATATTCCCTAATTCTCTTCGGAGAAACCTCAACGTTTCACTCCTTCACGTTACCCAATGCATTGGAGAGCTATATCGGGCTCACCCACCCTTAGTTTATCACGGAACCACCCGTCTTCATAATAATGCCCAAGAACCTCAACATAATCATATCACATAAAACATGCTTAAAGGAAACATAACATTTCCACCTTTCAATCACAAGATATCAATACAACACACTGATATAAAAACATTATAAAAACCATTTTCAATACCAAAATAAAAGAAAATTAAAACATGGTATTTATTTTTCTTTTAAAAAGAAGATATGGCTTGTAGAGGAAGCCGAAACTCAAATAACGGTCACGGCGGCGGAGAAGTCGTTGTCGCCGCATACGTACGACAAAAAATTCCCTTTTGTCGTTTAGTAAAATGCTTCATATAAAAAAGATTCCTTTTGGATAAACGTAAAAGTCAAAGGGGTTTATACACCGTATAAAAGAAGGTTGTGTATAAAACAAAATATGCCTCAATGAAAGGAGATTGAGACGAAGTCCCATACAAAGACGGTATCATTGGTTTAAGGATAAATCAATTACATAATTATGTGCGACAAACGAATACACGAAATATAAGTGGATATTAAGTGTAACATAATCAAAGGCCATTCACACGTATTCAAAGGATTACATATTCAATAACTACATGTTGAACCCAAAGAAATCGAAATTGGGTTAAGAAGTTCCCTTGACACCCTAACCGCGTCACATAAAAATGAGTTGATGAGAGATAAAAAGTGTATCTCATCACTTGGACATAAAATTTACATCAATAAGGATATATGAGAACATATACCAACATAAAAATATGTAAATTAAAAGACCCAACAAAAGAAGTCTTTTAAAAAAGAGGAGGGTGAATGGTTCCCTTACCGACTTGGGTATCTTTGAAAACATACACCCCATGAAAGAAGGACAATAAATCCTTGATGTAAATACTCATAAACGAATGTATATTACACAAAGAGTAGAATAATGGGCAGTACATACAACACTCAAAGGAAATTGTGGAAAATGAAGCATAAATCTCACGGGAATAAAAGTGAGATGAAAAATCCCTTACGAAAACTCGGCATCCTAACGACGCCACATAAAACTTACAAAAATTGATTGATGAGATCAAATAGGGTATCTCATCATATTAACTTAAAGTTTATGGAAAGAGGAATATAAAATAACATCCCCCAACATAACAAAGAGGAGCTTAAAATATGTGACATAAAGGAGAGTACTTAAAAAGAAAGAGAGAGGTTAGATCTCTTACGAAAATTCGGCAGCCTAACGGCACCATTCAAAACTTCCAAAATCGATTGATGAGAGAGAATAGGGTCTCTCATCACATGAACATAAAAATTACAGTAAGTGTAATATAAAATAACATCCTAATAACAAAAAATATTATCTTTAGAGGGAATGACATAAAAGAGCGTACTTAAAAAGAAAGAGAGGAGTAAGATCCCTTACCTCGGGTCCGACTTGACACGATCATTCTTTAACGTCCTGAATAATAAACTTGAGTTAATTTATACTTTCTTAAGAACCTTTTACAAGTTCATTATTACTTTTATATCAATTATTGACATGTTATAAACATTATGTAATAATTTAAGTTAATAATGTTTATTTTGTCGATATTTGGTTCTTAAGTCGAAAGTGGACTTCTTACAATTACATGTTGTTCGTGTGGTCAACGGTTCTTTATATCCAGAATGGAATTCTTGATTTGGATATCATATATATCATATATATCCAGAATATACATTTATTTATAATATCACATAATCATTTAGAGGTAAGAAATGAAATTCACCGTTCATGGAGACGGTAAGCCGTACGTACGCATGAACACTACTTTCATTTCTTTGTCATATTAATGGAATTAAAAATAAATGAGAGTTATGTATATTTTAATTCCAGAATTATATTCATCATTTAGATGTATCATTCATCATATATATCCATTATATACATGTACTTATAATAGTACATTACATTTGGGGATAAGAAATGAAATGCACCGTTCATGGAGACAGTAAGCCGTACGTAAGCATGAACGCTACTTTCATTTCTATATCATAATTTAATGGAAAGAAATAATAATGATATAGAGGTATATAATAATTCCAGTATAACATCAAATATAATAACATTAAATCCATCCTTTATACGTCCCATGTATGGCATTAACGAATCACATCACTTTGAGGCGGCGGTAGTCTGCACTTCCTAAAATGAAGATATCGCTTATACCCATAATGGAAGCCATAAAAGTAAGCCACAAATGAAAAATACAGAAGATTGAGTAAAACATAAACATATTATATATCATATATAAAAATAGTGACATCATAATGGCCACCTTTGATGGTGTTAAATGAGTATTGAACAATCATCGTTTCGGGAGGCAGAATTTCGCCATCCACGGAAACCGTATGTTCTTTAACCATTTGATGTAGTTGTGTGAAAGTGTAGCTGGAATAAATCTTATAACAACATCCTAGATTATTGAAGATACTGGTGTTGTTACAAAAGAAGTAAATAAAAAGAGTTTAGGGGGTTGGAGAAGCAAAATAAAACAAATGAACATGAGAGAATGAATTACCTTTAAAAGTGTAACTCCATTTGATTTGAGCCTAAAGACTTCTTTTGAAAGTATTATACCCAAAGGGAATCCTATAGGATGTGGAGAGGGATGTGTAGAGAGTAAATGGTCAGGGGATGGCCGAGCCAAAGGCTTTAGGAGTGTGTGAAATGAGGTTGAGGTGGGGGCCTTTTATAAGAGGAGAGGAGGGGCACTTTTTGAAATCATGAAACTATTATTTTATTTTCAAAAGTGTTTCGAATTTATAAGGTCCCACATTGATATATTTCTAATATAAGATGATAAGGCTTCTAAATATTCCCATACAATAGTTTTTGAACAAGTGTAGGTCTTATATTTTATATTATCGTTTCATTTTATTTAAACTGTTCATTAATGAGGTCATCATTGCGTCATCATGATGTCATAAGTAATTTAATTTATATAAAGTCCAAAAATTATAAAAAAAATACTATGATGTAGGAAATTATTTTAGCTTTCCAATGACCATTTAATATCAAAAATATGATCTTTATAACCCCATGTAAAAACTGTTTTCGTAAAATAACTCAAGTTTGTGTCATTTTTACTTTAACATTAAATAAAAAGTTATTTATGTCATTTCCCAACCAAAGTGGATCCATGGGGTCCCCATGTTGACCCATGGCTTGTCTTGGTCGGCCATGCCACAAACAATGAGGGTAGGACATGTGTCAAGTTCATTTCATATTATTAATACATTATTTTTACCTTAAACTACACTAATTACCTCTAATCGCGATTAAAAACTTAATAAGTTACTATTCACCAAAAAAATATTTTTATCCCATTGAACCACATTTTACTTCTTAATGACAACCATGTATGTCGGATTTTTTAAATTCAAAACTCATAGATGGAAAAATTTCATTTAAACGGAAAAATCAGTTTTTATAAGTACCACTTAGTGGTTTCACTATTCATCAAAAATTGAAGTTTTTCAGAAAAATCCCAACAATTCACCCTAAGCTATATTTGATATTCTGAATTAAAAAATGAAGTCTATTTTACAAAATTCAAAACATATAAGTCACATTAATTAATTTAATAATTAATTCCCGTTGTCAGAGCAAATAGCGCGTTTTTATGAAACAATAAGTATCAAAAGATTGACACTAGTTTAAGTCTGATTTCAAAGTGAAATTAATTCCAACGACCACTATTGTATTTAATG
Organism: Viscum album; assembly: GCA_963277665.1. Taxonomy (NCBI): domain Eukaryota; kingdom Viridiplantae; phylum Streptophyta; class Magnoliopsida; order Santalales; family Viscaceae; genus Viscum; species Viscum album. Next base: position 1,665,471,258 of record OY728143.1, on the reverse strand, counting down.
GTAAAAATATATTCTAATTTCACTTTAAAACCAATTCAAAAGATAATCTAATCATATAAATAAATTATATTAAAAAGAGGTTTTGAATTAAAATACCACATTTTACACTATTCATTAAAAAATGAACTTTATCAGAAAGATACCAAAAATTTACACAAAGTAAATTTTGATGTCCCAATTCTTAAGAAGAGTTTTATTTGGTCCAAAAGGATGTATAAGAGTGAAAAAAACTTTATTTAATGACGGTTCTCCATCAAAAGGCGATAAGTGAACCTTTAGTGAAAACTAGGGCATATACGCCTAAAATTGAATTCTTTCCATATTTTATGCCTTTATATTTTATTGGATAAATGTAAAAACATTTAAAAACATATATAATCATATTTTAGTTATTTCTATCCATTCCTGTCAATACAATGGCTGCATGTTAACTACCATTTAAAATAATATTATTTTATTATTAGAGTGCAACGTAAGATTCCCAAGAAACTCGTTGTTGCGTGTTGGGTACGCCATCGATCATAGCATCCCCTTTAAAGTCATATTAATATTTTATTCACAAATATGGATAAATATGAAAATGTCATATTCTTTATTTACCTGGGGTGTTACATCCTTCCCCCCTTTTGGAAATTGCGTCCTCGCAATTTTTTAAATTGAGCTTGGGAACATCCTTGAACGTCCCACATCAGAACAAGAGTCGGTAAAACAATCACTTTAAAATAAAGGAAGATAAGTACAGAGGTCACCCGAGTTAACCCATACTAGGATTCCATGTAGAAAAACATGGACATGGAAGAAAAAGCAAAGGGTCATGTTCTTGAGGGAGTGTGATAGTAAACATGTCTAGGAGAAAGTTAACAATGAGAAAATCACAAACTTGTGATGGGTCAGACGGTATTCGATTCCCCAGTAAGAAAAGATAATAGACAACATTTTCGTGTTAAGTTACTTTTTATTGAGGAATTTATTCATAAGGAAACATAATCACTTATCATGTTGACTTTCAACCATTACTGGATTCCTTAATCAAACTCATATTTTTTTCCAAAAGATGAGTATTTAGGGAGACTTGTTCGCATTAAGAGTACTATAATCAACTTCTAGAGAGTCACGTAATCCAAAGAAGAGAACTATATACTTCCCATGTCTTTAGACTTTAACCAAAATCAAAACCAAAAAGGTTAGTACAAGGTCAGATAATCCAGAAAAGGATAACCCATTAAAAAGAAAATCTATGCTTAATCTCCAAAATTTGTCCAACAAAACCCAAAGTTCAACGAGGACCATTCTATAATCAATTTGTCCATAAAATTCTTCAATGTAAACCAAACTAATATTGAAAGCCAAATATATAAAGGATTTAGTCATATATTCTTCCATGTTAAATCGTAACATTTATCTCCAAACAACATCAGTTGCTCCTAAAGTCTCGTATTGAAAAGTAATTAACCTAATCACATATCTTCCATGATAGGTTAATCATTTTCATAAATAACCCAAAATCGACTTACTCTTAATTGATAAAATCATATAACTAGAAAGAATCAATCAAACTAACTAGGGACTTCATGTAGTCCAGTGGTAGGCGATAAATACCAGTCGCACTTTGGTTGTGCGTTCGATTCCCGCAGCTTTGTCCGACGCGACGGGTAGTCACATGGTCTGCGTGTTGTCCTTTTTCCAAAACTATATAATTCTTAAAAAATTCCCCAAAATGAGATAAAATCTTCAAAGATGACCATAACATATTTTATCCTCATGTTTATCTCATGCCCTTCATTTTCATTCATAACATATAATAACCCATAATTACCTCAAAATTAAGGATCATATAAACCCCAATGGTTCTTTATAACTATGTACACAAAAGAAAAGATAACTATTCCTTGAATAAAATTTGCCTATATTAAACATCAGGGTTACACACAATATAAAAAGTCTTCTAATGTAACCCCATCATCAAAAGAGACTTAATACTCTTAAGAATTTCACCATAATTCGTGAAGCAATTATATGTTGACATCTTACTCATTCAACATTCTTCATGATCCATTAACCATTCCTTTCCAAATTATTCCGAAATACCACTTTCCTACAAACAAAATCATGAATCATATCCTAAGATTCCAAAATAGGAAAACAATAGTCATGAAATAATACATACCTTTAATTGGTCATTGTCAGTTTCTTCATCCTCAATCGAAATGGCATTAGGTATTGGTAAACGAACATTTGTACGCTCTTGGTAATCCCATTCACGAAACTTCTTCATAGGACATGTGTTTTCATAATGAACATGCACACAACAATTAAAAAATTCAATTTATCCCTCAGAAAGAACTTCTTTTCCTTTCTTCGAGTCAACTGGATGCTTCATTTTTTCATTGCAGGTTCTTGCTTTTTGACATTCATTTACACATCTATAGCATATTCCTGTCCCTTTGAAACATTTTCCTAGGTGTTTCTTTCCACATCTTTGACACATAGTTTTTTGAACACACTTACCTTTATGATTATTACCTGTACTCCGTAGGGATTTGTTTCTCGCATATATGATGCCTTAGAGAAATCTCCAAGTTTTAGGTGGTCAATCATGACTCCAGATAGTTGGTTGAGGATAATCACAAGAGTTCTCATTACGGATCCCATATCATTCAGTTTCTTCCTCAAAAAACTGTCACAGTTTCCTTCACAACCACTGTTACTTTGGTGCCTGCTAGATTCAACCATTTACTAAAACCAAAAAAGTCAGTGTGAGTATATCAAAAAAAACCATCATGTACTAATGAGGAAGGTAAACAATAAGATATACTTACTCATTAAATTTATCTAAAACTAGGACTCTTTCTGAAATCATAACCATTATGGTAATGTCACTTATGCTTAAAGAATACCCTAACCTCTAAAGTTATCTAAACCAACCATTGATACCAACTATAAGGCCCCAGCCTTAAACCTTACTTAATCTTGAGTTATTACAAGATTACATATTGCGGATCTTTTCAGGTTTAGAGTTTTAGAGAATTAGATCATGAAACTTGCATTACATTCCACATTTAAACAAAGTGGTTACATAAAAGATAATATTCATTCTTCCCATCAATGGAAACATATTTAAAATAAAACATGGATTCTTTCTTGACACATCCTTGACACTATCATCACATCATGTACCTTTCCCTTGACCTGTGAAAAACATTTCAAAATCTTGGGATGAGCATAAAAAGCTCAGTAAGGGATATAAAAATATTGAAAGGAAACATGAGTACATGTATACATAATAATGAAATCATACTTTACCCATAAAACATAGGCATATCAAATCATGAATTAATCATAGAAATCATAAGACATAAAAGGTAACTTGAGCCATTCATAACATTCTTACGTAGGGAGTAACCCTCTTGGTTACGTTTGGAATACCCATCACAGTATATTCCCTAAATCTCTTCAGAGAAACCTTAACGTTTCACTCCTTAGAGTTACCCAATGCATTGGAGAGCTATATCGGGCTCACCCGTCCTTAGTTTATCAGGGAACCACCCGTCTTCATAATAATGCCCAAGAACTTCAACATAATCGTATCACATAAAACATGCTTAAAGGAAACATAACATTTCCACCTTTCAATCACAAGATATCAATACAACACATCGATATAAAAACATTATGAAAACCATTTTCAATACCAAAATAGAAGAAAATTAAAAGATGGTATTTATTTTTCTTTTAAAAAGAAGGTATGGCTTGTAGAGGAAGCCGAAACTCAAATAACGGTCACGGCGGCGGAGAAGTCGTTGTCGCCGCATACGTACGACAAAACATTCCCTTTTGTCGTTTAGTAAAACGCTTCGTATAAAAAAGATTCCTTTTGGATAAACGTAAAAGTCAAAGGGGTTTATACACCGTATAAAAGAAGGTTGTGTATAAAATAAAATATGCTTCAATGAAAGGAGATTGAGACGAAGTCCCATACAAAGACGGTATCATTGGTTTAAGGATAAATCAATTACATAATTATGTGTGACAAACTAATACACCAAATATAAGTGGATATTAAGTGTAAAATAATCAAAGGTAATTCACACATATTCAAAGGATGACATATTCAATAACTACATGTTGAACCCAAAGAAATTGAAATTGGGTTAAGAAGTTCCCTTGACAGCCTAACGACGTCACATCAAAATGAGTTGATGAGAGATAAAAATTTTATCTCATCACTTGGACATAAAATTTACATTAATAAGGATATATGAGAACATATCCCAACATAAAAATATGTAAATTAAAAGACCCAACAAAATAAGTATTTTAAAAAAGAGGAGGGTGAAAGGTTTCCTTACCAACTTGGGTATCTTTTAAAACATACACACCATGAAAGAAGGATAATAGATCCTTGATGTAAATACTCATAAACGAAAGTATATTACACAAAGAGTAGAATAATGGGTAGTACATACACCAATCCAAGGAAATTGTGGAAAATGTAGCATAAATATCACGGTAATAAAAGTGAGATGAAATATCCCTTATGAAAACTCGGCAGCCTAACGGCGCCACATAAAACTTACAAAAATGGATTGATGAGATAAAATAGGGTATCTCATCATATTAACTTAAAGTTTATAGAAAGAGGAATATAAAATAACATCCCCCAACATTACAAATAGGATCTTAAAAGAAGTGACATAAAGGAGAGTACTTAGAAAGAAAGAGAGAGGTTAGATCTCTTACGAAAATTCGGCAGCCTAACCGCGCCATTCAAAACTTCCAAAATGGATTGATGAGAGAGAATAGGGTCTCTCATCACATGAACATAAAAATTACAGTAAGTGTAATATAAAATAACATCCCAATAACAAGAAATATTAGCTTTAGATGGAATGACATAAAAGAGTGTACTGAAAAAGAATGAGAGGAGTAAGATCCCTTACCTCGGGTCCGACTTGACTCGATCGTTCTTTAACGCCCTGAATAATAAACTTGAGTTAATTTCTACTTGCTTAAGAACCTTTTCCAAGTTCATTATTCCTTTTATATCAATTATTGACATGTTATAAACATTATGTAATCATTAAAGTTACTAATTTTTGTTTTGTCGATATTTGGTTCTTAAGTCGAAAGTGGACTTCTTACAATTACATGTTGTTCGTGTGGTCAAAGGTTCTTTATATCCAGAATGACATTCCTGATTTGGATATCATATATATCATATATATCAAGAATATACATGTATTTATAATATCACAGAATCATTTAGAGGTAAGAAATGAAATGCACCGTTCATGGAGACGGTAAGCCGTACGTACGCATGAACGCTACTTTCATTTCTTTGTCATATTAATGGAATTAAAACTAAATGAGAGGTATGTATATTTTAATTCCAGAATTATATTCATCATTTAGATTTATTATTCATCATATATATCCATTATATACATGTACTTATAATAGTACATTACATTTGGGGATAAGAAATGAAATGCACCGTTCATGGAGACGGTAAACCGTAAGTACGCATGAACGCTACTTTCATTTCTATCTCATACTTGAATGGAAAGAAATAATAATGATATAGAGGTATATAATAATTCCAGTATAACATCATATATAATAACATTAAATCCATCCTTTATACGTCCCACGTATGGCATTAACGAATCACATCACCTTGAGGGGGTGGTAGTCCGCACTTCCTAAAATGAAGATATCGCTTATACCCATAATGGAAGCCATAAAAGTAAGCCACAAATGAAAAATACAGAAGATTAAGTAAAACATAAACAAATTTTAAATCATATATAAAAATAGTGACATCATAATGGCCACCTTTGAAGGTGTTAAATGAGTATTCAACAATCATCGTTTCGGGAGGCAGAATTTTGCCATCCACGGAAACCGTATGTTCCTTAACCATTTGATGTAGTTGTGTGAGAGTGTAGCTCAAATAAATCTTATAAAAACATCATAGTATATTTAAAATACTGGTTTTGTAACAAAAGAAGTAAATAATAATAGTTTAGAGGGTTGGATAAGCAAAATAAAACAAATGAACATGAGAGAATGAATTACCTTTAAAAGTGTAACTCCTTTTGATTTGAGCCTAAAAGCATCCTTTGAAAGGATTATGCCCAAAGGGAATCCTATAGGATGAGTATAGGTATGTGGAGAGAGTAAATGGGCAGGGGATGGCCGAGCCAAAGGCTTGAGGAGTGTGTAAAATGAGGTAGAGGTGGGGGCCTTCTATAAGAGGAGAGGAGGGGCACTTTTGGAAATCATGAAACAATTATTTTATTTTCAAAATTGTTTCGAATTTCTATGGTCCCATAATGATATATTTCGAATATAAGATGATAAGTATTCTAAATATTCCCATACAATAGTTTTTGGACAAGTTTAGGTCTTATATTTTATATTATCGTTTCATTTTATTTTAACTGTACATTAATGAGGTCATCGCTGCATCATAATGATGTCATAAATAATTTAATTTATTTAATGTCTAAAAATTATAAAAAAAATACTATGATGTATGAATTTTTTTATCTTTACAATTACTATTTAATATAAAAAATATGATCTTTATAACCCCATGTAAAAATTGTTTTCGTAAAATAACTCAAGTTTGTGTCATTTTTAGTTTAACATTAAATAAAAAGTTATTTATGTCATTTTCCAACCAAAGTGGATCCATGGGGTCCCCAAGTTGACCCATGGCTTGTCTTGGTTGGACATGACACAACCAATGAGGTTAGGACATGTGTCAAGTTCATTTCATATTATTAGAACATTATTTTTACCTTAAACTACACTAATTACCTCTAATCGCGATTAAAAACTTAATAAGTTACTATTCACCAAAAAATTATTTTTATCCCATTGAACAAAATTTTACTTCTTAATGACAACCATTTATGTCGGATTTTTGAAATTCAAAACACAAAGATGGAAAAATTTCATTTAAATGGGAAAATCAGTTTTTATAAGTACCACTTAGTGGTTTCACTATTCATCAAAAATTGAAGTTTTTCAGAAAAATCCCAAAAATTCACCCTAAGCTATATTTGATATTACGAATTCAAAAATGAAGTCTATTTTAAAAAATTAAAAACATATAAGTCACATTAATTAATTTAATAATTAATTCCCGCTCTCAGAGCAAATAGCGCGTTTTTATGAAACAATAAGTATCAAAAGATTGACACTAGTTTAAGTCTGATTTCAAAGTGAAATTAATTAAAAAGACCACTATTGTATTTAATGGTAAAAATATATTCTAATTTCACTTTAAAAACAATTCAAAAGATAATCTAATCATATAAATAAATTAGATTAAAAAGAGTTTTTGAATTAAAATACCACATTTTACACTATTCATTAAAAAATGAACTTTATCAGAAAGATACCAAAAATTTACACAAAGTAAATTTTGATGACCCAATTCTTAAGAAGAGTTTTATTTGGTCCAAAAGGATGTATAAGAGTGAACAAAACTATATTTAATGACGGTTCTCCATCAAAAGGCGATAAGTGAACCTTTAGTGAAAACTAGGGCATATACGCCTAAAATTGAATTATTTCCATATTTTATGCCTTTATCTTTTATTGGATAAATGTAAAAACATTTCAAAACATATATAATCATATTTTAGTTATTTCTATCCATTCTTGTCAATACAACGGCTACATGTTAAGTACCATTTAAAATAATATTATTTTATTATTAGAGTGCAACGTAAGATTCCCAAGAAACTCGTTGTTGCGTGTTGGGTACGCCATCGAGCATAGCATCCCCTTAAAGTCATATTAATATTTTATTCACAAATATGGATAAATATGAAAATGTCATATTCTTTATTTACCTGGGGTGTTACATCCTTCCCCCCTTTTGAAAATTGCGTCCTCGCAATTTTTAAAATTGAGCTTGGGAACATCCTTGAACGTCCCACATCGGAACAGGAGTCGGTAAAACAATCACTTTAAAATAAAGGAAGATAAGTACAGAGGTCACCCGAGTTAACCCATACTAGGATTCCATGTAGAAAAACATGGACATGGAAGAAAAAGCAAAGGGTCATGTTCTTGAGGGAGAGTGATAGTAAACATGTCTAAGAGAAAGTTAACAATGAGAAAATCACAAACTTGTGATGGCTCAGACGGTATTCGATTCCCCAGTAAGAAAAGATAATAGACAACATTTTCGTGTTAAGTTACTTTTTATTGAGGAATTTATTCATAAGGAAACATAATCACTTATCATGTTGACTTTCAACCATTACTGGATTCCTTAATCAAACTCATATTTTTTTCCAAAAGAAAAGTATTTAGGGAGACTTGTTCGCATTAAGAGTACTATAATCAACTTCTAGAGAGTCACCTAATCCAAAGAAGAGAACTATATACTTCCCATGTATTTAGACTTTAACCAAAACCAAAACCAAAAAGAATAGTACAAGGTCAGATAATCCAGAAAAGGATAACCCATTAAAAAGAAAATCTATGCTTAATCTCCAAAATTTTTCCAACAAAACCCAAAGTTCAACGAGGACCATTCTATAATCAATTTGTCCATAAAATTATTCAAAGTAAACCAAACTAATATTGAAACCCAAATATTTGAAGGATTTAGTCACATATTCTTCCAAGTTAAATCGTAACATTTATCTCCAAACAACATCAGTTTCTCTTAAAGTCTCGTATTGAAAAGTAAATAACCTAATCACATATCCTCCATGATAGGTTAATCATTTTCATAAAAAACCCAAAATCAACTTACTCTTAATTGATAAAATCATATAACTAGAAAGAATCAGTCAAACTAACTAGTGACTTCATGTAGTCCAGTGGTAGGTGATAAATACCAGTCGCACTTTGGTTGTGCATTCGATTCTCGCAGCTTTGTCCGACGCGACGGGTAGTCACACGGCCTGCATGTTGTACTTTTTAAAAAACTATATAATTCTTAAAACATTCCCAAAAATGAGATAAAATCTTTAAAGATGATCATAACATATTTTAACCTCATGTTTATCTCATGCCTTTCATTTTCCATCATAACATATAATAACCCATAATTACCTCAAAAGTAAGGATCATATAAACCCAAATGGTTCTTTATAACTATGTCCACAAAAGAAAAGATAACTATTCCTTGAATAAAATTTGCATATATTAAACATCAGGGTTACACATAATATAAAAAGTCTTCTAATGTAACCCCATCATCAAAAGAGACTTAATACTCTTAAGAATTTCACCATAATTCTTGAAGCCCTTATATGTTGACATCTTACTCATTCAACATTCTTCATGATCCATTAACCATTCCTTTCCAAATTATTCCTAAATACCTCTTTCCTACAAACAAAATCATGAATCATATCCTAAGATTCCAAAATAGGAAAACAATAGTCATGAAATAATACATACCTTTAATTGGTCCTTGTCAGTTTCTTCATCCTCAATCGAAATGGCATTAGGTATTGGTAAACGAACATTTGTACGCTCTTGGTGATCCCATTCACGAAACTTCTTCATAGGACATGTGTTTTCATAATGACCATGCACACCACATTTAAAAAATTCAATTGATCCCTTAGAAAGAACTTCTTTTCATTTCCTCGAGTCAACTGGATGCTTCCTTTTTTCATTGTAGGTTCTTGCTTTATGACCTTCATTTCCACATCTATAGCATATTCCTGTCCCTTTGAAACATTTTCCTAGGTGTTTCTTTCCACATCTTTGACACATAGGTTTTTGAACACACTTACCTTTATGATTATTACCTGTACTCCATAGGGATTTTTTTCTCGCATATATGATTCCTTAGAGAAATCTCCAAGGTTTAGGTGGTCAATCATGACTCCAGATAGTTGGTTGAGGATAATCACAAGAGTTCTCATTGCGGCTCCCATATCATTCAGTTGCTTACTCAAAAAACTGTCACAGTTTCCTTCACAACCACTGTTACTTTGGTGCCTGCTAGATCCAACCATTTACTAAAACCAAAAAGGTCAGTGTGAGTATATCAAAAAAAACCATCATGTACTAATGGGGAAGGTAAACACTAAGATATACTTACTCATTCACTTTATCTAAAACTAGGACTCTTTCTGAAATCATAACCATTATGGTAATGTCACTTATGCTTAAAGAATACCCTATCCTCTAAAGTTATCTAAACCGACCATTAATACCAACTATAAGGCCCCAGCCTTAAACCTTACTTAATCTTGAGTTATTACAAGATTACACATTGAGGATCTTTTCAGGTTTAGAGTTTTAGAGAATTAGATCATGAAACTTGCATTACATTCCACATTTAAACAAAGTGGATACATAAAAGACAGTATTCATTCTTCCCATCAATGGAAACATATTTAAAATAAAACATGGATTCTTTCTTGACACATCCTTGACACTATCATCACATCATGTACCTTTCCCTTGACCTGTGAAAAACATTTCAAAAGCTTGGGATGAGCATAAAAAGCTCAGTAAGGGATATAAAAATATGGAAAGGAAGAATGAGTACATGCATACATAAAAATGAAATCATACTTTACCCCTAAAACATAGGAATATCAAATCATGAATTAATCATAGAAATCATAAGACATAAAAGGTAACTTGAGGCATTCATAACATTTTTACGTAGGGAGTAACCCTCTTGGTTACGTTTGGAATACCCATCACAGTATATTCCTTAAATCTCTTCAGAGAAACCTTAACGTTTCACTCCTTAGCGTTACCCAATGCATTGGAGAGCTATATCGGGCTCACCCGTCCTTAGTTTATCAGGGAACCACCCGTCTTCATAATAATTCCCAAGAACATCAACATAATCGTATCACATAAAACATGCTTAAAGGAAACATAACATTTCCACCTTTCAATCACAAGATATCAATACAACACATTGATATAAAAACATTATGAAAACCATTTTCAATACCAAAATAAAAGAAAATTAAAACATGGTATTTATTTTTCTTTTAAAAAGAAGGTATGGCTTGTAGAGGAAGCCGAAACTCAAATAACGGTCACGGCGGCGGAGAAGTCGTTGTCGCCGCATACGTACGACAAAACATTCCCTTTTGTCGTTTAGTTAAACGCTTCGTATAAAAAAGATTCATTTTGGATAAACGTAAAATTCAAAGGGGTTTATACACCGTATAAAATAAGGTTGTGTATAAAATAAAATATGCTTCAATGAAAGGAGATTGAGACGAAGTCCCATACAAAGACGGTATCATTGGTTTAAGGATAAATCAATTACATAATTATGTGCGACAAACTAATAAACCAAATATAAGTGGATATTAAGTGTAAAATAATCAATGGTCATTCACACATATTCAAAGGATGACATATTCAATAACTACATGTTGAACCCAAAGAAATCGAAATTGGGTTAAGAAGTTCCCTTGACAGCCTAACGGCGTCACATCAAAATGAGTTGATGAGAGATAAAAATTGTATCTCATCACTTGGACATAAAATTTACATCAATAAGGATATATGAGAACATATCCCAACATAAAAATATTTAAATTAAAAGACCCATCAAAATAAGTCTTTTAAAAAAGAGGAGGGTGAAAGGTTTCCTTACCGACTTGGGTATCTTTTAAAACATACACACCATGAAAGAAGGACAATAGATCCTTGATGTAAATACTCATAAACGAAAGTATATTACACAAAGAGTAGAATAATGGGCAGTAAATACACCAATTAAAGGAAATTGTGGCAAATGGAGCATAAATATCACGGGAATAAAAGTGAGATGAAAAATCCCTTATGAAAACTCGCCAGCCTAACGGAGCCACATAAAACTTAAAAAAATGGATTGATGAGATCAAATAGGGTATCTCATCATATTAACTTAAAGTTTATAGAAAGAGGAATATAAAATTACATCCCCCAACATTACAAAGAGGATCTTAAAATAAAAGACATAAAGGAGAGTACTTAAAAAGAAAGAGAGAGGTTAGATCTCTTACGAAAATTCGGCAGCCTAACCGCACCATTCAAAACTTCTAAAATGGATTGATGAGAGAGAATAGGGTCTCTCATCACATGAAAATAAAAATTACAGTAAGTGTAATATAAAATAACATCCCAATAATAAGAAATATTAGCTTTAGAGGGAATGACATAAAAGAGTGTACTTAAAATGAAAGAGAGGAGTAAGATCCCTTACCTCGGGTCCGACTTGACTCGATCGTTCTTTAACGTCCTGAATAATAAACATGAGTTAATTTCTACTTGCTTAAGAACCTTTTCCAAGTTCATTATTAATTTTATATCAATTATTGACATGTTATAAACATTATGTAATCATTTAAGTTAATAATGTTTGTTTTGTCGATATTTGGTTCTTAAGTCGAAAGTGGACTTCTTACAATTACATGTTGTTCGTGTGGTCAAAGGTTCTTTATATCCAGAATGACATTACTGATTTGGATATCATATATATCATATATATCCAGAATATACATGTATTTATAATATCACATAATCATTTAGAGGTAAGAAATGAAATGCACCGTTCATGGAGATGGTAAGTCGTACGTACGCATGAACGCTACGTTCATTTCTTTGTCATATTAATGGAATTAAAGCTAAATGGGAGGTATGTATATTTTAATTCCCGAATTATATTCATCATTTAGATGTATCATTCATCATATATATCCATTATATACATTTACTTATAATAGTACATTACATTTGGGGATAAGAAATGAAATGCACCGTTCATGGAGACGGTAAGCCGTACGTACGCATGAATGCTACTTTCATTTCTATCTCATATTTTAATGGAAAGAAATAATAATTATATAGAGGTATATAATAATTCCAGTGTAACATCATATATAATAACATTAAATTCATCCTTTATACGTCCCACGTATGGCATTAATGAATCACATCACTTTGAGGGGGCGGTAGTCCACACTTCAAAAAATGAAGATATCGCTTATACCCATAATGAAATCCATAAACGTGAGCCACAAATGAAAAATACAGAAGATTAAGTAAAACATAAACATATTATATATCATATATAAAAATAGTGACATCATAATGGCCACCTTTGAAGGTGTTAAATGAGTATTGAACAATCATCGTTTTGGGAGGCAGAATTTCGCCATCCACGGAAACCGTATGTTCTTTAACCATTTGATGTAGTTGTGTGAGAGTGTATCTAGAATAAATCTTATAACAACATCCTAGTATATTGAAGATACTGGTGTTGTTACAAAATAAGTAAATAAAAAGATTTTAGGGGGTTGGAGAAGCAAAATAAAACAAATGAACATGAGAGAATGAATTACCTTTAAAAGTGTAACTCGTTTTGATTTGAGCCTAAATGATTCCTTTGAAAGGATTCTGCCCAAATGGAATCCTATAAGATGACGATAGGGATGTGGAGAGAGTAAATGGGTAGGGGATGGCCGAGCCAAAGGCTTGAGGAGTGTGTGAAATGAGGTAGAGTTGGGGGCCTTTTATAAGAGGAGAGGAGGGGCACTTTTGGAAATCATGAAACTATTATTTTATTTTCAAAAGTGTTTCGAATTTATAAGGTTCGACATTGATATATTTCGAAGCTAAGATGATAAGGCTTCGAAATATTCGCATCAAATAGTTTTTGGACAAGTTTAGGTCTTAGATTTTATATTATCGTTTCATTTTATTTAAACTGTTCATTAATGAGGTCATCGCTGCATCATCATGATGTCATAAATAATTTAATTTATTTAAGTCTAAAAATTATAAAAAAATTACAATGATGTAGTAAATCTTTCTATCTTTCCCATGAATAATTAATATCAAAAATATGATCTTTATAACCCCATTTAAAAATTGTTTTCGTAAAATAACTCAATTTTGTGTCATTTTTACTTTAACATTAAATAAAAAGTTATTTATGTCATTTCCCAACCAATGTAGATCCATGGGGTCCCCAAGTTGACCCATGGATTGTCTTGGTCGGCCATGACACAACCAATAAGGTTAGGACATGTGTCAAGTTCATTTCATATTATTAAAACATTATTTTTACCTTAAACTACACTAATTACATCTAATCACGATTAAAAACTTAATAAGTTACTATTCACTAAAAATTATTTTTATCACATTGAACCACATTTTACTTATTAATGAAAACCATGTATGTAGGATTTTTGAAATTCAAAACACAAAGATGGCAAAATTTCATTTAAACGGAAAAATCGGTTTTTATAAGTACCACTTAGTGGTTTCACTATTCATCAAAAATTGAAGTTTTTCAGAAAAATCCCAAAAATTCACCCTAAGCTATATTTGATATTCCGAATTCAAAAATGAAGTCTATTTTACAAAATTCAAAACATATAAGTCACATTAATTAATTTAATAAGTAATTCCCGCTGTCAGAGAAAGTAGCGTGTTTTTATGAAACAATAAGTATCAAAAGATTGACACTAGTTTAAGTCTGATTTCAAAGTGAAATTAATTCCAATGACCACTATTGGATTTAATGGTAAAAATATATTCTAATTTCACTTTAAAACCAATTCAAAATATAATCTAATCATATAAATAAATTATATTAAAAAGAGGTTTTGAATTAAAATACGACATTTTACACTATTCATTAAAAAATGAACTTTATCATAAAGATACCAAAAATTTACACAAAGTAAATTTTGATGTCCCAATTCTTAAGAAGAGTTTTATTTGGTCCAAAAGGATGTATAAGAGTGAAAAAACTATATTTAATGACGGTTCTCCATCAAAAGGTGATAAGTGAACCTTTAGTGAAAACTAGGGCATATACGCCTAAAATTGAATTCTATCAGTATTTTATGCCTTTATCTTTTATTGGATAAAAGTAAAAACATTTAAAAACATATATAATCATATTTTAGTTATTTATATCCATTTCTATCAATACAACGGCTACATGTTAACTACCATTTAAAATAATATTATTTTATTATTAGAGTGCAACGTAAGATTCCCAAGAAACTCGTTGTTGCGTGTTGGGTACACCATCGATCATAGCATCCCCTTTAAAGTCATATTAATATTTTATTCACAAATATGGATAAATATGAAAATGTCATATTCTTTATTTACCTAGGCTGTTACAATAACCATATGTGATCACTCATATGTTACAATTCTACCCATGATATAAACATAGGTTCTATATAGGGAATGTCGATTAATGGTACAATATTAGAAGAAAAATCATGAATATGTTGAAGATATTTTGTGAAAAAACAATTATCTACTATCCAATGACACAAAACTATTATGGTTCAAGGGTATTGATAATAGTGATATATATTTAATACTCATGTAAAATACTGTAGTATTTATGTATGTTATTCTCGGGTAACATCAATTTATGACCTCCCTCCATAAAAGGAATTCACAGTCCCTATGGATCATGTTTTATATGAGGAATATGTATAACTATATTACTGAGGGTAGGAGGAAATGATCATCCATTTAGGGGGATCACTTCCACAAAAATCCAAAGGCCAACCTTGTGGGAGGGGAGGTTCAAGGAATCACTCTTTTTATCATCTAGATTAATCTTGAGAGAGAAAACTACTATAGTTGATGGATCCCTATAAGGATTTTCTCCATGATGTAAATAATTCGTTCCATGTAGATAGAATAAGAGTGAACATAGATGTTACAGTTAAAGAAGAACTTCAATTTCGAAATAAATAAGGGATTTCACCACAAGGGGATGAACCCACCGGTATGCTAGATTATGTGGTTGGTGAAAGGAATCAATAGATCCATTTACACAGAAATTCATAAAATATATGTGTTTTTTTTCTATTTTTGGTTTTGTTATCCATGCAAAAAAATTACTTTAAGAGTATCTATTTACTTTGAGAAATGAGGGGGCTCAAAAATGGTGGGAGAATCCTCTATATGTGCACCCACACTAAATCCATTCTGGGATCCCAAACGGAGAGGATACCCATTGACCATCAAAATATGTAAAAAACACAACCTTAGTCACCCAATGTTTGTGGTTCCTTTATTAAATTGGAACAGGGTATAAGTGACCACATCCGAAAAGAAAAAATAAATTAGTTTTTTAGAAAAACAAGATACATACATTAATCATACAATACAACATGAAATAAAATACAACATTGTCACTCCACTGGAAACACCCATATTTTCCAAGATTTACACTTCATATCATTCATAACAAACTTATTGTAATCATATGAAAAAATTAAATATAACAGATGGGTGGGATCTGGATGTCAGTAATGGAATGCATATAAGATAAGCTATCATAAATATACATAATAATTGTGTGAAGTTAGTTAATAAAACACATTCTGTTTATTTAAAAACATGAGCATAAAATGGTGGGAATGATTGTATATCAAATAATTCCATAATTACCCAAGTTAACCTTTTACATGTAAATAATAACTATTTAGATAATCACGTGAGAACCAAAAACAAATCTAATTATGAGGGAATGTATAATATAGAACATCATAAACATATCATCTAAGCTTCGAAAAAGACACCATATATAAATGGATGATTCCTTGTCTAATAAGAAACTAGTTTGTCTCATGATACATAATTATTCATTAAGGGGCTATAGTGGGACTCACACACAACATACTATGTCCAGTTCATTGCAAATATGATTCGGGAGAAATGTAAACAATATAAACATTCATACTAAAAACAAATAATCTAAATTTGAATACATTAACCCTAAACCATGAATGGTATCAAAATAGAACATCCAAAGTCTACATATATCCAGTATTCCATCATTATACCCATCTATGTTGATATGTGATGAAAATATATAACACCATAGTATGGATATGGTAAGTCGTATGCACGCAGACATAGTGATTTCATTTTTCATAGGATTGATAAAAGTAGAAATACTGTTTAATCATGATAATAATAAAATATCCTCATATATATGATACTGGAGTTATTATTTTGTAATGGAAACAAAATATGAGTAGTAAGTTGTATATGAAATGAATATGAAGGAATTGGTAAAGCTGATTACCTCTTATTTGGAATACATAGTTTAGATCTCTTCTTAAGGGATCTAGGGTGGTTATTTCTGGAATAACACGATCTAAAAACATTTATAATGTTGTATTACATAAAATTTTTAATTTTTTGTTGAGATATACGAGTAAAAGTGTTATGATGTATTGACTATGGAGGTGCCTTTTATAATTGAAGGTGAGAGGAACTCTTGGAAAATCATAAATATTAAATTAATAAAAATTAAATTTCAATTAAAAATTGATGAATGTTATTTATTTAAAATATAATATGATTAAGGTTCTCAATAGTCTCAAAAGGTAATATTTATGAAATCTTAGGTCGCATTATTACCATTTTTGATTGGCATTAACCCTTATTTAATCCATTTAACTATTATCATGACAACATGTGTTTTAAATTCTCAATAAAATTAAAGAAGAACAATAAATGGAGCATTGATGTTATTTTAAACATTATCCCAATCATTTGGATAATTGTTAATTTTTTTGAATTTAATTCAACTTAAAAAATATTATTTATTTTAATATTACATTAATGTCATTATTGACATTATTCAAGACATTGACTTGTATGAAACTACGATAAACTAGATAAATTCAAAAAAAATTAATGAACCACTAATAATTCATGGTAATACATAAAATCTGTTTATGAAATTATTTATGATAATGTATATTTATTTTAATATTTTTATTATCAGTTATATAATATTTACATTAATTATACAATTATTTCATCATCATCATGTAAGCCTTTAAGGTAAATATTTATTTCATAAAAATAAAAAAATTACCATTATGAGTATAAATATATAAGATTTAGAATGTATATTTTTCGAAGAATATATGTTCTGAATAACAACATATTAAAAATGTGATACTTACTAAAAACATGAGTATGACATATTGGACTTTTAAGAGAATAAAATACTTGAAAAATAATATAGACATCCAAGAGTATCCATGTGGCCATAAAATTGGCTCAAAGACGGGTTTTCTTGAAAATCACTCGTAAAATAAAATTTTCACAAGTGTTATGGAAAATTTATAATATTTAAAATAATACTTTTACCCTTAATTACCTGATTTACACAGATCCATGGTAATAAAAATTACTAAAGTTTGAATAAATATAGTCAAAAAATTAAAAGAAACTCTTTAATAAATTTGGAACATATGTTTCCAAATACGGAATCAATTTTTAAAAATTTAAAACTCATAATTGCATAAAATTAATTTCAAATTAATCTCATTGATGTGGTGCGAGGTTATTAATGTGAAAATGTTCAAAATATTAAAATGTTTTTATGTCCAAATTAAATGGCAGAATGACTATAATTACCTAAATTGGATTAAATGATAAAAAATTTATATAATTATTTGTTAAAAAAATAAAAATAAAAATTACAGTTTTAACTTATTTTTAAAAAATAATGTTATCAATTAAAATCATGTATTTTTCACTGTTCATCAAAACATGAAACGTATCTGTTACATACCAAGAAGTATATCCAAAATAATTTTAGATATTATACTTCCAAAAATATGATTATTTTTTCAAATAGAACTTTTAAAAGCATGAACAATTATTTTTAGAACTACTGCACCATCAAAAGATGGAAAAACTGCCTATATAAAAATATACCTCTTTTCTCTTAAAATATGATTGATTTTTATATCATGTCTTGGAAGCACATAATATTAATGTTAAAATTTATATTAATCATATTTTATATATATTTCATAATGTGGTTAATATTATTCATTTCCTCCAATTTGAATGTTATGTTATAATATTATTTTGTTATGCAGTTAATCTAGGTGTTGCGTGCAATGTAATATGTCAATTAAATTATTTTTTTAATAAGAGACAATCCATAAAATCATGGGATGTTATATTATTACCGCATTCGGAAAAAAATCCTTGAAATTTTATTGAATATTACCTTCTAAATTGATGATGATGGTTCTTATTTATAACCTCCTCCAGTTCCCATGTTTCTTCTTTAATTTTTAGAATTCTCCAAAGAAACTTTACCCGTTGTTTCGTCTAATTCATCAACATGTGATACAAAATATTAATAATCTCTATGGTAACTTCACAGTAAGAGGGATTAGGTTCCAGTTCTACTTATTCCTAGGTGATTACATACGTTGGGTCTGGTATATGTGTCCATAACAATGGTATGTGGAACACTACATGATCCTAGGAGAGACATGGTGGCATTGCGAATAAATATTATAAAATTCCATTTCATTAGAGAATTCTGAATAGTTCGATATATCTCAGGATTATTTTACCTTTCTTACGAAGCATTATGATACTTTTCCACGGATATACCTTTAGAAATACATGATCTCCCACAGGAAATTAAAAATTCTTGATTTGGTTGTCAAAATAATACTTTTGACTTCTTTGAGATGATTCAATAACATCCTGGATAGTAATTTACTTTATTATTGTCTCTTTAATATATTCTGGGCCTATTATTTTTCATTCATAATCTTCACCCCAACAAGTTGGAGTACGAAAACTTTTTCTATATTACGCTTCTTATGAATCTATTTGTATCTCTGAATGGAAACTATTATTGTAGAAAAAAATATAACAATGGTAAATATTAATCCCAAATAAATTGAATGTAATTTCATAAGGACCTCTATATATCTTCAAAATTTTGGATAATCCATTATGGTTTCCCATCAATTTGATGGTGATAAGCGGTGTATAGATGTTTCTCGGTATCTAAAGCCTTCTTAACACTTTTCCGGATTTTTTTGTAAAACATAGATCTCAATAAGAAATAATAAATTGAGGTACACCATGAATACTTACAACATTAGTAATTTAGAGTCTTTATATACATTCAAGAGCTAAATAATCTCTTATAGAAGGAAAATGTTCTGACTTTTTAAGGTGATCAGTAATAACACATATCACCACAATTCTTCTAGGATTCATTGGAATTATTATGAGAAATTCCAACTTAATGTGATCCAATTTATAAATATGTATAGAAAGTGGTTTGATGACTCCTCTAAGATGTTATCTCTCTCTACATTCATTTATTGAAAAATCAAACATCTTGAAACATGATTAGAAAACTCCTACTTCATATTATCCCACCAAAAATGTTTCATTGGATCTCTATACATCAAGGTGCTACTAGGATGTATAGAGAATTTTGATCGATGAGTATTATCCAATATTCATCATTTTAGATGGGTTATAGAGGGAACACAATGATTATTTACAATTTTTAAAATAACATCATCCTATATGATGTCTTCAAATTTTTCATCATTCAAAACATCAATTTTCTTTTGGATATTCTCATCATCATACTGAAAACATTTTATTTATTCTAATAAATATGGTTTGGAAACAATATGAGTGAGGAGTAATGTTTCCTATTATTTAATAATTCATATATCACTCTTTACTAGATCCATGAAGAAAGCATTCCTATCGATCAACATTTTGTTCAGAACTTGTTGATCCTTCCGACTAAAAGCATTTACTGCTTTATTTTTCATTCCATGGGTGGTAGTGAATTGAAAAATTATTATCCTTGAGTAGCTTGATCTGTATAATTTGTCTTATGTTGATTTATTTCTCTGTCAATATATTTTTCAAACTCTTTTGATCTTTATATATCTAACAAATTTTACTATATAGATAGAGTCTCTATATAATCCAAGAAAATATTAAATCTTCTAACTCTAGATCACATGTTGGATAGTTCTAATCATGAGACCTTTAAAACCTTTATTCATAGGAAATAACTATATCATTCTGTATAAGGAATCAACCATGTCCATTACTCAATACACAACTATAAATTATAGATCCCCCATTTGTCAATGGGAGAGTAAAAATTGGATCATTGGCCAATATTATTGTGAATTGTTTTAAACATTCTTCACGTTAGTTTGTCAGTAAGAACTTAACTATGTTACATATTATCTTGGTTAATAGTTTTTCCAATCGAGAAAAATTCAAAATGAAATTACAATAATAACCTATTAAACAAATGAAACAATATACCTATTTTTTTTCTTGGTACACACCATTCATGGATTCCCTTTTTTTTACAACTACAATAGAGATTCCAGCCATGGAGAGAATATGGACATGAAATGAAATTTACTTATTCCAAAATTCACACTTCCAAAATATACCATATAACTATTTCCTTATGTGATTCTCAACAATGATAAAAAATGATTCTAATAAACATTATATCTTTTAGAATACATGATAATATGATAAATGAATAACACATAAAAAAATAAAGATATTCATTGAATACACTCTTTTTTAGATCCATAAAACCAATGGTTGAATTATTCAATCCAAATGGAATTACTAAAAAATTGTAATGTACATAACATGGCTCGAAAATATTTCTTCAAAATGCCTTATTTAATTACACTCAATTGATGATATCCAGAACGATGGTCATTCTTTGAAAAAAAAATGAGCTATGTGAAGTTGATCAAATTAATAATCAGTGAGAGCTAGAGGATATATGTTATTTCATTTAATATCATTGATTTACCTAAAATAAATATACATCATCATGGATCCATATTTCTACTTATCAAAAGGAACATGGAATTCCCAAAGTGAAACACTAGGGTGACTAATTATATTTTTACCCAACTCCTCTAGTTTTTTATTATCCTCCACTAATTTTACTGTGGACATTCTATGTAGAGACTTTAATTTTGACCTTTCTTTAGGAATTACATAAATAGAAAACTCCACTTCACACTATATGGTTTCTAGGTAACTCCTAATGAAATACATCAATGTATTCCTTTATAATAGGTACATCCTATATTTTAAGATTACATTATTCATCCCTAAATATAATTCTATCTTCTACTCCATGGATTACATTTATTACATATAATGGTGTTGGATCTAGATAACAATTATATGGTGACGTTTCTATTATGAAGAAAACATATTCTCCATGTTCATCAAGAATCATAATTTATATATTCATACAATAATATTTTCCAACATACATTGAGATCCAATCTATATTAAGGATTATATCAATTACAACCATATGTATGATGACAAGTTCATCCAGAAATGAATGTAAATGTGTAAAAAATGGTAATACTCGATGAATCGTTGTTTTAATGAGACATAAATTAAGAGTCTTGATTACAACTCCTTTACTAAATTAAAAGGTATATATATAATTTTCTTAGGAAATTGGGAATAAATAAAAGAATTTGATGACCCAGAATCAAATAAACCATTATCTAATTTTTAAGAGATTCTTAAAGTACATTCCACCACATAATTAGGAACGTAAACCTTAGTTTTTATGAACACATAATCTTAGACATTACAAATTTTCATTTTCTAAAAGAATTTAAATTTATGACTAGGAAAACCATTTTCATAGTATCCCATATCCTTACAGATGAAGCACTATACATTATTTTATTCTTTAATTCCCTTTTAATCATGGGCTGAGTGGCCTTTTAAACCAAATTCTGACAATATCCCATTTCTAGAATTCATGCTCCATGATTCTTCTATCCACATTTCATATAGGATAGAAATTCAAATATTTCCTTCATTACTTTTTCATTATTTCCTTTTCTATTATACCCAACAACCCTTTTCTTATCTTACTTCCCTTTGAAGCCAAATAGATTTGAAAATATATTCTCTATCTTGAAGAAATATGATATTATATCCTCATATGATGATAAATCTTGGGATACCAATTACCTTTAGTAGAATGGTTATATCACATAAAATAATCAATCAGTATTTGTCATTTGATTACATTAGCATGCCTTTCTACCCGTATAAAATTTCTTTCATGTTTATTAACATTGGCATACCCCTTTTCCTCTAATTTATGGAGTTTCTATACATATACTCTTGTGGTTCTTAGGTAATTATTTTTCAAAGAAAAGTTCTGTAAAATACATAAAATATATGTTTTCTATTTCATCCTCCTTCTTCATGCTTTGATTCAATAATGATCATCGATCTGCATCTCGCATGAGATGATAAAATACTATGAAAATAATCTCCCTTTCATTATTCCCCAAAAAATAATTTTATTCTCTATGGAAAATATCCATTTCTCATCTACAAATGGATTTTTATTCCCATAAGATTACGGAGTTTGTTGTCGCATGAACTGTTCTATCATTTAACCTATGTGTTATGTATCATGTATCTCTATAGGGGTAAGGTAATTTCTCATAACCTATGTTAGTTGTCCCAATATAGTAATATGTTATTCAGCTCCTATTGCAGTTCCAGCTCTAACATCATTATATTTAATATTAGTTAAATCCCTACATATACTATGTTCATTGACACAATTTCCATTCATTCCACTTGGTTTCGTTTCTAAATAGTGGAATAGACAAGATCCGGTTATGAATCATAATTCATAATTACAATCCAGTGAATAAATTAACATAATCTATAAATTTATTTATAAAAAATATCAAAATCAAAAGCATAGTTACATTGGGAATATTCTTAGTGTCAATTAATTGGTTACGTTGACCAATCTATGTTTTTATATATCTATGATCCTATGTTTCTACTCAAATTTCTCTGATACCAAATGTAATGATCCCAAACCCAGTAGACCAGAGAAGGTGGTTAGTTTATTAAATTGTTATTAGGTACAAGTTACCTCATCCCAAATGACCGAATTGTTTATTTTTTTTTTTAAAATAGTTTCATAAATAAATCATAAAATACAACATTAAATAATATACATCACCATAACTCCATTGGAAATATTCATATCCTCTTATCTTTACCCTAAATATAAATCACAACATAAATCTTGGAATCTTGGGGAGAACTGTACCATAAGAAAGGGTAAGATTAGGTGACCAGTAATGGTATTAATATAGAAAAAAATTTCACATATAAGAATAAACTAATTTGAAAGTGTAATTAACTGAAACACATAGCATTTTTTTAAAAACAAGCGAATAAAATGGAATGAATGATAGTATATCAAATAATTACTTAATTACATGACCTAAAAAAAATCATAATAAATCAAAACTAAATAGATAATCAAATGGGTACTATTAACCAATATCAAAATTATAGAATTCATTATGTAGGACATCATAAAAATACAATCGAAACTTCGTCCAAGACTCTGTATATAAACAGGTATGTCTTTAGCCAATACCCAAACTTGTTTGTATCCTGAGACCAATCAATGTAAGGAGGTTCTATAGATAACCCCACCCTCACATAATAAGTCCAATTAATTTCTAATATTAATGGGGTGAAATGTAAAAAAATATAATTATGTGTATTAAAACAAGCATATGAAATGTGTATACTTACACAAAAAACAATTATGTGTTTCAAGGTAGCACATCTAGTGTCATCATAATATTAATCCATTAAATAAAATATGGTAGAAGATATCATAAGAGATCAGTTCAATTAATCATAATATTTAAGGAGGTATGTTGAAATAGGTTAAAATGATCTCATAAAATCATTGAATTTATTTTATATAAATTCACTTTTCATCTTCAAAATCATTTATTTTTTAAGGCATGAAATTATAAGAGAAAAATGTCCTTTAAAATAACATGTTATACTCATAAATATTTTTTTCAAAATAGTAAGGAATATTGACTGTGGGAAAATACACTCATTCGGAATATGTTATATAACATTCAATCCATATTTCTCTTAGAAAAACTCATAAAGTACTTTATTTGGAGAATAAAAAAAGAACCCTTTAAAAAAGTTTATTAAAAGAAAAAATGGGGAAAAAGACTTTAAAAATTCATTAGATAATATTAAAAAAACATTTTGAATTTTTTTACACAACTTGTATATGGTAGAAAAATATTCCCTAAAAGGGACTTATACCTACAAATCCCAAATAATAATAATGTTGTGAAATAACACATAACATTGTTTTTATTTCCTTTGTACATATCTGAAACTCTTCTATAATAGTTTAATTAATGTTATTAATTTATTCAAAAACCATATTAATATATATTAAATCAGATATAATATACTCTTATATTATCTTTCCGCCTATTTTTTGATAATATTTCATTATTACCCATGTTTTAGGTGTTAACCACTTCATTTTCCTATGTGTGCTTTTTCATGAATGTATGTGTCCTTTCCAATGGGATAAAGTTCCCAAATCTACATAATTATATTAATTTTATAAATATTATATTTATTCATTATATAAATTATTATATTCATTCTTTAATTTTTACCATAGAAAATTAATTTCATTGCGTTGTGGATATGGTAGGTCATATATACACACAAGTGACCACATCATTCCAATATTGATGAACGAGAAAGAAGGTAAATGGAATAATAATTTTTCTAGAATAAATATCAAGTATAATTTGTTATATATTTCCATTTTCCATCATTATACCCATAAACATAGTATCCTTATGAAAAACATATTACACTACGGTGTGGATATGGTAAGCCGTAAGTACGCAAAAACAATTCTTTAATTTTTCATAGGATGGATAAAAGGTGAAATATTGTTATAAAATAGTCATAATAACTTTTAATTGTATATATTATACTAGATTTATTAATTTATAATGGAAATAACACAAGAAGATCATGTATAATAAGAAATGTATTTGAATTGGTTTGTAAAAACGATTACCTCTTCTTTAACAGACTTCTTTAAGATTTCTTTTTAAGTGATCTATGGTTGCCTTTTTAAAAGATAATGACATAAATGTTTTTTATAAGGATGTAGGGAAGATATATGTGTATGTTTTGGAAGAACTAGATGGTTGAATTTGGTGTGATGAAGTGAGGGATGAGGTTCCATTTTATAATTGATGTGAGGGGTACTTTTGGAAACTCAAAAAAATTAAATTAATAAAAATTACTTGTAAATTTAAAATGGCTCTAAATTGGGATATTATTAAGATATGAAAAGATTTAGTATAATTCCTCTCAAAAAATAATTTTTATATAAATTTATGACACATTATTACACTTATATTCTAGATTTAACCCTTATTTAATCCCTTTTAATCTTCCCATAATAACATGTGTTTTTAGTTCCTAAGGGTTAATATAGTTACAATAAAATGAAAAATGAACCATAAATAGATAGTTGATGAAATTTTAAACCTTTTCCCAATGGTTATGAATAATGTAATAATTATATTAATGTTAAATTATTTAATAGAATATTATTTATTTTTATATAACATTAATGTGAATTTGGATACTATTCAATACATTGACTTTTATAAAAATCAATACACTTGATAAATTCTATTGAAATATTTTACCGAACCCCTAATTTACCAAGGTAATATAAAAAATTCATGGATGAAATTATTTATGTTAAATTTTATTTCTTGTAATATTTTTCATATCATATATTTAATATCTTCATTAATTAAACAATTACAGTAAACTCATTATATATTCCTTTAAGGTAATTATTTATTTACTAAAAAATAAAAAATAATTCATCGTGATTAACATAAACATTTTATATTAAAAATAAATATTTGTATTCAAATATATTTCATGAATAACTACATAAGTATAACTTACTAAAAATATGAGTATTACATGAATAAAATTTATTAAAGTAAAATACTATTAAAGTAGTAAGGTAATACAAGAGGAAAAAAGTAAACATAAAATCAACAGAGGGATGATTTTTTCTTGAAAATCACTCATTCCCTAAAATTATGAGAAGTGTTATGATATTTTTATACATTTTTAAATATTATTTTTACCATTAATTGCTTGATTTACCATTATCCATGGGAATAAAAATTACGAAATTTTCTATTCATCTTGTCCAAAAATAAAAGGGACCAATTAAATAAATTTGAAACATAACATTCTATTAATGTAATTCATTTTTAAAAATATAAAACACATAATTTTCCAAACGATAATATAAAATTATTGTCATTTATAGGGTGAGAAAACAGGTTATTAATGCTAAAGAGATCAATGATTGAAATGTTTTAATATCAAAATTCATTTTAAAATTAATTATGGGGACCAAAATTTGATTAAATGATATAAAATTTATATATTTATATTTGAAAACAATTCATAATTAAAATTTAACACTATCAAATATATATACAATAATATGTTTTCAATTAAAATCATGTTTGTTTCACAATTCATCAAAAAATGAAATCTATTAGAAAAATATCAACAATTCAAACAATGTAAATTTTGATATTAATATTTATGAAATGATGTTTATTTGTAATATATAATTTAAAAATGTGTGAAAATTTAGTTTTAAAACAAGAGATTCATTAAAAGGTGGAAAACTTTCCATTATAATAATGTAGCATTTTATGCATAAAAGATTATTTATTTTTATATAATGTCTAGGAAAAATATAAGATTATCATTAAAAATTACATTTAATATATTATATATAAATTTTTTAATGATACTATTATGATTGTATTCCATGTATATATTGTAGGGTGTTTTAATATATTATTTTCTCTATTTAATGGATTATTTTTTCCAATTTGTGAGTGATTTTACTTGTTTTATGTTTTATGGTAGGATAAAATGAATATTTGGAAATGGAATGAAAATAAATAGATATTTCAGTAAAGGAAAACATATTTCTATGAAATATGTAATGTGTCATGAAACCGGTTATTAAGGTTGATCATGAATCACTTCTGGGCATAAAACAAAAGAACCAAGGAAAAATTCGGTTTCTTGAGCATAAAAATATAATTTCATATTATGTAATAATTACACGACATGTAACAGATCATTTGGTGAAAAAAATTAAACCTCAGGAAGAAAATAAACACATTATGAAAAACTACATTTGGTGTAACCAAGTTACACCTAT
Organism: Viscum album; assembly: GCA_963277665.1. Classification (NCBI taxonomy): domain Eukaryota; kingdom Viridiplantae; phylum Streptophyta; class Magnoliopsida; order Santalales; family Viscaceae; genus Viscum; species Viscum album. The sequence goes on along the minus strand of OY728143.1, from coordinate 1,665,443,270 downwards.
TTTAACCATGTTTCACGTGGTATAATTTCCCAAATAGGTATTTTTCAACTAGATTCACCAAATAAATATTTTGTTATCAAATATGTAATGTGAAACTCACACTAGGACATAATTGTACCGTTCATTTTTGGAATTTATTATTTGTACAACTTGGATAAAGGCTATAAAAGTTGGGTAATGCTCCTACTGTTGATGGAACTCTGATCCAGATCCGCCGAAGACTAAAACATGGAGTGACATGCTACACCCTCTTGAGTTCTTCCTAATATTTATTTATAATTTATTTTTACCATTACATATTATTTTGTAATCACTAGGTTGAGGCAGTAAAATGTCCTTGTATTATTGAAATTTATTAGAAAGGGGAAGCTATGTTGGATTTATTTCTTTTTATTCATGTATTTAATTTGGCACAATTAAATATTCAATTTCAAATCCCAATTTTTAATTTAAATAATGACCATTGACATTTTAATATTAATGGAACATAATATTTTATAGTTAACCATTCTAAAGAGTTCATGACCACTGTCTACTTTTGGGGAAATCAAGATTAAATATGGTATCGACACAAAAATTATTCCGCAACACAATAATTTTTTGGGCCTAGGTAAATAGGGAATTTCATCTGTAAGGAGGAGATACTATGACCATCAGATTATCCTTACCTCAATTACAACACCAATTAGTAATTAATCGAAATATTTTCGAAAATCTAATTACAACAGAACCATGAAATTACAAAACCACCCACATGATTAAAGATCTATTTTGAAACAAAATCAATGTGCCTTACTTTCTTCAATTTTTTTTTCTCAAAATCAATCAACAACCATATTTTCTAACCAATTTTTTAAAATCAATAAAATTAAATATCTTTGGAAAACCTATATAAATTAAATTATTCATCCCTAATGATTTATCTTCACATACTACTATAATCATTTTAATAAATTATGTAGCAAATATTTAGTTTTATAAATTTTGTTTTTGGATATACGCATAGGGAATTAACGATGCCCCACTAGGCTATAAAACTAAAACTATTATATGGGATGGTTGTTTTTTAGTTTTTAGGATTCATGTTTTTTTAATTATTTTTATTTTATTTTTTTCCTCTTTTTCCGCTAGGTGTATTTATGATTTGAACATTATTTTTTTAATTTTTAAATGCATGAACACAACACATAATGAAAAGGAAATGATGTTTTTGGATTCAATCCTGAATTGGATAAAATTATAATGAAGCTTAAGTAAGATAAAATTATGGAAGGTGATGAGTATATTTTGCCTTCTGGGGTTCTTCAAAGAGATCAAGGACTGAGAATGCTCACATACTATGGGCGGACTTCAAACAGAGAATTGAAACCAAGAATCATATCACCCCCATTGTAGAAAATCACATTGAGATCAAGACAATAATCATTTCAATGATCTCGAACAGAGTGAAATTAAAATTACATCTACATGTTGTTCCAAAAAATCATTTTGTATGTTTCCTTGAGCTCTATGACACATTTCAATTTCAGATGGTCTCAAGTGATGTGCGAAGACTCCGCCTTTTCTGATTTTCCTTAAAATAGAGTGATTTAGATTGGATCTAATTCTGGTGTGAACATTTTATCTCTATATGGTATGATGTAGCCTTAAACATCCTCTCCCACATATTTCCTCATTCTATGTCAATAGAAATACTGTTAAACATTCTAGAACTTTTTCAATTTGAAGAATAGTCATTAAATTCATCCAATAAATGTTTTGAAGATATGATTTGATAATTCACTCATCATGGTAGAGATCAGTGGCTACGCATCCAAACATTATATAAGTAAAATTTTTAGGGAAATAATTTATCTAATAATGCTGTAGATAGACGATCATTAATGAAGAAGTCACCTGATGAAAGTTTTAACCTGCTAGATGAAATGGTGAGAAAAAGTCTCAAGTGTCAAGAAGAAGGAACAAAACAAATAGGTGTCCATACAATCAATAACAATGATAGGATGGTGGTATAATTCTAATCATTAAATAAGATGATTGAAAAAATTATGGGACATCCATAAAACCCCCAAGGTACATGTGTAGAATATGTAAACTATACTGATTACAATCATGGTAATCAGTTTTAGTGATGGTGAACACAAGAAAACAAAAAAAGGGAATGTATTTAAACAAATTCCTCAAGGTATTCAACAAAAAGCACCTCAAGGGTCTACACTAACAATCCAGGTCCATTTATTGGAATTGATGTAGAAAACATCCATGACCACTCCAAGGGGATACTCAAGGAAACAAATGTAGAATTATTTAATAAAAAAGATGCATTATAGATTCTGGAGCATGAAGTGGGCCAAATTTATGATGAGATTAGAGAGAGAACCTGATTAACACTACCAAGATTACCTAAAGTATTCCCATGTGATGATATGAATTCTATGCAGATTTAATGTGGGAAGAAAACACAAGTAAGTGGTAGAGAATTTTGAAGACGACTACTTACTGAAGAAAGAAAAGCAGAATCTAAAAATACCAGGGAACATGTAGCTGATGAAGGAGAAGAAGAACCACCTCAGTATAGGTAATGATATTCATTTCAATAATAAATAGTGAATGTATAGACCATCATGCATGATGTTATATATACAGAACACATTAAATAATTAATTTTAATATAACATTATTAGTGGTTCCTGCGAACATGAATGAATATGATAAAGTCATGAAATAGATAGTAAAAAATAAGATATTGTCCCCATTCTACACACATTACAGTGTTCAGTGGTGGTATATAAGGACATACCTATGATAAAAAGAGTTCATAGTTGCTTTTCAATAACAATATTTATTGGGGTAACAAATATGGAAAACCATTTTGTGACATCAGTGCGAGTGTCAATATCAGGTCGTACACAACTTTCAAGAGTTTCGGACTAGATAGACTGAATTATTCAAGAGTACATATTCAATTAGAAAACTCAGTAGTGAAATTACCAAGAAGAGTCATCAAAGATATCCTGATCAATGTTGAAAATTTCACCTTCCTCTTCGACTTCCTAGTCTATGATATGGAAGATAAATGAAAACCACACATTCTAGGAAGACTATTTTTATCCATAGGGATTATACTGATTGATGTTCAAATTAGAGAACTATGTCTAAGAGTTGGTAGTGATAATTTATGTTTCAACATTGAACAAAAAATTAAGAAAAATGATTTTCAAGATGATTATGACTTTGGATAAGAAAATACACCCAAAGATGATGATGTCACTAATATTGAAGAGGAATATGGGTTAGATATTGTTGGGAAAGACAATGCTCAACTAAAAAAAAGACAAACTTAATACCAAAGCCACTGACATCATATGATAAAAATAATCCAGTACTTCTGATAAAGTAAAATCATTATGGATGGTATGCGAAATTCTATTTAGTTCATCAAGATTAAGGAACCAATTGTGGTTCAATCAAATGGAAGAAAATAAACTACCATTAGGGATAATCAAATTGTTCCGAGAAGAAGGACGTGGTCTGACCTACATGGATAAGACCTAACTATGATAATTTATATACCCAAAATACGTAAATAAAAGCAATCAAATATCATGTAAGCTGATTCTACAGATGGTAAGGTCAATCCAATTATGGTAAAACAAAGCGCATCTTGGAGGAAAACTGAGTTTTTTTCATTTCTTTTTATGTTTTTAGAGATGTGCATGGTCTTTTTCCAGGTATATTAAAATTCATTGATAATGGATTGTTCATTTACTAATATAATTTAAATTTATAATACCTTCAATACTCAAAGTGGCAGTAAGTAGTAGGAACCAAAACAAGAGGTTGTATAAAATTACACATCATGAAGGGAAATTGCATGTTGTGAATCTTCCACAGGTATAACCATCACATCGATGAATCAATAAAAAATTGAAGGGGTATTATTTTATATTATATATTTTTCTAGTTTATACCCAAAATTTAATTTTATTCTATAACTGCCAATTTGATTTCCTGCACATGATTATCTCTTCAATCAGCTAAACTAGGAGACATAAACTGTCTAAGACAATTACCATTCCATGAAATTTAAATTTCTTTTTCATTACATTTGAGTTGTAAAAATGGAAAAAATAAATAGTAGCGATAAGATTCTTGAGTATTAATCGACAAATCATGATTTTTTGGAGGATGTTTTCCATTGTAAATGAAATGTTTCATAGATTTTTCCTTATTGTGAATTTATGATATTTTAATTCATTTATTTAATTATTAATATTTATTTCCATGAGTATATATCCCAACCATTCATCTCATTCTTGATACATCATTTGATCCTAATATTTTTACTCATTCATTCATATTTTTCATGAGAAACGTTGGCCTTTTTCTTCTAAAAAATTATTTGAATTTAATTGAAGCTATAAAAAAGAATCACTTTTAAAATGATTGAGGAATTCTTATGTTATCCCATATCCTAAGAACCACCTTGTATTAATCATTTTTTAGCCCGTAGAATTCATGGACAGCCTTGTTAGGAAATGGTTTGTGATAGAATCACATTTTATCCTTCCCTACAATCCTCTATATATTTTTCATGATTATTAATCATAAAAGAGAGGGAAATGGTGACTTGTGGAATGTATTAACTTTTTGTAATGAAAAATTGGTGGGATGATTTCATGTGATACGGAAAAGGCACAGTCATTGTATTTTTTTCATACCATCTCAAAAAAATTAGAAAATATAGAGTAAAATGGGATGTGTCTAGAGAAATTAACAAATTAAAATTTAATTAATAGATGATCATTTTGTAACTATTAAAAAAATTGTTTTTAGAAGATCATTATAGGATGGGTGGTCGATATGAGAGTATTCCCTTGAAAAAATTTCTAAAAAGAAAATAAAAATACTTAAACAAGAGGGCGTTTATTTTCTTTCATTTCATCTCACTAGGAACTATATTTAAGATACTGGGGGGAAAATACTTTCATTGAGGTTTTTATGATCGGGCAAAGTAATTTAGAGTTGGACCTCCTTTTTGAGCCATGATTTATTTACATAATTTACCAACCTAACCAAATCCTCATAGAAATTTTTTTCTAAATGGTGAAGCCCATTTGATAAATTCCGATTATGTTTTCATGTGGTGGAGATGTTAGATATCATGAAATCCTTTGGTGAATTATTTTTTATTCCTCCAATGGCCCTATGGCCATTATTTTTTATTGATTTTTGATAATTCACCTTTAAAGGGGTGAGGTGGAACCCTTACAAGGCCCGTAGGTGTAAGTATTACATGTCTCATAGGCCTTAGAGGAATTCATTGCCCGCAGGTATGTTATTACATGGTAAATTATTTTTTATTTAGGTATGTTTTGACTATGTATTCATTTGTACCCTGATGAAGAGTGGAAAAAATCAATGTGAGGTAAATTAAAACTAATATTCATATGAATAATGAATTGAAAAATTAAAATGTCTGAATGAAATGGAATAAATATTTCAATAGAAAAAATTAAAGTACATAGTTGACTTATTTCATTTAAAAATGTTGTATTAATGAATTTTCAACATGTAAGGCTAGAAAATTTAATTTTCCATTTGATCAATTGATTATATTGAATTTGAATTTGACGTGTGGTAAGGTGAACATCCATTGGAGTATTTTAATATTCCATTAATGAGGACAAGTATGAATTCATAGGTGGAAGAATTTTATGACTTTATTTCATGTATATATTTTAGGGTGTTTTAATATACCAATTCTATATTTAATTGATTATTATTGACAAATTTTCAATGATTAGTCTTGTTTTATGTTTTATGGTTTGATAAAGTAAATATTTTGAAAATTAGTGAAAAGATAAAGACACCGGGGTTAATGTACACATCGTACCATGAGAAAAGTGAAGCATCCTGACACTGGTTATTGAAGATTATCATTGAGCGCTTCTTGGAAATAAAATATTTGAAATAAGATAAAATTAGGCTTCTATAGCATAAAAATGTAGTTACATGTTTTTTAATCATTACACAACATTTACCACTACTTGTGGTGAATATATGGACATATCGTGATGTAAATAAACACATCATGAAAAAATACGTGAGGTGTAATTTCCTAGATGATAATTGATTCCCTAGATTCAAAAAATATTTATTTTTGACCAGATAGACGATGTGGGACTCACCCAATAAAATTGTTGAACTGTTTGATTCTGTAATGAACTAATTATAGATAACATATGAAGCCTATAAAATGAGGTCTAGGTTACTACAGTTGAGGGTATTGAGATCTATATCTTCTAGAGACCAAAGGTTGGAGAGAGACATTGTTCCATCCTAGAGTAATTTAAATGTTTTTTGTGATTAATTTTTTATCCATTCCTCTTATTCTATTATCACTAGGATGAGGGGTAAACCCACCTAGTGTTAGAGTGCTGTAATAATAGGGGATAGTGAGATTGATTGATTTATTTTCAATCTTGTACTTCATTTTCCACAATTAAATACTCAATTTCCAATCACATTCTTCTTATTTTTTCATGACCATTGACATTTGAATCTTAAAATAACATAAAATTGTGAAACTGACCACCCTAAAACGTCATGGCCATTTTCAATTTTTAGGGAAATTTGGGTTAAATAAGTTATTGAGACAAAATTGATTCTACAACACACTAAATTACCGAAAGAAGGGAAATATAGTATTTTAGTATTAAAGAAAAGGTACTAAGACTATCATATCATCCTTGTCTTGACTCCAACAGTAATCGTGAATTAATCAAAAAAATTTCAAAAATCTAGTATTACGAGAACCTTAAAGTTACAAAACATAATCCTGCTTTAAGACCATTTTCAAACACAATCAATCTTCTTCCCTTTCATTATATTATTTATCAAAGTCAATAAACACCCATAGGTTCTCACTACTTTCACAGAATTTAAAAAATTAAATATTTTTTAAAACCTTAATAAAATAAATTATCAATCCCTATAGATTGATCTCGACCTACTTATATACTCATTTTAATTAATTAATTAGTAGATTTTAGTTTTATTGATTTTGTTTTTTATAGACTCATTGGGAATTAACAATTCCCCATGGGCCTATAATTTCATTAAAATTAATTATATCTAATTTAACGGCTTGGTGATAATAATATTTTATTTTATTGGTAAGCTATGTGTTGTGTGCAGTGAATGATATAGAAGAAATTAATGTTATTTAAGAAGAGACATACCATAAAATCATACGGTGAAATAAAATAGGATGAATCACTATATTCCCAAATAATTGGCTTCCTTTACTCAATATATCATGAATTTATCATGGGAGAATAGTTGAACATATATTGCCTTGGGATTCATCATAACACCAGCACCAAAGATGAAAGCCCCCTAAATATTATGTTGTTTTAGAAGAACTATAAAATCATCAAATAAGAACAATAAATATTTAGATGTGCTTATTTGTGGTACTAAACTTTATAATCAAACTCAAGTGAAGGAATGACTAATGAACATTTGTAATTAATAGAATCCCAATGATCTGGAGTAATTGGAATTGTTAGGGTCATAAGAGGAGGTCTCACAAATTGATTGAATGATGGAAAATAAAGAGTATACTAGAAGGATGTTCAGTGGGTAGAAACCAGATGACATGATCATATTTCGGGATTAGAGGAGGATGGTTTTATTTAAGGTTCGAAATAAACTAGATTATCAGAGACACCAAGAAGTATCCCTTCTTCCTTTCTTCTGGTGAGACCAAAATGAAGACATTTGTAGTAAAAATGGGATATGTACCATCATATAACCCTCTAGAAGGGCTGGAATTATTATAATGATATGAATATTTGAAGTCACATGAGGTGTGTAACATGTATACCCTGATGGAATACACATATACATTATCGATTTACAAACTATTGTTAATATTTTAGAACACTAATTTTTTTCATATTAGATGAAATACTTGGGACTCAAACAAGTATATGAACTAAACAATATATTAGATTAACTTATGGTTATATGTACTTCATATTGAATTTTATTAAATGGTTTTATTACAAGGATTAATGTTTCATGAAATGGTTATCATATAAACATCAAATGTTAGTTCCAGTTTATTCCTTAACCTATTATTATAACAAAATAATGGTAGTTTTTCATGTATACCTCCATTTTTTAATTACTGATATTTTGAAGAAAATAATATTTATTCTATTCCTATAAATTTATTTTTCTATATAATAAATGACATGTTTGTCCCATTCTATAGAGAATTTATACTATGATGATATATAGAACATGTATTTCCTTGATATAATTTATTTTGGAATATGTGACACATGAATTGTGAATTTCCTTAACAAGATGAATTTAGCTTACCTTGATATAGATAATTTTTATAAGTTTCTCATCTAGTCAACTTCATATGAGGTTAAATGGGAATGGTTTCTCAAATTTAAATGGTATACACACTCACCTATTCATAAAGGGATAGGATACAAGATTACCCTCACTATGTATGAAAAATTACATTCCCCCTAAATGGGTTGTGTATTTCTCCTAGACTCAACAGATACACATAAATACACAAAAACCCAAATGTTTATAGATATATGTGTGTGTGTATTCTTCTGTAGTGGATAATGTGGTTTTTTCAACTCAGATTATTGGTTAGGCATGAAGTAGTTGGGTTTGGTATGGATACTCTAATATAATGAGTTATTTTCTAAATTACATTCTTGTCTATGATATTCATTATTTTCTATCATTACCTTTTGTTCATTTTGATTCCATTAAAATTTTATTTGATATATATATATATATATATATATATATGAGTAGTCGTGTTCATATATTTAATTTTTTTGTCGTTATGTGTGTTGGGATACTATTGGTTGTTCGCTACTGAGTATTTATACACATGACCTACATGGACACTATGGATGAAATAAAGTAGGACTAGTTATATTTCATGTATATATATGTTTTCTAGTTATAGTTGAATGTTTATATCTTGTTTGATAGTATATGTCATATGAGAGGGTTAAAATACCCTCCAATGTGGAGATTAAGGTATTTTAGTCGGAGATAGTGTTTTGTATAACACCTAACTTTATGCTCTTTTCATATCTTAATCATTATTTAGATAAATCGATTACCATTACATGTATTAAAAATTTTGGATAATATAATTTCGATATCATGGTGAATTCATATAGGTTTATTGTTTTTGTGTCTTTATTTTTTGATGTATAATTTTTGTGAAGGATCTTTTACTTGGAGAGAATTTTGTGTGTAATAATTTTTTATTGATTGATATATTGAAAATTCGTTGAATATTTTATTTATGTTCTAGACATTACATATTCAAAAGATCATAATTGGTAAGTAATTTTCCAATGGTAAACTAAAGAATATCATTATTGTTACTAGGTATTGGGTATTGAGGAATTTTCTTAGTGTATTGATATCCTTCCATTGAAATTATCCATGTTTACAATTCATGGCCTCTATATAAATTCCCACAGTTCCCATGGAATAGTTTCTATAGAGTTGATTTGGGTGTCTAGTTGTACTATTGTTTTAAACATTATCTAGTCTTTAGACTCACTTTCAATGTCTCACTAAATAATGTTATTAATGTTTCATGGTTGAGTATCCAAAAAATAGGTGTAGATTCATGTCTAATATACAAAAAAATTGATTATTTAAATTTTTATCATTTAATTTTCTAAAATCAATATATTTCTTCCAATATAAATTTAGATTTCAGTTTTTTATCTAATATTTTCAATGTAAAAAATGTTTTTTTATAAAATATTATTTTATAATATGTTTTGTTTTACTTAAATATATAAAATATAGTTATATCTATTTTCATATGTGTTTTATGTTTTTGTGTCTATAAAATTATTTGAAATGAAAATTATATTTTAATATGATTTAGTATACTGTTGATTAACATTTTTATAAATTTTCAAAAATTATTAAACACATACACACACCCTATAACTCTTTTTATAAATATATATTTTTTATCTTTCATGTATTTCATAATTTTTTTCAATTATAATTTTTTATTTTAATATTGATACTACTCACATCACTACCCTCTTTAAAAAAACATAAAAATAATATTTAATAATGGTTGCCTTATTTAACGCTATTAATATTTATTATTTATTTTTACACAAAATTGGTTTTGAAAATATTATTACACATCAATCTTCTCTTATTCCCCATCCATTTTCAAGTAAAAAATTTGGTTATGTAAAGTAAATTTAGACTCCCTAGAAAAAAGAATTTAATTTCAAAAAACAGTTTTATTTTTGACAGGGTTTATCCACCAATTTTAAAAATATTTAATTATACCCCTCATGGTTTTTTTGGAACAACAGTTAATATCAAATAATGTTCATAGTTTTTTTGACATGGATATGATTCTAGTGAAAATTTTATAATTATAGAGTTTCTGCCTATTACACTATTGGATAGTCATAATTGAAATCATCCTACACTCTTTTTTCTCACAGAATAATCATGGAGGCCACCAATGTAACAAACCGATATCTTATGAGAATTATTATTTCTAATTTCATCGATGTATTGTGTTGTACGCTACACCAAAATTAGCTTTTTCGATATGCAACACCGTATTAGCTTACAGTATACGCAACACTATTCTTGGATCGTGTTACAGACAATTTCATGTTTGTTTTGTATAAATTTTTCTACACAACATTATGTATAGATTTTTTTAAATTTATAAATGAAATAAGTTTTGATTTTGTTATATGAAACAACAAAGGGATATTCCACTACACACAACCTTGAATTGGCTTGCATTAAACGCAATCACGACCTTCCTCGATAGCGTGTGTAGTACGCAATATCGTGTTTCACTAAACAACGATATATTGTTATAATATTATTATGAACTAGACATTATGAATATTAGTATCTACATTTTGAATTTTATGACATTATAATTCATCTTACACATTTTATATAACATGGTATGAGAACTAAATAAATTATTTGGGTAATATAAGTATTTTTCAGAAAATGTGGTTTTCCACCTTTTGATGGCGCACCCACATTATATGTAGTTTTTGAAATTTTTATAAGTTCAATATTACAAAATAAATATCTTCTTTTGAATCTGTATATAAAAATTTACTTTGGATAAGTTTTTCATATTATTCTGATAACTTTCATATTTTAATGAATAGTAGAAACGTGCTATATTTTATTTAAAAACAACTTTTTCATCACAATAATTTACATAGTTAAATTATAATATTGAATGGTTTTAAAATAAAAATAGAATATATTTTTACCATTTAATATAATGTATGTCATTACCATTAATTTTACATTGAATTCATAGATAAAAACATTTCAATCTTTGGCAATGTTTTAACTTTTAAAACCTGTTTTCTTAACAACGGGATTAATATTAAATTTATTACTACAACATATGTTTTTTGAATTTTGAAAAATGGATTCCATATATGAATTAAGTGGGTCCAAATTAGGTTAATTGGTTACTTTTATTTTTTGGATATTATGAATAGTAACTACAGAATTTTTATTTACTGTAGTTAAAGATAAATTATGTAATTAAAAGTAAATATAAGATTATAAAATTACCATAACACCTGCCAAAATTCTATTGGATAACTAAAAGTAGACCCATATCACATAAGGGTCGGAATAGATTAATTTATGGACTTTTGATGATGAAAATAATTTATTTATTATTAAAACCAAAGAAAGTGAAAACATGTCACTCTCTTCAATCCTATAAGTATAATAATTTTAATTTATTGATAAAATTAATGAAACTTCAAACATGAATAGTCACCAGAAATATAATTACATTATCTAAATTATGTAAATTTATATAGTGTTTTTAAGAATTAAATAATTATCATTATAGGTGACACAATAGTGATGTTGAAATTATTTTATTGATTGAAATATAAAATAAATGGTTTTAAAAATATTAAAATAAATATTATATGTAGTATTTAATGTGATCCACTAATTTTATAGATACATAATACATGTTATGAATATATTTAAGATTTTATTTAGAACATAGAATCTGTGTGGATTTTATATAAATTCCAATAAATGAATAGTGTCAAAATTGACACTATTGTTATTTTATAAACATAACATAATATAAAATTGTTTAAAAATGACAAAAATATTTAAAAATTAGAAATTTAAATTTATAAGTTCTAAAATTTCATATATAATCCAATTATGGACAATTCACAACACATAAGTAATTATTTATAAAAATTTAAAATTTAGAATCTTATAACCACAAATGAAAAGATATATATTAAATAAGGATAAATAAAGTTGATAATGTTTAAAATAAATTACCAACATGTATAAATTTTATTTGTTGATGAGATTACAACCATATCTCATCTAAGTTCGTATTTGAGTCATTTTGGATGTTTTTAAGTGGGGTTTGAATTTATTATAAATTAATATGTTTTAGGTTTCCAAGGGTTCCCCTCTCCTCCCTTATAAAAAGTCACCTCCTCCCTCTTCTCTTTACAACATTTTGAGGCTTCAAGCTCGGCGAAACCCTACCACATTCCCTTCTAAACATCACTAGAAAAATTAAATAGGTTCTGGTCTCCTCAAAAGACCAACTATAGTGCCTTAAGAGGAGGTTAAGAAGAGGCGCATCAAAGAAGAGGTAATATCCTTTACCGATTCCTTCCAGTTTATTTCTTCTTATACTTATTCTTCATTATGTTTTTTCATCATAAATTAATAAAATCAGTATAACTCATATAACTATATGTTATTATAAATATTTCACAACACTATTTCATCTTCTATCCATCCTACGGAAAACAAAATCACCGCGTGGGCGTACGTACGGAATACCATCTCCATGACATGGTGTAATCTGCTTTCCACCACCACCTTACATGGATGGGTATAATGGTGTAAATAAATAACTATATATTATTATTGTAAAGTTATATTGATTCTGAAATATTATACGTAACCTCTAATACAATTCCACGATTATGGGAATGATATCATCGCTCGTGCGCACGTACGGACTACCATATCAATGAACGCGATGAGATTCATTTTCCATGATTAACCATTCAGGTATGATTATAAATTATATATAATAACTAATAATGAAAGATATTAAATAATAATTATAGTGTATTTATTTACATCTATGTTTCATTTACTTAATTCCATTTAATTCAATAAGGAAACGAAAACAACATTCATGCGTACGTACGACCTACCATCTCCATGAACAGTGTATTTCATTCCATTTATCGATATGTCATATATATTTATATGATGAATATATATTATATATAAATGAAGTTTTACATTCTGGAATTAATTAAATAAGGATATAATTAATAATATCAAGAAAAACATGTCGAAACATGTATGATAAATGAAACGATTTTACCCAAAACGCTGCTTTAACATGGAATTTACAAAATAACGGTTAATATAAAGTCATAAGTGAACCATATATGATATCCTAACAATGAATATGATTATTTAATAAGTGAATGACAATATTTAAATCATTATACAGAAGGTTCGGATACATGCGAAGCATATCAGATAGAAGGTAGGAGAAAATCTCACAATCCCATTTTTATCCGAGATTGTTTATACTTCAGAATTTACTGAGGAATATTTATCATACACATCAATGTTTCCTCAATATATATTATAATTTATATAATCCTACATATGTTTATATCCAATTTTACCTATTTTTTAATTTTTATTAAAATATATGAAAGTAATCTTTTGTCATTTTCAGTACGAGAGGCTTTTTGATTTTTCTGGCCAAAGTATGAGGAGAATGTTTTTTAACTTATACGGCATTAACAGATTTTTACGGTTTCATAACACCTTATTTTCATCAAGATTACTATACATGATTTCATGACTATTTTCAACAAAATCATTTTATTTTAAAATTTCATGGCATTTTGTAAAAAGAAAATGATTTTGAAGAAAAAAGGATATTTTTCCTCAAGAATTCATTTCAAGTGTTTTATCAAAACCATTTTACATATAAGATGGAATTATTTCATATTTTTATGTTTTAAGTATAATTTCTCTATGATTTACATGGTTTCACTTTTCTTATGATGAAATGATATCCATTTTATATGGATTATGTAATGATGGGATGATGTTTATGAAAACAATTTTATTCTTGGGGTAATGATGAATGGTTTACGTTCATGTTGAGGCACACGTAAGAATGATTTAATTATGAGATGGGTGGGACCTATATCTCCCTCCAATGAATTGGGTAATGATTTATATCTCATGAGAAAGACAGGGATGGAAATTTAAGTTAATCCGGTTCACTGATACATGACTGGAATGAGGAGTGAGCTCGATTCAGAAAGGGACTTTGTCCACTAAGATGGTCTTTCCTGAAATTCATGGAAACTGTGGAAATCATATCATGTTATTAAAGGTTTTCAACAATTACATGTTTTATTACCAATCTATTTTATCATGATTTATCTTCCTTTATGATATATGCCTTACATACTTCCATGATATATGTCTTTTCTCAAGATTTTGATGTTTAGATTTTATGTTCAAGTTTTTGCATTCAAATGTTTATGGATTGTTTTATATTCTCTATGTTTACCCTTACTGAGCATTTGAGCTCACCCTTTTATTGTTTTATTTTTCCCAGGATATATAAAAAGGTTTTAGGTAAGAAAAAATAAGGGAAGATCGTTATGGGATATATTAAAGATCTTTCACCATGATTAGAAGATTGTGTTCCGAGTTTCCAAAGACACTATACTATTAGGATCCTTGAGTGTTTGTTTTTTTTATGTATTAAGTATTCCACAAAAGTAATGTAATGTCCAAGTACGTCAGGTTTGGGGTCTATACAGTTTGTATTATAGAAAAAGTTTAGTTAACCTTTGGAAACTAGGATGCGAAAACTTTTGTGAGATCTCTAGAGATATTTCTATGGTATGTCTAGGGATGTTCCTAAGGTAATATATAAGTATACGTTACATTTCTAGAATTATGATAACAGTCATGAATAACATTTGATTAAACCTAATATGTTAGAGATTTAATGTACTTCCATTGATTATGTTGATTTCCTAGTATAATTTTTGCCTCTTAAACTATTCTTTTTGGGTTTTAGAAAATGGCTGGAAATAAGAACATTCACGATAATAGAGGATATAATGGACAATGGAATGATATTCTTCATGAGCAACCAAATGAAATGGGATTTGGAAGTCCAAACATTGTTATTATACCTAAACAGTAATCTCATAATATGACCAATAATCTCAACTTTGGTGTGTTTCCTGACTCCACTAATAAGAGAATGATGGAGTTTCATGATGATCATAGTGGAATGAAAGTTCAATATCCATCATGTAAATCATGTGGTAAGAGGCATCAGGGAGAATGTTTCAAAGGAACTGGAAGATGCTTTGGGTGTGGAAAATAAGGACAGGAAGCCAGTAATTGTATAGGAAAAGGATCACTTAACACCATGGACAAGGATAATGGTATTTATAAGACATCAACAAAGGTTAAATGTTTTAAATGTGGAATGTACGGGCATTATGCAAACCAATGCTCTAATGAAAAATTTCATGAAGAGAATAATCATGGTCGTATGGGTAGTAATTATATTGATGATGCTGAAGAGACTAAAAATGATATATGAGATGAAAGAAATGAGGAAGCTCAGTCAGTGGTTTAAGAAGGTAGTGATATGATTGTATGTTTATCAAGAAAAATCTAAGGATTGTTACACTATTTTATTTACTTTAGTTTTTGAAAGTATATGATGAATGGAACCAGTAACCATGAAAGGTTATTCAAATATTTTTGGATGGTAGATGAAATGTGCATAATGAAAGGATATGGAGATAATGAGATGATTGATAGTATTAATGAGCTCATGACTAGTATAAGGAAAATGTGATATCATGATTTGAGTATACAGATTTTTTGGATTTTGGTATGTGGAAAGTGTTAACTTTTGACAACATTCATGTTTTCACTAAGGTTCAATGGGTACTCATTTTTTTAGAGAATTCATGATTAACGAATTCACATGTTTGGAATGTGACCAGCAATACTTATATATCTTATGATATACGGGAGATAAATGATTGTATTAAATGCTTGGTAGATGACCTTTCTAGTAATTGTTTTAATTATACTATGATATTGGAAAGATGTATTTTTGATAAACCTAAAGATTGGAATAGATGATGTTCGACCTGAGATAGTATTTTTTAAGGCTAGAACTTTTAGTTATATTATAATAGTATAGTTTTAAAAAAGGGAAACCCATTGGACGGGCGACAACCTATCGCATCCGACAAGGTTGTGGGAATTGAACCCACAACCAATGTTTGACGGGCCTTTATCACCTACCACTGGCCTACATGAAGTCCTTTGTTAGTAGAAACTAGTTTTATTTTATTAAGCAGGATGATAGATGAAGTATAAGTCTATTTTGGAACCATATCCGATTAATCTCACCATAGATGGACTTATATATATAACTTTTTCTAACCTATTTTTGAGACAGATGGAATGACCTATCATTCTAATGCATGATATGCTAAAACTTCACAAAAGACAGATTAAACTTCATTTCTTTAAGATATTATGTGGAAATTGTTCGAGGCACAAGCAACGTTGAGATTATACCAAAATCAATTATGTATTTCTTTAAATTCAAAAATTCTTCACCATTTGGGAATGGATCTTGAAAACCAAAAATGTTGTCATAGTGCTCTAATATCTGATTAATCAGATGGTACTTTAGATCATCACAAACTTATGTCATTTTAACTATTGGATTTTTTTCATAGCCCTGTTCTCTACCACTCTCCATCAGAACATGACAGTTAGATTTCTCTTCCATATCCATATTTTCACCTTTGTTCTCCTATGTGGGAACCCAAGTGATGAGTTACTTTGGGAATCTGTTTTTTCTCTAATGTTCATATTTTAAAATAAAGTTTTATTATTCCTTTTTACAATTTGGGTTTCTATGAAACAAACTTTAAAGTAGTAAACCATTTATAACCCTGATGAATTTCGAGGGTGAAATTCATTTTGAGGGGGAGTAGAATGTAACAACCCAAGATTTTATGAGAATTATTCTTTTTAATTTTATTGATGTATTGTGTTGTATGCTACTCCAAAATTATCTTGTTCTATACGCAACACCGTATTATCTTGCAATATACGCAACACTATTCTTGGCTCATGTAACACACAATTTCAAGTTCATTTTGTAGAAATTATTCTACACAACATTATGTATAGATTTTCTTAAATGTATAAATGAAATAATTTTTTATTATGTGTTACACAACAACAAAGGGAAATTTCACTACACTTAACCTTGACTTGGCTTGCATTACAGGAAATCACGACCTTCCTCGATAGCAAGTGTAGTACGCAATATCGGGTTTCACTAAACAACGATATATTGTTATAATATTATTATGAACTAGCCGTTATGAATATTAGTATCTACATTTTTAATTTTAAGATAATATAATTCATCTGACACATTTTGTATAACACGGTATTAGAACAAAATAAATTATTCAGGTAAAATAATTATTTTCCAAAAAATGCAGTTTTTCCGCCTTTTGATGGAATACCCACATTAAATTTAGTTTTTGACATATTAATAAGTTCAATTTGACAAAATAAAATTATTATTTGAATCAGGATAAAAAAATTTACTTTGGATAAATTTTTCATATTATTCTGATAAATTTTATATTTTAATAAATAGTAAAAACATGCTATATTTTAATTAAAAACAACTTTTTCATCACAATAATTTATTTGGTAAAATTATAATATTGAATGGTTTTAAAGTATAAATAGAATATTTTTTACTATTTAATATACTGTATGTCATTACTATTAATTTTACATTGAATTCATTGATAAAAACATTTCAATCTTTGGGAATGTTTTAACTTTTAAAACTCATTTTCTTAACAACGGGATTAATTTTAAAAATATTACTACAACTTCAATGTTTTGAATTTTGAAAAATGGATTCCATATTCGAATTCAGTGGGTACAAATTATGTTAATAGGTTACTTTTATTTTTTTGATATTATCAATAGTAACTACGGTAATTTTTATTTAGTGTCATTAAAGAAAAATTAGGTAATTAAGGGTAAAAATAAGATTATAAAATTACCCTAACACCTGCCAAAATTCTATTTAATGACTAAAAGTCGACCCATATGACCTAAGGGTTGGCATAGATTCATTTTATGGACTTTTGACCATGAAAATAATTTAATTATTATCAAAACCAAAGAAAGTAACAACATGTCACTCTCTTGAATCTTATAAGTATAATAATTTTAATTGAGTGATAAACAGCATGAAACTTAGAACATGAATACTCTCCAGAAATAAAATACATTTATCTAAATCATTTGAATTTATTTAGAATTTTAGGGATTAAATAATTATCATTAAAGGTGACACAATAGTGTTGTTGACATAATTTTATTGATTGAAATATCAAATAAACTATTTTAAAAATATTAAAATTAACATTATATGAACTATTTAATGTGCTCCACTAATTTTATAGATATATATGAAATTTTATTAATATAGTAAATCTTTTAGTTCGAACATATTATCTTTGTGGATTTTATTTAAATTCAAATAATTGAATAGTGTCAAAATTGACAGTATTGTTATTTTATTAAAATAACATAATATAAAAGTGTTCAAAAATCACAAAAATATTTTGAAATTATAAATTAAACATTATATGGTCGAAAATTTTATAAAAAATCCAATTATAGGAAATTCACTACACATAAGTAATTATTTATAACAATTTAAAATTTATAATCTTATAACCACAAATAAAATTAAAGAGATTAAATAAGGATAAACCAAGTTGATAATGTTTAAAATAAATAACAAACATGTATAATTTTTATTGGTGGATTATATTAAAGTCCTATATCATATTATATCTAATTTGATTCATTTTGGTTGTTTTTATGTGGGCTATTAATTTATTATAAATGAATATTTTTTAGGTTTCCAAAGGTGCCCCTCTTCTCACTTATAAAATGGCCCCTCCTCCCTCTTCATATTACACAATTTTGTTCCTTCAAGCATGGCCAAACCATTATCATTTCCCTTTTCAACTTCCCTAGAAACATTATTGAGGTTCTGGTATCCTAAAAAGACCAACTATAGTGCCTTAAGAGGAGGTTAAGAAGAGGCGCGTCAAAGAAGAGGTAATATCCTTCACCAATTATTTCCAATTTATTTC
Source organism: Viscum album (assembly GCA_963277665.1). Classification (NCBI taxonomy): domain Eukaryota; kingdom Viridiplantae; phylum Streptophyta; class Magnoliopsida; order Santalales; family Viscaceae; genus Viscum; species Viscum album. The sequence goes on along the minus strand of OY728143.1, from coordinate 1,665,423,873 downwards.
CTCTTTTACTTAATATTATTTATTTGTTTCATCATAAATTAATATCATTAGTATCACTAATATACTGATATATTATTATAAATATGAAACAACCTTATTTCATCTTCTATCCATCCTACGGAAAACGAAATCACCGTGCGTGTGTACGTACGAAATACCATCTCCACACCGTGGTGTAATCTATTTTCCACCACCACCATATTTGGATGGGTAAAATGGTGTAAATAAATAACTATATATTATTATTGTAAAATGATATTTATTTGGAAATATTATACATAAACTGTAATACAATTCTAGGATCATGGGAATGATATCATCGCTCGATCTTACGTACGGACTACCGTCTCCATGAACGCGATGAGATTCATTTTCCATGATTATCCATTAAAGAATGATTTTAAAGTATATATAATAAATAATCATGAAAGATATTACATAATAATGATACTATATTTTTTTACATATATGTTTCATTTACTTAATTCCATTTATTTCAATAAGGAAACAAAAACAACGTTCATGTGTATGTACGGCCTACCGTCTCCATGAACGGTGTATTTCATTCCATTTATTGATCAATCATATATATATTTATATACTGAATATATATTATATATAAATCACGTTTTACATTCTGGAATTAAGAAAATCGGGATATAAGTAATAATATCAAGAACAACATGTCGAAACACGTATGATAAATGAAACGATTTTACCCAAAATGCTACTTTAACATAGAATTTACAAAATAACGGGTAATATAAATTCATAAGTGAACCATATATGATATCATAACAATAAATATGATTCATTAATATGTCAATGACATTATTTAAATCATTATATATGAGGTTCGGATACATAAGAAGCATATCAGACATAAGGTAAGGGAAAATATCATAATCTCATTTTTATCCGAAATTGTTTATACTTCAGAATTTACTAGGGAATATTTATCATCGACATCAATGATTCCTGAATATATAATATTATTTCTATCCTCCAAAAATTGTTTAAATACAATTTTACCTATTGGTGAATTTTTAGAAAAATATGTGAAAGGAATCTTTTGTCGTTTTTAGTATGAGAGACTTTTTGACTTTTTCGGCCAAAGTACGAGGAGAATTTTTTTAACTTATATGGTATGAATAGATTTTTACAGTTTCATAACACCATATTTTAATGATTCTTACTCTAAAATATTTCAAGACTATTTTCAACAAAATATTTTTCTTTTAAAATTTCATGGAATTTTGTAAAAAGAAAATGATTTTGAAGAAGAAAGGATATTTTCTTTAAGAATTCGTTTCAAGTGTTTTATAAAAACCATTTTACATATAACATGGAATTATTTCATATGTGTATGTTTCAAGTATAATTTGTCTATTATTTACATGGTTTCACTTTTCTTATGATAAAATGATATCCATTTTTTATATGGATTGTGTTATGATGGGATGATGTTTATGAAACCCATTTTATTCATTGGGTAATGATGAATGATTTATGTACATGTTCTGGCACAAGTAAGAATGATTTCATCATGAGATGGGTGGAACCTATATATCCCTCCAATTAATTGGGTAAATATTTATATCTCATGATATGGACATGGCTGGAATGGTAAGTTAATCTGGTTCTGTGATACATTACTGGAATTAGGAGTGAACTCGATTCAGAAAGGGACTTCGTCCACTAATATGGTCTTGGCAGCAATGCCTTGGCTAATATGGAAATCATATCATGTTCTTAATGGTTTTCCACAATTACATGTTTTATTACCATTCTATTTTATCATGATTTATTTTCAATTATGATATATGCATTACGTACTTCCAATATTTATGTCTCTGCTCATGATTTTGATGTTTAGATTTTGTGTTCATGTTTTTTCATTCAAATGTTTATGGATTGTTTTATGTTCTCTATGTTTACCCTTACTGAGCATCTGAGCTCACCCTTTTTATGTTTTCTTTTCCCCAGGATATAAATAATGTTTTTAGGCAAGAAAACAAAAGGCGAAGATCTTTATGGGAGATGTTGAAGATCTTTCACCATGATTAGATGATTCTGTTCTGAGTTTTCAGAGACACTAAACTATTAAGATCCATGAGTGTGGGTTTTTGTTATGTATTAAGTATTCCACAAAAGTAATGTAATGTCCATGTACATCTGGTTTGGGGTCTTTACAACCAATATCAAATGAACACAACAGTTTGAAAAGAACTGGAGAGTCTATCCATTTTTATCTTTTGAACGAAATTCCTTAGTTAAATGAATTCACATTAGGTTCCCCATTTTTTAAGATAAAATAATAATCACAGAGGTTCTTGGGATGTACGGTATGATTTATTGTGGAGGGGGGGTTTAATATTTCACAATCATTCATAATAGTTTCAAATTTCCTATTTTTCAAAAAATTGGTTGATTTCCAACAAGGTTTGTTCCTGGAAACAAAACAAACACAACATCTATCATATCCTTCATGAATAATGGACTTATTTTCCAAAGGAAATAACTTATTAGGTAACTAGTTAAATGGAATTCAACAACACACATTTTTAGATAGGATTGGAGTTCAGTATCATCACACCATTTTAAGAGGACTTATTTCATGCTCTATGGATCTATTATAAGTTTAAGACATATTCTTGAATCCTTGGTTGATTCAAAAGTATTAAAAATATAACCCGTGAATTAATGATCAATTATTAGCATGGATGATTTGAAATCATTTTTATGTATCTGAGGTTATCCAAAAATGGTACCTATGGAGCAGAGATCCTTTTGTGTTCAATTTTTATATTACTAGTTTTAATTCATCCACAAAGGCACTCTGGAGTTCATTATCATCGAGGGGAACAAGAGTTGTTTTTATTTTAGGAGAAAACACATAAGATGAGCTTCTTATATATCCTCATGAAATGAACCAGATCCCCCAAATTTCGGTTTCACTTAATACGAAACATCATACATATTAAGTCCATGTGATAAGGAACCATTCATGTAGTTTAACATCATGCGATAAAGACTCCTAAGTGCAATGTGTTTTGTCAAAGAGTAGTGTGGGAATTATGACAGGGTGTCCTAAAGGACATAGAAGAGGGGTCATCTCCCCAGTGGGGTATGGTTCATATCATGAATATGGACCAATAAGGATGATGATGAAAGAGGACCAGAAGGAATATGACCCTCTAAGATGGATGCAACCCTTAAGGGTATATGGCCCAAAGAACATCATTGTGAATTTTGGATGTTGGTTTTTGAGGAGGCTTCCTATATATCCTAGTTAGTTTTTAATCATTTACCACATAGTACAATAGATTCATTCTTACATCATGAAGGATGCCCATATTTCTGGAACCATGAGTAAAATTTCAACACAGGATGTTTTGGATGTTTGGTTGGGGATTACAATATGTAGGATGAACTTGTAGAGGTCGGTCTATAGAATGGTATCCTACATATGTTGTCTACATAGGCATTAGTGTTTTCATAGTTTAGTAGGTCAGAGCTTATACCTGATGAGGAATCCCACCTAGAGCTATTATTTTTGTGGGTTCTACTTGAGAAGGAGGCCCACGGTGTTAGGACTGTGGTTGGGGATTGTATCTATAGAGAATTTCCATTTGGATTATGTGGGATCATGAGGATGTAATTATTTCCACTAACCTATATACCCAAATGAGTCATAATTGGTGTGATAAATAAGAGGAATATGTATATATGAATATCTCACAACCCACCTCATATACTAGTGGAAGGATGTTGAAGCTCAATGGGGGAGGGAGAGAGCATTGAGTGTGTCCATATTAGCTATAATTTCAGTGAACCTGATAATCACATTTTATGACATATTCATCTATAGAAAATCTAGAAAATAGAAGAGAAAGTTGCACCTCCAATAATAAAGGAAATTGGTACACTCCAGGAGGGATGCCCAAAAACTAGTTCATGCACAAGAGAGGATAATAAGACACATAAAATCAAAAAAAAAAATAGAGTGTGATCCACCCTCTCCCCACATGTAATGAAGAGGTTCACATGATCACCATATGTTTGGGACCCCCATTACCATGGGAATGTATACATAAGAACATTCTGAGGATCCCCCATGTTAAGGTGTTTACCAATGTGAATCTTCTTCCCATGGGTATACAGAGTTAAAAGGACACTTTGGTGGGTTTAGCGAATCAATCATACCTATTGTGTGGCTTTGGAAGAGGCCCTAGCCTGATGTCATCAACATGGTTCATGGAGGGGTCAGAGTGGGGATGAATGATATGATAGTGGGAAGCGATGTGAGTTGTAAAGTAGAATACCCTATGATTCCACATTTTGGAATGATGGTTATTATATGGGATGGGGTACTATTGGCATAGTATGTTGCCACATGGGAAAGGGTGAACCCATATATCATTTTTCTATATTGTTGAGGGTTTTATCTATGTAGTATTTCATTATATGGGCTGAGGGTCCCTAAATATAGAATCTTTCTACATAGACTAATTCTCTTCTTGAGTGTCATTTTCTACATGTGGTAGGGATACCTCCATGTATATTTTCCAACATGCAATGATGGTCAGTAAATGGTCCATATACATATGCTCCATATGACTGTGTATTTGATTGGATTTTTGCGTTTGCCGACAGTTGGGTAGAGTCCTTTTCTTCCTTAATGTTATGTGGTGGGTTTACCTATATAGAATTTAATTCTCAATCCTATTTTTATTTTTTATTATTTTTTATCTTTATCATATTCATCTTCTATCAGTTTCCCTTAGTTTTCTTCTTTAGAGGAATAGTGGAACCTAGTATCTTGGTGGAAAGTCATCTATGGGGAGTCATGGAGATTTTGTTCAGGGGACGAAAACCAATTCACCTACACAAAAATTATTTATCATATTTAGGGGTAGTTTTTTAGGTGAAGAAGATCACCATCCAGCCCCAAACAAAATTAGGTTTAGTTCATGGGAACATCTGGCACCATTTTATACCCTGAAAGAATACATTTACAGGGTGCCTTGTGAACGGAAGAATTCCTTATTGTGTGATGGTCCACAGAAATATTCCTACATAGGACCAAGACCTCTTTCACATCTTCACCTCTGTTTAAATGTTTCTTGAATCATTTCTTAATGTTTGTTTTTTTGATTATTCCAAAGTCATGGAATTTTTTCTCCATTCATGTGATGTTTATAGGACCTAAAAAATTCCAACATTGGAATGGGCTCTAATCATGATCAATAAGGGGTAGTTCGAATGAAGAAACTCATTTTGTTTTGAACCATATTGTGGTACGATTATTGACACGTCTAGGGGACCATTCCTATAAAAAATGGCGGCCCAATTCAATTTTATTTTAATAATCCATGTACAAATTAATCCTTCTGTTAAATTTTGATCACCTTTTTTTCCACATAGTGTTATTCCTTTGTTGTTTAGTATTTTGTGAACACTAACTCATCTCCCTTGAATGAATTCATCAATTTCGTTCATGGGGGATAGATGCTTCTCAGATTGAGCATGCCATGGATTGACACGTCGCACACCAATTCCTTGTGGGATGATGGATCATTGATAGAATCTTCATAGATGAAGTAGTATATATTTTTTATGATTATTTATTCTCTTCATTTTTGAATTCTCATATACTCTTTTTAACCCCCTAATAGGGATAAAATGAGAGTTTTTAATATGTTTTTTAAGAAAATATTTTTCTAAAACAGGGTAGGTTAAATATTTTTTTGAAAATACGCCACAATGGCGGCATCCACGATGCAAACTTTGGGCTCGAGTGAAAGGCGGCATCCTAGATTTTCCCTTTCCCTAAAATAGAGAAAAAAATATTTTTTTTAAAAAAAATATATATTTTTTTGTTTTGTTTTGTTTTGTTTTGTTTTGTTTATATATATATATATAAACAAAACAAAACAAAAAAATATAAATAATTTTTTCAGCAGAATTTATCAGCTATTGAAAATCCAGTAGTACTGCCATTACAGTAGTTTGGATTCTGACATAAGCTCTCACTCAGAGCTCCCTTTTATAAGAGAGTTTACCCTGGAAATCATTCTGCATTTCTGATATGGGATTCCGGTTCCCCATTTCTTGCATAGAAAATTTTTCATTTCTGATTAGGGGTTTTGTTTCAAGTACGTGACTTTGAAAGACTATAAAATATAAAATATAAGGCCGATATAAATGAAACATAAAATATGGATTAAACATCTAAAAAATAGTTGAATAAAAAAATAATTTTATGAAAAATAAAGATAAAATATAATTTATAAGCTTCCAAAACCACTGACTTGAAACTTAAGACGCTTCAGGTATGTGACTTTGAAAGCCTATAAAATATAAACTACAAGACCAATATATATGAAACATAATAAATGGATTAATATTATTACAAATAGTTTAAAATAAAAAGAATTTCGTAATAAATGTGGATGATAAATAATTTATAAGCTTTCAAAACCACCATCTTGAAACATAAAAATGTTTCAAGCACGTGACTTTGAAAGCCTATAAAATATAAATTATAAGACCGATATAAATGAAACTCAAAAAACGGATTAAACATATTACATATAGTCGTAAATAAAAATAATTTTGTAAATAAGTTTCATGAAAAATAATTTATAGGCTTTCAAAACCACCCACTTGAAACTTAAAAATGATTAAAGTATGTGGCTTTGAAAGACTATAAAATATAAACTATATGACCGATATAATTAAAAGATAAAACATGGATTAAGAATATAATAATTTATTTAATTATTAAATTAATATTGTTAATAATTAATTATATAATAGTTAATTAATTAAGTAGAAATTATTAATAATTAATTTTATAATAATAAACCAATGTATTAGTAATATAATTATTCAGTATATAATAGTTAATTAGTAATATAATTATAAATTATATTTATTCCTTATCATTAATTAGTAGTAATTATTCAAAATTATTATATAATAATTAATTAGGTAATTGGTAATATAATTATTAATTATATAATAGTTAATTAGTTAATTAGTAATATAATTAAAAATTAAAAATATTCATTAAAAATATTAATTATTATTATTCATTAGAAATACTAATTATAATTATTCATTATAATTAATAATTATAATTATTCATTATAATTGCTAATTATAATTATTAATTATTAATTATTATTATTAATTTTTTAATTAATAATATAATTTTTAATTCTATAACTTATAATTATATAATAATTAGTTGGTTAATTAATAATTATTAATAATAAACTATATCATAATTAATTAGTTAATTATTAATATAATTATTAAATTATTAATATAATTATTAATTATTTAACAATTAATTAATTACGTAGATATATAATTATCAATTATATAATAATTAATTAGTTAATTAGTAATATAATTATTAACTATATAATTTGTAATTAGTTAATTATTATTTATTAATCATTAATTATATAATAACTATTTAGTTAATTAGTAATATAATTATTAATTATATAATAGTTAATTATTTAATTTTTTGAGAAAGACACAGTCGAGGTCCTTTTTATAATTAGTTAATTTTTATTATAATTATAAAGTATTATTATTCATTATAATTATTAATTGGTATTTATTAAAAATTATAATATAATTGTAATCCTCCGACCCCATTTAACTAGAGTCAATTCATTATTACATAACATTGACATGATCAAAAAATATCAAGTCTCGAAAGACCGATCAGTTTAGTAGCCTTGGAAACACTAGATACATTCATAAAGTTTACATTACATCATTAAGTGAAAACTACAACAAAATCTTGTCTCCACACTCATGCCCCTTATACTATTCTTGAAGGTCATTCATAAAATACTTCTTCACATCCTAGTAAAAATAAAACTTAGAAAGGGGTGATCTCAAATGCCCAGTAAGGATAACAATATAGCATAATCTTTCATAAATAAGAATAAACATTTTAGACAATGTATAACTAAAACAAAAGGTTTTTTAAACTTGAGCATTAACATGATATGGGAGAAATAAAACGAAATAATGTCATTTACTTATTCACATGGATATTATACTAGTCAAATAATCGCATGTAATTTCAATAACCACTTTCATAATGATGGAAATCATAATGCCAGACTATCATAACCACAGAGTCAAGGCCTTATGCCAAGACTACAAATAAGATTTTTTCAAGGCCTTGTGTCAAGACACTAGTTTGTCTCATGAGACCTACCGATGCATCGAGGAGCTATAGAGGGCTCCACCCATCACTTATTAAGTCCAATGCATTCCTCATATGAACATGTTTAAACATAACATAAACATTCATATTAAATCTAACATACAAAAAGTAAATACTTTCTCCATAAACCATTAATGGTATAAAAATAACAAATCCACAATCAAACATATCACAAAACCTTCAATGCAATATGGAAGTTTTGTATTATAATAAATCATCTTCAAATAATCTTAAAATACATCAAAGTATGTTGACATAGATGAAATCAAAACTATTTGAGAGAAATATCTATTTTTTAAATCATTTAAAAGTCATATTATTTTAAAATAAAACATTTACTTGGAAAATATCCTTATAAACTTGTAAGGGAATATTAGAAGAATTTATAATGGTGTAAAATAGCCTCACCCTCCGTATAAGTTAAAAAGGACATTCTTACCTTAATTTTATCGAAAACGTTAAAAAGGACCTTATTTTGAAAACGATAGAAAGATTCCTTTATATACTTCTTATATAATGTGAAACAAGGGTATAAATGACTTTAACACACAGTCTATAAAATAATAAGAATTATTTGAAATACATTTTTAAGAAACATGGATGTGGATGATAAAGATGTCCCAGTAGATAGTTACGTATAAACAACCTCAGATAATGCAGATATTTTGAAAAAAACCTTTACTATGTAATTTTCCTTTGTTTAGGGTAGGTTAACCTCCTATATAATGGTGAAATAATTTTAAATAAATTATACAATAATCATATATATATTTACATGATATCATATATGATCTTTTAACATTGCTTTGTTAATAATATCTTATTATTATCATCATTTCGGGTGTTAACTTACTCGTTTTCTTTTATTTGTTCTCTCACATAAGTCATGTTTGTTCTGGATAGGATGTATCTTATTATAATATAGAATTATATCAAGTCATTAAACATTATTTTTAACCATAAAATGAAAATTATTCTTGAATGGATACGATGGGGAATGAATCCCATCGCATTTGTGGAGACGGCAGTCCGTACGTACGCATGAGAGACAATATCATTACTTTGATATTAAAATAATATATAATTGAATGGTATATCATATATACCGAATAATTATCATGTTATATTTATTATTTACATCAATTACACATCATTATCATACCCATCCAAATAATAATGTTTTGAATAACAGTTACACCACAACGTGGAGACGGTAAGTCGTACGTATGAACGTATGGTGACATGCCATTCAAAAGATGGATAGAATACTGAATATAGTTTTTCAATATTTATAATAACATCACATTATATAGAATATACTAGAGTTATTATTTTTAATGTAAATAACAAATAAAGAAGAAGTTGAAGAAGAAATGAATTTGAAAGAGGGTGGTGAAAACCTTACCTCTTCTTCGGGTTCTTCCTTTTGATTGGATCAAAAGGGCTCCCTAGATTGGCTTTCTGATCAAACTAATGCCTCTTGGATTAAGTGAGGGAAGTTGTGAGGATATTTGGGCAGGTTTCGGCTCATCCAAAAGGCTTTGATGGTAAGAATTTGAGAGAAGGGGGGGTGCCCTTTTATAAGAGGGGTGAGGGGCACCTTAGGAAAAGCTAGAAATATTTTTTTATAATAAATTAATATTCGGTTTCTAATTGCTCAAATGTGGATTATATAAATTTTAAGGTGGGGATGGGACTAAAACCACCCAACCAATGGGTTTTATACAGGTTTGGGTCACTATATTTACCTTATCTTTTAGTTTTAACTATTAGTTAATTAGTTTCACATTTACCATATCTCTTTATATTTTTATATTATATGATTAATAAAAATACTATATACAACCAATAGAACCCAACGTGGTTCATTAATGATACAACTATCATGATATAAGTATTTTTGTCGATCCTTAGATTTCTATGAATAGAATATCAATTAATAATATAATATTATTTTTAAAAACTCTTTTATGTCAATTTTGACAATACTGGGTATTTTATTTTTTATAAATTCAATACAGCATTATTAATTCAAAATAATCCATATAACCAATCCTAATATGTCATATTAACCTATAAAATCATTTTCATTCATAAAAAATCCCGAATTACATATATTTGGGTATTTATAATATCAATTATCTTAATCTTTCAATAATACAACAATTACAGCATCATGATTTTGACAAAAATAAATTAAATTATTTAATGTCTAAAAATTATAAATAAAATAACATTATTTAGGAAATATTTTTATCTTTCTAATAAATTTTTATAATCAAATTTATCTTTTTTATAACCGTGTATTAAAAATGTTTTAGTTATTAAACTTTGATTTTAACTCTTTTAACTCTTCTTTGAATTAAATAATAATGAATGTCCTAATCTAATCCAAGTGGATCTAAATGATAATATTTTATTCCTAAAATTGTTTTTGGTTGAGATAAACTTGTCCAATAGAATAGGACATGTTTTAGGGTAATATTAATATCATTTTTACCCTTAATTACCCTATTTACCTTTAACCGTGGTAAATAAAAGTAAAAAGATACTATTCACCAAAAATTATTTTTATCTTATTGAACCAAATTTTTCTCCTTGGTATTAACTATGTCTCTCGGATTTTTGTAATTCCACTCATAGAAGCGGTAAAATTATGTTTTTTTTGAATTACCAAATTCTCCTAGGAGGTGGGTAAAGGACGGTGAAAAGATCAATAAAATTTTTATATATCAAAAATTATTCTAAACTAACTCCAAAGAATTACATTGAACTTATATATGTATTATGTATCTATTTTGACCTTAATTAAATTTAAATAAAATAAATAATTATTTAAATAAATATTTGGTTTTAAACTATAACTGAGTGTTTTTTTCACTATTTATCAAAAATTGAATGTTTTCAGAAAAATAATAAATATTCACCCTACTCTAATTTTGATATACGAATTCCTAAAATGAATTTCATTTTGAATGATAATATTTATAAAATTTTAAAAAGCAGGTATTACTATTCATAATGGCTAGTTTGATTGGTTGTGGTGTGTGTTAGAACTCAATGTTGCGTACAACACACGTTATTGTATTATTCAAGGAGAAGTGTACCGTAGAAGCTTGGGGTTTTACATTCTCCCCTCCTACAAATAATTTTGTCCTAAAAATTTCTAGAATATTATTACATAAAATGACTTTAGTGGTTCTCCATCATAAGTTCCTCGGGTTCCCACGTTGCCTCTTCCATCTTATGGTTTCTCCATAGAAATTTTACCAGACGAGTCGTCCGCTTTCTCAACACTTGTTCTCTAATATCAAGAATCCTGACAGGCTCTTTGCAATAAGACGGATTAGGTTCCAGTTCTAATTCCTCATAGGTGAGTACATGTGTTGGTTCAGGCATGTATTTTCTCAACAGTGATACGTGGAACACATCGTAAACTTTGGAGTGATTTGGTGGCATTGCCAAAAGGTAAGCTACAACCCCAATTTGTTCTAGAATTTCGATATGTCTGATGTACCTGGGACTCAATTTACCCTTTTTACCAAAACATATAACTCTCTTCCATGGAGATAACTTCAAGAAAACCTGATCTCCTACCTGAAATTCCAAATACTTCATCCAGTTATCAGCATAGATCTTCTTCCTACTTTTGAGATTCTTTGATGTGGTTTCGGATTACCTTCACCTTTTCCATCATTTCCTCCACCAGTTCTGGGCCAATGAGTTTTCTTTCATGCACATCATACCACCAAGTTGTTCTGTGACATCTCATTCTGTATAACAATTCGTACGGTTCCATCTGAATACTCTAATGGAAGATATTGTTATAGGAAAATTCTACTATAGGTAAATATTGATCTCACATACCATGAAAGTCAAGTGAAAAAGATCTCAACATGTCATCTAAGGTTTGAATAGACTATTCTGATTGTCCATCTATTTGAGGGTGGTAAGCAGTGCTCAAACTAAGTTCAGTATCCAGGTCCTTATGAAGACTCTTCTATAATCTTGATATAAAACGTGGATCACGATCAGAAACAATTGATAGGGGTACTCCATGAAGTCTCACAACTTCATTAATATATTGCCTTGCTAGATGTTCATGTGGTAGATCTTCTCTCAAATCAAGAAAATGTTTAGATTTGGTAAGACGATCAACAATGACCCATATTGCATTGTTCCTTCTAGGAGTCTTTGGTTGTCCCATGACAAAGTCCATCATGATATTATCCCATTTCCACTCAGTTATGGGAAGAGGTTGCATGACTCTTCCAGGCTGTTGCCTTCCAGCTTTCACCTGTTGACAAACCATACATCTTGACACAAAATCAGCAATCTACCACTTTATGTTGTCCCACCAAAAATTTTCATTCCAAACTATATATATTTTTGTGCTCCCAAGGTGTATAGAGAAATTGGTACTATGAGCATCATCCATCAATTCACTTTTTAGATCAGGTATATCGAGAACACAATGTCTCCTCCCAAATTTCGAAATTCCAACTTCATACACAAAGTCAATCAATCTCCCATCATTACAATATTTAATCTTCTTTTCAAACTCATCATCATCAGTCTAAGAACACTTTATCCTTTCTAGTAAATATGATTTAGAAACCATTTGAAAATGTATTTATGTTTCACCTTCCATGGTGATTCCTATATCCATATTTACTAGATCCATGAAAATAGGATCCCTCTCAACCCTCATATTATTCAAAACTCCATTATCTATTCTACTCAATGCAACTTTAAACTTATTTTCCTTCCCCGGGTGGTAGTGTATCGTGCAATCATAATCCTTGAGTAGTTCAAGCCATGTCCTTTGCCTCATGTTGAGTTATTTATGTGAAAAATATACTTCAAACTCTTGTGATCAGTATAAATCTCACATTTCTCACAATAGATATAATGTCTCTATATCTTCAAAGAAAATATTATAGCAGCTAACTCAATATCATGAGTAGGATAGTTCTGCTCGTCAATTTTTTTCTATCGTGATGCATAGGAAATAACTCTGTCATTCTGCATAAGGACACAACCATGTCCTTTCTTTGATGCATCACTATAAATAACAAACCTGTCATTTCCAGATGGTAGAGTCAAAATAGTAGAATTTAATAATCATGTCCTCAGTTCTTAAAAATATTTTTCACACACTTTTTTCCAAACAAATTTAACTCCTTTATGTGTGATCTTTGATAATGGGCTAGGCAATCGGGTGAAATTCTGGACGAAACGTCGATAATAACCTGCTAAACCAACAAAACTGCATACCTCTATTATACTCGTTTGTTCTGGCCATTCTTGGATGCATCTTATATTATAAGGATCAACAGAGATTCCATATTTAGAGACAATATGTCCACGAAATGAGATCTCATGAAGCCAGAATTCACACTTTCTAAACTTCCCATATAATTCATGTCTTATCATAGTCTACAGGATAATGCGAAAGTGATCTTCATGATCATCTTAGCTTTTGGAATGTACCAAGATATCATCAATAAATACCGAGACAAAATAATCTAGAAATTCCTTGAAAACTCTATTCATTAGATCCATGAATACTGAGGGTGAATTAGTCAATCCAAAAGGCATTACTGTAAACTCGTAATGCTCGTACCTGGTTCGAAATGTTGTCTTCAGAATGTATTACATCTTCACACACAATTTATGTTATCCATATTGAAGTTCAATCGTTGAAAAGTATTGAGCTACATGCAGTTTGTCAACTAAATCATCAATGCTAGGTAGGGGATACTTTTTCTTTATTACACTACTAGAAAAGCAGGTATTTGCGACGGGCTATTTGTGACGGGAACCCGTCGCAAATATCCCGTTGCTGAAAACGCCGTCGCAACTACACTTATTTGCGACGAGCCCGTCGCTAAAGCCTTTGTTTGCGACGGGCATTCTCCCCGTCGCAAATAGTATTCCGTATTTTTGTAAAAAACTTTTGAAACAGTTTTTGCGACGGGACCCGTCGCAAATACCTTTTGCGACGGGACCCGTCGCAAATATCTTTTGCGACGGTTCCGTCGCAAAACCTCTTTTTTAAAAAAATAAAAAAAAAATTAATAATACTAGTATTTGCGACGGGAGTCGGGACCCGTCGCAAATACTTTTTTAAAAAAAATAAAAAACTATTAATAATACTAGTATTTCCGACGGGCATAGTATCCCGTCGCAAATACTATAAAAAAAATAAAAAAAATAAATTATTAATAAATTATTTTAATTAATATAATAATAGAATTATAATTTACAAATGAAAATAATAAATTATTTTAATTACTATAATAATAGTAGAATTATAATTCAAAAATAAAAATAATAGAATATTAATAAATAATTTAATTAATATAATAATATTAAAATTATAATTCATAAATAAAAAAAATATTAATAAGTTATTTTAATTAATATAAAAATAATAGAATTATTTTACATTCAAATATTAAAATAATTCAAGTATTACAAAAAAAATAATTAAATTATAATATAATAAAATATTAATATATATATAAAATTTTAATATATAAATAAAATTTTAATATATATATATAATTTAATATTATAAAATATAAATAATATTATTATTCATATTAATATTGTTATTTAAAAATATAATATTATTAATATTTTATAATGAGACAAAAACTACGAATAGAAAAAAAAAATATTTTGATTTCACAAATTTTATAACAGAAATACAAACTCTAATCTATAGGAGGGGGGGAGGAGGGGGAGGTGGGGGATCTGCAGATGGTGGTGGAGGAAACCCCATCCCTAAAGCATGAGTGAGTCGACGCATGTACTCCATCTGCTCCTGATGCTGCTGCTGCCACCGACTCGTCTGCTCCTCGTACAGCTGCTACTGGCGTCGACGCTCCTCCTCATGCTGCTGACGCATCTGCTCCTGCTCCTGTCGGAGACTCTCTATCTGTGCAGTCTAAGATCGCAACTGATCCTCATACTCTGTAGAAGAAGATGCACGAGATCCTCTTGAGCTGGACGCCGACATCGCAACACTGCCATAATAATCTCCGGGAGTCATTCGAGAGCCGATACCAACTACCCGACCCTTCTCGAAGGCATACTGGGTGGCCTGAATCCATGCCGCCTCATCAAACTGACGGGCAGTGGTCTGATCTGATGACTCGGCCTGACTCTCAGGCCGGGCCTGTGCCGCTGCGGCCTCATATGACTCCTATAGTTGCAATTTAAAATTAAAATTGTGAATATATTATATGCAGTTAATTTTTATACTTGAAAACAAATAATACTGACCACAATGTGATGCTGACGATCACCTCTGAGCTCCCCAGTAGCAGGATCACTATACATCCTCCGATATACGTCGTACTCTGTAATATTGGGGTGCTCGACAGCCTATAAGAATAAAAAATAAACTGTTAATATTTATAGTTATATAAAATATTTATAAATAATGTACGTACCAGATGCTGTCTATGAGTACTGAAAGAATGACTCCCAGCTCGATGAGTCACCTCCTGCCTCCCCCGATTCTGCCTCCCCACCGATGATCTCCTCTGAAAGGCACCACTCAACCAGTGCTCACATAATCCATCCCATACATGGGATGAAATATACTCTGGTCGGTGTGCTATACATGACTCATCAAACTCTGACACTCCTGTTTTCTTCATCGCAGCTTTTCTTAAATTGTGCAAAAACTGACGAAGGCGATCACGCATGGCCACCTCCCATGCCTCGTGGATGGCGTCATGCATGGTATCCTCGATCGGATACCATAAACCCTACAAATAAATCAAAATATCAAGTTATAAATGAGATAATTTTCAAAATAAAAATTATTTATTTACGTACGTACCAACCAATGGCCGAACATGGCCTGCTGCACATCAATGGGAATCTGCTCCCATGTGGTCCACGGCTGAGAGAAATAGTTGCGCAAAATAGCGCTGCCCTGTCCGACTGCTATATGCGAAAAACTGAAAAAATAATAAACATTTATTATGTGAATGGATTAATGAAATCTTAGTCAAATCCATAGGTTATTACACAGGTTATCACACCTCCGGGTGCGCGGATCAAACCCAAGACGTGGACGTCGCTCGGGGACGGGGTCAGGAATCATCAATCGTGCAAGACCGCGCCCCCTCCGTGTACTCCCTGGAGCGCCTGCAGGCTGAGGGTCATCTGCCAGCAACTCATCCGCATCGAAAGGCAGGTCAGCATCTGCCAACGCACGAAATGTGGCCTCATCCATCTGAAACAGAAAATGTTAATGTTAGCAAATAATTGATAATTACTATTATATATACATATATACATATTATGATTGTATATAAATA
Source organism: Viscum album (assembly GCA_963277665.1). Taxonomy (NCBI): domain Eukaryota; kingdom Viridiplantae; phylum Streptophyta; class Magnoliopsida; order Santalales; family Viscaceae; genus Viscum; species Viscum album. The sequence goes on along the minus strand of OY728143.1, from coordinate 1,665,407,271 downwards.
CCATGGAATTCTATAAGTGTTCATCTTCATCATCATCTTCATATATGTCAATGTCATCTTCATATTCCTCCTCAACATCATCAATATCCATTCGAGTTGCAGTTGCTTCATCTCTTACCATTTCAAATTCATGTGTGACATCATTAACATCATCGTCATCACCGACTCTTAAATGTGGGGTGTCGTCATCGATACTCATATCTCTTTGTAAAAAGATTGATTTTGAGTACTCTCTTGAAAAACTTCAATTCTTTTCACATCAGTGAAAGCACATTCACTTTGACTAAACTGATTGTCTCGAATTTTGATTTTTATTACACTCCACCAATCAGTCAAGTCTCTTGATGTTGCACAGTACTTTGCATAATAAACTTGATATGCCTGTTGAGCCAATAAGAGTGGTTCATTTACTGCGAGAACACTTTTACATTTAATATCGATGATTCCATGAGTCGGATGAACACGCACGCCTCTCTCTGAATCCAACCACCGACATTTGAACATGGTTATGTAATGTTGTCCAAGATAACAGAGTTCAATGATTTCATCAAGTATGCCATAAAAGTCAACTTCATTTTCTCGATGATGAGATCCTCTCAAGCTAACTCCACTTTTCGTTGTTTTTTTCGATTCCCCATATGCATGTGTGTGGAATCGAAATCCATTCACCACATATGCATTATAAGTTTTAACAAGTTTGGAAGGTGGGTTACTCAATACACACAGCCGTTTGTCAATTTTATCAGCATGTCGAGACACCTGAAGATTTGTGAAATAATTATCAATATAGTAAACTATACATTGAATGAGTTGCTAAATGATAAAGAATTTATGTTACCAGTTTTTGAAACCACTGAGAGAAATTTTTCAGTCGACGTTCTTCGAGAGCAGCTGCTGTAATTTGTGGAATTTGTTTCTTGATATGATTATCATACAACCTATAAAAACCAAAGTTATTTGCTGTAACATAAATGATAGAATAAGTGATATAAACACTTACAGTACAACTGATGTCATCTCTTCACAGTTGAGCAGAACATACATATGAGCTCTATGATGTTCATCATCTGAAAGCCAGCGTTCAGAAACTCCACCAAAACCAAGCTCTGACTGGTTGAAAACAGATAATTGATTGTCGATTTCATCAATATTCCTCTCATTCCGTCCCATTCGGTTGTGTTTTGAAGGATACTCAGATTCAAAATAATGGGAGCAGAAAAAAGATATTTCCTCTTGCAAATAAGCTTCTGTAATAGATCCTTCAACAGATGCTTTGTTGCGTACTTTTCTTTTCAATTTTTGCATGCATCTTTCAAATGGGTACATCCATCGAAACTGTACCAGACCTCCACATTTGGCTTCATATGGCAAATGTAACATCAAATGTTCCATTGAGTCGAAGAAAGACGGCGGAAATATTTTTTCCAGTTTACATATAATTACAACAAAATCTTTTTCATGTTTCCCTAGAGCATCATAATCTGCCGTAGCCGCACATATTTCCCGAAAAAAATGAGACATGTCTGTTATGGAATCCCAAATCAGAGAATTCAACAGACCTCTTAATCCAATGGGTAGAAGTCTCTCCATTATAACATGAAAATCATGACTTTTTAATCCAGTAATATAATCATTCTTTACACATCTACCCAAATTGGAAGCACAACCATCTGTAAGTCTCAAATCTGCAATCCACTGACAAAATAATAAACGGTTTCTTTAGACAGTGTATAAGCTGCTTTTGGTTTCAGTAACCTTTCTGTTCTGACATTCTCAAATAGTTCCAATTCTGGACGCCTGCAAATTTGGGCAAGATCTAAACGTGCATTTACATTGTCTTTGCTCTTTCCTGGCGTATCCAAAACAGTATGAAACAAATTATCAAAACAGTTCTTCTCAATATGGATGACATCTAACATGTGTCGGACCAACAAATCAGACCAATATGGAAAATCCCAAAATATGCTACGTTTAATCCAATTGTTTTTAATTATTACTGATTATTACTAATTATTTCTAATTATTACTAATTATTTCTAATTATTACTAATTATTTCTAATTATTACTAATTATTTCTAATTATTACTAATTATTTCTAATTATTACTAATTATTTCAAATTATTACTAATTATTTCTAATTATTACTAATTATTTCTAATTATTAATAATTATTGGTAATTATTGGTAATTATTGGTAATTATTGGTAATTAATACTAATTATTGGTAATTAATACTAATTATTGGTAATTAATACTAATTATTGGTAATTAATACTAATTATTGGTAATTAATAATCATTATTACTAATTATTCCTAATTAATACTAATTATTCCTAATTAATACTAATTAATCCTAATTATTCCTAATTATTCCTAATTATTACTAATTATTGTTAATTATTACTAATTATTGTTAATTATTACTAATTATTGTTAATTATTTCTAATTATTACTAATTATTTCTAATTATTACTAATTATTTCTAATTATTACTAATTATTTCTAATTATTACTAATTATTGCTAATTATTAGTAATTATTGCTAATTATTAGTAATTATTGCTAATTATTATTAATTATTGATAATTATTAGTAATTAATGATAATTATTGGTAATTATTGATAATTATTGGTAATTATTGATAATTATTGTTAATTATTGGCAATTATTGTTAATTATTGGCAATTATTGGTAATTAATACTAATTATTGGTAATTAATACTAATTATTGGTAATAAATACTAATTATTGGTAATTAATACTAATTATTGGTAATTAATACTAATTATTGGTAATTAATACTAATTATTGGTAATTAATAATCATTATTACTAATTATTGGTAATTATTACTAATTATTCCTAATTAATCCTAATTATTCCTAATTATTCCTAATTATTCCTAATTATTACTAATTATTGTTAATTATTACTAATTATTTCTAATTATTACTAATTATTTCTAATTATTACTAATTATTTCTAATTATTACTAATTATTTCTAATTATTACTAATTATTGGTAATTATTGGTAATTATTGGTAATTATTGGTAATTATTCCTAATTATTGGTAATTATTGGTAATTAATACTAATTATTGGTAATTAATACTAATTATTGGTAATTAATACTAATTATTGGTAATTAATACTAATTATTGGTAATTAATACTAATTATTGGTAATTAATACTAATTATTGGTAATTAATACTAATTATTGGTAATTAATACTAATTATTGGTAATTAATACTAATTATTGGTAATTATTGTTAATTATTCCTAATTAATACTAATTATTCCTAATTATTACTAATTATTACTAATTATTGTTAATTATTCCTAATTAATACTAATTATTGGTAATTAATACTAATTATTGGTAATTAATACTAATTATTGGTAATTAATACTAATTATTGGTAATTATTACTAATTATTACTAATTATTCTTAATTATTGATAATTATTGATAATTGTTCCTAATTATTAGTAATTAAATGAATAATTATCAATAATTAGAAATAATTACCAATAATTACAAATAATAACATTATTAATATATTTTATTATTAATATTAAAATAATATAATTTTCTAATTTATATACAATTCTTCTTTGATCTGTGCGTTTTCTATCTCCACATACAAATAATACATGTGAAGACAACAAACACACAGATCAAAAAAGAATTGTATATATATAAAAAATTATATTATTTTAATATTAATAATAAAATAAACTAATAATGTAATAATGTTCTTATTCCAAATTATTGGTATTTATTACTAATTATTAATATTTATTCTTAATTATTAAAAATTATTACTAATTATTCCTAATTACCATTAACTATAAACAATACAAATAATTTAAATTTATTAAGTAATAAAACAATGTAAACATAATTAAATTACAACTAATTAATAATAATTGAGACTAATAAAAAATTAAAAATAAATAAAAAATTAAAATGAAGATAAATACCTTGAAAATTGACCTGTTCTGATCGTTCTTCAAAACTTTAATATCAGCTCCGGAGAAAAAAATTAAACTGGAGAAAAACTCAGCTCTAGAAATATAATTTTGAGAGAAGGAGAAGATAAGGAATGAGAATGAAATGAAAAAAACGGATGGGGGTATTTATAGGTTAGATTATTTGAGACGGGACCATTTGCGACGGGAATCCCGTCGCAAATAGTATTATTTGCGACGGTACCCGTCGCAAATACCTTAGCCAACATTTATTACGGTCAACTGGTAAATAGTTATTTGCGACGGGACCCGTCGCAAATAACCCCTGCCGACATAGTATTTGCGACAGGGGAATATTCCCGTCGCAAATACCTTTTACCGCCGCCGGTTATTTGCGACGGGAATATTCCCCCGTCGCAAATAAGATTCCCGCGATTTGGCGCGCATCGCGGGAAACATATTTGCGACGGGGAAAGCAATCCCGTCGCAAAAGCCTCCTTATTTGCGACGGGGAAATACCCCCGTCGCAATTGCTCATTTTTCCCGTAGTGTTATTATAGCATTGATCTTCCTGTAGTCAATACATAACCTCATAGATCCATCTTTCTTCTTAATAAAAAGAATACGGGCTCTCTATGGAGAGACACTAGGAAGAATAAATACCTTATTACTCAATTCATCTAGTTGTTTCTTTTGTTCCACTAATTCCACAGTGTCCATTCTATAATAGGTCTTCGATATGGGCCTTGATCCCGGAATTAAATCAATTTTAAAGTCAATTTCTCATTCTGGAGGATGTCCAGGTAAATCTTCTGGAAACACATCAACATATTCTCTCACAATAGGTACATCCTCTATTTGAAAATTCCTTTCCTCACCCACAGACATTTCATTCTCTTCCTCCCCAATAATTGAATTTAGTTGATCTACTGAGGGGTGGATATAGATAAGAATTTGGTGCTGACAATTCTGCTCTAAAGGTAAGGTGTTCCTTATCATCACCATGAAAAATTGTGACCTTTTTCTTATTACAATAAATCTTCGCATCATTGTCCAAAACCCAATCTATACTGAGGATTATATCAAAATAAATCATCGGTATGATAATGAGATCCGCAGATAAAGAACATTTATATGATCTAACGGGAAAAGATTCAAAAAACATTTTTGTGATGATATGTCCCTTTGGAGTTTTGAATGAAAACTCCCTTGTTAAATCAAATTGGAAATATAAAATTTTCTTAGCAAACTGGGAAGATATGAAACAATGAGATGATCCAGAATCAAATAATGCATTTTCTATTCTTAAGGAAACTATTAAATTACCTACCACCATGTCTTTCGGAGCTTCTACCTCAGCAGTAGTGATAGCATAAGCTTTTCCTTGATCCCTTGGCATTTTCTGAGGTATGATTCCCTGACGCTTAGGGCATTCATTTTCATAATGTCCCATCTCCCTAAAATTGTATCATTGAACATCGATAGCTTCATTCTTCCCCTTGCTATCACGAGCTTGGTGGCCTTTTTCACCACACTTGTAATGGACTCCCATTCCTTTTAAGAAATTACCAGGGTGTTTCTTCCCACATTTACTACCGGATCGATATTCAACTTTTCCCTTCTTCCACTTATTTCCATTTCCAGATTGATCAGTAGATCTCTTCTTCTCTTACTTTGCTTTAAAGTCATAAGACATAGAAAATTCTTTTTCTGTCATGATATCACATGGGACAATATCTTTGTACGACGTGAAGGATTGTGAGACTGATGCTCGACAAAGAAATGGTTTTAACCCATTAAAGAAACGATCAATCTTACTTCATGGGTTACATATATAATCTACAACATGACTTACAAACCTTGTAAAGTTAGCCTCATACTTTGCGACATTCTTATCCTCTTTTTTCCTTAGGCTCAGAAATTGCCTTTCCATTTCTGCTCGATGGTCACAAGGAAAGTATTTTTCTAAGAACAGCTCTTTGAACTCTTTCCATTCCATATTTGATACTTCACCATCTTCATTCGTGTTTTGAATGAATGACCACCATTGATCAGCATCTCCAGTGAGGCCGTAAACTGCCATGATATCTTTTTCTCTTTTACTACTCCCCAAGGCATGGAATATTTTCTCTAAGGAATTTATCCATTGTTCAGCTACTAATGGATTTGTACTCCCATTAAATATTGGTGTTTGTTGCCTCATGATGTGATATAACATTGATCCTCCACGTTGTGGATCATGGTGCTCTATACGGGTAAGGTTATTATTCATAACCTAAGTGAGTTGTCCTAGAATGGTGATTAGCTGATCAGCAACAGTTGCATCACCAGCTCCACTATAATTATCTTGAGCAGGAGGGAAATCCCTACATGGAGTGTGTGCATTGATACAGTTTCCATTTCTTCCACTAGGCACCATTTCTAAACAATGGCATACAATAGATTAGTTTATGAATCACAATACATAAATCCAACTTGTAAAACACTTAATATAAATTGAACAGTTTATGGATATAATCCATAGTCATAAAAATGTTTTTTTTTGAGAAAGTATATACTCATAAACCCATCACAATGGTTGTAATGAAAATGATAATTATCCTAAGAATATCGCCTGGGAGTGTCGTAAACAAGAGTGCAGCAAGGCCCGTTGTCATGCACCAGGTCCCGTTCGAGTCTAGATCAAAGTGGTGTTTTCAGGTTTTACCCCTAGGTACATCTGTGCTAGAGCCTCCTCTACCTGCTCGTATCCAGACATGGATGTATTGCTCGGAAAACTCAAAAAATCTCTACAATACCAAAATTCTATGAATTTCTTCTATACTAATCCTTAATGTCCATCTTAGGTCTATGTTCTCTAATCATATTTTATCTAAATCTAAATTCCATGGTTTGTACTAAAATTCCTCTGATACCAACTGTAACGCCTCGACCCCAGTTACCCAGAGTCAGTGAATTATTACATAACATTGGCAGGATAAAAAAAGATCATGTCTCGAAATACCGATTAGTTTAGTAGCCTTGGAATTACTAGATACATTCCTAAAGTTTACATTACATAATAAAGTGAAAACTACAACAAAATCTTGTCTCCGCACTCATATCCCCTTATACTATTCCTGCAGGTCATTCATAAAATACTTCTTCACATCCTGGAAAAAATAAAACATATAAAGGGGTGATATAAAATGCCCAGTAAGGATAACAATATAGAGAAAACATTTATAAATAATAATAAACATTTAAGGCAATGTATAACTAAAACAAAACCCTTTTAAACATGAACTTTAGCATAATATGGGAGAAAAAAATAAAATAATGTCATTTACTTATTCCTATGGATATTCTACTAGTTGAATAATCACATCCAATATCAATAACCACTTTCATAATGATGGAATTCATAATTCCATGCTATCATAACCACATTATCAAGGCCTTGTTCCAAGACTACAAATAAAATTTTGTCAAGGCCTTGTGCCAAGACAATAGTTTGCCTCATGAGACCTACCGATGCATCTAGGAGCTATAGAGGGATCCACACGTCACTTATTAAGTCCAATACATTCCTCATATTAATAGGTTTAAACATAACATAAACATTAGTATTAAAACTAGCATACGAACTATCAACACTTTCTCCATAAACCATCAATAGTATAAAAATAACAAATCCACAGTCAAACATATCACAAAACCATCAATATAATATGGAAGTTTTGTATTATAATAAATCAACTTCAAATAATCCTAAAATCCATTAAAGGATGTTGACATAGATGAAATAAAAACTATTTGAGAGAAATATATATTTTTGAAATAATTTAAAAGTCAAATAATTGTAAAATAAAACATTTAATTTGAAAATAACCTTATAATCTTGTATGGGAAGCTTTGAAGATTTTATAATGGAAGAAAATAGTCGCACCTGCCATATAATTTAAAAAGGACATTCTTATGTTAATTCTGTCGAAATGGTTAAAAAAGACCTTGTTTCGAAAACGACAGAAAGACTCTTTTATAAAAATCTTATAAAAATTCAAACAAGGGTATAAATTACTTTAACCCATAGTCTATAAAATATTAAGAATTATTTGAAATAATTTTTTAAAAAACATGGATGTGGATGATAAAGAGGTTCCAGTAGATAATTACATATAAATAACCTCAGATAATGAAGAGATTGTGAAATAAACCCTTACCTTATACTTTTCCTTAGTTGAGGGTAGGTTAACCGCCTATATAGTGGTTAAATAATTGTTATTAAATTATATGAGAATCATATATATTAATATGATCTTTTAAAATTTATTTATTAATAATATCTTATTATTATCATCGTTTTGGGTGTTAACTTACTTGTTTTCTTTTATATGTTTTTTTACATAAGTCATGTTTGTTATGGATAGGTTGTATCTTATTCATATACAAAATGATATCATTTCCTTAAACATTATTTTTGACCATAAAATGAAAATTATTCTTGAATGGATATGATGGGGTATGTATCTCATCGCGTTTGTGGAGACGGTAGTCCGTACGTACACACGAGCAACAATATCATTCCTTTGATATTAAAATAATATATAATTGGATGTTATATTATATATATAGAATCATTATCATGTTATATTTATTATTTACATCAGTTACTCATCATTATCATACCCATTCAAATAATAATGTTTTGAATAACAATTACACCACAATGTGGAGACGGTAAGCCATATGTATGCATGTATGGTGACATGTCATTAAAAAGTATGGAAAGAATACTGAATATGGTTGTAACATATTTATAATAACATCATAGTATATAGAATATACTGGAGTTATTATTTTATAATGGAAGTAACTAAGAATAATTAAGTTGAAGAAGAAAGGAACTTGAAAGAGGGTGGTGAAAACATTACCTCCTATTCGGGTTCTTCCTTTTGATTTGATCAAAAGGGATCCTTAGGTTTGCTTTTATGATCAAACTAATGCCTCTGGGTTGAATTGAGGGATGTTGGGAGGATATTTGGGAAGGGGTTTGCCTAGAAAAATGGCTTTGAATGTATGAATTTGGGAGAAGGGGGAGTTCCCTTTTATAAGAGGGGTGAGGGGCACCTTAGGAAAAGCTAGAAATATTATTTTATAATAAATTCATATTCAGTTTATAATGGCTCCAAAGTGCCTTATATAAAGGTTAATGTGGGGATGGGTCAAAAACCACCCATCCAAGAGGTTTTAGACAGATTTGGGTCACTATATTAACCTTATCTTTTAGTTTTAACTCTTAGTTAATTAGTATCACATTTACCATGTTTCTTTGTAATTTTATATTATATGGTTAATAAACTTACTTTATATATCCAAGAAAAACCCAAGTGGTTCATTAATGATACACCTATCATGATATAATTCATTTTTCCGAACCATAGATTTTTAGGAATAAAATATCAATTAATAATATAATATGTGCTTTAAAAACTCTTTTATGTCAATTTTGACACTATTGGTATTTTTTTTTGATAAATTCATAACAACATTATTAATTCAAATAAAATTCATATAACCAATCTTAATATGTCATATTAACCTATAAGATTAATTTAATTCATAAAAAGTCTCAAATTACATTTATTTGGGTATTTATAATATCCATTATCTTAATCATTCATTAATATTGTAATTACATCATCATCATTGTTTCGTAAATAAAATAAATTATTTAATCTCTAAAAATTATAAATAAAATACCATTATGTATGAAATCTTTTTTTCTTTCTAATGAATATTTGTAATTGAATTTATCTTATGTATAACCCTCTACTAAAAATGTTTTATTATTGAACATTGATTTTAAATCTTTTTACTCTTCTTTGAATTAAATAATAATAAATGTCTTAATCTAATCCAAGTGGAGCTAAATGATAATATTTTATTCCAAAGATTCTTTTTGGTCGAGGTACACTTTTCCAATAGAATTAGGATATATGTTAGGGTAATATTAATATCATTTTTACCCTTAATTACCCATTTACTTTTAACCGTGGTAAATAAAAGTAAAAAGTTACTATTCACCAAAAATTATTTTTCTCTTATTGAAGGACATTTTACTCCTTGATATTAACTGTGTCTCTTGGATTTTGGAAATTCCACTCACAGAAGTGGTAAAATTATGTTTTATGTGAATTTCCACATTTTCCTAGGAGGTGGGTAAAAGACGGTGAACAGATCAATAGAATTTATATATATAAAAAAATATTCAAAACTAACTCTAATTAATTACATTGAACTTTTATAGGTATTATGTATCTATTTTGATCTTAATTAAATTTTAATAAAATAAGTAATTATTTAAATAAAAATTCTTTTTTAAACTATAACATATTGTTTTTATCACTATTCATCAAAAATTGAAAGATTTCAAAAAAATACCAAAAATTTACCATAAGATAATTTTGATATAACAAATCCAAAAATGAAGCCCATTTTAAAAGATGATATTTATAAAATTTAAAAAATTGGGTATTACTATTCATAATGGCTAGTTTGATTGGTTGTGGTGTGTGTTAGAACTCGAAGTTGCGTACAACACACGCTATTGTATTATTCAAAAAGAAGGGTACCTTGGAAGCTTGGGGTGTTACAATAATAATTAATTAGTTAATTGGTAATATAATTTTTATTTATATAATAGTTAATTAGTTAATTAGTAATGTAATTATTCATTATAATTATTAATTACTAATTATTAAAAATTATTATATTAAAATTAAGTAGTTAATTAGTAATATAATTATTCATTATAATTATTCATTATAATTAATCATTATAACTATTTATTATTAATTACTAATTATTAATTAGTTAATTAATAATATAATTATCAATTATATAACTACTAATTTTATAATATTTAGTTAGTTAATTAGTAATTAGTAATAATTAATTATATAATAATTAAATAGTTAATTAGCTATATAATTATTTATTTACTAATATAACTATTAATTTTTTAATAATTAATTAGTTACATTGTAATATATTTATTGATTATATAATAATTAATTAGTTAATTATTAATATAATTATTCATTATATAATTTGAAGTAAGTTATTTAGTAATTATTAATCATTAATTATATAATAAATAATTAGTTAATTAGAAATATAATTATAATATATTTAATAGTTAATTTGTTAATTTTTTTAGATAGATAGAGTCGAGGCTGTTTTTATAATTAGTTAATTAGAAATATAATTTTAAATTATGATTATTCATTATGGTTATTATTAGTATTTATTAAAGATTATTATATAATTATTAATTAGTTAATTGGTAATATAATTATTAATTATATAATAGTTAACTAGTTAATTAGTTATATAATTATAAATTATAATTTTTCCTTATAATTATTAAATTGTAATTGTTAAAAGTTATTATATTATTAATTAATTGGTTAATTATTATATAAATAATTATTAATAATTTCTAATTAACTAATTAATTATTAAATAATTAATTATTAATAACATTATTTTCACTTTAAATTATATCGGTCTTTTAATTTATATTTTATAGTTTTTCAAAGCCACATACTTTAATCATTTTTATGTTTCAAGTATGTGGTTTTGAAAACTTGTAAATTATTTTTCATGAACATTTTTAAAAAAATTATATTTATTTTAGACTATTTGTTATATGTTTAATCTATGTTTTAATTTTCATTCATATAGGTCTTGTAGTTTATATTTTACAGGGTTTCAAAGTCACGTTCTTGAAACATTTTTAGGATTCAAGTTGGTAGTTTTGAAAGATTATAAATTATTTTTCATCAAAAGTTTTTAAGAAATTATTATTATTTTCAACTATTTGTTATATGTTTAATCCATGTATTAAGTTTCATTTATATTGGTCTTGTAGTTTATATTTTATAAGCATTCAATGTCACGTACTTGAAACTTCATAAGTTTCAAGTCAGTGGTTTTGAAAGCTTATAAATTATTTTTATCATCATTTTTTATGAAATTATTTTTGTTTTATATTAATTTGTATATGTTGATTACATGTTTTAAGTTACATTTATATTGGTCTTATAGTTTATATTTTATAGTCTTTCAAAGTCACGTACTTGAAACATAATCCCACATCGGAAATGCAGAATGTTCTCGGCATGAAATGGAGAACCAGAATCCCACATCGGAAATGCAGAATGATTTTAAGGGTAAAGTCTTTTATAAAATTAAGCTCTGGATGAGATCTTATGTCAGAATTCAGACTGTTGTAATGGTAGTACTGCTGGATTTTAAATAGCAGATAAATTTTTCTGAAAAAAAATATTTTTATTTTTTATTTTGTTTCATATATATATATATATATATATATATATAAACAAAATAAAAAAATAAAAAATAAAAAATATTTTTTCTTATAAAATTGAATTTTTTTAGTAGAAAGTCTGCAGTGCAGATGTTGCCTTTCGCCCGAAGCCTAAAAGCGGTGCCTGCCCTACTCCCTGTAGAGGTTATTTTTAAAAAAAATAACCGAGACGTTTTTTATAAAATAATTTTTTTAAATTTTTTTTTAAAAAAATCTGACATAATGGGTTCAAGTTACACTTTCCTGAGCTGAGGAGTGTATTATAAAGATCCTCCATTCACCAGGGCACTTGAATTACCAGTTATCCAATTATCTTCCCCTATAAAACTACAGACTTCAAGATGATTCTATGATCCTATCTATTGATAATAATATTCCAACTACATAACTCAAAGCGTCCTTGGATAATGTTCAAGTGAACCTATTTTCCTCAGGGGATATTATTTCTGAATCAGATTAACAGAAGGTCTTTATTCTAAATGGGACCTGTTGGACCCAACTAAACTAATATAATGAGGATATATATTTGCAGTATTCCATTCAATATTACCCAATGATGTGTGGAGCTCTTAGTGGGACTTAGACTCTGGATAGAGTCTATAGAGTTTTTTATATGTTTTTTTTAAAAAAAATTAGAAAATGGTTTGGGAAAAAAAATTCAAAATGCACCACAAATGCGGCATCCGCGATGCCGCTTTGCATTTTAGATGAAAGGAAGCATCGCGACTGCTGCCTTTACAATGCGGCTGAAAGGCGGCACTCGCGATGCCACCTTTTCCATAACAAAAAAAATTGATTTTTGTTTTGTTTTGTTTATATATTTTTTTATATATATAATTCATAAAAAAAATGTTCAAGAGGATGCCTCCTTTCACCTAACAAATAAATTAATTATTTTTAATAATTTTGTTTTGATTTTTTGTTATGTTTTTTTATATTTATATCTATATATATAATTCATCAAAATTGTAAAATTATCATTTTTGAAATTTTTTTTTATTTTTTTTATGTTTATATATTTATTTATTTATATAATTCTTAAAAATTGTTCAGGAAAAATAATTTATAAGCTATCAAAACCACCTACTTGAAAGTTGAAAATGTTCCAAGTACATGAATTTGAAAGAGTATAAAATATAAACCATAAGACCAATATATACAATACGTTAAACATTCATTAAACATATAAAAAATTATTGAAAATAAAAAACAATTCATAAAAAATGCTCATGAAAAATAAGTTATAATATTTTAAAACACTTAATTAAAAGTTATACATATTTCATGTATGTGACATTGGAAGACTATAATCTATAAACCATAAGATCAATATAAATAAAAAATTAAAAGTTCATTAAACATAAGAAACTTTTGAAAACAAAAATCATTTCATAAATAATTTTCATGAAAAATAATTTATCTACTTTCTAAACATCCAAATTGAAAGTTAAAAATGCTTCAATTACATGACTTTGAAAGACTATAAAATATAAACCATAAGACCAATATAAACTAATCATTAAAAATTCATTAAAAATATAAGAAATTGTTGAAAACAAAAATCATTTCCTAAAAATGTTCATGAAAAATAATTTATAAGCTTTCAAAACCGCCTACCTGAAACTTAAAAATGTTTCGAGTAAGTAACTTTGAAATACTCTAAACTATAAACCATATGACCAATATAAACTAAAAATTAAACATTGATTAAACATATAATAAATTGTTAAAAAATATTTTCATAAAAAATGTTCATTAAAAATAATTTATAAGCATTAAAAACGGCCTACTTGAAACATAAAATTTTTCAAGTAAGTGACATTGAAAGACTATAAAATATAAATAATAAGACCAATATAAACAAAAAATTAAAAATTCATTAAACATATAGGATTCAACCCCACATCAATGTGAATCACGGTGTCGCTAGTATCACATACATCTATAATTTTTGATGCATGAGAACATGTTATATCTCCTTTCATAGGACAACGAAATCCATTCTTCCACCCACCATGTCCATATCTTTATCAAAATCCGGCCACATAAGGGTATGGTGAATGATATTCCACATGAAATTATCATCTATTATCATCCCTACAAATACTAACCCCTTCAATACCACCATGCATCCAACCATTATAATTTCTTCCAAAATTGTCACCCCATTTCCCTAGGCCCAGTTGATAAGATAAAAACACCAACGATTCCACATAGCCCATCTACCTCTTTATCACCAAATATTTATCTTTTATCATGTTCAAAAGGATACTGTAAGACCTCCTTGATCTATCCATTCTAACCAATCACATACAGGTATACTATAAACATAAAAACCAAAAACAAATTTAGGGAAAAGCCTGAAAATTTGTTGTTTTCTATGTTTATAGTATACATGTAGGTGAGTGTTTGGAATGGATAGATGAAGGAGGTCCTAGAGTATCCTTTTGAAGATGATAAAGGATAATGATTTGGTGATGAAGAGTTCTATGGGATATGTGTAATCATTGGTGTTTTCATCTGATCAAATGGGCACGAGGAAATGCGGTGATAATTGCCGATGAAATTATAATGGTTGGATGCATGGCGGTGTTGAAGGGGTTGGTATTTGTAAGAATGGGAACAGATGAGCATTTCATGTGGCATATCTTTCACCATACCCTTATGCAGCCAGATGTTGATATGGACATGGACATGGTGGGTGGAATAATGGATTTTGTTGTCCCATGAAAGGAGATATAACATGTTCTCATGTATCAAATATTATAGATGTATTTGATAATAGAGACACCATGAATCATTGTGATACGAGGTTGACTCATATTTGTTTAATCAATGTTTAATTTTTCTTTTATATTGGTCTTATGGTTTATATTTTATAGTCATTCAAAGTCATGTACTTGAAACATTTTTAGGTTTCAAGTTGGCGGTTTTGAAAGCTTATAAATTATTTTTCAAGAACATTTTTTATGAAATGATTTTTTTTCAACAGTTTCTTATATGGTTAATCAATGTTTAATGTTTTTTTATATTGGTCTTATGGTTTATCTTTTATAGTCTTTCAATGTCACGTACTCGAATCATTTTTAACTTTCAAGTAGGCGGTTTTGAAAGAATATAAATTATTTTTCATGATCATTTTTCATGAAATATTTTTTGTTTTCAACAATTTCATATATGTTTAATGAATTTTTAATGTTTCGTTTATATTGGTCTTATGGTTTATATTTTATAATCTATCAATTTAATGTACTTGAAAAATTTTAAACTTTCAACTAGGCGGTTTTGAATGTTTATAAATTATTTTTCATTTCCATAGACATAAAACATATAAATGAACATAAACAATAAATGTCTATGTCTACAGTGAGGAGATCCTGTCCCAAATAGTGGTCTAATAATAGGACGTTTGCGGAGAGATCTCTGGGGAGTCTGGTGACCTAGAGAGGGCTGATACTCGGGTGCTAGAATGTCGAATATCATTTTCTCCACCTCTGTGCCAGTGGGAGAAAATTTCAATTCCACCTCGTACTGCCCTCCTAATCCTTATCCCACATCGTTGTTAGAAGGCCTCGACATCATCGTAGTGGGGAAAAAATCAAGTGTTCGAACTGTACCCCAACTCTATGATGGGTCTGGACCCCAAGGCTGCGATGACTCTGGACCCAAAGGCTTCAATCCATATGGACCCCACGATGGAGAAAATTGAGGGTATCCCATAAAAAAAGATGGATCCCATGACAGCTGAGGCACATCCAGTGTCGGCTCAGACTAGACTACTAGAGGGTCAACCTCTACCTATAGAACTGGTGAGGCCTGACGTGCAGGATGACACTGTCTACGTCATCGTGGTCATGGATCCTCAGCACCAGCAACTGCTGCAGGATCATCCTCTATGGCAGAAACCTACCGTCTCCGTTATGGATGCTCGAAGAGGATCTCGGAAAATGCATGGATAGATAACCTCATCTCCAACGCTTGAGCATGAACGACATCCCAGCTGAAGACTCTATCCTCAGCCTCATCACTCATATGAATAAGACTGTCTGTGTGACTCTCATGTAAACAAATTAAAAATGAATTAGAAAGTAACTCAATAAACATAGTAATATAATTTAATTGACTTACATTTATATGAATCTCTCTGCCTTCTCGGGTAAGATACAATATAGACTTCAGTCTATACCATGGATCATACTCGTGCTGCGCTGAGAGGGAGAACTACATTGTAGGAACTCTCGGGATATGAAACTTTTCATGTCTGCTCCAACAGTCGAGAAATATAGCATGTACTCGATGCCAGTCGTCATCCAGCCTCCCTGTTAGCTTCATCCCATGATGCTGATATGTCTGCCTCGGCGGTAATGGAATCCGCTAAGTCAAGAGAACCTGGTGCATGACTCTATCAGGCTGGTTCCACTCAACATTATGAAAGTGAATGAGTGACACTACAGTCGTAACATAGTCAAGACCAACCATGCACTATGGAGGAAACTGGTCTATAACAGACCAATATGGAACCCATGAAATCTAAAATAACATATTACCCTTGATAGAAAAACTCTTAACTAAAAAAATTATGGTATTATCAAATTTGTTAGACAGTTATAGATTGTATATACATACCTGATGGGGTAAGATAAAGTCCAACTCAAGCTGATATACGGCCAAATCGTGTCTCGGAACCGCTTTGAAATTGTGTTGCTGACACCACCTATAAAATACAACATCGATAGTGATAAATAATGAGAAATTAAAGTCAATAACATGTAGTAGAATCAGAAAATGATAGAAATGAGTATCATACTAGAGTCCACGTGGAGCGTTATGCTGCACCGCCATCTCGACCGACGAACTAGCAAGATTAGGGAAGAATGCGGGTATGTGATCCCATGCCCAGATCTGAATAAGGATGATGCATCCCCTGAGACATGTGTGCTGCCTATCATATATCCTTCGTAATGCTCTATATGTGTATGCCAAGCAGGCAGATCCCCAACGGTATGTCCCTACCCAATCAAAGTCCTCTAGCAGGGGTAGATATATCATGTGCATGTGCGTCCCTGAATTATCCGTACATATAGTCCCACAAATAAGTCTTAATATATATGCACGTGCATAACGCATCACCGTCTGCTCATCAGTAGCATCAGCTAAAAGTGGAATCTATGACTACAGCCAAGGCATGGATATCGATGCTCCATCCATAGCACTACGATCGGACAAAATGTAAATGCCTAAGAAGCACTGATCAAGGTCAGGCCAAGATACCCGAGTGGATCCAATAATGGGTCTCCCATAGATAGGAAGAATAAGAAGCACAACCACATCCAGGAGGGTGATGGTCATCTCTCCCTCATGAAGGTGGAATGTGTGTGTCTCTGGTATCCACCTCTCCATTAGTGCAGCTAGAAAGTGATGGTCTACAAATTTAAAATCTGATACCTCAATACCATAGAAGCCATCACGACGTATGTATGGTTTAATGGTAGGAGGAGGATCTTTGTGATGAAAATGGTGCGCTCGACGCACCATGATCAATCGATCTGGACCACACTCTATTACAACCTATGAATAATGGGTAGCCTGTTGACTAAGTAGTATGGTGTCTTTCATCTGCATATAAAAAATGATTATTCACAATGTTTAATGAAGTTTTATTTAGCAAAATAAAGGGGAATGTCTTCATGTTTTTCAAATCTTATTACTAAATTTTATTAAGATATGATTTTACCAAGAATTGGGTGTTTTGTACGATATGGTTTTATATACTTATTTATATAAATCTTTTTTCTGTGATATATAGATGTTTATTAGAAAAGGATGTGATTTATAATTTATATAGGATTGTCCACATGATTGTATGTTTGATGATTACTTTCTCAATCACATAATATTTTGAAAACCGATGTAAAGGGATGATGTTTTTGGGTTTATGGTTCATCTTTTCGATTCTAGGATTTAGAGATTAGGGTTTCACATTTTTCATTTTGGATCTACTATTTTGGATATTTTTAAGATTTTATGGTTTAGGTTATGATTTGAGAAAATATTTTCCGGATTATGGTTTATAATGTTAGGATTACAGTATAAAAAAGATGTTTTTGGGTTTACTATTATGATTTTATGTTTTGGGGGTTAGAAAAATAAGGTAAAAGGAAGAGATAACAACAGAAAATTTACAATATGAGAATCTCCCAATAATGGAAACACATCATTGTGGCTTAGAGTGTTAACTAGACCCAACAATGTTAGGTCATAGTTTCCAATTATGACTTTCTTGATGACATATGGTGCGTCTCAAACTCTGTATTTGTTCTTGAGGCCATTCCATCTCATTTTTCATATTTATGGCCTTCGGTCTCCCATGGGGATGCAACCGATTCATATCAGGTACCACTATCAGATGACCTTTGAGCATTGGGAAATAACGAAACTCACCAATAGTAGTCCATGGGGCAGGATAACAGTTAGTAATGGTGTTCATTGAGTACACGGAATCATCATATGCTTCTCATGATATGTTAACAGAGGAAAATGTTGTGATGGCGTGTGAGCATGGAAACCGTAAGGCTTGAAAGTTTCCACATTGACATTACCTCATTTCTAGTAATACCACCATTTTTTCACCATTGCAATTTGTGATGGGGTTCAACTTCTATTGAACTTCAAATCGAGAGTCTTATCATCGAAATTGAAAGAAATGATAACCAGAATCTTCTTCAATATTCTTTTCAATATCTTGTTGAAAATGTCTTTCATACGTTAGCCCCTGATGTATTCCATCTGATGCAAGTTTTTCTCTATCAACAAAGTAATTCACACAACGATATAATGTCTCCTGAACTAGGGTAGTTATAGGAAGCTTTCAAATCCATTTAAAGAAACCATTGATGCACTCTACAATATTTGTGGTCATGTTTCCATACCACTTTCCCACATCATTTGCCAATGTCTATTTTTCTTTTGGAATTGGACCATATAATCTTAAACTTATTCATTAACCTGACATATTTTTTCAAAACATTCTTCAATACATCATTGATCTGACTCATATGATACACAGAATTGATGATATTTGACATATTTGGAATTTATCTTTATGTTTATATACAAAAAAATAATAAATACAATGCATACCAAGTCTAGTGATTTCCTTCTTCATCGGTTCGTTGTGGAATTTTTTATGTAGGCTTCTAGCAATGTGTCTAATGCAGAACCGAAGATGTGCATTTTGGTAACTCCATGTATCAGAATCTGTGTTGATTGCCTCATTAATTTCTCAATGCTGATGAAATGTCAAACAAACACCCCGGTTGTTGGGAAAATGGTTGTTGATACATGCCAAAAAACAACTCCATTATTCATAGTTTTTTTCTCTACAATGGAAAAGGCAAGCGGAAGAGGTGAACGGTTTCCATCATGGGTTTCCACAATCAACAATACGCCCTTGTATTTTCTGTATAGAAATGTTCCATCAATCTGAATGAAGTGTTTTCTAAAATGAAATGAGGGGATACATGGGTGGAATGTCCAAAACAATCAATAAAATTGAACACTAGATGGATCAAGTATTTTATAATGAGACACATATTCATTTGTATCAAGATGGACTTCAAATTGGTTATGATGGCTCAGTATATCTAGAAATTGCGACAATACTTTATATGAGTCATCCCAATCACTATACTGATTCACAATTGCCTTTTGTTTCTCCATCCATGCCTTCTTATACGAAATCATATAACCAAATGTCTATTGTATCCTCTCTTACAGGAGGGCTATCAGAACATGTTGAAATGTCTTAATCATCTCAATAATAATGGAGGACACAAATTCTTCATCCAATGAAGTATGATCTTGTGTTAGGATTAGCTGAACGCAAGTATCAACTGCCTCAATCCTTGAGATTCTCCAACCTCCAAATGCAATGTACGGAATCATCCTCAATCGAAATCTACAATCATCCCCATAATTCTCACACTGTATGAAATATTTTCTACAGTTTGATTCATAAAATACATAGCTACAATGCCTCTCAATGTGAAATCCCTTTAGAATACTTTTTAATGCATATTACTTGGAATATTCCTTCCAACATATAATGTTTTTTCCATATCACTAAACCTATCTCCTATAACTTCATGAAACTTAGTTTCTGGTGTGAGAACATTATCTTCAAATTTAGGAACATGTGTCATTACTTTTGACCAAGATGCAAAGAGCGGTGGATGATTTATTGTAGGTCGAGCCTATTGTACAACTAATGCATTTCTCGAAACTTCTATTGTTCCTTCTTTATCAGTACTATTATCACCATCTGTTTTGTGATTACGAAACTTCTCATCAGATTTTGGGTTAACATATATATCTGGGAGATCATGTAGGTTGTCATATTCTATATCAGTTGGAATAGTCTCCACTTCATGGGGCGGACTATCTTCAACAACTCTAGCAAGTCTACGTCTTTGTAAAATTGGATGTTGTTTTTGTACAATAGAAACATCAACATATAACTCCATCATGGTACCGTCCGACCGTTGAGAAAAAAAATTAATTGTTTGGATCCATTGTGCATCATCAACCAATGGACAAGCTAGATGCCACAATGTTGATGGGAACTGCAAATGTCTATAACTCATTGACTTGATCTTTTGATCGGGTCCTAGATTTAATGAGCCATGAATTCTGTCTTGAAGGTCACTTAGGGTTACACAATCAGTTGTATTAACCACTGTTATTGGTTGTGTACTGTAGGAAGCTCCTTTCTCAGTTTGAATAACCTCCCCATATCATTACACACAGGCAAACATTACGCTCTACGTAAAAAAAGTTTTTAGATCAAGATTTTGATAATGTAAGTGACATTCAGAATGATGGTTACCAATATAATAACTATTATTTCTAAATTATTCAATCTTTATGATACTTAAATTTTAAAAGATCTCATATCCTAAACTAGGATATTTCTAAGTACACTTTTTAATTAGTGAAACATTCTTCAATCATTAGTTATTCCTTACAAAATTATTAATTAGTTATTCAATGACATAGTAGAGTTAAATTATAAATACATAGAGTAAAAAATAAATTACACCATGTTTTGATCTTCTCAACTTTATTCTAGTGAATTGGATATCAAAATTTCAGAAAACACATTGTTACACGGGTTTTCTGAAATTTGGATATCCAATTCACTACAATAAAGGCCAGAAGCTCGAAACATGATGTTATTTATTTTTTAACTCTATGATATTTATATTTTAACTCTATTTTATTTATTTTTTCACTTTCACTCCATTATTTTTTTTAACTACATGTTCTTTTTTTTAACTCCATGTTGTTTTTTAACTCCATTTTTTTACTCCTTGTTTTTTTAACTCATTTTATTTAATATCATTTGATCTGTAGTTTTATTTTTAACTCTATGTTATTTATTAATTAATTTCTAATTAATCATTCCTAATAATAACTATCAACATCATTACTAAATTATCAATTTATCATTTTTTCTTAGATATTTTAGTAGTTTATAAAGAAATATTCATATCTTAAGAATATCCCCTCGGAGTCTCAAACTAGAATGCAGCAAAACCCATTGTCTTGCACCAGTTCCCGTTCGAGTCTAGCTCAAATCGGTGTTTTCGGGTTTTACCCCTAGGTACATCTGTTCCAGATCCACATTCACTTGTTTGTATCTAGACAAGTATTTGATTACTTAGATAACATAGTCTTTATGCTACCAAAATTTCATTAAAATAATCCTAAATTAATTCACACTAATGATAATTATAATTCCAAAATATATATAACTAATTAAATAATTTAGTAAACAAAAAAATTTCAATCTAACTAAACTACTAAATAATTAAAATATTTAACTATAAACAATTCAACTAAATAAAGAACATTAAATTTTTAAAAAAATTATTTAACTAAAAACATTCAGCAAAAAAAAATTAAATTAAAAAACATACTTCTAAAAACCGAAAACTTCGCCGCAAAAGAGAGAAAATGAGAGGTAAATGGGTGTTTAGAAGTGAGCGGAAGGGGAGGGGGGGCACTTCCCTTTTATAGGGTGAGGAGGCCAAGGGGGCACCCGAGGTGCCGCCTTTCACAATGACACCAGGAGAAAGGCGGCACCACGTCAGCGATCTACGCCGGAAGTGATAAGGCAGCATCCACAATACTTCCTTCGAGGTGCAGTTTTAAAATAAATTTAAACCCAAGCGTTTCTTAAAAAATTGTTTTTTTTAAAAAATGTATAAAAAACTCCAGTCTGTAAGATGAATTGTCTTCGTAATTTTTAGGAAACTATAATTTCATGTAATTTCCCATATAATTGGTGGTCAGAAGAGTATACTAGGCCACCCATATTTCTTAGTTTGCGGAATATTCACTGTCTGAGATCTCACCTGAACTAATCAGTCATTATTATTTGAGCACCAAACCACGTAATTTAATTCGTGGTGAAGTTGAAAATATATTATGGAATATTTACCAATTACGAATAATTACCATATTTGGAAACATGCATGATGATTTTATTCCTGCATCCAATGCTAGGGAATATACTGACTAGGATTCCCCAATAGCAAGGGACTTGATGAATTCAATAGAGACATCAAAGTGCTAGCCTCTTCAAGCTCATTCCCATGTTCAATTCGGTGATTGGATAAATCTGTTCTTAAAACCTAGTGGTATAAGGTTGAGGGTTTAATATACAAGGACCTAACCAACCCAATAGTCCCTTGTTGTTTAAGGTTCCTATTGGTCAACTCTTGAGGAATCCCAAAATACATGTTGGCGTTATTGGGTTTGGAAATGCATTTCTCCAAACATTGGTTTGGCGAGATTTTTTATGATGTTTCTGAGTGGATCGTTTTTTAGATATCTATATACATGTATTAGGGTTAGGGTATGCAACATATTGATGATGGTCATGTTGGTGAAATTATTACACTTTATCTTGGTTGTGCCCACTGCTCGTATTTATTAGTTTCTTTTAGAAAATGTAGGAAGGAAGACCCACACATCATCTCTGTGAGTCATTTCAATTTTTATATAGATGGGTAGTTGAGAAATTTTGATGCTTCAATTATCTGTATACCATAGAAATCCCTTAATAAATAATTCCCCCTAAAAATATCAACATTTTTTTGTTAACCTCATATCTTTGGGAATTAGTGGTGACTTTGAGATATTAAAATATTTTTCTTGTTCTATTTTCATTCCCCATATAGCACCTTCTGGAGTAGTCGTAGACAATTTCAGGGAAACTTCAGAACCAAATTCCTACATTATTTCATTATGTTATGTTGATATATATACCTAAGTGGATGTTGTAACAATTTATAAAACTAATGTTCCATATAATTTCTCATAGGAATTTAAAATTTTACAATAGGTTGAATCATTTCCCCTCACCAAGATTAATAGTGAGTCACATCCATTCATTACCCATAAACATTTAATAATGATAATGTGTGAGGAATATGGAATTAAAATCATTTTTCCTTTAACAATAACTCTGAACAACCTAACATATGACTATGAAAATACATGGGTGGAATATAATCAAGATAGAGTGTTGGGGAAGATAGTACAATATGTGCATAAACTGTTGGAATCTCATATGTATCTAACCATCGTGCAATATTTTCCAATTCTTAATGAAGAATGACATTTATACAAGCATTACAAATGTTCCGGGGGAGATTATTCCTCATGGTATTCTTTCATAGGATGTATTATAGAATATTCACCTCAAAATACTACCATTGGTATCCCCACTAAAGCTTCTCCTAGTGTGATGTCATTAGACATCCTACCAATAAATTATAAGCAGTTATTATTAGTTTTCGAGAAGAAAAAAGTTGTGGAAATTTAGTAATTTCCATCTAAAATGACTCAGGATAGAGTATCTATGGAAAATAATATCTTGGATTATATACCCATAGAATTTGGTTGATATTGTAAGGATCGTAGTGATGTTATCAACATCTTTCTATGTTAAAATGAGTTTAGCATCAAATTTACTCTATCATCATGGAGGACTCTTTACTAGAGATTGGTGTTGAATTTTTGAAAGAAAATCTATCACTATCCAATTAGTTAGTGGCCAACCAAGAAGAATTTTTTGCAGTTGGTGACTGTCGTGGATGATCCAACCACCATAGGAGACCTACTGAAGATATTTAGTGCTGCCTGTTGATGTCCTATAGTGGGTGGTGCAGTTGAAGAAGACTCACTACAGAAGTTGGTGACCGCCCAGAGAAATCATGCAATAACCATCTTGGTTTTCTCTACTGCATCCTAATTATAAATATGGGTTGCTGTTATGTGTGAGATAATATGAGAGATAAGGGGAATTGGTATCCTATGTATTCCTGTTTGAATAATATTATTCGATTCCTTCACTATAGACGTAGGTCATCTGACCGAACCACATAAATTATGTGCCTCAATGTGATTTTGTTTCTCTGTTTTTGTGTGAAAATCCTAGAGGGTGAGGCTTTCTCCCCAACAAAGTGGTATCAGAGGTTAGGATTGATTACCCAGGGAATAAATTACAGCAGTGTTGTTGGTCATCTGAATCCTCTGTCTGTAAAGCATTCGTGGTAGCTATCTACACATCCCACCGAAAGATAGTGTGTGGATCTACTCCCCAGCACAGCTATCCACGCCTCTGTTGACCGTACAGGCCTCTGCAACTCTTGTTCTGTTGCTGTTCGAGCCCCTGTGCGATCCTATTTTTTCCCTCCTACAAATCTGATGTTTTCCACAAGGTCTTCTCTCATCACTACTGCATGGACCCTCTTCTCTTTGGTTTTCTCTTTTTTTCTCTCTAAATCAACTGTGTGGTTTTCAGTGTATGGTGTGAGAAAAGGCATGAGAATGGGTGGAATAGGGGAAGTTGTTGCATGGGATTATAAAAAGAAGAAATAAAAACAATATAGGGAGAGTGGACAATGGTTGGTGGAGGACAAATGAAAAAAAACATTATGTGGTTTTTTTTGTCCAGTAACATGTGAAGAAAAGAAAAAGGTGAGTGTGAAAAATAATTATTTCTTTTTTTAATGTAAAAGTAAAAAATTTGGGGGGTGTGCATGTGAAAAAAAGAGTAATTTTATTTTACTTTGAGAAGAGGTGGGGTGAAGAATTTGTGGGGATTTGATTTTGATTAAAATTTTGAGTTGATATTTTTTTGGATATTTTTTTAAACAAAAAATACTTTGGGAGAAAATTCATTGTTGATTTTGGGATTCATTTGAAGAAATTAAATAGTTGTTTTAAGCATTTTTGACTATTTCAGATTCATCGGTGGTGTCTGTTTTTGAAAATTCTGATCAGTTTTTGTTATGGAGAATCCTGAAGTCGAAAATAGTTCAGTACCGCCCCAGGAGCCCCAGGAGTCTATTCCAGCTACACACATTGGTACTGCAAATACTTCCGGGTATAGAAGCATGGTGTCCAGTACCAAATTTGCGTTGGAGAAGTTTGACTGGACAAACAACTTCAGTATGTGGCAATGTGATGTGTTGGATATTCTAACTCAATAGGAGTTAGATATCAATTTGGAAGAAAATACCACCAACATATCCGATGGATATTAGAAGAGACTCAACCGTCAAGCCTGTGGTACGATCCGACTTTGTTTGGATAAAGATCAGGAATACAGTGTGATGCGGGAAACTTCTGCAAAAAGTTTGTGGAGTATTTTGGAGAATAAGTATATGGACAAAAGCATTGAAAATCGGTTGTACATGAAAAAGACATTATTCAGATTTCAGTACAAGTAAGGTATGTCTTTGATTGAGCACCTTAATTCGTTTCATAAAATCCTTACAGATTTAAAAAGTTTGGAGGAGAAATTTGAAGATTAAGATATGGCTATATTGCTCTTGAAGTCTCTACTGGAGAGTTATGATCACCTTACTACAACTTTGCTCTATGGTAAAGATGAGGTGAAATTTATTGATGTTTAAAATGATTTAGTTAACAATGAGTACAGGCAGATGGAAAAATATGACCATTGGGGTTCCACATCAAAGGGATTGGTGAAAATTAAAGAAAGGTCGTATGACAATAAATCAAGAAGATTTAGAAGAGATGAATCACGATCGACGTCGAAAGGTGAGTCTAGATTTAGATGTCCAACAAAAGACTAGTGTGCCTACTATCATGAAAAGGGGCACTATAAAAAGGATTGTCCCAAAATTGGGAAATTGAAGGAGAATGTTGTATAGAGAACTGAGGATGTTGAATATGTTGAAGATACTATCCACATTTGTTCGACGGTCAACCATTCAGATGGTTGGATTCTGGATTTAGGTTTTTCTTTCCATATGTGCAGGAATGGAGAATGGTTTTCAAACCTCGATGAGTCAGATGAAGGTGTAGTGTTTATGGGTGATAACCACCGTTTCCATACGATAGGTATTGGAATGATAAAGTTGAAGATGCATGATGGTACAACTCGATGCCTTACAGATGTGAGATATGTACCAGAATTGGAAAAGAACCTCATATCACATGGAGTTTTGGATAATCTTGGTTACCAGATTACTATTGAAGATGGATTCATGAAAATTATTTGCGGTGCACTCCTTATGATGAAAGGTATTCAAAAAGGTAATTTGTATTATTTGAATGCTGATACTGTTACAGGTGGAGTAGTGACATCAGATAAGAGTATCACCACAGGTAGAACACAAAGGATTATACGAAGACCTTCCAGGTTTGGAAAATATGTTAGATTTTCTCTTTCTATAGTTGAAGGTGGTGTTCCAGATTGCTATCGAGATGTTTTGGATAGCAAAGAAATCAACCAGTGGAAATCTATTATGAAAGAAGATATGAATTCACTGCATCAGACTATGATATGGGATATTGTTACTCCTCTGAAGGACCAGAAATATGATATAGGGATCAAGTTCCAACATTTTTTGTACTTGGTCAATATGAATCAAACATGAGATGCCTACGGGCATCAGGAAGGCATCTGCAAGTTAAAAAAATTTCAACAGTGGCATGAATTTTTTTTTCAGTTACATGATGATTTTTTAGAGTGGCAACATTGTGATATTTTTAGTCAAGGTGGATTTTTTTGAGTTTTTGACTGAAAAATTTTCACAATACAAGTAGTTGGTGGACACCCAAGAAGAATTTGTAGTAGTGGGTGACTTCTATGGAAGATCCAGCGGCCATGGGAGACCTGTTGAAGATTTTTGGTACCGCTCGTTGATGTCCTGCAGTGGGTGGTTCTGCTGAAGAAGAATCACTGCAGAAGTTGGTGACAGCCAGAGAAAACAAGCAACAACCATTATTCCTTTCTCTACTGTATCCTGATTATAAATATGGGTTTTTGTTATGTGTGAGCGAATATGGGGGAAAGGGGAATTTGTATCTTGTGTATTCTCGTTTGAATAAGATTATCTGCTGCCTTCCTTATGGATGTAGGTCATATGACCAAACCATGTAAATTATGTGCCTCAATTTGATTTTGTTTCTATGTTTTTGTATGAAAATCCGAGAGAGTGAGGCTTCCGCCCCAAAATTTGGGAATAAGGTTTAAAGGAACCATCAACTCTTTCATGGCTTGGGTGTAGTCAATTCTTATTAATGAAACATATGTGTCCTCGTTCACTTTGTTATCATTTCTTTAGAAGTGTTGTCTTCCTTAAACATTGAACCCATGATGTTCAATTCTTCCAATCAACATGTGTAAAATTTAAAATATGCATCTACTAAGTTATGTCACTCAAATACTAAAGAATAATGACTTCATGACATTGTATTTGTAAAGACTATATAACTTTGAGAATATGATGTTCACCATGATAGAATAAAGCACAATTATGATAAAAAAGTATGGGGATATAAGAAAAAAATAGAAGAATATGGAGTTGAACCCCTTTATTAGACAAATGCTACCCCTATCTGAATATAAATTCTAGAAAAGACCTATTCTAGAGTGGGCCCATGACATATCATGTATGGAATTTATGGATTTTCATAATCATGCGGGTATGGATTCATTATTTCCCTTATAGGTGTTACTTAATTATTTTAGTAATTTGAGAGAGACACTCTAGGTTTTGAATATTCCTTCATTCCCATTCAATAAATAATTTGACACTTGTTTTCCATCAAACCTCCACCCATTATTTCATCGTGAAATGCCAGTAAATTATAACTATTTATGATTTGGATGATAATATCTCATGAAAAATGAATGGATCTATCTCTGAATATCTATTTCAATAAAAATCTATGATAATCATGTTTACATGATCATTTAATGTTGTAATTTGTTCCTGAGACATTGGACTCAATGATCATAGTTTAATTATTTCTAGTAATGCATTGAAGACACTATAAAAATGGTGTCGTTTCGATGACTCCCTAATCATTGTTTTTGAATAATTACACTATGATACAGACTTAGTGGGAATGAATTGGCTTTTTCTTATGAAACCCTTTTCAGTTGTTGACCTTACAAGTTTGGTCCCTTTTTATTTCCATTGCCTAAATTTTTTCTAAACCATGAAAAGAATTAGTCTTGTGAGATGGTACTAAAATTTTACCAACGGATCCATTTCTGGGGTTTCATACTATCAAGTAATTTTTATTTTCCTATTGGTATATTATTTTCTTTCAAGATATACTAATTAGACATTTGTTTTATGTCCAACATCTTAGAAAATATGTTTCTCAATGATGACACCAATAATGTTGGTTGGCCAAGAACATCCCAATACTTTTTAGACATATAAGGATAAATTTTTATGTTATAATTTTCTGATTGTTTTTATTTATTGCATGAAGTTCGATAAGTAAGTGTGTTGTCAGCATGAACCATATTAAAAAGGTGATTAATAAAATGATCTTATTGAGTAAAAGGAGGAAATAATATACCTCTCATAGGGATGAATTTACCCCTAGATAATAGGCCAACTAGGGAGTATTATGTAGAGTCAAAAATGGTTTCCTAAAGATACTATCCTTCCATTTCTAATGTCCATGTTGTTTGTGATGGTTTGGATTTTTCATGACAACAAAGTGTGGTTTATCAAGGGAATGTAGTATAAAGATGATGAGGGAATCTCTTTTGGAATTGGA
This sequence comes from Viscum album, assembly GCA_963277665.1. Lineage (NCBI taxonomy): Eukaryota > Viridiplantae > Streptophyta > Magnoliopsida > Santalales > Viscaceae > Viscum > Viscum album. Next base: position 1,665,377,797 of record OY728143.1, on the reverse strand, counting down.
AATGGATGGGAACCACTTCTACATGAATTTTTTTGTTATAAAAGAGGTTTGAAACATAGTGTAGTGTAACTTCATGCATATCAGTCATGGGTCATGTAGTTTAACATATTATAATGATGATTATTTAGGGATGTGATTTAAGGTCACAATGATTTGACTATATGATTATTGACAATCCATTTCCTTTGTAACCTCATCCAAGATCAGTTCAATATTTTTAGGCCTAAAGGGGAATGGTTGTAAACTAAAATCTATGGGTCTCATAATCTAAACAGTGATGTTGGATGAAAATTTATTATGTGAATACAGAGATAGAAGAGGTATCTCCAAGGAATTAAACATTCCATTGTTTATAAGACAACTGGGGCTAGTTATGTTAATAGAAATGGGATTTATTATTTAGATCCTACCACATGTGTCTTCAGGACAATGACCATCCATTTTAAATGCGAAAAAGAATTCTTTGGAGATTTGGAGTTCCATTTAAATGGGATTTTTTTGTATGTACCTGAGTATGGAGGGATAATTCTGTATCAAAATTACATGAGAATGGGTAAGAACATATTCCTCACATAGGTCTAACCCATACACAAAAAGGGGGATTTTTGAGTCTGAAATCAATAAATAGGTTTCGAACGCCACTATGTATCACTTAAATGTCATAATCAATCCATATGTATATCAAGGGAATATTTCCCTACACCTTAACCAAACTATCTTGTGGGGAGGTAAATTTTTCATTTTTTTCAATGAATATGGACTTGTGAATGGAGATAAATTCTATATTGTAGTCCCCTATATCGATTTGTATCATACATTATAGATTGGGAACATTTAAATTTTTATGGCTGAAGATGTTGGATATGGTTGTCACTATGTATCTCACTGGGGTGAGAATCATGCTATACGTAGTTATTGTTGAAAGTTTCCTGGGCAGATATGGTCAATACATATTGTAGGAGAACATTTGTTTTGTGGTAGGTACCAAAATTGAAAATTTGGGAATCACTATGTATCTTATAATATCATGATAAAAGCCATGAATAGATCCAGAATTTTAATGCTGAGTAATAAAGACATTATCCATGCAGTTTAAAGCCATGCGGTAAGGACCTCATCCATGCAGTTAAATGTCATACGACAAGGAAATTTGTGTATCGACATGAAAAAAGAATATTAAATCCCATTTAAATTCTATTGGAGATTTTTTTCACCTTTAGGGAATAATATCATAATCTTGATATAAGGATCCCGAATATAGTCACTTGGGTAATCCTGTGATTTATAAAAAATATTATAATACATTATAATGGTACATGCAACATTAATTTTTAAATAGTTTAACATCATGATAATATGATTAAATGATATATTGTAGTTTTAAATAATATGACATGGATAACACTTCATCAAAATAATGAGTAATAAAATGATTATCGGGCTTAGATGACTTGGGATGACTCATTCATGAAGAGGGAATGTGTAAAACATAATTATGAGGGTTCTCAGATAAGGATAAATTTTATGGGGCAACAATTCCTTTGGGGAATAAGTATATAGAAGAATACTCCCCTGAAAAATAATTTTCCTTTATTTGACCTTCCATTTTGGGTGATTTATGCAAAGACAACTAGGGTGTATTATGCAGAGTCAACCAATGGTGTCCCTGGGACATTGAACATCCCTATTACTAATGTATAGAGAGAGATTGTAAAAAATTAAAAATTACATAGGACATAGATTTTGATATGTATAAGGGATATGTCTGAGTAGGAAAGAAGCAGTTAGACTATTATTATCCAGGGAGCGTGAAGCCCAATATATAGATATGAATTTTATATAGGGGGTATATATTTTCCCTGGTGGACCACCAAATGAGGGATCCTATATTTAGATAACTAAAATTGAACTTTTTTGTATGCTATAGTGGGGGAATATATTTTTTCTTTAAACCATTGTTGGGACTAGGACCTCCTATCTAGTTTTCACTATGTATCTCATTGGAATGATAAGTATTCCACTTGTAGTTCTTGATGAACTATGAATTTTAACATCATGTAGTATTGATGTGAGGTGTTCCTTTATTGGAATTTCTACAAGGACTATGATAAAAATGAGGTGAATTGATATACCTTCATTATACACCAAATCCTTATCTAACACTCCGAATAACAAATGAACTATGATCAATGTGTTAGAAATGTAGTAGAAAAAATTTTCCCCTTCACATAAGGGAAATTAAAATTAAGGATAGTTGTATTTTTGTGGTTGGGATAAGATGTGATATCCAAGTGTTTCTATGTATCTCATTATAAATAGAATCAATATGTACGTAGTTCTAGGAAATACTAACTATGCAGACCTGGTTCATACACATAGAGGTGTTTTCCTTTCTTGTGGATAAACCTAGGATTAATGATATTGCTGTCACTATATATCATGTGATGATAAGAACCAATCCACACATAGTTCTTAAAAGGACCTATAGATTAACTTCATGCGGTAAGGAAATTGGATCTCTAATGTGAAAAGGTAAGAGTTTAAATAGGACCAAGAGTTTTGTTTTGGGCATTATTATATATCTTGTAATAACATGAATCATGACACACATAGTTCATGATTGAAAAACACTCTAATTCAAGATTATCCCATACCGAGAGTTGGGAATTTTTCCATTATTTTTTGAAGGTGGAACCTTGATTAGGGATATGGGAATCACTATGTATTCTATAATGATAATAATAAATAAACAATTAGTTATTAAAGGGATAATGGAATTGTAGGTGTCAACCCTATGTAGGCCTTCGCGCCATTGGAGGTCTCAACCCTATGTAGGGACTCAGATATTTTTTTGGTCTGGTAGCTAGGCTCAGGACCTCGGTTCTATGTGTCACTAAATATATCATTTAAAATTATAATTAATCCACATTTATTTCTAATGATCATCACCTTCATTGATCTAAATCACATGTAGACAAGGAATTTTACTAAGGACATAGCTACATATGAAATGGATCGTGTTGGATTTCCCTGCATCTATATTGTTTTTATGTAAAGAAGGATAAAATTCCCACAGTTTATGAATGGTCCAACGACATAGGGTCTATAAATCACTATTTATCTTATCAGAGAGATAATCAATCCATACATAGTTCTTACATGGGAAAATGGATTTTGTGGAACATCACGTAATAGAATCATGGTTGGAATAGTGCCCTTGAGGCCAGAGGAAAGTGAAAATTATCTTATAAATGGGGGAACATGAGGCTGGTCCTAATATAGGAATTATAGGTTTCACTATATTTCTTGTAATGACATTAATCATGCCACATGTATTTAATGATAGAAGACATGGCAGATACATAATGACGATAATGGGATTTCCTCTCTTGTGAGGATATTGAGGCATCCAAAAAATGTCATGACGCATCCCATATTTATGGGATTGGTTAAGGTTACAATTTACCATAATGTGATAAGGATTTTGTGACTAATTCCTCTCAAAATCAATCACATAAGGCATCCTGAGTTTTTCAAGAGTTAATAATACAATTTATCATTTCATACTTTTGGACAAGATGGGGTGAAAATGTATTAAAAGGTCCAATATGGATAATAAGTGATAAACCATCCTAATAGTGAGACTATAATGATCATTTAACACACACAATATAAGTAAATATTTCATGGTGTCACTTTCAATAAGCTGGGGGAAAGGTCCTCATTATGTGTTGATGATGGGGCTGGACCCGGGATTAAGGAATCCGTCATTTCTATTTATTATATGATGATGGGAATCAATCTATATATATTCCTAGATTATGATATTGCCTATTTTAATATGACTCTCACATAGGGATAAGGGATATTAATTCTCCTTCTAAAAAGATTAGGCATGTGTGTGGTGAATCGTGGTGAGACAATGATTTTTGTGCAGTTTAACGTCATACAGTGAGGGAAAAAGTGCTATTTATTTTAATATCATATAGTGAGGATGTGGATGTTTCCTAGATTATATTATTGTTAGTTGGATAGTGTTTTATATTATTTAAGATCATGTAAAAATGAATGGATATGCAGTTTATCCTCATATATTGGAGATGTATCGTTATATGTTGTCACACGAAGTATTTCTTGAGATACCTCACATCGATGGAAGATGTTTCAAGATTTTTGTCGATTTAAACCAAATAATAGGCTCCATTTAAATATAAATTTTGAATAGAATAAGTTCCCTCATTCAGTGGTTCGAAAATTTGAGGATTCATGCTGAGTATCATCGGAGTCCTAAAGACCAAAACCTTCTCTCCCTTGAGGAATTATTTGAGGATAACTTTTTATTAATTGATTTTTAAATCAGGTTTTAATGGACTTCTAAATAATGAAACTTATGAATTATCTTATCATCATATCAATCCAATTAATCTACCTATTTGGGATTACCCGTCTATAGATAACTGATCACAAATAGAAACAAAGAGCGAGGGAAATTTAACCTTGATGGGAATGAGTTCCTATGTCCCATATAATAATGTGTATGCGGATTCATGTGTGGTAGTGTGGGTTGTTAATTGCTATTCCCACACATAATTAATAAACATATCTCAAAAAGAATTTTTATTATTTATTAACTTATTTTGGAGTATATTTGATAAGGTCTTGTTAAACACATATATTTGTTTTTCACCTTAGGATAGTGGGGAGATTGGTTGGATTTGATGTTACACTCTTAATATAGCTTATCCAACATTGCAGAATAGAATATTTTTTTGATTTTTATAAATATTTTATGAGGGATACCATATCTAGTAATGATTTTGGATTTCATGAAGCTGACCATATTTCATTCCCTCAATTCTTTGAGGGGTATAACATCAACCCACATAGATAAGAAGACAGTTATCTTAAGAATGTTCTTGATCTATTTGGATGTGACCTGAGGATATAGTTACAAAACATCCATTTCCCATATAAAAAATAACTAGGAGTATTTGTAAGTATGTGCCAACTCTATGGTTTGGTGAATGAAGTCATATTTCACATGGTAGGGATGATTATTTTTGATAAAATGTGTTCAATCATACATCATAGTGTGCTAATAGTACCAACTCCTCTAACTTTAATGAGAAATATTGAATCCTAACTAGTGGCCATAGTTGGATCTGGTGTACACCTCTTTAATAATTAAAATGGTATCTTCTCCATCAATTCATCTGAGAATTACCCCATAAAATCCCCTATTATAGAAGATGTTTTGATGATTTGTGATGTTATAAAATAAAAAGCTAATTTCAACTCATTTGGATTTGTTCATTTCAAGATCTATCTAGTGGGAATGTTCCATTTTGGTGGTAATCAATGATGAGAATAATATATTGAGTGGTACGACCATATGGTTCAAGGATGTGAATAAATTTTTATATATCTTCTATGTAGGCTTGAACAAAAGGTGAGACCATCCAGCGATGTGCAATACAAAAGACAGTTTTATCCTGTCCTTCATCTTCTATAGTTGTGGACTCATTTTATAGTGAGTTTTCTTAGGAATTTGGTGAGCATGGGATGTGAGTATATGTTGGATCCAAAGGGTATTCCAAAATTAGTCCTTAGAAGTAGTCTAGTTGGGGTATTAACTCTTCCTTTTTTATGGTATCATCACTTTTGATCAACATGATGGATAGTTCTTAATATCCCTTTATCTTCAAGTGATTGACATGTACCAAATGTTCTTGATCTAGCCCTAAAATGATAAAATGATATTCTACCTCATTTTTTATGCACCCTTCAAACAATAAGAACTAGTAAGGTAGGACTACATTGGCTAGGGAGATGAGTGTGACTCCCCACAGATATTTATTAAGCATTTGGTCCTCCATCATTTTATATATTGGGCTTTTAGATGAACTTTAAAAATTATTCTCCCATATTGGGTGATCATATTGAAAATACAGGATCACTTCATCGGGTTGTTTAGCATCTAGTGACATCATTTTTTCTGAGGTGAGAATGTATGCCAATTCTAATCCGTTCCGCACTTTCTGAAAAATGAATTATATGTCAAACAATTGTAGCATGACCACCCATCATGAGAGGAATCCAGTCAAAATAGGATGGATGATAATGTACTTGAGAAGGTTACTATGGGAGACCAAATGCTCCTCATGGTGTGGAAGGTAATGAATTAGCTTCTAAACTGAAAATGTTAAAACCAAATGAATTTTATTGAAATCAAAATAATGAGTCTCACCATCTAGAATTGTTAAGATGAGATAATAAATAATTTTTTCACTATCGACATCATGATTTTCTTAAATAAATGAACCCTTCAACTGTTCTAGGTCTGAATCTTATAATATGATCATTAATCATTTGAAAGGACGCTGCCACATTGGTGGGATTAAGAGATAATTCTTACAACTTTTCAATTATTCATTACAGTCATCATTCCAATGATATGTCACCCCTTTTTCATTAACACAGTGAAAGAAAAAATTCTTATAAGGTTGGATATAAAGAATTGATTTTTTTCCAAGTTTCCTAGAATTCCACTCAATTATATGAGTTTTTTAGGAGGTGAAATTTTCATGATTGTCTTATTTCTCTTATGTTTGACCATGATACCATGTTGGTATAAGAAAAAGATGAAAAAATTTACCGATCTGACACTAAAATAAAATATAAAGGGGTTCATTTTTAGGCTATGCCGTCATAGTTTAATGAAGATTTTATCAAGATCATCCAAGTTGATAAAGAACTATTAAGTCATAAACACCAATTCCTTGATGTAGAACTCAAAAAACATCCCCAATATGTTTTTGAAGATGCAATACATGGTGTTATTGTATGTGGTTCCAACATTTTTCAAGCCAAAGTTCATTACATGATTGAAAAATTCTCTCTGAGGGGCCTGAAAGTAAGTGGATTCTTTATCTTATCGGGCCATTCAGATATGATTATACTCTAAATAGATATTGATGATGGATAGGTCTTGATATTTGGTTGTTTCATCAATTGAAATCACCGTGATCGAGACTGGGAAATCATCCTTCAGACAATGTAAATTGATATATATGAAATTTATACACACTCTAATTTTCTTATTATTTTTAATGACATGGACTATATTGGATATCCATTGTGGATATTGGATATCTTGAATTAATTTTTCAATGATTATCATTTCAAATTCAACCTCTATTTTGGTAGCACGAGTTGGATGCATCTTTTTGGAAACATTCTTATATCACTAGTGGTCTTTTAGAAATAACATGTGGTGTGTGGCCACATAGGGATTGAGTCCTGACATTTTTATGTAGTTATAGGAGAACATGCCTTGATTATTCTTTATAAATTCGGTATATACCTCTTGATATTTGGATGGAATGGTTGTACTGATCAATGTGGGTTGTGGGTCCGCTTCGGTAACAATATTTACCTTAATGTTTTCATCAATTGTAGTAGAGACACCCTCCTCAAATGCTGGAGGGGAATACATGTGGTCTACCTCCTCCTCTCCTTCATATTATTCTCCCTTCTCTCCTTCCTCTTTATATTATTCTTTCAATTCCATTAGGGGATATGGTGTTGAAGGGTGCAATTTAGAGTTAGGAAGGGTTCAATGCTTTATCATCTAGAAGATATGGTATATTTCTTTTACCTAACTGATGATATGGGGCTTTGACATGTCTGGAGGTCGTCAGGGCCCCCAAAATTACATTTATTAACCAATAGTAGCACAGTAGTGCAGGGTCGATCCACAGAGAAGTATGGTGAGTGAATTCTAAGGTTTTTTAATTTTAAACTCCAACCGTTATCAGCCGTGAGGCATGAATATTTTGATTTTATTATTATTAATTTATTAAAGGATGATGTGGAAACAAGATGATGAAAAAAATTTACAGTGAAAGTAAAATTTAAACTAAGTATGATAAACTAGAGAAATAGCGTATACTAGTATTAATTAGCAAGACAAATAAGCGAGATCAAAAAAGTACCCAGGAATTCTATACTACTGTTACAAATGGATGTTCTCTCCACATCTTACAATCGAATCACACATCAAGAAAGACTGAATAATTTCCCCCGCCAAAAAACTCAACAGGCAGAGGATTATGTCTTGGAGTTCGCCACACCAAAACATAATTGAACTGGAATATGTTTTTAAAAGAAATCATTTGGAAAATAACTCTCCACAAATTTCAAAAGTTTATGTTGTTAAAATATAAAAAAAACATTCAAGATCAACCTCACCAGTCAATATGGGAGTTGAAATTGAAAATATTGATGTGTGAATGATCAAATGATTAGAAATAGAATCAGTCTCGCCAACTGATTCTTAATATCATATAAAGACAACAAAATGAAAATTTAAAGATCATAACTAGAATGTTTTTTTAAATTCCAAAGCTCTGAAAGTTCAACCTATGATCATATTTATTAAGGAAATGAAAATCATCCAAGAACAGAGTACAAAAATTAAGGGTATAGGGAAGAGGAACTCCCTCAGTGATGTTCTGTTCTCGAGCTCCTTTGCCTCAATGTCTGCTCTATCATATCTCGGGAGGCTCCTCTCTCGAAAAGTATGGAGTGGAATGAGGATGAGAGTCCTCTCAGTGAGTGTATTCCCCCAATACTACTTCTTTCTCTGTCATAAGCATCCACTATCTTTTTTTGCATGTCACTGGTCAGTTTCCACTAACTTTGAGTGTTTTACATGTATGTAATGAACACATGCATTTTTTCCATGACTAGCATGTCAAAATAGTTTTCCTCATGTAACTAACTTCAGATGAGTTAGTTGGAAGCTCATGGATGTGTTTTTGAATCTTGAATGAACCCCTTATTCTAGAAACGGTAGAACATCTCAACATCTCAGTACTGGCGACGTGAGTTCCCTCTCTCGCAGTGGCACTAGGGATAGGAGGAAAACATTGGAACTCTTCTCCATCGAACATCGGTGTAGTAGGGGTGTAGAGGCCTCCTAATCTCATGCTCTGTGCCATTGGGTCCCATGTCATCGACCTTAGCTCATGGCCTCCTCAGTACCGGCGGCTCGAGTTCCCTCTCTCACAGCAGAGGCAAACTGTGGGTCAACCCCCTCTCTAATGGACTCCTCAACTCGACCTCCCATAAATGGCAACAAATGGTTACATCAGTTTCAAACCCCTCACAGTGGCATGTTGGTAATATCCTGGAGATTTGTATTCTATGAAGAAATGGGATCAGTTTGTTGCAATTATTATTCTGCGTGAGTGTGCAACGGTGGATAAATAATGGAGAGAAAAACTGATGTTGTATTGATGTGAAGGTATGTCACTGGTAGGAGGAAGAGAGTAGGACTGGTGGCAAAGGAATGAAGCAAGGGATCAGGTGAGGCTGTCAGGAATGATTGGCTAATAGTGAGGTGCGGGGAACGGTGATGGGCTAGGATGTATATCGGTGAGAGAGAGGGGTGCAACGGTGAGGAGGATACCTTTAGAAATATAAATTAAGGTTACCAGTATAAAACATGAGGTTACAGATATATTTAAATGAAATCTACTGGTATGTTGCATAAGGTAGAAGGGTCACTAATAGAAAACTAATAGGGACCTTAAAATTAACAAAAATTGAAATTAAAAATTAAAAATTCATTCATTCAAAACAAAGATGGAAAATAATTAATTATAAGAAAGCTAAACACCATTAATTAAAACATGATTTTTGTTAAACACAAAACATTAAAATTATAATAAAATGTTTTAATTGATAAGAATTAATTTAATAAATAGGGAAATTGATAAACTAAAATAATAAACGACTTAAATTAATATAAATATATAAATTAATTACAAGGTAGTAGTGAGTAAAAATGAAGAGTATCAGTGACCAAATAGGTTAGTGATAGCTCTTGTCTACCACACTGATAAAGTAAAAACAAAATTTCATGAATGAATAATAAACCTTCATACAATATATTAAATATTTAATGTTTTTAAACACTAAAATAATTTATTAAAAAACTAATTGATCACATAAAATTAAAAGCAAACTATTTTACTTAATTTGAATAAAAATTCATAACTTAATTACTTAGGAGGGAGACTAAACATATTAATAAATAAAGTTAAAATATTTGAATGAATCCAAATTAAAGAATAAAATAATTAAAAAAGTATAAATTGATTAAATAACAAATAGGGATGTTAAATGATTATTTATTATTACATTCAAGTTGTAAAATAGTGAGTAGATTGGCATTGACACAACTAATAAACAAATAATTTTTTTTGATAAAATAAGTAAGATTAAAATTATTGACTTCAAGGCTAAAATTACATAATTAATTATAAAAACTGATTAATTTACAAAGTTAGTTATAAAAGTACAAAAGTACAATTATTTAGTATAAATTTATTAAATAATTAATTAAATCGTTAAAAATTAAATAAAAAAGATGTGGCAAAACAAAGAAAAAATAAATCCACATCAAATTTCCCTACACATAATCATTTTTTGTCCTCAAACAATCCCATGTCTTATTATCTTTGAAAAACACAAAAATGTTTATCATTTTTCTCATAATGTAACATGTACAGCACTCAAAAAACAGAGGACAAAACATACTATAAGATTATTGAAATTGAATTACTCATTTGAATCTTTCCTATAACAAACACCCAAGGGTAATTAAGAAAGAAAAGAACATCTATCAAAGAAGATGTCATGCCTCATACGTGATACAACATTTGTGACTAACTTCAACCCAGGATGAAGTCCAATTTCTGAGAGTGATAAAAGTTAAGATTTATGTGGAATTAAAAACATAACCAAAGAACGTTAAACTTTGACTTTTTCACCTAGTTTCCAAAAATGAATATATATTTTTTGAATCACCTCAATGATAAAACCTAAATGACTCCCATATAAACCAATTGACCCCTTCTTCATCTGAAGTTCATCATTCATCTCACCTTAATGAACTCATTTTTGACCCTAGACACATTATTTTATTTTTCCCAAGCCATGTATCATAGTGATAAGCACTATGAAATGAACTTATTCAAGGTGAACAGAGGGCTTAAAGTTAAAAGAAACACACACAGCATCTAGGGTCACATAGACTCACTGTGGGAACCCAAATGCCCAGACTAATCCAGTTCCAAAAGTATAATATAAAAATCATTTCCATTAGCTCATTAAGATGATTACTTTAATAATTAAAAGATAAACGGGATCCCTAGAATCAGACTCAAACATCCAGTTCCAATGATTATGATCATAATTCCATTAAAAGGATACCCTTATCACTTTCAAAGATAGTACCTAAACTGAATTTTCATCAAATCACTAAGTAGATATCACTCAGCAATCACCCATTATCGTTAATTTCAGACTCAACGAACATCTTAAATACCAAAGATATACTTTCCATAGGCAAGAACCATTTGGAAAACAGTTAACAACTAAAAAGTGTGCAATTATTTTTTAAAAATTTATTCATTTTTTAGAAAATGTTTGAAGTGAAGTGGAAATTGATGGGATTTTATTAAAATATAGTTTAGTACAGTCATGATTTGACCTCCTCTCTCAACACTTAAAACCCATATTTGTACCCAATGTTGACTTCTATAGTAGAGAAGAAAAATTTGAAAATTTATGGTTCAAAATAGATTTTCAATTTTGTATAAAGACGACATGTTTTAAGGGTCTCTTTGAAGTACCCCAATATTGCTTGCAATAATGAATAAATAATCAGCATGTTCATATCCAAACACATGCATTAATATTTATATCTAATGAAACAAATTTCCAATACAGCTCAAAAGTAAATGTGATGTGTAAGTGCACTATGAATTGAGGTGAAAGGAAGTTTAATAGAATTAATTCAGCTGGGTAATAAACACAGAATACAAAGTTCAAACTAAAAACCCCAACCTAAAGTAGATTCAAAAGACCAGAAGCATGTACTCCCTACACATAATTTTATACAGTGAATGATTATTTCAATATTTATCATGGAATCCAAATTTAATAAAGAGACACATGCATAATATATCAATTCAACCTAGTGACATACAAAAAAAGTTTTTTTAGTATACAGGACATGTAGTAGAATTTAATACAGTAAACATAATTTTAAAAAGCAGATACACATATAGCAGAATTTTCATGCAAGACATGCCACATTTTTTATAAATCATCAAGGAGTAGAATAATGAGATAAAAATTAATAGTATGTCACTTCCCTGACTAAATTATCTATTACTCCTTTAGTATGGGAATTTCACACCTTAGATGACAGCAGGAGAAACATAAGAAAAATTACAAGGAAAGCAGAAAGAGACAAAAATTTCTAGTAGAGACATAAAAAACATAAGGCAATAAAGATAAACTTTATTGAAAGTAAAAGAAGAACAAAAAAAGTAAAAATAAAGAAAGAGCATGGGTTGAATCTCATAAAGCACTGAATTTATAGTCTTCAGTTAGAATTTATTTAGTTATATTTTTTTATTGATTAACAAAACAAAAACCATGGTCTGCCTTCCATGTAGATCTAGATTTATAGTCCCCATCCGGACTCACCTAGGAACTAAGCATAATCACTAGGTGGATGTGGCTTCCTAAATAGGAACCACCACATGTGTTTAGCCCAATTATTTTTAACAGAAATACAAGATTTGTGGGAAACAAGACTAAAGTACACTAAATCCAAACTCTCATAACATGAAATAACCCCTATGTAGCACCATTTAATAGTTCCAAACATAATTCTGTCAACTTCCAGAATTGTTTCAGAGTAATCAAGAGTTGAGTTCACGTGAAGGGACAATATAGTACTATATGCTTCAAAGGGATGGACATTCTTTTCATGGATATCTCTCTTAACATTAACACACAAGGATTCACATTCAAGAGTGCATGTGGGTAAATTTTGATTAGAAAGTTCAACAAAAGATTCAATAGAGTGCTGAATTGAATTTTGAAAATTGGAACTCATGACTGATTACCCCTGTAGACTACCATCAGTAACATAATGATCTTTTTTACCCAACTTAGTTGAGGAAGAAAGTGACAAACAAGGAAGACAATTTATTTTATCACAAACAAGTTCATGTCTAACAATATTATAAATATCTTCTAAAAGATCCTCATCTGTTAACTTACATTGAACATCTACTTCTTCTATCAAATCAATTCTTTCAGATTCAAGAGTATGCTCAACCTTTTTTTCAAGATCAAGTTCAGAAGGCTCTATTTCTAAAACTATGACATTTGAGTGTTGAAAAAGTTTAAATCAGGAGGAGTATTGTTCAATTAAGAATCAATAAATTGAGATTCAAGATTATTTAAATTTAAACATTTACCCCCAGATATATCATTACTATTTTCAACTTCAAAGAGAATGGTTTCAGAAAAAAATTACTATGATAATAGGGAAATTAAAGCTCATCAGTTAGCCTTTCTTCAAATATCATTCCCTCATACCCATTCTATAAAAAAATTGAAAAATTTATTGGGTTTAAAGGTTCAAAACATGGAAGATTGGTTTTCCATTCAAGTTCAATAATTTCAGATTCAATATTTTCCATCTTAAGGTTCTCTTCCAAAGTGGTCATAATATTTAGTTCAAACTCATTATTCACTAATTCAGAATAGTTGGGTGAAGAGTTTTTAACATTCAAATTTTCATTTTTAAGTATATCATCAACTCAAGTGACTCTATTCTCAAAACTCCTAAAACAATGATTTTTCTCTAAAGAAGGGATGATGAAAAGAACTGGGAAATTTTTTTCAATCTGTTTTAATTCATCTTCTGGATTATCCAACTCAAAACCATTAAAGAACTTTTAGGGATTTTTAATGTTATTCTTTTGAATTAGTGATTTGGTTATTTCTAGATTTCATTTAATAGAATCATTTTGTTCAAAGAGAATGGTTTCTTGTCCAGTTTTATAGTCACTATCTTCTTCAATTTGATTTTTAAATCTTTTGTAAACATTGTCATTTTCATTTTCTTCAAAGTATTCTTGTTCTTTAACCTTCTGTTGTAATTCCAAAATCATGTTTTCTAATATTTTAATTCATTTGTCTTTCTCTTTAGAATCTCTAAGTTGAATTTCATGGATTTTATTAAACCAAGAATTCCCAACATCCTATCTATTATCCAATTTGGTTTCAATCAATTCATGTTTAGCTAATAATTCATGATTAGATTCAATGTTTTAATCTTCTTCAATGTAAACAATCTGTTATGGATTGTTATAGACACACTTCCAGGGAGTGTGGCCAAAATTGCCACAGAAAACACAATGAGGCCCTAGTTGATTCTAGTTTTTGTGATGTTCCATTTTTTTAAACTAAAAACAATTGAGTTAAAACACACAAAGTTTCACAGTTGATCAGATTTTTTTCAAAAATAGCACAAGAAGAAGATTAAATTCAAAGAAGTTGTTTTAAATCAGTTTTTATATGATTTTTTTAATTTATTTTAATTTTCTTTTTCTAAAACATAGAACAATCAACATGTTACTTGCCCAGCAACAGAACCAAATTTAGAGAAGGATGGAGGTTGTCATGGCCCTCAAAATTATATTTATTAACATACACTAGCATAGTGGTGCATGGTCAATCCACAGTGATGGAAAGTGAGTGAATTATATGGTTTTTGAATTTGAAACCCCCACTGTTGGCAGCGGTGAGGTAAACATATTTTTATTTTTCTATTATTATTATTTTTAATGATGAAGTGGAAAGAGGATGATGAAAAAATTTACAACATAACTAAAATTTAAACTAAGAATGATAATCTATAGAAATAGAGTATACTAGTTTTAAGTAACAAGGAAAAGAAGCAAGATCAACAAAGTACTCAGGATTTCTAAACTACTGGTATGAATGGATTTTCTCTCCACAACATACAATCGAATCACACATCATGAAAGACTGAAGAATTTCCCTCACCAAGAAAGTCAACAGGAAGAGGATTATGTCTTTGAGTTCGCCACACCAAATCATAATTGAATAGAAAGATGTTTTTAAAAGATAACATTTGGAAAAGAACTCACCATAAATTTCCAAAGTTTTGGTTGTTAAAATTTGAAAAAATGCATTCAATATCAACCTCTCCAATGGATATTGATGTTTTAAATTGAAAACATTGATGTGTGAACGATCAAAATATTAAAACAGAATCAGTATTTCCAATTGATTCTTAATTTCTTATAAAAATAAGTAAATAAATATTTTAGGATCATAACCAGAAGGTTTTTTTAAATTCATGAGGTGATAAAGTTCAACATAAGATCATATTGATTAATAAAGTTATAATCATCCAAGAACAGAGTACAAAAATTAAGTACATA
This sequence comes from Viscum album, assembly GCA_963277665.1. Classification (NCBI taxonomy): domain Eukaryota; kingdom Viridiplantae; phylum Streptophyta; class Magnoliopsida; order Santalales; family Viscaceae; genus Viscum; species Viscum album. The sequence goes on along the minus strand of OY728143.1, from coordinate 1,665,362,453 downwards.
GGGAAGAAGAACTCCCTTAGTGATGATCTGTTCTCAGGCTCCTTCACCGCAATGTCTGCTCTAACTTCTCCGTTGAGGCTCTGATCTCGAATAGTATGGCTTATAATGAGAATGAGAGACCTCTCAGCATGTGTATTCCACCAATACTATTGCTTTCTTTATCTTAAGTTGCCACTCTCTTATGTTTCATGCCACGGGTCAGTTTCCACCGACATTGAGTGTTCTTCATGTAAGCACTGTACGTGTGCATTTTTTCTATGACTGGAATTTTGCACTAGTTTTCCTCATGTAAGAAACTCTGAATGAGTTAGTTATAAGCACTTGGATGTGTTTTTGACTATTGAATACACCCCTTTATCTAGAAACGACAGCACGACTCATCTCCTCAGTACCGGTAGCGCGATTTCCCTATCTCACAGTGGCACTAGGGACATGAGGAGGACATTGGAACTCTTATCCATCGAACACCGACACAAAAGGGGTGCGCCGACCTCTTAAGATCATGCTCGGCACCATCGGGTCCCATGGCATCGTCCATGGCTCACGACCTCCTTAGTACCAGTGGTGCGAGTTCCCTCTCTCAAAGCGGCATCAAACAGTGGGTCAACCCCCTCTCTAATAGACTCCTCAACTCGAGCTCCCATCACCGGTGACAAAGGGTTACGACAGCTTCAAAACCCTCATAGTGGCGTGTTGGTAATATACCGATGAATTGTATTCTATGAAGAAATGGGTTCAGTTTGGTGAAATTATTCTTCTGTGTGAGTGTGCAACAATGGAGAAATGCTGGATAGAAAAACTGATGTTGTATCAGTGCGAAGGTATGGCACCTGTAGGAGGAAGAGAGTATGACTGGTGACAAAGGAACGAAGCAGGGGATTAGGCAAGCTGGTGAGGAATGATTTTCTCACGCTGAGGTGTGGGGAATGGTGAGGTTCTAGGATGTATATCGCTGAGAAAGAGGGTTGCAATGGTAAGGAGGTTACCATTAGAAATATAAATTAAAGTTACCAGTACAAAACATGAGGTTACCGATAAACATAAATGACAGATAATGGTATGCTGCATAATTTCAGAGGGTTACTGATAGGAAACAAGCAGTGGCCTTAAAATAAACACAAATTGAACATAAAAATTAATAATTAAGTTATATAAAACAATGATAGAAAATAATTAATTACAATAATGCTAAACATCATTAATTAAAACAATATTTTTTTTAAACTTAAAACATTAAAATTATAATAAAAAGTACTAATTGATAACACTTAAATTAATAAACTGTATAATTGATAACTTAAAATAATAAAAGACATAAATTAAAACCACTATATAAATTAATTACAGGGTATCATCGAGTAAAAATGAAGAGTATCGGTGACCCAATAGGTCACCAATTTCTCTTATCTACCTCACCGGTAGACTAAAAAAAATTAGTGAATGAATAATAAAACTGAATACCTGAGATTAAATATTTAATGTTTTAAAACACTAAAATAATTAATTAAACAAATAATTGGTCACATAAAATTAAAAACTAAATATTTTACTTAATTTAAACTAAAATTCTTAACTTAATTACTTAGCAAGGCGATTAAACATATTAATAAATAAAGTTAAATTATTTGAATGAATTCAAATTAAAGAATAATATATTAAAAAAGTCTAAGTTGATAATAACAAAAATAGGGATGTTAAAATATTATTTATTATTAAATTAGAGTTACTAAATAGTGAGAAAATTGGCATTAACACAACTAATAATCAAATAATAAATTTTGATAAAATAAGTAAGACTAAAACTATTCATTTAAAGGCTAAAAATACAAAATACATTATAAAAATTGATTAATTGACAAATTTAATTATAAAAGTAAAAAAGTACAATTATTTAGTATAAATTTATTAAATAATTAATTAAATCATTAAAAAATAAAGAAACATATGTGGCAAAAGTATTCAAAAATAGAACCACATCTGGTTTCATTGATTTTCCTAATGAGAGATAAGGTGTAAGGAATTATAATTTTTTACTTTACCTTGGTGACATGACAAGATCTTCTAACTCATCAAACGAGGTAATTATTCTTTAGAGCTACGAAGACAGGATGAGGAAATTTTCATCTGAGATTTTTTCATTTTCTAGAGATTCCATCGAATTTTCATCAATAATAGACTTAGTTTAAATGATGGATACCATGAAGGTGAATGAATATATTCATGAATTTAGACCCATGTTCCCGACCTTATTGATGGGTTGTACGTAATATTTTTTTAATTTTTTGAAAGGATTGACCATGATCATTTCCAGACCATTAGGGGTAGTTACCCAAGAAACACCATCACCCATGGGTTCTTTCCCCTCCATCTGAATTAATCCCACATCTATACAATGCAACTAGAAAGACTATAATAGGGCCTTATCAGTTATCAATGTTTTTATTTTTCCATTAATGTTGTTTTTATAAAATGATGGTATAATGAGGGGACAACCACATTTTGATGAAATGAAGGTCTTCCCAACAACACATTGATAGTACTATCCTATTGAAAAACTGAAAATATTTATTTAGTAATGTGGTATCCAAATTTATCCTTATTCTAGATTTTTCCTACTGGATTGCACTCACATTTAACATATCCCTGCATATTTAGGGTGGAAGGTTCTCAATGATCCTCATTGTGGCCTAGCCAGTGATGTTATATTCTAGAATGAGATATAATTCTGTTCCATTATCAACAAATGCTTATCAGACATCGATGAAACATATCCTATTAGGCATGTATAGAGGTTTGATGATTCATTGTATAATGGTGTATTTATCTTGATATGTAATAGAGACCACAACATGAAATTCTACAGGATGGGTCTCTATCTGATAGACCTAGACTGTGGAAACATCATATTAAGAATCATTGGGGATTAGTAAGGCCTATATAAGTTGTTCTCTTAGGTCTTTTTATAGATTTTGGGCATCTAGGATCCACTAATTGGATGGAACCAAGGCAAGTTTCTTTATGAAATCATACTTCTAGACTAAAGGCATGTGATTATCGGCTTGTGGATACTCTTTCATAAGAACTTTAGGAAAATAATCACTATGCATGGATAGATTATCACTCAAAAAATGGGAGGAATGTGCTCCTCTCATTGTTGGATTACGTCAGGAAAGTCTATGTTACCACATAGGGTGATTAGATCCATTATATCCAACATGGGCCTAGATACACCACGAGGGGGGTGAATCAGGGTATGAATAATCTTTTCTATGTTCTTTATGTCCCATTCGATCTTGGCCTATCTATTATAAGGATCACATCATATACTCATATGAGTTTAAAATTATCTTATCCTTTCAATGATTATCTGATGAAGATTCATATAATGTAATGTTGGATGGAAATTACATAGAAAAAATGATTTTTACTTAGATCACACTCAATGGAATGTGTATAAAGATAATGTAATGATAATTTATTGATGTTCCAATTTTACTAAGGCTCAATTCTAATTCAAGGTTCGAGATAGATGATGTTTTGATAAATTCTATTTCTAGGATCACAACCTTTAATATTTTTTGGGTCATACAACTAATTTCTTAGGTTCATTCCCTAAATCACTCATTTGAGAGATCACTATAACTAGATGAGATATCCTTCTTCTTCATCTTAATTTCCTCAATTCTGAAGAATGGGTGCATACATTGTTTACAAACATTTATGTCCAATTGTTATCTATAATTTTTACATCAACACCAATTTTTAGATACTCTATTGAAGTTATTTATGGGATGCAACATCACTTATATGAAAATACGAGGATGAAACACTTCTTCTTTCTAGAAAACAAGAAACAAACTTCTATTTACTATAAAAATAGAAATTACCTCCACTTTTGCATTCTTTTCAAGAGATTCCAATTATTCTTTTCACATCAATGAATTTAGCAATGAATAAACTTCTTAAGACAGATTGTTTGACTGATGAAGAATCTTAATATTATTATTATTCTAAATTATGATATGATAGTGATAAAAATAACATGGTAATGTATCTAAATATCTCCATATGCAAGATTATAGTGCAATTCCCTAGTGTGAGACCCTAAAACATTACCACTTGTTTGAGATCATGGTTTATAACACCATGAATAATATCCTAGCATGTACCCCTTATGTGAGATCCTAGTTCATAAATTCTGGATGATTTTCACAGTATTCTAGTGGGAGATGCCTTTCGTGGTTTTTGTTAGATCATTATGTGAGACCCTATTTGCACATGGTGCAAAATCATGGTGCAAGACCCATATCCTTATTTGTGCGACATCCCCTCTAGAGACCCTAATCTCATGTTGCGCAAGATACTGGTGTGAGAACTATTTCACACGTTTCATGAGACCCTGGTCTGAGAATTTCATCAGATCATGTGTAACACTTACGCAATTTCAATCACATATATTTCTTATCAAGATATCTTCGGAACCTCCTTCATGAAATGTCTCTTTGAGAAACCTTATTAGATATTTCTTTAGATAATTAAATTAATAAAACTTTATTGCCTCTTATGGATGGTTCCATGGGTTTTATAGGTAATTTTCTACCTTAATAACTCCAAAAATCACAGATAATAGTTTGTTCCACCTATAAATAAAATATCATTATGCACTCCGCATAATACGTATCCTGAGGTCAAAATTGAATATTTCAGTGTTTAGTGGTTTTTTCAAGGAATTGTATAACCCATCATGATTTTCAGAGACACCCATGAGCATTGAATTAGATCCCAGCATGATATCAAAATACAATCATGGGTGTTGTGTGAGATCCCACCATAGGATATAATGATAATCATGCTATTTGTGATATCCCATTATTGAAATCCTTTTACAATAATACTTTGACACCATGTTCTTCTTAATATCTAGAACAACCATGAGATACCTAAATCATATTCATATATTTATTTTCCTTTATAAACTTTTTCATGATCAGAAATATCGTTCTACATGAGCTCAGATATTCCTTCTCTCTTGAGATTATATTAAACATTCATGCTCTTCTAGATTAGGTTGTTTCCACTTTCACAAGATCAGATATTTTGTTATTGTATCTGATCAAACATCCATGCTAACTATTCATGCATTATTTTACAACCATCCTTCATAAAACTGCCATTAATTGTGAAAAAACATAATAAATCCAAACGAACCATCATGAGGGAGTTTTTCCTAAAAATAACCTACTTTGGGTTTTTTGAAACCACTTAAAATATCAATACAAAATTAGAGCTTCTTCCATTTTCATCCAAAAACAATAACTTCATGTAATTACTATAGTGATCAGAGATTTAATCAAAACAAGCTCTAAACTTGCATGAGCCTTCCTCTACATGAGAAAGAAGGGTAGCATGAAAAGATCATCATCAAATCACATTATTACTAAACCAATCAACTGATATAATCATTAACCACATCTATCATGATATATAAACATTGATTAATCATCTTTAGAATCATAATATTTAACACTCCCCCAAATTCACTTCACTCCCAATTAGATCATGCCCCAATCATGATTATGAGATTCTATACCCTTTTTTAGACACAACTTCTCCCCCTTTTTCAATATACCTAATGTTTTCATTGATGTGGTATTAAACAGTGTAAATAACACAGATCAATATATTAGTGAAAAATGACTCATACCATGGGGATAAGAGGTATCCCATTCCCACTTATTTAATTATGGGGATTCAACTGAACTCCAAGAGCTAATCGATACCACCCTGACACCTCTTCAGGTAAGTACTTTATAATAATGTCTGCAACCTATAGTTATATGGGCACATACTCTATCTTATCAATCCCATGATCCAAATTATTCTTTAAGAAGTGAATTTTTATTTCAATTTCCCTTTACCTTGAGTGATAGAATAGATTATTTTGATGATTGGTAGCACATGAATTATCATTGTGAATACCAATCTTAGAATAGACATCAATCTCACCATTTCTAACAAAATTAATTTGGTAATTCCTTCATTTAGGAATTTACTCCCACTATGTCATTGATCTTTATCAAATAGATTTTCAATAATATTTACACATTATTCATTTATATCTTGAAATCCGGGTAAATATAAATTACTAACCCTTCTATCATTCACTTGTGCACATCTCATGGGACACCATAGGTTGAAATCCGAACACCATATCTTTGTGAAAAACATGATTCAACCATATTAAGTCTTTTCCTGGTGTATAAATTGAACATTTAACATTGGAACGATACCAATAATGGAATCTTTAACAAACATGGTACCATTAGATCATTCATGTATATCTGGGAAAACTTTTACACATTATGCTTTTTATCATATAATATCATTTTTATATATCTCACAAACTTTAGATACATATTTGGAAAATATAATTTCTTTGTAACAACACTTGTTGAATCTAATAACTTATGAATATTTTAAGATTTGAGATTATTCCTATTTCATATATCTCATTCAACTAACGTTCTCATTCTCTTTTAGCACAAACACTACATGGATCGTTTCCCCCCCAAATTATTTCTCAACATCTAGAAGATATGAGAGTCATTTAACATATTGGGATAGGGGTAACTCTTGAATCCTCAATAAGTGAATTGTTTTGTATCCTAATTGACCAACCCTTTGAAACTTTTAGAAAAAACATGATACTCTTTCTGATCAGGTTCTATATTTCTATCCAACTTCATATTATTTATTCATACGAATAAAAATTCATTACCCACATGAATATTCTTATTATTATATTTAGATTTTATAGGCATGGAATTTTTTCACAATTTGGGGTTAAACTCATAAATAGAAATTTACTATTTTGATGTTCGACCAAATATTCAATTTTTCATGAATCATTATTTGGGATTAAATTATTCCACTTTTTTCGACAATTTCTTCCCCAATTGAAGGGATAATTCTCTTAACATCTATTCTCTCTAGGTAGTAAGTAATAAAAATTTTATAGGCCATTATTTATTGATTTTTATTTTATACATTATTATATCCATGTCTCCTTTTCTTTCTGGGGTTGATTCTTCCACTGAATTTATATTCTTCTTATTAACAAATAGATAATCTCCTCCCTTTTTCATCAAGGATCATTCACATTATTTACAGGAGGGCTATTTCGAGTGTAATGATGGAGGTAATTGATATTACTTTTATTGGGATCTTTGTGATTCCACTAAAGTTAACTTATAATATTCTCTTCCAATATATATATATCTTTGGTATAAACTGATAGAGTAGGGAATCTCTTTATAGGTTTCTTTTCCTTCCTTTATTTATCTAAATCACAATGTTTTTTCAAATTTCCATGATTAGCCCATATAAAACTACTTTTAGTAAATACAAGCCATGTTTAATCATTTCTCAGCTAATATGTTGATTCATCCAGAGATATTCTAATGAAATTTATCCCTCAATCTTCTTAACACATACTCTGGGTGTGTCCCTATCTTATATAATAATATCATTTGATGACTAATTTATTTTGAGAGACTTATCTTCCATAATTTTCAAGAATCATCTTCTTATTCTAATATTTACAAATATTTTTATATTCACACATAGTAAATATATTAAAATTAATAAAATCATAAACTTGAAACATGACCATAAACCCCACAGGAATAGATCTTGTTTTTAGTAATTCTTGTAAAACAAATTTGGTATACTTACAGTATCTGAAGGATGTTTACTATTTTTGAAACTATTTATGTCCATATTCCTCTCATGAATGGGATATGGGTCATCATATCAAATAACACATTTTCCGAAAATGAATCTCCTTTGGGATGAGATAATAATTTCATGTTTTTTCTTTTATGTAGCATATTTTATTTTCATTTCAAAATCAACTTCAAAAGGATAATAAAATAGTAAGTTAAAATCATAATTCAATTTTGAATTTCATTTGGAATTAGATTTCACCAATTATTTATTGAATGATTCTATCTACTATAATATTTTTTAGACTTCTTATCCATTAATTCAAGTTGAGTATTATGTTATCTCTTGATATTATTCTTGGTAGTCATATAATCATTAAATTCTTGGGAGAGCTTATCCACCACATCAGCATTATCATTTTTTCACAATCGATATAAGTAACAGAGTCCAATCACCATTACTTCTCTTGTCGTATCCTTTAGCTCTCATAAACTAGTTCAAACAGGTGTTTAAAAAGATCATTATTTTTGGCATTAAAATTGGGAATTTATTCTGAGATCAGATTCATTCCCATTTTATCATATTTTATTTTATCTATATTTGTGAACATATTTTTTAGTTGTTCATATTGGGAATCCAACTTCTCCATCAGATATATCACCACATCAAAATATTTATGTAATCCATTTACCTTTTTGAAATCAATTTCATTCACATGGATAGTAACATCTTAATATTTAATTTCTTAATCAAATTTCTAATCAATTTTTTTTGTTTCATGGTATACATGAACTTTTTTCATTCATGGAGTTTCTTGATCATCATTAGTTTCATAATCCCTTGGAAAATAAGGTTTTTAACTCATTCTTACATCACCATTGAGGTATTATATATTTTCTCTATCTGATTCAACCAAAACATTATTCTGTATATTGTTGGTTTCCATAAAATGAATCACACTTTTTTCATAGACACATCCACACTTAGGAATTAAACCAAGATTACATTTATTCATTTAAGTTCATCCTTTTTCTATGGAACAATGAGATAACAATAAACTGAAGCATTAGTTTCAACGAGTGACTAAATAGTGTCAGATAAAACAAAACTGAGAAAAGAAACAAATCACATTGATACAAATTTTTAGGTCCAATAAGGGCCTACATACACTGGGATGGTGGTGAATCATGGTTTAGATATTATATTCTATGTTATTCCTTCCCCACATGTTATTGAACTATTTATTATAAGATTCACTTGAATTTATTTTTAATTTTAATTTTTTTTATCCTTTCCAACTTTTTCTAATGATGATTCATAGACTGGAAAGAAGGAAATAAATCACACAGACTCAAAGATTTTTACATGGTTTGCCTCAATGGGAAATGTCCAAAGAGTATACAAAAACACTGTGTTGATGTAAAAATTTCAATAAGGCTCACTACCAATTCAATGTTTGGGCTATATCATTTATATACACAGGATCACTACTTGTACAATGTTTATAGCCAATTTAATGCATCCCAAGGGTCACTTCCCTAAATATCTCACTTGAGGGATCAATGTCAGTTAAAGGGGTCACCTTCTTTATCTTCCTTCTCTCTCTACTCCAAAAAGGATCCACATATAGTTAATGAATATTCAGGTACCTTTGATATAAATAGTGATTTCACCCTCAACTGTATATAGATACACTATTGAATTTCATTGTAGGCTTCTCCATTACATATATGAAACCACCAGGGTGAAACACTTCCACTTTCTAAACAACTAGAAAATAATTATCTTTATTATATTAACATAAATTAATTCCACCTTGGTATGATATTCATGATATGCCATATATTTTGTTGACTACATTAAATTTAGAATCAAATTAATTCCTTCAACATGATATTTTGAATGGTACATATCCTCCCTCTCCTTCCACTTAATGTAGATTTTGATAATAAAAAGGTACATATCATGTTGTAATGTCAGTGTGTATCTTAATATGAAATATTATAGTGTGATAATCATATGAATCACCTTTTCCTGTAACCCATTGTGTGAGATATATGAATTTTACCCCATGCATGAGATCCTTTCACATATCCTATGAATTAAATCCAAATGTGTACACTTATAGTTATTTTCACGTGATCCTCATGTGAAACCCCATTCACACATTTTGTGAGATCCTAGCATGAGACCCTTTTCATGAATTGTGTGGGATCCTGGTGTGATACCCCATTAATTCATTATAATAGATACTCACATGAGACCCTGTTTACTCCTGGCATGAGACCCTAGTGTGAGAAAAAATTCATTCAATGTGTGAGATCATAGTGCGAGACATTATTCAGATCATGCAAAACACTTACACAATGTTAATAGAATATTTTCTTCATGATATATCTCCATGCATATTGCTCCTGATATCTCTCTATGAGACTCATTCTCTAAGGATTAATTATAATTTTCGTTTAAGTAAATCTTTTTAACCTCTTATGTGTGGGTTATTGGGAATTTATATGCGATATTCCACCACCCTAACTCCAAAAAAATTGTTTTCAGCTAAATATTCCAGCACCAATGAAAATGTAATTATTTTATTCATGTGACCCTTATCACTATATAAACATTAAATATTTTTATGGTCAGTGATGTTGTCTTATAATTATTTTTGTGACCCATTTTGATCTCGAAATATAACCATGAGCATTGCATGTGATCCCATCATGTCATCCAAATATTACCATCTATTCTACACATGATCCCATTACTATATCCCATGACAATCATGTGCTTCATAAGATCCCATCATGAGATCCTTTGAAAAACATACATTGTCATGATGATAATTGAATGAACTCCAATGAGCAGAAGATAACAGCATCATTTCCATGTTTTTAATTATCTTCACAGTCTTTTAGGGGATCATACATCTCATGGTTCACAAGATTTAATATTCTCACTCTCACAAGATCAAATGAATCATTCATGATCTACAAGATCAGGTACTTCACACTTGTTTGAGATTATGAATTTTGAGCTTGTGTGAGATCAAACATTCATGAAAAATCATCATGCCTTGTTGACAACTATACTTCATCAAATACATCAACCATTTATATGAAAACAAAAACAACCCAAAAGCACCATCATGAGGGATTTTTTCCCAACAGGACCCATGAAAATATTCCGGTTGATATTCCAATGTTATTATATTGGGGTGACTTTTTGTATGCATAGGGGGTCTCACTACTTCTATTGGACCTATTTAAGGGATATTCTATGATTTTCCTTAGAACTGATGGTATGACAAGGGAACATCTAGAATTCTGGACCCTACAGTGACTGTATCATCTCCTTTATCCTCATCTTTAATAGATTCTTACTCTGGTTCCCTAGTTGAGTGAATAAAATGTGGATTCATATCCATTCTCGTCATCAGAGAAGGGTCACATTCATAGAGTGAAATTGAAATAATCAATGACCAACTCTTCCTTTAATGAGGATATTTTTTAGATGGTGATTCTTAGTGCTTCTATTTTACAGGAAAATGCATGTTTATCCATTTGGTCTGGTCATTCCCATGTATCCATTTGGAAAGGAAATACCTATGTATCCAATAGGTGGGGTGATTCATTGGTACCTATTTTGTATGGTACTTGTAACACCCCAAGATTTTATGAAAAATATTCTTTTAATTTCATTAATGTCTTGTGTTGTATACTACACCAAAATTAACTTGCGTTATACGCAACACCGTATTAGCTTGCAGTATACACAACACTATTCTTGGATCGTGTTACACACAATTTTGATAATAGTTATTCTACGCAACATTGAGTATATATATATATATATATATATATATATTCAATGTATAAATGAAATATGGTTGGATTATGGTATACGAAACAATGAAGGATTCTTTCACAGCACACAACCCTGACTTGGCTTGCATTAAACGCAATCTCGACCTTCCTCGATAGCGTGTGTTGTACACAATACCGGGTTTTACTAAACAATGATATATTATTATAATATTATTATTAACTAGCCGTTATGAATAGTATTAACAATATATTGAATCTTATAACATTATTATTCGTCTTACACATTTTCTAAAACATGATATAAGAACAAAATAATTTTTTCGGGTAAAATAAGTATTTTTCAAAAAAATGCAGTTTTGCCGCCTTTTGATGGCGCACCCACTTTAAATTTAGTTTTTTTAAGTATTTATAAGTTCAATTTGACAAAATAAAATTCTTCTTTGGAATCATGAAATAAAAATTTACTTTGGATAAATTTTTCATATTATTCTGGTAACTTTCATATTTTGATGAATAGTAAAAACACGCTATATTTTAATTAAAAACAACTTTTTTTCATCTCAATAATTTATATGGTTAAATTATAATAGTGAATGGTTTTATAGTATAAATAGAATATATTTTTACCATTTAATATAATTTATGTCATTAGTAATGATTCTACCTTGAATTCGTAGGATAAATCAATTCAATCTTTTGCAATGTTTTAAAGAAAAACTCTTTTTCTTTCGACAACGGGATTAATTTCAATTTAATTTATGCAAATTTTTTGTATTGAATTTGGAAAAATGGATTCCATATTTGGAATCAGTGGATCCAAATTATGTTAATAAGCTAATTTTTTTTTGGGAATTATGAATAGTAACTATGATAAATTTTATTTACCATAGTTAAAGGTAAATAGGGTAATTAAGGGTAAATATAATATTATAAAATTAACCTAACACATGTCAAAATCCTATTGGATGACTAAAAGTCGACCCATATCACCTAAGGGTCGGATTATATTCATTTAATGTATTTTGTCCACTAAGATTGTCTTGGCAATGAGTCTTGACTAATAAGATATGATTCTCTAAGATTATGTGTGTATGCCACAAAGTTTCATGTTTTAAAATTTATGATTATTGGGATTTCATTTCACTACTATGATTTATCCCATGTTATGAAATTATTCTCTCTTTTTCAGGTTAAGATTTCCAAAATGTTATGTTCTTATGAATATGATGTGATTGATATTTCTTTTGTTTACCCTTACTGAGCATTTAAGCTCACCCTTTTATGTTTACTTTTCCCCAGGATATAAAGAAAGGTTTTAGGTAAAAAAAGAAGATCTTTATGGGAGATGTTGAAGATCTTTCACTACTATTAGAAGATTATATTCCGAGTTTCGAAAGAAACTAAACTATTACGATCATTGTGTGTGTGTTTTTGTTATGTACTAAGTATTCCGCAAAAGTAATGTAATGTCCATGTACGTCATGCTTCGGGTCTCTACAGTTGGTATCAGAGGAAAGGTTTAGTCAACCTTTGGAAACTAGGATGCGAAAACGTTAGTGATATCCCTATAGATATTTTTAAGGTATGTCTAGGGATGTCCCTAAGGTTAAGTATACGTATATGTTATAGTACTAGAATTATGTTAACGATCATAGAATTAAACCTAAGATGTTAGATATTGAAGGTACTCCCCCTTTATTATGTTGTTTTCCCTAGCATGATTTTTGCCTCTCACACTATTCTTTTTGGGTTTTAGAAAATGGATGGAAACAGGAAGATTCATGATAATGGAGGATATGACGGAAATGGAATGATTTTCTTCATGAGAAACCAAATGAAACGGGATCTAGAAGTCCAAACATCGTTATTATGCCTAATCAGCAATCTCATAATATGATCAATAATCTCAACTTTGGTAAGTTTCCCGACTCAGATAATAAGAGAAAGATAGAGTTTCATGATGATCACAGAGGAAAGAATCTTCAATTTCCCTCATGTAAATCATGTGGGAAGAGACATCAGAGAGATTGTTTCAAAGGAACTGGAAGATGCTTTGGGTGTGGAAAAGAAGGACACAAAGCCAGTAAGTGAAAAGGAAAAGGATCAGTTAACTCCATGGACAAGGATAATGGTATTGCTACGACATCAACAATGATTAGATGTTTTAAATGTGTAATGTACGAGCATTATGAAAACCAATGCCCTAAAGGAAAATCTCATGAAGAGAATCAATATGGTTATATGGGTAGTATTAATGTGGATGATGATGGGGAGACTACAAATGAGATATGATCTGAAAGAAGTGTTGAATCTCAGTCGGTTGTTTTAGATGGTAGTGGAATGATTGTATGTTTATCGAGAGTTATGTTGTATAGTTAATGGTACTATGGAATAAATAATCATCTATGGATTGTTACACTATTGTTTTTCCTAAAAGTATTTGAATGTATATGTTGAATGGTACCAGTAACCATGGAATGTTATTCAGATATTTTTGTAAAGTAGATGACATGCACATAATGAAGGAATAAGAAGATAATGAGATGTTTGATTGTATTAATGGGGTCATGATTGATATAAGGACTAAGTGATATCATGGTTTGAGTATATATAATTTTGTGGATTTTGGTATGTGGAAAGTGTTAACTTTTAACTACATTCATGTTTTCACTAAGGTTCAATGGGTATTCATTTTTCAAGAGAATACATGATTAAGGCCTTCGAACATTTGTAATGTGACCAACAAGACATATCTTATGATATATGGGGATCAACGATGGTATTAACTTTCTTCTTATATGAAATCTCTGGTAATCGTTTTCACTATAATATGAAAATGAACTGCAATATTATGGGTAAGCCTAAAGATTGGAATGGATTATGTTGGACATAAGTTAGTATTGTTTAAGGATAGAACCTTTTTTCGATATTATTGATGGGATGATATAGTAATATAGTTTTAGAAAAAGGACAACCTGCAGGACGGGCGACAACCCATCGCATCGGACAAGGTCGTAGGAATCAAACCCACAACTGAAGTGCGACTGGCCTTTATCGCCTAACACTGGCCTAAAGGAAGTCCCTAGTTAGTAGAAACTAGTTTTATTTTATTAAGCGGTATGATATATGAAGTATAAGTTCATTTTAGGAACCATATATGACTAATCTCACTATAGATGGACTTATGTATTTTTTTTGATAACTTTTCTAACCTTTTGTTTGAGACAGATGGAATGACCCATCATTCTATCACATGATTTGCTAACACATCATTAATGACAAATTCAACTTCATTTCTTTAAGAGATGAAGTGGAAATTGTCCAAAGAACGACAAACCGTGAGACTATACCAAAATCACGAAAGTATTTCTTCTAATTCAAATTTCATCAACTTTAGGGAAATGATCTTGAAAACCAAAAATGTTGTCCTAGTGCTCTTATATCTGATGAATCATATGGTACCTTATATCATCACAAATTTATGGCTTTGTGATTGCTGGCTTTTCCATAGCCATGTTCTCTACCACTCTCCATCAGAACATGATGGTTAGATTTCTCTTCCATATCCATATTTTCACCTATGTGGAAACCCAGTGATTAGTTTATTTGAGTAACTGTTACGTTTCATACTTTTGTTTTTAAAGATTGGGTTTGGTATTCCTTTTTACGATGTGGGTTTCTATTAAAGAAACTTTCGTATAGTAAACCATTTATAACCCCGACGAATTTCGAGGGTGAAATTCATTTTAAGGGGGGTAGAATGTAACACCCCAAGATTTTATGAAAAATATTCATTTAATTTCATTAATGTCTTGTGTTGTATACTACACCAAGATTACCTTGAGCTATATGCAACACCGTATTAGCTTGCAGTATATGCAACACTATTCTTGGATCGTGTTACACACAATTTTGATAATAGTTATTATATGAAACATTGAGTATATATATATATATGTACTCAATGTATAAATGAAATATGGTTCGATTATGATATACGAAACAACGAAGGATTATTGCACAGCATGCACACCGGACTTGGCTTGCATTACACGCAATTGTGACCATCCTCAATAGCGTGTGTCGTACGTAATACCGGGTTTTACTAAACAATGATATATTATTATAATATTACTATAAACTAGCCGTTATGAATAGTATTAACTAAATTTTTAATCTTATAACATTATTATTCATCGTACAAATTTTCTAAAACATGGTACAAGAACAAAGTAAATATTTCGGGTAAAATCAGTATTTTTTCAAAAAAAAATGCAGTGTAGCCGCCTTTTGATGGCACACCCACTTTAAATTTAGTTTTTGACATGTTTATAAGTTCAATTTGAAAAAATAAAATTCTTATTTGGAATCATGAAATAAAAATTTACTTTGGAGAAATTTTTCATATTATTCTGGTAACATTCATATTTTGATGAATAGTAAAAACACGCTATATTTTAATTAAAAACAACTTTTTTTCTTCGCAAAAATTTATATGGTTAAATTATAATATTGAATGGTTTTAAAGTATAAATAGAATATATTTTTACCATTTAATATAATTTTTGTCATTAGCATTGATTCTACCTTGAATTCGTAGGATATATCAATTCAAACTTTTGCAATGTTTTAAAGAAAAACCCATTTTCTTTCGACAACGAGATTAATTTTAATTTAATTTCTGCAACTTTTGTGTATTGAATTTGGAAAAATGAATTCCATATTTGGAATCAGTGGATCC
This sequence comes from Viscum album, assembly GCA_963277665.1. Lineage (NCBI taxonomy): Eukaryota > Viridiplantae > Streptophyta > Magnoliopsida > Santalales > Viscaceae > Viscum > Viscum album. Next base: position 1,665,346,163 of record OY728143.1, on the reverse strand, counting down.
AAATTATGTTAATAATCTAATTTTTATTTTTGGGAATTATGAATAGTAACTACGGTAAATTTTATTTGTCATAGTTAAAGGTAAATCGGGTAATTAAGGGTAAATATAATATTATAAAATTACCCTAACACATGTAAAAATCCAATTAGATGACTAAAAGTCGACCCATATCACATAAGGGCCGGATTATATTCATTTAATGGACTTTTTTGCATGAAAATAATTTAATTATTATTAAAACCAAAGAATGTGACAACATGTCACTTTCTTAAATCTTATAAGTATAATAATTTTAATTTTGTGATACACTTATTGAAGCTTCAAACATGAATAGTATACAAATATCTAATACATTTATCTATATTATAGGAATTTATTTAGAATTTTTAGGGATTAAATAATTATCATTTATTATGACACAAAGATGATGCAGTAATAGTCTTATTAATGAAATATTGACATAATTGATGTTATAAATACACAAATAAATGTAATTTAAGACTTTTTATAAATTCTACTAATTTTATAGGTTAATATGACATGTTAGTATTAATTTAATTAACTTTTTTCTAACTAATCATTCTTTTATGAGTATCACAAAAATCAATTACTAAATAGTGTCAAAATTGACATAAAATAGTATTTAAAACAAATATTATATTATTAATTGTTATTTTATTCCTAAAAATATAAGGTTCGGCCAAATGACTTATATAATGTTATATATATTAATTATAAACAACTTGGGGTTCGTTTGGCTTGATATAGTATGTTTATTAACCTTATAGTGTAAGAAAACAAGAAGACACGGTAAAAGTAAAATTATCTAACTTAAAGTTAAATATAAATGATAAGGTTACTATAGGAATCTAAACTTGTCTAAATTATATTTGATGAAAGTATTTCAACCCACCCCACCTTAGCTTATAAATAAAACAATTTGGATCTATTTAAAACCGAATTTGGCTTTATAATAAAATAATATTTTTAATTATTCCAAAGGTGCCCCTCTCCTCCCTTATAAAAGGGCACCTCCTCCCTCTCTTCCTCACACCACTTTGAGCCTTCAATCTCGGCCAAACCCTGCCAATTTCTTCTCTCCACTTCCCTAGAAACATCCTAGAGGTTCTGGTCTTCTTCAAAGACCTATTTTAGGGCCCTAAAATGAGGTCTCAAAGAATCACTTCAAAGAAAAGGTAATGTCTATTACCGATTCTTTCATCTTTATTTATTCTTCCACTTCTTCCTCTTAGGTTGTTTCATTATGAAGTAATAACATTAGTATCACTTATATACTGATATGTTATTAGAATTATGAAACAACATTATTTCGCCATCTATCCATCCTACGGAAAACGAAATCACCGCGCGTGCGTACGTACGGAATACGGTCTCCACGCCGTGGTGTAATCTATTTTCCACCACCACCTTACTTGGATGAGTATAATGGTGTACATAATAACTATATATGATTACTGTAAAGTGATATTGATTCTGAAATAGTATACATACACTCCATTATAATTCCAGGATCATGAGAACGATATCATCGCTCGTGCGTACATACGGACTACCGTCTCCACGACGCGATGAGATTCATTCTCCACGTTAACCATTCATGAATGATTATAAAGTATATAAAATTAGTAATAATTAAATATATGAAATAATAATGATTCTGGATTTATGTGTATATATATGTATGTCATCTACTTAATTCCATTCAACTCAATAAGGAAAAGAAAATAGCGTTCATGCGTACGTACGGTCTACCGTCTCCAAGAACTGTGTATTTCTTTCCATTTACTGATCTATTATATATATATATATATATTCTGAATATATATTATATATAAATCATGTTTTATATTCTGGAATTAATTAATCATAATCTAATTAATCATATGAATAATTACAAGTCAAAACACGGACGACAAATGAAACGATTTTACCCAAAATGCTATTTAACATGGAATTTACAAAAGAACGGGTAATATAAAGCCATAATTGAACCATATATGATATCATAACAATGGATATGATTTTGGAATAAGTCAATGTCATTATTTAAATCATTACACAGGAGGTTCGGACACATACGAAGCAAATCAGACCTAAGGTAAGGGATAATTTTGCAAATCTCATTTTTATCCGAGATTGCATATTCGTAAGTATTTACTGGGGTTATTTCTATCATCCATGTCCATGTTTTATAAAAGTGTTTTCATGTATGTTTAAAGTTCCTTTTACCCATTTTTTACTTTTAATACATGGTATGTAAGGAATCTTTCTTTTGTTTATGTTACGAGGTGCTTTTTGACTTTTCCGGCAAAAGTACTAAAAGAATGTTTTTTTAACTTATACGACATGAACGGATTTTTATGGTTTTATAAAGCCTTATTTTCATGAAGATCTCTCCAAAATATTTCATGAATATTTTCAACAAAATCACTTTCTTTTAAAATTCCATGACGTTTTGTGAAAAGAAATTGATTTTGAAGAAGAAAGGATATTTTCCTCAAGAATTCATTTCAAGTGTTTTATCAAAACCATTTTCCATCTAAGATGAATTTTTTTTCATATGTGTATGTTTCAAGTGTAATGTCTCTATGATTTACATGGTTTAAATTTTCTTATTATGAAATGATATCCATTTCTTTTATATGGATTATGTGATGATGGGATGATGTTTATGATACCCATTTTATTCATTGGGTTATTTTGAATGATGTATGTTTATTTTGTGGCACAAGTAAGAATGATTTCATTATGAGATGGGTGGGACCTATATCTCCCTCCAATTCATTGGGTAAAGATTTTATATCTCATGAGATAGACATGGCTGGAACGGTATGTTATACCGGTTCAGTGAAAAAGGACTGAAATGAGGGTGACTCGGTTCAGAAATGGACGTTGTCTACTAAGATAGTCATGGAAATGAGTCTTGACTAATAAGATATGATTCTCTAAGATTATGTGTGTATGTCACAAAGTTTCATGTTTTAAGATATGATTATTGGGATTTCATTTCAATACTATGATTTATCCGATGTTATGAAATTATGCTCTCTTTTGCAGGTTAAGATTTCCAAAATGTTATGTTCTTATGAATATGATGTGATTGATATTTCTTTTGTTTACCCTTACTGAACATTTGAGCTCACCCTTTTATGTTTACTTTTCCCCAGGATATAAAGAAAGGTTTTAGGTAAAAAAAAAGAATATCTTTATAGGAGATGTTGAAGATCTTTCACCACAATTAGAAGATTATATTCCGAGTTTCCAAAGACACTAAACTATTACGATCCTTGTGTGTGTGTTTTTGTTATGTACTAAGTATTCAACAAAAATAATTTAATGTCCATGTACGTCAAGCTTTGGGTCTCTACAGTACTTGATTATTTGGATATTTTGGAAAAAATACAAAGATATTAAAAGATAATTTGTTCCTTATTAAAGGTTCATCTTCCTTTATTTTCTCTCTAACATTCCATACATGAAATTTCTTTAAATTATGGATAATTGAGGATCATGATGCATACAAGGTTGGATATTTCATAGAGGAAGTGGGTTGGGATATTGTAGGTTGTTTCAAATATTCACATAGGATTCCATGAGATTGTTATATTATCTTTAGATACATCCAATCATAAATATTATATAATCATTTACTAATAACTTCTTTCCATTGAACTCTATCCTCATCTGAAATAGGGAAAATATACATTCTTGTTATAGTTTCTCCCCAACATCACATTCCTAGAGTCCATAATTTTTATAGGAGTTATTTATAATTGAACCATTCTTTAATTTTTTTCACCCAGTGTCCTGTTAAAGGGGAAATAGAATGGATGGTTGTTGAGACAAACGTGTTTGGGCCTCCTATGCTCTCAAAGGTGGTGTAATTTTTTTCAATAGATTCTATAATGTAGTTGTAGAATTTCTCATTGCGGTATGAATAATCAATATTGGTTTTACCCTAAAAAATAATTTATCTATGTCTAGTCCAATCTTATTGATGATTTTGGGATTACTATTGACATATAGGGGTGTCATATAATACATTTTGGGTTTTTGAACTAGAAATGTCTTGGAGGTCGGCTTAAGATTAATATATGTTTCCCCCACGTTCCATTTTCTATTCTATAAGGATGACCGAGTCACTTGAGATTTGAACATTGTCCACTATTTAAAACCATCCATCAATTGATAAATAATGATGAGATTTCAAAAACCACCCATATACCTCAATGGGGAGCGAGGTGTTTTTTACTCACCATTGAGGTTCTATATCCAAAGAGGAATATATTTCTCAACTGGATGCAGTAGGTTCAAGGAGTATGCCATCCCATTCCATCTAGAAATGATATTTGAGACTCTCTCATTTTTATGCAGTATTTCTATTTGGGAGGTCAAAGATTGTTTAATTTTATAGGAATGAGCTAAAATGAAAGGGGAACTACTAATAGAGTTCTTCCAACCCCATGATTGACTGTGTAGGAATACTGGTGAACCATACAAATGTCATCCCTTTATAGATTTTTACGATGCATAGAGGATCATTATTTATTTATTCATTAGGGTTCTCTTCATTGGACAACAATGGGGCACAAAGTGTCTTTGATATTGTTCATGTAGGTTCTGGGTGCAGTGGAAGCATGTGGATCAGTGTACCCAATTATAGAATTTCCATTAACAATGATGGTTCTTAGATCCTTCATGATGATAAATCATTGGAACTTCATAATAGATCGAATAATGTAAGAAAAGAGGGGAGTCCTGTAAACATAGTGTGGTTCATCATATGTTGGTTATAATTAATTTAATTAAAATACAAGAAATTCCTTGATTGAATTCTCTTTATTGTTGTATCCAGCCATGATCCAATGTGATCAGTCATTGCATCGTAGAATCCATGTGTAGGCTTCCTCTAACGGTGATCCACACATGCTTCATGTTTCTTTGGACATCGCCGAGGGGATCTTTGGGTTCTAGAATAGAAGCGATGACCACCTTAGATCACCATTAAAGCCACATCCAAAGTTCTATCCTTGATCTGGTAAAGGATGATCTCTCTTATAAGATTGGAGCGTTCATGGAGGAAAGGAATTATCTCTTCGCTTGAGAGCTTTCTCCAGATCCATTGTGCAAAACCACAAATAATGCAAGGTTAAGGAGAATTATGTAATTGGGACTTTATTATATATAATAATAAGATGAATTAATTACCAAAAATCATTTATTCATTTCATTTAATTCATTGTAATACCCCATGTCTAATAATAACAGTTGCCTATTATTATCACTTGTCTTGTGCCCTGTGAATTACAACTAATATTATTTAATTAATTAAATAAGAATATTTCTCCCAAATCCCCAGAAAAACTACTTGGAATTTAGATTAATATACAGGCTATGTACTTTTGGTTTTCCATTTTCTTTCATTCCTCCACCACATTAATTAGTCCTAGAATCATGAATATTTATTTCTTAAATAAATAAAAATGAATTGGTCACTAATAAATATATTATTTCTCTCATAATATATTCTATCAAATAACCAGTGTCTAAAAATTGTGATCTGGAATCCATGAGTAATTATTAAACCACAATGGGTAATAATCTTTATTCAACATGTTAAATGAATATTTAACTAAGATACATTGACACACATAGTGTTTGACCCTCTAGGTCTCTTTCTCAGCGGCATTAGGTGGAGCCTACTTATGGTCCAATGATAGAATCTAGAAACACGCTAAGGATCCCATAAAGAAAGTAGTTAATGTATAAATGATGTTTCACCTCCTATGAATGCTTACAATGTAATTTAATCCCTTTGTCCCGATATCTCGAATCAAGTGGGTTACATGCTAGTGTCATTAACCTATGTGCTCGATTATTATTTCTTTGAATTCCTATAATTGAACATTCCTACTCCCGACCATTTCCATGGATTTATTTAGGATATATCATTTCCATCAAAGGGCTTGTGATATCTTCTTCAGTTATGGAACAAAAGGGACAAAGGCCTTCTCGCATTATCAATTAATACAGTATTACTCATGACACACCCAATATATCCTACCTCGCTATGAATAGAATGTCATCATACTTTTTTTCAATACATATACTATCATGAGTTATAATACCAATTAATAATAATCTTAAATTCGAAGGACCAATACGCATGTCCGAAAATAGTAACATCCAATGAAACAATGAAATGTGGATTTCCTACTGGCGGGTATTGTTCTCAAAATATCCTCAAGTATAACACCAAGGGTGCTCACCATGAGAAGGTACATCAATTTTTTATGTGTCTTCATCCTTGATATCCTATATTATTTGTTTCCCTCAAATAACCCCATCCGACCATTGATCATATATTCAAGAATAGTCTTATAGAACTTTCGTGTTCTAATCATAGAAAGGATCTGCGATGATGCTTTGGTGGAATTTTTATCCATATGACATTATCACTTGTATTTTCACATATATGAACAATAAATATATGATAAGTGATTTATTAATGAATAAAGTTAAAATTAGTTGTTTCTAGGCCACCAACTCTAACAAACTCTCAATTGGACAAGATCCAACTCCTAACAACCATTAACCATCTTGATCTCACATGGTATTCATGCTTCTGCTGAGATAGGTCTTTAGTCATGTGATCTGTCATGTTGTATTTTATGGATACTCTGCTTAGTGTAACTTCACCCCTTTGATTGAAATCCATCAAGAGGTGATACTTCTGGAGAATGATCTTTGTCGGTTGATGGGACCTTGGTTCTTTTTCAATAGCCACCGCTGCATTATTATCACAATAAAATGTGGTAGGGTCTCTACAACTAGGCACCACAACAAGTTCTTGGACAACGTTTTTGAATACAGAAAACTTTCTTTTATGCATCAGAAGCCCCTATATATTTAGACTCTATTGTAGAATCATCTACAATTGGCTTATTTTAACTCTTCTAGCTCACAACTCCTCCATTTATACAGAAAACATTTTCAGATTGGGACTTCATATTGTTATGATCTATCTGGAACCCAGAATCTTCATACCCTCTTATGACAAGTTACTCGTCTCCTCCACACACTAGGAACATATCATTTTTTTCTTTTCATATACTTAAGGATAGTCTTAATAGAAGTCCAATGTTGTTATCCTAGATCTTCTTGATATATGTCTACCAAAATCTGTGCATAGGAAACATCAAGACCAATACATAATACGGTATACATGATGGATCTTGTATCCAAAGAATATGGGATTTTACTCATCCTATATTTATCCTATTGTGTCTGAGGAAATATTCTATTATAAATATGTAGGCCATGTGACACTAGAACCAATACCCTCTTGGATTGTTCCGTACTAAATATCTTTAGTATCTGGTCAATGTATGTACCCTAACATATTCCAAGAAACCTCTTAGATCTATCACAAATGATCTTGATCCCTAGAATTTAGGCTGCTTCGCCTAATTCCATCATTGAGAAACACTTGTTGAATAAATCCTTAGCTAACTATAATACTATTTCATCATTTCTGATGTGTAATATGTCATTAACATATACTAATAGGCAATGACTACATTCCCATTAAATTGCTGATAGACACATGGCTCACATTTGTTCTTAATGAAACAAAATTCTTTTATGGCTTCATCAAATAAAATGTTCCATGACCTGGATTCTTTATTTAATCCATAAATGTATTTCAGAAACTTGTAAAACCATTTGGATTCACTTTGTGTCACAAACCCTTCTGGTTGTGTCATATAGACATCTTCCTGATGGTCCCTTCTAAGGAATTCTATTTAGACATCCATTTTTCAAATCTCATAGTCATGGTATACTTCTTTGGAAATTATGATTCTTATAGATTTAAACATGGAAACCGGTGAGAATGTTTCATCATAATAAATTACATGACGTTATCTACATCCTTTAGCCACTAGCCATGCTTTATAAGTTCTAACATGACCTTCCATGTCCATATTTTTCATTAAAAACCATTTTAATAAAATTGGATTTAAATCAACTGGCACATTAACGAAAACCCGGAAAAGGTTTTTATACATGGAATCCATCTCAAAATTCATACCTACTACCCTTCTTGTAGCTTTTGGGAACTCTACTGCTTCCTTGTATGAGTGAGGTTCATCATTATCCCAAAATAATGATTCACCATCCTTGGTGATAAGAAAACCAAATATCTCTCGTTCACATACCTCTCTTGATCTCCTACATAGTTTGTGTCTGTCAAGAACCTCTTCCACAGGGACTATAGAACTTGTTCATGTACCAACTCTTAAGTATCTTGAGCATCAAAAACGTCAAAGTAAATCATTCTCCCACTCTACTTTTTGATAATTTAGTCCATCTCTAGAAAGATGGATTATCTGCCAATAGGCACATTCTTATCATAAGAGTTATTTAGGTAATATCCATTCATTTTTCATTGGGATGTCATATAATGATAAACCTCATTCACAGGGTGCTAGTTTCTTTTGAGAAGGCCATAAAAAATTCCTCACATCACTATACGCGTGTTTGTGATAAAATGATTTTCTGCCCATTACATAACTCGGAGGGAATTCCATTTTTTTCCTTAGTTGGTAATCAATTTAATGTGAATGCTGAAATTTGTAATGCATATCCCCAAATAGATAATGGATGATCTGCATGACTCATCATCAAGGTCATCATGTCCAAAAAGGTGTGCTTCCTCCTTTCACTAACATCCTTCCACAGTGGTGTATAAAGAGGAGTTAGTTGAGATAGAATCACAGACAACAGTAAAATGTCAATGAACTCTTAGTTTAGATATTATCCACCTTAATTCGATCGATTCTTATTTATCTTCTTACCAAGATTATTATCTACTTTATTCTTAAATTCCATAAATTTTTACAAGTACTCTCACTTATACCTCATTATGAATATATAGCCATATCTACTAAAATCACCAGAAAAACTAATTAAGTAAGTTTATCCACCACTAGCTTCTACTGGAAATGCTCTACACACATCCATGTGTACCAACCCGAGAATCACTATGGACCTTTCACCGTGTCCACTAAATGGAATCTTTTTCATTTTACCATGTAAACAAGTGTGACATATATCAAGTGGTTGTATATCAATAGAGTCTAAATAACCATCTTGGAAGAGTTTTGTCAAGTTATTCTCGTTTACATGACCAAGACGGTGATGCCAAAATTGGGTGTTGTATGAGTCATGTCTATTTTTTTGTTATCGATTTCCAACACATGGTTTTCCTTATTTAATACATACAAACCATTATTTAAATGCACCATACCATAACATATGTTGTTCTTATAAAATAATTAACCCTTATTTCCAAACATGAAAATAAATCCATCCATATCCAAACATGATATCAAAATTGTGTTCATGGTAATAGTAGGTGAATAATAAAAGTTATGTAAATACAAAATCATTCCAGTTGGTAATGAGAGATGGTAATAACCAATGGCTAATGTAGCAAGCCTCAGACCATTGGTAGCACAATGATCCACCTCTCCTCTATAAATCTTTCTAAATCTACTTGGTTCCATCAATTTAATACCGATGTGAGTCCCAAAATCTGTATATAATAACCAATGTGTTGAAATGGAATGATTTAACTTGATAACAAACAAAAATTTAGCATCACTATGCTTATAGGTGTGGTTCCTCATCTAGTGGCCTAGCTTTTCAAATGAAAAACACACCACATACCGTTCTTTTCTCTGCATAAAGATCTTCCCCTTCTTGGAGGGATGGATCTCGGGGGATTTATAACCATTTATAAATCCTTGGCCCATTTTTCTTGTCCTTCCTCTTATTATTAACCATTAGGACTTCAGGTTCATCATGCCCCAAGTCCTTTTCTACCTGTAGAATTATGGTCAGAATTTATCATAAACTATTCTCATTTCTACTCATGTTTTAGTTTACAATAAATCTATAGAAGGTCTTGGGAAGTGATGATTGGATGAGATCTATATGCAACTCATCCGTGAACTTAATCCCTAAAATTTCCAGGTGTTCAATGTAGTCAACACATGTGACTACATGAGGCCCATCTAGCGTAGACCCTCCAATCCTAGTTGTGAACAAAGCATTAGAGATCTCATATCTCTCATATATTTCCTTCTCTTTATAGAGTTTAATATTGTGAGACATCATTTTATACTCTTCAATGTTTTCATGTTGCTTCAAGAGCTCATTAGATATAGATGATGGCATGAAACATTGGACATCAATGTCATTATAAATATGTTTCATATAGAGTGATATTTCCTTATCACTGGCCACTTTTCTAGGAACAACTGAAATAGGCACCTCTAGTATATACATTTTCCCCTTGTGGTGAAGGTTGATGCGTAAAACCCTCTACCACTCTAAGAAATTGGTGCTAGTGAGAATGTTTTCCTTCTCATATATGGTTCACAATGATATGCTTGATGTAATTTTATTTTGAATTATAAAAATTATGAGGAGAAATAATTCAGTACTTTATCATGATAAAATAAAGTCAAATAAATAAATTAATACTTATTAGTCTCCAACTATTTAATCGAAATCCAATATCCCCCACCATTGACTTTAGAATATTTTGTTTCCTAAATATTCTTGTAGAATGGATCTATATTACCATTCTTATTACCCCAACTAGGGTTTGTTAAAAAACTTGAAAGTTTTTAGGTAGGAATTCCAAATGCCGACTCTATTAACTCGTAGTTCTTCGATCCGCTAAGTGGACTCCCCATCCCTGAAATACTTTATTTCATATTTTCTCAACCTTTTCCTCTTGGTCACACCAAATCCTAATGTGGAAGTCAACCCTTGTTGTGAACCAAGTCAAGTCAACCCAACCACTAGAATTATAATTCCCTAATAATTGAAATCCCCCCAAATAGAGTTGGTCAAGCACTATGAACTATGGTTCTATTCTAACAAATATTATGGAAGGTTATACCGACTTAATATTTCATTTAGGGATTTTATCCTTATATATAAATTTCTATTTTATTATATTTTTTACATGATTGTTAGTATTAGGGGGTATTTCCATAATTGATTAACCATGTATAACATAATATTTACGCATAAGTTGGTCTTATTTGAGTTCTATCTTTCATGCTTGTTTAATTTATTAATTGTGTGATAGTGAAAACACACCCACAATTACAAAACCATGAAACTAAAATAAATTAAATAAATGGTAAGATCGTGATCATTTTCTATTGGTTAGTTTATATAGTTGTTGATAAACTAACCCAATACCTAGGGGAGAAACACCTTTAACCTTTTGGGTTCGTTTTTACAGATTTACACATGTCCACTTTTTATCTCCTTGGATTTGTCTCAACTTAGATCCTATCTTGAGCTGCCTCAATTAGCATGGGATCCCAACCATTACATATTCTACTATCTCACACACAGGTGAGAGTAAAAAGAGGTTTTACATAAAAGATTCATTTTCCACACAGACAGTACATATTAATGAGGAGATGACTCGTACTCCAAAAAAATTAATTTAAGTAAATAAATTAAATGAAACAATCCAAAAACAATGGTATTGTTCTAGCTCATGATAATCCACACATGCATCGATATTTACACATAAATAATACTAACATGAAATTATTTAATCGTTATTGTTTATGATAAATATTTCTTGAATCAATTAATTATGTTTAATTAATCAATTCTTTTATCTTAAACCCTTTTATGAATTTCCTTGATATTCACATCGATCATAATTTTTAACAAATGAATTCATTTAAAATTATATTTGAACGTATTATTTACCTTTGAGGAAATACAGTGTATTGCTGATCATAATTACATAATGAGTATAAATTAATATTATGCGAATGTCAAATTAAGCACATATATATAAAATACATATCATGTGTTGTGCATCACCTTTATTCCTTCGCCTTGGTATTCATCTCAAGGGTTTTATAATATAATAAAAAAATTCAATAAATTTGTGTAATTCAGATGAGTACAAGGCATGTAGTTCTGGCTACACAGTGTACACTATTGTTCAATGTCCATCTGAAGTACATGCCTGATGATACAACGTGTAGATGTAATTCCGAAATCATTGGAGTACACGTCTTGTCTAGTGGGCCACACACCGTGTAGTGTCCACTATAAAGAGTCTAAAGCCAGGAAAACCATGTATGAGGCACACGGTCCAACCCTAACTCGAAGGGACTACATGTCGTGTCCTCTAGGCCACACCACGTGTAATATAAAATAAACATGCCATATGTTCTTGGTCAAGACACATAATCATTTAATACTTAGATAACTATAACAAATAGCTTTGTTTAGCAGAGCAGTCTGATGAATTGAACCTCAACTATATAGTGTGAACTACCGAATACATGCTATTTGCTCTAGTGTTGTGTGGCCAGAAACCTTTGGCACCTTCGAATGAGATCCTATTTTTTATATTAATCAAAATTAAACGAAAATGATCTTTTTTAAAGGTGAAAGAGAAATGAGAGAGGAGGAACAGATCTCTTGATTCAAATTTATAGAATGATTTACATGAATTGAAACAACTATGTTATTAAATGAGTATATAATCAATAAAAAACTTATCAATTATAATCAATTATATGACCTCTCTAATACCACATGTAGGTTCTAGTTAAAGTTGAAGCGGATGGATTATTGTATCCAATTATAAATTTTTTCAATAACAATGATCAATCTGAGATCCGTCATGATGAAAAAATGAATGATCTTCATAATTGAATGAAGAACTTATGAAAAGTGGGGAGTCTTGGAACCATAGATAGGAACATAATATGATGGCTATAATTAATTTAATGAAAATACAAGAATTACCTTGATGTAATTATCTCTTCATTGATGTTTTTAATCATGATCCAATGTGATCGGACATTGTTTCATAGAAGATAAGTGTAGAATTCTTGTATCGGTGATCCAAAAATGCTCCAAATGTCTCTGTATTTCACCAAAGGGGTCTCCGGGTGCTAGCGCGGAAGAGCCTTCATTTTTGAAGTCCACCTTTGATCACCTTGAGAACCGCTTCTGAAGCCCTCCCCATGATTTGGTGGAGGATAATCTCTCATGTAACATGAGAGAATTTTGGGAGGAAATCAATTCTCTCTTTTCTTGAGATAATTCTCCAGATATGTAATCCACAACCCCAAAAATGGCTAGGTTAATGAGAATTATGTAATTGGGATTTTATTACATAGAATAATAAAATGAATTGATTGCCTAAAAGCATTTATTTAGTTCATTTAATTCTCATTAAGATCAAATGTCTAATAATAACAGTTGACTATTATTATCACTTGACTCATGCCCAACGAATTACACCTAAAATTATTATTTCTCACAAATACCAAGAAAAACTACACATTGTGTATATTAATAAACAAATAATGTAATTTTTTATCCTTTTTCTCTATTTCCTCCACCAAATTTATTAGACCTTGAATAATGACTATTTATTTTATATATAAATATCACTTCATTACTCGCTAATAAATATATTATTTCAGCCACAATATATTCTCTCGAATAACTAGTGTCGAAATAAATTTGATCAAACATCCTTGAATAATTATTATACCACAATCGGGAATAATATTTATTCATCTTTTTAAATGAATATTTAAGTAAGATACTTGTACACACTTAGTGTGTGACCCTCTAGGCCACCATCTCAGTGGCATTAGATGGATCCTATATAAACTCTAAGGCTAGCGTCTGGTAACACACCAAGGATCCCATAGAGGAATAAGTTAACATCACAATGACATGTCACCTCCTATGAATACTTACCATGTAATGTAATCCCTTTATCTCTATATCTCAAATAATGCTGGTTCTATGCTAGTACCATCAACTTATGTTATTGATTATTATTTATTTAACTTCATATAATTAAACAATCCCATTCATGACTATGACCATGGATTTATTTAGGCTATATAAATTCCATCAAATTTCCTGAGATACCAACTTCTGTTATGGGTAAGAAGATAAAAATCCTTAGTTTCATTATCTATTAATGCAGTATTACTTTCGACGAACCCAACATATCATACCTTTCATAGAATAGTGTGTCACAATAGTTTTTGTAAATAAATCTATGTGCATGAGTTTTTATACCCATTAATAATAATCTTCATGTCTAAGGAGAAATACACATGTCCACAAATAGGAACATCCAATGACACTATGAAATGTGTATTTCCTACTCATGGGTCTCATTATCATAATATCCTCACGTATATTACCAAGGGCACACACCATGAGAGGGTTTCTCAATATTTTATGATTCCTCACCCCTAATGGCCTGTATTATTTGTGTCCCTCAAATAACCTCTTCTGGTTATAGAACATAAATTCAAAAACAGTGTTATGGAACTTCCGGGTTCTCATCACTACAGGGATCTACTATGACCCTTTGGTGAAACAACTATTCTTAAGAAACTGTCACATGCATTTTCGTGCAGAAGAATAATCAAGACGTGAAAGGTATTTATTAATGATTATAGTTAAATGTAGTAGGTTCAAGGACACCAACTCCAAGAGTTCAGGGTCTCCTAATCCATTAAATATTAGAAATAAGGGACTCTATAAATTTGGTAGAGGTGGGGCATCGATCACCCATTCAAGGTAATGTTTTGGTTCTGGAATAAAAAGTGTACACCACAATTCCACAAACTCTATTTGAGCATCCAATTATTCAATGGGGTTGATAAGACCTCAAGTAATGTTTGGATATATAGGAGCATGAATATGGGTGGAAATTTCTTGGTTATGATGTGTTAAATCATCCATTACTTATGGATGATGTACAGTAGGGGGTGTAATTTTTGGGTTCACATGAATCCGCTCTTGTTTGCTCCATTGTGGGGGGGATTCATGATATCCTCCCATTGTTTGATCAAGATTAAAATTTTTACCAAGCATGAAGTTGGAAATATTTCTTCGTTATATCTTAGTATCGTGGGTGAACACTTGAGGTAGACCAATTGGGTGTATGATTTGATGATCTTATATTTGAGATTATTGATATTGAATGATGCCTCATATTATTTTTCATTGAGACTTATCAACTCAATAATATATTCCCCATACTGAGAAAATCAATCTTTGAGTGTGAGGGTTTCATCCTCTTTGAGAGTTGGATCATTTTCATCCATAATTTTACCATTTCTTATATTGGATGTTCATTTAGGAGGTAGTTATAGATTGGTCAAAAGAGTGTTTAGATTGAGGTAGAGTCTATGGTTATAGGTTTTCCAACATCCTACAATAGTATCAGTGTAAACCATATTTTGGATGGGGTCATCCTCCCCTTGCACCACATCATCAGTGTTATTTTCAATTTCATCTGTAGGATTGATTACCATGATGTTCACCAACACGTAATGTGTTTTCAGTTCCATATTGACTATCAGTTCATTAGAGGGGCTTTCATTGCATTTCCTAGATATTTTATTTCCTAAAAAATATCCAATTAGATCTTCTTTGAAAAGAGTGAATTAGAGGGAACCATTAACCAGCCTTTTTTCTGTATCCTTTAAAAGGTAAATGGGTTATGGAATGGGATGAACTGGCAGAGTACATTTCTTCTTTCTCCTACATAATCAGGTAATATGGATTTCAATTGAAGAAGGGGTTGAGATAAAAATTCCCCCTTCCATGTGGGATGTGTTTTCTCCCATTCTTACATTTTCACGCATCAGAGTGTATTTTTCATCCTTAGTGGACATTTTTTTTTAAAAATTACACCATACCTATCAGATGTGGATGGTATCATTCTATGGCGGCTATAACTATTTTATTTTATCTCACAATATATTAAATATTTTTTCAGTCCTGATCCTAGTGTGATGTATTATATTTATGTATTCATCAATCTTATAAGGACATTAGAAGTGCATGTTGATTGACATACCATAAGAATGAAGAATCCATAATGTTCTCAGTTACCTAACTCAAGAGTGTTTTAATGGTATTAAATTGTGAGGGCTAATGCATTTGAGAATTATTTAGGTATTATTCATGTTGAGTGTACTATCTTCATCAAAAGTGAACTTTACATATAATTTCCCTAAAGTGAAATATTTAATGGATGTTATCTTCAGTGAATTTTGATGACCATGATGTGAGGTTATGTGTAGATCTATGTGTTTTCCCCATCCTCAAATTTGAACACTACGTGGGGGCACTGATGATTAGCTGATGAAACATCTGCGTTGCATTGGGCCATTCTAGTTTAATATCACTCTTCACCATCTCTTATATTTTCTTCTGTCAATATGGAATGGATTCCATGTTGAGTTGAAGATAGATATCTCCAAATATTTGGACATTTTTTGAATATCCATCATAAGGAAGTAACTTCTAGTTTTGGTGGAAATTATTCTTCTAGATATTTAGATGGATTTTTTATGCATTGTTATGACAACTTATATTAATATTCAAACAAGGATGTTATTGAGGGACAAAAAATGATGTATATATCATCCTTAGTCAATAGTATATACATGAAAATGTGTCTTTTTTTCTTCTTATTTCATTGATTCTTCCACATGATCCTCCAAACATGTGTACTTACGGACTATTTTATCACAGGAATAGGGGGTAATAGGGATCTTGTGGGGATGGAAACATTTTGAAGGTGGTTTAGAGGATTCCCATTACCTCATAATATCATCTTATTTATAAGTAATATCACCTATTAATGATAGGGTGTCATACATGAATTTAATTATCTTTCCATGAGCCTCAGAATGTGAGGGCCCTCTTGTATTTTGTATGGTAAAGGGGGCATCTTTTAGTAGACTGATATTTTCTCCATGATGAAGGCTACCAATGAACTCATCGAGAGATTCACTCTCATGATCGATCATATTATTGATATAAAGAGATATTTAATGGTTAATACTCAGGGTGGGACCTCTAGAGTTGCTAGTAGCAGGGCTATGGGGAGTACATCCATGACCACTACTACCAATTACATAACATGTTAATAGAATGGAAGGATCAGGTTACTCCATTGATAGATGTTTGTTAGCCTAAATACTTAAATATTCTATTAGATAAGGACCATGAGTCTTTTCTAAAACCTTTAACTATTATGGATGAGATATATTCATCGATATTATCATATGGGAAGATGGGAAAGAGTATTATTAATGTTGATCCCCATGAATATGAATAATTTCAGAAGATTACTCTGTTTCTATTAGTGAATGTCAATGAGGTTTGGGAATTCCATAATGAATATATGTATATCTATAAGCAACCTCAGAAGTTTTCTAGTAATCCTCATTTCAAATAGCTATGTGTTCCCAATCTGGTTGTCCATTTATCATAGAATATTTTTTATGACCTTGCTGGATGTGATCATATATGTATGTATCATCCTAAGTGACCCACCCATTGTTTAAAAGAATCACCCCAGATAAAGAGGTGGTTTAATGACCTCATCTACATTTTTTTGGTTTCTAACGAGATTAATCCTTTTATGGTTTATAGAATGTGGTTAGGGATTGTTTCACACAGAATTCGGGGATGACCTCCTGGATGGGAGATTCAAACGTTCTGATCGGTTTCTAGCGGGTTTGTTCATAGAATCGGAAACATCCAATGATTCCACATCCGTTTGGACCTACTTTCCAAAGGTAGGCTCTCATTAGCTTGTGGACTGATGAGGCTTAGGAATTTGCATTGGTCGATAGGATGGGAGGTCGGACTCATCACACATTTTTGAGGAGAATTATTGTCTACTCCGGGACTCTCTTTATAGATTTAAGTTATGTTCGTGAATCCTTATTACATTACCAAGTATAAAATGAGATTTCCTTTAGTTTTAACAATCAATGATTTAATATTTAAGAAATTTAGAGAATATTTTATATGTATTCGAGGTTCTTCATCAATAGAGAATCATCTGTATCTATTTAGAGATTCTTGGTCAATGGTATCCTTCAAAACATTTATATAAATGTCTCTTGGTCATTATGATGACTAGTATGGTTTTAAAGCCACTCAGTGGGGCACTTAAAGTTTACTTTCATTCAGAAGGACTTGGATTATTTCAGAGTTGGGATCAAACCCATAAATGGGCCACCTACTAGTCTTTTGTTTTGGAAAAGGAATCAGAACCCACATAGTTTGAGTAAGGGAGTATGACGTTTATGATTGATGGATCAAAGAAGGATGGCATAATTACCTTTACACTCTAAGCTCACGTGAGTCATGCTCGGTGTGAGAAACAAGAGGTATTGGTAAAAATTAGACAATTGTGCCATGAAAGATGCAATCATAAGAAATGGTTTGGGGCTTATGTATGTATGACTGCCCAGATAGATGAAGGTTTAGGATTTACTTTTAGGGAGAAAATCCAGGAACAGGGTCCATAAAGGTATATTTGCTTCATGGAGATTTGAATACTCTAATTTGGGACTTATTCCTGAAAAGGAAACCCAAATTAGGAGAGGATTGATAACTGGGTTTACTCCTGAGAAGGAATCCCAGATCAAACGAAAATTAGGACCGGTTGAGAGAAATTAAGGGACTTGGGGCTTACTCCTGAAAAGGAAGCCCAAAATTTATGACTGGGACTTATTCCTGAAAAGGAGGCCCAGGTTAGGGGACTTGGGGCTTACTCCTAAAATGGAAGCCCATGATTATGACTGGGACTTATTCCTGAAAAGGAGACCCAGGTTAGGGATTAAGGTTTGGGGCTTACTCTTGTGGAGGATGCCCATATTTGAGATTGGGGATTCCTCTTAAGAAGGATGCCCAAAATTAGAGGACTTGGGGCTTACTCCTAAGAAGGATGCCCATATTTGAGATTATGATTGGGACTTACTCCTGAAGATGATTCCCAAGTTAAGGAATTAAGGTTTGGGGCTTACTCCTGAGGAGGATGCCCATGATTATGACTTATAACTGGGGATTATTCCTGAAAAGGAGACCCAGGTTAAGGATTCTCTCAACTTAAAGGATGAGGTTGAATGAATGAACTCTCAATCTTTGGTGACATAAAGATGTATAAATCACTATGTTTTGAGAGATATTCCACAGAATTCCTTTCAAATAAGGAAGTCAAATCAAGAAATCATGCCATAAATGGATTTGAAGAGTATCTTGAAGACTGAATCTTGAATAGGAAAGGTGAAATGGATTAGGAGGGGTGAAATGGGCAAGAAAGGAACCCAAAAAGGATGGGACGCGCAAGTCTTGGAAGGCACGCAAGTACTGCGGCAGCGCGCAAGTATTGGTCGCGCAGGTATACCTGCACGACACGTGGGGTACTTGCGCGATTTTCAACCAGCATTGAAATACTTGATACATTTCAACACTTAGGACAAGTGTGGCCACTTCCCTTAAGGGCTGGCCACTCAGGCGCGCAAGTGTTGATACATTTCAACACTTAGGACTTACTCCCTCTCTTTAGATCACCTGTTCTAGGTAAGAAATTACCTTAGAAGTGTTCTGAAAGCTTTGATAAGATACTTGGGCATCGAGAGCTTCAATACGAGTTTCTGGAAAAAGATCCTCTCGAATGGGGGGCCCACAGGGTCTATTTATAGGTAGGAGACGACCCTGGGTGGTTACCGGGAGGTTATCAATTAGGTCGCGCAAGTCACTTGCACGACCATAAGGCATCGCGCAAGTAGACTTAAACGACCACTAGGCAGTGCACAAGTACTTGCACGACCACTAGGCGGCACGCAAGTGTACTTGCGCGACCATGAGGGAACTTGCGCGACCTATGGGAAATGTTCTCCTTGTTAATCCCTTTGTTGATTTTTGATGTTTCTTCAAAGGATGAATCACTTTGGACTAAGGATTTTCCTTTTTTTTAGTCGTTAGACTCTGTGACGGAAAGGAGCGTCAACAAATGTCCCCCCCCCCTCAGAGTTGGATCCGGAGAGAATAGAGGATTTGACTCTGAGGTGAAAAGAAAAACAAGAAATCTGGCAGTTTAAAGTCATGCATGTCGGACATAAAGGGGATAATGTTTAAGGTCGAAATAGCTTTGACCAAAATGGATTAAGATTGACACAATTCCTTGAAAATTTATCTGAAAACATATTACTATACTCAAGTATGAGAGAAAAAATGTAAACTATGGCTTAAGAATATTTGAATCTGAGGAATGATATGAAAAAGAGTAAAAAGGCATTAGAAGAAGTAGTTTCCAAGAATGATGTTTCTATTATTTAACAAAACCCGTGAGGGGGTTGAATTATGCAGGGCCACCTAAGGGCATTGGCTACATGGTCAAATAAATAGCATCATTCAGCTAACAAGTCTATTATGTGGACTGTTTATGCAAGGCCACCTATGGGCACGTGCTGTATAGTCAGGAAAAAGAACTCTCAGAAATTTACTTTCCTAGAGCTAAAAGCTAGTGAATGTTTATGGAGATTCAAATTTTCTAAAGTATAGAGTTTGTTGTATGGAAAGAGATACTTGAATTTGGAGAAGATATTTTCAGTCAAGATTATCGAAGAACTGGATGAATATCACTCCTACGAAGGTCTGACCCAAATGTAGGGAAGAAGAATAAACCATAGACTTGAATACTTTCATATCATGAAAAAGGATATGGGACAAATATGTTAAGGATGGCTATTTTTTTGTGGATCCCTACATACTGTTGTTTAAGAAAAATAAGGACAAAAGAGGCATTCTTCCCAAGAATGAAGTTACCATCATTTAAAAAACCCGTTAGGGGGTTGAATTATGCAGGGCCACCTAAGGGCATTTGCTGCATAGTTAAATAAAATAGTATCTTTTGGCTAACAAGTCAGTTATGTGGACTGTTTATGCAAGGCCACCGATGGGCACGTGTTGCATGGTCAGGCAAAAGAATTCTCAGAAGTTTGACATTTTTGTGACTAAAAGTCATGAAAATGGTTATGAAGATCTGAAAATATTTAAGGTTTAGGATTATAACACATAAATAAGGGTATTTTCCAATGTATATAGAGATACATAGGTCAATGATAACCATAATCATGTTGTGGCTGGGTCCTCAATTGAAATTTTGTACTTCACTATGTATCTCATAAGAATGAGAATCAAGCCATACATAGTTCTTGAAATGCAGTTTAACGTCGTGCAGGAAGAAAGTATGAGAGATCTTAGTTTTGGGTCATAGAATTCGGACAATAATAATGAATACACAGTGTGTGTTTTCATGAGGACTTTTCAGCCAAGGGACTGAAAGTGAAATTTGGGGTTAGGCCCAAAATACTTAGGGCTGGATTCGTGGGATACTCGAACGTTCCTACGTATCCCATAAGTATGGGAATCAAGCCAACATAGTTCTAGAACTACCCTTTGTACAAATTTGGTTCGTACATGTGAAGGGTGAAAGGGGACTTTAGTACAATGATGTTTTAACCCAAGATACAGACTTTAGGCATTGCCATGTATGCACGTAGTCTTTTGAAATGAAACATTATTGAAAAAATCAATGTCAATAATAGTTCTCTCTCAAATGAGTAAATCAAAGAGTATTGTAGTTTATTGTCATACCGGACAAAAGTGATGCATAGTTTAACGTCATATAACAAGGACGAAAGTGAATCAATGTAAAGATATTGATTCTAGGGGCGGTTTCACGAATCAACATCATATGAGATGGTGGTGAACCAATGTGAAGAGATTGTTTTTGGGCTTGAACCCTGGGAGGTTGCCTACATAGCCATCCTGGAGGGCAAGGACCAAAGTCCGTGTAGTTCAATTAAAGAATGAATTAATGATCAAGTTGTTCTTGGGGAAAACGATCTAAATAAAATAAAATAAAATGTTGTTGGGACTTATACATGCTTAGCGGCCCAAAGAGAGTGTTACGGTTGAGGTTTTCTCTAAGATCACGTGAGTCATACTCGGTGTGAGAAACAAGAGGTAACAACAACCGTAACGATGCATAGTTTAATGTCATGTAGGACATATAAAGGGACTATGCAGTTTAAAGTCTTGCAGTTAGGACTATTGGTGCTGCGCAGTTTAGTGTCATGTAGCAGGGAAAAAATACAGTTTAATGTCATGTAGGACGTATCATGAATTTTCTGTACAGTTTAGCGTCATGTAGTTAGGATGATGGGGACAATAGAGTTTAACGTCATGTTGGACGAATGGGGGACTGCGTAGTTTAATGTCATGCAGTAAGGACAAAATAACACACCATTTACGTCATGTTGGACGCATTGGGGATTTTTTTTCACAGTTTAACATCATGTTGGAAGAAAGTGTGAATAGTTTAAGGTCATATGCATGGACCGTGGATGGTGCAGTTTAATGTCATGCTGGACGGTGGTGTAGTTTAAGGTCATACAGGACCTTTGATGATTATATAGTTTAACGTCTTTCCGGACGTAAGGGACTTTTATACAGTTTAGCGTCATGTAGTTAGGACGTCACAGTTTAACGTCTTACTGGACGTAAGGGACTTTTAAATAGTTTAGGGTCATATGCATGGACCATTTAGGGAACTTTTTCACAGTTTAACGTCGTGTGGGACGATGTTGCAGTTTAAGTTCATATAGGTTCATTGCTGTATAGTTTAACGTCATATAGCAAGGACAAAATAACACACCATTTACATCATTTTGGACGCATTGGGGATTTTTTCTACAGTTTAACGTCATGTTGGATGAAAAAGGGACTTTTCTACAGTTTAACGTCATGTTGGACGTATTGGTGCTGCACAGTTTAGTGTCATGTTGCGGGGACATCTTCTTTTCTACAGTTTAACGTCGTGTTGGATGAAAGTGAAAATAGTTTAAGGTCATATGCATAGACCATGGATGATGCAGTTTAAAGTCATACTGGACTTTTAAGCGCTTATGTAGTTTAACGTCGTTCCGGACATAAGGGACTTTCCTACAGTTTAACATCATGTTGGACGTAGTTGTAGTTTAAGGTCATACTGGACCACGGTTGTATGAACCAATTGTAAGAATCTTGGTTCTGGGGACCATATTTTGTGTTTATAAAAAATATTTCTTCAGGAATCTGGCATTTGTTGGAGTCGTCATGAGTTCTCCATCCATTGAGATTAATGAATAACCTCCATTGGAGTAGACCCTATGTATTGAATAAGGTCCTTCCCATTTTGGCTCAAGCATGGGAGGTTTCTTTCTTGGTATCACTGGAGTTCTGAGAACTAATACCAATTCTCCCTGAATGAATGAACAAAGATGATGTTTTTTGTTAAAAGCTCGTGCTATTCGATTCTGATAGATTTCCAAATGGTGCAAAGTGCACAATCTTTTCTCATCTAACTATTCCAATTAATTCAACCGCTTTTGGGATTTCTCATCTGTAGATAACTGATCACAAATGGCTACTATGAGTGAGGGCAATTGAACATCAATTGGCAAGACTGCTTCTATTCCATATACCACCGAATATGGAGTTGAACGCGTTGCATTGCGGGTGGTAGTCTGATAAGCCCATAAAGCATGAAAGAGTTTATTAGGCCATGACCTCTTATCTTTATCCGCCATCTTTTGCAGTATATTTGAAATATTCTTGTTAAAGGCTTCTATTTGGCCATTGGCCGTCGCATGATACCGAGATGAATGGTTGGATTTAATGTTGTATTCTTGATACAATTTTTTCACCTCAGAAGAACAGAAGTTGGTGCCGTTGTCCGTCAATATGGTATGAGGGACACCAAATCTAGTAATGATGTTAGACTTGATGAAGCTAACAATGCATTTAGAACTGACTTCTTTGAGAGGTACTACATCTACCCATTTGGAAAAGAAATCAGTAGCAGTAAGAATGTACTTAAACTGCTTGGCCGTAGTTGAAGGGTAAGGTCCCACCACATCCATTCCCCATGTGGCAAATGGCCATGAGTATTTAGCTGTATGAAGCAACTCTGGTGATTGATGAATGAAGTTGGCATGTACTTGACATGAATGACACTTCTTTGTGAAATCAACAAAATCTTGTATCATTGAAGGCCAAAAGTATCCAAGCCTTCGAATTTGATCAGACAGTCTATGTCCAGATTGGTGGGCACCACAGACTCCTGCATGCACTTCTTTCATGATAGCCGTTGTCTCTTCACCATCAATGCATCTGAAGAGAACTCCATCAAAAACACGTTTGTAGAGAATTTTCTCTAGGTGGTTTGGGCCATCATAAAGAGTAAAAGTGACCACACGTCGCTGGATTTGTTCTTTCTCGGCTCTATCAGGTGGAAGTGCTCCATTTTGAAGGTATTCCCTGATAGGTGACATTCAGCCTGTAGTATGACCATACGGTTCAGGAATGGGACTAATTTCATTAATTTCCTCTGTTCTGGCTTGAACATAAGGTGAAATTGCACGACAGTGGGCAATACTGATGGTTGTCTCATCCCTATTTGGATCTGCTAGAGATGTGGCTATATTATCCAGTGCATCAGCTTGAGAATTTTGTGATCTTTGGACATAAGAAAATTTCGGTTCTGAAGGGAATTCCGCCATTAACTCTCTGACGTAATCATACAAAGGGATTAATTCTTCTTTTTTGATGGCATAATCCCCATTGACTTGTTTGATTACCATGTCTGAATCACCTTTCACCTTTAAGTGATTCACTTGTGCTTGGAGCGCTAACTCCAAGCCTGTAATAAGAGCTTGGTATTCGGCTTCATTATTGGTACTACCTTCCCAAAATAAAAATGAATAAGGTAACACTGCCTTATCTGGAGAAATAAGCACAATTCCTAAACCAACTTTGTTGAATTTAGAATTTTCCATTTTCTTCCCTGTTGAACTTCTGGAAGCACCATCAAAATACATTTCCCATGTTTGAGGATTCTCTTGAATAGAGAGAACTTCCTCATTAGGGAGTTCAATATCTGAAGACGTGTCTTCCATGGAAGGATGTTCAGCCAGGAAGTCAGCCAGAGCTTGGCCCTTTATTGCCTTTTGAGACACATACTGAATGTCGAACTGCTGCAAGATAACTGCCCACCTTGCTAGACGTTCTGTAAGCATTGGACGACTAAGGATGAATTTGAGCAGATTATTGCGAGATACCAATTGGACCTTGTGATGTTGCAGGTAGTGTCTCAGTTTTTGAACTGCAAAGATTAATGCCAGGTAGCACTTATCAATAATTGAATACCGGGTTTCTGCTTCAAGAATAGTTCTACTGAGATAGTAGAGGCTATTTTCATTCCCAGCATCATTCTTTTGAGGGAGAAAGGCACCCAATGACTGCTCTAGAGATGTCACATAAAGGATAAGTGGTCTACCTTCAACAGGTGGCATGAGTACTGGTGGACTCAAGAGGTATTTCTTGAGAACATCAAATGCTTCTTGACATTTTTCAGTCCACTGGTAAGTGACTCTTTCTTCAATAATTTGGTAAAGGGTAAAATTTTTCCTGCCAAATTGGCGATGAAACGCTGAATATAGGCTAAGTGTCCTTGAAGTCCTCTTAATTCATTCAAGTTATGAGGAGGTTACATACCAAGGATTGACTTGGTCTTCTCAGAATCGACTTCAATACCACGATGGCGTACGCCAAAGCCGTGAAATTTTCCTGAGGTTACCCCAAAAGCACATTTTAAGGGTTTCATCATTAAATTATGTTGTCGAAGCTTGTGGAATATGACATCCAAATCATCCAAGTGATTAGAACGTTGTTTGGATTTAACCACCAAATCATCCACATAGCATTCAACAAACTTCCCTAAAAACGGTTTGAAGATACGATGCATGGCGCGTTGATATGTTGCACCTGCATTCTTTAAGCCAAAGGGCATCACCCGGTAACAAAACACACCTTGAGGAGCTATGAAGGCTGTAGATTCCTCATCTTATGGGTCCATTCAGATCTGATTATATCTGGAATATACATCCATGAAATAAAGTACTTTATAGCCAGCCGTCGCATCAATTAAGATTTCTGTAATCGGAACTGGGAAATCATCTTTAGGACAATACCGATTAAGATCTCTGAAATCGATGCAAACCCTAATTTGTCCGTTCTTTTTCTTTACAGGGAAAATATTAGCTAACCACTTGGGATACTGAACTTCTCTGACAAAGTTAGCTTTGATCAGCTTATCCACTTCAGCTTCAATTTTGGAAGCATAAGTTGGGTGTGTTCTTCTCGCGGATTGCTTAAATCCTCGATGTTATTTTGGTAAACCCAAATGATGAGTAGCAACATCAGGATCAAGCCCAGGCATTTCTGTATAATTCCAAGAAAAAATATCTTTATTTTTCTTTAGAAAATAAATATACATCTCTTTCTCTTCAAGGGTCATGGCCGCACTAATTAAAGTGGGGCGTGGATCTTTCTCTGTACCCAGATTTACTTCTTTGAGTTCATCCACAGTGGTAGAGATACCCTCTTCAAATGCTGGAGGAGCATCTCTAAGATCTTTCTCTTCATCTTCATCATGTTCTATTTCTTCCGTTTCTACTTGAAAATTAGATGACAAAACAAAATTCTCATGATCATAAGAGATGTAAAAATTTTCACATTTTGAAGAAGAAGATTCCATTTCCGACCCTATTGATGATAAAGGGTCTTATTTGGGAAATAAAGAGGAGATGATGGATTGAGATTCGATATCATTATTAACCTCTAATGTTGCTATAACTTCTTCTGGCCTGATTGGAAAAGTATAGACATGTTGGACTTCAGCAGATGAAATGAAAACGTCACCATTTGTGCTTTCATAAATGTTTGGTAGGTTACCAATTTCTCCCATGTTGTCTGGCTCGATTTCCGTAATTGACATTATGGATCTTTCCATAAGAGTATTTTGATTTGGGCCTATTTTGTCAATTTGACTAATAGGTAACACATAATCTGTACTCACATGTGTAAATGGATTTATTGGAATTTTCTCCAAACCATATGGAGCATTAACATTGGTAATTTCCTTCATTGTAGATTTTTCTCTTCCCTTCATGTGATAAAATTCCACCTCAATGTATTGAGACTCACATGTCTTGAACGGGGCCTTATCACCATACAATTTTCCAACATTACCATTTAAACAGTATTTGAGACATTGATGGTATGATGAAGGAATAGTTTCATGCTGATGTAGCCAGGGTCTTCCAAGCATGACGTTGAAAGCTGAGTCTTGATCAACAATCATGAAATCCGAATTGGATACAAGATCTTCAAACTGAGTTCTGATTGTAACTTCACCCAGTGGTTCTTGTTCATTTTTATTGTATCCTTGTAACATCATGGTAGAAGGAGATAAATCAGATTTCGTGAGGCCCAATCGACGAAGTGTATGAATGGGCATGATGTTGACTCCTGAACCATTGTCAATGAAAGATCTTCGAATATATACACCATTGACTTTTCCAGATAAGTACAAAGGTTTTATGTTCCCATGCACAACATCATCTTCATCTTTATCAGTAAAAGATATCATTGCATGGAATTTTGCAGGATTATTCTCTATGTGATAGACTTCAGCTGCAGCAATTTCAGCTTCAAACTCATGAGGACTTGACAATGCTTCGATGAATGCTTCCCGAAGATCTTTTGACATATTCAAAGCATCCAAAATTGATAACTTTTCTGGTAATTGGGCCAAGTGTTTCAATATATCATACTTTTGATCTAGAGGTCTGCGTTTCCCAACAGGAATATGCGGTTTAACAGGTACCTTGGAAGAAGATGCATTGGAAGCTGATGCATCTTGTATTGACGTTGGAAACATCCTCGGTTTTGGAAGATTAAACTGATTAGATCCATTTACTTGCTGAGATAAAGAAGATGGAACATTTAATCGGTCTCCCAAAATAACTGTTCCAAAACTGAGTTGGCCATTGGTAGATGAACCTGCTTGTTCTTTTTGAGCTCGCTGAAGGGTTCTACCTCGAGTTTCTGCTGCATATACAGTGCTAGCAGGGGTAGAATTGGAGCAGTGGATTCAGAAAGATCCACATATTCCCCTGTATCCTGAACCTCTAGAACTTCCTCAGATTCCCTTATTAGATACAGAGAATTCAGGCTCATCAAGACTGGAATATGGATCTGTTAATTGAATCATATTAACAGAACCGAAGATTAACTCTTCGTCTGATAAAGACTCTTCCTGATTAGCTTGTTTAGGATGTTCCGTTTGGTGGGGCAGTGCCCATGGATTTGAAGTAGATGGCATAAAGTCTGCCAGAGTCAAAGACAATTTAGGCTTTGAAACATACTCATCTTCTTCTGATTCTTTTTTCTTCTTTGAATCAAGACGTTTCTTTGAGGATTTTCCCTCTGATGAAGAGGGTTTTACCGAAATATTCATGGTAGAAGACACAATTGGTTTCTTTAATTGTGTTCACAAAATGGCATGATTTTAATTGATTGTCTTTCTGACCATCCAATCATCATACTTCTGTGAATTTCTTCTTTTGACTTCTTTCCATTCACCTTCTTCCTCTAGAACTGTAGCATTAACACATGCTACCTGAGTCGAAGAACCTTTCAACTTGACATGCCCCAAGTCGACCATCTTTTGCAGGAGGTCTTTAAAGACAAAACACTCCTGGATGGGATGCCCCAACATTTGATGAAAGGGACAATAATTGGGACGGTCTTCATCTCCTTCCTTGTTTGGCATCTTGGGCACTGGTAATTGAACCAAATTATTTTCCAGAGCTGAAATGAAGTAACCGGGAACTTGCTCACTTTGGAAAGATTATGTTTTACTCTTCAAATCATCAAATTGTTTTTGTCATTGATCTCTTTGATCATTTGGACGAAATGACCTTTGTTGTTGGCGTTCAGGAGGTAGAGCCCTTCGAGATGATGAAGGTTTTGAAGTAGAAATAGGTACAGGTGCTTGTTTAAGCATAACTGTAGTAGTTTCTGCTTTACCCATTCTCCTTCCTGGAGCTGATGGAATTACATGAGATTTAACCTTATCCTATATAAGGGAATCTTCAATCTGCTGAGCGATTGAAGTAAGGTCTTGAAACCCTCCTGTGTATTTCACAGGGATCAATGGCGTGCGTAATTCGTCACGCAAATTTGCCACACAGATTGGCAACAGTTCCTCCTGAGGAAGTGCTAAACTCAGGAAATATGTTAATCCCTTCCAGCGAGCAATGAAATCAGAGAATCTTTCATTCTCCCTTTGCTTGCAGTTTGTAAGATCGAAAACTGTCGTTTTTGGCAAAGTTGAGCTGAACTGAAGAAGGAATTTTTGCCGAAGATCCTCCCATCTGATGATTGACCGGGATTGCAAGCTTGTATACCAGAAAAAAGATGGTCCTTGCAAGGTTCACACGAAGCATCTGAGTTTCACTGCTTCTTGCTGTTCTGGAGTTCCCATCATAGATCACAACAAGACACGTAATGTGTCAAATGTTTTTCAGGGTCGCCTGATCCATTGAAAGTAGGTAAAACAGGGTTTCCAAAACTGGATGGAGGAGAAATTGAATCTACTCATTCAGGGTAAACTTTCATTTCAGGTTGAACTTGTGCCCGTTTCCCTTCCACAGTTTCTAACCAAGCTGTTAATGACTCAATAATAGTTATTAACTTTTGAGAAACATCAGGTTGAACTTGGTTTTGGGTAGGTGCAATGAATGGAGCTTGGACAGACATGGTGGTTGGTGCTGCAACTAAAGGTAGTGCTGCCAACCATTGTTGCGTTTGACCTGTAGGATTAGACCTCTGAGGGTGTACTAATAAAGGAGGATATTTCTGATCCATCTCAGTAGTTAAAAAAATTCCTTCGGCTGTCGGACTTCAGCATTCTTAAGAAGAAGACTACCTTGAAGTAGTTTTGCATTCAACCTTCTTAATTCTTTCATTTCTTCCTCCTCTTGTGCAAACCTTTGCTCTAACGAGAGCAATTGACCTTCTCCAGAGGAAGGATATGTAACCTGATTCTTTCCCTTCCCTTTGTTGGATACCTTTTGGAGGGAGGGAAGTGGATTACCTAGGTTCTGAGCAATCCTTTGACTTCATGTACGCACACCTTCTTCATTTTTATCAGCGCGTACATTTTCTTGAGCAGGACGCTCTTCATCTGAGTCCCATGAGTGAGTCTCCTCTGGTGGATTAACAACAATGGCATTGATGACATTGATTGATTCATAATACATCGCATCCCTTATATCAACATTTCTGTGATATTTTCTTCTTTCATGTCTTTGATAAGACATTGCCTTTTGTTGATTTAATCTTTTAGGAACTTCTTGATGAGATATAACTTGGAGGGGATCTCCTGATAATTTGGCACTTCGTTCCTCTTGGGGCTTCTTCCCCAATCGAGAAAAGACCGATATTCTCTGAGAAGGGGATTGATCATTTGAAAGAGTCCCCAGTCTCGGGGACTGGGGATGTTCCTGCTGCTTCCGCTCAACTCCTCGAATCCCATTTGTTGAATCTGAGGGTTGGGTTAAAGGAGTCCCCAGTCTGACAAGCTGGGGTGGCTCTTGACATTCTATGTCTGAGATCATCTTAAAAGATATCTTGATCTTGCGAATCTTAGTTCAGAAATTAGCTGGATGCATTAACCTGTATCCACTTTTATCACCTGGTTCAACAGACCATTGGATGATTTCTGAAACTTCTGTCATTTGATGATGTGTTTTCTCCATACGAGAGGCTTGTGCAATATTTTCGCCGACTTGATGTAGGAGAAATTCAACAACTTGTTCTCTATATGCTTGATTTTGAGAGGAACTAGTTGAAGCCTATTCTTGAGAAAGCTTTTGATTATGAACAAAGCCCATTGACTGTGGTCGGCCATGGGCAATAACATTGCATGAGACCATTTTTTGCGAGCTTTGCTGACTGGAAAGCACTGTGAAATGTAGTGCTCCGTGAACACCACATCCTCTGATATGAACACCAGATGGAGCATTGGAAATTAATTGATGCAATTTTCTTAGTGTGCCAAGGCATGAACGTTGAAGGGTTCTCTGCTGCTTTTCAGCCTTCGGATACCGAGAGACTGATAGAGATGCCAAATCAATCTGACGTTGTAGCCCTTCTATTATCATAAGATGATGTTCATATTCATCATAAGATAATACCTTCTTATTCAATTGACAAAGAGTTTTCCATATGTTGAGACGAATATCATGGATTCCATCATCCGTCAACATCTTTGGAATGTCGTACTGGGAGTCAGCCAAAGGCCAAAACATGACTGGTACCTCACCTTTTGCCAGTTTTTTCCTCATTTCCAGCATTTCCTCTTTATCATTAAATGAAGATTCTTCTACCTGTTTTGACCAGAGTTGGTGTTTCCTTGTTGCTTCATCATATTCAACAAGATTGGTAGAGAAATCATTGATCAAACTAGAAGATGTATGACTTAGGGGTGGTTCGGAGAATGACCTACACCCTGGGCTATCTTCTGATTGAGAAAGTATTTCACTTGCTAGCGATAAAGCATCAGACATGACTGGTTTCGCATTTGCAAGTGCCTCAAGATAAGAGGGCTTTCTCGGCACTACATTGTCCACTGGAGTATTTTCCAGGCAATGTGAATCACTACTATGGAGAGGACTTTCGCAGCGAAGTTCATCATCATGGGGAGGACCACCATAATGGGTTACAACAAAAGATGAGATCTCTTGCTCCTTGGTCTTCTGACCACACAGAGGGTTCTTGTGGCTCTCATCTGAAGAAGAAACTTCAAGATTGACAGAATTTTCATGAAGCAAGCCTTCATGAGGAAGTGTCTGTTGAAGACTTTCAGAATTAATGTTCCCGTTATTGAGAACTGAGGGAGTAGAACCTTGAATTACAATAGATAAATGTCTGAGGGCTTCATGAACTCCAGCATCGAGAAAGGCCTTGTTACAGATTGGCCTTTGATCTCCTGACTATGTTGGGCGGATATTTTTCTTAGATGCCTTCTTACTCGCTTTGGAAACCACTTTTTGACGAAAGTGGTTACTCTGAGAAGGTGTATGTGCCTGATCAGGAATGATGGTCAGGTTAGGCTGACGATCTCCACTCAAATCAGGTGTATGTGCCTGACTTGGTTGTCCGTATGATATGGGGGAGTATGCCACATAACCCTCTTGGACTGGAACAGATGTGTGTGTCTGTTCCAGAGTGAATCGTTGATGTGTCACTCAACTGCTAGGGATAGATTTATGTGTCTTTCCCTGAGATGATGCCGAAGTTGTTATGATATCCTGGCAAGCATCCAGAATATGAGCAGGAATTTTCTTCTGCTCTTTCACCATTGATAAAATATGTTTGGTGACTTCAGCCGCCGGAACAGGGATATACGTCCATTCCGGGCTTGGAGTAGGTGTATGTGCCTGCTCCTGTCCTCCTTTTCCTGTCAGTGAATCCTGACAGTACTCAAGTGTGGAGGCAGAGAGTTGAGTCTGCCTCCTGTTTGTCGTCGGGGCTTTCCGACTGACTTCTCCGTGCGCTACCAAGCGAGACTGTTGGTAGGCTTGATTAGTATTAGCAGGTGTATGTGCCTGCTAATTACACTTGGCCAAACGCGGTTGACGAGATCCATCATATGTAGTCAGATGAGCCTGCTGACTAACTGGTGATGTATAAGCAGGTGTATGTTCCTACCTATAGTACTCCGCTGGAATTTCCTGGCGGGATTGTCTTGATGCTTCCAGACGAGTCTGCTGGACAGCGGAATTAAAACAAACAGGTGTGTGTTCCTGCTTGTTGTTTGCCACCAAGTTAGGTTGGTGGACTTCTCCGGAGATGACAGGGATGAAAACCTACCCATTGTTAACCGGATTCCATCTCTGGCGGTTCATCTTGCCTACTCGGGTTCGAGGAACCTGAGCTGAATTCCTAGAGTCGGTACCCTCATCAAGCTGAGGGCGCACTACCGCACGAGTTTGGTGGCGATTGTTGATGGGAGCCCTCGGGAAGGACTCCTGTCTTTTTGAATTAAGGCCTTGAGGGACCTGCTCATTCACTTCCTCAGAGTAAGGGAGTGAATGGAAATTGCGTTCCGGGGATAACGACCCGAAATGGTTGGAGACGGTAGTCAGCACCGCCTGCCTCTTAATCACTGGTCGTCGTTGTCCGGATAACCTGTGTGAGTTGTTCACTTGGAGGGCCTGTCGGGAAGCCTCCAGAGTTGGAATGGTACCATGTTGACGGTACTCCCTAACCAGCTCATTTGATACCCAGCGTTGAAGACGCTGAGTAGGTGATGTCATCCTCAGAGCGGATGAAGATCTAGTAGGAATAGCAGCAGTGTTATTTACAACAGCAGTATTCACAGATGTGAATTTGAGACCAGCCATTATGAAAATATAGAAGATCTTGGAAAAGAGTGCCTGTTTGATATAACAGACGTAATCAAGATAAAATTCATCCACTTCATCCTTTTGGATGAGCACATATGTCAATGATTGTTTTTGTTAGCCCTCTTACTGACTTTTAAATAGGGGATTTAACAAATAAGTAAAACACCACTTTAACTTGGTTAAGGATTCACGTCGGGTTCACCATTTTTTGTTTTTCACGGAATTCAGGGATGACCTCTTGGATGGGAGATTCAAACGTTCTGATCGGTTTCTAGCGGGTTTTTTTCGTAGAACCATAAACATCCAATGATTCCACATCCGGTTGGACCTACTTTCCAAAGGTAGGCGCTCATTAGCTTGTGGACTGATGAGGCTTAGGAATTTTCATTGGTCAATAGGATGGGAGGTCGGACTCATCACAACTTTTTGAGTGGAATTATTGTCTACTCCGGGACTCTCTTTATAGATTTAAGTTATGTTCGTGAATCCTTATTACATTACCAAGTATAAAATGAGATTTACTTTAGTTTTAAAAATCAATGGTTAAATATGTAAGAAATTTAGAGAATATTTTATATGTATTCGAGGTTCTTCATCAATAGAGAATCATCTGTATCTATTTAGAGATTCTTGGTCAATGGTATCTTTCAAAACATTTATATAAAAGTCTCTTGGTCATTATGATGACTAGGCTGGTTTTAAAGCCACTCAGTGGGGCAGTTGAAGTTTATTGTCATTCAGAAGGACATGTATTATTTTAGAGTTGGGATCGAACCCATAAAGGGTATACCTACCTATCCTTTGTTTTGGAAAAGGAATCTGAACCCACGTATTTCGAGTAAGGGAGTATGACATTTATGATTGATGGCTCAAAGAAAGATGTCATAATTACTTTTACACTCTAAGCTCACGTGAGTCATTCTCGGTGTGAGAAACAAGAGGTATTGGTAAAAATTAGACAATTGTGCCATGAAAGATGCAATCATAAGAAATGGTTTGGGGCTTATGTATGTATGACTGCCCAGATAGATGAAGGTTTAGGATTTACTTTTAGGGAGAAAATCCAGGAACATGGTCCATAAAGGTATATGTGCTTCATGGAGATTTGAATACTCTAATTTGGGACTTATTCATGAAAAGGAAACCCAAATTAGGAGAGGATTGATAACTGGGTTTTACTCCTGAGAAGGAATCCCAGATCAAACAAAAATTAGGACTGGTTAAGGGAAATTAAGGGACTTGGGGCTTACTCCTGAAAAGGAAGCCCAAAATTTATGACTGGGACTTATTCCTGAAATGGAGGCCCAGGTTTGGGGACTTGGGGCTTACTCTTGAAAAGGAAGCCCATGATTATGACTGGGTCTTATTCCTGAAAAGGAGACCCAGGTTAGGGATTAAGGTTTGGGGCTTACTCTTGAGGAGGATGCCCATATTTGATATTGGGGCTTACTCTTAAGAAGGATGCCCAAAATTAGAGGACTTGGGGCTTACTCCTAAGAAGGATGCCCATATTTGAGATTATGATTGGGACTTACTCATGAGGAGGATGCCCAAGTTAAGGAATTAAGGTTTGGGGCTTACTCCTGAGGAGGATTCCCATGATTATGACTTATAACTGGGGATTATTCCTAAAAAGGAGACCCAGGTTAAGGATTCTCTCATCTTAAAGGATGAGGTTGAATGAATGAACTCTCAATCTTTGGTGACATAAAGATGTATAAATCACTATGTTTTGAGAGATATTCCACAGAATTCCTTTCAAATAAGGAAGTCAAATCAAGAAATCATGCCATAAGTGGCTTTGAAGAGTATATCGAAGACTGAATCTTGAATAGGAAAGGTGAAATGGCTTAAGAGGGGTGAAATGGGCAAGAAAGGCACCCAAAAAGGGAGGGGCGCACAGGTCTTGGAAGGCGCGCAAGTACTGCGGCGGCGTGCAAGTATTGGTCGCGCAGGTATACCTGCGCGACACGTGGGGTACTTGGGCGGTTTTCAACCAGAATTGAAATACTTGAGCGACTCTTTATTAAACCCTTTAGAATCCTCTTGAGGTTCTTCCAGAAAAGGGACTCGCAATTTCTATTGAAGGAATAAAGGCGGCGCGCAAGTGTGGCCACTTCCCTTAAGGGCTGGCCACTCAGGCGCGCAAGTGTTGATGTATTTCAACACATAGGCCTTATTCCCTCTCTTTAGATCTTCCATTCTAGGTAAGAAATTACCTTAGAAGTGTTCCGGAAGCTTTGAGAAGAGACTTGGGCGTCGGGAGCTTCAATCCGAGTTTTTGGAAAAAGATCATCTCGAATGGGGGGGCCACTGGGTCTATTTATAGGAAGGAGAAGACCCTGGGCGGTTACCGGGAGGTTATCAATTAGGTCGTGCAAGTCACTTGCACGACCATAAGGCGTCACGCAAGTAGACTTGCACGACCACTAGGCAGCGCGCAAGTACTTGCACGACCACTAGGCGGCGCGCAAGTGTACTTGTGTGACCATGAGGGAACTTGCGCGACCTATGGGAAACGTTCTCCTTGTTCATCCCTTTGTCGATTTTTGATGTTTATTCAAAGGATGAATCACTTTGGACTAAGGAATTTCCTTTTTTTTCAGTCGTTAGACTCTATGATGGAAATGAGCGCCAACAGGGATTGTTCTAGATCTTCCATCATTGTCAGGACATGTTGAGAAAAATTATTTTCCAAAAAATAAATGTATACCCATTTTGGTGTGGGGAAGAAATATGATTATTCCCATGATTCATAGCCGAGTAATGTCAACTAGGTCCTGTAATTGATGCCATATTTTCAGGACATGAATTATATGTATGACGAGGTATTGTCATCTTATAATGGGTTGCCACAACATTTTCATGATTGGTGTCATATGTGAAAGAATTAATTTTAATAAAATCATGGGCCACAACCATATTTTCATTTAGAGCTTCATTGGTAAGGGAATTTATTTTCATCCACTCATGGGTTTTCACTGAATTTTCATGATGGACCTGAAATGAAGGAGATAAGATTTTCATCTGTTCATGGTTTTCACCATTATTTTCAAGACATTATTGATATGTGTGAGCAAGGTTTTTCATCTGCTCATGGGTTGACACCATATTTTCATGATGAGATTAATAAGTACAATCAGTTATTTGCATACGTTCATTGAATGCCACTATATTTTAATGGATGTATTCCTCGGTGAGAAGAAGAATAATGGATAATTATAAGTTGTTTAACCATCACCCTCTATGGGCCACTCTGGGGACCTAGGCTTGAGTGACTTCAGCTGAAGCCCATGGGGAATTTTCTTCTTCATGGAGAGGATGTTAGGTTTCCAGACATTGGCATTAGAAACCACTAA
The DNA here is from genome assembly GCA_963277665.1 of Viscum album. NCBI lineage: Eukaryota > Viridiplantae > Streptophyta > Magnoliopsida > Santalales > Viscaceae > Viscum > Viscum album. Next base: position 1,665,309,508 of record OY728143.1, on the reverse strand, counting down.
TATAATCCCTCTAGAGAGACCCATGTTTTGTTGGGATTATGATGATCGGACCACCTCATTAGAATCCCTAAATTAAGGGAAGGTATTCTTCTCTCATTCCATGGACAAGATCCTAAAAAGGTTTATAAGAACCCTATTTTTTATTACATAGTAAAACATGATTTATTACATAGAATCATTACTTGATACAACATAGAAGATATAGCGGTATAGTGTCTTTGGGTCTTAGGAACATTACATAATTACTTAAAATATTAAACACAATATCAATATTGAAAACTTCCTTTACATGCCCAATACATTGTCTCGTATATATCATTACATGGGATAACCTGAGGACATGCATAAGAAAAGGGTTAGATATAAAGCCCAATAAGGGAGTAAACATGGGGTAACATGAAGAATACAAAACATGTTAGGCAATAGGCATATAAATGGACCATAAGAGAAACATGAACATAAAGGCATGATATAACATGATTATCATAACATGGAAATGTGGAAAAAACATTTGACAAGGTATTAGCATGATCCAAGGATAATTTCACATGGAGCATGAGTAAACCCTCATTATACATGAATTATCATGAACATACCTTCATTTCAAAAGATGTATCGGGATTCTAATCATTACCCAATGCATTGGAGTGCTATTAGGATGCACCCTTCTTAAACATTTCCTTTCATGCATAAGTGTGCCACATGGATCATACAACACAGTTTCATTAAACATCGTCATTTATTCCATGAAAAAGTAATGTTGAAATCATACGTAAAACTCTATAATAAATAAGTAAATGTGCATAAATGAGAATACCCTTGATAGATAAATGGGCATGGTATTCACTACCCAATGACTTTGTCTTTAGAAGAATCACAGTGCAATTTCGGTAGCAAAACAACATGACATATGAATTCGTAAAAATGGATGATGAGAGAGAAAGGGGAGTATCATCATATTTACCTGAAATAAATAGTAAGGGGTTCATATAGAAACATGTCACAAAAATGTAATGCAATTTAGATTCATAAAACTAAATAATTGCTTGAATGTAAATAAGGAGAGAGAAATTCATTACGAAATTTCGGCATGATAACAGGTGTACATGGGAAGCATTTCTAAGAGATAAAGGGTTATATCATACTTTCACCATAAATAGGGAGGTATGGGGTGGTAAGAAATAATACCCCAACATATATAATTTAAAATAAAAGTGCATTACAACATAATGTAATTTGGACAAAATGAGAAAAGAAGAAATCCATTACTTGGATTTGGAGAGGCTTAAGAGAGGCTTTTTGGGAGCTTGGGGAACCTTGGGGGGGCTTCTAGAGAGGAGAGGTTAATGGGTGGATTAAATTACATGGATTTTAGTGAAGAAGAAGTTGGAGCATGGGTGGGTTTATTTAGGAAAGAAGAGGGAATTCTTTATTATTTAGGTTTGGGACACCACATATTAATCTATTTAAAAACAAAAAACCAGCCCAAGATTTTTTCAATATTTTTTCCCAAAGGGGAGTGGAAAACAATATTTTATAAGGAAAATGTATGATCCTTTTAAAATAATATGGTTTCATGTGTGGAGGTGAGTCACACTCTCCAAGAAATCAGTTCAAAATTCTAAAATGTTTTATATGTCTTGGAGGGTCCACTAAGGCTTTGTAAAAAAATCAAACAAATATAATATCACAGTATTTTAATGGTAAAACAAATGTTGGCCAAAAATAATTTTTATAGTATTTTATTGAATCAATTTTTTTTCATTATGATGTCATAAATCACAATATATATATATATATATGATATTTAATTTTTACCCAACAATTCAACTGTCTTAGAAAATTTTGAAAAATTCACCATTGAATAATTTAGACATCTCGATTCCGAATATAATATTAATTTTATGAAAATAATTTTATAAATATGTGAATTTTTACATTTAAAATAAAAACCGACATTTAACGAAAATTCATGTGTTTTGACCCAAAAAGCTTTCAAACCATAAAAATTAAAATTATATTCATAAAAAACTTATAATCATTTAAATTTAATAAAAATTAATTTATTAATAATATTTCATCAAAATATTATTTAATTTAAAAATCCATTAATTCATCAAAATATATTTCATTAACTGAATATTAAATAAATATAACAGTTTTTCTTTAAAAACTATTTACTATGTAACAATAATAAAATTAATGTATATTATCTATAAAAATAATAATGTATATAATCACCGTGCTAGGGTATTGTTACATAACCCCTTATAACACCCGCGTAAGACCGAAGGGTAAGGTGTGCGATGGTGACAGACTCTTGGGGTGGCTCGGATAACATCACTCATGAAGTAATCTTTATCAACTTCCAATTATCTTGTAGGCGGTTCAGCTCAAGCTTGACGTGTTCATGATCAAATTGGTCTTGGTCAAGAGAGAAGCGCAATTATTTCACCTCATTTCTGAGTTCCGATAAATGGGATTCATATTGAGAAATTCTACTAGATGAGGCCATCACTTCTTTTTTCTGAGTAAATGGTTTTTTAAATCCCTATATTTATTCTAATCATATGATAACTGTTTAACGACTATATTAGTAATGGTCACAATGCCTAATAGTATTTTAAAATAAAAAAACATAAATCCAATTTATATTATATGTTTTATATATTTTTAATAAGAAATTTAATTAGATCAAGTGGAATTTTCATTAATTAAAGTTTGTGTCATCACAATATTCCCCCCATATGAAATTTCACCCTTGAAATTTCATTTTAAATTCTTAGCCAAAAACAGGTGGGGTAGGTTTCCTTCATATCCCCCCTCCAGTTCCCATGATTCCACATCGTAGTTATGGTTTCACCGTAAGTACCTTGACCAGGTGGGTAGTCTTGTTTTGTAGAACATTATCTCTATGATCCTAGATCTTCATAGGCTGCTCCTCAAAATAAATATCATAATCTAACTGTACTACCTCTGAATAGAGTACATGTGAAGGGTCTGGTATGTACTTCCTTAAGAGGGATAAATGAAAGGCATCATGTACATTGGCCATTGTAGGTGGAAGTGATAGTCGATAGGCCACAACCCCTACACGATCAAGAATATCGAAGGGGATAATGTACCTAGGACCTAACTTCCATTTAATTATAAACCTCGTGACCTTCTTCCATAGAGATATGCACAGAAATACCATGTCTCCATCATTGAACCCAATGTCTCGGTGATGGTTTTCTGCATAACTCTTCTATCGACTATGGGATTCCATGATATGCTACTGAATGGTTTTCAACTTCTCCACAATTTCTTCAACCATTTCAGGTCCTAGATTTTTACGCTCACTGACTACATGCCATCATTCTGTTTTTCTTCACATTTTCCCATAAAGGGTTCCATATATTTCAATTTGTATGCACAAGTGGGAACTAGTATTGTAGGAGAATTCAACTGGTGGAAGATGTTGGTCACATCCTCCTTTGAAGTCCATAGAACTTGATCTTAACATATCATCTAGTTTCTAAATATTTCTCTTAGATTGGCCATCAGTTTGAGGATGATAGTCCATAATAAAGATAATTTTAGTGCTTAGATCATGTTGGATTCTTTTCTAGAACTTCGATGTGAATCTCAGATCACAATCAGATACAATAGATATTGGTAATCCATGCAACCTTACAACTTATATGATATAGATCCATGAATTTTGATCTAATGATAAGTCTTCTCAAATTGTGATAAAGAAAGTTGTCTTCGTAAGACGATCCACTTTGACCCATATAGCATTGTTTCCTTTGGATGTCCTTAGAAGACCATTGAAAAATTCCATGGCAATGTTGTCCCACTTCCATGTTGGTATGGGTAGTGGTTGCATCATTCTCTTAAACTTTTTCAACGAAGCCTTCACTTGCTGACATACCAGGCAAATTGATGTATATTGAAGAATCTCCCTTTTTATATTGTCCCACCAAAAGTTTTCTCAGAGATCTTGATACATATTTGTGCTCCCCATGTGAAATATAAGGTTGAGTAATGTGCTTCATTCAGAATATCTTTCTCTATCTCTTGATCAGATGGTACATATAATCATGACACAAATGTCACAGTTCTATCATTGCCAACCATGAACTTTAAGGATTTCACATTTCTAATAGCTTCCACCCTTTTCAGAATTTTCACATCCTTGTTTTGAGAATCCATTATTTTCTCAATGAGGGAGGGTTGAGAAATCATTTGAGAACATATTTATTATGTTCTTACCTTAATTATTTCCATATACATACTCTATAAATCAAAGACGATTGGATCCTTTTCAATTCTCATCATTGATAAAGATAATAGATCCTTTCTACTTAAATAATGTTCTACCTTGTTTTCCCAACATGGATGGTAGTGGATTGAGAAGTCATAATCTGTGATGACCTCTATCCATCTTTATTGGAACATATTTTTCTATTTTTCTATGAATATATATTTGAGGTTCTTATGATTAGTATATATCTCACAATTTTTTTTCCATTGAGATAACGCCACAAGATTTTCAATGCAAAGATCATAGCCTCCAACTCCAGATCATGTGTGGGATATTTTTCTCATATATTTTCACCTTCCATGAGGAATAAGAAATCAATTTATCATTCTTCATTAACACACAACCAATTACCTTCTTTGAACCATCACTAAATATGACAAAAAGTTTTTTACTTATTGGTAGTGTGAGCGCGGGCATAGTGATATGCCTCCTTTTAAACTCCTTGATGCTCTCTTCACATTCATCATTCTATGAAAACATTACTTCCTTATGAGTTAGATTTATAATATTGTTGGATAATTATGTGAAATTTATCACAAATCGGCGATAATATCCAGCTAGCCCTAATAAGTTATAGATATGCATTACTGATGTTGGCATCAAAAATCCCTCAAATGAAGCAGTCTTGGAGGGATCCATAGATATCTCATTGCTTGTGATGATGTAACCCATGAATGAGACCTCCTTCAACCATAACTCACAATTTCTATACTTTTCATAGATATTATCCTTTCACATGGTCTCTATTACTATGCTTAAATACTCTTCATGATACTCCTTGGTTTTGGAAAAAATTATAATACCATATATAAAATATAACAAATATTTGTCGAGGTAATCTCTAAAGACTCTATTCATCAAGTATATGAATATTTCTAGAGAATTAGTGAGTTTGAAAATAATAACAATAAATTCATTGTGTTTGTATCTTGTATGAAAATTGGCCTTCGGGATATCCTCCTTCATTACCCTTACTTGGTAATATCTTGACCAAAAATCCACCTTGGAAAATTATTGTGCTCCACGTAGCTGATCGAACATGAAAAATATTCATGGGAGAGGATACATTTTCTTTATCATGATTTTATTGATATCATGATAATCAATGAAAACATTCATTGAATCATCCTTCTTCGTGATGAATAGGACTGGGGCACCCCACGATGTAGCATTTGGGTATATAAACACTTTATTCAGATTCTCCTATAGTTATTTCTTCCACTCCTCAAGATCCACAACAACCATTCTATATGGAGTCTTGGATAATGGAAACACCCTAGTTATAAGGTCAAATGAGAATTCAACATCTCTTCTAGGTGGAATACCAGGAAATTCTTCAAGAAACACTTTATGTAATTCCCTCATATTAGGAATGACTTCAAGCTTGGTTTCCTCCTTAGACTCAATCATCTGATCTAGATACAAGTACTTATAGTGAATTAATATCCACACTTGAGATAAGGGTTCTAATATTCATCTTCCTCCTTGGACTTGCATAGAATTATTGGTCGATTCTTCATATGGAGGGTGATGGCCCTTCCATGGAAATTTATATTGTCTCTATATAAGGAAATACAATCCATGCTAAGAATTGTCAAAAATTCCACCATAGTGTATATGATGAGGTTCAACAGAAATTCCAGTCCACAAATTATGACAGGGGAGGATTTATATTGATGGGATTAAATAATTTACCCATTGTTCGTACTAACCGACATCTTTAGTTCCATGATTTGGGGTGGTGTTTGGAATTTTCTACTAAAATTTTGGGATAAAAAATAATGCATAGAACTAGAATCAAAAAGTACATTCTCTATTCTTGAATGAATAACTAGTGTACCTATAACCACTTTGTTTTTAGGGTTCACTTAGGAAATAGTGATTGAAAAAACTCATCCTTTCTACCATGGAGGTTGTTGGTTGCCTTATAAGACCCTTATCTTATGGAACTGATTTTCAAGGTTCATGGTTCTTTGTAGTTGAAGTAATGAACAACATTTTGAGGGTCGAACAGAGCATTCCTCCCCTCTTTCACAGCCCTTGGATTTTCTTATCAGTAGTTCACAGCTAGGTTCCCTTCCCTTCCACACCTAAAGCATTTACTCGTCCCATTTAGGCATTTACTAGGGTGTTTGTCTCTACACCATTGGAAAGTGGGGTGCTTTATTTTCATATCACCATTGGCTTTATCCATCAGACCGCTATAATTTGAAGGCCACCTCTTGCTTCTTATCCCAATGATACCCCTAAGATTCTCCGATCTCCATTCACTACTACAAAAATGGACTATATCAGCTCTAAAAAAAGGGATTTAACAACGCAAAAAATGCACTGTAATGATCAGAGCACATATAGGGGGGTCCCTTTTATCAGCGCTCCAAAAAGCGCTGATAAAGGCCGCTTTTATCAGCACTAAAAAACGCGCTGATAAAAGACCCCTTTATGGGCGCCTTTTTTGAGCGCTGATAAAAGGGGCCTTTATAAGCGAGTTTTTTAGCGCTGATAAAGGGGCAGTCATCAGCGCTTTTTAAAAGCGCTCATAAAGGTCAAAAAAAATTTAAAAAAAATTAAAAAAATACGAGGGGAGTGCTTTTATCAGCACTTCACGCCCCTTTTATCAGTTCCAGGAGGTCTCCCGCGCGTTGCCCTTCCCGCACATCCCCCATAAGGGCACACCCCCTTCCCGCGCATCCTCCATACATGCTCACCCCCTTCGCTTCCACCCGAACTCGAACCCGGGACCTTCCCCCTTTCGTGGCTGCACCTTTACCACTATGCCATTTCATTTTGTTCTCTATTTAATGATGTATCTATATATATATATAGTTATATTTATTCATATGTTGATATAGATTCATATTAATATAAATATATTTATTCATATATTAGTATATATATATTAATTTGTATATTAATATACATATAGTCATAATTTATTATACGTATATTTATTTGTATATTAATCTATACTTATAAGATTAGTTTTAAATAAATTTATGAAAAAATATGTTTTTTATGTGTGTTTATAAATAAATAATTAAATACATACATAGATAGATAGATATAAACAACACACAGACACACACACACACAACCACATATATATTTATGAATAAACACATATATATGTGTATTTTAATAGCCATAGAATGTACTTATAAGATTAGTTTTAAATACATTTTAGAAAGAATATGTTTTTGATGTGTGTTTATAAGTAAATAAATAAATATATATATATATATATACATATATACAACACACATACACACACATAGACACCCACACACACACAAAAAGATATATATTTACGAATAAATACATATATATGTGTATTTTAAAAGGCATATAATGTTAAAAAGACCATAACATATAATATAGAATTCTATTTCAACACCAAAACTAGTCAAATCATAGAAAATGAAATAATCTTCGATATGACATGTGGTACAGGCCTAACAGACATCCGGATCAGAAGTTATACTTGGTTGATTGTTAACAAATATGGGTATCCCGTCCAAAAACTCAGTTTTGGAGGCCTTCTGGGCATTGTTTGGGCTCGGAAAATGTGAAATAGGCTTTACCTAGGTCACTAGTATGTAGAGCTCGTCGCATGCTCTGATTTGATATGTTGTAGAGCTCAAACGGACACCTGGATCAAAAGTAATGACCGTTTAAAGTTTGAGTTACATTTTCAACATATTTTAGATATTTTATTAATTTTTTTATTTTTTGTGTCCTCAAATTTTTATTAAATGATTTTTAATTGATAATAATTAAAAAATTATTAATTAATAATATTTTTTAAAAATATTTTGAAGCCATTATCATTAAATTTCTTATATATTAAATGTAATAGTCTATTTATACGTATCTATAACATATTTAAAAAATATATATTGTATTTATATCAATATAAATATACTTATATAACAAAATTTTATTTTTCATGAAAAAATATTTTTTTTGAAACTCAACATTTATCAGCGCTCTGTAAAAATGCTAATAAATCCTCCCTTTATCAGCACTTCTTTTAGCACTGATAAAGGCCCCCTTTATCAGCACTTTTTTTTAGCAATGATAAAGGGGTAGCGCTTCCCTTTCCAGTTTTTGGCATATTGATTTATACCGTTAGGGCACACCAGAAATTTTCATCATAGCTATCGAAGTCACAGATTTCCAGGGCTTTCCGTAGGCTATGATTCACCCCACAAAAGAAGTGATCAACCTTTCATTAAGGAGTAATGACAATGGTGGAGTTGTATCGTGAATTCATTTGGAAGTTTTCCTCGTATACTCCAATGGATTCATCCCCTTTTTTCTCTAGGGCATGGAAGTCCCTTTCCATCTTATAGTAGAGGTTGCGAGGAAAATATTTGGCGATTTTTTTTCTAGAAATCCTTCCAATCCAATGCCTCAATATCATCCTCATGATTATTATTTTTGATCAATTTCTACCATTGATTAGATTCACCCTCTATATGATAAACATCAAGAAGAACCCTGTCTTGTTTGAATCATTGAAGGATGGAGAAGATATTTTCAATGGATTTAATCCATTTTTCAGAAATTGAGGGATATGATGATCCTTTAAAAGTTGGAGGACTTTATCTCATGAATCTCTCCATTGTGACTTTTTCTTTATTGGGCGGGGGGTTTCACGTTTCTCATGACCCATGTTTCTATTCAAATCTTGAGTTAACTGAGTGAGTATCATGAAAAAGTTAATGATTCGTGCTCCCATTGGACTGGGCATCTCATTAGAACAATCATAACATTTATCTTCGCATCGATTGTTAGCTCGAGTCCTCCTATTATCATCCATTTGATAGGATAAAAGAAAAGTTAGGGTTAAAACATAAAGATTAATACAAAGAAAAAAACAAATGAATAATAAATAACGTTTATTTCCATAACATATGAATGTGTAGGCTTTAACCTTTGATATCCATGATCTACTTCCCAACATTTATTCTTAGGGGAATTTTTTTATTCCATTAAAAATGGTTCATACTAAGCTTGTCAATTTACCAAATAATATCTCTTGGGAGTTTCATAACCAAGAGTCCAACAAAGGCCATTGTTGTTTACCAGGATACCCCTGTTCAAGCCTGAAACTCCTTGTCGGAGTTTTCACTCCTAGGTATATATATGCAAGAGAAAGATCTACAAGCTCATATCTAGACAAGGATGTATTTTCTTGATAAACCAAATTCACAATACTCACCAAAATTTATGTATTTATTTATTATACTTATTCTTATCTCTATGTATTCACTAGGGTTTTCTAATACTAATCCCAAAAATAACAAAACCTATCCTTTAATACCAACTATAACAAATCTGATTTTTGTTAGTCACTTAAACATGATTTTTCTACATAAATATTTCACTAGATAAAACATAGAATATTGATAGGTCTAGTGTCTTTGGGACTTAGGATCATTAAATAATTACTTAAAACATGAAACACATTAACTTTATTGAAAACATCTTTTACATGACCACTACATTCCCCCGTACTTAGCATTGAATGGGATAACCTAAGGACATGCCTAAGAAAAAGGTCTGCAATACTTCCTAGTAAGGGAGTAAACAAGAAATAAAATGTAGAATAAAATACATGTTAGGAAATATAAATATCAATGGAGAATAATAGAAACATGAACATAAAGACATGATATAGCATGATTATCATAACAAGGAAATGTGTCGACAACACATAACATGATATTGGCATGAGCCAAGGTTCATTACACATGGATCATGAGTAAACAGTCATTGTAAAATAATTATCATTAGTAAAACCTCATTGTACTTAAAGTATCATGATACTAATCTTTACTTCATGCATTAGAGTGCTATCAGGGTGCACCCTTCATAAACATTTCATTTCATGCATAGGTGTGCCACATGGATCATACAACATGGTTTCATTAAACATCATCATTTATTCCATGACAAAGGAATGTGGAATTAATATATGAAATTCTATAATAAATTAGTAAATGTTCATAATGGTGAATACCCATGACAGATAAATGGGCATGGTATTCACTACAAAATGACGTTGGCTTGATAAGAGTTGAAGTGCAATTTCGGCAGCATAACAACGTGACATAAGAATTCATAAAAAAAATTTATGATAGATAAAGTGATGTCTCATCATATTTACATGAAATATAAAATAAGGGGCTTATATAGATACATGTCTAAACAAATGTTATAGGATTTAAAATCATAGTACGAATGAATTGCTTGAAGGTATATGAGGGGAGACAAATTCCTTACAGAATTTCGGTATGGTAATGGATGTATATAGGTGGAATTAATAAGAGATAAATGGGTATCTAGTAATTCAAACATAAATAGGTAAATATGGTGGAGGTGTGAAATTATACCCCAATATTTTTAATTGAAAATAAAATGGCATAACAACATAAATAAATTTGGAAAAAAACGAGAACGGAAGAAACCCCTTACAAAGAAGTGTGATCCCAAAGGCTCTAGAGAGGCCTGAGAGAGGCTTATTAAAATCTTGTAGTTCCTTGGAGGATTCTAAAGGGAGGATGGAAGAGGTTTTATGAACTAAAAAAGCTTTGAGTGAAGAGGAAGTGGGTGCTTGGGTGGGTTTATATAGGAAAGGAGATGAAATTCATTATTATTTAGGTCTGGGACAACTCACATTAAACTAATTAAAAACACAAAACATACCATGGGTTTTTACCATTGGTTATTCAATAGGGGATTTTAAAATAATATTTTATATGTAAAATGTCCTAAATTCTTAAAATAGTAGGGTTGCCTATGTAGAGGTGAGTCGTACTCTCAAGGAAATCAATTTAAAAAGATAAAATGATTTATAAGTCTTGGAGGGTCCACTATGGCTTTGTAAAATAAATCAAAGAAACCTAAAATAAAATTATCTTAATAGTAAATCATATATTTTATTAACGTAATGATTATAATATTTTATTATATCACTTTTATGTCATTATGATGTCATAAAACACATTATATATTTACACTATATTTAATTTTACCTCAAAAATTTGACTGTCTTAGAAAATTATGAAAACATCACTATTGGATAATTTCGACTTCCTGGTTCCAAAAATAATATTTATTTTATTTAAATAATTTCATAAATATCTGAATTTTCAATTTTAAATAAAAACTGACATTTATCGAAAATTCATGGGTTTTGACAAAAAAAACTTTCAAAACATAAAAATTAGATTTATATTCAAAAGAAATATTTGATCATTTATATTTAATAAAAATTAATTTTGTAATAAGATTTAATTAAAAAATTATTTAATTCATTTACCCATTAATTCATCAAAATATATTTCTTAATTGAATATAAAATAAAAATACTATTTTTGTTTTAAAAACTATTTACAAAGTAACAATAATAAAATGAATGAATATTCTCTATAGAAAAAATAATGTACATAATCATAGTTCTAGGGTCTTGTTACATAACCCCTTATAGCACCCACATAAGACTAATGGGAATGTCGTGTGATGGTGATAGACTCTTGGGGTGGCTCAGATAACATCGCTCAGGTGGTAATCTTTATTAACTTCCACTCCTCCCATAGGCAGTTCTGCTCGAGATTAACGTGTTGAAGATCAGATTAGGCTTGGTCAAGAGAAAATACCAATGACTCTACCTCCTCTACAAGATCCAAAAATGGGCTTATTTTGTAGAAATTCTTCTAGATGATGCCATATCTTTCAGTTTCTGAGTAAATTAGATTTGTTAAAGCCCTATATTTTTACTCATCATGTGATAACCGTTTAATGACTATATTAGCAATGGTAAAAATGTCCAACAATATTTTAATCCAAAAACATAAAAAAAATTATTTTCATAGGTTTTACATATCCTTAATAAGACATTTAATTAGATCAAGAGTAATTTTTATTAATGAATTTTTGGGTCGTTACAAGGTTTAAGATGGTTATGTGTGTTGTCTGCTTCTAGACTACCAACTGTCATTGAGTAGGAAACTAGAAGGGATTAATGTGATGGAGGGACTATCATTATTCCTTAGGGTTGGGAGAGTAGCATTAAATTCATATTCACAAATCAGTACATTTGAATCCCAGCGTTGAAGATTATTGGTGAGGGATGTTTTCTTTTTTATGTGATGACCCAGCCAGTGCAGTTCCAAATTCGTACATCTATAAGAACATGTGAGAAACCATTTTTATTTAAAAGTTTTCTGATGAAAATATTCTTGTAATTTATATGAAAAAAAAGTTTGAAACCCCCCATGAAAGCATAATATCTTTAAATTAATCCATTCATGATCGATTGTTTTTCATAACCCCCATTTTATTTATGATGCAAATGGGACAAGATAGTTCGGTATCACCTTCAACTTTGATATGGATTCACATTGGGTTAACCTTTTTTTTCTAATAGAATAATCATTTTGATCACCCATATGAAAGGAAAAAAAATTATAATGAGAACTAGGATGTATATCATTTTTTATCTTTTTAAGGAGATTCTATAATTAAATAAAATCACCCCGTGTTTGTCATTTTGGTTCTAATGAAATAATCATCATGGTGGTGTTTGGTATTCCATATATGATTTATTGTATGTACATGATGATTTTTATAATCCTGTTTTTGAATAAATTTAATTTTTATAGATATCATATAGTTATATGCTAAACTAATTTAGAATTGTTTATATTCGATGATAAGGTAAGATTGCACTACATGTGGCACTAGCTTATCTTGCGTTAAACACAACACTGAGTTTCTATATAAGATCATTTTATTATTATTCATATAAGATAAAAACCTTGCTGTTAATTTTGGAGTTATTAATATTATTATATAACTTATTAAAATTTATGATTTATATATGATTTCATTTGTTACAAAGTCATTAGAAATGAAAATTCATACTAATTGAATGCATGAAAATATATTTATTTTTATAACCCCAAAGTGATTTTTTATTAATAAATAAATTAATTAAATTTTGAGATTGATATTAATATTATATATATTATATATATTCAATAAATTATTTTTTACATCCATCAAGTTTATTTTAAAGGCATAAGATATGAACCAACCGAATTTTTTGTGTTAGAACCAATATTTTTCAAAAGGGTATTGTTTTAACATTATAATAGATAACCCATTTTAAATACAATTTTTGATGCTTTTATATATAATATTTGAATGAAATAAAATTTCCATTTTATTAAGGAATATAAAAATCAAATTTTCTTCATTTTTTTTTATTTTTTTCCAAAGTTTCATGTTTCGATGAATAGTGAAAAATACTAAATTTTAATTTAAAACATTATTTTCATTGAAACATTTTATAGTGTTAAATTATATATCTCATTAAACACAAAGTTTAATTATATCAAGTTTTTATTATTTAATATAATTTATTTAATTGGAAACAATTTTTTATTTAATTTAGATAGGCAAATGTTTCAATATTTTTTATTTTTTACTTTTAATAAACAATTTTCTCACCCTCTCAATGTGATTAATTAGAAATTAAATTATTAATGTAATTTATTTTGAATTTATAAAAATTAATTCATTATTTTTAATCAGTGTTTCCTAAGTATTTCAATAGGTTTCTTTTATTTTTGGCATTATGAATAGTTACTTTATAAATGTTAATTAACATGGTAAAAGGTAAACCCGTTAATTAAGGGAAAAAATAATATTGTAAATATTATAAAATTACCCTAAATGTTTTCCTAATTTCATTAGATTAGTGTGGTTCGACCAAAATCATCATTGGGATAGGATTATAAACATTTCAATCCATTAGGATGTGGGTGAGACATTTATTATATTTTATTTAATGCAATGTTAAAGATTTCATACTCAAATTTTCAATAATTAGATCATTTTTAATATGAGGTCATACATAAGATACATTCTATTATAAATATTCATATAAGAGATATTTTTTTATTGTGGAAATTTATTTATATTTTTTGGGAAATAAGTAATTACCTTAAATCATTATAAAATGATGATGTAGTGATTATTTTATTAATAGAAATATCAAATAAATTTTATTAAAAATATTAAAATAAATTTATGTTGAGATAATTTATGTGATCAATTAATTGTCTAGATGACCTTTCCCTTTAGTGAATAAAAAAATATTATGTTTGAAGTTATCTTTTTATATTGTTGTTTATAATATTCAATGTAATGAATAGTGTCAAAATTGACACTAAGGTTATTTTATCAAAATAATGTTTTATTAAATTTTTTAAAAATAAAAACTAATATTTAAAATTTCCCAATAATTATAATATGGTATAATATAATATAAATTTTTAATTTATGGTCTAATGTAAACCACATAATTCAAAATCATACAATTTTTATATTGGCAAAGTTGTCACTTTAGTTAAAATTAAAATAGGTTAACTAAGGGTTAATCAAATTTACAAGGATTTAAAAAATACAAAGACATTTTAAAAATATATTTTTTATGATATTAAAACATCCTATAATTTAATATTTTAATACATGGACTTTTTTAGGTATTTGGATTGAGAATGAATTTAGTATAATTTGATATTTCTAAAAAATTAAATAGTGACCGTGAACAAAATTTTAAAAGGGAACCACATCACTCATTATTCATATCAATTTGAGACATAAATATCAACCATAACCAACCCATTTACCTTATAAAATATTATTGACACACCCTAGAGATTTTGTTCTTATCAAATTAATATCCCAAGTGTACATAAGAGGATATCCATCGGAGGTTCGCTAAGGAAGAGGTTGTCATCTTTACCAAATCTCTCTAGAGTATTTCTTCTTCTCCTTCCTCTTCATATGTTATTTACATTGTAAACTAATAACTAAAATATGAAATATATTTTGAGATTTTATTATGATTATATAACAACTATATTCCAACTATTATCCATCCTAGGAAAAAATAAACACAATGTGTTCATACATATGTTTTACAGTCTCCATGTCATGAAAAAACTTGTTTTTCATCTCCACATTATTCGAATTTTTATAATAACAGAAATAATTAATATATATTATGATTATCAAAATGATATTTATTATTTAGGTATATATATATATCATCCACTTCCATACAATTTCTCCATTGAGGGAATGATATTGTCGCACATGTGTACATATGATCTACCATTTCCATGAAACAATATGATTCATTATCCATATTAAGAATCAAATAATGATTATAAAAATGTATATAATTAATAAATATGATATATTTTAACTTAATATTATTATATAAATCATATAACTATATCCTAGGTAAAATAATTTAGAGTTATATAACAACATATAGATTATAAAATAATGTAGTTAACATCCAAAAGAATATTAATATTATTAAAAAACTAAGGATACTATAATCCTATATGATATCATAAATTTGAATATAGTTATGTAATAAGTTAATAACCATCATTAATCCATTATACAATTATTTCTAATATGTATGAAGGAAATTATACCAAATATGATGGTTAATTTCATAATCTCATTATTTTTTGGGGTTGTTTATACATACATATTTACTGGGGAATATTTATCTTTAGTGCCCATGTTTATGAATAAAATTGAAGATATTTTTACTATTATACTAAAATTAATAATTTAATTATTACCCTTTTTTACTTTTTACTACATGGTTAGAAATGAACATTTTTTTCATTTTCCAAACGATGTACATTGTGACTTTTCTAGAAAAATTAAAAAATGACAGTTATTTTAAATTATACAGAAAGAAAAGTTATTTCCACCATCATAAATTATTAATTATTTTAAGATTTACATTCATTTTTATAATTTTATTTTAAAATAAAATTGTTTCTTTTAAAATTACATGGCATTTTAAGAAAAGAAAACATTTTCAAAGGAGAAACGATATTTTCCTCAATAAAAATTTTCCAGCGATCTCTCAAAATTATTTTCCATGTAAGATAACATTATTTTCATGATACTTATTTTTTACTTGGTATATGATTCACTACTATCTTTATTATTCTTTATATGGATGGTTTAATTTTATGATGGAATTATATTTTAGAAACTCATTTATTTTCCATAGAATAGGTTATGGTCGAATGATTTTTATGAAACCCATTTCATCCCATGGGTGAGGATATGATGAATTATTTATGTTCTTATAGAACACATATATATGTTTTCATTAGGAGATTTTTGGGACCTATACCTCCCCTAATCCACGGGGTAATGAATTATGACTCATGATATAGACATGGACAGAACGGTGAGTGAACTCGGTTCAAAAAAGTACTTTTTCTACTAAGATGGTCGTAGGAGCGAACCTCAACTAATATTGTAGTCATGAAAGTATTCAATGATTGACAAAATGGTTTGTGGAGTGATAACATATTAATATTATGTCCTTAACAACAACTTATATACTACTATGGAAAATATTTATATTCTTATGTGTCAATCCGAAATTATATGTCTGAATACTATATTATGATACCATTTGTTATGTTCTTTATTTCCTTGTGATTTATGTTTTATGAACCTCAAATATATATTCCATTACTACTATTTATGATCATTGAAACACTGAATATAATCTCACATTTTCATTATCATGTTCTCATACTCTAATGATAATGAGTATGTTTACATGTCTCCCTTGATTACCCTTATTGAGCATCTCAACTCACGCCTTTTTATGTTTACCTTCCCCCCAGATATGAAGAAATATATTATGATAGTAGTGTGTAATAAGGGTGTTAGTGAACAAGAACCTTGTGGGAGATAATTTATATCACTTACTTACCATTTTTTATGTTTATGTGTTTCCAAATGAATTATACTAGTATGGTGTTTGGGTGTCTATTTGTGTAACATATTAAATGTTTCATAATAGTTATGTCATGTTAATGTTTGAAAAGTGTGGGTCATTATAGTTGGTATCAAAGAAAGTTCTTAGTTAATGTTTAAAATCTTGAATGAGAAAACCTTAGTTAGAACCCTTTATACGTGTCTAAGGATAATTATATGGATAATGAAAATGAAAAGGAATTTTGGTAAAGAATATAGTGAGTGGTTCCCTAAATATAAATCCTTTTCTAGATACTAAAAGTGAATGTGTCTCTAGAAAAAATGTACCTAGGGGCAACAAAACTGAAATGGTGCATTTGTCTGACTCAAGTATAACCTGGTACATGACAGCATGCCTTGATGATTGTTGACGCTCCTTTCGTCACAGAATCTAAAGAT
This sequence comes from Viscum album, assembly GCA_963277665.1. Taxonomy (NCBI): domain Eukaryota; kingdom Viridiplantae; phylum Streptophyta; class Magnoliopsida; order Santalales; family Viscaceae; genus Viscum; species Viscum album. The sequence goes on along the minus strand of OY728143.1, from coordinate 1,665,291,915 downwards.
TGGAAAAGGGGAATATCTGAGCATAAAGTGATTCATCCTTTGAAGAAACATCAAAAATCGACAAAGGGATGAAGAAGGAGAACATTTCCCATAGGTCGCGCAAGTTCCCTCATGGTCGCGCAAGTACACTTGCGCGACGCCTAGTGGTCGTGCAAGTACTTGCGCGACCTAAGTGATAACCGCCCGGTAACCGCCCAGGGTCTTCTTTTGCCTATAAATAGACCCTGTGGGCCCCCCATTCAAAGAAGATCTCTTCCCAGAAACTCGGATCAAAGCTCCCGACGCCCAAGTCTCTTCTCAAAGCTTCCGGAACACTTCTAAGGTAATCTCTTACCTAGAACGGAAGATCTAAAGAGAAGAAGGAAGGCCCAAGTGTGGAAACTTATCAAACGCTTGCGCGCCGACTTAATTCCTTAAATATAACTTGCGCGTCCCCTCCCTGGAAGAACCTCAAGAGGATGATAAAGGGTTTAAAAAAGAGTCGCTCAAGTATTTCAACTCTGGTTGAAAATCGCGCAAGTATCCTTCATGTCGCGCAAGTATACTTGCGCGACCAATACTTGCGCGCCGCCGCAGGACTTGCGCGACCTTCAATACTTGCGCGCCCCTATCTTTTTGGGTGCCCATCTTGCTCATTTTTACCCCTCTTAAGCCATTTCACCCTTCCTATTCAAGATTCAGTCTTCAAGATACTCTTCAAAGCCATTTATGGCATAATTTCTTGATTTGACATCCTTATCTGAAAGGAATTCTGTGAAATATCTCTCAAAACCTAGTGATTTAAACATCTTTATGTCACCAAAGATTGAGAGTTCATTCATTAAACCTCATCCTTCAAGATGAGAGAATCCTAACCTGGGTCTCCTTTTCAGGAATAATCCCCAGTTATAAAACCTTTGATTTGGGCATCTTTCTTAAGAATAAGTCCCAATCAAGTCCTTTAATCTTGGGCATCCTCCTCAGGAGTAAGCCCCAAACCTTAATCCCTAATTTGGGTCTCCTTTTCAGGAATAAGACTCAGTCATAACCTTGGGCTTCCTTTTCAGGAGTAAGCCCCAAGTCCCCTAACCTGGGTCTCCTTTTCAGGAATAAGACTCAGTCATAACCTTGGGCTTCCTTTTCAGGAGTAAGCCCCAAGTCCCCTAACCTGGGTCTCCTTTTCAGGAATAAGACTCAGTCATAACCTTGGGCTTCCTTTTCAGGAGTAAGCCCCAAGTCCCTTAACCTAGGCTTCCTTCTCAGGAATAAATCCTAGTCATAAACATGGGCATCCTTCTTAGGAGTAACCCCAAGTCTCTTAAAATTTCTCTTAACCAGTCATAAATTACCTTTGATTTGGGTTTCCTTTTCAGGAATAAAACCCAATCATAAGTCCCCTCCTAACTTGGGCATCCTCCTTAGGATTAAGCCCCAAGATTAGAGTATTCAAATCTCCATGAAGCACATATAACTTTGTGGACCCTGTTCTTGGATTTTCTCCCTAAAAGTAAATCCTAAACTTTCGTCTATCTGGGCAGTCATCTATACATAAGCCCCAAAACAAATTCTTATGATTGCATCTTTTATGGCACAATTGTCTAAATTTTACCAATACCTCTTGTTTCTCACACCGAGCATGACTCACGTGAGCTTAGAGTGTAAAAGTAATTATGACATTCATCTTTGAGCCATCAATCATAAACATCATATCCCATTTCTCGAACTACGTGGGTTCTGATTCCTTTTCCAAAACAAAGGATACGTAGGTAGCCCATTTATGGGTTCGATCCCAACTTTGAAATAATCTCTGTCCTTCTGAATGACGATAAACTTCAAGTGCCCCACTGAGTGGCTTTAAAACCAGCTTGGTCATCATAATGACCAAGAGACTTTTATATAAATGTTTTGAAGGATACCATTGACCAAGAATCTCTAAACAAATATAGATGATTCTCTATTGATGAAGAACCTCGAATACATATAAAAGATTCTCTATATTTCTTTCATACTTGATCATTGATTGTTAAAATTAAAGGAAAACTCATTTTTTACTTGGTAATGTAATAAGGATTCACGAACTTAACTTAAATCTATAAAGAGAGTCCCGGAGTAGACAATAATTCCCCTCAAAAAGGTGTGATGAGTCCGACCTCCCATCCTCTCGACCAATGCAAATTCCTAAGCCTCATTAGCCCACAAGCTAATAAGCGCCTGCCTTTGGAAAGTAGGTCCAAACGGATGTGGAATCATTGGATGTTTCCGGTTCTACGAACAAACCCGTTAGAAACCGATCGGAACGTTTGAATCTCCCGTCCAGGAGGTCATCCCCGGATTCCGCGCGAAACAAAAATGGTGAACCCGACGTGAATCCTTAACCAAGTTAAAGTGATGTTCTTCTTAGATGTTAGGCCCCTTGGGCCAACAAAGCAATCATTGACATATGATCATCCAAAAGATGCAGTAGCCGGATTCATCTTGATTATGTCTGTTATATGGAACAGGCACCCTTTTTTCAAGATCTTCTACAAAAAATGGATTTCCTTAAATTCACCCCTGTGAATACTGCTGCTGGGAACACCTCTACTGTGAGGTCTGCTGCCGTGAAAACCAATGCTGCTACTCCTGCTGGAACGTCATCCGCTCTGAAGATGACATCACCAACTCAGCGTCTTCAACGCTATGTTTCTAATGCACTGGTTAAGGAGTACCGTCGTAACGGTACTATCCCAACTCTGGAGGCCACTCGTCAAGCCCTCCAAGTTAACAATTCTACCTGGTCGTCCGGACAACGGTGACCAGCAATCAAGAAGCAGGCGGTGCTGACTACCGTCTCCAACCGTTTCGGGTCGTTATCCCCAGAACGCAATTTCCATTCACTCCCTTATTCTGAGGAAGTGAATGAGCAGGTCCCACAGGACCTTAATTTAAAGAGACAGGAGTCCTTCTCAAGGGCTCCCATCAACAATCGCCGCCAGACTCGGGCGGTAGTGCGCCCTCAACATGATGAGGGTACCGACTCCAGGCGTTCAGCTCAGGTTCCTCGAACCCGAGCAGGCAAGATGAATCGTCAGAGACGGAATCCGGTTAATAATAGGCAGGTTGTCATCCCTGCCATCTCTGGAGAAGTCCACCAACCTAACTTGGTGGCAAACAACGAGCAGGCACACACACCTGCCCGTTTTAATCCCGCTGTCCAGCAGACTCGTCTGGCAGCATCAAGCTGATCCCGCCAGGCAATTCCGGCGGAGTACCATAGGCAGGAACATACACCTGCTTATACATCAGCAGTTAGTCAGCAGGCTCGTCTGACTACATATGATGGATCTCGTCAACCGCGTTTGGCGAAGTGTAAACAGCAGGCACATACACCTGCTAATACTAATCAAGCCTACCAACAGTCTCGCTTGGTAGCGCACGGAGAAGTCAGTCGGAAAGCCCCGACGACAAACAGGAGGCAGACTAAACTCTCTGCCTCCACACTTGAGTACTGTCAGAATTCACTGACAGGAAAAGGAGGACAGGAGCAGGCACATACACCTACTCCAAGCCCGGAATGGACGTATATCCCTGTTCCGGCGGCTGAAGTCACCAAGCATATTTTATCAATGGTGAAAGAGCAGAAGCAAATTCCTGCTCATATTCTGGATGCTTGCCAGGATATCATAACATCTTCAGCATCATCTCAGGGACAGACACATAAATCTATCCCTAGAAGTGGAGTGACACATCAACAATTCACTCCGGAACAGACACACACATCTGTTCCAGTCCAAGAGGGTTGTGGGGCCTACTCCCCCATATCATATGGACAACCAAGTCAGGCACATACACCTGATTTGAGCGATGATCGTCAGCCTAACCTGACCATCTTTCCTGATCAGGCACATACACCTGCTCAGAGCAATCACTTTCGTCATCAAGTGATTTCTAAAGCGAGTAAGAAGGCATCTAAGAAAAAGATCCGCCCAGCACAGTCAGGAGATCAAAGGCCAATCTGCAACAAGGCCTTGCTCGATGCTGGAGTTCTTGAAGCCCTCAGACATTTATCTGTCGGAATTCAAGATTCTACTCCCTCAGTTCCCAATAACAGGAACATTAATCCCGAAGGTCTTCAACAGACACTTCCTCATGAAGACTTGCTTCATGAAAATTCGGTCAATCTTGAAGTTTCTTCTTCAGATGAGAACCACAGGAACCCTCTGTGTGGTCAGAAGACCAAGGAGCAAGATATCTCATCTTTTGCTGTAACCCAGCATGAAGGTCCTCCTCATGGTGATGAACTTCGCTGCGAAAGTCCTCTCCGCAGTAGTGATTCACATTGTCTCGAAAATTATTCAGAAGGCAATGTAGTGACGAGAAAGCCCTCCTATCTCAAGGCACTTGCAAACGTAAAACTAGTCATGTCTGAAGTTTTACTATCGGCAGGTGAAACTCTTTCTCCATCAGAAGATAGCTTGGGGTTCAGGTTATTCTCCGAACCTTCCCTGGGTCATTCATCTTCCAGCATGAATAGTGATTCCTCTACCCATCTTGTTGAATCCGATGAAGCAACAAGGAAACACCAACTCTGGTCCAAACAGGTAGAAGAATCTTCATTTAATGATAAAGAGGAAATGCTGAACATGAGGAAAAAACTGGCAAAAGGTGAAGTACCAGTCATGTTTTGGCCTTTGGCTGATTCACAGTATGACATTCCAAAGATGTTGACGGATGATGGAATCCATGATATTCGTCTTAACATATGGAAAACTCTTTGTCAATTAAAGAAGAAGGTATTATCTTACGATGAATATGAAAATCATCTTAAGATAATAGAAGGGTTACAACGCCAGATTGATTTGGCATCTCTATCAGTCTCTCGGTATCCGAAGGCTGAAAAGCAACAGAGAACCCTTCAACGTTCATGCCTTGGCGCGCTGAGAAAATTGCGTCAGTTAATTTCCAATGCTCCATCTAATGTTCATTTCAGAGGATGGGGTGTTCACGGAGCACTACATTTCACAGTGCTTTCCGGTCAACAAAGCCCGCCGAAAATGGTCTCATGCAATGTTATTGCCCATGGCCGGCCATAGTCAATGGGCTTTGTTCATAATCAAAATCTTGCTCGAGATCAAGCTTCAACTAGTCCCTCTCAAAGTCAAGTATATAGAGAACAGGTTTTTGAATTGCTCCTACACCAAGCAGGCGAGAATATTGCACAAGCCTCTTGTCTGGAGCAAACACGTCATCAAATGACAAAAGTTTCGGAAATCATCCAACGGTCTGTTGAACCAGGTGATAAAAGTGGATACAGGTTAATGCATCCATCTAATTTCCGAACTAAGATTCGCAAGATCAAGAGAGATTTTAAAAAGATCTCAGACATAGCATGTCAAGAGACACCCCAGCTTGCCAGACTGGGGACTTCTCTAACCCAACCCTCAGAATCAACGAATGGGATTCAAGGAATTGAGCGGAAGCAACAGGAACACCCCCAGTCCACCGGACTGGGGACTTTTTCAAATCTTCAATCCCTCCCTCAGAGAAAGTCAGTATTCTCTCGATTAGGGAATAAGCCTCAAGAGGAACGAAGAGCCAAGCTATCAGGAGATTCTCTCCAAGTGACGGTTCACAAAGAAATTCCCGAGGGATCAAGTCAACGGAATGCCATGTCTTATCATGGACATAAAAGGAGACAATATCACAGAAATGCTGATAGAAAGGATTCCATGAAATATGCATCCATTAATGTCATCACTGCCATTGCTGCTGATTCACCAGATGAGGCTCAATCAGAGGGATCAGACGAAGAGGTTCCTGCTCAAGAAGTTGCGCACACAGACCTAAATGAAGAAGGTGTGCGCACACATAATCAAAGGCTTACCCAAAATCTGGGTATTCCTTCAAGTAACCCACTTCCCCCTCTCCGAAAAGGATCCAATAAGGGGAAAGGAAAGAATCAGGTTACTTCTCACCCTTCCTCTGAAAGAGGTCAATCGATCTCATTAGAGCAAAGGCTTGCACAACAGGAGGAAGAAATGAAAGAATTAAGAAGGTTGAATGCAGAACTACTTCAGAGTAGTCTTCTTCTTAAGAATGCTGAAGTCCGACAGCCGAAGGAATTTGTTGTAACTACTGAGATGGATCAAGAATATCCTCCTTTGTCAGTACACCCACAGAGGTCTAATCCTACGGGTCAAACGCAACAACGGTTGGCAGCACTACCATCAGTTGAAGCACCAACCACCACGTCTGTCCAAGCTCCATTCATTGCACCTACCCAAAACCAAGTTCAACCTGACGTTTCTCAAAAGTTAATAACTACTATTGAGTCATTAACAGCTCGGTTAGAAACTATGGAAGGGAAACGGGCGCAAGTTCAACCTGAAAAGAAAGTTTACCCTGAATGGGTAGATTCAATTTCTCCTCCATCCAGTTTTGGAAACCCTATTTTCCCTACTTTCAATGGATCAGGCGACCCTGAACAACATTTGACGCATTACGTGTCTTCTTGTGATCCTATGATGGGAACTCCAGAACAACAAGAAGCAGTGAAACTCAGATGCTTCGTGCGAACCTTGCAAGGACCAGCTTTTGTCTGGTATACAAGCTTGCAATACCGGTCAGTCATCGGATGGGAGGATCTTCGTCAAAAATTCCTTCTTCAGTTCAGCTCAACTTTGCCAAAAACGATAGTTTTCGATCTTACAAACTGCAAGCAAAGGGAGAATGAAAGAGTCTCTGATTTCATTGCTCGTTGGAAGGGATTAACGTATTCCTTGAGTTTATCACTCCCTTAGGAGGAATTGTTGCCAATCTGTGTGGCAAATTTGCGTGACGAATTACGCACGCCATTGATCCCTGTGAAATACACAGGAGGGTTTCGAGACCTTACTTCAATCGCTCAACAGATTGAAGATTCCCTTATGCAGGCTAAGGTTAAATCTCGTGTAATTCCATCAGCTCCAGGAAGAAGAATGGGTAAAGCAGAAACTGCTACAGTTATGCTTAAACAGGCAACTGTACCTATTTCTACTTCAAAACCTTCATCTTCTCGAAGGGCTCCACCTCCTGAACACCAACAACAAAGGCTGTTTCGTCCAAATGATCAAAAAGATCAACGACGAAAACAATTTGAGGATATGAAGAGTAAAACATACTCTTTCCGAAGTGAGCAAGTTTTTGGTTACTTCATTTCAGCCCTGGAAAAATAATTTGGTTCAATTACCAGTGCCAAAGAGACCAAACAAGGAAGGAGATGAAGACCGTCCCAATTATTGTCCCTTTCATCAAATGTTGGGACATCCCATCCAGGAGTGTTTTGTCTTTAAAGACCTCTTACAAAAGATGGTTGACTTGGGACAAGTCAAATTGAAGGGTTCTTCAGCTCATGTAGCGTGTATTACCGCTACAGATCCAGAGGAAGGAGGCGAGTGGCAGGAAGTCAAAAGAAAAACTGCGAAAAAATATGATGATTGGATGGTCAGAAAGACAATCAATCAGACTCATTCCATTTTGCGAACACAATTGAAAAAGCCAATTGTGTCTCCTACAAAAGCTGCAGTAAAGCCTCCATCAAAGGACAACTCCTCAAAAGGGCAGCGCAATTCAAAGAAGAAAGAGGAATCAGGAGAAGATGAGTATGTATCAAAGCCTAAATTGTCTTTGACTCTGGCAGATTTCATGCCATCTACTTCAAAGCCACGGGCACTGTCCCACCAAACGGCACAGCCTAAACAGGCTAACTTGGCAGAGTCTTTATCAGACGAAGAATTGATCTTTGGTTCTGTTAATATGATTCAATTAACAGATTCATATTCCAGTCTTGATGAGCCTGAATTCCCTGTATCAAATAAAGGAACCCGAGGAAGTTCTAGAGGTTCAGGATATAGGGGAAGACGTGGATCTTTCCGAAGCCACTACTCTAATTCTACCCCTGCTAGCACTTTATATGCAGCAGAAACTCGTGGTAGAGCCCTTCAGCGAGCTCAAAATGAACAAGCAAGTTCTTCTGCCAATGGCCAACTCAGCTTCAGCACAGTTATTTTGGAAGACCGGTTAAATGTTCCATCTTCTTTATCTCAGCAAGTAAATGGATCTAATCAGTCTAATTTTCCAAAACCAAAGATGTTGCCAACTTCAATACAAGAGGCATCAGCTTCCAAAGCATCTGCTTCCAAGGTACCTGCTAAACCGCATATTCCTATTGGGAAACGCAGGCCTCTAGATCAAAAGTATGATATATTGAAACACTTGGCCCAAGTACCAGCCAAATTATCAATTTTGGATGCTTTGAATCTATCAAAAGATCTTCGGGAAGCACTCATCGAAGCTTTGTCAAGTCCTCAGGAGTTTGAAGCTGAAATTGCTGCAGCTGAAATTTATCACATAGAGAATAATCCTGCAGAATGCCATGCAGTGATATCTTTTACTGATAAAGATGAAGATGATGTTGTGCATGGGCACATAAAACCTTTGTACCTATCTGGCAAAGTCAATGGTATAGATGTTCGAAGAGCTTTTATTGACAATGGTTCAGGAGTCAACCTCATGCCCATTCGCACACTTCGTCGATTGGGCCTCACGGAATCTGATTTATCTCCTTCTACCATGATGTTGCAAGGATATGATAAAAATGAACAAGAACCACTGGGAGAAGTTACGCTCAGAACTCAGTTTGGAGATCTTGTTTCCAATTCAGATTTCATGATTGTTGATCAAGACTCAGCTTTCAAGATCTTGCTTGGAAGACCCTGGTTACATCAGCATGCAGCTATTCCGTCATCATACCATCAATGTCTCAAATACTGTTTCGATGGTCAAGTTGGAACATTGTATGGTGATAAGGCCCCGTTCAAAACATGTGAGTCTCAATACATTGAGGCGGAATTTTATCACATGAAGGGAAGAGAAAAATCTACAATGAAGGAAATTACCAAAGTTAATGCTCCATATGGTTTGGAAAAAATTCCAATAAATCCATTTTTACATGTGAGTACAGATTATGTGTTACCTATCAGTCAAATTGATAAAATAGGCCCAAATCAAAATACTCTTATGGAAAGATCCATAATGTCAATTACGGCAATCGAGCCAGACAACATGGGAGAAATTGGTAACTTACCAAGCAGTGATGAAAGCATAAGTGGTGACGTTTTCATTTCGTCTGCTGAAATCCAACAAGTCTATACCTCGCTAATCAGGCCAGAAGAAGTTATAGCAACACCAGAGGTGAATGTTGATGTCGATTCTCAATCCATCATCTCCTCTTTATTTCCCAAAGAAGACCCTTTTTCATCAATAGGGTCGGAAATGGAAGCTTCTTCTTCAAAATGTGAAAATTTTGACATCTCTTATGATCATGAGAATTTCGTTTTTTCATCTACTTTGCAAGTAGAAACGGAAGATATAACACATGATGAAGAGGAAGAGGAAGATCTTAGAGATGCTCCTCCAGCATTTGAAGATGGTATCTCTACCACTGTGGATGAACTCAGAGAAGTAAATCTGGGTACAGAGAAAGATCCACGCCCCACTTTAATTAGTGCGGCCATTACCCTTGAAGAGCAAGAAATGTATATTTCTTTTCTAAAGCAAAATAAAGATATTTTTGCTTGGAATTATACAGAGATGCCTGGCCTTGATCCTGATGTTGCCACCCATCATTTGGGTTTGCCAAAAGAACATCGAGGATTCAAGCAAGCCGCGAGAAGAACACACCCAACCTATGCTTCCAAAATCGAGGCTGAAGTGGATAAGCTTATCAAAGCTAACTTCTTCAGAGAAGTTCAATATCCCAAGTGGTTGGCTAATATTGTCCCAGTAAAGAAAAAGAATGGACAAATTAGGGTTTGCATCGATTTCAGAGATCTTAATCGGTATTGTCCTAAAGATGATTTCCCAGTTCCAATTACAGAACTCTTAATTGATGCGACGGCTGGCTATGAAGTACTTTCTTTCATGGATGGATATTCTGGATATAATCAGATCCGAATGGCCCCAGAAGATGAGGAATATACAGCCTTCAGAGCTCCTCAAGGTGTGTTTTGTTACCGGGTGATGCCCTTTGGTTTAAAGAATGCAGGTGCAACATATCAACGCGCCATGCATCGTATCTTCAATCCTTTTCTAGGGAAATTTGTTGAATTCTATGTAGATGATTTGGTGGTTAAATCCAAACAACGTTTTGATCACTTGGCTGATTTGGAAATCATATTCCACAAGCTTCGACAACATAATTTGAAGATGAACCCCTTAAAATGTGCTTTTGGGGTAACCTCAGGAAAATTCCTCGGCTTCGTTGTACGCCATCGTGGTATTGAAGTCGATCCTGAGAAGACCAAATCAATCCTTGGTATGTCACCTCCTCAGAATTTGAAAGAATTAAGAGGACTTCAAGGACACTTAGCCTATATTCGGCGTTTCAACGCCAATTTGGCAGGCAAAAGTTTACCTTTTACCAAATTATTGAAGAAAGGAGTCACTTACCAGTGGACTAAAGAATGTCAAGAAGCATTTGATGTTCTCAAGAAATACCTCTTAAGTCCACCAGTACTCATGCCACCTGTTGAGGGTAGACCTCTTATCCTCTATGTGACAGCTTTAGAGCGATCATTGGGTGCCTTTCTCGCTCAAAATAATGATGCTGGGAATGAAAATAGTCTCTACTATCTCAGTAGAACTATGCTTGGAGCAGAAACCCGGTATTCGAATATTGAAAAGTGCTGCCTAGCATTAATCTTTGCAGTTCAGAAACTGAGACACTACCTGCAACATCACGAGGTCCAATTGGTATCTCGTAATAATCCACTCAAATTCATCCTTAGTCGTCCAATGCTTATAGGACGTCTGGCAAGGTGGGCGGTTATTCTACAGCAGTTCGACATTCAGTATGTGTCTCAAAAGGCAATTAAGGGCCAAGCTCTGGCTGATTTCCTGGCTGAACACCCTTCAGTGGAAGACACGTATTCAGATATCGAACTCCCTGATGGGGAAGTTTTTTCTATTCAAGAGAATCCTCAAACATGGGAAATGTATTTTGATGGTGCTTCTAGAAGTCCAACAGGGAAGAAAATGGAAAATCCTAAATTCAACAAAGTTGGTTTAGGAATTGTGCTCATTTCTCCAGATAAGGCAGTGTTACCTTATTCCTTTTTGTTGTGGGAAGGTGGTACCAATAATGAAGCTGAATACCAAGCTCTCATTGCAGGCTTGGAGTTAGCGCTTCAAGCACAAGTGAATCACTTAAAGGTGAAAGGTGATTCAGACCTGGTAATCAAACAAGTCAATGGGCATTATGCCATCAGAAAAGAAGAATTAATCCCTTTGTATGATTACGTCAGAGAGTTAATGTCGGAATTCCCTTCAGAACCGACATTTTCTTATGTCCCAAGATCACAAAATGCTCAAGCTGATGCACTGGCTAATATAGCCACAGCTTTAGCAGATCCAAATCGGGACGAGACAACCATCGGTATTGCCCACCGTCGTGCAATTTCACCTTATGTTCAAGTCAGAACAGAGGAAATTAATGAAATTAGTCCCATTCCTGAACCATATGGTCATACTACAGGATGGATGTCACCTATCAGGGAATACCTTCAAAATGGAACACTTCCACCTGATAGAGCTGAGAGAGAACAAATTTGGCGACGTGTGGTCAATTTTACTCTTTATGATGGTCCAAACCACCTCGAGAAAATTCTCTACAAACGTGGTTTTGATGGAGTTCTCTTCAGATGTATTGATGGTGAAGAGACAATGGCTGTCATAAAAGAAGTGCATGCAAGAGTCTGTGGTGCTCACCAGTCTGGACATATATTGTCTGATCAAATTCGAAGACTTGGATACTTCTGGCCTTCAATGATACAAGATTGTGTTAATTTCACAAAGAAGTGTCATTCATGCCAAGTATATGCCAATTTCATTCATCAACCTCCAGAGTTGCTTCATACAGCTAAATACTCATGGCCATTTTCCACATGGGGAATGAATGTGGTAGGACCTTACCCTTCAGCTACGGCCAAGCAGTTTAAGTACATTCTTACTGCTACTGATTTCTTTTCCAAATGGGCAGAGGCAGTACCTCTCAAAGAAGTCAGTTCTAAATGCATTGTTAGCTTCATCAAGTCTAACATCATTACTAGATTTGGTGTCCCTCATACCATATTGACAGACAACGGCACCAACTTCTGTTCTTCTGAGGTAAAGAGATTGTATCAAGAATACAACATTAAGTCCAACCATTCATCTCGATATCATGCAGCGGCTAATGGCCAGATAGAGGCCTTCAACAAGACTCTTTCAAATATACTGCAAAAGATGGTGGATAAAGATAAGAGGTCATGGCCTGATAAACTCTATCATGCTTTATGGGCTTATCGGACTACCACTCGCAATGCAACGCGGTCTACTCCATATTCATTGGTATATGGAACGGAATCAGTCTTGCCAATTGAAGTTCAATTGCCCTCACTCAGAATAGCCATTTGTGATCAGTTATCAACAGATTAGCAATCCCAAAAGCGGTTGAATGAATTGGAACAGTTAGATGAGAAAAGATTGTGCACTTTGCACCACTTGGAAATCTATCAGAATCGAATAGCACGAGCTTTTAACAAAAAAGTTCGTCTTCGTTCATTCATTCAGGGAGAATTGGTATTGGTTCTCAGAACACCAATGATACCAGGAAAGAAGCCTCCCAAGCTTGAACCAAAATGGGAAGGACCTTATTCAGTACATAAGGTCTACTCCAATGGAGCGTATTCTCTGATTTCAATGGATGGAGAACACATCACGACTCCAACTAATGCCAGATTTCTGAAGAAGTATTTTGTATAAACACAAAATATTGTTCCCAGAACCAAGACTTACCATTGGTTCATACAGAAAAGGTCCGGTATGACCTTAAACTACACCATGGTCCAGTATGACCTTAAACTACAACTTTGTCCAACATGACATTAAACTATGTCACACTTCTGTCCGAGATGACACTAAACTATAATACGTCCAGCATGACGATAAACTGTATGGTCCGTGCATATGACCTTAAACTATTCGCACTTATGTCCCTGCAACATGACACTAAACTGTGCAGCACCAATAGTCCTAACTGCAAGACTTTAAACTGCATAGTCCCTGATTTTGTCCTACATGACAATAAACTGTATAGAAGTTCCTATATTTTGTCTGAGATGACATTAAACTATATTATGTCCGAGATGACATTAAACTATATTGTGTCCTAGCAACATGAAATTAAACTGTGTGGCACTTTCATCGTCCAGCATGACGTTAAACTATGTTAAGTCCCTTATTGTCCTACATGACACTAAACTGTATTTTGTCCGAGATGACATTAAACTATATTGTGTCCTAGCAACATGACATTAAACTGTGTGGCACTTTCATCGTCCAGCATGACGTTAAACTGTGTCAGTTCCCTTATCGTCCAACATGACGTTAAACTGTCACATTGGTTACTAATTCGTCCAACATGACGTTAAACTGTAAAAAAGTCCCTCACGTCCGGAAAGACGTTAAACTATATAATCATCAAAAGTCCAGCATGACATTAAAACTGCACAATCCCCCTTTCGTCCAATATGACGTTAAACTGTTTTGTCCCCATCGTCCAAACTACATGACGCTAAACTGTACAGAAAATCCTTGATAGGTCCTACATGACATTAAACTGTATTTTGTCCCTGCTACATGACACTAAACTGTGCAGCACCAATAGTCCTAACTGCAAGACTTTAAACTGCATAGTCCCCTTTTTTATGTCCTACATGACATTAAACTGTACATCGTTAAGGTTGTTATTAACTCTTGTTTCTCACACCGAGTATGACTCACGTGAGCTTAGAGCGAACATCAACCATAACACTCCCTTTGGGCCACTAACCATGTGTAAGTCCCAACAACATTTTTTATTAAGATCTTTTTCCACAAGAACAACTTGATCATTAATTCATTCTTTAATTGAACTACATGGACTTTGATCCTTGCCCTCCAGGCTGGGTATGTAGGCAACCTCCCAAAGGTTCAAGCCCAAAAACAATCTCTTCACATTGGTTCACCACCATCTCATAGATGATGATTTGTGAAACCACCCCTGGAATCAATATCTTTACATTGATTCACTTTCGTCCTTGTTATATGACGTTAAAACTATACAACACTTTTGTCCGGTACGACAATAAACTACAATATTCTTTGATTTCCTCATTTGAGAAGGAACCATTATTAACATTGATTCTTTTTCAATCATGGTTTTCATTTTTTCAAAAGACTACGTACATACATGGTAATGCCTAAACTATTTATCTTAGGTTAAAACCATCATTGCACTAAAGTCTCTTTTCACCCTACACATGTACGAACCAAATTTGTACAAAGGGTAGCTCTAGAACTACGTGGACTTGATTCCCATCCTTATGGGATACGTAGGAACATTCGAGTGTCCCTCGAATCCAGTCCCAAGTCTTTTGGGCCTAACCCCAAATTTCACTTTCAGTCCCTTGGCTGAAAAGTCCTCATGAAGACACACACTGTGTATTCATTATTATGGTCCGAATTCTATGACCTTAAACTAAGATTACTCATACTTTCGTCCTGCACGACGTTAAACTACATTTCAAGAACTACGTATGGCTTGATTCTCATTCTTATGAGATACGTAGTGAAGTCCAAAATTTCAATTTAGGACCCAGCCACAACATGATTATGGTTTTCATTGACCTATGTATCTCTATATACATTGGACAATACCCATCTTTATGTATTATAATCCTAACCTTAAATATTTTCAGATCTTCATAACCCTTTTCATGACTTCTAGTCACAAAAATGTCAAACTTCTGAGAATTCTTTTTCCTGACTATGCAGCACATGCCCATAGGTGGCCTTGCATAAACAGTCCACATAACAGACTTGTCAGCCAAAAGATGCTATTTTATTTGACTATGCAGCCAATGCCCATAGGTGGCCCTGCATATTTCAACCCCCTAACGGGTTTTGTTAGATAATAGTAACTTCATTCTTGGGAAGAATGCCTCTTTTGCCCTTATTTGTCTTAAAACGACAGTATGTAGGGATTCGCAAAAAATAGCCATCCTTAACATATTTGTCCCATATCCTTTTTCATGATCTGAAAGTATTCAAGTCTATGGTTTATTCTTCTTCCCTACGTTTGGGTCAGACCTTCGTAGGAGTGATACTCATCAAGTTCTTCGATATTCTTGTTTGGAAATATCTTCTCCATATTCAAGTACCTCTTTCCATACAACAAACTCTATGCTTTAGAAAATTTGAATCTCCATAAACTTTCACTGGCTTTTAGCACTAGGAAAGTAAATTTCTGGGAGTTCTTTTGCCTGACTATGCAGCACGTGCCCATAGGTGGCCTTGCATAAACAGTCCACATAACAGACTTGTCAGCCAAAAGATGCTATTTTATTTGACTATGCAGCCAATGCCCATAGGTGGCCCTGCATATTTCAACCCCCTAACGGGTTTTGTTAAATAATAGTAACTTCATTCTTGGAAACTACTTCTTCTAATGCCTTTTAGCTCTTTTTTCATATCATTCCTCAGATTCAAATATTCTTAAGTCATAGTTTACATTTGTTTCCCCTCATACTTGAGTATGGTAATATGTTTTCAGATAAATTATCAAGGAATTGAATCCATTTTAATCCATTTCGGTCAAAGCTATTTCGACCTTAAACATTAGCCCCTTTATGTCCGGCATGCATGACTTTAAACTGCCCACAAAAGACAAAGGAACTCTGAATAAAAGTCAAGTTCCAGCACACTTGTGCACTGCCTTCTGTGCCCTGAAGACTTGCGCGCCCCCTTTTCCTTTGAATGGATTCAATTTCCTCAGAGTCAAATCCTCATTTCTTTCCGGATCCAACTCTGAGGGGGGACTTTTGTTGACGCTCCTTTCGTCACAGAATCTAAAGATTGGAAAAGGGGAATATCTGATCATAAAGTGATTCATCCTTTGAAGAAAAATCAAAAATCGACAAAGGGATGAAGAAGGAGAACATTTCCCATAGGTCGCTCAAGTTCCCTCATGGTCGCGCAAGTACACTTGCGCGCCGCCTAGTGGTCGTGCAAGTACTTGCGCGACCTAAGTGATAACCGCCCGGTAACCGCCCGGTAACCGCCCAGGGTCTTCTTTTGCCTATAAATAGACCCTGTGGGCCCCCCATTCAAAGAAGGTCTCGTCCCAGAAACTCGGATCAAAGCTCCCGACGCCCAAGTCTCTTCTCAAAGCTTCCGGAACACTTCTAAGGTAATCTCTTACCTAGAACGGAAGATCTAAAGAGAAGAAGGAAGGCCCAAGTGTGGAAACTTATCAAAAACTTGCGCGCCGACTTAATTCCTTCAATATAACTTGCGCGTCCCCTCTCTGGAAGAACCTCAAGAGGATGATAAAGTGTTTAAAAAAGAGTCGCTCAAGTATTTCAACTCTGGTTGAAAATCGCGCAAGTATCCCTCATGTCGCGCAAGTATACTTGCGCGACCAATACTTGCGCGCCGCCGCAGGACATGCGCGACCTTCAATACTTGCGCGCCCCTATGTTTTTGGGTGCCCATCTTGCTCATTTTTACCCCTCTTAAGCCATTTCACCCTTCCTATTCAAGATTCAGTCTTCAAGATACTCTTCAAAGCCATTTATGGCATAATTTCTTGATTTGACATCCTTATCTGAAAGGAATTCTGTGAAATATCTCTCAAAACCTAGTGATTTAAACATCTTTATGTCACCAAAGATTGAGAGTTCATTCATTCAACCTCATCCTTCAAGATGAGAGAATCCTAACCTGGGTCTCCTTTTCAGGAATAATCCCCAGTTATAAAACCTTTGATTTGGGCATCTTTCTTAAGAATAAGTCCCAATCAAGTCCTTTAATCTTGGGCATCCTCCTCAGGAGTAATCCCCAAACCTTAATCCCTAATTTGGGTCTCCTTTTCAGGAATAAGACTCAGTCATAACCTTGGGCTTCCTTTTCAGGAGTAAGCCCCAAGTCCCCTAACCTGGGTCTCCTTTTCAGGAATAAGACTCAGTCATAACCTTGGGCTTCCTTTTCAGGAGTAAGCCCCAAGTCCCCTAACCTGGGTCTCCTTTTCAGGAATAAGACTCAGTCATAACCTTGGGCTTCCTTTTCAGGAGTAAGCCCCAAGTCCCTTAACCTAGGCTTCCTTCTCAGGAATAAATCCTAGTCATAAACTTGGGCATCCTTCTTAGGAGTAACCCCAAGTCTCTTAAAATTTCTCTTAACCAGTCATAAATTACCTTTGATTTGGGTTTCCTTTTCAGGAATAAAACCCAATCATAAGTCCCCTCCTAACTTGGGCATCCTACTTAGGATTAAGCCCCAAGATTAGAGTATTCAAATCTCCATGAAGCACATATAACTTTGTGGACCCTGTTCTTGGATTTTCTCCCTAAAAGTAAATCCTAAACTTTCGTCTATCTGGGCAGTCATCTATACATAAGCCCCAAAACAAATTCTTATGATTGCATCTTTTATGGCACAATTGTCTAAATTTTACCAATACCTCTTGTTTCTCACACCGAGCATGACTCACGTGAGCTTAGAGTGTAAAAGTAATTATGACATTCATCTTTGAGCCATCAATCATAAACATCATATCCCATTTCTCGAACTACATGGGTTCTGATTCCTTTTCCAAAACAAAGGATACTTAGGTAGCCCATTTATGGGTTCGATCCCAACTTTGAAATAATCTCTGTCCTTCTGAATGACGATAAACTTCAAGTGCCCCACTGAGTGGCTTTAAAACCAGCTTGGTCATCATAATGACCAAGAGACTTTTATATAAATGTTTTGAAGGATACCATTGACCAAGAATCTCTAAACAAATATAGATGATTCTCTATTGATGAAGAACCTCGAATATATATAAAAGATTCTCTAAATTTCTTGCATACTTGATCATTGATTGTTAAAATTAAAGGAAAACTCATTTTTTACTTGGTAATGTAATAAGGATTCACGAACTTAACTTAAATCTATAAAGAGAGTCCCGGAGTAGACAATAATTCCCCTCAAAAAGGTGTGATGAGTCCGACCTCCCATCCTCTCGACCAATGCAAATTCCTAAGCCTCATTAGCCCACAAGCTAATAAGCACCTGCCTTTGGAAAGTAGGTCCAAACGGATGTGGAATCATTGGATGTTTCCGGTTCTACGAACAAACCCGTTAGAAACCGATCGGAACGTTTGAATCTCCCGTCCAGGAGGTCATCCCCGGATTCCGCGCGAAACAATGATCATCTGATTTAACACTCCCAGGGGATATTCTTTGGGAATACAAAAAATCCTCATGAACCCCCATGATGGATTTAAATATATGTTTGCTATGAATAACCTTGGACAACCGTAATTTTTAATATATTAAATTAGATTTAAAATTATGCCAACATATAATTCATTTTTCATGATTATGTGGTTCCACTCTATGATAACTCTTTCATACTCCATGTTTTTTATTTTATTCGATAAATGGTACCTAATGTAATTGGGTTAATAGAGATTCTAATGGACAATGAAACAACTTTATATCAAAGAAACATAATGCTCTAGGAGATAGAATGAAAAATATTGTTTCTATTATCACCCATATTTATCAAGCTATGAATCATGATGGAAATACAAAAGAGAAATTGATAGACCAAAATAAAGTTGAGTCTTTCATGAGGAAACATTCACATTATTTTAGTAGGTATCCTAATCCACTTGTTGTTAAACAATGAATCAGTACCACTGAAAAGATATTATCTCTTATCTCATGTTCATAACATGAGAATGTCATTATGTATGCCTATCAGTTAGCAGGTGAATTAGAAGAGTGCGTGTCACTAATCGAGAATAAGAGGCATAATGTTGAAATTTAATCAAGGATTGCATTGAGTTCAAAACATTGTTCTTCAATAAGTATTTTCCTCATATTCTATGTGTTAAAATGGAGAAGGGGTTTCTCGAGTTAAAGCAATGGGATGCTGATTGTGTTGGTGCCTATGAAGCTAATTTCAAATGTCATGAGTGGTATGCTTTAGTAATTATCATCCATCCAAAATGTAAAGATGATAGGTTATTCGGTGGCTTAAATTTAAGTCTCAGAATGGAGTTATCTGTAAGATAATTCAGTATATATGAAGATATTTTTCATTGCACAATCAAGGATCAAATGGATGATGGATTTAAATATCAATCTCTTGGATTTGAGAAGAAGAATGATATGGAGATCAAAATAAAATCTGAAAAACCATAAAGAAAATAAGATGAACATTCCTTTGTTATATAAGTGTGGGAGGAATCATTGATAAATTATCTCAAGGGGTCTAGTAATTGATTTACGTTCAAAAAAGAAGATCATCGGGCATTTGAATGCTAAAGTGATGGGATGATGTTCACTAACATTGTGAATGGAGGAATTCCATAAAGAATGAACCTCCACTTATTCAGTGCTACAAGTGCAAGGAGAGTGGGAACTACACTATCCATTTCCCAAACCCAAGGGCTGGTGGTGATGATAGGTGTCACCAACCACTTATGCCAAGAGACAAGGGGAAATCTCATGTGGCCACCAATTCTGATGAGGGGCGTGATAAAGACAATGTTAAAGATATAATTTCCATCCACTCTAGAACTAATAATGCTTTATTTGACTTTGTATATATCCATTAATTAATATATAAAGAATTTTATTAGTGTTTTAAAATTAAACCCAAAATAATAGATGTGGAATTATCCATGCAAACCTCTAATGTTATGATGATTGCATCTCAAGCCTCTGAGTCCACTTCGGATGATGTTTTTGGGAATTTTATTCCTAAAAATATTTTCATCCTTCCTATGGTTCAATTTTATGTCATTTTAGGAATAGATTAGATTTTCCTTCATAAATACCACATCAATTGTCATGAAAAGGAAGATACACTTGATATTTCAAACCAACCTATGTTGCTCTATCAATGTGATGATAAGTATAAATTCATATGGTGATTACATACTATGTTTGGGTCTTAATCCCCATTCAGAAGAAATGTTTACCAAACAAAATTGGCCATAAAATCAATATAAATGATAAGTATATTTGTTGGGAATTTTTGGATGTATTTCCAAAAGTGTTTCTCAATCTTCCACAAAAATGTGAAGGTGATTTCTTTATAGATCTCATACCAGGTTCCAAACGAATCTCAAGTATCCCTATAGAATGGCCCAAATTTAGTTTCTAGAATTGAATAAGAAACTCCATGTAATCCTTGATAAGGGCTTAATTCATCCAACTACGACATGTTGGGGTGAAATTATTCTTTTTTGTGTTGACAAAATTTTGATCAACGTGACTCTACATTGATTATCAGGATTTGAAAAAGATAATAATCATGAATAGGTATCCTCCTCCCCATATGGATGATTTTTCATCAACCTTATGGATCTCAATAATTATCAATATTGACCTCCATTCTGGATATCATCAATTGAATATAAAGAAAGAGGATACGACCATGATGATATTATGGAAAAATGTATGCACACTAAGAATATATAGTGATTCATTTTAGTCTTACTAATTCCCCTTATATCTTCATGGATTAGTTAAATAGAGTCTTTAGATATTACCTTTATCGTTTTTTTGTAGTCTTTATTGATGATATTATTACATATTAAAATATAAAGGATGAGAAAGAATACCACTTTATAATTTTTATAAATACCATAATTAAGGAGAAACTATATGAAAAAATTTCAAAGTGGAAATTTTAGAAGCAATGGATTCATTTTTTGGTTATATATTCTCAAGAGAGGGTATGGTAGTAGATCCATCCAATAAATAAGCTATTTAATTTTGGACTTTACCATCCATACTGATTGAGATCCATAACATTCTTAGTATAGATGGATATTATCGATGGGTTTAGGATAATTTCTCATGACTATCTAATCCTCTGAAACTGTTAAATCGTAATGTAGCACCCCCAGTTTGAGGTATGTATCCTTGGTTTATGTTTTTTATGTTTTTAAAGCTCTTGGGATGAGTTGAGAATACGTTGAGAGATTTTGGAATGGTTTTGAATAAGTTTGGAGGCTTTTCTTAGGGACCACAGTTTGAGCATGGTTAGGGAAAACCGTGTGGGATCTCCAGGAAACCGTGAAAGGGGAGAGAGTGGGCTTCTCATGGCCTACGCATGTTTTTCCAAACCATGCAAGGAAACCGCATGAACCCTTTCTCTTGAGACAGTGTCTTGCGTACAGTTAGAGCATTGTTTTCCAAACCATGTGGACTAACCGTGCGACCACTTAAAGATGGGGTTTATAAATCTGAGCTCCCACGATGTTGCCTCAATTCATTCCAAACGTCCTCCCACTCGATCCCCACTTGGTATTTTTGGTTCTTATATGATGAGGGTGTTCTCCCACTCTTTTTGGAAGCAATTCAAAGGGATTTCTTGGTGGATCAAAAGTGGTTCTCCTCAGGTAAGTCCCTCTTTTTATTCTTGAGGTTTTGGGTTAGGGTTAGCCCTCTCCCTCTTTTAGTTTCTTAGATATACAAGGGTAACATATAGATCTAGGGTTGCGTTTCCTTTGTGTGTTAAAGGTTTACCTTGTTGATTTTTGAGAAGGGTTTTGAGGTGGTTTCGAGGTGGTGTTCACCTGGTTTAGAGTGTGTTTGGGAAAACGATCGACTTCGCCAAATCCTAATAGGTAGGTGGCTTCTCTCTAGACTACACATCGCTAGAACTTGAATCTTGGTTACAATTAAATTTTGTTTCATAAAATTAATTGTGTTTTCATGTGCTAAATTGGTTAGAAATCCATTTTGGGGAAGTTTTTTGGATTCTTTTGGGAAAATGGGGTTTTATGGTTGAATGCCCTTGTTGTTAAATTTTAAAATATAGATTTTAAAATTTGTTACATCGATTTGGTTAAGGAAATGGTTTTTGTAAATGGATTTAAATAAAGAAGTCATTTTATTGAATCGGGGTTTAGACATGGAAAATGATAAATGAGTGAATTTAATAAATGTGTGATTTATTAAAGTGGATTGACATGTGATGGAAATGGGTAATTGCATATTGTTGTGGCCTCGATGGGTTATATGCTTGGTTATGGATTATTTGAATGTTGCGTGGATGTGGGAATGATGTTCCACTATATAAAAGGGGATGGATAGTGGAAGGAAGTGCCACCATCAATAGAAAGTGGGTTGAAAGTACTACTTGAGTGGATTGGTAATGAATGGGTTGGACATGTAGTGCCACCATGGTTTGTTTTTTCCTTTGTGGGAGATCTTTGTTAATGGGGATTGTGATTTAAATATTAAAATGCTAATCGTCTTGTGGCATGGATATATCGGATTCCATGTGTGGCATGGTTGGTTTGGATTTTTTTGTGGCATGTTTCTCTTATGGCATGTTTGGCTTATGGAATGTTTGGCTTATGAACAATTGGTAGCTTGGTTTTAGTTTATATACAATTTTTTATATAAATGTGCTAATGCTTTTACCCTAGTGGCGTGTTTATGGAAGTAAGTTGGGGAAATCATACTGAGTATTAGTGCTCATACCTGCTTTGGCACTTTGGTGCTTTTGTAGATGTTGTATTCTGGGACACAGGTAAAGGTAATGGATCTCATTGTTTATGGTTTATGGTGATGCTTTGGATATGTGGTGGTGCTTAGAGCTTGAAGCTTGGTGTGGAGCTGTGGTGGTGTCATGGATCATGGTGTTCTATTTTTTAGTTTCTTCTTTTTACTCTGATGTTTGGTGGACATGTTTAGTGGAATGGATTTTGGGTTTGTGATGGATTTGTTAGTATCACATGGTTGGGTTTGAAAGTGCATGCATCTTTAGGTGTTGGTTGGTTGAGTTGGGTTATCTTGTTATAGGAAAATCATTCCCCGCTATTCTATGAAGACCTAAGAATTTATTACTAGCCTTTGGTGCCTTAGGAACATCTCTTAAGGCCAAGTTACCCTCATCACCACCTCAAGCCAATGAGGTAGGGGCAGGGTGTTACAAGTGGTATCATCTTGTCCGGTCCTTTGGAGTTGATTCTTAGATTTGGAGTTGACATTTTTTATGGTATATTCTGTGAGTCTGGATTATAGTAATGTGTAGGAACGTTGGAACTTGGAATGTATAGCATAAAAGGACATATCTAACCCTTTTATTCTGAACTTCATGTTACCATGAAGTTGGGTACATAAGTGTTTTGGAGACACTTATAGGAATTGACAATATCAATGCCGTGGGTGTAGCCAATGAGATATGCATGGAATATATGGTAGAAATGAATTCCCTCAAGGATTCACATTTCACTGGGTTTAATGATTTTTGTGCTGAATTGGGAAATAGTTTTCAGATAAGTGAAATTGTAATGTGAATAAATTTGGTATTTTTAAAATGATTTGGTTTTCAAAAATGGTGAAACTTGGAAAATGTGGAAATATGGAAATCCTCATTGTGATAGTGTTGTGTAATGTGATTTGAAATGGGAATTCTTGATGTATATAGATGTGAGACTCATGCTTGTTTGTTTTCTGTTTATAGAAATTGCACCAGGTAGGCGTCGTAGAGACCCATCGGAAGTGGCCGATGAGAACGTGGTTACACCAGATCCCCAGGTGAACTAGCAGTTAGTCTAAAGCATACTGCAAGCTTTCTAAGATGCGGGAAGTGTGAGTATCACATAAGATCAAAATCATGTTGTTTATGTGGATCAGTTTCATAAGAAGGATCCAACCGTCTTTAGGGGTGATTGGAACCTGAAAAGGGAAGAGGCGTGGTTGTCTAGAATAAACATAATTTTCGAATTATGGGGGATGCCGGTAGAGCTGAAAATAAAGCTAGTAATGTATAAGCTATAGGATATTTCTCTTCAGTGGTGGGATTTAGTAGTCCAAGTGGGAAAAATTAGTTTATGATGTGGGAAGGATTTGAGTAATTGTTTTATAAACAATTATACCCACATATGTTCATAATTCAGCACACAACTAATTTCTTCAGTTTGAAGCAAGAGCATATGTCTTTAATAGAGTATGGAGCCAAGTTTATTAGCTTAGTGTGGTTTTCACCTAAGGTGGTTGGTAGCACTTATTTGGATGAAAGGATCATTAATGTGGGGTTAATTCAAGAGATCCGTTCAAAAATAATAGTGTTTTGTTTTGGTGATTACATAGAGAAGGTGAATCGAGCATCAGTGGCTGAGCGGGATCTTTTGGGAGCTCTGGGTGGAGGAAGAAAGGTGTTACCCATGGGTATTAGTGGGAACTCTAACGCTAGGTTGAAGAGGAGTAGGGACACTTGTTCCCAGGGTGGGAGTATGACACATAATCCAACGACAGGATCGGTAAATCTTCCTCTAAAGCCCCAGAGAAAACCAAGATGTTTTCAGTGTGGCTCTATGACACACATCACGAGGGATTGTACGACACAAACTCTATTATATCATAGTTTCTGAGAGATGGGGACTATTCATTGCTATTGTTGGAATGCTCTAAGGTCGGGTGTGTGTGACACTCCTCAAGGATCGCAGACGTTGTATGCTTCGATAGGACGTGGACAACAGCATACCCCTCATCAGCAGAGCATAATCAGTCATGGTGATTCTCGGAACACCATAACTCCTCAGAAGGTAAATAAAGAGCAGAGTGTGGAAACCAAGGCATTTTTCAGAGCCGAGTAGGTTATGGTGGATGATTAGTCGGGACCATCCATGGTGCGAGGTTCTGTTCTATTAAATTCTACCATGATGCAATTGTTGTTTGATACAGGTTCTTCACACTCTTTTATTACTGAACATGTGGTTGAGTTGCTGGGTTTAAGGGTAGAAATGATTCCTTCGATTTTGAAACATCAATCTCCTATGAGTCGAAGAGAGTGTCAAGCCTTCTTGTCTAGATAATGTTGTATCATTATGGGAGAGGTTGAGCTAATGTGGAATTTCTATGTACTTGAGAAGGATGGTTATTATGTAATCCTAGGAATGGATTGGCTAGTGGAGTTTAAGGGAAAAAATTACTATAATACAAGAACAATGGTTTTTTTGACACACGTTGGCAGTAGACATCTCTTTAGAGGAGAGTCATGAAAGGCGGGGTACAACAAGTTTGTTGGCACCTGTAGTGGGAATGTTTTCAGATCAGTTGGCAGTGTGTCGTTGGAATCGGTATAGGGTGTTGAGCAGAGTGTTTCGTCCGGAAGTGGTGGATCAGTTCATAGATGTTTTCCTGAAAAATTCTCTAGGTTACCTACCATAATAGAAGTATAGTTTACAATTGATCTCATTCAAGGGACAAGTCATATCTCACTTCTGTCTTATCGGATAGAACCAACTGAATTGCGATAATTGAAAGTATAGTTGGAAGAATTAGAAAAAAAGGGTTTATCCATCCTAGAACATCTCCGTGGGAAGCGCCAGTGTTGTTTGTGAAAAAGGCATATGGATCTTTTAGGCTATGTGTTGTTTATCATAGAATTAACCAAGTTATAATAAAGAATAGATATCTACGTCCTCGAATTGATGATTTGTTTGACCGGTTAATTGGAGCCCAGTTGTTCTCCAAGATCTACATGAGGTCGGGATATCATGAATTGTGGGTGAGCAAGGACGACATTCCTAAAAAAGCTTTTGGAAGTAGAAATGGCCATTATGAATATGTGGTTATTCCCTTTGGTTTAATGAATGCGCCAATGGTGTTTAAGGAATATATGAATAAAATATTATAGAGATATCTAGATTCATTTATGGTGGTGTTTGTAAATGATATTTGTGTGTATTCGAAGACAATGGTCAAGCATTAGCGGCACTTGGGGACAGTGATGGGGATCTTGAGGGATCATTAGTTGTATGCCAAATTGTCAAAGTGTGACTTTTTGATATAGAAAGTCTGTTTTCTGGGCTATATGATTTTTTAAAGGGGTGTTTCAGTGGATCCAAAAAAGATAGGGGTTGTTATATCATGGAAGCCACCAATGAACCTGCTTGAGGTACGAATTTTCCTCGGTCTAGATGGGTATTATTAGCGTTTGTTCGTGATTTTTCACTTTTGGCTTCACCATTTACATATTTGACTAGAAATAATGTTCCATTCTAGTGGAATTAACACTATAAGCAGTGTTTCTAAGAGCTAAAGGGTTTCCTTACATCAGCACCAATCTTGGGTTTTCCAGAACTACTAAAAGGGTACGTGGTGTATTGTGATGCATCAGGATCAGGGTTGGTGTATGTTATCATTTAATGGAATCATGTTGATGTGTATGGATCATGGAAGTTGAGGTTGAATGGGAAGAACTACCCAACTCATGATTTTGAATTGGCAGTAGTGGTCCACGCTTTGAAAGTGTGGCATCATTATCTCCTCGGTGAGAAATTCATGGTATATGCATATCATAAGAGCTTAAAGCAGATATTCTCACAAAGGGATTTGAACTTGCAGTAAAAAAGATGGATGAAATATATCATATTGTTTGATTTTGGCTTTATGTACACATCGGGGAAGGGAAATTTGGTGGTTGATGCATTAAGTATAAAATCATATGCTCAGGTGGTGAAACAGGCATCAGACCAGTGGAAGTGGATGTCAATTATAACTAACATGTGGTTGGAATGTGAGGACCAGGTAGATAGATCAGTCATATTTTTAATTTTTTTGATTCCTGACTTGGTTTGTCTGGTTAAAGAGGTAGAGATATAATATTTTTTGTGTGTGACAATGAGGTTGAATCTCAATGGTGGGGAGACCATTGAGGGTTGGAAAATAAATAGACATTCAGTTTTGTGTTTTTGGAATCAGATGGTTGTACCAGTTTCCTGTCACGGGGATCTTCTCAGGGTGTATCATCATTTTAGATGGTCTGTTCAACCTGGAATTCAGAAAATGTGTAATGCATTGAAAGCACAGTTCTGGTGGGATGGTATGAAAATAAGAGCGGCTGAGTTTGGTTCGAGAAGCTTGACTTGCCAGTAGGTCAAAGAAGAGCATCAGTGGTCAACGGGAATGTTGCAGTCTTTACCAATCCCTGTTTGGAAGTGGGAGCATATAATAGTGGATTTTGTCACAAGTCTCCCAAGAATAGTCAAAAATAACGATGCCATTTGGGTGATAGTGGACCGGCTAACGATGTTTCCCCATTTCATCCCGATTCGTGAATCTCATACGGTGGAGGATCATTCCAAAATCTATATTTGGGAGGTAGTAAGGAGGCATGGTGTTCCAGTTTCGATCATATCAGATAGAGATTTGAGGTTCACATCTCATTTATGGAAATCCATATAGCAATCCATTGGGACACAGTTTACTCTGAGCACTACGTATCACCCTCAGACAGATGGTCAATCCCAGAGGATGATAAAAAATTTGGAGGATAAATTGTGGACTGTTGTCATGGATTTTGGTGGCTCGTGGGAGGATCACATTTTATTTTATGAATTCTCTAATAATGATTTTTATCAAGAATCCATACATATATCTCCATTTGAAGCATTGTATGGGATTCCGTGTGGTTTGCCACTATGCTGGGTGGAAATAGGTGAGTCCTCGATGGTTGGGCCAAGCCATGTCCCAGAGAATATGGAAAAGATCAGATTAATTAGTAATAGAATGGAGATGGCTAAGATTTTTCATAAATCGTATGCAGATCATCGTCAATGGTCGTTGTTGTTATAGTTGAGTGATAATGTTTTCTTGAGGATATCTCCAAGGTTAGGACATCGTCGGTTTGGGAAGTAGGGAAAGTTAACTCCAAGTTATAAAAGACCTTTTGAGATTCTTGAGTGGGTTGGTGAGGTGGCATATCATTTGGCTTTTCCACCTAGGTTCTATATGGTGGAAAATGTGTTTCATGTGTCACAGTTGAAAATGTATCAGCTCGATCTGGGCCATGTTATTCAATGGGATCATATTCAGCTAGAGATGGATGCTTCGTTGGTTCACATGCTATTCCAGGTAGTGGATAGGCAAGAGAATGTATTGCGGGGTAAAATAATCGGTCTGGTTCAAGTTTTGTGGTAGCATGTCCAGATTCAAGAAGATACTTGGGGCGGGATAAATAGATGGTCAGGCAATGGCCCGATCTCTTTCGGTATAGTGTGGGTTCACTACTTTCTGAGGACGGAAAGTCCAATGGTGGGGAGAATGTAGAACCCCGGTTTGAGGTGGGTAGAATTTTATTATGTTTTTATGTGTTTAAAGTTAATGGGATGAGTTGAGAAGAGGTTTGGAGAGTTCTGAATGGTTTTGAATAAGTTTGGAGGATTTTATTTGGGTGCACAGTTTGAGAACGGTTAGGGAAAACTGTGAGGTTTTCTAGAAAACCGTGTAAGGGGAGACAGTAGGCTTCGCATGGCCTGCAAACAGTTTTCCAAACTGTGCAAGGCAGCCATGCAGACCCTTGATCTTGAGACAGTGTCTTGCGCTCAGTTAGCGCATGGTTATCCAAACCATGTAGACTAACCGTGAAATGACTTAATTGTGGGGTTTTTAAATCCACACTCCCTCAGGGTTGCCTCAATTCGTTCCAAAATTCCTCCCACTCGAGCCTCACTCGGGATTTTGGGTTCTCAGAGGATGAATGTGTTCTCCAAATCGTTTTGGAAGGGATTCAAATGGGTTTCTTGGTGAATCGAAGGCATTTCATCTCAGGTAAGTCCCTATTTTGGTTCTTGAGGGTTTGGGTTAGGGTTAGCCCTATCCCTCTATTAGTTTTCTAGATCTACAAGGGTTTCATCTATATCTAGGGCTTTTTTTCCATTGTGTATTAAAGGTTGTGATTTATTATGTTAGGTAAGGGTTTTTGAGGTGGTTTCGAGGAGGCGTTCACCCAATTTAGAGTGTGTTTGGGTGAAGGATCAATTTCACCAAACCCAAAGAGTTAGGTGGCTTCAATCTCAACTTAACCATGCTAGAATTTGAATATTAATTACAATTAAATTGTGTTGGTTAATATTAATTGTGTTTTGATGTGTGAAATTGGATGGAAATCCCTTTGGGGATTTTTTGTGGATTATTTTGGGAAAAAGGGGTTTTACGGTTGAATGCTCTTGTTGTTAAGTTTTGAAATGTAGATTTTAAAATTTGTTGCATGGCTCAGGTTAAGGAAATTTTTTATGAAACTGATTTCAATAAAGAAGTTGTTTTATTAAATCGCGTTTTTGAAATGGAAAATAACAAATGAGTGATTTCAATAAATGGTTGATTTATTTAAGTTGATTGACATGTGATGGAAATTGGTAATTGCATATTGTTGTGGCCTAGGTGGGTTATATTCTTGGTAATGGATTTTTGACTATTTTGTGGAAGTCGGCGTGAAGTAAAACTATAAAAAAGGGGATGGATAGTGGATAGAAGGGATACCATCAATAGAAAGTGGGTGGGAAGTACAACTTGAGTGGATTGGTAATGAATGTGTTCGATGGGAAGTGTCACCACGGTTTGTTGTGTGATTTTCCGGTGATGTTTTTATATGGGGCTTGTGAGTGAAATATAAAAATGTTGAACGACTTGTGGCATGGTTAAATTGGATTCCTTTGATGGCATGGTTAGTTTGGATTCCTTGTGTGGCATGTTTGGCTTATGGATTGTTTCGTTTATGGCATGTTTGGCTTATGAACAATTGGTATCTTGGTTTTTCTTTATATAAAATGTTTTATATAAAGGTGCTAATGGTTTTATCCTAGTGGAATGTGTAGGGAAGTTAGTTGGGGAATTCCTACTGAGTATTAGTACTCACCCTCTGCTTTGGGACTTTGGTGCTTTTGAAGATGAAATATTCCAGGATAGAGGTAAAGGTAAGGCACCTCATTTCTCGTGGTTTTTTGTGATGCTTGGGATATGTGGTGGTGCTAGGAGCTTGGAACGTGGAGTGGAGCTGTGGTGATGTCATGGATCGTGGTGTTTTGTTGTTTAGTTTTTACTTTGTATGCTAATGTTTGGTGGACATGTATAGTGGAATGGATTGGGGGTTTGTGATGGATTTTTTAGTATCACATAGTTGGGTTTGAAAGTGCTTCCATCTTTTGTTGTTGGTTGGTTGAGTTGGGTAATCTTCTTAAGGTGAAATTGTTCCCAACTGTTCCTTTAAGCCCTAGACATTTCTTTCTAGCCTTTGACACCATGGGAACATCTCTTAAGGCCATGTGACCCTCACCGCATCCTCAGGACAATGATGTATGGGTAGGGTGTTACATATAGGGGAGATAAGTTCCTCAGGACAAATAAATATAGGGAAAATTTCAAGGAACTAAACTGAAGGTTAGTCAGTGTACCTATGAATACATTACACTATAGTGGTGAAGGGGATTTAATCATTAGTGATAAAACCAATAAGTGATTTGGATGTGTCCTTATGCAGTATAAAAAGGTTGTAACTTATTCATTATGACATTTTAAGATTCATTAATAGAATTATCCAACACATGATTTGGTGTTAACCATTGTAATTTTTGAATAAAAGATATGAAGGCATTATCTCTATAATTAAATGTGTGAAATATATACAGAACATAAAGTATGAAATATATATTCACAAAAAAGTTGTTAACATACTCAATAGGAGGTGGATGGAGTTGATAAAGGATTACGAATGATCAATAAATTGTCACCCTGAGAAAGAAAACATGGGGGTAGAGGCTTTGAGTTGAATGGATATTGATATCTTATACTTGATGAGGATTGATAAATATTCAATATTTAGGGATTTGAACAGGATGGATATATAAATATTGAAGTAAGGGAAAAAATATTATCTTGATTGATTTAACGTTCAACCCACCATCCATGTTAAGAATAAAGAGGCACAAAATGAAGATGCAGTCTTGTAAAAGAAGGCTAGAAATGTTCCCATGTCTAAAATTGATCATGATGGAATGATAAAGTTCTGGAAACATGTATATGTTTCATCTATACCAGATCTAAAGAAGGATATATTAGAATAATATCTTAGATTTTAATTCAATATTCATATTGGAAGTAGGAATATGTACATATATTTGAATGAATACATCTGGTGGGAGGGAATGAAGAGAGATATCACAGAGTTTGTATCTCGGTGCTTGGTATGCTAGTATTATAAGGTTGAATGAAAAAAATATAAATGGTTGTTTCATACATTACCCATACTAGAATTGAAATGGGAGAATATCACCCTGGATTATGTCGTTGGGATCCTCAAAACCTATAAAGTGTTTAATGCTATTTGGGTTGTAGTCGATTTCCTTACAAAGTCAGCCCACTTCATTTCTATATCATAATACTTATCTATGGATCAACATGTGAGAATATACATTAAAGAATTGGTTTTGTTTAAAATAGTTACACATTCTATTGTATTTGATAATGATCCGAGGATTACCTCAATGTTCTAGAAAATTGTTCATGAAGAACATGATACCGAATTGAGTTTCAGTCAATCCTATCATCCTCAATTGGAAGGTTAGTCTAAAAGAACAATTCAACACATATAGGATATTTCAAGATATTATTATATATTTTTTCAAGTTATTGATATCAACATATCCCTATAGTTTAGTTGTCCTAAAACAATACATTTTACTCAATCATTCATATGGATTCTTATGAATCTCCCAATGCGAGGAAATGTAGATCCCCAACATGTTGGGGTGAATTTGAAGAAAAAAATCTATTAGGACTTGAGACCACAAAAGAAATAAAAAATAAGAATAAAACCATTCAATATATTATCAAGGTATCTCAAATCCATCATAAAAATTTTTCTTATAAGCATCAACTCGATATAGAATTTGATATTTTCGCGAAAGTGTTTTTATGAAGTTCACCATCGAAAAATGTTGTGAGGTTCATGGAGAAATGGAAACTAAGCCCTAGGTACATCAGTCCCTTTGATATTCCTAATCATATTAGGATGGTATCATATCACATGATAATTCTTAAAAATCTATCTCAAGTCCATGATGTGTTCCATGTATCTCTCCTAAGAAAGTACATACTAGACCCTTCACATTTACTGAACTCAGAGGTCATATCGGTGAAGCAGGATCTTTCTTACGATGAGTGACCAACTGGAATTTTGGATCATACATGGAAAGTTCTATGAAACAGGAATACTCAGTAGATAAAATTATTGTGGATAAATAAATAGTTAGAATAATATAGGTGGGAACTTTATGATATAATTAGGTAGACATATCCTCATTTGTTTCTACCAGAAATCTGAATTTTAAGGGTGAAATTCATTTCATGTGGGGTTGAATATAACACCCCGAGTTTTGATGAATCTTTATCTGAAGAAATTATATTATTATTAATGTATTGTGATTTAATGATACACTAAGTTAGTTTTTTATATGCTAAACCAAGGTAATATTACATTCCACACAACACCATCTTAGCTTGCACTGCACACAACACCGAGTTTCTAGGAATCATCATTTTATTATTATTTAAATAAGATAATAATATAACTGTTAAATTAAAATTTATTAATATTATTAAATAACTTAAGATAATATATGTTTTTTAAGATTAATTTATTGGTTACCAAATAACTAGAAATGAAAATATATTCCAATTGAATATAAAATATATATTTGTATTTTTAGGCTCCCAAAGTCATTTTTTATTAATAAATTAAATTAATTACAATTAGTTAATGATATTACAGAAATATATATGTTATATATTAAATCAAAAATATTATTTATATTAATTAACTATATTTTATAATCTTAAGATAATATTAATCTCAATTTTATACATAAAAACCTATATTTTTCAAAAGGGCAATTTTATCATCTTTTAAAGGGGAACCCATTTTAAATCCCATTTTTTACAATTTTATATATTTTATTTGAAAAAATACAATTCTAAAGTCAATATTGAATATTAAAATTTTATTTGATTTAATTTTTTTTAATTTTTATGATATGTTTAATGTTCAAGTTAATAGTAAAAATTACAAAACATTTATTAAACACAACATTATTCCTCGAAATAATTAATAGAAATAAATTATATTTTTATTGTTATTAAGTAATAATTAGACAAAATTTTAATCCATCAATATAACTTAGGTCATTGTATTCATTTTTAAATTGAAATTATAGATAGAAATGTTAAAATCTTTTGCATGTTTTAACATTAATAACACATTTTCTCACTTCATCAATGAGATTAATAGTAAAATAATTACTAAAACATCTATTTTTGAGTTTTAAAAAAAGGATTCCATATTATGAATCTGTGGGTAACAATTATTTAATTATGATTCTTTTAGTTTTGGGAATTATGAATAATAACTAATAATTTTTATTAACATGGTAAAATCGAAATTGGGTAATTAAGGGTAAAAAATAATATTATAAACACTATAAAATTAACCTAACTATTATATTGATTTAATTGGATATGTGGGTTTTGACCAAAAACATCCTTGGTCTGAGATTATAAACTTCTTATTCCTCTACGATTATAGTGATACGTTTATTATATTTTATTTAATGAAAATTTAAAGATGTCATACTCAATTATTTAATAAAATTTTTTTTAATATAGGGTTATATAGAAGATAAATTTGACAATAAATAACAACATGAATGAAAAAATGTTTTTAATTATCATGATAATTTATTTATAATTTTTAGGTAATAAATAATTTCCTTAAAGGCATATAAAATGATAATGTAGTAATTATTTTATTAATGGAAATATCAAATAAAAATTATTAAAAATATTAAAATAAATATAAATTTAAATAATTAGTGTGATAAAATAATTTTCTAGATGAATTTTACTCCTTATAGGTATATTAAAATATTATTTTTGATGTTGCCTTTTTATTGATATTTCTAAAAATCAACATAATGATTAGCATTAAAATTTTTAGTAATAATATTTTATCAAAATGATGTTTATTTAAATATTTTAAATTCATATAACTTGTTTAAAAGTAAAACATAATTATAATCTGGTAAAATATATTAGAAAATGTTCTTTTTTGTATAATAGACACACCATAAGTTAAAATTATACCCTTTTAATATTGAGAATGTTATTACTTTATTTATAATTTATATAGGTTGACTAAGGGTTAATTAAAATTATAAGTTAAAAAAAATCCAATACTTGTCAAAAACATAATTTTTGATGAGATTACAACATTATATCATCGTATATTCGAATGAATTTCCTTTTGGAAGTATTTTAATTGAAATTTAATTTATTATAATTTTTTATTTCTAGAAATTAAAAAAGTACCCCTCACCTCAATTATAAAAGTGAATATCCTCACTTATTCACATTAATTTGAAACACCATGATTGATATAACCCCGGAAATTTCCCTTATAAACATCCATAACCACATTCTATTGGGGTTTTCCATCTCAAAATCTCATCCATAGTGTCCCAAAGAGGATATACATTGGAGGTTCGCTAAAAAAGTGGTAATCATCTTTAGTGATTCTTTCAAGAATATTTCTTCTTCTACTTCCTCAACATGTTTTTTCCATTATAAAGTAATAAATATAGTATCAAATATAAAATTATATGTTATTATCATAACGGATAAATCATATTCCACCTTTTATTCATCCATCAAAAAATGAAATATCCATGTGTACGTTAGTATGAGTTACCGTCTCCATGTCTTCTTGTAATATATTTTTCATCATCAGAGAAGATGGATTGGTATAATGAAGAAAATAGTAAATATAAATTATTATTATAACATTATATTGATTTTTGATAAATATATATACCATACACTTCTATACCATTTCACCATTAAGGGAATGATATCATCACTCGTGTGTATGAACAACCTACCATCTCCACGATGCGATGTAATTCATTTTTACATAACCCCATTAAAAAATGATTATATAAATGTAAATATTGAATAAATGTGATATATATTACCTTAATATTATTTTTAAATTATAGAACTATATCATTTGTGTATGAATGGGGATTTATATAATCGAACATGCGTATGAAATTGAAGTAGTTAATACCCAAAAAATATTAATATTATTAATAGATGAGTTATAATATAGTCACAGAAGATATCATAAATATCAATATGATTTTGAAATAAGATAATAATGTAAATTCATGGCCCTATGTTCCACTAATATAGTAGCCAGATCGGTGGGTCACATGGTCTCAAGTATGTTTCCCCATACACTAGAGGCTACCAACTTGCAGCAGTAGTGTAAAAGTGGTTCAATAGGGAGACTATACCATCATAATCATTGTTGAATAGTGTTATAATAGATTATAAATAGAATAAAATAGGGGAAGATGAAAATAGAAATGACAAAGAAGTGGATGAAGTATATTATAACTAAAATGATAGATGTCCAAAGGAAAATTACAACATTTTATATAAGTCACATGAGGTTACAAGTCCAAGTAGTAAGAAATACAATTAGAGATAGAAAGTAATAAAGGAAGAACTTCCCGATGACTAAATCCATGAGAATCTTGAGTATCATCTTGATCCTCTTCTATTAACTCCCACATACAATAAAATTATCACAACACAATCAATGAATCCAATGACCTATAAGCATGTAGGACTGTTTCAGTACCCCAGTGTAACGGAGGCCTGTTCTCGGTGTGAGATATAAATCTCAGTTTGTTGACACCACTGGTGCCTATACCAATCTAGATATTACGATATAAAACTAATATGTGTACCATATATAATAATCCCATAGTCATAACAAATTAAATATTATAAACATGGTGTTTTTTTCGAAATGGTCACCTATCCCAAACAACCTACTTCAGTATAAGATTGATGTCTAAAAATAATAACTATGTTGGGAAGAATATATATAAAAGAGAAAATAGTAACATGAAAACCCAAGGAAGTAATTCCCCTAATACTTTTCATTATATTGGAGTCTATATCCCATGTCAACACATATTTGTTATAGTAAATTAATGGTATACATATTAATTTCAAGAACAATAGATAATCATAATGAAGGATGAATCTATTATAATTTAATAATAAAATAGGAAAATAAATCTATCAAATCCTTGTGTGGTGTCCCATGCCCATCTGAGGTGATCTATATTTATTCCAAATTAACGCAATAGAAACGTAATATATATGCCAATACCACTGGTCTCATCATTGGTGACCCATAAGGCGTCCAAAGAATCATTTTGAGGCATGGTAAACTCTAAGTCCATCCAAGGTATCACACATAGGGGAAAAAGTATCATACAAGTTATAGTGTGGCCATATTTCCATTGTGTTCATCTATGGTTTCTCCCCTAAAGAACTGATATAACCCAATATTATCATAAACACTCGGGAACCCTCACCTCAAAAGCCAATGCATCACCCCCGACATGTCAGGTTATATCCCAAACGAGGTTGTGATTCCATCCATGAGACCTTAAAAGGGAAATAATGTTTTCTAATGGCTTGTATCAAGTAATTCATATCAGAAATGAAAATTCATAAATATATAATTTCATTCCAACAAATAAGAATCTCAAATCCACAAGCTATTTATGATATCCAAAAAATACACTTTAGGCCATCAATATGGAATAAGGTATTTAACACATATGTAAACTCAATGTTCCAAATAAGGATCACTAAGAATGTATAAAACTTCAAAAACTAAACATGGAAATAGGAATTATGAACATATATATGCAGTGGGATACAAGAAAAGGGTGCATAACATAAACATGCCCTCAAATACATGTCATTAATAAAATTTAAAAAAAGGTAAACAAGTATTTACAAGCATGTCATTCAATTCAAATCAACACATTTTTAAAAATTCATATAAGTCATATATATTTAATTAACAAAAGAGGTGTGGTTGTAACACCCTATGAACTTCCATTTATATCAAAAGGCATCAGGCATGAACATCATGCATTTTTATTAATGCAAATACAAATAAAATTCACATTCATTTATCATGTTTTTAGATTAGGTATTACATATTATGCATAACAATTAAAATTATTTCATTAAGAGTAATCCATCATAAACAAAGTCACGACACTAAATCATCATATTCATCGAAACTGTTTTATGATACAATTTCTAGAGGAAGGGATCATGTCCATCAACCTTAATGGATGCTACCATCTTGCACAGTCCTTTCTAACTATTCCATTTACCCTAACCAATTTGTTTACTCCATCATAACAAGGAAATTCCACAGGAAAATCCAAAGTCTAAAGTTCAAGGAATGGGTCATGAAAACATCTCCATTACCCATTTGGGTAGTTCAATGTTCAAGTGGACCAAATGACCATGTGGTTCAGTTCATTGAAAAGCGCATGGGAAAATGGATACATCATTTAAAAGACATGCCAAGCTATCCACTTATAAGGTTTATTGGTAACATGAATAGTTATAATGTTAAAGGGGAAAATAATTTCATAACATCAACAAATTTTAGGACTCAAAATGATATATACCAAACCATAACATACATGAATAAAGAAATAACCAAGGAAATTAGGTAGGGAAAAATAAAAGTCTAATAACTACATTTAGCCTGATGACAACACATATCCGTTGGAGGTGTTTTATAATTAAATCATGACATTGTTTATAAAATAGTTCATTTGTTCAATTATAATAACATCCCATTCATCAAGTAAAATAATATTTGAAAGCTACTCTACATGTTAAATAATAAAATAAATGTACGAGGAACATGAAATTAATGAATTAGTTCTTTCTCAAATTAAAAGGGTAAGGAAAGGGATCGTACATCAATAAGTATACCAAAGCCGAACACTTTGAAATTTTATGTTTTAATCAATGGCAAATCGTTGATTTTTTCTACCCTATTTGGGAAAATACACCGCCTCATATATATAAGTACACATGTTTTCATTTCCATGAATATGTGTATGGAGATACTTACATATAATCTCATATGCATACAAATGTCTCCTCTCACATTTTTTTGAATTTTATTATTATACATACCTACAGTTAGAAGCATATATATATATATATATATATATTCACTTCCATAGATGTATATAAATATAACGGGGGAACATAAAAATAAATATTCCTACCAATGTATTTTTAGTGAGTTGCCTTTGAATTCGGCTATATTAAACCACATGGTAAGGTCCATCGCAATGTAGATAAAATAATTGGAACCCTTAAAAACCAAAAGGACAAAAAATAAACAAGTAAGAACCCAAAAAAGTTATAAAACATACCTCAAGAGGTGATGGTATCCAAATCAACTTGAAACACCTCTCCTTTTTTAGTGAACATAGAAATCATCCTGAAGGGGTCCCTAGAAAAGAACTGCACACCCTATTCAATGAATAATCTCCAAAACTCAGATTAACCCTTTACCTAGGGTTCATCCGATCCTCATCAAGTGATGGAGAGACAAAAAAATCGGAATAAAAGAAAAGGGAAGTGAGAAGTGAGTCTTACCTCATGACATCGAATTGGAAATTGTATAAAATTTGTTTGAAATCAATGTCGAATGAGGGAATTAGAGAGGGGTTGCATGAGAGGTGGTCACATGAGAGGGGGTTTGGCTAGGGGGCATTATGAGATCAAGGAGGGGGAGGGTATGTGTGCATGGAGGGGTAATAGAAACCCCTTATGGGTTAATAAAACCAAAAAATATTGAGAAACATAATAATTATATTAGCAATAATAAATAATACAACTATAATAACAATTAATAATAATAATATTATTATTATTATTATAACATTTATTTATTTATTTCTCCCATTTATTTACTTTTAATTTATTATTATTTTTATTCAATTAATTAATTTTTTAAAAAAAAATAACATCACAGTGTTCCAACTCCCAAAAAATTTATTGATACTCAGTTTTAAAAACAGCTCATCCAGTAACAACAAAAATTTACATTCCTTGGCATTTATTTGTCTGGTTCAAAAGAATGAGATGATATAACCCCCACTATATATATTATAATTCTAGAAAAGACTTAGGAAACAATTAAATCATCACCCAACCTTCTAGGGTCGTGATGCCCCATTAAAATGGATACGTTGTATTCCTAAAGACCCAATGCACCTGTAGTCATTTCGTAAAAATGATACTTAAGCCACTTAAATCTGAGTTAAAACTCAATTTCCTTCCAAAATATCAAAATGGATCTTACCCGAGCTAGTTCAACTAGAGACCTGATCACATCTTTGTATCATTAGGCATCCGGCTAGAGGTTCTCCACACCTTTGGATAACATTATAAAAGGGGTCAATTCCAAGACATGAAAACTCTAGTATTGGAATTTCCAATCAAAGACTACATATAAGAATTTTAACTACTCTCCAAAAATGATTTCATTTCAAGGGAATAATCGAAACCCAATCGAACTAAATGAAACTAGTGAAAAATATTTTACTTGAATGATGTAGTGGACCCTTGGACAAAACATTCCATAATATGGAGACATTCCCAAAAATGATCCTTCACTAACCGAAAACCACAATAAAGAGGGAAACAAGTTGATCATGTTTGGATGACAATTCGAAAAGATGACATAAATAGACCATAAACACCTTAAAATAAAAATTTGAGGCCTTATACCAAGGAATCTCTCATTTACCAAGGATAATTCCACCAAATTCCATTCTCGAATTCTAGGGACATTCCCTGATCAAACTGCTACCAATCCCTAAAACTAGTTTGCCTCAGCACGAACAATGGTGTAACTCTTATACAAGATACTAGAATCCTAACCCTTTTAAACATCACCTATGAACCAAAAAAATAGTTTAGTATAGCCTCAAATTCCTTAAACTAGATTCTTAGGAACTAACCAATGTACACCACCATCCATGATTGTATGATAGAAATTGGTATGAAACCAAGACCCCCAAATCAGAACATTGACAAAGCCAAGAGTGGCATCCACCTTCCATCCAAGTCAATAGAAATGAAAAGAGTCCACAAGTCTAACTATGGAGTTCCTACTTGGAATCCCATCAATCAATCAGGATTACCAAGCATTGAAATAAACTACGCATCAGCATGAAACACCGAGAAACACACCTAAACAAACCAAAAAACATTAAAACATTTTCCCATTGCAAGATCGGTTCTCTTTTAGTGTATCCAGGATGATGTTAAAATATGGAACATGCTCATCACTAGGAATTATTAACTAAGAGTATTTAAACAGTTTCCTGTCACTCAAAGCCTATTATTGGAAACATGTATAGTCAAACCACCACTGGACTACTTCTTAGGAGCGAAGCTCAGCTTCACCCATCGATGTGTCATCACAGCCTGTCAAAATGCCTATACTAGCCAAAGGCATTCTGTGATCATTCATGATTTACCATTGAGGTCCAAACTAAACAATAAAAATTCTACAAGGTTCCACTCATGTCAATCCACATCAACGTCATTATATCAAGAAGGTAACGACATTTAAAAAACTCAAATGCCAAAAAAGGTATTTAAGAAAGGTCGTCACATTCTAAATGGTTGTACTTGGTTGTGTACCTTGTACACAGAAAGGATTGATCAGCCCAAAATTTTGTGTTTACCAAAAATTAGTAGTTTCCTAATCATTAAAATATGAGAGTTAGACCAGACACTTATATTCAAGCTAGAAAATACTCACCCTAAGTGAAATTGTAAGGAATTTGGTAGGAAAAATCAAAATAAAATTGACCCACATGTAAAAACACCTGAGTATCAAAGAATTAATCCCAAGAATTAGGAATAATTAGATAAATTTAAATCAGAGGTCACTATACAAAGGAGATGTCCAAAACAAGCACTCCACAACTCAAGGCTCAACAATTTCACCTAACTCAACCTACTCATTACACTAATTTTCACTCGATGGGAACCACTTCTGTGAATGCATACTAACCCATGATTACAAATGCAAGAAGATTCAACCTCAATAAAAAACACAGACTATCTTTCTTAGGATTCCAAGTATCGGGTGGTCCATACAAAAGAAATAACCTACAGTTACATTTCCCAATGTGACCACTAACTTAGATGATGACATATCAACTCATCTGTCATTGAGAAAAATAACTGTTCAAGCTACCCATGAAGTGGTTGACCATGCTCAA
Source organism: Viscum album (assembly GCA_963277665.1). NCBI lineage: Eukaryota > Viridiplantae > Streptophyta > Magnoliopsida > Santalales > Viscaceae > Viscum > Viscum album. The sequence goes on along the minus strand of OY728143.1, from coordinate 1,665,250,834 downwards.
GGAATTCATAACCTATTGAAACTGATCATTAATTAATTCTCATTCCTGTAACAAGGTTCAAGGATACCCTGACCACCCATCTAATAATGGTGTCATTATTAAATCCCTAAAAGGGACCACATCACCCAAATGACACCAATGTCAGAAACTCACCACATTTTGAAATAAACTAAAACATTAAGGTTGATACGTACTACGGGCCATCCCCATACAATAATAGAAATTTCAACACAAAATGAGGTTATACTGAATTGGTTACACTATTCCCTAAGACTATCATTTAATCCATCACTAAAAGAATTCATCCTACAATATCTCTTACAGTCCAATTATAAGGTAATTCAATGTAGAAACTTAAACCACCCTTATAGAAGATTTTTAATCCAAAGACACCACCAAGGAATCAATTTCTAATCTTATTACCTATATTCACATTTAAAATTTTAATTTTTAAAGATTAAAAATCATTAAGTACCCATTTGAAAAGGAAACCACTAGGCACTTTATTTTCAACCAAAAAATAAATGAAATGTATGAAAGTCTCATAAAACATCCTTTTTGAACACTAATTTTTTTTAATCTTGGACATAAATAGAAATTTTGAATGTAAATTAATTATATATGGACAATACTAGTCCCAAAGAGGAAATTTGGGTTCTACACAAAGAACCCCAATAATAGTTGGTAAGTATTATAAATTAAAAACACCCAGACATGTTATAACATAAGTTAGATGTCCCAACTGACCTACTTGTGTCGACTTAAACATTTTAGAAAGTAACCAATTTATTATAGATCAAAATTAAATATTATTAAAATTTATATCATTTCAAATATTACATGATCATATATATAATGTTCATGTGATATGAGTGTACATCTGCCAATCCATAAATCGCTCATACACATTAAAGGTGGCATTTGACTCCCACTTAATCAAAATCAATTAACTAAACATTTCACGTTAATAGCCTTTATATTTTAAAAAAATCTTTAAAAGGTTATGATAAATTATCATCAAGCTTATTTGAATATATGGGTTACTATTTCCCAGTTATAAGGCACCCATACACCTTACAATCAAAAACTAGTTCACATTCATTCCCAACACATATATTTCCAGACTACTCATACACCTTATTTACTCATATAAACACAATCCATCTAATTAAAAAAAGAACAAAAAAATAACCATGATATTAAGAACCAAATAATGAAACACCAAATAAGAAAGGAATGCTATGTAAATAGGAATCCTCGTATAAAATCACCTAAACATGTTATAAAATTAGACATGACATAACACTAAAGGTGAAAAAATACAATCTGAAAACAACATACATATTGAACTTAATAGCATAAAATATTGATGAATTGTTAGTTTATATGTTCCTATTATATTGTATGTTATAATTATTTCTTTCCATATAAAAATAAGTACAACATTCTATAAATTCCATAAATCAACATGTAGCAGAATGTACATGAATCAATCGTGGTGAAATCAAATTCAACTGCAATATCAAAAAACATTAATATCAATTATGAGCCCTAGATAGTTGGAATTTCACATGTATGTGTGGTGATCAGTCTAAGGCATGGATATTTACCAAGAGATGTTATATTCCTAGTGTCATGTCTACCAGCCAAACAAAATATGACAAAGGAAAAATAAGCTATGATACATTTTTTTAGCTTCCCAACCCATCTTACCACTAATATGGAATCCAAACCGGTGGGTCACATGGTCTAAAGCATGTCTCACCTTATTCTAGAGGATGTTGACTAGTGGGGAGAGTGTAAAGGTGGTTATTTTGGGAGCCTATACCCTCATTATAAGAGTTTCACAATGGTTTAAGGGAATATAAATATAATATAGCTGCATAAGATGTATAGAGAAATCATAAAACAGTATAAGAATAATGTTATAAATGAAATGATAGATTCCCACAACGAATTTGAAACTTTTTCTATAGGGAAGATTATGCTAAAAGAGCAATAATTAAGAAAGATAGTTAGTAATACAAATTAATAAAAGAAAAAAATACCAAGTTACTATCTCAGTTTGCATCTCGAGTATCACCTAGATCCTCTTCTCTTAACACCCATGTTCAAGAAATGAAGAAAACCCCAACAAATGAATCCAATGACCTACAACCATGTAAGACTACTTAGGTACCCTAGGGAAATGGCAGCCCAAGTAGGGTGTGAGATATAAATATCAGTAGTTTGGAACCATCAGTGCCTATCCAACACCAAAGAGTATGATATAAAATTAAGATGTGTACCATATATAATAAAAGAACATTGAAAAACATTAAATAATAGTAACTTGATATGGGCTATAAAATGGACACCCATCCCAAACCACCTAATTTGGCCTCAGTTGGATCACTAAAAAGTATACATCTGTAGGGAATAATATATATAAAAGTGTGGATAGTAACATGAAAAACTAATGAAGGAATTCCTAGAAACTTATTATTTAGTTTGGGGTCTAAATCCCATGTCGAAAAATAATTGTTCTAGTAATGTAAGGTGAAAAATATCAAGTGAAATCATAATACAATATAATAATGAAGGTTGCATGTCATAAAATTCAATAATGAAAAAACATATGAATAAATCAAATCTAGTTTTGGATTCACATGCCTGCCCGAGGTGATCTATAAATAATCCCATGCATCGCATTGGTAACATATGATATAATCAAATACCACTGATCCCATCCCAGGATACCCTTAAGACATCCCAAGTATTTATATGGGGCATGGTATACTCTGAGTCCACCCAATGTATCACATATAGGGGACCATGTATCACCTAATGTATGTTGTAGCCATCATTCCAATGAGTTTATCTATCTTTGATCCCCTAGGGAAGTAATTTCACTCTATTTTATAATAACATCCACGGAATCCGTTTCTTGGAAAGCCAAAGCATCATGCCCGATGTGTCAGGTACTAACCCAAACAAGCACATGAGTCAATCCATGAGTCCTTAATAAGGAACCCATGTTTTCTCCTGAGCTATATCTAGTAATTCATATCACATAGGTCAATGTATAAATATATAATTGAATGACAACAAAGAAGAATCTCAAAGACACAATCTATTCAAACTATCAAAATAATACACTTTAATTCATCAATATAGCATAATTCATTTATAACATTAGTTATATCAAATATCAAAAGTAGGATCATTACGTAAGTATATAATTGAAAAACGTAAATGAGGGAATAAGCATCAAGCACTTTCATATGAAATGTGATAAAATTAAAGGGTGAATAACATCAATATGTCCCAAATATATTTCATTAATGACAGTAAAACACAAGAAAAAATTATTATCCAAGCATGCCATTCAATTTAAAGAATATCAATTTTTTTATATATGTCATACATATTTAATTAATTTTAAGGGTGTGTTTGTACCACCCTTATCAATTCCATTTATATGATAAGGAATGAGGCATGGGCCTCTCATGATCTTATTAATCCAAATTCATATAAAAGGCACATTCATTTATCATGTTTTTAGTTAATACAAAACATGTTAATGATATATATAAGAATCATTCCATTAAGAGTAATACATCGTAATCAAGGTTACCCCAATCAATTTTCTTGGGAATGAAAATTTATTTATGGAATAAGTGATAGAGTAAGGGTTCATGTCAATTACACTTAAAACATGATACCATATTGAAAAATCCATTCTTAGTATTCCCTTAACCTCAACCAATTAATTAGCTCATTCAAAACATGGAAAACCCATATACAAAGCCCTAGGGTCAAGATAAATGAAAGGTTCATGGAAACATATCAAATACACACTTTGGTAACTCTAAGTAAAAGTTGACCAAATGCAAATGGGGGGTCATCGGTTCCATCAAACTAACATGAGACAAGGGGAAGATCATTTAAAAGTCATGTCAAGATATTAAATTATAAGGTGAATTGGTTACATGAAAATTTATAATGCAAAATGGGAAACTCGTCTCATAAAATAAATGAAGGTAAGTCATCAACATGATATATAACAAACCATAAAATCTAAGAATAAATGAATATACATGGAAATATGTTTGGAAAATATAAATGTATAATCACTAAATTTAATGTGAAGGCACCGCACCTCCATTGGAGGGATTTTGTTATTAAATACTGACATTGTTTATACAAAAGTTCATTTGTTCAATTATGTATCACATACCATTCATCAATTAAAATAATTTTAGAGAACTAAAATACATGGTAAAAATTAAAATAAATGTTTTTTGGAATGTGAAATTAATTAATTAATACCTCCTAAAATTAAAAGGGCATGGAATGGGATCCTTCCTCAAAAAGTAGACTAATTCAGAACACTTTGACAATTTATGTTTTAAGCGATGACCCCTCGAAGTTGGTGATACACTCTTTGAGCATACACACCTTCACATATATATATGGATACAAATCCCCTATGAACATAATCACACGTCCATGAATTTATACAAGGGGATACTTATATATATTCTTACATGCATACACCTATCTCATATCACATGCCTATGATTTTTATATTATACATATATACACCAAGCTTGATATATATATATATAATCAATTTCATGGATGAATATACATAAAACGGAGGGTCTAACACATAAATATTCCTACTAATGAATATGCGGTGAGACGCATGGAGACTCAAAACCACACGACATGGTCCAACACAATATACATTAAATACTGAGAACTCTACAACACTAGATGAACACAAAATAAATTATGCGACACCAAATTATTGAAAAAATATACCTCATGATGCGATAGAAACCGAATATACTGAAAACACCTCTCCTTTGGTGGTAAATACCAAACCCCTCCTGAAGGGGTCCCATGAAAAGAACAGGATTCCCTATTCAGGGAAAAGTCACCAAAAAATTACCCTTTTACCTATTGTTTGGCCAAACCTCCTTAGGTGATGAATAGACCAAAAAACATTCGGGAAAAAGAGGAAAGGGATAAGAGATTCTTACATCATGACATTGAACAAAAAACCATATAAAAATCTATTTAAATCACCATAGATGGAGGGAGCTATAGAGGGGGTCATGCAAGATGGGATTCGGCCAGGGGTGTCAAACTATAAAGGATGGGGTAAGGGATGTGTACATAGAGGGGTAAGGGAAACCCCATATGGGTTAATAAAACACTAAAAAATAGTAAACATTATAATAAAAACAACAACAATATTATTATTATTATTCTACCTTTTCAGTATTTTTTCTCCCATTTTTGTCCGTTTAATTAATTTTCATTTTAATATAATTTTTTTTAAAGAAACACATCTTTATGTCCCAACTCTACAAAGAATGTACCAATTCTCGGTTTTAAGAATGGATCACCTTGTAACTGAAAAAATATAAATTTTGTTTCAATTTTTATACAGTTAAAATGAATTAGATATTGAAAATAATAATCTTTAATCCATTATAAAGTAGTTTAAAATATTTATTAATGAAATTGGACATAGGGTATGGGTTTATTTCATAATATCATTATTTTTTTAGACTTCTTATATGTAAGTATTTTCTAGGTATATTCATCAATACTAACATTATGATTCATTTGATTAATGGTTTTTTTGTGGAATGATATTTATGAAACTCATTTCTTTTCAATGGGATGTGTTATGACTGAATGATGTTTATAAAACCCATTCCATTCTATAGATTTTTATATGATGAATAATTTATGTTATTATGGGAAACATATGTATGATTTAATTATGATATGGATGGGACCTATATCTATCTCAAATACATTGGGTAATTCATTATATCTAATGAGATATACATGGATGTAATGGTGAGTGAACTCGGATCAGTAACAAACTTTGTTTTCTAATATGGTCTTAATAATGAGCCTTTACTACTAAGATGGTCATGGGATTAAACCCTGATAACCATGATGGTGTAATTAGTGATCCCATAATACTATGATAGACATGATACAAATTCCTTGATAACTATTAAAATAGTTTTACGTGAATATGTGTCTACCAACATTTGAATGTTTTATTCCATTATTATGATTTCATGTATTATGTTATTTATTTCCTTATGATTCATTTTTATGAACTTCTAATCTGTATTCCATTATTCCTATTTATGATCATCGATAGGCGGGGTATGATTTTCAATTTTAATGATCAAATTCTTATACCCTTATGCTCATGATTATGTCTACATGACTCCCATGTTTACCCTTGTTGACAATATGAAATAACCCTATTTTATGTTTCCCTTACCCTAGTTTATGAAGATATGTATTATTTTAAATTTTTATATGAAGAGTGCTAGTCGAGAAGAAACTTTTGGGAGATAATTTAAATCACTTATGTACTTGTTTTTAGATGTCCATGTTTCCAAACGTACTAGAATAGTACAGTATTTGGGAATCTATTTATGTAATGTATTAAGAATTCCTCAAATGTGGTGAAATTTTAATGTATGAAAAATGTGGGTCATTATATTTTTGGAGGTTTGAATATTTCACAATCATTCGTATCAAGTTCCCAATTCTTATTTTCCACCAAATGGATTAGTCTCTTACATGGATTTTTTATAGAACCAAAAACACCCTACATCTATCATATCACTGATGACTCATGGACCTACATTCCAAAAGAAGGAGGTCATTAAGTAACATGGGAAATGACTCATATGAACTAAAATTGGTAGATAGGATTGTAGGTTGATATTGTCACCCCCTTTTGAGGGGATTTATTTTATTCTCTATGATAATATTATAGATTCAAGACATATTTCTGAATCCTTAGTCAATTCCAAAGTATGGATTGAATAGAAATTGAATTTATGTTAAATAATTATCATGACCAATTTTGATTAATCTGTATGTTTTTTTAGATTCTCCATCATAGGTACTTGTGGGCCTGATATCCTTACATACTTTATAATTATGGTTCTAGTTTTAATAAATGTAGTGAGGCACTCTTGAGTTCATTATTATCTAGGGGATATGAGTTTTTTTAATGTCATGATTGAAAACATAACATAGGATTCCGATGAATACTAATGAAAGGAATAGAACAAAATTGGTTCTTTTCCATATAATGAGACACATCATACCTTCTAAGGTACAGTGACAAGGACCAGACCATGTATTTTAATGTAATGTGGAAAGGACTCCTAGGTGAAAGGTGCCTAGTCAAGGCGGGGTATTGGAATTATACCAATACATCCCAAGTGAACTTGTAGAGAGGTGGTCACCCATGTGGGGGTAGGAACCTATCAAGAATATGGACCAATAAGGATGGATATGAAAGGATCCCTAAAGGAATATGGCCCTTTGAGTTGGATGCAACATTTCTAGGGATATTTCCTAGAGAACATGCAGGTGAATTTTTGATATTCGGTTTGGACCGTAGGGAGGCTTCCTATGTATCCCAATTAGTATGGAACGAAAGACCTTGAAGTTCAAAAGGTTTGGTCTTAAACCTATGAGTATTCCTATCTCTCTAGAACCATGATGAAAATATGAACTCAGGGTATTATGAAGGTTCCGTTGGGGATTACACTCAGGAGGATTCCCATGTAGAGATCATGCCTTATGAAAGCGTTACATGAATCATATTTTAACAGGAATAATATTTCTCATAATTAATTTTATGGGTCATATACTTGAGTAGGATACGCACTTGGAGTGCGTATGTTAGGGATTGTAACTGAGAATGAGGCCCATGGTGTTAGGAATATGGTTGGGGATTATAACAGAATAGGATGACCATTTTCATTTCATATCATTGTGAGGATTTCATGATCACCACTAATATCTTATCCCAATAGATTCAATATCTTTTTGAGAAACATGAATAAATAGTATATTATAAGATAACAAAATTCACCTCATCCGCTAGTGCACGGATACTGAAGATGAAAAGGACAGGGAGAGGTGCTTTGAGTGTTCTCATCTCCACTATTATTTTAGTAACATGGATAGTCACATTTTATGATATATATAGTTAAAACATAGAAATAAAAGTGAATAAAAAGTTCCAAATCTATAATAAGAGACTAGGGGATTAATCCAGGAGTGATTCCCTACAACTAGTTCCTATGTAAGAGTGGATAACAAGATTCTACCCCTCGAAGGGAAATGTGAGGGTGATCCCCCATCATCCCACTTCTAATGGGGAGGTTCGTATGAGCACACCTATGTTCGGGACCCTCATTACCATGTGAATGTGTAGTTAAGAACATTCCAAGGGTCCCCTGTGATAATATGTTTCTCATTTGAATCCTCATACCATCGGTATATAGGCTTGAATAAACAAGATGGTTTTTCTAATGGATTTATCATACATATCGGGTGGGCTTGGATGAGGAAATGTTATAATGCCCTCAACATGGTTCAAAGCGGGGCCATAGCAGGTCTGAATGATATAATGGATTGAAGCGATGGGAGTTGGAACAATAAACACCATAGCATACCTTGTTCTGCATAGTAGGTTCTTATACGGGATGGGGTTCCCTCTGGGTATCATGTTGCTACTTTCGTAAAGGGGACATATGCATACTATTTTTCTATATGGGTAAATGTTGGCTCCATGTAGCATGTCACTATGTGGACTAAAGCTCCATCCATATAGCATCTTATTATACAGAATCGAGCTGCTCCCACATAGCATTTTCTAACATGGGGAATGTATCCCTCTGGGTAGGTTTTTGCAACAGGGGGTGATGGTCTTCATAGGTTAAATCAAGTTTTTCTCCACAGGACTGTGTTCACAAAGGTTTTTTGGGTTTTTGGTTAGCTGGGTGGACTTCTTTTCTTCTTTAACATTATGTGTTGGATTTACCTATATAGAATTTAAGACTAATATATCTTATAATTTTCCTCATGTTTCAGGTGGCTCATCCTTATCTAATCACATTTTCCCTTAAGGTTATTTTATAGATGAAAAGATAAACCAAGTACTCTAATAACAACTCTTCAATGATGATACATGGGGATTCATTTGTGGGGGACCAATTAACGATTAACATCATGAAAATGGTTTCATTTTCATGGGCCAAAAATTACACTACCAAAAAAACATGAATCAACAATGCTTATTTTTTGTATTAGAGATATTTGTAGGCATTGATAATTCATTTACCAACATTTCTAAAATGCATCGTAAAATGAGGTGTCACTAATTTACCGATATATAATCACATCCTAAATAAATTAGTGATGTTTATTAGAAACATCGGTAAATCACATCTCATAAATCGACATTTCTAAAAAACATCGCTAATTGTTTCAACAACATTTTTTCCATAACTAATTCAATTACCGATGATTCATAAAATCATCGTTAAATTGGGCCCTCTAATTTAGTGTCACCTACAAGAATGGTTGAAAAAATAGCGATGTTTTTTAGAAACATCGATAAATCACATCTCATTTATCAAAGGTTCTAAAAAACATCCCCATTTTTTATCAACCATTATATGAGTCTCTAAGTAGTGACATCTCATTTAGTGTTGATTTTTAGAAAAGTTGGTAAATCACAACAAAATTACTAATTCTTGAAAAAGAGTTATAATTTTTTTTGAACACATATTTTTTTGGGTTTTTCCAATTATATATATTATATAAATCGTTTTTTTAAATGAACCACCTCTCTCTGGTGCCGCATCACCCCATCAGGTACACCTCTCTAGTACTATCTACATTATGCTCACAACTGCTTCTCCCCCAAAATCCACATATATACAACTGGTTGATACTCACCTCCTGCATGGTACTACACGCATAACTCCAGTATAGTCCCACTTGGTGGGGCGTATAACTCTCCCCCAAATCCCTCGCCCGTATCACACCCCAATCCCTGCACATAGAAGAAGAAATCCAACCTCCATCGGAATAGTTCCATGGACTTTATGTGTCCCACCTAACAATACCACCAATCGATCTATTTGGAATTTTAATATATAATTGTACTACCTTATTCAAATATATCGATTTCAATATTTAAGAAAATAATAGATTATATATATGTTTATATATAAATATATATATATATATATATTAATATAATTTATTTTTTATTTTTAAATTTTTTATTTTTCATCTTATGTTCATATATTCATGTATATGTTTATATTATATTATATTATATTATATTATATGTTTATTTATATTTTACATATATGTTTATATTTTATTATATAAATATGTGTGTGTGTGTGGGTTTATATTTTATGTTTATTTATCTATTTTCATATATATTGGTTTATATTATATAAATATGTTTATATAATATATATCTCTCTCTTTGTGTGTGTGTGTGTGTGTGTGTGTGTGTATGAATATTATATATATTAAATGTTTTTATTAATATAAATATATATGCATGTGTTCATATATATATATATGTGTGTGTGTGTGTGTGTGTGTGTGCGTGCCTGTTTACATATGTGTGTGTGTGTATAAAAATCTATGTGTATGTATACATAGATATAATAATAATAATAATTATATATATAGTAATGTTTTAAAACACTTGTAAAAATGTCACCAAAAAATATATATATATATTTGTGTTTGTGTGTGTCTATATTTTAGATATATGTTTATATTTTATATTATATATATGTTATATATATATATATATGTTTATATTTTATGTTTATTAATATGTTTATATTATATTATATATATGATTATATTATATATATCTTTGTGTGTTTATATATATCTGTTGGTGCATGTGTATGAATATATATATTTAAATGTGTGTGTGTGTGTGTATATATATATATATATATATAATTTTCATGTTTTTAAAACCCAAGTAATAATTTTATGAAAATAGTCATGTTTTCATAAAAACACGACGAAATATAAAATATAAAAGTGTTTATATAAATATATATTTTTATATATTTATATATATGTGTCTGTGTGTGTGTTTATATATATATATGTGTGTTTATATACATGTGTTTGTGTTTATAAATATTAACAAATATCTAAATATATATTTACATCAATGTGAGAAAATTTTCTATATATATAGTAATGTTTTTGGGGGGACATTACTAAATTAGAGACATTTTTTGGGGAAACATCGCTAATTTAGTGACACTTTTTCAGACACGTTGCCAGGACATGAACATTTCTAAAAAAATTGTGTCTAACAACACATCGATAATTTCTAGTTTTCTTATAGTGTCACTGCCCTATCCACAACCGAGATATCGTTTGTGGGGCAGTCATCACAAGGGATGACAATAAATGTTTAACCCTCGTATGACACCTCACAGAGTGGTGTAATTCCATGCAGAGGAGTAGTCCGCATGGAGATGTTTTCGACTCTGGACAAAGCCAACTGTCAAAATTTCACATCCTTGGAAAATGTTTTTCAAACATTTCTTTACGTTTATTTTTTTACCGTTTTACAGATTCATTGAATTATTTCCACATTGAATGAGATGTTTTTAGAACCCAATAGTTCTTTGACGGAATGAAATATAAATATTAATTGGATTGGATATATTATTTCATCATTATGTATGAATAAATGAATTTATTTTTCACTTAATGAACTAAAAAAATACATTCAATACTTTTAAATGTTTAATACAATAGAATCCATATCCAAGTTTTGTTTTTCAATACTAAAAATATAATATAGAAGTATCAAGTTACAATCCATATTAATAAAATTAATGAATTTGAAATAAAAAAGGACATGTTGTGGTTCAATATAATTTTTTCTATATTCAACTTAAAATATCCAATTCTAGGATATATCAGTGGTTTCTAATGACAACTAAAAAACTAAAATCACATAGATAAATTTACATTATTAATAGGAAATGGTTGTAATAATCATTTATATTTTAACATAATATTGAGAGTCGAATAAAAAATGATTTATGATTAAAATCTCAAGATATATTATATATTTTATAACATTTTTGAAACATTTTTATAGAATGAGATCTACTTGAAAATAGATAGTGAAAACAATTTGGGTGAATATAATGGAGTTTTATTAAAGAACCCAATAATAAAAAAATTCATTCAAATATATAGAAATCTTGTTGTTTGATGATTAATTAACAAAACTTTCTAGAAAAACGGTCTAGATGTTCATAAGAATAAAAATAAAAAATTCAATAACAAAATAGATGGACTCTAATGAAATATAATAGATGGGAATTAATTGATATCATTTTTTCTAGTGTAATAATCTTAAACATATAAATTTATATGTTATTCACATCAAGAAAAATGTATAGAACTATAATAACCGGAAGTGATGTAAAGGTATAAAGGATATTAAAGTAAAACCCTACCTTAAATCCAAATTTATTTATATTTTTCAAAAAAAATCATTTAAAAAATGGTTGAGATTGTAACACCCCAAGATTTCATAGTGTGTTATTTCTTTAAAATAATACAATAACTCGCACTACACGCAACACCAAGTTCAAGCACACCATGAATTACGAAACAAGCCGTTGAAAAGAGGTTATGAATAGTATTAACTAAATTTTAAACTTTATATAATCCTTATAATTTTAGAATCCATATTATGAGTTTCTTAGACATAATACAAGAACAGATTCATTTTCAGTATTGCACTTTTATCAACTTTTAATAGTGAAACCTTTTTAAATACAATATTTTAAACATTTTGACTAAATGGGGACATCAAAAAAAATTAAAATGGAACATCCCAAGCTTCCACAGTACGCTTTCATTTGAATAATACAGTAGCGTGTGTTGTACGCAACTTTGAGTTCTAACACACCACAACCAATCAAACTAGCCGTTATAAATAGTAATACCTACTTTTTGAAATTATATATATTTTATATTTTATAATGGACTTCATTTTTGGATTCGGAATATCAAATTTAGCCTAAGGTGAAAGTTTTGTACATTTCGGATAACTTTCATATTTTGATGAATAGTGAAAATTACTAAATTTTAATTAAAAACAACTTTTTTAATCAAAATAATTAATAGTGATAAATTATGAATTTAAGTGGTTTTAAAGTATATTTAGAATATATTTTTACCATTTAATATAATTTTGGTCATTGGACATAATTTTACAATTAAACCAAACATAATCAGGTGTCAATCTTTTGATAGTTATTATCTCTTAAAAACACGCTTTTTGTTTTGACAGCGGGAATTAATTTTAAATTAATTTCTTCCACTTCTGTGTTTTGAATTTAGGAAAATGGATTCAATATTTGGAATCAGGATATTCAAATTGTGTAAATAGGTAACTTTTATTTTTAGACATTTTGAATAATTATTGCGGTAAATATTTTATTTACCATGGTTAAGGGTAAATCCGGTAAATAAGGGTTAAAAAATAATATTATAATAATACAAAATTACCCTAAAACGTGTCCTAACCTTATTGGTGGACACATACCCGACCATGGGCATCCTTGGGTCGATTTGGGGACCCCTTAGAGCCACTTGTATGTGGTAGGGACACATTATATTAATAAAGTTAAAATAAAAATAAAAATGGCATAAGCTTACAGCTTTTAGAAGAAAAATTTTTACATAGGGTTATACATGTTGGATTTTCGATTATAAATATTCATTAGAAAGATAAAAAGATTTAATACATAATTATATTTTATTTATAATTTTTAGACATCAAATAAGTTAAATTATTAATGACACAATAATGATGCAATGTTTACCTCATTAATAAATCATTTAAATAAATAAGATTATAATGATTAAAATATTATCTAAAACCTGTCCAATTCTTATTGGTTGATGTTATTTAGAATATGAGTCATCTTATATTAGACCTAAATTATTTTTGGACCATTATAAACCGAATTTAATTATATTATAAAGTAATACTTTCACTCTTTCCTAAAGTGCCCCTCCTCTCCCTTATAAAAGGAGACCACTTCTACTCATTACTCACACCTCCCAAGACACTTGGCTCGGCCAAAATCTTCCCAAATACTCTTCCAACTTCCCTCACTACAACCTAGAGGCCTTAGTTTGATCAGAAAGCCAACCTAAGGAGCCCTTTTGATCAAATCAAAAGGAAGAACCCGAAGAAGAGGTAATGTTTTCACCACCCCTTTTCAAGTTCATTTCTTCTTCCACTTCTTCTTTCTTTGTTCTTACCATTCTAAAATAATAACTCCAGTATCTCACATATACTGTGATGTTATTATAAATATGGTACAACCATATTCAGTATTCTATCCACCCTTTGAATAACATGTCACCATACGTGCGTACGTACGGCTTACCGTCTCCACGTCGTGGTGTAATTGTTATGCAATATATTATTATTTGGATGGGTATAATAATGATGTGTAACTCATGTAAATAATAAATATAACATGTTAATGATTCTGTATATATTATATACCATCCATTTATATATTATTTTAATATCAAAAGAATGATATTGTCGCTCGTGCGTACGTACGGACTACCGTCTCCACGAACGCGATGAGATTCATTCTCCATCATATCCATTCAAGTATAATTATCATTTGCTGATTTAAAAATGATGTTTAAGGACTTGATATCATTCTGGATATGAATAATATACATCCTATCCATTACAAACATGGCTTACGTAATAAAACATATGAAATAAAACGAGTAAGTTAACACCTGAAACAACGATAATACTAAGACATTATTAACAAAGCAAAGTTAAAAGATCATATATGATATGATATTAATATATATGATTCTTGTATAATTTAATAACAATTATTTCAATATTATACATGAGGTTAACCTACGCCAACCAAGTAAAAGTACAAGGTAAGGGATTTTCTTATCTCACATTCAATTCCGTGATATTTCCATTATTCGCCACTAAATTATTGAAAGTGGTGTATTGTGTACTAGAATTTGATATATATTATCATGATTATATTTATATTCATGTTATTCTGTAAATAATTTGGTGGTTATTAAATTTTGGCCATACGACTCATTTGATTAACATGGTAAGGGGTTTTCATCTCACTCTTTATTTCCGTGAGATTCATGCCATATTTCCACTATTATCTTTTGTGTGGTGTATGTACTGCCCATAATTGTATTCTTTGTGTAATAAACTTTACCTTATGTGTATTTACATTTTCATTGTATGATACCTCTTTTATGGGTTATATGTTTCATAAGTTACCAAATTGATAAAGGTTTACATCAGAATCTCTTTAATATCCGAGGTTGTCTTTACGTAAGTATCTACAGGGACATATTTACTATCCATGTCCATATTTCATAAAAGAGTTTTCAAAGGGATTATTTCTAAGGGAACTTTTACTAAAACATCATTTTAAATGTTTTAAATATTTATTCTTCTAAATCATCCTCATTTATGTCCACGTTTTCAAAATGGTTTGTAAGGATTTATTTATATGAAAATGAATGTTTTAAAAGTGTTAATTCCATTCAAAAGTTTCAAAGCGGTATGGGACACTCTGATCCAAAAATGTATTTAAATGCCTTACTTTCTAAATTGTGTAACATTAAAATGTTTTCATGAAAGAGGGATATTTCTCTCAATAATTTTTAAAAAAACATTTTAATCTATGTAAACATCCTTTGATGGATTTTAAGATTATTTGAAGTTGACTTATTATGATATAAAACTTCCATATTGTAATGAATTTTTGTGATATGTTTGACTGTAGATGTGTCATTCATGGTTTATGAGTAAAGTATTGACATTTTGTATGCTAGTTCCAATAAGAATTTATATGTTACATTTCCACCTTTACTTCATATGAATGTGTTGGACAAGTATGTTCCAGGTTGGGGACTGGTTAAAGTAAGCCCTCCAGGTTGGGGACTGGTAAAAGTAAGCCCTCCAGGTTAGGGACTGGTAAAATTAAGCCCTCCGGTTTGGTCTCCGGTTATTAGAGGAACTCCGGGTTGGTGTCCGGTTATTAGAGGCACTCCGGGTTGGTGTCCGGTTATTAGAGGCACTCCGGGTTGGGTTCTGGTTACAGTTAGCCCCAAGGTCTTGGGATGAGGCCTTAACAAAAAAATTAAAGTTCAGCATTATGCATTCCATCATTATGAAAGTGGTTATTGATATTGAATGTGATTATTCGATTAGTAGAATATCCATGTGAATAAGTAAATGGAATTATTTCATTTTATTTATGCCATACTATGTTGAAGTTAAAGTTTAAAAGGCTTTTGTTTTAGTTATACATTGCCTTAAATGATTATTCTTATTTATGAAAGTTTCCGCTATATTGTTATCCTTACTGGGCATTTGAGGTCACCCCTTTTCTATTTTTTATTTTCCCAGGATGTGAAGAAGTCAATTATGAATGACTTGCAAGGATATTATGTGGGGATATGAGTGTGGATTATGGAGACATTATGTTGTTGTAGTACTTTTTCATTTTATGATGTAATGTAAAACTTATGAATATATCTAGTGTTTCCAAGGCTACTAAACCAATCGGTCTTTCAATATTTGATCTTTCTTGTGATCATGCCAATGTTACGAAGTAATGCACCGACTTTGGGTAGCTGGGGTCGGGGCGTTACAGAGATATTAAGATTTTTTTAGCAAATGAATCCAAGGATTTGAAAAAACCAAATCCATGGATCAATAAAATTATATTAAAAAACAAAACATACACAACTATCAATAATTAAAAGATAAAATGGATAAATACTGGACTCAGACATGAAACAAGATCAAGATAAAAACACCAGTAGAGTGAAACACCATTTGATAATAACATACTCCCAAAAACATCAACCATGTTTAGTAAACATGAATCCCAACCAAGCATTCTGGTTCAACTGATCATTAACATTCCACCCTAATCCATCTAGTATTCAAGCATTTAATCCCTGTACACAAATACAACATTATATCTTTGATAAAAATTCCATGGAAAAAGCCTTAAGAACATCAATGTTTTCTTCGACCTCTTATATGAGGATGTATCCCTCATATGTGTCGACCATGATTCGAAACCTTTTCTTCTTTATGGCCTACTTCATGAGCTTCTTCATCATCAAAATATGTTGCCACTTTTATATAGACATTATGATCACTTTCAGAACCTTGAGATCTATTGAAATAGATATCATAGAGTGAAATATGTAATCCTACTTTTTGTTGAGCATCCTCATTCAGATTATGTGGAGAATCACTATATTTAATCGAATAAGAAACTTCCATATATTGAGTAGCATTAATACTAAAATTATGTTCAGTGATAATTTTATTAGTCTTATCCAAAGATGTGTCCTTCATATAATTCTTACCTGATTATTCATTTTGATGAATAGAAAGAGTTGTAACAACATTCTCAGAGAAAGCTAAAAAAGATAGACCAATATTCTCCTAAACATTCACCATTGTAACTTTTCTATAAAAAGTAACATATTGAATAAATACACTACTATTTTCACTAGCCTTTGGAGAAACATATTTTTACATATGAGAAGAATCATCCACTATTTAATTACCAATACTAGATATTTTCATTATAATCATTTCATCTTGTTGTGTTAAAGAAAATAAAATAAAAAATTGATATTTAGCAGAAAACTTATTACAATCACTCATAATAGAAGTGATCAAATGATCAACAATGCTAATAAATTAGGGATATGTTATAATAGGGTTGACCATATTCTAGCTTTAGAATGATTTATAATCACCCAAGCCTGATGTACTAGAATATTACATATTTTTAGATAAATATTCATTACATTATACAAATGAATGCCTAAGGACCGTAATAGTTCAGTGACTTTAGAAAATTATAATACATTCAGATAACATGTGAAATATCTTCATCATATCGCATTATGATCTTCCCCATTATTACTCTTACATTGAAGATTTATTTTTATCCTGAGAAATGGAATCATAAGAAATGGTGATACTAGATTCTCAATAAGGGTAAACAAAAAATAAATGAACATATGAAAGTAGAAACATGAATATAACTTTTGAATATCAAAATATCATGTCATAAAATAATTCTTCATAGTTTGTAAGGCTTAAATCATAATAGAACATGATCCACGAGAAAATAAAATTAGTATAAAACTTGGGATTGTGGAAAACAGATAAGCATAGAAAATAGTTTCTATATTATCAATTGCTCATTTCTAAGACCCTCTTATGGGGAAAAGTCCACTATTGTACTAAGTTCACACCTCATTCTAGCATTGTATTAATGAACCATATTTACATGTCATTCCAACCCTATATTACTGAATTGGATTTACATGTAATTCCATCCATGTCTATCTTATGAGATATAAATCATTACTAAGGGCCATGGAGGGAGACTTAGGTCCCACCCGTCACCTAATTAAAACCACACATATGTCTTCTATATAATCTTAACTCATTCATCACAACATAACCCGAATAATAAAATGGATTTATTAAAAATCATTCCATCATAACATAATCAATATAGAACATATTTGTTTTATAAATATAATTCCATCATAAATATAATCGACTATAATAATAATATGTATAGTATACTTAAAACATATACTTAATCGTAGATGGAAACTAATTTTTATAAAACACTTGAAATTAATTCTTGAGGAAAAACCCTTTCTTCTTCAAAAACTTTTTATTTTTTCAAAAAATCATGAAATTTTAAACGATAATAATTTAATTTAAAGTAGTCATGAAATATTCTAAAGGAAGATCCATGTAAATATTAAATTATAAAATCGTTGGAATCTGTTAATGCTATGTAATTTAACAAAATATTCTCATTGTACTTTTGCAGGAAAAGTCCCAACCTACCCCCTACTGAATATGACAAAAGATTCCATTCATACCGTTTAATAAAAATTAACCAATGGGTAAAATTGATATAAAAATATTTTATAATAATATAAATCATATCACATATTTAGGAAACATGGACGTAAATGATAAATATACCACAGTAAATACTTACGTATAATTAATGTCGGATAATAATGCGATTGAGAAATTATCTATTTGCATATGTCTTCTATTGTTTGAATGCATCCAAACCTCATGTATAATGTTTTAAATAATTCCATTCACTTCTTATAGAATTATATTTATCTTTATGATATCATATATGATCATATTATCATCTTTTTGGTAATAATATTTCATTATTTCTCATTATTTTCGTATTAACCGCTTCATTTTCTCTTATATGTTTTGTTGAATAAGTTTAGGTTATTCTTATTAGGTTATAGTTATATCATTCAAAAATTATTTAAAAATAATATATATCATATTTATTTATTATTAACATTTATATATTCGTGAATTAATGGATAACATGCAGAATGGATCGCATCGCATCGTGGATACAGCAGGCCGTATGCACGCACGAGCGATTATATAATTCCTTTAATAATGAAATGTTATCATATTAGAAGGTATATATATTATTTCATAATAGACAACTTTTTATAATAATAATATATTGTTATTATTTCTTTCATTATACCTATCATAGTCAAGTAGTGGTGAAAAATAGATTATACCATGGAATGGAAACGGTAAGCCATATGTACGCACGCACGTTGATTTCATTTTTTCATAAGATGGATAGAAGGTAGAATCTGATTTTTTTCATAGTTGTAACACCCCATGATTTCATAGTACGATATTTCTACAAATTAATTCAATAACATCCACTAGATGCAACATGAAGTTCAAGCACACCACGACTTACCAAACAAACCGTTCAAAAGCGGTTATGAATAGTATTAACTGAATTTTGAAATTTATATAATAATTATATTTTTTTTAATCAATATTATGAGTTTCTTAGACATAATGTAAGAACAAATTCATTTTTTTCAGATAAAAAAACTATTTTTCAAAAAAAAACGAATTTTACTACCTCTTAATGGAGAACCCTTTTTAAATCAAATATTTGAAACTTTTATATATTCAATTTGACAAAAATAAACATCTTCTTTAGAATTAGGACATAATAATATAGATTCAATAATTTTTTGGTGTTTTTTCGATAACATTCATATTTGGGTGAATAGTGAAAAATACTATATTTTAACAGAAAACATCTTTTCTAATATAAATAATTTATAGTGTTGAATTATACATTTTAATGGTTTGGACGTATAATTAGATTATATTTTTACCATTTAATCCAATAATGGTCATTATAAGTAATTTTACGTTGAAATTGGATATAAACAAGTGTCAATTTTTTTTATAGTTATTATTTCATAAAAATACGCTTTATGGTTTGGACAAGGGGAATTATTTTTAAATTAATAAATGAATTTTCTATGTTAATAATTTTGTAAAATATAATTCATTTCTGAATTCATAATATCAAAATTAGCTTAGGTGGAATTTTTGGTATGTATATTAAAACATTCAATTTTTGATGAATAGTGAAAAACATTACATTATTGGTCAAAACCGACATTTCATTTAAATAATTATTTATTTTATTTAAATTTAATTTAGGTCAAAATAGATACATAATACCTATATATGTTCAATGTAATTCATTGGAGCCATTTTGTAATAATATTAGATATATAAACTTTTATTGAACTTTTCTCCGTCTTTTACCCACCTCCTATGAGAATTTGCAAATTCACATAAACCATAATTGTACTGCTTCTATGAGTGAAATTTCAAAAATATGATAGACACGGTTGATATCAGTAAGAAAAATGTTGTTCATTAAGATGAAAATAATTTCTGGTTAATAGTAACTTCTTACTTATATTTTCCCTAGTTAAAACTAAATAGGGAAATTAAGGGTAAAAATGATTTTATTTTTACCCAAACACATATCATAATTCTATTTGATAATATTAATTCGACCAAAAACAACCTTAGACATAAAATATGATCATTTAGGTCCACATGGATTATATTGGGACATATATTATTATTTTATTTAAAGAAGATTTAAAATAGTTAAAATCAATGTTTAATAACTAAACCATTTTTAATATAGGGTTACATATAATATAAATTCGACTATAAATATTAATTAGAAAGAAAAAATATTTCCTACACAATGGTATTTTTTTTATAATTTTTAGATATTATATAATTTAATTTATTTATGACACTATAATGATGTAGTATTTTCCTTATTAATGAAAGAATCAAATAAATTCTATTACAAATATTAAAATAAATATAATTTAAAAGTTTTTATTCCATACAAGACATTAATAGGTTAATATGACATGTTATTATTTATTCAATGAATTTATTTCGAAGTAATAATGTTGTTATGACTTTAACAAAGAACAAAATACCAAATAGTGTCAAAATTGACATAAAAGATTTTTTAAAACAAATATTATATTATTAATTGATATTCTATTCCAAAAAATCTAGGGTTCAGCCAAAGGTCTTCAATAAAATTATATATGTTATTAATGAACCACTTTATGTTCTCGTGGATGTTTATAGTAAGTTTATTAACTATATATTGTAAGAATACCAGAAGACACGGTAAAAGATAAATTATTTAACCTAGAGTGAAATCTAAATGATAAGGTTAAGATGGTAACCGAAACTTGTCTAAAACCTATAGGTGAGTGTATTTCGACCCATCACCACTTTAGATTCTAAATTAATCAATTTAGATACATTATAAGAGAAATATTATTTTATTATAAAATAATATTTTAATATTTTCTTAAGGAGCCCATCACACCTCTTATAAAAGGGCACTCCCCCTTCTCTCAAATTCACTCCTCCCAAGACACTTGGCATAGAAAACCTCTACCCAAATATACTCTTAACAATACTCCATTAATCTTAGATTCCTTCCTTTTTTCAGAAAAATAACCTAAGGAGCCCTTTTGCTAAAATCAAAAGGAAGAACCTGAAGAAGAGGTAAATATTTCATCACATTTTCCAAGTTATTTTCTTCTTCGATTTCATCATTCCTTGTATTTTCCATTAAAAATTAATATATCAAGTACCTTATAAATAATGTGATGTTATTATAAATATGGTATAACTATATTTGTTATTCTAACCATCATATAAATAATAATGTCACCATGTGTACGTACGTACAGCTTACTGTCTCCACACCGTGGTGTAAATTGTTATTCAACAATATGTTATTTGGATGTATATAAAGAACAGTAATATGTATATAAATAATGAAAATAACAAGAAAATTTCTCTGTTAAATTAATATACCATCACATCCACACCTTTTAATCACTAAGGAAATGATATTGTCGCCCGTGCGTACGTACGGATTACCGTCCCCAGGACGTGTTGAGATTCATTTCCACATTCACCGTTAAATGATGATTATAAAAATATATATTATTAATTATTATTTAATATATGAAATAGTAATTCTACTGGATATATATATATATACACATATATATATATATATATCTAAATCCCTTACTTCCATTCAATACGATATGAAAACAGAAACGACGTTTATGCTTACGTATGGCATACCGTCTCCATAAAAGGTGTTTCTATTGAATAAATATATTTATTACAAATATTTATATTCTGAATATGTAAGATATATAAATCATGTTATATATTATGGAAGTATGAAAATCTTCATCTAAGTGAAATGAATAAGAATAAAAATTTAAAACACGTACGATAAAGAAAGTGATTATTACCCAAAATGTTATTTTAACATGGAAATTATTATTAAATGAGGAGTATAAAGTAATAAATGAGTCATATATGATATCAAAAATATTACTATAGTTAGAGTATAATTTAATAACATACTATTGTCAATATAAAGGAGACCAAATGTACCCTCGACTAAAGGAATGTACAAGGTAAGGGTTATTTCCTCAATCTCTTTAGTATCCTAGATTGTTTATGTGTAATTATTTACTAGGAAATATTTTTCATCGACGTAAATATTTCATAATTTTTTTTTTCAAATTGAATATTTTAATTTTTTATGGAAGGGACTCTTTAACTAGATCATCATTTTAAATGGTTTAAATATTTATTCTTCTAAATCATTCTCATTAATATACATGTTTTCAAAATGGGTTTTAAGGATTCATTTATATGCACATGAATGTTTTGAAATAATGATTATTTTCAAAAGTTTCAAAGTGGTATGCGACACTTTGATTAAAAATATCTTTTAAATAACTTCCTTTATAAATGCGTTTCTTTTAAATGATTTCCCAAAAAAAGACATTTTTCTCAATGGTTTTTAATGATTATTTTTCAACTATGTCAACAACTTTTGGGATATTATTGTTGATTGATGTTGATTTTTTATAAATAAAATCCTCAATATTGTATTGAATTAGCTATGATATATTTAACTATGTGTGTTCTATTTTTATACCATTAATGGTTTGTGGTTAATGTAATGACATTTCATATGCTAGTTTTAATATGAATGTTTATGTTATGTTTAAACCTTTTAATATGAGGAATGCATTGGACTTAGTAAGTGACAGGTGGAGCCCACTTTAGCTCCTTGATGCATTAGTAGGTCTCATGAGAAAAACTAGTGTCTTGGCATAAGGCCGTGACTATGTGGTAATGATGTCTGGTGTTAGGCATTCCCTCATTATGAAATTAGTTATTACATGTGATTATTAGACTAGTAGAATATACATGGGAATGTTTATATGGTAATGTTTGGTTTATTTTTACCATATTATGTCCAAGTTTATGTTTAAAAAGGGTTGTTGTTTTTTTCAGACATCTTGCATTAAATGTTTATAGCTTCTGCTAAATTATTTACCCTTACTGAGCATCAGAGATCACTCCTTTTTTATGTTTTATTTTCCAAGGATTCCAAGAAGTGTATTATGATTTATATTCTGGGTTAAGATAAATGGAATAATGGAGTTCTCAATGAACTATCTATGCTGTATTTTATGTTTGAAATTTTAGTGAAAAATTAATGTATACAATCTATTTTCCATGACTGCTAAACTGATCAGTCGTTTAGGACTTGATTCCTTGTAGTCATGACAATGTATTAAAATAATGCACCATCTCTGGTTAACCGGGGTTAGGGAATTAGAGTTGGTATTATAGAAAGTTTAGTAATAACCATTGAAACTAGATTTAGATGAATTCTTATTATAGCACATTACCCTAAGATAGACATTGAGGATTAGTATATAAGAACTTCCTATAATTTTGGTAATGTAGAGATTTTGTAAGTTTTCAAAGAAAATACATGCCTGTCTGGATACGAGCAGGTAGAGGTGGCTCTAGAAAAGATGTACCTAGGGGTAAAACCTGAAAACACTGCATTGAACTAGACTTGAATGGGAAATGGTGCATGAAAACGGGACTTGCTGTACTCTTGGTTACGAAACTCCCGGGGGATATTCATAGGATAATTCTCATTTTCTTTACAAATAATTATAAAATATTTATGAGTATATTCCTCCTCAATGAAACTATTTTTTAGGATTATGGATTATATCCATAAACTGTTCTATTTTGGGTAGGTATTTTGCACGTTTGGAATTATTAACTGTAATTCATAAACTGACCTAGTATATGTCATTCTATAGAAATGACGCCCAGTAGAAGGAATGTGAACTCCAGAAATATGTATGATCCAAAGAGTAAGAAGGATCATATCATTGATGATATTAAGACAACATTTAGAAGAGAGAGATTCTCCCATGTATTCTCAACATAAGAGTAAATAGTATCATGTGTTAATAATATAAGTAAATAATTTCTGAGTCCTATGGATTTGAAGGGAAACAAGAGAAGAAAAGGATGAAAGAGAGAAAGATGTATAATGGGAAGAGGGAGAAAAGTAATTTTCCCAAATGTGATAATTGTGGAAAGAATATCCTTATTAAATGCTTGAAGGGAATGAGAGTTTGTTATAAGTGTGGAGAAAAATGACACCATGTACGTGAATGGAAGGGTAAGAAAAAGGTTTCAAATGTATAATGCTTCATTTGCAAGGAGTTGGGAAACTACTCAAATAAATGTTCAAATCATCAGAGTATTCCCCAAATGATACTATTGGATAATAATCATGTTATGATATTACCATAGATGAAGAATAATGACCAGTGTTCTTATGTTGTTATTAAATAATTATTTCGTTTGAGTGTTGTTTCAATGATGTACTAGTTATATGAATTATGGAAATAAAGAATGATTTTACTACATTACGTTTTCATTAAGGACTTGAGATTTTTTGATACCAAGAAAAGTGACTCAAAAGCAAGTTAAACTTCTTGGAAAATAAATGGTTGAAGGAAGAGATAAACATTAATATGGTCCTGTTAATAAGGTAGTGAATTTGGAAAAAGATATGGATGATTTGGATAAATTATATTGGATATTCTTGAATACCTTAAAACTGATTAATGATTTGTACATTCCATCATTTTTGGATTTTGCAACATTTTGGATAGGAATATATCTAGTATTCTAAAGAATAAGGGGCCATGAATGAGTTTTATGGTAATTCAGAACATTGTAATGTTTTAAAAGAATACACGATGAAGGTGTTCACATGTTATTATGTGGAAAAATGATCATCATTGGGTTTACCTTCCTTATAATTTTGGACTATGAATTTGAACAGAAGTATTTTGGATAGGTCTAGTTTGAGATTATTTTCGGATTGTCACAGAAAGGACAACCCAGAGGTCGGGCGGCAATCCGTCGCGTTGAGCAAGGCCACAAGACCTGAACCCGCAACTGAAGGGCAACAAGGGTATATCAACTACCACTAGACCATGTGATGTCTTGGATTGAATAATTTAGTTTTTTAAGTGTCTGGTAGATGAATTTTAATTTCATTTTTTTGGAACCCAATACTAATAGGATAAATAGAATATTTTTAAGATCTATTATATTTTTGAGTGAAAGATAAGTATGTGGTAGAAATTAGTTAAAGGATGGAACTCTTCTTGTCAAGTATATATTTTTTCTATTATTCTATAATGAAATTAATTTTTAAACTTTAGGTAAGGGATCTTAAAACCAACAATGTGTTATCTGAGTACCTTATTTTTGGTAGAACTAATGACATTTTAAATCATCATAGATTGATGGCTTTGAGACCCTCAATTTTACACATGTTTGTGATTGATGACCTCAATCACTCTCTATAAATATTTATGTTTTTTCTCCAATTATGTGTCTCTAATTTACACTAATGTCTTCTAAATAGATATCATAATTTGTTGGTGACTTTTTCATTTCCCTTTTACTCTTATTAAGACTAAATTTTATTAACCCATTTTCAGATGTGGGTTTTCCCACAAAGGTATTTTCTTTTTTCACCTTTTTATTTTTGAAAAACAATTTCAAATTATGAGGAGAATTTTTATTGAAAGATGGAAGAATGTAACACCCCAAGATTTCATAGTACGTTATTTCTTCAAAGTAATTCAATAACTTGCACTATACGCAAAACTGAGTTCAAGCACACCATGACATTCCAAACTAGTCATTCAAAAGCGGTTATGAATAGTATTAACTGAATTTTGAAAATTATACAATCCTTATAATTTTAGAATCCATATTATGAGTTTCATAGATATAATGTAATAACAGATTCATTTTTTTCAGATAAAAGAAGTCTTTTTCAAAAAATTATTTTTTTCACCTTTTATTGGTGAACCATTTTTAAATCCAATATTTGAAACATTTATATATTTAATTTAAAAAAATATTTTTTTTTAAAATCGGGACATAATAATTTATTTTCAATAAATTTTTGGGGTTTTTTCTCAAAACGTTCATATTTAGGTGAATAGTGCAAAATACTATATTTTAACTGAAAACAACTTTTTTAATCAAAATAATTTTCGTGTTGAATTATACATTTTAATGGTTTCGAAGTATAATTTGATTATATTTTACCATTTAATCCAATAATTCTCATTTTATGTAATTTCAATTTTGAAATTGTACATAAACAAGTGTCAATCTTTTGATAGTTATTATTTCTTAAAAATGCGCTTTATAGTTTTGACAACGAGAATTAACATAAAATTAATAAATACAACTTCTATGTTATGAATTTGCTAAAATAGATTCCATTTTCGAATTCAGTATATCTAAATTAGCTTATGCTGAATTTTTGGTATGCTTCTGAAAACATTCAATTTTAGAGGAATAATGAAAAACACTACGTTAGTGGTTAAAACCGACTTTTCATTTAAATTATTATTTATTTTATATAAATTTATTTTAGGTAAAATTATATACATAATATATATATATATATATATGTTCAATTCAATTACTGGAATCATTTTGTAATAATAATTGATATAAAAAATTTTATTGAACTTTTCATCGCCTTTTACACACCTCCTAGGTAAATTTGCAAATGCGCATAAAACAATATTTTACCGCTTTAGTGATTGGAATTTCAAAAATCTGAGAGACATGGTTGATATCAGTAAGAAAAATGCGGTTCATGAAGATGAAAATAATATTTGGTGAATAGTAACTTTTTACTTTTATTTATCACGGTTAAAAGTAAATAAGGTAATTAAGGGTTAAAATGATATTATGTTTTCCCTAACACATATCCTTATTCCATTGGATAAGTGTAATTTGACCAAAAATCCTTAGGAATAAAATATGATCATTTAGGTCCACATGTATTAGATTTGGCCATTTATTATTATTTTATTTATAGAAGAGTTAAAAGAGATAAAATAAAAGTTTAATAACTAATGCATGTTTAATATAGGGTTAAACACAATATAATTCGACTATAAATATTCATTAGAAAACCAAAATGATTTTCTACGTCATGGTATTTTATTTATAATTTTTAGACATTATATAATTTAATTTATTTATGAAACAATAATGATGCAGTATCTTCCTTGTTAATGAAATAATCAAATAATTGATATTATTAATATTAAAATAAATATAATTTGAATGTTTTGATGCCATCCAAGAATTTTACAGTTCAATATGACATGTTATTATTGATTCAATGAATTTAGTTCGAAGTAATCATGCTGTTATGACATTAACAAAGAACAAAATACCAAATAGTTTAAAAATTGACATAAAAGAATTTTTAAAACAAATATTATATTATTATTTGATATTCTATTCCTAAAAATCAAAGGTTATGGAGAATATCGTAAATATTATTATATATGTCATTGATGAACCACTTGAGGTTATCCTAGATGTTTATAGTAAGTTTATTAACCATATGTTGTAAATATACAAGAAGACACGGTAAAAGATAAATTATTTAACTTAGAGTTAAATCTAAAAGATAAGGTTAAAATGGTAACCTAAACTTGTATAAAACCTATTTTTTGAGAGTATATCGACCCATACCTACTTTAGCTTCTAAATAAATCAATTTGGAGTCATTATAAACAGAATATTAATTTATTATAAAATAATATTTCAATCCTTTCCAAAGGTGCCCCTCACCCCTCTTTTAAAACGGCACTCACCCTTCTCTCAAATTCACTCCTCCCAAGCCATTTTTCTTAGAAAAAACCTTCCCAAATATCCTCTCAACTACCATCCCTTCATCCTAGAGTCCTTCCATTGGTCAGAAAGATATCCTATGGATCCTTTTGATCAAATCAAAAGGAAGAACCAGAAGAAGGGGTAAATATTTTATCACCTCTTTCAAGTTCTTTTCTTCTTCCACTTATTCTTTCCTTTTTGTTTCAATTAAAAAATTATAAATCCAGTACTGTATACATACTGTGATTTTATTATAAATATGGTTGAATTATATTCATTACTCTATCCATCAAATTAATAATAATGTCACCATGGGTGCGTACGTACGACTTACCGTCTCCACACCGTGGTGTAATTTGTTATTCAACACTATGTTATTTGGATGGATATAGTGATGATTAATATCTATATAAATAATTAAAATAACATGATAATGTATCTATAAAATTAATATACCATCCATTTCCACACCACTTAATCACTAAGGAAATGATATTGTTGCTCGTGCGTATGTACAGATTACCGTCTCCACGACGCAATGAGATTCATTTCCACATTCACCGTTAAACGATGATTATAAAAATATATATTATTAATTAGTATTTAATATATGACATAATAATTCTACGGGATATATATATACATACATATATCTAAATCACTAAATTCTGTTCAATAGGATATGAAAACTGAAACAACGTTTATGCGTACGTACGGCCTACCGTCTCCATAAACGGTGTTTCCAATTAATAAATATATCCATTATAAATATTTATATTCTGAATATACATGATATATAAATAATTTTTTATAATCTGTAAGAATGAAAATCAAGATCTAAGTGATACGAACAATAATAAAAAGTTAAAACCCGTACGATAAAGAAAGTGATTATTACCCAAAATGTTACATTAACTTGGATATTATTATTAACTGAGGAGTATATAGTCATAAATGAGTCATATATGATATCATAAATATTAATATAGTTATGGTATAATTAAATAACATACTATGGTCATTATAAGGAGGCTAAACTTACCCTCTACTAATGGAAAGTACAAGGTAAGGGTTATTTCCTCAATCTCATTATTATTCGAGATTGTTTATGTGTAAGTATTTACTGGGAAATATTTTTCACCAATGTACATATTTCATAAAAAATTAAAAAGCAATATTTTAAGGTTTTATGGAAGGGAATCTTTAACAAGATCATCATTTTAAATGGTTTAAATATTTATTCTTTTAAATCATTATCATTAATGTACATGTTTTCAAAATGGTTTTTAAGGATTCATTTATATGCACATGAATGTTTTGAAATAATGATTCTTTTCAAAACTTTCAAAGTGGTATGGGAAACTTTGATTAAAAAATCTCTTTTAAATGAATTCCTCTATAAATGCGTTACTTTTAAATTATTTCACAAAAAAAGTCATATTTCTCAATTGTTTTTTCTGATTATTTTGAACTATGTCAACATCCTTTGGGATATTATTGTTGATTGAAGTTGACTTATTATAAATACAATCTTCAATATTGTATTGAATGAGCTATGATATCTTTAATTGTGTCTGTTCTATTTTTATACCATTCATGGTTTATGGTTAATGTATTGACATTTAGTATGATAGTTTTAATATGAATGTTTATGTTATGGTTAAACATTTTCATATGAGAAATGCAGTGGACTTAGTATGTTATAGGTGGAGCCCGCTATATCTCCTCGATGCATCGGTAGGTATCATGAGAAAAACTAGTGTCTTGGCACAAGGTCTTGACAAAAGAAATTTTGTAGTCTTGGCACAAGGCAATGACTATGTGGCAATGATGCCCGTCTTTAGAAATTCCCTCATTATGAAATTAGTTATTACATGTGATTATTGGACTAGTAAAATATCCTTGGGCTTGTTTATATGGTAATGTTTTGTAATGACCCAGACCTGAACAGCCACCCGAACAGTGCTAAAACGGGTCGGGTGATACTACCTTAGGCGTACCACCCCGAATGCCAATGGCTGCTATCTAGAAATGAGGGTCTAATAGGTATAGTGGGGGGGCTATACCCTCTAAGAGGATAGTAATAATAGTACTGGTCCAAGTATAACAGTAATGATGCAGTGGAAATAAAGACTCAACAGACTTGAGCCCGACCCGCAGAGCAAAAGTACATTCAATCTCAATAAATAGCAGAAGCAATAAATATAACAAACAGCAACAGAAATAAACATAACAACATGCTGATCTTATGTAACTACTATTGAGAAACAAAACATGAATCCAAGAAGGTCATAAATATACGAATTTAAAAAGGCGCTAATGGCTAACCAACTGTAGCTACAACAGGAAAGAATGTTGATACAATTAAGGAAAAAAAAACAGAGTTACTCCAGCTAGGTAAGACCACAAGGTCCATACTATCTCTATGCTATAACTAACACAACTCAACTCCTAAAGCTGGAATCTATCCTACACGTAAATCCATAAAGTCTACACGTGTCCCAAAGGGCCCATGCAGGGTGTGAGACAAATACTAGTATCATACCACCCAATGTTGCGTACCTAATTTAAGTGTTTAAGGAGTCATGCAATTGTAAGGAAAGAAGTAAACAGTATAATGCACAAATAAACACTAACTCCACTAGTTCTCAGTAGCCACCATGGAGTGTCACCTGCTTTGGCCAACGCCGAAATCTCTGTCATGTTACTCGGCACCAAGTGAAACCTAACACCGCGTGTCTCAAGTACCGATGTCCTGAAGGCACACCCGAGAAACAGTAACCTAGAGGAACAGTGATTCTTGTCCCCAATAAGTATCCAGAGGGAAAACGATTTCTACCCACAGATAAATAGCTGGAGGGACAGGGATGTATTCCCACAAATAATGTAACCAGAGGGACAACGATGTCTGCTAACAAATAAAGTAACTGGATGGACAACGATGTTTGCCCATAAATAACGGCGAGCCTTAGCCCCTAACCCGACAGCCTCAATGCTATCCCCTGAAGGATCCTCACCTCCCACATGGATTTATAGGGAAAGAACCCCCAAACTAATATTACATAAACCGAAACTAATGGGCACCTCTACCCACACGATTGGTAAAAACCACCTCATCACGGAGTCTCTCTATGTGCACACTACACATAGTTTCTGGGTGAGTGGTAATCACCAAAATAGTACCTAAGCAACCACACATCTAACACCTCGTGTCCTTGCGATCATGCCACTCATGTCTGATGGCCTTGCCATCCATGTAACCCAGGACATGCCCAACCTAATAGTTGTACTCTCTCAAGCCGACATCCATGACGCTCAATCTCGTGGTCAAAACCACCCAAAGTAACTCGGGACAAGCCCAATCTGTGATCAACATCACTCAACAATATCTGGTCCATGTCCAACACTAACCTAAGGGGCCAAAATATGCAATTAAACAATATCATATATATCATATTTAAAAAAAACACATAAATAGGGAAAACAATGTAAACATTTGAATTTCTCTGTGAACAGTTTGTCCCATACCTTCACTGAGGTCTTGAACGTTGCTAACAATTTTTATGAGGCTTAATAAATTAAACACAATAGTTTATAACAGTATAATTCTAATTTAACCATTTTGGCATCCCCGACCAAAATTCCTCGATGATCTACGACCCCTCGCCCAGCCCCGCTCAAGCAAATTGGCAATAGGGCATACCCAAAGGCATCCCATAGGCCCAATAATCAATTCAATATGAAACAACAGATAAAAAAGGTCCCAGACAAAATACCCAAAAACGTGCTGAAGGTCGCGCCTCCCAAATGACTACGAAAACACAAAAAGATGTATGGAACACCTACTAGAGACTCATACAATTATACTCATTTGTTAACAGCCTCTAATTAGTTCTAGAACACGGTATATCTATAAAATATTCAAAACCACTCAAATCCCCATAACTCATTCTAGATCAGAAATCAAAAAAAAAACAGATCAAGAGGAATCAAGGCCTTACCGTTGGGGTTCCAATGCATCCAACCTTGATCTAATCTGACTTCGGATGAAGTACTAGGAGAGAAACGATGATTCGGTCGGCTTGGTTCATGAAACCCGGTCAAAATGTGTGTTCTTCCTCCAAACGTTGCTACTTCCCGTTTTAACGCAAAAAAAACTACATGTCATTTACATTAGGACTAAACGTTGTGTATGTCATTTAACTATTCATATGGCATCTAGAATTCTACCAACATACTTTCCAGAAC
Organism: Viscum album; assembly: GCA_963277665.1. NCBI lineage: Eukaryota > Viridiplantae > Streptophyta > Magnoliopsida > Santalales > Viscaceae > Viscum > Viscum album. The sequence continues at coordinate 1,665,218,076 of OY728143.1, read as the reverse complement.
CTGCTAACATGAGTATATGGCGTATACCTAGTGGTACACGGCTTGTACTTGGTTTTCCTTCTCTTCCTCACTGACATACCCGCACGTCATGTATATCCCTTATATACAGCATGACTACAAGGCATGTCTAGGAGGGACACGGCATGTACTTGGTTAAATGAATATACCCGGCCAATAGGCCCACACGCCATGTATAGCCTCCACCCGGTCACGGGTACACGATGTGTCTAAAACAACACTCCATGTAGTAAGAAATTTCGACACGGTCATCACATGGAATGTACTCGGCAAGCACACGACCGATACTCTCTTAACATAGACATAGCGTGTGCTTAAATTACACGGCGTGCAGTCTGGAAATTTCTAGAAACTTCCAAGTTTCTCTAGTTTTCTCACTGACAAGTCAAAATTCAAACAGGGTCAGGATTTTGACCCTTTCTAAATACCCATATTCTTACTATTTACCCACAATAACATAGCTCGTCCTCGAGATATCAAACAAAACCCAGAGATGGAACCGAACATACCACCCCAATCAAAGTATCCCATATTTCCCCTATCTCAAAGGTCTCAGCTAAATTCTTTAAGGGGCTCCCCACCTTAGGAATCACCTAACCCAGTCTCAACCCAAAAACACTCACAGAAAACAAGTTTTACTAACCTATTTTCTAGAAGCATAGTCCTTCTGTGTCACATCGTCACCCCTTCACCTCATTGGTGCTCCTATGTCATCCCTGACACCCAACGTATCACACACAGCATCGGTGTCCACCTCCATGAGGTCCTGCAACCCATGGATGCTTTTAAACAAACTTGGTGCCTAGCACCTCAAGTAGCTCTCATTCTCGACGCCCTGATTCCCACGACACCTCATGTAACCCACATCCTCGAGGCCCTGATGACCATGACACCCCAAGTAACCCACATCCTTGATGCCCCTGATGCTACGCATCTCATATATATATATATATATATATATATCAAACACCCGATATGGTGCCAGTCCCACTGACTAGCGTCTAGTCAGTCCACACAGATCCTGTGCATCACGTGCACTGAAAATGGACATGCCTCTACAGGTCATGCCAAAAAGGAACCATGGAGATCACAAAATGATCGTGGTGTACCTCTAACCATCATTGGCTCACCAGCCTATTCAGCCTCTGAAATCTCCATAGCATGCACCTGGCCTGATGTACGACTTCCTGATGCCTGACCTCCCTGTGGTGCTACTCTAGTCACCGGCCATTGACCCCTCAGCTGGATCCTGCTGTCTTTGTTACATCCTCTACGTCTAGCTGAACATTGGATACCTTCTCCTTGTACCAAACATGAACTAACTTCATATGCCACCGTCTATCCTAGTCCTTGCCTACCAACTGTCAGAGTAGGTTTCCTGTAAAACCTCTGAAGGTGCTCGACCTGTCCACAAGCCCGACACTCCTTTGGAGGCCTATCGCACTGAGTCTGAAAATCCCCTGGATGTCCACACTAGAAGAAAACCATTACAGAACTGCTACGATGTGGTCTAACTGAGTCCTTGGTCTGACTACCCCGCTATAACTCATACCTTCCTCACTTCATGTTGTCCAAACCGTCACCTGATGCTATCGCCCGGCCAACCTGGGGCCTATCCCTCTGGTTTCCCTCCGCTATGAGCGCCAGGTTCACTGCCTCTGAGAAAGAACCTAGCCTGAAGTTATTTACCTTGACCTGAATGGCGTGTCATAATCTATCCTTGAAGCGCCTCACCCTACCCACTTCATCACTTACCATACCTGGTGCAAAGTGATAAAACTCAATGAATGTAGCTTCATAGTCCATGACAGACATGTCTCCATGCTGAAGACTCAAGAACTCCTTAGCTCTCTCTGCTCTTAGTGTCTCTATTATGAAGTGCTTAAAGAACCTATCCTCGATGTCCTTATATGACAGTCCCTTGTGCCTATGAGCCTGAACCTGCACATCCCACCAATGCTTTGCTGGTCCTCGCAGCATGTATGTCGCCAGCATGACCCTCCGCCCTAGAGGCGTCTCGAGAGCTCGAATATCATCTGCATGCTCTCTATGCAGTTCTTAGCTGCCTGCGGACCACCCTCACCCTGAAAAAGTTGTGGCTTCTGCGACTGGGACTCCCGTGTCAGGTATGCCATAGATGGACTTATACCTTGCAGGCCTCTATCGATCCCCTGCAAGACAAGAACCAGGCTAGCTCGGAGCTACTCATCGATCCATGGTCCGAACGATACCAAACCCATCTTCTACCCTGCCTGTACTGGATCCTGAACCTGATCATGTCCCTGAGCCTATATATGCGGCTCCGGCTCTACCTGCACCAGATTCTTAACCTGATCCCCCACCTACGACACTATACTATCTCTCGTCTAATGCTCCATCTGAGTCGCCCAAAAAGGAACCCACTAAATACCAAAAATGGTCAGACAACCCATATATATATATAATAATATATATTCAATGCATATAAAGAAAGAATTAAATGGCAGTGCATAACTACTACCCTTACTCTCCCCCATCGCAACCCAATACCACGACATCCCGGCCTTATGACCTCCTTACCTGCCCTTAACAGAGCCAAGTATAAAAAGTACCTCAGGCCATGCCCATCCCGACAACCCACATTTCCTAAAACTAATGACAGAGTCGCCCAATCCTGGTGATCAAAATCACCTCAACCAATAGTATTTTCTTTCTCATACAAGAGTCAGACCCAAATACCCTGTCACATTCAATTCTACAAATATATAAAGCATGGAATACACATTACAACAACAAATTATTCTATCATAAATTTCACATTTTCACATTCAGAGCATACAAAGCATGGAAATTTATTTTTATTCACATGGAATTATCACTTAACAAAGAATACGTAGAGTTTGGAAATTGAAACACCCTAAACATGTGCCTATCAAAATCCAAGAAAACAAGCCTTGCCATACCGGGTCAAGGTCCAATTCTCCCTTACCGCACTGGTCAAGGGTCACATATCACAATCAATAAAATCACACACTAAGTGAGCCACCGAGGTGGAAATCATATAAACTGTAATCTGAGAAAAGGCCAATAGCAATTCCCACCCATGGAAATAGGGTCCATCCCTCATACTTGGGGCTACAGGCACCCAAGTACAAGCTAGAAACCCAGTTCTAGTAACAACCTATCTCTAGTCTTCTATATCCCAAACAGTAAAACCAGAAGAAATAAAATAGAAGTCTCAATCTCATTAGTATCCAGTAAAACATTGCTACTAAATACCTATTAAGAACACCTTTGATACCACTTTGTAATGACCCGGACTCGAACAACCACCCAAATAGTGAAAAATGGGTCTGGTGCTACTACCTTAGGCGCACCTCCCCGAACGCCAAAGGCTGCAGACTAGAAACAAGGGTCATATAGGTATAGTGGGGAGACTATACCCTCTCGTAGGATAATAATAATGGTACTAGTCCAATTATAACTGTAAAGATGTAGCGGAAATAAAGACTCACCATACCCAAACCAGACCCGCATAGCGGAAGTAAATTCAATATCAATAAACAACGGATGTAATAAATTTAATCAACAGTAGAAAAAATAAACATAATAGCATGTTGATCACATGTAACTACTACTGAGAAACAAAACATGCATCCAAGTAGGTCATACATATACGAATATAAAAAGGCACCAATGGCTAACCAACTGTAGCTACAATAGGAAAGAATGCTGATACAAGTAAAGAAAACAAAATATGGTAACTCCAGCTAGGTAAGACCACAAGGTCCATACCATCTCCATGCAACAACTAACGTAGCCCAACTCCTGAAGCTGGCCTCTTTTCTACACGTAAATCCATAAAGTCTGCATGCATCTCGATGGGCCCATGATACCACCCAACGGTGCGTACCTAATATAAGTGTTAAAGAAGTCATGAAATTGTAAGGAAAGTAGTAAACAATATAATGCACAAATAAACACTAACTCCATTAGTGCTCAGCAGCCACCATGTAGTGTCACCTGCTTCGGCCAATGTCGGAATCTCTGTAATGTAACATGGCACCAAGTTCCCCCTGACACCATGTGTCTCATGTACCGATGTCCCGAAGGCACACCCAAGAAATAGTAACCCGGAGGAACAACAATGCTTGTCCCCAATAAGTAACCGGAGGGACAACGATGTCCACCCTCACATAAATATCCAGAGGGAAAATGATGTATATCCTAAAAATAAGTGACTAGAGGGATAGTAATGTCTTCCCTCAAATATAGTAACCAAACAGACAACGATGTCTGCCCTCAAATAACTGCAAGCCTCATCTCCCAACCCGATAGCCTCAAGGCTATCCCCTGAATGCTCCTCACCTCCCACGTGGCTTTCTGCAGAAAGCACACCCATACCAATAGTACCTAAAACACAACTAACGGGGGCCTCTACCCACACGAGTGGTCAAAAACACATCATCACAGAGTCTCTCTATGTGCACACTACTCATAGTTTCCAGGTGAGCGGTAATCTCCAAAATAGTACCTAAGACACCAAACATCGGACGTCTCGTGTCCCTACATCCATGTTGCTCAAGTCTGATGGCCTCACCATCCATGTATCTCGGGCCATGCCCAACCTGACAGTTGTACTTCCTCAAGCCTACGTCCATGATGCCCAATCCTGTGGTCAAAAACACCCAAAGTAACCCGGGTCGTTCCCAACCTGTGATCGACATCACTCAACAATATCCATTCCATGCCCAACACTACCACAAGGGTCCAACATATGCAATTCATAAATTTCATATGTATCATATTTAAACGAAACAAATAAACAGGAAAAACAATCTAAACTGTTGAATTGCTCTATGCATGATGTTGTCCCATTCCAGCACTGAGGTCTTGAATGCCTCAAAAAATTTATATAAGACTTAATAAATTAAACTGAACATTTTATAACAATATGATTCTAACATAACCATTTTGGAATCCCCCGACCAAAATGACCTGATGAGCTACAACCCATTGCCTGGACCCTCTCAAGAAAACTGGCAACATGGCATACCCAAAGGCATCCCATAGGTCCAATAATCAATTCAATATGAAGCAGCAGATAAATTGGGTCCCACTAAAAATTCTCGAAAATACGCTGAAGACCGCGCCACCCAAATTACTATGAAAATAAAAAAATAGGTATGAACCACATACCTGAGACTTTTATGATTCTACTCCTATGGTAACAACCTCCAATTAGATCTAGAACGCGGTAAATCTACAAAAGATTCAAAACTTCTCAAACCCCTATAACACATTCTAGAATATAAATAAAAAAAAGTGCTCAATAGGAATCAAGGACTTACGTTTGGGGTTCCAACTCATCTGACCGTGATCAAATCTGACTTCGGATGAAGAATCGGGAGAGAAATGAAGGTTTGACCATCTTGGTTCATGAAACCCATCCAAAATGTGTGTTCTGTCTCCAAACGAGGCTACTGCCTGTTTTAACGCAAAAAAAAAAAGAAACTACACGGCATGTACATTAGGACAACACACCAATTATATCATTTAATTTTTCATTAGGCAGCAGGAATTCCACCGACAAACATTCTATAACCTTCCGACCTGAGTACACGGCGTGTACCTAGGGGTATACGGCTTGTACTTGGCTTTCCTTCTCTTCTTTGCCGACATACCCACATGCCATGTATATCCCTAATACATGGCCTGACTACATGGAGTGTCCAAGAGGGACACAACGTGTACATGGTTATACAAATCTACCCAGACAATAGGCCCACACGCCATGTATAGCCTTCACACAGCGTGTCTAAACCTATATGCCGTGTCATAAGAAATTTCTACACGGGCATCACACGACATTTACTCAGCGAGCCCACGGATGGTACTCACATAAAATATAAACGGTGTGTACTTAATGTACACGGCATGTAGTAAATAAATTTCTATAAACTTCCCAGTTTCTCCAGTTTTTTCAGGGACAAGTCAAAATTCAAATAGGGTCGGGATTTTGACCCATTCTAAAAAACCAGGTTCTAACATGTTTGATTTATTTTTACCATATTATGTTCAAGTTTATGTTTAAAAAGGTCCGTTGTTTTTATCACTCATCTTGCCTTAAATGTTAATATCTTCGGCTAAATTATTTACCCTTACTGAGCATCTAAGCTCACCCCTTTCTTATGTTTTATTTTACCCAGATTCCAAGAAGTGTATTATGATTGATATGCATGGTTAAGCTATAGGGAATAATGGAATTCTCAAATAACTATCTATGATATGTTTTATGTAATATATTTTAATGTAACTATAATTTATGTAATCTAATTTCAAAGACTGCTTAACCTATCGGTCCTTCAGGTCATGATTCCTTGTAACCATGCCAATGTATTAAAATAATGCACCGTCTCTGGGTAACTGGGGTCAGGACATTACAATAATTATAATAACATATAAATATATAGGAGATATATTATTTATTTCTTTATAATGAAACAACTCATAAAGAGGATGTAGAATAAGAAGTAAGCTCGAATCAATCGGTAGAGGAGATCATCTCTTCTTTGACATGATTCCTCCAAATCTCATATTAGTGCACTTGATTTTGTCTTTGAATAAAAATATAATATCTATAATGTCACTAGGGAAGTTTAAAATGGAAAATGTCTTGGGATAGAAAATCATGAATGTTTAAATTGATGTGAATAAGTGAGCGAGGAGGTGCCCATTTATAATTGAGGTGAGGAGAACTTTTGGAAACCTCAAAAATATTAATTTATAACAAACTCAAGCCCCACCGAAAAACCACAAAATGTCTCAATTAATAATATTATATGAGATATGGTTCTAATATAAATAGACATTAATTTTAGGTATGTTTTTATTTCAATTTAAACATTATAATTTTTATTAAGACTTAGTTATTATATTTAATTTTAATTAAGATAAAAAATATTTCAATATTAAAAGGGTGCAATATTTATTTATCTTATTTCAATTAGACCAAAAATAAGTAACTTATAGAATTTTAGACCATGTAATAATTATTAAATATTTTTTAAAAAATGATTTATGACTTTTGAAGAATTGAATAAAACATTGTTTTGACAAAACAACAATAATGTCAATTTTGGAACAATTCAATCAATGGATTTTAAGACAATATCACGATAAGATGTTATCATAGTAGTAATTATTGTATTATATCCCTATGGGGTATATATAATATATTAAAATCATTTACATATTAATTATCTTAAATTATATATATTTTAATATTTATAATAACAATAATGTGATATTTTAATTAATAAAATAATAAGTACATTAGTTTTCTGTAATATTAATATATAATTATTTTTTGGGAAAAAAATTAAAAATAAAATAATATGATGACGATAAATATAATATATTTCATAATTATACTTATTTTAGAATTTAAATCTTAGAAAATTCAACCTATAAAATATTATACCTATTAAATTATGAATGTGACAACATTAACATCAGTTGAAATAAAATAATATTAGTGTCCCAATCACTTCCATATATATCAGAATGGTCAATTACTAGACTCTTGGATGATTATGGATTATATATACTCTAAAAATAGGAATTGGTAATGTTCCTGTGTCTTTTGATGGTAACTATCCTTTTAATAATAATTGTATTATTGATTTCTCATCAATTATTTAATTTTTATACAATTAAAGTATAAGTCTTTAAGGTAATTATATACTTTCAAAAAATTACAAATAAATTACCATGATAAAGAATAAAATTATCTTTAAAATGAGTATTTATAATAAAATTTATCTTCTCTATTATCTCATATAAACAATGTTCTAGTTATTAAAATATGAGTGAGACATATTTATCTTTTATTTAAATAAAATAAATTAAATGTTCTAATATCATCAATGTAGCTTCCAAAGGACACCATTACGACCCAAGTATGATTTAGGTTGAAATAAAATCACAAAATGATATTAAGAAAATTGGTAGGGTAGTTTTATACTATTATTCTTACACCTATTTACTTGTTTTACAATATTTCTGTATTAATAAAAATTACCAAAGTTACTATTCATAAGGCCCCCAAAAATTAATTCTATTTAAAAAATTTGGGCCTAATAATTATAAATATGTAATTTAATTATTAAATTTCAAAACACATAATTTGAAGAAATTAATTTAAAATTATTTGCGTTGTCGTGAAGAGAGAATGTATTTTTAAAAGGTAAAACATTACAAAAGATTGAAATGTTTTTACATTTGAATTCAATATAAAATTAATGAAAATGGATTACATTATATTGAATGGTTAAAAATTATTCTATTCATAATTTAAACCCATTAAATAATATAGTTTAATTACATAAATCATTTGTAGTAAAAAATTTATTTTCAATTAAAAATTACAATAATTTTACTATTCATAAAAATTTAAAAATTATCAGAAAAATATCCAAAATTCGTCCAAAGATAATTTTTATATCCTTATTCCAAAGATGAAGTTTTTTTATAAATATAATATATGATAGTGTAAAAAATTATCTTTAAAATGGTTGAGCCATCAAAAGGTGGCAATAATGCATTTTTTGAAAAATACTTCTTTTATCCGAAAAATTGAATTTGTTCTTACATACTGTTTCGAAAAAATATAAGATGATTTTTAAATATTATATTTAATCCTTAAAGAGTTATTTTATTATTTTATATGCACACATATTTTCATTTAAATATTTTTAGACGTATGTTAATATTATTCATGCATTCCATTATAATGACTATGTTATAATATTTTGTTGTTCACTTATACTGAGACTTGTGGGAAATTAATTTTATCAAGAGAATTGGAAATTGGGTGTATAACAAGCCCTGGATAGTGATTCATATACATCAAGGTAATAATAATTTTTGTATAGAAAATTCTAATCTTATTGTAGCATACAACACAAGACATCAAAGAAATTAAAGTGAATTTGTCTCATAAAATCCTAGGGTGTCACATTCTAACCCCTTAATATAAATTTACCCCTCTTAATTATATAGGGTTATACAAGGTATACTACTTGCAGGATTATTTCATAGAAGCCCACATAAAAAATCTTACTAAGTCATGATTTTAAAAAAGGAATGTTAGAAACATAATGGTTACCCAAAGTAAGTCCTCACATGGTTTCCATATAGAAGAATATATATGGGAAGAAAAAACATAGATTTCGAAGAAAAATATAACCATCTTGTTATGATGGAGAGTGATAGAGAACAAGGTTTGGAGAATGTTAAGAACTAGAAATCTATATATCTGTGATGATTTAAGGGACTGTTATATTCATCTTATAATAATGTAGGATGATAATGTTTTTTTCAAGATCATTTCCCTAATGTTGAATAAAATTAGGTGAAATAATTACTTGAATTCACTACAATATCACCTTTGGTCAAGTCTTGATCAATTTCCACTTCATCTCCTATTCAAATAAATAATGTTGAATTTTTCATTTCTGAAGTGTTATTAGATCACGTGGTCCTTTAATTGAACTATAGGTCATTCCATCTATCTCAAAAAAAGGTTATCACAGGTTATCAAAAATGCATAAGTCCACCTATGTGGAAATAATAAATTTTTTATCATGCTTCATCTGATGATTAATATAAAATATCAATAAATATATATCTTTATAATTTTTCTGAAAGCTAGAAATAAAAAAATATGGAAAAAAGGTTCACTAACTTAGCAAAACATGTATCCCACAAATATCATCTGGTATCTCTTATTGGTCACATTACAATCATTTAAACACCTTTATCATGTATTCTCTTGAGTCATGGTAACAACCTGAATTTTTAGATATCCATATTGAAAATATTCATGTTTTCTTATTCTTTTATCTAAACAAGGTATAATCTTCATCCATGAAAGCATAACCCACACGTCAAAAAATCTTGAACCTGTTCTAAGGTAACTAATATCATCCAATTTACTTATTCTTATCGAACATACATTTATCCTAAATCATGTTTTTTCCAAAAACATCACCTTATTACCTCCATCAATTTTCATGGTTACCAATACCAATCAGAAAATAAATTCAAATACATTTGGAAAATCTGAGTGGACCACTACATAGAAATTTCATTATTCTCTAATACCATAAAATATATTCTCTAACATCATTCTCTATTCCCATTACATAAACACTCAATCATTCCACCACTTCATTTCCTTACTCAACATCACGAATAGTGATCACATGTAATTTTCATTTTTCTTTCACCTTATGTAGCTGTTGAATTTTATCATCCTTTAAAACCATTATATTACAGAATTTTTTAGAATAATTACCCATTTCCATTCACTTGTAGCATTAATGCCTTGGTGGTGCATTCTATTTATCCTTTTCTCTATTCACATCATTAGCTTCCTTTATCTCATTACAAGGACATTAATATACCCGATGAACATCATTTTAAAAATTCAAACATTTAACAGTCCCTTTAGGAAAATCTCCACCAAGATTTCTTCTACACATTCTTCATAAGGAAACAATCATCATCATTTCACCATTTTTTTGTGATTTTTCTTTGAAATCCGTCATTTTCTTCTTGTCAAAATCACGTGATTGATAAGTAAAACCAACATCCATTTCTACCATGATAGAAAAACACAAAATATCATCACATATAATAAAGTCTCTTATAGATAATTCCCATCAAATATATGGTTTAATGACACTGAATAATTGATCAACTTTACTCTCTGGTTGGATGATAAAGAGAGAAGCATACATTGCATGTATTGTAATATTTTCCTCATTTGCACCAATGTATTTATCATCCTTTTTATTAAGATCAAATAACTAATTTTCAATACTCATTCAAAGGATATGAGGAATGTAGTTATTGAAAAATAGGTTCTTGAACTCGTCCCATTCCCTAGATTCAATTTTATCTCACTGCATCATGTTCTTGATTAATGTCCACAACTAGTCTGCTTTGCCTTCTTAATGATAAACAACCAAAATGAATTTTTCATGTTAAAGATATATAAGGATAGAAAATATCTTTCCAATGGTATTGATACATTGTTCCTCAATAATTGAATTAAAAGACCCAATGAAAGAAGGTAGATGTTACCTCATAAAGGACTTAGTAGAATGTTGTTCCCTTATCTGCTCATTTGGAAGTCCATAGTGATTCATAACATGTGTAAGTATAATGATAATATTTTTCATTCCATCTCCCATAATTTTTTTTATTTTGGAGATAAATAATTTAATTTATTATTAACATTGTTTTGTCAAGTTCCATACACTGTCTAAAGCCCAGAAGGACTAGTGTGATAAGAAAAAAATCATACTAGGAAAAAAACATAATCAAGTGGGAGTATTTTAAATCTCTAGATTATTATGTTTAATCCCAGTTTATTCCTGATCATTAATATAATTCAAGGACTTTAACCTATTATTATACATATCCTTTTGACATACCTTATAAATATCTCTAGGGATCCCACTAAACGTTTCTCATCATAGTTTCAAAATGTTGACTAAACCTTTCCTCTGATACAAACTATAATGACATAGGAATTAATTAAACGAATATTAAATCTTTTTATATGAATATTCCTCATGTTTTAAAAATGAACACCTAATTATCATTATAGTGTAGTTCCTTAAGAATCATAGAATACATTCTTCTTACTTGTGAATGATCTTCAACATTTCCCATAATGATCTTCCCCTTTAGTAATCCTACGTAAAATATTTCTTTATAACCAAATGATTGGAAACATAAGAAAGGGTGAGCTAAGATGATCAGTAAGGGTAAAAAAAATATGGAAATATGAGTTTAATAACACGAACATAACTTTAGAATATCAAAATCATGAGTCCTAAAATAAATCTTGGTCGTTCGTAATGTATAAATCATAACAAAAAATGAGCAATGAGAAAATTACATTGGCATAAAACATGGGATTTTGGAAAATATATAATAAAATAAAATAATTTATATATTGTACAAGGATCATTTTCAAGGTCATATTAGCATAAAAATTCCATTACAAAACTGTGCTCACCCCTCATTGCAGCCTTGTATTAAAGAACCATAATTACTATTCATTCCAACCCTGTATCACTGAACTAGAATTACATGTTGTTCCATCCATGTCTATATCATGAAAAATACATCTTTACACAATTAATTGGTGGAAGATAAAGGTTCCAACCATCACATAATTAATAACATACATACGTGTGGCCCAAAAACATAAATCATTCATCACAACATAACCGATGGAATAAAATGGGTTTCTTAGACATCATTCCATCATAACCTAATCCATATAAAACAAATGGATTTCATAAATATAATTCCCTCATAAACATAATAAACAATAAAAATAATAGATATAGTATTCTTGAAACATATCCTTAATCTTAGATGGAAAATAATTTTGATAAAACTTGTGTGATTAATTCTTGAGTAAAATATCCTTTCTTCTTCAAAAACGATTTCCTTTCTGAAAATGCTATTAAATTTTAAAGGAAAATAATTTAAATAAAAATAAACAAGAAATATTTTCATGGATGATTCATATAAATAAGGCATTATAAAATCATAAGAATATTTTTATGTCGTATAATTTAAACAACATTCCCTCATACTTTTTCCAGAAAAGTCAAAAAGTACCTCTTACTAAAAACAAGGAACGATTGCTTTCATATAGTTTAATAAATATTCACCAATGGTTAAAATTGTTATTAATAAATTTTATAATAATAGAGTTAATATTACATATTTATCAAACATGGATTTGAATGATAAATATACCCTAGTAAATACAGTCGTATAAACAATTTTAGATAATAATGAGATTATGAAATTATCTCTTACCGTAGACCTGTTATCCTTTGTATATATCCAAAAATCCTATATAATGATTTAAATAAAGTCAACACTTATTCGATAATCATAGTCATTTTTTTGATATCATATATGATCATATTCTCATGCATGTTTTCATTTTCTCATGCATGTTTTGGAGTTGATTTTTTCTTTTTTCCTTTATTTCATATGTTTTGAAGGAAATTCCTTCCAATTATTTTTTTAACAATGATATTATTTTGATTTTTTTGGTACTTTTATTTTGATTCTTAATTGAAAAATTAACATGTTTATAAGGGATTCTTTGTCTCAGTTATCATTCATAGAGACCTGTTTCATTTTATTCCCCAATTTTAATTCACTTGGTAAACTTAATTACCCACTAAAATCTATTCTCATAATATAAATATAATTCATGTTATTTAGAATTCCAATTCATGTCCTCTATTTAATTATTATATTATTAATACTTTACAAATTTCATGAAAGGGTTTCATGAAACAATATTATTTCATTGAGTTATAATCATTCCTCCTCAACAATGTTCTTATATGTTATAGACATTCCACCAAAACAATTTTGAATAATATATTTTTATATAACCTACAAGGATATTAAATTTTAATTTTAATATATTTTTTTGATGGATTTCATAATTCATAAATATATGGCGTCATTATGAAAATCCCTCATCCTATATATTAGTTCATTCTTATCCTTATCCATATTCATTATTACAAAAAATGTTTTTTTATCTTGAAATAAAAATATTTATTATATTCTGTCACATTAATATATCTCTTTATCTCTATTAAAATGGAATTGTTAATATTTTTTTCATAAATATGGGTTTATTTAAAATAACTAATTTTTTTAAAAAAATTAACTTTAGTCCATATTCATATATTTGGTTAGTTCCACTCAATGATTATTCAATTTTGACATTATTAATTTTTCAAGAATACATTTCTATAAACATCAAATTTAATACTATTTTCAATGGAATACATTTTAGTTTTTTGGAAATATATTTAGAAACTCATGTATGACTGGGATTTTAATAAATGTTTTCAAAAACATAATGAAATTTTTCTTCAATAATTTTCTTCCATTTTCCACCCATTCATATCATGGATCCATTTTAATGAAAGTTTATATATAGTATTTAGAAGAAACATTTTTTGAAATATCATTGTATTTAATCCAAATTTTGAAAATATTTCCCAATCAAATACCATTTTATTTTTACTTTATTTAAATATTACATAATATTTATGGAATCATATTCTAAAATCATTGATAAATTATTATCTTAATGAAAAAATATTTTTCATGAATATTCTTACTAATTTTTATTCTATAAATTAATATTCCATTATATATATTTCCTTTAGTAAAAATGTTTTTAGGACTCTCTTAATTTCAGATAATCCTTTTATTCATCATAAAAATATCCATATGTCGATATTGGTTATTTTTACGATTTTTGATCTATTATTACCATTGTATTCCCTGATCAACATCATTACAAAAATGAATCCATTATACTAATATTATAACATTTAGAATGCAAAATAATTTATATCTATTTTTATTGGGTATTTACCAATAATTTTTTTTTTATTATTTATAGAAAACTAATGATATTACAATATATTCTATTATTAAATAAACTAAACTATATATTATAATCATTGACTAATAATCCAGATAATTTTTTATCTATCAAAATTCATGGAACCATCCATTTTATTTCATTACATGAATTTTATTCCTCTATAATCATAAGGTGTCAGATGTTTTATTTACACGAATTATTTATTCTATGAATTATAATTAATTTATATGGGACACATATGTTTTTTTTAATTATATGATGCATCGACCATAAATTATATACCCCTACAAGGAATTAGTTAAAGATTAATATTTAATGAAATAATATTTATGGGAATGGGGAGTGTACCAAATTAACTATGTGATGATTGATTTATTAATAAATTTTGACATAAGAAATAATTTTACATTTTTGTATATATATAACATTATTGCACTATATTGTTATCTAATTTATCAATCTTATGTTTTTATTCCATGGATCGGGATTATTTTCATATGATTTCATGTTCCAATTATATGGTATTGGATTTCCCCAATTGATGATTTTCATTGTGGTTCTGTATTTATATTATTTTATATACGATTACACGTTAATTATTCATATTATCATAATTTGATATTATTACATAATTAGGTATTTGACCCATGTTTATGTTTTTCACATGTTTAAGATCTAATTCACTAGGACTCGTTGATTCAATGTTTTTAATACAATGATTTTTAGTCCACTATTTTCTAATGTTTCCCCTCTTACATATAAATTCATGTGATGGGATATGACAATAAAAAAATGATGATAAAAGAATTTTTTGGGAGAAGATAAGAAATATTGTCTAATAATATGATTATCTAACTAATCTCCAAGGTTAGTAAACCTTTGGATCAAAGTAGTTGGTTATGTATTAACAGGATATCCATATTCAGTAAAAGAGATGTCTGTTTTATTGCTTCATCTTTATTGGAATTAGGGCCTGTGTGAACAACATGTGTTTAATAACTATAAATAAGAGTGAAGTTCCTAGGGTTATTTGGTATTGTTGTTTGTAATTAATCCTTGACATACATTTACGATGTTTCTTTATTTTACATGTGAAACATTCTTATCATTATGAAATTAACATTAATTTTTTTAGATGCATCATTTTATACCTCTGTTTTGTTCAAATGATAGACTCAATGGCCTCAAGAAATCCTATATCTAAAGTATAATTATATCCCAATAAATAGTTACTATAATTTATCTCATGTTATTCTTTTGTTATAGACTCATTAGGTAAATGTTGAACTCATTGATTATCCTTTGAACTTATCTCACTTATTACATGATAATTTAATGAATTTTCTTATTTATTATATTATATACGTATCTATTTCATTCCCATTATTGTACATTTATTCCACAATTTCATTGATATATAAAAACTAGTGGTCGGATGTATTAAGATGAGTCCAGCCAACATATATGATGCATATGATAATGTATTTAATTAATTTTATATAGTATTGTTTAGTTTGATGGTATAATATATACATAGTTCCCAAGGACCATACATTTATTCCACTATTTCATTGATATATACAAACTAGTGGTCGGATGTATTAAGATGGGTCAAGCCAACATATATGACACATATGATAATGTATTTAATTAATGTTATATGGTATTGATTAGTTTGATTGTATAATATATACATAGTTCCCAAGGACCATAATCAAAGGGTTCTAGGTATTGATACAACCCGACCCATAGGGGGCCCACCTATTATGGTAGTAAAAAAATGTGTACAATCCGAATACCACCTCAAATCATCCAAGAGATGGTGAATAGTATGTAGAAGGAATGTCATAGAAATGGGAAATCTTATCCAATAATAAACTATAACATATAAAATTTCCCAATACAGAAAATACCACCAATGAAATCAATATATACATAAATACTATAAACTAAAATGAATGTGGCACATTCTTCATACATCTATAGGAATTAAATAGATAACAACTATTGAGAAAATATGGTAAAAAGGGAAAAGTGTACACCAAATAACCATAATGGAAAACTTATATCCATCCATATTGTAGGGTACCTCACTTTGAGTGTCACCTATTACCATTAGCACCCAGCACCACTAAATATCAGTTAACACTGCATTAAAAAGTCTCACAATTATTTATCTCTAAAAAATCTACATTACCTCCACCCCCCATTAATCCATCTCTAACTAATATATCATATGCATAAATATGAAACATGTGGTCCCATTTCCCATGATGCAATGACTATAAATTTTTATAGCCAGATACCAAGAAATCCATATAAGCGAAGTAAGAGAATATTTGACTCAACTCTTCATAGTGGTGGTTTCTTGAGCAAAATAGTGAGGAAATATAGATAACCAAGTCAACTCAATGATTATATAAATAAGGATAATTTTGAGGAAACAAATAAAAATAGTTTATATATTCTCAAACATTAAATCATAAAAGGTTGAGAAGACTCACAATAATTATAGATCTACTTCTCAAAATCCACTATGTGTTGGTCCTTGATGGTGCATGGATCATTAAAGAGTCCAAGAATCGTGGGATTGATTTAAATCGACAACATCAAATTTCTATGAAACTCCTTTTTCCTCTAAGGAATCAAAAGTCAGTAGTATGGTTTGAGGCCTTACAAATAGTCAAATGCTTTTTTCATTCCCACACTTTTGATCCATATGACTTGTGAAGACTCCATGATCATTCCCTCTAAGGATGTTGAAGGATATATACACCATGATTTTATGTTAAACAACAACTCCATTGGAGGTTCAATATCCTATCTGAGCATTATAGTCAGGAAAAATATCAAATTCATAAATAGAGGATAAATTCCCCATAAAAGTGAGTGAAATATCGAATATATCTAATTACACATGTAGAGGATCCCATATCCATTCCTAAAAGAGAGAAATACTAACTCCCATGGATGATCACATTCCTAAAAAGTGAAATACCAACTCCAATAGGGAATGATTAGGGGGGACACACATCTAACCATAATATCTATTTTCAAGAAAAATTATCCTATGCATCATAGGGGTATATACTATGTTGGAAAAATACAACTGCATGGTCATTTAATGTTGTTCCACATGGTATGTTACTATAAGGAAACACATCGTTTAGAGTGGTCTCTAAATATGTGGGATTTGGGTTCAATACTCTACATGTTCATTATCCTATGTCATGGTTTTTTATGTCCTTGTGGAATGTGAGATACCAAAATATTTCTCAAAACATTAGGTCCCTAGACATATAATCTATATTCACACTAAACCCGTTACTAAGTGTCACATGGTGTGTGGTAATAACCACATATCTTGTGATATTTAATGTATATGTAAAAACCAGTGCTTCATATCTAAAACACATGATGTTTGTCCTCATGAACAACATTAATTATAGTGGGAGTTTTTCAACAGAATTTTTTATCCCCAATTTCATCCACTACACCCATTTATTTTTCTTAGACTCTCATTATAACTCTTTTATTTTATTTAAAATAGGTTTATATATTACTATATATCATATTATTTATATACCCTCTTAGAAAAATGATAACTATCATGATTACATTTTCATATGTGAATTAATACGAGGAGGTTTCCATCCCAGTCATATGCTCAAATTATCAAATTAGTAGCTCACTTTATCCAGGATTTGATTACAGTCACCAATCATCATAAGGTCATGTTATAAAAAAACTCTATTGCCATTCACACTAAAAATAAATAAACTCATTATATATATTTCTACATCATGGTTTATCACCAATATGAATTCATCGCTAAATAGTCATCCTCAATCATAAACTCACATCTTCGATTTAAGTGATAGATAACTAAATGTTTATGAAAATAAATCTGGTGTAAATTTTGGATCACCAACTAAATAGAATAGATGGTGATGAACACATAACGAATGTTGAATTAAATATAAGAAAAGGGAATAATGGGTTTTTAAATATCCTGAGTATTTTCAATATATGTATTTAGTGGTGAAATTCATAAAAAAACAAGAAATAATATTAAATTACAACAACAAAAACAATTAAATAAGAATTTAATATGAAAATCATAACGTTATATGTATATGAAGATTTTTAATCATGGAAAAATTCAGGAAGACTATATATATTTTTATAATAAGATGAAATAGAGATAAGTCTAAAAATAAAAATATGCTTCTTTGATTTAAATGCTATTAAAATTTGATCCATTTAAACCACCATACATTCATTCATCATCTCCATCAAAATACATTAATAGTAATTAATGCAATTTAGATCCTACTCCAAAATCATCCATCACCGCCACAATGGTCAATTCATTCTCCTCCTCTCTCTAGAGTATATGGATTTCAAATGAAGGTAATCCTAGAGTGGCTACTTAATGATGAATAAATATACTTGGGTAGGGTTCTCATAATAAATTTAAATGAATAATTTTTATATTACTACAATTTTAACAAAAATTCTCCTAAATATATATTTCAAATAAACTAATGTCATTACTTGTATAATCACCCTATTTCAAACAAAATGGGACAATTTGTTGTCATATCTACTTTAACTCATTAGAGATTTATGTTTTTTTATAAAAAAACTCATACATTGAGTAAAAATAATATAATATTTCTATTATTAAATTCCTGTGCTCACACGATGCTTGAATTTCAATATTGGATCAACTTGAGGGTAAAACCATTATTCAAGAACTAATGAAACTCTCAAAAAAATTACATGCAGAAAAAATATGGTAAATTTCCATTTTATTCTAGGAAAGGAAGAAAACATACAAATGTCAAATCATGTTAAGTTTCAGTTGTGTAAAAACCGAAGACACTATATCCTCCCCAACATAAAGAATTGTTCCATTCAAAATAAAAAACATGGGATAAAAAATAAAAGGATTTAACTCAGGAAGAATCTATACATCATCACACATAGAAAGTTGAACTTCAATATTTGACCTCTAAAAAAATTCAAAACTACTAAATTTAGGAGGAAGGAAAACATCCTTAACAGATGATGACATTGGACTCAGTTCAACATGAAGAATGATGAAATAATGGACTTTATCTACTCAAGAAAAATTTTACTAATCTTATGAATTTTATTTGGTAGTCATACTAACTGATTCAGTGAGACAAACAAGTCATAGAATTTATCTCCAAAAACATCACTATCATGGTTAACCCTAGTGGGATCCTTACTCCCCAACATATAAAAGATCATTCATAATGGTCTATATTGATAGAAATCCATTTAATATGTAAAACTGAAAAACAGACATAACCAATATTTGCATATTGAATAATAAAAGTATCAAGGACATAATATTTTTCGATTTAAAATCTAAAACAATTTGAATAAACTGCTAATGAGACACATTCTTTACCATCATTATCTTGTTTTCTTGGTGAAACATGGGCCATTAATTGATACCATGACAATATAATTATGATTTTTTTATTCGTTAAATTATACCTATTCAGATTACAAACTAAGCTGAAGATATCGCAATGCGGATGTCATTAGTCATTTGGGAAATATATCATACAGCACATCAATTGTATAAACCACCCCATCAATTTGATCAACACCACCCCAATAGCTATATATGACCACAATCTATTACAATCCAATGTAGAAAATCATCAATGTTTCTATAACCTACTCTATTAGATGCATTACTAATTAAACAAACCACCAAATAGAAAAACATCATTAATCCCAAACAATAACCCCCTCCACACAAACCATGTTAATATAGGTATGGGTATAAAAATATAAAACAATTGGGAATGACTTACTAAGAGTTGTACATGAGAAGATATGTCTTTCAATATGATTCATATCATAATAATATTCACATACACTAAGGAATAATCCTTTTATAACCATGTATATAGATGATGTTATAAATACCTTCTAGAATTGTTTTTCCAATTTTCCATTCAATAAGATACATTCACATATAATTACTAGTCAACACAATACACATAGTGTCTTTCACACAAAAAAATAGTGTGATGATACCAGCATACATTGACTCTGCGAAATATCTCACATTTTCCATACATAAACCAACATCCCAGTGTAAAATACCTAGACACTCCCACTATTTCTAAAACACAAAGTTATTTTCTTAGATAACACATTCTATCATGACACAACAATGTTACCCTAACCATCATATCTCTAAAATACCATTTTCTTGATTTCCCAAGCCACTCATTTTTTTTGATTTTGTACCATATACATTATAAGGCCTACTAGGCTCCAACATTAATCATCTTAAGAAGAGATTCTATATCAAAGAATGATTTTCATACATTATCATTACATCACATTTTTTTAATACTTAAATATGTTAGACAAAAAAATTACTAAATACTGTATTAGTTTAGTGAATTGGGAATCATTGAAACATATCCATGGGTACATATGTTATCCACATTATCTCCCACAATATTCTTCATGAATATCACCCCTATTATAAACATCATACATTATACACATCATTATAACCTAGGGAAATGAAACATTAAAAGTGGTGACTTCAAATTCTTAGTAAGGGTAAACAAAGAAGAAATGTAATCATAAGAATGAGAATATATGTATGAGAAAGTGAACATAATATTATAATATAGTACCAAACGTAAAAAAGATCTTATATATGAGCCGTGGAATAAATATTGGCATCTCATAATACATGAATAAAATAGTAATCAAGAGTATAATAAATAAATGTACTGTATAGGAATAAGGCATGTAATTGTGGAAAACACATAAGTATATAAAATAATTTCCATAGTATACAAGTAATCACTGCCAATTTCATCTTAGAAGTATGGGTTCACTCTCTATACAATCTTGGTAGTCATAGTTCTTTACCATGAACATCTTAGTAGTCAAGGTTCACTTTTAAGACCATCTTAATAGAAAAAGTCCATTTCTGATCCGAGTTCAATCCCAATTCCATCCAAGACTATCCCATGAGATTTAAATACATTCCCAAAGCATTGCAGAGATATATGCCCCCACTATATCATAATTAAATCATTTATATGTGTTCTATAGTATCATAAGGAACATATCATAACCCATGGAATGAAATTGGTATCATTAACATGTCATAATATCATAACCTTTTTAAAATTTAATTGTTTCATAATATTCTTATAAAATAATTACCTGTAAAACTAATATGGTTTAATAAACATATAAACCATTAAAGATAAAATGTTTTCATAGAAAGATAACCCCAAAATAGAAATATGATTCATAAACATCCGTCCATGAAAAAATAATCCATTCACTGAATGAATAAGAATGGAGAAATTAGATCATTTTATGAGAAATGAATTATTAACACATATGGATTTAGTCTTAGATAAAAAATAATTTGAAAATACCCTTAAAAGTAATTTATTTAGTAAAATATCATTTTTTTCATTGAAATTTTATCTTTAAAAAATATCCTTTTGAATATATTATTCAATTAAAACATATTAAGAAAAAATGAAAAGATGGGGAAAACATTTCTCATTAAAAATATAATGGAAATTTTATAAATATTTTTTAAAAATATTTTTCCTAAAAAATTATCTCTATTTATCATTTTAAAAATCATTTTGTAAAACACTGTTTTTCAAATAAATAGATTTTTGACCCTAACAAGAATTGAGATCATATTTTCATAAAAACAATTAAATATTATATTAAATACCAATGAGTGGGAAAATGGTACCAATAAATGTAAATATAATGACTTTCCATAGGAGAAGAAATTTTATGAGAGTTATTGATTCACGGATCGTAATATTTAAACAATTGAAGGATACTCATAAATAATCCTGATAAATGATGAGATTTTTCAGTATACTCTTACCACCTGGTAAATTTGAATTATAATCCCCATGTAAGAAAATGGAATTAAATTAAGATTAAAATACCAACAAAATTATGAAATTCATGATATTACATGTCAAAAATCATTTTATACACATCGTAGAAGAACTTAGGTGCATGTCTTGTCATGTGTCTCAAAGAAGGCAAATTGAGACAAAACTACTTTACCGGTTTAAAAAAACTAGAAACATAAATACCATGAATGAGATATCATAAAATAGATTTTTAAATACACATAAATTTATGTTCAAAAATAATTGAATATATTCTTGGGTATAATATACACCCCCAAAAATAAATTGTTGGTGAAAAAGTCATTAATCACCCATAATTAAAAGTTAGACTATAAATCCCCTAACCTTATGTCTTGATTCTCATTGTACTCATTCATACCTCATTTATAATACTTATATTTTTAGTATACATATTTCATATAAAAATATTCATATATATGATACAATATATTATTTAATTAAGTCTCTATAATACCTATTTATTAATAACACCATACTAAAGTTACGTTGCGGGTGATAACGACCTTGTTTTTCATACATGTTTTGACTTGTTTTTCATGCTCATCATACTTATATAATGAAAAATATATTGAAATAATTAAAAATATTATATAAATATAATATATAATAATAATAAATTTATTCATAATAATATATAAATGATATTAATGTTAAACTAAATACACTATTCTGGGAGACGGTAGGTCGTACATATGCATTAACGTTGTTTCCAATTTCATATCATATAGAAAGAAAGAAAGAAAATAATATATATATATATATATATATAATATCATCATATTATAATTGATATTTTACATTTGTAATATCTATTTTATGAACCCATCCTTAATAATTATCATGTAGAGTGTGGATTAATCCCATTGCCTTGAGGATGCGTTAGTATACTCGTCCATAAACGAAGTTATCAAATTTTAAAAAAATGTTAGTCAGAAAGGTATGTTATATTTAAAAATTTAAAAAGGATAAATACATCATAAATAACATATTTACAATCTAAAAAATATTTTCCATCATATTTCCCAACAATGAGAGGTGGTAATGGAATACCAAAACATCAACGTTTTCTGAGGCAGTAATTCACTATACACGGGAAGAGTAAGTTCCATACCGATTATATGGATGTTTTTGTCTGTTGAGGTAAAACCAGTAGAATGTTAAACTATTAGTATATTTAGGATAACTATTTTATTATATAATTATATAATAATTTGATTTTAGTGGGTGGATAAGGAAAATGAAACCAAAGACCTTGAAGAAGGATGTTCCCTCTTCTTTGGGTAACTCCTCTTAGTATTCACCAAAGTTTTTACATGGTTATCTTTACGACCAAAGTAATGATTATAGGAATAATGGAGGTTTTTTTATTTTATTTTATCATATTTATGGTGATATAATGGTCTATATATGTGTAAATAAGTGGGAGGGTTGGGTTCCTTTTTATAGTGGATGTGGAGTGGAATTCTTGTATATTTTTTAAAAGGGAATTCCACTCATGTTTATCCAATATAAAGTGGATCTGATAATTGTAAAAATTATATAAGGGATAAATGGTTATATATATGAATATAAAATTGATTTTGGATATATTTATTATCTATTTTGGGGCTTAAGATTAAGGTTCAGTACTTTGATAAGCTAATTTTTCTCTTCATCGCTCTAATTAATTTTAATCACATGGACCAATTTTTTGGTAAAAAAATAATTTGACCTTATTGGACATTATAAATCATTCATATTCCAAATATGGAGTCTATTTTTTCATATTTAAAACATATAAGTTAAAAAAAATTAATTTAACATTAATCCCACAAATGCGTCATGATATCGGTTTTTTAATAAAAAATGATTAAACGTTTGAAATTATTTTATATCTCACTTAACTCTGAAATGGGTTCCAATGAAATAAATTGTATTAAATTATTTTATATTAATAAAATTAAACATTAAAAATAATTTATAATATTCATTAACTATACAATTAATTTTCATGAAAAAATGAGTTTTGAATTCAAATACAGCAGTTTTCACAATTATTCCCAAAATGATTTTGTTAAGAAAAAACCAAAAATTCATTGTATGATAATTTTTAAATTCAAAAATCAATACTTATGTTTATTTAGTAAAATTGAATTTATAAAAATGTCAAAAATTAATTTTATTATTGCCCATAAAAGGAAAAAAGAATTTCTTTTAAGAAAATAGAATTTTTTACCATATAAAGACATTACTAAAAATTATATGTCTTAATATCAATAAGTTATATTTATATAAAACCATTGTAAATTGAATTTAAATCATATATATTATTATTTTTATTAATTTTAATTCCTATTTTATAGCTATCTCAGTTAAAAAATTATAATAATAAAGTGTTATTTCGTAGAAACTCAATGTTGTGTGTAACACAAGCTAATTTTGTGTCATAAGTAGTTTATGATTATCTTACTGTAGCATATATAAAAGATTTATTTATAGTATCATATAATTACAGACATAAAATAAAAATAATTTATTTTTTAAAAATGTTCATAAGATCTTTGGTTGTTTAAATATTCCCCCATTAAAATGAATTTATCCCATGAAATTAGTCTTTCTGATATAAAAAGCATACTTATACCTTATCATATACTCATATTCCTCTATAGTTTCTTATAATTGACGATTTATCCAAAAATATATTATTAAGTTAGTGGTCTTATTTCATAGAAGTTTCTCTATATGATCTTGAATTTCAAATATCTATTCATCATAAAAAATATCATGCTCTAATGGTATAACCTTTGATTTCAATATATGTGAAGGGATATGTGTGTACTAACTAAAAAGAGATACATGGAACACATCATAGAGTTGAGAGAGATTTGGAAGAAGAAAAATATGATATGATACTATCCCTATACAACCTAGAATTTCAAATGGACCAATATACCAATAGATTAGTTTCCATTTCATTCCCAATCACATTACCTTCTTCCTGTAATAGATTCTAAGAAAAACTGTATCCCTAGAATCAAATTATATATCACTCCGTTGTTTACCATCATAACTTTTCTGTCAACTTTTGGATTCCTTGATATGCTTCCTAATGGATCTAAGCTTCTCTTCCATTTTATCAGTTATCACAGGTCCCAAAATCATTATTCCTCCAAATTTATCCTAGCATATTGCAGCTGTACATTTATTACCTTAATAGGATTAATAAGGATCCACCTGAGTGCCAAAATGAGACATATTTCTGTAGGAAAACTCAACTATATTAAGGTGTTGATCCCAACAACCTTTGAAATCCAATGAATAAGGTAACAACATATCCTCTAGTGTTTTAATTGTTATTTTATTTTAACCATCCTAATAAGTAATATAAGTAGTTCTAAAACACAATTATGCATCATTTTCTTTATGAATAATTCATCAAATAATTGAGTTAGACCTCATATCAAGATCAAATTTAATAAAATGTGTTACTCTATTTAAACATAAAAATTTCTTAATGTTTCCCAGTAATGGTCATTTAGATATAACTATTGTAATATTTCAATGAAGTGTATAGACATAGTAAGGAGATTGATTTCCATCCATATAACATTAAACCCTTTATAGGTTATGGGGAATCCAATGAAAAAAGTCAATACTGATGTTCTCCCATTTCTATTCTAGTATGGCTAACTGATCAAACATCCCATTATACTTTTTCATTCATCCTTAACTTGATGGAATACTAAGAACCATGATACAAACCCCATGATATCCATCTTCATTCCATCCCGCCACAAGAATTCATTCAATTCTCAATACATCGTTGCACCTCCATGATAAATGGAGAACAAAGAACTATGAGCTTCCTATAATAGCTCCTTCATCAAACATGTCATATAAGGAACTCATACATGGTTCGTGAACATTATCATTCCATCCTAATCATGGTTAAACTCTATATATTTTCTAAAATTTATTTAGAATATTTTCATTATGCTTTTGTGACTATTTAAACATCACCTGGATGAAGGGTTGAACATTCAATTGAGAAAGATAACATTTTTCCTCCTTCATAATGCAGTATAAATTCATCATTTTGAAATAAAGAAATTTCGGATCTTTTTTTTCATCACCATGGATAAGATTTCCTAATCAGTTCAACTCATAGCCTCAGCCACCCTGTTAACTTTCCCAATGTGGTAATGTATTGAGCAGTCATAATCTTTTATTATCTCTAATAATCCTCTCAAACTAATGTTCATATCATTCTATGTGAATTTATATTTTAGACATATATTATTGGTATGTATATCATACTTTTCAATATAATTATAATTCATCCATATCATTAATGAAAAAATTTCTATAGATAACACCAAATAATGAGTTGGGTACTGTTTCCTGTGAATAAGAAATTATTTTGAGGAATACGAGATAACCATGATATTATTCATATAAATACATCCCAATAACTTATTGGATTGATCACTCTATATTTTAAACCCTTCTCCAATATAGGGTAATTTTAGAAAATGTTCCCTATATAACCTTTTCTATAATTCCTTTAAATTTTCCTAACATCCATCTTATCATAGAAAATTGGAACCCTTTCAAGCTAACATGGTCACATGATTGGATAATCGGGATAAATTATACACAATGTTTCTATAATATATCACTAAACCATGAAAATATTGGATCTCAATAACCTTTTTTGGTCTAGGATGTCATTCAGTATCCTACATCTTTGATGGATCTAATAAAATACCATCTCTTGAGGTTATGTGACACGAAAATGAATCATTTTCCTTCCAAAATTTACAGTTTGTTAATTTTTTATATTTATTTTCCTTCCATATAGTATTCAGTGCAATTCTTATGTTGTCTTGATTCTCCTCCTTTGACTTTCAATGGATAATATCATCATCAATAAATTATACATCAAACTAATAGAGGTTATATCTAAATACTATTCATCAAATCCATGTAGATAGTAAGGGAATTAATAAGGAAAAGATGCTTCACTATTTATTCATAGTGGTCGTAACTTGTATTGAATGGTGTCATGGGTATATCCTCTTTCCTGACCATCAATTGATAATATCTAAAATAAAGTTCTATCTTGGAAAGGTAATTTTCTATACACAGTTGATCAAACAAGTCATCAATACTGGGAAGGGAATACTTTTAATGTTGTGGTATTGATTAACTCATAATAATCAGTTAGTATTATTATTGATCAATATTTTTTTTCATTAATTGAATAGGGACACCCCATGGAGACACACTTTTCCAGATGAATTCTTTAGCAAGGATTTTTTGTAGTGTCTTCTACAATTCTTGCAACTCAGATGGGGTCATTATATAGGGAGCCTTTGAAACTGGTGTGGAACCAGGTATAAGATCTATTGAGAACTAAACATCCCATTTTAGTGGAATTATAGGATACACTTCCAAAAATACATCCAAAGACTCTCAAAAAATATGAATATCACTAATGTAAATTTTATGCCCAACTATTTGATATAAATACCACTTCGAAATGGGAATTAAGACACACACATTCGATGTAATCTCCATTGGAAGTTCATACATATCGTCACATTGATACATGATTATTGGATTTTATGAAATATGAAATTATAATTTCCTTAATCAAAATAAGATGTGGGATTTATAAAAATAAATCCAATCTATGATGAAGATTTGATCAAATTATACAAGAAGAATAATTACATGATTTGCAGGAATCACATTCTCACAAATGTCAACTGGAGATGAATAAAAACCATGAGAATAAATCATCATACCATTGGGGAGTTTCACTAATAATTACATATATAATTTTATGGGGTAAACATTAATAACCTTATGAAATTATTTACATATGAATGATTGGGTAGATATTGAATCAAATATGGCACTATAAGATCTTTATTTTATTGTAATTATACCTTTCACAACATAATTATAACACCACTCATCCAAAACAGCGATTACATGATATTTCCACTTTTCCATAGACTTATTTGGTATATTATGCCAATCATCATCACTAACCCTTGTGTTTTGAAACTGGTTATCATAATTCCCATTCTTCATACACTTGTAACATTGAACTAGGTGAGGTGCATTCTCTATAGTTTTCTATCCATTCTCTTTGTTAGCTGGATTCTTCCCATCAGTAAGGTAATTAAATTTATGATGGCCTTCAATTCCTCACTAAATACAATTATTAAACCCTTTAAAACAATTTCCTTTATGGTTATTTCCACTCATAGAGAAAAATGGAAATCTCATCTTCTTCTCATCACGGTTTTTAGATTTTCCCTTGAACTCCATCTTCCTTTTTCATTCTAAACCATGATATTGATATGCAACTCCAAACTCCATTTTAAACATTATTTTTCAACACACAATATCGTAATTTCTACTAAATTATCTTATGGCCAACGTTCTTTTGTGACTTTTCATTACGCCAGTGAATATCTTATTATCTTTTCATTTGTTGTAGAAAATAATACCAAAAGCGTACCAAAAAACACTTATGAAAATAGCATCGTATGTAGCTGAAAATAAATTATCCCCTTTCATTAACTCAGGTAATTATTTATAAATATTTTTACAATGAATATATGGAAATTATTTATTGAGAAATTATTTCTTGAACTCATATCTAGCCATTTATTCAATATGATCTTATTTCTTCGTATTCTTGCATATAGTCTACTAGTAGAATTATTTTCATTCTAACTAATAAAAATTCAGAATGTGTTTCTAATTTTCCAAAAACTAGATATTGAAGAATATATTTTTTTTATTTCACTAATCCATTCATTTGTAAAATTTGTATTATAAGACCCATTGAAAGAAGGTTGAAATTGTCTCTTGAAGGGCTCAATAGAGTGTTGTTCCCCCTCTTTGTTCAATTTGATGACCATCCTTATTAATAGATTTAGAAACTTTAGGGAGCATAGTAATGAGAATTTTTATTCTAGATCCTATAGTATTTATATTCTTGGGAGAAAATAATTTAAATTTTGGTCACACTCAGTAGTAGTGCATTTCCCTTGAGTTATATCCATTGGCTAAGACAAAAAATCATTGAGTAAGAAACAATAATCAGACCAGGAAAATGTATAATACTGTAAAACCAAATATATGATGTCTTAATTATGACATATTCTTTACTTAATGATAATGTAGACTTATCCTAGGTTATCTATAGCACCCATTTATTTAAATATTTTATGATGGATCGTGAATATTTGGTTAATTTCCAAATCATATCCACCCTGATTGTAAAACTGGGTGTTTAGAAAGACTCATTATCATATAATAGGGTATTCTTGAGTTACACATGATGCACCTATTAATATTTATTACCCATATGTACATCTGTGCTAGAGACACATCCACATATAGTATCTGTAAAAGGTTGTATTACTAGTAAACCACTCCCTCTATCCTTTACCAAAATTTCATGACATTTTCTTATACACTTCCTTATCCTTAGACTTATCATTAGACATGTACTTAGGGTTATCACTATTGTTTTCTCTTCATATTTACCAAATTTTGACTAAAATTTGTCTCTAATACAAAATATATAAACCCATGATTTTGAAACATTAACATTACATCACTTTTCTGGAATACTTAAATATGTTACACAAAAGATGCCCCAAAACCATATTATTTTAGTGCCTTTAGAAACATGGAAACATAAATAATGGTACATGGGTGAGATGCATTATCTACCACTAGGTTATTCATGACAATCGACCTTCTTTGACACATCATACATAATACATATCTTAATAAACTAAGAAATAAAAACATAAAAATGGGCGATCTTAGATTCTTAGTAAGGGTAATAAAAGGATATATATAATCCTAAAAATTTGTATAAGGGTACGAGAATGCAATCATGATATTATAAGAGAATTCCCATAAAAATAAATTTCATAAAAATAAATTGTTTCATAAAGAGTGTGAGGTAATAAGATATGAATCATAACAGAATCAATAAAATAATCCATGAAATATTAAAAAATGATTGAGGCATAGATTTATGGTAGAAAAATAAGAATAACAATTAATTCCATAGTAGTTAAGGAATTGATTCCATGATTATGTAAGTTTTTTTTGGTTCACTCCCTATACCATCACGGTATTCATGGTTTACTACCATGACTATTTTAGTTGTGGAGGTTCATACCCAAGACCATCTTAGCAGGAAAAGTCCTTTACTAAAAAGAGTTCTCTCACCATTCTATCCATGTCTATTTCAGGAGATATAAATATTTACCCAATGCATAGGAGTGAGATATAGAATCCAAATATTTCATAATGAAATCCTATATACATTTCCCACTAGATAAATAAATATATCATAACCAATGAAATGAAATGGGTATCATAAATATGCAATAAAATCAGAAGCTATTTAAAAGATACAAATTTCAATATAATTTCATCAAATAATAAAAATTTATAAGAATTAGGTTTCAAAAACATATAACATAGAAAATAAAAATGGGTTTCATATCCATATAGCCTATTAAATAGAAATTTATTTCATAAACATCATGCTATAAAAAACATAAACCATTTAGAGAATGAAAATGAACAGAACTTTTGGATCATTTTACTATAAAGGCAAGAGTAACACCAACAGATGTCATCCTATATGAAAATTATTTTTGAAATATCCTTTAAAACCATTTCCTAAAGAAGATTTATTTTCTTCTACGATATATGATTTTTAAAACAGAAGTCCTCTTAAAAACCTTTTCCTTTGAAAACATATTATAGAAACAAAAAAACTTGTTGAATTTTTTTTGAAAATAGCATTGAAAATTTTAAACAATAATGTCAAACTATTTTTCCTGCATATATAGATTTAAATATTATTTAGAAAAACATTTCCAAAATCATTTTTGAAAAAATGTTTTTCAAAAAAAAAATATGTCTAACCGAAAAGGGTAATGAAATCAGATTTTATTTAAAATATTTTATTAAATATACTATGTAACAAAGAGTGGAAACATGGTAAAAATATATGAATATATCATTAATGAACATTGGTGAGGAACATTCGTTATAATTTCTGAGATATGGTTCGTAATATTTCATCAATGGAAGTATATTCATGAACAATCCCGATAAACAATGAGATTGTTTCAATAGACTCTTACCACTTGGTAAAATTGAATTATACATCCCATGTAAGAATATGAAATTTAATGAATCATAAAATCCCATTATAAGAAGGATACTAATTATATAACATGTCAAAGACATGTTTATACAACTCATAGAAGAACATTGTTGCATATCATGGCATGCATCTTAATGAACAAAAGTTGAAACAAACTACTTTACCGATTTGGTAACAATTGAAACATAAACCCCATGAAATTAATATCATAAAATGGATATGTAAATACCCATAAATTGAGGATTGAATATCTTATAATATATTTATGGTCATTATATACCCCTAATAAAAGATACAAGTTTTGAATAATGCATAAATCTCACAGAAATAAAAGTGAGACTAGAAATCCCATTACCTTGTGTAATAGAAGTAATTATACTAATTAAAAACAAATGTATAATAATTATAAGTTTATTATAAATATATATAACATAACCATATTTATATATATAATAACATATATTATTTACTTATGACTTTATAATACTCATTCATTGATAACTCCATGCTAACGTAATGTTTTGGGTGATAACCAACTTGATTTTCTGACATGTTTTGTGTAATGCCCCTAACCCAGAAGCCTAGAGTCGGTGCATTATTAATTAACATTTGCATGATCACAAGGGATCAATTCCCGAAATACCGATTAGTTTAGTATCCTCAGAATCACTAGATACATTCATAAGGTTTATATTACATCATAAAATGGAAAACTA
The DNA here is from genome assembly GCA_963277665.1 of Viscum album. Taxonomy (NCBI): domain Eukaryota; kingdom Viridiplantae; phylum Streptophyta; class Magnoliopsida; order Santalales; family Viscaceae; genus Viscum; species Viscum album. The sequence goes on along the minus strand of OY728143.1, from coordinate 1,665,185,646 downwards.
CAATAACATTGTTTCCATAGACAACACTAAGATCCCATAGACTATCTGAGGAGGTCAGTCATAATATACTTCTTTGCATCCTGGAAAAAATAAAACATAGAAATGGGTGAGCATAGATTCTAATTAAGTATTACATTATAGCAGAAACTTTAATAAATAAGCACAAACATTTAAGGCAATATATAAGACTAAAACAAAAGCCTTTTAAACATGAACTTCAGCATAATATGGAAAAGATAAAATCAAATAATTCCATTTACTTATTCAAATGGATATTATACTAGTCGAATAATCACATGAAATAACAATAGACACTTTTATAGTGATGGAATGCTTAATGCCAGAAGTTCATAACCACATAGTCAAGGCCTTGTACCAATACTACAAATAAGATTTTGTCAAGGCCTTGTGCCAAGACACTAGTTTGTCTCATGAGACCTACCTTTGCATCGAGGTTCTACAATGGGCTCCACCCATCACTTACTAAGTCCAATTCATTCCCCATATTAATAGGTTGAAGCATAATCTAAGCATTAGTATAAAAACTAGCATACAAAATGTCAATATTTTAACCCCAAACCATGAATGGTATAAAATAGTACTTCCACAGTCAAACATAACTCATTCAATACAATATGGAATATTTTATTAGAATAGATCAACCTCCATAGAGAATAATGAATGATATTGACATAGATGAAAATAATCATCCAAACTATTTGAGAGAAATATCCCCCTTTTTCATGAAAACATTTAAAAGTCACACTATTTATTAAGAAGCCATTTAAACTAGATTTTTGAATCAAGGAGTCCCATAACACATTGAAAATTTTAAAAGGAATTCTAATTTTAAATCTTGAATGTCCATATCAATAAATCATTAAAACCATTTTTAAAACATGGACATTAATTAGAAATATTTAGAATAATAAATCTTTAAAACATTTTAAAATGATATTTTTGTTAGAGTTCCTACCCAAAATGGAGACACTAGAATACTAATAAATTTGGTAATACAAACATTGTAATATCATGAGAATAAATGGATTCATGATATACAATGTCAAAGTACATTATATACACCACATAAAAGTGATTTGGTGTATAACAACAAAGAAACCTCAATGGAATGTAAATTGAGATGAATTCTTATATAAAGACTGTATCCTTAGGTTAAGGATAAATCAACGACATAATAATGTGTGAAAAAATATAAAGGCTTTCAATATGATTGGATATTTAGTGTAAATCAATAATAGGACATTCACACATATTCTTGTAAAAACAACACCAATGAATTTAAAATTTATCTCAACAAATGGAGATTGAGTTAAAATTACTCTTATCATGTTCATATCGATGACTTGAGAATTTATCAGTGGAGTGATTATATGTATCAAAAGTATATCCACATAAAGGGGAGTGGAAATTATGACATAAGAAAATGAATAGTGATTCCACACATAATCATTGAGTAAAATGTTCAATGATGTTGCATAAAGCAGAATGAGTGGAAATTGAAATTTGTAATTCCCTTACCAATTTTGTAACTTACGAAACATACATCCGATGAAAGTTGGATCATACAATGATGATGTAAATATACATAAATTAAAGTATATTACATAATTAATACAATCATGGGTAGTACACACACCAGATGAAATAAATATGTGTTGAATAATGGAAATCTCAAAGAATTAAAAGTTATATAAGAAAGCCCTTACATTGTAATTTTACCTTTGTTGAGGGTAGGTTAACCTCCTCTTCTTCGGGTTCTTCCTTTTTATTTGATCAAAAGGGCTCCTTAGGTTGGATTTATGACTAAAGGAAGGCCTGTAGGATTAAGGAAGGATAGATTAAAGGGTATTTGGGCAGAGGTTGGTTGAGCCAAATTGCTTTGAAGGTGGGAATTAGAGAGAAGGGGGAGTGCCCTTTTATAAGATGGGTGAGGGGAACCTTAGAAGAAACTTAAAATATTATTTTATAATAAATTCATAATCGGATTATAATGGCTCCAAAGTGACTTATTTCGAGGATAGAGTGGGGATGGGTCAAAATCCATTAAACTAATAGATTTTAGACAAGTTCAGGTCACCATATTAACCTCATAATTTATATTTAACTCTTAGTTAAATAGTTTGACATATAATATGTCTCTTTGTATTTTTATATTATATAGTTAATAAACATACTATAAAAATTCAAACGAACCCCAAGTGGTTAATTATTAATATATATAAACTTATCTAATTCATTTTTTTTATTCTTATATTTTAGGAATATAATATCAATTAATAATATAATATTTGTTTTAAAAACTCTTTTATGTCAATTTGGACATTATTCGGTATTTTGTTTTTGCTAAATTCATAACAACATTATTACTTTGAAAAAATTCATATAACCAACCCCAATATGTTATATTAACCTATAAAATTAGTGTAATTAATAAAAATTCTCAAATTACATTTATTTGGAGATTTATAATATCAATTATTATAATATTTCATTAATTAGGTAATTATTACATCATCATTGTGTCATAAATAAATTAAATTATTTAATGTCTAAAAAATATAATTAAAATACCATTATGTATGAAATATTTTTATATTTCTATTTAATATTTGTAGTCGAATTTATCTTTTGTGTAACTATATATTAAATATGTTTTAGATATTAAACTTGATTTTAACTCTTTTAACTCCTCTTTAAATAAAATAATAATAAGTGTCCTAATCTAATCAAAACAGACATAAATCACCATAATTTATTCCTATGGTTTTTTTGGTCTCATTAAAATTCTCCAATATAATTATAACATGTGTTAGGGTAATAATAATAACATTTTTAACCTTAATTACCCTATTTACTTTTAACCGTGGTAAATATTAGTAAAAAGTTAATATTCACCAAAATTTACTTTTCTATTATTAAACCAGATTTTACATACTGATATCAACCATGTCTCTTGGATTTTTGAAATTCCACTAACATAAGTGGTAAAATTATGTTTTATATAAATTTGAAAATTTCCATGTAGGTGGGTAAAAGACGGTGAAAAGTTCAGTAAATTTTTATTTATATAAAATTACTATAAACTTACCATAATGAATTACATTGAACTTATATAGGTATTATGTATCTATTTTGACCTAAAATAAATTTAAATAAATTAAATAATTATTTAAATAAAAATTTGGTTTTAAACAATAACTTAGTGTTTTTTACTATTCATCAAAAATTGATTGTTTTCAGAGAAATGCCAAGAATTCACTCTAAAATAATTTCAATATTCAGAATCCAAAAATGAAGTCCATTTTGAAAGATAACATTTATAAAATTTCAATAACTGGGTATTACTATTCATAACAGCTAGTTTGATCGGATGTGTTGTGTTAGAACTCGATGGTGCATACAACACATGATACTGTATTATTCTAAGGGTAACGTATTGGAGAAGGTTGGGGTTTTACATTCTCCCCTCATTCAAATAATTTCTTTATCAAAATTTGAAATTGTTTTTCAAAAATAAAATGGTAAAAATATAAAAATACTTTTGTGGAAAACCCACATCGGAAATTGGGTTAATAAAATTTAGTCTTAATTAGAGGGAAAGTGAGATGAAAAATTCCCCACCAAATTATGATCTCGTTTAGAAGGACATTGGTTGAAATTATAGACACATAGTTAGAAGGAAAATGTAAATATTTATAGGAAGTGATTGAGGTCATCAATTACAAACAATTGTAAAATTCAGGGCCTCAAAGCTATCAATCTATGAAGATTTAAAATTTTATTAGTTCAACAAAACCTAAAAAATTAGGATAACACATTTTTGGTTTTAAGATCCCTTCCCTAAAGATTAATCATTAATTTATTCATAGAATAAGAAAACAAAAATATACTTGACAGGTAAAGTTTCATCCCTCATCTAATTCTTACCAAAAACTCATCTTTCACTCCAAATGATTAGTATTAAAGATGACTTAGTCACACATGAAGCACTAGAATAAAATTATAGAGAATCATATAATCATCAATGGATGAACTATATATTTCCATTTTATTTAGAGATTAACCAAAACCAAAATGGTTAGAAAAAGATCATATGATCCCAAAAGGATAATACTTTAGGGAAAGAAATACTAATCTTTATTTTTAAAATTAAACCAAAAATACCAAATGTTCAAAAAATACCATTAAATAAACAATTGTCTATAAAATATTTCAATATAATCCAAACAAATATTGAAACCAAAAACTAAGAATAATTTTTTTATGTTGTCATCCACGTTAAATTGTATCTCCAAATGACATCAACTACTCCTAAAGTCAAATACATAAAAGTAATAAACCTAATCACATATTCTCTATTATAGGTTAATAATTTCTATAAATAACCCATATCAAAATAAATCCACAATAAAAAAATAGATAAAAATCCACCATTACTCCTCAAATGAAATCCCATAGAATTCTATTTTCCTTGGGCATATAGTGTTCCCATAAAAGTGAACGTCTTCCAAAATAACATTTATCACTTAATCACCAAATCAGTTTCCTTTACTAAGTGTATTAATTTGATAAGACATAAGATCCCAAATCAACATATTATTGATCAATAAAATCATTTAACTAAATATAATTAGTCACACTAACCAGTGACATCATGTAGTCTAGTGGTAGGTGATAAATCCTAATCGCACTCTGGTTGTGGGTTCGATTCCCCAAGCATTGTCCGACATGATGGGTTGTCACACAGTATGTGTGTTTTCCTCTTTCAAAAACTATATTTTTTTAACATTAAAAAAATGTGATAAATTCCTCAAAATAACTATAACATAATTTAACAACAAATGTTATCTCTTACCTTGCATTTTTATCCCAAAATATTATAACGTGTAATTGCCTCAAACCCAATGATAATATAAAACCAAATGGTTATTTATAACTATATCCCCAAGATAAAAGATAATTCGTACTCAAATATAATTTTCAAATGACAAACTGTAGGGTTATAAATACAAGAGAAAATTATTCCAAAGTAATCCCATCAACAAAGAGCACTAATACTTTTAAAAATTTCCCCAACCATTTATTTCTACATTTCTTCTTTTTTGACCAAGAAAATATCTTATAGAATAGATCATTCCCTCAGGTAATGCCCAGGTCCGCTAAATTTATAGAAAATTACTGTAAATGGATTCATGAGACCATTTTTATTTTCTTCCGTAGTACTCTTCATTTTTTCTCGGCAATTATTCACTTTATGTTCTTCTTTCACACACATAAAAAATTTATTTGTTCCATTGAGACACTTTTCTAGTTGTCTCCTTCCGCATTTCCTGCATGATGGAAATTGAGGATTCTTCTCTCCATGGTCTATATTGTTGGAGATCTTATCATTCATCACCATTCTCTACTTTGATGAGTCCGGGAGTTGGTTAATATATATGTTGTCAATCATATTTTTGGAAAACTGGTTTGGCATGATTACGATATCTTTTATTCCTATCATAATTCTATTGTGTTTCTCATTTCCACCATCGTTCCCACCTTGTACATCATTCTCAATGTTACTAAGACTTCCTTGAAATCAATCCATTGACTAAAACCAGAAATCATTGTGTGAGTAATAGTAGTCATAAAATCATTTAGAGAATATCATGACACCATATTTTTAATCGAAACACCTTAGGATTAACCAAGGTCATTTATTCTCATATTATATTAAAATAATTCAAATATACTTGTAAATAAAATGTAAATTATCCTAAGAATATCCCCTGGTAGTGTCGTAACCAAGACTGTAGTAAGGCCTGTTGTCGTGCACCAGTTCTCATTTGAGTCTAGTTCAAGGCAGTGTTTTCATGATTTAACCTCTAAGTACATCTGTGCCAGATCCACCTTTTCATTCTCGTATCTATATAGGGATGTATTTCTAGGAAAACTCACAAAATAAAGACAATACCAAAATTTTAGGAAGTTCCCTTGTACTAATCCTCAAAGTCTATCTTAGGGCTATATTCTATAATCATATTTTATCTAAATCTTGTTTCTAATGTTTGTACTAATCTCCAATTGATACACACTTTAACGCCCAGACCCCAGAAGCCCAGAGTTGGTGGATTATTACGTAACATTTTCATGATCACAAGGGATCAAATATAAAAAGAATGATCAGTTTAGTAGCATTGGAAACACTAGATACATTCATAAGGTTTATGTTACATCATAAAATGGAAAACAAAAACAAAATTGTGTCCATATAAAACACTGAGATCCCATATACTATCCCTACAGGATAGTCAAAATATACTTTTTTCATCTTGGGAAAAATAAAACCTAGAAAGGGGTGAGCTCAGATGCTTAGTAAGGATAACATTATAGCGAAAACTTTTATAAATAAGAATAAAAATTTAAGGTATTGTATAAGAATAAAAAAAAGCCTTTTAAACATGAACTTCAGCATAATATAACAAAGATAAAATCAAATAATTCCATTTACATATTCACATGGATATTCTACAAGTCGAATAATCACATGGAATATCAATAGCCACTTTCATAATGATGGAATGCATAATTCCATACATTCATAACCACATAGTCAAGGCCTTGTGCCAATAATACAAATAAGATTTTGTCAAGGCCTTGTGCCAAGAAACTAGTTTGTCCCATGAGACATACCGATGATTCGAGGAGCTATAGAGGGCTCCACCCATCACTTACTATGTCCAATGCATTCTTCATATGAAAAGGTTGCAGCATAATCTGAACATTCGAATTAAAACTAGAATATGAAGTGTCAATATTTTAACCACAAACCATGAATGGTATAAAATAGCACATCCACAGTCAAACATATCTCATTCAATACAATATGTAAGATTTTTTTAAAATATATCAACCCCAATAGAGAATAATATGTGATATTGATGTAGATGAAAATAATATTCAAAACTATTTGAGAGAAATATCCCCCTTTTTGTTGAAAACCTTGAAAAGTCTCACTAGTTATCAAGAAGCCGTTTATAATAGATTTCCGAATCAAAGTGTCCCATACCATTTTGAAACTTTTAAAATGAATTTTAATTTTAAAACATCAATGTCTATATAAATAAATCCTTAAAACCATTTTTAAAACATGGGAATTATTGAGAAAAATTTAGAATAATAAATCATTAAAACATTTTCAAATAATATATTACATAGAGTTCCTAACCAAAAGAGAGACACCTGAATACTAATACTTGAGGTAATCAAGACTTTGTAATATCATGAGAATAAAGGGATTCATCATATACAAAGTCAAAGTGCATTATATACACCATATAAAAGTGATTTGGTGTATAACTACAAAGAACTCTCAATGTAATGTAACTTAAGATTAAATCTCTTATAAAGAATATATCCTTAGGTTAAGGATAAATCAATAGCATAATTATGTGTGAAAAATATAAAGACCCTCAATATGATTGGATATTTAGTGTAAATCAATCATAGGAAATTCACACATATTCTTGTAAAAAACACCAATTAATTGGATATTTAACTCAATAAATGGAGATTGAGTTAAAATTACTATTATCAAGTTCATATTGATGACTTGAGAATTTATCAATGGAGAGATTATGTGTATCAAAAGTATATCCACAGAAAGGGGAGTGGAAATTATGAAATAAGAAAATGAATAGTTATTCAACACATAATCTTTGAGTAAAATGATCTGTGAAGTATGCATAACGTCGAATGAGTAGAAATTGAAATTTGTAATTTCCTTACCAATTTTGTAACTTACGAAACGTACATCCCATGAAAGATGGATCATACAATGATGATGTAAATATCCATAAATTATATTATATTATATAATTAATACAATCATTGGAATTACACACACCACATGCAATAAATATGTGGTGAACAATGGAAATCTCATGGAATTAAAAGTGAGATAAGAAACCCCTTACTTTGTACTTTTTCCTTGGTTGAGGGAAGGTTAACCACCTCTTCTTCGGATTATTCCTTTTGATTTGTTCAAAAGGGATCCATAAGTTGGCTTTCTGACTAAATGAAGGCATCTAAGATGAAGGAAGTATAGTTGGGAGGGTGTTTGTGTAGAGGTTGGTTGAGGCAAAAGGCTTTGAAGATGTGAATTAATGAGAAGGGGGAGTTCCCTTTATGAGATTGGTGAGGGGGACTGTTGACGCTCCTTTCGTCACAGAATCTAAAGATCGGAAAAGGGGAATATCTAAGCAAAAAGTGATTCATCCTTTGAAGAAACATCAAAAATCGACAAAGGGATGAACAAGGAGAACATTGCCCATAGGTCGCGCAAGTTCCCACATGGTCGCGCAAGTACACTTCCGCGCCGCCTAGTGGTCGTGCAAGTACATGCACGACACCTTATGGTCGTGCAAGTGACTTGCGCGACCTAAGTGATAACCGCCCGGTAACCGCCCGGTAACCTCCCAGGGTCTTCTTTTTCCTATAAATAGACCCTGTGGGCCCCCCATTCGAGAGGATGTTTTTCCAGAAACTCGGATTAAAGCTCCCAACGCCCAAGTCTCTTCTCAAAGCTTCTGAAACACTTCTAAGGTAATTTCATACCTATAACGGAAGATCTAAAGAGAAAAAGGAAGGCCTAAGTGTTGAAACTTATCAAACACTTGTGCGCCGACTTATTTCCTTCAATATAACTTGCGCGTCCCTTTTCTGGAAGAACTTCAAGAGGATTCTAAAGTGATTAAAAAGAAGTCCCTCAAGTATTTCAAATCCGATTGAGAATCGCGCAAGTACCCCTCATGTCGCGCAAGTATACTTGCGCGACCAATATTTGCGCGCCGCCGCAATACTTGCACGCCTTTCAAGACTTATGCGCCCCTACTTTTTTGGGTACCCATCTTGCCCATGTCACCCCTCTTAAGCCATCACACCTTTCCTTTTCAAGATTCAGTCTTCGAGACACTCTTCAAAGCCATTTATGGCATGATTTCTTGATTTGAATTTCTTATCTAAAAGGAATTCTGTGGAATATCTCTCAAAACCTAGTGATTTAAATATCCTTATGTCACTAAATATGGAGAGTTCATTCATTCAACCTCATCCTTTAAGATGAGAAAATCCTTAACCTGGGTCTCCTTTTTAAGAATAATCCCCAGTTATAAGTCCTTTAATCTGGGAATCTTCCTCAGGAGTAAGCCCCAAATTCTTAAAGTTCCCAAAATTGGGCATCCTCCTCATGAGTAAGTCCCAAACCTTAATTCCTTAAATTGGGCATCCTCCTCAGGAGTAAGCCCTAAAACTTAATTCCTTAAATTGGGCATCCTCCTCAGGAGTAAGCCCCAAACCTTAATTCCTTAAATTGGGCATCCTCCTCAGGAGTAAGTCCCAAACCTTAATTCCTTAAATTGGGCATCCTCCTCAGGAGTAAGCCCCAAACCTTAATTCCTTAAATTGGGCATCCTCCTCAAGAGTAAGCCCCAAACCTTAATTCCTTAAATTGGGCATCCTCCTTAGGAGTAAGCCCCAAACCTTAATTCCTTAAATTGGGCATCCTCCTCAGGAGTAAGCCCCAAACCTTAATTCCTTAAATTGGGCATCCTCCTCAGGATTAAGCCCCAATCCTTAATTCCTTAAATTGGGAATCCTCCTCAGGAGTAAGCCCCAAACCTTAATTCCTTAAATTGGGCATCCTCCTCAGGAGTAAGCCCCAAACCATAATTCCTTAAATTGGGCATCTTCCTCAAGAGTAAGCCCCAAACATTAATTCCTTAAATTGGGCATCCTCTTTAGGAGTAAGCCCCAATCCCAATCTCACAACATGGGCATTCTCTTCAGGAGTAAGCCCCAAACCAAGTCCCCTAACCTGGGCTTCCTTCTTAGGAATAAGTCGCAGTCATAAATCTTGGGCATCCTTCTTAGGAGTAAGCCCCAAGCCTTAATCCTTAACCTGGGCTTCCTTTTCAGGAATAAGTCCAAGTCATAAACCTTGGGCATCCTCCTTAGGAGTAAACCCCAGGATTCTTAAATTTCTCTTAACCAGTCCTAATTTACCCTTGATTTGGGTTTCCTTTTCAGGAGTAAAACCCAATCATAAGTCCCCTCCTAACTTGGGCATCCTCTTTAAGAGTAAGCCCCAAGATTAGAGTATTCAAATCTCCATAAAGCACATATACCTTTATGGACCCTGTTCCTGGATTTTCTCCATAAAAGTGAATCCTAAACCTTCATCTATCTGGGTAGTCATACATACCTAAGCCCCGAACAATTTCTTATGATTGCATCTTTCATGGCATAATTGTCTAATTTTTACCAATACCTCTTGTTTCTCACACCGAGAATGACTCACGTGAGCTTAGAGTGTAAAAGTAATTATGACATTCTTCTTTGAGCCATCAATCATAAACATCATACTCCATTACTCGAACTATGTGGGTTCTGATTCCTTTTCCAAAACAAAGAATACGTAGGTAGCCCATTTATGGGTTCGATCCCTACTTTGAAATAATCCCTGTCCTTCTGAATGACGATAAACTTCAAGTGCCCCACTGAGTGGCTTTAAAACCAGCCTGGTCATCATAATGACCAAGATACTTTTATATAAATGTTTTGAAGGATACCATTGACCAAGAATCTCTAAATAGATACAGATGATTATCTATTGATGAAGAACCTCGAATACATATAACAGATTCTCTAAATTTCTTGCATATTTAATCATTGATTGTTAAAACATAAGGAAAGCTCATTTTATACTTGGTAATGTAATAAGGAGTCACGAACATAACATAAATCTATAAAGAGAGTCCCGGAGTAGACAATAATTCCCCTCAAAAAGGTGTGATGAGTCCGACCTCCCATCCTCTCGACCAATGAAAATTCCTAATCCTCATTAATCCACAAACTAATGAGCGCCTACCTTTGGAAAGTAGGTCCAAACGGATGTGGAATCATTGGATGTTTCTGGTTCTACGAACAAACCCGTTAGAAACCAATCGGAACGCATTGAATCTCCCGTCAAGGAGGTCATCCCCGAAATCCGTGAGGAAACAAAAAATGAGGAACCCGACGTGAATCCTTAACCAAGTTAAAATGATGTTTTTCTTATTTGTTAGGCCCCTTGGGACAACAAATCAATCATTGACATGTGTTCATCCAAAAGATACAGTGGCCAGATTCATCTTGATTATGTCTTTTATATGGAATATGCACTCTTTTTTCAAGATCTTCTGCAAAATGGCTTTCCTTATTTTCACCCCTGTGAATACTGCTGCTGTGAACACCTCTACTGTGAGGTCTGCTGCTGTGAAAACCAATGTTGCTACTCCTGCTGGAACGTCGTCCGCTCTGAGGATGACATCACCAACTCAACGTCTTCAATGCTGGGATTCTAATGCACTGGTTAAGGAGTACCGTCGCAACGGTACTATCCCAAATCTGGAGGCCGGTCGTCAAGCCCTCCAAGTTAACAACTCTACCTGGTCGTCCGGACAACGGCGGCCAACAATCAAGAAGCAGGCGGTGCTGACTACCATCTCCAACCGTTTTAGGTCGTTATCCCTGGAACGCAATTTCCATTCACTCCCTTACTCTGAGGAAGTGAATGAGCAGGTCCCTCAGGGCCTTAATTCAAAAAGACAGGAGTCCTTCCCGAGGGCTCCCATCAACAATCGCCGCCAGACTCGTGCGGTAGTGCGCCCTCAACATGATGAGGGTACCGACTCCAGGCATTCAGCTCAGGTTACTCGAACCCGATCAGGCAAGATGAACCGCCAGAGACGGAATCCGGTTAACAATAGGCAGGTTGTCATCCCTACCATCTCCGGAGAAGTCCACCAACCTATCTTGGTGGCAAATAACGAGCAGGAACAATCACCTGCCCGTTTTAATTCCGCTTTCCAGCAGACTCGTCTGGCAGCATCAAGCCAATCCCGCCAGGCAATTCCGGCGGAGTACTGTAGGCAGGAACATACACTTGATTATACATCACCAGTTAGTCAGCAGGCTCGTCTGACTACATATGATGGATCTCGTCAACCGCGTTTGGCGAAGTGTAATCAGCAGGCACATACACCTGCTAATACTAATCAAGCCTACCAACAGTCTCGTTTGGTAGCGCACGGAGAAGTCAGTCGGAAAGCCCTGACGACAAACAGGAGGCAGACTCAACTCTCTACCTCCACACTTGAGTACTGTCAGGATTCACTGACAGGAAAAGGAGGACGAGAGCAGGCACATACACCTACTACAAGCCCGGAATGGACGTATATCCCCGTTCTGGCGGCTGAAGTCACCAAACATATTTTGTCAATGGTGAAAGAGCATAAGAAAATTCCTGCTCATATTCTGGATGCTTGCCAGGATATCATAACAGCTTCTGCATCATCACAGGGACAGACACATAAATCTATCCCTAGCAGTAGAGTGACACATCAACGATTCACTCCGGAACAGACACACATACCTGTTCCAGTCCAAGAGGGTTATGGGGCATACTCCCCCATATCATACGGACAACCAAGTCAGGCACATACACCTGATTTGAGTGGAGATCGTCAGCCTAACCTGACCATCTTTCCTGATCAGGCACATACACCTGCTGAGAGCAATCACTTTCGTCATCAAGTGGTTTCTAAAGCGAGTAAGAAGGCATATAAGAAAAAGATCCGCCCAGCACAGTCAGGAGATCAAAGGCCAATCTGTAACCAAGCCTTGCTCGATGCTGGAGTTCTTGAAGCCCTCAGACATTTATCTATCGGAATTCAAGATTCTACTCCCTCAGTTCCCAATAACGGGAACAATAATTCTGAAGGTCTTCAACAGACACTTCCTCATGAAGACTTGCTTCATGAAAGTTCGGTCAATCTCGAAGTTTCTTCTTCAGATGAGAGCCACAGGAACCCTCTGTGTGGTTAGAAGACCAAGGAGCAAGAGATTTCATCTTTTGCTGTAACCCATCATGACGGTCCTCCTCATGGTGATGAACTTCGCTGCGAAAGTCCTCTCCGCAGTAGTGATTCACGATGTCTCGAAAATTCTTCAGAAGGCAATGTAGTGATGAGAAAGCCCTCCTATCTCGAGGCAGTTGAAAACGTAAAACCAGTCATGTCTGAAGCTTTACTATCGGCATGTGAAACTCTTTCTCCATCAGAAGATAGCCTGGGGTTCAGGTTATTCTCCGAACCATCCCTGGGTCATTCATCTTCCAGCATGAATAGTGATATCTCTACCAATCTTGTTGAATCCGATGAAGCAACAAGGAAACACCAACTCTGGTCCAAACAGGTAGAAGAATATTCATTTAATGATAAAGAGGAAATGCTGAACATGAAGAAAAAACTGGCAAAAGGTGAAGTACCATTCATGTTTTGGCCTTTGGCTGACTCCCAGTACGACATTCCAAATATGTTGAAGGATGATGGAATCCATGATATTCGTCTCAACATATGGAAGACACTTTGTCAATTGAAGAAGAAAGTATTATCTTACGGTGATTATGAAAATCATATTAAGATAATAGAAGGGTTACAACGCCAGATTGATTTGGCATCTCTATCAGTCTCTCGGTATTGGAAGACTGAAAAGCAACAGAGAACCCTTCAACGTTCATGCCTTGGCACACTAAGAAAATTGCGTCAGTTAATTGCCAATGCTCCATCTGATGTTCATATAAGAGGATTGGGTGTTCATGGAGCACTACATTTCACAGTGCTTTCCGGTCAGCAAATCCCGCCGAAAATGGTCTCATGCAATGTTATTGCCCATGGCCGGCCACAGTCAATGGGCTTTGTTCATAATCAAAAGCTTGCTCAAGAACAGGCTTCAACTAGTTCCTCTCAAAATCAAGTATATAAAGAACAAGTTGTTGAATTGCTCCTACATCAAGCAGGCGAGAATATTGCACAAGCCTCTCGTCTGGAGCAAACATGTCATCAAATGACAGAAGTTTCGGAAATCATCCAATGATCTGTTGAACCAGGTGATAAAAGTGGATACAGGTTAATGCATCCAGCTAATTTCCGAACTAAGATTCGCAAGATCAAGAGATATTTTAAGAAGATCTCAGACATATCATGTCAAGAGACACCCCAGCTTTCCAGACTGGGGACTTCTCTAACCCATCCCTCAGAGTCAACAAATGGGATTCGAGGAGTTGAGCGGAAGCAGCAGGAACACCCCCAGTCCACCGGACTAGGGACTTTTTCAAATCCTCAATCCCTCCCTCAGAGAAAGTCAGTATTCTCTCGATTAGGGAATAAGCCTCAAGAGGAACGAAGAGCCAAGCTATCAGGAGATTCTCTCCAACTGACGGTTTTCCAAGAAGTTCCTGAGGGATCAAGTCAACGGAATTCCATGTCTCATCATGGGCATGGAAGAAGACAATATCACAGAAATGCTGATAGAAAGGATTCCATGCAATATGCATCCATTAATGTCATCAATGCCGTTGCTGCTGATTCACCAGATGAGGCTCAATCAGAGGGATCAGACGAAGAGGTTCCTGCTCAAGAAGTTGCGCACACAGACCTAAATGAAGAAGGTGTGCGTACACGTAATCAAAGGCTTACTCAAAATCTGGGTATTCCTTCAAGTAACCCACTTCCCCCTCTCCGAAAAGGATCCAATAATGGGAAAGGAAAGAATCAGGTTACTTCTCACCCTTCCTCTGAAGGAGGTCAATCGCTCTCATTAGAGCAAAGGTTTACACAACAGGAGGAAGAAATGAAACAATTAAGAAGGTTGAATGCAGAACTACTTCTGAGTAGTCTTCTTCTTAAGAATACTAATGTCCGACAGCCAAAAGAATTTGTTGTAACTACTGAGATGGATCTGGAATATCCTCCTTTATCAGTACACCCTCAGAGGTCTAATCCTACGGGTCAAACGCAACAACGGTTGGCAGCACTACCATCAGTTGCAGTACCAACCACCACGTCTGTCCAAGCTCCATTCATTGCACCTACCCAAAACCAAGTTCAACCTGATGTTTCTCAAAAGTTAATAACTACTATTGAGTCATTAACAGCTCGGTTAGAAACTATGGAAGGGAAACGGGCGCAAGTTCATCCGGAAAAGAAAGTTTACCCTGAATGGGTAGATTCAATTTCTCCTCCATCCAGTTTTGGAAACCCTGTTTTCCCTACTTTCAATGGATCAGGCGACCCTGAACAACATTTGACGCATTACGTGTCTTGTTGTGATCCTATGATGGGAACTCCAGAGCAGTAAGAAGTAGTGAAACTCAGATGCTTCGTGCGAACCTTGCAAGGACCAGCTTTTGTCTGGTATACAAGCTTGCAATCCCGATCAGTCATCGGATGGGAGGATCTTCATCAAAAATTCCTTCTTCAGTTTAGCTCAACTTTGCGAAAAACGACAGTTTTCGATCTTACAAACTGCAAGCAAAGGGAGAATGAAAGAGTCTCTGATTTCATTGCTCGTTGGAAGGGATTAACGTATTCCTTGAGTTTAGCACTCCCTCAGGAGGAATTATTGCCAATCTGTGTGGCAAATTTGTGTGACGAATTACGCACGCCATTGATCCCTGTGAAATACACAGGAGGGTTTCGAGACCTTACTTCAATCGCTCAACAAATTGAAGATTCCCTTATACAGGCTAAGGTTAAATCTCGTGTAATTCCATCAGCTCCAGGAAGAAGAATGGGTAAAGCAGAAACTGCTACAGTTATGCTTAAACAAGCACCTGTACCTATATCTACTTCAAAACCTTCATCTTCTCGAAGGACTCCACCTCCTAAACGCCAACAACAAAGGCCGTTTCGTCCAAATGATCAAAGAGATCAACGACGAAAACAATTTGAGGATATGAAGAGTAAAACATACTCTTTCCGAAGTCAGCAAGTTCCTGGTTACTTCATTTTAGCTCTGGAAAATAATTTGGTTCAATTAACAGTGCCCAAGAGGCCAAACAAGGAAGGAGATGAAGACCTTCCCAATTATTGTCCCTTTCATCAAATGTTGGGGCATCCCATCCCGGAGTGTTTTGTCTTTAAAGACCTCCTGCAAAACATGGTCGACTTGGGACAAGTCAAATTGAAGGGTTCTTCAGCTCATGTAGCGTGTATTACCGCTACAGATCCAGAGGAAGGAGGCGAGTGGCAGGAAGTCAAAAGAAAAACTGCGAAAAAATATGATGATTGGATGGTCAGAAAGAAAATCAATCGGACCCATTCCATTTTGCGAACACAATTGAAGAAGCCAATTGTGTCTCCTACAAAATCTGCAGTAAAGCCTCCATCAAAAGACAAATCCTCAAAAGGGCAGCGCAATTCAAAGAAGAAAGAGGAATCAGAAGAAGATGAGTATGTATCAAAGCCAAAATTGTCTTTGACTCTAGCAGATTTCATGCCATCTACTTCAATGCCACGGGCACCACCCCACCAAACGGCACATCCTAAACAGGCTAATCAGGCAGAGTCTTTATCAGACGAAGAGTTAATCTTTGGTTCTGTTTGATCTCAATGGATGGAGAACTCATCACGACTCCAACTAATGCCATATTTCTGAAGAAGTATTTTGTATAAACAGAAAATATTGTTCCCAGAGCCAAAACAGTCACATTGGTTCATAATATTTCCTACATGACACTAAATTGTATTATGTCCTACATGAAACTAAACTGTATTATGTCCTATCTACATGACATTAAACTATACAGAAGTTCCTTATTTGTCCGAGATGACATTAAACTATATTTTGTCTGAGATGACATTAAACTATATTGTGTCCTAGCAACATGACATTAAACTGTGTGGCACTTTCATCATCCAGCATGAAGATAAACTGTAAAAAGTCCCAAGAACTGATATCCTCATATTGGTTCAACTTAGTCCTAGCTACATGACTTTAAACTGTACAGCAATGTTCTATCGTCCAACATGATGATAAACTGTATAACCTTTTTTTCGTCCAACATGACATTAAACTGTAGAAAAGAAGATGTCCCTGCAACATGACACTAAACTGTGCAGCACCAGTTCGTCCTTGCTATATTATGTTAAACTATACAGCCATGGTCTAGTATGACCTTAAACTGCAACTTCGTCCAACATGACGTTAAACTGTAGAAAAGAACATGTCCTATCTACATGACATTAAACTGTACAGAAGTTCTATATTTTGTCCGAGATGACATTAAACTATATTTTGTCCGAGATGACATTAAACTATATTGTGTCCTAGCAACATGACATTAAACTATGTGGCACTTTCATCGTCCAACATGACGATAAACTGTAAAAAGTCCCCAGAACTGATATCCTCATATTGGTTCACTTTAGTCCTAGCTACATGACTTTAAACTGTACAGCACCAGTTCGTCCTTGCTATATGACGTTAAACTATACAGCAATGGTCCAGTATGACCTTAAACTGCAACTTCGTCCAACATGACGTTAAACTGTAGAAAAGAACATGTCCTATCTAGATGACATTAAAATGTACAGAAGTTCTATATTTTGTCCGAGATGACATTAAACTATATTTTGTCCGAGATGACATTAAACTATATATTGTCCGAGATGACATTAAACTATATTTTGTCCGAGATGACATTAAACTATATTGTGTCCTAGCAACATGACATTAAACTGTGTGGCACTTTCATCATCCAGCATGACGATAAACTGTAAAAAGTCCCCAGAACTGATATCCTCATATTGGTTCACTTTAGTCCTAGCTACATGACTTTAAACTGTACAGCACCAGTTCGTCCTTGCTATATGACGTTAAACTATACAGCAATGGTCCATTATGACCTTAAACTGAAACTTCGTCCAACATGACGTTAAACTGTAGATAAGAACATGTCCTATCTACATGACATTAAACTATACAGAAGTTCCATATTTTGTCCGAGATGACATTAAACTATATTTTGTCCGAGATGACATTAAACTATATTTTGTCCAAGATGACATTAAACTATATTGTGTCCTAGCAACATGACATTAAACTGTGTGGCACTTTCATCGTCCAGCATGACGATAAACTGTAAAAAGTCCCCAGAACTGATATCCTCATATTGGTTCACTTTAGTCCTTGCTACATGACTTTAAACTGTACAGCACCATTTCGTCCTTGCTATATGACGTTAAACTATACAGCAATGGTCCAGTATGACTTTAAACTGCAACTTTGTCCCACACGACATTAAACTGTGAAAAAGTTCCCTAAACCGTCCAGCATGACCTTAAACTGCATCATCCCTGGTCCATTTATATGACCATAAACTATTTGCAAATCCTTTATGTCCAGCAAGACGTTAAACTGTGACGTCCTAACTACATGACGCTAAACTGTATAGAAAATCCCTCACGTCCGGAAAGACGTTAAACTATATAATCTCAAAAGTCCAGTATGACATTAAACTGCACCATTCACGGTCCGTGCATATGACCTTAAACTATTCTCACTTTCATCCGACATGACGTTAAAATGGTACACTCTTTTGTCCTTACTGCATGACATTAAACTGCACAGTCCCCCTTTCGTCCAATATGACGTTAAACTGTATTGTCCCCATCGTCCTAACTACATGACGCTAAACTGTACAGAAAGTCCTTGATATGTCCTACATGACATTAAACTATGCATTGTTAAGGTTTTTATTACCTCTTGTTTCTCACACCGAGTATGACTCACGTGAGCTTAGAGCGAACATCAACCATAACACTCCCTTTGGGCCGCTAACCATGTGTAAGTCCCAACAACATTTTAATTAGATCGTTGTCCCCAAGAACAACTTGATCATTAATTCATTCTTTAATTTAACTACACGGACTTTGATCCTTGCCCTCCAGGCTAGGTATGTAGGCAACCTCCCATGGTTCAAGCCCAAAAACAATCTCTTCACATCGGTTCACCACCATCTCATATGATGTTGATTCGTGAAACCGCCCCTGGAATCAATATCTTTACATTGATTCACTTTCGTCCTTGTTATATGACGTTAAACTATACAACACTTTTGTCCGGTACGACAATAAACTACAATATTCTTGGATCTCCTCACTTGAGAGAGAACTATTATTGACATTGATTTTTCAATCATGTTTCATTTCAAAAAGACTACGTACATACATGGTAATGCCTAAACTTTTTATCTCAGGTTAAACCATCATTGCACTAAAGTCCCCTTTCACCCTTCACATGTATGAACCAAATTTGTACAAAGGGTAGTTCTAGAACTACATGGGCTTGATTCCCATCCTTATGGGATACGTAGGAACATTCGAGTGTCCCTCGAATCCAGTCCCAAGTCTTTTGGGCCTAACCCCAAATTTCACTTTCAGTCCCTTGGCTGAGAAGTCCTCATGAAAACACACACTGTGTATTCATTATTATGGTCCGAATTCTATGACCCTAAACTATGATTTCTCATACTTTCGTCTTTCACGACGTTAAACTTCATTTCAAGAACTACGTATGGCTTGATTCTCATTCTTATGAGATACGTAGTGAAGTCCGAAAAATTTCAATTCAGGACCCAGCCACAACATGATTATGGTTTTCATTGACCTATGTATCTCTATATACATTGGACAATACCCATCTTTATGTGTTATAATCCTAACCTTAAATATTTTCAGTTCTTCATAACCCTTTTCCTGACATCTAGTCACAAAAATGTAAAACTTCTGAGAATTATTTTGCCTGACTATGCAGCACGTGCCCATAGGTGGCCTTGCATAAACAGTCCACATAACAGACTTGTCAGCCAAAAGATGCTATTTATTTAACCATAGCGCCAATTCCCTTAGGTGGCCCTGCATATTTCAACCCCCTAACGGGTTTTGTTAAATAATAGTAACTTCATTATTGGGAAGAATGCCTCTTTTGTCCTTATTTGTCTTAAACGAAAGTATGTAGGGATCTGTAAAAAATAGCCATCCTTAACATATTTTTCCCATTTCCTTTTTCATGATCTGAAAGTATTCAAGTCTATGGTTTATTCTTCTTCCCTACGTTTGGGTCAGACCTTCGTAGGAGTAATATTCATCCAGTTCTTCGATATTCTTGTTCGTAAATATATTCTCCATATTCAAGTACCTATTTCAATACTACAAACTCTATACTTTAGAAAATTTGAATCTCCATAAACTTTCACTGGCTTTTAGCACTAAGAAAGTAAATTTCTGGGAGTTCTTTTACCTGACTATGCAGCACGTGCCCATAGGTGGCCTTGCATAAACAGTCCACATAACAGACTTGTTAGATGAAAGATACTATTTATTTGACCATGCAGCCAATGCCCATAGGTGGCCCTGCATATTTCAAACCCCTAACGGGTTTTGTTAAATAATAGTAACTTCATTCTTGGAAACTACTTCTTCTAATTCCTTTTAGCTCTTTTTCATATCATTCCTCAGATTTAAATATTCTTAAGCCATAGTTTACATATTTTCCCTCATACTTGAGTATGGTAATATGTTTTTAGATGAACATTCAAGGAATTGTGTCAATTTTAATCCATTTCGGTCAAAGCTATTTCGACCTTAAACATTAGCCCCTTTATGTCTGACATGCATGACTTTAAACTGCCCATAAAAGACAAAGGAACTCTGAATAAAAGTCACGTTCCAGCACACTTGCGCGCTGCCTTCTGTTCCCTGAATACTTGCGCGCCCCCTTTTCCTTTGGATGTATTCAATTTCCTCAGAGTCAAATCCTCATTTCTTTCCGGATCCAACTCTGAGGGGGGACTTTTGTTGACGCTCCTTTCGTTACAGAATCTAAAGATCGGAAAAGGAGAATATCTAAGCAAAAAGTGATTCATCCTTTAAAGAAACATCAAAAATCGACAAAGGGACGAAGAAGGAGAACATTGCCCATAGGTCGCGCAAGTTCCCTCATGGTCGCGCAAGTACACTTGCGCGCCGCCTAGTGGTCGTGCAAGTACTTGCGCGACGCCTTATGGTCGTGCAAGTGACTTGCGCGACCTAAGTGATAACCACCCGGTAACCGCCCGGTAACCGCCCAGGGTCTTCTTTTTCCTATAAATAGACCCTGTGGGCCCCCCATTCGAGAGGATCTTTTTCCAGAAACTCGGATTGAAGCTCCCAACGCCCAAGTCTCTTCTCAAAGCTTCCGGAACACTTCTAAGGTAATTTTTCTTACCTAGAACGGAAGATCTAAAGAGAAGAAAGAAGGCCTAAGTGTTGAAACTTATCAAACACTTGTGCACCGACTTATTTCCTTCAATATAACTTGTGCGTCCCTTTTCTGGAAGAACATCAATAGGATTCTTAAGTGATTAAAAAGAAGTCGCTCAAGTATTTCAAATCCGATTGAGAATCGTGCAAGTACCCCTCATGTCGCGCAAGTATACTTGCACGACCAATATTTGCGCGCCGCCGCAATACTTTCGCGCCTTTCAAGACTTGCGCGCCCCTACTTTTTTGGGTACCCATCTTGCCCATGTCACCCCTCTTAAGCCATCACAACTTTCCTTTTCAAGATTCATTCTTCGAGACACTCTTAAAAGCCATTTATGGCATGATTTCTTGATTTTACTTTCTTATCTGAAAGGAATTCTGTGGAATATCTCTCAAAACCTAGTGATTTAAATATCCTTATGTCACTAAATATGGAGAGTTCATTCATTCAACCTCATCCTTTAAGATGAGAAAATCCTTAACCTGGGTCTCCTTTTTAGGAATAATCCCCAGTTATAAGTCCTTTAATCTGGGCATCTTCCTCAGGAGTAAGCCCCAAATTCTTAAAGTTCCCAAAATTGGGCATCCTCCTCAAGAGTAAGCCCCAAACCTTAATTCCTTAAATTGGGCATCCTCCTCAGGAGTAAGTCCCAAACCTTAATTCCTTAAATTGGGAATCCTCCTCAGGAGTAAGCCCCAAACCTTAATTCCTTAAATTGGGCATCCTCCTCAGGAGTAAGCCCCAAACCTTAATTCCTTAAATTGGGAATCCTCCTCAGGATTAAGCCCCAAACCTTAATTCCTTAAATTGGGAATCCTCCTCAAGAGTAAGCCTCAAACCTTAATTCCTTAAATTGGGAATCCTCCTCAGGAGTAAGCCCCAAACCTTAATTCCTTAAATTGGGCATCCTCCTCAGGAGTAAGCCCCAAACCTTAATTCCTTAAATTGGGCATCCTCCTCAGGAGTAAGCCCCAAACCTTAATTCCTTAAATTGGGCATCCTCCTCAGGAGTAAGCCCCAAACCTTAATTCCTTAAATTGGGCATCCTCCTCATGAGTAAGCCCCAAACCTTAATTCCTTAAATTGGGCATCTTCCTCAGGAGTAAGCCCCAAACCTTAATTCCTTAAATTGGGCATCCTCTTTAGGAGTAAGCCCCAATCCCAATCTCACAACATGGGCATCCTCTTCAGGAGTAAGCCCCAAACCAAGTCCCCTAACCTGGGCTTCCTTCTCAGGAATAAGTCCCAGTCATAAATCTTGGGCATCCTTCTTAAGAGTAAGCCCCAAGCCTTAATACTTAACCCGGGATTCCTTTTCCGGAATAAGTCCCAGTCATAAACCTTGGGCATCCTCCTTTGGAGTAAGCCCCAGGTTTCTTAAATTTCTCTTAACCAGTCCTAATTTACCCTTGATTTGGGGTTCCTTTTCAGGAGTAAAACCCAATCATAAGTCCCCTCCTAACTTGGGCATCCTCCTTAAGAGTAAGCCCCAATATTAGAGTATTCAAATCTCCATAAAGCACATATACCTTTATGGACCCTGTTCCTGGATTTTCTCCCTAAAAGTGAATCCTAAACCTTCATCTATCTGGGTAGTCATACATACCTAAGCCCCGAACAATTTCTTATGATTGCATCTTTCATGGAACAATTGTCTAATTTTTACCAATACCTCTTATTTCTCACACCGAGCATGACTCACGTGAGCTTAGAGTGTAAAAGTTATTATGACCTTCTTCTTTGAGCCATCAATCATAAACATAATACTCCATTACTCGAACTACGTGGGTTCTGATTCCTTTTCCAAAACAAAGGATACGTAGGTAGCCCATTTATGGGTTCGATCCCAACTTTGAAATAATCCCTGTCCTTCTGAATGACGATAAACTTCAAGTGCCCCACTGAGTGGCTTTAAAACTAGCCTGGTCATCATAATGACCAAGAGACTTTTATATAAATGTTTTGAAGGATACCATTGACCAAGAATCTCTAAATAGATACAGATGATTCTCTATTGATGAAGAACCTCGAATACATATAAAAGATTCTCTAAATTTCTTGCATATTTAATCATTGATTGTTAAAACTTAAGGAAAGCTCATTTTATACTTGGTAATGTAATAAGGATTCACAAACATAACTTAAATCTATAAAGAGAGTCCCGGAGTAGACAATAATTCCCCTCAAAAAGGTGTGATGAGTCTGACCTCCCATCCTCTCGACCAATGCAAATTCCTAAGCCTCATTAGTCCACAAACTAATGAGCGCCTACCTTTGGAAAGTAGGTCCAAACGGATGTGGAATCATTGGATGTTTCCGGTTCTACGAACAAAACCGTTAGAAACCAATCGGAACGCATTGAATCTCCCGTCAAGGAGGTCATCCCCGAAATCCGTGAGGAAACAGGGACCTTAGAAAAAACTTAAAATATTATTTTATAATAAATTTATATTTGATTTATAATGGATCCAAAGTGACTTATTTCGAGGATAGGGTAGGGATGTGTCAAAATCCATTCAACTAATAGATTTTAGACAAGTTTTTTGTCACCATATTAACCTTATTATAAATATTTAACTCTTAGTTAAATAGTTTGACATATACCATGTATCTTTGTATTTTTATATTATATAGTTAATAAACTTACAATAAGAAGCTAAATGAACCCGAAGGGGCTCATTATTAATATATATAACCTTATGTAAGTCATTTTTCTGATCCTTAGTTTTTTAGGAATAGAATATCAATTAATAATAAAATATTTGTTTTAAAAACTCTTTTATGTCAATTTTGACACTATTTGGTATTTTGTTTTTTTTAATTCGTAACAGCATTGTTACTTCAAAAACAATTCATCCAACCAACGCTTATATGTTATATTGATATATAAAGTTAGTGTAATTAATAAAAAGTCTCAAATTACATTTATATTGATATTTATAATATCAAATATTTTAATATTTCACTAATTAGGTAATTACTGCAACATCATTGTGCCATAAATAAATTAAATTATTTAATTTATAAAAAATATAAATAAAATTCTATTATGTAGGAAATATTTTTTTCTTTATAATGAATATTTATAGTCTAATTTAACTTATATGTAACCCTATATTAAATATGTTTTAGTTACAAAACATTGATTTTAACTCTTTTAACTCTTCTTTAAATAATGTAATAATAAGTGTCCTAATCATGTCCAAGTGGACCTAAAGGATAATATTTTATTTCTGTGGTTTTTTTGGTCAAATTACACTTTTCCAATAGAATTATTACATGTTTTAGGGTAATGATAATATAATTTTTACCCTTAATTACTCAATTTACTTTTAACAGTGGTAATAATAAAAGTAAAAAGTTATTATTCAACAAAAATTCTTTTTATCATATTGACCAAATTTTACTAATTGATATCATCTGTGCCTCTTGAATTTTTGATATTATTCTCACAGAAGTGGTAAAATTATGTTATATGTAAATTTTCAAATTCTCCTAGTTGGTAGGTAAAAGACGGTGAAAAGTTCTATAAAATTTTTATATATCTAAAATTTTTATAAACTGATTGTAATGAATTACATTGAACATATATTGGTATTATGTATATATTTTAAAATAAAATAAATTTAAATAAATTAAATAATTATTTAAATAAAAAATTGGTTTTAAACTATAACTCAGTGTTTTCACTATTCATCAAAAATTGAATGTTTTCAGAAAAATACCAAAAAATCACTCTAAGTTAATTTCAATATTCCGAATCCAAAAATGAAGTCCATTTTGAAAGATAAAATTTATAAAAATTCAAAAATCGGCTATTACTATTCATTAAAGCTAGTTTGATTGGTTGTGGTATGTTATAACTCATGTTGCGTACAACACACGCTGCTATATTATTAAAAGGGAAACGTAATGTAGAAGCTTGGGTTGTTACATTTTGACATGTTATTCATGATCCTCATACATAGAAATTAATTTAATTATTTCAAAAATAAAAAAAAATATATTATTATCATATATATTAAGTATATATGTATTTATAATAATATCTAAATGATATGAATATTAAAAAACTACACCATTTATAGAGAGGGTATGTCATACGTACGCATGAACCATGTTTCCTGTTTTTTTATCTTATTGAAAAATAAAATTAAATGAAATGTGTGGATATATATATAATATAATTAATTAATTTTTATTATTTGATATATATCATAAAATTTTACTGAACCCATCTTTAATACATTTCATGTATAGTGTGAACAAATCACATCTATTTGAGGAGGTAGATATCCACGCATCTACAATAGAAGTTATCCTATTTACATCAAATGTAACGAATGATGGTATATTCTATATAATAATTAAATAAGAATTAAAAAATAATTAATATCATATATATCACATAAAAATATATTTTCCATTAAATTTCCCAACCAAGAGAGGTGGTAAAGGAAAAATGAACAATATCATTTCATGATGTGGTAGTTCGCCGTATACAAGAATGTTATGCTCATTAACCATTAGATGGAAGTGTGTGTAGGTGTAGGTTGAAGCCATATAATAGGAAAAATCTCATTATATTGAAAATAATTAATTTTTTAGATAATAATGTATTAAGAATATTTTATGGGGTGTAGAATGAAAATGAAACAAAGGATCATGATGATGGATTTTACCTCTTCTTTGGGTAACTCTTCTTGGTTTCCATGGAAGGGATTCCTTGGTTGGATTTAAGAAAAAAGGGAGGACTATATGATTAGTTTTTTGGTTTTGGGTGATTATTATAGAATATTTTGGGTGAGATAAAGTACATTAGAGGTGTGAAAAAGTGGGAGGTCTGAGTATCTTTTTCTATTGGAGGTGGAGTGACATTCTTGTAAAATTTCTAAAATGGAACCCCACCCATTTTTTCCCATGGAATATGGATCCTATAATAGTAAACATATGATCCAAGGGATTATATAGGATAAATATGAATATCAGATGTATTGTTTAGAGGCATAAATGTCATTTTGGGACTTAATTTTATGTTTTAGTCCTCTATTGAGAAAATGTTTCTCTAAACCATTGTAATTAATTATAATTACGTTCACTAATATTTTGGGTCAAAAAATTTGTTGAACTTATTAAAAATAATTAACTATTACTATTTAAAAAATTATATCAATTTTTCAAAATTCAAATCAGTGATGTGATATAAATTAATTTTAAATTAAACCCATAGACATGTCATGATAGCTTGTTTGGAAGCGATAATGCTTAATGGTTGGAAATGTTTTTATATCCAATTTCAATGATAAATTGGTTAGAATGACCTAAATTAGAAGCAATTTTGTAATATTAATCTAATTAAACTTTTAAAAAAAAGAAAATATGATTTATCTATTTAATTAAATTAGATGAAAAATCACTTTTGAATTAATATTCCATATTTTTCTCTATCCATCCAAAAATGATGTTTTCATAAAAATGTATAAAACATACCATAAGATAATTTTGACATTATCTAATCAAAAATTAAGTTCATATTATAAAATTTACTTTATAATATTTTCTGAAATTAATTTTATTATTGTTCACAAAAGTATATAAAAAGAAATTCATTTAAGAGAATAGTATTTTCAAACATATGAAGGCTTTACTAAAAATTGTTTGTATTATTATGAATATGATATAATTATATAAATACATTATAAATAATATTAAAAAAATATTTATTTATAATAATATTATTTTTTATTTCTAGATTATTATTATAACACATAAATATTTATAATAATAAAATATTGTTTCGTATAGACTTAGTGATGCATGTAACGCATGTCAAGTTAGTGTTTTCAGTAGAGTAATCTGAAATTGTTTCAGAATGTAATTTGATTAGGCTTAATGACTGATTAAATGAAATAACTAAAATAAAATTAATTTATTCAAAAAAAAGTTCATAGAAAGTTTTGTTGTTGCAGATTCAGTGACAAACTATACCATTAATACAATTATTATCATGAATAATTATATAATAGAACACTTAGTGTAACCCCAATGATCATGAATTATATTTCATTTAAAAAATTAGGAACATAGAACATAAACTCAGTACATGGATAAGCAAAATTATTTAAAAAATCCTCAACACGCTCTAAAATTTCATTTCTGTTGGAACTACATGGGTTAACATGCAGATATATATATATGAAATGGATGAATTATAAAGCCCGATAAGGGAATAATAAATAATAACATGATAAAAGTATTAAATATCATTTAATAGTAATTTTAATTGGAAAAAAGTGGTTAGAATCATATTCATAAACAATGATCCATGATACCACATGGAAACATAAAGGAAACTTGGGAATGTGGAAACAACATGAAGTATGAAATCATAATCATATGGGAAGGTTATCATTAGGACAATATAAAATGATGGGAAAATGCACATAATGAATAATTTTTACTCCTTAATTCCATGGATGATGTCTCATGAGGCTAAAAAATTATGCAATGCATTGTAGTATAATATAATTTCATGTGTACCTGTTGCTTTCATATCATGTACATGCATAAGTGTTTAACATAAAACCTTCATATTTGGAACACATTTCCTCAAATTTAACAAAAAAACTAATAGATTTTTACAAAATATATATAATTACACAATAGGATAATGAATGGTATGTTTAGCTGAATACCCTTTAGTGGTAATGGTGATGGTATTCTCAATACAAGGGTTTTTCATGAAATAATTGTTAGGTAATTTTGGAAGCATACCAGGTGTACATAATGAATCATGGGAAGGAATAATGAGAGTAAAATGGGAATATAATAACATTGAAATAATAATACAATTAATATGAATGTGGAAAATCACATCCAATTAATATTAATTGGATTACAAAATACATTAAATCAAGAAGGTGCTTAAATAAAGTGGGGAATGAGAGGGTCCATTATCATGAGAGAGTGTTTCAAAAATCCTAGGAGGAGATTTATTAGAGATTAAGGGAACATTGAGAGGTATGTAGAGAATAATGGAAGTATTATAGACCTGGTCGATGGATTTTTAGTAATGATTTTTGGGATTTTGGTTTGGTTTATATGGGAAAAGAGAGGTGATTTTTTTATTATATTCCAAACATAGGTTCTAGAATCTATAAAATAAATTTATCAATACCACAATACTTCACATAATTTTCCCCATTTAATCATCCACATAAGATTTTTTAAATTGTTTTATAATTCCCTGAACCCAAAACATTAAAATAATTCTCTTTGTGATGTGGAAGTGACTCATGTTTATAATGAATTGATTTTAAAACCATAAAATATAATACTGGTTTTGGAGGATTCATAAAGGGTTTATAAAATTAATTCAATAAAAAAATTATTTTAAATTAGAAATATATATTTGTTTTTATTCCTTTTAGGATATATTTTTTATTTTTTATTTTTTATTGTGATGTCATAATACATACCATATATTTATAATGTATTAAATTTTTACCTAAAAATTAAATATTCTCAAAAAATTGTGAAAAACTCAAAATTGGATAAATTTGATGATATGATTCCTTAATAAATATTTTTATTTTATCAAAATAAATCACTAAATAATAGAAATTAAAAATTTTAATTAAGATCCCAAATTATTGAAAATACTATTTTTTACAATAACAACTTTCTAACCATTATAAAAATTATATTTTATCTTTTTAAAATCATATCATCATTTATATTTAATATAATCTATTTAATAATAATATATTATTAAAAAGTAATTTATTTCCAAATTTCATGAATTCATAAAATCTAACGTATTAAGTGATGTTTCATATTACCCAAAAATAAAATTTGGGTTTTTTTCACATTAAAATATAAATTTTATGAATCCCATTAATAATTTACAAATTTAAAATAATAATGAATAAATATAATAATTAATTTGTTTAAAATAAAATATAAATAGTCATACCCTTTTGTTCGAGATACATAATAATGAATTACACCAATGAACACCCAAAGGGTAAGGTTCATGAGAATGATATTCAAATGGGTTGGCTTGGAGAACATGGTTTTGGTCACGATCTCGACCAGCTTGAACTTCTCCCAAAACCATTTTCACCCATGATTTTCTAGTTGATTCAGGGATTGGTTTTATAAAGATTAAATACCATTGATGTTGTCTCCCTTGGAAATACACTAAAATGTAGGACGTCTATGGATTTCTCCCAGAATAGATAGTTCATTCCATCGAGAACAAATAGAAAGCCTTATGTATGGCTCAATAGGAGGAAACCTCTTAGGATTCTCAAACTGATAAACCTCCACAGTCAATTTTATTGCTCAATCGTGAGTCCTAGCCATAGATGAATCATTTTTAGTCCCATTAAGGAAGGGACTGGCCGACCTATTCAATCCCTCAACCATTGTCCACTAGTCAATAGTGGAATTCAGCAAACACCATCCAGTCTCCATCAACTCAATCTTGGGAACCCATTATTTCCCTACTAAATATTGTCTCCTGATAAGTAGAAACAAGCTAAATTTTCGAAAATATGATGTTTTGAAGCACCTTTTTAGTCTACTAGTGATACTCTCGATCCGTGACATGCACTATCTGTCAAAAAAGATGTGTAAGTCCCTCATTGTGTCCCTGAATATACCTTTAAAAGTTGGGATTGATATAGTAAACACTTGGGACTAATATAAAATGGAAGCAAAGAAATAAGAGTGATAATCCTTCATTTACTTTTTTAAATAGTATGAGTGTTCCACCATTCGAGGAAACATACTCCCACTGTATATCATAGTACTGTTCAATTTCATGTCAATTTTCCACTACATAGGGGATACTAACTCTTGTATAAATGTAATCAAAATATTGATTCTCCACAAGATAAGGCTTATATAGATTGATCTGACACCCTCAAACCACAAATATAATTAGTATAAAAATATTGATTAGAACCCATGTGAAATGATTCAGTTTAAGACCCAATTCAGTTACATGGTAGAAATTATTGAGTTTATGGTTGTCTCAAAGGATACTGCCTCTAAAAACATGTAATGATGGACATGGCATTATCATTATGAGATAATCCCCTCTTCATGCCATAAATTCCTTAGATAATCCTTCTAAGGTTCATGCTAGGGTATTATAGTGAAACAATTATCCCTTAAACTATTGTGAAAGACACTACACGGATGGATGGTACACAAAAAGGGAGAAAATATAGCTCTAGACTGATGGTGTTGAGTGCATAAATACCCTTAAGGATCTAAAAACTAATTCTTAAGACCCTTTTGGATGATTATAAATAAAAAAACATTCTTCTATTCCACTAGTTGGAGATAACAACCCATGATATATGATTCTCAATCATTATCTCAATGAAGAATGAGTGCTTATAAATTACCATGTACTCATACATGGGATAGACTTGAATAGTTCCAAAAGCATTACTCCTATATAATAAAGAGTAATCTTCCCCAATTACATTGATCCATGACACCACAGTATGTTTTATAAGTAATATTTACACAACTAAATTTCTCCTCATACTATTTCTTTGATATCAATGGTGGGGATCATGGTTCTAAATTTCATTATAATGGATGGAAACATTAATTTCCATTATCTACACAGAATATGAACCCCTCATCAAGTATTTCACTTCTTCTAGAAAATAAACAAGTAACACTAATTGATCTATATCTATACTAGGGCCTGATCCACCCTTAAATATTGACATGTTTAGTGATTAATAGGATCTAAATGATCCACCACAAAATTCATTGGTAATTACTCCACGAATATCAGTCAACTGACATAGGTAAATATCACCATAGAAGTAAACCTAGGGAAAATGAAATTAGTATAATCATGTATTCATAGTAATTGTTTAATTATAGGTCTTTCTTGAAAAAAATCAATGATTTTTTTCAATGGAACGAAATGGAAAGGCTATGGATCACTCCCTAATTGTTCATTAACTTCCAAGTCCTCACATTGATCCAGCACCGGTTCAAACAACCTCCGAGGATGATGAAATATTTTCAGAGCTCCATGGTCAAGGAAAAGGTTGAAAAGGTAATTATGTCTAACTTCTTCTCAGAGGTTCAGTACCCCAGGTAGATGGCTGACATTTTCTAATATAAGAAGAATAAAGTGTATATCAATTTATAAATCCACTTCATAAATCTCAACCACCATTACCCAAAGGATTATATTCCCCTTTCAATATAATATAATCTAATTGGAATTATATATTTTATCTATTCCCACTACTTCATTGATGGATATTCTGGGTATAACAAATTCTGGATGGCCCCCAAGGATATGGAAGCCATTAATTTTATATCACCCCAAAGAACCTTTTGTAACCGAGTGATTCCATTAGGATTGAATAATTACAAATATACATATAATAATAGCAGGTAGCATACCATCAAAACACTCATTGAGATATTGGTGGAGTTCTATTTGAAAAAATGGGTGGTTAAATTTAATAAATGTCAAGACTATGTCAAGGATCATGAGAAAGTATTCGACTTCCTCTACCCGCATCACTGGAAAATGAAACCCTTAATGTTTGTTTTTCATTTTACCTCAATAATTTACCTCATCTTTGTTATCTGATATAGTGGTATCACGATAAACCTATAGAAGATCATTTATTTTAGAAATATTCATATTCCATGAAAAATTAGGGTGTTCTGGGGTCTCTAAGGCTACATAGCCAATATCTGATAGTCCATTGTGAATCTATCATGAAATTGTTATCCTTTTTCAAGACTCATGATGAAATTAAAGGTTTACTAGTGGGGTAACGAAAGATGAACTATATCCATTGAAATTAATATTCATCTTATCTATCCCCCATTCACGATTTAACACATCCCAATGAGGCCTGTGTGGGTTAATTTGAATGCAATACAATAGTCCCTTGGATACCATCTATCTCAAAAAAACACTCATGATTGGTAAAATGAATTGTATGATCTTAGAAACATGCTCCACTATATGTATAATATATTTTATCCCGTGGAAAATAATTTCCATACCCTATAATTTTCTTTTAAAATTTACTGTAACTACCTATAACACCACAATATAAATTTGGTATCACACATCGATCTGCTGAAGAAAAATATCAATTGTACCATGTTGATAGGTAGACTAGAATGTTGATAAATATTTCAATAATAGTTTTACAATAGTATTACCCCCCCCCCCCAAATCTATCAAAGTTAAGTGTTTGTATGATTTCTTAAATGTGCATCTGACCCCTAAGGAGCTGCCTCTAGATGGTGATTTCCTAGATGAGTCCACCCTCTCCTTAGATAGGTCTTCTTCAAATAGGTTGTTTTATTTCAATGGTACCTATTATATAATTTCTAGTAAAATGTTCAAACCCCCAAAACATAATAGGTTGGGTGTTGTTATTTTCTTTATCACACCCATATATTCTATATCTTTGTACACATTCTTATTTTTGAATTGCATAAATAGAAATAAGGATGAGTATAATGATATTCTCAGATTCCTTGAGTTAGCCCTCAAGATTTATGTCATCGACCTGGATGTGATTAGAGACACTATGAAAGTCATTAAATAGACCAATTGAAACTACATTATTAGGAAACTAGAATGAATTCCCATACAATAAATTACTAATGGGTTGATGGCTTGATTAACTTATTAGATAAATGTGAATCATGTTCTCAAATCATAGAAAGACAAGGATGATTCTTTTAAAGGAATTGGAGAATCTCTTATATATGCTGACCAAGATGAATTATTCATTCATGTCATGCATTGAAGTTATATTTCCCCCATTACATCTGATGATGAAGATAGAAAGGTAAATCAGTTAGTGGCTACCACATCTATGGAAGGGTCCTCAACTTCCCTAGAGGTCATAGAAACACATGATTTTTTTCTCCATTCATTAAGTATCTCAATAATGGAACCCTCCAACTAGACAAAGATGAGTGTGAGTGAATCATCCAACTTGTAATAGATTTTATCCAATGGGATATACCCAAACATGATTATACCCTATATAGGTGTGAATTTCTTGAAATACTCCTATGTTTCATCCAATGAATGAAGATACCACTAGTCATGAATGGGATCCATGTTGTGCCATGTGGGACCATCAATCAAGATTTATGATTTGTCACTTAATCTAGAGGTTCAGTTACATTTTCACCACTATGGTCCACGAATGCATAAAATTAATCAAGTGGTTTCATTTAATCTTTACCCATAAAATATTCTCGAATAAACCACTAGAGCCTATATATTCCTCTGATTATTTTTGTCCCTTTTCTGTATAGTAACTTCATGTTGTCATCCCATACCCACTAGAAATTTATCAAAATTGTAGGATTATTTTAACTAACTCAAAATTCTTTTTGAAGTGGGTGGAGGCCATCCCCATCAAAGAGGTCTATATATAGTCCATGATTGGTTTTTAAATGTACTGGGCCATTCACCAGTTTGGGATTCCATGCACGATTATCACATAAAATGGAACCAAACTTCAAGCCGTCGAGTTAAAAAAGTTTTATACTAAGTACAAAATCCAGTCCAAAAAAACTTCTCACTAATATGATAAGGTCAATGATAAGATCAAGGAATTCAACTAAAACCTCTCTGTAATCATGAAGTATATTGTAGTCTAGAATTAGAATATTTTACCTGAATAAATGTAATCTACTCTAAGAAATATTGGACGATAACAGTAAATAAAACCCATGCAACACAATAATCCCCAATGTATGGGATGAAATAAGCTTAACTAATATATGATCAGCAATCATCACTATGGATTGTTCATTATGATAAACAACACCATACATTTGGGAAAAAATCCATTCAACTAAGCCAAAATCCCTTTCGGAATAATGGATCCAGAAAATATATATACTAGAATGTAATTAGAATTAGGTGTCCATGGAATTCAATAAAACGGTCTTCCTCTACTCAATCCTTCATGATATTGTGGTGCATGACCTCTTGATGACAACAAAACATGGAATGAGTCTTTTGAAAATAGATCACGTATGGGAATGACCTTACGTCAATCATAAGTTATATTATAATGATGTAGACTCATTGATCACCATGGATGAGGAGTGCATCACACCCACACAAATTCTAGGTTCCTCAAGTGGTTCATTAAATGAACCCATTGGGAAATTCTATTTGATATTAAACTATAATTACTAACATACTAGTCATATGATGATATAATATATAAAACACTCCTCATAACATGACATGAAACTATAGCCTTATCCTCTATGATAAACATAGGATGCCTAATATTTAAAAATGAGATGAATTAATGTAGGAGTTTTAAGACCTTAAA
The DNA here is from genome assembly GCA_963277665.1 of Viscum album. Classification (NCBI taxonomy): domain Eukaryota; kingdom Viridiplantae; phylum Streptophyta; class Magnoliopsida; order Santalales; family Viscaceae; genus Viscum; species Viscum album. The sequence goes on along the minus strand of OY728143.1, from coordinate 1,665,151,075 downwards.
CTAAAAGGAAAAATATCCTCATAAAATGAAATTAAACATTAATCTTACCCTATGTGAAAAATATGGGATTCCTCATATAATATATATGACATGATCCGAATTTCCTATTGTATGAATTTAAATTAAAAAGCATAGTGTCCTCAGAATATATTTTAATATGTAACCTTACCTGATTTAATAAACATGGGATGAAACATATGATAAATGTGAGATGATCTAATATATGATATATAATAATTTGAATTATAGAGCCAAAAATACTACTCATATGATATGTAACTATATAATAATGTACTCAAAAAATTACATCAAACTCTAGTCTTTTCCCATGTGATAAACATGAGATGTCTCATATGAGTAAAAAATTTATGATTCAAGGTTCGAGCAGTATGAGTTTAAAATAAAATGGATAATATCATTGAAAAATCATTTTAAATTTTTGTCTTTCCCTTTATGACAAAAGTGGTATTTCATTTATAATCGGTATGGTATAATCTAATTTGTTGTTGTATAACCATAAAATGTAGCAGCAATCATCCCCGTCACATGATGTGACATTGTGAGATACTTGAGTCCTCACCAAACATGATTCTTACATCATGAATTTATTCTCCTATAATGTATTTTTCGTGAACTATGTGTGGATTTATTTCCCATACATTTGGATATGCGATGACAGGAAGACCAATTGTGTTCATGCCCAAACAAAAATTCTACCCCCAATGTTACATCACCATCACTTGTATTTTGCCTTTGTGGACTTGATTCACCCTAGGTACATTACCAGGAACGGACAACACTCCACCAAAATTATAGATCCTTGTATAACAAGGAGATAAAACTATAAAATATTCATCTTAGCTGTATAATTTAAAACTATATTATACCTTATATGACATGCATGGGATGCCTCCTATTACAAACACAAGATCCCTTATGAGTCAATAATAATATTCATCATGTAACGATCATGAAAAGACCTCCAAATAGTCCCCATATGCCTCTTTATTAGGTTTCATCGCCAATCATAGTCCTTGACAAACTAGTAGGTTGAGATCCCCCAAATATATCCTTATTGGTCACATGTGTTCCCCTAGTCCTCCTCTCAAGGTATAATCCACAATTATTCTTATCTACCTTATCAGCCGGATAATATACCCTCATGAAAAAAAATTGAGAGGAAAGATAGGCAACACTAATATAATAGCCCTGTATATCTCCCCATTAATCTAAAAAACCCTCTTGGGGGGTGTACACATCAATCATATTCCTTGACCTAGTAATGGATCATGATTCTATGGTGACCTAAAATGAGGAAGAAATATTGTGTATCTTAATGTGCAATCCAAATGCATATATTCATTTGACATGATGATAAACTATGGATATACCCCATTAAATTAACCTAGGATTCCATGTATAATAATAAAAGAATACGACATATGACAGGATGTGATGCTACATGCGATGAGTGTGAGATAATACCCCCATACCTGAGAAACATACATGTGTAAGCCCCAATTACACCATTACTTCTACTAAAACACCAAGGTAGATTCCACATGTAATCATAAATAACACAATTGTATACCCCACACCACCTTCTTGACTTCTGCATGTTATCCCCTAACCCCACTATCTTTTATCCTTGACATTAGTAGGTAGCCCCTATTGAAATAAATCCTTGGTCAAAGATATAAGACATTAAACTAAAAAAACCACATAACCTCACTATATGGTGTTAAATTGGGTTATAAAACTATTTTCTGAATAATTTTTAAAAATATGGCCCTCATCAAAATCTTATGATGTCAAGACCCATCCTCGGGGCCCGTGCCGTGACTACCCAAGCCCGCCTTCCATAGGACAGGGGCTGGTGACTAGCACCAAGGCATAATTCCCAGTAAGAAGGGAAGGCATTTCCTTTGTAAAGTAAACAAACACCACCGAGCAAGCAAGAAGAAGTAAAAACTATATAAAAACTGGGTACAATAAGTGTGGAAAAGTAAGTGGTCCAGAATACAAACCCAAACTGAATGTAAAGTACAACTGGAAAGGGAAAACAACAACTGAAAGTAAAGCCGCAGCCTCAAGCCATCCACTGGAAGTCCCACCTGAAGGGTGGCTACAGATAGCCTCCACAGCTCCTCGGGTCCATCCGTCCACTCCGAGTACGTCCCAACCAGTGGTCCACCTCCAAGTACCGTCATGCTCCGCAAGCCTCAACCGCGATCAGCGATGACCGTTGTCTACATCCAACACAACATAGTGCGTGCATAGCCCATGTATGGGTGAGTATAAGATACTTAGTAGGGACCCCGAGACCCTTTAAGGTCTCCCAGAATCCAAAAAGGATAATCCACAAAAGAAAAAGATACAATCACGATGTAACAATTGACACTACTTAGGTATATGCCATACATATACCTAAGTCATCAATTTTCTAGTTAGACTAAAACATCCGAGCCCAAATTTGATCACATCCACACAGGATAGCACAACACAATCCACATAGGAAACCATGTCAAGATTCAGCTCACACAGGTATACTTTTTCGTAAGACGATAGAGATGATCAGATGTAGTCACTGATTCATCTAAGTCATCAGACCCACACCTGATTGATAAGTAGTAACCCATGCAATGACCCACAAAGGATCTATAGGTAACTAACCCCCGCAATGACCCACAAAGGATCGATATGTAACTAACCCCCGCAATGACCCACACAGGATCAGACCCACATAGGATCTGTAGGCGCTGGCCCACATAGGACCACTGAGCACTGACCCACACAAGATCTGACCCACACAGGATCGGTAGAACTGATCCACGTAGGATCGTTGAGTGTTGTAGTCATCGTCGTCGAATCCACGGAGGATTTATGCACAGTCATCATCGTCGTCGTAGTCGCAGCCAGCTCTAGGGTTCCCGCACACAGTAAGCTCATTCGGGAGGGTCTACTCTACGAGCTGAGGGGCTGATACATCAACTGACACATAGTCCCGAGTTTATGTATCCAAAAGTTCCGTATCGTCAACAGCAAATCAATGTCACACACGGCGCGTCAATCAGACTCCCGGTCTGAGAGTTATTGGCTTTTTCGTCCTAGGGGCCTGGTTGGTTTTTAAGTCAATACCAACTTGACCATACTCCAACTGCATCCAAAACTCATGAAGTGTAAGCCAAAAGGTCCGTCTCATTTAGAGGAATCCAACAAAGTCGCCAACACGTCAATCAGACATCTGGAGCTCAATTTATAAGTGTTTCCGCTCCAAGGGCCTGGTTGGTTTCGTGTATGAACCAACCCAGCCGAACTCAAAGTACTCTGAAACCTTGAGTGTAATATACATAAATGACCATCTCTATCCATTATTTCCATCGCAACTGACGGTGCGTCGATCGGAAGCTCGTAGCTCAAGTTATGGGCAACAGACCAAAAGAGGTTCGGTATTAGGGGGATCGGGCCCGGTCTGACCCGACCCGATACCCCCAGGGTCGGCCCGAACCGAGTCGACCTGAACTGGGTCCAGGTCCGGCCCGCTTGGGCACGGCCCGGTCTGGCAGACCGGCCAGGGCAGCCGGCCCGGCGCGTTGGCGCCAGCCAGGGGCTCGGCCGTTTCGGCCGAGCAAAGGGACGCGGGGGGGGGGGGGGGGGTGGGGGTGATGCCCCCCATTTTTTTAAGTTGCGGCCCCACGTGGGGGATGCTTTTCTGTCTTGACGGGGGTCATAACCCTTGTCTATACTCCTAACCATCCGGTCTGCTCCGGTCGGCCGGCTTCTACCACCACGGGACTCGCAACGGCCGGTCCCCCCCTGCTCCAACGTCGGCGGCCCAGAACCGGCTGCGGACTTGGTCTGTTCAGCGTGGCGTGACGACACTGAGCCCCTCCGACGCGGCCCCACTCCTGCCATGGTACTTTTGTGGTTCTCTGGTTCAGTGCGACGACACCGCGTCTTTGGTTCGTCTTCAACAGCGCGGCGCGACGGCGCGGCGTCTTTGGTTCATCTTCAAAGGCGCGACGCGACGGCGCAGTGCTTCTGCCCCTTTTTTTTAAAATAATTACCACACGGTGCTTCAGCACCACATTGCCTTTCTCGTTCTGCAACAATATCAAACAACCAAAAAGGGAGAGGAGGGTCGGTCATGTTTGTGAGGTCTGACCCCCTCCCGTTATTGTGGTAACAGGCAGCTCCAATGGAAAAGAAGAAAGTCAACGGAAGAATCCTCGAACAACAACTATAATAAAATCCCTACCTCATCGAATTCGATGAGTGAGGATTCATCGTGGAAGAAGGAATCACAGAGGGAGGATCGTCGCGTCGCAGAGAAGCGTCGCGGAAGAAGGAACGTTGCAGAAGAAGTGTCGCGCCGTCGATCTCCGAGGATCCGGCGTTCTTCGTGTTCTTCGTGTTCTTCGTCGAAGAAGAAGGCTTTTCTCCCAATCCTCTCGACACAACAAATTGCAACCAAAATAAAATAAGAGTTATATTATTTTATTAATGCACAATCCAACGTTTGAATTTTAAAAGAAACGAAACGAACAATTAATTGAGGAGTTTAAAACCACCCAATTAATGAGGGGTTTCTTAACCAGAATAAACGATTGAGTTGACTTCATTAAAAAGGGGTGCAGGTGAATTACTTAGAAGAAAAGAAATGGTGGGGCTTGTGTTGGCCCCACCTCACAAATCTCCTACCAAGTGGGTAGGATATTGTGTGTCCCACATCATCCGCTTAACTTATGTTAAGAAAAATAAAATAAAAACCATTTGTACCACTTTTAGTTTATTTTTTTAACTTAATCCCAAAAAAAATTAAAAACCACAACCGAGAAAAATCATCTCCGGAAAAGGTGTTTTTGAGCAATTACCGGTGTTGCAATTCAATCGGTGCCCTCGGAATTCGATTCCGAGCACCGGTTCAAAATTTAGAAAAACCCGCTCATTCGTTTATTGAACGTACCCGAGCTAAACTTTGGAAAATGATTCCGGGCACACCGGGCCTCGGAATCAGGTTCCGTCAGAAACTCTGTTCTTGTAAAATACCAAAGAAAATTAAGAAAAAAATTTCCGTAATTTTTACAGGTCATTACATCACTCCCACCTCAGGGCTTTACGTCCCCGTAAAGATACAACAAAAAATAGGGAAACAAATGTGGGTACTGAGCACACATCTTAGCCTCCCGCTCCCAAGTGCTCTTCTGGAGGTTCTCGTGCTGCCATCTGATGCGCAGTAGAGGAATCGACCATCCACGTTGGACTCGCTCCTGTCGATCCTCGATCTCCATCGGGACCTCTATAAAAGTAGCCCCATCATCAATGTCCACCTCCCCATGGTCAATGATATGCGTCAGGTCGTGCACGTATCTCCTCAGCTGAGATACATGGAAGACGTCGTCCACCCGGTGCAACTGAGGTGGTAGATCTAGGCGATAAGCCACCTCTCCAATCCTGGTGAGTACCTGGAATGGTCCAATGAAGCGTGGAGAGAACTTTCCGCCTCAGCAAAATCTTTGTAATCCACATCGAGGTGAGACCCGCAAAAAGATGTGGTCGCCATCCTCGAACTCCGGTGGCCTCTGCCTCCTATCAGCATAAGACTTCTACCAGCTCTGAGCTATCATCATCCGCTCCTGGATGACCTGTACCTTCTCTGTCATGTCCTGGACCATCTCTGGTCCCACAAGTGCTGACTCCCCAGGGTCTGTCCATCACAGAGGAGATCTGCAAGGTCGGTCGTACAACACCTCATATGGTGCCATCCCGATGGTGGAGTGGTAGCTGTTGTTGTACGCGAACTCCACCATGGGTAAGTGGTCCTCCCAGCTACGACCAAAGTTGAGAACACATGCGCGGAGCATGTCCCCGAGATTCTGAATGGTCCTCTCCATCTAACCATCTGTCTGAGGGTGAAAGGCGGTGCTCAGACGTAGTGGCGTCCTGAACGCCTCCTGCAACCCCTTCCAAAGACGAGAAGTAAAGAGAGAATCTTGATCGGAGACGATAGATGATGGCACACCATGAATCCATACAATCTACGGAACATAGAGTCGTCCCAAGCTCTCCACTTAGACCTTCTCTCGGATGGGTAAGAAGTGTGCCAACTTGGTGAGTCGGTCGATAATCACCCAAATGGGGTCGTGACCACTGGAAGTGCGTGGAAGTACAGTCACGAAGTCCATAGATATCTCATCTCACATCCACTCTGGGACCTCCAAGGGATGTACCAATCTTTCTGGTACCTGGTGCGCTGCCTTCACCTACTGGCAGGTGAGGCATCGAGAAACGAACTCTTCCACATCCTTCTTTTATGCCCGGCCACCAGTGCTGTCGTCTGAGATCCTGGTACATCTTCTCCACTCCAAGATGTACCGCCAATGGGGAAGTGTGAAACTCTCTCAGCACCTCCTCCCGTAAAGCAACTGGTACCAATGTACGTCATCTGAAAAGGACGTCGTGCTCTCCTCCTAAAGAGAAACCATAAAGTTCCTGTCCTGAGGATATCTGTGCACGCCGCGTCTCACAGTCGGTGTCCCCACGTTGTGACTCTCCAACCCGCAACAGTAGTGCGGGAGTGACTGTGAGTGACTGAAGGAAGGCTTCTCCATCTCTATCCACGAAGGATATCTGCAAAGAGGCTAGCTGCTCTGTCGCCTCCCCAAGTAGCTGAATTCCCGTCCTCCTGCTGAGAGCATCGGCTACTACGTTCCCATTTCCAGGAGTATATACTATCTCAAAGTCATAGTACTGGAGAAACTCGAGCCATCACCGCTGTCTCAGGTTCAGGTCCTTCTGCAAGAAAATGTACCTCAGACTCTGATGGTAAGAATAGACTGTAAAGCGCTCGCCAATCAGATAGTGTCGCCATGTCTTTAGAGCGAAGACCACTACTGTTAACTCCAGGTCATGGGTAGAATAATTCTACTCATACAGCCTCAACTGATGTGATCCATAGGTGATCATTGCCCGCTCCTACATCAGGACACATTCGAGTCCGGTCCCTGATGCATCGCAGTAAACCACATACCTAACTCCCTCCTCCGGAAGCCTCAATATAGAAGCGCTGGTCAATCTCTGTCTCAGCTCCTGGAAGCTCTGCTGACATCTGTCTGACCACACAAAGGGTTTCCCCTTCTTCGTTAAAGCTGAGAGTGGTGCCGCAACTCTAGAGAAGTCTGGAAAAAATCTCAGGTAGTATCCAGTTAGTCCCAAGAAACTCCGCACCTTTGTCACACTCCTGGGTGTCTCCCAAGCTTACACTGCCTCTGTCTTCACAGGATCCACCGCAACTACCGAATCAGAGATGACGTGTCCCAAGAAGTAGACCTCGCGTATCCATAACTGACACTTCTAGAGAATACCATAAAGCTGGTGCTCTCAGAGTGTGTCCAGTACAACCCGCAAGTGGTAGGGGTGCTCCTTCTCAGTGGTCGAGTATATCAAAATGTCGTCAATGAAGACCATGAAAAATCGATCGAGGTATGGCTGAAAGATCCTGTTAATGAGGCCCATGAACACTGATAGAGCATTGACTACGACGAATGGCATAACCAAGAACTCATAGTGGCCATACTGACATCTGAAGGCCGTCTTCTGCACTTTCTCGTCCCGAACTCTGAGCTGATGATAGCCTGACCTGAGGTCTATCTTCGAGAACCACCGTTCTCCCTTGAGATGATCGAAGAGGTCATCAATCCTCGTTAGTAGATACATGTTCCTCACTGTTACCAAGTTTAGGTGACGATAGTTGACACAAATTCACAAGCTCCCGTCCGCCTTCTTGGCGAACAATATCGGGGAAGCCCAGGGTGAAACACTAGGTCGGATGAATACATTGCCCTGTAAGTCCTCCAACTGTACCCGTAGCTCTCGAAGCTCAGCGGGGGCCATCTGATATACTGGAGTGGATATCGGGGCTGTCCGGGGGTACATGTCAATATAAAAGTCTACCTATCTGCGAGGAGATAGTTCTGAAACATCGTCGGGGAAAACGTCCGCATACTGATCCACCGTTGTAAGAAAACTAGGACTATGCATGTCAACTTATCCTAGGATGTGGCTACCCAACTAAGGAGTGATGGGTTGTCCTCTCTTTTTGGCGATTCCATCATGTGCTGCAAAGGCTCCCTTCTCGCTAGTGAAGGTGAACCTGCTCCCATCAGTGCGTACACATCGCACCTTGCGCCTAATACAGTCAATCTGAGCATGGACTGTAGATAAACAATCCATGCCCAAAAGGACGTCGTAAGGCCTTGACGCCGCTACAACAAGATCCCAGCCAAAGATCTCGCCTCCTAGAGTAAGCTCACACTACCGGAAATAGTGTGTAATCGTCGAGTCTGCTCCCGTATGAGTCTCTAGCCGTAAGGATCGAGCCAACGCCTCTGTCGGAATCTCCGAGCTCCGAACAAGGGCAGCGGCTATGAAAGAATGACTCACTCCTGTGTATATAAGAACTATAGAAAGGGTATAATAGACACAGATAGTACCTCGAATCGTCTCGGGCGCACCGTGGTCGTAGGCCTCCTCTGCATGAAGCTTAGCCGGTCTCTGCCCGCCAGCTCCCTGTGGTCGGGGCGGACCTCCTTGTGGTGGTGGTGGTAGAACCTCAAAGCACTGCCCACCACCTACTGCTCGGCCAGCTCCCCTGCCTCGTCCTCCTGCTCCCTGTGGACCACCACGGTTAACCCTCTGCATCTGCCTGGGTGGCCCCTCAACCGTATGCTGCTCCTCGGAACGGCGGGTCGGGTAGTCACGATCCATGTGGCCCTGCCCACCGCATGTGTAGCACTGTCTGCCTCTCGAAAGACTGGATCCGCGCTGAGTGACCCGCACTGCTAAACCAGTGTCCTGAGGTTGTCTACCTGGGGTCTGGTCTGCCTGGACCCGTGAGTCATCCGTCGACTACCTGCTTCAGAATAATCTTCTACATGCAGCCCTGCGGTAGGTCTCACTGCTGATGCAGGCTCAGCAAGGAAGCTCTCGATCAGTAGGGCTCGCTCCAGTACCCCTTCTTATGTCAGAATGCTGAGGGAGATCAGTGATGACTTGATCTTATGCCTCAATCCCTGGTCGAAGGTCCGGGCACAGAATAATGGGTCTCGTAACATGTCTGTCGAGTAGCGCGAGAGATCGGTAAATCTCGCTGAGTACTGGGCAACCGTCAAGCTGCCTTGTCGTAGCTGTAGAAGGTCCTGGATGTGAACCCCACGATGGGTGGCTGGGACAAACTCCGAGTGGAAGAGGCTCTCAAATTCCATCCAGAGAAGAGATGCCTCATCGTGAACCTGGAGCATCAAGATCCACCATCTGCCTGCTGCCGCATGCAGGAGGCTCGCTGCGAGGATCACCATGAGGTCTGATGGTGTCCTCACTAACCTGAAAACTCATACCACTACCTCCAGCCAATCCTTAGATGCCTAGGAGTCCTTCTACCAGTGGAACATGGGCGGTCACTGGCGTTGGAACTCGTGCAGTGTACTAAGGCAATGTGCATCGTCAGCGGCTGGGGCTGGTAGTATCGGTGGCTCGGCGGGTAGAGGTACCGCCGGTGCCTCTGCTGTCAAAGGGCCCTGTACCGAGGCCTCGTCGCTTGGTGGGCTGTCGTCATGCACAACTCTCGGAACCCTAGCTGGCTGCCATCATGGGGGAATCCAAAAAAGAAAAAGGTGAACCATGGTGAAATAGTATACCTGGTGAGCTGACACAAAGTAATCACAAAGAAAACATGAAACACACATTCAATCAATGTTTTCGTGCATTGAGTCGGAAATCCGAAGTCAGGGTCTAGGTGTATGGATACGTCGGCTGCTGCACCAACTCTGGACTCCCTGGACTAATAACCAAACTCAATACTATTATCAATATTGCTTCAGATAGAAAAAGATCAGAGTCCTGAGTTCTGCGGTAGAACTGACCTCCTCTGATACCAATTTGTCATGACCCGTCCTCGGGGCCCGTGCCGTGACTACCCCAAGACTGCATTCCATAGGCCAGGGGATGGCGAATAGCACCAAGGTGTAATTCCTTGTAAGAAGGGAAGGAATTTCCTTTGTAAAGTAAAAAAACACCACAGAGGAAGAAATCAGAAGTAAACACTATGTAATAACTGGGTACAACAGTATGTGCGGAAAAGTAAGTGGGCTAGAATACAAACCCAAACTGAAATTAAAGTACAACTGGAAAGGGAAAACAACAACTGAAAGTAAAGCCGCAGCATCGAGCCGTCCACTGGAAGTCCCACCTGAAAGGGTGGGTACAGATAGCATCCACAGCTCCTCAGGTCCAACCATCCACTCCAAGTATGTCCTACCCAGTGGTCCACCTCCAGGTATCGTCCTTCTCCGCAAGCCTCGACCGCGATCAGCGCTGTCCATCGTCTGCAAGCAACACAACGTAGTGCAGGAACAACCCGTATAGGGGTGAGTATAAGCTACTCAGTAGGGACCCTGAGACCCCCGAAGGTCGCCCAGAATCCACAAAGGATAAATCAAAAAGGAAAGATACAATCACGAAGTAACAACCGACACTACTTAGGTATATTCCCATACGTATACCTAACTGATCAATTTTCCAGTTCGACTCCAACATCCGAGCCCAAATTCGATCACATCCACATAAGATAGCACAACACAATCCACATAGGAATGCAAGTCAAGATTCAGCTCACACAGGTATACTTCTTCGTAAGACGATAGACATGATCAAATGTTGTCACTGATTCATCTAAGTCGTCGGACCCACACAGGATTGATAGGTACTAACCCCCTTAATGACCCACAAAGGATAGATAGGTAAATACCCCCCGCAATGACCCACAAAGGATAGATAGGTAAATAACCCCCGCAATAACCCACACAGGATCAGACCCACAAAGGATCTGTAGGCGCTGGCCCACACAGGACTGCTGAGCGCTGACCCACATAGGATCTGACCCACACAGGTTCGGTAGAACTGGTCCACGTAGGATCACTGAGTGCTGTAGTCGTTGCCGTCGAATCCACGAAGGATTTATGCACAGTCATCATCGTCGTCGCAGTCGCACCCAGCTCTAGGGTTCCCGCACACAGCAAGCTCGTTCGGGAGGGTCCGCTCCACGAGCTGAGGGGCTGATACATCAACAGACACATAGTCCGGAGTTGATGTATCCAAAAGTTCCGTATCGTCAACAGGAACTCAACGTCTTAGACGGCGCGTCAATCAGATGCCCAGTCTGAGAGTTATTGGCTTTTTCGTCCCAGGGGCCTAGTTGGTTTTTAAGTCAAAACCAACCCAACCGTATGACAACTGTGTCCAAACCTCAAGCAGAGTAATCTAAAAGGTCCGTCTCACTTAGAGGAATCCAACAAAGTCAACGGCACGTCAATCGGACGTCCGGAGATCAAGTTATAAGAGTTTCCACTCCGAGGACCTGGTTGGTTTCGTGTACGAACAACCCCGGCCTAACTCAAATTACCCCAAATCCATGAGTGTAATATACCGAAACGACCTTCTCAATCCAAGGATCGCATTGCAACTGACGGTGTGTCGATCAGAGGCCGGTAGCTCATGTTATGGGCAACAGACCGAACGAGGTTCGGTATTAGGGGGTTCGGGCCCGGTCCGACCCGGCCCGATACACCCAGGGTCGGCCCGAACCGGGTCGACCTGAACTGGGTCCAGGTCCGGCTGGCACGGCCCGGGCCAGCCTGGGCATGGCCCGGTCTGGCAGACCGGCCAGGGCAGCCGGCCCGATAGGCTGGCGCCAGCCAGGGGCTCGGTCGTTTCGGTCGAGCGAAGGGACGCAGGGGGGGGGGGTGCCCTCCATGTTTTTTGAAGTCGCGGACCCATGTGGGGCCACTTTGCTGGCCAGTAGAGGGTCATAACCCTCGGCTCTCCTCCTGACCAGCCGGACCGCTCCGGACGGCCGTCTTCTTCCGCCACGGGTCCGGCGACAGCCGCCCCCCCCTGCTCCGACGCCGGCGGCCCGGAACCGGCCGCTGGTCTCCCTACTCCACCGCAGCCCGGAACTGGCCACAGCCTTGGTCTATCTGGCGTCGCGCGACGGCGCTGCACCCCTCCGCTGCAGCCCCGCTTCGGCCGTGGTACCTTTTTTGTTCTTCGGTACGGTGCGAAGGCGCGACGCCTTTGGTTCATCTTCAAGAGCGCTGCGCGACGGCGCAACGTCTTTGGTTCGCCTCCAACGGCACGGCGTGACGGCGCTGTGCTTCTGCCCCTTTTTTTAAATAATTCTCGCATGGTGCTTCGGCACCGCCTTTCCTTGCTCGTGCCGCAACAATATCAAACAATCAAAAAGGTAGAGGAGGGTCAGCCATGTTTGTGCGGTCCGACCCCCTCCCGTTATTACGGTAACAGGCGGCTCCAATGGAAAAGAAGAAAGGTAATGGAAGAATCCTCGAACAAGAACTATAATAAAATCCCTACCTCGTCGAATTCGATGAGCGAGGATTCATCGTGGAAGAAGGTGTCGTAGAGGGAGGATCGTCGCATCGTAGAGAAGCGTCGCGGATGAAGGAACATTGCGGAAGAATCGTCGTGTCATCGATCTCCAAGGATCTGGCATTCTTCATGTTCTTCGCGTTCTTCGCGTTCTTCGTCGATGAAGATGGATTTTCTCCAAATCCTCTCCATGCAAAAAGTGCCAACCAAAATAAAATAAGAGTTGTCTTATTTTATTAACATAGAAGACAACGTTTGAATTTCAAAAGAAACTAAACTAACAATTAATTGAGGAGTTTAAAACCGCCCAATTAATGAGGCGTTTCTTAACCCGAATAAACACTTGAGTTGACTTCATTAAAAAGGGGTGCATGTGCGTTACTTAGAAGAAAAGAAACGGTGGGGCTAGTGTGGACCCCACATCACAAATATCTTACCATGTGGATAGGATATTGTGCGTCCCACATCATCCGCTTAACTTAAGTTAAGAAAAATAAAATAAAAAATAGTTTTACAACTTTTATTTTATTTCTTATCTTAACCCCAAAAAAATTAAAAACCACACCCGAGAAAATGAAAATCCAGAAAAGGTGTTTCTAAGCAATTACCTACACTGCGATTCCATAGGTGCCCTTGACATTTGATTCCGAGCACTGGTTCAAATTTTAGAAAAACCCGCTCGTTCATTCACCGAACGTACCCGAGCTAAACTTCAGAAAATGATTCCTGGCACACCGGGCCTCAGAATCATGTGCCGTCAGAAACTGCATTATTGTAAAATTCCAAAGAAAATTAAGAGAAAAGTTTCCTTGAATTTTATGGGTCTTTACATATTACATGAAAATTCATGATGACTTGAGCCCTCACTTAAGAGTGTTTCCTCCATACTAATTTTGATCATCTATCACACTATCGTCCTAAACTATGTGTTTCTTGATTCCAATACCTATGGGATATGTAGAGGAATTAAGATCACATATCATTTTACCATATTAACTAAAAAATATTTATAGGATTTTATTCCTTGAAAAAATACTCAATCCTCACCATCTGATATGCTAATCTAGTGTGTTTGAGTGCATAGATGAACATATCGTAGGGTGTTTAACTTCCCTCCCCAATGTGAATCCCAAAATTTCTACTTATAACCATCATACCAAACTCAATTAGGATCCTCATCACATTCATGATCTGAATAGGCCCCTTCTAATGGTAATAGTGGCTAGACAGACTATATTTATTACTATCCTAGGAACATTCCATAAAGGATCATTAAATACATTTTACAATTATCTTGTTTCCAACATAACTAATGGAAGATCCGGTATTTTTTCACCAAATCCTTGACTAAATCATTTCTGGAACCTATGTTTCAAGCATATTCATCATTCATTACATTCCTTACAGTAACTATTTTTCAAAATATAAATATCATAAGTCATACTTTACATTATTTTCTACAACCACTTTTTATATTGATTTTCAAAAAACATGGTTCCATCCTCCCATATGCTCATGTGTGATGACTAATAATGTCAGCCCCATTGGAACATTAAAAATTTGAGTTATTTTGACCCTTTTATGATCTCGAATATGATAAGGGGAACACCCTAAATCTACCTATTTATTAAATTAAGCATAGGTCATGTGGGACTAAGTGTCATGCCAAAATGTCCCCATACACAGTTGAGACACAAAGGCATTACCTAAATAAAATTAATCTCTCCTTGGTATGAACTCTATAACAATAAATTATGATTAATTATCAAATAATCACATCCTTGAACATTTTATGAAATTCATAAGGGGTGTTTCTAGTGCATCGATCCCCCTTAGTTCTCTTATCACATTGGTACAAGACTATTTTATAACACCAAAACATCTCTTTGCCACATGATCTTCGGTCTAATAATCATTACGTTTAAATGTGTGTTACTTTTTTCAAAAATGGTCATGGAACAAGGTTTACTTGGTCATATTTTCACATGGATTACATATATTTAATTTCACACGACCATTCTTTGAGAAATACCCTTCCTAATGGTCCATCAATCATAGCCGTAAACTATTTTCAAACCCCTCGCCCAAGAATCCAAACCATAAACGTTTTTCCATCCCACTGTTCAAGATCAATGACACCAAACTAAAAGTATCCCCTATTAATATTAGCTTCGTTACTATAAACCACATAGATGGTGTCCTTCTATACAACAAATTAAACATCTATGTAATATTCTCAACCTTACGTGAGAGTATATCCATCATTCTGTTATTGGTCTCCCACCATTCTTGGTTCTAGAACTACATGTGGCATGATTCCCAATTCCATGGGATACGTAGAGATCCATATACCCCTATCTCTATCCCAGCTAAAAATACCCCAAGTAAGTGGGACCATATTTTTTTCTACATTTACCCCCATATTTTTTCATGAGAGGTTAGGTGGTGAATAGAAAAAAAATCATCTCACCAACCCCCATGTTCTGAGCATCGTGACCTTGAACAATTGACACATCCTTAGTCCAAGTATCCCAACCTTAAACAATATGAAAACTGAATTTAGGACCATTTATGGGAAAAAGGCCTTCTCAGCCTCTTTTTAAATAAGGTTTTATTCTCAATGATTCAACATGAATCCTCATAGAATATAACCATTTGTCCCAATAACTACAACATTAAAGATTTATCATCCATGGATATGGCGTCCCGACCTTAAACTATGTGTGTGTTCCACTATTTAGTACAATATCTATAGTATTAAACTTTTAGAAGTTACTTTCCAAGAATTATGACCACAAAATATAAGTAAAATATCCACTATGAACCCCAATTTTGTTTTTGGTTTACTCAGCTCTTTTGATAAGGGAAACTGGTACCCACACCTTTCATCACAACCTTAGTCTGGAAGATTTTCCATTTCCTACATTAATCTCAAGTCATGTAATTTTCTATATCTATGTCTAGATTGATTCACCATTTACTAGGATATATAGTGACAACTAGATTGAATATCCTATTTGAAAATGTATATTTTCTTTCACCCATGCCTTGTTTTGGTGATCTATACACCAAAACAGGTTGTTAGTTCTTTAATAGATGCAGAGTTGTTGGGATTCATAGATAGAAGAGGTGCATGAATTTTTACATTATCCTATAAGAATTTTTTGATGTATCAAGCCTCTTTGTCTCAATCATCACACTGGTATTATAATGAATCTCCTACCACACAAGCTCTTCCAAATAGTCCGAACTCAATTTCCTTAAACTATGATCCCAAGGTTAAAAAAGGCCTTAGAGATAGTATGTGGCCACTCGTATATATGGAAAAAACATATATGTAATTTTTCAAACTACAATTACCATATAATTATTATGGAAAAAAGTATTATATGTCTATCTAGTTGAAATAATATACGGTAAATTTTGTAAAAAGTCAAAATTTCACCCACTAGGATTCCTTTGTGGCCTTGGAGAAAACGAGGGAATGAATATAAAATGGTAAAAAGTTAGTATTACATGCATCTGAGACCTAGTAAAAACTTCTCTACCCCATAAATTCCACATTCCTCCCCAATATACAACTCCATATGTTCCTTTTTCTTGCATGATACTTCTTATAAGTGAGTGGAGTTTTATTGAAGATGATTTGCATGTCCAAGTCAAAAGATATAAAACTATTCTACACATGTACTAAAAATTTCATGCTAAAATAAACCAAAATATTTTGAATGAAATATGATCTTAAACTAAAATATACATGTGTCCCCTCCATATGATGTTATATTTTCATCAGGTAAAACTATGTAATATTTTATCCCGCTTGAGAAGACCTTTTCCTCCTTATTTCCATGTAACATACTATATCACTCATGTATGTTGACCATTATATTGAATCTAGGATGATTATCCCCTTTGAAGTAGATTATAACTATTTTTTATACTGATACACCCACCCAATTTGTTCAAAACCATGGTGGCATAATCCCGAGTATATTTCATTCCATTTGAACACACTCTTAGTTCACCACCCACACTTCATCTCTTCCTTGATTTGGATCCCCACCATCCTCCATGTTTGAATGGAGCCCGTAAAGTTGATGGTTCTTAGATAAAATGGCTTACCTATTCTCTAGGGAGTACTCCTTAGAGCAATTTCTATGAAAATTTATCAGGTCTAGTGTTTTAAACATTATCAATAGACAACACCAATTTTATTATCACCATTATTGGTAGTATGATAGTGCAACATGTATCATGATGTTGTTTAGTAGTAATCCCTTGTTGATATGATACCCACCTTTAATTCTACATCTTGTACATCTCAATTCACGTTCTATATCCTCCCTTTTAGTTAGGTGTAATATAATTCTCATGGAGTTACCACGCTTGTGCACCTACTCATATTTGGAAACCAAGATTGCTATAAATAGTTCTCCAATCCAATAAAGGATTTCTTAATTAGAATATCCCCAGTTTTGATTCATCATTTTGAATCAACACTTCCTCAGACTCCCTTATAAGGGAGAAACTGTCAGTTTTTCCCCTATTTCTCATACTGAGTATGAATCATGTGGGTTTAAAGGTACATGGTATATTTTATTACTATAATGATTGAGATTTATAAAAGGATGATATATCCTTGTAGTGGATTGAAACTATTAACATGACAATCCTTATTGAGTAGGGCAATCCATAGGATGGACCCTTCCATTTTATCCCAAAATAATGAACCCCTCTGCAACTCTGCCTTGGACCGGTACTACTGTTGTGTATCTAAACTTTGTCAGGATTCTTTAATCTTCTACCACCAATCAATCAGCTCTACCACTTCCTATTTAGTACTAGGGAGAAGCTTTTCAGCTCGAATATTCACCTATACCATTTCATTCTCACACTCCTCTACCAATGAGGATGTCTCCACTACTTTAGCCACATCCACCACTAATTATCCCCTCATGGGGTTGATCATGTCTCCATTGAGAGTGATAATGTCATAAACCTATTGTGTCTTCATCGACTACTAAGAATTCACCTTCTTGGATGCATGGAGTTCCTTGGTTTCATTTGATTTCTTGTCATACTCAATGGTGTCAGGGTAAAAACACTCCACCTACACTCATTCAGCGAGGATGTACTACCCCATTGCATGAAGGAAAAGTGATTCCACACCATGAAGATCAATTATCAAAAGCTAGTTGTTAAAGGACCTAATCAATCTTATCAGATCGGGGCACAACTTGTTGGTGATGAAGTGGTTGATCTTAGGTTTCATTTGTTATCAACAATCCAATATGTTTTTTTGGATTAAGTGGTGATTCTTTTAGAAGTTTTATAGAATCAATGGATTCCATTATTGAATAATTGTCCTTGTTTTATTTTTTATAGTTGATTAATTGGTTATAAAATTTAAAAGGCATGTTATTAAATTAAATTCAAATTTCCTAAGACAATAGAAGTCCACGAAAATATTTATTTACATGATGAGAATAATAATAATTGAATTTTCCCATTACAAAATATATTCCTACGATATACATGTGTAAAATTTATTACATGAGGAATTCATGCAGATTTAAGGATCCTTTTGGTTTTAAATTTGATGAAAATTGGGTTAATAATAGGTTATACACTTAGAATATATTTTATTTTTTTATAATATAACTTATCCAAAAAAGTTTTCTTACACCAGAACTAGGACACTACTCAACCCAATATTGTGTGAGGAGGTACCTAAACCATATAGGGGATTAAGATCATAGGCCTTCATGGTGGAAGAGGGTATAGTAATATTGTTTTAGGCTTAGCAGAGCATGTATGAGTATTGACTAGTGTTTTTGGGTCATGTGGCTTGCGGTGCCAGTGTATATGGGTTCTGATACGACATTGTCTTCTCGAGAGTGTTGAGGTTAGTGTTTTTACAAGAGTGATAGACCAAACAAACTCAATGTTTATTTAATATGAACACAAAAATGGTCGCAATTACTCAAACATTAAAAATATGGACCTAATAATGGAAACTTGATCAAAACAATGAAGACCATTTGATTGTGGTAGTGGGAATATTCCTTCCAAAACGCACACTTGAGTTTTCATATATAGTGGAATTCATTATAAAACTACATCAATAATTCCTAATCCATCCACGGTTATTTTGATATTGATGTTTTATATGATGATACATCAAACATACATAATTTCAATATATGTCTCTCATGCATGTGGTTTACGTGAAGATGTCAAATAGTCTTAATGAAAACAAAGTTACGGTCTTCTATTCAGTCACCCAAAATGAATAGATTCATTATATATTTAAAATAATATTAATAATGAAATTTTATCAAAAAAATTCTAGGATTCCTCACATACGAAGAGGAACCATTATTTTTTGTGTAACAATGGCATAAATTCATTTTCTCAATATTGATATATGCCAAAATTCTCATCTCATTTATAGGGATCCATTATACAATATTATGTTTGGATCTATGGTGGTGTGGGTCATGTTAATCCTTACACATATAAGGAGGAGTGTCGTGCCCTGAAATTCTTCTACCATTTGAGAAGATCTCTGTTTCCATAGAAAAATAGATACTATAAATTATTTGGTTTCTTGAAGATAATTTTTCTGTGAAGCCTCCTATTTCCTGAATAAGTGGTTAAACACCATATATGTTTGAATTATTCCATGAACACTCATTTATTTTCATGAGGAGATGGT
Organism: Viscum album; assembly: GCA_963277665.1. Classification (NCBI taxonomy): domain Eukaryota; kingdom Viridiplantae; phylum Streptophyta; class Magnoliopsida; order Santalales; family Viscaceae; genus Viscum; species Viscum album. Next base: position 1,665,131,916 of record OY728143.1, on the reverse strand, counting down.
TCTGCAAAAACCGTTCATATTTTCTTGATCTTCTTTGAGACACAATGAGATAGTGTTTCCCACACCATATTTCGTAAATAATAACTTACATGTAAAGGAAAATCCACTACATATTTTCAAATGGAATATATAAATCATAAATATTCATAAAGTAATGTGTAGTTACTTTATGAGGATTTTCTAAATATGAATTGTCCACACCCATTGTGCCTTGTGTGAATGATTTTGAATCATGAAGTTTGATAGTGGATGAACCTAGGCACATGTGGGGAATATTTACAGACATTCCAAAACATAATTTAGCAATGCACATAAAATGTAAAGAAAAATATTCACTATATGCATCATGTTTTATAACAAAATAATCCCATGAAGTTCAAGAATGAATAGTACATGATGAATTTTGAGGTTGTCCAAGATTATTCATTCATAAAATTTTATTGAATAATTTGTGTGCTTTAATTGAACTCTTATAATTGAGGTTGGGACTTCGACAGAATGATGAATTCATGCGTGATATTTTTATTACTAAGGAAACATATTATCTATAGGTGATGAGAATTATTGAGAAAGACCAATAGACATGTCCAGTGGGTATTTAGGGTACTTGAACAAGTACAAGAGAATGTTATAACCTATAAGTTAATGGATTAAGATCAAGATATCATCCATTAGTGGATCATTCAATAAGTAAGGATGAATTCATCTGATTGATGTCTACAGTAGGTGAATTCTTTTATATGGAGCCATGAGAAGAAAGAATCTCTCTATTAGAGTAGGATCAGGAGGTGTCCCTGTTAGATCTATAATCATGAGAACTATTGGTGGTTTTAACCAAGGAATAATAGTTGGATTATTGGATGTTTAACTTGAAACAATTGGATGATCAATTAATTGGTTTAATACCTATTTTATTCATATGAAATTATAGTTGATAACAAAATTATATTATATATTTCCTATTAGGGGTAAAACAAACAAGGAAATGAGTATATATTTGAGGAGAAAATTGTATATATTTTGTATTGGCCTCTCTATTATTACTATTAACCATGAGGTAAGATTTAATGATATAAAATAATAGATTAAGAACTAAAATATTACCCTAGGTTTAATTCAAATGTAAACTTATTCATAAAATTAGTGTACCACTGATTCACCCCCATTGGAATTGGATCAGGCCTTTGGAACTACAAGTGGTATTAGAGTGTTTATTCCCTCTAAATATCTAAGACAATATTAATGTAGAGAATATTTATAAAAATTAGGGAGATACCTAAAACGGGGATTTCAATCATTTCTCGGGAAAGAACAATGAAGATACAATGATGGATGTGGAATAATAATCTTACAGTAATAGTATAGACACCAACAACTAAAGCCAATAAAATTTTTATATGTTCCAATAATTTCTATAAATATTATTCCATTGGATAATCCTAGTCAATATGTGTTGATGATGGATCAGTTATTTATTGTTATTTTGTATTCAACAAAATTTCATAAAATTTCCTATAGATGGTGAAAAATTTACGGATAGAGGTTTCAAGGGACATCTCTTTGATAAAGTACATATATAAGAAAACATTGAAAATTTTTAGTTTGATGTAAGTAAACAATTTATAAAGTGAATAAATATCATATAATTGGAATAATTTACAGTGAAATAAATCATTTTTATAGAATAATAATTTCAATTCTATGATGATGATAATTTTTTATGGTAAAGTGTTTATGGAAACCTACCATGCACATAAAATGTTTCACAAAATACGCTATGGATTTTAAGGATTGGGAAAAAATATTAAATAAAAATATATTAAAAATCATGATAATTAAATGCAATAACCAATAACAAATCATTATGAACAAATTAAGGAGTTAAAGGAGGTTTAGGAATATACAATGATAATTTTTGATAGTGGGAGAAAACTCAATCGACATGAAATTTCCAGAGGTGGAGGTGAAGTTGAAGAATATAGAATCAGCACAAGTTGGGACTTCCCAAATATCTAGAATAGTAGATTCTATGGAAAAAGTGTACATTTAGAATCCTAAATCTATGAAGTTAATGAGATCAACAAATAATAAAATGGAAACATCCTCTTAGAAAAAGGTGTCCCATAACCAATAAACTACCCAGTTAACTTATATTTCTTCATGGAATGATAAATGTTTTAAACCAAACTCTGAGAAATTATGGATATTAAATGTTACTTATATATCCACTATATTAAGGGTGGATTTGAAAAGAAACATGATAATTTATTCCCCAAGATGTTTCTAGAAGAGAGTTTGTTCCATTCAAAAATAGCAGTGTTTACAATTTGTGAAATCTAAACAAACAAATATACAAAATAAGAGATGAAGACTCATTTGATAATGTTGTTGTCTCTATAGTTTATGGAAATCACATTAAAATATTAAAATATTACTTATGGTCATGAAAATAATAGATGTCCTACTTTTAGGGGTTGTAAATTTGATGAAAAGAGAATATCAAAACTAGTGAAGGGAAATCCACTGGAAAATAAAGATAAAAAATCATCCATGGGATGTGAATAAAAGAATACGACTATTAATAAACTAAATCCAAGATTAATAATGTGATATCCTTTTTTATATCAAATTTAAATAGAAATAATTCAAGAATATCACTAACGTTAGGATAAAGAAGGCACATGTTGAAGAAGTTCAGTAGTAAAAGGTGTTTTCATATCAAGATTAAATATCAATGATCAGAAGTTTTGTAATGGTTCAATGAATATTATGGGATCAAATCATACAATTTATGGTATAATATTTCATTTCTAGAAAAAATTATTGAATCAAGGGGACTCACTTTGAAAATTTGAGGTTATGTTCTCTAATATAGAATATTATTCCAAAATATTCATATAAACTTCCATGAAAAAAAACATATTAATTCCTAAATGATGTTTTTAGTAAATGTAATTAGAAGGGTTAGAAATATATGAAATTATTTAAATGTCTCTAGGTGAAATGCATATTATATTAATGGGAATTATATTTAACAAAAAATATTATATAGTTTTTTGGGGATTCTATGAAAATATAAAAGGTCACGAAATAATGACTAGTTGTTTGAAAAAAATAACATAAATGGTCTAAGAAAATGGAGGAAACATAAACAATATCTGAAGTTAAATGGAATTTATTATAGAACGTGAGTTGGAAATAATTATTCCGTACAATGTTCATGAGAAGCTGACTAAAATTGGGAGAAAATAATGGCTTAGGTTGAGAAGCATTTCTCATCCTAAATGTCACTCATGATGAAGAAAACATTCCTCCATTATTTAATGATATATATTTATATTCCTTTATTCTAATATAGAAATAATTGAAGGAGATGGATGAATCCATTTAGAGGAACCACATAATTGATGAATCTATGAAATCGTCACCAAATATTGACTCTGGGATTTCAGAACAGCTTTAAAAAATTTTATGTTTAGGTATAACAATTAAACTTTTAACTTTCATTATTTATTATATTAATAATTTTGATTAAGAATGATTTATTATTTGATGAAAATATAATATAAAGGGGATATATAAATTTTCACCAAAATTTTCTATTTTTTATTTTTGTGCATGGTTTAGAATTTAATCATTAATTGTGATTATTTCAAACCCCGTAAATGAGAAATTTCAATTTATGAGAATCATTTCACATGAATCGATGTTTATGGACAATAAGGATAATCTTATTTTTATCATTATAGTTTTATTAATAGGGTTAAAACATGTATACTTATATTATATTCACTAATGTATATATTATAAGAGAATTATGCGAGATCATCCCAATCTTTGAAGTGATCAATTAATTTCCATACATGGGAGAAGATCGTGTTTTTAATAAGAAAGATGAACTGAGTGGACCCCACATATACTTTTCATTTGATTATCAACAGGCGGGATAAAATTTACACGACATATTTACTTGAATGATATCTTTTGATGTTAATAATAAAATAAAAATGTGTAGATTATTTATCTCACGTTGAATTTGTTGTTTAAAAATTCAATATGTGTTGGTAGATGACCTGGTGACACATTGAGAATTATTATAGGCTCTGGGGATTCTAGGATATTGAAGTTTTCTATATTTTTAATGTTATACTTGTTGAAATAATCTTTAAATGTAAAATATTTTTTCTTATTAGTAATTCACAGTGATTACAATAATGGAAGATGATTAAAAAATTTATTTTCATGAATATAATAAGAAGAATGGAAGTTGGAAATGAATATATATATTTCTATATTATGTGTGCATTGTTTTTATTGCATGATGAATTATTGAGTACTCGAATATTCTGTTTTTTTAATTTTATGGTAATTTTATTTAGAATATTTTCCTTGGGAATATTTTATATCTAATGTTGAAGAAAATATTATTCTAAAACCAAGAAGTCAGTTGTTTCTTTGGAATCATCCTAGTAACAGTATTATGGGTGATGTTTGACAACCAGTTTTGACTAGTTGTTCCTTAAGGAATGAAATAGAAAATGTCTCTTTCTTATCTCAAATTTAACCTAAAAATCCTTAGGGGGGTTTAGATGATGAGTATTGGATTAATGAAATTCAAGATAATATTAAAAAGTTTAAGAGGGAAAATTGTAAAATGTAGCTAAACGACCTAAAGAAACCTCTTTAATTGGAGTGAAATGGGGTTTAGAAAAGAATTGATGAAAATTGAAAAATTGTTAAAAAATAATGTTGTTCTTGTTGATAAGGGTTATAATCAATAAGAATTCATTGTCTATGAAAAAGAAAAGCACCAATGTCAATGTAATAATCTATTTTTATACTTATTACATTTTCAACATTATTTAATATCACTATTTTTCAAATGGATGGGAAGTGTGATTTTTGTAATAAATATGTTCAGGAGGAATATTATGTTGAATGATTACATGGTTTTGAAATAAAAAATCATGAATATGTTTATAAACATACCAAATCAATATATTCACTTAAACAATCCCCTAGAGCATAGTATGATTGGTTTATAAGATTTTTATGTCAAAATAATTTTGATAAGGGAGTTGCGGATCCTACTCTATTTATAAGAGAAGTAAATAAAAGTATTATGACTATGAAAATCTATTTTGATGAAATAATATTCCTATCAAATAAAAAATCGTTAATATATTCCTTTGAGGATCCTATGATATAATATGTTGAAATTAGTATGATAGGTGAGTTAACATAATTTACTTGTTTTAAAATATCACAAAAATGAGATAGGTATTTTGTATGTCAATGTAAGTATTTAAAATATCATCTTATAAAATTTGGAAACATATATACTAAAAGAATAATTTCTTTTATCAGTACCTCCAATACCATTGATCTTTATGAGGTTGGGTGATTAATTAATCATAATAATTTTAAAGGGTTGATATGAATTTTACATTACATAACATTTATTCATCCAGATTTAATGTTTTAAATATGATCATTTGTTAAATATAATTAAAATAAAAATTAATCCCATATTTAATCTATAAAAATATTCATTAACTTATGGGAACTATGGATTTAGGACTTTTTTGTTCTTCTTTAAATGCTTTTGAACTAAACAGTTTCTTGGATCCTATCTTTAGTTGTTGGATAATGGATTAGTAAAGAACATTAAGTACATTTCATTTCATATGATATTCATTAAATTCATTTTAATTTAATAAATAAAACCATGTATAACTATCCACTACTAAATCCAAATATGTGGTGGCTGGAATTTTTTGTGCTCAAGTGTTGTGGGTGGAACAGACACTCATTGACTATGACTTGAGTTTTACTAAAACTCAAATACTTTGTGATAACAACAGTTCAATTTCATTATGTAAATACCCATCAAATCACTCAAGTTTTAAGAACATATATTTAAGATACTATTTCCTTAAGGGTTACACACAAAAGGGATATATTATTGTACAATACATCTGAACTCAAAATCGACTTCCTGAAATATTTACAAAATCTATTTCATCTAATAGATTTGAATACATTAAATAGAATATAAGAATTATGAACTGGAAGTAATCAATAATATATACTTATTTTATACCCATCTACTTGCATTATTTTCTTCCTTTTCATTGGTGGGGTACTTTTGTTTTGTTGTTTTCAAAAACTTTTAATCATTTCGATTTAATATTTTTTTATGTTTTCATAGAAAATTTATTATAATATGTTTTTGGACTCATGTTCCTTTATTAAATATTTCAGAGTGATAATTCTATTAATGAATAATGGACCCATAAATTTTTTTAAAATTTTCGAAATATGATTTTTCTTAAAAAAAGTTTGATTAAAATTATATCATAATCAAATTTTAATATAATCAGTTTATATTTCTATAAAATTTACGTTGATTTATCAATGAAAAAATAGAAGAATTTTAATTTCTAATAAAAATATAACTACTTTTCTTACAAAAACTAATGAATTTAGTATTTACATTAAAACCCATCTTAATATATTAGTTTACAAAAACCATAAATTTCAAGGTAATCATACTGATAAATATTTTCACATTGGATGGTGACCATATATTATTTTCTATTTTCTTAATGTGTCATTGTATTTGTTATTTTTTTAAAATGTTTAACTTATAATTCTATAAAAAACATTTTTGTTTTTCTTTTCAATGTGTTTTAATAAAATTTTCCTATTCATATTCATTCCCAATAGGATAAAATGCATCAAATATTGAATGATAAATTTTATTAATCTTTCATCATATTAATATAAACCATCAGATCATATTTTTTTAATATCAACCTTGGATATATTTTAAAAGATAAAATAACACCCCATGAACCTATATTAGTAGGGTAACCGCTATGTCCCACATCTGGTTTTCCACATTTCTTATCACGAGTAGTTATTGCCTTCAAATTGCTCATAATGAAATCATTCTTTTCCTTCCGATTCAATGGAATAAGTCTTTATTTGATAGAATATTTTGCAAATTATAATAAATGATCTGGATTCCATAAAGGACAATCACATGATATTTTTATGATAAATATAACTATTCTTTTAAAATTATAATTGATTTTTTTGTTTGGGAATCATTCTGCATAGAAAAATCTGACAATGATTTTGATCTTCTCTACCTAGATCTTGATCGTGATTTGTATAACTCAGTTAATATTTTCAGTGAAGGTGGAATAGAAAAACATTCAATTTCCATGTTTGGTAATTGGTATAAGTTTTATTATTAAAGAAATACGAGTATGGAATGGGTACCTTTAGAAGGAGAAGCTCATTTCCCATCACATAAGCATCCAGATGATCTTAGAGTGTTTAATAGGAATACAGAATATGATTCATTGTTAGATAATTATGAAACATTCATGTGGGTATCCCATATAACACCAAATAACCACGTAATTTATTTATGGATGTAAGGTATTATAATGTCGATTAAGGGAGATCATGATACATTAAATTTATCTAATATTTTCATAATGGAATTTATAATAATCATGATAAAGATACATTTTGTGAGTTTTATTTTCATAACTATATAAAATATGATTTTCGGAACAATAAATTAAAATATAATCATGTTTATGAACACATTAAATAATTTTTTGGTGGAATATATTATGTTTTTCAATATTTCCAACAAATTGGCTTAGTTGAGGGAAAATATATCCTTCATAAGCGACGATACAATAAACCAGATGAGGATAATGATTGCTAGATTGAAAATGAAGTCTTTTGAAAAGACTAATGAAGATTTCATGGAGGTAGAACAATCAAGGAAGCTAGAAAAGATTGATATGAAGAAGAAATGGAAAGCATATACATCCCTGGAAAAGAAATAGAATATAAAAAAGTGAGGTCTTGATTTTGTTTATTAATATTAGATCAAAAATAAAACTAAAAAAAAGTTAGGGGAACCAAAAATCAAACTTGAACCTACTGTGGCAAAGTATTTTAGATTAAAATCTCTTAAATTGTTATAAATATAATCCATGAAAATGAAACAAAATAAAATATTACAAGTTTCACGGATTTGTGAATCTTTGATGAAATGTGTAATAGATGACCATGAGGATTGTTGTTCTCCCAACCCCTCAACCCACTCATGAAAATCCAGATACAGGATTATATTTTCACTATTATTTGAATATTAAATTGATCCTTTAGTGGTTATTATAGGTAAAAGAAAATATTTTGACCATGGACCAGAACCACCTATTCTTGAAAAAGAATCATGAACCGACACGAGTATGAAATTGAAACTTAAGAATAGATATACTGATCGAAGACTATCATGATAAATTTGTTAATGAAGATGTAAAGGGGAACGAAAAATAATAAACATGATGATATGAAGAATAAGAAAGTAAATATGAATAAATTGAATAATATGTTTCAGAATACAAAGAGAAAGAGAATGAAGAGGATCAAAATGAAGATCCTAATGAAAATGTTAAAACTCAATCAAATAAGAAATATGATAAATTGTCCTCATCAGATATTACTTATAAAATTATAAGGATATTATAGATAAATGTTATCAAGACATGTGTCCCCATCATATGAAGAAGAATAGTCATCATCAAATAATGAAAAAAAATCAAAATTATAAAACAAAGGCCAATGATAAACCCAATACTAATAAAAATATAGAGATTCTTGAGTTATCACATGATAAAGAAGTTGATGATTGGGAAATTTATATGAATGTTGAAATTATTGTTTCAAATGTTGATAAAAATATAGGTAATTAAGAAGTAGTTAGACGAAGTAGAATACATCCTTCCAGGATTAAACATGATGAGTCAGACTCATCAAAAACCTTTTTATAAGGAGTTGATTATATTTTTCATTCATTGAAATTGTTAAAGGGAAATATTACTTAATTAAAAAACCTTAAAACTCAAATCCAACTCATTCTAGAATCTTTAATTGAGAAATTAGAATCAATCAATATTATTACAAAGAATGTTATAAGTCTTGAAGCTCAGTTGAATGTTTTTTAAGATCCCTCCCAAAATCATAGAATTCCATGTAATCAAATTTTAATGTGGTCTCGTAAAGTTGATGTTAACCAAAAATTGTAATATGTGGATTTTTTTGATTTAATGAGTAAATTTAATGAATAATCCAAATCATTCAATTAGTTATCAACAAACATGTCTGATAGAGTCATATATATGGAATACTTTGGGGATAAAACAGATAATCATACTAAGAATGTAAATTCATTGAAATGAAATATATGTTATATGTAGTTAGATTTTACTAGACTCAAATATTTTAAAATTCAAATTAATCAATTTTGTAATTAGAACAAATAAGTTTTTTAAAATTACCAAATTCATGAAGATGTGGTCGATAAACTGGAGAAGGATCGAAATAAACTCAATAATATGAATTCAAATGTAAAAACCCAGATGAAGAAAGTATATTTTTCATCTTGAACTCTTTTTTTAAATATATTTTTAAACCATTTAAATCATTTCTCTAAGAATGAATTATTTTCTCATCCAAATTTGATCTATAAAAATGTTTTCTAATTTTGATATGTGGAATATTCTTTCATATTTTTATATATGATTAGTTAATTAATTTATTTTTGTTTAATATTTTTTTTATTCTATAACATTTCAAGAGACATAATACTTTTACAGATTCTTTTTTAAAATCACAAAGGTGAAGAATTTTACAGAAAGAGGAAGAAGTATTCTTAAATGGGTAGAATCTTTTAAAATATGGAAGTTGTTGAACAACGGGGTATACTTATTTAATAAGAACAATGAAACACTTAGGGGAAGATATTTTCCAAATGTAGAGATAATAGTATGTGACATCATTTTAAAAATCATATTAAGAAGATTTATAAACTCAGGGGGAGGGGTTAATGATAATTGATTAACTCTGAATATGAAGTATATTAAATAAAAATTACAGTAATTTTTGGTGTTATTTTTCCATTACATTTTGGGGTTTATTCTTTCTAAAAAGGGGGAGACTATTGAGTTAGAATTTATATTTCTTAATATATGTTTTTTTTAAATCACAAACACTTTTATAAAATCATGCTTACTAACATGTAATTTTCAATGTGTCTTTGAATGTTTTTTGTATAAAATATCACCTTTTACTATACAAATAATAAGTAAAATTGTATGATGAAAATAAAATGTACTATATTCAATATGATTATCATAATGAGATTGATTCGAATAAATTGGAAATGCCTTTATTAGGATCACAAGTTATAATTTCTATCATGTCAATCATATTAACAAATTATTAGCAATTAGATTGATACTATTGCCGATAACATCAAATAGATACTCATAAAGTTTATCATATTGACTATTGTAAGAAATTATATTAGAATGAATATGTTTATAATCATTTTAAGAAGATATATTTATAATGAAAGGAATAAATATAACACTATGATGGTGTAAAATAATAAGACATTGGACCGTATATTATAATAGATCTATTGAGTTTTCGGTTGCCAAAGTCGACGCAACAAACTCAGAGAAATATGACCATTGGATGATCAAGATGACCATTTGTGGGGTGGCTATAAAGACATGTTCATTCAAAGTTTATGGATATTTTTGGGTATATATTGATTCATTTTAATTTTTTCAACTTTTGAGATCTCTGGAGATTACATATTGTGAATACCATGTTCCTGGTATTTGTAATTGTATAGAGTTTTTAGTTCTAAGGAAACCATGCCATGTTATCTCTTTAAGAACATTTTCATTGTAATCGGCATCCAATTATTGTATAATTATTAATATTACAGGGATACGATTATAAGGAACTTGATCTATTAGATCAAGGACTACTGAGGCTAGGTAGATAAAGAATATGATCATCATATGTAGGGATTCTGGGCATTGGATGATAGAACCATTCTAATCTTCATATAAACAGCTTTCCTGGTAAGATATGACATATATTCATGTATGTATAAAATTGGGGATAACTTTAGTCTAGTTAATAGAATTATTTTATCTTATGGTTAAAAGATTTGTATTTTTAATAGAGGGAATGTTATTCTTTTTGTGCAATTTTTTGGTTGATTTTCTAAGTGTTTAATTCGATTTCACTATTAATAGAAAGTGAAACATAATATTCTCCTATGTATTCTGTTTTTTCTATCTATTATATTTTTATTATGATAAAAAAACTATTTTTATTTGGGTCTATATTTATTTTGATATTTATAATACTTTGGCTAAATAGTATTGATTCTGATTACAGTTATGTGAATTTGATAATCAGGCCTAGGGCCGAGTCTGATAATTTTACTTAAAGAGGATTTTGTTTTTTAGTTTAATTAATTTAACCTAATTTTTTAAAACTATAATTCACTCACCTCTTGTATTAATTCCATCGTAATAATATTCATGTGATACCAACCAGTAAATTGTTATATATTAATCCAAAAAATACAACCTTCATGCACTGTAAGTCTGCTTGTGGATGTCTCCATATTTTGTGAAAGTATCATCCCAAAAAGTAAATTTAGTAAAAAAAAATACATTCCCACCTCCACAAAACAAATAAATACCTCTATTCATCTAATATTTTAGGGGACACATCCATTGTTATTTTTTAGAAGTTAGAATTCTTGAAACATTATCACCCACAAGACAAAGAATATATATATCCCTACATGTAGCCATATTTTGGAAAAAAAACCTCCCATGAGTTCCTGAAACTCATGGACCATGGTTTAGATTAATTTTTTTGAATGTTCGTGAACTTTATGGTAGAGGATAATCCTTTGTAATAATATATATTTCATGACATAATTTTCCTTCACAATACCTTCCCCATAGGATCAAAGATGCTTCCCCAAGGTAGAGAAGCACTGTTTCACAAATATCTTGACGTCAAAAAAGGATGAAATTATAACCCCCCCCCAATCAGCATGTAAAAATCATCATGATTCCACCATTCATAAAGAATACAATCAAGAAAGTTGATTTCGCAAGGGATGTAATGCCAGTCTAAAATAGTTCTTTTGTGATCTGATCTTCTTCATGACCAGTATTATCAACCCCCATGTCTGGAACTATTGCTTCAAGAATTGAATTGATATTTATATATCCTCTTTCTCCAAATTATAATAATCCATATTTCAGGACCCTTATATGATACCTCATCGTGGTATTGTTCACACCTTTCATTATCCAATGGTAGTTGTATAATAGACATGTAAGCCCTAATGGTGGAATCTTTAAGAAAAATGGTACACCATTCCCTGTAGGGATTCCTAGTTTTGTATCCTCCTATAAAACCAATATATGGCCTCCCTCACCATTATTTATAAAGAGTCACAATTCTAGATCATTCTCTCTTACATGGAAATTTTCTCTCGGGGAATATCCCCCCATGTTAGAGTTCTATGGTGTTAATATGCATAGCCTAACTTCCAAGTCACACAGTGTTACATTACATGAAAAAGTCTGTGGAACATGATGTTAATCTATATCCCTACCCTATGTGATGGACTCAAGATTTCTTGTGTATGACTATCATTGGATGACACCTCACCTCATGAAATGTGTAATAAACATAGGCTTCCTCTTGTATTACTCTCATGGGATTACACTAGGCAGACCATATGAGTAACCCCCACACCATCCTGGGATGATCCCCCTACACCATGAATACCACATGAATAATCCCCTTCTATTACCTTCGTTGAACTAATTCCATGATGCAAGAATCCATACTACACAATGTTAAATATCATGGACTAGTCCTATTACATGAACATAAATTTACACTCAAACTAGTTGTGTTTTGATCCCTTCTCCTAATATGGTACTTAGGATGCCTCTATGAGGGTCAGTCCCAAAACCAGAATTAAATATATATAGGTCATTCCCCTTAAAATTGGTACTAAAAAATTGTTAACATCTTGTCCATTGGTTCAAAATTGAATCCAACCAACCTATCCCCACTAGATGATAAATCTATTACTAACCAATCCCAACAGGATATAAAACATGGGACATACATATCCTCAAAAGATGTGAAACCTATAGGGAACCTATCCTCACAAGATGTCAAACCTTTGTAGAGCCTATCCTCATAAATCATTAAACCTATTAATATCTTATCCTCGTATTAAGTTAAACTCGTTACCATCTTATCCCCATAATATATTGAACATATGACCAAAATTTCTTTATATGATGTCAATGAAATGGCCAACTGGACACCACAGTACATTAAACCTATCACCAATATATCCTCACAATACATTAAACATATCACCATCATATCCCCATAGTATGTTAAACCTATGAACAATCTATCCCCACAACACCCTAAACTTGTTCCCTATTAGGATGATCTAGTATCTCTATATAATTGAAAAAATATGGTATTTCTTAGGTAAAAATCCTCATATGTATTACACCCCTAGATGAAATTATCCCATGAAGTACATGGGATAACATGTGTTCTATACATGGGATTACTCATATATGAAACAAAACAAAATTTTATAAGGGATGCCTTTATATGTTCCCAACACACCTAATTTCCAAAATTTTCTACAAGTGTACAATATCACTATCAGCATCATTTATAGGTAGGTTCACTACCCTTATTGAAGAAGATTAATTAATCAACTTCCATATCAAGATAGAATTGGTTTTAAGATTTTGTAACATGAATTAAATATACGAGGGAGACTTGGAATAAGATATGAGTGATAAGGAGGGATCCATGGATGACAAACTAACATCCCATCATCATCTTTTGAACACGGAGTTTACATCACTAACCATGGTGATGTAGGTCACTCACCATTTGAAATAAGGTACATAGGGAACCCACCAAACAACCTTGGAGAAGGAGTGACCAATTCCATGGAAGAAACCACTTCAAGAGTGGAACATAATGAGGTTGTGCATCATGACACTCAGAAACATGCCATGTCTTGATTGAGTGAAAAAAATAACCTTCTAGGATGTGATGATTATTATGTACCAAAGTTTATAGTCCTCTCACTATAATTATTAGATATTCCCTAGTACTTGAAATCCTCTGATCTATAGGGTGGAGTGCATAAGGTCATCTAAGAACCCATCTTGTACATGTGAGGGAAAACTGGGTCGACGATGTTATATACCATAATCAAAGAAGGTAATTTCTTTTTCATTACTATGTAGGAAAGTTATATAGTAGAATATTATATGTCTAGGCTTGGTAATGATATCATTAATGGGAGTCGATAAAACACTTGTATAGGGAAACCCATGTTTTCAAGAATGGGAAAATTAATCTTGAGATTTTCTGGAAATAGTTTTGATGTTATTTAGCCTTGGGGGATAAATGTTTTGTGAGATGTTACTGATTTATGAGATTTTACCAATGGGATGGAAGATAATGTGCTAAAAATTCATTCAGTATGACATGAATGTAGGTAAATATATTGACAAGAAACTCTCATGTTATGGATATATATACTATATATGATATATCTAGCAATATAAATTGAGAATTAAAGCCCTTGAATTTCTTGATAAATGGAATAAATTAATATTATCTGTCATGTAAAATAACATTTTATTATAATAAATGGTGTGACCTTGTACCTATTGTTATCTTTTGTCCACTTTTCAATTGTGCTTGATCATTTTATTGACCATTTTATCCATGGTTTTGTTGACCGTTGTAGTGAAATGCCTATGAGTCATCATAAAATTAAACACCAAGATATTAGTAACAATCAAAAACATCATGTAGTGGTGTCATAACTTCTTATAGATATTATGTATAGGAAGGATGATCAGCTCTTTGATAGTTTTATGTGGGTCATGAAAACCATGGAGATGGATTCATGTCATGTAATCATTTTTATGTATGATATGATAAGTCAGTTCTAGATTCTACATCCACCCACATTCATTGTGATAGAGGCCCTATGGAATTAGATTTATGGATTGAATTCGTCATGTTGTTCTTTAGTAACATGAACACACCCATACAGAGGAGGATGAAGCTTGTTTTCTATATTTAATTAAGACCAGACAATCACTAGCGAGGCATCATAGTACTGGATAGATATAATAAGGATTTGACTTGGAAAGGCTTTGATGAAAATTTTCTAAGACACATAGATCCTCATATGCTGAGGGATGAATGGTATCAAGATTTTCTATGACTGATATAGGGGAACATGTTAATTATATACTATATTAGCCTTTTAATAGTTAGGAAATGGTTTTATCCTTCTTCAAAAAGACATGATATAACTAGGTTTAGGAACATATAGTTTGGTATTTGGTTAGAAATAAATATGTAGGTGAATTTATTCCACAGTAGAATCCTCTATAATGTGATGATTTAGGCTCTAATAATAAAAGGGAACCTGAAGGTAGACTCATGTAGTTATAACATAGGTACGACCAGATAATCAGGAGCTACAATTTTGAAGGCAATAAATGATGATATAAAAATTTATTTCATAGCATTGGTGGGAATAAAACCAGGGCTGTAGACAACCATATGAGGACCATAGTGAGGTGACCTTATTTTAGTGTAGTAGGGATGAACATAAGTGTTGTCAATTTCCCAACCCTATAATGGAGTTCCAAGATTGTTGGATTATAGACCAGATATAGAAGTTAAACAGGATCACATGGTAATCAAGTGGTGCCTGATTATCCTGGCATGCAATATTTTTTGGAAGTTACTCAACTACCCTAAATATGGACAAGTATATGGAGTTTCCCCAATCACTCACACTAGGATAGGGGAGTGGTATGTCAATACATGATTTATAGTATCATAAGGAAAGAGCATCATAGGGTAGTCACCATAGAACCCAGGGAAAATGAGTGTGTAAGATGAATTCTATTTAGGCTACTCTTACCCACCTGGATGTAGGAACGTCCACTATTAGAGGTAAAATTATATTTTTTATATACAATTTCTTGATTCTTTGTTGATATAAGTTCATAAATTACCTTTATATATGGATAATCTTCCATCATATTTGGTTTGTATACAGAAATTTTAGATGAAATTATGAATATTGAAACAATTCTATGGATATGATCATATGGTATTAGATGATGTGAGGAGTGCCCTCGTAAAGATGGAGGATATAAATTTTTCTATTATTTGAGTATGGTGAAAATGGATGCACTGGATTTGATTCTGGGTATCATTTTGATAGTTATATAGCAGTAATATATCCTCTATTATTATAGTATAGTGATATTATAATATCCATAAGAGACCACTATGTATATTGGGATGAATGTAATCTCCAAGATGGTTGTACCCGACCAACTCTCTATAGATTGGATTTCATTAAGGATAATTTAGAAAGGTTTATTTCTTAGATGATGAAATGTCACAGTAGATTAAATTTCCTACAGTTGTGGAAAACATTCAGGTTGACTTTTCTGAATATTTCTCATACTAACCACCCAAGAGGGAAATAATGTTCACTATCCAGTCAGTTCCTATAGTTAAAGCTATTTTTATCTCTTGTAATATGATTCAAATTGTATATCATTAATAGTTGAATGATAATTAGTATTATCTAGAAGATAATGGATTAATGTGAATTGGTAAATCATTTTTTTGGGGGAGGGGTCTCCCTTTTTGTTCTATAAGAAGGAAGATGGAATCTTGCACTTGTGTCTAGATTAGAGAATTATGAACAGGATGATTATAAGAAACTTTTACCTCCTTATGTGAATCAAAAATATCTTCCATTAAAGAATATATTCCAAAATATTCTCCAATATTGACCATAAGTCAAGGTGTATTCAGTTTATGTACATACAATTTGGCTACTTTATGGCAGTGTTAATCCTTAACTCTATGTTGGAAACCATAATTTTAGAACCTAGAGACTTGAATTTCGATTGGAAAATTATTTATTTTATGGAATAAACCATGAATTTACATATTGGAATTAATTTGGTAAATTTGTTAAAACTAAAAAAATTGTATGAGAAAAGTAACTATGGTAAATGATATGTTTAATGGTATCATCCATTATAAAGAAAATTTGCATGAATTAATAGTTGAATGTAAATCTAATGGGAATGATAATTTTTAATTTAAATTAATTAACTAATATTATATATATTTAACATGTTATACATTTTTTGTAATTTATTAGGCATTAACTCTTACATTCATTGATACACAATGTGTCTGATTCATCTTGGAATTTTAATTCTCATTGGATCTAATGGAAATGAACATATAAGTGTCCCAATAATGGGAATTATCATACAATACATTTTCATGTGAAATATATCAATCACCCATGGAATTGGAATATGCATATTTTGTTTTTGTATTAAATCTTTTACTGGTGTTTTTCATGGGAATACACGAGTACTCTGTGGTGTGTATAGACATAGACATTTTACATTGTGCTGAAGAATTTCTGGGATATCCCTTTGTATCAAATTGTAACTCTTCAGTTAGCGGGTTTAATAGATGTTATGTATTTAGTTTATAATTATTTCTATCATATATTGAACTATTTCATTAATAATTAAACAAAATTATTATTTTAGACATTATTGGTGGGGACCAACTATGTTTTATGCACAATGTATTTGGGCTATTGTTTTGTACCAATGATGATTTAATGTATGGAGATATGGAAAAGGGTATGGTGCACTAAACATTATTGTCTTGTTTAATAGTTGGGATTGGATCTTGGATTTGGGACAAAAGATGGGGTTTGTGACTAGTTTTGGTACTCTTAATTTCAAATTCCTTCTTATTATTGATTTATTTTATAACATTTAGTATGAAATCCATATGAAATTTCATGGTTTGATTACATAAAATTGATCTGGATATTTCTTATTTTTTAGCTAGATTTGATTTGTATATCATGTTTTCTTCTATGGTTATTGTTCTATATTTGACGGTAAATTCTCCGCACTATACTTATTAGACCCTCTCTTATATTCAGTAGCCTCTATCATAGAGGGAGGCATGCATGAGGTTATATAGTGACCCATCTCAGTAATGTGAGGGACAATCAGGATCAGGAAGTTACATATATACCTCAATATTTTGGATCAACACTATATCCTGTAGGGTAATATGTAAAAAATTATTTAATATATAAAACTTAATCCTTATTTCAATTAAAAATAAACCATAATGCAATAAATATTCTTGAAAATGGCTTTATTTGTAAGTAACACACCCATGGTCATGTTCTAAAGGATGCCAAAACTAGGACACCACTAGTATGAGGGTCCTTATTGATCCTAAGGGGATAGAAACTAGTTCTAGGAAATCCCGGGAATAGACTTGGTAATGATTTTACCCAATAATAAGTTTTATATGAATATAAAAAAACCAATAAAAAATTGTAATGATATATACATTTAAAATACATTTGTTCCAAATATAATATGTTGAAATAAATAATGTGGTAATGAAATTAAAACCAATAATCTCACTTCTCACCCACTTTCTCCTTCCTCGAAAATGAACATACAGGTAAAATTGCACCAATATATTTCTTTTCATCAGCCTCAACAAAATATCTATACCTTTATGTATATAATTATTTAAAATCATAATTAGCCAATGAAAATCATATAAAGGGACACGTGGTGATCTTATATAAATGTAAATTTATTTCCTACCAAATCAGTTAATCAGAACCATAGGGTGAATGTGAAAAAATAAACAATTAACCTAAAATGTAAATATTCAATCAATACTCAAAGATATGTCTAAAGAAGAACCAATATCTTACAAGTAATATATAATAGGCCTAAGAACAAAATAACTCACAAGGGGAACAAAACCAAAAATTCAATAGAAAACCCATTGTAATTATTTATTATAAAATGTTGGTGTGAACATAAGATAAAATTTTGGTTTTCACATGATTTGTAAAAACAATAAAAATAATTATCACAAGCTTTCATTTCGAAACAACCATGCCATTATATATAAATTGATATAATAATGATTAATAATTTTAGATTATACATTTAAATCGAGGAATGAGGGAAATTGAAACATGGAAGACAACCTAAATAACTATTTATCCTTGTTTCCTAAAAATATCATGAAAACACGTTTTCATACAAGGAACCCCATTTCTAAAATAACTTTTATGAAAAAACAAACCATTTTCCTTTAAAACCTGAACTTTAAATCCTAAAAAAATAACCCATTTGAAGGTAAAAAAATAAAAATATAGGTGATACATAAGTCTAAAATATACACCATAAAATCATGGAAATACAATATAAATAAAAAAATTAATCAATAGTGATAATGGTAAAACAATATTGGAAAAACTTGGTCAGATCATAAGGAAAATCCCCTAAAGTGTCCCTAAAAAGGACCTAGCATCATTGGTACAATCCCTTGGCTCTAGTAATGTAGGGCATAAATTGGAAATAAAGGACCCTATCTAGAACTATTGAACATTAATCATCTATGAAAGTATCATTGGACATTCTAAACATGAAAATCCCAAGAATTATTTCATCCAAGATAATGAAACTACTTCCGACACAATGTATTTCTACTCAATTTGGTCTAACAAACTAAAAGTATGCATGAAAAACTCCCTACTAAACCAACATTCTCGATTAGGATTTTAAATCACCTATGTCATACCCTATATCCTTATGAGTCTCATGAAAAATAATATGAGGTGAAAAGTCAATAATAATATGTGTAAAATATAAATTGTATGAAAAAAACTCACACCTCACCTCCCAGACCCTCACAAGAAGTATCCTCAATCACACATTCAAGCATAGAAATCACCAAATGTGTTTCAATATAATGCATCCCGAAGGAATCAAAATACACCTTTGAAAAAAATAAACACACAGGTCTCAAAGTGGGTCTCCCACATTTATAAAACCTTATGTAGAATGTTCTAACAATGATTTCACAAAAGAGCATGAGAGGAAAAGCTATTTTTTGTATCATTGGAATCCAACATTTCAAGAATCATTTGAATTTTTTTTACAAAACGAGTTCAATCGATTCATTTTTGAATCTTAGGGTTTAAAGCATCACATAGTGGTAGGGATTCTCAACTGCAAGAACGTCATAGTGAGGTTCGCGACTGCAGAGGATCTCACTCTTACGTGGTCCAGCGCCCCCCGTAGATGCAACGACTGCTCCTTCCACGTCTTCTGTTGGTCCTTTTGTTTCCACTTGAAGAGGGATGCTCCAATGATAGAAATATGGGTATGTCTTCCGGGACTTCCTCTCCCCTTTCAAAACCCTACTATCTTAAAGGTTATTGGAAACCTCTTCGTGAAATTCTTGTGCTCCGACAGTTGAACTATAGTTGCATACCACCCCGTTTCCCCCTTATATGCGTCGAGGATGATGTTTTGAAGTTACTGATGGACTAGGTCTGGATTAATGTAGGCGAGGACCTTCGGTGGAAGTAGGCTATTGTTTATAAATCGTGGCCTGATTACTGTGAATCCTGTGGCCGGCTCGGGCATCTGGCTTCTGTATGCCACAATAGGTATCAAAAAGGCAGTAAAGGACCCCGTCAGAAGATTCCTGGGGGAGATGGTGGCTCCCTCAACCCGGTGTCTATTGGGGACCCCCTTGATCACGGAGGCAAGGTGAATGAGGACTGTTTTGAAACTATTGAAAGATGATGGGTGTATGGGCCTGATCAGACCTCTACGAGTCCTGTACTCCTTGGTGTGGGAGCACAGGCTGTTCAGAAATCTCCAAGGTCCAGGCAGCTGGAACCAAAAGTTTCTGACATCTTTAGAAGACTGAAATGTGATCTGGGAGTTGATAGTCCATCTCAGGCAGTGTAGGCCATGGATGTTGTGCCTCTGTGTAGCAGTGTGGACCACTTAAATGGAATACTAATTTTCGGAACAATAACAGGATGTACAGGGGCTGCAACAGTTATGCATCTGGTTCCATCAACTAATATCATTAGAGATGTGGTGCTTGGAGAATTATACGTTGATCTTCCCACTTGTAAGGATACTCCATGGTTGGTCCTAGAGAATTAAAATACTGAAGTTCAATTTATGGGTTGTGGATATGAGCAACAAAGTGGCCTAGATATGCCAGTGCTGGTCTCGCAGGTATGGTCGTCCTATGCTGAGAAGGTCAAGTCTTGGGGTGTCTTGGGACCCTCAGACAGAAACACCCTTGGTGCTAAATCTGAAATTTACCAGAAGGCTGGGAATGGGGGGAAGAAAAATGGTTTGGGGAATAAAGTAGGAGAAGGATTTACAATCATGTTGGGGAACCAATTTGAAAGTTTATATGTTCACGAGCCACCATAAACCCAAGAGGTGGATACTTCATGAGATGACAACTATAGTCAATTCTCAGTGGATAACATGGACCGAATTCAAGGGGAATCTCATAGTCCTAAAATGAAGAAGGGGAAAAAGGAACTTGAGACTTGGGGAAGTGCATAATGGTCCAGGGGGAAAAACCCAATGCACATAAGGATTACTCCCACTTACCGAAACCGATGGAGACGAGGTCGGCCAAGAAGGAAAGAAACAGGGAAATCAAAGGCCTTCAGAATGGGGAAAGTGAAGCATCAAGTTGGAAAACAACAGACAAGGAGGAAGAGAATGGCGAGTGCTTGAAACATATCATGCACTCCATGGATGAAATGATAGACAAGGTTATCCGGACCAATGTATTAGAAGAGGAGATTAAACGAATTTATGCAAGAAGGTTTCAAGTCGATGCCAACGAGGAGCAAGAATCATGGATAGATAAACAAGATCTAATTTTGGGTCGAGGCTTCAAACAGAGCAAAACCAACTCAGAGAAATTCATTCAGACAATGGAACGGATGATCCCTCACTTTGAAGAGCTTATCAGAGAGGATCCAGATATGCAGGTTACTACGCTGTAATGGGAACTTTATTGAGTAGATGATTCAAGTAACCTTAGTCTAGTGTTTAATCATTTTGTGAGTTCTTTCATCACATAATGGTCTCTTGTGTGTGAACATTGGTTTTCCATTTTTCCTCAAAATAAAATAATAAAAATTTATATTTGGAGGGAAATCAAACATGGAAATACAACTCATTTTATTTTAAATCATTTATTAAAATAAACAGAATTATTTCCAAAGAAATATAATGGTGCTAAGTTTCATTTTTATAATAACACACATTCCCATTTTAAATGAAATTCCAAAACCCCCATGGACCCACAACCTCAAAATGATTTTAAAATAAGTAAAAATCCTCAATTTTCTCAGAATAGTGATTTAAAATAAATCACACCATAATTAAAATTATATTGATGTCAAACATGCTTCCAAAAATTAAAACATCTTTTGAAAATAAAAACGGTCACCAATTACCACATTGAAAGATACCTAAAATCATTCCCATAAATTAAAATATTTTAAATCCATCATAATTAAATTTGGTTATTCCATGATTTTATAAATCCAATAATAGAATTAAAAATGAGTTTATACAAATTTAAAGGGCCACAAAGGATTTTACACCGTCACTTATAATGTGGAAAAGGCGCATACTAAGCTCAAAACACAATCAAACATATAATATTTCCTATAAATTAAAAGGATATCATTTTGAAACACATAAAAAATTATAAAATGGATTATAATGTGGTTGTATAGAGATACCCACCTGAAACCATTGGCGGGTGGTATAAAACACATTTCCTTAAATGGTGGATTCCATATCGAGAATAAAGTGCACCTTAAACCCATAGAAATAAGAGTTGATGTAAAAATTAGAAAAGAAAAAATCCAAAGGTATTAGTATAATATCATAATAAAATATGGGAAAGGAAATTAATGGTAAAAAGATAGAAAATAATGAAAAAAAGATGAATTAACCCATTCATGGGAAGATCTCACATGAAATCATGAAGAATGACGGTCAAGCTATGTGAATTGGATAAGGGGTGGCGTTTCTTGACTAGAGCACCCTTATGGGGGATCATATGGATATGACATATTATGAGAGAGATAACTTTATTTAATATTTAATTATGGGTAAATTTGAATATTCTAATATTTTTAATGACGGTGAATCCCACATGACTTACGCACACGGTTTGACAAACATTATAGTGATAGTGCAACCCATAATTCCTATAAAACCCCCCCACATGGTTTCGCTTATGACCCTGCATGTACTAACTAAATATGAAACAACCATGCCTATTGAAAATTTTCTATTGGTAGATCCCCATGTATGGTTATTTCATGGTTTCTCCTAACTGTTCGCATCACTTAGATTGTTTAAAAATAATTAAAATTTAAAAATTATAATCCCAAAAATTATCAAAAATTAATTACCCAAAAATTTATTAAAATTAATATAGATTAAATATAATAGTGATTTGATTGTGTTACAATTCTCCCCATAATGAAACATTTTTCCACCATAATGTAAATTGTCATGTTAAATTTAATTTAGATAGGAAAACTTGTCCCCCATTGTAATACTTTTAAAAGGGTCGGAGACAATATAAGTTTTCCTAAGATCAAGTAATCATTAAACATGATCCATCCTCCATAAAAAAGAAAAAAATTATAACTGATATGAGAAATTCCAAATGTGAATCATCGTTGACCATCCAGTGGTGATCATTAAATGAAGGGAGACCGAATCGAGCTCTCCCAAACAATTATAATTGATCTAAATAGTGAAGCCTCAAACGACCACTCCTACAACCAGGGTTTCACTAAGATTACAAAAATTTCATAAAACCAAAATAGAAACCACAAGATATAAAAAATCAAAATCATTAACAATATCATCTCGATAACTGAAAAACAACACATGTGACACTAAAAGGACCCCAAATAAAAATAATATCATAATCCCGGGATCTTGTCTACAAATGAACAACAACCAAAACATAAAAACCACTAATGGTCATGATACTAGGTTACAAAAATAATTTCATCATAATTTACCAATAGAATGAAATGATAGAATACATGCCTTAATAAATGAAACTTCATGTGATCTAATAATGGACAATAATTCAGAGATAACAAGGAAAACAAGGACATCACACATTGGCTACCATATCATGATGAACCCAACCAGATCCAGTATTATAGTAGTTAGTTAATAATCTCGCATAGTTCCATACCAATCCTATACACCCAAATCACATCCCCCAAGTTCATCCCCAATCCAAAAAATAAATCAAAACACCATAAAATTACCACACCACATGGATAAGTTTAACAAAAAAACTCAACATAAGGCATAAAATAATGTGTTATATGAAAACAACAAAAATCATCACTAAAACTAATGATCATAGAAAAAAACAATAATACACAATTGAAATAAAAACTGGCAATGTGAAAATAATAGAAAGTCTACCTCAAGGATGGAAGTCTCTAAACCCATTGGTCTTGAATCATAAAACAAACCATAATCTCAAGATAGAAAACTAATAGATAATCCTCACCTAAACCCAACTGAAAATTCAAGGATCACCATTACATTTTTTCCAAAAACAACCCAACATCTATCACACATTCACATACCTAAAGTTTGTAAAACAACACATCCCTTCACACAAGGGTTCCATGATAGAGTTACATTAACAAGGGAAACATTAACCATAAAAAAATGTACATTTACTAAGATCTTCTCTGGGTATACTTTATATTCAATGGAAGATAGAATCAACCCTACCATTTATTCTATATCAAATCAACATGTCCCAACCTAATAGAGTAAAAATCAATAAATCTCTTTGAATGTAAAGAAACTTGTGTCCAAAAAATATAATCAATTTTAAAACCACTATATTCTGAATGTAATAAAAACAATTTTCTAAAAAATATTTTTTATAATCTCCCAACCACTAAGAATCTTTGAAATCTATATTAAAACCCCAATTCTATAATGAAATTCCAAAAAACACATGGTTTTTATATATAGTAATTCTTATGTAAAATAAAGAAAACCACATGAGATCATAAAATCTATTTCTTATAAAAATATAGAAAAAATATCTCACATTGTTTTCATTAAATGAAAAAACGAATAATTTCTTCAATATAGCTCAACACATTCCACCTTAAATTAAAATTAATTAATTAATGGGGTTTAAAACAAAATCATTTTTCAAATTCTTTAACGAAATCAAATATTTTAAAACAGAAAGGGAAAAAACTCCCTAAAATATATTCCATTTTATAAATAAGGCCAAAAGCATAATTTATAAAACAAATATTTAAATTTTAAAAAAAATTATAAATAATCCCAAAGGATTACTCTCAAATAAAAATAACATTTCATATAATACACTTTTTTCACAAAAACATCCATAACAACATATTCACTAAAATTCTCACATCACGAATATAAAAAACATGGATAACACATTACACGGCCAATCATGACTCTTCCCTCACCATTAGGGACCCATTAAGAATTGTCTAAAAAAATATGTTCTATGGTATATAGAAACATGACTAACATAGCCACATGGATTGATGGATCATGGGTAAGACATACAACAATCCTTATAATGTTCAAAATATCGAGTGTTTGGTCACTACCCTGGTTTATCAGGATAATAAAATCAACCCCACTCATCTCATTCCCTTTCTATCCAAATTACAAAATCTAAACCAACCCTAAGGAAATGTCAATAATTCTAGTGAAGATAAATACACAATCACCACTAATGAAAATAAAATATCAAAAAAATTCAATTGTTCCTTACCCTGTTAAATCTGGTGGTCTTCACGACAGCTGGTGACCATGAACCCTCATCGAACCAAAAACATTATTTATGACAACCAAATATTTTAAAATCACACCAAGAAATCCCAAAAGTAAAAGGGATACTCACATATAGACATAGTATTTATTGAAATATTAACTTGATATGATGGAAATTTTAATGAATTTGGATGGTTCACCGTTATGAATGATGATTAAACTGTCCACTAATAGTCATAATGGTGTTCGCAATACCCATGAGATGGAAAATTCTATCTATAAATCATGGGAATGCACTTGTGCGAGATTTCATCCAACAATGAATATTAAAGAAATAACATAATTATACTGGAAAACTAGTATGAAACATTCATTTTTTGGATATATATACCAATCATATATTCATAAATAAATAATGTAGTAAATAAATGTAAAAAACCCTATAAACTCAACCCTTTTCTCTCCTCCCTACAATGCAGAAGAACATAGAAAACTACCAACAGATTCAATTTCCATTCCCACAAGAATATATCACTTCCCTTTATCTATAAAAAGAATTAAAATACTAATGGTAGGAATTAAATCATATAATGGTCCAAACACTAAACATTACATAAAATAAAAATCAGTTCCTCCTGTATCAAAAAATTGGAACAATAGGATGAATGTGATAAAATAAAAAAACTCACCACATGCCTCAAATAAAATCAAATCATAGTCTTAAAGGGGAACCATGGACATGAAAATGAGATATAATAGGTTTGATCACAAAATAACTCATTATATAATAAATACACTCCATATCTATATAATTACATTAGTAAAATAGTTTATGAAATTCAATTGTTAACAAAAGTTAGAGACTATGTTTTTGTATCATTTATAAAAACAGATCAATAATAATTTAATATACACATTTTCAAACCATTTTCCATTTATTTAAATAGAAACATGGTTCATTAAACATATTTAATTAAATATTAATTTATTGAAAGAGGGCCTTTGGACCATGGAAAACAACATGAATCACTATTTGTCACTATTTCTATATCATATCATGACACTACCTTTTTGTAGCTAATTTAAAAAAACCAATTTCTTAAAAACTCTTAAAAACCCATTTTTCCTTAAAAAATCATACATTCAAACCATATAAATATTTCAATTTTGAATGTAAATCAATGCACACTCAAGGTGATAAATAAGTAAAAAATATGCACCATGAAATCAAGGAATCACAATCCAAATAATTCTATAATGCAATGATGTCTATGGGAAAACGTCTAGGGGAAACAAAACTAAATCATATAATGAAATACCCTAATGTATCGTAAAAATAACCTAACTCAATGGGAATCATCCCTCAACACTAGTAATATAATACTTGAATAGGTTACAAGAAACCATGGATTAGAATACTAAACATGTCACATATATAGAAGTCCCATTAAACTATTATAAAATTAACATCCTAGGAACACCTTTATTCACATGAATCAAATGATTTCAAGTATAATGGCATGTTACTCCTTGTCCAACCATCTTAATGTTTCCACAAAAACACTCTAATAAATAAACTATAACAACTCAGATTTCTACCACACTGTTCATCCATTGTGTCCCTATTAATCCCATGGAAATTCATTTACTGGGGATAAATTTGGAATCACTTGTATAAAATATAAATAATTAAAAAAAACTCATATCACACCCCCACACCCTCACATGAAGGATCCCTAAACCCAAAAATCTAGTATATTCTTCACCATATGCATATCAAGATGATGCAACCCCGATGGTGTCCGAATCCACAATGGTAAGATGTATATACACTGCTCAAATAGGGTCTCACACATTAATGATAAAATTTAATAAAATTACCACTTTAAATTAACCAATGATTTGGGATAGCCAATATCATTTAATATCATTTCCAAACTACATTTTATACATTCATTCAAACCCAAATTCAAAAACCAAAAATTTAATTACATATTGAAAATACCACTATGCCCATTTGAAATCACATTATAAAATTAACAGATCACTATCAAATTAAACCAAATATTTCAAAGAAGTATTTTTAATAAAACGCACAATTCTCATTTTAAAGGATATTCCAAAACAACTTCATAATGAAAGTGTTAAAATAATATAAATAAGGGGAATAATTGACATTTTTTTCAAAAAAAATCCATTAAATATAATGTATATCATTTATAAAATGTAATCCACATCAAACATTCATTAATAAATTTAAACCACTTTATAAAATACATACAATTACTAACAACCACATAAAATGTTACCCAAGAACATTCAATTATTTAAAATATTTGAAATCACTTATAAACCCAATTTTGCTATTTGAGTTATTTTTATATCCAATAAAAATATTAAAAATAAATTTAATCAATTTTAATGGTCCATGTGGGAATTTTAAGAAGAAGAACATGGTATGTGTATAAGATCCATGTCATGTTCAAAAGACAATAAAATATCAACAAAATCCAACTAATACATAAAACAATGTTTATAAATTCAAAAAAGTCAATTTAAAACACACTAATATATTTATAAAATGGATTATATGGGGGTTTTATAGAGAAAACTACCTCAAAACATGGGATTGTAGTCTAAAATGCACCGCCTTTGTTGGAGGATTCCCAATTAAGCACAAAGAGGCCAATGTGAACCCAAGATTCTAAACAAATTATATATCTAAAAACCTAAAACCCATATGGTTTTCGAGAACAAAATATAATAGGAGTAAGTAAAATACTATGAAATGCGGTGAAAAAAATTGATAAGAAATAACCCATAAATAGACATATATTACGTGAAATCTAGAAGAATGGTGGATTAAGAGATTATAGAAGATTTGGGGTGGTCTCAAATGAACATTTCTCTCCCAATGGTCTTATGAGGTGCATGGAGGAGGAGAGTGTAAAAGAGGTAGATTTTTAATTAAATTTTCATTGATGGAATTTCTTAACAATTGAAATCTTTTAATTAGTTTGAAACTCACACAGTTTTACTATATGGAATTCTGAACTCTAGTGTGACTGTACGACCTACACATCCCATAAAAATCCTCAAAATATTTTTCCTAGGACCCCAAAGGTCTGGTTTCTTAAAAATAAACCATGGAATTATCCAACGTCTTTTTGATAGTCCTGCATTCATAGATTATATATGGTTACTCCATACCATATATAACTCGTGTGTAGTATATAAATACAAAAAAATTAAAAAATTTATGCCCAAAACATCCAAAAAAATCCCATATTTAAATTAAATGTAAGATCCCAATTTGTTTGATAGGTGTGGATGCATATATTTAAAATTAAATATCATATTTTACTTTTATAAAAAAAAATACTGTACTGGCGAAGGGAATGTGAGTGTATAAAAACTTTTTTGAGCCGAGAGCCCCAATTTTTGTGGAATCGGAGCGAGGTGAACAGTTAGAGAAAAGTTAGTTCTAACTGTGCAACTAAAGTGTGATACCCAAAGAGGTGGAGCATGGTTTTGTAACCATTCATGGGAGCCCATGTGGCCATAAAGAACATGATCAAAAATTTCAGGTGTGTATCAAATGGTTGGTGCACGATTTCTCCTAACCATGTGTCTATCAACACGAGGGGGGGCAATTTGGATAGCGGTTATGAGTGGTTTTTCAAACCATGCACATATCATTGTGAGGGGGTGCAACCATTCACAATATGTGGGAATGGTTGATGTATGTTCTGGACAAACATTTAGCCAAATCCTGAACCTATTTAAAAATGGTTAAATTTTAATTCTTCAACTATATCTTTTTATCTATTAATCATCCCTTATTCTCCTTAATTCAAGGTAATGAAACCACTTAGGCTCCCCATTGTCAATCCTCATAGTATTGGGGAGTTATCCCATATAAGGACTCAAATTATTTAATAATTAGATGGGTCATATCACCCTCAATAATTCTATGATTCCACTTGATTCCATTTGAAATTTTTCATTACATCTTTAACATTAAATTCATGAACCGTAATATACTTGAAATAATGGGACCTTTTGAGTTTGGGATATCTCTCATGCAAGCATGAATATAAAGCTTAATTAGATTAAGAGTTTTCTACCGGTATATGGTAGGTGGTCTAGTACATTTCCTTAAAAATATTTATGACAATAACATGAAATGTTATGTCATTCTCTAAACCTTCTATACATCACCTATTAAATGTAAAATTAATTAAATACCTTACTGCCACCTTGGGATAGTTAGTATTTTAACCCTAATTTACATCATTAGATTTGTTTCTGCCATGATATGAACCACAACATAGGGTGAGTGGCTTATATACAATAACCACTTCCCCTTTTTAAAAGGTTCAAACACCCCTTCGGTGATTTTAATAAATGTATTGACTATATTTCTTAGTTCATTTATATAAACCACTCGATATGGGTTTGGGTTTCCTCCTATAAATAAAATGATTATTTTAATTTAAAGGATTGGGGAATGGAAATAAAACATACGTGGACTTTTAGACACTTTTATTATAATATTGGATGTACCTAGGTTCTGATTCATAATTTCAATGATGTTCCCAATGAACATATTTAAATTGATGAATTACATATGGAATTATGATATGCATAGCTGATACATGGACTCCATAAATGGAATTTTTTAGATCTATCACTTGGAAGATGATACTATATTATTCTATGGGTGATACATGGATACTTATATATGATGACATGGATGGTTTCATGGATAAAATAATATTATATGATAGATTAAAAAAACCTATAACAACTTGGGATATTATAAAATATTGTTTTTCAATAAATTTATTTCATCGATATTATTTTTTACTTACATCACCATGTTTTAACGAACTATGACAAAATATTATAATTTTAAATATGACCATTATTACATATCTATTAAAATTTGAAGCATGAATTAAAATTAACGAATTTTAAATATATAGTATAGTGGTTTTATATAAAAAATACACATTGGTAAAAAAGATATTTACTTTATGGTAATGTATATATATGTTCTAAAAATTCCATTTTCTAAATTGATTTTATTTATATTAGTGACAATATAAAAAGTAAATATTTATGCTTTTAAAAAAATTATTTTAAAAAATAAATATAATTTCAGAAATCCACATGTTAAAATTTTCTTAGTGTTAATTTTGAATATTTTTATGAATATATTAACTTTTCGATGAAAGTGAAAAATAAATTTTTTATTTGAAATTTCCTATTAATTTAAAAAATGTATTAGGTTCCTTTTTAAATGGGTTTGAATGTATTTTTAGTAGATTATATATTTATTAATATAATTTATCTCCTTTTAATCTATTTGATATTTAAATTTAATAGAAAAATTTTATAAACCATTGAACATTTTTCTATTTGGAAAACTGTTTTCTCACCACATATGTAAGATCCATATTAAATTAAATTTCACTACTTTTGTTAATAGAGTTTGTTAAAATAGATTCAATAGTTAGAATAATAATAGTTTATATTAATAAGGTGAAATTAATTTTTTTAACAATTATTGTAAATGGAGTAAAAATTAATTTCGACATTTAATGTCAAAATGGGTTATCGAGGGTGAAAATAAAACGATAATGGGTAAAATGACATAAATTTTTTCTAAAACACATTTAATTGAAATATATCAACCTTATCACCAAACATATTGGAACTTCTCCATTTTTGATCATTTTTCCTTATAAAAAATCTAGGTATAATTTATTCTTCATAAAATGATTCTATGTGTGTCATCACCCCCACTTATAAAAGTCGACCTCCCCTTATATCATGTTCACACATTCAAAACAAATTTTTTTTGAAAACCACAAGAAAATTACATTCTCTAAATATTTCCCCACATCATATATTTATTTTTTAGATCAAAATCTCTTATATTACAGATTATTTTCAAACCTAAATAGGTTTTTTGATGTAGATATATTGAATTAAATTGTACATTTTTGTTTCACTTATTCTTTAGACTCCATAAAATAATATTTAATTATTCTTATGTAATAAAAACAATATCTATTGTATATTTTTATTTAATTTGTTTAAATTAAGAACTTATATATCTATCCTCATCTATAAAATGGTAAATGGAACCATCAATCATGTGCATGGAGGACTACATATTCACGAGTCAATGTTATTTATTTTTTGTCACCATATCTCACAACTGGATATAATGATAGATATAATGGATAAATAAATATATATGATATATATGATATTTTTATACCTATATAAATTAATACAACACACCTTATTACCTCCTAGCCCGTTAGAAAACAATAATGTCACTCATTTGTACAGTGGACTAATGTCTGACGAAATAATGTCATGTCTTCTTCATTTTTATTTTATATAAATGGTGATAAGGATAAACTAAATGAAAATATAAGATATTTATAACATAATTGTATTTCATTAATTAAAATATTATATATACCTTCTTACATTCTAATCCATTTTGGATATGATAACGTCAATTGTGTGTACAGTAGACTACTAGCACCTGAAGTGATGTGATTTGTTTTTCACTACTTCTTTAAATGGAAGTTAATTTTGGTAGATTTAATTAATATGTGTTATATATAGGAAAAAAATAATTTTTCAAAATTTAATATATTTTTTAAACTTATTTCACTTCATCCATCAAGAAAATAGAAACATTGTATAAGTGCATTTATGGCCAAATTTCATTATAAACGGCGTATTTCATTTTCAATCACTAAATTTTTTGAATTACTATAAATTAATATATACATAATATATATTATATTTATATACATTTTAACATTTTGCATATTATGTTACTATGAACAAATTATGAGGACAAAAATAATAAATTAAAACATTCATGAAAAATACATATCACTAGTTGTCTGAAATGTGATTTTAACACGGAATAGTTAATAAATGTGGAATAAAATTTCGTAAGTATATCATATATGGTATGATATATATAATTATGGTTATTTAATATATTTATAATTAAATTATATTTATTATATGATACTTTTGAATCTATATGATGGAAGTGAAGACTGAATGTAATAGATTTATGTCTCACTTTTATTTTTTGTGAGATAAATATCATATCCACCATTTGTTTTTTATGTGGGTTATATAATTAAAATGAATGAATTTTGTAATTATTAACCTGAAATGTTTCAATATTTACACATATATTTTGGATCTATCAATCATGGTATTTATAGTAAAAAATTTATGAATGTGGTAAGGGATTTTTGTCACAAGTGTTCTTTCATTGAGACATATGTTATTTTATGAACTTATCTTATTTTAATGAGATATATATACATCCTTGTTTACATGTTATACCATGAGTATTATTCTATTAATGATATTTAAAATTTCAATTTATGTTATTCTTGAATGGGGCTTATGATCCAAAAGTTACCAAAGTAATATGGTATTGACATTACAATCTCATTGTTTATTATGGTTGTTTATGATCATGTATCCAATGATAATATAATATGATATAGCTATTGTTAACTTCAATAATTCTCTTTTCACAAGGTTATTTCTATATAATACGGGTTTTATCTTCATTATCCTCTCTTTATGAAATGAATATTCCAAAGTAATATTTTAAAATAATACCAAATTTATTTATATTTTAAAAGAAAATTATTTTCCTTTTATATGCATGTTTTATAAAAATATATTCAATTTTTTTAAATTAATTAATAAATTTGTAAAGAAATTATTTCCCATGTTTCACTTTTTAAAAATAATTTTAAAAGGGATATTCATGTCATTTTCAAAACAAGACACATTTGGATTTTAACAAAAATGTGAAATAATCTTTGTTTTCAAATTTTTATGACATGAATAGAATTTCATTCCATCATGACCACTCAATGTATTAATGTTTAATTAATAGGTTTCAAATATTATTTTCAAGGAAATATTATTTAAAATTGTTCTATATTTTAAATATATTTTTCTAAACATAAATGTTTATATTTTACAGGAAATATATTCCAATGGTTTTTATAATAAATTGATTTTTAAAATGATTTATAAATTAATAGTTTGAAAAAATAATTTTCAAATTATAAAGAATATTTTACACAAGAGATGTTCTAATATATTTGTCAAAATTATTTTCCATCAAATCTGATATCTTTTTATGTTACTTATGTATTACTAGGTATCTGATCTAAGGATTTCATATTTATTATTTTACTAAATATATTATAGTGGTGATGAAAAGGTGTTTCTGAATCCCAACTCACTTCCTTGTTCTATACTATGATAAAATTATTATGAAACCAAATCATTTATCTATGGGTTTTCATATAATTAAATGAACAAATTATTATGATACCTTTCTATTTTCCATGGGTTATTAAATGATGAAATGGTTATGAAATCCATATATTTTCTTTGGTTCCGATATGATGAATGTTTTATACCCCTATGGAACACATATGTATCATTTTTTTATGTGATGAGTGGGAACTATATCTCAATCCAATGTATTGGGTAATGATATATGTTCTATGATCTCAAAGGCTACACATGAGGTTATACCATCCTCAAAAGAGCATACATGGAAGGTTATCCTAATCCCAAACCAGGTACATGGGTGGTTAACCAACGCCTATCATGTTATGACTATCTTGTTGGGTAACCTTGAGATATGGTTTTCTTTACTTATTTGTTCTCAAAAAACACTATGTTTTATGTCGATGTTATGCTCTCATAGCCTATGTTCATTGATTACATTGTTATTCGTGTCTTATGAATTGAAAATATTTATTCCATGAATCATGTATATGGCCAATGATATGAACGGGATAGTTTTTAAAATGTTACTCTCTTGTTATCATACCCTTTTACTCATGTTATGTTGATATCGTCCTTATTGAACCTTACTGAGAATATATGATCACCCATTCTAATTTTTTTCCCTAAGGTTATGAATAAAGGTATTATTTATGATATGTCTATAAAGGGTTCTTGTTATGAAGAACATAGTGGGATATGATTTAGTTCACTTAAAAACATGTTTTTTATGTATCCATTATTCCAATGGCACTTTATATAAAAAATTGTAGTATTTTCATTCAAAAATGTAATGAATATTTTTCTATAATGTTTTTATATTTATGTATGATATGTTTGGATCTATATAGTTGGTATTAAAGACATGTGTAGTTAACCTTTGGAAACTAGGATGATAAAACTTCAGATAGATCCCTTGGGATATTTCTATAGATATACATTAAGATGTGTATAAGGATAAATCTAATGTTGAGTCCATGAACTGGAAAATGATTTGGAATTTTTGTAAAGGATCGGGTGAGAGGTTTCCAAGAAATTAAATCTCTATATGGATAATAAAAGTTGTTCTGATTGTTACAATGATTTACCAGGGAGTGATAATTCCAAAATTGGAACATCGAGTAGGACTCAATCACCACGTGGGGCGTAACAGATTCCCTTATTTCACACCCATTTTGAAACTATTGAAGAATATATATAATGGAAATTTACCAACTCCTTATGAACCATCAAGAAGGATTTTATTAATGATAATTATTGAACAAGTTTAAAATTATAGTGTCATAAATTGAAATGGTGTCAGGATTTAGACATCCTATAAGTGAATTTTATGATTATTTGTTATTCTAATATTATTAGTGTCAGTAACAATATGATTTTTGGTTTCAATCAATGGCTAAAACCTTATAGGAAAATGGTAATGATGAATGTAATGGAAAATAGAATTACATTTATCACGAAAATAAAAAATTTTGGGAGATTTAGTTAAAAATATTTGTTATGCCCACAAAACTTTGTCAAACTAGGATTCTTGATGGGCTTCCCAATAAAAAAAGGTCTTAACAATGTTCTATTGAGTACTTCATGAGGAATCAAAAACCATATTTTAGTGGGTTTTTTACCCAATAGTTACAGACCTATGGATCAACACCATTGAAAAAATATTTGTTTTTCTCTAGTGTTTGGATCATATATAATTCATTTTCGCATTAATAATGT
Source organism: Viscum album (assembly GCA_963277665.1). Classification (NCBI taxonomy): domain Eukaryota; kingdom Viridiplantae; phylum Streptophyta; class Magnoliopsida; order Santalales; family Viscaceae; genus Viscum; species Viscum album. Next base: position 1,665,096,055 of record OY728143.1, on the reverse strand, counting down.
GGATAGTTAAGATGATTAAGGGTGGATTCTTACCATAAATATGAGACAATAAGATGAAATTGAATTTTTTTATGGGGATAATATTAATAGATTATTTTTCAATAAGTACTTTCCTAGTATACTTCACTTGAAAATAGAGAAGGAATTACATGTGTTAAAGAAGATGGTTGTTGGACCTATTAGTACCCATGATAAAAATTTTACAATAATTGTGGGGGAAGATTATGGTATTATCATTGAATATAATATTATGGTCAATCGACTATTATGTTTCTCAAATATATGTATATGAAGGTTTTTGGACATAACAAACATCAGTATATATAAAGAAATAATTTTTTTGATATCAAAGTTGAAATGGATATTAGGGATACCCATTAATCGCATGGTTTTGATAATAAAATAAACATGGAATTAGAGGGAATCTCTTAAAACAATGGATAAAAGAAGATGATAATTTATTTATGGTTAAAGTGTAGAGGGAAGAATGTGGGAAATTTTCATAAAGCACTACGTAATATTTTATGTTTGGAAAGGATGTTCATTGAGTTGTTGAATTCTGAAGTGATGGAAATAAGTTAACTAATGATCTAAATAGAGATAAATCTCTCCAGAATGCACAAAATGAACTCCAATGCCTCGTGTATAAGGATTTTGGGAATCATTAAAATAAATTCCCCAATATAAGGTCTAATTTGGATGATAATCCACAACAAACTCTAAATAAAAGGGAAAAGTGAATGATTATGAAATTTTAATGGATGACTTGAATCATGATAGTTAGGGAAAAAAATATTCTCCCCACCATTTATGGGAATTGAATGTTTGATTTTATATAGAATACCCCTGTTAAAATTGTATTTTTTATCCTTTAGTGAAATTTTATTTTATTTTTAACTTTTTTATATCTATCTACATTGATAATAGAATAATGAAATCACATTTAATCTTCTATTGATACAATTTGGAACCCAAGTTTCCAATGGAATTGTTTTTTTATAAGATACAAAATTATATATGGTATAAAGGGTGAAATTTCTTTTGGAATCACGTATTTATCTGAGTAAGAATAACTTAACAATTATATACACCATCATGGCTTAATGAGATTAACATTGATCTTAAATTCAAATTCATTAATACACTTTTGATTTTTTATGTGATGGGAGATTATCAAGATTAAAAACATTTTAAGAGAAATTTATATAAACACAACACAATAGTTTTTATAAGTTTTAGTGAAATAGTTATTTGTTAATGAATGTATTTATGCCTTGTAGGAATATAATTATTTTTTTGTAATATTTGGTGTTTATCATGTAATTGATGTTGAGGTAATTATGGTATTAAATGATAAACTTTCCATTTTTGCACAATCCATTGATATAGGTGAATATTTTTCTCTTTATTATCTTACTAGAATATACATTAATGAAGTGGTAAGGTTTAATTTATTACCACATTATATTAAAACTTTTTTGGATATAAGGTTTACCTCAATGTTTTGGATAATTCCTCATTAAGCCCGAGATATATAGCTGTATTTGAGAACTACGTATCATCCTCATAGAGATAGTCAGTTTGTGGGTACAATTTATACTCTATAGAATATAGTGAGATTTTTTTATGGATTTCAAATTTGGATGGGATCAACGCTGTCCGACTATTGAGATTTTATATTATAACAGTTATTACTCTATAATTAATATGAATTATTATGAATCCCTTTATATAAATAAGTTTGTAACTCCAACATACTAGAATGATGTTATTGAATGAAATCTATTTTTACCGGAGATAGCTGATAAAATGGTAGAGAAGGTTAGGGTCATTTGGAAATATGTAAGGATAGAAGAATGTAAATAGAAAATTTGTGATAGTTATTTTCTATGTGGTTAACAATTTGAAGATGGTGATAAGGAGTTTCAATGAATACCAACATGGAATAAATAAGGGAAAAACAAGACCGATGTATATTAGTCTGTTTGAAATTCATGATCATATAGGGAAAATAGATTACAACTTGTCTAATACATTGACCCTCTCTAAAAATCATGATGTGCTCCATGTATCAATATTTATAAAGTGCATATTGTTTCCAAAAAATATAATGGAAACATAGTTAATATCACTATATCATGATCTTTCTTATAGGGAGAAACTGATGGAGATTTTGGATCATAAATAGAAAGTTCTACAAGCTAATACCACTCAACTATTCAATGTTTTAGGGAGAAACCACTAGCTTGATGAAGATATATTGGAACATGGGGTGGTAGTGAGTAAAAAATATCCTCATTTGTTTGTTCAAAATTAACAAATTTCAAGGAAAAATTCATTTTATGGTTGGTGGAATTTAACACCCCAAAAGTTTAAGAAATAATTTTATAAATAAATTTAATTACATTGATACCTTGTATTATACGCAACACTGAGTTTCAATGAACCATGAAAATGTATTAATATTACTATTTAAACAAATTTTTTACAAACAAGACATTAAACATAGTTGCAAAAACAGTAATAATAATTTTTAAATATTATGTATAATGGTTTATATAAATAAAAAATACTGAAAAAATATATTTAATTTTTGGTAATGTATTTATATGTTTTAAAAACTATATTTTCTATAATGTTTTTCTTTCTTTCTCTGAAAGTATAATAAAATTAATTATTGAAACTTTCATAAATTAATTGGAAAAAATTATTATTTTTAACTCTAAAATTCAATATTATATTATGGTGAACTTTTATGATTTTCTTAAAAAGATTAGTTTCTTGATTAATATTGAAAATAATGGGTTTTTTTAATTTCCATTTCATTTAAAAAATTTGTTTTTTTAATTTTTTTTAAATTGTTTTTAATGGAAAATTTAGTAAAATTATATATATAATATTTCAATTTAGTTCATTTTAATCAATATTATATAGAATCTGGATTAAAAAATGATTTTTATTTTTTAAATATTTTTCTCTTAGAAAACTTCTTTCTCGTCCTCACTTTTGGTTTAATTTTAAATTTAAATTTTCTACTTCTATTAATGGAATTTTGAAATTGGTTTCTATTCTTTTAATCATCATATATATTATATAATATGTTCAACATAATTTTTTTATTAAAAATGGATAATAAAAACGTAAAAATTTATTACCATAGTTAAGGTCAAAATGGGTTTTCTAGGGGTTAAACTAAAAATAAAAGTGGTCAAATGACATTGAAACATGTAAAAACATAACATTATGGAAATAGTTTTTCCTTGAAACCATGAAGTATCAATAATAGCCAATTGTTATATGTTTTTCATGTGAAAAACTTTGGTATAATTTATTATTTTCAATAATTCCATTTGTGCCATATCCCTCACTTATAAAATTCCACCCTATCTAATAAAATATTCACAATTAAAAAAAATTTGGTTCGGAAAATCCCTATAAAATTATATACCTTATATAACTCCACAAATTCTTTTCATCTTAGTGTGATTATAAATCTAGTCTAGAAAGGCTATAGGATAATCCTAATTAGGTTTTCTGAAGTAGTGGTAATGTTTTAAACTATGTGTTTTTGTTTTATTTTTTATTATAACTCCTTAAATATTTACTAAATTATGGTAATATAATAAAAATAGTATACATCATATATTTATACATTATTATATTAATTTTATAACTTATATCCATCTCATCTTCTATTGAATTGGAAATGAAACTTTAGATCATGTGTAAATCAGACTACTACCTTGCGAACCGATGTTATTCATTTTCCATAACCACCTCTTATGGCTATATATAATTAATTATTTAATATCTATAAATAAAATATATATTATATTATTATATATATGGAATTATAACAACACATCATCCTTCTTACCTCCCTAACTGTAAGAAAATAATAGTGTCCCTCATGTGTGTATGATGGACTACCGCCTCCAGAACTAATGTGATGTGTTTTTTATTTCTCTTTTACATGAATGGTAATAATGATAGATTAAATACATATGTATTATATTTTTTACAAAATAATATTTTTTAAATTATTATATCACATATAACTTATTACACATAATTCTGTGGGGGATACGATAATGATGATCATGTGTACAACGGACAACAGCATCACGAAGCGATGTGATCCGTTTTTCACTAATACATTAAATTGAATGTAATTAGGGTAAATTTAATTAAAATATATTATATTAATGAAATAAAAAAATCTTTAAAGTTAATATATTATTTTCCTTTCTTTCATTTCAAACACAGATTAAATGGAAATAGTTTCCATGCCTATGTATCACGTAACACCTCCACAAAAGCACTATTGCAATTCTCTCTATAACATTTATGGATTACACTAAACAAATATATAATTAATATGAATTAAATTTATATCATCATTATAATTATAGATATTATTTAACAATGATAAATGTTAAATCATAAAAAATAACAAATCAAAACCGACATGAAATGAAGCAGTTAATGCCTGAAACAAGTTTTTAACATGGAATTGCAAATAAACGGCTAAAAAACGTCCTCAGTAAATAATATATGATATGATATATGTATTTCTAGTTCACAAATATATTTATAACAAAATTATATTTATTATATATGTGTTCTGAATTTTTATAGAGGAATACATAAGGGGAGATATTTTTGTCTCACTTTTAGTTTTTATGAGAAAAATGTCATATTAACCACATGTTTGTTCTATATAGAGTATATAATTCCCATGAATTTATTTTATGATTATTATATTAAAAATTATAATTATTTACACATATATTTGAGTATCTACCTTGTGATTTATAGTTTAAAAGTTACCAATGCAGAATGAGTTTTTTTTCACAATTTTCCTTCACTAAGACATATGTTCTTTCATGCATGTATCTTATTTTATGAGGTATATATACTAATCCTTTAATATGTTTTATCATGATTTTCCTTATATTAATTATATTTTATGTTTTATTTAATGTTATTATTTAATGAGTCCTATGATCCAAAAGTTACCCATGTGGTGATTGCTTGATGTTATATTCTCATAGCTTATTATGGTCATTTAGGATCAAGATATACCACACAATAAATTCATGAAATTTATTTTAATGTACTGATTTGTTGAAAATACATGTTTTAAATTTATTTTACTCTCGTTATATATACATGATTCCAATATAATATTTTTATATAAAATCTACATTTTTATCTTTTGAGTCAAAAACAATTTTTCATCCATGTACATGTTTTATAGAACAATTTTTAAAAATGTTTTAACATTATATAAGGGATTTATTAACTACATTATTATCCATGATTTATTTTTTAAAAGGTGATTTAAATGAAATATTAATTTCTTATTCAATATAATTCTCCTTTTTATTTTTCTAAAAATGTTAAAATATTATTTATTTTTAAAATTATAACCCATGAAATAATTTTTATGCCATCATGACAAGTCAAATTATTTAACATTAATTAATATGATTAAAATATTATTTTAAATAAAAAGGTTTTTGAAAATTTTTTATTTTATAAAAAAATAAAATTGAAAATATTATTTTCCTCACGAAATGATTTCCAATGTTATTTTCAAAGAAATGATTCTGAAAATCATTTATACATTTCTATGTTTAAAATTATATTTTCAAAGTTAAAAAGAAATTTTCATAAAAAAATATTCCATGTGATCTATAAATACATGTTTCCATAAAATATTACTTCCTTTGATGTTACATAATAATTTCTGGGGATTTGAGACAAGGATACCATTCTTATTCATTCACTATATGGTTTATGATTATGTTTAAAAGATGTGAATCTAACCTGTTTCTCTTTTACATGTCATACTGTGAGAAAATGCTTATGAAATTTGTTTATTTATCCATGTTTTATGCTATTATGAAACGATAAAATGAATATGAATAATATTTCTTTTTCATGGTTATTCTATGATGAAAGTTTTATGAAATTAATTTCTTTTCATGAATTCTGATACGATGAATGTCTTATGATATTATCACACAATATGTATGTTTTTTATTTTATAAATGCTGAGACCTATATCTCCCTCTTATAAATTACGTAATGAATTTTCACTATGAGCTCTAAGGGTATATAAGGAGGTTTTACAAAGCCAAAAAATTGGGTACAAAGGAGGTTATCCCATGCTTGAAGTAAGTATACAAGTGGTATTTCAAAGGTTATGATTTTATGAATATATTTTTTCTTATCCTTAATATATGGTTTTCTATGATTATTATTTTTTCCAAAACACTATGGCGTATGCCAATGTTATGCTCTCACATAATATTTCCTTTATTTATTATTAATGTCCTATTAACTACTATGATTTAATCCATGAATAATGTTTATGATCTATGATAAAACAGGTATAGTTTTGAAATGTTATTATCATTTTATCATACCATTATTCTCATGTTTTGTTTATATATTCCTTGTTCACCATTACTATGAATATAATTTCATCCATAGGATTATATTCCTTATGTTATAATTAAATTTATTATGTATGATATGTCTTAAAAGGGTGATTATTATTAACAAAAATTAGGGGGAGATGATCTAATTATATTATGAACCCGTTTTTTGTATCCATGTTTCCAAAGGTACTAGACCGAAATGATTATTACATTGATAATTATAATATTAAATTAATATTCATTTATTTTGATGAAATATTTATGTGAAAGTGTTTTGGGCCTCTAAAAAAGTGTAATTTTGTATATGGAATCCTTATATTGGAACAGGTTAAGAACTTATTCAATTATTTTCTTTCCATTTCAAAGAACACACTTGGATTTAGTTAATTCCGTAAATACATAAATGTAAATTTCTATACCTGAATACTATTTCATAAATTCAAAGGAACATTTTGATCTCGAATACTATCATCATTATGGAAGGATTCCTTCGGTATGTGTGGCAGGCCGAAAACATGTGTTATAAAATAATAAACACTCAATGACAATAAGAATTAGCCAATGAAGCTAGATATATATGGGTAGACCATGAAGAACTAGAGACAAGATTAGTAATATTCATTTAAGTAACTACATCATTGTTTTTACTTGAACATTAATTTTTTATATATTCACAAACTGGATAGTATTAAACATTATTGGTGGTGGCCCATAGATCTTTAGTCACATCTTGCTCAGGCCATCGATTAGTACCCAAATAGACTTTATGGATAATTATGAGGATAATGTGATTAACCCATCTATTGGTGCTTATTTTTATATACTAGGATGGAGTATAGGATAAGAGGACCAAGATAGTCTTTTTGATACTAGTTGATTTAGTTTTTTGACTTTATATATATATTTATAGAATTTATTATTATATTCCTTCTAATATGTTCCCCTAATTTCCATTTTTTTATATCATTATGACATCATATTTTTTATATGATACTTGTTACTATTTATGTCAGTTATTGTTGTGGATGGTTTACTTTCATTTTCTTCATTATTATATCCTCAGATAATTTATCCATTATTTATTAATGTTCTATAGTATGATAAAGAGGGTATTATCTCCCCACTATATAATAAGTGACCCTAAATATTATTCAGTATCCTCTAGAATTTATGGAGGTGCACAAGAGTCTATTTTACTGACAGGTTTTAGTTACATATGATTAAATCAGTCCAAGGATGAAAAACAAATATCAGAGTAGGTTTATTTTATCTACCAAACTATTTCATGTTTGTCTAAAAGAGACTAGGATGTGACATAATTTGGTAATGACCTTGTATATAAGAGTAGATAAATCATGAATAGGGAAAAATAAATTTTTCTAGTGTGGGGACTTTTTGTTATGGTTTTCACCTATTACAATTATATTGTTTCACCATTGGTTGACGCACAAGAATTAAACATTTTTTTATGATCATTGATTTTTACCCTTTGACTAGTATGATAAGGAATCACTGTATCAATTATCATTATAGAACCTATGGATTTTTATATCATGAAAATTTCATTCAATGTTTATTTCATTGCACGCATTTCATGTTGCATATTGTATATTACGTAATAGTTATATTTTTAATTTGACTAATATTTCTTATAAGGAAATGGATAAATAATTTTTTATTTAACATATCTACATCAAAATAGAAAATATTTTCCCAATGTATTGATGGTGGAACCGTAAAAAAACCAATCATTAAGTATTTATAACATAGAACATTAGTTGCATGGGCCGGAACATTAGCTGGTTTCGACTAAATGGATAATAATTATAATTTATTAATATTGTGCCTCTATAAATTGTGAATAGTGATCCATATGATCAAATCAACCAATATGGATTCACCTACAGTAATTCTATGTGTAAAGGTATAGTTTTAGTTTCATGAATGCTAATTGTAAAATATATGTCTTAGGTCCTTATTATTTTGGAATGATAATTAACTTTATTAGAACATTATATATATATATAATATCAATTTTTTTACTTATAAAGGAAGTGGTTTCTATTTAACATGAATTCTAATTACAACATAAAGTGATTTTTCGTCTATAACATTCAATTTCCACTTCATATAATGAGACATTTGTTTCGAGATAAAGAACCTTGAACCTTGACCTAAATCTCTCTTATTAGTTAGTGGTTTGTAATGATCATTATGTTCTATCATAATATTATAATGTTTCCTATACATGGATTTATGAGTAGGTATATGAGTATTAAATCCTGTATATGCAGGATTTAAACCTAACATGTTATTTTATCTGAGATAGTCTATATTATTAACACCCATATCGAGGAATACATTTGGAATTTTTGCTATATGCCTCCATGATGGCCTTAGGTTGAATGCAAGGAAGGTGGCGATGAAAATACTCTAGAGGTGGTGCGATCTAGACTAATAATACTACCTTCAGCAGTGACACCGAAAACACCACCTATTATACATGATATACAAACTAACACTCTATTTTGAAAGGGTTTTATATGGTTCATACTGACCATTCCAGGTTCCCCTTGACCTTCCTTTTTTAATGGGAGAGTTGATTCAATAAGTTCTGTAGAAACATCCACATTCTTTCTCATGGGATTGTAACCCCCCGGGTTGGGTCATGGTTAGGGGAAATATTTTCCATATTCAAATAATTGTAGATGCCTCCAAAAAAAATTTCAATATGGTTATTTATATGATTCTTAGATATATCATGAATTGGTGGGATATTCCAAACTAGTCAAAATAGTATAGGGGTATTGTCTGGAGGGACATCAATACTAGTTTCTATGATTACTCCAATCAAGAGATGTTGAGATCCAAAAAAGAAAGGGAATTTATGTGACTAGGATAGGTTACTCCTTCCATTATAGACTACACATCTCACTTCACAGAGCACCAATGTTTCCTTCCTACTCTATTCGATGATGAATTTACTATTGTGAAGAGATTTTAGGACGGGATCAGGTATTCTTTATGATCATATATGAATGTTTTCCATTTGTCTATAATTTCAATAATAATGAATTAAGACCTTGTTGCGGTTCTTAACTTGAGAGAAGATGAGGGTGTGGGGCATAGAGGTTCATTACCTTGATAGGGAAATAGTTCATCCACTAGTAGAAAGTTAATATTTTGGATTTGTCATGAGGGTATTAGTACTTAGAGTCCCCACCTAGGTATCCATGTCATATGTCATCAATGTTGTAGGACATGACACATTATTCCCTAGCCTATCAAGGACCTAGTGGAATTCATGGCTTTTAGAAAGAGGGGACATCTTTATTGGTTTTGTTTGACCTTCCCTCTAATGGTCAGTGAGAGAGGGTATGCAACATCTCCATGTTCCGGTTTGAGATCAAAAACATCAGGTGATATGGGGAGTTGGATTAATACTGTTTGTTAAGGATAAGGACCTGGATGTGGTAACAAAATCAACAAATCATATGTGTAGCTCCAGTAGAGACTACATGTTCTAGGTATTCCGGTTGTAGCATAGGTCCATAAATCAGTAATTATATGTGTAGTAAATTCTTTAACTGAGGAGTATGGTGTTAGTCTATCTAATGGTCGATGTATTATTTTAGTATCCTTGGCATCACTATCTACTTTATTTTATATTAGTTACTCACATTATTATATATATATATTTATATAATAGAGAGTCTTAGGATTGAAATTCCATACATTTTTAGAGTGATGAATCTCGATATTCTATTATGAGTATGATCAAATATTGTATGCCAATGTAAGGATTTCCCCCATGATATTGGCCGTTATTGTTTATTCTAGAACCCCTTCACCCTTAATATGGTGATAATTTTCATTATTCTTGGGATTTATTGGTTTGATATATTTTGATCACATATTAATATCTATTTTTGATGGGTCTCTTTAACAATTCTAGAGGGAGGTAATTATATTAAATTTTTTGAATAGGTAGTTTATGCTAGTCAATCTATAATTGAGCATAAAGGGTTTAGTGTGATGTCGGCCAATATTGTATATTTTTTATAGATTGTCAGGGAGTACATTAGAAATTTTTTCCTCATGTAGTAGATAATAATGTATTGTTATTCCCAATTGAATATTTTTAACTAGATCATAATAGGGAGGTCGATATTACTATTTATATTGTTCCTGGAGTACCAAAATTATCGATTCCTCTGTGCAGGATTTCTCCTATCGATCTTCAATAAATCAATAAATAATTAGAGGACATTGAATAAAAAAGGTTTATATGATCTAGTACATCACCATGGGTTTAACCAGTGATTTTCACCAAGGAGAAGGATGGAAACCTTGGATTATGTGTGGATTAATGGAAATTAAATGTTCTTATAATAAAGAAATGAAATATAATTATTCTTATAGAAGTCATTTTTAACATACTCAAAGGAGATAGAGTTATTTCATAAAATATATTTTATTTTGGGATACCATCATTTAGTGGTTATACCCTCAAAGTATTCATCATATATGTTTTCAAATATGAATTTCCCTTTATGATAATTTGGTGATTCCATTTGGTCTCCCAAACACTTAAGATGTTTTTATGGCCTTGATGAATCATGTTTCCACAAATTATTGATTTTCTTTATTATAGTTTTCATGGATGAAATATTAGTGTAATATAAATCTAAAAATGACCATTCCAAATACCTTTACATCATAGTGAATACACTGAGAGTGAATATCTCATATTTCAAGCTCACTAAATACCTCTTTTGGATTGCTAATGGTTGCATCTTAGTCCACAACATTTTTGAGGTAGGGGTATCTATAGATCAAATGAAATTGAGAGCTATGGTGTCATTTATATATCCCAAGAATTGGTTTGATGTTCAATGTTTGTTGGTGATAAATGGATATTATAAGAACATTATTTAGAATTTATTAACCATTTCTGCGCCTCTTACAGGCTTGTCCAAGAAGGGAGAACAATTTGTATGCTTTGAATCATTCTTAATGATTACCTCAACACCAATCATGATTTTACCTTGTCCATGTAGACATTACACAGTTAATTATGATGTTTCAAGTATTAGGCTGGGAGCCATATTAATTAATTGGGATCGTCTTATGGTGTATGATTCTCACTAGTTGAGGTATCATGAGAATAATTACCAGATAGGTGATCCCAATCTTTCTAAAATTGTTCATGAATTGCATTATTGTGGGATTTTATATTGGGATATAGATTCATTATATATATAGAACATAAATGCCTGAAATACATATTCATTAAGCATGAACTGAATCGTTGTAGCGAATATGTTCTGATTATATTCTTTAAATTGAATTTTATCATGATTATTTGTTTGGGAAGGGAAATTTAGTGGATGATTCTATCGATAGAAATCCTCATACACAGGGGGTTTCAGATACTAGTAGTGAATGGAAGCTAGTGGATCTCCTTTATAAGATGAATCTTATTATTCAGGATTGTCATAGGTAATCTATTATTATACTTTTTGAAGTGAAATCATCACTTACTGATGGACTGAAGATGGGATATATTTCACATCCATATGGGTTGGTCTTTGGGAAAAGCATTTCAGGTGAAGAACAACTGTGGGGATAGGTTTTTATAAATATTAGATCATGTGCATTGATGGATGTTTTTGGTTCCTACATATGTATGGGATGAGAAAATAAAATAATCACATTCTTGTAAATGGGAAGGTCACCCTGGACATGCTAAGTTGTAACATGACTTAAGATTCTAATATTGGTGGCCAACTATGAAAAATAAGATTTTAGGAATTATTACTATGTGTTCCACCTATAAGAAGGGGAAGGAAAAACACTAGGGGCCTACATGTAATTTAAAACAATTACTAATTCTAGAGTATAAATGTAATGGAATCACTATAGATTTTGTAATGGGGTTACAATACTCACCTTGGGAAAATGACCCAGTATGGATGATTGTGCACAGGCTGACGAAGGTCTCCCATTTTCCACCTATTTGGGAGACCTTTTCAAAGGATGAAAATATATTGTTTTATTAAAATTATATTATATGAATTAATATTACTCCACATACTATGGAATCAAATAGGGATTCTCTCTTTATTTCACGGTTTGGGAAAGAATTACTAAGGGATTTGGGTTGATGTGTACTTCTAAATATGACCTATCACCCTCATATTGACTGTCAGTCTGAGCGTACATTACATGTATTAGAGGATATTCTATAATCATGGGTCCTTGATTTTTTTATTTTCATGGGACATACCCTTACAACTGGTTTATTTCTAATATAATAATAGTTTCCAAGTGAATATATTTATGTCTCCCTATGAGACCATGTTCTGTAGATCTTGTAGTTCATATCTGTGTTGGTTAAGGGAAGGGGAGGTAGCACTACCAGAACCTCATATTATTAAGGATATGGTACAGTAGGTATAGTTGATCAGAAAATATATGTCTATATCTTATTTAAGGAATAATTACTATGTGCATCATTAGTTATGACATCTTGAGTTTGATGACAAGGATCTGGTATTTTTGCATGTTTTTCATGGTTGGGCATTGATGAATTAAAAGTTATGGAAACATAGATCTTAGGCATATCATACCTTTTTAGATTTTATATAGATTCAGGTTTTTGGATTATCTGATTTCACTCCTTTATATAGTTAGGCTATACAATATGTATTCCATGTTTCTCAATTGTGTTTTTACTATTCAAAACTATCTCATATACTACCACCAAATGAGGTTGAGTTATATGTCAATGCTTTTTTTAGGAGTAATAGATTCTTTAATTTTATCATAGCCCAAAGGATCATTCAATTATTGCAGTTACTTTAGATTAGGGGTTATGGAAGAATGGCCATGTATATAATGATACATGTGAGAGAAAGGATAATGTACATTCTTAGTGATCATAATTATTCCTAGATGCAGATTAACAAACCCTAGGGAAACTTGGGGATGTGAAATTTTATGGAGGGGATTTTGCAAGATCATAATTTTTCTAATAGTTTTGGACCATTATATTTAATTTAAATATATATTATTACTGTAAAAATGGTCTCCTAGGGGACTAATTGAGTTTATAGGAGTGACCAAGGATTTTTTATAAAATTGTTCTCTAGTTTTTGGAGAATTATAGTGAGGTTAATGGTGTTACATGATTTGTATTAATAATTTAGCTCAACCATGTGGCCTATTGATGAAGAGCATGGTTTGTTTAACCATGTGAGGGATGAAGTACAACTATGAAAAACCTGGAAAAAAATTATAGGTGAGTGTCACATGGTAAGAGCACATTTTATCTTAACTGTGCACCTTTCCCTGTGAGGGGGTGGATATGTTCGACAATGGCTATATCCGGGATACACATGGTTTTCCAAACTGTGTTCCTAACTATGTGAGAGGATGTCAACTTTGGAAGTAGGTGCATAATATTAGTAAAATCATGGTACTAATTAATGAACTCCTTTAAAAAGGGTGAAATTCAAATTTTTCTGTCCAATACTTTTAAACATCAATGCTTATTTCTTCTCCTCCATCCATGAATAGGACTTGCACAGGCTTTCCCATTGATCTCCTTCGAGACTTGGTGAGATATCCCGCTTTTGGTGTCAATTTTGACTATCATTCATTGTGTTTCATAAACCATAATAATTATATTATTTCCCTTTATTTTTGTTCATTGTTTAAATTTACATATTCATTTTTATCTATGTGTGACCTAATTTACCTAAACTGATGGGTTTTCTTTAGGTTTTTTTATATCTCCAATTCATTCTCAAATATAATGTTGATATTAGTTGATAAGTTGTCTAATAGTATTATGCTGGTAGTTTATTATATTCCATAAATGTCTTGAAACCTATATCATTCACCTTTGTTCCACACACCAAAGATTCAACATGTATACTCTTAAAAGTAAAACGAATTAAATATATTGTTATCGCCATAAGTATGTTAGCCATTACACAATAATTTTAAATATTAAATTTTGTATACGATGATTCAAACAACCCATTATGGTGTGTTCCTTATATTCCTTGACTATTACCCCTTGTTAAAAGAATCGAACATCCCTTGTGTGAGTTTATTAAAATACATAACAATATTCTCTTGTTAATCTAACTAAACCACTCAAAGATTGATTGGATTGTATCCTATTAATGTATTGGTAATTATGAATTAAATGAATTGATTAATGGAATGAACACTAACATGTATATTTGATATATTTTAATAAGATGTTAGTGATACGTGGGTTCTTATTGGGAATTCATTGGAGTGGATCATGATACATATTGAAATGAATGAATTATAAATAAAATTATTTTATTCCATGGTTGATACATTGATTTTTTTGATCGAATATTTTTGATAGTATCATAGGTCATATGAAATTTTGATGTTCTATGGGTGGTACTGGGGTTCCATACTTGTAACACCATTGATGGGATAAAAAGGTAGATGAAATTATATTATTCTATCAGTGATAAATAGGTTCCTATATATAATTCTTTGGATGGACTCATAGGGGAAATTGATTTATATAATTCCATGAGAGAAACCCATATTATTAAATAGAATCCATGGATAGGTTCAAGACACTATCTGATTCAATGATGTGTTCAATAAGATAATAAACATTATTAGATTAAATAAATTTCATAAATATATAAATATCTTGGTCTACAAAAGAATACTAAGTCATAAATTTCATGGGATTTTCTGATCCATCAAATAACCGTCATTATTCATAGATGTCTTGGGTATGTTCCTCGGGTCCCAAAACAATATCATAATAAAATCAATACTTAGAGTCATTCTGGATTATGATGAAGTAGGTAAAGACATCTGTTTATCCTCTAAGTAACCCAAGATTACATGGTTAATGTTAATTTTATTTTCTACTTCTTCGTGATTACATGTACACTGCTTCATTAAAAATTCATATATAAGATTGTATTAGATGACAATTATGGTGACCTAGAGATTTTTACTCAATCAATTTTTGTGTTGCTGATTGGAACCCAAATAGACTTCATGGATATAGGTAGGGACAAGGTGAGGTAGCGAACTATGGATGCTTAATTTTATATAATAAAATGTATTATGGGAGTATATGACTGATCTAGTGATCATGATGATATTGGATTTAGTTTTTTTCCTTTTGAATATTGTTGTATACAATATATTGTCATAAACATGATACCATGTTCCCATTTTTACCCATTTTTATATAGAACAATGACATCACATTCTATATATGATACCGGTCATTATTTATGTTAGTTACTAGTTTTGGATGATTTACTTCCATTTTCTTAATTATTATTAATTATTTTGATTTATCTATTATTTACTATTTTTATTCACTCTCATAAATAGGGTATAGTCTCCCCACCATACCACCATCCATACATGGTACAAGTCAAATGCATCATGATTATTAGAAGGTGTGCATGATTCCATGTAGCTAGATGTGTTTGGTTACTTCTGATTGAATCGAGTCTAGGTTGTCTCATTTAAATAATATAAAATAAATTTAACAGTGATAGGTAGGTTTCACATGAATAATAGTTGATGGGATATGTAAATTTTCCTTTGGTGGCATTATAAAAAATGCATGTCTACCAATGGTGGAGGACGTTAAACCAAAATAAGCTACAGAAAATTACATACAACAATAAGTAATGGAAAATTAAGATAAATATTTTGATGCATGATGGATTAGGGTGTAACACCCCGAGATTTTATAAAAAATATTCTTTTAATTTCATTAATGTCTTGTGTTGTATTATACACCAAGATTACCTTGCGCTATACGCAACACCATATTAGCTTGCAGTATACGCAACACTATTCTTGGATCGTGTTACACACAATTTTGATAATAGTTATTCTACGCAACACTGAGTATATATATATATATTCAACGTATAAATGAAATATGGTTGGATTATGTTAAATGAAACAACGAAGGATTCTTTCACAACACGCAACCCTGACTTGGCTTGCATTGCACGCAATCACGACCTTCCTCAATAGCGTGTGTTGTGCGCAATACTGGGTTTTAATAAACAACGATATATTATTATAATATTGTCATGAACTAGACATTATGAATAGTGTTAACTAAATATTTAATTTTATAACATTATTATTCATCTTACACATCTCTTGAACATGGTATAATAAAAAAATAAAATTTTCAGGTAAAATAAGTATTTTTCAAAAAATGCAGTTTTGCCGCATTTTGATGGAGCACCCACTTTAAATCTAGTTTTTGACATGTTTATATGTTCAATTTGACAAAATAAAATTCTTCTTTTGAATCAGGATATAAAAATTTACATTAGATAATGTTTTTATATTTTTCCGATAACTTTCATATTTTAATGAATAGTAAAAACACGCTATATTTTAATTAAAAACAACTTTTTTCATCGTAATATCTTATGTGGTTAAATTATAATATTAAAAGGTTTAAAAGTATAAATATAATATATTTTTACCATTTAATATAATTTATGTCATTAGCATTGATTTTACCTTGAATTCGTAGGTTAAATCAATTCAATCTTTTGCAATGTTTTAAAGAAAAACACGTTTTCTTTCGACAACGGGATTAATTTTAATTTAATTTATGAATATTTTGTGTATTGAATTTGGAAAAATGGATTCCATATTTGGAATCAGTGGGTCCATATTATGTTAATAGTCTGCTTTTTATTTTTGGGAATTATGAATAGTAACTACGGTAAATTTTATTTACCATAGTTAAAGCTAAATCGGGTAATTAAGGGTAAATATAATATTTTAAAATTACCCTAACAAATGTAAAAATCCAATTGGATGACTAAAAGTCGACCCATATCACCTAAGGGTCGGATTAGATTCATTTAATTAAATTTTTTCAATGAAAATAATTTAATTATTATTAAAACCAAAGAATGTGACAACATGTCACTTTCTTAAATTATATAAGTATAATAATTTTAATCTAGTGATAAACTTCATGAAACTTCGAACATGAATATTCTAAAGAAAGATAATACAATTATATACATCATAGGAATTTATTTAGAATTTTTAGGGATTAAATAATTATCATTTATTATGACACAATGATGATGAAGTAATTATCTTATTAATGAAATATTGACATAATTGATGTTATAAATACCCAAATAGATGTAATTTGAGACTTTTCATGAATTACACTAATTTTCTAGGTTAATATGACATGTTATTAGTGATTTAAGTAACTTTTTTAGAACTTATCATTCTATTATGATTTTCACAAAAATCAATTACTAAATAGTGTCAAAAGTGACATAAAATAGTTTTTTTAAAAAATATTATATTATTAATTGTTATTTTATTCCTAAAAATCTATGGTTCGGAAAAATGACTTATATAAGTTTATATATATTAATAATAAACAATTTGGGGTTTGTTTGGCTTCTTATAGTATGTTTATTAACCTTATAGTGTAAGAACACAAGAAGACACGGTAAAAGTAAAATTATTTAACTTAATGTTAAATCTAAATGATAAGGTTAAAATAGTAACCTAAAATTGTCTAAATTCTATTGAATGAGAGTCTTTCGACCCATCCTTACATTAGACTCAAAATAAATCAATTTGGAGCTATTTAAAACCGAACTTGACTTTATAATAAAATAATAATTTTAGTTATTCCAAAGGTGCCCCTCTAGTCCCTTATAAAAGGGAACCTCCTCCCTCTCTTCCTCACACAACATTGAGCCTTCAAGCTCGGCCAACCCCTTCCAAATTCTCTTCTAATATTCCCTAGAAACATCATAGAGGTTCTGGTCTTCCTCAAAGACCGATTTTAGTTCCCTAAGAGGAGGTCTCAAAGAGGCGCTTCAAAGAAGAGGTAATTTCTGTTACCGATTCTTTCACCTTTATTTCTTCTTCCACTTCTTCTTCTTAGGTTGTTTCATTATGAAGTAATAACATCAGTATCAATAATATACTGATATGTTATTATAAGTATGAAACAATCCTATTTCACCATCTATCCATCCTACGGAAAACGAAATCACCGCGCGTGCGTACGTATGGAATACCGTCTCCACGCTGTGGTGAAATCTATTTTCCACCACCACCTTACTTGGATGGGTATAATGGTGTAAATAATAACTATATATTATTATTTTAAAGTGATATTGATTATGAAATAGTATACATACACTCCAATACAGTCCCACGATCATGAGATCGATATCATTGCTCGTGCGTACGTACGGACTACCGTCTCCACGACGCGATGAGATTCATTCTACAGTTTAAACCATTCATGAATGATTATAAAGTATAAATAATAAGTAATAATGAAATATATGACATAATAATGATACTGGTTTTATGTGTATATATATGAATTTCATCTACTTAATTTCGTTCAACTCAATAAGGAAACGAAAATAGCGTTCATGCGTATGTACGGCCTACCGTCTCCATTAACGGTGTATTTCTTTCCATTTACTGATTTATTATATATATGAATATTCTGAATATATATATATATATATAAATCATGTTTTATATTCTGAAATTAAGTAATCATGATCTAAGTAATCATATGAATAATTACAAGACAAAACACGGACGACAAATGAAACAATTTTACCCAAAACGCTCTTTAACATGGAATTTACAAAAGAATAGGTAATATAAAGTCATAAGTGAACCATATATGATATAATAACAATGAATATGATTCTGTAATAAGTCAATGACATTATTTAAATCATTATACAGGAGGTTCGGACACTTACGAAGAAAATCAGACCTAAGGTAAGGGAAATATCACAATCTCATTTTTATCCGAGATTGTTTATACTTTAGTATTACTAGGGTGTATTTTATCATCCACATTCAGGTTTCCTAAATATGTAATGTTATTTCCATCCACCTAAAATTGTTTAAATCAAATTTTACCCTTCAGTGAGTTTTTATTAAAGGATATGAAAGGAATCTTTTGTCGTTTTTTGTACGAGGTACTTTTTGACTATTTCGACAAAAGTACGAAGAATGTTTTTTTAACTTATACGGCATGAATGGATTTTTAAAAAATTATTTCCAAGAAGATTCCTTTACAAGTTTTCATGTTTATTTTTGATCAACTTCTTTTAGTTTAGAATTGTACGACATGTTAAGAAAGGAAAAGTGTTTTTGAAACAGAAAGGATATTTTCCTCAAGAATGGAGTTCAAATGTTTTATCAAAATTATTTTCCATCTTAGATAATAAAGGGTTCTATTTCTATCCCGGTTATTACATTGATTTGATTACGTTGTGATGGAATAATATTTTTCTGAATCCCTTTATCTTATATGAATTGTTATATGATGTCACGATGTTTAAGATTCCCATTTTTGTTACATGGGTTATGCTATGATGTTTGGTTTATGATTTTGTGGAACACATAAGAATGGTATCATTATGAGATGGGTGTGACCTATATCTCCCTCCAATGCATTGGGTAATGATTTTATATCTCATGAGATAGACATGGCTGGAATGGTAGGTTATACCGGTTTAGTGAAACAGGACTAAAACGAGGGTGACTCAGTTCAAAAAGGGACTTTGTCCACTAACATAGTCTTGGCAATGAGTCTTGACTAAAAACAAATGATTCTCTATGATTATGTATGTATGCCACAAAGTTTCATGTTTTATGTTATGATTATTGTGATTACATTTCACTGCCATGATTTATCCCATGTTATGAAATTATGCTCTCTTTTGTAGGTTAAGATTTCCAAAATGTTATGTTCTTATGAATATGATGTGATTGATATTTCTTTTGATTACCCTTACTAAGCATTTGAGCTCACCCTTTTATGTTTTCTTTTCCCCAGGATATAAAGAAAGGTTTTAGGTAAAAAAAGGATGATCTTTATGGGAGATGTTGAAGATCTTTCACCACGATTAGAAGATTATATTCAGAGTTTCAAAAGACACTAAACTATTACGATCCTTGTGTGTGTGTTTTTGTTATGTACTAAGTATTCCGCAAAAGTAATGTAATGTCCATGTACGTTAAGATACTGGTCTCTACAGTTGGTATTAGAGGAAAAGTTTAGTCATCCTTTGGAAACTAGGATGCGAAAACGTTAGTGAGATCCCTAGATATATTTCTAAGGTATGTCTAGGGATGTCCCTAAGGATAAGTATACGTATAGGATATAGTCCTATAACTATGGTAACGATATTAGATTAAACCAAAGATGTTAGATATTGAATTTACTCCTCCTTTATTATGATTTTTGCCTCTCACACTATTCTTTTTGGGTTTTAGAAAATGGCTGGAAACAAGATGATTCACGACAATGGAGGATATGATGCACAATGGAATGATATTATTAATGAGAAACCAAATGAAATGGGATTTGGAAGTCCAAACATCATTATTATTCCGAATCAGAAATCTCATAATATGATCAATAAAGTAAAATTTGGTAAGTTTCCTGACTCGCCTAATAAGAGAAAGATGGATTTTCATGATGATCATAGAGGAAAAAATGTTCAATTTCCCCTATGTAAATCATGTGGGAAGAGGAATCAAGGAGAATGTTTCAAAGAAACTAGAAGATGCTTTGGGTGTGGAAAAGAAGGACACAAAGCCAGAAAGTGTAAAGGAAAAGGTTCAGTTAACACCAGGGGTGAGGATAATGGTATTTCTACGACATCAGCAATGGTTAAATGTTTTAAATTTGGAATGTACGGGCATTATGCAAACCAATGCCCTAAGGGAAAGTCTCATGAAGAGAATTAGTATGGTCGTATGGGTAGTATTTATGTGGATGATGATGAAGAGACTACAAATGATATGTCAGATGAAAGAATTGTTGATGCTCGGTCAATGGTTTAAGAATGTAGTGGAATGATTACATATTTATCTTGTGTAATGTTGTATAAGTGATATCATGCTACTATGGAATAAAGAGACATCTATGGATTAGTACACTGTTGTCTTTCCTTGAGTTTTGAAAGTGTATGATTAATGTTACTAGTATCCATGAAAGGTTATTCAGATATTTTTGGAATGTAGATGATATGCGCATAATGAAGGGATACAGAGAAAATTAAATATTTGATAGTATTCATGAGCTCATGACTGATATAAGGAGAAGGTTATATCATGGTTTGAGTATATAAAATTTTTGGATTTTGGTATGTAGAAAGAGTTAACTTTTGACAGCATTCATGTTTTCACTAAGGTTTAATGGGTATTCATTTTTCAAGAGAATACATCATTAAGGTATTCACATGATTGGAATGGGACCAACAAGATATATGGGGGATAAATGATGGTATTCACATGCTTGGTTGAAGAAATTTCAAGTAATCATTTTCTTTATACTATGAGCTTGGACCAAAGTATTTTAGATATGCCTAAAGATTAGAATGGATTATGTTGGACATAAGTTAGGATAAAACGTTTTTTTGATATTATTGATGGGATGTTATAGTAATATAGCTTTAGAAAAAGGACAACCTGCAGGACGGGCGACAGCCCCTCGCGTTGGACAAGGCTATGGGAATCGAACCCACAACGGAAGTGTGACTGGCCTTTATCGCCTACCACTGGCCTACAGGAAGTCCCTGTTTAGTATAAACTAGTTTTATTTTATTAAGCGGTATGATATATGAAGTATAAGGTCATTTTTGGAACCATATACGATTAACCATAAGATGGACTTATAACTTTTGCTAACCTTTTGTTTGAAAGAGATGGAATGACCCATCATTCTATCACATGATCTGCTAACACATCATCAATGACAAATTCAACTTCATTTCTTTAAGAGATGAAGTGGAAATTGTCCAAAGAACGAAAAACGGTGAGACTATACCAAAATCACGAAAGTATTTCTTCTAATTCCAATTTCATCAACTTTAGGGAAATGATCTTGAAAACCAAAAATGTTGTCTTAGTGCTCTTATATTTGAGGAATCAGATGGTAACTTAGATAGTCACAAATTTATGTCTTTGTGATTGCTAGATTTTCAATAGCCATGTTTTCTACCACTCTCCATCAGAACATGATGGTTAGATTTCTCTTCCATATCCATATTTTCACATATGTGGAAACCCAGTGATTCGTTTATTTGGGTAACTATTATGTTTCATACTTTTGTTTTTAAAGATTGGTTTTGGTATTCCTTTTTACAATGTGGGTTTCTATTAAAGAAACTTTCGAATAGTAAACCATTTATAACCCCAACGAATTTCAAGGGCGAAATTCATTTTAAGGGGGGTAGAATGTAACACCCTGAGATTTTATGAAAAATCTTCTTTTAATTTCATTAATTTCTTGTGTTGTATTCTACACCATGATTACCTTGCGCTATACGCAACACCGTATTAGCTTGCAGTATACGCAACACTATTCTTGGATCGTGTTACACACAATTTTGATAATAGTTATTATACACAACATTGAGTATATATATATATATATTCAATGTATAAATGAAATATGGTTGGATTCTGTTATACGAAACAACGAAGGATTCTTTCACAACACGCAACCCTGACTTGGCTTACATTACACGCAATCGCGACCTTCCTCGATAGAGTGTGTTGTGCGCAATACTGGGTTTTAATAAACAACAATATATTACTATAATATTGCCATGAACTAGCCGTTATGAATAGTGTTAACTAAATTTTGAATTTTATAACATTATTATTCATCTTACACATCTCTAGAACATGGTATAAGAACAAAATAAATTTTTTGGGCAAAATAAGTATTTTTCAAAAAATGCAGTTTTGCCGCCTTTTGGTGGCGCACCCACTTTAAATCTAGTTTTCGACATGTTTATATGTTCAATTTGACAAAATAAAATTCTTATTTTGAATCAAGATAAAAAAATTTACATTAGATAATGTTTTGATATTTTTCCGATAACTTTCATATTTTAATGAATAGTAAAACCACGCTATATTTTAATTAAAAACAAATGTTTTCATCGTAATATCTTATATGGTTAAATTATAATATTTAATGGTTTTAAAGTATAAATAGAATATATTTTTACCATTTAATATAATTTATTTCATTATTATTGATTTTACCTTGAATTCGTAGGTTAAATCAATTCAATCTTTTGCAATGTTTTAAAGAAAAACCCATTTTCTTTCGACAACAGGATTAATTTTAATTTAATTTATGAATATTTTGTGTATTGAATTTGGAAAAATGGATTCCATATTTGGAATTAGTGGGTACAAATTATGTTAATAAGCTACTTTTTATTTTTGGGAATTATGAATAGTAACTATGGTAAATTTTATTTACCATAGTTAAAAGTAAATCGGGTAATTAAGGGTAAATATAATATTTTAAAATTACCCTAACAAATGTCAAAATCCTATTGGATGACTAAAAGTATACCCATATCACCTAATGGTTGGATTAGATTCATTTAATTAAATTTTTTCAATGAAAATATTTTAATTATTATTTAAAACAATTAATGTGACAACATGTCACTTTCTTAAATTATATAAGTATAATAATTTTAATCTAGTGATAAAATTCATGAAACTTCGAACATGAATAGTATCCAGAAAGATAATACAATTATAGACATCATAGTAATTTATTTGGAATTTTTAGGTATTAAATAATTATCATTTATTATGACACAAAGATGATGCAATAATTATCTTATTAATGAAATATTGACATAATTGATGTTATAAATACCCAAATAAATGTAATTTGAGACTTTTTATGAATTCCAACAATTTTCTAGGTTAATATGACATGATATTATGGATTTAATTAACTTTTTTCGAACTTATCATTCTGTTATGATTTTCACAAAAATCAATTACTAAATAGTGTCAAAAGTGACATAAAATAGTTTTTAAAAAACATATTATATTATTAATTGTTATTTTATTCCTAAAAATCTAAGGTTCGGCCAAATGACTTAGATAAGGTTATATATATTAATAATAAACAAATTGGGGTTCTTTTGGCTTCTTATAGTAAGTTTATTAACCTTATAGTGTAAGAACACAAGAAGACACGATAAAAGTAAAATTATTTAACTTAATGTTAAATCTAAATGATAAGGTTAAAATAGGAACCTAAAATTGTCTAAATTCTATTGGATGAGAGTATTTAGACCCATCCCCACCTTATCCCGAAATAAATCAATTTGGAGCTATTTAAAACCGAACTTGACTTTATAATAAAATAATATTTTTAGTTATTCCAAAGGTGCCCCTCTCCTCCCTTATAAAAGGGCACCTCCTCCCTCTCTTCCTCACACAACTTTGAGCCTTCAAGATCGGCCAACCCCTGACAAATTCTCTTCTCCAATTCCCTAGAAACATCCTAGTGGTTCTGGTCTTCCTCAAAGACCAGTTTTAGTGCCCTAATAGAGGTCTCAAAGAGGCGCTTTAAAGAAGAGGTAATTTCCGTTACCAATTCTTTCACCTTTATTTCTTCTTCCACTTCTTCTTCTTAGGTTGTTTCATTATGAAGTAATAACATCAGTATCACTCATATACTTATATGTTATTATATGTATGAAACAATCCTATTTCACCAACTATCCATCCTACGGAAAACGAAATCACTGCGTGTGCGTACGTACGGAATACCGTCACCACGCCGTGGTGAAATCTATTTTCCACCACCACCTAACTTGGATGGGTATAATGGTGTAAATAATGACTATATATTATTATTTTAAAGTGATATTGATTCTGAAATACTATACATACACTCCAATACAGTCCCACGATCATGAGAACGATATCATCGCTCGTGCGTACGAACGGACTACCGTCTCCACGACGCGATGAGATTCATTCTCCACTTTAAACCATTCATGAATGATTATAAAGTATAAATAATAAGTAATCATGAAATATATGACAAAATAATTATACTTGATTTATGTGTATATATATGAATTTAATCTACTTAATTCCGTTCAACTCAATAAGGAAATGAAAACAATGTTCATGCGTACGTACGGCCTACCGTCTCCATGAACGGTGTATTTCTTTCCATTTACTGATTTATTATATATATGTATATTCTGAATATATATATATATATAAATCATGTTTTATATTCTGGAATTAAGTAATCATGATCTAAGTAATCATATGAATAATTAAAAGACAAAACACGGACGACAAATGAAACAATTTTACCCAAAACTCTTTTTAACATGGAATTTACAAAAGAACAGGTAATATAAAGTCATAAGTGAACCATATATGATATCATAACAATGAATATGATTCTGTAATAATTCAATGACAATATTTAAATCATTATAATGGAGTTTCGGACACTTACGAAGCAAATCAGACCTAAGGTAAGGGAAATATCACAATCTCATTTTTATCCGAGATTGTTTGTACTTTAGTATTTACTGGGGTGTATTTTATCATCCACATCCATGTTTCCTCAATATTTAATGTTATTTCCATCCACCTAAAATTGTTTAAATCCAATTTTACCCTTCGGTGAGTTTTTATTAAAGGATATGAAAGGAATCTTTTGTCGTTTTTCGTACGAGGTACTTTTTGACTTTTCCGAAAAAAGTATGAAGAATGTTTTTTTTAACTTATACGGCATGAATGGATTTTTAAAACATTATTTCCAAGAATCTTACTTTACAAGTTTTAAAGTTTATTTTTAATCAACTTCTTTTAGTTTATAATTGTACGACATGTTAAGAAAGGAAAAGTTTTTTTGAAGCAGAAAGGATATTTCCTCAAGAATGGAGTTCAAATGTTTTATCAAAATTATTTTCCATATAAGATAATAAAGGGTTCTATTTCTA
Source organism: Viscum album (assembly GCA_963277665.1). Taxonomy (NCBI): domain Eukaryota; kingdom Viridiplantae; phylum Streptophyta; class Magnoliopsida; order Santalales; family Viscaceae; genus Viscum; species Viscum album. Next base: position 1,665,069,717 of record OY728143.1, on the reverse strand, counting down.
TCCCTATTATTACAGTTATTTGATTACGTTGTGATGGAATTATATTTTTGTGAATCCCTTTATCTTATATGAATTGTTATATGATGTCACGATGTTTAAGATTCCCACTTTTGTTACATGGGTTATGCTATGATGTATGGTTTATGATTTTGTGGCACACATAAGAATGGTATCATTATGAGATGGGTGGGACCTATATCTCCATCCAATGAATTGGGTAAAGATTTTAGATCTCATGAGATAGACATGGCTGGAATGGTAGGTCATACCGGTTCAGTGAAACAGGACTGAAACGAGGGTGACTCGGTTCAGAAAGGAACTTTGTCCACTAAGATAGTCTTGGCAATGAGTCTTGACTAACCAGAAATGATTCTCTATGATTATGTGTGTATGCCACAGAGTTTCATGTTTTACATTATGATTATTTTGATTACATTTCACTGCCATGATTTATCCCATGTTATTAAATTATTCTCTCTTTTGCAGGTTAAGATTTCCAAAATGTTATGTTCTTATGAATATGATGTGATTGATATTTCTTTTGTTTACCCTTATTGAGCATTTGAGCTCACCCTTTTATGTTTTCTTTTCCCCAGGATATAAAGAAAGGTTTTAGGTAAAAAAATGGAAGATCTTTATGGGATATGTTGAAAATCATTCACCACGATTAGAAGATTATATTCCGAGTTTCCAAAGACACTAAACTATTACGATCCTTGTGTGTGTGTTTTTGTTATGTACTAAGTATTCCACAAAAGTAATGTAATGTCCATGTACGTCAGGATACAGGTCTCTACATACGGTATTGATGAAACATTAAGAATGTGTTTTTTATTGTAATTACAATAAAAAATGTATTTACTAGTGCTATAAATGGACATTATAAGCACTAAAAATCATAGATTTTGTAGCTACATTTAAAATCCATTGTATTTTCCGGGATATAAATAACGCTGATAAAATTTCCCTTCATTAATTCTAAAAATACACACATAATGTGGGCATATTATCAATGAATTTTATATCATTGATCATAATTGACCTCCATTAGTGATTTCTTTAATTGATGAATAAATATTTTATTTTCACCAGTAAATTTTTAGTTGCTACGGTGAGCTATTAAAATATACAACAAACTATAGAAATAATTTTTGGAATTTAATTTTATATAAATTTACATAATAATAATAAAATAATTATAACAAGATTAATAACATTTCAAACACCAGTATTTATAATTTCATCTATACATAAAATTAAACTGGTACATATAAAATGTATTATAAGCATCGTACAATTATAGAACAATATTTTGGAATCATTGGATCCCCTTCGAAAGGAAAAAAATCATGCTACCCATTTTCAAATAATCCTCCCCATGTATAAAAAATATTTTATCAGTATAAATAAATAACACATTTGTTAGTGATAATATAAAGAAATAAATTAAGCATAAATTTGGAGGTATAAATTAATAAAAATTCACTTCTAAACTAAAAAATTCACTTTAAGTCATATTTTGATCAATATGCTTAATATTAATGTGAGGTTGATTCTAACACACCTATATTATTTTTGGATAATTGTCCTAAATTATCACAAAAACACATGTGAATTTATTTTTTTGAGTATGAGTCATGTATTTTGAACTAAAATGTAAATTTTAAATATAATGAGGCCATTTGAGTTATACCACAAACATCATGTCCCAGATTAATGTGTGACTAATTCATATACATCATAAATAATTTATTGATTATTTTTTACAAATATTAATAAAATCCAAGTATTCTTTACCATTTTTCAGTGGGGGAGACCCATTTTTATGTAAAATGTTATTTTTAAATAAAAAAACTCACATTGAGTCACATAGTTCACGTCATTTATTGTAAGTATAACTGGATGATTTCTACATATCCCAAATGGTTCATGGATAATTTTGATTAAATTTAAGGAAAATTTGAGTGTCTGTACATAGTTTTCCATGACTAAAATTTTTTAACTAAAAAGTCACGTTGATACTAAATACATTAAATTTGATTAATACTGTTCACAACTTGTAATATATGGATTTTTATATGATTCCTAGATGTAACTAATATTTTATAGAACATTTTCTAAAATTATAAAAATAAATTTAATGTGTGTTTTTCAATTTTTTTCTTCGTGGAACACAGTAGTGTGTTTTTGTTAATTTTTCCCTTCTAGTTCTTTATAGGAGTAGGTTTTTCAATGGATTAGTCATTCCTAATTCATGGTGGTTTTTTTTTCACACATTTTTACTTTCCAAAAGTGGGAGACCTCTTACACTATGATTGGTGATGTCAACACCAAGATTGAAACACGATGATGGGATATAGCTTCCTAGTTCTATGGATACCTCAAATGGACGAATTTTATATTCCATATATCTATTATTGATTTAATTCAGGTTCATGATTAACATTCTTCATGACACATCTTAGTGGATTCAGGTTATTTAATGTTCTTCTACTACGATATAGAAGATACTTATGGTTGGAGCATATGGTGAAGTCTGGTGTATCTAGACATAAGTGGATGTTGGGAGTGTTGGGAACCAGTAAAGTACTCCTCTTTAGAAGATGATGAAATCTCATATGTGTTTAAAAGTTGGTGCAATGAACTAGACATCCATTGTTCTCCATGGGGAAACTTTAACTAGGGGCATATGACTTCTATGGAATTTTATGTCAAGCATCCCGTATTAACTGCATGAGCGAAAGATTCTTGTGTATTTGGTTGGAATCATTGGTTTAGGGTCTTTTTGGGAAACATCAAAAGGATTAATTATTTTTGGGGAAATGGGTTTTCAAATATATAACATATTATACAGACAAGTTGTACATATATTTAATCTATAACATCCCGTGTTTTAGAGCATGTAGAATTTCCTAGGGAATTTGAATTTTACCACTTAGTGGATGGGTTGTTCTATAAAATAAACCTTGATTTGTAATTATAAGATTTGGGGTGCTCAAATCTGATTCCTATACATGGTTTAAGGCCCAAGAGGTTTCTTAAGATTTTTTGTGCCTCAAGAGCATCAGCTTCCAAAACCTCAAAACTCAGAGAACATGGTAATGTTGTATGGTTTTTCTAAATTCATTTGGCCAACATGAGAAAATCATGTAGATTATTAAGTGGATTAGGAGGTTCTAAATGATTTGTTCTAACCATTCTAGACGATTCACACAACCGTATAGGTTTTGTGAAAGTCTTTATAGATGGATCTTTCACAGACTGCACATAGTTAGTCAAACTGTATAACCTACCCTTGTAAGGGGGTTCCATGGCTACTGTATGGTGCATGGTTGATGCAAATTTTGGGAAAGCATGTGGACAAACTATGAACATAATTTAAAAGGTTTTCAATCCCCATTTTTCTCCTTATTATTTTTATTCATTTCTCCTCCTTTCATCTCCTCAAACATCTATATATTAGCTTCCCATAGAGATATTCCCTCTAATGTATGGATGTATATCCTCTATATGATATCTATTTGGGAAATCATTTAGTGAATTGGATATCCATAGGTATGTCTATGAATCCTCCTCCATCCTTTATTCATTTATCTCATCATATTATTTTCAATACTCATCCAACCTATATTTGTGGAATTTTTCAATTTCTTAATATTCTCTTGAACCAAACTAAATAAATCCCAATCATTGGATGAGTGCTTAATATTAAGCATTAGGTAGGTGGTTTATATGATTTTCCATTAAATTCATGTTATTTATACAATATTTTTTTCTCTATAAACCATGATTTCTTTGGGTCTCTCTTAAAATATGAAATTCCTTGAATAATTTTCTTAAACAAACATGTCATATTTTTTAGACTCCCCTTTTGATATGGTTGGATGTTATGAACTCCACCCAAATAACCCCTTTTGTATGTGTTTTATAAATCATGTGATACATATTATTTTCCTTATGAGTAAACCAACATAGGAGTTTTTGATAAAATTAGTTGTTTTTTAGTCCATAGACAATGTTTGGATTACTTTTAAGATTACCCATTTTGGGTGTTATGTTATTTTTACATGGGTGAGATACCTAATTTGTATTGAGTAAATTCTTTTATTAAAATAACATGTTTCCTAATAAGACAATCATTTGAGGTGAACTATCTAATTTATCAAAAGTAAGTTCATTAATGTTTTTCATAATAATCATATCATTATTTAGTGTACTTCCCATAACCTTTTAAATTGTTTTAATGGAATATTCTTTTAATTATTTTTTAGGGATGTGATGTGCCATGTGTAATTACATGACCATTATTATTCATTAATTTAAATGGTAATGGGAAGGGACCCAAATATATAAATTAGTTTTGATGAATGGTATGATATATTGTTATGCAAACATTAACTACATGTTATACCAAGGGTGATACATGGGTCCCTACTTACGTATAACATGGGTCGGATCCTCAGGCTTAATAATTAGACTTCTTTTTGAAATGTAAATATGTCAAGAGACATATATTGAATTCCATGTATGGGTTAAAAATGTTTTTAATACCTCCTCATGAGTGATAATATTTCCCTATGTGAGGCACCATCAATGGTATTGGTAGCTACATGGTTATACCATGCCACATGTGATACTAAATCCCCTATCTGAGATATCGAGGATGAGATTAGAGGGTTTATTCATGAATTCCAACCATAATTATTACTTGGGATTCCATTTAGGTATCACCTTGAATGGAATATTATGGAATTCGGTGTTTATATTAACCATTGATAGATACTTTTTATTTCTTTTTTGAATCACCTTGAATAATATTTTTGTGAGTCTTGTTAAATTCTCATGATGAATTTTATATTAAAAACCATGAATGAAGAACTATTATCTAGGGATACTTACACCAGTCAAAATAACATGATTGGGTTCAATAAATATACTAATACATATTTTATGATGGATTATTATCGTTACTACCTTATAATATCTATACAGGTAAACCCTAGTTCTGAGACATTCTGACTTAGGTTAAACAAGGTATGGTGAGGCAGGTGTCTGGGAGGAACTTGAGAAAACTTGTTTACTCTCGTTTATTTGTTTATTTACATGTCATGCCTTTACACTATTGTATTATATATTCAAGGACTTTAATATTCTTTAGACACCATTAGTGGTGGTCTAGTGATTATATATTACACCCTTATTTGTCCTCCCTTTCATTGGGGTACCCAAGAAGATCATATGTTCATAGGTCAAATGGTTATTGTATGGGTTGTGTGTTGTTCATGGTAGTCTATAGAATATGATTGAGATCGTACTCGTGATTATCATGGAGTTATCCTTTCGGATTTTTTTTATTATTTATACTACAATGTATTATAAATTTCTTTCCATATTATTTTTCTACTTCACATGATGCATAATCTGGAAATCTATGCATCCTTGTATATGCTATGACCATTTGTATTTAGTTATTCTATCTATACTCTTCTAATTTTTCATTTTTATAATTTTCTTCTGCCTATTGATTTAAATATATTTATTTTTGTTCCATTATGATAATGAGAAAATAGCTTCCCCACTATACCACCATTAAACATTAACTGTAATTCATTTTCCTCCACATTATGGGAATCCATGCTTCAAGCCATGCGGCGACTGGTCTAACAATTAGTTTTATTGTAAATCAAGAATGGAATTAAAAAAATGTAATAAGATATTGTTTTATTTTTTCTTACTATTTTGTTATGGTATATAGGAGACAGAGAATTTTTCTTCATTTAGACAATATTTGTGTCTATGAGTGATCATACCACACATGGGGAAAAGTCCAGGTGGTTGGGGATGAAATTTTGGTTCCTGTTGTTCATTAATACAATACATTATGATTTCAACTTGAGTTCTTTGTCTAATTCCCACCTCTTACTGATTTGTTAGATTTATAGTATTTTACACTTGGTCTAGTATAGTATATATGTACCATTACATGTATCATTCTAGGCATATAGCTAATCGTATGTCACAAATATTCCATGCCATGTTGCTACATTGATATATTTACCCTTTTTTTATTATTCATTTTATCAACCATGTTAGGTTTATTTGTAATATTCTTAGTTTTATAAGTTCTTAGGTGTTTATTTAGATTGATTATATATACAACCTACTTGTGTGATTATTTAAAATGATTGACTATATAAAATATTTGGGTAATTATTTAGCTTTCTTGGTTTTATGACATGATTTGTGGCTTCATAGCATGTTTTGCAATATAGCACATTTCTGTTATTATAGTACTATGTTTAACATATTATGCATCATATTTTCCCTTCCTAGGTACTGGGTTTCCATGTTTTGTGATTATTATCATGTATACTTTTCACTATTTATTTGGATATCATTCCAATTTTTAAAATATACATAAAACTAGTTATTATAGTTTCTTCATCAATCAAAATTTTGTTTTACCACATATATTGATAGTGAAGCCTTAACTAAAAAATCTTAACATGTTTATGATTTTTACCATTTGTTACATTCGCTGAAACATTTATATTTTTGATTAAATATGATGAATTTTAAAATCTATAAACTCTATGGGAAATTTATAAATTGTGAAGTGGAATCCCATATAATAATACTATTATATAAAACAATGATATAATTTGTTATTTTTTTAAAATATATTTTCTATTAAAATATTGAAATAAAATGAATTAGCTCCCTTTATAAAGGATTATAACTCTATCAACTCTGTATGAATACTGATATGATTAAACTAATAAATGCACAACTAGAACTATATAGGTCATTTGGGGAATGAAATTTATATAATAATCCAAATATGGGATTTCAATAATTTTAATCTTTAAAATATTTTAGATTTCATTTAGATGAACCCATAATGAATTAATGGGACCCTCATAGGATCCAAATATATTTTATTGATTTAGTACTTGAATCCATGGGGGTTTTACTATTATATATTGTTTTCTTATTTTATGTATGTGTTTAGGAGAACATATGTTTTACATATATAGGTATAGTGGAATATTACATGAGCATTCCCCTCCACAATTAATAACAAACATGTTACCTATTTTTGGGCTATACATATATTAGGTCTTAGTTAATTAAAATATTTAATTAAACATAGAAGGCGATTTCCTCTATAGATTGGGATAGTGATTTTATTTAACTAATCCAATTTTTGAGACATTATGGGTAAATAAAAATGGATAAAAGTAATTTATGTGATAAATTGAGTTATTATGATAGGATATTATTAAAATTCGTATTGATTAAATATATGTTTAATTAAAAAATATCTACATTGTGGATTTCAATACATGATGTACCAAATAATTCTACACTATGATTGGTACATGATGTTTATAATTGACTATAGTATTGTTTAAGGATTAAATGTGATGTAATTTGATTCCATGAAAAGGAAATAAAATAAGTGGTGACATTAGTTTTAACCCTCAAGAAAAGTTGTATTATTTTTTTTCTCTATGATTCTCCTTGAATTATGAACATGGGAATTAATTGTAGGAATTTTTTATATATTGAACCAACATTATATGCCCTTAAGTATGGTGGATTTTCAAGTGTGACCTTGCGATAGGTTCAACACTTCTTCTCGATTAAGGTGGCTAGGTCGATGTTGGTATCACCATTAGAACATTAAAACCTCATTAATTCCATTGAATCTTTCTGGGTACGCGGTATTATTCAGGATCCATAGTCTCATTCGAGACTCTATGTTTCTGAAATGGATCATTTACCTTGAATGTTGTTCATTCGGTAGTTTTACCCCTTTTATGGTAATGAGAATTGTGTAATTCTCAATTTTAATGGAATGAACATTCCTTGGTCATGGTCTCCCACATAGTAGTTCACACATCCTTGTTTTCCTTCCTCATCATATTTGGACAACTCTCAAGGTTATTTTCCTTTTTTTCAATTGTATGTGACATTATGTATATAGGATAGTTAATGATATAACTGATATTTGGACTCATAGGGATGATAATCCTATCGGTAGTATCTGGGATGTTCCATTTTTCAAGTGAAATATGGGGGTAGTATTCATTGGTATACATGTCACCCATCAAGTTGATAAAAATGGTGAAATGAACTGTATGAGTTCAGCGGGAGTAGTTAAAAATTGATAAATTATTCTTTGATCATAGGTCATCTCCTAGTTTGAGTAACCTGGCATTATGGGTGTTCTAATTTTTCCCAATATTTAAAAGCATGTCATAAAAGATACCAGGGGTTTTCACACACTGGTCGTTCCGTTTTAGCCACAATTATTAATGCTATGGTGAACATGGATGTAAACTGGATGGAGTTCCACATGCATGTATATATTTTCATCTATTATAGTTCACTTTCTAGCATATAGTTTTCATCCCTTTTGTTTTGTTTCTTGCTAAGGATTTATGGACACATCTGGAACATGTGTTCAAAGGTCAATAGACCTTGTACAGTGGGATGAGTTTCCTTTTATGTATATTCAATAATAAAGACACACCTAGGTTGCTATCATCAAATTTATCAAAAAATATATATCCTTCCACGTAGAGGGAACAAAATTTTTGATTTCCCTCAAAGGTATTGCTTCATGTGAGGAACCAAGATGGTGTACAATTTGATATTTACATAACCTTTTAAACCACTTTTAGTTAGGGATATACTTTGGTAGTTATTTTTTATTAATAGAAGGATGCATCATGTGATAAAGGAATCATTCTTAGTTCGATGTAATTATCCAGCAAGTGTATCGAAGAACATTTGGAAAAAAGTTAACTGGTAGTGGTTTGACTGCTCTTCCTTTTGTTAGTTGGATACTATTTGATTGGAGTGTATCGAGTTCTACATTTGATGTAGGAGGATTTTTTTAATTCCTATTTTGAGATTGTTCAAATACTCATAGTAGAATCTCAGCTTAATTATTATCATGTCCCCTTTCTTGATATTGTCAAGGTACGATGAGAAAGCGTCTATTATACGCCAAATTAAAATAATAAAAAGTATAAATTCCATTGGAATCGATATAAAAACTCCATAGGAGTTATGCTTCTAAAACTTGTATAGTTATAAAGGTGTGGTTGTCATAATTGATACCTATAATCCTACAGATGAATTCCTTGGATGGACTCACGGACATTTGTTGGTCCTATGACATATTTTTCATTGGGATCTATCAGTGTTCTTGATTTTTGGATGTTTTAGCTTTTTACTAATGTCTCACTTATAAAAGTAGCATTATGGGTAACTTTGGATGAGAACCTTAGACTCCAGTTAATGATTTTGTGGTTACCTCAGTTTATAGTTGGTCTTACCTGATATTTTTAAGGGTAATTATTGATGTGTGTTATATTAGGTATACACCCATGTTTGTGTAGGGCTAAAAGAAACTAAATGAATGTTTTGGATTAAGAAATATTTATAATTGAGGTAAGAGATACAATGGGAAAGTTTGGAAAAAACATGAGGTGATTGAAGAATTTATTGTGTCTCATGTTTTGATATGACAAATTTCTAAGCTGATCATTTTGAGAATTTTTAGTCGGGAATGGATTGACATTATTTTTTCTTGTTTCAATGAGTGAAGTAATGTAGAACCATTTAAGGCAAATTTTTAGGCTAAATTGGGTTTGATGTAAACATTGGAAGTTCCTTTCATGAAATTATTATGCCACCAGTTTCAACTTGGTTAGTCAAAATTCAAACATTTCAATCAAATAAAAAATATATTTCCTTTATAGTTGTGATTCAATTTACAGGTTAAGGGAATATCTCTATTATCATCACTAGAATTCTTAAGGAATGTGTTGTAGGGAAATTCCTATGGTGGGATATACCATGGCTCAAAGATGGAAGATAAATCTTAGAACCCTTTGGTGGTAAGTTTCAGGGGATTGTTAATTCAAGGGATGATTAGGATATTGTGTCTCAGGTTAGACGGTCATGAGTAAGATCCATGTAGATGTTTTAGTTATAAAATGTGAGTGTTTTATTGAGTTTTTAGGGTTTATATATCATTTGTAAAAGAGGTTTTTGGAGGATTGTTTGGAATTCAGACATGCAACATGACCATTTGTAAAATACTAGACAAACCAAGTAGTTCTGTTGATTTTTTTGAGTTTCCCAAAGTCTATTCAAGGACATAATGTTCTAAGTAGGGGAGAGTTTAAAGTCCCATGTTTTTGTACAAGGTAAAATATAAAATGGAAATTGAATAAGGGAATACAATTATTATGAAACTATATGGCCCATGAGAGGAAACTATGTATATGGTACCTTGGGGGTGAAGGTCTCACATGGTTTGTTCTAATCATGTGGAAGGAGGAACATGATCATGTGGGTGTTTCTATATCTTGAAAGTGGTCTTTGGAATGGGTTGTGAATGGTTAGTCAAACCATGTCACTAGCCTATGAGTGGGAGTTCCTTAGACATGGTTGAGTTCATGGTTTGTTCATGGTTTGGCCTACCATATTTAAAAATAGTGCACTGCATTTAAAATGCATCAAATTTCCATTTTATCATACCAATTTTTATTATTTTCTCATGTTTTATTGTACTATTACCCACATGCACCATCTTCCTGGGGATCTCTCATATCCCCTTCTATGTATGGGGTGATCTCCTCAATATTATTTTTATTTTTAGCTTTACCAAGTTTGTTGGATATCTATCAAAAATTCTATGGATCCACTTACCTTCATTATTTGATAATGTCCACATATTCTTCACTATCTTAGTGAAAGCTATTTCACATTATTTTTATGGTCTTTTTATAATTCATCATTTTCCCTCTTACTAGACGGAATCAATCCTCCACATTAGACATGTGGGTTTTCCAAAGATCAGGGTCGGTGATCACTAGTATTTTATATTAAATTCATGTTATTTATATTTTTTCCATTATTCCGTTTTCCGTACATTATGTGGGTCATTCCTAAAATATTAGATTCCTTGAATAATTTTCCTAAATAACATTGTGATGTTTTTTTGGCACCCCTTATGATATGTTTGGATGGTATGGAATTAGCCGAACCCACAAATTCTTGCATGGGTTCATTAAATCATGTAAAAAATAAGTTTCCCCTTAAGAAAAAAACTACAATTGGAGTGTGGTGATGAAAACAACTCTGTTTTTTGTGAACCATCCATGTTTGGATTGCATTATCAATTCCTCATTTTAGTTAATAATTTATTTTCACTTGGATGAGATTCCTAATTATAATTAATTAAATTATTTGATGGAAATATAAAATTTAATAATAAAAAACCATTTTGGTGTGATTCCATATTAAAGAAAATTGAGTTCATCAATGATGTTCATAGTGATCATATCTATATTTAGTGTACTCCCCATGAACATTTAAATTATTATATAATATAATATCATTTTTAATTATTTTTTAGATAGATGTGGCGTACATAAATACATGGTCCTTATTATTCATTAATTTAAACGGAAATGGTAATGGTCATAATTATATATATGTGTTTGGATGAATGGTATGAGATGTTTTATCAAAAAAAATTCCATTGTGTTATGTTGAGGGAAATACCATGGTCCCAACATAAAGATGACAAGGACAAGCTCCACATTATTTCTAATTAGATATGTTTATGAAATGTAAATACATCGGTAGTGATACATGGAATTTCTTGGAAGGTATCACTGGGTGTTTTTCCTACCACTATATTGTTAATATTGGTTCCCTAAGGGAGGAAATATAAATGAGATATATGGAATGGATTTTATACCAAGCTAGTATTGATAGTCGGTCCCCAATATGATATACCATGGATATGCTTATAGTGATTCATCTTCACACCCAACCAAGATTGATATTTGGGATTCCATTAATGTATAACCATGGATGGGATATTATGGTATTGGGTATCTATATTTACCAATGATAAATACATGTGATTAAATTTTAGATCACCTTGGATGGGCTTAGGGTGCCACTTAATAAATTCTCACGATGGATTTTGTATTAAAAACTATGACTGCAAATATGTTATCTAGGTATGCGTCCACCACGAAATATCAATTTCTTGTGTTCATTATATCTAATGGTACCTATTTTATGATATATTATTATCTACAAACCAATATCACATATGTATTGATTTATCCTAGTTCAGAGACAATCCATATTGGTCTGAAGTAGGTTTGGTCTGCCTGGTGCCACTAAGGAACCTAAGACAACATGTTCACTCCTTTTTTTACCAATCATACCTACACACTATTGAATTTTATATTTGTGGATTTTATTATTATTTATAAGCTATTTTGGGTGGCCTATTGAGTGTATCTCACACCCTTTTCAATATACTATTGAACTAGGGTAAAAAAGAAAATATTATGTTCCCATGTCAATAGTTTTTGCTTGTGTTTTGCATTGTACATGGGAGTTAGGGGAATAAGATTCTTCTGGTACTAAGAATTCCTAATGATTTATCCATTATAATATATCCATTTGGTTGTAATATAATGTCTTTTACTATATAGCCTATTTTATTTTTCTTACTTTCACTTGTAGCATCATCTGAGCATACATGCATTAATGTATATTAAGCTCTTTCCATTTATATTCAGTTATTAATTTGATATTTTATTAATTTTAATTTTATTTACATTGGTTATTCTTATTAGGGATTGAAATATGAATATTCCACATTGATAATGTGGGTATAATCTCCCCAATGTACAACCATTTGACCCTTGTAGTTTTTTGAAATCCTCTTGCATAGATATCCTTGATGCTATGTAGTGACTAGTCCAAATACATTATTTAATGTTATTTGATCTGTGATGGTTCAAAATATCTTTTGTATATAGGTTGGTTATAGATTTAATATCATGTTTGGATATTTTGGAAACATATTTAACATATTTTGTAGATAGGTTGGTCACATATTTAATATTTGGTGGAGAGAGGTTGGTCATAGGTTTTGCAATCACGGGTATATGTTGGTCATAGATTTAAGGTCATATAAAGACATGTTGATCATGGATTTATCATCTAGTGTGGACATGGGTTGTGGGTTTCTGTTTAACCTAGGGTTATATGATCACAATTCATATTTTTAGACCTCAAAGTGGATGACGTGAAGTTATAAAGGTGGTTTGGAGTACCAGTTTTGAACCTCACTGATGTATCCATGCTTAGTTGGGATTGAACCTCTAGGCGACATCCTATGTACCCTGAAAAGAGATATGGACCAAAAACCATGCAGTTTAAGTTCACTATTTACGGTTTTGTGAAAAGATTGGTCCATGCAGTTTTTCATCATGTGGTAATAATGATCATATCATGGAAGGAGATACAATAAGGATAGTTTGGCGATTATGCATAGGATTATTCCTAGTGTTTATGTTTTTTATCCCATGTGTGTGTTGGTATTATAGATATGTGTTTTCCTATAGTTGGGGTTTAATCTCATGGTGAATGTGGGGGTGTCAACCCAATATGATAGTGCATGTGGCATCATAAGTTCATCGCACATGGTAGAGATATAATTTAACATCATGTTCTATGGTTAATTCCTTTTAGTTTACCATCATATGGATATGAAATCAGGATATGTATTTTAACATCTTTCATCGAGGCCATATGATGGACCTAGACCCAAGAAGAGCATTTCTAGGTTATAGAGGAAGATAAGACACACTCTCTCCTAACGAGGAATAGGTGGGTCGTTTCCCTCAATAATTCAACCTTCATGAATTACATTATTTATTCATATATTACTAAGGTTGGAACATAACATAAACATAACCATAGTGAAGTGGAAGATTGGGATCTCAACATTAGGGTTCCTATCCTTTGAAGCCAGATCCATTAGGGTGCTTATTCTTAGGTGAAATAGTGTTTAAAAAAATATTTTCTTAGATAAAATCGTTCGAGAATAAGAGATGATGGTACCGATCATGTAAAAGTTTGGGGCAGAAATGAACCAGTTTTAAATGGAATATGACCACTTATCCCTCAATAATCATGATGGTGTGTTTTCTGAAAGGATGTATCAATTATGTTCCTATGAGGAAGTTTTAACAAAGTAATGGGGTTTTGTGAAGTTTAAGGGTTTTTCAATGAAGACGGATTTTCAAACTAGGTTGTCCATTCGTCAAGGTAATGTATTCACTCCCATAGGATTGTATTAAAAATAGATAATTATATCACAAAGCTCCAATAACTTTTGGTTGCATTTCTCCATCCCAGATTTCATACACCATTACAAAATGAATGTTTACTATGGTATTTGACTTTCAATAACCCATAAGAAGATGGATTCCAAATATGAATACCTTTAAGGATCTATTTCATCTTTTTCTCACAAATGTGGGATTTTTATTAATTCATATCTTATAGTGGAAGTTCAAAAGATATTTCCCATTATAATTTAGAAGGATTGAGGTATTTATCGGTTTTTTTAGATGGAAATGCTCATTTCATTTATGATTCAATATGGGAGGAATATTTTATGAAAGAATTGACTTGGGAGGATAAAATCACACATAGAAATACAATGTATGAATGTTACTATCATTTTGTAACACCCCAAGCTTTCACAGTACACTTCCCTTTGAATAAAACAGTAGCGTGTGTTGTATGAAACTTCAAGTTCTAACACACCGAAACCAATCAAACTAGCCATTATGAATAGTAATACCCACTTTTTGTAATTTTATAAATTTTATTTTTTAAAATGGGCATCATTTTTGGATTCGGAATAACGAAATTATATTAGGGTGAATTTTTAGTATTTTTCTGAAAACATTCAATTTTTTGATGAATAGTGAAAAACACTGAGTTATAGTTTAAAACAGAATTTTTATTTAAATAATTATTAATTTTATTTAAATTTATATTAAGTAAAAATCTATACATAATACCTATATAATTGAAATTTAATTCGTTGGATTCAATTTATAATAATTATATATATATATATATATAAGTTTTATTAAACTTTTCACTGTCTTTTACCCACCTCCTAGAAGAATTTGCAAATTTACATAAAACTTATCATTACCACTTTTGTGAGTTGAATTTAAAAAATTTGAGAGACACAGTAGATATCAGTACGTAAAATGTGGTTCAATAAGATAAAAATAATTTTTGGTTAATAGTATCTTTTTCATTTTATTTACCACGGTTATAAGTAAATAGGGTAATTAAGGCTAAAAATGATATTATTATTACCCTAACACGTTTAATATTTCTATTGGATAATTTTAATTCGACCAAAACAACCATAAGACTAATATGTGACCCTTTAGGTTGACTTTGATTAGATAAGGACATTTATTAATATTTAATTCAAAGAAGAGTTAAAGAGTTAAAATCAAAGTTTAATAACTAAAAAAAATTAATATTGGATTATATATAATATAAATTTGACTATAAATACAAATTAGAGATCTAAAACAATTTCCTATATAATGGTATTTTATTTATATTATTTATACATTAAATACTTTAATTTATTTATGACACAACGATGATGCAGTAATTACCTAATTAATGAAATACTAAAATAATTGATATTATAAATATCCAAATAAATGTAATTTTAGACTTTTTATGAATTAAACTAAATTTTTAGGTTAATAAATCTTATTGTGGTTGTTTAGATGAATTTTTTTGAATTAATAATGCCGTTATGAATTTAGAAAAAACAAAAATACCAAATAGTGTCAAAATTTGACAAAAAAGAGTTTTTAAAACAAATATTATATTATTAATTGGTATTATATTTATAAAAAACTAAGGTTCCCCCAAAATACTTATATAATTATAGGTTTATCATTAATGAAGCACATGGGGTTCTCTAGGATGTATATAGTATGTTTATTAACCATGTAGTATAAAAATACAAAGAGACATGGTAAATGTCAAACTATTTAACTAAGAGTTAAACCAAAAAGGCAAGGTTATTATAGTGACCTATACCTATCTAAAATCTATTGATTGAAATGATTTATACCCATTATAAAATTATATTCGAAATAAATGAATTTTGATCCCTTAGAAACTGTATATGAATTTATTATAAAATAACATTTCTAGATTTTCCAATAGTGATCCACACCCCTCTTATAAAAGGGAACTCCCCCTTCTCTCTAATTCACACCTACAAAGAATTTGGATAGGCCAAACACTGACCAAAGATAATATAAACATTCCTACCTTCATCCTAGATGAATTCCTTTAGTAAGAAATCCAACCTAAGGATCCCTTTTGATCAAATCAAAAGGAAGAACCCAAAGAAGAGGTAAATATTTCACCAACATTTTTCAAATTATATTCTTCTTCCACATCCTCTTTCTTTGTTGTTTCAATTCAAAAATAATAACTCCAGTATCTTATATATACTGTGATTTTATTATAAAAATGGTACAACCATATTATTTACTTTATCCATCCTATGAATGAATAAGTCACCACACGTGTGTACGTACAGCTTACCCTCTTTATGTCATGGTGTAGTTTGTTATTCAAACATTTCATCATTTGCGTGGGTATAATAATGAGTATAAATGATATAAATAATAAATATAATAATATAATTATTCTGTATATATGATATACCATCCAATTATATATGATTTTAATATCAAAAGAATGATATTGTCGCTCATGCGTTTGTATGGACTACCGTCTCCACAAACACGATAAGTTTCATTTCCCATCGTATCCATTCAAGACTAGTTTTCATTTTATGTTTGAAAATAATGGTTAATTACTTGATATCATTCTATATATGAATAATATAAAACCTACCTATAACAAACACAGCTTATGTAATAAAACATATAAAAGAAAACGAGTAAGTTAACACCTGAAACGACGATAATACTAAAATATTATTAACAAAGAAATGTTAAAAGATCATATATGATATAAATTAATTTATATGATTATTGTATAATTTATTAACAATTATTTAAATATTATACAGGAGGTTAACCTTCCCTCAACCATGGAAAATTACAATGTAATGTTTAATTCTACAACCTCTTCATTATTCAAAGTTGTTTATATGTAATTATCTACAGGGACCGCTTTATCATCCACATCCATTTTTCTTAAAAATGTCTTTCAAAACATTTTTACTATTTAATAGAAAATGGGTTTAAATCATTTATACCCTTATTTTACCTTATATGTTTTCGAATGAAATATTTCTATCATTTTCCAAACAATGTACTTTTTGACCTTTTCGACAAATTTAAGGTAAAAATGTTTTTATAACTTATATGGCAGGTGCAACTATTTTCCACCATTATAACATCATTGAAGCTTACCTTACAAGATTATTGGAATATTTTCAAAATAAAGGTTTTCTATTATAATTACATGACTTTTAAATTATTTCAAAATAGGAAGTGATATTTCTCTCAATCAGTTTTGATTTCATCTATGTCAACATCCTTTGATGGATTTTAAACTTATTGGAAGTTGATTTATTTTGACACAAATCATACATATTTTATTGATGTTTTTGTGATATTTTTTACTGTGGATGTGTTATTTTTATACCATTCATTATTTATGGATAAATTATTGACATTTCATATGTTATTTTTAATACGAATGGTTATGTTATGTTTAAACCTTTTCGTATGAGGAATGCATTGGACATAGTAAGTGATGGGTGGAGCCCGTTATAGCTCCTCAAAGCATTAGTATGTCTCATGAGAAATAATAGTGTCTTGGAAGAATTCCTTGACAAAATCTTATCTCAAGTTCTGGTAGAAGGCCTTGACTATGTGGTTATGATAGTCTGGTATTATGCATTCCATTTGTATGAAAGTGGTTATTGATATTGCATGTGATTATTGGACTAGTGGAATATCCATGTGAATAATTAAATGGAATTATTTCATTTTATCGTTTCCATATTATGCTGATGTTCATGTTTAAAAGGATTTGGTTTTAGATATACATTTCCTTTAATGTTTATTCATATTTACGAATGTTTCCACTATATTGTTATCCTTACTGAGCATCTGAGCTCACCCCTTTCTATGTTTTATTTTTCCCATGATTTGAAGAAGTATTTTATGAATGACCTGCAAGAATAGTCTGAGGGGATATGAGTGTGTTCTATGGACAGAAGATGTTTTTGTTGTTTTTATTTCATGATGTAATTTAAACCTTATGAATGTATCTATTATTTCCAAGGCTACTAAACTAATCGGTCTTTCGAGACATGATCTTTTGTGATCATGAAAATGATTTGTAATAATGCACTAACTCTGGGTAACTGGGGTTAGGGTGTTACATATTTATTGGAGTTTTCTTTCACAGTGACCAAGGGAACTTCAGGATTCACTAAATGTTTCTGGATGATTTTTATCTTTGAGAATCCTATCCATTTGGGGGATTTTGGGTATTTTTTTCATAGATTCATCTCATCTTTTCCATGAATTCCTCAATATCTACACTAAATAGTGTTTCTCATCATCAAAAAATACCCCCAAACCTTAAAATGGGAACCCAAATAGAAGTTTAGGGTAATATTATGGAGATTATTCACCAAAAACTAGTTATTTGGACCTCCTACACATAAATATTAGTTCTACCATATTCCTATAAATAGCTTGTGGGGTCCAAGATCGGACCATGAGAATTTCATATAATAATGGATATAACTCAATTTTTGTGAAACTCCAAATCATCTCAAGCATTATGAGATTTATATCATTATCATTCATGAAAATTTGTCACATCCACAAACAGTGTCTACATAACTTATTACTTTCTTAAATAAATCCATCATGACTCTAACTTCGCACACCAAATTCCAAAAATTTAAAAAGTTTCAAAGATGGATACTTGAGGATTCAAAGATTCTTATAATAAATTAAGGTAGATCGATGTAGACATAAGGATCATGGATATATATTGGACTGTTTCAATTTATGAGATCCTTAACAAAATGACATTGAGGGCCAAAAGATATATATTCTACAAGAGGACCCATTATATGGGAGTTCTGATTGATATTTTATCCAAAACAATAACTGAGATACACCAGCCTACTAGTATAGGAGTTCCCCATGGATGTAATTATGGAACTGAGATATTACCGGATTTTGTGTGAAGGAACATGCATCGATATTTGTAAATTCATTGTGGAATCCTTTGAATATAATTAACTGGGAGGATCTCACTAAAGAGACATCCCCTAACCAAATTTGTAGAATTATAAACCTGTGTATGGAAAACTATATTGAGGGATTGAATGAAGAATGATATATATTATAATTTATAAGTATCATGGATAATTGGGCCTATGAATAATGGTAGTCCATCCCATTAAAAAATTGTATGTGGAGATAAATTAGGTGGAGTTATATGAAGTGGTGTGGACCTCATAGTTTCACATTTACCACTACCCATACATCATATTGATGTATCTGAGCAGGTGGTCACTAGGTACCAACAAATTTCATCTAAACCAAGTCTAGCCCAGCATCAGTATGTCGGACCATAAATAGATTATTTTGAACCTAATCCTAGAGGCCATGTATAATGGGTTCCTCCCCAAAGAGGACATTTGGGATGTCCATGAACAGATTCTTGTGGTAATGAATGATTTATTGAGCTTCGTGAAAGGGGTTCATGAGTTAAATCCATGGATGAAGTGTGTACCCTTAATGAACAAGTAAAACTGAATCCTAAATAAACCTATAGAATGGTTTTCCTGGAAGCCTCACCAGTTCCCTAAATCACTACATTGAGTGAAGGAACAGTAATAATGGAGGATTATAGAGGCAAGCTAGTGGAATATGTGGGGGTATAACATGAAAAATATCATGATCAAGGTCAAATTAGCATGATTTATTATTATATGAATCATCATTTGTATGATACTTGTATAATAAATAAAAATGGGGAGAATCCCATTACATTGATCATGAAAGAGATGATGGAAATATGGGAGTGTGTCAACCTTATTGAGTTGGTTATTTCTAGTTTTTATAGGGTTATATGATGCATTATCCTGAGGAAGAACCAAATTCATATTAACATCCCATTTCATTTCATTTCTAGGTTGGATTCCACATTCATGGGATGGTGATAATTCTGGATCCAAATCTCCCCTGTTGAAAGAAAAGTTTTTCAATAAATGATTAGCATTCCAAGATCCATCCTCACCTATTGGGTGGTTGAGTATACTTATAATGGTAGGGATGCTTGAGAATTTCATATTTCACCTATTCCCTCTTCCTATAACAAAAGTTACATATGCTGGAATGTGGTTAGTGGAGAATTTTATATTTAAATTTTCCTTTCATGGTTGAGTTCTATTGAAAGGGTCAACTACATGGTTGGTGGAAAATTTTATTCCATGTACCGGTTTTCTTGTAAGTTCCATTGCATCCAGAGGTTAACACCCCAATTTATACCCTATGGTGTAGTCAGTATATCACACATAAATCATCTAAAAATATGGATTATGGTTACATGTGAAGTCTGTAAGGATTAAATGAGCTTCCACTATCCAACACCCATTACAAGATCCTCCACGAGTACATGTATATTTAAAGGAGCGTGTACCTTGGTATAATTATAAGGTGCCTAGTTATATGTGTATAAATTATTGATGGGGTCTTTCTACATATGTCATTAGGGAGTAAAAAAATATCACAATGAGGAGGAAGACCTTTCCCAATTGAATGAATAGAGGTTACCGATAAGAAGGGGAACACTTTGGTGGGCCCGGGGATCTAGGAGAAGTGGCCTCAAGAGGGAGGTAAATCTTCTAGTTTGGTGTTATAGGAATAGGTTTGGGGTCTAAGGATTAATATTCTGGGGATAGCTCATTCCAATATAATATTCCATGCTCCAAATGCTAATGATATGTCATAACATATAGATATGCAAGTTATGACCCACATTTATGGCATGGAATTCCCTCTAAAAAAGTAAGAAAGAATCATACAAAATATTCCGTCCCCTCCATACCTCCACAAGATTCTATTGGCAGTAGTCTTAGTAATCCAAGAGGGATTTTATGAGGAGTAATCCCCGAGGTTACATGAATTTATAAACTCTCTTTAGAGAGGATATCATATTTTATATTAGCCAATATTCTAGATTTTATGGGATTCCATTATCTGCTATCCCTTAGGATTTTTCATCTGACAACATTGTGACTCGTGTAGGAATATAAAAACACATGGGAGGGATAATACCTATGTATCCACCAATAAGGAGAAATACATCATCTCTGAAGGGATTTTCATGGTACCTTTATTGACCAATGTGGAGGTGTTGTCACAAGAAGAGAATTTTGTAAATTTCTGTGACCTAAGGGAGGGTCATTATAATTATTGATTTTTTTATCTTATTTTTATTCCCCCACCCATTTAATTTTTTATTTTTCCCCCAACTAGGTATGTCTCAATAAACTAATGTTTTTAATATTAGTTCAAACCATATAGGGATTTGAACATATACCATGACACCTGAATCAGAGGAGACTGTTGTTAGGGAAAGATAACTGATGTTTCTCCATTGATAGAGGAAGTCAAGAATACTATAGATTTTGAGGTTATCCTAGAGTTAACTCTAGAGGGGGTGTATATATAGTCTCAATGGTGTTAGTTAATGTTTCACCCTTGACATAGGTGGTTGAGGATACAATGGAACACCTTTGAGGTGCCTACCAATGTGGAGGTTGATGCTTTAGATAGAGAGATGGATAAGGGTGAATTTCATATTGATATATAGCCTTGAACATCTGAGTAGATTCCCATATATGAATTTGAGGCTGATTTTTTAGTTGTGTTCTCTATGTATGGGACCATGATTCTTGAGGAATTTGAATATCTCATCTCGGATGTGGCTGTGGAGAACTGATTTTTCTAATGAAAAGCATGAAATAGTGTTGAATTTCATCTACCTTACTCAGTTGGATAACCTTCCATGTCATATGAGACCCCTCTTCCATTGGATGGTAAGTTCAGGGACTATCGGGGTGGACTCTAGTGGTCTTCATCCTCAATCATAGGATTTACTTGATGAGCTTGTATGGGAAAATTGCCATGATCTTGATGGCTTAGGGTATAAGGAGAAATATTTGGGCACCAATGGGCTCTATGTTGTGAATAAAGATCTCCCCAGGTAGAAGGGGAAACCTTATATCATGATATCATCATCACCGCCATGGAATATTTGATTGAAAATATATGGGAATAACTAGTGATGATTGATTCTCAATTATTAGAATAAGCTTGTTTGGTAGAAAATTGTAGGGATAAATAATTTAGAGTATGAATATGTGGAAATGTGGTTAAGCCCATGGATGAAGAGGAGTTGGAAGACCTGACTAATTTTTATTGGACTCTAAAGCCCATTCAAGGGACGTTTTGTGAACTATATATGTCCCTAGAACAGAACGTGTTGTATGGGGTCTTCCTTTTGTTGAAATAAGGAGCCACTCTATCTTTTGGATGACCCTTCTAAATAATGAAATTATAGATATTAGTTTCAATTGCCAACATTCATATATATTATTTATTCAATATCAATGACACTATAAATAGAATAATCGATAAACCTATAATCCCATGTAATTAATATTCATCTTGAGAAACAACAGATAAAATGAAGAAAAGTTTCATATATGAGTGTTCCATGAATGGTCTAAGAAAATGGGGGTGGAATTATTTGTTGGACACAGGGAATACTCTGACCAGGGAAAGACATGGTTGGGGTGGATATTTTTACACAACTAATTTTTTTTCTCAAACATGTATAGGTGTAGGAGATGGGTAATTCAATGGGCTTTGGATTCAACCTAAAAGGGTAATGGTGGATGATTTCAATTGATATATCCAGAATTCAGAATTAAAGGAGAGATATAGGCCAATAGAGGATTAATAGGGATATTATTTGAATCATTGATTCCCCTATCATACATCCATGTATGGAAACATAGAAACGAAGGTTATCCGTTTCCATGTTAGCAACATGGAACCTGTAAAATTTACATCAAACGTCCTATATGGAATGTGACTAGGATGCCAGGTGAGCTAGTGTGATCTAGAACCATCCTAATTATGGGGCTTTATTAATAAAAAATATATTTTGGGGATCCACATTATGGAAGATGTAATGTATGAGGGTCAACTGAGGGAATACCTGTATGGAGTCAAAAAATAATGGAATTACACCACCATGATTATGAGAATATATTTGTGTGTTTCAGTCAAATAAAAATCAACCCTCTACATACAAGGGGAATATTTTAGGTGACAAGTGATGGTCTCATAACTCAAATGGTGTTGTTCGTAACTAACACGAAATTGGGAAAAGTTCCTCTAATGTGATGGCCTATGATACATCAAAATTTTATGCCATGTGATGTGGAATAATGGTGTGTATTTCAAAATCTTGTTTTAAGGACAGTGAACACATAATTTAACATCATACAGTGAGGAAATATGATTACTCATGTTCAGGGTCACATTGATTTGATGATGGCTCTAGAAAGATTACCATTATATTTTTGATGTTTGTAGTATATTTATCATCTTTTGAGAAAGATGTGTGAACTAACGTCAATTAAGTGAGGAGTTAAGGTTTGGTATAAAATTTTTCCCCGAATAATGGGTTTGGTGAGAATAGTTAGACTTTTTCTAGGCCTCATTGATGAGTCACGCTGTCTATATGTCTCTTCTATATTTACCTTCATTTTTCCTATGTTGTGAGGGAAACCAGACGAGTGAAATTATAAATTTTTTATGCTTTACAAAAAATATTTCCATCCTAAAAGAAATGTATTCACCTTTCATATGTTATTTTAGGTCCATTCCAACCTGACCAAATTGGTACATATTTGCAGGGAAGATGTTCATGTGGATACACATAGATTAAAGTCATATTTTTTGGTCTCGATCTTTCAGTAAAATTTAATAGATATTGGACTATTTAGAAGAGATTGTGTGGTCAAGGAAGCATTATATACCTAATGTGAATGATGGGGTAAGGAGATCCTTTACCATACCTTTTTTCACATAGTTTAAGGTTGTAATTTCTGGATAATTTCTTCCAAGGAATTAAAATTCATAAAAATATATGAATGTGTTAAGTCTCGCAAAGGAGAAAGGGGAAACGAAACAATTCATAGGTGGATAGATTATTTATTGCTATTTATATGGTAGGAGATCTAGGAATCAATAAATTTCCTATGACAGAAGAAATCAATCCATATACAGTTCTTGAATTTGGAATGGTAGAAGACCATTACGAGGTGGGGGAATTATTTTTCTCAATCCCTAGATGTTAGGGAAACAAAATGTATATTATGTTCTAGAGGGGGTGGTGGAATATATATTAATGTCATAATTCTTGGATAATGGATGTATATATTTTATGGTCATAGTGATTTTACCCAATGGTGGTACTCAAGAAGGATTATTATGTTTTCTGGGAGTTATAAATATGATGTGAATTGGGTTCACAAAGTCCTCACACCCAAAAAAAACATTCTCGGGTGGGTTTCACACAATTTAATGTTTTGATGCTTCGATGAAAGGGAAACTCTTTTCTAATGATATTCATACAGTATAAAAAGAATGAAAAAAATGTGAAGTGAGGTCTTAGGAGACCCAGTGATTCATGATACACCCCTATGAAAATTTTCAGGTAATTTTAGGTTACGATTCATGGACTATAGGGGAGGGTACCTTAATGAGACTTCTTTGTAATTATTGATTGATAACACAGCATGAATTTGGAGATTGAGTATTAATGCCATGAAAACATCCAAGATCATCCACACATAGATTAATGTAATGATTCATGGACCAAGACTCCTATTTTAAATTCATAGAGTTCGTACTATTTGGATGTGGGTAGTATTCCACATGGGGAATGCCGATGTTTTTCAATCATGCTTGGAGAATGTTCAACCATTACTCCCAATCATGTAAGATACATGATCAGTTTGTGAAATAAAGAGCATCATGGAGTTCCCATATCACGAGGGAAATAATAATACGATGAAAAATAAGAAATGTGATGAATTATCCAATGAGATAAATGTTATTGGTCAACATGATCAAACACATGGGGGGTGAGGTTGTTGAAGATCCTCCATAAAAAGGGAGGTGGGAAGGAATGTAAATCATGATTTGTATGATTTGTACCATGAATAGGGGTGAATGATGGTAAGGGAATGATTGATAACCACATTAGAAATACATGTTTCACAATAGTACCAGTCATGGATGGGGAAAAAATTGAGGAATCAATAGTTTATCATGTTTGGCTCACAGGAGCTACTAAATTCCATTGAAAATCCTTCAATGTGTGTGCCCTAAATGGTAGGAAATATACTGTGGCTTGGAACCATTACTTGTATGGGGTTTTATTATTTCAGAAGAGTTATTAAGATCCAAATTGGGGGAAGACATGAAGTGTGAATGTTGAATTAGTGGATGTCTTGGGGAAAGTCAAACACTCTAGGAGCTATCCAGCCACATACTCAAACATACCAGATAAGCATATTGGAAGGTGAAGATTGAGCCTATACATAAGGGGGATGACCCCAGAATACATTTATGGTGGGGATGTTTCCAAGATAATATATTTATGAATTTCTACATATTCAATTGGATTGTGAATCATCCCATTCATAGTTTTGGAACATTATGTGGCAGGAGAAAACTTTCAGAAAGATGGAGACCACTCTGGGGAGGATATTAAATCATCTCATAGTATCATATGAGACATACAATTTTTTATTATAGAAGGTAAGTATATAGTTTAATATCATGTAATAAGGATGTGGGGTACATGGGTTATATATTGAGCTTCCAATTACATTTTCCTCATGTTAGGATATGACAGAATCTTGGAATGTTGGTGGGTCAGAGAATATAATTATAACATATATCCTAGGGTTCATTGGGGTAAATGATAAAATATTTTTTTCTTACATGCATGATATTCGTGTTCCTTACTTCTCATTTCAGTTTATGAGGGAATATCATCTCATGATTATTACTAAAAGTGCCCAGTCAGTGTATTGTATCACTGAGAGGGGGTGGGTTAAATCCATGATACTCTATTTATTTTAAGTTCCCTTTCAGTTCAAACAACCTTTTCCTCCAATTAACGATTCAATTACCTATTAAAATCAAAAAAACATAAATCTTTATGAACACATGTATTTACATGGTTCCCAATTCAATAAAAATATATGTTCCCTTGGTATGGATGGAAGTAATCCAATACATTATTATCCACTAGAAAAAAATCGTTGGATTGCAACAAGTAGGATATGCCCTTACACTAGTGTAGAACAATGAAAATATCCCACTAATGTGTGTGAATACTCTTATCACAATAGGGTAATACAAATTCTTTTATAACAACCCATATTATATATACTTAGATTCAATTCAAAAAATTTATACATGTGTAACAAAATTATTCAATTCCATACCCAAAAAATGTTAAGAAATTCATGGATGTATGTTATGAAACATAGAGTCAGATTTTGTAATAATATTTCCTGAATTTGATCATCCCTGATAAAGTTGAATTGGAAACACTTCAATCCCTGAGTACACTGAAATATAGTACCATTCTTCCTCAGTCTGGAAATATTCAGTATAGTAAAAACCAGTATGAAAAACATTCTTCAGATTCTTCCTCAGTTTGAGAAACCCAGTACGGTGATACCCAGTACAAAAAATATTTTTTGATTAGTTTAGCCTGGTATCCCAACCATGTTTTGATAAGATCTTCATGGTACCACAGTCATCCAAACACATCAACCTTCCCGTTGCAATATGGTCAATACAAGTCAGTCGGTGTCACATTCTCTCTCTGAGCCTTCAGAGCTTCTCTCTCTTCTGTGATGAACAGTACTCCACTATAATACCACACCAAGTATAATGTAATTTCACACCTTTTATAATTGACCAAAAATGGGTTAGGCGGTAATTCCAAAATCTTATTTATACTCAACTAAATTCACCCCATATTAATTGATCCTCAAATCATAGAGAAATTATGACTTCATCAACCCTTCTTGATTAATCTCGAAGCCTCTAAAACCATCATGCCTTCTTATTCAGGCTCTGATTTGTGAGAATGATTACGATCATTGGGAACAAATGGTCCAAAAATGAAATTCTTATTCTCCCATGCTGATTTCTCAATCTGATTCTTTATTACAGTTTTTAATCAAAAAAAATTTATTTGATGTTTTGGGTCCCCCTTGAAAAGGCATTTAGAAATATACTTCTATTTTATTCTCTCTTGACCCACTTCAGACAACACATTTCTACTTCAGGTATCTTGAACCACTTGTCAAAAATTATACTACTTAATCACTTATCTTAACCCACTAGATGAATACATTTGAAGACCATCTAGAGGAAGGGTCTTTCAAGATACAATCAACCATTTTT
The DNA here is from genome assembly GCA_963277665.1 of Viscum album. Taxonomy (NCBI): domain Eukaryota; kingdom Viridiplantae; phylum Streptophyta; class Magnoliopsida; order Santalales; family Viscaceae; genus Viscum; species Viscum album. Next base: position 1,665,042,238 of record OY728143.1, on the reverse strand, counting down.
TCGGTGATCTTGTGTACGTTTAATTTTTATTTTGATAATCCGGATTCTGGAAAAACTTTCTCACATCATCAATTTCCATTGGCATATTCTTCATCATCATCGCGAATTCACTCTTCTTGAAACCTCTTTCCCCTTTGCACTAATCTTCTATCAGATTCTCTTATTATTAGATCATCAACCTTACTTTTCATCATCCCATCAACATCAATTTTCATCATAACCACCTTTCAACAACTTCACTTTTCATGTCACTACTTTCCCTGACACCATTCTCCTATTAGTTTCACTCTTCTTGAAGCTACTTTTATTATCATCACATCTATTCCATTGGAACTACTTTTCTGTCATCACTGCATTCATCATTGTCACTTTCAATATGTCATCGGTACCATTACATCTCAATTCCTCCTTTCATCCATCAATATTTCATCACAAATTCTCTCATTAACTCATGATATATGAGAAAAAACAAATCAACAAATCATCATCATGTTTATAACATCTTAGTCATAGTGACTCTGATTCTACATCATAACAACCAAGCCTTCCATTTCGATTCACTCAAAAAGAAGAATCTGATTATTCTTAAAATCATGCTATGATTCTTATGAAAATCAGGCTCTGCTTATTCTAAAAAAATTCACATATTCTTCAAAAAATCAGGCTCCAATTCTCCAATAAATTAGGTTCAGATTCATTAAAAAAAGGTTACAATTCTTCTAAAAATTGGGCTTTTAATATCTTGAAAAACATATGATGATTCCCTAAAAAATGGGTTCTGATTCTCTCAAATAATAGTCTCCAATTAAATTGAAAAAACATGTTTCAATTCCATCAACTAATTGGTTCTGATTCATTTGGAATGAAATCACCACTACGATAGTTGGTAAAACAAAGAGTGGTGATTTCCGTTCATCAAACCTTTATGGACAACAAAAGTCTAAATAGAAAAACCATCACCTTCATCATCAGCTTGGTCCAAACAATCTCCCCCTTTGTATTTTGATGTCAACCATGGTTTCATAAATCAGCTGATTTTGTATCCTCATGTAATAGATTGATTATCAACAATTGCTAACTGATTATAGGAAACAAGAATCATTGAAAGAAAAACCACGTTGCCAAAATGTATTGACAATGAATTTCTCATTTTTTTACTTTCCCAACTCTTATTCACCCTTCCTGGAACAAAAAACAATTTCTTTCCTACAACCACTCCAAATAATAGTTATAATATTTAACACACTATGAAATTATGAATTCCCAACATACCCACTACTCTCTCATTTAAGCCATTAACATATGAAATAGTACAATTATCCCCCTTGAAAAAATAAGCCAAAGGTAATGAGAGAGAGGGGAAAGAACAACATACCTTATCTTTTAATATAAATAGGATGGAAACCCATTTTCAACCTCATTTTTTGAGAATGATTCCTTTGGCAATGGTTTTTTTAAAACATCTACCACTTCTTCTGATGTTGAAACACATTAAAGACTTAATTCATTATTCCCCACATGCTCTTTCATTAAATTATATTTGATATTAATATTCATATAATGAGAATGTTGAATTGGGATCTGCGTGAGGTTTATTATTCTTTGATTATCACACCCCAAGAGAAAGGATAAATTCACTTTAACATGGAAAATATTCCAACTATGTCTTCATATACATAAGTTGAGTAGTGGATTGAGTGGAACCAACACACCTAACATAAGCTATAATGAGATTCACTGAATTTGGTTTCTTGTAATTCCAACATATTATTTTCCCATAAATAAAACTCCACTTGATGTGGACCTTCTATCATCAACATTTCCTGCCCAATCAGCATTTGAAAACCAAAACTGGTCAATATTATTTGAGCATCAAATTTTGATGCTGAATAATATTGTTCCTTTGATGTATTCGATAATTTTTGTTCAAGAAATATGATGTGTTTCATTAATAACACTCTGAAATCCTACACATAATTTTATAGCATAAAAAATGCCAGGTCATACTGTAGTAAAATATAACGGACTTCTATTCAGCTTTCAATACTCATTCTGATCAACTTTATTTCCTTGTCCATCTTTACTCATATTATTTCCCACTGAAATTTGTGTATAGAATGTTTTTTTTACTTTTACATGCCAAATTTCTTGAGATGTTCCTTATCATACTTTTCATGGGAAATAAAAATGTATTATTTATTTTACTAGATTTATACCCCAAGAAAGTATTTCATTTCCCCCAACATGGACATTTCAGAAACAATATTAATCTCTTCCAAAAATCCTTCACAACATCTATCACTATTCCTAAAAAAGATATTACCATCAATATAAACAATTATTACTAGGTAAAACTCTTAACCTTTTCAGATGAATAGATTTATATCCACTCATCATTTATTGAAGTTCATCTTCCGTAAGCAAGTATCCAATTTGATATACCATTCCCTTTGAGCTTGTTTTATCCCATACAAAGATTTAACCAATATAAATACACAACATATAGAAGCCCAATACCTTTTCAAAAAACATTACATTATTTGGAGATAATTATACATGAGAAAAAATCCTATGATTGAGAAGACTAGTGTCTTTGAAGGCAAGTTACATAAAATTTAAAACACGGTACTAAAAACGATTCTTTATTTAATCTTCATAATGATATCTAAACTTCCTTTGAGCCCTTAGATCCGAAAAGGGTACCCTGGGTATCACATGAATTAATTAATGAGCTTAAATCCCAGTAATGGAAAAAATCACACTAATACAACATTAACACATTGGTTAGAAGGAATGGAAAAATGAAAACAAAATTCACAGAACACATAGAATCATAACACATATGCATGGTATAATATAAACATGAATTAAGAGTAATGTGGTAACAATAGAAATCCATACTTTATCATGACTTAATGATCATTTATCATTGAGAATCACAAGTCATGGTTTACAACCAAGACCATTGCACATGGTAGCATGAGTCAAGGATAACTGCCAATACCACTGCATATAACATCTAATGAGAGTAAACATTACCTAATGAACTGATGTGCTATCTTGGTGCACCCATCATAACATGTTCATGAATATTATTTAACATATAAAATAATACATAGAAAATCATTAATATAAGGGTGCCCATGGAAATAAATGGGTATCATAATCATGTCATAAAGCCTAATGAATGGGAGTTGCAAAAACATTTCCATTAAAGAATGGAATTAGAACATACATGGAAAATAATATGGTAATATATGAATATATCATGGTAATTGATGTCAAATATATGTGACTACATGTGAACATATTTTTTAATAAATTTTTCCATTAAAAAATTTAAGTGCGGTTTTAAGGAAAACACGAACAAGCATTTTAAATAAAAAAGGAAATAATATTTTGTACAAAACCCGAAGTGATCCAAGAATAATTTCAAAATAAATACACAAGTTTTATAAAATAAAATGTGGCTTAAAACATATGGTAGAGTGCACTAGAAATTGAGTATGGATTCGAGAATTTCCCTTAAATAGGTTTTCTTAATAGGAAGTATTGAGGAGGGAAACATTTAAAAACATGTATATCCCCAAAAGAGAAAGAGGAATAGATATTGAAAAAAGAGTTTGGATATATAAAAAGAAATTATAATATGTACATAAAAAGTATGTAGTATTTAATTTCGATAGAAAATATTTTATGGACAACCTAAAGGAATAATGGAGGTTCAGGTAGAATCCCTTATTGAATATCAACATGGTATCAAGTGTACTTAGGATGGCTTAATAAAAGATAAACGGGTTTATAATATTTTATAAATTGTGAGGGGAATATGGGTATAGTGATTAATAATACCCCATAATTATAAATTGCACATAAAAGGACATTACATAGAGGATATTTTTCAATAAATGTGAGAGAGAGAGGATCCCTTACCTTAAGTCTGAAGGTGTTAGTCAATTGATATTAATTAACTGAATAATTAAATTATGTTTATAATTTAATAATTACAGAACTTAAATACATGTTATTGATTTATTATAACCTTATTAAGCTCATTAATTTCCTTTTCAGGGAGTTCATAAGTTCAATTTCATTGTTAGGGAGCATTTTCTTCTTTGGTTTTAATGATCAGTTCACTTATATTCATGTTCGGATAAACATGTATGATGAGAATAGTTATACAGAATTGGAGTTATATAAAATTAGTGAGCATCCAAATGATTAAATGGATATAAAATTCCTTTTTTTATTTAGAGTGAAGGTGAATCATTATATAAAACATTAATGATAAACACTTGTATTTATTTGGTGATATTTCTGATAATTAACTTGTTTTCTATTATTATTTTACATCAAGTGTGAATAAGGATTCCTGAACATCTCATATGATAAAATAAAATTTTAATATTCTTTCTCAACCATAAAAATGGTTTCAAGACCATAATTTAATATGTTAATTGAAATTGATAACTTTTCGTCCTTGAATGTGATAAATAAATATATCTTAGACGGTGTTTTCATTTCTTTCGTATAAAAAGATCGGAAAGGGGATATGATAATGAATTCCCCAATTATTATAATAAAATTACAGTATATATATTCTACTAAATATTTCATACCATTTTTATGACAATAGGTTAGGAAAGAAAATAGAACAAAAGAACATGAAAATAAAATGAATAAAAAGAAAATAGGAATTTACCTCTTGATTAAATCATCCTGGAGAGCCTCTTAAGGGGAAAGGATTTGGTCTTTTTAGGAGACCAAGGTATTCTTGAAGTGGAAGAGGATATTGGGGATATATTTTGGATGAATTAAGGGAAGGAATAATTCATTATAGGTGTAAAGATAAGAGGGGAGTGTGGGTGGTTTTTATAGTCCAAGGGAGGAGATTTTTCTAATTATTTTAATCATTATTTTATTATATTTCCATATGACAATGAATATTAATGATAATTGCGATCAAAATAGTAATAAGTTGATATTAATTCAAACTAATCTTGGTTACAACATCCATGATTCTAGGAATATTCCATTTAACTTATACTGTATATATACGGTAAATTACCGAATTTCACTATTCATAAAAAAATTTAGTATTTTAGAAAATTTCCAAAAATTCACTTTAACCATTTATTAATGGGAAGAATCCAAAAATTAAAACCATTTTTCAAAAATAATTTTCTAAGTATTAATAAATTAATTTTTATTTAAATTCACGATTTACTTGAAAATTTTAGATTTTAAGACAATGACGAATTTTATAATGCTTTCAAAAATTACATAATGTATTATAAAATTATCATAAAAAGAGAAGATATAAAATTGTTAATTTATAAACACATTTTATGAAATTAAATTATCTTTGAAATTAATTAATTAATTTTTATTAATTATTTATGACTAACATAAATACCAATACGTTTACTATAGTCTTATTATCACTTATAAGATGCCTAAATTTGTTTTTATACATTCATGGGTGAGGTTACTATTATTTTGGACAATTTAATATTCATATGGTTCATATTACTATTCATAAGGGTAACACTACTATTCATAAGGGTTAGTTACTATTGAAAAAAAACTAAATTTTTCTTATCAGACTCTAGACATATTACTGATTGGAACTGTGTGTGTCTGATTTTCGAAATTCAAATCACAGAAGGGACAATATTATTTTTATAGGTCACAGATTACATAGTAGTTCAATGTATTTTGATTTCATGTGATAATATGACATACTTATAAGAATGGAATTTCCATTGATAAAGAATTTTTTCGTTACATTATTCACACCTTATAAAATTCCTCCATCAAAATTTAATTTTATATTCTAGTCCATAAACACATGCAGGTACTTTTCATTCATTGCCTCCTCCAGTTCCCATGTTTCCTCTTTTTACATATGGTTACACCATAATACATTTACTAGGTGAGTATTATTTTTAGGTAGAAATTTATCTCTATGAGACAAGATGTTTAGTTTCTGGTCCTTCTAAAGAAGATCATTCTACAACTGTATTACCTCTGAAGATAGTACATGTGAAGGGTCTAGTATATACTTCCTTAAATGTGATACATGAAAGACATTGTGTACTTGGGACATGGTAGGTGAATTTTCTATTCTATAGACTACATCCCATCATGATCATGAATCATGAAGGGCACAATGAAGCTGGGACTTAACATTTATTTCTTTCCAAACCTCATGACCTTTTCCATGGAGATATGAATAGAAATACAATGACTCCAACTTTGAACTCAAGGTCTTTTTGATGATTGTATGCATAACTGTTTTGTAAAATTTAGGCTTCCTTGATGTCATACTCAACATTTTTCACCTTATCTTCCATTTCTTCAACCATTTTAGGTCCTAGTAGCAAACTCTCACTAACACCATCCCAACATGCTGGTTTTCTACACCATTTCCCATAAAGGGATTTGTGTGGTGCCATTCAGATGCTCGAGTGAAAACTATTATTGCGGGAGAAGTCGACTAGTGTAAGAAGTTGGACCCATTCTCCATTTATTTCCATAGAACATTCAAAAAATATATATTCTAGTTTCAAAATATTTTGATCAGATTGGCCATTAATTTGAGGACGATAGACCGTACTAAACTTCAATTTAGTTCTTAGAGCATTTAATAGAAATTTTTTGAATAGTGACCTGAATCTTAGATATCTATTTGATACAATAGATTTTGGTACTATATGTGTCCTTACTACCTCTTTGATATATATCCGTAAAAGTTTATCCAAGGATATGTCCTCTCAACTTGTGAAAAAGTGAGCGATCTTTGTAGGACGATCAGTAATGACCCATATACCATTATTTCCTCGGGATGTCCTTCGATGTCAAGTAACAATGTCCACAGCGATGTTCCCCACTTCCATATTGGTATGGGTAGTGATTTCATCATCCCATTATACTTATGTCTTTAATAATTCAGTTATTTACATACCTGGTACTTTGTTGAATACTCAAAAATCTCCTTCTTCGTATTGTCCACCCAAAGGTTCTCTCCGACATATCAATACATTGTAACACCCCGAGATTTTATGAAAAATATTCTTTTAATTTCATTGATGTCTTGTGTTGTACACTAAACCAAAATTAGCTTGTGATATATGTGACACCGTATTAGCTTACAGTATACACAACACTATTCATGGCTCGTGTTACACACAATTTCAAGTTCTTTTTGTAGAAATTTTTCTACACAAAATTAGGTATAGATTTTGTTTAATGTATAAATGAAATAAGTTTTGAATTATGTTATACGCAACACCAAAGGGAGCTTGCACTACACGCATCCCTGACTTGGCTTGCATTACCAGCAATTGCGACCTTCCTCAATAGCGTGTGTAGTACGCAATATCGAGTTTCACTAAACAACAATATATTATTATATTATTATTATGGACTAGCCATTATGAATAGTATTAACTAAAATTTTAATTTATTAACATTATTATTCATCTTAAACATTTTCTAGAATATGGTATGAGAACAAAATAATTTTTTTCGGATAAAATATGTATTTTTAAAAAAATGCAGTTTTGCCGCCTTTTGATGGCGCACCCACTTTAAATATATTTTTTGAAATGTTTATAAGTTAAATTTTACAAAATTACTTCTTCTTTTGAATCAGGATATACAAATTTACATTGGATAATGTTTTGATATTTTTCTGATAACTTTCAAATTTTAATGAATAGTAAAAACACGCTATATTTGAATTAAAAACAACTATTTTCATCATAATTATTTATATGGTTAAATTATAATATTTAATGGGTTTCAATTATAAATAGAATATATTTTTACAATTTAATATAATTTATGTCATTAACATTGATTTTACCTTGAATTCATACGAAAAATCATTTCAATCTTTTGTAACGTTTTAACTTTTAAAACCTGTTTTCTCAACAGAGGGATTAATTTTAAATTAAATACTGCAACTTTGGTGTTTTGAATTTGGAAAAATGGATTCCATATTTTCAATAAGTAGTTCCAAATTATGTTAATATGCTACTTTTTATTTTTAGGTATTACGAATAGTAACTACGGTAAATGTTTTTTACCATAGTGAAAGGTAAATCTAGTAATTTGGGGAAAATATAATATTATAAAATGGCCCTAACACTTGTCTTAATATAATTAGATTATTATATTTTACCCAAATCATAATTGGGTCTAAATGGTATCTAATGGAACCCACTTGTATTTGATTAAGACCTTTAATTTATTTTATTTTAATGAAAGTGAAATATGCCTCACTCAAACTTAAATAATTAAAGTATTTTTAATATAATATTATACAGAATATAAATTTGATTATAAATACTCATTTTCAATCTAAAATGTTTTTAACTGTTTGGATGATTTATTTGTAATTTTTAAGAGATATGTAATTACCTTAATAGCATATACATTAATGATGCGGAAATTATTTGTTAAGGGAAAATCAGTAATATAGTTTTTATTGAAAAAATAATATCCATTAAAAGTCCCACAAACCTGACCAAAACTTATTTTTAGTGTATATCTACACCATAAACATCCAATTACCGAATATATGACCGTTTGGAGTCTTATAAAAGTGATTATGACACTTATATTAATTTATTTTAAATGATGTCAAAGTTGTCACCTTCATAATTTAATAAATATAACATTTTAAAAGTTGGGTGTTTTTGAAGATAAATCCAACTACAAGTATTATTATGAAATCTATAAGATTTATCTTCATCATAATATTTTAATTTTTATTTTTATGTAAAAAATAATTATATTAAATAATTATACAAAAATGTTGTAGTAATTATTTTATTAATAGAAATATCACATAAATGGTTTTAAAAATATTAAAATAAATATTATATGATCTATTTAATGTTCTAAACTAATTTTATATATGAATATGAAATGTTAGGAATCTATTAAATATTTTGGATCGAATATATCTTTTCTTTTGATTTTATTTAAATTCAAATAATTGAATAGTGTCATAATTGACACTATTGATATTTTATAAAAATAACATATTATTAAATTGATTAAAAATCACAAATATATTTTAAAATTAAAAAATTAATATTATATGTTATGACATGTTATAATGTATCTAATTATGGAAAATCCACAACACATAAGTTAGTATTTTTAACAATTTAAAATTTAGAATATTATTACCACAAATAAATTTAATAGAATAAATAATGATAAATCAAAACGATAAGGTTAAAAATAAAATTAAAACATGTATAAATTTTATTCATTGATGGGATTAGACCCTATCTTACCTCATATTCTAATTTGAGTCATTTTTGAAGTTTTTATGTGGGGTATGAATTTATTATAAATTAATATTTCTTATATTTCCAAAGGTTCCCCTCTCCTCCCTTATAAAAGGGCACATCCTCCCTCTCCTCCTAACACTATTTTGAGCCTTGATGGTCGGCCAACCCCTGCTCATTTACCTTCTCAACTTCCCTAGAAACATACTAGAGGTCTTGGTATTCTTTATAAACCAATTTTAGTGCCCTAATAGGAGGTTTCAAAGAGGAGTATCGAAGAAGAGGTAATATCCATTACAGATTCATTAAAATTTATTTCTTCTTCTACATCCTCTTACTTAGTTGTTTAATTGTGAAGTAATAAAATAATTATAACTAATAAACATATATGTTATTATAAATATGAAACAACCCTATTTCACCTTCTATCCATCCAATCGAAAATGAAGTCACCGCGTGTGCGTCCGTACGGAATACCATCTCTACACCGTGGTGTAATCTGTTTTCCATCACCACCTTACTTGGATGGGTATAATGGTATGAAGAATAAAAATATATGATTATATTTAAGTTATATTGATTCTGAAATAGTATACATACACTTCAATACAATTCCATGATCCTTGGAACGATATCATCGCTCGTGCGTACGTACGGACTACCGTATCCACGACGCGATAAGATTCATTTTCCATGTTAACAATTCAATAATGATTATAAAGTATATATAATGAATAATAATGAAATATGTTACATGATAAAGCTACTGGACTTATGTATATATACTTACTTCCATTCAAGTCAATAAGGAAAATAAAACAGTGTTCATGCGTACGTACGACCTATCGTCTCTATGAACGGTGTATTTCATTTCATTTATCTATCTATTATATATATATATACTGAATATATATGATATATTAATTATGATTTACATTCAGGATGTAATTAAATCATGACATTATCAATAATAATATCAATAAAAACAAGTCCAAACATGTACGATACATAAAATGATTTTACCCAAAACACTGCTTTAACATGGAATTTACAAAAGAACGGGTAATATAAAGTTACAAGTGAACCATATATGATATCATAAAAATGAATATGATTCTATAATAAATAAATGACATTATTTAAATAATTATACAAGAGCTTCAGATATGTACGAATCATATCGGACATAAGGTAAGGGATAATTTGGCAATCTCATTTATATCCGAGATTACTTATACGTAAGTATTTATTAGGGTTATAATTTTCATCCATGTGCATAAAAATGTTTTTCATAAAGTGTTTAATATTATTCCATGTATTTTTAAAGTCATTTTTACCCCCTCTTTTACTTCTACATTGTGTTATGGAAGTAATCTTTCTTTGCTTTACCATACGATGAAATTGTTTACTTTTCCGTTGAAAGTACGAGGAGAATGTTTTTTCTAACATATACGATATGAACGGATTTTTATGGTTTCATAAAGCTTGACTTTCATGAAGGTTATTTTACAATTTTTCATGTTTATTTTCAATAAAATCATTTTCTTTTAAAATTGTGTGGCATTTTGAGAAAAGAAAATGATTTTGAAGAAGAAATTATATTTTCCTCAAAAATTCACTTCAATTGTTTTATCAAAAGTATTTTCTATTTAAGATGACATTATATAGAATGTTTATGTTTCAAGTATAATGTATCTATTATTTACATGGTGTGATTTTTCTTATGATTAAATGATATCCATTTGTTTTCTATGGATTATGTGATGATGGGATGATGTTTATGAAACCCATTTTATTCTTTGGGTAATGATGAATGATTTATGTTCATGTTTTGGCACATGTAAGAATGGATTAATTATGATATTGGTGGGACCTATATCTCCCTTAAATGAATTGGGTAAAGATTTACATCTCATGAGATAGACATGACCGAAATTGTATGTTAATCTGATTCAGTGATAAAGGACTGGACTGTGGAGTGAACTCGATTCATTAAGGGACATTGTCCACTATGATGGTCTTGGAAGCAATGCCTTGGCTACTATGGAAATAATATCATGTGCTTAATGGTTTCCAAAATTCCATGTTTTATTCTCATTCTATTTTATTATTATTACTGTTCCTTTATTATCAATTCCTTATGCACTGCCAAGATTTATGTCATTACTCATGATTTTGATTTTTTATGTTCATGTTCTTACATTCAATTATTTATGGATTTTTTTATGTTTTCCATGTTTACCCTTATTGTGAAATTTATCTCACCCCTTTTTATGATTTCTTTTCCCCAGGATATAAAGAACAGTTTTAGGTAAGAAAACAAATGGGGAATATCTTTATGGGAGATGTTAAAGATCATTCAACATGATTAGAAGTCTATGTTCCATGTTTCCAAAGACACTAAACTATTACGTTACTTGATTTTTGGTTCTTGTTATGTATTAATTTGTCCTTAAAAGTAATGAAATGTTCATGTACGTCAAGATTGGGTCTCTACAGTTGGTATCAAAGGAAAAGGAGGTTGGAATGAATCTGATCCTTGGTAACGCTCACATGTGAGCGTTGGACGAAGCATTGCTCTCCGCCCAAGGGCTTCATGAGGAAATGGCTGCCACTGGGGATGGTGGTGTGTCTCGGCTAGGGGGTGTAGTCGCCCATGGAGTTCCCTAATAGGTATCAATTATAGTTTACTGGAAGTAATTCCAGATAGTTATAGTTGGTATCAGAGGAAAGGTTTAGTTAACCATTGGAAACTAGTATGCGAAAACATTAGTGATATCCATAGAAATATTTCGAAGGTATGTCTAGGGATGTCCCTGAGGTTAAGTATAAGTATAGGTTATAGTCCTAGAATTACAGTAATGATGTTACTATTAAACCTAAGATGTTAGATATTGAAGTAACTCCCTCTTTATTATGTTGTTTTCCCTAGAATGACTGTTGCCTCTCACACTATTCTTTTTTGGGTTTTAGAAAATGGTTGGAAACATGACGATTCAAGATAATGGAGGATATGATGGACAGTGGAATGATATTATTTGTGAGCAACCAAATGAAATTGGATCTGGAAGTACACATATCGTTATTATTCCTAATCACCAATCTCATAATATGTTCAATAATCTCAACTTTGGTATGTTTCCTGACTCAGCTAACATGAGAAAGATGGAGTTTCATGTTGATCATAGAGGAAAGAGAGTTCAATTTCCCCCATGTAAATCATGTGGGAAGAGGCATCATGGAGATGTTTAAAAGTAACTGGAAGATGCTTTGGGTGTGGAAAAGAAGGACACAAAGCTAGTAATTGCAAAGGAAAAGGTTTAGTTAACACCATGGACAAAGATAATGGTATTGCTAAGACATCAACAATGGTTAAATGTTTTAAATGTGGAATGTACGAGAATTATGCAAACCAATGCCCTAAGGGAAAGTCTCATGAAGAGAATCATCATGGCCGTATGGGTAGTATTTATGTTGATGATGACTAAGAGACTTCAAATGATATATGAGATGAAATTATTGTTGAAGTTCGGTCAATGGTTTAAGAATATAGTAAAATAATGTATGTTTATCAAGAGTTACATTTTATAGATAATGGTTCTTTGGAATAGAGAAAGATCTAAGGATTATTACACTATTGTTTTTCCTAAATTATTTGGAAGTATATGTTGAATGGTACAGTTAACCATGAAAGCTTATTCAAATTTTTTTAGAAAGAAGATGATATGCGAAAAATGAAGGGATAGAGAGAAAATGATAGTATTAAGAATCTCACGACTGATATAAGGAAAAAGATATATCATGGTTTGAGTATATAGAAATTTTGGGATTTTGGTATGTGCAAAGAGTTAAATTTCGAAAGCATTCATGTTTTCACTAAGGTTAAATGTGTATTCTTTTTTCAAGAGAATACATGACTAAGGTATTCACATGTTTGGAATGTGACCAACAAGATATATCATATGATATATGGGGGATAAATGATGGTATTCATGTTCTTTTTATGTGACCTTTCAAGTAATTTTTTTCATTATACTATGATATTGGACAGATGTATTTTGGATAAGCCTAAAGATTTGAAATGGATTATGTAGTACACATGTTTGTATTGTTTAAGGCTACAACTTTTTTCAATATTTTTTATGGAATGTTATAATAGTGTAGTTTAAGAAAAGGGACAACCTGCAGAACGGGTGACAACCCGTCGCGTCGGACAAGGCTGTGGGAATAGAACCCACAACTAAAGTACGACAGGCCTTTATCACCTACCACTGGCCTATAGGAAGTCCTTGGTTATTAGAAACTAGTTTTATTATACTAAGTGGTATGATAGATGAACTATAAGTCAATTTTTGGAATCATATATGATTAACCTCACTATACATGGACTTATGTATATTTGATAACTTTTTCTAACCTTTGTTTGAGACAGATGAAATGACCCATCATTCTATCGCATGATCTGCTAATACTTCATGGAATACAAATTCCACTTCATTTCATTAAGAGATGATGTGGAAATTGTTCAAGGCACAAACAAAAGTGAGATTGTACCAAAATCAAGTATGTATTTATTTTAATTATTTTTCAACCTTAGGGAAATGATCTTGAAAACCAAAAATGTTGTCCTAGTGACCTCATATACGATGAATCCGATGGTACCTTAGATAATCACAATTTTATGGCTTTGGTATTGTTGGATTTTTCATATTCATGTTCTCTACCACTCTCCATCAGTACTTGATGGTTATATTTCTCTTCCATATCCATATTTTCACCTATTTTCTCCTATGTAGAAATGTAGTTAATTTGGGTAAACGTTACGTTTCATAATTTATTTCTTAAAGTTAAGTTTTGGAATTCCTTTTTACGATGTGGGTTTCAATTAAAGAAACTTTCAAGTAGTAAACCATTTATAACCCCGATGAATTTCGAGGGAGAAATTCATTTTAAGGGGGGTAGAATGTAACACCCCGAGATTTTATGAATAATATTCCTTTAATTTCATTGATGTCTTGTGTTGTACTCTACATCAAAATTAGCTTGTACGATACGCGACATCATATTAGCTTGTAGTATACACAACACTATTCTTGGCTCGTGTTACACACAATTTCGAGTTCGTTTTGTAGAAATTATTATATGAAACATTAGGTATATATTTTTTTTAATGTACAAGTGAAATAAGTTTAGAATTATGTTATGCACAAAACCAAAGGGAGCTTGCACTACATGCATCCCTGACTTGGCTTGCATTACATGCAATCGCGACCTTCCACGATAGCGTGTGTCGTACGCAATACCGGGTTTCCCTTAACAATGATATATTGTTATAATATTATTATGGACTAGCCTTTGTGAATAGTATTAACTACATTTTGAATTTTATAACATTACTATTCATCTTACAAAATTTCTAGAACATTTTATGAGAAAAAAATAATTTTTTTTGGGTAAAATAAATATTTTTTCAAAAAATGAAGTTTTACCGCCTTTTGATGACGCACCCACTTTAAATCTAGTTCTTGACATGTTTATAAGTTTTATTTTACAAAATAAAATTCTTCTTTTGAATCGGGATATAAAAAATTTAAATTGGATAAAGTTTTGATATTTTTCTGATAACTTTCATATTTTAATGAATAGTAGAAATACGCTATATTTTAATTTGAAACAACTTTTTTCATCATAATAATTTATATGGTTAAATTATTATATTTAATGGTTTTAAAGTATAAATAGAATATATTTTACCATTTAATATAATTTATGTCATTAACAATGATTTTATATTGAATTCATAGGTAAAATCATTTCAATCTTTTGCAACGTATAAACTTTTAAAACCCATTTTCTCAACAGTGGGATTAATTTTAAATTAAATACTGCAAATTTTGTGTTTTGAATTTTGAAAAATAGATTCCATATTTTTAATTCTTAGGTCCAAATTATGTTAATAAACTACTTTTTATTTTTAGGCATTATGAATAGTAACTACGGTAAATTTTATTTACCATAGTTAAAGGTAAATCGGGTAATTAGGGGTAAATATAATATTATAAAATTACCCTAACACTTGTTATAATTAAATTGGATAATTATATTTTACCCTAAATCATACTTGGGTCAAAATGGAATATAATGGGACTCATTGGTATTTGATTAAGACCTTTAGATTATTTTATTTTAATGAAAGTGAAATATGCCTCACTCAAACATTAATAATTAAAGTATTTTTTAATATAAGATTATACAGAATATAAATTTGATGTTTAAAACTCATTTGAAATCTAAATTTTTTTTCTTTTTTATGGTGATTTATTTGTAATTTTTTAGACATATTTAATTACCTTAATAGCTTATACATTAATGATGCAGAAATTATTTATTAAGGAAAAAATATTAATATAGTCATTATTGAAATAATAATACCCATTAAAAGGCACAAAAACCTGACCAAATCTTATTATTAGTGTATATCTACACCATAAGAATCTAATGACCTAATATATGACCGTTTGGAGTCTTATAAAAGTGATTATTACACTTATATTATTTTTATTTTAAATGATGTAAATGTTGTCACATTCATAATTTGATAAATATAAAATTTTAAAAGTTGGGTGTTTTAGAAGATAAATCTGACTAAAAGTATTCATATGAAAGATATAAGATTTATATTCATCCTAATATTTTATTTGTAATTTTTATGTAAAATAGTTATATTAAATAATTATACAAAAATGTTGTGGTAATTATTTTATTAAGAGAAATATCACATAAATGGTTTTAAAAATATTAAAATAAATATTATGAACTATTTAATGTTCTCCAAGAATTTTATAGATGAATATGAAATGTTAGGAATCTATTAAAAATTTATGATCGAAAATATATTCTCTTTGGATTTTATTTAAATTCCGATAATTGAATAGTGTCATAATTGACACTATTGATATTTTATAAAAATAAGATATTATTAAATCGTTTAAAAATCAAAAAAATATTTAGAAATTACAAATTGAAAATTATATGTTATAACAAGTAATAATGTATCTAATTATGGAAATTCACAATACATAAGTAAGTATTTATAACAATTGAAAATTTAGAATATTATTACAATAAATATATTTAAATAGATTAAATAAGGATAAATCAAAATGATAAGGTTTAAAATAAAATAAAAACATGTCTAAATTTGACTAGTTAATGGGATTAAAACCCTATCATACCTCATATATGAATTTGAGTCATTTTGGACGTTTTTATGTGGGGTTTTAATTTATTTAAAATTAAAATTTCTTATATTTCCAAAGGTGCCCCTCTCCTCCCTTATAAAAGGGAACCTTCTCTCTCTCATCCTCACATCATTTTTGTAACGCCCCGACACCAGTTACCTAGATTCGATGCATTATTTTAATACATTGGCATGATTACAAGGAATTATGTCCCGAAGGACTGATAAGTTTAGCAGTCTTGGAAACATAGATCACATACATGAATGTTACATTACACTTCATAATATACAAAATAACATAAATAATCCTTTATGAATTCCATTATTCCCTTGTCTTAACCCTTCTTATCAATAACAATATACTTATTGGAATCTTGGGAAAAATAAAACATAGAAAAGAGGTGAGCTCAAATGCCCAGTAAGGGTAAGCAATACAGCGGAAACTTTCATAAATAAGAATAAACATTTAAGGCAATGTATAACTAAAACAAAAGCCTTTTTAAACTTGAACTTCAACATAGTATGGAAAAAATAAAATGAAATAATGCCATTTAATTATTCACATGGATATTCTACTAATCGAATAATCACATGCAATATCAATAACCACTTTCATAATGATGGAATTCATAATTCCAGACTATCATAACCACATAGCCAAGGCCTCGTGTCAAGACTACAAATAAGATTTTGTCAAGGCCTTGTGCCAAGACACTAGTTTGTATCATGAGACCTACCAATGCATCGAAGAGCTATAGCAGGCTCCACCCGTCACATATTAAGTCCAATGCATTCCCATATGAAAAGGTTGAAACATAACATAAACATTCGTATTAAAACTAGCATACTAAATGTAAATACTTCATCCATAAACCATGAATGGTATAAAAATTGCACATCCACAGTCAAACATATCACAAAACCTTTAATACAATATAGAAGTTTTGTATCATAATAAATAAACTTAAAATAAGCGTAAAATCCATCAAAGGATGCTGACATAGATGAAATCAAAACTCTTTTTAGAAAAATATCTCTTTTTTGAAATCATTTAAAAGCCACACATTTATTAAGGAAGTAATTTAAAAGTGATTTTTGGATCAAAGTGTCCCATACCACTTCAAAAATTTTGAAAAGGAATATCATTTCAAAACATTCATGTCCATATAAATAAATCCTTAAAATCATTTTGAAAACATGGACATTAATTAAAAATATTTAGAATGATAAATCTTCAAAACATTTAAAATTCTGATTTTGATAAAGAGTACCTTTCATAAATTCTTAAAATATTCATTTTGAAATCATTTAAAAGTTACATAATTATAAAATAAAACATTTACTTTGAATATATCCTTATAATATTGTAAGGGAAGATTTGAAAATTTTATAACGGCAGAAAATAGCCGCACCCGCCGTATAAGTTAAAAAAACATTCTTACCTTAATTCTGTAGAAAAGGTTAAAAAAGACCTCCTTTGGAAAACGATGGAAAGATTCCTTCATAAACCACTTATAAAATTTATCAAGGGTAAAAATGAATTTATACCATAGTCTTTAAAATAGTAAGAATGATTTTAAATACATTTTTAAGAAACATGGATGTGGATGATAAATTGGTCCCAGTAGATAATCACGTATAAACAACCTCCTATAAAGAAGAGATTGTGAAATAACCCTTACATTGTAATTTTCCATGGTTGAGGGTAGGATAACCTCCTGTATAATGGTGAAATAATTGTTATTATACTATACATGAATCATATATATTAATATGATATCATATATGATCTTTTAACATTGCATTGTTAATAATATCTTAGTATTATCGTCATTTCGGGTGTTAACTTACTCGTTTGCTTTTATATGTATTGTTACGTAAGCCATGTTTGTCATGGATAGGTTGTATATTATTCATATCCATAATGATATCAATTCCTTAAACATTAGTTTTAAATCATCAAATGATAATTATACTTGAATGGATACGATGGAGAATGAATCTCATCGCGTTCGTGGAGACGGTAGTCCGTACGTACGTACGAGTGGAAATATCATTCTTTTTATATTAAAATAATATATAATTGGATATTATATCATATATAAAGAATCATTATCATTTTATATTTATTATTTACATGAGTTACACATCATTATTATACCCATCCAATTAATAATATATTGAATAAAAATTACACCACGACGTGGAGACGGTAATCCGTACGTACGCACGTATGGTGACATGTTATTCAAAGGGTAGGTAGAATAATGAATATGGTTGTACCATATTTATAATAACATCACATTATATATAAGATACTGGAGTTATTATTTTATAATGGTAACAATGTAATGACCCAAAGTTTCATTAATGGAAAATCCCTCTTGATCTAGTTAAATGTTTCTTTATGAAAAAAATGTTTTTATAAGATGTCAACTTCTTTAGTTTTATGTTAAGATTTGTGACTGTTACTTTTATAGCCGTTGAATAGTGATCATCTGAGTATTATAAATATAAGGCTTTAACGAAACCATTTCTACTCAGACAAAGGAAGCGATGGCCTCATCCAGTAGAATTTCCCCTTACGAAGCCCATTTTTCGGAGCTCGGAAAAGAGGTGGCGTCTTTGGGATTTTCCCTTGACCAAGCCCAAGATGAGCTTCATCAAGTCAAGCTCGAACGTGATCGTCTACGGGAAAAATGGAAGTTGATAGAGATTACCACTCGAGCGATGTTATCCGAGCAACCCCAAGAGTCTGTCACCATCGCACACCTTACCCTTAGGTCTTATGCGGCTATTTTAAGGGGTTATGTAACAGATAAGTAGCACCATGTTCATGTACATTATTTTTTGTATATAATAATGAATATAATTTTTTTGATACATTGTAATTAGTTTTTAAAGTACAAATGGTGTTTTTAGTTATTATTTAATTAATAAATATATTTTATTAAATTAAAGGATTTTTGAATTAAATATTATTTTAATAAAATATTATTAATAATATTAAATTAATTTTTATTAAATATAAATTATCTTATAATTTTATGAATGCAATTAAAATTTTTTATTTAGGTTTGAAGGCCATTTGTGTCAAAACCCGTGAATTTTTTATAAATGTCAGTTTTTATTTTAAAAGTGAAAATTCACATATTTAAGAAATTTTTTAGATAAAATAAATATTATTTTTGGAATCAGGACGTCGAAATTATCCAACGGTGAATTTTTCATAATTTTCTGAGACAGTCAAATTTTTGGGTAAAAATTAAATACCATTTAAATATATAATGTGTTTTATGACATCATAATTACCCAATGGTGATGTAATAAAATACCATAATCCTTATGTTCGGCCAATATGTGTTTTATCATTAAAATAATGAGGTTTTGGGTTTGTTTGACTTACTTTTCAAAGCATTAATGGAGCCCTCAAGACTTACTTAACACTTTGCCTTTTTAAATTAATTTCCATGGGAGTGTGACTCACCTCCACATAAGCAACCCTAATTTTTTAATACGTTCGGACCTTGGACTTGTAAAATTTTGTTTTCCTCTTTCCTTTTCCAGAAACCATGGGCAAATACCATGGGATGGTTTGTGGTTTGGATTATTTTAATATAAGGGGTCCCAAACCTAAATAATAAAGAATTCTCTCACCTTTCCTATATAAACCCACCCAAGCTCCCAAAACCTCCTCACTCAAAGCCCTGGAAGTTCGTCCAACCTCTGACCTACTCTCTCTAGAATCCTCTCAAGGTGCCCCAAGCTCCCAATAAGCCTCTCACAAGACTCTCTCTAGCCTTTGGAAGCACACTTCCAAGTAAGGGTTTTTTCTTCCTTTCTCATTTTTGTCAATTTTCATTGAGTTGTATTGCCCTTTTTATTTCAATTATGAATGTTGGGGTATGGTTCTGCACCTCCCCCATACTTCCCTCTTATTGTTTGAATGATGGGAGAACCCTTTCTCTCTCATTAAATGCCTCCCATGTACACCCGTTACTATGCCGAAATTCCGAAAGGAACTTCTCTCTCTTCTTTTACATTCAAGTAATACTTTTGTATCATGAATCTAAATTCCTTTTCGATTGTTGGGACATGTATATATATGACCTCCTTACTGTCCATTACATGTAAATATGATGAGGAACCCCTTTCTCTCTCATCAACTTTTTTTATGAATTCTTATGTCACGCCGTTATGCTGCCGAAATCGCACCGATTTTCTAAGCCAATATCTTTGTGTAGTAAATACCATGCCCATTTCTCCATCAAGGGTATTCACCTTTATGCACATTTACATATTGATTGTAAAGTTTCATGTATGAATTCCACATTACTTTATCATGGAAGAAATGATTATGTTTTATGAATCCATGTTTTATGATCCATGTGGCACACTTATGCATGAAATGAAATGTTTAAGAAGGGTGCGCCCTTTATAGCGCTCCAATGCATTGGGTAAAGTATAGTATCATGATATGTCATGTGCAATGAGTGTTTACTCATGCTAATTAAAGTGAAACAAGGGTTTACTCGTGCTTCAAGTGCAATGAGGGTTTACTCATGCTCCATGTGCAATGAGCCTTGGCTCATGCTAATTCAATGTTAAGTGTTGTTGCCACATTTCCATGTTATGATTATCATGCTTTATCATGACTTTATGTTCATGTTTCTATTATTCTCTATTGATATTACTATTTCCTAACATGTATTTCACTCCTCGTGTTATTCATTGTTTACTCCCTTACTGGGCTTTATAGCTCACCCTTTTCTTATGCATGTCCCTAGGTTATCCCATGCAATGCTAAGTATGAAGGAATGTAGTGGTCATGTAAAGGAAGTTTTCAATAAAGATGTTGTATTTCAAGTTTAATGTTTTTATGTAATTATCCTAAGCCCCAAATACACTAAACCTCTCGATCTTCTTTGCTGGATCAAGTGAAGTTTTATGTAATAAATCATGTTTAAGTTGTAATAAAAATCAGGGTTGTCATAGTTGGTATCAGAGGATAGGTTTAGTTATTTTTGGGATTAGGAAACCCTAGTAGAGCCTTAGATACAAGACTAAGCATAATAAAAACATCCCTAAGTTTTGGAAAATACTAAGTAAGTGGTTTATCAAACAAATACATCCCTTTCTGGATACGAGCAGGTTGAGGCAGCTCTGGCACAGATGTATCATAGGGGTAAAACCCGAAAACACCGCTTTGAGCTAGACTCGAACGGGAACTGGTGCACGACAACGGGCCTTGCTGCACTCTTGGTTACGACACTCCCTGGGGATATGTTTTGATAAATTCACAATCTTAGTATGAACCCTTATTAAGGGAAAAAATGCCCCTAAGAATATATGTTAGAAGGAAGATCATGAAAAGCATGGATTGAATCCTATAGACTCATGAGTTAAAGAGATTAAAGTTTATTTATAAGTCATCAAACTTTTTTCTTTGGATTACCCTTTATGTGTTACCCCCTAACTTTCCTTTTATTCCAGCCAATGGCCGGTAATAGGAGAACTCGGGCTAACAACTGTTGTGATGATCAGTGTGATGATTGTACTTATGAGATTCCCAATCCAATGGGAGAGGGAATCGCGAACTTTGTCACGCTTCTCTCTCAGCTAACTCAAGTTTTGAATAGAATCACTGGTCAAGAGGAACGTTGAACCCCCCCTAAGAAAGAACAAGTCTCTATTGAAAGCTTCATGAGACAAAGGCCTCCTACTTTTAGTGGATCATCCGATCCCATGATCATTGAACAATGGATCAACTCCATTGAAAAGATATTCTCCATCCTCCAATGGTCTGAAAAAGAGAAGGTTCTCCTAGCGGCTTATCGTATGGAGGGTGAAGCTGATCAATGGTGGACATTGATCAAAAATACGAAGCCTGAGGAGGAGATCGAGGCTTTGGAATGGAAGGTATTCCGGAATATGTTTTTTGATAAATATTTTCCACGCACCCTCCGTCTTAAGATAGAAAGGGACTTCCTTTCCCTCAAACAGAAAGATGAGGAATCTGTGGGAGTGTATGAGGCAAACTTCACAAGGCTTTCACGATACGCTTCCGGCTTTGTCGTTACCCCCGAATGAAAGGTTGACCGCTTCTTTGGTGGGCTGAAGCCTAGATTGCGGAAAGCATTAGTGATCCGTGACTTCAACATCTATGAGGAAATTGTCCGATGTGCCCTCAAGGTTGAAATGGAGATCGGAGAATCACAGGGGTATCATGGGGACAAGAAGCGGAAGGTGGACTTCAATGCTGGTGGTCCGATGGATAAATCCAACGGCGCTAAGAAATTCCAACACCCCACTTGCCAAAAGTGTGGAAAGAAGCACCGTGGAAATTTCCTTAGGGGGACAAGAAAATGATTCAAGTGTGGAAGAGAAGGGCACCTAGCTGTTAACTGTCAGCAAGAAGGACCCGCGGCTGCGACAGAGGAGAGGAACACTCCGTTCGAACCTCAACGCGTTGTTAAATGCTTCAAATGCAAAGAACCGGGTCATTTTGCGAATTAGTGACCTAATCCAAGGGTTATCAGAGGCAATCAACAACCTCCAAGACAGCAAGGAAGATCTTTTTCCATCACTTCTGCCGAAGTGAACCCCGACAATGAAGTGGTGACAGGTACGCTAGTTATTCATTCAAGAATAGCGAACGTACTTTTTGATTCAGGTTCTACGCATTCTTTTATATCTCAAAAGTTTAGTAGAACAATCCCTGCACCACCACAAATCCTGGAAGTAAAGATGTCGGTGAGTACAGCAAATGGGGCAATCATTACATCCCATGAGTATAAGTCCTCCCCTGTTATAATCTGTGGATTGAATTTCCTGGCGAACCTCGTCATACTCCCTTTGGTGGAATTTGATGCAATTCTTGGCATGGATTGGCTTTCCTTATATAGAGCCAACATAAATTGTCGGGAGAGGGAAATCACAATCCATATGGAGAATCGACCCCCGATTCTTTACAAGTGTGAGGAGGAAGATGAATCTCCTTTAGCTCCATCATCTCAAGCATGGATATTACTGCCTTATGAGCACGCATATCTGGCTCAGATGATTGAGTCCAAGGAAGAAACCACCCTTGAAGAAATGCCTATTGTGAGGGAATTCGCTGAAGTATTTCCTGAGGAACTTCCTGGTCTTCCTCCAAGAAGAGATGTTGAGTTCTCAATTGAACTTATACCTGGGGCGCTACCAATATCCAAGACTCCATATAGAATGGCTGTTGTTGAGATTGAAGAGCTGAAGAAACAACTACAGGAGAATCTGGATAGAGGGTTTATACGCCCAAGTGCATCACCATGGGGTGCACCAGTCCACTTCGTCAAGAAGAAGGATGGGTCAATGCGGCTTTGCATCGATTATCGTGAACTTAACAAAATCACGATAAAGAACAAGTATCCTCTCCCAAGAATCGATGACTTGTTTGATCAGCTGCGTGGAGCACAATACTTATCCAAGGTCGACTTGCGGTCGGGATATTATCAAGTAAGGATGAAGAAGGAAGATATCCCCAAGACTGCTTTTCGTACAAGGTACGTGCACTATGAATTCATAGTAATGCCTTTCGTATTCACCAATGCTCCAGAAATATTCATGGAATTGATGAATAGAGTCTTTAGAGATTACCTAGACAAATTTGTGGTAGTCTTTATAGATGATATTCTAATATAATCCAAAACCAAGGAGGACCATGAGGAGCATTTAAAAACTGTACTAGAGACTTTGCGCAAGGAGAAGCTCTATGAAAAGTACATCAAGTGTGAGTTTTGGTTGAAGGAAGTCTCATTCTTGGGTCATATCATCACAAGCAATGGGATATCTGTGGACCCCTCCAAAACAGATGCAATTGAGGGATGACCGAGGCCAACATCGGTAACTGATATCCGTAGATTCTTGGGGTTAGCTGGATATTATCGACGATTTGTGAGAAATTTCTCACGATTTTCCAACCCTCTTACCAAGCTAACTCGAAAGGGAGTAAAGTTTTCTTGGAGTGATGAATGTGAAGAAAGCATCAAGGAGTTGAAAAGGAGGCTTATCACTGCACCCGTGCTCACTTTACCCACAAGTGGGGATATTTTTGTGGTATTCAGTGATGCTTCGAAGAAGGGCTTAGGATGTGTGATGATGCAGAATGATAAAGTGATATCCTATGCCTCAAGGCAGTTGAAAATCCATGAGCGAAACTATCCAACGCATGATCTGGAGTTGGCGGCGGTGATTTTTCCTTGAAAATATGGCGGCATTATCTCTATGGAGAGAAATGTGAGATATATACTGACCACAAGAGTCTTAAATATATATTCACACAGAAAGAGCTTAATATGCACTAGCGAAGATGGATAGAGATCATCAAGGATTATGAATGTTCAATACATTACCACCCTGGGAAGGCGAACAAGGTGGCGGATGCCCTAAGTAGAAAGGATCCATCAATTCTATCAATGATGAGAATTGAGAAGGATCCAATCTTCTTAGACTTGATGAAGATGGACGTGGGAATCCTAAAGAAGGGAACATCATCAATCCTTTTACAAATGATTGCTCAACCATTTCTTTTGGAAGGGTTAAAGGATGCTCAAAAGGATGATGCAGGAATCCATGAAAAAGTAGAAGCTATCAAAAAGGGAAAATCCTCAGAGTTTAATGTTAATGAAGAAGGAATTGTGCGGTTTGGGAAAAGACTATGTGTTCCATCAAGTTCGGAGCTGATGAAGGAACTTTTGGATGATGCACATAGTTCAAATTTCTCTATTCACCCAGGGAGCACAAAGATGTATCGGGATCTCCGAGAAAACTTTTGGTGGGGTAATATGAAGAAGGATATCGCTGAATATACATCAAAGTGCCTGGTGTGTCGGCAAGTTAAGGAAGAGAGGCAGAAGTCTAAGGGGATGATGTAACCATTGCCCATACCTGAATGGAAATGGTAGAACATCACCATGGACTTCGTCACTGGACTTCCAAGGACATCCAAAGGCAACAATGCAATCTGGGTTGTTGTGGATCGTCTTACAAAGACTGCACACATCATTGCTATTCGAGAGGATTTCTCTTTGGATCAACTGGCACAGATATATATCAGGGAAGTGGTACGGTTGCATGGAGTACCACTATCTATTGTGTCTGACCGAGATCCAAGATTTACCTCTATGTTTTGGAAGAGTCTTCAATATGCTCTGAATACTGAACTGAACTTCAGTACGGCCTATCATCCTCAAACTGATGGCCAATCCGAGCGGACTATCCAAACACTTGAGGATATGTTGAGAGCGTGCTCAATGGACTTTAAAGGAGGATGGGATCAACATCTTCCTCTGGTTGAGTTCTCTTATAATAATAGTTTCCACTCGAGCATCCAAATGGCACCATATGAAGCCCTGTATGGGAAAAGGTGTAGAACACCGGCATGTTGGTATGAGGTCGGTGAACGTAAGCTGCTTGGACCAGAAATGGTCGAAGAAATGGTGGAGAAGGTGAAAACCATTCAGCAGCATATCAAGGCAGCCCAAAGTCGACAGAAGAGTTATGCAGATAATCGTCGACGAGACCTTGAGTTTAAAGTCGTAGACATGGTGTTTTTACGCATATCTCCGTGGAAGAAGGTCATGAGGTTTGGAAAGAAAGTGAAGTTAAGTCCAAGGTACATCGGCCCATTCGAGATTCTTTATCGTGTTGGGGTTGTGGCCTATCGACTAGCACTTCCACCTACTATGGCCAAGGTTCATGATGTCTTCCATTTATCCATCTTAAGGAAGTACATACTAGACCCTTCACATGTACTCTCTTCCGAGGTGGTACAATTAGAAGACGATCTTTCTTATGAGGAGCAACCAGTGAAGATCTTAGATCGTAGAGAAAAATTTCTACGAAATAAGACAATGCCCCTCGTCAAGGTGTTGTGGAGAAACCACAAGTTTGAAGAAGCAACATGGGAGTCGGAGGATATGATGAAGCTAAGTTACCCACATTTGTTTTAGTGTGGGAAAAGGAAAATTTCGAGGGTGAAATTTCTTAAGGGGGGAATGTTGTAACGACCCAAAGTTTCATTAATGGAAAATCCCTCTTGATCCAGTTAAATGTTTCTTTATGAAAAAAATGTTTTTATAAGATGTCAACTTCTTTAGTTTTATGTTAAGATTTGTGACCGTTACTTTTATAGCCGTTGAACAGTGATCATCTGAGTATTATAAATATAAGGCTTTAACGAAACCATTTCTACTCAGACAAATGAAGCGATGGCCTCATCCAGTAGAATTGCCCCTTACGAAGCCCATTTGTCGGAGCTCGGAAAAGAGGTGGCGTCTTTGGGCTTTGCCCTTGACCAAGCCCAAGCCGAGCTTCATCAAGTCAAGCTCGAACGTGATCGTCTACGGGAAAAATGGAAGTTGATAGAGATTACCACTCGAGCGATGTTATCCGAGCAATCCCAAGAGTCTGTCACCATCGCACACCTTACCCTTAGGTCTTATGCGGCTATTTTAAGGGGTTATGTAACAAATAAGTAGCACCATGTTCATGTACATTATTTTTTGTATATAATAATGAATATAATTTTTTTTGATACATTGTAATTAGTTTTTAAAGTACAAATGGTGTTTTTAGTTATTATTTAATTAATAATTATATATTATTAAATTAAAGGATTTTTGAATTAAATAATATTTTAATAAAATATTATTATTAATATTAAATTAATTTTTATTAAATATAAATGATCTTATAATTTTATGAATGCAATTAAAATTTTTTATTTAGGTTTGAAGGCCATTTCTGTCAAAACCCGTGAATTTTTTATAAATGTCGGTTTTTATTTTAAAAGTGAAAATTCACATATTTAGAAAATTATTTAGATAAAATAAATATTATTTTTGGAATCAGGACGTCGAAATTATCCAACGGTGAATTTTTCACAACTTTCTGAGACAGTCAAATTTTTGGGTAAAAATTAAATACCATTTAAATATATAATGTGTTTTATGACATCATAATGACCCAATGGTGATGTAATAAAATACCATAATCCATATGTTCGGCCAATATGTGTTTTATCATTAAAATAATGAGGTTTTGGGTTTGTTTGACTTACTTTTCAAAGCATTAATGGAGCCCTCAAGACGTACTCAACACTTTGCCTTTTTAAATTAATTTCCATGGGAGTGTGACTCACCTCCACATAAGCAACACTAATTTTTTAATATGTTCGGACCTTGGACTTGTAAAATTTTGTTTTCCTCTTTCCTTTTCCAGAAACCATGGGCAAATACCATGGGATGGTTTGTGGTTTGGATTATTTTAATATAAGGGGTCCCAAACCTAAATAATAAAGAATTCTCTCACCTTTCCTATATAAACCCACCCAAGCTCCCACTTCCTCCTCACTCAAAGCCCTTTAAGTTCGTCCAACCTCTTCCCTACTCTCTCTAGAATCCTCTCAAGGTGCCCCAAGCTCCCAAGAAGCCTCTCACAAGCCTCTCTCTAGCCTTTGGAAGCACACTTCCAAGTAAGGGTTTTTTCTTCCTTTCTCATTTTTTTCAATTTTCTTTAAGTTGTATTGCCATTTTTATTTCAATTATGAATGTTGGGGTATGGTTTCGCACCTCCCCCATACTTCCCTCTTATTGTTTCAATGACGGGAGAACCCTTTCTCTCTCATTAAATGCCTCCCATGTACACCCGTTACTATGCCGAAATTCCGAAAGGAACTTCTCTCTCTTCTTTTACATTCAAGCAATACTTTTGTATCATGAATCTAAATTCCATTTCGATTGTTGGGACATGTATATATATGACCTCCTTAATGTCCATTACATGTAAATATGATGAGGAACCCCTTTCTCTCTCATCAACTTTTTTTATGAAATCTTATGTCACGCCGTTATGCTGCCGAAATCACACCGATTTTCTAAGCCAATGTCTTTGTGTAGTGAATACCATGCCCATTTCTCCATCAAGGGTATTCACCTTTATGCACATTTACATATTGATTGTAAAGTTTCATGTATGAATTCCACATTCCTTTATCGTGGATGAAATGATTATGTTTTATGAATCCATGTATTATGATCCATGTGGCACAGTTATGCATGAAATGAAATGTTTAAGAAGGGTGCGCCCTTTATAGCGCTCCAATTCATTGGGTAAAGTATAGTATCATGATACGTCATGTGCAATGAGTGTTTACTCATGCTAATTCAAGTGCAACGAGGGTTTACTCGTGCTTCAAGTGAAATGAGGGTTTACTCATGCTCCATGTGCAATGAGCCTTGGCTCATGCTAATTCAATGTTAAGTGTTGTTGCCACATTTCCATGTTATGATTATCATGCTTTATCATGCCTTTATGTTCATGTTTCTATTATGCTCTATTGATATGCCTATTTCCTAACATGTATTTCACTCCTCATGTTATTCATTGTTTACTCCCTTACTGGGCTTTATAGCTCACCCTTTTCTTATGCATGTCCTCAGGTTATCCCATGCAATGCTAAGTACGAAGGAATGTAGTGGTCATGTAAAGGAAGTTTTCAATAAAGATGTTGTATTTCAAGTTTAAAGTTTTTATGTAATGATCCTAATCCCCAAAGACACTAAACCTCTCGATCTTCTTTGTTGGATCAAGTGATGTTTTATGTAATAAAGCATGTTTAAGTTGTAATAAAAAGCAGGGTTGTCATAAACAACAAATAAGGAAGAAGTGGAAGAAGAAAGGAACTTGAAAAATGTTGGTGAAAGCATTACCTCTTCTTCGGGTTCTTCCTTTTGATTTGATCAAAAGGGACCCTTAGGTTGTCTTTCTGATCAAACTAAGGCCACTATGCTGTAGTGATGGAGGTTTAGAGAGTATTTGGGAAGAGTTTGGCCGACCCAAAAGGCTTTGAAGGTGTGAAGTAATGAGAAGGGGGGGTGCCCTTTTATAAGAGGGGTGAGGGGCACCTTTAGAAAAGCTAGAAATATTAAGTTATAATAAATTCATATTCGGTTTCTAATGGCTCCAAAGTTGATTATTCAAAGGTTAAGGTGTGGATAGGTCGAAAAACATTCAACCAATATAATTTATACAGGTTTGGGTTACTATATTAACCATATCTTTTAGTTTAAACTTTTAGTTAATTAGTTTGACATTTACCATGTCACTTTGTATTTTTATATTATATAGTTAATAAACTTACTATATACATCCAAGCGACCCCCAAGTGGTCCATTAATGATACAAATATCATGATATTACTCTCTTGGCAGAACCTTAGATTTTTAAAAATTTAATATCAATTATTAATATAATATTTTTTTAAAAACTCTTTTATGTAAATTTTGACACTATTAAATAGTTGATTTTTTTGAAACTTATAACAGAATGATTACTTCGAACAAATTCAATTAAATCAATCCTATTATGTCATATTATCATATAAAATTAGTGTAATTCATTAAAAGATTAAATTATATTTATTTGGGTATTTATAATATCAATTATTTTAATTTTTTACTATTATGGTAATTATTGCATCACTATTGTGTCGTAAATAAATTAATTCTTTTAATGTTTAAAAATTATAAATAAAACATCATTATGTATTAAATCATTTTATCTTTATAATACATGTTTCAAATCAAAAATCCAACATATATAACCATATGTAAAAATTTGTTTTCTAAAAGATATATGCTTGTGTCATTTTTGTATTCATTTTGACTTAATTAAAATAAAGTGTCCCTATCACTTACATGTGGCACCATGGGGTCCCAAAATCAACCCAAAGATGCCTCTGGTCGAACATGTATCAACCAATAAGGTTAGGACACGTTTTAGGGTAATTTTATTATTATTATAATATTATTTGTTAACCCTTATTTACCGGATTTACCCTTTAACCATGGTAAATAAAATATTTACCTAAGTAATTATTCAAAATGTCTAAAAATAAAAGTTAACTATTTACACAATTTGAATATCCTCATTCCAAATATGGAATCCATTTTTCCAAATTCAAAACACAGAAGTGGCAGAAATTAATTTAAAATTAATTCCCGCTGTCAAAACAAAAAGCGTGTTTTTAAGATATAATAATTGTCAAAAGATTGATACTTGTTTATGTTCAGTTTAATTGTGAAATTATGTACAATGACTAACATTGTATTAAATGGTAAAACTATATTCTAAATATAATTTAAAACCACTCAAATTCATAATTTATCAATATAAATTATTTCCATTAAAAATTTGTTTTTAATTAAAATTTAGTAAATTTCACTATTCATCAAAATATAAGTGTTATTCGAAAAGTTACAAAATATTACCCTTGGATAAATTTGATATTCCGAATCCAAAAATGAAGTCCATTTTGAAATATAAAATATATATAATTTCAAAAATTAGGTATTACTATTCATAACGGCTAGTTTGATTGGTTGTGGTGTGTGTTAGAACTCGAAGTTGCGTACAACACACGCTACTGTATTATTCAAAGGAAAGCATACCATGGAAGCTTGGGATGTTTCATTTTAAATTTTTGATGCCCTAATTTAGTCAAAAATTTTAAAATATTGTATTTAAAAAGGGTTCAATATTACAAGTTGGTAAAAGTGCAATACTGAAAATGAATTAATTCTTACATTATGTCTAAGAAACTCATAATATGGATTCTAAAATTATAAGGATTATATAAAGTTTAAAATTTAGTTAATACTATTTAAAACTCTTTTTAATGGCTTGTTTGGTAAGTAATGGTGTGCTTGAACTTGGTGTTGCGTGTGGTGAATGTTATTGAATTATTTTGAAGAAATAACACACTATGAAATCTTGTGGTGTTACACTCTCCCCTCATTCAATAAATTGCGTACTCGCAATTTGAAATTTTTCTTTGAAAATAAAAGGTTGAAAATAGAAAATATCTTTGTGGGAAAACCCATATCAAAAATTGGGTTACTAAAATTTAGTCTTAATATGAGGAAAATAGAAATGAAAGGGTCACCACCAAATTATGATTCTTGATTAGGATAACATTGGTGGAAATTAGAGACATATAATTGGAGACAAACGTAAATATTTATAGGTTGTGATTGAGGTCATCAATCAAAAACAAGTGTAAAATTGAGGTCCTTAAATTCACCAATCTATTATTATTTGAAATACCATCGGTTCAACAAAACATAGGGTATTAGGATAACACATTTTTTGTTTTAGGATTCCTTAAATAAAGTATAAGAATTAATTTCTTCATAGAATAAGAGAAGTAGAAAAATATATTGTTGACAAGTAGAGTTCCATCCTTTAACTAATTTCTACCACAAACTCATCTTTCACTCTAAAAGATAATAAAATGAAAAATATATATTCTATTTATCCTATTCATATAGGGTTCCAAAAACGAATTTATAATTCATCTACCAGATCTTTTAAAAAAAACTACATTATTTAATCCCGTACATCATGTGGGTCAGTGGTAGGTGATACACCCTTATCGCCCTTCGGTTGTGGGTTCAAGTCTCGCGGTCTTGCCGGACGCGACGGGTTGTCGCCCGACCTCTGGGTTGTCCTTTTATGGCAATCCAAAATAATCCAAACTAGAACTATCAAAAATACTTCAGTACAAAATTTATAAGGTAAACACAATAAAGATCCTTTTTCCCGCGTAATAACATGTGAACACCATCATCACGTATTCTTTTAAAACACTGCAACATCTTGAATTACCATAAAACCTTATTGATTACATTCATGATCCCTTATTCCTTAAATAATAATAGATATACTCCTTCAATCCAAAATTTTTTTAAACCCCAACAATGATGGAATATACAAATCATTAATCATATTCATGGTAGTCAAGAATATCCAATATAATTTATCCAAATCAATCAGGTATTATTCCAAAATCACTACCTCGGTATCAAAACAATATTATGGTTTATCATTATCTAAACCATATATTTTCCAAAAATTTATCCTGCTATTGAGTCACTTTTCATTATTCCACACAATCTCAAGTCCTTAATGAAATAGTATTTCTGTACAATCCTTATATACTCCAGAATTATTATAACAAGTATATTGTTGATACAACACTCAAATGAAATAATCAACATAAGAACTCTAATCATTCCTCTTCATATGTGGTAGTATCATAACTTGATTAATATCCAATAGCATCATTTGCGGCAAAGTCTGATGACTGGGACATAGGTTTGCATAGTGTCCAAACTCCTTGCAAATGATGCATTGTACATTTGAAACCATTTTCTTACCCTTGCAGTCACGTACATTGTGCCCTTTTACTCCACACTTATTACAAACTCTCATTCCTTTCAGGAAAGTTCCAGGGTGTTTCATCCCACAGTTATCACATATGGGAAAATTTTTCTTTTCCCTTTTCCCTTTATCCATCTTTCTCTCTTCCATCCTTTTCTTCTCTTGCTTCCCTTCAAAGCCACAGGAATCAGTAAAATCATTACTTATCTTATCAACACATGATATTATTTCTTCATTTGATGATAATACATGGGAGATTATTTCTCTTATAAATTCTAGATTAAGACCATGAAAGATATGATCCTTCTTTCTCCTTGAATCATTTGCATTGTTGGAGTTCTAATTCCTTCTACTGGGCGCCATTTCTAAATAATGGCATATACTAGATTAATTTATGAATAAAAATACCTAATCCCAAACATGTAAGACACATAACATAAATTAAATAGTTTAAGGATATAATCCATAATCATAAAAATTTCTCCTTTGAGGAAGTATATACTCATAAACCCTTCATAATGGTCTGTAAAAAAATGAGAATTATCCTAAGCATATCCCCCGGGAGTGTCGTAACCAAGAGTGCAGCAAGGACTATTGTCGTGCACCAGTTCCCGTTCGAGTCTAGGTCAACACGGTGTTTTTGGGTTTTACCCCGAGGTACATCTGTGCCAGAGCCACCTCTACCTTCTCCTATCCAGACAGGGATGTATTGCTCAGAAAACTCACAAAATCTATAAAATACCAAAATTCTAGGAAGTTCTTCTATACTAATCTTCAAAGTCTATCTTAGGGCTATGTGCTCTCATCAGAGTTTATCTAAATCTAGTTTCCAAGGTTATTTCTAAACTTCCTCTGATACCAAATGTAATGCCCCGACCCTAGTTACCCAGTGTCAGTGCATTATTTTAATACATTGACATGATTACAAGGAATCAAGTCCCGAAGGACCCATAAGTTTAGCAGTATTGGAAAAATAGATCACATACATGAATGTTACATTACACTTCATAATATACAAAACAACATAAATAATCCTTTATGAATTCAATTATTCCATTATCTTAACCCTTCTTATCAATCACAATATACTTCTCGGAATCCTGGGAAAAATAAAACATAGAAAAGGGGTGAGCTCAAAATCCCATTAAGGGTAAGAAATACATCAGAACCTTTCATAAATAAGAATAAACATTTAAGGCAATGTATAACTAAAATAAAATCCTTTTTAAACTTGAACTTCAACATAGTATGGCAAAAATAAAATGAAATAATTCCATTTACTTATTCACATGGATATTCTACTAATCGAATAATCACATGCAATATCAATAAACACTTTCATAATGAAGGAATGCATAATTCCAGAATATCATAACCACATAGCCAAGGCCTCGTTCCAAGACTACAAATAAGATTTTGTCAAGGACTTGTGCCAAGACACTAGTTTGTCTCATGAGACCTACCGATGCATCGAGGAGCTATAGCGGGCTCCACTCGTCACATATTCAGTCCAATCCATTCCCATATGAATAGGTTTAAACATAACATAAACATGTGTATTAAAACTAGAATATGAAATGTAAATACATCATCCATAAACCATGAATGGAATAAAAATTACACATCCACAGTCAAACATATCTCAAAACATTCAATATAATATAGAAGTTTTGTATCATAATAAATCAACTTAAAATAAGCATAAAATCCATCGAAGGATGTTAACATAGATGAAATAAAAACTCTTTTTAGAGAAATATCTCTTTTTTGAAATCATTCAAAAGCCACACATTTATTAAGGAAGTAATTTAAAAGCGATTTTTGGATCAAAGTGTCCCATACAACTTTGAAAATTTTGAAAAGGAATATCATTTCAAAACATTAATGTCCATATAAATAAATCCTTATAAGCATTTTGAAAACATGGACATTAATTAAAAAGATTTAGAAAGATAAATATTTAAAACATTTAAAATTCTGATTTTGATAAATAGTACCTTTCATAAATTCGTAAAATATTCATTTGGAAATAATTTAAAAGTTACATAAATATAAAATAAAACAATTACGTTGAAAATATCCTTATATGCTTGTAATGGAATCTTTGAAAATTTTATAACGGTGGAAAATAGCTGCACCCGCCGTATAAGTTAAAAAAAATTCTTACCTTAATTTTGTAGAAAAGGTTAAAAAGGACCTTGTTTGGAAAATGATGGAAAGATTCATTTATAAACCACTTATAAAATTAAACAAGGGTATTAATTAATTTATACCATAGTCTTTAAAATACTAATAATGGTTTTTAATACATTTTTAAGTAACATGGATGTGGATGATATATATGTCCCAGTAGATAATCACGTATAAACAACCTTGGATAAAGAAGAGATTGTGAAATAACCCTTACCTTGAATTTTCCTTGGTTGAGGGTAGGATAAAATCCTGTATAATGGTGAAATAATTGTTATTAAATTATAAAAGAATCATATATATTAATATTATATCATATATGATCTTTTAACATTCCTTTGTTAATAATATCTTAGTATTATCGTCGTTTCGGTTGTTAACTTACTCGTTTTCTTTTATATGTTTTGGTACGTAATCAATGTTTGTCATGGATAGGTTGTATATTATTCATATCCATAATGATATAAAGTCCTTAAAAATTATTTTTAAATCATCAAATGATAATTATACTTGAATGGATACGATGGAGAATGAATCTAATGGCGTTCGTGGAGACGGTAGTCTGTACGTACGCACGAGTGAAAATATCATTCATTTGATATTAAAATAATATATAATTGGATAGTATATAATATATACAGAATCATTATAATGTTATATTTATTATTTACATGAGTTACAGATCATTATTATACCCATCCAAAAAATAATATATTGAATAACAATTACACCACGACGTGGAGACGGTAAGTCGTACGTACGCATGTATGGTGACATGTTATTCAAAGGGTGGATAGAATACTGAATATGGTTGTACCATATTTATAATAACATCACAGTATATATAAGATACTGGAGTTATTATTTTAGAATGGTAATAACAAATAAGGAAGAAGTGGAAGAAGAAAGGAACTTGAAAAAGGGTGGTGAAAACATTACCTCTTCTTCGGGTTCTTCCTTTTGATTTGATAAAAGGGCTCTTAGGTTGGCTTTATGATCAAAATAAGGCCTCTAGGTTGTATTGAGGGAAGTTCAGAGAGTATTTGGGTACAGTTTGGCCAACCCAAAAGGCTTTGAAGGTGTGAAGTAATGAGAAGGGGGAGTTCCCTTTTATAAGAGGGGTGAGGGCAGCTTTGGAAAATCTAGAAATATTAATTTATAATAAATTCATATTCGGTTTCTAATGGCTCCGAAGTTGATTATTCAAATATTAAGGTGGGTATAGGTCGAAAACCATTCAACCAATATAATTTAGACAGGTTTGGGTTACTATATTAACCTTATCTTTTAGTTTTAACTCATAGTTAATTAGTTTGACATTTACCATGTCACTTTTTATTTTTATATTATATAGTTAATAAACTTACTATATACATCTAAGAAACCCCCAAATTGTCCATTAATGATACACCTATCATGATATAAGTCTATTGGACGAACCTTATATTTTTAGGAATTTAATATCAATTAATAATATAATATTTGTTTTAAAAACTCTTTTATGTCAATTTTGACACTATTCAATAGTTGATTTTTATGAAACTTATAACAGAATGATTACTTCGATAAAAGTCAATTAAATCAATAATAATATGTCATATTATCCTAGAAAATTAGTTTAAATCATTAAAAGTATAAAATTATATTTATTTTGGTATTTATAATATCAATTAATTTAATTTTTCACTATTTTGGTAATTACTGCATCATCATTGTGTAATAAATAAATTAAATTATTTCATGTCTAAAAATTATAAATAAACTATAATTATGTAGGAAATATTTTTATCTTTCTAATGAATAATTACAATCGAAAATCCAACATATATAACCCTATGTAAAAATTGGTTTTCTAAAAGATATATGCTTGTGTCATTTTTGTATTAATTTTAACTTAATTAAAATAAAGTGTCCCTATCACTTACAAGTGGAACCATGGGGTTCCCAAATCGAGCCAAAGATGCCTATGGTCGAACTTGTGTCAACCAATAAGGTTAGGACACGTTTTAGGGTAATTTGTTATTAATATAATATTATTTTTTACCCCTTATTTACCAGATTTACCCTTTAACCATGGTAAATAAAATATTTACCGATGTAATTATTCAAAATGTCAAAAAATAAAAGATACCTATTTACACGATTTGAACATCCTGATTCCAAATATGGAATCCATTTTTCCAAATTCAAAACATAGTAGTGGAAGAAATTAATTTAAAATTAATTCCCACTGTCAAAACAAAAAGAATGTTTTTAAGATATAATATTTGTCAAAAGATTGACACTAGTTTATGTTTGGTTTAATTGTGAAATTATGTCCAATGACCAAAATTTTATTAAATGGTAAAAATATATTCTAAATATACTTTAAAAACACTCAAATTCATAATTTATCTATATAAATTATTTCGATTAAAAAAGTTGTTTTTAATTAAAATTTAGTAATTTTCTCTGTTCATCAAATTATAAGTGTTATCCGAAAAGTTCCAAAATTTCACCCTAGGCTAAATTCGATATTCCAAATCCAAAAATGAAGTACATTTTAAAATATAAAATATATATAATTTCAAAAGTAGGTATTACTCTTCATAACGGCTAGTTTGATTGGTTGTGGTGTGTGTTAGAACTCGAAGTTGCGTACAACACACGCTACTGTATTATTCAAAGGAAAGCGTATCGTGGAAGCTTGGGATGTTTCATTTTAAATTTTTCATGTCCTCATTTAGTCTAAAAGTTTAAAATATTGTATTTAAAAAGGGTTCACTCTTAAAAGTTGGTAAAAGTGCGATACTGAAAATGA
This sequence comes from Viscum album, assembly GCA_963277665.1. Taxonomy (NCBI): domain Eukaryota; kingdom Viridiplantae; phylum Streptophyta; class Magnoliopsida; order Santalales; family Viscaceae; genus Viscum; species Viscum album. The sequence continues at coordinate 1,665,004,440 of OY728143.1, read as the reverse complement.
ATTTACTCTTACATTATGTCTAAGAAACTCATAATATGGATTCTAAAATTATAAGGATTATATAAAGTTTAAAATTTAGTTAATACTATTCATAAACGCTTTTGAACGGCTTGTTTGGTAAGTCATGGTGCGCTTGTACTCGGTGTTGCGTGTAGTGCATGTTATTGAATTATTTTGAAGAAAGAACACACTATGAAATCTTGAGGTGTTACAATTTTTAGCCATGAATCTTGGCCAACCCCTGCCCATTTCACTTCTCAAAATACCTAGAAACATACTAGAGGTCTGTTTCTTCTTCAGAGACCAATTTTAGTGCCCTAATAGAAGGTTTCAAAGAGGCGTATCGAAGAAGAGGTAATATCTGTTACTGATTCTTTAAAATTTATTTATTATTATACATCCTCTTAATTAGTTGTTTAATTGTGAAGTAATAAAATCAGTATTACTCATATATTGATATGTTATTATAAATAATAAACAACCTTATTTTACCTTCTATCCATCCTATGGAAAACGAACTCACCGTGCGTGGGTACGTACAGAATACCGTCTCCATGCCATGGTGTAATATGTTTTCCACCACCACCTTACTTGAGTGAGTATAATGGTGTGAAGAATAACTATATATGATAATTTTAAAGTAATATTTATTCAAAAATATTATACATACACTTCAATACATTTCCACGATCATGGGAATGATATCATCGCTCGTGCGTACGTACGGACTACCATCTCCACGTTGCGATGAGATTCATTTTCCATTTTAACAATTCAATAATGATTATAAAGTATATATAATGAATAATAATGAAATATATTACATGATATATCTAATGGATTTATGTATGTCTACTTACTTCCATTCAAGTCAATAAGGAAATGAAAACAATGTTCATGCGTACGTACGGCCTACTGTCTCCATGAACGGTGTATTTCATTTCATTTATCTATCTATTATATATATATATACTGAATATATATGGTATAAAAATCATGATTTACATTCTAGAAGTAATTAAGTCGTGATATAAGCAATAATAATATCATGAACAACAAGTCCAAATAGGTACGAAAATTAAAATGATTTTAACCAAAACACAGCTTTAACATGGAATTTACAAAAGAACGGGTAATATAAAGTAATATATGAACAATATATGATATAATAACAATTAATATGATTCTGTAATAAGTCAATGACATTATTTAAATCATTATACAGGATGTTCAGATACGTACAAAGCATATCAAACAAAAGGTACGGGATAATTTGGCAATCTCAATTTTATCTAAGATTTATTATACGTACGTATTTACTGAGGTTATATTTTTCATCCATGTCCATAAAAATGTATTTCATTAAGTGTTTAATATTCTTCAATGTATTTTTAAAGTCATTTTTACCCCATATTTTACTTTTAAATTGTGTTATGTAAGAAATATTTCTTTTGTTTATCATACAATGATCTTTTTTGACTTTTCCAGTAAAAGTACGAGGAGAATGTTTTTTTTCTAACTTATACAGCATGATGATTTTTTATGGTTTCATAAAGCCTACTTTTCATGACGCTTCTTCTACATGTTTTCATGGTTATTTTCAAAAAAAAAACCTTTTCTTTTAAAATTTCATGGCATTTTGTGAAATGAAAATGATTTTGAAGGAGAAAGGATATTTTCCTCAAGAATCCACTTCAAGTGTTTTATCAACAATATTTTCCATTTAAGATGACATTATTTAGAATGATTATGTTTCAAGTATAATGTATCTATTATTTACAAGGTATGATTTTTATTATGATGAAATGATATCCATTTTTTTAATATGGATTATGTGATGATGGGATGATGTTTATGAAACCCATTTTATTCATTGGGTAATGATGAATGATTTATGTTAATGTTGGGGAACACATAAGAATGATTTCATTATGAGAAAGGTGGGACCTATATCCACCTACAATGCGTTGGGTAATGGTATATACCTCATGAGATAGACATGGATAGAACGGTAAGTTAATCCGGTTCAGTGATACATGACTGGAACGAGGAGTGAACTCGATTCAGTAAGGGACTTTGTCCACTAAGATAGTCTTGGCAGCAATGCATTGGATACTATGGAAATCATATCACGTGGTTAATGGTTTCCACAATTCAATTTTTTATTCCCATTCTATTTTATCATGATTATTGTTCCTTTATGATCAATGCCTTATGCACTGCCAAGATTTATGTCATTACACATGATTTTGATGTTGTATGTTCATGTTCTTACATTCAAATGTTTATGGATTGTTTTATGTTATCCATGTTTACCCTTATTGAGCATTTGAGCTCACCCCTTTTTATGTTTTCTTTTCCCCAGGATATAAAGAATGGTTTTAGATAAGAAAACAAATAGGGAAGATCTTTATGGGAGATGTTGAAGATCTTTCAACGTGATTAGAAGTCTCGTTCCAAGTTTCCAAAGACACTAAACTATTACGGTCCTTGAGTTTTGGTTCTTATTGTGTATTAATTTTTCCGAAAAAGTAATGTAATGTCCATGTATATCAATATTGGGTCTCTACATATGTCTTTTTCCTCCCCGAGGGAATAGAGAAGGTTGAGCTATTTGCATTATTCAAAATACACATCTTTATCTCTACATTGGATGGTACATATAATCGTGACCAAAATAATATAAATATTTCCTCATCAATCATGAACTCATAAAATTTATCAATTTTAATGGCTTCTACCTTTTTCTGAATTTCCAAATCTTTTCTTGGGGAATCATTTATTTTCTCACTGAGGGGTGGTTGAGAAATCATTTCAGAAAGGATTGATGATGCTCCCAACATAATTATTAAAATTTCCATCTTATGAAAATCTAAGATGATCAGATAATTTTCAATTCTCATCATTGATAAAGATGTAGGATCCTTTATAGTTAGAGCATTATCCATTTTATTTTCCTTAATGGGATGGTAGTGGATTGAGCAGTCATAGTACTTGATGAGATCTATCCATATTCTCTGGAACATATTAATCTCTTTTTTGTGAATATATATTTGATAATCTTTTGAAAAGTATATATCTCACACTTATCCCTATATAGATAATGTAGCTATATTTTTAACACAAAGATCATAACCAACAACTCCAAATCATGTGTAGGATATTTCTGATGATGTATTTTTAGGAGCCTTGAGGAATATGCTATCACATTATCATTTTTCATTAGCACACAACCAAATACCTTCTCTGAAGCACCATTTTACACCACAAAGAGTTCTCCACTTACTTCGAGTGTGAGTATTGGTGCAGTGATTAGGCCATATCCCAATATGATCATGACTTTCGAAGGGGGCGATGAACCTGTGACTTAACATTCATTACATCCCAAAACTCATGACCTTCTTCCTTGGATATATGTGTAGAAATACTATGTCTTCAATTTTGAACTCAAGGTCTCATCGATGATTGTATGCATAACTATTTTGTCAAATTTGGTCTTCCATGATGTGGTAATGAATAGTTTTCACCTTATCCACTATTTCTTGAACCATTTTAGGTCTTAGCAGCTTACTCTCACTAACACCATCCCAACATGCCAGTGTTCTGCACCTTTTCCCATAAAGGGATTTGTATGGTTCCATTCAGATGCTTGAGAGGAAACAATTGTTGTAGGATAATTCGAACAGTGGAAAAATTTGGACCCATTATACATTGATGTCAATAGAACATGCTCTGAATATATATTCTACTGTCTGATTAGTTTGATCAGATTGGCCATCAATTTGAGGATGATAGGTCGTAGTGAAGTTCAGTTTAGTTCTTAGAGCATGTTGGATACTTTTCCTGAACATTGAGGTGAATCATGGATCTCTCTTGGATACAGTTGATAGTGGTACTATATGTATCCTTAACACCTCTTTGATATATATTCATGAAATTTTATGCAAGGAGAATTCCACTCAAATTGTGATAAAGTGTGTGATCTTGTAAGATGATCTACAATGACCTATATATCATTATCTCCTCAATATGTCCTTGTATGTCTAGTGACAAAGTCTTTGGTGATGTTCTCAAAATTCTATGTTGGTATGGGTGGTGATTTCATCATCCCACTATACTTCTTTCTTTCATACATCACTTATTAACATACAAGGCACTCTGATGCATACTCAGCAATCTCCTTCTTCATATTTTCCAACTAAAAGTCCACTCAAACATCTCGATACATCTTTTTGATCCCTGGGTGAAGAGAGAAGGATGAGATATGTGTTTCTTTAAAAATATTGTTCTTTATCTCTACATTGGATGGTATAAATAATTGTTACCAAATCTTAGAACCCTTTCTTCATTAGTCATGAAGTCATAGGATTTCTCAATTTTAAGGGCTTCCACCTTTTTCGGAATTTTCTCATATTTTCTTTAGTAATCCTTTATTTTCTCATTGAGGGATGGTTGAGAAATCATTTTATAAAGTATTGATGATTCTCCCCACTTAATGATTAACATTTATATCCGATGAAAATCTATGATGATCAGATCCTTTTCAATTCTCTTCATTGATAATGATGTAGGATCTTTTCTACTTAGAGAATTCTCCACCTTGTTTTCCTTACCGGGATGGTAGTGGATTGAGTATTCATATTACTTGATGAGATCTATCTATATTATCAAAAACATTATAATCTCCTTTTGTGTGAATATATATTTGAGAATCTTGTGATCAGTATAAATATCACACTTCTCCCCATATAGATAATATTGCTATATTTTCAACACAAAGATCAGAACCGCCAACTCCAAATCATCTGTAAGATATTTTTACTGATAGATTTTTATGAGCCTTGAGGTTTAGGCTATCACATTATCATTTTTCATCATCACACAACCAAATAAATTCTCTAAGAAATCATTGTACACCAAAAAGAGTTCTCCACTTTCTTAGAGTGTGAGTATTGGAGTAGTGATTAGCCTGTTTTTCAACTCCTTAAAACTGTATTCACTTTTCTGAGTCTAGACATACTTTACTCCCTTCTATTTCATCTTGGTAATTGGGTTTGAAAATCATGAAAAGTTATTCAAAAATAATCGATAATACCTGGATAGACCCAAAAAGCTACTGATCACCATTACAAATGTAGAAATGGGCCACAATTCAATCTCTTTTGACTTGGAATGGTCCATAGATGTCCATTTACAAGTGATTACATTCCATTTTAATGATACTTCTTCCATCCAAAACACACATTTGCAGTGATTTTCATATATATTCTCCCATCATAATGTCTTTAAAATAGTATTCAAATTCTTCTCATGTTCCCCCCTTCTCTTGATGTATATCAAGAATATTGTCGACAAAGACAACTAAAAATTTGTTGTGGTAAAATCTATAGACTATATTAATTAAATCCATGAAAATCGATAGAGAATTAGTGAGTCCAAATGGAATCACTATGAACTCATAGTGTCCATACCTCATTTGAATGAAAGTATTGGGAATATCTACCTTCTTCACCATTAATTGGTGTTATCCCGACTAACGACCCATCTTAGAGAAATAACTATCCCCATAAAGCTGATATAACAAGTCATCTATCCATGGAAGGGGATACTTTTTCTTTATCAAGATTTTATTAGGATCACAATAATCAATGTAGAGGTGCATTGTTCCATCATTATTCTTGACTAAGGGTACTAGCGCACCCCATGCTGAAGCACTCAAGAATATAAAATCCATTCACTAGAATCTTATGTAACTACTTATATATTTCTTACAGCTCAACATTGACTATTCTATAATGTGTCTTTTATATAGGAAGATATCCATGAATATGTTCAATAGAAAACTCAACCTCTCAATCGTGAGGAAGACCATGACTCTCTTTGGTAAATATATTAGTGTAATCCCTCATGATGGGAATATCTTGAAGAATGATTCGCTCCTTTGTGTCAATTATTTGGGCTAGATGTTCATGCTCATAAGACATCAATATCCTCACATGATAAAATGATTATAAAGGAGATTCCACTTCATCTTTACACCTGTAAATAATTGGATGATGATTTAGGATGTGAAGAGTGATCTCCCTTTCTCAAAAGTTCATGTTGTCTTTGTATAAAGATAGTCAATCAATGCCCAAGATAAAATCTAACTCCACTAAAGGAAGTATTACAATATTTGATGGGAGGTTCATCTAAAAAAAATTTACTAGTGAGGATTTTTAAACCTTGGATGAAATAATATCCCTATTAACTATTCTCACAGATAACATATCCTCCATATTTTGAGGTGGTGTTTGAGTAGTTATACTAAACTTTCAATATATGAATGAATGTGTAGAACCATAATAAAATAGAATGTTCAATATTCTTGAATGAATAACTGGTATACCTATCACCACAACATTGTATGGATCCTCCTCCGCAAGAGTGATAACATAAGTCTTTCCATGTTTTCCTTGGAGGTTGTTGTTAATTTCCTTAGAAAACCCTCATCTTAGGGAATATTTTTGCATAATTCCCACTCTCGTTGCAGTAGTAACATTACACTATAGGATGAGTACTGATCTAAACCATCCTTTCTTGTTCCAAATTAGTGGGATTTTTCATATCACTTTTTAAATTTTTATCAAGATGTCCCAACTTTCCTAAATTGAAAAAATTCATAGTTCCATTTAGACAGTTCCCGAGATGTTCTTCCCATGATTTTTAGATGTGTTATGGTCTGGATTATTTCCATCATTGAAATTATTTGCAGAACCTCTACCATTAGATTCCATTTTCTTCTTTTTTCATTCGGCGCATGATACCACTCAGAGTATCTGATCTCTATTTCAACCTTAAGGGAACATAAAACAATATCCTCATAGTGGTCGAAGTCTCTAATCACAAATTATTTTAATATACTTGGCATTAGTCCTACAAAGAAGTGATCCACCTTTCTTTCGGTGTTCATGATAAATCCAGTGATGTACCTTGCATGCCTTGTCGAGTTTTCATCATATTCCATGATTGAATCATCTTCCTTCTTCTTTAGTTTGATGAACTCCCTTTCCATCTTGAGATGGAAGGTTTGTGGAAAATATTTATTGAAAAACATTCTCTAGAATTACTCCCAATCCATGGAATCAATTTTATCTTGGGGATTCATATTCTTGATCAGTGTCCACCATTGATGATCTTTCCCTTCAAAATAATTGACCAATAATATAAAATTCTCTTCTTCTAATAACTCAAGTAAAGTGAATATATTTTCAGTGGAGTTAATCCATTGTTTCATGAAGAGGGGATCAGAATATCCACTGAATATGGGAGGTTGCTTATGAAAAAAGGATTCAATGGAAACATTCTCTTTCCATGGAGTAGGGGGTTTTCCACAGGATTAATGTTATTATTCATAACTTAAGACATCATATCATGTAATGTTTTGACATTTTGAGCTGTTGTTATCATCATATCTGGCATATAGTTAGGGAAATCATCACATTGCCTATATCACTAATTTTTGGAACATGTTATCCTATTTGCGACCATTAAATAAGAAAAATAACTCTCAATTAGAGGTCTTGAACACATACATATTGATCATAAAAAGGAAACATTGAACGTAAGAGTATAAACTTGTGAAGAAGAAGTATATACTAAATTATGATTCCTTATGTTTCAATCATGTTTATCCTTGATCGACTTCTTAAAGTATATTATTATGTTATTTTTTTATTCTATTAATAACGGTTTGTACTAAGCTAATGAATTTACTGAATAATATCACTTGGAGTGTCAAACTAATAGTGAATCAAGGCCCGTTATCGTGAACGAGTTCTTGTTCATGTCAAGACCAATGTAGTGTTTTCGGGTTTTACCACTAGATACATCTGTTCCAGATCAACCTCTAGATATTTGTATCTATACCGGGATGTAGTTTCATGATAAAACACATACCCTATACTTACAATAATTTAGGGGTGTTTTCTTAAACATTAGATCATCCTTAAGGTTATTACTAAAGTGTGATTTTACTAATATTCAAAAAAAGACCATACTATGATACCATATATAGTGACCCGAGCCTTATACACAAAACATTTAATGATTTTAGCCTTAATTATACATATAAAAACAATCCAAGGATCATGAAGTCAAGTGTCTTTGAAGAATAGGTTCATAAAATTGAAAAAATGGGGCTAAAAAAATTTTTTTGTTTAATTTTCATATAGAGATATTAACTTATTTTGAGCCATTAAATTTGGAAAGGATACCATGGGAATCACATGAATGAAGGGATGAGCTAAAATCCTAGTTAGGTAAAAATTATAGTAATAAAAAATTAGCACATTTGTTAGAAGGCATGACATAATGAAATTAAAACTCATAGAACACATGAAATCAAAACATATAAACATGGGATCATATAAACCAGAATTAATAGTAATGTGGAAGCAATATAATAAATGAAATTAGAATTAGTCAATTCTATTTTCACATAAAGGATCACAAGTCAAGTTTAACCACCAAAACTGTTGCACACGGTAGCACGAGTCAAGGTTAACCACCAAGACTGTTGCACAAAACATCTCAGGAGACAAAACAATACCCAATGCATTGGTGCACTATCAGGGTCTACCCATCATAACATGATAATTAATATTTTTTTACACATATATAATCATACATAAATAATCATAAACATAAGGGAATGCATGGAAGGAAATGGGTATCATAACCATGTCATAAAGCATAATGAATAAGAGTATCATAAAAGTGTCCATGAAAGAAATGAATTATAACATACATGGACATTAAAAGGGTAAATTAAGAATATATCATGGTATTTTTTGTCAAATAGAAGTGAAAACACGTGAAAAGAGTATTTTATATTTTTAGCATTAAAACATTTTATTGTTGTTTTCATGAAAACACTAATAATCATTTTAAATAGAAAAGGGAATAATCTGTTATTCAAAACCATAAGTGATCCAAGAATTTTTTTAATAATTAAAACACTAATTATATAAAAAATAATATGTCTTCAGACATATGGTAGAGTTCAATTGAAATTGCGAATAGATTCGAGAAATTCTCTTTAAATGGATTTTATTAAGAGGAATTATTGAGGACAGACTCATTTGAAAACATGTATATCCTAGAAAGAGAATGAGGTATGGATCATGAAACATGATTTTGTAAATATAAACAATAATTAAAAGTTGTACATAAACACAATATATGATTTAATTTGGGTAAAAAGAGATTAAGAACAACCTGAATGAATACTAGAGGTTCAGGTAGAATCCCTTATAGAATATCAGAATGGTATGAGGTGTACTTAGGAGGGATTAATGAGAGAGAAAGGTGTATCTAATATTTTATACATAATTATATATGAATGGGGAAGGTTATAAATCATACACTATCATTAGGAATTAAAATAAAACGACATAACATAGGGGATATTCTTGAACAAATGTGAGAAAGAGGGGATCCCTTTCCTTAAGTCTGAAGGTGTTCATTGCTTGATCTTACTGACCTAAATAATAAAATTAGGTTCATTAATTAATAATTAATGAAACTCCACTAAATTTTATAGATTTATTATAGACATAATAAGTTCATTCATATCCTCTGTCGTGAGTTAAGAGGTTCAATTTTGTTGTTTGGGAGTGTTTTCTTCCATGGTTTTAATAATCGGTTCACTTATATTCATGTTCATATAAACATTAATGGTTGGAATTGTTGTCCATAATTTATGTTATATTAAAATAGTGATCATCAAGAATAATTAATGACTATAAAAATACTTTTTTTATTTAGAGTGGAGCTGAATACTTATATAAAACATTAATGATAATTGCTTTGATTAATTTGGAGATTTTTATCATAATTAACATGTTTTGTATTATTAGTTGACATCATGAGTGTAAAAGGATTACATATCATCACATAAATAAAAAAAATAAATAGTCTGGCTAAAAAATAAAAATGGTTTCATGATCATGATTGAATGTGGTAATAGAAAATAATAACACGTCGTCCTTGACGGTGATAAATTAACAAATCTCAGACGATGTTTGCATTTATTTTGTATAAAAGGAGCAGAAAGGAGATATGATAATAAATTATCAGCTTATCATAACAACATTATAATACATTAATGGTACTTTAATTTTCATACCATTAGTATTTTGAGGGGTTAGGAAATAAAATAGAATAAAGGAACATGAAAATAAAATTAATGAAAAGAAAAGCGAAATTTAACTCATGATTTATTCGTCCTTGAGAGCCTATTAAGGGGAATGAATTTGGTCTTTTGAGGAGAAAAAGGGATTCTATACGTGTGGGAGGGGAATCTTTAATGATTTGGGAAGAATTAAGTAACGTAACAAGCCTTGAGAGGAGTCAAGAGAAGTGGAGAGTGTGGGTGGTTTTTATAGTGGAGGGAAGAGGGATTTCATAATAGTTTAATCATTCATTTATTATTTTTCCATAAGACAATAAATATTAATGATTAATGTGAAAAAAAGTAATAAGTGCATGTGAATTCTGACTAAGGTATCTTACATCATCCATGATTCTAGGAATACTCAATTTAGTTTATAATGTATATATAAGCTAAATTACCTTATTTCACATTTCATAAAAATTTATTGTATTTTAGAAAAATCCCAAAAATTCACCAAATCATTTTATCAAGGCATAGAATCCAAAAATGAAATAAATTTTTCAAAAATACGTTTATATGAATAAATAATTTTATTTTTATGTAAATTCAAATTTCACTTGAAAAATATTGATTTTAAGATAATATCTAATATTATAATGCTTTCAAAAATTACATAAGGTCGTATAAAATTATCATAAAACCAGAAGACTTAAAATTGTTAATTTATGAACACCATTTAGGAAAACACATTTTATTTTAAATTAATTATTTATTACTTACAAAAATACCAATAATTTTACTTTGGTCATATTAACACATATAAGATGCTTTAATTTTAGTTATACTTTCATGGGTGAGTTTACTATTCTTATAGATTATTTAAAATTCATAAGGGTTATATTAATACTAATAAGGGTAACATTTCTATTAATGTGGGTCAGTTACTATTCAATAAAAATTTTGAATGTCTTATCAGAATCCAAACATCTTACTGATCACAGTCATGTATGTCAAATTTTCAAAATTAAAATCACATAAGTGGAAAAATTATGTTTTATGGTAAAATAGTACATTTTATTTCATTGTGTTGTGATTTCATTAGATTATATGAAATTAATTTCAATTGATAAAATAGTTGGTTATTACATAACTCTTATCTTTCCCAACAACAAATCCGCAGGGTTGTTCCATATAAACAACCTCTTCAATATCACCATCCAAGAATGAGGATTTTAAATCCATTTGAATTATCATGTATACTCGTTGTGAAGTAATATAAATAAAGATTATTATAGCTTCCAATATTTCCATTAAAGAAAAATGTTCATCGAAATTTCAGCCTTCAATTTGAGAATTCAATTTTCAAAACAATATTTCATTTTTTCTGATAAATTTACCTTTTTCATTCATCTTGTTCTAGAAAACCCATTTTGGGATTATATATATATATATATATATATATATATATATAGGAATGAGTATGAGTTCCCATGTATGGTTATTTTCAATTTGATCAAGTTCATCATTCAATGCTTGAACCCATTCCAGATGCTCAAAGGATTCTTTCACGTCATTTGGTTCAACATTTGAATATAATGATGTATGTTTGATTTCTTTTTTTGTTCCTCTAGTTTGATCCATTTGATGTTGATCACCTAATATATTATTATCTCCCAAATATTTCCATAACATTGGAGGAGAATTATGATTATATTCCTCATCACTTGAAATTATTAAGCTTGATTCTTCTAATTTATAAGGGATACGTTTGTCCATATTCTTATCAAAATCGTTTTATCAACATTTTCAAATTCCTCATTAACTTTTTGAAGGTTCTTCTTTCCCATTTCTGTAAATAACCCTTACATTAATAGAATGAAAAAATTTATTTGTTTCTTTTTTGAACCATCAATAACATCTTCATTTCAGAGAATATCCATGGAAGACACCATCTACACATTTCTGCCCAAACATACCATTATTTCCATCTTTCTTATTTATAATTCACGGAATCTCAAAAACTATGACATTCTTCAAAATTTGAGATTTTTTAAAAAACAACTCATATGGAGTATTATCATATTGGGGCCTATAGAAACATCAATTCTAAATATAAATAGATGTACTATTAGCTTGCCTCCAAAAGTAATGAGAAAGCCCATGTTCAAGTAAAATGTTTCTTCCCATTTCCACCAATCTTTTATTCTTTCATTCAGCAACCCAGTTATGTTGGGTTTTTATGAGGAACTATATTCATGATGGATTCCAGGCATCTCAATATAGTCATCAAATTCCTAACTTCTATACTCTCCACCATTATCAGTTCTCAACATCATCATAGGATACTCACATTTTTTCACATCTTTTCTTCTGAAAATATTAAATATTTTCAAAGAATCTCATTTGTGATTCATATACATGGACCTGGTAATGTGAGTAAAATCATTAATTAAATTGATGAAGTAATTATCCCTATTTTTTTATTTTTTTTTATCATTGGACCACATATATCAGAATGTATCAGCTCTAGGGTTTCTTTAAAAAGATATCAACTTTCTTAGACACAACATTTTTAATTTTTCCTTTCTAACAGATAGTGCAACACAAATATAATTTTCTTGGTAAATCAAAGATATATTGAACACAATCTCTTATTGATAGATTTCTCATGTTTCTCTCAGACATGTGTCCAATACTTTGATGCCCCAACTGATTCTATTCCACTATACTCATATAAAAAGTGTTTTGTGTATCACCAACACGAAGAAGATTCCCTTTTGTATGTTGTCCTCTTGTAACAATCATCCCATCTTCTTCAATTTTCACAAAAATTCCATCTCTGTTAAATATAAAATTTTGACCCCCATCACCCAATTGTGAAACACTAACCAGATTATGCTTTAGTCCATCAACATACAATGTTTTCTTATATTTCATCTTCTCTTTCCCAATAATGGGTGACCTAATGCCTTTTATTTTGATTGATTAATCGTTCCAAAATGTCACAGTTTCTTCTTTAAGGTATTTAAAATCCTTAATCGACTTTATGTTTCTTGTTATGTGTGAGGAACATCCACTATCAAGTATCTAAGGTAGTTCCCATTTTGTGGATTTCATTGTAGTTTCAAAAACAATAGCCCTTTATTCCTTCATTTCATTCTTCACCATCAGCTTTTGAGAATTGAGAATCTTTTATTGAACCATAAACAAAACAATACATCCTTTTTCAAGATTTCTAGGTTGTTCACATCTCTCACAGATAGTTTCAAGCGGCTAAAACCTAATTTTAATATTTATTTTTTTTCTTCTCAAACTTATTTTCAATAAAAATTTATTTAATATTTCATTGAGTAGATTTAATCCATATCAATCTCTTACATTAATTACACAGGGGATAATAGTAATGTTGTTAGTTGAACTAGTAAAAAAATTTATGACTAAATCCACCAAAATTCCAGAAATACCGATATAAAGAGTATTTTACTCTGAAACTTGTTCACTCATAGAAATCATGAATATGTTTCTTGCCCATATTATTTACTGAGTTACCAACCATTATTTTATTAAAAGGGTTATTCTTCTTCTTTTTGGCTCTATTAGATTCCAAAGTATTTGAAACCTTACAAGATTAAGATTGTTTCAAAACATATTCAGAATTAGGTTTCCTTAAACCATCATAATTTCCAACATCATTGGTCTTGTCAACATAATAAACATTCCCATCATTCTTCTTTAAAAAGTCCACTTAATTATTATTATTATCCTTTTAGGGTAACTTTTGTTTAACATTCTCTATATTCTCTTCTAAATAACATTCCCCATCCTTAGTGATAGAGGTTTGGAAACTTTTCTTTCTTAATTCGGTTTCTAAGTTTTTTTGTAGAACATGTCCTGAAAATTATTCTTTTTTCCTTCAACTTCACTTCTAGATTCTCATTACGATTATTCTCAACTTCAATAGAATTTTTTAAATCATGAATCTATTCATGATTTTTTATATATAACCTTATTTATTTTACACTGAAAAACATTCATCTTTTAGTTTTTTGTTTTTATTTTCAAGTCCTCTAATCATTCTTAAATATTCCTTCAGCAATTCATTCAAATGCATTTCAGGTGGAGTATCTTCTTCTTTTTCTTCTAAATAACCATTTCTTACATATTCTTATTCATTCACAATTTCAATTAAATTATTTTCAATACGATACTCAACCGACTATTCAGATTAATCATCAATTTCTTCATATTCTTATAAATTTTTATATAGAAAAAATCTTATTTTGGACATGAAAACATTATTTTCATTCCCTAACATTACTTTATCACCTTGTTTCCTCCAAGATCTTCTTGGTTTTATTTCTTTTTCATCACTGTCCTCTTCATTTTTTCCTTGAGGGAAATTAGTTATAATGTGACCAGTTCCACCACATTCAAAACACATTATGTGAAGTTTCCCTTTTTATTTCCATGTACCTATTTTCATATTCTTATAAAACAAGGATAAAATCATTAATATTTTTCCATACCTGATTTTAAAAATTAAAATCACAATCTTCTTAGTAGAATATAATTTTATTAGAACTCTCATTCTTTATATCCATGAAAGACAACTCTTTTTCATCTTTTGTCTTTCTTTTCATTTCTTTCCCGCTTCTTATCTCAAAAGTAATAATAGTTCTATTCATGTCATCAAGAGATAATGTCGTGAACTTTTTCATCGAATTTGTAAGGTAGGATTCTCAAGATCATTTAACAAATGTATAGTCATCCATATATTCACCAAATAATCTAATGGTACATACAATATCATTCACACTGGTAAATAAATCCCCAACAGATTCATGCTCACCCATATTCATATCTTCATACTTTAACCTCCATATTTGATGTTTATTACTTCTTTGATTTTGTATTTCCTTCATATATAATTTTTAGTTTGTCCCATATACCTTTAGTTGTGGAAAAACCATTAACTCTCAATAATTATCTTTCAAACAGTGGTGATAATGTTGTATTCTTGGCCCTTCCATCATTCTTAGAAAACCTCTTGTCAATAGGTGTATGTAGACCATTATCATCAATGGAAGGAAACCCAACGGATGCAACTTCAAGAACATCATAACTAATAGACATAAGATATTGAAGTATTATATCATTCCAAATATGATTGTTCTTTACATCAATGATTGAAATACTATTACTAATCATGTAGTTCATGTTCTCCATCAGAAAAGAATATTAGAGGAAACCTATCAAACTGATACCACTTGAAAGTTCCCAGTCAGTGTAATGTATCACTTAGAGGTGGAGGGGTGAACCAGTGATACTCCTCTTTATTTATGTTCCATTTTAGTTGAAATAAACTTCATCTCCAGTCAAAATTCAATTCCCTGCTGAAAACAAAAGAACACACATCCACATGAATATAGTTATTTACAAGATTTAATATTTAGTAAAAATAGCTACGGCCTAGGTATGGTAGGAAGTAATAAAATAAAATACAATCTACTAGAAAACAATCCTTGAATTACAATGAGTAGGATATACCCTTACACTCATGTTGAACTATGAAACAAACCCACTAGTGTATGTTCACCCTCTTAGCACAATAGGGTAATACAAATTCATTTGTAACAACTCATGTTACATGTGCTTATTTTCAGTTAAACAGGTATATACAGGTGTATGAAAATTCTTCATTAATATACCAAGTAGAAATATAAGTAATTACTAGAATTATTATAAGAAAGGTAGATTATGATTTTCCTGTACGATTTTCTGAATCTGATCCTCCCTAATACAGCTGAATCAGGATCACTTTAATCCTGGAGTACGTTGCAACTCAGTGCGATTCTTCCTCAGTCCAGAAATCTTTTGTATGGTAAAAACCAGTATGAAAAACCATGTTCTGATTCTTCCTTAGTCCTAGAAACCCATTATTGTTCTACCTAGTACATAAATCAGGTTCTGATTAGTTCATCTATGTAAGAAACCCATGTTCTGATTACATCAGTATTGTACCACAGTTAGCTAGACACATCAACCTTCCTATTTCTATATGATCAATACAAGACAGTTGGTATCACTTTCTCTCTCTAAGACATTGAATCATCTCTCTCTTCTGAGATGAATAGTACTCTGGTGTCAGACCACACCAAGTACAATGTACTTCCTCACCTTTTATAGGTGACACAAAATGGGTTAGGTGGGAATTCCAAAAATGTTTTCCGGCTCACCTAAATTCACCCACATAATCAGTTGTCTTGAAATCCCATACACATTCTAACTTCATAAAACCTTCTATATTATTCTTGATGCTTCTAATACCATTATCTCTTCTTCTTCAGACATTGATTTCATTGACCGATTTCAATCATTAGGAAAACAATGGTTCGATCATCAGATTTGGATTCTCTGTTTTCGATTTCTCAATCTAATTATTTATAACCATTTTGAATCAAAATCTTGTATTTGAGTTTTAAAATCCCCCTTGAAAATGAATTCATCAATATGCATATATTTTATTCTCTCTTGACTAACAGGAGACAACACACTTCTTCATCACATCCAAGGGCCCTCTTGTCCAAAATCATACTTCTTATTCACATATATTGACCCACTAGATGAATAAATTTTACGACCAACAATAGTAAGAGTCTTTCAGGATACTATCAAGTCTCATTCTAATAATCTTAGTTATGATTATTTTTTATTATGTGCATACTGATGTTGCACAACCTTTACCTCATTATCACTTTCCATCTGCATATTCTTCATTATCACCATGACTTAACTATTCTCATCACCGCATTCCCATCAACACCTATCTTCCATAAGATTCTCTTTTCATCATCCCATCAGCCTCACTTTTCATCATCCCATCAGCATCACTTATCATCTTCACTGCTTTTCAAAAACATTGTATTCCTTCATGCTACTTTCCTTGGAACTATTCACTTATCAGTGTCACTTTTCTTGCCACTACATTAATTATCAACACCACTCTTCCTTCTGTCTTACTTTTCTTTCATCACTCTATTCAATAGTGTCATCTTCAATCAGCCATTGGTACCACTACTTCTCAATTCATCCATTCTTCGATCAAACCTGCATCACAAGTTGTCAGTTTAACTCATAATCTAAGAGAAATACAAATCACAGAATCATTTTCATTTTTAGAACATCGTAGTCTTATTGGCTCTGATTCTCCATCACAAAAACTAAGCCTTCCATTAATATTTACTCAAAAAGATTCCTATGATTCTTCTAAAACTTTGTCTCCGATTATTCTGAAAATCATGCTCTGATTCTTCTAAAAAATAAGCTCTAATTTTTCAAAAAATCAATCGCCAATTGTCCTAAAAATTAGGCTCTGATTCTTCTAAAAACATGTTCTAATTCTTCAAAAAACTGTATTTGATTCCCTTGAAAAACAAACTCTGATTCCTTTGAAAAATAGGTTCTAATTCTCTCCAAAATCATACTCCAATTTAATTAAAAAAACAGGTTCTTATTCTATAAAAAACATGTTTCATATCATTTGGAAACCCACCCCCATTATGATAATTTTCAAAGCAATGAGAGGGGATTTAATTTCTTCAAACCTTCTTCTACTATAAATGAAAACACATGAAAACAATCACCTTCATCGTAATCATTGTCAAAAAAATTACCTAGGGTAAGGAAATAGTACACCATAATGTGCTGTGGAGGTTAACCATTTTATCATAACATATTTTTCATATGATTAATCATGTGTTTATTACATATGGTATGAATATATTGTGACATCATGTGCTGAGGATATTAGTTTTGGGTCATCTCATATTTTTCATCTCTGTAATCTCATATTTATTACATAGGGTTACTATAGTTTTGCATCATTTGTTGATGATGTCTGTTTTTGGATATCTCAACTTTATTATATGAGGCATCTTATGATTATTACATAGGGTAATATTATTGTTTAGAAACATGTTCCCATTTCATTTGGTTTTTTATCATGTCGTATTTTTCTCAAAATGCTTCCCCTATTTATTAGATTGGGTAGGGCTATAGTTCAACATCATGGGATAAATAAATTGGGTTTTGTATCATCCCATATTTTTTATATGAAGTATCCCATGATTATTACATAGGATATTCCTATACATTAACATCATATTATAATGAATTTTGTTTTGGATCATCTCATATTTATAATATGAGAATTCTCATGTTTGTTACATAGGTTAAAACTATAGTTTAATGCAATGTGATGAGTATGTTGGTTTTGGATCATCTCATATTTCTCATATAAAGTATTATATGTTTATTACATATGTTAAGGATGTAGTTTATCATCATGTTCCAAGGATTTTGGGTTTGGATAATATCATATTTTTTATATTAGGAATTCCTTTTTAGACATGATAATACAACATTTTAATGTCATGTGATGAAGTCATTGGTTGTGGGCTATCTCATATTTTTAATATGATGCATCCTATTTTTAATACACGGTATAAGGATATATTTTAACATCACTTTCTAACGGTTTTGTTTTTTGGATCATCTCATATTTTTTATATGGGACAACCATGTTTGTTACATAGGGTAAGAAAACTGGTTAGTGTCATGTGTTAGGAATATTGGTTTTTGATCATCTTATATTTTTCATATGAGACATCACATATATAAGGTATCACTAAAATTTGACATCATGTTATAAGGACATTGTGATTTTTAGATTAAATTAATACCACTCAAACTATGAAATTCATGTGAAGTAATTCTGAGGAACCTAGAATTTGTGGATGGTGTGATGCACTCCCTAAAAATGGTGATCAAAAAGAAAATACCATTAGAGTAGAACATTTTAATTATTTAAGGTCCATAATTTTTTTTATCCATTTATGTTAGATTCTTTCTAGGTATCATGGATTTATAGATATTTAATACCATATCACCTTATTAGAAGAATCATATGCGAACCTTTTAGTTGAACACTCAAGAAATCTAGTTCTGATGTCTCTCTATATTATGAAATTCCTAGATCTATTTTTCTTCAGGATTTTCCAACTTCTACAACTAGACATTAACTATATTTTGTAACTTATTGATCAGAAATGGTCTTCCTAATAGATGATAGATAATTCTTGATAGGCATAAATACTTGCATCACATATACCAGAGAGTATGTTGATTATTGGTAAGAATTTCAAGTCATCGCATGAAAAGTCAAAAGGAAATTAGGAATAATATTAGTCTAAACTTTCTTATTCTATCCTAGCATACTCTACATGCTGTTATAGAGTGTCTTGTTGAGTTCCTGAATCTTTTCAATCTCTTGCGCATGGTATCCAGAATTAAAATGGAATCATATTTTCTTATTCGGGTACAATTTCATTATATCAGTGGATTCAAATTTTGAATTGTTTTCTATGAGAATAATGTGTGGAATTCTATATTTTTTCATGATGTGAGAATTTGAAAACTCTATCACTAATTTATTATTGACCTTGTTGAGGGGGATGGCCTCCACCCACTTCAAAAAGTTATTTGTGGCTATAACAATATACATGAAATGTCAAAATATCCCAAGTGGGTAGGGACCCAAAAATATCATGTCCCCATATGGAAAAGGTATAAGATTACTCCATTACATGGAGGAGCTGCAACGGTTGATGTAAAAAGGTTTCATGGATCTATAATGAATTATATATCCTGGTGAAAAGGATTCAATCATGGACTATGCCACGCCAGATGTAACCCAACCACTTGATCTAGCGTGAAAGTATCATTCCCACATGACTGTCCCCACATCACCAAGAATGGAATTGTTGTAGTAATTTGGGGAACTCTTTCTCTTAGATGAATCAAAGGAGGATTCCATCAAACTTATTCCATTATAAAGTCTTCTCATTGTACAATCTATACTACATGATAATTTACACTATGTGCTAGTAGATTCACTCTCACACTCTACTTGAAGTAGAAGGGTAGTTCCATGTTGGAGATACTCATCAAATGGATCTATCAAATCGGGTGTTCCATCGACTGGTGAGGAATTTGAAGACCCTACCTCATAATTTTAGTCCACCAACTATATTACCAATCAGTCTTCATTTTATGAAGTGATAGTGGTGATGACCCTTCCAAATTATACATGAATGTTAATGTCGTATTTTTTGAGTTCTAAAAGTGGTTCTGATAGGCTTCACAAAGAATCAGCTCAATCATTATTTGACTCGAGAATTTGAGTCATCACCAATGTGGATGGAAATTGGGATATCAATTCAAGGGTCTTCTATGTTATGGGAATTAGCTCATGTTTAGTGATGCAATGGTCACAAATAACCTTATGGAATACTATCTCATATTAAACATTCAATGAATGGTGGGATCTAATGATAACGAGGCCCAACTTGAGGCATGTAATAAGATACCAATACCCAACCACTTTTTGGGTTTATCCTTCACACAAAAGGAATGATTAAGGAATTATAACTTACATGGGAATGATGAAAATAATGCCACCATATTGAGTTTATAGTTGTTCAGTCACCAATAATTTAGGATATGAAAGGTACCATAGAAATACATTTTACAATAATTCACAACCTGATATATAGGTAGGATATATTAATTTTGGAATTTAATATCTAGGAAAATTTACTCATGGTAAAATGCACAACTCATAAATCTTCTAGGGATTTTCCCTTGATAGTGTTATTGGGTATGAACCTAATATCAAAATTCTATATAAATACAACCCAAGTTTCCAGTTTTTCTATTAACATGGGGTGGCTACAATTTATTTTAGTTGAAAAATTTGTGACACAAGCCATATCTCATGTTATTTAAAGTATTACTATAACATGTGAACTATGAAGTCCAACATGATGAAACTCTTCTCGATGGAAGGAAATCAATTCCTTGTATTGAGGAACATGGAACTAGGATAAGACTTGTTTTCTCTCTACCCTCACTAATCATATAAGCTACAAGGGAACCCGGGAACCATTTTACAGTGGTCACATAGAGGACCATGTGATTTCATGGGAAGGAAGGAATCAAGACTATAGAATGAAACATATGTTACATTATGTCCTAAAATATAGTTTATAAGTCTTCATACAAATAGTAGAATATTCCTTTATTCATGATTCTTGAGATTTGATTAAACTATCCATCTAGGTTCACAATGAAATGGAAAATATATTCCATGTGTACTTCGAGGATCCACAACCATTTAGATATTATATAGAGTAGTCATGTTACTAATAACTTTTATCTTCTCTAGATTGACCAAAATTTATCTATATCTAACTAATATAATGTGGAATTTTTTAGAGGTAACACCACATATGAACATCATGTGGTTTATCTTTAGTGATGGGACTGGAGGAAGTACAATACCTTCAAATGATCATTGAGATGGTCTCTCCACTTATGAAACATAACCACCAAATCATCCACATAGAACCCCACTAATGACCCATACATCAGTTTGATGACGTGGTTCATGGAAGATAGGTATGCAGCTCTTTTATATATCATAGATAATGGAATCAGGCATTCAAATAAGGTTCACTTGTTTTCCCTAAGGATTTCACTTATTCATATTTAGGATCTATATAGTTATAATCACACCCTGAATATCCATCCATTTAGGATACGAATTGTAATAAATTTTTCAGATCAATTAACATCATCATTACTATTAAGGTAAAATCATCCCTTAAGAAGTTTTGGTTGGGGTCCCATAATTTGATGGAGACTTTTATCTTACCATTCATATTTGTAATTCGGATAATATTAGCTAGAAACATTGGGTAATTAACTTCACTGATGAATTTTTCCTCGACTAGCGTTTCAAATTCATCTTTGATAACGGAAACAAGGGAATAGTGAATCTTAATGTGACATTTTTTAAATTCATGGTGTCTCACTTGGAGGCCGAGGTGGTGAACAACAACTTAGGGATTGACCCCTAGAATCTTCTTATATCTACAGATGAACTCATTATGGTGTCATTTAAAGAAATACACATTCTATATCTATTCCATTAGAGACATTAAGGAACTAATCAGTATTGGCCATGGGTCTTACTCTGTATCGATATATACCTAGGTCGACTCATCAACCATTTTAAATAAACCATCCTCAAATTATGGAGGGGTTTCATCCAGAGCATCTTCATTATATGATATATGTGGATCAAAGGGAGGAGGGGAACCTATGGGATATTTATAGCCAGTAACATCCCTATTATCTTCTCTAGATGGTGTGAAATCTTAAATGGGTACTTCTTAATCCATAGATACTACAGTATAGAATGTTTCTAAGAAATTTCAGTGGAGTTTCTGACCGTAAGTATGTTACTTTATATCGAAGAAATAGTTTTTAGTGGACTTCCAATGAATCAAAAGTTACTTCTAGAACAAACAGTGGTGGAATGGATCAATATAAATGAAGTGCATCCCTCAATATTCAACATTATTAGGGTTTTTTAGCACTGGGAGAGCATGTCCCAAATAGGATTATGAGGTAATATGTGAGAACTCTTTCTTTTTTAGAGGTGATGAAGTAGCTTCCCAGGTTTAGGGTCATGTGATATAATTAGTGGATCGACAGAATGAAGCTATCTTTAAAATCCAACAAGGGATATGCTGAATTGTCAGATCATTGGGTGCATTGATACACTGAACCTCATTGGTCTGGAGCCTTTCTCCCTCTCAATTGTAGTACCCAGTATCCATGTAAAATATTTAATAAGTGTTTATGGGAACAATATCACCTTGGAGTACCCCTACTTGACTGTTAAGGGTGTATTAAGGGCACATATGTTATGAATAGTGGAATAATATGTAATAATGGAGCTATGGTCTTTTAAATAGTTAATTGTTAGACATATCCAAGGAGACATCCATAACCATTATTCTAACTACTAAGCCTCAAAAATTTTTATTCAACTAAATATTTCTATGCAGATTCTTCTTGCTCTTATCATTCCCCTAAATTTTCAGGTTCGAGGGAGTCAAATTGGATTCTTTTAAACATAGTATTTGCAGAATTAAAGTATTAATGTATTTAATACAGGTTCCAATATCCATTAGGAATCAGATGATTTCTACCCAGTTAAATGGGCTTGTGATAGATAATGTGTAAATATTATGCTATATTGTAGAACACTCATCCAATTATGAAATAGAAATGATGGGTTGACATTATTCTTTTTTAGATACCTCTGTATGGTAGGCCTCGGTGTCATCTACCTCAATCATGAACATGATAGGTCACTTCAGGGCCCCGATAAGGTCCTCACACGTATCTTTTGATAGTTTTTGTGTGTCAAATATTGAGAGCCTCGATGAACTTATAGTGATATGCTAGAGAACATCATATATATAGCTAAGGAAATGTTTCTAATTTCAAAGGGTCACACTCTAACAGGGAGAAAAAAGGTAACCATCAGCTGAGGGACTAGGAAAAAGAATGTATCAGTTGTATTCCACTGATAATCAAATGATTGAGGAAAGCACTAGACAATTGAGTTCGAGATATGGGATGTCATGGATGAACACAGTGTCAAGGAGGTTGAGTTTCACAATTGAAAAACATAGTCTTCCATATAATAACCCCTAATGAAGTGACCTAAGATGGTTCTTCATACATGTACCTATTAATGGATTGTTTTCTGGTCTTCATGAAATGAATATTCTCTTTTGAAGTATTGATATGAATATCCTTTCTATTAGTGTGGTTCCTAACAATCCTTTAAAAGTGTCAACCAAATGTTCCCTGAACGGACTTTTGTGATCCTCGTTATTACTCATTATACAGAATTCCACCATCATAACATCATTCAATAAAGAATATTCATGTTATTTATTAGTAGAATATTCTAGGACATGACACATACTAGTGATCTCTCCCAATTCAGTATACATGATGTCCTCGAGAGTATATTTTTTCATTGGAACTGGTGGTAGACTATGATTGTCATGGAATTGGAAACACTTTTTTTCTAGGACATAGAAAGTTATCATATTGATTAGGTAGCTGTAGTGTACATATATATTGAAATGGGTTCTAATAATCTCAATTAGTCATTTATAATTTATAGTCATGAATGGCCATATTATAGGATAACCGGTCATTATACTTATATGTAACCTATCCTGGAGCCTCTTGAAATTTTTTGGACTCTTCTTCATCGCTATTAGGGTCTATATAATGGTACAAAATATTTAAAAATATTTTCCAATGTGAAAAATCCATGATCCATTTAGTCTAGAATAAAATATTTGATGATGAAATACTCATTGATGGTATGACTGAGGACCCTATGGTATAGAGAATAATTGCTTGATCAAAGAGTTTTTCGTCCTTAGGAATTATATATTCTAATATATTTATTATTTTTTTCTCCAGTGCACAAATTAATTTATTTAGGGAATGAACTTCCATAATGGAATATGTATCATTTGTCCACTCTATAAAGGGAATTCTGGGTTCCTAACAGTAGAAGGGGGTTTGGGATGAATTTTCCAGTAGAGGTTGTTCCTAATGGGCCTATTGTTAGTAAGGATAGTCTAGATAATGCGTCTTATCTGGATGATGAGGTGTGTATGAAAGGGGATCCTAAAAATGGACTAGTTTTGTGGCCACAATCTAGTTAATAGAGGTATCTTCTACCTTTATACTATTTGTCATTGGATCTAGAAAAGGTAATATGTGTTATCAATATTTTTCCCACTACAAGGATTTATCAACGTGATGATATATTTCATTGAACTCCTTAAACCCACTAGGATATCAAGTGATATGAGGGTATGGACTAACTCATCATTGAAATTTTCCACACACAAAATAATTAGATATTCTAGGGAGAGTTTCATATCAAGGGAGTACACGTGTCCCTCCCCTAAGAAATGAAATCTAAAACCCTTTCATGAAGCCATTTATTGCATTTGGATAGAACAATGGTGTCTTTATTATGCACCGAAAAACAAAATTTGTTGAGAAACATCCATCAAATATCTTTCCAATTTTTGAAAACCCCTAGGGATAGTTTATTGTAATAGATGATAGCATATCCTTCCAAAAGACGAATGAATTATCAAAGAATAGTGGACTCCTATTTACCAAGTGTCTTGAGCATATTATTTCACCTCAGGGTGATATATTATAGGTGTACAGTGGATCATTGTAACACCACTACCCCAGTTACCCAGAGTCGGTGCATTATTTTAATACATTGGCTTGATTACAAGGAATCATGTCCCGAAGAACTGATCGGTTTAGCAGTCTTGGAAAATATATTACATACATGAATGTTACATTACACTTTAATACATACAAAAAACATAAATAATATATTATGAATGCCATTATTCTCTTGGCTTAACCATGCATATCAATCACAATACACTTCTTAGAATCTTGGAAAAAAAATAAAACATAAAAAGGGGTGAGATCAAATGCTCGGTAAGGGTAATGAAAACAACAGAAAATTTCATAAATAAGCATAAACATTTAAGATAATGAATAAATAAAACAAAAGCCTTTTAAACATGAACTTCTGGAAAATATGGAAAAAATAAAATGAAATAGTTCCATTTACTTATTCACATGGATATTCTACTTGTAGAATAATCACATTCAATGTCACGAACCACTTTCCTAATGATGGAATGCATAATGCCAGACTATCAAAACAACATAGTCAAGGACTTGTGCCAAGACTAAAAATAAGATTTTGTCAAGGCCTTGTGAAAAGACACTAGTTTGTCTCATGAGACCTATCGATGCATCGAGGAGCTATAGTGGGCTCCACCCATCACTTATTAAGTCTGTTTCGGTGCGGATGTGCGTCGGGTTACGCTGTTCCGCCAGGACGCGTTCGCGCGTGCACCCGTCAACCCGAGGGGATGGGCGCGCGGCTTGTGGTCCCGCAGTCCCGCTTTCCAAGGGCGGGCGGCATCCGTCCCTTATTCAGGGGCGTCTGCTCCTTGATCGAAACCGGGATGATGGGATGTCGGCTTCTCCTTCCTTGGACGTCTCCTCGGAACTTGTCGCCTAATCCGGGTCTCCCTCATAGACTTAAGAATGTTCGTGAATCTCGTTCCCGGCGCCATATCTTCATGGACACCGGTTAATTACGCTGCTTCCGCCCGGACGTTCCAAGGAGTCTGGGCGGGGCAGCAACCTGCGGTGAGAAGGCCGGGTGGCTCTGGATGCTGGGGGCGTGTTGTAACACTGCGGCTCTGCACGTCTGTCTTCCGTCCCTAATAGGGCTTCTCGAAGGCACGATGGCCTGAGGCATCCCGTACTAGGTGCGGGGAACTGTGTCACCTGAGGTTTTCCTCAGCTTCCCGTGTTTAACACGGGGTATGCCGCGAGTTTAACGTCCAGCGGGGACGGCATCGGACCGATCAACACGAAAAGTGGATCAGATGACAGAACCCCTTGCGGGGAACCTCCGACGCTGGGGCCAGCACATGGGCGGCTTCCCAAGTAACGTGGAGTGAAGTGAAGTGGCATGACCCCACCGGGATGTGGCGGCCCGGGTAAGGATCAGGATGGATGATGGAGTAAAGAGCTTGGACCCCAGGGGGGCTTCCTACGTACCGCGCGTTAACACGGATCAAAGTCAACGTAGTTCGGGCATACAGTTTAACGTCATGCTGGACGTCGGCAAGCCGACTCACGAAGAGGTCGAGGCCGCCGGGCGGAGGATTGAACCGAACCACCTCGCACGGAGGGGGATGGAACGGCCGGGTGGATCACAGTTTCACGTCATGCTGGACGATAAAAGGGGAAATGGAAAAGGGGGGCTGTGGGGAGGCACCGTGGAGATACACACGGGCGGTCTCCCACAGGGGCGGATTCATAGGTGAATCAACGCAAGCGTGAACCCTGGAGGGGTCCACTGATGGACGAACCGACGTAAATACGACCGGGACGACCAGGTGGTGGGCTTGGACCTCAGGGAGGCTTCCTACGTACCCTGTATAGAAGACAGGGATCAAAGTCCACGTAGTTCAATCTGTCAGGACTTACGCACTTGGGGCAGCCCGGATACTGCAAAACTCAGTTGGAAGGGACTTGGACCGAAAGAAAAAGACACCTCGATCCCAGTCAGACCCTCTACTGGCTTCGGCAGTGGGGAGGTGCAATGGAGATACACATGTGCAGCCTCCCACGAGAAACTAGGGGTTTGTAATACCCTGCCCCCGTAGGGAAAAGCCACTCCCATTAAATCGTCCCAAAAGGGGGACAATCCCGACATCCCTGCAGAGACGAGCGGGTGGGGGCCACGTCCAAACCAGGGGAGACCCTGCGTGCGGAGCACGGGATCAGGTTGCGGACGGTTTAGCGTCTTGCCAGACGAAGTACAGTTTAACGTCATGTGTTGAGGACGAGGCACTTGGCAGTTTAACGTCTTGCAGCACGGACGATGGGGGCTAGGCAGTTTAACGTCGTGCAGCTTGGACGGGTGTGCAGTTTAACGTCATGCTGGGCATAGGTTGCCGGACGAAGCACTTGGCAGTTTAACGTCTTGCAGCGCGGACGATGTACAGTTTAACGTCGTGCAGGACGTATATGCAGTTTAACGTCATGCTGGACGAGTATGCAGTTTAACGTCATGCTGGACATATATGCAGTTTAACGTCATGCTGGACATATATGCAGTTTAACGTCATGATGGACATAGGTGCGTGTCACTTCGCGCAAGCCTGGAGGGCCGCACGGGAAGACAACGCACGGTGCGGGCACCCGGAATGAGAATCATCGGGTGCCACACAGGCGGGTACCCTTAGGAGGTCAACGGGGGCGACCCTGGCAGATTGCGCGCAAAAAGGAAGCTTTGCGCGCAATACTGCGGGCCGGCGCGCAATCGGGACGGCTGGCGCGCAATTGGGCCAGCGCCTTTGCGCGCGGATGCTTGAGATTGCTCACACCGGGCTTCGGATAGCGCGCGGGGGCAACGGCTCATTCTCTAATGAATGGCCACTTGAAAGAAGGGGGGGTGCGCGCAATCGGGCCGGATTGCGCGCACCCCGGGGCAATTGCGCGCAAGCGGGTTCTTTTGCGCGCAAAGGCCTTAGGGTGAGTGTTTATTCAAATGAAAGGAGCCAGCGGGGATTGCGCGCGAAGGCGGACCCCGAGGCTTTCTTGCGCGAAAGAAAGGAGGTTACCTGAAGTTCGTCATTGCGCGCGGAAGGGGTTGAATTGCGCGCACGGGAGACGTTTCGACTTCCAGCAACCTTTGAAACGTTGGGGGTCGCCTTGTATTTATAGGCAACCCCGGGCGCGGAATCCAGGGTGCGAGCGCGAAATTCTTCTCGCGGGCGCGGAATCGGGCGCGGCGCGTAAGGGAGTCGCGCGGACCCGCGGCGCGCAGAATTGCGCGCCGAGCCGGCGCATTGCGCGCATCCCGGGGGTTTTCCGCGCGGGACATCACCTTTGCGCGCGTGCCTCTGAAATTCCGCGCAAGGCCTCCGGGCCCTCCGAAACATCCTTCCGACTCCAAATATGACCTCGCTTTCCGCATCCGGAGCTTCGTTTGTGAGCAACGGACTTTTCCGGCGTCTACAAAAGCCCCCCCTCGGAATCTGATCGGCGAGAGGTCGCAACGATCGGGTTCCGAGGGAGACGCCGGAATGCCGAAGTCCTGGGCGGCGCGGGACTTAGGCACGCAAAAAGGGGCACCGGTCGCGAAATTCGCCGCTGCGGTCGCGCAAAGCGCTTTCCGCGCAGCGCGGGCCCGGCCTCGCCTATAAATAGGGGCGCTGGGTCCCGCGTTCCGTACTCTGGCCTTCCGCGCGATAAGCTCCCAAGCTCTCGTGCGCGAAATTGCCTCTTCCGGTCGCGAAATTCGCCCGATCGGCGCGCAAAACCGTCCGGATTTCGCCTGCTTTTGCGCGAAAACCCGGAACTTTGCGCGACAGTCTTCCCAATTGCGCGCCGTCCCCTTGGATTGCGCGCCAACCTTCAAACTTTTCCACCAGCCTCGTCCGATCCCGCACTCTTCATCCCTTAACCCGCACGACTCCCGAAACTTCTGAGATGGCCGCGCACAGAGGAAATGAGGGGGATGCCGCCACTCGCAGAGCTGAGATGGCGACGAACGAGGAGGTTTACGGAGCCAAGGAGATTGTTTCCAACAATCAATCCTTGTTCGACTTACTAACGCCGGCCCAGAAGACATATCCACTGTCGGACAACCTGCCGCTCTGGAACTTCGGCATCCTCGATGAGGTTCCGGTGCCAGGGTTCGAGATTGATGCGCCGCGGACCTGGGTGACCCGGGAGGACGAGCTTCTCCGCTATAACATCACCAACAATGGGCATCCTGCCAGGGAGACCAGACACTTGGATGTCTATGTCCTGAACCCGAGGACGCGAACCATTGATGGGGGTGAGCCTACTGTGGAGAATTCTCCAGCCCTCTACTCGAGCACATACCGTCAGAGTGTCACTGACGACACCAAGGGCTGGCTGAAGGACTGGGACTTGCGATCCGGGGGCAACTTTACCAGTGAATGGGCCTGGGCGTTCTGGGTACGCCACACTTGCGATCACTTCGCAGAGGAGCTGCGGTACATCGGCCTGTTCGAGGCGGTGTGGACGTCGCAGTTCCACTTCTACCAGCAGTCTGAGCTCGGGCCGGAGCTGTTCACTCGCTGGTCCCCGGATACCAACACCTTCCATCTTCACCATGGGGAGGTCGGCATCGGTCTCTGGGACATCCACTGCATCGGAGGTATCCCGCTGGAGGGCTACCAGTACGATGAGTTCCTGCCACCGAAGAACATCTGGGAGGACAGGTCACGGACTCCCATTCTGACCTGGCATCTTCTTGACCTGGCTACGCAGCGGCTCGGGATCCAAGACTTCCAGAAGGACATAGCCTACAAGGATTGGTTCGGCCAGTTCCTGGAGCATGACCCGGCGGTCAAGATGCCAGGCAGGGGGAAGCGGTGCCCGACCGCAGCTCAGAGGAGCCGGAACGGGTCGTACTGGCGGGTCCTGGAGACGGGCGATTACCGCTCATGGGGGTACCGCGTCATCGAGGCCCGGGACCCGAACGTCCGGTACGCGGCGTTCCTGGCCGCCTTTCTGAGCGGGTGGCTCCTGCCAGTGCGGGATGCGAGGATGGGCGTCCGTCCGGCGACGCTGGCGATGGCGGGCGCCATGGCTGCCAATAAGAGGTACAACCTCGGGGTCCCAGTACTGGCGAGGCTGTATGCCATTCTGGGACGCATCTCACGAGGGGGGTCGCCACGAAGGATCTGTGGGCCCTTTCAGTTCTTCCACGGCTGGGTGGCTGCTCACCTTGGTGGGTATACGTTCCCAAATGCCATCAGTCCTCCGGGCAACGGCCTGCGACCCTCCCTGCTGAACATTGCGGGGGTCGCTCCGATGACCCTCAGTGAGGAGGGCGTGAGGGTTCGGATTGGCAATCATGCCAATTTCAACTTCAGCCCGTTCCCCACTCCCGTCGGCCAGATGATCGACAACGGACAGGGCCCGCTGGAGCAGCATGAATACTTCCTGAACATGCGGGGCGGGGTGCTCGTGGCTCGGATCGACGGGAAGGTGATCT
This sequence comes from Viscum album, assembly GCA_963277665.1. Lineage (NCBI taxonomy): Eukaryota > Viridiplantae > Streptophyta > Magnoliopsida > Santalales > Viscaceae > Viscum > Viscum album. Next base: position 1,664,973,685 of record OY728143.1, on the reverse strand, counting down.
GCGAGCCTTACGTGCCGACCCGGTTCGCCAGGCAGTTCGGGTGCCTTCAGCGGATGCCGAAGAGGGTATTCACTGCTGTCCGGGAGGAGACGAACCCCGGCGTCCTTCGCCAGATGTGGCTGATGTTCGTCGCCTTCGGCTCTGGCGACGTCATCACCCTCCCTCCTACCGGAGTTAACGCAGGCTTGGCAACCGAGTACGCCGAACACTGGGCCATCGCGTACCCTGAGGGGCTCTTGCGGAAGCTAGTTCGGCGGCTCGAGGCTACCCGTGCGGAGACCGGGCGTCAAGGAAGGAGGCGAGGCGCCGCCACACGGGGGAGAACGGAGGCGCGCCAAGCAGCGGAGCCGGCGCGGGCAGGGACTTCGGCGGCGGGCGCATCGCAGGCTGCCGCTACGACCTCAGCGCCCAGAGAGGGGGCACATGCGGCGGTCGAGGAGCGGCCCGGGAAGCAGGTGAGACGTCTGCTCGAACCCTCCCACGATGCAGTCTTCCCGGCGCTGTGGTCGGCCTGGATGACCCTGCGGCAGTCACTGGGGACCGACGTCATCTGGCGAAAGATACTCAGAGAAGGAATCTATCTGCCAGAGGTCGGGCGCCTCCAGATCACCGACAGGGTGGACTTCAACCGGCAATATGCATATCTGACGGCCATGGACGAGTACGCGCGCCAACGTGGTCAGCGTGCGGAGCCATCCCTTCTGGTGAAGGTGATGCTCGGTCTCGAGCCCGCTCCGGAACAGATGCCGCCGGAAGAAGATGACAGTAACGACTCCGAGGAGGAGGAGGAGACGGGGGAGGATGAAGGCTCTGAGGGAAGGTCCCATCGGGGGAGCCCACGGGAGAGCGGCGAGGTGGCCGGCTCTGACAACGTTGATGTCACTGAGCTCCTCGAGGTCCGCTTCTATCCCTACTCAACTTGCTTCATCCATTCTCTTATGCAGCTTCTAACCCGTTTCTCCATCCTTCTCAGGAGCACACGGACGTCGGTCAGGCGTCCTCAACAGGAGTAGGAGAGGCGCCAGCAGGACAAGGCGGGGGCCAGGCACCCATTATCGAATTGACAAGCGCTAAGGGGTCCCCTGCTGCAACTGTTCCTGCGGCGACCGGGGTAGCGGAAGATGATGCTCCGAACTCCCGTAAGTCTCCCTACTTTACTGCTGGTGCTTGCCATTGACGATCCGTGACTAACCATGGCATGCCCTGCGCAGTGATCTCAACATCGGAGGCTCGTCGGGTTGCCGAACCCGGGCCATCTACGAGTGGACCAGTGGTGGACATGCCGCTTGCTCCGGAACAGGCTTCCCAAACCGAGCCGGCCCCACCAACTGCTGATCAAGGGGCTGCGGACGTCGGCGGTGCTGCCACCGGAGAGAGGCTGGGGGCTGACGAGGGTGTCAGCGCCGCTGGGGAGAGAGAAGAAGGTTGCCCGGATGTTGGGGAACCTTTCCCTCGTGAGGACCTCCCAGGGGCGGACCCTGCAGCAGACCTGCTGGCTGCCTTCCCTGCCTACCGGCCTGCCGACCCAGAGGAGATGGATGACTCGGACGCGGAGGCGGTCGAGGATAGCCGGGTAACGCGACGCAGGGGGTGGAAGTGCATCCAGCGCTTCCTCAAGCGAGACCCATCGGAATGGCTGGGGCGCATGGGATCACTTCAGACCTGGCTGCGCTTCCTGTGTGCCGGGGGAGCTGATGCTCAACGCCTCCATCTGACGGTCCGTGATTTCATGGCCGAGAAGATGCGCGAGAGCCGCCGGCGTGCCGACGTCGCACAAAGTCGGGACATGTCGGAGAGCACGCAGGCGCTCATCGCGGCAGAGCAGGAAGTCCGGCGCCTCGAAGGGCAGGCGGCAGAGAAGGAGGCCTTCGTCGCAGCATGTACCGAGCTTGTGGAGCAACTATCGGCACAACTGATCGACGCTCAGGTACAGCTGACGGAGGCGGGCCAACAGATGGTTACACTCCAAGTCGAGCGGGAGCGTGCACAGGCCAGGATTGACGAACTGCGTGCTGCGACCGCCGACGAGGAGAGGGCACGCAGAGAACGAGAAGCAGCCCTGGAGGCCGCCAGCCAAAGGGTAGCGGCATTAGAAAGACTCATTCAGCACGCTAATCCCTAAGGGCTGTTTTTTGCCATTCCCAGAACATTTGCTTCCGCTACTTAATATTTGATCCACTTGTACGAATCGCCATATTTATCTGCGTCTTTTGGTTTAACATGCTCAACCACAAATTGTCTCGTGGGAGCGTTAACCAAGCATCAGGCATCCATAATTGGGCCTGGGTTTCTGGAGAAAAGAGGGAGGTCATTCCTGGGAAAGGAGACCTCAGACCTAACCAATGTATCGTCCTCCAACTTGTTCCAACACACGAGCGGGACAACGCTAGAGGCGTTGAGATTTTATCCGAACATAGGGAAATGAGAAAGGGTGAATCGCGTGTCCCGAATCCAGACATCCACAACGATCGGCCTTCCAGGAAATGCCCAAGACGGTAGGCGGACAGTGGATCGACCATAACAACTGCAATAGACGGACCGAAAAAGGCCATCATTCATATTGCAGGAGGCGGACCACATGTCATCATGAATACCGCTTTGGGGTTCCTTCAGACACAAGGGTGGAAAATCCAGATCAACAGGGCATGCGAAGCGTGGGGCGAAGTGACGATTTGTTCGGACAGAATCCAACGCTCTCAAAATTGCGCCACCGTGGGGAAAGCGTATTGGGCGGATGCACTAATCTGGCCGTGAGTCACCTCAATTCTCAGACAGCACCTCTCTGACGAGGAAACTGTCGCTTCCCATCATTGCGATGGGGCATCCCGAGCTGAATCGGGGAGAATATCACAACTGCACCACTCTACCCGAAGTCAGGCCAGACGGCCGGCGACGAGGAGGGGCGGGACTTATCGATCCCTGAGGCTGGACCCGAGTCGAAATGTCCGGGCGTTCCTACGTACTCCATCAGGCTGGAGATCAAGCCACACGTAGTTCTGTGAGTGCAGTTTAACGTCATGCAGGACGTAGGACCCCATTTGGGGTAGATCTTAGTTTAGGGTCTTAGAGCTCGGACCATAAGGGCTGGATCTTAGTTTAAGGTCTTAGAGCTCGGACCATAAAGGTGGAGGATCTTAGTTTAAGGTCTTAGAACTCGGACCATAAGGGCTAGAGGATCTTAGTTTAAGGTCTTAGAGCTCGGACCATAAGGGCTAGATCTTAGTTTAAGGTCTTAGAGCTCGGACCAGAAGGGGAGATCTTAGTTTAAGGTCTTAGAGCTCGGACCATAAAGGGGGGATCTTAGTTTAAGGTCTTAGAGCTCGGACCATAAGGGGAGATCTTAGTTTAAGGTCTTAGAGCTCGGACCATAAAGGTGGGATCTTAGTTTAAGGTCTTAGAGCTCGGACCATAAGGGGAGATCTTAGTTTAAGGTCTTAGAGCTCGGACCATAAGGGCTCAAAGCACGCCACATCGTGGTCATATCCCCTGGATATGCGAAGATGCACTGAGGGATAGTGTCAAGAGTGTCGAGGTTTCGCCTGGTCAGAATGGGAGGTGGAAAATGTGAATCATGCGGCCATTCACTCGAGGACCGGGCAGAACCGCCTCAGCCGCGTCGCGACCAGCTCCGCCCTGCCACAAGTCCATCCCGGCCTCCTGACTCCAGTACGGTGACCATTTCCCGGACTGCGACCAGTGAACAGCGAGATGCGCCAAGTACCAGTCGGCCGCCGATCCAACCGGTAAGGCCCGTCATGCCACCAACCGCAGAGCAATCTCCTGCAACCAGGAGCTCGCGCTTGGCCAAAAAGTATGATGTCCTGAAGCACTTGGCCGACATCCCAGCAAGGCTCTCCATCCTTGAGGCTCTGCGCATGTCATCTGAGATGCGCGAGGCACTCGCTGAAGCCCTGAAGAGCCCCCTCCAGTTCGAGACAGAGGTTGCGGCTGCAGAGGCCTTCCACGCCGAAACGATCGAGGACGCCGAATGTCAGGCAGTTATCTCGTTCTCTGGTAAGGATGAGGACCCTCCTATACAGGGACACATCCGTCCGCTGTATGTCACTGGCCAGTTCAATGGCCTTGAAGTCCGGCGTTGTCTTGTCGACACGGGGTCCGGGATTAATCTGATTCCAACTCGGACGCTCCGGAGATTGGGGTTTTCTGAGGATGACTTGATTCCCTCCGACCTCAGGATCCAGGGGTACGACCGCACCGAGCAAACCCCGGTCGGCAAGATACGTTTGAAGACCCAGTTCGGTGACTTGGTTGCCGACACCGAATTCATGGTAGTCTCTCAGGACACTGCGTATAACGCATTGATGGGCAGGCCATGGCTTCACCTTCATGCGGCGGTTCCCTCGTCATACCACCAATGCCTCAAATACTCCCTTAATGGTCAAGTAGGCGTGCTTCAAGGAGATGCCTCTCCTTTTGCCTCATGTGAAGCCCGCTATCTGGACGCGGACTATTACAAGAGCAAGGATAAGCAGATCCTGGCAGGTGAGGTTGAGCCTGTCGCTGTTGCAAGCGATCCCTGGGCAAGTCTGGATGACGCTTACGTCCTCCCGATTCACCGGTCAACCCGAGGGGATGGGCGCGCGGCTTGTGGTCCCGCAGTCCCGCTTTCCAAGGGCGGGCGGCATCCGTCCCTTATTCAGGGGCGTCTGCTCCTTGATCGAAACCGGGATGATGGGATGTCGGCTTCTCCTTCCTTGGACGTCTCCTCGGAACTTGTCGCCTAATCCGGGTCTCCCTCATAGACTTAAGAATGTTCGTGAATCTCGTTCCCGGCGCCATATCTTCATGGACACCGGTTAATTACGCTGCTTCCGCCCGGACGTTCCAAGGAGTCTGGGCGGGGCAGCAACCTGCGGTGAGAAGGCCGGGTGGCTCTGGATGCTGGGGGCGTGTTGTAACACTGCGGCTCTGCACGTCTGTCTTCCGTCCCTAATAGGGCTTCTCGAAGGCACGATGGCCTGAGGCATCCCGTACTAGGTGCGGGGAACTGTGTCACCTGAGGTTTTCCTCAGCTTCCCGTGTTTAACACGGGGTATGCCGCGAGTTTAACGTCCAGCGGGGACGGCATCGGACCGATCAACACGAAAAGTGGATCAGATGACAGAACCCCTTGCGGGGAACCTCCGACGCTGGGGCCAGCACATGGGCGGCTTCCCAAGTAACATGGAGTGAAGTGAAGTGGCATGACCCCACCGGGATGTGGCGGCCCGGGTAAGGATCAGGATGGATGATGGAGTAAAGAGCTTGGACCCCAGGGGGGCTTCCTACGTACCGCGCGTTAACACGGATCAAAGTCAACGTAGTTCGGGCATACAGTTTAACGTCATGCTGGACGTCGGCAAGCCGACTCACGAAGAGGTCGAGGCCGCCGGGCGGAGGATTGAACCGAACCACCTCGCACGGAGGGGGATGGAACGGCCGGGTGGATCACAGTTTCACGTCATGCTGGACGATAAAAGGGGAAATGGAAAAGGGGGGCTGTGGGGAGGCACCGTGGAGATACACACGGGCGGTCTCCCACAGGGGCGGATTCATAGGTGAATCAACGCAAGCGTGAACCCTGGAGGGGTCCACTGATGGACGAACCGACGTAAATACGACCGGGACGACCAGGTGGTGGGCTTGGACCTCAGGGAGGCTTCCTACGTACCCTGTATAGAAGACAGGGATCAAAGTCCACGTAGTTCAATCTGTCAGGACTTACGCACTTGGGGCAGCCCGGATACTGCAAAACTCAGTTGGAAGGGACTTGGACCGAAAGCAAAAGACACCTCGATCCCAGTCAGACCCTCTACTGGCTTCGGCAGTGGGGAGGTGCAATGGAGATACACATGTGCAGCCTCCCACGAGAAACTAGGGGTTTGTAATACCCTGCCCCCGTAGGGAAAAGCCACTCCCATTAAATCGTCCCAAAAGGGGGACAATCCCGACATCCCTGCAGAGACGAGCGGGTGGGGGCCACGTCCAAACCGGGGGAGACCCTGCGTGCGGAGCACGGGATCAGGTTGCGGACGGTTTAGCGTCTTGCCAGACGAAGTACAGTTTAACGTCATGTGTTGAGGACGAGGCACTTGGCAGTTTAACGTCTTGCAGCACGGACGATGGGGGCTAGGCAGTTTAACGTCGTGCAGCTTGGACGGGTGTGCAGTTTAACGTCATGCTGGGCATAGGTTGCCGGACGAAGCACTTGGCAGTTTAACGTCTTGCAGCGCGTACGATGTACAGTTTAACGTCGTGCAGGACGTATATGCAGTTTAACGTCATGCTGGATGAGTATGCAGTTTAACGTCATGCTGGACATATATGCAGTTTAACGTCATGCTGGACATATATGCAGTTTAACGTCATGCTGGACATAGGTGCGTGTCACTTCGCGCAAGCCTGGAGGGCCGCACGGGAAGACAACGCACGGTGCGGGCACCCGGAATGAGAATCATCGGGTGCCACACAGGCGGGTACCCTTAGGAGGTCAACGGGGGCGACCCTGGCAGATTGCGCGCAAAAAGGAAGCTTTGCGCGCAATACTGCGGGCCGGCGCGCAATCGGGACGGCTGGCGCGCAATTGGGCCAGCGCCTTTGCGCGCGGATGCTTGAGATTGCTCACACCGGGCTTCGGATAGCGCGCGGGGGCAACGGCTCATTCTCTAATGAATGGCCACTTGAAAGAAGGGGGGGTGCGCGCAATCGGGCCGGATTGCGCGCACCCCGGGGCAATTGCGCGCAAGCGGGTTCTTTTGCGCGCAAAGGCCTTAGGGTGAGTGTTTATTCAAATGAAAGGAGCCAGCGGGGATTGCGCGCGAAGGCGGACCCCGAGGCTTTCTTGCGCGAAAGAAAGGAGGTTACCTGAAGTTCGTCATTGCGCGCGGAAGGGGTTGAATTGCGCGCACGGGAGACGTTTCGACTTCCAGCAACCTTTGAAACGTTGGGGGTCGCCTTGTATTTATAGGCAACCCCGGGCGCGGAATCCAGGGTGCGAGCGCGAAATTCTTCTCGCGGGCGCGGAATCGGGCGCGGCGCGTAAGGGAGTCGCGCGGACCCGCGGCGCGCAGAATTGCGCGCCGAGCCGGCGCATTGCGCGCATCCCGGGGGTTTTCCGCGCGGGACATCACCTTTGCGCGCGTGCCTCTGAAATTCCGCGCAAGGCCTCCGGGCCCTCCGAAACATCCTTCCGACTCCAAATATGACCTCGCTTTCCGCATCCGGAGCTTCGTTTGTGAGCAACGGACTTTTCCGGCGTCTACAAAGTCCAATGCATTTCTCTTATGAACAGGTTTAAGTATAACATAAACATTTGTATTAAAACTAGCATATGAAATGTCAAAACTTTCTTCATAAACCATGAATGGTATAAAAATAACACATCCAAAGTCAAACATATCACAAAACATTCAACAAAATATGGAAGATTTTTATCATAAAAAATCCACTTCAAACAAGTTTCAAATCCATTAAAGGATTTTGACATAGATGAAAATGATTTGTAAAACTCTTTGAGAGAAATATCCCTTTTTCATGAAAACATTTAAAAGTCACTCAATGTATAAATGAAGAAATTTAAATTCATTTTTTAATCAAAGTTTCTCATACCACTTGGAAACTTTTGAATGTAATTAACATTTTAAAAAATTCATGTCCATTTAAATAAAGCCTTAAAACCATTTTGAAAACATGTAAATTAATGAGAATGGTTTAGAAGAATAAATCATTAAAACATTTAAAATGATATTTTTTGTAATTATTACCTTAATATAATCCCTTTGAAAACTATTTTATGAATCATGTACACGGATAATAAATATTTCCCAGTAGATACTTACGTAAAAACAACCTCAGATAATAAAGAGATTGTGAAATTAACCGTTACCAATTTGTTAACTTATGAAACATACACCCCATGAAAGATGTATAGTACAATGAATATGTAAATACACATAAATAACAGTGTATTACATAAAGAATACAATTATCGGTAGTACATACACCACACAAAAGATAATAATGGCAATATGGTATGAATATCACGGGAATAAGGAGTGAGATGAAAACCCATTATCTTGCACTTTCCTTTAGTCGAGAGTACATTTAACCTCCTATATGAAGATGATAGTATGTTATTAATCTATAACAGAACAATATTAATATTTATGATATCATACATTATTCATTTATTACTCTATACAACCCATTTAATAATATTTTACATGATAAATTAACATTTCGGGTAATAATCACTTTCTTTATTGTACATGTTTTAACTTGTTACTCTTGATTGTATCAATTAGATAAAGATTTAAGTACTTCTAGAATGTAAAACATGATTTATATATCATATATATTTAGAATATAAATATTTATAATTGATATATGTATGAAATAAAAAACACTGTTTATGTAGTGGGTAGTTTGTACGTACGCATAAACGTTATTTTCGTTTTCATATCGTATTGAATAGAACTAAGTGAATAAGATATATATAATTACATACATATATATATATATATATCCATTAGAATTATTATGTCATATATTACATACTTATTAGTAATATATATTTTTATAATTGTCGATGAATGGTGAACATGGAAATGAATCTCATCGCGTCGTGGAGACGCTAATCCGTATGTACGAACGAGCGCCAATATCATTTCCTTAAAGGTGTGTAATTGGATGGAATATTAATTTTAAAGAGACATTAGCATGTTATATTCATTATTTATATACTTATTACTCATCATTATATCCATCCATAAAACATAGTGTTGAATAACAATTTACACCACAATGTCGAGACGGTAAGCTGTATGTACGCACGCATGGGGACATTATCATTCATAAGATGGATAAGATAATGAATATTGTTGTTCCATATTTATAATAACATCAAAGTATATAAAAGACACAGTAGTTATTATTTTATATTTTAAACAACAATGAAAGAGTAAGTGGAAAAATACGAGAACTTGAAAGAGGGTGGTGAAATCATTACCTCTTCTTCGGGTTATTCATTTTGATTTGATTAAAAGAAATCATTAAGTAGGCTTTCTGACCAATGTATGGCCAATATTATGAATTTGGGGAAGTTGATAGGATACTTTGTCAGGGGTTGGCCAAGCCAAATGGCATATAAGGTGTGAAATAGAGTGAATGGGGATTACCCTTTTATAATATTAGTGAGGGGTACCTTAGGAAAAACATTAAATATTATTTTATAATAAATTCATATTTGGTTTATAATGGATCAAAATTGATTTATTTCGAGTCTAGGGTTGGTATGGGTCGAAATCCACCCAACAAATATGTTTTATACAGGATTGAGTCACTTTATTAACCTTATCTTTTAGTTTTAACTCTTAGTTAATTATTTTTACATTTACCATGTCTCATTGTATTTTAATATTATATGGTTAATAAACTTACTATAAACTTCAATATACCACCATGTGGACCATTAATGATACTCTTATCATTATATAAGTCCTTTGGCCGAACCTTAGATTTTTAAGAATAGAATATCAATTCATAATATAATATTTGTTTTAAAAACACTTTTATGTCAATTTTGACACTACTGGGTATTTTTTTTTTATAAATAAATAATAGAATTATTACTTCGAAACAAATACATATAACCAATCCTAATATGTCATATTAACCTAGAAAATTATTGGAATTCATAAAAAGTCTCAAATTACATTTATTTGTGTATTTATAATATCAATTATTTTAATATTTAATTGATATGGTAATTAATGCCTCATCATTTGTTCATAAATAAATTACATTATTTAATGTCCAAAATTTATAAATAAAATACCATTATATTGTAAATATATTTATCTTTATAATTAATATTTATAATGCAATTTATCATATGTGTAGCCCTATATTAAAAATGTCTTAGTTATTAAACATTGATTTTAACTCTTTTAACTCTTCTTTGAATTAAATAATAATAAATGTTCTAATCTAATCCATGTGGACCTAAATGTTAATATTTTATTCATAAGTTTGTTTTTGGTCAAGATACACTATTCCTATTGAATTAGGGCATGTGTTAAGGTAATATTAATATAATTTTTACCCTTAATTACCCTATTTACTTTTAACCGTGGTAAATAAACGTAAAAAGTTACCTTTCACCAAAAATAACTTTTATCATATTGAACAACATATTTAATCCTTGATATTAATTGTGTCTCTCGAATTTTCGAAATTCCACTCATAGAAGCGGTAAAATTGAGTTTTATGTGAATTTTCAAATTCTTCTAGGAGATGGGAAAAACGGTGAAAAGATCAATAAAAATTTTATATATCTAAAATTATTATAGAATGACTCCAAAGAATTACATTAAACTTATATACATATTATGTATCTATTTTGACCTAAAATAAAATTAAATAAAATAACTAATTAATTAAATAAAAACTCAGTTTTACCGAACAACTCAGTGTTTTCCACTATTCATAAAAAATTGAAAGTTTTCAGAAAAATACCAAAAATTAACCCTAAGTAAATTTTGATATTCTGAATCCATAAATGATGTCTATTTTACCATATTCGAAACATAGAAGTTTCAATTATTAATTTAAAATTAATTCTCGTTGTCAAAACAAATAGCGTGTTTTTAAGAAACAATAAATATCAAAAGATTGGTACTTGTTTATGTATAATTTCAATGTGAAATAAATTGCAATGACCAACATTGGATTAAATGGAAAAAATATAATCTAATTATACTTCTGAAACATTATAATGTATAATTCAACACTATAAATTATTTTGATTAAAAAAGTTGTTTTCAGTTAAAATATAGTATTTTTCGCTATTCACCCAAATATGAATGTTATCAGAGAAACAAAAAAAAATATTGAAACTAAATTATTATGTCTCGGATATAAATAATAAGTCTATTTTGTATAAATGAATATATAAAAGTTTTAAATATTGGATTTAAAAAGGGTTTGCCATTAAAAGGTGGTAAAATTGAATTATTTGAAAAATAATTGTTTTATTTGAAATAAATGAATTTGTTCTTCCATTATGTATAAGAAACTCATAATATAGATTCTAAAATTATAAGGATTATATAATGTTCAGAATTCAGTTAATACTAATCATAACCGGTTTTGAACGGCTAGTTTGGTAAGTCATGATGCGCTTGAACACAGTGTTGCGTGTAGTGCAAGTTATTGCATTACATTGAATAAATAACGTATTATAAAATATTGGGGGTGTCACATTCTCCCCTCCTTCAGTAAATTGTGTCCTAGCAATTTGAAATTGTTCATAAAAAATAAAAGGTTGAAAATAGAAAATTCCTTTATGGGAAAACCCACATCGGAAATTGGGTTAATAAAATTTAGTCTTAATAAGAGGAAAAAGGGGAATGAAAAAGTCACCACCAAATTAGTGTTTCGGATAGGAGAACATTGGTGGAAATTATAGACACATAATTAAAGGAAAAACATAAATATGTATAGGGAGTGATTTATGTCATCAATCATAAACAATTGTGGAATTGTGGGACTCAAAGCCACCAATCTACGATGATTTAAAATTCCATCGTAAGGTATTAGGATAACAAAATTTTGGTTTTAAGATGCCTTACATAATGTTTAAGAAATTATTCTTTCATAGAATAAGAGATGAAATATATATATATATATATATATATATACTTTAAAATTAGAGTTTCATCCTTTAACTAATTCCTACCACAAACTCATATTTCACTCCAAATGATTTCAAAAAAATTCTATTTACCTAAATCGTATAAGGTTCTAAAAATGAATTTATAATTCATTTTTCAGACGATTTTTAAAAGAAACTAAATTATAAAAACCAGTACATCATGTAGTCCAGTCATAGGTGATGCACCTTTGTCACTCTTCAGTTGTTGGTTCTAGTCTCGAGGCTTTTCTGGACGCGATAGGTTGCTACCCGACCTCCAGGTTGTTCTTTTTATGGCAATCCAAAAATAAACTTAACAATAGTATCCAATTTAAAACTTATTTCATACCCGCATTTAGAATTATCCGAAATAATTATATCCGAATTCTCAATCCAAAATTTATAAGGAAGTTAAACATAATGATGATCGTTTTTTCAGGTAATAATATGTGAACACCTTTATCATGTGTTCTTTTACAACATCGCAACATCCAGAATTACCAAAATCAGCCATATCTTATTCCAAAAACACTACCTCATTATCAGGACTATATTAAGTATTACCTTTCCTTCAACCATGTATTTTCCAAAAAATTTAGCATACTATTTAGTCACTTTTCATAGAACCATATACTCTCAAATACTTAACAAAATAGTACTGCAGTACAATCTTTATTTTTCTCCATAATTCATGTAACCAGTATACTGTTGATACAACACTCAAACGAAATAATTCTATAATAACAACATAATAACACTAGTCTTTATTTTTCATCTATGGTAGTTTCATAACATGAAAATTATCCCATAACATCATTTGTGGTATACTCTTATGAATGGGATATTGATTCGAGTAGTGTCTCAACGCCATGAAGATGATGCATTTTACATTTGAGAACTTTTTCTTACCCTTGAAATCATGTACTTGGTGTCCTATTTCTCCACACTTATAACAACTACCATTCCCTTGAAACATTTACCAATGTGATTTATTCCACATTTATCACATATTAGAACATCCTTATTTCCATTTTTCCTTTATCCATCTTCCTTTCTACCATCCTTTTCTTCTCTTGCTTCCCTTCAAAGCCATCAGATTCAGAGAATTATTTACTGATCTTATGATACTATTTATTCACATGACGATAATATGTGGGAGACTATTTCATTTCTAAATGTTTTCATAATACCATGAATGATATGACCCTTCTTACTATTTGGATCAAAAGTATTACTGGAGTTCACATTCCTTCTACTGGGTGCCATTTCTATACAATGGCATACACTAGGTCGGTTTATGAGTTGAAATGAATAATTCCAAACTTGTAAATTAACAAACATAAATTGAAAAGTTATGTATATAATCCATACTATATTTTATTTTAGGATTTATAAACTAGTAGATCCTTCATAATGATTTGTAAAAAAAATGATAATTATCCTAAGAATATCCCTCGGGAGTGTCGTAACCAAGAGTGCAGCAAGGCCCATTGTCGTGCACTAGTTCTCGTTCGAGTCTAGTTCCCAGTGGTGTTTTTTGGTTTTACCCCTATATACATCTATGCCAGATCCGAATCTACCCGCTCGTATCCAGACATGGATGTATTTTCTAGGAAAACTCACAAAATCTAAACATTACCATAATTCTAGGAAGTCCTTCTATACTAATCCTCAAAGGTTATCTTAGGGTAATATTCTCTAATCAGAGTTTATCTAAATATATTTTACAAGGTTATTTCTAAAATTCCTATGATACCAATTGTAATGCCCCGACCCTAGTTACCCAGAGTCTATGCATTATTTTAATACATTGGCATGATTACAAGGAATCATGTCCCAAAGGAATGATCGGGTTAGAAGTCTTGGAAAATAGATTACATACATGAATGTTACATTACAATTTAATACATACAAAACAACATAAATAATCCTTTATGAATTCCATTATTACCTTAGCTTAACCATGCATATCAATCACAATACACTTCTTGGAATCCTGGGAAAAAAAATAAAACATAGAAATGGGTGAGTTCAAACACTCAACAAGGGTAAGCAATATAGCGGAAACTTTCATAAATAAGCAAAAACATTTAAGGAAATGTATAACTAAAATAAAAACCTTTTAAACATTAACTTCAGCGTAATATGGAAAAAATAGAATGAAATAATGCCATTTACTTATTCAAATGTATATTCTACAAGTCGAATAATCACATGCAATATCACTAACCACATTCATAATGATGGAATGCATAATGCCATACTATCAAAACCACGTAGTCAAGGCCTTGTTCCAAGACTACAAATAAGATTTTTTCAAGTCCTTGTGCGAAGACACTAGTTTGTCTCATGAGACCTACCGATTCATGGAGGATCTATAGCAGGATCCACCCATCACTTATTATGTCCAATCCATTCCTCAATGAACAGGTTTAAACATAACATAAACATTCGTATTAAAACTAGCATTATAAATTTCAATACTTTCTCAATAAACCATTAATGGTATTAAAATAAGACATCCAAAGTAAAAAATATCACAAAACCATCAACACAATATGGATGATTTATATCATAATAAATCAACTTCAAACAAGTTTCAAATCCATTAAAGGATTTTGACATAAATGAAAATGATTTGTAAAACTATTTGAGAGAAATATCCCTTTTTCATAAAAACATTTAATAGTCACTCAATTTAGAAAGGAATAAATATAAATACATTTTTGAATCAAATTTTCCCATACCACTTTGAAACTTTTGAAAGTAAATAACATTTTAAAACATTCATGTCCAATTAAATAAATCCTTAAAACCATTTTGAATACATGGACATTAATGAGAATGGTTTCAAAAAATAAATCTTTAAAACATTTAAAATGATGTTTTAGTAAAAATTACATTAATAGAATCTCTTTGAAACTATTTTATGAAACTTGGACATGAATAATAAATATGTCCCAATAGATACTTACGTAAAAACAACCACGGATAATAAAGAGATTATGAAATTAACCCTTTCCAATTTGGTAACTTATGAAACATACACCCCATGAAAGGGGTATCATACAATGAATATGTAAATACACATAAATTAAATTTTATTACACAAAGAATTCAACTATGGGCAGTAAATACACCACACAAAAGGTAATAGTGGCAATATGGTACGAATCTTCTAGGAATAGTGAGTGAGATGAAAACCCCTTACCTTGCACTTTCCATTAGTGGAGGGTACATTTAACCTCATGTATGAAGATTATTGTATGTTATTATGGAATACCATAACTATATTAATATTTATGATATCATACATTATTAATTTATTACTTTATACTAACCATATAATAATAATTTACATGTTAAGTAAACATTTCGGGTAATAATCACTTTCTTTATTGTACGTGTTTTAACTTGTTAATCTTGATTGTATCACTTAGATCAAGATTTAAGTAATTCTAGAATATAAAACAAGATTTATATATCATATATATTTAGAATATAAATATGTATAATAGACATATATATGAAATAAAAAACACCATTTATGGAGACGGTAGTCTGTACGTTCACATAAATGTTGTTTCTGTTTTTTATATTGTATTGAATGGAACTAAGTGAATAAGATATATGTGAGTACATATATATATATATATATATATATATATATATATATATATATATCTCCAGTATCATTATTATGTCATATATTACTTACTTATTAGTAATATATATTTTTATAATCGTTGATGAATGGTGAATGTGGAAATGAATCTCATCGCATCGTCGAGACGGTATTCCGTACGTACGCACGATTGACAATATCATTTCCTTAAATGTGAGGAATTGGATGGTATATTAATTTTACAGAGACATTATCAAGTTATATTGATTATTTATATACATATTAATCATTATTATATCTATCCAAATACCATAGTGTTGAATAACAAATTACACCACGACGTCGAGACAGTAAGCCGTACGTACGCACACATGGTGACATTATCATTCATAAGATATATAGGATAATAAATATAGATGTTCCATATTTATAATAACATAACAGTATATATAAGATACTGGAGTTATTATTTTATAATTTAAACAACAAATAAAGAGTAAGTGGAAGAATACAAGAACGTGAAAGAGGGTGGGGAAATCATTGCCTCTACTTCGGGATATTCCTTTTTATTTGATCAAAAGGGATCCTTATGTAGGCTTTCTGACCAAAGGAGGGCCACTAAGATGATGTGAGGGAAGTTTAGAGGATATTTGGGAATGGTTTGGCTGATCCAAATGGCTTAGAAGGTGTGAAATAGAGTGAAGGGGGAGTTCCCTTTAATAAGAGGGGTGAGGGGTACCTTAGCAAAAAACATAAAATATTATTTTATAATAAATTCATATTCAGATTATAATGGATCCATATTGATTTATTTCTAGGATAAGGTGTATATGGGTCGAATCCACTCAACCAATTGGTTTTAGATAGGTGTTTGTCACTTTATTAACCTTATCATTTAGTTTTAACTCTTAGTTAATTAGTTTGACATTTACCATGTCTCTTTGTATTTTTATATTATATGGTTAATAAACATACTATAAACTTCAATCGACCCCCAAGTGGTCCATTAGTGATACAACTATAATGAGATAAGTTCTTTGGCTGAACATTATATTTTTAGTAATAGAATATAGATTAATAATATATTATTTGTTTTAGAAGCACTTTTATGTGAATTTTGACACTATTGGGTATTTTGTTTTTGATAAATAAATAACAGCATTATTTCTTCGGAACAATTTATATAACCAATAATAATATGTCATGTTAACCTAGAAAATTATTGGAATTCATAAAAAGCCTCAAATTACATTTATTTGGGTATTTATAAAAACAAATATCTCAATCTTTCATTAATACGGTAATTACTGGATCATCATTTTGTCATATATAAATTACTTTATTTAATGTCTAAAAATTATAAATAAAATACCATTATGTAGGAAATAGTTTTATCATTCTAATGAATATTTATAATCTAATTTCTGTTATGTAAAACCCTATATTAAAAATGTTTTAGTTATTAAACGTTGATTTTAACTCTTTTAACTCTTCTTTGAATTAAATAATAATAAATTTCCTAATCTAATCCATGTGGACCTAAATGATAATATTTTAATCCTAAGGTTGTTTCTGGTCGAGATACACTTGTCCAATATAATTATGACATGTTTTAGGGTAATATTAATATCATTCGTACCGTTAATTACCCTATTTACTTTTAACTGTGGTAAATAAAAGAAAAAACATATTATTCAACAAAAATTATTTTTATCTTATTGAACCACATTTTACTCCTTGATATTAACCATGTATCTTGGATTTTTAAAATTCCACTCCCAAAAGCAGTAAAATTGAGTTTTATGTGAATTTGAAAATTCCACTAAGAGATGGGTAAAAATTGGGAAAACATCAATAAAAATTTTATATATCTAAAATTATTATAATCTGAATCCAATGAATTACATTGAACTTATATATGTATTATGTATATATTTTGACCTAAAATAAATTTAAATAAAATAAATACTTATTTAAATAAAATTTCAGTTTTATCCAATAACTTAGTGTTTTTCACTATTCATCAAAAATTGAATGTTTTTAGAAAAATACCAAAAAATCAACCGAAGTAAATTTTGATATTCAGAATTGAAAAATAATTTCTATATTACCCAATTCAAAACATATAAGATTAATTAATTAATTTAAAATTAATTCACATTTTCAAAACAAACAACGTGTTTTTAAGAAACAATAACTATCAATAGATTGACACTTTTTTATTTATAATTTTAATGTGAAATTAATTCCAATGAACAACATTAGATTAAAGGGTAAAATTATAATATAAATATAATTTAAAAACATTATAATTAATAATTCAACACTATAAATTATTTTGATTAAAAAAGTTGTTTTCAATTGAAATATAGTATTTTTCACTATTCACCCAAATATGAAAGTTATCAGAAAAACTCCAAAAATTTATTGAAACTAAATTCTTATGTCCTGGTTCTATAGAAGAAGTTTATTTTGACAAATTGAATATATAAAAGTTTCAAATATTGGATTTAAAAAGGGTTCTCCATTAAAAGGCGGTAAAATTACATTATTTGAAAAATAATTCTTTTATCTGAAAAAATGAATTTGTTCTTACATTATGTATTAGAAACTCATAATATGGATTATAAAATTATAAAGATTATATAATGTTCAAAATACAGTTAATTCTATTCATAACCGCATTTGAACGATTAGTTTGGTATGTCGTGATGCGCTTGAACTCAGTGTTGTGTGTAGTGCCAGTTATTTCATTACAATGAAAAAATAGCGTACTATGAAATATTTGGGTGTTACAATCACCCATTACATTGAATCAGGTAAATAATATATTTATGAATTTTAGGGAAGGACATGCATGGTCTACCTAGGTCGGGTACGACGACCCTTCAGGTGGAATTGACACATTTAGCACCTCCATAGACTCAAATACAGTGGAAAGAGTGGTTATCATGTCATCTCAGTGATGGTTGGTAGTTGATTGATCTCTAACCAATTTAGTGGCTCGTGATACATAGTGATCATGGTATTAATATGTGAAGTCATGTTGTACTAGTGGGTTGGGAAAGTCATACACTAGTATCATTCTAGTTCCAACAACCCCTATCCTAACCATATGTGATGTATTAACTATATTAACTCTATGTTTATGGATGAGGAGAATATGATGATTAACTGGAGGATGGGTAGTGTGCCATCTAACATAGATTTCTCGATTATGATCTTGGAAATGAACTCCTTCTAGCCCTTAATATCATAGAGTAAATAGGATAATCTAGTGTATTACTTAGTTTATGGAATGGTATCATAGATGCTAATCAATCTGGTATCTCTCTTTCTATTATCGAGATGTTGATGGGTAGGTGGAAATACCTCATTGGGTGAATACCCAAGTCATGGTGTATGCCTTTCTGACCAGTGTGGGAACTCACAATGTGGTATTCTTGAAACTAAATTGACCCTTGAGGAGCATTTTCTCCCTCATGTATTATATTATTAATTTGATTCATCAGATAATAGATAGGGTTAATCATGATTATGATCAAACTAGAGTAGGTTAAAGGCATATTTTCACCATCAGTGGGTTGGCCAATATGATGATATGATTTCTTCTTTGGATGGGAACTAATGTTGATGTATGTTTATTACCACCAGCCACTGATCTGTATGTGAGTATTTTCCTTGTGAATATTTTTCTAGATCATAATGAGGCTCTTGAATCTATTCCACTGATATGCCTCATAGAATCCACATAAAATGGGACATAGATCTATTTAGAGCATTGTGATATCAAACCCCTAACACTGCTGATGAATTGCTTCAACATGCTTGTGTCTCCCTGGATAGACCAGTTAGTGATCTGGAATCTCATTGAATATAACCTAGGTATTTTGGAGGAGACACGAGTCTTGATGCTAGTTACATTCCCTGATATATTAAAGTGTGGGGTCAATGGTGGAATTAATGAAATATATAGTTAGTCAGTGGAAAATAATTTCAACATATCTTCTCCTTGCTAATCATCTAGGGGAATCTAGATCCTAGACACCCCAAGCTTTAATCGGGGTCAGATGGGAAACTAGGGGTGGTAGAAATGAATACCTACTATGATGCTAATGTTCTTGTAAAATATGTGTGACATGAGTTAACCACCCCCAAAATGTTATAGATTCATCTCAATGTGGTGTAACAACCAGAGTATTTATATAATAATTTATTATTATATTTATTGTTAGTCTTGAATTAAATAGTTATATTCATTATGTAAAGAAATTATTAAAACAAATAATTTATTGTATGGTTATTTATATAAAAAAATAATTTTTCAAATATAAATTTAATTTGACATACTAATTTAATTTTTGAATTCATCTTGACATAATTATTTTATAATTTTTTTTAAAATTTTTATGAAATGTTTAATTATTAGTGAATAGTAAGAAATAATTTTTTCTATAAAATATGATATTTTTGTGATATAATAATGAGTTAATAATGATAAAAAAATTTATTAAACTTATTCAATAAATAAATAATTATATTATTAGAGTGATTTTTTAGATTAATAATTCCAAACAAGTAAATTATACCTCTATTGATAATTATAAAATAAATATTTTCAGTTATAAATTAATTGCTTATTGAGAATATTTGAATGATAAAAATAATTTTCAAGACTTAATTATTAATAATTATGTATAATTGATTTTATTGTTAATTATGTAATTTATAGTCATAAAAAATAGCTTTATCCAAATACCAATGCAATGCGTTCACAAGGAATGATTAGAAAAATTAAAAAATTAAAGAAGTTGTATTGACAGGGATATGAATAAATATACTTATTAAATGAAAACATGATTATATTGAACCTAATTTATTTATTTTTATGAACGTAATTTATTTAAAATTTTCAATGTTAAATAAATAATATTTATTCTTATGCAACGCTAATGTAGTGCCTTTATAAGAAAAAAGAAAAGTAAATAAAATGTTTTTATTATAATTATGTGTACCCTTAAATGACCCAAAACATGAATACATCTTTTTCAACAAGAAATTTTGACCATTATATTAATTTTATTCGAATTTTGAAATTTTGAAATCACATGAATCTCATTATATCCTTTATAATATTTTATTTCAAAGTAAGTAACGTTGTTCACACCATTGTTTTTAATATGTATATTGTTTTAAAATATGGTTTTCAAGATTTTTTTTTGAAAATAAATAATATTCTGAAAGAAAAAAAAATTATATTTGTTTCCAACACTTTCGCCAGGGAGCACACATCTGTCTGCGGAGGACGCGCTGCTTGTTGCCCCGCATTCCTGTTTTCCAAAGGCGGGAGGCATCCGCTCCTTATTCAGGGACGTCTTCTCCTTGATCGAAACTGGGATGATGGTATATCGGTTCTTCCTTCTGTGGATTCCTCCTCAGAACTCGTCACCTAGTCTGGGTCTCCCTCATAGATTTAATATGTTGTTAATGAAACTCTTCCCAGTGCCATGTTTCCATGGACGCCGGTTAATTACACTACTTCTTTCAGGACATTCCAAAGGGTCCGGTCAGGGCAGCAACCTTTAGTCGGGGGAGTAGTCACGTCGAGGCATCAGTAGCATGTTTGTATGCTGGGGAACTGGTGTGTCTTTCTTTTGTCCCTTATCATGGGGCTTCTCAAGGGCGTGGAAGCTCGTGGAATCCCACATCGAGCGCGGGGAACCATACACCCTAAGAATATATCTAAGGTTTTCTTCAGCTTCCCATGTTTGACACAGGGTATGCCACAGGTTTAATGTCCAGCGGAGACAGTTACGCTCAGGGCGTGCCATCCTAGGTTTTCCTCAGGCATCTCATGTTTATCACGAGGTAGGTCGCAAGTTTAACGTCCAGCGGAGATGGGTCGGCCTGATAAAAACACTAGCTGGAGTGAATCAAATTGACGAATTTCCATTGAAGGAATGCTGATACCGGGGCCAACCCATGGGCGGCTTCCTGATTGTTGTGAAGAGGAGCAGAATGACATGATCTCTCCGGGATATGACGGTCCGAGTGAGAATCAGGGTGGATGATGGGTAGGTGGATGAAGCGGAGGGGGACTGAGATGGGACTATGGCAAGGGAGACAGTAAAGATGAGCTTGATCCTCGAAGAGACCTCCTATGTATCCCCATGGCAGGGAATCAATGTCCACGTAGTTCGGGATGGTGCCGGCGAGCTGACATGAAGGTGGACCTTGGTCCGATGGGCATTGACAACGAACCGATGTGATGGCGAACCCAGGGGGTCCACTGGTGGTGGGATTGAAACTCGTGAAGGCTTCCTACGTACCATGCCTTGACATGGATCAATGTCCCCGTAGTTCGGATGGAATGTGGCATATAGTTTAACATCATGCGGGATGGGGGTGAACCGACGTGAGTGAGTTCGGAATGACCAGGTGATGGGCTTGAACCTTATGGAGGATTCCTACGTACCATGCCTTGACATGGATCAAAGACCATGTAGTTCAGGATGGTGTGTCGGTGAACCGACGCGAGCAAGGACCTTGGTCCAGATGGTGTGGGGCTTACACAGTAGGCTGCCCAGGTGTTGATGAACTGATGCGATGAAGGTCCGAATGACCATCGGGTGGTGGACTTGAACCTCTAGGAGGATTCCTACATACCATGCCAGGACACGGATCAAAGACCTCATATTTCAATGGGTTTCATCGCTAAACCGGGGTGAAAGTATAACTAGGGGGTCTACTAGTGGTGGGCTTGAACCTCGTGAAGGCTTCCTACGTACCATGCCTTGATATGGATCAATGTCCTCATAGTTTGGAGGATGGGTGTCAGCGAACCGGCATGAGGAAGGGACCTTGGTCTGATGGGAGATGGGCTTGAACATCAGGGAGACTTCCTACGTACCATGCCTTGACATGGATCAAAGTCCTCGTAGTTCAGGTGGTTCAGGTGGTCACAACGGCTTTCTGTCAGACTGGAATGCAGTTTAAAGACATACTTGATGAAGGTGGAACTCGATGTGAATAAATTATGGGTGGGCTTGAATCTGGTGGAGGCTTCCTACGTACCATGTCGTGACATTGATCAAATACTCATTGTTCAAATGGGTGTGCAGTTTAATGTCATGCAGGATGAAGGCATATAGTCTAACGTATGCTGGATGAGGGCATATAGTTTAACGTCATGCAGGATGAGGTCATACAATTTAACGTCATGCTAGATGAGGGCATACAGTTTAACTTCATGTTGGACGAGGGCATTTCCATGGTCTATGCTCACTCTAATACCATGTGATTCATGCTCGGTGTGAGAAACAAGAGGTAGTAAGGACCTGAAAATCACGTCGCGAAGGGTGCGTCCTTGAGAAGTGATGAGGGGCTTACGCATTAGGCGGCCCATGGTGCAGGGACTTACTCCATGATGGAGGCCCGAAGTGCAGCAAAGCGCAGCGAGAGACGGATTTGGGACCAATGATGGGAGGTCCCTCATTCCCTATTGCGCCCTCCACTAACCTTGGCAGTGGGGAAATATAGAGGTTCATGGGTGCTACCTTCCGCAAGAGGGGCTTGGGGGTTACACCAAGATGGTTTCCCTTCTCCCATGGACATACGCTACTCTGAGAAGGAGGATATCATCCCTTGTGGAGGGGGTGACCCCGTCTCTATGGAGACGGGTGGCATAAAAAATGTCTGGGCTGGGGGGACCCTGCATGCGAGGCACGAGGCCGGATCATAGTTTAACGTCATGTGTTGAGTATGAGGTGCTTGGATGTTTAACTTTCTGCAGCTCAGACGAGGTGGGTTTACTCCACACCCCTAGGAATTACATAACTGGTACCCTCTGTTCCTTGGGGGAGGGAAGGTACTGGCAAGGCCATGGTAAAAGGGGGTCATGGAGCGAACCATCGAGGGGTCCACGTTAGCATGGCTATGCGAAGAAGCAATAGCCGTTACCATGCCTATGCGAAGAAGCATTAGGAAAAGAAATTTTACGGGTGATGTTGTCCTTGGGACTTTGAAATCACATCATGAAAACCTGGAGGGTCGCACGGGAAGAGGAATTTCCAAGCGAAGGAGTGTGCTTAGTGAAGTGGACTGCCTTGTCCTTAGCATGGGGCAGCGGTGTAAATGGGGGGTGCTTCGCAAAGTGGAATAGTATTTGCGGTGCACTGCCTCGCGAAGCAGATGTGCCCCGTGAATCAAGGTGCTGCGGGGCAGTGTGCTTCACGATGTGTAGCGACCATGCCTTGGCATGGGGATCACTAGTACAGGATGGGTGTTTTGCGAAGCATAAACGCTCCACGGCTGCCCGGGTTCCATTGGGAATCCCCTTCCTCCGCGAATTCCCTTAGGCTTCGCGAAGGGAATCCCTTTCGGAAGAGGGGCTCAAAATGAGACAGGGAAAAGGAATCTCGCGAAGTAAAAATACCTCGCGGAGCTCATGATTCCCAGGGCGAAGGGTGCTTTCACGATTCGGGAGTTGAGAAGCTGAAAGGTCGGATTTTCTGTCATCTCGGCTCAGGGGGAACCCAGTATTTAGAGGAAAGGGGCGCCGTGAAGCAGAACTCACATGGCGCGAAGGGGTGGCGGGTGCTTCGTGGCGGGCTCGCAAACGTTAGGGCATTCGCGGAGCGTTACCGCCTCCCGTGCTTCATGGTGGGCTCGATGCTCAGGGGGTGCTTCACGCGAGAGCTTCGCGAGGCAGCGCGCGAGGCTTCATTTCCATCCCTTCTCTGCGTGCAAGATTTTGGCACCAACAAATGCCCCACCTCAGACTTGGAGCCGCGGAGGGATGAAGGGTCAAAGTTTGAGGGAAAATCTCCAAAATTATCGGCGGTTCGCGATGCGGCCTCTCGATGGGGCCCGCCATGCTGCCGGTGGCCACGCGGTTTGGACGCACCGCGATGCTCCGTGCGGGCAGGATGCACCGCGAAGATCTGGGGTTGCCGCCTATAAATAAGGGGGGCTGACCGCTCTTTTGTCCTCTCATGACTCTTGTCCTCTTGTGCACTCGACTTCGTGAAGCTCCGCGTACTCCATGTCTGCTCTTCGCGATTCGAGCTTCGCGGCGAACCGTGAGTCTCCAAATCCATGACCACGCCAAGCGAACTTATGTTTTGTCGGACAAGGCCAGACTCTGCAGAATTGTTTTGTGGCCGAGATTCATGAGCGATCTTCACGAACAAGCTTCACGATTGGGACTGAAGAAATTCATTTATGTGACGAAACAGAAAATGGCCACCGAGAAGCTGTGTTTGGGGTGTTTGCAGACACCGCCCGGAGGGATGAGATGGCCAACTATCTGGGCCTTGGGGAGATGGTCTGAAGCCACTCATACAAAACCACTTTGACAGAACTACTATCGGAGGGTCAGAAGAACTATCCGCAGTTCAAGAAAATTCCCTAGTATGGCTTCGGGCTGAGGGATGACGTCTTCATCCCTGAGGCGAGTAGGGACGAACCTGCTTGCTGGTTTAGGAGCATTCCATGCCAGCGCTAGTGGTTCAGGGTGGCCGATGGTCATGGGAGGGAGGATTTCAAACCCGTCACCGCCGACTGTCTCAACAACCATGTGATCAATATTGATGGAAAGCCACTACAACCGGAGACATCCCCTCCTCTGTACAGTACCATGTTGAAGGTGGCGTTGTAGGATCCGAAGAAGGGGTGGTTCGATGAGTGGGACCTGCGCCAGGGCAGAAACATCACCAATGACTGGGAATGGTCCTACTGGGTAGGTGCCTCATGTGAGGAGTTTGGGGTCGAGCTGAAGAGAGTGGGTTTGTATGAGGCAGCATGGGCCTCCCAATTCTACATTTATCAACCGAAACAGATCATGCTGGAGTTGCTGAGCAGATGGTCATCTAGGACCAATAATTTTCACCTGCATTATAGGGAGGTGGGCATCAGCCTGTGCGATGTCCACCAGATTTCGGGGGTTCCGATCTTGGGGGCCATGTATGATGAGTTCCTCCCTTTCATGAGCACGTGGGAGGATATGGAGCAGATACCACAACAAGCATCGGTGCTGATGGCACTGGTCCATGGAGAGGACAAGGTAGCGGTGAGAGATGCCCACTTTAATAAGTGGTTCAAGTGGTTCCTGAATTTCCCGGAAAATTGAGAGTTCCTCCCGAGGCCTCGAACTTGTCCGAAGGCAGCTCAACAGGGTAAGGAGTACTTTTATTAGCGGGTCTTGGAGGACAGCCAAAGGAAGTCTTGGGGTTTCAGTATCAGCACTGAACAACAACCGATAGTCAGGCTGCCGGCGTTCATTGTAGCCTTTATCTGTGGTTGGATCCTAACAGTGATGGATACCCGCATGGGGGTGCGGCCCAGCTCATTTATCATGGATTCCATGCTGGCCATGGGGCAGAAGGTTAATCTTGGGATTCCAATGCTCTCCAAGATGTACAGGATGTTGTGGCACGTTAGCGATGGCATGAAGCCGCCAAGGATACGCGGGCCCTTCCACCTACTGTATAGGTGGATTGCATCACACATCAGGGGGATCTATGAGTATCAAAACAATATTTCACCACCGGGATCAAACTTCTTCCCCTCCATTTTGAATGCAGCTGGGAGCTTCCCATTTAAAGTAACTGTGCCGATGGTGCAGAACCAGGTGTGGAGGGTGGATGAGTTTAACTTCAACCCAATACCATTGCCGACAGGGATACTCACTGACGACGGGCAGGGAATGGAAGAGCACCGGGATTATCTTTTGGCCTTTGGAGGTGGAGTTTTGGTGGCACGAGTGGATCATGAGCTGATCTATGAACCGTACACCCCAAATCGATTTGCGAGGCAGTTCCGGTGCCTCCAGTGGCTGACCCCGCAGGTCTACTGGGTGGTGCGTCACGAGAAGCACCCGTGTGTGATGAGGTAGTTGTGGCTCATGTTCACGCGAGAAGATGGGAAGATGAAAATCACATTGCCTCCATCCACCGCCACTTTCAGATTGGTTAGGGAGTATGCCATTAGCTGGGAGGCTACTTATCCAGGGGAGATGCTGAAGTATCCAACTATTCCTGTTAGTGACAGTGGGCCTCCTCTATCCCGAGGTTGGGGTCGGAGGGCTGCAAGGGCCTCTCACGGTGGCAGGGCTGCTATGGAGGTGGGACCTGCACCAACTACGGGTGTGGCAGCAGCGGCGGATCCGGTGATTCCGGAAGAGCAGGGCCATCCGGAGGGGCGGCCGTCGAGGGAATTTTGTAGGATATCCACTCAGGCTCCGGGGAAGCGGTTGCGTCATATCAACCTGGTAGAGGATGCCGTCTTCCTAGAGGCCTGGGACATTTGTGATGTCAACCTGCAATTCCTTAGTCCACCTGAGATATGGGCGCACCTGAATCGCCTCAGGATGGAGTTACCAGGCATAGGCCTAGTCCGGGCTACTTCCAAGGCATCTCCGGCAGAGGTAGAGAAATACTTGGACGAGCTGGAGGACTACGTTCATTCCAGTAGTGTCCCACTCCCAATGACAGACCGTGTGAGGGTAATGCTGGAACAGATGGTCCACCCACAGTTGTCAGCTGGCGATCTGAGGGAGCACTTCCCCCAGCCGGAAGAATCAGAGGACTTCTCTCGGGGGGATGGGGCTGACGTAGGGTGCCCGTTGGAGGAGGGCGAAGTCAGAGGATAAGACTTGAATTCTGATGATTTCACATAGGATCTCGAGGTAGCATTCCAAACTTCTTTCCTCACGTTCCGTTCTCAGGCCATCACAAATTTCTCACCGATTTTTGAACCATGCAAGAAGAACCTGTGTGCAGGCCTCACTCTCGCCCTTGGCGGGTGACGATGCAGGACCTTCAGAACCCATGCCTACGGCTGCGTCTAGTTCTGCGTCTGGTGGGGCCAAAGCACCCGAGGTGGATCCTCAGGAATCTTTATACCTTACAACAGTATCCGGAGGGCCACGCCTCGGGGTCCCATCAGTATCAACTCATGAGAAGAACCAGGAGATCGATCTCCATAAGTTTTTTCTATAGGATTCATTGTTGTCACATGTAGATGGTGCCAAATAACGTCTGCGTCCTTTCCTGTGGTATAGTTCTTCGACTGGCATGGGCTGTTGTGGCAAGGGTGGTTGGGATGTCTGGCGGCATCCCTCCTAGGGGCATGCCGGTGATGGTGGAGATAGTCCCCCAATCTCCATGAGCTGCTACACGCACTATCACTGGCGAGACCACTTGTAGGGTGGTGCCTGAGGTTATTGAAGTGGAGTCTAAAGATGAGGATCAATCGGCCGACCCAAGTCCCATCACGCATGATTTGGTGCCAATGTCGTGCCGAATTCAACACCAGATGTAGATCCTACCAAGGGTTTCTTGTGGTCATATCTCGCGTACGATACTTCCAATCGTGTAGATTGGGACGAAACGGTCTCCGACGTGGAGGACAGCAACATAGTCCACCGCCAATTGTGGAACCTGATCACACGCTTAATCAAGGACACCCCCCAAATTCTATGGGTGAATTAAATGGACAGAATTCGCTCATAGCTTCGCGAACTGTGCAATAGGGGAGTGGATGCCCGATGTCCTCATGTGCTAATCCGAGATGTCATGGCCGAGCAGATCTGGGAGTATGATCGTGGGATCAGCATGGGCTGGCAGTGGAGGAATGTGACCAACATCAAGAAGCTCTAGGAGGCTGAAATAGAGGTCCAAAAGATGCAGACCTGGGTAGATGAGCACTCAGACTCTCTTAAAGCACAATCTGATCTGATCTCACTGTTGAAGGCCCAGCTGGCAGAGGCATAAGAGCATACGAGGCAGGCTTCTAGAAAGATGGTTGTCATTTAGGATAGCATAGAAAGGGCCAGAGCCAAGGCCAACGGACTGCGCCCTGCCGCTGCTGAGGAGGAGCGGGAGTTGAGTCGGCGATAGCAAGTCTTGGATGCCACAAGCTGAAGGGTGGTGGAGCTGCAATGTTCTTTTGACGGGGTCAACCCGTCCATGGGGGGGGGGGAGTCGACCCCCAGGTATTGTAACAAATTACAAGCCTTTTAATGGTACTTTCACGCTTCAATGTTTTCTTGAATACTGCAGCATGCACCATTTCCACTATTTGCATATGTTCATTACATCCCTATAATGTTGGAGGGACGTACGGGGACAATTCCCAAAGCTCACGCGGGTCAGGACCCATGTGAGAAACAAGAGATAGTTGCCTCATCGTCCTTCCCAACATGGGAGTGGAAAACAAGCTTCGGGCATCCGGGGATTGGATAAGTAGTCTGGATTTCCGGAAGGTGGGAGAGGCCTGGACGGAGAAGGAGGTCCTTAGAATAGCCGAATTATGGTTTCTTTAGCGTGCTCTTATCCACTAATGGTGCAATGATAGGGGTGCTGAAATCGGTCCGAATAGATGGAAACAGGATGTGTGGATCACGATACCCAAGATTCGGAACACTGCGGGGATGACGTGACAATAAAGGAAAATCATTAACCATAGAGGAGAAACGATATCCTTACCGTGTTAGCCTAAAATGTGGACAACAAATGATGGTCGACCATTGACCATGTTCGAAACACGGGACTAGGTCACAAATGTTGTCGGTCAATCCTTCGGGACGTTGGCCCCGGATGGTAGGCAGACCCTAGGTCGAGCATCCATACTATTAGGGGGTCCTTCCAAACATGACCAGTCTTCCGGGATATTGGCCCCAGATGGTAGGTGAGCCGAAGCAGTATGATACTAGGCCGTTAGGGGGTCCCTTCAGACATGAAAGGGTACGAGGTTCCAAAAAATGGGTACGCAAAGCGTGGAATATGGAGCAATGGTTTGTCCGAATAGAATCCAACAATTACGTAGTTACAACACCGTGGTGGGAGTATGCCAGATGGGTGGATTGGTTTGGTCATGGATCCTTCCTTCTTTGGGACGTGGACTCTCTAGTGAGGGGTCCGGCCAGGGGTCCAGAAAGGGGAAGGATGGGATTAATGATTTTTATGGGCTGGACCCTAGGCAAAATACCAGGGTGTCTCTACGTATCCCATGAGGATGGGAATCAAGACATACGTAGTTCTGGAGGTGTAGTTTAATGTCATGCAGGACAATGAGAAACATGGCCGTGTTGGTAAACATCCTGCCAAAACTACTAAGCCCACGTGAGTAATGCTCAGTGTGGGAAACAAGTAGTGGTGGGACTTTCCCGACACATAAAAGGGAAGGTTAGGGTGGAGAGATGCTTGGTGAATACCAACCCCATGATACTAACACGCCCATGTGGTGCACTTAAATGCACGAAGACATAGAGACAAATATGTTGGAATTCCACTTGAACATGAGAAAGTGGAAATGTGTGAATCATGTCGCTCGAGAATTGGATCATAATGATGGCGGTGTAAAGAGAGGGGATAACTGTTAACTGTGGCGGAAACGCAGTGTCCATATCGTGTTATCCTAGAATGGGGAAAAACAAATGAGGGTTGACCGTTGACCATGTTTGAAACACATGA
Source organism: Viscum album (assembly GCA_963277665.1). Taxonomy (NCBI): domain Eukaryota; kingdom Viridiplantae; phylum Streptophyta; class Magnoliopsida; order Santalales; family Viscaceae; genus Viscum; species Viscum album. The sequence continues at coordinate 1,664,943,894 of OY728143.1, read as the reverse complement.
CCATGTCGCAAATGTTGTCAAAGATTCTTAGGGACGGTGGCCGAAAACGATTGGAGGGCCCTTAGGTCCATCATCCATGGAGATCCCTTAAGCCTAGTATCCATTTAATCCGAGAGTCCTTTTCGATGTGGAAGAGGATGAGGATCAAAATAGCGAGCTCACGAAGCTTTGTCATGGGACGAGGGGAATGTCCCCATGAAAATTCCACACTTCGGGATCTTTGTCAAAACACGTCTGAATATGACAACGAGACGTATTAGATAGAGGGAGCAGAGTCCTTTTCAATAGGGAGATCTTAGTTTAGGGTCATAGAATTTGGATCAAAGGGTGGGAGGAAATATAATAGGCACACAGTGGGGTATCTCAGACACCTGACGTGAATGGGAATCGGAGGTTCCGACCACCATGTGCTTCTCGGACAATTTTAGGTCAAGGGACCATAAAAGTGAGTTGATCTGGGCCCAAAGAAAAAATCAAAGGAATTCCTACGTACCCCATGAGGATGGGGATCAAGATGCACCTAGTTCTTGAAAGAGTCTTAGTTTATGGTCTTAGAACTCAGACCATGAATGGGTAAGGGGAGCAGGGGACACATGGAATGGCGGTTACAAAACCCGACGTGAATGAGGACCTAGGCCCTACTTACCATGTGTTCTCTGGGGATATGCTCAAGTCGAGGGACCAAACACGAAGGTTAGGCTGGGCCTACAGGGAAGTTCTCGGGCGTTCCTACTTATCTAAGGAGAATAAGAATCAAGCCATACGTAGTTCGGAAAGGTGGCATGGTAGGGTACTAGTGCTGGGGAAAAAGGGGAGTATCGGAGTGGCCCTTGCACTAAAAGAAGCGGAATTTGGTAATTATTGTTTTTCCTTTAAGGTGAGTTGTTTTTTTTTGTGAAGCGACATGCCTAGGGTAGCAGGACCTGGTGTCACCACAAGAATCAAGTCATGATAGGCATTGACAAATGGAATGGCACATGACCAATACTCAACGTGATGTCCCCAACAACGAGGTCATCACAATGCAGTTCCATTTTTCATCATGCGGCCTGGACAATAATGTCACAGTTTAGGGTCATGTGACAGGACCAAGCATGCATTTTAACATCATGCAGCGTAGACTTAGTAGAGGTGATGCTAGGCGGGGAATGTGCGCAGTGTCATGAAACACAATTGAGGGAGATATGATCCCACATCACACTGTACACCACACCGAGAGAGAGACCTCAGGTCGAGGGGCCTATATTAGAGGTAAGAGGTGAAAAGAGGGGGGGGGAGACTAGCTCCCCAAATGGGCTGGACCCGAAGACAAGGCGTTCGGGCAGTCCTACATATCCCATGAGGATGGGAATCAAGTTGACTGTAGTTCTAGATGGATCTTAGTTTATGGTCATAGAGCTCGGACCATGAATGGTGACAACTTCCCGAGTAAGCACAGACATCAACCCGATCCCTAAGCGCACATGAGTTAAACTCGGTTTAGGAAACAAGGGGAGAATCCTTATCAAAATAATTGGGGCGTCCATCAAAGGGGAGTTGGCAGAGAGCCCCGAAGTACACCTTTAACACGCATATGTCCCCATAACGTGCAGATGCGCACTGAGGAGTAGTACCAAGAGCTTCGAAACTCTACTTGGACAAGATGAAGTGAAGAAGGATTGGAATCGTGTACCTGACACTTTGGGCTTAAAAAGGATTTGGCGTGGTGATGAAGAATAACTGTTGACCATGGCAGAAAATGGTATCTATATCATGTTAGCATGAAGTGGGAACAACAAACGAGCATCAACCGCTGACCGTATTCTCAATGCGGGATTTTATTGATTCGTTGTCCAAAACCCTATGGGGTGTTGGCCCGTAACGGTAGGAGAGCCCTTGGGCGTAGTATTCAGGCCATTCTTGGGGGTCCCTCTGGGTGTGAAAGATGACAGATGCCCTGATGAAGGGATTAAAAAATCCTGGAAGACGGGTGTGGACGTGTCCGAGTAAAGTCTGTCATTCCAGGTAATAAACCGGAGTACCCTTAGGCACATTGGTGAATCGTCAGAAAAGGTCGAAGAAACAGCTCGAGAATGAGAGGCGTATAGAGTGGTTATTACAAGACTGACATTAATGAGTTCATAATCTTGTACCACGCCATATAATCCTCTCGTGGAGGAAGGGTAAACCAAGGGCCAAGGTGGGATGAAAATTCTTGAGAGATGGGGCTGGACCTGAAGCGTATACATTTAGGTGATCCTATGTATCCCATGAGGATGGGAATCAAGTCACACGTAGTTCTCTAGATGCAGTTTAACGTCATGAGGGATGAGGAGAGGAGTAATATACCCACAAACAGGGGAGGTGTACGGTACAGTGAATAAACCGACGTGAATGAGAACGTAATCCCACACCACACCATACAATCCCATAAGAGAGGACCTGGGCCAGGGGCCTAAAAAGGCCAAGGGGCCTGATTGTTAGGCATTGGTCAGGAAGGCTTGACCTGCCTGCAGTTTAACGTCTTGTGGTAAGGATGAGGGCCAGGGGCCCAAGGAGGCCAAGGGTCCTGAGGTTGGGCATTGGTCAGGAAGGACTGACCTGCCTGCAGTTTAACGTCTTGCAAAAAGTATGAGGAAAGAGATAACTATACCTCATCCGGGGAGGTGTACGACACGGTGAGTAACCTGGCACGAAATAGGAAATAATCCTACATTACGCCGTATGTCTTTACCCATGGGGAAGATTTTGGATTTTGGTCTGGGCCAACAGAAGAAATTTCTGGGCATTCCTATGTATCCAATTAGGATCGGAGTCAAGACATACGTATTTCTAGAAGTGTCATGCAATTTAATGTAGTGCTGGGCAAGGGATGTGTCTCATTTGGGGATATGTATGGTACAGAAAGAAATCTGACGTGAATGAGGACTTAGTCCCACACCACACCGTACAATCCCATAAGATAACCTGAGTCGACGAAAGCCATGGGGCCTGAGGTCCATCCGCGGTCAATAAGGCCTTTCTGGCTCGTAGTTTAACATCTTTCAGTGAGGTCAGGGGTCGTGGGCCTGAGGAGGCCAAGGGCCCTGAGGCTGAGCCTCGGTTAGGAAGGCCTGACTGGCTTGCAGTTTAACGTCTTATAGTGAGGATATGGGTCGTGGGCCCGAGGAGTCCAAGGGGCCTAAGGCTGAGCCTCAGTCAGGAAGGCGTGACTGGCTTGCAATTTAACGTCTTGCGGTGAGGATGGGGGACATGGGCCAAAGGAGGCCAAGGGGCCTGAGGTTGAGCCTCGGTTAGGAAGGCCTGAGTGGATTGCAGTTTAACATCTTATAGTAAGGAAGGGGGTCATGGGCCCGAAGAGGCCAAGGGGCCTGAGGCTAAGACTTGGTCAGGAAGGCCTGACTGGCTTATAGTTTAACGTCTTACAGTAAGGATAGGGGAGATATTAGTTTAAGGTCATAGAGCTTGGACCATTTTGCAGTTTGTCATCTTGCAGGAAGAAGATGTAGTTTAAGGTCGTGCAGGGCCCTACAGTTTAAGGTCATGTCGGACCAAGAAAAAAAGGATGCTTAGGAAATGTACTTCTTGAGGAACATGGCATTGGTGGGAGGAGTTACGCGCGCACCATCCGTGGTCACCAAGGAGTATGCCCTGTTGGGCTAAACCTTATGGATGATATAAGGCCCTTCCCATTTGGGCTCTAGCTTGGGCGGTTTCCTATCGGGGATCATTGGCGCTCTAAGGGACAACACTAGGTGTCCCTATAGAAAAGAACGAAGGTGAACCTTCTTGTTGAAGGCCCTTTCTATCTTATTCTGATGCCCTTCCAGATTGTGCAGGGCACGAAGCCTGTTCTCGTCCAATGTGTCTAATTCAGCTAGTTGGATTTCAACCACCTCATCTGGTGCCTGGTGGTCATAGACTACAGTGCGTAAGGATAGAAGTTGGATCTCAATGGGTAGGACGGCCTCAACCCCATACACTAGGGAATATGGGGTTACCTAGGTAGAGTTGCGAGTCGTCGTCCGATAAGCCCAGAGGGCGTTGGGGAGCTTGTCCGGACAACTTTTCTTGATCTGACCAACCATTTTCTGTAGAATGTTAGAGAGGGTTTTTTTGAACGCCTCGATATGCCCGTTTTCTTGGGCATGATAGTGGGAGGTATGGTTCGAACGGATATTGTACTTGGCATACAGTTTTTTCAGCTCAGCCGCTCGGAAGTTGGTGTCGTTATCGGTGAGGATAGCGTGAGGGACCCCAAACCGGTGAATGATATTGGAGCTCACAAATTTGACGATGGAACGGGCCTTAAACTCTTTGAGTGGAACTGCCTCTGCCCACTTAGAGAAGAAATCTGTAGCAGTTAGGTTGAACCTACTCTAGCGAACTGTCGCTGGTGGATATGGTCCCACTACATCAAGTCACCACACTGCAAACGGCCAAGAGTACCTGGTGGAGTGGAGGGGTTCCGGCGGCCGATGCATGAAGTTGGCATGAACTTGGTACACATGGAATCTCTTGGAAAACACGATACAATCATGGATCATAGAGGGCCAGAATTACCCCAACCTCCAGATTTGATGGGACATCTTTGGCCCAACTTGATGGGCACCACAGGAACCGGCGTGGACCTCTTGCATAACCTGAGAAATCTCGACTCCTTGAATGTAACAGAGGAGAACGCCATCGAAGCTCTTCTTATAGAGGATCTTCTCAAGACTGGGACCACACTGGAGGGTAAATTGCAGCGTGTGGCATTAGATTCCCTCGCGCTTGGCCCGGTCGTCTGGGAGGAAACCATTTTGGAGATACTCGACAAAAGGTGCCCTCCAGTCAAGAATGGCTTCAACCACTATCTCTAACGAACCTGGGACCCCAGACGTAGAGGGCCTGGCGGTGAGATGACTTACCCGCAGGCCATCATTTTCCTCTTGGGTGACATGGGAAATGACTCTCTAGTGTGCCAAATCTATGATCAAATCATCTTGCTTGGGTTCCGCGAGCGACGTAGCTATGCCGGCCAAAGCGTCAGCTCAACCATTCTGTTATCGAGGGACATGGGTGACCTCTGGCCGAGAGGAGAACTGGGCCCTTAGGCGGAGGGTGCACCCCAGCAATGGCACAAGCTCCGGATTCTTTATGACATAATTTCCATTGAACATCTTGATTACCATCTCGGAATCTCCTTTCACGTGTAGATGGGGCACGTCGATCTCAAGGGCTAACTCGAGGCTGGTGATGAGATCCTGGTGCTCTGACTCATTGTTGGTACATCCTTCTGAAAACAGGAATGAGTATGGTTGGACGGCTTGCGCTGAGGTAATGAAGACGATACCCAGGCCCACTCTGTTGAGCTTAGGATCATTGACCCTCCCACCGGTGGGGCTCCAAGAGGCACCGTCGAAGTTCATTTTCCAACATGGGATGGCATGATCGACTGGGAGGATTGTCTCATCAGGAAAATCCAGGTTCAGGGATTGATCCGCGGAGGTTGGATGGGCAGCTAAAAATTCTGCCAACGCCTGTCCTTTAATGGCCTTCTGAGGTACGAACCTGATATCAAACTACTGGAGAATCGCCGCCCACCATGCTAGTCCGCCAATAAACATGGGGCGGTTCAGGATGTAATTCATTGGGTCTACCCAGGAGACCAATTTCCCCTCATGGTGCTGTAGGTAATGCCGCAACTTCTGTACTTCAAAAACGAGCGCAAGGTAGCCCTTTTTGATAGGGGAGTATCTGATCTCCATATCGAGAAGCATGCGGCTGAGATAGTAAAGACTGTTCGTTGTACCCTCATTATTCTTCTGGGCGAGCAGTGCACTGAGGGATCATTCCAGGGCGGTCACGTAAAGGACCAGCGGTTTTCTGGAGACGGGTGGCATCAAAATCGGAGGTTGGAGTAGATACTGCTTGATATCCTCGAAGATGATCTGACACTCTTCATCCCATTCATAGGCGGCGCTCTTCTTCATGAACCAGGAAAATGGCTTACACTTTCCGACCAGATTCGCAATGAATCGGCGTATATAGGCTAAGTGGCCTTGGAGACCTTGACGTTCCCGAATATTGCTCGGGGGAGGCATTTGGCTGATGGCCTTGATCTTCTCTCGGTCGATCTCAATGCCTCAGTATCTAACAACAAAACCAATAAACTTCCCAGAGGTGACCCAAAAGGCACACTTTAATGGGTTCATCTTCAGGTGGCGGGAACGGAGGATACCGAACACTTTCTCATGTCACACCCCAAGATTTCATAGTGTGTTATTTCTTCAAAATAATTCAATAACTTGCACTACACACAACACCGAGTTCAAGCGCACCATGACTTACCAAACAAGCCTTTAAAAAGAGGTTATGAATAGTATTAAGTAAATTTTAAACTTTATATAATCCTTATAATTTTAGAATCCATATTATGAGTTTCTTAGACATAATGTAAGAATAAATTCATTTTCAGTATTTCACTTTTACCAACTTTTAATAGTGAACCATTTTTAAATACAATATTTTAAACTTTTTTACTAAATTAGGACATCGAAAATTTAAAATGAAACATCCCAAGCTACCACGATACTCTTTCCATTGAATAATACAGTAGCGTGTGTTGTACGCAACTTCGAGTTCTAATACACCACAACCAATCAAACTAGCCATTATGAATAGTAATACCTAATTTTTGAAACTATATATATTATATATTTCAAAATAGACATCATTTTTGGATTCAGAATATCTAATTTAGCCTAAGGTGAAATTTTGGAACTTTTCGGATAACACTTATATTTTGATGAATAGTGAAAATTACTAAATTTTAATTAAAAACAACTTTTTTAATAGAAATAATTTATATTGATAAATTATGAATTTGAGTGGTTTAAAAGTATATTTAGAATATATTTTTACGATTTAATACAATTTTGGTCATTGGACATTATTTCACAATTAAACCGAACATAAACAAGTATCAATCTTTTGACAGTTATTATATCTCAAAAACACGCTTTTTGTTTTGACAACGGGAATTAATTTTAAATTAATTTCTGACACTTCTATGTTCTCAATTTGGAAAAATGGATTCAATATTTGGAATAACTATGTTCAAATTGTGTAAATAGGTAACTTTTATTTTTAGACATTTTGAATAATTACTTCGGTAAATATTTTATTTACCATGGTTAAAGGGTAAATCCGGTAAATAAGTGTTAAAAAATAATATTATAATAATAAAAAAATTACCCTAAAACGTGTCCTAACCTTATTGGTTGATACAAGTTCTATCATAGGCATCTTTGGGTCTATTTTGGGACCCCATGGTTCCATTAGTAAGTGATAGGGACACTTTATTTAAATTAAGTTAAAATGAATACAAAAATGACACAAGCATATATCTTTTAAAAAACCAATTTTTACATAGGGTTATTTATGTTGGATTTTCGATTGTAAATATTCATTAGAAAGATAAAACGATTTCCTACATAATGATATTTTATTTATAATTTTTAGACATTAAGTAAATTTATTTATATAGGACACAATGATGACGCAGTATTTACCATAATAGTGAAAAATTAAAATAATTGATATTATAAATACCAAATAAATATAATTTGAGACTTTTAATTAATTACACTAATTTTATATGATAATATGACATATTATCATTGATTTAATTTACTTTTTTTTTGAAGTAATCATTCTATTATAAGTTTCACAAAAATCAACTATTGAAAAGTGTCAAAATTGATATAAAAGTGTTTTTAAAATAAATATTATATTATTAATTGATATTAAATTCATAAAAATATAAGGTTCGGCCAAGAGACTTATATCACGATAGGTGTATCATTAATGGACCACTTTGGGGTCTCTTGGATGTATATAGTAAGTTTATTAACAATATAATATAAAAATAAAAATTGACATGGTAAATGTCAAACTAATTAACTAAGAGTTACAAATAAAATATAAGGTTAATATAGTAACCCAAACCTGTCTAAATTATATTTTTTGAATGGTATAGAGCTATACCCACCTTAACCTTTGAATAATAAACTTTGAATCCATTATAAACTGAATATTAATTTATTATAAATTAATATTTCTAGCGTTTCCAAAGGTGCCCCTCACCCCTCTTATAAAAGGGCACTCCCCCTTCTCATTACTTCACACCTTCAAATCATTTTGGGTCGGCCAAACTCTGCCGAAATACTCTCTCAACATCTCTCACTACAACCTAGAGGACTTATTTTGATCATAAAGCCATCCAAAGGATCCCTTTTGATCAAATCAAAAGGAAAAACCCGAAGAAGAGGTAATGTTTTCACCACCCTTTTTCAAGTTCCTTTCTTCTTCCACTTCTTCGTTATTTATTATCACCTTTCTAAAATAATAACTCCAACATCTTATATATACTGTAATGTCATTATAAATATGGTACAACCATATTCAGTATTCTATCCACCCTTTGAATAACATGTCACCATACGTGCGTACGTACGGCTTACCGTCTCCACGTCGTGGTGTAATTGTTATTCAATATATTATTATTTGGATGGGTATAATAATGATGTGTAACTCATATAAATAATAAATATAACATGATAATTATTCTTTATATATGATATAATATCGAATTATATATTGTTTTAATATGAAAATAATGATAATGTCGCTCGTGCGTACGTACGGACTACCGTCTCCACGAACGCGATGAGATTCATTCTCCATCGTATCCATTCAAGTATCATTATCATCTGATGATTTAATAATAATTTTTAAGGACATGAAATCATTCTGTATATGAATAAGATACAACCTATCCATGACAAACATGGCTTACATAACAAAGCATATAAAAGAAAATGAGTAAGTTAACACCCGAAATGATGATAATACTAAGATATTATTAACAAAGCAATGTTAAAAGATCATATATGATATCATATTAATATATATGATTCTTGTATAATTTAATAACAATTATTTCACCATTATATAGGAGGTTAACCTACCCTAAAACAAGGAAAAGTACAAGGTAAGGGTTATTTCACAATCTCTTCTTTATCCGAGGTTGTTTATACGTGATTATCTACTGGGACAAATTTATCATCAACATCCATGTTTCTTAAAAATATATTTAAAATCATTATTAATATTTTAAATACTATGTTATAAATTCATTTCTACCCTTTTTGAATTTTAAAAGTGGTTTATAAATGAATCTTTCCATCTTTTTCCAAACAACGTCCTTTTTAACCTTTTCTACAGAATTAAGGTAAGAATGTTTTTTTAACTTATAAGGCGGGTGCGGCTATTTTCCGGCGTTATAAAATTTTGAAAGATTACATGACAATCTTATAAGGATATTTTCAAAGTAAATTTTTTATTTTAGAATTATCTAACTTTTAAATGATTTCAAAATGAATATTTTAAGAATTTATGAAAGGTACTCTTTATCAAAATCAGAATTTGAAATGTTTTATAGATTTATCTTTCTAAATCATTGTAATTAATGCCCATGTTTTCAAAATGATTTTAAGGATTTATTTATATGGATATGACTTTTTTGAAATGATATTCCTTTCCAAAATTTTCAAAGTGGTATGGGACACTTTGATCCAAAAATCTCTTTTAAATTACTTCCTTAATAAATGTGTGTCTTTTAAATGATTTCAAAAAAGACATATTTCTCTAAAAAGAGTTTTGATTTCATCTATTTCAACATCCTTTGATGGATTTTACGCTTATTTTAAGTTGATTTATTATGATACAAAACTTCTATATTGTATTGAAGGTTTTTTGATATGTTTGACTGTGGATGTGTAATTTTTATACCATTCATTGTTTATGGATGAAGTATTTACAATTCGTATGCTAGTTTTAATACGAATGTTTATGTTATGTTTAAACCTTTTTTTATGGGAATGCATTGGACTTAATATGTGACAGGTGGAGCCCGCTATAGCTCATCGATGCAGCGGTAGGTCTCATGAGACAAACTAGTGTCTTGGCAAAAGGCCTTGACAAAATCTTATTTGTAGTCTTGGAATGAGGCTTTGGCTATGTGGTTATGATAGTCTGGCATTATGCATTCCATCATTATGAAAGAGGTTATTTATATTGCGTGTGATTATTCGATTATTATAATATCAATGTGAATAAGTAAATGACATTATTTAATTTTATTTTTTCCATATTATGTTGAAGTTCAATTTTAAAAAAGCTTTTGTTTTAGTTATACATTGCCTTAAATGTTTATTCTTATTTATGAATGTTTCCGCTGTATTGCTTACCCTTACTGGGCGTTTGAGCTCACCCCTTTTCTATGTTTTATTTTTCCCAGGATTCCAAGAAGTATATTGTGATTGATAATAAGGGTTAAGGAAAGGGAATAATGGAATTCATAAAGGATTATTTATGTTGTTTTGTATAGTATGACGTGTAATGTAACATTCATGTATGTGATCTATTTTTCAAAGACTGCTAAACTTATCGGTCCTTTGGGACTCAATTCCTTGTAATCATGCTAATGTATTAAAATAATGCACCGACTCTAGGTAACTGGGGTCGGGGAATTACAGTTGGTATCATAGAAAGTTTAGCAATAACCTTGGAAACTAGATTTAGATAAACTCTGATTAGAGCACATAGCCCTAAGATAGACTTTGAGGATTAGTATAGAAGAACTTACTAGAATTTTTGTATTGTAGAGATTTTGTGAGTTTTCCGAGCAATACATCCCTATCTGGATACGAGCAGGTAGAGGCGGCTCTGGCACAGATGTACCTCGGGGTAAAACCCGAAAACACCGCTTTGAGCTAGACTCGAACGGGAACTGGTGCATACAATGGGCCTTGCTGCACTCTTGGTTACGACACTCCCAGGGGATATGCTTAGGATAATTCTCATTTTTTTAAAGACCATTATGAAGGGTTTATGAGTATATACTTCCTCAGTGGAGAAATTTTTATGATTACAGATTATATCCATAAACTATTTAATTTATGTTATGTGTCTTACATTTTTGGGATTAGGTATTTTTATTCATAAACTAATCTAGTGTATGCCATTGTTTAGAAATGGAACCCGGTAGAAGGAATGAGAACTCCAAAAATGCACATGATACAAAGAGAAAAAATGATCATATCTTTCATGGTCTTAAGCTAGAATTTATAAGAGAAATAGTCTCCCATGTATTATCATCATATGAAGAAATAATATCATGTGTTGATAAGATAAGTAAAGATTTTACTGAGTCCTATGTCTTTGAAGGGAAGAAAGAGAAGAAAATGATGGAAGTGAGAAAGATGGATAAAGGGAAGAGGGAAAATAAGAGTGTTCCCATATGTGATAACTGTGGGGAGAAACACACTTGAACTTTCCTGAAAGGAATGGGAGTTTGTTATAAGTGTGGAGGAAAAGGGCACAAAGTACGTGACTGCAAGGGTAAGAAAATGGTTTCAAATGTACAATGCTTCATTTTCAAGGAGTTTGGACACTACACAAACCTATGTCCCAGTCATCAGACTATGCCGCAAATGATGCTATTGGATAATAATCAAGTTATGATACTACCACAGATGAAGAGGAATGATTAGAGTTCTTATGTTGATTATGTAATTTGAGTTTTGTATCAACAATGTACTTGTTATAATAATTATGGAGTATATAAGGATTGTACTGCAGTACTTTTTCATTAAGTACTTGAGATTGTGTGGAACAAAGAAAAGTGACTCAATAGTAGGATAAATTTTTGGAAAATATATGGTTGAGAGAATGATAAACCGTAATATAGTTCTGATACCGAGGTAGTGATTTTGGAATAATACATGATTGATTTGGATAAATTATATTGGATATTCTTAACTACCTTGAAACTGATTAATGATTTGTATATTCCATCATTGATGGGTTTTAAAACATTTTTGGATTGAAGGATTGTATCTATTATTCTTTAAGGAATAAGGGATCATTAATGTAATCAATAAGGTTTTATGGTAATTCAGGATGTTGTAGTGTTTTAAAAGAATATGTGATGATGGTGTTCACATGTTATTACGCTGGAAAAAGGATCGTTATTGTGTTTACCTTCCTTATAAATTTTGGACTGAAGTATTTTGGATAGTTCTAGTTTGGATTATTTTGGATTTCCATAAAAGGACAACCCGAAGGTCAGGCGGCAACCCGTCGAGCCCGACAAGGCCGCGAGACTTGAACCCACAACCGAAGGGTGACAAGGGTGTATCACCTACCACTGACCCACGTGATGTACGAGATTAAATAATGTAGTTTTTTTAAAAGATCTGGTAGAATAATTATAAATTCGTTTTTGGAACCCTAAATTAATAGGATAAATAGAATATATTTTTTTCGTTCTATTATCTTTTAGAGTGAAAGATGAGTTTGGGGTAGAAATTAGTTAAAGGATGGAACTCTACTTGTCAATAATATATTTTTCTTTTTCTCTTATTCTATGAAGAAATTAATTCTTATACTTTATTTAAGGAATCCTAAAACCAAAAATGTGTTATCCTAATACCCTATGTTTTGTTGAACCGATGGTATTTCAAATCATCATAGATTGATGAATTTAAGGACCTAAATTTTACACATGTTTGTGATTGATGACCTCAATCACTACCTATAAATATTTACGTTTTTTCTCCAATTATATGTCTCTAATTGCCACCAATGTTCTCCTAATCGAGAATCATAATTTAGTGGCGACCCTTTCCTTTCTCTTTTCCTCATATTAAGACTAAATTTTAGTAACCCAATTTTCGATATGGGTTTTCCCACAAAGATATTTTCTATTTTCAACATTTTATTTTCGAAGAACAATTTCAAATTGCGAGGACGGAATTTATTGAAGGAGGGGAGAGTGTAACACCCCAAGATTTCATAGTATGTTATTTCTTCAAAATAATTCAATAACTTGCACTACACGCAACACCGAGTTCAAGCGCACCATGACTTACCAAACAAGACATTCAAAAGCGGTTATGAATAGTATTAACTAAATTTTAAACTTTATATAATCCTTATAATTTTAGAATCCATATTATGAGTTTCTTAGACATAATTTAAGAATAAATTCATTTTCAGTATTGCACTTTTACCAAATTTTAATAGTGAACCCTTTTTAAATACAATATTTTAAACTTTTTGACTAAATGAGGACATCAAATATTTAAAATGAAACATCCCAAGCTTCCACGGTACGCTTTCCTTTGAATAATATAGTAGCGTGTGATGTACGCAGCTTCGAGTTCTTACACAAACCACAACCAATCAAACTAACCATTATGAATATTAATACCTAACTTTTAAAATTATATATATTTTATATTTCAAAATGGAATTCATTTTTGGATTCGCAATATCGAATTTAGCCTAGGGTGATATTTTGGAACTTTTCGGATAACACTTATATTTTGATGAATACTGAAAATTACTAAATTTTAATTGAAAACAACTTTTTTAGTCAAAATAATTTATATTGATAAATTATGAATTTGAGTGGTTTTATAGTATATTTAGAATATATTTTTACGATTTAATACAATTTTGGTCATTGGACATAATTTCACAATTAAACCAAACATAAACAAGTATCAATCTTTTGACAGTTATTATATCTTAAAAACACGGTTTTTGTTTTGACAGCGGGAATTAATATTAAATTAATTTCTGCCACTTCTATGTTTTGAATTTGAAAAAATGGATTCCATATTTGGAATCAGGATGTTCAAATTGTGTAAATAGGTAACTTTTATTTTTAGACATTTTGAATAATTACTTCGGTAAATATTTTATTTACCATGGTTAAAGGGTAAATCCGGTAAATAAGAGTTAAAAAATAATCTTATAATAAAAACAATTACTCTAAAACATGTCCTAACCTTATTTGTTGATAAAAGTTCGACCATAGGCATCTTTGGGTAGATTTTGGGACCCCATGGTGCCACTTGTAAGTGATAGGGACACTTTATTTTAATTAAGTTAAAATTAATACAAAAATGACACAAGCATATATCTTTTAGAAAACCAATTTTTACATAGAGTTATATATGTTGGATTTTCGATTGTAAATATTCAATAGAAATATAAAACGATTTCCTATATAATTATATTTTATTTATAATTTCGAGACATTAAATAAGTTAATTTCTTCATGACACAATGATGATGCAGTAATTAACATAATATTGAAAAATTAAAATAATTGATATTATAAATACCCAAATAAGTATAATTTGAGACTTTTAATGAATTAAACTAATTTTCTAGGATAATATTTTATATTAGGATTGATTTAATTGACTTTGTTTGAAGTAATCATTCTGTTATAAGTTTTGCAAAAATCAACTATTGAATAGTGTCAAAATTGACATAAAAGAGTTTTAAAAACAAATATTATATTATTAATTAATATTAAATTCCTAAAAATCTATGGTTTGGCCAAAAGACTTATATCATGATAGGTGTATCACTAATGGACCACTTGGGGGTCTCTTGGCTGTATATAGTGTGTTTATTAACTATATAATATAAAAATATAAAGTGACATGGTAAATGTCAAACTAATTAACTAAGAGTTAAAACTAAACGATAAGGTTAATATAGTAACCCAAACCTGTCTAAATTCTATTGGTTGGATTTTTTTCGACCTCTCCCCACCTTAACCTTTTAATAATCTACTTTCGAGCCATTAGAGACCGAATATGAATTTATTATAAATTAATATTTCTAGCTTTTCCAAAGGTTCCCCTCACCCCTATTATAAAAGGGCACTCCCCCTTCTCATTACATCACACCTTCAAAGCCATTTGGGTCGGAAAAAATCTGCCCAAATACTCTCTCAACTTCCCTCACTACAACCTAGAGGCCTTAGTTTGATCATAAAACCAACCTAAGAAGACCTTTTGATCAAATCAAAAGGAAGAACCCGAAGAAGAGGTAATGTTTCCACCACCCTTTTTCAAGTCCCTTTCTTCTTCCACTTCTTCCTTATTTGTTATTACCATTCTAAAATAATAACTCCAGTATCTTATATATACTTTGATGTTATTATAAATATGGTACAACCATATTCAGTATTCTATCCAACCTTTGAATAACATGTCACCATAAATGCGTACGTACGGCTTACCATCTCCACGTCGTGGTGTAATTGTTATTCAATATATTATTATTTGGATGGGTATAATAATGATGTTTAATTCATGTAAATAATAAATATAACATGATAATTATTCTGTATATATGATATACTATCGAATTATATATTATTTTAATATCAAAAGAATCATATTGTCACTCGTGCGTACGTACGGACTATCGTCTCCACAAAAGCGATGAGATTCATTCTCCATCGTATCCATTCAAGTATAATTATCATTTGATGATTTAAAAATAATGTTTATGGACTTGATATCATTCTGGATATGAATAATATATAACCTATCCATGACAAAAATGGATTAAGTAACAAAAAATATAAAATAAAACGAGTAAGTTAACACCCGAAACGATGATAATACTACGATATTATTAACAAAGCAATGATAAAAGATCATATATGATATTATATTAATATATATGATTATTGTATAATTTAATAACAATTATTTCACAATTATACAGGAGGTTAACCTACCCTCAACCAAGGATAAGTACAAGGTAAGGGTTATTTCACAATCTCTTCATTATCCGAGGTTGTTTATACGTGATTATCTACTGGGACCTATTTATCATCCACATCCATGTTTCTTAAAAATGTATTTAAAATCATTCTTACTATTTTAAAGACTATGGTATAAATTCATTTATACCCTTATTGATTTTTATAAGCGGTTTATAAAGGAATCTTTCCATCGTTTTCCAAACAAGGTATTTTTTAACCTTTTCTACAGAATTACGGTAAAAATGTGTTTTTAACTTATACGGCGGGTGCATATATTTTCCGCCGTTATAAAATTTTCAAAGCTTCCCTTTCAAGCTTATAAAGATATTTTCAAAGTAAATGTTTTATTTTATAATTATGTAACTTTTAAATGATTTCAAAATGAATATTTAAAGATTTTATGAAAGGTACTCTTTATCAAAATCAGAACTTTAAATGTTTTAATGATTTATCTTTATAAATAATTTTAATTAATATCCATGTTTTCAAAATGCTTTTAAGTATTTATTTATATGGACATGAATGTTTTGAAATGGTATTCCTTTTCCAAATTTTCAAAGTGGTATGGGACACTTTGATCCAAAAATCATTTTTAAATTACTTCCTTTTTAAATGTGTGCCTTTTAAATGATTTAAAAAAAGAGATATTTCTCTAAATAGAGATTTGATTTCATCTATGTCAACATCCTTTGATAGATTTTATGCTAATTTTAAGTTGATTTATTATGATACAAAAATTCTATATTGTATTGAAGGTTTTGTGATATGTTTGACTGTGGATGTGTAATTTTTATACCATTCATGGTTTATGAATGAAGTATTTACATTTCATATGCTTGTTTTAATTCAAATGTTTATGTTATGTTTAAACCTTTTCATATGGGAATGCATTGGACTTAATATGTGACGGGTGGAGCCCGCTATAGCTCCTCGATGCACCGATAGGTCTCATGAGACAAACTAGTGTCTTGGCACAAGGTCTTGACAAAATCTTATTTGTATTCTTGGCACGAGGCCTTGGATATGTGGTTATGATAGTCTGGAATTATGCATTCCATCATTATGAAAGTGGTTATTGATATTTCATGTCATTATTTGATTAGTAGAATATCCATGTGAATAAATAAATGGCATTATTTCATTTTATTTTTTCCATACTATGTTGAAGTTAAAGTTTAAAAAGGCTTTTGTTTTAGTTATACATTGACTTAAATGTTTATTCTTATTTATGAAAGTTTCCGCTGTATTGCTTACCCTTACTGGGCATTTGAGCTCACCCCTTTTCTATGTTTTAATTTTCCCAGGATACCAAGAAGTATATTGTGATTGGTAAGAAGGTTTAATGCAAGGGAACAATAGAATTCATAAATGATTATTTATATTGTTTTTTATATTATGAAGTGTAATGTAACATTCATGTATGAGATCTATTTTTCCAAGAATGCTAAACATATCGGTTCTTCGGGACTTGATTCCTTGTAATCATGCCAATGTATTAAAATAATGCACCGACTCTGGGTAACTGGTGTCGGGGTGTTACACTCATGGTCTTTGAGATGGTCCGGGCGCTGGCGTGATTTCACCACTAGGTCATTCACGTAACATTCCACCAGCATCCCGAGAATCGGCCTGAATGTGCGATGCATGGCCCTCTGATAAGTGGCACCTGCATTTTTCAGGCCGAAGGGCATAACCTGGTAACAAAAGGTTCCTTGGGGGGCCCTAAAGGCACATTAATCCTCGTCCTTGGGGGCCATCTGGATCTGGTTATACTCGGAATACCCATCCATGAAAGAGAGGGCTTAGAACCTAGCCTTAGCATAAATTAATAACTCAGTCACCAGGAGGGAAAGTCATCCTTTGGGCGGTGGAGATTGAGGTCGCGGAAGTCGATGCAGACCCTGATATGCCCATTCTTCTTTTTGACTGGGACAATGTTGGCTAGCCACCTGGGGTACTGGACTTCCTTGATGAATTTGGACTTGATGAGCTTATCAACTTCAGCCTCAACCATGGCACCATTAGAGGGGTGCATCTTTCTGGGGGGGCTTCTTAAACCCGCGATGGATTGACGGGAGGCCCAGGTGGTGAACGGCTACCTGGGGATCTAGTCCTGAAATTTCATTGTATCTCTAGGCAAACACATCACGATGTTGCTTGAGAACGTCTATGTACCTCTACTGCTCCTCGGGGGACATGGCTACACTGATCAATCTGGGTCTCGGATCTGCCTCGCTTCCAAAGTTCACATGTACCAGTTCATCAACCGTGGAAGAGACGCCTTCCTCGCAGGAGGGGGGGGGGCATCTTCCCGATATTTCTCTCCACTCGTGGAGGGGTTCCCCACAAAGGGAGCTATTTCTGAGATATCACACCCTGACGAGCAGTTGGTGCTGGCGTGGGCAGCAGTGGTCATCGTATTAGGAGACCCACTCACCACCAAGACCATAGTAATGAAGGTAGTAAATCCTATCCCATCTGTCCTTCAACCCAAGTGGCCACGTTTGAAGACATCAAAGAAGTGGTGACGCGTCGGCCTGAGTCGGTTGATTCCATCCCGGTAGAAGAGACACGTATGACGCACTGTCGTGGTCATAAGCATGACATTCTGGTACCGCACAGGGGTAGGAGGATCCAGGATCACCTGAGCCTGGTTGGTGTAGGAGTACGATGTGATTTTCAGTCGTCGCTTGGACACGGGAACACGTCTTCCTTGCATAGCCGAAACAACAAAACACTGCCCCATGTCCGTGGTCATGTCCTCCAATAAATGGATCGGGAAAATTTAGGTGTCATCCAGGCCTTCCCAGGGATCACTTGTGACCGGGATGGGTTTATCCTCCCTTACTAGAATTTTCTTATCCTTGGTCTTATAATAATCGGTGTCCAGATAGCGGGCTTCACAAGAGGAGAGAGGAGACGTATCTCCTTGGAGTAAGCCTACTCGACCATTGAGGGAGTATTTGAGGCATTGGTGATACGACGAAGGGACCGATGCGTGCAGATGGAGCCATGTCCTACCCATCAATGCATTGTAAGTGGTGTCTTGAGAGACAACAATGAACTTGGTGCTGGAAATTAGGCTACCGAACTGGGTCTTTAGGTGGATCTTGCCGACTGGGGATTGCTCGGTCCTGACATACCCCTGGATTCTGAGGATGGAGGGCATCAAATCATCTTCAGACAGACCCAGCTTTCGCAGTGTCCGAGTTGGGATTTGGTTGATCCCAGAACACGTGTCAACAAGGCAGTGGTGGACTTCCATGCCATTGAAGAGGCCAATGATGTATAGTGGGAGAATATTCCCCTGTATGGGGGGGGGGTCCTCATCTTCACCGGAGAATGATATAACTGCCTGGCATTCAACGTTCTCAATTGTCTCAGAGTTGAAGGCTTCCACAGCTGCTACCTCCATCTCAAACTGAAGGGGGATCTTTAGGGCCTCGGAATGTTCTTCGCGCATTTCAGATGATAGGAAAAGGGACTCAAGGATATAAACCCTTGATGTAATGCCTGCCAGGTGCTTCAAGACATCATACTTTCATGCGAAGCGCGAACCTCTACTTACAAGAGGTCGTTCGACAGTTGGAGGCATAACGGGTCCTGCCGGTTGAACCGACGGTTAGCTAGTGCTAGGTACATCCTGCTGCCTACTAGTTGAAGCCTGAAGAGTAGTCACCAGACTAGGATTGGACAGCGGAGACTGGCTTGTAGCCGGGCAAGACTGACTGCGATACGGACAAGGCAACTCTTCCTGATCTAGTAGCACAAACGGCGTGGGAGGTAGAGTTGAGGGCATCAGATGGGGTTGCACATGCTGAGCTCTGCGCTGAGCCTGCTGTCTGGTCTCAATAGCGTGCACAGCATGGATGAAAGTTCCCGCTAATGTGCCTTGACAACCAGTGTGGTTGTGGTTCCACTGGATTTGACGTTGGCTATGGACGTTGGGGAGGCTCGCCTGGCATTCCCCTTTGTCGAGAGTCATATAGGGCTTTACCAGCTCCACCGTGTTAACCGAAGCATACCACTGGCTATCACTCAACAAGTCATCCACTACCGGGCGGGTTTTGGGAGGAATCCCCATTTCAGGGGGCATAAAGTCTCCAAGAGTGCGGGATGACGATGGCAGGGGTGAAGCGTGTTGCTTCTTCTTGCGTAGTCACTGCTTGCCCATTTGGGAAGAGGTCGGCTGTGAAGACGATACAGAGGTACTGGATACTTCCCCCGAAGGCTCCTGCTGATTTAGGAATGCCTGAATGATACCATGGGCATGGGTGATGGTTCTCCGAGCCATCCATTCGTTGTATTTCTGGGACCCATGGCTGGGAACCTGCTGCCACTCGCCTTCACTGTCGCTACCGATCTCTGACCCTACAAAGACTCAGGCTACTTGTGTTGGTGTCGGGCCCAACATGACTATGTTTTTGTCGACCTAGTCTTGAAGCCAGTCATTAAACACATAGCATTGCTTGAGGGTGTGCCCCAGAATCTGATGATAAGGACAGTAGTTGGGGTGATTGGTGAGATTCGCCTCTGTCGGCCTTCTGCCCTCGTGTAGGCGCACAATCCCTTGCTCTAGAGCACTTCGGAAGTATCCAGGGACCTGATTTTAACTGAACGAATAAGTCTGGTGCCTTCTTTCAGGATAGGGGGCCCTAGGGGCCTAGCCCTGATGAGGGGCCGAAGGGGCCTGCCGAGGAGGCGGCGCCTGATTGTCTCGCCTAGGTGGTGGTGGAACATTTCAGGGGGGAACCTATCAATTCTGAGGCGGTCGCTGCTGGGAAGGAGCCCGCGCTTGAGGTGGAGGACCTCTATGGGGTTGCGGGGACGGTGCTGCTAGCAGTAATTCTAACTACCTGGGGGATTCTATTTGGGTCACCTCGGCGGGTTCGGCTCTGGAATCCCTCTTGGCTGGGATCACAGGGGGCAGTAAACGTGCCTGACAAGACTGATGCAGAGCCTCTTCGAGGTGCTGAGCCTTATCTGAGAAATCCCGGAACCCTCCAGGGTAGTTCTGGGTGATCAGGGAAGGAACCAGCTCCGTTTTAATGTTCCCTACACACATCGTCAATAATTTCTCCTGATTCAGTGGCATGTCAAAGGAGTGTGTAAGTCCCTTCCACCGGGCGATGAAGTCCGCGACTCGCTCATCAGGCCTTTGTTTGCACATGAAGAGGTCTGCAATGCTGGTCTTTCACGTGGTGGAGTTGAATTGGAAT
Organism: Viscum album; assembly: GCA_963277665.1. Classification (NCBI taxonomy): domain Eukaryota; kingdom Viridiplantae; phylum Streptophyta; class Magnoliopsida; order Santalales; family Viscaceae; genus Viscum; species Viscum album. The sequence goes on along the minus strand of OY728143.1, from coordinate 1,664,923,008 downwards.
AGGAATTGCTGGCAGAGATCCTCCCAACAAGTCACCAATCCGATAGAGAGCTAGTTGTACCAGACGAATGCGGGGCCCTCCAATGTTTGTACAAAATATCAGATCTTGGCGACTTCTTGCTGGGTCGGAGTCCCCAGCATGGGGCCACACCTAGATGAAAAGTGGGCCAAGTGCTGCAGCGGGTCCCCTATCCCGTTGAACGGTGAGATAGTGGGGTTCCCAAACCCGGGGGTGCGGGCATACCATCCAACCACACGAGATATGGATTTCCATCTGATGGGAACTCCACCTACCGCGTTTCCAATGCTTCGAGGCGGGCGATGAGTGCCGCTATAAGATCATCTGGTTGGGGGTCCCTGTCTTAACGGGGATCCCTAATCACAAGTGTGTTTCCAGGTTCTTCGAAATGGTAGATGGCTTCGGAGGCTCGTGGAGCGACTGGCGGAACGGCCTATGGGGAGACTGGGGGAACCCGTGCTGGATTCCTCAGATTTCCCCATCGTTCAGGAGGGTTTGGCGAGACGTATCGCACCCTCATTCCATAAGTTCTGGCTTCTTCCCTATCTGCGGAAGTAGCATGATCAAGGTTGCCCGGAGTCATCTCACCGGGGGGAATTGTTCTAGCCCCTGCTGCCGCGAATTGGGATTACCATAGTCGGTTCGCCGCTCTACAGTGTGCTCGGCCAAGAGTTCATCAACCAGCCTCTTCTGCTCAGCAAGATGCTGGTGTAACGCGGCCTTCTCGTGATCTTCATCTGTCTTCTGTACAGAGGCGGATGGGTTGGAGTGTTTGACAGTTCCGATGTTCTCCATACCCTTACCGGCATTTAAACTGAGTACCAGTGACTCGGTGGGTACATGGAGGCCTAGAAGGTTCCTCTTCTGATGGGTAACCCTCCCTGATGGGTCCAGTAGTGGCGATACGCCCTCGGGGGGTAAGTCTCCATCGATAAATTCAATCTTGTTTTCCTTATCCACTACGTAATCCATGTGGTCCGCGACCCCTCTCGAGGGAATGTCCTCAATGTTGCATAACGAATCGGGATGCCGTCGGATAGGGCTAAAGAGGAGAGCAGCATAGTGTCCCCAGCCACAGACTTGCACATGGGGGGTAGCTTCCCTGATGACTCTGCGGAATACTTTGAAACTCTGAACACATTTCCGTTGAAGGGTTCTCTGACGGCCTGGTGACTCAGGGTGTTGGGCCACAGGGAGTGCGGCCAAATTGATCAGGAAGAATTGCTCGCCGATTTCTTCAAAGTGCTCTCGACTCCGAGGGTACATCATCTGCTCATAACGAAGGTGGATGTGTGTCACCCATAGGGATCGGCAAAATCAACCCACTTCCTCTGGGGTAAGGGACTCTGGTGCGCGAACGTTCGGTGCTTCCGTCCGCCAGAACTTCTCCGGGAAGTGATCTGCTGCGAGAATGCTCCAAAATCTTCTGGGTTCGGACTCGGGGTATGGCCTTGTATTGTCCCACTCGTCAACCAGGGGCAGCTGAGGGACTGGTAGCTGTACCGAGGCAGAACTCTGGGACAACAAACTTGGTGGCGGAGAATAAGGCGAAAGAGCTAACTGGACACCAAATTCTGGGCCATCCCCTGAAGAGTGAGGTGGCCTGACCATGATATCACGATACGATGGGCTGATAGTCACAACATCTGGCGTGGGAGTTGCGGCCATCGGCGATGGGTTACGATGTTTCTCTACCATTGTTGGTCCCCAAATCAGCTCTCTGTGATCTCTGGTAGAGGTAGAGGGTGCTTCTAGTGATGACAGTGGTGGTTGCATAGTCGGGACCTATGACATTTCCACAATTTCTTTCTCCTGGATGTACCTGTAGAGGGAGGCGGGAATTCGGTGGACCTCATATTCTTGGAGAATGAGGCTGACGTGTCTGGTCTTTGCCCCAGTTCTTGACATGGAGGAGTGGGGGGAAGGTTCCATTGCTGAGTCGCATTCTGCTTCAGAGTCTGAGAAACGGGTAGGTCTGATTTCCACCCGGGCCTTCCCCGGACTCTTCTTGTGGCGATGAAAACCCGCTCTCCTGCCCCTAGATGGATTTTTTGGACAAGGTTAATCCTCAACATGTGGTCTCGGGGCGGCGCTGACGCCATGGCAGAAAGGGCTCCTGCTTGAGATAACGAAGGTGCGAGGAGCACTGGGGAAAATGTCGAAGGGAACACGGGGAAGGCCTTCATGGACAATACCCATGTGGGCGGAGCGAGGATGACCTTCACTCCTCGAGTTACTGGGGAAAGGAGGACCTTCGCCAGTTGCAGAGAGGATGTAGGGAGGACCCCCATGTTGGAGAGGGACCGGATTGGCAGTGGCTTCATATCGATGGTCGAGGGCAGGAGGAGGGTCTCCATACCCTGTATGGTGGGCGTGAGAGAGGTCTCCGCGCCGAGCGTCACTACCGCGGGGCAGGTCTTTCTTCGTCATGGGGGTATGACGAGGCATGTATCCGTGAAGAGCTTTGGAGTGGGGGAGGTCCATGATTTGCAGAATAGTGGTATGGGAAGGCCCTCCGTTTGGGGTGACATTACTGCGAATTGATTCGGGGCGATCACCACTCAGGCCTGTAACCCCAAGAGACAACCCGACCTGCTCATGGGGCGATTGGATCCTCAGTCCTGTTCAGGTGAAGGAGTTCCCCTGATCAGTGTATACAGGGACTCCATGTTGCACATTGGCATTGGCTCGGGCCATAGTATCTATTGACGTCGACGCACATTGACGAACATCCTCAGCTCAGGCCCGACGCTGACGTTGGGTCAGACGGGCTGGCAAAGGTGGTGCAGGGGAGTAGCCTACCTGCTCTTCTGGTGAAGCCGGTCGGCGGTGCTGATGCATCCAAGTGGGAGCCCTTGTTTGGATCCCCTGACATGGGACTCTGAACAGGCCGAGCCGGACATCACCCAACTCATCAGTGTAAGGTGAGAAGTCGTCGAGGCGTTCCGGGGACATGCTCCCAAAATGATTGAATGTTGGGGTGGGGAGCAGGGGCTCCCCGTGCGGCCTTTGAGGGCGGCGTTGATGGTGGGGCCTGGATGCCTCCAGGTCCAGGTAGGCCATATCCTGAGTTGGGATGACCCCTTCCTCCTCGTACCATCGTACAAGGCTGTTGATCAACCTTCGCTGGATGATCTCTGACAGGGAGAGGGGACGTGGGCGCCCTGTATTCATGGATGTAGAGGCCGTCGTAGCAGTAGTGGAGCCATGCAGGGCGGTTGTGCCGGCATTTCCCCTGCCCCTGCATAGGCTAGTGGGTGGTGATCGCGTCTCCATAGCAGCAACCTGGTTCCTAGGAAACAGAGAGATCAACTCATCAGCACTGTGAGGAAAAGGATTGACAACCAATTCCCCAGAGTCATTCCATTCTCCACGTTTGTATGAAGGATCCATGCCATCACATTGAAGAACAGAATGACCCACGTTCTACTACCCCAACTTCTGGTGAGTTTCACACCAGGCCCACTATTTTATTGGTGGGACCCGGCGCCGGATATCTGGATCCGGTGAAACGTTAATCTACTGGTGTCTTGAACTCTACTAATCTCCACTTTGAGGAGAAGAAGTTCACGTCGGGTTCACCATTTATGTTTCTGACGCTTTCTCTAGGGCGCGTGCATTCGTCTGCAGAGGACGCGCTTCTTGTTGCCCCGCATTCCTACTTTCCAAAGGCGGGTGGCATCTGCTCCTTATTCAGGGACGTCTGATCCTTGATCGAAACCAGGATGATGGGATGTCAGTTCTTCCTTCTGTGGATTCCTCCTCAGAACTCGTCACGTAGTCTGGGTCTCCCTCATAGATTTAATACGTTGTTCGTGAAACTCTTCTGAGTGCCATATTTCCATGGACGCCAGTTAATTACACTGCTTCTGTCAGGACATTCCAAAGGGTTCGGTCAGGGCAGCAACCTTTAGTCGGGGGAGTAGTCATGTCGAGGCATCAGTAATGTGTCTGTATGTTGGGGAACAGGCGTGTATGTCTTTTTTCCCTTGTCATGGGTCTTCTCGAGGTTGTGGAAGCCCGAGGCATCCCACATCGAGCGCGGGGAATCATACTACCTATGATTATATCTAAGGTTTTCCTCAGCTTCCCATGTTTGACACAGGGTATGCTGAAGGTTTAACGTCCAGCGGAGACTGTTATGCCAATGGCGTGCCATCTAAGGTTTTCCTTAGGCATCTCATGTTTATCACGAGGTAGGTCGCAAGTTTAACGTCCAACGGAGACGGGTCAGCCTGATCAAAACACTATCTGGAGTGAATCAAATTGACGAATTTCCTTTGAAGGGATGACGATACCGAGGCCAACCCATGGGCGACTTCATGAATGTTGTGAAGAGGAGCAGAACTACATGATATCGTCGGGATATGGCGGTCCGGGTGAGAATCAGGATGGATGATGGGTAGGTGGATGAAGTAGAGGGGGACTGAGATGTGACTATCGCAAGGGCGATACTGAAGTTAGGCTTGAGCCTCAAAGAGACCTCCTATGTATCCCCATGGCCAGGAATCAAATTCCGCGTATTTCGGGATGGTGCCAGCGAGCTGACGTGAAGGTGGACCTTGGTCCGATGGGCATTGTCAACGAACCGACGTGAAGGCGAACCTGGGAGGTCTGCTGGTGGTGGGCTTGAACCTCGTGAAGGCTTCATACGTACCATGCCTTGACATGGATCAAAGTCCCAGTAGTTAGGATGGAATGTGGAATACAGTTTAACGTCATGTGGGACGGGGGTGAACCGACGTGAGTGAGGTCAGAATGACCGGGTGATGGGATTGAACCTTATGGAGGCTTCCTACGTACCATGCCTTTTTTATGGATCAAATACCACGTAGTTCAGGATGGTGTGTCGGCGAACCGACGCGAGCAAGGACCTTGGTCCATATGGTGTGGGACTTACACACTAGGCTGCCTGGGTGTTGATGAACTGATGTGAAGAAGGTCGGAATAACCAACGGGTGGTGGGCTTGAACCTCTGTGAGGCTTCCTACGTACCATTTCGTGACACGGATCAAAGACCTTGTATTTAAAAGGGTTTCATCAATGAACCGGTGTGAAAGTAGACCTGGGGGTCCACTAGTGGTGGGCTTGAACCTCGTGAAGGATTCCTACGTACCATTCCTTGACATGGATCAAAGTCTTCATAGTTTGGAGGGTGGGGGTCAGCGAACTGGCGTGAGGAAGGGACCTTGGTCCAATGAGTGATGGGATTGAACCTCAGGGAGGCTTCCTACATACCATGCCTTGACATGGATCAAATTCCTCGTAGTTCGGGTGGTTCGGGTGATCACAACAGCTTTCCGTCAGACTGGATTGCAGTTTAAATTCTTACTGGACGAAGGCGGAACTCGACGTGAATAAATGATGGGTGGGCCTGAACCTCATGGAGGCTTCCTACGTACCATGTCATGACATGGATCAAAGACCTCATAGTTCAAATTGGTGTGCAGTTTAATGTCATGCAGGATGAAGGCATATAGTTTAACGTCATGCTGGATGAGGGCATACAGTTTAACGACATGCTGGACGAGGGCATACAGTTTAACGTCATGCTGGATGAGGGCATACAGTTTAACGTTATGTTGGACGAGGGCATTTCCATGGTCGATGCTCACTCTAAGCCCACGTGAGTCATGCTCGATGTGAGAAACAAGAGGCAGCAAGGACCTGACGATCACGTCGCAAAGGGTGCATCCGTGAGAAGCGAAGAGGGGCTTACGCATTAGGCGTCCCGTGGTGCTGGGACTTACTTCAGGATGGAGGCCCGAAGTGCGGAAACGCGCAGTGAGAGAGTGATTTGGGACCAATGATGGGAGGTGCCTTGTTCCCTATCGTGCCCTCCACTAACCTTGGTAGTTGGGAAATACGGAGGTGCATGGGTGCTACCTTCCTCAAGAGGGGCTAGGGGCTTACACCAAGGTGGTTTCCCTTCTCCCCTGGACATAGGCTACTTAGAGAAGGAGGATATCATCCCTTGTGGAGGGAGTGACCCCATCTCTGTGGAGATGGGTGGCGTAAAAAATGTCCGAGCTGGGGGGATCCTGCGTGCGAGGCACGGGGCAGGATCATTGTTTAACGTCATGTGGTGAGGACGAGGTGCTTGGAAATTTAACGTCTTGTAGATCGGACGAGGTGGGTTTACTCCACACCCCTAGGACTTACGTAATCATTACCCTCTATTCCTTGGGAGAGGGAAGGTACTGGAAAGGACATGGTAAAAGGGGGTTACGGAGCGAACCATCGAGGGGTCCACGTTAGCCTGGCTAAGCAAAGAAGCAATAGTCGTTAGCGTGCCTATGAAAAGAAGCATTAGGCGAAGCAACACTATGGGTGATGTTGTCCGTGGGACTTTTAAATCACATCTTGAAAACCTGAAGGGTTGCATGGGAAGAGGAATTTCCAAGCGAATGAGTGTGCTTCGCGAAGTGGAGTGCCTTGGCCTTAGTATGGGGCAGAGGTGTAAATGGGGGGGTGCTTCGCGAAGTGGAATAGTATTCACGGAGAACTGCCTCCCGAGGTAGAGGTGCCTCGTGAAGCAAGGTGCGGCGAGGCAGTGTGATTCCTGATATGTAGTGACCCTGCCTTTGCATGGGGATCACTAGTATAGGATGGGTGTTTCGCAAAGAATAAACGCTCCGAGGCTTCCCGAGTTCCCTTGGGAATCCCCTTCCTCCACGAATGACCTTAGGCTTCGCGAAGGGCATCCCTCTCAGAAGAGGGGCTCAAAACGAGACAAGGAAAAGGAATCTCATGAAGTAAAAATACATCACAAACCTCATGATTCCTGGGGCGAAGGGGGCTTCACGATTCGGGAGTTAAGAAGCCAAAAGGTCGGATTGTCTGTCGTCTGGGCTCAGGGGGAACCCAGTATTTATAGACAATGGGCGCCACGATGTAGAACACACGCGGCGTGAAGGGGCGGCAGGTGCTTCACGGCAGGCTCGCGAACATCCAGGCATTTGCGGAGCGTTACCGCCTCATGTGCTTCGCGAAGGGCTCGCGAACATCCGGGCATTCGCGGAGCATTACTACCTCTTGTTCTTCGCGGCATTCTCGCGAACGTAAGGGAGTTCGCGGAGCGTTACCACCTCATGTGCTTCTCCGTGGGCTCGCGAACGTTAGGGAGTCCACAGAGCGTTACCACCTCCTGTTCTTCGCGGTGGGCTCACAAACGTTAGGGCATTCGCGGAGCGTTACCGCGTCCTATTCTTCTCGGCGGGCTCGATTCTTGGGGGGTGCTTCGCGCCAGAGATTCACGAGGTAGTGCGCGAGGCTTCTTCTCCATCCCTTATCTGCGTGCAATATTTTGGCGCCAACAATATTATCATTTCATTTTTTTAGGAAACAAATAATTACATTAATGTGTTGCACAATTTTTATGTATTTTATAATTAATTCATGAATAAATCAATTTAACAATATTAAAAATAATAAAATGTAGTAAATGTATTAAATTTAATTTTTTATATTTATTTATTATTTCTATATATTAATATGATATAAATATGATATGGAAAAAAATTATTCTAATCTGAAACCATTTGCTGTTTTATTTTTATATTTTTTAATATTTTTTAATTTGAAAAAAATTGTTATTGATGAATAAAATAATTTATTAAATTATATAAAAAGAATTTTTTTTGAAAATGTACAAAAATATAATATTAATTCTAAAATGTGATATCCAATTATTTTGAATCCCATTGTAATTCTTTAACCCTATATTAAATTAATTATATTTGAATATTTTATGTAATTCATAATTTTTCATGCACCTCAATTATAGAAGGAGACTCATTCCCCCACAAATTCTCATCACCTATAGCCTTTTTATCAAAAACACTCTACCAAATTCAATTGTCCTCATCCCTTTCCACATTTTTGTGGTTTTTGTCTCACCAAAAGAAAACTTTCCCTAGCCTACGAAGGTTCTCAAGGAGAAATTTTCATGATGAATATTCCATATTTTTCTGATTTAAATTATTTATCACCTGTACTTTATCATCACCTCCTATAATATGTCCCATGATAACTCTAGTATAAAACATATAATATATTAATGTTTTATTAATGATATATTCACAATGTAATTCCCTATATTTTCCTTTTATTCTTGAATAATTAAATCGTCATCCATTGTGTGTCAATTCACTAGATTTGCAGACCATGAGTGTATGTTTCCCTTTACTATAATAGTGGAAGGTTTAATTATGTTATAATTTTTAAAAATGGAATATATATATATATATATTATCACTTTGAGAGGATTATTTATATTTCAAAATCATGTCCATAATAAATCGATCCAAGAAACCTTGAAATGAATGCACCCAAAAAATTGAAATAAACAAATATTGCTAATAAATGGGTGGAAATGGTATAAGAAGATCATGTAAGTTATTATAAAAATTATGCTAGTTATCTAATGAATTATTAACACTACTCAAACAATTAAACAATATGTTTGAAAAACTTTTAAATAATTCTAACCATTGGTAATGTAATTTCCTTTTAAAATCCATTTAAATGACTTTTTTATGAAATTCAAAAAGATTATTCTATTTTTTATACATCATTAGTGGTTTCTCCAAAATTTCATGATAGTTTATTACTATACTATTTGTTTATATATTTTCATTGTTATTTTTAATGAATAATATTTCATTATCACGTGTCTCGTTTTTTATATTAAAAGTTATTTTTATGAAAAAAATGGTATTTTGATATCTGAATGTGTTTTTATCATGGGTTTAAATGGGTATTAAAGTGTTTTATTCATGATATGTTCCTTATAAATGGTTTATTATGGGTTTATACCATTATATATCAATATATCATGGATTTATCCCCATTATAGCTCATTATATGATGGGTTGAGGCCCATTATTTCTCATGATATGACTGGTGAGCCCCATGACAGCTCTCCAATGCATTGGGTACTCCAAAGAAGTTAGTAAAATGAAAGGTTATTCAATTTATAATGGTTAATTAAACTGTGATATGGTAAATATAATCCAATTAAACTGAATTTTTTTCTATGTATGCTAATGAGTTTTCAAGACAATAATTTTTAACGGGATTTCATATTTTCACTGGACTTTAAATTTTATTGAATTATATCCCTTAGTGATATTTTTTTCCCCATGTTTTAAATTGTTTTTCATAGGGTTTAGTTATAGTTAAGAGAGTGAAGGAATTAAAGTCGGATGTTATGAAAAATAATAAGGAAAAAGAAATCATGTTTTATTTTAAATGTTTTATATTTTAAAAATAGAATGATACTATTTTAGTAGTATCCAATATTTTGATTATGGGATGCTATGTATGAATGATGACCTAATTATTTGAAACTGTAAACCTAAAAATATATTATATGTTAATGACAATAAATTATTGAGTAAAACCAAATATAATGTATTGTTTATGGTCATGGAATTATTTGTGGGGTCTACTTCATGACCTCATCCATGTAGGATGATATTATGTAGCCTCCTGATGGTTAATAGAAACAACATTCTAAAGTGGATCAACAGATTGTTCACCATCATTTGAACGTTCCAAGGTAGATCTTAAAGTATCTCATTCTTCCAAGGTGTATTTCTAATGGGGGGAGTTGGTGGAGACATGTATGGTTTCATAGCGAGTCCGTGTAAGGAGAAGATAACATTTTCCATGTGAATTTACATACATAGAGATATGGGGACCATATGGATATGGTCTTCATGGATAGTAACCATCATCCAATAGCCTTCGTCCCTAGTTAAAATGTTGGGGGAAGGGTTTTCTAGATTGTGTTATCTATCCTCCCTGAATCTGACTTGTTTATGGTGATATGACTAATTCCTCATTCCTACATCAGGTGATATGGGATTTATCTGGGCATCAGGCACTCAGACTATTGTTTAATCCTTCCTCTTGAATTTTTTCCAATGTCATAGGTATAGACTTATAGAGTCCATCCTTCATCCATCCCTGGTATGGATCTCCAAGTATTGGAAAGTCTATAGCATGGGGAGGACATCTGTGCATGTTAGTGGTGTCCTAAAGATGACCTCTATGATATAATTCTTCATTAGGAGGCATCCCATGATTATTTCCAATGGTTACCAAGATTATTTATCTTGGTTTCCAAGATGGGGAGAGGCTTCCAAATTTATCTGGAAGATGGTTGGGTTGTTGTTCCTAATCGAGTGTAAATGGGTCATGCATAGTAGTTTTGGGGGAATGATGATGTTTGTTGGTGGTAGAAAGGGACCCTAGTTCTGAGGAATACTCCTCTTATCAAGAAGGGTTTATGGACATCCCTAGGTGTTAATACATTGAGACTTGGACTGGGTCCTGCAGAGAGGGGATGGGGTTGACCTACTCAATGGCATGTGGATTTGGAAAACACTATCATCGTGGTTGGATGGTAGCTTTCCTAGGTAGGTTCGAGGTCATAGCATTTATAGTCATTACACAGACACACCTTACCACATCATCATAGAGGATAAAAACATAAGACCATTCAAAGGATAGGCTCTAGAAATGATTTTTCTTTTTAACAGGGGTTTCTTCCCCCAATGTGTCCACTTGGGGATGTAGTGTTTGGGGGTGATAATGTTTCCAAATCATGATAGTAAATGTCATTGGTTGGGATTATCCCTTACAACTAATATCATTAAACATTGTAATTTATGACTCTATATTGGATGTATTTGGAAGGTTATTTATGGGGAGGATGATTTATATCCATTTAAGTGGTGGTCATTATGGAAGTATAATAATTGTGTAGGATTTCTGAAGCACTATTTCATCTAACCCACACACTTTATAAAAGTATGTTATCATACATTTTTAGTCTCCTATGTCATGTATCATGAATGAATTTAATCACCATAATCGGTATGATGAAGTTTATTCTTTATGATACCAACATTACCCATACACTCCAAGTTAAATAAGGGATCCACATCAATGATTCCTTATACCATATATTCCAAACATCTTTCATTTTCCCCAGTTACTCGATAATAATCTCTTGTTAGTCCCAAAATTTTGGTTTGGTAAAGCCAAATGTATAAGTTATAAATATATTGATTTTCAAATATTAGGGTGCCTAATGGTATGGATCTACTCATAGTTGACGAACAATAGCTTCACCTTAGGTTTATAATTTTTTTCTAATGCCCTTTTCCAGGGTACAGACTAGGCATCTTAGAGGTATTTTTTTCCACTATTTAGTCATTATAGGTGGTTTGATTCCATAGATTTTTTAATTTTTTCTTCAGGGAGGTTGTTTGGTTATACTACATTACCTATTTCAAAAAAATAGTGTCCTCTAAAACCAAAATTAGTGATGTTGAATCCTTGATCGAAATGGGTAGATGGGATTTTAGTTCATCCTTATATGGACTCAACCTCGGAGATTATTTCCTTCTCTTGTTCACCCTTATATATTTATTTCATGATTTTGAAAATTGTTACCAATGTCATCATGAGGTGGATTCCAATAAATTATACTTCTTCTATCGTGACAAACTTGCAACCTTTGATTGGAGATGATGGTGATGTTTGGAAAATCTGTACATTGGTGGACATTGTATGTGTTGGTAACCTATAAAATATTATTATTTCAATATTAATCTACTCTCATATGAGAGGTATCTTAGGCACAAGAACCTATAAATTCAATAACTCCTTGACCCCAAAATCATAGATCCAGTGAATTATTTTAATATAGTTGAATGTATTAAATGAATCAAATACTGAAGGACTGATTAGTTTTATAGGATTGGAAAATTTATTAAATAAATGAAATTTACATTACAATTCAAAACATAAAATACAACGTAGATAATCCTTTTAGGTCTCTAATATTATTTTTTCTTTATCCATAATATCTGTCATAATAAACATCTTGGAATCTTGGGAATGTAAACCATAAGAAAGTGGTTAGATCATATGCTCAGTAAGGGAATAAAATATATCAGAATCTATCATAAATAAGAACAAATTTTTATGGCATGGTATAAAACTAAAAAAAATACTTTTAAACACAATCTAGAGTATAATATAGCTAGAATAAGTAAATTATTCCATTCAAACATTCACATGGATATTCTACTATCAAAATAATCATAAGTAATATCAATAACTAAACTCATAATGATGGAATGTATACTACCGTACATCATAACCATACTGTCAAAGCACCATGTCCAGACCATACATAAACGGGTAAGACGTTAGTCAAAACCAAAACTAGTTTGTCTCTTGAGAGACACCAATGCATCTTGGGGCTTTAATTAACCGGTCCCCAACCCATATGCCTTTCATTAACCAATCCCCAACCTATTGGTACTCTATTAATCATTCCCCAAAATGTCATTTGATAATTATAATTCATTCCTATTTTGAAATTCTTGAATCATAAACAATACAAAAATGTACATTAAAATGAGTATATAAAATGTTAATACATTTACCACAAACCATGAATGGTATCAAACGAGGAAATCCACATTCAAAAAAAATCATATCCCCTTTAATGAAATATGGTAAATGAAATAATAATCCATACACCTCAATCAAACATATGATCCAACAATTTATGTAGAAATAGATTAAAATACCTTATTAAAAGCATTAAAAATTCCTGATAAAATACCATTTTTCATTTAAATTATCTATTAAAAAGTTTAACATTTAAGAAACACAACACCTAAAAAGATATTTTTTAATCAAGTGTATCATACCACATTGAAATATTTGATAGAAATTCAAAATTTAATATTTAAAAATTTTCATGTACATAAAAATAAATCCATAAAACCCATTTTAAAACATGGACATGAATGGGAAATATTTAGAAGAATAATTCCTAGAAACATCTAAAAAAATGATTTAGTTAAATATTGCCTTAAATAAAACCTATAAATTATTAATATTGAAAATATTTTCCGGAAATATGGACATGGATGATAAATATTTCATATTAGATACTTATGTATAAATAATCTCAGATAATAATGAGATTGAGAAATCAACCCTTATCATAGGACCAATTCCCTCTATATGATTCTAAAACATAGGTATAGTGGATTTAAACATATTATAAATTCTACCGTAATAATAATAAAATTTATGATATCGGATATGATTGATTGATGACTTTATATTACCCATTTAATAACTATTCCAATTAAAGTAACATTTTAGGTAATAACCTATTTATTTATCATATGTGTTTTTATGTGTTTTTATTATAATATTACATAGATCATTATTTACTTACTTAAATAATGTGAAAAATGAATTATATATAATATATATTCATTATATAAATAATATATATATATATATATATATATATATATATGAAATATATTACACCGTTAATGGTGATGGAAGGTCATACGTATGCATTAATGCTGTTTCAGTTTTCTAATTGTATTGAATGGATAAAATTAAATGAAATATAAATATAAATATAAATATATTATTACATGAGAATTATTATTTCATATATTTCATTGATATTCATTATGTATATTTTTTTAATCATTCTTGAATGGTAAACATGGAAAATGAATCTTGTAGCATCGTGAAGATAGTAAGCTGTATATATGAACAAGCGACGATATCTTCACCATAATGGGAAATGGATTTTTTAAGTAAATTATAAAGAATAAATTCATTAAATATTTACTGTTTATATCTATTTTATTCATCAGTATATCCATCCAAATAATGTGGTAATTAAAAAAAATCACCGCAATAAGGATATGATAAGTTGTACATACACACGAACGGTGAAATTTTTTTGTATGATGGATAAAAGAAATAATATTTATGTACTATAATCATATTAAAATCTCAAGAAATATAGGATTCTACAGTTTTTACTTTAGTATGAAAAAAATAGTAAGTGTAAGTAGAATTTGATAATAAATTTAATTGACTTGGTAAAACAATTACCCCTCCTTTGATTATCTCATTTTGATTTATATAAAATGACTTATTATGAAGCATTTATTCCAATATTATGGCCTATAAAATGTTTTTAGAGATATTTTAAATATAAATGGGTAGGGTTTTCTGAGAAAAATAGATTTAGAGGTGTGAATAAAATAGAATGAGATGTCTACTTTTATAAGAGAGTGGATGGTCACTTTAGAAAACTCCAAAAATATTAATTTAATATAAATTGATTTTAGATTTGAAATAGCTCCCCAGTTATTTATTTAAAGTCTTTGATTTGGATGGGTCCAAATCCTCTCAATCAATTAATTTTATACTTGTTTATGTCACAATATTAAAATTATCTTTTTCCTTTATCCCTTAGTAAAAAAATTTAAGTCTTACCATGACTACATGTCTTTAAACACTATGGGGTTAATTTATTTAATAAAAAATGTCAAAAAAACCCAAATTGTGTCTTTTATTACATATTTATCATTATCTTAGTAATTTTTCAAAAATAATGTTTTTTATGAATTTTACATAATTTAATAATATATTATTTATTTGAAAATCTTATTCATGTCAATTTTGAAAATATTTATTAATTGATATTTTAAAAAATCAAAACAACTTAATTCCTTATAAAAAATACCTTAAATCATCCCTAACATGTCAAATTTGTCCATACAATTGATTGATTGTATAAAATATTTCAAATTATATTTATTTTAATATTATCAAAATCATTTATTTGATTCTTCCTTTAATAAATCAATTATCACATCATCATTGTGTCCCTATTTAATTTTATTATTTATTTTATAAAAATAAAAATAAATTACCATGATTTGTGTAAAAATATTATCTGTATAAATAATATTTATAGTTTACCATATCACATATATATCCTCATATTAAAAATATTTTACTTGTTAAAAACACAAGTATGAAAAATTAGATTTTCGTTAAATATTATATCATAAAAATATCAAAGTAATCCATATTACTACAAGTTGTTCCAAAATAGATTGAAGGATTATATTGGTCGAAAAAAATTCATCCAATTAAACTATTACATGTGTTAGGGTAAGTTTATAAGGCTTATAATATTTTTTTCACCCATAATTACCCATTCTTCCATTAACCGTTGTAAAAAAACTAATGTTACTATTCAAAAAAAAGTAGATCCTATTAGACCAAAAATTCTATACTTATTCCAACCATGTATTTATGATTTTATAAATTCAATTACTGAAATATGAAAATTAGGTTTAATGGTAATCCTGCAGATGTGGCAAGAAGGCGGGTAAAAGAGATGTTCAAAAGTTCAATAAAATTTTATATCTTATTTAACTATATAAATGATTCCAATTACCTAAATTATATTAATATATTTATTATTAAACTATTGTGAAACTAAAATAAATTTAAATTAATATAATTAACTTAATTAATGTTTCAGTTTTTAATAACAATATAGTATTGCCAACTACTCATAAAAAATTGAAACTGTTCTGAAAAATACCAAAACAATCACCCTTAGATAATATTAAAATTCAGAATTAAAAAATGAATTTTATTTTTAAAAATAAAATTTATAGATTCCATAATGTGTTTAATAATATTCATTACCTATTTTTAAATGGCTAGTTTTATAGATCATGGGGAACTCGAACTCAGTGTTCTGTGCAATGCAAGCTATTGAAGAAGCTAAATTTTAAAAGAGGCATAATGTGAAATCTTGGGGGTCAAAACCTCCCCTCTTATAAAAAATTACATTCTCAAAATATTTTATTTTGTGTTTAGAAAGTAAGGTTTGACTTTTCAAAATTCCTTTATTGAAGTCCCACATCAGAACAAGGGTTGATAAAACATTTACTTTACAAGTATTAAGTAGAAGTAATAAGTGTACCAAAGATAACACATACAAGGGTTAAATATAGAATAAAATGAAAGGGAATGAAAAATTTAACCACCAAGTACTGATAGATAGTGATAGATAACACAGTTAGGAGAATATTAATAACAGAAAAACTATTAATCTACCATGATCTAAGGGACCATTTGATTAATTGAAAAAAGTACTATGATAGAATTTTTGGTTTCAAGATCCTTTCCCTAGAGATGAACAATTTTTTTTACTATTAAGATAAGTGATTAATTGATTTATATCTATTTCAGGAAAATAATATAATACTTTTGTTGTGATTTTATCTTTTTTCATTTCATCCCTTACACCTAGAAATGAATGTTCAAAATGAATTTCTCATGCATAAAGTGGTTTTTATAAAAAATAAGGCCTTCAAGTATTTTCTTCATCTTCTGAATGTTTACTAAAACCAAAAACATTATCACAAAGTATCAAATAAAAAATACTTTAAACTCAATCAATTATATCCAATCTTCAAATTACTCTATTCCAACCTTAAAAATTCTCTATAAAATAATTTCTCTTAATTAACTGTCTAAAAAGTTCTCCAATAGTCCAAAATAGTTTGTAACAATAGATTCCCAAAAGAAAACAATGTAGCTCTTATTTACACATAACAAATATTTTAACACCTTAAAACCCTTACTGAAAACATTCATGCCTCCAAATACTTAAATATAAGGTATTGTAGTACAATACTTATATATCTCATGATTATTATAAATAGAACATAATAACATAATTAGTGAATCCCAAAACAAAAATACATTAATTATTACACTTTAATTGTAGTAACATCAAATGATTAATCTTGATCCCTTTCCTTCTTCTGAGATATATTTCTATGATGCTTGGGAAAATAAATTTCATCATATCCCATATCATTAAAAAAATTCATTGAACATTTATAGATTATTTCGTTCCCTTACAATCACATGCTTGGTGAACCTTCTCACTGCACTTATAACACGCTCCCATTACATTTATGAATGTACTACAGTGTTTCTTCCCACAATTACCACATTTGGTAACATTATTCTTTCCATTTTTTAATTTATACATAATTTTCACCACCATTCTCAGATTCTCTGGATCTTCGTTAAACTCATAGGACATAGAAAAATATTTCTCTATCTTGATAGAACATGAGACTATATCTTTGTGTAATGTCAATGTTTTGGATACCAATTGCTTTTAGATAAATGAATTTAACCCATCAAAGGCATGCTAAATCTTACTTGTTCAGTTACATTTTTATTCTACAACATTCCTTTTTAATAATCTCAAGATGGAATCATATTTAGAAACATTCTCTTAATACTTTTGTATCAAATTTTAGTATTTTACTCCATATTATCTCTATTTTCATGAGGGAAGTACTTTTCCATGAAAAATTCTTTAAAATAATTCCATTTCTTACATTAAATTTATTCTACCTCTTTCATTTTTTGAATCAGCAATGATAATTGATATGCATGTCTTGAGAGATGATAAACATAAATTACAACCTTCTCCCTTTTTTTCTTACAAAAGTAAGAAATATTTTCTATAAGGACATTATCAATTTCATAGCTATAAACAGATTTATAGTCCAACTTAATGTTGGATGTTGTTGTCTTATGAAGTAGGTTTACATTTTTCCTTGACATTTTGGATCATGATGCTTAATTTTAGTAAAGTTGTTATACATAACTTGAGTTAACTATCCTAGTTTACATATATTCTATTCAGCACTAGTTGTATTTCAATAACCACTATCATTGTATTATATAGGATGGAAATCCGTACATATATTTTGTGCATTGATATATTTCCCATTCTTTCCACTGGGTCCTATTTTAAAATAATGGAATACAATATATTATATCATAAAATTACGAAAAATAATATATTCTCACATATTAGTGAATCACATAACCAAAATTAATAATTTAGGTTTGACAAATATTGAAATTATAAATATGGTTTATTTATGGAAATATTTACTTTTAAATCAATCAGAATTGTTTGTAAAGTTAATTTGAATTCTTCTAACCATTTCCCATGGGAGTTTCAATCCATGTAAATAGAAAGCATGTTCTTCTGTACTAGGTTACCCCTAGTCAGGCATGAGACACCTTGATAGAGTATTCACCCGTAGGTACATCTATGCCAGAACCATGTCCATTTATAGTATCCAAATAGGGATGTACGTATAGGAATACACACAAAACACCCACATTAAAATTATAGGATGTTCTTCTATTCATATACTTAATGTCTATCTTAGGGGTTTTCTCCCTAACCAATGATTTCTAAATATAATTTATATTATTATTTTTAAACTTTCATTGATACCAATAACTGTTCCCTGACCCCAATACTGTAGAGCTAGTTAATTATTTTAATACATTGGAATTATTAGAAGGAATCATATTATGAAGGACTGATCAATATAACATTCTTGTAAAATAGATTACATACATGATCATTATATTAAAATTTGAAACATAAAATAATATATAAATAATACATTGAGAACACCATTATTCGTTTTTCTTAACTATTATTTTCAACCATGATACACATCATACCGTCCACAAAAAGTAAAAAAAATAAGAAATAGGTTAGTTCAGATGCTCAATAAGGGTAAACGAAATAAAGGATGCTGTCATAAATTAGTATAAACTATTTAGTCATGGAATAAAACTGAAACTCACTATTATTCCCTATATTGTTGAGTATAATATGGTTATAATAAATAAAATAATTCAAATTAAACATTTACATGTATATTATACTATCTAAATAATCACATGTAAAATCAATAAATAAATTCATAATGAGGGAATGCCTAATATTGAACATCATAACCATACCATTGAGGCCTTGTTCAGATGGCATACATAAATTGGAATGACATTAGTAAAAACCCATACTAGTTTGTCTCACGATAAATAATGATGTATTGAGGGGATTTCATTAATTTGTCCCTAACCCATAAGAATTTAATTAGCCAGTACCCAACCTAGTGAGATTTTATTAACCTGTCCTGAACCCATCACTTACTAAATCCAATGCATTCCTCATATGAAAAGTTTCAAACATATCTAACATAAATATTCTCATTAAAACTATTATAAGGAATGTTAATACATTTACCATAAACCGTGAATTGTATCGATGGAGAACATCCAAAGTAAATAAACTCATAAACCATAAAATTCATTAAGTTAAATGAAATCATAATAGATAAACCTCAATTAAACATAATATCCAACAATTTATGGTGACCTAGATGAAAATACTCTAACAAAATCAATTAAATTTGTTTTTGGAAAAAATATCATTTTTCATTGAAATAAATTATTCAAAATCCACAAAATTCTAAAATGATGTATTTAAAAATATATTTTTGAATAAACATATCCCATTAAACTTTTAATCATTCGAGATAAATTAAAAAATTATCATTTAAATATATTTATATCATTATCAATAAATCCATAAAACCGATTTGAATACCTGGACATAAATGAGAATGATTTTGAAAAATAAATCATAGAAACATTTAAAACAATGTTTTAGTTAAATATTCCCTTACATAAAACATTAAATATATACCCTTTGAAAACAATTTTAAGAAACCTGGTAACAGATGATAAATATGTCATAGTATAAACGTATAAACAATCTCAGAAAATTATGTGTAACGCCCCGACCCCAGTTACCCAGAGTCGGTGCGTTATTACATAACATTGGCATGATCGCAAGAAAGATCAAATCTCGAAAGACCGATTGGTTTAGTAGCCTTGGAAACACTAGATATATTCATAAGTTTTACATTACATCATAAAATGAAAAACTACTACAAAAACATAATGTTTCCACAGTCCACACTATAATCCCCTCATAATATCCCTGCAGGTCATTCATAACTTACATCTTCACATCCTGGGAAAAATAAAACATAGAAAAGGGGTGAGCTCAAATGCCCAATAAGGATAACAATATAGTGGAACATTCAAAAATAAGCATAAACATTTAAGGCAATGAATTACTAAAACAAAAGCCTTTTAAACTTGAACTTCAACATAGTATGGAAAAAGTAAAATGAAATAATGCCATTTACTTATTCACATGGATATTCTACTAATCGAATAATCACATGAAAAAATCAATAACCACTTTCATAATGTTGGAATGCATAATGCCAGACTATCATAACCACATAGCCAAGGCCTCGTGCCAAGACTACAAATAAGAGTTTGCCAAGGCCATGTGCCAAGACACTAGTTTGTCTCATGAGACCTACCGATGCATCGAGGAGCTATAGCGGGCTCCACCCATCACATATTAAGTCCAATGCATTCCCATATGAAAAGGTTTAAACATAACATAAACATTCGTATTAAAACTAGCATACGAAATGTCAATAATTTCACCATAAACTATAAATGGTATAAAAATAGCACATCCACAGTCAAACATATCACAAAACCTTTAATACAATATAGAAGTTTTGTATCATAATAAATCAACTTCAAATAAGCGTAAAATCCGTCAAAGGATGTTGACATAGATGAAATCAAAACACTTTTTAGAGAAATATCTCTTTCTATTTTTTAAATCATTTAAGATCCATATAAAATAAAACATTTTCTTGAAAATATTCTTATAAGCTTTTAAGGGAAGCTTTGACGATTTTATAACGGAGGAAAATAACTGCACCCGTCGTATAAGTAAAAAAAACATTCTTATCTTAATTCTGTCGAAAAGGTTAAAAAGGACCTTATTTTGAAAACGACGGAAAGATTCCTTTATAAACCTCTTATAAAAAGTCAAACAAGGGTATAAATGACTTTAACCCATATTCTTGTAAATAATAAATATGTTTTGAAATACATTTTGAAGAATACATGGATGTGGATGATAAAGGGATCCCAGTAGATTATTACGTATAAACAACCTCAGATAATGAAGAGATTGTGAAATAACCCTTACCTTGTACTTTTCCTCTGTTGGGGTAGGTTAACCTCCTATATAATGGTTAAATAATTATTATTAAATTATACAAGAATCATATACATTAATATGATATCATATATGATCTTTTAACATTGCTTTATTAATAATATCTTAGTATTATCGTCGTTTCGGGTGATAATCGATTCGTTCTTCTTAAATGTTTGGTTACGTAAGAAATGTTTGTAATGGATAGATTATATCTTATTCATAATCATAATGATATTAACATTATTTTTAACCCTAAAATTAGAATAAGACTTGAATGGATACGATGGAGAATGAATCTCATCGCGTTCGTGGAGACGGTAGTCCGTACGTACGCACGAACGCTACTTCCATTTAATTTTTATTTTAAAAGAATCTAATCCAAATGATACATAGGTATATTACTATTACAGTATAATATAATATTTTATATATGTTACTTAAGTTCATTAACATCATCCTTTATACGTTCCATGTGTGGTATGAACGAGTCATATCATTTTAAGGGGGCGGTAGTCCGCACTTCCTCAAATGAAATTATCGTATGTATATACAACATGAAACAAATAATGGTATGAAATAAAATGGAATTACAGAATCTTATATATAAAATATATATCATTAATATCATATTTAATTACAGTTCTATCATAATGGCCACCATGAGAGGCGGTAAGATGTATTTGAACAATCATCATTTCGTGAGGCGTTAGTTTGCCATCCACAGAAACATTATGTTCATCATCCATTAGATGGAGTTGTGTGTATGTGTAGTTTGAATCCTTCTTATAACAACATCCTAGTATATTGTGGATACTGGTGTTGTTACAAAAGAATGGAAATAAAAAGATTTTGGGGGTTGGAGAAGCAAAATAAATGAAAATAATTTAAGAGAAATCGTTACCTTTAATTTAGGTAACTCACTTTGGTTGGAACCAAAGGACTTCGTGAAATGCTTTCTGCCTAAGGGGAAGCTTCAAGGAGGAGGAGAGGGATGTGGGGAGCTTATTTGGTAAGGGTTTGGACGAGCCAAGTGGCTTGAGAGGTGTTAGGAATGAGTAGAAGTGGTCTCCTTTTATAAGGGAGAGGAGGGGCTCTTTAGGAAAGAGTGAAAGTATTACTTTATAATATAATTATATTCGGTTTATAATTGTCCAAAAATCATTGAGGTCGAAGATACGATGACTCATATTCTAAATAACATCAACCAATAAGAATTGGACAGGTTTTAGATAATATTTTAATCATTATAATCTTATTTATTTAAATGATTTATTAATGAGGTAAACATTGCATCATTATTGTGTCATTAATAATTTAAATTATTTGATGTCTAAAAATTATAAATAAAATATCATTATGTAGGAAATAGTTTTATCTTTCTAATGAATATTTATAATCGGAAATCCAACATGTATAACCCTATGTAAAAATTGTTCTTCTAAAAGATGTAAGCTTATGCCATTTTTATTTTTATTTTAACTTTATTAATATAATGTATCCCTACCACATACAAGTGGCTCCAAGGGGTCCCCAAATCGACCCATGGATGCCCATGGTCGGGTATGTGTCCACCAATAAGGTTAGGATACGTTTTAGGGTAATTTTGTATTATTATAATATTATTTTTTTAACCCTTATTTACCTGATTTACCGTTTAACCATGGTAAATAAAATATTTACCGCAGTAATTATTCAAAATGTCTAAAAATAAAAGTTACCTATTTACACAATATGAACATACTGATTCCAAATATGGAATCCATTTTCCTAAATTCAAAACACAGAAGTGGCAGAAATTAATTTAAAATTAATTCCCGCTGTGAAAACAAAAAGCGTGTTTTTAAGAGATAATAACTATCAAAAGATTGACACTTGTTTATGTTCGGTTTAATTGTAAAATTATGTCCAATGACCAACATTATATTAAATGGTAAAA
This sequence comes from Viscum album, assembly GCA_963277665.1. Classification (NCBI taxonomy): domain Eukaryota; kingdom Viridiplantae; phylum Streptophyta; class Magnoliopsida; order Santalales; family Viscaceae; genus Viscum; species Viscum album. The sequence goes on along the minus strand of OY728143.1, from coordinate 1,664,900,185 downwards.
ATATATTCTTAATATACTTTAAAACTTCTAAAATTCATAATTTATCATTATTAAATATTTTCATTAAAAAAGTTGTTTTTAATTAAAATTTAGTAATGTTCACTATTCATCAAAATATAAAAGTTATCCGAAAAGTACCAAAATTTTACCTTAGGGTAAATTCGACACTACGAATCCAAAAATGAAGTCAATTTTGAAATATAAAATATATATAATTTCAAAAAGTAGGTATTACTATTCATAACGGCTAGTTTGATCGGTTGTGGTGTGTGTTAAAACTCGAAGTTGCGTACAACACACGCTGCTGTATTATTCAAAGGAAAGTGTACCGTGGAAGCTTGGGATGTTTCATTTTAAATTTTTTGATGTCCCCATTTAGTCAAAAAGTTTAAAATATTTTATTTAAAAAGGGTTCACTATTAAAAGTTGATAAAAGTGCAATACTGAAAATGAATTCATTCTTGCATTATATCTAAGAAACTCATAATATGGATTCTAAAATTATAAGGATTATATAAAGTTTAAAATTTAGATAATACTATTCATAACCTCTTTTGAATGGCTTTTTTTTGTAAGTCATGGTGTGATTGAACTCGGTGTTGCGTGTAGTGCAAGTTATTGAATTATTTTGAAGAAATAACACACTATGAAATCTTGGGGTGTTACATTCTCCCCTCCTTCAATAAATTGTGTCCTCGCAATTTGAAATTGTTCTTCGAAAATAAAAGGTTGAAAATAGAAAACATATTTGTGGGAAAACCCACATCAGAAATTGGGTTACTAAAATTTAGTCTTAATATGAGGAAAAGAGAAATGAAAGGGTCACCACCAAATTATGATCTCGATTAGGAGAACATTGGTGGCAATTAGAGACATATAATTGGAGGAAAAACGTAAATATTTATAGGTAGTGATTGAGGTCATCAATCACAAACAAGTTTATAATTTAGGTCCTTAAATTCATCAATCTATGATGATTTGAAATACCATCGGTTCAACAAAAGATAGGGTATTATGATAACACATTTTTGACGTTTTAAAATATCTTAGTTGAAATCCCACATCGAAAAATAAATTAATGAGGCCTCTATTTAAAATAAAGAGTTGAAAGTATGAAGATTACCGAAAATAACACATACTAGGGTTCCATGTAGGAAAATATGGATATGGAAGAAAAATCTAACCATCAATTATCTGATGGAGAGTGGTAGAGAGCATGGCTATGAAAAGGCCAACAATCCCGAAGCCATAAATTAGTGATGATTTAAGGTACCATCTAGGAAAACATTTTTGTTCTAAGATGCTTTTCTTAATGTTGAGGAATTTATTTATGAGATTGGCTAAGATCATAAGAAGATATAATTACTTTATAATTAGAGTTTTATCCATTAATAATTTTCTACCACAAACTCATCTTTCACTCTAAAAGATAATAGAATGTAAAAAAAATTCTATTTACACTATTCGTATAGGGTTCCAAAATAAACGAATTTATAATTCATCTACATGATATTTTAATAAAAACTACATTATTTAATCCAGGACATCTCATGGGCTAGTGGTAGGTGATACACCCTTGTCGCCCTTCGGTTGCGGGTTCAAGTCTCGCAGCCTTGCCGGACGCGACGGGTTGCCGCCCGACCTCCGGGTTGTCCTTTTATGGCAATCCAAAATAATCCAAACTAGAACTATCCAAAATAGTTCTATCCAAACTCACAGTCCAAGATTTATAAGTAAGGTAAACATAATATAGATCCTTTTTACACCGTAATAGCATATGAATACCTTCATCATGTATTACCATATTCCTTATTGATTACATTCATGCTCCCTTATTCCATATAGAATGCTGGATATACTTCATTAATCCAAAAATGTTTTAAACTCCAACAATGATGGAATGTACAAATCATTAATCAGTTCCAAGGTAGTCAAGAATATCCAATATAATTTATCCAAAACAGTCACATATTATTCCAAAATCACTACCTCAGTATCAGAACTATATTATGATTTATCATTCTCTCAACCATATATTTTCCAAAAATTTATCCTGCTATTGAGTCACTTTTCTTTGTTCCACACAATCTCAAGTCCTTAATGAAATAGTACTGCAGTACAATCCTTATATACTCCATAATTATTATAACAAGTACATTGTTGATACAACACTCAATTGACATAATCAACATAAGAACTCTAATCATTCCTCTCCATCTGTGGTAGTATCATAACTTGATTATTATCAAATAACATCATTTGTAGCATAGTCTGATGACTGGGAAATAGGTTCACGTAGTGTCCAAACTCCTTGCAAATGAAGCATTGTACATTTGAAACCATTTTCTTACCCTTGCAGTCACGTACTTTGTTCCCTTTTCCTCCACACTTATAACAAACCCCCATTCCTTTCAGGCAAGTTCCAGGGTGTTTCTTTCCACAGTTACCACATATGGGAAAATTATTCTTTTCCCTCTTCCCTTTATCCATCTTTCTCTCTTCCATCCTTTTCTTCTCTTGCTTCCCTTCAAAGCCATAGGACTCAGTAAACTCTTTACATATCTTATCAACACATGATGTTATTTCTTAATATGATGATAATACATGGGAGACTATTTCTCTTATAAATTCTAGCTTAAGACCATGAAAGATATGATCCTTCCGTCTCTTTGGATCATGTGCATTTCTGGAGTTCTCATTCCTTCTACTGGGCGCCATTTCTAAACAATGGCATACACTAGATCCGTTTATGAATCAAAATACATAATCCCATACTTATAAAACACTTAACATAAATTGAACTATTTATGGATATAATCCATAATCATAAAAATGTTTTCTTTGAGGAAGTATATACTCATAACGCCTTCATAATAATTTGTAAAGAAAATGAGAGTTATCCTAAGAATATCCCCCGGGGGTGTCGTAACCAAGAGTGCAGCAAGGCCCGTTGTCGTGCACCAGTTCCCGTTCGAGTCTAGATCAAAGCGGTGTTTTCGGGTTTTACCCCTAGCTACATCTGTGCCAGATCCGCCTCTACCTGCTCGTATCCAGACAGGGATGTATTGCTCGGAAAACTCACAAAATCTCTACAATACCAAAATTCTAGGAAGTTCTTCTATACTAATCCTCAAAGTTCATCTTAGGTCTACGTGCTCTAATCAGAGTTTATCTAAATCTAGCTTCCAAGGTTTGTACTAAACTTCCTCTGATACCAACTGTAACGCCCCGACCCCAGTTGCCCAGAGTCGGTTCATTATTACATAACATTGGCATGATCGCAAGAACGATCAAATCTCGAAAGACCGATTGGTTTAGTAGCCTTGGAAACACTAGATATATTCATAAGTTTTACATTACATCATAAAATAAAAAACTACTACAACAACATAATGTTTCCACAGTCCACACTATAATCCCCTCATAATATCCCTGCAGGTCATTTATAACTTACATCTTCACATCCTGGGAAAAATAAAACATAGAAAAGGGGTGAGCTCAAATGCCTAGTAAGGATAACAATATAGCGGAACATCCAAAAATAAGCATAAACATTTAAGGCAATGAATTACTAAAACAAAAGCCTTTTAAACTTGAACTTCAACATATTATAGCAAAAGTAAAATGAAATAATGCCATTTACTTATTCACATGGATATTCTACTAATCGAATAATCACATGCAAAAATCAATAACCACTTTCATAATGTTGGAATGCATAATGCCAAGCTATCATAACCACATAGCCAAGGCCTCGTGCCAAGACTACAAATAAGATTTTGCCAAGGCCTTGTGCCAAGACACTAGTTTGTCTCATGAGACCTACCGATGCATCGAGGAGCTATAGCGGGCTCCACCCGTCACATATTAAGTCCAATGCATTCCCATATGAAAAGGTTTAAACATAACATAAACATTCGTATTAAAACTAGCATACGAAATGTCAATAATTTCACCATAAACTATTAATGGTATAAAAATAGCACATCCACAGTCAAACATATCACAAAACCTTCGATACAATATAGAAGTTTTGTATCATAATAAATCAACTTCAAATAAGCGTAAAATACGTCAAAGGATGTTGACATAGATGAAATCAAAACACTTTTTAGAGAAATATCTCTTTCTATTTTTGAAATCATTTAAGAGCCATTTAAAATAAAACATTTTCTTGAAAATATTCTTATAAGCTTGTAAGGGAAGCTTTGACGATTTTATAACGGAGTAAAATAACCGCACCCGTCGTATAAGTAAAAAAAACCATTCTTATCTTAATTCTGTCGAAAAGGTTAAAAAGGACCTTGTTTTGAAAACGACGGAAAGATTCCTTTATAAACCTCTTATAAAAGTCAAACAAGGGTATAAATGACTTTAACCCATATTCTTGTAAATAATAAATATGTTTTGAAATACATTTTGAAGAAAACATGGATGTGGATGATAAAGGGATCCCAGTAGATTATTACGTATAAACAACCTCGGATAATGAAGAGATTGTGAAATAACCCTTACCTTGTACTTTTCCTCTGTTGGGGTAGGTTAACCTCCTGTATAATGGTGAAATAAGTATTATTAAATTATACAAGAATCATATACATTAATATGATATCATATATGATCTTTTAACATTGCTTTATTAATAATATCTTAGTATTATCGTCGTTTCGGGTGATAATCGATTCGTTCTTCTTAAATGTTTGGTTACGTAAGACATGTTTGTAATGGATAGATTATATCTTATTCATAATCATAATGATATTAAAATTATTTTTAACCCTAAAATGAGAATAAGACTTGAATGGATACGATGGAGAATGAATCTCATCGCGTTCGTGGAGACGGTAGTCCGTACGTACGCACGAACGCTACTTCCATTTAATTTTTATTTTAAAATAATTGAATCCAAATGATACATAGGTATATTACTATTCCAGTATAATATAATATTTTATATATGTTACTTAAGTTCATTAAAACCATCCTTTATACGTTCCATGTGTGGTATGAACGAGTCATATCATTTTAAGGGGGCGGTAGTCCGCACTTCCTGAAATGAAATTATCGTATGTATATACAACATTAAACGAATAATGGTATGAAATAAAATGGAATTACAGAATCTTATATATAAAATATATATCATTAATATCATATTTAATTACAGTTCCATCATAATGGCCACCATGAGAGGCGGTAAGATGTATTTGAACAATCATCGTTTCGTGAGGCGTTAGTTTTCCATCCACAGAAACATTATGTTCATCATCCATTAGATGGAGTTGTGTGTATGTGTAGTTTGAATCCTTCTTATAACAACATCCTAGTATATTTTGGATACTGGTGTTGTTACAAAATAAAGTAAATAAAAAGAGTTTGGGGGTTGGAGAAGCAAAATAAATGAAAATAATTTAAGAGAAATCGTTACCTTTAATTTAGGTAACTCACTTTGGTTGGAACCAAATGACTTCTTTAAATGCTTTCTGCCTAAGGGGAAGCTTCAAGGAGTAGGAGAGGGATGTGGGGAGCTTATTTGGGCAGGTTTTGGACGAGCCAAGTGGCTTGAGAGGTGTGAGGAATGAGTTGAAGTGGTCTCCTTTTATAAGGGAGAGGAGGGGCTCTTTAAAAAAGAGTGAAAGTATTACTTTATAATATAATTATATTCGGTTTATAATGGTCCAAAAATCATTGAGGTCGAAGCTAGGATGACTCATATTCTAAATAACATCAACCAATAAGAATTGGACAGGTTTTAGATAATATATTAATCATTATAATCTTATTTATTTAAATGATTTATTAATGAGGTAAACATTCCATCATTATTGTGTCATTAATAATTTAAATTATTTGATGTCTAAAAATTATAAATAAAATATCATTATGTAGTAAATCTTATTATCTTTCTAATGAATATTTATAATCGAAAATCCACCATGTATAACCCTATGTAAAAATTGTTTTTCTAAAAGATGTAAGCTTATGCCATTTTTATTTTTATTTTAACTTTATTAATATAATGTGTCCCTACCACATACAAGTGGCTCCAAGGGGTCCCCAAATCGACCCAAGGATGCCCATGGTCGGGTATGTGTCCACCAATAAGGTTAGGACACGTTTTAGGGTAATTTTGTATTATTATAATATTATTTTTTTAACCCTTATTTACCGGATTTACCCTTTAACCATGGTAAATAAAATATTTACCACAGTAATTATTCAAAATGTCTAAAAATAAAAGTTACCTATTTACACAATTTGAACATACTGATTCCAAATATGTAATCCATTTTCCTAAATTCAAAACACAGAAGTGGCAGAAATTAATTTAAAATTAATTCCCGCTGTCAAAACAAAAAGCGTGTTTTTAAGAGATAATAACTATCAAAAGATTGACACGTGTTTATGTTCGGTTTAATTGTAAAATTATGTTCAATTACCAACATTATATTAAATGGTAAAAATATATTCTAAATATACTTTAAAACTACTAAAATTCATAATTTATCATTATTAAATATTTTGATTAAAAAAGTTGTTTTTAATTAAAATTTAGTAATTTTCACTATTCATCAAAATATAAAAGTTATCAGAAAAGTACCAAAATTTCAGCTTAGGGTAAATTCGACACTAAGAATCCAAAAATGAAGTCAATTTTGAAATATAAAATATATATAATTTCAAAAAGTAGGTATTACTATTCATAACGGCTAGTTTGATCGGTTATGGTGTGTGTTAAAACTCGAAGTTGCGTACAACACACGCTACTGTATTATTCAAAGGAAAGCGTACCGTGGAAGCTTGGGATATTTCATTTTAAATTTTTTGATGTCCCCATTTAGTCAAAAAGTTTAAAATATTGTATTTAAAAAGGGTTCACTATTAAAAGTTGATAAAAGTGCAATACTGAAAATGAATTCGTTCTTGCATTATATCTAAGAAACTCATAATATGGATTCTAAAATTATAAGGATTATATAAAGTTTAAAATTTAGATAATACTATTCATAACCTCTTTTGAATGGATTTTTTTTTGTAAGTAATGGTGTGATTGAACTCGGTGTTGCGTGTAGTGCAAGTTATTGAATTATTTTGAAGAAATAACACACTATGAAATCTTGGGGTGTTACATTATGAGATTGCGAAATTAACCCTTACCATATGTATAATTCCCACTGTACTTGTCTAAAATAACCGTATATTTTTTTTCAAAATATTATTATTTTATGTATTTATATTACCCATTAATTAACTATTCCTTGTTAATGTAACATTTTTGGTAATAACTGCTTTTCTTATCGTCAGTGTTTTGACCTGTTTTTCCTAATCCTATTACATTGATCATGATATAATTACATTAATAATGTACATGAATTATATATCATATATATTCATTATATAAATATATCTAACATACAGATATATGAAATGGAATACACTGTTCATGGATACGTTAGTCCATATGTATGCATGAACGCTATTTCTATATTCTTATCGTATTGAATGTAAAAAAGTAAGTGAAATATATGAATATTTAAATTATTCCTGTAGAATTATTATTTCATTTATTTTATGAAAATTCATTATATATATATATTTTAAAATAATTCATGAATGGTTAATTTGGAGGATAAATCTCATCGCATCAGGGAGACGGTAAGTCGTATGTATGCACGAGCGAAGATACCATTCCATTAATGGTAAAGGGGTAAGGAAATGAATGGTATGATAATTATTAAAAATAAATATCATTCCATATTTATTATTTATATACATAATATTCATAATTATACCCATCTAAATAAATTGTTAATGAATAAGAGTTTACAATACAACGTGGAGACGACAACTTGTACATATGAACATGGGGTGGTATTGTTTTTCTTGGGATGGATAAAAGAAATAATATGGTTGTATCAAAATAATGATAAATATAATAATATATATTATTAAATATTTGTTAATTTATAATGTAAAAAACATAGGAATAAGAAGTATTAATGTAAAATAATTTTGATTGAACTGGAAAAACAATTACCTTTTCTTCGATTACCTCATTTTTAGTTTCACAAAATGACTTTCTTGGTTGGATTTATGCCCAAATTATGGATTATAAGTTGAATTGAGTAATTTTTTAAGGATAAATGGTTAGTTTGTATTGAATAAAATTGGATTTATAGGTCTGAAAGAAAGATATGGATAAGTTCCCTTTTATAAAAGATATGAGGGGCACTTTTGGAAACTCAAAAAATATTAATTTAATATAAATTGATTTTAGATTTAAAATATATCCATAGTGATTTATTTAGATTATAAAATGAGTATGGGTTTAAATACTCTAAATTAATGAATTTTAGACATTTTGATGACATAATATTAACATTTTATTTTAGCATTAACCCTCAGATAAATAGTTTGACTCTTACCATGACTACATGTCTTTTTACACTAAAGGGTTAATATATGTAATATAAAATGAATAAAAAACCCCAACTAGGTAAATTATGAAATATTTAATATTATCCACGATATTTTTCAGAAATATATATTTCTATGATTTCTATATCATTTAATAAAATATTTTGTTTAATTATATATCATTTATGTCAATTTTAACAGTGTTTATTATTTTACTTTTTAAAAAATCATAACTACTTGATTAGTCCAAAAAGTCTACATTAACTCATCCAAAAAATTTAAAATTCCACCAATACATTCTTTTTTGTAATAAAATATTTATAATTATATTTATTTTAATATTATCAATATCATTTATTTCATTCACTCTTTTATAAATCAATTACTGCATCATCATTATGTCACCATTTAATTAAATTATTTATTTTAAAAAATGATAAATATATTGAAATTATGTATAATATAATTTAACATTATATATAATATTTATAGTTGACCAGATCACTTATATGACCACATATTTAAAAAAATTTACTTGAAAAAAAAAATTTGGTTTTTTATTTCATTTCGTATCATAAATATATTAAATTAATAAAAGTGACTCCAAGTGGTCCCAAAATAGAATCAATGATTCTTTTAGTCAAAAAATATTATTTTGGTTAAATTAATTCATTTTTAGGGTAATTTTATTGGGTTTATTTTATTATTTCTACCCATAATTTTCTTATTTACACTTAATCATGGTAAAAAACTAATGTTACTATTAATTAAAAAAATTATGTTTTTTTATTATACCAAAAATTTCATACTAATTAAAACCACGTGTATATATTTTTCGAAATTCAATTCACCAAAATGGAAAAATTAAGTTTAGTGTTGATGCTGCAAATGTGGCGAGAAGGAGGGTAAAAGTGACATTCAAAAATTTCAATAAATTTTTATATATAATTATATTTTAAAAATGATCCCAATGACCTAATATGGATTAATATATATATTAATTATCTATTATTACTTTAAAATAATGTCATAGTTAAATAATTATTTCAATGAAATTTTTTTAACAACAATGCAATATTTTTAAATATTCATAAAAAAATTAAAATTTTCTGAAAAATACCAAAAATCAAACTAAGTTAATTTTCATATTAAGAATTCAAAAATAATGTATATTTTGAAAATTAAAATTTATAAATTTCATAATGTGGTTGATATAATTCAAAACTAGTTTTTAAACATCAAGTTTGATAAATCATGGGGTGCTTGAACTCTTTGTTTCATGCACTGTATGCTATCGAAGTGATTAAATTTACAAAAAAGAGACATAATTTAAAATCATAGTGTTAAAAATTCCATGTCAACTATGGGGTAATTTGTGCTCTGAGTGTAATAACTCGAATGATCTTTACCTCAATAATCCCACATTCAGAACATATGGTAATGATTTCATTGTATTTGGTTGGGGTTATATGTTTATGGTCTTTTGGAGACAAGGTCATATGCTTAACATCTATTGGGGACATTGTTTTTCAAAGATTTAACATATTTGGGAGACAAGATGGACATGGATATAAAATCATGTGGAGGTAAATTGCTATCAAATTAAATATCATCTGTGGGTAGGCTGGTGACAGATTTTAAATCTTATGGAAATAGGTTGGCCATAGATTTAACATCTTCTAGATCCAACTTTTTCATAGATATTATGTCGTGTGGGGAAAGGTAGGTCACACTTTTAATTTCATGTAGATATAATCTGATTATAGATTTAAAATGTTTTTGGGACATAATTTTTGGGGGTAGAGTGTTTCCCTGTGGGAGAATATCACACTTTAGAGTTGCATACTGATAATGGTAATACATGTAAATTTAATGGTGGTTTTGGGTTACTTGGAATGAAACATATAGTGGTATCCATGTCTATCCTATAATAAACGTTAGGTATTCATCCTAAAAAACATATTTGGATACAGAGACCAAAACCCATGTAGTTCGAGTGAATATTTTAGGCTCGTGTGTTATGACCGATCCATTTAGTCCATTTTCATGTTGTAAGGATACTCATTCAATGGAAGGATAGATAATAAGGAATGGTATGGTGTTTATTCATAGTGGATACCATGATTTTTGGGATTTCATCCCATTAAGGTGCGGGGATTATGCATATGGGTTTCCCTGGTGTTGTTGTTTCATCCATTGGTGGAGGAGGGGGTATCATCCCATGATGATCATACAAGGAGGCGTAATGTGTTCATCATATAGATTAGGGCTATAGTTTAATTCCATGTGATTAGGATGTTTTCATACTATATAGAATGGTTTAACTAGGATGTTGTGTTATGTTGTTTCACATCTTGAAGCATGGATGTAGGTGGGGAATACACCCATAGAGACCATTTCATAGTTTGAGAGATAGAAAATCATCTATCTATCTTAACATGGAAACGTGGATAGTTTCCCTTGATAATGTCACTTTTAGGGATTTCAGTATTACTTCATCGATTCCTAAATTAATTGCAAGGAACAACTATTAAAATGGTGACATGGAAAATGGGGATCCTAATGTTATAGTTCCCATAATTATGAGAAAAGGGAACTTTGGTGGCCTTGATTCGGAGAAATAGGTTATGAAACCAGCCAGAGCATTCTTGGAGCTTAACATCCAGACACAACGATTGATAACACCATTCATTGGATGTTTCAGGAATAAATGGACAACATTTGAATGTCATATGACAATTAAGACCCAAATATTTGTGAAGTTGGGTGTAATTAAAGGGGGAATCATGTAGGGATCTATGAGGTATTTTTCAAAAAGGTATATAGTTTTGTTATGTTCAAGGGTTTTTCAAAGAGGGGAGGTTTATTAATCAGGGATTCACTAAATTAGTAGACATTTTTGTCTCCGATAGGGTTAGTCTCAGGGAGGATAATTTTTTCCTGAAACCACTTGAATGGTTGGTAATTTTTATCTATGTAGAAGGTCATTGATCATCATGAAATGCATCTCTAGGGGTGTATTTGAGATTAAAGAACCCATGGAATGTCGTTTTCAAATGATGGCTACCTGTAGGGATCCATTTCTTATTTTTTCTCCCAAATGATAGAGTTTCAAAAATTCAGAGCTTCTATTCGAAGTTCAAATGTCACATCGACTTATATGTTTGGGGTAAAGAGATATTTTTATGTCTCATAAAAAGGAAAAGGATTTTCTTTGTGATTTTAACCATGCAAGGGGTCTGTTTTGTGAAATAATATCCTTGGGTCAAGACCTTCATGCATATACATACATTGCTCGATATATTCCTTCACTATCATGAGTTTTTATTCACATATTCCATATGACCTTCTCAATGTAGTTATCATTTCACAATGGTCCTGACCATCATAAATATAATCCATTTGATATATATCAGGACCATTTTCAAACAATGTCTCCTCAATTCATTTGGGTATTCTTTAATGACTCTCGTAATGATTTTTTTAGGCGCGAACAAGGTGTTTTCTCTTTGTTGAGTATATAATTTTCCTTTTGAAATAAAATGATAATTTAAAATGAAATCATTAACTTTGAGTTATATTGTACACACTTTATAAGGCCCCGACCTTAAACATTACTTAATCTTGAGTTATTACAAGATTACACCTTGAGGATCTTTTCAGGTTTAGAGTTTTAGAGAATCAGATCATAAAACATGCATTACTTTCCACATGTAAACAAAGTGGTTACATAAAAGATAGTATTCATTTTTCCCATCAATGGAAACATATTTAAAATAAAACATGGATTCTTCCTTGACACTTCCTTGACACTATCATCGTATCATGTACCTTTCCCTTGACCTGTGAAAAACATTTCAAAAACTTTAGATGAGCATAAAAAACTCAGTAAGGGATATACAAAATATGGAAAGGAAACATGGGTACATATATACATAATAATGAAATCATATTTTACCCATAAAACATAAGAACTTTATCATACCTCATCAAATCATGAATAAGTCATAGAAATCATAAGACATAAATGTAACTTGAGTCATTCATAACATTCTTACGTAGGGAGTAACCCTCTTGGTTACGTTTGGAATACCCATCACAGTATATTCCCTAATTCTCATTGGTGAAATATTAACGTTTCACTCCTTCGCGTTACCCAATGCATTGGAGAGCTATATCGGGCTCACCCGCCCTTAGTTTATCACAGAACCACCCGTCTTCATAATAATGCCCAAGAACCTCAACATAATCGTATCACATAATACATGCATAAAGGAAACATAACATTTCCACCTTTCAATGACAAGATATCAATACAAAACATTGATATAAAAACATTATGAAAACAATTTTCAATACCAAAATAAAAGAAAAGTAAAACATGGTATTTATTTTTCTTTTAAAAAACGGTATGGCCTGTAGAGGAAGCCAAAACTCAAATAATGGTCACGACGGCGGAGTAGTCATTGTCGCTGCATACGTATGACAAAAACATTCCCTTTTGTAATTTATTAAACGCTTAATATAAAAAGGATTCCTTTTGAATAAACTTAAAAGTAAAATGGGGTTTATACACCGTATAACAGAAGGTTGTGTATAAAATAAAATATGCCTCAATGAAAGGAGATTGAGACGAAGACCCATACCTCGGGTCCGACTTGAATCGGTCGTTCTTTAATATCATGAATAATAAACTTGAGTTAATTTCTACTTGTTTAAGAACCTTTTTCAAGTTCTTTATTCCTTTTATATAACACATTTCCATGTCATGAACAATATGTAATTATTTAAGTTAATAACGGTCGTTTTAACGATCATTGGTATTTGAGTCAAAAATAAACTCTATATAATTACAAGTTGTTCATGTATCCATTATATCCAGAATGGTATTAATGATGTAGATATAATATATATATCATATATATCCAGTACATGCCTGCATTTATAATATTATATAACATTTAGAGGAAAGAAATTAAATGCACCGTTCATGGAGATAATAAGCCGTACGTACGCATGAACGCTGCTTCCATTTCTATTTCGTATTTTATGAAATGGAATCATAATGATATAAAGGTATATTATAATTCTAGTATAATATCATATATAATATCATAACACCATCTTTTATATGTCCCATATATGGTATTAACGAATCAAATCACTTTGAGGGGGCGGTAGTTCGCACTTCCTTAAATGAAGATATCGCGTTTACCCATAATGGGAACCATAAAGGTATGACCAAAATGAAAAATACAGAATCTTAAAGAAACCATAATGATATTATATATCATATATAAATATAGTGTCATATTAATGTCCACCTTTGAAGGTGTTAAAAGAATGTTGAACAATCATCGTTTCGGGAGGCAGAAATTCTCCATCCACGGAAACTGTATGTTCTTTAACCATTAGATGTAGGTGTGTGTAATTTTAGCTCTAATACTTCTTATAACAAAATCCTAGTATATGGGAGATACTGGTGTTGTTAAAAAAGAAATGAATAAAAAGAGCTTAGGGGGTTGGAGAAGCAAAATAAAACAAAAGGACTCAAGTGAAGACATTACCTTAAAATCGGGTAACTCTCTTTAGTTTGAGCTCAAAGGATTCATTGGGAAGACTTCTGCCCAAAGTGAGGCTTCAAGGAGTAAGAGAGGGATTTTTAGAGACAAAATGGGCAGGGGTTGGCCGATCCAAAGGCTTTGGAAGTGTGGTTAAGGAGGTAGAGGTGGGGGCCTTTTATAAGAGGAGAGGAGGGGCACTCTTGGAAAGTAAAGAAATGTTACTTTATTTTAAAATGAGTTTCGGATTCAAAAGGTCCCACATTGATATAATTCGAGGGTAAGGTGATAAGGGTTCTAAATCCACCCATCCAATAGATTCTGGACATGTGTAGGTCATAGATTTTACATTATCATTTCATTTTATTTAAATCCTTTATTAATGAGGTAATCGCTGCATCATCATGATGTCATAAATAATTTAATTTATTTAAAGTATATAAATTATAAAAAAATACCATGATGTAGTAAATCCTTTTATATTTCCAATGATTTTTTATAGTAAAAAATATGACCTGTATAACCCCATGTAAAAATTGTTTTAGTAAAATAACTCCGCTTTGTGTCATTTTTACTTTAACATTAAATAAAAAGATTTTAATGTCATTTTCCTACCAAAGTGGCTCCATGGGGTCCCCAAGATGACCCATGGATTGTCTTGGTCAGCCATGACACATCCAATAAGGGTAGGAAATGTGTCAATCTCATCTCATATTATTGAAACATTATTTTTACCTTAAACTACACTAATTACCTCTAATCGCGATTAAAAACATAAAAGTTACTATTCACCAAAAAATTATTTTAATCCTATTGAACCACATTATACTTTTTAATGAAAATAATGTATGTCAGATTTTTTAATTTCAAAACACAGAGGTGGTAAAATTTCATTTAAACAAAAAATCGGTTTTTTATGTTCCACTTAGTGGTTTCACTATTCATCAAAAATTGTAGTTTTTCAGAAAAATACAAAAATGTCACCCTAAGCTATATTTAATATTCTGAATCCAAAAATGTTGCCTATTTTAAAAAATTCAAAACATATAATTTTCATTAATTAATTTAATAATTAATTCCCGCTGTCAGAGCAAATAGCGTGTTTTTATGAAACAATAAGTATCAAAAGATTGACAGTAGTTTAAGTCCAATTTCAAAGTGAAATTAATTCCAATAACCACTATTGGATTAAATGGTAAACATATATTCTAATTTCACTTTAAAACCAATTCACAATATAATCTAATCATATAAATAAATTAGATTAAAAATCAGTTTTGATGTAAAATGCAGTATTTTTCACTATTCATTAAAAAATGAACATTGTCATAAAAATATAAAAAATTCATACAAAGTAAATTTTGATGTCCCAATCATAAAGAATAAGTATATTTTGACAAACATATATTATAAAATTTTCAAAAGATATATTTAATAATGGGTTTCCATCAAAAGGAAGTAAAACAATCTTTTAAAAATTTTAGTGTATTCCATGCTTAAGATTGGATTTATTTTCATTTAAGCCTCTAAAACACTATATAATTCATTAATAGACATAGATAAAAATATGTGACGCCCCAGGTTTTATGAACTGGTTTATGTAAGAAGTGTTATGCCTTTAATAATGACTCTTGTTTTATTTGTTTTGCTAATAAGGAATTAGAGATAAAATAGAACATGGAGAATAAGGTAAACTGAGATATATTAAAACATTACTTTGAAACGAGACCTAACTAGTTGAAAATACCATGAACAAGACCAAACACAGCCATAAAAAGACTACAAATAACCACAACTCAAGCAATCGGATAATCCTCATCTTCAGAGTCCTTCAGCGTGAAAAGTATAACAGCCAGGGCCACGATACACATGCTCAACGCCAATGGTATGAGGAGAGCCATCCTTCCTGTTCAAGTGTTCTGTTTTAAGAAGTACCCCACACCCCTGTATTTATATTAGTTCTTTGAGTTATGACCGTTATATTTATATATCCGTTGGGTTTTCAAAACGACCGTTGTGTTTCCACTAATATAGTTTACGTTAAAAGAGAACTCGATTTTTATTCCCTCATTCTTAAAAACATTCTTTCATAGATGATCCTTCGTTTTAAACTAAAGAGTATTCTTAGATGTAAATCTCCTCGTTTTTACAAAATCTCGATGAATATCTAGGTAGTTGAAAACTTGGTATTTTTTTCTCATAAATTATAAAATTTTTGGGAAACTTTTGGTCTTTAAAAGAATTTTATAAAACAAATAGTAGAGTATTTTAAAAATACTAAGGATTATAATATTATTATACAAAAGGTATATTTTTTAAAAAATTTATACCAAGAGTTAAAATATTTTATCTAAACTTGAAATTGTTTTTAACATTTTGAGTTAAAACTATTTGTTTTTACTCAATTCCTACATTTCACTCTATTTTGAGCTAAGTATATAATAAAACTAAATTTTTATAAAAAATTGAGTGGGACCCGGCCAGCCAAGGGCATCCTCAAGGGACAAGCCCTCAGGCCACGGCTGAGACCCCATAGGGATGGACCCGAGGTACCGCCATCGGGCTCCCCAGGTGTGTGTGCGCGTACAGAGAGTCAGCCAGGCTTGAGGCTCGGGGTGGGCCGAGCATAGGTTATCAAGGTCGCGTGCGGGCCCGTGTATAAGGCCGCGGCTCGCGCTGCGTGTGGTTGGGCCAAGGCCCGCCGGGGGGGGGGGGGGGGGGCGTGTGTAAGGCCCCGGGTGTGTGTGTGTTGGTGTTATTGAACCAAAGGCCGCACACTTTGGTTTATAAGCCATGCCTCAAAATCCTTCCGTTTCGATGTGGGACGAGCTCCCTGCGACCGGGACCGTCCGATCAAATTCCACGACGATCTCAGCCATCCAGCCCATTTTTAAACGCGAGACCTCCCCCATGTCTCCGTAGCCGCCCGATCTCTCCTGAGATCTGATCTCGACCCTCAGTTTCCTTTAAAACAGTCATCACATCTTCCACGCCCCAGCCGTTCGATCACACTAAGAACTAATCGGCTCCGTCCGTTTCTTTTCGCGCCAAGCAGTCCGCTTCGCTCCATCGTCTTCTTCCTAGCATCGGGGGCCTGCACCTGTAGGCCTGCGCCGAGGACGCCAGGCCCCTCCCTTCGCACTGCACCGCTGACCCCCGAACACTCCCCCTCCTAGCTCAGTGTACCTTCGTCCTTATCCCACGACGACCTACCCATGGGCCGAGACACCCTTCCTGCACCGAGGCTGTACTTAAACCCTGACACCTCATGAACTCACGACGGCCCCTCCTCCTCTTTCTCACCCTTGATCTCCCAGCAATCCAGAAAGCTCACCACCGTTCCAGGCTCCCTCCTCAAGCAGGTAAGGGTATTTCCACATTTTTCTTTCGGTGAAACCTATATTACTACATACTGCATATTTATATATGTGTGTATACAACACCAACCCTCAGGTTGTAATGCTTTCAAGGGTGTTGCCACCTCGTTACAGAAGATATATATATTTATATATATAAGATACTTGAAAATGTTTGATGTTTCCAGTTTCACAAAATTATATATATAAATTTTTATATAAAACCCAGGACCCCTTTCGTTTTCTTTTTCCAAGATTATATGGAGGATGTACTAGATGATATATGGATGTTGAGGTTTCATATGTGACCGATGCATAAAGTATATCATCTATGTGAACCTTATATATATATATATAACCACATATTCCTACATGTTTTTAAAATTTTGGTTTCATATGGAACCAAAGCGTAACATAAATCATCCATGTGAACTTTTATATATCACTACTTATTCCAACATGCTTATATATTTCTCTTATTGCACATGGAACCCATGCATAACATATATCACCTTTATGAACATTATTTATATATAACTACATATTTCTTAATATGTATATGTATTTCTCTTCTTTTAAAAACAAGGTAGTTATGATTTTAGGAGATGAATGCCCAATCTTGAATGCTGTTTTTGGATGCAATCTGGGACATTAGCTTAAGTAAAATTGTTTCTCTTTGTTTTTCTAACTTTCAGAATTCAAGAAATTTTCCAGGCCTTATTTATTTAGTGTAAAACCGTTATGTATATGTATTGGTGGATGTTACAAATTAACCAAGTTGTGGCTTACTTTTTTCGGGGTCTTTACCACCATTTTTCATTAAGAATCCTACCTCCTTGAAGTAATAATTTTAGAGACTCATCATTTATTATGTCATTTTTTTAGGTTTTAATGATTAGATCATGTAAAGAAAATGTCTTGTGGTACTATGTATGCCTTTGTTTAGTTTTCAACATGTTTTGAAAATGTTAACTGTCACTTCATGTATTGAAAAAAAATGTGTGATGACTTGTGACTTGATTTAGTCATTATTGTACATAATGTATACTGATCACTAAATAAATTAAGATTATTTTCGATTACCCAAATGTGGTAGAGGACACTTTGGGTAAAGAAAAGAAAAAAAATGAATGAATGAGATATTCAAGATGGTATGGGACATCATGAATGGTTTAAGTAAAGCATGAACTGTGTGGATCACATGATAATAATGGAAAATTTAAGGGTGTGCCCTGATAGCACTCCAATGCATTGGGTAAAGGCTTAATCTCTAGAGATGACTTTTTAGACCGATACCTTGGTGAATAACCTTGGTAATTTTTACGACACCGTGGGGATGGACCTTGGTGAAACGAAACGATTGTCAATATTAAATGTTGATGCCTCATAATTCAAGTCATATAACATGTTCTTTCCAAGATAAAGTTCATTCACGACTGATGCCTTTAAAGTTTTTATAAAGTTCATATTTTCCTGGCTTTAAGCATGAAGCCTAACTGGTGTTACCACTTAATAGAATAGTAACCAGGATATGAACATTTAGTTGTTTCCTTGTGCGCAACTCTGATTATGCATTACTTTTAACTGTTTAAATTTATCACATGTAGTACTTGTTCATAACAACCATTATCATCTCCTTCAAAAATTGACATATTCGTTTCTTGTTTTTTTTCTTGAAAACCTTGATTAAGCATTGTTATGGTTTGTGTGTTACAATCTTTCTTAGTGAATGTTCAAATTCTTTTAAAAGAATGTTTTCAAATGTTACAGTGTTTTAAATTATTTATAAAACCCCCTTACTGTGTATTTCAATTCTCACCCTACGTTTTGATTTAAAATTTTCAGGTGTCAACTTTTGAAAGATGATTTGTTTCAGAAGTTTCCGGTTTTCCAGAACCCGAACCGCACACGATCCTCCGTATGGGACGTGATGTGTTGTTAACAAAGTGTATTTTATTTTAAGATAACACATCATGTTTAGAAGGCACCGACTCCTATGGTTTTCTGGGGTCGGGGTCTCTACAAAATATCTATTATTCATTACTTACATGGGATGTTACATCCTTCCCCCCTTTATAAAATTGCATCCCCGCAATTTATATACTTATCAAATAAATGGGTGTACTTATCCCTCATTGCATTTTTAGATTCCCATGTTGCATTTTCCATCATGTGGTTTTTCCACAAAACCTTTACCTGATTAATCACCTTATTCCGTAACACTTTCTCCCTACGGTCAAGAATATGGACTGGTTGTTCCTCATAAGATGGGTTCTCTTCCAGCTGAACTACCTATAGACTCAAAACATGAGATGGATCTGGAATATACTTTCTTAACATCGAAACAGGAAAAACATTGTGTACCTGAGATAAACTCGGAGGTAAAGCCACTCGTTAAGAAACTGATCCAACTCTCTCCAGAATTTCATATGGTCCAATGAACCTTGGACCCAGCTTTCCTTTCTTACCAAATCACATCAAACTTTTCCATGGTGATACTTTGAGAAAAATATGTTCACCTACCTCAAAAGAGAGATCCTTCCTACTGTTGTCTGCATAACTCTTCTGCCTACTCTGAGCTGTTCTCATGTGTTTTTGAATCAGCTGAACTTTTTCTGCCATCTCTTCTACCAATTCTGGTCCCATCAACTTCCTTTCACCCACTTCATCCCTGAAAGCTGGAGTTCGACACCGCTTCCCATATAACGCCTCAAATGGTGCCATCTGTATACTGTAATGAAAATTGTTATTATATGAAAATTCATCCAATTAAATATGTTGGTCCCAACTTCCCTGATAGTCAATAGAGAAAGAACGTAGCATATCCTCCAATGTCTGAATTGTTCGTTTTGACTGCCCATTTTATTGAGGATGAAATGTTGTACTAATATTTAATTTAGTATGCAACGACTTCAGAAGGCCCTTCCAAATGTTAGAAGTAATCCTGGGATCACGATCAGATACAATGGAGAGAGGAACTCCATGTAACCTAACTATCTCATTATGATTTAAACGGGAAAGCTTATCTAGAGAGAATGTATCTCGTATAGCATGGAAATGAGCAGATTTAGTCAAGCGATCAAAAATAACCCAGATTTCATTATTACCTCGATATGTCTTCGGTAATCCCACAACAAAGTCCATGGTTATATTCTCCCATTTCCACTCTGGAACTGGTAAAGGCTGAAGCATCCCTTTCGGTAACTTCCACTCTGCTTTAACCTATTGACATGTCAATCACTTCATAGTAAAATCATCAATATCTCTTTTCATTCCATCCCACAAGTAATACTCCCGCAGATCTCTGTACATCTTAGTACTGCCAGGTTTAACTGAAAACAGAGAACTATGAGCTTCAAATAACATCTTCTTCTTCAACTATGAATCACAAGGCACACAAAATCTCTTCCCAAATATCAAAACACAATCATTATCAATGTTGAATTCAGGCAACTTACCCTTCTGAACCAGCTCTACCTTTTTCTGCAACTCACTGTCTTTCTTCTATGCTTTCTTGATTCTGTCTGATAGAGAAGATTTCACTGATACCTGAAACAAAATAGAAGAACATCCTGCACCAAAAACTTCTATGCGAAATTTCATCAAATACTTAATCGAAGGATCCTGTTCCAAACGCAAAATTGCTAATGAAGCATTACTTTTTCGACACAAATCATCAAACAATTTATTTTATTTTCTTGGATGGTAATGAATTGTACAATCATAATCCTTGATTAATTCCAGCCATCTCCTCTATCTCATGTTTATCTCTTTCTGAGTGAATATATACTTTAATCTTTTGTGATCGGTATCTATTTCACACTTTACTCCATACAAATGATGCCTCCAAATTTTTAAAGCGAAAACAACAGTAGCTAATTCCAAATCATGTGTTGGGTAATTTACCTCATGAGTTTTCAACTGTTGTGAAGCATAGAAAATTACCTGATCATTCTTCATTAGGACACAACCAAGTCCTTTCAATGAAGCATCCCTATAGATAACAAACTCACCATTCCTGGAAGGTAGTGCCAAAACTGGAGCATTCACCAATCTTCTTTTCAACTCCTGAAAACAATCATCACATTCTTTTTTCCAGATAAACGTCACACCCTTCTGAGTTATCTTATCATTGGAATAGATAACCGTGAAAAATTTCTAACAAATCTTCGGTAATAGCCTGCCAAACCAAGGAAGCTACGAATCTCAGTTACATTTGTGCGTCTTGGCCAGTCTTCCACAACTTTTGTTTTTGCAGGATCAACAGTTATCCCATATTTTGAAACAATGTGACAAAGGAAAGAAATTTGTTGCAACCAAAACTCACACTTGATGAATTTCCCATACAATTCCTTTTCTTTTATGGTTTGCAAAATAACCCTTAAATGTAATTCATTCTCCTCTTTACTTTTAGAAAACACCAAAATATAATCAATGAAAACCACCATAAACTTATCCAAGAACTAAAAGAGAATTCTATTCATTAAGTCCATGAATACAGCAGGTGCATTGGTTAGCCCAAATGGCATTACTACAAATTCATAATGGCCATATCTTGTACGAAACGCAGTCTTCAGAACATCTTCTTCCTTTACCTTCAGCTGATGGTACCCCGATCTCAGGTCAATATTTGAAAAATACTGAGCTCCCTAGAGCTGATCAAACAAATCATCAAAATGAGGCAAAGGAAATTTGTTCTTAATAGTGATGTTATTAAAGGGTCTATAATCAATGAAAAGTCTCATAGAACCATATTTCTTTTTAACAAATAAAACAGGATCACCCCATGGTGACGTGCTAGGTTGAATGAAACCTTTCTCTAATAAATCGTTCAATTTCTCCTTCAACTCTAAAAGTTCAATTTGAGCTATTCGATAAGGGGGTTTTGAAATTGTCTTAGCATCAGGAACTAAGTCAACAGTAAACTCAACTTCCCGATCTGGTATTATTTCAGGAAACTCATCAGGAAAAACATCAAGATACTCATTTACCACTGGCACATCATTAATCTGAACAGTTCCTTTATTTTCAACGACGTGTGCAAGGTAACATTCATTTCAATCTTTTACAAGTTTCTCGGCCTCTTGATATGTTATCAACAGTAAGGGATCATTCTTGTACACAAACTGAAAGTCTTTCTGAAAATAAAATTCTTTAGCTCTACAGTCAATCTTAGCATGGTAAATAGAGAGCCAATCCATACCCAGAACAACATCATACTCTACTAGAGGTAGAACAATAAGTATTGAAGGTAGGTTCTTTCCACAGATAAGGATAGGAAGATTCTTATAAATTCTTTTTGCCTCAAAATTTCCCCCAGGTGTTTTTACCAAAAGTTCCGGAGTCATTTCTTGAGATGGTATTCCTGTTTTACTAGAAAAGTTTTCAGAGATGAAAGAATGTGCAGACCCTGAATCAAACAACACACTGGAATAATCTTAAAAAACAAACAAAGTACCTGATACAACATCATTTGAATGCCCCACATCTGTTGAAGAAGTTGCAAAGGATTTCACCACCCCTTTCTTCTTGTAGTCTAACTGCTCTGTATCACTCGAGCTCTTTTTTGGACACTTGTTTGCATAGTGACTCATCTCATTCCACTTAAAACATTTCACTAAATGTAAATCATATTTGAACTTACCATCACCTTGATCTTTTTCAGTGCAATCACGAGCCTTATGCCCCATCTTACCACATCGGTAGCACTTTCCAAAATTCATAAGACATTCCCCAACATGCCTTTTTCCACATTTATAACAAACTGGAAACTTAGATTTCTTAACATCATAATTTTTGAAGAATTCTTCCCTTTCTCCTGCCACCTCGGTCTCTTCTTATGTTTGTTGTTATAGAACACTTTATCATCGGCAAACTCCATTTCCACCTTCTCAGCACATCGAACAAGCTTTTCATAACTTTTAAACACACGAGAATCTAATGCCCTTTGATATTTTGGCTTTAATCCTGAGAAAAAACGATTGATTTTACTATCAAGGTCTCTGATAAAATTTGAAGCATACCTTGCCAATCGAGTGATCCTTTCTTCATAGGTAGCCACTGAGTCTTCCTCTTGCCTCAATTCCAAGAATTGTTTTTCCATACTAAGTCGAACAGCCTTAGGAAAATACTTTTCAAGGAACATACCTTTGAATTCATCCTAGTCGATAGCATCAATCTCATCAGCGTCCCTGATATTTTTAACCATCGACCACCACTGATCAGCTTCACCCGCCAAACGGTAAATATCAAGACTAACCTTTTGATTGTATGAACACCCCATGACATAGAAAATATTCTCTAGTGCTTTAATCCACCCTTTAGCTAGCAAAGGGTCAGATGATCCTCTGAATGATGGGGAATGTTGCCTCATGAAATGTTCCACCACTGACATGTTCCTATGCGGTTGATATGGCTGATCTCGTGCATGGATACCACCACCATTTATCACTTGAGTCAACTGCACCATTACTGCAACAAACTGTTCAGTTCCAATTCTGACCATCTCAAGATGCTGATTCGGAAGGTTATTTCCTTCTATATGCCTTCCTAGCACTGCTTCCATGTTTCCTCTGCGGAAAACCATTCTGAACAAACATGTATTAGATGAAGCAACATGGTAATCTTCAAATGCTATATCATTTCAATTTGACCATAAAAAATATATTTTTGGATAATAATTTAATAGAATTATAACTCCTAAAGTTATCTAAACTGACCTATGATACCAACTATAAGGCCCCGACCTTAAACATTACTTAATCTTGAGTTATTACAAGATTACACCTTGAGGATATTTTCAGGTTTAGAGTTTTAGAGAATTAGATCATAAAACATGCATTACATTCAACATTTAAACAAAGTGGTTACATAAAATATAGTATTCATTTTTCCCATCAATGGAAACATATTTAAAATAAAACATGGATTCTTTCTTGACACTTCCTTGACACTATCATCATATCATGTACCTTTCCCTTGACCTGTGAAAAACATTTCAAAAACTTTGGATGAGCATATAAAGCTCAGTAAGGGAAATAAAAAATATGGAAAGGAAACATGGGTACATATATACATAAGAATGAAATCATACTTTACCCATAAAACATAATAATATTAACATACCTCATAAAATCCTGAATAAGTCATAGAAATCATAAGACATAATGGTAACGTGAGGCATTCATAACATTCTAACGTAGGGAGTAACCCTCTGGGTTATGTTTGGAATACCCATCACAGTATATTCCCTAAATCTCATTTGAGAAACCATAACCTTCCACTCCTTCACATTAACCAATGTATTTGAGAGATATACCGGGCTCACACGCCCTTAGTTTATCACAGAACCACCCGTCTTTATAATAATTCCAAAGAACCTCAACATAATTGTATCACATAAAACATGCATAAAGGAAAGATAACATTTCCACCTTTCAATCACAAGATATCAATACAACACATTGATATAAAAACATTATGAAAACCATTTTCAATACCAAAATAAAAGAAAAGTAAAACATGGTATTTATTTTTCTTTAAAAAAAATTATGGCTTGTAGAGGAAGCCGAAACTCAAATAATGGTCAATGTGGCAGAGAAGTCATTGTCCCCGCATACGTATGACAAAAACATTCCCTTTTTTCGTTTAGTAAACGCTTCGTATAAAAAAGATTCCTTTTGAATAAATGTAAAAGTCAAAGGGGTTTATACACCGTATAAAAGAAGGTTGTGTATAAAACAAAATATGCCTCAATGAAAGAAGATTGAGACGAAGTCCCATACCTCGAGTCCGACTTGACTCGGCCGTTATTTAATCTCCTGAATAATAATCATGAGTTAATTTATACTTTTTTAAGAACCTTTTTCAAGTTAATTATTCATTTTATATCACTTATTTCCATGTCATGAACACTATGTAATTATTTATGTTAATAACAGTCGTTTTAACGATCATTGGTACTTAAGTCAAAAATAAACCTTTTATAATTACAAGTTGTTCATGTATCCATTATATCCAGAACGGTATTCATGATGTAGATATAATATATATATCATATATATCCAGTAAATTCATCCATTTATAATATTATATAACATTTTGAGGTAAGAAATAAAATGCACCGTTCATGGAGACAGTAAGCCGTACGTACGCATGAACGCTGATTCCATTTCTATTTCGTATTTTATGAAATAGAATCATAATGATATAAAGGTATATTATAATTCCAGTGTAATATCATATATAATATCATAACTCCATCCTTTATACATCTGACATATGGTATTAACGAATCAAATCACTTTGAGGGTGCGGTAGTCCGCACTTCCTTAAATGAAGATATCGCGTTTACCCATAATGGGAACCATAAAGGTCTTCCCAAAATGAAAAATACAGAAGTTTAAGGAAAACATAAACATATTACATATCATATATAAATATAGTGTCATCTTAATGGCCACCTTTGAAGGTGTTAAAATAATGTTGAACAATCATCGCTTCGGGAGGCAGAAATTCGCCACCCACAGAAACAGTATTTTCTTTAACCATTAGATGTAGGTGTGTAAGTGTAGCACGAATCTTTCTTATAAGAAAATCATAGTATATGGAAGATACTAGTGTTGTTAAAAAAGAAATGAATAAAAAGAGTTTAGGGTGTTGGAGAAGCAAAATAAAACAAAAGGACTCAAGTGAAGACATTACCTTAAAATCGGGTAACTCCCTTTGGTTTGAGCTCAAAGGCTCCCTTGGGAAGACTTCTGCCCAAAGTGAGGCTTCAAGGAGTAAGAGAGGGATGTGGAGAGACAAATGGGCAGGTTTTTGCCGAACCAATGGCTTTGTAAGTGTGGTTAAGGAGGTAGAGTTGGGGGCCTTTTATAAGAGGAGAGGAGGGGCACTCTTGGAAAGTAAAGAAATGATACTTTATTTTAAAATGATTTTTGGATTCAAAAGGTCCCACATTGATATAATTAAAGGGTATGGTGATAAGGGTTCGAAATACACACATAAAATAGGTTTTGGACATGTTTAGGTCATAGATTTTATATTATCATTTCATTTTATATAAATCCTTTATTAATGAGGTAATTGTTGCATCATCATGATGTCATAAATAATTTAATTTATTTATAGTCTAAAAATTATAAAAACAAATACTATGATGTAGGAAATATTTTTAGTTTTCCAATGAATATTTATAGTAAAAAATCTGACCTGTATAACCACATGTACAAGTAGTTTTAGTAAAATAACTCATGTTTGTGTCATTTTTACTTTAACATTAAATAAAAAGATATTAATGTCATTTTTCTACCAAATTTGCTCCATGGGGTCCCCAAGTTGACCCATGGATTTTTTTGGTCGGACATGACACATCCAATATGGGTAGGACATGTGTCAAGCTCATCTCATATTATTAAAACATTATTTTTACCTTAAACTACACTAATTACCTCTAACCGCGATTAAAAATATAAAAGTTACTATTCACCAAAATATTATTTTAATCCCATTGAACCACATTTTACTTCTTAATGACAACCATGTATGTCAGATTTTTGAAATTCAAATCACAGAGTTGGTAAAATTTCATTTAAACGAAAAATTAGTTTTTTAAGTTCCACTTAGTGGTTTCACTATTCATCAAAAATTGAAGTTTTTCAGAAAAATACCAAAACTTCACCTTAAGCTATATTTGATATTCTGAATTCAAAAATTTTGACTATTTTTCAAAATTAAAAACATATATGTTTCATTAATTAATTTAATAATTAATTCCCGCTATCAGAGCAAATAGCGTGTTTTTATGAAACAATAAGTATCAAAAGATTGACACTAGTTTAAGTCCAATTTCAAAGTGAAATTAATTACAATGTACACTATTGGATTAAATGGTAAAAATATATTCTAATTTAGATTTAAAACCAATTCAAATGATAATCTAATCATATAAATAAATTAGATTAAAAATCAGTTTTGATGTAAAATGCAGTATTTTTCACTATTCATTAAAAAATGAACATTGTCAGAAAAATTCCAAAAATTCAAAAAAAGTAAATTTTGATGTCCCAATCATAAATAATAAGTACATTTTGACAAACATAGGTTATAAAATTGTCAAAAGATAGATTTAAAAATGGTTTTCCATCAAAATTCAGTAAAAGAATCTTTTAAAAATATTAGTGTATTCCATGCTTAAGATTGGATTTATTTTCATTTTAAGCCTCTAAAACACTATCTAATTCATTAATAGACATAGATAAATATATATATTATTCCTTACATACTTGGGATGTTACACACTTTGTTCGAGATTGACATACACATAATTCCACACATAAAAAATAACATATCGATCAGTTTGCTAATGTATCAAGACAATATGAGAACATTCCCTTAGCTTTGAGTATGCCATGTTTGTTTTGAATTAAAATATAAAATTTATATAAAGACATACAATTTCATTCACACTTGACATACCATGATTTATATTGATGTGTGCCTAATTCATTTATATCACATAATGCATTTGAATTGTTTATAAATTATTAATATAATCGATGTTATTTTTCCTATTTTGTAAGTGAGGCATGTTTTGAACTAAAATGATACTTTTAAATTAAAAACACAAACTTTGAGTCATAATGGGTTCACCATGTTTCATATTAATGTGAATATAATTCTTACATGTTAAAAACGAGTTATTGATTATATTTATAATATGTTATGAAAATCTAAAAGAATTTTTCTTTGTTTTTTGTATGTAATGGATGTTTTGAAGTAAAATGTAAATTTAAAATCAAAACCCACAAATTTAATCATACCGAGAACATTGGGTATCAAATTTATATGAAGTTAATTCCTAGAGTTCAAAAAAATATTAATTAATTTTTCCAAATGTTTCAGGAAAATATAATTCCATTTTCTTAGTTTTTACAAAGAGAACCATGTATTGAAATAAAATTACACTTTTAAACTGAAAACACACACTTTTATTAATATCGAACGTATTGTGTATCAGATAAAAGGATAGTTAAGGCATATCTGTCAAAAATTAAATATATATAATTTAACTATATTATCAAGTAAGTATTAATTGGTTTGATCAGTTTGAAGTATGTTACATGTATTTTGAAATAAAGTGTGACTTTTTAAATGAAAACATACACTTTTATGAATACCGGGAACACCATGGGTTATATTTATGTGTGGGTGATTCTAACATTATACAAATTAATTTTGAATCATTTTTAAAAAGTATCAAGGAAATCCATGTTGTCACACCATGCATTACATGTATGCGAGGTTGATTTTTATGTATCAAAAAGTTCTTATGGATTGTTTTACTAATGTATCAAGATAATATGACTTATTTTTTGGATTCATTTAGTTGGTGATGTGTGTCTTAATAAAAAATATAATTTGTATATAATAACATGCACTTTCAGTCATACCAGCCACAAAATGTGTCATATTTTAGTGAGGTCAATTCATGAATGTGGGAATTACTTTTGGATTGTTTGCTTAAGGTGTTTAAGTCAATACCTGTGGGCTTTCCCAGTTTTATGTGATTTATTTACTATTTTGATCTAAAAATTTACTTTAAAATTGAAAACATCCATTTTGAGTCATATATATTACATCATCTTTCCAAATGAAATGTTGTTTATTTGTACACATCACAGTGAAAAATCTATTATTTTCAAAATGTATCAATAAAATTTGATATTTTTTCTCAATTGTGAGTATGTGATGTGTGTTTTGAAATAAAGTGTTGAATTTAAATAAAATCAAATTCATTGAGTCATACTAGTCACATAGTGTGTCAAAATGACTTTAGGATGATTCTTACACTCCAAAATTCACATATTAGCTATTTCCTGAAACTGTTAATACAATATTAGAGTTATTTCATGGAATTATTTGAATGATTCAAATATTGATCTATAATGTCAATTTTAAATTGAGAACGTGAAATTTGATTCATATGGGGAATATCATGTTTCCCATTGAAATGTTGTTGATTCCAACACCATAAAAATGACTTGTGTTTCATTTTCCTAAATTAACAAGAAAAGGCAAGCATGTTTTCTTCAATTTAATTACGTGATGTATGTTTTCATCTAAATATTTTATTTTAAATAAAAAACTTACACATTGAGCCATACTGACTACATTGTGCCTCATATTAATGTGAAGATGATTCTTGAAAATAAAAAATTACATATGGATCATTTCTAAAAAAATATCATGATGTACTATATATTTTTTATCAACTTATAGTGAGTGGCATGAGGTTTGAACTAAAATTACACTATTAAATAGAAAAAACATACTTTACAGTATACAAGGCACACCATGTGTTTGATAAATTTTTGGTTGATAATTTAATGTCATAATTCAATTGTGTATATTTTTTATATTGTATCATTACAATATGACCGTGTTTTCTTATCTTTATGTATGTGATGTGTGTTTTTAACTAAAAGTTCCATTTTAACGAAAAACATGCACTTTGTTTTATACAAGCTACACCATGTGTTTAATTGACATGAGTCTGATTACTACATCATAAAAAATTGTGATTGATCATTATCCTATGGTAACAAGATAATAAGAGTAGTTTTCATGGTTTTTTATGGGTAAATAATGTTTTTAACTAACACGTCACTCTTAAACAGAAAACACACATTTTCTATCACACCGAGTTCATCATGTTTTGGATTAATTTGACACTAGTTCCTAAAAATCTAAAATTATATATAGATCATTTTCATAAATTATAAAGACATTACAAGCATGTTTTCTCATTTTGGAGATTGTGTTGTGTGTATTGAACTAAAATGTTGATTTTAAATAGAAACACACACATTCAGTCACAGCAGCCATGCCACATGTTAGATTAAAATGTGGTTGATTCCGATACATAAAAAATAATTTGCGATTCATTTTAATAATGTATTAACACAATCCAAGGGTTTTTAATAGTTTTTAGTGATTGAATAATGTTTTTACAAACACAATTATTTTCTAAATTGAAAACACAAACTTTTAGTCATACTTATTATGTTGTGTATCATATTTCTAGGTGGTAAATTCCATAAAGTCATATATAATATTTTTTTATGTCATTTAAAAAATAATTCTCAAAAATATGTTATTAAAACAACTGTAACCTAAAATGTCATGCATTGCATTAAAATGGAACATAACAAATCAATAAAACATACAACTCTATAGAGATAAAACCAGCATATGAGAGGATCATCTATGTTAAACCCTTAATTGAGAACTTATTTTTCAATATGAAATTAGTTTATATTAATATTAAACAAATAATTGGAGAAAAATAATTTCATGACAAAGTCACTGCTTTATAATCTCTTTGAAAATAAACTATGTATTAGAAAATATGAAATAAAAATTAACTAAAATGTTATAGATAAAATGTTAGGAATATTAACTAAATAAGTTTTTGGAACTCACCTATTTATTATAACAATAAATATTCAAACACAATGTATTTTAACAATTTAGGGCATCATCCTTCCCAAGTCCATTATCGATACTTTATTTTAATAGAATATTTTTTTTATTTATAAAAGAGAACAAAATGGATATATTTATTGTTCAGGGTCCTTTTTGAAATAAATTTTTTTTTTAACTCTTTATTAAGGACCATTAATTATATCTGGAGTCCTTATTTCAAAATAAACTCTAAATCACCTCTTTAAGATCTATGATAAAATTAACTAAATACAGAGTATGTACGATGTTAATAGAAACAACTAAATTAGAAATAGGAAAATTGAAAATAAAAGTTACTAAATAAAAAAGTAGATAAACCAAATATTCATGATCTATGAGAAATAAAAAAATTCAAATTGATAGGACATATCCTATTCAAGATGTCTATAAAAATTCTAACATCGTATATTTTGTCCACTCATTTATTTATAATTCTATATACTCTTTTGAATAAAAGGGATATCGATAGTCCTAGTAGTACTTGATATATATACATAAATGATTAAAAATATTTTAAATAAAATTTTAATTATCATCAGAAATACTTCTTCACCAATGCAATTTTTTTGACATAAAATGATATAATACATAAATTACGAAAATGTAATTAAAAAATCGTAGAAATTTTATTTTTCAGACACTAAAAAACATTGATAAAAATGATTTATTTGTTTTCAAATATGTTATTTTTGTGAAATATAATTATATATACCCTAATATGTATCCTTTTTTATAAATTGAAAGGATTATTTTGCTTACAGAAATTCCACATACAATTATTTTGACAATATTAAGTAATTTACCTATCATAAAAAATGATTAAAATAAAATATAAAATTCATAACTTGAAGCTTATTTGATTAATTTTTATTTTAGTGTATTAGAAATTTGTTCAGCTTATATGTATATTCTATTTTTGGTAATCAATTATTTGAATAAAAAAAATCTTTTGAATATCAAAACTTATTGCAATGAGAAGCCTAGGATGTCTAAAAAACAAAAAGGATTGTGTATTTAATGAAAATAAAATATATTTGATATGATGTGGTTTTACAGTTTTACTGATATATTTGGGTCTTAAGAATATATTTTCATATTTATTGTAATTTTGAAACATTTTTGTCGGTTAGTACACTATTTTAAAGTTTTCATTTTCTTACAATTACATTTATTTATATAAAATATGTGAGGAAAAAGTGTCCAAATTTATAGTCAATGTTTCTATTTCACATAGTAGTGAAATATATGCCTGAAAAAACAAGAGTACTATTTATCTATGAATAATGTTATAAATTTTCTATTGGAATTATATATTACTAAAATGAACCTCATGTAAACATTTACAACAAATACTAACATCCATTAAAGCTTGATTACTTCATTTATACTCTCAGTAAAAATATAGGAAGTAATGGAATATCCATACAATTATTCTTAAAAATCAACGAAGTCTGTATCACTACCTCAGAATGGTTTTCTTTATGAAAGTGAAATTATTATAAATTTGTAAGTTAAAATAAGGTGGTAATGGTTCTCTCTTAATGTCTTTTAGATTTATTATTTGATCCTTTTGATTATTTATTGGATATTTTGTTTCCCCTTACATTTCATTTACTATAATAGAATTCCTCAATTCAAGCCTTTTTCTTTAATTGGTAATGGTTGTAAATAAAAAAATTAAAAGTAAGGGATGTAACTTGATATCAATATTCAGTGTCTCGAAAAAAACCCATCCCTATCATGTTATTAAAAAATAGAAAAAGAGTAAGAGCAAGGGGTTTTACAAAGGTGATCGAAAAAACCCCACACACATCCTGATCAATTAGTTGTGAGTAAAAGTATAGGATGAAAAAAGACCATCTTGAGGAGGCCTACATAATTTTTCTCTTGGATAGTGCATCAGAAACCTAGTTTTCCTCACTATTATATTTATTGACATCCATGTGAATGCATTCAAGAATATTTAGGCATGTGATCCATGATGGACGAATTTGGCATGATATATTCCTGGACCTTATCTTCAGAATTTGCACCACATTAGTTTAGTTTGATTTTACCCATTTGTGTATCCATCCATGAAAGAAAAAATAGTAACAACATTGATCATCACTCATAACATAACTTGAATTGTGGTGTCAATTTTGATGTAATTGTAGAAACATCCGTTAATGAGGCCCTGATGGTTGCAGAAGACCCCACCTCATCCTGAAGGTCTTGGTGGACAAGATGATTCCCCACATATATTGACTTTTATCCATAGTGATATGAGAGGGATCCATCTAATTGATTTCAGCATCAATATATTCTTAACACTTCCATCTACCCCTTGATTTTTCTTCAAAATTAGATCACATATATTATTAGTCATTGCACCTTTTTTTATATTGGAAGCATCTTGAACCTTCTTATAAAACCTAAATAGGCCAGCCTCAAATGATGGATTACTATTATGAAATTCAGCCTAATTCATGCCCCTATAAATCATATCTAAAATATCCTCCATAGTAGTGATAAAATGTGAAAAACTCTTGCCACATTGGTTAGAATTAATGACCGATTTCATGAAGTATTCACAGCATTCCATGGACATGGTAATGGTGAATACATCATGTAGATGATTCCAAAACCTATATGAGAAATGGAATGAGAACAAATGGTGTTAAAATATTGCCACATCCTATACACATATGTATGAAACATGAGCCAATTTTATGCCTATTTTTTGCAAGAGTGGATGCATAGGGAGCCTTCCCTTCCATACCCTCTATAACAGAAAGCCGTTTAATTGGAAAATGAATGTATTTTTTATTTTTTGAAGCTACATGGGAGGGGGAGAAGTATGTCCCAGAGATTACAGTAATAATCCATTTAATTGAACATGTAACAGGGCTTAGGGGTCTAGATGAATAATTCATAATCCATGAAATTGTAACACTACAATTATTGTTGAATATAAGTGGGAGGGTAACCCATCAGTTCTTTAGTATGATATATTACAGCAAATAATATAGTTTATAGAAGTGGAGTAAATTCCATTATTTCCATCAAAGTCTTATCCAGCCACATTGTGGTCCAGAGATTGATATTGGATGAGTTAAAAACAAGACATGTTGTACAATGTATGATTTCCTCATATTAATGTTTGGTGGATAGCCAGATGGAGGAGTGAATATATATTGAATACCCATTGTGTTAATTTGATGTAAATAATTATGCCAAAAACTCTAGGGAAAAACATTGGTGGTCAGCAATATCCAAATGAACTTATCGATAAGATCATATTTAAATGGTTTTAGATTGTTAACACCCATGCCAACCATATCAGTGGGATTGATATAGGCTTTCCATGTCGTAGTTATGTTATTCCCTTCATGTATGGCACCAATACAGATAAAATTCATGATTAATAACTATATCTATTTAATAGTATTTATAGTCCACCTATAAATATAGAATGAATATACAAACATCGAAGTGAAAATAGAGTTCACAAGGAAAATTATCCCTTCTTGAGATATGTTTTTCCCTTCCCATGTGGCCAATTGAGTAATGGTTCTAGAGTATATGGTTTCATGGTAGCATCGTTCCACCTATCCCTAGAACATGGGTACACCCATGTACTTGAAAAGAAGGGTGACTTTCTTAACACAAAGGTACAAGGAAGTTTTATTTTACTTGGAGACAATCACTCCATTCCCAAATATAATAGATGATTTATTTCAGCTTACTAACTGTCTAAAGACAATATCAAAATGAGAAAATATTTTGTGGATACACGTAACGGTCCCTTTATTAGACAGTAGAAAAATCCTAATTTCATCAGCATAAAAAAGTTGAGAGAGTATGAAAATGTCCCTTCCAACCTTACTTTTCTTGGAATAGACAGCTTGCACTAGGTCATTCAGGAAGACACTCTGGTAGTTTTCAACTAGATCAAATGAGAGTCTATATAAGGGGAAACCTTTTCATATTCTATATAGAATTAGAAATAACCCCTAGGGGGTCTATTAAAAGGATAAAAATTCTTGACACTATTGAATATTTTCTAGAAAATTATGATTAAATACTCAGATAATTCTTGTTTTCTAAGAACCACAAAAATGAGGCTCCATTTTATCATGTCAAAGGCCTAAAAAATATCCATAATGATGGAAAAGCTTCCATTATTGATTTTCCATCTCATAAAATTGACACATTTCGATGCAGGGAAAACCCAATTATGAATTGGCCTTCTTGGAAAAATCTGAAATTGATGTACAGTTATCATAGCACTGACAATGTTCCCAAGACATAAGGTGATGTTCTTATTGATGATTTTTGGGATTTTGTTAATGATATCCACTCACCTAAATTCCATGATGTATATGGAGTTATCTTTTTTGGTAAGTATATAAATTAAATAGGCATTTAAACAATGAGGCATATATACAAGGCGGACAGATTACCTCACAACATGGATGACCTCAGTGCACACAATATACCAGTAGAACTTATATAATTTTTTGGTAGAATCATCTGGCCCTACCACAATATCAATATTCAATGAGAAAAATGCATACATGATTTCCTTCTCTGTTGAAGCTTAAACAAGCATCTTGTTCTGATGAGTACTATAATTAGGTTAAATAATATCCCTCATGTTGAGCACACCAACAAAACCTTTCTCCAAGTAAATATCTTCAAAATAATTCACCCTAATATTGGATATTTCCATCTCTGACCTATGAAAATACCAATTCACATCAATCGCAGTGACACCCCTCAGTGTCCTGTTTTCCCTATTTAAACAGCGAACGAATCGTGAGTTCCTATCTACCACATGGAACCATTTAACATATTATTGTCTCTTGAAAATGAATTCCTGAAGACGAATAAGGTCACCAAGATGGGAATATCCTGAATCCAATCACTATGAAGGACATATTGATTCTAGAATACATTTTGAAAATGAAGGAGTTGTTGTTAAGTGGCCTGAAACTCAATTTCTATGTTTGATAAAGAATATTTTCTCCATTTATTGTGCATTTCCATGGAGTTTTCAACTAGTAGAAATTAAGTGGTTTGCAAAGTGATTCAGTCAACCATGAAATTGAGATGACATCCGTTCAACTAATAAAAACAGGTCATGCATTGTTAAACATAAAAGGAAGGGGAGATGATCTCATCATTCCAGTGAAAATATCCAAAATGACCATATTATTGTGAGAGTTAAATATCAGCAAGGTGAGACCAGAGATGGGGATAACATCATTCTTATAAGAAATTTGATAGATGAACCTATATAATTTATTTTCTTGATTATTATTCTGAGTGTACCGGCTCTATGTGTATTCTGCTACAACAACTAGGACCTTAAACAAATTAAATTTGCCAATACAAAAAGTGGAGTAAGTTGTTAAAAATATATTGAAATGGGTACTGGTCATTTCATCGAGCCTAAGGATAGTATTGATGTCACCTAAAAACAACATTCTCTTGAAAAATATATCACTTAAAGAGTCAATATCCTTCCATTGATCCATTCTTTTAAGGTAAAATTTATAATCATAAACAAAATATAGGGTGATGAAAACCCCTTCATTCCAATCCCAAATGTGGCCATATTTTTTGTATTAATACAAGAGTTCATATATATTATTTCATGCTTCAGAACCCCAAGAGATTCAGAACCACTCTCATTTGATTTTTTTGAGACAATAGAGTAACCAAGAGAAGAACATTTGAAACAACTCCAATTTTCAGACTTCAAATTTGCTTCTGCTATTGCAACCATAAAAGGCTATTGTTCATAATAAAGTGTCTCAGGTCTTTGACCATGGTAGAATTCTAAAGCCCTTGGCAGTTCCAAAAAATGATATTCATTTAAAGGAATACTTTTTTCTTGATTGATTCCCTCCTTTCTGTGGTGGATCTAACCTCCTCTTATTTCCATTCCCCTTTCCTTACACCTTTACTAGTTTATTTTTAGAGGGATCAGGTTTTGGTTCATTAGGGACACAGTCTTCATTGTCATCATAACATATCCATCGACTATGTGGGGATAATTTATTATTTTATTGATCAATACTCAGGGGGGTCCTAAAGAGTTATCCGATTGGCAATTTTCCCATGGGAACATGATGAAAATAATCTTCCATCCCAAGATATGAAACATAAACTAAACAACATTCCGAGAATTGGTAATCATCCACTATAGGTAGTCTTCTCGGGGTACACAGTGTGTTTCTGATAAGAGGTGGGGTCTATTGTGATGTACGCTGAACACTATCGTCAATCTAGTAGTTCACAAGAACCTCCTACCTCACATTTTCAATAGGTAGACAAACCAACTTGTCATGATTCTCATTTGTGAGTATTGAACAAAATGTAACTAATGAAAATAGACTTTTTTGGGTCAATAGTTCGACTTTTTTCATTCCATATAACCTCAAAATTTTTACCAATACTTATCAATTTAATATTTTTTATGATTGTATCACTGTAATTCTCCAGTTTTTTCTCAAACATATGTTATTCACCATATAATATTTTCTAGGTTTCAACAAAATCAATGTATTTTTCCATAGGATTAGTAGAATTAGAATTTATAGAACCATGTTGTTCCTCATGACACAGATCATCAACATGTGGATACCCTTTTTGTTACTCATGATTCTTATCATCAATATGTGGAAAAGTCATTATCAATATATTTAGTTGAACATTTAATTTATATTATGTAAATTTTGTCATGATAACAGAATACTATGATGTAATATAAGGTATATTAATAAAACTATATCTTTATCGCATAAATATTTTTTATTAACATTTCAAGAGATTTAACCCCTCTATTGAGCATCCAAATCCCCTCATTATGATCCCCTCTAATAAACATGCCCCCATCAAATTTGAGACCACAGTGAAATAATTGTGATATACTAATAAAACATTCTCCCCACTTGAATTAACATATTACCCTGTTGTTTTTTGGTAAATAAAATGACAATTCCTCACTTTCAATTTATTGGATTTTGGAGATAAAATACTTATACTTCTAATGATTCCATTATGAATTGTTTTTTCCTTATTCCATTTATTACTAAAATCCAATTTCATAGATCCCTATTCATCAATTTTAACTCCACTCCCATTATCAACCAATTTTCATTGAAATATAAAACCTTGTAATGTTTCATAATCCAACTCAAATTTTTGGTAAATGATACCAAAGTATGAAATATATATGAAAAATAGATTTTGGAACTTTGTACCAGATACCTTAATTTATTATTCACTAATGGTAACTCTAATATTTTTCATGGTACCACATTGATCATTTTAGATTATATTGACTGTAAAACCATTACTTATATAACTATTACATGATAATACATGAAAACATGTTCCACTGGATAGCTATAATAGTTATTCTAAAATTGAATTTATATTTTCAGTTGATTCCTATGAAATATGGCCTTGAAACCATCCTATAATCATTTTATTATATATATATGGTATCAATTTCTCATTCCAATATGGGTTCAAATTCCTAAGAATTACATTTTGGGTTTTAATATAGGGCTCAAAATGTAAATTATCAAATAAAATTAAAAAGAATGATTACTCCTACTCTATAATGGTACAGATTCCAATAACTATTCCATAAATTATTATACCCAAAAGATTCATATGGTGTTAATATTTTAGGAGACCAATGTTATCCAAATATCACATGTAATCATCACAAAATTCAACATCATCTTCAACAATATATGAATACGTAATAAAACATCCTGGATGAATTTGATTTTTTATATACCCCTTCCAAATAATAATATACAATTCAATAGGTTACATCCATCTTTAATTTAGATTAATGTATATATTAATATCTCTAACCAATTGAACTATAATGTGAAAAATCATATTAATGATTTATGGTAGAATAAACAACTACAATTCACTTAATATGACCAAAATTTACTTTTCCATATTTGAAAACTTCATTAAATCTATAACATTAATGTATTTAACATTGAAAAATAAAAAAATCATGGTTAATGTATGAAAATATTTTTATATCGAATGAAATATAAAGATACAGAAATTAAATGTTTCATTAAAAAATATTGGCCATGTTATTTTAAGCATGTAACAGTAAACAAATCAGGGAAAAGGTATTCTTTATATTTAATTAAAACCCCTCTAGAACCACTATATCAGTCATGATATTTAAAAATTGATACCTATATTTTTTGGAATTAGTGTAAGGTACTAGTGGAATAAATGTCTATCATTCGTACATCACTAGTACCAACACTTCCCTTATTCCAATGTTAATCATGTCCTCCCCAGTATTAATTCCATCATTTGTTTATTCGATTATTTAGATTCATTTCAAGGAAGATATCATATAAAAATCTTCCTATGTCAATGAGTTGAAGAAACTTTTTTGATGTATAAATATGTTTAGTATGATAATACAAAAAAACTAATAACATTATAAAACTAGTTTTCATAAATTTTTTCAAAAACGGTTTACCAAAAGTAGGGATGGTATCCTTTATTTTCTAAAACTATTCATCCCCTTTTAGAGGGAAAATGTCATACCTTCTTCTGAATTCCCATAAAATGATATCATCTATAATGAATATTTATTTCATCTAGGAAAAAATATATTATTTCCTAAAAACAATGTCTCTGAGGAATACATCAACCAAACAAAGTGTGTACTTTGTTCACAGCTGGGACACCTTATAATTCCATTAATGTTATATCCTAATAGATTTTAATAATCATGATATTCATTTATCACCGCATATAACATGGATCTCAATAAAAAATTTCCTATTCTCTATGAATCAAATAATGTAACTCATAAAACACCCATTAATTTCATATATTTGATCAATAGATCTAAATTAAGATCAATATCGTTACACAATTATTATTTTATGGTGAATGGTCCTTCCCCAAATGGACTAGTCATATTATTAAAAGCTAAATTTTTTAATAGAGTCTAAAATGAGACTTTTTACAAATATAATTATGCCAAAAATGAAAGAGACCAGTGAGAACATCATTGTTCCTAATCAGTTCACTATCCTCCACTCCCTTGTTTTCCAATCCATCTTTAACATGATTTTATTCTCAAAAAGTATGTATAAGGATTTAATTTATAGAAGAAATATATTCAAATAAATTTATCCCTTTGTTAGTATGATTCGAGGATGAAAGAAAATTTCCATTTTTTGATTACTTTCACCACAATGGTTGAGTCACATTCAAGCCATAGATTGAATCATCAGTGATTATGTGATACTTTTAATGAATTAATGATCCCAAGAATTTTTTCCTCCATAAAAGTACTAGATCAACATGGTCCAGAGTGACAATACATATCCTTTGATATATTGTTTATGAATATAGAACCATACCTTGTAGGACTAGGATTTCCTATTGAATCACCATTTTTGTTTCATTTAATCCATACAGAAAAAGAAAATACCCAAATTATTAAAAAATTACCATGGGGTGGGTAATAATTACCTGGATATCACAAATCATCTTAGAAAAATAAAATCATTTAGAGAGCTTTCCAAATTTCCATATTGATAAGAATTTTCCCATTTTACAGTAGCAAGAATCTACAAAATAGACGATTGAAGGTTGAAATGATCTCTTCCATGGATGATCTAGTTAAATATATTCTAGACGATATGAAGTATCTCTATTCAAGACATATTCCTCATGTTTTTAATGTACTAAAAAATATATAACTGAAAAAAAGCTTCCAAGTTATCATAACTAAGAGAACCATGAGGTAATTGTACTTGGAAAAGGTTATCCACACCAGTCCATAAGATAGAGGCCATAATGCATCTTCCAAAGAATAGATCAATGTAAAAAACTATTAATTATATAAGTCATATGTTTAGAAAATACTAATTCCAGTATATTATAAAATATTATTCATAGGAATAAATGAATGAAAAATTCTCCATGAAAGAGTTAAACCGGACGGAAGAATCCACTATTTGATGAAGTTATTTATACAATTTTTATCAATTTATGGATTATATTTATTATAAAAATCCTTTTATATAAATATCTAATTAATAGTTTCTTCCAATATAGGAATGTTTTCCCCACTAATAAATTTATAGTTTATAATTATTTGTTTGATCTCAGGTTGAAGGTTTTCAATATGTAACTAAAGCTAATAATTAATAAAACCATTAATATAGAAACAAATGTCCTGGGATGAAAGATTTCTAAGTAGATGTATGGAAAACCAATTATTATTCCTGAAATTAATTGAATAATTAGTGTTGAAAATCTAATGAGAATCATCCATGATATAGGAATATGAATTCTTAATGGTAGTCCAAATAGAGGGTTTCATATAATTGGTACATACTACTTTAGTTCTATGAGGAAATCTATTTCACAAAAATGTTATCCATCTATTTATTCCATTAATAAGTCCCCAAATAAGACTGGGTTGTACAAAATTATTGAAGTTAGTATGGTTTTTAATTCCTATCCCTCTAAATTGAATTGGTTGAAGATGCTTTTTTCCATGGGATAATATCAATTTTTCTTTGAAGAATTCATCCTCTAAAAATATAATATCTTATAGAGATGTTAATATTTTTCATAAGGGTATTTGGGAATTTTTAATACATAGGTGAATAAAATAACTTTTAAACAATTTTATCTTTTACAAGATATATGTGATCATCCATTGATAAAAATTTTGCTTTCAATGAGGATAATTGGTTCATAAATTGAATTAAAATATGAAAAAAAATCTAGCCAGAGGCTTAACCCAAAACATAGGAATTCCAATTTAAGTGAAAGGTAAGTTTCCATATCTAATCCCCACCTCATTGGTGATGTTAATTTTCACAGTTATGGGAATTCTTTTACCAAATTAACAAATGGATTTCTCCCAACTAGTTTCCCAACATGAATCATTCTCACAATAGAGGTGACATTTTTTTAATTTTTTATGTTTCTTTTATCCCCTTGGATAAAAAGAATTATGTAATAATCATAAAAAATATCTTTGCAAGAAATAAGGCCTCTACCAACTTTAATTGATACAATCTTATTCTCATTCACCATTCTAAGAATCCATCTTCTCAATTATTATTCTATACTATATACGACAATAGATTAAAGGGGATACCATACATAAAAGATCTTAAACAAATTATGTATACCCTTGGGGATCCATTTATCAAAACAAAAATGTGGGAAGAAAACCAAATGATTGTTATCAAATTAAAAAATACATCATTAAAAATAAATTTAGATAAGACACCACATATATATCAACAATCAAAAGTTTTAATGGTTTTTTTCACATATAATTTTATAGGAATGATACCACCTTGAGTTGGTATCCAAAGGATGTAAAAAACCCAAAAAGTAGTGAAAATATAATCATATATGTTTCTACCATTAATTAATCCAAATTGATTTGAATAATCTATCATTTTGGAAATGTGAGCAAGCCAATTGTTTAGAATCATTCCAATAATGTTGTCAATTTTATCAACAAGATAAAATTTTATAGAATAGTTTATTTAATTTGTATTCATATTTTTAGGGATGAGGGTCATGAATTTAGAATTAATTACATGTATAGATCTACCATCATTAAAAAAATTACTAATCAATCTTCATACGTCAATTTTGATAATGTCCCAAAAAATAAAAAAAATTAAAACCATCAGGCCCAAGAGAGCATCAACAATTCAAAATAAAACATATTTCTTATTTTCAAAATAAAGAGGATTGTCAGAGATATTATAGTTATCTTCTAAGGTGAGTAGTTTTTGAATTATTTTCTCTATAGAATCATTGGAATTATAACAATCACAAAAAATTATCATTTAATAGGAAACAACATATGATGAAAGGTCTTTCATATTTTCAATGATGTTTCCATTATCAGAATGAATAGGCATAAGACTATTAATTTTACTTAATCTATAAAGTTATTTAATTAATTTAATATTTTTTTATACAGATTTAATCCATTTTAATGTAAAATTCCCCCCCAAAATGTTATCTTTTAGATTAAGAAACACATTTAGATCATAAGTGACCCTTTTC
Organism: Viscum album; assembly: GCA_963277665.1. Taxonomy (NCBI): domain Eukaryota; kingdom Viridiplantae; phylum Streptophyta; class Magnoliopsida; order Santalales; family Viscaceae; genus Viscum; species Viscum album. The sequence goes on along the minus strand of OY728143.1, from coordinate 1,664,857,215 downwards.
TCCTCTTCAAGACCAACATACAAATTATTTCAAGAGTTTTCCTCTTGGCCTAAAAAAATAAAGGATTCAAGATATGAAATTTTTTTCTCAATGTGACAATTTATTTAGTCCAAGGATTTATTTATTTCATAAGGATATAGTCTGTTAAAACATAGGAAAGGGTGTCATCATTAAAATTAAAGGATCTCTATGATTCTTAAACTTGACGTTTACATTCCGGGTGAGTACTCTAGGAATTATTAAAAATAAAGGGTAATGTTGGTGTATCAATTTTAGAAATTTACATAGCCAAAATAGGGCATTCATCAGAGTTAATTTTAGAAATAGTGTAGTAATAAATACGGGACTATAGATTTATGGATTCATCCTGAACAAATACACAATACAATTTGATAAAAAAATAGTTTAAAGATATATTATGTACCAAGAAAAAATTGATCCAAAAAGGGTGACTTAATGGATGAATATTTTTTAAATATATTTTTTGACTTCTCCTATTGATGTAGAAAAATTATGCATGCCATGATTTCTATTAGGATTATGGATAGTCATAAAATCTCCCATGAGAATCCACTGGTAGATTATATTACTATTATTGTCCAAAATTATTTTACAATGTTCTATTCTATATTGATATACATTGAAGGAATAAATGATGCAAGAAAAATTGAAAAATCCATTCATAATTAAAACTGAAGGAATGTGTCTACTCAGAGGAGATAATGAAGAGTTTCCCTCTAACCTATGATGATCCAAAACCCAATGTCTTTTGGTATCAGTGCTACAGAAATTAGTTACTACCAGCTACAAACCCAAACTATCAAGAGAATAACAATTAATAGAGGAATTATTTTTTGATCAGAAGGACCCAAAATATCCAGTTTATATTATTAATAAAAATATAAGGAGCTCTAATAGATTCAATGTTAGAGATCTCTAAAAAATTCAAAAATAAGAAAATCATTTGAAAAAATGTTTGGAGAAAGGAAATATTTTTTTCATTCAATCAAAATTGTTGTTGTTTGTAAATTTCCAAGTAAAGATATGTTATCATAATCCTCTTCATATTTTCTATTTAATTAGGGAGTGATTTTCCTTGTTGTGATCATGGTAAATTAATTTCTTTAATGGAATGTTTCTTATAATTTGAATCATATGCTATGTTTTTGTTATTGGATCCTGATTATACTTAATATCAGTATTATATTTAATACATGAGTTCATCAACACAATATATATCTTACAGGGATCTGGTTCATAGTCATCTGTGGTAGGATCATCAGTACAATGGTTATTCTGCATTGAAGCATCTCTAGAATTGTTAGTGTTGGAATTCATTTGTAGTCCAGGCTGATTAGAAATAAAAATGCAACATTTTTTTGTTTTATTATTAATTGTTTCAATAGGAGGTACATAAATAGATTGTTCCTACCTCAAAGAATCACTAAAAATCGAAGAGGATGGTTTTTCATAAGGGTGAGATTAAAAAGCATGAAACTATAAAGATAAGGGTTTTTCATGTGAGTCAAGAGAAGAGATAATAGTTTGAACTGAAATAGAATTTAAAAGATAAATGTTCATTGATTTGAAAATGTAAAAAAATAAAACTGGAGATAAATTTTTTTTATCATTTATATTTCGGGACATGTCTAGTTCGACAAAATTTCTGGAGTCTTCCTCGTCTACAATATTTTACTATCTTTTCTCTTTAACATTTTTCATATAAAAAATATATGTTTTATTTTTAAACCATTTTCCTATTATCAAATATTCATGGTATACACATTTCTATCAAGGTTATAATCCTTACCTATTTTTCTATTACTAACACCTTTCCATTCATTTTGGATAGTTGGAGGTCTAAATTGACATTGAATGTTCATACAAGTAGAGACATTGTGTCCTACAATCCAATATAAATAATAGAAAGGAGGAAAAAACTCATATTCAAATTTAACCATTATCTTAATGTCATTAGTAATTAATTAGATCAAATATGGATGTTTCACATCAAGACCAAAATTTATAGGGATCATAATATACATAACCATTTCACCATTCATTATAAGAGAATCAATTTTTAATGGAATACCAACATGGACAGTAAGAGCATTAAGAATTTTGGGATACCAAAAAACCTAATTCAACCCATGAAATATAGCCAAAAGCTATAATATTGAGTTCTTATGAGTAAAGGGACTGATATTTATATTCCATTTAGGAATCATAGGAGTAAAATCTTAAAGAAAATTAATACCAAATTTCTAGTCATCTTCAGGATAGTCATTGTTTTTTAATAAGATATAGAAGAAACCTCTCTTGATCAGAATATTCTTCTAGACATTTCACCCCCAATAGTATAAAATACATTGTTTAATATCATCATAGGACCTATATTTTCCTCCTTATATCATATAATTTACCCAAAAATGTAGTATTTTCATAAATTAGTTGTATGTTGAAGCACATCCGGATCATCCGCCACCTTTAAACCGCCGTTATCTGTCTTCTTGAAGGTGAGAGGTTTAGGATTATCCGAAGGACCCAATGGTAACCACAAAGAGATCCAAAAAATATATTCCTATACTTGTAACATTCAAATTAAACCCATCATATTTTTGTTTTCACCTAAATGATTCATGGAATCACTATTCACACAATTTTTGAAGATGAAATATCTCTCCCATTAATGATGAAAATAATCCATGAAGGATGGATTTATATTTAATAGGATTAATATTTTCAATGAAAAAGTAATATTATAGATTCTCTCAACCAATTTTCTGATGAAAACAGTAGATCCATCATCTTGGAGCCTCCTTTTACACCCATTTTTCAAAAAATAATTAAAAAATCATTCCCAACTTTGTTTAGATATAAGTATAGAAAACATAATTTATTTTCACTTCTTTATTAACCATAGTGGAATGCTATAATTTACCATCATAACTAACCATAAACAATAAGAACTACTTTTCAAACCAAAATGATTCACTCTAGCTATGGACAGATCAAGATGAAGGATTCTTGAATTCTGTTTAAATACAGAATACTCTTAATTAATGTTAATTTAATATTTATAGTCTTATATTTGATGATGTTTCACATTTTGATTTATTGTATCGTTATGCCACATAAATTTCATTCTAGTGTCCACATTTCCATGTTGGTTCATAAACAATGGAACGATTATAATGTACCATTGAAATTTTGAACGACGTAATTCATTTTTCTTATATCGAGACACACCACATTTTAGGAAATTTTTAGTGATTCGTTGTACATGAATGATAATATTAATTCATTTAGATATGAATTTAATCTTTTAGAGATCACACCCATTAAACATATCATTAGTGTTACGTGTTTCATAAGTAATCTCATTAACTTTGGATAACATTCCATTCTAGATATAAATTGGTTCAGAAAAGCTGATGTAACTCCATCTATTCCCACCATTTAAAATATATAGTTTTAGTATGGTTGAATTTTTTTTTATATTTAGTCCAACAAAACTATAATGGCATCTATGAAAAACTCTGTAACATTTGAAAAAACATTGTATAATCTCTAGTTTAATCATTTATTATCATTTTTATTTTCTCAATATGATCTTCATCTTCATTTACACATGTAATAATTTTTTGATACAATTTTAATCACTATTCACAATTTAATTTACATAAAATGATCCATTAAATGAAGTGTTATCCCAATCATTAGAAATATTAAATTCCGCACCATGTTTTCCCAAACATTTATAACTTTGATCTATTATTTAATAGATCAAGTGTTCTTACAAATCTGACCAAAAATTTAGCATTTAATAAAAAAAATGTACACATATAATGTGATTTGAAAAGGGTATTATGCTTGATCATTGTAAACATTATGAACTCTTTAACCCTATCCCCATATTCTTTTTCATGTCATTGAGATCCATCAATTTGAATTAATATCCCCTGTATTTAATTCATCAATATTCATATTTAAAAACAATATGAATGGTGTATGAGCATAGAGTACTAATAGGATATTATATATATGTACACCCATATAATCATAGTATTTGATATTAAATTGTATTGCATTAAAAAAATTATAACATAATATGACAATGATTAATATGAATATATAGTATAACAAAACATATTTTTTATTAAAATGCTTCACATATCATGAATATTTATTTAAGGATTCATCAAATCATATAATTTTCTATCTATCACTATCAATATTTTCAATAATATTATTAATTCGTATAACTAGATAAGTACATAGTTATATATAATAATACTTCACTATCAAAACATATATCTAAAATAATAAATTATTTTGCAAAGTCTTACTATAGTGCTAAAAAAATAGTTAAAAAATTTTGATTATTAGAATTATAAATTTAAGAAATTTATCATATTAAAATTAATTAATTGGATATAATAGAAAAATAATATTCCATTAGATTTAGGACGTAACTTACATTTTTTGTAGAATGAGAAAAATGAATGTTTTATCTTTAATAGACAAACTATTCAAATTTCAAAACACTCAAGAGGATGTATTTCATAGTAGAAATAAATTTAATGAGTAAGATTTTGTTTGGGGTGGAGAGTAAATTGTTGATATTTGTATTTATAGATTTAAATAATACAAAAAAAATTGTTAATTCAAAATAATGATTTGATACGGTAAAGAAAAAAACAATTAAATTTATTCAGTTAAAAAATTTATAAATTTTATATCTAATATATTGTTCACTTCATTATTATATGTGAATGTAAGAGAAGTATAAAATATTCATATAGAATTTATGAAATTTTGTGTATATAGTATTAATGATGTAAATAATAAATTAATTGAGAGATAAAACATGGTTTAATAATGGAGTTCGGAAATAGCTTAATGTAATCCCATACTTCTACTCCCCTAAGGTTTAGATGTTTGACTTATTTATACCATTATTTGAAAGTACATCAAGTAACAATCTCCTCCCATTGTTTATGATGGAATTATCAAGAAAAAAATATATCTTACACTTCTAGTTGTGATCACTAATCCCTCACTTTATGGTGGTGATCACCCTTTGTAGGTGGGGTGGTGATAAGATAATGTTGTTATTACAACATATCAATTAAAAACATATTATCATATCTCTAATATGATAGAAAAATATAATAGATATATTATTATAAAATTGTAGATGGTTAGAGCCAAAGAGTTTCAGATTTTATATTTAATCTTGAAAGAGGTCTTTGAGATTAATAATAGTTTTGTATGGGCATGTCACATGATTTGATTGTTTAATCCACCATCATTGAGATTTGTAATTATAGATAAAATATGCCATGTTTTTTATTTTTATCCACTAAATATTCATATATCATTCAGGAATTATGTAGATACATTAATCTACAGCAAACGATGTTAAATATTTTCATGGTGTATGAGAATTAACAATTATAACATGAATATTTGGATCTGTCAAAAGGTCGACTGATGACACCGGCTAGATAGTGCACTTGATGGAAGATTCATGGAACAATTTTCTTCCCCCAAAAATTATGTGGTACTATTCATCATATGTGATTTCTATCTTTTTTCACCAACCAGCCAGTTCCAAACACTAATAATCCAGTTCTACCTCCTATTATCCAAATTCAACCAAGGCCTATCAATATTACTTTCATTAATTATTTTGATCATCCAAATTCCTTATATGAATAAATAACATGAATTATGACTTCATAAATATAATAAATATACCTAAAATACATCCTTTAAAGTATTTTTCTTAATTAAAATTTAGAATCATTCCATTGTATGTTTAATTAGGAACGTCGCATGATTGATTTTTAATGTAACCTCAATCCCCTCAAATGAAATTATTATATTCATATTTGAGTGTTTTATCATGAAAAAACTGTGAACGAGAGATAAGTACGACAATCTCTCTCTTTTTGATAAGTAAAATACATACATAAAAATATATATCATTCTAAATAAAGGTTGAAAGAAAAATAAAATTAATTTATGTTATTTTGAAAATGATATTCAATATTCTTAAGAGATAATATTAGTACAATATAGACCAAACACTTAAACCAATTTTATACTGAAAAAAACTCTTACCAATAAAAAAACATCTCTGACATTAAACACAGATTTTCGACACCTTTTTATTAACAAAAATAAAAAAAATGAATAGAAATGAGAATAAATTTAAACTAATAAAAAAATGAAACATTGTCTAAATCAATAGTTTCATGAAAATATATATCCCCATAATGATTTTCAAATTACCTTAATTAAAAATATATTCAAAAATAAATTCTAATGAAAATAAATTATATAAAAGATAACAATTATTCTAATAGTAAATAGTGAATCATCTTGAAAAATGAAAAATTGGAAAAGATATTAATTTCGAAATAAAATTCAACAAATTTAATTAATATAAAAAATTAAATTTAAAATTAAAACATTATATCTTTTATGAGAAATAATTCATATAAAAAGGGATAGATAAATAGATATCTTGAAATAATTTTCCAGAGGGAAATTAATATTATAGAATTCGGAAACCCTATTACCATTTAGATCATCCCATAACATTTCTGGATATGGCCCTCCCTCAATTAGAGAATTTAACAAAGATATCATGATGTAATAATAGATCAAACTTCTCAATAGTTTTATAATCTATTTTTTAGATTCCACCTTATATTATTCAATAATGTTTAGTGTAATAGCCCTAAATAATTTCAAAATAATGTTCCATTTGATATCATTGTGGATTTGGGTTCATCCGTATTAGATATTAAACATTATGAGCTCTAAAAACTTGAAGGCTGACTAAAAGTTTCTATTAAGGATTTTAGAACCCAAACATTATTAGAAAAATATTTTATATTATAAATATGATTGGAAATATGAATAGATTTATGTCTATGATATATTTAATCTTGGTAATCACATTCATAATTTAAATAACCTATTTAATAAAAATTATTTAAAAACCTTTTTTGTGAAATTGATTTTACAAAAGAAGTATTTTTTTACGAAATAACATTATTTAAAAAAACAAAATTTATTTTTAATTGGCTTTGAGTACCAAAAATTATATTTAACGTTCCTTATAATTTCTAATAACATTATATTATTTATGGTTCCATATCCTTTTAGAAATTTAGTATAATAATTTTTTTATAATATGTTCATGACATACCAAAATCTCCACTTCCATCAAATGTGTTGTGAAATCAACATTCGTGTCTATGGGGGACTTCTGCCTCATGAACAAATGCCATCTGTTTTTCCAATACCACCATTAATTTTTTTTATGATTATGGATATAAATCTTATTTATGATATTTTTAATATAATTATACCTCTATAATTATTATATCATATTAATACCTTTTATGTTTTCCTTTCCATAAAGTATACGATAATGTTGCCCATGTGCATAGTAGATGGACACAACATGAAGCAATGTGATTTGGTTTTAACTGGTGCATTAACTAGAAGGTAATTAAGATAATTTTATTAAATATATGTTATATAAAGGAAATATTTATTTTTTTCATGACATATTTACCATTTTATAACGGCTATATACCATTATTTCAATAAAAAATGATAGCATCATCTTTTTACGTGTGGACTACCAGCTTCATGAAGAAATGTGACAATATTTCATCACCACCAAAAATGAATGATATATATAACTATATTTAAAGTAATAATATGGTATATATCAAATTAAAACCATTATTTAAAGGTAAAAATCTTCTGATATCTTTTTTATAATGATCATTGAAAAATGGGAACTTCACTCAGGTGTATGTACGACCTACCATCTCAATGATTGTAAAATAGATAATTTTTATAAACCATATATCATGATTTGTTATAAATGTTTAATTGATAAATAAATATTAAAAAAATTTCATGATTATTATTACTTATATTTTTTAATAATTAATTTTTTGACCATAGTCATCCACCTATATTCCTTTTTGAAACATATGCCAAATATCACAAAAACATCCAATGTATATATAATTGATTTAGTTTTCATATATAACATGTAAATATGAAAAATTAAAGTAATAATAAAAATAAATAATATTATTTTGTTGTTAAAAAAATTAAAATAATTTTATTATTTTAAAAGATAAAGAAAGTATGTGATGATCCAGACTCAAGGTAAGGCTTTCTCATCTAACTTTTAAAACCAGTAGACATATGGCATATTCAATAATTATTTAATTAAAATATTTTATTTATTGACCCTTTTTTATTTTATGTAATGAATTCATTTATCATAATATTATTTAATGTTTAATTTCAAATTATTTCTTTTATGCTGCATATAATTCAAAATTTACCCAAAATGTAGGAGTTTATTTTATCGTGTCACTATTTTTTGGATTGCTTTTGTTTAATTATCACTTAAGGGAATTAAAAGATATTTCTATTATAAAATAAATCTATTTTATTATCCAAAAATATTTTATGAACTTTTATCTAGTAATATGACCATTTTTCCCATCTCAGTTACTTAAAATGATGAAGATAATGTTTTTAATATAATCTGGCTTTATTTCATTGTTGTGTCTAAATTCCTTTTTCACCCAAAATCATATTTTCTAAAAAAAATAGAGAATGTTTTATCATTATCTAAATGATTTATTAAAGATTCTTTAATCCATTATTGACATAAAAATAGTATAAATAGAATCTTTTTAAAATACTTCTGAATGGGGAACTATTATATCCTTTCTAAAGTGAAAAACGAATTTCATTTTTAACCTATATAGTATATAATGAATTACCTACCATCATGGATGTAGATTCATTGAAGATACCTTTTAATGTTGACAAGATTATTTTTATATAATTTTGTTCTAAATATTCTGTAAAATCGTAGATTGAAAAATTTATTTTCAAAGAAAAACATTATGGTAATATTTTATAAATTCTTTAGTTTTCAAAATAAAATGGTTGTTTCATAGAAAGTTTATTTTCCTCAATAAATATTCTAAGTGATATTTGAAAATCATATTCAATATATAATTAAATTATTTGATGTTAATTATAGATTAATGGTAATAGACTCTAATGATGCTGTCATTATTTCTCCGAATGGGTTATGATCATTTTGACTAGGAATATACTATATTGATACCATTCATTTTACTCTAGATAGTATATATTTATTTCCATGATTAGGGAAACTGTTTACATTTCATATGATAGTTTAAATTTGGATGATTATATTTATTATGTTTCACCCATTTCATATAAGGAATGAATTTGACTTTGTATGTGATAGGTGGGGATCTTTATACTCCCCTCAATGAATCAGTAGGTATCATGAGAGAAAGTAGATATGGTTTGGAAGAGGCCATACCAATTTATATAGATTTATTAGCATAAACCGTTATAGTATTATAAAACCAGTAATAAGACTCTAAAATATATTTTATATGTTCAGGATTATGCATTCCATCGTTATGAATTCAGTTATTGATCTTCCAAGTAATTATTCGATTAGTGAGAATACATGTGGCCACGTTTTAATCTCATGTGGTTATTTGTATGGAATTATTTGATTATCGTTTATTCCATAAAAATTAATCTCATCTTATTGATTAAATGACATGTGTTCCATCCATTAACCTTTCTATATTGACTATGCATTATTTATTCATAGCTTCCATTACACGATTACCCTTACTGAGCATGTGGTCCCACCGCTTTCATATGTTAAATTTTTCATATTATACCAATAAGTATGTTGTGATTGATACACTATAAGAAAATCACTACATAGAAATTTTTTTTAATATGGTGGTGGCTTAAACCACCGCCATATTCTTTGGTGATGGTTTCATAAAATCGCCGCTGAATCTGGTGTCAGCATCCATCATGGTGTAGTTTCTTCCATTTCGTAGCAGTTTTTGGAAATTGTCATAGTAAACAAATTTAGAAGCACTTTTAGTGGTTTTAGCGGTGGTTTCATGTGAAAACAATTATTGTATTTAGCAGTGTTTTTAACTTCCCTAATTACTTTCAATTTTTATATATTAATCCCACCATTAAAACAACTATAACCACTACTAAACAATAAAATTAATTTATTTAGTAGAAATTTTAATCACCAAAAACAAGAAAATACCAACCTATAACAGAAGTTTAAATCTTTTCTTAATGTAGATATACAAATAAGAAAAATATTGTAGATTCTATACCCCCAGTACAAGTACCTTGAAAAATAATCATTTATAAATAATATATATCAGAATAATTAAAACCATCAATAATGTTCAGTAGACAACAATATAAAAAATTTTCATAAAAAACAATCTGTAGAGAACATATAATAGAATAATCTAAACCACAACATCTCAACAATCTAGCAATGTTAAATACATCCTAATATATTGTTTTAAAATATATAAAACCAATGTTTGAGCTATAAGCCTTCAAACTACATAGAACAAACTTATGATCAATAAGACATTAAATCACCTAGCCTAAAAATGACCATCTTGGACCAGTAGGCAATGATCACGATATTCTAGCCATTTCCAGACATGACTTTCTATTCTATGAATTGTCATCTACCGCATGGATTTTAAAAACTACATATGGTTGGATACTATGTTTCATGGGATACAAAGAGATGGCAAAATATTATATCATAATTCCATCCCAAACCATGACCAGCCTCAGGGCCTTCCCATTTACAATGAGGTTGAATTTATCCTATATATAGGCTTACTTAATGTGCTTAGGGACATAGTGGTGTAAATACCAAAGTGTTTAAATCTACGAAAAAATCACCTAATGTTCACCTCTACACTTTAGGTCTCCCTCATTTAGATCCCCATCATCCTCCAATAATTATTGTTTTCTATAGTGATGACTCATTGCTAAACTAGGATCGCCTACCATCCAGTGAGCACACCATAAAGGATCTATTTTCAGAAGTGATTATTCCCAGGTTTCGAATGTGGTCAATGGCCGACCATACATTTGTGGGACCCATCATTTAACAACACAGCTGTAAGGCATGTGTATCCAACATGATTAAAATGAGTCAAATAAGAAGCATAATAGTCAGCATAAAATATTAAAATACCCATCCTAACATAACTTAAATGAAAATATTAAATATCTACAATTTCTATATAGAACATAGATTACTTCATACTCCACAAAATTCATACTCTACCAATTCTAGGCTCACTACCATAATGAATCTTCAAGGCATATCAAATTATAATGCATTTATCAAACATGGGACATCAAGAAAAATGTTAGGTCATGAAAAGATTAGGTGGCTAATATATGCCACACATGATACATGATATGTGAATACACCCTTTTATTCCATATTTTTTCAACATATCAAATAGGCCACTAATCCGTGTTCGTTAATGAACACTGCCTATCACTGTTTCCACCTCTATCTCTACTTCCTACTACCGACACCTGTAAGAAAATTATATTGAAAACAAAATAATGTTGTATATTTATATTTTAACATAAAAAAATAAATGTTTTAAAACTAAATGATTATCAAGTTGTGTGATTTACTTGCTCACCACCATCATCGATGAAATTTCACCATTGAAATATTTGGTCATCTTCTGATAAAATCAACCAATTCTTTCTGAAAAGTCAATATTTGAGCCCCTTGTTTTCGAATTTTGTTTTTCATATAAACATAATCTCTATAAACATATTAACTATAACCATGATTAGATGCATCTTTAATCCTCGCTGTCCTTTTAAAGGCATCAGATAATAAGGGTTTACAACCTATCCAACACACTTGACCATGATGATACATCACAAGAAGATCACCATCTGGGTCATCCTTAGAGACTTATTATGACTGTGTGGGACTGGAATACCATAGTTCCTTAATTTTTACATATAAATCAAATTTCAGTAATAGTAGAAGAAATATATATTTACATAGTGAAAAATGATAAAAAGTTATTATAATGAAAAATGAATTCATATTACAACTTCTTTGGAAATCTCATTAACAAAACCCGCATCATATTTTTTATGAAGGTCCAACCACACTTCTTTTCGTGATTCTTGGTTCCCTAAACATGTTGACTACATTAAAAAAATATAAATCAAAAATTTAATATATTAAATAGACAATATTATCTTTTAAATATTTAAACTAATTATATGATTTCCAGAGTTGATCAGATTCTAGAAAAACACTTTTACCCCACAATGGAAGGGATGATTTTCATACCCATGTTCAATGCATTCTTCCTTGATAGATACTGAAATAAATAATATGTAATGTAATAGTATTGTATTCAATGTAATATCCTTTTCATATACATGTATAAATATAAAATTGGATTAATATAATAACATGTATTTAAATACCAGATTCTTATCATCATGATGTGTGTCAATAAAAACATTCAATTTCTCTCTATATACCATGTTGGGTACCTTGGCATAAATCTATTGGACTCTAAATAAATTTTCATTAACATCTCCCCATAATCTCCATTTAATATCTTTCCATTTCATGCCCTGGTTTTTTAATGTCCATTTTTGTTCTGGCGTATCAAGAACCTTAAATTTGAAAAACATTTGTACATAGAAATTCATTTTAAAAATATTATAATTTAATAACATACTGACATTACATTACACCATAATGTATTAAAATTACCTTTATTTTTGAATCAAAATAATAATTTTTCTAAGATGAAGGAATATTCCTCCAATAATCATACGTAATCTGAAGGGAAACCAGCTTCGCGGCCAGCTGACCTAGAATCTGGCCATTTAATCCAGTGGAATCATATATTGGGACCCTATAGAGATCAAATGGTACAACTATCTTTAGTATGTTCAGATTCCATACATATTAAATTTTCATCTTTTTCATCATATTTGAGTTTTTTCTAATTTTTTTGAAAAAACATTTAGTATAAAAAGTGAAATAAATTTATTCATATTAAAAAATGTACCTATAACAGTAACCCTCCAATATCCCTGTGAAGAACTATGAGTGGTTCCCAGCTCCCTCACTACTATGGCTACTGAATAGGAAGGCGTCAAATGATCTATTAGTTGCATAGTCACAAAGGGTGTGAGAGAGTGTGCTATGGGGTCTCATATGATTTAGGAAGGGAGACATATGGATTATTGTCTTTCAGTGTGAACGATGGAAGAGTATAAAGCTTCTTCCATTGCATTCCAATCATTTAATCCAACAAAATTAAATTCATAACATATATTAAAAAATTATGCATAAAAAATAGAAATGATAAAAGTTCCACTGCACAAATTAACAAAATATATATTACAATGATAAATAATGATTCGTTTTTTAAAAAGGTTTTCTATTTCCTTATCACCACAACCAGTTTTATAGAATTTTATTTAGGATTCCATCCAAATATTTTTTATATTTATTAAATATCCACAACTGACATAAAATGTTTTCTAGGTCTAAAATGAAGCATCAAATAAGGATGTGTTCAACATGTTGATATATAGTTTATTATGACTAAAAAAGTCATGATGCCCATAGTAAATGATGAAATGGTTGATATGTCGAGAATCATAAAAAAATATCCAAATACAAAAGGATAATACAATGGTGTGATGAACATTGATAGCCTAATAGTAAGATAGGATATATAGTGTATACTTTGTGAGAGTAGGTGTTGTAGGTAGCCTAAAAAATAGGACGAGGTTTCAAAATGCGATAAAAATGAATACATGATTTCATACTCAATATTTTTATATTGTTGGAGTAAAATGTAAAATAAATAAATGAATTCCATATATAATGGGATGTATTGAAACCATATTTTCCACATTTAATTATGGATGAAAAATTATATATTATATTACAATGATCTTTAATGGAAATATAAATTCAGTTATCTCTGTGTCAAAATGAATGTGTTGTGTTTAAAGAGGATAAATTGAGTTTTTGTTTTTTTTCGAGAACAATACGTGTTGATGCGTAAGTAATAGAGTAAGATTTTTTATGAATAAATGTTTATTGATCATATGGGTCATAATGACCAAGTAATAGAGTGTTATTTTTTATCAGTAAATGTTTTCTATGTTTTTATTCCACCATCATTAGCACATTAATTCAAAAATTCATAAAGTCAGAATTTAAATTTATTTATGCCATAACCCTATATTCTTTTGGTTGGAGTAAGTCCTCCTAGGAAGACTATTTCTATTGGTATTAAACCCGGTGGTTTCATAAAAATCTCTCGGGAGGATCAATATAGATCCATGAATTATGAACATAAACTATTTGCATCACCATAGTCCATGGTGTATGAAATTACACTAGGATTCATATTTTTAGAATTATGACCTTAGACTATATGCGAGCCTATGGTTTATGTATTGTGACCCTAAACTATTTTCAACTTCTCAGTTCGACTAGTATGAACATAATGAACAAAAATAATGAAGGAAAAATGTATGTGTGGTTGAAAAACCATAATTGAAACTAGAACCAGAGTTAGAATCCCCTAGTTAGGTCACTCTCATTACAAAGGAAATACTAAAGTGATAGAAGAGAGAGGTAGAAATCCAATAGGGACCCCCTAAGGACCCCTATAAAATCCTAACTATTTTATTACATATGTTTTATAAGACATAGAGAAGGTGGGAATAATAAATGAATAAAAATAATAATAATAATCATTACCCATGTATATATTAAATAGAAAAGAAACTATGGTCATATAGATACATCCAAAAATGATAAATGAATAATATATGAGAAGATTCATATGTATACATTATTAAATATATCACATTAGGTTATTCATATATATAAATAGGTTCCAAAAAAATTGTAAATAAATAGATACAAGATCCATAAAAATAGTACTCATTGTCAACTCTCCTTGTCCTCTTCACACTCTTCTTTTTAACATTCTTTGACATCCACCATTCATCTATTGGTCATTTTATTTATATGAAAAATTATATATAATGTTTACACAAAAATTAATGTTCAAATGTTGGGTGTGGTTATTAAATAATCATATGATTTTTCCTTATCTCTCCTCGACCTCTTTAGTGGTACAATAATATATCAATACGTAGGCGTCGTGTAGTGTTTCATACCCTTCAAAATATGTAATCATATAATAACACAATAAATTTCAAACATGGAGATGGAAAAAATATTTTTAAACCCACTATAATGAATTAATGTTCTTAAAGGGAGGCATATAACTCATACTTACATGCAACATGTCACTTCTAGGTTAATCGTATAAACCAAAAATTATTTTATAAGGAAAACATTTCTCAAAGTACACCATGGAGGGAAAATAACAAAACTAGTAAATAAAAGAAATATAATATCATATTTAGGAATGAATATTAATGTAAATATTATATAATACTAGGTTACCCTCCTTATGTAACCATTCTATAAGGGTAAAGTACCTCATATTATGAACACGTGTAACCTCCATTCAAAATCATTGCATGATGGTAAATGCTTAACAAGGAATTCTCTAGTTTAAATAGAGATAAACACATAATCATAAAAAAGAGAATCATATCAGTCCATATAAACATATTATCATGTAAATGTAAAATTTCACTTTCATATCAGGCTATAAAAAATAGAATCCTGTTTTAAATGCAACCATATTGTGTGAAATGACGGGCGGTGATGGGCAGTGAGGTGAGGGACAACGAGGTAAAGCATAGACAAGGACAGAGAGGCATGGCATGGCGAGGTGAGGCACAATGTGGGCCGTAAAGTGATAGAGATGGGTGGAAACATGGGGTGATGGGTGGTGACGAGCGATGATGAGGCTAGGGCTTTTGGGAGTCAGTGGGGTGGTGGTTTGGGGGGTGGGGGTCAGGGGGTAAGTGTTGGATATATGAATATACTTAACTGTTTAGCAGCAATTTATAAAAACACACCAAAAATTTAATCTTAAAAATTTAATAGTGGTTTAGTAAAACACTGCTAGAAAACCACAAATAAATGCACAATTTTGTGTAGTGATACATAGAAATACACTAATTGGAATAATGGAATTGTCAATGAATTTATTTGTATTTATGTTTTAAAATGTAATATAAATTTCATGTATCTATCTAGTTTACTAATACTAATAAACTATTTGGTCCTTCAGGATGCAATAAGTTTTATCTTATTCCAATGTATAAAGAGACACTAAATCTGAGATACAGAGGTTGGGGTCACTATAGTTGGTATTAGAGTATTTTTAGTTGAGACCTTGGAAGTTATATTTAAGTAAACTCATATTAAGGAACATAACCCTATGATATACTTTGAAAAAATATATATAAGAACATATTATTGTTTTTGGTATGGAATATATTATATGGTTGTACATAATAAATACATCCATTTGTGGATACAATAATAATATGTGGTTTATACATCGATGTACATAGGGGTAAAAAATCTTGAATGGGTGTAATATGATTTAAACGATTATCACCTGGTGTATGAAAACAATCCTCACTACGTACCAATTTTAATACTCATAGAGGATATTCCTAGGAAAATGAAAATATTCTTCAAACCATTACAAAGTCTTTGACAATAAATATATCCCCAATGAAACCATGTTTTTGATTATGAGAGTATTTTTGCATAAGTATTTCAATTTTTGTTATGTGTTTCACTAGTTTTGGGTTTATAAATTTTGTTTCATAATGTTATATTCTAATATAGTGAATGAAATTATTTATAATTGAGGACTAACGGAAGGAATGGGAACCTTATCGATTCAAGTAATCCATATTGGGATTCACCTCATAGGAAATATAATGAAGATGAGGGTGGATATGTAGCGAGAAATTATAAAATTATAAACCTATTATGGTAGATGACATGAGTTATGAGTACAATACTTTCCCATATAGAGAGTCATACTAACCCACCAAATGGTGTAATAATTTTAAACTGTTTCATGCATCAAAAACATCCATTATTAATTAGGATTAAAAGTGAATTTTTATATATGAAATGGATATGTTCTTTAGATAGGAGATTTCTTTCTTTAGGAAGTAATGAAGTAGAAAATGATGTAAGGGAAGTTTATCATCTCTCATGAGATGTAGATCAATTATGGTAATTGATTCAAAACACAAAGAATGATGAGGAAATATAAACAATGATGTGGAATGATTTCAAAGGGAATATTTTTGGAAAAATATTCTACTCATGATGGACATGTCTCACAAACATTATAATTATATAAAGAAATATAGACTATTAATTTGATGGGATTAATAAAATTCTATAAAAGGATCTAGTCTCACAGACATTCTCATCATATGAGATAATAATATCATATTCGATCATGATGTAGAAGGAATTATCCAAATCATATGTCTTAAAAGGGAATAAACAAAACAAGGGGTGAAATATTTAAAAATGGATAAAGGGAATAAAGTAAAGAAGTATTTTACAAATATGTGACACTTGTTGAAGTAAAATTATTAGTAATTTCATAAAAGAAAAGAAATATTTCTTTAAGTATGGAGAAAAATGCAACCATCCTTATAATTAAAAGTTAATGAAATAATATATTATTGTGAAATTATTTCACTATAAATATATGGGACACTACAAAAATAAATACCCCAATAATAAAGGTAAAATACCTCAAATTGAGGTAAGGGGTCAAGGTCAAGCTTTTGAAATTACTACAAATGAAGTGTAAAGATTATTGTTCCTGTGTATTTGGAACTATAAAATATATTTTCAATGTATTTTATAAATTAAATTATCTAAATTTAAAAGTATTTTAATGTAATAATTATTTGTTAAGGATATTAAAGCGTGTCTTGAATGGTACCAATGACAAAGAAAAACGAATCAGAGGCAAGTTGAACTTCAGGGAAAACCATGATTGTGGAAAAGATAGCCCATAAAATGTTTTTAATAGTGAGATAATGATTTTTTTATAAAGATATGATTGATATGGATAATTTAAATTTGATATTACTAACTAACATGGAATTAATTAATGATAGGTTCAATTTGTAAATTTAATGACATTCTTTCTAATGTTATGGATGTTAATCCTTTGGAAGGACCATAAGTTTATACATTTATGAAAGGTTTTAAGGTGAAATTTTTATGAGGTTTTAGAGATGAAAGTATTAATTAACTATATAGATATTCATTAATATTTGATAAACTTTTCTAACCCTTTTTCAGATTAATAAAAATATCTTTAATGAAGTTTTATTATTCTTTTATTTATAGTATAATCAATTAAAATTGAATTTTTTTTCTTTGTGCATATAAAATTATTTTTTGGATATTAATTTATTGGAGTAAGAGATGAAATGGAAATTGATCCAATGAAAACCAAAGGAAAAAACATGCTTATGAAATAAAAACATATCATTTAAGTATTTTTTATCATAATCATAAACAGTAAAATAATTCATCAACATTCATAAAATGATCATGAAACCATAATGTTATCCTACTACCTTCATTTCTAATGAATCAAATGGTATTTTAAATCATTATAGATTTATGGTTTCTAGTTCCTCTACATTTAATCCATCATTGAAATTCCGGTGATCAATTATCTCTATAACTATTTATAATTATTTACACTTATCATCCATGTCCATCTTCTCATTCCCCACATATATTATCCTAATTGGAATATGAACTATTTGTTATTCCACATGACCTTTATACTTAATCTTCTCTCTTATTAATATAATATATTGTTAACCATTTTACGATATCGGTTTTTCAAAAATGGTATTTACAAATGTTAAACCCTTGATTACTGATATCAAGATTAAATTGTGATGACATAATTAATTTAAGGTGGGGAGAATGTAACATAATGAGATTTAAAAGGAATAAATTGATTTTGATATCTTGTATGTCATACAAAAAAAATCATAGAATAAAATATAATACCCAGTAACTTATAAAATATTTTTTCTAAATAAATTAAATCTATACGATATCATATAGAACACTAAAACCTGAGTTGAAATGAACCATAATATAGTATAACGGTATAACCAACAATTAAGTTAGCTGTTTTCAATAATACTAAATTTGTTATGAAATATATATATTTAAGAAATCCATTAAAAATATAATTGATATAATCCAATTAGAGATAAATTTAGAATCATTTAAAAAATGATGTTCTTTCTAAAAAACTGTTCTTTTTTCTAAAAGGCGATTTAGTTTCTCTTTGTTTATATAATATATTTTTACTTTTTTTCCAATATTGGAAACATTATTTTAAAAAAATGAACATAATTCTTAAAATATACATTTTGACATTATCTTATGGTTATTTTTTGGTATTTTTCTTAAATGTTTCATTTTATTAATGAATAGTAAAAAATATTAATTTTTAATAAAAAATGCATTTTCATTTAAATTATTTACATAGTTAAATTAAATTTTCAATTGGGTTTAGAGCAATTTTAGTTAAATTTTATTTACAAATAAATCCTATTTTTTCATTAGTGTTATCTTCATATTTAATTTTGATAAAAATTGTATGTAATCATTTGAACATTTTCTTTTTGGAAACCCACTATTTAACCACGTCGGTGGGATTATTTTTAAACTAAATGTTTCCACTTATGTTAATGGAATTTGGTAAAATAAAATAAATATTTTGAGTAATATTATGTTATATTTTTTAATAATTTTAAATTCATTTTTGACTAAAATTCATATCAAAACTTGTAAAAATGAATTACCGTAATTAAGGTATAAATGGATTTACTAGTGGTTTAAAAAACATATAAGGGTTAAAATTACCTAAAAATCATTTTAACATATTATTTATTGAAATATTTGGACCTTATAATACCTAATTCTATAAGATAATTAATTTTTTTGACCATTTTCTCTTATAAAAAATGTGGTTATACCTTTTTACCTTTAAAAATTACAATTGTTCCACTCACCTCACATAAAAAAGACCACACCATCTCCGCTTTGTGGAACACCTTCACACCCTTTTGGATTTTAACATCACTGACCCAATAACTTCTAAAATTACCTCCCATAATCCTATAATACTTATTTGGGTCATAAATACAACCTTATATGGATTTGGTTGAAACCTACGGAGGTTACCCGAACAAGAGATAACATTCTTCGACGAGCCATTTTATTTTATTTCTTCATACACCTCCTTTAATTATTATTAATACCGGATTATATAATAACCCCCATTTATTTAATATAATTATATTTTAAAAAAAATCCGTGACCAAAAACTATCCCCAATTCAATCAAATGTGTTAGAAAATCATTATTCGTGTCTATAGAGGACTACCACCTCACAAACCAATGACATTCATTTTTCCACTACGACCTCTCATGGTTGGGTATGATGATGTATATAATTTATATGTATTATAATTATAATATAAGTATAACTATTTATTCATTATTATATTTATACCATTTTTACTTTCCATTCCATAGGGGACACGACAATTTCAGTCATGCATATGGTGCACTATCGTCTCACGAAGTAATGTGATTTATTTTTCACTAATACATTATATGGAAGCTAATAAGAATACTTTTAATGAATATATGTGAAAAATGAAATAATTATCATATTAATGAAATATTTATCATTCTTAAATAATAATATATCATTTTAATTTTCTACACTGAAAAATGATAACACCATTCTTGTATGGGTTGATGACTTCCTTCATGAAGCGATGTGACTCCCTTTCATCATCATGACACATTGATGGTATATATAAATAGAAATTAAGAAATAATATGGTATATTTGTTATTATTAACATTATGTAAGGATAAAATATTTCTTAACATCTTTCGATAATCAAAAGTAAAAAATAGAAATGTTACTCATAATAACGGATGACCAATCATCTCAATGATTTTAACATAGTTGAATTTGGATAACCATATTTCATGTAAGAGGTACTTAGGAACTGTTTTCATGTATAAGAAAATTCTTGATTAATTCTTATCACACTTTTTGGGGGTTATTTATAAGTACCCTATTTAAAACATTATATAATCTCGTTAATTCAACTAGAATTAACATTATTACATTCCCAAATATCTTTTCAGTTTTATTTTTAGAGAATTAGAAAATAATAAAAACATAAAATCCCAAAAGAATAAAAAGTGGATACTACTAAAATAGTACCCATTGATTTTATAATACAATTTTTTTAATATAACCTGAATTTTTCTTATGAAAATCATTAAAATATTGAGCTTGTCATGATTTCTGTTATCCATCATTAAAACCCTATGAAAAACATTTTAACACATCGGATGAGAAACAAAGGACAATAAGGGACATAAAAAATAATTAAATAAATCATCATTCCAATAATAAATATAAATATATGAAATCATTTTCACAAGTTATTCTTATCATCCATAAAGTATCATATACATAGTTTATGAAAACATTTGATTTTTATAAAACATTAAAAAAAATAAAAAAATAAAAGAAAATTGAGGAATTATATACATAAGATTTTAACCCCAATTGAAATCATATTACTTTTAAAAAATCATGGAAATATAAAAATATTACCCTGATCTCTACCTTATGAAGTAACCCTCATGGCTACCTCATGGTGTGACCATCACAGTTACACTTAGAATAACCATACAGTCGACCTAAATCGTAATGATACCCAATGCATGGGATGGATATGTAGTTCCCATAATTCATCAATTTTTTTTCCAATAACCATAAAATACTCATAAAACATGAATACTGTCATCATAAATACAATTATTTTTTATTTTGAAAAAACAAAAATTTATACGAAGATATTTAATGAAAAGTATCTTACCTCTGGTTCGTCTTACCTCAACCATGGTAAAAAATACTATATAATAATTTGTGAGTTTCATTGGTATATGATAGTACTATATTCATATTTTTAATATGTTATGAGATATTTTTAGGAAAACTATCCACCCATTCATTAATAATATTATGTTATTTCCATTTTTTTGGGTGCGTTCTTTTCTTGGTTTACATGATCGATTAGTAATAGATTTTCTTTTAGAATGGAAAATAAACTCCAGAAGTGGAATGAAACAATATTAATATGTTTACATAATATTAAATGATATCTTTTATCATTTTTTCTAAAATAAGGATGATTCACTCTGTAAAATGTTAATAAAAAGGAATTAATTTATTTTGTCATTTCTTGCAACCATCATGAACTCATATAAGTTTTTTTAATATCAACTTTATAAATTTATTCTAGAAAATTATATAAATTATAATACATATTATATAATTTTTTTACCATATTAATACTTAATGACCAGAATTGAAGGATTTAAGGAAAAATGAAAGGGTATCATCCAAAACTATAGTAAATCAACACATCACAGATAATGTTCTCATTTTTTGAATAGAAGAGAGAGTATGATAAGTTTGAAGATTGTTTTTTAATTTTAAATGATAAAATTATTGTATATATAAGATAATTTATTTATTATGCAAATTTTATGAAGGTAGGTGAATATAGAATAAGAAACGAAATGAAATTAAAAGGAAAATGAATGAATAAGAAAGATGATTTCACCTCTTGAATTCCCTTCATTGAGAACCTCTTTAATGAAATTGATATAGCCATTTGGTGAGACTATAATTTCTTGAATGTGGGGAAGAGTCTTGTGAAGGGAATTGGGAAAAATTTAATAAACCTACAGGGATTTAATGTGTGAGGAGAAGAGGTGGTGAGTGGTGGAATTTATAATGGAGGGGAGGAGTGTTTTTTTATTCATTTGTTTAATATTTGTTCTCAAGACTATGAATAGTTTCAGGATTATCACTAAAAAAATTAATTTAGTGATGTATAGTTTTATATTATGGGATTACATCATCCATACATCATCTATGACTCAATAATTCATGTATTTAGCTTTATCCAAAATTATAATATTTTACTACTCACAAAAAATTCATCTATTTTAGAAAAATACCAAAAATTCACCCTAACAATTTTTCAACATGTTGAATTTAAAAATGTACTCAATTTTATAAAAATAAATTTCTAAATATGATAAAACTAATTTTTTATTAAAATCATCATTTATTCAAAAAATTCCAATTTTAAAATAATATGTAATTTTATAACACATTGAAAAATCAATTAACATTTAATAAATTTATCTTATAATGATAATACAACAAAATATTATTTTATAAATCTATTTTATGAATATAATATTTATTTTAAATACTTTTATTAATTATAAAATTATAAATAAAATTTAATATGTAACAAAAATAACGACACTGAATTTATCATTTTCCAAATCAATTATTTACTTATTCCATGAAATAAATATATCAAATTTTTACTTATAAGACAAACAAATTTTATTTATAATTTTATTCGTGATGTTACTATTCTAATTGCTAGTTTACTATTCAAAGGGGTCACATTACTATTCCAATGGTCATGGTCCAATTAAATCAGTATAGGTTCCTTAATTTCTTAAAATTCCCCATATTTCATTAATTTTTCATTTATAATGTTTTTATTTCATTCTCTGTGTGAATTTATGTGATTCATAATATATCAAATAATTATAAGTAAGAAAAATCCATTGATTGATTTCTTATTCATTACACACTTTTTTCAAAGTGCATATTTTTTAGAACAATATCCACTTATGGTGTCATCCAAATTATGTATCTCTCGGTAAACCACATAATCTCTTCTTCACCAAAACATTTGAATGTTGTCCTATACTTATCGTCAATATCAATATTAGGATTATGTTCTATAGTCTATGTTTTCTTATATCTATTTCCCAATGTGTCTACTTAACATCCTCTAATACTAATAGTATAGACCCCAACTCTAGTATCCAAGACTATATCCTTACATTATTACATTGTTATAAAATATAAGTTATCACATCCCAATGGTTCATGTAGGTTATTGGCCATTTTAAATAAGATACATACTTGAATTTCACATTAGAGTAGAAAACTTATTCAAAAAATATTCTCTTATTCAAATAAATCCTTATTTCCTCTACCATAACCTCGAATATCAATCGTAATAAAAATCTTGGAATCCAAGGGAAAGAAACATAATAAAGGGGTTATCTCGAATTATCATTAAGGGTGTATATACAACAGGAAATAATATGAATAAATAAACATAACAAATATGGAAAGGTATAAAATAAAACACATTCTATTTAATCAATAACATTAACATGAATAATAGTATGGTAGGAATAAATAATGATAAAAAACATCCATATAAATAATCACTTGATCTTGAAACTTAACCATGGATATTATAAAAAACTTAACAATTATATGGAACATCAATAACTTGTCTCATAATGAGTAAATTCATAATTTTTTATTTCATAACAATAAATTCAAGTCCTCATACAAATATATCTTACAGAGTTTGTATGGAATTAGAGAATAACCCATTCTAGTTTATCTCGTTAGACCTAATGATGTATCGTAGGGCTATATAAGACCCCGATGATCGCTTATAATGCCCAATAAATTAATCATATGAAAGGGTTGAAATATAATCAATATATAATACTTATTAGAAACAACTAACATACTAAATGTCAATAATTTCCCCTAACAATAAACATAATGATAAACCCTTCAGAGTAATATAGTCATTGGTATCAAAATAGTAAATCCCAATCAAATGATCATAAAACATCCAGAAAAATAATTATTATTCTATATTTAAAACATATTCCAATTATAGAATAAGGTAAAATGAAGTATTTTTCAGTGATGAAAAAATAGCATAAAATTCTATTAAAAATCATGAAGGAATATCCTTTTTATTTTGAAAATAATGTTTTAAAATTAAAAGTTCATAAATCATTTTCAACCTTTTTTTATTTAAAAATATAAATTTAAACTTTTAAAATAATATTTAAAACATTCATTTCCCATGACGTAGTGAAATTATATGCATGTTGTTATATGTTACGAAAAATATTCCTTTCGCATTTTCTGTAAAATCCAAATGAACCCTGTTTAGAAATTGATAAGAATAATATTTTAAAAAAAATTATATAACTATAACATTGATAAAAAAACAAATTAAAAAAATTCTTTTATAATGTTAAAAAACCTTTTGATAAATTTTCTAGAAAACATGAATTGGGATGAAAAATGATTTTTGACTAAAGAGAGAAATAAAGTTATATTTTCTTTAAAACATGTTCTCTATAATTTTATGTTCCAAATAGAGGAAAAAACGATAATATAACTTGACAAATTTCATTAACTTTTACAATATAATATAATATTTTCTAAGATATAAATATAATTTAATTCCCCCAATGGAGTCTTAAAAATAAATAATCATGAACAATGATGAGATAGTGAGATAAACCCTTACCACTTTGGTAAAGTTTGAATCATCATCCCAATGAAAGAAATAACATCAAATGAAAATTAAAATTACATGAAGAAATTTTGATTTATAATATAACACATCAAATGGTTATTATATAAACCACACAATTTAATAATTAGTGAATCTAGAATATGTCTCACAAAAATCATAGTGAGGCAAGAAACCCTATCTTTAGGTATTATTTCCTACATACATTTTCAAACCTGATGTATAAAAATATATGGTTATTCTACGTATATTATATAATAATACTTATATATATATATCATACCATATATTATTTTCTTATGAACATTTATGATGCATTCAAAACAATATCCTTTTTAAAATCATATTTTGGATAAAATAGCTTTGTTTTTTATATTTGTTTTGATATGGAATTTTATGTACTTTAAAATTGATCATGGTTATATAATATCTAGAATGTGAGACATGTTATTAATATATTATATATTTATTATATATGTATTTATATTAATCTTAAAATATTAAAAATTCAAAATGCATTACACCATTCATGGAGATGGAAGGATATAGATAAAAATGAATATTGATTCCATTTTATCAAAAAATAAAATGACAATAAAATAAATAGTATGTAACCTATATGTAATTATTATTATGTTAAATATATAATTTATATTAATAAAATCCATCCTTAATACCATCTATTAAAATATATAATGAAAAACATTTCACAATGCTATGTAGAGGTTGTAGTCCACATATACGCACGAGCCAGATTTTATTTTTCAAAGGATTAAAAAGTAATACAATAGGTGAAATCTTATATTTATTGAATTTTTATTAGTTCATATGTATCACATATATTCATTAAAAGTTTACTTACTACCGTCCATGTAAATAGTATGAGAAAAACGAATCACATCGCTTTGCGAGGTGGTAGGCTGTCGTACGCACGAGTGACATTATAGTACCCGCCCCATAGAATGGAAATCAAGAGGTTATATGTTATATATTAAGTAAATAAGTATGATAACTTCATACATATCATATTTATACATTTAAACCATAATTAAATCCTTGAAAGTGGGTGATGTAAAATGAATTAAATAGGTTTGCGAGGTTGTAATATGTCCTACAAAAGATAGATGGATTCATTTTCCATTTGATGGAAGTGTATATTGATATAAGTTATTCCATTAACATTGAAAATATTAATTATATATTATTTAATGGTGTTATTATGTTATCATATTTTAATAATATTTTATTTATTTGGAAGAAGGAATAAATTAAATATGCATGTTAGGAATTTTACCTCTTCTTCGAGGGGCATATTTAGTTTTATACATAAATAAATATTAAGAGAGTTTAATAATAAAAATAATTCCTCTATAATGTGGGTTTGGAATTAAATAATCAATTTTGGAAGTTATTTCATGAAACAAATGATTGTGGAAGGGTGAAGATGAGAGAAAAATGGGTGGCCTTCTATAAGTGAGGGACATAAAACACATGGATGTTTTGAAAATAACAAAGTGTACCCACGTTTTTCACATGAATATATGAACCTAAATGGGACATTCTAGAACATTATTTGTAATATGTATGAATTATGGCTTTAAAATTGGTTTTGGTAATGTTCTATGCCAATTTTAACCCTTATCTTCTTTCTTTAACCACAAATAAACTCGTTTTCACGTTAACTGTAATAATTAATTTTTACATTTTTCACAATTCATTATAGTAAAAAATTATGTTGAAATTATTAGATAATATAATTTTATATGATAAAAAATATTTAATCCATTTTTTCCAAATTAATTTGATATAAGTTGAATAATTAAGTTTAAAATGAAACTTTCTGACAGGATAACAAAATGGGTTTTTTTAGGAAAAACTTTCAACTATAAAAAATGTTTTTTTTAATTCAATTCAATATGTAATGGATTTAAATGATCCAATATAGTTAATATTTAACATTATTTATCCATTTTTACATCAATTTCAATTTAAAATGTAGTCATTCCTTCTAAATACTTTATTGTAAATGGTAGTATTTAAGAAAACTCACAATTTTTCACTATTCATAAAAAATTTAGCTTTTTATAGATATAAAAAATATAGTAATAGATAATTTTGAAATATATATTTAAAAAATTATTGTTTTTTAAATAATGTTTCAAAATTTAACAAAAATTAATTTTAAATTTTGTGTGAAATGCAGTACTAATCCACCATTTAGAAAAATACAGTTTTTCAGGAAACTATTACTTTCCTTTCAAGTGATTATAATTTTATTTACAATAAATAGATAAAAATTTCATTTAATTTATATATTTTTAAACCATATAATTTTTATAAATTTTTTTTCCTATTTATACCCCCAAACATGTCATCTAGTTTTTAATGGTCATGTTTAAATTATAATATTTTAATAATGTATCACATTTCATTAAACTTATTATTGAATGAATCATAGGATACCAAAGAGATTAAATTTATTTAAAAGTAAAAATATCATAAAGCCTCATTTTGTTATATTCTATTATAATCATGGTGTTCTATTTCATTCATGCTATCTAACAATGTTTTCACTTTTTAAAATCTCTGGGAATTTCATTATACCCCCTTAAATAAATTATGGAATCACAATTTAATACTGATCTAAAATATTAATGGTTTTATATTTTAAAAAACCATTTATGGAAAATAATTTCTAAAAAATAGGTTAAAAATATTTATATATAAGAGATAAGGGTAATTATAAAGGTTATTTAGAATAACAAAAAAGTCGGTTTCTAATTTTGATAACATTCATGGGATGTGAGGATATGGACATGGACGAGAAGCATAAATAATTAAAGAGAGTGATAGAGAAAATTGATCACAAAAAAGTGAATGTCTAATGTAATGTTAAGTACCTCAGAACAATAAATATATGATGATTTAGAAGATTATTTGAGTACACTCTTTTGAAGCTAGTATGACAACTGTAATGACCCGCATTTTGAACCGAACTAAAACCCAATGGAATTTGAAAATTTTCGATTAATGAAAGGTTTGTTTTTAAAACAATGATTTGGAATGGAATTCCAAGGGTTGAAACGCTTTTTTTTGTTTTTTTGCTTGGGAGAAGTCCCAAGTAGTTTCCCAAGTGACTTGGCATGTTTCGGAAGCCTCGGACCCGAGTTTTTAAGGGACTGTAGAGGGTGCATAGTTGGCACATAGGTTGGCGCACAGGTTGACCAAACCGTGCGGCCCAAACCGTGTTGCCTAAATTAGATGGGAAGTGGCTTGCACATGAGCTGCATAGAGAATCCAAAACCGTTTGCCTAGCTCGTTCAGGGGTGTCTTGGAGGTAGTAGACTCCGCATGGTTTGCACACGGTTTGGAAAACCGTGTGGGTCAAACCGTGAATTTGGGTGAGTTTTGGTTTTTTATTAATTTTAAAATAAAACAAAATAAATTAAATTAAAAACATAAATACTAAACTCTCCCTCACTGTCTATCAACCAGCATGATACAGGGAGGGGACTCCCCATTGAGCTGCGTGCGACACCCCCCTCATCTCCCTCTTTCTCACTTCGATTTCAGCCAAACCTCCCACTGATTTCCTCTGGTTCCTTCTTCGAATCACCGAGGTAAGGTTGTCTCCCTCTTCTCCTCTTGTTTTCCGGCAAGATTTCGGCCTATCTGTCGACCCGCGGGATTCCGCCAAACCTTAGGTATCAGGGGTTTCATGATTCCTATTTTTCCTTCATTCTTGATTTGTGCCAAGGTTGTCTCGGAACACTTGGGTTCATGTTTGGGAATCCATTGCCAAAGACGAGGTGGATACGGTCAGTTTTGGTTACTGACTTTGGTTCGAGGTAAGGGTTTTTTCCCAATTGGATTCACAGCACCTATAATGGTTTCATTAAGTGTTTTATGGTTCCTTGTATTTCTCTATTATTGCGTTTAAGGTTTTGGCATGGTTTCGAGTCGCCAAAGTCCAAGAGACTCGCCTGCATGGGCATAGGTATGTATTTACATGTTTAATCACCCATGGCAGTTGTTGGATATGTATGGGACTAGGTTAACCCATGAATATATAAAAAAGTGTCTTCGTAGGTGAGTGGAGATGGGCATATTTGTATAATCACGCACATAAGGATCATCTTTCACATGCCCATGTCCATGCGGGTGTGTTCATAGGGGCTAGGTGTCTGTTCATGTGTGTAGAGTTGTATATGCTCAGTGGGGGAGCAGCAGCGCATCTTAGTTAGAATGCACCAAGAGCCGGAGTGGACGGATGGATCCACCTTGATGTAAGGTCGCACTCCATGACCATTAAATTTAAGTAAAGTAATAGTGAGTTTAATATTTCACTGCCTTCAAAATTTTAATTATGAAAGATTATTTCTGGTTAAATGATTCTGTGAAAATCATGTGAATTGGAGGAATTAGAAAAAAGAGGTTTATTGGTCACTAAAAAAATGATTTAATAATAAAACCCCTCAATTAGAGGTTCTCTTTCTTCAAGATAAAAAGTACAGATAGACTTTTTATGTTTCCTACTGGATGTTTTTTGTGCCTCTTTGATGATTGTATGTGAACATGCCTTGTTGAAAAAAATAGAATAATACGACTATGATACTTGTGTTTGTGTCAATTTTCCAGGTTATGAAAATTGAGTAAGGTGGTAACCTTAGTGGGAAGACTTAAGACTGTATGAAATTTTTCATTTAGAAGCTGTCAAAGGGTTAAATAATCATAAACATATCCTTCAAGATGAAATGGTTAAACTAGAAATGAACAGACTAGGGTGGTATGACCACGCATTAGAATAACGTATTGAGCACAAATTATGTTTGTAAACTGAGTATTTTAGTCACATGGTATAGATAATTAAAAGGATTTTCCTTAAGTATAAATGCAATAAATATGATGTTGATGTTATTATAAATACTTAATATGAGTTTCCTTAAGTATAAATTTGATAAATATGATGTTGATGTTATTATAAATACTTATGTGGAGTTT
The DNA here is from genome assembly GCA_963277665.1 of Viscum album. Lineage (NCBI taxonomy): Eukaryota > Viridiplantae > Streptophyta > Magnoliopsida > Santalales > Viscaceae > Viscum > Viscum album. The sequence continues at coordinate 1,664,826,733 of OY728143.1, read as the reverse complement.
CCTTAAGTATACTTGTGATGAAGGTGCTTATGGAAACTTATATAGAAATGAGGTATATGATTGATTGTGAATGTGGGATGATTACTTGATATGTGTAAGAGGTACTTCCTTAAAAAAGTAAAATATAATATTGTTAATGAATATGTGTGATTATGGATGGGAGGCAAGCATACCCCTTGACATTTAATTTTGGGACGAGAAGCATTCTTACCTCATGCTCGCTATTTCTATATACGTGTACGGATGGGAAGCATTCTTACCTCTTTCCAGTTAATTTAGGTACGAGATATATTCTTACATCATGCCCACTATTTCTCTTTACATGTATGGATGGGAGAAATTCATACCCCTTGCCAGTTAATTTAGGGATGAGATGCATTCTTACCTCATGCCCACTATTTTTCTATAGGTGTATGGAAGCACTTCTACAAATACACCTTTTATCAGTGCTAAAAATGGCCTTTAACGGTGCTAGAAAAGCACTATTAAAGCCAGCGAAGATAGGGGGTCCCCTTTATCAGTGCTCCAAAAAGCGCTAAAAAGACCCCTTTTATCAGCACTAAAAAAGCGCTAATAGACGGTGTCTTTTATCATCGCTAAAAAGAAGCACTGATAAAAGGGTCCTTTATCAGCACTTTCTTTTTCATGCTGATAAACGAACCCTTTTATTAGATCTTTTTTTAGCTCTAATAAAAGTAAAAAATATTAAAAAAATTAAAAAAAATATTAAAAAAATTAAAAAATATCTTGAAAATCATGGGGGTTTATAGCGCTTGATCACCCCTTTTAGCAGCGCTTTTCCAGCCCCTCTAGTGCCCACACACACCCCCTCCACCCATTATCAGTGATATCCCCCCAAATCCATCCCCATGCACGCACCACTACCTCCACCAGGTTTTGAACTCAGGACCTCCCTCCTACCCGCCTAAGCCCTTACCACTCCTCTATTTTGATTTGTTTTCTATTTCATTATATCTCTCTATATATATATTTATATATATTTATATATATATATATATTGCAATATTTATTCATATATTAATATATATTTATATTAATATATATAGTTATATTAATATATATATTTATAGTGATATTAATATATATTTATAGTTATATGAATATATATATATGTGGATATATTAATATATATATAGTTAGATTAATATATAGTTATATAAATATTAATATATTTTTATTTCAAATAAAATGGATATTAGTTATTATTTACATACAGCTAATATATTTTATATGTAAATATATTTAATTATTATTTTTTATGATAAAATTTTTATGTGTGAATATATATAAAATATGTATATATTGTTATATATTTGATTATAAATAGCAGTGCATTGTAAAAAACGATAAAATTTCAAACACATAAATTCAATATGATTGTAATACCTTGGAATATATTCAGTTCCCACAAAAAAAAGCCAATAATACCACCTTAGATGACGCTGAAAATCCACAAAATGTTAATAAATAGGGGTATCCTGACTAAAAACTCAGTTTTGGAGGCCTTCTAGGACTTTTTTGGCCTCAAAAAATGTAACGCCCCGACCCCAATTACCCAGAGTCAGGGAATTATTACATAACATTGGAATGATCACAAAATATCATGTCTCAAAAGACCGATTAGTTTAGTAGCCTTGGAATCACTAGATACATTCATAAAGTTTACATTACTTCATAAAGTGATAACTACAACAACATCTTATCTCCACACTCATATCTCCTTATATTATTCCTATAGGTCATTCATAAAATAATTATTCACATCCTGGAAAAAATAAAACTTACAAAGGGGTGAGCTCAAATGCTTAGTGAGGATAACAATACAGCTGAAACTTTCATAAATAAGCATAATCATTTAAGGAAATGTATAACTAAAACTAAAGCCTTTTAAACATAAACTTTAGCATAATATGGGAGAAATAAAATGAAATAATGTCATTTACTTATTCACATGGATATTCTACTAGTCGAATAATCACATGAAATATCAATAACCACTTTCATAATGATGGAGTGCATAATGCCAGACTATCATAACCACATAGTCAAGGCCTTGTCCCAAGAATAAAAATAAGATTTTGTCATGGCCTTGTGCCAAGACACTATTTTGTCTCATGAGACCTACCGATGCATCGAGGAGCTATAGCGGGCTCCACCCATCACTTATTAACTCCAATGCACTCCTCATATGAACAGGTTTAAATATAACATAAACATTCATATTAAAACTAGCATACATAATATCAATAATTTTTCCATAAACCATGAATGGTATAAAAATAACACATCCACAATCAAACATATCACAAAACATTCAATACAATATGGTAGTTTTGTATTATTATAAATCAACTTCAAATAATCTTAAAATCTATCAAATGTTGTTGACATAGTTGAAATCAAATCTATTTGAGAGAAATATCTTTTTTTAAATCATTTAAATGTCACAAAATTGTAAAATAAAACATTTACATTGAAAATATTCTTTATAAGCTTGTGAGGGAAGCTTCGAAGATTTTATAACGGCGGAAAATAGCCACACACTCCGTATAAGTTAAAATGGACATTCTTACCTTAATTCTATCAAAAAGGTTAAAAAAGACCTTATTTGGAAAATGACAGAAGGATTCCTTTATAAAATTATTATAAAAACTCAAACAAGGGTATAAATTTATTTAACCCAAAGTCTATAAAATAGTAAGAATGATTTGAAATACATTTTTAAGAAACATGGATGTGGATGATAAAGATGTCCTAGTAGATAGTTACGTATAAACAACCTCAGATAATGAAGAGATTGTGAAATAAACCCTTATCTTGTACTTTTCCTTGGTTGAGGGTAGGTTAACCTCCTTTATAATGGTAAAATAATTTTTATTAAATTATACAAGAATCATATATATTAATATGATATCATATATGATCTTTTAATATTTCATTGTTAATAATATCTTATTATTATCATCATTTCGGGTGTTAACTTACTCATTATTTTATATGTTTTATTACATAAGTCATGTTTATTATGGATAGGTTGTATCTTATTCATATAGAGAATGATATCAAGTCCTTATACATTATTTTTAACCATCAAATGAAAATTATTCTTGAATGGATATGATGGGGAATGAATCTCATCGCATTCATGGAGGTGATAGTCCGTACTTACGCACAAGCGACAATATCATTCCTTTGATATTAAAATAATATATAATTGGATGTTATATCACATATATAGAATCATTATCATGTTATATTTATTATTTACATCAATTTAACATCATTATCATACCCATCCAGATAATAATGTTTTGAATAACAATTACACCACGACGTGGAGACGGTAAGCCGTACGTACACATGTATGGTGACATGTCATTCAAAGGATGGATAGAATACTGAATATGGTTGTACCATATTTATAATAACATCAGAGTATATAGAATATACTAGAGTTATTATTTTATATTGGAAGTAACAATGAAAGAAGAAGTTGAAGAAGAAAGGAACTTGAAAGAGGGTGGTGAAAACATTACCTCTTCTTTGGGTTCTTCCTTTTGATTTGATCAAAAGGGCTCCTTTGGTTGGATTTCTGATAAAAATAATGCCTCTAGGATTAAGTGACAGAATATGGGAGGATATTTTGGCAGGGTTTTTTCCGAGACAAAATGCTTTCAAGGTATGAATTTGAGAGAAGGGGGAGTTCCCTTTTATAAGAGGGGTGAGGGGCACCTTAGGAAAAGCTAGAAATATTATTTTATAATAAATTCATATTCGATTTACAATGGCTCCAAAGTGGATTATTTAAAGATTATGGTGGGGATGGGTTCAAAACCACCCAACCAATATGTTTTATATAGTTTTGGGTCACTATATTAACCTTATCTTTTAGTTTTAACACTCAGTTAATTATTTTCACATTTACCACGTCTCTTTGTATTTTAATATTAATTGGTTAATAAACATACTATATATATCCAAGAGAACCCCAAGTGGTTAATTAATGATAAAAATATCATGATATAAGTCCTTTTGTCGATCCTTAGATCTTTAGGAATATAATATCCATTAATAATATAATATTTTTTTTAAAAAGTCTTTTATATCAGTTTTGACACTATTTGGTATTTTTTTGATAAATTCATAACATCATTATTACTTCGAAAAAAACTCATATAACCAATCCTAATATGTCATATTAACCTATAAAATATTTTAATTCATAAAAAGTCTCAAATTTCATTTATTTGGGTATTTATAATATCAATTATCTTAATCTTTCATTAAAACGGTAATTACTGCATCATCATTATCTCATAAATAAATTAAATTATTTAATGTCTAAAAATTATTAATAAAATACCATTATGTAGGAAATATTTCTTTCTTTCTAATTAGTTTTTATAATCTAATTTATCTTATGTATAACCCTATATTAAAAATGTTTTAGCTATTAAACATTAATTTTAACTCTTTTGACTCTTCTTCGAATTGAATAATAATAAATGTCCTAATCTAATCCAAGTGGACCTAAACGATAATATTTTATTCCTAATACTGTATTTGGTTGAGATTAACTTATCCAATAGAATTAGGACATGTGTTAGGTAAATATTAATATAATGTTTACCCTTAACTACCCTATTTACTTTTAACCTGTGGTAAATAAAAGTAAAAAGTTACTATTCACCAAAAATTATTTTTATCTTATTGAACTACATTTTAGTCCTTGATATTAACCGTGTTCTCGGATTTATGAAAATCTACTCACAGAAGTGGAAAAATTATGTTTTATGTGAATTTCCAAATTCTCATAGGAGGTGTGTAAATGACGGTGAAAAGTTCAATAAATTTTTATATATCAATAATTATTCTAAACTAACTCCAATGAATTACATTGAACTTATATATGTATTATGTATCAATTTTTGACATTAATTAAATTTAAATGAAATAAATAATTATTTAAATAAAAATTTGGTTTTAAACTATAACTTAGTGGGTTTTCACTATTCATCCAAAATTGAATGTTTTCAGAAAAATAACAAAAATTCACCCTAATCTAATTTTGATATTCCAAATCCAAAAATGAAGTCCATTTTGAAATATAATATTTATAAAATTTCAAAAAGTGTGTATTACTATTCATAACAGCTAGTTTTATTGGTTGTGGTGTGTGTTAGAACTCGAAGTTGCGTACAACACATGCTACTGTATTATTCAAAGAGAAGCGTACTGTGGAAGCTTGGGGTGTTAAATTCCCCCCTCTTACAGTTAATTTCTTCATCGAAATTTCTAGAATATTACTACATAAAAAGACTCAGGTGGTTTTTCATCATATGTTCCTCAGGTTCCCATGTTGCCTCTTCCATCTTATTGTTTCTCCATAGAACTTTTACCAGACAAGTCGTTCGGTTTCTCAACACTTTTTCTATGGTATCAAGAATCCTGACGGGCTCTTCGGAATAAGACAGATCAGGTTCTAGTTATAATTCATCAAGGTTGAGTACATGCGTCGGGTCAGGCATGTATTTTCACAATAGTGATACATGGAACACATCGTGATCTTTGGATAGATTTGGTGGCATTTCCAAATAGTAAGATACATCCCTAATTCGTTCTAGAATTTCAAAAGGTCTGATGTACCTGTGACTCAATTTACCATTTTTTATCAAAACATATAACTCCCTTCCATGGAGATACCTTCAAGAAAACCTGATCACCTGCCTGAAATTTCAAATCCTTCCTTTGGTTTTCAGTATAGCTCTTCTTCCTATTTTGAGATGCTTTGATGTGGATTTGGATTACCTTCACCTTTTCCAACGTTTCCTCCACCAGTTCTAGGCCTACGAGTTTTCTTTCACCAACAGCATCCCAACAGGTTGGTGTGTGACATCTCTTTTTGTATAACGCTTCATATGGTTCCATCTGAATACTCGAATGGAATCTATTGTTATTAGAAAACTCTACTAGAGATAAATATAGATCCCACATACCCTGAAAGTCATGTAAAAAAGATCTCAACATGTCTTCTAAGGTTTGAATAATCCGTTCTAATTGTCCAAATGTTTGAGGGTGGTAAATAGTTCTCAAACAAAGTTCAGCATCTAAGGCCTTCTAAAGACTCTTCCATAATCTTGAGGTAAAATGTGAATCATGATCAGAAACAATTGATAGGGGTACTCTATGAAGTCTCACAACTTCATTAACATATATCCTTGCTAGATGTTCAAGTGGTAGTTCTTATCTTATTGCAAGAAAATGTCCTGATTTGGTAAGATGATAAAAAATGATCCATATTGAATAGTTCCTTATAAGAGTATTTGGTAGTCCCATGATAAAGTAAATTGTGATATTATCCCATTTCCACTCAGGTATGGGAAGAGTTTTCATAACTCCTACAAGGTGTTGCCATCCAGCTTTCAACTGTTGAAAAACCATACATCTTGACACAAAATCAGCAATATCCTTCTTCATGTTGTCCCACAAAAAATGTTTCTTCAAATGTCTATACATTTTGGTGCTCCCATGGTGTATAGAGATATTGGAACTATATGCATCGTCCAACAATTCTCTTTTTAGATCAGGTATATCGGGAGCACAACGTCTCCTACCAAATTTCAAAATTATATCTTCATACACAAAGTCACTCAATCTCCCATCATTCACAGCATTAATCTTCATTCCAAACTCTTCATCATTGGTCTGAGATCTCTTTATCCCTTCTTGAAAAGACAGTTTCGCAACCATTTGAAAAGGTATTGATGTTTCACCTTCCATGGTGATTCCCATATCCATCTTTACTAGATCTATGAAAATAGCATCCCTCTCAACTCTCATCTTGTTCAAAACCCCATGATCTTTTCTACTAAAAGCATATGTAACCTTATTTTCCTTCCCTATGTGGTAGTGTATCGTGCAATCATAATCGTTGAGTAGTTCAAGCCATCTCCTTTTCCTCATGTTGAGTTCTTTCTATGAGAAAATATACTTCAAACTCTTGTGATTAGTATAAATCTAACATTTCTCACCATAGAGATACAGTCTCCATATCTTCAAAGCAAATATTATAGTAGCTAACTCAAGATCATGAGTAGGATAGTTCTTCTCATGAATTTTTAGTTGTCGTGATGCATAGGAAATAACTATATCATTCTACATAAGGAAAAAACCATGTCCTTTCTTTGATGCATCACTATAAATAACAAACCCGTTATTTCCTGGTGGTAGAGTCAAAATAGGAGAATTGAGTAACCTTTTCATTAGTTCATCAAAAAATTCTTCACAATCTTTTGTCCAAATAAATTTAACTCCTTTACTTGTGAGCTTTGTTAATGGGTTAGCCAATCGGGCGAAATTCTGGAGGAAACATCAATAATAATATGCTAACCCAATAAAACTGTGTACCTCGGTTATACTCGTTGGTGCTGGCCATTCTTGGATTTCTCTTGTCGTAGAAGGATAAACAGAGATTCCATATTTAGAGACAATATGGCCAAGAAAAGGAATCTCCTGAAGACAGAATTCAAACTTGCTAAACATCCCATATAATTCATGTCCTTATCAGAGTCTTCCGGATAATGCGCAAGTGATTTTCATGATACTCATAGATTTTGGAATATACCAAGATATCATCAATAAATAGCACCAAAAAACATTGAGATATTCCTTGAAAATTATATTCATTAGATCCATGAATACAGAGGGTTCATTAGTTAATCCAAAAGGCATTACTGTAAAGCTCGTAATGCCTCTACCTAGTTTGAAATCTTGTCTTTGGAATGTCATCCTTATTCACACACAACTGATGGTATCCAGATCGAAGGTCAATCTTTGAAATGTATTGAGCTCTATGAAGTTGGTCAAATAAATCATCAATGCAAGGTAGGGGATACTTGTTCTTTATTGCTATAGGATTGATCTCCTTGTAGTCGAAAAATAACCTCATATATCCATCTTTCTTCTTAACAAAAAGGACAGGGTCTCCCCAAGGAGAAACACTAGGGTGAATAAATCCCTTATTACTCAATTATTCTAGTTGTTTCTTTAGTTACACTAATTCCATATTTCCCATTCAATATGTAGTCTTTGATATGGGCTTTGATCTAGGAATTAAATCCATGGGAAACTCAATTTCTCATTCTGCAAGATGTCTAGGTAAATCTTCTGGAAACACATCAACATATTCTCCCACAATAGGTAAATCCTCTATTTTAACATTCCTTTCCTCACCCATAGTTATTTCATTCTCTTCCTCCCTAATAATCAAATTTGGTTAAGCTACTAGGGGTGGATCTAGATAAGAATTAGGTGGTGACGATTCTTCTCTAAAGATAAGATATTCCTCATCATCATCATCAAAAATCATAACCTTCATCTTCTTACAAGAAATCTTCACATCATGGTCCGAAATCAAATCCATACCAAGGATTATATCAAAATCATACATTGGTATGATGATGAGATCTGTAGATAAAGAACATTTATATGCTCTAATGGGAACAGATTCGCAAAACTTTGTTGTGATGATACTTCCCTTAGGAGTTTTTAATGAAAACTCCCTTGTTATATCAAATTGAAAATATCTAATTTTCTTAGAAAACTGGGAAGATATGATACAATGTAATGATCCAGAATCAAATAATGCATTTTCTAAATTTGAGGAAACCATTAAATTACCCGCCACACAATCTTTCGGAGCTTCTACCTCCGCAGTAGTGATAGCATAAGCATATCATTGATCCCTTGGCCTTTTATGAGGTATGTTCCACTGACACATAGGACATTCATTTGCATAATGTCCCATCTCCCTGCAATTGTAGCATTTAACATCAGTAGATTCTTTCTTCCCCTAGTAATCACGAGATTGGTGGCCTTTTTCACTTCACTTGTAACAAACTCCCATTCCTTTTAAACAAGTACCGGGGTGTTCCTTCCAACATTTACTGCATGATGGATATTCAACTTTTCCCTTCTTCCCCTTATTTCCATTTCTAGTTTGATTAGCAAATATCATATTCTCTTTCTTTGCTTTAAATTTATAATACATAGAGAATTATTTTTCTGTCTTGATAGCACATGGGGCAATATCTTCGTACAACGAGAAGGATTGTGAGGCTAATGCTCAAAAAAGAAATGGTTTTAACCCATCAAATAAACGATCAATTTTACTTCTTAGGTTACTTATAGAATCTCCTGAATGCCTTGATAACCTTGTAAAGTTAGCCTCATACTTTGCGACATTCTCATCCTCCATTTTCCTCAGTCTTAGAAATTGCTTTTCCATATCTACTCGATGGTCAAAAGGAATGTATTTTTCTATGAATGGCTCTTTGAAATCCCTCCATTCCATATTTGATACTTCATCATCTTTATTCATGTTTTGAATCAATGAACACCATTGATCATCATCTCCAATGAGGCGGTAAACTTCCGTGATAATTTTTTCCCTTTCACTACTCCCCAAGGCATGGAATATTTTCGCTATGGATTTTATCCATTGCTCAGCCACTAAGGGATTTTTACTCCCATTGAATGTTTATGTTTGTTGCCTCATGATGTGATCTAAAATTGATCATCCACACTGTGGATCAGGGTTCTCCATACGGGTAAGGTTATTATTCATAACCTGAGTGATTTGTCTTAGTATAGTGATTAGCTAATCAGCACCCGTTTCATCACTAGCTCCACTATAATTATCTTGACCAGGAGGGAAATACCTACCTGGAGTGCATGCATTGATACAGTTTCCATTTCTTCCACTAGGTGACATTCCTAAATAATGGCATACACTATATTACTTTATGAATCACAATACATAAATCCAACTTGTAAAACACTTAACATAAATTGAACAGTTTATGGATATAATCAATAATCATAAAAATATTTTCTTTGAGGAAGTATATACTCATAAACACTTCCTAATGGTTGTAAATAAAAACAGAATTATCTTAAGCATATCCCCTGGGAGTGTCGTAACCAAAAAGTGTAGTAAGGCCTGTTGTCGTGCACCAGTTTCCGTTCGAGTCTAGCTCAATGCTTTGTTTTCGGTCATTAACCCTAGTTACATTTGTGCGAGAACCGCCTCTACCTGTTCATATCCAGACTGGGATTTATTTCTCAGAAAACTCTCAAAATCTCTACAATACCAAAATTCTAGGACGATCTTCAATACTAATCCTCAATGTCCATCTCAGGTCTATGTGCTATAATTAGAGTTTATCTAAATCTAGCTTCTATGTTTCGTACTAAACATCATATGATACCAACTGTAATGCCCTGAACCCAGTTACCTATAGTTGGTGAATTATTTGATAACATTGATATGATCCCAAAAGATCAAGTCTCGAAAGAATGATTAGTTTAGTAGCCTTGGAATCACTAAATACATTCATAATGTTTACATTAAATCATAAAGTAAAAACTACAACAACATATTGTCTCCACACTCATGTCCCCTTATACTATTACTAAAGTTCATTCATAAAATACTTCTTCACATCCTGGAAAAAATAAAACATAGAAAGGGGTGAGCTCAAATGCCCAGTAAGGATAAAAATATAGCGGAAACATTCATAAATAAGCATAAACATTTAAGGCAATGTATAACTAAAACAAAAGCATTTTAAACTTGAAAATTAGCATAATATGGAAGAAATAAAATAAAATAATTCCATTTACATATTCACATGGATATTCTACTAGTCAAATAATCACATTCAAAATCAATAACCACTTTTATAATGAATGAATGTATAATGCCAGACTATCATAACCACATAGTCAAGGCCTTGTGGCAAGAATACAAATAAGATTTTGTCAAGGCCTTGTACCAAGACACTGGTTTGTCTCAGAAGACCTACCGATGCAATGAAGAGCTATATCGAGCTGAAGAAATCACTTATTATGTCCATTGCATTCCTCATATGAAAAGGTTTAAACATAACAGAAACATTCATATTAAAACTAGCCTGTGAAGTGTCAATAATTTCTCCATAAAACATGAATGGTATAAAAATAACACATCCACAGTAAAACATATCACAAAACCTTCAATACAATATGGAATTTATGTATTATACTAAATCAACTTCAAATAAGCATAAAATCCATCAATGGATGTTGACATAGATGAAATCAAAACTTTTTGAGAGAGATATCTTTTTTTTGAAATCATTTAAAAGTCACATATTTGTAAAATAAAACATTTACTTTGAAAATATCCTTATAATCTTTTGTGGGAAGCTTCAAATATTTTATAATGGCATAAAATAGCCACACCTACCGTATATGTTAAAAAGGACATTCATACCTTAATTTTGTCAAAAAGGTTAAAAAGGACATTTTTTTAAAAATGACAGAAATATTCCTTTATAAAATTATTATAAAAAGTCAAAAAAGGGTATAAATGACTTTAACCCATAGTTTGAAAAATATTAATAATGATTTGAAATTCATTTTTAAGAAACATGGATGTGGATGATAAAGAGGTCCCAGTAGATAATTACATATAAACAACCTAGGATAATGAAAAGATTGTGAAATAAACCCTTACCTTGTAATTTTACTTGTTTGAGGGTAGGTTAACCTCTGGTATAATGGTGATATAATTTTTATTAAATTATAAAAGAATCATATATATTAATATGATATCATATATGATCTTTTAACATTTCTTTGTTAATAATATCTTATTATTATCATCGTTTTGGGTATTAACTTACTCATTTTATTTTATATATTTTGTTACTTAAGTCGTGTTTGATATGAATAGGTTGTATATTATTCATATACAGAATAATATCAAGTCTTTAAATTTTATTTTTAACCATAAAATAAAAATTATTCTTGAATGGATCTGATGGGGAATTAATCTAATCGCGTTCGTGGAGACAGTAGTCTGTATGTACGCACGAGCGACAATAACAATCCTTTGATGTTAAAATAATATATAATTGGATGGTATATCATATATAAAAAATAATTATCATGTTATATTTATTATTTACATCAATTACACATCATTATCATACCCATCCAAATAATAATGTTTTGAATAACAATTACACCACGACGTGGAGACGGTAAGCCGTACGTACGCACTTATGGTGACATGTCATTCAAAGGATGGATAGAATAATGAATATGGTTGTACAATATTTATAATAAAATTACAGTATATAGAAGATACTGGAGTTATTATTTAATAATGGAATTGACAAATAAAGAATATGTTTAAGAAGAAATGAACTTGAAAGATGGTGGTGAAAACATTACCTCTTCTTTGGGTTCTTCCTTTTGATTTGATCAAAAGGGCTCATTAGGATGGATTTATGATCAAAATAATGCCTCTAGGTTTATGTGAGGGATGTTGGGAGGATATTTGGGCAGGGGTTGGCTGAGCCAAAAGGCTTTGAAGGTATGAATATGGGAGAAGGGGGAGTGCCCTTTTATAATAGGGGTGAGGGGCACCTTAGGAAAATCTAGAAATATTATTTTATAATAAATTTATATTCAGTTTATAATGGCTCCTAAGTGGATTATTTAAATTTTAAGGTGGGTATGGGTCAAAAACCACCCAAACAATAGGTTTTAGACAGGTTTGGTTAACTATATTAACCTTATGTTTTAGTTTTAACTCTTAGTTAGTTAGTTTCACATTTACCATATCTCTTTGTAATTTTATATTATATTGTTAATAAACATACTATATATATCTAAGATAACCCCAATTGGTTCATTAATTGTACAATTATCATGATATTAGTCCATTGGAAGAACTTTAGAATTTTAAGAAGAGAATATCAAATAATAATATAATATTTGTTTTAAAACTCTATTATGTCAATTTTGAAAATATTGGGTATTTTGTTTTTGATAAATTCATAATCGCATTATTACTTCTAAAACAATTAATATAACTAATCATAATATGTCATATTAACCTATAAAATAATTTAAATTCATAAAAAGTCTGAAATTACATTTATTTGGGTATTTATAATATAAATTATCTTCATATTTCATTAATACAATAATTACTGCATCATCATTGTGTCATAAATAAATTAAATTATTTAATGTCTAAAAATTATAAATAAATTACCATTATATAGTAAATCTATTTATATTTCTCATGAATATTTATAATCGAATTTATCTTTTGTATAACCCAATTTTAAAAATGTTTTAGCTATTAAACATTGATTTTAACTCTTTTAACTCTTCTTTGAATTAAATAATAATAAATTTTCTAATCTAATCCAAGTGGACCTAAATGATAATATTCTATTCCTATGATTTTTTTGGTCGAGATACACTTTTCCAGTAGAATTATTACATGTGTTAGTGTAATATTAATATCATTTTTACCCTTAATTACCCTATTTACTTTTAACTGTGGTAAATAAAAGTAAAAAGTTACTTTTCTCCAAAAAATATTTTTATCTTATTGAACCACATTTTACTCATTGATATTAACCATGTCTCTGGGATTTTTTAAATTCCACTCATAGAAGCAGTAACACTATGTTTTATGTGAATTTTCCAATTCTCCTCGGAGGTGGGTAAAAGATGGTGAAAAGTTCAATAAAATTTTTATATATAAAAAATTATTCTAAACTAACTCCAATGAATTAAAATGAAATTATATAGGTATTATGTATCTATTTTTACTTTAATTAAGTTTAAATAAAATAAATAATTATTTAAATAAAATTTCGGTTTTAAACTATAACTCTGTGTTTTTGCACTATTCATTAAAAATTGAATGTTTTCAGAAAAATACCAAAAATTCACCCTATGCTAATTTCGTTATTCCAAATCAAAAAATGAAGTATATTTTGAAATATAATATTTATAAAATTTCAAAAAGTGGGTATGACTATTCATAACGGCTAGTTTGATTGGTTGTGGTGCGTGTTAGAACTCAAAGTTGTGTACAACACACGCTATTGTATTATTCATAGAGAAGCATACCATGGAAGAATAGGGTGTTACAAAAAATGTAACAAAGGCTTTGCCTCAGTCACCAGCGTGTGAAGCTCATCGCAGTCTTCTATTTGATATGTTGTAGTGCTCAAACGGACACCAGGATCAAAAGTTATGGCTATTTGAAGTTCGAGTTGCATTCTCAACATATTTTACATCTTCTTTAATTATTTTTATTTTTTTATTCTTCAAATTGTTATTAAATGACTATTAATCAGTAATAAATTGTAAATTATTTATTAAAAATATTTTTTTTAATGTTTTTAAAAGCCATTATCACTAAATATCTTATATGTTAAGTGTAACTGTATATTTACACCTATCTAAAATATATATAAAATTATATTTAAAAAATATATATTAAATTTATATCAATATAACTATATCTATATATTTAAATATTAATATATATTTTTAATGAATTTTTTTTGGAATTAGACCATTTATCAGTGCTTTTAAAAAAGTGCTGATAAAGACCCCCCTTTATTAGTGCTACTAAAAAATCACTGATAAAGTTTTAACCTTTAAAAGCGCTAAAAAAGAGCTGTTAAAGGATACCCCTTTATCAGCACTAAAAAAGCCTTGATAAAGGGGTACATTTATCATCTTTTTTTAGTGTTAATAAACATACCCCCTTTATCAGCTCTTTTTCGTTAGCGCTGATAAAGGCTGGCACTGGCCTTGCCCAGTTTTGGGGTAGTGAAGGGAGACATTCTTACCCCTTGCTAATTAATTTAAGGATGAGAGGCATTCTTACCTCATGCCCGCTAATCTCTATTTATGGAAGGGAGACATTCTTACCCATTTCCAGTTAATTTAGGGACGAGGGGCATTCTTACCTCATTCCCACTAATATCTATTTACGTAAGGGTGGCATTCTTACCCCTTGCCAAATAATTTAGGGACGAGATGCATTCTTATCTTGTGCCCGCTAATCTCGATTAATGGGTGGGAGTCATTCTTACCCACACCATCTATGACCTAAATGCCTATATATATATTTATGGTGACATGATCAGGTTACTTTACCGGTAACGAACCGAAGCTAGTGTAACCGACAGGTGTCCCTTGGGAACCTAGACGAGTGTTATTTACCTTTGTAATTCTGCATACTTATTTCTCCATACCTACTCACTATTTATTTATTATACACTGTCTGGATTGGGTTTGATATCTGTGGTGCCAGCCTACTAAGATTTATATCACACACCCTACCCAGGTTTCCATTGCACTGGGGTGCCCGAGTAGACCTTCTTTCTTGTAGGACCTAGGTTGTGTGTTGTTCTGGTTGTACCAGAGGAGTTAGGAGCAAAGGACCAAGCGAGATCTTGGGATGCTCAAGAGACTTTCCTTCGGGGCTTTCTGTCTTTTCGTTTTTATTTTTTGTAAATCATGCTGTAATTTTTCCTGCTTTCATAAATATAACATCATCTCTACATGCATGCATTGTAAATTGGAGTTTCCATCCTTTTATAGAATGGTTATTACCTATATTTTGCTTCTGCCTTTCAATTATTTACTGCTTTTTCTGTTGAATGATATTTACTCTGATAATACTACCGTGTTACCCTAATATGAGGGTATAGTCTCCCCACTATCACCTCCCAAGACCCTCACTACTAGTCGGTAGCCACTGGCGTACGATGAGGCGCTTGAGGCAATGTGTCCTACCGGTTTGATGGTAAGCCGGTCCGGGACATTACAAAGTGGTATCAGAGGTGTTTCTTTTCTTTTTCCTTATTGTTTTGGGTTGGTAGACCAGAGATTAGGAAAGTGTCGACGCTTGGCTAATAGTCGTGCTTGGGACTGAACACCCCACGTATGGGAAATGGCCAAATGGCCAGGGCTGGGAATTGTTGTTCATGTGGTTTGTTATTACAATTGATATGATTTCACCTTGAGTGATAGTTTTATTTTCTGATGCATATGGTTTTTGAAATTCCTGGAATTTTACCCTTGGCCTGATATTGCAAGAAAGCTGCATTCCATGCATCATATTAGGCACATAAGAATTAACATGTCATGCATGTTCCATGCCATGTAGTTGCATCTTAGATTGCCTATATAATATGGTTAAGTGATTATATGTCATGCTTATGTGTTATGAAATGCTTTTGTGATATAACATGATCGGTGTTTACTACTTTTGATGGCATGTATTTCTTTGGTTGTACCAGGGTTGTGAATAAACAGGAACCAATTTTCAATTATAAGGTGTATGGGTTCCTTACAACCGAGAAGGGGTAACCCATATATTAAAAACCATTCTGAGCATGATATAAATACATTTTTAGGGGTATTGATAAAAATGTAAAGCTTTGAAAATTAAAAAGCTAAATTAAATTGGTTTTGATTAAAAAGGGTAGCCAAATGCAAATTTATAAAGTGTTGGGCGCTTTATCGGTTGGTGGATGACCACTCATGTACTTGGGACGTTGTATGTGATCATGTTAAATTCGGGGTTGGAATTTGGTTTTGATAAAAAGGGGAGTCAATTCTTAATCCATTATTGTGTATGGGCGCTTCATGAATTTGGAAATGGAAACCCATATTAAATGTAAGGGCTTGCTGTATTGTGAAATGATTAAATGGAAAATGTTGCCTAATTTTGAAATTGAAAGGTTTTGGATAACTGTTAAATGTGCAACTGGACCCAATTAGGTCAGTTAGAAAGTGTTGTATGAGATAACCCGGTTGGGGTGTTTGAAATTTTAAAAGGAATTGACTAATTTATTTGGGGTTGCTTTTGAAGATCTCTAGATGGATAGAATAAGACCCTAGTTGGTCGCCCTTTTCTTTAAATTGTTTTGTTTTGTTCGGTTGTTGGATAAAGATTGGATGTATTTGAATGTGAATGTTTTTAAAAGGTAGTTTTTGTGAAATGTTCTTGTTTACCTTGTTTTTCAGTTGAAACTTTTTGATGGTTAAATATTATTGTGGTTTAACAGAAAGGGCTTGGAAATTGAACGATAGTGGTGTGTTGAGACCCTAGTGTAAGGGATAGTTTTGAGTTTCTCTTTGAGTTTCCATAGAACGGGATAGTAGGTGTTTCCCGTGGGCATTGTTTTCTTTATCGATGGCTTGATGATTGGCTTTTGAGCCTAGAGATGTTGTTTCGTGTGACCCGGTGTTAGGGTCGAGGTTTGATCTTTGTAAGGGGCTAGCCCATGGTTGCTATCACCCTTATCATTTTAATGCCTTTCTTATACTATGGGTTTTCTGATGTGAGGTGTCGTTTGGGTGTCGTTGTCCCTTGTTGGACTCTTGTTTTCCTATGACACCCTTCTTCGTATGGTTGGTCGTTGGGTTTTGACTTTCGTAGTGGATTTTGGTCGGCTCCTTAGTAGAGTGGCCCGAAGTTAATGAATTGTTTCATCCCAATATTCGGGATGGATTTCGAATGACTCATGTGTTTTGACATGCTGGTTTCCTTTTTATGGATCTTCTTCGTTTTTTTGGTGGTGTGATTGTGTCGGAGGAGCGTCACATGATCGTTAGAGGTGTTTGTGTACTAGTGTGTTTGTGATCGGCTAGGTTATCACAATTTCCTTCGACAATTAGAACACTCCTAATGCTGGGAGAACGTTGCATCGAATCTGGTAAATGTGACCTTCCATTTAGAAGGGTCAATACCTGGAATTCCTTCTGTAGAGGTTTTGTCATGTTTGAATGCATGTGAGATGTGCGAGTTTAAAACGTGTGAATGTGTCGGCGGGTGAATCTGAGTTCTTTCCATGAAGTCGATCAGTTGAGGTTTGACTGTTCTTCCTTCTAATAGTTTGGTATGATTAAATTGAAGTCATTCAAACCTCTTAGTGTATTCTATTTAGTGACGAGCATGTCCCTTATCTTGTTCTTGTTCTAGATGCACTAAGAGAGCATTGGTCTTATCTGCGCTAATGATTTGAAGCTGTTGGGCTTGATCGGAGGGTTCTCTTTTGGTGTTGAATGCAGGATGTCTGGATTCTTGTATGGTTTGGTCTTGGAAATGTCATTGGAAGTCGGGTGTAGGCTTCGGTGAACGTGTTTGTGCTAAACGTAAGGTGCCTTGGAGGAAGTCATTGTGGTTTTGTTTGAAATACTTCAGTTGTTTAGGCCGAGCATTCTTGTAAATAGTTAGTCGAAGATGGCTTCACTCGGGGTTCTTGTTTAATGTCTGCGGTCGGTGACATTCCATTCTCTGGAATGTTTTTAGGTATAGGCGAGTGCAGTTTGTGTTGGCCAGTTCCTAGTATGAACAACCGGATCGACTAGGGCCTTGAGGACGATGGGTAATTGACCAATTGATCTGTTTCAAATCATGCTAGGAGCATCATGGGAACTCTTACGGCGTGCCTTGAATTTTAATTCCAATGGTGGTCTGAACCGTAGTTTGGAGTTGGTTGCTTAACGTTAAAAAATATAATTTGGGAAGTACTTGTGGCTGGATTATGGGAAAGACGATGACGGGTGCGTGTCTCTGGGTAGATGGGCTCGAGAAGGGCCGTTTTGGTGTTTTGTTTGGGAAACAAGCGTTGGATCGAGTTTTTTTGGCTTAAGAACCATATGGTTTAATGGATGCTTAAGGGTGTGTTGGACATTTTTGAATGCAACGTGATCATTTTAATGAAGCTTCACGACCCTTGTAGTTTGGGTGATGTGCACGTTGTTCCCGAAAGGTTCTTGGGGACGAAAAGTTCTAAGGTGGGAAGGTTGTAATGACTTGTGTTTTGAACTAGACTAAAACCTGAAAGAATATGAACCTTTTCGATTACTAAATGTGTTTTTTTAAACCGAGCATCAGAATGGAATTCCGAGGGTTGAAACACTTTGTTGTTTTGGGTTTTTACTTGGTCGATGGCCCGAAGAGTTTCCCAATTGATTCGGCAAGTTTCAGAAGCACCGAACCTGAGTTTTTAAGGGACTGCAGAGGGTGCACGTTTGGCGTACGGGTTAACCAAATCATGTGGCCCAAACCATGCAGCCTAAATCAGGTGGGCAGTGGCTTGCGCACAGGCTGCACACGGTTTCCCAAACCGTGTGCATAGCACGTGCAATGGGTGTCATGGAGGCACAATACTCTGCACGGTTTGCAAACCGTTTGGAAAACAGTGCGGGTCAAACCGTGCGTTTGGGTGATTTTATGTTTATGATTAATTTTAAAATTAAAGAAAATAAATTAAATTAAAAACATAAAACATAAACTCTCCCTCACCCTCACTCAACCGACATGACACAGGGAGGGGCTCCCCCTTGAGCCGCGCACGACAGCCCCCTCAGCTCCCTCCTTCGCGCTTCGATTTCGACCAAACCACCCACTAATTTCATCCGGTTCCTTCTTCGAATAACCGAGGTAAGGTTCTCCCCCACCCCTCTCCTATTGTTTTCCGGCCGGATTTCAGCCTATCCGTCAACCCACGGGATTCAGCCGAACCATAGGTATCCGAGGTTTATTGATTCATGTTTTTCCTTAGTTCTAGGGTTGTGCCAAGGTTTTCTCGGGACCCTTGGGTTCGGGTTTGGGCATCCGCCACTGAAGGTGAGGAAGATACATGTGGTTTTGGTTGCCGGCTTTGGTTCAAGGAAAGGGGTTTTCCCCCGATAGGTTTTGCAACACCTAGAATGGTTTTTATGTGTTTTAATGTTCCTTGTATTTGTCTATTAGTCCATAGAAGGTTTTGGCGTGGTTTTGATTCACCAGAGTCTAGGAGACTTTCCTGCATGGGCATAGGTACGTATTTATATTTACGTGGGTTCCACTTTTACATGTTTAATCACCCATGGTAGTGGTTGGATATGTATTGGGATAGGTGTGCCCATGTATATATATATAAATGCTTGCATAGTTGAGTAGATACGGGCATATGCGTATAAGAACGCATGTAAGGATCCTCTTGTGCATGCCCATGGCCATGCATGTGTGTGAATAGGGGCTAGGTGTCCTTGCATGTGTGTGAAGGTTCATATGCTCAGTGGTGGAACATCAGTGGCTCTTAGTTAGAAAGAGCCAAGTGCCGGAGTGGGTAGATGGATCCACCTTGAGGTAGGGTCTCTCTCCTTCCCTTTAAATTTATGTAAAGTAATAGTGAGTTAATATTGCACTGCCTTATCATTATAATTATACAAGTTTAGTTCTGATTAAATTCTTCTCTGCAAATCGTGTGAATAGCAAGAATAAGATAAAAGAGATTTCTTGGTCACTAAACTAATGATTTAATAATAAAACCCCTCAATCATAGGTTCACTGTCTTCAAGATAAAAAGTAATGATAGACTTTTTATTATTTCTTGATAGATTGTTGTGATTCCTCTTTTGTTCCTTTTCTGTGAACTTGCCTTGTTGAGACAAATAGAATTATATGGCTATGATACTTGTGTCTGGGTCAATTTTCCATGTTAGGAAAATTGAGTAAGATAACAACCTTAGTGGGATGACTTAAGACTGTATGAAATGTTTCATATAGAATGTGTGAAAGGGTTAAAGAATGATTAACATATCCTTCAAGATGAAATGGTCAAACTAGAAATGAACAGACTAGGGTTGTATGACCACACCTTGGAATAATGTATTGAGCACTGATTATGTTAGTAAACTGAATATGTTAATTACATGGTAGAGATACTTAAGAGGAGTTTTCTTAAGTATAAATGTGATAAATATGATGTTGATGTTATTATAAATACTTAATAGGAGTTTCCTTATGTATAAATGTGATAAATATATTTTTGATGTTATTAAAAATACTTAAGAAGAGTTTCCTTAAGTACACTGGTGATGAATGTGATTATGGAAACTTATATAGAAATCAGATATATGACTGATTGTGAATGCGGAATGATTACTTGAAATGCATAAGAAGTATTACCATATGCATTATAATATAATGTTCTTAATGAATGTGTGTGATTATGGATGGTAGGTATGAATACCCCTAGCCAGATAATTTAGGGACGAGAGGCATTCTTACCCCATGCCCACTATTTGTCTATACTTGTATAGAAGGGAGTCATTCTTACCCCTTGCCAGTTAATTTAGGGATGAAAGGAATTCATACCTCATGCCCACTATTTCTCTATACATGTATGGAAGGGAGGCATTATTACCCCTTGCCAGTTAATTTAGGGAGGAGAGGCATTCTTACCTCATGCTTGCTATTTCTCTATACATGTATAGAAGGGAGGTATTCTTACCCCTTTCTAGTTAATTTAGGGACGATAGGAATTCTTACCTCATGACCGCTAATCTGTATTTATGGAAGGGAGACATTCATACCCCCTTCCAGTTAATTTAGGGATGAGAGGCATTCTTACCTCATGCCTACTAATCTCGATTAATGTGTGGGATGCATTCTTACCCCACAACATCTATGACCTAAATGCATATATATATATATATATAGTGACATGATCTGGTTACATTACCGGCAACGAGCCGAAGCTGGTATAACCGTCAGGTGTCCCTTGGGAACCTGGATGGGTGTTATTTACCTTTGTAATTCTGCTTACTTATTTCTCCATTCCTACTCATTGTTTAATTATTATACACTGTCTGGATTGAGTTTGATACCAGTGGTGCCGACCTACTGAGATTTATATCTCATAGCCTACTCGGGCCTCCATTGCACTGGGGTACCTGAGTAGACCTTCTTGCTTGCAGGACCTAGGTTGTGTGTTGTGCTGGTTGTACATGAGGAGTTAGAAGCAAATGACCTAGCGGGAGCTTGGGATGCTCAGGAGATTCTCCATCAGACCTTGATGTCTTTTATTTTGTATTTTTTGTAAATAATTCTGTATTGATTCCTGATTTAATAAATGTAACATCATCAGTACATGCATGCATTATAAACTGGTGTTTTCTACCTTTTATAGAATGGTTATTACCTATCTTTTTGCTTCTGCCTTTCAATTGTTTACTGCTTCCGCTATGGAATGTTATTTACTCTGATAATACTGCTGTGTTACTCTTAAATGAGGGTATAGTCTCTCCAATTTCACCTCGCGAGACCCTTGCTGCTAGTCGGTAACCTCTGGCGTATGGGGAGACGCGCTTGAGGCCATGTGACCTACCGGTCTGGCCACCGGTTCGATGGTAAGCTAGGTCGGGACATTACAACAACATTTTTGTTTCAATATCATTTTTCTAAAGTGTGGAATAACATTACTATCTATTAATATAAGGAAATATACTTACTTGGTATATTTCTATTTCATAAGAACAATTTAATCCAATAGTTATTCTCAAATATATTTTCTCTTCTTCTATCACACCAATAAATTAATATCCAAAAATGAATTTTTTTTATTCTTTAAGAACTAAAATTAATGTTTAATAGCTCATAAGATCCACAAAAGAATGAAAAGTCTTTTTCCATGTCTTGAAATATTATATAAAACCAATATGGTTTTAAAAAGTTGTATAATTCATTAATATTTAAACCGTAATAGTAGCACCACTATATTAACATTAATATTTACCCATAAAATAATTTATGTAAAAATAATGACATATTAACCAAAACATCATGTAGGCCAGTGGAAGGTGAAACACCTTTGTCACCCTTCGGTTATCAGTTCAAACCCCATAGCCTTGAAAGTTGTGGTGGGTTGTTACCTAACATGTGGGTTGTCCTTTTTTAAAATCATTATTAATATAATTTATAAATATTTTCTAAATTTTAATAATCTATAATTACCTCAACATCATAGGAGAAATAAACCATAACAGTTACCAAATCATTAATAAAAACCTCTTTATCATTGTTGTCTCAACGTCAAGATCATATTATGGGTTATCCTATATCAAAAAAAAATTATAACAAGTTATAATTTCCAATGAATCACATTTCTTATTCACCATTAACGTTCAACATATACTCTCAAATCATTAATCAAAATTTTTTATGATACAATCCTTATTCATTTTTTCATTATTATTATTATAACGTCATTGGTAAAATACACTTATAACATAATCCATGAATCCATACAAAAGAACATTAATCATTATAGTTTATATGTAGTAATAACATAATCTTGACATTGATACCTTAGATTATTTTGAGGTATATTGTTCTGCCTCTTGGGGAATTCATTTGTGTATTCCCTATATTCTTATAGGTAAAGCATTCTATATTAGTAGATTCTTTCATTATGATTCAATCACAACATGTTGACCTTTCTCTTCACACATGTAGAGAAATACCATTCCCATAAATCAAGGACCATAGTGTTTCATTCCATAGTTGTCACATGGGTGAAAATATTTCTATCCCTTATTCCTTTATCCCTCTTTATCTTTTTAATCCTATTATTCACAGCCTTCCCTTAAAATCAATAATTCCTAGAGAATTTGTTTTCTATATTTGTACCACATGATATTAGGTTCTAACATAATGTAATTTTTTATGTGACTAGTTCACTTAGAATAATTGGTTTAAGCACTAAATTAAATGTTCATCTATTATCTTTATATTACTTATGAAGTTTGTAGCATACCTTTCTAACTATGTAAAGTTGTATACAAACATAGTAACATGTTAATAATCATTTTTTCAAAGACATAAGAATTTTGCATCCAAATATTCTAGTTCCTAATATATAATATACTTTTCTAATAATAGTACCTTAATATCATTCCATTTCATTTTTTATTATTATACTTTATTCATAGTGTTTTGAATAAGTGACCACCATTGGTTAGTGTCTTCTGAGAGATGATGAACTATTATGAAATATTTCTCCATTTATTTGCTTCTAAAATTTTGAAATATCTTCTCTAAGAGACTTCGACATTACATAACAAAAAATTTATTTCTAGTCATATAGAATGATGGAGGTTGATGACACATAAAGTAACATAACATTGTTACATTGTGTGTTGGATCAGTAAGTTACTCTATTAATGCATGATTATTTCCCATAACCTATATAATTTTCTCCTAAAGGATATAATTTGATAACTTCCAGCTATAAATACAACTCTATTATCATTGTCTTTACATAGAGGAAAATCCATATAAGTATTATGTGAATTGATACAATTTCAATTCACTCCTTTATAAGTAATTTCAAAATAATGACATGTATTGAATTAGATCAGAATATCTTGAAACATAATGTATAATCCTAAAACCAGTGAAAAGTGTAACATAAATTTAAAATTTTATTCATGGATAATCTCAATACCATAAACATGGTTTCTTTGGGGTTGTTTTAAAATAATAAAATTATTTTCAAATCCTTCATAGTGGTTTGTAAGTAAAATATGGATTATCAAAAGAACATCCCCCCGGAGTGTCAAATCATATGCATAGTAAGGAATGTTTTCATATATTAGGTAATACTCGAGTGAATCTAGACACAATTATATTTCGAGTTATTTACCCTAGGTACATAAATTTGAGAACTATATACACTTATAGTATCCATACATGGATGAATTTCAAGGAAATTCCTATAATATTATCCTCATTAAAACAATAGGATGTTATTCTATACTTATTCTCATAGTAAATATTCTAATTATGTTCTCTAACATATTTTCTCCTACTTCAAGCTACTTAGGTTTCTACTTTACTAAATGTAATACCAACTATAAAGAACCTAGACCTTGTAACCTTAAGAGTATGTGTTTACTTTATTACATTGGAATAATACAAATATAATCACATCCCAATGGACTATATAGATTAGTAGACTTTATACATATTTGAATATCACATTATAATTGAACATATAAAATACAACATAATATAATCTTTGAGGCATCATTATTTCCTCTTTCATAACCCTTTATATCAATTACAATACACATCTTGGAATCCTTGGGAAACAAACGTAAAAATGTTTTGAGATAAATACTCATAATGGTTAGTCATATATCATAAGATATCATGAATAAATAAGATTAAAAATTATTGAATGATAAATAACTAAAACAAATTCCATTTAATCAATAACAAAGACATGATGAATATTATCAAAGATATCAATGATGATCAAATAATGTCATATAAATAATCCCATGATCATTTAAATTTTCAGTGGATATTCTAACTAATCGAATTTTCACATGTAACACCAATAACTATTATCATATTGAGTGAATTCATAATGCCATACATCAATTGCATACCATCAGTCCTCATGTGAATAAATATTATATAAATGGGTAAGACCTTAGTGAAAAACACAAGATTGTTTGTCTCATGATACCTATTGATGCATAAAGAGGCTATAGTGGGACCCACCTATCACTTGCTAAGTCCAATGAATTCTTCATATTAAATGGGTGAAACATAATCAAAATAAAAATTCATATTGAAAACTATCATAAAAAATTTTATTACATTCCCCAATCAATAAAAAAAATCATAAACTATTCATAGAACTATAGAGAATGGTATCAAAATAGCACATAGCAGCCAACTGATCATAAACTACATATAAAAATAAAATGGATGGAATAATTACAATATATTTCAAATATTATATAAGGTAAAATGATAGTTGTTTTCATGAAAGAATATAAATAACATCAAAATTCCTTGGAAAACATGCATGAGGAAAATATACTTTTAATTTTTAAAATCTACTTTTAAAACTAATATTTCATTCAATATTTTTAAAGTAATGTTATTTTAAAATTTATTTTGAAACCTTTAGAATAATATTTAAAACATTGATTTGTAATAATCAAAAATTTTCCATAAGTTCTAAATAATATAAAAAATAATTTCTTACACATTTTTAGTAAAATTCAAATGATCCTTATTTAGAAAAGGATATGAATATTACTTTCAAAAAATTTAAAATAGATAAATAGTGGTTTAATATTTATTTAATAAATCATTTGGAAGTTGTTAACATAATTTTTGAAAACATTTTTAGAGAACTGAGATTTAGATTAAAAATGAATTTTGACCAAGGAGATAAAAAAAATGGGATTTCCTAAAAAACATTTTCTCATTCATTTTAGGTTATAAAGAGAGGAAAAATGGTAGGATTTCATTAAAAGAACATTAATAACAAAAGAATAATATATACAATTCTGAAGATATAAATATAAAATACTTACCCCATGAGAGGCATAAACATAAACAATCGTGAATAATGATGAGATTGTGAAATAAAACCTTACAACATTGGTAATGTTTGAATCATAAGCCCCATTAATGTAATAAAATCAAATATAAACTTAAATACTTGGAATATAGATGTATTCATAATATAACATATCAAATGGTAAGTATACACACCATAAAAATGTATAAGTGGTGAATAGGTCATATATATCCTGATAGTAATGGTTAGATGGGAAATTATTTCTGCATGCCTCATTTCTTATTTACATGTTTGAACATATGATATAATAAATATATGTTTATAATAATTCTAAAAATTTACTATACATATATATACTATACCATATTAGTTTTTATGGAATTTTATGACCCTTTAAAAAAAATACTTACTAAAATCACATTTCGATTAATAACAACTTCTTTTCATGTGTATTTTGATTTGGTGTTTTAGTTCCTTATACATCGATCATGGTTAAATAATTTAAAATTTTAATACATGATATAAATTTCATATATATTCATATAAATTTATTTACTGTAATCCATAAATATAAAATATACAAAATTATTTATACCATTCATGGAGATGGTAGGTCGTACGTACGCATGAACATTGTTTCCATTTTATTGATAAGTTGGAAGAGAGGAATCCCAATATTAATTAACATTTATAAAATAATTAATAATTAATATATATATATATATAATTATATTATTATTCAAATTAATCTATATTAAAATCAATTTAAATATAAAATGGAAAAAACATCGCTATGTGGAGTTGATAGTCTAAACATACGCATGAGCGACCTTATTATTTTTCAATGGATTGGAATGTAAGAAGTTAGATGATATATTCTATTTATATAAGTCTGTATAGTTGTTAAATATCAAATATATTCCTTTAAATTATCCTCCCTACCTTCAATGTAAATAGTATTATAAAAACAAATCACATCACTTTATAAGGTGGTAATCCACCAAACACATGACCGACATTATCATATCCCCACACAGAATAGAAATTAAGAAGATATATGTGAAATAATATTTCCATATGTATAATATGTTCATAAATATAATATAAATATGTTAAATCCATAATTATATCCTCCCTTGAAAGTTGGGGATGGAAAATGAATTACATCAGTTCACAAGGTGGTAGTCTGCCATACAAATGATCGATGGATTCAATTTCCATTTTATAGAAGTGGAGATAGATATAATATATTAAATTAACATAAAAACATCTAATTATATGTTATATAATATTTATATTATATTATAATTTTTGAATAATATTTTAATTAGGTGTAACATGAAATAAAACAAATACACATATTATTAATATTAACTCATCTTCGAAGAGCATATTTTAGATTTATACCTAAAGACATCCTACAAGGGATTCCTAGTAGATATTAGGAATCTATGATTTTTTAAGTAATTAATTAATATTTTTTAATTTATTGTATGAAATGGTTGGTTTTTTATATTTGAAAAGAAGACGAGATGGGGTGGCCTTTTATAAGTGATAGAGAGGACACAAATGGAATTTCAGAAAAGAATAATGTGATCCTGAGTTTCTCACTTGATAGATGGATCAAAAATGGTTCCTTATAGATATTTTTATCTAATAAGGTAAATATAACTCTATAAAGATGGTTTTGTTTATTTTTAGGTCATTTGTATCCCTTATCTACTTAGTTTAACACCCTGGTAAACCTGTTGTTGCATTAACTACAGTAATTGATTTTTTTTCTATTTTCACTATTCATTTTGGAAAAAACATAACATGACCATAATAGATTATATAAATTATTATAATTAAAAATATTTAATCCATTTTTAAAAATTTAGTAACACAGTCCGCAGAATTTAATTTAAATTTAAAGCCATATATGGGTAAAAAATAGGGTTTTCCAACCAAATCATTCAAATTATTAAAATGTTTTCATATCACAATTCAATATAAAAATGATTAAATACACCATATTGGTTAAATAATAATATAATTAAAATAATTTTACTTTAAAATTAATTTTAAATATAATTTATCATTTTAAATAAATTAAAAAGAATTATGTTTTCATTAAAAGTAGTATTTTCCGAATTCATCAAAAACATAATCTTTTCAAAAAAATTCCAAAATAAATTCACCCTAAAATAATTATGGAATTAATATTTTAAAAATTAATTTTATTTATCATATAAATTTTATTAAAGTGGAATAAATTAATATTAAATTATGTCTACAATGAGTGACTAAACCTGCTTTATAAAAATACATTCTTTCGGAAAAAATTTCATTTATTTATAAATTCATTATAATTTTATTAAATATATATATATAACCATTTAATGTATTTTATAATTGTTTAAACAATGTAACTTTCATAATTTATTTTGTCTATTTCATACCCTCTGAATAAATTAATGTGATATAATGGAAATTTTCAAACAAATGATATTTTAATATAGTATCAGATTTCATTTTTATTCTGGATTGCATGAATCCTAATCTTTTGAAGAGATATAGTTAATTTAAAAGTAAATAACTGATTAATTATCAGATTGTTAAATTATCTTCTATGTTTAGTGTTGTGTGTCATACATACAATCAAACATAATATTCCTTTTTTTA
The DNA here is from genome assembly GCA_963277665.1 of Viscum album. Classification (NCBI taxonomy): domain Eukaryota; kingdom Viridiplantae; phylum Streptophyta; class Magnoliopsida; order Santalales; family Viscaceae; genus Viscum; species Viscum album. The sequence continues at coordinate 1,664,798,015 of OY728143.1, read as the reverse complement.
AATATCAATTCATATGAGATAATTAGCTAGGTATATTTTTAAGAGACATATATACATTATTATGAATAAATAAATTATATAAAATGAATTGAGAAAGTTATTTATAGAGGTAATGGTCATAACGTGAAGAAAAATGGTGGTATTGGTGGATCCATTAACTTATGTCTCTTATTTATTTATATGAGTTAAAAACACATAAATAATAAATATATACTTATTATAAATGTATTGTAGATCAAAAATTTTAAATATATTATACCATGTATAATTTTCTATAAAATCATTCCAGTTATTTAGTAAAACTTTTTTATCAAAATAATTATTCTAATAGATAACTTCTTTGTTTTTTATGTATGTTTTGGTTCAGCAGACACTGTATTTATATGTTGATCATCGTTCAATCATATCCAAAAAAATTAAATGAACTTAATACCATATATATTCAATATATACATTTAGAATCATCGATAAATAGTTGAGATAATAAAATGAATTACAACTTTCATTGGGATGTTTTGTCATACATACGCTTGAACTATGTGTAAATTTTTGATGAATTGAATGAAATAAACATAAATAATAATTAAACTTTATAGAATCAAAATAATATAATAATTAACATATATATTTATTAAATATATAAATATAAGCAGTTGTGATATGCGGTGATGGAAAACATTATATTTGTTTGCACGGTGGTAGTCTTTCATACACACGAATGACAACATTGTTTCCCATTTGATTTAATAAAATATTAGTGTAGGTAATTATGTATACAAAAATATATATATGTAATATAATGGAGTTATAATCTCATCATGTTTGATGAATATTTTAAGTGGTAGAAGAATAAATAAAACTAAAACATTCGGTTAAACACTATACCTCTTCTTCAAACAACATATTTTCATTAAGCCTTAAACCCTCTTTGGTTGGAATTCAACCCTATCTATGATCTATTTAACATGTTATGGTTAGTTATTAATGTATTTGGGTAGATATTGTCTGAAAAAAAAAGGATTTTATGTGTGAAGAACGAAAGAATGAAGATACCATTTTATAAGAGAGGGGAGGGAAAATATTTTATTTCGTTAAACTAAGAATTTAAAATAAATTAATATTAATGATAGAATGTCTAAGAAATTATATAATTAAAATATAACATACTAATGGGCTTGAATTAAAAAATATAAATTTGAAAATATTATATTATATTTTTACCTTTATCTCTTTGTTTTAACCAATGTCAACCTTTTTTCAATTACTATGATAACAATGTTTTTACTCTTTAAAAGTCAATTTAGTTATTATAAAAGGATAATTTGTCCAAAAAATGGGTCATACTTGATATTGTAGAAAATTTAAAAATAACATGGACTATCAAATTATTTTTAAAATTTAAAATATTTTAATAAAATATTATTTATTATAAATAAATCATAATTAAATTTTTGTAACTATTCATTTAATTTCAATTTAAGAACAACATGAAAATAATGGAATTAAAATATAATCCATTAAAAACTTTATAATATGTTATTTTTGTAAAAATAATTCTTATAATATAATAATACAAAAAATATTTTACTTTTAACATTTTTAATATTATTTAATTTTTTTTACTAATTGAATAAATATTGTGTTTGTATTGCATAAAAATTTAGGAAAATTATTTTATCCCTAAAAATAAAAATAAATCATGATGATAAAAAATTATTGATATGTAAAATAAGTAATTATAATTAAACATTGTTTTTCTTTATGCATGTCACAAATTATTATAGAAGTTGAAATTAAGAACGTGAAATTGTTGACCATACCTTTTAAATATAATAATGGACAAAACTAAGATGTATTAAACAAAGTTTTCATATTTTCATTAATTTTATAGTAATGGAAAAACTACAATCATCAATTAAAATAAATTTTTATTTTATCATCACTTTTTCATCCTTTATCATATTATTTTTAACCATAATTACTAGATTCACCTTTATCATGGAGATAGTTATTTACTATTGATATTTTTCATAATGAAAACATTAAAAGTTTAATATTTTCCAAATTTGGACCTCCTATTTCCAAATATGGAATTATTTTTTCAATAAATATTTTATATAACTGAAGTAAATTATTTTATCATAAAATGAAAAATGCAATGAAAAATGTTTTTCATAAAAAATACTATTTAAGTGTAAAAATTATTTTATACCAAATTTAGGTATAAAATTAATTCCAAACCCCATAGTTTTATTATTTTTATTAAAAATTATCACATGAAAATTTTAAAATATTCAACTATATAATTTTAATTTTTAAAAACATAGAAATAAAATCCAATTTGCAATAAAAATCATATTTTTTCAGTATTCATTGTAAAAGAAATTTTTCCATTAAAATATTAAAATTAACTCTTAGATAATTTTAATAGGATGGTATAAAAAGTTAATTTAATTTTATCAAATTAATTTCTGATACATTTCATAAGTTAAATATAATTTTCTCTAACAAAAATAATTAAAAATAATTTTTTTAAAAAATATTTTTTAATGAATAATATGACTTTACTAAAAATCAGGTGCTTATTTCCAATGTATTAATCATTACATTTCTTTTTTTGGAATTTATATATATATAAATATGTTTTTGTGTGTGGTTAATCCTATTTATACCAGTAAATTTAATAGCTAGTTTATAACTATACTAATATTTCAAGGTTTGATAAAATATGTTGATGTGTGTTGTATACACTATTAAACGTATTGTTCATTGAAAATATCAGTGGGTAACATTACTCCCCCTTAAAAAATCAGCCTAAAAATTTATTTTACAAACTAAGGTAAAAAGATGTGTGGGAACTTATGCATCACAGATTCCTATGGTTCTTATGATGTCTCCTTGTATTTATGTTTTTTCCACACTAATTTGACTAGGTGAATTGTCCAATTCTGTAGAACATTATATTTTTGGTCCTGAATATTTACTATATTCTCCACATAAGATATTTAATTTTCTAGTTCTACCACATATAAATTTAGTATTATTAAGGGATCTGGTGTGTATTTTATCAAGATATATATGTGGAATATATTGTGTCCTTCATATTGGGTTAGTGGGAGCGCTAGCCGATAGTCCACTTCTCTAATGATATCAAAAATATCAAAGGTAATAATGTTCCAAGGACTTATATTTCCCTTATTCAAAAATAAAAAGACTCCCTTCCATAGAGATATGTGTATGAAAACATTATATATGACCTCAAACCCTAGATCTCATCGATGATTTTAATCATAGATGTTCAATTGACTTTGAGCAGCCCTGATGTGTTATTTAATGGTATTAACCATTTCTACCATTTCTTTAACCATTTCAGGTACCAGTAGATTTCATTCAGTAACTTTATCCTAATAGGTAGGTGTTCGACATCTGTTCCCATAAAGGGATTAAAAAGGATCCATTTTTATTCAGGATTAAATGTTATTATTGTATGAGAACTCAACTAGATGTAGTTGTTGACCTCATCCTCCCTTGAGACCACCAATCTTTCTCTCAACATGTAATCTAGTTTCTAGACAGACATCTTAGATTGGTAATTAGTTTTGAGTTGATAATACAAACTAAAGTTCAACTCAATATTTTGAAGATGTTTTAGAATCTTCCCAAACATGGAAGAATATACTAGAAAATAGTGAGATTCATTAAATATTGATGCTTCATGGGGACTCACCACCTGTATGATGTGTATCCTTGTAAGTTAATCAATTTAAAATCCCACTAAAATTTTAATAATGTGATATTTATTTGTAAGATGATCCAAAAAATAAATATAGAATTATTTCCTCTTGATTTATTTGGAATAATAGATAAAAATACCATGGTGATTTTCTTCTATTTCAATGTAGGTATAGGAAATGGTCGGATCATCCACTAATAAATATACTTTTAATACTTGAATTTATGATATAAGAAACATATTTATGTATCTTTTGTGACTTCCTCATTCATATTGTCCCACCAATAATCCATTTAATGATCTTGATACATCATCATTCTCTTAATTGGATGGATAATCTCGATCAATGTGTATCATTAAACAGACTATTCTTGATTTCAACATGTGATGGTACAAATTTTCATCTCTAAAATCTTAAAACTCATAGCTTTTCAATTTTTAACTCTGTGTATTTCCTATTTCTTATAGATTCCCCCTTCTTCTAAATTTTTATATAATTTCATTGATAATCCATTATCTTCATTTGATGGGATGGGCGAGTAACAAATTGAAAAATGAATGATGATGTTTCTTCATTTATGATTCACATACCCATCCTCTTAAGGTCTAAGAATATTGGATCATTCACAATTCTCATCATTGATAAATTTTTAGGATCATTTCAATTTGGATCATTTTCCACATTTCATTCATTAAAAGGATAGTAATAGATTGATTCATCATTGTATATAATCCTCTATAACTATATTTATAATCACATATTATTCTCCTTCTATGTGAAAAATTTATTTGAGTCTCTTTTGATCTATATATATTTCAAAATTCTCCTTATATAGTTAATTTCAATAGATCTTCAACTCAAATATAACTACATTAAACTAAAAATCATGAGTTTGATAGTTCTGCAATTGGAAATTCAACTAACTAGAGGCATAGACTATAATGTTGTCATTTTTTAATAGTACATAATTGAAAACCTTTTTTTAATAATCACTATATACCATGAATATTTTCCACACTTGAAGGAAGTGTGATGACTGGTGTAGTTATAAGCCTATATTTTAGTTCCATAAATCTATCTTCATGTTAAATGGTCTATAAAAACAATATAACATTATTAGAAAACTTATTTAGTTTTTTTGAAAATCTTGATAATTTTATCCGAATCGTCGGTAATACCCAGTTAATCGAATAAAAAAATGATATATAATGAAAATTTTGTTCTAGGTCAATTCTAAATATCCTTTTTCTTAGAAGGGTTCATAAATGTCACTTTATATGTGATAACATACCCTAGGAATAATAATTCCTTTATCTAGAATGCATGTTTACTTTACTCTTCATATATCTTCACTTTTATCAATGTATTTGGAATGATATTAAAATTATTTTCACGCTCCTCCTTCATTTTAGAGAATATAAAAATAACATCTATAAAGACTAACACAATTGTGTCAAGGTAATCACTAATAACTCTATTCATTAAATAAATAAAACATTTTGTAGCATTAGTGAGTTAGAAGGGCGTCACTATGAAATCAGAGTGTCCATACCTTGTTCAAAAGGAATTTTTGGGAATATCATCCTTATTCACAAAAAAACAATTGGTGATATATCAAATAAAGGTCCACCGTAGAGAAAAACTAGCCACCACTCTTTCGATTGGAAAATTCATCCATCCAAGGAAGGGGATACATGTTCTTTATTGTTATTTTATTTGAGATTGTGATAATAAATATAGTGGTGCACTAACCCATCCTTCTTCCCGATGAATATAATGGGATCACCCTAGAGCAAAGTACTCGGTTATATCAAACTATTTTCTAGATTATCATATAACATCAATTTTAGTTATTCTAAATAAATATAGGTAATTCTATATGAATTCTTAAATATGTAAAGGTATATAGTTATAAGTTTGATTAAGATATCAAAACCTCATTTAGGTGGAATTCTAGGAGACTTTTTGGGGAATAAATTAGTATAGTCCCTTACAATGGGCATGAATCCAAGTAAGAATTTCTCCATTGTTTTAATCTCTTGAGCTAGATATTCTTTCGAATAAGGAAATAATATCCACACCATAACATAAGATTACATGGTAGATTCATCATCCTCCATACAATTGTACATAATCAATGGACGACTTTGGATATGAATATTGATCTTCCTATCCTAGCATTCAATGTTGGGTTTATTTAAGGATAGTCAATCCGTGCCCAATATAGAATCATACACCACTAATGGAATAAATAAGAGCTTCTATGGAAGATTCCATGTAAAAATATTGACAAGGGAGGATTTATATACTCAGTATGAAAAAATATCTTTGTTTATTATTCTCATTGATATATTAACCCCCGTGTTTTTAGGTGGTTCTTGAATAGTTATACTAAATGTACTTGATAAGAACGAAAATGTAAAACTAAAATAAAAAAGTTCATTTCTAATTCTTGAATGAATAACTAGCATACCTATTACCACATCATTTTCTGTATCCACCTCCACAGCTATTATGACATCTTACCATCCTTTCTCTCAATGAATTGGTGTTTTTTTGTTTGTTGTCTCAAAAAACCCTTGGTTTATGACATTTTCATGAATAATTATTTATTCCTTGTAGTTGAAAAACTATAATGTAGGCTGAAGGTTGATCTGAAAATTATTTTTATCCATTATATTTGTGAGTTTCTTTATATTTATTCAATATTTAGGGGACTAATTCCCTTATCTTCCACAATTAATGAATCTCATGATTCCGATTAGAATGTTTTTGGGGTGTTTTTTACCACAATTTTCACACATGCGATGTTTCATTTTTTCTTCCATGAGATTTACCTATTAATCCTCTAAACGAATACTCTATTTTAAAATTTTTTGACTCCGTGACCTTGAGACTACTGAGAGTCTCCAATACAAAACATGGACTTGATTAAAAATAAACAATATCTTTGTAGGAATTAAAGCCTCAAATCACCAAATATTTTTCAAAAAATTTGTTAAATTGACTAAATAAATGGTCTAACTTACGTTATTTATTAATGAAGAAATTATAGGTGTAACGTACAAGCCTTATGAAGTAATCATCATGCATATTGATAAACTCATCTTCTATTTCCTTAAGTCTAAGGAACTCCATCTATATTTTAAGAGAGATATTTATAGGAAAATAGTTGTTGATAAATATTTTCTTGATTTCCTCCCATTCCATGTAGTCAATATCCTCTTTGGACTTTATATTATTGATCAGTATCCACTACCAAATGACCTCCCCCTCCAAGAGATAAATATAAAATACAAATTTCTCTAATTATAAGAAATAAAAGACATATAATATCTCATAAATGTATTTGATCCATTGTTCAATGATGATAGTATGAGAAGATCCACTAAAGTTTTTTTGTCATTTTTCACATAAAATACTATATCGCAACATGCTCTTTCTTAAGAGGAGTAGGGTGTTCTGCATGATTTATCTTACAATTCATAAAATGAGTCAGCCGAACAAGTACTCTAATGAATTTCACTACCAATACTCCAATTAGGATAGGAATATCATTAGGTAAATAATCACATTGCCGATTATGTGGGTTATAGGCATAGTTTCTCCGATTTCTCACAAGTAACTAAAAAAATAAAAATAATATGAGGATAATTTTACTAATAAACATACAAAAGGGAAACTTATGAACTTATAAGGAATAAATTATAAATTATAAGTGTATACTATCTTATGATTATATAGGATTCAATCCTAGTAATCCGTGCAAATATTTCCATTATGTTGTCTAACCTAAAAATCTAGTCAATTAATTCATAATGATTTGTAAACTGTTTATGAATTTTTCAGAATCATATTACCATGAAGTTTCAAAATATGTGTGTAGTAAGACTAATTTGACATGTACTAGGTGATTATTGAGTTAACACTTAATTATCCCTTTTATAGTTATTACTTGTAGGCACAACAAGCCCAAATCTGTATCCACTTATAATATCCAAACATGGATATAATTTCTTAGAAACTACACTATCTATACTTATTCAAAATTCCATGATATTTTCATATAATTAATCTTATCCCAAGGGTTTATAATAAATAATTATATCCCAAATAATAAAAAATATGTATATCATCATTTGATACTAACTATATCTACCCAATCCTTTTAAAAATATTATTACATTAATTTTAACATTACTAACCATTAAATAAACACCAAGGATCGGATGGCCTAGTGGCCTTGGAGGACATGGTAAAAAAACATCAACATTAAAATAAAAATTCATTATTTTAATATTTATAAAGACAATATAAATACAACTGGTAATAAAAAGATATATGGGATAACTTGGGAAATACATAGTCAAAAGGGGTGAGCATAAAATCCAAGTAAATAAATCAACATGAAAATAAAGCATAACGTGTGAGTAAAAGGTATAACATGATATCATAAATGTGAATTATCATGAGTAATCACAAGGGATACAAACCTAAATATCTTGGAATCATAATATAATTTAAATATAGGAAATGTAGAAGAAAAAAACATTACATAAGAATAAGTCAAAGGAAACTTCTAATAAAAAATCACATGGTGAAAAAAGTCCCATCATAGGTTTGGTTAACTCCATAATTCAATACATAACGTCTCATTGGAAAACAAAATACACATTTCATGGAATTAATATCTATGAAAACCTCTAATAACATCTTCATGATTATTTGGGCCACAAAATTAAGTCAATATTAATTATTAATCATAATAATTTCCCATGGAATGAAATGGGTTGTATGATATTTCATTATATAATAATCAAAAAAAAATCATAAATAATTCAATGATAATAAAAAAATTAAAAATTATATATTTAAATATATGATTAAATAATAATAGTTATAAAAATAAGGTTTTCATTTGGGAAGAAAATCATTAAATGATCATTATATAAAAGGATTAAGTTATAAAAAACGTTCCCATTAATAGAGTTTGATTTTAAAAAAGGAATTTGATAAATGAATTTATGGTATATATCACCCCAAAAAAGGAAGGGAGAATGATATAGGTATGTATGTAAGAGACATATATATATATAGACTATATATGTAATCTATAACATATAATGGATAGATAAATTGAGTTTGGGAGAAAATTGTTATAACTCAATGAAACTGGGTGGTTCATAGATAACCCTGACCATAAGTATCTTTTTTATTCTTAGACATTAGAGACTCCTTTATAAAAAATATAGATTTATTATAAATGTATTGATGTACCATATTCATATATATCATTAAATATTTTATTTTACTATTGTTATGAACCATACTAAGTCTACCCAACCCATACCCCGATCTATCTCAGAATATGGCCTCAAGTATGCCTACACATATGCCATAAGCTACCGACTAGTTGTGAGGGACTAAAATAATACAATGAGGTGACTATTACCTCAGATCAATGTGAAATAAAAATGGAAATAAACTATTCCTACAATAATAAATGAACATTAAAGATTATATAATTAATCAAATAAATAAAATAACTATAACAAATGGAATTATTCATACATACTCAAGGAAAAAGTATACAGATACTAGTAACTCTTTCAGCTAACCCCATACAGAATAAATGAAAATAAAATAAATATAAAATGAAATATTTTGAATCGAAACATAAAATCATATCTAGCCTCTATGATGTTGGAAGATCTCTAGTACAAACCTCATACTCAACAAAAATAACTCTACTTGAACATGAAACACTGGGGCTCCACACGAACCAGAGAAAATTTCTCAATCAAAATATTGAAATAATATATACATGTACAATGAGGTGGTTCTGTAGGGGGTGATAACCAATAATCGTTAGGAAACCCATATGATTTTATTACATCTGTTTTCAAAACAATTTCATGAATCACACTTTTTGTTAGGCATAATCGAATGTGACTCCTAATAAAAGATAAAAAAAAGCGAAAAGAAAAAAAAGTTAAATAAAAAATGAAAATAGTTAACATTATGTTATATCCTAACATCCTCCAAAAAACCCATCACTATATTCCCTAAAAAATAATTATGAATCAAGGATCATGCAGTCACAACATCAAGCCCTTCTAGAAGATCAATAAGACGATCTAAAAGCACTGTTTGGAAAGGCCCACATGTTGGACCCTAGGATTTCATCCTTGGAATAAAAACAGAGAATGCATCTATCGAGAACTAATACTATTATAGTGTGATATGAACTATAGTTAGGGACCCCTTGTTGACCTCGAAAGTATACTACCATTCCCAGATGCCTTTCACAACCAACTAAAAAAATGAACATTTCATTGCATCACTCAACTGCCTAACCAAGCCAAAACTCAACCCCCAAAAAATGGTCCCCAATGAGTGAAATAGCCTCCAATGTACACTATCCATATCCAAAATAATAATTCTTGGCTAAAGTGATATCACTCATCTAGATTGTCTATTAACTCGTTAGACACACCTCTAAACCACCATCCAACCATGGAAGAGAGTAATATAATCAAACTCAAAGAAAAAACATGGTTTAATAATATCCCATTGTTATCCTACATCTTCATTCATAAACAAGAACATCCTCAATCCTATAACCCACAACTCAAACATGATGGTTATCTAATACCCTTACCCTCCAACCAAACAAACGAACCGGAACTGGCCACCTTACAGTCCAATCATCATAGCGTTTCTACCACGGTTCCCAGAACCTCAGGACAATGGGGAACCCTAAAAAGGTTGGTCTTAAGTAACTCAGATATAAAGAAATACAAACTAAAAATGTATCCTATAAACAAATAAAACCTTTTTCCACGCCCACCCAGAGGAACCTCAACTAGAACCCAATCTCAAAACAACAAAACACCCACCCAAAATGAAAACATCAAGCAAGAACTTACCAAAAAGTGAATTATTTAGAGTAGGTTTGAGGGGATTATATTTCACATTTCACATTAATACCTTGTTTTACCTTACATAATATGATTTTAAAACACCTTAAAGACTTCTACCTATCCTAACCTTTGGAAACGAGACCTAAACATCATGAAACAACAGTAGTGATCCCATCCACGAAGAAACTCAATTCTGCCTCCCAGAATGCATACAAAGATCCTAATAAATTATCAAATGGAATCCTCAATAATTTTATCAATGGAAACACACCCTCACAGAAGCCTCACAACATACAACCTATCCCCTTGAAAGGATTCTGAGACCGTATCTTCAATATAATCCCCCAAATAACATTTATCATCCAAAACACACTATCCAAATAGCCTATGAATGAAAAAAGTACTATATAATTGTGATATAAAGCTAAAACATTCAGAATGGCATATTTATAATGAAAATTTTAAATATGGATAAAAATAAAGTCCAAATAGACTAGGGAAGGATAATTTCATTGATTACACCTCAAAAACACGGTGTGTACCCCCATGGTTCCTCCTTGGTTGTATGCATCCAACCACTCAGAAAGAACCTTTCTAATGTACACCATGTTTTCCTTATAGTACATGGAGTGTGTCCCATCAGGGTTAACCACCCATGTAACTCATCACAACTCAGCATGTAACATGATAGAGAACATGACATGTACAACTGCTACGCGGCCTATAACCTATCCTAGGTACATGCATGTGTAACCGACCATGTACCCTTCCAAGAAATGTATTCTTAGCCGACGTTCACCCCACAATGATAATAGTTCTAAATCCTGTAGCATCCTAATCAGATTAGATGCCCGAAGAATGCCTGATGCTATGTTCCACTAACATTAGGTGTATATTCTTGTACGCCATAGGCTGCTGACTAGCATAGAGGTTGTCAAGGGGTGATAGTGGGGAGACTATACCCTCTGGTGATGATATAATATTGGTCTAATATATATGTATATTTATAAGGGGAAATAAATACCAAAATACTCCGGACTAGTAACCCAACCATGTATAAATCACACGTAATATCATACAATAGAAGAAGCGCAATCAACAATAGTAGTAGAATGAAGGACAAATTTAGTATTCCACTTGTAGATACTAAACAAAACATGCATACATATGGTGTCATACAGGACAAAAAATAAAAATTATCTTCCATGGACAACCTCAATACATACATGTAGTAGTATATTGATAAAAAAATTATTTAAAAAATATTAAATCCTCCTAAGGAATGAAAAAAATGCCCCTTTCATGCCATCCCATGAAAAATCAATCACTATGATACAACTCAAGATCCTGAAACCTTACCTGATTGAAAAAGAATTAAATCTATATATGTCTCAAAGGACATGTGTATTGTGTGACAAAGAATCTCGGTAGGCCACCACCTATTTGTTCCAATATTTCATTTTTAAGTAAGTAGGTGAATATTTAAAGTAAAGAAGGGCAGTTCATGAGTAAAAATAAAAATAATTGTCCCTAATTCTCAACAGCCACCAGGAAATTATCACCTACCTTGGAAAATGATGGAATAGTATAGTGGAGAGGATCCTTAGCTTCAGTATAATGAATCCCTAGATGAAATTCAGTCCCAGTGAACCCTCGTATCCCACCTCCATTAAATTCACTTGAAACAACGTCCCACCAACACCTCATGTCCATGTCAAAACACTGATGTCCCAAATGCATGAGCAAACAATAAGAATCTGATCCTTCAGACCCTAGCTCAAATGTACCCATCAGCATGAAGCCATATTCCCTAAGGCATAGTGATGCATGTCCTCTGTGTGATAACATTTTCAGCTAAATAGTCGACATCCATAGGAACAATGATTTCCATCCTCCTAAATTATCCTGACCCATAATCCTAAAGTATGATGCACCCCATCCCCCAACCAATAGTTTCATTATTATCATCTGATGTCTCCTTTCCATCCCTAGGGATTTCAATGTAAGCTCCACCAACCATTTCTCTATACCGCATCTACTGGATGCCTTTACCCACATAGGTTATCAATACAACCTCTTCATCTATTTTCTACTTCCTTCACAAAACTCTAAACAGGGCATTAGACAATATAGATGAGTGGAAATCACCAAATAAGACCAAAGAAACACCAATAGAGCACATTTTTTCCATGTGACCATGTCACCCTTAGTGATGTCCATTTCCACACAAATAACATGAGAATCACCCATAACCTGATGATCTTTTCTCCCCACTCAATGACTGTGTCCCCCAACTAGTGAACAATATCACTCAGAATATATATGTATATATATATATATATCCTATCATGCCCAGCTTGATGGTCATATCTTCGTTTTCCATTTGGATAATTCCATCTCAATCCTTGGTCCGGGCACACCATGATCCAAGGGATCTCATTCAGAGAAATTCATATATGTATTATAATTCAATATAATTCAATTAAACAACTCAATTTAAATAAAATGACACCCCATCCTAACATTCCCAAGGCATATCCTCTAACCAAACCTTAACAATTTATTCATTTGAGGAGTATTTATATAGGAATATTCCATGGGTTTAATTAATTAATCAATGCGAACCTTCTAAATTATAGGCTCTCACTCAGTCAACACAATGGTGTTCTCAAAGACACACCCCAAAATATCTATAAAATCACAAATAAATTTGAATGCCACCCCCTCATATGGGTTTGAATCCACTCATCCTATCCCAACATCTAACATAGAACAATTTGGAGGTAATTGGATTTTAGATTAACTCCTTGAAAATATGTTAAAACATATCTCATAGATTTAGCATACCATATGGGGACTGAACTGATGATTAAATGAAATATGATTCAAGGGATTATAAATATGGATCAAGTTATGTAGAAGGATCAATAAATAGAGTTCGTGTATAGATTCTAGCTCAAAACTATTAGGTTGGTATGACTGAGTATGATATACTCTTTAATACAAAACATAGGATCGAATAAGTACAATGAGATACAAATACAAGAGGGTGGTGAATAGTATACTTTAAAAATTTCCTTAGGAAATTTTTTATAACCAAAATTCACAACACCTCTAAGTTATAAATATTTTCTTGATTCCGAAAAAGTTATTCTAGAAAGAAAACACAACAAAAGATTACACCAACTAAGATTCTACCTTAAAGCATATAGAACCAAACTAAATCAGAGTACAAGTAAGGAAGTATAAGAAATTTATACTTTCCTTAACAAAAAAAATGCAGTGGAAAAACAATGTAGTAAAACTACAAGTAACAAAAAAATAACTCTTTCATACCAAAGAGAAGGGTATCCAACAACCCTGGATAAGAGGTCCCTTGATTTATACTTTCATGAACGTCTGTCTTACCCACACCAGGGTAATCCCTCGATACGAAGATTGGATTTTTTCTTCCTATCCCTACAATCCCTCAACTATCAGGTAGTCAGCACCTCTGTCTCCCTCAGCAACATAGCCCTTAACTTCAAGGTGTTGGAACCTCTATCTTCCTTTCCCCGGAAGCCCCCGATTGTAATCAGCAAAAATCGGAGTCATAAAAAGAAAGTCTACACACGGAAAAGTTTGAACAAGCTATTCAAAATTTCTACATGATGCTTTGAGAGGTTATAAGAGCCTCTCTCTCTAGAAATAACTTCAGGATGTTCTGATCACCAAAAATCCAAAAGTCTCGAACACTTTCAAATAAGATCATATTTATAGGCGAGGCTCCAATGGTCAGCTCCCTCCTCCAACAATCATATTTATCCTTGAATTTTGAAGGGGCCTGTACATGTGTCACTCAACCAATGTTTAGTCAACAAAAAAAGCATGACATTGTTTTGTAATGAAATAAGTGTATGAATAAGTAAAACTGATGTTCAGAATGTAAGAAAATAAATGTTCGAAGTCTAACCCAAATGGAATTCAGAGTCTATAATAAATAGATATTTGGATACTATATTGTAGGAATTTAGAACTTGAATTATGTAGAAATCTGGAGTCTGAATTTCAAGGAAATTCGGAGTCTGGTTTCACTAGAATTTGGAACCAGAACATACAATGTTCAGAGTCAGAGTTCATGGGAATTCGGATTCAGAACTCATAAAAGTTCGGAGTCTGATTTCAAAGAACTCAGATTCAGAACTAAGATAAGTTCGTAATCAGAATTCGGAGTCAAACTACATCAGTGTTCATATCCATAATTCAGAGTGGAACTTCATGAGAGTTAATATCCAAAATTCGGAGTGGAACTTCATGATCGTTCATATCCAGAATTCGGAGTGGAACTTCATGAGAGTTCATATCTAGAACTCGCAGTGGAACTTCATGATAGTTTGTATCCAGAATTCGAATCCTAAAACAGAATTATTCATATCTAAGTATTATATTATTCTGAGGTTTACATATGAATTCAATTTTTATACTTAAGAAAAATATTGATATGAACAATGAAAACATGGAAGGGGTAAATTCCTTTGGGAAGGAAATTTTCTTTATATAAGTAAAATATATGTTTTCTTAAGTATAAGGTGTTTGTGATTTTCAAAATAAGAAGGAATTGAAAAAGAAATCTAGAAAACCTTATTTACTCAACAAATTCCCCCTTTTTGGAAAGCACAAACAACCTTTCAAAAAAGAATATAAGGATTTAAAAAAAATTCTACACTGTGAACTTAAAGCTTATCTCCCTTTGTTTATGGATAATGGTGAATAAGACTAACTCCCCCTTAGGCTTTGAAACTCTGAGGATCGTATTCCAGATTTCCGGAATTGAGTTTTCATTATCGTGGGAATGAAAAACATCACAATGAGAAACTCCCCCTTACATAAGGGTAGTTCTTTATAACACATAAATTTTTCCTTGTCCCTTTTTGATTTTTCCTTATCCCCCTTTTGAGTAGTTCTTTTTCCTTCCCACCCTTTGTGATTTTCAAAAAGAATTTAGGGAATGGAAAAACAATAAAGTACTTAAAACATTAGTAAAGACATAAAAACAACATAAGAAACCAAAGTTTTCTTTAATATTGAAAAGATTTTTACAAGGAAAGACATTACCACAAAAAATCAGATTGGTCTATTTGTCTTCCTTTTCCTTGGGGATTAACTTCTTCAACAGGGGTTTCAGCTTCTTCAAGTCTTCTTGTTCCTCCTCAGATTGCTTTTATAAGGCTTTAATCCTTTCATATTGATCCTTCAGAGCCTCAGATTGTGCCTTAATAATTTCATCTTGCATTACAAGCTTTTCTTCGATCTCAATCCGGAGATCCATTTCCCCTTTCTAGCTTTGAGAAATAAAATTAAGCTTTCCATTCAGATCCTTCACATGTTGATTCTGAGAATTTTGCTCAAGGGTCATCTTTTCCAGAAGAATCTTCTTCTTGGAATCCTCAGTATCAATAGCACCTTTTACATCATTTTGAAATTGATCATGCACTTCCATTTTATCATCAATTTTCTTTGACCATTGAGTGGTTTTGCTGAATTATCTTCAATTAAAATCATAATTAATGTGAAAATTTATATGCTCGGCCTCAATCTTCACACACTTATCCATAACCGTGGATACATATTCTGATTTCTGATTTAAGATGTGTTGAATCATCTAGCATCTAGATTCTATGGTGGGAAATATCAGAATAGTATCCACCAATTTCTTCAAAGACTCAACAACAAAATCATGTCCCAGTGCTGATGATTCTGAATCAGACACCTTGATCGGGGATTGTTCTTCTTCAATTTCCACCAAATTTATTTTACAAGAGACACCAACATGCTTCTCCCTTATGATATATTTTGTTGGGGTTTCCATAAGCACTTGCTTACCATTATCATCTTTCGGAAAGGGTTCTTCATCAAGAGATTCTTCATAACTTTCAGATAGTTGAACAATTTTTTCTTCATCTGGTTTCTCCTTCTCTGGTCCTTATTCAAGAAAGTGTTTCACATAGCATTCTTCCTCAAATAATTAATTTTCTCTTTCTTCTTCCTTTTCATCATCTTTCTTACCATATTTCTCATCTCCCTTTCCTAGAGTGACAATCTTTGAGGACTCGGCCTCAGAAAATCAGAGTGGTAGTTTTTTCTGATGGGTTTTCCTTCTCTTGATAATACTCAACTTGTTTAATCAAGTCATCTAGATCACCACTATCTTATTCTACTTATTCTTCTTCTTCTACATCCCCCTGTTCTTCTACTCTTTCATCTACATGTTTCTCTTTAGGTTTTTTCAGAATTAAGTATTTTTTTCCAGGGGTCTCTGGTAATGGTTGGACAAAAAAAGTTTCTGGTACGGGAATATTTGCAGATGTTACTTCAATTTCTCTAAAAAGGGATTGTATAAATTTTGCTACAAACATCTTGTTCTTCATCTTCTTCTATTTTTTTACCTTCCCAAGGTATTCAACAGTCTTTTCTCTAAAGGACCTAGCTTCATCAGTGTCTAATCCGAACTGAGGTTCCCCTTATTTCCTTTTCTCCTTATCTGCCATCCATTTAACAACCACATAATCTAGATATGATTTCTGTTTCTTCAGCTTGGGAGGTGCATATTGGGTTTCTTTATCTTTAGGGAACCTGTCTTCATCCACCACTTGTTTCAATTTCCTCTTGTTACCAACCTTCTTCACTGGCTCAGATTTCTCCACATTTTCCAGAATGGCTTCTGCCGCCTCCTCTGGAAGATCGTAAAACTCACCTGAATCTTTTGAAAAACCAACATTCATCCTCTTTAAAGTGTCATCACTTATCAGAATCACCTTAAAATTTCTCATCTTGGAGGTGAAAGATATTTTGAACGAATCAAGACAATAAATAATAAGCTTGGAGAGAAGAGAAGGATATATAATAATTTGAGCTTTCAAAGTGGTATTCTTGATGTTATAAACATTAATAAGAATGTGGCTCATAAAATTGATCTTTATTAGAGTTACCAAGAAATTATAAATGTAAATATCACTTTTATTTAGGTTATCTTATCACCTCTTCTCGGAACGAAAAACTCTTGAACACACAACTGCAGAATCTGGTTGTTGGTGGAGAGATGGGAAATCTTTGCTGTTTTATCATCTTTGATTCCAAAGTATTCCATTGCCTTTACTTTTCTGAAACATCCTTTCACATTCGGTAGCTTATGTGATAAACATTATGCATCACAATCATATGATAATCCCACCAGGCTTGCATCCTTGGTGTAAGAGAGGATGTAAGTCTTGTCATAGCTCGTAAAGGAGAATTTTTCTCTGCCATCTTCTTCATAGAAGGAAAGAGACTCATAAAATTCTATAAGAAAATCTGTATAAATAGCATGCTAATCCCCTAGTATTGATACACAGAAATATTCCCATCCATTGATTTGGATATTCTTAGAAACTATAGAATCATACTTACTAAAAATGTTCGGATGGACCAACCTTTCCATGTAGACCAAAAAATTTGATATTGGCTTCATAGAAGACATATCTTGGGAAGTGGCATCTACAGAAATTCGGAATGGAGGAGCACTAAAAGATTGAGAACATGCTTTAAGAACTGAGGCAGATCTTCGACACTCGAGGGATTTGAAATCGATGTGGGACAACCATCAGGGGTCCCCTTTATACAGGCGATGGTGGTGACCTTTGAACTTCTAAAACCAATCTAACGGTTGAAAAACTCTTTCCTCTAATATGAAGGTTGAAAACATACCCACAAGGAAATCATAAATCTGATATTTTGAGGTTTTAACAAAAACATTCATATTTGAGAAGAAATGAATCCGAGAATTTTTATCAGAAAAAGAAAATACCAGCAACAAAAATGATTACAAAAACATATGTAAGGAATTCATACCTTTTAGATTGGATATAAAGTTTATTCGTAATAGGTGATAGTCTTCTTGATGACAATTTAACTATGAAAAACATTCTTTACAAAAATCACTATGAAAAACATAAAGTAGAAAAGTTTATTGAAAAAACATTGAGTACCAAAACTCTAGTACGAAAAGTATGAGTACGAAAATTCCCATTAAAAATTTCTTATTATGAAAAATTCTCAATACAAAAATTTTTATTAAGAGAATTCTAATTATGAAAATTCTAATTATGAAAATTCTAATTAAGAAAAATTCTCATTATGAATATTCTCATTACGAAAATTCTCATTATGAAAAAATTCATTACGAAATTTTTTTAAAGGATCATTATGAATTTTTTTGAAAGGCTAACAAACAAATGGACCCCCCGATGAAAAGGAGTTAATTACAGTAAGGAAAATAGTTCAAAAAGAAGTTAATGAAGGAATATAACCTCACAGTTATCATTCCTAAATTCTGTTTAATGTATTGAAATTTATCGGAGGTTAATGATTTTGTGAAAATGTCAGCAAGTTGATCATGCGTTCCAATAAATTGAATAATGATATCCCCATTTTGTGTCTGATTCCTAATGAAGTGATGCCTAATATCTTTTTGTTTTCCACGAGAATGGTGTGCAGGGTTTTTAATGAGGTAAATGGAAGTTGTGTTATCACACAAAATTTGAGTCTTAGTAAAACTCAAGCCATAGTCTGTGAGTGTGTGTTTCATCCAAAACACTTGATCACAAGAACTTCCAGCATCTATATATTCAGCTTTAGCAGTGGAGAGTGCTACAGACTGTTTCTTCTTTCATGTCCAAGAATCTAATAAATCTCCTAAGAAATGACAAGTTCCAGATGTACTCTTTATATCCATTCTACATCCACCATATTCAACATCTGAAAAGCTTTTTAAAACAAAATCATTTCCAAAAGTGTAAAAGAGTCATAAACCCCCGGTTCCATTTAAGTAGAGAAAAGTTCGTTTCACTACATGTAAATGAGATTCCTTATGATTGGATTGATATATTGAACATAAGCATACTAAAAACATCAAGTCTGGACGACTAGATGTTAAGTATAGTAAGCTTCCTATCATACCTCTAAAAGATGTTTGATCCACTGGAGTCCCAACTTCATCAAGATCAAGTGTATTTGAGGAACCAATGGGAGTACTAATAATTTTAGTGTTGTCATATCCATAATTTTTAAGAAGATCTTTAATATACATATGTTGAGATACATAGATTCCTTCTAGTTTTTGAGAAATTTGAAAACCAATGAAAAATGTTAACTCACCCATCACACTCATTTGAAACTCAGATTTCATTATATTGACAAAGGAATCAGTTAAGGATTGCTGAGTGGAACCAAATATAATGTCATCAACATAAATTTGAACAGTCAAAACATTTTTCTTGTGCTTCTTTATAAAAAGGGTTGGATCTGAATTTCCCTTTGTTTCGCACGGACTCCAGGGATGACCTCCGGGACGGGAGATTCAAACGTTCCGATCGGTTTCTAACGGGTTTGTTCGTAGAACCGGAAACATCCAATGATTCCACATCCGTTTGGACCTACTTTCCAAAGGCAGGCGCTCATTAGCTTGTGGAATAATGAGGCATAGGAATTTGCATTGGTCGAGAGGATGGGAGGTCGGACTCATCACACATTTTTGAGGGGAATTATTGTCTACTCCGGGACTCTCTTTATAGATTTATGTTATGTTCGTGAATCCTTATTACATTACCAAGTATAAAATGAGCTTTCCTTTAGTTTTAACAATCAATGATTAAATATGCACGAAATTTAGAGAATATTTTATATGTATTCGAGGTTCTTCATCAATAAAGAATCATCTATATCTGTTTAGAGATTCCTGGTCAATGGTATCCTTCAAAACATTTATATAAAAGTCTCTTGGTCATTATGATGACCAGGATGGTTTTAAATCCACTCAGTGGGGAACTTGAAGTTTATCGTCATTCAGAAGGACAAATATTATTTCAAAGTTGGGATCGAACCCATAAATGGGCTACCTACGTATCCTTTGTTTTGGAAAAGGAATCAGAGCCCACGTAGTTCGAGTAATGAAGTATGATGTTTATGATTGATGGCTCAAAGAAGAATGTCATAATTACTTTTACACTCTAAGCTCACGTGAGTTATGCTCGGTGTGAGAAACAAGAGGTATTGGTAAAAATTAGACAATTGTTCCATGAAAGATTCAATCATAAGAATTTGTTTGGGGCTTATGCATGTATGACTGCCCAGATAGATGAAGGTTTAGGATTTACTTTTAGGGAGAAAATCCATGAACATGGTCCATAAAGTTATATGTGCTTCATGGAGATTTGAATACTCTAATCTTGGGTCTTACTCCTAAGGAGGATTCCCAAGTTAGGAGGGGACTTATTATTGGGTTTTACTCCTGAAAAGGAAACCCAAATCAAGGGTAAATTAGGACTGGTTAAGAGAAATTTAAGGGGGCTTGGGGTTTACTCCTGAAAAGGAAGCCCAAGGTTATGACTGAGTCTTATTCCTGTAAAGGAATCCCAGGTTAGGGATTAAGGTTTGGAGCTTACTCCTGAGGAGGATGCCCAAAATTAGAGGACTTGA
Organism: Viscum album; assembly: GCA_963277665.1. Taxonomy (NCBI): domain Eukaryota; kingdom Viridiplantae; phylum Streptophyta; class Magnoliopsida; order Santalales; family Viscaceae; genus Viscum; species Viscum album. The sequence goes on along the minus strand of OY728143.1, from coordinate 1,664,776,867 downwards.
TTGGGGCTTACTCCTGAAAAAGGATGCCCAAGTTTGGGAACATTAAGAATTTGGGGCTTACTCCTGAGGAGGATGCCTAGATTAAAGGTTTTATAACTGGGGATTATTCCTGAAAAGGAGACCCAGGTTAGGATTCTCTCATCTTAAAGGATGAGGTTGAATGAATGAACTCTCCCTATTTTAGTGACATAAGGATATTTAAATCACTAGACTTTGAGAGAGATTCCACAGAATTCCTTTCAGATAAGAAAGTCAAATCAAGAAATCATGCCAAAAATGGCTTTGAAGAGTGTCTTGAAGACTGAATCTTGAAAAGGAAAGGTGTGATGGATTAAGAGGGGTAAAAATGGGCAATATGGGAACCCAAAAAAATAGGGGCGCGCAAGTCTTGCAAGGCGCGCAAGTCTTCCGTGGGCGCGCAAGTATTGGTCGCGCAGGTATTCCTGCGCGGCACATGGTGTACTTGCGCGATTTTCAACCAGCATTTAAATACTTGAGCGACTCTTTTTAAAACCCTTTAGAATTTTCTTGAGGTTCTTCTAGAAAAGGGACGCGCAAGTTATATTGAAGGAAACAAGTCGGCGCGCAAGTGTTTGATAAGTTTCAACACTTAGGCCTTCCTTCTTCTCTTTATATCGTCCGTTCTAGGTAAGAAATTACCTTAGAAGTGTTCCAGAAGCTTTGAGAAGAGACTTGGGTGTCGGGAGCTTCAATCCGAGTTTCTGGAAAAAGATCCTCCCGAATGGGGGGCCCACATGGTCTATTTATAGGCAAAAGAAGACCCTGGGCGGTTATCACTTAGGTCGCGCAAGTCACTTGCACGACCATAAGGTGTCGTGCAAGTACTTGCACGACCACTAGGCGGCGCGCAAGTGTACTTGCGCGACCATGAGGGAACATGCGCGACCTATGTTCAATGTTCTCCTTGTTCATCCCTTTGTCGATTTTTGATGTTTCTTCAAAGGATGAATCACTTTTTGCTTAGATATTCCCCTTTTCCGATCATTATATTCTGTGAAGAAAGTAGTGTCAACAAAAGTCCCCCCTTAGAGTTGGATCCAGAGAGAAATGAGGATTTGACTCTGAGGAAATCAAAGACATCCAAAGGAAAATGTGGTTTCCGAGTCTTCAGTGCGCAGAAGGCAGCGCGCAAGTGTACTGGAACTTGACTTTTATTCAGAGTTCCTTTGTCTTTTGTGGGTAGTTTAAAGTCATGCATGCCGGACATAAAGGGGCTAATGTTTAAGGTCGAAATATCTTTGACCGAAATGGATTAAAATTGATTCAATTCCTTGAAAATTTATCTGAAAACAAATTACCAAACTCAAGTATGAGAGAAAATATGTAAACTATGGCTTAAGAATATTTGAATATGAGGAATGATATGAAAAAGAGCTAAAAGGCATTAGAAGAAGTAGTTTCCAAGAATGAAGTTACTATTATTTAACAAAACCCGTTAGGGGGTTGAAATATGCAGGGCCACCTATGGGCATTGGCTGCATGGTCAAATAAATAGTATCTTTCGGCTGACAAGTCTGTTATGTGGACTGTTTATGCAAGGCCACCTATGGGCACGTGCTGCATAGTAAGGCGAAAGAACTCTTAGAAATTTACTTTCCTAGTGCTAAAATCCAGTGAAAGTTTATGGAGATTCAAATTTTCTAAAGTATAGAGTTTGTTGTATGGAAAGAGGTACTTGAATATGGAGAAGATATTTCCGAACAAGAATATCGAAGAACTGGATGAATATCACTCCTACGAAGGTCTGACCCAAACGTAGGGAAGAAGAATAAACCATAGACTTGAATACTTTCATATCATGAAAAAGGATATGGGACAAATATGTTAAGGATTGCTATTTTTTTGCGGATCCCTACACACTCTTGTTTAAGACAAATAAGGACAAAAGAGGCATTCTTTCCAAGAATGATGTTACCATTATTTAACAAACCTGTTAGGGGGTTGAAATATGTAGGGCCACCTATGGGCATTGGCTGCATGGTCAAATAAATAGTATCTTTCGGCTGACAAGTCTGTTATTTAGACTGTTTATGCAAGGCCACCTATGGGCACGTGCTGCATAGTCAGGCAAAAGAATTCTCATAAGTTTGACATTTTTGTGATTAGAAGTCATGAAAAGGGTTATGAAGATATGAAAATATTTAAGGTTAGGATTATAACACATAATGATGGGTATTGTCCAATGTATATAAGATACATAGGTCAATGATAAGCATAATCATGTTGTGGCTGGGTCCTGAATTGAAATTTTGGACTTCACTACGTATCTCATAAGAATGAGAATCAAGCCATACGTAGTTCTTGAAATGCAGTTTAACGTCGTGCAGGAAGAAAGTATGAGTGATCTTAGTTTAGGGTCATAGAATTCGGACCATAATAATGAATACACAGTGTGTGTTTTCATGAGGACTTTTCAGCCAAGGGACTGAAAGTGAAATTTGGGGTTAGGCCCAAAAGACTTGGGGACTGGATTCGAGGGATACTCGAATGTTCCTACGTATCCCATAAGGATGGGAATCAAGTCCACGTAGTTCTAGAAATACCCTTTGTACAAATTTGGTTCGTACATGTGAAGGGTGAAAGGGGACTATAGTGCAATGATGGTTTAACCTGAGATAAAAATTTTAGGCATTACCATGTATGCACGTAGTCTTTTGAAAATGAAACATGATTTAAAAAATCAATGTCAATAATGGTTCCTTCTCAAATGAGGAAATCAAAGAATATTATAGTTTATTGTCGTACCAGACAATCGTGTTATATAGTTTAACATCATATAACAAGGAAGAAAGTGAATCAATGTAAAGATATTGATTCCAGGGGCGGTTTCACGAATCAACATCATATGAGATGGTGGTGAACCGATGTGAAGAGATTGTTTTTGTGCTTGAACCTTGAGAGGCTGCCTACATACCCAGCCTGGGGGGCAAGGATCAAAGTCCGTGTAGTTCAATTAAAGAATGAATTAATGATCAAGTTGTTCTTGTGGACAATGATCTAATAAAAAATATTGTTGGGACTTACACATGGTTAGTGGCCCAAAGGGAGTGTTATGGTTGATGTTCTCTCTAAGCTCACGTGAGTCATACTCGGTGTGAGAAACAAGAGTTAATAACAACCTTAACGATGTACAGTTTAATGTCATGTAGGACATAAAAAAGGGACTATGCAGTTTAAAGTCTTGCAGTTAGGACTATTGGTGCTGCACAGTTTAGTGTCATGTAGCAGGGACAAAATACAGTTTAATGTCATGTAAGACCTATAAAGGATTTTCTGTACAGTTTTGCGTCATGTAGTTAGGACGATGGGGATAAAATAGTTTAACGTCATATAGGATGAAAGGGGGATTGTGCAGTTTAATATCATGCAATAAGGAGAAAAGAGTGTACCATTTTAACGTCATGTCGGACGAAAGAGCGAATAGTTTAAGGTCATATGCATGGACCGTGAATGGTGAATTTTAATGTCATATTTTACCTTTGATGATTATATAGTTTAACGTCTTTCCGGATGTGAGGGACTTTTATATAGTTTAGCGTCATGTAGTTAGGACGTCACAGTTTAACGTCTTGTTGGACCAGGGATGATGCAGTTTAAGGTCATGCTGGACGGTTTAGGGAACTTTTTCACAGTTTAATGTCATGTGGGACGAAGTTGCAGTTTAAAGTCATATTGGACCATTGCTGTATAGTTTAACGTCATATAGCAAGGACAAACTGGTGATGTACAGTTTAAAGTCATGTAGCTAGGACTAAGGTGAACCAATATGAGGATATCAGTTCTGGGGACTTTTTACAATTTAACGTCATGCTGGACGATGAAAGTGCCACACAGTTTAATGTCATGTTGCTAGGACACAATATAGTTTAATGTCATCTCGGACAAAATATAGTTTAATGTCATCTCGGACAAAATATGGATCTTCTATACAGTTTAATGTCATGTAGATAGGACATAATATAGTTTAATGTCATCTCGGACATAATATAGGGACTATGCAGTTTAAAGTCTTGCAGTTAGGACTATTGGTGCTGCACAGTTTAATGTCATATAGCATGGACAAAATAACAGTTTAATGTCATGTAGGACATAATATAGTTTAATGTCATCTCGTACAAAATATAGTTTAATGTCATATCGGACATATCATGAACCAGTGTGATTGTTTTGGATCTGGGAACAATATTTTGTGTTTATACAAAATACTTCTTCAGAAATCTGGCATTAGTTGGAGTCGTGATGTGTTCTCCATCCATTGAGATTAGATAATATGCTCCATTGGAGTAGACATTATGTATTGAATAAGGTCCTTCCCATTTTGGTTCAAGCTTGGGAGGCTTCTTTCCTGGTATCATTGGTGCTCTGAGAACCAATACCAATTCTCCCTGAATGAAGGAATGAAGATGAACTTTTTTGTTAAAAGCTCGTGCTATCCGATTCTGATAGATTTCCAAGTGGTGCAAAGAGCACAATATTTTCTCATCTAACTGTTCCAATTCATTCAACTGCTTTTGGGATTGCTCATCTGTTGATAACTGATCACAAATGTCTATTCTGAGTGAGGGCAATTGAACTTCAATTGGCAAGACTGCTTCTGTTCCATATACCAATGAATATGGAGTTGACCGCGTTGCATTGCGAGTGGTAGTCCGATAAGCCCATAAAGCATGAAAGAGTTTATCAGGCCAGGACCTCTTATCTTTATCCACCATCTTTTGAAGTATATTTTAAAGAGTCTTGTTGAAGGCCTCTGTCTGGCCATTAGCTGCTGCATGATATCGAGATGAATGGTTGGACTTAATGTTGTATTCTTGATACAATTTCTTTACCTCAGAAGAACAGAAGTTGGAGCCGTTGTCCGTCAATATGGTATGAGGGACACCAAATCTAGTAATGATGTTAGACTTGATGAAGATAACAATGCATTTAGAACTGACTTCTTTGAGAGGTACTGCCTCTGCCCATTTGGAAAAGAAATCAGTAGCAGTAAGAATGTACTTAAACTGCTTGGCCGTAGCTGAAGGGTAAGGTCCCACCACATCCATTCCCCATGTGGAAAATGGCCATGAGTATTTAGCTGTATGAAGCAACTCTGGAGGTTTATGAATGAAGTTGGCATATACTTGGCATGAATGATACTTCTTTGTTAAATTAACACAATCTTGTATCATTGAAGGCCAAAAGTATCCAAGCCTTCGAATATGATCAGATAGTCTATGTCCAGACTGGTGGGCACCACAGACTCCTGCATGCACTTCTTTTATGACAGCCATTGTCTCTTCATTATCAATACATCTGAAGAGAACTCCATCAAAACCACGTTTTTAGAGAATTTTCTTGAGGTGGTTTGGGCTATCATAAAGAGTAAAATTGACCACACGTCGCCGAATTTGTTCTTTCTCAGCTCTATCAGGTGGAAGTGTTCCATTTTGAAGGTATTCCCTGATAGGTGACATCCATCCTGTAGTATGACCATACGGTTCAGGAATGGGACTAATTTCATTAATTTCCTCTGTTCTGACTTGAACATAAGGTGAAATTGCACGACGGTGGGCAATACAGATGGTTGTTTCGTCCCGATTTGGATCTGCTAAAGCTGTGGCTATATTAGCCAGTGCATCAGCTTGAGCATTTTGTGATCTTGGGACATAAGAAAATGTCGGTTCTGAAGGTAATTCCGACATTAACTCTCTAACGTAATCATACAAAGGGATTAATTCTTCTTTTCTGATGGCATAATCCCCATTGACTTGTTTGATTACCAGGTCTGAATCACCTTTCACCTTTAAGTGATTCACTTGTGCTTGAAGCGCTAACTCCAAGCCTGTAATGATAGCTTAGTATTTAGCTTCATTATTGGTACCACCTTCCCACAACAAAAAGGAATAATGTAACACTGCCTTATCTGGAGAAATGAGCACAATTCCTAAACCAACTTTGTTGAATTTAGGATTTTCCATTTTCTTCCCTGTTGGACTTCTAGAAGCACCATCAAAATACATTTCCCATGTTTGAGGACTCTCTTGAATAGAGAAAACTTCCTCATCAGGGAGTTCGATATCTGAATACGTGTCTTCCACTGAAGAATGTTCAGCAAGGAAATCAGCCAGAGCTTGGCCCTTAATTGACTTTTGAGACACATGCTGGATGTCGAACTGCTGTAGAATAACCGCCCACCTTTCCAGACGTCCTCTAAGCATTGGACGACTAAGGATGAATTTGATTGGATTATTACGAGATACCAATTGGACCTCGTGATTTTGCAGGTAGTGTCTCAATTTTTGAACTGCAAAGATTAATGCTAGGCAGCACTTTTCAATACTTGAATATCGGGTTTCTTCTTCAAGCATAGTTCTACTAAGATAGTAGAGACTATTTTCATTCCCAGCATCATTCTTTTGAGCGAGAAAGGCACCCAATGATCGCTCTAAAGTTGTCACATAGAGGATAATAGGTCTACCCTCAACAGGTGGCATGAGTACTGGTGGACTCAAGAGGTATTTCTTAAGAACATCAAATGCTTCTTGACATTCTTCAGTCCACTAGTAAGTGACTCCTTTCTTCAATAATTTGGTAAAGGGTAAACTTTTGCCTGCCAAATTAGCGATGAAACGCCGAATGTAGGCAAAGTGTCCTTGAAGTCCTCTTAATTCTTTCAAATTCTGAGGAGGTGACTTACTAAGGATTGATTTGGTCTTCTCAGGATCGACTTCAATACCATGATGGCGTATAACAAAGCCGAGGAATTTTCCTGAGGTTACCCCAAAAGCACATTTTAAGGGGTTCATCTTCAAATTATGTTGTCGAAGCTTGTGGAATATGACTTCCAAATCAGCCAAGTGATCAAAACTTTGTTTGGATTTAACCACCAAATCATCTACATAGCATTCAACAAACTTCCCTAAATGAGGTTTGAAGATACGAGGCATGGAGCGTTGATATGTTGCACCTGCATTCTTTAAACCAAAGGGCATCACCCGGTAACAAAACACACCTTGAGGAGCTCTGAAGGCTATATATTCCTCGTCTTCTGGGGCCATTCGGATCTGATTATATCCCGAATATCCATCCATGAAAGAAAGTACTTCATAGCCAGCCGTCTCATCAATTAAGAGTTCTGTAATTGGAACTGGGAAATCATCTTTAGGACAATACCGATTAAGATCTCTGAAATTGATGCAAACCATAATTTGTCTGTTCTTCTCCTTTACAGGGACAATATTAGCCAACCACTTGGGATATTGAACTTCTCTGACGAAGTTAGCTTTGATAAGCTTATCCACTTCAGCCTCAATTTTGGAAGCATAGGTTGGGTGTGTTCTTCTCGCGGCTTGCTTGAATCCTCGATGTTCTTTTGGTAAACCCAAATGATGAGTAGCAACATCAGGATCAAGGCCAGGCATCTCTGTATAATTACAAGCAAAAATATCTTTATTTTTCTTTAGAAAAGAAATATACATCTCTTTCTCTTCAAGGGTCATGGCCACACTAATTAAAGTGGGGCGTGGATCTTTCTCTGTACCCAGATTTACTTCTCTGAGTTCATCCACAGTGGTAGAGATACCCTCTTCAAATGCTGGAGGAGCATCTCTAAGATCTTCCTCTTCCTCTTCATCATGTGTTATTTCTTCCGTTTCTACTTGCAAAGTAGATGAAAAAACGAAATTCTCATGATCATAAGAGATGTCAAAATTTTCACATTTTGAAGAAGAAGCTTCCATTTCCGACCCTATTGGTGATAAAGGGTCTTCTTTGGGAAATAAAGAGGAGATGATGGATTGAGAATCGACATCATTATTCACCTCTGGTATTTCTATAACTTCTTCTAGCCTGATTAGCGAAGTATAGACTTGTTGTATTTCAGCAGACGAAATGAAAACGTCACCACTTATGCTTTCGTCACTGCTTGGTAAGTTACAAATTTCTCCCATGTTGTCTGGCTCGATTGCCGTAATTGACATTATGGATCTTTCCATAAGAGTATTTTGATTTGGGCCTATTTTGTCAATTTTAATGATAGGTAACACATAATCTGTACTCACATGTGAAAATGGATTTATTGGAATTTTTTCCAAACCATATGGAGCATTAAATTTGGTAATTTCCTTAATTGTAGATTTTTCTCTTCCCTTCATGTGATAAAATTCCGCCTCAATGTATTGAGACTCACATGTCATGAATGGGGCCTTATCACCATACAATGTTCCAACTTTACCATCGAAACAGTATTTGAGACATTGATGGTATGATGACGGAGTAGCTACATGCTGATGTAGCCAGGGTCCTCCAAGCATGATATTGAAAGCTGAGTCTTGATCAACAATCATGAAATCCGAATTGGAAACAAGATCTCCAAACTGAGTTCTGAGCGTAACTTCTCCCAGTGGTTCTTGTTCATTTTTATCATATCCTTGCAACATCATGGTAGAAGGAGATAAATCGGATTCCGTGAGGCCCAATCGACGAAGTGTACGAATGGGCATGAGGTTGACTCCTGAATCATTGTCAATGAAAGCTCTTCGAACATCTATACCATTGACTTTGCCATATAAGTACAAAGGTTTTATGTTCCCATGCACAACATCATCTTCATCTTTATCAGTAAAAGATATCACTGCATGGCATTCTGCAGGATTATTCTCTATGTGATAGATTTCAGCTGCAGCAATTTCAGCTTCAAACTCCTGAGGACTTGACAAAGCTTCGATGAGTGCTTCCTGAAGATCTCTTGACAGATTCAAAGCATCCAAAATTGATAACTTGGCTGGTACTTGGGCCAAGTGTTTCAATATATCATACTTTTGATCTAGAGGTCTGCGTTTCCCAATAGGAATATGCGGTTTAGTAGGTACCTTGGAAGCTGATGCTTTGGAAGCTGGTTCATCTTGTATTGAAGCTGGAAACATCCTTGGTTTTGGCAGATTAGACTGATTAGATCCATTTACATGCTGAGATAAAGAATATGGAACTTTTTCATTGGTCTTCCAAAATAACTGTGCCGAAACTGAGTTGGCCATTGGCAGAAGAAATTGCTTGTTCTTTTTGAGATCGCTGAAGGGCTCTACCACGAGTTTCTGCTGCGTATACAGTGCTAGCAGAGGTAGAATTAGAGTAGTGGCTTCAGAAAGATCCACGTATTCCCCTATATCCTGAACCTCTAGAACTTCCTCGGGTTCCCTTATTTGATACAGGGAATTCAGGCTCATCAAGACTGGAATATGGATCTGTTAATTGAATCATTTTAATAGAACCAAAGATTAACTCTTCGTCTGATAAAGACTCTGTCTGGTTAGCCTATTTAGGCTGTTCCGTTTGGTGGGACGGTGCCCGTGGCTTCGAAGTAGATGGAATGAAATCTGCCAGAGTCAAAGAAAATTTAGGCTTTGATACATACTCATCTTCTCCTGATTCCTCTTTCTTCTTTGAATTGCGCTGCCCTTTTGAGGATTTGTCTTTTGATGGAGGATTTACTGCAGCTTTTGTAGGAGACACAATTGGCTTCTTCAATTGTGTTCGCAAAATGGAATGGGTCTGATTGATTGTCTTTCTGACCATCCAATCATTATATTTTTTCGCAGTTTTGCTTTTGACTTCCTGCCACTCGCCTCCTTCCTCTGGATCTGTAGCGGTAATACATGCTACATGAGCTGAAAAACCCTTCAATTTGACTTGTCCCAAGTCGACCATATTTTGCAGGAGGTATTTAAAGACAAAACACTCCTGGATGGGATGCCCCAACATTTGATGAAAGGGACAATAATTGGGACGGTCTTCATCTCCTTCCTTGTATGGCCTCTTCGGCACTGGTAATTGAACCAAATTATTTTCCAGAGCTGAAATGAAGTAACTAGGAACTTTCTCACTTCGGAAAGAGAAAGTTTTACTCTTCATATCCTCAAATTGTTTTCGTCGTTGATCTTTTTGATCATTTGTACGAAACAGCCTTTGTTGTTGGCGTTCAGGAGGTGGAGCCCTTCGAGAAGATGAAGGTTTTGAAGTAGAAATAGGTACAGGTTCTTGTTTAAGCATAACTGTAGCAGTTTCCGCTTTACCCATTCTCCTTCCTGGAGGTGATAGAATTATACGAGATTTAACCTTAGCCTGTACAAGGGAATCTTCAATCTGTTGAGTGATTGAAGTAAGGTCTCGAAACCCTCCTGTGTATTTCACAGGGATCAATGGCGTGCGTAATTCGTCACGCAAATTTTCCACACAGATTGGCAACAATTCCTCCTGAGGGAGTGCTAAACTCAAGGAATAAGTTAATCCCTTGCAACGAGCAATGAAATCAGAGAATCGTTCATTCTCCCTTTCCTTGCAGTTTGTAAGATCGGAAACTGTCGTTTTTGGCAAAGTTGAGATAAACTGAACAAGGAATTATTGACGAATATCCTCTCATCCGATGACTGACCGGGATTGCAAGCTTGTATACCAGACAAAAGCTGGACCTTGCAAGGTTCGCACAAAGCATCTGAGTTTCACTACTTCTTGGTGCTCTGGAGTTCCCATCATAGGATCACAACAGGACACGTAATGCGTCAAATGTTTTTCGGGGTCGCCTGATCCATTGAATGTAGGGAAAACAGGGTTTCCAAAACTGGATGGAGGAGAAATTGAATTTACCCATTCAGGGTAAACTTTCTTTTCATGTTGAACTTGCGCCTGTTTCCCTTCCATAGTTTCTAACCGAGATGTTAATGACTCAATAGTAGTTATTAACTTTTGAGAAACATCAGGTTGAACTTGGTTTTGGGTAGGTGCAATGAATGAAGCTTGGACAGACGTGGTGGTTGGTGCTGCAACTGATGGTAGTGCTGCCAACCGTTGTTGCGTTTGACCCGTAGGATTAGACCTCTGAGGGTGTACTGATAGAGGAGGATATTCCTGATCCATCTCAGTAGTTACAACAAATTCCTTTGGCTGTCGGACTTTATCATTCTTAAGAAGAAGACTACTCTAAATTAGTTCTGCATTCAACCTTCTTAATTCTTTCATTTCTTCCCCCTTTTGTGAAAACCTTTTCTCTAATGAGATTGATTGATCTCCTTCAGAGGAAGGGTGAGAAGTAACCTGATTCTTTCCTTTCCCCTTATTGGATCCTTTTCGGAGAGGGGGAAGTGGGTTACTTGAAGGAATACCCAGATTTTGGGTAAGCCTTTGATTACGTGTGCGCACACCTTCTTCATTTAAGTCTGTGTGCGCAACTTCTTGAGCAGGAACCTCTTCTTCTGATCCTTCTGATTGAGCGTCATCTCATGAATCAGCAGTAACGGAATTAATGACATTAATGGATGCATATTGCATGGAATCCTTTCTATAAGCATTTCTGTGATATTGTCTTCTTCCATGTCCATGATGAGACATGGAATTCCGTTGACTTGATCCCTTAGGAACTTCTTGGAGAACCGTCACTTGGAGAGAATCTCCTGATAGCTTGGATCTTCGTTCCTCTTGAGGCTTATTCCCTAATCGAGAGAATACTGACTTTCTCTGAGGGAGGGATTGGGGATTTGAAAAAGTCCCCAGTCCGGTAGACTGGGGATGTTCCTGCTGCTTCCGCTCAACTCCTCGAATCCCATTTGTTGACTCTGAGGGTTGGGTTAGAGAAGTCCCCAGTCTGCCAAGCTGGGGTGTCTCTTGACATGCTATGTCTGAGATCTTCTTAAAATCTCTCTTGATCTTGCGAATTTTAGTTCGGAAATTAGCTGGAGGCATTAACCTGTATCCACTTTTATCACCTGGTTCAACAGACCGTTGGATGATTTCCGAAACTTCTGTCATTTGATGGCGTGTTTTCTCCAGATAAGAGGCTTGTGCAATATTCTCGCCTTCTTGATGTAGGAGAAATTCAACAACTTGTTCTCTATATACTTGATTTTGAGAGGAACTAGTTGAAGCATGTTCTTGAGCAAGATTTTGATTATGAACAAAGCCCATTGACTGTGGCCGGCCATGGGCAATAACATTGCATGAGACCATTTTCGGCGGGCTTTGCTGACCGGAAAGCACTGTGAAATGTAGTGCTCCTTGAACACCCCATCCTCTGATATGAACATCAGATAGAGCATTGGAAATTAACTGACGCAATTTTCTTAGTGCGCCAAGGCATGAACGTTGAAGAGTTCTCTGTTTCTTTTCAGCCTTCGGATACCGAGAGAATGATAGAGATGCCAAATCAATCTGACGTTGTAACCCTTCTATTATCTTAATATGATTTTCATAATCACCATAAGATAATACTTTCTTCTTCAATTGAAAAAGAGTCTTCCATATGTTGAGACGAATATCATGGATTCCCTCATCCGTCAACATCTTTGGAATGTCATACTGGGAGTCAGCCAAAGGCCAAAACATGACTGGTACTTCACCTTTTGCCAGTTTTTTCTTCATGTTCAGCATTTTCTCTTTATCATTGAATGAATATTCTTCTACCTGTTTGGACCAGAGTTGGTGTTTCCTTGTTGCTTCATCGGATTCAACAAGATTGGTAGAGAAATCACTACTCATGCTGGAAGATGAATGAACCAGGGATGGTTCGGAGAATAACCTGAACCCCAGGCTATCTTCTGATGGAGAAAGAGTTTCACCTGCCGATAGTAAAGCATCAGACATGACTGGTTTTATGTTTGCAAGTGCCTCGAGATAGGAGGGCTTTCTCGTCACTACATTGCCTTCTGAAGAATTTTCGAGACAACGTGAATCACTACTGCGGAGAGGACTTTCGCAGCGAAGTTCATCATCATGAGGAGGACCGTCATGATGGGTTACAGCAAAAGATGAAATCTCTTGCTCCTTGGTCTTCTAACCACATAGAGGGTTCCTGTGGCTCTCATCTGAAGAAGAAACTTCAAGATTGACCGAATTTTCATGAAGCAAGTCTTCATGAGGAAGTGTCTGTTGAAGACCTTCTGAATTAATGTTCCCGTTATTGGGAACTGGGGGAGTAGAATCTTGAATTCCGAAAGATAAATGTCTGAGGGCTTCAAGAACTCCAACATCGAGCAAGGCCTTGTTGTAGATTGGCCTTTGATCTCCTGACTGTGCTGGGCGGATCTTTTTCGTAGATGCCTTCTTACTCGCTTTAGAAACCACTTGATGACGAAAGTGATTGCTCTGAGCAGGTGTATGTGCTTGATCAGAAAAGATGGTCAGGTTAGGCTGACGATCTCCACTCAAATCAGGTGTATGTGCCTGACATGGTTGTCCGTATGATATGGGGGAGTATTCCCCATAACCCTCTTGGACTGGAACAGATGTGTGTGTCTGTTCCGGAGTGAATCGTTGATGTGTCACTCCATTGCTAGGGATATATTTATGTGTCTGTCCCTGAGATGATGCTGAAGCTGTTATGATATCCTGGCAAGAATCCAGAATATGAGCAGGAATTTGCTTATGCTCTTTCACGATTGACAAAATATGTTTGGTGACTTCAGCCGCCTGAACGGGGATATACGTCCATTCCGGGCTTGGAGTAGGTTTATGTGCCTGCTCTGGTCCTCCTTTTCCTGTCAGTGAATCCTGACAGTACTCAAGTGTGGAGGCAGAGAGTTGAGTCTGCCTCCTGTTTGTCGTCGAGACTTTCCGAATGACTTCTCCATGCGCTACCAAGCGAGACTGTTGGTAGGCTTGATTAGTATTAGTAGGTGTATGTGCCTGCTGATTACACTTCGCCAAACGCGGTTGACGAGATCCATCATATGTAGTCAGACGAGCCTGCTGACTAAGTGGTGATGTATAAGCAGGTGTATGTTCCTGCCTATGGTACTCTGCCGAAATTGCCTGGCGGGATCGGCTTGATGCTGCCAGACAAGTCAGCTGGACAGCAGAATTAAAATAGGCAGGTGATTGTGTCTGCTCATTATTTGCCACCAAGTTAGGTTGGTGGACTTCTCCAGAGATGGCAGGGATGACAACCTACCTATTGTTAACCGGATTCCGTCTCTGGCGGTTCATCTTGCCTGCTCGGGTTCGAGGAACCTGAGCTGAATACCTGGAGTCGGTACCCTCATCATGTTGAGGGTGCACTACCGCACGAGTCTGGCGGCGATTGTTGATGGGAGCCCTTGAGAAGGACTCCTGTCTTTTTGAATTAAGGTCCTGCGAGACCTGCTCATTCACTTCCTCAGAGTAAGGGAGTGAATGGAAATTGCGTTCCAGGGATAACGACCCAAAACATTTAGAGACGGTAGTCAGCACCGCCTGCTTCTTGATCACTGGCCACCGTTGTCCGGACGACCAGGTAGAGTTGTTAACTTGGAGGGCTTGACGAGCGGCCTCCAGATTTGGGATAGTACCGTTGCGACGGTACTCCTTAACCAGTGCATTAGAAACCCAGCGTTGAAGATGCTGAGTTGGTGATGTCATTCTCAGAGCGGACGACATTCCAGCAGGAGTAGTAGCATTGATTTTCACAGCAGCAGACCTCACAGTAGAGCTGTTCACAGCAGCAGTATTCACAGAGGTGAATTTAAGGAAAGCCATTTTGTAGAAGATCTTGAGAAAAGAGTGTCTGTTCCATATAACAGACATAATCAAGATGAATCCGGCCACTGCATCTTTTGGATGAGCACATATCAATGATTTCTTTGTTGGCCCAAGGGGCCAAACAAATAAGAAGAACATCACTTTAACTTGGTTAAGGATTCACATCGGGTTCACCATTTTTGTTTCGCACGGACTCCGGGGATGACCTCCTGGACGGGAGATTCAAACGTTCCGATCGGTTTCTAACGGGTTTGTTTGTAGAACCGGAAACATCCAATGATTCCACATCCGTTTGGACCTACTTTTCAAAGGCAGGCGCTCATTAGCTTGTGGACTAATGAGGCTTAGGAATTTTCATTGGTCGAGAGGATGGGAGGTCGGACTCATCACACCTTTTTGAGGGGAATTATTGTCTACCCCGGGACTCTCTTTATATAATTATGTTATGTTCATGAATCCTTATTACATTACCAAGTAAAAAATGAGCTTTACTTTAGTTTTAACAATCAATGATTAAATATGCATGAAATTTAGAGAATCTTTTATATGTATTCGAGGTTCTTCATCAATAGAGAATCATCTATATATGTTTAGAGATTCCTGGTCAATGGTATCCTTCAAAACATTTATATAAAAGTCTCTTGGTCATTATGATGACCAGGATGGTTTTAAAGCCACTCAGTGGGGAACTTGAAGTTTATCGTCATTCAGAAGGACAGAGATTATTTCAAAGTTGGGATCGAACCCATAAATGGGCAACCTACGTATCCTTTGTTTTATAAAAGGAATCAGAACCCACGTAGTTCGAGTAATGGAGTATGATGTTTATGATTGATGGCTCAAAGAAGAATGTCATAATTACTTTTACACTCTAAGCTCACGTGAGTCATGCTCAGTGTGAGAAACAAGAGGTATTGGTAAAAATTAGACAATTGTTCCATGAAAGATGCAATCATAAGAATTTGTTTGGGGCTTATTCATGTATGACTGCCCAGATAGATGAAGGTTTAGGATTTAATTTTAGGGAGAAAATCCATGAACAGGGTCCATAAAGTTATATGTGCTTCATGGAGATTTGAATACTCTAATATTGGGGCTTACTCCTAAGGAGGATTCCCAAGTTAGGAGGGGACTTATGATTGGGTTTTACTCCTGAAAAGGAAACCCAAATCAAGGGTAAATTAGGACTGGTTAAGAGAAATTTAAGGGGGCTTGGGGTTTACTCCTGAAAAGGAAGCCCAAGGTTATGACTGAGTCTTATTCCTGAAAAGGAGACCCAGGTTAGGGATTAAGGTTTGGAGCTTACACCTGAGGAGGATTCCCAAAATTAGAGGACTTGATTGGGTCTTACTCCTGAAAAAGGATGCCCAAGTTTGGGAACTTTAAGAATTTGGGGCTTACTCCTGAGGAGGATGCCCAGATTAAAGGTTTTATAACTGGGGATTATTCATGAAAAGGAGACCCAGGTTAGGATTCTCTCATCCTAAAGGATGAGGTTGAATGAATGAACTCTCCGTATTTTAGTGACATAAGGATATTTAAATCACTAGACTTTGAGAGAGATTCCACAGAATTCCTTTCATATAAGAAAGTCAAATCAAGAAATCATGCCAAAAATGGATTTGAAGAGTGTCTTGAAGACTGAATCTTGAAAAGGAAAGGTGTGATGGCTTAAGAGGGGTAAAAATGGGCAAGATGGGCACCCAAAAAAATAGGGGCGCGCAAGTCTTGCAAGGCGCGCAAGTCTTCTGTGGGCGCGCAAGTATTGTTCGCGCAGGTATACCTGCGCGGCACATGGTGTACTTGCGCGATTTTCAACCAGCATTGAAATACTTGTGAGACTCTTTTTAAAACCCTTTAGAATTTTCTTGAGGTTCTTCCAGAAAAGGGACGCGCAAGTTATATTGAAGGAAATAAGTCGGCGCGCAAGTGTTTGTTAAGTTTCAACACTTAGGCCTTCCTTCTTCTCTTTAGATCTTCCGTTCTAGGTATGAAATTACCTTAGAAGTGTTCCGGAA
The DNA here is from genome assembly GCA_963277665.1 of Viscum album. Lineage (NCBI taxonomy): Eukaryota > Viridiplantae > Streptophyta > Magnoliopsida > Santalales > Viscaceae > Viscum > Viscum album. The sequence goes on along the minus strand of OY728143.1, from coordinate 1,664,760,344 downwards.
GCATTGAGAAGAGACATGGGCATCGGGAGCTTCAATCCGAGTTTCTGGAAAATGATCCTCCCGAATGGGGGGCCCACAGGGTCTATTTATAGGCAAAAGAAGACCATGGGCGGTTACCGGGCGGTTATCACTTAGGTCGCGCAAGTCACTTGCACGACCATAAGGTGTCGCACAAGTACTTGCACGACCACTAGGCAGCACGCAAGTGTACTTGCGCGACCATGAGGGAACTTGCGTGACCTATGGTCAATGTTCTCCTTGTTCATCCCTTTGTCGATTTTTGATGTTTATTCAAAGGATGAATCACTTTTTTCTTAGATATTCCCCTTTTCCGATCTTTATATTCTGTGACGAAAGGAGTGTCAACACCCTTAACATAGTTATTTTGAAGCCAAAATCCGGTAATTATATCATACCATGCTCGAGGGGCTTGTTTAAGGCCATACAAAGCTTTGGTAAGTATAAAAACATGCTCATGATATTTTGTATCTTCAAAGCTAGGAGGTTTTGCAACAAAAACATCCTCTTGAACATAACCATTAAGGAAAGCACATTTCACATCCATTTGAAAAAGTTTAAAATTGAAGAATGATGCAAAGGCAAGTAAAATTCAAATGGATTCAAGTATAGATACTAGAGCATACATTTCTTATAGTCTATTCCTTCTTGTTGATTATAGCTTTTAGCCACTAATCTAGATTTATTTCTTACGATGATTTCATTTTTTTCACACTTATTTCTGAAGACCCATTTTACACCAACAACAAAGGTTTCCTTAGGTCTTTAACCAAGGTCCAGACTTTATTTCTTCTGAATTCATTTAGTTCATCATTCATGGCTTTAATCAAGTCATCATCACCTAAAGCTTCATCAGTGCTTTTTGGTTATAATTGGGAAAGGAATGCTAGATGTTATACTTCATTTCGTAAGGAACTTCTAGACTTTACAGGTTGATTGACATCACCAATGATGCTATCACGAGGATGATTCTTATGAAACAACTGATTTGGGTTTTCAAAAACCTGTTCATCAACATAGGGTAGAAAATGTTCGGGGGTAAATGTTTCAGAATCATTTTCTTGAACATTTTCCTTATCAGAAGAATTTTCTATCAAAGGATGATAATCAGTTTTTGAAAACACATCCGAAGATGTAGGATGGGGTTGTTTTAAAACAAAGGGATCAATTTCATCAAATTTGACATGTACTGTCTCTTTAACAGTGCAAGTGTTTTTGTTAAAAACTATATAAGCCTTAGAAGTTGTGGTGTAGCCTACGAAAATTCCTTCATCAGATTTTGATGCGAATTTTTGTAAATTATCATTAGTATTTAATATAAATACTTTGTATCCAAAAACCTTAAAGTAGGAAAGTCTAGTTTTTATACCATTCTATAACTGAAAAGGTGTTTTATTAAGAAAAGGTCTAATCAAAACTCGATCTATAGTATAACAAGTAGTACTTACAGCTTTAGCCCAAAAATTCTTGGCTACAGAATACTCACTCAACATGGTCCCAGTTATCTCTTGAAGAATTATATTTCATCTTTCAACAACTCCATTTTGTTGAGGTGTTCTGGGTGCTGAGAAGTTGTGAGTAATACCTTTTCTACTACAAAAAGTTCCAAAATCAGAATTTTGAAAATCTCCTCCATTATCAATATGAATAGTTTTAAATGGTTGTTTTTTCTCATTTTTGACTTGGTGTCTAAAAATTTTGAAATAAGAAAAATCATCATACTTCTTTGCTAGAAAATAGACCCATGTAAATATGGTGTAATCGTCAACCAAAACAAATACATAATATTTTCACCCGATGCTTCCAGTTTGGGTAGGACCAAAAATATCCATATGCACTAGCTATAATTCATTAGTTTTTGAGTCTTCATCGATTGATTTAAAACATGATTTATGTTTCTTTCCATATTGTTAAGGATCACAAACTTTTGAAGATTCAAATCTAAGCTCCGGTAGATCCTTAACTAAACCTTTCTTAGAGAGTTTGCATAAGTTATTAAGGTTACAATGTCCTAAACTTCTATGCCATAAGCAAGAATGATCTTACATTGTAATAAGTAATGGTAAGTCTTGACTCCTAAGGGATTCTAAGTTTAGTGTGTGAACATTCTCTTTCCTATTGGCAGAAATAATAAATTCATCTTTGGAATTGTGTACTAAGCACTTATCATTCCTGAAATTCACAAGGTAGCCTTCATCACATAATTGGATTATGCTGATGAGGTTGTTCTTAATACCCTTAACAAAAAAAAACATTTGAAATCATGGTTTTACCAAGAAGAATGATGTTATCTATACCAATAATTTATACTTGAGCGTTATCTTCAAATGTTACTTTTCCTCTTTTCGTCTTGATAACATTTTCGAAATATATTTTGTTACTAGTCATATTCCTAGAACATACACTATCCATGTACCATGTATTTATGTTTGTACTTTCCACTATTTTTCTGAAAATAAGAAAAAACATAGGTTTTCGGAATCCAAACATTCTTGGATCTGGAAATTTCAGAAATAAAAATTTTAGGTACCGGCATATTCTTAGAAAAATAAGACATATAAAATCTTAAAGATTGGGGTTTGTTTAAGGAACAATTCTTTCCCTAGTGACCACCACATTTTAACTTAGTTCAAAATGTGTCACTTTGAGGAACAAAGTAGTTGTTAATAAAAATTGGTTTAGAACTAGTGTAATCAAAACCAGAAGTATTCCTTCAAGGTCGGATTTGTGAGTACATTTTATCAAAATTTTCCTATCCTAGGGTAACGTTTGAAAAACACTTCCTCATAGAAAATATTTCATATATGATTTTAATAACTAAGATCTTGTCTTTAAAAACTTCTTATTTTGAGCTAGAGCAAGGCTCGAAAACATTTTTCTTAGAAATTACATTTTCTAGATCTTTAAAATGTTTATTCTTCTCAGAACATACTTCCTCAAGATTTTTTGAAATACTTTAAAAATCATAATTTTTCTTATAAATATCTTTTGAAAGATGTGATATTTCCATATTAAGAATAATATTCCTAGAGTTTTCCTTATCAACCTTTTTCATGTGTTTTGAGTTCTCAATATCAAGAAGTTTAACAAACCTAGAAACCTCTTCAAAGGTTGGTAAAGTATTTTCTTCATCAAGTGATGATTTTTCATTAGAAGAGTTATAATTTTTAATATCTTTAGTATTTAGAGAAATGTATGTCAAGTATTCAACATTGTGTACCTTAGACATAAAACAATGATTATCAATAGGTATCCTGGCTATAAGACCAAGATTCTTCTATCCAAAAAATTCATAATCTGAATATTCATCTAAAGAGTCACCACCACTAGCACTCCAGGTGTCATTAGCTTTCAGAACAATCATAGCTTTGGACTTGTAATATTTCTTTCTGTTCCTTTCATAATGTCTCTCTTTTCTTTCATTCCTCTAGAGCATAGGAAAATTCAGTCTTATTTTTTCATATCTCTTGCATTCATATCATGTGACCTCTGAATCTTTCTTATCATTCCTTACCTTCTTCTTATACATGGATTTGAAATTTCCCCATCCAGCTATCTTGTTCATCCTTCGAGCAAGATTAGCTAACTGATATTCTGAGACTTCACCCTCACTAGATTTGGATTGAATAATAACCTTCTTAGATTTGGATCCTATAACTCTTTCAGGAGTCTTAGATTTCATATGATTTGAAGTTTTAGTAAAAGCATCACTACCATTCCCATTCTTCTTCATTAGGTTGTCAACATCTCTCTTCATTCTAGTCTCATGTTGAAGAAGTGTTCCAAATTATGCATCAATAGAAATTTGAGTAACCTTTCTGTTTTCATCAATAGCAGTTCTCTTTGATTCCCACTAATTCGGCATGATATCAATGATCTTTTCAAAAAAAGATTCATCATCTACAACATTCTCTCCCATAGATTGTAATCTATTTACAATAGCCATGAATCTCTGTTGTACCTTTTAAATTGGTTCTCTATAAGGAAAATTAAAACCATGATGCTCATCTATGAGCATCTCTCTTCTAGTCTCAATCACTTTATATGTACCAAAAAGTGTAATGTAAAGTTTCTTCCATATACAGTAAGCTGTTTCACAAGAAGAAATTTTTCTATATATGTTCCTAGTCATTGGACAAAGAAAAGTATTGCATACATTATAGTTGAGTTGGTATTCATTCTTTTCATGATTAGTAAAAGCACTAACTTCCTTGTCGGGAATTTTATATCCTCCAGTAAGCATGAAAATGTTATCTACCCCAGTATTAATAATAAAAGTCTTCATACGATCTCTCCAATATTTGTAATCATTACCATTAACGATTAGTGGTCTAGTAGGATTTATGTTGTCAATACAACCAACATTTAAACCTACCATCCTTAGGAAAAACATTGTCACACAAACTTGTTAGTAGTGTATGTTTGTAAACAAGAGAAAATATTCTTATCAAGAAAAATTGTATCTCTAACTAAAAAGTAAATCTGAACTATGATTCTGAATAATATGATTCTAGAAAATGTAATTCTAAGAACTTTCTTCTGAATCTAATTGTGAGATTAATTCAGATTGAACCAAATCCTTTGATACAAATTATTAGGATGGTATGACTGAGTATGATATACTCTATAATACCAAACATCGGATCAAATAAGTACAATGAGATTCAAATACAAGATGGGGAGAATTGTATACTTTTAAAATTCCGTTAGGAAGTTTTTTATAACCAAAATTTACAACACCTCTATGTTCTAAAGACTTGATTAATTCCGAAAACGTGATTCCGTAAATGAATCTTAACAAAAGATTACACAAAATATGATTCTACCTGAAAGCATATAGAATCTAACTAAATCAGAGTACATGTATGGAAGTATAAGAAAGTTATACTTTCCATAACAATACAAAATGCAGCGGAAAAACAAAGTAGTAAAACTAAATGTTACAAAAAATAACTCATTTAACCCAAAGAGAAGGGTATCCAACAACCCTGGATAAGAGGTCCCTTGATTTATACTTTCAATAATGTCAGTCTTACCCACACTAGTGTAAGCCCTCGATATGAAGATCCGAGTCTGTCTTGCTATCCCTGAAAGACCTCAACTATCAGGTAGTCAGCACCTCTGTCTTACTCAGTAAGAAAGCCCTCAACTTCAGGTTTTTGGGACCTCTGTCTTCCTATCCCTGGAAGCCCTCTATTGTAATCAGAAACTATCTGAGTCTCATGAAGCAAGTCTTCCCAAGGAAATTTTTGAACAATCTATTCAAACATTCTGCACGAAGCATTGAGAGTTTATAAGAGGCTCCATCCCTAGAAATCACTTCAGGATGTTCTGATCACCAAAAATCCAAAAGTCTCGAACACTTTCAAATGAGATCCTATTTACAGGAGAAGATCCAACGGTTGGATTCGTCCTCCAACAGTCATATTTCTCCTTGAATTTCATAGGGACCTATACACATGTCAATCAGTTAACGGTTAGTCAATAACTGAAAGCACGACATCGTTTTTAATGAAATAAGTGTAAGCATAAGTAAAACTGAAGTTCGGAATGTAAGAAAATAAAAGTTCGGAGTCTAACCAAAATAGAATTTGGAGTCTATAATAAAGAGATATTAGGAATCTGTTTTTTAGGAATTCGGAACCTGAATTCTATAGAAATCCAGAGTTTTAATTTATAGGGAAACCAGAGTCTGGTTTCACCATAATTCAGAACCAGAACTTACAATGTTCGGAGTTAGAGTTCATGGGAATTCGGAGTCAGAAAACATAAAAGTTCAGAGTCTGAATTCAGAGAACTCGGAGTTAGAACTTAGATAAGTTCATAATCAGAATTCGGAGTCGAACTACATGACAGTTAGTATCCATAATTCATAGTGGAACTTCATGAGAGTTTGTATCCAGAATTCGGAGTGGAAATTCATGAGATTTCATATCCAGAATTCAGAGTGGAACTTCATGAGAGTTCTTATCCAGAATTCGGAGTGGAACTTCATGAGAGTTTGTGTCCAGAATTCGGAGTGGAACTTCACGAGAGTTCGTATCCAGAATTCAGAGTGAAACTTCATGAGAGTTCGTATCCAGAATTTGAATCCATAAACAGAATGCTTCATATCTAAGTATTATATGATTCCGAGGTTTTAGATATGAATCCAATTTTTATACCTAAGAAAAATATTGATATAAACAATGAAAACATGGTAGGGGTAAATTCCATTGGGAGGGAAATTTTCCTTATATATGTAAAATATAGACTTGCTTAAGTATAAGGTGTTTTTTATTTTAAAAACAAGAAGGAATGGAAAAGTTCATAAGTAAAACTGTATTGACTCAACATTATCCTAGAGAATAAATAGGATAGGGATCACTTTGTGTGCACAGGTGGAGAAAAACAAAAATGTAAGAGAATGATTAAAAGGGAGGGGGTCATAATATCAAATGTTTTAGTGGTTTTCATGGTTATATCACATCGTTTTCTAAAACGTGCTGCAAATGTGAAACCCCCACTTCCCAAATCCCTATTCTCACAGACATAGCTCACATGGTTTGGTTAAATCATGTTGAGATCATCCATAGCCACTGGTTAAGTGGCATCGAGAATACGACTTGTCCATGGTTTTTCCAAACTATAGGCAATCCATGAGGAACCCTCTACTCAAAATAAAACATGTTCACACACAACCATGTTACCCCACCTATACATTTTACAAATAGTTCTCACTAAATTTTTATGGTTCATAGTTTCTCCATAATGGTGGCATGGTTTGTACAAACATTGCACCTCAACATACGCACTATAAAAACATGGGGTTTCATCCTTCGATGGACCCAAAACATAAATAGTTCATGAGAAACATTCGAAGAATCATGAATCATCCAAAAAAAGGTATTCGGTCAATGGTTAAATCAAAATTAGGTTCTGAAAAATGAAAAAAGAATTGGTCTAACCACCAAACTATGAAATGTAAAAATTGTGGGGAATTCAACCCTCTATAAAAAACCTAGATGTTATTATCTCCCCACATTAACATAACCAATTACAAAAGATATCATAAATAATTGTAATATGGTAGTGAACATAAAAAACCCTTTTAAATACCTTGGTCACCCCAGTCTTAAAAGGGCATAGTCCAACTACCTCAAGGTGCTCCCCACCATAGGGGTTACCTAACCCGATCATATCCCATCCCAACACACAATGAAGTACATGGAATGCAATATTCCATCATCGTGATATATGTTGAAATTATTTATAATGTAATAATCACAAGTACATTTCTTACTCCAGGGTGAAATGAATTTCCTATGACCAAGGGCACGAGAAGTACATGGCATGCACCTCATTTACATTACATATACCCCCAAAGGTCCCTCTGTCCATGTTCATATAGCCACTATACATGTACATTTCTAAAGTACACAAAATATTCCTTCTGATACACAACATGTAACCTATAATAGGTACCCACATGTGTACCTTATCCCCACTCGGCATGTAAAATGGTAGAAAACATGATGTGTACAGCCGTAATGCTGTGTATAACCCAACCTAGGTACCCACATGTGTACCTAGTCATATACCCCCATCTAAAAATATATTCCAACATATTTTTCACCCCACACAAGAACTTTCCTTGTACCCTACATGGCCATGTACACTCACATGGGGTGTCTGGACAAATACTCGAATGCACCCTAAAATCCCACTGCAAGGTGTGAATCTTTGATACACATTGTATAGTTCCCAAAAAATATTATCTTCCAGAACAAAAAGAAAACATGGAATTTTTTCATCAAACCACAAGTGGTATGATCAGTATTTAATGAACATAAATCCCTCTTGACCACCTAGAACACCATGAAACACCCTAATTAACCCTAAAACTAACAATGGGACCCAAAGTAAAAAAAATAGTTTAAAAATTAAAAACAACCCTTGTATAAGGATCTATAATATAAAAATATCAAGGACCGTACCTTTCATAGAAATAAAATGAATCTTTTATACAATCCATGTTTTGTAGAACCCACATGATGATCCCACGTGACCTGGGCTCGCCATTGGTGCCTTGTTCTCCCCCTTTCCTTTTTTATCCCTATGTCCAATCCCTCTTCTAACCATATCATATCCTTATCCTCTCTCTCTTAGCTGAACGAAGGACCAAAGGGGGGCATACTAAACACACCAAAGGAGAAATAAATAAAAATAAAGGTTAATTGGATAAAAAAAAGAAAAAGAGGAAATTGGGGTCTTTGACCAGACCTAGAACTTGACATGAGGTTATGCCCCGCTTTAAAAAAACAACCCTATTTCGGGCTCAATAGCCAAGTCATAAATTATACCTAACACTCCAACAAATTATATAACTTATCTAACATGAATGATAAATAATATTTAGTTAATTAAATATTCAATATTCAATCAAAATAAAAATGGATTAAAATTCCATCAAACTCATATCATATGGTAGACACACTATTTCAGGACCAACATCGTGGTTAGAAAGGTTATCTGACATATCATGATATACTAAATTACCATTTATCCGCATGAGATCTACATGAGTAGAAAAATAATATTTACCTTGTTTTTTAGATAGTAAAGATGTTGTTCGTGAAATCTATAAAATCTTCCCAACCATTTATTAGTAATTCTTTATTATAATCATTATTCTTGTAATAACAACTATGATTTTCATGAATGTTTTCATTTTGACGTATCAATATTAAAATATTTATAATGGTTCCAACATATACATTATGATAAAGAAGATATTATTATAATATATATTCATTATATATATAAATATATTTAGAGACATCCATAAATTATAGAGATAATAAATAGAATTACACTGTTCATGGAGACGGTTGGTCTTATGTATGCATGAACGTTTATTCCATTTTTGGTGGACAACTAAAAAGGAAAAGGTAAATAAAAATTCACCATCATAGAATTATAATAATATAATAATTAATTTACATATTTATTAAATCCATCATTAAAACAATATATGAGATCAGAGATGGAAAAACATTACTTTAGTTTGTGAGGGAGGAGACCATTATCCATGCAAAAGATGATTTTATATCCCGTTTGATGGAAGAGGACATGGATGTATGTGATAAAATTATCACAATAAATTCTAGTTATATAAAAAACTGGTGTTTTTCCTCCATCATTTTTTAATAATATTTAAAGTATTTAGAAGAAGAAATAGAACTGAAACATTTGGTTAATGAATATACGTCTTCTTCAAACAACTTATTTTCTTACAACTTAAACCCTATAATGTTTGTTTTCTGAACGAAATAAGATCTCTAGAATGTTGAGAGTTTATTAATGAAAGTATTGGGGTATATATTCACTTAAATAAAATTCTTTTATCGTGTGAAGAAAAGAAGAGACATGATTCCATTTTATAAGTGAGGGGAGCAACACTCTTAGAATTACTTAAAATATTAAATTAATATAATTTAATTTTCAAAAGAAAATGATCCAAATTGATGTAATTAGAATATAGGATTCATATTAGTCTAAATAAAATAATAAAATAATTTTTTTCAATTTAGATTAAATTTTTACCCTTATCACTTTTTTTAACCCATGTTTACCCGTTTTGATAATTTGTGCCATAACAAAGATTTTAATATTTAGGGGTAAATATAGTTACTATTAAAAGTAAAATTGTCCAATAAATGGGATATAGTTAATAATATAAAACAAATACCAAGGCCTAATATTTTTTTTAATTTAAAATATTTTAATATAATATTATTTATTATAAAATAACATTATGGTCATTTTTTATCTATTCATTGAATTTGACTTTGAAATCAACATGAACATAATGAAATTATAATATAATCCAATAAAATCTTAATAAAATGTTTTTTATTTTGTTTAAAATTATCGGAAACGTTAATTTCATACAAATTATAATACTTTTAACATTTTAAAAATCATTTGATATATTTTTCTATTAATTGAGTAAATATTGTAATGACATTGCGTAAGCATTTTAGGTAGTTATTGCAATTATAAAAATTAAAAATAAATTACCATGAAAAATATTTCATTCTAATTTCAAATATGTATTTATAATACCACATTTTTTTCTTTATCCTAGTCATAATTTATTATAAAAATTAAAAGCAATAAAATGGTATCTTTTACTTTATCTTTTAAATATTCTGAAGGTCAAAATCAAAGACTGTTTTCATATTTTTATAACATAGATGGAAATAGACAAAATAAACTCATCCAAAAGAATAAAGACATGTGTTAGGGTCATCTTATATCCCTTATCATATTATTGTTAACCTTTGTTAAACGATATACCCTTACTATAGTGCGAATTATTTACTATTTCTATTATTAATAATGACCAAAATAAAAGGGACATACTTACCAAATATTAATCTCATGATTAAAAATGTGAAATAAGTTTTTAAAATTTCTAATTTATATTTTTTTATAAATTAAAAAAATATAAAACACAAAATTCAAAAAAAACATTTTTTATAAAAAATGTCATTTTAGTGTGAAAATGTTTTTATAACAAATTCATGTATTAAATTCATTACAAAGAATATAATTGGATTATTTTTAATCAAAATGAACTAATAAAATTTTAAAACTAATCCCTGATATATTTTTACAAATTGAATACTTGAAAATAAAATTCAATTTCAATTAAAAATTAGTATTTTTTACTATACATTGAAAATGAAATCTTTCCTGATAAATTAAAAAAATCACCCTTAAAACATTTTAATTTTCTGATTTCAAAATTATTATAATTTTCTAAAATACGTTTTTTATAATTCCTAGATATATATTCTAATATTTCCTTATAAAAATCTAGGAAAATCAGCTTTGAAGAAAACATATTTTTTGAGAAATAAAATCAATTTAATAAAAATTTAGTCAATATTTACTAATAATTAATTAATTGATTATTTGGATGAAATATATATATATATATATTATTAATCCAATTCATACCCACTGGTATATTAATAGGTTATAACTATAATAATATTTCATGGTTATTTTAATTTCATTGTTTAATATTGAGTATGCTATCAAACAAAGTGTTCTTTTAAAATCTCAAGGTGATACAAGTATTCCATTTTTTCTAGACATCGTATTTGTGTGTAAAATGATTTGATAATATAGTCATACCCCAATATCTATCATTTTTCACCAGATATTCAATAGACTATTGGCTTAAGAGATCAAGTCTTTTCTTCCATAGCGTGTTTTCTTCTTCCATAGAAAGGTAACACATATCTCCTACTCCACTAATGAGGTATATAAATCCATTTTGAACCTAAATTTAATTATAATTTTATAATTCTTACAATTGATTATATAAATATTATTGGTGACATTCACTACATGTAATGATTCACAAAATTGACTGAAGCATAAAAAAATTATGACCATGGGCTTCAATAACCAAGGCATCCTCCCATATTATTTAATTGAAGCAAAATTTTTATTTTCTAGATCCAATGATCCTCATCCCTTTCTTTGTTTCCTCATATAATAACTAATTCATTTCCAAAGTTAATACCAGTAACTAGACCCTTTTTCCCACCATATGGGATGTACATCCACTATCATAGATTTATACATCCACTATCATGGATATATATATAAGCACTATCTGCTGAATTCATGTAAACCTCATTAACCACATCTATATCATATATTTTATTTTTAATCATTGTATTTAACATTAACAGAGATGATGATTTATATAATTGATCATAATCCAAATATAATAAAAAAATCACCCTAAAAAGTTGCATACCAATTTTTCATTTTCATCCCACATGATGATTCCTCAGGTTGTGAGGTATGGACACTTTGGGACTTAATAGACACATTCCACTTCACTATTGACTAATAATAGTTTGCCATATTACCATATTCACCACAAAAATAGAAATATATATTGAAACTATACGTTGAATGCTGAATATTTATAAAATTACATTATTTCTATCATGACCTTCAGGGACTCTTGGATATGGGCCAGCCTTTTTGAAAATGATCTATTTTATTCAATAATAAAACTAAATACATGGTTTATTCATGCATGAATGTTTTTGAAATATCATTGTTCCTTTGGTTTATTTGAGTTCTCATATTTGGATTCACACAGAAATAAAATTAAAACTTGGGAGATTGAGATTGCGGTTTGGAATTAGTTGATTCATTCACATGAATCCCCTTTTCATTGTATAAGTTCCACAAAACCATCAATTTATCTTATCATAATATGGATTCACCTTTATAAATATAAATCTTATTTTCACACATGAAATGTGGGGATTTACATGACACCATAGTCATCTATATTGTGTTGGCCAAAGATCACCATAAAACATTGATTCCCTTATAAAACAAATTCAGCACTTTATAACTTATTTATGATAAGAAGTAACTATATATATTGGATGATATACCATGATTAATTGCTATGTAAATAAACATGCCTAATTATTTTAAATAATTATAAATTTTCTTCTTCAATTTCTAAATTTTTTCCACTTTTTATCCAAACCCCTTTAAGATTTAGTAGGAAAACCACTCTACCTAATTATACGTAGGAAGTAATAAACAAATAAAATAGAAACATAATAAATTTTATCTTGGTTAACCCTAGAATGAACATTCCAATAATCCTAAAAAATATATTTTTATGATATACAAAAATCACTAAGAACATAAAATATTTACAATGTTTGAATCTATCTCACTACCCCAATATTACAACCAATAAATTTGATAACTCGCCACTCTTACAAAATTTTAGAACTAATTTTTATATCTATTGAAATGTAATAACAATTCCATTATAACATTCTTTAAATTTGTTGAACCAAATTTTTTTATAGTACAACTTTTGTGTAATAAAACTTTACTTTAATCTAAATTATAAATTACACATTACCACATAAATTCTAGGAAATCTATTAATTAACTATGTGAGCCATTTTAGGAATCAAATGATGTTATCCTAAACAATATTTACAAAAAATAAGTTCACATAACATTCTTCCAATATAAAAATTTTTTTGTCCTAGATTCTCTCCAAAATGGGATATATTAATTGAATCCTTACACAAAAAATGAATATATTAGCTCTTATATAAATCATCATCTCTATTAAAGATATGATTAGTTCCCTTTTTATATCCAAAATCATTCCATTATATAACCCACCACGATTATATAAAATTCATCACCTACATTTTTTAATGTGACTTTATTTATTAAACTCCCTCATATGAGACTATTTTCTTTAGGGGAGATTTTTCCTAGAATGTGAAAGAGTCTTCATATTTCTCCATATTTCAGTACAATATTCATAATCATACACCAAATTCCAAAATATAATTTCCTTAATGAATACCTAATGGTTTTTACTATTCATGAAATTCTTCAACATTCTTAGTCAATAAACATATAATAAAACTCTAAAAAATTGGTGGGTTTTAAATTATTTTTTTAATTCATTCTCCCACTGTTTTATGTAATACTTATATTATTGGTGATGTAGATAAATGGAATTATATAACCACCCTTGTGTGAATAATTAAAAAAAATAGGTGCTTCAAAATAAATAAAAAACATAAAGAGAATTGGATACACAATCTATCTAGACTCATTGTTGGATCTAATTGCTTTTGTGACGAAAAAAAGTGTAATTTGAAGTAGATATGGACACCATGTAACAAATCATTGATGACCCCAAAATATTTTATTAAACCTATAGTATCATTTCAATGTCATTAAAAAGGATTATAATGGAGTAAAATATAGTTTTCACACTTGGAAATGAGTGAAAGATTTTGATGGGTGTTTGGGAGGTTTCTATTGTGGATACTTATTGGGCATTGATTCATGTACACATTTTTAATTTCTCTATATTTTTATATTTGAAATAATTATTTAATATTATAACATCATTAAAATCATGTATCTTTAAAAAATTATAGGACATGATGTAGATTAAATATGATAAATAAATAGGATGACCCATTAAAATATAAAATGAAAAAAATCAAGTGAAGATTGAAAATACAAGGAAAAATATGGTCTATAATGTTATCATAATTAAATCCTCGATTCTACACCAGGAGATATTATATCTTCATTGTCATCCACATCACTACATCCTTCCTGGAGATGACTTCTGTATCACCACTAATTTCAAAGATCTGTTATCCTAAAGTTAATTTCTAAAAATGATCAGTGTACTTGATTAAAATGAGAGTGAACTTTCTCCTTTTTTTCTCACCAGGACGTGAGTTTCAAGTAATAAATCTCAAAATAAATTCATATATTTAAATATAAAATGAAACCATGTAAATACATAAATTTAATTGAGTATTAGAGGGAAAATGAGTTTAAATGCATACTTATGACCATAAGATATAAATAGAATGCATAAGTTCATTGAAAAATTAAACAATTAGTGTCTTACTTTTTTGAGAAAAATGAAATTAAATTTTCATAGTGATCCATATTTTAAAAAATGAAAATAAAAAATTTAAATTTAACACTTGAAATGAAGCTATAAAATTCGAGTATGATTAAAAGAAATAATTAAAAATCCCACCCTTTTTCTCTAATAATCTATGGATGATACAATTTATATATAATATTAATCATTAATTGAACATACTCAAAATAAATTTGTAATTATTATGTCTCATCAACATCTAAGAACACTGTAAACCAAAAATTGACCATTATTATAACTTATTTTTTATGGATAAAAAAGGTAAGGGGAAATAAAATAATCTTAATTGACTAAATATGTTTGAATCCATTGGGTAATTTAAAATTTAAGTATTATCTGAAAAAATGATATGGCTAGTAAGTTCTTGTATGGAATATAACATGAAAATGACAACAAATAAAATTATATAAAACAATATGAAACTAAATAACCTTCTAATGAAAATGGTGATAGAAGATATTGATTATAAATTGTTTAGATAAGTAAAATAATATATGTATATTTATAAAATAAAATAAAAAATTGAATCTGAAAACCCAAATTTTATAATAGAAACCCCAAAACTAAAAATCAAAATTCTCTTATTATGTATAAAATGTACTTATTGAAGAATATTTTAAATTTTTTCAAAATAATTTCAGATTAAAATACCATGATTATTTATTAAAATATAATAAAATATAATAAATGTAGCAAATATTTTGGGAAATATAGATTAGTTGGTAAATACTTTTTAGAATGATACACATGATTTAAAATTTTATTTTATAATTGAAATTTAACTTATATATTCTATATGATTTTAATTTTGATGATTATATAAAACCATGTTTTTCATTTTTAAATGTGGAAAATGAGAATAATAAAAATTTCTATGAAGAAATGTTTATATTCGACACAAATTATAACTAGAAAGTGTCCAATATTGAGAGTATTATTTGAGTGGAAGAAATTATTTTGGGGGAAGCCATGAAATAATAGAAAATAATAAAAGATATTTTAAATTTTACCCACCATAAAATTAAGTAATAATCATTCAAATCAGTCAATTTATAAACAAAAATTGAAATTGAAATTCAATATATTTGGATTTAGACAATTCCTAGAAAAGACATCCATAAAATAGATGTTATTATTTGGGTGTATCAACATTTAATCCATTGGAAATTAGGAACATATGATTCAAACAAATCTACAAAACAAATTTAATGAAAAACATTGCGTACCTATTATATTGACCAAATATCTTATAATTGAGAGCCAGAATGTGATTTATTACATTATAATAGATACATGGGGGAAATCCTAAAAGATTGATCAGTATACTAATCTTGGAGAAATAGTTACATACGTGATACACATTATTTATTGGGGATGAAAGACAAAACATAGTAATGGATTACAATTGGAATATATTAACACATTCAATTTTAATATCATATGGTAGTAAACAAATATGGGTGATCTCAAATTCTCAGTAAGGGTTATATACAATTGAAGCTATCACGAATAAATAAGGCATAATCAATGTGTCATGGTAGATATCATAACACCCAATACATTTAATCAATAAATTGGAAATCATTATTAGATGAGGGATAATCAATATGGAAGGGTAACTAAATAAACATAAATATCATTTAAACAATAACTTGAGAAAAATTGAATCCATGGATAATATCAATTAAATAATACCATGGATATAAGTTACTAAATTATCACTGAAGGAAATTCTTAATATTTTATTTCATGATCTCATAAATATATATATATATATATACTATCACAACCTTTCAAAAGACAGTTTAAAATTATATGTAAAAACCCATTTAATTTGGCCAAATGATTTGTCTAATGAGACCTATTGATGTATCAAGGGGATATGTAATTCCAATTCCCCTCATCAATACATATACAAATAACTCCTCATATATCAAATGATATTTTTAATTCATGAACAATATTCCTTATCAACATATATCTGTATTGAGTAAAGAATATGGATTTATAAATATTTACATAGTAAATAAAATTACATTCAATGTATCCAACATATGATTAAATTATATAAATTTTAGGTATTATTAATATCCATGTTACTATATATTTATGATAAATATAATTTCTAGTGAAAAATGGCCTTAAAAAAGTGATTGTTTTAAGATTAAGTAAATGACTACAAATTTAATCAAGAAACTGAATTTGAGTACTTTCTATAGTAAAAACAATCATAAACCAACTAGATGAAGAATAATGATCCTATCATTAAAACAAAACCCTAGTGGATTGTATGTAAAATAAGGGGTTTTTATCATTTAAAAATAGAAATATCATAAAAATATCATTGAAAAAATTCTTCCACAAAACTACATTTTCACTTTGAAATATACTTTCAAAAAACTAAAAATTTACATAATATTAGGGAAAAAATTTTCTTTGAAAATAAATATGTAAACATGTAATGTAATTTTGAAAATAAAAAATGCTCTTAGTGGCATTAAAGTTTTGTACAGCCGAGTATGTTAAAAAAATATTTCATTCACATTTTTGTAAGAAAATAAAAAAGGTACCTGAGTCAAAAAATGATGGGAAGATTACGTTTTTTATTTTATAAAAGTAAAACTAAGGAAAAATTTATTTAATGAATCATTATAGGATAATAAAATTATTTTATAATTTTTTTTAAAATACTTGGATATGGAAGAAATATTAATTTCAACTGAAGTGATAAATAAAGTCATCTTCTCTTAAAAATATCTTAAAAATAATTTTAATTACAGAAGAGTCGAAAATTGTAAAATTACGTACAGAAATATTGAATAAAAATTGTATAATAAAATTAAAAGGTTTTATTAGTTATTTATCAAATTATTTCCTTTAAAAAATTTCAAGGATAAACAACATTGATTAAAATGGAATTGGGAAATAAAATATTATAAATATCATAGTCTATTGAAGTAATAATTAATAAAAGAATTTATTATGTGTTTAATATATAAATCCAGATAAAAAAGTTGGAAATAAAATATCGTATAATAAAAATTCATTAAAAACATTATCTAAGAATATCAAAGATATTGAATAAGTAATATATCCCAATGAACAGTAATTGTGTTATGAAAAGACTTACCACTTGGAAGCATTCATGTCAAATACCCTTGGATAAAATAATTAAAATTAAAACATAAAATACCGTAAAATATGTAGTATTACTTATATTACATGTAAAATGATTAATACAAACACTATTTTAGGGAAATTTGGTGCATTGTGATAAAATATTCCTCAAAAAATGGAAATTGATATAACGTTTCTTATAATTTAAAAACGTGATACTAAAACCCACTAAAAATAAATAGAGCATGATATTGATGTAAATATAAAATGAATAAGAGTAATGCATAGTTTTACAAATTCAATTGGTCTTATATATACAATTTAAAATAAATTTGTTTTACAAGAGAACATGTGCCTCAAAGATTGATTCTTTGTGACAAAAACCTTTACCACATTCTCCCCTTTAGTTGAATGTGATTAAATATCATGTATTATAACAACCAAGTTCTTTATTACACATTAATTCGGGATTTATTACATAAAATTAACTTCATACATCCTTTATGATATAGAAGTATAATTAATTTAGGAATTATGTAATTAGTATAACAGCTTGAACATGGGATATTGCAACATTATTAAAAACATCCTTTATAAGATTCTAAAATTCAATGGCTTTTAAAACACCGCAAGATAACCTGGGGAAAAATGAAAGGGGTGACCTATAAATCCCATTAAGGGAATAATCATGGAATAAGGTGATAAATTTTGGATAGATAGGTATATCAATAAGGATTTAAAAAAAGTAAGGATGATAAAAATGAACAATGATGCATGATATATCATGATAATCATACCAATGGAAATGAGGTAAAAATGTAAAACATGAAATCATAAACATAGAAAATGGATAAAAAACCAAGCCTTCATTGTTGGTAAATTCCCAAAAAGTAATTAAGACAACTCCTAATCCCAAAATTACGTCTCACAAGACTAAAAATTAACTATTTCATTGGAGATATATATAATTTTGGGCGCACCCATCACTTTCATTTCATTCTCATGCTTGAGTGGGCCACATAGATCGTACAACATGGTTTCATCCATCCTCATAATTTATTCCAATATTTGGTAGTGTGAAATAAATACATTTAATTCCAAATTAAAAATATTTGTATGTGTATAAAATTTAATATCATTGATAAGAAATGGGTATAGTATTCAGTACACAATTGTACTGGTATGGAAAATCGTGGTGAAATTCCAGCAGCAAAATGACATCGATTAAAAATAAATATCAAATGGGTTTATGAGAGAAAAATAGTTATCTTATAACATATAAATATAATGGTGTGTAATATAGATATGAAAAAGTGTATCTCAGCATTATATATTGGAAATAGAAGGCATAAGGTAATGAAGAAAAAGGAATAAATAAAAGAACCCTAACTATGTTTTGGCATGGTAACATGTGTACATAAAGGATTATGGGAGGATTAATGGGAGAGAAATGGGGATATCCTCATATATAAATTAAATGGACTTTAAGGTGAATATGGATGAACATATCTCAACCTAATAAAATTTAATACAATGTACATAACATAAAATAACTTCTTGAATAAAAATGAGAAGAGAGAAATCCCTTACTTGAGTGTGTGACTCAAAATTTATGGGAGAGGCTTTTTAAGAGCTTGGAGGAACCTGGGGAGGACTCTAGATAGCGGTGGATAGATTATGTAAGTGATTAAAGGATTTTGAGTGAATTGAAATTGAATATTGGGTTGGTTTATATAGAAAATTAGGGTGATACCTTTTAATTTTGGTTTTGGACTCTATATAATAATATTACCAAACCAGAATCCTTCCCAAGTGTTCTTCCCAAGGTTTCTACTATATTGGATTCATATAAATTATTTTATAAGTAAAATGTAATAACCTTATAATATATTGTTCTTTCTTATGTGGATGTGTGTCACACTCATCATGAATTGATTTTTAAACCTTATAATATATTAATGGTTTTGGTGGATTCGTAAGGGATTTCTAAAATTAATCAAATAAACATAAAATCGCATTATTTTAAATAAAAAAAACATATATGTTTTTTCATATCCTTTATATTATTTATTATATCACTATTGGGTCATTAGGTAGTCATAATACACAAGGTATATTTATACAATATTTAATTTGTACCCAAAAAATTGAATGTCTCTAAAAATTTGGAAAAACTAACCATTGGATAATTCATACATTATGATTCAATAAGTAGTATTCAATTTATCTGAATTATTTAATAAATATTTTCATGTTTACAATTAGTTTTTTTATCGATATTTATTGATAAATTTTTTGTTTTTTGACAATAACAGTTTTCCAACCTTTATTAAAATTACATTTGACATCATACAAATTATATGATAATTTATATTTAATAGAAATTATTTAATAAGAATATTTTATTAAAATATTATCTTTTTATCCATGTATTCATCAAGTTAAATTCCATAATTTAATTTTAATATTACAAAAAATGAAATTTATGTTTTGTTATATCAAAATTAAAATCATTTAGAATGTAAAAATAATTGGATAAATATATATTCACAATTTGATAAAAATCATGTATATATTCATAAATCTAGGGTCTTGATTCATATTCCTTTAATAAACCCAAAAACCCCTAAGGGTAATGTTAGAAACCATGGGACATTCATGGGGTTGTTTAGTATACACGGATTGGTTCATGAACTCGATGAGGACCAATAAAACACTAGGATTATCTGGAACTAGGGCATTAATAGAAATAGAAAAACCACTCTTAAAACCCTCCATTGTTAGTTCTATAAAAAGATGTTAATGGGGGCCCTTTATCATTGCTTTTTTTTAAAAGGACTAATAATGGAACAGACATTATCATCTCATTAATAAAGTTCTCATAAATGGGGTTATTTAACAACACTTGTCAAGAATCACTCTTAAAGGTGGGCCTTTACCAACACTTTTTTAGAATCATTGATAAAGGACCCCCTTATCAACAATTTTTAGTAGAGTTGATAATGGTATATATCAAGTTAATTATATTCCATCAATAAAAATGTATTTATATATAAATATATTAATATTTATTTAATATAATATATATTTTTTTAAAATATCTTTTAGATAATGTAAATAGGAATTTACACTTAATATATAAGATATTTTGTGAAAATTGATTATAAAATTTAAAAAAAATTATTTTTAATTATTAATTTTCTTAATATATAAAAGTAATAGTCATTTAATATCTTTTTTAAGATAACAGTAATCCATAATAATAATAAAATATCTTATATAAGTTGAAAACAGAACTCAAACATCAAAAAGCCATAACATTTGATCATAGTGTCTATTTGAGCTCTACCACATATCTAAACAAACATTTGGATGACCTCTATTCCCTTGGGGACACAGGTAATCCTCTATCAGGTTTTTTGACGAAAAAAAGTCCTAAAAGGCCTCCAAAAATGATTTCGTAGTGGGGTACACTGATTTTTTAATATTTAATGGATTTTCAACCTCATTTAATGGGTCATATAGCCTTTTTATGGTGGAGAGTAAATTTATTCCCAATCCTTACATTCGTCTACATATTATGGTTTTGAAATTTTAAAACAAATTTACAGTGTAATTTTATTTATAATTAAATATATGCATGTTTTCATAAATTTATATATAATAAATAACTCATATAAATACATATTTCAACATATTTTTATAAAAATATATATTCTAACATATTTAAATAAATACATATTCTAAAAATGAAATTGATAAAATATCTTACTATTTTTAATATAATATATAAATATACATTTGTATGTATTTATAAAGAAATATATATTAATATTATATTCCAGTATATATAAATGAATATAATATTGAATATAATTAAATAAATATTAGTATATATATCACACACATATATAAAGTTTTTAAATTTACATTAAATTAATTATATTAATATATGAATATATATATATATACATATGAACATAAATATCATTAAACCGATAGGAAAACAACATGGTGTAGTGGTAAAGGTGTTCCATATTCTAAAGATATATTTAAGGTTCGAATCATGGAAGGTGCGTATAAGGCTACAAATTTGATAAGTGATGATAAAAGTTGGTGGGCTGAAAATCCCTAATAGGGCTGGAGTTCTATTAATGGTATCAGGGAAGCCCTTATAAAGCGGTTCAAGCGCATAGGGGTCTTAAAAATATAAATTTTACCCCCTTTAACATTTCTACCGTTTCTAGTGCTAACAAATTACTTTTTAAGGAAATCATTAACAACACTTTTTTAGAACTTATTAATGTTCTTTGATTTTAACTATGCTAAGATTTTTAGTTTCTTTTTAGTAGTGAAAAAAGCCTATTCTAGCGCTGTTAAATGCCTATTCTGTAGTAGTAGAGCTTGAAATTATCTTGTAAATGGTTTCACTCAAGATTAGGTTTTTGGGTATCATCTTGGGCTTGGGAAAGGGAAACTCCCAATGATGTTATCAACCTTTGAAGCTTTGATAAATTGGATTCATAGGGTACAATCCTATTGGTTGAGGCAATCACATCCATTTTCTGTGTCAATTCAATTTGTTAAAACCCGGTATTTATACTAATCATTTGATAAATTTCCAATGGATATAATATCAGTGGTAATGATACTAAAATATCTTTAAAATCCAATAGGATATTAAAAAAACAAAATAAGATCATATATTTTTTATTACCAAATTATATATTAAGACATTTCATTAAATCGAAAGGGGTATTTTATTGATAATAGTTTTGGTCGCTAAAATCATCCCCAATTATAAAATTTCACCTTGGAAATTTTCATTTGTCACACTAAAACAAATTATGCTAACTATATTTTATCACTTCCTATTGTTCCAATGTGGCTTCTTAAAATGTATTGTTTCTCCATAACACATTGACCAGGTGCATTGTCTTATTTTGTAGACCATTATCTCTATGGTCTAAGATATTCTCCAGCTAATACTCATATAAAAGATCATTCTCTACTAGTATAACCATTGGATTGAGTATCTATGAGGGGTCTCATATGTACTTTCTCAAAAAGGGATGCATGGAATACATCATGTAGTTGAGATAGGTTAGATGTGGGTGCATGTCGGTATGACACCACTCTAATGTGATTCAGGATCTCAATGGGGGAAATGTAACTTGAAAAAACCTTTCAATTCATTAAAAATATCATCAGTTTCATCCATGGATATATATAGAGGAATACCATGTCTCCAATATCTAACTCTATGTCTAATCGATGATTATTATCATATCTATTCTATCGACTCTGGTCAACCTTAATGTGCTGCTAAATGTAATTAAAATTTTCCACCATTTCTTATACCATTTCAGGACCTAGTAGTTGGTTCTTCCAAAATCCATCCTAGTATGTAGGTGTTATCCACCTCTTCCCATAAACAACTTGATTGGGGGCCATTTGGATGATTGAGTGGAAACAATTTATGAATGAGAACTCAACCAGAGGAATATGTTCATCCCATCCTCCTTTGAAGTCAGTTGAGAATTCTCTCCAAATATACTTAAGTTTTTTGATAGTCCGCTCATATTACCCATTAGTTTAGGGTTGATAAGTTGAGTTGATGTTCATATCAGTATTTTAATCATGTTGGGGACTCATATATAACTTATAGGTGAAGCTCATATCATGATCAGATATAAACAATAGTGGTAGTCCATGCTTTATTACCACCTTTTTGATGTATATCTGTTCAAGGTTTTCTAGTGATAAACCCTCCCTAATCACAATAAATGGTGTTGTATTTATAAGATGATCTAATAAATCCAAGAGAGCTTCATTTCCTCTGGATTTCTTTCGATATCCACTGAAAAAGATTACATTAATGTTTTCCAATTTCCATGTAGGTATGGGAAATGGTTTCATCATCCCCTGATAATTTTTTATTTTTGAACTAACTTGTTGACATACAATACATATTAATGTATACTCTATGATCTCCTTTTTCATATTGACCCACTAATAATGTTATTAAAGATGTTGATACATCTGTGTGCTTCCTAGCTGAATGGATAATGTTGAGTTATGTGAGTCATCTAAAATTTCCTTTTTTAACTCATGATATGAAGGTACACATAGTCATAAACCAAATCTCACAATTCCTTCTTCATTAACATTGAACTCCATGGATTCCCATTTCCTTACAATTTCCACATTATTTTGAATTAAGAAATCATCATTTTTACCATCCTTTGACCTCTCCATAAGGGATGGTAGGGTAATCATTTTTGAAATGACTGATGATGTTCACACCTTTATAATTCCCATATAAATCCTTTATAAATCTATGAAGTTTGACTCCCTCTCATCTCTCATTAGTGAAATAATATTTGTATCATTTCTACTAAGAGAATCTACCACATTATTCACATTACCATGATGGTAGATGATTGAGTAGTCATCGTCCTTGATCCACTCCAACTATATTCTTTGGAGCATATTTAAGTCCTTTTTAATATATACTTTAGGGTTTTCTGATCTGTATATATTTCACACTTCTCCCAAAAGAGATAATTCCTTGATATTATCAAAGAAAAGATCATTATTTCCAACCCCAATCTATGTGTCAGTTAGTTCTGTTCATGAACATTCGACGTCCTTGAAACACAGGCCATGAATTTTTTATTTTTATTATCACATAGCCTAATCCCTTCATTGAAGCATCACTGAATACTATGAAATGTATTCCACATGTGGGTATTATGACCACTTGAGCAGTGATAGGACTCAATTTTAACTCCTTAAACCTCTCTTGTCATTCATCATTCCAAGAAACAATACTCTCTTAGAAGTTAAATTGGTTATATGGTTTAAAAATCATGAGAAATATTTCACAAATCAACAATAGTACCGAGAAAATCCAAGGAAACTATGAATATATTTTAGAGATATTGGCCTTATCCATCGATTAATTTCTTCCGACATTGATGGTCCAATACATATCCCATTCTTTGTGATAATATTCCTTAGAAACTACACTTCCTTTGACCAGAACACTATTTTTTTGTACTAGGAATAAATCTTCACATTTCACAAGGTCTTTAGATTAATTCTCAGATGCTTCTCATGATCTTCCTTGTTTTTAGAGTATATTAGAATATCAACAATATAATACTACAAAAAATGTGTTGTAGTAATATCTAAATACTCTATTATTCAATTTTATGGGGAGTTTTTGGATAATTAGTGAGTCCCAAAGGCATTACTGGGAACTCATAGTGATTTTACCTTGTACACAAACAGGTCTTGGGGGTATCTTCCATATTAACCCTTACATGATAATACTAAAACTGAAGACCCACTTTAGAGAAGTGTTATTCTATACGTATCTGGTATTACAAGTTATCAATCCATGGTATATGATACTTTTTCTTTATTGTGATATTTTTAGTTCACGATAATTGATTTAATGGCACATTGACCCATGGTTCTTATTGATGAAGAGGATATGTGCACCCAATAGTGAAGAACATGGATGTATGAAACCTTTATCCAATTTCTCTTATATTTGTTTCTTCAAATTATTATGTTATACCACAACCATTTTATATGGAGTATTGTATAATTTTAATGCCCTAAGTAGAGGCTTGATTAAAAATTCTACCTCTCATCTTAGAGGGAGACTATACAATTCCTTGGAAAACACATCAGTTTATTCCCTCACAATAGTAATTTCTTCATGGACGGTTATTTCCTTATACTCAATCATTTTATCTAGATACACTTTCTTATAGAGAAATATCATACATGGTTGGCATGATTCTGATAAAGAATATTAATCCTCCACCTTGAACTTGTACATAATTAGGGGGTCAATTGATGATATAGAGAGTAATTTGTTTCTCAAATAAATTTATGATGGATAAATATATAGAGAAAATCCATTCTGAAGACTAAAAAAATTCTACAAACTTTAGTACAATAAGGATCACTTGGAATTTAAACCTAAAAACATTGATATGGGATGAGTTATATTCATGGGATGCAATAATTTCACAATTTTCTATTTTCATTGATAGTAATAATTTCATGCTTTGTGGTGTTGTTTTAATTGTTATACTAAAATTTTGTTATATGATGGAATGCGTAGAAAAAAAATAAAAAATTATATTCACTTTCAATGAATAAATAACTTGTGTACATGTTATCACTTCATTGTCGGGACACACCTCAAGGTTGTCATAATAAAATCACTCCCTTGCTGCCTTGGAAATTATTG
The DNA here is from genome assembly GCA_963277665.1 of Viscum album. Taxonomy (NCBI): domain Eukaryota; kingdom Viridiplantae; phylum Streptophyta; class Magnoliopsida; order Santalales; family Viscaceae; genus Viscum; species Viscum album. The sequence continues at coordinate 1,664,734,395 of OY728143.1, read as the reverse complement.
GTTGTCTCAAAAAACCCTTTGATTATTGTATTGATTTGAAAATTTCTTTTTTTATTGGGGTTAATGAAATTAAAAATGTGCTATGGGTTGACTAGATAAGTCCTTTCATTATTTTCATTAGGGTTTTTTTAAGTAATCGCTATCTAGGTGGCCTTGCTTCCCACAAAAAAATAACTTCCTCATCCCCATAGGAAGTTTCTTAGGTGCTTCTTTCTGCTCCATTTAGAAATAGGATATAGAAATTTATTAGAACCCTTAGATTTATCTATCGAGAAAAATAATCAAAATCCCCTTCCGGCTTCTAATCCTTGTAAAAACCTTGAGATTACCTAACTAACATTTCAACATTGAAGTAACATTAGAAAAATTCATCATAGCAATCAATGTCACAGATCACCAAGGATTTTCATAGGATCTGTTTTATCCCAAAAAATAAGTGTTCAACCTTGTATTTAGGGGTAATGTCGAATTAGAGGCGTATTGTAAAATTATTGTGGTTTTTTTCTTATACACCAAAATAGATTCATCACATTTTATTATTATAGAATGTAAATATAATTCTATTAAATATCATAGGGTGGGAGGAATAAATTTACTAGATAACATTTTCTGTAATTCCTTCCACCCCATCACTTTGATCTCTTCCTTAGGATTCATATTCTTGATCAATGTCCATCACTGATCAGCTTATCCTACCATATGATAAAAAAATACTGGAATCAGCTTTTATTTAGAAAATTAAATGATGGAGATGATCTTTTCAATTGATTTGATCCATTATTCCATGGTTAGGGGACCTGATGATTCATTGAATGTTAGAGGCATTTGTCACATAATGGTATCAATCATAGCTTGTTCTCTCTTAGGGTGATTTGGATGCTCCTCTTGATCCATTTTTCTCTTAATATCTCAAATCACCTGATAGAGTATCATCATGATGTTTTTGATTCCTTCTCCTATTAGGTTGGGCATCTTTTTGGGGATTCATCATATTTACCTACACATTGATTTTTAACCCAATTACACTTATTTTCAAGAATTAACTAGAATAAATGGAAATTTAGTGATGAGTATTTTTGAACTATTAAACTAATAATTTAATGAAATTAATAGGGATAACTAATAACATAGATGTATTTCCTTATAAAATTAATTTCTAGGCTTGAAACTATGTTATCCATGATCTATTATATATTGTATACTCTTATGGGAAATGTATGTTCCCTTAATAATGGTTTGTAGTAAGATTATGAATTTACCAAAGAATACATATCCACCTAGAGTGTCGTCCCAGGTGCACAGTAAGGTTGTATGTCTGGTATCACGTTACACCGAGTTAGACCTGACACACCTTTTTAGAGTAGTTACCCATAGGTTCATCTCTGCCCAAACCATTCCCACTTGTAGTATACAGGCATGGAGGTATATTCCTGGTAAACTATATACTATATACATTGAAACATTTTGGGATGTTTTCATATACTTTTTCTTATCGCTAAGGATTTCTCTAGTGTTTTAAATACTAATGGAAAAAATAACAAAACATTTACTTTTATGCCAACTATAACAATAATGTTCTTTATTACACATTACATCGTAATTTATTACATAAAAGTACACTTAATAACACCCAAACGATCAATAATTATACTTCCATTGGGAATTTGGTGCAACGTATAACATCTTGAACAAGTGATATGAAAACATTATCAAAAACATATTTAACATGCTTCTAAAATTACAAGGCTTTTAAAACACAATGGGATAATCTAGCAGAAAACATAAAGAAGGGGTGAAATATATACCATAGTAAGGTAATAAACATGGAATAATTTGATACATGTTATAAAAATAGTCTTATCAATGGTTCATATAAATAGTAGGAATCATAAATATAAAAAATGCAACATGATGTAGCATGGTAATAATAACATTGGAAAAGTGGTAAATACCTAAAAAACTTCATCATAAACATCGGTCATGAATAAATTGTAAAAAAACATAGGGAAAAAGAGTCATAAAGGAATCGGGATCCCTACCAATTCCAATAAGATGTATCATTGGACTAAACATTTACCAATGCATTGGAATTCTATATAATTCTGGGATCGCCCATCACATTCATTTTGAGTGATTAATGGGTATCTCATCAAATATCAATAAAATATTCAATAAAAGGGACATGTAAAAAAACATATCAAACATTATAAATATGAAATTTATGGTATAAGTTAATGAAGAAAATTGAATAAAGGAATCTAATCTATATTTTGGTATGGTGACATGAGCACATAAAAGATCGTGGGAGGATTAATTATTATAAAGGGGGATATCATCATTAATAAATTATATAGAAAATATAGAGAATATGGAATAAAAAATAACCACACAATAAAATGTAATTTAAGATACATAACATAAAAAAAGTACTTGAATGGAAATGAGAAGTGAGATTTCTCTTAATTGATTATTCGACTCCAAATACATGGGAGGGGATTCTTGAGATCTCGTGGGCACCTTGGGAGGACTTTAGACAGTTTGGGGAAGAATATGGATGTGCTCCAAGATTTTTGAGTGATGATAAATGGTATATTTGGTGGGAATATTGTAAATGGGAGATATTTCTTTATTATTTAGGTTTTGGAATCTACATAATAAAATTACCGATACCATAAACCATCCCATTGATTTTACCATGGTTTATATAAATTTTGAGTGGATTCTACTATTTTATAAGGAAAAAGATCTAAATTAATAAAATGATTCCCTTTAATATGTAGAGGCGAGTCACACTATTAATGAAATGATTTAAAAACAGTAACATATATTAATGGTTTTGGAGGATTAATAAAGGATTTATAAAACTAAACCAAAATATATAATTATTTTAATGATAAAACATATATTTGATTTTTTATACCTTTTATATAATTTATTACATATCTTCTATGTAATTATGATTTCATAATACAAAGAGTGTAATTATATGGTATTTTATATTTACCCTAAAATTCAGTTTTCGCATAAAATCTAGAAAATTTCACCATTAGATAATTTTGATTATCTAATTCCAACAATATTGTTAATGTTATTTAAATAATTTTATAAATATGTGAATTTTTACTTTTAAAATAGTAATCAACATTTATTGACAAAGTTTGGTTTTCTAAAAGTAATAGTTTTTGATCCTTTATTAAAATTACATTTGGCTTCATAAAATTTATATGATGATTTTTATAAGATAAAAATTATTTAATAAAAATATTCAATTAATATATTATTTTTAAAAAAAAATCCATTAATTCATCAAAATATGTTCATTAATTGAATTTGAATATTACCCAAAAACTACAATATGAGTTTTATTGAATCAAAATTAAAATCATTTGTCAAGTAAAAATAATACTACAAAAATATATTCATTATTCGGATGAAATATTTTATATACTAGAAATGATATGGTCTTGATACATATAACTTTAATACATTAAAAAACACCCTACATAAAAGGTGTGTAACTGTGATATATTCATGGGTGTTCGGTGTATATGGTTTGGGCTGTGATCTCAATGAGATTGAGCATTTCCTACAAATGGTTTCAGTCATGATTAAGATTTTGGATCTCAGCTTTGCATTTTTCAATGGAAAATACTAGTGATTCTATCTCCCTCAAAAGTTAAAATAAATCAGCCTCTTAGGGTATGATCCTGCTGGTTGAGGATATCACTTCCATTGTCAGTGTCAATTAGATTTGTTGAATCCATATATTTATACTAATCATGAGATAACCGTAACATAGATATATGAACAATGTTAATTATAATTAACGGTAATTCAAATCCAATTGTACATTATAAAATAAAAAAGTTCATGTTTTTTATAACCATATTACGTATTTAGACATTTAATTAAAAAAAATTGGAATTTTATTTATTATTGTTTCGGTTGTTACATGTATAATGGTTCTAAACATGGTAATTATTTTATAAAAGGTCTGTATTAATATTTATAATATCATATATTACTCTTTTATAACAATATATCACCCTTTTTGATAAAATTTAATTTTTACCCTTATTTCATGTGTAAAATACCTCATTTTGTAATGCATGTTTGTCATTAAAGATACAATTATTCTGTATGGGATATATTTACATATCTGAATAATGATATTAGTGTTATACTTATAATATTTACTCACTAGGTATATTTTAATATCCATCATTGAATTTTGTTCCTGGAAAATGAATCACATCGCTTCGTGGATACGGTAGGTTGTGCATATGCACAAGAAACAATATTATTCTCTTAACAAGTGAAATGGTAAAGAAATGGACAATATATTAATTATATATATTTTATGTAATGTAATATTAATCATAAGTATTAATTATTTACAAGATTCATACTATCCATATATGTTAGTTATGGAAAAAAAATTACATCGACTCACAAGGAGGTAGTCCACCAGACACATGAGGTATGGATTTTTTACCATTTAATACAGAATGAGATGGAAAAATATTTTTCCTATAAACATAATGAAAACTAATTATATTTAATATAAAATTTATATTATAATGTAATTATAAAAACATACTTGATAGTGGAATAAATTAGAATTAAGAAGAATGGGCATAGTTAAAACAGATACCTTCACATATATGAACCTCCTATGGATCTCTTATAATGGACCCTGAGGTTGGTATTTATGGAATAACACTACTTATAGAAATGGATAAGGAATTCAGGGAGATCATTTATTAGGTTTTGGTTAGGAAATATGTCTTAAGATATCTAAATTGGTCAGGGGGATTTCCCTTTTAAAATTTACAAGGGCTGACATTTTTTTAAATACGATAAACTATTCAATAATGAGAAGAAACTACCACACAATGTTCCTAAAAATTGATAAATAATGGAAATTATATAAAATATATTATATAAACAACTCCAACACATTAAATTTATTTCATTTAGACATTTTATTCCATATCCTAAATGTTTGTAACTTTAACCATTTTATTGTTCACCATGCAAATTAATTATTTTAACCTAGGTAATTTATAATTTTTAACTAAAATAAAAAAAGTCATATTTTATAATTTCGACCCAATGATTATTAATATAAAATAAAATTTATTAAAAAAAATTACATGTGTGTGGGGAAATTAATTTCCACATAAACACATGTAATGTGCAAAACCACATATTAATCGTAATGATAATAAATAATGTTTACTATCTTCACTAATAATTACGAGAATATAATTAATTTGAGATAATTATATTATAATAATTATTCCAATTTAAAATATATAATACATTTTGTCAAATTAAATTCACATTATTTTTAAAATTTTATTTAAAAATAAACCGATAAAACATGTCAAAAAATTATTTTTCAACAAATGCATTTTCCTAGCATATGATAATCCTACGTTAACAGTATGACTTATAATTATAATAAAAGTTATCTAAATTCATATAGTTAGTTATTTAATCTCTAAATATAATATAAATAAATCTTCATTATGGGTTATTTTAATTAACAAAAATGGAGAACCATTATGCAAAAAAATAGTTTTTTGACAAATGTATTTTATGTCTAAAAATAAAATTTTACCAAAATAATGTATAATTATGATTCAAAAGAAATTAATTATAACTAATATAAATAAATAAACATTATAAAAATTTGAAATCAAATTATAATCATAATGAAACTTAAATTTTTGCATTTTAATAAAAATAAATAACAGTATTTAAACAATCAGTATTTTTCATTTTTCACAGAAAACTCAACCATTTCAGAGAAAATAAAAATTTCTTGATATAATAATTTGGATATTTTAGTTTCATAAATTAATTTAATTTTCTAAAATACTTATTCAGAAATTTATAAATATTAATTTTAAAATAAGTTTGTAAAATGCGACGAAAGTGTTTTCTGCAGAAATACAGTTTTTAAACATAAAATTTAATTTATTAATATCCCCTGATTAGAAAAAAAATATGAATGAAAATTTTTTATATAAAATACAGTATATAAATATAATTATAATAATCATACAATATTTATTAATTTTAATTATCAAAATAATAAAAACAATTAAACAAATAAAACTAGTTTTTTAGAAAAATAACATATCTTTTACAGTAAAATAATTTTTATTTTTATTATTAATAAATTTATAACTAATTAATTTATTTTATACATGTTTAAGAAATATAATTTTCATAACTCAGTTTATAATATTCATCATTATCAATTTGATGGATATATTATAATGCTCCTCTTTAAATAATGTATTTCTTGGGTCGTTTAAGATTTGTATTTCTTGTCGTTTATGCTATCAAATATAATGTTATTTTTTTAAAATATATAGGTGTTATAATATACCGAACTTAAATAGATTTATTAATCATAGTTTAATCTTATTATAAGAAATAATGTGCTTGAAATTTGAAAATTACTTTGTGAAAAACACACCTCGTAAACTGGTTTAACAAAAAATCCTCTTTAATGGGGGAATGGGAAATATGAAGGTATTATGGAATAAAATATAAGTATATTTTTATATTATAGAAAATTAATTGTAATTGGAAATATGGAAGTGGAATAAAATAATAAATAATTATGGAGATTGACAGATATCATTGATCATTAGAAAGTGAATGATCATGATAATGTTAAAAACAAAATAACCATAAATTTTTGATGAGTTAAAATTCCATTGATTCATCATATATTAAGGTAATTATATAAAAAAAATCAATCTGTTTGACCTATATCTGAATAGTTCCTTTACCATCTTGACTAAGAATATAATTAAATATAATTACTTGATATGTATTTATTTTATAGGAACAATTTCATCCATTGGTGTTTCTTAGATTGATTCTAACATTATCTCTTACTCCATGATTTGATTAGAAAATATGAATTTTTTATGACTGAAGAAATAACACTAAATTTTCATGGATCATAAGATCCATAAAATTGTGACAAGAAATTTTTCATGACTCTAAATATCTACAAAAACCCAAAAATTTAGCATGGGTTATCCCAAAAAAACATTAATCTCTAGACGTAAACAATAACACCCACAATTTAACTTAATACTTATTCATCAAATAAAATTAATTAAAAACAATTTAAGATTAACCAGAACATCAAATTGTCATGTGGTATGCATTTCACCATTGTTTCCCTTTAGTTGTGGGTTCAAGCACTATGGCTTCACGGGATACAACATGTTTTCAACTGGCATGTGAGTCGTCCTTTCTTCTAAAACTATATTAATATAATTCTAATAATGTGAAACAAATGTGATGAACATCCTAAAAAATAACATTAGTCATGAAATAACTTTTTAATCATAAGGGGTTTATATAAAATTTATTTTTCCCAGGAAATCAAGTTGTCTTAAATAAATATTATAACCCTAAAATTAAGGATTGTATTAACCCTTAAGGTTATACATACCTTTATAAATTTGAAAGTAAATTATTCATAAACTAATACTTCATGATGAACTTAAGGGTTAAATATACCTCACCAAATAATTCTCCACCCAATATTTTATTAGTCACCTGAAAATTCCATTAATTAAAACCTCAAAGGGGGTATATAAATCATGATAATTTCTTTTCACATCTACAACATCTTATTTTTTACATATTTCATTCATGGTTTTTATCTATTCAAATATTTCGAAATGGTTATCAATGAAAATTTTAATAAACCTAGGCATATCCCTCGGGAATGTTAACCCAGGTGTACAACAAGACCTGTTTTCATTAAACGGGAAAAGATCATGTCAAACCCAATGCTCACTTTTATGATTTAGTACTGATAGGTAAACAGGTTTCTAAGCCACATCAACTTATGATATTAAAATAGGGATGTATTTCGAGAAAATAAACATAATTTCAACTATAAAAAATTATTATCTTATCATAAACTTATAATTGTATTTAAATACATTCATAAGGTTATGTTCTTTAATTTGTTTTTTCCTAAATCTAGTTCCCCTGGTTTCTACTAAACTTCCTCTGATACCAAATATAATACCCAAATATCTAGTATCCTAATTATGGTGTCTAATTTATTATATTATCATGGATACAAAGTGCTAAAATCTTGAAGGACCGATTTATTTAGTAATATTAGAGATCTAGATAAATACGTTTTACCTATTTCACATTGTAGATAAAAGATAAAACACACTAATGGAAATCATTTGGTATCTTTGAACTTGTTCAAATAATTCTTCATCATATCATAGGGAAAAGAAATATAATAAGAGTGAACTCAAATTCTCAAAAAGGGTTACATACAGTGCAACCTATCATTAAAAAATAAGGAATAACCAAAAGTAAAATTAAATTACTAAAACCGCATTCCATTTAATCAATATCTTGAATATCATGATTAGATAAGGCTTAATCAATATGGAAAGGTAAATAATAGAATACACATTCCATTTAATCAATAACTTGAACAAAAAATAAATCCCAGAATAATATCAATGAAATAATCTTGCAGATATAAATTACCAATTTAAAATCAGGAAAAATAATAATATTAGTCACCATGAACTCATACATCACGATATATATACCCCGAAGACGATTCACTAGACAGTTTAAAACTACGGGTAGAAATCCATTTTATTTGGACAACATAATATATAATGATATATATTGATGCATCAAGGGGATATATAATTATTCTAACAAACCAATACTACATGTAAAAATCATTTATCACATATCCAATGGTTTATATCATACATAAAAATAGACGTTACGAACAAATATATTTATTTAGTAAATAATATAAAATTATAAATATTTCTCCGATGGATCAAATAACATTCAAAGTAAACAATATATATAGAAATAGTATATTAATTATGAAATAATCATAAACAAGTTATGAATAATACTTATATTTAATCAAATTTTAATTTCTAATTAAAAATGAGCATAAAAAGTAATTGTTTAAAGAGAATGTTAATATCTAAAAAATTAATCAAAAAGTGAATATAAATACTTTATCTAGTAAAAATGATCACAAAAATCCATTAAAATAATATGTATGGTATCATTGGAACATATCCCAAATAAATAATCATTAAAATAAATGGGGTTTTTCATTGATTAATAGAACTAGAATAAAAATTTCATTAAATAACACTCATAAAGAAAACACCCTTTTCACATTTAAATTCACATTTTAAAAACCATCTATTAGTATAATATTGGGAAAAGTATTTATTTTGAAACAAATACTTTAAACATGTAGGTGAATCCTAAAATAAATTATTATTCATGATGGGTGAAAATACATAGATGTTGAGTAAGTTAAAATAATGATTCCTTACACATTTTTCTAAGAAAAGTTAAAATATTATTAATTTGAAAAATGATGGGAATAAAACATTTTGGAAAAAACTTATATGTTAAAAATATATAAAAATTTATTTTATAAATTATTCTTGAATATTTAAAATGTTATTTATAATTTTTTTATAATTCATGGAGTTAGAAGAAAAATGACCTTCAACCAAAGAGAGAAACTGTTCCATCTTGAATATAAAAACATTTCCTCAATAATTTTAAATACCAAAGATAGAAAAATGTTACTATTCCTTTAAAAAAAATCCATAATAAATATAATTTTAAAAAATTTAAGTGGTTTATTGTACAATTCTTAAATAATTTCATTCAATTGAAATTCAAGCATAAAAAAGATCAATTAAATTGTGATTGTGAAATAAACTCTTAACGGAATCATCATATATTGATGTGAAAATTAAAAAAAATAATGGATTAAGTTTTTTTAAATGTAAATAAAAATAAAAAATATACATAAAACATTAAATAATTAAAATTCATCACATACATTATCTTATAATATCAAACACAATGAAGAATTAATATAACTAAAAGAAAAGAAATTCAGTTATGAAATTCCATGCCACTTGGTTTATTTGAAGTCAAATACCCATGGGATAAATAATACAAATTGAAATTTAAACTACCATTAATTATGAATATTTCATTATATTACATTTTAAATGGGTATTCTATACACCATATCAAATATAAATAGGTTCATTTGATTAAAATATTCCTCAATGATTTGAAATTAAATTAAATTCCATTAAAGATTAATAAAAATATTTAAACACCATGTAAAATATTTAGAGATTAATTTTTAGGTTAAAATACCATGAATAAAAGAAATAAATGGTGTTAAATATCCATTTTTAATTATATACCCCATTTTAAAAATAATATGGTGCATAACATAACATATGTCTCAAAGAAGGATGTTTTGGGACGAAATCCATTACCTCATGATTTCCATTAGTTTAACATGATTTATCATACTATACAATGGTTTAAAATGTTATTATTTTATTCAATAACTATATTAATATTTATAATATCAAATATGAGCCTTTTATAATATCTTATCACCCGTTCATTAATGATATTTCATTTTTACCCTTGTCTCTTGCGTCAATTGCCTCATTTTAACAAGAATGTTTTTCATGAAATTTATAATTATTGTTTATAAGAGATATTTTCATCATATAATTAATTTTATTAATGTTATAAATATCATATTTACTTGTTATATAATCTTTTTGAACCATTCTTGAAATTTAGAGATGGAAAATTAATAATATCACTTCATAGATATGGTAGGTCCTACATATTCATGAGAGATAATATTATTCCATTAACCGGTAAAAGTTTAAGTAAATTGATATTATATTTACTTTAATAAATATATAACATCCCATATTTATCATATATATTAATTATTTCCATCATTATTACTATCCATGTGAGTTGGTGATGGAAAATAATTTACATCAGTTCGTGAGGTGGCGGCCTTCTATACACATGAGCGACAAATTTATATCCCACTTGATAGATAAAGAGAAGGATAAATATTATGAAACCAATATATTAACATCTCATTATATATAATATAATTTTGTTAATATATTGTTATTTTTGAGACATAATTAATGGTGGAAAGGAACAATTAAAAAGAAATAACTTGGTGATGATATTGTTATTCCCTTAGAAGAACCTCCTTGGGATCTCCTATTACGGACCCTAGGGTTGGAATTTTGTGATTAGAGATGACTTCTAAGGATTTTTGGTGAGAATTTTATAGGGTTTGGTTTATAAATATTTCATGATAGTTTTGATGAAGTGAGGGGAGGTAGTGCCTTTTATAATTAAGGAGGAGAGGCATTTTTTGTAAATACCCAAAAACTATTCATTAATGGGAAGTCACTCTCACTCCATCTTCCTCCATAATTCATAAATAATGGGTTGGAAATAATTATGGTCTTACATCGTCTCCAACAATAAAAAAAATCAAAAATGATATTCCACATCCTCTAAGTTTAGATATTTTTGCAATTTTATTTTTCATAGTGGTAAATAGTTTTTTCAACCAATGAGATATATCCATTAATACAGAAATAAAATGATCCATGTTTTGTACTTTTTATCCAATTACACTTAATTTTAAAAATAATTTATTAAATAAAACTTTAACTTGTGTGGAAAAATTAATTTTAACAGAAACACATGTAACATGAAAATTTCTATTTTGACAATAATTATGGTAAACATATTTTACCGTATTTTCTAATCAATTTGAAAAAAAATTTAATTTGACATAATTATATGATATTAATTATAATTAATACCAATATTCAATCTATTTTTTTAAAATAAAATACACTAAAATAATTTAATTTAATTCAAAAATAAACCCACAAAAAATTTGAAACGGGTTATTCATGAAATGCATTATTAAAGAAAAAGATGATATTATATTAACCATATAACTTGTAAATATAATTTGATGGATTTATATTCATTTATATAAATATATAATCTAAAAATTTAATATAAATAATTCTTCATTCTGGCTATTTTAATTAATTATAATAAAGAAACAACATTCACTTAAAAAGTGTTCCAAAAAATATATAGGTTAAGACTAAAAGAACCTAAAGAAAAATCACTTACAGAGATGGTTAAAAAGAAATTAATTTTGTTAAATCTAGATAAATATTACTTATGTTACTTCTAAATAAAATTCAAATAATAATGGGGCTTTAAAATTTAATAATCTAATTAAATGATATATCAGTATTTGAAAAAAAAACAATATTTATCACAATTCATTGAAAAGTAAAAAATTTCATGAAAATATGAAAATATTACCATAAGATAAATTATATATATGTATTTATTAAAAATAAACTCCAATTTTTTCAAAATAAATTTCTTAAATTTAAAAAAAATTATAACAATTGTGCAAAACACAACAAACCAATATTTAAAATACTGTTTTTAAGCATAAAATTAGGGTTATTATTATACCATGTTACGAAAAAATATTAGATGGATGTTAATACATTTTACTGATTATATAATGTATCAATTTGATTAAAATCATTCATCTATAGAGATTAATTTATTTTATTAAGATAAACACCACATTGTGTTTATAAAAATAGTTTTTCGGAAAAATATTTCATCTACATTCAAATAAGGTTTTTCCATTACTAATCAATTGATGACCAATGAATTCATTTTTTATTTGTTGAGCCCGTATAATATTAAAAATTTAGTTATTCCTCTTCATTTCTACCAATTTAATAGCAAATTTATAATGTTCATCGTTAAATAATAAATTCCACATGTTATTTAATCTTGGTGTTGCATGTTGTATATGCAATCAAGTATAATGTTCTTATTTTAAAATATCCGGGTGATACACCTACAATATGAAACAAAATTGATACTGGAAAATACATTATAAAAAATGGATGGATCAATCAGTAAAATTTAACACTCTAATAGAAACTGAAAAAATTTCCAATAAAAAACTAGGAACTCATTTCCCATCATCCTCATTAACAATTATAATCTCAAACACCTTTTATTTAAAAGATAATGATCTAGTAATTTTTATTACATTCTAATAATCAATTATTTATTTTTGTAGAAATATTATTAGACTATTTTTATATTGTTTTAATATACATAATAAATCATTAATAGTAAGGATGGTTAGAAATTATGAATAAAATTTTGATGTCATTATAAAAAAATAATAATTTTGATTGTATAGTAAATTATGAAATTAACTAATGATATTGTGTAATTGAAAAGTAATTCTATAAACATAAGTAGATATACTTAAATATATATTTTATTATAAATATAATAAAATGAATTTTGAATTATATATTTAATGGAATTTTTCTCTGTGGTACTTTATGAAATTACATGACCTACTATGAGCATGACCGAGAAAATACAGTCTAAGTGCACGACCCAAATAATTCCCTTCATAGGATAGGGGCTTATAAATATCACTGACTTAGAATATCACAAAATATGAGATTACTTATACTATATATACCTATGATATATTTTTATATTCAAAACATAAGATAAATAGTAACACCACATGAGTATATATATAAAAAAACTAAACTGCATAAAATGCAATTCTATGAAAAAATTATGTACAACACTAGATAAGAAAATTTAAAAGGAACTATTTGAGTAGAAATCCTCTATATCTGATAGAAACAAGACTTTATAAATATTCTCCTCACTATGTGTACTTCTAGGTTGATCAAAATCAACAATGGTTATCACCAACATCAAAACCCACCATACTCAACCATGCACCTCCAAGAATAACTTGAATCAGTGTTGCACAAGTCACACCAGATCCATATCCAACATGACAATGTATCCATTTTTAATCATATATATACCTGAATCTCATGTTGGAAAACCTCTTGCATAGGGTTCAGTTTAATCAGAGTCAGTATGATGTACCAAAATAATGGAAAATAAAAAAACAAACTAGCTTATCTCCAATGTTGGGAAGTAATTGGGAGGAAGATAAGGGAAATGAATCTTGATATTCCCCAAAACTATAAGTATTAGTAAAATAAATAATTCCATATAATCTCAAATTATATCAATTAATTTTTTTTCTTATAACAAAATATGTTTTCTTATAGTATGTAATAGATCCCAAAGACTAATGTTGACAGTCTATCTTGATGCCTCATTCTTTCAGACATCCAAGAGGGTTACTAGTGATTTATTAGTCTCGAAGTACCTATATTTTCAGTCTTTCTTCCACAGTACTTTTATAATCCATTCTGGGGATTCGTCTCCTCACTAATGTATGTGCATCAGTTGAGGGAGTACCATACTATAATATCAATAATTTACATTCCACTACACTAGAAACCCATATAGGAATCTATACAATGACTAAGGAGATATGTTGGTTAAGAGAGTAATAACCCCTTTTATCGTAACAATATAGCTATTAGTAACCTTTGATAGATCATGGAAATAGAAAATTGGGACCCATGCCTCATCTGGTAGCACAAAAAATGTGGGATAATCATATTAAATAGATAGAGGACTTCACTTCAAATATGTGTGGGAACCAATCTATATTAGTTTGTGGTTGGGGTACATGAACTCTATCGGTATTGATAGAGCATAGATACCATTTTGATGTAGAGAAACTGTAACCCATGTTTGTGGTGGATTTCAAAACTCTAATAGGAATATGGGTTTCCATTCCTTATCACATTCATACTTCCAAAAGTATTTTCTACCCCATAAACACTTTGATCTCCATTCCTTGACCCATTTGACGGTCGGATAGATATAAATACTAAAACATCTTATCATATCTTTAAAATTTCATTAGATGAGCATATAGACTACAATATCATGATATAAATGGAAATATTATCAAGATATAATTTTCCCACAAAGAATATATACAATTTGAATGAAATTAAATTAACATATAAGAAAAAATAATATCTGTTTGGTTGCATCCGAGGGCACCTAATGGTATTCTAGTAGTGTGGGAATATTCCCCTCTAATACAAACCCACCCCACATGTCCCATGTTGTGTGGGTGTTTGGTTCCCAAACACACTACTACACACAATCTAGGTTGTGTTGAGTGGACCCAACCCAACATGTCAGCCCGCCGCACTGGTCGGTCCCTCTTAGCTGTGAACTGACCCACCGACAGAACCATATACTAGGAGGGGCCAAGAGGTTGGGCTGTTGAACCACCCTCCCAATGTTTAGGTTCTAATATGTGTATGGAAACATAGTTAAACCTATTAGTCATTCTCATTATTGGTGGCCATATGGTTAGAAACATCTCAAACATACTTCTGACATTTCGAGTGCACCTCCACTACCAACCCAACGTCATTATGCCATAGACAACGTATTATGGAAACCAACTCCACCGGTATTGTCCAAATTTTAATCTGGTCCTTCTACAATAACTCAGTCCATGTCACCCCCATGCTCTCTTATTCCTCACACATCCTGCCGACTCTATGGTTCTCTCACCTCATTCCTTAAATACAGTTCAGACTCCTTATAAAGGTTTCTTTTTTCCAATACCACAAACCATACCATGGTAATAATCCCATTTTATACAAGTATAAGAATAATATAAAAGAGGGGGGAAGAAAAAATTAGGATATACTCATATATTCAACACCTAGAAAACACATACTGGTTACAATATTAGGCTTACAAATATCTAATGTCGGTAATCATAATAGGGGGTCATGCAAATCAGGAAAAAAGATATAATCCCAAAATTAGGGGCACAATGAAAATATATATGACATAATTGATGAAACATAGAGAAATAATTAAAAATAATGATCCCTACTTCATGTCGCAATGACCAGTGCTTCAATCTATCATTGAAATCATTGTTCCATTCATCATTGTTTTATGATTGTATATTTTATTTCTTCACAGATCATGCTTCCTTACCTCAATCTGATATTGATTCCTCAATTATCCAATACCCCCTACTCTCTCTAAATAATAGGTTATATTGAAAAAATATGACTAATCATAGGGAGAAATTATAATAGTGTTTTTTAGTAGAAATTAGGACACTATTGTAATGAACCACGTCATTATGATTGATAAAATCATGAGTGGATACAAAATATTAATTTGGAGGATTGTAATGGCCCAAACCCTCTTGGAAAAGTACCTTACCAAAAATACTCATTCCCATCGAAACGGTGGTACCGTGATGTTGGCACTATGACGGTGACACTATGATGGTTGTACAATGAAATAGTGGCACTGTTCATGGTGTCTCACTAAGCCGATGACACCATGAATGTGGCACCGTGATGTAGACACAGTTATGGTGCCTCACCAAAATGGTGTCTCACCCTTTTCCAGTTTTTCAAGTTTTTCCAGTTCTTCCCCTACTACATATCTCTTGACGTATAATTGTTTAAAACCCCTTATAAGAATTTTTAAAGCCCATAAATTATATCTAAAATCCCTAAGAGTTGTGGGACCTCTAACTTTCCAAAAAAAATTCTTTTCTTCTGTGTCACGTCCTTTTTCTGTACCTTCCAATTCCACCTTATTACTTGTTTTCCTCCATTTAAAGGGGAAACCATTTGACTCATAGCTGTTATGGCGACCTCTCTGATGGGAATTATTAAATGATAATTAATTCCATCAGGTTTAACCATACAACCACATGGGGAAACCATGATCGTCTTTTAAAGTAGTTCAAGGATTCATTACTGTAACTCCACGATCTCACCTTTTTATAACACGAGAGTTTCTTCGTCTTCTTCTTATCCTTGGTTGGTATCTCTCTTCCTTTTATTGGTGCACTTGGAGTCCCCTTTCCTGATGCTAGTGGTTTACCTATGTTGGATCCTTTATGCTCACCCTTAGAGACCTCAGAGATCCTCTATAAAAAGGCTTGCATCCATAGTTCTTGGTGGTTGGAGAAAAAATTTGATCTTTGATCATCCATGTATGGTTTTTTCTTCATCTCTCTTTACTGTGTATCATACAGGGCGAGTATTCTACTGTTTCTATGGGAATGGGTGAAACCAAATCATTAAAAAATATATTAAATTGTTTTTAGTGAATGATGGGGTGTTTTGATGATGTTGCTACACTCTTTCACCTTTTCTTACATATTGTGAATTATTGGGCTTATGACCACTAGAAATTGTGGTCATTGGTGGACCCTTCTTTCACACTAATAAACTTTTTTTTCTGGATATTTCTTGGATTGAATGTCAGCAACATGGAAACTAATTATTCATGTAAATTTGAATGATAAAATGTTTTTCAATTAAATAATAATCCTTATGGGATCACCCTGGTTAACCAACAACATAAAGGAACTTAATGAATGGTGTAGAAAAATATGAAAATTTTCTTTCTCTGTTCAGGGAATATGTGTGGTCTCTTTTGTTGATTATTGTGGGGATATGTTGTGGGGATGGGATCTCATGTTTTTCAGTTGTTGGCATGTGGATCTCTATCTGCAGGTTCGGGATTGGTTTGGTTCCAGTACTTTTATGGATCTCATGGATCTCTTTTTCTGTTGTGACATTACAAGAGAACCAGGTGTGAATGTTTAAATTGTTGTTTGGTTGTTTTTCATGCCTTGGCTTGTAGGTTTTTCTGTTAGTTTCCTGGTAGTAAGGGATTATTTAAATGGAATCTATTGAATATAAAAACAAGGGATAGTTAAATAGGGAATAATGTTCCGGGGATGAGTTGTTACTTGGTTATGGATGTGGCATTTCTTATGAATGAATAGTCACGAGGGTGTTTGTGCATAGGATGGTTTTGAAACCCCTAGGTTTGGAGGAGTTATTTTTTACCTATATTTATATTTTAAGTTCTTATGTTTATTATTTTCACCCCACCGAAGTTAAGCACATCATGATGAACACCCCTCATTTCTAGGGGGGAGTGTTTTCCCCAACACTCTTATGAGTGGCTGGTTATTAGCTCTTTTTATGCTCCCTTTCCCATGTAGCCAAATACTCTTCGAGTAGGATATTATGGATTGAGGTCCATTATATCCCAAGATTCTTAAAGCATGGTATTTTTGGTCGTTGGCCCACATGTGTGTGGGTGGATTGTTTTACAAGTGTCTTCAAGATGAGGCCCAGGTGTCTTTGGGCATGGATGTAGTCGTTCGGGCCTAGGTGTTTGTGGGTGTGGTTATGTGTGGTTGTGGCCTAAGTGATTATGAGCGGGATATGTGGTTGTGGTAGCCTAGGTGTGTGCTGGTGGGGTATGGTAGTGGGACTGTAGTGAGAATGGCGGGGAAGGTTTGATGCGTAGGATGTTTTCAATAACCAGTGGGACAGTGGTGTGGGGTGCCCCAACATCGATGTGTTATTACTATTATTTTACTTGAATTTCATTATTTTGCGAGTTTTCCTTAGTGAGTTTTGGGTGGATAGTTTTCATTCTAGGTTCTTTGGTTATCTCTCATTTTAACATGGCATTAGCATGCCTCCCCACTTGTGCACGGGAACTTTTGGTTTTCCCTACTGTGAACACCTGTATACTCACCCTACATATATAAATTTTTTTTTTCAGGTTTCCAGGTAAACATTGATGATCATGTTGGAACGTACTAGTTCAGAAATTGGGACAGTTTTTGTTGTTGTTTTATTTTCTTTTGGTACTTCCCTTTGGAGTTCTTGTACTTTTTATCACTTTATTATTGGAACATGCATATGGGAACAGATTGTTTTGGATTTTATTTTACTTCCAGATTTTTGGTGATGTTGAGATTTACTGTCTTATATCTCAATCTTATTCAATTAATAAGGGTAATTCCTTACATTTTACATTTGAATCTATACCCTTTTTACAATTCACCTCTCTCGGGCCTACTGAAGGCGGGCCACAGTGGTCATTATTTCTCCTTCAACTTTAAAATGGAAGGGTTTGGAAATCTATTGTCAATTCCCCCATCTTGGTGAAAGAAGGTCATGAAATAATGGTATCAAAGGAGAATTTTGAGAGATGGGATAGATCTTGGGGTTCGGCACAATGGGTATTGCATGGGATAGTAGGGAAATAGTGTTATGAAATCTTGGTGCATGAAATAGGTCAGGGAAGACCGTCTAGGACAAGGGATTTTAGGGCCCCCTTTGATCCAATGTATGGAATCCTGACCTACTGAATGACCTGGTGAGGCTACACTAATTGTAGGTTAGACACCATAGGAAAGGAACATGCATCATAATGACTTATTTTCTTTTGTGTTCTGGGTGTTCTGGAAATTTAAATGAATAAATAATAAGTTCAAGAAAAAATTAAGCAAATCTTCTACACTAATCGGGCTTAGGCATTCATTATTTAGCTTGAAGTTATGACACTTGGATGAAAACAATGAGTAGTGAGGGAGATCAAGGCCCAGGAGGCTATTTTTTCTAATCAATATATGGATGATCAAGAGGAGTAGGAGTATGGCCAATGAAAGAGGACACATCGTGCCTTTCAGAGGTAGACCCTCAGGAAGTACGAGGGTAGCATCTTAGACATGGAGACATAGAGCTGGCTTGAGGATCTTGTGATAGCTTTCAGCTTGATCCAGGATCTAAGAGAATACTGGTTTCCTCTGGCTATAAGCCAGATATGGGGAGTGGCGTGTTATTGGTGGATGCTCTATCATGGAGAGAAGAAGGAGGATGAGGTTTCGTGGACTGATATTTAGAAGTACATTTAGGCGGTATTCCTCTCTTCCCGAATGAAGGTGGTGAAGAGGCAGGATATACTCTCCCTTTAGTAGGGGGAATGTCAGTGAGGGAGTTGGGATCATGTTCAAAGATAAACTTCTCTTTGCTTCATACCTCTTTCCAGATGAAGAGTCTCGGGTGAGACGTTTAAAGGAGGCACTCTGACCTTCCCTTCAGTATGTTGTTACTCCCTTCGCTCTATCGACAAATTTGGTGTTTTAGAATAAGTCCGAAGTTGTGGAGAGGATGTACATTTTGGGAGTTGTACTGCGAGAGTGGATCAAGTTGGGCTAATAAAAAGGGAAGGATGTCAGCAACAGGCCTCTAGCATCAGGAACTTCCAGTTTTTGGCTAGTCGGTACTAGGCCTCAGTAGTTCTGGATTCGATCCCCGGGTCATCGTCCCTTCCTTGCGGGCCCAAGACCAAGACAATTTGCCTGTGGTAGTCATGGGAATCTTCAAAATCGGTGTCTAGACTAAGTGTAATATAGTGGTGGTGGGATGGTTCAACGCCCACCTCAGGAGTAACAGTTTCTAGCCAGGCCCCTTTAGCAGCAGTAGCAGGGACAACAGGTCCCCGCTCTTTAGAGAGCAGATATTACAGGAGGAGCCCAACCTCAAGTCGCTCTTTAGGGACCTCGAACAAGGTTAGGTTGGGGAGGCGGCCAACAACCAAGGGGTAGAGGAGCTGGGTGTGGGATGTTGCATGCCGCATAGGTAGTAGTTCTAGTAGGCCCAAAAGTCGTTCGAGGTACGATCAGCTTTTTTATCACTTTTTCATTTTCCTTGTTTGATTTAAGAGCTTCACACTCCTTTGTTTCACCCAATATTTCCCATTATATGGGTCTACATGCAAAGAGACATCCCATGCCCCTGCTTTTGAGTACGTCAGTCGGGGGTCAGACCAGCTTGTCTCATATTTTTTGGAGATTTAGACTGATGTTGGGACCACATCGATCCAGTGGGGACCTTATTTAGCTAAAAATGAAGCCTTATGATGTAATCATATCCATCAGATGGTTGTTCTATGTGTGTTCCATTGTCTAATGATTCCAATGAAGGATCTTGTTTTCATATGTGGGTGGGAAACACGTGACCTTCATCGACGAGTAGAGTTTCCAAGAGGGTAGCTAGTGAGTGGATCCCTTCCTTTCCTCACTAGCTGATCTATCAGTGGAATCTGGAAATACAAATATGATGGAAGTCCTAGCATGTTTTATTAATTTCATGGATGTATTCCCTGAGAAGTTGGTGAATCTACCCCATCGACGTGACGTTGAGTTCAGGATAGACATTCAACCTAGTGCCCATCCGATTTTGATGGCTCCCTATCAGATAGTGCCTTGTGAGATACAGGAGTTACTTATTCATATTAATGATTGGATGAAAAGGGTTTTTTGACCTAGCATGTCACCATGGGGTGCTCTCGTCTTGTTCGGGATGAAGGCAGACGGTGGAATCAGGTTGTGCATAGACTACCAGAGATTGAATTATGTAACAGTCAAGAGCCGTTACCCAATCCCGAGGTTAGAAAATCTCTTTAACCAGTTGAGGAGAGCAGGTTGGTTCTCTAATATCGATCTATGATCTTGGTATCACCAGTTAAGGGTGAGATACAGTGATATTCCAAAGACTAATTTCATTTGTAGATATGGGTACATTGAGTTTGTGGTGATGGCGTTCAGTGTTACAAACACACCAGCCTTGTTCATGGGGCCCATGAACTCCATATTCTGGGAATATCTTGACCATTTCATAGTATTCTAAATTGATGACATCATAATCAACTCAATATCATAGGAGAATCACATGGATAATCTAAATATGGTTTTAGAGGTCCTCTGACAGCCCCAACTCTACGGGAAATTATCCAACTGCAAGTTTTGGACATGATAGGTACACTTCCTTGGACACGAGGTTTCTAAAAATGGGGTAGAAGTGGAAAAATAAAAGGTCAAGGTGATTTCATTTTTGGTTTCACCCAATAATGTGGTGGAGGTTTTTAGTTTCCTGGGTCTAGTAGGTTACTACCAGAGATTCATTCCCAACATCTCCCAAGTTGAAGTGCCTTTGAAAGACTTGACCAAGAAGGACTTGCCTTTTTTCTGGAGAGAACAATGCCAACAGCCTTCTATTATATGAAGGGGAGGATGGTTAGTTCCTCAATATGAAGCTTTCTCGAGGGAGGGGTCATATTTGAGGTGTTCTGTGATTTTTTAGGCCAAAGAGTGGGATGTGTGAAGATGCAACAGTAGGGGTGATCTCTTATGTGTCTAAGATGTTATGTCCCCATGATCATATCTATGCTACCCACGATCTGGAGCTTGTAGCGGTCATGTTTTCACTAATTTTGTGGCGGAATTACCTCATTGGGGAACACTTCATGGTTTTCATGGATCACAAAATCTTGAGTTATAGCTTCTCCCAGCAGGACACGAACCTTCGACAGTGAAGGTGGATGGAGTTTCTCCAGGAATACGACTTCGATATTTCTTACAACCCATGAAAGGGGAATGTGGTGGAAAATCCCTTGAGAAGGAAGTCATAGAATGATGTAGTTCAATAATTGGCAGATACTTGGAAGGTGATGGAAGATTTGGATTCCCTACACTTGGATGCAGGGGTGGATGATGGGAGAGGTTGCCTGTTCTAGATGAAAGTGTAGTCCTCTCTGTTGCAGCAAGTAGAGGAGTCCCAATGGGGGGACTTAGAGGCTAAAGTGATGTGTTACTATGTTAGCCAAGGTGATTCTCCAGAAGGATGGTTGTAAGACAAGAAAAATCATATGTTGTTCTATAGAAAGTTTTTTTCCCCAGTGGGAATGTGCGAGATAGTTCTTGGTGAGTTCCACAACTCACCCCTAGTGATACAACCAAGAGTTTCCAAGTTTTATCGGGCTTGAGGGGTCATTTGTTGTGGCTTGGGGTGAAATGGGATGTGGCAGAGTATGTGTAAAAATGCCTCATGTTTCAGCAAGTGAAGGCTCAGCACCACGTCCTAGGAGGTTTGTTACAAACTTTACATGTCTACAAGTGGAATTGGGATGAAATATCGATGGATTTCATCATGAGAATACCCAGGGATCTGGGAGGATTTGATGGTATCTTAGTAATGGTGGACCGGCTAATGAAATCAGCTCAGTTCCTCGGAATAAAGGAGTCAAGTACAATGGATGCCATAACACAGAGGTATGTTGATTAGGGGGTGCGGTTTCATGGAGATCTGATATCCATAGTCTCTAATCAGAATACCTAGTTTGCCTCATGGGTGTGGAATGGATTTCAACATGATTTTGGCACCCAACTATTCCTTAGCACTACCTTCCTCCCCAGACAGATGGGAAGACAGAGTGCACCATTCATACATTAGATTATATTCTACATGAATGTGATTTGGACTTTGTGGGATCATAGGAATGACACTTACTTCATGTAGTGTTTTCCTATAACAATAGCTATCACTCTATTATTTTTATGTCCCCGTTTGAATCCTTGTATGGGAGGACGTGTCGCTCACCCGTATGCTAGTCATAGGTCGGGAAAGCATGTGTTCTTGGCACAAGGGTTGTGAAGAATAGCATGGAAAAGGTTCATCTTATCCGATAAAGGATGAAGATGGCTTAGGATGGGAAGAACTCATATACTGATCATAGGAGGACACCTTGGGAGTTTGAGGTAGGGGTCCAATTGTTCTTGAAGGTCTCCCCTCATCGTGGTCAACAATGGTTTGGTAGGGGAAGTAAGCTTTCTCCCAGGTTATTTGGACCCTTCAAGGTGTTACAGAGACCCAGAGAATTGACGTATCACCACAGCTACAGAGGGTGCACGACGTCTTCCATGTGTCTCAGCTTCATCGGTATCTACACGATGACTTGCACGTCCTCAACTAGGGGGATATGGATATTGGGGACTATGAAACATTTGTAAGGAAACCAATGAGGATCAAGTATTTTGAGGAGAAACTACTTCATGGGATGAACCATTACCCTTGTTCATGCGTTATGGATGCACGGTAGCCTCCCAAAGAGTACCTGGGAATGGGAGGAATAGATGCGCATCCAGTACCCTAATCTGTTTTGATTTTTGCTCTTATTTTACTTGATTTTAGTGTAATACTTGATCTTTTTAACTGTGAAATGTGATATTTTTTTCCTTGTTCTCTAAGTTTGTGTCAAGAGTCCAAATTGTGGGGAGGGGAGTACCTGATCCCTAATCAAGATCAATTAAAGTGGATGCGGTTAAACTCGTGTGAGCGAGTCTATGCCGCTCAAAGAAGGGAGTATCTGGATGTGGGGGATGGGACTCTCTAATCCATATGACTCGACAGTGTGACCTTGACCTGTTTGTCTAGATTCCTGGTGGAGAAGAGCGGTATCATATCTGTGATTGTTCAGGAGATAGATGAGGAAGAGGAGTCCATAAATATCGAGGTTGTTCTGGATTTTGAACAAATCATGGGTGGTTTGTCCTTGAGAGGTATCATATGGGGGGTGTTCGGACCTCTCTTTTTAATATGGGTTTTTTCTTTTGATTCTCAAGGATGATAATAGTTTGATAGGTATCAGATATAATGGCTCAGACCCTCCTGGACTAGTTCCTTTCCCAAAAAACTAAGTCCCACCGAAATGGTGGCACCGTGATGGTGACACTGTAACGGTTGCACACCGAAACGGTGGCACTTTTCATAGTGTCCCACCAAACTGGTGGCACAATGAAGGTGGCACCCTGACAGAGACATCGTTACGGTGCCTCACAAAAATGATGTCTCACCCTTTTTTAGTTTCTCGAGTTTTTCCAGTTCCACCCCTGCTACGTATCTTTGGATATAAAAGAATTTAATACCCCATTCTAAGCCTATTTAAAGCCCATAAATGATATCTAAAATCTTTAAGAGTCAGGAGACCATTGAAATACCAAAATTTTTAGAGTTTCCACAATTTCACGCCCTTTATCTGTACCTTCCAATTCCACCCTACTAATCATTTTACTCCATTTAAGGTGGAAACCTTTTGACTGATTACTGTTATGGCCACCACTCCTTTGGGAATTATTAAATTATAATTATTTCCATCGTGTGTAACCATACAAACACATGGGGAATCCATGATCGATCTTTAATGAAGTTCAATGATTCATTATCACAACTCCACAATCTCACCATTTTATCGCACGAGAGTTTCATCTTCTTCTTCTTCACCTTGGTTGGTCTCTCGCTTCCTTTTCTTGTTGAGACTAGAGTCCCTTTCTCAAGGCTAGTGGCACACCTTTTCTAGATCCTTTCTTCTAACCCTTAGAGTCCTCATAGATTCTCCCATGAAAGTCGTGCATCCCTAGTTCTTGGTTCATGGAGAAAAACTTCGATCTTTGATCATCTAGGTAGGGTTCTTCCTTTGTATCTCTTTACTGTGTATCATGAAGGGCAGGTATTCAAGTGTTTCTACATGGATGGGTGACACCAAATCTTTGGAAAAGATAATAAATAGTTTTTAGTGAATGATTGGGTGTATTGATGATGCTGGTGCACTTTTATACCTTTTCTTAAATGTTTTTAATTATAGGGATTATGTCCACTGAAAATCACAGTCATTGGTGGCCCCTCCTTTCCCACTAATATAATTATGTGTCTGAAAATTTCTATCATTAAATGGATTCAACCTAGAAACAGATTAATCATGTAAATTTTGTTGATAAAATGGTCCCCTAATAAATAATAATCCTTCTGTGGTCACCTTGGTTAACCAACAACAGAAAGGATATTAGTGAATGGTGTGGAAAAATATAGAAATTTCCTTGATCTGTTCTGGGAATATGTTTGTTTTATTATTTTGATGCATGTGGGGTGATTTGGCAGGGATGGGATCTCAAGTTTTTCATTTGTTGGCTTGTGGATCCGTTCATGTAGGTTACGGCTTGGTTTGGTTATAGTACTTTGAGGGATCTCATGGATCCTTTTTATTGTTGTGAATATACAAGAGAACTAGGTGTGAATGTTTAAATTGATGTTTGGATGCCTTTCCCTCATGGGATTGTAGGTATGTTTTTTAGTTTCCTGATAGTGAAGGATTATTTAAATGAAATCTCTTGGATATGAAGACAAGACCGAGTTAAAAAGGGAATAATTTTCTAGGGATTGAGTTGTGTCTTGATTGTGGATATGGAGTTTCTTATTAATGAATAGTCACAAGGGAGTTTGTGCATAGGATAATTTTAGAACACCTAGGTTGGGAAGAGTGGTTTTACCTATATGTATATTTTTAGCTCTTATGTTTATTATTCACGCCCCACCCAAGTTGAGCACTTCGTATCAAACACACCCAGTTCTCAGGGGAGGTTATTTTTCCCAACACTCCTATCAGTGGATGGTTATTAAATTTTTTATACTCCCTTTCCCAAGTAACCCAAGACTCTCCGTGTAGGCTATGACAGCCTGAGGTCCATTATAGCCCATGATTCTTTAGGCAGGGTAGTTATGGTGGTTGGACCAAGCATGTACGGGCAGGTTGTTTCCCAAGTGTCTTCAGGATGAGTCCAAGGTGACTTCTGTCATGGAAATAGTCATTTGGGCCTAGGTGTCTGCATGTATGGTTACGTGTGGTTGTGGCCCAAGTGTTCGCGGGTGGGATGTGTTGATGTGGTAGCCCATGTCTGTGCTGGTGGGGTATGGTAGTGGGACTGTGGTGAGAATGGCAGGGAAGGTCTGACTCCTAGGATGTCTTTAATAACTACTGGGAAAGTGGTGCGGGGTACCCAACCATAAATGTGTTATTATAATTATTTTAATTGACTAGCGTTTTTTGGTGAGTGTTCCTTCATAAGGTTTGGGTGGATAGTTTCCTTTATATGTACTTTGGTTATATCATTTTCTCACAGTGAATTAGCATGCCTCGCCACTTATTCATGATAGATTTTGGTTTTCCCTTCTAAGTATACCTGTATACTCACCATATGTATATAAAACTATTTTCAGGATTCCAGGGGGACTTTGGGGATCATTTTAGATCGTACTAGTACCAAATTTTGGATAGTTGTTGTTTCTTTTTTTCTTTTATTTTGTTACTTCCCTTTGGAGTTCTTTTAAATTTTAGCACATTATTATTGGAACTTTTGTATGGGAAAAATTTTTTTTTAATTTTATTTTACATTCAACTTTTTGGTGTTGTTGAGATTTTCTGTCTTATCTATTGATCCTATTAAATGAAAACGTGTAATGCCTTCCATGTTACATGTGATTATATACCCTTGGTGCTAGTCGCTACTTAGGGGTCTATTGAAGGCGGGTCTCAGGAGTCATTATCTATCATTCAACTTGAAGTAGGATGGGTTTGGGAAGTTTCTGTCCCTTCCCTCATCTTGGTGATGACGGGTCGTGGCAAGGATGGATTTGTTTGAAAACCGGTTATTTTGATAGAAATGAGAAAATTTTAGGTTCCTAAAAAAATTCTTACTTGTATCTATCCCAAGGTGGTAGGTAGGATCTTAAAATATTAACATATGGATCATGGTAGATGATGTATTATTAGATACAATGGGTAGCCAATAGAACCCCCATAGAATAACAGATGTGTTGTCTAGTAGATAAGTTCTCCTCATGGGTTCATCAGATGGATAGTAAGACATTGGTGAGATGGTGGGTTGTATCAGGGGTATTTTAATAACTAGTTGGCTAGTGATTTTCTGGTTATTTTCATTATGTTTTAGGTGCATAAGAGGCTCGGGAAATAAAATTTGGCTGATTATCACTCCCATTCTGTCTTTTTGATCCCCTTTTGAGAGGCGATGATTCTGAGGATATTACAATTATGAATTGAGGTACGTTCATTTTGTTTTTTCCATTATTCATTCCCCTTGACTTAAATTCAATTTTTTATGTATTTCTATTGTTTTTTCTCAATAATTTTTCTAGGGAAATGTGAATTCATCTGAGATTTATGGGGAATTTTATCTTCTGGGAAATAGGGTATCCCAAGAGGTAAATTTTACACCATTAGAATCAATTTTATTTAAAGTATAGTATATGATGAATTTAATATAGGATTCAAATTTAATTTATTTAAAAAGATGAAATAATCAGTGTAGGGTGATAGGGATTACACTCAAAGTGGTTCTAGGATGTTTGAAAAAATTTAATTAGTGGTTGGTAATGGTTTTGGTGTGATAATAATGCTTGATCAATATTTTGGAAATATGAATATTTTGGAAAATAAATATATATATATATATATATTTATAATTAATTATTTTTTGGTTTTGGAATGAGAAATATTCTTGGGATCTTGAATATTTCTTGTATTTCTTGGAATATCATGGAGGTGGAATGCATAGGATTGGGATGTTCTTAGGCAAGACTTGATGTAGCTCAGTGAGCGGTTAGCTCAATGTTTGTGTTCGGTTTCCCCTAAAATATAAAACCATATATTTTTTATTCTTGATATTTCATTAATTTATAAATTCAAGGTTTTAGTAATGGGGTATATATGGGTCTAGTATAGTAATCATGTTAGGTGATGGGTGGCTTGATCCTCATGAGATGAGACCATGTGCTCTTAGAACATCAGTGATTTGGAGTCACCCTGGAGACTAATTTTTCAAGATTTGAGGGTAATTTTGAGTTTATGTGAGTCTTTGTGAAGGTATATTGTTTTATTTTAAGATAAATATCTCCTAAAATAGTTTACCTAGAGAAACATGGAAGGAATGTGTTGATTAGGGTTGAATAAAAATTGGTGAGACAAGTATATATCTCATGGATGATGAGAACTCCCTCCTGATGTTATAGGTGAGTCATGGGAAACATGGTGAGTGGGATATTTCCTTTAGTGATTGGTATATTATGTTATTAATGGTTTCCTTTGGGTGACATGCTTAGGGATATATCTTTAGAGATGTGATAGGGGACCAATTCAGTGTCTTAGGGGTTGTTCGACAATTAGCCTTTATCTTCCATGGAGGCTTGGCATGAGGACCATGCATATGAGATAGGTTCATGTAGTAAATTATCTTTTTTGATGGTCCCTATGTAGTATTACCAAGATTTACGAGGGAAATTGATGAGTTTGGATTAGGCCTTGAGGTTTGGGTATAGGTGAACCTTTGGCCAGTGATATCACTAGTGGGTAAAGGGATTGAGGTTGTGTCGATGAGTAAAGAGTGTGGCCTATTTGGATGAACATTTTGATTCAATTATAGTTAAGTGGAGAATTATTTTGATAAAGTGATATGTATCATGTGATGAGATTACTAGGATCAACTGGTGAGTTGTGTGGTGGGATGTAATGTGGTGTAATATTATTGGCGGACCATACCATGATGTGTATCTGGTCTAGATGCTTGTGGTTACCACTATATAGTATTAATTGATGTGTATCTTCCCTAAGGACCGTGTATTATAATATTATTCCATGTGATGGTCATTCCATATTCCTTTGAGTATTGGGTTGAGTGCTATTTCATGCTATGCTTGGGACAATTGATGACTATGTTATGTTTCATTGGGTAATGGTTCGAGGACCTTTCCATGTGTGGAATGGGTCAAAGAATGACCATTCCATGACACCTTTGTATTAGTTTGAGGATTTTTGGAGACATATCGTGGGTTATTGTTTACACATTGGACATTTCCTTGAAGAGTCTTGGGTCGAGGACTACCCTGGGAAATGGGATATAGTATGATGGATGATTGATGGACCTCTTTAGAGTAATTTGGGAATGGTCTGGTCTTTTGAAATTATATACATTCCTAGTATTTGTAGGATTCAGGCCGTGGTATAGGAAATGAACCTAAACTATTAATTGGGTGTGGGTTAGTCATTATTTCAATGGAATGAGGAAAATGGAAGATTTTTATTGTACCAAATCATGTATGGTTAAGGTAAAGGTGGACTATTTTTCTCTTGATGACCTAATGCCCTTGTGTTCCACATTTGGTGTCATTGAGGATTGTTTAGCATATTGATACATAACAATAATGTTAATTTTATTTCATTTCCTGGTTTACACATAAATGAATGACATCATATTTTAGGGTTTCTTCATGAGACCCTACTATGTTTTATGAACACTTCCTTCATAAGTATCATAGTGCACATTGAAAATTTATGTCTATATTTTAGTTATTAGAACTGGAAATATAGTGGATCAGTCTTGGCTATCATGGGGTAATCATGAGATTAGGATAAGGACTATGTATGGATTTTGGTCCAATGTGTGTGTATTTTATTTTTTGTTTATTTCTTATCTGGGATCATCCCGATGGGTGACCATTGTACAAATATTTTCTATGGAAACATAAAGAATGTTATTTCCTATATTTAGTTTATATAATATAATTACATTTTGATTATAATTTTTTATTTAAATGTTGTATGACTCTAAATCAATGGAATAGGCTCCTTATTACATGGATTATGCCCTGGCCACAATTAGAAATCCTCTATTGTACATTGAGGAATTCTTGAGGTCATGTGGCCAACAAAGATCTTGGAACTGATGAGTGTCATGGTGTGGGTCAATAAAAAGTGTAATTAGATAATTGTTCGGTTTTAATATTTGGGAAGATGGATGAAAGGTCATCTAGGGGTGTGTCAGAGTATGTGATGGATACCAGACTATTGTGTTAATAACACCTATTTCAGTAGGAATTCTGGGATGTTAGGGTACTTGTTATTTAGTTATGGGTTATTGATGGCATAGACGTATGGTTTCACCTTAGGTTATGCACATAGACATTAAGGTAAATAGTTTATTATGGTTTGGATCATAGTCAGTTAAAAAGAGGCTTGTTCATGTATATTGGACCAGTGAAGATTAGTTGTATCAATTTATAATAGTAGGCATACCAGAATCTCATTAATGAGAGGTTAAAATGGTTCAATGTTTCAAAAGAAGTTATGGTTTATAGTATAAAATAGTTGATGAATTTAACTTATATGGGATTTATGTATTTGATTTGATGGTATGCCATGTATATATTATTCCATGAGGTGTCTGGGTGATGAGCATGAAACCCTTTAACAAGGGATGTATGTCGACCAATTTTGGGTCATTTCAGGCATGGGATGTTGTTGGGATCTCAATTATGTCATGGTATACATGATAATATATATGAGGAGGGGAATGAGTTTCCATAAGGTTGTAGAACCCCTGAGTGGGTTGTGTAAATTCATGTGGCATACCTTACGATTAAAATCAAGGCTGGTTTCAGAAGGTAGGACTAGTTTGGTACTTGGTATGGTTGCATTGGATGCGCTCTAGGATAGTGTGTGGGAGACTTTGGATAGACACACATGGTTCTATAATTATAGTTTTGTGGTGGGTGGTTGTGTGTTATGAATGGAAATGCATAAATTCCCCTATTTTGAAGAGGGGTAATGATTGTACTACAGTTTGGATGAGATTGAAATTCATGTGGTTCATGTTCAGTGTGTTAGGAACATGTCCACAGGGTAGATGGTTTGGGGATAATGGTTGTATGAATTTTTTTAAAAGGATTAATGGGAGTGTTCAACTATTGAGTTTTTTGTCCACTATGTTAGGTAGAATATGCAATCCAATGAGTAGGTTCTTGGTGGATCACTCTACCTTGAGGGATGAAGAAGATTTAATGTGGATTTTGGGAAATGTATAGATTTTCAAGGGAATGTGTGGATGAATGATGCATGTTTCCTAGAGGGGTGTGATTGATTCATGTTTGTTTCCATCATAAATTGTTAGTTTTTTTAGATACACCAGATTATTGTGATTGTGGTAGAATCGTGGTGGTTTAGGTTTGGGGTCACTCTTAGGGTAATGTGATTGGTGTAATCAATGAGATAGTAGTACGCATAGTGACCCATGGAATTTGTTTATAAATGAGATATTCTCATTAGTACTGAGTAATGACATTATAAACGGATCTATCTACCATAGTACAGTCGATTGGAACTTTTTCTATGATAATGGTTGTTGGGGATGGGAGAGTGTTTAGGTTGAGTTACATGAATGTTATATTAGGGCCCATTTGGGGATGATTCAATTGCATCCGTCTAAGGGAATCATTATTTTGGTGATTTTACCAATCTATAATTGGATGGTGTGACCGTTGTTTTATATAATCTTTGATTTTTTTCATGAATGATATTTCAGGGGAATCAGTAATGCGTTGTAGTTTTTTGTTTGGAGAAGGTGACCATATACGAATGGGTTTTTCATATCCAGTCATTTAGTGTGATGGTGGATAGATTTTGGGATATAGTTTTTTAGGTATTTGGATTGGTGGAGGAAAATAATGATACTCATGGGGTGGGGAAAATCATAAGAGTCAAGAGTTTATAGCCCATGAGTGGGAAGTTTCATGGAGGGGAGACCAATCATGGATGGTTAGAGTGGCATCAAAATATTGGTTCAAGGATGAACCTGAATAATTATATTTCCTTATTAAATACTATCTTTAGTGTCTAGGTGTGGTTATGTTTAGAGTCAGTGAATCGTTATCATAATGAGGTGTTTTTAGCATGATATGAGTGTTAATCAGATTAGTGAATTGTCAGTGCTCAAGTGAGAGCACGATAGTTAGAATAAGTTGTTATTCCCATCATGGAGTTACACTAGGAATCGATCATGGAATTTAGTTTTGGTATAAGGACCCAAAACAAAATATCCAAGAGTCATTGGTTTCTTTATTAGATTATAACTAAATATAAAGAGTTGCATCCCGAATGATAGAATAATTTAGTAGTCATGAAAAACTAGATACGTAAATCAATCACGCATTACACATACAAACATAAAATAAAACATTGCATTTTCATGGACAAAACCATTATTGCCCTTATAATTTCTATATTTATTAGTCATAATACACTTTATATCATCCTTTTAAAAGAATACATAAGAAATGGGAGAGATTAGATCCTTCATTAGGGTATTCATAAATAAGAATCTAACAAGTCATGAATAATATTGAATGAATAAATGAAGATCTAATAATACAAAATAAATAATACAATGATATTGAAACATATCAATGAATACTGGAAATAAATCAAATAATCACATGTATATAAATAACACATTTCATAATGATGGAATACATAATGTAGAATATCTCAAACATAATATCAAGGAATCATGCTAAGGCATCTTAGATAAATTGGAATGACCTTATCCAAAAACCCAATCTAGTTTTTCTCAACATTCCAACTTATGAAACAAGGTTCTATGTAATTAAGGGCACCACACATTACTCAATATGGAAAATTAATTCATCATATTAATAAACAATATAACATAATCAATATAACCTATTCAATAATCCTTCCATCTTGGAAGAAGTATCATATGAAATATGAATAATTTCCTTAGTCAAATGGATCATAAACCATATAGAGAAATAATATGAATTGTTTCATTACAACATATATGTTTTGAAAAAGAAATTTTCGTTTTGTTTTTGAATGGATATACAATAAATAGATCAATAAAAATTTTATTGAGAAAACAACATTTTAACTTTGACATTAGTTGTTTGAAGTCTAAAATATTTTAAAATATTAAAGGAAATGTTTTTTTTAAAATCACCTTGTCAAAATGTAATGGAATCATAATATCAATGATTTTTCATGATGTATGGAAAATATATTCATGTCGTAGAGGTTAAAAAACATTCTTTTCACACTATAGTTAAAATTTCATAAAGTAACCCAATTAAATAACAAAAAGAGTATCCCATTTAATGAATTTTATAAAAGCTAAAAATGAGTTAAATTTTTTTTAATAAATAATTGGACAATTTCAAAATCATTATTTTATATATATTATGAATATTTGTAAATGTATTAGAATGATTTTTCACTGAGTATAAAAATAAGGTCAACTTTTCGTAAAAACATTATTTCACTATCATGAGTACTTAAAGAGATGAAATTAAAAGGAAAACGTATAATTTAAAGAATTAAATAGGTAAAATAATATAAATTTAATTTAACATAGAAATATAGTATAATTTCCCCAGTATATACATAATCATAAACAATCCCAGATAATATGAGATTATGAAATAAACCATTACCTCATGTTTGACTTCCTTCATATATGTATGATAAAAATTTATAATATATATATATATTTGTTATAAATATATTCTATAACCATATTAAAATATATCATATAATATATTATTTACATATATTCAATCATCACCCATTTACTAACAATTATTAGTCAAAATAACTATTACGGGTAATAACTACTCTGTTTTTCATGTATATTTGTGATCATTTGTTTTAGTACTTATAAATTGATCGTGGTTAAATAATCTATAGAATTATAATAATGATATAAATTTAATATATATTCATTGTATATGTATTTTTTCATCCATAAATTTTTTATATTGAAAAATGAATTACACCATTCCTGGATATGGTATGTCATACATACACATGAAAGATGTTTTAATTTTTTAATAGATTGAAAAAAATACATTTAAATATTTATTGACCATTATATAATTTTTATTATATAATATAAATCGTATATATTCATAAAATACAGCCTTATTATCATCCATGTACAAATAAAACGAAAAATTAATCACATTTCTTCATAGAGGCGGTAGTCTACATGTATGCACAAGAAACATTCTCATTTTCTAAAAAAATGAAAGATAAGAAAGTAGCTATGATATTATAAATATAAAAGTATAATTTTGTTACAATATTCACATATATATATATTTATATATTAAATCCATTATTATAATCAATTATGAGAAGGGTTGATCTAAAAAATTACATGACTTCGCGTGGTGGTAGTCTTCCATACACATGATTGATAGATTTCTTTCCCATATAATGAAAATGGTAATGGATATATTTTAATACACTAGAATAATAAAATATCAGTATATGTAATATAATATTTTTAATTTTTATTTTATTTGGAGAATATTTTATGGTGGTGGAAGAAGAAATAAAACAAAAACACTTGGTTATGAACGATACCTATTCTTTATACAAACTCATTATGTTTGAACTAAAATATTTCATTATAGGGTTTCATAAATCAAATATCCATTGGAAGATATGATTTTTTGTATTTAATGGATTTTTATGGTGTTTTTATGAGTCAAAAATGAATTTTTAGTTTTAATAAAAGAGAATAATAGGATCCCTTTTATAATTGAGGCGAGTATCACCCATCAATTCTTTTGAAGTATTACAACAATATCAAGTAAAATTCTTTGAAAAAAATGTACAAAGTGAATCATATAAGGTGTTAATAAGGTTAGGGATGAAATAAAAATACTAATATGGTTTTAGAATGTTTCTGTTTCATTTTAATCGTTATCATTTTGTTTTAACACCTATTAAGCCTATATTAACCATACCTATGGTAAAATATTTTTTACTCATTTTACTACTTATCATGACGAAAAATAAAGATTAAATTATTATCTAATATTAATTATTATGATTCAAAAAAATTAATCCATTCTGTCAAATTAAATTTTATATAAGTGGACGAATTTAATTTTAAATTAATCTTATAAACGTGACGCAAAATATGATACCAATGAAAATGTTTTCTTAAGTATAAAAATATTATATAACAAAATTTCACATAAAATTTATTCTATGAAATAAATATAACTAATAATAATATTATTTTAAAACTATTACTTTTCCATCAATTTTAAAAGAAAATTAATCTCTTTAAATGTTACAAATTAAATTAATGTTTTTAATAAAAATCAGTATTTTCCTCTATTGGTCAAAAAATTAATCATTTTGGAAAATTCACAAAAAATAACTCTAAGATAATTTTTATATGATGATTTAAAAAATTAATTTTAATTTTATCAAACTTATTATATAAAATTGGAAAAAATTATTTTAAAATAAGTATTTAGAACACGAAAATACAAGTTATTTATCAAAAATTTATTTTTATCAGAAAATTAGATTTATTTTTATCCCATACATAGAAAATATATAAGATAACTGGAATTTTTTTATTGAATATATAATATAAAAAATTAATTAAAATCATTCTCCAAATGTGATTAATTTAAATTATTAGGCTAAAAATAAATTTTGCACATAAAAAATTTAAGTAAACATGTCTTATAATTTTAAAATGATTATTATTTACATTTATAGTAAATTAAT
Source organism: Viscum album (assembly GCA_963277665.1). Lineage (NCBI taxonomy): Eukaryota > Viridiplantae > Streptophyta > Magnoliopsida > Santalales > Viscaceae > Viscum > Viscum album. Next base: position 1,664,698,575 of record OY728143.1, on the reverse strand, counting down.
TAAAACTAAATTTATTTTAAAATGTTTATTATTTACATTTAGGTAATAATGAAATATACTATAAAATATCAGGGTGACACATTTTACCCCTATATAATTATTTTTTCCCATAATCTTCCATTACTCTAGTAAAAAAAATGAGGATACTTCACCATCATCGAATCCTTAGGTTTCCACATAACTTCTTCAAATTTCCGATTCCTTTAAATAATTTTAACTCAATGGGTAATCTTATTAAATATAACTTTATATCTTGGATTAAATTTTTATATGGGTTTTTCTATATAGGAAAGATCATTATCTTGTGTTATGACCTCATATTTTAGTACTTGTGAAGGATCAAATATATACTTCCTCATGAGAGATCATTTGAAACCATCGTGAACTTGAGAGAGGTTTGGTAGTTGTTCCATGTGATAGGATTCATTCCCAACTCGATCAATAATCATGAAGAGGAAAATATACCAATGTATTTATATTAGATTATCCTAAAAGATAATAATCTTCTTCCATAGATAAATTCATAGAAACACATTCTCACAAACTTCAAACTTCTAATCTCATCGACTATTATCAATATAAAATTTGTATTGAATCTAAGATTCCTTGATGTTATTTTGAATGGTTATCACATTCTCTTCCATTTCATAATCTAACTTAGGTCTCCATAAACTTATTTCTCTAGATTCATTCTAGAAATTGGCAATTATTTCTATTGAGTGCTTCATAAATATCCATATGAATTATTGATTAAAGATTTTGTTTGAAGAGAACTCAACTGGAGGAAGGTGATGACACCAAACACATTTAAAACCCATTTAATAATAACTAATCGTATTATCTAGGGTTTGAACAGTCCTATCATAATTAAAATATTTTTTTATGATAATAACTAGTATTGTTACTCAACCTTTTATCTAGAGCCTACTGATGACTTCACAGAAACTTCTTGGCAATACTTAGATATTGATCAGATACAGTTGAATGTGGTACTCCATGAAACCTTACAACGTACTTAATGTATATTCTATAAATATCATAAAGTGATAGATCACATTTTATAGAATTGAAGTGTGCTGACATCATAAGGTTATTGATTATAACCCATCCATCATTAGGGATTTTTGATGTTTTGGGGAGTCTGAAAACCAAATCCATGATGATATTTTCTAATGAACATTATAGCAATGGAAGTGGATGTTACATCCCATTATATTTAGTCCATTTATCCTTAACTTTATGAAATACTAGGAATCAGGATATATACTCTATAATATATCTCTTCATGTTGTCCCACCAAAATTAGTCTTTCAGTTCTCTATACATCTTCTTGCTTCCATGATGATTAGAGAATGATGAATGACGTGCCTCATCCAAAAGATCCATTTTTAAATCTAGTGTGTATGGAATACATAAATGGTTTTTTAAACTTATCACTCCATCACAATAAATATTAAACATTGTAACATTTGTAACCATCTTCAGTATCTTCACATACTCCTTGTGCACCTATTTAATCGTCCCATAGATAGATGGTTGAAAACTCATTTGTGAAAAAAATATTTATCCCCTTACATTAAGATGTTTAGATCAATACTTTTAAATTCATTAAATATTAGATATATTTTTATCCTCATTATATATAATATATCATCTAATTTATTGAATTATAGAATAATTTAGAAAGTTCTCTATAAAAGGGTGGTAATGTATCGACAAATCATAATCATTGATCAACTATAAATATATTATTTATAATATATTCATCTCCTTCAATGTAAATATATACTTTAATATTTTATGATTTTTATATATATCAAAAAATTATCAATACATATAATTCCACTGTATCGTCATTGAAAAAAATATAACTGCCAACCCTAAATCTTATGTCGATTAATGTTTCTAATGAATTTTTAATTCTAGAGAGGCATATGCAATCACCATGTTATTATTTATGATGAAACATCTCAAAAACTTATTTGGATTCATTAATAATGACTATAAACACTTCTCCGCTGTAGGGTAGTGTATGAACAATATCATTGACCATCGTTCTCTTCATTTCATTGAAACCTTCTTCACATTAATCTATACATAAGAACATAAACCCTTCTGATTCAACATGGGAAAAGAATATATAGTCACATGAAATCTACCATAAAGAAATAGTAATATCCAACAAACCTAGGAAAACTATATTTGTCAATTACTTTGGTTGGACTCAAACATTCCTCAATAACTTCCATCTTTAAAGGATCAAATAATTTAACATATCTTCAGATTATATGGCCAAAGAATAAAACATTATATAGAAGAAAATCAAAATATGTAAAATTAGAATAAAACTTATCCATCCTCAAGTTGATTAGAATAATTATCAAATTTTATTCATGGTCTTCTTTAATTTTTAAATATATACTAATATCATCTATAAATACTACCAAAAACTAATCAAGTTAATCTCAAAATACTATATCTCTTAAATCAATAAATATATTAGGAGAATTTTTTAGTTGAAATGGAATTACTATAAATTCATAATGACATCACCTAATACGAAAGGTTGTATTATGTATATTCTTCTTCTTGATCCTTAGTTGATGATATCTTGATCAATGATCAATATTAGAATGATATAGAGATCCTTTTAATTGATCAAAAATATTATTGATATAGGGTAGAGGATACTTGTTCTTAATAGTGATCATGTTAGATTCCAACTAATAAATGAAAATACACATTGAATCATATTTCTTCTTACCAAAAATAACATATGCACTCCATGGTGAATAACTAGGCCAAATGAATCTCTTTTCTATATTATCTTCATTATAATTCTTCAATTATTCTAAATCAATTGATTTTATTCTATATGGAGTCTTTGAAATAGGAATAACAATAGTAATGCATTCTATTGAAAACACATCTTCGTGATTTTGGGAAGACTACATATATCCTTAGGAAATACATAAAAATATTCCAAAATAATAAGGACTTTTGAGTATCTAGTTTCTCACCAAATAATTGAGATAAATATACATCATGCATATATTGAAAACTAATATGATAAAATTATTTTTCATTGGGGTATCTAGTTTATCCTCGCACTGATAGAGAATTCCAGGTTGATTTGGAATATCAAATGTAACTTACTTTCCCCAACAATTAATATGATATCTATAAATAGAGATCCAATACATACCCAAAATTAAATTAAATTCAAATACATGGATAAAAAAGGATTAAAAGGAAGATCCATCCCATAAAATTCTTCTAGATATTAGCTATAGACATTATATGTCGTCGTTCTAGCATTGTGTGTTTTCAAAGCTAAATCAATATCTAATTGTTGAGATACTGATGTGATACCTTTAAACAATTCTTCAAATATAAATGAATGGGTAGAACTAGGATAAAATAATACATATGTAATCCTTGAGTGGATGATATTTTTAACTTTCACCAAGTCATTGGCAACTTCTACGTTATTTCAATAAGCTTAACATTCCCCACTATTCTTCTATTTTTGTATGTTTCCTTGATATTTTGGAATTTTTTTAATAGTTTATCATCTCTATATATTTAAATAACAATTCATTGATGGATTCTCCCTTACCCTTGATTTCATGAGCTTGATGGCCTTTTTCTCCACACATGAAGAAAATATATTTTTTATTTTAAGCATGTACCAAGGTCTTTCATTCCATAACTATTGCATGTTGAAAAATTACCCTTTATAATTTTCCCCTTATGTATTTTTTCTCAACTGACTTGTTCTTATATTTATTTCCTTGGAAGTAATGATACATTGAGGATTATTTCTCTATCTTCATACCACATGATATTATATCCTTATTTGGTGATATTTTTTTCAGACTAGTACCCTTAAAAGGATTGGATTAATCCCATCAAAGAAATATTAAATCCTACTCTTTTAATTATGAACATAGTCCAAAACATTATTTTATAACCTTGTAATGTAATATTAATATTTTTTAACACTTTCTTTTTCCTTCTATCTCAGCCTCTAGAATTTTCTCCCCAGACCAAGTTTTTGTTTGTGAGGAAACTATTTTTACAAGAAATGTTGATTAAATTCCATCCATTCCAAGTTCACTATTTCCTAATCATCCATATTTTTTTAAAAAAATTATCACCACATATCCACATAACTTATGCGATAGTTAATAGTATTGAATACTTTTACTCATTCATTATATTCTAATGAAAGAAATATCTTCTCAATGGAATGTATCTCTTGATCAACTACAAATGGATTTTTAGTCCCATATTGAGGTTTCTGACTCATGAATTGGTATAATATTGTTACAAAACATTATGGATCCTTGTTGTTTTCATATTAGAACGTTTATTTATACTTTAAATATCCTTTTTCACATATTATTACATGATTTCAGTCATAATTAACTATATAATTACCATCCATGGATAATAATGTCATCTTTCCTGGAATACAAGATACATAAAACTGAAAACATAAGACAATAAAAAAAATTCTTTATTTATCATCAAATATGAGCTCATAACTTCTATTGATACCTTACATTCTCATATGATATCCTGATGCTATCATGAACAAAATGGATTAGCTAAAAAACCTAGTAAGGAAATAAGAATTGGAATAAAACATAGAATATAGGATAGAAGGCATAATATGATAACATAAAGGAATTTAATACAAATAAACATATGAAAAAATAAAATTTATAACATGGAAACATATAATAATGGAATCATAATAATTTTTCAAAAACATATAACATGACATAAACACGAGAAAGGATAACTGCCAAGTCTATATAATAAGATGGACTAAGTCCCATAATAGAATTAAGTTCACTCCCTATCCTAAAATGAAATCTCATGAGACTAAACATTACCAAATGTATTGGAGCACTATCTAGGTTCACCCATCATAAAATTTTATTGAATATGTGTGCCACATGAAGAATAAACCTATGGGTTACCCATGGAATGAAATGGGTTTCATATTCCTGTCACAAGGGAAAAAATGAGCATATAATAAATGCTTAGATTATAGAATGGATTAAAAACATACATGGACATTCATAAGGTAAAATGGATATAGATCATGATAAGTGATGTCACACTAAAGTGAATTCATGTAAAAAATAGTTTTTAAGAGACTCTATAGATAAAAATTTTATTAACGCTTATGGAAAATATTAAAGATTCTTTAAAATGAAAAAAGAATATTTGTTTGTATAAAACCATAAATGAACCATGATAGTTTTTCATTATAAAATTAGTGGTTTTAAAAATATAATAGTTTCTTGAAACATATTATAGAGTGAACTCATAAATAGGTATGATTTCTAGAATTTCCCTTATATTAGGGATTGATTATCGGGAAGAATGGAGTAGGGAACCTTTTAAAATCACATATATCCTAGATAAATAAGGATGAATAAATATTGATACCTTATTTTGGAATATATATAAAGAATTTAGAATATGTAAATAAAATAAAAGACAATATCATTTGGGTAAAAAGGGAGAAATAATAATGTAAAGGAATAATGGATGTTCGAGTAAAATCCCTTACCTTATGTCCAGAGGTGTTGTTCACTTGATCATAATGTCCTGAATAACAAAATTAGGTTCATTAAATAAAAAATATAAAACCTTTTCAACATTTAATGTATTTATTATAATGTTATTGGGTTCATTTGTGGATTTTTAATGGATTATACTATTTAATTTCATCATTTAAGAGTGCTTGTTTTCGTAGACTTCATTATCGGTTCACTTGGATAATAGAATGGAAGTTCATGTAAAATGGAAATAGAAATCCAAAATTCAAGTTATAAGTTACTAATGCAAATAAATTGTCTTAAATTATCATATATATAATTTTTTATTTCATTTGAGGATGAATCATTAGATAAAATATAATAATAATCGTTTATGTTAAATTGGTGTTTTTTTAAAAAAACGAACTCATTTTGTTTTATCATTTACTATTGAGTATATAAAATGGTTTAAAAACATTACATAACATATAATAAATTTATTAAAATCTATTTTAACTATAAAATAAGTTCCAGGACCAACCTTGATAACGGTAATAGAAATTGAAAACTTCGTCTTTCATCAATACGATGAATTAACACACAACGGATGATGTTTTTATTTTATTTATAAATGTTGGGGGAAGGGAGGTGATCATTAATTATTTCACCAGCATATTAAAATACTAATATATTCATGTTACTGGAGTTATCATACCATTTTGATGAGGGATGGGGTGGGGATAAAAAATGAAATGAAAGTAAATTGAAAAGAAATTAAAATAAAAATGAAGAATATTTTAGCTATTGTGTTTATCCTACTTGAGAACCTCTTTAGGGGAATGGTTTTGCTCTTTTGATGAGACCAGGATCTCTTAGACGTGGGGAAGGGTCTAGGGAAGAGTATTGGGTAGAATTTTGACACGTCATAATACTTGAGAGGTGTGAGGAATATATGTGGATAGGGGTGGTATTTATAGTGGAGGGGAGTGGTGTTCTATTATTATTTAATCATTAGTTCATTAGTTTGGCTCACCACTTGAGAATTTATCCTAAATTATCATATTTTACTATTGACAAAAAAATCATGTAGTTTAGAAAAATACCAAAAAATTACCATATCCATTTTTTGACTTATATAATTTAAATATAAACTCCATTTTATGAAAATAATTTTCAAAATATGAGTAATTTAATTTTCAATTAAATCATAATTTACTTAGAAAATATAACTTTTAAAATTATAACTATTTTTATAATACTTTGAAAAATTTTGTAAGGTCTCATAACCGTATTTAAAAATCATATAACATAAAAATTTTAATCTATGAATACATTTTGTGAAAATAAATTTTCTTTTGAATTATAATATTAATGATAAAATTTTAATTGAATATTTATGAATTACAAGAATACAAACACATAATTATTAATTATTAAAATATTCATCTACTTATACTAAGATATAATGATATCATAATGTCATTTATAATATGCCTAAATTTTATTTATACGTTAATTTGTGAGGTTACTATTTATTTTATTTGGTTACTATACATAAGGGTCACATTAATATTCCAAAGGTCAAGTTATTATTTCAATGATATAGGTTCATTATATTCTATAAATACTTATTGTTTCACTCATGCTTCATTTATAATTTTCTTACATTGCTCTATATGTGATGTTTATGTGATTTATACTATATAGTATTATTATAAAAAGGGAATTTCCATTGATAAAACATTATATGGTTACATTATTCCCCACGTATGAAATTTATCACTCAAATTTTCATTTTACAATCTATGTTGAAAAAATGTGTGGGTATATTTTTTTATCACTTCTTCTGGTTCCCCTTATACCTCTTCGTGTTTATGGTTCTACCATATTAATTTAACCTAGTGATTAGTCTTGTTGCATAATACATTATCTATATTATCCAAAATCTTCACTTGATGAACCTCATATGAGAGATCATTTTCCAACTATACCTCTTCTGAATTCAGTACATGCAAGGGATCTAGTATGTATTTCCATAATAGGGATAAATTGACAAAGTATTATACTAGATACATGGTAGGTGGAATTTCTATTTGATAGGCCACATCTATAACATGATAATTAATCTTGAAGGGTCCGATGTACCTAGGACATAGAATTACTTTCTTACCAAATCTCATGGTTCTCTTCAATAGAGATATGTGGAGGAATAATGTGTCACCATCCATACACTCAAGGTATCATCAACTATTTTCTGCACAACTCCTTATCGACTTTGGGAAGCCTTGATGTGTTTCCGAATGTTTTTCTCCTTCTCCATTATTTCTTCAACCATTTCAGGTCCTATCAGCTTAAGTTCACCAACTTCATCCTAATATGCTGGTGTTAAGCATCTTTTCCCCTAAAGGGATTCATATGGAGCCATTTGGATGGTATAGTGTAAAATACATTTGGAGGATAATTATACAAGAGGTTGATATTGGTCCCATCCTCCTTTGATGTTAATAGAATATTATCTCAACATGTATTCTACTGTACTGATAGATCACTCAGGTGGGCCATCATTTTGAGAATGATAGGTCATAATAAAGTTCATCTCAATTCTTAAATCATGTTGCAGACCTTTCGATTAATTCAACGTGAATCTTAGATCTCGGTCAGATATAAAAAATATTTATAGACCATTCATCTTTAACACTTCATTTATGTATATTCGTGCAAGGTGATCCAATTATAAGTCCTCTCAAATTGAGATAATGTGACATGTCTTTATAAGATGATTCACAATAACCCTCATTTCATTGTTCCTTATAGATGTCTTTGGAAGTCCATTGAAAAATCCCATGGTGTTGTTTTACAATTTCCATGTTTTTATGGGAAATGGTTATAGCAGACCATTATAATTTTTCCTTTTAAATTTAACTTTTTTACATACCAGGCACAATGATTTATATTTAGCAGTCTCATAATTCATATTTTCCCAACAACAGTTCTCTCATAGTTATTAATACATCTTTTCACTCCCTAGGTGAATAAAGAAGGTTGAAAAATGTGATCTATATGAATGATACTTTTTTATCTGTAGATCAGATAGTATACAGAATCATGTCCCAAATCATGCAACTCATTCCAAATCCAATCAGAATTCTGAGGATTTCTCATTCCTGATAGCTTCCACCCATTTCTGCATTTCCACATAATTTCGTTGAGCGTTCCTTATTTTCTCTAGGAGGTATGTTTGAAAATTAATTTGAGAAAGGATTGATGATGTTCCTCCTTTAATAATCCCCATTTATATACTTTTCAAGTCAACTATGATTGGAACCTTCAATATTATTATCATTGATAAAGATACAAGATCTTTTCTACTTAGTGCATCTGACACCTCATTTTCTTTACCAGGATGGTAGTGGATTGAGAATTTATAATCATTGTTGAGAACCAACCATCTTCTCAAGAAAATATAAATCTCCTTCTATGGGAATAGATATTTGAGACTCTTCTGATCAATATAAATCTCACATTTCTCCCCGTAGAGATAATTCTGTCAGATTTTCAATACAATTATTATAGTAGGAAACTCTAAATCCTAGGTGGGATAGTTTTTCTCAGTGATTTTTAATTAACTTGAGGCGTAGGCTATCACTTTATCATTTTTCATCAGTAAAATACTTATTCCATTCTTTTAATCATCCTTGTACATGTTAAAGAATTCACACCATTTTTTGAGTGTGAGTACTGGCGTAGTGATAATCCTATTTTTGTTCCCCTTAACGCTTTCCCCACATTATTGAGTCTAGAAAAACTTCACTTTTGCCTATATCAACTTGGTAATTGGGGTTTAAAATCATGATAAGGTCTTCAAAAATCATCATTAATACCTATTGAGTCCAAGTAAACTATAGATATCCACTACATATGTTGCTTTGGGCCACTCTTCAATAACCTTTTCCTTGGAAGGGTCCTCATATATCCATTCTTCTTTGATTACATTCCCCACAATTGACACTTCCTCCATATAGAACTCAATTTTTTGTACATTTTATATAGTGTTTTACTTCACAAAATCATTAGCATAATATTAAAATGCTTCTCATGTTCCTCCTTTCTCTTGATATATATCAGAATATCATCAATAAATACTGCCACAAATTTTTCAAGGTAATCTTTATATGGTACATTCATTAAATTCATAAAATGTTTTAGATCATTAGTGAATCTGATGTGGATCAATATTAACTCATAAATTCTATAAATCATTTGAAAAGAAGTCTTGGGAATATCTTCCTTCCTCACCATTAGTTGGTGATATCCCAACCAAATGTCAACCTTATAGAAATAATTATCCCCACATTGATGATCAAGCAAGTCATCTATTTGTGGTAGGTTATACTTGTTCTTTATCATGATTTTATTGAGCTCAATATAATATATACATAGGTTAATTGATCCTTATTCTTAACAAATAGGACTAGTGCACCCCATGGTGAAGCACATGGGAATATGAAACACTTGTCCAGATTCTCTTGTAACTGTGTGTTAAGCTCTTCTTGATCAATGGTGTCCATTAAATATGTCTTCTTTGATATGGGATGAGGTCTAGGAATAATTTAAATTAATAACACAACCTCTTGATTCAGAGGAATGAAAGAAAACACTTTAAGGAATGCATCATATTAATCCCTCTAGATGGGCATTATTTAAGTATGATTCTCTCCATTGTCTCAATCATACGAACAAGATATTATTTCTCATAAGACAATAATATCCACATTTGAGATGATGATTATTAAGGAGATTCATCTCCCTCCTTACACTTGTACAATATTGGTGGATGATTTAGGATATGTATTGTGATCTACCATTCCTGAATGTTTATATGGGATTCATGTAAAGATATGCAATTCAATTCTCTAAATTGAATCAAACTCTACCAAAGGGACTATGAAAATATTTACTAGGAGGTTTACCCTGCAAACATTTAATTTTTTGGTGTTATAAACTTTGGATTAAATAATTGCCTTAATTTTTATGCTCAAATATAACTCAACTACCAAATTATGAGGTTGTGTTTGAATAGTTCTACAAAACATGAATGATATGAAAGAATGAATATAACTATAATAAAATATCATGTTCTCTATTCTTTAATTATTAACCAGCATACCTATCACGACATCATTTTTTGTATCCACCTCAACCTTAGTGATAATATATGACCTTCCTTCCTTCCTTGGAGGATGTTATTGATTTCCTCTGACAACACTTGTCCAAGGGCATTATTTTTAAAAATTCTATTGTTCCTGGCAGGTGAAACACTACACTATAGGCTGAATGTTGATCTGAACCTTCCTTTTTTCTTCCACATTACTAGGATTCTTCATATCACTTCGACAGTTACTATCGATGTTCCCCTATCTTCCACATTTTAAGAATCTTTTGGTTACCTTTAAGAAATTTCTAGGATGCAACTTCCCACACTTTTCTCCTGTCGAGTATTGTGACTTATTTACTTCATGGGATGTATCTCCCACATTAAACTCTATTTTCCAACTTTTTTCAATAGTACCATGGGACCACTAAGAATTTAAAATCTCTATTTCAATGTTACAGGAACAATGAGAAATCTCATCGTAGCTATCAAAGTCTCGAATCACTAATTATATTCATATACTCTCATTTATTCCTCTAAAGAAGTGACCACCTTTTTTTAGTGTTCATGATGAAGCCAGATGTGTACGTTACCGGAATTGTGATGTATTCTTCATATGCACTGATGAAATCATCATCCAAATACTTTAGTCCAATCAATTATCATTCCCTCATGAGATGGAGGGTTTGGGGAAAATATTTATTGAAACAAATTCTTAAAAATTTTCATTCCATGGAATAATGTTTCTCATTAGAATTAGGCATCTTTATCAGTTTCCACCATTGATCATATTCCCCATAAAAACAATAAATTGTTATCACAAAATTATATTCTTTTGAGAATTGGAGGAAAAATAATATCTTCTCAATGGAGTTAATCCATTATTATAGAGTGAGGGGATCATAAGACCACGAAACATGGGAGGCTATTTCCGCATGAAGGATCTCATAACAACTTACACTTTCTTAGGAGAATGAGGGTGTTCTTCATGATTGAAGATATTATTCATAACTTGATCCAGTTGTAGAATTGTTTTCATGAAGTTTTGAATACCCATTCCCATCATATTTATAATAATATTAGGGAAACCATCACATTTATTATCACATTAATTATTGGGCATGTGTAATTCTATTTCAATCCATTAAATAATAAAAAGAATGTACAATTAGGTGTCTTGAATACTAATCTAATAAACACAATAAAATGAAACTTTAAACAAAAATGGATAAAAATATAATGTACAAGTATATCCTAACTCATGATTCCCTAGGTTTTAATCTAGTTTATCTAGGGTATATTTCATAAAATATATTCTTTTGAGTTTTTTTATTCCCTTAAAAATTTTTTGCAATGAGATTATAGATTTACCAAAGCATATCCTTCGAAAGTGTAAAAGTAGGTACAGATTAAGGCCATTTTCATGTACCAGGTTTCTATAATCTTGGATCGGAACACCATTTCATGGTTTTTACTCCTAGGTACATCTTTTCCAGAACCACATACACATATAATATCCAGATTTAAATGTATTTACTTGATAAACCACTTACTCTATACAAACCAAAATTTACAGTTGTTTCTATTAAAATGGTTGTATCCCTGAGGTTAATACTAATTTTCTCAATTCCTTATATCCAAAAATAACTTTTCCTTTGTCTGATACCACCTATATAGACCCTATACTTTTCACATACTATTTATTGAGTTCATAAATTATTATCTATAAATTAACATTCCAAGGATCAAAAAGTCTGGTGTCTTAGAAGACTATGTGTATAAAAATTAAAACATGGGAAATAATAAAACATTTATTTATTGATAATTCAATATGATCTCCTAAATTTCTTTGATCTCATAAATATTCACAAGATAACCTTTGGATAACATGAGAAAAATTGATAAGCTAAAAATCCCACAAGGTAATAAGAATATGAATAAAACATAGCACACGGGTTAGAAGGAATAACATGATGATGTAGTGGAATGGGACCTGAATAAAAACAAGGATGAATACCTTGTATAACATCGGAACATATAATCATGGTATCATATGAATGTGGAAACAATATATAACATGACATAAAAATGATTCAAGGCTAACCACAAATATTGCATAACATGGTGGACAAAGTCCCATAAAGGAATGAGGTTCACACCTTTTACCAACATGATGTATCATGTGACTAATGTTTTCCCAGTAATTTAGAGAACTATATAGGAGCACCCATCATAACATGTTAATGAATATGTGTTCCACATGCAGATTAAACATAAGGGTTACCCATAGAAAGAAATGGTTATCAAAATCATGTCACAAGGGATAAAAAATGATCATATCATAAATGTGTTGACGAATGAATGGATTAAAAACATACATGTACATTAATAAGGTAATATATATATATATATATATATATATATATATTATTTTGGTCAAAATTAAGTTAATACATATACATATATTATTTAAGATACTTTTGAGATAAACCATTTTTGTGTGGTTTGAGTAAAATATTAAATATTCTATAAATCCAAAATGGAATAATTGTTTTTATAAACCAGAAATGAACCATGACATATATTGATAATAAAATTAGTTATATTATTAAATTAATAGTGTATTGTATTATATTATATAGTTTACTTATAAATGGATAATAATTTAGGAAATTCCCTTTAATTAGTATTGCTTATCGGGTAGAGTTGAGTATGGAACCTTTTAAAAATAAGTATATACATAAAAATAAAGGATGGATGGATATTGATACATGATATTGGAAGTTATACATAGAATTTGGAATATTTATATAAATATAATATAAAATTATAATTTGGGTAAAAAATAGGGAAAGAATAACCTAATGGAATAATGGTTGTTCATGTAGAATCCCTCACCTTATGTCGGAAGTAGTTTATCACATGATTTTAATGTCCTAAATAAGAAAATTAGATTTATTAATTAATAAATAAATAACCTTTTATATGTGTAACTTATTTATTATATTTTTATTAAGTTCATTTATTTCCTTTTTAGTGAGTTATAGTGATCAATTTCATCATTCGTGAGTGCTCGTTTTCTTAGTTTTTGTGATCAGTTCACATGAATAAAAGTATGAAATTTCATGTAAAATGGAAATAGAAATCCAAAAATTAATTTATTAGTAATTAGTGAATATACATGACGTTAAATGATAATATAAATTATTATTTTTTATTTTAAGTGAGGATGAATCATTAGATAAAAGTTAATGATAATCGTTTAGGTTAATTTGGTTGTTTTTCAATCACATTGAACGTGTATTGTTTTATCATTTAGTATTATATATATATATATATGTGGATCCAGAACATTAAATAATATATAATAAATATATTATAATCTATTTAAACCATAAAAATGGTTTTATGATCATCCTTGAATAAGGTAATTGAAATTTAAATCTGCATTGTCCTTGAATGCAATGAATTAACACCTAATAGATGATGTTTTAATTTTTTATTATAAAAGGAGTAGGAAAGAGAGGTGATGGTGAATTATTCCATTAGAATAATAACATTAAATCATATTTATGTTATTATAATTATCATACCATTTTTATTATTATGTGACAAGAGAAAATGAAAATAAAGGAAGTTGAAAACAAATTAAAAGAAAAATGAAGAGTATTTTACATGTTGGATTTATCTGCTTTGAGTACCTCCTTAGAGAAATGGTTTTGGTCCATTGATGATACCAAGAGATCCTGTAAGTGGGAAATTGGGTAGAGACGTTCATTTTTTATAACTTGGAAAATTACTAAAGCTATATATGTGTGAGGAAAAGAGGGGTGGGGTGGAATTTATAGTCGATGGGAGGGGTGGTTTCACATTATTTAATCATTAGTTTATTACTTTGGCCCACCACTGTAAACATGTTCAAAGTTATCACATTATATATAAAAATAATTAAGTATGGTTCGCGATTATGTGCTTAAATCAGTATTAAATCAACAAGGACTAAATAAATTCATGTATTTAGCATTTATCATAAATTAACATATTTTACTATTCCCCAAAAAATCCAGTATTTTATAAAAATCCCAAAAAATCTCCCTAACCATTTTATGATGTGTAGAATTGAAAAATCAACTAAATTTTATAAAAATAATTTTATAAATATTATTAATTTAATATTTAATTAAATTCATCATTTACGTGGAAAATACTATTTTTCAAATTATAACTACTTTTATAACAACTTGAAAAATTACATAAGGTATCATAAAATAATTTTAAAATAATAAGACATAAAAATATTAATTTATGAAAACATTTTATAAAAAATGTCTTTTAAATTACTAAATTAATTAGAAAATCTTAATTAAAAATTTATGAATTACAAAAATACCAACATTTAATTAATAATTTTTAAAATATCTATGTACTTATACTATGATATAATTATATCATATTTTCACTTATAAGATGCATAATTTATTTTACTTTAATTTTTGTTGTTACGATTCAATTAGCTGGTTTATTATTCATAAGGGTCATATTATTGTTCCAAATATCTAGTTACTAATTCATCAGTATAGGTTCCTTAAATTATAGAAATAATTCTTATTTAACTCATTCTTCACTTATAATGTTTTTTATTTTATTCTATATTTTATTTTTTGTGATTTATAATATATATAATAATTATAAGAGTAGAATTACCACAGATAAAACATTGGTTAGTTACATTGTTGCCCACAACTTGATTTATGTACATCTATATAGAAATAATATTTTTATCCCTAGTTGTACATTTAGCTCAAACTTCATTATCATTCCCAAAAGGAAAATCCCTACACATATTTAGTGCATTGAAAATTTATCCTTTATGTCTACTGGAACCATTTCTCAAAACATTCATTCATTGGATTATATCATAACATTAGTTATTATAATGTAAAATTTCAAAACTATTTCCCGGTAAACATTAATTAAAAATTTTATACATAGCGAATATCATAAAAATAATCATTATTTATTTTGTGAATGATCTCAAATTATAAAAATGTTTTCAAATTTAATATTATGGTTTGTAAATTAAATTTTGATTAACCCAATCATATCCCTTGGGGCTGTCAAAATAGTTTCTCATTAAGGGAATACTCACTATGCATTAGAATGATGGTCGGGATATACTTATGGTTATTTCTCTTATATGCATCTATTAGGAAAGAAAATCCACTTATAGAATCTATACAGGGATTTATGTCTAGGAAAACCACATATTCTATACCTTATACAAACATTAGTATGTCATCATATACTCATAAATATCCTTAAAGTTAGTCATATGGATATATTCCCTAATCTAGGTTTTCCTAAATCCAATTCCCTTGGTTTTTACTAAACATCCTCTGATTCCAACTATAAAGACACTAAACCTAGTAGCCTAGATTCAAATTTTACATTATTAAATAAGAAAAAGATTTAAGGTATCACATACTAAAGTCCAAATAGCATATTAGTATTGGTAAAAATGATAGGGACTTAAATCACACAATATATTTGAAAATTTAAAATAGAACATAGTATTTTATTTGATAACACTATTATTCCCTTCGGAATATCCATGAATATCAATCATAATACCCTTCCTAGAATCCTTGGAAATGTAATCATAATAAATGTGTGAGCTAAGATGCTCAATATGTGTATGATTACAACATAAGATAATATAGAATGACTAATATAAATAATGATGGTAAAATAATTCCATATAAATACTCACATAGTCTAGAAGCATATCAGTGGGTATCCTAACAAATTAAACAATCATATATGTATATATATAAATATATCAACAACTAATTTCATGATAATGGACTACCTAATTTCAAACATCATGAATATACCATTGAGGCCTTATTCAAATACATCTTACATAAATAGGTAGTGTAAGAACTCGTGTTTTTAGAACGGGTCAAAATTCCAACCCTGTTTGAATTTTTGACATGTCCCTTAGAAAACTGGTGGAAATGGGCAGTTTCTAGAAATTTCCAGAGTACACATTGTGTATATGTTAAGCGATTACCGGCTATGTTCTCTCTGAGTACATGTCGTGTGATGAACGTGTAGAAATTTCATACTACACGGCGTGTAGTTATAGACACACCTTGTACCTTTGACCATGTGGAGGTCATACATGGTGTGTGGGCCTGCTGGGTGAGTAGAATCATTTAAATCAAGTACACTACATGTCCCCCTTGGACTCGCCGTGTAGTCTAGCCATGTGTGAGGGATATACATGGTGGGTGGGTAAGTCGGCGAGGAAGAGAAAAAAAACCAAGCACACGTCGTGTACCCCTAGGTACACACTGTGTACACATGTCGGCAGGTTCTGGAAAGTATGTCGGTGGAATTACAGTTTCCATGTGAACAAATAAATGATATACCTGGCATTTAGTCCTAAAGTACATGTCGTGTAGTTTCTTTTTTTGTTGAAACGGGAAGTAGCCTCTTTTTGAGGTTCTCGACAGAACCTCCCCCACCCAAATCGGTCGGATCTTTGATGTCTTCCCGTTTCTTCACCCGAAGTCGGATTCGATCGTGGTTGGATGCATTGTAACCCCCTCAGTACGGCCTAAATTCCACTTGATCCATTTTGTTTGAATTATTTTCTATAATTAGTTATAGGGGTTTCAGCGGTTTTGATTCTTATATATATTTACCACATTCTAGAAATAATTGGACGCTATAATCGGAGGAGTAGCATCGTACGAGTCTCAAGTAGGTGGTGTAGGCCTATTTTTGAATTTTTGTGGGTGTTTGCATGGCGCAGCCTTTGGCACATTTTCAGGTATTTTGAGTGGGACCCATCTTATCTTCTATTAAATATTGAATTAATTATTTGACCTATATGATTCCTTTGGGTATACCCTGCCACCGGTTTCGCTTGAAAATGGCCGGGAGAGGGGTCATTGCTCATTGAGGCATTTTTCCCGGGGATTCCAAAATGGTATTAATTGAAACATATTGTTTTTAAACTATTCAGGTAAGTTTATTAAATCTTGATATAAATTTTTAGAGGCATTCAAGACCTCAGTACTGTTGATTTTTAGCCGTTGGGTTATGTCATTTCTACTGTTTAGAATGTTGTTCCAGTTTATGTGTTCTGTTTAATTATGTTATATATATAATTACTGGATTGTATATGCTGGAAACCTTTTTGTTGTTTTGGGCATGTCCCAGATTTTGTTGAGTGATGTGGATCACCATTTGGACTTGGATCGGGTTACGTTGGGTGGTTCTGACCACAGGATTGGGTGTCATGGGTGTCGGTTGAGTTAGGATGACTATTATGTTTGGCATCGCCTGGGATAATCGGATGGCAAGGCCATTAGACTTGAGTATCATGGTTGCAGGGACACGAGGTGTCAGAGGTGATGTGGCTTGGGTACTATTTTGCTGATTACCTCTCACCCGGAAACATTGAGAAGTGTGCACATAGAGAGACTCCATGATTATGTGGTTTTGAGCACTCGTGTGTGTATAGGCCCCCATTAGTTGCGGTTTAGATACTATTGGTTTGGGGGTGCTTTTCATAGGAATCCACATGGAAGGTGAGGAGCCTTCAGGGGATAGCATTGAGGCTATTGGTTTTGGGGGTAGAGGCTCGCCGTTATTTGAGGGAAAACATCGTTGTCCCTCTGGTTACATTATTTGAGGGCGGATATCACTGTCCCTCTGGTTACATATTATGGAAAGGCATCACTATTCCTCTGGGTTACTATTTCTTGGGTGTGCCTTCGGGATGTCGGTACTTGAGACACATAGTGTCAAGAGGAACTTGGTGCTGTGTTACATGTCAAAGAATCCGGCATTGGCCGAAAAAGGTGACAGTCCATGGTGGCTGTAGAGCACCAGTGGATTTAGTGTTTATTTGTCCATTGTACTATTTACTACTTTACTAAATTGCATGACTACTTAAAAACTTATATTAGGTACGCACCATTGGGTGGTATTCAATTGAGATTTGTCTCACACCCTGTACGGTCCCTTCGGGATGCATGCAGACTTTATGGATTTACGTGCAGGAAAGAGGCAAGATTTAAGAGCTGGGATGTGTTAGTTGTTTCATGGAGATGGTATAGACCATGAGGTCTTACCTAGCTGGAGTTACTCTATTTTGTTTTCATTACTTTTATCAGCGTGCTTACCTGTTATAGCTACAGTTGGTTTTCCATTGGCGCCTTTTTATATTCATATATGTATGACCTACTTTGGATTCATGTTTGTTTGTTTAGTAGTTATAAGTGTTGTTCACCAAATTGTTGTGTTTGATTTTTACTATAGTTGTTTATATTTATTTCTTCCACTGTTTATCAATATTGAATGTGCTTCCGCTCTGCGGGTCTGGTTCGAGTCTGCTGAGTCATTTTTTTAGCTTCATATTTCTTGTTATACTTGGACCAGTACCATGAGTATTATCCTCCTAGAGGGTATAGCCTCCCCACTATACCTATATAACCCTCTCTGCTAGTCATCAGCCATTGGCATTCAGGGAGGTGCGCCAAATGTAGTAGCACCCGACCCATTTAGCATTGTTCGGGAGGATGTTTGGGTCTGGGTTGTTACAAGGTGGTTTCAAATGAGTTCTTGATAGGGATTTAGTGGTAGTGTTTTGCTGGATATTAATGAGATTGAGGCTTTTATTTTATTTCTATTGGTTTTACTATTTGGTATATGCTAGACTGGAGATAGGTTGTTACTAGAACTGGGTTTCTAGCTTGTGCATGGGTGCCTGTAGCCCCAGGTACGAGAGATGGACCAAGTTGTCATGGGTGGGAATTATTCTTTGCTTTTTCTCAGATTATAGTTTATATGATTTCCAACTCGGTAGCTCACTTGGTGTGTGATGTTATTGATTGTGATATGTGACCCTTGACCCAGTGCAGTAACGGATAATTGGACCTTGGCCTAGTATGGAAAGGATTGTTTTCCTGGCTTTTGATAGGCACATTTTTAGGATATTTCAATTTCATAACTGCATGTATGCTTTATTAAGTGATAATTCCATGTGAGTAATATCAATTTCCATGGTTTATCTATTTGTGGAATTGCACGTGACAGGGTATTTGGGTCTGTCTCTTATACGATCAGGTAGGTACTATCGGGTAGAGGTGATTTTGATTTCCCAGATTGGGAGACTCGGTCTTCAGTTTGAGGCAACATGGGTTTTCAGGACACGCATGGCCCGAGGTACTTTTAATACTTGGTTCTAATGAGGGGTAGGTAAGGAGGCCATGAGGCCAGGATTCTGGGGGCATGGGATGCGGTGGGGAAGAGTAAGGGTAGTAGTTATGCACTACCTTTTACTGATTTCCTTATCTACGTTGAATATATATGTATATATATATAAGCTGTCTGACCATTTATTGTATTCAGCGGGTTGCTACTACATGTCTTGATGGAGTGTCAAGAAAGTGAGGGTATAGTGCCACAGGTGCAGGATCAGGATCAGGATCCGGTGCAGGCAGAGCAGGATCCGGAGGAACAGGCTCAGGGACATGATTAGGTTAAGGATCCAGTGTAGGTAGGACATCAGCCGGGTTTGGCATCATTTGGACAATGGATCGATGAGAAGCTCTGAGCTAGTTGGGTGTGGGTCTTGCATGGAATCAACAGAGGCGTGTAAGGTACAAATCCATCTATGGCATATCTGAAGTGGGAGTTTCAGTCGCAGCACCCGCCACTTTTTCAGGGTGAGGGTGGTGCACATGCAGTTGAGAACTAGAAAGAGAGTATGAAGATGATCTTTGACCAGCTCGAGACGCCTCCAGGGTGGAGGGTCAAGCTGGAGACATATTTCTGTAAGGACCGGAAAAGCACTAGTGGGATGTACAGGTTAAGGCTCATAGGCACGAGGGACTGGCATGGACGGACTTTGAGGATAGGTTCTTTGAGCACTTGTACCCAAAGACAATGAGAGCAGAGAGAGCTCGGGATTTCTTGAGCCTTCACCAGGGAGACATGTCCGTCATGGACTATGCATCTACATTCAATGAGTTGACTCACTTTTCATCTGGTATAGTAAGCGATGACGTGGATAGAGCAAGGCTCTTCAAGTATGGATTACGACACGCCATTAGGATACAGGTGAATATCTTCATAGTGGGTTCTTTTTCATTAGCGGTGAATCAGGCGCTCAGAGTGAAGGGAAACCAGTGGGATATGCCTCAGGTTGGCCAGACGAAGGCTTCAGGTGACAGTTCAGATAGCAGGAAGTGAGGATGGTATGAGTTCCAGCAGTCCAGTCAGGCGATTGACTCAGCCAGGCAACCTCGTAGTAGTGCATCAGTGGTTTTATTTCAGTGTGGACTGCTAGGACATGCTCAAACTTAGTGCGATAGCCCTCCAAAGGAGTGTTGGTCACATTGAGAAGTTTTGCAGACTACCTTCTCAGACAGCCGGTAGGCAGGGACTAGGACAGATGGTGGCATCTGGAGTTGGTTCGAGATCGTTACCAGGAGAGGTTAGCCGCAGTTTAGCTGCATGCAGAGGACATGATAGAGATAGCGGGATCCATAAGAGGAGTTAGTGGCCGGTGACTGGAGCAGCACCACGAGGAGGTCAGGCATCAGGTAGCCATACCTCCAGCCTGGTGCATGCTATGGAGCTGCCAGAGGTTGAGCAGGCTGTTGAGCTGATGATGGTTAGAGGTACACCATGGGTGTGACCTTTATTTCCGTGATTCCTTTTGGCATGAACAGTAGAGGCATGTCCATTTTGAGTGGACAAGATGCACAGGATCTATGTGGACTGACTAGATGCTAGAAAATGGGATTGGAACCATATCGGGTGCATGATATATTTATATATTTATATGAGATGCGTAGCATCAGGGGCATCGATGGTGCATTTTACATGAGGTGCCTTGGGAATCAGGGCATTGATGATGCAGGTTACTTGAGGTGTTAGGCACCAGGACCTCATGGAGGCCGACAGTGTTGTGGTGTGGGATACGTTGGGTGTTGAGGACGACAGAGGAGCACCAATGAGGCACATGCATGAAGATGCGTCATGGAAGGACTATGTGCCTGGAAAATAGGTTGGTGATCCTTGGTTTGTTTTGATTTTTGTTGGGTTTAGACCGATTTAGGCAATTCCAAAGGTGGGGAGCCCCCTTGAGGATTTTTTCCAGAACCATTGAGACCGGGGAAGTCTGGGTTGCTTTGATCAGGGTGTTATGTTTCGTACCATCTCCAGGTTTCCTTTGATAGCTCAAGGACGATCTATATTAAGGTGGGGAGATTGTAAGAACCTAGGTTTTTAGAACGGGTCAAAATCCCGACATTGTTTTAATTTTTGACTTGTCCCTAAGAAAACTTGTGGAAATGGGCTGTTTTTAGAAATTTCTAGACTACACGCCATGTACTTTAAGTACACACCATGTATATGTTAAGAGATCATCAACCATGTGCTAACTGAGTTCATGTCATGCGATTACTGTGTAGAAATTACTTACTACACAACATGTAGTTATAGACAAGTTGTGTACCTTTGAACGTGTGGAGGACATACATGGCGTGTGGGCCTATTGGCCTGGTAAAATCATTTGAACCATGTACACGTCGTGTCCCCCTTGGACACACTGTGTAGTCTGGCCGTGTATGATGGATATACATGGCCTGTGGTTAAGTCGGTGAGGATGAGAAGAAAAACCTCGTACACTCTATGTACCCCTAGTTACCCATAGTGTACTCATGTTTTCAGGTTTTGGAAAGTAATTCAGCAGAATTCTAGCCAATATATGAATAGTTAAATGATATACATGGTGTGTAGTCCTAAAGTACATTTCGTGTAGTTTTTTTCTTTAAAACGGGCAGTAGCCTCGTTTTGAGGTTATGGATAGAACCCCCCCCCCCCCCAATCGGCTGGATATTTGATCTCTTCTCGTTTCTTCATCCGAAGTCATATTCAATCACGGTTGGATGCGTTGGAACCTCCTCAGTAAGGCCTCGATTCCTCTTAAGCCATTTTGTTTGATTTCTGTTCGAGAACGAGTTATATGGGTTTGAGCGATTTTGATTCTTTTGTAGATTTACCGGCTTCTAGACCTAATTGGAGGGTATTATCAGAGGAGTATCATCGTATGAGTCTTAGGTAATTAGTGCATACCTTTTTTCTTGTTTTCGTGGTTATTTGGGTGGAAAGGAATTCAGCGTGTTTTCAGGTATTTTGAGTGGGACCTGTTTTATCTGCTACTACATATTGAATTGATTGTTTGACCTATGGGATGCCTTTGGGTATTCCCTGTTACCAGTTTTTCATGAGTGGGGCTAGGTAAGGGGTTGTTTCTCAATAGGGAATTTTGGTCAGGGATGCCAAAATGGTATTAATTGAAAATTATGGTTTTTATACTATTGATTTTAGTTTATTAAATCTTGATATAAATTTTTAGAGGCATTGAAGACCTCAGTGTTGTTGATTGATAACCATTGGTTTAGGGTAATTCTACTGTTTAGAATGTTTTTCCTGTTTATGTGTTGTGTTATAATATTTTATATATGTAATTGCAGGATTTGATATGCTGGAACTCTTTTGGTTGTGTTGGGTATGGCCCAGATATTGAAGAGTGATGATCACAGGTTGGGCATGGTAGGGGTTACGTTGGGTGGTTCTGACCATGAGATTGGGCGTCATGGGTGTCGGTTGAGGCAGGATGACTGTCAAGTTGGGCATGGCCCGTGTTACTAGGATGGAAAGGCCATCAGACTTTAGTGGAATGGTTGTAGGGACACGAGGTGTCAGAGGTGTCGTGGCATGGGTACTATTTTGGTGATTACAGCTCATCCAGAAACCTTAATTAGTGTGACCACATAGATACTCCATGATGAGGTGGTTTTGACCACTTGTGTGGGTAGAGGACCATGTTAGTTGCAGTTTAGGTACTATTGGTTTAGGGGTACTTTCCATAGGAAGCCACGTGGGAGGTGAGGAGCCTTCAGGGAATTGAATTAAGGATATTAGGTTGGGGGCAAAGGATCGCTGTTATTTGAGGGAAGATATCGTTGTCCCTCCGGTTACGTTATTTGAGGGCCGACATCACTACCCCTATAGTTACTTATTTAGGATAGGAATCTATGTTCTTCTGGGTTACTATTTCTTGGGCATGCCTTCAGGACGTCAGTACTTGAGACATGCAATGTCAGGGGGAACTTTGTGCCAGGTTACATGACAGAGATTTCGGCGTTGGCTGAAGCAGGTGACACTCCATGGTGGATACTGAGCACCAGTGGAGTAAGTGTTTATTTTTTCATTGTATTGTTTATATATTTCCTTACAATTTCATAACTTCTTAAACACTTATATTAGGTACGCACCATTGGGTGGTATCCTACTGAGATTTGTCTGAAACGCAGCACGGTCACTTCGGGACGCGTGCAGACTTTATGGATTTACGTGCAGGAAAGTGGCCAACATCAGGATCTGGGCTGCGTTAGTTATTTCATAGAGATGGTATGGACCTTAGGACTTAACTATCTATAGTTAGTCTATTTTCTTTTCTTTACGTGTATCAACTTTCTTACCTGTTGTAGATACAGCTGGTTAGCCATTGGAGCCTTTTTTTTATTCGTATATGTATAACCTGATTTGGATGCATGTTTGTTTATTTTGTAATTACAAGTGATGATCAGCATGTTGTTGTTTTTACTTTCTGCTAGAGTTGAATTTATTTATTTCTTCTATTGATTATCAATATTGAATGTGCTTCTGCTCTGCAGGTCTGGTTCGAGTCTGCTGAGTCATTTATTCTGCTACATCTTTATTATTATACATGGACCAGTACCATGATTGTTATCCTCCGAGAGGGTATAACATCCCCAGTATACCTATAATACCATTTCTTCTAGTCGACAGCCTTTGGTGTTCAGGGAGGTGCACCTAGGGTAGTAGCACCCAACCCGTTTAGCACTGTTTGGTTTGTTGTTCGGGTCTCGGTCGTTATAGGTTGTTCCTTGGCCAAAAACCCTATCTTTTTTGTCTCACATTACATACCAATTCAATGAGGGGATATTTATTTCTAATCCCCATATTTCACTTAAAAAGTCCAATTCACTAATTATGAGAATAAAAATTACAACATAAACAATATGCCTTGCCTGACTGGTTATAAAGATATTACTTGTGCTATTTGAGAGGCAGTGTTTGGGCATGAAAATGATCTGGTTGAGTCAATATTGTAAGAGGAATAATTATTAGCGGATCCAAATATCCTTGATCCAAATAGTGTCATAAGCCCTGATGGGTATCCTTAATCTTTATTGAGTGCTTAATGGAGCATTGTTAAGGCTGACATAGTGCTTGCTATTCTTGGCTTCTTACATTATAGTATCCTTCCTTGTAATGTTAGAACCACTACCATGGTTCTTATTCTTAAATTAAAAAATCCCTCTATCCTTAATCATTATCACCCTATGAGTATGTGACACTTCACATTTACGATCTTTGATACCCTTCTCAATGACATATTAAGTATCCATCTAACACATTGGATCTCACCCGAGCAGTAAAGCTTTGTCAAAAAAAGATCCATCCAAGGGAAAACTTGTTTATCTCAGAAGATCATTGATGAAATTAACACCAAATTCTGTTATTCTAATTTGGTGGTTAATTTTTATATGGGAATGACCAATTATAGGATTCAGTGGAATTTCATTTTCAAAATTTTGATTTGTATGGGCTTATCCTCTTGGGTTATTTCATTGTTTTTCTAGTTTTTAATCTCCTCTTTGATGGTTTTTTACTTTTGGGAAGTAATTATTATTTCCAAAAATATGTATGTGGGTTGAAGAAAGGGTATCCTCTATCCTAGAGCCCTTTTATTCCTTCCTCGTATGTTCTCAGTCAACTCATCAATGAAGTTATTCGACATGGTACCACGAGTCCCTGTTGGTGCAAGCCCATATCATACAACACCTCCAATATAATGTTTGTGAATTATTCAATAATCTTTATGAATTTATAAATGAGAACTAATCATAGTTTTAATAAAATAATTATTAATTATTTCTACTGGAGTGGAGATGATTTTACTATAATAAGGGTAGCATTTACATTCTGAAGAACTGCATGGATAGTAGGGTTTCTTCTCTTAGCAGATGGCTGGAAATGTGGCATGGAATTTTTCCTATGGAGTATCATATAACTATGTAATCCCCTGGAAGGGTGGGAACCCATAATTTTTATCATATTGTTGCTAAATTTATTTTCCATTTTCATAACTGGAAGAATCATTTTTTATCTTTTGGAGTAAAAATAACCTTGGATAATAGTTTCTTATCCTCTATCCCATAAAATGAACTTTTGTTTACTAAATTTCTATAGAATGTGATCTCAATGATTGAATATATTCTTTCTTACTTAATTTGGAATGCTCATGAGGATGGGAGAAAATATTGGGTGTCATGGAATTGGCTTGTGGGGCCTGTCCAAGATGGATACATTGATGTTAAGAGCATCTCTAGTTTGTTGCATGTCATGTGGGTGAAGTTTTCTTGGGAGATTATTAAGGAATGTACCCTGTGGGGTAGATTCATGAATACTAAAATAGGAATAGGTGTAATTTGTACTAATGGTATTCATTAATCACTTTGTTAAGTTATTACTTCCCACATACATTCCTTTAAACCTCATACCAAATTGATTGTGGGAACTAGAGACATTTCCATTTGGAATCACAACTAGGTTGGTGTCCTTATCGGGTTTCATGGTTGTCCAGAAACTCACATCACCTTCATGAAGGTGAGTATGTATCTATTTTTTATCATTGTTGCATTGGACATCAATCAATATATTCCCTTTTATATGATTAATCATTCAAATGAACCGGAAAGATGTGTAGTTTCTACATCATCATCAGGAGATTTTTATTAAAATGATTACAGGAGGTTTTCCACCAATGTGGCCTAGATGGACATCTGGTGATAATACATATGTTTAATGTTAATACCTACTGAGGACAATTTTCTTACTTAACACCTTTGGAACTGAGATTTACCTATAGATGAGAATGTTAAAAAAACTGTTGTTAGCCAAGTTACAAGATCCTTATGCTGTAGGTATTTTAGAGTGGACAGTTTGAAACACCTTTCCTTCAATAGTGATTAGGCATTCCATGGGGTGAATGACATTGGAGACTTCATGGGGTTTTCTATCATGGATTTTATGAACCTCCCCTTTCTCGATCACTAGATTCATAGTGCATGGAATGTAGGTCCAAAGAGGAAATGTTACACAATTATTCATGAAATTGGATGCTAGTTTATTTGGATGGAATAGAACAAACCCATACATGAGGGGACTAAGTGAACTAGAAGGTCTCTAGCGGTTAGAATGAAGATCATTATTCTTAATATGGTCTGCTCATGTAGAAAATTGAATGAAGTTCCCTCTCTCACACTGCTTCAGGTGGGCCCCATTCAAATTTTTTCAAACAATCTCTGGAATTGGGTTGGATTGTTCCCCCATCCGCTTTTCCATAAGCTGTAAATTGATGGATAATTCAATATTAATTAAATAAAATGTGTTTTTTATAGTTCTAGACCACATGGGGTCAGATATCCTTTCTTTTACTACCCACAATTTCATAGTTCATTCCTTTCTGATCAAGGCATTGGAAATGATTATTGGTCTTCATCTTTGTATGAACCAAAATATAGATATTCCTATGGTTAAGATAGATTCTATCATTATCCATGGCTCTATGAATTTAAGGTGTAACATTCCATGGTCATTATCTTATATTCTGAGTAGGTGCAGGACTCTTATCAATGATCACATAGATATTATTCACACTTAGAAGGAGGGAAATTAGGTTGATGGCCACCTTTTCTCTATTGTGTTTCATCACATTAGTAGTTTTTCCCTCATACATTAATTCATTATATATTGATGGTAAGTGTCATATTGTAGGGGTTTCACTTGGTCTGCACCACTTCAAGCCTCCGTAGTTTCCTTCTTTTCCTTACGCTATTTTTCTCTTTGTTCTTTTGGTCTAACTAATTTGTACTCTATCTTTTCAATTGAAAAAACGATTTAATGATTATTATGATGGAATAATTAAAATATATAAATTTTTATAATAAAATGGATATTATTTTTTATGAATGTCACTATGATAATGATATCACTAAATTATTCTTATGGAAAACACCATTTTAAATTTGATGTTACTAATTTAAAGTCTAAAATATTTCCCAAATATCAATGAAAAAAATAAATTTAAAATTTATTGTAACATTATATAGTAAACATAAAATAATTGAGTGGTTATGATAAAAGTTAATTCTATTCATGTCGTATAAGTTTAAAAAACATTCTTTTCACACAGTTTTAAAATGATAAAATATTAAATCATTTGAAAAATGTAAAAAATATTCCTTTTAAACCATTTCATAAAAATTTAAATATGGGAATAATTTTATTGTTAAATAATTTCATAATGTAGAAATGTACTTTTATTTTTTTATTGAAAATATGCACATGGAAATGAAATATTCCCAACAATGTAGAAAAACAAGGTCTATTTTCCATAAAACTATTATCTAAAAATCTTAAGTACTTAAAGTGAAGAAATTTAAATAAAATAATTTATTTCATATAAATAATCATAGTATAATAAAATACACTTGTTTTTATTTATAAGTATAGAATAATTTCCACAGTGGAGACATAATCATAAAAATTCCCAAATAATTATGAGATTATGAAATAAACAATTTCTGTATGTTCAAATTCCTTCATATGTATCTAAACCACATGTATAACAAATATATATTTATTATTATTATATTAAATAAACACAATAAAATATATCATACCATATATTATTTACTTATAATCATTTATAACTGATTTATTATCAGTCAATATGAATGTTCTGGGTAATAACACCCACGTTTTTCATGTATGTTGTGATTGGGATGTTTCGGTACTTGTACATTGATAATGGTTAAATCATATATAGAATTATAATATTGATCTAAATATAATTTATATTAATTATATATTTTTTTACATTAATCCATAAAATATTTTGACTACAAAACGAATTACACACTTCATTGAGATATGAAAGGTCGTACGTATGATTGAACGATGGTTTCAATTTTCAAGGAATTGCAATAAATAAATTTAAATAATAATTAAAACATACATAGGAATTATTAAATAATATAAAAAACAAATATTTGAATAATCAATACTTAATACCACCAATTTAAAAAAAATGAATTACGAACCACATCACATTATGGAGGAGGTAGTCCTCATGTACACAAAAAAGATGTTATAATTTTTCAATAGATTAGAATGTAATATGATTGATGTGGTATTATAATTATGTAAGTATAACTATGTTATAAATATCATATATATTCATTAAAAATATCATTATATATATCTGTTAGAGGAGGTTATGGAAAATGAATGGCATCAGTTCGTGAGGCAGTAGTCTGCTATACGCACGGTTGATGGTTACATTTTCCATTTTGATGGAAGTGGATATGAATATAGGTTATTATATTAACAAAATAAAATATAGGTATATTTAATATACACTTTTTATTATTTCATAATATTTTACTAATATTTTAAGGAGGTGGAAGAAGAAAAAAAATTCAGTTAAGAATGATACCTCTTCATTCGACAACCTCTATAGGTTTTCACCAAAATCCCTAATAAACATTTTTTCAAAAAAAATGGATTTTTGAAATGATAAGTGAGGTATTTAATGTATTTGGGTTGTTATTTTATAAATAAAAATCTTTTTAAGTTTGAATAAAAGTGAATGTAAGATTCCATTTTATAATTGCGGTGAGAGGCACACTCATAAATTTTCAATGTTTTCTAATTATGTCAAGTCACATTCACTGAAAAAAATTATAAAAAATGTACCATACAGAGAGTAGATAAGTTTGAGTTGAAAATATATCAAACCAATGAGATTTAAGAAATATTTATTATTATTTTAATGATTATCATTTTTGTTTTACCCTTTGTAAACTTGTTTTAACTATAACCATAGGAAAATACTTTTTTACTATTTTTTCTATTCATTATGACAAAAAACTAAGATAAATTTTTTAAATAATATTTACTACAATTTTTCAAATTAAATACATATAATATTAATCATATAATTTAAAATTAGACTCTCAAGCGCTAAGAAAAGAGGGTTTCTATGGAAATTGTTTTCTTAAGTATAAATAATTAAATGAAAATTCAACATAAAATTGATTAAAATGACATAAATTTAATTAATAATAATATATCATTAGTAATTTTATTTTTAAAATAATTTTGAAAAATGGAACTTTGTAAATACTTTAAACAAAAAAGATAATTGTTTAACAAATTACTATTATTTTTCACAATTCACAAAAAAAATTAATATTTTCAGAAAAGTCACAAAAATTCAAACTAATATATTTCTAACATGTTTATTTATAAATTATTGAAAATTATTTCAGATAAATATTATAAAAGTGGAAAACATAATTTTAATATTAGAATGTAGAACCGGACGAAACTGCGTTTTAGAAAAACAATAGGAATGGAACTAGATGAATTCTTATCTCACGATAAGAAAAATATATTAAGTGAATGATAAAAATATTTACTGAATATATAAAATATAAATTTTATTAAAATCATTCAATAATAGTGATTAATTTAATTTATAATATAAAATCCATTGTCCAAATAAAAAGTGTTCTCAGAAAAAAAAACTTTTATTTTCAAAATTATTTTTATGTTCATTTATAATAAATTGATAACTAATGGATTTATTTTATATATTATTAAACAATATACCATTAATAGTTTAGTTATTTATATTCACACCTCATAATTTAATGGATATGTTATAAAAATATACTATATTACGGTTCATTTAGACTCAGGGTTGCATGTAGTGCAAGATATTAATGAGAATAATATACATTAAAAGGAAATTTATCATAAAATATCAGGGTGTTATAGTTGGTTTGTAAGTAATTTTATTGTTCCTTCATGTTACAATGAATCATGACTGATCACTGAGTTAATTCATCAGTGTGACTGGTTGAAATTTTTTGGAAACATCGATTAGGGGTCCGATTGGTGACTTTGTGTGGTTTTGGAAAGGGTGATATTGGAACCGTGTATTGAATGACATATCAGATATGATGGGTGTGGTCTAAGAAATAGTCCATAGCTTTTTTGAGGGAAGTTGGTTTATCTATGATTTTTGTTGTAGTTTCACAGTGGAAGCACATCGGGCATATGGAGAATGAACATGACGAGTTCTTGTTGAATTTATGATTAAGATAGGTTGCGAGATGTGGTTTGAGGTTTAACATGGATTTATAATTGTGATGAGTTCTATGTTGGGGGTTTTTTATTGGTCTAAATTGTTCTAATTTAAAAAAAATTCTAATGGATTTTGAATATTCAATTTAGAGGATGGTTTCTTTTGAGGAGAACTATTTGGGATGGAAATATGGTCATTTTATTATATTAAAATAATTATTTGGACATAGAAGATGTATTAAGTGGTATCTTAGAGCTTGAGAGATCACTATAAGAGGGACCATTTAATCAAGGGCTACTACAATAGCACCTACAAGCTAGTGTGGTGGGATGTATTCAAACAACTATACTAGGCTCACTGCTTCGGTGATGATCCATTGGCTCACCAGTGGAACCCCCAACAAACCTGTGTTTATATTTTAGTGATGATTAAATCAGGGTTATACAAGTAATTTACATATCATTCCCCCTTTTATTATGTTTTTAGAGGGGGTCCATAATTCCATTTCCTGTCTATTTTAATCTCCCTTACCTCTTCTTGATCACCTTTTAATTCAATATGATTTCATGAGTTTTATGTTGAAGATTTAAAAGAATTTTTATAGAGTTTATTTAGTTTTTTTAGTACCATTCACTATGTTTTATATTTTTAATGTTTTCTCTAGGGTTTTGGGGAAAATTTTACCAGATCATGGTTCAATCTTCCAATCAAGATGGGTATTTTTCTGTTCTCATGAAGAGTGAATCCATATAGTTTGTCTACACATCATCAAAAGTGGTTTTAGTGATAGTATATTAATAAATGATATTAATTTATTATTTTAATTTAATTGAATTAAATAGATTATGGAATCAGTGTCTCGTGATACATATTTCACCTATATTAGTGTTATAGAGGTTTGACAAGCCTTTCTCTAGTGGTTGGTTAGTTTGTCAGTGCCACAATAATGCTCAATTAGTATTTAGGCTTTATATCAATTTCAGAAAATTTATAAATAATTAATTATATTTTATTTTAATTAATTGTTTTGGTTTTTTGGTGTGAGATAGATTCTTGATATCTTGGAAGGTGCTCAGTTGTCTAGGACGAGTTCGGTGGAGCCTCACACAGGCATCGAGAGTGTCTATATGAGGCTCAATGGATCTTATTGATGTATTAACTCAATGTCTGATATTGTGGAGCCTATGATACAAAATCGTATACTGTTTTATTATATATATTGAATTCATGTAACATTTAATTGTTTTGGGAATGTGGTATAAGGGGGTCTAGTGCTTTCATTAGTCTAATTTTTACGTGGAATGAGCCTCTTGGATGATGCCAAGTATTGTTGTAACTTGGTAGAGCTGGAGTCACGATGAATATTTTGTCACCAAGGGGAGAGGGAATTGTTGATCTCATGTTAGATCTTAAGAATTTCTTAGGGTGAATACTTAGATCTAGTGGGAGAGAGATGGTATGTTTGGGATAAATGATGATGGGTGATATAACAGTAGGTATCTTGGATAGTGGGAAATCCCTCCTAGGGTAAGTGGTGAGTCTTGGTGGATGAGGTGAGTAGTATAATTCCTTGAGATCATGGTATAGTAAGTAATGTGGGTATCACTAGGTAATGGGTTGAGAGATCTACCATTGGATATTTGAGATGAGACCATGCCAATGTCTTAGGGGTTGTTTGGTATTTAACATCGGTGTGCTATGGGGGATTGGATTTGGAGTTTAGACTATACTTATGAGGCCATAGTTTGGTAGTACATGATGGTTGGGGATAATCCTTGTGCAGTAAGACTAGGAGCACTGAGTGACATTGAAAGGTTGGACCAAACCTTAAGGTTTTGGTATGGGTGGGCCTTCAGGTAGCATTATCACCAATGGGTGATGGGATTTAGGTGATATCAATGAGTATAGATTGTACCATACCTGTAGGACTAATTGGATTATGTATTGGGTGGGAGGATATTTATTGTTATAAGTTTATAGGTCTCATGTAGCTTTCACCCTATTATTATCTAACAAGTTGTGTGGAAGGTTGTGGCTCTGTGTGTCATGCTTCAAGGATCATGCCTTAAGGAGGCTAATGTCGAGATTCTTACAGTGAATCCCTTATAGTTTATAAGAATTTTTATTTTTCTGGGGAACTAACCAAAGAATATTTGTTCAGTGTATGAAAATTCACTATTCATGTAGTTATTGGGTTGAGGACCGTATCATACGAGGACTGAGATGATGGCTATGTGATAGGTTGTGGAGATTT
Source organism: Viscum album (assembly GCA_963277665.1). Taxonomy (NCBI): domain Eukaryota; kingdom Viridiplantae; phylum Streptophyta; class Magnoliopsida; order Santalales; family Viscaceae; genus Viscum; species Viscum album. The sequence goes on along the minus strand of OY728143.1, from coordinate 1,664,665,276 downwards.
CCAAACATTTCAGGGGTTTGTGTGCATGTGTTTGACCGTTCCTTAGTAAATCTAATGTTGAGGACCGAGCTGTGGGATGGATCATGGTATGAATAATGACTTATGGACTTACCTAGAGTGATTATAAATGGGCCGAATATTTTGGGAATATGATCATTCACTTTATATGCAAGTGTCTTGTTGAGGATTTAGATAGAACCATATCCTGAGACTATGGGTATGGGTCGAGCATATGACATGAAGTAAAAGAAGGTATGGGTAGATTTTGGGTTCCCTGGTTATCACCTGATGGCATGAAGGGCCTATATACCTCATTGAGTGTCATGGCGGCCAGTTCAGTGCCTACCGACTTGGAATTCATGTATATTATATTTCTATTCTTCACACATACAAACACACAATGACAACATATTCTAGGGTTGTTTTGGGAGGCCTTGATAATTTTTATGATCACACCCTACATAAACATCTCGGTGAACATGAAGACCTTATTTACATATTTTAGGTTTGATCATGGTATATGTAGTCCAATTGGTTTTAACATCTTGATTGTATTGAGAGGCTCAGATGAGGCTTGGGATAGTAGTGGTGTCATGGTTCATGTGTTGTATTTTTTTTTATTTAGGATCATCTCTGAGGGAGATCATTGTATGTAAAATTTTATGATAGAATCATGTATGTAATTTAATATGTTTAATAATTTTTCAATCATTGACATGATATAGATTTCTTAAGGTTAATTCTGTTGTTTTATTAGTACCATTCAAGGGTATAATCTCCTTAGTATATGGATTCGTCCTTTTCCGTGCATGAGGACACATGGTGGCCCTAGATCTGGGGCCCTAATGAGTGATCCAGTGTGGGGTTTTACGGCTAGATATTAGAATTAATTATTTGTATTTGATCACACAACCACGGTGGGTAATCCTGAGAATCTGGGTGTAAACCGAAATAATACCTCTTCAAAGGTTAACAAAATATTTGAAATGGCACCAAAACTTTATTTTTTTCTATCTGACAGTATATTTGGGTGGAAATACCAATAATTCACTGAAGCACAAAAGTGTCTTAAAAATTATATTATTCATCGGCCCTTAACATGCTCAAAACATAACAATGGATCAACATGCCATATTATAAATACTATTTGAAACATTTTAAGGGTTTGGGTGAAACAAATATAGGTCACTATATACTTGTCACCTTTAATATATATCATCCTTCAGAAATAAAAAACTAGTTCTCATTAGTAAGGGGGATCAAAAGAAATACCACTGGAAAAAAATCCACCTTCATAGAGAACTCCATCATCTTCGGGGATATAGCTATAAGGAAACATTGTACACCACTAGAGAGGAAAAGAACAGTATTTTAATATCATTGATAATATTAGCTCTAACTCATCTGGAAGTAAGACCTTAGTGTTAAAAAAATCATTCACTATGTGATTGCTTCCACGAATTGGCTGAAAAAAAAAACATTTTTCTAATCCAAAGGAAGCCACGCCACATGGGATAAAGTGAAAATGTGAATCTCCCTCAGCTATCTTGAAATAGGTCATTGAGAAAATTAGCATTGGTGGGAGTGATTCACCCCACACCTTTAAAGAGTTTTATTTATGATTCTCACATAATATAATCATGTATATGTTCCACTACACTCATTATATCTTTATAATATTATACACTAACAATCAAATAATTGAAAGGAAGTACGCTATCCTAGACCTAAATTAGCTTCTTTGTTATCTCATTCCAACCTGGAACATTCACCAGTGTTGTCATATTTTGGGATAAATGTAACATGGGAATTGTTTAATAATATATTTATAAAGATGTAGATGAATTATCTATCTATATATCAATCTCCAAAAAGTGAAAATCATCTATAAAAGGATCCTTAGTAATGTCAACCTCTGTACATTTGGAAATATTTACACGCGAACATCTAAAACGATATAAACCTAATAAAACTTATTGAAACCACACCAATACCCATAGGGTGGTCTAATCTACCACAGAAAAAATTGGATGAATCGAACAATATGTATTACCCTAGTCTATTGTTTCAAGACCCTAGGATAACACCCACAAAACTGGAATTATTGTAAACCACAACCTCTTCTGGAACCATCATCTACGACCAAATAACAACAGTTTTCATGTGATCAAAATATCCAAAAAAAAGTTCTTTTGACATAGGACAATGATAATATCAATCTACTTAAGTGGTATCAATATTAGATATCAAACCTGATATTGAATACTAGTGCTCAAAGAAACCCACCATCTTCTTCGGGAAGTATAAGAAATTTTTCCCTCGTCCAAAAAATCCATTCAGTTCCATCAGAATTTAATATCAAGAAACATATAACCACTGTGTTGTCATCATCCCAATGAGACTCTATAAAAGAAGGAAAGAGTATATGTACACCACCATTAACTAACATTAAGAAACATATTCATCTCCATGTAATTGTATACTTCTTTAAAGATATATACTCATATTCCTCATCCATAATTTATACAAATCATCCTCTATAATAATTGTTAACAACTATTCCACTACTATGATACATTGATCTCACCATTTACCATAGTATCATCATTATAAGTTCCCACTAGTATTATATGAATACATGACTCACACAATGATATTTTCCAGTATAGTTGATAATCACTTAGTAATTACAAGGAAAATACTTGAATGCCTAATATAATATTCCACAGTCAAATTCATAGAAATATTCAGTCGACAATTTCATCAAGAAACAATTAAAAATCACACCCAATATACAATTTGATGCATACATTGGTCTCCTATTAATGGAAAGCCATGGGATTCCTTTAGAAGCATTCATACATTCATACACATTCATAAGTTTTGAATTATCATCCAAGATCATGGTGCATAAAACCACACATAACATTTGACATGTATTTCACTTCAACTCCTTAAGGGTGGACATTCCTCACTATGCCTAAGGCGATCCTACTCAGTACTAGAGGTGTACCTAGACTCGTATACCCAATAATGTATCACCACATTGTACAATCATTGTTAGACAACCCAAAATGAGCTAACTACCACTAAATAATATCTCTCTAAGTGTAATCTCATAAATGAAATTTATATATAATAAGGATAATATAACTTTACCTAAGGGAGTTTGTGAAGGATAGTCACCGATTGTATAAACTATTGAGCTAATAAGGTTTTGTATATGGTTAAAAATAGAATCTCTATCTTTCGAACATATGATATAGAAATAATAACATAAGATCCCACTATCTAGAATGATGATCAATGAAGAGAGGATGAGAATCATACAATGATCTATATCTTTTGAAACATAACTTTATCCATCCCGATATTGATTAATACAATAACATTGATTATAATAATCTCATTCCTAATAAGAACTTAAGAAATATAGTGATTGTTGGATTCGATCATGCGCCATCGATCTATGATATCTCTCACACCACTAGATCTTCTAATGAAGAACATATTGGTAGGAAATTGGGCCTACAATTGGGAGGTCACTAATATCAATGTTATCTCCCAAAAGGACGTCAATCCACAAAAACATTGTATCTATATTCATAGTAAATCTTGGATTATTTCAAATTCAAGGTGCATCCCTACCAAGAATACCCAACTATTAATGTTGGCATGGTTATCTCTGAACTATGTGATGATTCCCGAAAACACAATAGTACCTCGATAGCTATTCAACTAGAATCTATACACAAAATACTGATCTCCAATACATTAACTCAAAACATTTTCAAGTCACACCTCTTGAGGTTCATGTGCCTTCACATGTACTCAGTCATTATCATTCCTCACTTCAGATGGTCTACCATCCATGAATGAAACAATATCGATGAAAACGGATGAAAATTTAACTATAGTAGAGAATTCCCCCAATGAGTATAAGAAAATGATCGTCTACTAATGTATCATTATGGTCTGTATGGAGAAAATGAAATATGTTTCATCTAGTGAGAGAGAATATGAACTTGTTGGAAACATAAGTCTCAAAAACTAGACAATACTATGTAACATTAGGACCATTCTCTATTTTAAAATCCATGAGAGCTATGTAATTGGAACATAAGAAGAATATACAGCCTATGAAAAGCCTTTTATAACCACCCATGAACTACTAGAATCTTTATAAAAAATATAAAATAACAATGCGATAATTATAAACATACTATAATCGTATTGCAATGATATATGTCAAATGAATGTCATAAAAAGTGACACATCACACAAAAGTTTTGATATTATAAATTATAGGAATGGTCTCATCATGATACTACATCTGAATAAAAGTTGTCTATCAATGTGCATCACCCAATATTTGTAAGGATGGACCCACATGGTTTTTGGAATACCTATATGATCTGACTTAAGGGGTTTCTGAAAGATCATAACAGAATTGTATATCATGCATATACCAACATTCATATAGCCTGTAATGGTGTATTAAATCTATTAGTAAAATATCAAGAAATCAAAGTCCTGTTGAAAGGATATGTTTACTATTTCACCAATGGTAGTCTCCCTAGTCTTATAACAGAAATAAATATCCCCTTACTATTATTTCCTTAAATTCTCAAACTATTACACACATTACCACTATATTCAAACACTATACAGAGGACTCGACCACTCGTATACCACTGTGAAATGAATTGATATTCTACGGTCCTTCTCAGGTTGACATCAGGTAAATGTTTTCTCAAACTCAACACCAATAGTCTAGGGGATCATGATTTTACTAAGTAGTTACATCGGAAAATATGGGAGGCTATATCCTATATCAACCTACAGTGCTATGAATCATTAGGAATTGACTCCAAAAGGATAAAATAGATCCACATCCACTAAAATAATCTCTGTACTATAAGTCAAATGAATAGACAAAACATACTTGGGAAAAATCCTTTGCATGGGTGAGTATAAATATAATTGGTAGTATGCCACAAAAACACAATGGATAAGTTAAAACCAAGTTATCTAAACTCTAGTATAAGAATGTAAAAGAGAGGAAGAAAAGGAAAAAACCTAGATAATATATATATATATATATATTATTTTTGGGGATATGGAGAAGCCTTGGTCATCTCAGCTCTAATCCATGTATGTCTACATCTCACAAGAAACTAAGGGGCTTAGGGAACCAAAATTCTCCAAAAGTATAAAGTATACATCCAAACTTTATGTCACATTCTCAATGGATATCAAGGGGATTCCAATTATTTATAATCACAAATACAAAATAATACATGAATAGTTCTATAAATGGCCTTTATCAGTGCTTGAAAAGTAAAATCCCCTCGAGCAAGATTAAAATCCATAGTCTATTGTTGGTGATTTTAAAAGCACCCATAAATAGCCATACTGTTGTGTATTGCAACAACATAACACAACACTAGTGTAATGTGATGTAAAAACACACTGTAGCACCAGAAACAGACCAAATACAATCAAAATCAATTACTAATAATGATTTTAAATTAAATGAAATTTATTACACACATAAAAGAAAAACCACTATATTATAGACATTTCAAACATTGTTTTATATAATTACACAGGTAAAAAATATTATATACATTCAAAAACATCAATATTCCCTTATTTATTGATCATGAACCTGATACATTCTATTATTGGAAAACCCACCCCTTCAGAAAAATAATTCTCCTATATAAGAAAAAAATTATAATGTTAATAATAATATAAAAATATATTAATAGAAAGTGTTTTTTTAAAAATATGATACTAATTTTAAATAAATATACACACTTTGTGTCATACAAGTCACACAGTGCACCAGATTAAGGCCATGATGATTCAAACAAATCCCAAATGAATTTTGTATTATTTTATTAATACGTCAAATAATAATAGTTGATTTTATAGTTTTGAGTATGTCACTTGTCTTTTTTACAACAATTTCATTTTAAACTAAAATCATGCACTTTGATGGATACCAATGATTTCATGTAATAGATTGATTTGAGACTGATTCTAAGACATCAAAAACAACTTATGAATTGATTTCATAAATTATGAATACAATTAGATAATCTTTTCTATGTTTTCAAAGAGTGACACTCCTTTATCTAAAATGTCATTTTTAAACTGATAACAGACACATTAGTTCATACTAGGAACATCGGGTTTCGGATTGAGATGAGGCTAATTTATATATGCCTAAAATGACTTATGGATCATTTTCCTAATGTATCAAAACTATATTAATCTATTTAATTGGTTTTGAGTAGTTCAGATACATGTATTACTAAAATGATGCCAATTTTAAATAAAAAGATACATTTGGAGTCATACATGTCACACAATCCAATTAATTGAGGTGTAGATGATTCATACACACCTCAAACAACATATGGATCATATACATATAGTATCAAAACAATCTGAATGTGTTTCTAACTTTTGGGTATGGAATTTTTCCTTTTTAACTAAAATGTCATTTGAAAATAGAAACATGCATTTTGACTCATACCAATCACATCCTATATCAGTTTGATCTTAGATAGATTCGTACATTTCACAAATGAATTATGAATCATTTTCCTAAATTAGCAAGATAATATCATGTGTTTTCATGGTTTCCAAAGGGTGAAACTTTTTAAAATAAAATTCAATTTTTAAACTGATAATGGACACTTTGAATCACACTAGACACACTATTTATCATATTGAGGTGAAGCTAAATCCTACATATTTGAAATTTCATATGGATAATTATCTTAATTTATCAAAAATATATAATTTTTTTTCTCTATTTGGGGTATTCCAATTGTTCTTTTTACTAAAATTGATCTCAATTTTAAATAAAGATCTACATAGAGTCATACTGGTCACACCATACATCAGATTGAGGCGATGATGATTCCTAATACTCAAAAATGACTTATAGATTTTTTCCCCAATGTTCCAAAAGAATATGAATGTGATCTCTTAGTTATGAGTATGTCACTTTTCTTTTTTAATAATATGTTATTTAAAACATAAAACATTCACTTGAACTCAAACAGAACACATCATGTATCAGTTTGTTGTGAGACTAATTTTTACATGTCAAAAATGTCTTATGAATCAATATATTAAATTATCAAGAAAAACTAAGTGATTTTTCATGGTTTTTAGGGAGTGAAATTTTTGAACTAAAGTGATCATATTAAAACTAATAACAAACACATTGAGTCATTCCAAGGAAATTGTGTATCAAATTGAGGTGCAGTGAATTACTATATTTTAAAAATGACATATAGATTAATGTCCTAAATTATATAAACAATATGAATGCATTTTTTCAGTTTTGAGTTGGTCAGTTTTCCTTTTACTAAAATCTATGTCAAATAAAAAAAATATGCACTCAGAGTTATACTGGTGTCATTAGACTTCAGATTGATGTGAAACTAATTTTTAAACATCTTAAATAACTAATGGGTCATTTTTTTAAATTATAAAAACAATATGATTAAATTTCCATGGTTTTGAGTAGTTCAGTTAGCCTTTTTACTAAAATTAATGGTAATTTTAAATAAAGAATCACTTAGAGTCATAATGGTCTCACTATGACTCAGAATTATGTGATTCTGATTCCTACATGTTCCAAATGACATATAGATCATATTTCAAATGTAGAAAAAAAAATTAGAATGTTTTTTTATCTATTTTGAGTACGTCACTTTTATTTTTCACTAAAATTTCAATATAAACTCTAAAATTAACTTCCACTCATATCGATCACATAGTGTATCAGTTTGATGTGAGATTGATACCTACATAGAAATGATTTATGAATCTGTGTCCAAAATTATTAATTAAATCCAAGCATGTTTTATCAGTTTTCATTGATTGACTCTTTTTGAAGTAAAATATTGATTGTAAAATGATAATAGAATCTTTGTGTCATACCGGGAACATCGTGTATCAAGTTCATGTTTCATTGATTGCTACACATCAAAAATAACTTATTGATTATTTTATTAAACTATAAAATCAATATGAATATGATTTTTTAATTTTGAGTATTTTAATTGTATTTTTTACTAAAATTAATTTCAATTTTAAATAGAAATCAGTAATTTTGGCCATATGGGTCACATAATGTATCAGATTGATGTGCGAATCATTCCTATACATTCTAAAGTCTACAAATATCCTAAATATCAATGTTACTATGATTTCCATTTAATTTAATTGTCTAACCTCAAACACTGCATATTGATTCGATAATATTTCCAAAAAACCTTTTCCTTTATTGAATGCTAATATATTTGATGAAGATTAATTTCCTATTATATCAAAATAAGTCACCGTATATGCACATCCGCTTCTTATTTTCTTCTCGAATTCAATGAGAATGGGGTTTGGCTAATAACATAGAAAAAATATGAAGTGTCATAAGGTTGAAAATTGAAATAAAATAGAAAGCATGGTATCATTGGTAGAAAGAAACATTTTGTCTCTTTTGTGTATTGTTGTAGATTGTTGAATGAAAAATATGAATTCCCAAAATATCATCTAAAAACTAAATAAGTATTTCCTAAAAATTATAAGGATATTGACTTACAAATAGTGGATAAAATAATTTCAAAATTAATTAAATAATTAGTAGGAATTCACATTTTTATTATGGTTGTATTCATTCTTGATGGATTTTATATTTCCATTATATTTTTTGTAATCATGAAATCTAAACTCTCATGAGAATGAGCATCTTCGAAAAAAAACAACCCAACTTAAAAAAATAATCCACCTATATAATAAAGCAATAATTTTAAGAGTAATACTAATATTAAATAAGTTAAACACCAATATGAAAAAAATACATTAATTCTATATAAATGGTTTTATAGTGGAAACATAGTGATTACCTCTGTGATTATGCAATGAAGTAAAATTAAGGAAAGTGATAAATTCTAACACTATAGTTCTGAAATGGTTTTGATGGAGAGAAAGTATGTGGATGTTTTGGAGTAGAAAGGAAAGAAATATTGATAGACCAACCCAACTCAATCAAAAGAATTCACCTGACTGAGAAATAAATTCGTATGTGAGTAATACTATAGAGAAATAAATTAAAAAAAATGAAACAATACATTAATTATATAGAAAATTATTGTATGATGAAAAAAATCCAGATTACCTTTTTGATTGAGTAGGGGAATCATCCGTTCTATTTCGACAAAGATAGTATAGGTAACATGAAGGAGACTGATAAATTCCAACACTACATGAATGAATGGTTTTTTAGGGAGAAGAAGTCTATTGATGATTTGGTGTAAAAGGGCATAAAGTATGGAAACAGAATATTCTAAAATAAACAAAATTTTCAAAGAATAAAGAAAATTAAATCAAAATTTCATTATAATGTTTTTTAGAAAAATAAAGAAAATGTATCATCACATTACCTTTACATCCTTATAAAGAGGTTCCTTCATTATATTTTGTTCTTATGAGGGATTGGTGACATCATCTTGTGCATAATACATTTGCTACATGAGTATACAAACAATTCATTAGTCATTTTGAGGAAAAATGAAATGGAAATCAATAGGAATAAAATATTTCATCAAAATGTGACAATTTTATGATTTTAGTCATTATAACATCAAATTATTTATTGACATAAAATTCATGATATTTTATGAATACCCCTCTAAAAAGTTTACACTATTAAGGAAAAAAGAAATATTGTAATTTTTCCTATCTGGATAGTGTGTGTGATGTTGTAGGAAGAAAAGTATGCACATTACCCTTCACTGGGGCCAAGAATTTCCTTATCCCCATGTCAATCATGTCCAATATAGCCTTAATTCTATCATTTATTTTTTTCAGGAACATTTAGTAACATTCTTATAACACTATCAACTACATTTTTTTCTATATGAACAACATCAATAAAATGTCTAACATACAAACATTTCCAATATAGTATGTGTTATCCTTTTAAATCATCAATGGTGAAAGTTATGGACAATTGTCATCCTTATCAACTCCTATCCCAAACAATTATCATTATATATATTTTTGAAACACATCCTCTATCTCTTTTTGACATGCACCAGTGTTTCTTGAAATACTAGTCATTCATGGTATGATTAATGATCAGATTAGTATATGAAATATAAAAGATATAGGTGGTGTGTATCAATTAATAAATTGAAAAAATAAATATTTTGGAGATGAAGTTGATGAGGATGAGATTTATACTGTAATAATTACACAAAAGGATGAAATTAATGAATAAAATGTGTTTGGTGATTGGACAGTTTCTGTGAAAACTCATAGGAGTAAGACTCTACAAAAAACCTCATTTTTTCCAAGTAGATCCTAAATCATTTGGAGAGGCGGATAAAGATGATAATTTGATTAAATATAGACATGAGGAGCTTGATTCAAATAATAACAATGTGACATAGTAAATAGTTAAAATGATGGAAGATAGATATGTTATTAGAACAAAGTGGGTGTTCTATAATAAACTCATTAACTATGGAAAATTGGATCATAATAAAGAATGAGCAGTGTTCAAGGGGAATTATTTGACCAAATTAATTTATATTTATTGTAAATTTATTCCCATAGCCTAATTGGAAACTATTTGACATTTCATGGGTATTTTAGTGAAACTGTATGTAAAATTATACGAAATGGATGCCAAATCTATGTTACTAAATGTTGTTATTAAGGGGGAGTATACATTGTGAAACAGGATGGGTTTATTAAGGATTTAAATGAGTTAAACGTGTACCAGGTAAAGAATTAATTATATAAGATAAAGAAATTACTATGGAATTGGTATTTATTTTTTGATATGCAACAAAGAAATAATTTTCATAATGAGGAAGAGTTGATCCAAACCTCTACATCAAGAAGGATAATGATAAAGGGATGTTGGTACTCATATATGTTGAATACATTATATTTTAGGATTGGAAAAAGCATAATGAAATTTTTTGGTGGATCATATGTGGTAAAACATTAAGATATCTATGATTGGTGAGTGAAAAATTTTCTTTTTATTGTATATAAATCCAGGAAACCATAGTATATTACTTTCTCAATCAAAATTTGAGATATAGGTTATGTAGTGATTTTTAATGGAATATTTCAAACCAATTACAATAAGTTCCACTATATTGATGAATTATATAAAAGATAATGATTTTAAAGAGTTAGATGTCATGGAATATAGGTATAGGTAACATATTATACATCACAACAACATGACACAACATTGGGATTGATATATTTCAAGTCACACAATACAAATGTTATATCATAGAGAGATACATTATACCAGGGAAGACGATACTTCAATATATCTAAAAACAGTGACTTTAGGGTTGTTTTATTATAGAACAGTACAATTGGAGTTGATAGGATACATGGATGTGGGCTAGGATTGTTCATTGGATAACTGACAGAAGGTAGATATATCGAAAAACCTATATTTTTTGAGCCTTGGTTTCAGTCAACGATTTAATCATTCGACCCTTGCAATTGATCCATAGAATAGTTGTCGCATTGATTATAGCATAGATTCAAGCTTGGATTTGAAAATAACCAATTTCAGATATGGGTGGATTCCATAGAGAACTTCGGATATCATGGGCTTCTTCATGATGGTTAGGGTTCTTATAATAGACCATGACACTTTTATCAGTGCTTCTAAAAAATCACTAATAATGATAACTTTTATCAGCCCTAAGTTTATAAGTGATGATAAAATAAATCTTTGTTGGTGATTTTTTAGCACTGATAAATATCTATATATATCAGTGATAAAAATTGACCGATAAAGATTCCTTTTATCTGTGCTTATTACTTAATAACTGATAAAAGATTAATGATTCTTATTATAAGCAAAACAACATGTAAATATATTTATATAATTATATATATATATATTTAATAAATATATATATATTAAATATATTCATTATTGTAATATATTAATTATAATTTTATAATTATATTAATATATAATTCTTTATTTATATTTATATAAATACTTTTTTAAAAAATAATTCCTATATCGTTACATATATTTATATAAATATATATATAAATAAAATAAATATAAATATAATAACAATATATAAATATAATTATGGTAAAAATATTCATTATTTAAATAAATTTATTATAATTTTAAAATTATTTAAATATATATAATTATTTTTTTATAATTATATAATAAATATTTTAAAAATAATATTAAATTTTTTTATTTTTAAATATAAAAATATTGTTAATATACAATTATAAATATTTTTTAAAAAATATTTCTTTATCGTTATCAATTAATATTTATTCTTAAGTGCAAGCATATTAAAAATGAGTGAAATTGAATAATTAAAAATGATTATAGTTTAGTAATATTGAAAAAATGAATATGTTTTATTAATTAAATATAAATTATTAAATATATATATATATATATATACTGAAATAAAAGAGAATACATATTGAAAATATTATAACAATGTAAATTAATATATATAAAATAAATAATAAAAATTAATTAAATCCCTCAAAAAATACTAAATAAAGAAATCATATTAAAGATGAATAAATAATACCTAACTTTAATAATAATAACAATAAATAAATAAATAAAATTGACTCGAAACATAATATATTAAATGTGTCATACGAAAATGAAATTCTAAAATGAATATTATAATTTAAATAACTTACATAAATATTAGGTGTATGTGTGTCTTTATAAAATTTCACTAACTCTGTAAATATATATGTGTTTGCATTGTATATAAAAATTCATTAATTTTGTATATGTATAAGAAATCAATATAACAGACGTTTGATCTATGTTAAAGTGAAAATTCAAATGACACTCAATTATGTTTATTACTCAACAAAATTATTCCGTATTTTTAATTTATATTAATTTTTATTCATAAACAATTATTCCCTAAATATATTAACTATTTAATGTAAAGCATAAATATTTTTTTATATAAATAATATTTTTATACATTCATATATATCTCTATATTTAATATATAATATTTATTAATATTATTAGTAATTATTTAATTAATATTTTATTTATTATTTTTCTCAATTTACTTATTTTTACATATATTTTTGATTATTTATTATTTTACATACATTAATATGTTTAAAATATATTATTTATTAGTATTTATAATTTGTATATTTAAAAACCAATTTATTCAATTTTATCAAAAATTATTTAATTAAAAAAATACAATTTTTTATAAAATACTTTTTATTTGTTATCTAATTAATTTTTTAATTTTTTTAGATCATTATCATCACTAGAAATGCACTGATAATGGATACCTTTTTGGGAGCTAAAAATAATGTTATGATAAATCATACCCTTTATGATTTCTCAAAAAAGTGTGTGGATAGAGGGTACCATTTGTAATCACAGAAAAAACACTGATAAAGGGTACTTCTTATTAGTGCTGATAAAAGGATGCCCTTATCAGCACTAGTTTTAGTGATGATATAGTCCACATTTTTCATCACTTTTTTTTTATCACTGAAAAAGATCAGCACTATTAACGATCTAATTGGTAGTAGTGAAGTCTAAAACTTCCTAAACTGCTCCACCTTTTCACCATACATAAACTAGAATCCATTAAGTGGAACACGATTTTTGTAAATGTATATAAATTTTTGAGGGTGTAGAACACCTTATTATTTACCATTGCCCTATCCTCTCTCTAAACACCCATAGGGGAACCCACACCTTGACCATAAATAGATGATAGTTAAGGGAGTACTAACCCCTACTATCATAACAACCTAGTAATAAATAACCCATGTAACCTCACATAAATTATAGTAGAGGACTCACTCCACATCCTACAGAACATAATAGATAAGGGAGTACATATATATAGTGATAATGTAGCCAAACTATGAACATATAGGGTTGTACAATGAAATAACATTTTTATAGAGACCCACACCTCAATTTTGTCAAGGGAGTACTGAACTAATGATCATATGAAGGAATTTCAAAAAATGTTTATGGGGGTTTAATAAACTATTGGATGAATATGGGTTACCTATTCCCTATCACTCACATGCTTCAAAGGGATTTTCTACACCCTGAATTCTCTAGTAGTCACTCCAAAATTGATTCTATGTCTCAATGAATCAAAATCCTAAAACTATTTATCATTCATTAAAAATGAAATCAAATGACCAAGAAGACCATTCCTGTAGTACCCCAAACATTTTATGTTATTTCCTCTATTCGTCAATGAGTTTCATTCTATTCATCATTGTGTTCCTTTGAAACATCACTATTTTATTTGGGAGATAGTTAAAACCTAGCCATTAAACATAAATTTATCATTTCTATGTTTTGAATTTCGAAAAATGGTCATCTAGAGTTGTGTTCAGTAAGTCATTTGGAGTCTGATAGAACAAACTTGATTTTTGGTGAATAGTAACATAACCATATGAATAGTAATATGAATAGTAATATGAATATTAATATGAATAGTAACATAGCCATATGAATAGTGAATAATAATATTTTTTATCTTCTTAAGGCAATAAGATAATGGTATCTTAATTAGTTTTTCAATGAGAAATAAAACTACTTTCACTTTAAGATTTTTTATTTTTTGAATTAACTATGACCTTATTTAAAAATTAAATTAATAATATTTATAAACTTATTTTTGAAAAATGGATTTCACTTTTAAAATCTACACGGCGATAAATGGTTAGGGTGAATTTTGGGAATTTTTCTGAAACAGTTGATTTTTCAGTGAATAGTAAAAATACAGTTTTTACATTCTGTGTGTTAATGACATCATTAATGATATAATAATGATGTAATAAATCTGGTCGACTTGAGTATAGTTAAATATGATGTGAGGTGTCCCATGTGTCTTATACCATGTGAAAATACCATGGGCAAGCCCATGGTTTGGAAAAAACCACTCATCAGATGTCCCTTGAAAATTATTAAAACAATCCCTCACTTTTCCTATAAATACCAACTATTCCCTTCATTGAATTGATTAATAATTGTTAATAAATGACATTATTCCCTCCATAACTCCATATTAGTCCTCCCAATGTTTCCTCAATCCCCCAAGGTCCCAACCATCATGTTCTAAGGGTTATTCTACAAGGTAAGAAAATTCTCAATTTCATTCTTTTCTCCTTTCAAGTTCTCTTTTATGTGGTATATCATTCAAGTTTACATACCATGTTCTTATTTTTATTCTTATTCGTGATCTAATATATATTATGATTCTTTATGGAATTGGTGACCATTGTCCCCTCTCTTTTTAATATTTTATAAAACCATGTTACGTAGTCCATAGGCTGCCGAATTTTTGTAAGCGATTTCAAAATTATTCTTTTATTTTGAGTTATTTATTTATTCTTTCTTCATATACTATTACTCAAGATGAATGAAATATCCATAATCATTTATATTCTGGATTTTCTCATGTTCATGATAAATTTATCATCAATATTCTTCCTTTCCCTACTTGTTCAAAGGAATTAAAAACATTGTCCGTGATTTGTCGAATTACCGACATCGTGGATGATGTGATTTCAATTTTCAATAATTCTTTCAAGTCTGGTCATGAAAAAATTTATATGGTTGAACCAGGTTATAATATATGTTTTATTACTCACCCATGTCTCTGTAATTCATTTTCACTCATGGTTCTAATTTATAAGACAAAATGAGGCTGTTATTATCAAAGAACCAATAAAACGATCTAAAGAAACATCATTAATGTTTTAACTAACGAATCATCATCATGGTATATAACTCAAAATCATTATAATATCATTTATATCTAAATAATTTCATTAATAATATGTATTAAAAATTATGGATGTTTAACCATGTTTCAAATGAACTTCCATTCATGGAAACTATCAAACGAACCATGAAAACCAAGTAAGAAAATGCTTCCAAAACAATAAGATTTAATCTCTTAAAACAATCAAAGAGACTATTAATGAACATAATGAGGATATATGATATCAATTAAATGTTTATTAGGTTCTGGAATTTTTAATTAATGAATATAAATTTGATTATTTGGGTCATTAAGAACAATCAGGAACACACTAGAGCAAAAGGTAAGGGGTTTTTCATTGCACTTTGATTTCTGTGAGATTTCCATTGTTGGCCAATTATTCCTTATATTTGGTATATGTGAACTTAAAAATGATATATAATAACATTATTATATTTATATTCATGTTATTCAATGATTCACTTGATGGTTATTTTGTTCTGGCCATACGGTTAAACCAATTACGTTGTGGTAAGGGACTTTGTCTCAGCTATCGTTTTCGTTGTGACAATCTTTGTATTGTTCACCTAATAATCCTTATGTGGTGTACCTACTTCTCATTTTAGATCAATTTTAATTTGAAATTGTATTTATATTAAATATCCATAATCTCATTTCATGGATATGAATTTTTTCCAAACCGTATATCATTTTACATACGGTGATTATTTGGAATGTTATTTTAATTATGGAAATATTGATGAATCTGTATACTCTACTCTATACAGATATTGAAAGGGAATATTTCTCTTGTATTGAATCAATGTATACATAATTATTTGGAAATGTAGTGGTGGGTGGGGATCTCTATATCCCCTCGATGCATCGGTAGTTCTCATTAGACAAAACAGTTTGGCGACAAACCCTTCGAGTTTGTTTCCAAAAATCAGACGGGTTTCTACCAACATAACTAAACAGTTTTTACTGTATTATGTTTTCATGTTCCAGATAAATGATGTCCAATTAATAATAATTCTCTTTATTCATTATCATTTATTATTATTGTCCATGAGGGTTTCACAATGATAAAATCTATGGATGCAGTTTCATTTTCAATTTATTAATGGTATTGGTTGTTCATTTATTCATTATGCCATTTTGATTATGTCATATTGTTTGTGAATAAAATATTATTTTACTCATGCTTCTGCTATTTGTAACCCTTACTAAGCATTTGAGATCACCCCTTTTATTGTCTACCTTAGACAGGTGATGAAGAGACGGTCTTCTTTTGAGTTCATGTGGATGCAGTTCTGAGTTTTTTGTTATGTATTGTATTTTGTAACCTTTTCCAATGTAATTTGAGTTACATATATATATCTAGTTTCTCAAGAATACTAAACTGATCATTCCTTCAGGATTTTCATTCATTTTAACCATGCCAATATAACATGTAATGCACCGGCTCTAGCCTAGAGGGGTTGGGGTGTTACAGTTGGTATCAGAGGGAGTTTAGTAGAACACTTGGAAACTAGACTTGGAAATTTATAGTAGGGAACAAAGCCCTAAGGTTGTATTTGAGGATAAACATACAAGAACATCCTGTTATTTTGGTAGGGAAAATATTATGTGGATTTTTCAAGCAATACATCCCTGTGTGGATATGAGCAGGTAGAGGCAACTCTGGAACATATGTATCTAGGGGTAAAACCCGAAAACACCGCTTTGAGCTAGACTCGAACGGGAACTGGTGCACAAAAACGGGACTTGCTGCACTCTTGGTTACGAAAAATCTAGGGGAATGCTGAGAATAAGGAATATTTTATTTACAAGCCATTATGAAGGAGTTACTATAAATGTTTTCTCCAAAGAACACTGTTTATAAGATTAGCTATGAATGGAATTTCAATATATGTTGAGTTCCTTTCTATTTGATTATAATCTAGTGTATCCCATTATTTAGAAATGGAATCTAATGGAATAAGAGGAATCAATACTCGTGGGCAAGGTCGGGATCTACCTACAGAGAAAGTCAACAAAGTCAATGATGGAGCAGATCAGATCATGACCATATTGGGACAACATACTCAAGTTTTAACAAATAACCATTCAACACATGTGTTAGATCGTTTCATGCAGAAGAAGCCCCCATATTTCAGTTGTACTACTAATATAGTGGTTTCTGAGCAATGGATCAAGTCCCTTGAAAATATATTCATGGCATTAAGATGCAATGAAAATGAAAAGCTAGTACTGGAAGTATATGTTATCAAGGGTAACGGAGATCAATGGTGGTCTCTGATTCAAAATACCAAATAGGAAGAAGAGATAGAGGATATGAAATAGAGGAAGTTTAAGGAAATATTCTTTGAAAACTATTTCCCCCATGGGCAACGAACTGAAATGAAGAGGAAATTCCTTGGCTTGAAAAAAAGGGAAGAAGATAGTGTTGCGGAGTATGAGGCTACCTTCACAAGGCCAGCCAATTATGTTGTGGATCACGTACGTGACTCAATGGACTAGATTTCTCATTTCTTTGAAGGTCTTAAGCCACGTCTTCGAAGGGAATCGACTTCTCAATCATTTTCGTCATATGATGAAATTGTATCAAGTGCCATCAAAATAGAGAAGGAATTTTGTAGATAAATTGTTTTCAAAGGAAACCTGGATAAGAAGAGGTATTCTAATAAAAATGGAAAAGGAGAGGCATCAAAGAAGAGAAAGGGAACAAATTGTTTCCCTTTATGTGATAACTGTGGAAATAATCATCTCGGGAAATGCTTGAATGGCATGGGAGTCTGCTATAACTGTGGAGAAAATGGTCATCGATATGATGAATGCAAGGGGAAGAGAAAATTCAATGATGTTCAATGATATAAATCTAGAGAGATGGGACAATATCAAATTAGTTTCCTAAGCCCCATGGAAGCATACCTCAGAAAAAGCCAAGAGAGCAATTGAGAGCCTATATGATTACAACCACGGAGGAGGATGTTCTTACTGGCATGGTGGCAGATACTTTAATTGTTTCCTCAAAACTTATCCAACACTTTATTTGATTTTGGATCATCGTATTCATTTATATCCTCTCAATTTTTCAAGAAAATTATATATGTCCAATTTGATTTAAGAAAGGAGTTTCCAGTCAAAACTCCCATGTGATGTATCATTGCAAAAAAGGCATGTCGACTAGTCCCCCTCCAAACACCAAAACATGCATTAGTTGCTAGCCTTATCATTACACCCATAACTGAATTTGATATAATTCTCAGTATGGATTGGTTATCCAGTTATGATTCGAGGATTTATTGCAAGAAATGGGAAGATAATTTTTTTGGAAATGGTGTAGAATCTCTTATCTTTAGGGAAGAATCTTTTCCACCTGATTATTATCTAGAACCACCCACAAAAGGTCTATTGAATGCAATACTTGGAGAAGTAGATAAACCAATATCTATGGGAGAGGAGAGAAATATTCAAATTGAATATGTGCACATAGTGAAAGAGTACATTTATGTATTTTTAGAGGATTTACCCGAACATCCTCCGGAGCAAGAAATTGAGTTTTCCATTGACTTAATTCCTGGTGCAAGACCTATATCGAAGACCCCATATAGAATGGCCACTGTGGAGATAGTGGAGTTGATGAAAATACTAGAAGAGTTGAGTAAAAAAAGATTTATTCGACCTAGTGTTTCTCCATGGAGAGCCCTAGTATTTTTTGTATAAAAGAAAGATGGATCCCTGAGGCTATGCATTGATTAGAGAGAAATCAATGATATTATAATAAAAATAATTATCCTCTTCCCTAGATTGATTATTTATTTTACCAACTTCATGGAGCTCAATACTTTTCAAAGATTGACCTTCGATCCAGAAATCATCAACTGATTGTGATGAAGGAAGATATTCTGAAGACAACATTTCGAACGAGGTATGGGCATTACAAGTTTAAAGTGATGCCTTTTGGACTGACGAATGCACCATCTATTTTCATGAATTTATTGAATATAGTTTTCAAGGAATATCTTGATAAAATTTTTGTGATATTCATCGATGATATCCTCGTATAATCAAAAATATACGAAGACCATGATAGTCACATGTGATTTATTCTGGAATGTATTAGAAGAAAATCAATTATATGGGAAGTTTAGAAAGTGCGAATTCTGGCTTCAGTCAGTTTCTTTTCTTGGCAATATTTTCTCTAAGGTTAGAATCCTAGTTGATCCTACGAAGACAAAGGAAAGACAATATTGGCCCACGCCAACAAACAAAACATAGGTACGTAGTTTTATTGGCTTAGTAGGTTATTATCGACATTTTGTGCATAATTTTTCTAGACTGGATAAACTGCTAACGAAGCTCACATGTAAATGGGTTAAATTTGTTTGGAAAAAATATTGTGAAGAATGTTTCGAAGAACTAAAGAGAATATTAGTCAATGCTCTTATATTGACTCTACCATCAGGGAATCATGGGTTTTATATTTATATTTATGCTTCAATAAACGAACCTGGTTGTGTCCTTATGAAAAATGATAGGGTTGTTGCTTATGCATCACAAAAGCTAAAAATTACTGAGAAAAACTATCATACTCATGATCTTGAGTTAGATTCTATAATTTTTTCTTTGAAAATATGGAGACTTTATCTCTACGTTGAAAAATGTGATATTCATACTGATCACAAGTGTTTGAAGTATATTTTCTCACAGAAAGAACTCAACATGAGGTAATGGAGATGGCTTCAACTACTCAAGGATTATGATTGCACGATACACTACCACCCGGTGAAGGCAAATAAGGTGGTAAATACTTTGAGTAGAAAGAACCATAGATTTTTGAACAAGATGAGAGTTGAAAGGGATCCTATTTTCATGGATCTAGTAAAGATGGATATGGGAATAACCATG
Source organism: Viscum album (assembly GCA_963277665.1). Lineage (NCBI taxonomy): Eukaryota > Viridiplantae > Streptophyta > Magnoliopsida > Santalales > Viscaceae > Viscum > Viscum album. The sequence continues at coordinate 1,664,644,520 of OY728143.1, read as the reverse complement.
GAAGGTGAAACATCAATTCTTTTTCAAATGGTTTCCAAACCATATTTACTAGAAAGGATAAAAAGTTCTCAAGATGATGAGGAGGAGTTTCAAAAGAAGATTAAAGCTGTGAATGATGGGAGATTGAGTGACATCGTATATGAAGATGTAATTTTGAGATTTGGGAAGAGACATTGTGTTCCCAATATACCTGATCTACAAAGGGAATTGTTGGTTGATGCTCATAGTTCCAATTTCTCTATACACCCTGGTAGCACTAAGATGTATAGAGATTTGAAGGAACATTTTTTGTGGGACAACATGATGAGAGAGATTGCTGATTTTTTGTCAAGATGTATGGTTTTTCAACAAGTGAAAGCTCGAAGGCGACATCCAAGAGGTGTATTGAAACATCTTCCAATACCTGAGTGGAAATTGGATAATATCACGATGGACTTTGTCACGGGACTACCAAAGTCTCCTAGAAGGAATGATGTAATATGGGTCATTGTTGATCATCTTACCAAGTCAGCACATTTTTCTTCCAATAAGAGAAGATTACAACTGGAACATCTAGAAAGACTATATATTAATGATGTTGTAAGATTTCATGGAGTACCCCTGTCGATTTTTTTGATCGTGATCCATGTTTTACAGCAAGATTCTGGAAAAGTCTTCAGAAGGCCCTAGATACTTATCTTCATTTGAGCACTTCCTACCACCCACAAGCTGATGGACAATTAGAACATACTATTCAAACACTGGAAGACATGTTGAGGTCTTGTTCACTTGATTTTCAAGGAATGTGGGATCAATATTTTCCTCTCGTAGAATTTTCCTACAACAATAGCTTCCATTCTAGTATTCAGATGGCACCCTATGAAGCATTGTATGGGAGGAGATGTTGTACACAAACTTGTTAGGATGATGTTGGTGAATGAAATCTCGTGGGCCGAGAACATGTTGAGGAAACAATGGAGAAGGTGAAGAATATACAGAACCATATCAAAATGGATCAAATTAGGAAAAAGAGCTATGTAGATAACTGAAGGAAGGATTTGGAGTTTCAAGAAGGTGATCACTTTTTCTTGAAGGTATCTCCATGTAAGGGTATTATATGTTTCAGTAAAAAGGGAATGTTAGGTCCCAGGTACATCGGACCTTTTGAAATTCTAGACCGAATTGGAGCTGTAGCATATCGTTTGGTAATGCCACCAAGTCTCTGCAAGGTTCACAATGTGTTCCATGTGTCAATGTTAAGAAAGTACATTCCATACCCAACACATGTACTCACTTTTGAAGAAGTAGAACTTGAGCCAAATCTATCTTATTGTTAAGAGACTATCAACATTCTTGATACTAGAAAATGAGTATTGAGAAATCAGATGACTCGTCTGGTAAGGGTTCTATGGAGGAACCATATGATAGAGGAAACAACATGGGAGCCTGAGGAGCTTATGTTAAAGACATACCCGAATCTTTTTAGGTAATATTTTGTAAATTTCGAGGACAACATTTTCCAACGGAGGGAATAATGTAGTACCCCAAACATTTTATGTTATGTTTCTCTATTAATCACCGAGTTAAATTTTATTTATCACAGTTTTAATTTGAAAAAAACAAAAGGTTATTTAAAATATAGTTAAAACCTAGCCATTAAACATAAATTTCTCAATTCTATTTTTGAATTTTAAAAAATGGTCTTCTAGAGTTGTGTTCAGTAATTCATTTGGAGTCTGATAGAACAAACTTTATTCTTGGTGAATAGTAACATACCCATATGAATTGTAATATGAATAGTAACATACCCTTATGAATAGTAAATAATAATATTATTTTATTTTCTTAAGGAAATAATATAATGATGTCTAAATTAGTTTTTCAATGAGAAATAAATCTAGTTGCACTTTAAGATTGTTATTTTTCGAATTAACTATAGAATTATTTAAAAATTAATTAAATAATATTTAGAAAATTATTTTTCAAAAATGGATTTCACTTTTTAAATCTACACATCAATAAATGGTTTGGGTGAATTTTGGGAATTTTCTGAAACAGTTGATTTTTCAATGAATAGTAAAAAATATATTTTTTAGTTTCGGTGTGTTAATGACATCATTAATGATATAATAATGATGTCATAAATCTGGTAGATGTGTGTATAGTTAAATAATATGTGAGGTGTCCCAGGTGACTTATACCATGGGAAAATACCATGGCCAAGCTCATGGTTTTTCAAAAACCACTAATGAGTTGTCCCTTGAAAATATTAAAACAATCCATCACATTTCCTATAAATACCAACTCTTTCCTTCATTGAATTCATTACCAATTCTCACTCAACGAATTTCTGGCCTCCATACCTCCATATTAGTCCTCCCAAGGTTTCCTCAAGCCCCCAAGGTCCCAAACTTCAAGTTCTAAGTGTTATTCTACAAGGTAAGAAAATTCTCAATTTCTTTCTTTTTTTCCTTTAAAGTTCTATTTTATGTAGTATATATTTCATGTTTCTACACCATGATCTTATTTTTCATATTTTTCTTGACCTGCTATATAGTATGATTCATTTCTGGAATATGTGACCCTTTTCCTCTCTCTTTTAAATATTTTCTAAAACCATGTTACGTAGCCGTTAAGCTGACGAATATTAGTAAGCGATTTCAAAATTATTCTTTTATTTTAAGTTCATTATTTATACTTTCTTCATCTCTTATTACCAAAGAGGAATGAAATCTCCAGAATCTTGTATAAACTGGATGTTCTCATGTTCTTAAGAAATTCATCATCAATTTTCTTCCTTTCCCCACTTGTTCAATGGAATTAAAAACATATTCTGTGACGTGTTGAATTACCGACATCGTGGACGATGTGATTTCAATTTGCAATAATTATTTCATGTCTTTTCATGAAACCATATATATGGTTGAAACAGGTTATAATATATGTGTTATGACTCACCCATGGTTTTCAAATTCATTTTCACTCATGGTTCAAATTTATAAGACAAAATGACGTTGTTATTATCAAAGAACCAATAAAACGATCTAAACAAACATCATTAATGTTTTAACTAATGAATCATCATCATGGTATATAACTCAAAATCATTATATGATCATTTATATCTCCATAATTCATTGATAATATGTATTTACAATTTTGGATGTTTAACCATGTTTTAAATGAACTTCCATTCATGGAAACAAGTAAACGAACCATGATAACCAACTAAGAAAATGCTTCCAAAACAATAAGATTTAATCTCTTAAAACCCTAAAAGAGACCGCTAATGAACATAATGAGGTTATATCATATCAATTACACGTTTATTAGGTTCTTTAACTTTTAATTAATGAATCTAAATATGATTATTCAGGTCATTAAGAACAATCAAGAACACGCTAGAGAAAAAGGTAAGTGGTTTCTCATCTCACTTTCTTTTCTGTGACATTTCCATTGTTCGCCAATTATTCCTTATATTTGGTATAGGTGCACTCAAATTTTATATATAATAACATGATTATATTTATATTCATGTTATTCAATGATTCACTTGATGGTTATTATGTTCTGGTCATACGGTTCGACCGATTGCATTGTCGTAAGGGACTTTGTCTCAGCTGCAGTTTTCATTGTGACTATCTTTGTATTGCGCACCTAATAATCCTTATGTTGGGTACCTACTTACCATTTGATATAACTTTTCATTTGAAATTATATTTATATTAAATATTCATAAACTCATATCAAGGATATGTTTGTTGTCTAAACCGTATATCATTTACATACGGTGATTATTTGGAATGTTATTTTAATTTTGTAAATATTGATGAATCTGTATATTGTGCTCTATACGGATATTGAAAGGTCATATTGCTCTTGTATTGAATAAATTTATAAATAATTCATTGGACATGTAGTGCCAGGTGGGGCCCGCTATATCCCCTCGATGCATTAGTATGTCTCATGAGACAAAACAGTTTGGCGACAAACCCTTCGAGTTTGTTTCCAAAAATCAGACGACTTTCTACCCACAGAACTAAACCATTTTTTACGGTATTATGGTTTCATGTGCTAGATACATGACATCCAATTAATAATAATTCTCTTTATTTATTATCAGTTATTATTAATTTCCATTAGGTTTTCACTATGAAAAAATCTAAGGATGCAGTTTCATTTTAAGTTTATGAATGTCATTGGTTATTCATTTATTCAATATGCCATTTTGATTATGTTAGATTGTTTGTGAATAACATATTATATTACTCATGCTTCCGCTATTTGTAACCCTTAGTAATCTTTTGAGCTCACCCTTCATTTTTTACCTTCGTCAAGTTATGAAGAGAAGGTCTTCTTTTGAGTTCATGTGGATGCAGTTTTGAGTTTTTTTGTTATGTATTGTATTTTCTAACCTTTTTCAATGTAATTTGAGTTACATCTATGTGTCTAGTTTCTCAAGACTCCTAAACTGATCGTTTCTTCAGGATTTTCATTCCTTCTAACCATGCCAATATCACAAGTAATGAACCAGCTCCAGCCTTGAGGGGTCAGAGTGTTACAGTTGGTATTAGATGAAGTTGAGTAGATCACATGGAAACTAGACTAGGAAATTTATAGTAGGGAACAAATCCCTATGGTTGTATTTGAGGATAAACGTACAACAACATCCTGGTATTTTGGTAATGAATATTATATGGGGATTTTTCAAGCAATACATCCATGTCTCGATACGAGCAGGTAGAGGCGGCTCTGACACAGATGTATCTAGGCGTAAAACCCAAAAACACAGCTTTGAGCTAGACACGAATGGGAACCGGTGCACGAAAATGGGCCTTTCTGCACTCTTGGTTACGACACTCCCAAGGGATATTCTTAGGATAATTCATATTTTATTTACAAGCCATTATAAAGGAATTAGAGTAATTTTTTCCTCAGAAGAACCTTGTTTATAAGATTACCTATACATAGAATTTCAATATATGTTGAGTTCTTTCCTATTTAAGACAAGTCTAGTGTATCCCATTATTTGGAAAAGGCATCTAATGGAAGAAGAGGAATCAATACTCATGGGAAAGTTTGGGATATCTCTACAGATCAAGTCAACACAGTCAACATTGGAGCAGATCAAATCGTGACCATATTGGGACAACTTACTCAAGTTGTAACAAATAACCATTAAACACCTGTGTTGGATCGTTTCAGGTGGCATAAGCCCCCATCTTTCAGCGGGACTACTAATCCAGTGGTTTTTGGTCAATGGTTCATGTCCCTTGAATAGTTATTCATGGTTTTAAGATGTAGTGAAAATGAAAAGGTAGTACTGGTAGTATATTGTCTCATGGGTGACGCTGATCAATGGTGGTCTCTGATTCAAAATACCATGGAGGAAGAAGAGATATAGGATATGGAATGGAGGAATTTTAAGTAAATATTCTTCGAAAAATATTTCCCTCGTGATCAACGAACTGAAAAGAAGAGGAAATTACATGGCTTGAAATAAAGGTAAGAAGACAGTGTTGCAGAGTATGAGGCTACATTCACAAGGCTAGCAAGGTATTCTATGGATCACGTACGTGACTCGGCAGACAAGATTGATCATTTCTTTAAAGGTCTTTGGACATGTATTTGAAGGGAACTGTCTTCTCAATCATCTTCATCATATGATTAAATTGTATCAAGTTCCATCAAAATATAGAAGGAAATATCTATATCAAATTTTTTCAAAGGAAACTAGGATAAGAAGCGGTATATTGATAACAAAAGAAAAAGAGAGGCATCAAAGAGGAGAAAGGGAACGAATTGTTTCCCATTATGCGAGAACTATGGAAAGAATCATCTCTGGAAATGCTTGAAAGTCTTGAGAGTCTGATATAATTGTGGAGAAAATGGTCATTGATCTGATGAATTCAAGGGGAAGAAACAATTCAATGATGTTCAATTCTACAACTACAAAGATATGGGACACTATGAAAATGAGTTTCCTAAGAACCAAGGATACATACCTCAGAAAAAGACAAGAGAGCAAGTGAGAGCCTACACGATTACAACCGTGGAGGTTGATGTTCCTTCTGACGTGGTGGAAGGTACTATAATTGTTTCCTCAAACATAGCCAACACTTTATTTGATTCTGGATCATTGCATTCATTTATATCCTCTCAGTTTTCCATGAAAATTAGATATGTCCAATTTTATTTAAGATAGGAGTTTCCAGTCAAACCTCCCATGTGATGTATCATTGCAAAAAGGCATGTCGACTAGTCCCCCTCCAGACACCAAAACGTGATTTAGTTTCTAGCCTTATAATCATACCCTTTATTGAATTTGATATAATTCATTGTATGGATTGGCTATCCTTTTATGATTCGAGGATTTATTTCATGAAAAATTAAGTTACAATTTTTGGAAATGGTGTAGAATACCTTGTCTTTAGGGTAGAAACGTCGCCACCTGATTGTTATCTAGAACCACCCCCAATAGCTCTAGTGAATGCAATAATTGGAGAGGAAGATAAACCAATATCTATGGGAGAGGAAAGAAATCTTCAAATTGAATATGTGCACATAGTGAAAGAGTATATTGATGTATTTCCAGAGGATTTACCTGGACATCCTCTGGAGCGAGAAATTGAGTTTTACATTTACTTAATTCCTTGTGCCAAACCTATATCAAATAACCCATATAGAATGGACAATGTGGAGCTAGTGGAGCTGAAGAAACAACTATAAGATTTGAGTGACAAAGGATTTATTTGACCTATTGTTTCTCCATGGGGAGCCCCAGTCTTGTTTGTAAAGAAGAAATATGGATCCATGAGGCTATGCATTGATTACAGCGAAATCAATGCTATTACAATAAACAATAAGTATCATATTCCCTGTATTGATGATTTATTTGACCATCTACATGGAACTCAATACTTTTCAATGATTGACCTTCGATCCGGATATCATCAACTAAGTGTGAGGAAGGAATATATTCCGAAGACAGCATTTTGAACCAAGTATGGGCATTATGAGTTCACTCTGATGACCTTTGGACTGACAAATTCACCATATGTTTTCATAGATTATATGAATATATTTTTCAAAGAATATCTTGATAACGTTGTTTTGATATTCATCGATTATATCCTTGTATACTCAAAAAGATATTAAGACCATGAGAGTCACATGCGAGTTATTCTGGGAACTCGTAGAAGAAATCAATTATATAGGAAGTTTAGTAAGTATGAATTCTAGCTTCAGTCAGTTTCTTTTCATGGCCATATTGTCTCGAAAGATGGAATCCTAGTTGATCCTAGGAAGACAAATGCAATCCAAGATTGTCCCACGCTAACAAACACAACTGAGGTACACAGTTTTTTTTCTTAGCAAGTTATTATCGACGTTTCGTGCAGAATTTTTCCCGACTGGCTAACCCGCTAACGAAGATCACACGAAAAGGTGTTAAATTTGTTTGGACAAAATATTGTGAAGAATGTTTCGAAAAACTTAATAGAATATTAGTCAATGATCCTATATTTAATTTACCATCAGGGAATGATGATTTTGTTATTTATAGTGATGCTTCAAAGAAAGGACTTGGTTGTGTCCTTATGAAAAATGATAGTGTTAATACTTATGCATCAAGACATCTAAAAATTCATGAGAACAACTATCCTCCTCATGATTTTGAGTTAGCTGTTGTAATCTTTCCTTTGAAGATATGGAGGTATTATCTCTATGGTAAAAAATGTGAGATTTATACTGATCACAAGAGTTTGAAGTATATTTTCTCACTGAATGAACTCAACATGTGGAAAAGGAGATGGCTTGAACTACACAAGGATTATGATTTCACGATACACTACCACCCGGGGATGGAAAATAAGGTGGCAGATGCTTTGAGCAGAAAGGATCATATTGTTTTGAACAAGATGAGAGTTGAAAGGGATCCTATTTTCGTGGATCTAGTAAAGATGGACATGGGAATAACCATGGAAGGTGACAAAACAATTATTTTTCAAATGGTTTCCAAACCATATTTACTAGAAAGGATAAAAAGTTCTCATGGTGATGATAAGGAGTTTCAAAAAAAGATTAAAGCTGTGAATGATGGGATATTTAGTGACTTCATCTATGAAGATGGAATTTTGAGATTTGGGAAGAGACTTTGTGTTCCCAATACACCTGATCGAAAAATGGAATTGTTGGATGATGCTCATAGTTCCAATTTCTCTATACACCCTGGTAGCACTAAGATGTATAGAGATTTGAAAGAACATTTTTGGTGTGACAACATGAATAGAGATATTGCTGATTTAGTGTCAAGATGTATGGTTTGTCAACAAGTGAAAGCTGGAAGGCAACATCCTGGAGGATTTTTGAAACCTCTTCCCATACCTAAGTGGAAATTGGATAATATCATGATTGACTTTGTCATGGTACTGCCAAAGACTCCTAGAAGGAATGATGCAATATGGGTCATTGTTGATCACCTAACCAAGTCACCACATTATCTTGAAATAAGAGAAGATGTACGACTTGAAAATATAGCAATACTTTATATTAATGATATTGTGAGACTTTAAGGAATTCCCCTATCAATTATTTCTGATCGTGATCCAATTTTTACATCAAGATTCTTGAAAAGTCTTTAGAAGGCCCTAGATACTGATCTTAATTTGAGCACTGCCTACCACCCACAAACTGATGGACAATAAGAACGGACTATTCAAACACTGGAAGACATGTTGAGGTCTTGTTCACATCATTTTCAAGGCATGTGAGATCAGTATTTACCTCTCGTAGAATTTCCCTACAACAATAGATTCCATTCAAGTTTTCATATGGCACCATATGAAGCATTGTATGGGAGGAGATTTCGTACACCAACTTGCTGGGATGATGTTGGTGAAAGAAAGCTCATGGGCCAAGAACTTGTTGAAGAAACAATGAATAAGGTGAAGAATATCCAGAACTATATCAAAATCCCTCAATGTAGTAAAAATAGCTATGTAGATAATTGAAGGAAGGATTTGGAGTTTCAATAAGGTGATCACATTTTCTTAAAGGTATCTCCACTGAAGGGTATTGTACGTTTCAGTAAGAAGGGAAAGTTAAGTCCCAGGTACATCATAGATTTTGTAATTCTACACCGAATTAGAGTCGTAGCTTACCGTTTGGTAGTGCCTCCAAGTCTTTCCAAGGATCGCAATGTGTTCCACGTGTCAAAGTTAAGAAAGTACATGCCAGACCCAACACATGTACTTACTTATAAAGATGTAGAACTTGAGCCAAATCTTTCTTATTGTGAAGAGCCTATCAAGATTCTTGATACTAGAGAACAAGTATTGATAAATCGGATTAATCTTCTGGTAAAGGTTCTATAGAGGAACCATAAGATGGAGGAAGCAACATGGGAGCCTTAGGAGCTTATGTTTAATACATACCCGGATCTTTTTAGGTAATATTTTGTAAATTTCGAGGACGAAATTTTCTGAAGGAGGGAATAATGTAGTACCCCAAACATTTTATGTTATGTTTATCTATTCATCACTGAGTTACATTCTTTTCATTATTGTGTTCCTTTGAAACAACACTAGTTTATTTAGGAGATAGTTAAAACCTAGCCATTAAATAGAAATTCCTCACTTCTATGTATTGAATTTCGAAAAATGGTCATCTAGAGTTGTGTTCAGTAAGTCATTTGGAGTCTGATAGAACAAACTTGATTTTTGGGGAATAGTAACATACCCATATGAATAGTAATATGAATAGTAACATACCCTTATGAATAGTAAATAATTATTAAATTTTATTTTTTTAAGGCAATAAGATAATGATATCTTAATTAGTTCTTCAATGAGAAATAAAACTAGTTTCACTTTAAGATTGTTATTTTTAGAATTAACTATGACCTTATTTAAAAATTAAATTTATAATCTATAGAAAATTATTTTCGAAAAATGGATTTCACTATTTAAATCTACACGTCGATAAATTTTTAAGGTGAATTTTTGAAAATTTTCTGAAATAGTTGATTTTTCAGTGAATAGTAAAAAATACAGTTTTTACTTTCGGTGTGTTAATGACATCATTAATGATATAATAATGATGTCATAAATCTGGTCGACTTGTGTATAGTTAAATAAGATGTGAGGTGTCCTAAGTGGCTTATACCATGGGACAACACCATGGGAAAGCCCATGGTTTTTCAAAAACCACTCATGAGGTGTCCCTTGAAAATTATTAAAATAATCCTTCACTTTTCTTATAAATACCAACTCTTCCCTTCATTGAATTCATTACCTATTCTCACTCAACGAAGTTATGGCCTTATTACCTCCATATTAGTCCTCCCAAGGTTTAATCAAGCCCCAAGGTCCCAACCTTCAAGTTATATGGGTTATTCGACAAGGAATGAAAATTCTCAATTTCTTTCTTTTTCCTTTCATGTTCTCTTTTATGTGGTATATCATTCAAGTTTCCTCACCATGTTCTTATTTCTCTTATTATTCTTGATATAATCTATATTATGATTCATTTCTGGAATGTGTGACCCTTTTCCCATATCTTTTTAATATTTTCTAAAACCACGTTACGTAGTCGTTAGGCTGCCGAATATTTGTAAGTGATTTCAAAATTATTCTTTTATTTTGAGTTTCTTATTTATTCTTTATTCATATATTCTTACCCAAGAGGAGTGAAATATCCAGAATTTTGTATATACTGAATTTTCTCATTTTAATGATAAATTCATCATCAATCTTCTTCTTTTCCCCACTTGTTCAAAGGAATTAAAAACATTGTCTCTGATGTGTCGAATTACCAACATCGTGGATGATGTGATTTCAATTTGCAATGATTCTTTCAAGTATGGTCATTAAACCATTTATATAGTTGAAATAGGTTATAATATATGTTTTATGACTCACCCATGGTTCTGGAATTCATTTTCACTCATGGTTCTAATTTATAATATAAAATGAGGTTGTTATTATCAAAGAACCAATAAAACGATCTAATGAAACATCATTTATGTTTTAACTAATGAATCATCATCATGTTATATGACTAAAATTAATTATAAGATCATTTATATCTCCATAATTTCATTAATAAGATTTATTAACAATTCTAGATGTCTAACCATGTTTCAAATGAACTTCTATTCATGGAAACAAGTAAACGAACAATGAAAACCAAGTAAGAAAATGATTCAAAACTATAAGATTTAATCTCTTAAAACCATCCAAGAGAGAATTAATGAACTTAATGAGGTTATATCATATCAATTACATGTAAATTAAGTTCTAGAATTATTAATAAACGAATCTAAATTTTATTATTCAGGTCATTAAGAACAATCAAAAGCACACTAGAGAAAAAGGTAAGGGGTTTCTCATCTCACTTTCATTTATATGAGATTTCCATTGTTTGCCAATTATTCCTTATATTTGGTATATGTGCGTGTAAATTTTATATATAATAACATTATTATATTTATATTTATGTTATTCAGTGATTCACTTGATGTTTATTAAGTTCTGGTCATACAGTTCGACCGATTACATTGTGGTAAGATACTTTGTCTCAGTTGCTGTTTTTGTTATGACTATCTTTGTATTGTGCACCTAATAATCATTATGTAGTGTACCTACTACACATTTGAGATAAAATTTCATTTGAAATTATATTTATATTAAATATCCATAATCCCGTGTCATGGATAATTTTTTTTCTAAACCGTATACCATTTTACATACAGCGATTATTTGGAATGTTATTTTAATTATGGAAATATTGATGAATCATTATAAACTACTCTATACGGATATTGAAAGGGAATATTTCTCTTGTATTGAATCTATGTATAAAGAATTATTTGGACATTTTTTGGATGGTGGGACCCCTTATAGCCCCTCGATGCATCGGTAGGTCTCATGAGACAAAACAGTTTGGCAACAAACCCTTCGAGATTGTTTCCAAAAATCTGACGAGTTTCTACCCACAGAAATAAATCGTTTTTACAGTATTATGGTTTCATGTTCCAGATACATGATGTCCAATTAATAATAATTCTCTTTATTCATTATCAGTTATTATTATTTTCCATGAGGTTTTCACTATGACAAAATCTATGGATGGAGTTTCATTTTCAGTTTATTAATGGAATTGGTTGTTCATTTATTCAGTATGCCATTTTGATTATGTCAGATTATTTATGAATAACATATTATTGTACTCATGATTCCACTATTTGTAACACATAACGATCATTTGAGCTCACCCCTTTCATTGTCTACCTTAGACAGGTGATGAAGAGAAGGTCTTCTTTTGAGTTCCTGTGTATTTAGTTTTGAGTTTTTTTTGTTTTGTATTTTATTTTTTAACCTTTTCCAATGTAATTTGAGTTACATCTATGTATCTATTTTCTCAAGACTACCAAACAGATCATTCCTTCGGGATTTTTATTCCTTCTAACCATGAAAATATCACAAGTAATGCACCGGCTCCAGCCTAGAGGGGTCGGGGTGTTATAATTCCATCCTGATTTATGTAAAAAGCTCTAGACAGGGTATTTTATTTATTGAAATTGACTTGTATCTAAAAAGTCACAAAAACCATAATATAGGTGAAAAACCAAGGCATGTGGTTGATTCATGGTACACCACATGGTGTTTTGGGAGTGGGGGTTCCTGAAAACTGAACACACATAAACCTAACATGTGTGGATTCATTTTATCTTGGTTATTTAGGGAGGACACAACATGGTATACTTTTTTGGTATGCTTCTCAACCTTGTTTGGCCACAATCCGACACCTCATGTAATATCCCTTAATTTAATAAAATATATGTATTTCAAATAAATTTAAATTTTTTGAAATATTTAATTTTATGTAATGAGAAGTTTATCATTTAATACACGCAATAATAATTTTATTTTTCATTGCTCACAACACTGAGTTTTTCTTTCATTACATGTAACACCGAGTTTAAATGAAACGTGATGTACTATTAAAATATTATTATTTAATATATCATATATCACCTAGAAGTTATAATGGTGGATATGAATAAGATTAAATAATTTATAAAAATATATATTTTAAAAATTTATATAAATTTAATTCATTGGTGACCAATTATTTAGAAATTAAAATAATGTGTATTTTAAAAATAAAGGAAATATTTAAAAAAACTGTCCTTATTCAAAAAAACATGTTTTCCACTATAAATTAAATAAAAACAATTATTTAATGAATTTAATGATGTATTTATATTATATATTCAATGAGATGTTTAATATTCATCTTATGTGTTTTAAGACAAGCTAATAGAATATATCTAATTTTATGCTTAGAAACATTATTTTCTAAAAAACAGTTTTGTCACCTTTTGTGGATGTCATTTAAAATTAAATTATTTCAAATTTAAGAAATTTATTTGAACATATAAACTTATATTTCTAAATCATAATGTAAACATTATATTTTATTTCTATTTTTTATAATTTTCTTAAAACATGAATTTTTCAATGTTTAGTGAAATATATTTATTATTATTATTAATTCTCATGTCACTTAAAAAATATAAATATTATAAAATTGTCTTAACGTGAATTTAAAAGTAAAATTAGTTCATTTATATATATTTTAATCAAAATTATTTTATTTAATCAATTTCATAGTAAAAATTTATATAAAAACCTTTTAATGTTTTGTTCATTTTCTCTTTGGAAAACCGCTTTCTCATCTTGTCTATGGCATTAATTTTAATTTAAAATATTCCAATTAAGTTTATATAAAATGGAAAAATAGAATTAATATTTTTAATCGTCATGATTTATATTTTATATGAAGGGAAACTTCATTTTTTCCCATCATGACGAGTGGAAGTAGTAAAAATTAATTATAGTAGTTAAGGTACAAATGGGGATACTGTAGGATAAACTAAAAATATAATTGTTAAAAATTACCCAAAACTTGTAAAAACATGATTTTATTTCCATATAATGTCATAATTTCTTTTAGTGACGATAATGGTCCTTTTTGGAGCCTTTTTAATGATAAAACAAGGGTATATCTTTTTCTTTTTAAAAATTACAAGTGTGTCACTCACCTCAATTATAAAAGTCCACCCACTCTCCCCTCCACTCAAAAATTTGAAAACCCATTGGTTTGAGAAAATAACATCCCAAATAGATTCATTATTCCCTCATACCATCATATAATAATTGATTTGGTCATAAATATAGCCTCATAATCATCTTGGTGCAAATAAATATAAAATTTATTAAGAAGTGGTAACACCCCTAACTTGGTGTTTTACTTCATTTCTTACTCCACCTCCTTAAATTCTAATTAAAACATGATGAAATAATATTAACATTATCTCAAATGTGATTATATGTTATAATATTAATATTTTAACTTATATCCTTCTCATATTCCCTCCAATGGTAAATGAAATCGTCGTTCGTATTTACATTGGAATACAAGCCCACGAACCATCGTAGCTCGTTTTCCTTCATCATTTCTCAAAGACTATAATGATGATGGATTTAATGTATTTATATGATATTTGAAACTTAATTATACTTAGGTAATTATTACATCTCATATACCATTTTTTTACTTTCCATTTTATAAGATATTCAATAACGTTGATCATGTGTACGGCAGACTGTAGCCTAACGAAACGATGCCAGTTTTTTCATCACTTGTGCTTTATATGGAAGGTTATAAGGATAATTATAATGAATATATGTGATATTTATGAACTAAACATACATATGAAATTTAATGTCACATATAAATTCTTTCCTTCAAACCTGTTAGAAAATAATAATGTTTCTCGTGTGTGTGATGGACAACCACATCTGGAACCGATGTGATGTGTTTTTCATTTCAATTTAACACAAATAGTAATAAGGATCGATTTAATGAATATCTATGACATTGGTATGATATATATTACATAATAATGATTCTAGATGGTATATATATTATTTTTCTTTCTTATATTTCATCCATCAAGGAAATTGAAACAACGTTTATACGTATGTTTGACATACCATCTCTATGAATAGTGTAATTTATTTCTATATTTAACTCTATTGGATTACTATAAATACATATATAATTAATATATATGATATTTATATCATTCATTACATTATATAAATTATATAACCATGATCAAAGAGAAAATACAAAAAAAAAAACAAACCAAAACTTACATGACAAATGAAGATGTTATTACCCAAAATGTAATATTTAAGAAGGAACTATTAAAAACATGTAATAAAATGATATATATATATATCATATTTAGTATTATATATTTGAATATGGTTATATAATATATTTATAATGAATTTATTCTTATTATACATGTGGTTAAAATGTGTACTAAGGATGTCAAGACTTTAGGTAAGGGATTTTAGTCTCACCTTTTACTTATGTGAGACACACACAATATTCCCCACCAATTTAATTTATGGGCTATATATACTAAAATAGAATGTATTTCATTAATATTCACATAAAAATTATTGGTATTTACATATATATATATATATATATATGTATTAGTATCTCTCTCTTATGGGGCGTACGATTCAAAGTGTCCAAAGTGTAAATGGTTTTATTTTACATTCTCATTGCTTATCGAGATTGATCATGATTATGATTTCAATAATTAAATATTATGGTATATCTATCAATATAATAATTTATTTTATTTTTATTTGTTTAAAAAATGATGATACATGTTTTCCATTCATTTTACTCTTTTTATGTACTCAATAGTTCAAAATAATTTTTTTTAAAAAATTTAAATCTATTTCTCTCTTCAACAGAAAACCATTTTTATTTCAAAGATATTTTTTCAAAAAATTATTACAAAAATGCTTTTAAAATTGTGAAAATTATTTATTAAATAAATTTTTATGCACATATTATTTTTTTCAAAATATCTTGAATGGAATCTTCATGTCATTTTAAAAAAAATTATTTCCCTTTTACCAAAAATTTGAAACAAATATTTGTTTTAAAGTGATTTTATGGATTGTATTTTCCACCGTAATGACCAACCAATGTTTTAAATCATAATTTACAACTTTCAAAGCTAATTTTCAAAGAAATTAATTTTGAAAATTTTTTATGTTTCTAAAAATTACTTTTAAAAGTTGATATGATATTTTCCTAAATAAATGTTTTAAATGATATTTAAATATTACATTATAATTTTCCAATGTTATTTTACAAGAAAACTATTTTGAAAAAAAATATTTTTTAAAAAAAGTATTCAAGTGTAACGGATATTTTCATCAATAATTTTTTTAAATGAGAATTAAATCCAATTTTCTATGAAAAGTATTTTAAAAATGGTTTACATTTATAAATTTTTTTTCATATTAGTAAGGTTATTTTCCCAAATAAATGTAGTAAATGATCTTTTACAATCATTTTCTATATAAGTTGGAATATATTGATTTTACTTATGCTTTACTTGGGATATGATCCAAGGAAAACATTGATAATATTTCTTTGTATTGTTTATGTTTTTGGTGAAAATATTTTTATAAATTCCAATCCTTTTGCATGGGTTATGTTATGATGAAATTATGAATGGATTATGAAACACATTTCTTTTATACATGTTAATCTATTATTAAATGATTATAAAACATGTTTCTTTTCTATAGGTTATAATTAATTTTTTTTTAAACCAATTTTTTCATGTTTTTTTGATATGATCGATGTTTTATGTTATTATGGAACACATATGTATTATTCTCCATATATGAAGGGTGGTACCTATATCTCCATCCAATTCATTGGGTAATGATTTATATCTCATGAGATAGATTCGGATGTGATGGGGGTAAACCAAGTTTAATAAGGATAATTTTCCACTATGATGGTCTTGGGAGTGAACCTTTACTACTATAATAGTTTGGGGAGTAATCCCAACCAACTATGATATCATGGAAAAAGATCCTTGACTAAAATTTAAATTAATCAATATGGTTTTGTGTATGCCACAATTTCATGTCTTATACCATTATTATGCTCTCATGGCTCATGTTCTTTTATTAAATTATAATTTATATCTTATGAATTGGAAAGCATTATGCCATGCCTCAAGATTATGACATTTGATATGTATGGCATGGTTTTAAAATGTTTATATCATATTCTAATACCCTAATGCTCATTTTATTCTCATGTGATCATTGATACCCCACATTATTATCCTTAACGTGCATCTCTAGTCACCATTTCTTATGTTTCATTTTCATATGATATGAAGAATGTTTTTAGGTAGGGTATATTTTTGAAGAGTGGTAAAATGGATTATCATTATGGGAGATGTTTAATATCATTCACCAAATTATAATATTGTGTACCTTGTATTTAATGACACTAAACTATTTTGGTAATCGGGTGTGTGTTCTTATAATTTGTTGAATATTAATGAAAAGAGACGTGACATATACTTTTGAGATTTTTTGGGTTCTATTGTTATTATTAGATGAATGGTTTAGTTAAACGTACCAAAACTGGGAGAGGAAACAGTATTGAAATACCTATGGATATTTAAATGGATATGTCTTGGGACATGTCTAAGGGTAATTCTATGTATTAATCAAACTACAGTAAAATTTCCTAGGTTTATTGTAAATTATAGATAATTTTGCTTACACACAATTAAATCTATATATGGATACTACAAGTCGATAGAGAATTGATATAGAAGTACTTATGCTTAATAAATCTAAAAGGAGTTCATTAATCAAGACTCTATCAAAACATGGTTCATAATAAAAATCCATGTTTAACACCTGGTTTGACACACTCTCGGGATATTATGTGGAAATTCACAAATTATTTAAATTCCATCTTGATGGATTTAAATAGATAATGATAATGAATTACATGTGTTAATCCTATGGTTTAATTGATTGAAAATAAGTTTTTGTTATTTAGAATTTCTATAATTTATTTCCATGTCTATGTGGTTTTCCAATATGTCTATCGATTCTCACACAATGATTCTTCTATTTTATTCTATGGATGGAACCAGAGGGAACTCGTTAATGATGAGTGTGATAGAAAATTTTTCGATGAGAAATGAAATGGAGTGACGACTCGAGTGAAGGATATTTTAATCATTCATAATTAGTTATCTTGATATATGATTAACAACATTCAACAAAACCAACTGTAAATATCACTAAATAATATTAGGATAAAATTCATTGAGATTTTGGGTGGTGCAGACTATTGAGGAAATAACGATCAGTTTCCCATGTCTTGAGAATGTGGTAAATAAGGAACAAGAATTTATTTTTAGTGTGGAAAATAATGAAACCAAGAAAGTAATTTTAGAGGATAAATTAAAATATTAGTTAACTCGATTGAGGAGAATAATGGTCTCCCCGAGTTATCAAATATTTTTTGATTGTATTAAATATGGTAAAAATGTGCAATATGAAAACAGGTATCATAATGGGAAATATCATGAAGAGAATCATCATGGTTATACATGTAATGGTTTTCATACTGAAGGTGAAGAGACTATGAATGGAACATAAAAGAAAGGAGGTTTTAAGGAATAATATTATAAATAATATTTAATGATTTAAGGATGAGGTGTAATAATTGATGTTTTTATGTATTCGAATTATAACCTAATGATATATGATTCATAATATGTATAATGACTATTTTTATATTTTTTTCATTATATATTTTCAAAAATATGTTTAATGGTACTGATAACCAGGAAAATTGATTTAACAATAAGGTGATGTTTTACTAAAAATACTTTATTATGGGAAGATAACCTTTAATATATTCCTAATTTTAGAAAATTGTTTTATTTGGGATAAAATATGATTCATATGAATAAAGTAAATTGGATAGTTTTATTAGCCTTGTAACTGATAAATTATCTAGGGAAAAATTAGTTTGTGTTAACATTGGTGGGTTTTACAACATTATTGGATTTGTGGATTATATTCAATAATCAATGATTTTGTTCAAGGAATGAGGAAGAATATATGTTTTAATTATGGTTTTATAGTAATTATAGATTTTACCATGTTTTAAGATAATATATGATCAATTTAATAAAATATTTGGTATGTGACAATAAAAGATACTTCATGTTGTCGGGGGGATTAATGATAAGTTGATTTTGGAAATTTAGTATCCTTCTTTCAATGTTTTTGGATTTCAATTTTGGTTAGACATGGTGGATCCATATGGTCAACAATTTATTAAATAGTTTAAGTTGAACCCTATATATGGATTTGAAGAATAATTTTTTATTTAATTTTATAAACAGTTATCCATATTTGATAACATGTGCACACCATTTTGGTTTTGAATGATAAATAGATATAGAAGGAATGGCTTATCTTTCATTCAGGGATCTTGTGACCCATTGGTGCTTCAGACATTAGAAATTCATCTTCATTTCTTGGGGAAATATATAATTTGTAAATTGATCAAGAAAAACCAAATGATTATATTGTTATTATGAAATGAAAATAAATCATGTATATTATATCATGTTCTCTATCTTATCAGAAGAAATATTACATGACCTTTAGAAAGTGGATCTTGAGAAAAAAATGTCATCTATTACCTTTATTTATGATGGATAAATGGATTTTTAAATAATCATATATTTATAACTTTGTTCTGGTTGATTATCTAAATAAAATATTCTCTATCATTCTTTGTTATTCCTTGTAGTTAGTTCTCACTTTCATATCCATATTTTCTCATTCCACGAATGTTATCATTATTTGGAAAAATAGTTATGTGTTACATCATTTGACCATTATGTTTTCCACTGTCTCTTTATAAAGGATACATTATTATTCATTAGTGTGATTTGGGTTTCTATGGATGAATTTTCAAATGATAAACTTTTAATATCCATGATTAATTTTGAGGATGAAATACATTTTAAGGGGGTTGAATGTAACGTGTGGGGATTTTATTAACTATATTTTTTAAATTAGTTTTTTTAAAGATTCTATTATACATAAAACAGATTCTATCTGGAAAAAACTCCAGCATTGATTTTATATTTCATTACATTTAACCCTGAGTTTATAATTTAATACATACAACATCAATTTTAAATGAAACATGATATTCTATAAAAATATTATTGTTTAATATGATAGTTATCACTTAGACATTGGAATCGTAGATATAAATTGTATTAATTTAAAAAAAATATGTTTTAATAATGTATATATAATTAATTATTTGGTGTCCATTTAATTAGAAATGAAACTAATGTCTTTTCAAAAATAAAGGAAAACTTTTTTTGAAAAAACTATTTTTTGGAAAACAGTGTTTTACCACCATAAGTTAAAAACTATTTTTTTAATGATTTTAATAAAAATTTTATATTATATATTCAAAAAATATTTTATGATTCATCTAATTTGTTTTCTAGAAAATATATAAAAAATAATACAATTTTACATTTAGAAACAATATTTTTCTAAAAAGCTATTTTGCTGCATTTTGTGCACTTATTATAAAAATAATATTTTAAAATTTCATAAAATTTATTTGATAGTATAAAATTAAACATTAAAATCATTATATAAAAATTATCTTATGGTTAATGTTTTATAATTTTCTAAAAACACAAAATATTTAACATATAGGGAAAAATATTGGATTTTACTAAGAATTGTCATTTCATTTAAAAAACCATAATCACCTAAAAATGTTTTAAAATGGGTTTAAAAGTAACAGTACTTCTTATATATATATATATATTAATCCAATTTATCTCATTGTAATATGTTAAATATTTAATTTTAATATTCAAATATTTTAATCTTTTGAATATTTTCTCTTTGGAAAACCGATTTCTTATCACGTCTGTGGGATTAATTTGAAATTAAATTTTAAAACTTTTGTGAATATAATATTTTAAAATGAATTAAATATTCTGAATCAGAATAGTTTATATTGTCTCATTATTTCAATTTAATTTTTGACCTTTATAAATAGTGAAATCAATAAAAATTAATTATCACAGTTAAAGTAAAAAAGAGATTTACCATACATTAAATTAAATAGGTAAGAGTTAAAAATATATAAAAAAACCCTTCCAAAACCCATTTTTTGGAATTATTTTTATATAAAATATTAAATTATTTTTAATGGTATAATATTTATCCTTTTTAATGAGAAAAAGGTTGGTCCACATTTTTATTTCAAAAAATTCCAAGGGTGCCACTCTCCACACTTATAAAAGGACACCCCTTCTCCTCTCCTCATTGCACTTACAAAACCCATCGGGATGAAAAATACTATAAAAAAACTTCCTAATTACTTACTCTCCTAATTTATGATCTGTTTGTGTCATAAATTCATCCTATGAGCCCTTATAATGCAAACAAAAAACAATATTTTGAAGTATAGGTAGCACCCCTAACCACGCGTATTATTTTATTTATTTATCCACATCCTTAAATTATTATTAAAACATGATGATATAATTTCCAAAGTATCTAAAATATAATAATATTTTTATATGTTAATGGATTTAGCTAAATCCATATTATCTTTACTCAAATGGGAAACGAAATCGTCGGTCGTGTGTATGGTGGACTACCACCTTACGAACCGATATAACTCATTTCCCATCACAGTTTCTCATGGATTATTATAATGATTAATATAAATTATATAAATTACATTTTCCGGTTAATTATAAATATGTAATTATTATATCTCATATAAATTTTTTACATTCTTTTCTATGAGGTATATGATAAAATCGATCGTATGAATGGTGGACTACCACCACATGAAACAATGTGATTGGTTATTCAGTTACAATTTGAATAGAATGTAATAAAGATAATGTCAATGATTATATATTATATTTATGAACTTAACATGGTTATATAAATTTAATATCACTTTTATCTTTTGAAATCCAAACCCTTCAAAAAATAAAAACATCACTTGTGTGCATAGCAGACTACCTCCTCATGACCGATGTGATGTGTTTTTCATTTTTGTTTTACTTTGATGGTAATACGGATAAATTAAATGAATATATATGATATAAATATATAATATTTATGATATATAGATACTTATATGATAAATATATTATATATATTACAACATAATTATTCTAGAATGGTGATATATTATATTCCTTTATTATGTTCCATCCATAAATGTAACACCTGACCCTAGAACCCCGATGACGATGAATTAGTTTATTACGATGGAAACAATACATGATTTGAGTCCTAAGGAACCAAAAAATTTATATGTTTTGGTGAAAAATATTACATACATGATACCAATATTAATTTGGTAAATAGAAAATAAAATATGGTTCATAATAAAGTGATATGAATAACATGCTTTAAAGCTTATTCAAATATGCCTTCTTCATAACCTGGGGAACTAAAACATGGAAAGGGTGAGCTAAAATGATTAGTAAGGGTATGTAAAGTGGAATAAACTATTAATTTATGATAATAATAAAAATTTCAATTCAAATAACTGATAACACATTCTACTAAAATAAAAATTATGTCATAATAAATATGGAAAGAAATGAAACTTAAACACCTGCTATATATCAAATAAACTTGAAATAGAATGCATCTATATATTAATAAAATAATAAATATCATGTATAAATAATAACTAAAAATAAATGTGGGAAATTCTTAATTATTGGACAATATGTATAAGGCACGTAAACACATCTACTATTAAGACCATTCACAAGATGGTTTAAAACTACAAGTAGAAACCCATTTAATTTGGCCAATATATATGACTAATGAGAAAATGTTGTTCTATTAAGGAAATATATAAATAATTTCCCCAACCTATCATTTAAATATCATATCATTCCTAATATAAAATTTTCATAATAAATAATATGCCTTATCCAATATTTGTATTGAATTAAATATAATGATTTATCAATAATTCCCCAATTAATCAAATAAATGTCAAAGTAAACACCATATGTAAAGATGAAATATATTTTATTCAATAATAATATCTAAGAACCAATATTGTTTAAATTTGAGAAAATAACCAATGATAAATTATAATAATAAAGTGATGGGCTTAATAGAAAGTTCACAATAAAAAAAGTGAACCTGCAAAGATAAATTTCACCACACGATAATTTTAAAGCTATATACATTATTTCAGTTAATTGAAAGTGTAAATTATAATAAAATGAATATTGAAGAGTTCAAGATAAAATATATCAATATTTGAAGTAGTTACACCACATAAAATAATTAAGTGTGGAAAATGATGTTAGCCTCTACAAAAAAGGAGTGATACCAGAATCCCTTACCTTGAAACCAGATTTTCATGTGTATATTTATCTTTTTGAATAATATGTTTATTTTAATTAATTAAATTCTTCATAAAATTTTTCATGATTATTTTTACTTTTACATCACTTATTATAGTTTTTTATACAACTACTTAAGCAATTGAGTTTTCATTTGGTGTTTTTGACCTAATTTGATTCATGTGTCAAAAATGACCTGGGTAGGTCGACTATGGTCAAAGTGGTTATTCTATAAACATATATAAAATAACAAAAATGAAACTATTTTCATATTCATACATAAATTATACATTTAAAATTAATCCAAAAATATGGTTATGAAAAATGAATTGATGCTGCAATCATGTATACGGTAGGCCGTAGGCACACATATGTAATGTTTCCATTTTTCAATGATCATTACAGAAATAATGTAAGAAAAATTATATAATTCTAGATTTATTATTTTATATTAAATATCATTTTATTTAATAAAATATATTTATATATAAAATTATTGTGATGTAAAAGAAACCACATAATTTCAAGGAGGTGGTAGTCTACACATCCACAACCGATTATATCACATTTTAGTGTGTGAAAATGATAATAAATAAAATGATATATAATATTTACAGAAATTTAATTATGTAATTAATATCATATTTTTTTATTTTTTTATTTATGATTAATTGAAACGATCTTTTATATCTTACATGTATAGCGTGAATGAATCACATTGCTCTGAGGTGGTCATCATCCCCATATACAAAAACAATGTTATCGTATCCTTGAAATATGGGATACACATATTTATATGTTATATAATAATTATATATGTATAAAGAAACTATAAATATAATATATAATATATAAAAAATATTTTCCATCATAATTCCCAACCATGAAATGTTGGAATGGAAAACAAACAATTGTTGTTTCACAAGGCGGTAGTTCATCATACATAATAACTGTATGTATATTACCCATTAGATGGAATAATGTGTAAGTGAAGGTATAACCCTTATCATAAATACATTAAATAATATTTATTATACTTATGTTAGTATATGTGAATTATAAAATAATAACTGAAGAATTGGATTAGGAAAATAATATAATAGAGCATAAGGAAGAATGTTACCACTTATTTGGGAAACTACTATTGGATTTCACCAAAGGGATTCTTTATATAGTTATATACACAAAGGGAGGATTATATTAAGAGGTTATTGATTTTTTGAGACTTCATGTGTTGATTTTTTTATTATAAAAAGTGTATTAAGATGTATGAGTAAGGGTAAGAATGAATGACTTTTTATAACAGAGGGGGAGTTGTATTATTGTAAATAAAAAAGGTATACATTATTGTGTGGTATCACTAACCTAATGTGCCTAAAAAGGTAAAATTAATGTATTAAATGTAAATAATTAAATATTAAAATCTGAAAAAAATTGTATTTTTATAAGTTGGTCCCTAAACATCTAAGATTCTAAAATTTTATCATTTTGGTTTTCATTAAAGTATCTAGTTTTCTATCATACATAGTTTACCCATTTATACTAAGTTAAAGTGATATTTGTTTGATAATATTGAACCAAATTATTATAAATATTAAATATATTTAATATAATATTAAACCAATGTGTCTGGAAAATTAATTTCAAAACAAGTGCATGTAATGCGCAAAAACAATGATTTAACTCCGACCATGATAACATGGTTTTTACTAGGAATGGAATAATATGTGAATTATAAAAGATAAATTTTTCCCTTTATAGACCATATTTTATTTTTTATTGACACATAAAAATATCTTTTAATAATACTGGATCTTTATTAATTTTAAATCATTTAATAAGATATCATTTATGGAAAAATAAAATTAATCTCAATTTTGACATAATTAATTTTATTTTAATTGATAAATATCAAAAAAATATTTTAAATAGAAACAATTAATTTAACGTCTATGTGCCATGGTATATTCGTCTTAAATAATAATTAAATAAAAAAATATTATTAATTTGATTCACATTTAATATTTATTGTATAATTTATTTTCGTTAATTATAAACTAAATAATCACTACATTGACGTTTATTATTAAATTCAAGTAAATAATTCAACTATATAAATTATTGATAAATTATAATGATAAAAATAACCCATTTATAATAAAAATTATATATATAACAAAAAATATGATCTTTTTTACATATCTCAATGTTGTATAAATGTTAAAGGTGATGAAGGTCCATTTTTTGACTTTTTTTCTTTACATAACATATCATATAAGGTAATATCTTGAAATATTATACCAATAACCCATAATATTAGAACCAATAGGTATTATGATCAAAATATTTCCATATAATTAATTTTTAATAGGTTTTTATGTCATTTAGACCTTATGATTAAGGTGTAGTCCCTTGATAAGTGTAACTTTACCTTAATCGATATAATTAATATTAATTAATTTCACTAATTTTTTTCCAAAAATTAATTTGATATTATTAGACAAGAAATATTATATTGATTACAACTACTTTTGTCCATTTAACTAAATTTAAATCAAAGAAGTAGAAATTTTTTTTAACTATAATCCTGTAGATTGGGTAAGGAATTAGTTTTTAAAGGAAAAACAATCAAAATTTAAATAATTTTTATAACCAATCTCAATATTTTAATTATTACAATAACCTAAATAGGATTAATATATGCATAATGGAGCTATTATTACTTTAAAAACGAAATTAAAATATAATATAACAATTATTTAAACGAAAAATTATTTTTAACTAAAATTAAGCTTCTCAAAACTAATGAATAAAAATTAACCCTAATATAATATTGACATTATTAATTCAAAAATGAATTTTATTTTTTTATTTAAAATTTATAATAGTTCCAGAATTTATTCTTAAAATAGGAAAGCTATTAAATAGAGGTAAAACTCATTTTTGTGTGTAATGCAAACTAACTAAATATAGTGAGTAGCAAAATCATAACATGGTGTTGTAAATAATAATCATACAAATAATTCTTTATTTATTTTAAAATGAAAATATTGTATTGTATTGGGGTGTGACATTATGCCCGCCTTAATAAAATTGCATCCCCATAATTTGAACATGATCTATGTTATTAAGGACTTGATATCTAAATATAATATTGTTGAAAAACCCACATTGTAAATAGGGTTAATAAAAAACTCTTTAATGAGAAGGAAATGGAAATGTGAAGGTAACCAGAAACATGGCTTCTAAATTAGACAACATTAATGAAATTAAGAATATTGAAGAGAAATCTAACTATCATGTTATAATGCATAGTTATAGAGAACAAGTTGGGCATAAAGTTTTAGACCACAAAACCATAAACCATAGGTGTGAATAAAGGTCATTAATATTATAAAAAATGATGATAATAGGATAAAAAATTCTTTAAGACCACTTTTTCCTAGAATTGAGAAATTATTTCACTTTATAAGAATATAGGTAAATATATGTTTCTATAAATAAAATATTGTCCTTTGATTGTTCCTTGAACTACTTATACATCATATCATAGAGGGAGTTTCTTTATATGGTGAAGTAATATGTTTTACTCTAAAAAAACAACCAAATTTCAACATAATTCATTTCATTAATGGTTAAATTTCCCAAAATATTGTTATATAACAATTTACAAAGAATGCCTAAATGAACTTAATCATTATCCTTCAATCAACATGAAAAAAACCTCAATCATCACATTCTGAACATGTGAACACCTTCAACATTTTTTCTCTTAGAATATAGTAAAAAAATTAATTACTATAAAATAATATTATAAATATGAATGATTCTTATTACTTAAATATAATTTAGAATATTTTATATATTCCATCAATTTAAATATGTGGTAAACTCCATCAATGATAGCATAAATCACTTTATAAGTAAATCAATACTCATTCTATGGTAGTAAATAGTTATCCAATTTTCATTATGCAAACAAATAATTTCATTATTCAAAAATAACTATATTAACATAAAGAATATATTAAGTGTAACATTTCCCTTAACAATGTATTTTACGAAAAAAATTACTTTTTACTGAATGACCTTTCATGGTACCATTTAGTATATGATCACAAATCCTTAATGAATAATTAATATAGTACAATCATCTTATATTCATTAATTATTATAACCAGAATATTTTTTTATAAAATAATTGAATGAAATATTTCTTGAATCCAAATATAAGAACATTAACCATTCATCTTCATCTGTGGTAGAATAATAATCTTAACCATGATCCATTAGCCTCTTTTGGGTTATATCGCATTGACACATAATACATATATTTCTAATGTGTATTATTTACCTTCAATTGAATCCTTTCACATTGTTATTTTCCACCTTTCAATTTCAATCCCAACCCTGGATTCCATTTTCTCCACACTTATAATAAACTCACATTACCTTCAATCATGTAACGATGTGTTTATTTAATCAATTATCATATCCAGTAAAACATTTATATCTTTTAATACCTTTATACATATTTTTCCATATTTATTCATATTCTCATACTTATTTATGAATCCATAATACTTAATGTTATGTTTACATATCCTGTTATCACATGATATTATGTCCTCAAATGATGACAATTACAGGGAGACTATTTCCCTTCAAAAAATGGCATAATACCATAAAAGATATGATCCTTCTTACTCTTTGGATCATGTGCATCATTGAGGTTCACATTTTTTCTGCTATAAGCCATTTATAAATGAAAAAGTAAACTAGGTTATATCATATCATTATGAAGAATAATGTATAATCCCAAAACTAGGAAAATATGTAACATAAATTAAAAAATTGATTCTTAGATAACCTTATAATCATAAACATGGTTTCGATGGAGACAAATTTACTTTTAAGTCATTCATAATATTTTGTAAAGAAAATTTGAGTTATCCTAAGAATATCCCTCTCGAGATTAATACTAGGTGTATATTAAGTCTAGTTGTCATGTACCGTGTTACGCTGATTCAAGTCGGGCACACCATATCAGATTTGTTACTCCTAGTTACATCGGTTCCATAACCACATCCATATGTAGTATCTAGACGGGGATGTATCTCTAGTAATACCAACATAATTTCTATATTAACAAAATTATATAATTTTCATGTATACTTATCATAAATTTCTATATTAGGGTTACATTCCATAAATTATGTATTCTAAATATAATTCCCAAGGTTGATTATAAACTTATTTTCATACCATCTATAATTCCCCAACTCTAGAATCCTAAATCCAATGCATTATTTTATTACATTAGCATAGATAAAAGCTAAAAATAAAAAGGAACTTAACTATTTAGGTGTTTTTGAAACCTAGGTACCATATATGATACTTATGTTACATTGAAAAATATAAAATAACATATGGAACATAATAAAATTAAATGAACATTATCCTTGAAATATTATTCAAATATTTGTTCTTCATAAACTTGGGAAAGGAAATATAGTAAGGGTGACCTCAAATTCAAAATATGTTTAAGTAAAGAGGAATAAATAATCATGTTATGAGAATAACTTAAAATTAAAGTTAAATAAGTGAAAACACACTCCATTCAAATAACTAGATACAGAATATTCAATATAGAAAGGTAAGAAACATAAACACATGCCATATAATCAATAAATTGATAAAAGAATGAATCCATTGTTATCTCAATGAAAAAGACACATGGATAAATAATAACTAAGTCTAAATGAGGGAAATTATTAATAATTATATGTCATGTTCACAAAACATGAAAACCAATACAATAAGAACATTCTCAAAATAGTTTAAAACTACAAGTAAAGCCAGTTTAATTTGGCCAACTGATTTATCTCATGAAAACCTATCAAAAAATCGTGGGGATATATAATTTTTTTTCAACCAACCTTAATTTAAATTCAAAATCATTCCTCATTTCAAATAATAAAATTAAATAATATGCCTTATCAAATATCTGTACTGAATAAAAGATATATATTTTCAATAATTACACAGTAAAAAAAATAATCAGAAAAGTAGACACTGTGTGTATAGATGGTTTATGAATTAGGAAACAATAACATCCAATACTCAATAATGTATATATTTAATGAAATATACAATGACAAATGATTTCAATAAAGTTATTATCTTATGAGAAAGTTAACAATCACAAAAGAAAGTGAGATTGCAATGATAACGTTTACCACTTGGTAATTTTCTAGATAACCACCTTCTGTGAAGTAATACAAAGTGAAAATTATAATACAATTAATATAATATATTTAATTATATAATATATCAATATTTTATGTATTTACACCACATAAAATAATTATGTGGTTAATATAATGTATGCCTCTCAAAAAGAAGAGAGAGATTAGAATCCCTTATATTGAATCTGACTTTCACATGGGTCATTATCTTCCTGAATAATAAATTTATGTTAATTATTTAATTTCATCATAATATTTTTCTAGTTTATTATTTCTTTTACATTACATATTACAATTTGGTATAAAAATACTTTAACAATTATGTTTTCATCTACTGTTTTGGACCAAATTTGGTCAGTGTATCGAAAACGAATTTGATAGGTTGACTATGGTCAAAGGGGTTATTATATAAATATAAAAAATAATAATAATTACATTATTATAATATTTATAAACAAATTATATTTTTAAAACCAGTCATGAAATATGGTTATGAAAAATGAACCAACATTACAATCATGGGGATGTTTTTCCGCATGTACACAAGAGTAATGTTCCCATTTTTCAATGATCATTATGGAAAGAAGGTAACAAAACAATATCATTCAAAATTTATCATTATATAATAAATAAAATTTTAGTTAATAATATATACATACATAAATACATATATATTAATATATATATATTTATGTAAGATGAATCACATCTTGTTGAAGAGGCGGTAGTCTACACATCCACGATAGACATTATCACTTTTTAGTGTGTAAAAATGATAATAAGAAAATGATATGTTATATTTATAAATAATTAATTACGTAATTAGCATCACATTTATTTAATTTATTTCATAAAAAATTAATTAAAACCATCCATTATACGTTCTTTGTACAACGTGAATGAATCACATTACTTTGAGGAGGCTGTAGTCAACACGACTAAAAAAAAGTTATCGAATCCCCACAATATGGATCACAAGGATGTATATGTTATATATGAATTAAAAAAGTATAAATAAATTATTAATATAATATATAACATATAAAAATATTGTTGACATCATAATTCACAACCATGATAGGTGGTAATGGAAAAATGAACAATCGTGGTTTTGCAAGGTGGTAGTTAACTGCACACAAGAAGAAAACATTCATTACCCATTACATTGATGTGTGTGAAATTGATGGTCATATATATATAATAACAACATTTAAGTATAATTTTGATATATATGTTATGGGAATTATATAATAATAATGGAAGGAGTTTAGAATGAAAATAAAAAAAAAAGAACTTGCGGAAGAATGTTATCTCTTATTCTAGAAACTCTTTTTCGTATGCACCAATGTTCTTACTTAGACGGATTTATACCCAATATTTGGATTATAGGAGTAGTTTATGGAATTTTTTATACTTACATGGGTAGATTATGGATCAAAAAAATTCTTCATATGTTTGAGGAAGGGGAAGAGTGAATTCGTTTTTTATAATAGAGGGGGAGTGGCATTGATGTAAATACCTAAAGGTATATAGTATTGGGAGGACTCCCTAACCTAATGTTCCTAAAATGGATAAATAATGTATTAAATGTTAATAATTGTAGATAAAACCCTCCAAATCATAGAAAATATTTAATTTTATAATTTGTTTTGTTAACTCTTGTGATTCCCTAATTATATCATTTTAGTTTTTAGTAAAGTATCTAGTTTTATGTACTGAGTAATTAAAACCATAAGACAAAACTAAATTGATGGTTTTTAGATAATATATTCCCACTGAATTATAAATATGTTACCAAATTTAAAAAATATAAATCTCATTTGGGTTGTAAATTAATTTTAAAACAAACGCATGTAATACACAAAACACTATTCTAACTCATAATGTGATACGAAGGTTTTTGCAATATATGGGTCAATATGATAATTATAAAATATAAATTGGTCCATTGTTAAACCATATTTTGTATTTATTAACACTATAAAATCACTTTATAGAATATATGATTCTTATTAAATTTAAATCATTTAATACAATATCATTTATTGTAAAATATCATTAATGTAAATTGTTATACTATTTAGTTAATATTAATTAATAAAAAACAATAAAAATATGAGAATTTAAGCCTTTTATGTTCATAGATATGAAACATGATATTTTAATATTTAAAAAAATAATTTAAGATAATAATTCAATAAAATTTCTTCACTTTTAATATTTCAAGTAAAATATATTTTTTTTATCAACTAAATACTCAATGCCTATGCATTTAAAAATAATTTCAAGTAACTAATTCATATATAAAAATTAATTAAAATTTATTATTATAAAAACCTATTTATCATTCAAAATGATATTTATGACCAAAATTAATATGTTTTTACACAACGAAATTTTGTATAAGTGTTAGAGGTAAGGAAGGATCCTTTTTTCATTTTCCTTACTTAACTTATCATTTTGGGGACTCTCATGTAATATTATCCCAATAAGCCATAAAATTCAATCCAAGAGGGTATATTGTCTATATATTCTCAGAAAATAGCCTTTAAAAAAGTTTTTAGGTCATTTTCCACTTAAGATTATGGTTTAGTCCATGGTGAAGCTTAAGTTTACCTTAATTGTAGTAATTAATCTTAATTACATTAAATAATATTTTTGGAAGAAAATTAAGTACATATTATTAAACCACAAATATTATAATGATTAAAATCATGTATAACCATTTTTTTTAAATTCAAATAATAGAATTAGGAACTTTATGATTAAAACTAATACCACATACCTGGCAAGGAACCCGGTTTTTAAAGTAAGAACATTCAAAAGTTCAATAATTTTTATTTCTAATTTCATTATAAAAAATATTCAAATAAAATAAATTGAATTATTAAATGTAAAATTGATCTATTGTGACTTTAAAAACCAATTTAATTTGAAATTTACTAAAATTATTACTATTATAAAATTTTAGTTTTAAAATTGGGGCTTTATTAAATGGCGAAAAAACTCGATTTTGCGTGGAATGAAAACTAACTCAATGTTATGTGTTGTGTAATATTAACAAGGTATTTCATATAAAAATTACTGAAAATTAAATTAAATTTATTTGAAAATTAAATTTCTTTTATGACTTGGGGTTTTATAATCGAGTAAATGGAAAAAATGTTCATGCATAATTATGACCTACCATCTCAATGAACATTGTAATTAATTTATATCTCTAAATGTAATGGATTATTGTAAATACATATATAATTAAAATATATGAAATTAATATCATGGTTTAAATTCTATAAATTATATATCCATGAATAAATTAAAAGAACCTAAAGTATTAAACTAAATCATACATGAAAAAAATTATTAATTACCTAAAACATATCTTTTACTTGGAATTGTTAAAAAACAGGTAATAAAAGCGCATAAGTATGTAATATATGGTGATATATATTCTAATATGGTTTTTAATATATTTATAATAAAATTATATCTATTATATAGGATGTTAGAACATGTATGAAGGATGCCGAGACTTAAATTAAGGGATTTCCATCTCACTTTTCTACTTCTATGAGACACATTCCATATTCAATACATATTTCTTATATGTAGTGTATATGCATTCTATTTATGTATTTTATGATTATTATACTGAAAATTATTGTTATTTACTTGTACATCATAGTATATCTATTTTATGGGGTGTAAGATTCAATGTTACCCATGTGGTAAGGGTTTTATCTTACAATTTCATCATTTATCATGATTTTCCATGATTATGATTGTAATTATTAAATAATATGATCTATATCTCAAAAAAGTCTTGAATGTTCTACACTCTTAGTCATATAATGATAATAAATTTTTTCCCTTCCTTTTACTCTCTTTTTAGTCTCCAATAGTTTTTAATAATATTTTAAGAGAATCTGACTTTATTTATCACATGAGTCGAAAATCATGTTTCTTATAAAAATAGTGTTTTATAAAAATTAATTAAAAAATATATTTCTAAAACTTATTTGTTAAATAAATTTTTACACATTTATTACTTTAAAAAAATTGAATCCTCATGACTCTTTCTATACAATTCCCATTTTTCTTTTACTAAAAATGTTAAAGGATTCATTCTTTTAAAGTATGAGGGATTAATGGTTTTTTTCGCATATACAAATAAATGTTTTAAATATTAGTTTATATTTATCAATATTAAATTTAAATAAATTGTATTTCTAAAATGTCTTATTTTTTAAATCATTTCATTTCAAACTGGAAAGTATATTTTCCTGAATAAATGTTTTAAATGTTTTTTAAATATTTATTTATAGGTTGATAGATTTATTTCCAAAGAAAATGATTTTGGAAATTTTTTCTTTTATAAGAATTCATTTTCAAGTGGAAAGCATATTTTCCAATTTGGTTTTTTAAATTATATTTAATGATCATTTTCAAAGAAATTGTTTTTGAAAGAGTTTTATGTTTTGAAATGTTTTTTCCAAATTGGAAATGTTATCTTCCAAAATAAATGTTTTAAAATAATTTTAAAAATAATTTTCCATATAAGATGGCAACCTTTGATTATATAGAAACATTATAGGAGAAACAATCCAAGGAAACCACTCATAATAATTCTATGAATGGTTTATATGATTGATGAAATTATGTTTATAAAACAAGTTATTTTTCCATCAATTATGATATGATGATATTATGAATGGATTATGAAACCCATTTCTTTTCCACTTGTTAGACATTGATGAAATGATTATGTATCCTATTTATTTTCCACATATTATGATGAAATGTTTATTAAACAAATTTATTTTCATGGGTATTGATGTGATGGAATTTTTATGATATTGTGAAACACGTTTGTGTTATTTTAATTATGTGATGGGTGACCAATATATTCATTTAATGGATTAGGTAGTGATTTATATCTCATGACATAGAAAAGGCTATAATGGGGAGTGAATATAGTTCAATTAGGCACATTGTATCTTGTGATGGTATTGATAGTGAAACATAACGACTATGATGGTTTTGGGTAGTAAACTTGTTTCATCCTTATATCCTTGGAAATGATCTATCGCTTATATAGAAATGATTCTTTTTTACTTATGTGTATGTTTTAGATTCATGACTTATGACAACATTATGATCTCATATCTCAGGATCTTATATTACTTTAAGATTCATTTCTTATGAGCTACCATGATTTATTCCATGTATCATGATTATGATCATTGATGTATAGGGTATAGTTTTAAAATGTTTTGAATATATTATTATACTCTTTTTATCATGTCATACTCATGTGATCATTAATATCTTACTTTTCTACCATTACAAAGCATCTAAGATCATTGTTTCTAATGATTCCTTTCCCTGGGTTATGAATAATGGTTTCAATTAGGGTATATTTGCGATGATTCTTAAAGGGGAAGAACATTATTGGATATGGTGAAGACCATTCACTAAATTAAAATATTGTGTACCTAGTCTCCAAAGACACTAAACTATTATGGTCCTTAGGTGTTTTTAATGTAATTTAATTAATATTCACCAAAAAAGATGTAATATCTATATATGATATGTTTGGGTCATTATAGTTGGTATTAGAGGAATTTTTTAGTTAACTATTAGAAACTGGGATGAGAAAACAATAGTGAAATCCCTATGGATATGTATACAGATATGTATAAATAAATTTATAAGGATAATTTTTAGGATGATTCAATGTATAGGGAAATGTCTAGGAATTTTGTTATGGATAGTGTTAGTGGTTTCCATGAAATTAAAACGTTATTTGGATACTACATGTTGATGTGGCTCTCTCATAGAGGTTCCAAGCGGTAAGAAATATAAAAAGTGCACATTGATATGGAATTGATTGTCATATGGTGCATGAAAATGACCCATTTCATTATATATAGTCTAACCCTTCTAGTGAATATTCTTTGGAAATTCAACAAAAAATTTACATTTCATCATGAATTATTTAAATATATAATAATAATTAATTACCTTTTTATGATTACGATTTCATAGGTTGAAATGAAGGTATCATTATTTTGACATCCTAAATGTTATTTCCATGATTATGTGGTTTCCCAATATGATTATTATTTCCCACATAGTAATTTTTTGTTTTATTCAATGTATGGAACAAAATAAAACATAATTAACATTGAGTGTGATAGACAATGTTTGGATGGAAAACAAAATAGGATGATGACTAAAGTGAAGGTTATTTTGATTATTCTTAATCAGTTATCTGGATATATTATTAACAACTTGTAGACTAACCAACTCTAATACAAACCAAATAATAGAAGTATATATTTCATTGATAGTTTGGGTGGTGGATACCATGGAAGAAATAATATTCATAACTCTATGTGTAAATAATGTGGGAAGAAGCTCCCAAGTGAATGTCTTAGTGGAAAGAGTAGATGTTTTGAGTGTAGAAAATAAGCAAACAAAGAAAGTAATTCGAGAGGGAAAATGAAAAAATATCACAAAATATATGAGAATAACGGTCTCATTATGTTATCATTGATTGTTCAATGCTTTAAAGGTGGATATTATAGGAATCCTGAAAATAAATGTCCTAAGAGGATATCACGTGAAGAGAATCTACAAGCTTATATGAGTAATATTTTTGTTGTCGATGTTAAAGATACTATAAATGAGATATGGACAGAAGTAGGTACTATGGAATAATATGAGTAAGCCTAGATAATTTTATATAGATGAGGTTGAATAATATGGAATCCTACCTTTTTTACCTAAGATTTTTCTACCAGGTACAAACATATGTTCTTTTAATGTTTAGTTACATATAAATAAGGTACATAATAAATGAAAACCTAAAAAATTATTCTAAATAAACATAAGGATATATTAAGGGGTACACCCTAAGTTAATTTTACTTCCTCTCATATCCTGGGGATATGCATCAATGGAAAGCGGTGGACATGAAGCCCAATATGGTAGAAAGAAAGGGAGACAAAAGCATTTGATCATTAAATATATCAATAAGAACATGAGGTATAACAATAGAGCATGGAAAATATGTATAAATTAATAATAGAAACAAAATTGATAATATGTAAATTTAGATAAAATATTTAATTAATATATTCATAAACATATGACAAAGGACTATCACCATGGTGTCAAAAATGAAAATTACCTAGGTTATTCACCAAGGTATCATAAAACAAGCAATATCTAGAGATTAAATTCATTTCCAAAGGCATTGGATCAATATCAAGTAATAGACCTCATATGTATTAATTGTTTTTATACACATATAACATAATAAATAATTTCATTAATAACCCATTGACAATAAAGAAAAGGTTCTTATCAAAATGTTGACATACATAATATCTTAGAGACATTGTCATTACGTTATTTTTAACCCATCAAAGGAAAGGTGGGTCCCATATATATAAATCCCCCAAAAAATTTAATTCTTAAATCTATTTGAATACTTATTGTAAATAAAAGAGTTTTGGGTATTCAAATAATAAGGAAAATAGAATATTTCATTGAATATTGGTAAATATGGGAAGTAAATTCAGCAACATGACGTGTATAAAATATTATTTTATAAAAGAGTAAAATGATATAGGAAAAGGGTATCCCATTGATAAAAGACAATTATTACTGTATGGGTATAATATAAAGTTGAAATATGTATTTTCTATGAAATCAAAGCACATACCATAAAACGAGATCTTGAATGGAAAAGTTAAGTGGATATTTCTCTTACCTTGAAGTGTTGTTCTTAAAAATTGAGTATAGAACCTAGGGTACTTGAGAAAACCTTAGGGGATCTATGGGAGGAAATATCAAATTAAAATAATGTAATATATATTGTGAGTGAAGTGGCATGTTGAAATGTGTGGCTTTTTATAGAAAAAGTAAATAAATTCTTTAATAATTTCCAAATATATGTCTTGAAAATCTTTGTTGTGGAAAATACTAAATCATTGTCTTTGTAATGGGTTTTTATCATGGATTTATAAATTTGGATAAATTATGTGTTATTTTATTCCACCGTAACTGGAAAACGTTTTTATACTACTTTTGGCATGTAAAATTATTGATTCCTCAATGTAATGTTTTTAAAAAATAAATTTCCATTTTTAGACTTTGGAAGGTCACTCATAGTTTTAGAAATCAGTTAAAATAAATTAAAATACATAATAAAAAAAATTTAGGTTTTTTATTTTGTTTAATTTATTATGAAATAATCATGAAATAATTATGAGTTCATAAAATGTACTAAAAACTCAAAACTGTATTTTTCATATTTCATGAAAAAATAAAATATTTTTCCAAATTCTCATAAATTTACAATATTCTATCTTTAATGTGATCATGAAAAAGATAATTTTAATTTTATAAGAATAAATCTCTAAATATGAAATTTTTAACTCTTAAATTTAAATATTCTTATTTATTTAAAAATAGTAGTTTTTAAAGAGTAGTTAAATTTATGAAACTTATAAAAATTTTCCCATGTTGTTGTAAAATTATTTTGTCATTTGTATTTAGGTTAGAGTGATAAAAAATTATATCTTATTAAAAAAAATTATTTCTCATACTTTATTTTATTATAAAATTGAATATAGTTTCTAAAAAATTTCAATTATGTTTCATTTCTATTCCAAAATTCATTTTATCAAATTCAACTAAATTAAACATATATTTCATTAAGAAAAAAACTATTTTTAAAATGAGAATGATGTAATAACCATTTTATTTATACAATATAAATTAATCTTTATTAAACAAAGGCCTAGATACGTAAAACATTTTTACTACCATGTATTCCCTAAGGGCGAGGTGTGTGATGGTCATAGTTTCATTGGGTGGATCGACTAACATCGATCAATAAATAATATATACTATCTTGAGTGTTTATCATAGGATATTTTATTCAAGCTTCACTTGTCAAATCTAGGACTAGGGTTGGTTAGGGGATGACCCAATTAAGGCTACCTGCCTCCCATGTTTGAAAAAATTGGCTTCAAATAGCATGACTTGACTGGTTAAGGCCATCGATTATTCTATTAGTTTCAATTATTTTTTGTAATTGCTAATTATAAAGATTAATTATAAATGTAAATTTTTCTTAAAAGGGTATATTTTCTAATGTTCATATAGACTAACGGTCATATGTTACAAATATTCATATAATGGTCGAATACCAATAGTTACATTTTCCATTATACACTACAATTGCCACTTCATTCCTTCATCAAAAATCCACTACAATTTATCACTAAGGTTATATTTTCATTTTATAAGATATTGATTTGTTTAATAATATTTTGTTTTATTTTTATAAAACATTTTGGGGGAGATGATTCTATATGGCTAGGGTAATTCATACTTTCATATTTTAGCTATTCTGTTTAATATTTTTCTCTTGTTGTATTACATGGAATTATAATTAGTTTCATAGCTGACTAATGTATTGATAACTGTTATGGAAATAAAATTTTGTTGGTTTATCTATAATTTTAATTTGAAAAATATTATATAATATGTAACAAACATTTATTCATAAAAAAAATATCATTTAAAATTTTTATGTTATTTAACATAATTTAAGTGTTTATGTAATGAAATTATAGAAATATTTCATATGAATCAAATTATATATAATGATTTTTTATAAGTTTTGTAATAAATATTTTAAATAATATGTTTAATAGTACTGATGACTTATAGAATTGATTTAATATCAATTTTATATTTATTAAAATTGCATGATTAAGGTAAAATAACAATTAATATGTTCTAGATATTGATAAAATCATGTTTAGTTAATATAATAAAATTATTGATGTGAATAAATTAAATTGGATAATATTTATGATATTGAATGTAATTAATTATCTGTGGACAATTTGGTTTATATTATCATTGATGGAGTTTACAAAATTATTTTATTTAGAGAATATATTATATAATATGTGGTTTTATTCAAGGAATGAAGATGTATGTATGTATTCATTAAGTGTTTTTTATTAATTCATGATATTTACATATTTAATGATAATGTATGTTAAATTTAATGACATATTTGGTAAGTGACATAAAGGGTGACATAAAGTTTTTTGGGGGATTAAAGATATGTTAATTTTGTAAATTTATAAACCTTCTTTCTATGTTTATGGATTTTTATTTTGGTCAGACATGGAGTTACCTGAGGTATAACCATTTATCGAATGGTTTAATTTGAACCCTATATAAGAATTTGTAGATTAATTTTATATATGATTATAAGAATATTTTTCCATATTGGATAACTTATAAAAACCATTTTTGGTTTTTATGATAACTAGAGAGAGATGAAATGACTTATCATTATTTTATAGAACTTATGATCCTTTGATGATTTAGAAATTAAAAATTCATCTTCATTTCACAAAGTAATAGATGAAAACTAGTTTGATCATGTAAAAAACTATGGAATATATTGTTATTATGAAATTAAAAAAGGCATGTATGTTTTTTCATGTTCTCTATCGTGTTAGTAAAAAAATTCTAACAACTTTAGGAAATAGATATTAACAAAAAATAATTTCTATTTCCTTCATTTATATTGAATCAATATCCCTTTAAATCATTGTAGATTTATTTATTTTTTGTGGCTACCATTCTCATGAAAATGTTCTCTATCACTCTATATTAGTCCTTGGATGTCATTTTTATCTTCCATATTTGTATTTTAACATCCCACCAATGTTATCCCTATGTGAAAACCAACTTATTAATTACATCTAGTAAATATTAAGACCCCTAATTTTCCATTTTAAGGGAGGTTTTATTATTCATTTATATTATTTTGTGTTCTATGATATTATTTTCAAATGTTAATCCTTTGATGGACGAGATGAATTTCAGAGGAGAAATTCATTTTAACGGGTGTAGAATGTAACATCCTAATATATTATGTGTTATTTTTAAAAAAAATGTTATTTAAAAACATCAATATCTTTTTTTATATGAAACACCATGATTATCTTGCATCACATGAAATAATTATTTTATCTTGTGTTACACTCAATACTGATTTTATCTTGCATAACACCCAACAAAGGGTTTAAATGAAACGTGACATACGATTAAAATATTATTTTCTAATTTTATTATTATCACCTAGAAATTGGAATGGAATGTATGAAACTTGTTCCGAATATATGGTTTAAAAATTTATATAAAATGATTTTTTTGGTCGCTAATGAATTATTTAATAAAATAATTACTATATGAAAAAATTGAAATTTTTTTAATGAAAAACTATTTTCATGAAAAATGTTTTTCCCACAATAAAATAAACAGAATGAAAATTTTAAATGATTTTAATAAAATTTATATATTATATATTAAATAAAATGTTCAAAATTTAAATTATTTTCTCTCTATACAATAGATAAGAATAAATCTAGTTTTATGCTTAAATATAATATTTTTTTAAAAAGATTATTTTACTGCCTTTTGTGCACATAGTTTAAGATTAAAATTTTCCAATTTTAGAAAAATTATTTTCCAGTACAAAATCAAATTTTTTGATAATAATTTTCAAATTATCTTGGATTTAATTATTTATAATTTCATAAGAAAATAAATTTTTCAATGTTTAGTGAAAAATACTAGATTTAATTGTGAATTTTAATTTCTTTTAAAAAATTTAATGTTATAAAAAAGTTATTAATATGGATTTGAAAGTGTAATAAGTTCAATAATATTTATATTAATACAATATAGACTATTTGAATCAATTTATTGTTTAATTTGTATATAAAAAATCATTAATCATTTAAACATTTTCTCTTTGGAAGACTGCTTTGTCGTCACTTCTGTGAGAATAATTTTAAATTAACTTTTTACAATTATATTAATAGAATTTGGAAAAATGAATTCCATGTTTAGAATAATAATAATTTTTATTTTATAATAATAACAACATAATTTTTTTCTGTTATTAATACTGAAATAAATAAAAATTAATTACCTTGGATATGATAAAAATTAGTTTATCGGGGGTTAAACTAAAAGGTTATGTGTTAAGATGATCCAAAACATGTCTAAAACCCATTGTATAGACATATTTAGAAATAAAGTTTTAATTATCTATACTGTAACGTTTTTTGAAACTTCTTTATTTTGAAAATCATGGACACATCTATTTGATTTAAAACATTACAAGTGAGGTGTTCACTTCGCTAATAAAAGGCCACCCCTAGCCTCTATTATTCACACTTAAAAAACCCTTTGGTACATCCAATAAATTCCTTAATCCTTTCATACCATTCTAAAATCCTTATTTTTCTCATAAATACAACCTATTAATCCTTTTGGGGCAAACCAATAGAAATATTCTAAAGAACCGGTAACAGCCCTAACCGAGCATTTTATTTTATTTCTTCAACCATATCTGGAAATTATTGTTCAACCATGATGATATAATAACACAAGTATATTCCATATCCAAATATTTTTTTACTTTAATGGAATTATTTCAATACATAATATAATTCTGCAAATGGGAGACGAACCACTCAGTCGTGTTTATAAAGGACTACTGCATCGCAAATGGACGTAGATCGTTTTCCATAAACATTTCAAACGGATTATTATGATAATTATTTAAAGAATATATATATATATATATATTTTTTAATGAAATTATAATTATTTTTTATTATATCACATATACCATTTTACTCTACATTTTATGATGGATAAGATAACACCGCTCGTGTGTACAATAGACAATCGCCTCATGAAGTAATGTGATTCATTCTTCACTTCTTCTTTATATGAAAGGTAATAAGGATAATGTTGAATGATATATGTGATATTTATAAAAAACTATAATTTTAAAATTTTAATTGAACATTTACCTTCTTTCCATCCATCCCATTGAAAAATAATAACGTTCCTTGTGTGTACGGCGAACTACCACCACGTGAAATTCTATGATGTTTTTTTAATTTCTATTTTTCTTGGATGGTAATAAGGATTGATTAAATGAATATATATTATATATTATATATATATGTGGTATATTTTATATATATATATGAAATAATAATTATTCTTTAATGGTGATATATTATTTACCTTTGTTATATCCCATCTATCAAGGAAATAGAAACAACGTTCGTGTATATGTACAACCTACTATCTCCAAGAATGATGTAATTAATTTATACATACAAACATAATGTATTGACATAAATACATATATAATGAATATATATATATATATGATATTTATATTATGTTTAACATTCTATAAATGATAG
This sequence comes from Viscum album, assembly GCA_963277665.1. Classification (NCBI taxonomy): domain Eukaryota; kingdom Viridiplantae; phylum Streptophyta; class Magnoliopsida; order Santalales; family Viscaceae; genus Viscum; species Viscum album. The sequence continues at coordinate 1,664,601,573 of OY728143.1, read as the reverse complement.
AACCATGATAAATTTAAAAGGTCTAAAAACACCAAAACCAAAACATACATGAACAGTGATGTAGTTATTAGCTGAAGCATAACTTTAATAAGTAATTTTTAATAAATTATTTATAAAAGGTTATAATTATATAATATATGGTAATATATATTTTAATATTGTTAATTAATATATTTATAATAAAAATATATCTATTATAAAGGAAGTTTTAATGTGTAGGAAGGAAGTCGAGACTTATGATAACGGATTTGAATCATTCATTTTAAACCTATCAGACACATATCATGTTCACTACATATTTATTTTATATGGTGTATATATTTCACATGACTATATTTTTGAATCTTTATACTAAAAATTATTAGTATTTACATACCCATTTTATGATATCTATTTCATGGGGCTTATGATTCAAATCTATTTTGTGGTTAGGTTTTTTTGTTTCCATATCCATATTTATTAGTATTGTTCAAGATTATGCTTCCAATAATTAAATATTATGAACTATCTCCTAATAAACATATCTATTTTCATACCCTTTGGTTGTGTCATTATAATAAATATTTTCCCTTAATTTTCCTCATTTTAACTTCATTTTACTCTCTTTATTTACTCAAGAGTTTAGAAGAATATTTTTAGGATAATTAGACTTGATTTTTATCTTCAGAAAAAATTAATTTTATTCCTAAAAACATGTATTTTAAAAATGTTTCTAAATTTATCAAATTATTTATTAAGTACTTTTTTACACAATGTTTAATTTTAATATTTTTAAATTATTCATTATTTATTTTTTCAATCATATCTCATTTGGGTTTTACCAAAAATTTGAATGGAATATTTGTTTTAAAGTGTACGAAATGAATTTTATTTTCTACCATCATAACCACTCAATGAATCAAATATTCCATTAAAATTATCAAAGGTTATTTTCAAATAAAATGATTTTTTAATTATTTTATGTTAAGAAAAATTTCTATTCAATGTGAAAATTATATTTTCCTCAATAAAAGTTTTGAAAGGTTATTAAAACTTCATTTATATGTTACCAAAGTTATTTCCATAAAAAACAATTTCAAAAATATTTTATGTTTTAAATTTTTTTTTTCAAGTTGATAGGATACATTACTAAAAAATTGTTTCTAGGTGATCATTAAATATTATTTTTAAATAAATGTATTTTTATAATGTTTTATGTTTTAAAAAGTGTTTTCAAAGTGTCAAGCCTATTTTTGTAAGAAATGATTTAAATGAGCATTCAAAATAATTTTTTATCTAATATGAAATTCTATGATGTTAGATAAAAAATATTGGGGATATGATACAAAGAAACCATTCATATTATTTTTCTAGATGGTTTTCACTTTTTATGATAGGATTCTTATGAAACCCATTATTTATTCACGGGTTATGATATGATGAAATGATGAAAATATTATTAAACCATATTCTTTTCCATAAGTTATGAAATGATAAAATGATTATGAAATCTATTTTTTTTCCATTGATTATGGTGAAATGTTTATGAAACCCATTTCTTTTCATGGTTTTTGATATGATTAATGTTTTTGATCTTTTATCACATATATGTATGTTTTTTATTATTTGATGGGTGGGACCTATATCTACCTCTAATGCATTGGGTAACTATTGATATCTTATGAGACAAACTGTGGTGGAATGGGGAGTGAACCCAGTTTAGTAAGGTACATTATCCACTATGATGGTATTGGTAGAGATCCTTGACTACTATGATGCTATGGAGAGTTTACTCATTACACTATAATACCCTTGTAAATGATCCTTGTCTATAATGGAAATAATTGTTTACGCTTATGTGTATTCCAATGTTTTATGTGTTATTCTAATTTTATACTCCCATGGATCATTTTCTTTGATTCCTTTATGTTTCATTTCTTATGAGCTATGAATATTTATATCATGGAGCATTATTATGATCGTTGATATGAAGGGTATGGTTTTAAAATGTTAAATTATCATTTTGATACACTTGTGATCATGTCATGATCATGTGAACATTGATATCTCACATTATTTACCCTAATGAGATTCTCAACTCACCCATTCTAGTTTTTCTATTCCACAGGATATGAATAATCTTTTTAAGTAAGGTATGTTTGTGAATAGTACTAAAGGGTAATATCTTTATTAGAGATGATGAATATTTTCCACCAAATTAAATGATTGTGTACCTAGACCCCAATGTAACTAAACTATTATAGTCTTCAAGTGTTTGTTGTTTGTAATGTATTAAATATTCATATGAAATATGTAATATATATGTGTTAAAGTAATGGGTCACTATAATTGGGACAATATTCTAGGGCCTAGGATGTTAGCTTTGTGTGTTTGTTTTCCAGTGGTCCAACCTAAGATTTCGTGTTCATTCACTACTTTCCCTAAGGGTTAGGTTCACTTTTACCAACAGTAAATGGGATCATCCTTCTGCCATGTATTTGAAACTTTGGCTAGATGAAGGGTTCGATATATGGAATGACCGAATTTTACATGAATTGGACAATATGTTGCAAACACATTTTCCACTATAGTTATATGTCGTTGTATATGGGCCTTCGATTGCAACTCGGTCTCTGCATGAAGCCCGATCCTTTATGCCTCTTCGGAAAACCCTACCTTAGGCCACATAAGCCCCATGCCTAAGATGTGTCATCTTCCATTGGAATGGAAAACTCATTTTATCACTCCAAACTGGTTTATGGTTGGTAATTTCTGATTATCCATGAACTAGAAGAATAAAATCAGGAGGGGTGAGAAAATAAGGATCCAATCCTCAATATGTGCCTAAGAAGACACCCATAAGGAATATAGTTAGGATTGAAAATATATAACCTAGTTATATCATAAAAGGGGGTCATGGAAATCATTAATGGATATTAAATCCCAAAATAATTGGTTTAATTAAAATATGTTTGATATTATTTATAAATGAAGGACAAACAATTAAAAATAATAAGCCCTACCATATTTGTAATGGTCATCACTTGAATCGTACATTGACAACGTGGTTCTACTAATCTTTACCTTCTGATTCAATCTTAAATTTCATTTTCGATCCAGTATCTCCCCCTTGATCCGATGTAAATTATTCCAAGATTATTTTTATCTCTCTCTCTCACACTCTCAATCTATATTTTTGTTGAAAAAAACAATGGTAAACTCTATGGATTAATTATAATAGGGGTTTTACATGAAATATTATTTAACATTAAATCAATATTAAATAATTTCATTTAATTACACACCCATGAAGATAAATCATATGACTCTAGGTGTGATCAAATGGTATTCTACACTTATATTAAGAACCACATTCTAGACACAACCATAAGATCGATGTCCTTATTCAAACTTCTGTTTAAGAGGAAATTTTAGTAATTCATCAACATCCATATGGCACCTAAAAATTATATATTATTTTTCATATATTATTATCAAGGATATGTGCTACTCAAAACATCATGATGGATTAAGGGTCTATGATAGTTCCCTCTTTAGTGCATATTTTTAAACAATTATTGATGATTTTTTTCAATGATAAATCCCATGTAATTAAATGTTTTATTTAGAAGTGATTATTTATAAATGAGGAATTGAATTGGGTTTAAATTATTTTTTATTGTTGAGTTTGTAGTTTTGAATGTTTTTTGATTTTCTTGGGTTCATATTTATTTTGAAATTTTTTTATATGTTTTATATGTTTAAATTTTTTGACTTGTTACCAAAAACATATAGATATGAGTGTTATGGCCCCTCAACCAAGGCCGGCCTGCCTCTTATCTAGTCTATAAGGGGAAGTCATCCAAGCCATCACTAGGAGGGCCCACTTGAGTTAGGGGTTCATAGAGACATAAATCCCATGCATAGGTGGACCACATGTGTTCAATCATATAGGGAATAGATAGTCCATAGCCCTAGATCACTAAAGTATGGGCATATCCCTATGGTGGTGTGAGGAGAGTGTCACCAACCTAGGTCGATGCATGAAGAAAACCAAGGGCCCTCTGGCCCCTTCAAAAATTCATTTCTTTTGGAGGCTAGGGAAGTGATATTTTAACCATGGTGTAGTTGTGATTTAGTTTCAATTAGGGGTTTTATCATTTTAGGTTACTGTATGTTCTTTAAAGAAATTACACCATCACATAATAACTCTGCTTGCCTCATGCTCAGATACTTCCCACTACTAAAATCCTCCACGTATCCACCCTTTTCACTCACCACATCTTTCTAACACACCATCTTAATCACCATGGGTGTTCTAGGAAAGCTTGTGATTGAGATGTAGAACCACCATTGATGCTCTCAACCACCAAGATCACCACTAGCACCCTCTTCTGATCACCCTAAATCCATTCAATGCTTTATCCGACAATATAGAAGTGTAGATGAATGGAGGAGCTCATGCTTCTATGATTCACTACTTATTTCCATATTCACCATGGTGGTTCTACTTTGACCGATCACATCCACCATTCACAACTAATTAAGAGGCTGAAGGCACACTCCCTCAAATTAATTTATTCTAAGATAATTCTTGAATGCTTGAGATCCTTAGGAGATATTTGGAAATCAGCAAAAAAGATTCTAAATTTTAAAATTCTCATAGATGTATTGCAGAAGTAAGGGAGGTCAAGGATCTTTTGAGGCCTATAAAAAGGTCCATCCACTACTGATGAGGGGGAGTTAGAACCTGAAGGGAACCACTACAGGAGGAAGCTGAATCTTGATGATAGGTCATTTTTTTATTTTATTTTCATTTTAATTTGGATTTTATTTTTTTATTCTCATGTAATTCAGTTTATTTTTAATAAAACTAATTCATGAATTTTGTGTTTAAAAAAGTGCCTCCACCCATTCAATTTTTTTTCCTCCTCTTACCTTATTCTTTTTTTATCCTTCCTCTCATTATCTTCTTCTTTTGATTTTAACATTCACATATTTTTTATTTTCTAATTTATTTTATTTTATTTTATTTTATTTTTTTTCTTCCTTATCCCCTTCTACTTTAATTTATATTTTATTTTTTATGTGTATAACCTCTTTCTTAACTTTTTTTTCTTATTTTTCCTCAATCCATGTATCACATCCATCTATTCTATTTTATTTTCTTATTTCTATTTATTCTCTTTCCTTATCATACAACCATGAATAGATACCCTAAAAATGTGTAGACTAACCACTGTCTTGGCCTAAGAGAGGTATTTGGTGTTTTTATTTAATAATGCACTTAAATTCAAAAAGTTTTATTTATGTTTGTGGAGATAAATAGTGAAGTGCACAAATTTGTAAATTTTCCACTACAACACTAAGATCAAACTCATTTATATTATTTTTTAAAAAATACACCCTGTCCACTAAAAATAATCTCTTTATGTGATGATGTTGACCTTATTAGTAGATGAAATGGAATGTGAAGGAGTTAACTCCTAGAAGGTGTCACACTCTTGATTGAGGTGTTCCAATACCCTTGATAAGAGAAGGATGTGTACATAAGTTTGCTGAACGAATTCAATATTTCACACCATAAAAATAAAATAATAGTAGTTTAATAGTTAGATTTCATGATTAATCAATCAAAATGAATTAAAACACAAATAAGAAGAATGATGGACCCACAAACTAGACCATGAGGGCCATGTTATTTCTTTGTTAATAACATTTTAGAATTTCATGTAAATTTAAATTTTAGTATTTCATTTATATTTTCAAATACATTGATTTCATAAAATAATAAAAACAATCCAATTGGAGTCGTTTAGGTGAATTTAGACTAAGATTGTGAATAACTAAAAAAACACCTCAACTAAGATGACCATGTTCATCCACTATGATTTATTAGGATAATAAATTTTCTTTTTCCACGCCCTACATTCAGAGTCCATCAAAAGGGGAACCATTTTTGAGGATCCAATCAGGGTTTGTTATATTTTTCAGTTTTTCACATTTTATATAGTTTTTATTGTTTTTTAAGAAAAAACCCATAAAAATTTACTTCTTCCATGATACTACTAAGTTATCATTTTTTATGTATAGAAAATTTACTTAGGGTTATAGGATGTAACGCCCCGACCCCAGTCACCCACAGTCAGTGCATTATTACATAACATTGGCATGATCACAAAAGACCATGTCTCGAAATACTGATTGGTTTAGTATCTATGACTCACTAGATACATTCATAAAGTTTACATTACATCATAAAGTGAAAACTAAAACAACATATTATCTCCACACTCATATCCCCTTATAATAATTCTACAGTGAATTCATAAAATACTTCTTCACATTTTGGGAAAAATAAAACATAGAAAGGGGTGAGCTGAAATGCCTAGTAAGGATAACGATATAGGGGAAACTTTCATAAATAAGCATAAACATTTAAGGAAATTTATTACTAAAACAAAAGGCTTTTAAACGTGAACTTTAGCATAATATGGCAGAAATAAAATGGAATAATTCCATTTAATTATTCACATAGATATTCTACTAGTCCAATAATCAAATTCAATATCAATAACCACTGTCATAATGATGAAATTCATAATGCCAGACTTTCATAACCACATAGTCATGGCCTTGTGCCAAGACTACAAATATTATTTTGTCAAGGCCTTTTTCCAATCCACTAGTTTGTCTCATGAGACCTACTGATGCATCGAGGAGCTATAACAGGCTCCACCCATCACTTATTCAGTCTAATGCATTCCTCATATGAACAGGTTTAAACATAACATAAACATTCCTATTAAAACTAGCATATGAAATGTCAATACTTTCTATATAAACCATGAATGGTATAAAAATAACATATCCATAGTAAAACATATCACAAAACCTTCAATACAATATTGATGTTTTGTATTATAATAAATCAACTTCAAATAAGCATAAAATCCATCAAAGGATGTTGACATAGATGAAATCAAAACTATTTGAGAGAAATATGTTTTTTTAAATCATTTAAATGCCACATAATTGTAATATAAAACATTTAGTTTTAAAATATCCTTATAAGAATGTAAGGGAAGATTCGAAGATTTTATAATAGTTTAAAATAGTTGCACCCACCATATAAGTTAAAAACGTCATTATTACCTTAATTTTGTCAAAAAGATTAAAAAGGACCTTGTTTGGAAAATGACAGAAAGGTTCCTTTATAAACTTCTTATAAAAATTAAAAAAAGGGTATAAATGACTTTAATCCATAGTCTTTAAAATAGTAATATTTATTTGAAATACATTTTTAAGAAACATGGATGCGGATGATAAAGAGGTCCTAGTAGATAATTACTTATATACAACCTCGGATAATGAAGAGATTGTGAAATAAACCCTTACCTTGTACTTTTTCATGGTTGAGGGTAGGTTATCCTCCAATATAATGGTGAAATAAATGTTATTAAATTATTCAAGAATCTTATATATTAATATGATATCGTATATGATCTTTTAACATTGCTTTGTTAACAATATCTTATTGTTATCATCATTTCGGGTGTTAACTTACTCATTTTTTTATATGTTTAGTTAAATAAGTCGGGTTTTTTAGGGATAGGTTGTATATTATTCATATAGATAATGATATCCAGTCCATAAAATTTATTTTTATCCATCAAATAGAAATTATTCTTGAATGGATACGATGGGGAATGAATCTCAACACATTCGTGGAGACGGTAGTCCGTACGTACGCACGAGCGACAATATCATTCCTTTGATTTTAAAATAATATATAATTGGAAGGTATATCATATATAAAGAATCATTATCATGTTATATTTATTATTTACATCAATTACATGTCATTATCATACCCATCCAAATAATAATGTTTTAAATAACAATTACAACACGATGTGGAGACGGTAAGCCATACGTACGCACGTATGGTGACATGTCATTCAAAGGATGGATATAATATGGAATATGGTTGTACCATATTTATAATAACATGACAGTATATAGAAAATTCTAGAGTTATTATTTTAAAATGTAAGTAACAAAGAATGATCAATTTAAAGAAGAAAGGAACTTAAAAGAGGGTGATCAAAAAATTATCTCTTCTTCAGTTTCTTCCTTTTTATTTGATCATAAGGGATCCTTATGTTTGATTTATGATCAAAATAATTCATCTAGGTTGAATTGAGGGAATTTGGGAGGATATTTGGACAGGTTTTGGCCAATCTAAAAGGCTTTGAAGGTATGAATGTGAGAGAAGGGGGAGTGCCCTTTTATAAAAGGGGTGAGGAGCACCTTAGGAAAAGCTAGAAATATTATTTTATAATAAATTAATATTCGGTTTCTAATGGAAAAAAAGTGGATTATTTAATGGTTCAGGAGGGGATGGGTCCAAAACCTCCCAAACAATAGGCTTCAGATAGGTTTTGTTGACTATATTAACATTATCGTTTAGTTTTAACTCTTAGTTAATTAGTTTCACATCTACCATGTTTCTTTGTATTTTTATATTGTATGGTTAATAAACATACTATATACATCCAAGAGAACCCCAAGTGGTTAATTAATTATACACCTATAATGATATAAGTCATTTGGATGATCCATGGATTTTTAGGAATAGAATATCAATTAATAATATAATATTTATTTTAAAAACTCTTTTATGTCAATTTTGACACTATTGGGTATTTTGTTTTTGATAAATTCCTAGCAGCATTATTAATTCTAAAGATGTTAATATAAAAAATTCTAATATGTCATATTAACCTAGAAAATTATTTTAATTCATAAAAAGTCTCAAATTACATTTATTTGGGTATTTATAAAATCAATTATTTTAATCATTCATTAATACAGTAATTACTACATCATCATTGTGTCATAACTAAATTAAATTATTTAATATCTAAAAATTATAAATAAAATACCATTATGTAGGAAAACCTTTTAGATTTCTAATGAATATTTATAATCTAATTTATCTTTAGTATATCCCTATATTAAAAATGTTTTAGTTATTCAACATTGATTCTAACTCTTTTAACTCTTCTTTGAGTTAGATAATATTAAATGTCCTAATCTAATATATGTGGACCTAAATGATAATAATGTGTTACTAATATTTTTTCTGGTCAATATAAACTTGTCCAATAGAATTAGGACATGTTTTAGGGTAATAATAATATCCTTTTTACCCTTAATTACCCTATTTACATTTAATAGTGGTAAAAAAAGTAAAAAGTTACTATTCATAAAAAATTATTTTTATCTTAATGAAACAAATTTTACTCTTTGATATTAACCATGTCTCTCAAATTTTTGAAATTCCACTCACAGAAGTGGTAAAACTAAGTTTTATGTGAATTTCCAAATTCTCCTAGGAGGTGGGTAAAAGATGGTGAAAAGTTCGAAAAAAATTATATATTAAATATTATTCTAATCTAACTCCAATGAATTAAACTGAACTTATATAGGTATTATGTATATATTTTGACCTTAATTAAATTTAAATAAAAATATTATTATTTAAAAACAATTCGGTTTTAAACTATAACTCGGTGTTTTTTCACTATTAATCAAAAAATGAAAGATTTCAGAAAAATGCCAAAAATTCACCCTAATTTAATTTATATATTCCAAATCCAAAAATGAAGACTATTTTGAAGGATAATATTTATAAAATTTCAAAAACAAGTATTACTATTCATAACAACTAGTTTGATTGGTTGTGGTGTGTGTTAGAACTCCAAGTTGCGTACAACATATGCTATTGTATTATTCAAAGAGAAGCGTACTGTGGAAGCTTGGGGAGTTACATTCTCCCTTCCTACAATAATTTCATCCTTGAAATTTCTAGAATATTACAGCATAAAAATACTCGGGTGGTTCTTCATCATATTTTCATCGGGTTCCCATGTTGCCTCTTCGGTCTTCTGGTTTCTCTATAGAACTTTTACCAGACGAGTCATCCGGTTTCTTAACAGTTGTTTTCTGGAATCTTGAATCCTAACGGGCTCTTCGCAATAAGACAGATCATGTTCCAGTTCTAATTCTTTATAAATGGGTACATGCCTTGGGTCAGGCATATATTTTCTCAATAGTGATATGTGGAACACATCGTGAACTTTGGAGAGATTTGATGTCATTGCCAAATAGTAGGCTACATCCCCAATTTGTTATAGAATTTAAAAAGGTCTGTTGTACCTGGGACTCAATATACCCTTTTTACAGAAATGTATAACTCCCTTCCATGGAGATACCTTCAAGAAAACCTAATCTCCTACCTTAAATTCCAAATCCTTCCATTGGTTGTCAGCATAGCTCTCCTGCCTTCTTTGAGCTGCTTTGATGTGGTTTTGGATTACCTTCACCTTTTCCATCGTTCCATCCACCAGTTCTAGGCCTATGAGTTTTCTTTCACCAACATCATCCCAACAGGTTGGTGTGCGACATCTCTTTCCATATAATGCTTCATATGGTTCCATCTGAATACTCGAATGGAAGTTATTATTATAGGAAAATTCTACCAGAGGTAAATATTGATCCCACATACCCTGAAAGTCAAGTGAAAATGATCTCAACATGTCTTCTATGGTTTGAATAGTCCATTCTGATTGTCCATCTATTTGAGGGTGGTAAGCAGTGCACAAATGAAGTTCAGTATCTGAGGCCTTCTTAAGACTCTTCTTGAATATTGATGTAATATGTGAATCATGATCAGAAACTATTCATAGGGGTACTCCATGAAGTCTCACAACTTCATTAATATATAGCCTTGCTAGACGTTCAAGTGGTAGATCTTCTCATATAGCAAGAAAATGTTTTGATTTGGTAAGATGATCAACAATGACCCATATTGCAATGTTCCTTCTAGGATTATTTGGTAGTCCCATGACAAAGTTCATCGTGATATTATCCCATTTCCACTCAGATATGGGAAGAGGTTGCATGACTCATCCATGCTGTTTCCTTAAAGCTTTCACCTGTTGACAAACCATTCATCTTGACACAAAATCAACAATATCCCACTTCATGTTGTCCCACAAAAAATGTTCTGTCAAATCTCTATACATTTTGGTGGTCCCAGGGTGTATAGAGAAATTGTAACTATGAGAATTGTCTAACAATTCTCTTTTTAGATCAGGTATATTAGGAACACAATGTCTCCTCCCAAATTTCAAAATTCCATCTTTATACACAAAGTCACTCGATCACCCATCATTTACAGCTTTAATCTTCTTTTCAAAGTCTTCATCATCGGTTTGAGAACTCTTTATCATTTCTAGTAAAGATGGTTTGGCACCCATTTGAAAAATTATTGATGTTTCACCTTCCATAGTGATTCACATATCAATATTTACTAGATCCATGAAAATAGGATCCCTCTCAACTCAGACCTTGTTCAGAACTCCATGATCTTTTCTACATAAAGAATCTGCAACCTTATTTTCCTTCCCCGGGTGGTAGTGTATCATGAAATCATAATCCTTGAGTAGTTCAAGCCATCTCTATTACCTCATGTTGAGTTCTTTCTATGAGAAAATATACTTTAAACTCTTGTGCTCTGTATCAATCTAACATTTATCAACATAAAGATAATGTCTCCATATCTTCAAAGTAATGATTACACCATCTAACTCAAGATCAAGAGTAGGATAGTTCTTCTCATGAATTTTTAGCTGTCGTGATGCATAGGCAATAACACTATCATTCTGCATAAGGACACAACCAAGTCCTTTCCTTGTTTCATCACTATAAATAAAAAACCTATAATTTCCCTATGGTAGTGTCAAAATAAGAGCATTGACTAATCTTCTCTTATGTTCTTCAAAACATTCTTCACACTATTTTGTCCAAACAAATTTAACTCCTTTACATGTGATCTTTGTTAATGGGTTAGCCAATCGGGTGAAATTATGGACGAAACGTCGATAATAACCTGATAAAACAATAAAACTACATACCTTGGTTATACTCGTTGGTACTTTCCATTCTTGGATTGCTATTGTCTTAGAAGGATCAACAAAGATTCCATATTTAGAGACAATATGGACAAGAAAAGAAATCTCCTGAATCCAGAATTCACACTTGCTAAACATCCCATATAATTCATGTCTTCTCAGAGTCTTCAGGATAATGTGCATGTGATTTTCATGATCCTCGTAGATTTTGAAATATACAAAGATATCATCAATAAATACCACCACAAAATCTTTGATATATTCTTTGAAAACTCTATTAATTAGATCCATGAATATAGAGTGTGCATTAGTCAATCCAAAAGGCATTTCAGTAAACTCGTAATGCATGTACCTGGTTCGAAATTCTGTCTTCGGAATTTATTCGTTCTTCACACACAACTGATGGTATCCAGATCGAAGGTCAATCTCTGAAAAGTACTGAGCTCCATGAAATTGGTCGAATAAATCATCAATGCGAGGTAGGGGATACTTGTACATCATTGTTATATCATTGATCTCCTTGTAGTCGATACATAACCTCATAGATCCATCTTTCTACTTAACAAAAAGGACAGGGTCTCCCTATGGAGAAACACTAGGATGAATAAATCCCTTATTACTCAATTCCTTTAGTTGTTTCATTAGTTGCACTAATTACACAGTGTCCATTCTATTAGGGGTCTTCGATATGGGCCTTGAACTAGGAATTAAATCAATGGGAAACTCGATTTCTCATTCTAGAGGATGTCTAGGTAAATCCTCAGGAAACACATCAACATATTCTCTCACAATAGGTACATCCTCTATTTGAACATTACTTTCCTCACCCACAGTTATTTCATTCTCTTCCTCCCAAATAGTTGAATTTAGTTGAGCTACTGGGGGTGGATCTAGATAAGAATTAGGTGGTGATGATTCTTCTCTAAAGAAAAGGTGTTCCTTATCATCATCATCAAAAATCATAACCTCCTTCTTCTTACAATAAATCTTTTCATCATGGTCCTAAATCCAATCCATACCGAGGATTATATCAAAATAAATCATGGGTATGACAATTATATCTGCAGATAAAAAACATTTATATGCTCTAATGGGAACAGATTCTCAAAACAATGTTGTGATAATACTTCCCTTAGTAGTTTTGACTAAAAACTATCTTGTTAAAACAAATTGGAAATATCTAATTTTCTTAGAAAACTAGGAAGATATAAAACAATGCGATGATCCAGAATCAAATAATGCATTTTCTAGACTTGAGGAAACCATTAAATTACATGCCACCACGTCTTTCGAAGTTTTCACCTCAGCAGTAGTGATAGAATAAGCTTGTCATTGATCCCTTGGACTTTTCTGAGGTAAGTTTCCCTGATGCTTAGGAAATTCATTTGCATAATGTCTCATCTCCCTACAATTGTAGCATTGAACATCAGCAGCTTATTTCATCCCCTTGTAATCACGAACTTGGTGGCCTTTTTCACCACACTTGTAACAGACTCTCATTCCATTTAAGCAAGTACCAGGGTGTTTCTTCCCATATTTACTATAGGATGGATGTTCAAATTTTCCCTTCTTCCCCTTATTTCCATTTACAAATTGATCAGTAGATCTCTTCTTCTCTTTCTTTGCTTTAATGTCATAAGACTTAGAGAATTATATTTCTATCTTGATAGCACATGGGACAATATCTTCGTACAATGAGAAGGATTTCAAGACTAATGCTCAATGAAGAAATGGTTTTAACCCATCAAAGAAATGATCAATATTACTTCTTGTGTTATGTATATAATCTGTAGCATGCCTTTCTATCCTTGTAAAGTTAGCCTCATACTTTGTGACATTCTTATCCTCCTTTTTCCTCAGGCTCAGAAATTGCCTTTCCATATCTACTCGATGGTCACGAGGAAAGTATTTTTATAAGAACATCTCTTTGAACTCCATCCATTCCATATTTTATACTTCATCACCTTCCTTTGTGTTTTTAATCAATGACCACCATTGATTAGCATCTCCAGTGAGGCTGTAAACTGCCAAGATAACTTTTTCTCTTTTACTACTCCCCAAGGCATGGAAGATTTTCTCTAAGGAATTTATCCATTTATCAGCTACTAAGGGATTTATACTCCCATTGAATGTTTGTGGTTGTTACCTCATGAAGCGATCAAACATTGATCCTCCACATTGCGGATCAGGGTTCTCCATACCGGTAAGGTTATTATTCATAACCTGATTGAGTTGTCCTAGTATGGTGATTATCTGATCAGCACCACTTACATCACCAGATCCACTATAATTATCTTGAGTAGGAGGGAAATCCCTACATGGAGTGTGTGCATTGATACAGTTTCCATTTCTTCAACTAGGCACCATTTCTAAACAATAGTATACACTAGATTAGTTTATGAATCACAATATATAAATCCAACCTGTAAAATACTTAACATAAATTGAACAGTTTAGGAATATAATCTATAATCATAAAAATGTTTTCTTTGAGGAAGTATATATACTCATAAACCCTTCATTATGGTTGTAATGAAAATAAGAACTATCCTAAGAATATCCCTCAGGAGTGTCATAACCAAGAGTGTGGCAAGGCCTGTTGTCGTGCACTAGTTCTCTTTCGAGTCTAGTTCAAAGCGGTGTTTTCGGGTTTTACCCCTAGGTACATTTGTGCCAGAGATGATTCTACCTGCTTGTATCTAGACAGGGATGTATTGCTCGGAAAACTCACAAAATCTCTACAATACCAAAATTCTTGGAAGTTCTTCTATACTAATCTGCAAAGTCCATCTTAGGTCTATGTGCTCTAATCAGAGTTTATCTAAATCTAGCTTCCAAGGTTTGTACTAAACATCCTCTGATACCAACTGTATTGCCCCGACCCCATTTACCCAGGGTCAGTTCATTATTACATAACATTTTCCTGATCACAAAAGATCATGTCTAGAAAGACCGATTAGTTTAGCAGCCTTGGAGTCACTTGATACATTCATAATGTTTAAATTACATCATAAAGTGAAATCTACAACAACATATTGTCTCCACACTCATATCCCCTTATACTATTCCTACAGGTCATTCATGAAATACTTCTTCACATCCTAGGAAAAATAAAAAATAGAAAGAGGTGAGCTTAAATTCTCAGTAAGGATAACAATATAGCAGAAAACATTCGTAAATAAGCATAAACATTTAAGGAAATGTATAACTAAAAAAAGCCTTTTAAAATTTAAATTTAGCATAATATAGAAGAAATAAAATGAAAGAATTACATTTACTTATTCACATAGATATTCTACTAGTCGAATAATCACATGCAATATCAATAACCACTTTCATAATGACATAATTCATAATTCCAGACTATCATAACCACATAGTCAAGGCCTTGTTTCAAGACTACAAATAAGATTTTTTCAAGGCCTTGTGATAAGACACTAGTTTTTTCTCATGATACCTACTGATGCATCGAGGAGCTATATCAAGCTCCACCCATCACTTATTAACTCCAATTCATTCCTCATATGAACTAGTTTAAACATAACATAAACATTCGTATTAAAACTAGCATAAGAAATGTCAATACTTTCTCCATAAACCATGAATGGAATAAAAATAACACATAAACAGTCAAACATATCACAAAACCTTCAATACAATATGGATGTTTTTTATTATAATAAATCAACATCAAATAAGCTTAAAATACATCAAAGGATGTTGACATAGATGAAATCAAAACTATTTGAGAGATATGTCTTTCTTTTAAATCATTTAAAAGTCACATAATTGTAAAGTAAAATATTTAATTTGAAAATATCATTATAATATTTTAAGGGAATCTTCAATGATTTTATAACGGTGGAAAAAAGTTTCACCCACCGTATAAGTTAAAAAGTGGCATTCTTACCTTAATTCCGTCGAAAAGGTTAAAAAGGACCTTGTTTGGAAAATCACCGAATGATTCATTTATAAACATCTTATAAAAAGTCAAATAGGGGTATAACCCATAGTCTGTAAAATAGTAAGAATGATTTGAAATGCATTTTTAAGAAACATATATGTGGATGATAAAGAGGTCCTAATAGATAATTACATATAAACAACCTCAGATAATGAAGATATTGTGAAATAAACCCTTACCTTGTACTTATCCTTGGTTGAGGGTATTTTAACCTTCTGTATAATGGTGAAATAATTGTTATTAAATTATACAATAATCATATACATTAATATGATATCATATATGATCTTTTAACATTGTTTTGTTAATAATATTTTATTATTATCGTTGTTTCTAGTGTCAACTTACTCGTTTTTTATATGTTTTCTTACAGAATTCATGTTTATTATGGATATGTTGTATCTTATTCATATACAGAATTATATCAAGTCCTTAAATATTATTTTTACCCATCAAATGAAACTTATTCTTTAATGGATACAATAGGGAATGAATCTCATCGTGTTTGTGGAGATGGTAGTCCGTACGTACGCACGAGCAACAATATAATTTCATTGATATTAAAATAATATATAATTGGATGGTATATCATATACACAAAATCATTATCATGTTATATTTATTATTTAAATCAATTACACTTCATTATCATACCCATCCAAATAATAATGTTTTGAATAACAATTACACCACGACTTGGAGACGGTAAGCCGTACGTACGCACGTATGGTGACATGTCATTCAAAGGATGGATAGAATACTGAATATGGTTGTACCATATTTATAGTAACATCACATTATTTAGAATATATTGGAGTTATTATTTTACAATGGAAGTAACAAAGAAAGAACAAGTTTAAGAAGAAAGGAATTTGAAAGAGGGTGGTGAAAACATTACCTCTTCTTTCGGTTCTTCCTTTTGAATTGATCAAAAGGGCTCCTTAGGTTGCCATTCTGATCAAACTAATGCCTCTAGGTTGATGTGAGGAAAGTTGGGAGGATATTTGGGCAGGGTTTGGCTGAGAAAAAAGGAAATGAATGTATGAATTTTAGAGAAGGGGGAGTGCCCTTTTATACGAGGGGTGAGGGGAACCTTAGGAAAAGCTAGAAATATTATATTATAATAAATTTATTTTTGGTTTATAATGGCTAAAAAGTGGCTTTTTTAAATTTTACGGAGTTTATGGGTCCAAAAACACCCTACTAATAGTTTTTAGACAGGTTTGGGTTACTATATTAACCTTGTCTTTTAGTTTTAACTCTTAGTTAATAAGTTTTACATTTACCATGTCTCATTGTGTTTTTATATTATATGGTTAATTAACTTACTATATACATCCACGAGAACCCCAAGTGGTTCATTAATGATACACCTATCATGATATAAGTCCTTTGGCTGAACCATAGATATTAAGACATAGAATATCAATTAATAATATTATATTTCTGTTAAAAACTCTTTACTGATAATTTTGACACTATTGGGTATTTTGTTTTTGATAAATTCATAACAGCATTATTACTTCCAAAAAAATTTATATAACCAATCCTAATATGAAATATTAACCTATAAAATTATTTTAATTCATAAAAAGTCTCAAATTACATTTATTTGGGTATTTATAATTTCAATTATCTTAATCTTTCATTAATACAGTAATTACTCCACCACCATTGTGTTATAAATAAATTAAATTATTTATCATATAAAAAATATAAATAAAATACTATTATGTAGTAAATATTTTAATATTTCTAATGAATATTTATAATCGAATTTATCTTACATATATCCAAATATTAAAAATGTTTTAGTTATTAAACTTTGATTTAAACTCTTTTAACTCTTCTTTGAATTAAATAATACTAAATGTCCTATTCTACTCCAAGTGGACCTAAATGATAATATTTTATTCCTAAGATTGTTTTTGGTCACGATAGTCTTTTCCAGTAGAACTATGGCATGTGTTAGGGTAATATTAATAACATTTTTACCCTTAATTACCCAATTTACTTTTAACTGTGGTAAATAAAATAAAAAGTTACTATTCACAAAAAAATTATTTTTATCTTATTGAACAACATTTTACTCCTTGATATTAACCGAGTCTCTCTAATTTTTGGAATTCCACTCACAGAAGCGGTAAAAATTAATTTTTTTGTAAATTTCCAAATTCTCCTATGAGGTGGGTAAAAGACGGTGAAAAGTTCAATAAAATTTTTATATATAAAAAATTATTCTAAACTAACTCCAATGAATTAAATTGAACATATATAGGTATTATTTATCTATTTTGGGCATAATTTAATTTTAATAAAACAAATAATTATTCGATTTTAAGCTATAACTCAGTTTTTTTTCAATATTCATCAAAAATTGCAAGTTTTGAGAAAAATACCAAAAATTCACCCTAAGATAATTTAGATATTCCAAATCCAAAAATTAAGTCCATTTTGGAAGATAATATTTATAAAATTTTCAAAAGTGGGTATTTATATTCATAACGGCTTGTTTCATTGGTTGTGGTGTGTGTTAGAACTAGAAGTTGTGTACAACACACACTATTGTATTATTCAAAGAGAAGCATATCGTGGAAGCTTGGGGTGTTACATAGGATTAAAATAAATTGTTGCATAATGATGAGAATGATCTCTATAAATTCCTATATGAAATCACTGGCCTAAACAATAATATATTTATTGGGAACAACATATGTATTTCTTTTTTAATATTTGGAAGAGATTATCAGTCAGGTCAAGGTTGACGTTCCAATATTAAAGGATAAATATGAAGTGCCACTGGTCTTTCCTGATTTTTCTGAACACATCCTGGATGTTGAAACCAAATTCAAAACCATCAATAACCAAAGAATTTTGAGGATCCAGATCCAAGATAACCATGATGGGCTAGAGTGGATTTGTAATGTGGAAGAATTATCTATTGAGGTAAATATGGGATATCAACAAGTCTGGGACAACTATTGGAATGAGTATGAGGTGGAACATGATATCCCCATTCTATATAGAGTAACAGAGATAGCACCACTCTACTTGTATCTAGCCATGGAATAGGAGAAATCCAGATAGGTGAAGGAATTTGATTAAAATATTGGTATACCTGACTACCTACCTTTATCAACTAAGATTCTCTTTCTAGAAGCACTTACCACTGAGGAAGTGATTAAACTAGAACCAAATCAAGGAGATTATATTTCCTTCAACTATTTATTTTTTTTTTATTTTTTTAAATATGATTTTATTTTCACTCCTTATTGTTTTTAATTTTCATGTTTTTTAAAATCATTCCATGCCTTATAGGAAGATGAAGAAATAGAATATGATCTGACTTAGGAACACATAAAGAGACCTAATTTTGATAAAAATACATAGGGAGGCACATGAAGAAGTCAAAGTATGTAATCCATAGGGAATCAAGAGCAAATATACTAACACTGGAAGGGTAATTCTGATGTATATTCTTTATAACTAATTTTTTTTGAATTGAAAATAAATTATAACCATACATTATACAATACAACACATTCGAACCACATTAAGCCAACATTGGAAAATTAAGAGGAATTCGGTCAAGTACCGACCATGAAAGAGGATGATCCATGATGTACATGGATTTCTCATGTATTTTTATAATTTTATAACTTATTTTTAATTAATTATTTTTACCATTTTTATATTTTTAGTTTATTTTTGTAGTTTTGTAGTAGTTAATATATTTTGATAATTTTTAGTTAATTTATATACTTATATTAGTAATTTAGTATTTTTATTAGTTATAATAATTTTATATATTATATTTATGATTATATTAATATTATTAGTTTCACTATTGTTAGTTTGTTTTGTTTTACTATTTATTATTAGTATGTATTTTTTAATTCTCTATTTTTATTTAATTTCATTTCATTATTTTGTTGTATTAATAAAATAGTATTTTCAATTATTTTATTATATTTAAGAGTTGTGTTATATTTAATTACATGTGAATTAATATTTATATATTATTATTATTATTATTATTATTTAACTTTTATATTAATATATTATTTTAAATTTTGAAGTTTAAAATTTAGATTTAACTTTTTTATTTTTTTTTTCATTTTTTCATTTATTCCCCCCTATCTAACCTACCCCGATCCCCCTTTGACCCATTCCTCCCCTCTCTCCAATCCCATGCCCCACTCATTCCTCTCCATTCCCCATTTTCTCTCAAAAATTACCCCCCCCCCCTTTGACCCATTCCTCCCCTCTCTCCAATCCCACACCCCACTCATTCCTCCCCTCTCCAATCAAACACCACCCCCTTTCTCAACCCCTGGACATATCTCCCCTTATCCCTCCCTTACCCATCACCCACACTTCATCGTCTCACTTTCCCCTAACCCCGCCACCCCAACCTTACCCCTCTTTCCACTCACCCACTCCCCTCCCCCAACCCCTCCTAATCACACACCCCTCTACGACCCTCACCCCTATTAGGCATTCCTCTTCTCTCACCCTCACATCCCCAACCCCCACATCCCCCATCGCCCTGGCCCTACCCACACATCCCCACTCATTCGCCACCCCATCTCCCTATCCCTCCTCACCCCAATCACCGGACGCCCCAACCCACACCCAGCTTCCACCCCTATCCCCTCTCGGCCACCTCAGCACGCAGCATGAAGCAAGCAGCGACGACCCTTCCGCTGATCTGCACAACGTCCAATGACCACCCCTCCTCAATTTTGGGAGCATGGCGGTGTTTTAGAGACATTATTGATGTTTGCGGCGGATTTCTTGGTCTTCCATAGATTGACACTATACATTTAGAATGATCACCTATTCGATCATTTTTTTAGGTGGCATGTGATGGTGTGGTTCGATGATGCAGCGATCAGCAGATTGAATATTATTATTTTGTGATCGTTGATGGTGGCTTGTGGTGATAACTGTCATGACATGATCATGGTGATAATTATTTTTTGTTTTTTGTTTTTTTCTCATAAAAATGGTGGACAAATTATATTGTTTCAGATTTGTGATAAATGTGACGGTGAATGCATGCATTTATATTATTCCTACGTTTGATTGCCTTTTGAATTAATTTTAATTGGATGCTTATTGAATTAATTATATCTGTGCTTAAATTAATTTTCATTAGGGCTCTACAAACATACATTGGTGAATTTTTGTGTGATACCTAATAAGTAATCACAGGCAAGAGTTCATCAAAAAAATTATTTATCTGGAATTCGGTCAAGCGCGGGAGTGAATTCTGAATAAATAAATGAATTAATTAAAAAAATTAAAATTTTGTGTGTGTGCTTCTTCATAATTGTGTGAGTGATACTGAATAAGCAATCTCATGTGAGCGAACCAAACGCAGGTAGATACTTCGACTTTGCGAGAAGCGGGTTATCGTATTTCACCAAGTGATCTAGTGCTATAATGATGTGCAAATTATTTGTCAGGATAGAGAACGAAATGACGGATAATTTGTGTATACATTAGAATACTATCTAACATCATAGAATGAGACCAGATAGTATTTTGATTAAATTTCAAGTCGGTGATGATTGAATAAAAAATTATTCAAATGTGGGAATTAAATAATTGACATTACATGCACTCGAACGGACTTCATGACTTTGATACTTATATCACTGCCAATTTCTTTCATAGTTTAATTAACTTAGATAGTTTTAGTTAATTTAAATAGTCATTTTCAAATTAGTCATTTAATGATTAGACCTTAGTTATTAATCACAATTAAATACAGTCTACCAGAACATTCCATTAAGAGTTTATTTCTAGTGTCTACCCACATTCTCTCTATGGTTCAACCTTGCTCACCACTTCTATAGTAGTTTGTAGGTTAATAAATATAGAAAATTTGAACATGTTTCGATGTGCATGCCAAATTTCTGGCACCGTTTCCTGTGAGAATTATAGAATTTGGTGTTCCTTTAATGGATTGATTTAGGTCAAAAATAAAATAAAAAAACTATAAAAACATTTAACTACTCTGGTAATTTTTCATTGAAAGAATTTCTAAGACACCCAGATATTCAGAATGACTTGGGCCACACCACACAGTTACAACCAGTACTCACCCTACCCATAAACATTGTAAGGTATGGATTATAATCTTTCACCACACATGATATCTCTAAGTAATTCCATTTATTTTAATTATTATCATTCACATCCTTATTATGACATGTATTCTACTACTAGTCCTTATCCACAATTTGATCATTGTCAAAGTCAAAACGTTCATGAAAATTTAGAACTAAATAATTCATACGAAACAAATGATACAATAATTGAGCACATGTTTCATTATGATATCACTGAGACAAATCAGAGGTTTGAACTTCAAGGTGAACGTAATGAAAAGTTTCATTCCTCAAAAAAATATCTAAAAAATCAAGTGAATAATTTATTGAATCAAATTAATCATATATAATAACTAGCTTCCTAATTTCCACATGATGATATAATTCAAAAGAATCTATTTGAGGGGAGGGAAATAGAGGTTCCATTTGAACAACATCCAGTTCATGATTCTGATGATGAGACTTCGTTGATCGATCCTTCATTGTGTTATAAAATTGATGAATCTTCTCCACCACAAATTAATTCTTACAATATAATCACATTTCAAGAATATGAGAGTTTTTTATTCCACCATGTTGAATATAATGGTCCCTCAGAAAATGTAATTTCATGTCCTTATTCTATGAGTTCACAACCCGACCATCCCAATGTGAAAAGGACACATTAAATTCTTATCAAATCACACCTTTTGAGGATGAAGTGGACATTGAACAAGGACTATTTTTTTTACCATGATCGATTTAGAATTGAACTAAGAGATAGTGGATTGCCACACGAAATAGGAAATTACTTCAAATCACATCAAATCTCCTCTTTCTGAAAATCTTTGTGAGTTTGAAACATTTTCTAAAATGGAGACATTTGAAACATTTTTGGAGTTGGAGAATCAGACATCATTGGTGGTAGAGAACACTCATAATTTTCTAGAAAAAATGGAAGAATTGAATTTCCTGGACGATCCCGAGTTCATGGTGACACATGTTCCAACAATGAAATATGATGAGGTTAGTACAGAAGAATCTTTATAAAAATATTTCATTCTTGTCACAATGGAGTCGTATAATCCAACTGATCCCACCCTTCATTCCATATGCACTGAGCATTATTTTAGTTGTAAACCAGTTGATTTCCCTGTACTAGTGGTCAGTGGTAACAATGAATTAGGATACATCGTCAACCTAGATACTGTATTCAGGGATGTGATGGATTTAATCCGACCACAGAAGGAGGCTGGTAAAATCATTTTTTCAATAGTGCACATTCATGGAGGTAATCTTCTTGATCTTTCCATTGACGACCTTTTCCCAAAATTCATATATTCAACGATCCATTATTCAGGTGAGGTATATTCATTCCCTTGTGAGTTGGAATATTTTCATTTCTTTCCGCATAACCATTTTTAAAACAAACTTCTATTGAGATATTTTGTTGCTTGCATGATAAATTCATCTTCTACGAATGGATTCCACACTTCTACTGAAAAAGAAGAAAATGCAGGGTTTACATTTTATTTTGATTCTGGTGGAGTATTAACAACATTTATACCAAGATTAAGTAAATGTAGCACTCAATGGGAGGCAAACCATCATTTTTTTTGTTTTCTTTTCACTAAATTTAATTTAATTTCATTTAGTTTTCGTTAAAAATAAAATAAAAAACATGCATTTACTGTAATCTATTTTTTCTTGGCACAAGAGTATATTTTAATTCATCATACATATCTTTATCATCCACATGATTTTGATTATGGTGTGACTTATTTGATATGATGTGAGTATGTGCTGTCAATGTGTAGGTTTTACAAGTATACCATTTCTAGAGCTTAATCGGATACAAATAGCCTCTCCGCATCTATCTTCACTTACATCGGGAAGTGTTTTATTTTTTCCATATTTTATGATTCCAAAAACATCATGGAATCTAAAAAAACAATAAGAAAAGTTTGAAAAATGAAAACAAACAAACTTTCCTATCATCCTTTGAACACACAAGAAAGCCACTGAATTTTTTTCATAACACAGTTGGGGGCATACCACTTGTGTCCCTAGGCATTTTGAGCACCTGATTCTTATTTGGAATGCTTTGATCCTTGATCTCATGACTTAGAAGATTGATGATATTATTTCATGCTTCGAATATGTATTTTTCAAAAACATGTTTATTTTTTAGGACACTTATTTACACTCATTATCATCTGTGTTTTCCAACATTTTATTTCCATACCCATGAGGATTCTTAACACTTTTTACATCATCTTATGTTTCTCTTTTTCTTTATAGAATCATGACTATGTTTTGTCTTCTATAAACTTCCATGTTTTTCAATCAAAGTGATATGAATTTTGAAAGTTACACTGAAATGATCGAGGTATCTATTTTATTATTTATCCCCTTTGTCCCACTAAGCCACCCATAAATTTTCTCCATTGTATAGCCCTCAGAATCCATAAAGAGGCCAATTGGGATAAACCCATAGCTGATAACCTTCCCTACCCATTTCTATAATATTTTCATGATAATTTTCAATCAAAGTGTAGGGGGGAGATTTAATAATGGAGAGGATTGTCTAATTGGTAGTGAGTCATTTAATGCACATGGATTGGCATTATCTCATCCTGATCATATGTGTTATATTTCACAATATCCACATTCATTTCATGTATTTTGATATCGGAATATAGAATAATTTTGGTTCCAATAATGATTACATGAGTAGTCATTATGGGGTATCCCTCACTTTTGGGGATACCTATAAAAGTGATGATCCATTACTCAAAGAGCTAGAGAGTTTTTTAAATGACCTACTATCACTGAGATATTATAGCATATGCACTACTTGTTTTCCATTATTTTGGGATTATTGTATGACATTTATTTTATGGGGTTTTAGAGTTGATAGTCACAAGTTTTTTCTTCCCATATTATTTGAGTGAGTTGTGTCTTAAAAAAGAGAAAACATTTAGATTATCATATGAATGGGGACAAGAAATGTTTTATTTGTGGGTGAGAGAGATTTTGAGGGAGACATTTGGATTGACATTAATCATGCATTTATTTCAAGATTCAACCCTCCATTTTTCCAAAAAAACTATCACAGTTTTTTTATGACCCACTATCCCGCAACCTGAACTATATTTGGACCTCATGTAAAGTCTTTGAGATTGGTGCATTCATTTTATTTCCACTAGTAGATATGTGAAATTTATGGAAAGCATATGGTAAGAATGCATGTGTATGAGAATTTGAGGATGACATTGATCAAATATTTTGAGAGATGAGAGTGATGGTGAGGTAAGTCTCATGATGCATGAGGGCTAATAAATTTTTTGGAAAGAATTAAAGTGGGAGAAAAATAGTTTTTGAAAATTTTCGATTTAAATGAAACCTGATATTTTATGGGTAAAAGTGATTGAAAAAATTTTGAATATGTAAATTTGATGTTTTGATTTGTCGACAGGACCACTAGTGTTTTCTTTCTGATTTTTTTCCCATGACTGAAAACTTTTATGTGTGAGGGATTTTATGTAAATGTATTTCAAATGTATTTTTTTAAAATTTTAACTTAGTTTTAATTAATTAGTTTACCCATTTTTATATTTTTAGTTTTTTTTGTAGTTTTGTAGTAGTTTAGATACTTTGATAATTTTTAGTTAATTTATATACTTATATTACTAATTTAGTATTTTTATTAGTTACATTAATTTAATATATTATATTTAAAATTATGTTAATATTATTAGTTTCACTAATGTTAGTTTATTTTATTTTATGAATTTTTATTAGTTTGTATATTTTAATTCACTATTTGTATTTTATTTTATTTCATTATTGTTTTTATTAATAAAATAGTATTTGTTATTGTTTTATTATATTTAATACTAGTATTATATTTAATTACATGTGAATTAATATTTAATTAATATTATTGTTATTTAACTTTAATATTAATAGATTATTTTAAATTTTTATGTTTAAAATTTAGATTTTTATTTTTTATTTTTTCAGTTTATTCATTTATTTTTCCTATCTAACCTACCCCTATCTCCTTCTGAACCATTTCTCCCCTCTCTCTAATCACATGCCCTACTCATTCCTCCCTATTACCCCCTTTCTCTCACCAATCACCTGCCCCCTTTGACCCATTCCTCCCTTCTCTCCAATCCCAAATCCCACTCATTCTTTCCCTCTCTCCAATCAATCACTCCCCCCTTTCTCACCCACTAGACCCGCTTCCCCTCATCCCACCCTTCCCCCTCACCTTCCTCACATAATCTCCCTCACCCCTCACCCCGTCGCACCAACCTTACCCCTATTTCTACTCACCTTATCCACTCCCATTACCCTGCATAATCCCACACACCTATACCACCATCACCCCTCTTAGGCATTCCACATCCCTCACCCTCGCATCCCCAACCCCAACATCCCCCATCCCCTTGACCCTACACCCGTATCCCCATTCATAAACCACCCCATCTATCCATCCTCCCTCACCCCAATCACTAGCCACTCCAACCCACGCCCACCCTCTACCCCTTATCTCCTCTCATCCACTTCAACATGCAGTAGGTAATAAACAGCGACGACCCCTCCATTGATCAGCACAACTTCCAGCAACCAACCATCCTCCATTTTTGGAGCATAGTGGTGGTCCAAACATATCATTGATGTGTGTGGTGGTTTTCATGGGCTTTTGAAGATTGATGCTATGCATTGAGTGTGATAACTTATTCGATCTTATTTTGTGGTTTTGTGCGATGGTGTGGTTCAATGTTACGGTGATCGGTAGATTGAAGATTATTATTTTTCAATCGTCAATAGTGGCTTGTGGTGACAACTGTGATGACACGATCATCATGATATCTAATTTTATTTTGTGTGACATGTTGTAGTCAAAATGGAAGGCTAATTATTTTGTGTTGGATTTGTGATAAATGTGTCGGTGAATGCATGTATTTAGTTTATTCTTATGTTTGATTGCCTTTTGAATTAATTTTAATTGGATAATTATTTAATTAATTATATATGAGTTAAAATTAATTTCCAGTAGGGCTCGGAACACATGCTTTGGTTCCCATTCATGTGATACCAAATAAGTAATCAAGGGCGGAAGTTCATCATAAAATTTATTTTTCCATAATTCGATCAAGTTCGCAAGTGAATTATGAATAAATAAATGTATTAATTGAAAAAATTAATATTTTGTGTGTACGCTTCATCAAACTTTTGTGATTGATACTTAATAAGTGATCTCAAGTGAGATAACCTGGCACATGTAGATACATCAACTTTTTGAAAAATGGGTCATCGTATTTCACCAAGTGATCCAGTGTTATAATGATGTTCAAATTATTCGTTAGGATAGAGAACGAAATGAAGGATAATTTTTTTAAAAATTAGAATACTGTCTAATATTAGAGAATGAGACCAGATAGTATTTTGATTAAATGTGGGATCAGTGATAATTGAATAAATAACTATTCAAACATGGGAAATAAATAATTATAATTGGATGCACTTGAACGGACGTCATGACTCAGAAACATCCTTCTCCTCCAATTTATTTCTAATTTTAATTCACATACATAGTTTTAGTCAATTTAAATAGTAATTTTTAAAATAGACATTTAGTTTTTAGAACTTATTTGTTAATCACAATTAAACACAATATACCTGACCATTCCTCTATTAGGAAATTTCTAGTGTCTACTCAGATTCTCTCTGGGGTTCAAACATGATCACCTCTTCTACAGCAATTGGCAGGTTAATAAATATAGAAAATATTTACACGTTGCGACGGGCATGTCAATCCATACTTCTTCTTACCCCTTCCATGAATGTTATATCTAAGTGTGAAGGGGGTGGATCTGGTGTACTCTATACAAGGAATTATAAACGTTAAAAAAAATAAGTGAGTGATTTAATAAGATGCATGTGGTGGATCAAATACAAGAACCATCATCCACTAGGAAATTTTTGATAATAGCTGGCATTTCCCTTGAGAGGCATTAAAAATTCCAGGCCCACATGGGAGATCATACGAAGCCTTTTCTTTATAGATTCTTTCTTGGAACATATATTTAAATTTCATTCATTGATATTAGTCTACCATTCATATCAATCCCTCCTATTATATTGATAAAAAATGACATGACCCTTGTGCTTAATTGAGTAATTTTCTTTTAGAGGATCATAATGGAACAAGGAACCCATAAACCAGTGGAGGAAGAGTACTGAGTTTTCTTATAAATGTCTGTTTACATTTTATGTTTATCTTTTATAATATGTAGTTTTTTTTCAATTACATGTTTTGGGAATGAAATTAGAAAAATGTAGGGCCACATTTGGATTTCCTCATTACTTGACCAATCTAAAAGACATGAGTGTCTTAAGAATACAATAATTACATGTTTTAAATTTCATTTTTATTGATATTAAATGAGTAAAATGAATAATTTTTTGATTAATATGAATCATGGATATTAAAATGTGGACTAGTGATTTGAGGAAATTAATTGACTGATGTAAGGGAAATTTCCCAAAACAATTTTTTATGCTTTTAATTTCTGCAATTCATGGGAATTAATTTGTAATTATTATTATTTCCTTGAGTGATGGGACCAAATAATGTGTCTCATTCCTAAGAGTATTTCTAAACCATATACTTATTCTTTTATTACTGAGCATATTTAATGAGTGTTCTTGGGAAATTCTACTAACAAGAATATGCATTTGAAATTGTTAAAGTTGTGACTACAAAAAACCACATTTCAAATAATTGAAGAAAATATTTTGAAAATACCTTATCTATAAAAGAACACATTTACATTATCCTCATTTAAAGGATAGAAACCATAAATAAATTTTTTAGGAACGATCCATGTTTTATGCCATTTTTATCCATTCCTACCCTCCTCTTAGTAATTGAATTATATTTTAAATTTGAAGTGTGGGGGTGAAGGAACTAATGATGTAAGAGATAAAATATATTGTAAGGAAGTAGTATGGGAGTTTTATTATGGGAACTAAGAAATATTTATCGTTCATTCATTATACTCTTTATTTTGTTTCCTATATTGAATATAACAAAAAGAAAATCTAAAAAATAAACAAAAATAACAATAAAAATGGGTTGTGATTTGGGAACACCAAAAATCACCATCACTAAACCTATGTTTTTTTATCATATGTGGCTAGGTTATGAGTGTATGTTTTCTTATAAGAATAACTTTTGGAAAAGAAAAATATTAACTTTTATTTGAAATTTTTTAAGAAAAGTTAAAAAAATTGTCAAGAGGATTCACAGATAATTAATTATGCATTAATTTGATCAAAAACACACTTTGAACATATAAATTTAAAGTTGTCACAATTTTATGTGGATAATTTCATTTCTTGTTTAATTTTGATAACATATACTTTTTAACAGTTAAACCTCATCCTTTAGCATTAAATTATAGAAAAAAATATCATACCAATAATAATCCACATAGACATTTGAACCTTAACTTCATTTCCTCACGATTTCATGTGTCTCTTTTCTTTACAAAGTAGATAATTTAGTTTATTTTAAATCCTATAGATAAGGAGAATTTTCTCATGAAATGAAAAAAAACTCTAGTTGAATTTTATCATGGGAGATGAGTTAAACGATTAAAAAGTAAGGTAAATTATTAATTGTAATGTTTAATAATAAAAAATTAAGGAACTTGAATGAAAGATAAGATAATTTACATAACATTCAAATGGGGAAGATTAAATTTATTGAATTGGTTTTTTCTTTGGAAATGGAAAATTTAATTAATGTTTTCCTGTAGGAATCAATCGTATGCCCATGTTTCCCATGGGTGGCCAATCCCATATGGAATAGGTGGGCCACATCCCTAGAGCACTGATGCATGGGGATTATCCCTAATGTGGTGGGAGGATATATTTTTCATCACGTGGTAGTGAATTGAAGCGGGAAGGTGTCCTTTTGACCATGTACAACTATATTCATGTTGGAGATTATGGAAGTTATATTTAAACCATAATGGAGTTAACCTTCATTTTTGATATAGGATGTCTTTATTTTTTATTGTTGTTCATTATTTAAATAAATTTTGTCATCCCATGCAAACTACACTCTCCTCATGCTCAGAAACGTCCCACCACTGCGGCTTTCCCCTCTACACTCACCTCCTTAGTCTATAACGCCAAAAAATCACCATGGTATCACTGGGATATCTTAGGATCAAGCTGTAGAACCACCATCAAATATTCAAACCACCCGATATCACAACTAGCACCCTTGATCGATCACCCGAAAGACATCTTGGTCTTCATCCAACTACATTGAATTCTATATTAATGGAGGATCTCCCACTTCCATGCTTCACTCCTCACATCCATATCATCCAAAGTGGTTACACATCAACTAATCACTTGCATCATTCACACCTCATGAAGTGGCCAAAGACAAACTGCCTCACATAGATTTATTCAACACCAAATACTAAAATCCCAATATCCTTTAGAGATCATTGAAAATCCTCAAATGAGAATTGAAATTTTAAAAACCCATGAATCATCTTGAGAAATAAGGGAGAATGAGGCTCCATTAGGGCCTATAAAAAGGATTGTCCACTATAGTGGATTTAGAGTTCAACACCTAATGGGAACCACTACAATATGATGCTGAATATTGGATGCTTATCATTTTTTTTCTTTTATTTTTATATTCATTTATCATTAATTATATTATTCTCAGGTAATTAATTTTATTTTTAATAAAATTAATTCATTCCTTTTGTGTTTATCAAAATTATCACTACACATTCACTATTATTTTAATCTTATTCTCTTCAAATTCTTTTATTGACCTAATTCTCATCTGCTTCTTATTTTAATAATAAAATTCTCATTTTTTATTTTATTAATTCATTTATTTTATATTATATTATTTTATTTTATTCTCCCTTCTCCGTTTTCTACTTCTATTTTTTTGTTGTTTTATATGTTCAACATCTTTCTTATCTTCTTTTCTTATTTTTTCTCTCTATCTCTCTCATAATTATATTATTTTATTTTATTTTCATTTAATTTTTTCACATTCTTTCTCATACCACCATTACCTATTACCATAAAAAACTAGTGTCTAACTTGATTTATTTCCTTGGAGAGGTATGTGGTGTTTCTATTTCATTATATGCTCAAATTCATACATTTTTATTTATGTTTGTGGTGAGAATGATTAAAGTGCGTGACTATAGATTTTTTCCATTATGACACTAAGATCAAACTTATTTATATTATTTTATTGAAACATTTCACTCCATTTCACCAAAATTAAGATATTTATATGATGAATTAGATATGTTTAGTGGCTTAAATGAGGTCTGATATAGTCAGGTCCTGGAGGTGTCACACTCTCGATTGAGGTTTCCCATCAACAATGATTATAAGAGGTGGTGGAATTATGTTTTCTGAATTCATTCATGATTTAATACCACTAAATAATAGAGTAGTAGTTTAAGAGTGAGATTTTATGATTAAACTATCAAACTAAATTGAAACACCAACGAGGAGAATGAGGGAACCCACAAAAAACCATAAAGGCCATGTTCTTTTGTTATTACAAACATTTTAGCTTTTCATGTGAATTTAAATTTTATTATATCCATTATCTTTTGGATTCCAATGATTTCATAAAATACTAAAAACCACCACATAGATGTCGTTTAGGTGAATTTAGAATTAGTAGTTGAACAACTTAAAAAGATCCTCAAGTGAGTCAGCTCTAGTCAGCCAATATGATCTACTAGGAAAATAAATTTTATTTTTCCATGCCCTACAATCGGTGTGTGTCAACCCATCTAAAAAATATTATTTGACAAAATTGTAGGGTTAAAATCAGTAACATATGGGTTAATACACCTTATATGAAAATATATTTGGAAAAAAATTAATCAATTTAATGAAAAATTACAAGAGTTATTATATATGATCATGGTTTTCAAATAACATGTCAAAATTGATAAGCATTACATATTAAATAGTGATATTAAATTTGATAAATAAATAAAATCATAATATAATTATGATGAATTTATTAAAATTCATACCATCATAATCTAGTATATTATGTAGTTGATCATTTCAAATTATATAACTATATGATTTTATCAGTTTGGTTTACGAATAAATTTTTAATATTTGGCTATAGGGATCTAAAAAAATAAGAGTATATGCTGTGAAAAAAATATGATTTTATTATTAAAGATTATTTAGAGAAAAAAATAGAAAATAATCATATATAAATGGCCTATTTCAAAATTAAAAGTCATTATACCACTACATTTTTAAAGACACAGTATGAATAAAGTAACAATGACATTCAAATTTTTTTCCATTCTTTGAAGGAAGAAGGAAAATATAATAATTAATATGGATGCTTTAACCCTAAATTGGATTCAATATTGAGTTCAATTTATTTTAGGTCCCTATCAGTTTTTTAATAAAATTTCCTCAAGATTGAAATATTGAATTTCGAACAGTATTAAATTTTAAAATAATTGTATAAATCGATAAGAATTGTTGTCAAAAACATTAAATGAACAATTTTTATTGAAAATGAAAATAAATAGTTGACAAAAAAATTTAAATAATAATAAAATAGGACTATATAAATTAATAAATATGATAATTAAAAGTGTACCTGATGTATTAACTGAATTAAAATTGAAAAACATATAGAAAATGTATTCAATTTAAAAAAATTAAATGACATGTAGTTAAGTACAACCAACCAACGAAAAATATAGTGGGGCTTCAAAAATCATTTAGAAAATATTTAAAAGTATAAATGTCACGACCCGTCCCGATCAGGGCCCGAGCCGTAACTCCCCAATCCCGCATCCAATAGGCCAGGGGCTGATGACTAGCACCGAGTAGGCATGCTACTAACATGGGAGGCATTTCCTATAAACCTGTACACACGCACACACATCTCTAAACCCACAAAGATAAAAAGTAAAACTAATACAAGGAAAAGATGCATGCATATACTAAAACCCAACCACAGAGTACGACAGGAATGTAAAGTACAAAGAAGTATAACCCTAGGCTAAGAGTACAAGCCCACAAAACAAAAAGTATGTAACAAAGTCCAACCTGGAAAGAAAAGTGCTGGAACTGCAGTCTGTAGCCGTAGGAACACACCTCGGCCCGTCTGATCTCACCGTGTACCATCCCATCCTGGTCCGCATAGAATCCTGTCAACGGCTCGATCGTCTTCACAAGACACGACATGTGAGGGAAAAGCCCGTGCAGGGGTGATTGTAACAATACCCAGTAGGACACCCCGAAAACCACAAAGGAAAAC
The DNA here is from genome assembly GCA_963277665.1 of Viscum album. Taxonomy (NCBI): domain Eukaryota; kingdom Viridiplantae; phylum Streptophyta; class Magnoliopsida; order Santalales; family Viscaceae; genus Viscum; species Viscum album. The sequence continues at coordinate 1,664,568,168 of OY728143.1, read as the reverse complement.
AATAAAGGAAAATACCACAAAGAAAGTTACAGTCAGATCTACGCAGTATATGTCTACGGAACATATAACAAGAATATCCAGATATACTCATACACAAAAAACCTTCGCAAAACCGCCACTAGGATCCTCCTAGAATATTCCGCTAAGCATACCATCGAGAGAACACACTCCTAGTTCTGAAGAGAGAGATGCGAAGTACTTGTTCCGGGAGAACACACTCCACAAGTACCTTGGGAACAAGATGCTCAGATGAGGATCACAGCCAAGTCACGTGGTGATTTCGAAAACTCAGTCTTAGCTAATCCGCTAAGCAGAGGATCGATGCCCGGGTAAAGTTGGTCACGTCGATACCAAGAACTCTACCTAGGGTTATAGGAATGAATAGAGGATCCGAATCTAGGTGTAACAGATGGGATTCAAATAACTGTATTTAGAGTGTCCTGCTGAAGGGATCATATTGCATGAATGAGTTGATACCAGAACCTTCAGGGGATTGCCTAGGGTAAGAACCCTAAGAACTAGTCCAAGTCATAGAAGGCATGTGGTTTAAGCCATGAAGAAAAAGTTACATGGCGTGTAGTATGGTTACATGCCGTGTTCCTTGACCCTGGGTACTGCTCGTGTAAATGGCCCATGTCCTTCGTTCAAGCCGTGAAAAACCAAACTACACCGGATGTAGAAACGTACACGCTGTGCTCTTTGACACCGGGTACTGCTTGTGTAAACGGCCCGTGTCCCTCGGCTTTCTGGATATAAATCAACTACACGATGTGTAGATAAAAACACACACCGTGTTTGAGCGCAGGGGCTCGCTCTGTGTACACCGGCCATGTGCTCGTACACGGTCTCTGCCCGTGTTCGTGTCGCCTTCCCTTGTACCAGTACATGGGGTACCCCGTATTTCTGGATAGGTCTGGCCGGGGAGGGGTATACACGGTGTGTCCATGGCTGTGTACCCTACCCGTGTCTGTGTACTCCCGGAGTACATGCCTGGTAACTGTTCTGACAAACACACGCCTTGTAGCCCATACTACACGGCGCGTAGCTGGGAAAATTCCAGAAACCACGTCTTCCTCCGCGCGCCTCGTCCGATCTCCAGATCTCGATTCTCATGTCTGTTTGCCTCGAAACTCCGGATTGATGGTCTCCTATTCCTAATGAATCTGAATCTATGGGTTCTGGGCCTTCAATCGGCTCCTAAATCCGATTCTGTCCATCCGAGCGGAAATCGTCCAAAGAATGATTTCTTCCGGTCTGCTTCGATCTATCCGCCGAAACTGTCGTCGCACCTCCTCAAGATCACTGCGGTGTTGATCGTTAAATTTTGGATTGTTGTGTCACAGAACAGACGCACAACGATCCGTTGTTCATCGCCCCGTGAAGAATGCGAAAACGCTCACGAAGAACGCGAGAATTGGGGAAGATGAACACAACAAATCGAGAGGGACGATTCTCGATTGATGTTCGTGACGATCTTGGTCCATCACTATTATAAGGTTAAACAAAACCAAAATAAAACAAGAATCACATCCCCCAAATCCCCGCAAACTCCCATCCTGCAAGAATGATCAATCTGTGGGCTAATCTGTTTGTGGATTATTTTGCGTTCGTCGTGGAAATCAAAAACGGGGAAAATTATGTCAAATCAACATCCTACCTGGATTCACTGTGTTTGTCGGCTAAGATCTACTTGTCGTATCATCGTCGCCGTCGAAATCCATCAAGAATGTCGACGCCACCGCGTTAGGGGTTTCCTCCAGAGCCGCCAAGGGTTTTCAGGGTTCTGGGTTTGTAACCCTGGACCCTGGCACAACCCTCTATTTAAAGAGGAGAGAAAAAGCAAAAAATGATTTAAAAGATCTTCCTTCAGACATAAAATATTTTTGTTAAATATTTTATTACTATTGCGTCAAAAAACCAGATTTCACCACAGACACATGCCGGCCGAAGATAGGCCTTGCCTAAGGTAAAATCGTAGTTCTGAACTCAACGGTGCCCTCAGATTTCTAATCTGAGCACCCATTTGGGAGTTATTCCACATTTTCAATAAAACTGCATGTGCGCGTAAATTAAATTAAATTCAAACATTTTTTTCGGGCTCACTAGGCCTCGGAACTGCATGTCGTCTCAGAGCCTAGTCTCAAAATAATTTCCATATAATATTAAAATAATAAATGGAAAAATCCGAGACATTAAATCACACCCACCTTAGGGATTTTACGTCCCCTAAAAGCCAAAACATGGGCTACTCAAAAAGATGTGGGTACTGTATGCGAATCTGAGCCTCCCTCTCCCACGTGCTCTCCTAGAGATCCTCGTGCTACCACCAGACATGCACCAAGGGAATATCTCTTCCACGAGGGATTTTTTCATGCTGATCCTTGATCACCACTGGGTACTCACCAAATGTCGCTCCATTGTCGATGTCCAGCTCGCCCCAGTTGATGATGTGTGATGGATCATGCACGTACCTTCGTAGATGAAACACATGGAAGATGTTGTGTACCCGGTCCATCTGAGGAGGTAGAGCCAATCAATACATCACCTCGCGAAATCTACTCAAAATCTGAAAAGGGACAATGAACCTCGTAGATAGCTTACCGCTTCGGCCAAATGTCTACAATCCCCGTCGAGGTAAGACCCGAAGGAACACATGGTAACTTTCCTCGAACTCCAAAGGCCTCGGCCTCCGGTCGGAATATGAATTTTTCTGACTTTTTGCAGTCTTCATCCACTTCTGGATGACCTGCGCCTTCTCTGTAGTAGCTCTCACCATTTCTGGGCCCATGAGTGATAACTCTCCCAGGTCAGTCCAGCAAAGTGGCGACCTGCAAGGTCGCCCATATAGAGCCTTGAATGATGCCATACCAAAAATGGAATGATAACTATTTTTATAATAAAATTCCACAGGTGGTAGGTGATCCTCCTAGCTATAACCAAAGTCAAGAAATCAAGATCGTAGGATATCATCTAGGACCTGGATGGTCTGCTCTGTCTGACCATCATACTGAGGATGAAATGCTGTGCTCAAGCATAACTGAGTCCCAAAAGCTTCCTGCAATCCCTTCCACAACTGGGATATGAAACGATCATCACGATATGAGATGATCGTGGATGTTACTCCATGAAGCCGAACTATCTTCTACATGTAGATTCATCCCATTCTCTCTACTGAACTCTGCTCCCATATGGCTAGGAAGTGGGCCAACATGGTGAGTCAATCAACGATCACCCAGATGGCATCGTGTCCCCTGGAAGTATGTGGTAAACTCATCACAATGTCCATGGATATTCTATCCCACTTCTAATATGGAACCTCACGGGGATAAGTCAAACCTACTGGAACCTGGTGCTTATCCTTTACTTACTGACAAGTAAGGCACTGAGAAACAAACTCTGCCACACTCTTCTTCATTCCTAGCCACCAGAACTGACGTCGGAGGTCCTGGTACATCTTTGTCTCGCCTGGATGCACCACCAAAGGTGATGTACGGAACATCATCAGAACCTCCTCCTGAAACTTCACTGGTACTACCATGCATCCTCTGAAAAGGACAACATTCTCTCCACCTTCTGAATATCCATCCGCAGCATCACCTGTGGATATATGAGCACATAGAGTCTCACAGCTAGCATCCTCGCAATGTGCTTCCCAGACTCACTGTAAGAGTGGACGGGTTACAACCATCGACTGAAGGTAAGCTCCCTCATCTCAATCCACAAAAGGCAACTGCAAAGAGGCCAACTGCCTTGATGCCTCATCCAGCAACTCTGAACTAGATTTCCTACTAAGAGCATATGCCACCACGTTCCCCTTCCCAGGAGTATAGACGATCTCAAAGTCGTAATCCTGGAGGAACTCAAGCCATCACCTCTGTCTCAAATTCAGATCCTTCTGAGAAAGGATATATCTGAGACACTTGTGATCAAAGTAGATGGTAAACTGCTCTCCCATCAGGTAGGCCGCCATATCTTCAATGTGAAGACTACCGCTGCCAACTCAAGATCATGGGTCGCGTAGTTATGCTCGTGTGGTCTCAACTAATGTGAGTCATAGGAAATCACAGCTTTCCTCTGCATCAGGACACAACCAATCCTGGTTCCTGATGCGTCGCAGAACACTATGTAGTCGACACCCTCTTCCGGTAATCACAAGATCGGGGCGCTCGTCAGACTCTGTCTCAACTGCTGGAAAGCCTATTGGCACCTCTCGGCCCACACAAAAGGCTATCCCTTTCGGGTCAAATCTGTCATGGGTGATACAATCTTGGAGAAATCATGGATAAATCTACGATGGTATCCCTCCAACCCATGGAAACTCCGCACCTCCGTCACGCTCCGGGGTGGCTCCCACGCTAGCACTGCCTCCACCTTTGCTAGGTCCACCGCTACACCGTCCACTGAGATAACGTGCCCCAGAAAGTGGACCTCCTATAACTAGAACTGACAATTCGAGAGTTTCCCATACAACTGGTGCTCTCGAAGTGTGTTTAGAACCATCCTGAGGTGTCTCATGTACTCCTCCTCAGACACAGAGTACACAAGGATATCATCGATGAAGACCACTACAAACCGGTCTAGATAGGGCTGAAAGATCCGGTTCATGAGCCCCATGAACACTACCGGGGCGTTCGTCATGCCAAAAGGCATCACCACGTACTCATAGTTATTATAGAGACATCTAAAACACGTCTTATTTATATCCTCCTCCCTTAGTCACAACTGGTGATAACCTGATCATAGATCATCCTCAAGAACCATCGTTCCCCTCTTAACTGGTCGAAGAGGTCATCGAGCTTCGCTAGTGGATACCGGTTTTTCACGGTCACCTGATTCAAGCGCCGGTAATCCACACATAGCCTTAATCTCCCGTCCGCCTTCTTGGAAAACAGCACCAGGGCCTCCCAAGGTGAAATTCTAGGTCTCACAAATCCCTTCTTCTACATGTTTTCCAAATTCATCCTTAGCTCACGAAGCTTTGTAGGAGTCATCTAATAAGCTAATGCTGATATCGGGGTCATCCCGAGTTGCAACAAAATGAAAAAATCTATCTCCCAATGGGGAGGTAGCCCAGGGACATCCTCCGAAAAGACACCCTTGTACTCATCCACCACTGATAAGAACCGAAAACTCATAACATCTTCCACGCCAAGGTCTAGGCTAGCCAACTGATGTGAAATCGGTTGTCCCCTCCTATGCATGAGTCCATCCTGCACTGCCTGGGTCTCTCTTTCACCGACAAAAGAGAACCTCATTCCATCGCTGCGGACACACTACACCCTTTGCCTAAAACAATTAATCTAGGAATGAACTGTGGATAACCAATCCATTCCAAGAATGACATTGTAAGGCCTCGACACTACCACCAAGAGGTTCCAACTGAAACTATCGCCTCCAAGGGTCAGGTCACACTGCCTGCAAAGGTGTCTGATATATGAATCTTCTCCAATCAGGTTTTTGAAGCGTAAGGATCGTGTCAATAGCTCAACTAGAATCTCGAGGTATCGAACAATATAAGCAGCCAGAAAGGAATGACTAGCACCTGTGTCTGCCAATACGGCAGCCAAAGTAGAAAAGACATAGATAGTACCTCTAATCATTCCAGGAGTACCTGGGTCATAAGCCTCTGCCGCCTGTAGCTTCCCCGGCCTCTGTCCACCAGCTCCCTGATCCTGGGATGGACCTCCTGGCGGTGGTGGTGTTAAAGGGTCGAAACTCCGAGAACCTCCATATGCTCTCCCCACTCCTCTTCCACGTCTTCCACCTCACGGATCTGCCTGCTCCATATGTTGCCTCTACCTCGGTGGTCTACCCACTGCTCTCATGTCAGTAGCATGGAGGGTCGGACAATCTCGAGCGAGATGTCCCCTTCCATCACATGAGTAACATCGCCTCTCCCAAGGCTGGCTGTAAGCTCCCTCTGAACACTGTACGGTTGATCCCCTATCCTGAGATCTACTCTGGAAATGTCTCCCATGCCTGGGTCCATGACGTTGGCTCCCAGCCGCCGAGGTCTCTACTTCAGCTCACCCACTACTGACAACTTTCGGTTTTCCCTGCTCCTCCAGGAAGCTCTTGACCACCAAAGCCCACTCGATCACCCCATCATAAGTAGGAATGCTCATAGTGATGATTCTAGCTCAAATATCTCTGTGCAAACCCCTCTCAAAAGTCCGAGCTCTGAAGTACTAATCTCTGACAATATCTATCGAGTACCGCGAGACGTCGGTAAACCTCGACGAATAGTCAACCACCGTCTTGGTTCCCTGCTGGAGCTGAAGAATCTCCTGTATACATATTCTCTCAGGGTAAACGGTGAAAACTCCTCTCTGAAGAGATGATCAAACTCTGACAATGTAAGAGTCGCCTCGTAGTGATTTTGGATGACCAACTCCACCATTTCCCTACCAAGCTCTGTAGAAGGCTCGCTTCCTGGATCACCATCTGGTCTGCTGGTGTCCTGAACAAATGGAAGAATCTGGCCACCGCCTCAAGCCAGTCCTCTGCTGCTTGAGGGTCAGGCTCACCTAGAAACGTGAAGGGTATCTGTCTCTGAAACTCGTGGAGTGCGCTCAGCCTGCGCTCCTCCTCCACTGGTACAGCGGGTGCTAAACACTGCCCCACTGGTGGTGGAATAACTAGCATGCCACCTGGTGGTAGAACTGGGGGATCTGGTCCCTGTATCAAAGATTCGTCACTAAGGGGGTCATCCTCGTGATCAAGCTGCTGGATCCTAGAGGGTACACGTCGTGGAGGAATCCTGTTTAAGAAACAAGATATATCACAGTCAGTGAGTATATCTAGAGAGCTGACTCAAGAAGGACATGGAAACCACAACCCATTCCTATATGATGCATGTACCGTTATTTTCCCCCATGCAACTAATGTTTTCATGTTCCGAGTCGAAAAGCAAGTTATCAAAGCCCTGGTGTATGGATACGTCAGCCGCCGCACCAACACTGAGGTCCCTGGCCTGAGAGCCGAACTCGATACATTTAACACTGTTTCCCCAAACCAACTCACAAACTCTTGGTCCTAAGGTAGAAACGACCACCTCTGATACCACTCTGTCACGACCCATCCCGATCGGGGCCTGAGCCGCAACTCCCCAACCCCACCTCTAATAGTCCAGGGGCTGGTGACTAGCACTGAGTAGGCATGCTACTAACATGGGAGGCATTGCCTATAAACCTGTACACACGCACACACATCTCTAAAACCACAAAGCTGAAAAGTAAAACTAATAAAAGGAAATGATGCATGAATATACTAAAACCCAACCACAGAGTACAACTAGAAAGTAAAGTACAAAGAAGTATAACCTTGGGCCAAGAGTACAAGCCCACCAAAAAGAATGTCTGTAACAAAGTCCAACCTGGAAAGAAAAGTGTTGGAACTGTGGTATGTAGCCGTAGGAACACACCTCGGCCCGTATGATCTCACCAAGTACCATACGGTCCTAGTCCGCCTAGAATCATTTCAAAGGCTCGCTCATCTGCACAAGACACGACATATGCGGGAAAAGACCATGCAGGGGTGAGTATAACAATACCCAGTTGGACACCCCGAAAACCACAAAGGAAATACAACAAAGGAAAATACCACAATGAAAGGTACAGTCAGCTCTACACAGTATATTTCTATGAAACATATAACAAGAATATCTAGATATAATCATACACATACGACCTTCGCGAAACCCCCGCTAGGATCCAGCTGGATGATTCCACTAAGCATACCATTGGGAGAACAAACTCCTAGGTCTGAAGAGAGAGATATGAAGTACTCGTTCCGATAGAACACACTCCACAAGTACATTGGGAACAATATGCTCAGATGAGGATCACAGCCAAGTCATGGGGTTATTCCAACGACTCGTTCTGAGCTAATCTGCTAAGTAGAGGATCGACGACTGGGTAAAGATGGTCACGTCGATTCCAAGAACTCTACCTAGGGTTCCTTGAATAAATAGAGGATCAGACTCTAGGTCTCACAGAGGGGATTCCAACAACTCTATTCAGAGATTCCTGCTGAAGGGATCATACTGCATGAAAGAGTTGATACTAGAACCATCAGGGGATTTCCAAGGGTACAAACACTAAGAACTAGTCCAAGTCACAGAAGGCAAGTGGTTTAAGCCATGAAGAAAAAGTTACACTGTGTTTAGTACGGTTACACACCGTGTTCCTTGACCCCAGGGTACTGCCCATGTAAATGGCTCGTGTCCTTCGTTCAAGCCATGCAAAACCAAACTACACAGCGTGTAGAAAAGTACACATCGTGCTCTTTGACACCAGGTACTGCCCATGTAAGCGGCCCGTGTCCCTCAGCTTTCTGAACAGAAAGCAACTACACGACGTGTAGATGAAAATAGACACTATTTTTGAGCGCCTGGGCTTACACCATGTACGCTGGCCATGTGCCCGTACATGGTCTATGCATGTGTCCATATCGGCTGCCCGTGTACCAGTACACGGGGTACCCCGTGTATCTGGTCGAGTCTGGCCAGGGAGGGGTATACACGACGTTTCCATGGCAGTGTACCCTGCTCGTGTCCGTGTACTCCCAGAGTACACGTCAGGTAACCCTTCTGAGGAACACATTCCGTGTAGCCCATACTACACGGCGTGTAGTCGAGAAAAATCCAAAAACTACATATTCCTCTGCGCGCCTCGGCCGATCTTCAGATCTTGATTCTCATGTCCGTTTGCCGCGAAACTCCAGATGTAGGGTTGCCTTATCCATGTGAAGTCGAATCCATGGGTTTCTGGACTTCAATCGGCTCCTAAATCCGAATCCATCCATCCGAGCAGAAATAATCCCAAGAACGATTTCTTCCAGTCCTCTTCGATCTGTCCGCCGAAACCGTCGTCGCACCTCCACTAGATCACTGCGGTGTTGATCCTTTAATTTGGGATCGTTGCATCACAGAATGGATGCGCAATGATTTGTTGTTCATCACCCCACGAAGAACACAAATAACGCGCACGAAGAACGTGAGAATTGGGGAATAAGAACACAACAAATTAAGATGGACAAACCTCAATCGATGTTCATGCCGATCTTGGACCATCACCATTAAAAGGTTGAATAAAACCAAAATAAAACAAGAATAACATACCTAAAATACCCACAAAATCCCATCCCGCAAGAACTATCTATCCGCAAGCTAATATGTTTGTGGAATAGTCTGCGTTCGTTGTAGAAATAAAAAACGAGGAATGAAAATTCAAATCAACATCCTACCTAGATTCGCGGCGTTTTCTGGCCAAGATTCGCTCGTCGCGTCTTCATCGCCGTCAAAATCCGTCAATCACATCGCTGCCACCGCGTTGGGGGTTTCCTCCAGAGCAGCCAAGGTTTTTTAGGGTTATGGGGTTTGTATCCCTGGACCCTGGCGCAAGAATCTATTTAAAGAAGAGAGAAAAGAAAAAAAATATTTAAAAGATCTCGCTTCAGAAATAAAATATTTTTGTTAAATATTTTATTATTGTTGCGTAAAACAACCAGATTTCACCACCAACCCATGCCAGCCGAAGTTAGGCCTTGCCTATGGTAAAATCGTTGTTTTGAACGCAACGGTGCCCTCAGATTTCTGATCTGAGCACCCGTTCGAGAGTTATTCCACTTTTTCAGGAAAACCGCACACACACTTAAATTAAATTAAATTCAAACATTTGTTCTGGGCTCACTGGGCCTTGGAACTACACGCCGTCTCAGAGCCTGGTCTCAAAATAACTCCCATATAATAATAAAATAATACATGGAAAAATCCGGGACATTACAATAAAATTATTTATAATTCTGAAATGATGAATTTTAATTGTTAAGGAATAAAAAACAGATGATAGAAACAATGAATTTCAATATCAATGGTATCAAACATAATTGATGTGAAAGGATTAAGGGAAGAAAAATAGAAGGGGATGAACTCAACAAAATATTTCAATTTCATGAAATTCATTTTTTTATATCAAGGAGATATGAAATCAAATTTTATTGAAGAAGTTTCACAATATAATATATGATATGGAAAAAGAAATAAGTTCATATTTTTATTTGAGCATAATTTATTCTATCATATAGGGTTTAAAGAAATATTCCTTGTAAAGTAAAACTGGAGATAGAAATTATTATGGAATTGGGGAATAAACATGAAAATTTAGTAGATATAAATAATTTAGGTGAAAAGGAAAATATATTATGATAAACGAACATGTTAATTTCACTTACCTGAAATATCTTTCACTTTTTTGAATCTATGAATGATGAATAGAAACTACTCGAGAATAGAAATTGCGTGAAGGGACAGGAGAAAAAGACCTGCAATATCTTAGAGATACATGTGAAGTTTTATATAACTTTTCGAGGGTTTTTATCATTGTCTAAATATGGAATTTTTTTTTGAAACCCAAAATGAATCTATGAACAAATAGGAAGGTTATAGGATACAGAAAAAGTTGGTTGAGGCTCTTTCCAACTTTAGTTTTTTAAATGTTTAATCAGTAATATCTGAATAAAAAAATCCATTCAACTTCAATAGAGTACCACTAACTTTTATTTTATTGTCAATTAAAATAAGAATTAAATTAAACATAAAATTCTTATTTAATAAATTTTTCATAATATTCACTATCTTTCAGTCATCATGTTGGAGAATAAAAAAAGTATCCATCTATATGTATCCAAAAATACTCCATGAAAATAGAAAATTCATTCTTCATTTTATGGGTGCTAGCATGGGTAGAGTCTTCTGATTCATGAATTTTCCCATTAATAATAATAAAGAATATCTTATTTTATCAATTTTCATGGGAGGTAGGTGGGAGGAGGATGTCTTTTATAGGTATTCGGAGAATTATATTGATATTTTTTTATGTCAAAAACCTCTATCATCAACATGTCTAAAATAATATTTTTTAAACAATAAATTTATTGATAATAATAGATGATTAAAAACTATCCCTTAACATGATATTTAATCTAAGTATCACCACAAGTCAAAATACTAATAATATGTGTATGATTATATCACTTGAAATGTTTGTAATCTATCTTCATATTTTATATAAATAAATGAAAATTTATTTAAATGTTATTAAATATATCATTTTTATCATGTCATTAAAATCTACATGTATTGTTCATAAAATTTATCAAACCTTCTATAATAAAATATTCAATAGATTAAAAAATTATTAAAATCACTTCAAATTTGAGTAAATATTTATTTAAATATTATCATAACCTGAATAAGTATTTATTTAACTATATTAACTAAACATATGAATAAATAAATATTTTATTTATAATAACTTGAATAAATATACACATAACATTAATAAATATTTATTTTGGAATATTTAATAAACTTGAGAATAAGTAAATATTATTTTATTTTTCTTCTGAATAAATAAAGAATAAATAAAATTCAACTCACACATTCTGAAGTAGTGTATCTTATGACTGAATTTAAGTATTCAACATAACATGAATAAATATTATTCAAAAATATAGCAATATATTTATTATTTATTTTTGTTCAAATGAATTTAATGAGATTAGAGATACAATATGTCTAATTATCTATAGTCCCTTTCCCGAAAAGAAATGTAGTGAAACATTCCAAATTCTATGATTGAAATCTTGAAATAAAAAAAGGGAATCCATATAGAAAGTATTTAGTGTACCAACTACCAAAACCTTCCTAAAAATTCTACTATGTAATATATTCTCTTTTTCATCTAATATCTCATCAAGAGGCTGAATACTAGTGTAATCACAATATATATGTTATTTTTATTTTTTTGACATTCGGAAATGTACTTGAGTGTAAATAACCATATCAATGGATTTTATCAAAAAAAAAACTTATATCAAGGGGCTATAGATATCCACATCCATTAAATAAAAAGAGAAAACTCATTCATGGATTATTAGATAAATTTCATGTCATCAAATATTACTGAACCAAAGTATGTTACCTCATTTTGAGAATATTTTATCATGGTTTTTATCTATAAATCAAAAGATGTGTATCATTGTAAACATTACTAATAATATCATGTTTATGACCAATATAAAAAATAATATCTAATTATAAATAGACCATGTGAAATTCTTATTAGGATATTGTTGAACATAAGTGTTTAATTTTTTTCAATAATGTTTCAATATGTGTTTTTTAATTTTGGATAAAGTGAGGATTATTGGATAACTTTTATAGATTCATTTAAGGGAATTGGATATTATTCATGGAAATTTATCCCTATCAATAAGTCACATGTGGTGGTGGATGAAGTGGTAATTATAACATAATTTTTATTGATTTATTTAATGGAATATTATATCATGCTTGTACAATTTTTGTTCTAATTATTTGGGTTGTTAAACTGATATTAAATTTTAAATACAAGTGAGAATAATATTTTGATTATGTGTAAAAAATTTCAAGATGTTTAATAACACTATTTACATGTTTATTTTCATGAGGATTTGAAAAATACCACGAAAAAATATATTTATTTTTAATGATGAATTTGATTTAGGATTGGTAATATATTATATAATTATAATATTGTATATGTATTATTAGTAATACTTACACAAAAAATTGGATGACCACATGATCCATCCAGAAAACTCAACTAAGTCAATGTGGGAGTTGGGATCAACAATATACATGGGAGGCATCAAGGCTAGCATGAATATGGGTAAGTGGGTTGGCTAGCACATATAGCTCACTATGATTTAGTGGGATCGTGTTGGAGCACATACAGATGGTCAGGTCTATTAGTGCGCTACTATAGGTGAGGCATTTCCATTGAGGTTTTTGGGATGTGTTAAGATTGCTAAACTCTACTATTAGCTTGACTAGTCAATGGAACACATAAGATAATATGGAATTGATAGGCTAAAGTGAACTTATAATAAGTGATATATGAATTATGGGTCACATTTAATCCACAAAAATTGTCGTTTATAACACAGGCTGCATGATGTATCTAATCTAAGCCATCATATCATATCATTGATCGTCTTCAACCTCCCATATATGAATGCCTTTATGAACATGGGTTTTAGGAATGAGTAATCATGTTTGAACTCAATTTTTAATAGAGATCAACCCCATATATATGGTAGAGTTAAAAATTTCTAGGTATAAATATCTGCAAAGAATAATTATAATTTATGATGTTCAATATTCAAATAGTGTTGTATAATGATGCTGTTCTGAGAACATGCTTCCATGTAGATTCACATTCCTATGTTTGAAGGAACAATGGAATTTGAATAATTATAAAATATCATAATTCTATGTTATTAAGTTATTTTATGTGAATGTGAAGTGATTTTATTAACCAAAATGGTATTTGAACCAGATTTTATATGATTCAATCATGTTGAATGTGTAGATGGAGAATTATTCAAATAAAAAAACTGAAAACTATGTAGGTTAGTTTGTGGGTATTTGTAATATGTTAATGATGCATTATTTTTTTATAAATTTTTCATAATATTCTACAGTATGAGTACATGTGAATTTATATTTTCTATGTGATTGAACGATATTAAAAAAAGAAGTATGTGAAAAAATTCAATGTAAGATCAACTACAGTATGAAGTAACATAGAAATTTTCTATGTATAAATGTCCTCATACAAATGTATCTATAGAGAAAAAATGGTTTTTTGAGATAAATAATTTGTGTCCATGAAAATATTTCCATTCAATAATTCAATACGTAAAATAAATTATGTAATGGCTATGCCATTTTTTGGGTGAAGAAATATGTTTTCCAAAATGCATACTATTGAAGGTTTAAACATTAACATATTATCATGTGTTACTAAAAATATATATTTCCCATAAATATATGGTTAAATATTGATAATTTTTATAAAAAAATTACATATAAGACTTTCATCGAGAGAGGAAGCTTGTATTTTTATCTGATTGAGTTTTTCAAAGCAAGATGTGATTTTAGTAAAATAGAAAATTTTGTGAAGTGAAGTGTTATGATAAATGCTACGTGTATAGAGTGATATTATATCTACATTTTGATATAATTTCATAAAGAATTATTTTTATACAATTTATTACATGATAATGAATTAATTTATTGTTTGAATCATTAGTATTCTAAGCATAAAATATGTGGACTAGAATTTTATGATAAGTAATATAGGATATGTTATATCCATATGATATTAATTAATTAATTATAGGAATTTGATGAAATATTTGATTAATTAATAGTCTATAATAAAAGAGAAGTGTTCTATGATGTGAAAATTAGTATTCATAGCATTGAGGAAGTGGATAGAAAATACATGAGTTGCTATATATTCCATGATGTGATCATTTTATGTGTATATAAACAATTTCGAGTACCATTTTTGGTATATACAGTGGATTGGAAAACAAGTTTCCTTGGAAGATATTGAGATGTTTTTTCAATATTCAAGATTTCATTACGAATTTGAGTTTAGAATTTAAGATGGATTACTTTTAATTATACATGATTAATCATTCATAAAATAAAATTAAAGCAATTTGTTCTATAACATGGACATGTTTTATTGGTGTTGGGACTTCATCTAAAAAAGAATAATTTCTATTTACGAATTTTATTGAAGAATATTTAATCATTCACTAATCATTACATGTTAAAGAAACTGAATCGATAAAAAACATCTAGGAGAAGACTATCAAGTGTGATCATTCAGTTAAATGATAAGAACCATATCATTCATTACTAATGTGAAAACATTTCATGTCCAATAGGTTTATTCAAAGAATCTGTGGATGATAGTCAATTTTTACACAAGAAAAAAAAATCTAGAACCCAAGTGAAATCTATTTATATCATTGCAAAAGTTGCTATAAAAATATAGATATCTATTAATTTTTGGATAAAAAACATTGAGACAATAGAGGAGCTTTTTATTGGGGAATCTAACAAATTTTTAAATATTCTCAAGGGTAGGGTGTCGATCTAGTCTAGATGAAGGAGAAAAGAAGATAGTTGGAAATTCTTACAAGCCAAGAATGAATATTTGGTTACTGTGGTGTAGAACTAGGATCAAATATTAGGGTGTATAACCAGTTTATTCCTTATCCATTGTAATCATATAAAATACTATAGTGGAGAATCTGTGTTAGGGGGTATAACCAACATGTAATGGAGCAGTTATTTATAATTTACCTTTTAAATATTTTGTGTTCTGCTCTTGTATATTATTTCTTCAAACAATGTGATATTATAATATATCACTGAGCCGATTTAGAACCTTAACAAGTTTAAGATGTTGAATTAAACAGAAGTAATTTTTTTAAATTAAACCACTCATTCACCCCCACCCCCACTCACAATTGTATTTTAGGCCTAAGGATCAAAAATTTATATCAAAGGGTAGGTTCCCTATTATGATCCAAGAGATCATTTACGAATTATATATTTCAAGAAATGAGTGAGATATCTCAAATTGAGAAAAATGAATATTCTATTATGGATAAAAATATAGTAATTTATTCCAAAACACATAAAAAATAAAATAAATTTAATAAAAGTGAATAATATTCTTAGAGTAATGTAAGAGACACCATGAATTGAATGTTATGAAATTGTTTTATGTTACAATAATAATTTATATAATTATTATTATAATGATGAATTCTCAATATATTATAATGATGTTTCACTTAGATATCATCATTTTTAATTCAAATAAATTAATAAAAAAGTAACAAAAGAATTTGTAAAGATACTGTTGAATAGAAAAAGGATCTTTGGGAGGAAAATTGACAATTAGAAGAAGAATCTAATGAAATGGGATAGAAATTAGATAAAAATGATCCAATATCCAACACTCTGACAAAATTTCTAAAATAAAATTAAGAAAAAAATTCTTCTTTAGTAAAATATATTCTGATGTTATTTATTAAATTTAAATAAATTTATGTGAGATACATTACATTGAAATAGTTTTAATAGAATATTTCCATCAACAAGAAGATATTAAAAAGTATTATATGGTTTTCAAATACGATCTATTAGAAGATAAATAATATAGAGTAAAGAATTTAGATATTTATTTACATGAATCATGAAAAATGAATAAATTAAATATAAAGAAAATTAATGAATATTATGATGATAAGATAAGATCATTATAGTATGAGAATAACTCCCTCAACATGATGTTCTTTTAGCTGGAGGTGAGATTAGGATTCAAGAATCACCACAAGCTAAAACAATCCATATTTATAGAAAATTTAATGTTTCCACACAAATTTTCATTAAGGATCATGACTCCAATATGATTATGAGAAGAACTATAACTAAATGGAAGTGTCCACCAATAAAAAAATTTGGATAGTTTTCATATCAAGGTGGAAAATGTAGGTTTAATAGTTTTTTCTAGTGTTATGAAAGATATTGACACAAATAATACTCTTTATTGTATAACATGTCATTTATATTATATAATCATGAATTAAGGGAAATTCATTATGAACAACTAATAATATATTCGTGGAGAGTGATTATTATGACAAAAAATCTATCCAAGCTGAAAATTATGAACATATATGAATGCTTAGAATATGTTTTTTTTTCATATGTAAGAAGAAGGGTTACACACCTATCAATGAATGGCATGACTAACAATATATATTTCTTATGTTATTAAATGGAATTAGATTTAAATAAAATATAGAGATAATTAATTTAAGGATTTTGAGAAGACTGAGAATGTTAATATAGAGCATCTAGTTATTTGAAAAAACCAATTAAAATTGGATGAAAAACTTGAGGAAGATAATTTTTTGTCTAAATATAAAGAAATAAAATTGGATTCAAAAGACGAATTTAAAACTCTTGAGAATTTACCCACAACTAGAAACTAGAAAAAATATTGTTTCTTGTATGAAAAGTCAAAGAATTCAATAAACACATCTAATTTTATTTTAAATTCTTTCCTTGATAGTTGAGGATATTTAAAAAACAAAAGCACTTGAAGCATCATGTTCATAAATGAATTCAATGGAAAGGGGTATTTCAAATAAAGAATAAGGTAATATGAATAAGGAAGATAACAAAAAATATGAGACTCAAAACTCGAAGATAAGTCCAATGAAATATCACCAAACTGATTTTGTGAGAATGTAATGTCCCGGGATGATAAGAATCTCTTGACTTGAATGTTACTCCTAAAGAACAATATAGACCTTCATTATTCCCTTACATGTGTGTGTGTGTGTGTTCATTTGTTCTCACTTATAGAAAATTGAAGGAGATGGATGCATACCATGAGAGGAAGAATTGATGAGATTAAGCTATTATATCTCCACTATATAGTTAATGTGTAACTTCTAAAAAGCTTTATAAAATTGGAAGATAAGGTATACCAATAAAACATTCATCCATAATACATAATTTAATTAATAAAATCCATTAATAGGGATTTCTTGGTTGATGATAATATGAGGAAAATGCGAAGATGTATCATTTTCACCTAAACATTGTGATGTGTTTTTAAATTTTTTGTATTATTTATCACTTCATTGATAAATATGGAAATTTCCAACCTCAATAAGGGAATTGAGAATTAATTGAGCTAGATTTCACATGCATGTTAGATTTTTTATAGTTAAGACGTCATTGGCTATATCTCTAATGTTTTTTACACTCGGATATAATATAAATAATTATATTTGATTAACTAAAGTATATTTTCGAATATAGTCATGTGATATCATCCCACTCTCAAAAGTATTCAATAATTAATCTCAAAAAAGGAGAACATGTTTTTGAGAAGACCCCCACTTACCATTTTCAATTTATTTCCAATAGGGGGATATTAACACCACATATTGACCTTTCTAATATGTGTCGATATTGAAAACAAATATTGGTGGATATTATTGAACCTATGTGTTTCATTTTTTAAATGAAATTTTAATATGTGTTTAGTGAGTTTTTAAGAAGTGGTGATGCATAGATTGAATTGGAATAATTTAATGGAATTTGATCTCATGCTTATAAAATTATCCTTGTCAATGAGTCATATGTGTTGGTTGATGAAGTAGTGAGGCTTGGATAATTATTATATATTTATATAATAGCCTCATATTTCATTCTTTGAAGAATTATCTTTGTAATTTGGACAATTAATGAACAAATATTCAAATTCAAAACTTTTGAAAAGGAATTTTCATAATGTTAACATAATTACAACATGTTGAAGAAGACCATGTACATGTTTATTTTCATGAGGATTTTAAGAATTCCATGGAAAATAATATTTATTTTGTATAATTTATTTGAGGAAGGTTTGATAATATAATCTGTATTTAGAATATAATATAATTATTTTTAGTAAGAAATATATTGAAATTTTCCAACCACATGATCCTACTTTCCATCTCAACCAAGGAATTGTGGGAGGTAGTATCAACCATGTACATAAGATCCATCCATACCATCCCACATTATGGAAATACATTAGACTAGTGCATAGTTCCCATTGGGCTTTAGTGTACTTGTGTAAGAGAACATGTTGATTGGATAGTGTGCCAGTGGGCCACTATAGGTGACGCATATCTTATAAGGCATGTGTAACATGTTGTGGGTGAACAAACATGTCAACATATTGATGGGTCCATATAAGATAGAATTTAATATAGAAATTGGAATGTGACTAAAGATCTTATGTGGGATAGGAAAACTGTGGGGTGTTGTTTTTCCGTTAAAAATGTTATTCATGTATCATGGGAAACATGGTGTGCATGATCAAAGCAATCCAATCAACCTATCAATAGTATTCATCCTCCCATGTATGATGACCTTTTAAGACTAGGGTTTATAGGACTAAGGAATCATGTACGAACTTGATCAACATGAAAGATTAACCCAAGCTAGGTGGGAGATTAGAAATCGGCTAAGTATGAATTTCTAAAAAACATAAAAATGATTCAAGATGATCAGTATGTGGATTAATATTGTATCTGGATGATTTTATATGAAAAAACTACCAGTGGATTCATATTCTTATATTCTAAGGAACACTTTCATTCAAATATGTATAGATTCTGTCATTGTTATCTGAATGAGTTATACAATTAAAATGTGGAGTGAGTTTGAAAACAAAATGTTATGTGAACTAAATGTTATTATATTAATAAATTCTAATACATAGATGAATAATTCTTCTATGTATGTAATACCTCACCCAATTAAGGTTAGTTTTTGGGTACATGTTCTATTTAAATGAGGATTCCATGAAGTTATAGTTTGAATAATATACCATCGTGTGAATATGTGGATGTGTATATTTCTTATGTGCATCCAACATGATAATAAAATATGAAAAAACAAGATGTCAAGTGATATAAATTGTATTACTATGTAAAAAAGAAATTTTCTAAAGGAAAAATATTTCATACCAAGGTTTCTATATGGAGAAATGTTTTTATAGATATGAATTATTTTTATCCAAAAAAATATTTCCATTCTATAATACTATACATAAAATATTGTATGTGATGACTATACCATTTTTCAGGGGAAGTGACATTTTTATCATCATCACAAACTATTGAATGTTTAAATATATTATTGAAGATTATCATGTTTTAATAATTTTATTTGTTTCTTATAAATACATGGTTAATTATAGCTAATTCTGATCAAGGCTTTTGGGATAAGCCTTTCATCGAGATTAGAAACGTTTATTTTTATTTGATTAAATTCCACAAAGAATGATATGATTTTTGAAATGGATAAAATTAAATGAAGCGATTTTTTATTCAAAATTCTATTTATATATATCTCTATGGTAATTACACTTTTTTATAATTCCATAATTATTGTTCGTGTATTAGTTATCAAATTAAAATGAATTAACTTTTTGTTTTAAGCATCAATATATTAAGTATAAAATAAGTATAACAATAGTATGTGATAATTCATATATACTACGATATAGTCGTATTATGTGCATTATAATAAATTCATGTGCTATTTTAGTAATAAATATTGGAAACGAAAAGCGAAGTGCACTACGATGTGAGCATCCGTAAGATATACATCGATAAAGTGGTACAACAATACATGATTTTTCCTGTATTTTATGTTATGCTAATTTGATATGCATTGGAAAAATTTATATTATTATTTAATGTATATACATTGGAGATGAAAATTATGTTCATAAGAAACTATTGATATGTTCATGAAAGACTCATTATTTCATTAAAAATTTGATATGTAAATTTAAATATATATTATTCTAAACTATAAAAGATTCATCTTTAATGAAATAATATGAAAGAAATTGTATGTTTCACTATCACACCTTTTATTGAGGATGTGACTTCATAGAAGAATGAATAATTCCATCACATTCATTTGAATTAATAATATCATATCATTCACTAAGGATCGGAAGTTAAGGAGATTAGATTCATAATATACTAGAAGGAGAAGACTATCATGTCTGAGAATTCAGTAAACAAAGATTATTTGAACCATTCAATATTGGTTGTGAATTGTATTCATGAACCATAGGTTTATTCCAAAAAAAATATAATGAAGATATTAATGTTTTACATGAGTGAAACAAATCCACGACACATGTATATGAAGATCTATTTCAGGTGTTGTAAAATAAAGTAGGAGCATATGGATATATTTCTATTTATGGATCAACAAAATTGAGAAGTAGAATGATATTATTCATAGGTAGTAGAACTTGTTACTAAAGAGGATTTAGGATGAGGTGTCTAACCTGTAAACAATAATTATAAGTGAATATTTTTTGGGTGTCTATCCAAATGAGGTAGAAGAGTTTGTTACTGTTTTATCGAATCAGACTCAACTAGAGGATCGACTAAAAAGGTGTATATCCAACTAAAACCTTAACCATTTTAATCATTGCTAATATTATATTTTATAATCTATGTTTGTGGGAATAATAGATAGGGAAAGGGGTAGTATTTTTTTTCTTAGGATGTAAACATCGTGTGTTGTGATCCCTCTTATTATTTACACATATGAAGTGAGATTGTGTCATATCACTGAGTAAATAGAAAAACATAAC
Organism: Viscum album; assembly: GCA_963277665.1. Lineage (NCBI taxonomy): Eukaryota > Viridiplantae > Streptophyta > Magnoliopsida > Santalales > Viscaceae > Viscum > Viscum album. Next base: position 1,664,547,064 of record OY728143.1, on the reverse strand, counting down.
ATGTTCAAGTGGTTAATTTAAAAATAAATAATTTCTAAAAAGTAAAACACGTATTCATCCCCCTCAGACCCCCTATATCAGGGGTCAATCTAGCTTTGGGTTCATCATATGTCTCTCCTTATTATATCTGTTATTAGATATTATCAAATCCGAACATCATGAAAAAAATTGTTAATGTATTATAATAATTCAAATCCTAATAGTCAAACATCATATTTTCCCGGTTAATTTTTTGTATCTATAATGCTTGTCATATTTTTAAGAATATAGTCACGGGATCTCTAATTTATCGTTATAATTAGGATCTTTTATAAACCACTAATGGGAAACATACTCTAAAGAAAATACCAAATTAATTTTACACAAAAGTATAATTTTTTATGCAACAAGATATTAATATTTTATTAATTCAATTTATGAACTCATATGGTTTTAGGACAAAAAATCCAACAGATCCCCACATTCATAAGAGCCAACTAATCACTTATATCAACTCTCTACCTCTCATGTGATATTCATTCCTTCATTGAGTTATGGATTAATTTCTTGGGACAACCACATTTTATACAATGGATATAATTTTAATATAAACTTCATATAATTGAATAGACCATTAAATATATGATATCATCAAATTATATTACTTCTCTCCTCTATCAAAAACCTAACACTTTTTTGGTGACATTTACTATAATTTTATGAACATATAAATTTTTAAAATACCATATTTTTCTAGTATAATTTGAATAACTATAATAAATTATTTCATATTATACTAATTATTTAGGAAAATAAAAATAAAAAATATAGTTAGTTTATATAGATTTCAATACAAATGTATTCAATGAAATTATCTTTTATATTATCCTAAATACAATAATATATAAAATTGATATGTTTAATTACTATATTTTTATATCCCCGTAATAATTAGTGTTTCTTCTTCTACATGTTCTAGGAACCAATCACTTATTAATTCTCATGTACTAATGGTAGTTCTGACTACTTCCATGTGTAATTATCCTGAATTTATTTAATTTTACTCATTATTCTTTATGCATGAAAATATAAAGTCTTAGTATAATTCATAGAATATTTGATAGATCCCATTTCAAAAGTGTGTACAGTTATAATCATTAATTTTAATATCATTTTGTGTTTTAATAGATTATTTTTGAGTGATTAACGCAATGTTAGATAATAGAAAATTCATTTTTGAATTATTAAATGTTGTATTATTTGGAATAAATTGTAAATGTATAGTCTATGGCTTAATATAAGTAATCTGATCGACCAAAAATAGTAGATAATGTTTCCAAGAACTTGTGGTTCAAACTTATTCCATTCTTGGAGAAATATTTTTCAATATATTCAAAAATAGTTATAAGACATGTTATCTTTTAACCAATTTTTTTTAACTTGTTTTACATGGAAAATAATGTCCCTCCTACTAAGACACATGGAATAATATTTATCCCATGATTAAATTCCGAATATAACTCATAAATGGATCCTTACAGTATAATAACCATGGAATCTATTATGAAAAAAAATTAAAATGGATTTTTAGAATCTGTATTAGAGAACTGTTTCCAACAAAATCAATTTCATAATAGGTATTACTCCTTTAGTAACTAATATTGATATTTGAAATATTTTATGTCATCTATGTTCATATATATATCTCTCTCTCCTGAATACCTATTTGTACCTAATGGGTTTCACATCAGATTCATAATATTCCAAAAAATAAAGATGATTTTGTGACATGAAATACATTTTTAAATTCATACTTATCAATTTTTCATAAGTTCCCAAATATTACTTATTTATTTCATGTGTGTTTATTCTTCTTAATGAATAATGTATCAACTTAATTGTTGATAAGAAAACAATTTCTTTTTTCTTCTATAACTTCCATGGATAACCAATATAGTATTATGTATATGGAATAGACATTTACCACTATGTCTTGTAGAGTTAATGTCCTTATGAGAACTCATCTGCATCTATAGAATCCTCATCATTAATGTCTAACTTTATCTCATTATCACAATTAGATATGTGAACCCCTATTATAGATTTATATTCTTTCATTTGAATATATCATTTATAATTTATTTATAATAATATCCATAGTATCCTTATGATAATTAACAAAGATGGATTTATATATTTACATGATGCACTTTTTTTAATATAATCCTTTAGAAAACAATTTCATCTAATCACATTAATCATTGAAATTATGTATTTCCTTCATATTATGAAATCTACGATTTCCATATTACATTATTTTTTTCATATATCTAAGTGTTTATGTATCTATTTAAAAATTTTGTTCTTCATAATAAAAGAATATTTTACAAATTTATAATATTCTTTATCCATGCTCGTTTTACTAACACCATGACTATGCTGTTTACAGGTAGTTGTAGTTTTAGGAATTAATACAATTTATATTTATGATTGATGATTTATTGGCTAAGATATTAACTAACTGACCTACCTGAATTATCAATTATCTTCTTAATATTCTTATTCTTTACTTTATATTGATATCCTCAAATTTAATAAATGAATCCCAAGATATAATGCAATTTACCTCTAGTTTCTACTTAAAATAGTTCACACATATGTTGTTTGAAATTTTCTACATGATTTTTGGATTAATATTCTATTATTATAAATGTTTTCTTTTCCATATGACCTTATACAAAGTCAGGTAACGTAATTAATTTTTTTTCTCCAATTAATATAATAACACCTTTTGGTGTATCATTGACATTTAATTCTATTTTTACAAGACCATGAATTAAAATTCCACGACTGGTTATTAATTGATTATTATGTTTTATATTGTCCATTAATTTTAAATTTTCAATATATGTGATTCAAGTATATCTAAACCATTAATTATGTATAAAATACTAGAAAAATATTCATTTAACACATTAAATAATTTCTCATTATGTATAAACATGACACTTAGATAATGTTTTGATCACTACTGATATGAAATAATGGTTTTCAAATATAATAATATTTACACATCATAATGTGATGTTTTTATCTTCTCTAGAGTACATTAAATCCAAGAACCATCATCAACATGAATATTCACTTCACTCGTGTAATATTTATGATCATAAATGATAATTATATTTGTATATAAATGTTTCAAATACATATTTAATTTAATAACCGAGAAGGAAAATAGAAATAATATTTATAATATTAAATATTGTTGAAGTAGAATCTTCTGCTTACTTACTCTTCAGTTTATTTCTACTATTCTTTTGGTGACCTCCATTCTATATATGAAGAAAAAAACCCAGTATTCATTTCTATCTCACTTTATATTTTACCTATATTATGTATGATTCAATGTAACTACTGATTTTGTTTGGTATTTTGACCATTTTCTTCACTTCATTCACTATAATCACTAAGGACAAACATTACCACAAGTCATTATCAACTTGAAAAAATAAATTGTAAAATATTCATGCGTAGATTATACAAAATAGATAATTTGTAATTTAGGACTAAAAGGTTTATATTTGTAGTAAGAATGATATCAAGATATTTATAGAAAAATTCATTGTCCATATGGAAATACAACATTTATAATATTAATATACTTTATAAAACTAAATATATGATCACTAGAATAGTATCCATAATCCACCATACATGCATACAGTATAGTGATAATCTCATTTATCATCTTCATCACTTTCTCTATATGAAGTTTTTGGCAATGAATCATTGTAATGTGTCTATCCATAATCAGATTTTGTAACTTCATATCACTATAAATATACAATAACATGATGTATCAAATAAAGATGAATCCTATAAATAATTCATGTAAGAATCCTTAACAACCACACTCACTCTTTCAGGTGAAAGATTAGGTATATGGGATTCTAGTAGATAAAACTTATCTATATATATTAATGCTACATACTGGTGATTCTAACACTCTTTAAAACATTACCTAGTGAGGATATTCGTTTTTTCCAATATTGATTGTTGCGATTCAATGTTCTTAAATTTTCATTATCTATAACAAATAAAATTACCATTTGTTAAATTATCTTGATAATTGGCAATAATATAATAAATTAAGATTTTATTACGCCTCCCACTATTTTTTTCAAAATCTTAGTATCCATACACACTCTTATATTTTATTATCAATTTCCTTTAAAAAATATATTAAATTTTAAGATAATGATTCACATGTAGTACCTAACTAAACAATCACTGATACATTTTATTGAGATAAAACCATATAATTCCTGAAGAACATTAATACAATATGAGAATGAAAAAAGTAAAACAAAGTTATAATATTTAATTACAATATTTTATTAAAAGAATATATGTTTAGGAATCACCTATTATTATATGAATTATTTATAAAATTAAAATAAATATTTTAGTCTCAATGTATTAGTAAATTAGTTTTTATAATATAAATAATTAATGGTATTTTATGAATATTATTTAATATAAAAGTAGTATTTTTCAAATAATTTTTTTTAAATTGGTTTTTATTTTCATTAATATTGAAAAAATATTTATTTTAATGAATTTATTGTTAATATTTAAAATAAAATAAAAACATATTCATCTAATAATTATTACATGGAATGTAATAAATAAAAAAACATTTTATGCTTATAATTGTAGTCCACAAAAAATTGACTTTCTATATACTATGGATATATTTATAAAATATTAATATATTTTGGTTAAATAATGTTAAATTATATTTTTAATTTTAATAATATAATATTACTAATTTTTTATTATATGATAAAAGAACAACATAGTTAATATTCAATGAAGTCATTTTTCTATAATGATTTTTTTATTTTATTAAATGTTTTCATTTAAATGATAATTTCCTATATTTTATAATATAGATTTCAAACAATTAACTTGATATATGGATTAATAATATCAAAATTTTGTTAGTGTACATTTTTTGGACTTTTCTAATAATATTTACTTTAAGATGATTATTAAAAAATATTGATTTGACATATACTGAAACATTTATGACATCTTCATGATATAAATGAGATGAAAAAATTTATAAGATCTCTTTCTTGGGAAAATATGGAATTAATAAGTCAAATTTTACATTTTAACGTTTTAATTTTTATTTTGAATCCTATATATGACATTTTAGAAGTGGAATTATATTTGTTTTTTCTAAATCTATTTTTATACAATATATATTTATTATTTTAAAATTAATTTGCATCACATTTAGATAATTAATTTTATAAATTGATTTCATAATTTTTAAATTGAATTTTCAAATTAAGTAATAAGGCTAATTTCATTTTTATTCATAAAAATAATTTACCGATGTCAAAAAATAAGTTACCCTGGAAAAAGAAAATTGTTGTAAAAAGTAAAATGAAATGAAAAAGGTATAAAATGTCTCAAACCTTATCCCTCATTTTTTTGTGTGTGGATAGATCTACCTATTCTCATTCCATATCAAATATGTTCCACTATTGGATCTACTATCATTTTATGGTGAATTAAATTAATATAAATTTATGAATATTTACAAATATTTTCACCCCTTTAACTTGTAGAAGGATCCCTTCACCACCCAACTTTTCTTCACACAATAAGAATCATTGTATGAAAAAAATTACTAAATTAAAAAATAATCCTATACATTTATTATATATATTTATCTTATCAAATGACCTTCCTTCAAAGGAATAACCCATTTTATTGAGTTATTCCAAAGTGTAAGATGAAAATTCTAAATAACAATTCATTCCTTTATTTTTATTTATTTATTATTCTACATATTCAAAATTGATTTTAATGATGATAAAATAATAAAATAGGTTTCAAATTTATACAAAAATGTTATTATATTAATTTAATAATTATTTTCAACCTTTCTATAACCCATTTAAAAAATTAAACTGTCTCTTCTTTGTACGTGTAGACTACTACCTCTATAAACAAGACACTTCTTTTTTCATCACCACCTCACATTGATAGTTCTGAAATTTTAATTAAAAATTATATATGAAATATATGATATAATTATAATTCATTAATTATAAATCATTATCTTCTAACATGCCCTCTCATTCATTTGAAAATGAAAATGTCACTCTTGCATATGTACAGACTAGTGCCTCTATAGACAACATGTTTTGTTTTCATCACCACCTTACCTAGATGGTTCTAAAATATATCTGATGAATGTATATGATTTCAAGCAGCAATATACATTATTTATATAGTTATGAAATATTGATTTATAAATTTATGATCATTATAATTTAATATATTGATATCTATAAATTAAAAAATTAAGTCAATCACTAATTTCATCTTTATGAATAATTGCTAAAAATATAACATTTTCGGAGCCACACTCCTATATCCAATAATAAAAAATGAAATTTATATTACTGGCTATTGTTTTATTATTTTGGGCTCAATTTATTACATCTAATCCTTACAAAATCAAAAGGAAAACATAGATCACTTACATTTCTAAGGACCTTATAGGTTTAGAGTTTTAGAAAATTAGTAAACTCCTATATAAAAATACCATGTCATGAAATTAATATTTCTCATATTTAACCCATATTCTTTATTTCACATTATTTTATAAACATAATCCTTTCAAAATCCTTTATAGACATATATTGTTCAACCGCATTATTTATATCCTGGGTAAATAGAAATATAAGAAGAGTGAGATCAAATGATCAGTAATGGTGAACATAATCATTAACAATTTAAGGTAATCATTGAGAATAATAGTTTATAAGGGTATAATGATATAATAATAGTTCATGTGAAAAACATAAAAGAACTCATACCCCTAAATTCCTAGATCATCACTTATGAAAACATGGAAAAGGCAAGAGTCAAAAGAATCAAAAATCACACGCCATGTGATATCAATATTGATCATTAAAAACATTATAAACCTATAGAAATAAAAGATAAATCATATTTTTATATTGTAACATAAAATAATATAGAACTCATATAACCCTTACAATTGGAATTATCATATGGATGACTTATAATATAATTCTCTCGAGAACATAATCATTAACTAATGCATTAGAGAGTAATCTGGGCACACCCATTATATAAATTATAATGATCTCACCCTATGAGAACTAGTTGAACCCATCATTTATAATGTTAATGAATTAATCATAAATAATTTAAAAACAATATATATTTTCTGAACATGATTATCTCTTGGTAATGGAATGACATCCATAACAATCTCTTTAAAACATCGCAAACCCATGGAAAAGAAACGGGCTTCATGACCATAACATTGAAACAATATTCTTCCATCATGAGAAAGAATTTGGATGATATAAATAGAAAATATACCCATTAGAGGATAAGTAACAACAAGGGTGGTTTATATTGATTAATGGAAATTCTATTAAAATATCCAATAATACATTTTCTAGAATACCCTTTTAATTTTGGAAGACACTTTTTAAAAAAATATAACATTTTTAAATCAATTTTCACTGAAAATAACCTTCATATAATTTAAAGGATGGTTTATAAATATTTTGAAACACTTTATAAAACATTGTTTTTTTTAAAATATTTCCCTTGAAATTAATCATAAATTGTCAATAAAAAATTTATCTTTTTAGAAAACAATGTTTTGAAATAATACAGTTTTCCAACCGAAGAGAGAAATGAAGCCACATATTATTAAAAACAGTTTCTAAAAAATTTTATGAACCAAAGATTGTAAAAAAATATAATGACATTTAAATATAATTAATTACCATATGATAAGATAATTCATGAGAATAGTAATATTTCAACATCATATAGTTAACTATAAATAATCCTGATAAACACTGAGATTGTAACTAAATATTATTACCACTGTGGTAACATTGAATCATAATCCCAAGACAGAAATAACATTATATGAAACTTATAATATAATGATAAATAAGTATATTTGTGATATAAAATTTAAAATGAGGATTATATACATATTATAAAAGAATGTAGGATTATAACATAACAAAAGTCTCAGAAAAAAATTGTGACAAAAATCCCTTATCGCTTTGGTAACATTGAAATTGTAAACCCCATAAAAGATTGGTTAAAAATATTGAAATGCAAATCCCAATTAATTTGATTGTAATAATCGTTAAATATATTCAGGTACATTATATACACCACACAACAAAAATAAGTGATGAATACGACATGTATCTCAATTATATAAAAGTGATAGGGAAAACCCCCTACATCGTGGCTATTTTTTGTTGAATATGATTTAACCACATGTATAGTAGTTTTAAAAATGTTATTAACTTATTAAATGACCATATTAAAATTTTTAATATCATATATTATTTTCTTATTATCTTTTATTACCCATTTATTAACATTTCCATGTTAATGTTACATTTCAAGTAATAACCGCTTTGTTTTTCATGTATATTTTTGCTTTATATTTTTGGTATTCTTAAATAAATAATTCATTACTCATATTTAAATTTTATACAATGATTTAAAAATAATATATATTCACTTTATATTTATTAATATTAATACAAAAAATTTAATGATATGAAATGAAATAAAACATTCATGGAGATGGTCGGTCGTACATATTGTTGATGCTCCTTTTCGTCACATTGTCTAAAAAAATGGAAAGAGAAATTCATTAGCATAAATTGATTCATCCTTTGAAGAAAACATAAAAAATTGACAAAGTCATGGACAAGGATTGAAATGCACTTAGGCCGCGCAAGTTCCCTCATAGTCGTGAAAGTACACTTGCGCACCGCCTAATGGTCGTGTAGGTGACTTGCGCGCCCTCTTTGAAATTCTCCCAGGGTCTTCTCCAGCCTATAAATACTCATGTGCCACCCCCCCCCCCATTTCCAAGACAAAAAATTACAAAACATCATATTTGAGCTTCCGGCGCCCTAGTCTCTTCTCAAATCTTCCGAACACTTCTAAGGTAATTTCATACATAGAACAGAAGATCTAGAGAGGAGGAGGAAGGCCTAAGTGTTGAAATTCATCAACACTTGTGCGCCTGAGTGGCCAACCCTTAAGGGAAATGGCCACACTTGTGTGCCGCTTTTCTCCTTCACCAGAACTTGCGCGCCACCCTTCTGGAAGCTCCTAGGGATAGTACTAAGGGCTTGAGCCAAGTCTTGCCCAAGTATTACCCCAAGGGACAAAATTCGCGCAAGTACCTATGTGCCGCGCATGTATACCTACGTGCCCAGGACTTGCGCGCCCATGTAGTACTTGTGTTCCCAAAAGGTCTTGCATGCCCCTATCATTTTGGATTCCCCTACTGCTTATTCCACCTCTCTTATACCTATCCACCTATCCTCTTCAAGATTAAGCCCTTAGAACTCACTTCAAAGCCATTTATGGCATGTTTCCTTGTTGGCTTCCTTATTTGAATGGAATTTAGTGAAAAATCTCTCAAAACCTAATGATTTACATATCTTTATATCACCAAGGTTATAGATTTTATTTATTTTATCCTTATCCTTTAATATAATAGAGTCCCTAACCTGGGCCTCTTTTCAAGAGTAAGCCCCAGTCCAAGACCCAACCATAATTCCCTTAACCTGGGCTTCCTTTCCAGGAATAAGACCTAGTTTCAAATCTACAAATGTGGGCCTCCTCTTTAAGAGTAAGACCCAAGTCCCTTAATTCTAAAATTCCTTAACCTGGGCCTCCTCTTCAATAGTAAGCCCCAGTTTTCAAATCCCTTTAGCTCGGGCCTCCTCCTTAGGAGTAAACCCTAGTCTTAATTTCACTTAACTAGTCTAAATCTAATTTTAGATCTGGGATTCCTTCTCATTACTAAAACCCAATCATAAGTCCCCTCCTAATTTGGGCATCTTCCTCAGGAGTAATCCCCAAGTTAGAGTATCCAAATCTCTATAAATTACATATACCTTTATGGACCCTGTTCCTGGACATCTTCTTTAAAATAATTACTGATCTCTATCTATTTGGGAAGTTATATACACATAAGCCCCGTATCATTTTCTATTATTGCATCTTTGATGGAATAATTCCCTGGTTTTACCAATACCTCTTGTCTCTCACACTGAGCATGACTAAAATGAGCATAGAGTGCAAAAGTAATTATAACATCTTTCTTTGAGCCATAAATCATATATAAACATCATACTCCCTTTCTCGAACTATGTGGGTTCTGATTCCTTTTTTAAATAAAGGATACGTAGGTAGCCCATCTACGGGTACAATCCCAACTCTAAAATAATTTATGTCCTCTTAAATGACAATAAACTTCATGTTCCCCAATGAGTGTCTTTAAAACTAGTATGGTCATCGTAATGACCAAGAGACTTTTAAATAATGTATTAAAGGATACCATTTCCTACGAATCTCTAATAAATATAGATGATTCTGTATTGATGAGGAACCTCGAATACATATAAAAGATTCTCTATATTTCCTACATATCAATCATTGATTATCAGATCTAAAGGAATGCTCATTTTATACTTGGTAATTTAATAAGGATTCACGAACATAACTTAAATCTATAAAGAGAGTCCCAAAGTAGACAATAATTCCCCTAAATAAGGTGTGATGAGTCTGACCTCCCATCCTATCAACCAATGAAAATTATTAAGCCCTATCGGTCCACAACTAATGAGAGCCTACCTTTAGAAAGTAGGTCTAAAGGGATATGGAATCATTGGATGTTTTTAGTTCTACGAACAAACCCGTTAGAAACCAATTCGAATTTTTGAACCTTAAATCAACGAGTTCATTCCCAATTCTAGAGGAAAAAAATGGTGAACCCAATGTGAATCCTTAACCAAGTTAAAATGATGTTTTACTTATTTGTTTGGCCCCTATTAAAAACTCACTGAGAGGGCCAACAAAACAATCAGTAAAATATGTGCTTATCCGAAAGGTGTAGTGGCTGGACTTATCTTGATTACGTCTGTTATATCAACCAAACACTCTTTTCCAAGATCTTCTGCATTACAAGAATAGGTTTTCTTATGCTCACATCTGTGAATACCTCTGTTGTAAAAACCTATTCTATGAATGCATCTACTACTGCTCTTACTGAATCGTCATCCACTATGAGGACGAAATCACCTACTCAGGGTCTTCAACGCTGGGTATTGAATGAAATAGTTAAGGAGTATCAGAAAAATGGTACCATTACAAATTTGGAAGCTGGTCGACAAGCCCTCCAAGTGAACAATTCACCCTGGTCATCTGGACAACGACGACCAGTGATTAAGAAGCAAGTGGTGCCAGCCACCGTTTTCAACTGTTTCGGGTCGTTATCCCAAGAATACAATCACCAGTCCCTCCCATATTTTGGGGAGGTGAATTATCAGGCCCTTCAGGTCCTTAACTCAAGGAGACAGGAGTCCTTCCCAAGGGCTCCTGTCAACAATCACTGCCAGACTCATGCGGCAGTGCGCCCTCACCAAAATGAGGGTATCGACTCCAAGAGTTCGGCTCAGGTTCCTCAAACCCGAGCAGGCAAGACGAACTGCCAAAGGAGAAATCTGGTCAATAGTGAGTAGGTTCTCATCTCTTCCATCTCCGGAGAAGCCCACCAACCTAACTTCGTGTAAAGCAAGGAGCGGGAACATACACCCGTCCGTTGTAATTCTGCTGTTCAGCAGACTCGTCTGGCTGTAGCACGCCAATCCGTCAAGGAAATTACGGTAGAGTACTATAGACAGGAACGTACACCTATTTATAAATCATCAGCTAGTCACCAGGCTCGTTTGAATACATATGATGAACCCCGCTATCCCAATGTGTTGACAACACGTAAACAAGAATATACACCTGCTTACACTCATCAATCCTTCCAATAGCCTAGTTTGTCAATATTGAAGAAGCTCGTCAACCAAGTTTAGCAGAGTGCAATCAGTAGGCACATACACCTGCTAGTATTGATCAAGCCTACCAACAGTATCGTTTGGTAGCACTCGGATAAGTCAGTCAGAAAGCTCCAGCGACAAACAGGAGGTAGACTCAACTCTCTACCCCCACACTTGAGTATTGTCAGGATTCACTGATAGGAAAAGGAGGATAGGAGCAGGAATATACACCTAATCCAATCACAGAATGGTCATATATCCCTATTATAGAAGCTGAAGTCACCAAGCACATTCTTTCATTGGTGAAAGAGCAGAAGAAAATCCCTTCTCATATCCTGGATGCCTGTCAGGATATTATAATAGCTTCAGCATCATCTTAGGGAAATACACATAATTATATCCCTACCAGTGGAGTGACACGTCAACAGTTCACTCCGGAACAGACACACACATCTATTCCAGTCCAAGGGGGTTGTGGGGGCGTACTCCCCCATATCAAACGGACAACCAAATCAGGAACATACACCTGGTTTGAGTGGAGATAATCAGCCTTACCTGATTATTTCTCCTGAGCATGCACATACTCCTGCCAAATTGAGTAAGAAGGCATCTAAAAAGAAGACCATCCCAGAACAATCAAGAAATCATGGGCCCATCTGTGATAAGGTCTTACTCGATGCTGGAGTTCTTGAAGCCCTCAGACAATTATCTATTAGAATTAAAGATTCTACTCTCTCAGTTCCCAATAGTGGGAGCATTAATTCTGAAGGACTTCATCAGACACTTCCTCATGAAGGATTGATTAATGATAGTTCGATCAATATCGAAGTTTCACTTTCAGATGAGAGCTACAATAACCCTCTATGTGGCCAGAAGATCAAAGAGAAAGAGGTCTCATCTTTTTCTATAACCCATCATAGTGGTCCTCCCCATGATGATGAATTTATCTATGAAAGTCCTCTTCGTAGTAGTAATTCGCATTGCCTAGAAAATTCATCAGAAGACATTGCAGTGATGATAAATCCCTCTTATCTTGAGGAACATGAAAAAGTGAAGCCAGTAATATCTGATGATTTACCATCATCAAGTGAAATACTTTCTCAATCAGAAGATAGCCCAAGGTGTAGGTCATTCTTCGAACCACCCCTGGGTCATTCATCATCTAGTTTGATCAGTGGATTCTCTACAAATCTTGTTGAATCTGATGAAGAAATAAGAAAGCACCAGCTCTGGTCTAATCAGGTAGACGAGTCTTCATTGAATGATAAAGAGTAAATTCGGAACATGCGAAAAAAACTGGAGAAGGGTGAAGTGCCATTCATGTTTTGGCCTTTGGCTGACTCTCATTATGACAATCCAAAGATGTTGACGGAATATGGGATTCATGATATTTTTCTCAACATATAGAAAACTCTTTTTCAGTTGAAAAATAAAGTATTATCTTATAATGAATATAATAATCATGTTAAGGTAATAGAAGGGTTACAACACCAAATTGACATGGCATCTCTATTAGTCTCTCGATATCTGAAGGCTGAAAAACAGTAGAGACCCCTTCAACATTCATGCCTTGGCACACTAAGAAAATTGTCCTTGTTAATTGCCAATTCCCCATCTGGTATTCATGTCAGAGGATGGTGTGTTCATAGAGCACTACATTTTACTATACTCTCCAGCCTACAAAGCCCACCACAGGTGGTTCCATGCAATGTTATCTCCCATAATTGGCCACATTTGGCTGGTTTTGTGCGAAATCAAAGGCTTGCCCAAGAATAAGCCTCAAATAGTTCTTCTCAAAGTCAAGAATACATAGAACAAGTAGTTGAATTACTCCTGCATCAAGAGAACGAGAATATTGAGCCGGACTCTCATATGGAGAAAGCACATCATCAAGTGATAGAAGTGTCAGAAATCATCCAACGGTCTTTTGAGCTGGGTGATAAAAGTGGGTGTCGATTGATGCATCCAGCTAAATTCCAGACCAAGGTCTACAAGATCAAAAGAGCTTTTAAGAAAGTCTCAGAACTAGCATGTCAAGATCCACCCCAGATTGCCAGACTGGGGAATATTTTAACCCAACCCTCAAAATCGATAAATAAGTTTCGAGGATATGAGTAGGAATAGCAGGAACAGCACCAATACACCAGACTGGGGACTTTTTAAAATATTCAATCCCTCCCTTAGAGAAAGTTGGTCTTCTCTCGATTAGGGAAGAAGCGTCAAGAGGAACGAAGAGCCAAATTATCAAGATATTCTCTCCAAATTACGGTTCGCCAAGAAGTTCTAGAGGGATCGAATCAACAAAAGGAAATATCTCATCAGGGACATGGAAGAAGACAATATCACAGAAATGATGATAGAACGGATGCAATGCATTATGCATCAATTAATTTCATCAATACTGTTGTTTCTGATCCACAAGATGAGACTCACTCAGAGGGATCAGAGGAAGAGGTTCCTGGTCAAGAAGTTGTACACACAGATACAAATGAAGAAGGTGTGCGTACACGAAATCAAAGGCATACCAAAAATCTGGGTGTTCCTTAAAGTAACCCACTTCCCCGTCTCTGAAAGGGATCCATTAAGGAGAATGAAAAGAATCAGGTTACATACCCTTCCTCTGGAGATGGCCAATCACTCTCATTAGAGAAAAGGTTTTCACAACAAGAGGAAGAAATGAAGGAATTGAGGAGGATGAATGTAGAAATACTTGAGTGTAGTCTTCATCCTAAGAAAACTAGAGTCATTCAGCTAACGGAATTTGTTGTGGCTACTGTGATGGATCAATAATATCCTCCTTTATCAGTACACCCTTAAAGGTCTAATCCTATGGGTCAAGTGCAACAAAAATCAGCAGTGCTGCCATCAGTTGTAGTACTGGCTACCACATCTACCGAAGCTCCAGTCATTGTACCTGTTTAGGTCCAAGATCAACCGTATGTTTCTCAAAAGCTAATAACTACTATTGAGTCATTAACAACTCTGTTGGAAGCTAAGGAGAGAAAGCGTTCTCAAATTCAACCAGAAAAGAGAGCTTACCCGGAATGGGTTGATGCAATTCCTCCCCCATCAATGTTTACAAGTACCACATTCCCAATCTATAATGGTTCGGGAGACCCATAGAAACACTTAACACATTTTGTTTCTCTTTGCGATCCTATAATGGGAACCCTTCAGCAACAAGAAGTAGTTAAGCTCAGATGTTTTATACAGTCATTACAAGGACCTGCTTTTGTTTGGTACACAAGCTTGCAATCCCGATCAATTACCGGATGGGAGGATCTTCTCCAAAAATTCCTTCTTCAGTTCAGCTCAATGATTCCAAAGAAGACAGTTTTTAATCTTACAAACTGTAATCAGAGGGAGAATGAAAGTGTTTCAGATTTCATTGCTTGCTGGAAGGGATTAACATATTCCCTTAGCTTAGCACTCCCTCATGAATAATTTTTTCCAATATGTGTGGCAAATTTGTGTGATGAGTTACGCACACCGTTGATCCCTGTGAAATACATAGGATGGTTTCGAGACCTTACTTCAATTTCTCAACAGATTTAATATTCTCTTATAAAGACTATGGATAAAACTTGTGTAATTCAATCATCTCTAGGAAGGAGAATGCGTAAAGTAGAGACTGCTACAGTAAAGCTTAAACAAGCACTTGTACGTACTTATACTTCAAAACCTACATCTTATCGAAGGGATCCACCTCTTGAGAATCAGCAATAGAGGATGTTTCGTCAAGACGATCAAAGAGATCAAAGATGGAAATAGTTTGATGAGTTAAAGAGAAAAGTTTATTCTTTCCAAAATGAACAAGTTCCTGGTCACTTCATTTCGTCCCTAGAGAATAATTTTGTTTAGCTGATAAGGCCCAAGAGGCCAAACATGGAAGGAGATGAAGACCGTCCCAATTATTACCCCTTTCATCAGATATTGGGGCATCCCATTCAAGAGTGTTTTGTCTTCATGGACCTCCTACAAAAAATGGTTGACTCGGGACAAGTCAAACTGAAAGGTTCTTCAGCTCAGGTAGCTTGTGTTACTACTACATCTTCAGAGGAAGAAGGCTAGTGGCAAGAAGTCAAGAACAAAAATGCACAAAAATATGATGATTGGATGGTCAGAAAGATGATCAACCGAAATCATGCTATTTTTCTAACATAATTAAATAAACCAATTGTGTCTTCTGCCATGAATGCTGCAGCAAAACCCCCTTCATCAGAGGGAAAATCCTCAATGAAATTGCATGATTAAAAGAAAGAAGATGAATTAGAAGAAGATGAGTATGTGTGAAAGCCCGAGTTTTCTTTGACTCTGGCTGATTTTATTCCATCTACTTCAAAGCCACGGGCACCGTCCCATCAAACGACACAACCTAAATTGGCTATTCAGGCAGAGTCTTCATCGGATGAAGAGTTAATATTTGGTTCTGTTAATATGATTCACTTAATAGATCCTTATTCCAATCATAGTTTCGAATTCGATGAACCTGGGTTCCCTGTATCAAACAGAGGAATCAGAATATGTTCCAGAGGATTAGGGTATAGGGGAATACGTGGATCTTCCAAAGGCCACTATTCCAATTCTACCCTTTCTAGAAAAAAGTATGCAGTAGAAGCTTGTGGTAGAGCCCTTCAACTAGATCAACAAGAACAAGAAAGTTCTTCCACACAAGGCATATTCAGTCCTGGAATAGTTATTCTGGAGGATCGGTTAGAGGTTCCACCATCTTACTCTTAGCAAGTAAATAGACCTATTCAG
The DNA here is from genome assembly GCA_963277665.1 of Viscum album. Taxonomy (NCBI): domain Eukaryota; kingdom Viridiplantae; phylum Streptophyta; class Magnoliopsida; order Santalales; family Viscaceae; genus Viscum; species Viscum album. The sequence goes on along the minus strand of OY728143.1, from coordinate 1,664,530,376 downwards.
TCTAATCTTCCAAATCCATGAGTATTACCAACTCCTACCCTGATAAAAGATGCATCAAATTCCAAAGGATAAAATTCCAAGGCACCTGCTAAACCACATGTTCTTGTTGGAAAACATAGACCTTTGGATCAAAAGTATGATATATTGAAGCACCTAGCCCAAGTACTGGACATGTTATCAAATTTGGATGCTTTAAATTTATCAAAGGATCTTCGGGAAGCACTCATTGAAGAATTGTCAAGTCCTCATGAGTTTGAAACTAAAATTTCTACAACTAAAGCCTACCATGTAGAGTATAATCTTACAGAATGACATGCAGTGATATCTTTCATAGATGAAGATGAAGATGATGTCGTGCATGGACATATTAGACCTTTGTACTTATCTGGTGAGGTCAACGGTGTAGACATCTGAGGAGATTTCATTGATAATGGTTCATGAGTCAACCTCATGCCCATTCATACACTTCATCGATTGGGCCTCAAGGAATATGACTTATCTCCTTCTACTATGATGTTACAAGGATATTATAAAAATGAACAAGAACCACTGGGTGAGATTTCACTCAGAACTCAGTTTGGAGATCTTGTATCCAATTCAGATATCATGGTTTGTTATCAAGACTCAGCCTTCAACATCCTTCTTGGAAGACCCCGACTACATCAACACGTGACTATCCATTCATCATATGATCAATGTCTCAAGTATTGTTTCGATGGTCATGTTGGGACATTGTATGAAGATAAGGCCCCATTCAAGACATGTGAGTCTCAATACAGTGAGGCGGAATTCTATCACATGAAGGGAAAGGAGAAATCCACAACAATGGAGATTACCAAAGTTAATTCTCCATATGGTTTGGAAAAGATTCCAGTAAACCCATTATCACATGTGAGTATATATTATGTATTTCCTATCAGTCAAATTAACAGGATAGACCCAAATCAAAATACTCTTATGGAAACCTCCATAATTTCAATTATGGCAATCAAGACAAACAGAATGGGAGAAAGTGGTGATCCACCAAGCAATGATGAAAGCTCAAATGGAGATCTCTTCATTTCATCTGCTGAAATCCAGCAAGTCTATACTTCGCCAACTAGGCCAGAAGAAGTTATAGCAATGTTAGAGGTGAACTATGATGTTGGTTCTCAATCCATAATCTCCTCTTTATTACCCAAAAGACCCTTCATCATCAATCGGGATGGAAATGTAAGCTTCTTCTTCAAGATGATCAAATTTTAGCGTCTCTTCTGATCATGAAAATTATGCTTTATCATCTACTATGCATGTAGAAACATAAGAAATAACACGTGTTGAAGAAGAAGAGGAATTTCTCAGAGATGCTCCTCCAGCATTTGAAGAGGGTATCTCTACCACCGTGGATGAACTCAGAGAGATAAATCTGGGTACAAATGAAGATCCACACCACACTTTAATTAGTGCGCCAATGAATCTTGAAGAGAAAGTGAGGTATATTTTTTTTCTAAAAAAAATAAAGATATATTTCCTTGGAACTATACATAGATTATAGGGCTTCATCCTGATGTTGCCACACATCGTTTGGGTTTACAAGAAGAACATAGAGGATTAAATGAAGCTGCTAGAAGAACACACCCGACTTATGCTCCAAAATTGAAGCTGTTTTGGATAAGATTATCAAATCTAACTTCATCAGAGAAGTTCAATATCCCAAGTGGTTTGATAATATTTTCTTTTTGAAGAAAAAGAATGGATAAATTAGAGTTTGCATCCATTTCAGATATCTTAATCGGCATTGTCCTAAGGATGATTTTCCAGTTCCAATTACAGACCTTTTAATTGATGCAACAGCTGGATATGAAGCACTTTCCTTTAGGGATGGATATTCCAGATATAATCAAATCCGAATGTATTTATAAGATGAAGAATCCATAGCCTTTAGAATCCCTTAGGGTGTGTTTTGCTATCGTTTAATGCCCTTTGGCTTAAATAATGCTCGTGCAACATATCAGTGTTCCATGTATCGTATCTTCAACCCCTTTTTAGGGAAGTTCGTTGAATATTTCGTGAAAGATTTGGTGGTCAAATCCAAGAAACATTCTAATCACTTGGATGATTTGGAAATCATATTCCACAAACTTCGGCAACATAATTTGAAGATGAACCCCTTAAAATGTTCTTTTGGGGTAACCTCAGGGAAATTTCTCGTCTTTGTTGTACGACATCGTGGTATCGAGGTCGATCATGAGAAGAAAAAGTCAATCCTTGGTATGTTGCCTCCTTGAAATTTGAAAGAATTGAGAGTACATCAAGGACACTTAGCATATATTCGGCGTTTCATCGCCTATTTGGCAGGAAAAAGCTTACCCTTCACCAAATTGATGAAGAAGGGAGTTACTTACCAGTGGACTGAAGAATTTCAGGAAGCATTCGATATTCTCAAGAAGTATCTCTTGACTCCACCAGTATTAATTACACCTGTTGAAGGAAAGCCACTTATCCTTTACGTGACAGCCTTTGAGCGATCATTGGGTGCCTTTCTGGCTCAGAAGAATGATCATGGGAATGAAAATATCCTCTACTATCTCAGTCGGACTATGATTGAAGCAGAAACCTAATATTCAAGTAATGAGAAGTGGTACCTGTAATTAGTCTTTGCAGTTCAAAAGTTGAGACACTACCTGCAACATCACGAGGTCCAATTGGTATCTCGCAATAACCCGCTCAAATTCATCCTCAGTCGTCCAATGCTTACAGGACGTTTGGCAAGGTGGGTAGTTATTTTGCAGTAGTTCAACATTCAATATGTGTCTCAAAAGGAAATAAAGGGCCAAGCTCTGGCAGATTTCCTTACTGATCATCCTTCAGTAGAAGATACATCTTCAGATATTGAACTCCCTGATTAGGAAGTCTTCCCTATTCAGGATAGTCCTCAGGTATGGGAAATTTATTTTGATGGTGCTTCCGGAAGTCCAACAATGAAGAAAATGGAAGATCCTAAATTCAACCTGGTTGGGTTAGGAGTTGTTCATATTTCCCCGAAAAAGGCAGTGTTACCTCATTCCTTCTTATTGTGGGAAGGTGGTACCAACAGTGAAGAATAATACCAAGCCCTCATCGCAGGATTAGAGTTGGCGCTTCAATCACAAGTGAATCACCTAAGGGTGAATGGTGATTCAGACCTGGTAATCAAACAAGTCAATGGGGATTATGAAATCAGAAAAGAAGAATTGATTCCTTTGCATGATTACGTTAGAGAATTAATGGCAGAATTCCCTTCAGAACAGACATTTTCTTATGTCCCACGGTCAAAAAATGACCAAGCTGATGCACTGGCTAATATAGCCACAGCTCTGGAAGATCCAAATCAGGACAAAACAACCATCAGTACTGCCCACCGTATTACAATTTCACCTTATGTTCGAACCAGAAAAGAGGAGATCAATGAAATTAGTCCAATTCATGAACTGTATGGTCATACTAAATGATGGATGAAACCTATCAGGGAATACCTTCAAAATGGAACACTTCCACCTGATAGAGCCGAGAATGAAAAAATCTGGTGACGTGTGGTCAATTTTACTCTTTATGATGGCCCAAATCACCTAGAGAAAATTCTCAATAAGTGTGGTTTTGAAGGAGTTCTCTTCAGATGCATTGATGGTGAAGAGACAATGGATATCATGAAAGAAGTGCATGCAGGAGTCTGTGGTGCCCATCAGTCTGGACAGAGACTATGTGATCAAATTAGAAGGCTTGGATACTTTTGTCCTTCAATGATACAAGATTGTGTCGATTTCGTGAATAGGTGTCATTCATGCCAAATACATTCTAACTTCTTTCATCAGTTCCCAGAATTGCTTCTTACAGCTAAATACTCATGTCCATTTGCCACATGGGGAATGGATGTGGTGGGACCTTACCCATCAGCTACAGCCAAGCAGTTTAAGTATATTCTTACTGCTACTGATTTCTTTTCCAAATGGGAAAAGGCAATACCTCTCAAAGAAGTTAGTTCTAAAAGCATTGTTAGCTTCATCATGTCTAACATCATTACCAGATTTGGTATCCCTCATTCCATATTCACAGACAACGACACCAACTTTTGTTCATCCGAGGTGAAGAAGTTCTATCAAGAATACAACATCAAATCCAACCATTCATCTCAATATCATTCGGCGGCCAATGGCTAGATAGTAGCCTTTAACAAGACTCTTTCAAACATACTACAAAATATGGTGGATAAAAACAAGAGGTCAATGCCTGATAAACTCTTTCATGCTTTATGGGCTTATCGGACCACCACCCGCACTACAACGTGGTCAACTCCATATTCACTGGTATATGGAACGAAAGTAGTCTATCCAATTGAGGTTCAATTACCCTCGCTTAGAGTGGCAATTTTTGATCAGTCATCTACAGATGAACAATCTCAAATGAGATTGAATGAATTGGATCAGTTAGATGAGAAAGGATTTTGCACCCAGCACCATTTGGAAGACTATCAGAATCGAATAGCACGGGCATTAAACAAAAAAGTTCGTCTTCGTTCATTCATTCAAGGAGAATTGGTATTAGTTATCAGAACAACAATGATACCAGGAATGAAACCTCCCAAGCATTAACCAAAGTGGGAAGGATGTTATTCAATATATATGGTCTACTCTAATGGAGGTTATTCATTAATATCAATGGATGGAGAACTCATCACTACTCCAACCAATGACAGATTTATGAAGAAGTATTTTGTATAAACACAAAATACATCATCATTATGGTCCCTTATGACCTTAAACTACACCACCGTCCTACATGATATTAAACTGATAATCATGTCAAACAAGGCGTTAAACTGCACTATCTATGTTCTATGCATATGACCTTAAACTATTCACACTTTCATCCAACGTGAAACTAAATTGTATCATCCCTTTTCGTCCAACATGACATTAAACTGTGAAAAAATCCCTACTACATCCAACATGACGTTAAACTGTGTTCTCTTTTGTCCTTACTGCATGACATTAAACTGCACAGTCCCCCTTTTTTCCAACATGACATTAAACTGTATTGTCCCCATCGTCCTAACTACATGATCCTAAACTATAAAAATATCCCTTAATACGTCCTATATGACGTTAAACTTTATTTTTTCCATGTTACATGACAATAAACTATGAAACACCAATAGTACTAACTGCAAGACATTAAACTTCATAGTCCCTTCATATGTCCTACATGACATTAAACTTTGCATCGTTAAAGTTGTTTCTACCTCTTGTTTTTTACACTGAGTATGACTGACCTGAGATTAGAGAAAACTTCAACCATAACACCCTCTTTATGCCGCTAACCATGCGTAAGTCCCAACACCATTTTTTTAGGTCATTGTCCCCAAGAACAGCTTGATTTCTAATTCATTCTTTAATTGAACTACGTGGACTTTGATCCTGGCCTTTTAGGCTGGGTACGTAGGAAAATTCTCGAGGTTCAATCCCAAAACCAATCTCTTCACATCGGTTCACCTCCATCTCATACTATGTTGATTCATGAAACCACACCCAGAATCAATATCTTTACATTGGTTCACCTTCATCCTTGTTATACGACATTAAACAGTAAACCACTTTTTTCTTGTACGACAATGAAATACAACATTCTTTGATACCCTCACTTGAGATGGAATCATTATTTATATTGATTTCTAATCATGTTACATTTCAAATACTATGTGCATACATGGAAATTCCTGAACCTTTTATCTTGGGCCAAACCATCATTGCACTAAAGTCCCCTTTCACCCTTCATGTGTACGAACCAAATCTGTACAGAGGGTATTTCAAGAACTATGTGGGCTTGATTCCCATCCTTATGGGATACATATGAACATTTGAGTGTCACTCAAATACAGCCCCAAGTCTTTGGGCCTGACCCCAAATTCCACATTCAGTCCCCTAGATGAAAAGTCCCCATAAAAACACACACTGTGTATTTCTTATATTGGTCCGATCACTATGACCCTAAACTAAGATCTCGCATACTTTCATCCCACACAACATTAAACTGTATTTCAAGAACAATGTATGTCTTGATTCCCATCCTTATGGGATACGTAGTGAAGTCCAATATTTCAATTCCGGACCTAGTCACAACGTGATTATGGTTAGCATAGATTTATGTATATTTACATACATAGAACAATACCCATTTTTATGTTTCATAATCCTAACCTTAAATATTTTCAGATATTCATAACCCTTTTTCGGACTTCTAATCACAAAATGTACAAAATTCTGAGAATTCTTCTGCTTGACCATGCAGTACATGTCCTTAGGCAGCCTTGCATAAACAGTCTGCATAACAAACCTATCAGCCAAAAGATGATATTATTTGACTATGTAGCCAATACCCTTAGGTGGCCCTCAATAATTCAACCCCCTAATGGGTTTGTTAAATATTGGTAACTTCATTCTTGTGAAGAAAACCCCTTTTGTCCTTATTGGTCTTAATGAAAATTTGTAGGAATCCGCAAAAAAATAGCCATTGTTAACATATTTGTCCCATGTTCTTTTTCATGATCTGAAAGTATTCAAGTCTATGGTTTATATTTAACTTCCCTATGCTTGGGTCAAACCTTCATAGGAGTGACATTCATCCAGTTCTTAGACAATATTGTTTGGAAATATCTTCTCCATATTCAAGTACCTCTTTTCATATAGAAAACTCTATACTTTTGAAAATTTGAATCTCCATAAAAATTCATTGGCCTTTTAGCACTAGGAAAGTAAACTTCTGAGAGTTATTTTGCCTGACTATGAAGTACGTGCCCTTAGGAGGCCTTGCATAAACAGTCAACATAACGGACCTGTCAGCCAAAAGATGCTATTATTTGACTATGCAGCCAATGCCCTTAGGTGGATCTGCATAATTCAAACCCCTAATGGTTTTGTTAAATAATGGAAACTTCATTCATGGGAACTACTTCTTTTAATACCTTTTATCTTTTTTCATATCATTCCACAAATTCAAAATTTCTGAAGTCATATTTTACATTTTTTCCCTCATATTTGGGTGTGGTAATATGTTTTCAGATATATTGTTAAGGAATTGAGTCAATTTTAATCCATTCGGTCAAAGCTATTTCGACCTTAAACATTATCCTTTTTATGTCTGACATGAATGACTTTAAACTGCCAAATTTCTTATTTATTCTCACCTTAGAGTCAAATCCTCTTTTCACTCTAGATCCAACTCTGAGGGGGGACTTTTGTTGACGCTCCTTTTCATCACATTGTCTAAATGAATGGAAAGGTAAATACCTTGAACCCAAAGTGATTCATCCTTTTAAGAAACATCACAAATTGACAAAGGCATGAACAAGGATTCAAATGCACTTGGTCCGGGCAAGTTCACTTATAGTCGTGCAAGTACACGTGTGCGCTGCCTAATGGTCGCATAGGTGAATTGCGCACCGCCTAATGGTCACGCAGGGGACTTGCGCACCCTCTTTGAAAATCGCCTAGGGTCTTCTCCAGCCTATAAATACCCCTGTGGGCTTCCCATTTCAAAGACAAAAAAATCCAAAAATTCTTATTTGAGCTCTCAGCGCCCATGTCTCTTCTCAAAGCTTCCCAACACTTATAATATAATTTCTTACCCAGAACGGAAGATCAAAATAGGGGGAGGAAGGTCTAAGTGTTGAAATTCATCAATACTTGTGCGCCTGAGTGGTTAAACATTAAGGGAAATGGCCACACTTGCGTGACTCTTTTCTCCTTCACCAGAACATGCGCTCCACCCTTCTAGGATCTCCTAGGGATAGTACTAAGGTCTTGAGCCAAGTCTCTCCAATGTATTACCCCAAGGGTCAAAAGTCGCGCAGGTAATTATGTGCCCTGTAGGTATACCTGCACGACCAGGACTTGCGCGCCCACAAGGACTTGTGCACCCCTTTCTTTTTGGATGCCCCTCCTGCTTATTCCACCTCTCTTATACCTACCCACTTATCCTCTTCAATATTAAGCCCTCGGAACTCTCTTCAAAGACATTTATGGCATGATTTCCTTGTTGGATTTCTTATATGAGAGGAATTATGTGGAACATCTCTCAAAATCTAATGATTTATATATCTTTATGTCACCAAGGTTAGAGATTTTATTATTTTTAACCTCAGACTTTATGATAAGAGAATACCTAACCTAGGCCTCCTTTTCAAGAGTAAGCCCCAGTCCAAGTCCCCTAACCTGGGCCTCCCCTTCCGGAATAAGCCCTAGTTTTCAAATCCCTTTAATCTGGGCATCCTCCTTAAGAGTATTCCCTAGTCACAAAGTTCCCAAAATCTTGGTATCCTCCTCAAGAGTAAGCCCCAACCATAATTCCCTTAACATGGGCCTCCTTTTCAGGAATAAGCCCCAATGTCAAATCTACAAATGTGGGCCTCCTCTTTAGGAGTAAGCCCCAAGTCCCTTAATTTTTAAATTCCCTTAACCTGGGCCTCCTCTTCATGAGTAAGCCCCAGTTTTCAAATCCTTTTAAACTGGGCCTCCTACTTAGGAGTAAGCCCCAGTCTTAATTTCTCTTAACCAGTCTTAATCTACTTTTTGATCTGGGCTTCCTTCTCAGGTGTAAAACTCAATCATAAGTCCCCTCATAATTTAGGCATCTTCCTCAAGAGTAAGTCCCAAGTTAGTGTATCCAAATCTCCATAAAGTACATATACCATTATGGACCCTATTCTTGGACTTATTCTTTAAAATAAGTCCCGATATCTATCTATTTGTGTAGTCATATACACATAATACCCACATCATTTTCTATGATTGCATCTTTCGTGGAACAATTGTCTGGTTTTACCAAAACCTCTTGTTTCTCACATCGAGCATGACTCACGTGAGCTTAGAGTGTAAAAGTAATTATGACATCTTTATTTGAGCCATCAATCATACATAAACATCATACTCCCTTTCTCGAACTACGTGGGTTCTGATTCCTTTTTTAAATAAATGATACGTAGGTATCCCATCTGTAGGTACGATCCCAACTCTGAAATAATATATTCCCTTTTGAATGAAAATTTACTTCAAGTTCCCCACTGAGTGGCTTTAAGACTATTATGGTCATCATAATGACCAAGAGACTTTTATATAATTTATTAAAGGATACCATTGACTAAGAATTTCTAATAAATACATATGATTCTCTATCATTGAAGAACCTCGAATACATATAATATATTCCTTAAATTTCCTACATATCAATCATTAATTGTCAAATATAAAGGAAATCTCATTTTATACTTGGTAATTTAATAAGGATTCACAAACATAACTTAAATCTATAAAGAGAGTCGCAGAGTAGATAATAATTCCCCTCAAAAAAAGGTGTGATGAGTCCGACCTCCCATCATCTCGACCGATGCAAATTCCTAAGCCTCATCGGTCCATAACTAATGAGTTCTTACCTTTGGAAAGTATGTCCAAATGGATATGGAATCATTGGATGTTTCTGGTTCTATGAAAAAACCTTTTAGAAACTGATTTGAATGTTTGAACCATAAATCAACGAGCTCATTCCCAATTCCAGAGGAAACACACACACTAAGAAACAAATGTTTAGTGTCTTTATAGATTAGATACATAATCATCTCATTTTATAAATGTTCTTCAACAAATACCATTGATATTCGTTACAAATTATTCCCTTCTAGACACATCATTCATATTACTCTTCTTCATTACTAATGTAAACTATAATTTCCCCCATTTACTTTCTTTTATTAAATGAGGCTTCTTTTCATTATAGTTCTCTTCCCTGTTTAATAGTGATTTTTGTTGAATTTCAAAAATTATAACTTGAATGGAAAATTGTATTTAAATAAAGTGTTTATTAATAAATTATTCTTTTGATTTATGTTGTAAACACATTATTTATTTTTGTAACGATGATGGTAGAATTTTATTTTAGAGAAATACTACACTGAGAAAAAATGTGAACTTTTGCAGGTTGAAAAATTGCAATGGCCATGACATAACCTAACACCCATGGTCACTATGATAACTATGGTTGTAGATTTTGTGTTCCCCTTCATTGAGTTTTATTTTCCAATGGTATTAATACTATCTATGTCTTCACCTTACCATGAACACTTCGCAAGGACAACTTACCTCTTTACCACACCCTATTGTCACGGTAGGTATACCTACTATGAGTTCCACTAGAAGAATTTGTGTGATAAAAATATACAAAGGTAAAAATATATAACTAAATAAATAAATCTTATTAGAATTCCCCCACCCTCATAGTAGGCATACCTACCATGAAACCACTTCTCAAACTAAATATTCTAGTCATGTCATTTTCCATGACATTTATAATAATCATTCTTAACTCATGTTTTTCCCACCTACACTATCATGCCTCAATCTAATAAAGCTACTTGTATGGACCCCAAGGATTCAATTTCCCTATAAAAGAATATTGTTATTGTCTAATTAATAAGGAAGATCTTGAGACCGGGTAGTTCTATAAAATGTTACCACCAAAATTTATGTACCACCACTTCCAGGAAGAATATACCACCATATACTCTACCAATGCCACCTTCTTCTTCCACCTCTAGATATTATATGAAGATTAAGTGAAGATACTCTACTTGGAGAATCAAGAAAATACCCCTCTCTATTTATTTCTTTTCTCTGACTTAGGAAGATATATAGTCAATAATTCCATGAGAAAAGTTTCATGTATTATAAAGCTTCCAAGGAGCTCTAGAATTCAACTCTACCATTAATGGAAATGTTTTTTATTGACAACAGATTTTTACAAGAAATGGATAAGATCCCATATGCAGGAAATGAAAGAAGCACTATTATTTTTAGAGGCTATTATAAAAATTAAAGAAACCCACTAGGAGGTATATATTTTGTGAGTGAGGTTAGTAGGAAAACCAATCTAGCAAAGAAACTGTAATGCCTATGAAAAAGACATAGTTTGCCTTTTGTGACCAAGGATGGCTGAATTTATGTGAGGATACAATCTGAAATGAAATATCATGAAAATAATAACTTTTCACATGAATGATATGAAATAGTGAGGCCTAAAAATTAAATCCCTTACCAATTTTGTTTTTTCACACTATTGTGAAGATCTAGAATAATCCACATTTAAATAGGATATTAGGATAGATCCTGGAAGAGTATCGATGCCTTGAAAAGTTTATCCAGACCCTTACTTATGGAAATATTCCATCCATCAAGATAAAACTAAACATGAACCCTGCAAAAATTTAAAAACTAAATTAATGATTAGGTTCCCACAGATTGTTAGAACTGGGGTACCCAAGCACTATAAAGTGGATAACTTGCTATTAAAGGAGTAGAGATCTCGATAACCGCTGGATAGAACGCTTGGGTTATTTACATTTCCTTCTTTAGTTCTCTGATGTTGGAACATTAACCTCATTTTAGTGCATCCATGGATAATCCCTTCACCTCCTGTGTTGATACAATCTAATATTTTGATACTAATTATATCTCCTCTTAAGAGTTTAATGGTTTTTTAGTAGGGGTTTCTTTTACATATATTTTAATTTCATTTAATTTTTATCTGAATTTCACACCAAATACACAAGGATTTATTCCACTGCATTAGATTATAGATAGTGGTGGTTTCTTAGGGGTAGAAGGAGATGTCTAAATACCAGGATAGAAAAGGGGAGGAAATATATGGACCACTGTAATTTTTTCTAAATATAAAATTTTCCAAATAAAATAATCATTTAGACACAATTAATGCTATGGGAATTAGAAACGAAATGAATAATGATTCAACAAGTTAATGAGGGATTAATACAAGACTAGACTACTTTTTTATATATTAATTTCTAAAACCAACCAGATTCACCAACTTTCTCTTTAGAAAGTGATCCCACAAAAAAATATTTATATATCCACATAACACATTAATCGTCATAGAAAATCTAATTCCCATTTGTACTATATATTTCCATGTTTAATATTTTTTATTGCATGCCCCATGACATATTCTCATCAAACATAGATTCATTTTCATGGAATGTAATTGTTTTTCATTTAAAATTTTTTAATTATTTCAAATGAACAGATCATTTTATTCAAACCTAATTTTTTTGGATCTATAGGTTGGTAAAACTAAATTAGAACAAATGAGAACTTTAGTTATTAAATAACAAGACGAATGAGAGTTTGTCACCATTACATTAGATGACTCTCCCTCCTAAAATTAATCCTCCCCAAAATCCTTAATACAATGTGAATAGATGGAAGGTAATCATACTAATGTTAAGATAACTTTCATAGAAATTTATGATCCCAATTTCAACAAAATAATCAAAAATTAGAATTAAATGTCCAAAAGACAATAAACATAAAATTGGAATGATTGGGATTCTACATAAGTTTTGTAGGATATATGGTGAAGACCCCAACATGAACTTAAGATAATTTAAATAAGTTTAAAATGATTTTGAAACCATATGTGTCATTGAGTTGAAAATTAGATGTAACTTTTTCCCTTCTCAATTGAAGGACTATCTAAGAAGAATATTTAAAATCTATTTCCTAGAGAGTAATCTTGTGGTCGAAGAAACCTAATATTTTCCTCAAAATATTTATTATTTCTTCAAGTATTTCCCAACATTGATAGGTAATATAAGGAATCAAATATGAAACTAGATAGGCTCTCTATTAATTTTGGGAACGATTTAAGAAACTAACCACATCCTTCCCACATTTTCCATTTCAAGAATATCACTTATTGGTACTAATATACCAAGGATTTATTGATAATAAACACAACCTACATTATGATTCTTCAAAATGAGAACTTATTGATAAGTCATGAGATATGAAAATAGAACTCGTTAAAAGGATCTCACAAAATTCCAATGAGTTTGGTTTGATAAATACAACTATTGGATTACATTAGCTGAAAATACCAACCTCACCCTTATTAGAAAATGAAATTTAATATTTCAAATCCCTTGTATGAAAATTAGATAAAAACAACATACATGAATGGTAAACCACGACACCCACAATGGGATATAAATTTTGTTATTCTGTGGAGCTTTTTATTGATGGATTTTCTAATGTTCAAGAAAATAAAACATGTGATTCCATGTTTCAATGGGAATTCTATAATAAACCTAGTGGAAATAATGAATTTATAGAATTCCTAACTAACCAATTTGGATGTGGAAGTGAATAAACTTAAATACCACTATTTAAACATTCTTCTCAACATTCCTCCACCCCTCAATTCCAAATATATAATTTCAACCTTCAACAAGCTACTAGAAATTACAACCATAAGAACATTCCATGAAGGAAATATTGATACAAGTGATAGAATATCCATATAATAAATAGACCACCCTCACAACTAATGGGATAGAATTAATATAATCAAAAGGATAACTCATTAAGATCCTAAATACCATGAATAATTTGGTAAACCATACGTCATGTATGATTCAGACTTATAAAATTCTGAACCCTTGAGAAATTTTCAATGTCATTCCATTGAGGAGTGGGAATGTAACTCTCTGACCCTAGTTGACTATATCAAGTGCATTAATTATTACATTGGAATAATTACAAGAAATTAATATCCTGGAGGAATGAATTAGTTTAGTTATTTTGGAAATCCATATACATACATATGTTTAATATTACAACTTTAAATGAAATGTAATACCGAAACTCCTTTGAAAACATCCATAACTCCTAGGTTACCCATACATGTCATTTATAATTTACTTCATCACATTATGGGAAAATAAAGAATAATAAAGGGGTGATGTCATATTCTTAGTAATGGTAAGAAATATATAGGAAGATATAATAAAAATAAACATTAGAAATTGTGAATAATGAAAAACAAATGCCTTTAAAAATGAACATGAACATAATATGACAAGAATAAGGGCTGAATAAATAATACCATAATAAAGAATAAACATGGGTATTCTAATAGTCGAATAACATCATGGAATATTAATTAATATTTTCATAATTATGGAAAATAATAATGTCTAACATTCATAAATGTACTGTCAAGGCCTCGGTGAAGACATCTAAAAATGATTAAGGTCTCAGCCAAAACCCTATCGGAAAATGGGAAAGGCCATAGCCATGTCCATATATATTTTTTCTCATGAGACCTACCGATTCGTCAAGGGGATATAGCATGCCGCAAAAATCATGCAATAAGTCAAATTAATTCTTTATATAAATGAGTATAAACTTATACAATATATAAATTCATATTGAAACTGACATATGAAATGTAAATGACCTTCCCCAAACATAAACACTAACCATTAATACTAATTTGTTGAATAGTTTCAAGATAGAAGATATCTAGTCAAACTATTCACAACCCATTCAATAAAATATGGTATATGATATCATAAAATATTATTCCCAGTTATAAATAAGATTAAACAAGATTTTTTAAAATGATAAAATTAATCTTATAAAATTACTGAGTAATTCTTGAGATAAATACTCCTTCCTTTGAAAAGAATAGTTATTTTGAAAAACATTTTATAACACTTGAATTGAAATAATATAGTTTTATCCTAATAAAATGAGTTATTTTTGAAAACTAATAGTGGCTAAAAAAAGGTTATAAAGTGTACTTGAACATAGGTGAGAATTTGAGAAGTTCCCTTGAAACGAGATAGTATTTGGGGAAAAAAATTTGAAAGATCCTTTTAAAGAATGTAACTACACATAAAATAAAAAATAATTTTGGTTGATACACATATATATTAAATTCAAACCAAATTGATGAGTATTTAATAAGAATATATAATAATTTCATTTAGGTATGTAATGGACAAGTGTAACCCGAATGAAAATGGAGGTTCTGTTTGAAAATCCTTAACATATGTCCAAATGTATTCTACAATAGACCTTAATGTATTGGGTAATAACATTAAATACATTAAATAACTAATTTAGAAACATGTATATATATATTTGATTCATTAAAGTTTTATTAAGTTCATTTATTTCTGTATTGTTATGTTATAATATTGAATTCAATCATTTCTGAGTGTTCATTTCCTCAGTGTCTCGATGTTTTCTTGATTACAATAGTGTGAAAGTTCAAGTAAAAGAGGAATTGAAGTCCATAATTGAATCTATATGTTATTTATGATAATAAATAAGTTTAAATAAATAAATAAGTCATTTTTATATTTTTTGTGAGGTTGAATCATTAGATAAAATTTTAATGATAATCGTTTAGATTATTTTGAGTGGTTTCACTCACAACAAGTTTGTTTTGATTTATTATTTCATATAATGTGTGTATAATGATTCTAGAAAATTAAATAATATAAAATTTTTATATTATGATTTGAAAAAACCGTTAAAATGGTTTCATTATCAGCCATGATGATGCTAATATAAATTGAAAACCCGTCGTCCTTGAATGCAATAAATTAACACATCTGGAATGATTCTTTCATTTTTTGTATAAAAAGATGAGAAAGAAGAAATAACAATAAATTATTCAATAATAATCTCAAAACTAAATTATATTTAACTTACTGGAGTTATCATATCTTTTTATTATGGTATTTTAGTACGGAAAAAGAAAATAAAAGAACTTAAAAGAAAAATAGATGTTGACAAATCCCTAATGAAAAATTGGTAGCATAACGACATCACATAAAAATTCATAAAATATATTTATGAGAGATAAAATATGTCTCTCTTCATATTTACATAAAATTTATAGTATTTGGAATATGTAATGACATATCTGACAATAATCCAATGGAAATTAAAAAGGAATAACATAAGTGGAGTGCTAAAAAATAGAACAGTGGAAGATTTTCTTACCTTGTAGAGTAACACCTAAAAGTTGAATATTGGGACCTTAGGGGCTTAAGGAAACCATGTAATGACTCCTAGTTAGGTAAAAATATCATATAAACTAATTGAATGACTATTTAATGAATGGAATGGAAAATGGGTTTTTATTTATTGCTAATGTGAGGGACTTGTTTATTAATTTCTTTGGACACCTCAGTAGTGGTATATGCAAAACCGTGGGATTTCCCATGGTATTTTCCCATGGTATTGGACACTTGGGACACCTTATATCATATTTTAATGTACACAAAAATACCATAATTTTATATTAATTATTAAATCATTATGATTCCATTGAACATACTGATAACTCAAAACTGAATTTTTACTATTCATAAAAAACTAATGTATTTTACAAAATTCTCATAAATTCAGTGTAACCTATTATCAACATTAGAAATTAAAAAATGACGTTTATTTTATCATAATAATTCTATATATATAAAAAATTTAACTTTTCTCTATGAAAATACTTTAAAAAAAATAATTGTGAACATAAAAAGCATAGTAAAATGCATAGTAAAATTATAGACACATAAAAAGAATTAAAGTATTTTATAATTTTTAATTAAAGAAGAGTGTTTTGAAAATAATATTTCATTATAATAAAAATTAATAAAACCCTTAATTGATATAATAATTTAAATCTCTCAAACATGTACAATTTCACATGAAAAATTAATTTACCAAATTCACCATATTTTTAAGAAAAAGTAAACTCAAAACAAAAACGATGGAAGAACAATTTTATTTGTACTTTATTAGTTTATGTTACAATTCCATTTGTAATATTACTACTCATAAGGATAAAATTACTATTCCAAATGGTCAATTTATTATTCTCCAAAAAAATTACGTTGATCCTATCAGACCCCAAATGTCTTTTTGATCACAACTATGTATGTCTATTTTTCAAAATTCAGAACACAAAAGCAGAAAATTATGTTTAGAAGTTAGGTTATAACTATCTCCTATAAATTTTTTTTGTTTCACATAGACTCAATGTTTCATACAATCTATATTAAATTTATTTTTAAATCCTTTCTATGTTACATTTTCCACCCTTACAAAAATTTCAACCTCAAAATTACCTGAATGACCCCTCATAAAAAGGATTTGGGTAGTTATTCATTATAAGATCCTCAAGATCCCACGCCGCCTCTTCAGTTTTCTTATTTTATCAATGCACCTTTACCATCCATGTTATCTGATTCCTCAACACATGTTATTTAGTGTCTTGAATCCTTATAGGATCTTCACATAAAGATAACTCAGGTTCCTATTCTATTCCTTTAGAAGTGAAAACATTTGTTGGGTGTGGCATATACTTTCTCAACAATGAGACATGTCACACATTGTGTACCTTAGAGAGGCTAGGTAGCATTACCAAATGATAATCTGCATCTCTAATTATCTCTAGATTTTAAAAAGGACCAATATTCCTAGAGTTCAGTTTCCCTTTATTTCCAAATATAATATCACCCCTTCAGAGATATACTTTTATGAAAATGTGATCTCTTAATTGAAATTCCAAATCCTTCCTTTTATTATCATCATAGCTCATTTTCCAATTTTTATTTTCATTGAAATGGGTTTGAATAGACATTACCTTTGTTGATATTTATTTCACAATCTCTTGGACCACTATATTCATTTCAGGAACTTCATCCTAACATGATGGTGTATGACATCTCTTTCCGTACAATGCTATATATGATTCCATTTGAATTCTGGAATGGAAACTATTATTATAGGAAAACTCAATTAAAGGTAAATATTGATCCCACATACTTTGAAGTTTGAGCGATCATAATCTCAACATGTCTTTTAACGTTTGGATCATCCTTTCTTGCAACCCATCAATTTGGGGGTGATAAGTAGTACTCAAATGTAGCTCAGTGTCCAAATATTTTTGAATACATTTACATAATATTGTTGTAAATAGAGGATCACGATCAAACATTATTGAAATATGACCTCCATGAAGTCTTACATCTTAATTGATATAGAGTCATGTTAGAAACTCTAGTGGAAAATCCACCCTTATAGCGAGGAAATGTTTAGATTTCATACGTTGATCAATAATTACTCATATTGCATCATTCATTGTTGGATTTTTGGGTAATCCAATGATAAAATCCATGGTGATTTCAGCACATTTCAATATAGGAATTAGTATAGGTTGAATGAATCCTATAAGATACTATCTTTCATCCTTCACCTGTTGATAAACTAATCATCATTATATATAATTAGCAATTTTCCTCTCTATATTATCCAATGAGAAATGTTCCTTCTAATCTCTATACATCTTAGTGGAATTGGGATGTTTAGAGAAATTCTAACTATGGTCATCATCCAATAACTCCCTTTTTATCTTGGTTATATAGGGAATGCAAAGCCTCTTCCAAAAATTCAGAATTCAATATTCATATATGAATTCATCCAAATTCCCATCATTCACAAAATTAATTCTCTTTTGAAGATTATGGTCATAATGATAAGAACGTTTAATCCTTTCTAATAAATATTTTTAGGAAACCAATTGAAAAAGAAATGATGTTTCACCTTCTTTGATGATTCCCATATCCATACTCACTAGATCCATGTACCTAGGATCCTTTTCAATTCTATTTTTTTAGAACACCTTGATCATTCCTACTCAAAGCATACCTTATCTTCATTTCTTGGGTGGTAGAATATGGAACAATCCTAATCCTTGAGTTGGTTGAGCCATCACCATTGCCTCTTGTTGAGTAATTTTTCTGAGAAGATGTATTCCCTGATCTCGTGACCAGTATATATCTCACATATTTCACCATAGATATAATGACTCCATAACATAGATTGAAGATTACAACTTCTAACTCAAGATCATGAGTGTGATAGTTCTGTTCATGAATTCTTTACTGCCTTGATGCATAGCCAATAACATTATCATTCTTTATTAAAACATATCCAAGTCCTTTCATACGTGCATTACTATAGATCACAAATATAAAATTCCTCGATGGTAGAGTCGGTATCGGAGCATTCACTAATCTACTTTAAAACTCTTAAAAACATTCTTCATGTTCTTTTGTCTATGTGAACATAACCCTTTTACGAGTATTCATGGATAATGGGTTGGCTAATCATGAGACGTTCTAAATTAAACATCGATAATAACCTACTAAACCATCAAAACAATGTACCTTAGTTATATTCTGTGGATTAGCCCATTCATAAAATTCATTTTTATTTACATTATAAACTAAAATCTTATCCTTAGAGATAATATGTCCAAGAAAATAAACTATTTGAAGCTATAATTCAAACTTGATAAGAATCCTATATTAGTTGTTTCTTCTAAGAGCCTTCAGAATAATGTGCAAGGGATTCTCATGATCTTTATGTATTTTTGAGTATACCAAGATATCATCAATAAATACAAGAAAATCATCAAGATACTCCTTGAAAAATATATTCATTAGATCCATGAAAACAATTAGTGAATTACTCATTCCAAAAGACATTACTATTAACTCATAAATCCCATACCTCGTTTGAAATGAAATCATTGGAATATATTTCTTCCTCACACACAACAGATGATATCCAAACCAAAGGTCAATCTTAAAAAAAATTGCACTCTGTGATGTTGATTAAATAAATTATCAATGTGAGGTAGGGGATTCATTTCCTTTATTATAATAGCATTGATATTCCAATAGTCATTTAAAAAACTCATAGATCCATCTTTCTTCTTAACTATAAGAATAGGAACTCCCCATGGAGAAACACTGGGGTGAATAAATCCATTATCACTCAATTACTCTTGTAGTTTCTTCAGTTATACTAATTCCATAGTGTTCCTTCTATAATGACTCTTTAATATAGGCCTTGAAATACGAATTAAATCAATAGATAACTCATCTTCCTACTCTGAAGGGTGTCCAGTTAAATTCCTTATAAAAACATCAATATATTCTTCCACAATATGTACATTCTCGATTTGAAGATTTATTTCCTCACCCCATGATATTTTGTTCCATCCTCACCAAGATTTTCATTATGTAGGGCTATTACGGGTGCATCTATAAAAGATTCAAATGATGACGTTTCTACTCTAAAGTCAAAATATTCTACTTCATAATAAAAAAAATTCACTTCTTTCTTCTTACAATATATTTTCACATAATAATTTTAATTCCAATACATACTTATTTTTTTATCAAATTATATCATGGGTATGATGATAAGGATAGAAAATAAGGCACTTCTATGTGTCATAAGGGGGATTGATTGATGTATCTTTGTTGCAACAATACTTCCCTTAAGAGTATTGACTAAAAACTCCTTTATTAAATCAAATTAAAAGTATACAACTTTGATGGAAAACTAGGAATATTTGAAAAAATATGATTATACAAAATCAAATAATGTGTTGTCTAAGTTTGAGGAAATGAGAAAATTACCTTCCACCGCATAATTTGGAATTTCAATCTCAGCAGTTCTGATCCTATAACCTTGAACTTTCTCTCTTGGCCTTTTATGAGGATCATTTCATTTATTCATTGGATAATCATTAGCACAGTTACCCATATCCATACAATTATAGCATTTAACATTGATAACTTATTTCTTTCTCTTAAAATCACCAGCCCGATGCCCTTTCGGTCCACACTTGTTGTACATACCTTTTCTTTTTGTGCAGGCACCAGGATGTTTCCTTCCACAAGTGTCACATGTTGGAAAATTACCCTTTTTATTCTTCCCATTATCTATTGTATATTATGCTTCCCTCTTCTTCTCTTTTTTTCCCATAATGTCATAAGATTTAGAGAATTATTTCTCTACCTTGATAGCCCATGAGACAATATATTTGTTTGATGAGAAACTTTGGGTGAATAGTTCTCTTCAAAGGAATGGTTTTGACCCATCAAATAATCAATCTATATTTCTCCTTAAATTATTTATATAGTCCTCAACATGACTTTCTATCCTTGTAATTTTGTCTTAATACTTTGAAACATTTTCATACTCTTTTAATCTAAGGCTCAATAATTACCTCTCAATATTCACTCCTTGTGTATGAAAACAAATCTAGGAAAATTACCCTAAAATCCCTCCATTCAATTTATTCTATTTCTTCCTCATCCATTTTTTTAAATAATTACCACCACTGATCCACATCTCCCAATATATGATACAACACCATGAAAATATTCTCTATTTAGTTACATCCAAAAGTAGTAAATATCTTCTCTAAAGATCTTATCTATTGTTCCGCTACGGATGTGTTTGTAAACCCATTGAATTTTGGAGGATTTTGTCTCGTAAAGTGGTCTAACATTACTCATCCACATTATGCATCAGTATTCCCCAAATAGGTAAGGTTATTGTTCATAACCTGAGACAGTTTTCCCAATATGGTTATAAGTTTCTCAACCCCATTCGTATATCCACTACAAATATCATTATCTTACATAAGAGGTAAATCCCTATATGGGATAAATGCATTGATATGGTTTCAATTCATTTTAATAGGCATCATTTCTATATAATTCCAGACATTGGATTTGGTTATGAGTCATAATGTATAGTCTTATCATGAAAAATACTTAACAAAATTTAATTCCTATTCATTGTTTATCTAACAAACATAAATATCATTTCCCTAGGGAAAAGATACTTTTAAACCATTCATAATGGATTTTAAATAAAATGAAAATTATCCTAATCATATCACCCAGTAGTGTCAAACTAGGTGTGCAGTAAGGCTCATTGTCATATACCAGGTTACCCTAGGTCAAGGACGAAACACCTTGCCAAAGTTGTTACGCCTAGGTACATATGTGCCAGAACAATGCCCACTTGTAATATCCACATTGGGAATTATTTTCTAGGAATATCCACATAATATATTCCTTACCAAAATTTTAGTATGTTCTCATATAATTATCCTTAAAGTATATCTTAGGTATTTGTTCCCTAATCCACATTTTCTAAATCTAGTTTCCCAATTTTCTACTAAACTTCCACTAATACCAACAATAATTCCCTAACCCCAGTTTTCCAGAGCCGGTGCAATATTTATAATATTACCATAATTACAATAAATCTGTATCCCAAAAGAACAAATTAGTTTAGTATTATTTGAAAACCATATAAAAAAAATGTTTAACATTACAACTTGAAATGAAATACAATATATAAATTCCTATGAAAACATACATAACTCCAAGGTTACCCCTACAGGTCATTCATATTTTTCATCTTCACATCCGGAGAAAATAAAACATAAGAAATAAGTGAGCTCAGATTACCATTAAGGGTAAGAAAACTAGTGGACGATATCATGACCATAAATATTGTACATGGTGAATAACTAAAAACACATCCCTTTAAAACTGAACTTGAACATAATACGACATGAATAACGGATGAATAAATTACTCTATAATAATAAATAATCATGGGTATTCTTCTAGTTTAATAGGCTCATGGACTATTAATTACTTGCTTTGTAATGGGGTAAATGTATAATGCAGGAAATTTTGAAATATAGAATCAAGGCCTCATCCAAGACATCTAAAAATGATTAAGGCCTCAGCTAAAACCATATCAAAAAATGGGCAAGGGCTCATCCAAGTCATTATCTATTTTTTCTTATGAGACAAACCAATTCATAGACGGGATATAGTGGGCCACACACATAACATAATCACTTAATGAATTCCACATATGAATGGGGATAAACATAAATAATATATACATTCATATTGAAACTAACATATGAAATGTAAATAATGTTCCCCAAACAAAAACACTAACCATTAGGAGTAATATCGTGAATGGTTTCAAGATAGAACATCTATAGTCAAACACATCAGAAATAATTAAATAAAATATGGTAGATTATATAATAAAATATTAGTCTCAATTATACATAAGATTCAATAATAGTGTTGAAATGGATAAAATTACCCTTATAAAATCATTGATTTATTGTTGAGATAAATATCTTCTACTTTGAAAAGAATAGTTCTTTTTGGAAAATATTTTTATAAAACAATAAGTGTAATAATATAATTTTCTAATAATAAAATTAGTGATTTTTGAAAAATAATGGTGGAAAAAATAGATTATAGAGTGTACTTGAATATAGACAATAATTCTAGAAGTTCCCTTGAAACTAGCTTGTATTTTCTGAATATATTTTGAAATATCCTTTTAATGAAATTAAATCCCCATAAAATAAAGAAGGATTATAGTTAGTATGCATATATAGAAAATTCACACATAAGTTATGAGTATTTAATAATAACAATTAATAATTTTATTGAGGTAATTAGAGGATTAGTGTAACCAGAATGAAAATGGTTGTTCGGGTAGAAAATTCTTACCCTATGTCTGAATGTATTCTTCACGTGATCTTAATGTCCTTGATGATAAAATTAAATCCAGAAATTAACTAATTGATAAACATATTTACATATATTTTATTCATAAAAGAATTATTAATTTCATTTATTTCCTTATTGATTATTTATAAGATTGAATTTCGTCATTCTGGAGTGTTCGTTTCCTTGATTTCATGATTAGTTATCTTGGTTATAATAGTATAGAAGTTCATGTAAATGGTAATTAAAGTCCATAATAGATGTTATATGTTATTAACTGTAATATATAAGTTTAATTTATCATATAATTAATTTTAATATTTTTTATGAGGATGGATAAATAGATAAAACATTAATGATATTCGCTTGGACTATTTCTAGTGGATTCACTCACAATGAGCTTGTTTTGATTTATTATTTCACATCAGTGTGTATGATGATTCTAGAAAATTATATATGATAAAATAAATATAGTATGATCTAGTTCAATCATAAAAATTGTTTCATTACCATCCATGAAGATGATAATAGAAATTGAAAATCTGTCGTCCTTAAATGTGATAAATTAACACATATTAGATGATGTTTTCATTTTTTGTATAAAAGAATGGGAAATGAGTGATGATGATAAATTATTCCATTAAAATAAAAAAAAATCTAGTATATTTACGATAATATATTTATCATACCTTTTTCATCTGGGGAGTTGTGGAGGGAAAAAATAGACGAATTTGAAAGAAAAAGAGATTTTGAGAAATCCCATACGAATAATCAGCAGCATAGCGGTGTCACATAAAAATTCATAAAATATGATGATGAGAGAAAAAAGGGGTATGTCATAATTTTTACATAAAATGGAAAATAAGTGGGATATTTAGTGACATATCCCAACATAATCCAATGGAAATTAAAAAGTAATAACATAAAAGGAGTGCTTGAAAAAAGATAAGGGTGGTACATTCGCTTACCTTGTAGAGTAACTCCAAAAAGTTGAAGGTTGGGAGCTTGGGAGCTTGAGAACACCTTGGAAAGACTCATATGGTGATAAAACTACCATATCTTCAAGGATGATGAATTTGTAACCAATATAATGGAATAAATCGGTGGGTATTTATAGGTAAACTGAGGAAATTGTTTATTAATTTATAAGGAGACCACAGAAGTGGTATATGAAAATCCAGGGGCATTCCTATGGTATTTTCTCATGGAATTGGCCACATGGGACACCGAATATTATTTATTAATGTACAAATGTCAACCAGAATTTTATATTAATTATTACATCATTATGATGCCATTTAACAAATTGAAAACTCAAAATTGTATATTTATTATTCATAAAAAACTAAAGTATTTTATAAAATTCCCATAAATTCATTATAACCTATTATCGATGTTGTGAAATCAAAATTTTCATTTATTTTAGCTTAATAATTCCCTAAATATGAAAATTTTAACTTTTATCCATAAAAATACTCTTTTATTAAAAATATTTGCGGACATAAAATGCATAGTAAAATCCGTAGAAAAATATTCAACACTTCAAAAATAATATTATTTTATCATTTGTAATTAAAGATGAGTTTCTTCATAATAATATTTCATTATAATAATAATTAATAAAACATTAGTTCGATATAATAATTTAAATCTCTCTAAAATGTACACTTTTTACTCAAAAAATCAATTTATCAAATTCATCATATTTTTAAGAAAAATTAAACTCAGAACATAAATGATGGAACAATAATTTTATTTATAATTTCATAGGTGAGGTTACCATTCCATTGGTCATTTTACTATTCATAAGTGTAACATTACTACTCTAAATGATCATGTTACTATTCACTAAAAATTAAGTTGATCATATCAGACCCCAAATATCTTACTGATCACAATCAGCTATGTGAATTTTTTGAAATTCAAAACACAAAATCAAAAAAATTATGGTTAACTGCTCAGTTGTAACTATATACTATAAATAAAAACGTTTCTATTTCGTAGAGACTTAATGTTTCATGGATTCTATATAAAATATATTTCTAAATCCTCAGGTTGTTATAGGGAATGAACTGGAAGACACAAAATGATTGCAAAAAGATATTGAAATTAAAAGTAAAAAATAGAAATAGTCTACCTAAAAACACAAACCTAAGGAGGAGGTAGGGAATTCACCGTTAATAAAAAAGAGAAAAAATATGGAGGAACCACAACAACCCCCACCACACTTTTTGGTAAGACTAAAAACACCAAGTGATATGAACCAGGTCATATTTCCATCCAACTCAACACCCGACTCGGGCCATGTAATGGCCCGAAGATAATTTCTAATCCCCACAGGCTAGAAATTAGTTCTTGTGCATCAATTAACACATCTGGTATTCATTCCCCGCATAGCATTCAACCATAAAAAATCCACAGAAAAGATTTATCACATATCAATAAAATCCATAAACAAAACATAACTAACATGTGATAAAAAATTAAAATTTTAACCATAAAAACAAAATGGGGGGAACCAAAAATATAACCAAGCCTCCATACGCCAAGAGTGTTAGAATCCCAATTCCACCTCCCCTGCACCTACAAAAATTGGAACCATGAGAAACTAGATCCACCATCACCACCAGAGAATAACTTTCCTTTATCTGGGCCAAACATAAAATGGTATACATATACCTAATAGCGTTTTTATGGTGTGACCCAAATGCCCAGTAGGACACCACCAAGATAGATTCCATGCATTTATGATAAATAAAAACTTAACATGCTATTTTTAAGAAAAATAATGACACAGTTTAAATAAAATATTATTTGAAATTAAAATGAATGGAAAGGTGATTCCAAGAAGAATAGTAAGCATTGAATGAGCCCCATGGGAAATCCCTAAGGTGCAATAGTCAATAGGCTACAAGTATCCTTGTACTCTTCATGATCAAACCATCTCAGAGGTTCAACTTCCATGCTCGTGCACGTAATCTCCATCACAGGTTTGTTTACATAGTGGTGTTGTGTGATCCTGTTAGGGAGATCATGTAACACCCGAGACTTTTATGTTATATAAATCATCAAAGTCATCTTTTTCTACAGAAAACACTTTCTTAGCTTTCTTTACACGAAATCGCAACCTTCCTTGATAGCTTGCATCGTACGAAATACCGAGTTTCACTAAACAATGATATGCTATTAAAGTATTATTAAAACTAGCCGTTATGAATAATAATAACCATTTTTTGAAATTTTATAAATTTTATTTTTCAAAATGGACTTCTTTTTTGGATTCGAAATATTGGAATTAGCCTAGGGTGAAAATTTGGTATTTTTCTGAAAACATTCAATTTTTGATGAATAGTGAAACCACTAAGTGGTAGTTAAAAAACTGAATTTTTCATAAAACTTCATTTTACCGCTTCTGTGAGTGGAATTTCAAAAATCCGAGAAACACGGTTGATTTTAGTAAGTAAAATATGGTTCAATGAGATGAAAATAATTTTTTTGGTGAATAGTAACCTTTTAATTTTTTTACCACGGTTAAAAGTAAATAGGGTAATTAAGGGTAAAAATGATATTATTATTACCCGAACACATGTCCTAATTCTATTGTACAAGTTTAATTCGACCAAAAACAACCTTAGGAATAAAATATGACCATTTATTCTCACTTGGATTAGATTAGGACATTTATTATTAATTTATTTAATGAAGGGTTAAAATAGTTAAAATCTAAGTTTAATAAGTAAGTCATTTTTAATATGGGGTTATACATAAGATGAATTTGACTATAAATATTAATTAGAAATATAAAAATATTTCCTACATAATGCTATTTTATTTGTAATTTTTAGAAATTAATTAATTTAATTTATTTATGACACAAAGATTATGCAGTAATTATCTTATTAATGAAATAATGACATAATTGATATTATAAATACCTATATAAATATAATTTGAGACTTTTTATGAATTAAAATAATTTTATAGGTTAATATGACATGTTAGGATTTTTGTTATTAACTTTGGTTGAAGTTGTCATTCTGTTATGAGTTTCAAAAAAATCAACTATTGATGAGGGTCAAAATTGACATAAAATAGTTTTTAAAACAAATATTATATTATTAATTGTTAATTTATTCTTAAAAATCTAAGGTTCGGCCAAATGATTTAGATAAGGTTATATATATTTATAATAAACAACTTGGGGTTCATTTGGCTACTTATAGTAAGTTTATTAACCTGAGAGTTGTTGACGCTCCTTTCGTCACAGAATCTAAAGATCGGAAAAGGGAATATCTGAGCTCAAAGTGATTCAGCCTTTGAAGAAAACATCAAAAATCAACAAAGGAAGGAAGAAAGGATCAACAGCAACCTCACCGCGCAAGTTATCTAACTGGAGCGCAAGTGTACTTGCGCGGCTACCTTGGTCGCGCAGGTGACTTGCGCGACCTAAGTGGTAACTGCCTGGTAACCGCCCGGGGTCTTCTTTTGCCTATAAATAGACCCTGTGGGCCCCCCATTCGAGAGGATCTTTTTCCAGAAACTCGGATTGAAGCTCCCGATGCCCAATTCTCTTCTCAAAGCTTCCAGAACACTTCTAAGGTAATTTCTTACCTAGAACGGAAGATCTAAAGAGAAGAAGGAAGGCCTAAGTGTTGAAACTTATCAAACACTTGCGCGCCGACTTATTTCCTTCAATATAACTTGCGCGTCCCTTTTCTGGAAGAAACTCAAGAAAATTATAAAGGGTTTTAAAAAGAGTCTCTCAAGTATTTCAATGCTGGTTGAAAATCACGCAAGTACACCATGTGCCGCGCAGGTATACATGCGCGACCAATACTTGCGCGCCCGCGGAAGACTTGCGCGCCTTGCAAGACTTGCACGCCCCTGTCTTTTTGGGTGCCCATCTTGCCCATTTTTACCCCTCTTAAGCCATCACACCTTTCCTTTTCAAGATTCAGTCTTCAAGACACTCTTCAAAGCCATTTTTGGCATGATTTCTTGATTTGACTTTCTTATCTGAAAGGAATTCTGTGGAATCTCTCTCAAAGTCTAGTGATTTAAATATCCTTATGTCACTAAAATACGGAGAGTTCAATCATTCAACCTCATCCTTTAAGATGAGAGAATCCTAACCTGGGTCTCCTTTTCAGGAATAATCCCCAGTTATAAAACCTTTAATCTGGGCATCCTCCTCAGGAGTAAGCCCCAAACCTTAATCCCTAACCTGGGTCTCCTTTTCAGGAATAAGACTCAGTCATAACCTTGGGCTTCCTTTTCAAGAGTAAACCCCAAGCCCCGTTAAATTTCTCTTAACCAGTCCTAATTTACCCTTGATTTGGGTTTCCTTTTCAGGAGTAAAACCCAATCATAAGTCCCCTCCTAACTTGGGCATCCTCCTTAGGAGTAAGCCCCAAGATTAGAGTATTAAAATCTCCATGAAGCACATATAACTTTATGGACCCTGTTCATGGATTTTCTCCCTAAAAGTAAATCCTAAACCTTCATCAATCTGGGCAGTCATACATGCATAAGCCCCAAACAAACTCTTATGATTGAATCTTTCATGGCACAATTGTCTAATTTTTACCAATACCTCTTGTTTCTCACACCAAGCATGACTCATGTGAGCTTATAGTGTAAAAGTAATTATGACATTCTTCTTTGATCCATCAATCATAAACATCATACTCCATTACTCGAACTACGTGGGTTCTGATTCCTTTTCCAAAACAAAGGATACGTAGGTAGCCCATTTATGGGTTCAATCCCAACTTTGAAATAATCTTTGTCCTTCTGAATGACGATAAACATCAAGTTCCCCACTGAGTGGCTTTAAAACTAGCCTGGTCATCATAATGACCAAGAGACTTTTATATAAATGTTTTGAAGGATACCATTGACCAAGAATCTCTAAATAGATATAGATGATTCTCTATTGATGAAGAACCTCGAATACATATAAAAGATTCTCTAAATTTCTTGCATATTTAATCATTGATTGTTAAAACTAAAGGAAAGCTCATTTTATACTTGGTAATGTAATAAGGATTCACGAACATAACTTAAATCTATAAAAAGAGTCCCGGAGTAGACAATAATTCCCCTCAAAAAGGAGTGATGAGTCCGACCTCCCATCCTCTCAACCAATGAAAATTCCTAAGCCTCATTAGTCCACAAGCTAATGAGCGCATGCCTTTGGAAAGTAGGTCCAAACGGATGTGGAATCATTGGATGTTTCCGGTTCTACGAACAAACCCGTTAGAAACCGATCGGAACGTTTGAATCTCCCGTCCAGGAGGTCATCCCCGGAGTCCGTGCGAAACAAAAATGGTGAACCCGACGTGAATCCTTAACCAAGTTAAAGTAATGTTATTATTATTTGTTAGGCCCCTTGGGCCAACAAAGCAATCATTGATATGTGAACATCCAAAAGATGCAGTGGTCGGATTCCTCTTGATTATGTCTGTTATATGGAACAGGCACTCTTTTCTCAAGATCTTCTTCAAAATGGCTTTCCTTAAATTCACCTCTATGAATACTGCTGCTGTGAACACCTCTACTGTGAGGTCTGCTGTTGTGAAAACCAATGCTACTACTCCTGCTGGAACTTCGTCCGCTCTGAGAATGACATCACCAACTCAGCATCTTCAATGCTGGGTTTCTAATGCACTGGTTAAGGAGTACCGTCGCAACGGTACTATCCCAACTATGGAGGCCGCTCGTCAATCCCTCCAAGTTAACAACTCTACCTGGTTGTCCAGACAACGGCGGCCAGCGATCAAGAAGCAGGCGGTGCTGACTACCGCCTCTAACCATTTCGGGTCGTTATCCCCGGAACGCAATTTCCATTCACTCCCTTACTCTGAGGAAGTGAATGAGCAGGTCCCGCAGGAACTTAATTCAAAAAGACAGGAGTCCTTCTCAAGGGCTCCCATCAACAATCGCCGCCAGACTCGTGCGGTAGTGCGCCCTCAACATGATGAGGGTACCGACTCCAGGTATCCAGCTCAGGTTCCTCGAACCCGAGCATGCAATATGAACCGCCAGAGACGGAATCCAGTTAACAATAGGCAGGTTGTCATCCCTGCCATCTCCGGAGAAGTCCACCAACCTAACTTGGTGGCAAATAACGAGCAGACACAATCACCTGCCCGTTTTAATTCCGCTGTCCAGCAGACTCGTCTGGAAGCATCAAGCCGATCCCGCCAGGCAATTCCGGCGGAGTACCATAGGCAGGAACATACACCTGCTTATACATCACCAGTTAGCCAGCAGGCTCGTCTGACTACATATGATGGATCTCGTCAACCGAATTTGGAGAGGTGTAATCAGCAGGCACATACACCTGCTAATACTAATCAAGCCTACCAACAGTCTCGCTTGGTAGCGCACGGAGAAGTCAGTCGGAAAGTCCCGACGACAAACAGGAGGCAGACTCAACTCTCTGCCTCCACACTTGAGTACTGTCAGGATTCACTGACAGGAAAAGGAGGACAAGAGCAGGCACATAAACCTACTCCAAGCCCAGAAAGGACGTATATCCCCGTTCCGGCGGCTGAAGTCACCAAACATATTTTGTCAATGGTGAAAGAGTAGAAGCAAATTCCTGCTCATATTCTGGATGCTTGCTAGGATATCATAATAGCTTCAGCATCATCTCAGGGACAGACACATAAATCTATCCCTAGAAATGGAGTGACACATCAACGATTCACTCCGGAACAGACACACACATCTGTTCCAGTCCAAGAGGGTTATGGGGCATACTCCCCCATATCATACGGACAACCAAGTCAGGCACATACACCTGATTTGAGTGGAGATCGTCAGCCTAACCTGACCATCTTTCCTGATCAGGCACATACACCTGCTCAGAGCAATCACTTTCGTGATCAAGTGGTTTCTAAAGCGAGTAAGAAGGCATCTAAGAAAAAGATCCGCCCAGCACAGTCAGGAGATCAAAGGCCAATCTGCAACAAGGCCTTGCTCGATGTTGGAGTTCTTGAAGCCCTCAGACATTTATCTGTCGGAATTCAAGATTCTACTCCCTCAGTTCCCAATAACGGGAACATTAATTCAGAAGGTCTTCAACAGACACTTCCTCATGAATACTTGCTTCATGAAAATTTGGTCAATCTTGAAGTTTCTTCTTCAGATGAGAGCCACAGGAACCCTCTGTGTGGTCAGAAGACCAAGGAGAAAGAGATTTCATCTTTTGTTGTAACCCATCATGACGGTCCTCCTCATGATGATGAACTTTACTACGAAAGTCCTCTCCGCAGTAGTGATTCACGTTGTCTCGAAAATTCTTCAGAAGGAAATGTAGTGACGAGAGAGCCCTCCTATCTCGAGGCACTTGCAAACGTAAAACCAGTCATGTCTGATGCTTTACTATAGGCAGGTGAAACTCTTTCTCCATCAGAAGATAGCCTGGGGTTCAGGTTATTCTCCAAACCATCCCTGGGTCATTCATCTTGTAACGCCCGACCCCAGCTACCCAGAGTCGGTGCATTACTTCTTAACATTGGCATGATCACAAAAGATCAAGTCTCGAAAGACCGATTAGTTTAGTAGCCTTGGAAACACTAGATACATTAATAAGTCTTTCATTACATCAAAAAGTAAACAAACTACAATAACATGGTCTTCATAGTCCACACTCATATCCTCTTCTGACTATCCCTACAGGTCATTCCTAAAATACTTCTTCACATCCTGGAAAATATTAAAACATTGAAAGGGGTGAGCTCAGATGCTCAGTAAGGATAACAATATTGTGGAAGCTTTCATAAATAAACATTAATATTTAAGGCAATGTATAACTAAAAAAAAGCCTTTTAAACTTGAACATCAACATAATATGGCAAAAGTAAAATGAGATAATGCCATATACTTCTTCACATGGATATTCTACTGGTCAAATAATCACATGCAATATCAATAACCACTTTCATAATGATGGAATGCATAATGCCAGACTATCATAACCACGTAGCCAAGGCCTCGTGCCAAGACCAAAAATAATATTTTGTCAAGGCCTCGTGCCAAGACACTAGTTTGTCTCATGAGACCTGCCGATACATCGAGGAGCTATAGCGGGCTCCACCCGTCACATATTAAGTCCAATGCATTCCCATATGAAAAGGTTTAAACATAACATAAACATTCGTATTAAAACTAGCATACGAAATGTCAATAATTTTACCATAAACTATGAATGGTATAAAAATAGCACATCCACAGTCAAACATACCACAAAACCTTCAATACAATATAGAAGTTTTGTATCACAATAAATCAACTTCAAATAAGCGTAAAATCCATCAAAGGATGTTGACATAGATGAAATCAAAACATATTTTAGAGAAATATCTCTTTCTATTTTTGAAATCATAAAATAAAACATTTTCTTGAAAATATTCTTATAAGCTTGTAAGGAAAGCTTTGAAGATTTTATAACGGCGGAAAATAACCGCACCCACCGTACAAGTTAAAAAAAACATTCTTACATTAATTCTGTCGAAAAGGTTAAAAAGGACCTTGTTTTGAAAACGACGGAAAGATTCCTCTTATAAAAAGTCAAAAAGGGTATAAATGACTTTAACCCATATTCTTGTAAATAATAAAAATGTTTTGAAATATATTTTGAATAAACATGGATGTGGATGATAATGAGGTCCCAGTAGATAATTATGTATAAACAACCTTGGATAATGAAGAGGTTGTGAAGTAAACCCTTACCTCGTGTCTGACTTGACTCAAACGTTCTTTAACCTCCTGAATAATAAACTAGAGTTAATATATACCTTATTAAGAACCATTTTCAATTTCATTATCCTTATTATATCACTTATTACAATGATATGAACATTATGTAATTATTTAAGTTAATAACGGTCGTTTTGTCGATCTTTGGTACTTGAGTCAACAATAAACTTCTTATAATTACAAGTTGTTTATGTGGTAGAATATCCATTATCTCCAGAATTATATTCATGATCTAGATGTCATATATATCTTATATATCCAGTATATACATTCATTTATAATATTACATAACATTTAGAGGTAGGAAATGAAATGCACCGTTCATGGAGACGGTAAGCCGTACGTACGCATGAACGCTACTTTCATTTCAATTTCATATTTAATGGAACGAAATCATAATGATATAAATGTATAATATAATTCCAGTATAATATAGTGTATAATACCATTTACTCCATCCTTTATACATCCCACATATGGCATTAACGATTCAAATCACTTTGAGGGGGCGGTAGTCCGCACTTCCTAAAATGAAATTATCGCGTTTTACCCATAATGGAAATCATAAAGTATGCCATAAATGAGAAATACAGAAGCATAAGTAAAACATAAACACATTATATATCATATATAAATATAGTGACATCTTAATGGCCACCTTTGAAGGTGTTATATGAGTGTTGAACAATCATCGTTTCGTGAGGCAGAAATTCGCCATCCACAGAAACCGTATGTTCTTTAACCATTAGATGTAGGTGTGTGTAAGTGTAGCTCGAATCCTTATTATAACAACATCCTAGTATATTGAGGATACTGGTGTTGTTACAAAAGAAATTAATAAAAAGATTTTAGGGGGTTGGAGAAGAAAAATAATACAAAACAACATTAGAGAAGACATTACCTCAAAATCGGGTAACTCTTTTTGATTTGAGCCAAAGGCTTCCTTGGGAAGGGTTATGCCCTAAGTGAGGCTTCTAGGAGTAATATATGGAAGTTGGGAGAGTATTTGGGCAGAGGTTGACCGAGCCAAATGGCTTGATGGTGTAAATGAGGTGGGAGAGGTGGGGGCCTTTTATAAGTGGAGAGGAGGGGCTCTTTTGGAAATATTGAAATGTTACATTATTACACAATGCTTTTCGGATTATAAAGGTCCCAAACTTATATAATTCGTGGATAAGGTGATAAGGGTTCTAAATCTACCTATCCAATAGGCTTTGGACAAGTGTAAGCCTTGGATTTTACATTATCTTCTCATTTTATTTAAATCGTTAAATAATGATGTCATCGCTGCATCATCTTGATTTCATAAATAATTAAATTTATTTAATGTCTAAAAATTATAAAAAAAATACTATGATGTAAGAAATCTTTTTATCTTTCCAATGAATATTTATAGACAAATTATGACTTGTATAACCCCATGTAAAAATTGTTCTAGTAAAACATTTTATGTTTGTGTCATTTTTTACTTTAACATTAAATAAAAGGTATTTATGTCATTTCTAACTAAAGTGGATCCATGGGGTCCCCAAGTTGACCCATGGGTTGTCTTGGTCGGCCATGACTCATCCAATAGGAGTAGGACAAGTGTCAAGCTCATCTCATATTATTAAAACATTTTTTTTACCTTAAACTACACTAATTACCTCTAATCGCGATTAAGAACTTAAAAGTTACTGTTCACCAAAAAATTGTTTTAATCTCATTGAACCACATTTTACTTCTTAATGACAACCATGTATGTTGGATTTTTGAAAATTAAATCACAGATGTGGTAATATTTCATTTAAACGAAAAATCAGTTATTTAACTACCACTTAGTGGTTTCACTATTCATCAAAAATTGAAGTTTTTCTGAACAATGCCAAAATTTCACCCTAAGATATAATTGATATTCCGAATACAAAAATGATGTCTATTTTACAAAATTCCAAACATATAAGTTGCATTAATTAATTTTATAATCAATTCTCACTGTCACAACAAAGAGCGTGTTTTTAAGAAACAATTTATATCAAAAGATTGGAAATTGTTTATGTCCAATTTCAATGTTAAATTAATTCTAATGACCAACATTGGATAAAATTGTAAAAATATATTCTAATTATACTTTGAAACCACTAAATAGTATAATTTATCAAAATAAATTATTTTGATTAAAAAAGTTTTTTTAAGTATTTATCACTATTCATAAAATATTGGATGTTCTCAGAAAGTTGCAAAAAATTAAACTTAGGATAATTTCGATATTACGAATACAAAAATGAAGTCCATTTTGAAATATAAAATTTCTATAATTTTAAAAAGTGGTTATTACTATTCATAACGGCTACTTTGAATAGTCGCGGTGTGTTAGAACTCGAACTTGCGTACCATGCAAGCTATTGAATTATTAAATGAGAAGCGTATCATAGAAGCTCGGGGTGTTACATTCTTCCCTCCTTCAATAAATTGCGTCCTCGCAATTTGAAATTTTTCTTTGAAAATAAAAGGTTGAAAAGATAAAATACCTTTGTGGAAAACCCACATCGGAAATAAGGTTAATAAAATTTATCCTTAATAAGAGGGAAATGGAAATAAGAAAGTCACCACCAAATTATGATCTCGATAAGGAGAACATTGGTGGAAATTAGAGACATATAATTGGAGGAAAAACGTAAATATTTGTAGGGAGTGATTGAGGTCATCAATCACAATCAACTGTCAAATTGAGGGCCTCAAAGCCTTCAATCTATGTTGATTTAAAATATCATCAGTTCAACAAGACGTAAGGTATTAGGGTAACACATTTTTTTGTTTTAATATCCCTTTACTAAAGTTTAAGAATTAATTTATTCATTGAATAACAGATAGGTATATATATATATTTATGCTTGACAATTAGAGTTTCAACCTTCAACTCACCTTTCACTCAAAAAGATAATAGAACCCAAAAATATTATACTTATCCTAATTGTATAAGGTTCCAAATGTTAACACATACCATTTAGATTAGTAAAATTATTTTGTAATAACCAGGGACTTCTTGTAGGCTAGTGGTAGGAAATAAAGGCCTGTCGCACTATGGTTGTGGGTTCAATTCCTGCAGCTTTGTCCGACGCGTCAGGTTATGCCCCACCCTGCAGGTTGTCCTTTTCCTAAAACTATAGTATTATAATATTCCAAAAATAATCTTCATAATTTTTTTAACCTTAAACAATACTATCCAAAGATCAACTTAATCCATTCCAACCTTTATAGTTATCCAAAATACTTCTGTCCAGCTCACAGTCCAAATTTTATAAGGAAGGTAAACATAATGAAGATCCTTTTTTCCATGTAACATCATGTGAACACCTTCATCATGTGATTCTTTTTAAGCATACTGAATTACCATGATCCCTTATTCCTTATAGAATACTATATATACACCTCCTATCAAAAAAAATGTATACAATTCATCAATCAGTTTCAAGGAAGTTAAGAATATCCAATATAATTTATCCAAATCAATCCCGTCTTATTCCAAAATCACTATCTCAGTATCAGAACCATATTATGGTTTATCATTCTCTCAACCATATATTTTCCAAAAATTTAACCTACTGTGGAGTCACTTTTCTTGGTTCCACACAATCTCAAGTCCTTGATGAAATAGTACTGCAGTACAATCCTTATATACTCCATAATTATTATAACCAGTACATCATTGATACAACACTCAAATTACAAAATTCATTAATAACAACATAAGAACTCTAATCATTACTCCTCATCTTTGGTAGTATCATAACTTGATTATTATCCAATAACATCATTTGGGGAATACTCTGATGATTTGGACATTGGTTTGCGTAGTGTCCCCAATCCTTGCAGAAGAAGCATTGTACCTTTGAAACCATTTTCTTACCCTTGCAGTCACACACTTTGTGTCCTTTTTCTCTACACTTATAAAAAACTCCCATTCCCTTTAGGCAAGTTCCATGATGTTTCTTCCCACAATTACCACATATTGGAAAATTCTTCTTTCCCCTCATCCCTTTATCCATCATTCTCTCTTCCATCCCTTTCCTCTCTTGCTTCGCTTCAAATCCATAGGACTCAGAGAATTATTTACTTATCTTATTAACACATGATACTATTTCTTCATATGTTGAGAACACATGGGAGACTATTTCCCTTCGAAATGTTGGCTTAATACCATGAAAGATACGATCCTTCTTACTCTTTGGATCATACATATTGCTGGAGTTCACATTCCTTCTACTGGGCACCATTTCTATACAATGGCATAAACTAGGTTAGTTTATGAATAAAAATACATAATCCCATACTTATAAAACACTTAACATAAATTGAACTATTTATGGATATAATCCATAATCATAAAAAGGTTTTCTTTGAGGAAGTATATACTCATAACCGTTCATAGTGGTTTGTAAAGAAAACGAGAATTATCCTAAGCATATCCCCCGGGAGTGTCGTAACCAAGAGTGCAGCAAGGCCCGTTGTCATGCACCAGTTCCCGTTCGAGTCTAGATTAAAGCGGTGTTTTCGGGTTTTACCCCTAGGTACATCTGTGCCAGAGCCGCCTCTACCTGCTCGTATCCAGACAGGGATGTATTGCTCGGAAAACTCACAAAATCTCTATAATACCAAAATTCTAGGAAGTTCTTCTATACTAATCCTCAAAGTCTATCCTTGGGCTATGTCCTCTAATCAGAGTTTATCTAAATCTAGCTTCCAAGGTTAGTACTAAACTGCCTCTGATACCAACTGTAACCCCCCGACCCCAGCTACCCAGAGTCGGTGCATTACTTCGTAACATTGGCATGATCACAAAAGATCAAGTCTCGAAAGACCGATTAGTTTAGTAGCCTTGGAAACACTAGATACATTAATAAGTCTTTCATTACATCAAAAAAGTAAACAAACTACAATAACATGGTCTTCATAGTCCACACTCATATCCTCTTCTGACTATCCCTGCAGGTCATTCCTAAAATACTTCTTCACATCCTGGAAAATATTAAAACATTGAAAGGGGTGAGCTCAGATGCTCAGTAAGGATAACAATATTGCGGAAGCTTTCATAAATAAACATTAACATTTAAGGCAATGTATAACTAAAAAAAGCCTTTTAAACTTGAACTTCAACATAATATGGAAAAAGTAAAATGAGATAATGCCATATACTTCTTCACATGGATATTCTACTGGTCGAATAATCACATGCAATATCAATAACCACTTTCATAATGATGGAATGCATAATTCCATACTATCATAACCATGTAGCCAAGGCCTCGTGCCAAGACAAAAAAATAAGATTTTGTCAAGGCCTCGTGCCAAGACACTAGTTTGTCTCATGAGACCTGCCGATGCATCGAGGAGCTATAGCGGGCTCCACCCGTCACATATTAAGTCCAATACATTCCCATATGAAAAGGTTTAAACATAACATAAACATTCGTATTAAAACTAGCATACGAAATGTCAATAATTTTACCATAAACTATGAATGGTATAAAAATAGCACATCCACAGTCAAACATATCACAAAACCTTCAATACAATATAGAAGTTTTGTATCACAATAAATCAACTTCAAATAAGAGTAAAATCCATCAAAGGATGTTCACATAGATGAAATCAAAACATATTTTAGAGAAATATCTCTTTCTATTTTTGAAATCATAAAATAAAACATTTTCTTGAAAATATTCTTATAATCTTGTAAGGAAAGCTTTGAAGATTTTATAATGGCGGAAAATAACCGCACCCACCGTACAAGTTAAAAAAAACATTCTTACCTTAATTCTGTCGAAAAGGTTAAAAAGGACCTTGTTTTGAAAACGACGGAAAGATTCCTCTTATAAAAAGTCAAAAAGGGTATAAATGACTTTAAACCATATTCTTGTAAATAATAAATTTTTTTTGAAATATATTTTGAAGAAACATGGATGTGGATGATAACGAGGTCCCAGTAGATAATTATGTATAAACAACCTTGGATAATGAAGAGGTTGTGAAGTAAACCCTTACCTCGTGTCTGACTTGACTCAACCGTTCTTTAACCTCCTGAATAATAAACTAGAGTTAATATATACCTTATTAAGAACCATTTTCAATTTCATTATCCTTATTATATCACTTATTACAATGATATGAACATTATGTAATTATTTAAGTTAATAACGGTCGTTTTGTCGATCTTTGGTACTTGAGTCAACAATAAACTTCTTATAATTACAAGTTGTTTATGTGGTAGAATATCCATTATCTCCAGAATTATATTCATGATCTAGATGTCATATATATCTTATATATCCAGTATATACATTCATTTATAATATTACATAACATTTAGAGGTAGGAAATGAAATGCACCGTTCATGGAGACGGTAAGCCGTACGTACGCATGAACGCTACTTTCATTTCAATTTCATATTTAATGGAACGAAATCATAATGATATAAATGTATAATATAATTCCAGTATAATATAGTATATAATACCATTTACTCCATCCTTTATACATCCCACATATGGCATTAACGATTCAAATCACTTTGAGGGGGCGG
Organism: Viscum album; assembly: GCA_963277665.1. Classification (NCBI taxonomy): domain Eukaryota; kingdom Viridiplantae; phylum Streptophyta; class Magnoliopsida; order Santalales; family Viscaceae; genus Viscum; species Viscum album. The sequence goes on along the minus strand of OY728143.1, from coordinate 1,664,490,752 downwards.
TAGTCCGCACTTCCTAAAATGAAATTATCGCGTTTTACCCATAATGGAAATCATAAAGTATGCCATAAATGAGAAATACAGAAGCATAAGTAAAACATAAACACATTATATATCATATATAAATATAGTGACATCTTAATGGCCACCTTTGAAGGTGTTATATGAGTGTTGAACAATCATCGTTTCGTGAGGCAGAAATTAGCCATCCACAGAAACCGTATGTTCTTTAACCATTAGATGTAGGTGTGTGTAAGTGTAGCTCGAATACTTCTTATAAAAACATCCTAGTATATTTAGTATACTGGTGTTGTTACAAAATAAATTAATAAAAAGAGTTTAGGGGGTTGGAGAAGAAAAATAAAACAAAACAACATTAGAGAAGACATTACCTCAAAATCGGGTAACTCTTTTTGATTTGAGCCAAAGGCTTCCTTGGGAAGGGTTCTGCCCAAAGTGAGGCTTCTAGGAGTAAGAGAGGGAAGTTGGGAGAGTATTTGGGCAGAGGTTGGCCGAGCCAAATGGCTTGATGGTGTAAATGAGGTGGGAGAGGTGGGGGCCTTTTATAAGTGGAGAGGAGGGGCTCTTTTGGAAAGATTGAAATGTTACATTATTACACAATGATTTTCGGATTCTAAAGGTCCCACACTTATATAATTCGTGTCTGAGGTGATAAGGGTTCTAAATCTACCCATCCAATAGGCTTTGGATAAGTGTAAGCCTTGGATTTTACATTATCTTCTCATTTTATTTAAATCGTTAAATAATGATGTCATCGCTGCATCATCCTGGTGTCATAAATAATTTAATTTATTTAATTTCTAAAAATTATAAAAAAAATACTATGATGTAGGAAAGAAGAATTAATCCCTTTGTATGATTACGTCAGAGAGTTAATGTCGGAATTCCCTTCAGAACCGGCATTTTCTTATGTCCCAAGATCACAAAATGCTCAAGCTGATGCACTGGCTAATATAGCCACATCTTTAGCAGATCCAAATCGGGACGAAACAACCATCTGTATTGCCCACCGTCGTGCAATTTCCCCTTATGTTCAAGTCAGAACAGAGGAAATTAATGAAATTAGTCCCATTCCTGAACCGTATGGTCATACTATAGGATGGATGTCACCTATCAGGGAATACCTTCAAAATGGAACACTTCCACCTGATAGAGCCGAGAAAGAACAAATTCGGCGACGTGTGGTCATTTTTACTCTTTTTGAAAGCCCAAACCACCTCAAGAAAATTCTTTAAAAACGTGGTTTTGATGGAGTTCTCTTCAGCTGTATTGATGGTGAAGAGACAATGGCTGTCATAAAAGAAGTGCATGCAGGAGTCTGTGGTGCCAACCAGTCTGGACATAGACTATCTGATCAAATTCGAAGGCTTGGATACTTTTGGCCTTCAATGATACAAGATTGTGTTAATTTCACAAAGAAGTGTCATTCATGCCATGTATATGACAACTTCATTCATAAACCTCCAGAGTTGCTTCATACAGCTAAATACTCATGGCCATTTTCCACATGGGGAATGGATGTGGTGGGACCTTACCCTTCAGCTATGGCCAAGCAGTTTAAGTACATTCTTACTGCTACTGATTTCTTTTCCAAATGGGCAGAGGTAGTACCTCTCAAAGAAGTCAGTTCTAAATGCATTGTTAGCTTCATCAAGTCTAACATCATTACTAGATTTGGTGTCCCTCATACCATATTGACGGACAACGGCACCAACTTCTGTTCTTCTGAGGTAAAGAAATTGTATCAAGAATACAACATTAAGTCCAACCATTCATCTCGATATCATGCAGTAGCTAATGGCCAGATAGAGGCCTTCAACAAGACTCTTTCAAATATACTGCAAAAGATGGTGGATAAAGATAATATGTCATGGTCTGATAAACTCTTTCATGCTTGATGGGCTTATCGGACTACCACTCGCAATGCAACGCGGTCAACTCCATATTCATTGGTATATGGAATAGAAGCAGTCTTTCCAATTGAAGTTCAATTGCCCTCACTCAGAATAACCATTTGTGATCAGTTATCAACAGATGAGAAATCCCAAAAGCGGTTGAATGAATTGGAATAGTTAGATGAGAAAAGATTGTGCACTTTGCACCACTTGGAAATCTATCAGAATCGGATAGCACGAGCTTTTAACAAAAAAGTTCGTCTTCGTTCATTCATTCAGGGAGAATTGGTATTGGTTCTCAGAGCACCAATGATACCAGGAAAGAAGCCTCCCAAGCTTGAACCAAAATGGGAAGGACCTTATTCAATACATAAGGTCCACTCCAATGGAGCATATTTTCTAATCTCAATGGATGGAGAACACATCACGACTCCAACTAATGCCAGATTTCTGAAGAAGTATTTTGTATAAACACAAAATATTGTTCCCAGATCCAAAACAATCACATTGGTTCATGATATGTCTGAGATGACATTAAACTATATTTTGTCCTACATGACAATAAACTGTATTACGTCCTATCTACATGACATTAAACTGTACAGATGTTCCTATATTTTGTCCAAGATGACATTAAACTATATTGTGTCCTAGCAACATGACATTAAACTGTGTGGCACTTCCAACGTCCAGCATGAAGATAAACTGTAAAAAGTCCCCAGAACTGATATCCTCATATTGGTTCACCTTAGTCCTAGCTACATGACTTTAAACTGTACAGCACCAGTTCGTCCTTGCTATAAGACATTAAAACTATACAGAAATGGTCCAGTATGACTTTAAACTGCAACTTCGTCCCACATGACATTAAACTGTGAAAAAGTTCCATTAACCGTCCAGCATGACCTCAAACTGCATCATCCCTGGTCCATGTATATGACCATAAACTATTTTCAAATATGTCCAGCAAGACGTTAAACTGTGACGTCCTAAACTACATGACGCTAAACTGTATAAAAGTCCCTCACGTCCGAAAAGACGTTAAACTATATAATCATCAAAGGTCTAGCATGACATTAAACCACACCATCCACAGTCCATGAATATGACCTTAAACTATTCGCACTTTCGTCCAATATGACGTTAAACTGTATTATCCCCATCGTCCTAACTACATGACGCTAAACTGTACAGAAAGTCCTTAATATGTCCTACATGACATTAAACTGTTATTTTGTCCCTGCTACATGACATTAAACTGTGCAGCACCAATAGTCCTAACTGCAAGACTTTAAACTGTATAGTTCCTTTTTTATGTCCTACATGACATTAAACTGTGCATCATTAAGGTTGTTATTACCTCTTATTTCTCACACCGAGTATGACTCACGTGAGCTTAGAGAAAATATCAACCATAATACTCCCTTTGGGCCACTAACCATGTGTATGTCCCAACAACATTTTTTATTAGATCATTGTCCCCAAGAACAACTTGATCATTAATTCATTCTTTAATTGAACTACACGGACTTTTATCCTTGCCCTCCAGGCTGGGTATGTAGGCAACCTCCCAGGGTTCAAGCCCAAAAATAATCTCTTCACATCGGTTCACCACCATCTCATATGATGTTGATTCGTGAAACCGCCCCTAAAATCAATATTTTTTACATTGATTCACTTTCGTCCTTGTTATATGACGTTAAAATATACAACACTTTTGTCCGGTACGACAATAAACTACAATATTCTTTGATTTCCTCATTTGAGAAGGAACCATTATTGACATTGATTTTTTTCAATCATGTTTCATTTCAAAAGACTACGTGCATACATGGTAATGCCTAAACTTTTTACCTTAGGTTAAAACCATCATTGCACTAAAGTCCCCTTTCACCCTTCACATGTACGAACCAAATTTGTAGAAAGGGTAGTTCTAGAACTACGTGGACTTGATTCCCATACTTATGTGATACGTAGGAACATTCGAGTGTCCCTCGAATCCAGTCCCAAGTCTTTTGGGCCTAACCCCAAATTTCACTTTCAGTCCCTTGGCTGAAAAGTCCTCATGAAAACACACACTGTGTATTCATTATTATGGTCCTAATTCTATGACCCTAAACTAAGATCAGTCATACTTTCGTCCTGAACAACGTTAAACTGCATTTCAAGAACTATGTATGGCTTGATTCTCATTCTTATGAGATACGTAGTGAAGTCAAAAATTTCAATTCAGGACCCAGCCACAACATGATTATGGTTTTCATTGACCTATGTATCTCTATATACATTGGACAATACCCATCTTTATGTATTATAATACTAACCTTAAATATTTTCAGATCTTCATAACCCTTTTCATGACTTCTAGTCACAAAAATGTCAAACTTATGAGAATTCTTTTTCCTGACTATGCAGCACGTGCCCATAGGTGGCCTTGCATAAACAGTCCACATAACAGACTTGTCAACCAAAAGATGCTATTCATTTGACCATGCAGCCAATGCCCATAGGTGGCCCTGCATATTTCAACCCCCTAACGGGTTTTGTTAAATAATTGTAACTTCATTCTTGGGAAGAATGCCTCTTTTTTCCTTATTTGTCTTAAACGACAGTATGTAGGGATCCGCAAAAAATAGACATCCTTAACATATTTGTCCCATATCCTTTTTCATGATCTGAAAGTATTCAAGTCTATGGTTTATTCTTCTTCCCTATGTTTGGGTCAGACCTTCGTAGGAGTGATATTCATTCAGTTCTTCGATATTCTTGTTCGGAAATATCTTCTCCATATTCAAGTACCTCTTTCCATACAACAAACTCTATACTTTAGAAAATTTGAATCTCCATAAACATTCACTGGCTTTTAGCACTAGGAAAGTAAATTTCTGGGAGTTCGTTTGCCTGACTATGCAGCACCTGCCCATAGGTGGCCTTGCATAAACAGTCCACATAACAGACTTGTCTGCCAAAAGATGTTATTCATTTGACCATGCAGCCAATGCTCATAGGTGGCCCTGCATATTTCAACCCCCTAACGGGTTTTGTTAAATAATAGTAACTTCATTCTTGGGAAGAATGCCTCTTTTGTCCTTATTTGTCTTAAACGAAGGTATGTAGGGATCCGCAAAGAATATCCATCCTTAACATATTTGTCCCATATCCTTTTTCATGATCTGAAAGTATTCAAGTCTATGGTTTATTCTTCTTCCCTATGTTTGGGTCAGACCTTCGTAGGAGTGATATTCATCCAATTCTTCGATATTCTTGTTCGGAAATATCTTCTCCATATTCAAGTACCTCTTTCCATACAACAAACTCTATACTTTAGAAAATTTGAATCTGTATAAACTTTCACTGGCTTTTAGCACTAGGAAAGTAAATTTCTGGGAGTTATTTTTCCTGAATATGCAGCACGTGCCCATAGGTGGCCTTGCATAAACATCCCACATAACAGACTTGTCATCCAAAAGATGATATTTATTTGACCATGCAGCCAATGCCCATAGGAGGCCCTACATATTTCAACCCCCTAACGGGTTTTGGTTAAATAATAGTAACTTCTTTCTTGGAAACTACTTCTTCTAATTCCTTTTAGCTCTTTTTCATATCATTCCTCAGATTCAAATATTCTTAAGCCATAGTTTACATTTTTTTCCCTCATACTTGAGTATGGTAATATGTTTTCAGATAAATTGTCAAGGAATTGAATCGATTTTAATCCATTTCGGTCAAAGCTATTTCGACCTTAAACATTAGCCCCTTTATGTCCGGCGTGCATGACTTTAAACTGCCCACACAAAAGACAAAGGAACTCTGAATAAAAGTCAAGTTCCAGCTCACTAAATATATATTTTTTAATGATTTAGGTAATATTGAGCAATTAAAAGGTTCAAAGTTTGTAGGATTATTTGTAATAATCCTAGTAAAAATCAAACTATGCTTACTAGGCCCATTGGCTTAATTAAATTTGAAGCAGGTAATGAAAGAATGCAGGTACAAATGATTGAAGACGAATGTGTTTTCCATTGATAGACAAGAGTTAGAAGGACATCCACAGACTGGAGTCTCTTCTCTTTTTCGAGAATTACAAGAGGCTTTGAACATAACACTTTATTTGATTTTACGGCATCCCGAGCTTCATTAGTAACCACCTGGAATTCATTCATTCAACTAGATACAATAAGAGATGCAGTGATACCAGCTCTTCTTGGAACAATTGTAAAAGGATGTTCTTAAGTGCGGTTTGAGAAAATTTTCTGCTGATCAAACAGTGACTCTGTTTCTGTCCAAGAGACTTGGAAGATGGATACATGGATTTGAGAATGGAGCATTGGAAGTGAAGAGCCACTTGGAGAGAGTACTCTTTTCTGATATTGCTCTAATATCATGTTTGTCTTCTCTCCATCAACAATTAGTAGAAAACATTTCAGCCCATGGGTTTGCCATTTTCATATCTGCAAGGGAATGACATGGAGGAAGAATTTGAAAGTTCACACCATTTTTGTTACTCTTAATGCACATCATAACCGAAATAGAGAAGTAGCAGTGCAGCTGCATCTCAGGTGTATAATTGTTTGCATTTGGAACATTGACTCCTTGCAGATGACCATGAACACACAGAGACAGGTAGATGCTCTGTGGGAAATTAAGATGATATTTCTTCAAGTACTTATCCAAATCTGGGAAAGTGTTGTCGCAGATATCATAGTAATCATGGCCAATAATGTTCATCATGTCATCAATCCGCTTGCTAGCCAGTTCATCAGCCGTTCCAATTCCCTCAAGAGCCATTGAATCTTCACAAAAGTTGAACAATTTTAACTCATAAATGGGTTTTTTTTCATAAATTTTGTGAAAGAATTCGGAAAAAATGGCTAAAGGCATTAAGTCACGCAAGTCTAAACATGGATGTGAAAGTATTTCGTGTGTCGCGCTAGTTTTTGACGCGCAAGTATAAACCGCGCAAGTACGAATACCTTTACAGGAGCGCGACAACGAGGGAACAGTGGAAAAGAGACTTGCGCGGCTTAGGTGACCTGCCCGACGAGAGATCGAGAAGGGATGAAGTCCGGAAATCCGGATACTTGTACGGAGGTGAGGCCATGTATTTATAGGCCAGGAAGCCTTCCGGCGCGCCGCACCCAGAGCGCTTAAGACCTGCGCGACGCAAACTTGCGCGCCGCCCTCTGTGCACTGCAGACTTGCGCGCCCCCCCCCCTTTTCCTTTGAATGGATTCGATTTCCTCAAAGTCAAATCCTCATTTCTCTCCGGATCCAACTCTGAGGGGGGACTTTTGTTGACGCTCATTTCGTCACAGAATCTAAAGATCGGAAAAGGGAATATCTAAGCTCAAAGTGATTCATCCTTTGAAGAAAACATCAAAAATCAACAAAGGAAGGAAGAAAGGATCAACAACAACCTCACCGCGCATGTTATCTAACTGGCGTGCAAGTGTACTTGCGCGGCTACCTTGGTCGCGCAGGTGACTTGCGCGACCTAAGTGGTAACCGCCCGGGGTCTTCTTTTTCCAATAAATAGACCCTGTGGGCCCCCCATTCGAGAGGATATTTTTCCAGAAACTCGGATTGAAGCTCCCGACGCCCAAGTCTCTTCTCAAAGCTTCCAGAACACTTCTAAGGTAATTTCTTACCTAGAACGGAAGATATAAAGAGAAGAAGGAAGGCCTAAGTGTTGAAACTTATCAAACACATGTGCGCCGACTTATTTCCTTCAATATAACTTGTGCGTCCCTTTTCTGGAAGAACCTCAAGAAAATTCTAAAGGGTTTTAAAAAGACTCGCTCAAGTATTTCAATGCTGGTTGAAAATCGCGCAAGTACACCATGTGCCACGCAGGTATACCTGCGCGACCAATACTTGCGCGCCCACGGAAGACTTGCGCGCCTTGAAAGACTTGCGCGCCCCTATCTTTTTGGGTTCCCATCTTGCCCATTTTTACCCCTCTTAAGCCATCACACCTTTCCTTTTCAAGATTCAGTCTTCAAGACACTCTTCAAAGCCATTTTTGGCATGATTTCTTGATTTGACATTCTTATCTGAAAAGAATTCTGTGGAATCTCTCTCAAAGTCTAGTGATTTAAATATCCTTATGTCACTAAAATACGGAGAGTTCATTCATTCAACCTCATCCTTTAAGATGAGAGAATCCTAACCTGGGTCTCTTCTTCAAGAATAATCCCCAGTTATAAAACCTTTAATCTAGGCATCCTCCTCAGGAGTAAGCCCCAAATTCATAAAGTTCCCAAACTTGGGCATCCTTTTTCAGGATTAATCCCCAATCAAGTCCTCTAATTTTGGGCATCCTCCTCAGGAGTAAGCCCCAAACCTTAATCCCTAACCTGGGTCCCATTTTCAGGAATAAGACTCAGTCATAACCTTGGGCTTCCTTTTCAGGAGTAAACCCCAAGCCCCGTTAAATTTTTCTTAACCAGTCCTAATTTACCCTTGATTTGGGTTTCCTTTTCAGGAGTAAAACCCAATCATAAGTCCCCTCCTAACTTGGGCATCCTCCTTAGGAGTAAGCCCCAAGATTAGAGTATTCAAATCTCCATGAAGCACATATAACTTTATGGACCTTGTTCATGGATTTTCTCCCTAAAAGTAATTCCTAAACCTTCATCTATATGGGTAGTCATACATGCATAAGCCCCAAACAAATTCTTATGATTGCATCTTTCATGGCACAATTGTATAATTTTAACTAATACCTCTTGTTTCTCACACCGAGCATGACTCACGTGAGCTTAGAGTGTAAAAGTAATTATGACATTCTTCTTTGAGCCATCAATCATAAACATCATACTCCATTACTCGAACTACGTGGGTTCTGATTCCTTTTCCAAAACAAAGGATACGTAGGTAGCCCATTTATGGGTTCGATCCCAACTTTGAAATAATCTCTGTCCTTCTGAATGATGATAAACTTCAAGTGCCCCACTGAGTGGCTTTAAAACCAGCCTGGTCATCATAATGACCAAGAGACTTTTATATAAATGTTTTGAAGGATACCATTGACCAGGAATCTCTAAACAGATATAGATGATTCTCTATTGATGAAGAACCTCGAATACATATAAAAGATTCTCTAAATTTCTTGCATATTTAATCATTGATTGTTAAAACTAAAGGAAAGCTCATTTTATACTTGGTAATGTAATAAGGATTCACGAACATAACTTAAATCTATAAAGAGAGTCCCGGAGTAGACAATAATTCCCCTAAAAAAGGTGTGATGAGTCCGACCTCCCATCCTCTCAACCAATGCAAATTCCTAAGCCTCATTAGTCCACATGCTAATGAGCGCCTGCCTTTGGAAAGTAGGTCCAAACAGATGTGGAATCATTGGATGTTTCCGGTTCTACGAACAAACCCGTTAGAAACCGATCGGAACATTTGAATCTCCCGTCCAGGAGGTCATCCCCGGAGTCCGTACGAAACAATAGTATAAGAACACAAAAAGATACGGTAAAAGTAAAATTATTTAACTTAATGTTAAATCTAAATGATAAGGTTAAAATAGGAACCTAAACATGTATAAATTTTATTGGATGAGAGGATTTCGACCCATCCCCACCTTATATTCGAAATAAATCAATTTGGAGATATTTAAAACCAAACATGAATTTATAATAAAATAATATTTTTAGTTTTTCCAAAGGAGCCCCTCTCCACCCTTATAAAAGGGAACCTCCTCCCCCTCTTCCTCACACCACTTTGAGCCTTAAAACTCGGCCAACCCCTTCCAATTTCTTCTCTCCACTTCCCTAAAAACATCCTAGAGGTTCTGGTCTTCTTCAAAGACCTATTTTAGTGCCCTAAAAGGAGGTATCAAAGAAGCACTTCAAAGAAGAGGTAATGTTTGTTTCATATTCTTTCATCTTTATTTCTTCTTCCACTTCTTCTTATTTAGTTGTTTCATTATGAAGTAATAACAACAGTATCACTCATATAATGCTATTTTATTATAAGTATGAAACAACCCTATTTCACCATCTATCCATCCTACGGAAAAAGAAATCACCACGCTTGTGTACGTACGGAAGACCATCTCCACACTGTGGTGTAATCTATTTTCCACCACCACTTTACTTGGATGGGTATAATGGTATCAATAATGACTATATATTATTAATTTAAAGTGATATTGATTCTGAAATAGTATACATACACTTCAATACAATTCCACGATCATGGGAACGATATCATCGCTCGTGCGTACGTAGGGAATACCGTCTCAACGATGTGATGCGACCCGTTCTACGTGATTTTCATTGCATAATGATTACATAAATGAATTGAGTGAATAAATATGATATATATTACACTAATACAATTCTGTAAATGAGGTATCTATAAACTAAAAAGAAAAATAAGAATTTATTCGACAAGACACGTATAAGAACAAAAAGTAATAAACACCTGAATAACAAGTAGTAATGAAATATTACTAATATGAAGCTAAGAATATTACCATATATGATATCATAAAAATAAGTATGATTCTGTAATAAGCCAATAACATTATTTAAATCATTATACAGGAGGTTCAGACACGTACAAAGCATATAGGACCTGAGGTAAGGGAAATATCACAATCTCATTTTTATCCGAGATTGTTTTTACTTTGGCATTTACTGGGGTGTATTTTATCATCCAAATCCATGTTTCCTCAATATATAATATTATTTGCATTCACCTAAAATTTTTTAAATCCAATTTTACCCTTGGGTGAGTTTTTAGTAAAAGATATGAAAGGAATATTTTGTCGTTTCTCGTACGAGGTACTTTTTGACTTTTCTGACAAAAGTACGAGAAGACTTTTTTTTAACTTTTACGGCATGAATGGATTTTTAAAAAAATATTTCCAAGAATATTCCTTTACAAGTTTTCAAGTTTATTTTTAATCAACTTCTTTTAGTTTAAAATTGTATGACATGTTAAGAAAGGAAAAATGTTTTTGAAGTAGAAAGGATATTTTCCTCAAGAATGGAGTTCAAGTGTTTTATCAAAATTATTTTCCATCTAAGATAATATAGGTTTATGTTTATATCCCTATTATTACATGGATTTGATTATGTTGTGATGGAAATATTTTTATGAATTCCTTTATCTTATATGAATTGTTTTATGATGTCATGTTGTTTAAGAATCCCATTTTTACTACATGTGTTATGCAATGATGTGTGATTTATGATTTTGTGGTACACATAAGAATGGTATCATTATGAGATGGGTGGGACCTATATCTAACTCCAATTCATTGGGTAAAGATTTTATATCTCATGAGATAGACATGGCTGGAACGGTAGGTTATACCGGTTCAGTGAAACAGGACTGAAACGAGGGTGACTCGGTTCAGAAATGGACTTTGTCCACTAAGATAGTCTTGCAAATGAGTCTTGACTAATAATATATGATTCTCTATGATTATGTGTGTATGCCAAAAAGTTTCATGTTTTATGTTATGATTATTGGGATTTCATTTCACTACTATGATTTATCCCATGTTATGAAATTATGCTCTCTTTTGCAAGTTAAGATTTCTAAAATGTTTTGTTCTTATGAATATGATGTGATTGATATTTATTTTTTTTACCCTTACTGAGCATTTGAGCTCACCCTTTTGTATGTTTTATTTCCCCAGGTTAGGAAGATGGTTATTAAGTAGAATATTTCAAAAAGGGACTCTAGATATGATGAAATAAATGGGAGGCAAAGTAGATGCTTTATGAACCAGTTGTTTATGTTTCCCATTTTCTAAAGACACTATACATATACGGTCCTTTCTTGGTTTTGTTATATGTTGTAATAAGTGGGATTCAATTCTGAATTATGAACAATATATGTAAAGTATGGGTCGTTATAGTTGGTATCAGAGGAAAAGGAGGTAGGAATGTATCTGATCCTTGGGAACTCTCACATATGAGCGTTGGACGAAGCATGGCTCTCCGCCCAAGGGCTTCATGAGGAAATGGCTGCCACTGGGGATGGTGGTGTGTCCCGCCCAGGGGGTGTAGCCGCCCATGGAGTGCCTTTATAGGTATCAATTATAGTCCACTGGAAGTAATTCCAGACCGCTATAGTTGGTATCAGTGGAAAGGTATAGTCAACCTTCAGAAACTAGGATGTGAAAGCCTTAGTAAGAACCCTAAGGATAAGTCTAAGCATAGAACACAATCTTAGTGTTTTATAAATGGCCATGAATAATCTATGATAAGACCTTAAGTGTGAAATTTTATTCTTGATTATGTGGTTTTCCTATTATAATTAGTGTTGGTCACACTATTCTTCTTGGTTTTTGTCAATGGCTGGAACCCGAAGGAATCGTGTTAATGCAGAATGCGACGGGCAATGCGATGCTTGTCCCCCTGAGCAACCAAATGTTATGGGAGATGGAATACAAAATCTTGTAGCCATGCTCACACAACTTTATCAAGCTATGAATCATGCAGGACTTCCAAACGATCAAAGGAAGGAGCAACACTCTGTTGAATCCTTCATGAGACAGCGTCCACCTTAATTCAGTGGGTCTACTGATCCATTAGTTGTTGAACAATGGATTAGTACTACTGAAATGATATTTTCAGTTCTTCAATGTTCTGAGCATGATAAAGTCATCTTAGCAGTGTATCGTTTGGAGGGTGATGTTGATCAATGGTGGAATCTTATTAAGAATACGAGGCAAAGGGATGAAATTGAGTCCATGGAATGGGACGAGTTCAAGAAATTATTTTTCAATAAGTACTTCCCTCGTATTCTCCAAACAAAGATGGAGAAAGATTTTCTTGAACTGAAGCAAACGGACGATGAATCTGTTGGTACCTATGAAGAAAATTTTACAAGACTTGCAAGGTACACTTTTGGTATTATTATCCAACCTGAGAGTAAGATCGATCGATTCTTTAGTGGCTTAAAACCAAGTCTTCGTAGGGCCTTAGCCATAAGGGACTTCAATAGCTACGAGGAAATCGTTCGATGTGCTCTCAAAGTTGATATGGAGATTGGAGTAACTCATCAGTCATATGGGTTTGATAAGAAGAGGAAAATGGAATTAAAAGGAAAATCTAAAGAGCACACTGAAAGGAATATGAGCTTTCCCTTATGCTCAAAGTGTGGAAAGAAACATGGCGGGAGTTGTCTTAATGGGGAAATTAAATGTTTCAAATGTGGAAAGGAAGGTCATTGGGCATTTGAATGCCGCGATGATGGGAAGAAGAAGTCTAATGATGCTAACAAAGGAAGGGATACACAGAATGAACCTACTACACATCAATGTTTAAAGTGCAAGGATATGGGGCATTATGCCAATAAATGCCCTAATCCAAGGGTTGATGATGATGGTCGACGTCAACAAACTCTTAAGGCTAAAGACAAGGGAAAGTCACATGCCATTTCTATCAGCGATGTGGAGTACAATAACGATGTGGTGAAAGGTACACTTACCATCCACTCTAAAGTAGAAAATGTTTTATTTGATTCTGGATCCACCCACTCCTTTATTTCTGAAGAATTTTCTAATGGTATCACCGTATTACCTCAACAATTAGATGTTGAGTTATCTGTGACAACACCTAATGGCACAACAGTCGCATCAAAAGTTTATAATTCTTCTCCGATTGAAGTTTGTGGGAAAGTGCTTCCTGCAAACCTTGTGATCCTTTCTATAGTGAAATTTGATGTGATTCTTGGCATGGATTGGATTTCTCTACATGGAGCTCATATCAATTGCCAAAGAAGGGAAGTCACATTTCATATTCCAAATCAATCTATGATCATCTATCGATGGAAGGATGAACATAACCTTCCAGTGGAAATTTCTTCCATTTTATGGGTATTGATTCCACTAAATGAAGGTTATTTATCTCAAATGGTTGGTGAGAAACTCACTATTATGAATATTCCCATTGTACGGGAGTTTGATGATGTCCTTCCGGAGGAATTACCGGGTCTTCCACCGAATCGTGAAGTTGAGTTTTCAATAGAACTCTCACTAGGTGCTTTTCCTATTTCAAAGACACCTTAGCGAATGTCCCCAATTGAGTTGCAGGAATTGAAGAAGCAACTCCAAGAGAATCTTGATAAGGGGTTCATACGCCCTAGTGCGTCACCTTGGGGAGCACCTGTTCTGTTTGTTAAGAAGAAAGATGGATCAATGAGACTCTGCATTGATTATCGAGAACTTAACAAGATCAAGATCAAGAACAAATATCCTCTCTCGTGCATTGATGACCTATTTTACCAACTATGCGGAGCTCAATACTTTTCCAAGATTGATCTTCGTTCAGGGTATCATCAATTAAGGGTCAAAAGGGAGGATATACCAAAGACGGCTTTCCGTAAAAGTTATGGACACTATGAATATATAGTGATTCCATTTGGTCTTACTAATGACCCTGCTGTCTTCATGGATCTAATGAATAGAGTCTTTAGAGACTATCTTGATCAGTTTGTGGTAGTCTTTATAGACTATATTCATGTCTATTCAAAGAGCGTGGAAGAACATGAAGATCACTTGAGAATTATATTGAAGACCCCGAGAAAGGAGAAACTTTATGCCAAATTTACCAAGTGTGAATTTTGTCTTCAAAAAGTTTCATTTTTGGGTCACATAATCTCAAAAGAGGGGATATCTGTGGATCCAGCAAAAACAGCGGTTATCGAAAGATGGTCAAGACCAATAATAGTAACCGAGATCTGAAGTTTTCTTGGTTTTGATGGATATTATCGACGTTTTGTGAAATATTTTTCATGATTATCTAATCCACTCACCAAGTAGACTCGGAAAGGAGTTAAGTTTGTTTGGACGGAGGAATGTGAAAAGAATTTCAAGGAGTTGAAAAGAATGTTATCCAGTGCACCTGTGCTCACACTGCCTTGTAGTGGAGAAAGGTTTGTGATCTACAGTGATGCATCCAAGAAGGTATTGGGGTGTGTTCTTATGCAAAATGATATGGTGATAGCTTATGCCTCACGACAGTTGAAAATACATGAGCAAAATTACCCAACCCAAGATTTGGAGTTAGGTGCGGTGATCTTTGCATAAAAGATTTGGAGGCATTACCTTTATGGTGAAAGGTGTGATATTTATACTGATCATAAAAGTTTAAAGTATATTTTCACACAAAAGGAGCTGAATATGTGCCAAAGAAGATGGTTGGAGCTGATTAAGGATTATGACTGCTCAATCCATTACCACCCTGGGAAACCAAACAAGGTGGGAGATGCATTAAGTCGACAAGACCATGCCAGTTTATCCATAATGAGGATCACAAAAGATTCAATATTTATGGATTTACAACGAATGGATCTTGTAATTATAAAGGAAGGGGAAAATCATATCTTTCTCAAATAAATGTTCAACCATCTATACATGTGAAGATTAAAGAGGCACAGAAAGAAGATGTCGAGTTACAAAAGAAGGTGAGAAATATTCTTGAATTCAACCTTGATTGTGATTGGATAATAAAGTTCAGGAATCAGGTTTGTGTTCCTCCCATCCATGAATTAAAGAAGGAGCTGCTGAATGAGGCTCATAGTTCTTCATTATCTATTCATCCTAGAAGCACAAAGATGTATAGGGACCTGAAAGAGTACTTCTGGTGGGATGGCATGAAAAGAGATGTTGCTGAATATGTCCCTCGATGCTTGGTTTGTCAACAAGTTTAAGATGAGAGACAGAAGTATAAGGGGATGTTACAACCATTACCCATACCCGAATGAAAATGGGAAAACATCACTATGGACTTTGTCACATGACTTCCTAAAACATCCAGAGGCAATAATGATATCTGGGTCATAGTTGATCGTCTTACAAAATCTACACACTTCATTGCTATTAGAGATGATTTCTCTCTGGATCAGCTTGCCAGGATATATGTAAAGGAAGTGGTAAGATTGCATGGAGTACCACTTTCTATTATATCTAATCGGGATCTGAGATTTACCTCAACGTTCTGGCAAAGTCTTCAGTATACTCTAGATACAGAGTTGAGTTTCAGCACGGCTTATCGTCCTCAGACAGACGGTCGGTCTGAGAGAACAATTCAAACTCTAGAAGATATGTTGAGAGCTTGCTCTATGGATTTCAAAGGTGGTTGGGATCAACACCTACCTTTGGTGTAATTTTCTTAAAATAATAGCTTTTACTCCAGTATTCAGATGGCTCCTTATGAACCTCTCTAAGGAAAGAAATGCAAGACTCCAACTTGCTGGGATGAAGTTGTGGAAAGAAAGCTAATAGGACCCGATCTTGTTGATGAAATGGCAGAAAAGGTCAGATCTATTCAACAACAAATAAGAGCAGCTCAGATTCGATAGAAAAGTTATGCCGACAACTGAAGAAAAGACCTCGAGTTTGAAGTTGGTGAAAAAGTGTTCTTACGAATATCTCCCTGGAAGAGGGTCATGAGATTTGGAAAGAAGGGAAAGTTGAGCCCTATATATATCAGTCCTTTCGAAATACTGGATCGTGTTGGGACGGTAGCTTACCAATTGGCACTTCCACCGAATCTCTCTCAAGTTCACGATGTGTTCCATGTATCTCTCCTGAGAAAGTACGTACCTGATCCTTCACATGTACTGAGCTCAGAAGTTGTACCGCTGGAGCAAGATCTTTCTTGTGAAGAACAACCGATAGAGATTCTGGATCATAGCGAAAAAGTCTTGTGAAACAAGACCACTCAATTGGTGAATATTTTATGGAGGAACCACCAATTAGAAGAAGCTATATGGGAGCTTGAGGATATAATGAGGGAGAGGTATCCTCATCTGTTTGTGACAAAGTGACGAATTTCGAGGGCGAAATCCATTTTAAGGGCGGTAGAATGTAACACCCGAGACTTTTATGTTATATAAATCATCAAAGGAATCTTTTTCTACACACAACACTTGATTGGCTTGCTTTACAAGAAATCACAACCTTCCTCAATAGCTTGCGTCGTACGCAATACCGAGTTTCACTAAACAATGATATGCTATTAAAATATTATTAAAACTAGCCGTCAGGAATAATAATAACCACTTTTTAAAATTTTATAAATTTTATTTTTCAAAATGGACGTCATTTTTGGATTCAGAATATCGAAATTACCCAAGGGTGAAATTTTGGTATTTTTATGAAAAATTTCAATTTTTGATGAATAGTGAAACCACTAAGTGGTAGTTTAAAAATTAAATTTTTCATAAAACGTAATTTTACCGCTTCTTTGAGTGGAATTTCGAAAATCTGAGAGACACGGTTGATGTCAGTAAGTAAAATGTGGTTCAATGAGATGAAAATAATTCATTCGGTGAATAGTAACTTTTTACTTTTTTTTACCACGGTTAAAAGTAAATAGGGTAATTAAGGGTAAAAATAATAATATTATTACCCTAACACATGTCCTAATTCTATTGTACAAGTGTAATTCGACCAAAAACAACCTTAGGAATAAAATATGACCATTTATTCCCACTTGTATTAAATTAGGACATTTATTATTAATTTATTTAAAGAAGGGTTAAAATAGTTAAAATCAATGTTTAATAAGTAAACCATTTTTAATATTGGGTTATACATAAGATAAATTTGACTATAAATATTAATTAGAAAGCTAAAACGATTTCCTAAGTAATGGTATTTTATTTGTAATTTTTAGAAATTAAATAATTTAATTTATTTATGACACAAAGATGATGCAGTAATTATCTTATTAATAAAATACTGACATAATTGATATTATAAATACCTAAATAAGTATAATTTGAGAAGTTTTATGAACTAAACTAATTTTATAGGTTAATATGACATGTTAGGATTGATTGTATTAACATTGGTCGAAGCATAAATTCTGTTATGAGTTTCAAAAAAATCAACTATTGAATAGTGTCAAAATTGACATAAAATAGTTTTTAAAACAAATATTATATTATTAATTGTTATTTTATTCATAAAAATATAAGGTTCGGCCAAATGACTTAGATAAGGTTATATATATTTATAATAAACATCTTGGGGTTCGTTTGGCTGCTTATAGTAAGTTTATTAACCTCATAGTATAAGAACACAAGAAGACACGGTAAAAGTAAAATTATTTAACTTAATGTTAAGTCTAAATGATAAGGTTAAAATAGGAACCTAAACTTGTCTAAATTCTATTGTATGAGAGTATTTAGAACCATACCCACCTTAGCTTCGAAATAAATCAATTTGGAGCTATTTAAAACCGAACTTGACTTTATAATAAAATAATATTTTTAGTTTTACCAAAGGAGCCCCTCTCCTCCCTTATAAAAAGGCACCTCCTCCCCCTCTTCCTCACACCACTTCAAGCCTTCAAGCTCGGACAACCCCTGCCAATTTCTTCACTCCACTTCCCTACAAACATCTTAGAGGATCTGGTCTTCTTCAAAGACCTATTTTAGTGCCCTAAAAGGAGGTCTCAAAGAAGCACTTCAAAGAAGAGGCAATGTCCGTTACCAATTCTTTCATCTTTATTTCTTCTTCCATTTCTTCTTCTTTAGTTGTTTAATTATGAAGTAATAACATCAGTATCACTCATATACTGATATGTTACTATAAGTATGAAACAACTCTATTTCACCATCTATCCATCCTACGGTAAAAGAAATCATCACGCGTGCGTACGTACGGAATACTGTCTCCACGCTGTGGAGTAATCTATTTTCCACCACCACCTTACTTGGATGGGTATAATGGTGTAAATAATGACTATATATTATTATTTTAATGTGATATTGATTCTGAAATAGTATACATACACTCCAATACAATACCGTGATCATGGGAATGATATCATCGCTCGTGCGTACGTACGGAATACCGTCTCCACGATGTGATGCGGCTCGTTCTATGTGATTTTCATTGCATAATGATTACATAAATGAATTGAGTGAATAAATATGATATATATTACACTAATACCATTATTTAAATGACGTATCTATAAACTAAAAAGAAAAATATTAATTTATTCGACAAGACACGTATAAGAACAAAAAGTAATAAACAACCGAATAACAAGTAGTAATGAAATATTACTAATAAGAAGCTAAGAATATGACCATATATGATATCATAAAAATATGTATGATTCTGTAATAAGTCAATAACATTATTTAAATCATTATACAGGAGGTTCGGACACGTACAAAGCATATCAGACCTAAGGTATGGGAAATATCACAATCTCATTTTTATCCGAGATTGTTTTTACTTTGGCATTTACTGGGGTGTATTTTATCATCCACATCCATGTTTCCTCAATATGTAATATTATTTCCATTCACCTACAATTGTTTAAATCCAATTTTACCCTTCGGTGAGTTTTTAATAAAATATATGAAAGGAATCTTTTGTCGTTTTTCATATGAGGTACTTTTTGACTTTTCCAACAAAAGTATGAGAAGAATGTTTTTTTAACTTATACGGCATGAATGGATTTTTAAAACAATATTTCCAAGAATATTCCTTTACAAGTTTTCAAGTTTATTTTTAATCAACTTCTTTTAGTTTAAAATTGTATGACATGTTAAGAAAGGAAAAATGTTTTTGAAGTAGAAAGGATATTTTCCTCAAGAATGGTGTTCAAGTGTTTTATCAAAATTATTTTCCATCTAAGATAATATAGGGTTCTGTTTATATCCCTATTATTACATGTATTTGATTATGTTGTGATGGAAATATTTTTATGAATTACTTTATCTTATATGAATTTTTTTATGATGTCATGTTGTTTAAGAATCCCATTTTTACTACATGAGTTATGCAATGATGTATGATTTATGATTTTGTGGCACAAATAAGAATGGTATCATTGTGAGATGGGTGGGACCTATATCTCCCTCCAATGAATTGGGTAAAGATTTTATATCTCATGAGTTAGACATGGATGGAACGGTAGGTTATACCGGTTCAGTGAAACAGGAATGAAACGAGGGTGACTCGGTTCAGAAATGGATTTTGTCCACTAAGATAGTCTTGGCAATGAGTCTTGACTAATAAGATATGATTCTCTATGATTATGTGTGTATGACACAAAGTTTCATGTTTTATGTTATGATTATTGGGATTTCATTTCACTACTATGATTTATCCCAGGTTATGAAATTATTCTCTCTTTTGCAAGTTATGATTTCTAAAATGTTATGTTCTTATGAATATGATGTGATTGATATTTATTTTGTTTACCCTTACTGAGCATTTGAGCTCTACCTTTTGTATGTTTTTTTTCCCCAGGTCAGGAAGAACGTTATTAAGTAGAATATGCCAAAAGGGACTCTAGATATGATGAAATAAATGGGAGGAAAAGTAGATGCTTTATGAACCAGTTGTTTATGTTTCCCAGTTTCTAAAGACACTATACCTATACAGTCCTTTATTGGTTTTGTTATATGTTGTAATAAGTGTGCTTCAATTCTGATGTAAGAACAATGTATGTAAAGTATGGGTCGTTATAGATCGTCGTTTTTCAGGTTGACTCACCTAACATATTATACCTAGTAGAAGATGGTGATACGAGCTATGGGAGCTCCACCTCGTAACGATGGGATTTAGGGGTTTTTATTGGCCATGGTGTTCCTCTTTTTCCTTGGCTTTTATCTCCTCCCTTCTTCCAGTGGTGTGGCCTCAGCAATTCCCTCCTCAGTGTCTGCTGACGACACTCGGTGTTTTGTCGATGTTTGAAACCCTATAGTTGCAATGAAACAGAATTACTCGAATGGCCTATAGTCAGCTTCAGATCATTGTATCATAACTTCATAGGCATCGCAACGATCTTATGCAGCTTTGATGATTAACGTGAATCGTGGTGATTCGCGGAAGTGAACTGGTTCGGAAGATGTTCTGGCGGCTACGACCCCAGAAGATGCGTTGATGTGAGAATTCAGTGATGGTATCACTGGTTCTAAATCCTACTCCTATGTAATGAGGAAATCAAGTTCATGGTTGAATCAAGATGAATATGGTTCATTAGCCCTGCTAAAAGACTTAAGTCCTAGTTGAATTCTTCGTAAGGGTTCATCGGCTCACGTTGAAGCCAACCTGGCAACGCTTTCTAAGAGAATGTAAATTGGTAAAAATTCATTGATTTCACATATTGTTCTTTCTAAAGGATAAAAACCATGGAAACCTGATGATTTGATTCCCAGAACCTCACATTTGTGGGGGTTTTCTAACTGGAAGTGTGTTGCTCGTGGTCGAGGATGTTTTCATTGCCTTTTTCCATCTGATGACTTGAAGCTTCGAGCATGGAGCATTGGAACCCTATTTATGAAACCTGGTTGGTTTCATTTGGATGAATGGTCTTTGTATTTTAATGTATCTCGTGCAATAAATTCCTTTTCTCAAATTTAGATTCGAATTCTTGGGCTCAATTAGGTCCTCTGGCATCAAAAAATTTGGCATGACATTGGCATGTGAATTGGGACTCCGATTCAGCTTGACAAGGAGACTGAGGATGTTCATTTTGGACATTTTTCTAGGATGTTGGTGGAGGTTGATCTTAGATCCACTCTAATTGAAAAGGTAACCCCTTCCACCCCTTTTGATAGCATTCGAATTGATGTCGAGTGTGAAAAAAATTCTATTTTATGCAATGTATGTATGACTATTGGACACTCTTGAGTTATGTCAGAAGAATGATTCGTGAGAGGAATGTGGGGTGAGAGGTCATTCAATAGGCCTATGTCATAGGAAGTCCAATCTGAAGGATTCAATGCTTCCAAAGTCTACTGATCATGATGGTGATTCACTTAATGATCCAATTTCTGATATTGGCAAAGGGTTGCTAATTGATGTATCCTGTAAGGACACTCATAGTGTCCCTTCTAATACTCGGTCTGATTTGGTTAAAGAGCGTACTCCAATTGAGGAAACCCATATGCGGACTCCAGGATTAGGGACCCCTGATGCTTCCCAGGTTGATGTTCCCCAGTCAGAGTGATGTGTAACAACATTTTGATTGTCAGAAAGAAATCTAGAAGCATTTTCAGGTATCTGAATTACATGAGAAATGGGGAAACATTTCTGAGGATGAACAAGAGAATGTGAGTACCCCGAATAGGGTCTCGGGCAGTGGTAGTCATGCCTCTTAAAAGGATACAATCTTAAGTGGAAATCCAAATACTACTGATATTGAGGGTATCTTCACTAAGAGGAGACCACATAAGGATTATTATAATGTTACTAGAACTGTGTCTACCAGATCGTCGTCTAAGGTGCCAAGGAAAGTGGATAAAAATATCTTGAAAATCTTCAATAGAGATAAGTCTCAATATAAGTGGGAGACTGCTGGTGACTATGATTGTGGAAATTATATGTCATTTTATGATCTCTAGACTTGTTCTTGGTGGTTTAGGTCATTTCAGTTGTTTGACCCCACCTGCTGCTCTATTGTACTTTTTTTCTTTATTTTTAATAAATGGTCAAAAGCTTTTCTTCTGGAGGGACTTGCTTGGTTATTATACCTAGTCTACCCTTGTATATTCATAGTATTCTGTTATGTTCACTTTTATCCACTGTGTCACATTAACCACCTCTTACACATACACACTACTAACAATAGACACACACAATAAAAATACTATTCTAAATTGGAAAAGTTGTCATTTAACCATTACACACACCAAAACTATTTAAAACCCTAATTTACACCACCCTCACCATTCATATAACCCATTTAGAAAACATAGAATGAACACTATCATCATCAATAAATGTGAACTCATGGAACCAACTACCACTAACTTCTAAACTTCAAATAACTAATTGTAGAGCACAATTACACCAATGAGCGACCCAATAAAGGAATGAGAACACCGTAACCATAAATATTTTTACCATGAAATCAATATCGAACCCACAAATGGTCATTCTATCAATTGGATAAAGAGAAACTAAGTAGGAAAGACAAATAGACCATGAAAATGAATAAAAGAGAAGTGGAGAGGCTTACTTGAATGATCCTTGAAAATCCATGGCCAAATCCGCCAAACGATTGGTGCCTAAGGGAGAAAGGAAAAGGGGATGTGCCTAGGTTTATGAACTATAAATGGGGTGGGATTTGGTTGGTTTGGGGTTAAAATCAATGAAGGGTATTTTATAAATTTTAAAATACTTAGTGATCTGGTAGGACTCATGGTTTGGCCTCAAGGTTTATCAAACCGTACACCAATAATGCGGCACATTTGTCCAAAGGGAAAAGTGGTCGCACAATTTTCCTAGAGGGGAAGCACACCAATGTGCTTACTTCTGTACCTTATTCATATCCATTTTCATAGGAGCATGGTTAATTCTCACTCCCATGCACTAGTCCATACATATTAGACCGTGTCACTTTCCTAGGTGCATGATTTATACTAACTGTGCACCAACCGTGCACTAACCGTGACCCCCTCCTATCCATCCAAAAAACTGCATTTTCTTCCAAAAGTACCTAATAAATCCAATAGAAAATGATACGATCAAAATTAAAATAACTTAAAAAAACTAACGAATGTGAAATTTCTCCTTACCATGAAAACTTTCCTCCCTCGGAGAGTCAAACATTAGTCTAATCAGAGAATAGATGTGGTTATTATTCCTCTAACCAAGACATTATCTTTCATGTCTCATGATCATAATTACCATGATTCCAAATAATATAATCTAATGGTAAATATTTCACCTGATTTAATTTCTCATGACAACTTGCATCCCTCATAGATCATCCAAACAAAGAAAAATCAGCTTCCATCTCTAATTCATCCTAGTTCAGCATGTTATATAAGTCCAGATTGTACTTAATCAATTACGAGGAAAGAAATATGTCGTGGATTGATGAAAAACATAATGAAAAAGTTAATCAGTATTCCACGTGACCAATTATGTAGGTAATCTAAAAAAATTGTACTTAACTGTCCATCAGTTTCCCCGGCTTACCAGGATAACGATGGCCCAAAAGAGGCTGCCTATAAAAAAACCCAGTCACCCACTGAGAATTCCAAGGATCAAATTCGCTGATTGGAATAAGAATTATGGTGGATCTATGATGTCAAAAACCCCCTTTTGTATAAAATGAACAATATTCTACATCTCATGCATCGGGATTGGCCCCAACAATGATGTCTCACCCACCTTCTTCCAACCTATAGTTGGCTAACACAGCCAACAATAAAGCACCTCAAAGGGAGCCATTCTTATTGAGGATTGGTAACTATTATTATATAAATATTAGACTGATCCCAAATGGATAACCCATGATCCTCCAAAATCTAGTACACATTTATATATAATTTTGTCCAATATCTAATTTTCCCACTCTATATGACCATCTTTTTAAGGATGGTATGTCATACTATCTTTGACCTATGACCCCATTTCCTTATGAAGACCTTCTCATAACTAATATGTGAAAATATGGTCACTATATAAAAGTATAACTAATGGTACACCATTAATCCAAACCATTTTCTAAAAATACAATTGAACCAACTCCTCCACCTTGGTCGAGTCCTTGATTGGAATGAAATGAACTTATTTGGTAAAATGGTTGATAACCACCCTTATAGAATGTCTTCCACATGGTGTATGAGGTAATCCATTTATGAAGTCCATGGAGACCTCATCCCACTTATAGGTAGGAATTGGGAGTTGTTAAAATAGTCATGAGGGTCTCTTGTTCTTGGATTTAACCTTCTGACAAGTGTAACACCAAGATACAAAATCAGTAATATCACGCCTTGTACCTAGCCACCAAAACTGTCAACGCACTTCATAAAACATCATTTTTATACGAAGATGTATGGGCCACTAAGACTAGTTGTTGTCCTTAATAACTAAATTCTACAAATCCAACAACACAATGAAACAAACCTTGAAGAAATTAATTCACTCAGAAGTCCAAAAACATTCAGTGGGGTCACCCCCGTCATATAGAAACTTCATTGAACACTAGAAAAGCTTGTCACATGGTTTTTCTTCCCAAACCCACTTCAAGAGGGAGTGATTAAACAGGACATTATCAAAGAACCTAACTCCACCATACTTCTAATTTTCTTGATGCATCAGGGTAAAAATCCCCATCAAATTCCACTCATCACTAGATTATTTTAAGGCATCAATTATTTCCATTCATCTAAAGGAATCTGTTATCACATTCCTTTTGCTTGGGATATATATTATGTCAAATTTGAACCCATCAAGGAACTAGACATAATGGATTTACCTCAAATTCAAATACTTATAAAAAAATTGAAGAAAAAGCTCTTATAGTCTAAGTACACAACAAAATTATCCCCAAAGAGATAGTGGCACCATGTTTTTAATGAAAAAACACCACTTCTTGTTCTAGGTCATAGTATGGGTAATTCCTTATGTATGGTCATGTTTGATGATAACCAAAAGCCAACATACGGTAATACGACTTCCACATTCACCCAAGAATCGTACCAAAGGTTTCAAAAAAGACCACATACCCATTCACATATTCATGTAAGATCAAAACCAGGGAAGTGGACAAATTCCATTTCATCTCCTCAAAAGATGCTAAACATTATGGTCTCCATTCAAACTTTACACCTTTAGTGGTGTTCTTGGAAATGGGAGAAATAATTATGAGATAAATACCTAATAATCCACCTATTATACCCTTCGAATGCTAAATAAATACTATTCATAAGAACATTCTTCTGTTTCTCCAATGAAATCACTATTTTGGACTTCTTAGGGTCAACTGAAACCCCACATTGTGAAACATCATAGCCCAAAAGCATGACCTACCTAAACAATAAGGTTAACATTGAGAGAATATCATAGAGATAGTGACCTCAATGTCTGACTAACACAATCCTCAAGGGCCTCTCATGCTCTTCCTTGGTCACAGAGTATACCAATATATCATCCAAAAACACAGTGATAAAGGAGTCGATGTACTGATGGAACACCCTATTCAAAAGATCTATGAAAACCACTAGATTATTCATTAAACCAAATGGAATCATCAGATAGTCAAATTGTCTTCACCTACTTCAGATTAATGTATTATGAACATTCGACTCTCATACCCAGAGCTGATCATACCTAAAGCATTGGACGATCTTTGAGATGCACCTTACCCCCTTTACCTGATCAAAGTGTTCATCAATGTGGGGAAGAAGATATATATTTTTTGTCATTAAAATATTCATCTTCTTGTAATCAATGCACATTTTATGATATTTTTTATCCTTTTTAGTGAAAACCATAGGGGCAGGCCAAGGTGAGACACTCGAAGAAAGAATCCTATGGATTACAAAATTTATAGTTCCATATTTAATACCCTAAACTCATTGGGGTCAATATGATTTGAGGGCAGGTGTATTGGATGTGTTCATTGCATCAAATAAATAGTGAACTCCACATGACTCTCTAGAAATTAACCATTTAAATCATTTAGAAACACCTTTTTGAACTCCTCTTCCTTAGGAGGCAATCCACCCTCTGAACCTCTACTGTTATACTCCCACATGAGATAAGAGACCTGAAATTTGAGGTTTCACAACTCTTAAAGTGGTGATCAACCACGTCCTAACTGGGATCCCATTCATGTTATAATACTTTATTATTCCCATCAGGTTCCACAAACATCACTTGCTGTTGATAAAAATTTAACGTGTTCTTTTAAACACACAATCGAGTCCATTTTAAAGATCATGTGAAAGAGATTTATTTCCAAAACTATAAAGTCGCATTCTATCTCAAACCCTGATAATGTGATAATGGATTATGTAATTCTTCAACACTGCTCTCTTTTCTTGCCATGAGGAGTCTCTAACTCCATCGCATAAGGAATGATCTTGGTGGGAAATTTCATAAAATCTGCAACACAGGTAGAAGTAAAGGAATTAGAGTCACCCATGAAAAATAAATCAAGAATTATATATGAAGAAATAAAAAATGTGCCTCATACTATTGCACGTCTAGTATCTGATTCCACCAGTGCCTAGTCAATGTCATTACTGTGAATCGACTGTTCCAATGCCAACAACCAATTACTAACTTGTGGGTCTAACATGATCTAACTCTTCCCATATATGTATCCAACCTTTCACCATGCCTAACCAACCAAATATCCATATCCCCTCATGAACCAGACTGAGCTATTAATTCCCTATTAGATTAGGAACCTATACCACTCTAAGTCATCACACCACCCTTATAAAATCTACACAAGTTCCCAAAACACCCACACTGATTTCAAGGTGTATGTGGAAATTTACATGCCACCTACACATACCTTGGCCTTCCATAATGTTAGCATACAAATAACCCACTACGAGTGGTCACAAATGAAGGTGGTTACGATTTGTGGCCTGATATACCAAATCCCCTCATCTCCAGCTCATCACACATCTTTTTTTTTGTATTAACCATCATTTCCAAAGCCCACTTTTGAAATTGTCCAAGAAAATCTCGGCGTGATGATGTAATCAATATCCACCATCAGGGTTTGATATACTATCTCTTCATGTGTATTCATCGTGAATACGAAGACTAGGAACTGATGGTCTATCCACAATCCCATATCAAAATTATAATCCATTAACTACTCATTATAAGCCACCTAGGTTGTGAAATGGATCAATTTAGTGTAGAGGTTTTCATATAAAAACACAATCTAATCCCCCTGACGGAAATCCAGAAACTCTTATTTCATGGAAATGGATAAGGTATTAAGGAAAAAAATAACATAGAAAATTGACTTGATTTTCATCAATCCAATTATCTCATGTTTCATAACCTAGACCACTATTTCTTACCACAAATTATTAAAACCTTCTATCATCAATAAATCACACATCACTTTGACCACCTTAGGAGTTTCAACAAACAAAAAAGTATCTCAATCTTCTCAATCAAATACTCAACATCCTTGGGGTTTCTTATACCACATAATGAAGGGGTATTGATCTTTTAGGAACACTTAATATCTATCCTTCTCTAGGCCCAATTTAGTTTCATTAGAATTATCAGGAGGAGGTCCAGCCGTTGATGCAATTCCTAGATATCTCAAACTATAGCTTCCCCTAATCTATTAAAAATTGATGTGAGAGAACTCTCTTGATTCTCTTCCCATGGAATCATATGAAATCTTTGGGGACGAAGGATTCTATAATAGCTGAAGAACACAAGGTAACCATCAATACAATGACTAAACAAATCAGCAACATAAACTTTCAAACTTTCTTAAATTAATAAAAAACCATAATAATAGTGATAAAAATTCAAACCAATCCACCTCAGCTCAGATTCCATGAACAATATATATCCTATACATCTCACCTGTAGAAGGATTCAAACCAAATCCCTAACATTCCATGGTGAGCTGAGGCTTATAATGGGGTGTGTTCACCATAAAACCCACTCTCAACCAAAATCTCATGCCTCAAAAGTCATAACTCTAGTCTATCCAAAAATTTACAATTAACATGTTTCAAAAAAGGGAAAATCTACTCTTATACCATTTTTTTCATGAACCCATTTGGGATTCCATAAAATGTGACACTCGACCTAGCCTGGTGCATTGCCCGAAGGTAATTCCCAATCCCCATACAAGACCCCTTATTTATTGAAAATATAAAAATACCAAATCCACTAGTGATGATGAATAAATAACTATAATTTCATTTCAAACATAATTATTTTTTTTGTTTTGAAATACCTCATGCTATAATTAGTGGCCAAGATGGCATTTTTTACAACAAAAACATAGCTACCCTCCTGAGAAAATATAGAGTGAACAATAAAACCTCCCCTACCTACCACCCAAAGAAAAATGTTCTGGAAATGGTATCCAATAGATAATTCTAATGGATATTAGAAAAGATAGTACAACCCAACAACAAGGACTAAATTAAGAAGGTAAAAGGTTTACTACAGGTGTATAGAACTGCCTACAAGACCCAATTAGGTATGTATCCTTTAGGAATTATTTATGGAAAATAATTCCATTTTCTTGTTGAGAAATAACACAAGGACTTCTAGTCATCTAAACATATAAACATATTATTATAAAGTATTTATAAAATAGGAAAAGTAAAATATGGAGCTTGAGGAATTATGAAGAGAGGCATTTGAGAACTCACTACTGTACAAGGTGAAAAAAACCACCCCATGAAAATTTAATCTAGAAAATAGAATTTCATGTTGGAGACTAATTGACATTAAAGGATTATGTGCAATTAAAATTTTCAAAGTGAATGTCCAAAAGCTAAAGATGTATTAGGGGGATTTTGTAAATAACCTATGGAGGTGTCCAAAATCCTCCCATATATTAAAGAATAATTATTATGAGGTTGTCACTTGACATCATTTATGTCTAATAATTTATAATATATTTTTACTACCAATATTAAACAAATTAATATTAAGATTAAACTAGGATAGTATTATAACCAAGTGTGGTGGAAGAGATCAACTAGAACATACAAATAAAAAAGAACATTTTTTCTTACATTACAGTTCTATAAATAACCTATTTTTATAGTTTTCTTTTTTGATTTATTTTCAAGAATTTATTGAAATTCATTTATAACCTACCTAGTTTGGAAGTACCAATCTACAGTCGATGTAATTCATTGATTCTAAAACTATGATACTTTATTGACTTCTGATTTAGTTAATCACTACCATTATTAATGTCTAGTCATAGAACTAGGAAATAGAGTATGAGTGAAAAACGTTAGGTGAAATAAATTTTATAACATTAAGACACTATAATTTTAAACGTAATCTAATATAACTTATCCTATTTCAGATAAAATTCCTTAAAGATCCAACTTAACTAAACGTTTTATATGTCCCTTGAACCTGGAATAAGAACAGAAAATTAGAAACCCAAAATTGATCTCTAAAACAAGGTAACTGAGTGTGTTTCTGTAATTAAATATATCCATATAAATATGTTTTATACACAGTGGGTACTGACCATGCATTTCCCCTTCATTGAGAAAATTACAAAGGCCGAGAGTGAACATGACCCTACGGTCACTATGATGACTATGGGTACTAAACATGAATTTCCCCTTCATTGATAACTAGTTATCCCATGGTAGGCATAGTGATCATGCCTTCACATTACCATTATCACTACTCATGGTCACCCTACCTTTAACAAACTAGTCTTAATATATATATATATATACATTACATAACCTTTTAAGAATACTTAAAAAAAATTAGAAACATATTCCCACCGACCATATTAGTTTAGATCATTTGGAAATATGGATAAATAAACTCTAGTACATAAACGAGCTATATTCTTATCCACTAGGTTACCCAAGACTAACACCCCTCTTAGAAATATCGTAAATTAAATATATCTTCATAACCTGGTGAATGAAACATAAAAATGGGTGATCTCATATGCTCAGTAAGGGTAAATTAGGTAGACATGTATTTATAAACATGGGAATAGGGGTATGATAATTTGATCATAACATTAGAATAATATACCCTTCATATAAGAGATTATAAAAATGAATTATGGAATAAATCTCAGTAGTTCATAAGAAATGAATCACAGGGAAATAAATATCATAAGACATGAAAGCCTAACTAGGGAATAGGACATGGAATTTGTGGTATACAAATAAGAAGAAGAAATACATGGTCAAGGCTACCTACCAAGACCTTTATAACATGTTAGTCTTGGGCTACAAACAGTGTACCTACATCGGGCTTGGGATAAAAACATGTTTACCCATGTACGTTTTGGCTTCGGCTATAACCCATGTACCTTTTTGTTTTTAGGCTTCGGCTACAACCTTGTACCCTTTGGGATAAAATAAAATTTATCAATACCCAATTCATTATAGTGAGATATAGGTCCCACACATCACATAATAACACATATATACATGTTCCATAAGATAATAAATATTATATAACGACCCATAAAAAATAGGTTCTATAAGCATGAAATCATAGCCCATGAAATGAAATGAGTATCATCAACATTTCACCACATCATAACAAATGGAAAAGAGATAGGTTTCATAATCATTTCTCAATGCATATCCCGTGACCATAAGAGGGTTTCAGAAGAATATAACTTGTGGAAGAGAAACAGGTTTCATAAGCCTCCTTCAATTAAGTCATTAACCATTCAAAAAAATAATATGAATGGAAACTTTGGATCATTTCCTAGAAGGGCATGAGTACCATCATGGAATGGTATCACATGCTGAAAATAACATGGAAGGTTATTTTAAAAACGTTTCTATATGATGCCCCTAGTCATAGGTGGAATTCAAAAAAACACATCCAATAAGTTAAAATTATAATTAATCTCATGATTTTTATAAATTCTTGAGAGTTAATAATTAAAAGATTTAGTGATATTCTCTCTATAAATTCTATCCTCATTTAAGAATTATTTATCTAACTTGTAAATGTACACAAAATGGTATATGACCAGGTGATGCTCATCCCGCTGAGAAGTATATTGATCACCAATCATTTTCTATATCTCTTCTCTAAATATAGAATGTATTATATTAGTATCTACGGAATCAGGAGAATAAGTAGGTGGAGGTCCGGAAGAAGAAGATCTAGGAGTATAAAAATACTCTCGTCTCTCCAAATGAGATATCTCAATACCAAAAAAACTATCACTCATATCCTCCATTGTGCTATGGATATCATTAATCTTCTCTACCAACCTATTAATATCTATTTTTATACATTCCATCTTTACAAACATTCTATATTGGATGTGAGTAATGACCAAATTGACTACCATCTTGGTATCAAAATCATTGAGCTTAGTCTCATAATAAATGGAAGACCTAAGCATCCCATCAATGTAGGAGAGAAATATAGAGACCCAATCATATCATACATAGATATTACATCATTTTTATTAATAATCAATATATTACACAAATTACTTTCAAATTAAAATAATAGTTCAGTGCCTTTGGAAACATGGAATCACAAATGACTGGTACATATGTAGACTACATCATCTCCCACTATGATCTTTATAAATATCACACTTCTTAGACATATCATATGTAATACATTTCTTCCTACCCTTGGAAACGAAAACATAAGAAATTGTGAACTCATATTCTCAGTAAAGGTAAACAATGGAGACACATAAGAATAACTTGAACATAAGGGTATCATAACATGAGAATGAAATTTGAAAGCCATAACCTATATATAAAATATTAATATCTTGAGTCATGGAATAAATATTTGAAGTTCATAAGACATGAATCATAAGTTAATCATAGAATGTGACCCATTACAGAATAAAATTTGTGTAAGACCTAGATTTTTGGTATGCACATAAGCATAGAAAATCTTATTTCAAGGCTACCCATCGGGAATTCATAACATGTTTGGATTGGTATAAACACCTTTGTACATACTTTGGGATTAGGATAACCTCCTATATAACCTCTTTTGAGCTTTAGCTGACCACCCATTTACCCTCTTTTGACCTTGGGATAACCATTTGTGTACCCTTTTAGCTCATATAACGTTAATCATCAACCAATGTACGAGAGAGAGATATTGTTCCCACCACTCACTTAATTAAAATCATATTTATCTGTACCACATGATCATAAAAAATTCATAATAACATAACCCATGAAATTAAATGGGTTTCATAATCATTTCATCATATCATTACCTATAGAAAATAGATAGGTTTAATAATCATTTCATCATTTCAGTGTTGAATAACACGTTATAAATGAAGATGGTTTCATAAGAATTATATCATTATATAACCTCTATGAGAGAAATGGGCTTTATAAATATCATTCCATAAATACATGAACCATTCATACAAATAATTTGAATGGTATACTTGCATAATATACCCAATAATGCATAGGTAATATCAGTAGATACCATTTAGATGGGAATTATTTTGAAAGATCTTTTAAAACATTTCCTGAGGAAAATAACCTTTTCATTTTGAAAACAACTTTTCAATGAAACATAAAAAAATTCAAAATAATTTTATTTGAAAATAATAATAAAATATTATAAAGTATGCTTAAAAATAATTATTAGCCATCATGTTGTATAATTCCATACACATTAAGAAGAAGATTCCTTTCACATTTTCTGTAAAATCTAAACAGTCATTGTTTGGAAGAAGATATGAAGATTACTTTCAAAAAACCCTTTAAAAAGTAAAAAATAGGTAAAAAATTATTTAATAAATAATTTTTAAAATTTTAAAATAAAATTAAAAACATTTTTTAAAAATATGTTTTTTATAAGAAAACGGATTTCGAACCGAAGAGATAAATAATTTCGGATGTTTTTTAAAAAGAATTCCCAATTATTTTAAATACCAAAGAGTGGGAAATTAATAATATTACTTTATAATAACATGAATACACCTAGTATAAATAAATTTATGAGTTTATTGAGATATTTAAGATGAGATTTTAACCTCAAAAACATAATCATAGAAAATCCCTATAAACAATGAGATTGTAACACAATTTTTTACCACTTTGGTAATCTTGAATCGTAATCCCATTGAATGAATAGAATAAAATTTTCCATAAAATATAATGAGGATAAATAATTTAATGATATTATATGTAAAAGTTTATGTATATACATCACACAAAGAAACATATGTGCATAACATAAGAAGTCTCAAATAAGTCAAATTGTGACAAAAAAATCGCTTACCGATTTGTTAAATTTTGAACTCTAAACCTCAAGATATAGATTTCCTAAAATGGATTTTTAAAACATAAAATTATTCAAGAGAATTACCATAAAATACATTCATGGTAATTACACACACAACATAAAGAAAAATTCGGTGGATATGGCATGTGTCTCATAGAGGTAAAAAGTGAGATTGATCTCTCATACCTTAAGTCTTGACTTCCTTATTACATGTTAAACATTCCTGTATAATAAATATATCTTTATATTAAATATATTAATGGAAAATATTAATATATATAATACCATATATGGTTTTAATATGTCCTTTTAATACTCATTTTCTATCGATTCCATATTAAAGCCACATTTCGGGCCTTAACTTATTTTTTCATGTAAGTTTTAACATGCTATTTTTTTATCATATTACTTGAATCATGGTGTAATAATATAAAAATGTTCAAAATGATGTAAATATTATATATATTTAGTACATAAATCTTTATAATAATCAATAATATTTATGAATAAGAAAATGAAATGAGTTGTTCATAGAGACGGTATGTTGTATGTACGCATGAATGTTGTTTCCATTTTTTTTGAATTGAATGAATGAAAGAAAAATGATATATTATAATTATATAATTATTTTTATTTCTCAATATATTACATATGTTCATTAAACTCATCATTAATCTCTTTCATGAAAACATGAATGAATCACATCACTTCGCGAGGGGGTAGTTCATCATACACATTGGAGACGTTATTTAATTCCGAGAAAAACTGAGAGTATGATGTTATTTGAGATATAATAATTAAATAATCATAATAAAATTGTAAATATCATATATAAATAACATATAAATGATTATGTCTATCTTTGAGAGGTGGTAATAGAAAATCAAATGATATCATTTCATGAGGTGGTAGTATGTTGTACACATGAACGATGATTTAATAACCCAATTAATGGAAGTGGAGATGGTTGTGGGTAATTAAATTAATAAAAAATTGTATATCTAATAATATAAGGGTATTATATCATCATGATATAATAATAACTAGTGCATCCCCTGTGCATACACACGGTGTCATAAATGAAATATGAACTACAAAATACATTAGAAAAATGAGAAGTGATCAATGGAGAATAATAAATATTGTATTGTAATTATAAATCTATTAATAGAAATGAAGTATAAAAATATAATATCTAGATACATGAAATAGGAAAACATTGAAACATAGGCATGGTAAGAGAAGTTAGTATTCGAAACATACATCAGTTGTCACTTTCAGGTCCCCTTTGAAACATAACTATGGAAAGTTATTTAACCATGAATAGAGAACATAAATACACTTTAAGTAGAAAATACATTTTTCACAAAAATTACAGGTACAATTATGTTCAACAAAAGTGGATGTACAGATCATATTACAATTCATGTCATCAGATTGTTCAGTCAACATCCTCCCAGTAATACCATGTATCATTGATGTTGAGTAGTAGTTTGTTTTGTTTGTTGACAGTTATATTGATCCCCACAATATATAATTAGACATTAATGTGAGTAAATGAGACATATTACTATGAAAAAAATGGGTAATGTATTGAGGTGAAACCAAACTATTATTAATATAAAAAGTAAAAATCAATTATATTTGAAATAATAGATAAATCAGTTCAAAATGAAAAAGAACAACGGTTATTCTGGTAGCCTTTCACTTTTCCCCCATTTTTTCAATAGCTCCTCTAACCCCCCTACCCAGCTCTACCCCTCCCCTCCCCAATCTCCTATTGTATCTTAGCCAATACCTACAGATCCCTCTCCCACCTCTGCATCCCCCATTCCCAGGAACTCCCCCCTAGGAAAACTATTCCCTTAGCAGCCCCCTCCCCCTGGCCAAACTGTTCCCTCAAGAGCCCCCTCCAACATGCCCAGTCCCTTCCTTCCATTCCCCTTCCCAGCCACTTCCCCCACCACCCCCTGGCCATTGCCTTCCCCGAGCAGCCCCCTCCCCCTGCCCTCATCATCCCCTCCCCTCCCCTCCCCTCCCCTCTAACCTTCATAGTCCCCCCCCCCCTCCATTCCCCTAGCCTGGAACTTCCCCCACCTCCTCCCCTAGCCATTGTATTCCCCCAACAGCCCCCTCCCACCTGCCCTGCCCTCCCCTACCCTCCCCTCCCCTCCAACCTGCCCATCCCATCCCCTCCATTCCCCTACCCACTAACTAGAATCTCCCCTAATCCATTCCTCCCTCCTCCTACCCCCTCTTCATCCCTCCCCTGCGCTGCCCCTCCTCTCACCTCCGCCACCCTGCCCATCTTGTCACCCCCCCCCCCCAAATTCCCAGAACCTCTTCCTACCCCCTACTGTGCTCCACCCCTTCCCCCATCCCAGCCCCTTTCCCCACCACTCCCCCTGCCCAACCTCTTCCCCCAGCAAGCCCCTCCCCACCTACCCTCATTTTCCCATCCCCTCCCATCACCACCCCTTCCCTTAGCTCCCCTCCCCTCCCCTCCCCTCATGTCTTCTCCAACCTGCCCAGAACATTTATATTTATATGTAAAACAAAATAGAAACCATTTATTAGGAATCATAAATCTATAGACTAAATTCAAACAACTATATAAGTAACTATTGTAGCACCTAGTATTGAATTATTTGTAAGATAATACCTTTTAATAACAATAACACACTACAATACCTTATTTCAAATATGAAATATGCATAAGAGAAAATCAGCAATAACCTCACAGGATTGGTTTTTGTATTCAAACAATCATGTTGTTTGATAACCAATATTCATGTCTTCTGTAATGTAATTCATGTAGACCATCAAATAATCCAATAAAAATGTAATTCATAACATTACAAAAGCACACACCTTGAATATGTGTATGGGGTTCCTTGAATAACACCCCTCCCCAAGTTGCTATCGAACCTGCACACAAAAGATAAAATTAGATAATCCTAAAATTAATTAATAAGTGAACATCTTTCACTATAAATGAACAAAAAACCTATATATATTAAGTAGAAACTTAATTAAAAACATTACACAGGCTCATCCCCCATGTCCAGCTCCACCCCCCCCCCCCCTCCAACTCCTTGTCCCTCCTGCCCATCACCACCCCCACCCATGCCCAGCCCCTCCCCCCCACCCCCCAGCCCAACCCCTTTCCTCCCCTCCCCCCTTATCAGCCTCTACTGCCAATGCATACCATCACCTCCCCCTACCAACTCACCCCCTACTGCCCAGCACCAACCCAACCAGGCCCATCCTACCTACCCAGCCCCTTTCCCACGATCCCCCATGCCCATCCCCTACCCCCACCCATGCCCAACCCCTCTCCTCCACCCCCTTCCCAACACCTGCATCCACTCCCCCCTTAGCAGCCTCTGCTTCCACTTCATCCCAGCACTTCTCCCTTCAAACTCACCCCCTCATACCTAGCACCAACCTAAATAGGCCCCTCCTTCCTGCCTAGCCCCTTTCCCACCAGCCTCCCCCCCCTCCCTACCCTGTCTCTCCACCCAAGCATGCCCAGCCCCTCCCCCCATGCCCAACCCCTTGCCTTCCCTGCCGCCTTATCAGCATCTGTTGCCACTACATCCTGGCACCTTTCCCTTCCAACTCACCCCCTCCTCCCAACACCAGCCCAATCAGGACCCTCCTCCCTACCCAGCCCCTTTCCCACCAGCCCCCCCTCCCTGCCCTACCCCTTCTCCCACTAGCAGTAAAATACATAAAGTGCCATTTTATTTGTAATACAGGAAGAATAAACTAACCCACATGATATAAAATAAATTATAGGATACAATCACCTGATATCGTATTACCTTTCATATCTGAAGAACATATCAGTCATTCTTTTCTGTCGTGTCTTTTAATTTATCCTTCATTAGCATTGCCATATTTTTTGCCTAACTTTGACCACCAACACTTACAGGTGGGATATTTTGTGATTGATCAGTAACATCTTCATTAATAAATTCAGTTAGTAGGTTTTTCTTCATATAGAACATAGTTAAATGTAGCATCATATGTAGGAGAAATTAAAAAGTATGAATAAAATAAAGGCTTGTAAAGAAAATTATAAGGGACAATATATATATATACCTGAATAAGGGATGATACCGCAGAAGGTGTTTCAAATATAGAGGTAGTCTTTTCACTAAGTCAAAATGATTTATCATTTTGATGTTCCTATCATAGAACAATAAATCATTAATCCAGTTGCATGTTATATACATGCGTGGAAGTAAAAATGATGAAAATGGATTATATTGTACCGGACTATGTTAATGCAAACTACATACATTTGTACAGCCACTACTTTGACGATGTTGTATATAATCAATAACACAAAATTATAAAAATCATTAATTTCACAATATCTCCAACGCAAATTACTAAAATGTGTTCAATTTGATATTGTGCTAAAACGGAACAATCCCAATATCATTCTTAGCCTATTGAAAGAATCTATCCTCAAACCATTGTAAAACATTCAGCTTCCTTCTACACACTTTTTCAATAGAAAAAGGATTTTTAAACATCATTATGAGTGAGGTATTGGGAAAAAAATTAAAGCACCCCCACCCTGATTAAAGTCCATGGAATTCATGAACTAATTTCCACCTATTCAGCTTATATGATAAATATTGTTTTAAATGACTGTTTCTCTCTAGTTTATAGTAGTGAATCACTTGGATTTTGAAGAAAAATAAGGGACTTATATAAATTTAAGTGGACAGTACTCAAAGGGTGATAAAACAATTCCAATGTTTTTTATGACTAAAATTGAACACGGTTTTAACTTAAAAAATAACCGAATGCTTTAATTCATCGTGGTTTCTGCCGTAAAAACTATGTAAAACCAAACAGGTTTGGAATTTATTATTTATTGCAAAATAAAACGTAATTTATTTTGGAGGAAGGAATGCATAATTTATGGTGAAGTGGAAGCATGTCTATGTGACACATAGGAAGAAGTAACATATATTTAGTATATATAATTGATGTCAATATTATTTTTAAAAATAATTATCATAACTGATAAATATATTAAATATTTTTTTAGGTGACATAAAAAAATGGAAGCATTCAAAACAGATTAGAAATATAATGTAATTCAAAACAAAAAAAAAGTATTACCAAAACAATTCCATTTAATTTATGGATAACATATATTCCAAAAGGTTATACTGAATAAAATCATATAACTTCACCAAAACAAAGAATCAGGAAATGCACCCAGAAAATATCTTACCCATGATAAAATATTTTTATAATCCCTCCACAGAATTCATGCTGCCCCTCCTAGATACATATCCTATAATATTAATCATACACATGAATGACATAAGAATAATTGTACTATAGAGATTTATATGAAAAACATTCGCGAAAAATGGTATAAAGAATGAAATGTGAAACATTAAAAAATCATTACAGTATTCAATTTGTCTATAGTGGGGACATGGTCACATGCATGACAAGAATGTAGTAGTAAAAAATATACTATTATCATTGACTTGAATAAAATATTTCTAAAAAGAGAAAACCTCTTAACCTTTGTTCTCAAATAAATGTACCATGACCTAAAAAGTCTTATACAATGATCACTCTCACATCCCGACCTCTTAAATCCTACACAAGAATTCTAATTATAAAATTATCAACTAAACTAAGCATTGCAATGTGTTCCTAATGAAACCACGAATTTTAAAAGGGAAAATCATATAACCTAATTATTCTAGGTTCCTTGATAATTTCTCTGGTCATAGAAAAATTAGATTTAGAGGTATAGTAATGGATGGTGTATATTATTTCCACCATACCTATTTAATTAATGCTTTGTATAGTAGTGTGATATGACTCTAAAAGAAATGTTGAAGTACACCAACATGATAACATGGATCTCAAGAGTGGGTTGTTCCAGTTAGTCCAGGTTACTTGATCATAAATCATTACATTAAAGTTTCTCTCATGCTTCATGGAATCAAAAATATAAATAATATGACAAGGATATGGAAAATTAATAATCACATTTTACTATTTGTTATATTCCATCTCAAATGACATAATCAACTGACAGAATTGAAAACAAAGATAATACTAATTAATTTATTCAGAATACATAAATAATGGAAAATATCATGTAAAAAATTACATTAAATATGGATAAATTTAATCATATAATGTTGTATGAGAAGATATGAAGTTCATAGTATATTAAAAACTTATTTCATTACATTCTCACAACCGTTGGGGTTTAAAATTAAAAATAATACCTAAAAACGTGATCATCCATATCCTTCTTAAATTAATCAATGAGGAAATGAAAAAAATAATGAATGATTTCTCATCAAACATTTTTGAAGGATTCATCCATACCATAGACAATACATCGAATCCTTTAGGCAAAATATTTTCTCATTGACAATGGCATACCTCCTTAGACAATACATCAAATACTTTAGGGATTTCTCAATGAAAATAATGATGCCTGTCACTAAAAGTAGAATAAAAATATTAAGAGAAAACAGCATAAAACTGTCTTCATTGATTCAAATTTCTGGAAGTTTTTTGTTGTAAATCAGCTCAACAAAAATAATCACTTATCATCTTGGTGAGGTTCAGTTCTGTGGTATGCTTCATAGGTGACACTTCCACCCAAGAACTTTTCATAAATATCCACCCTCTTCCCTATAACATGAAATATGAGGGGGGGAAATTCTCAATAATATATCATTATGAAGTAATTCTCAATTACTGCATTCCACTTTACAGTATGAAATATCCAATTGAAATAGTGGGATTTTTATTAGGGGGTAGAGTGGTGACCTTATTTTTAGGACCACTAACTATAGGTTGAAATCATTTTAATCTTCATGTATATCTATTTAAAATTATAGACCCCATTTTATGTTGTATGCTTATGTAAATTAAATAATACATAATATAAATTGCAATCCATTACCAGGTAAACACCATAATGAGGAAAACATGTTCATGTGGTAAATGTTTAGGCCCAATGTAGAGGAAAGCCTGAAGTGGAAAATATGAATGGATAGTTAAAAAAAATACATAAATGGATATAAGAAATC
Source organism: Viscum album (assembly GCA_963277665.1). NCBI lineage: Eukaryota > Viridiplantae > Streptophyta > Magnoliopsida > Santalales > Viscaceae > Viscum > Viscum album. Next base: position 1,664,450,028 of record OY728143.1, on the reverse strand, counting down.
TGTAATGGGTTATGTATAAGCAATCTGCAAATAATTTTGATTTCTAAACCATTGAAAAGAATAAATGAATCATATGTTTTAGTTATCAAAAAAATTTAAATGATAAAAAAATGAATATTTTTCAATTATAATGTTTCAATAAAAATAACTATAAATCAAGAGTACAAATATATACATGAGTGAATTAAACATGTACGGTTAATTTTACAAACCCAACATCAGTTCATCAACTTGTGTTCAACTCAATTTATTCATCATCATTCACAAAAACTGAAATGTCAATGATTTCAATGTTATGTTTAGAAGAAAACAATGAAAATAGAAATATGAATACATGTTCTATTTTTTGTTTCATATGAAATGAAATGAAAAAAACATATTTTAGAGAACATAACAAGTATTGTATATTGAAACAAAATATAGAATATTTTTTCTTTCGATACAAGAAAAAATTGATGATATATAAAAATTAAATATTTATGTTATAACAACCCTTAATGAACCTGAAATATGCTAATCTGCTAATCTGCAATCGGCAAACAATCTGCAATATGCAATCTGCAAATACTTGTGTAAGCAATCTGAAAACAGTTATGTATAAGAAAAATCATATGTATAAGCCATCTAGAAACAATTAAGTATATGAAATATGAAATCTATAATGTAAAAACAATTACGTATAAGCATCCTGAAAAAATTCTATGTATGGAATCCATTGTGACCCATCACTTGGAAACATCGATGCTGAAGACTGCACTGAATCATCCATCACATTCTACTACAAAACACCAACTACACTAAATTGGTCACCACGCCAATATTTTCATGGCCATTAGACTTCGAACTAGAGAAACTTCAGCTTCTCAACCTACCACACCATTCGCATTTTCCCAAACCAACTATATGACATTCATGTCTGAGATGACCATTGGTTCCCACCCCCTATGGAAACGATCCTCCACTGAGTCCGGTGAGGTAATCGAGAAACTAAAAAATAGAGCCTTACCCTGACGGCCAACATCCAAAGTTAACAACCAACAACAAGAAATACATCAATCTAATCAAATCCCAAAAAAAGGAAATATGAAAAAGGAATCGAGAATTAAACCCAAGAGAAAACCGGAAAAAATCCCTAGAAGATGAAGAAGACACTTAGATATCCATGGCTACCAAATGCAAAGCCCAAACACTCACTGAATCTGACCCTCCCAGTCCGACCAAGAAAGGAGAAGCTGATCGCGATTTTAGAGCGCATAATATGTTGCCAGGGAATAACAAATATGTCGTCACTGAAGATGGAAAGATAACAGAGTAGGGAGAAAGACCGGAGAGAAGACCCGAGTGCACCAATCGAGAGAGATAAACTTGAAAATAAACCTTTCAAGAACCATGCTGAAGTAAGAATATGAAATAGGTTACTCATTGCGCGTTCGAGGGCACGAGAACCCTAGGTGGGCCAGAGGATCCGAACATAGAAGAGCCGAAGGTGGAGTTTCTGATTGTGGAGGAGCCCAAGGTGGAGGATCCGGAGGCGGAGTAGTAGGATACAAAGCACACAGAGATGGAGAATGGGGAACAGGAGTGGGAAATGGGAGTCGGGGAGAGGAGGGGTACAGGAACCATAGCAGAACCGGGAGGAAATCCCGATCGGGTGGGGGGTAGGATACCATGAATTTTTTTGGAGGTAGAATTGTAGGATTTTGGGTGACGTGGATTGATGGGAAGGTTTCACATAAGCAATAAATAAGCTAACTTTAGTATAGATAATTGATTTAAGGATGTGGATAAAAAAATAAAATAAAAACACTCATTGATGAACATTCCCTCTTCTTCAGGTATCTTCCAAATATTTTCCCCAAAAGCCTTCCAATGTTATCTTTATGACCAAAATAATGCTTCTAGAATGAGAAATGGGAGGTTAGGAAGTTATATTTTAAGTTATTGGTCAATAAAAATGGTTTTTAGGATGTGAATAAATGACAATAGGGGGATTCATTTTATAAGTGAGGTGATTGTCACACATATAATATTTTAAAGGAGAGAATTCCACCCATATTTTGATCATGTAGAAGGCTCAAATGATGGGAAATAATAGATAATATAATGTATAAGGTCAAAATATGTCTACTAAATAGGGTTTTTACTTGTTTTTGGATATTTATAACTCTTATATTTTTAATTCAACCCCCTGGTAAACTCATTTTTATCTTAACCACTGTAAATAATTTTTACTGTTTTTATAATTAATATTAGTAAATAATTAATTTGAACATATTAGATAATATGAACTATTCTAATTAAAAATATGGAATGCACTTTCTCAAATTCCATTAATATATTTGGAAATTTTTTAAAAAAATAAATCACATAGTCACGACGAGAATGTGGGTTTTAAAATTGAAAATGTTCAAATGTTTACAAAATATTAAATACAATTTTAGTATAAAATTTACTGTAAGTCAGAAATTGGATTAATTTTTGTATAATTGAACTAATTTTACTTTGAAACATATTTAAAATATAATTTAACTTCATAAATAATTTATTTAAAAAGGTATTTTTCAATTACAATCCCATATTTTTCATTATTCCTGAAAAAATAAGACTGTTTAGAAAAATCCCAAAAATAAACACAAATATAATTTTGGCTTAATGATATAAAAAATCTAAGTCTATTTTATCAAATTAATATTACATATGTGTGAAAATTTAGTTTTATTAATTGTATAAAAAATAAATAAATATTTTTTTTTGTGAAAATAGTATTTTCAAAAATATTTAAATACTTTTTAAAAAATTATGCAATTTTCATCAATATTTTTCCATTATATAAAACCATAGTACTTAATTGTGAAAAAATAGTTATTAATATTCATATTTATATTTTTAACAGATAGGTTATAATGTTCTTGTTTGAATAACTATAGTAATAATATATCGTGGTTTGTTAAAACTCAGTATTGTGTGTAATAAGAGATAACCAGCTCTTGTGTGTAACAAAATATTAACTTGGTATTGCATGTAATAATAGTTATAAAATAAATAAAATTTATTCAAATAATAATAATTTATAAAAACTTTGGTTTTTTAATTCCTCAAAATTTAATATTAATTTCTCCCTAAAAATTTATCACATCAATATAAAACAATAATGTTACTTCTACCTCATCATATCCTCAAGTTCCTATGTATCTTCTTAGAACTAATATTTTTACCATAAAACATTTAACAAGTGAGTGGATTTTTTTTGTATACCCTTGTTTGTATAGTATAAAACGTATAAATATTTTTCTTCATAAGAAATATCATGCTCTAGTGGTATGACCTTTGAGTTCAGAACATGTGATGTGTTAGTTATTATCTTCCTTGTGAGATATACATGGAACACATCATAGAGTTGATAGAGGTCTTATGGAATCTCCAAATTATAAGATATAATCCAAATAAGATTAAGAATTTAAAAGGGACCAGAATACATAGGATTTAGTTTTCCTTTCTACCAAAATTTCATAACCATATTCCACGGAGAAATTCTTAGAAAAAACTTGATACTAAATTCAAATTCTAGATCTTGCCATAAATTATAAACATAATTTTTTTACCGACTCTGATCTAACATTATGTCTTTCTAAATGGATATAACCTTATCTAACATGGAATCAGCTATCTCAGGTCCTAATATCTTTCTTTCTCCAATTTCATTCCTTCAGTTAAGAGCTCTAAATTTCATTCTATGTAGGGTTTCATAGGGATCCATATTAATTTTTGGATAAAATATAACTTTATAAGAAAACTAAAATTGAGTAATGGGTTAATGCCAACCACCTTAAAAATCCAATAAACAAGATCTCAACATATTCTCTAGGGTTTGAATTTCTCTTTTAGACCAACCATCTATCTGAGGATGATATGAGTTACTGAAACTTAAATCAATATAAAGATCATGCTGATGAATTCAAAAAAAATTAAGGTAAACCTTGGATCATGATTAGACACAATGACATTAGATATTCTAGGAAACCTTACCAATTTCTTAATGTATATCATTGAAATCTGATCCATAGAGAAGTATTATCTAATAGTAATGAAGTGTGCTGACTTGGTAAGGTGATCAACTACAACCAATATAGCATTATACCATTTTTAAATTTTGGGGTGTCCAGTGACAAAGTCCTTGGTGATATTTTCCTATTTTTATACTGGCATGGGTATTGGATGTCACATACCCTTATAATTTTGTCTCTAATTCTTAATAAGATGATATACCATTCATAGAGATAAATAATCTTTGATATCCTTCTTAATGACATCCCATGAGAAGTATTATTTGCAATATCTATAAATCTTCTTACTTACAAGATGAATAGATAATTTATAACTATGATCTTCCTCTAACAACTCCTTCAAATCTCATATAATAAGACACAAATATGGTTCATGAATCTTATCATTCTATCAGTATTAAGGATAAAATTTGAAACACTTATAACCTTCTTTTGAAGCACTACAACTTCCTATCGTGTAACTTTAATCTTCACTATCATATATGGTTGAACATTAAATATATCAATATAATACTTTTACCCTTCCCTTAGGGTTTCTTGATCCATCCTTTTAAAATACATAAATATTAGATATGGTTTATCATCATCATAGATAATCTATCATGATCCTTTTAGCTCAATGCATTGGCCACCATGTTCAATTTCCCAGGGTGATAATGTATTAAGAAATCACAATATTTAATCAACTTTAACAATATTCTATGGCATATATTAATCTCCTTATATGTAAATATATACTTTAAGATTTTATAATTAGTATATCTATCACACTTTTCTCCATATAAATAATGCATCTATGCCTTTTATGTGAATGTTACCATAATAAACTCCAAACCATGAGTTGGGTAATTTTTCACATTAATCATCGATTATCATGAGGAATAAGCTATAACCAAGTCATTTTTCATAATAAAGCACCCCAATCCCATCCTAGATGCATCATTATAGACCAAAACCCTTCTCTACTATAGTGTCATGTAAACAGGGGTGTGCTAACTAATCTTCATATTTGGTTCCTTGAAATTTTTCTCACATTCTTTATTCTAGAGGAACATAACTCCCTTACAAGTTAACTTGGTCATAAGATTAGATAGTCATGATAAATCATCAAAAAAACCATCAATAATATACAGGTAGACCAAAAAAACTACATATCTAAGTCATTATTGTTAGTTAGGCCCATCATTCAATAGCCTTTGTCTTTGATGGATCTACTAATATACCCACTCTTGAGATTATATTTCCCAAAAATGAAAACTTTTACAACAATAATTCACACATTGTAAATTTTTCATAAATTTTCTCCTTTATTAAAGTATATAGTATAATTCTCAAGTGATCTTTATGATATTACTTTCTCTTTTAATAGATAGAAATACCAACTATAAAGACTACCACAAACTGATCAAGGTAATCTATAAACACTCTATTCAATAAATACCTAAATATAGTGGGGTAATTAGTAAAACTAAATACAATCTATATATGTTTATAGTGTCCAAATATTTTTATGGAATGTTTTCTTACGTATAAACTCATTTTACACTCAATTTATGATATCCAAAATGAAGGTCAATCTTCGAAAACTATTGAACTCTACATAGTTGATCAAATAAGTCATCAGTATGAGGAGGAGAATAATTGTTATTAATTTTGATGCTTTTAATCTCTACATAATAAATTTAGAGTTGTATATATCCATATTTTACTTTAATAAAAAGAATAGATCCTCCCCAAAGTGACACACAAAGTTGAATGAATCCCTTTTCATTTTTTTCCTAAATTTTATTCTTCAGTTCCAGCAAATCAATTACAAACATTCTATAGAGAGTCTTGGAAATTGTTGTTGAACCATGTATGGTTTATATTAAGAACTCATCTTCATGTTTTGGTGGAAGGATTGATATCTCTTATATAAAGATATCATAGAACTTCCTCACAATATTCATATCATTGATTTTGAATTTATCCCCATCCATCATAGATAAACACCCCTTCTGAATGGGAATGAAGACCCATAAAATGGTAGTGATCTCTATAGGGTGTATATACTTATCATCACACTCATGTAAGACAATTGTTTGGTTTAGAATGTTCAATTTGAATTCCCTTCCTTGAAATTTGATGAGGGATTTATGTAGAGAAAGCTAAACCATGCCTAAGATAACATAAAATTCAACTATAGGAAGAATGATATGATTTGTAGGAGACACATTCCCACCTACTTCAATTAGAGAGAAATAATATACTTGAGATGAGATCATTTTACCATTAGGTTTTTTCACTAATAATTCTACATCTAATAATTTAGTTGTAATATTGATACCCTTAGAAAATTCTTCAGATATGAAATAATGAAAATATCCATAGTCAAATAATAAATTAATAGTTATAGAGTGGATGGTAAGTGTACCTATCACCACATCTTTATTTTACCCCTCATTAGTAATATTGATCACATGAGGTTTCCCCTTTTCCCTTAAAATAATATGCTTCTATAATTGATCAGCATCATTAACCCTCAAATTTTGGCACTTGATTACCTAATGCTTTAATTCCTTGGATTTTAACCACTATAGTTTGGTTAGTACATTATTTTAATATTTTGATCTATTTTTATCATAATTTAACTTCTTATCATCATGTTTTAAATCAATTTCTTGATGGACTTCCCTTACACACATAAACCATTTCCTAGTCCCCATAAGACAATTCCCTCAATACTTCATTCCATATTTTAATCAGATATTAAACCACATATTATTCAATAAATGGTAAATATATTTTCATTTGAATTACATTATTCTATTCTTATCAAAACCCTAAGATTGATAAGTAACCCCAACCTCCATTTCCACCTTGATAGCACATCATACAATCTCTTCATTGTAATTAAATCCTCTTATAGCTAACACTCTTCAGGGACTTTTTTTTAAGACACTGATGAAATAACCAAACATACTTTATGTTTTGATGCTAATACCATAATATTTCTTCATAAGTATAGTAAAATTTTCTTATATGTACCAATGGATTCATCATCCTTTTTTATTAGATCAAATAAATCCTTATCTATCTTCTTACAAATAATATGAGGAAATCGCTTATTGATAAATAATTTCTTGAAATCATCAAAATATATGGATTCAATTTCATCCTATTACATTGTATTCTTGATAAGAGTCCACCATTTATCTACTTCAGCATCCAAATGATAGAGAGTAAAAATTAATTTTAAATTTTCGAACATTAGAGAAGGGAAAATATCTTTTTAGTGGTGTTGTTAAATTATTCAGAAACTAGTAGATCATAAGATCCACTGTAATGAGGTGGATATTTCCTAATGAGGGACTCAATATAATGTTGTTCTCCACTTTTCTCATTAAGAAGTCTATCTTTATTCATGGATTGAGAATGTTTTTTGAGCATATTAACATGATTTCTCATTACAGGTCCCATAAATGTTTTCTGATCAGGAGGAAAATAATTTCATTATTTATCACATTCAATTATAATATGGTTCCTTTAGGTTGTATCCACTGACTAAAACAAAAAAAACATTTTATAATAAACATTAATCAAAGGTAGGAACCACATGATCAGGAAAAAATCACATACATAATTATTAAATCATGACACATTATTTATAATATATGAAATCATAGTTTATACAAGGTCATTAATATTAATAATATATTTAAATAATTCATGGTGGTCAATAAATGTTTTTTAAATATAAAAAGCATATCGCATCATAGTGTCAAACTAGCTGTGTAGTAAAGAACATTGTTTTTCACTAGGTGATGATCGAGTCTAGCTCAATGCTAATTTTTTGAAGTAAGTATCACTAGGTAACTGGTTTCTAGAGCCACATCCACTAGTGGTGTCTAGATAGATATGGAATTTCATGGAAACCACTCTCTCTTTCCTTTACCAAAATTCCAATACATTTTCCTATACTTTGATTCAACCTTAGGAATGTCCTAAAACATGTACATAGGGATCTCACTAATGATTTCTCATACTAGTTTACAATGGTTAAGTAAAAAAATATACTATTTTACAATGGTTGACTAAATAAATAATAACTATAGAAACTTCAGATTATCAAACATTGATATTGTAACATTTTTATTAATATTAAATACATTACATAATCACACTTCTGAGGAGAATAATAGCTTTTTTTGATATTTTGAAACACAAACAACTAGTACATCGATCGACCACATCATCTCCCACTATATTCATCATGACTAGAACCCTTTATAGACATATCATACATAATACATTTTTTCATAACATGTCGAAAGTAAACATAATAAAGGGTGATCTCATATGCTTTGTAAGGGTAATAAAGGTAGATAAATTAGAATAAATTGAATATAAGGGTATGCGAAAATGAGCATAACTTTGGAAAAACATACCCATATTATCAAATATCATACTATTGAGTCATTTCATAAATATTGGAAGTTCATAATATATGAATCACAAGGGAAAAAAAGAACATGATATGAGATAATAACATTGGAAGAAGAAATATATTTTGGGAATACACGTAATCATAAAAACTCTTATGTCAAGGATACCAACTAGGACATTTATAAAATGTTAGACTTGGGATAAACACTATTGTGGCTTCATTGGGCCTTTTATAACCTCCCATGTATTATATTTTTAGGCCTAAAAATCACCCATTTACTATCATTCAACCTTCATAGAACCTCCTTTGTACCCTTTGAGATTATATATCATTAATCATTTCTCAATGCATTTGATGGAGATATAGGTCCCACCCATCACATAATGATAATCAAACATATGTGTTCCACAAGATCATAAAACATTCATCATGTAATTACCCTTGAAATGAAATCGGTTTCCCAAAAATATCTTCATATTGTAACCTATGTAAAAGAAATAGGTTTCATAATCATTTCATCTTTTCATCATAGCATAACCAATAAAAACGAAATGGTTTCATAAGATTTCTATGATGGTATAACTCATTGAAGATAAATAAATTTTGTAAATTTAATTCCATCAAATCATAAACCATTCAGATAAATAATATAAATTATATCCCTGCATCATATCCCCAATAAGGCATTGGTAACATCAATAGATTTCATCTTAAATGGAATATAATTTTTAAATAGCATTTAAAACATTTCTTATGGAAAATAATCATTCCATTTTGAAAAAAGAAATTATTTAAAAAAATAAAAAATTTAAAATATTGTTCTTTAACAATAATGATGGATTATTATAAATTAATCATAAAATAAATTATTTGTAATGGCGTTGGTTTATTCCGTACGTGTTAATATAAAAATTACATTCACATTTTCAATAATATACAAATACTAGTTTTTTCAAAAAATGGTATGAAGTAATAATTTGGAAAAAAAGTAAATAATTAAAACTTGGGTACAAATTTCTTTAATAAATAATTTGGGAAAAAATTTAAAAAAATTGATAACTTTTTTAGAAAACATAGATTTGGAAGAAAATGAATTTCAGACCAAACATAAAAGTAAATTCATAATTTATTTATATCATTTTTTCGGTTATTTTAAGTACCAATGAGTATAAAATGTTACTATTAATTTTAAATATCCTAAATAACTAGTGAAGAAGAAAATTAATGAGATTCATTAGAGGTGGATCAAAATATCTTACAATGAGAACCATAATCCAAAACAATTCTGATAAATAATTAGATTCTAATATATAATCATTACCACATTGATAATCCTGAATCGAAAGCCCCATGAAGGAATAACATAAAAGGAAACCTAAAATATCATGGGGATAAATAATTTCGTTATATTACCTTGAAAACAGGTTTTATATAGTCCTCCTAAAATAACATAGGTGCATAATATAACAAATGTCCCAAAGATGTAAAATTGTGTCAAAATAAATGTACTCATTTGTTATCTTTTTAAAGGTAAACCTTTTGAAAGAGATATATGAAAATGGATATTTAAACCGAAATAATTTTCATAATAAAAATCATAAAATACATTCATGGGATGTATACCCACCAAATAAAATAAAAAGGTGGTGAATATGGCATGTGTCTCACAGATGTAACACATGATATAAAAATCTCTTACCTTAAGTCTTGAATTCTATTGTACACATTCATAAATCATGTATAATAAATAAAATATTATTATAAATACACTATATAAAAATATTAATATATATAATACCATCTATTATTTTTTAGGACCATTTATTACCTGTTTATTAACAATTCCATGATAATGTCATGTGTCAAGCAATAACTACTTTGTTTACTGTGCATGTTTTGACTTGTTATTTTTGGTACACTTGGATAACTAATGGTTTAATCACTTAATATATGTTAAAAATTATATAAATATATATTATATTATTTATATACATTTTTATAGTAAACCAGAATTTTTTGAGAAAATAAGTGAAATGTGTCGTTCATGGAGACGATAGGTTGTGCGTACACATGAATGTCGTTTCAATTTTCTTTTGAAATTTAAAGATAGAAAGTAAAATGATATATTATCATTATAAAATACATTTAATGTCATATATATATAATATATAAAATTTTTTCATTAAATAAATCCTTAAACCCCATACTTGTAAAGCATTAATGAATCATGCCGCTTCGCGAGGTGGTAGTTCATCGTAAACACGAGCGATGTTATCATATTCCCACAAAATGCAGAGTAAGAATCTATTTTTGCAATAAAAGTTAATAAATCCTAATGAAATCATAAATATAATATATAAAAAATCCATCATTATGTCTTTCCTTGAGATTAGTTAATGGAAAAATGAATGACATCGGTTCGCGAGGCGGTAGTCGGACACACACACGAAAGATGATTTCATAATCTATTTGATGGAATTATATATGTTTTTAGGTCATTCCCTTAACATGAAAAATATCATTATATGGGATATAATTGTATTATAACATCATAGTAAAATAATAATTTTAGTATGTGGAGTATGTAATAAAAAACGTGTGTTGATGAACGTTGCCTCTTTTCTGGAATCCTTTTTCAGTTTTCACTAAAATACTTCTTATGTGGGATTTAAACCCAAAATAAAGCTTCTAGTATGAGATGAGTGATATTGGGAAGTGATATTTTCATGTATTTGATGAACTAAGGGTGTTTGATAAAGTGAATAAGAGAGGATAGTGGGTGGCCTTCTATATTCGAGGTGAGTGGCACACTTGTAATATATAAAAAGATAGAATCCCAATGACATTTGTTTCATGTCACAAGATATCAATAATGGAAAATTATAAATAAAATAAAATATAAGGTCTAAATATACCCATAAAATGTTGGGTTTTCATGTTCTGTGTAATTTTTAACCAATAATAGTTTTGTTTAACCCCCTGGAAAGCACATTTTTAGTATAACAATGGTAAATAATTTTTATTGTTTTTACTAGACATTCTGGTCAAAAAAATTAGGTAAACTTTTTAGATAACATAAATTATTATGATTCCAAATATGGAATTTATTTTCCAAAATTCTGTTCACATAAGTTGAAAATTTTAATTTAAATTTATCATATATACTCAACGATAAAGTGGATTTTTAAAATAAAGAGTTTACAATGTTTGAAATGTTTTTATATTAAATTTTAAAATGAAATTTATTATAATGACCAAAATTGGATTAATGGGTGTATAATTGAACTAAGTTTACTTTAAAAATAATTTAAAATATAATTTAACTTTATAAAAAAATTAATGAAAATAATGTTCCCAATTAAAATTCTGTTTTTTCTCTATTCTCATCAAAAAATGATGCTTTCCATAAAAAACAAAAAAATTCACCTTATGATAAATTTTAAAAGTTGATTTAAAAAATTAATTTAATTTTATAAATTTTTATTTTCTATAAGTGTGGAAGCATTATTTTTTTAAGCTTCTCAATAAGAAATAAAAATTATTTTTTGAGAAAATAGTATCTTGAAAACATATAAAGTCTTTACTAAAAAAAATGTACTTAAATATTTCTTTATATAAATCCACTATACATGATATTTAAAATTTTTATATTAGTATTAAAATAAATAAGTGTAATGGCTATTTTATAATGGTCTTGTTTGAATGAATATAATAATAATACTTAATGGTTTGTAAAAATTCAGTGTCATGTGTAACATAAAATAACCTTGTGTTGTGTCTATTGAAAACAGAACTTGGTGTTGAGGGTAACACATGTTATCAATGAAGTTTATTTTATTTAAAAAATATATTATCCATAAAGAACCCAGGTTTTTTATGAAATCCTTCTGTAACAGAATACAGATCATCCGTTCTCACATATCTGGAATGAGGAGGAGGAGGAGTATGAGGTGGAGTCCACTCCCGACTATGCATAGCTATATCTTTATGTCTATTCTCCCTTATATCAACTTCTCAAGAAAATAGTTCCAAATGGTCTTCTAAAAAAAATCTCTAGAAATAATCTCTTAGTAACACTATGTTCAAAAAAATTGGAAAGTACCCCATACTCTGGGGTAATAACTTTATCATCATCACCATCCACATTTAAATTAGAATACTTCAAAAAAATCTTAACAGATCTTGAGGATTTCGTCCCCTTAGTTGTTACTCCATCCGCATCTATATCTAAGGAAGCTGGGTCAATATGGTTTCCATAAGCCTTACTATATTGATCACATCTATAACTAGATCCCTAGATAATAAAAGATAGAGATATTCCTTTCTACTCTCCATTGGTAGATCTTACGGAATTAATGAATCTATGATATCAGAAAGACTTATCATCCTTATCTCTTACATTAACATCAAACACTAAATCATCTTAAAGAAAAAACCTATACCCTAGATTCTATGAGGAAGATCTACCGACCTTATCATCATTACAAACTTTAGTCACATCTAAATCATTATTTTCTCTCTACAATGTCACTCTATTAAAAGGGATAGAGGTGGACTGGCCTATCCATTTGACACATTGGGGAACTTGGCCATATAAGAGTAAATTCTCTCTTCCACTAAAAAATCCATTGGTTCTTATTCCACAACTATACCTTCTTCAACATCTACCTCAACTTCTTCATCTTAGGAGTACATTAAAACCTCATCTAGCTCTAAGACATGGTTATCTTTGTCTCTCAATCTAGTAGGATTCCGCACTCCATTATACTTCTAATAAATTTTATCATTATCTATAACCCACATTTTTATCAAAGGGTTCTAGTTTACCCTCATCATTTTTCAAGTTACCTAACTAATATATAAACCACCACATTTAGTCACTTTATCTTTTATTTTAGGTACAAGTAATATTATTTCCAATATAGAAGATATCATCTTAGGAGAAAAAAATAATTTGATCATGTGGAGTTCCTTCTTAGCTCTAAAATATGTAAAATCTTATATTTACATATATTTAAATTATATACAATTTTTATAAGAAATAATAAAAAGATATCATGATACCTCATTTTGATAAAATCCCACATCCTAGGATAGAGAATGTGTTTTCAGAACATGAAAAAAAATCATCATTCCTCATCAATTCCCATAGTTGTAGTCCTTTTAAGAGTGGCTGTAACACCCCTTGATTTTTTTATATGTGTTTTTTGAATTAATTGAATAATTTTTATATTCTTCGTTTCACACAATAGTGAATATATCATGTGTCATGTGAAGGAACTAAGTTTGGATTACATTATACGCAACACAGATTTGATTATGTGATACATGCACCACATAGATTATCTTTGTATATGCATAACACTATGATTATATTATGTTACACACAATTCTGATTTCCTTTGATTGCATGTGTTACACACAAGACATAGTTTTACCAAACTACAATGTACTATTAATATTATTGTAAAAATATTATTATAGTTTTCACCTATCATTTAACATGGAAATTAAGAATAATATTAATTAAAATTTTAAAATATGATTTAAATATGTTTATAAAATGAATCATTTGGTTATCAATTATCTAAAAATGGAAATAAGAACTATTTGAAAATAAATAAAATAATTTTCTATAAATAAACACCATATTCTCTAGATAAATTAAAAAAACCAATAATGATGAATTATTTTAATATATTGTATATTAAAGAAATTTTTTGACAATCAAAAAATATATTTGGTATGCATAAGATAAAAATAAATCCAATTTCTTAAATAAAAATAGGGATTTTTCTAAAATGTAATTTTACCATTCTTAGAAGGTGAACCTATATTAAATCAAATTTTGGAAAGTTTGATAATTTTTTTGAAAAAAAAACATTTTTGGAATAATAATATAAAAATATAATTTGGGTAAATTGTTTTTTATTTTTCTGATAAGTTTTTTTAATAGTGAAAAAACTGTATTTTAATTCAAAAAATATTTTTTATCTTACTTATTTATAGAATTAGATTATATGTAAATTTCATAAAGTTTTATAAGATTAATTATACATAATTTAATATAATTTACATAATTTTAACCAATTTATCATTGAAAATTTATATAAACATATTTCAAACTTTTGTACTTTTTCAATTCCTAAGCCTTTTGTCTCATCCAATCTGTAAGATTAATTTAAATTTAATTTCTGCCACTTATTTGATTAAAATTTAGAAAAAACGATTATAAATTTATTATAATAATAATTTATAATTTTTAATACGTTCATATTAGCTTTTGAAAAAAAAATTAGTGAATGTAATTAAAATCAATAACAATTATTAATGTAAAAAACAAGATTACTTAATAGTTAAACATTAATCATAAGAGTCTATGTGATCCAGATACTTGTTTAGAATTAATTTTCAATAATTATTTAGACCAATTACCCTAGTTTCATTAATTTTAAAAATTATTTCAGGCACATGATGTAAGGGAGTCATCTAAATAGTGTTTTCCTTTTTTATTTACATAAATACAACTCCTCCTTGACTATAAATGGGAACTAACCCCTCTCACTTACTCACACCTCTCAAGAAACTTTAGATAAAAAAATACTACTAAATAAAATCCCATCATCCCTAATTTTATCCTTCAATCCTCCATTTATTCATAAATCCAACCATGGAATCTATTTGATGTAAACCAAGAGTTGTTACCCAAAGAAGAGGTAACATCCTTCCTTAATATCCTTTGTTTTATTTTCATTATACATACCTAAAATATTCTTATTACATTCTTATATAATACCCTTAGTAAGAAAAATATTAATATATGTTGTTTTTATACTTTTTTTTACCTACACCTACACACACTTCCATCAAATGGGTTATGGACATACCGTTCTTGTGTATGAGGTTCTACCGCCTCACGAAATAAGGTCGATCGTTTTTTTCCTTTACCACTTATCATAGTTAATAATTATGATGTAATATCTATTTTTATATGGTATATATGATATTTTTTATTTATTTAAGATTCTTTAATTATTATATAACACATTCCTTCATTCTTTTCATTTTTTGTAAATACTATAACTCCATTTCTGGACATGTAGATTGCTACCTCCTCAGATTGATGTGATTCATTCACACTCTACATAAAATTTATTAAGGATGGGTTTATTAATATGATATGATATATATGAAATAATAATTATACTTGAATTAACATATATATACATATATTTCATTTACTTTCTTTTTTAAGAAGATAATTATACGAAAACACCATCCATGATTATGTGTGGCCTACCATATTCTTAAACACAGTATTCCATTTCATACATATATATTTTATAGATAATTATATATACTAAATTTATATATAATTTATCTAATATTTTAAATTATTTAAATATGTAAATCACGATCTAATTAATAGGATCAAGAATAAAAATTCAAAACACAGAACAAACATAAAGGATGTATTACCCGAAAAGTAACAATAACATGGGGTTGTTAATAAATAGGAAATATAAAGTCATAAACAAATCATATATGGTATTAGATATATGAATATGGTTTTTGGTAGATTTATAATAAAATTATATATATTATGCAATATTTTATAATGTGTACAAAGAAAGTCAATACTTAAGGTAAGGGAATCTCAACATACTTTTTATTTCTATTAGATACTTCCATATTCACCACTTGCTTCTATTGTGTGGTTTATATACAACCATATGACTTGTTATATCATTAATTTCATTTTTTAATGATATTAAAAGATTAAAATGATTTTATTATCTCATTTGGATCATGATTCTAATGTTACTTAAGTAGTAAGGGTTTTCTTGTCTATGTTTTATTTCTATGAGACTTATGCCTTATTCACCATTTATTTATTTTTTGTGGTGTAAATAATAAGAAATGATATATTTTATTATTAATAAAATTAAATTTAGGAGTATTTACATATCCATTTGATGATATTTATTTCATATTTTTTATGGTTTGATATTTACTGAATCGGTAAAGAAATTTTCCCTCAATTTTCCACCTTTGAGGAGGATGTCAGTTTATACAACTATATTTTTATATGAGGAGTATATACTATATTTTATATGTTTTATCTTCAATTTTTATCATTTCATTATATTTTATTCATCATGTATTGATATTCTCTCATTGGGGTTCTAATTTAATGTTACCAAAGTGGTAGGGTTTTATTGTTATAATCTCATCGTTTATCAGGATTGTTTTCGATTATGCTTCCATTAATGAAATTTAATGATCCATATATAAAGAATTCTCATGAATTTTCTTATCTTGAGTTATTTAATGGTATATCAATGTAATGGTACCATTTTTTCACTCCTTCATCTTAATATAATTATGAAAAAATTATAAAAAAGTGAATTTATTTCCCCATTTGTTTAGAAATAAATGTTTATTAAAAATTGTTTTTTATAAAAATGTTTCCAATTTTTTTTTTTTATTATCCTATGATGTTTAAAGGAAATTTTTTACCCATGATTTAAATTTTTTAAAAACTATTTTAAAAGGAATATCCTTTTGGTTTTTTTGATAAAGGTACATTTCTAACCTTTTAAAGTGTAAAAGAATTTTATAAATTTGTGGACCTACCCATCATCGAGAATGTCTTTTCTTTGAAGAATCATTTGTAATTTTAATATTTATTTTTAAATAATTTTTTTTTATAATATTCCATGGATTCATTGACTCTAATTATTTTTAAATAAAATCGGTTTCAAAAATGTTTTATGTTTTAAAATGTGTTTTAAAATGTTTTCAATCCTTCTTTATATGTTTTAAAATTAATTTAAAATATATGGGTTTTCAAAATGTCTTTGAGATTCATTATTAGTTTTTAAATATATTTTAAAATAAAAAGGTTTTAGAAATGCATTGTGTTTTTTAGAGATTTTTTCAAAGGGAAAAATATATATTCCTCAGAAATGTTTTAAAATAAATTATAAATCTCTCTTATTAGAAAAGGATTTTTCAAATGGTTTTCTAAAAAGTATTCTCTAATAAAGGATAATTTCCTTATGAAATATTCCATTTGATTTGTAAAAATATTTATCCATCTTAGATGACATAAGTTTTTTTATTTAATGCCTTATTGGGGATATGATCCCGTAATACCATTCATATTATCTCTTGAATGGTTTATGTTTTAATGGAATGTTGTTTATGACATATATTTCTCTTACATGGGTTTTTTGATTTTGAAACTAGATTATTTACATGGGTTATTCTTTGATGAAATAATTATGCGACTTATCTATTTTCCATAGGTAATTATAAGATGAAAATTTTAGGATTCCCATTTAAATTAATGGGTTATGATATGATGTTTAGGAAATCCATTTATTTTTATAGGTTATGATATGATGAAATTTTTTTACCTTGTGGAACATATGTGTATGATTTCATTATGTGGTCTATAGTACCTATATCTCCCACCAATACATTGGGTAATGATTTATGTATCATAAGATTATGAATGGAAATAAGTCTATGGGATTTATCAAAAATGGGAAAAAGATAAATCATGATCCAAATGGGAAACTTGTGTGTCTTGATCCACTATGGGAAGATAGGGAATCCGAATCCTCTATGTTAATATGGAGAGACCCAATCTACTATGAGAAAATATAGAAAGCCAATCCACTATGGGAAGATGGAGAAACCTAATCCACTATGGGAATACGGTGATACCTGATCCTCTATATGGAAGGGACAATGGATGGGGATGGTGGTGTATCCCTTCATGTTGGTGTAGTCCCCGTAAAGTGTCCTGATTAGTTTTCGAAATGATAATTAACTCAAATAGAATGTTTTTATATTGTTATGTACATTACAGAAGTCTATGTATTATTACAATTTTTTCTCTTAAGACTCACGTTCATTGATTTACTTATGATTCATGACTTATTAACTACAAATCTTTATTCTATGATTCATTATTATGATCTTTGATATGCATGGTATGACCTTATAATGTTATGATCACATTTTCATACCCTTATACTAATATGTAAGCCTGCATATCCACATTTTTTTACCTTTATTGTGCATAAAAGATCACCCATTTATTGTGTTTCTTTCACCTATGTTATAAAGAATGGTTTTATGTATAAGTAATAAAAGTGGAAGATCAGTGTGGGAAACATTGAGAATATGTCACCAAGTTATAATATTTTTTCTAATGTTTACAAATACACTAAAATATTATGGTTCTCAATCATGTGATTTTTTTAATCAACTAAATATTCATTAAAATTGATTTAATATCCATGTATGTTAAGCCTAGTTCTTTATTTTGGACTTCATAGTTAACTACAACTAGGAATCCTCAAAAATTATATTTTATCAATCAATTAGGAAATAACCTTAATAGTAATTGTAAATTCCTTCAATTGGAACACTCAAGAATCTTTCATACAACTTTAAATAGTATGTATGCTCATTTCCATCTATTACTATCATCATAACATCCTTTTTCTCTTCAAACTCATACTCTACAAAATAATAGAAATTGTAAACCAACCTATTGTATAATGGTCAAACATTCCACAAGAACCATTCACCCCAGCCCCAGTCCTGGATCATATCCCATGTAAGAAACATTCTCAAAGAGAACCATGTGGATTTTATTTCTTTCACGGTGATGACATCTCAAGATGCAAGCTGTGGTTTGTTTTAGTTCTACAACATGTTGATTTAATTCACCTCAATATTTATTTGTTGGATGTAACTCATCTACATATCCACTTGCATACTTCAATTGCGTCATTTTTTCACTAGTTTGAGGGAAAAAAGTTATATGGCCATTGATCAAGAGATAAATGAAAAATATATTCAAATAATCCACATAAGATAAAGGCCTCTCGAACAATACTCATAATTATTTTTTATCATTTAGGAATTTGAAATTGGAAAAATTTTATAATAAAAAAATAAAAATAAATTAATATCAAAAAATGTTAATTACAGATAATATAAACTATGAACTAGCAATGATAGGTCCTAAAAATATGTATGATGGTATCATAAAATGGTAGTTTTCCATGGTCTCATCTGAATGGTAGAATTTTACACTACCATGCCATAGTAGCATGTAATGGTAATATATATTGGTATCACAACTCATGGTTGATACCATCATCAAATTCAAATATTAGATACTAAGGATATATACTAATGGTAGACACCTATTGTATATTCCAACAATATAAACCAATAGAAGGTACCAATGTTAGAAACCAAAAGTAGAAATATTTCTTGTAATATTTCCATAACATAAAAAAAATTAAAAATTAAATAATAACAAATATTTATCATTCCATGTTCTTGTAACATATAGCACATTCTATCAAAATTCAATGTCTTTTTTGAATATTTTAGTAAGATAATTTTCAGTACCTTTGAACTTAATATTTATATCCCCCTTTTGAAAAAGTTATATCAAAATACTGATGTCTGAGATCACTATGTTTTTTTCTCAAATGAGAAACAGGTTTCTTAGAATTGTTTATGGAACTTGTATTATAATAATTTAGATAGAATTTTCATAATGTATATCCATAGTCTAGTAAATTTTATTTCATCCATAGAATATGCGCACAAAGCTATATTCTACAATGTACTCAGCTTCAGGAGTGGATAATGAAAAGTAATTTCATTTCATATTACACCATGAAACTAGAGACTTTCCTAAAAAGTTCCTTTTTCCAGAGGTGATTTTTCTATCTAACTTACAACCACAAAATTCATCATTTAAATAACTCACTAATTCATATTATTTTCCTCTATATTAAAATAATTTTCAATTGGTAGAACCTTTTTTGTATTTTGAAATTATTTTAATCGCATGTAAATGTGAATCATTATGATTTTTTTGAAGATGGGAACTCATACATACAGTAAACATTATAATAGGACAGCTTTGCATTAAAAATAGTATGTTTTCAATCATTCCATTGTAAGTGGTTTGACTAACCTATTTTTTAGTTTCATCATGATCCAATTTATATGTAGTACTAAGGAGAGTATCACTTACATTATTACTCTCCATAAAAATGTTTTAAAATATTATTGATGTACTTTCTTTTGATTAAAAAAAATTCAATATTTATTTTGTAAAATATGAAAACCAAGAAATAATCCATTTTTACTCATCAATCACATTTGAAATTTTCTTTTCATACCCTTTGAAAATTTAGCACACCAATAATTTCTAAAAGATCCAAAAATATTTTCATCAAAATACATTTCTACAACTAAAACATCATTTGATATTATTTTTAAAAAATTAAGTAGGGTTATCAATTCCATTAGTAAAACCATTAGAAATAAAAAAATATTTTATTCTCTCATACCAAGATCTTGGATATTTTTTAAACTATATAATGATTTTTTAATTTAAAAAAATTATTCCAAAAGTGAGGTTTTTGAAATCTAATAGGTTGTTTGAAAAACAATCATCCTTAACTATATAACTATATAATAAGTCACTATTGTAATCCATTTAATATAATTTTTAATTAAATCATATTGTATATGAAAGAAAATTTCTGATGGCTTTAAGTATAGTTATTTGAGAAAAGGATCCCTCATATCTAATTATTTCTTCTTGGATATATCCGTTTGTATCCAATCATAATTTATTTCAAATTCTTGTGTTGAAATCATCAACCTTGTTTCTAAACAACCATACAGTGCTAATAGTTATGTATTCAATTGGTATTTTAACTAATTCCCAGAATATATTTCTTTTAAACTGATATATCTATTATTAAATTTTCATTACCCAGAATTCATTATTAATTACTTAATAGATCTTCTTAGGTTCATGCTATGAAAATAAAGCTTGATATTCAACTTGGTTTCCAAGAGAAGCAACAGTTTGAGTTCCTTTATCTATGTTACCAACAACAACAACTAATGAATGATTTCTTTGAGTCCTAACAGCTCTTGGAATAGAAATTTTGACACTTAATTATCATCTATAGGTTTGGTTTAAAAGTATTATTCAGAACTAGTATATTTTTTCTACATGTTTGATAGGTTTATCTCTATGTTTGGAATTGATTTCTATATTGGAAATAACATCATATGAATTTTATAAACAGTTCCTAGGCTCATGTGGATCTATTTCACAAATGGTTAAATGAAAATATTATTCTATAATATTGGCTCATTTATCAAATAACATGTATCATTTACTGGTTGCAGAATATATAAGGTAAATTTCTTCATTAATTTTGGATACTTATTTCCCTAATTAATCTTTTGTATTGAATATTAATACTTTATAACCAAAAACTATAATTTAATCAACTTTTTGTTTTCTACCATTCAATAATTATTGTGGGATGTTCTTTAAAATTAGTCTAATTATAATTCTATTAATTATATTGAAATATATATTCACATACTCTTTGAAAAAATAAATTGGTAAATCATACTCATTTAGGATGGTTTGGGAAATCACTTGATGGTTTTTATTTCTCATTTTCAGTACAATATTATGTTATGGGGTACTAGGATCATAAAGGTTTTCACTATAGCCATGTTGTGATCATAATGAATAAAATTCTTAATTTACAAACACACTATCATGATCACTTCATATTTTATTTATTCTAATTCATTTATAATTTTCCACAAATATAACTTATTTTGAGAAATATGAAAGCGCTTCAATTTTATGAGAAATGAAAAAAACCCATGTATAACTAGAATATTCATCAACTATAACATAGGTAAAAAAATTTACTGTTAAACTAAAAACCTTGTAAGGTCCAAATAAATCCATGAGAACTAACTCTAAAGGCTGAAAAGTTGAAACTTTTTTATTTGGTTTTAAATATTTTTTTCCCTTTTGGAAGTAATTACAGACATTGACTATTTAGAATTATTTTTTTTGTAGGTTCTTGACTAAACCTTACCTAGTCATATTTCTAAGAGAGTTCATATATAAATGTCCTAGTATCTTCTGCAAAATCCAAGATTCATTATGAAACACACACAAACTTGAAACATTCTAAGAAAATAATGAATTAAAATCAACCAGATAAACATTTTGATTTCTCATAAAAATAAAAAATAAAAATTTTGGAATCAAGAACATTACTTATAAAATTTCAAACCAAACATTATAGTAATCATAATTTTTTGTTAAATTATAACAAGATTATATTTTAATCCATCTAAAAATTATCCTATATAAATTAAAATAATACTAAAGCTACCAATTTGACTATGTACTATTATTTTTCCTTTTGTATTGTCTCCAAAAGTGACATGTCTACCACCAAAATTGATTAGATTCTTTAATATCAAGTTTTCCCCAATCATATTACTAGAATATCCTCTTCCCATATACTATAATTACTTACTAGAAATTTTCAATTAGGATTCCTAAAATGGATATTTAAACCCAAAATGATTTTTTTACCTTAGGTATATAGATTTTAGTTATAATTTCATTAGGAATCCATATTTATTTTATTGGTTTCCAATAGTTAGAATATAGAATTTTAGAAATAAATTCTTTTTATCTCTAATAGAATAAGAAATATTAGCATAACTATATGAACTATAACTTGGTAAAAATATATTTTTGTATATTTTCCTCTATCTTTATTGGTATCCAATTCCAGTAGTGTATTTATGTGTAGTTTGTTTACAAAAAATTTGGGTTAGAGTTTTTCCTCTATTAGTGAATCTCTATGGATCTTTCCTTTATTGATCATTTGATAATTTCACCTCATTATTTTTATTTAATAGTTGAGAAATATTATCCTTTTCTACAGTAAGATCAGTTTTTTCTGTGAATATACCTAGAATGAGGATTATTTAAAATTTTATATTTATCTTTTAATTTATCAAATATCTCTTCCAACATATTAAAATAATCAAATATATCATTACTATTCATATTTTTTGCATCATTGTTTTTATTATTATATGGAATATGTCACAACTCACCCTCTGAGGCCTATTCTATGACAACCCCAAGCCCGCCTCCCATAGGCTTGGTGCTGGAGACAAGCGTCAAGTAGGCAAATCCCAAACAAATGAGAGGAATTTTCCAAAGAACATGTGCACACGCAGACAACCCCAATCCAATCATACTAGAAAGTAAAAAAGACTGAGTAACAAAAAATCATGCATACCACTACAACCCAACAAAATATTATGACAGAAGAAAAGTAATAAAGTACAACTGGTCCAGAATAAAATCCAACCACAAATAAAGTCAACGGAAAATTCCAACCTACAAATAAGGGAAATAAAGTTGTAGTAGAAAGCTTTCTGAAACACCTCATTCTATATGATCTAACAAGGAACCATCTAGTCCTCATCCTCATCCTACTCTTCCAAGGACTCCATCGAAACATAGGTTGCCTACACAAGACACAACACAAGAAAGAAAATCCCATGTAGGGGTGAGTAAAATTGTACAAAGTAGGACACCCCAAAACCACAAAGTAAAATCCATAAAATGAATACACTGTCATATCTACATAGGTATACACCCACACATATACCAAGGTTATTCAGATATACTCAAATATCATCCACAATGTAGAAAGGATAAGATTCATTTAAAACATCCCCCACAAGCTTCTGCTCAAGGCATGTTCATTCTGGGAGGACTCGGTCATCAATCCTTGATGTCATCATTTATCATGATTATATTATATAAAGATGGGATTCTCTTATAGAATTCCAAAAACCCAATCTATGTTACCCCATAACAAAGGGGATTCTCAGATAACACTACTAACCCTAATGATGCATCTCATAGCATAGGGGATTTTGAAGAATATTGTGAACCCTACTGATACATCCCACTAGATAGAGGATTAACGCCCTTTGACCGGAGGTTAGGTCAATACCCAATGAAGTCCATCAGGGGTGATAGAGTATCACTCTGGTCCCAAGGAGGATTTTATATCCCTCTTTGAGACTCTATCTGTAAAGACCCCAATCCTGACGTACATGGAAATTACATTACTTTTGCAGAACACTTAATACATAAAAAAGACAGACACTCAAGGATCGTAATAATTTAGTGTTTTTTGGAAACTTGGAACACAATCTTCTAATCATTGTGAAAGATCTTCAACATCTCCCACAAAGATCTTACCCTTTTGTTTTCTTACCTAAAACCTTTCTTTATATCGTAAGGAAAATAAAACATAAAAAAGGGTGATCGCAAATTCTCTGTAAGGGTAAACATAGAGAACATAAAACAATCCATAAACATTTGACTGCAAAAACATTAACATAAAATATAAACATCAAAATCATTAGAAAAGACATAAATCTTGAAAATACATAAGGCATATATCATAAATTAACATCAATCATTATAAAATATCATGGGAATAAAACATTTAATTGTTGAAAACCATTAACCACATGATATGATTTCTATAGTAGCCAAGGAATTGCTGCCAGAACCATCTTAGTGGAAAAATTCCATTTCTGAATCGATTTCACTCCTCGTTCTAGTCCTGTATCATTGAACCAGATTAACTAACCATCCTAGCCATGTCTATCTCATGAGATATAAATCTTTACCCAATGAATTGTAGGGAGATATAGGTCCCACCCATCTCATAATTAAATCATTCTTTTGTGTTCCATAAAATAAACATAAATCATTCATAATAACCCAACGAACAAAATGGGTTTCATAAACATCATCCCATCATTACATAATCCATATAAAATAAATGGATATCATTTCGTCATAAGAAAAATCAATCCATGTAAATAATAGATACATTATACTTGAAACATAAACATACTTAATAATGTCATCTAAGATGGAAAATAGTTTTGATAAAACACTTGAAATGAATTCTTGAGGAAAATATCCTTTATTCTTCAAAATAATTTTTTTTTTCACAAAATTCCATTCAATTTATAAAGGTATTTTTTTGAAAATGATCATGAAATCTTATAGAGTAAGCTTCATGAAAATTATGCATTATGAAACTTTAAAAATCCGTTCATGTCGTATTAGTTAAAAAAACATTCTCCTCGTACTTTTAACAGAAAAGTCAAAAAGTACCATGTATGGTAAAAAATAGAAAATTCCTTATATAACACAAAGTATTACTTTAAAAATACATGGAATAATATTAACCAATTTATGAAAAACATTTTTATAGACATGGATGAAAAATATGACACCAATAAATACTTACGTTTAAGCAATCTTAGATAAAAATGAGATTGAAAAATTATCCCTTACCTTATGTCCGATATGCTTTGTATATATATGAAACTCCTGTATAATTATTTACATAATGTCATTGAATTTCTAAATAATCATATTCATTGTTATGATATCATATATGGTTCACTTAGGACTTTATATTACCCGTTCTTTTGTAAATTCCATGTGAAAGCAGCGTTTTGGGTAAAATCGTTTCATTTGTCGTACGTGTTTTGATTTTTTGTTCTGGATATTATTACTTATATCCTGATTTACTTAATTAAATAATGTAAAACATAATTTATATATAATATATATTCAGTATATAAATATATATGATAGATCGAAATAAACCGTTCATCGAGATGGTAGACCGTACGTACGCATGAACGCTGTTTTCGTTTCCTTATTGAATTGAATGGAATTAAGTAAATGAAACATACATGTAAATAAATCCTGTATCATTATTATGTAATATAATTCTTGATTATTTATTATATATACACTTTATAATTATACTTGATAGGTTAATCATGGAAAAATGAACCTCATTGCGTTCGTCGAGACGGTAGTCCGTACGTACGCACGAGCAATGATATCGTTCCCATAATTATTTAATATAATTGTAGTCAATGATATAATATATCAGAATCAGTATGATGTTATAATAACCATATATAGTTATTATTTACACCTTTATACCCATCCATGTATTGAGGTGGTGGAAAAACTAATTACACCATGGCGTGGAGACGGTATTCCGTACGTACGCACACGCGGTGATTTCATTTTTCGTATGATGGATAGAAGGTGAAATTTGGTCCTTTCATATTTATAATATCATATAAATATATTAGTGATACTTATTTTATTACTTTATAATGAAACAACTAAATAAGAGGAAGTTGAAGAAGAAAAGAACTTGAAAGAATTAGTAGAAGAGATTACCTCTTCCTCTATGCAACTCCTTTAAAAATATTCTTAGGGAACTAGAGTTGGTCTTTTGAGAAGACAAGAACCTATATGATATAACTAGAGAGTTTTAGAAGAATAAATGGTAGTGTTTGGAAGAGATTCAAGGCACAAAAGGGTGTGAAGAGAATATGGAAGGGGTGACCTTTTTATAAGGGAGGAGAGGGGAACCTTTGAAAAAACTTAAAATATTATATTATTATAAAGCCATATTCATTATATAATTGCTGAAAATTAATTTATTTCGAAGCTAAAGTGGGGGTGGGTTGAAATAATCTCAACCAATAGGGTTTAGACAAGTTTAGGTTACTATTTTAACCTTATCATTTAGATTTAACTCTATGTTAAATAATTTAACTTTTATCATGTCTTCTTGATTTCTTACACTATATGGTTAATAAACAAACTATAACAAGCCAAAAGAACCCCAAGTGGTTCATTATTAATATATATAACCTTATATAAAGAATTTGGTCAAAAATTATATTTTTAGAAATATAATAACAATTAATAATAGAATATTTGTTTTACAAACTATTTTTTGTCAATTTTGAAAAAATTTGGTAATTGATTTTTGTGCAAATTATAAAAACATGATTAGTTCCAAAAACGTTAATTTAATCAATATTTACAAGCTATATTAACCAATAAATTTTTTTTAATTCATAAAAAGTCTCAAATTACATTTATTTGGTTATTTATAACATCAATTATGTTAATATTTTATTAATAAGGTAATTACTGCATCATCATTATGTCATAAATAAATTAATTTATTTAATTACTAAAAATTATAATTAAAATAACATTACATAGGAAATCTGTTTAGATTTCTAATGAATATTTATAGTGGAATTTATCTTATGTATAACCCTATATTAAAAATGTTTTTGTTATTAAATGTTGATTTTAACTATTTTAACTATTCTTTAAATGAAATAATAATAATTTTCCTAATCTAATCCATGTGGACCTAAAGGGTAATATTTTATTCCTAAGGTTGTTTTTGGTCGAATTACACTTATCCAATAGAAATAGAATAGGTTTTAGGGTAATAATAATAAAATTTTTTACTCTTAATTACCCTATTTACTTTTAACCGGGGTAAAAAAAGTAAAAAGTTACTATTCACCAAAAATTATTTTTATCTTATTGAACAACATTTTACTCCTTGATATTAACCGTGTCTCTTGGATTTTTGAAATTCCACTCGCAGAAGCAGTAAAATTCGGTTTCATGTACATTTGCAAATTCTCCTAGGAGGTGGGTAAAAGACGGTGAAAAGTTCAATAAATTTTTTATATATCTAAAATTATTATAAAATGACTCCAATGAATTACATTGAACATATATTGGTATTATGTATCAATTTTGACCTAAAATAAATTTAAATAAAATAAATAAATATTTATTTAAAAAGGCGGGTTTTTAATAGTAACCTAGTGTTTTCACTATTCATCAAAAATCGAAAGTTTTCAGAAAAATGGAAAAATTCCACCCTAGGATATTTTTGATATTCAAAATCCAAAAAAGAAGTCCATTTTGAAAGGTAAAATTTATAAAATTTAAAAAAGTGGGTATTACTATTCATAACATCTAGTTTATATAATATTTTAATAACATATCGTTTTTTAGTGAAACTCATTATTGCGTACAAAAAACGCTATCGTGGAAGGTCACGATTGAATGTAATGCAAGCCAAGTCAGGGTTGCATTTAGTAAAATATCCTTTTGGTGTTTCATATAACATAATCAAAAATTATTTCATTTATACATTAAATAAAATCTATACATAATGTTGCGTCGAATAACTTCCATAATATGAACTTGAAATTGTGTGTAACACGAGCCAAGAATAGTGTTTCATATACTGCAAGCTAATACAGTGTTGCGTATAGTACAAGATAATCATGGTGTAGTGTAAAATATAAGATATCCATGAGATTAAAAATAATATATCTCATAAAATCTCGGGGTGTTACATTCTACCCCCCTTAAAATGAATTTCGCCCTCGAAATTTGTCAAGGATATAAATGGTTTACTACATGAAAGTTTATTTTATAGAAACCCACATCGTAAAAAGGAATACTAAAACTTCATTTTAAAAAGGGAGGATAGAATCATAACAGTCACAGAAAGTAACTCATCTCTGGGTTTCCACATAGGACAACATTGGTGAAAATATGGATATGGAAGAGAAATATAACCATCAACTTCTGATGAAGAGTGGTAGAGGACATGTCTATGAAAAAGCCAACAATCACAAAGAAATAATTTTGTGATGACCTAAGGTACCATCTAATTCATCAGATATAAGGGCACTTTGACAATATTTATGGTTTTCAAGATCATTTCTCCAAAGTTGAATAATTTGAATTAGAAGAAATACTTAATTTATTTCGGTATAATCTCACTATTGTTCATGTCTTGAACAATTTCCACTTCACCTCTTAAAGAAATGAAGTTTAATTCATTATTCAAGAAGTGTTAGCAGATCATGTGATAGAATGACATGTCATCCCATCTGTTTTTATCCTAAAAAGATAGTATAAGTTATTAAATATACATAACTCCGTATATGGTGAGATTAATCGTATATGATTCCAACAATGGACTTATAATTCATCTATCATACCGATTAAAATAAAAAAAAATTCTAATAACCATGGACTTCTTGTAGGCTAGAGGTAGGTGATAAAGGTTTATTGCACTTCGGTTGTGGGTTCGATTCCCATAACCTTGTCTGACACGATGAGTTGTTTCCTGTCATGTAGGTTGTCCCTTTTACATTACTATAACATTCCATAAATAATATCAAAAAAGTTCTATCCTTAAACAATACTATCTTATGTCGAACTTAATTCATTCCAATATTTAGGCTTATCCAAAATATTTGGTCCAATCTCATAGTATAAAGAAAACGATTACCTGGAAGGTCACATAACATGCATGTGAATACCATCATTTATCCCCCATATATCATAAGATATATCTTGTTGGTCACATTCCTAACTTGTGAATAACATAATCATGTATTCTTTTGAAACATGAATTACCATAGAACTATAGTGAAAACATGATTGCTGTCAAAAGTTAACCCTTTCCACATACCAAAATCCCAAAATTTCTATATACTCAAACCATGAAATAACTTTGTCCTTATAGTAGTCAAGAGCACATTAATACTAGCAATCATCTCATTATCTCCATACCCTTAAATTTTTCACATATTATCTACCTTCCAAAAATATTTGAACAACCATTCATGGTTACCAGTACCATTCATAATATACTTTCAAAAACTCAAGGAAAGACAATAGTGTAACAATCCTTAGATTTTTCTTTATTCCATAGTACAATACATTATTCTTGATAATCATACAATCATTCGACTACCTTGATAAACCACTTATTGAGATTCCTCATTTCTTTCATCTCATATATCATTTGTAGTCTCTTCATCATCATCCACATAAAAACTACCCATATGACCATGCTGATTCTCTTAATGAGATTTTACCGTAGGGAATTGGTTTGCATAATGCCCGTACATTCCACATTTAAAACATTTAACCATTGTTGATGTCTTAGAAATACCATAATCATTGTCCATGTTGTTAATTGAACCTTTTCTTTTGAAATTAATGGCTATGTGTCCTTCTTTTCCACACCCAAATCATCTTCTAGTTACTTTGAAGCATTCTCCTTGATTCTTATTCCCACATGATTGCAAGGGGGAAATTGAACTTTCCTTCCTTTATTAGCATCATGAAACTCTATCTTTATCTTATTAGATGATTCATGAAACTTACCAAAGTTGATATTATTGATCATATTATAAGATTGTTGATTAGGAATAATAACGATGTTTGGAAAACCAAATCCTGTTTCATTTGGTTTCTCTTGAAGTCTATCATTCTATTGTCCATCATATTCTCCATTAACATGAATCCTCATGTTTCCTGCCATTTATTAAAACCCAAAAATAATATTATGAGACGAAAAACTAAGACTAGAAAAACAACATAGTAAAGGGGGAGTACATTCGATCTCTAACATCTTAGGTTTAATTCTATGATCGTTACTGTAATTCTAGAACTATAACCTATACATATACTTAACCTTAGGGACATCCCTAAACATACCTTAGAAATATTTCTAGGGATCTCACTAAAGTTTTCACATCCTAGATTCTAATGATTGACTAATCCTTTCCTCTAATATCAAATGTAGAGACCCCAAACCTGACGTACATGGATATTACATTACTTTTTAGGAATACTAAATACATAAAAAAACCAACACTCAAGGATCGTAATAGTTTAGTGTCTTTGGAAACTCGAAAAACAATCTTCTAATCATGGTGAAAGATCATCAACATCTCCCATAAAGATCTTCCCCTTTTTTTTCTTACCTAAAAACATTATTTATATTCTGGGAAAAAGAAAACATAAAAAAAGGTGAGCTCAAATGCTCAGTAAGGGTAAACATAGAGAACATAAAACAATCCATAAACATTTTAATGCAAAAACATGAACATAAAATCTAAACATCAAAATCTTGAGCAAAGACATAAATCGTGGAAGTACGTAAGGCATATATCATAAAGGATCATCAATCATTATTAAATATCATGGGAATAAAACATTTAATTGTGAAAAACCATTAAGTACATGATATGATTTCCATAGTATCCAAGGCATTACTGCCAAGACCATCTTAGTGGACAAAGTCCCTTTCTAAATCAAGTTCACTCCTCATTCCAGTCCTGTATCATTGAACCGGATTAATATTCAATTCCATCCATGTCTATATCATGAGATATAAATATTTACCCAATGAATTGGAGAGAGATATAGGTCCCACCCATCTCATAATGAAATCATTCTTTCTTGGGCCATAAAATAAACATACATCATTCATAATAACCCAACAAACAAAAAGGGTTTCATAAACATCATCCCATCAAAACATAATCCCTATAAAAGAAATGGATATCATTTAATCATAAGAAAAATCAAACCATGTAAATAATATATAAATTATACTTGAACCATAAACATATTTAAGAATGTCATCTTGGATGGAAAATAATTTTGATAAAACAATTGAAATGAATTCTTAAGGAAAATATCCATTATTCTTCAAAATCATTTTCTTTTCACAAAATTTCATTCAATTTTTAAAAGAATGATTTTTTTGAAAATTATCATGAAATCTTCTAGAGTAATCTTCCTGAAAATTAGGCCTTATGAAACCGTAAAAATCCGTTCATGTCCTATAAGTTAAAAAACATTCTCCTCGTACTTTTAATGGAAAAGTCAAAAAGTACCATGTATGGTAAAAAAAATATTCCTTCCATAAAAGAATGCATGACGTTGAAAATACCTGGAAGAATATTAAAAACTTTATTAAAAACATTTTTATGGACATGGATGAAAAATATAACCCCAGTAAATACTTACGTATAAGCAATCTTAGATAAAAATGAGATTGCAAAATTATCCCTTACCTTATGTTCGATATGCATTGTATGTATCCGAACCTCCTATATAATGATTTAAATAATGTCATTGACTTATTACAGAATCACCTTCATTGTTCTGATAACATATATGATTCACTTATGACTTTATATTACCCGTTATTTTGTAAATTTCATGTTAAAGCAGTGTTTTCGGTAAAATCATTTCACTTATCATACGTGTTTCGATTTGTTGTTCTTGATATTATTACTTATATCTGGATTTGCATAATTCCATAATGTGAAACATGATTTGTATATAATATATATTCAGAATATAAATATATATGATATATCAAAATACACCATTCATCGTGATGGTAGACCGTACGTACGCATGAACGCTGTTTTGGTTTCCTTATTGAATTGAATGGAATTAAGTAAATGAAAAATATATGTAAATAAATCCAGTATAATTATTATGTAATATAATTCATGATTATTTATTATATATACACTTTATAATCATATTTTAATGGTTAATCATGGAAAATGAATCTCATCGCGTTTGTGGAGACGGTAGTCCGTACGTATGCACGAGCGATGATATCATTCCCATAATTATTTAATAGAATTGGAGTGAATGATATAATATATCAGAATCAGTATAATGTTTTAATAACTATATATATTTATTCTTTACACCATTATACCCATCCAAGTAAGGAGGTGGTGGAAAAACTAATTACACCACAGCGTGGAGATGGTATTCCGTACGTACGCACGCGCTGTGATTTCATTTTCCGTAGGATGGATAGATGGTGAAAATCAGTAGTTTCATATTTATAATATCATATCATTATATTATTTATACTGATTGTATTACTTTAGAATGAAACAACTAAAAAAGAGGAAGTTGAAGAAGAATGAAACTTGAAAGAATCGGTAAAAGAGATTACCTCTTCCTCGACGCACCTCCTTTAAACTTCTTCATAGGGAACTAGAGTTGGAATTTTGAGATGACCAGAACCTCTATGATATAACTAGAGAGGTTGAGAAGAGGAATTTGCAGAGGTTGTCTGAGCTTCAAGGCTCAAAAGGTTGTGAAGAGAAGAGGGAAGCAGTGCCGTTTTTATAAGGGAGGAGAGTGGCACCTTTAGAAAAACATATAATATTATTTTATAATAAAGTCATATTCGGTTTATAATAGCTCCAAATTGATTTATTTAAAAGATAAAGTGGGGATGGGTCGAAATACTCTCAACCAATAGGATTTTGACAAGTTTAGGTTACTATTTTAACCTTATCATTTAGATTTAACTCTAAGTTAAATAATTTAACTTTTACCATGTCTTCTTGCATTCTTACACTATATGGTTAATAAACTTACTATAACAAACCAAAGGAACCCCAAGTGGTTCATTATTAATATATATAACCTTATCTAATTCATTTGGTAAAACCTTATATTTTAAGGAATATAATAATAATTAATAATATAATATTTGTTTTAAAACTATTTTAGGTCAATTTTGACACTATTTGGTAATTGATTTTTTTGAAAATCATAAAAACATGATTAGTTCGAAAAACATTAATTGAATCAATACTTACATGTCATAATATCATATAAAATTAGTTTAGTTCCTAAAAATTTTCAAATTACATTTATTTGGGAATTTATAACATCAATTATGTTAATATTTCATTAATAAGGTAATTACTTCATCATCATTGTGTCATAAATAAATTAAATTATTTAATGTCTAGAAATTATAAATAAAATACCATTATTTAGGAAAAAATTTATCTTTCTAATGAATATTTATATTCTAATGTTTCTTAGGTATGACCCTATATTAAAAATGTTTTAGTTATTAAACTTTGATTTTAACTAATTTAACTATTCTTTAAATAAAATAATAATAAGTGTCCTAATCTAATCCAAGTGGACCTAAAGGGTAATCCTTTATTCCTAATATTGTTTTTGATCGAATTAAACTTATCCAATAGAATTAATACATGTGTTAGGGTAATAATAATATCATTTGTTACCCTTAATTACCCTATTTACTTTTAAGCGTGGTAAATAAAAGTAAAATGTTACTATTCACCAAAAATTATTTTTATCTTATTGAACCACATTTTACTTCTTGATATTAACCTTTTCTCACGGATTTTTGAAATTCCACTCACAGAAGTAGTAAAATTATGTTTTATGTACATTTCCAAATTCTCCTAGGAGGTGGGTAAATAATTGTGAAAAGTTCAATAAAATTTTTATATATAAAAAATTATTATAAAATGACTCCAATGAATTACATTGATCATATATTGGTATTATATATCAATTTTGACCTAAAATAAATTTAAATAAAATAAATAATTATTTAAATAAAAAGTCGGTTTGTAAATAGTAACCTAGTGTTTTCACTATTCATCAAAAATTGAAATTTTCCAGAAAAATGCCGAAATTTCACTCTAGGCTAATTTAGATATTCCAAATCCAAAAATGAAGTCTATTTTGAAAGATAAAATTTATAAAATTTCAAAAAGTGGGTATTACTATTAATAATGGCTAGTTTATATAATATTTAAATAACATATCGTTGTTTAGTGAAACTCGATATTGCGTACAACACAAGCTATTGTGGAAGGTCACGATCGCGTGTAATACAAGCCAAGTCAGGGTTTTATGTAGTGAAAATTTCGTTTGGTGTTGCATATAACATAATCAAAACATATTTCATTTATACATTGAACAAAATCTATACTTAATGTTGCGTAGAATAATTTCCACCAAATGAACTTGTAATTGTGTGTAACACGAGCCAAGATTAGTGTTGCATATACTATAAGCTTATACGGTGTTGAGTATAGTAAAAGATAATCTTGGTGTAGTGTATAATAGAATACATTAATGAAATTAAAAATAATACATCTCATAAAATCTTGGGTGTTACACTGTCTCTCGAGGGGATTGCTATGAAATGTCATCCCGAACCCTTGAGGAAAGGACCAAGGGAAGAAGAATCGCACCTACACTGGACATCACTAAGGTCTCAAAAATCAATCTCAAAATGACCACCTCGTTTCATGGTTCCCAAAAACATAGACATCTCGTCAAAAAAACTTACGATTTAGAAGTTACAGGGATTTTTCTAAAAAGGGACTGGTTGGGTTCGGGCCCGACCCAACCCGCCAGGTCCGACTCAACCCACTGGGTCGGTCTAGCCAAAATAACGGACACCCTTGGCCTGCTGGGCTGGGGGTCTGGCCTGCTAGGCCGCCCAGTAATCCCAGCCTCGCATTCTCAAGTGGGTCGACTAGTCTCACCCAGACATGGCAGTTTTTATGTCCTCTCCTATTTAATGTAGCCTGTAGTTGGTCAGCCGCTTCTCCCGCACACAATCCATTGGACAACGTGTCAGCCCACACCTGCGGCTTAGCCACAAAACTCCCATCTGAGGAGGCTCATCAGATCCATGTCCCTCCACTGACGTAGCCTTTTTACGAGGTACACTACCACCTCACATGGTCGTGCCACCACAGGCTCCTCTTCCACGAGCCATCGAGTCGGCGACCGCCCCCAGCAGGGTGGACACGTCACCTCGCGCCACCGCTTGCGCTGCCCCACACCACTGCTACTTCTGCGTGATCTCGTTCCTTCATTTTTTCTAAAAACTCATCAACATATAGATTTGGGATCCTCATGTTCTGATCTATGTTAATCTGATATCATTAGTTGAAAAGACTTTGATCAGAGGGTCTGATCATGTACGGAACCACCCGGAAATCGTTGATTCGCGACCATTGGGGTTCAACACCAAAGCATGAGGAACGGAGAAATAAGAAGCATCAGGAATGCCCAAAATGAAATTATCTTGTCCATGTACATGTCGGTCTTGATCCTTCCATGTAATAATTTCAGAATGGGGAAAGCATAATAAATTCTTAACATGAATCAATCGAATAAACATCCCTAAAAAAACCTAACCCATATAGGCTCGATCCATGGATTAGCTTGTTCATTGGCTAGTCAACATTCATCTTCCAAACCAAATAATGGGGATGGAGATCATAAATAAAAACAACCCCTACCTAGGATTTCAAAATTCATTGATGGATGGAGAATTCTTCATTTTTGATGATCCGCTAAAGAACACTCTCGATCCTTTATCCTTGATTCGAGAGGGCATTGATCCGTCATCGTTCACCAACGCCTTCTTTTGAGCTTCATTCACTCATGATTTATCTAGGAATTTATAGGGTTATCAATTATAACCTTGGAACTCTTCTTCTACGTTTAACAGAAAGAAAACAAAATCTATTATGTCAT
Organism: Viscum album; assembly: GCA_963277665.1. Classification (NCBI taxonomy): domain Eukaryota; kingdom Viridiplantae; phylum Streptophyta; class Magnoliopsida; order Santalales; family Viscaceae; genus Viscum; species Viscum album. The sequence goes on along the minus strand of OY728143.1, from coordinate 1,664,413,505 downwards.
TAAAATATTTTTATTAAAATATTTTATGTTGGTTACGTCCAAAATATTTCTTTTTCATCTATCCCGTGCCATATGATGTTAAGCCCTACCTATGGTAAAGTGGATGTTTCGGATGCAATGGTTCCCTCATATTTTTAATATGGGAAACCATTTAGAAGATATTAATGTTCAATGTTATTCACTGAGTGTTTTTTATAAAAAACTAATCTTTATTTGAAATTTTATTCTGGGAACACATGGCCTCAGAATATCATGACATCTCATCATGTTGTCTCATTATTTTACCAATTAATTTATTTAATTAATAAGAAGAAAATATGAGTTATTATCAAATATAACTTTATATAGGGGATTTGGGGAAAAAATTAGTACCTTATATGTTCCTATAATGAAACTCGTATCATATTTTTAATTTTTGTATTCCCTAATGTAATCTGAATCACTTGAACTATCCTCAAAATAACACTAGGTGGGTTTCATAGGATTTATATATCTTTTCATTTGCCCTCATAAATTTTCTTATACTCGAACTTGGGATATTCTACTTTGATGTTTCTTTTCCTTTTACACTCATAATAGGTTATTTAACTTGTGGGATCATCATTTTTTCACTTTTTTCCAATTTTATTTTCTTTCATACTTAATTCTATACACTTTTTTCTTGAATAAATTTTTCATCCTTTACAAATTATTCAACCTTCTGGTTATGTGTGCTATTTTTTTATCACTATATATTGGTCAGTAACCTTTATTTTAAAATTCAACTATGATCTTATGATTTGGTTTTGATTCATAAGTTTTTAAGGAAACAGACTTCCTTTTGGGTTCATTATATTATTCATTATTCTCTTATGGTTCCTATTTATACATCATGTGTTTTATAATAATATCATTCACCAAAAAAAATACTAATTTCACAAGATTCCCTAATGGAAATAGAGGTTTTGCTTCATCTTCATGGTAAACAACCTAGGAGTCACATGATTTGATCCTTATTGTAAATTGTTTTTTCAAGTGTTTTCATCTTGTTAATGATATCATTACAGTTTATATACATATAAGAAATTTATTCTTAATGATTAATCATAAAAGTATCATATTTAATAGTATAGTTATTTATCTTCATTTCTCTAACATCTGAAGTTCTTTTATGATAAATATCCAGTGTATCCCATATTTCAATAGAAAAACTATAGGAATATTTTATTTTAAACTCATCCTCACCTAAATCATATTACAAGTAATTTATATATTTATTTTTAAAATCATAGGAAACCTTTTTGGAATCACTCTACTCATCTCTAGTCACAGTGGGTTCTTCATATTTATCTTCAATAACAATCTAGATATCAACATCCATACTTTCTGCATGAATTTACATTTTAATATTCTACCGAGCATATGTACTTAAATTAAAATAAGGATGGATATTATTGGTTGTTTCTTCTTGTCTATTGTTATCCTTAAATATATAAATTTAGATAAAATATAAATTTATGATCTTTAGGTAAAATTAGATCATGGTAAAATGTATTTTTTGAAGCTGATCTGATACTAAATGTTTGCCCCAGTGAAAAACCTCAAGGTGGGGGAGAAATGACTTTACAATAAAATTTCTATTAAAAATAATTAAAACAAAATACCTCAACATGAAAAAATGTCCTAGTTAACCAAAGCAATATAATTATATAAATTTATATTTCGAAATACTTCTAAAAATCATGATCATATCTTAGTTAAACTATTTCGAAAATACTTTATCTTTTAAAAATAATTGACTTAAAACAAACACAATATATAAAAAAATAACTTAAGATAATTGTTAGGGTAATTTTTTGTTTAATAAATTAAAATACATAAACTAGTTTGATTTAAAAAAAATAAAAAAAGGTAAATAGGTAAACAAGGCACAAGGGAATTTTTAACAATTGCTTCAATCTCAAGCCAATACTTAATCCCCTCCACTTGGCGATCACTAAATTAAAATAATTATATTATTAAATAAACTAATCCAAAACCTGAATTATGTTTTTTAAACAATAGATCACAATTTTATCTAGGCACATATCCTCTTCCACTATTGTGTGTGGGAATACAGAAAATGTATGTTGAGAAAATGTGTGTGACGCACTCTTTAGTTTAGCAAGAAGACTAATTTTTACACATACAAAAAGTAATATTAAAACATAGCTCAAATGTAAATGACAAATATAAAGTGAAATGGAATGGAGATGATAAAATTTACTTCTTCTTAATCAAAATTTATACAGTGGTTTATAAGCCCTTGAATATTTCTTTAAAATGATCATGAACAATTTTCAAAGAAATTGAAGGAATTGGGGTCATATAAGTCTTTAAAAGATTCTATTTTTAGTCTCTGATTGTCCATGGCTAGTCCATAAAAATTTGTCACATTGAATATATTTGTTTCTATCATATGGGATTCAATATTTATATGAATATGAATATTTCAGATGTGCCTCTTAACAAAAAATATATATTCATTTTATTAATAAATGAGGAAATGGAGTAAAACAGCATCATGGGAGTTAGAAGAAATAAATACACAGGGCATCTAACATTACCATATCTACACTTCCTTGGGGAAGGTAACTAATGCTAGAAAACTCTCCAAAGGGGACCTTTGAGGAGGCCTTTGATTCTAAAAAGTCTTCTATCCTATTTCCTTTGTGGCACGTATAGGAAATCTCAATACCATTAGTAATCAAATGTTTGAATTTTTGTATCAAGTATGTAATGCCTCGATATGTAGAATAAATACCTTTCAAGGTACTTCATATAATCATTTAATCTAACTCCACTGAATCCATAGAGGTTTTTCTAGTGTGGGAAAATTTCAAACCACTGAGAAAAGCCTCCTCCCCCACCTTAACTTAGTCACCAACCCCATGGAAATAGATGAAGGATATTAACACTGATCCCGAGAAGTCTTGAACCACTCCTCCTCCCCACATGATTTCTGGGTTCCATGATCCATCAGTGTTCGAATTTAGACCATGTGATGGGGGGATTCACCTCACCCAATGGCCTGTAGGATGAGTTCTGGGTAGGACGTGGGGATGCCTTCTGATCATGAAGTACCTGAGAGAAGAGTTTGCCTCCTACTTTTCTAGCATACATGCCAAGTACACTACTTATCATTTGTTCCTCTCTATAAGAGCCAACTCTGACAGGGGATCCTTGTTCTTGGATAGGTTATAGGCCTCCCAAAAGCTCTAGTATCCTTCCACAAGTAGGATTGAATGAGTCCTCATCTTCAGTTTGTAACTGGCGGTGCCTATGAACCAATGATGAATAAAATCATCAACAGACATCACTATAGAGTCAAAGACAAAGGATTATCCTATAATACTCCAAATAATCCCATCCCACCCTCTCTAAAAAATATGTGGGTCAAGGATTCCTCTATATGGTTCTTACAATAGTATCACCTAGAATAAAAATGAATTCCATTTCCTCTATATGTATGAGGGATATTTTTCAGAATTTATTGTGGTCCATGTTTAAATATCCATTTTAGGATAACATTTGAATAATCCAGATCATTATACTTAGAAATAGATCCATAAATTCGTCTATTTTTCTTTAATATATTCATAGATTTGATTAATAATAAACATTCTTAAATCCATGTGGTTCTTTTCAGCATTATATGCATAAACCAGCCATGGGAGAATTAATTTTGAAATTAATTTTGGACTTATACAATTTCTCTATGGAAGTAGCTTACTATAGTGGTAGATCTTCTAAGTGGTATCTCTTATAATTATTTCTATTTTTTGGAAGCACAAAGTGGTGGTAGATCATTGAACTGGAAGTAGCATCATCTAATTATAGCACCTTGAGAAGATATATTTCTCTAGCGGTAGATTCTACTGAAAGTAACACCAAACGACAATAGTGACTTATTATGATAACACTGCTGAGTAGTATAAATTATTAGATGATATATGTTTTTCATGGTATCTCTATTGAATTGTAGCATCATCTGGAAGTAACATCGTTGAAATAATAAAAGGAGAACATAAGGTAGCACTGTTTGATAGTCACGGTAGAACCAACTAGTAGAAGTACCATGAGATAATAGCATTGCTCATCGGTAGAATCTGGAGGTCACAAATTTGAACTAGTAGTGTCTTGTTGAACTAATGGTAAGATGGAATAGTATCAAAGTTCAACTAACTATAAATTTAGCAGCAGATCCATACATATCCAGTTTTCAGGGTTTGGCTAGAAAATAGTTAACTATCATAAAACATTAAATTCCTTATAAACCTAACATACAAGATTTTTTATCATTAAAAAGAAGGTTCTCAACAAATATAAATATATCATTAAATTTCATACAATAAATATGATAAAGTGTACTTTCAAATGAAAACATATAATATATAATACTAATAATAATTTTAAGAAAATATAAATTTGTCCATGAATTGTTTAATTTGTACTCCTTATAGTTAAATATTATTTCAGGGATGTTATTATTCAATTTTAAAAGTCATTACATTAATTTTATCATTACTTTTTCTTGACATCAATATTTATATTTAATGATTTTGAAAAAAATATATATTTAATCATAATAGTTTTTTTAGAATCAATGATATTTTCCCAAGTGAACTAGGATATTTTAATTCCATTGAAAATCACTTATTTTATTTCAAATAATTTATTTATAATGAAAATTTATATTTCATAACATCTAAATAAAAATTTTATTTGATAACTATATATATCAATAACTCATAACGAGTAATATTTTTACCAGTATTATAACCCACAACTCCACACCCTTTTATAATAGTAAAATAATAAATATATTATCCCTATACATTATATAAATTCAATTCATACTAACTTTAGAAATTACACGTATCATTACATTAATTTTACTTTAGTGTTTTAAAAATTTCTTTCTCCATTCATGATTTTTTTTCTCAATATAGGTTTATTTTCAATAATCGTGATTCTCAATGGTGAAGATTATCAAGGAGATTTTTAAGTCATAAATATATTATTCTTTTCTATTTATTTTCCTAAATTAATTTTAGCACTTTTAATGGATTTAAACATCCATCGTATGTAACAAATTCTTTTATATAATTTTTTGTAGTGATCCACCTTGAGTGGATAAATTAATTTTAATTAGATCCAATTATTATATGATTTATTTTTTACATATACTTCAATTCACTATAAAAAATATAAAAAAGTAACTTATGGAAATAAAATTTATACTAGAATATGGGATCTTACGGGTCATGGGACTTCTTTTAAATATACCTATGTATCAAGAATGCATTTTTCATAGTTTGTGGAATACTATACATGTTTTTAAAATCATTCAAATTATCTATGATGGTCTTCAATTTCTTTATAATAAAAGAAAAATCTCATGCGGATAATATCTGAATCACCCCAAGAACCTTTTTTCCTATCCATTCTAATCATATTTTCTACATTATATTCAGTTTGACTTAAGTTAAAGGAACTTATAAGTCATTAAAATTAGATATTATTCAATAATCATCCTACAGAATCCAAAATCCTTCTTGTAAAACTTTTTATCTAGACCACTCATTTCTTAACTTGCATACCTTTCAATACAATTTACTCCTACTAAATTAAAATAACATCAAGATAAGAATTTTTCTAGTGTAAACTACTATCTGGTTTTTCAAGCCCTGAAACCATGATTTTATTACACTTTTTGGGATTTTATCGCCTAATTACAAGAAGTTAAACCAACAAAACATCAAACTATAAAACAACGAATTATAAACACAGTAAGATAGAATAACACATTATCATCAATGTACTAGAACATAAGAAGTCAAAAAAACACTAAATCACTAAATTTAGTTGAACATCTCACACACACTCAAGAAATATCCCAAAAACATTAATAAAAAACAAGTTAAATAAAATAGGAAAATATAAACACATTGATTACATGGTTTGGGTGTTAGGTCTATACCCATGGGATAACATTGTTCTACTTTTCGTTTATTAGAAGTTTCAAGATTACAATCTCCTTTAAAATATCTTCCAACTAGATCACTAATAATTTTATCACACATGTACAAGTGGTACCACCCCAACTTATAGTGGGTCTCATATAGTTTATTGATTCCACCATCCTCTTATATTCTTTTTTGGACACAACATTTTCCTTTTCCACTACCAATTCCTGATAGGTTTTTCATCCTTGACTTCTAACAACATATAGACGTAAACGTTACAATAAAAATCCACCCATTTATGTTTAACTATAATGAATGTCCTTAACATGAGTTGTAACTTTCTAACATCCATCTTTCATTAAAATAATCTTTGAAAAAATTCATGAACAAGGCTTCTAGATACTTTCTGACATTGTACATTCAATACCGCAAGTCATTACTAGGCCAAAGCTAACATCCATAGCTTCTCCTTAATTTATTATGAATTAGAACAAGAAAAAAACATCACATTCCTAATAGTCTCCCACATGTGCTCTTGGATTATTTACACCTTCTCAGAAATGTATGGCACAAACTTGTTCCCCATAATCATAGACTCAACAATATCCATCCAATAATGAATAGACCACAAAGTTCACCCATATATATCCTTAAATGGTGTCATACCTGTAGTAGAGTTATAGCTATTATTATTTGTAAACACCACAATAGGTAGATGATTAACTCCTCTCCCTCTAAAAGCAAGCACATCGACTGTTGTTATGTCATAGAGATCCTAGAAAGTACTCTCTATATGTTTTCCTACATAATGATTGAACATTATTCTCATCCATAAATGTTCCCTAATGTCAACCTATATTTTATTTAAGGTCTTAATGGTTATAAAAAAATTAAAACAAACATACCTATGGTGTGTAAGGGAAAAAATGAAACCAAGCTCCAACGGTTGATCAACTACATAGCAATCCCATTATATTGATTGTCACAAATACCTAGTGTCGCAATGGCCATGATATGGTTATAAACCCCTTACTGTGACACTCATATGTCACCTCCTTATGTAACTTCCTATGTCATGACCAACCTCATAAACCCCCCAAATGGGGATTTCAGTATTAAAACCTTAATCTCTCGGATGTGCAAGCTAGTAATGAGTACCACTAGACTACATCTTAGGCCACCTAAAATATACCTATATGATCACCCATATATGATATGTTATTTGAAAATATTGATTAGCCACATTATTTCAAATACTCTAGGTAAACATCGAATCTTACTTAGATATAGTCACTACAAGTTTTCAACAGAACTAAGCTCCAAAAAGGATGGAAAATTATTTATGTTTCCAAAAAGTTAAGGACCTTATATAAACTTCCAAAAACCTTCAATTATAATGAATGTATAATAAAAAGAACCATAAATATCCTCTCCCACTTAAATTGAGTAACATTGAGGGGCTAGCTCATGCAGACTAGAAACTAGTGTCTGTCCTTAACTTATATACTGGTGACAAACCTAGACACAAACTAAAAAACAGTCATCTTCTGTCAAGAATAAAAAAACTATCATATTTGGTCTTAATATATTTTTAAAATTTCAAGATTTATGGCTAACGAAGAAATTTTAAACTCTCTTAATACCTATTCATGTAGCTTAATTGGAAAAAATACTTGCAATTCAGAAAGTAAAAAATTTCTCCCCACTATCAAGAAACCCCTTAGGTATATCTCCAAAGAAGATATAATCATTTGATACCTCATAATCAATATCTATAATTTAGCACTCACTTTACACAATGAAGGATTGTTAGGATCAACATCATCAAATAAATATATAATATTTCCCTCTAATACAGAAAATAAATCTACGTCTATACAATTTACCCATCACATACCACTCCTCAGATGTCACCTTTTCTAGTAAGATATGGGTATTCATAGTCAAGTAATCTTCTACATTATTTCACTTTTTAAGATTTTAGGAAATTTTAAAATCATAATCTCATAAGAACTCAATCCATCAACTATGTCTTATATTGAGATATTGTTTTGAGAAAATGTGATTGAGACTCTTACAGTCTATATACATCGTAAAGAACAAGAAAAATAGATAATTCTCAATTTTTAATTTAAAAAACACATACCACTATCTCTAACACATGGGTCACACAATGTTTTCTATGGGATCATAGTTATTTGGAACCATAATAAATCAATGCATTCCTCTTCATCAAAAGAAATCTAAAATAGTTCTAGTAGCATCATAGGATGCCACATAATCAAACCCCTTCTTAGGTATGTTTAGCACATGAACGTTATCCATCTTCTATTTTAACTCATCAAATACCCCTAGACACTAGCATAACCAACGTAAAGGATGACTCATTTGGTAATGGTAGTTATAGGATCTTCGTTCTTGGAGAAAATTAGAGTGAACCTTTAATAATATCCTACTAAATTGAGTATGTTTTATACCTCAAACATGTCCTTGGGTGGATCCCAATAGAAAAATTCTTTAATCTTAATGGGTCTAAATTCAATTTCCCCCATTAAAATGAAATTCCCCTAAAAATGTACCTCAGATATCCAAAAGTGTAACTATAATATTTTAACATACATTTGATTTTATTGAATAAAACATGGGAAAAGTCTCGCATAGTTTGTGTGCTCATCCTTTACTATAGAATATATGTGGATGTCATGAATGAAAAATCACTATAAATTAGTGAATCCATTTCTAGTCTACTCACTTGAATACTTGGGTGCAAATATTATTTTACCAGTCTCTTCACCATAGAAAATTTAAATAATAAATCAAAAAATGTCATTATAATATACTCATAATGGATAGAAAAGGGATACTATCAATATTTTACTAGACCATTACATTTTTAGTCTTAGTGTCTGATATTTTAAAATACCAAAAATACCCTTATTTTAAACATTGTTAACCTAAATATGATTTCATAATAATTATGGTGAAAAAAATAATGAGATTGACTACTTTTTTATCATGTGGGAGGTTGAGTGTAATATTTAGAATGGTAGATGCAACCAAGGTAAATGAAATGTGGATTAGGCATGTAGATTTGGTATTTTTTATGAAGATAGGTGTGACATCATACAGGATGAAATGAAAGGATGATTAAATGGAAGGAATAACTTGGTCGGATGACATGCTATATATATATGGGCAGGAAATTAAAAGTTCATATTATTTAATGGTCCCTTAAGGTAAAAAATTAGTTTTGAAGGACGAGTTAACCTTTTTAGTAGATAATTATGGGATAATGGGCCATTTAAAATACGTTATTGGGCCATCATGGATGTAGATCTACCATACAGAGGAGAGATCTACATTAGATATATATATTATGGAAGTTCGTTGTTTAGTTGTTTTTTAACCGTTAATACACACTATCAATTATTTTTATCATCATCATCAATACCACCAGTAACATTTAATTTTAATTAATATGACACCTTGATTAAATTGATATATAAAATACAATAAAAATTATATTATATATATAATCTAAAATAATCACATGTGTAAATTTATATATATATATATATATTTATAGATATAACATTCCTTATATATATATTTATATAACAAACGAAACAATTTAATTATATATTGAGAATAAAATAAGGGGTGGTGAATTAGTCAAGGAATATCCAACTACATGCGTCAATCATTCCATCATGAACACCATCACTGAGGTATAGAACATTCCTCTTTATTTACTATCTAATTGTTGCTTCTCCTTTCTTCTATGATCTTAAGATGATGTTATCTCGAGATATGTACTACATCATGCAACTTTTATGAGATTTAAGACTATAAAACCTAAATAATAGCCTTTATTAGCACAAAACCCACTCTATTGACCACCATTTATATCATCTCACATCTCTTACAAAGGTATCTACACCACTGTTTTCAAAGTACTCTCTTGTTGGACAAATTTTACCCAATTTATTAGAACTAGCCATGTGTTCTATGTTATGAAAAAATTTCATCTAGTCTTAGAATCAATTTCTATAGAACCCAATATGAACTCTCATATAAATCATTCCATCTAAGGTGGCCTCAAAAATTCATATTACATTAGTGGGATTAGAAAATGTCTCAAGTATGTGGCCCTAATTGGTGTAGAATAAGTCATAAACACTAAAATACACATGAATAAAATATGAAAACAGAAGAATATGAGGATTTGAATTAAATTAGACATGTTTCAATGACCATAAAATAAAGATGATGATTTATTATTCCAATCTAGTTGATCATATTTATGTTGGATATTGAGAAAGGAAAACATATGTTCTAAAGGGGTCAATCAGGATATTGCTGAAAAATGACTCAATCTATCAAAAATTAACTCCCAAGATGAGATTATCATCAGGAAATCATTTATTCGTGGACAATTTTAGGTATGATTCATACATTTAATCTCTTTTTAGTCTACCAACATCTCTTTTGGAATACCCTATGTTATTATATCTACCACATTATCATTGGTGTGAATTTTATAAATTTTTAATAGTTTTTTCTAGGAAAATCATGTTCTAGTTAGACCATCAAAAACAATTATTAATAAAAAGTGAGTGTATAGGATTACATAGAGAAAGGGGATTTGCAAATTATATAATGAGACACTCCCCACTTGTCTTCCCCCAATATAGACACAAAAAACATAGGAATCCTAACGGACCACATTGTATTCATTTCTATGACAGCTCCCCTTGACTGGGCATCAGCCACTTGATTCACCTCCCTTTAAGAATGTGAGATCCATTTATCAAGATGGTTTACCTGATCAAGGCATTGAATCCATTGGGGAATAAGTCTCTATGGGACATCCATGATCCTCATCTTAAAATAATTAACTACAATTTTAGAATCTGATTCAATCCAAAGAGTGTTCAATCAATTTTGAATATTTTTTTGGTAACAAATTTCAAATATGTTGATATAAATCATCAGTGTGTTTAGACCTATAATCAAATTCTGAGATCTAGGTGAGATAAATAGATCATAGACTGTCATAATAGACAGTATGATTCTCCAGAACTTGTCTCAATATCTATAAAATTTTCTTCATCAATAGAATATCTTTTTAAATATAAACATATTATAATAAAGATTTCACATCCATTTTTTGTTTCTCCATGTTTATGATTTCATCCAATACAAGAATAACTCTGATAGAATATATTTTTACCATAGGAGAAAAACATTCATCATATTCAATACCTTTATTTTTTATGAATCCTTTTACCATCATTCTAGTTATTTGGAATGGTTGTAAGTTACCATATTTACCTTCAATTACTCACATCCACTTTTATAGTTCCCTTTTTTACTTTCAATAACTCTATCAGGAAAAATGTTCATTTTTTGTGAAAACATGTCATCTCTTTCTACATGAATTTTTTTTCATTCCATATTCTAAAGACTTCAAATTATATCATCAAAACATTATGGATATCCCCATTAGATAAAATCATATACTTGTATGGTGAGTATTTATGATTTTTATTCATTCTATAATAATCCTCATAAACTATGATTTAGATGGGATCAATTTTGGGATATTAGTTGATGAATATAAAACATTATATAGAGTTGTATTACCTAATAGTGATGTATCATCAGGGTTTGGACTTTCTCCCACAATGTTTGAAACTGATGGTAGTGATATTGCTTCCTGATTCACTGTAATTTCTTTGCATTGAAAATTTTTGACTACTCAAAATCTTCAATCATCTAATCTTAATGAAACACCATATCTATAATATTAACGATCTTTCTAATAATAGGATCCTAGAGTATGTATTCTTTTTCTTCATGAGAATATCCAAAAAATAGGTTTTTCTATCCCTTTTTATCTATATTCAACCTCTATTCTTTTGGTATGTAAAAAGATTCCTTAGAGAAAAAACTTTCTTATTCTTGTATGAAATATCACTGCAATTTTAAACCCATTTTTTTATATCATTGTATTGTGGAATAGATATAGAAAGGTTGATAATATCTACTATAGTCCTTATTACCACCACCCAAAATTAATTTAGCATTTTTTCCATTTGATTATATAGAAATTAATCACTCATGGAATGATCTATTCATCCTCCCAACAGAACCAATATGTTTTATTGTATTTGGTAGTAATATTTCAAACTATAATACCAAATTTTATGGAAAAATAAGTCACAAACATTTAAATACACTTGAAAAACAAAAAAACACAAGAGTCTTAGTATTTAATGTGGTTTGGTTATGTTCCTACATGGGTTGGATTTACAATTTATCTCCTATTAATCATCTTTAGCATAGTTTTTTGCTAAGGGAAATATACTTTTAGAATACTTCTCCTAGGAGTTTACTGAAAATTTACTGACCTTATATAAAATCGACTCCCAAGATGGGAGTGAACCACACATCCTACATCCTTCATTCAATGGGTCTTATGTTTTGTCTTGAAATAGATATATAAATGTTGTTTCATAGTAGAGATGATATATGTTTGGATAATCCATGTTTATTAAAAAATTTCATTATCGATGAATAGAATAAAATTATAAAATTCATCATAAAACTAAAATATATTTCTAATTAACTTTTTTATATCTATAATAATCCTAAAATTTTATAATTTTGGGAATGTTTGATTGAAAAAGAAGTTTAAAGAACCCAACCTTAGGGGGGCACATTCTCCTCCCATAAATCGTTTGTGTGACATCCTCAATACTGAGAAGAAATGGTTTCAAAGGAGTGAAATCATTTATTTATAGAAACATTCATCAAATTTGAATGAAACATTATATCCAAAGAAATACTACACTAATAGTTTTCAATAAATTGATCTGATTTTCAAGATAAAACTATTTTTATCAAAAAAAACTGAAAACTGCTACATACGATTATTAATTAATTTAATAATTCACCAAAAACCAAAACAAATCCAATTCATTCTAAAATTATACCCAATGTTAAACACCCAATACCATGATTAATGGAATTTTTATAATGTTTTTCTAGGTCTGTTAACTATGTTAAAATTAATAATTTTCTCCAATAGTTTGAGACTACATAAATTGCCTTAGAAATTCATAAAATACAAAAATTAGTATTTTTACCTTTTATAACATGGTAGTTTTCTTCCATATGATCATTTTTGGAATACTTGTGAATTTTACAAAGATCAAATCTTAGTTAAGGGCCTCTTAGTCCTTCATTGGTGGATTATAATTCATTAATGTGTCACTGATTTGATATTCTAATAGTTGATTTAAAGAGGATTTTTATCAAATAGTTTTATAGAAATTTTCGGATAAAATAGTGGTTTTTTAGTTCTATAATAATTTGGTAATATGGAAATATTTTATGAAAATAATGTTGTTTTATTAAGGATAAATACTTATTTTAGAAAACGATGTGATTCTGTTTTAATTAGAATAATTCTTTTTTATCTTAAATGGGATTTGAAGCTATAATATATATTGGTTTTATGGATTTTTAATGGAAAATAACTTTAGAAAGAATGTTTATAGAAATTAAATAAAAGAATATTGGATATTAAAATATGTTGGGATGTTATGAAAAACGGTTAAAAGGTTCATGTATGTTTGTAATATAGATGGGGAAGGGTCATTAATTTGGAAACACTGAAATAGATGAAAATCAATATTGGATGATATAATGATCATATATAGTTATTGTTTGATTGAAAAAAATTTCTTTTACAATTTAATTCAAAATATTATTTGGTTTTATGGGAATTTATTTTTTATCGCATATAGTCTTCTTTTTAATTTGATGTAAAATCATTCCCTATTAATTTATTATAAGCCTCTCGTGATTGAAAAACATTTTGAGCCATTACATCATTCTAGTATAGAAACTATGTAAATCATCTTAAAAAAGATTTAAAAATATGTTTTTAAAGTAAATCAAAAACAATTGTTCCAGTAAATTAAAATAATTAAATAGAATAATATTAAAATACAATAAAATTAGAATAATAATAATTTAGATCTAAATCTCAATATTTAATTCCCATTCATAAAAATAGTTATTAAATCTTTATTTTAATCATTTATAAAATATATGACAATTATATGTGAGAAAAATAATAGTATAAATAAAAACTTAATTCTTTTTCTATTATTTTCACTTATGTCGAATATGTTATACTTATTTTTTCAAAGATTATTTCATGAACTCAAAATAAAAGAAGGAAATAGGGAAATAATAATAGATGTATATTATTTAATATCAAGTAATTTTTCCTTAAAATGTTTAACAAACAATAAATTTATTTATGATGAAACATTTGAAATTCTCTTTTTCAATTTAAAAATATATACATTTCATTGACTATATATATAATCTAATACATTTTCTATCATTAAAATTAAACTAAATTGATAATCTTCATAAATGTTTTTGAATTAAACATCAATAAAATAATTTTGAAATGGAAAAATTATTATATTTAATTAATATAAGAAATTAAATGTGTCTAAATAATTTAATAATTTAAATTCATAATTTAACTAAAAAATATTATTGAGTTAAAGGTTGCTTGATATCTCAAAAAAATTAATGGGGGTCATTCATGAGAAATAGATAAGAATTTGGGGTCGTGTATTAAATTAAGGATGTATTTAATAAATAAATATGTAGGAGAGAGTTGGGAACACATGCAGGGTAGAGTGTCGGATCAAAAAAAATTGGGATTTTTTAACAATGTTGTTATGTTTCTAGATAATTTTTTATATGGTTTTTTAAAATAAATATTTATCAAGGATAATTAAAATATGATTATACATGTGCATATAATAATGAATGTGGTTTTTGGGTGATTATGATCCACATATTCAACTACACTAGGCAATGTTGTTGGAAATAACTACTATTTAAAACTTAAGATTCCATATTTGAAAAAGAGGGTGACCACCAAATAGAGGTCACTACTACTACACTACATCTTTAATGATTATCTTTCCTCCAACTTCCTTGAATCCCAATTATCCTCCCACATACCTCAAATCTAATTATCACATTTTGTGATTATAAAAGGTTGATTTTCTAATAGTTTGAATATAGAATTCATTACTCTAAATACACAAGTGAAATTAATATATAATTTTTTATTCATAGTATTTTTTTTAAACACAAATTGATTTCTAGTATATTTTACAATCCACTGAATGATAAATAATACTCCATTATATTTAAAAATTTTAATTTTTTTTGTTAATACAAATCTCAGTTGAATTGGTTTTTTAATCTATATATTTCAAATATTTTAGACTTCTTCTGTATTTTATGAAACAAAATATATCAAAAAAATTAAATAATAATATTCCATTTTAAATAAAATTATTTTCTAAATTTAAAATGAATAGATATATAATAAATTTATAAAATATTTATTTTTTTATTTCATATATTTTATTAAATGAATTATACTTTAATAAATAATGATAATAATAACTTATTATAAAAACAAATATGTGAAATATATTGAAAAATAAATTGGTATATAAAATGATGAAAAATTAATAAAAATAACATTGATGGAATATTAATAGTATTTTTATAAATAAAATTTGATAACAGTGACTAATACGTTTAAAAGGAGTAAAGAGGGACTATTAGGTGTGAGGTGAGGAAAAGTGATTTGAAAGGGAAGACTCATTAAATTTAAGATGATTTTTGTCCTCCCCGTGGTGAGTGTATCTTTAAAGGTATAATAGGGTGTTGTGTATTATAGATTGAATCTCAACCGTTAATTTAAATAAGATATAAAATTAATATGTTTTAAATTTATCATAACAATATTGTTTTCCCCACCTATGACACTATAAATGTAAGAGAAGTAAATCATTTTTCCTGCTAAAATAAATGTTATGATAGTAATAAAAAAATGAAAATAAAATAATAACAATAATGTCTTTATATTACATTTTTATATAATAATAATTACTATTATCTGAATAGATAGAGAATAAATCCCCAATAACAGTATCCCCCTTTTATTTAATTGAATAAAACAGTTTACATGATAGTATGCGGTTTAATACAAACTAAAATTCCCTCATTAAAAAAATACATGTATTCAAAACATATATTCATAATACAAAAACTCACTAGAATAATACCCAAACCAAGAATCATCATCCCAGTCATAAATATATATTGATAACGATTATGACATGGTGACCATTTTCCATTTGTATTGTGAATAATATTTCTTCCTCTCGAACTTAATGGGGGATATATTCTAAACCTATCCTCAAAGATCAAAGGATTTCTATTTTTAAAAAATAAATCCTTTTAAAATTTACAATTTTTTGAAAATTATTAAAATTCATCCTCCACTATGAGTAGCAGACATCCATCAATTATATATTATTTTTTTTGTTGAAATATTTCCTCGTTGGTATGAGAGTATTAAACATATTCTTAGAGCTGATAAAACTAGACTACCTCCTTATATCTTAATAAAAAAATTCCCCATGTAAGGCCTTTCCTTTCCTAACTTGATTATATTCCTCTATCACCTTCTCCTTACGGCTTGTTTAATCAGGATTCGATGTATCCGTTTGATGTTCATATGCCCCATGCTCCTAGCAATATGATTAATAAAATATATTTATTATATATTTATTATGATATAATATGAATATAATTATCATTTATGATTATTATTATTAATGTTATAATTTTTTTAATAGTAATCATGCTATTATAGTATAATAATATTAATCTATGTGGGTTTATATTCCATAAAAATAATGAAAATGCACCCAAACCCTTATTTTATATTAGTACATGCACCCAAACTCCACCCCTCTCAAACCACTTACACCAACACATGGTGTATAGTATTATAATCGGTGAATGTGGGGATAGTAGAAAAATTGGACCCATACCCATGATTTTTTAAACAAATTGGAGATTGATGCAAGATTCTGAGGTAGAGGCATGTATAAACATCACCTTGTGAATTAAAATCATGTAAATGAGAAAAATTATTATAAAGGAACCAATACCAAAGAGAAACCCACTCTTCCCCATCTTACATTAAAATTGAATCTTACACCGTGTTCCCCTCTATATATATATAAAATACCAAATACCAAATGTTTCTAAAGAAGTTAATGAACTCCATCTAATATTTATGTTGTAAAAATGGAACTAATGTTTAATTAAACGTGATAATATTTACAACCAATATAGAATCACAATAAAATTATATTTTTTTTCAAACAACTACTTTTTATACTTAATAAAATACATAATAGCCCAAATTTTAGCTTCAAAGGAAGTGAATCATCCAATAAAACTCATAAAATATCCCTTAATAAAACCTCTTGATGTTACAAATATACATCTACACCAGGTTGGTCCAAGAAAACTCAATAATCCACCATTGTAATTGGATTTAATCTATACGTTTTAGTTTGGTAACCATATGATATAATTAGATTAAATAATATTCATTAGTATACCAAATATCCCAAGAAGTCTTTCTTGTATAAGATCTTCTACTGAATTGTGCATGCTACCAACCTAAAACTTGGATGAAAACCAAATTTCATTAATGATTGAAGATATAATGCCAATTGAATCCTAATACCTACCTTTAAATAAACTCCAATTTCTCACTTTATAGATTGTAAATTTGAATGATGCGGTGAAAAAAATAAAGAGTTTTTAAGTTGATACCCACATCCAAGCTTGAGGAAGTAGTCCAAAAAATAAAAAATATCATTATGTAATGTAATCTTCTAGTAAAATATTGTAGAAATATTTATCCTGATGGACATGATAAAATCATATATAAGGAATCAATGTTGATAATATTCATCACTTCTATAGAAAGTCACACATATTAATGTAACTTAAAATCCCACAACCATTGATATGTCCTCGGTTTGAAGAATAGTATTCCAGTTATTCCGGATAAGAAGTTGTCCTCAAAGGGGGTATATAGTTTCATGAAGAGACTCATCCATTATGATGTGTTTTTATAAACACTGTAATGAAAGCGGTAATAAAACATATAATCTATGTTACCCATTCACAAATGAAAAAAATGGATTTCTTCGTTCATGAAATCAAAGAAATAAATATATTGTATCATATTGGTGGTGATAATATACATTAGTTGATGAAAGAAGTCTAATTAATTGATAATAAACATAATATTAAGGGTAGTAAGAACATCATAGTTATCATATAGTTTAGTTCACATCTATCTTGAGTTCCAAAATTTCTTGCTTGAACATTTTGATGGATGTTGGAGATTATTATGTATAATCTCATTAATGGTGTTCCAGATGGTTGGACAAAATAAGGAACACAAGAATGTAGTAGTCGACTCAATGGTGTTTTCAACCATATTTTATCTGCAGAAGCATATAACTTTACTGGAAGAGCATAATATATCCTAATTATATTTCCCAACCAAAGAATTGTTAAATATCATCATTCTTTTGACAATTAAACCACCCAAATTAACTCACATGGTATAAGTTTTATAAGAAAATAAAACTAGTTTCCATTTATTCACATAACTAGAATAAAAATAAATAAACTTGAGTTTATATAACTAAAATTTACATTAATATCATACCAAATTGGGATTAATATTTACCCTTCTAACTACTCCATTGGAATGGGATTTTTTATGCAATTACTTCTTGATAGTATGACTTGTATCTCCCCTAAAATGGTAAATCCCCAGTAATTAAAGGAGAGAGCTCTATGATTTACCCATAATTAATTAAATATGTGTCTTTTCCTTCCCTAATAAATACAGTTTCTAATTATATCCAATTATTTTAAATAATTAATAGCCATCCCATAAATAGGCTCAAAGGGCTTGAATATATCCTACATAGAGGATAATAGTCTATCATCAATATCACAGAATAGAAGAATGTAATTAGTATAAAATAAATGAGTTAGTTCATTTAAATTTCTAGAATATTTAATGTGACTGATCAATCCATGGTCTCTTAACTTAAGCAGTAACCTAAATAATTAATCTTTCACGATTAAAAAGAGAATATATAAAATTGGGTCACCCCATCAAATACCCCTTGAGTAGCTAAAGAATACCTTACGTGATCTATTAGAAAATATTGAAATTATTAAGTTGATGAGTTGAGAGTTGATAAGCCTAAAAATGTATGGGATAAAACATAAATAGCTAAAATATAGAGAATATATTTATATTTGAGGTTTTCAAAGGCCTTAGACATATCCATCTTAAGTGAAATGTTTGTATTCTTGGAATTCTTTTTGAAATATTCATACACTCTAATGTACTATTTATAAGGACCTAGGCCATTCTTATAAGAAAAAAATTCTATAGGTTAGGATATAAATTGTATTAAAAACACCCCCATGCCTCATGGATATAATTTTACTAATAATTTTCATATAATTATTCCCAACCATAATGGCTCAATATTCCATGATTTCTAAGACATAGTAAACCTTGGGAATAAAATTAAAAAACTATGAGTACCAACCAGTAATCATGACATCCCCAGATAAAATTTAATTGATAGCTAAGGATATATTATTATAGGAAATGTCCCAATTTTATAAAGAACATTTATTAAAGAAACCATTCATTATAATAATACTTTCTAACTTCAAGGAGAAGAGAAAAGATCTGATATCTACCTCCAGGGGGATAGAAGATAAATTTATTAGTCACATCTTCCTCTAAGATACACATTTTCTTGTATGTTATTAAATAAGATTCCTCATACTAGATCTCACTATCCTAATTGGAAAATCTATACTTATCCCAAGAATATATAGTTAAATTATATTTTTTTAATGCCTAAAATCATCCAAAAGTAACTACCATCACCATGTACAATCCATGACTTATGATAATGTTACATATAATCCTTGTGTACAAGGCATGAATTATTGATATGATAAGTAGGAGTAGAGATTCTAGGATATATCACAGAAACCAAGATAGGGGAGTGATTATATTATATCCTTTGAAATTATTTTCAAATATGAAGGGGTTTAGATTTCCACCCAGATATTAGATTAAAACAATATCAATTTTTCTGTCCTACTTTCCATTAATTGTGAGATGAGATCAGGTTAATTTAGCACCCTATAACCTAATTTTAATATAGTATCACATCTTAATGAAATCATAAAATTTATAGGATTTCACTGTAAGAAACATATTTCCCATATTCTATATCGGGATCAATATAAAGTAGGAATCACTAATAATAGTCTAATAATAATGTAAAAAAGAGTATATTTGGAACAGATCTCTCTATAATTCCATTATTTTAATTTGAAAGGAGTGGGCATAAATGATAGAGACTAAAAAACATCAATTCCAAATATCAATGGTCAGAGTAATATATTATTTAAAAATTTGAATATTATAGGAATTAAGACCCTAAATTTTGATAACCATGTGAGTTTTAACCATTCAAGATCCTTTATTTTAAGTAACAAAATCAAACCCATCATTGTTCTGGATGAAAATTTTAAAAATTTCAAATCATACCAGGGGATCAGAGAGAGAAAATGGAAAGGGATTATTATTCATGATTAAATGCCTAAGATTAAAGGAAGTGTCCCTATTATTAATATCCTCACGGTTCAAAAATGGAATACCCATTTAGAGGAAGTATCTCCCATATTTTTGGGAATATTTATCTTATTAACCTATATGATAGAGCGCATTCTGTTACCCCTAAATTTGTTTTGTTTGTTAGAGTTACTTTGAATAGTACTATATCAATAACAATAGTAATAATATTATTATTATTATTGTTTTTTATTATAATTGTTTTATTATTATTAAAAACTAATTTAAAAAAATCAATTATCATTTATATAAAATAATAACAAAAACAATAATAATGTTTCCATATAGAAATAATTATGATCAAATTAAATTATAATATTAATAAAAAATTTATTTTATAATAGAAGTTATGGTAAAAAATAAGAAAAATAACAAAAAAAAATACATGTATATAATAATTTTATTATTACTCTTTAATAATTAATTGAACATGATATGATAATTATTTTTTTAAATGAATTTAACATTTACATTTTTAGTTTTTAGTCAAATATACAATTCATTGTCAATTTAAGGTTATGTATTATTTTGCATAAATATTGATTTAATTGATTTCTAATATAGGTGGATGTGGATGTCTCTCTATACAATATAAATTTTCCTTTTAGTATTGTATGATATTATCTACCATGTAATCTATAAATTTACTCTTTAAATTTTAGATTTACTATATAAATTGATTATTTAAATATAAGATGATTTTATTTTTTATTATATATTTATTGTAATAAATTCAATATTTATGCTTTAATTTTTATTTTTCGTAGTGTATGTTATTAGTTACTATGTAAAATGTCAATTTATTATTTATATAATAAAATTTATATATTAATTTAACATAAAAAATTATATTTATTTTATTGTTTTATGTATGTATTTAGTAAATTAAGCATGTAATGATTTTTGTAAATTCAAAATGAATTAATTTTATAAATTATATATTTATAGAAAAGCCAATTTACTATGTAAATTTACAATATAAATTTGAAATTGACTATCTAAAATGATAATGAAATATAATTATAGTAAAGTTATTTGTTTTTAATTCATAATTTATTATGTTAAATTAATCTTTATAGTGTAAATTGGAAAATTACTATGTAAATTTATGATTTACTCTCTAAATAATCCCTTTAAATATTATAAATTTAGCATAATAATCACTAAGATGAGTTTTTTTATGTTTTACTATATTAAATAAAGAATTTATTATATAAATATTAAAACTCAATATGTAAGTGGAAATTTACTATATAATTATTTAGCTCACATAGAAAATTTTAAATTTAATAAAGATATTTACTTTCTCATTCTGTATGTTTTCATTTACTATATAATATATCACTTTATAATGTAAATTTATAATTGAACATAGAAATATTATAGTCACATGTATATTGAAATTTTAATTTTATTTATTAATGAAAGGTGTTCTGATTAGTAAAATAACAATATATTTTGTGATATAAAATTACTATAAATTTTATTCTAAATTATCTGTTTGTTATAGTTTTTAATTAAATCAAAAAAAATTCACTATAAACTATAAAATAATTACAGAAATTGAATATAAATATAGAATAATAATAAAAAAATTACTTTTACTCATAATTTACTGTGTAAATATTAAATTTACTATTTAAAGTGATTATTTACTATATAAATTATAAAAATTTAATTTGAAAATTTATTTTAAAATTTGATAATTTAATATAGAATTTGATAATTTACTACAGATGTAATCACTGTATAAATTATAAATTTTCAATTAAATTTAACATTTACTTTATAATATGCTAATAAATTACATAAATTTTAATTGTAAACTATATATTTACTATGTTAAATGATGAAGAATGATGATGAATAATGACCTAATGTTCATTTTTATGATTACTTTTCCATGTAAAGTGATAGTTTAATATATAAAGTGTTAATTTAATATATAAGATGATATATTTATTGTTTAAATTTAAATTTTTTAGAATATTTTTACGATATACTATGTAATTTAATAATTAAATATGTAAATAAACGCTAAAAATTTATAAATGTATATCTTAAATTCATTATGTGATTTAATGATTAATTTCCTTAGTTTACAATTTAATTTACAAACTGAATATTTACTATATATATGTCCTTATGTTTCCATATCTCCTGCTATAAATATATATTTATGTAAATAAATTAATTAATAATACAAATCTACACTAGCATAGAAATTTGGATAAGCATGATGTACTAGTAAAAGTTAACTTTATTGAAGCTCTGTTTGAGTATCCTCCACATAAATGAATCTCTATAATTGTCATGGGTTTTTTGGGACATGTATATACCCATTAGAAGTGGAATAAAACAATAAAATAATTCTAATATTGGTGAGGAGTTGAATAAAAAAGATGAAATATGAAAACTGTAAAATAAGGGTACCTTTACATTCAATTATTTTTATCTTATTTGGTAGTGAGTTTGATTTGTCTCCCTAAAAAAATAGGCTATTACCTCTGATGATATCCACTAGTCTTTTAATCAATAAATGCTTCGGTATGAGTTATTTGTTACAACATTTTTCTAACACCGCATCCTCAGAAGAAAATGGAAAATGATTAATAAAGAGTTTTTTGACCAAGAATGAATAATATCTAGTGTTTGGAATAACCCATTCAAAAATTTACAAGGAAAATGAGTTAGGGGAGAATGGGGGAGCACTCTCCTTGAAAATGGAAACTCATTAGATACCTAGGTCATGTCTCCCTCACACCAATGATCTATCAAGGATTATTTTTATCTAACTTGGGATATCTCAATCGAGACCTTGTCAGCATCAAAAAATAACCCAATCTTGGGTTCAGAGTGAAGTTATTCTCTAGGATGCAAGGGGGTTTCTTCTATATATTCTCTTTAAGGAACTCCATATATGGTCATCACTTCAAATTTGTCTACCATTAAAAAATATAATGATGAGGTTTGCAGTGTTGTTTCTAATCTGGGGGCTCCCCAATAATGGTTGTACTTAAGAAAGTTTTCTATTCCTGGTTACATCACGCTTTACAAGGGTGACAATCCCATCCATTAAATGATCGCAAAGAAAATATAAGCCTTAGTTGGGGTGTTTTCAATTATAATCTCATCTCGATTGGCTAGGGATACTTTCACATTATCTTTAATTCTACTGTTGATCTTGGAAATGCTTGGAATGATAGAAATATTTTTCATAAATCCAGTTTTTATGAATTCATATTGGACATTAATTTAAATCCATTCATGATGAGGAAACCCACGGATCATATTTGAATTAAACTCCTTGGCCTTAGTTGTGTTTTCTAGAAACCTAAGATCCTTCGTTATCTAGATTCATGTGTGGGATCTTCGATTAAAATGGATCATAAAACCATTGAAGGTGAGTTAGAATTATATCCTCTTGTTCTTATTGAATCTAACATGAAATATAAGGTCACATAAGTTTAAAATATGGATGAAAATGTTATGAAATTATAAATCATAGGGGGATATGAATACCTCCCTATTACTATAAGGTATTCAAAAAATTTATCCATTTGGTTTCCAACTATAGAGTCATATAAAAGCAAGTAATGTGTTCATTATAAAACAAATATAACTCATGGAAAGAGGATGGTATGGATAAGAAGGGTGAATCCTATAATTTTGAGAGAGTTGAAAACTCAAGAAATTATAACACTATTAATTATCTGAATCATCCTTGTGGGGTACCTACATTTGGGAATAATTATGAAACATTGTCTATGATTATTTGTACTAAGCACCAGCAAACCCTTTACCAATTAGGAAGAATCAGAACAATGGTGGTGACCTTATATCACATAGTATTAGTGTTGTGATCACTACTATTCGTATTTATGGGGAGAAAACTTTAGTTTCAAGGGACACACAAGCCAATTAAAATATTTAGGTATATGTAAATTTAGTCATCATGACAGATGACAATGTCCTTAATGATGGGATCTTAAACCTACCTCCCTTCATTCTTCCTTATCACTCCTTGAGTTTTTATGGACCATTTTTTTCAAAAAAATTTAAATTTTCATTTATATATTACAATGAACTATGTCAATGATTCCATTCACATGGATCTAACCCAGAGTATATTAGAGGGAACACTGACTTGGAGTGCGTTCCATGTAACACTAACTTGGCATACGATACACAGAACACTTTGTTTCTATGAAATATCACTTTTTATTGTTTTAATTATTTAAATATGATATTTATAACCTAGTTTTTAAACTTATTAATGTGAATATTAATAGCAACTTTTCAAATAATTTTTATAATTGTTATATATATATAAAACATATGATTTTTGGTAAAGTTCTTTTTATGTTTAAAAACATCATTTTCTTGAATGAACTAATTCTAATAATGAATGTAATTTTAGACACATTTAGAAAATTAATTTTTTAAAATAAACTTCATTTTTTAATTCATAACATCAATATTATCATAGGGTGAAATGTTTTTATTTTTCTGAGAAACATCATTTTTTGAGGAATAATGAAAAATACTGCTTTTTAGTAAAAAACATCCTTTTTATATAATTAATTATTAATGATAAATGATATTATAAATATGTTTTATGGTAAAATTATATGAATATTACAAATACTAATAAAATTAAATTCATTAGGATCAACTATAATTTGAAATTGAATAAACAATCTTAACAAACATTTGAACTTTTTCCAACATTAAAACCCTATTATTTTGTCTCGTCTACGGGGTTATCACTGATCATAATTTTTCATCTTATGTGAAGTGAATTTAAAAAATCCTAAATAAATCATTGGTTTCATTATAATATTTATTCTCATAAGACCATGTTAATTTTTTGACTAAAATTATTAGTAAAAGTGATTAAATTAAATCAAAGTAATTAATGCAAAATTAAGATTAATTAGGGACTAAACATTAAAATTAAGGGACTAGATAACCTATAAACTTTTACAAAACCCATTTCCTGTCTATATTTCTTCCTTAAATAATCCATAATTTATTATTGTAGGTTTTGTAATACTTTTTTTAGGTAATAACATGTGCACACTGAACTTGTTTCTAGACATTTCTATATGATTCAATTTCCCCCTTATAAAAGTCCACAACCTCTAGCCATTCCCAAAACCAATCAAACCTTTTAATTTCATCCTATCTATTCTAAAGTATCATAAAATACAATCATACCTTATTCATTGAAGTGTTCCATTGGAAAGAAACAATCTTAATGAAGCCTTTTGGCACAAACCAAAAGGAGTTACCTATTAAGAGGTAATGTCTTCTTTCAAGCTCCGTTGATTTATTTGTTCTCTCCACCCCCTCCACTATCTCTGTTCAATTATTGTTTGAAAAACCCAGTATCCTCCATATACTAGTATGTTTTTATGGAATGTTTCTTACCCACACTTACACACACCTCCATCTAATAGATGTTGAGCATATTGTTTTTGTGTACGGTGAACTATTGCATCATGGAACGATGATTATTCATTTATCCTTTACCACCAATCATGGTGGCCATTATGATAGACCCACTATTTATATATATAATATACTATACTAATTATTTATTTAATCTTCTGTATTCTTTTTAAAACCCACCTATTTTTACCTTTAATTTGACGATAATACGATAATCTCGTTTGAGGATGTGTGGACTTTCTCCCCCTCAATGCTATGTGATTCGTTCACACACCACATAGAATTTATTAAAGATGGGTTTAATGAATTTATATGATATATATTATATATTATTTCTAATTTAATAATTATATATATATAAATATATATATATATATATATTATTTACATACTTTCTTTCAATACAACAATAAAAATGGAAAATAATATTCATGCATATGTACGGTTTACCGTCTCCATGAATAGTGTATTCCATTTTGTACTAAATTATGATATGAATAATTTTAATTTATATATTCTAGGATATATATGATATTTATAATAGGTTTAAAATTATGGAATTATGATATAAGTATAAGGACCAACGCTATAACAAATTAACACCCATGAGAAAAACAAAAAGAATATTACCAGAAGGAAAACATTAACATATGATCATTAACAAGTGGGTAATATAAGGTCATAATAAAACAATATATGGTATTATTTATAAAAATATTATTATTTAAAATATGTATAATAAACATTTATTTATTATATATAAATCATGTATGAGTACAAAGGGAGTCATAACACAAGGTAAGAGGAATTTCATCTCACTTTTGATTTCTGTGAGATTCATGTTATGATCACCACTTTTTGATTTTGTGTGGTGTATGTAATTAATATGACTGAGTTATATTTTTATTATACCTAAATTTATGGGTATTCACATATCCATTCTATGATCCATCTTTCTTGGGTTTTAGCTTTCAAAAGTTACCAAATCGGTAAAATAGTTTTGTCTCAATTTAACTTCTTTGAGACTCATGTTTTATTATGAACCCAAACTCTTTTTCGAGGTGTATATACTTCCATTATACATGTTATATTACAAATATACTTGTTTTAATGATATATTAAGCTTTTAGTTCTTTCCATTTCTTAATGGAGTGTATGATCCCAAGTAACCATGTTATAAGAGTTTTTTGAGACATTATTATCGTTTTTGGAGATTGTTTGTGTTTATACGTCCTTTAATGAAATATCTCAAGAATATTCATGAGTTTCCTTATCATGTGTTTATTATTGATATCCTAATTTTTTAGTACCATTTATTCCACTCATTGTTACGTTAAGATAATGTTTTTAATAAAATCATATTGTCTCTCACTTCAGTCAGAAATCCATTTTATTCAAAAACTATGTTTTCAAAATTGTTTTAAACTTAAGCTTGAAAATAATTTTAAATGGAAAATGATTTTAAAAATATTTTAAAATCCTCCTTTATATGTTTAAAAATCTATTTTCAAACAAAATTTCTTTCAAAAGGATTAAGGTGATAAAAAATAATTTTCAAAGAAGAAAGGATATTTTCATTAAGAAATTTTCTAAAATAACATTCAAAATTATTTCCCATAGAATATAACATCCATTTGTGTTTATCATATATTTATGATAAAAATATTCAAGATTTCCGTTCATATTATTTCTATTAATGGATTATGTTTTGATTCTAAGATGTTTAAGAAGCCCATTTCTCTTTCATGGGTTATATGATTTTGAAACCTGCTTCTTATCATGGGTTATGTTTATGATGAAATGATTATGAAACCTGTCTATTTCAATAGGTTAAGATATGCTTACATGTTTATGATTTCCATTTCATTTCATGGGTTATTATATGTTATTTATAATATTGTGTCATATGAATGTGTGATTTTATTATGTGGAGGGTGGGACCTATATCTGCCTCCAATGCATTAGGTAATGATTTATATCTCATGAGATAGACTGGAATGGAACGAGGGTTTACTCAGTTCAGTAATAAAATTATGGAATAAGGGTTTACTCAGTTCAGTAATACAGGGTTGTAATAATGGTTTACTCGGTTCAGTAATACAGGGTTGGAACTGGGGTTCACCCATTTCAGTAAAGGACTTTGTCCACTAAGATGGTCTTGGAATTGATGCCTTAGATACAATGGAAATCAGTATATGATTATGTGTTTCCAAAATTCTATGTCTTAATCCTATGTTATGCATTCATGACTTATGTACTTTCCTCATTTTGATTTATATATTTTGAAATTCCATTCATTTTTCCATGATTCATGTATACGATCTTTGATATGTAGGGTATGATCTATATTTTCATGACCATGTTCACATACCATTATGCTCATGTTTATAATTACATGTCTCCCTTGTTTACCCTTAATGAGAATTTGAGCTCACCTTTTTTTATGCTTCATTCCCCAGGTTATGAAGATATGTATTATGGTTGATATGTCTATGAAGGGTGCTAGTCATGAATAACCTAGTGTAAGATAATGTTGCTCACATATGTACCAGTGTTTATGTTTCTAGGTTTACAAAGGTAATATACCAACTACGGTCTTTGGGAATCTATTTGTATAATTCTTAAGTATTCCAAAAATTTTATGTGATATTAATTTTTGAAAAGTGAGGTTCGTTATAGTTGATATCAGAGAAATGTTATAGTTAAAATTTGAAACCAAGATGAGAAAACCATAGTGAGAACCCTAAGGAACATGTCTAGGATAAATATGAGGTCAAGGAAAAGTATAATATAATGTCTTATAATTCTGGTGAAGGATATAGTGAGTGGTTTCCTAGTAATACATATCTATTTAGAGAATACTAGTGGATGTGGATTTCGAACAGATGTACCTAGGGGTAACAACATCAAATGATTATCTGGATTTGACTCGGGTTAATCAGGTACACGACAATGTTCTTTACATCACACCTAGTTTGACACTCTCAGGGGATATGCTTTGAAAATTCAAAAACCCTTCATAACCATGATAAAGGATTTAAATATAGGTTAGCTTTGAATAACCTAGGATAAACCAATGTTGACATAGATTAAGGAAGGTTTCATAAGTTAGACATCATATAAGTGATTTTTCATGATTATGTGGTTCCTCATTATGATAAATATTTTTTACTCTATTATTTTTGTTTTAGTTAATTGCTGGAACCCAAAGGAATCACGTTAATGGATATTGCAATGAAAAATGAAATGATTTTCCTTCTGAGAAACTGAATTATATGGGATCTAGAATGAAAAACCTCATTTAAATGTTCACATGGATTTATCAGACTATAAATCATGGTGGATTTCCAAATTTGTAAAGTAGGTAACAACATTATGTTGATTCTTCAATTAGGAAACGCCCACCTTCTTTCATAGGGTCTCATGATCCACCAATTTCTGAAAAATGGATTAGTAACACTGAAAAGATATTCTCCATTCATCAGTGTTCAGATCATGAGAAATTCATTATGGCTATTTGTTGTTTGGAAGGCGAAGTAGATCAATGGTGGTATCTAATCAAGAATACAAGACATCATGATGAGATTGAATCCATGGTTTGGGATTAGTTAAAGAACTTACTTTTCAATAAGTAATTTCCTCAAATTATTCATACCAAGATAGATAAATAGATCCATGAGTTGATGAAAAGGGATGATGAGTCGGTTGGTACCTATAGGTCTAATTTCACAAGACTAGTGAGGTACGCTTCAGGAATTACCATCTAATCCAAAATTAATGTTTATAGTTTCTTTGGTGGTTTAAAGCCAAGTATCACAAGGGATTTGTCCATAAACAACATTAGTAGCAACAAAGGGATTGTGTGTTGTGCAATGAAGGCTGAAATGGAAGTGGTATTCACGTATCAATCTCATGGATTTAACAAAAAGGGTGATGTGGAGTTCAAAGGAAGCTCTAATAACCATGGAGAAAAGAATATAAACCTTCCTTTATACTCTATCTGTGGGAAGAAGCATGGTGAAAATTTCCTTAGGGGGTATAGTAAAAGTTTTAAGTGTGTAAGATAAGGCCATTGGGAAATTGATTGTCAAGGTGATGGTAAGAAGTTTTCTCAAAATGATAATGGACAGAATTCCACATAGAATACACCTACCACTGTACAGTGATACAATTTTAAGTATAATGGTAATTTTTCTAACCATTTCCCAATCCTAAGGGTTTGTGATGATAATCAATGATAGAAACCTCTTAAGCCAATGGATAAGGGGAAATCTCATGAAATAACTATATCTGATGAGGGGTGCGATAAATATGTGATGAAAGGTACACTTACCATCAAGTTTAAAACTACTACTGTCATATTTGATTCTAGATATACCCACTGTTTCATATCTAAATAATTTTCTAGAGGTGTTAAGATTTCTTCAAAAATAATTAATGGTGGAATTAGCAGTTCAAACCCCTAGTGGTATGATTATTGCATCTAATGTTTACGATTCCACTCTGATTGAAGTTTATGGGAATGTGCTTCCTACAAATCTTTTTATTCTTAATTTGGTCTTGTTTGATATCATATTAGGCATCTATTGGATTTCTCTACCAAAATCCCATATCAATTGTCAAGGAATGGAAGTTATATTCGATATTTCAAACCCTCCAATGTTCATCCATCAATGTGATGATAAGTCTGAACATCCTGTGGAGATTACATCCAGTGTATGGGCCTTAATTGACATTCAAAGTGGTTTTCTAACTAAAATGGTTTGGGAGAAGATTGACATCGATGATATTGTTGTTGTTTGGGATATTGTGGATGACTTTCTAGAAGATTTTTCTTATCTTACCCCAAAACATGAAGTTGAGTTATCAGTAGAACTTGTACATGGTTCCACACCAATTTTAGAGACTACTTATAGAATGGCCTTGATTGAGTTGAGGTAATTGAAGAAGAAACTGCAAGAAAACCTTGATAAGGGATTAATTAGTCCAAGGGTGTCACCTCGGGGTGAACCTATTATTTTTATGAAGAATAAAGATGGATCAATGCAACTCTTCATTGATTATCAGAAGTCGAACAAGATCGCAATCAATAACAAGTATCACATTCCCCATATAGATGACTTCTTTGATCAACTACACAGAGATGAATACTTTTCTAAGATCAACCATCATTATTTGATATCATCAATTAAGGGTCAAGAAGGGGGATATACCCAGAATGGAATTTTGTATAAGGTATGGTCACTATGAATATATATTGATGTCTTTTGGTCTTACTAATGCCCCTATAATCCTCATGAATTGAATGAATAGAGTCTTTGGAGATTAACTCGACCAGTTATTGGATGTTTTTATAGATGATATTCCCATCTATTAAAATATCAAAGAAGAACATGAAGATCACTTTATAATTGTACTAAATTCCCTAATAAAGGATAATTTGTATGAAAAATTTTAAAAGTGTGAATTTCGGCTAAAAATGATTCTTTTTTGGGTCACATAATCTCATTAGATGTTATAGAAGTAGATCCATCAAACATAAAGGCTATTGAAAGATGTCATAGACCAACCACGGTGACTGAGATATGTAGTTTTCTTAGTTTAGATGGATATTATTTATGATTTGTGGAGAATTATTCATGACTATCAAATACTCTGACCAACTTAACTCGGAAGGGTGTGAAGTTCATGTGGATAGATGAACGTGGGGAAAAGTTCAAGGAACTAAAGAGATGGTTGGTCAGTTCACATGTTCGTACATTTCCCTATAGTAAGTAAGGATTTTTAATTCATAGAGATACATTCATGATGTTATTGGTATGTATTCATATGAAAAATTGCATGGATATAGCATATTCCTCATGATGGTTGAAGATTCAATACCAAAATTACCCACCTCATGATTTGGAGATAGAAGCGGTAATTTTTTCATTAAATATATAGAAGCATTATCTTTATGGTGAAAATTGGGATATATATATCGATCATAAAATTATGAAATATATATTCACACATAAGGAGTTGAGCATATTCTAGAGAATATGGTTAGAGTGGATAAAAGGTTATAACTACTCAATACATTACCATCCTCGGAAAGTTAAAAAGGTAGCCAAAACATTGAGTCAGAAGGACCACACTAACTTAGCCATGATGAGGATCACAAAAGATCCAACATTTTTGGATTAGAAAAGGATGGATCTAGAAATACTAAAGGAAGGGGAAATATTATATTTCTCAAATGATTAATAAACCCTCTATCCATGTGAAGATTTCAGATGTTCAAAAGGAATATGACGACCTACAAAACAAGGTTAGAAATGTTCCCGAGTTTAAACATAATCAGGATAGAATGATTAAGTTTGTAAACCATGCATGTGTTCCTTCAATGACATATTTTAAGAAGGAGTTGTAATATGAAGCTCGTAGTTCATCATTCTCTAATCATCATGGAAGTACATAGATGTATAGGGACTTAAAGGAATATTTATAGTGGGATGACATGAAAAGAGATATTGATGGGTTTGTATCTTTTTGTTTAGTATTCCATAATGTTAAGGCTGAAAGACAAAAGTATAAAGTGATGTTGCATCCATTGCCCATACCAAAATGGAAATGGGAGAATGTCACAGTGGATTTTTTCATTGGGCTATGAAAACCCACTAAAGGGTTTAATCTTATATGGGTGGTGGTCGATTGCCTTACTATGTCAGTATACTTCATTGCTATTAGGGAATATTTCTCTATTGATTGGATTGCTAGGATATACATTAATAAAGTGGTAAAGTTTCATGGAGCACCGTGTTCCATTGTATCAGATCGAGATACAAGGTTTACCTCCAAGTTCTGGAGAATTTTTCAGAAGTTAGTTGATACAGAATTGAGTATCAGCACTGCTTATCATCCTCAAGTAGAGGGTCAGTCTGAAAGAAAATCTCAAACCCCAGATAATATGTTGAGATCACATTCTTTAGATATAAAACGTGGTTGGGATCAACACCTTCTTCTAGTTGAGTTTCTTACAATAATAAATTTTACTAAAGCATTCAGATATCACCTTTTGTAGCTCTCTATGGGAAGAAATGTAGATCTACAACGTGTCTGGATGAGGTTGGTGAAAGAAATCAATTGGGGCTTCAGATTGCTAAATAAATAGAAGATAACATTAGAACTATTCAACAGCAAATCAAGGTAGCTCAAAGACCTAGAGAAATGTTAGGCAGATAACTATCGGTATGATTTAGAATTTTAAGTTAGTGAAAAGGTGTTTTTTTGAATCTCACCCTGGAAGAACGATATGAGATTCTCTAAGAAGGGAAATCTCAGCACTAGGAATATCGACCCCTTTAAAATTCTTGATCGCATCAGGACAGTAACCTATCTCTTGAAACGTCCTCCAAATCATTCTCAATTCCATGATATTTTCCATATATCACTCTTAAGGAAGTACATACCTGAACTTTAACATGTAATGATCACATAGGTTATATCGTTAGAGTATGATCTTTTTTATGAGAATGAACCTATTGAAATTTTGGAACGATTAGAGATAGTTATATGAAACAAGACCACTCACCTAGTCAAAGTTTTGTGGAGAAATAACCAATTAGAAGAATCTATGTGGTAACAAGAGGATATGATGAATCACAAGTACCCTCAATGTTTTTTACACAAGTGATGAATTTTGAGGGAGAAATTAATTTTAAGTGGGGTAGAATGTAACACCGTAAGTTTTTATGGACCCATGTTTTTCAAATAAATAAATATTTTCGTTTATATATTGAAATGCACTAATTAAAATATTCCTTTCACAAAAAACTAACTCATTGTATGTTACATGCAACACTAACTTGGAGTATGTTCCACAAAACACCGACTTGGCATACGATACACGCAACACTGTGTTTCTACAAAATATCACTTTTTATTATTTTAATTACTTAAATAAGATAATTAAAACCTTGTTGTTTAACTTGGTAATATTAATATTAATAACTACTTTTAGAAAAAAATTTATAATTTGTTTATATAAAAAACATATGATTTTTGCTAAAGTCATTTGTATATTTAAAACCATTGTTTTCTCCAATGAATTGATTCTAATAATAAATTAATTTTAGATACATTAAGAAATTTAATTTTATAAAATAAAATAAAATTTTTATTTCATATCATCGAAATTAGTTTAGGGTGATTTTTTGTGATTTTTCTGAGAAACTTCATTTTTTCATAATAATGAAAAATACTGCTTTTTAGTTTAAAACTGCCTTTTTCTAATTAATTAATTATTATAAATGATATGATAAATATTTTATAAGGTAAAGTTATATTAATATTACATATACTGATAAAATTAAATTTATTTTGATCAAACTCACTTTGAAACTGATTAGAAAAATCTTAACAAACTTTTCGACATTTTCCAACTTTAAAACAACTTTATTTTGTCTCGTCTACGGGATTAGCACTGATTTTAATTTTTCCACTTCTGTGAAGTGAATTTCAAAAATCCGACATACCCCATTGTATTCATTATAATATTTAGATTATAATAACACCATGTTAATTTTTTGGCAATAATTATTATTATAATTGATTAAAATTAATCACAGTAATTAAGGCCAAATTAAGCATAATTGGGGACTAACCTTAAAATTAAGGGGCCAAATGGCCTATATAGTAGTAACAAAAACCCATTTTATCTCTATAGTTGGTCCATAAACCTTCCATTATTGATTTCTGTTTGCTTGGTAAGACTTTGTTTAGGTAATGACATTTCCACGCCTAACTTGTTTCTCAAAATTTCATATAAGTCATTTTCCCTCCCTATAAAAGGCCACCACCTCTACCCATTACACACACCTCTCAAAACTATTATGTTCATCCAATATCATCCCATTTATCTTCCAAAAACCATCCCTATGATCTTGAATCCTCCCTTTTTGTAGAAACACTCTCAAGGAATCTTTTTGGCATAAACCAAAATGAGTTACCCGATTAAGTGGTAACATCTTCTCTAAAGCTCATTTCCTTTATTTTCCTTCTACACACCTTCCACTATATTTATTCCATTATTGTGTGACAACACCATTATCCTTCATATAATAATATGTTTATATGTAAAGGGTCTGACCTACACTTACACACACCTCCGTCTAATGGATGTTGAAAATACTGTTTCTATATACAGTGAACTATTGCCCCATGAAACAATGATTGTACATTTATGATTTTCCACTAATCAAGGTGGAAATTATAATGGAAAATATATTTTTATATGTAATATTTTAGATTTATTATGTCTTTAATACTACTTATTACTTTTTTTGACACACCACTTTTTACCTTCCATTTGGTGTTAATGCGATAATCTAGTTTGAGGAAGTGTAGATTACCGTCACCTCAAAGAGATGAGATTCATTCACACACCACATAGAATGTATTAAGAATGGGTTAAATGAAATTATATGATATATATTATTTATTAATTCTACCTTAATAATGATATATATACATACATATATATACATATTTCATTTACATACTTTCTTTCAATTGGGCAATAAGAACAGAAAACTGTGTTCATGTGTACGTACATATTACTGTCTCCATGAACGATGTATTCCATTTCCTAATTAATTATGCTATAAAAAATAAAATATACATATACATGGATATATATGATATTTATATCATGTTCTACATTATGTAATAATTATATAATTATAAGGACCAATGCTATAAGAAATTAAGACACATGAAAAAAACAAATTGAATATTACCCGAAGTGAAACTTTAACATAGGATCATTAAAATATGGTTTATATAAGGTAATAATAAAAACTTATATGGTATTAATTATAATAATATAATTCTGTAAAATATTTAAATTAAAATTATATTTATTATACAGGAATCTATTATGAGTACAAAGAGAGTCAAGACACAAGGTAAGGGGAATTTCATCTCACTTTTAATTTCTGTGAGATTCATGTCATCATCACCAATATTTCCATTTGTGTGGTGTATTTTCTACACATCATTGAGTTATAAGTATATTTTAACTAAATTTATGTTTATTCAAATATCCATTCTATGATACTTCTTTCAGGGGGTTTAACTTTCAAAAGTTACCAAATCGGTAAAATAGTTTTGTCTCAATTTTCCTTCTTTGAGACTCATGTTTTATTATGCCCCTAAACTATTTTTTGAGGTGTATATACTTCCATTATACGTTATATATAATGAATATAATAATTTTAGTTATATCGTAATCTTCATGTAATATCATTTTCTTACATGGAGAGTATGGTCCAAAGTAACCAAGTTATAAGATTTTATTGAGACAATCTTATCAATTTTAGAGAATGATTATATTTAAAATTACTTTTATGAAATATCTCAAGAATATTCATGAGTTTCCTTCTCTTATTTTTATTAAAGATATCCTTATTTTTGGGTACCATTTTTTCCACTCATTGGTAGTTAAGATATTGTGTTTAATAAAATCATAGAATCTCTCTCTTTGGTTGGAAATCCTTTTTATTCAAATACCATGTTTTCAAAAAAAATTAAAAAATGTTTTCAAAAGATTCATGAAGATTATATTCAATAAAGAAATATTTTATTTATATATTAAAATATTCTTTTATAATTTTCAATTCTATTTTTGAAGAAAAAATTTTCAAATTGTTTGATGTTATAAAAATCAGTTTCTAAGAATAAGGGATATTTTCCTAAAAAATGATTTTAAAAGGCCTTTCAAAATACTTTCTTATCCATGATAAAATACATTAGTGTTTCTCATGACATTATAGTAAAATTATTCCGTGTTTTCATTCATATTCTTTCTTCAAATGGATTATTTTTCGATGGCATTATGTTTATGAATCATGTTTCTCATTAATAGGTTATATGCTTCTAAAACCCATTTCTTTTCGTGGGATATGTTTATGATGAAATGATTATGAAACCTATCGCTTTTCTCATGTTATGATATCTTAACATTTTTATGATAACCATTTCATTTCATGGGTTATGATATGTCATTTAGGATCTTGTGGAACATTTATGTATGATTTCATTATGTGACAGGTGGGAACTTAATCTAACTTCAATGCATTGGGTAAAGATTTATATTTAATGAGACACATAGGACTGGAATGAGGGTTTACTCAGTTCAGTAATATAGAGCTAGAAACAGGGTTTACTCGATTTAATAATACAGGGCTGGAATGAGGGTTTACTCGGTTCCGTAATACAGGGATGGAACGGGGGTTCACCCAGTTTATTAAAATACTTTTTCCACATAGATTTTATTTTCATTGATGCCTTTGATACTATGGAAATTAGTATATTCATATGTGCTTCCACAATTCCATTTCATACTCCTATGTTTTCCTTTCATGGATTATATCCTTTACTTCCTTTTGATTCATGTCTTATGAGATGTCAAGCTTCATTCCAGGATTCATGTATATGATCTTTGATATGCAGGGTATGATCTTTTATTTTCATGATCATGTTTATGATTTCATGTATCACTTTTTTACCGATACTGAGCATTTTATCTCACCGCTTTTTATCTTTCCTATCCTAGGTTATAAAGATATGTATTATGTTTGATGTTTCTAAAAAGGGTGTTAGTTGTGAAAAACCTCATGCGAGATAATGTATCTCACATATGTACCGGTGTTTATGTTTCCATGTTTCCAAAGGCATAATACCGACTACATCCTTTGGGTGACTGTTTGTATAATGTTTATGTTTTCATAAAATGTTATGTAATGTTTATATTTTAAATTAGAGGGTCTATATAGTTGGTATTAGGTAAAAGGTGTAGTTAACCTTTCGAAACTATGATGAGAAAACCTGAGTGAGAACCCTAATGAACATGTATATGGATAAGTCTAAGGACCAGGAAATGTATACTGAAATTTCCTAGAATTTTGGTGATGTATAGAGTGAGTGGTTTTCTACCAATACATCCATGTCTGGATACTAAAAATGGATGTGTATTTGGCATAGATGTACCTAGGTGTAACAACTCTGAAAATATGTTTTGGGATTGACTCGGGGTATTCTGGAATATGACAAAGGTCCTTGCTTGAAACTTGGATTGGCACTCTTGGGGGATATGCTTTGGGAATTCAGAAACTCCTCACGAACCATTATGAATGATTTAAATATAGGTTGTCTATAAAAAACATAGGATAAACCTAAGGTGTCATAAATTAAGGAAGGTGTTATAAGTTATTCAACCTATAAGTGATTTTTCGAGATTATGTGGTTCCTCGTTATGATAACTTTTCTTACTCTTTAATTTTGGTTTTAATCAATGGTTGGAACCTGAAGGATCTATGTTAATTGTGATTGTGATAGACAACAGAACGATTTTCCTCCTAATAAACAGAATTCTATGGGATCTAGAATGAAAAACATTCTTTCTATGATCACATATCTTTTTTAGGCTATGAATAATAGTGGATTTATCAATGATAAAATGAGGGAATAAAATTATGTTAGGTATTTCATGAGGAAACATACACCTTATTTCAGAGGGTCTCCTTATCCACTTTTTTCTGAAAAATGGATTAGTACCACTGGAAATATATTCTCCATTCATCATTGTTTGGATCATGAGAAAGTTATTATGTTTGTTTATCACATGGGAGGTGAGGCAGATCAGTGGTAGACTCTAATCAAGAATATAAGGCAGCATGATGAGATTGAATCCATGGTTTGGGAAAAGTTTAGGATCATATTTTCCAATAAGTACTATCCTCGAATTCTTCATTCCAAGATGGAGAAAGAGTTACTTGAGTTTAATAAAAGGGATGATGAGTTTTTTGGTACCTATGATGCTAAATTCAGGATACTGGCAAGGTATGCTTTAGGAATTATCATCCAACCCAAAAGTATATTTTATAGGTTTATTGGGGGGTTGGAGATAAGCCTCATAAAGGTGTTGTCCATAAGATACTTTAGTAGATATGAAGATATTGTGCATTGTGAAATCATGGTTGAAATAGAGGTGGGATTCACATATCAATCTCATGGCCTTAACAAGAAGAGAAATATGGAGTTCAAAGGAAACTCTATGAAAAATGTAGAAAAGAATATGAAAATTATTTTATGCTCTAAGTGTGGAAAGAAGCATGGATAAAATTTCCTTACTGGTCTCATAAATTTTTTAACTGTGCAAATAAATTCCATTGGGAAATTGATTGTTGAGGTGATGGGAAGAAGTTTGATCAAAATGATAATGGAGGAAAAACCACGCAGAATGCACATCCCACTATTCAGTGATACAAGTGTAAGGATAAAGAGAATTTTTCTAACCATTTCCCAAACCCATAGGTTGGTGATAATGATTGATGGCAGAAACCTCTTATACCGAGGGATAAGGGTAAATCACATGAAATCATTATATCTGATGAGGGGTGAAAAAAAAACGTGATGAAATGTACACTTACCATCCAATCTAGAATATCTAATGTCATATTTGATTCTGGATCTAATCACTCTTTCATATCTAAGGAATTTTATAACTGTGTTATGATTCCTCAAAAACAATTAAATGTGGAATTATTAGTGAAAACCCTTAGTGGTAGGATGATTGAATCCCATGTTTATCATTCCTCTCTGGTTGATGTTTGTGGGAATGTGCTTCCTGAAAATATTTTCATTCTTCCATCAGTTTAATTTTATTCATAATAAGCACGAATTATATTTCTCTATAAAAATTCCATATCAACAATCAAGGAACAGAAGTTACGTTTGATATTTCAGATCCTCCTAAGACCATTCATCAATGTGATGATAAGTCTAAACTTCATGTGGAGATTAGATCCAGTTTATGGGTCTTAATTACCATTCAAAAGGGTTTTTTAAATCAAATGTTTGGGGAGAAGATCGACATCAATGATATCCCTGTTTCTTGAGGTTTTCTGGATGTCTTTCCAAAAACGTTTCCTAGTCTTCCATCAAAATGTGAAGTTGAGTTCTCAATAGAACTTATACCTAGTTCCACACCAATTTTAAATACTCTTTATAGAATGGACCCGGCTAAGTTGTAGGAATTAAAGATGAAACTCCAAGAAAACCTTGATAAGGGATTCATTCTGCCAAGTGTGTCACCCTAGGGTGCACCGGTTCTGTTTGTGAATAAGAAATATGGATAAATGTGACTTTGCATTGATGATTGGGAGTCGAAGAAGATCATAATAATGAACAATAATCCTCTTCCCCGTATTGATGACTTGTTTGATGAACTGCGCGGAGCTCAATACTTTTCCAAGATTGACATTTGTTCTGGATTTCATCAGTTGACTGTCAAGAAGGAGGATATACCCTTGATTACATTTTGTACAAATAATTGTCACTATAAATATATAGTGATTCCTTTTGTTCTTATTAATTCCCCCACTATCTTTGTGGATTTAATGAATAGAGTACTTAGATATTACTTTGACTATTTAGGGGTAAATTTTATAGATGACAATGTCATATATTCAAATAGAAAGGAATAGAATTAAGATCAGATGATAATTATAGAAAAGACCCTATGTAAAGAGAAGTTATATGCGAAATTTTCAAAGTGAGAATTTTGGTTGAAATAGGTCTGTTTTTTTAGTCACATATTCTCACTAGAAGGTATATCAGTTGATCCCGTAATGATGAAGGCTATTAAAATCTCTCCTATACCAACCATGGTGACTATGATCCATATTATTTTTGGTTTAGCTGAATATTATTGATGGTTTGTGCAGAATTTCTCATTGATATAAAATCCTCTGACTAAGTTAATAGGGGAGGGTACAATGTTCCTCTAGATAGATGAATGCGAGGAAAAGTTCAAGGAACTGAAGAGATGGTTGGTCAGTGCACATGTTCTTACATTACCCTATAGTGCGGAACAGTTTTTAATTTATATAAATGTGTCCAAGAAGGGATTTTGATGTGTTCTTACGAAAAATAACATGGTTATAGCCTATTACTTTTTCCTGTTTATAATTCTTGACCAAAATTACCAAACTCATGATTTGGATTTAGAAGTGGTAATTCTTTCATTAAAGATATGGACGCATTATCTTTATGCTGAAAAGTTTTATATATATACTGATCATGAAAATATGAAGTATATATCCACATAGAAGGCGTTGATCAGGAACCTGAGAATATATTTAGAGTTGATAATGTATTTCAACTGATCAATACATTACCTCCCTGGGAAAGAGAACAAGGTGGTCGATGCTTTGATTTGGAAGGATCATGCTAGATTATCCATGATGAGGATCAAAAAAGATAAAATATTTCTAGATTTACAAAGGATGGATCTATAAATCCTAAATGAAGGAGGAAATATTATATTTCTCACATGATTGATCAACCCTCTATCCTAGTGAAGATTAAGGAGGCACAAAAGGAAGATGATGTGCTACAAAAGAAGGTTTGAAATGTTCCTAATTTTAACCTTGATCAGGATGGAATGATAAGGTTGAGGAACTGTGTATGTGTTCTTTCAATACCATATTTGAAGAAGGAGTTATAAGAGGAAGCTCATAGTTATCCATTCACTATTCATCCTAGATGTATGAAGATGTATAGGGACTTGAAGGAATACTTCTGGTGGGATAGAATGAAGGGATATATCATGGAGTTTGTATCTATGTGTTTTATATAACATAAAGTTAAGGATGAAACACAAAATTCTAAAGGGATGTTTCATCCATTACCCATACAAAATGGAAATGGGAGAACATCACTATGGATTTTGTCACTGGGATACCCAAAACTTCTAAAGGGTTTAATGTTATATGGGTGGTAGTCTATCTCCTTACTAAGTGAGCACACTTCATTACAATCAGAGAATATTTCTCACTTGATCAGCTTTCCAGGATCTATATTAAGGAAGTGGAAGGGTTGCATGGAGTACCATGTTCCATTGTATCAGATCTTGATCCAAGGTTTACCTTCAAGTTCTGGTGAAGAATTCATAAATAACAAGATCAAGAATTGAGTTTCAACATTGGTTGTCATCCTCCAAAAAATGGTCAGTATAAAAGAACAATTCAATACCTAAAGGATATGTTAAGATCTTGTACTCTATACTTAAAAGGTAGATGGTATCAACACCTTCCTCTAGTTGAGTTTTCATAGAAAAATAGATTTAACTCAAGTATTCAGATGGGACCTTATGAATCTCTATACGAGAAGAAATGTATGCTCCAGTGTTTTGGGATAAGGTGTAGAACGAAAGCTATTAGGTCCTAAGATCGTAGAATAAATGGTCGAGAAGGTTAGAACCATTCAACAGCTTATCAAGGGAGCTCAAAGATATAATAAATGTTTTGATGATAAATGTCGGTGTGATCTTGAATTTGAATTTAGAGATAAGGTTTTTTTATGAATCTCACCCTGGAAGAAAGTTATGAGATTTGTGAAGAAGGAGAATCTTAGACTAATGTATATAGGCCCCTTTGAAATTCTTGATCATATCGGGACAATAGCCTATTACTTTGAACATCCTCAAAATCTATCTAAATTACATGATGTGTTCCATGTATCGCTCCTAATGAAGTATATACTAGTCCCTTAACATGTACTAACCTCATAAGTCATACCACTGGAGAAAGATCTTTCTTATATGTATCAACTTGTTGAAATTATAGACCGATCAAAGAAAGTTCTACAAAACAAGACCACCCACTAAGTCAATGTTTTGTGGGAAAATCACCCGCTAGAAAAATCTACGTGGGAACTTGAGGATATGAGGAAGAAGAGGTATCCTTACTTTTTTTACCCAATTGAAAATTTTCAAGGGTGAAAATCATTTTTAGGGGGGTAGAATGTAACACCACAAGTTTTTAAGGATATATTTTTTCAAATAAATTTTTATTTTAATTTATATATTACAATTAAATAATCCAAATATTCCCTTAATACAAAACTAACTTAGTGTACAATACATGGAACACTTACTTAACGTACGTTCCATGCTACACTAACTTGGTATACGATACACACAACATTGAGTTCCTATGAAATGTATCTTTTTAATGTTTTAAATATTTATATGACATAATTATATCCTTGATGTTAAA
This sequence comes from Viscum album, assembly GCA_963277665.1. Taxonomy (NCBI): domain Eukaryota; kingdom Viridiplantae; phylum Streptophyta; class Magnoliopsida; order Santalales; family Viscaceae; genus Viscum; species Viscum album. The sequence continues at coordinate 1,664,370,291 of OY728143.1, read as the reverse complement.
CATAGTAATATGAATATTAATAACTACTTTTCAACTATTGGTTATAATTGTTTATATAAATAAATCATATGATTTTTTTAAAAGTCCTTTTTATGTTTAATAACATCATTCTCTCAAATGAACTGATTCTAATAATAAAGTAATTTTAGAAACATTTAAAAATATAATTTGATAAAATAAAAATCTTTTTGGAATTCAGAATGTCCAAATTATATTTGGGTGAATTTTTTGTATTATTCTGAGAAACATCATTTTTGTATGAATAGTGGAAAATACAGTTTTTTGTTAAAAACTGCCATTTGTATAATTAATTATTAATGATAAATGGTATTATATAAATGTTTCAGGTAAAATTAGATGAATATTACATCTCCTCATACAATTAAATTCATTATAATCAACTTCACTTTGAAACTAAATAAAAAATATTAACAAACTTTTGAGCTTTTTCCGACTTTAAAACCTTGTTATTTCATCCGGCGTGCGGGATTAACACTAATCTTAATTTTTCCTCTTTTTTTAATTGAATTTATAAAATTTGACATACACCATAGTATTTTGTATAATATTTGGATTCTAATAATAACATGTTAATTTTTTGACTAAAATGACCAGTAAAAATGATTAAAATTAATCACAGCAATTAAGGACCGATTAAGCTTAATTAGTGACTAAACCATTAAATTAAGGGCTGAAATGATCTATAAATTTGTCCAAAACTCATTTTATTACTTTATTTAGTCCATAAACCTCCCATTATCTAGTTTTTTTGGTTTGTTAATACTTTCTTTAGGTAATAAAAGTTTCACACATAACTTCCTTGTAAACATTCCATATGAGTCCTTTTCCATCCCAATAAAAGGACACCACCTCTACCCATTACTCACACCCCTAAAACCATTTAATTTAATATAATATCCTTCCAAGTAGCCTCCCAAGAATCCTTACTTCAACCTTTAATCCTCCCTTTGAGCATAAACCCCCTCAAGAAATCCTTTTGGAAGAAACCAAAAAGAGTTACCCGATTAAGAGGTAATGTCTTCTCTCAAGATCCTTTACTTTATTTTCCTTCCCCACACCTTCCATTATATTTGTTTCATTATTGTGTGAAAAAACAAGTATCCTCATTATAAAAAAAAAAATTTATTCCATGGTTCTCACCTACACTTACATACACCTCCATCTAATGGATGTTGAACATAGTGTTACAGTGTACGGAAAACTACTGCCTCACGAAATAATGATTGTTCATTTCTCTTTTACCACCAATCATAGTTGTATTTATGATGAAAACTATATTTTTATATGTAATATATTATATTTATTATTTATTTAATCTTTTTTAATCCTTTTACAACAGACCTCTTATAACCTTCCTTTTGGTGTTATTATGGTAATCTCATTTGAAAAAGTGTGGACTACCGCCCCCTTAAAGCGATGTGATTCATTTGCACACAATCATATAATATATATTATATATTAATTATAATTTAATAATTATATATATGTATATAATTACATATATATACACATGTAATTTTCTTACTTTCTTTCAATAAGGTAATAATACCGGAAAACAACATTCATATGTACGTAAAACTTACCATCTCCATGAATGGTGTATTCCATTTCATACTTAATTATGCTATAAAAAATAATAATATACATATACATGGATATGTATGATATTTATATCATTTTATAAATTCTTCAATCATGATATAATTATAAGTACCAATATTATAACAAATTAAGACGCATGTGAAGAACAAAGCTGATATTTCCCCAAGTGAAACTTTTACATAATATCATTAAAAAATGGGTAATATAATTTCATAATAAAACCATATATGATATGATGCATAATAATATACTTATTTTGAAGTTTTATAATAAAACTATATTTATTATACAGTAATATTGTATGATTACAAAGAGATTCAAGATAGAGAGTATGGGGAACTTCATCACACTTTTATTTTTTGTGAGATTCATGTTATGATCACAAATATTTCAATTTTTTGTGGTTTATATACTACCCATGATTGAATTATATGCATATTATAACTAAATTTATTTTTATTCACACATCCATTATTTGATCTTTATTTCACAGGGTTTAACTTTCAAAAGTTACCAACTTGGTAAACCAGTTTTGTCTCAATTTTCCTTCTTTAAGACTCATGTTTTTTTATTCACCTAAACTATTTATTGAGGTGTATATACTTCCATTATAAATGTTTTATGAAAAATATACTTATTTTAAATAAATATTAAGCTTCATGTAATTTCCTTTTCTTAAATGGAGAGTATGATCACAAGTAACCAAGTTATAATATTTTTTTGAGACAATCTAAGTGTCTTTCGTGATTGTTTATGTTTATGATTCCTTTGATAAAATCTCTCAATAATATTCATGATTTTAATTATAAAATATTTATTCAATGTATCCTCAATTTTTAGTACCATTTATTCCACTCTTTGGTACTTTATATTGGATTTTTAATAAAATCGGACCGTCTCTCTCTTCAGTTTGAAATCCATTTTATTTAATAACCTTGTTTTCAAAAATGATTTCAAAGGATCTTTTAAGATAATTTTCCTATAAAAATGATTTTAAAAATGTTCTAAAGTCTTCCTTTATAATTTCTCAAAGCTATATTCGATGAAAAAGTTTTTCAAAAGGTTTTACGTTATAAAAAATCATTTTCAAAGAAGATAGGATATTATCCTTAAGAAATGTTTTTAAAAGAACTTTCAAAATTATATCACATATAAGATAGAATCCCCATGTGTTTATCATTACTTTATTGGGAAATTAGTCAGTGTTTCCATTCATATTCTTTCCCTGAATGGATTATTTTTTGATGGAATGATTTTTATGAATCATGTTTCTCTTTCATGGGTTATATTATTTTGAAACCTACTACTTTTCAAGAATAATATTTATGATGAAATGATTATAAAACCTCTCTATTTCGAAAGGATATGATATATTTACATGTTTATAATACCCATTCCCTTTAATGGGTTATGGTATGTTATTTTTGATGATGTTGAATATGTATGTATGGTTTCATTATGTGACAGGTGGGACCTATATCTCCCTCTAATTCATTAGGTAAACAAGTATATCGCATGAGATAGACAGGGATGGAATGAGGTTTTACTTGGTTTAGTAACACATGATTGGAATGAGGGTTTACTTAGTTCAGTAATATAGGGTTAGAATGAGGGTTTAATTGGTTCAGTAATATATGGAAGCAATGGGGTTTTACCCAGTTCAGTAAAGGACTTTGTCCATTATGATGGCCTTGGCATTGATTCCTTGGTTACTATGGAAATTAGTATATACTTATGTGTTTCTACGATTACATGTCATAATCCTATGTTAAGATTTTATAGATTATGTCCTTTATTTTCTTTTTGATTCATGTCTTATGAACTTCCAAGATTTATTCCAGGATTCATGTATATGATCTTTAATATGAAGGTTATGATATTTTATTTTCATGGTAATGTTCCAATACCCTTAGGCTCATGTTTATGTTTATATGTATCCCTTATTTACCCTTACTGAGAATTTGAGTGCACCCCTTTTTTATGTTTCATTCCCTAGGTTGTGAATATATGTATTATGTTTGATGTGTCTAATAAGGGTTCTAGTCACGAAGAACCTAGTGGGAGAAAATGTAGCTCACATATGTACCAGTTTTTATGTTTACAGTTTTTTCAATGGAACCATACCAACTACAGACTTTGGGAATCTGTTTGTATAATGTATAAGTCTTCATCAAATGTTATTTTAAATTAATGCTTGGAAATTGAGGTTTTCTATACTCCTACTACTTATGAGACTATTTGTCCTGATGATAATATTCCTATAGATATAGTCATACCAACTTCTCTCAATGCTTTTATGGATGACCATATATGTCGAAACAAAATTTCCACTTCTTATACTGTGTTTTCCCAATCTCCTTTGGAGGGGTGTGAGTCTATTGTTTACCCCCCCCCCCTCTACTGTATGTTATATTGTAAAGAATAATTGAAGTATTGATAAGGCACTCAATCCTCTAAATGTTTCTCAATAAGCTAGATATCCTATATATAATTGTGATGCCACTCCTAAATCTATAAATTCATAGATTGAAAAGGTAGAAGAGGAGGATTATTATGATGATTTATTTTCCTCTCCTCCTACATTACAACAGCCTTCGGTAGCTCCCACCAATGTTGTGGATGTCACAGTTAATATTGCATCGGTAATGAGTACACCCACCTATAAAAATGATGGTGTTTTTAATATCTTAATGGTTTGGAATAGAATCACTTCTAGAAATTATGAAGTCTCAAGAAATATCTCCAATAAAAATAAATCTTAGGGAAATAAGAGGAAGGGAAAATCCAAATCAAAATCTGGTTCCAGATGATTCTAATTTTTTAGAATTTTCAAGGAGTGGCTATCTCTAAAATGGATAATTCCCTCAAAACATATTTTCATATTCATAAACCCATCATTCTTGGTATTGTTAAACAAAAGAACTATTCTTCTCGTATTGATGGTTTGGAGAAAATTGGATATAATTTATTGGTGTTAATAGTGGTACTTATTTGGTGATATCATCATGGGTCTTTTCTCATTATTCAATGGGAAATTTTACTAACTTCAAAAAATATGAGAATATAATCACTTGTAAGGTACATCATTCTAATATGCATTTATTTTTCTCTTTTTTATAAAAAGAAAAAATATCAGGATAAAAGAACTCTTTGGAATAAAATTGAAATTCTCAGTGGCAGCATTACTCATACTTGGGTTTTCCTTAGTGGTTTTAACACTATCCTCTCTCCAAGAGGAAAAATGGTTGATTTTAATTATTCCATTTACATCAATTAATGTAGTTCTTGTGTTGATACTAATGACCTTATAGAGGTTAATCCGGTTAGTTCCAAGTACATGTGGTATAGAAGGAGTCTTAATAAAATAGTTACTAGAAATACTAATAGATCTATCTCTAATACGATGGATCTTGATAAATGGAGTTTTTTCTCAAGTGTAACTATTTGTAAACTAAATTCCTACCATCATCCTATATTTTATAGCCTTGTGTCCATGAAAATAATGATTTCTCTCCTATTCCAATTTAATAATGTTTGGTCTTCCTATAAGGACTATGATAACCTCATCTGGGAGGTTTGAAACTCCATGTATTATGGTAATAATGTGATGGATCTCATTATGATGTTGAATCTCGTGAAACACAATATTAAAGGATGTGGTTGAGATACTTATAGCATTATTGAAAATAAAATTATATCTCTTGAAGACTATCTCTAACTGGTTCAGGAGGCTAATACCAATATGGATTTCTACTTGATATCTCTCAAAAAATTGATCTTTCTAACATGCTGAATGCTCTATATTCAATGTAATAAAGGGTTTACAAAGAAAACCTCCAAATCCATTGGATCAAAGATGTAGAAATAAACACAATGTTTTACAACTCCCTTCAATGAATTCCGTATGTTTGTAGAACTCCCTCTTTTTTTGAAAGTGGATGAAACTATTATTTGTGAAAAACAGATTCCTACTTATCATATTGTCTCCTATTATTCCAACTTGTTTAATGGAAATGAAATCACAAGGGACTGGATATAAGTTATCCTTCACAAAAATTTTATCCCTTGTAACAAAACTTTTCTCAGCAGCATTCCACTTGAGTGTGAAATCAAGGATAATGTGTTCAACTTTAATCCCAACAGTACTATTAGACCAAATGGTTTCTCTAATTTATTTTTTCAGAAATATTGGTATGTTATATAGTTTGATGTTTGAAATATGGTCATATCTTTATTCATTAATTGTTTCATCTCTAATGGGCTCAATTTCTCAATGTAATTCCAAAAACTGAGAATTCTTGTGAAATTATGGTCTTCAAGACTATTTCTATTTTGAATACTATATTAATGATTATTATTAATAATATTTCCATTATAATTTACCTTATTCATAATAAAATCATGACATGGAATCAATTTGATATTGTTAAGGAAAGGTTAATCTTAGATATTATTAGTTTGGGCTTTTATTGTTTTAAACTAATTAGGAAGTCTAATAGACGTGGTAACATTTCCCTTAAACATTGTATCTACAAAACTTTTGAAACATTGTATTAGAACTTTGTTTATAAATTTTTACATATTTTTTATTTTCAATGACAATATAATTGGTTGGGTGAAGTCACTTTTTTGATCGTCCATTATATTAGTGCTCATTAATGTCTCATTTATGGTATATTTTAAGTGTTTTAAGGGAGTTAGATATGGTGACACCCTCTCAACACTTATCTTCTCAATTTTGTAGAATTGTCTTACTCTCCTTCTCACTCATTTAGAGGATCATGGAAAGCTCAATACCATCAATGGTTCCATAGGTATTGTTTCACCTTATCACTTTCTTTACAATGATGAAATATTCTATTCTTTTATGGAACTAAGAGGAATATCTACAATCTCAAGAATATTCTAAGTCATTATGAAATCATCTCATTGAAAACCATCAGTTGGGATAAATCATTTATTTACACTGTAAAGGGTTTCAATTCCCTCAAAAAGTATTCCATTCATAATGATATAGGGATCAAATAGGGCTCTATTCCTTTAAATTATCTCGATATTCCTTTATTCTAGGTAAGGCGAAAAGAAATCCATTTTCTCAATATTTCTGATCAAGTTAAAAATAAACTCACCTCATGGAAGGGTAAATCTATATCAATGGATGAATTCATTTCTCTTGTTAAATCCACCAATCAATCTAAAACGCCTCATTCTCTTATGATTAATAAATTTTCCATGGGCCTAGTCAAATGTATAAATGCCTACTTGTTGAATTTTTTTAGTAGTGGTAGAATTATTTAGCAGAAGTTCATCCTTGTGCCTTAGAAAAAATGCTGCAATACACTAAATAGTGGAGGCATTGGTATTAAGATCATCACACACCTTAATGAAACAATTCTGTCTCAATTTTCTTGTAATCTTATCAATAGAAAATCTATGGACCTATACTTCCTCATGTTTAGGTTTCTAGATAGATTAAAGAAATTAAACATGGAATACATGGATTTATCTCTTTGTCCCTCTTTCGAAAAATATTATCTGAATGTCATGTCTTGTTCAAATTGGATAATTAGTAAGAATTAAACTCTAAAATTATGGTTTTATAATCAGATAGTAACACTATATCATATTAATTTTAATCCAACTAACTCTTCATTATATCCTCAAACATTGATTAAGTAATTCATTTATGCTTCTCCACTAAATATACAAGAGGGAATTGGTGATGTCATCAGGGACTACACCTTCTTTCAAAGGGATGATGTGGTTATCTGGGAATCATTTAATAATTACATCCTTAATGGCCTTCAATATTACCAGTTTGTTGGTGATATCTCTAAACCTAATTATTATTGGATTAAAAATTTACACAAGGCTTGGATCAGGCCTATTCCTATTACCCATGTATGGAGGACATCACACAATTGGCTTCCAATGGATTCATGCATGAAATTATTTGCAGTTTCTCTCTGTTCGAGTTGTAGATTCTATTTCAAACACATGTTAGCATCAACAAAATTATCTTAAGTTGTTCCACCGCTTCAGCACTACGAATGGTGGTTTTTTACTAGTTTTAAATCCTAATTCGCATTGTGTTGTCGTCAACATCACTACTCCATCACGGTTGTGATACACTTTCTTCACATCTCAACTATCTGCTTCATGAGGCAATAGAGGAGGTGCTACATCTCCTTTTTCATCGTTGTAATGACTTGATTCACTATATCACACATTTTATTATTTAATTGGATATTTTTAATTTAATTTTTTGCATCAAATATTCATGTTTCTTACAAAATTATTACATAAACAATATCATACATGATTTCTCTGGTTTTTTAGGTTTGGAATTATAGGGAATTACAATTCATTGGATGGTACCTTCGAGGTTTTCTTGAATCCACCCTTGCCTAGATGGATGAAAATTAATTTTATAGTTATTTGAATGGGAAAGTCAGTCCCTCAAGATGTGATGTTGTCTACCTTGATCATAGTGGGAATGTTCTTGATTTATTTGATGACTCATACAGTTTGGTGTCATCACATGAAGCCGAAATGCTTGGAGTCATTTTCGAAGTCTCCTCATTGAATGTTAATGGTCAGAATCATTTGTGGTTGGAGGGTGACTCCACTACCATTTCTCAGGTTATAATAAATGGTGTGTTGCATCTCTCATAAAAGATCAAATATCGTTGGATATAATGTATTAGATCTCTATCTGATCTCAACTAAATTTTCACACACTCTTATATGGAGGTGACTTGTGTGGATGATGGTCTCTCCAACAAATAAATTTGTTGGAATATAACTTGGATGGATGATATTATCACTGATTTTATCCCTATTTATGAACATTATTACTATAAAATCTTGTCTTTCCAAAATTTTAACTTTTTTCAATAAACATTCCGTGACCATTTTGTCTAATGATCTAGTTAAAAAATAAATCCCTATTTTATATACCTCATTAATTTGTTAAAGTATTATTATGGATTTCTAATGATTCATATGTTATAAAGTGGCCAAACCAAAGAGTCTCCACTATCATAACTCTTTACGATATCTACCTAATTATTTTTTATTGTCAAACTCATTAAATAAACAATTACATATCATAACATGATATTTTAATGGACACAGTAATATGATACTATCCTTAGGATAGTTTAATGAATGATATCACATATTATTCATCAATAATACCATGATAAGCTACAAAATAATACATAAATAACATGATCACATAATAGGGACTTTCACCACATCACAATCTGTGATATAGATAACAATATTCACCAATTTACCACTTTCACTAAATTTTTTTAGAGGTTTTTAATAAGATCACAACTTTATGTGAATTTATCAAAACTCTTTTGGAAAAGATTATTATAATCTCTCTCAAATTATTGAAAAATAAATTATACCATAATCAATCATCATTCTAAAAACTAATGTGTGACTCTATAGGCCTTTGTAGAATTGTAAATAATAATGAGTTCCATAATCAATAATTGTAGGCAATTAGTTTCCTCTAGAAAAATTCGATTCCTACTCAATATATTAAGGGTTCTGGCATGATCTCTCTAAAATGGAAACATTTCTTCATATAAATATGTATTGTGCAATATTTATATCTAAACATCATGTAAATTCTTATATAATCACTTTTTTCAAGATATATAGTGAAAAATAGACATGGATAATGTCAATATTGAATATTCTAACCTATACATTTAGGATTCACTTAAATAGATTAACTTTTTTGAATGAATACATCATGTGCTATTTATCCAAGTAGTTTAACACATCATGTGTCACACTACTATGTAATTTCATGAATTTCCATAGAAAAATTCATTCATGGTACCATATGTCAAAAAATATATATAATAAGATAAAAACAATCTTAATGTCATGATCAAAAACAATCCTAACCACCCCTTATTAACTCATCTTTAAAGCTGGTGTAAGAAAGGTATCATGGTATAGAGCTTTACATGATAAGTTTATTGTCAATCATATGTATTGGGGATTCATATTAAGAATATATCTCTAATTATATAAAAAATTGTATGATATTCCATGTGATATAATTTCTTGGGTATGTCCAGATAATATTTTCCAACTTATTATCTCCTGATCCCATTCTATATCTCATACGTTATTCTACTCTCATTAATCATAACATATCTATCTAACCAATAATAATCTTTAATAATCATCAATTAGGGACGGACTAATGTAATAATTTTAGGGTTTATTATCATTCCCTTGTTCATTTGATATATGTATCACACATGAAAATATGATAAATAGATATATTCTTTATTATAAAACCACAATACAACCCCATTGATAACAATAATTACATTTAGTATCTCATGTATCTAATCCTTAGAGACTTTACATGAGCCTCATACTTCAACTATATTAATTTATTTATCAATTAATATTCTACAATTTCCTTTGTATCCACCTAATATATTTTTTCAAAACCCATCTAAATGATCTGTAAAATGAGATTGTATTTGTAAAGGATGTTTTTAGTCCTTTATTAAGATTCTAGTTCCCTATATTGGGAAATAATTCCACTGTTTTCATAGTATATCTCAATTTATTCATTAATTTTTGGGAGTGTGAGATTTTTAGTGATGAACTTATTGATCCAAATATCATCCTTCAAAGTACCTGATGCAGTGATGTACTATGCCTCTATTTTCAATTCTATAAAAGTTGATTATTTGTAACTCTTCTTATTGATAGCTCTAGTATTTATGAAAAACACAAAACAAGAAACAGATCTTATATTTTCCTTTTTTAAACATCATTTTTATCCTTTACAAAAAAAATAATTTTTAATTCCAAATACCCATAACATATCCTTACTTGTTCTCAACTTCTTAAGGATGTGATTGATAGAAATCCAAGGAATTTTAGTAAGATTTTATTGGTATATATATTTTATCCTTAAAATAAAAGGGACATTAGAGTAAGTAAACAATATAAAATACATGATAGATCCTATAAATAATATAAAAGAGAATATCATCCCTACATTTTAACCATTTGAATGTTCCTAAATATTCCTAATATTCAAGACATGAAACACTAACAAACTCCACTTCTTGGAGTTTTCCATGGGAAAAAACTTTAGCACTTTACCAATATTTGTCTTCAAAATAAGTATAATAAACCAAATCTATATATATTTATAGATATTTATACCCATCATATAGGTTACATCACCCATCACTTTTATCAAGAAGCCCCTTCCTAATCATACCTTTAAAAAATGTAAAATCATGAAATTATTTTGGTTAAATTTCATGTAATACAAATAAAATATCAAAAATACCACAACACTACCACTATTTTGATTTAATATACATGTATCATTTTTATTACTGATAAAACCAACCCCTTTGATCACATTAGAAAATCGCATGTTCCAATTCCATGAATATTGCTTCAATCCATAAATAGACTATTACAACTTATAAACCATATCACTCACATTTTTCACTTCAAAATCGTCTAATATTTTATATACATGTCCTTGACTAAATCTTCGTTATGAAAAAAAATTTGACATCCATTTTATATATCTAATAATATAAATGAGTTTTTAGGGAAAGAAATATCTAAATGGAAATTATCATGAAATCTATATGAAAATGTTAACTTCTTTTAAATACCGTGAATTTATTAGTAACCATTATCTTATTGGTGAGGATTTTAGTTAGACACTCTATCATCCATGTTGGGTTTCTCATATAAAATCCAATTAAACCCTAGGGGTCTCCTTTTTCAGATGTATCTTCTATGTTCCAAACATTATTAGTGTATATACAGTATATCAAAAATATCATAGACTCTCTCCATTTCTAAAAATAATAATAATTAGTGTAATCTTGGTAGAAAGTTATTTAATCACCTATGAAAATTGATTCATCAAAATTTTCTATAAGAAATTCACATATTTCCTGATGATGATGAAGATTACCAAACCTTTAAGGTTCTTGTGTAACCTCAGTCAGGTTTCTTTCCATAATATCTTATGGAATGGAATCAAATTATATCTTAGGAAAAAATATTAATTGTTAGTTATGAACTTATCTATGTTTAACTTTCCTTCCTCCAAAAACTCAATTTATATAATTCGTCTAAGGTAATATTCATTTTCATACCATAAGCACATTATTATTACTATGATTATAGAAATAATATCCCTTTGTTTCTATGGGATTACCAATAAATAATCATTTTTCTAATTTAGGGACATGTTTTTCAAAAACAATTCCATATATTTGCTCTAAAACCATAAATCATCATAAAGGATAAATTAGGATTCTTATTAGTCTATATATCATATGGTGTCTTTATTAATTATTTAGATTGATTTTAGATAAGTTTGAGTGTATTTTTTTCATGATTATATGTATAAAATTATATTGGATGGTTAGATTGACACAATATTGGTCGATCTTTGTATTACAAGGTATAATGCCTCCTCTTATATACACCATTCCACATTGGTGTTCTACAAGGGTGAGTGAATTCTTAACTAAAGTATTCACTTCCTCAATCCAAATGAAGAATATTAATACTTGTATCTAGCCTATTTTTTCATTCACTTTTCAACGCCATTGACTTTTCAAACCTTTATCACATAAAAAACGCATAAGTATACTGTCTTAATTCGAAATTAGATGTTAAGAAATACCTATACTTATTACATTATTGAGTACTAATTATTCCTCATGAATATATATATATATATATAATATAATAGTCCATTAGAACTATCACATTTTCCACTAAAAGATACATTAGTTATTTTTTATAATAAATAATATTTCCATGTGTCAAATGATTCATAGTGGAATGAACCCAATAATCTGTCTCTATGGAGTCTGTGAAAGTGTTTCTCAATTACATTCCAAGGATTAAAATTGCAAATATAAGTGGTGTCAAAATAAATCTTGACCTTATTTTCATGAATTTTATAGATAGGATTTCAAATATATTGGATATATAAGTCTTTCTATATATTCCCAATTCCATAAAATATTTGATTCATATATATAATAAAACACTTCTATTTACTAAGTCATGAAAATCACATCTTATCAAAATAATATATAAAAATAATATTTCTATTTATAGATGGAACAACGTAAAATTTTTCTAAATTTATATATAATCAACTTAGAATAATGAGATATTATGAGTTGAATTCTAATATAATCACTCTTTCCACATTTCCAACACATATAACTACTTCTAATTTTATCAATTCTCTCATATTTCTATGTTTTTTTATAAGAAAAAATATGGTATGCATAACTAGTATCCAATACCTAGGTGTTAGAATTGTATAAATTCACTTATATAGCATTCACATCCATATATTCAAAAATTATTCTCTATGAAAATAAATTTTTACTTCAGATACTGTTTCCCTCAGAATTTGGGGATGACCTCATTGATTGGAGGTTCAAACATTCCAATCAGTTTCTAACGGGTTTGTTCTTAGAACCAGCAACATCCAATGATTCCACATCCATTTGGACCTAATTTCCAAAGGTAGGCGTTCATTAGTTTGTGGACTGATGAGGCTTTGGAATTTGCATTGGTCGAGAGGATGGGAGGTCGGACTCATCACACCTTTTTTAGGGGAATTATTGTCTACTCCAGGACTCTCTTTATAGATTTATGATATGTTCATGAGTCTTATTACATTACCATGTATAAAATGATCTTTCCTTCAGATCTGACAATCAATGATTAAATATGTAAAAAATTTAGAGAATCTTTTATATATATTTGAGGTTATTCATCAATAGAGAATCATCTGTATTTATTAGGGATTCATGGTAAATGGTATCCTTCGACACATTTATATAGAAGTCTCTTGGTCATTATGATGACCATGCTGGTTCTAAAGCCACTCTGTGGGGCACTTGAAGTTTATTGTCATTCAGAAGGACATGGATTATTTCAAAGGTGGGATCGAACCTATAGATGGGCTACCTATGTATCCTTTTTTTAGAAAAATAATCAGAACCCATGTAGTTCGAGTAAGGGAGTATGATGTTTATGATTGATGGATTAAAGAAGGATAGCATAATTACTTTTACACTCTAAGCTCTCGTGATTCATTCTCGGTGTGAGAAACAAGAGGTATTGGTAAAAATCAGACAATTGTTCCATGAAAGATGCAATCATAAGAAATAATGCGGTACTTATGTATGTATGACTTCCCAGATAAATGAAGATTAGGATTTACTTCAGGGAATAAATCCATGAACAGGGTCCATAAAGGCATATGTGCTTCATGGAGATTTGAATATTCTAACTTGGGGCTTACTCCTGAAAAGGAGGTCCAAATTAAGAGAGGACTTATGATTGGGTTTTATTCCTGAGAATGAATCCCTAATCAAAGGTAAATTTGGACTAGCTAAGAGAAATTAATACTTGGGGCTTACTCCTGAAGAGAATGCCCATATATGAGACTAGGGTTTACTTGTAAAAAAGGAGGCACATGTTAATGATTCTGATTGGGGCTTATTACTGAAAAGGATGCCCATATTATGACTAGGTCTTATTCTTGAAAAGGAGGCCCATATTTGAGACTGGGGATTATTCCTGAAAAGGAGGCCCATATTTGAGACTGGGGCTTATTCCTGAAAAGGAGGCCCATATTATGACTGGGGATTATTCCTGAAAAGGAGGCACAGGTTAATGATTATGACGGGGGATTATTCTTGAAAAGGAGGCCCAGGTGAAGAGAATTATGGTTGGGGCTTACTCCTTAGGAGGATGCCCAAATAAGGGGACTAGGGATTACTCTTGAAAAGGAGGCCCAGGTTAATGATTATGACTGGGGCTTATTCTTGATAAGGAGTCCTAGTATAATGAGTTCTCTAATCTTAAAGGATGAGGTTGAATGAATGAAATCTCAATCTTTAGTGACATAAAGATGTGTCAATCACTAGGTTTCGAGAGATATTCTACATAATTCCTTTCAGATAAGGAAGTCAAAATAATAAATCAGGCCATAAATGGATTTGAAGAGTGTCTTGAATACTGAATCTTGAATAGGAGAGGTGTAATGGCTTAAGAGGGGTGAAATGGGAAAGAAGGGCACCCAAAAAGGCAGGGGCATGCAAGTCCTGGCAGGCGCGCAGGTGTTGCATGGGCGCGCATGTTCTGGTCGCACAGGTATACCTGCGCGACATAGGGGTACTTGCGCGACGGTTAACCAGCTGGGTAATACATGAGCGACTCTTGGTTAAAGCCTTTAAAATCATCTTGAGGTTCTTCCAAAAGAGTGGAGCGCAAGTTCTATTTAAGGAGTTAGGTGGCGCGCAAGTGTGGCCATATCCCTTAAGGGCTGGCCACTTAGGAGTGCAAGTGTTGATGAGTTTCAACACTTAGGCCTTCCTCCCCTTCTTTAGATCTTCTGTTCTAGGTAAGAAATTACCTTAGAAGTTTTTCGGAAGCTTTGATAAGAGACTAGGGCGCCGGGAGCTGAAATATGAATTCTGGAAAAAATTACCCTATGAATGGGGGGACACAGGGTCTATTTATAGGGTGGAGAAGACCCTGGGCAGTTATCTTTTAGGGTACACAAGTCACTTGTGCGACCATTAGGTGGCGCGCAAGTATACATGAACGACAATGACGGAACTTGCGCGGCCCTTATGCATTTTATGCCTTGTTCATTCCTTTGTCGATTTTTGATGTTTTCTTCAAAGGATGTATCAATTTGTGCTAAGTCATTTCTCTTTCTATTACGTTGGACTCTGTGACGAAAAGGAGTGTCAACAAAATTCCCCCCTCAGAGTTGGATCTGAAATAATAAGGATGTGACTCTGAGGAAAAGAAGAAACCAAAGGGAAAGAGGCGCGCAGGTGATGAGGGCGCAGAGGGCGGCGCACAAGTGTTTGAGCACGCAGGCATCGGTGCACAAGGTTTCTGCCTAGCCTATAAATATGTGGCCCAATTTCCATACAGATCATCTGGATTTAAAACCTTTTATCTCTCGCCGGGAAGGTCACCTTCACCGCGCAAGTTGCTCTATTTTTCGATGTTTCTTTGTTGTCGCGCTGCTGTATAGGTATTTGGACTTGCGCGATGATAATTGCGCACCAAAAACTTGCGCGTCAAAATTAGACTTGTGCGCCTTACTTCCTTAGCCATTTTTTTCAAATTTCTTAACAATGTTTATGAAAATTCAACTTACTTAATAGTTAATTATTCAACTCTTGTGCAGATTTAATGGATCTTAGAACCAGAATGGATGATGAACCGGCTAGCAAGAGAATTGATGACATGATGAACATTGTTGGCCATGATTATTATGATATCTGCGACATCACTCTTCTAAATTTGGCTAAGTACTTGAAGAAATATCATCTTAATTTCCCACATAGAATCTACATGTCCTTATATGGTCATTGTCTTCTGCAAGGAGTCAATGTTCCAGATGCAAAGAACTATATGCCTGAAATGCAGCAGCACTGCTACTCCTCTATTTCGGTTATGTTGTTCATTAAGAGCAACAACAATGGTGTGAACTTTCAAATTTTCCTTCCATGCCATTTCCTTGCAGATATGAAAATGGAAAACCCGTGGGCAGAAATATTTTCTACTGTCGTTTGGTGGAGATAAGACAAACATGGTATTAGAGTAATATCTGAAAAGAGTACTCTCTCCAAATGGATCATTACATCCAATGCTCAATTCTCAAATCCACGTATCCATCTTCCAAGTCTTTTGGACAGAAACAGAGTCACTGTTTGATCAGCAGAAAATTTTCTCAAACCGCACTCAAGAACATCCTTTTACAATTGTTCCAAGAAGAGCTGGTATCATTGCATCTCTTATTGTATCCAATTAAATGAATTAATTCCAGGTGTTTGCTGATGAAGCTCAGGATGTCGTAAATAAAATGAAGAGTTATGTTGAAAGCCTCTTGTAATTCTTGAAAAAGAGAAGATTCTCCAGTCTGTGGATGTCCTTCTATCTCATATGTATCAATGAAAAACACTTTCATCTTCAATCATTTTTTCACCTATTTTCCTGCTACCTACTTTAAATTTTACCAAATCCAATGGGCCTTGTAAGCATAGTTTGATTTTTACTAGGATTAATGTAAATAACCCTATAAACTTTGAACCTCTTAATTTCTCAATATTACCTAAATCATACAAAATGTATGTTTAGTGAGGTGGAACATGACTTCTATTTAGAGTTCCTTTCTCTTTTGTGGGTAGTTTAAAGTCATGAACTTTGGACATACAATGTCTAATGTTTAAAGTCGAAAAATATCTTTGACTGAAATGGATAAAAATTGACTCAATTCCTTGACAATTTATTTGAGAACATATTACCATACTCAAGTATAAGGTAAAATATGTAAACTATGGCTTAAGAATATTTGAATCTAACGAATGATATGAAAAAGAGCTAAAATGAATCAGAAGAAGTAGTTTCCAAGAATTCAGTTACTATTATTTAGAAAATATTTTAGGGGGTTGAATTATGTAGGTCCACCTAAGGGCATTGGTTGTATAGTCAAATAAATAGCATCTTTTGGCTAACAATTCTGTTATGTAGAATTTTTATGCAAGGCCGCCTAAGGGCACGCGCTGCATAGTCAGGCAAACGAACTCTTGGAATTTTACTTTCCTAATGCTAAAAAGCTAGTGACTGTTTATGGAGATTCAAATTTTCCAAAGTATAGAGTTTGCTGTATGGAAAGAGGTACTTGAATATGGAGAAGATATTTCCAAACAATATTATCAAAGAACTAGATGGATATCACTCCTAATAAAGTCTAACCCAAACGTAGGGAAGGAGAATATAAACCATATACTTGAATACTTTCATATCATGAAAAAGGATATGGGACAAATACGTTAAGGTTGGCTATTTTGCGGATCCCTACATACTGTCATTTACGAAAAATAAGGACACATGAGGCTTTCTTCTCAAGAATGATGTTACCATTATTTAACAATCCTGTTAGGGGGTTGAATTATACAGGGCCACCTAAGGGTATTGGCTGCATGGTCAAATAATAGTATCTTTTGGCTGAAAAGTCTGTTATGTGGACTGTTTATGCAAGGCCGCCTAAGGGCACGTGTTGCATGTCAGGTAAAATAACACTCGGAAATTTGATATTTTTGTGACTAAAAGTCAAGAAAAGGGTTATGAAGATCTGAAAATATTTAAGGTTAGGGTTATGACACATAAATATGGGTATTGTCCAACGTATACAAAGATACACATATCAATGCTAACCATAATCATGTTGTGGCTGGGTTCTGAATAGAAATGTTGGACTTCACTACGTATCCCATAAGGGTGAGAATCAAGCCATACGTAGTTCTTGAACTACAGTTTAACATCGTGTGGGACAAAGGGATTAGAGATCTTAGTTTAGGTTCATAGATCTTGGACCATTGTAAGAAATACACAGTGTGTGTTTTCATGGGGACTTTCCAGCCAAGGTACTGGATGTGGAATTTGGGGTTTGGCCCAAAAGACTTGGGGCTGGATTCGAGGGTTACTCAAACATTCCTACATATCCCATAAGGATGGGAATCAAGCCCACATAGTTCGAAAAATACCCTTTGTAAAAATTTGGTTTGTACATGTGAAGGGTGAAAGGGGAATTTAGTACAATGATGGTTTATCCCAAGATAAAAGGTTTGGGAATTTCCATGTATGCATGTAGTCTTTGAAATTAAACATGATTGAAAAATCAAGGTAAATAATGGTTCCCTCTCAGGTGAGGGTATCGAAGAATATTGTTGTTTATTGTCATACTAGACAAAAGTGTTGTATAGTTCAACGTCGTATAACAAGGACCAAAGTGAACCAATGTAAAGATATTGATTCACAGGGCAGTTTCACGAGTCAACATCGTATGAGATGGAGCTGAACTGATGTGAAGAGATTGGTTTTGGGCTTGAGCCTTGAGAGGTTGCCTACGTACCCAGCCTGGAAGGTGAGGATCAAAGTCCGCGTAGTTCAATTAAAGAATTAATTAATGATCAAGTTGTTCTTGGGGACAACGACCAAAAAAATGATGTTTTTGGGACTTACACATGGTTAGTATCCCAGAGAGAGTGTTATGGTTGAGGTTTTCTCTAAGATCACGTGATTCATACTCGGTGTGAGAAACAAGAGGTAACAACAATCTTAACGATGCGTAGTTTAATTTCATGTAGGACATATAAAGAGACTATGCAATTTAATGTATTGCAGTTAGGACTATTGGTGCTGCAAAGTTTAGAGTCATGTAGCAGGGACAAAGTACAGTTTAATGTCATGTAAGACATATCAAGGACTTTCTGTATAGTTTAGCGTCATGTAGTTAGGACCATGGGGACAATATAGTTTAATGTCATGTTGGACAAAAAAGGGGGACTGTGTTGTTTATTGTCATGCAGTGAAGACAAAAGAGTGTACCATTTAACGATATGTTGGACATATTATGGACTTTTTCACAGATTAACATCATGTTGGACGATGGGGATGATACAGTTTAACGTCATGTTGGACGAAAGTTCCAATAGTTTAAGTTTGTATGCATGGACCTTTGGTTATGCATTTTAACATCATGTTGGATGATGGTGCAGTTTAAGGTCATATAGGACCAATTTTTATTATGTAGTTTAATGTCTTTCCGAATGTAAGGGACTTTTATATAGTTTAGCATCATGTAGTTAGGACGTCATAGTTTAAAGTCATGTGAGATGAAAGGAATACAAATATTTTAATGTCATATGTATGGACCGTTGCTGTATAGTTTAACATCATGTAGCAAGGAAGATGAAGGGAACATAGTTTAACGTCATGTTGGACGTATGTGAAAATAGTTTAGGGTTATATGCATGGACTGTTGATGATGCAGTTTAACGTCTTTCTGGATGGTGGTGCAGTTTAAGGTCATATCGGACCATGGTTGATTATGTAGTTTAAATTCTTTTCGGACGTAAGATAATTTTATACAGTTTAGATTCATGTAGTTAGGACGTCACAATTTAACATCATGTGAGACTAAAGGAATACAAATAGTTTAATGTCATATGTATGGACCGTTGCTGTATAGTTTAACGTCATTTCGCAAGGACGATGAGGGGGACACAGTTTAACGTCATGTTGGACGTATGTGAAAATAGTTTAGGGTCATATGCATTGACCGTTGATAATGAATTTTAACGTCTTGCGGGGAGATGGTGCAGTTTAAGGTCATACCGGACCATTCGGATGATATATTTTGTGTTTATACAAAATACTTCTTCGAAAATCTGGAATTGGGTGAAGTAGTGATGAGTTCTCCATCCATCGAGATTAATAAATAAGCTCCATTGGAGTAGACCCTATGTATTGAGTAAGGTCTTTCCCATTTTGGCTCAAGCTTGGGAGGTTTCATTCCTGGTATCATTGGAGTTCTGTGAACGAATACGAATTCTCTCTGAGTGAATGAACGAAGATGAACTTTTTTTTAAAAGCTTGTGATATTTGATTCTGATAGACATCCAAGTGGTGAAAAGTGCACAATATTTTCTCATCTAACCATTCCAATTCATTCAATCTCTTTTGATATTGTTCATCTGTAGATGATTGATCACAAATGGAAAATCTGAGCAATGGTAGTTGAACTTCAATTGGCAAGGCTGCTTCCGTTCTATATACTAATGAATATGGAGTTGACCGCATTGCAGTGGGGGTGGTAGTCCGATAAGCCCATAAAGCATGAAAGAGTATATCATGCCATGACTTTTTATCTTTATCCACCATCTTTTACAGTATATTTGAAAGAGTTTTGTTGAAGGATTCTATCTGGACATTGGCCGCAGCATGATACCGAGATAATGGTTGGATTTGATGTTATATTCTTGATACAACTTCTTCACCTCGGATGAACAGAACTTGGTTCCATTGTCCATCAATATTGTATGAGGGACACCAAATCTGGTAATGATGTTTGACTTGATGAAGCTAACAGTGTATTTAGAACTGAATTCCTTGAGAGGTATTGCCTCTGCCCATTTGGAAAAGAAGTCAGTAGCAGTAAAAATGTACTTAAACTGCTTGGCCATAGCCGAAGGGTAAGGTCCCACCACATCCATTCCCCATGTGGAAATTGGCCATCAGTATTTAGCTATATGAAGAAACTCTAGAGGTTGATGAATGATGTTGTCATGTACTTGGAATGAATGACACTTATTTGTGAAATCAACACAATCTTGTATCATTGATGGCCAAAAGTATCCAAGCCTTCGAATCTGATCAGACAGTCTAGGTCCAGACTGGTGGGCACCACAAACTCTTGCATTCACTTCTTTCGTGACACCCATTGTCTCTTAACCATAAATGCATCTAAAGAGAACTCCATAAAAACCACATTTGTAGAGAATTTTCTCTATGTGATCTTGGCTATCATAAAGGGTAAAATTGACCAAACGTCGCCAGATTTGTTCTTTCTCGGCTCTATCAGGTGGAAGTGTTCCATTTTGAAGGTATTCCATGATAGGTGAAATCCATCCTGTAGTATGACCATACAGTTCAGGAATGGAACTAATTTCATTAATTTCCTCTGTTCTGATTCGAACATAATGTGAAATTGCATGATAGTGTGCAATAATGATGGTTGTCGCGTCCCAATTTGGATCTGCCAGAGTTGTGTCTATATTAGCCAGTGCATCAGCCTTAGAATTTTGTGATATTGGAACATAAGAAAATGTCGGTTCCAAAGGGAATTCCTCCATTAACTCTCTGAAGTAATCATACAAAGGGATTAGTTCTTCTTTTCTAATGTCATAATCCCCATTGACTTGTTTGATTACCGGGTCTGAATCACCTTTCACCTTTAAGTGATTCACTTGTGCTTGAAGCGCTAATTCCAAGTCTGCGATGACAGCATGATATTCTGCTTCATTATTAGTACCACCGTCCCACAATAAGAAGGAATATGGTAACACTGCCTTTTCTGGAGAAATGAGCACAATTCCTAAACCAACTTTGTTGAATTTAGGATTTTCCATTTTCCTCCCTGTTGGACTTCTGGAGGCACCATCAAATTACAATTCCCATGCCTGAGGACTTTGTTGAATAGAGAAGACTTCATCATCATGGAGTTTAATATCTGATGATGTGTCTTCCACTAAAGGGTGTTCATCCAGGAAATCAGCTAGAACTTGGCCCTTTATCTCCTTTTGAGACACATACTGAATGTTTAATTGCTGCAAAATAACTAGCCACATTGCCAGACGTCTGGTAAGCATCGTATGAGTAAGGATGAATTTGAGCGGGTTATTGTGAGATAACAATTGGACCTCATGATGTTGCAGGTAGTGTCTCAACTTCTGAACTATAAATATTAATGCTAGGCAACACTTCTCAATACTTGAATACCGAGTTTCTTCTTCAAGCATAGTTCAACTGAGATAGTAGAGGATGTTTTCATTCCCAGCATCATTCTTTTCAGCAACAAAGGCACCCAATGATCGCTCTAGAGCTGTCACGTAGAGGATAAGTGGTCTTCCTTCAATAGGTGGCATGAGTACCGGTGGACTCAAGAGGTATTTCTTGATAATATCGAATGCTTCTTGACAATCTTCAGTCCACTGGTAAGTGACTCCCTTCTTCATCAATTTGGTAAAGGGTAAACTTTTTCCTGCCAAATTGGTGATGAAACGTCGAATATAGGGTATGTGTCCTTGAGGTCCTCTTAATTCCTTCAAATTTAGAGGAGGTGACATACCAAGGATTGAATTGGTCTTCTCAATATCGACTTCAATACCATGATGGCATACAACAAAGCCGAGAAAGTTTCATGAGGTTACCCCAAAAGCACATTTTAAGGGGTTCATCTTCAAATTATGTTGTCGAAGCTTGTGGAATATGACTTAAAAATCATCGATGTGATTAGAACGTTGTTTGTATTTAACCACAAAATTGTCTACATAGCATTCAACAAACTTCCCTAAGAAGGGTTTGAAGATACGATGCATGGCACGCTGATATGTTGCACCTGCATTCTTTAAACCAATGGGCATTACCCGGTAGCAAAACACACCCTGTGGGGCTCTGAAGGCTGTGGAATACTTTTCTTCTAGAGCCATTCGGATCTTATTATATCTGGAATATCCATCCATGAAGGAAAGTGTTTTATAGCCAGCCGTTGCATCAATTAAAAGTTTTGTAATCGGAACCGGGAAATCATCCTTAGGACAATGCTGATTAAGATCTCTAAAATCGATGCAAACTCTAATTTGTATGTTCTTCTTCTTTACAGGGACAATATTATCCAACCATTTGGGATATTAAAATTCTCTGATGAAGTTAGATTTGATAAGCTTATCCACTTCAGCCTCAATTTTGGAATTATAAGTTGGGTGTGTTCTTCTCGCGGCTTGCTTAAATCCTCGATGTTCTTCTGGTAAACCCAAATGATGAGTAGAAACATCAAGATCATGTCCGGGAATTTCTGTATAGTTCCAAGAAAATATATCTCTATTTCTATTTAGAAAAGAAATATACATCTCTTGCTCTTCAAGATTCATGGCAGCACTGATTAAAGTGGGGCGTGGATCTTCTTTTGTACCCAGATTTATTTCACTGAGTTCATCTATTGTGGTAGAGATACCCTCTTCAAATTCTAGAGGAGCATCTATGAGATCTTCTTCTTCTTCTTCTTCATGTGTTATTTCATCCGTTTCTACTTTCATAGTAGATGATAAAGTAGAATTTTCATGATCAGAAGAGATGTCAAAATTTGCATATCTTGAAGAAGAAGCTTCCATTTATGACCTGATTGATGATGAAGGGTCTTTTTATTGGGTAATAAAGAGAAGATGATGGATTGAGAATCGACATCATTGTTCACCTCTGATGTTACTATAACTTCTTCTGGCCTAATTGGTTAAGTATAGACTTGTTGGATTTCAGCAGATGAAATGAAGACATCACCATTTGTGATTTCATTACTGCATGGTGGGTTACCAATTTCTCCCATGTTGTCTGGCTCGATTTCCGTAATTGGCATTATGGATATTTCCATAAGACTATTTTGATTTGGGTCTATCTTGTCAATTTGACTGATAGGCAAAACATAATCTGTACTCACATGTGTAAATGGATTTACTGGAATTTTCTCCAAACCATATAGATCGTTAACTTTGGTAATCTCCTTTGTTGTAGATTTCTCCCTTCCCTTCGTGTGATAGAATTCCGCCTGGATGTATTGAGACTCACATGTCTTGAATGGGGCCTTATCACCATAAAATGTCCCCACTTGACCATCGAAACAATATTTGAGACATCGATGGTATGATTAAGGGATAGCTGCATGTTGATGTAGCCAGGGTCATCCAAGCAAGATGTTTAAAGAAGAGTCTTGATCAACAACCATGAAATCCGAATTGGATGCAAGATCTCCAAACTGAGTTCTGAGTGTATCTTTACCCAGTGGTTCTTGTTCATTTTTATCATATCCTTGTAACATCATGGTTGAAGGAGATAAATCATATTTCGTGAGGCCCAATCGATGAAGTGTACGAATGGGCATGAGGATGACTCATGAACCATTGTCAAATGAAAGCTCTTCGGACGTCTACGCCACTGACATTGCTAGATAAGTACAAAGGTCTAATATTCCCATGAACAAAATCATCTTCATCATCATCAGTAAAAGATATTATTGCATGTCATTCATTAGGATTATTCTCTATATGATAGACTTCAGCTACAACAATTTCAGTTTCATACTCCTGAGGACTTGACAAAGCCTCGATGAGTGCTTCCCGAAGATCTTTTGACATATTCAAATCATCCAGAATTGATAACTTGGATGGTACTTGGGCCAAGTGTTTGAATACATCATACTTTTGATCCATAGGTCTGCGTTTCCAAACAAGAATATGTGGTTTAGCAGGTACCTTTGAAGCAAATGCTTTGGAAGTTGATGCATCTTGTATTGGGATAGGAGTTGGCAATATTCCGGGTTTTGGAATATTAAACCAATTAGATCCATTTACTTGTTGAGGGGAATAATATGGAATATTCAACCGGTCTTCCAAAATAACTGTGCTAGGACTAAATTTTCTATTGGTAGAAGAAATTTCTTGTTCTTTCTGAGCTCGCTGAAGGGCTCTACCATGAGTTTCTTCTATGTACACAGTTCTATAAGGGGTTGAATTGGAGTAGTGGCTTCTGTAATATCCACATCTTCCCCTGTATCCTAAGCCTCTGGATGTTCCTCTAATTCCCCTGTTTGATACAGGGAATTCAGGCTCATCGAAATCGAAACTGCGGCTAGCATATGGATCTGTTAATTGAATCATATTAATAGAACTGAAGATTAACTCTTTGTCTGATGAAGACTCTTCCTGATTAGCCTGTTTAGGCTATTCCGTTTGGTGGGGCGGTGCCCGTGGCTTTGAACTAGTTGGCATGAAGTCTTCCAGATTCAAAGAAAACTTAGGCTTTGACACATACTCTTCTTCTTCTGATTCTTTTTCTTTCTTTTAATCATGTCGTTTCTTTGAGGAATTTCCCTCCGATGAAGAGGGTTTTTCCGCAACATTCATGGAAGAAGACACAATCGGTTTCTTTAATTGTGTTCGCAAAATAGCATGAGTTTGGTTGATTGTCATTCTGACCATCCAATAATCATACTTTTGTGCATTTTTTCTTTTTACTTCTTTCCATTCACCTTCCTCCTATGGAACTATAGCAGTAACACATGCTACCTAAGCTGAAAAACTTTCAATTTTATGTGTCCTGAGTCGACCATCTTTTGCAGGAGGTCCTTGAAGACAAAACACTCCTGGATGGGATGCCCCAACATTTTATAAAAAGGGAAATAATTGGGACAGTCTTCATCTCTTTCCTTGTTTTACCTCTTAGGCCTTGGCAATTGAACCGAGTTATTTTCCACAGTCGAAATGAAGTAACAGGAAATTTTTCATTTTGAAAAGAGTATGTTTTTCTCTTTAGATCCTCAATTTTTTTCGTCTTTGATCTCTTTGATCATATGGACGAAACGAACTTTGTTTTTGGCGCTCAGGAGGTGGATCCCTTCGAGAAGATGAAGGTTTTGAAGTAAAAACAAGTACATGTGCTTGTTTATGAACAATTATAGCAGTTTCTGCTTGAACCATTCTCCTTCCTGGAGTAGATGGAATTACATGAGATTTAGCCTTATCCTGTATAAGGGAATCGAAAATCTGCTGAGCGATTGAAGTAAGGGCTCGAAACCCTCCTGTGTATTTCACAGGGATCAACGGCGTGCGTAACTCATCACACAAATTTGCCACACATATTGGAAACAATTACTCTTGAGAGAGTGCTAAGCTTAGGGAATATTAATCCCTTTTAGAGAGCAATGAAATCTGAGACACTCTCATTCTCTCTTTGCTTATAGTTTGTAATATCTAAAACTGTTGTCTTTGGAAAATTTGAGCTGAACTGATGAAGGAATCTTTGGAGAAGATCCTCTCATCCAGTAATTGACCGGGATTTCAAGCTTGTATACCAGACAAAGGTTGGTCCTTGAAAGGCCCGTACGAAGCATCTGATTTTAACTTGTTCTTGCTGCTTCGGAGTTCCCATCATAGGATCACAACAAGACATATAATGCGTCAAATGTTGTTCAGGGTCGACTGATCCATTGAAAATAGGGAATAAAGGGTTTCCAAAACTGGATGGAGGAGAGATTGAATCTACCCATTCAGGGTAAAATTTCTTTTCTAGTTGAACCTGTGCACGTTTACCTGCCATATTTTCTAACCGAGCTGTTAATGAATCAATGGTAGTTATTAACTTTTGAGAAACATCTGGTTCAACTTGGACTTGGGTAGGTGCAATGACTGGAGCTTGGACAGATTTAGTGGTTGGTGCTGCAACTGATGGTAGCACTGCCAACTGTTGTTGCACTTGACCCGTAGGATTAGACCTATGAGGGTGTACTGATAGAGGAGGATATTCTTGATCCATCTCAGTAGCTCCAACAAATTCCCTTGGCTGACTGACTCCAACACGCTTAAGAAGAAGACTTCCCTAAAGTGGTTCTGCATTCATCCTTCTTAATTCCTTCATTTCTTCCTCCTGTTGTGAAAACCTTTTCTCTTGTGAGAGTGATTGGAATTCTCTAGAGGAAGGATATGTAACCTGATTCTTTCCCCTCCCTTTATTGGATCCTTTTTGGAGAGGGGGAAGTGGGTTACTCGAAGGATTACCTAGGTTCTGAGTAAGCCTGTGAATTCTTGTAAGCACACCTTCTTCATTTGTGTCGGTGCGTACATATTCTTGAGCAAGAGACTCTTCATCTGAGTCCCCTGAGTGAGCCTCATCTGTTGGATCAAAAAAAACGGAATTGACGACATTCATTGATGTATAACTCATCGCATCCTTTCTATCAGCATTTCGGTGATATTGTCTTCTTCCATGTCTTTGATGAGACATTGCCTTTTGTTGATTCGATCCCTCAGGAACTTCAGGTTGAACCGTAATTTGGTAGGAATCTCCTGATAATTTGGATCTTAGTTCCTCTTGAGGCTTCTTCCCCAATCGAGAAAAGACCAACTTTCTCTGAGGAGGGGATTGATGATTTGAAAAAGTCCCCAGTCCGGTGGACTGGGGTTGTTCTTGCTATTCCCACTAAACTCCTCGAATCCTATTTGTTGATTCCGAGGGTTGTTCTAAAAGAGTCCCTAGTCTGGCTAGCTGGGGTGGCTCATGACATGCTATGTCTGAGAATTTCTTAAAGGCTCTCCTGATCTTGCGAACTATAGTCCAGAAATTAGCTGGATGCATTAACCTGTATCCACTTTTATCACCTGGTTCAAAAGACCATTAGATGATTTCTGACACTTCCATCACTTGATGATGTGCTTGCTCTATACGAGAGGCATGTTCAATATTCTCATTTTCTTGATGCAGGAGTATTTCAACAATTTGTCCTATGTATGCTTGATTTTGAGAGGAACTATTTGAAGCCTGTTATTGGGAAAACTTTTGATTACAAACAAAGCCCATTGACTATGGCTGGCCATGGGCAATAACATTGCATGAGACCATTTTCGGCAGGCTTTGCTGACTGGAGAGCACAGTGAAATGTAGTTCTCCATGAACACCCCATCCTCTGACATGAACATCAGATGGGGCATTGGAGATTAACTGATGCAATCTTGTTAGTGCACTAAGGCATGAACATTGAAGGGCTCTCTTTTGATTTTCAGCCTTCGGATATCGAGAGACTGATAGAGATTCCAAATCAATCTGACATTGTAACTCTTCTATTATCTTAAGATGATTTTCATATTCAACATAAGATAATAATTTCTTCTTCAACTGACAAAGAGTTTTCCATATGTTGAGATGAATATCAGGAATTCCATCTTCTGTCAAAATCTTTGGAATGTCATACTAAGAGTCAGCCAGAGGCCAAAACAAGACTCGTACATCACCTTTTTTCAGTTGTTTTCTCATGTTCAGCATTTCCTCTTTATCATTCAATGAAGATTATTCTACCTGATTTGACCAGAGTTGGTGTTTCCTTGTTGCTTCATCGGATTCAACAAGATTGGTAGAGAAATAAATGATCAAAATAGAAGATTCATGACTTAGGGGTGGTTCGGAGAATGACCTACATCCTGGGATATCTCTTGATTGAGAAATTATTTCACCTGCTAGCGATGAAGCATCAGACATGACTGGTTTCACATTTTCAAGTGCCTCAAGATAAGAGGGCTTTATCAGCACTGCATCATCCACTAAAGAATTTTTCAGGCAATGTACATCACTACTGTGGAGAGGACTTTCACAGAAAAATTCATCATCATGGGTAGGACCACCATGATGGGTTATAGAAAAAGATGAGATCTCTTGCTGCTTGGTCTTTTGACCACACAGAGGGTTCCTGTGGCTCTCATCTGATGATGAAACTTTGAGATCGACAGAATTTTCATGAAGCAAGCCTTCATGAGGAAGTGTCTGTTGAAGACCTTAGGAATTAATGTTCCCACTATTGAGAAATGAAGGAGTAGAATCTTGAATTCCAACAGATAACTATCTGAGGGCTTCAGGAACTCCAGAATCGAGAAAGCCCTTGTTAAAGACTGGCTCTTGATCTCCTGACTGTGATGGGTGGGTATTTTTATTAGATGCCTTCTTACTCACCTTGGAAACCACTTGTTGATGAAAGTGGCTTCTCTGAGCAGGTGTATGTGTCTGATCAGGAAAGATGGCCACGTTAGGCTGACGATCTCCACTCAAATCAGGTGTATGTGCCTGACTTGGTTATCCGTATGATATGGGGGAGTATTCCCTACAACCCTCTTGGACTGGAAAAAATGTGTGTGTCTGTTCCGGAGTGAACTATTGATGTGTCACTCCACTGGTAAGGATATATTTATGAGTCTTTCCCTGAGATGCTGCTGAAGCTGTTGTAATATCCTGGAAAGCGTCCAGAATATGAGCAGGGATTTGCTTCTGCTCTTTCACCATTGATAAAATATTCTTGGTTACTTCAACTGCTGGAATGAGGATATAGGTCCATTCCGTGCTTGGAGTAGGTGAATATGCCTGCTCTTTCCCTCCTTTTCCTATCAGTGAATCCTGACCGTACTCAAGTGTGGGGGCAGAGAGTTGAGTATGCCTCCTGTTTGACGTCGGAGCTTTTCGACTGACTTCTTCGTGTGGTACCAAGTGAGAATTTTGGTAGGCTTGATTAACAGTATCAGGTGTATATGCCTACTTATTGTACTTCTCCGAACATGGTTGATTAGCTCCATCATAAGTAGTCAAACGAGCCTTATCACTAGCTGATGATGTATAAATAGGTGTATGTTCCTGCCTATAGTACTCCGCTAGAATTGTCTGGTGGGATTGATGTGATGCTGCCAGACGAGTCTGCTAGATAGCGGAATTAAAACGGGCAGGTGTATGTGCCCGCTCGTTGCTTGCCACGAAGTTAGGTTGGTGGACTTCTCTGGAGATGGAAGAGATGAGAACCTGCTCACTATTGACTGGATTCTTCCTCTGGTTGTTC
Source organism: Viscum album (assembly GCA_963277665.1). NCBI lineage: Eukaryota > Viridiplantae > Streptophyta > Magnoliopsida > Santalales > Viscaceae > Viscum > Viscum album. The sequence continues at coordinate 1,664,340,596 of OY728143.1, read as the reverse complement.
GTCTTGCCAGCCCGGGTTCGAGGAACCTGAGCTGAACGCCTGGAGTTGGTACCCACATCATGTTGAGGGCGTACTGCACATGAGTCTAGCAGCGATTGTTGATAGGAGGCCTCAGGAAGGACTCCTGCTTCTTTGAATTAACGCCCTGGAGGACCTTCTCATTCACCTCCCCAGAATATGGGAGTGAATGGTGATCGCGTTCTGGAGATAATGACATGAAACGGTTGTAGACTGTGGTTAGCACCGCCTGCTTCTTGATCACTGGTCATCGTTGTTTAGATGACCTATGTGAGTTGTTCACTAGGAGGGATTGTCGGGCATCCTCCAGAGTTGGGATGGTACCGTGATGATGGTACTCCTTTACCACCACATTTGATACCTAGCATTGAAGACACTGAGTAGGTGATGTCATCCTTAGAGTGGATGACGATCCAGTTAGAGTAGCAGCACTGGCATTCGCAGCAACAGTATTCACAGGTGTGAACTTGAGAGTAGCCATTCTGGAAATGCAGATGATCTTGGAAAAGAGTGCTTGTTTGATATAATTGACGTAGTCAAGATAAATTCATCCACTACATCGTTTGGATGAGCACATATGTCAATGATTTTTTTGGCCCTCTCATTTAGTTTTAAATAGGGGCCTAACAAATAGGTAAAACATCATTTTAACTTGGTTAAGGATTCACGAAGGGTTCACCATTTTTTTGTTTCCCTCGGAATTTGGGGATGACCTCATTGATGGGAGGTTCAAGCATTCCAATCAGTTTCTAATGGTTTTGTTCGTAGAACTGGAAACATCCAATGGTTCCACATCCATTTGGACCTACTTTCCAAAGGTAGGCGCTCATTAGTTTGTGGACTGATGAGGCTTAAGAATTTGCATTGGTCGAGAGGATGGGAGGTCAGACTCATCACACATTTTTAGGGGAATTATAGTCTACTCCGGGACTCTCTTTATAGATTTAAGTTATGTTCGTGAATCCTTATTACATTACCAAGTATAAAATGAGTTTTCCTTCAGATATGACAATCAATGATTAAATATGTAGAAAATTTAGAGAATATTTTATATGTATTTGAGGTTCTTCGTCGATAGAGAATCATCTGTATTTATTAGAGATTCTTGGTTAATGGTATCATTTGACACATTTATATAGAAGTATGTTGGTCATTATGATGACCATGTTGGTTTTAAAGCCACTCAGTGGGGCACTTGAAGTTTATTGTCATTCAGGAGGACCTGGATTATTTCATAGTTGGGATCGAACCCACAGATGGGCTACCTACGTATCCTTTGTTTAGAAAAAGAATCAGAACCCACGTAGTTCGAGTAAGGGAGTATGATGTTTATGATTGATGGCTCAAAGAATTATATCAAAATTATTTTTACACTCTAAGCTCATGTGAGTCATGATCGGTGTGAGAAACAAGAGGTATTGGTAAAAATCAGAAAATTGTGCCATGAAAGATGCAATCATAAGAAATAATGTGGGACTTATGTATGTATGACTACCCAGATAAATAAAGATTAGGATTTACTTCAGGGGAGAAATCTAGGAACAGGTTACATAAAGGAATATGTGCTTCATGGATATTTGAATATTCTAACTTGGGGATTAATCCTAAAAAGGAGGCCCAAATTATGAGAGGACTTATGATTGGGTTTTACTCATAAGAAGGAATCCCAGATCAAAGGTAAATTAGGACTGGTTAAGAGAAACTAAGACTGGGGCTTACTCCTGAAAAGGAGACCCAGGTTAAGAGACTTGAAAAATTAAGGGACTTGGGGCTTACACCTGAAGAGAATTCCTATATTTGAGATGGGGGTTTACTCCAAAAAAAATAGGGTCGGGTTAATGATTTTGACTGGGGCTTATTTCTGAAAAGGATGCCCATATTATGACTGGGGCTTTTTCTTGAAAAGGAGTCCCATATTTGACACTAGGTCTTATTCTTGAAAAGAAGGCCCATATTTGATACTGGGGCTTATTCCTAAAAAGGAGGCCCATATTATGACCGGGGCTTATTCCTGAAAAGGAGGCCCAGGTTAAGAGAATTATGGTTGAGGCTTACTCCTGAGGAGGATGCCCAAATTAGGGGACTAGGGATTACTCCAAAAAAGGAGGCCCAGGTTAATGATTATGACTAGGTCATATTTCTGAAAATGAGGCCCAGTTTAATGAGTCCTCTCCTCTTAAAGGATGAGGTTGAATGAGTGAAATATCAAACTTTATTGACCTAAAGATGTGTAAATCACTAGGTTTTGAGAGATATTCCACCAAACTCCATTAAGATAAGGAAGCCAAATCAATAAATCAGGACATAAATGGATTTGAAGAGTGTATTGAAGACTGAATCTTGAATAGTAGAGGTGGAATGGATTAATAGGGGTGAAATGGGTAAGAAGGGCACCCAAAAAGGCAGGGGCGCGCAAGTCCTGGCAGGCGCGCAAGTGCTTCGTGGGCGTGGAAGTCCTGGTCGCGCAGGTATACCTGCGCGACACATGGGTACTTGCGCGATGGTCAACCAGCAGGGTAATATTTGAGTAACTCTTGGTTAATGCCTTTAGAATCATCTCGAGGTTCTTCCAGAAGAGTGGCGCACAAGTTCTATTGAAGGAGTTAGGAGGCGCAAGTGTGGCCATATCCCTTAAGGGTCAGCCACTCAGGTGCACAAGTGTTGATGAGTTTCAACACATAGGCATTCCTCCCCTTCTTTAGATCTCTTGTTCTAGGTAATAATTTACCTTAGAAGTGTTTCAGAATCTTTGAGAAGAGACTAGGGCGCCGGGAGCTCAAATCTCAATTCTGGAAAAAATTCCCCTATGAATGGGGGGCCCACAGGGTCTATTTATAGGCTGGAAAAGACCCCGGGTAGTTATATTTTAAGTCGTGCAAGTCACTTGCACGACCATTAGGTGGCACACAAGTATACTTGCACCACAGTGATGCAACATGCGCGGCCCTTGTGAATTTGAAGCCTTGTTCATTCCTTTGTATATTTTTGATGTTTTCTTCAAAGGATTAATCAATTTGTGCTAAGTCATTTCCCTTTCCATTCCTTTGGACTCTGTGATGAAAAGAAGTGTCAACAGATTATAATCTAGAATTACTTTATAGGGAATACCTATATGTGATACCAAAATGATAATGATGAAGAGTTCCATGAGATATGATAAATACATATTTAAGGTTTAGTATCATGTTTATTATCTATTCATTAAGGAATTTAAATCAAATTACTCCCTAAAAAAAGATGGCCCCATAAATCATTCCATTTAGTGGGACAAGATCCATATTTCACTAAATATTGGATGTATTTGGAATTTCTCTAAAAATTTAACTATTTAAGAAGTTCATTATTCTAGTCATATCACATATGAATTTTAGATAATCAGGTCGACAAATCCTTTCCCAATTCATCATATGAATTATCCAAACTCTATTTTTTGGAATTTATTCATATTATGGTCGACCATTTTTTTATAAGCCAATATTAATAATATAATATGGGAATAAAATTCTATTAGGATCCCTCATACCCATCATTTCTAAAAATATATGGGCACCCAACTTTTGCATGGAAAACCCATTTGGATGATAAAATTATTTACATGTGTTTCTTTTGGAATGAATCTTACACATATTATTTCAAGGTTTCTATTGGTATCACCATTGTAATGTCCCAGACCGGAACATCCACCCAAATGGTGCTAAAAGGGTCGGGTGTTACTACCTTAGGCACACCTCCCCGAACGCCAAAGGTTGCCGACTAGTAGCGAGGGTCTTATGGGTATAGTGGGGAGGTTATACCCTCTCGGAGGATAATAAAGGTACTGGCCCGAGGATAATAATAAAGATGTATTAGAATAACAACTCAGCAAACTCAAACCAGACCCGTAGAGCAGAAGCACATTCTATATCAAGAAACAGCAGAAGCAATAAATATAAACAACACCAGCGGAATCTAAACACAATAGCATGCTGAAAACCACATGTAACTACTAAACAAACAACAGAGCATCCATAGCGAGTCAATATACAAAAGGTCTCAAAATGGATAAACAAATGTAGTTACAATCAATCTAGCATGTAGATATAGGAAATAAAGAAAAACAAGATAAACTCCAGCTAGGCAAGACCTCAAGGTCCATACCATCTCCATGCAACAGCTAAAACAGGCTAGCTCCTAAAGCAGACCTCTTTCCTACACTAAAATACATAATGTTTACATGCGTCTCGAAGGGCCCACGTAGGGTGTGAGGCCAATATCTGTAGTATACCACCCAATGGCACATACCTAATGTTATTGTGTAAGTAGGAATGAATTTATAAGGAAAACAGTAAATAGTATGATGCACAAATAAACAAAAGCTCCACTGGTTCTCAGCGGCCACCATGGAGTGTCACCTACTTCGGTCAACGCTGGAATCTATGTTGGGTAACCCAACACCATGTGCCTCCTGACACATCGTTTCTGAAGTACCGATGTCCCGAATGCATGCCCAAGAATAGTATCCTGGCACCTTGTGCCCCCTGATGACTCATGCCTCATGTATCGATGTCCCGAAGGCACACCCAAGAAGTAACTGAGAGAAACAGTGATGTCTATCCTCAAATAAATAATCGGAGGGACAATGATGTATTCCCTCAAATTAATAGCCAGAGGGACAGCGATGTCTGCCCTCAATAATGTAACCATAGAGATGGTGATGTCTGCCCTCAAATAAATATCCATAGGGACAACGATGTCAAGCCTCAATAAAGTAACCGGAGGTACGATGATATCCGCCCTCAAATAAGTAACTAGAGGGAAAGCAATACCTGCCCTCAAATCACATCGAGCCTCATCCCACAACCTAATAGCCTCAAAGATATCCCCGGGCGGCTCCTCACCTCCCATGTGGCTTCCTACGACAACCACCCACAACCAAAGTACCTAAACCGTATCTACGGGGGCCTCTACCCACACGAGTGGTCAAAACCACCTCATCATGGTGTATCTCTGTGTACACACTACTCAATGATCCGAGTGAAAGGTAATCACCAAAATAGAACCTAAGCCACCACACATCTGACACCTCATGTCCCTAAGACCATGCCACTCAAGTCTGATGTCCATGCCATCCATGTAACTTGGTTCATGCCCAACCTGATAGTCATACAACCTCAAGCTGAAGTCCATGACGCCCAATCCTGTGGTCAAAACCACCCAAAGTAACCCGAGGCCAAGCCCAACTTAATAGTCGTACTGCCTCAAGCCGACATCCATGATGCCCAATCCTTTTGTCAAGGCCACCCAATGAATCCCAGGCTGAGCGCAACCTGCGATCATCATCACTCAATAATATTCGGTCCACACCCATCACAACCTAAAGGTTCCAACATATGCAATTCAACATTCACATACATAATCAAAAGATTTACTTTTAAATAGGAAAATAATTCAATAGTTGAAATGTGCTAACTATGTGTTGTCCCATACCAACACTGAGGTCTCTAAGGCCTCTTACATTACATATCAATGTTCAATAAACTATACTCAACTGTTTATAATAACACAATTCAATTAATACAATTTTGGAGCCCCTGTTCGAAATTCCCCATTTGAGCAACGACCCTTTACCCAACCCCGCTCAAGAAAAACAGGTAAAGGGTATACCCAAAGGCATCCTATGGATCTAATAAATAGTTTAATATTCAATAGTTGATAAATTAGGGTCTCTCTCAAAATACCCAAAAAAGCACTGAAGGCCTCGCTACACAAAAGTCCACAAAAACACAAAGGAAGGAATGCACCACCTACTTGAGACTCGTATGATTAAACTCCTCTGATAAGAACCTCCAATTAGGTCTAAAAACGGTAGATCTATAGAAGAATCAAAACTGATCAAACCCCAACAACTTTTTCTAGATCATAAATCAAGAATAATGGATCTAGCGGAATCAAGGCCTTACCGAGGGGGTTCCAATGGATCAAACGACATTCGAAAATGAGTTCGGATGAAGATCCGGGAAGGATTTAAAGATCCAGCCGGCTCTCCCCATGCGAGCCATGAATGGGAGGAAGAAAAGAGGGATGATTGAGATATCCTGAGTTGCCGGAGACTTAAAAACCCAATCATTAAGTGGTCGCATGGTTACCCCGTACGGTTTGTAAAACCATGCACCAACCATGCGGTTGCCCCTGCCTCAAATAGATAATTTTCACGACCATCCCGTACGGTTTGAAAAACCATGTGCCACCCGTGCGGAGCCCACTGTCTCACCTAGAGACTTCACATGGCTTTTTCGCACGGTTAGCTCAAACCATGCGCTAACCATGCACACTTGAATTACATCCCCTAAATTTAAATGTTTTTCACCAGAAACAAGTCAAAAATTTCATACAAGGTCGGGATTTGAACAGTTCTAAAAACCTGGGTTCTTAAAAACTCCCAACCTTAACATAGCTTATCCCGTAGCTATCAAAAAAACCCAGAGATGGCACCGAACATGCCACCCTGATCAAAGTAACCCAGATTTCCCCAGTCTTAAGGTTTTAGCCGAATTCCTCAAGGGGCTACTGACCTTAGGAATCGCCTAACTCGGTCTCATCCTGACAAAACTCAGAACAAGTAAAGGTTCGCTCAAATTTTTCTGGACTCAAGGTCCTCTCGTGATGAATCGTCACTCCTGCACCTCATTGGCACCCCCGTGCCACTTCTGACATCCCACGTATCCCGCACTGCATCGGTGTCCGCCTCCACGTGGTCCTACATCCCATGGATGCTCAAAAAAACCTGGTTCCTAGAACCTCAAGTAACCCGCATCCTCGATGACCTGATTCCCATGGAACCTCAAGTAACCTGCATCCTCGATGACCCTGATGCAACACATCTCACACACATATATATAAATATATCACGCATGTGATATGGCGCCAAATCCACTAACTAGAATCTAGGTTGTCCACATAGATCCTGTGCACCTTCTGCACTCAAAACGGATATGCCTCTATAGGTCATGCCAAAAGAGAACAAGGAAATCACGGCCACACCCGTGGTGTACCTCTAACCATCATCAGATCACCAGCCTGCTCAGCCCCTGGCAGCTCCATGGCATGGACCTGGCCTGAAGCACGACTGGCTGATACCTGGCCTCTCTGCGGTGCTGCTCCAGTCACCGGCCACTAACCCCTCAACTAGATCCTGAGGTCTCTATCCCATCCTCCGCATGCAGCTAAACCTCAGCTACCCTCTCCTGGTACTGAACATGAACCAACTACAGATGCCACCGGCTGTCCTGGTCCCTACCTGCCAGCTGTCTGAGAAGGCTGCCTGCAGAACCTCTCTAGATGCCTGATCTGTCAACATGCCTGGCACTCCTTTGGAAAACTATCACACTGATTCTAAACATGTCATGGATGTCCACACTGAAATAAAACCATTGAAGGACTACTACAAGGTGGTCTATCTGAGTCCTTGGCCTGACTGCCCTAATGGAACTCATACCGTCCTCACTTCCTGTTGTCTGAACCGTCACCTAAATATGTTCCCTGGACAACCTGGGGCCCATCCCTCTATTTTCCCTCTACTATGAGCGCCTGATTCAACGCCTCTGAAAAAGAACCCAGCCTAAAGATATTCACTTGGATTGGAATGGTGTATCGTAATCCATCCTCGAAGTGTCTCACCATAGCTACGTCATCGCTTACCATATCGGGTGCAAAGCGAGACAACTCAGTGAAAGTAGCTCATAGTCTGTGACAGACATGTCTCCCTACTTAAGGCTTAAGAACTCTCGAGCTCTCTCTTACCTCAGTTTCTCTGGGTAAATGTGTTCGAAGAACCTATCCATGAAGACTTTCCATGATAGTACCTTGTGCTTGTGAGCCTGAACCTTCACATCCCACCAATGCTTATCCTGTCCTCGCAGCATTTATGTTGCCAGCTTAACCCTACACCCTGGAGGTGTCTCAAGCTGCTCGAATGTCATCTTCATTTTCTCTATCCAGTTCTTTGCCTCTTGTGGACCACCCTCACCCTGAAATAGTGGTGGATTTTGCGACTGGAACTCTCATTTCAGATATTCCAAAGATGGCTTCATACCCTATGTGCCACTATCGATCCCCAGTAAGACACACAACATGCTAGCACGGAGCTGCTCGTTGATTAATGGTCCAAACACTACCAAACCTAGCTGCTGCGCTGCTTGCACTGAATCATGGACCAGATCATTTCCCTGAGCCGGTACCTATGGCCCCTACTCTTCCTACACCGGATCCTAATCCTGGTCATGCACCTGCGACACTGTATCATCTCCCACCTGACGCTCCATCTGATTCGTCTAAAGGAACCCACTGAATACCATAAATGGTCAAACAACCCACACATATATGTACAATATATATTCTACACAGATAAAGAAAGTAGTAAACGACAGTTCATAACTACTTCCCTTACTCCCCCTCACCACAACACATGCCCACGGTATCCCGGCCTCATGGCCTCCTTATCCTCCCATATCAGAGCCAAGTATCAAAAGTACCTCAGGCCATGCCCGTCCCGACAACCAACGTTGCCTCTACCGACGACCAAGTCGCCCAATCCTAGTGATCAAAATCACCTCAACCAAAGTACATGCCTGCTCGTACAAGATCCAGACCCAAATACCATGTCTCATGCAATTCTACAAATATATAGCATGGCATACACATTGGAACAAACAAGAGGTTCTATTAGGAATTTCACCTTTTCACATTTCAAGAATACAAAGCATGGAGATCAACATTTTCATCACATCGAATTATCACATCACAAAGAATACGTGCAGTTATGAAATTGAAATACCCTAAAAATGTGTCTATCAAAGCCAAGCAATCAAGCCTTGCCATACCGGACCAAGGTCCAATTCTCCCTTACTGCACCGGGTAAAGGGTCACATATCACAATCAATAACATCACACACCAAGTGAGCCACTGAGGTGGGAATCATATAAACATTAATCTGAGCAAATAGAAAACAACAACTCCCACCCATTGGAAACTTGGTCCATCCTTCATACCTGGGGCTGCAAGAACCCAAGCACAAGCAAGAAACCAAGTTCTAGTAACCACCTATCTCTAGTCTACCATATCCTAAATAGTAAAACCAGAAAAAATAAAAAGAGAAGTCTCAATCTCAATAGTATCCAGAAAAACACTGCTACTATATCCTTGTCAAGAACTCCTCTAATATCACTTTTTAACAACCCGATGCCGAACAACCACCTGGACGGTACTAAACGGGTCAGGTGTTACTAACTTAGGTGAACCTCCCCAAATGCAAAAGGTTTCCGACTAGCAGCGTGGGCCTTATGGGTATAGTGGGGAGGCTATACCATCTCGGAGGATAATAAAGGAATTAGCCCGAGGATAATAATACAGATGTCGTGGAATAATGACGTAGAATACTCTAACCAGACCTGCAGAGTGGAAGCACATTCAATATTAATAAATAGAGGAAGCAATAAATATAAACAACAGTAGTGGAAAGTAAACACAACAGCATGCTGAAAACCCCTTGTAACTACTAAAATACAACAAAGAATCCATAGAGAGTCAATATACAAAAGGGCGCTAATGGCTAACCAACTGTAGCTACAATCAATAAAGCATGCTGATACAGGAAAGAAAGAAAAACAAGATAAACTCCAGCTAGGGAAGACATCAAGGTCCATACCATCTCCATGAAACAGCTAAAACAACCCAGCTCTTGAAGATGAACTCTTTCCTGCATGTAAATCCATAAAGTCTGCATGCATCCCGAAGGGCCCGTGCATGGTGTGATCCAAATCTCAGTAGGATACCACCCAACGGAGCGTACCTAATATCAGTGTTTATGTAGGAATGAATTTATAAGGAAAACAATAAATAATACGATGCACAAATAAACACAAATTCCACTGGTGTTCAGCGGCCACCATGGAGTGTCACCTGCTTCACTCAACATCGAAATCTCTATCGTGTAACCCGGCACCATGTGCCTCCTGACACCTTGTGTCTCAAGTTCCGACGGGATGCCCAACAATAGTAACCTGGCACCTTGTGCCCCCTAACACCTCCTGCCTCATGTACCGACGTCCCGAAGGCACGCCCAAGATGTATCCCGGAGGAACAGTGATGTCTGCCCTCAAATAAATAATCGGACGGACAGTGATGTCTACCCTCAAATAAATATCAAGAGTGATAGCAATGTCATCCCTCAATCAAGTAACCGTAGGGCCGGCGAGGTCTTTCTTCAAATAAATAGCCATAGTAACAGTGATGTCTTCCCTCAATCAAGTAACTAGAAGGTCATCGATATTCGCTATCAAATAAGTAACTGGAGGGACAACGATACGTTCCCTCAAATCACGGTGAGCCTCAACCATGAACTTGATAGCCTCAAAGCTATCCCCTAGAGGCTCCTCAAATCCCATGTGGCTTCCTACGGAAATCACCCCCAACCAAACTACCTAAACCACAACTATGGGGCCCTCTACCCACATGAGTGGTCAAAACCACCTCATCATGGATTATCTTTTTGTGGACACTACTCAATGTTCCGGGTGAGCGGTAATCACCAAAATAGAACCTAAGCGACTACAAATCTGACACCTCGTGTCCCTGTGACCATGCCGCTCAAGTCTGATGGCCTCTCCATCCTAGTAACACAGGCTATGTCCAACATAATAGTCGTACTGCCTCAAGCCAACGTCCATGAAACCCAATCTCATGGTCAAAACCACCCAAAGTAACCCATGGCCAAGCCCAACCTGATAGTCGTACTGCCTCAATCCGACCTCCATGACGCCCAATCATGTGGTTAAAGCCACCTAAAGTAACTCGGACTGGGCCCAAACTCTGATCAGCATCACTCAACAAGATATGTGCCATGCCCATCACAACCCGAAGGTTCCAGCATATGTAATTAAACATTCACATACATTATCAAAAGATTTACTTTTAAAAAGGTAAACAACTCAATAGTTGAAATGCACTAACTATGTGTTCTCCCATACCAACACTGAGGTATCTATGGCCTATTACATTACATGTCAATGTTCATTAAACTAAACTCAACAGTTTATAACAACAAAATTCAATTAATACCATTTTGGCACCCCCGGACAAAATGCCCCATTTGAGCAACAACCCTTCACCCAACACCGCTCAAGAAAAACAGGTAAAGGGCATACCCAAAGGCATCCCATGGGTCTAATAAACAGTTTAATTTGCAAGAGCATATAAATTAGGGTCTCTCTCAAAATACCCAAAAATGCGAAGAAGGTCGTGCTACCAAAAAGTCCATGAAAACATGAAAGAAGGTATACATCACCACACTTAGACTCATACGATGCAACTCCTCTGATAACATCCTCTAATTATGTATAAAACACTATATATATACAAAAGAATCAAAACTACTTAAACCCCAACAACTCGTTCTAGAACGTAAATCATGAAAAAATGATCAATAGGAATCATGGACTTACTTAGGGGGTTCCAACGGATCCAACGATGGTCAAAACAAAGTCTGAATGAAGATTCAGGGAGGATTTGAAGGTATGGTTATCTCTCTCCACGTGAGTCGCGAATGGGAGGAAGAAAAGAGGGAAGAATGAGAAATCCCGAGTAGCCCGGGTCTTAAAAACCCTAACACTAGGTGGTCGCACGGTTACCCCACACGGTTTGGCAAACCGTGTGGTTGCCACTGCCTCACCCAAGAACATTGCACAGCCATCACGCACAGTTTGAAAAACCGTACGCCGCCCGTGCGGAGCCCACTGTCTCACCCAGAGACTTCGCACATCTTTTCCGCATGGTTTTTTCAGACCGTGTGCCAACCGTGCGTGCTTGCATTACCTCCCCAACTATTAAATGTTTTTCCCTAGAAACAAGTCAAAAATTTCAAACAGGGTCGGGATTTGACCCATTCTAAAAACCTAGGTTCTTAGAACCATTCTCATATTCATCTTATGAGTATCATATAAGACTATTTCGTCCCATTAAATCATTACATCTCATGTAATCCCTATATGTATGATTTCTTCTAGTGATTTCATTTTTTAATCTCTATTACTTCAAGTAAATTAAAATTTTCAAACAATAATTTTTTTACGCTCTACATGAATCATAGTTTTTATATTAATCCCAAAAAAGAATCCAAATAAATTTACACAAATACACATTCATCACATGCACAACGTAAATGAAATTCATTCAAACAAAGTCTTAGAATTATATGAAAGATATAGTCCTTGAAAGAGTAAGCATGGAGCAATGGGTTTCTAACCCCCAATTTTTTAGATGAGTAATATTCCCATAATTTATTGAGTGGTTCGAACTAAAGTTCATATATCTATGTTTATTTTAAAAAAATAGATCCTAATTCCATCAAAATTATAACACTTAATATGTATAAAGTATATTCAACCTCTAGATTCATGATTATAACTCCATAACAACATAAATTCAAGGTAAAACAAAACTACAACATATGTTTTTATACCTATAATTTAACTCTTTAATACTATTGTAAATTCATTGAAATTAGGATACCATATTTTATGATATCCTTATATTATAGCTAGCGGCATGGGTATGTATAAGCCTATATCATAGCCAATAATTGGTTTCCATATGGTGTGTGATGGAAATGAAATATGCAATCACTACTATAGAAATTTCATTTAACAGTGTGCAAATAGGCTTTCAATAGTGCTAAAAAAGTGTTTTTATAATTAGCACTGATAAAGAAGAGCCTTTATGAGTAATAAAAATAGCGTCGATAAAGGATTACCTTGTTTTAGTGTTATTATTATATAACAGAATAGCCAGAAAAAACCAATAACCTGTGAATGAAAAATATATAATTTAATTGAAATAATTTTGACATCATAAATAAAAAACACTACTTTATACATTCCATGCAATGTTTTCTGTAACTACATTTAAAATTATCCAACAAAACATTAAAACATTAATGTTTCATCTTCTACGACCCACAATCCCCTCTAAAAAATGTCCACCCATGGTACCGGTTATCGACCAAATCATCTCAAACTGAACAAAATTAACCTCTTATATAAGAAAACAAATATTATGTTAGTAATACTATAAAGAAACAAATTAAACATAATATGAAAGACTATATTAATAAAATGTTAAATTTTAATAAAAAGGTTTCATTAGGAGTTATACTAGTCACCTTGTGTGTCATATTGAGGTGAGATTGATTCCTATATGTCACAAATGAGTTATGGATTATTGTCCTAAAATATCAAAACTGTATAAATGAATTTCTTAGTTTTGAGTACGTCACTTTTTTTTACTAATATTAATACCAATTTTAAATAATGAAAAATTTAGAGTTATAAAATTCACATCGTGCATTGGATTGAGGTATGGTTAATTACTACCTATCACAAATTACATTTGTATCACTGTCGTAATGTATAAAAAGAATCGGAATGAATTTTCTTGGATTTCAGTATGCTGATTTTTTTCACTAAAATATCTTTCAAAACTGGAAACACACATTTTGAGAACTACTAGTTGCATCATGTGTCAATTTTATGTGATGCTACTTCATAGATATTAATAATGACTTACGAATTTTTTTCCTAAATTATCAAGAAAATCAAATTTCATTTTATCATTTTAAAATGACTGATACATTTTGAACTAAAATGATAGTTTTAAACTAATAAATAAAATTTTGTCATATTGGTCACTCCTTAGGTCATATGGAAGTGTAGTTGATTCCTAAATGTAAAAAATGACTCATGGATTGTTTTCCTAAAGTATGAAAATAATCCAAATGCATTTTCTAGTTTTTTAGTATGTCAGCTTTTCATTTTACTTATATTAATGTAAATTTTTAATAAAAATACACACTTGGAGTCATATCGGTCACACCACGCATTGGGTTTAGGTGTGATTGACTCCTACACATCAAAAATTACTAAAGGATTATTGTCCTAAATTATAAAAAAATCCAAAGTCATTTTATTAGTTTTTAGAAATTCACTAGTTCTTTTACTAAAATAAATACCAATTTTAAATAATGGCACACTTGAAATTCCACCTGTCACACCATGTGTCAGATTGAAGTGTATATTATTCCTACCTATCAAAATGTACATATGTATCATTTTCCTAAATTATCATAACAATATGAATGTGTTTTCTTAGTTTTCAAATTATTAGTTTTGTTTTTTACTAATATGAAATTTCAAATAAGAATCACGTAATTTGATTCCTATCAACCGCATCATGCATTGATTTGACATGATAATACCTTATACACATCACAATTGAATTATGAATCGATTAACTAAATTATAAAGACATTCAGATTGTTTTATCTTGTCTTTTTGTGGGTGATAGGTTTGGAACTAAAATATAAATATTTATATAATAACGGTAACTTTTAGTCATGTCGATCACACCATGCATTATATTGAGTTGATTTTGATTCATACAAGTCAAAAAATGACTCATGGGTCATTTTCTTAAAGTATCAAAACAATACGAATGTGTTTTCTCAGATTTTAATATGTCACTTGTTCTTTTCTACTTAAATTAATTTCAATGTTAGATAAAAAAGAAACTTTGAGACATTGTGGTCACACTGTGCATTATATTGAGGTTTTGTTGACTGCTAAACAAAACAAATGACTCATGGATCATTTTCCCAAGTTATCAAATGAATATAAATTCATTTTTCATTTTTTAATATGTTACCTGTTTTTTTAATAAATTAGTGTCATTTTTAAATAATGAAACACTTCTAGTTATACCAGTCCCACCATGCATCGAATTGAGGTGTGGGTGATTATTACATATCACAAATTGCCTTTGGATATTTTTCCTAAAGTAACAAAACAATCTTAAATTTTTTGTTCATTTTTCAGTATGTTGGTTGTTTTTTTTACAAAATTTCATTTCAAACTGAATACATACATTTTGAGTCATACTGGTTGCATCATTAATAGGTTTGATGTGAGACGGTTTGATACACATAAATAATGACTCATGACTCATCTTACTATATTATCACGATAATCAGAGCATATTTTCTTAGTATTCAGTGAGTGACATGTTTTGAAAAAAAATGTCAAATTTAATCTAATAACAGAAACCTTTAGTCATACCCGTCACACGGTGCATTAGAATGAGGTTTGGTTGATTCCTACATTTCAAAAATAACTCATTGATCATTTTCCAAAATAATGAAAATAATAACAATGTGGGTTCTCTATTTTCAATATGTTACCTATTTTTTTACTTAAATTAATAACAATTATAATTAAAAAGACACACTTAGAGTCATAGTGGTCACACCATGCATCCTATTGAGGTTTCTTTGACTCCTACACTTCACAAATGAGTCATGGTTCATTTTAATAAATTATCAAGACAATCCAAATCTGTTTTTTATGTTTTCAGTATGTCACTTGTTCCTTTTACTAAAATTAATGTCAACTTTAAATAAAAAAAGACACTTTGAGCTATACTTCCCACACTATGCATCATATTGAGGTCATGTTGATTCCTACATGTACCAACGGACATATATATCATTTTACTAAAGTATCAAACCAATATGAATGTTTTTTCTTGGTTTTCAGTATGTCACTTGTTCTTCTTACCAAAATTAATGTCAATTAAAAATAAAAAGTACACACTTAAAGTTATAGTTGTCACACCATGCATGAGATTGAGGTGGGGTTGGTTCTTACACATCATAAATGAATTATGGTTCGTTTTCCTAATGTATTAAATCTATCTAATTTTATTTTCTCGATTTTTAGTTTGTCTCTTGTTCTTTTTAATAAAATTATTGCCAATTATATATAAATAGACACACATGGATATATACGAGGCAAATGTTTTGCATCATATTGAGGTTTGGTTGATTCCTAAATGTCACAAATGATATATATATCATTTTCATAAATTATCAAAACAATATGTATCTATTTGATCAGTTTTTAGTATGTCACTTTTTATGTTTACTAAAATAACTATCAATTTAAAAAAAGACACATTTGGTGTTATAGTAGTTAAACCATTAATCTGATTGAGGGGCAGTTTATTCC
Source organism: Viscum album (assembly GCA_963277665.1). Taxonomy (NCBI): domain Eukaryota; kingdom Viridiplantae; phylum Streptophyta; class Magnoliopsida; order Santalales; family Viscaceae; genus Viscum; species Viscum album. The sequence goes on along the minus strand of OY728143.1, from coordinate 1,664,324,489 downwards.
TACACGTTAAAAATTACTTATGGGCAATTTTCCTAATGTATCAAAATAATATGAATTGTGTTTCTCACTTTTCAGTATTTCACTTCTTATTTTTACTAAAATTAATGTCAATTTTAAATAATTTGACACAATTGAAATTATACCGGTCACACGGTGCAACATATTGAGGTGCGTTTGACTCCTACACGTCAAAAATTACATACAAATTGTTTTCCTAAAGTATCAAAACATTATTAATTTATTTTATCACTTTTCAGAATTTCACATGCTCTTTTTACTAAAATAAATGTGAATTTTAAATAAAAAGGAATTATTAGATTTATAGAGGTCACACCAAGCATCCTATTGAGATTTTGTTGATTCCTACAGGTCACAAATATTCAATGTATTGTTTTAAAAAAGCTTCGAATCAATTAAAATGACTTTCTTTGATTTTAAATATTAAAAATATATTTTTTTACTAAAATTAATGTCAATTTTAAATAAATAGACACACTTTTAGTCATACCAGTCACATCGTGCATCATATTGATTTATGGTTGACTCAGACCCTTCAAAAATGAAATATGGATCGTTATCCTAAATTATAAAAATAATCTCAATAAATTTTCATAGTTTTTATAATGTGAGTTTATTTTTTACTAAAATTAATGTCAATTTTAAATAAAAAGAGATACTTTGAGACATACCAGGAAAATCATGTATTAGATTTAGGCGCAGCTGATTCCTACATGTCACAAATGACTTATGGACAATTTTATTAATGTTTTAAAATAATTTATATAGGTTTGATTAATTTGAGTATGTTTGTTTTATTTTTTAATAAAAATTATCTCCATTTTAAATATAAAGAAGCACTTGGAGTCATACTTGTCACATCATGTGTCATATTGAGGTGTGGCTAATTCTTATATATCCCAAAGTCTCTATCAATTACATGATAGATAATTTTTTCTTACGACTCCTCTAAACTAATTAGTATTTAAGAACAACAAATTAAACATGGATAAAGGATTTGAGAAGGGTCATATGCATGATATTTTTCAAATGTGATGAACTCTTTCTCTCCATATTCATACTCTTTTGTCATATGATTGGAATCTGTCAATTATTTAATCATATTTATCCTATTTAATTCGGTAATATTTATATTTTACAAAATAAATACAAAGAAGAGGATCAATTGAAGATGGATCTCATGAATTTGTTGAAAGAAAACTGAAAGATTGAAAAATGGTTTCTCATCCCACTTTATCAAAAACAAAAACTTATTATAAGAAATTTATAAAAACATATATTGAATGTAATAATTGATATATAATAAAATTAAAATCTATATTGTCTGAAAACCATTTTCATAATATAAATTTAGTAAATTTAATATAATAATTGTTTTACAAATAAAAAAGAACTTATTGTAATTTTAAAACAAAAATTCATAGCTTTTAGAAAATTAGGGTCGTTACATGAGGCATAGGAAATTTAATACACTGTCCTGAGTAAATGTTTATAAATGGAAAAAGTGACTAGATTTAAAATGTTATGTGTAAACTAGAATTTGAAATTTAAGAATAGGTTTTGATGTGGAATTTTTAACAGATATAAATTATCCTCTAACACTTTTTTGAAGTCAAATTTTAATTTTACGGTTTTAAAAAAATACAGATAAATATTTTTTAAAAAAATAATGTGATATAAATTAAGAATATTAAATGGGATTAATTTATTAAAAATCACAAGGAATATCATTTTTTATAAAAAGCCTTAGGATATGAAGATATTTTTCAAAAAACATCTTAGATATTTCCAAGCATAAAATATAAATATTCAATACATGAGGTTATGACTTTCCCAAAAAAAGTTCTATATTCATATTAAATTGGGTTTACCACCTTTCTTACCCATTTTACCACATGTTATCCTCATACGGATTATCATAGGATATTTATTTTTGGATTACATGTTAATGATATGACTTATGTAACCCTTAGGGTTACCTTATATAATTCCTCTCTCACTACTCTAAGGAATTCCTTTATTAGTGTCCACATGAAACATATGTCACAATCTCAGTAGTGTTTTTATTCCCTTAGTTCTTGTTTTTTTAATGGTGATCGAGAACTTACTTTAATTGTAAAGAGTTAAGAATAACGATGGTGTTGGAAGAAATATAAAAAGGGTGTTGGATGTTATAAATCAATAAGGTCCATAATGTAAAAAAACAAAAAATAATGGATTTAGAGAACCCATAGGGAAGATAAATTTTGATTGTGAAAACAAAACCAAAAATATCATAGAACAAAGTATTTTTTTTAAATTATTTTATGAAATCAACTGATAAGGAAATATTGATTCTTTTAAAATAAATGTAGTAGTGGGAAATATAATCAAGTAATGGGAAATTGAAGTAGGAAAGACAATAAAGATATTATAAGATAAAATTAAATCTATATGATTTAAATGGATTTATTCGTTCAAAGAATTTTTTTTGAAATATCATCATTTAAATTTTTTTTTGACTTATCTCCATAACTATTAGATAAATATTGAAGAATGATTATTCTTGAATCTTTATTCTATAAGAATCATCCAAATGAAAAGGAATATAAAGAAAACATCCTCAGACTCGATCTCACTGATTGATTCAGAAGATTTTAAAATAAGTTGTTAGAGGTTAAAAATATTTTTAATTATTAGAATTGACGTCACCAATAAATTTTTATATTTTATAAAATAACATGAATAGGAGATAAAAATAAAACTACCATAATAAATTCTCCAAGATGGGAAATTATCCAAAAATCATTTTAAAATAATGAACATAAAAAATAACCATCTTTGAATATAAACAAATGAAAAAAAAATAGGAGAGAAGAAATATCACCTATAAAACTATTCATCATGACCATTTCTCTATTCCGGGATCTCCTTCAAGATCTCGAGATCTAAATTTTTGTTCTTGAATCTGAATTGAAGTGTTTCCTCTAATTAAAAGTTCTTTGGAATTAATTTTCCTCTCTTTATAGTATGATCACTAACATTTTTTTAACGACTTAGCTTGTTCTACTACGGTTTACTAAACAATTGTCATATTTACTATATGTTTTTCAAATATGGAGATGACTTTAGGTGTTCACTTCTCACAACTATGTTATAAACATGTTTTTATAATAAAAAATCATTTGGAATCCTTAAAAACATGATACATGCTTCAAAAAATTATTTCAAACCATTAATGATCATTGACACTCAATGGAAGGTTTTCTTCTAGTACGTGTTTTGTATAAAAAATGAAGAACTCCCTTAGAATGTTCACTTAATCAACTAATGAGATCCTCATTTTAGCATTTCATTAGTAATGATAAGTATATTACCTAAAAACCATGGTCAAAAACCATTGTTGGAAATATATGTAGCCACACTATAGACATGAAACTCGAGAAAACAAAAGAACATAACCCTAATAGGCATTGAAAAATTGAACAGACCTCTTGAAATCCCCCCAAAAAAAATACTTCAAACATCCAAAGGAACCCATCTTCATCTTTGAGTTTTAAGGACCTTACTGATCTAGGGAATTCATCGTCATCATTAAACTAATATCATGACCCGCAACTTCATATCAATGGTGCAAGCAAGATATAAAATAAAGTGAATGAGGGAGATAACTTATCATTGAAGGGGGTTAGAGGTAGTGCTCGGGTTAGATGGGAGAGGATGCAGTGTTAGGCAGTGGTGGTAAAGATGATGGTGGAGGCAGCGGCAAAGGTCGAGTTCATGGAAGTATAGGAGGGGTTCGGTGGTAGAGAAGGTGGTAACTGAGGATAAAATTATTCTACCATCACCTAGGCATAGTGGTGATCATATTTAGAGGCCAGTTATAGGGCATGGTGAGAAAATTCATATTAATACTATTTTGGGAAGAAATGATTTGTAAGGGGAATAGAAGCATTCCATGTATTAGAAATGGTGTCTTCATTCCAAAGCTCCTGGTTGGGGGCATGGTCATGATGAATGTGTTACAACTTGGGGTTGTGGTTGTACTATTATCCAACTCACTATAGATTAGAAAAGGCTTGCGGAAAAATATTCTATGATTTTTCAAGAAGAGTAATTCACATTCAGAAAGGGAGTCTGCAGATGAGGTCTCTGATCCAGACTATGGGGACATTTAATTCCCATCATTTGTAGTTTCTTTTATGGTTGAGGTCTTGTCACTATCAGAACTTGTCCTTCTTTTCTTCCTTTTTATCCTTTATTATCTAATAAATTATTTAGGAGCAGGATCTCCTATCTCATGATCCTTTTTAGAGTAAATATATTAATTATATATATTTATAATATTATAAATATAATAAATATATTTATTATTATTGTTTAATTATCATTTATATATTTATATAATTATAATTATAATTATAATTATTTTTATATATTTATAAATACTGGTATATATTTATAATTATGATTAAATAATTATATATATTTATAAAATTATAAGTATAATAAATATAATTATTATAATCCTGTGATTATTTAAATATATATATTTTAGTTAGGGTTTAGATTAGTGGTAAGCACCCTGTAATACTGCATCAAGGATAGGGGTTCAAAACCCAAGGAGCGCAGGGACCATATCATCAATATACTGGTATTGTAGTAGTACAATAACAGTGGTGGAACTGTTGTAAAAGGGGAACTCTAGCGATGGTGGGCACTGTAACAGAAAATTTAGAAGTAGTGCCACTGTAGAGAGGACTGTAGCAGCCCGGGTACAGTATCAGTACTAGTAACCGATGGTCCTTTGGGCCAAAATTATGGGCCTAGGGGCCATGTAAGGGGATTTTATCCAACTAATCCTACAAGCCATGTAATGGGATTCATGCCCACTGGTCCTATGGCCCATTTATTTCATAAATAAGGCTTGATAGATAGGTTATCCCCGTGGGGGGCTATGGAATGCCTTTCTTGCCTATGTGTGAGGTGTGTGTGTGTTTTTTTGTATTTGTACCCCCAAGAAGAAAATATATAATTATATAGTTTTATTTTAATTAATATTTATAAATATAAATATATATATTTATGGATATAATTATAAATAAATATTTTTATAAATATTTTTATATAATTGAAAATATATATTAGGTGTTTGTGGTACAATTACATTAAACACAGACCCCACACACATGTTGGAAATGCAGGACATCCCCCCCCCCCTCGCATGGGATAGCTCACTCCTGAAACCTTATTTATTCTATACATGGATTGAAGGCCTATTGGGCATGAATCTCATTTCATGGCATGAAGGCCCACAATCTGGCCTGAAAGCCCAGTACCTGGACATGTATGTATCATGACTGCATCCCCATCGGCATGTGTCACTTCCATTCTACATAATTCTTTCATCATGTCTACATCACCGCTTGTATGTGTCATACATGCATCATCACCTGCTAGTGAAAATTCATTTCCCCCGTATTTGAACCCTGGTTTGATGCAGAATAACGGGGCACCTCTACCACTGAGGCACAACCAAATAGTAAAATATATATTTATAAAATATAATTAATGTATTTATTATATTTTTTAATTATTTAAATATATAAATATATATAATTATAATTATAAATAAATATATTTATAAATATTCATATATAATTATATATATATTTTTATTTATTTATAAACTAAAAATAAATGTAATTACTATAATTTTATTACTATTTAAATATATATATATATATATGTATATATTATGTCCTTGGGGGTACAATTAAATTCTAACACACACACCACACACACAAAGGCCTCACATGCTGGTCATAGTCTACCCCCACCCCCCAAAGGGATAACCCACCCAACAAGGAACTTTATTACATTATATATTTATGGATCGAAGGCCTAGTGGTCATAATGCTCGTTATATATATATATATATATATTATTTTTTATAATTATCTAAAAATATATTTATTTACGTATAATATTATAAATTCTTATATATATTTATATATTTGAATTATTAAAAAATATATATTAATTATAAATATGAGTATGTTAGTAATTTAAATAAATAGACATTATTTTTGAATATAAATATAATAATTATATATATTAATAATATTTTTATTAAAAATATTTATTTGTGCTAAGAATAGAGTTGATAAATATATTTATTTTTAAAGCTAGGAAAAGCGATCATGAAGGATAAACCTTTATCGGATGTTTTTATAGCGCTGATAAAGGTTTCCTTTTTCAGGACTTTCTATTTAGCATTGATAAAAGTCAGCATATCCCTTTCCTAGATATATGATAGTTAATGTTTCTTTCACAAATTAGAACATGTCTTATCAATTGGTTTTCTTACTATAATTCGATTTGATAGATTAATTTATCATTATACATACATAGTATCTTTGTTCATGTGTTTAATGAATATTAAACTATAACAGGTTGTGAATTATCATAATGCATGTTGGATTCCATGAGATGGTAGCCCAATCTTGGATCTCTTACTATAATGAAGTGAGCCTATTCAATTGATGGCATCCCCCTATTGGTTGGTATGTGATACATGCAATCCATAGCCAAAGCTCTTTTCCTCAATGATTAGTATTTTTTTAGAAGAAGGTGTTTTCACTCCTCTGGTGTTTTATGGTCCTCTCTTTGTGAATAAAAATTATAGGCTAGTATACTACCCATGGAGACAATATCAATTTTTATTTCACTTGGTGATACTTATCCAGAAAATTCAAACATGTTCTAGAGAGATGGAGTGTACAACAATATAGGTATGTATATTTTAATGTTCTTAATTTAAACATGTCTGTTTAATTGATGATAAATTGAGTTATTTCATGGGTTTTCTTAATCCATCAAGATCATATGATGATCTAAAAACCCCATTAGTGGAATCAGGTGTACTTTGATCAATAAATAAAAATGTTTATCTAGTAATTTTTTAAAGATCATGTATATCATAAGGTGTTTAGGGTCACATCACAACATATGATTTGAAGTTATGCTTCTATTTTACTTATTCTTATTGTGTTAATATTGTATAGTTTAAGGTGTGATACAGTAGAAACCCAATTTTTGTTTTTTTTCTGAATCTATAATATGAGATATAATAGGATATGATTGAAACACAATTTTAATAAAGATAGAGCATCATATTGTATTAGTGATATAGGGGATATCATCAAATACGATAGGATATTTTCAAAATTCCTATCATAAATAAGCCAATAAATATTGATATTTATAATATAATATTACCATTATTAATCATAAAATATTATATAGCCTAAAATGTAAATTTTCTAATATTATCTCATAATTTTCTTATAGTTTACATACAGTTTATAAATGATAAGTGTTAATCATTATTTTTTTAATGGACCGAATGCCTTATATTTTTATTCATTTTTTGGTAATCCCCATTTTAAGGGTTGAAGGGGAACCCTTACATGGCCTGTAGGCTTGATGACATTACATAACTCGAAGACCGTAGAGAAATTCATCCTAGTCTATGAAAACGTGGAACTACCCCTCCCCAGTGTTTTCATTGTGATTTCAGCTATCCACCTTTGCATGGTTGTTCACCTAGCTGTCTTGTGCAGTGACTAGCTGACATAGTACCAATGACAATTTTCATGCGCTCTCATTCATCCAAATTTTTTATCTCTTCTTTGGTGAATGTGCCTACTCTGAATCCTCATCTGGATCCTTCTCCATGTAGGCTTTGTCTGGTATATCTCCACAATATGTGGCCCAAAGGCCTTGAGGTAGCATGAAGGTCTGAAGGACTCGAGGAACAAACCAATGGGCCAAAGTCTGTAACAGATGAATTGTTCCACCTACTATAGTACCCAAAAATAACAACTACAGTACTACTACATTACTACAATAGTAACCCAAAATTATGCCTCTTCTCAGATTTGATCATGGGTCTCGTGGATGCACTTAGAGACACCTCACCAACGGGGATAAGGCTCATGTGCAGTACGTTGATAAGTGTTAATCATTATAAATAGGATATTTTTATGCCAAAAAAATTATAATTTTTTTATAATTATATATCATGTTTCTAAAATAAAAAAAATTCTTCCTTTTATAATATTAATGTTCATAAAATGTTTATGAAATATAGATGTTATGTATTCTTTGATTTATGAGATAAATTGCATCTCATAACTTCCCATGCCATATATTACATGCTAGGTCTAACAACATGAGATTTATTTTTAATTTACTCTGAACATGGTTTGTAATTAATGTTAATATATTTAATTTAGTTGTCGCATATAGTTTGTATATATAGGTATACGAATTATGATGAATTGGATTCTCTATTGAGTAATGTGTCTATGGGTATAGGGACTTTGGAAAAGAGTTATCAATGGTATGAAAGTTAGTGCCTTGTTATATCCCTACTACAAAAGAGACCTTTAACAGCACCGACTATTATTCTATAGTTCTGATAAAAGGTACCTTTATAAATACATTATTTTTAGCACTAATAAAGGGTAGCCTTTATCTGTGCTTTTTACGAGCAATAATAAAGGGTTTCCTTTATCATTACTTTTTAAACACTGATAATGGTCCTAAATAAAATGAAATAATTAAAAAATATAAAAATAAGTAATTAGTAATTTAAAAAACCTATTTCCAATTTTATTAATTAAATAATTATTGATAAAAATGATTAAATTTAATATACATATATATATATATATATTATAAATATTGAAAAATAGTATATATTAAATATATAGATATGTAAAATGAATAAAATTAAGTAATTAAACTAATAAAAAAATTAAAAATGTGTAAATTAAGAAAAAAAATTAAACATTTTTTTATTAAATAATTATTTGTAAAAATGAAAAAATATAATCTTAATATATATAGATTATAAATATTCATAAATTGTACATATTATATAGATATATAAAATGAATAAATTGTACTAATTGAATAATTAAATTTAAAAAAATTGTTTTTTAAAAAATAATACATTAATAAGTTACAAAATTAGTAAAAAACTTATTAATGAAACATTTATTAATAAAAATCAATAATTTCAGTATATATATATATATATTATAAAAAAAATTATAAATAATATATATTAAATATAAATATATAAAATGAATAAAATGTAATAATTAAAAACATATTAATGTCTTATTCGCTTTTTGTGATTTTTTGTAAAAAGATATTCATTAATACATTTAATATATCACTATATTGATATATATATATATATATCATTGTATATAATATTTTCTAAAATATGATTTATATAATACAAAATATCGATTCTTACATTAAATAAATCATATATTAAGGGAAAATGGATTATAATTAAAAATTAAGATTAATTAAAAATACTGAATAATTTCATCGAGTAATCGCGATAATTGAATATTATTTGATTTTCCAATTTTACATATTTCAAATGTGTATTACATTGATTTCACATATATACATATAAATAATTAATGCATTTTTGTATAAAATGCACACACAAAAATATTTACAAAATTAATGAAATCTTATATAGAAACACATACAACGAATATTTATGTGATTTATTCAAAATTTAGTATTCATTTTAGAATTTTATTATAACATGACACATTTATTATACTATGTTTTTAATTGGTAAATATTATTAATTTATTTTTAATGTTTTTACAGTTGGGTATTATTTATTGATTTTTAATATTTAATATTTTTTATTTTTATTTGAGTATAATAATTTTATATTATTATTTATATATGTTTATTTACTATGTTTTAGTATTTTTAATATGTATTCATCTTCTCATCAATATATATATTTATTAATTTATATTTAATTCAAAAAAAACCTTTTAAAAATATTTTTAAAGTGTACTAATTTTTAATTATTCAATTTAACCCATTTTTAAGATGCATGTATTTTAGATTATATATTCCTTAATAATGTTAATATTATATTTTTAAATAAATATTTATAAATAAAAATGTTTATAAATTTATATTTATACATTTTTATATTGATAATTATAAATACATAAATATAATTTTTTAAAAAATATTTATATAATTATAAATAAATAAATATATATATTTAAATAATTGTAAAATTACAATAAATTTATTTAAATAATGAATACATAATCTATATTTATATTTATATTTATATTTGTATTTGTATTTGTATTTGTATTTATGTTTGTATTTATATTTATATTTATATTTATATTTATATTTATATTTATATTTATATTTATATTTATATTTATATTTATATTTATATTTATATGTATATTTATATTTATATTTATATTTATATTTATATTTATATTTATATTTATATTTATATTTATATTTAATATATATATATATATCTTTGTGTGTATATATATATATTGTTATATATATGTATATATATATATATTAGGTGCTTGGGGGTCAATTATAGTAAATAAATATAAACATATATAATGATATAAATATATAAATATTATTTTTTAAAGTAATTATTTTACATTTATAAATAATTATTTATATATTTAAATAATTAAAAATTCATAATAAATATATTTAAATTGTAACACCCCAAGATTTCATAGTGTGTTATTTCTTTAAAATAATACAATAACTTGCACTACACGCAACACCGAGTTCAAGCACACCATGAATTACCAAACAAGCCGTTCAAAAGAGGTTATGAATAGTATTAACTAAATTTTAAACTTTATATAATCCTTATAATTTTAGAATCCATATTATGAGTTTCTTAGACATAATACAAGAACAGATTCATTTTCAGTATTGCACTTTTATCAACTTTTAATAGTGAAACCTTTTTAAATACAATATTTTAAACATTTTGACTAAATGGGGACATCAAAAAAATTTATAATGGAACATCCCAAGCTTCCACAATACGCTTTCCTTTGAATAATACAGTAGCGTGTGTTGTACGCAACTTCGAGTTCTAACACACCACAACCAATCAAACTAGCCGTTATAAATATTAATACCTACTTTTTGAAATTATATATATTTTATATTTTAGAATGGACTTCAATTTTGGATTCGGAATATCGAATTTAGCCTAAGGTGAAAGTTTGGTACATTTCGGATAACTTTCATATTTTGATGAATAGTGAAAATTACTAAATTTTAATTAAAAACAACTTTTTTAATCAAAATAATTAATAGTGATAAATTATGAATTTAAGTGGTTTTAAAGTATATTTGGAATATATTTTTACCATTTAATATAATTTTGGTCATTGGACATAATTTTACAATTAAACCAAATATAATCAGGTGTCAATCTTTTGATAGTTATTATCTCTTAAAAACACGCTTTTTGTTTTGACAGCGGGAATTAATTTTAAATTAATTTCTGCCACTTCTGTGTTTTGAATTTAGGAAAATGGATTCCATATTTGGAATCAGGATGTTCAAATTGTGTAAATAGGTAACTTTTATTTTTAGACATTTTGAATAATTACTGCGGTAAATATTTTATTTACCATGGTTAAGGGTAAATCCGGTAAATAAGGGTTAAAAAATAATATTATAATAATACCAAATTACCCTAAAACATGTCCTAACCTTATTGGTGGACACATACCCGACCATGGGCATCCTTGGGTCGATTTGGGGACCCCTTAGAGCCACTTGTATGTGGTAGGGACACATTATATTAATAAAGTTAAAATAAAAATAAAAATGGCATAAGCTTACATCTTTTAGAAGAACAATTTTTACATAGGGTTATACATGTTGGATTTTCGATTATAAATATTCATTAGAAAGCTAAAAATATTTCCTACATAATGATATTTTATTTATGATTTTTAGACATCAAATAATTTAAATTATTAATGACACAATAATGATGCATTGTTTACCTCATTAATAAATCATTTAAATAAATAAGATTATAATGATTAACATATTATCTAAAACCTGTCCAATTCTTATTGGTTGATGTTATTTAGAATATTAGTCATCTTATATTCTACCTCAATGATTTTTGGACCATTATAAACCGAATATAATTATATTATAAAGTAATACTTTCACTCTTTCCTAAAGAGCCCCTCCTCTCCCTTATAAAAGGAGACCACTTCTACTCATTCCTCACACCTCTCAAGCCACTTGGCTTGGACAAACTCTGCCCAAATACTCTTCCAACTTCCCTCAATACAACCTAGAGGCCTTAGTTTGATCATAAAGCCAACCTAAAGAGCCCTTTTGATCAAATCAAAAGGAAGAACCCGAAGAAGAGGTAATGTTTTCACCACCCCTTTTCAAGTTCATTTCTTCTTCCACTTCTTCTTTCTTTGTTATTACCATTCTAAAATAATAACTCCAGTATCTCACATATACTGTGATGTTATTATAAATATGGTACAACCATATTCAGTATTCTATCCACCCTTTGAATAACATGTCACCATACGTGCGTACGTACGGCTTACCGTCTCCACGTCGTGGTGTAATTGTTATTCAATATATTATTATTTGGATGGGTATAATAATGATGTGAAAATCATGTAAATAATAAATATAACATGTTAATTATTCTGTATATATGATATAACATCCATTTATATATTATTTTAATATGAAAATAATGATATTGTCGCTCGTGCGTACGTACGGACTACCGTCTCCACAAACGCGATAAGATTCATTCTCCATCGTATCCATTCAAGTATAATTATCATTTGATGATTTCAAAATGATGTTTAAGGACTTTATATCATTCTGGATATGAATAATATACAACCTATCCATTACAAACATGGCTTACGTAACAAAACATATAAAATAAAAAAAGTAAGTTAACACACGAAACAACGATAATACTAAGATATTATTATCAAATGAATATTAAAAGATCATATATGATATCATATTAATATATATGATTATTTTATAATTTAATAACAATTATTTCACTATTATACAGGAGGTTAACCTACCCCAACCAAGTAAAAGTAAAAGGTAAGTGATTTTCTTATCTCACATTCAATTCCGTGAGATTTCCATTATTCGCCACTCAATTATTGAAAGTGGTGTATTGTGTACTGGCATTTGATATATATTATCATGATTATCTTTATATTCATGTTATTCTGTAAATAGTTTGGTGGTTATTAGCTTTTGGCCATATGACTCAGTTGATTAACGTGGTAAGGGGTTGTCATCTCACTCCTTATTCCCGTGAGATTCATGCCATATTGCCACCATTACCTTTTGTGTGGTGTATGTACTACCCATAATTATATTCTTTGTGTAAAACACTTTAATTTAGGGGTATTTACATATTCATTGTATGATACCTCTTTCATGGGTTGTATGTTTCATAAGTTACCAAATTGATAAGGGTTATTTCACAATCTCTTCATTACCCGAGGTTGTTTATATGTAATAATCTACTGGGATCTCTTTATCATCCACATCCATGTTTCTTCAAAATGTATTTCAAAAAAATTTTATTATTTACAAGAATATGGGTTAAAGTCATTTATACCCTTGTTTGACTTTCTATAAGAGAAATCTTTCCGTCGTTTTCAAAACAAGGTCCTTTTTAACCTTTTCGACAAAATTAAGGTAAGAATGTTTTTTTTACTTATACGGCGGGTGTGGTTATTTTCCGCCGTTATAAAATCTTCAAAGCTTTCCTTACAAGCTTATAAGAATATTTTCAAATAAAATGTTTTATTTTATATGGCTCTTAAAGTATTTCAAAAATATAAAGAGATATTTCTCTAAAAAGTGTTTTGATTTCATCTATGTCAACACCCTTTGACGGATTTTACGATTATTTGAAGTTGATTTATTATGATATAAAACTTCCATATTGTAATGAAGTTTTGTGATATGTTTGACTGTGGATGTGCTATTTATATAGCATTCATGGTTTATGAGTAATGTATTGACATTTCGTATGCTAGTTCCAATAAGAATGTTTATGTTATGTTTCAACCTTTACTTCATAAGAATGTGTTGGACAAGTATGTTCCAGGTTGGGGACTGGTTAAAGTAATCCCTCTAGGTTGGGGACTGGTAAAAGTAAGCCCTCCAGGTTAGGGACTGGTAAAAGTAAGCCCTCCGGTTTGGTCTCCAGTTATTAGAGGTACTCCGGGTTGGTGTCCGGTTATTAGAGGCACTCCGGGTTGGGTTCCGGTTACAGTTAGCCCCAAGGTCTTGGGATGAGGCCTTGACAAAGAAATTAAAGTTCAGAATTATGCATTCCAACATTATGAAAATTGTTATTGATTATTGCATGTGATTATTCGATTAGTAGAATATCCATGTGAATAAGTAAATGGAATTATTTCATTTTATTTATGCCATACCACGTTGAAAGTTCATGTTTGAAAGGATTTTGTTTTAGTTATACATTGCCTTAAATGTTTATTCTTATTTATGAAGGTTTCCACTATATTGTTATCCTTACTGGGCATTTGAGCTCACCCCTTTTCTATGTTTTATTTTTTTCCAAGGAAGTGAAGAAGTAAATTATGAATGACCTACAGGGATATTATGTGGGGATATGAGTGTGGATTATGGAGACATTATGTTGTTGTAGTAGTTTTTCATTTTATGATGTAATGTAAAACTTATGAATATATATAGTGTTTCCAAGGCTACTAAACCAATAGGTCTTTCGAGATTTGATCTTTCTTGTGATCATGCCAATGTTATGTAATAATGCACCGACTCTGGGTAACTAGGGTCGGGGCATTACAGTTGGTATCAGAGGAAGTTTAGTACAAACCTTGGAATCTAGATTTAGATAAACTCTGATTAGAGCACGTAGACCTAAGATGAACTTTGAGGATTAGTATAGAAGAACTTCCTAGAATTTTGGTATTGTAGATATTTTGTGAGTTTTCTGAGCAATACATCCCTGTCTGGATACGAGCAGGTAGAGGCGGCTCTGGCACAGATGTACCTAGGGGTAAAAACAGAAAACACCGCTTTGAGCTAGACTCGAACGGGAACTGGTGCACGACAACGGGCCTTGTTGCACTCTTGGTTACGACACTCCCAGGGGATATGCTTAGGATAACTCTCATTTTCTTTACAAATCATTATGAAGGGTTTATGAGTATATAATTCCTCAAAGGAGACATTTTTATGATTATGGATTATATCCATAAACTATTTAATTTATTTTATGTGTTTTAAAAGTTTGGGAATAGGTATTGTTATTCATAAACTAATCTAGTGTATGCCAATGTTTAGAAATGGCGCCTAGTAGAAGGAATGAGAACTCCAGCAATGCACATGATACAAAGAGAAATAAGGATCATATATTTTATGGTCTTAAGACAGAATTTACAAGAGAAATAGTCTCGCATGTATTATCATCATATGAAGAAATAATATCATGTGTTGATAAGATAAGTAAAGAGTTTACTGAGTCCTATGGCATTGAAGGGAAGCAAGAGAAGAAAAGGGTGGAAGAGAGAAAGATGGATAAAGGGAAGAGGTAAAAGAAAAATTTTCCCATATGTGGTAACTGTGGAAAGAAACACCCTAGAACTTTCCTGAAAGGAATGGGAGTTTGTTATATGTGTAGAGGAAAAGGGCACAAAGTACGTGACTGCAAGGGTAAGAAAATGGTTTCAAATGTACAATGCTTCATTTGCAAGGAGTTTGGACACTATGCGAACCTATGTCCCAGTCATCAGAATATGCCGCAAATGATGTTATTGGATAATAATCAAGTTATGATACTACCACAAATGAAGAGGAATGATTAGAGTTCTTATGTTGATTTTGTCAATTGAGTGTTGTATCAACAATGTACTTGTTATAATAATTATGGAGTATATAAGGACTGTACTGCAGTACTATTTCATTAAGGACTTGAGATTGTGTGGAACGAAGAAAGGTGACTCAACAGCAGGAAATTTTTTTGGAAAATATATGGTTGAGAGAATGATAAACCATAATATAGTTCTGATACCGAGTTAGTGATTTTGGAATAATACATGATTGTTTTGGATAAATTATATTGGATATTCTTGACTACCTTGGAACTGATTAATGATCTGTATATTCCATTATTGTTGGGGTTTAAAATTTTTTTGGATTGATGAGGTATATCCAGCATTCTATATGGAATAAGGGAGCATGAATGTAATAAATAAGGAATATGGTAATTCAGGATGTTTCAGTGTATTAAAAGAATACATGATGAAGGAATTCATATGCTATTACGTGGTAAAAAGGATCTACATTATGTTTAACTTCCTTATAAATGTTGGACTATGAGTTTGGTCAGAAATATTTTCGATAAATTCTAGTTTGAGATTAATTTTGGATTTCCATAAAAGGACAACCCGGAGGTCGGGCGGCAACCCGTCGCGTTCAGCAAGGCCGCGAGACTTGAACCCTCAACTGAAGGGCGACAAGGGTGTATCACCTACCACTGGCCCAAGAGATGTCCTGGATTAAATAATGTAGTTTTTTTTAAAAGATCTGGTAGATGAATTATAAATTCATTTATTTTGGAACTCTGTACGAATAGTATAAATAGAATTTTTTTTACGAGAGAATGATGAGTTTGTGGTAGAAATTTATTAATGGACAAAACTCTAATTATAAAGTAAGTATATCTCCTTATGATCTTATCCAATCTCATAAATAAATTCCTCAACATTATGAAAAGGAACTTAGAACAAAAATTTTGTCCTAGATGGTACCTTAAATCATCACTAATTTATGGCTTTGGGATTGTTGGCCTTTTCATATCCATGTTCTCTACCACTCTCCATCATATAATTGATGGTTATATTTCTCTTCCATATCCATATTTTCCTACATGGAAACCTAGTATGTGTTATTTTCGGTAATCTTCATACTTTCCACTCTTTATTTTAAATAGAGGCCTCATTAATTCATTTTTCGATGTGGGATTTCAACTAAGATATTTTGAAACGTCAAAAATGTGTTATCCTAATACCCTATATTTTTTTGAACCGATGGTATTTCAAATCATCATAGATTGATGAGTTTAAGGACCTCAATTTTGTACTTGTTTATGATTGATGACCTCAATCACTACCTATAAATATTTACGTTTTTCCTCCAATTATATGTCTCTAATTGCCACCAATGTTCTCCTAATCGAGATCATAATTTGGTGGTGACCCTTTCATTTATCATTTTCTCATATTAAGACTAAATTTTAGTAACCCAATTTCCGATGAGGGTTTTCCCACAAAGATATTTTTTATTTTCAACCTTTTATTTTCGAAGAACAATTTCAAATTGCGAGGATGCAATTTATTGAAGGAGGGGAGAATGTAACACCCCAAGATTTCATAGTGAGTTATTTCTTTAAAATAATACAATAACTTGCACTACACGCAACACCGAGTTCAAGCACACCATGAATTACCAAACAAGCCGTTCAAAAGTTGTTATGAATAGTATTAACTAAATTTTAAACTTTATATAATCCTTATAATTTTAGAATCGATATTATGAGTTTCTTAGACATAATACAAGAACAGATTCATTTTCAGTATTGCACTTTTATCAACTTTTAATACTGAAACCTTTTTAAATACAATATTTTAAATATTTTGACTAAATGGGGACATCAAAACAATTTAAAATGGAACATCCCAAGCTTCCACGGTACGCTTTCCTTTGAATAATATAGTAGCGTGTGTTGTACGCAACTTCGAGTTCTAACACACCACAACCAATCAAACTAGCCGTTATAAATAGTAATACCTACTTTTTGAAATTATATATATTTTATATTTTAGAATGGACTTCATTTTTTGATTCGGAATATCAAATTTATCCTAAGGTGAAAGTTTGGTACATTTCGGATAACTTTCATATTTTGATGAATAGTGAAAATTACTAAATTTTAATTAAAAACAACTTTTTTAATCAAAATAATTAATAGTGATAAATTATGAATTTAAGTGGTTTTAAAGTATATTTAGAATATATTTTTACCATTTAATATAATTTTGGTCATTAGACATAATTTTACAATTAAACCAAACATAATCAGGTGTCAATCTTTTGATAGTTATTATCTCTTAAAAACACGCTTTTTGTTTTGACAGCGGGAATTAATTTTAAATTAATTTCTGCCACTTATGTGTTTTGAATTTAGGAAAATGGATTCCATATTTGGAATCAGGATTTTCAAATTGTGTAAATAGGTAACTTTTATTTTTAGACATTTTGAATAATTACTGCGGTAAATATTTTATTTACCATGGTTAAGGTAAATCCGGTAAATAAGGGTTAAAAAATAATATTATAATAATACAAAATTACCCTAAAACGTGTCCTAACCTTATTGGTGGACACATACCCGACCATGGGCATCCTTGGGTCGATTTTGGGACCCCTTAGAGCCACTTCTATGTGGTAGGGACACATTATATTAATAAAGTTAAAATAACAATAAAAATGGCATAAGCTTACATCTTTTAGAAGAACAATTTTTACATAGTGTTATACATGTTGGATTTTAGATTATAAATATTCATTAGAAAGATAAAACGATTTCCTACATAATGATATTTTATTTATAATTTTTAGGCATCAAATAATGTATATTATTAATGACACAATAATGATGCAATGTTTACCTCATTAATAAATCATTTAAATAAATAAGATTATAATGATTAAAATATTATCTAAAACCTGTCCAATTCTTATTGGTTGATGTTATTTAGAATATGAGTCATCGTATCTTAGACCTAAATGATTTTGGGACCATTATAAACCGAATATAATTATATTATAAAGTAATACTTTCACTCCTTCCTAAAGAGCCCCTCCTCTCCCTTATAAAAGGAGACCACTTCTACTCATTCCTCACACCTCTCAAGACACTTGGCTCGGCCAAAATCGGCCCAAATACTCTTACAACTTCCCTCACTACAACCTATAGGCATTAGTTTGATCAGAAAGCCAACCTAAGGAGCCCTTTTGATCAAATCAAAAGGAAGAACCCGAAGAAGAGGTAATGTTTTCACCACCCCTTTTCAAGTTCATTTCTTCTTCCACTTCTTCTTTCTTTGTTCTTACCATTCTAAAATAATAACTCCAGTATCTCACATATACTGTGATGTTATTTTAAATATGGTACAATCATATTCAGTATTCTATCCACCCTTTGAATAACATGTCACCATACGTGCGTACGTACGGCTTACCGTCTCTATGTCGTGGTGTAATTGTTATTCAATATATTATTATTTGGATGGGTATAATAATGATGTTCAACTCATGTAAATAATAAATATAACATGTTAATTATTATGTATATATGATATAACATCCATTTATATATTATTTTAATATAAAAAGAATGATATTGTCGCTCGTGCGTACGTACGGACTACCGTCTCCACAAACGCGATAAGATTCATTCTCCATCGTATCCATTCAAGTATAATTATCATTTGATGATTTAAAAATGATTTTTAAGGACTTTATATCATTCTGGATATGAATAATATACAACCTATCCATTACAAACATGGCTTACATAACAAAACATATAAAATAAAACAAGTAAGTTAACACACGAAACAACGATAATACTAAGATATTATTATCAAATCAATATTAAAAGATCATATATGATATCATATTAATATATATGATTCTTGTATAATTTAATAACAATTATTTCACTATTATACAGGAGGTTAACCTACCCCAACCATATAAAAGTACAAGGTAAGGGATTTTCTTATCTCACATTCAATTCCGTGAGATTTCCATTATTCGCCACTAAATTATTAAAAGTGGTGTATTGTGTATTGAAATTTGATATATATTATCATGATTATCTTTATATTCATGTTATTCTGTAAATAGTTTGGTGGTTATTAACTTTTGGCCATACGACTCAGTTGATTAACGTGGTAAGGGGTTGTCATCTCACTCCTTATTCCCGTGAGATTCATGCCATATTGCCACCATTACCTTTTGTGTGGTGTATGTACTGCCCATAATTATATTCTTTGTGTAATACACTTTAATTTAGGGGTATTTACATATTCATTGTATGATACCTCTTTCATGGTTTGTATGTTTCATAATTTACCAAATTGGTAAGGGTTATTTCACAATCTCTTCATTACCCGAGGTTGTTTATATGTAATAATCTACTGGGATCTCTTTATCATCCACATCCATGTTTCTTCAAAATGTATTTCAAAACATTTTTATTATTTACAAGAATATGGGTTAAAGTCATTTATACCCTTGTTTGATTTTTTATAAGATAAATCTTTCCGTCGTTTTCAAAACAAGGTCCTTTTTAACCTTTTCGACAAAATTAAGGTAAGAATGTTTTTTTTACTTATACGGCGGGTGTGGTTATTTTCCGCCGTTATAAAATCTTCAAAGCTTTCCTTAAAAGCTTATAAGAATATTTTCAAAGAAAATTTTTTATTTTATATGGCTCTTAAAGGATTTCAAAAATATAAAGATATATTTCTCTAAAAAGTGTTTTGATTTCATCTATGTCAACACACTTTGATGGATTTTACGATTATTTGAAGTTGATTTATTATGATTTAAAACTTCCATATTGTAATGAAGTTTTGTGATATGTTTGACTGTGGATGTGCTATTTATATAGCATTCATGGTTTATGAGTAAAGTATTGACATTTCTTATGCTAGTTCCAATAAGAATGTTTATGTTATGTTTCAACCTTTACTTCATAAGAATGTGTTGGACAAGTATGTTCCAGGTTGGGGACTGGTTAAAGTAAGCCCTCCAGGTTGGGGACTGGTAAAAGTAAGCCCTCCAAGTTAGGGACTTGTAAAAGTAAGCCCTCTGGTTTGGTCTCCGGTTATTAGAGGCACTCTGGGTTGGTGTCTGGTTATTAGAGGCACTCCGGGTTGGGTTCCGGTTACAGTTAGCCCCAAGGTCTTGGGACGAAGCCTTGACAAAGAAATTAAAGTTCAGCATTATGCATTCCAACATTATGAAAATGGTTATTGATTTTTGCATGGGATTATTCGATTAGTAGAATATCCATGTGAATAAGTAAATGGAATTATTTCATTTTATTTATGCCATACCACGTTGAAAGTTCATGTTTGAAAGGCTTTTGTTTTAGTTATACATTGCCTTAAATGTTTATTCTTATTTATGAAGGTTTCCGCTATATTGTTATCCTTACTGGGAATTTGAGCTCACCACTTTTCTATGTTTTATTGTTTTTCCCAGGAAGTGAAGAAGTAAATT
The DNA here is from genome assembly GCA_963277665.1 of Viscum album. Taxonomy (NCBI): domain Eukaryota; kingdom Viridiplantae; phylum Streptophyta; class Magnoliopsida; order Santalales; family Viscaceae; genus Viscum; species Viscum album. The sequence continues at coordinate 1,664,303,204 of OY728143.1, read as the reverse complement.
ATGAATGACCTGCAGGGATATTGTGTGGGGATATGAGTGTGGATTATGGAGACATTATGTTGTTGTAGTAGTTTTTCATTTTATGATGTAATGTAAAACTTATGAATATATCTAGTGTTTCCAAGGCTACTAAACCAAACGGTCTTTCGAGATTTGATCTTTCTTGTGATCATGCCAATGTTATGTAATAATGCACCGACTCTGGGTAACTAGGGTCGGGGCGTTACATAAATAAGGAAAATATTTACTATATTTACATTTATATGTATTTATTGTATATATATATATATATATTATGTGATTGGGGGTATAATTATATTAAACTCACACAAGCCACACACACATGTTAGGGAAGGATAACCATACCCCCCCCCCAAGGGAGAACTCGCCCAACAAGCCTTATTTATTCATTACATTTCATGAAGGATCTATGGAGATGAAGCCCATTATATGGACCAATGTCCTACAAATTGGCCCTTAGACCCAGTGCAACATCATGCCTGCATCATGTCTGTGTCACCTCCTACCTGCGTCCTACCTGCATCATTGTCTACTTGCACCATGCCTGCATCACCATCTTCTAGTGAAAATTTGTGCCCACCCGGATATGAACTCAATTATGATAAAGGATTTTGGGAAACCTTTACCACTCGGGCAAGCCCCTGAATGCATTTATTATATATATATATAATTATAAAATTAAAATAAATATATTAAAATAATGAATATATTAACTATAGTTATATTTATATATATTTATTACATATATATATATATATATTTATGTAATTCTATAAATATATTTATAACTATAAAATTATGATAAATATTTTTAAATAATGAATATATTTATAACGTTTATATTTATATTTATATATATATAGTTATTAAATATATATAGTTATATTATTATATAAATATATTTATAATTATAAATTAATAATTATAAATATATTTATTTATTAATATATTTATAAATATATACTTTCAATATTTATAATTATAGATAATTAAATATTATTAAGATTTTGCTAGTTGAGAGTCTCTTTCTATGAAAATCATGAGTAGGTATGATTTCTACAATAAGCTCAATCTCAGCTCCTCATTTCGAACCTGCATAATCTTTCATTGGTCCCCCAATGATGGAGGATAGTAGATATGGCTCCTGATGACCGGAAGTTTAGGTTGTAGAACTGATTCATGATCATCTGGTCCCCTCGAAGTATTCTAATTTTTTAGTGAATGAAAACATGATAGCGGATGCATCATGGGTAAGGAATCCTTCCATTGTTAGGTTTCTTCCTAAACCCTATAGTTCTAATGTCTCTAGGCACAGTCGCATCTCCATAAATGGTTCACTTGCTATTGTTGAAGCAAACCCTATATTTTTTTCAGAGTGAATTAAATTTTGTAAGCACTCAATCATCATGCGGCTCACCTAAAAAATGTAAAATTAGTGGCAACATAAAAATTTATGGAAATATTTTCTATAGATTTGGTTCTTTAATGAATATAACATCATTTCAATTGGTATGAACTTCATTCTCATTACCTTTCAATCATAAGGTTTGAAACTTATGGCTAAGAATTTCAGTTTCGTTAAACTTAGTCTAGAGATCCAATGGTTTAAAAACTGGAAGCCCTGGTATGTTTCCTTCTTGGACAAAAACACTATTTCATAATATTCTATTAGTATCAAATGGTTGAATTGGTTTTTTAGCACCCATATATTCTATGGGATGTTTCCCTGGCTATACACACACCGATTAAATTTTAAAAAGAGATTATAATAGAAGGGTTTGGTCACTTTTCTCATATTTTGGATGAGTTGTATCTTTATCTTCCACTTATTGTGACTTTATATTTGATTTCTAGTGAAATCAAGATTGATATTAATATTTAATTTGAACATGTTCCTATTTTTTTCACCAACTACTCAAGTATTGGTCACATCAACGGAAAATTCCATAGAGGATTGAAATATTCCATTTGAAAAAGGCATGAACAGTTAGTTGAGAAATGTATTTTTAAACTTCATGTGGCTTTGACATCTATACCTATGTATGGTAAGTATAGTAATTATGATGTTCCAAGAGTGGAGGATTTTGATATAGTTTCTGGACAAGCATATTTTTCTATTGTTCTTGGGGGAACCATTCAAAATATGTTGGTGTTCAACATATTGGTAATGTATGTGATGGTTTGGTGTTTGATCCTCTAGGTGAAGGAACACGTTTCCCTCCTATTATGTATAATATTGGTTTTATGGTACAACGGGGTATTTATCATTCAAAAAGGGGTGATTATTTCACCTATTGTTAGAATATTGATGTTGAATTAGATCTTGTTGTTTTATTAGAGGATCATTTTCTATTAAAAGGAATGTTAGATAGTGGAAATTTTTTCAAAGGGGTTTCTTCTCCTACTGGGAAGTATAAATAGTAGTGCGAGGTTGCTTATGCTTCTCAAAATAAAGAAGTTGTGTTGGCTACCTCTATATCTATATCAGGTGCTTCCGAGATAGGGAAGGCTTCCATGGACAGTTTTCATCATGAGGCTATTTTTTGTTCTCGTAATCATGATGTTGTGTTGGATATATCTACAGTCAATCAATTATCAGTAGCAATAGAGGCAGGGAAAATCTACCATGGTGAGCTATCAGGATACTACCACCACTTGTGCTGAGCTTCCAGTTTTTTAGGATGTTGGACTCTATAAACTACCCAAAATTTGACACACTATACACGGATAGTTGAGATATAAAAGGTACAATAGTCTTTATAGCTTCTGTTTCTAATACATCCTCCATATATTTGATGATTAAAAAGGGTGTAAAAGATAATTTTCATCATCTTTGTGGGAAGTCCTCAAATGATGACATGTTGGAAGGTAGGTTGTGAATGGATGACTAGATGAATGTTGTGTTTCAATGTGATTCCATGATAAATATTATCAACTTTTTTGGAATAGTACTGATGGGTCTAGTAAACCCTTGGGCATGAATGATCAAGGTGGTGTGTGGCAGACTTTGAGGTAGCGGAGGTGAGGCCATCACCCAAGAGTTCGTGGGGGCTACCTTGGAAGGGGTGGTTGACGCAATGGTTGACTTGTGTTTTGTATTTTAATTTTGGTGGTTTATTTGTAACCTATTGCCTTCATCTCTCATGTTTCTATGTTTACGTAATTTTTATAATAAATTTTATGAAACAATGTATTTTTTATGCTTACGAATTTCTAGATAATTAAATATATTTTTTTCAAAATAATTATATAATTAAACCAAATTAATTAATTATTTTAATAGTTATAAATATATAATAAGTAAATTTAAATAATTAATATAATTAATATATTTAATATTTATTAAATATATATATATAATTATATAAATATATATAATAGAAATGGAGGAACTAGAGAATATTTCTCTGGTGGTCCCGAGCCTCTATGCTACCATAGATTATCCATGAAGTTTGAATCCCTACTCTTATATTCTAAATCACTCTATTGATCAACAAGGATTTTCTGTTTTAAAGAACACTAAGGAATGTTTGGAGGATGCATTGAATATATTCTCATCTTTCTCTGGTTTCTCATGATGATCCTTCATCTTTCCAAAAGAATGATCTATGCAACGAATCCTAATTAAATGTGTAATTGCTCATGTATCCTCCTCAAATGGCACAATTTCAGAATGAATTGATCTTTTTAATCACTCGTTTTTTAATTAATTCATTCATTTGAAAGGTATTATGTTGTGTATTGTTTCCAATCTTGTATCTCAAGTTTTTTCTATTTGGGGTTTTTCAGATTTCCAGTGTGTATTTATAGGTTGTGCGTTTTTCCTTATATTATTCCCTTATGTGAAATTTATGGGTGGTTCATGGAGTTTAGGTTTGTATAGTCTTTAGATGGGAACCCAAAGAGTTCACGATTATAAACTTTAATTTAATATAAATGATTTTAAATATACGTACACACAAGTTTGGATCAAAACCCACAGCTTAAATTTCGTCTCATGGAACCCATAAGTTCTCTTTAATATAGCTTCTTTAATAGGTATCCTAATCATGATGAATATTTCTACTTATATGGTTAATTATGGTCCTATTTCAATGGTTTTATTGTAATTTTACCTAAGTTCAACTTTTATTAATATGGTTTTCTCACTCTACACCTCCAGATGAGATTAATCTATGAATTTAGTTTGAATGACAATCATGGTTTTGTGATGTTTGTCAGATGATTCGTAACTTGGTTTCTATTTATAGGTGAAATATCATCTATTAAAAATTCCAATTTAATGTGAATTATTCTCTGAATTGTAGAAGGAGAGAAAGTAATGATCCCATCTAGTCCATTGAATGGTAGGATAACATTATTCTCATGGATGATGTTTTCCATACCTCTAATTCTTATATTTTGACTTCTATATCTATACAACCCCAAGTAAATGTAGATAGACCTCCCTAGAAAACCAGAATCCTTGATCTTGATAGCCTTCCTTAGAGAAAAGGTTGCATAGACATCCCTTAGTTGAGGCCTCATCTGTCTCCTATTAATGAAATGTAGTATGCTTCTCTTGTTCAATTGATTGATCTGTCCAATAAGTCAGAGGATGATATTTTTGATGAAAATAATTTGTGTGTTGTTTGGTTTTCTTTCAAGGATTCTCTAACCAGTGAAATATGGGATGAGCATCATGATGTAGAATCTATGGATAGTCAATCTGCTATGGGGTATTCTACTCATAATGATGTTGACACATATTTATGGTAGGGCGAACAAATGATTTTCATTAATCATCGCAAAGAGAATATTAAATTGGATGTTGCCACTTACAAACAAAAAGGACTTCATGTGGGTGAAATTTAATTCTTCTCCAGTGAAAGAAACTATGAAATCATTTGATCCTGCTAAAATATATAGTTCCCATAAATCCAATGGATACCCCCTTGATTAACTACAAAATTCACCTATTTTTCCACTCCGCTTCCTACTGGGACTATAATTGTTGTCTCTATTGGTGGGAATACACCTATTATAAACTGTGCTTTGTAATCAATGGGTATAGTATTCAAAACTACTATGGATCATCTGGAACCTCAGTTTATTGGGGAACCTATACATGTCAAGGAAGGTTCAATTGCTACTTTTGTGAATTCTTTGGGCTTATGTTTTGATGTTGTTGAATGTGTTGTGGATTCCATGTCTCTTGGAAGGGCGTTTGTGGACTTTTTCCTAGGTGATATTAAATCCCAAGTTTTTCTGAATTTCCAGCATGTGGCTAGTCATGTTTCTGAGTTTACCCAAAATAAATAAGTCCATATTACTGCTCACTCTCTTCATTTAGTCTCAGGTATTAAGGGGGAATCAATAATTCAGTGACTATTAGAAATTTTTCATGAATATCTTCATCAAAAAAACCTATGGAAAATTTGAATTCCATGTTTAGTACTAACAACACATTCTATTTTCTTCATCCTATTATCAGTGAAGAGGATGGTCATTTTTGTGATCATATGCCTGTTGCAAAAAAGATTATGGACATTAGTGTTGAGGGAATATCAGATGATAGAGGTAGGGCATGGATGTCAGTCAAAACATGGATAAGGGGTGACATCTTCGTGGTCAGGTGGATGTGCCCAACGCCATAGTATGAGTACCAGATCTCAAGCTTCTTGGTTTCTCCTTGTATTTCTTCCTTTTTTGTGGTCCTTTTATGTTCTATATGTTCCTCTCATGTTTTCTTGTTTTCATTTAATAAAGGATCCTTTGAACCCTAACCCTTTCAAATATATATAAATATATAATGATATAAATATATTTATACTTATAATTATATTTATAAATACTTATTTACAATTATATTAATATATTTATAATTATATACATTTAAACTTATATATTTAATTATAGTTATATACATTTTAATTATTTTGATTATATATTAAATATATATATATTTTTTAATAATTTTAAAATTATATTAAATATATTTATTATATTTAAAATTATAAGTCCTTTTATATCAATAAATATATAGATAATTGTATAAATATATATATTTATATATGTATATATATTAATATATTTATATTTATCATGCAGTTGGGGTCTTTGGCTAGTGGTTATTCCAGCACAGTAATACTACATAATGTCTGGAACAATTCCTGATAGACCCATTTATTGGGGGGATTTATGGTCGCGTTTCGGTGTGTGGTAGCATCTGACTATTCACTAAGATCGGGGCATGTGGTTGCTGATGGTGTTAGGCCTCTACGGGGGGCTTATGAGAGCTTGAGCTTAGGGTGAGAATCTGGTCGGGTGATGTTGGTAGAGACGGGGGTCCAATGTGAAGGGTTCATGTGGTAGGAACCATCATTTGGGTAGACCGCATCATCCTTAGTTGGAAGTAACATATTTGGCATGTTGGAGATGGCAACGGAAGGTTGGTGAACGTAGGCGACTATGGCGGTGATGGTGAAAATTTTGATGTGTGATTAGTGTGAGAGGAGGCTGCGACCTTCTTGTCGGTGGAGCGGCGGGTGAAATAAGCAAGGGTCTCTTAGATGATGGCAATCCCAAGGGGATCATAGGTTGTGGGACGAGCAACATGTATAGTGGGTGTCCTTATCAAAGGCATGTCATTTGATGAGATGAGCCTCAAAGCTGTAATACATGAAAAAATTAAGGTTTGGGCCTATGAAAATTTGTGAACCCTCGCCATCATAATTTTCTAAAGATGCCTATTTCTGGTGATCCTCAAATAAATTATACATGAAAAACATTTAAGGGTATGTCATAGGGGAATGGATGATATGGGATTTCATTTCTATGATTTAAGGGACATCATGGACCAAAAAATAAAATGTATGGGTCATGCGGGTCATTGTAAGGGTGGGTAACCCCTTAGGGGGGTATAACCTGCCCTATCAGGTGGTGAGTGTGTTTTCCATTTGTTTGTTTCATTGTAATTGTACCCCGAATTACCTAATATTTATAATTATATTTATAATTATATTAAAATTTTTTAAAATATATTTACTTATAAATAAAATTATATATATATAATTTATTATATAATTATAAAAAATATATTGAAATAATAAATATATTTATTTATAATTATAAACATTTAAATTTTTTAATTAAATTTATTATATTTTTAAAATATCTTTTCCAACTAGTTTAGAAATGATAAAACAAATCTTTGTCGGTTTTTTTAATGTGCAGATAAAATCCTTCCCGATCATTTAAATAGAACCCTAACAGGGTCCTCGCTCATTCCATTCAAGCTCTCGTAGAACCTGATAATTGCTTCATCTCTTCATTGATCTTCTTTGATGAATAGATCTCTCAAATTATAAGGTACGTAATTATTTCACTCCTCTCTCATTTATTAGTCTCTTAATACTGCCATTGACCCTCGTTGATCATCTCCTAGGATTTCAAAACTAATCACTCATGTTTAGGGTTTCTACCCCTTCTCCTTCATTTTATCCTCCATTAATGTGTTTCTTTCTCCTCCGTCACTACTTAGTGCTATTCTCAGAACCCTAGTCTGAATTAGGTTCTAAAATGTTTGTGTTTTGATTCATATGGGGCTCATGTTCTATTTAAGAGCATCATATCATCATTTGTTAGCGACTTCCTTCATTTTTAATGTTCATTATAGGTGATTCCAAGTTTAATATTTATCATAAGTTACCTTGGATTCTTCATTTTTTTTATCACATATTTCATAAATAATTATGTCTATTTTATTAGTTATATTTAGTGTTATATATTTATTTAAATGGTTTTTTTGTTTTTTTAAAGAGAGGTTTTCATGTTCTATAATTAGATGAAATTTAAATTTGGTGGCATGTTTTTTATATACCTAATTAAATGGTTGAAGAGTTTCCTTTTGTGATTCTGAATATTTTAAATGCGTATAATATTATTGGAGATTTAGTAAAATATTTTATTTCATGTTGTTGTGTGATTTAATTTTGGATTTTGGTTACATAAAAATACTGTATATTATCTTTGAGGAGTTTCCCTCCCAAGTTATCTATAATTTATGGATTTGACTATTCATTATCTTTTTTGTGATGCTTCAAACTAGTTTCAATTGAATGAAACATCATATGGTTTTCAAATTTATTTTTCAAATCAAATTAAATTTTAAAATGTAGTTAAATAGTTGGGGATTTTAAATGTTTATTCCTAATAAATGATTTAAAGGCTTGTTTGGTACTTTGAAAAGATATATATGAATTATATCACTTCCTGAAATTTTTTTGAACATATCATTATTGAAAAATTATATTTTTATTTACTATAGAGTCCCATTTGGATCCATTGTTAAATAACTCTTATTTCAGTAAACTACTTGTACACTTATATTAAGACTAGGAGTTTTTTCCTTCAATGAATTGTGTGTTTACATGGTTGATAGAATTACATAAATATATATATATTTGAGGTTTTGAAATAAAGGGTGTTTTGGGATGTTATATGGGGTTATATTCATTACAATTATAACTTTACTTCTCATCAATGACATCATGCAAATATTTTTTCATTAAACCATTCACAAGTTTTTTTCTTTTAAAAGTTTGTAAGTGTTTGAGAAATGTATATTTATACTTCTCATGTTTAAATCTTAACATTATGATTTTTCTGTATAGTGATTTTAAAAACTATTACTTATTTGTATAAATGATACTTAGATTCTCTAATAAATAATTTTTATTATGCATGCAATGTTTTAGAGAAAGAGTTGAGGTTGGATGCATCTTGAATCAAATTATAGACTGAATTTTCAAACTAAGGAAAAGATGTTATTATTGAATAAATCTCATATTCATATATTAAACTAATTAATATTTATATATATATATATAAATTTTTATCCAGTAGTACATTTTTAATGAGATTTGAAGTGATTATTAATTAAATTAATGGATTCATTTCTTGTGTGGGAAGTTTTATTCGGAATAAAAAGGTTTTAAGGCCATTAAAGGTGAAAATTTATATTTTTCTTTGGTTTCAGAGGTTTTCCTGGAAATAAATGTGTTTCTGTATATTTTAAAAAATAGATTTGATTTTTCTTGGCCCATTTTAGGTGAAATTTCTTGTTTGGGTGAGTACAAATTTTTTTAAAAAACATTTTATGATATAAAAATTTTCTAACACCTATTATTATTAGTTATTATAATTGGCCTATGATTTTTTTATTTATATGAAAATTTTCACGACCCGTCCTTGGGGCCCGTGCCATGACTACCCCAAGCCTTCCTTCCATAGGCCAGGGGATGGCGACTAGAACCAAAGGTGTAAATCCCGATAAAAGGGAAGGCATTGCCTTTATATAAGAAAACAAACACCAATGAGTACATAAGCTGAAGTAAACACTTAGTAAACTGAGTACAAAAGTAAGTGCTGGAAAGAAAATGGGCCAGTATACAATCCCAACTGAATTTATAGTACAACTGAGAAAGGTAGAGCAACAACCACCAAGACGTCCTCCGGAACTCCCACCTGAAGGGTGAGTACAGATAGTCTCATCAGCTCCTCGAGTCTGGACATCACTCCGTGTACGTCCCACCTGATATTCCACCACCGTATATCGTCCCGCTCCTTAGGACTCAACCACGATCAGCATTTTCCATCCTCTACAACCAAGACAATGTAGTGCAGGCATAGCCCGTGCAGGGCTGAGTATACGATACTCAGTAGGGACCCCGAGACCCTAGAACGCCTCTGAGAATCCACAAAGGATCAACCAAAAAGGAAAGATACATATTCGAATTATCAACCAACACTACTTAGGTATATGCCCATACATATAACTAAGTCATCAATTCCAGTCTGGCTCCAACTTCGGAGCCCAAGTTCAACCTAGTCCACATAGGAAAGTACAACCCAATTGACACATGAAAGCACAACCCAATCCAAAAAGGAAATCAAGTCAATAATATTGATGATAATGATTGAAAGTCAAGACTCAACTCACACAGGTATACTACTCATGAAGAGGGGTGGAGATGATTGATGTAGCCTCTGAATCATCTCCTCTGCCGAACCCACGTAGGATCCAAGTACAGATGTTGTCACTGTCGGAGCCACATAGGATTCAAGTACAGTAACCATCACATCCGAACCCACGTAGGATCCAAGTACAGTCGTCTTCGCTGCCGAACCCATGAAGGATCCAATTACAATCATCCTTACTGCCGAACCCACGTAGGATCCAAGTACAGTCGCCATCGTCGTCGCAATCGCAGCCAGCTCTAGGGTTCCCGCACATAGAACGCTCGATTCCAGGAGGGTCTGCTCTACAAGACAAGGGTTCGATACATCAAATGTCACAAAGTCCAGATTTTATGTATCTCAAAGTTCCGGCTTGTCAATAAGAACTCAACGCAACAGACGGCGCGTCAATCGGACGCCCAGTCTGAGAAATATTTGTTTTTTCGTCCTAGGGTCCCAGATGGGTTTTAAGTTAAAACCGACCTAACCGTACTCCAGATGCATCCAAACCCCAAGAGGAGTAATCAATATGAATCATCTCACTAATACTAATTCAACAAAATTGACGAAACGTCATTCGGACGTCTGGTCGTTAAGTTATATCTGTTTCTGCTCCAAGAGCCTAGTTGGATTTGGGTTTGAAACAACCGGGACATATCCCAAATTTACCAAAAGCTTGAGTGTAATATACTAAAATGCCCATCTCATTCCAAGTATCCCAACGCAACTGACGGTGCGTCGATCGGAGGTCTGTATCCCATGATATGGGCGTTTGAACGATTCTGTCCGAAAATAGGGGGTTTGGGCCCGATCCGACACGGCCCAATACCCCATGGGTCGGCCAAACCGTGTCGACCCGACCCGGGTCCGGGTCCGGCCCATTTGGGATCAGCCCGGCCCGGCTAGGCACGACCCAGCCCGACTGGACGCAGCCAGGCCCGGCTAGGCACGGCCCGGCCCGTGGCTGGGCGTGGCCGAGCGGGGCGTAAAGGGGGGCACCGCCCCCTAGATTCTGAAACGGCGACCCCTTGTGGGGTCCACCCTACGCGCTGCCTAGGGGTTTCATCCACCGGTTTTTTTGGAAAACGGTCGGCCTGTTGAGCTGCCGTGGGACCTTTTAGGGTCCCGCCTCATGGAGCACCGGCGGCCGGCCAAGCCCGGCCGCCTTTGCTTAAGACCGCAACGGCCTTAGGCAATGGCTCTCGTCTTACCGGCGCGGCATGACCGCGCCGCTCCCCTCCACCGTGGCCCGCCCCGGCCATGGCCCCCTTGAAGTTCCGGCACGGCGTGACAGCGCCATGCCCCTCCGTCGTGACCCGCTCCTGGCTGTGGCCTCCTTCGGTTTCACCGGCATGGCACGATAGTGCCGCGCACCCCCGCAGCAGTGCGCTCCGACCGCGGTTCCCTTCATTCCCACGCAGTGCAATGGCACCGCGCCTCCTTCGCCACAAAGTTCAAAAAGGATCAACAAAAAAAGGGGAGGATGATCGGCCGTGTCTGTGCGGTCTGATCTCCACCTTTTATGTCGATAATAAGAGGCCAGTTTAATTAACGAAGAATGTTAAATTAATAATGAACGTAAATAGCCCCTACCTCAATTTAACAATTTCATTTTCCGGTGACGCGGAAGACGTCTTCGCGGGGTTATTTTTCGAAGACTGTGTTGGCGTAGGTCCAAGGAAGGAATGGTGTCTCACACTAGATTCGGAGAGATGAAGGAATGACACGTCTTCTCTTCTTCTGGTGACGGAGTACTTCATTGAAGGGTGTCATTCCTCACGGGAAGATAAAGTTCTTCAAAGGGACTTAATCTCTCTCCTCTAATCCTCAACACAACGAGCCAACACCAATTAAAATAAGACTCCTCTTATTTTATTAAAGCATGGCATGCATTTGAAATTCCATAATTCAAAAACAAAATCACTTAATTAATTAAACTTGAGTTGTCTAATTAATTGATATTTATGTTGGAAAGATTAATGAGGGAGAGAGAGAGAGGAGTCACTCAGATATAGGGGGAGTTAGGGAATGAGAAGGGTTGGGATCAAGTGGGCCCCACCCCACCATTAATCCTCTCATGGGTAGTTAGTATATAGTGGATCCCACTCCAACTCTCACACCTAGGATCTAACAACTTCGAAAAAGAAAAAAAATTGTAACACAATTTTATTTTACTTTCTATTTAATCTACATTTTTTATCAACTCCTCCCGAGCAGGCGCATCTTTGGTAAAGGTCCTCTTAATAAATTACCGGCGCTTTGGTTCCATCGGTGCCCTCAGATTTCAATTCCGAGCACCGGTTTAAATGATAGAAAAACCCGCTCGTTCATTCACTGAATATACCCCTATCTAAACTTTGAAAATTGATTATAGGCACACTGGACCTCAGAGTCAAGTTCCGTCAAAAACTGCATACTTGTAAAATCCCAAAGAATTTAAGAAAAAAAATTTCTTGAAATTTATGGGTCTTTAATGTACTCCCACCTCAGGGATTTATGTCCCCATAATGATACATAATAAACTAGGGAAAAAAATAGAGGTACTATGCATGCATCTGAGCCTCTCGCTCCGAAGTGATCTCCTGGAGGTTCATGTGCTTCCACCTGATGCACACTAGAGGAATCGACCATCCACGTAGGACCCGCTCCTATCGTTCCTCGATCTCCATTGGAACCTATGCAAATGTCACCCCGTCATCGATGTCAAGCTCCCCGTGATCAATGATATGCGTCAGGTCATGAACATATCTCCTCAGCTGAGATACTTGGAAGACGTCGTGTACCCAGTAAAACTGAGGTGGATGAGCCAGGCGATAAGCCACCTCACCTATCCTGCCGAGAACCTGGAATGGTCCGATGAAGCATAGAGGTAACTTGACACCCTGGCCAAATCACCGTAATCCACGTTGAGGTGAGACCCATAAGAAAATGTGGTCGCCATTCTCTAACTCTAGTGGTCTCCTCATCCTCTCAGCATAAGACTTTTGTCGGCTCTGTGCAGTCCTCATCGGCTCCTAGATGATTTGCACCTTCTCTGTCGTGGCATGGACCATCTCTGGTCCTACAAGTGATAACTCCCCAGGGTCTATCCAGCATAGAGATGATCTGCAAGGTCGGCCTTACAATGCCTCGTATGGTGCCATCCCGATGGTGGAGTGCTAGCTGTTATTGCACGCAAAGTCCACCAAGGGTAGGTTATCCTCCCTGTTGTGACCAAAGTCGAGGACACATGCACGGAGCATGTCCTCGAGAGTCAGAATGTTCCTCTCTGACTGGCCATTTGTCTGAGGGTGAAAGGCTGTGCTCAGGCATAGCTGCGTCCCAAATGCCTCATGCAACCCCTTTCAAAGCCGGGAAGTAAATCGAGCATCTCGATCTAAGACGATAGACGATGGTACACCATGAAGCCGTACAATCTCTTGAACGTAGTGGCATCCCGATCTCTCTACTGAGCCCTGCTCTCTAATAGGTAGGAAGTGGGCGTACATGGTAAGTCAGTCTACAATCATCCAGAAGGAGTCGTGTCCTCTGGAAGTACGTGGAAGACCTGTCCTGAAATCCATAGATATCCCGTCCCACTTCCACACTGGAAACTCTAAGGGTTGTACCAAGCCTACTGGTACCTGGTGCTCCACCTTCACCTGCTGGCAGGTGAGGCATCATTAAATGAACTCTGCCACAACTTTCTTCATACCCAACCACCGGTGTTGTTTCCTGAGATCCGGGTACATCTTTGCTACTCCAGGATGTACCGCCAATGGGGAAGTTTGAATCTCTCTCATCACCTCCTCCTGTAATGCAACTGGTACCATAGTATGTCCTCTGAAAAAGACGACATGATCTCCTCCTATAGATAATTCATCAGATTCATGTCCTGAGGATATTTGTCCACGTCGCCTCTCACAGTCAACGTCTCCACGCTATGCCTCCCTGACCCACTGATGTAGTGGAGGGGTGACTGTGAGCGACTGAAGAAAGGATACCTCATCTCTATCCATGAAGGATATCTACAAATTGGCTAACTGCTCAGTCGCCTCTCTAAGTAGCTGAATGCCCGACCTCCTGCTGAGAGCATCAACTACTATGTTCCCCTTACTATGATTATATACTATCTCAAAGTCATAGACCTAGAAAAACTCGAGCCATCGCCGCTATCTCAGGCTCAGGTCCTTCTTCGAGAAGATGTACCTGAGACTCTAGTGGTTATAGTAGACTGTAAAGTACTCACCCATCAGATACTGCCGCAACATCTTCAAGGTGAAGACCACTGCTGCTGAATCCAGGTCATGGGTAGCATAGTTCTGCTCATGAAACCTCTACTTTCATGAACCATAGGCGATCACTGCTCTCTCCAGCATCAAGACACACCTGAGTCTGGTCTCTGATGCATCACAGTAAACTACGTACCCTACGCCCTCCTCCGGTTGCCTCAAGATGGATGCACTGGTAAATCATTGTCTCAGCTTTTGGATGCTCTCCTGACATCTATCTGACCACACGAAGGGTTTCCCCTTCTACATCAAATATGACAGTGTTGTTGCAACTCTGGAGAAGTCTGGCACAAATCTCTGATAGTACCCAGCCAAACCTAGGAAACTCCTCACCTCCGTCACGCTCCTAGGTGGATCCCAAGCTAGCACTGCCTCGATCTTCACAGGATTCACCACCACTCCCATCTCAGAGATAACATACCCCAATAAGTGGACCTATCGAATCCAGAACTGACACTTTGAGATCTTACCATAAAGTCGGTACTCTCAGAGTGTATCCAGTACAACCCGTAAGGTGAAGGTGTGCTCCCCCTCAGTAGTTGAGTAAATCAATATGTCTTCGATAAAGACTATGACAAATTGATCGAGGTAAGGCTGGAAGATCATGTTCATGAGACTCATGAACACTGCTGGAGAGTTGGTTACACCGAAAGGCATATCCATGAACTCATAGTGGCCATTCTAACACCTGAAGGCCGTATTCTGCACATCCTCATCTCGAACTCTGAGCTGATGGTATCCTAACCCGAGGTCAATCTTTGAGAACCATCGTGCTCCCTTGAGATGATCGAAGAGGTCGTCAATCCTTGGAAGCGGATACTTGTTCTTCATGGTCACCTAGTTCAGGCGATGGTAATAGACACACAGTCGCAAGCTCCTGTCCTCTTTCTTGGTGAACAACATTGGGGAAGCCTAGGGTGAAACACTGGGTCAGATGAATCCCTTGCCCTGAAAGTCTTCCAGTTGTACCCGTAGCTCTCTAAGCTCAGCGGGAGCCATCCGATATGTTGGAGTAGATATCGGGGTTGTCCTGGGGAACATGACAATATAGAAGTCTACATCTCCAGAGGAGGTAGTTCTGGAACGTCTTGAGGAAAAACGTCCGCATACGGATCCACCACAACAGGAATACTCGGACTCTTCACATCAACTGCTACTAGGATGAGACAATCCAACTGATTAGTGATTGGATGTCCTCTCCTCTGCATGATTCCATCCTACACTGCAAATTCTCCCTTCTCGCCGGTGAAGGTGAACCTGCTCCCATCGATGCAGACACACCGCACCTTACGCCTAATATAGTCGATCTAAGCAAGGACTGTAGATAACCAATCCATGCCCAAGTTGATGTCGTAAGGCCTCGATGCCGCTACAAGAAGATCCCACCCAAAGCTGTAGCCTCCTTGAGTAAGATCACACTGCCGGCATAAGTGCGTAATCATCGAGTCTTCTCTCGTTGGAGTCTCTAGCTGTAAGGATAAAGCCAACGGTTCTGTTGGAATCTCCGAGCACCAAACAAGGGCAACGACAATGAATGAATGACTCGCTTCTGTGTCTATAAGAACTGTAGAAAGGGTGGAGTAGACACATATAGTACCTTGAATCAACTCAGGTGTGCCGTGGTCGTAATCCTTCACTGCCTAAAGTTGAGCCTACCTCTTCCAGCCATCTTCCTGTGGTCGGGGTGGACCTCTTGGTGGTGGTGGTGGTAGAGCCCTGAAGCGTCGTCCACCACCTGCTGCACGGCCAGATCCTTTACCTCATTCGCCTGCACCCTACGGACCACCAAGGTCGAACCTATGCCTCTTCCTGGGTGGTCCCTCAACCATATACTGCTCCTCTGCATGGCAGGTTGAGCAGTCACGAGCCATGTGCCCCAACCCACCACATGCATAGCATTGTCTGCCTCTCGAATGACTTGATCTACTGCATGTGCCCCGTACCTCCGAACCAGTATCCTGAGGTCGCCCACCTGATGGCCTGGTCTGCTTAGACCCCTGTGACATATGTCGACTGCCAGCTGCAGAAGACTCCGCTACATGCCGCCCTGTGGTAGGTTTCGCTGCTGGTGTAGGTTCAGCAAGAAACTTCTCTACAAGGAGGGCTCGCTCTAGTACTCCTGCCCCTGTCGGAATGCTGAGGGAGATCATCGATGCCCTGATCTCATGCCTCATTCCCTGCTCGAAGGTTCGAGTCCGGAAGAATGGGTCTCGTACCATGTCTGTGGAGTAGCGTGAAGGATCAGTAAATCTCGTTGAGTACTAAGCTACTGACATGCTTCCCTACCGCAGATGTAGTAGATCCTGAATGTGCACCACACGGAGGGTGTCCTGAATGAACTCCGAGCGGAGGAGGCTACTCGAAATCCATCCAAATAAGTGATGACTCGTCATGCGCATGGAGCATTAGGCTCCACCATCTACCTACTACTGCGTGCAGGAGACTCACCGTAAGGATCACCATGTGGTCAGAATGTGTCCCTACTAATTTGAAGACTCGAAAAACAGCCTTCATCCAATCCTCGGCTTCCTGAGGGTCTGTCTATCCATGGAACCTAGGAGTCCTCTGATGTTTAAACTCATGTAGTACACTCAGGCGACGTGCAATCTTAGCTGCTTGGGACGGTGGAATCGGTGGCTCGGTTGGTAGAGGTACAGTCGGTGCCTCCGCTGTAATGGGGCCCTACACCAAGGCCTCGTCGCTCAGTGGGCTTCCATCTCTCACAAAGCTCAGAACCCTAGCTGCCTGTCGTCGTGGGGCCATCCTGAAAAGAAACAGATGCGCCATGATTAATACAGTATACCTGGTGAGCTGACACAAAGTAATCCAAAATAAAACTCATGAAACACACATGCAATCAATGTTTTCGCGCAATGAGTCAGAAATCAGAATTCAGGGTCCCGGTGTATGAATACGTCAGCCACCACACCAACACTGGACTCCATGGACTGATAACCACACTCAATACCTTCAACACTATTGCTTCACATAGAAGAAATTATCAGAGTCCTGGGTTCTATGGTAGAACTAACTCCTTTGATACCAAATGTGACACTAGACCCCTGTGACATCACAGACACCCCGCCCCTAACATGGTCATCGGGTCCTGGCCTACCAGGTACCACCAGATGCCCCACCGACACATGGGGCCCACCCCAGGTCCCACCCACATTCCTTAACAGGTTATCCGATTAATGATTTTCCCCACAGGCCAACACATATCCTTTATAGTGTGTTTTGTCCTCACTCACACACACCCTGAGAAACTTTCCAGAAGGTCACCCATCATGATCACTACTCTAGGCCAAGCATGATTAACTGTGGAGTTCTAATCAGAAAGACTCCCGAAAAGGAAGGTGCAACTTTTTGACATGAGTCATATCATTTAGTCATTAAACCCTTAGCCTTAAGTGCGGCGCACTTCCTGGGTTGAGATGTAGGGTCCACAACGAGGGTGTTGTGCTCTAAAGGGGGGTGATGTACCACCCCCAAATGATAAAGGGTTAAATGACTAAATGATATGAATCATGTCAACAAGGTGCACCTTCTTTTTCGGGAGCCTGTCTGATTAGAACTCCACAGTAAAGCATGCTTGGCCTGGAGTAGTGATCAGGATGGGTGAACTTCTGGAAAGTTTCCCAGGGTTTGTGTGATTGAGGTCAAAGCACACTTGAAAGGAAATGTGTTATATTGTGGGGACAATAATTAGTCAGATGACCCGTTTGGGAACATGGGTGGACCCTATGGTGGGCCCCACGTGTCGACGGGGCAACGGGTGTTACCTGGTAGGCCAGGACCTGACTGTCATGTTAAGGCAGGGTGCATGTGCTATCATCAGGACCTAGTTGTCTCATATTGTATCAGAGGAGGAATCCAGCCTTAAGTGCGGTTCACTACCTGGGTTGAGATGTAGGGTCCACAACGAGGGCATTGTGCTCTAAAGGGTTGGTGATTGTAACATCCCCAAATGATAATGGGATAAATGACTAAATGATATGACTCATGTCAACAAGGTGCACCATCCTTTTCGGGAGCCTGTCTGATTAGAACTCCACAATTAAGCGTGCTTGGCCTGAAGTAGTGATCAGGATGGGTGACCTTCTGGGTAGTTTCTCAGGGTGTGAGTGAGTGAGTACAAAGCACACTATAAAGGTCATGTGTTGGCTCTGTGGGGAAAATCGTTAGTCAGATGACCCGTTCAGGCATGTGGGTGGACCCTGGGGTGGGCCCCACGAGTCTGCGGGGCAACTGGTGGTACCTGGAAGGCCAGGACCTGACAGCCATGTTAAGGGCGGGGTGTCTGTGCTGCCGCTAGGGCCCAATTGTCACAAAAATGGGTTTTCTTATGATATCATTCATTAAGAATGTTATTGGTTTTAGTAATTACTTATATAAGGTATGATTAATCTTTGATTTATATTTTTTTGTTTTATTGAATTTATTATTTAATTTCATATATTAAATTAGTTACATGATGTTTGAGGGGTATAGATTGGTTCAAGCGTCAAATGGATTTAATATTGACAGTTTTGGTTTGGACCATGCATAATTTGCTTAACTGGGAATTTTGGGTATGTGTTTGATTAATTATTCTTGAAAATTATGAAAACAACATATTTAGTTATTGGATTCCCATGAAATTTAAGATGTTTTATAAATAAATAAGTCCTAGATTGAGTAAAATTCATTAAAAAATGTTTTTAGAAGATAACCTAAAACTAACCTTCACTTCTATCACCAATAATAGTTTCATCAATTTTTTTAATGACACTCCAAAGTCCTTGACCCTATGTCAAAATACAATGATTAAATAACCTTTTATGTTCCACAATTATATTTTTACAAAAATTAGAATTTCAAGTCTCAATTAAATGAAAATAAATAATAATAATTTATGAGGAAATTCTTTCATCCAACAATAGATAAATTATGTTCACTAATATATTTATTACCACCTTTTTGAAGAATTTCAATGAATTTTGAAACTAAATTTGTTTTCCTAGCATGAGTGTGTATAAAACTGTCCAGCCAAGCCTTCTGAAAGTAACACCAATCAAGGATCCCCTTATAGGGGTTAGACTATTGAAGATACTATTTTCAGATTTATGCTGAAAACTAGGAAATATTTTTCGGTACATCTCTAACTCCCCAGCTTGAGAACATTTATATTTATAGATATAAATTTCATCCTCATAAGATTCATATCCTGAATAGTCATTATTGGATTTTGTTTCTTAAGACACATGCCCCATCTCTCTTGGACAAGTACCAATGTTTATTTAACTACTCTGAGAAGTAGTCATCTCATACAGAGTATCAGTGATCATTTTGAATTAATTCAGAGGATAACACATACCCCCAGTAATCTAATTATTTTCTAAAAATCTATTACCCATTTCCATCAAAGCATGATGAAATTATTTCAAACATTCAGATGTTGGGTTCCCCTTGATATAATTATCTATATCTCTCTCTTTTGATTATGTGTATGTTATTTTTAATTATTTAATTTTTTTAGAAAATGAATATTTTATGAACCTAATGGGGTGAAGATGAATAAGAAATGGATTCATGCAAATCAAATGAAAAAACATTTTAAAGTTTTACATAAAGATTTTATCATGTTTTCAATAGATCGTGCATATAACCCTTATGAAATCTTTTATCTATGTTTACATTGTAGTTATTCAAGAAAATGTTTTCCAAAATATTTAGGAAAACTTTTGATTTCTCATAGAATAGACCAGAGCTATAAATGTTGGACTAACCATGGGGAAAAATAGAATGTTCACACTAGTTGGGACGATATTGTGGTTTATTGATCATTTGATATGAATACTAGCGTAAATTATGGTGGAGGTCATATGAAAGAAATGAAAATTTTTTGAAGATTACCTTCATGATTGTCCAAAGTAGTTTGAGAAGTTAAATAGTTCTGTTCAGAGAATATTGTATATTTGTTTTACTAAATACCCAGCACTGTATTTTGTATTGAAGTTATAAAATTTGATAGTTGGCATCGAATGGTGTGATTCAATCTTTATAGAACTACTTGGTCCCATAAATGATATGCTTCCAAAATAAAATTAACACCCTTTTAAAAAATATTCTATTAACTGAATTCAACATTCAGTGGGAATGATATTTAACAAAATATACGCTTATCCAAATGAATTCATATTGTTTTTCAAGGACCATAAATCACTCATAGAATTCCCAAAGTGTGTATTGGATCGATACAATAAAGGGAAACCAAGTCCTTAAAATTTTGTATGACACCTTCCTGTTATTACATGGTTAGGAAAACTATATAGATGTCAGGAAACCACAAAAAAATATTACATATAGATACATAAATAAAATATGGGAAACTAGGTCATTTAGTAGACTTGCCTCAGTGAATGAAAATTGATTATGAGTATCTAGAATTTGAAAATTTTCTAAGAAACTATTGTCTTGAGTTATATACAGATAGAAAAAATCTTTTTGGTGTACAATGTATTACTCAAATTACATGTCTATCCATGTCGGTAAATTATAACATTCCACCATGGTTATAAATAATTATAAATCCATTATACTTTCTCTAATTATATCTAAACCAAAACAACCCAGTAATGTTATTTCTATCTATTTGGATCTATTGATTGATGATCTGAAATTGATGTGGGATATAGGTGTAACAATGTATGATTCTTATAGAAGTGAATAATTCAAATTGAGAACTATGTTGTATGGGATGATAAATGGATTTCCTGGTTATGGAAATTTTTCAGGCTATAGCATTAAAGAAGTGTTGGGGTGTCCCATTTTTGAAGAATTCACACACTCAATTTAGTTGAATCATTCCTCAAAGACTAATTTTTTATGATACCAAAAATTTCACATTGATGATTATAATTTCAATCCTGGATGATGAAATTTGATTGGAATACCGAAAAAGGTACAACACCATCACCACTAATGGGTAATCAACTATTAGATAATGTAAACGACATTGAAAATGATTTCAGTAAACAATTTTAAAAAACCTCACAAAATTAGGTTGGAAAAAGATATTAATTTTCATTGAATTATCATACTAGAATTGTTTATATGTCAGAAATTTTCTTGATGTCATGCATGCAGACAAAAATATTTTATAGTGTTATTATAACATTAGTAAATGATCCTAGAAAAACATAAATTAATGAGACACTTATTTTTTAAAATTTGTATGTAGTTAAGTTATAGACCTGAAAAAATTTCTTATCATGTATAAGGAGGTTTAAATCATATTATGTAAATTAGAGATATTATTCTCATCATTATTCATTGATATAGTGGTCCATGTAATGGTTCACTTACTTACAGAGGTTAAACTATGTGGTCATGTCCATTACAGATGGATGAACCCCAGTTAACAATATATGAATATTTTTAAAGAATATGTCAAGAATCGAAGTTAACCAAAAGGTTGTATTGAAGAATGATTTGTTGTTGAAGGAAATGTTGAATTTTATATCAATTACCTATTTTATTTTGATTGTATCATTCTTCTTAAGTCTCATCACAACAGATGCCTTATGAGATAAGGGATTTTTAAAAGAGATTTTGTTACAATTACCATTACTTAGTGGAAGTAAGCTCATCCTTACATTTAAAAAAAATTAAATATATTTATCTATAGGTAGAATCCCACAAATACATTCTTTTAGATTTGAATCCATCAAGGGGTAAGGGATGGATATCAAATACACATGACTAATAGTTTATAAGATGGTTCTGAGATCATATTTATAATTATTTTTCTAAAAATATGAATTCAATTTCTGAATGACATTAATGACCAACCAAGGAACCGAATGAAAATATTATTTCTTATATTGGTTTTTTAATCAATGGTTATAAATTATATAAAAAATAACACAATGAACGCAGTATAATGTGAAGCAGTGGAGTTACACTTTTGTTGGAAGAGATGTACATATCTAGTTCCAAGGATATAAGTGCAATTTTTTAAGAAAAATTCATCTTTATGCATTGATGAACAGATATACATATTTTATTATACAAAATTTTATGTGATGATTTTCCATTATGAATGGGTTGAGAATAGGAGTGTAGTTACAGTTGATAAAATGGGATTTATGAAGGTGAATTTTAGTGTGGAAGGTGGAAAGGTTGATCCATTCATAATGGCATCACAAGTAGTGAAACTATTCTACCTCTCAGATGCAGAAAAAAGGAATTGGCTAATTATCATGTTGGTGACTAAAATAATTGTAGGTTCAGATGAAAATGCAATTGAGGATAACCCTTTCATTAGGAGATCATAATTATTTCATGGAATTCCCAATGTAGACAATAGATTGTATGTTATAGGGGACTATAAAAATGGGATTTGGATTATCAATAGAGGATCCAAATACCTTCAACCATTAAAAAAACTAAAGATATTTTAGTGACAATGTAATTTTTTTTAATTTACTATGATTTTGCCTCATTATATTATGTGTTCTATAATCTTTTAACATAATCTAAATTAAATTTTCGACATGTCATACAGAAAATGCCTTATGCGCATGATGATAACATCAATATCAGGTAAGTGTAGTTGGTTAATGTTGAAATTATATAATTAATAGGGGATCAATATGTTGATGAAAAAAACAATAACAATGTTGCATTATAGTGACGACTAAAATTATCAAGGATATATGTAAGTGTATAAAATTTGTGATTGGATAGAATCAATGATTCCAAGATATTAACCCCCAACATGTCAATGTTCATTGGTTATGTTGGGGTTACAATGAGGGTGAATATTTCAATTGATATAGATTCATGCTACCATGTTCAACCTATAACAAAGGAAAACCTTTGGGAAGTTATAAAGTCAATGTTATGGTATACTTTCTCTATTTTATAGAAAAAATATATAATGAAATTTTGATTTAATTTTCATTGTTCCTTATAGTTTTCGTTTACTTTATATGGTTTCTATTATAGGTATGTCTTAATGGTCACTAGAAGAGACCATAGAGTCTTTTAAACACTTCTTACCAAGTTTCATCCATGGGATTTTAAAGGGAATGTAAATAAACTCCCACTAATCACTTATTCACACATTATAATGTTGGAAACATGGAAAGAATTCACTGGCCTTCATGATGAGATCTCATTTCCGGAGCATTTTATTTGATAATATATTATTTGATATTATTTATTTAATCTAATTTGATTCAAAATTATTAATTTATACAATAGTAAAGGAGTTCAAAAAAGATACAATGTGCATCAAAACCAAGGTACCCTTATCCAAAATAAAGGATGGGGTGGCTTCACTAGGGAAGAAATTGGTATGTATTTAAAATAAAAAATAAAAACTTTATATGATATGAAACATCATATATTCCTTTTTTATATAAATATTTATGAATAAAAATCTGAATCCACTTTCAACCAATGTAATATGATATGTAGGGAGGACCCCATAAATAAGGATTTCAAACTAATTGATGAAAATAAAAAGGAAGTATGGGGAAAATGTGAATATATTAAATAATTAAAATTTTAGGATATATAATAGTATTACCTATAAACATCTATTTATGTTCATATATTTTTAATATAGTATAGAAACAAGAATAGACAGTGACCATACTAGAAGAAAAACTACTTTCAGTAGCTTTGAAGCAGCCAGAACAATACGGTCAAGTTAGAGGTGTAGGTTATAGACTTTCTCCTAAATCGTATTTTTAGGATTCAAAATCACAAGAAGATACATATAAGATGATAAGAATATGGCTGGATAAAATATATGATTTTCAAGATATTATTTTTCTGTCTAGTTTGGAAGACCAATATATATGAAAGGATCAAAGTGATCTAGCAGTGGAAAGATTATTAGCACAAGAATAAAAAAATAACCCCACTATATTTGAGGATCGTAATTCCCCTAAATGGAATACTTTACATGAGGTAATAAAGTTTTTCATTACTCTTTATACTAAATGTGAAAAAAAAACATATAATAATTTTATATTTCTAAAATTCTATAGGGTAAATGAAGAACATTTCAGATGTTTTTTTAACAATGTTTTGAATTTGTTGAAAACTAATATTTTGTCGAAGATTTTTTTTAGAAAGAGGATAAATTTACTAACTATTAAAACCTAAACATAAATGGGTGAAATTTTATTAAGTTTTTTTCTGGATTCAAAGGACCGGACTAGTTAGTATTAGATGTCGAGTATCGTAATGAGTAGCACTAGTCCTAGAAGTCATCATAAAGTTAGATTTTTTGATCAAAAACATAATTGGTCTCATATTAATATTAATTAAGTTCAATATCTATTGTACATTATGTTTTTTAGAAATTATTTGTTGAGTCGAAAATTCAGAATGTTCCGGAAGAGTTTAAATGAATATAGCGATGTCAAGATTTAGAAAGTTCTTAAACTATATTACCTTAAGTTAGATGATTCTTTTACAGCTTGTAATTATCAAACATATTATGTTTTCTATAAAACATGTGATGAAATACTTATGAAGAAAAGGGGGACAATAGGTGAATCCAATATTATTGAGTTTTTGTTGGAAACAAAGAAGTTGATGAAAGTAACGGAAGTCAAAATACATTCTTTTTTAAGTCGAAATATTCTTTTTAAATCTTTAAGTTCTCATATGTCATGAAAAATATCATGATAAAATATTTTTAAAAAAGAGAATAATTTTAAAGATTGTATCAGTTATAGAAATCAAGAAAAACTTTCCATGGGATACATAGGTACCGGGAACAAAAGTTTTCCAAAGTCTAAATGAGTTGTAACTAATGAGGATTTATGATTTTCAAAGATTCATAGTGAAGTTTCCATTGTAATGAGAATTAAATCATAATGATAATTTCATTATAATGATAATTCCATTGTAATGATAATTCAATATTTATGAAGATTCCATCAGGTATAAGTATAGGAAGTTACATCAGAATGACTCTAAGAAATAATGTCAATTAGACAGAATTTGAGAAGGAAAGTTAATCAGTCTAACTCTAAGGAGGAAATTCAATCAGATTGACTCTAATAATCAAACTCAATCAGATTAACACTGAGGAGGAAATACAATTTTTAATGATATGAGTATATTCCATTGCAATGTGTTGAGGAATTTACATCCTACATAAAAAATTTAGGAAGTTTGTAGAGGAAGATTACTAAGAGGACCCAATAAAATTCACAATGGTTCTAGAATATTTTAAGTGGTAAAACTAGAAATATATATATATATATATATATATATATATATATCTTAGAGTTTTTTAATTTAAAAGGAAAATTTCATGTTTCCTACCTTTTCCATTATGAGATTCCTTTTAATAGATGTACAGTACATTCATACTTTGCAATATTCTCACATGAGAAAAAAAGGATAAGAACTATAGAATTATTTTCAAATTTATCTTTCTAGACATATACATAATTAGAATGTTGGGAATATGAATTTTTTGTTTATTGGGTCGAGGAAGATCAGACTGAGCATTTTTTCTTAGTTTGAGTAATACAAATTGATAATTGGTTCATAGTACTGAGACTATCGTAATGAATTCATTAGAGTAAGTACATTGGATCCATCCACATCAGACTAAGACTCCAGAGTTAGCATTTGTGGAGAATTTTGAATGTAGTTTTTATTCAATTATTTGGATCAACGTTTTGTGAGAAAACATTATAAACTAATGAGAGTCAATATAATCATTCATATCAAGATATAGAATGTTTTTGATGGGATTTAAATACGTTTTGTTAACTTCTTCATTATAGTGCATTTCCATAGACCAACGAGAGTGGCTATAGAAAGGATATAGGTTCTCACACTAATGAAGAACAATTTTAGTCTCATGTGATTTACTTTGTTTACTATGTTTTTATAAATGATTTTTTTACCAAAAGTTGATAATGTAATGAAAATAAATATGTTATTGGGGTTATGTTTCTATGATTCATGAAACTTTTAAAATTTTACAACTGGTTCAAACCCCCTTATTAGTTGTTATTCAATCCTTTGGAAATTAAAATTTTATCAGAGCTAGCTTCCCGTGTTGAATCTTTATGATGGATAATATCAATTCTATCAACAGTAGAGGAATTACTAAAATTGATGAAAAAATTATTACGGATAGAAAAATAAGATGATTATTATCTCCTATATCTTGGCATGGATGTTGTTGATGCTACTACAATTTATTTTCCACCTATTGAGAAATATGCTCGTATGACATTTATTGATTATATAAATATAGAAGTTGATGTAAGAGATATAAATTCAATCCATCTTTCCTTATCAAAAAATTTATATGAAGGTAATGGGTCTCAAAACAGCAAATAGTATGTGGGATAAGTTGTAAAGTATTTTCAAAGTGATTTCTAAGGTGAAGGAATTAAAGCTACAAATATGGAATAGTAAGTTTTAATACTTAAGAATTAGAGATGAAGAATCTATTTTTGAATACTTCACAAAGTAAACTAAAATTATTTGTAGTGTAAGAGGATTTGGAGAAGTTCTAGAAGATTATAAGATTGTGAAGAAACCTATGTGAAACTTTCCAGAAAAGTATGATTATAAAATTTCTTCTTTATGAGATAAGAATGATTTATCTCTTGATTAATTTCATAAAATTTTTATTACTTATGAAATGAGGAAAACTATAATGTTCAAAAAGGAGATGAAATATTAAATGGATTTTGAATCTATAAGAGAAATGAAAATATATTTTTTCTAAAATTTTAATCCCTGTGACTCTGAAGATAAAGAGGATGATGAGTTTAATGGGAAAATCATATCTCATATACCAAATAAAAATCAAATATTAAGAGGAAATTATGGATTAAAACTTACTCTCAACTGTTTTGAGTGTGGTAGAATGAAACATATTACTATGAATTTCCCAGAGAATAATTTTGATAACTATCGAGATGATTATGATGAAACACCTTTATTGAAGATGTGGGAAAATGTTATAAAGAAGAAAGGTCATCCAAAAGACACAAGAAGAAGATTAATCGTAACAGAATAAGTATGTTGAGTAAGAAAGTTGAATCAATATCAAATAAATAAAATTCATTAGAATATGAAAGTTTAGAAAAATTCAGAACATGCATTTCCAAATTTGACAAAACTAAATATTCCTTAGATGATGAAAAAAGTGGTGAAGAATCATGTGGAGAGTGTCAACTCAGAACAAAACTTGTTTCATGTCTTGAGAAAAAAAACCCTCAAGAAATAAATCAGATTAATAAAGAAATATTGTGAATAAAATATTGAAGTAAGAAAAGATTTCATCAAGAAGGATTGAGAATACATTCAAAAGATCTTAAGTTACAAATTCGTAGTTGTTTAATAGGTAAAGTTGATTGATGATCTCAGTAAGAAATTAGAAGCCGGGGAAGAATAATTGTATAAGTTTCGATATAAACTTATTGATTCCAAAATTACCTTCCGGAATATGAATGAAAACTTCAAAAAAGAATCAGATGTAAAATATGAGACTTCTAAAGTTGTTGAGAAAGCTCATATAAAGAATCAGGTCAAATCCTCACCCACAAAAAATGATGTTTCATTAAAATTTCTAACATTTTAGGTGATAAGAAAAGTACAGGGAATGTATGGGTGGATAAAGGATGTGATAATCCTATCACATCTAAAAAATTTGAAAACACACATAAGGAAATATTTTCAATCCGTAGAGTATGTTAGATTATGAAGAAGTTATCAACCTCAATAAAGTTTCTATAGATAACAGTCATACTTCAAAGAAAATAAAGTTTTGATGGTTTCTATTGGTGTGTTGGAGTCTATAGGAACCAGTCCTATAATTTTTTATAACTTAACACTTTATTAAATGAGGTTTTAATAGATTATAAGAAATACATAATGTTGAATGAGTAACATTAATAACACGCATGATGTTAGAAAATAAAAATATCAAGATGTTAGAAACATTCCATATAAAAATTAATTTGAATGTCTGGATGAATTTTTTGGAATATGTGCTCAGGCTTGTCATCATGTTGAAAAATTTATAAAACATCTTTTGGATCATGTTTCTTATGGGAGAATAGAAAAGAATGTTGGAAAGAAGAAATTTGGGGAATGATCTTTTGTTATTGAGACTGCCTTGAAAAAAAGAAAAAAAGAAAAAACCATGGATAATTGAGAGTGGTTTTTCATTAGATATGTCAAGTGATATAAAAATATTGACACATTTTCAAAATCATGATGGAGGTTTTGTTACCTTTGGTAATGATAGAACCTTAAAATCATAGAAATGATTGTAACTGAGATTGAAGTAGAAAAGTAAAAATATAAGGGTGTTTTATTTTTTGATGGGATAAAACATAACTTACATAGTGTTATATAAATTTTTGATGATGGAACATAAGTGATTTTAAGAAAATAATCATGTATTATCAGAAGTTTTAGTGATATAAATGTTATTCCAAAATGAGAAAAACTAGTGAAAATATTTCCCAAGTTGGAGAAATTAACAACTCATGCTATCTATGAAATGAATATGAGAATAAATTATGGAAACAAATAAATGTCCGCCTTTGGTATAAAAAAATGAAAAAAAATCTAAATTTTATGTAGAAAAATATTTATCAAATTTGAAAAGAATAGGGGAATATGTTTGTGTTACATTTCAGAAGTAGAACAAGACTAGTAAAAGTCATAAGAATGTTGATATTCATTCTAGCAGGCCTCTTGAACTTATTTTTTCCAATTTTTGTGGGATAATGTGGCATCAAACAAAAAATTAGATTTATACTTTATCACTTTTATTGATGATTTTCAACATATGAAAAACATCATGTTTATGAAAACAATTCAAAGACTGTGGAATTGTTCACGTTTTTCATAAAACAAGTTAAGAAACAATTGTGGATTTAAATAAAGAAGTTGTGAACAAATTATAGTACCAAATTCACAAGTAATAATTTTTAAACATATCTAATAAATCATAGAATCTTACACCTTTATAGAGGTCACTACACTCCACAACAAAATGGAGGACCATAAATAAAAAAAATAAGATTGGTTGAAATGGGAAGAAGTATGTTAGCATAATAAAACATTACAAAGTTCCACTAAAGAGAATATATTAGTACTATTGTACATATTTATAAATGATGTTTTTTGAGACCATAATCCAACATGTATTCTTATGAAATGTGGTATAACAAAAAACTATCATTTAATTACTTCAATATTTTTGGAAATCCACCTCTTCTAAAAATAAAAAATTCAGACCATGGAGAGTTTGATGAGAAAGATAAAGAAATAATTATCATAGGATACTCTCCTAATAGAAGAAGTTTTATGTGTTGAAAAAATATTTAAAAAATTTGGTAGAATCATATTATGTGAATGTTTTTGAAATACCAACTTCCTTAAAAAATTATGTGAATGTAGAGGAATAAAAACTGAAAGATTCCAATGAAAACGAAGGTGAGAAAAGTAATGTGCATGAAGATTCAGATGAATCATGTGATGAAGAAATTGAATCAAGAATAGGAACTCTAATATTTCCTAATTTACAAAAAAAAATTAGCCTAAAAATATTATTAGTAATAAAAAATATTTTTTTCAGACTAGATGAAAAATAAAATTATAAAATAAAACATCACTCATCTCGAAATTTGAACCAAAATTAGTTTTAAAAGCTATTCAAAACAAAGAATGATTGAAAACAATGAATGAAGAGTTAGACCAAATTCAGAAAAAATTAACATGGGAACATTTTCCACATTCTAATGGGAAGGAAATTATCAAATCCAAATGAGATTATAGAAACAAGTTGAATAAACATATAGAAGTTTCAAGAAACAAACCAAGGCTTGATTGTAAAGGTTATACATAGGTGGAAGGTGTGTATTTTAATGAAAATTTTTCCCCCATTGCATGGTTAGAAACTATTATAATTTCCATATCTGTGGATTCTCATCAGAATTAAAAATCATATCAGATGGATGTAAAGTAATAGCTTCTCAATGGAGAAATTTAAGAATAAGTTTAAATTGAACAACCTTTGGGTTTCATCATGATGATGATGAAAAAAAGTTCATAAATTGAATAATTCTTTGTATCAGATGAAGAAATATCCATGTGCATGGTATTCTTAACATTACTTGTTTTAGGATATTGATTTCTCATAAAGGAAAAGTTGAAAGCAACTTATATGTGAAATATTTTGACTTTGGAAACTTAATTTTAATTGTTTATGTAGATTATATAATATTTTTTGGGGATAAAGAAGATTTTTGTAAAACATTTCTTGAATAAATTAGAATTATCTTTTAGATATCAATGTAGGGATAATTATAATTCCTCCTTTGGTTTACATGTTCAAAAAAAAGAAAAATACATATTCATATGTAAAGAAATATTTTCCAGAGAGTTTTTAAGAAAAAAGTATACTAGAATCAAAATACATTTCTTCTCCTATATCACTAGGGATAAGGATGAGTAAAGACTAGTTAAGAAAATTGATAGTTAAAAAGACTTAAAAATGAAGATAGTTAATCTAAATTATCTTATATTCTCAAGTCCTAATATGTTTTATGTTCTGAATTTGTGTTCCAGGTATCAAATTAATCTAAAAGAATCACATATATTGGAAGAACATATAATTCTAGGATATGTAAAAGGAAAAAACTTCACATTGGTTGTTATACAAGAAAATCGTGTTATGAAAATTCCTGGTTATACTGATGTGGATTGGGATGGAGATTGTAATGATAGAAAATAATCCATAGGAGGAATATTTTTCTTTGGTGAATTTTGTAAAATTTGGCATAATAAGAAACAAAGTTCAGTAACTTCAAGAATTGTAGAATCATAATATGTTGTGGCTAGTCAGGATTATACTCCAATGTTCTAGATGAAATTTCATCTTGAATACATGAAAGTAAAAGATTCTAAACCATTGAAGTTACTTTATGATAATCATAGTGTAATTAGTTGTTCTAAAAATTCTGTAAAAAAAACAAGATCAAAACACATTGATATAAATTTTCTATTTATAAAAGAGAAATTTGTTTCTAGAGGTGTATATCCATAATATATCTCAATGAAGAGTTAAATTAATGATATCTTAACAAAGTCATTTCTTGAAGAAAGGTTTGTTGAGTTGAGTCTACAACTTCATTTTCTTCCTCTTATAATGAAATGAAATCTCATAAGTATTTCCCCCATAAAGTATTGGATTTTGTTGAATAGAGGTAGATAATGTAACAACTTTGTAATTTGTAAGAATTTTTTATTTATCTCGGTTTTATAAATCTAAATCTACGGTTATCAGATAATGGTGTAGATAACAACGGAAGGGGACAAAAAATTAAAAGTGAGAAAAGGTAAAATATATGGGGAGATTATCTTTACATGAACAAAAAAATTTCTTTTCACCAAGGGATAGAATTCATTAAAAAATATTACTTCATCCAGTAGTGTGGTTTTAGGAAACACTCTTTTGAGAAAGTCTATATTTTCATAAAACTTGAAAATTTAGAGTTATTTCAAAAACTTTTTGTGAAACATTCTGAGTGTTTGAAAAATGGAGAGTTAAAAAAGTTTTTAACAAAAGTTTTCAATAAATCCAATGGGGGATATTGAATAATTTTTTTGATGTTTTTTAACAAAGTGTTTTATTTCTTGAAAAGTAATTTTTAAAAATAATATTTTTTAAAAAAGAGGTGAAAGATGATTCATTTTCAAACAAAATCATAAATGGGGTGAAAAGTCTTGTTTTTTTAGAGTTTTTTTGTACATGCAGAGGATTAGACTCGGTAGCACTGGATGTAGAGTATTAGACTAAGTGTCAATGGCCACCGAATTCATTAAAAAGTAAAATTTGCTGATTCTAAGCATCATCGGTATTAGATCAGTCAGCATTAAGTTCAAGATCTACCATACATGATGTTTTTTAGAAATAATTTGTTGAGTTAGAAAGTCAGAATGTTGATAGGGAGGTTGAATGAATACAATGATGTCATGATCTATAATGTTCTTTTACTTTATAACCTTAAGTAATGTGATGCTTTGGAAGTCTGGAATTGTCAAATATAATAATTCTTATGTATCATTTCTAATTCAAGACATATAAAGAAAAGGGGTATAATCGATGCTGCCAGTCATATTGAATTTTGGTTGGAAATAAAAAATGTGTTCAAAGGGAATTCATACTACATTGGTTTGTAAATTGGACGATTATTTTCCAATCTTGATGTTATCATAAATAAAGAAAACAATAATGATAAAATATTTTGAATAAATTTAGTAATAATAATGATTTTATTGGTTCCAAGATTCATGAAATAGTTTTCTTTGGACTCAGAAGTACTGGAATTTTTTTTTTCAGAAGTCTGATTAGGTTATAGCATATGAGGTTTGAATATTTTCCATGTTGTAGAGTAGAGATTCCATAGTAATAATAATTCCATCATAAATATAATTCCATCGTAATGAGAATTACAACATAATGATAATTAAATCCTTATGAGGATTCCATCAAACTGAAGCTCTGGTAGTTTCATCAGTCTAACTCTGAGAAGGAATGTCAATCCAATTGACACTTAGAAGGAAATTCAATAAGAATAACTCTAAGAAGGAATGACAATTAGGCTAACTATGAAATGAAAATTAAATATTACTAAATATGGAAATGAAAGTCAATTGGGTTAACTATAATGAGTAAAGTGAATTCAAAATGAGGTGAGTATGTTCCAACATAATGAGCGGAGGAAGTTCCATCATAATAAAGATAAGTTTGGATGTTTCGGAAGGTTGGTTACTAAGAAGGCTCAATTTAAATCAAGAAGTTTCCAAAAGAGTTAAAGAGGTAAATCTTGAAATTAAAATATGCATAGATATCAATGTTTTTTAATATGATTGAGCTATAAAGTTTTCAAGATTCCTACCTTTTCCATTTTGATATTCCTATATACTAAAGCATAATACATTCATACTCTGCACTCTTTTCACATGAGCAACAAAGGTGGAGAAATACATAATTCATGTCGATGTTATCTTTCTTGACTGATATCTCATAAGAATATTGTAAAACTACATTTTTTATTTAATGGATTGAGGAAGATCAAACATAGAATTTGACCAGATCTTGAGTAATGAAACTTGTGAATGGGTTCATTGTACTTAGTCCATCAGGTTGAATTCATCAGGATGAGTCCATCAGACCCAACACCATCAGAATCAAAGAATTAGACCAATCCACATCACACTAGGGATCTAGAAAATTCATTTTTGGATTAGTTTGGACAAAGACTTTATTCTTTTTTTGGATCATTTATTTGTAAGAAAACATTGTAAAATAACAAGAGTTAGCATAATTATTCCAATAGAGAGATATAAAGTTTCTAATATGAGTTAACACAAGTTCAATTCACTTATTCATTATAGTTAATTTCCATATACCCCTAAGAGTGTATATGGAAATGATGTAGGTTATCACACTATGGATGAACCTTTCAAATCATATTTTCTTTACTTTCTTCCCAAATGTTTCACATGTGAGTATTTACTAGAAGATGATATGGTAATGAACTTCAATATTTTGAAGGGGTTATGTTTCTAAATGTTTTGAAACATATATAAATTTAACAACACTATTCACCCACCCCCCCCCCCCTCCATTTCTAGTCAATAATCTTGTAGTTTAGAAATGTTTTATGTGATTTATATCTATTAAAACCCATGAATACCCTAGTTGTGAGGGGTACGGTGTATAATATCCAAGGATTCAAACTACACAATAAATAACTCAAAAAGTTCACATGTGTGTGGTTATTAAAGTACCTCAAGATCCAAGCATTGAGTTTTCTATTCTAGTTGATGATCCAGATATTATAATGATCAATGATACTATTTTAGATTTTGTACCATGGTTAAATAATCTTATAAAGATACAATAGGTATGTACATAACAAATTTATTCAAATAAAATAATGTAACAGTTGGTGAAAAAAGGTTTTATATAAGGTATGGTATTAGATATGAATAAAATTATGGGTAAAAAGAGGTCTAATCAAGTTAATCCAGTGAATCAGCTAAGAAAAAAAGGACCTTATGGGAGTACCTTATCCCTACCAGTTTCCTGGAAACATATATTACCATTATAAGTTCATGCAGACACCACATTAAATGATGGAGATATGTGATACAATCCATATTAACAATAAATATTGCGAACTTTTATTATAGACATAATTATTCTCAAGATTATTAATGAAATTCTCAAGTTTAAATGGTTGGGAGTCTCAATTTTAAATACATACCAAAGGTACATTTTCATAATAAATCTCTAAAAAAATATTATAATATGTTCAACAAAGTTAATAAATATTTATATTTTGTACATGAAGTTATATTAAAACTTTATAAAGGGAAAATCTTGTAAAGAATTATTTGGATTCATTAAACCCTATATCATTTCTATGATTCATATTTTTTTTGTAAAAAAAAGAAATTTATGAGAAAAAAAAGATAGGCTAAAAGCTATGTTTGAGAAAAAAAATAATATACTAAGAACTATTTTTTATGCCTCCAATAAATGGGTAAAACTTGAAAATCTAATCGCATAAAATTTATTTTTATTTTTATATTACTTATAGTTTAGGAAGCACTAGATGCTAATAGAAATCAATTTGGATAAGAAAAATATTTAATTTATGGTTCCAAGGCATGCATTTATATCAAACCAACCACACATGATGTGCATTGTAAATTTATGATGCACTATAATCAACATTTTGTAGATAAACATCGAATTATATGTTTCATTTTGTGTTTTAACAATAATTTTATTATGTTAGGGTGATCGCTAAATTTAGGCTAGTACATGGTATAAGGTCAGAGATTGAAAATAAGAAGCATACAGATTACTTAAAATGGAAATATTTTAAGGTACACATTAAAATATATAACTATCAAAACATATTTCAAAATAATTTACTTATTTTGGTCAATTTTTCTACAGTGTCTGAAGAAAGATAATCAAAAAAAATCTAGATATAATATTTTTTCCATTAATAAATGATATCATATACCATAAAAATACTAGCATCCCCAAACATGTAATTTACAAAGGTAATTAACATTTCATTCAAAATATTTCTTAATCATTTTTTTATATATTTTCTCAGTTCTACCAATATTTTTGAAAATAAATAAACTCAAAAGAATAATGAATTTTGTTTAGAGATGAGTGGGCAGGGTACATAGTGTCAGAATTCTTTCCAGTATCAAATTTATTTTATTACCTATTTTTTTATAATCTAGTGTGCGATATAACCGCAGAGATACAATTGGTATTTGAATCATTAATATCATAATTATTATATATTATTTTTGATCTGTTTCTCATGGAGAGTCATAATGGAGGAAATTTATTTTTTTAAAACAAATTATCCGAATACATGGTTTTATAATGTATATATACATCACGAACTGGTGACTTCCTACTACTTATTTAATAAATTTTCTCATCATTTTATCAACTTTTTATAGTTAAATTATGTGTGATTTTTATCTGATACTTAATTTGTTAAATTTAAAAATTAGTTCAAAACACAAGTCACATGATGAAAACCAAGAAAATAAATTCATATTGTTTTGATAATTTGGGATAGGGATCCATAAGTCATTTTTGACATGTTTGAATAAACTGCACATGAATCTAACACATGATGTGGTCAGTAAGAAATGATGGGACTGTTTTTTATACAAAGGTTTTATTTTAGTTAAAAACAAATGTCACATTTCCAAAACCAATAAAATGTTATCTGATTGTTTCAATAATATAGGAAAACAATCTATAATTCAATTTTTATGTATAGGAATTGGGTGTATGCCAATCTCACACTCGATGCAGTCGGTATGACTCAAAGTGCATGTTTTAAATAAAGAGCTATAATTTCAATTTAAAACATATCATATAAAAAAAACCAAGAAAAAGAGATTATATTTTTATCAAACAATAAGGAAATGGTCCATAATACAATTTTGATCTTTAATAATTGACTAAACGTCAATTAGACACCTGATATGGTTGATATTACATCAAGTGCGTGTTTTAAATACAAAATTTCATTGTAGTTTAAAACATACATCAAATATTATTTACCAATAAAAAAATCATAGATTATCTTCAAACATTATAAAAAACCTCCATAATTAATTTTTTATGTGTATGAATTTACCACTCATCAATTTGATACATGATGTGATTGATGTGACTCAAAGTGTGTGTTTTCAATAAAAATATTTCATTTTAATTTAAAATGAATGTGACATCACCAAAAACAAGGAAAATTCGCTTGAATTGTTTTCAATCCTTAATAAAATGATATATAATTCATTTTTCTCATGTTGGAATTGATCTCACACCAATCTGACACATGATGTTCTTGATTTGACTCAAAGTACATGTTTTCAATATAAAAATAGCATTTTAGTTTAAAACGCAGCACATAGACCAAATTGGGAGAACAATATCAGATTGTTTTTAGGCCTTGGTAAAATAATAAATGATTTATTTGTGACTTTTAGTATTTTACCATATGTCAATCCACCGCCCAATGTAGTTGGTATAACTCAAAGTGTATGTTTTCAACACAAAAGTTCTATTTTAATTTAAAACACGAATATATGAAAACCAAAGCTTCAGATTCATTTTCTAATGAGTTTAAAATCAAAATAAATTTCAAAACAATGAAAACATAATATTTTTAACAACACTAAACACGTAATATTTTTTAACACATGATACTTTCAACATGAAATATTTGTTATCTTCTCAAAATTTTCACATCTCATTTTTTTTAAAAAAATTCATCAAATCACAAACAATTTAATAGATAATGTCCTAACACCAAAATTTTAGATAATTATATATTTTTTATAGAATTATATCCCTCGGTGAAAATCACTTTTTTCACCGTGAAATTATAAACTCAACCTCAATTATTCTCACTTTTTTCTCTATATTAATTTTTATTTCTTCCCCATTCTATAATAACCACAGCTTTAGATTCATTTTATAATGAGTTTTACTCATTCTTAATAATATTTAATTAATCACTATCTCCCTTTGTCAACATATTCAAATGCATGGTTATAGAATTCCTATAGAATATTAGGAAGTCTTTAGAGGGGGCCAAACATTTAGTTCCATCCTTAGTTCCTAAAATATTTCCATTGGAATAGCTTTGGTGAAAACATGATAAATTTGATATTTTTTAGAAATGTATCGAAGTATATAATGTCTACTATAAACCTAATCCTAGATAAAATGATACTTAATATCAATGTTTTATTTTATTGAATATTTTACAAGATTTTTTTAAAGATAAATGGAAATGAAATTATCACAAAATATATTAAATGGTTTTCAAACCTTTACTCTCAAATTTTCTAATTGAGCTTTCATCCAAATAATTTTTGTACAATCATGGGTGGTGGAATAATTTTTTTATTATATTGTAATCAATGTTACTCAACTCTGTTTCTCATTATTCCATCCCACACAACATTATTCAAAGAAAGACGTTCCTCCTAATATTGATTTTATACCGTTAAAATCTCTATCCCAACCAGCATCAATACATCCAATAAATTTCATGTCACAGCCTCTTTTATAAAATCATCCATAAGAAGATGTTCTTTTAATATATATGAGTATTATTTTTTTCTTACAGCATATGTGATTCTATTAGATAAAACTTATATCTTTCACACAATTTTACAACATAAACAATTTTTTGTCTTGAAGTTGTATGATAGAGAAATATTCTTATCAACTTTTAGAAATATTCCTGATTTACACTTTCCCCATATTTATCTTTACTCAACATTATATCATTGGAAATAAGAGTGGAAACTTTTTATAATCTTACTAGAAAAAATTTTATAACAAGCCCTTAGCATAATTTTTTATGATAAAAAGTAAAATCCTTAGTTATATTGAACTTATAATCCGAGAAATAATGCTAATTATATCAGCATTAACACTTCAAAGTTCGTCATTTTCTCTAAAAACTCTTCGCATGTTTCATCCCTATCACCTATAAAAAATATTTCATCAATGTAAATAGTTCCAATTAGGGAAAAAATTATCATTTAATTCTTATACAAGTTTCAATCAAATTTTACTTTCAAAAAGTTCAATTTTTCCTAGAAACTATCATGTTTGGAATTCAGTGTACGGGGAGATATTTTCAACCTATATAAATCTTTCTTCTACTAACACACTATGATTCCATCATTGTTGGGAAAAAATCATTTTTGGTTCTTAATTTAAAATTCTTCCTAAATTTATCTATTTATGAAAGATGAATTTACATAAATCTAATAATTTTTTTTTAAAATGTTGTGCCTCAAATTCCAATAAAATTATAATAGTTTATAATCTCACAATATGGGATAACATTTCATTATAATATTAACATTCCACCTGTCTCTAACCTTTTCAAACAAGATGAGATTTGTTTCTTGAAAATTTTCATTTTTATTAAGATTTTTATGAGCACCCACTTTGTCACAATAAAATTATTTCCTGCTGGATATGGAACAACATCCAAGATGTCATTTTTTCAATATTATCAAACCCTTAATTCATCACATTTTTTCACTCTTTCGTCTATTTGTCTCTAAAAATAATTATGGAACCACCTATAATATGGGGAACGTATTATTTTATAGCATCATATTTTTTCTATTTTGAACTAGAGCTTTTTGATTTTCAATTATGTTATCAATTTCTACTTTTTTTGTAATGTGTTAAATTTTACATATTTTCTTCAAAACTGAATTTATTAATCAAAAGACTATCCCTAGTAACTTTTTATAGTGGTATGAATGTAATCATATTCCCTACCATCTTCTTTTGATGTTAAAATTCTATATTTCACATCATCTTCTTTTTTATTTTCGACAACTTTTATTGATAGAGTTAGATTCTCAACAAACATCAATTAGTAAGAATCCTCCAATTTTTTAGTTTTTTATGCTAACATTTTAACTTCTTTCACTGGCTAAATATCCCAAGAAAATTCCTTCTTTATACTTTTTATCAAATTTCCCAAGATCAACATTTTTTTAAAGATAGAAAAGACACCAAAAAATATTTAAATAATTCACCAAACTTTTTTTCTTATATCACATTTGAAATGGAGAAAATTTCAAATCCAATTTAAGTATACATATATTTTTCACTTTAATAGTTGTACATATATATTTCTTAAAATTAATTTAGAATGTTTATATTCATAAAACATGCTTATTCATATTTAAATTAAACTACTATTTTTTATTTATAAAATTTCCTTTTGTTGACGAGTTTAGGGAGAACTATATTTTTATTTGATTCTGTGATTTTTCATATAGGATTCAAAATAATTGTTTGTGTCTCCCATTCTGTTTTCAGTTTAGAGATTCTTTATATAAACACCAATCTCTCTTTCATCTTCCCTTCTAAAAAATTGAACATCTAAATAGCCTCTAACTTATGTTTCCGAAACATTTTTTTATCATTCAATAGAATTCATAAATGAAAATAATAACTTATAAATTATCCTTTATTGATTTTTCTCTAATTTTACTGCATATATCAGAGTCAATATGATCAAGAGGTCTTGTGGATTGGATTTTAACATTCATGTGTTTTTCACTAACCATCTTCCCATTCTTACATGTTTTACAAAAACAATATTCTTTCTATTTTAGTAAAGGTATGTTTCATTCAATACATTAAAAAATTACTCATATTTTTTGTCCAATGTCCTTATTCTCTACTAACAAAACGCATTTTCATCCAATGTACTTACGTAATATGTGTTACGAAGATTTATAATATAGAATAGATATACCTAATTCCTTCTCCCTTTGAAATAAATTTTAAATCTTTCAAGAAAATGTTGATTCACGATTATTTCTGGAAGATAACTTCTTTACTATCATCACAAAGTTGGATAACACTTAGTAAATTATTTTTCAGCTAATTAACATATATAACATCCTTTGATTTTAATTTCTATTCTTCAATATTATATATTTCAATTCCTTTATTTTTTAAGGAATTGTAGTTTCCAAAAATAAATACTCATCCATTATGTTCATGAACATTGTTTAAAAAACATTTACCACCTACAATTTCTGAGGAATAAACAATATCAAGAATATATATTTTGTTCCTTTTTTGAGCTCTTAGTGAAGTGTCAAAAAAACTCTTTCATAATATTTCTCCTTCCCAACATCATTTTATTTCCATGAATATGAAACTTTTCATAAAATAGTTATCATACATTATTTATCATAGTTTCAATATATGTAATATCTTCCATAAACTTCCTCCATATAATCAAATTATTATGTCATTGGAATTTTTCTACTGTATTGATATTTTTCTATTATTTCCTCCTATCACTTAGGAAAGTTACACTCTTTTATTTTGTTTCTTCTCCCCATTAATTCATACTAATGTTTGGGGAGAGAAATTGTTTTCCAACAATTATAATCTTATTCCCCACATAATCAACAACATAATCAATATAAAATGAATCTAAATCACCTTTCAAAAAAAATTCTTTATAATCAGTTCATTGAGGTTTGACATAGATTTTCATAAAAAACTCCTTGGTGTGGGAAATCCTTCTTATGAGGGTTATTTAAAACTTTTGTTACTGTGAAATATTTTTCATATCCTTTCTCAACTCATGTTTTCAAAACATAGATTCTAACACCTTCAAAGCTAGAATGACCAATGGAACCTTTTTTGTTCAGTGGATTTAAATGACACTTGGTTTTTTGAATGAGTTTTCTTAGCGGGTTTAAATTATTGGGTATTCACCCATGAATCCCAATTGATTTTTTTAGTTTATTTATGGAATTTTAAACATAAATAAATCTTTATCAAGTTTTAAAACCATTATATTTCTTAGTATAAATTTTCTTACTTTGATCCTCCACCATATTTCCTTTCTTAACAACATTCAGTTTGAAGTTTTTGATCTCTTTGATATCATAAAATTCTTTTTTAAGGACATATTTCCATCCCTCCTTATTCCATCCACTTTATTTATTCGCCATTATGAACTATTTCTTAAGTTTTTTTGTTTTGATCAATACATTCCATAATTTATGATCTCAAGTGATACACTCTATATGTTTTTCAGCTTCTTCTTCGTATTCTTTATTATTAGAAGTGTCTTCCTACTTTTCAACAATAGTAATGAAATTTATGAAATTTTTCAGTTCTCCACTTTCTAATGAACTTTTATCACAATAATCATTCTCAATTTTTTAAATAATCAATCTTATTTTGTTTCTGGTAAAATTTTTATTACTTTTATTGGAATCTTTATCTTCCTTATATGTTTTGTTAAAATTCTTCCAATGAGGATTTTCTTCAGAATTATCATCATATTCTCTATAGTGACCAGACCCCAGTAAGACTAGATGTGGGGCCTACTACCATTACATTTTAAAAATATAAAAGGAAACACATCATGATGATTAAATAGTTTGGTAGTCCTGGTAAACTAGTTACATAAATGTTTCTTGAATTTATATTGAATACATAAATTACAACATACGTTTTTATTTGAGAATAACTTTATTACTTATATAATATGCCAATATTACAGTCAGTGTAAACATCATGGATTACTAGGGGAAAATAAGAGTTATTTTAAATGCTAATAAATTGTTAAACAGAGTGGAAGTAATAATGAATCAATACGAATAACCAATGTGGAAAGGTAAATAATTAAACACACGTGAATTTTAAATAAATGGATAAGGAATATTCAATATAGAAAGGTAAATAATTTAAAAAATACAGTTCAAATAACTATATATTTCATAATCAATATGAAAGGTAAATAATTGAACACAGATGTCATTTAGTTAATAAGATTATATTAAAATTCATTGATATTTTTTTTCATAGTGAAAATATCCGGGATAATAATAACAATATTATAATTAAACTAAATGATTAATTATTGATCTTTATGTTTCCCATGTACATAAAATCATTACCTTTAAGTCCTTTCATAAGATGATTGGAAACATACTACTTTCAAGACATATCATAATATAGTTTAGAACATTCTTGGTTAAAAATGTGAAGGGTTTGTTTTAAAAAAATTTCATTTTATAAGACTACTGAGGCATTAAAGGGCTTACATTAAACACTCCCTAACCCTTGTAATAATATTCCAAATCATTTCTCATATATTGATTAATTGATTTAATTCATAAACTATGTTCCTTACTAAATATCAATATTGAGTAAAGAATATAGATTTATCAATTTTTCCCATATAATCTAATAAATTTCAAAGTAAAGACCATATGTAAAAATGGTATATAGTTTAGGAAATTAATTTATCCATGAGAAACAATATTTTCATTTAGGGTAAATTTAATTTCCATAGGAAAGTTAACAATTTAGGGTAATTTTAATGACAATATAGTGAATCAAGGAATTGAATATCATTACGTTCCTTATTCAAAGAGGGAATATATCATCCATAGGAAGATTAATGATATTATAAAATATATATACCCATTGGGGTCAGGATAAAGTGTTTTTTTTATTCATAGAAATTCCATAAAATATAACTAGTTTTTGTTTTGAGGAAAATAAAATTTTCATTTTAAAAAACATTTTGAAAATCCTTTTATACGGGAAGAACATTTAAAACTAAAATTTCTAATATCATTGTGGAAATAATTTTCTTCAAAAATAACCTTTGAAACATATAAAATAATCTTTAAAATATCTGATTGATCATAATTGATTGAAATTATGTTCTTATCATTCAAGTTAAAAAATTGATTATTTTCACTTTTTTTTAGTAAAATAAAAACATGCATTGTTTAAAAAATGAAATAATAATTCTGCTAAAAAATTTTAAAGAAAAAAATGAGTTCAAAATCCATTAATAAATCATTTTTTAATTGAAAATACATTTTTAAAACATTTTTACAAATCAGGGTTTTCGAAGAAAACATATTTTCTCCTAAAGAGAGAAATGATGTCAGGTTTTCTTCCAAACATTTCTAGAAGATTTTACTAACCAGAGAGAGGAAAATAGTACTATTAAATGAAATAGTTCACTAATTACCATATTAGAATAAAATGAAAGATTTTATTACGAAATTTTCATGTAATTTCCATCAACTGATTTAAAAAACAATCTTGATTAGAATGAGATTGTCCAATGAACCCTTAAAATGATCATATCATTGAAGTGGGAATTAATAAATTTATACATTATGTGTATCCACTATAAATCCATATAAAAAAATTAAATATAATGTAATATAATCAAAATTCATTACACACATAATCTTATCATGACATAATCAATGAAGCAGAAGTTTAACCCAGTGAGTGGAAATTGAGTTTGGAAATCTCTTACCTTACTCTTCATTTTGGTATAATACTATTTAACATCCATTATGATGGTTTTTAAATATAAATAAATTATTATATAACCTTATTAATATTTATTATATCATATATTCTCCTTTTATAACATCTTATCAACCAATCGTGTATAATATTTTATTATTTTTATTTGTTTTGAATGTTAATTGACTAGTTTTTCGAGTATGTTTTGACTTATTATTTTTTCCCTTGACTTTGATTATGATTTAATAATATTTAAAAAAATTAAACAATTATTTCAATATTATATATAAATATTATATATTTATTTATAGAAATCCATAATATTCAGTGATAGTAAATGAAATAAAATATTCATAGAGACGGGCAGTCATATATACGCAAGAATGTTGTTTTCATTTTCTTATCATATTGATGCAAATTTAATTATATATTATCATTATAGTTTAATTTTTTAATATATATCACATATTTTTATTAAACCAATCCTTAAGAAATCCCATGTAAATCATGAAAAAATTACATAGTTTCATGAGGTGGTAGTCCGCCATGCACACGAAAGACATTATCATATTCCCATGAAATGGAAATCATTAAGTTATATGTTATAAAAAAAATTAAAAAAATCCGAAATTCATAATAAATAACCTAAATATAAAATATAAATAGTATT
Organism: Viscum album; assembly: GCA_963277665.1. NCBI lineage: Eukaryota > Viridiplantae > Streptophyta > Magnoliopsida > Santalales > Viscaceae > Viscum > Viscum album. The sequence continues at coordinate 1,664,258,770 of OY728143.1, read as the reverse complement.
TAAATCATTATTTTCAACCTTGATTGATTGTAATTGAAAATTTAATGACATCAGTTTGTGAAGCGGTAGTCCGTCATACACACGAATGATGATTTTGTAACACATTTTATGGAAGTGTGTGTGGTTGTAGGTTGAAACATTAATATAAAAAAACATAATTTTATTTAAAATATGCAGGTTATTATATAATCATGGTATAATAATAATTCAATGAGGTGGAGAAGGAAATAAGATAAAAAAAGCTTTTAAAAACATTATATATTCTTCGTGTATCCCCATCAGGTTTTCCCTAATTTTTAATATGTTTTATTTATTAAAAATATAAGGCTTTTAGGATTAGTTTATCAAATTGGATAATTAATTTGGTTAGTTATTGGATTAAAAAATTGGTTTTTATGTTGTATAGAGAGGGGGAGAGTGGTTTACTATTATAACTAGAGTGAATGGTAATGTTTTAAATTTTTGAAATATTGAATTCCAAACCCATTTTTTCCATGTAACATGGATCCAATTATTTACCAAAAAATATAATATTAATTATAATGTCTATTTATGTCCATCAAATTGGTGTTGATAACTTTTTTAGGCCGTTTTCTCCCTTAAGATTAATGTTTTGTCCCTTTGTAAACTCACTTTTCACTTAATTGTTGTAATTAATTTCAACTACTTTCATCAATAACTCTAGTCCAAAATTATGTTTTAATTATTAGATATTAAAAATTATTATTATTCAAAATATGGAATCCATTTTTCCATATTCAAACAACATAATTGGAAGAAATGAAATTAAAATTAATCTCGTAGAGGAACGAGAAAGAGGGCTTTTAAAGTGAAAAATGTTAAAAAGATTATAGTGTTTTTATATCCAATTTAAATAATAAATAAATTAAAATGACATAAATTAAATTAATATATTTATAATTGAACTATTTGGACTTTAAACCAAATGGAAAATATAATTTATCATTTTAAAATATTTAGATGGAAAGTTGTTTTCAATTATAATTCAGTATTTTTCATTTTTAATCAAAAATTCAAACTTCTTAGAAAAATACAAAAAATTCAAAATATGATAATTTTTAAACTCATAATTCAAAAAATAAAGTTTTTTTTATCAAATAAAAATTATAAAATTGTAAAAAGATAGTTATAAACCAAGTTTTCTATTAAAAGGCGGTAAAACTGCCTTTAGAAAAATAATGGTTTTTATGCATAAAATTAGATTTTTTATTGTCTTATGCCTATAAAATCTATTATAATTATGTAAAATAGTTCGATCTAATATATAATATATAAATTTAATTAATATTATCCACTTATTTTAATAAATTTAATTTATTAATTTAAAATTCTTTTGGTACATAACAATTAGTTTTTTATAAAAACATTTCCTTTATATTCAATTGTTTTTTATTAATTTCTAATTAATTGGTAACCAATGAATTCAAACATATATATTTATAGGTTATTTAATCCTATTTATAACTTCCAATTTAATTTCCCTTAGATAATTTTCATTTTAAATAATATCATTAATATTATTTGGTAAAACATGGTCTTAAGTGTAATGCAAGCTATCGAAAAACTCATTGTTGCATGCAATGCAATAAAAATCAGTATTCAGTTCATTAAAATCCATAGAATATATTTAATTTAATCCTAATAGTAAATCTTTTAATGGTCTCGGGATGCTCTATTCATTTTTATCCCTTGTGGTGTGTGCCATACACACTATTGAATAAAATATAATTTCTTTCCAATTTTTTGGGTGTTAAATTCTCTCTAACATAAATAAACTGCATCCTTACAATTTAAAATTTATTATGAAAATATAGGGTTTGATATTTGGAAATACCAATGTTGAAAAATGTAAATCATAAAAGAGTTAGTAAAAAACCTCTTTTTAAGATGGAAATTGAATTAAAAAATACCTCTGGAATAATCACATAACTAGGTTTGTAGATAAGAGAATAATAGTGGGTGATGAAAATATGGATATAAAAGAGAAAACATACATTCAAATACCAAGGGAGAGTGACAGAGAACATGTTTGTGGTAAATTTAACAACCAATATCCATAAACTAGAGGTTTGAAAAACTTCATTTATATCATAAAAAAATAATGATAATACGACATCATTTTTGTTAAAGACCCTTTTTCATGGAGTTAAGGAATTATTTTACTCTATAAGAATATAAGGAAATATACTTAATTGATATTTATCTATTAAATAAACACAATCATATCATTTGGTTGTGTCTTGAACTTTTTCTACTTCATCTCTTATCAAAAGTTGAATCGTATGGTGAAATAATAAATTAATCTCTTAAATATCATCCAAAGCTCAACTTAAACCTTTTCATAAATGGTTAAAGTTATGACCCTATAAAATATTAAGATCCATAACATTTGAAACAAGGTTACTAAATTCCAAAATGAACATATCGTTAATCGATTAAAATGTAGTTAGTACTATCCAATTTACATTAATTGTATCAATTATCTCTTTGTCCTAACATAATTATCTCAACATTTAGACCATTTTAAGGGTTATATTTCCACCAGTCATATGTTTCCTGAGAATTTAAAATTTCCAGTAAATCATTTTTCTTGTTATTCAGTACCATTCAGCATATTCTCTCAAATCCTTAACAATAAGTATTATATTACAGTCCTTATATATTTCATAATTCTCGTATCAATTACATTATTGATAAAATACTAAAATGACATGATTCTAGAACACCAACACAAGAACATTAGTAATTCCTCTTCATCAGTGGTAATAGAATAAGTTTTATCATGATTTATTATCTTCTTTTTAAGTGTATTACATTGACACTATTGAAATTTATTTTCATAGTTACCCACATCCATATAGTTGAAGCACTAAACATTGGAAAATTATTTCATTCACTTAAAATCAAAATGACAATAGAGTTTCTATCCACACTTATATAATCCTCTCAATAATTTTAATAAAGAATCAAGTTGTTTCTTTCCATAATTATCACATGTGGGAAAATAATTCTTTCCCTTCTTCCATTTTACCATATTTTTTCCATCTATCCTATTCCTTTATTGTTTCTTCTTAGAGCCATGAGACTTGTATAATACATTCTCTATCTTTTTAGAACATAATATAATTTTTTTATATAATGAAAATGTTTTGGAGATTAATTCCCTATGAATTATTGGGTAAATTTAATAAAATACGGGATCATTCTTACTCTTTCGATCACATTCATTCGTGAAGTTCTCATTTCTTTATCTAGATTCCATTTCTAAATGATGACATACACAAGATTATATCATATCATTATGAAAAAAATGTGTAATCCCAAAACTAGTGAAATTCAGAACATAAATTGAAAAATATATGTGGTGCTAATCTCATAATCATAAAAATGGTTTCTTTTGAATTCTTTTTCTACTTATCTTTAATTTATATCTTAGGATTTTGTTTCATAATCTATGTTCTCCTAAATCTAGTTTCCTAGGATTCTAATAAACTTACTTTGATACCAACTATAGAATTTAACACTAGTAAGCCTAGATCTGGTTCCTACTACCATTACATTGGTATAAGATATAAGGAAATGCATCCTAAAATATTGGATAGTTTAGAAGACATTGTAAACTAGATACATACATGAGTCTTGAATTATAATTTAATACACAAATTACGACATGATTTTTTTACAAATAAAATTATTCATTTTAGTGTATCCATGAATAACAGTCATATTAAACTGTATAGATTCTTGGGGGATAGGCACAAATAAGGGTGATATCAATTTCTCATAAAAGTTAAATATAGCATAAGAAATATTGAATCAATGATAATAATATACATGGAAAGGTAAATAACTAAATGTACATACCATTCAAATAACTGGATAATGAATTATTAATATGGAAAATTAAATAAATGAAAACAAATTAAATATAAATAAATGGATAAATAATTGTAATGTCCAAAATTTTCCATGTATTATTTTTAAATATTATAGATATTAGATTTGAGAGTAGAAGTTAAGATGACGTGTGATTCTGAGGCTCAACATTCCCTAAACAATTGTTTGAAAAATATAAAAATATTAATTATCCCTCATCCTTGGTTTCCTAAAAAAGTGAAATAACATATAAACATGTTCCTGGATTATAAATATAAGGGTAGAATTACATTGAGAGAAGCAGATTTTCTATAGGCGCGGCTTATCATCAGCCGGTGTGGGTCAGTTGTGAAAAGTAGTTTTGGGAACTTTTAATGAAAAAAACAAATTGAATATTTATTTTATTTTACAGTTTTTTCTATGTATCGATATAGTAACACTTATTATTTTAATTAATTCCTTAGTAAAGTATATAGTGTTAGACTCATAACCCTAAAAATTCTCGAGAGGCTTTGGTGAGAACCCTAAAGATATATCTCAAGAAAATGGTGATGAAATCAAAAATCGACGATCAACCAGTGTTGTTCTTGATGGATCTCACCAACGACATCAACACAGTGACCGATCTTCGTCAATGAGAAATCCAAATCAAAGGTAGGATGCATTATTTTGGATTTATTTCCTCATTCTAATATTCAATGATGAAAGAAGACCAACCGATGAATAGGTTGATTCATGTTTCAATCATTCTTGCAGTATGGGTTTAATTTTTGGGATTATTGAGGTTTTATTATTTGATATTTGATTATTAATTTTTTATTATTATTACATTAATGGATCAAGTCCAGAATGAACAATGGTTAAGGTTCGTTATTTAGGTTTTCTCTATGTGAAATTTTCTCCCCTGTTTCCAACATGTGTTCTTCATTCCTCATGGGGTTATGAATGAATGGTCAACGTGCCTTCATTTCATGGTAAAAAAATATGAAATTAAATATCCAACACCAAGACAACCTAGAAGATGTGAGACAATGACAGTGAAGGATAAATCGAAGTGATTTAAGAGATATCATTATTCAGGTGGTTTTCATTGGATTGATTTAAATTTGTTTTAAGAGCCAGTTGAAGGACCAAAACACCTCGATTCACTGGTAGGGTGATTGGATGACCCTTAATGCTGATTTTCAAGGAGAACCATCCACCGAAGAGGAACCCTATATATCGGTCGATGTGTGGGAGGAAGAACTTGGCATTATTAAAAATCACAATGAACACAGTGTGTAACTTTGTGTTACATGATGTGTGGACCCCACTAAGAAATTGTAGAGACCCCAAACTTGACGTACATGGACATTACAATACTTTTGTGGAATATGTAATACATAACAAAAACAAACGCCTAGGGACCGTAATTGTTTAGTGTCCTTGGAAACTCGGAACATAATCTTCTACTCATGGTGAAAGATCTTCAACATCTCGCATAAAGATCTTCCCCTTATGTTTTCTTACCTCAAACCTTTATTTATATCATGGGGAAAATAAAACATATAATGGGTAAGATAAAATGATCATTAATGGATTGCAAGGAGAAAATAAAACAAACCATATACATTTGAACTTAAAAACATGAACATAATGTTTAAACATCAAAATATTGGTCAATGACATAAAACATGGGAGTACATAAGGAATAGATCATAATAGAACATTAATAATCATAAAATAGCATGGGAATAAATCATGTCATTATGGAAAACCATTAAGAACTTGATATGATTTCCATAGTAGCCAAGGCATTGCTCCCAAGACCATCTTTGTGGACAAAGTCCCATACTAAACCGGGTTTACTTGCCGTTCCAGCCCTGTATTATTGAACCTGATTCACATGACATTCTATCCATGTCTATCTCATGGGATATAAATATTTACCCAATGAATTGGAGGGAGATATAGTTCCAACCCATCTCATAATTAAACCATTCTTATGTGTTCCAAGAAATCATAAATCAAACATCATAGCATAACCCATGTAATAAAAATGGGATTCTTAAACATCGTGACATCATAAAAAAATTCATATAAGATAAAGGAATTAATAATAATAATTCTATCACATCATAATAAAATCAATGTAATAATATATATAGAAACAGAACCCTATATTATCTTAGATATAAAATAATTTTGATAAAACACTTGAACTCCATTCTTGAAGAAAATATCCTTTCTACTTCAAAAACATTTGTCATTTCTTAACATGTCATAACATTTTAAACAAAAATTATTTAATGAAATATAAACATACAAATTTTTAAATTAAACTTCCTGGAAATAATTTGAAATGGAATCATAAATATCCATTCATGTCGTATAAGTTAAAAAAATATTCTTCTCGTACTTTGGCTGAAAAAGTCAAAAGGTTTCTCGTGTTGAAAATGACAAAACATTCCTTTAATATATTTTACTAAAAATTCACCAATAGGTAAAATTTGATTTAAAAAATTTTAGGAGGAAATAAATAATAATACATATTGAGGAAGCATGGATGTGGATGATAAATATTCCCCAGTAAATTATAAGGTATAAACAATCTCGGATAAAAATGAGATTGCGAGATTTTCACTTACCTTATGTCCAATTTATTCCATATGTGTCTGAGAATCTTGTATAGTGGGTTTAAAAATATTATTTACTTGTAACAGAACCATAATAATATTTATGATATCATATATGATTCACTTACGACTTTATATTACCCGTTCATTTGTCAATCCCATGTTAATGCATCTTTTTGGGTAAAATCATTTAATTTGTCGTACGTGTTTTGACTTGTAATTGTTCATATGATTACTTAGATCATGATTACATACATCCATAATGCAAAATATGATTTATATATAATATATATTCAGAATATAAACATATATAATAGATCGATAAATGGAATGAAATACACCGTTCATGGAGATGGTAGACCGTACGTACGCATGAACACTGTTTTTGTTTCCTTATTAAATTGAATGGATGTAAGTAAATAACATATACATAAATACAGTATCATTATTATGTCATATATCTCATCATTATTCATTATATGTAATTTATAATCATTCTTTAATTGTTAACATGGAAAATGAATCTCATCGCGTCGTGGAGATGTTAATCTGTACGTACGCATGAGCAATGATATCATTCGCATATTTATTGAATGGAATTGGAGATGATGATATAATATAATAGAATCAGTATGATTTTATAATAATCATATATATTTATTCTTTACACCATTATACCCATCCATGTAATGTGGTGGTGGAAAACAGATTACACCACGGTGTGGAGATGGTATTCCATACGTACGCACTTGCGGTGATTTCATTTTCCGTAGGATGGATAGAAGGTGAAATAGAGTTGATTAATATTTATAATAACATATAATTATATATGTAATACTGATGTTATTACTTTATTATGAAACAACTAAATAAGAGGAAGTATAAGAAGAATGAAACTTGGAAGACTCAGTAGAAGAGATTACCTCTTCCTTGACGCACCTCCTTTAAAATTCCTCTTAGGGCACTAGAGTTGGTCTTTTGAGAATACCAGAACCTCTATGATATAACTAGAGAGGTTTAGAAGAGTATTTTGAAGTGTTTTTATGTGATTCAAGGCTAAAAAGTGTGTGAAGAGAAGAGGGAAGGGGTGCCCTTTTTATAAGGGATGAGTGGGGCACCTTTGGAAACATATGGAATATTAATTTATAATAAATTAAACCCCACATAAAAACCTCCAAAAATGACTCAAATACAATGATTAGATTATATAGGGTTTTAATCCCACCATCAAATAAAATTTTTACATGTTTGAATTTTATTTTAAACATTATCAACTTGATTTATCCTTATTTAATCTATTTAATTTTATTTGTGGTAATAAGATTCTAATTTTTAAATTGTTATAAATAATTACTTATGTGTTGTGAATTGGCCATAATTGGATAATTTATGAACTTTTAGACCATATAAAGTTCAATTTATAATTTTTAAATAATTTTTTTTATTTTTGAACAATTTTATAATATGTTATTTTTATATAATAAGAATAGTGTCAATTTTGACACTATTAATTTATTTGTAATTAAATAATATCCAAACAGACAATTTATTCGAACAAAAATATTAAATATATTCCTAACATATCATATTTATCTAGAAATTTATTCTATAACATTAAATAGTTTATATAATATTTATTTTAATATTTTTAAAACTATTTATTTTATATTTCTCTTAATAAAATAATTACTACATCATTTTTTTATAATTATTTAAAATACTTATCTATTGCTTAAAAATTAAAAATAAAATCCTATTATGAATATAAATATAATACCTTTCATAAGAATATTTTTACTCGAATTTATCATCTTAAAGTTACAACATTTAAATTGTTATATTTATTAAATTTTGAAGTGACATCTTTGACATAAAATAATATAATTGTATAAATCGGTTTTATATGGCTCTAAATGGTCCCAAAATCTACCCTTGGACGATTAGGGTATATATATACTCTAAAAATATAGTTTGGTCAATTTTACGGTCCTTTTCAGAGGTATTGTTATTTTAATAAAAACTATACTATTGATTTTTCACTAAATAGATAATTTCTACATCATTAATGAATAAGTTATTAAGGTAATTAAATATTTCTTAAAAATTAAAAATAAATTATTATGATAAAGAAAAACTTTTATATTTCAAATTAGTACTTATAACCGAATTTATATTATGTATAACCTTATATTAAAAATACTTTAATTATTAAAGTTTGAGTGAGACATTTCACTTTTCTTTAAATAAAATAAATAAAAGGTCTTAATCAAATACAAGTGGGTTTAATTAGATTCCATTTCGACCCAATTATGATTTAGGGTAAAATATATTCATCCATTTATATTATGAGAAGTGTTAGGGTAATTTTATAATACTATATTTACCCTCAATTACCCGATTTACCTTTAACTATGTTAAATACTATATACCGTAGTTACAATTCATAATGACTAACAAAAAGTACCTTATTAATATAAATTTGGACCTAATGATTCCAAATATGGAATCCATTTTTCAAAATTAAAATAATAGAAGTTTCATATATTAATTTAAAATAAATCTCGTTGTTAAGAAAACGAGTTTTAATAGTTAAAATATTGCAAAAGATTGAAATGATTTTACCGATGAATTCAATGTAAAATCAATGCTAATGAAATACATTATATTAAATGGTAACAATATATTAAATTTATACTTTTAAACCATTAAATATTATAATTTAACCAAATAAATTATTACGATGAAAAAAGGTTTTTTTAATAAAAATATAGCGTGTTTTTACTATTCATTAAAATATGAAAGATATCAGAATATTATGAAACATTTATACAAAGTATATTATTATATCTTGATTCCAAAGAATAATTTTATTTTGAAAAATTAAACTAATAGACATGTCAAAACTAGATTTAAAGTTGGTGCGCAATCAAAAGGCAGAAAAAACTGCATTTTTCTAAATTACTTATTTTACTTGAAAATTTTATTTTGATCTCATACGATATTCTAGAAAATGTGTAAGATGAATAATAATGTTATAACATTAAAAATGTAGTTAATACTCTTCATAACTACTAGTTCATAATATTATAACAATATATCATTGTTTAGTAAAACCTAGTATTGCGTACTACACACGCTATCGAGGAAGGTCGCGATTGCGTGTAATGCAAGCCAAGTCAGGGTTGCGTGTAGTGTAACACTCATTTGTTGTTTCGTATAATAAAATCCAACCATATTTCATTTATAAATTAAATATATATATATATATATATATATATACAAATACTCAATGTTGCGTAAAATAACTACTATCAAACAAACTTGAAATTGTGTGTATCACAATCCGAGAATAGTGTTGCATATACTACAAGCTAACACGATATTGCATATAGTGCATGATAATATTGGTGTAGCATAAAACAGAAGATATGAAAGAAATTAGAAAGAATATATCTTATAAAATCTTGGGGTGTTACATTATACCCCCTTAAAATGAATTTCTCCCTTGAAATTCGTCGGGGTTATAAATGGTTTACTACCTGAAATTTCTTTCAATGAAACCCACATCGTAAAAAGGCATACTAAAACTTAATTTTAAAAAGTGAAGTATGAGACATAACAGTTACCCAAATTAACTCATCACTGGGTTTCCACATAAGAGAACATAGATGAAAATATGGATATAGAAAGGAAATATTACAATCATGTTCTGATGGAGAGTGGTAGAGGACATGGCTATGAAAAAGCCAACAGTCACAAAGCCATAAATTTGTGATGATCTAAGGTACCATCTAATTCATCGGATACGAGGACACTAGGACAAAATTTTTGGTTTTCAAGATCATTTCCCAAAAGTTAAAGAATTTTTGAATTAAAAGAAATACTTACTTGATTTTGGTACAATCTCACTATTGTTTATGCCATCAATAATTTCCACATCATTTCTTAAAGAAATGAAGTTGAATTTGCCTTTCGTGAAGTGTTATCTAATCATGCGATAGAATGATAGGTCATTCCATCTGTCTCAAACATGAGGTTAGCAAAAGTTTTATACATAAGTCCATCTATTGTGAGATTAATCCTATATGGTTCCAAAAATGGACTTATACTTCATCTATCATCCTGCTTAATAAAATAAAACTAGTTTCTACTAACCAGGGACTTTTTGTAGGCCATTAGTAGGTGATAAAATCCTGTCGCACTTCGGTTGTGGGTTCGATTACCACAGCCTTGTCTGACGCGACGGGTTGTCGCCCGTCCTACGGGTTGTCCTTTTACACTATTATAACATTACAGAAATAATATCGAAAAAAGTTCAATCCTTAATCAATACTATCTGATTCTCAATATAATTCATTCTAACCATAATACTTATCCAAAATACTTCTTCCCAAACTCATAGTATAAAGAGAACGATTACTAGAATTGTCATATAACAAGCACGTGAATACCATCATTTAACCCCCATATATCATACGATATGTCTTGTTTGTCACATTCCAAACATGTGAATACCTTAATCATGTATTCTATTGAAAAATAAATACCTATTGAACCTTAGTGAAAACATGAATAGTATCAAAAGTTAACTCTTTCCACATACCAAAATCTAAAAATTTCTATATTCTCAATGTAACAGCCCGAGATTTTATGAAAAATATTTTTTTTATTTCACTAATGTCTTGTGTTGTACGCTACACCAAAAGGAGCTTGCACAACACGCATCCTTGACTTGCCTTCTATTACACGCAATCGCGACCTTCCTCGATAGCGTGTGTAGTATGTAATACTGAGTTTCACTAAACAACGATATGCTATTAAAATATTATTAAAAATAGCCGTTATGAATAGTAATAACCACTTTTTAAATTTTAGAAATTTTAACTCTCAAAATGGACTTCATTTTTGGATTCGGAGTATCGAATTTAGCCTAAGGTGAAATTTTGGTACTTTTCGGATAACTTTCATATTCTGATGAATAGTGATAATTACTAAATTATAATTAAAAACAACTTTTTTAATCGAAATAATTAATAGTGATAAATCATTAATTTGAGTGGTTTTAAAGTATATTTAGAATATATTTTTACAATTTAATACAATGTTGGTCATTGGATGTAGTTTCACATTTAAACTAGACATAAACAAGTGTCAATCTTTTGATAGATATTGTTTCTTAAAAACACGCTATTTGTTTTAACAGCGGGATTTAATTATAAAATTAATTAATGCAACTTTTATGTTATGAATTTGGTAAAATAGACTTCATTTTTGAATTCAGAATATGAAATATAGCTTAGGATGAAATTTTGGCATTGTTCTGAAAAACATCAATTTTTGATGAATAGTGAAACTACTAAGTGGTAGGTTAAAAACTGAATTTTGCATAAAACTTAATTTTACCGCTTCTGTGAATGGAATTTCGAAAATCCGAGAGACACGGTTAATATCAAGGACTAAAATGTGGTTCAATGAGATGAAAATAATTTTTTGGTGAATAGTAACTTTTTACTTTTTTTACCACGGTTAATAGTAAATAGGGTAACTAAGGGTAAATATGATATTAATATTACCCTAACACATGTCCTAATTCTATTGGACAAGTGTAATTCGACCAAAAACAAACTTAGGAATAAAATATGACCATTTAGGCCCACTTGGATTAGATTATGACATTTATTATTAATTTATTTAAAGAAAGGTTAAAATAGTTAAAATCAAAGTTTAATAAGTAAATCATTTTTAATATGGGGTTATACATAAGATAAATTTGATTGTAAATATTCATTAGAAAGCTAAAAAGATTTCCTACATGATGGTATTTTATTTGTAATTTTTAGACATAAAATAATTTAATTTATTTATGACACAACGATGATGCAGTAATTATCTTATTAATGAAATATTGACATAATTGATGTTATAAACACCAAAATAAATGTAATTTGAGATTTTTTATGAATTACACTAATTTTCTAGGTTACTATGATATATTACTGTTGATTTAATCAACTTGGTTCGAACATTTAATTCTGTTATGACTTTCACAAAAATCATATATCAAATAGTGTCAAAATTGACACAAAATAGTTTTTAAATAAAATATTATATTATTAATTGTTATTTTATTCCTAAAAATCTAAAGTTTGGCCAAATGACTTAGATAAGGATATATATATTAATAATAAACAATTTGGGGTTCGTTTGGCATGTTATAGTAAGTGTATTAACCATATATTGAAAGAAAACAAAAAGACATGGTAAAAGTTAAATTATTTAACTTAGAGTTAAATCTAATTGATAAGGTTAAAATAATATCCTAAACTTGTCTAAATACTATTGGTTGATAGGATTTCTACCCATCCCCACTTTATCTTCGAAATAAGACCCTTTGGAACCATTATAAACCGATTTTGACTTTAATATAAAATAATATTTTGAGATATTCCTAAGGTGCCCCTCTCCTCCCCTATAAAAGGACACCTCCTCCCCCTCCTCCTCACACCAATTTGAGCACTCAAGCTCGGCCAACCCCTGCCAAAATCTCTTCTCCACTTCCCTAGAAACATCCTAGAGGTTCTGGTCTTCCTCAAAGACCAATTCTAGTGCCCTAAGAGGAGGTCTCAAAGAGGCACTTCAAAGAAGAGGTAATTACCGTTACCAATTCTTTCATCTTTATTTCTTCTTCCACTTCTTCTTCTTAGGTTGTTTCATTATGAAGTAATAAAATCAGTATCACTCATATACTGATATGTTATTATAAGTATGAAACAACCCTATTTCACCATCTATCCATCCTACGGAAAAAGAAATCACCGCGCGTGCGTACGTACGGAATACCGTCTCCACGCCGTGGTGTAATCTATTTTCCACCACCACCTTACATGGATGGGTATAATGGTGTAAAGAATAACTATACATAGTTATTACAACATCATATTGATTCTGATATATTGTATAATCCACTCCAATTCAATTCAATATTTATAGAAATGATATCATCGCTCGTGCGTACGTACGGACTACCGTCTCCACGACGTGATGAGATTCATTCTCCATGTTAACCATTTAAGAATGATTATAATGTATATATAAGAAATAATAATGAAATATATGACATTATAAAGCTACTGGATTTATGTATATATATACATATGTATGTCATCTACTTACTTCCATTTCAAGACAATAAGGAAAGAAAAACAGCGTTCATGCGTACGTACGGACTACCGTCTCCATGAACGGTGTTTTTCATTTTATTTATCTATCTATTATATATATATATATATACTGAATATATATGATATATAAATCATATTTTATATTCTGGAAGTAAGTAAATCATGATATAAGTAATAATGATGTCAAGAACAACAAGTCAAAACACCTACGATAAATGAAACGATTTTACCCAAAACGCTTCTTTAACATGGAATTTACAAAAGAACGGGTAATATAATGTCATAAGTGAACCATATATGATATCATAACAATGAATATGATTCTGGAATAAGTCAATAACATGATTTAAATCATTATACAGGAGGTTTGGACACTTACAAAGCAAGTCGGACATAAGGTAAGGGAAATATCACAATCTCACTTTTATCCGAGATTGTTTTTACTTTGGAATTACTGGGGTGTATTTTATCATCCACATCCATGTTTACTCAATATGTAATATTATTTCCATCCAACTACAATTTTTTAAATCCAATTTTACCCTTCGGTGAGTTTTTAGTAAAAAAAAATATGAAAAGAATCTTTTGACGTTTTTCATACAAGGTGCTTTTTGACTTTTCCGACAAAAGTACGAAGAATGTTTTTTTTAACTTATACGGAAAGAATGGATTTTTAAAACAGTATTTCAATGAAGCTTCCTTTACAAGTATTCAAGTTTATTTTTAAACTTCTTTTAGTTTAAAATTGTATGACATGTTAAGAAAGGAAAATTATTTTTGAAGTAGAAAGGATATTTTCCTCAAGAATGAAGTTCAAGTATTTTATCAAAATTATTTTCCATCTAAGATAATAAAAGGGTTCTGTTTTTATCCCTATTATTACATGGATTTTGTTATGTTGTGATGGAAACATTTTTATGAATTCCTTTATCTTATATGAATTGTTTTATGATGTCATGTTGTTTAATAATCCCATTTTTATTACATGGGTTATGCGATGATGTATGATTTATGATTTTGTGGCACACATAAGAAAGGATTCATTATAAGATGGGTGGGACCTATATCTCCCTCCAATGCATTGGGTAAAGATTTTATATCTCATGAGATAGACATGGCTCGAACGGAAGGTTATTTCGGTTCAGTGATACAGGACTGAAACGAGGAGTGAACTCGGTTCAGAAAGGGACTTTGTCCACTAAGATAGTATTGGCAATGAGTCATGACTAACAAGAAATGATTTTCCATGATTATGTGTGCATGCCACAAAGTTTCAAGTTTCATGTTATGATTATGGGGATCTCATTTTCACTTCTATGATTTGTTCCATGTTAAGATATTATGATCTCTTTTGCAGGTTGTGATTTTCAAAAAGATATGATATGATTTTTATTTCTTTTGTATACCCTTACTGAGCATTTGAGCTCACCCTTTTATGTTTTCTTTTCCCCAGGATATAAAGAAAGGTTTTAGGTAAAAAAATGGAAGATCTTTACGGGAGATATTGAAGATCTTTCACCAGGATTAAAAGATTATGTTCCGAGTTTCCAAAGACACTAAACTATTACGATCCTTTAGTGTGTGTTTTTGTTATGTACTAAGTATTCCGCAAATGTAATGTAATGTCCATGTACGTCAAGCTTCGGGTCTCTACAGTTGGTATCAGAGGAAAGGTTTAGTCAACCTTTGGAAACTAGGATGCGAAAACGTTAGTGAGATCCCTAGAGATATTTCTAAGGTATGTCTAGGGATGCCCCTAAGGATAAGTATACGTATAGGATATAGTTCTAGAACTATGGTAACGATATTAGATTAAACCAAAGATGATAGATATTTAAGTTACTCCCCCTTTATTATGTTGTTTTCCCTAGCATGGTTTTTGCCTCTCACACTATTCTTTTTGGGTTTTAGAAAATGGCTGGAAACAAGATGATTCACAATAATGGAGGATATGATGGACAATGGAATGATATTCTTCATAATGAAATGGGATTTGGAAGTCTAAACATCCTTATTATGTCGAATCAGCAATCTCATAATATGATCAATAAAGTAAAATTTGGTAAGTTTCCTGACTCGGCTAATAAGAGAAAGATGGAGTTTCATGATGATCATAGAGGAAAGAAAGTTCAATTTCCCCTATGTAAATCATGTGGGAAGAGGCATCAAGGAGAATGTTTCAAAGGAACTGGAAGATGCTTTGGGTGTGGAAAAGAAGGACACAAAGCCAGTAAGTGCAAAGGAAAAGGATCAATTAATACTAGGGATGAGGATAATGGTATTGCTACGACATCAAAAATGGTTAAGTGTTTTAAATGTGGAATGTATGGGCATTATGCAAACAAATGCCCTAAGGGAAAGACTCATGAAGAGAATCAGTATGGTCATATGGGTAGTATTTATGTGGATGATGATGAAGAGACTACAAATGATATGTGAGATGAAAGAATTGTTGAAGCTCGGTCAATGGTTTAAGAATGTTGTGGAATGATTACATGTTTATCATGTGTAATGTTGTACTATGGAATAAAGAGACATCTGAGGATTGTTACACTGTTGTCTTTCCTTGAGTTATGAAAGTGTATGATTAATGGTACCACTATCCATGAAAGGTTATTCAGATATTTTTGGAATGTAGATGATATGCGCATAATGAAGGGATAAGGAGAAAATTAAATGTTTGATAGTATTCATGAGCTCATGATTGATATAAGGACTAAGTGATATCATGGTTTGAGTATATAGAATTTTGAGGATTTTGGTAACTTTTAACTGCACTCATGTTTTCACTAAGGTATTCAAGAGAATACACGATTAAGGACTTTGAATGTTTGGAATGTGACCAACAAGACATATCTTATGATATGTGGGGATCAACGACAGTATTAAATCTCTGGTAATCGATGTCACTATATTGTGAGAGTGGACTGCAGTATTATGTATAAGCCTAAAGATTAGACTGGATTATGTTGGACATAAGTTAGTATTGTTTAAGGATAGAAGATTTTCGATATTATTGATGGGATGTTATAGTAACGTAGTTTTAGAAAAAACGACAACCTGCAGGACGGGCGACAGCCCATCGCTTCGGACAAGGCTGTAGGAATCGAACCCACAACCGAAGTGCGACTGGCCTTTATCGCCTACCACTGACCTATAGGAAGTCCCTGTTTAGTAGAAACTAGTTTTATTATATTAAGCAGTATGATATATGAAATATAAGTCCATTTTAGGAACCATATATGATTAATCTCACTATAGAATGACTTGTATATATATAATAACTTTTGCTTACCTTTTGTTTGAGACAGATGGAATGACCCGTCATTCTATCACATGATCTGCTAACACTTCACGAATAACAAATTCAACTTCATTTATTTAAGAGATGAAGTGGAAATTGTTAATGGCACGAACAACAGTGAGATTGTACCAAAATAAAGTAAGCATTTATTCTAATTCAAATTCTTTAACTTTAGGGAAATGATCTTGAAAACCAAAAATGTTGTCCTAGTTCTCTTATACCTGATGAATCAGATGGTACCTTATATCATCACAAATCTATGGATTTGTGATTACTGGATTTTCCATAGCCATGTTCTCTACCACTCTCCATCAGAACATGATGGTTAGATTTCTCTTCCATATCCATATTTTCACCTATGTGGAAACCCAGTGATTAGTTTATTTGGGTAATCATTACATTTCATACTTTAGTTTTTAAATCCATGTTTTGGTATTCCCTTTTACGATGTGGGTTTCTATTACAGAAACTTTCGAATAGTAAACCATTTATAACCCCGACGAATTTCGAGGGCGAAAGTCATTTTAAGGGGGGTAGAATGTAACAGCCCGAGATTTTATGAAAAATATTTTTTTTATTTCACTAATGTCTTGTGTTGTACGCTACACCAAAAAGAGCTTGCACAACACGCATCCTTGACTTGCCTTGTATTACACGCAATCGCGACCTTCCTCGATAGCGTGTGTAGTATGTAATACTGAGTTTCACTAAACAACGATATGCTATTAAAATATTATTAAAAATAGCCGTTATGAATAGTAATAACCACTTTTTAAATTTTAGAAATTTTAACTCTCAAAATGGACTTCATTTTTGGATTCGGAGTATCGAATTTAGCCTAAGGTGAAATTTTGGTACTTTTCGGATAACTTTCATATTCTGATGAATAGTGATAATTACTAAATTATAATTAAAAACAACTTTTTTAATCGAAATAATTAATAGTGATAAATCATTAATTTGAGTGGTTTTAAAGTATATTTAGAATATATTTTTACAATTTAATACAATGTTGGTCATTGGATGTAGTTTCACATTTAAACTAGACATAAACAAGTGTCAATCTTTTGATAGATATTGTTTCTTAAAAACACGCTATTTGTTTTAACAGCGGGATTTAATTATAAAATTAATTAATGCAACTTTTATGTTATGAATTTGGTAAAATAGACTTCATTTTTGAATTCAGAATATGAAATATAGCTTAGGATGAAATTTTGGCATTGTTCTGAAAAACATCAATTTTTGATGAATAGTGAAACTACTAAGTGGTAGGTTAAAAACTGAATTTTGCATTAAACTTAATTTTACCGCTTCTGTGAATGGAATTTCGAAAATCCGAGAGACACGGTTAATATCAAGGACTAAAATGTGGTTCAATGAGATGAAAATAATTTTTTGGTGAATAGTAACTTTTTACTTTTTTTACCACGGTTAATAGTAAATAGGGTAACTAAGGGTAAATATGATATTAATATTACCCTAACACATGTCCTAATTCTATTGGACAAGTGTAATTCGACCAAAAACAAACTTAGGAATAAAATATGACCATTTAGGCCCACTTGGATTAGATTAGGACATTTATTATTAATTTATTTAAAGAAAGGTTAAAATAGTTAAAATCAAAGTTTAATAAGTAAATCATTTTTAATATGGGGTTATACATAAGATAAATTTGATTGTAAATATTCATTAGAAAGCTAAAAAGATTTCCTACATGATGGTATTTTATTTGTAATTTTTAGACATAAAATAATTTAATTTATTTATGACACAACGATGATGCAGTAATTATCTTATTAATGAAATATTGACATAATTGATGTTATAAACACCAAAATAAATGTAATTTGAGATTTTTTATGAATTACACTAATTTTCTAGGTTACTATGATATATTACTGTTGATTTAATCAACTTGGTTCGAACATTTAATTCTGTTATGACTTTCACAAAAATCATATATCAAATAGTGTCAAAATTGACACAAAATAGTTTTTAAATAAAATATTATATTATTAATTGTTATTTTATTCCTAAAAATCTAAAGTTCGGCCAAATGACTTAGATAAGGATATATATATTAATAATAAACAATTTGGGGTTCGTTTGGCATGTTATAGTAAGTGTATTAACCATATATTGAAAGAAAACAAAAAGACATGGTAAAAGTTAAATTATTTAACTTAGAGTTAAATCTAATTGATAAGGTTAAAATAATATCCTAAACTTGTCTAAATACTATTTGTTGATAGGATTTCTACCCATCCCCACTTTATCTTCGAAATAAGACCCTTTGGAACCATTATAAACCGATTTTGACTTTAATATAAAATAATATTTTGAGATATTCCTAAGGTGCCCCTCTCCTCCCCTATAAAAGGACACCTCCTCCCCCTCCTCCTCACACCAATTTGAGCACTCAAGCTCGGCCAACCCCTGCCAAAATCTCTTCTCCACTTCCCTAGAAACATCCTAGAGGTTCTGGTCTTCCTCAAAGACCAATTCTAGTGCCCTAAGAGGAGGTCTCAAAGAGGCACTTCAAAGAAGAGGTAATTACCGTTACCAATTCTTTCATCTTTATTTCTTCTTCCACTTCTTCTTCTTAGGTTGTTTCATTATGAAGTAATAAAATCAGTATCACTCATATACTGATATGTTATTATAAGTATGAAACAACCCTATTTCACCATCTATCCATCCTACGGAAAAAGAAATCACCGCGCGTGCGTACGTACGGAATACCGTCTCCACGCCGTGGTGTAATCTATTTTCCACCACCACCTTACATGGATGGGTATAATGGTGTAAAGAATAACTATACATAGTTATTACAACATCATATTGATTCTGATATATTGTATAATCCACTCCAATTCAATTCAATATTTATAGAAATGATATCATCGCTCGTGCGTACGTACGGACTACCGTCTCCACGACGTGATGAGATTCATTCTCCATGTTAACCATTTAAGAATGATTATAATGTATATATAAGAAATAATAATGAAATATATGACATTATAAAGCTACTGGATTTATGTATATATATACATATGTATGTCATCTACTTACTTCCATTTCAAGACAATAAGGAAAGAAAAACAGCGTTCATGCGTACGTACGGACTACCGTCTCCATGAACGGTGTTTTTCATTTTATTTATCTATCTATTATATATATATATATATATACTGAATATATATGATATATAAATCATATTTTATATTCTGGAAGTAAGTAAATCATGATATAAGTAATAATGATGTCAAGAACAACAAGTCAAAACACCTACGATAAATGAAACGATTTTACCCAAAACGCTTCTTTAACATGGAATTTACAAAAGAACGGGTAATATAATGTCATAAGTGAACCATATATGATATCATAACAATGAATATGATTCTGGAAAAAGTCAATAACATGATTTAAATCATTATACAGGAGGTTTGGACACTTACAAAGCAAGTCGGACATAAGGTAAGGGAAATATCACAATCTCACTTTTATCCGAGATTGTTTTTACTTTGGAATTACTGGGGTGTATTTTATCATCCACATCCATGTTTACTCAATATGTAATATTATTTCCATCCAACTACAATTTTTTAAATCCAATTTTACCCTTCGGTGAGTTTTTAGTAAAAAAAAATATGAAAAGAATCTTTTGACGTTTTTCATACAAGGTGCTTTTTGACTTTTCCGACAAAAGTACGAAGAATGTTTTTTTTAACTTATACGGAAAGAATGGATTTTTAAAACAGTATTTCAATGAAGCTTCCTTTACAAGTATTCAAGTTTATTTTTAAACTTCTTTTAGTTTAAAATTGTATGACATGTTAAGAAAGGAAAATTATTTTTGAAGTAGAAAGGATATTTTCCTCAAGAATGAAGTTCAAGTATTTTATCAAAATTATTTTCCATCTAAGATAATAAAAGGGTTCTGTTTTTATCCCTATTATTACATGGATTTTGTTATGTTGTGATGGAAACATTTTTATGAATTCCTTTATCTTATATGAATTGTTTTATGATGTCATGTTGTTTAATAATCCCATTTTTATTACATGGGTTATGCGATGATGTATGATTTATGATTTTGTGGCACACATAAGAAAGGATTCATTATAAGATGGGTGGGACCTATATCTCCCTCCAATGCATTGGGTAAAGATTTTATATCTCATGAGATAGACATGGCTCGAACGGAAGGTTATTTCGGTTCAGTGATACAGGACTGAAACGAGGAGTGAACTCGGTTCAGAAAGGGACTTTGTCCACTAAGATAGTATTGGCAATGAGTCATGACTAACAAGAAATGATTTTCCATGATTATGTGTGCATGCCACAAAGTTTCAAGTTTCATGTTATGATTATGGGGATCTCATTTTCACTTCTATGATTTGTTCCATGTTAAGATATTATGATCTCTTTTGCAGGTTGTGATTTTCAAAAAGATATGATATGATTTTTATTTCTTTTGTATACCCTTACTGAGCATTTGAGCTCACCCTTTTATGTTTTCTTTTCCCCAGGATATAAAGAAAGGTTTTAGGTAAAAAAATGGAAGATCTTTACGGGAGATATTGAAGATCTTTCACCAGGATTAAAAGATTATGTTCCGAGTTTCCAAAGACACTAAACTATTACGATCCTTTAGTGTGTGTTTTTGTTATGTACTAAGTATTCCGCAAATGTAATGTAATGTCCATGTACGTCAAGCTTCGGGTCTCTACAGTTGGTATCAGAGGAAAGGTTTAGTCAACCTTTGGAAACTAGGATGCGAAAACGTTAGTGAGATCCCTAGAGATATTTCTAAGGTATGTCTAGGGATGCCCCTAAGGATAAGTATACGTATAGGATATAGTTCTAGAACTATGGTAACGATATTAGATTAAACCAAAGATGATAGATATTTAAGTTACTCCCCCTTTATTATGTTGTTTTCCCTAGCATGGTTTTTGCCTCTCACACTATTCTTTTTGGGTTTTAGAAAATGGCTGGAAACAAGATGATTCACAATAATGGAGGATATGATGGACAATGGAATGATATTCTTCATAATGAAATGGGATTTGGAAGTCTAAACATCCTTATTATGTCGAATCAGCAATCTCATAATATGATCAATAAAGTAAAATTTGGTAAGTTTCCTGACTCTGCTAATAAGAGAAAGATGGAGTTTCATGATGATCATAGAGGAAAGAAAGTTCAATTTCCCCTATGTAAATCATGTGGGAAGAGGCATCAAGGAGAATGTTTCAAAGGAACTGGAAGATGCTTTGGGTGTGGAAAAGAAGGACACAAAGCCAGTAAGTGCAAAGGAAAAGGATCAATTAATACTAGGGATGAGGATAATGGTATTGCTACGACATCAAAAATGGTTAAGTGTTTTAAATGTGGAATGTATGGGCATTATGCAAACAAATGCCCTAAGGGAAAGACTCATGAAGAGAATCAGTATGGTCATATGGGTAGTATTTATGTGGATGATGATGAAGAGACTACAAATGATATGTGAGATGAAAGAATTGTTGAAGCTCGGTCAATGGTTTAAGAATGTTGTGGAATGATTACATGTTTATCATGTGTAATGTTGTACTATGGAATAAAGAGACATCTGAGGATTGTTACACTGTTGTCTTTCCTTGAGTTATGAAAGTGTATGATTAATGGTACCACTATCCATGAAAGGTTATTCAGATATTTTTGGAATGTAGATGATATGCGCATAATGAAGGGATAAGGAGAAAATTAAATGTTTGATAGTATTCATGAGCTCATGATTGATATAAGGACTAAGTGATATCATGGTTTGAGTATATAGAATTTTGAGGATTTTGGTAACTTTTAACTGCACTCATGTTTTCACTGAGGTATTCAAGAGAATACACGATTAAGGACTTTGAATGTTTGGAATGTGACCAACAAGACATATCTTATGATATGTGGGGATCAACGACAGTATTAAATCTCTGGTAATCGATGTCACTATATTGTGAGAGTGGACTGCAGTATTATGTATAAGCCTAAAGATTAGACTGGATTATGTTGGACATAAGTTAGTATTGTTTAAGGATAGAAGATTTTCGATATTATTGATGGGATGTTATAGTAACGTAGTTTTAGAAAAAACGACAACCTGCAGGACGGGCGACAGCCCATCGCTTCGGACAAGGCTGTAGGAATCGAACCCACAACCGATGTGCGACTGGCCTTTATCGCCTACCACTGACCTATAGGAAGTCCCTGTTTAGTAGAAACTAGTTTTATTATATTAAGCAGTATGATATATGAAATATAAGTCCATTTTAGGAACCATATATGATTAATCTCACTATAGAATGACTTATATATATATAATAACTTTTGCTTACCTTTTGTTTGAGACAGATGGAATGACCCGTCATTCTATCACATGATCTGCTAACACTTCACGAATAACAAATTCAACTTCATTTATTTAAGAGATGAAGTGGAAATTGTTAATGGCACGAACAACAGTGAGATTGTACCAAAATAAAGTAAGCATTTATTCTAATTCAAATTCTTTAACTTTAGGGAAATGATCTTGAAAACCAAAAATGTTGTCCTAGTTCTCTTATACCTGATGAATCAGATGGTACCTTATATCATCACAAATCTATGGATTTGTGATTACTGGATTTTCCATAGCCATGTTCTCTACCACTCTCCATCAGAACATGATGGTTAGATTTCTCTTCCATATCCATATTTTCACCTATGTGGAAACCCAGTGATTAGTTTATTTGGGTAATCATTACATTTCATACTTTAGTTTTTAAATCCATGTTTTGGTATTCCCTTTTACGATGTGGGTTTCTATTACAGAAACTTTCGAATAGTAAACCATTTATAACCCCGACGAATTTCGAGGGCGAAAGTCATTTTAAGGGGGGTAGAATGTAACAGCCCGAGATTTTATGAAAAATATTTTTTTTATTTCACTAATGTCTTGTGTTGTACGCTACACCAAAAGGAGCTTGCACAACACGCATCCTTGACTTGCCTTGTATTACACGCAATCGCGACCTTCCTCGATAGCGTGTGTAGTATGTAATACTGAGTTTCACTAAACAACGATATGCTATTAAAATATTATTTAAAATAGCCGTTATGAATAGTAATAACCACTTTTTAAATTTTAGAAATTTTAACTCTCAAAATGGACTTCATTTTTGGATTCGGAGTATCGAATTTAGCCTAAGGTGAAATTTTGGTACTTTTCGGATAACTTTCATATTCTGATGAATAGTGATAATTACTAAATTATAATTAAAAACAACTTTTTTAATCGAAATAATTAATAGTGATAAATCATTAATTTGAGTGGTTTTAAAGTATATTTAGAATATATTTTTACAATTTAATACAATGTTGGTCATTGGATGTAGTTTCACATTTAAACTAGACATAAACAAGTGTCAATCTTTTGATAGATATTGTTTCTTAAAAACACGCTATTTGTTTTAACAGCGGGATTTAATTATAAAATTAATTAATGAAACTTTTATGTTATGAATTTGGTAAAATAGACTTCATTTTTGAATTCAGAATATGAAATATAGCTTAGGATGAAATTTTGGCATTGTTCTGAAAAACATCAATTTTTGATGAATAGTGAAACTACTAAGTGGTAGGTTAAAAACTGAATTTTGCATAAAACTTAATTTTACCGCTTCTGTGAATGGAATTTCGAAAATCCGAGAGACACGGTTAATATCAAGGACTAAAATGTGGTTCAATGAGATGAAAATAATTTTTTGGTGAATAGTAACTTTTTACTTTTTTTACCACGGTTAATAGTAAATAGGGTAACTAAGGGTAAATATGATATTAATATTACCCTAACACATGTCCTAATTCTATTGGACAAGTGTAATTCGACCAAAAACAAACTTAGGAATAAAATATGACCATTTAGACCCACTTGGATTAGATTAGGACATTTATTATTAATTTATTTAAAGAAAGGTTAAAATAGTTAAAATCAAAGTTTAATAAGTAAATCATTTTTAATATGGGGTTATACATAAGATAAATTTGATTGTAAATATTCATTAGAAAGCTAAAAAGATTTCATACATGATGGTATTTTATTTGTAATTTTTAGACATAAAATAATTTAATTTATTTATGACACAACGATGATGCAGTAATTATCTTATTAATGAAATATTGACATAATTGATGTTATAAACACCAAAATAAATGTAATTTGAGATTTTTTATGAATTACACTAATTTTCTAGGTTACTATGATATATTGATGTTGATTTAATCAACTTGGTTCGAACATTTAATTCTGTTATGACTTTCACAAAAATCATATATCAAATAGTGTCAAAATTGACACAAAATAGTTTTTAAATAAAATATTATATTATTAATTGTTATTTTATTCCTAAAAATCTAAAGTTCGGCCAAATGACTTAGATAAGGATATATATATTAATAATAAACAATTTGGGGTTCGTTTGGCATGTTATAGTAAGTGTATTAACCATATAGTGAAAGAAAACAAAAAGACATGGTAAAAGATAAATTATTTAACTTAGAGTTAAATCTAATTGATAAGGTTAAAATAATATCCTAAACTTGCTTAAATACTATTGGTTGATAGGATTTCTACCCATACCCACTTTATCTTCGAAATAAGACCCTTTGGAACCATTATAAACCGATTTTGACTTTAATATAAAATAATATTTTGAGATATTCCTAAGGTGCCCCTCTCCTCCCCTATAAAAGGACACCTCCTCCCCCTCCTCCTCACACCAATTTGAGCACTCAAGCTCGGCCAACCCCTGCCAAAATCTCTTCTCCACTTCCCTAGAAACATCCTAGAGGTTCTGGTATTCCTCAAAGACCAATTCTAGTGCCCTAAGAGGAGGTCTCAAAGAGGCACTTCAAAGAAGAGGTAATTACCGTTACCAATTCTTTCATCTTTATTTCTTCTTCCACTTCTTCTTCTTAGGTTGTTTCATTATGAAGTAATAAAATCAGTATCACTCATATACTGATATGTTATTATAAGTATGAAACAACCCTATTTCACCTTCTATCCATCCTACGGAAAAAGAAATCACCGCGCGTGCGTACGTACGGAATACCGTCTCCACGCCGTGGTGTAATCTATTTTCCACCACCACCTTACATGGATGTGTATAATGGTGTAAAGAATAACTATACATAGTTATTACAACATCATATTGATTCTGATATATTGTATAATCCACTCCACTTCAATTCAATATTTATAGAAATGATTTCATCGCTCGTGCGTACGTACGGACTACCGTCTCCACGACGCGATGAGATTCATTCTCCATGTTAACCATTTAAGAATGATTATAATGTATATATAAGAAATAATAATGAAATATATGAAATTATAAAGCTACTGGATTTATGTATATATATACATATGTATGTCATCTACTTACTTCCATTTCAAGACAATAAGGAAAGAAAAACAGCGTTCATGCGTACGTACGGACTACCGTCTCCATGAACGGTGTTTTTCATTTTATTTATCTATCTATTATATATATATATATATATACTGAATATATATGATATATAAATCATATTTTATATTCTGGAAGTAAGTAAATCATGATATAAGTAATAATGATGTCAAGAACAACAAGTCAAAACACCTACGATAAATGAAACGATTTTACCCAAAACGCTTCCTTAACATGGAATTTACAAAAGAACGGGTAATATAATGTCATAAGTGAACCATATATGATATCATAACAATGAATATGATTCTGGAATAAGTCAATAACATGATTTAAATCATTATACAGGAGGTTTGGACACTTACAAAGCAAGTCGGACATAAGGTAAGGGAAATATCACAATCTCACTTTTATCCGAGATTGTTTTTACTTTGGAATTACTGGGGTGTATTTTATCATCCACATCCATGTTTCCTCAATATGTAATATTATTTCCATCCAACTACAATTTTTTAAATCCAATTTTACCCTTCGGTGAGTTTTTAGTAAAAAAAAAATATGAAAAGAATCTTTTGACGTTTTTCATACAAGGTGCTTTTTGACTTTTCCGACAAAAGTACGAAGAATGTTTTTTTTAACTTATACGGAAAGAATGGATTTTTAAAACATTATTTCCATGAAGCTTCCTTTACAAGTATTCAAGTTTATTTTTAAACTTCTTTTAGTTTAAAATTGTATGACATGTTAAGAAAGGAAAATTATTTTTGAAGTAGAAAGGATATTTTCCTCAAGAATGAAGTTCAAGTATTTTATCAAAATTATTTTCCATCTAAGATAATAAAAGGGTTCTGTTTTTATCCCTATTATTACATGGATTTTATTATGTTGTGATGGAAACATTTTTATGAATTCCTTTATCTTATATGAATTGTTTTATGATGTCATGTTGTTTAATAATCCCATTTTTATTACATGGGTTATGCGATGATGTATGATTTATGATTTTGTGGCACACATAAGAAAGGATTCATTATAAGATGGGTGGGACCTATATCTCCCTCCAATGCATTGGGTAAAGATTTTATATCTCATGAGATAGACATGGCTGGAACAGAAGGTTATTTCGGTTCAGTGATACAGGACTGAAACGAGGAGTGAACTCGGTTCAGAAAGGGACTTTGTCCACTAAGATAGTCTTGGCAATGAGTCATGACTAACAAGAAATGATTTTCCATGATTATGTGTGCATGCCACAAAGTTTCAAGTTTCATGTTATGATTATGGGGATCTCATTTTCACTTCTATGATTTGTTCCATGTTAAGATATTATGATCTCTTTTGCAGGTTGTGATTTTCAAAAAGATATGATATGATTTTTATTTCTTTTGTATACCCTTACTGAGCATTTGAGCTCACCCTTTTATGTTTTCTTTTCCCCAGGATATAAAGAAAGGTTTTAGGTAAAAAAAAATGGAAGATCTTTACGGGAGATATTGAAGATCTTTCACCAGGATTAGAAGATTATGTTCCGAGTTTCCAAAGACACTAAACTATTACGATCCTTTAGTGTGTGTTTTTGTTATGTACTAAGTATTCCGCAAATGTAATGTAATGTCCATGTACGTCAAGCTTCGGGTCTCTACACTCAAACCATGATATAACTTTATCCTCATATAATTCATGAGCTCATAAATACTATCATACATATTATTTTATCCTTATTCCTTCATTATGCCCATTTCATTTTTTTTACAAAAGTATTTCAATCAGTTTTCATGGTTATAGGTACTATATAATTATTGAAAACCAATACATAGATATTCCAAAAATCCACGATACCTTAAATGAGATTCCATGATACTATTTTGAAATCCCATTACATAAATAATTAATCATTCCACAACATCATTGTCATACTCAACATCACAAATAGCGATCGCATGTTACTTCCCTTTATCCTTTTCCTTAAGAGGTTGCTCATGTAGATCATCATTAACCCTTGGATTAGGGCATTGATTAGCATAATTCCCCATTTCCTTGCACTTAAAGCATTGAAGTGTTGGTGGAGAGTTTTCTCTGCAGTATTTTCTCTATCCACATCATTATCTACCTTTTCCCATTACTTTGACAGTCAACTGCTCGATGACCTTCTTTTCCACACTAAAAACATTTTCTATTACCTTTTAGGAAATCTCCAGCAGGATTCTTTCCACACTTTGAGTATAATGAAACATTCATCTTCTTTTCACCATGGTTATGAAATTTCTCCTTGAACTCCATCATTCGTTTCTTGTCAAAACCATGAGATGGATATGTAACACCAAATTCTAGTTCTACCTTGATAGCACAATGCACAATTTCTTCTTAGATACGGATGTCTAATATCACTAATTCCCTTTGAAGACCTGGTTTTAAGCCAATGAAGAATCGATCAACTTTGCTTTCAGGTTGGATGATAAATCCAGATGCGTACCTTGCATGCCGAATAAAATTCACCTCGTATATGCTTATAGATTCATCATCCTTTTGCCTAAGCTCGAGGAACTCATTTTCCATCTTTTTTCTAAGAATACGAGGGAAGTATTTATTGAAAAACATGTTCTTGAAATCATCACATTCCATGGATTCATTTTCATCTTGGGGCCTTGTATTCTTAATTAAAGTCCACAACTCGTCTGCTCTACCTTCAAAATGGTAAACAGCCAGAATTACTTTTTCATGTTCTGAACAGCGATGTATGGAAAATATCATTTCGATGGTACTGAACCATTATTCAGCAACAAGTGTATCAGAAGTCCAAATGAATGAAGGTGGACATTTCCTCATAAAGGACTCAATAGAATATTGGTCCCTTCTCTGCTCATTCGGAAGTCCAGAATAATTCATAGATTTTGTAAGTATAGAAATAATATTTTTCACTCCATCTACCATAAAATTGGTTTGTTCAAAAGAACAATCAATTCATTGTCCATTACATGGATCAACACGGTTCCTTCTGGTTCCAGCCATCGTCTAAAACCCAAAAAGAATAGTGTGAGAGGCAAAAATCATGCTAGGGAAAACAACATAATAAAAGAGAAGTACCTTAAATATCTAACATCTTAGGTTTAATTATAATATCGTTACTATAATTCTAGGACTATAACCTATACATATACTTAACCTTAAGGACATCCCTAGACATACCATAGAAATATCTCTACAGATCTCACTAATGTTTTCGCATCCTAGTTTCCAAAGGTTGACTAAACCTTTCCACTGATACCAAATGTTGAGACACCAAACGTGAAATACATCGACATTAAATTACTTTTGTGTAATACTTAATACATAACAAAAAGCAAAACTCAAGGATCGTAATAGTTTAGTGTCTTTGGAAACTCGGAACATAATATTCTAATCATGGTGAAAGATCTTCAACATCTCCCATAAATATCTTCCCCTTTTTTCATACCTAAAACATTTATTTATATCCTGGGGAAAATAAAACATATAAAGGGTGAGCTAAAATGCTCAGTAAGGGTAAGCAAGGATAAAATAAAACAAACCATATACATTTGAACTTAAAAACATGAACATAATGCTTAAACATCAAAATATTGAGCAATGACATAAAATATGGTAGTACGTAAGGCATAGATCACAATGGAACATTAATCATCATAAAATAGAATGGGAATAAATAATGTAATTGTGGAAAACCATTAATAACTTGATATGATTTCAATAGTTTCCAAGGCATTTCTTCCAAGACCATCTTAGTGGATAAAGTCCCTTACTGAACCGAGTTTACTTGTCCTTCCAGCCCTATATTACTAAACCAGATTCACTTGTTGTTCCATCCATGTCTATCTCATGAGATATAGATCATTACACAATGCATTGGAGGGAGATATAGGTCCCACCCATCTCATAATGAACCCATTCTTATTTGTGCCATAATATCATAAATCCTACATCATAGCATAACCCATGTAATAAAAATGGGATTTTTAAACATCGTGACATCATAAAAGAATTTATATAAGATAAAGGACTTAATAAAAATAATTCCATCACATCATAATCAAATCTATGTAATAATAGGGATAGAAACATAACCCTATATTATCTTATATGGAAAATAATTTTGATAAAACACTTTAACTCCATTTTTTAGGAAAATATCCTTTCTACTTCAAAAACATTTTTCCTTTCTTAACATGTAATAACATTTTAAACTTAAAGAAGTTAATTAAAAATAAACATGATAATTTTTAAATTAATATTCATGGAAATAATGTTCTATTGAATCATAAAAATCCAATCATTCTATATAAGTTAAAAAACATTCTACTCATACTTTGGCCAAAAAAGTCAAAAAGTTTCTCATGTTGAAAATGACAAAAGATTCCTTTCATATATTTTACTATAAATTCACAAATAGGTAAAATTGGATTTAAACAATTATAGGAGGATGGAAAGAATAATACATATTTAGGAAACATGGATGTGGATGATAAATATTCCCCACTAATTTCTAAAGTATAAACAATCTCGGAAAAAAAAGATATTGCGAGATTTTCCCTTACCTTATGTCCAATTTCATTCGTATGTGTCCAAGACTCATGTATAGTGGGTTTAAAAATATTGTTAACTTTTAACAGAACCATAATAATATTTATGATATCATATATGATTCACTTACGACTTTATATTACCCGTTCATTTGTCAATCCCATGTTCATGCATCTTTTGGGTAAAATCATTTCATTTGGCATATGTGTTTTGACTTGTAATTGTTCATATGATTACGTATATCATTATTACTTACTTACAGAATTTAAGACATGATTTATATATAATATATATTCAGAATATAAATATATATAATAGATCGATAAATGGAACGAAATTCACCATTCATTGAGATGGTAGACCGTACGTACGCATGAACTCTGTTTTCGTTTCCTTATTAAATTGAATAGATGTAATTTATAATTATTCTTTAATTGTACTTTATAATTATTATTAATTATATGTACTTTATAATTATTCTTTAGTTGTTAACATGGAAAATTAATCTCATTGCGTCGTGGAGACGGTAATCCGTACGTACGCACAGGCGATGATATTGTTCCCATATTTATTGAATGGAATTGGAGAGGATGATATAATATCTTAGAATAATTATGATGTTATAATAATCATATATAGTTTTTATTTACACCATTATACCCATCCATGTAAGATGGTGGTGGAAAACAGATTACACCATGGCGTGGAGAGGGTATTCTGTACGTACGCACGCACGGTGATTTCGTTTTCCGTAGGATGGATAGAAGGTGAAATAGGGCTGAATCATATTTATAATAACATATAAGTATATAATAAATACTGATGTTATTACATTATAATGAAACTACTAAATAAGAGGAAGTAGAATAAGAAAGAAACTTGAAAGAGTCGGTAGAAGAGATTACCTCTTCCTCGACGCACCTCCTTTAAACTTCCTCCTAGGGCACTACCGTTGGTCTTTTGAGAATACCAGAACCTCTATGATATAACTGAGAGGTTTAGAATGGGAATTGGCCGGTTTTTTCAGAGATTCATGGCTCAAAAGGGTGTAAAGAGAAGAGGGAAGGGGCACCCTATTTATAAGGGAGGAGAGGGGCACCTCTGGAAACATAAGAAATATTAATTTATAATAAATTCAACCCCACTTAAAAACATCCAAAAATGAATCAAATATAAATATTAGATGAGATAGGGTTGTAATCTAATCAACCAATAAAATTAAGACAAGATTGGAATTTATTTTAAACATTATCAACTTGATTTATCCTTATTTAATCTATTTAATTTTATTTGTGGTAACAAGATTCTAATTTTCAAATTGTTATAAATAATTATTTATGTGTTCTAAATTTTCCATAATTGGATAATGTATGACATTTTAAGCCATATAAATTTCAATTTATATTTTTTACATATTTTTGTGATTTTTAATCAATTTTATAATATGTTATTTTTATAAAATAACAATAGTGTCAATTTTGAGACTATTTATTTATTTGTATTTAAATAAAATCCACCCAGAGGGTTTATTCGAAAAAAATATTTAATATGTTCCTAACATGTAATTTGTATCTATAAAATTCTTTAATCACATTAAATAGTTCATATAATATTTATTTTAATATTTTTAAAACCATTTATTTTATATTTTTATTAATAAAATAATTACTACAACATTTTTGTATAATTATTTAATATACTTATTTGTTGCATAAAAATTAAAAATAAAATCCTATGATGACGATAAATATAATACCTTTTATAATAATATATTTACTCGAATTTATCATTTTAAAATCACAACATTTAAATTGTTATATTTATTAAATTTGAATGTGACATCTTTGAAATAAAAAAATATAAATGTCCTAATCAGTTTTAAAAGACTCCAAATGGTCCAAAAATATACCCTTGGAAGATTCGAGTATATATATACTATACCAATAATGTTTTTTCAAGTTTCTGGTCCATTTGATAGGTATTGTTAATTTAATAAAAACTATACTATTGATTTTTCACTAAATAGATAATTTCTACATCATTAATGTATAAGCTATTAAGGTAATTAAATATTTCATAAAAATTACAAATAAATTGTTGTGATAAAGAAAAATATTTTATATTTCAAATGAGTATTTATAACCTAATCTATATTATGTATAACCTTATATTAAAAATACTTTAATTATTAAAGTTTGAGTGAGACATTTCACTTTTCATTAAATAAAATAAATAAAAGCTCATAATCAAATAAAAGTGGGTTCTATTAGATTCCATTTCGTCCCAAGTATGATTTAGGGTAAAATAAATTCATCCAATTATATTAGGACAAGTGTTAGGGTAATTTTATAATATTATATTTACCCTTAATTACCCAATTTACCTTTAACTAGGGTAAATAAAATTTACCGTAGTTACTATTCATACTAACTAAAAAAAGTATCTTATTAATATAATTTTTTCCTACTGATTACAAATATGGAATCCATTTTTCAAAATTTAAATCACATAAGTTTTAGAAGTTAATTTATAATTAATCCCATTTTTAAGAAAACGAGTTTTAAAAGTAAAAACATAGCAAAATATTGAAATGATTTTACCTATGAATTCAATTTAAAATAAATGCTAATGACATACATTATATGAAATGGTAAAAATATATTCTATTTATAATTTAAAACCATTAAATATTATAATTTAACCATATAAATTATTACGATGAAAAAAAAAATTAATTAAAATATAGCTTGTTTTTACTATTCATTAAAATATGAAAGTTATCAGAATAATATGAAAAATTTATCCAAAGTAAACTTTTATATCTTGATTCCAAATAAGAATTTTATTTTCTCAAATTTAACTTATAAAAATGTCAAAAACTAGATTTAAAGTGGGTGCGCCATCAAAAGGCGGCAAAACTGCATGTTTTGAAAAATACTTATTTTACTCAAAAAAATTATTTTGTTCTCATTCAATGTTATAAAAAATGTGTAAGATGATTAATAATTTTATAACATTTAAAATGTTGTTAATACTATTCATAACAGCAAGTTCATAATATTAAAAAAAAATATCGCTGTTTAGTGGAACCCGGTATTGTGTACTACACACGCTATCGAGGAAGGTCATGATTACGTGTAATGTAAGCCAAGTCAGGGTTGCGTGTAGTGTAACACTCCTTTGTTGTTTCATAAAGAAAATCCAACCACATTTCATTAATACAATGAATATATATACACAATGTTGCGTAAAATAACTGCTATGAAACAAACTTGAAATTGTGTTTAACACGATCCAAGAATAGTGTTGTGTATACAACAAGATAATACATTGTTGTGTATAGTGCAATACAATCTTGGTGTAGCATACAACAGAAGATATGAAATAAATTAAAAAGAATATATCTTATAATATCTTGGGGTGTTACAGAAATGGATAGGGTTTTGGGAGATAATTAAATGTCACATGCCAAATGACTCTATCACACAGTGTTTAGGCCCTTCCCAGATACTTGGTGTGTATCTCAAGAGATACAAGGATATGGTGTGGACTACATGGCTTTCATACACAACTTGTACCCCACCACACAACTTGGGCTGGACCAATTACATGTACTACCTCATGTACTGTTACATAGCAAGAGACACATAGGTTGACACCATGTACTTCCACATGGATAAAGTACACGAGTTTACCCCAGATTAAAGGAAACTGCATGTGAACCTTCTACATGGTGTGTACCCATCTTCTAAATGACATTTTCTAACAACATAGGTCATTGTACATGGGTGGTACCTATGGTTAAGTAACATGGCATATAACCCTACTATGTGGAATGTATCCCTTTATACATGTCATGATTCTATTTTCCCCCATATCTTGGACAATTTTCATTAGGGATCATACCATTATTCATTTCCGTAAAGGCTGGTGTGAATCATTTTTTACTCATAGGAGTTTTATCCCTTTAGTAAGACTTCCTGGATAATGTTTTTAGAATCCCTGAAGAGGCCTAGAGTAGGATCCTCTATTCTTTCTTCATGCCAAAGGTAGAGTCCATGGTATTGACGTGACCTAATTCATCGAGCATGAATCCTCTACTATGTAGGATAATCTATATGGAGTTGTTGGTATCCCCCTATGGCCCTGGATGTAATTCTCATGTGTGGTATTGTATTCACTTCAGATATATCAGTGTATCTCTCTCATAATGGTTCCTGATGAACAATAATTCATGGATGGATTTCATCAGTGTTATCGAACATAGGAGTGTGTTCTCCCATATGAGTGATTTGTGGAATTTTCGAACTGAATCCCTAGTGTTACTACATAGTTGTTATGACTTACACTAGAATATGTGGTATGGATTGAGTATATCTATATATTCTTATTTTATGTGAATTAGACATATACTGTGTATAGATGATTATATCTTTCCTTTGGTATTTCATTCTGGTTTATGGGTTTTCAATTAAGTATTTTTATACTCACCCATGCATGGGATTTTCCCACAAGTGTTGTGTGTTGTGTGGATGAGAGACCTTTTGAAAGAGTCCTGGGAAGACCAGGACAAGATGGTGCCTTGTGAGATTAGGTAGGCTGAGGTGTTCCTATGGCTACAAATAGTAGTCCTAGTACCTCTTCTTAAAAGTTGGACTTGTGTTACAGATTTCTTTTTGTTGGGATTGTATTCTAGCCATGTTTACATTACTTGACTTTACTTTCCTATCATATAATGGTTAGGATACAGTTTTATCCATGCATTTGGTTCTTAGTGCTCATTATATTTTAGCATTTTGTGGGCTTGGAGATGTGTGCATGCATAGAGGTACATATGAAATTCCTCCCATGATAGTTATATTCCTACTTGGTGCTAGTCACCAACCCCTGGCCTATTGTAGGAGGTATTAGGGACTCGTGGCATGGGACCTACTAGGACGAGTCAGGACAGAGTGGTATCAATGGTGGTAGGTTCTACTTCATGACTGAGAGTATGTGATATTTGTTTGGGGAAATAGTGTTAAGCATTTTGAGTTCTGCATTCAGGCCAGGGACTCCAGTGTTGGTGAAGCGTATGAAATACCCATACACCATGACTTTGATAACCTTATTTCATACTCGGTACAAGAGAAAATTTGTTGTAGGGAAAATAATGCTACATTAACCATATAAGAATGGGTTATGCTCCATGTCATTCTAAAGAAATCTCTCAATATATTCTCATTGACTATGGTATATCTTGTTTTCTTAAAAGATTCCACTAAGATGAAAACCAGATAGGATGCAACAACTAAATCATAAGGATGATCAACTCAGTGATGAGGCTTCAATATAGGGACCAGTTCCCCATATGTTACCTCTAGAAGGTGCACCATCCATATCGCAACCTATATAGAATTACATGGTCCCTATAGTACCAAAAGATAAGGAGTGTAATATGAGCATTCTTTATGAGTTTCAAGGATATAGACCCCTTATTTGTTGAGGTGATCTCGACCATCAGGTCATTGAGGACTATCTTGAGGTGGTGACCCAAGTTTTCTATCTGGTAAGGACACCAGCAGATTAGATGGTGGTCCTAACAGTGAGCCTTCTATAGGGTTCAGTAGGGTAATGGTTGAGTTTGGATATCCATATTTACGATAAGTATACTGTTTCAAGGATAGAGTTTGAGTGTCTCTTGAGAGATTAGTTCTCGCCAGTTATACAAAAATCTATGCGTATACAAGATATTATTTAACATCATAAGGGTAGAATAATAGTGGTTTATTATTCATCGGGGTTCCCCAACCATTTTTGGTACATGATGGATATGGTTAAAGATTATTACTTTAGGTATTTGACCTTTGAACAAGGTTTCGGTAGATACATTTTATCCAGCATTATCCCTATATGCATTTTGACATATTCTGGGGTGCTTGAGCGATATTTGGTGGTTGAAATCTTCTTGGATAAGTAGATACAACCAGTGGTAGTTAGTAGTGGATTATCAGGTGTGGAGACCTTAGTATTTGGGAGCCGTCATCAGTCTCAGGGCTCTGGACATGGGAGATGTTTTAAGAGATGGTCCAAGGACATATGATCTATAGTTCATGACTCACAGGGTGGGTCTAGTCATCATAGGGACAAGCAGAGCAATTTATGTGACGGTAGGGGACATCTGTCACCAGATTTTCCAACATGTCATGCTTCTGATAGAGAAATAGTAGATGGACCACTGAGGTAGAGACTGTAGTAGGACCAAGTAGATCTATTGGGAGGAGGACATGGAAGAGGTGATGGGAGAGCAGTAGGAGGTGGTCGATGTTATTACAGGTTACCACCTCCACCCCATGTTGGTCCACACCAGGCTTAGGGAGATGGAAGATAGGGTTAGGGACAACTTTTTTTAGTTGATGCATATGACCTAGGGGCTCTGAGAATGATTTGAGGTATGATCTGTGTCTCTTTTACTTTAGGTACAATATTTATAGACACCGGTTCTAGTAATTCTTTTCTCGGCCCATATCTTGTTCGAGACCTAGAGATTATGTTTAAACCGTTGACTCTACCCTTACACTTAGAGACAACTAATGGAGAAGGCTTGGTGAACACACATTAGTGACGATATTGTGACCTGACCCTTATAGGTGGTAAATTTTATGGAAACCTCTTGGTGTAAGTGTTGAGGCCTTACGACACCATTCTTGGAATGAATTGGTTATCCACATTCCATGCTCAGATTGAATATTTTAGGCACAGGATGTGGTGTGTCCACAGTGATGGAATGAGGTTTTCCTTTTTCGGTAAAAAGGAAACTCATGATGTATGGTATGTACTCTTACATAGGAGGGTGTAGCCGATTACTCAACATTTGGCTAGCCTTAACCTCGGTGGAATAGATGTTATGATTTTATAGTTCCTTGTAGTAGTGGTAAAGTATGAGGATGTCTTCCTTAAATATGTTCTGGGATTAACTCCCTACAAGGAGATAGAATTCCTCATTGATTTACACCCCAGGAAGGCACCAATATCTTCACCCTCATATTGGATGTGTCTTGCAAAGCTTCACAAACTAAGGCTGAAGTTGGAGGACTTCTAGATGAAGGTCATTCTGGGAGCTATTTTTTCACCCATGGTGGCCCCAAATTTGTTTTCCAAAAAGGAAAATTGGATATTGAGGTTGTGTGTGGACTACCAGTGCTTCAACTTGGTGACCATGATGAACAATTATCCAATGCCATGAATTGATGACTTCTTCAATCAGTTGAGAGGGGAATAATGGGTTTTGGAGGTTGATGTCCACTTAGGCTATCACTAGCTATGATTACAAAACTAGGATATATTGAATATGACTTTCAGAAGACATTATGGTCACTATGAGTACTTGGTTATTCTCTTTTTCATGATGATCACCACAGAAGTGTTCATGGGACTCATAAACCAGATCTTCTAGCCTTACAGAGACTTGTTCCTAGTAGTATTCATCAAGGATATCCTTGTGTACTTGGTATATAAGGAGGAGAACATGAGACAATTATGGATGGTTCTAGATGTAATCTGAGAGAACTATATTTATGGGAAACTCTTTATGTGTAAGTTATGGATTTATGAGGTCCACTTTCTAGGACATGTTATCTTAGTGGATCGAGTGGCTATGGACCCGACCAAGGTTGAGGTAGTTTTCACATGGTAGCCACCAAGAAGCATTACATAGGTGCGGAGCTTCCTTGCGCTAGTAGGATATTACTGGAGATTCATAAATGATTTATCCATGGTATCACCACTGATGATAGAGTTGACCAAAAAGGGTAGCCTTTCATGTGGATATAATAGTGCTAGTAGGATTTTCAACAGTTGATGTAGAGTTTGATGATCACTCTTATCTTGATATTACTGGATGATGTTGTTAAGTACGTAGTGTCCTACGATGCATCAAGGACCAGGCTTGGTTGTCTCTTGATGTAAAGGAATGTAGTGATTGTCTATGGTTCACACTAGTTGAGACCATATGAGAAGAACAACGTGACCCATGATCTTGTGTTTGAAACTAAAATATTTTCATTAATGATGTTGTGACACTACCTTATGGGTGAGAAGTTTATCGTATACTATAATCACAAGAATATTATGTATAGATTCTATCAGTTGGATATAAAATTGAGACAGATGTGATGGTTAGCGTAACTCCAAAACTATGACTTTTAGATTTTCGATAATCCTGGAAAGGAGAATGTGGTGGCCGATGTTCTCAGTAGGAGATGTAGTTATTAGTTGGTGAATGAGGCATCATAGATGTTGGACTCATTATAGTTATCTTTTATGGATGGTGATGGATCATCTTACCTCTAGTCATTTATTGTTACCACTACACTCTTACAAAAATTGAGGGAGACACCACTTGGGGATAATGACTGGAAGACTCTACATGCTTCGATTTCCACAGGGCTTTCTCCTGATGAATATTCGAAAGGTGGGGAGAATTTCATACATTTTAGAAGATGTACAATAGTACTAGTGAATTTTTGGGAGGAGGTTTTTAGAGAGTTTAATATATCCCCTTGGGTGGTATATCCAGTTGTGGAGAAGATGTACCAGAACCTCTTATGTTGATTTTGGTGGCCATGGAGGAAGAAAGGAGTTGCAGAGTTAGTTTCTCAGTACCTTACTTATCAACAAGTGAAGGCTAAGCATTAGGTTCCAGAAATTTTAGCTCAACTCCTAATGATTCAGAATGTATGTTTTATGGAATTCCAATAAACTTCGTGATGGGTTTACCGCATATGTCCAGGGGGGCTGATACACTTTGGGTGATCGATAAAGGACTCACCAAGTCATCCCACTTCCTAGATATCCAAAGATAGAGTTCAGTAGAGATCATCGGATGCCACTACATGTTTGATATAGTACAACTCCATTAATCCAAATCAATTATAGTTTTATATCACTATGATATCTTTACATCCAAGTTTTGTAAGGTATTGCATGAGGTTTTTGGGACCTAGTTACGCTTGAGTACGGAGTTTCACCCACAGACCGATGGCTGGATAGAGTAGACCATTCCAGTAATGTAGGAGATGTTGTGCGCATTCATGTTAGACGTTTTCAATAGTTTGGAGGATCACATACCACTGGTGGAGTTTGCATACAAAAATATGTACCATTCCACCATTGGTATGGCAGTATTTGAGGCTTTATATGGGCGACCCTACAGATCACCACTTTGCTGGACTGACCTCGGAGAGTTAGCACTCATGGGCCCAGAGTTGGGGCTACCAAATATAGAGAAGGTTTAGATCATCTAGGAGTAGATAATGACTACCCATATCAGTTAGAAATATTATGATGAAAGGCGGTGGAGGCCTTTGTATCTTGAGGAAAGAGACCATGTATTCTTTTGTGTTTCACCTTTGTGGGGATTACGAAGATTTGGTTAGGTCATCAAGTTATCTCCGAGGTTTATCAACCCTTTTTATATACTATATAGAGTTGGTGATGTGGTGTACCACTTAGCTCATCTTCCATAGTTAGAACAGGTACATGATGTATTCAACGTGTCCCAGTAATGTAGATACATGCATGACCCATCGCACGTCATTGATTGGGGTGAGATGGAAATCGATGATGGATCGAATTTTACTGAGTACCCAGTAGAGATGGAAGATTTGTCAGAGATTATCCATTATGGGTGTGTGATTCCATTCGTTCATGTTCGGTGGTAGCACGAGAATCTCCAAAAGAGAACATTGGAGCGGGAGGCTCAGATTTGTGCACTGTACTTTTTTAGTATCTTTTTTTGGATTTTTGGGCACATAAAGCCCCGTGTTGGGGATATTGTAATATCCTATATTTTCTTTTTATTATTTTTAAATATTATATAGATTATGTTCGAGATCAGGCACTAAGATGGTGTTCGATTTCGAGGCTCGGTGTTTTAGGAACAATTGTTTGAAAAATGTTAAAATTTTAATTAGCACGAGTGAAATATTCCTATAATAGTGATATAACTTCTAAAAACGTTCCAGGATCAAAAATATAAAGGAACCATTATGTTCATAGTAACAAATATACCATAGGCATGACTTAACATTACAAGGCATGGGATGGATATGAAAAGTGGTTTCGAGCATTTTTAATGAATAAAATAAATTGAATATTTTTTTATTTTACCATTTCATTGATTCATATATGATTATTCTTTTAAGTAATTTTTTAGGATTGGATCATGGTTTAAGATAATAACCCCTAAAAATTATTAAAAATATCTAAAGAGAACCCTAAAGAATCCTCTCAAGAAAATAGTGACGGAATCACAGATCAAAGATCGACAAACACCGTTCTTGACAGATCTCAGCAACGATGTTGACACAACGACTGTTCTTCATTAGATAGAGTTATAAATCAACAATAAGATGAGTTATATTGGATTTATTTCCTCACTCTTATATTAAATGATGAACACAAACCAACCAATGAACAGTTTGATTCATGGTTCGATCATTCTTATAGGATGGGTTTTTTTGTGGGATTATCAGTGTTTGATTATTTGAGATTTCATTTTTGATTGTTGATCATTCTTACAGGAATGGATCGAGGCTAGAATGAAATACATTTAAAATATATTCCTTATGTTTTTTGCATGTGAAATTCTCACCCCATTTTCCTATGTGTGTTCTTCATTCTTCATAGGGTTCTGAATTAATGATCAACCCACCTTTGTTTCATGGTGAAATGATCCAATATTGAAGATCTAACAATAGGATGACCTATCAGAGGTGTGATGGAAATGTAGATGGATAAATCGAACCAATTAAAGATATATAATTCTTCAGGTTTCTTTCATTAGATGGATTTGAAGTTGTTTTATGGGATGATTTATGTCCGGTAACACATTGATTTTGTGTTAGGGTGATTGGAAGACAATTGATCTTGAGTCTCGAGTTGAACAGACCACCGGATAAGAAATTAAAAGATTGGCCGAC
Source organism: Viscum album (assembly GCA_963277665.1). NCBI lineage: Eukaryota > Viridiplantae > Streptophyta > Magnoliopsida > Santalales > Viscaceae > Viscum > Viscum album. The sequence goes on along the minus strand of OY728143.1, from coordinate 1,664,216,755 downwards.
ATACGAAAGTAAGAACACGGTGTTCTGGAAAATCTGGATGAACACTGAGTGCAACCCTAGGTTACCCAGTGTGTGGCCCCCACTAAGCAGCGACTAGGGTTTCAGGACATAGTTAAATGTCACAAGACATTTGACCATATCACACAGCTTGTATAAACATCCCAGAGATACATTGTGTTTCTTGGGAGATTCATAGACATGGGGTGGAGTGCATGAGTTTCCTACATGGTGTGTACCCCACCACACTACTTGGATTGGACCAAGGACACAGATTACCATGTGTACTGGTACACGGGCAGAGACACATTGGTTGACACTGTGTACTTGAAAATGGTCAGACTACACAAGTGGACCCTAGATAGAAGGACACAACATGTGACACTTTTACACAGCCTGTACCCATCTTCTACACGACATGTACTAATGTAACTAACCGTTATACATAACCAATAATTGGGGTCAAGGAACACGACCTATATCCCTACTACACCCCATGTATCCCATTATACAAGGATTAATTCTCTTGTCTACCATATCTTGTACATGTTTCATTAGGGTTCATAACCTTGATCATTTACCTAAAGGTTGGTGTGAATCATTTACTACTCGTAAAAGTGGCATCCCATCAGCAAGACATCCTGGATAGAGTTTTTTTGAATCCCTAGAGAGGCTCAGAGTAGAATCCTTTATTCATTCTTTATTCTCTAGGTAGAGACATTGTTATTGATGTGACCGAATTCACCGGGCATCAGTCCTCTACTTGGCAGGTTAATCCAGATGGACTTTTTGTTATCACCCCATAGCCCTAGTTGTGATCCTCATCTGTGGAATCATATTCACTTTAGATATATTATAGTATCTCTCTCATGACGGTTTCTGATTAGTAGTACTTATTAAATGGACGTCATCAGTGTTATCAGACTCGGGACTATGTTTTCATGGATGAGTGCTTGATATAATCTTCAGAATGAATCCCTACTATTAGTATGCAATGGTTATGACTTACCCGAGATTGTGTGACATGGACTGAGTAAATCTAGATATTATTGATATATATGTTATAGAAATATACTACATGGAGCATACAATATATTTCCTTTATGTATTGATTTGTGTTATTGGGGTGTCTTACTAAGTATTTTTATACTCACCCCTACATGGGCTTTTCCCACAAGTGTCGTGTATTTTTAAATGAGTGACTTTCTGATGGAGTCCTTGGAGGACTAGGACCAAATGATGACTTGTGAGATCCGGAAGGCTGAGGTGTTACTATGACTATTGACAATAGTCCCAATACCTATTCTTACAGGTTGGGCATGTGGTTACATACTTCTTTTTGGTAGGATTTTATTCTAGTCTGATTTACTTTACTAAACTTTTCTTTCTCGTCGTACTCTGGTTAGGATATAGTGGTATGCATGCATTTGGTTCATAGTGGTTTTTACATTTCATAATTTTGTGGTTTTGGAGATGTGTGTGTTCATAGAGGTACATAGAGAATACATCCCATGTTAGTGATATGCCTACTCGGTGAAAGCCACCAGCCCTTGGTCTATTGGAGGTGGGATTGGGGAGTCACTTAACTGGACCCACTAGGATGGGTCATGATATTAATAATCAATATGGAAAGGTATATAACTGAACACACATTTCATTTAATCAATGATCTAAGAATGAAATGCATCCGTAGATTTTATCAAAGTGAAAATCTCATGGATAATACTAACTGAATTCTGAATACAAGAAATTATTAATTATTTGATGTCATGTTTCCTATGTACATGAAACATTTACCTACAATTAATTTCACAATACTGTTTAAAAAAACTACTTTCAAGAACATTCATAATACAGTTTTGAACATTCTTTGTTACAAACAATATGGGTTTGTCTTCAACTGATTTCATTTCATGAGACTACTGATTAAACATGGAGATTAAATTAAATAGTCCCAAACCCATGTTATACAATTCCAAATAATTCCACATATATTTAATAATTTATTTAATTCATATAGAATGTGCCTTATCAAATATCATTATTGAGTAAAGAATACAGATTTATCAATATTTCACTAGAAAATCAAATAACTGTCAATGTAAACACCATATGTAAAAATGGTATATGTTTTAACAAATATATCTATCCATGATAAATAATATTATCATTTAGGGGAAATTTAATTTCCATTGTAATGTGAATAATTCAATATATATTTAGTGAAAACAAAAATGAATCAAAGAAGTGAATTTCAATACTATCCTTGGTCAAAGTGATCATAAACTATCTAGAGGAAGATTAAGGATAGTGTCAATACAATATATAATAACTAGGGTAATAACAAAAGTTTTTTATTGTTGATTAATATAAATACCATAAAATATCATTAAAAAATTTAGTGGAAAATATCCTTTTCATTTTAATTTTTTTGGAAATACCTTTCTTTAAAAATAACTTTTAAAACTAAAATACCAGAAATAATTTTAAAAATATTAGTCATTGAAAATAACATTTGAAAAATTTAAAATTATATTGAAAAAATTTTATTGTTTATGAAGGATGTAAATTCTATTCATGTTATATACATTTAAAAAAAGTTTCCTTTCAATTGTTTTAGTAAAATCCGAACGAGGATTGTTTTGAAAATGAGGTAAAGATTATTTTAAAGTATTTCAAAAAGAGTAAAAATGGGTGAAAATTAATTTAATAAATAATTTTTAAAATTTTAATAACTTTATGAAAATACTTTTTGAAAACATGGATTTGGAATAAAAAATATTTTTTACTTAAGAGACAAATGAAGTCTCATTTTCTTGAAAACATTTTCCAAATCATTTTTATTACCAAGGAGTGGAAAATGGTACTATTAATTGAATAATTTCATTAATAAAAAGTCTATAATAAAATTGAATGGTATTTTATGAAATTTTCAAATAATTTTCTTCAATTTCTATTCAATAACTAACAATCTTGTTTAGAATGAGACTGTTCAATAACCCCTTAAAATGATCTAAAAAATGAGGTGAGAGTTAATAAATGAATTGGTAATGTATAGTCACAATAAATACACATAAAACAGTTTAAAATTAAAAATAATATAATCAAAATTATTTACACACATAATCATAGAATGACATAATAAATGAAGTAGAAGTTTAACCCAATGATTTGAAATAGTGTTAAGAAATCCCTTACCTTGCTCTTATATTCGGTTAGACACTCTTTAACCTCATGTATAGTGGTTTTAAACATGTTATTAACTTAATATAGGACTATATTAATAATATTATATCATATATATTCCTTTTATAATATCTTATCAACTATTTGTTAATAACCATTCATTATTTTTATTATATCTGGTGTTAATTGTCTTGTTTTCAGGAATGTTTTGACTAGTTATTTTTTTATTCCTAATACTTAAATAAAGATTTACTCATATCAATAATGTAACAAATTATGTAAATATGATATATAAAAATTTTATATTTATTTATAGTAACAGATAATATTTATTTATAGGAAATAAAATGCATCATCCAAGGAGACGAAAGGTCATACGTATGCATAAATGTTGTTTTAATTTTATTTTAGTATTAAATAAAAGTAAATGATATATATATTTACATATATTATCATTACATTTTAATTTTTATGACATATATATTACATGTATTTATTAAACCCTTGATACAATCCATACAAAGAGTGAACGAATTACATCGCTTTACGAGGCGGTAGTCCTCCTTACACAGGAACGATGTTATTGTATTCCCAAAAAATGGAAAGCATCAAGGAATGTGTTTTAAAATAATTCAATAAGAATAAATAACTCATTAATATCATAAATATAATATATAAATATATTTTACATCATTATTCCTAACTTTGATATGTGCTAATGCAAAACCACGCAACATCAGTTCACGAGGCGGTAGTCCTCCACACACATGAAGGATGATTCCATAACCCATTTGATGGTATTGTGTGTGGTTTTAGGTCATAACATTAATATAAAAACATAATTTAATATTTAATATATTAATTTTATTATAAAATAATAATACGAGAATAATTTGAGGATGAGGAGAAGTAAATAGAATAAAAATGCATTTAGAAAACATTACCTTATTTCGAGTATCCTCCATAAGTTTGCAGTAATGACTTACTTTTTTGGATTTTTTCCAAAGATAATGAGGTATGTGTAGAAGTTATTGGTTCAGTTTTTGGAAAATATAATTTTTTGAAGGTGGGAACAGAGGGGGATATGGGGTTCCCTTTGTTAATTGGTGTGAGTGGAAAACTTTTAAATTTTTTAAAGCATAAATTCCACCAATTTTTTTTCATGTAAAGTGGATAAAATAATTACAAAACTAAATAATATAGGATATAAGTATAAATATGGATATAAAATAGTTTTTTTGATAAGTTTATATGTCATTTGGCCCCTTAATTTTAATGTTTTGTCCCATTGAAAAATCAATTTTTACTAAATCATTATTATTAATTTTAACTAATTTCACTAATATATTTTGTAAAAAATTAATTTGGCCTTATTTTATATTAAAATATATTATAATTAAAAATATGGAATCTACATTGATCAATTATAATCAAATAATTTGTATTAATTAATTTAAAATTAATCTCATTGATGGAATGGGAAAACGGGTTTTAAAAGTGAAAATGCTCAAAAGTATAAAATATTTTTGTTCAATTTCAACGTGATATTGATTAAAATTACCTAAATTCGATTTATATATTTCTAATTTATCTATTTTTACTTTAATACCAACTCATTATATAATTTATCATTATAAACAATTTAGAGGAAGATGTAGTTTTTAATTAAAAATTAGTATTTTTCATTATTCATCAAAAAACAAAACTTCTCAGAAAAATTTCAAAAATTTATCCTATGATAATTTTTACATTTATTTTTCAAAAATAAAGATTAAATTTACATATTAAATTTATAAGTTTTTCAAAATTTATTTTTAAAACATGTACTCCATTAAAAGGATTAAAAAATAGCCTTTTGAAAAATACATCTTTTTATGCATTAAATTGGATTTGTTCTTATCTTATGACTATAAAATATATTATATGAATGTAAAATAATTTTATTTAATATATTATATAAAAATTTCATTAATATTATCCACTAATATAAATTCATTTAATTTATTAAGATAAAACTCCATTGGAACATAAAAAAAGTTTTTTAAAAAGCCACTTCCTTTATATTTAATTGATTTTTATATTAATTTCTAATTAATTAGTAAAAAATGAATTCAACAATATGTTTTCATAAGTTATTTTAACCTAATTATAACTAAAATATTTAACTATATGGGATAATTTTGATTTTAAATAAAAAAATTAATAGTATTTAGTAAAACTGAGTCTTTCATGTAACACCAGTTATCAAAAAACTCGTTGTTGCATGAAACACAACATAACTCAGTATTGAGTGCATTATAAGCTATTAAATAAACCAAAATTATTCAAAATATTAAACATATTATAATGTCTTGGGTTTTTATATCCCTTTCTACTCATGGTGTTTTGTATCATACACTGTATTGAATAAAAAGTTCTTCTTTTATAATTTTCATGGTGTTACATTCTCACACATTGTTATTTGGAAAATTAATAGAAAATATTCAGAATTCATCAACAATCAAAACATTTTAGTGGGGTATTTACTCTATATCTTCTTCTACCAATTTTGTTATTTTTAAATATAAGATACATGATCTTTTCATTAAATTCAATTTCTTTTTTACCCATTGAATCACTATTGTCAATAATGTTAGAATCAAAATATTAGATTTTCAAAATTATCAAAGCTTTAAAGGCCATTTCAACCCTGATATTTATTATTCATTCTGAATATTTCTTTATTATATATTTAACAAGAATTTTTTGTAATTCCTTAAGAGATAAATTATAATTATCTTCTATGGTGGAAATTTTAGAATTAAACCTATCTGGAAAATTTCTAATGAGTTTATTAAAAATGGTAGAATAATCCAAGAAATATTCAATACATCTAATTTTGTAAACAAATTAATTAACTTTGGGAATGTAATAATTACGGGTTTCATCATATACAATTTTGATATCTTTGAACATGCTTCTCTAGATTTATAAGTTTTCTTCAATTACATTGATATTTCCCATAAATATACTTTCTTGTTTATCCTAAGTATCTTCAGATGATTTGAGACCAATAATATTCATAATAACATTTTTTGACAAATACATAGGAATAAAATTTCTATCTTTCCCATATACCTAAATATTTCTTCTATCAATAAACACCATAGGGTTATTTTCTTCAATGGGTGGAAACCCAATTATTTTTTCATCAATAACTTCTAGACCAAGAGAGAGAATATCGGGAATTGTTCTATTTTTTCATCAATGATAAATATTTTCCCATAGAATGTAGAAACACCTCACTGGCTCATTAAGTTGAGTTTTCCCCTAATAATAATATAGAAAGGGTAATTTTCCTTTAAAAACCAATTTAAGTTCCTTAGAATTGTTATACCACTAAAAAGGGGGGGTTTAATCAATGGTGAACCATTATAAATTCATTTCACTAAGAATTAATATGATAACAATTATTATGTTCGTATCAAAAAAACTTTATAAAACAAACTCACCAGCATACAATGATAAGAAAATAGAGAATAGAACATAATATTTACAAGGTTTCCCCCCAGTTTTGGTGACTACATTCTTTCTATGGTGACCCTCAGTAGTCCATGGAATTCACTATTACAAAGAAGTGAATAAAATGGAGTCAGTTCTTTTAGACTCCTTCTATCTATTTATAGGGTTGATTATATTGACTCCCATTGTATAGAAATTTTTTCTTATGAAAAATAATCTGACATAGATTATGTGAAAACATATAAACAAATCTCAAAATGTTCATTTGGAATGTCTATGCATTTTTTCCTCTATTCATTCTACTTTAGCAATATCCATTTTTTGTGTACTTCTTTCATCTATTAAATTCCATATATTTTACCCCATTTACGATACACTAATTTTCAAACATACATTCTATCCAATGAAAAAAACTACTTCACCTCATAACACTACTCAAAAACTCTAACTGATTACTCTGTTAACTGCTCTGTTTAAATCCACTACTTATTAAGCCTCCCTTTGATAACTCTAAACTAAAACTATGCCTAGTTGTCTAATTGGAATTTTCTCTTCATTAAATAATTTATTCAAAAACTCATTATGTCATAAAAACATTATTGTGTTATATTTTCATATAGGTGAATATATTTCTCACATGTTTTTGTATTATATGTTCATTGGATTTTATAGGTGTGTAAAATATAGAAGATTTGGGTAACCAAATTTAATTTTGTGCTTATATGAAATTATTGGTATGCTTCTCAATTCTTCTAGAATATTGAAGCTTCATGAATTCTCCAATAACCACAACCTTTATCACTCTTCCCTAACCACAACATTAAGGAACTTATTAGATATTACTTATCATAACATGATATAAAAACTATTCAAAACCCATCATAACATTATCATTATTATTGATTTACAAGTTTATGTAATATTTTTTAGATTTTATTCTATTAGGGTTTTTCCAATGAATTTATTAAGAACATTCCATCTACTTTTATTTTTTCTCTAATAATTCCTCTACTTATCTTTAATTTTCCCCTTAATAATAATCCTCTATCTACTGGACTTAATAATTTTTTATCTGATGAATCACCATTTCATTATATATTGATTTTACCTTAACATAATCATTACAAACCACATTCTAAGAAACATTCATCTAGTGACATCATGAATATTTTTATGATGTTTTTCTATCCAAATAATCTTTATATGACGGAACTAATCCATTATATTTTCTTTCAATGGTGCACTTCACTAACTTCTCATCATATAACTTCATACATCTTGAAACAAAAAAAATTCCATTTGACAAATTTATACAAACTTTCTATATTAAAACTCCATCTTTTACTATTTAGAAAGCCTGATCCATTGAAGATGTTTGACTACATTGTTGAATTTTATAAATAATAAGGTTACATGTAACATTTCTATTTGATTCTCTTTTTGGATTTCTTCTCTCTAATCCTTACCTTTATACTAGTCATGTAAAACATGGATAGCCTTTACACATCTCCGCTTCTACCCTTATGTAGGTTTCTCCCCCTTTGGATTTGTTTTGACACTTTTTCTAAACCTAGAACTTTTTAATACGCATAAAAAATTTTATAATAACTAAAAATGGTCTATTAGATGATCTGTATTAGTAAATTTGTGTCTAGTAATTTTATTTGAAAATTTTGTTAGGAATCCTCATCCCCAATCTTTACACTACAACATAATTGTCTGATCTCCTCTATCCGGAGATCTTTGTTTGGAAATCCACATCATGGGGTATTTATTTTTAAATATACATCCAGTGACCTAGTGAAATATTCTTATAAAGCATTTTCCAGAATCATTTTTACTAGAATATCCAGTGAATAATGGTACTTCCCTGCCACTGTACATGATTTAACATAGATCATGGAAAAACTCATGATGTTATGAACTTAAATGTATACCTTATCATCATCTTACAAAATGATTTTTTTACAAAAGTGAAGGAAAATATTCCGAACATCCTCCATCTCAGTATAAGAATAATTTCTTAACCACTTCAGTAAATCTTTTTCACCGATTTATCAAAAACATTATTAATAAAAAAATTGTTTTCAACAAATAAAAAACATTTCATCAAAACTTTCCCTAGGATATTCAGATCATGCAACATTAGGCCTTCCCCATATCTGCTAAACAACATATGGTCAACCTAAAATAATACCTAAGTCTTTTTATGCACACCAACGTTATTATGCATGGGGTGAGAAAACTATTATTAGTAGGTCTCCTCCAATGGTGGTACCTAACTAAACTTATTATAATAAGTGAATGGAAAAATAATATTCCCACCCTAATCTAATAATAAAAACTATATAAAAAATTTTAATAGACAAATAAATAAACCATTGAAAATACTAGGGTTCTAATGTACCTCCTGAGATTAACCAAACTTGATCTTGATATTTCCAAATACCACATATTTCTATACTCATGAAACCACATAAAATCAATTATATTTTCTAACACCTAAGGGAAGATTCCAAATTTCAAACATAACAACATAAATGAATTTTGAAACCTATGATCTCTCCATATAAAACCAATATAACAACATGCACCACCACGAGATTCTAGGACTCTAATAGAATGATCTAAACTAGTCTCATGAACTCAAGGCCAATACTAAAGAACCTATTTTGGTACTCCTATAGAAATATTCAGACTAAATAATCCATTATTTGGGGAACATAATGGAATCCATCCAAAATCTACCATCTGGGAGAACTAATAATCTGTGGACCACTAGCCCCTAGCTGGATAAAACTCAAAATATTTGTACGTTCACTTATCTAGATCATTCATTAGATCCTTATAGTCCTCATAACATAAACCAATAGAGGTGAACATTGGATAAAACCTATGGTCAATGCCTCAAAAAATAATAACCATATATCTCATCTCACCTCTAATGCCTTAGTAAGAAACAAAATTTATCATCCATAGAATAAGACACAATAATAAGTGTTGGCCAAATTCCCAAACCCATAATCAACAATGGTAAACCCTTATCACCAACCCACTCAGGGGTCAACCAATCATGGGGAACACATAAGATCCCCATGGATCACATTGTAACGAGGATTCTCTATGTGCATATCCTTCATAACATCTCAAACCTCAATTCATGCCCGACACAAGAATACTCAGCTAATCTCTATAGAACAAAACCCATTATTGATCATAACCTCTACCACAAGAGTATCTACTAGGGTCACTTAAGCCCATATCAACATATACCTAATGGTACCCACCGTACTCAACACCCAACAATGTCATCTGATCCCTTAGGCTCCCACCAATACACACCTCATGAAATTGGTCTCATCATCCATGAAAAATCTAAATAATCTCATACTAATCCCCTTTTGATTCATATTCCATGTCTTCTATAAAACTCAGAACCCTCAGCTGAGTCTCATACGACACATCCCTCAGGAGGGATCTCATCCATATACATCTAACGAATCTTCCCATTATAACTTTCCCAAATCAAAACAATCTCACCAATGGCCTATGATTACCACAAAATACTCACCAACTCATATTACATGAAAAATAGTCATAATGGACAATAAATTTGTCAAATTAAAACTCTAGGGAGAGAAAAAAAGTTGAAACACCTTCATGGGGAAATTAAAAGAAATGTACCCCCAATAAACATCCCTTATAAGGTACCTCATCTCAACCTGGAAGTTACATCCCATGTATTAAACATCTATCCCTACTACCTGGAATGTAATCCACAATAGGTAATTATCTATGTACCTCGTACGATGTTAGGCCAAGCAATTCACATGGCCTATATACATGTATCTCATATAGGGTATGTCCATGTACCCTACATAGGATGGTGTCACACACAAGGTGCTTATTCAACCACCTGAACACACTTTGAGTGATTCTACATAGTGTGAACACAGTGAATACATGTTGTATAGTCCCTAAATCCAAAAATCACCCAAAATGATGAACACATAGTGTGTCTTATTGAACCACACATCATGTGATCAAGTTTCCCAAACAAGAAATCTTTTTGTGATCATCTAGAACGCTCATTTCTCCCAAAATAAACCCAAAACATCCCTTAAGGTTCTCCCAATAGTCCATATAACATATTGAAAATTAAAATTTGATACTACACTAGGATTTAAGTCTAAAAATTAAAATATTTCCAACTGCATGATGAAATGTCATACCTTTGAGCTCAAATTCATCCTCTACAGCAACTTCATCCTAATCCATAATCAAACGCACTCCTTAGATAAAGCCTGGTGCACCCTCTCCCCTTTACTCACTTGATCAGTCATGAAACATCGGGGATAAACTCTCTCTCAATGTATTTAGAAATGAACAAGGAGTAAATAAAAATAAAATAAATAAAAAATAAATTCATATTAAATGGCATGAACATGCTCACATAACTCGAGTCAAGATTATAAATAACATAGGTAAACCCCTCCCCCAATTATATACTCTAATATAGAGTGAGAGTTTCAATCTAAAACTCCTTTAAAAACACATCACCATTCACACATAAAAAGATAATTAATACTTATTAATTTAATGATAAATATTCTGTAGAAATAAAATAGGCTCAAATTTCCACTTAATTCCATCCCCATGGTTATCACCCCATTACAAGAACAATAGAGTGGTCAGAAATTAATTATGAGATCATCTACTATGGAAAATCACCATTTCCCCCCATCATAATATGAGAACAAAATTTCAAATTTCATCTAAATTTTGAAAACACATAATGATGTGGATCATTACAATCTACACACCATAATCCTTCAATATAAAGAGAATATTGGGTGGACATTCAGCTTACATTATTTTACCTTGAGTCTAATATCAAAAATCAAACCCCATAAAACTTTTGAAAGCTAAATCCTGAATCTTGTACTTTCTACATAAACAAATACATTTGAATTCTACCCTCATGCCAACATTTGATGCCACATCGACCACCCACTGATCAATCTCACCACACCCATGACCCTTCCAATATGAGGGTAACACATATATGATCACTAAGATGCTCCCCATAGAAAAATACCATTATCATCACCCCACAATCAAAACATGTATCTCTATTGACCATGATATGTACATTATCGAATGTAATGAATGGACAAATCCATCCTTCTCAGACATGTGTGCCAACCCAAAACACCAAACACTATCCATTACTATATTACCACAAATGATATCCTCCACTCTCAACATTTCACTTATAATAAGGATAACATCATCCAATGGTCACTAGTGTGGACAATCTATATGGATTCCCTTATAATACTCCCCGAGTGCTGATCTCAATTGGTCCACCACAGACACAACCCTCAGGTTTCCCTAAGGAATGGATAATTCTCAATGGACCGACACTCAGTCCACTCCACTAATTCCTGTACCAACTGACACCACACATAACCTAAACTCACATGACCTCAAAAACCATGAATGTTTCTTAAAAATCCTTGCCAACCCCAACTCTCTTCCTCAAGAAAAATTTATTCTACAAGAACCCACCGCGTGCTCTCATTCACTATCCAACTTGGTCTCACCCAAACCCAATGATCACATTATCTCATATAACTCAATTACAAAACCAAAATCATGTTTACATAATCCACATACCCTTAATCCTATGATTATTTTCATAAACCACTGACCAAGATCCTCTTTCATGTTAGTTCAATTTAGATAGAGAACACTCTTGGATCCTCTTAAAAATTTTAGTATCTCACTCATGCCAAGGCTAACCTCATAACCAACCATGTAATGTCCCGACTTGGGTTACACACACTGGTACCCTGAGATGATTTGTCACATAACCTTAAGCGCACCTCTCCCTATGCGAGAGGTTGCCGACAAGCCATGATGGTGAAATATATTATTTGGGGAGACCAAAACCTCTTTATCAAAGTAGAACAACATAAAAAAAAAAAAATAATACAAAATCAATAATAAAAATAACCAATAACCAACTAGAATTAATATAAGACCAAAAAACTCATAATTATCCAAAATAGTGAATACTATACAAAACTAAAGGATTAGATATGTCATGTTATATATATGTCAAGTGTAAAAATGAAAAACCAAAATAATACACACTAACACTCTCAAGAGAGTCCTAATACCATGTATTGTGCCTTTATCCATGCACCATCCTGACTCATCCATCTAAAATTGGCCTATTTCCTTTATCCTATCCTTCAAACATGAATTCTATCAGGGTACCGATCAGGCAGCCCAATAGGGTGTGAGTAAAACATGTTATGCCACCACCAATGGAATCTAAAGAAAGTATTATATCCAAGATAGTGTATGCAGTTTTATAAAGAATAAAGTACAATTCATAAAGTAAAAAATTATCACATTTTAGTATTCCTTAATTAACAGCATAAATCTAGGGGTCCATGATGACACCAATACTATCAATACCTACTTCATCCCATTCCAGATTATGAATTATTCCTAAAGGGGTATTACACATCACAATACCATCTTTATCAGTTATCATTTCATTTAAATTCATATCACGACCAATTGGAACCATAGTAAAATGCAATCTCATGGGCATATAATGTCGTTTCTAACATGTCGTGGGTATTTAAATCCTTATTCATTGTCCCACACCTCAAAGTCACATGGTTATTTATAGCCTCAGTATCTGTCCCACACTCATTTATAACATACATGAATTTGGGTCTAGAACTCCATGTCTATCACCCAATGGAAATTTGGAGCCTCAATCCCTTTCCCATAATCATTTGTAAAATATATCCATTTGGGACTTGAACACCATGTCTAGCACTCGGTTGATATTTGGAGCCTCAGTCCCTATCCAACACCGTATTTATAAAAAAACATATATGAAATACATCACATATATAACATTGAAAAATGTTAATCCACATGAAACCTCTCATCAACATTTCACACCATGGTATACCATTTCAATTATTATAACAAATATTTTGAATACATTAATCACATAAAATTATATGAATAATACACTATTAAATGAATTATCGACCAATAATAAAATAATTCATTAAACCTTCAAGGTTTGTCCAAATAACCCTTTATTCCTATTAATAAACAAATTCAATAGTTAATTAATCAATTGATTTAATAATTCCTTCAATTTATAAATTCTATAATCCCATTATCAGTTAAATTTCGTAATTAGAAGTCAAAAAATCTCAATTTTTGCAATTCAAACCTATTAATTATTGAATGTCGATTAAATTTAATCAATCAAATTTCAGATGAAAGTACCCAATCATGGAAATTTATATTTTATAATTACATAGACATTATTAAACCAAGACTATGGGATTTTCAATTTTGACGAACTACCTCAAGATTGATGATGAACATACTCCAATGGAAATGCTCTATCGAAGAGGAACAACCAAGATCACTATAAAGAATGAGATATAGATCCAAAACCTAGACCAAAAATAAATAAGATTAGATATATAAATACCTAGATCTATATCTATTGATAGTAGAGGAAAACAACCCTTGGAAGGATGATAGAAATATGGGGCAAAATACGGAACCCAAATGGGATTAGAATCGCTTACTGGAGAGGTGCAGATTCATCAATCCTGTCATTGAATCATCGAGAATGGTGTTCAAGAGCCCTAGAAATCCATCCAGGAGACTCCAAGGTCAAAGTCAAAATGTTTTTGGATAAGTCAGGTTGAATTGGTATTAAATCCTAGGGTTTGAGATTTAAAAATAATATTTTTTGGAAAGAAATTTCTCATTCTCATGGGTCCCTAGGAAGGGGGACACGGTTTTCCCTAAAAGTGTGCCTCCAACCAGCGGTCTCATGATTACTACTAGGAGCGAACATGTTTTGACAAACAATGTTTCAACTATGCAAATCTCCTATGTTTGAGTTCGTATGTTTTCCTAGACCAGCCACACAGTTTTGGAAAACCATACACCAACCATGCACTGCCCCTCTTCTTTCCAAAATTTTCCAATTTCAACCTAAAATTACACAAAGTAAAACTCAACAAAGATACACTAAAACAATGGTAAAAGAGTACCGATAAAATAGAAAGAGAAAAATCAAGAAAAATTAGAGCTCTTACAATATCCCCACCTTATAGAAGATCATACTTGAGCTATACTCTGAATCCTCTCTACGATATCAAGGTAAAAAATATTGGCACACTAAGCCTGAAAATACTCTTCTCTCTCCAAAGTTCCCTCCTAAAGATTACCATGTTCCCACTATGTATGAACTATCATCACAGTATTTTCCCACAACACTTTCTCATTTTGTCCCATTAGATTATCCTCATAGGATTCATATATCTCATACTCAACATTATCCACATTTATCACACGAGAAGGGTTGGGGTGATTCCACTGAATTGGTGACAAATCAAAAAAAATCATGCATATAAATGTACTTATATAGAAAATACAACCAATACACCACTGAACAGATTCTCTAACTAGACTCAAAAGGTCCAAAAAACCTAGGCACTAACTTACCCTACCTTCTGATCATATAGTGAACCAATCTAGGTGACTCCCAAAAGAACACATGATCGCCCTCTGCAAACACTAGGGGTGACCAACATCTATCGGAATATAACATTAAAATACTCTGAGTTACATCCATACACTTCTAAATTAGATCATCCTTATCTAAAATAACCTTCAGGAGACTTGGTCCCATTAGCTCTAACTCGCCTACCTCCATCCAACATATAGGTGATCTGCATGGCCTACCATAAAGGGCCTTATATGGTTTAATTTTTATAGTTTCCTGATAACTGTTTTTATAGAATAACTCCACTAATTCTTGGTACTTATCACAAGACCAACAAAATTCTTGGACACACATTCATACAATATCCTCAATCACTTGAATTGTATACTCTAATTGAATGTATCTATGTGGGTGGAAATATGTACTCAGAAATACTTGCGTACCAAGAGAATTCTAAAATCTTTTCCATAAGTGTGAATTTATACTTAAGTCATGGTCTAAAACAATAAACCATGTCACCACATTCAGCAATAATATCTCTAGAATGTACATATCTTCCAACTGATCTACTAAGAGAGTCTCCCATATAGACAAAAAATGTGATACATTTGTCAGTCAGTCCACAACTACCCAAATAATGCCTTTATTCAAACGCTTTCTTGGGAAACCCACCACCAAATCCATGGTAACGGTATCCCACATCCATTATAGAATTGGTAACATATGTATAACCCACCTAGTTTTTTATGCTTAGCCTTCACCAATGGATAGGTGTAGAATTGCTTCATGAACCCTATAGTTTATTTTTTCATGCCCAACCACAAATACTATCGACATAGATCATGATACATTTTGGTCATACCTAGATGCACCAAAAATTGAGGCATGAAATTCATGCATTAACTCCTCCCACGTACTTGTAGGAATAATAACCCGATTCCCAATGTATATGATCTCATCCTCATTTATAGTTAAAATATAAAGACATCTTCCCACATTCATGGTTTTTCATCAAGTCCAAACATTACAGATCCTTGTAATTACTTTCTTTGATCCAAATCAAAAGTCTAGACTCCACTGAAATAGAGATGAGAGACATCTACTCCTATACCTCTTGAACCACAACATGCATCTCAACTAGAAAGGTCATCATCTTCCACTCAAAACTAGACTCCTAAACTACTCAGTTCTTTTCCTTCCTACATAAAGTTTGAAAACAGTTTTTTCCATCTCAGTAGTATATTCTACCCAAAAATAATATGTTTACATATACTCAACCTAGCTCCACTAAAGTAGATTTAAATATTTTTTTGAAAATATATACTTTTATCTATTGTGATCAGTATACATAGTAAACATTTTACCCAGCATATAATGCCTCCAAAACATCAAGTAATAAACAACTGCAACTAAATAGAGGTCAATCATAGGGTAGTTCCATTAATGTGGCCTCAAATTCCATGACTCGTAATCCACAAATCAATCATTTTTTGCATCAACACTACTCCAAGCCCAAATCCTGAAGAATCACAAAACAATGTATCCTCCTCCCCTAGCCCCGGTAGTATAAATATTGGTGTGGTTTTCATGTGCTTATTCAAATCCATGAAGTAATTATCACTTGATTCAAACCATTCTAATTTATACCCTTCTTCATCAATCCTAAATGAGTATCTTCCAAGGGAGAATTATGCTAAATAAACCTCTGATAATAACCCTCCAACCCCAAAAAAATTATATATATCAAAACAATTCTTGTCTTACTACTAAGAAACCATTTTATAAAATTTCTCTAGGTCCACTAACACAACTTCTTTTGAGATGATGTGACCCAATAAATATACCTAATCAATCCATAATTGTAACTAAGATAGCTTGAAATATAGTTTATTCTCACTTAGTGTACTAAAAGGATGTCTGTATGTTGGGCATTATCATCATGAGTCTTGGAGTACACCAAGATTCCATCCACAAAAATAACCAAAAACTGATCTGGGTACAGGTTGAAGAATTGGTTCATCAAGGCCATAAACACATCAAGATAATTCTTCAGCCTGAAAAACATCATGACAAACTCAAAAAGTCCATACCATCTTTTAAAAGCAGTCTAAGATGTATCATATTGTTGAAACCTGAACTGATGAAACCTTGATCTTAATTTAGTCTTAGAGAAAACACAATCTCCCCTAATGTGTTCAAAAGTGTAATAAATATGTTGAATATGATATCATTTCTTCATTGTCATCATGTAAGACATTCGATAATCGACACAAAAGTGCAGACTCCCATCAGAATGCTTTGCAAACAAAACTATAGAACCACAAGGTGATGGACTTAGATACATAAAACCCTAATCCATCAACTCTTTTTGTTGAGTCTTAATCTCTTAAAGGTATTTTTCATGCTATTTTTTAAGGTACAATGGAAACTTTCTCATCCCCTAGCATGATATCAATTTCAAATTCTATATATCTCTTCGGTGTCATCCCTGAGAAGTCTTTAGGAAAAACATCTTGGTACCAGAGTACTATGGGTGGAAAGGCATCCGGTTTCACACCGCCATCATCCATCAACTGACTTACAACATGGGCTGTGAGATCCCCCAATTTTTGATGAATTTTACCTTTCACAAGCTCGGTAATCCACTAGTGGTCAGGGAAAATGTCTACAAATGTGACTTAGCATACTGTACTAGTTATAGGTCTTTCAAGAAATGTCATGATTAATTGACACTTCCCCCTTTCCACTCTGCTTTCAATCTATATGGCTGAGATTCTCATAGTGATGCTTCCTACTCTCGTAAGACGTACCACATTATCATCCAGAAGAAACCACATTTCCTCTACTAGTAGGCTTCATTATGTTTCCCTCATTTTCGGGAGCCTAAAAAACAATCACATCAAACTTATTTAAACAAAATATTTTAACGATGGACATAATCTCGTATTTAAGTCCATCCTAGAAAAACTTTTCAGTAGTTCTCTCATCCTCAACCAGCTCTAGAAAAAAGCACTAAAATTCATTAAATTGGCCATCATAGTCCATCAGAGACATACTTTACTAGGTCCACCACATTAACTTTGCTTCCCTCTTCTATCTTAGTGTCTATGGATAAAATTTCTCCATGAACTCCTAAAGAAAATCCTTAAATACTATATCATCTTCCAACCAAGTGTAAGCCTAAACATCCCACTATAAATTCAGGGATCCTCATAACAAATAAGTTACCAACTTGACTCTCTTTCTATTAGGAGTCTCCAAATGGTCAGGCATAGTCAATATGGAAACAATCCAGAACTCAATTACCTCATTTCCACCCACTCTGGTGAAAGTTAGAGTGTGATTTAACTGAAACTTCTATGTCAAGTTATACACAATCTTCATAACTTTCTATGGGTATCTTTCCACAAAATTTAGAAAATGGGCATATTTATCATGGAATTTCTCTCCATTTCCTTCAACTTGTTGTATCGGTGCCTCTGGTTCCGCTACTAGAGGATCATTTCTAGCCATATCCTCATATCTTCATATCAATAATTATCTTCATGGAGGAATATCTCTAAAATTATATAATAACATATTAGGACACATTTCAAAACATTATTATCCAATTTATGGGGATTCACATAAATCCATAACAAATAATCCCATAAACCTCATGACACAGTTAAAATCAAGGAACTATCCCTACACATAACTATCAAACATCTAGGTAATTGTTAAAAAAGGATAATAACATTCTCATTATTCATGTTTCTCATTAGAACCCCATTTTCCACATCTTTCATCATTTACATCTTTCAATTTTATATTAGGAATCATTTTCATTTAATTATACAAGAAAAAACGCATTTTAATTTAAAAACTTATTGAAAATCTTATTTTCTCATGTATGCCTAATAATGATGAATGGTACCATAATTCATGAGTTCCTATAATGATTCATCCATACTAAACTCACATTTCATACTGTGCTATGAGTCAAATATCAGAAACTATCAGAAATAATAATCACAATACACAATAAGTGAGTGAAATGATGTGAAATAAAATACAACTGTAGTAACACACATCAATAATAAAAATCCCACCCTTGGTACTTGGGTTTTCTCCCTTACATGGGTTATCTAATCTCATTAATGATCTCATGTTAAAGGAAAAACTATTCCTAGTCCTCCATATACCTTTCCAAAATAGTAAGACAATAGAAAAGAAAAGAAAACTTCTTTGATACCTATTTGTAATGTCTTCTACAATCTGATCACTCCCATGACTTAAAGAGTTCCTCCCCATATACTAGAGGTTGATGACTAGAAGAGAGGATCAAATATATAACATTGAGAGACTATAACTTCGTTATCAAACCATAAAAATAATAGAAATAAATTAATAATTGAAAAACTGTAAAAAAGAAAACCAATAACCAACCAGAGTCAATACGATACCAAAAAACTCATAACGATCCAAAACTAGGAATACAATATCCAAAATAAACAAGTAGATATGTCATGTCATGTATGTGTAATATGTCTATATGAAAAACCAAAGTAAAGGAACACTAACCCTCCCAAGCAGGTCCTAAAACAAAGCTTGGTTTCATCATCCATGCTTCAACCTATCTCATTCATCTAACATAGAGATCATTCTCGTATCCTTACTATAAACATGAAGTTTATTTAGATATAAATCAACCTATCTAGATAGGGTTTGTGTGTATAAATCATAGACCACCACCAATGGTGTCTAAAACAATATCCAGACCATAATGGTGTATGTAGTTATATAAAGAATAAATTACAAAGACTATAGTAAATGGTTATCACATTTCATTATTCTTTAATTAACTGTATAAATATATGGGTTCATGATGAAAACCATAATATAAATACATGTTTCGACAAATGTTTGAGTTTGAACAATACCTAATGGATATCACATATCAAAATACCATGGTTATCATTTATCATTTCATTTCAATTCATATCGCAAAAAATTGGAAACATAGTCCAATGCCAATATCATGGGTGCCTAACATCATGTATAACACTCTGTGGGTATTTGGAGCCTTAGTCACCATCCCACACATCAATGTCACATGGGTATTTGGATCCCCATCCCATGTTCCATGCTCATTTATCATAGAAAAAAGTTTGGGTCTAGAACACCATTTCTATCACACCATTGGTATTTTCAGCCTTATTCATTATCCCACACTCATTTATCACATACATTCATTTAGGTATATAATTTCATGTCTAGCACTCCATCAATAAATAGAGCCTCAGTCCCTATCTCACACCATGTTTATCAAATAAAAAAATATATAATAGACATCACATATATAAAATTTAAAATGATTAATCAATATTAACATGTTCATAAACATTTCACATCATGGTATACCATTAAAAATATCCAAAAAACATGGTTCAATACTTTAATCACATAGAATAATATTTAAAATTCATTATTAAACAAATTATCAACCATTAGTAAAATAATTCATTAACGCTAGAAGGTTAAGAAAAACATCCCTTTATTACCATTAATCAACCAATTCAAAAATAAATTAATTAATCAATTCCACAATTCCAACAATTTACCTATTACATAAACCCATTATCCCATCAATTTTATATTCACGATTCAACCAATCTCAATTTCCCCAATTCAACTCAATTCATTAAGGTCTGGAAATTTAATTTAATCAATCACAATTTGGATGCAATTTCCTAACAATGGAAATTAAAATTTCAAAATTACATACATATAATTAAACCAAGACTATGTGATTTCAAATTTAGACCACCTACATCAAGATTGTTGATGAACATCCACCTATAAAAATCCCCAATTGAAGCAGAACAACTAAGATCCTGACAAGAGTTTGAGATCTAGATCCAAAACTTCGATCCAAGATCAAACAGATTTAATGTATCAAAACCTAGATATAGAACCATTATTAATAGAAAAAAACATCCATTAAAAATATGAGAGAAATATGGGATAGGAAATAGAAACCAAATAGGGTTATAATCTATTACTAGGAGAGGTGTTAATTATTTAATCTGGTCTTCGAAACCTCCAGAACGGTGTTTGAGATACCTAAGAATACATCTGGGAGCCTCCATGCATGAATAAAAAAAGTGTGATTCCAAGTCAAATTGGTGTTAAATTCAGGGAGTTCATGATTTTAAAATAATATTTTTGGATAAAAAATGCATGTACACACAGTTTCCTTGCTTTGGGCGCACAATTTTTTCTAATCGCGTGTCTTACTATGTTACTCCTCTTATTGGTCAAACGATTATTACTAGGAGGTCACACGGTTTGAAAAAAAATGTGACAACCATGTGAATCCAATCTGTTTGGGTCCATATGGTTTGTTGTCCTGGGAACACAATTATGTAAAACTATTTTCCAATAGTGTATTTTCTCTATTACATCAAAAATTCTCTAATTTCATCCCAAAAACCCTCAAAGTAAAACCAAACTAAGATATACTAAAACAAGGTTAAAATATTAATTATAAATGAAATTGAGACATATATAATAAAGGTAAGGATCTTATAAACCACAACCTAGGAATCATTTTCAAACTACAAGCATTTACCCGTGCTCTAATTGTGCCACCAGGAATAGATCAAGAACAAACATGGATTTACATCTAACCAAACAGCTCTAACAACCCAACCACAATACTAAAATCACTCAAGCACTCCACCTCTCAATCCCACACCATCAACATTATTATCTAGAAACCCCCTTTAGGAAACCTACAAACACAAGGTAAATTATTCTTAATCTAATCACATCTCAGGAATCCTAACCCTCATTATGTTATTATGAAGATATCTAATGCCAACACTGACCCACTAGGGTCTCCATACACCCCTTGACAAATAAGATGTATTTCTATCACTTGGAAAAATATTTCTCTAAGATCGAAATGACGTTTTATCATAGGAGAATACTCATGGATCAGTTGAGTTTAATTCTTCTATAAAGATACATGGGACAACACCATAGGTTTTCATTGACACTTGAAACAATTGACCCTCCAGCATCAAGGAAATAACATAAAAATAGGTTCATGTCATGTGAATCTTACATGCATACCATGATGCATGTACACATGCCTCATTACATCAGTCAAGGATCCAAAACCCTAATAATAATCTCAAATGAAAATCATATTTTAATAGTTATTGAAATTGTAACTACAAAAAACTGATAACAATAATCTCATCCCTGCAGTATCCCAGACTTTGCAGTGTAAAGGTGTTTGTGATGCACCAATTTATAATCCATCATAAGCACTAACACATTCCTAGACAAATTTCCTAACATTCCATAAATAATAAGAATAAAAATTGATTTTTTGATATAATTTTATCACAAACCATCCCGGGTCAACCTGTCACATCCCCCAATGCGACTCACCATAAGGCCTCGTTTTCTAGAGGATGTTGACTAGCGATGTGGGTATAAGGATATACCATAGAGAGAGTGCACCCTCACATTACAATAAAATAATATTAGAAAATAACCAAACACATACATATCCCTAAAAATATGAGGGTGTATCATAAATAAAACATAATAATGCTATAATAAATTAAATAGGGCATGAAGACTCATAGTAATACTATTAAATATCATTGATCACACACTCAGATGACCACATATATTACATAAAATAATATACAAATGTATCCAATATCATACATGACTCATACCTCAAACCTAACCTCTAACATTAGTTAATTTACTCAACCAAATCCCCATACTCCAATCGAGTGATCCTACTTTATCATGAAACATAAGGCCTTTTCCCTATCCACCATGAATATTTTATAACATGAAAGCTGACAAAAGGGTATATATGTACTTCAATGTTCCCATGGAGGGGGTAAGTAAATAATTATCTGTAGTCCACTTATAATGGTGACACCTAACATCAAATTTCATAACATGTTCATTCACACATTAAATTCATAGACTAGTTGAATAATAAAAAATTGAAACAAAAATATATAATTTGATAAATAAATAAATCCCTAAATAAACTCAGCTTATAAATTGCCACCTGAGATCAAACAAACCTACTTCATCTAGAGTTAATTCCACTGAGAATGCTACTCACTAATTCAAATAAAATAATATTTGTTCACCAGACCCTAAGGGGAGCTTATAGATATATAATATAACAATGAACATGGATGGTGCACCTTATGATCTCTCCCTAAGAATCAAATACAACAAACCACACAACTATCATATTCTAGGACTCCAATAGCACAATCTAATCTAGTGAAATGTGTTGGGCATGTATTGTCTCAACAACACACTATATTATATGATGATTTTTAAGCTAAAAAATACCCTTTTGTTTTCTAATATAGTTGTGTTAAGTATATTCCAGGAACATATATCATGTTTTTGCCTTTTATGAATTAAAAATCTACAGGATGTGTTTTGGAAACATTGTTCAAACCCTACGTTCGGTGAATCAACACATAGAACATCATCCCTACACTATGTTGAATAGTATACGTATGGAGAGGAAAATCTATAATTGATATTGATTGTATGGATTAGAAACCCTATGTTCGGTAATCAATGAATTCATGAAATATCAACCCTATATTGGATTCTAGAAATAAAATTTATACCCAACTATTAGAAAGATGAATGTATGGTTAATCAATGCTTTGATTAGAATTTTATGCTAAAATGATGGATTTATTAATCATCATCCCTATTTTAATTTGATCCCTATGTTCTATATAGATAAAAGTATGGGTAAGGAACCATAGGTTGGTAGGAACCCTACACTACACAAAGAAACCCTATGCTATTCAGTTCAACCCAATGTTTTTCTACTCAACAGTGGAGTTTTAAATTCACAATTTTATCCATGTTTCATTCAACAGTCTTGAGAGAATTATAGTTTGATTGAAAGCTTATCTAGGATTGATTCAAATATCGTTATGATCAATTAAAATAACCCAATTCATTGGAGAGAATAACTCAAATTATTAAGGGAAGTTATGACTCCCCTTGTCAATTATAATTTTAATTTCCACGATCTTCTAATAAATTTTCATAGATATGTTCAATAAAAATAAATCTATTTATATGACAGATTTATTTTCAAATCATGTGTGTGGTGTATGTTATATATGTGATAAAGGTGATAAAAGTTTTTTTCATTCACACATTATAATGTATTTTAGTGAATATCTTTTACAGATATTACGAAACAAATGATTGACTTTTAGGATACACTTTAGAGATATACATGTTACTATATAATAATGTTATAAGATTACTACTATTGATTGTTGATAATCAAATTGAAGATCATTTGCAACCAATATTACTTTAGGATTACTATTTATAGGAGACTTTTGTTTATGAAGAAGAAGATATATCTACTATTAGTTGATGCTTCAATAATGTTTAATATCAACCCAAACCATAAAATAAAATTCTTTTCATTTATTGCAGTGTTAACTTCTCGTACATATTTTTTCTAATGTTTCAGCTTATTGTACTAAGCTGTAGATAATCGGTACTCTATTACAGAACCGGAAGGCTCTGCTTTTAGCATTATTGTATTGGTGTCAATTTCCTGCACTTAGTTGTGGATTTGAGGTTTTGGGGTAAGAGGAAAATGATAGTGAAATTCACCAAGCTCATAGAGATAGCATTGGTGGAGTGGACTAGTAGATATTTATGCCCCAAACCACTACATATTTAATGTTTTCTATCTTTCAATTTATTTTTAGCTCATTCTCTTTATAGAAGAAAATTCTTCACATCTGTATTATTCACAAAGGGATTCAAAATCCAGAATTGTGGAAGATTATTGAAAATACCCAATTCACCCCCTCTTGTGGTACACTGTACTATTCTGAACTAACAATTGGTAATAAAGGAAAGCTTTTGGGATAAGGCTATAGCAAGATGAAAATAATAAGTTCTTTAAAAAGAATATATCTATGGATGATCTAAAATATGGAATGTCTGTGTTTCATGATCCAAAAATTAATGGTGAAAATTATGGAAACTAAAAATCACAAATTATTATGTATCTAAAAAATCTGGGATTCAAATTTTATTCCCATATCATTACTCCTTCTATGAATCTTGAAAATCCAGTGACTTAGACTGTGGAAATAGATGTTTAATACGACATCAATTCAAAATAAAAGAATTTAATTATCCATAGACTTGGACCATGTGAGTTTAACTATGTATCACAATGTCCTACTACCTATGAAATGTGGAAAAATATTATATTTTCTTATAATGGAACAAAAAAATACAATACAGATGATCCATGCTATAGTTAAAATAAAATTTTACACCTCTAGAATGTTTGATGATGAAGGCATCACACAGATGAATGGAATATTAATTGAAATTTTCAATATTATTACTAACATGGGAGATCCTATTAGTCAATCTGATCTAGCACTGAAAGTACTCAGAGTAATTCCCTCTAAATGGAATAGAATATCTTTTTCTATCTGATGGTCATCATATATAAAGAATTTCATAATAGAGGGACTAATAGGAATATTGATAATATACAAATAAGATATGAAATATAGGGCTTAAGATCATAATATTTTCCTGAAAATAGAAAATACAGCCCCAAAAGTAACATATCATAAGCATAGTAGAAAATCAAAACAAGAATAAAAAAATGGAGAAAAAATCAGATTCCTCAAATATGAAAACGAAACTGAGTCATCTGTCCAGAAGGTTCCATAAATTATACAAGAATAAAAGAGGCTTCATAAATCCAATTAAGAAGGATAAGAAAAAACCTAAATAAGTTTGATGCTATGAATGAAAAAAATTGGGTCACATCAGAACTGATTTCCCTCAATTGGAAGATGAAACAAGAAGGATAGAAAATAAATATCATAAAAATGATGACTTTGAGAATTATGGAAAAAGAGAAATGAATGCTAGTTGGAGTGTGTTTTAATAATCAATAAGTTCATCAAAATCTGATTCAGATAATGAGAAATCAAATCTCATATACCACATGTGCTTCATGACTGAAGAAGAAGAGATAAAATCCTATTACTCCTTCGATTCTAAAAATAATAGTTTCTCAAATGATAAATTAGCTTCCTACTATTCAAGGTTAGAAGAGAAATATGATTATTTATTAAATAATCACAAATCATTGAAAAATATTCACAATTCTATTTTAGGTGAAAGAGATACTATGCTAAAACAAATTCAAGATTTATTAAAACATTTTAATTCTTCTGCATGAAATTGTATTGATCATGAAAAAAGGATTAAAGAATTGTAGGATGAAGTAGAGTCTTATAAAAGTAATTATATTATTTTTACTAAAGGATAAAAAGTTTTAAATGATATTCTTGGAAAGAATTTTTATTAAAAGAGAATGAATTTCAATAGGAAGTAAGGGTAAAAAATGAATACTGTATACAAATTATTTTGTGCCCAATTCAAAAAATGATACTTTTTATTATTGTGGAATTATAGGTCATGTCACTAATAATTGTTATTTGATAAATCCTTAAATTATTGTTATTAAAAAAGATTTTATTTCTAAAATTATGTCTGTAGAAAGTGATGTAAATTTTTTTAAAATTAGAAAAATCTGGATTTCGAGATCATTGCTCGCTAATACTATAGGTCCTATGAAATTATGGGTACCAAAACAAAAAAAATTAAATTATTTGGTAAGAAAAATGACAATTGATCAAGAATTCTATATGGTATATGGATAGTGGCTGTTCTAGGAACATGAGTGGATACTCATCAAATTTCTATACATCGACTAAAATTAATAGAGGATTTGTCACTTTGAGTTTCAATACAAAAATAAATACTGTTTGAGTTGGAACTATTTTAGATCCAAAGACTATCTAAATCAACAATGTATTGTATGTAAAAGGGTAAAAACACAACCTGATAAGTATTTCTAAACTTTGTGATAATGGTTTTTATGTTGACTTTTTAAACAATTTCTGCTCTGTTTTCAAAGGTAAAATGTTTAAATTTAGAGAATCAAGGACTAAAAATGTCTATATATTGGATGTAAATTCCCTGTGTAAATATAAATTGAATTGTTTAACTTCTAAGACAAATGAGCCATGGATTTTTAACAAATTCATGGACATTGTAAAGTATTTGGTTTAAATAAATTATCTACGAAACAATTAGTTTATTATTTTCCAAGTCTTAAATTTGGCAATGATATATTCTATGATGCATGCCAAATTGGAAAAAAAACCCAATAATATTTCAAATATATTAATAAAATGTCTACATCTAAACATTCAAAACTGATCCACATTGATTTTTTTGTACCATCCAGAGTAGAATGTTTGTCTGGTAAATTATATGTCTATATTTCAGTTGATGATTATTCTCATTTTACTTTGAGACATTTTCTGATGTTAAAAAATTATGTATTCACTATTTTTGATTTTTTTTACAAAATTTTTCAAAATTAAAAGGGTTTTAAAATATATACATTGAGAAGTGATCATGGTGGATAATTTTAGAATCAAGAATATTATTCGTTTTTCTCAAATTTGAGTATTAATTACACCTTTTATGCTCCGAGAACAACTCAACAAAATGTAATTATTGAAAGGATAAATAGAACTATTCAGTAAATGGATAGGACTATACTATTTGAATACAGTCTTCCTACCTATTTTTGGTCATAATATATAATAATATCCTACTATATCATGAATAGAGTCTTAATATGTCCTATTTTTAAAAGGAGACTCTATGAACTTTGGAATAATAGAAAACCTAAAATAATATCCTTTACGGTTTTTGGATGCAAGTTTTATATCATGAATACTAAGGACAACCTTGGTATGTTTGATCTAAAAGTTTATTAAGGAATATTTTTTGTATATTTTTTACCTCTAAACCTTATAGAGTATTTAATAAAAATTCTAGGAATTTTAAAGAATCATTTCACGTAAAGTTTAATGATATTAACCCTTTTATTAAAGAGAAAGATCAAACAGATGAAGTTACCTATTCATTTGATAACATGAGAATTGAAACACCTAAAGATGATTTGGAATATGATATTAATAAAATTTATTCCAGTTGAATAGAACATGAAATTGAAGAACCTAATTTTTTTTTACCTAAACAGACTAGAACCCTAAAGAACCAATCTTTATAAACTGTTATAGGAGGCCTAGGCACATGAATTAGAACTAGAAGAAATGTAGGGAACCTTCCTAAATTTTAATCCTTTCTATCTCAGTTGGAACTTAATTCTCTTTAATAAGACTTAGAAGATGATATTTGGATATTGGAAATTCAAGAAGAGCTATACTTGTTTAGAATAAATGATGTTTGAGAATTACTAGAAAGACCATCCAATTTTCCAGTAATAGGAACTAAGTGGGTCTTTAAAAATAAACAGGATGATAAAGGGATCATAAAGAGAAATAAAGATAGATTATTAGATAAAGGATATAATCATGAAGAAGTTATAGACTATAATAAATCCTTTATTCCTATAACAAGATTAGAATCTATTACAATCCTTTTAGCATATGCATCTCATATGAATTTTAAATTATATCATATGGATGTTAAATCCACCTTTTTAAATGAATATTTAATTGTTGAAGTTTATGTTGAATAACCTTCTTGTTTTAAAAACCCCCATAAACCAATTTCTTTTAAACTTACTAAATCTCTATATTTCCTTAAACAAGCACTTAGAGCTTTTAATGAAAGATTAAGTTCTTTTCTTTTGAAAAATGGATTTAATATTGGAATGGTATATCCAAAACAATTTAAGAAAACAATTTAATCTAATATTTTATTATTACAAATTTATGTTGATGATTTTTTTGGTTAAATGAATAAAAATATATATAATGATTATTCAAAACTACTAAAAAAGTATTTTAAAAGAGTATGATCGGAGAGTTAAATTTTATATTATGATTAAAATTTTATCAAAAGGGTTATGGAAATGTTTTAAATAAAATTAAATATATTATTGATTTATTAAAAATCATTGGACTTGAAAACAATAAGACTTAAAAAAGTCCTATTTTTACCAATATAAAACTCGATTTGGATGAAGCTGGAAAACCAGTTGACAACAAGTCAAATAGAGGTATTATTGCTAGTCTATAGAATCTTACTTCTAACAGTGGATAATTTATGTTTTCTGTATGATTATGTGGTAGATTTTAATAAAATCCAAAAAAAATCCCATCATAAAACTATTAAAGGAATTTATAGATATTTAAAAGTAACTGTTTTTCATTCTCTTTTTTACCCCCAAAACATCTGATTTTAATTTAATTTCATATTCATATGCTGACTTTGGAAATTTTAGATTATATAGAAAAACCACCTCAAGAACAAAAATAATTTTAGGAAAATATTTAGTATCATGTTTAAGTGATAAACAACACTCACTTTTCCTATCAATAGCTGAGGTAGAATATGTTTCAATTGGTAGTTGTTGTGAACAAGTATTGAGGATCAAAAACACCCTACTAGAATTTTGACTAAATTTTAATAATAAACCTATTTTATGTGATAATACTTGTGCTATAATATTTCAAAAAATACTATAATTCATTCTAGGACAAACAATATAGATATAAGGAATAATTTTCTAAGGGATCATATTCTTAAAAAGGAAATATCTTTATAATTTTTTAATACCAAATATTAATTAGCTGATATTTTCACTAAACCACTTACTAGTACACGTTTTGATTTCATTAAGGAGGGAGGGGTATAATTATTTAATTTTATATAAATTTTTAGTTATTTATTTTATTCATAATCATTCTAATTTTATCTTAAATAATTTGTATATATTATATTTAATTATTTATTTCACTTTATTTTAATCGATTATGTGTTAACTAGTTTTAAAAACAATTTATTTTTAATTTCTTTGTATTCATATTTTAAAATTAAAACATAATGAGTACATTCTCAATCGGTGTGAGGAAACTGTTTTCCTTCTCCCACTTTTCTCCTTCATGTCCTTTCAGTTTATAGAGTCTCCTGCATTCCAGTTTACCAGAACCCTAAACCTATGAACCTTTAATCCCAAAACCTTCAGAAATGGAAACACTAAGAAATCCTAAAGATGTTGATTTGGGTGTTTCTACTTACTTGTAAGTGAATTATCACAAATTGTTTCAAGGTATGATGATATATTTTGAATATTTATATAGACCAAATATTTTGTTAAAGGCAGCGATTATATTTCAAGGAATAGATTTTTATTTTGGATATAATAATACTCTTTTGATGTTAGAAATAAAATATAATATTTCTATAGAAATTCTATGTTCAGTTTTGGAATGGATGAAGACATTATGATCTCTATGATTCTTGATACTGAATTTTCTATTTCTTTGTTGGATATGGCTACAATTTTATATTGTCCCCCTGAGGGGAACTTCTATTTATACTTGATAAATATTGGTAATGAAAAATATATGTTAGAGGAAATTATGTTTTCCTTTTTGGTACATGAACCATCAAGAAATTAATGACCAGGTACCTCACTCTTGATAGAAAATTCATTATGAAGTTAATTTAAACTAGAATTTTGTTGATAATAGCTGATCTACATAAAGATATGCCCCTAGACATGTATGTTGTGTTTCTTTTTTTGAACCAAATTAAGTTTGATTTTACTCATTTTTTGATAAGTTATATAATTCATTGTTGTCACACATAAGAAAATATGGGATACTGTCCCTATAGAATAATCCTTTCCTTTTTGTTGCTTAGAAGTGGAGGAATTGAAAATATAAGTCTTGGATATAGATTTCATCGCACTAACGTTCTAAATGTGGGGACTTTAAAGAAGTTGGGATATGTTTGGAGTAACTCCTATAACAGTATTTTACTAGTTGGAGCTGAATAACAATAGAAGTTGATATTAGATGCTCCTTGGGAGTGTAGGATGATTCCATATGTTGGTTATGATAGATATAGGCTGAATAAAGAGGCCTAATATAGACCTAAAGAGGTTCATCTTGTTCAAAGAATAATAATTACAATCAACATTATTGAATTTATGGATGAAGATAAAAATGTAGTTGAGCATGGGGCTTAAGAGAATGAGATTGTTGACCTAGAGGATCACATATAAGAACATCATATGGAAGATGTCCCTAAACTTAAACACCTTTCTCTTATTGAACCTGATTCTATTGCTGCAGTATGATCTATATTTAGGGATAGATCAGAAGGTCATAGAGACCCAAATTTGGCTATTATAGAAGGTGGAAATACTATAAGTTATATCACTCCAGAGTCTTCTAGATCTTTTGATAAATCTTTAATTAAAATGTACATTAATTTAGAGATATCGAAATTATCTTTGAGAGAAGATTTAAAATATGAGAAAAAGAAGTAGGAGTAATTAAAAAGTTAAACAACTCCAAGATTTGAGGTTGAATACCTTTAGACTCAAAACAAATATGTTCAATGAAATTTAATTTTAGTGAATAATGTTAAATATTTTATCACTTCTTTAAGTAGAGAGTTCAGATATTTGAATGATGTGTCTCTAAAAAAGTATTATTTTGGTGAGATGAAGTTTATTTTGGGAAAATAATTTCAATCTATCAAGGATAGTCATTAGGCTTCATCCTCTACACCTCAACCAACTTCGCCTTACTTGATTAAAAAGATTTGAATCAATAACTATTGTGGTGGATGAATTCAACAATATATTATACACTCTCAAGTGTGACAGTACTCCTCTGAATGTTCTTCTAGACAATCAGAAAGATTTTGTTAGTTAGTTGAACTCTAATGAATCTTATTTGGGACCGGTTATTCATCAATTTAGAGATAGATTAACAACCTTTATTCAATCCTTAGAAACATTGAATGAGTTTGTTAAGGAAAACTTTGTATAAAGATTTTTGATAGGATAATATTCAAATACGCTGTTATAGAAGTGGACGAATGTCTTCAATAACCATTTTCAGAGTGTTTTGGTGATGCTGGTTGAAATTCATGAATTTTTACGACTATTCCTCATTTGGCTGCAGAAACCACTACCCATGGAGATGCTGGCCAATGAAAAAAATCAGATTTGAGCCCCTAATTTTGAAGACATATTTAGTTTATTATTCGATTTATTAATTCTTTTTCATGAATATTTTCTTGTTTTTTTAACTTTACTTTACTTTTATATTTTTTTCATTTTAGGTTGTTTTCTATTTTTCTTATTGTTTTATTTGTGTTTAAAGTTACACTACCATGTCATATATCTTATTTTTCTAAGATTATAATATAACATTTATTTAAATGTTAGTGCTATATGAATATGGTTTATATCATTTTCTCTTTGAAACATTCTTTTTGATATCACAAAAAGCGGTATAATATTTGGGAAACATATATTTTTATGAAAAAACCCTTTAAAAAAAAAATAGTTCTATAAAATAAAATTAATTTTTAAACTGTAATCTTTCTTTTAAATGTGTTTACAAGTCCTATATTTTCTATTAGCAATATTATTGTGTCTTTGATCATATAAAATGGTTTTATTTTTTGGAATTTATTGTCTCAACAATACTCCATATTATAGGATTATTTTAATTCTCACAAATACCCTTGTTTTTTCTAATAAAGTTGCATTATGTATTTTTCAGGAATATATATCATGTTTTTATTTTTGAAGAAATTAAAAGATATGGGATGTGTTCTGGAAACACTGTTCTAACCCTGCAATCAACGAATTAATATATGAATCATCATCCCTACGCTACACTAAATAGTTTTTGTATGGAGTGGAAACTCTACATTAGATATTAAGAATATGGATTGGAAACACTATGTTTGGGAGTCAACAAATGTATAGAATATCAACACTACATTGGAGTCTAGAAATACTATTTATATCCTACATTTGGGAAATTGAACGTACGGTTAATCAATGATACACTTGTAATTTTATGCTGAATGGATGAATGTATGGATCATCATCCCTACATTACTTTGATCCCTATGTTATGTAAAGATGAAAGTATGGATAAGGAACTATATGTTGGTAGGAACCTTATGCTATTTAAAATAACCCAATGATATATAGTTCAACCCTACATTTTTCTACTTAGCAGCAAAGTTTTGAATTCAAGATTTTTTCCATGTTTCATGCAATGGTCTTGAAGGAATTAAAAGGTGATTGAAATATTCTCTACAACTGATTCAAATCTCATTATGATCGATTAAATGAATTTTATTCATCATATAAAATCACTCATGTTCTTAATGTAAGTTACGACTCCCCTTCTCAATTATGATTTGAATTTATGCGATCTTTTAGGCTATTTTCTGGGATCTATTCAATCGAAATAAATCTATTTATATTATCAAAGTATTTTGAAATCAAGGGTGTGATGTATTGGATATA
The DNA here is from genome assembly GCA_963277665.1 of Viscum album. Classification (NCBI taxonomy): domain Eukaryota; kingdom Viridiplantae; phylum Streptophyta; class Magnoliopsida; order Santalales; family Viscaceae; genus Viscum; species Viscum album. The sequence goes on along the minus strand of OY728143.1, from coordinate 1,664,183,045 downwards.
CACGATACAAGTAATACTATTTTTATTCATTCACACATACGACCTTATTGTTGTGAATATATTTTACAAATATTCCTTAGAAAATTATGGACTCTAATGATACACTTTGGAGATATACATGTTACAATCTCTTACTGTTATAAGATTACTACTGCTATTTATTGATATTCAAATTGAAGATCATTTGAAACAAGGGTTTTTTAAGATTTAATCTTTCATCAAAACTTTTATTTCTGAAGAAGAATATCTATCTACTATCAATTAATGATTTTGTGACTATAAAGATCAATCCAAACCATCAAATCAAATTCTTTTGATTTATTGGTGTATTAATTCCTCGTACTCAGTTGTGTAAAGTTTCAGCTACCAGTACATAGATGTGGATAAAAAGTTCTCTATTATAGATTCAGAAGGATATGTTTTGAGCCTTACTATGATGGTGTCATCTACCTATACTATTTTTTGGATTTGGTGTATAGTGATAGAAGGGCCTGGATAGTGTAATTCACCAAGATCATACATAGAGCATTTGTGGAGTTGACTAGGGAGTATTTATACCCCTAACCACCAAAAATTTTATTTGTGTTACCTCTTTTATTTTAGCCGCTACTCATTCTCTTTAAAGAAGAAAATGGTTCATATTCACAAAATTCACAAATGGATTAAAAATCCAAAATTTTGGAAAATTATTAAAAAGACACAATTCAACCCCCCCCCCCCCCCCACTTGTGTTACTTTGTATTATTCCAACCTAAATACAGGAACCCTAGGTAAACACTAAATAATATATAAACATTCTAGTATTTCTTAAAAACTATCCATGCTATATAATCTATCATTTAAGGAGAACCACGACATCCATAGGGCCACAATCCACCATCCGGGAGCACTCAGCATCTGCAAGCCACTAACCCCTATCCAAACTAAACTAATAAACTAGTTATTGAACTCATGAAAATAATATATTAGATCCTTAAGACCCAGATAATAAAAATAATTATATGTGATCATCTAATAAAACTCCAAGAAAATACCTTAAACTATAATGACCAAACATATCCTCTCACCACCAATACCTTATAAAGAAACATCCTCTATCACACATGCAATAATTATTCAAAAAAAGGATAGATAAATTCCCAAACCCATAATAATCAATGTTGACTCCTAAGGACCAACCACCTATAGGGTTAACAAAATTTGGGGTACCCACAATGGTCCATTGGATCACATCATAACTAGGTTTCCCTAGAGGGGGTCATCCTTCACATGTAGAACATCAAGTCAAACTGGACAAAATAAACTTTATCCATCCTCTATAGGACATAAACCAACATTGATCATCACCTTTCCCACATGATAATTCTATAAGGCCCCTCAGAGCCATCTCATTTTCTACTCAATGACACATGACCATACCAAAAACACTATAGTATAATATCATCCCATAGGATATAAAAAATAAAAACCTCAAGCAATGGTTCTGATCATCCATTAACCATTAGAATAATATCATACTAATACTTGGTATCCCCAATACAATTCATCATTAAAACTCACCACCCTTACATGGGCCTCACACCATAATTTCTTAAAGAGGAGTCTAAGATAATAACCTTAAGGGAATCCTCCTTCCATAACTCTTCCAACTCTAAATCATCTCACCAATGGACCCTAACCATCCAAAGGTCCTCAGCATCATGTATTGTGTTCAAAAATACTCATAATGGACTATCCAAGAGGACAATTCGAACTCCATGTTGACAAAACAAGAGAGGAACCTTCAAATGGAAATTATACAGCGTTCAACTCATTTACATGATGTATACCACCGACAATATTCTCTGGTCATGTCACTATTCTCAACCTTGAATGTACATATCAATTAAATGTCATCTATCCCTCATACATGGTGTGTAATACACCCTATGTTCTTGTCCAGGTACCTCACATAGGTCCCATCCAAGAACCCCACATGATTTTTTGTTGTGTATCTCAAATAGGATCCTCTCATGTACCTTACATGGCCATGGTCCCCACATGGGGTGTCTGGATAAGCCCCCAACTACACTCTAACTCATCATAAACACCATTTACAAATGGTTTACATGGTGTGTAGTATTGTCTTCCTCAACTCTCCAAATATGAAGAACAAACAATGTGTGTTACTAAACTATAAGTCATGTGATCAGGTTTATAAAATGAAAACACCCCTTTTGATCACCACAAACCCCAGCTTCTCCCTATTTAAACCCACAATGAACTTAACAAGCTCTGAGTTGGACAATTAACAATTTGAAAATTAAAAAAATAATACATATGGATTTTTGGATAAAAATAAAAATAGGTCTATCCTCAAAAATAAATTTCATAGATCTACTCCTGATCTATGTTTTTCACTAACCACATCCCAATCCAAAATAAAATTCACTCCTCATATGAATCCTAAAAAGCCCTATCTACCTTACCTATATCAATTGGTCGTGTGATATACGTGATACCCTCCCTATCAGTGTACATAGAAAGGAATAAGGGGGAAGAAAAATAAAATAAAATAAAAATCAAGGCTCCATAAATGGTTCAACCGCAATTCTATAACCTGAGTGAATATTATACCTCACCTAGGTAAAAACCCCATATTCAGAACTCAAACACAATGTTCGACATTAAATTAAAGACATCATTTCTGAGATATCACCATTCATACATTTGAAAATAATTAATTTTCAAAAATATGGGGAGTGGTTAGAAAATATTTATGTGATCATCTACTATGAGAAATTAATATTCCCCCACTATTATATAAGAAAAAAAATTTCAATTTCACCTTAAATTCCCTAACCTTAAAATATATGTATCATTAAATTTTTTTTATTTATACAAAGAAAAAAAATTTGTGGCATAAATTAGTATAATATTTGAGAAATACTATATATTTCAAGGTGTCTGTGGGTGAACATTTCAACATAGAAATGATAATTACCATAAAATATATATTTTTTGATATAGAAGTTATTCTAGTTCCACAAAGAGTTGTGTACGAACGGCCAACTCATGATACACAAGAACCTAAAAGGTCCGCTAAGATTCTTCAGGAGCCCAAGAAATATATATTTCTTATAAAAGATGATAATTATGTAATGTTCATAGACGATGAACCTACTACCTAATAATATTCCAATGAAAATTATAATTTTAAGTGATTTCTAGAATATATAGACTCAAAATTGGACTCCACATACACTAACCATGTTTGGATATTGTTGGATGCACCATAATGGAAGTGACCTATATGGGGAAAGTGTGTTTTCTATAAGAAAAATCACATAGATGGTTTAGTGTCTACCTACAATGAATTTTTGGTTATATAGGGTTACAAAAAATTTCAAGGTATTAACTATGAATATATTGTTTCCCTTGTTGTGATGGTAAATTCTAAAAAGATATTTATTTTCATAATAGCTCATTTTGATTATGAAATATATCAAATGGGTATCAAAATCCCATTCCTCAATATAAATTTAGTCAAAAAAATGTATATGATACAACCTGAAGGTTCTTAAGTGTCAATTACTCTTTCAAGGTGTGTAAGTTGCAGCAATCCATTTATGTAATCATGTAAGCTTCTTTATAATTCCCAAAGATTTTATTATATATCATTCATTTAAATAATTATATTGTGTTTGGAAGCTTTCTCTACATAAAACACCAAGCACAAACAAGCAGTGACATATTAGATGAATATTATTAATAAAATTATATAAATTATAAAACATATAATAAATAAAAATATATTAATCAAATAATTTTTTTACACTTATAAGATAAATAATTAAAAAGATTTAATATTAAAATAGATTATCCTTTTTTAAATAATAATTTTTTAAATTTTTTTATATTTAATCCTAATAAATTAAATTCACCACGTTAAAAACTATTATATTTAAAAATATATATTAACAATATTTAATTTAGAAACTCATATAAAATAATATAAAAAACACATAAAAATACCATTTTTTAATAAAAACATTCTCCATTTATATTTGCAATATTCATTTAAAAAATAAAATTATAAATTTTAGAATTTTATTTTTAAATAATAAACTTATGTTTAGAATTAATCATTTAAAAATTAGCTTAGATGAAATTGATGAGATATTTATAAAAAGATTTAATTTTGGGTGAATAGTGAAAAATACCGATTTTGTAAATACTGTCACTTTTATGACATTTTCATAATACAAAAATAATTTGAAATTTAATGAAACAATTTTTATATAAAAAATATATTTTTATAAATTGAAATAAATCATTTAATAATACAATTTTGAATTTATAAAACCCATGTTTGACCTTTTAGAAACTTAAGTAATATTTTAATCAACTTAACACAATTTCTTTCTATTTATTTTAATTAATTATCAACATGGTGGAATTAAATTTATCATTATTTTTATTTAAAAATAAATATTATTATTTTATTAATAATCTAATTAATTTAAAATAAATCATCAGGATTGATAATTTTATCTTAATTAAATTTTTTAAGCATAAGAAATACACTTTTTTTCCTAAAATGGTTTTAACTTGTTATATGCATTAATATAAAAATTAATTTCTATCGCACTTATAAATTTTATATAAAAAATGGATTTAATATTTTGAATCATTAGTTCTAAATTATGTAATAAGTCCAATTTTATTTCCTGGCTTCAAAAGTAAATTACTTGGGTAAAAATTAGTTACCACATTAAAAAATTATAAAGGTGAAAAATATAAGAGTAAAATACATATAAACATGGTGATTTTTTAAAAAATATATATATATTAGGCTTTATAAACCTTAAAAATTACTCATATCCTCTAATTTCCATTATTGGATCCATTTTACATTTTAATAGTGACTTTTCCTTTTATATTATAATACAAATGTCACTACTCCCCCTTGTAAAAGGATCCATCACCCCTCACTTCTACTCAAACAACAAACCTTTTTATATTTAACCAAAACATATAAAATAACTCACCAAGTATCTATACATTTACTATAGGTTTTTCCTTATAAAAATACCACCTCTTAAATACTTAATCCAATTTTCAAAGGAGCTCTTCCAAGGAGTGAGGTAAAATTATCAACTACTCCTCTTTCATTTCTATTCCTTTATTTATTCTACTACCTGCTCCAAATATATTATACCCATATTTAAATAATTTCATTATCATCATAATTATACTTAAATTTTATTATTTTTATGGTATGACTTTTTTCTACCTCCATCCCAACAATTTGAAATACTAAAACATCACTTATCTTACATATAAACTACTACCTCCATAAGAAATGTGATATGTATTTCATAACCAACATACATTACATATTAAAATGGAGTATTTAAGGACTAAATATGATATTTAAAAAATTATTTCTATTTTTAAAACATAATCAAGTTCCCACCTTCTTTAAATTCTATGGAAAATTAGAATATTTCTTGTGTGTACATGTAGACTATTGCCTCTATGAAGAAAAAAAAATCATTTTTCATCTATAATTTTATACATAATATATATCTCTTATAATATTATTAAAAACATAAAAAACAACAAAAAAATATCATTCAACTATGTTAATAATGATATTATTATGAAGGATTAACTTTCAAAACCATACTTACCCATTGATTATAACACATTCTTATTTAGGTATGTTTAACCACATATGTGAAAAATGAAACAAATTTTACTATGAATGAATATGGAAACATGACTATTGATATTATTATACATAAATAAGAAAATGATTTTTTGTAAGGCTTTCTTACACTTCATTTCATCAAAGGAAATGAAAATATTATAAACAAATACCTTAAGTATGTTCAAGAATTAAAAATCCCCAAGAAGGATCAAAGAGACCTGCACTCAAGGGCTACGCCCAAGGCTTACGACCGAGACCTTCACACAAGAAGACCTGTAAAACCCATCCTTCAGGGAAACAATGGTAAATACACTACTATATAGAGGATCTACACCAAGAACCTATTCTTGGGACCTATGCAAGAAAACTCCTTCGACTAGGGACACTTTTTACCTATAAATAGGGCCCTTGGGATTCCATTTTGTGTGACTGAAAATTCAGAAGAAATTCTAGATCTTTGGTTATGCAGAACCATTTCATGGGTCCCATGAATCTTATCAGGTAGCTCTTCAAAACCCTTGAGAATAACTAATAAAAGGGGATATGAAATATCAATGTCCCTTAAGTTTCCCATGAACAAAAAACTTGTACGAGGAACCTTTTTCCTATAGTAGGAAACCACCAACATGAGCTCCCTAACATAAGAAAAGACCTTCATAGAACTATCCATGGAAACCTAAATTGACCCGTGGTGCTTAAGATAATTCTTTACACAAGTTTCGTTTCCTAGGAGGTCCATTTCTCAAGGGACATTCAGCTTGAATAGGCCTATTCTTCCTTGGGTGATGCACATTCGATTTGTCTAAGGAACTGTGGAATGAAATTTCACCAGGAACCTATGATAAGCACCTATGCACAGAAATTGCGTAATCCTTCTTGGTTTACCCTAACCTCCATCCTATGGGATCCACTTATTAGTACTTTCTAAAATACATCCATGGTGGTTCCTATCCTACTTTGGATCCTTTTTCTAAGAGTAACCAAAATGAAACCTCCACCAATGCCTCCTTATTTTCACAACCATATTGAGTGGTACACCAATGTGTCTCCCATTTGGGTGTGTATTCCTATGGTCAGAGGTTTCCCACACATGTTTGGTAGACCATTTAGGGTCCTCAGGGTGAATGTGAGTGTGTATCCCTATTGTCAAGTGGACCCATACCCTAGGGACAATGTCAGGGACTTCCCGGTCTTGGATACTAGGGTTAGGAATGACATCGTCCTCAATCACTACGAGACCAACTCAATGAGAATCCCTAGTGGAGTAATCACCTATCATTTCTTATAGAGGGTTGCAATCATTCTCCTCTCTACCTCATGGTCGCTGGGTCAAAGAAGTGATGGGTACTGGAGTCCTATCTTATCCATCCTACTCACTTTCCTCCTCAACCACCATACCTTGGACCAATTCCCTGGAAATTGAAGAGCAGGAAGTATTGGACCCTTGTCCTCTTACACTGTCATCCTTCTCCTCTTCTAGCAGTAAAGGTGGAAAAATGTTTGGTTATCTAGATCTTACACTTCTTCATATTTCTCATGTTCATGAATGACTTTTCATGACTTGTGTGCTTATATTATGGACATGGTCAAGGATCCCACATGGTAAGATTCTTTTTCAGCAGATAATTTTCTTATATACCTTTCTCTTTCCTTCCATTAGAGTGCATCCGTATGGATGAGTCTGAAATGCCATGTATTCAATCTCATGGAAATGTGGATTGTGTGGTTTACCATATCTTATGTTTCCTCTTGTTTCTCACACTGAGATTGAATCGCATGGGATTAAAGGTTGATTGTTGTATTATCATCCACATGATATCAAACCTCCAGGGAATCCCCCTTAGGAATAATCCCTAATTCAAATTATCTAGGGAAGCCTCAAGGCATATTCCCCAACACTATTAAACTATTATAACTTTGATTCCTTGTATGGTCATGATACATAGGACTCCCACCTAGGGCCTAACCTCAATGGGAATACTCCTTAAGTGTAAGCCCTAATTTTCATCCCATTTACAAGGGAAACATAAGTGCATAAGCCCCAACTAATAAACTAAGAGAACATTGACTCCTTCTATAGTTAGTATATGTAGGATACCTTCCTAAGGGATGAGCTAATTGGGAATCCTTAAGAGGATTAATCCTTAATTATAACCCCCAAATAACCATAGGTAATCCTCTTCAAGAGTAATCCCCAACTTAATGCTCTCAAGGGGCTATATTCCCCTATGAGACAAAAGTTTGAGGGCCTCCATAGGAATGGATCCTCACAATAGAACTTTGTGGGATTTGATTCCCCTCTAAATGAGATATGTAGGAAGCCTCCATGAGGTCCAAACCAAACACTCCAAATCAACCGTAATCTCTCTAGGCCACATTCCTTATAGGTTCTTATTCAACCGTGGAATCTATATCCCTTCCAAGTTATCTAGGACACTTCAGCATAAGTACTATACTAAATATTGACTAGGCACCTTCTGCTTAGACATCCTTGCCAAATTACGTTTAACTGTATGGTTGAGTCCTTATGACATGACATTAAAACCTATTCTATTCCCCATTAAGCAGTACCAAACTGTGTGGGATAGATTCCATTAAAAATGATACGTTGGAATCACATTAGTGTGTTTGATCCCAACATCAAAAAAACTCCCATCTCCATAGATGTTGATACACTCTAGGGAACCCCCTTGAGTGGCTATAAAACAAGCATCATCATAATAATGACCAATTAATATCTATGTAATACATAAGAGGATACCACCAATGGAGATCCTCAGATTCATACAGATATCTCCAATAATGAAGAACCATGGATGCATAAAGATAATTCTAAAGATCTATACATGTTAATAATTGATTTTTAAATCTGGGATGACCCACATCATATTTGGGAATCAATAAAGGAATCATGAAAATTTCCTAAATCTATAATCGAGTCCTGAAGTAAGAAATAATTCCCCCAAAAGTGTATGATGAGCCTGACCTCCTATCCTCTCGTCCAATGTGAGTTCGGAGGAATCATTAGCCAAAATCCCTAATGAGAACATACCTTTTGGAAAGTAGGTCCCTTTGGATAGGAAACCATTGGGTTTTTCCATTTCCATGAACAAACCCATTGGAAACCATTCATAAATAGAAAATCATGGTGAGGTGATAATTTTAAGGGGACCAAAAAATGGTGAACCCTATGTGAATCCTTAACCAAGATGATAGTATCTCCCATTTTCAAGCCCCATTAACATGATAAAAGAGGGCCAAAAAGACAATAAATATGGAATGAGTTCATTCAAATGAGATTTTTATTTGACAGATTTTTCTGGTTTTTTTATTATACATCCAGTCACTTACTATCATAGATCCCATTATTTCAATGGCACCATTCCAGCTTTCATGAACAAATATTCAAGTTAGTAATTATACCATATCTTCTTCAAAAAAAAGGCCTCCATCACCAACCCATTGTCTTCAATAATAGGTCTCTAATGTAATAGTTCGGGAGTACAATATGTAGGTTCCAGGCACAGCAGAAGCACGTTGGTGGGTTCTCCCAGCTTTAATTTTAACATTAACAACGATAAATATCAGATCCATCACAATATAAAACCTTGGATCTTCGGAATAGAACGAAGAACGGGAAACAAAATAGGGATTCCTAGAACCATAGATATAGGATCATCATATGTTGGTTATAATTAATTTAATTAATTGAAAACAATTACCTTGATGCAATTATTTCTTCATTGATGTCTCCGATCACGATTCGATGTGATCCGTCGTTGCGTCGTAGAATCTAAGTGTAGTATTCCACTATCAGTGATCCGTACGTGCTCCACGTATCTCTGGACATCACTGAAGGGATCTCCGAGTGCTAGCATGGAAGAAACTTCACTTGCAATGTCTTCCTTCTATCACCCTGATCTAGTGGTGGTGGATCTCTCTCGGCCTTGAGAGTGTTCTTGGAGGAAGGAGTTCTTTCTTCCTTGAGAGAACTCTCCAGAATTGTTGTGCACAACCATTGGGGGAAAGTGTTGGGGTTCTGAGGATATTTATAATTGTGTTTGAGGTTATAAAGTTATTACAATAAATAAATGTGTTACGCGTTTTATTTATTTCATTGAATCTTATTGAAAAACCCCCATGTCGAATGATTAATTCCTTAACATGTGACAAAACTGATTATAATAAATAACATTTAATAAAATGATATTATTTCCTGAAAATCCTGACTAGAAAAACTACATGTCGTGTAATCATTAATAAACAAAGTGTACTCATTTTCCATAAAACTACACGGTTTGTATATTCAATATACACGGCCTATACTTTTATCTTCCACTTTTCTTTATTTCCTACACCACATTTATTATACCTTCAGTAATGGCTATTTATTTCATAAATAAATATAACTGCATTACTCCCTAATAAGTATTATTTCATCCATAATATATTCACTCAAATAACTAGTGTCTAATTAAAAGTGATCAAGAATCCTTAAATAATTATTAAACCACATTCAATAATAATCTTTATTTAACATGTTAAATTCATATTTAACTGAGATACATGGACACAATTAGTGTGTGACCCTCTAAGACTCTTTCTTATTAGAGTTAGGTGGGCATGCATGAAGTCCAAGATTATTGTCTAGAAATGGGTCAAGGAACCCAAGAGAAATAAGTTGGCTCTACATTGATGTGTCACCTCATACGAATGCTTACCATGTAATAAAATCCCTCTGTCATGATATCTCGAATCAAGCGGGTTTCATGCAATTTCCATCAACCTATGTGCTCGATTATTCTTTCTTTGACTTTCTGGAATTGCACCTGCCCATACCTTACCATGGCCATGGATTTATTTAGGCTATCTCAATTCCATCAAAGGGCCTGATATATCTATATACATTATGGAACAGAAGGGACAAATCCTTTCTTGCATTATCTATTTATGTAGTATTACTCCTGATGCACCCAACGTATCCTACCTCACTGCGAACAGTGTGTCGTCAAAATTTTCATCAATACATCTAAGTGTGCAAGATGTAATACCCATTAATAACAATCTTAATGTCTAAGTACCAATACACATGTTATCATATAGGAACATCCAATGACACAATAAAAATGTGAATTTCCTACTAGCGGGTGTCGTTCTCATAATTTCCTCCTGGATTTTACTAAGGGCGCATACCATGAGATGGTGCCTCAATGTTTTATGAGTCCTCATCCCTATTGGCCTGTATTATTTTTGTCCCTCAAATAAAATCATCCGGACATAGAACATATATTCAAGAATAGCTTTATGGAACTTCCGGGTTCTCATCATAGCAGGGATCTACTATGACCCTTTAATGCAACAGCTATCCTTAGGAGACACTACTAGAAATAAGGGCTTTAGTGGCTGCCAGATAGCATCTGCCAAACAGAAGTCATTTTTGGCCTATCTCTAAAGCCTTTAGTGGCCACCATTTTGCATCCTCTAAAGATCAACACAAAAAAATGCGATTTTCGGTCTATGATGCAGTAGGCAACATGGATGTTGTCCACCAGCTTGGCTCACCAGCTATGGAAGATGCACGGTGGACGGGGAGGGTTCGGTTTGGTTAGGGGGTCTTTTGTGGTGGGGTGATGTCGGGGGGAGACCATAGGGTCGCGGGAGGTGCAATGATGTGTTCGGGATGACTACAAGTGAGGCGGGGGTGGGGCAGTAGGGGGCGGCGTGGCGGCGTGGCGGCGGGCAGCGGGCGGGGAAGCGGTGGTGTTGCAGGTCTTGTTGAAGAAGACGAGGGAAAAATCCCGCTGATGTTTTACTTTAGTATTAGCGGCAGCCATTTGACAGACGCTAATACACCCTTTAGCGGTCGCCAAATGGTGGCCACTAATACAAGCAACCAAAAGGCAAGAAAAATCCCTCCATATTTTATTTCAGTATTAGCGGACGCCATTTGGGGGCCGCTAAAACTAACGCATGCAACTACCCATAATTCAAGTAGTGACATTTTCCCATACATTGTCACATAGAAGAACAATCAATATGTGATAACGCTTTTATTAATGAATAAATTACAAAGTAGTTTGTTCTAGGCCACCAACTTAAACAGACTCCCACTTGGACTAGAGCCAACTTCTAAAAAATTTAAACCGGCTAGCTCTCACGTGATATTCATGCTTCTGCTGAGATAAAACTTTAGTCATGGGGTCCTCCACGTTCTCTTATCGTGGACACTATACTCACTGCAACTTTACCCCTTTGATAGAAATCACTCAAGAGGTGATACTTCTAGAGTATGTGCATTGTCTGTTGATGTGACCTTGGTTCTTTTTCAAGAGCCATTGTTGTAGTATTATCAAAATACAATGCAATGGGATCATTACTATTAGGCACCACATCAAGATTTTGGGCAACGTTCCGAATCCATATGGTTTCATTGGCTGCATCAGAAGCCGCTATATATTCAGACTCCACTGTAGAATCATCAACAATTGGCTTCTTTGAACCCTTCCAGCTCATAGCTCCTCCACTGAGACAGAAAACATATCCAGATTGCGACTTCAGATCATTCGGATCTGTCTAAAAACCAGCATCAGCATACCCTCTAATGACAAGCTCCTCTTCTCCTCCATACGCAAGGAACATATCCTTAGTTATTCTCAGATACTTATGGATAGTCTTAACAGTTGTCCAATGATGTTCTCCTCGATCTGCTTGATATCTTCCTACCATGCTCAATGCTTAGGCAACATTGAGCCTAGTATATAACATGGCATACATGATTGATCCAATAGCCAAAGCATATGGGTTATTACTCATTCTATCTTTCTCTTGTTGTGTCTGGGGACACATTTTCTTAGAAAGATGTAATCCATGTTACACTAGAACCAATCCACTCTTGGATTGTTCCATACTAAATCTCTTTAGTATCTGGTCAATGTATGTACCCTGACATAGTCCAAGCAGCCTCTTGGATCTATCACGAATGATCTTGATCCCTAGAATGTAGGCTACTTCTCCTATGTCCTTCATGGAGAAACACTTGTTCAACTAGTCCTTAACTGACTGTAATACTACTAAATCATTTCCAATAAGTAATATGTCGTCAACATATACTACTAGAAGAATGATCACATTCCCATTAAACCACTTATAAACACATGGCTCACATTCATTTTTAATGAAACCAAATTCCATTATAGCTTCATAAAATCAATTTTTCCATGACCTAGATGCTTCCTTCAATCCGTAAATGGATTTCTGTAACTTGCAAACCCATTTGGCTTCACCTAGTGTCACAAACCCTTTTGGTTTGGTCATCTAGACATCTTCCTAAAGGTTCTTGTTAAGGAATTCTGTTTTAACATCCATCTACCAAATCTCATTGTCATAGTAAGATGCTATGGAAAGTATGATTCTTATGGATTTAAACATGGAAACTTTTCAGAAGGTTTCATCATAGTCAATTCCTTGATGCTGTCTGAATTCTTTAGCCACTAGTATTTCTTTATAGGTGCTAACATGACCTTTCATGTCCAGTTTTCTCTTGAATACCCATTTGCATCCAACATGATTTACATCAACTAGCTCATCGACCAGAACCCAGAGTTGGTTCTGATACGTGGAATCTATGTTAGAATTCATAGCTTCTAACCATCTTGCAGCTTCTAAGCTTTCTACTGCTTCCATGTAGGGGATAGGTTCATCATTGTCCAATAATAATGATTCACCATCCTCAGTGACTAGGAAACCAAATATCTATGGTTCCCTTACCTCTCTTGAGCTCCTACGCAGTGCTTGTGTTTATGGAACCTCATCCACAAGGACCTATGTAACTTTTTCCTGTACCAACTCCTATATATCTTGAGAATTAACTTCGTCGAAGTCAATCTTGCTCCCACTATCCTTTTTGAGGATGTGCTCCCTCTTAAGAAAGATGGCTTGTCTGGAAATAATCACTTTCTTGTCTTGAGGGTTATATAGGTAATATCCTTTAATTTCCTTGGGATATCCTATAAAGATACACCACATGGCCCAGGGTGCTAGTTTGTTTCTGAGAAGCCCTTAAAAAACGCCTCGCATCCCCATACACATGTATGTGAAAAAATGGGTTTCTTTCCATTCCATAACTCGGAGGGAATTCCATTTTCCGCCATAGTTGGTACTCAGTTTAATGTGTATGATGCATTTTGTAATGCATATCCCCAAAAGGATAATGGAAGATCCGCATGACTCGTCATTGACCACACCATAGCCAACAAGGTGTGGTTCATCCTCTCACTAACTCCATTCCATTGTGGTGTATAAGGAGGAGTGAGCTGAGATAGAATCCCAGACTCCTGTAGAAGATAGATGAACTCTTGGATTAGATATTCTCCATCTCGATCTGATACAAGTTTCTTTATCTTCTTACCAAGCTGATTCTATACTTCATTCTCGAATTCCTTAAATTTCTCTAAGGCTTCTGAATTATACCTCATTAAGTATACATTTCCATATCTACTCAAATCATTAGTAAAAGTAATTAAGTAATAATATCCACCACTAGATTCTACTAGAAATGGTCCACACACATCCGTGTGTACCAATCCAAGAAGCTTTTTGGCCCTTTCACCTTGCCCACTGAAGGGCGTCTTGGTTATTTTTCCTTGTAAACAAGCATGACATCTATCAAGTGGGTTTAGCTCAGCAGAGTCTAAATGGCCATCTTGGAAGAGCTTTGTCAAGCACTTCTCATTTACATGACCGAGATAGTGATTCCACAACTGGGTGATGTTTGAGTCATGTGATTTTGTTTCATTATCGATTGCCAACATTTGGTTTTCGTAATTTAATACATACAAACCATTATTTAAATGTGCCATACCATAACATATGTTGTTATTGTAAAAGAGACAACCCTTATTTCCAAACATGAAAATAAATCCATCCATATCCAAACAGGATATAGAAATTATGTTCTTGGTAACACTAGGCACATAATAAAAGTTATGTAAAACAAAAATCATTCCAGTCAGCAATGAGAAATTGTAGTCACCGGTAGCCAACGCAGCCATCCTTGCACCATTGGAAGCTTGAAGATCCACCTCTCCTCTGGCAATATTTAAAAATCTACTTGGTTCTTTCATTTGAATTTAGATGTGAGCCCAACAAGCTATATCTAATACCTAATGTGTAGAAATAGAAATATTACACTCGATAACGAATGCACCATTAGTGTCCCCATGCTTCTGGGTGCAGTTCCTCTTCTAGTGGCCTTGCTTTCCACATGAAAAACACACCGCCTCTGATTCCTTGACCTACCTCTAGATCATCCCCTTCTTGGAAGGACGGTTCTCGGGGGCTTGAGACCATTTATAATTCTTTGGCCCCTTTTCCTTGTCTTTCCTTTTCCTATTCACCATAAGGACAGTGGGTTTGTAATGCCCTATAACACCCCGACCCCAGTTACCAAGATTCAGTGCATTATTGCGTAACATTTTCATGATCACAAAAGATCAAGTCTCGAAAGACTGGTTAGTTTAGTATCCTTGAAAACACTATATACATTCATAAATGATACATTACATAGTAAAGTGAAAAAAAATAACATAGTCTCTATAGTCCCCACTTCTATCTCCTTAAGACATTCCCTGTAGGTCAGTCATAAAATATTTCTCCCCATCCTGGGAAAAATAAAACATTGAAAGGGGTGAGCTCAGATGCTTAGTAAGGATAACAATATAGCTAAAGCTTTCATAAATAAACATAAAAATTTAAGGCAATGTATAACTAAAACAAAAGCCTTTTAAACTTGAACTTAAACATAATATGGAAAAAGTAAAATGAGATAATGCCATTTACTTATTCACATGGATATTCTACTAGTCGAACAATCACATGCAATATCAATAACCACTTTCATATGATGGAATGCATAATTCCAGACTATCATAACCACATAGGCAAGGCCTCGTTCCAAAACTACAAATAAGATTTTGTCAAGGACTCATGCCAAGACACTAGTTTATCTCATGAGACCTGTTGATGCATCGAGGATCTATAGCAGGCTCCATCCGTTACTTACTAAGTCCAATGCATTCCTCATATGAGGAGGTTTAAACATATCATAAACCATAACATATTCGTATGACATTAAACATGCATAAAGGAACTATAAAATTTCCACATTTCAATCACAAGATATCAATACAACACTTTGATATAAAAAAACACTTTCAAAACCATTTTCAATACCAAAATAGAAGAAAATTAAAACTTTGTATTTATTTTTTATTTAAAAAAAGTTATGGCTTATAGAGGAAGTCGAAACTCAAATAATGGTCACGACAACGGAGAAGTCGCTGTCTCCGCGTACATAAGAAAAAAACATTCTTTTTTTTCGTTTAGTAAAACGATTCATATAAAAATATTTATTTCGAATAAATGTAAAATTCAAAGTGGTTTATACACAGTAAAAAAGAAAGTAGTGTATAAAACAAAATATGCCTCAATGAAAAGAGATTGAGACGATGTCCCTTACAAAGAAATTTTTTAAATAAAATAGATCTATTATGTGTATCCACTATAATTACACATAAAGAAAGTACAAATACAAGATTGTACATAATAATATTATTACATAATTTGAAAGTAGGAGATTAACCCAAAGAATGGAAATTGGGTTAAGAAGTTCCCTTACCTCATGTCTGACTTGACTCGATCATTCTTTAATCTCTTGAATAATAAAATAGAGTTAATTTCTACTTTCTTAAGAACCTTTTTTATTTTCATTATTACTTTTATATCACTTATTACCATGTTATGGACGTTATGTAATTATTTATGTAAATAACGGTCATTTTTTCGATCTTTGGTACTTGAGTCAAAAATAAACTTCTTATAATTACAAGTTGTACATGTGGTGAAATATCCATTATATCTAGAATTATATTCATGATATAGATATTATATATATCATATATATCAAGTATATACATGCATTTATAATATTACATAACATTTATAGGTAAGAAATGAAATGCACCATTCATGGAGACGGTAAGCCGTATGTATGCATGAATGCTACTTTCATTTCTATTTAGTATTTAATGGAATGTAATTATAATTATATAAATTTATACTATAATTCTAGTATAATATCATGTATAATATCATTTACTCCATCCTTTATACATCCCACATATGGCATTAACGATTCAAATCACTTTGAGGGGACGGTAGTCCGCACTTCCTCAAATGAAATTATCGAATTTGCACAACATGAAAATCATAACGATATGTTTTAAATGTAAAATACAGAAGCATAGAGAGAAAATAAATATAATATATATCATAAATAAATATAGTGCCATAATAATGGCCACCATGAGAGGTGGTAGGAGAAGATAGAACAATCATCGTTTCGTGAGGCAGTAATTCGCCATCCACAGAAATAGTATGTTATTTAACCATTAGACGGAGGTGGGTGTAAGGGTAGCTCGAATAATTATCATAAAAAATCCTAGTATATTTAATATACTGGTGTTGTTACTAAATATAGGAATAAAAAGAGTTTAGGGGGTTGGAGAATCAAAATAAAACAAAATAACCCAAGTGAAGACATTACCTTTAAAATCTAGTAACTCTTTTTGATTTGAGCCAAATGCTTCTTTGGGAGGACTTCTACCCAATGTTAGGATTCTAGGAGTAATAGAGGTAATTTGGTAGAGTATTTGGGAAGATTTTTTTCAAGCCAAATGGCTTGAAGGTGTGAATAATGTGGTAGAGGTGGGGGCCTTTTATAAGAGGAGAGGAGGGGCCCTCTGGGAAAGTGATGAAATGTTACATTATTATGAAATTATTTTCGGATTTTAAAGGTCCCACAATGATATATTTCGATTATAAGGTGATAAGTGTTTGATATATACTCATACAATATGTTTTTTTACAAGTTTATGTCTTAGAGTTTACATTATCATTTCATTTTATTTAAATCGTTCATTAATGAGATAATTGCTGCACCATCATGGTGTCATAAATAATTTAATTTATTTAAATTCTGAAAATTATAACAAAATTACAATGATGTAGTAAATATTTTTACCTTTCAAATGAATATTTATAGTATAAAATTTAACTTATATAACCCCATTTAATAATTGTTCTAGTAAAAAAACACATGTTTGTGAAAATTTTATTATTACATTAAATAAAAAGTTATTCATATCATTTTCTTACCCAAGTGGCCCCATGGGGTCCCAAAGATGTCCCATGGATTGTATTGGTCGGCCATGACTCATCCAATATGTGTAGGACAAGTTTCAATATAATTTAATATTTTTACAATATCATTTTTACCTTAAATTTCATTAATTACCTTTAATCGTGATTAATAAAACATAAAAGTTATTATTCACCAAAAATTATTTTAATACCATTGAACAAAATTTTACTTCCTAATGAAAACCATGTATGTCCTATTTTTTAAAATCAAATCAAAGAAGTGGTAATGTCTCATTTACACGAAAAAAAATTAGTTTTTAAACTACCACTTAGCGGTTTCACTATTCATCAAAAATGAAGTTTTTCAGAAAAATTCCAAATATTCACCCTAAGATATAATTGATATTCTGAATTCAAAAATGGTGTCTATTTTAAAAAATTCAAAACATATAAGTTTCATTAATTAATTTTATAAAAAATTCCAGTTGTCAAAACAAATAGCGTGTTTTTAAGAAACAATATCAATCAAAAGATTGACAATTGTTTATATCCAATTTCAAAGTGAAAATAATTCTAATGACCACCATTGGATAAAATGGTAAAAATATATTCTAATAATACTTTAAAACTACTCAATAGTATAATTTATTACTATAAATTATTTTTATTAAAAAATTTGTTTTTAAGTATTTTCTCTATTCATAAAAAATTGAAAGTTCTCAGAAAATTACAAAAAAATTCAACATAGGATAATTTTGATATTACGAATACAAAAATGAAGTCCATTTTGAAATAAAAAAATTTATATAATTTCAAAAAGTGGGTATTACTATTTATAACTTCTACTTTTATTGGTCGTGGTGTGTTATAATCTCGAACTTGCGTACAATGCAAGCTATTGCATTATTGAGAGAGAAGCGTATTGTGAAAGCATGGGGTGTTACATTCCCCCCTCCTCCAATAAATTGCATCCTCGCAATTTTAAAATGTTCTTCGAAAATAAAAGTTTGTAAATAGAAAATACCTGTGTGGAAAACCCACATCAGAAATACATTTAATAAAAATATAACATTAAAAGAAACAAAGAGAAGTAAAAAGGTCACCCAAGAGAGCCCATGCTAGGATTATATGTAAATATGGATATGGAGGAAAAAAGACCATCAAGGTCTAATGGAGAGTTGTAGAAAACAGGGTTAGGAGAAAGTTAACTATAAGAAAATCACAAACTACTGATTGGCTAAACGATCATTGATTCCCCGGTAGGAAAAGTTAACCAACAATGTTTTTGTTTTAATTTACCTTTTATAAATTTGAGGAATTTATTTAGGAGATTTACTAAGAAAGTAAGGAAATATACGTACTTGTCATGTAGTATTTTCATTCTTTAATAAATTTTTACCACAAACCCATCTTTCACTAAAGAAGATAATGTAACTCAAAACTATTATATTTATCCTAATCGTACAAGGTTCCCAATATTAACACGTACCATTTATATTAGGAAAACTATTTTGTAATAACCAGGGACTTCCTATAGGCTAGTGGTAGGTAATAAAGGCCTGTCACACTATGGTTGTGGGTTCGATTCCTATAGCTTTGTCCGATGTGACGGTTTATCCCCTGACCTACAGGTTGTACTTTTCCTAAAACTATAGTATTATAATATTCCAAAAATAATATTCAAAAAAGGTTTAAACTTAAAAAATACTATCCAAAGTTCAACTTAATACATTCCAACCTTTATAGTTATCCAAAATACCTCTGTCCAGACTTTCTCTAAAAGGTCTCTAAATTCCAAAATCAATTGTATCATCAGATTCCTCAAACAAAGTAATGTTTCCATTATTGTCACATACAAAAATATGATTACCTTCATCATATTAAAACCTTAATGAAAACAACAAGTACTACAGTACAATCCATATATATAACACATTATTCTTATAACCAGAATATAATCCTTGAGTCCAAATGCACCAATACATTAATTATTCCACTTCAACTGTAGTAACAGCATAAGATTGTCCTTGACCCCTTGGCCTTTTCTGAGCTATGTTTCCCTGATGCTTAAGACATTCATTTGCATAATTCCCCAGTTCCCTACAATTGTAGCATTCAACATTGATAGCCTCTTTCTTTCCCTTGCAATCATGATCCTGGTGACCTTTTTCTCCACATTTATAATAAACTCCCATTCCTTTTAGGCAAGTACCGGGTTGATTCTTCCCATAATTATCGCATAATGGAAAATCCATGTTTCCCTTTTTCCCTTTATCTTTATCTTATTCCACCGTTCTCTTCTCCTCTTACTTTACTTTATTGTCATAAGATTTAGAGAATTCCTTTTCTGTCTTGATAGCATATGAGACAATATCTTCGTACGATGAGAATGATTGTGAGACTATGTCGTGATGGAGAAACTGTTTTAACCCATCAAAGAAACGATCAATTTTACTTCTTGGGTTACGTATATAATCTACTGCATGCCTTGCTAGCCTTGTAAAGTTAGCCTCATACTTTGCGACATTCTCATCCTCCTTTTGTGTCAGACTCAAAAATTGCCTTTCCATATCTTCTCGATGGTCACAAGGGAAGTATTTTTCTAAGAAAATCTCTTTGAACTCCCCCCATTCCATTCTTGATACTTCTTCATCTTCCTTTGTGTTTTGAATCAATGAGAACTATTGATCAGCATCTCCAGCGAGTCGATAAATTGCCATGACAACTTTTTCCCTTTCACTACTCCCCAAAGCCTGAAATATTTTCTCTAGGGAACTTATCCATTGCTCAGCTAATAAAGGATTTTTACTCCCATTGAATGTTGGTGGTTGTTACCTCATAAAGTAGTCTAACATTGATCCTCCAAGTTGCGGATCAGGGTGCTCCATACGAGTAAGGTTATTATGCATAACCTGAGTGAGTTGTCCCAGTATGGTGATAAGCTGATCAGCACCAGTTGTATCACCAACTCCATTATAATTATCTTGATTATGAGGGAAATCCCTACATGGAGTGCATTCATTGATATGGTTTCCATTCCTCCCACTAGGTGCCATTTCTAAACAATGGCATAAACTAGATTAGTTTATGAATCAAAATACATAATTCCATACTTGTAAAAAACTTAACATAAATTGAACTATAGTCATAAAAATGTTTTGTTTGAAGAAGTATATACTCATAAACCCTTCATAATGGTTTGTAAAGAAAATGAGAATTATCCTAAGTATATCCCCCGGGTGTTTCGTAACCAAGAGTGCAGCAAGGCCCGTTGTCATGCACCAGTTCCCGTTCGAGTCTTTCTCAATGAGGTGTTTTCAGTTTTTACCCCTAGGTACATTTGTCCCAGAGCCGCCTCTACCAGCTCATATCCAGACAGGGATGTATTGCTCGGAAAACTCTCAAAATCTCTACAACAACCAAATTCTAGGAAATTCTTCTATACTAATCCTCAAATTCTATCTTATGGCTATGTGCTCTAATATAGATTCCAAGGATAATAATAAACTGCCTCTGATACCAACTATAATGCCCCGACCCTAGTTACCTAGAGTCGGTGCATTATTGCGTAACATTGGCATGATCACAAAAGATCAACCCTTGGAAGACCGATAAGTTAAGTAGCCTTGGAAACACTAGATACATTCATAAATGTTACATTACATCATAAAGTGAAAAATCCCAATAACATAGTCTCTATAGTTCACACTTCTATCCCCTTCAGACTATCCCTGTAGGTCAGTCATAAAATATTTCTTCACATCCTGGGAAAAATAAAACATTAAAATGGGTGATCTCAGATGTTCAGTAAGGATAACAATATAGCGGAAGCTTTCATAAATAAACATAAACATTTAAGGCAATGTATAACTAAAACAAAATCCTTTTAAACTTGAACTTCAAAATAATATGGAAAAAGTAAAATGAGATAATGCCATTTACTTATTCACATGGATATTCTACTGGTCGACTAATCACATGCAATATCAATAACAACTTTCATAATGATGGAATGCATAATGCCAGACTATCATAACCATGTATCCAAGGCCTCGTGCCCAAACAAAAAATAAGATTTTGTCAAGGCCTCAGGTCAAGACACTAGTTTGTCTCATGAGACTTGCCGATTCATCGAGGAGCCATAACAGGCTCCACCCATCACTTATTAAGTCCAATGCATTCCTCATATGAACAGGTTTAAACATATGATAAACCATAACATAATCGTATCACATAAAACATTCATAAAGGAAACATAAAATTTCCACATTTCAATCACAAGATATAAATACAACAAATTGATATAAAAAAACACTTTAAAACCATTTTCAATACCAAAATAAAAGAAAATTAAAAATTTGTATTTATTTTTCATTTAAAAAAAAGTTATGGCTTGTAGAGGAAGTCGAAACTCAAATAATGGTCACGGTGGCGGAGAATTCATTATCATCGCGTACATAAGACAAAAAAACATTCATTTTTTTTTGTTTAGTAAAATGATTCATATAAAAAGATTCATTTTAAATAAATGTAAAAGTAAAAGGGTTTTATACACCGTATAAAAGAATGTTATGTATAAAACAAAATATGCCTCAATGAAAGGAGATTCAGACGAAGTCCCTTACAAAGAACGTTTTTTAAATAAAATAGATCTACTATGTGTATTCACTATAAGTTCACATAAAGAAAGTAAAAATACAATATAGGAAATAATAATATCATGACATAATTTTAAAGTAGGAGATTAACCCAAAGAATGGAAATTGGGTTAAGAAGTTCCCTTACCTCCTGTCCGACTTGACACGATCGTTCTTTAATCTCCTGAATAATAAACTAGAGTTAATTTATAGTTGATTAAGAACCTTTTTCATGTTCATTATTACTTTTATATCTCTTATTACCATGTTATTAATGTTATTTAATTATTTAAGTTAATAACGGTCGTTTTGTCGGTCTTTGGTAGTTGAGTCAAAAATAAACATCTTATAATTACATGTTGTTCAGGTGGTGAAATATCCATTATATTCAGAATTATATTCATGATGAAGAAATCATATATATCATATATATCCAGTATATACATGCATTTATAATATTACATAACATGTATAGGTAAGAAATGAAATGCACCGTTCATGGAGACGGTAAGCCGTACGTACGAATGAACGTTACTTTCATTTATATTTCATATTTAATGGAATGAAATTATAATTATATAGAGGTATAATATAATTCTAGTATAATATAATGTATAATATCAATTACTCCATCCTTTATACATCCCACATATGGCATTAACGATTCAAATCACATTGAGGGGGCGGTAGTCCGCACTTCCTCGAATGAAATTATCACATTTGCACAACATGAAAAGCATAAAAATATGTTTTAAATGTAAAATATAGAAGCATATAGAGAAAATATAAATAATATATATCATAAACAAATATAGTTCCATCATAATGGCCACCATGAGAGGTGGTATAAGATGATAGAACAATCATCATTTCGTGAGGCAGTAATTCGCCATCCACAGAAACAGTATGTTCATTAAACATTAGACAGAGGTGTGTGTAAATGTAGCTCAAATAATTATCATAAAAACATCCTAGTATATTGAAGATACTGGTTTTGTTACAAAGGATATGAATAAAAAGAATTTAGGGGGTTGGAGAAGAAAAATAAAACAAAAGAACCCAAGTGAAGACATTACCTTTAAAATTGGGTAACTCTTTTTGATTTTAGCCAAAGGATTCCTTGGGAAGACTTATGCCCAAAGTGAGGCTTCTAAGAGTATGAGAGGGAAGTTGGGAGAGTATTTTGGCAGAGTTTTGCAAAGCAAAATGGCTTGAAGTTGTGAATAAGGTGGTAGAGGTGGGGGCCTTTTATAAGAGGAGAGGAGGGGTACTCTTGGAAAGTCATGAAATGTTACATTATTATGAAATGATTTTCGGATTTTAAAGGACCAAAAATAATATATTTCGAGTATAAGGTGATAAGGGTTCGAAAAATACTCATCCAATAGGTTTTTTACAAGTGTAAGTCTTAGATGTTATATTATATTTTCATTTTATTTAAATCGTTAATTAATGAGGTAATCGCTGCATCATCATGGTGTCATAAATAATTTAAAATATTTAATGTCTAAAAATTATAAGAAAATTACCATGATGTAGGAAATCGTTTTATCTTTTCAATTAAAGTTTATAGTCTAAATGTTAACTTATATAACTCCATTTAATAATTGTTTTCGTAAAACAACACATGTTTGTGACAATTTTATTTTTACTTTAAATAAAAAGTTATTG
This sequence comes from Viscum album, assembly GCA_963277665.1. Classification (NCBI taxonomy): domain Eukaryota; kingdom Viridiplantae; phylum Streptophyta; class Magnoliopsida; order Santalales; family Viscaceae; genus Viscum; species Viscum album. Next base: position 1,664,158,844 of record OY728143.1, on the reverse strand, counting down.
ATGTCATTTTCTTACCCAAGTGGACCCATGGGGTCCCCAAGTTGAACCATGGATTTTCCTGGTCGGCCATGAATCATCCAATAAGGGTAGGACAAGTGTCAAGATATTTTCTTATTTTTACAGTATCATTTTTACCGTAAATTTCACTAATTACCTTTAATCGTGATTAATAAAACATAAAAGATACTATTCACCAAAAATGATTTTAATCCCATTGAACCACATTTTAATTCCTTATGACAACCATGTATGTTGGATTTTTGAAAATCAAATCACGGAATTGGTAATGTTTTATTTACACGAAAAAAATTAGTTTATAAACTACCACTTAGTGGTTTCACTATTCATCAAAAATTGATGTTTTTCAGAAAAATAACAAAAATTCACCCTAAGATATAATTTATATTCTGAATTCAAAAATGGTTTCTATCTCAAAAAATTCCAAACATATAATTTGGATTAATTAATTTTATAAAAAATTCACGTTGTCAAAACAAATATCGTGTTTTTAAGAAACAATATCAATCAAAAGATTGACAATTGTTTATGTCCAATTTCAAAGTGAAATTAATTATAATGAACACCATTGGATAAAATGGTAAAAAAAATATTCTAATTATACTTTAAAAATAATAAATAGTATAATTTATCACTATAAATTATTTTTATTAAAAAAAATTAAGTATTTTCTCTATTCATAGAACATTGGATGTTCTCAGAAAATTACAAAAAAAATCAACATAGGATAATTTTGATATTCCGAATACAAAAATGAAGTCCATTTTTAAATATAAAATTTATATAATTTCAAAAAGTGGGTATTGCTATTCATAACTGCTACTTTGATTGGTCTCGGTGTGTTAGAATCTTGAACTTGCGTACAATGCAAGCTATTGCATTATTGAAAAGGAAGCGTATCATGAAAGCTTGGGGTGTTACACGCCCCATGTCCTTATCTACCTGGTGAATCACGGTCAGAAGGTTTGATAGAATCTTCTCATTGCTTCTCATGTTATAATTCACAATGAAGCTAGAGAAGGTCTTGGGCAGCGATGATAGGACGATACCTGTACGCAACTCATCCAGGAATTTAATCCCTAATATGTCCAGGAGTTCAATATAGCCAATAAGCTTGACTACATGAGGCCCAGCTGGCGTAGACTCTCCAAGAATAGTTGTAAAAAAACATTGGAGATCTCATATATCTCTTATCTCACCTTCTCTTGGTAGATATCTTTAAGGTGAGACATCATGCTATACGCATCCATGTATTCATGTTGCTTTAGAAGCTCATTAAACATGGATAATAGCATGAAACATTTGACATTTGTGGAGTCATCCAAATGTTTTGCATAGAGAGATATTTCCGCATCACTGGCCTCTTTCTAAGGTGCAACTGGAATAGGCTCTTCCAGCACATACAATTTTCTTTCGTGGTGAAGGATGACTCGTAAACGCCTCTGACACTCATGGAAATTGGTGCCAGTGAGAAGGTTTTCTTTCTTGAGTATGGTTCACAGTGATATGTTTGAAGTCATTTTCTTTCCATTTATAAAAATTAAGATGAGAAAAGGTTTAGTACTTTTTTACAAAATAGAGACAAATAAATAAATTAATACTTATTAATCTCCCACTATTTTATCAAAATCCATTATCCCTCACCATTGACTTCAGAATATTCTGTTTCCTGAATATTCAAGTGGAAAGTATCCATATTGTCCTTCGCATTACCCCAACTAGGGTTGGTGAAGCATCATTAAGGGTTTTAGGTAGACATTCCAAATGCCAACTGCATTAACTCGCATCTCCTTGATCCGCTGAGTGGACTCCCCAATCCTGAAATCATTTTATTTTGTGTTTCCTCAACCTTTGCCTCTTGGTCACACCAAGTCCTGCTGTGGCAGTCAACCCTTGATGCGAACCAATTCAAGTCAACCTAGAAACTTGAATTATAATTCCCTGATAATTGAAATCACCCCAACTAGGGTTGGTCAATCACTTTTAACTATGGTTAGATTCTAACCAAGATTATGGAAGGCTATACTGACTTAATATTCTATTGAGGGATTTTATCCTTATATGTAAATTTAAAATTTATTATCTTTTATTACATGATTTTTAATATTATGTCTGATATACTTAAGTGATTAACCATGTATAAGATAATATTTATTTATAAGACGGTTTTGTTTTAGTTCCATCTTGCATGCTCGTTTAATTCGTTAATTGTGTGATCATGACAACACACCCACAATAAATAAACCATGAAAATGACTGAAATAAAATAAATGGTATGATATTGAGCTTTTCAATTGGTTAGTTTATTTATCAGTTGATAAAATAACCCAAGACATAGGGGAGAAACACCTAGAACCTTTCGGGTTCATGTTTACAGCTTTCCACTTGTCCACCTTTGTATCTCCATTGATTGGTTTCATCTTGGCTCCTGAATTGAGTCACCTCCACTAGCTTGGGAGTTCTATCCATTACATATGAATTTATCTCACACGCAGGTGAGGGGTAAAAAGGGGGTTTTACATAAAAGAATCCTTGGGCACACAGGCCCTACATATTAATGAGGAGAAGGCTCGCATGCCAACAAATTTAGTTTAAATAAATTAATTAAAATAAACCATTCACATACAAAGGTCTTGGTCTAGCTCATGATCATCCATACATGAAACAATATTTACGCATAAATAAAACTAGAATTAAATTCTTTAATCATTCTTATTTAAGATAAATCATGCTCGAATCAATTAATTATCATTAATTAATCAATCCTTTTATCTTAAATTATTTTCTGAATTACCTTGAGATTCTCAGCCATCGTAATTTTTTTTAAAATAAATTCATTTAAAATTATCATTTTACATAACTTGTACCTTGGAGGCAACCTAGTGAATTCACGTTTATGTAGATATTAAATTAATCACACATATATAAAAAACCTATCACGTTTTATACCTCAGCTTTACTCATGAACTATGGTACACATCTCAAGGGTTTGTATAATATAATAATAAATTTTAATAAATCTGTGTAATTTGGGTGAGTACACGGCGTGTAGTTCCGACTACACAGCGTGTAGTTCCGACTACACAGCGTGTACTTTTGTTCACCGTCCATCCGAAGTACACGCCCGGGGACATGGAGTATTGATGTACTTCAGAAATTTTTGGAGTACATGGCGTGTTCAATTGGACACACATCATGTAGTATCCACATTATACAGTTTCCAACTGTGAAAACTATGTATGAGGTACACGGTCCAACCCGAACCCGAAGGGACTACACGCTGTGTTCAGTTAGACCACATGACATGTAATCCGGAAACCATGTGCCACCTGTTCCTGGTCAACACACGATGTCATTAATGAATTAGATTGGATCTGATACATGGCCGGATCTGGAAAATCAGTCTGATGAATGAACCTAGACTACACAACATGTACTTCTGAATACAGGTCGTGTATTATCGTGTTTTATATCCAGGAACGTTTGTCTCCTCCGGATGAGATCTTCTATTTTATTTTAATCAAAAATTAAAAGAAAAGGTCATTTCTGTATTGTGAACGAGGAACGATAGAGGAGGAACAGATCTTGAGATTCAGATTTAAAGAACAATTAACATGAATTGAAACAACTAAATTATTAAATGCATAAATCACAAAAAAAACTAAATAATTATAATCAATGATATGACCGCTCTGATACCACTTGTAGGTTCCAGGCATAGCAGAAGCACGCTGGTGGGTTTTCCCAACATTAATTTTAGCGTTAAAAACGATCAATCCAATATCCATCATGATATAAAATGCCAATTCTTCGTAATAGAATGAAGAATGAAAAAAAAGAGGGAGTCCTGGAACCATAGAGATAGAATCATCATATATTGGTTATAATTAATTTAAATAATTGACAAGGATTACCTTGATGGAATTCTTTCATCGTTGATGTCTCCAGTAACGATATGATGTGATCCGTCATTGCATCGTAGAATAAATGTGCAGGATTCTTCTAGCGGTGATCCACACGTGCTCCACGTATCTCTTGACGTCAACAAAGGGATCTTTGGGTGCTAGCGGGGAGGTACCTTTTCTTGCGATGTTTGCCTTCGATCACCTTGATCTGGTGGTGGTGGATCTCCCTCGGTCTTGAGAGCATTATTGGAGGAATGAGTTCTATCGACCTTGAGAGAACTCTCCAGAATTGTTGTGCACAACCATTGAAGAAAAGTGTTGGGGTTGTGAGGATATTTATAATCGTGTTTGAGGTTATAGAGTTATGACAATAAATAAATTCATTATACGTTTTTTTATTTCCTTAACTCTTATTGAAAACCCCCCATGTTAAATGATTAATTCCTTGACATGCGCCAAAGTTGATTATAATAAATATCATTTAATAAAATGATATTATTTCCTCAAAATCCAGACTAGAAAAACTAAACGTCATGTAATCATTAATAAATAGCGTGTACTCATTTTCCATAAAACTACACGGCGTGTATATTCAATATACACGGCGTGTACTTTTATTTTCCACTTTTCATTATTTACTCCACCACATTTATTAGAACATGAGTAATGGCTATTTATTTTTTTAATAAATATAACTCCATTACTTGCTAATAAATATTATTTAGTCCACAATATATTATCTCAAATAACTAGTGTCAAAATAAATGTGATCAGGCATCCTTAAATAATTATTAAACCATAGTTGGGAATAATCTTTATTTAACTTGTTAAATTAATATTTAACTGAGATGCATGGACACACTTAGTGTGTGACCATCGAAGCCTCTTTCCCGTTGGCATTAGGTAGGATTGCCTAAAGTCAAAAATTACAATCTAGCAACGGGTTAAGGAACCCAAGAGAAAGAAGTTGACTCCACATTGACGTGTCACCTCATACGAACACTTACCGTGTAATATAATCCCTTTTCCCGATATCTCAAATCAAGCGGGTTTCATGCTAGTGCCATCAACCCATGTGTTCGATTATTCATTCTTTGACTTTCCAGAATTGAACATGCCCATACCTTACCATGGACATGGATTTATTTAGGCTACATCAATTCCATTAAAGGTCCTGAGATATCTACTTCTATTATGGAACAGAAGGGACAAGTCCTTTCTCACATTATCTATTAATGCAGTATTACTTGTGACACACCCAACATATCCTACCTCACTGCAAACAGTGTGTCGTCATAGTTTTTATCAATACATCTAAGTGTGTGAGTTGTAATACCCATTAATAATAATCTTAAAGTCTAAAGACAAATACACACTTCTTCATATAGGAACATCGAATGACTCTATGAAATGCGGATTTCCAACTAGCAGGTCTCGTTCTCATAATATCCTCTTGGACATTGCCGAGGGCGCACACCATGAAATGGTGCCTTAAAGTTTTATGATTCATCACCCCTAATAGCCTGTATTATTTGTGTCCCTAAAATAACATCATCTGGCCATAGAACATATATTCAAGAACAGTGCTATGAAACTTACGGGTTCTCATCATAGTAGGGATCCGCTCTGACCCTTTAATGCAACAGCTATCCTTAGGACATTATCACATGCATTGTCACGCAGAAGAATAATCAAGATGTGATAAGGATTTTATTATTTAATAAAGTAAAAATTAGTTTCTTCCAGGCCACCAACTCCAACACAATCAATATGGTACCATCCTGAATCTAAAGGCCGCCTGGAAGGCCCTCTAGATCTTGAAGCCCCATCAATCATCCAGTCATCAATGACCGGTGGTCCTTATGTAGATGATGATAACTATCATCTTCAACAATTTTTGGAGTGTATCCTCAGAATTCAACAAATAGTGCCTCCTTTATTTCAGGTATATGGATTAAAAGGCCACATACAACCTCATCCCAATGAAAAAAGAGTCCTTATTAAGGGATCTTTCTAGTAATTGTCACCTCCAAGGTTATGCATTAGTGAGCCCTCAACATGGAGAGTGTTTTATCCTCAATGGTTCATCCAAAGTCCATTAGACCCAAGAATGAAATACATCCTTCAAGGGGAAGTGATCGATCTCTATAAAGAAGGGACACACCTTTATCTGCTCCAGAAAATTACACCAAAAAAATTTGTTGGAAACTTTTGAGTGGAAACGTACACCCGTCACCCTTCATTCACCCACCCAGTAGACTCCTCTTACAGCATTCATGGGATCCCAACAGAAAATCTAGTTTCATACTGAAAGAAGAAACATACACCTATATATATCAACCAATCCTTCCAGAAGGTTCATCTAGTAGAACTCAATGAATCCCTCCAACCATGTTTGGATACAAGCAACAATCTGGTGCACACACCTACCTGCATTCTTCAAGCCTATCAGTAGTCTCTTATGGCAGCATCCAGATAAGTTAGTTGGATTGTCTCGATGAAAAAATGGGAGACTCAACTCTCTACCCCCACACATGAGTACTATCAGTATCCATTGGAAGGAAAGGGAGGATAAGAGTAGGAACATACACCTACTACAGATACATAATGGGAATATATCCACATTCTAACCACTGAAGTCACTAGGAATATCTTATAAATGGTTAAAGGGAAAACACAAATCCCTACCCAAATCCTACAGACTTTACAGAACATCATAATATTGATGACAGTAGTGACTTAGGGATAGATTCAAAACTATTTTCCCACAAGTGTAATGAATAATCATCATATCACCCCAAAGATGATACATGCCTCTTCTCCCATCTAAGAGGGTCATGGAAAAAATCCCCCATATTATATGGACAACCAGATCGGGAACATACACCTACCCTAATTGGAGGCAATAATCCTATCCCAATGGACACTCCAAGGCACGCAGAAACACCTTCTCGTGACATCCACTTCTCCTATAATGTGTCCATAATCACCCATAACAAGAAATTCAAGCATAAGACTCGTCAAAAATGCAATTGGAGAATCAAGATCTGATCTATGATTTAGATCTTCTTAATGTTGGATTACTTGAACCCATCATACACTTATATGTGGAAGCTTAAGATCCCACCCTCCCATTACCAAATTATAGGAGTAGTAGCATTAATTATGAAGTTCCCCTCATGAAACCTCACTGTAAAGGATTTCTTTATGAAAACAATCTAGTCGATCTCGAGAGCCTATATCCAGATGAGATCCATTAAAACCATATGTGTGGCCAGAAGGAAAAGGAGAAAAAGGTTATTCCCCTTACTATAATCCACCATGGTGGTCCTCCCCCTGGTGGAGTTCTCTGTGAAATTTCTCTCCACAGTAGTTTTTTACATTTTCAAGAGAATTATTCGATTAGAAATGTAGTGATGAGAAAGCCCTCCAATCACAAGAAACATAAAAAAAACAAGGCCAGTAATTTCTAATTACTTATCTATAGAAGGTGAAGACCTTTCTCAATTGAAATAGATCCCAACAAAATGATCATTCTTCGAACTACCCTTGGGACTCTTACCATCCAATGCAACATAGGATGCCCCAACCATCTTGTTACTTATGATAAGGCATCCAGAAAGCATTCAAACTAGTAAAACTACGTATAGGAGAATTTGGATAAAGACGAATATGATCCTAAATACATGAGAAAACACATAGATAAGGATGAAATATTGGTCATATTGTGGCATTTATCCACTGCTCGATACATCATTCTAGAGGAACTGTTGGATGATTGTGTGCCCAACATCTACCTCAACATATGGAAAACCATTTTTCAATTAAAATAAAATTTATTATTAGATGAAGAGTATCAATATAACATCAAGTTAATAGATTAGTTTCAATGAAAAATTGAATTACCATCTCTCTTGGATTCACAACATCAAAATATCAAGAAAAAAAAGGATCCCATCAATGTGATAGCCTTAGTGTATTAATAAGGTTGCTATAGTTGATCATAGATACTCTATCTGATGTTCATATCGGAGGATGGGGTGTCCATTGATCCTTAGATTACACCAAACTCCCCAACCAATAATGCCTACCGAAGGTGGTGTCATTAAATTTCATAGCCCCAGACCATCTCCAACAAGAGGAATCTATCTATAACCAAGGACAAGCTCAGTAAAAACAGGACTTGACCAGATCTCACTGATGTTAGGAAACAAGAGATAAATTCAAAGACTCTTTTATTAGGAGTCTAATAATATCTATCAGTCCTACCATTTGGGGAAATTTGATTTTAGATAACACCAATATTAGAAATAGCATTAAATCCTTCAGAAACTAGTGATTCAAGTGTGTTCTGAATGATTCACCTAGAATACATTAAAATTAAACTTCGTAGAATATGAAGATCAGTCATGGTAGTATCATCCATGACAGTTTAAGATAAACCCCATCCCATAGGGATGGGATCTTTTTTAACCCAACCCTCATGGATGGAAAACATATCCCGAAGGGTTGTGGATGAAGAATAGGAACAACCCCACCCTCATGTTTGAGGGATTTTTCACCTCAGTAATCACCTCTAATGTGCGAATTAGTCATTCCTAATTAGGGAAAATGACACAGAATGGATCCTACTAGTTTTTTTCCATCACTTGATCTAGTTCATTCACTTGTAAAATGCATGAATAAACTCTATAGAGATTCCCTTTAGGTTACTCTCTTTGAAGAAGTTCCTAGATAATCTTCAAAATAGGGGACACACAATTGTGGAGGGAAAAGAAGAAGTTAGTCATGCAAAGACACTGATAAAATGCATACAATGAATTATTCCTTGGTTAATGACATTAATGTTTCCATTGAATCTCCTCCATAACATGAGGCCATTTTATAGGAGTCAGTAGAAGATGTTCTGGTCTATAATTTGGTCTACACTGAAATAAATGAATAGGGTGTCCTTACCTTAAACTAGAGGCTTTCCCTAAATTTGGGAACTCCCTTGAACAATGGACATTTACCTCCTCAAATTAAAGAAAAAAGTGAGGGTAAAATTTTACCTCATATCCCTCCTAGAGAGACTAACCCCCTTTCACTGGAGGAAATATGTTATCAACAAGAGGAATAGATAAAGGAATTTAGGATAATAAATGCATAATTACTCTAAGGAAGCCATCCTGGTAGATATATTCTACAAGAAGATCCTCAACGTTCGCATCCAACTAACATACCTTAACATAGAGGTTTTACTATAGAAACTGAATAATACCTCGAACATCCACTCATTACGGGATACCAACCCCCAATTTATTTAGTTCTCACGACAGAAAATCGAGAATTCCCTCCATTTCATGTGCAATTAGATTAGGTTCATGCATATCCTTATAGGCCTTCCCAAATGGGTAACCCATGATGGATACCAGTAGTACCACCACCAATGGACCTACCTGTCATCACACCTATTAAAGCTCTAGTTATCGCACATATTCAAGTTTCACCTCATCAAAATATTCCCCGAATGATAATGAACATTTTTGAGTCACTAACATATTGATTAGAATCTACAGAGGAATGTCTCATGCTGATACATTTGGAAAAGAATCCATACCCTATTTCGTTAGATCCATCTCTTCCCCCATTAGACTTTTATTACCTTATGTTTCTAATCTTCAATTTCTTAGGAGACTCGGAACAACACATGACACATTTGGTTTCACCGGAATCACAATTCTCTAAAAGTGAATCCTCCCATAAGAGGTATATTAGGAAGAGTAAGGAGAAAACATAAAAATATGAGTCTATTTCAAAGCCTAAAGTTTCTGTGAATTTAGAAGGATTCATGCCTATAGTCCCAAAAGTACGGGAACCAACCTACCAATTGGTACTATAATATTCAGTCTGTTATATGAAATCTTCATCAGATAAGGAGTTGATCTTTGGATAAATTAATTTAATTCACTTATTGGATCTCGTATCATGTGATGAATTTGATTATGAACCCAAATTTATTATACTTAATTGGGGAACTCGGGGAAGAGTTCATCATGGTCAACGATATAGGGAAAGACATGGTAATTCCATATATCAACACAATAACCATATCCCTACTCAGACCATCTATGCAGCCAAAACTCTTGACAAAGCTCTATAGTGAGCTCAATAGAAACAAGGAAGCTCCCAAACAAATAAAAGTTTCTTATTTTACTAAATTATTCTATAATATTGGTTAGAATATGCAGTGTTTCCTAATCAACTCTGAAGTGTAGGTACACCCAGTCGACCTATTCCAATAAGGGTTGAGACACCTCTATTAAAAATTCCTAGGGTAATTCCAACAACATTTAGTACTTCGGGTCCTAAAGTGCCTATAAAAGAGTATCCCCATGTTGGGAAGTGCATAACACTGGACTAGAAGTATGATGTTTTGAAGTAGTTATCCCATGTTCTAGCCAAGAATTCAATCCTAGATGTGTTGGTTTATAATAATATCTTTTGGAATTATATATCGAGGCCTTGTCAAGCCCCCATGAGTCTGAAGTTGAGATTTATTATGATTAGATATACCATGTAGAAACTGATCTGGTAGAATTCAAAATGATAATTTCTTTCACAGACCTAGATGAGGATGTTGTTATACAAGGAAATTCCATTCGATTCTATTTATTGGGTAGGATAAATGACATTGATATCCTATGAGCCTTCATCAAAAATGGATCAAGAGTCAACCTCATTTTGGTCTGGACACATCATTAATTTTCCCTCATTGAATCTCACTCCCCCCCCCCCTCCATTCTAATATTATAGGGTTATGAGAAGAAATAAAAAATGCCTCTTGGTGAGATCACACTCAAAACGAAGTTTAGGGATCTCATTTCTTATTCGGAATTCATGGTTGTTTGGAAAGATACACCCTTCCACATTATATTAGTAAGACCTTGGCTACATCAACATGCAATTATTTCTTTGAAATACCAAAAATTCCTTAAATATTGTTTTGATGGTAAAATTGGTACATTTTACGGTGATAAGCCACCATTAAAATATTTTGAGTCACAATACATTAATGAAAGATTATATCTTAAGGAAGAAAAATAGTCCATGGATGATGATGTCACTTGGATCAATTCCCAGAATGGCTTGGAGAATATTCTAACCAATCCTTCCAAATAACATGATGAAGAGTATGTGCTTCCCATTAATTAAATTGATGGTGTAGGTTAGAGATCAGACACACATCTAGTAACTTTTAATTATGTCACTTGTGACAATCGAACCTGATATCACCTAAGAAGTTGTCACATCGATGGGAGAAAATTAAGATTCTAATTCTCAATCCTTCATCTCCTCTTTGTAGCTCCAAATAGTCCTTAGGCCACCAGTTGAACAAAAATTGGTTTCTTTATCTCCTAAATTTCCAAATGTTGAATCCTCCACTCGCACTAAAAAGATTTCTTCATCACCCACTTCGAAAATAGATGTGGAATAGGTAATGTATGAGAAAGAGAAAGATGAAAAAGACATCCGGGATACTCCACCAGCATTTGAGGACGGATTATACACCACTGAGGATGAACCTCGAGAAATAAACCTGGGTACAGATGAAGATCCCTGACCCACATTGATTAGTTTGGCCATGAATTTCAAATAATATGAGGTATATACTTCCTTTTTGAATAAAAATTGGAACATATTCACTTGTAATTACATAGAAATTCTAGTCCTTTGCCCCAATGTGGTCACCCATCACATGGGTCTTCAAGGTGATCATTGGGCATATAAAAAGGAAACCATGAGGAAATACCCATCCCAAGAATCCAACACCGAGGTTGAAGTAGACAAGATAATCATGGATAACATCATCTGAGAGGTATAATATACAACATGGTTATCCATCATTCTTCCTATAAAGAAGAAAAATTGGAAGATCATTGTTTTCATTGAATTTAGAGATCTCAACTGGCATTATCCCAGAGATAACTTCTTGGTTCCAATTACCAAACTCCGAATTGATACGACAGATGGTTATCAGGCTCTCTACTTTATGGATGGATATTAAGGGTACTACCAAATTTGGATGTCTCTAGAAGATAAATAAGGCACATATTTTAGAACCCCCAATGAGTATTTTTCTATCAGGTAATTATCTATTTCTTAAGGAATGTCAGTTCTACATACCAACATTTTATGCATCACTTCTTTAAACATTTTCTGGGAAAGTATTTTGAATGGTACATTGATGATCTAGTGATTAATTCATGAAAACATTCTAACCACCTTTTTGAACTAGAAACCATCTTCAACAAGTTATAACAACATTTCCTTAATAAGAACCCCTTGAAATGTTCTTTTGGGTAACATTACAGAAGTTTCTTGGATTTTTCATATGCCATCGTGACATCAAAATTGAACTAGAGATAACTAAATCTATACTTGGAATTTCACTTATTAAAAAACCTTAAATAGTTAAGAGGGATTTAAGGACACTTGGACAATATTCAGTTCTTCATAGCAAACCTTGCAGGTTAGTGTTTTCCAATCACCAAACTAATGATGAAAAGGGTTACATATCAGCAGACCAATGACTATTAGGAATCATTTGATAAATTTAGGAAATACCTCATGATTGTAGTAGTATTAATGCCACATATAGAGGGAAATATTCTCATTATATATGTGATGGCCTTATAATGATCACTAGGTTCCTTCCTTGTGCAATAGAATGATTCTGGTAATGAAAACAACCATTATTATCTTAGCTGACCCGTCCTCAATGTCAAGACTCAATATAAAGATATCGAGAGGAACTAACTAGAGTTTACCTTTATAGATCCTAAGTTGAGACACTACTTTCAGCATCATGAGGTCCAATTAGTTTCTTGAAATAACCCACTAAAATATATCCTTAGTCATCCTATATTGAAAAGATGTCTAGTATGGTCAGAAGTTATTCTGCAGCAATTCCATATACAGTTCATGCCTCAAAAAGTAGTGAAATTCCAGACCTTTGAAGATATCCTTGCAGAACACACATCTGAAGAATCGATGTCATTGAGTAATGAATTTCAATATTAAGATGTTTTTATATTCAAAACAAACCCCAAACATGGGAAATGTATTTTGATGATGCATTTAGGAACCCTAAGGGGAGGAGAATGGAATACCATAATCTCAAAAAATTTGGGTTAGGGATTCTGATTCTCTCTCTAGAAAAGATAGTCCCTCCTGACTTCTTTATGTTACTTGAAGTCTGTATAAACAATGAGTTAGATCATAAATCCCTCATTACAGGACTGGAACTTTCACTTCATATTCTTGTGGACCACATGGAGATAAAAGTTGAATCAGAGTTGGTAATCAAATAGATCCACAGGGATTACACCATCAGAAAAGAGGATCGAATCCCCCTATTTGAATATATTTATGGGTTAATGGAATAATTCTCCTCATAACCAACATTTAATCATGTCCTACAATCATATAATTCCCAATAATATGCTTTGGAAAATGATGTTTCTTCTCTAGAAGATCCAAACCATAATGAAATAGTCTTTACCATTACTTATAACTGAATGGTTTCACCTTTCGTGCAAATTATAGTTAAAGAGATCAATGAGTCTATCCCTGTCCATGTTTCATATGGCCTTACCCCTGGATGAATGATGATAATCATGGACTATATTCAATATGGTGTTATCCCATTGGAAAGAGTTGGAAAGAGAGTATATTTAGTGGAGAGAAGTTAATTTCATTCTTTATGATAGAAAAAATTACCATAAATACTCTATAAATGAGACTTTGATGGAGTCTTTCTCATATGTGTAGATGGGGAAGAGACTACAACTATTATAGAATAAGTACATATAATAGAATATGTTGTGCACCCATCAAGATACCGGATTTATGATAAAATATGAATACTTGTATACTTATAGACTTCGATGATGTAGGATTGTATAGAATTCACCATGAAATGTCATTCAATCTGGGTGCATTATAACTTCATCCCTTAACCCCCTGAGTTTTGAGATACAACCAAATAATCCTAGCCATTTTCCATATGGGATTTGGATTTAGTGGGGTTGTATCCCCCAGCTATGGACCAAAATATTAAATACATATTAACTACTACTGATTTATTCTCCAAATGGGCTGAGGAAATACCACTCAAACAAGTCAGGTCCAAAATCATTGTTGACTTCATGAATGCCAACATCATTACAATATTTTTTGTCTATTATAACATATTGAGGGACAATGGAACCAATTCCTATTCCAGTGAAGATGAAAATATATATCAGTTGTACAATATCAAATCTAATCATTCATCCCTCTATCTTTTAGTGACAAATTGATAGATAGAGTCTTTCAACAAGACATTTTCAAACATACTCTATATGATAGAGGAAAAAGATAAAAATTCTTGTTCGAATAAGATTTTTCATTCCCTATGGGCTTACCAAACTAAAACCCATAATACCAAAGGTGTGACATCATACTCATTGGTATGTAGAATAGAATAAATACTACCCATTGAGGTTAGTTACCAGTTCCCTTCATTTCCCTCTATGACCAATTATCTACAAATGAAAAATCCTATAAATGACTGAATGAATTAGAGCAACATGATTAAAAATAACTACACACCATTCATTAATTTAAATTCTATCAAAATTAGATAGTGCATTCCTTTAATAAAAAGGTATGCCTCTGTTCATTCCCTAATGAGAATTGGTATTGGTACATAGGACACCAATGATACCAAGAAAGAATCCCTCGAAACATTATCAAATATGGGAGGGACCATTGTCCATACAAAAGTTCCACTCTAATGGATCTCATTTTAAGATCTCAATGGATGGAAAACTCAATACGACCGCAACTAATGTAAGGCTCCTAAGGAAATATTTCAGGTTATTACATGATAATCTTCCCAACTATAGGAAATTAAACTACATATCACTACTTACATACTCAACTATAAGACACTAACCTAAATAGTTGTTCTTCTTCACTTGACCTTACAAAAAATGACATAACATCCATGTTGAATGATTTTAAACAACCTAGAATCATCTTCATTATCTTATAATGATAAATTAAATGACATGTGGTACTAATTGTAGAGACCAAATGCCTGACGTACATGGACATTACATTACTTTTTCGGAATACATAGTACATAACATAAACACACACACAAGGTCCGTAATAGTTTAGTGTCTTTGGAAACGCGGAATATAATCTTCTAATCGTGGTGAAAGATCTTCAACATCTCCCATAAAGATCATCCTTTTTTTACCTAAAACCTTTATTTATATCCTGGGGAAAAGAAAACATAAAAGGGTGAGCTCAAATTCTCAGTAAGGGTAAACAAAAGAAATATCAATCACATCATATTCATAAGAACATAACAATTTGGAAATCTTACCCTGCAAAAGAGATCATAATTTCATAACATGGGATAAATCATGGTAGTGAAATGTAATCACAATAATCAAAACTTAAAGCAAGAAACTTTTTGGCATACACACATAATCATAGAGAATCATTTCTCATTATTCAAGACACAGTTCCAAGACTATCTTAGTGGACAAAGTCCATTTCTGAACCGAGTTTACTCCTCGTTTCAGTCCTGTTTCACTGAACCGGTTTAACTAGCCGTTCCATCCATGTATATCTCATGAGATATAAAATCTTTAGCCAATGCATTGGAAGGAGATATAGGTCCCACCAATCTCATAATGATACCATTCTTATGTGTGGCACAAAATCATAAACCATACATCATAGCATAACCCATGTAATAAAAATGGGATTCTTAAACATCACGACATCATAAAACAATTCATATAAGATAAAGGATTTCATAAAAATATTTCCATCAAAACATAATCAAATCAATGTAATAGTAGGGATAGAAATAGAATCCTATATTATCTTATATGGAAAATAATTTTGATAAAACACTTGAACTCAATTCATGAGGAAAATATCCTTTCTACTTCAAAAACATTTTTCCTTTCTTAACATGTCATACAATTTTAAACTAAAAGCAGTTTATTAAAAATAAACATGAAAATTTGTAACGGAAGCTTCTTGTAAATAATTTATTAAAAATCCATTCATGACGTATAAGTTAAAAAAACATTTTTCTCGTACTTTTGTCGGAAAAGTAAAAAAGTACCTTGTATGAAAAACAACAAAAGATTCCTTTCATATCTTTTACTAAAAACTCACTGAAGGGTAAAATTGGATTTAAAAATTTTTAGGTGGATGGAAATAATATTACATATTGAGGAAACATGGATGTGGATGATAAAATACACCCCAGTAAATACCAAAGTATAAACAATCTCGGATAAAAGTGAGATTGTGATATTTTCCCTTACCTTATGTCTGATTTGATTCGTAAGTCTCTGAACCTCCTGTATAATGATTTAAATAATGTCATTTACTTATTCAAGAATCATACTCATTGTTATTATATCATATATGGTTCACTTATGAGTTTATTTTACCCGTTCTTTTGTAAATTCCATGTTAAAGAGCGTTTTTGGTAAAATCGTTTCATTTGTCGTCCGTGTTTGGACTTGTAATTATTCATATGATTACATAGATAATGATTACTTAATTACAGAATATAAAACATTATTTATATATAATATATATTCATAATATACATATATATAATAGATCAATAAATGGAAAGAAATACACCGTTCATGGAGACGGTAGGCCGTACATACGCATGAACGTTGTTTTCGTTTCCTTATTGAGTTGAATGTAATTTAATAGATGACATACATATATATATACACATAAATCCAGTATCATTATTATGTAATATATTTCATTATTACTTATTATATATACTTTATAATCATTCATGAATGGTTAATGTGGAGAATGAATCTCATCGCGTCGTGGAGACGGTAGTCCGTACGTATGCACGAGCGATGATATCGTTCTCATGATCATGGAATTATATTGGAGTGTATATATACTATTTCAGAATCAATATCAATTTAAAATAATCATATATAGTTATTATTTACACCATTATACCCATCCAAGTAAGGTGGTGGTGGAAAATAGATTACACCACGGCGTGGAGACGGTATTCCGTACGTACGCACGCGCGGTGATTTCATTTTCCGTAGGATGGATAGATAATGAAATAAGGTTGTTTCATACTTATAATAACATATCAGTATATGAGGGATACTAATGTTATTACTTCATAATGAAACAACCTAAGAAGAAGAATTGGAATAAGAAATAAATTTTAAAGAATTGGTAACGGACATTACCTCTTCTTTGAAGCGCCTCTTTGATTCCTCCTCTTAGGGCACTAAAAGTGGTCTTTGAAGATAACCAGGACCTCTAGGATGTTGATAGGTAAGTGGAGAAGAGAATTTTTCAGGTGTTGGCCGATCTTGAAGGCTCAAAGTCTTGTGAGGAAGTGAGGGAGGAGGTGCCCTTTTATGAGGGAGGAGAGGGGCATCTTTGGAATAACAAAAAATATTATTTTATTATAAAGCCAAATTCAGTTTTAAATAGCTCCAAATTGATTTATTTAGAAGATAAGGTGGGGATTGGTCGAAATAATCTCATCCAATATAATTTAGACAAGTTTAGGTTCCTATTTTAACCTTATCATTTATATTTAACATTAAGTTAGATAATTTTACTTTTACCGTGTCTTTTTGTGTTCTTACACTATAAGGTTAATAAACATACTATAAGAAACCAAACGAACCCCAAGTTGTTTATTATTAATATATATAACCTTATATAAGTCATTTTTCCGAACCTTAGATTTTTAGGAATAAAATAACAATTAATAATATAATATTTGTTTTAAAAACTATTTTATGTCAATTTTGACACTATTTAGTAATTGATTTTTGTAAAAATCATACCAGAATTATTAGTTAGAAAAAAGTTAATTAAAGTAATATTAACATGTCATATTAACCAATAAAATTAGTTTAATTCATAAAAAGTTTCAAATTACATTTATTTTGGTATTTATAATATCAATTATGTCAATATTTCATTAATAATATAATTAAATCATCATCATTGTGTCATACATAAATTAAATTATTTAATGTCTAAAAATTACAAATAAAATACCATTATGTAAAAAATATTTTTATCTTTCTAATGAATATTTATAGTCGAATTTATATTATGTATAACCCTATATTAAAAATGATATACATATTAAACTTTGATTTTAACTATTTTAACCCTTCTTTAAATAAATTAATAATAAAGGTCCTAATCTAATCCAAGTGGGCCTAAATGGTCATATTTTATTTCTAAGGTTGTTTTTGGTCGAATTAAACTTATCCAATAGAATTAGGACATGTTTTAGGGTAATAATAATAATATCATTTTTACCCTTAATTACCCTAATTACTTTTAACCGTGGTAAAAAAAAGTAAAAAGTTACTATTCAACAAAAATTATTTTCATCTCATTGAACCACATTTTACTTACTGACATCAACTGTGTATCTCGGATTTTTGAAATTCCACTCACAGAAGCGGAAAAATAATGTTTTATGAAAAATTCATTTTTTTAACTACAACTTAGTGGTTTCACTATTCATCAAAAAATGAAAGTGTTCAGAAAAATACCAAAAATTAGGCCTAAGCTATATATGATATTATGAAATCAAAAATTATATCTATTTTACCAAATTCAAAACAGATCAGTTGCACTAATTAATTTAAAAATTAATTCCCGCTGTCTAAACAAATTGCGTGTTCTTAAGAGATAATAACTATCAAAAGATTGACACTTGTTTATGTCTGGTTTAAATGTGAAATTACATCCAATGACAAAAATTGTATTAAATTGTAAAAATATATTCTAAATATACTTTAAAACCACTCAAATTAAAAATTTATCACTATTAATTATTTCGATTAAAAAGGTGGTTTTTAATTAAAATTTAGTAATTTTCACTATTCATCAGGAAATGAAAGTCATCAAAAAAGTACCAAAATTTCACCCTAAGCTAATTTTGATATTTCGAATCCAAAAATGAAGTCCATTTTGAAAAATAAAATTTAAAAAAATTTAAAAAGTGGTTATTACTATTCATAACGGCTAGTTTTAATAATATTTTAATAGCATATCGTTGTTTAGTGAAACTCGGTATTGTGTACTACACACGCTATCGAGGAAGGTCGCGATTGTGTGTAATGAAAGGCAAGTCAAGGATGCGTGTTGTGCAAGATCCTTTTGGTGTAGCATACAACACAAGACATTAATGAAATTAAATAGAATATTTTTCATAAAATCTCGAGGTGTTACATTCTACCCCCCTGAAAATGAATTTCACCCTCGAAATTCATCGGGGTTATAAATGGTTTACTACTCGATAGTTTCTTTAATAGAAACCCACATCGTAAAAAGGAATACCAAAACAAATCTTTAAAAACAAAAGTATGAAACGTAACGGTTTCCCAAATAAACTAATCACTGGGTTTCCACATAGGTGAAAATATGGATATGGAAGAGAAATCTAACCATCATGTTCTGATGGAGAGTGGTAGAGAACATGGCAATGGAAAAGCCAGAAATCATAAGGCCATAAATTTGTGATGATCTAAGGTACCATTTGATTCATCAGATATAAGAGCACTAGGACAGCATTTTTGGTTTTCAAGATCATTTTCCTAAGGTTGAAGAATTTGAATTAGAATAAATAATTACTTTATTTTGGTACAATATCACTATTGTTCGTGCCTTGAACAATTTCCACTTCATCCCTTAAATAAATGAAGTTGAATTTGTTATTCGTGAAGTGTTAGCAGATCATGTGATAGAATGATGGGTTATTGCATCTGTCTCAAACAAAAGGTTAAAAAATTTATCAAAAAATACGTAAGTCCATCTATAGTGAGATTAATCATACATGGTTCATAAAATGGACTTATACATCATATATCATACTGATTAATATAATAAAACTATTTTCTACTAAACAGGGACTTCATGTAGGCCAGTGGTAGGCAATAAAGGCCAGTCGCACTTCGGTTGTGGGTTCGATTCCCACAGCCTTGTCCGACGCGATGGGTTGTCGCCCATCCTGCAGGTTGTCTTTTTTTTAAACTACATTTCTATAACACCCCATAAGTAATATCGAAAAAACATCTATCCTTAAACAATACTAACTTATGTCCAACATAATCCATTTCAATATTTAGGTTTATCAAAAATACTTTGGTCCAAGCTCATAGTATAAAGAAAACAATTACTTGAAATGTCACATAACGATCACGTGAATGCCATCATTTATCCCCCATATATCATAAGATATATCTTTTTGGTCAAATTAAAAACATGTGAATACCTTAATCATGTATTCTCTTGAAGAATTAATACTCATTGAACCTTAGTGAAAACATGAATGTAGTTAAAAGTTAACACTTTCCACAAACCAAAATCCTCAAAATTCTTTATACTCAAACCATGATATCACTTAGTCCTTATATCAATCATGAGCTCATGAATAGAGTCAAACATTTCATTTTCTCATTTTCCCTTCATTATGTGCATATCATCTTTTTTTTTCAAAAATATCTCAATCACATTCTATGGTTACCGGTACCATTGAAAACCACAATAGACCAATACATAAATATTCCAATATTCTGCGATAATATATACAACATTATTTTGGAATCCCATTACATAAACACTAAATCATTCCACCACATTGTTTTCATATTCAACATCACCAATAGTGATCGCATGTGACTTCCCTTTGTCCTTTGCCTTGAGTGGTTGCTCATATCGATAATCACTAACCCTTGGATTAGGGCATTTATTAGCATAATGCCCCATTTCCTTGCACTTGAAGCATTGAAGTGTAGTAGGTTCATTCTGTGTATCCCTTCATTTTTTTGCATCATGAGACATCTTATTCCCATCATTGAGGCATTCAAATGCCCAATGACCTTCCTTTCCACATTTGAAACATTTACTTGTCCCTTTAAGACAATCTCCACCATGCTTATTTCCACACTTTGAGCATAAGGAAACATTCATCTTCTTTTCACCATTATTCTGAGATTTCTCCTTGAACTCCATCTTTCATTTCTTGTCAAAACAATGAGATGGATAAGTAACACCAACTTCCATTTATACCTTGATAGCACAACAAACAATTTCTTCATAGCTACTGTAGTCTCTTATAGCTAATTCCCTTCAAAGATTTGGTTTTAAGCCACTAAAGAATCGATCAACTTTACATTCAGGTTAGATGATAAATCCAGATGCATACCTTGAAAGCCTTGTAAAATTTTCTTCGTATATACCAACAGATTCATCGTCCTTTTTCTTTAGTTCAATAAGCTCCTTCTCCATCTTTGTTCAAAGAAAACGAGGGAAGTAGTTATTGAAAAATAAGTTCTTGAACATGTCCCATTATATGGACTCAATTTCATCTCTTGGCCTCGTATTCTTAATAAGATTCCACCAGTGATCTGCATCTGCTTCCAAATGAAACAATGCTAAGATGACTTTATCATGTTCAAGAACATTGAATAACTGAAAATATATTTTCAGTAGTACTGATCCATTGTTCAGCAACAAGTGGATCAGAAGACCCACTGAAAGAAGGTGGGCATTGCCTCATGAAGGACTCAAAAGAATATTGTTCCCTTCTCTGCTCATTTGGAAGTCCAGAATGATTCATAGCTTTTCTAATCATAACAATAATATTTTTCACTCCATCTCCCATAACATTTGTTTATTCAGGAGGACAATCATTGCATTTTCCATTGCATTGATCAACACGGTTCCTTTGGTTCCATCCATCGTCTAAAACCCAAAAAAATAGTGTGAGAGGAAAAAATCATTCTAGGGAAAACAAAACAATAAAGGTGGATTACCTTCAATATCTAACATCTTGGGTTACCGTAATTATAGTACTATAACCTATACTTATACTTAATTTTAGGGACATCCATAGACATACCTTATAAATATCTCTATGGATCTCACTAAAGTTCTCACATCCTTGTTTCCAAAGGTTGACTAAACCATTCCTCTATTACCAACTGTAGAGACCCAAAGCCTGACGTACATGGACATTACATTACTTTTGCGGAATAATTAGTACATAACATAAACACACACACAAAGACCGTAATAGTTTAGTGTCTTTGGAAACTCAGAATATAATATTCTAATCGTGGTGAAAGATCTTCAACATCTCCCATAAAGATCTTCCTTTTTTTACCTAAAACCCTTCTTTATATCCTGGGGAAAAGAAAACATAAAAGGGTGAGCTCAAATGCTCAGTAAGGGTAAACAAAAGAAAAATCAATCACGTCATATTCATAAGAACATAAAAATTTGGAAATCTTACCCTGCAAAAGAGATCATAATTTCATAAAATGGGATAAATCATGGTAGTGAAATGTAATCACAATAATCATAACTTAAAGAAAGAAAATTTTTGTCATACACACATAATCATAGAGAATCATTTCTTATTAGTCAGACACATTGCCAAGACTATCTTAGTGGACAAAGTCCATTTCTGAACCGAGTTTACTCCTCGTTTCAGTCCTGTTTCACTGAACCAGTTTAACCTAGCGTTCCATCCATGTCTATCTCATGAGATATAAAATCTTTACCCAATGAATTGTAGGGAGATATAGGTCCCACCCATCTCATAATGATACCATTCTTATGTGTGCCACAAAATCATAAACCATACATCATAGCATAACCCATGTAATAAAAATGGGATTCTTAAATATCATGACATCATAAAACAATTCATATAAGATAAATGATTTCATAAAAATATTTCCATCACAACATAATCAAATCAATGTAATAATAGGTATATAAACAGAGTCCTATATTATCTTAGATGGAAAATAATTTTGATAAAACACTTGAACTCCATTCTTGAGGAAAATATCCTTTCTACTTCAAAAACATTTTTCCTTTCTTAACATGTCATACAATTTTAAACTAAAAGAAGTTTATTAAAAATAAACATGAAAATTTTTAAATGAATATTCTTTTAAATAATGTTTTAAAAATCCATTCATGCCGTATATGTTAAAAAAACATTCTTCTCGTACTTTTGTCGGAAAAGTCAAAAAGTACCTCGTATGAAAAATGACAAAAGATTCCTTTCATATATTTTACTAAAAACTCACCGTAGGGTAAAATTGGATTTAAACAATTTTATGTGGATGGAAATAATATTACATATTGAGGAAACAAGAATGTGGATGATAAAATACACCACAGCAAATACCAAAGTATAAACAATCTCGGATAAAAGTGAGATTGTGATATTTTCCCTTACCTTTGGTCCGATTTGATTCGTAAGTGTTTGAACCTCCTGTATAATGATTTAAATAATTTCATTGACTTATTAAAGAATCATAATCATTGTTATGATATCATATATGGTTCACTTATGACTTTATTTTACCCGTTCTTTTGTAAATTCCATGTTAAAGAGCGTTTTGGGTAAAATCGTTTCATTTGTCGTCCGTGTTTTGACTTGTAATTATTCATATGATTACTCAGAAAATGATTACATAATTACAGAATATAAAAAAAGATTTATATATAATATATATTCAGAATATACATATATATAATAGATCAATAAATGGAAAGAAATACACCGTTCATCGAGACGGTAGGCTGTACGTACGCATGAACGCTGTTTTCGTTTCCTTATTGAGTTGAATGGAATTAAGTAGATGACATACATATATATATAAAAATAAATCCAGTATCATTATTATGTAATATATTTCATGATTACTTATTATATATACTTTATAATCATTCATTAATGGTTAATGTGGAGAATGAATCTCATCGCGTCGTGGAGACGGTAGTCCGTACGTACGCACGAGCGATGATATCGTTCTCATGATCGTGGAATTGTATTGGAGTGTATGTATACTATTTAAGAATCAATATCACTTTACAATAATAATATTTAGTTATTATGTACACCATTATACCCATCCAAATAAGGTGGTGGTGGAAAATAGATTACACCACGGCGTGGAGACGGTATTCCGTACGTACGCACACGCGATGATTTCGTTTTCCATAGGATGGATAGATAATGAAATAGGGTTGTTTCATACTTATAATAACATATAAATATATGAGGGATACTGATATTATTACTTCATAATGAAACAACCTAAAAAGAAAAAGTGGAAGAAGAAATAAAGTTGAAAGAATCGGTAACAGACATTACCTCTTCTTTGAAGCGCCTCTTTGAGTCCTCCTCTTAGGGAACTAAAATTGGTCTTTGAAGAAGACCAGGACCTCTAGGATGTTTCTAGGGAAGTGGAGAAGATAATTAGGTAGGGGTTTTCTGAGCTTGAAGGCTCAAAGTGGTGTGAGGTAGAGAGGGAGGAGGATCCCTTTTATAAGGGTAGAGAGGGGAACCTTTGGAATAACTAAAAATATTATTTTATTATAAAGCCAATTTCGGTTTTAAATAGCTCCAAATTGATTTCTTTAGAAGATAAGGTGGGTATGGGTCAAAATCCTCTCATACAATAGAATTTATACAAGTTTAGTTTCCTATTTTAACCTTATCATTTATATTTAACTTTAAGTTAGATAATTTTACTTTTACCGTGTCTTTTTGTGTTCTTACACTATAAGGTTAATAAACATACTATAAGAAGCCAAACGAACCCCAAGTTTTTTATTATTAATATATATAACCGTATCTAAGTCATTTGGCCGAACCATAGATTTTTAAGAATAAAATAACAATTAATAATATAATATTTGTTTTAAAAACTATTTTATGTCAATTTTGACTCTATTTAGTAATTGATTTTTTTTTAAAATTTATAACATAATGATTAGTTCGAAAAACGTTAATTACATCAATATGAACATGTCATATTAACCTTGAAAATTAGTGTAATTCATAAAAATTCTCAAATTACATTTATTTGGGTATTTATAACATCAATTATATCACTATTTCATTAATAAGATAATTACTGCATCATTTTTGTGCCATAAATAAATTAAATTATTTAATGTCTAAAAATTACAAATAAAATACCATTATGTATGAAATATTTTTAGATTTATAATTAATATTTATAGTAGAATTTATATTGTGTATAACCATATATTAAAAATGATATACTTATTAAAATTTGATTTTAACTATTTTAACCCTTCTTTAAATAAATTAACAATAAAGGTCCTAATCTAATCCAAGTGGGCCTAAATGGTCATATTTTATTTATAAGGTTGTTTTTGGTCGAATTACACTTATACAATAGAATTAGGACATGTGTTAGGGTAATAATAATATCATTTTTACCCTTAATTACCCTATTTACTTTTAACTGTGGTAAAAAAAGTAAAAAGTTACTATTCACCAAAAATTATTTTCATCTCATTCAACCACATTTTACTTACTAACATCAACCATGTCTCTTGGATGTTTGAAATTCCACTCACAGAAGCGGTAAAATTATGTTTTATGAAAAATTCATTTTTTTAACTACCACTTAGTGGTTTCACTATTCATCAAAAAATGAAAGTTTCCAGAAAATACCAAAAATTAGGCTTAAGCTATATTTGATATTATGAACTCAAAAATTATGTCTATTTTACCAAATTCAAAACATATTAGTTGCACTAATTAATTTAGAAATTAATTCCCATTGTCTAAACAAATTGCGTGTTCTTTAGAGATAATAACTATAAAAATATTGACACTTGTTTATGTCTGGTTTAAATGTGAAATTACATCCAATGACCAAAATTATATTAAATTGTAAAAATATATTCTAAATATTCTGTAAAACCACTCAAATTAATAATTTGTCACTATTAATTATTTCGATTAAAAAGGTTGTTTTTAATTAAAATTTAGTAATTTTCACTATTCATCAGAAAATGAAAGTTATCCGAAAAGCACTAAAATTTCACCCTAAGCTAATTTCGATATTCTAAATCCAAAAATGAAGTCCATTTTGAAAAATAAAATTTATAAAATTTTAAAAAGTGGTTATTACTATTCATAACAGCTAGTTTTAATAATATTTTAATAGCATATCGTTGTTTAGTGAAACTCGGTATTGCTTGCTACACATGATATCGAGGATGGTCGTGATTGCATGTAATGAAAGGCAAGTCAATGATGCGTGTTGTGAAAGATCCTTTTGGTGTAGCGTACAACACAAGACATTAATGAAATTAAACAGAATATTTTTCATAAAATCTCAGGGTTTTACACTAATCGTATGACCCAAAACTTCAAGACATTATTCGTCTTTACCACATGACATTAAACTGCATGGTTAATGTCTCATTCATTTGACATTAATAAAACCCAAAAATACCAAAAGTTGACACTTCTTGTGGTCCCTCAAATATAAGTAATAAAGGATGGGTACCTCCAATGTATATGCCCAACTAAAATCATAGACACTCCATAGTGGCACTTGGACACCTTTACAAAAATAATCCCAAACATTATCGCATCATTATCGAATGAAGTTAAATTTCACTATTGTTTTAAGAACTATGTGTGGATTGATTGTCATCCTAGTGAGATACATAGTGACACCTAGATATCCAATTTTGGGACCATCCAAAACCATAATAAAAATAAAGGCATTTTTCCCTGTGTATGTATCAGACCAACACATATAATATTTTCATGAACTATGTGTGGATTGATTCTTTCCCCTAGTAAGATTGGTAGTCACACCCATTCCTATCAACAGGTCTATCCACAATTAAGAAAAATCCACCTTCACTCATAGTGTGTATGGATCGGACCTGCAGAGGGAATATTTTCAAGAACTACGTGTGGTTTGATTCATTCCCCAAAAAGTAATGAAATGATTCCCAAGTCCTACACCCTAGCCCATCCACAACATGTTTTTCCTTATAGTTGGTTTATCTTCATCCTTACCACATGATTTTAAACTACATGCGATCTCAAAAACTATGTATGGCTTGAGTCCATTATAATGAGATATGTAGCGATGCTGGGATTATATCTCTTATCCCAGAAACCATAAAATTTAAAAGACCACATCCTTCACTTTTTTATCCTTGTCTTTTAGATTAAAAACTTAACACTCCTTGTTTCTCACACCAGACATAGCTCACGTGGGCTTATGAGTTTGGTAAAAAAGTTATTTGAAAAAGTAAGGTATATCAATTAACATTGGTTTCAACTTGGTCCTAGATGTAAGACCCTAAAAGTAACACCAAATTTCCTCATTGTATGATTGTAAACTGCACGATCTTTTAAGAACCACATGTGGCTTGATTCTTTCCCCAACAAGATATGTAGTGATTCTCAGGTCATACACCCTAGTCTATCCATATTATTCCTTTTCATATCAAAATCACCCACGTCCTTGTCGGATGATGATAAAATCCACAGTTCATCTAGAACTACATGTTACTTGATTATCAACCTATTGAGATTATTATTTACACCTAGTCTTTAGCTCCGAGTCCTATCCACGGGGTAAATAATAATTCCTCCTCTCCTACATATAAACAAAGGTCTATGTAGGAACTTTTATTTTAGGTCCCTTCATTAGGGGACCACTACGGAAATAGAGATTTTCCCCATACAAATATAAGTCAGATCTATATAAGGGACTTAAAACCCATTGACAATATTGGTCCAAATACTTCTTTTGTGCTCGAACATATCCCATCTTCACCTCATAATCCTAATCATGAAAACTTTAAGATCTTTATAATATTTCCACGGCCTCTAGTGGCATAATGTATTATACTTATGATATTTTTCCCTAACTATGTTGTAATACACCCTAGTCATATTTTCATAAAACATCCCAAAAAATAGTTTGTTCAACTAAAGGATTCCACTGTTGGACTATATAGTATGCGCCCTGATTGTCCTTGTATAACACATCCCACAAAACATGTTTTTCAAATAGTTTTAACTTCTCCTTTGGGAGAAACCACTTGTATCCCTGTAATATTATATGAAAATATGAATAACTCGAGATTTAATGTATGTGTTTATCCGTTACTGATTTTTATTATGTCTTTTCTCCCAATCTAAAATCCTCTAAGACTATTTTTTATAATTTACCCCCTTATTTCTGAATTATGATGGTAAAATCATGGTATGGTGGGTCACATATCATCAATATTTTCCATGGTATTATGGTTGTTATCATATGTCCTAAAATTATAGGCACCATAATTCTTGTTCTTGGGTGAGACCTGTGTAGAAAATTTAACACCTAGAAATTCTAAAGTATGAACATTGTACTTGATAGCATGTATCACATGCATCACCAAGTGCATTAGGGAATATAATACCCAAATACTTTAAAATATAATTACTATTTTAAATAAACTAAATTCATGATATATCTTGAAATAAATGTGATATTGAGTAAATGTTTGTCCCATGCAACAATGACTTTCTTAAAATTTCTTGTGTTACACTGAAGACTGATTTTTACTGAATAACAATATTTTATTAAAATATTATTTAATATAATAAGATATAACCTAAATGTTAAATTAGTAGTTATTATAAATGGTTAACTAACTTAAGAAAATATATGTTGTATAGAAATATAAAATGAATTCATTGGTTACAAATTAATTAAAAATGAATATGAAAACTGATTGAATATAAATGGAAATATTATCATTTTTATGGTCACAAAGCTGTTTTATCCTAATAAATTAAATGAAAAACAATTATTGAGTGATATTAATGTGATATATATATTATATATTCAACCAAATATTTTTAATATTCATACAATAGATTTTATAGGCTTAATATTAAAACAAACCCAATTTTATGTATAAAATACTATATTTTTATAAAGTCATTTTTACAACCTTTTAGTGGTGAGCCTATTTTAAATAAAATTTTTGGAACTATTATGGATTATAAATATAAATATAAAACTAATATTAGAAAAAGAAACAAAAATTGTTAGGTCAATGTTTTGGTATTTTTCTATGATGTTTCTTTTTTAAGGAATAGTTAAAAATATGGAATCTTAGTTCAAAACAACTTTTTCAACTAATTTATTTATAAGGTTAAATTAAATTTATATTTTGTTTTAATGTTTAATTATATAAATTTTTTATCAATTAGTTTAATTTAGGTCATTGGAATCAATTTCACTTTGAAATTTTATATAAAAACTTACCAGACTTTTGGATTTTTTTACTTTTAAAACCCACATTGTCGTCTCATCTAAAGAATTAAATTTAAATTAATTTCTCCCACTTATGTGATTGTAATTTGGAATAATTTATTACATATTTATAATAAAAATAATTTATTACTTTAAATAAGTTTAAATTAGTTTTTGACCAAAAATATTAGTGAAATTAATAAAAATTAAGTACAAAGATTAAGGTAAAATTAGGTTTAATAAGGGACTAAACCATAACCTTAATGGCCCAAATGACCTAGAAATTTGGAAAAGAGACATTTTTGGCCATATTAATACAATATAATCCCTTGGGTCTAAATGATACCACTATCGGAGCCACTTTACATGGTAAAAATGTGGGTGTAATTCCATTTCCAAAATTTACACGAGTGCCACTCCTCCTCCACTTTAAAAAGGTCTCCTCTCCTCCCACTTCTTCACATCTATAAAGACACTTTTTCTCCACCAACATCTGACAAAATAGTTCCTAAAAATATCTAACATGAACCTATAATAAGAAAATTGGTGATAATTATATCCAAGTAATCCCTTTGGTTCTAACGAAAAGGATTTTCCCAATTAAGAGGTAACATCTTTCCTTAAGCTCTTTAGTTTTATTTCCATTATCCACCCCCTAAAATCATATTATTCCATGATTATAAAGAAAAAAGTATCCTAAATATAATATAAATTTATTATGCAAATTTTTATACCCACACTCCCACACACTTTCATCTAATGGGTTACAAGCATACTGTTTATGTGTACGGTGGACTAACACCACATGAAATGATGATTGTTCATTTTACTTTACCACCTATCATGGTTGGGAATTATCATGTAAATGGTGTTTATATATGGTATATATAATATTTATTATGTAATTATTCTTATTAAATTATTTTAAAACACATAACTTTATACTTTCCATTTTGTTTAAATATGGTAACATCATTTGTGGAAGTGTGGACTACCACCTCTTCAAAGCGAGGTGATTAGTTCATGCTATATATGGAACGTATCAAAGATGATTTTAATAAACCTATGTAATATGTATGATATATATATATGATACTTGAATTATAATATTTATATATATGTATCATTTCATTTTCATTATTTTAATAAGATATAGAAATGGAAGCACTGTTCATGTGTACGTACAACTTACCATCCCCATGAACGGTGCACTTCATTTATTATATAAAATTATTATGTATTATTATAAATACATATGTACTGAATATATATTATAATTAAATAATTTTTTACATTTTATAGATGATGAAATCATTATCTTTGTAATAGGAACAAAAAAAAGCTAAAACATGCCTGAGAAAACATAGAAATTAACACCAGAAATAGTGAAAATAACGAAAGATTGTTAACAAATTGGTAATAACATATTATAAGAATATAATATATGACATTATAAACCTTATTATAGTTATGGTATAAGTTAGTAACATATTTTAAACCACTATAATGAAGGATGAATACGAAACAACAAAAAGTAAGTTTAAGGTAAGGGATTTCGTCTCAATTTACATTCCATTGAGACTTATTTATTGTTATAAACCACTTCACTTTTATATGGTGTATATACTAACATTTTTCATGTTATATCATTAGTAAACTTATTTTCATGATATTATAAGTTTCATTTAATGCTATTCATTCATGTAGATTATGATTTAAATGTTTCAATGTGGTATGGAACTGCAATCACTATGAAATGTGTTTTATGCACTCCTCTGAATTTGAAGATGTATTTACATGTGCCATCATATAAAAAATAATCGATTAGCCTAAAAAAAGTTCATAGTGAGACAAAAAAATTTCAAGGGGGGTTATTGATGGTATTGAAAGTACAAGTCCAAATATCTAGGATGAAAGCTCAGTAGTGATCTGAACTAGGTGTTTGGGGGTGCAGCCCCCAGGGTATGGAGAAATTATTTTGCCTAAGTTGCCAAGGTGGCGCCCAAGGTCGTAAAAATCACTGGCGGTATGAAAGTATAATTGAGAACCACCAAAATAGAGTGCAATCCCCTACGTGCCTTCATTCTGGTGTGCAACCCTACTTGATCACCTAATCTCCTTTTCCCCAGGGTCTCCTATTTACTAATAAATAGTCCCTTGGGATCTTAATTTAAATGAATGATGAATTTCCCTGAATCCCAATTGCTGCTCTGGTCACCCTAGTTATTCTCCCAAGTCATTCTAATCCTTCAAGGTAGTTCTTTAAAACCTAGAGAGGTGGAATTTATTGAGGATCATAGAACTTAAGTCCCTTCAGTGTTTGAAATCCATAACACTTGAATGCCTAAAGCACCCAACCTCTCTAAGTCAAAAACACTTGAACGCTACTCATTACTCTCAAAGGAACTTGAGAAACCCACTTCTAGGAATACTTTTGAACACTCTTGAAGGATTGAGTCAAGTTTCACCCATGTTTTAGCATCCACGTTTTATACCACTTAAGTAAACATCAGGTCGCTCAAGCCTACCTACACATCAAGTACCTACTTCGGTACCCCTATTTGATTCACCTTATCCCTTCATCCTATACTATACATTCATCAATCCTTCTTCAAAGTCACTCATGGAAAGGCTTCCTCTTCATTGGATCCATTTTCTGATAGGAATTGTGTTGAAACCTCCACCAAAACCTATTGACATACCAAACAATTGGGAAAGGCACATCAGCATGTCTCCCATTTGGGTTTGTATATCTGCAGTCAAAGGTTTACAACACTTTTTTTAAAATGGGGTCAGGATTCATGTAGTCTGTTTGGGTTTCTATATCCTCAGTAACATGTTCCTTTTCACCAAGAATAGTGTTGGGGAGTTCCTGGTTGGGAGGATTAGGGTTTGGGCCATGCCTGTCCCTTATTGTCTCTAAAACCCGGAGCCTCAAGTCCCTAGTAATAAAGTTAAATCTCACAACTAATTTCCTTTTGAACAAAATAAAAGTCTTCATCCCTTACTATGACCGATTTTAGGGTAGAAATCATAGTATAATCCCCTAGCCTTTCTATCATGATATAATAGCCTTTAATCTCATTTCACATTGAAAGGTTCATTGCTATGTGCCCTCATCCACTATTTTCATTGTAGACATGACGTCTTCCACTAGTGGAGGAGGAAAATTGTGTGTGCCTTTGTTGAATATTTTACATCATCTTGTTTCTCACACCGATCATGACTCACATGGTCTTATGGATTTGTGATGATCAAAACATTTTCACAAACACCTCATTGATGGAACTATGAGAACTTTGATTCCATTCAAAACTGGGATACGTAGGAATATTTCCAAACTGGGATACGTAGGAATATTTCCAAAGGCCCAAGAAGCATCTCATCTCATCTATAAATGAAAATACATTTTAGAATTAATCCCCAAATTAAACCCCCAATCAATGCATCCATTTCAAGAAGTAAGTCCAAACTCATTTATCCCAAAGGACTACACTCTCCTATAAGTATTCCCAAACTACATGGGTTTTTATTCTCATCAAAATGAGATATGTAGGAAGCCTCCAAGAGGTACAAACCCAAAAATATAAATCAACCCTATCCTTTCTAGGTCACAATCCCAGGAGGATCTAATTCAACTTGGAAATCCATATCCCTTCCTGGTTCCTTGGGCTGCTTTGGTATAAGTCCCACACCAAACATTGACTTGGAATTTTCCGCCTATGTGTCCTTATCACATGACACTAAACTATATGAATATGTCCTAATCACATGACCTTAAAAGTTATGATGTTTCCTATTAAAAGGCACAAATCTATGTGGGTTCTAATTCCTTTCACAAGGATACATAGGTAGCCCATCCATGGGAATATCCCAACATCAAAACAACTCCCATCTCCCTGGATGACGATAAAACTCCAGAGCACCTCACTGAGTGGCTTTAAAACCAGTGTATTCAAAATAATGAAAAAACCTATAAGTAGTATACTAAAGGGTACCATTAGTGGAGAACCACAGATATATACAGAAGTCTCCATTGATGAAGAACCTCTGATACATACATATTATTCTCAAATTCTATAAATTTTAATCATTAATTGAAAAATCAGAAGGGAAACTCATTGCATACTTGGTGAATTAATAAGGATTCATGAACATGTCTTAAATCTATAAGAGAGTCCCGAAGTAAGTAATAATTACCCCTAGAAGGGTTTTATGAACCCAACCTCCCATCCTCTTGACAAATGTTTATTCTCCAGAATCTTCGGCCAAGTTACCTGACGAATGCCAACCTTCTGAAAGCAGGTCCCCCTGGTAGATAATCATTTCGGGCTTTCAGTTCTATAAATATCTCCAATAGAAACCATCTGGGAATAATGACTCCTATAGAAGTCTCATTTCTAGGGGAACCAAAAATTTGGTGAACCCAACATATAGCCTTAACCATGATAATGATGATTACCCATCAATTGGGCCCCTATCAAATGAAAAGAGGGCCGACAAAATACTCAATAACACATGTTCTCATCCAAAAAGATGCAGCTTTCACTAGGGTTTTCTTGATTATGTCTACAATATATCAATAAGCACTATTTTTTATGATATTTTCTTACAATCCAGATGCCATTGTTATGTTTTACACCTATAAATTCCATAGCTTCTCAGAATAGATCCTCGTCTGCTAAAAGGACATCATCACCAACTCAGCGTATTCAATGTTGGGCATCAAGTTAATTGGTTAAGTAATACCATAAATATAGTATTATCCCAAACATAGAGGCTTCCCAATAGGATATCCAAGTTAAAAATAAACTCAGGTCGCCCAGGCAGCGATGACTGGAGGGCACGAAGCAGACAGTGCCAACCTCTTTCTTCAACCATTTCAGGTTATTATCCTCAGAACTCAATAACCAATCCCTCCAATATTTTAGGGAGGTAGATAACGAGGTCACTCATGGAATCACCTCAAAGTCACATGGGTATTTATCTAGGGCTCCTACCAACAATCACTGCTAACAGAATCTTGTGGTAGTGAACCCCCCACATGATAGGGGTGTTTCCATCAATTGTCCAGTCCGGGTTCCTCAAACTCGGACACACAAAACAACCCACCGGGGACAACAACCATCTAATATGGAGAAGGTTCCTACCGTTTCCCCCTTCAAGGAATCCCACCAACCTAGTTTGGGGGAAAATAGCGACCATGTACATAAACTCACTGGCATTAATTCCACCAGCCAATAGATTCTTCTGGATGTGTCTAACCTATCCCACCTCCCAAATCCTGTAGATTCTTGTGAGTAGGCCCATAAACATTATTACCATCATTCAGCCAACCAGTAGTCCTGTATGTCTACATTCTGAGAAGCTCACAAATTAAATATGGTGGAAAACATCCAGTAGTTCCATACACCTACTAGAATTTATCAAGCATAAAAACTATCTCATTTGGTAGTATCTGGAGAAGTCAATCAGAAACCCCTGATGAAATGCTAGAGGAAGACTCAAATCTATTCCCCCACACATGAGTATTTTCAGAATTCACTGATAGGAAAGGGAGGATAGTAGTAGGTACATACACCTACTCTAGACATGGAATGGACTTATATTCATGTTCCAGCCGTTGAAGTCACCAAGAACATTTTGTAAATGGTGAAATTGGAGATGCAAATCCATTCCCATATTCTTGATACTTTCCATAATATCATAATATAAACTTCAGCAGTACCCAATGGAAAAAACATATCACTTTCCCTATAAGTGGTATGGCTCATCAATATGTTACCCCAGAGCAGATTTTCATCTCTGTTCTAGTCCAGGAGGGTCGTGGAGAATACTCCCAAATGTAATATGGAAAACTAGATTGGGGACACACACCCAATCTAACTAGAGGTAATCGGCCTAACCTGATAGCTACTCTGAGGTAGGTACATACACCTTCCCCTAATAACCACTTTTTCAGTAAGTGGCTCCAACTATTTTTAGGAAATCATCTAAAAATAAGACCCGTCAAACACAACTAAAATATCAAAATACTATCTACAATTTGGATCTACTCAATGCTGGAGTACATGAAGCCCTCAGACATTTATCTATTGCAACTCATGATTCTACTCTCCCATTACCAACTTACAGGGCCAGTAGAATTAAGTCTAAAGATCCTCGTCAGACACTTCCTCACAAAGGGTTACTTTATGATAATTTGGTCAATACTGAGACCATATATCTAGATGAGTTCCACGAAATCCCTCTATGTGGACAAATGAACAAGGAGCAAGAGGGTCTACCACTTACTATAACCAACCATGGTGGTCCTCCCCATGATGATGATATTAGCTGTGAACGTTCTCTCTATAGTAGTAATTCACATTTCCAGGATTCAATGGACAATGCAGTAATGACAAAACCTCTTATATTGAGGCACTTTAAAATACAAATCCAATCGATTCTAATGCTTTATCACTAGACGGTTAAATACATTCTCAACAAGAAGATAGCCCAGGGCGTCATCCATTCTCTAAACCACCTTTTGGTTACTTTTCTTCAAATAAAATAGAAGAATTATCTACCAATCTTATTGATTCTGATGAAACAACATAGAAGAAGAAAATTTGGTCTGATCAGGTTGATGATCCTCTAGAAATATCTGAAGAGTATGTGTTGAATATGAGACAAAAACTAATGAAAAATAATGTACCAGTCATGTTCTGACTTTTGGCAACTCCTTAGTACAGTATTCTAGAGATGTTGGTAGAGGATTGTATTCATAATATCCATCTCAATATATGGAAGATTCTTCGTAATCGAAATGTAAAGGTATTACCATATGACAAATATCAAAGTTATGTAAATGTATTAAAAGGGTTTCACCACCAAATTGACTTGGAATCTCTCTCATTTTCCTGACATCCAAAGGATGAAAAGCAGCAGGGTTCCCTTCAATGTGCATAACTCAGTGAATTAAAAGGGCTACGCTAGTTAATTACTGATACTCCATATAGTGTTCATATTAGGGGATGGGGCATCTATAGAGAATTGCATTTCACTGCACTCTCTAGAAAGAAAATCCCACAAAAATTGGTCTCAAGTAATGTTATTTCCCATGACCTACTTCAACTAACAAATTTTGTGTGTAATCAATGATATGCTCAAGAACATGCCTTAACTGGTTCTTATCAAAGTAATGCCCAAAAAGAGAATTCCATTGAGTTACTTTTCCATCAATAATTTTAAAATATAATGTAGGATTCTCATTTAGAGGAAGTACATCATTAGATGACGGAAATGTCAAAATTAACCCAACAGTCATTTGAAACATGTGATTTGAGTGGGTGTTGAATGATGCACCCCACAAATGTTCAGACCAATCTATGCAAAATCAAAAGAGAAACTAAGGTAATTTCATCCATAGTAGTTCAAGACCAACCCCAACTCACCAGGATAGGGGATCTTTTAACCTAACCCTCAGAGCCGACAAACAAGTTTTGAAGGGTTGAGTAGGAAGAACATGAACATCCTCTATCTGTAGGGTTGGGGGCTTTTTCATATTCACAATCCATTCCTCAACAAAAGTCAGTTTTCTCCTGATTAGGGAAGAATTAACAAAATGAATGCATAGCTGAGTTTTCAAAGGATTTCTTTAAAATTATTGTTCACTAGGAAATTCCTGAGGTATTAGTCAACCAAATGACAAAATATCATGGAGGAAATGGAAGAAGAAAATTTTGTTGAAATACTAACAGAAACCTCACAATGCATTATTCATCGGTAAATGTCATCAATGTCGTCACCACAGATCCTCCAGAACACAAGTCCACCTCAGGGGAATCAGAGGAAGAGGTTCTTGTTTAATGTATTATACACACCAAAACAAGCAATGGAGGTGTACATACCAGAAACTAGAGGCTCACCCGGAATCAAGGAATTCCATCAAATAATTCACTTCCACCTTTTTCAAGGGAACCTACCAAGGGAAAAGGTGAAAGTTAGATTACTTACCACCTTACCTCTAGAGATGTTCAATCCATATAGTAGGAAGAAGAAATGAAGGAGTTAAGACGATTCAATGCAGAATTACTCCAAGGTAGTATTCCTCCCAGAAATGATATGAAAGTAAGTCCCCAACTGGAACTTCTAGTTAGAGCACATCAATAAAAAGAATTTTTCATAGAAATTGAGGTAGATAAAAAATTCCATCCATTGTAGTCACACCCTTACAGGTCTATTCATATGGGTTATCTATGACATATTCCAGCTGTTCCACCACTTGTTGTATTACAGGTTGTTGTACCCATCAAAGATCCATCCATTTCACTTTCTCAGGTCTTAGCTCAACTAGATGTTTTCTAAGCACTTATGGCAACCATTGAATCATTAACCACTCAATTGGATGCTATGGATGTGTAACACCCCAAAATTTTATGAAAAATATTCTTTTTAATTTCATTAATGTATTGTGTTGTACTCTACACCAAAATGAGATTGCACAACATGCATCCTTGACTTTCCTTGCATTACACGCAATCACGACCTTCTTCGATAGCGTGTGTAGTACACAATACTGAGTTTCACGAAACAACGATATGCTATTAAAATATTATTAAAACTAGCCTTTATGAATAGTAATAACCAATTTTTAAATTTTAGAAGTTTTAGCTCTCAAAATGGACTTAATTTTTGGATTCGGAGTATCGAATTTATCCTAAGGTGAAATTTTGGTACTTTTCGGATAACTTTCATATTCTGATCAATAGTGAAAATTACTAAATTATAATTAAAAACAA
Organism: Viscum album; assembly: GCA_963277665.1. NCBI lineage: Eukaryota > Viridiplantae > Streptophyta > Magnoliopsida > Santalales > Viscaceae > Viscum > Viscum album. The sequence continues at coordinate 1,664,120,927 of OY728143.1, read as the reverse complement.
CTTTTTTAATCGAAATAATTAATAGTGAAAAATCATTAATTTGAGTGGTTTTAAAGTATATTTAGAATATATTTTTACAATTTAATACAATGTTGGTCATTGGATGTAATTTCACATTTAAACCAGACATAATCAAGTGTCAATCTTTTGATAGATATTGTTTCTTAAAAACACGCTATTTGTTTTAACAGCGGGATTTAATTATAAAATTAATTAATGAAATTTCTATGTTATGAATTTGGTAAAATAGACTTCATTTTTGAATTTGGAATATGAAATATAGCTTAGGATAAAATTTTGGCATTTTTCTGAAAACTTTCAATTTTTGAATAGTGAAACCACTAAGTGGTAGGTTAAAAACTGAATTTTGCATAAAACTTAATTTTACCGCTTCTGTGAATGGAATTTCGAAAATCCGACAGACACGATTAATATCAAGGACTAAAATGTGGTTCAATGAGATGAAAATAATTTTTGGTGAATAGTAACTTTTTACTTTTTTTACCACGGTTAATAGTAAATAGGGTAACTAAGGGTAAATATGATATTACTATTACCCTAACACATGTCCTAATTCTATTGGATAAGTTTAATTCGACCAAAAACAACCTTATTAATATAATATGACCATTTAGGTCCACTTGGATTAGATTATGACATTTAATATTATTTTATTTCATGAATAGTTAAAATAGTTAAAATCAAAGTTTAATAACTAAAACATTTTTAATATGGGGTTATACATAAGATAAATTCGACTATAAATATTCATTAGAAAGATACAAATATTTCCTACATAATGATATTTTATTTATAATTTTTAGACTTTAAATAAATTAATTTATTTATGACACAACGATGATGCAGTAATTACCCTTTTAAGGAAATATTAACATAATTGATGTTATAAATGCTCAAATGAATGTAATTTGAGACTTTTTATGAATTACACTAATTTTCTAGGTTACTATGATATATTATTGTTGATTTAATCAACTTGGTTCGAACATATAATTTTGTTATGACTTTCACAAAAATCATATATCAAATAGTGTCAAAATTGACACAAAATAGTTTTTTAATCAAATATTATATTATTAATTGTTATTTTATTCCTAAAAATCTAAGGTTCGGCCAAATGACATAGATAAGGATATATATATTAATAATAATCAATTTGGTGTTCGTTTGACATGTTATAGTAAGTGTATTAACCATATAGTGAAAGAAAACAAAAAGACACGGTAAACGTTAAATTATTTAACTTAGAGTTAAATCTAATTGATAATGTTAAAATAATACCCTAAACTTGTCTAAATCCTATTGGATGATAGGATTTCGACCCATCCCCACTTTAGCTTCGAAATAAGACCCTTTGGAACCATTATAAACCTATTTTGACTTTAATATAAAATAATATTTTGAGATATTCCTAAGGTGCCCCTCTCCTCCCTTATAAAAGGGTACCTCCTCCCCCTCCTCCTCACACCAAATTGAGCACTCAAGATCGGCCAACCCCTGCCATTTTCTCCTCTACACTTCCCTAGAATAATCCTAGAGGTCCTGGTCTTCTTCAAAGACCAATATTAGTTCCCTAAGTGGAGGATTCAAAGAAGCGTTCCAAAGAAGAGGTAATATCCATTACCGATCTTTTCAATTTCTTTCTTCTTCAACTTCTTCTTCTTATTTAGTTGTTTCATAATAAAGTAATAACATAAGTATTACTTACATACTGATATGTAATTATAAATATGAAACAACCCTAATTCACCTTCTATCCATCCTACGGAAAAATAAAATCACCACGCGTGCGTACGTACGGAATACCGTCTCCACGCCGTGGTGTAATCTATTTTCCACCACCACCTTACATGGATGGGTATAATGGTGTAAAGAATAACTATAAATAGTTATTACAACATCATATTGATTCTGATATATTGTATAATCCACTCCAATTCAATTCACTATTTATGGAAATGATATCATCGCTCATGTATACGTACGGACTACCGTCTCCATGACGCGATGAGATTCATTCTCCATGTTAACCATTTAAGAATGATTAAAAAGTATATATAAGAAATAATAATGAAATATATGACATTATAAAGCTACTGGATTTATGTATATATGTATGTCATCTACTTACTTCCATTCAAGACAATAAGGAAAGGAAAACAGCATTCATGCGTACGTATGGACTACCGTCTCCATGAACGATGTTTTTCATTTCATTTATCTATCTATTATATATATATACTGAATATATATTATATATAAATCATATTTTATATTCTGGAAGTAATTAAATCATGATATAAGTAATAATAATGTCAAGAACAACAAGTCAAAACACCAACGATAAATGAAACGATTTTACCCAAAACGCTTCTTTAACATGGAATTTACAAAAGAACGGGTAATATAAAGTCATAAGTGAACCATATATGATATCATAAAAATGAATATGATTCTGTAATAAGTCAATGACATTATTTAAATCATTATATAGGAGGTTCGGACAAATACGAAGCAAATCGGACCTAAGGTAAGGGAAATATTACAATCTCACTTTTATCCGAGATTGTTTTTACTTTGGTAATTACTGGGGTGTATTTTATCATCCACATCCTGTTGGATCTGAATCTACGGATTACACACAAGAGGGGGGGTGAATTGTGTCTTTTCAAAATTATTACAATCTCTTCAATTTAGACAAATTCTGTCCACTATACTTTAGCACGATTAAATATGCAGCGGAAAAAGTAAAAGCATGAACACACGGATGTATAGTGGTTCGGGGAAAAGAAGGCCCCTAGTCCACTCCACCAATGCTCAAATCCACGAGCTTGGCGATTTTCACTATCTGGTCCTCGTTTCCACAGACCTGTTCACAACTGAGTACAGGCAGTTGACACCTTTACAAGTTTCAGGCAAACACAGCCTTCCTGGTTCAAACACGAACCCACACAGCTTAGAACGAGAAGCTGATCACTCAAAAAATAAAGAGTTTCGATAAAGAAAACACTTCTCCAGTTGTTCTTCACAATTGCAACAGAATGCAATTGACAGTAGATAGATCGTCGTCTTCAGAAAATAAATATCTGTAATCAAAACAGTTCTGAGTCGATCCAGTTGCAATAGATATTACAAGAAACTTTACAACTTCAGCAGCAGTAGATTCACAACAGATAGTCGATGTAGAACACATGAATCTGCTATCAAGATCTTCCTTCGGTAATAAAGGTTTTACACTTCTTCTCGATCACCAGAAAAGAACGCCTTCACACAGTCTCTGTTTCTTGCTCGTTAAAAGATCAATCTATATATTTCATATACTTTCCTGTGTATATATATATATCCGAAGTTTCCAAGATAGAACATATATATTCAAATCTGAGAAAATCTTCCGCATAAATAGATCCATAAAAATCTCCTTTAGATTCGCGATATTAAATAACAGAGCCGTTGTAACTCCCCTGAAAAATCGGCATAAAAAGCTCCGTTTTAAATCAATCATTAATCCGTTGAAAATCGTCTTTGATTCATTCAAAGTCGTACTTAAGAATCGGCTCGAAATCCGCTTAATAATCCGCCTGTTTGACCAATGCAAAAGGAAATATCGTCTGTCAAAAAAATATCCCGACGCCAAACGTAGGGTTGATGACGTGGCTCTAAACATAGGGTTCAAAAATGTAAGGTTCACAAACGTAAGGTTCACAAACATACAAACTTTCTCTTCAGCATTCAAACGTAGGGTTGATCATCCATACTTTGTCTTGATTCAACTCTCCAAAGAACGTACGGTTGATTATAAAAGTAAGGTTGATGATCCATACTTTTGAGAAACAAACTCAACACTAAAAACTAACGTACGGTTTCCCTTCCATACTTGTCCAACAACAAAAACGTAAGGTTCCTTCCAAACGTAATGTTCTTCTTCCATACTTTTCAACAACGTAAGGTTCATTAACCATACGTTTCAAAATAACGTAAGGTTCTTTAACCATACGTTTCTTTTAACATAAAAAGTAAACTTTTCATCCATACGTTACGTTCATCAACGTAGGGTATGAACAGTGATTCCAGTACGCGCTAAAACTGATCTCGCACTACAGTGATTCCAGAACGCGCTAAAATTGATCTCGCGCTACAGTGATTCCAGAACGCGCTAAAATTGATCTCGGAATAAATGAAGTATGAAATCTCGTTGTATGAAATAAATAAATAAAATAAATTCCTGCAAAATACTCAATGAAATAATTAGTAAACAATTAAGGGTATTTGTGAGCATCAAAATCATCATAAAGAGACAGAGTATTATTTAAAATAATCTCCCCCTTTAAAAAACATTATTTTCAATTGTTTGAAAACAATACATTGCTCAACAATCTCCCCCTTTTTGATGATCAAAAAACCCATAAAAATAATAGAACTAATTTAATTTCAATCTTTATTGAAAAAATAGTTTTGTAAAATTTTAGAATTTTGAAAGGATTAAAACAATATTTAACTATAATAAAATTTCTCCCCCATAAAAATAAATTTTCAGCTAAAAATAGATAAAAGATAAATATCGTATATATCCAAATTCTCCCATATATCCAAATTTCTTCATAGGAAACAAATGAATTTAAATGTTGTGTTTATCCAAATTCTCCCCCTTTTTTGATATCAAAAAGAATGAAAAAAAAAACGGATTTGAACACATTTAATATTGCACTGAACTATAAGTAAATGCTATAGTTAACTGTGTATGAATAAGTGAATTTGTTATACTGGCTAACTCAATCATAAATCAATAAACAACAAAACAAAAAAAAATTCATTCACAAGCTGTTATATATATACGATTGTGATATACGGAGGAATCAAGGTTCATAGATAAGACAGGGAAAAAGGTGTCTATTTCCTTTGAATCGCGGTCTTTATCTCTGTAAACTGTTCTCTGAGCCTCTTCATCATCCCATCTCCTAACTTGATGATAAGATCTCTGTTCTCTTGAGTCATATGAATATCTTCAATCAAATTAACTCTGAAAAACTCATGCATTCTTTCTTCTTTTTCAACAAAAAGAGCCAGTTTTTCTGATAACTGATTCAAAAGAATCCTAATCGGTTGCTCTCCAGATGTCAACTGATCCACTAAAAATCTCTGATTATCTAGAAAAACTGACAAAGGGGCACTATTACACTGAAGATCGTGTAATCTGTCACTCATATTGCTCATTGCTCCAGTAATTGCTTGAAATCTCCGAATCAAATCAGGTGAATAGCTTGATCCACTCACAGCACTGTTTGCAACAGACTCAAATTTATTCTCCATGTAAATCTTCAACTCAGACAAATCATCTTTCTTTACCATCTCTGATTTTAACTGATCAACAGCATGCATCATATCAGTCTTAAACAAATCTACTTCCTGTCTTGAAACAGTACATTCTTTCAGCTTCTGAAACTTCAACTGCTCTAAGTTCAGAGAATTTATGAGACTAACATTCTCAGATTCTAACTGAGAGATACGCTTGTACAACTCAACAACTTCTTCTTTTCTTGAATCAGGGGCACCCTGTGCTCGATTCTCATGTTCAGAAGTAGGTTGATGAAGCAGGGCAAGTGGTAAGGAATCTGCATCCGACTGTTCTTTGTCCTTGTCCTGACAAGGTTGATCCACTGAACTATCTTTTGAAGCCTGTAACTCTTCCACTGAAAAATCTTCCTGAAGTACCTCTGTATGAGCTTCAGAAGTATGTTCATCACGAACAGTAGTCTCTCTGACTTCTACTGATTGGTCAAGAACAATATTTTCATGTAAATCTTGAGGTCCGGCCACTTCTTCACCAGGCACTGCCTCCATAAGTTGTTCTTGTTGAATTACTTTTTCAACAGCCACAGCAGCAGATTGAGGTTCTTCTTGAGTTTCTGTTTGAGCTGCTGGTTCCTCTATCGGTGCAGTCTGCTCCACAACAGCTTCTCTCACAAATGAATAAGAAATTACCGGTTCAGAGGATTTCAAGGCAGGAGAGATAACTTCTTCATCAATTGACCTCTTCCTTCTAGATTGAAGTCCTTCTTGACTTCTCTCTTCCTCAACTTCCTCCATCTCAAAACGAATTCTCCTTGCCACTGTACTAACACTTGATTCTGCTTGTCCCTCCTTGGACTTAGCCGGTTGAGCCTGGGCACTCTCCGAGTTTTCCTCAGCTCCAACAGGTAAGAGTTTTCCTTTAATTGTGCTCCAGAAGTATCCTACTTTCCTTAAAGTTCCAGCATTGAAAACATTACTGTGGTGACATTTCACCCCAGCATCTACCAATCTGATCATTCCTCTTTTAAACAAAAACAAAGAAATGAACCTTCCGTAAGGGAAAAAGGTCATTCTTGCTTCACTCTGACAGCAGTAACTCAGATATCTTATCATAAACCGAGGAAAATTAAACTTAATATCACACATCAGAAGATACATTATGTACATGTCCGGGTATAGGATTTTCTCCATCTCAGCCATTCTTGGTGCTAAATCAGTCTGAACAAATTTTACCAAAATTTTCTGATCGGGCTCCAAATCCTTAATAAACATCTTCTTTATCACTCTGGTTCCAAACAGAAAAGACATAATGTCTTCAGACTTATGTACATAATATCCAATATTCCGTAAATCGAAATGAAAAACTCCTTCATGAGGGTAGTTAAGAATTTGACTTATCTCTACAGATGATATTGAAAAGTCCTTATCCTCTATTTGAGCCAATAAACTATCCTCTGTATCTCCAAGGCTAAACTGAACAGTTCTAAAGAAATGTCTCATTTCTGCCTCATATAGAAACTCAGAATTTGCACTATTAAAAGCATGCTCAAGGATTTGAAACGACAACGCTTGCTTCAACAGTAAATTAGTTTCAAATAGCCACTCTAAATCTATGACTTTACCTTGCAGTATTTTCCGACCTACTACCTTAGGTTTCTTTGCAGCACTGCTCTCGGCTTCATCTGGACGCTTAGTCTTTTCCATTCCAACAATGATTTCTAAAGGTTCGTAAGTTTAGGGTTTGAAGATTCAGAAAAGGGTTTTGGAGCAGATGTGCGGTTTTAGGTTTTCGAAAGGGTTTCCGAAAAAGGTGAAGCAGTTTAGAAGGTGAAACGGTCCTAATAGCCTTGATTCCCGTGTAATCACTAATCATTACTTTTATTTAAAACAAAATAAAATTACTTATAGCGGAAAACAAAAATTAAGCAGCATTCGAAAACAGAATAAGATTTAAAAAAACTATTTAAAATTAAATAAACCTAACTCCCCCTTAATAAATTCAAACCTTGCCCTGGGAAGTGGTTTAGTAAAAATATCTTCTAATTGATTTTCTGTATTTACAAATTCTAAAAATATATCATTTTTAAATACATGATCTCTTAAAAAGTGATGTCTTATATCAATGTGCTTAGTTCTAGAATGACTAATAGGATTTTTTTGAAATATTAATTGAACTAGTATTATCACATAAAATAGGTGTATTATTGAAATTTAATCCAAAGTCCATAAGAGTGTTTTTCATCCACAACACCTGTGCACAGCAACTACCTGCAGACACATATTCTGCCTCGGCTGTTGACAGGGCAACTGAGTGTTGTTTCTTACTAGACCATGATACTAAAGACTTTCCTAAAAAGTGACATGTTCATGAAGTACTCTTCCTATCTAATCTACAGCTTCCAAAGTTAGCATCTGAATATGAAATTAAATTAAAATCATAGGTTTTTGGATAAAGCAGAGATTGATAAATAGTACCTTTTAAATATCTAAAAATTCTTTTAACAGCAGTTAAATGGGATTCTTTGGGATTTGATTGAAATCGAGCACAAAGACATACTGAATACATTATATCTGGTCTACTAGCAGTAAGATATAGCAAACTACCAATCATACCTCTATATAACTTGTTGTCCACTGATTTTCCAGTTTCATCCAAATCAAGTTTTATATTAGTACACATAGGAGTTGTAAATGGCTTGTTGTTTTCAAGTCCAAATTTCTTAAGTAAATCAGTAATGTATTTGCATTGATTTAAAACATTTCCAAAATCTTTTTGAAATATTTGAAGACCCAAAAAGAAATTTAATTCTCCCATCATACTCATTTCAAATTCTTTTTGCATTAATTCTGAAAATTCATGACAAAGAATTTTATTGGTTGATCCAAAAATTACATCATCAACATAAATTTGTACCAACAAAACATTATTTTTCACAGTTTTCTTAAAGAGTGTTGGATCTGCCAGTCCAACAGTAAAATCATTTTTCAAAAGAAAAGAACTTAGTCTTTCATACCAAGCTCTAGGTGCTTGTTTAAGGCCATAAAGAGCTTTAGTAAGTTTGAAAACAGAATCTGGTTTTTGAGAATTTTCAAAACCAGGAGGTTGCTCAACATAAACATCCTCCATTAAATAACCATTTAAAAAGGCAGATTTAACATCCATATGAAATAATTTAAAATTCATATAAGATGCATAGGCTAAAAGGATTCTAATGGCTTCTAAACTGGCTACAGGTGAAAAGGTCTCATCATAATCTATTCCTTCTTCTTGATTATATCCTTTAGCTACTAATCTTGCTTTATTTCTAGTTATTATCCCTTGATCATCCTGTTTATTCCTAAATACCCATTTAGTTCCTATTACTGGATAATCATGTGGTCTTTCAACTAATTCCCAAACCTTATTTCTCTTGAACTGGTTCAATTCATCCTGCATTACTATTACCCAGCTCTCATCATCTAAGGCTTCTTCTATGGTCTTAGGTTCTTGTTGGGATAGGAAAGCAGAGAATTCAACTATGTTTCCAAGGTTTCTTCTAGTTTGAATACCAGTCTCTAAGTCACCTATCACAGATTCTAAAGGGTGATTCTTTAAGGTTCTAGACTGTCTAGGCATTACATTCAAGGGTTCTTCAGTGTCATGTTCTTTTGAACTGGACTGAATTTCTTTTATATCATTTTCAAAATCATTCTTTAAATTCTCAAGTCTCGTGTTTTCATTAGAATCACGTTCATCTATTTGTTCTATCCTTTTCTCAAAAGGATCAGATTCATCAAATTTCACATGAACTGATTCTTCAACAATCCTTGACTTTTTATTATAGACTCTATAAGCTTTGGAGGTTGCAGAATATCCTAATAAAATACCTTTATCAGATTTTGGATCAAATTTACCAAGATTATCTTTGGTATTCAAGATGTAAACCTTTCATCCAAAAACATTACAGTAATTTACTTTAGGTTTTCTGTTATTCCATAGTTCATAGGGTGTCCTTTTCAAAATAGGTCTTATTAAAATTCTATTCATTATATAACAAGCTGTATTAACAGCTTCTGCCCAGAAATATATAGGTAGGCTATATTCATTTAACATAGTTCTAGCCATTTCATGAATAGTTCTATTTCTTCTTTCTACAATCCCATTCTGTTGAGGTGTTCTTGGAGCAGATAAGGTGTGTTTAATACCCATGTTTGAGCAAAAGGAATTAAATTCCTGGTTCTCAAATTCTCCACCATGATCACTTCTCAATGAGATTATATTAAAACCTTTTTCATTTTGAATAGATTTACAAAAACCTTCAAATAAACTAAAAGCTTCACTTTTAAATTTCAAAAAGAAAATCCAAGTAAATCTAGAATAATCATCAACTAATACATAAACATATAATTTACCAGCTAAACTTGCTACTCTTGAAGGTCCAAACAAATCCATATGGATAAGTTCTAGAGGTTTAGTTGTAGCAACTTTATTAACAGATTTGAATGATGATTTGTGTTGCTTGCCAAGCTGACATGCATCACAGAATCTGTCATTTTTAAATTTGAGACTAGGAAATCAGAAACTAGATGTTTCTTAGATAATTTATGTAAAGCATATATATTTCAATGACCAAGTCTTCTATGCCAGATCCAGGATTCACTTATATTAGCAGTTAAGCAGTTTACTTGTTGTTTACACAAGGAATACAAATCCAAAGTATAAACATTATCAGTTCTGGGTGCTCTAAACTTAAACAGTTTATCTTTAGAAACAGTACAACTATTGTTAGTAAAATCAACAGTGTATCCATCATCACAGAGTTGAGAGATACTTATCAGATTGTGTTTTAACCCTTGTACATAAAGTACTTTGTTGATTGAGACTGTCTCTGGATCTCCAACTGTTCCAATACCAATAATCTTTCCTTTGGCATTGTCACCAAAGGTGACAAGTCCTCATTCCTTTCGAGTAAGAGAAGAGAAATTAGCTGAAGTTCCACTCATGTGTCTTGAGCAGCCACTATCCATATACCATATTTCTTTCTTTCTTTGGTGACCTGCTACCTGCAAATACATTCAAACAAATTGCTTTGGTACCCATATTTTGTTGGGTCCAGGAGTGTTAGCAAGCAGTGATCTGGGTATCCAGATTTGCTTTGTTTTCTTAAAATTGATTGAATCATATAGATCATTGGAAATATAAGCTTTCTTAATTCCACATATTTGAGGTTGTCTTAGAAAACAGTTTTTAGCTATATGACCTTTTGTTCCACAGAAGTTACAAATAACCTGTTTAGTGCTAGGAACAAAATAATTTTTGTATAACTTAGGTTTTTCTCCTTTACTTCCAATTCCAAACCTTTCCTTTTTAATTACAGTTTTTCCAAGTATCTCATTTAAGGCGTTTTCTCCTTTTGTAAAAACTAATGCAGCCTTTTTATAAGATTCTACTTCATCCTGTAGAGTTTTTATTTTTGATTCAAAATTAATTTTATTTGAGTCAGCAGAGTTGTATTTGTCAATTAATTCCTTATGTTGTTTTAGCAAAGTATTTCTCTCATCTGAAATAGCTTTATGCAAGTTCTTTATAGATTTATATTTTTTAAATAATGATTCATACCTTCAAGCATATTGCAGTAAACTGCAAGTTTTTTATCTGAGAAGCCTGTTTCAGAGTTTGATTCATTATTTGAGTCAGAGGAGTAGTATGAGTGTACCTCATCAGTTTTAGCCATGAAACACATATTTGCTTTTAAATTGGCTTCCTCCTTCTCTGAGCTTGATTCAGAAGAATTACTTGAGTCTTCAGAAACACTCCAAGTAGCTTTCATAGCTTTCTTGTCTTTCTGCTCATAATCATCTCTTTTGAAGAATTTCTTCTTCTTTGTATCTTTCAATTTTGGGCAATCCGGTCTGATATGTCCCATCTTTTTGCATTCATAACATCTCACTTCCTTTCTATCCTTCTTGAAGGATTTCTTGAAGTCTTTCTTCTTATTGTAGAACATTCTGAATTTTCTGGCTAGCTGAGCCAGTTCTTCATCCGAATTTAAAGAATCAGAGCTTTCTGATTTAGCACTTACTTCTCTGTTCTTCATCTTTCTATCCTTTTGTTGAGAAGTCACTTTCAAAGCAGTATTTTCCATTTTTATGTAGACTTTATGCTCATTTACCTCATCTTGCATTTCAGCCTCGTACATCATCAATGTACCAATCAGCTCTCTCATAGTTAGATCTTTAACAGAAGTTGATTGTTTGATTGCTGCAGAGATTCCATTCCATCGAGTAGGAAGTACTCTCAGTACCTTTAACGCTTGATCAGCCTGCTTGATTGGTTCTCCTAGAGCTGTTATATTATTGACAATTTCTGTCAATCTTCCATTCATCTGAGTGATGCTCTCTCCTTCAATCATTCTGAAAGTATCGAATTTTAATTTAGCAGTTGCATATCTCATCTGTCTTACATTATATGTTCCTTCATAAGCAACAGCTATTGTTTGCCACATTTCATATGCAGTCGGGCATTGAGATACTCTGTCAAATTCATCCGGTCCTAGACCACAGATGATTGCATTCATAGCTTTTGAATTCATGTCATACTCAGCCTCTGTAGCAGCACTCCATGTATCAGGATTTTCAGGAATTTCATAGGGAGTCATAATCTTTGAATAGACTCTGTAACCAAGATTTTTCAGATAAATAATCATACGTGATTTCCAGCAGCCATAATTATCTCTATTAAAGTAAGGTGCTCTGACCATTGACATTCCCTCTCTCGTATCAGCCATGATACACTATGTATAATCTTTAAATACTTCTAGCTTGATAAGACTTTAAAAATAAGAAGCTCCTCCTCTGATACCAATTGTTGGATCTGAATCTACGGATTACACACAAGAGGGGGGGTGAATTGTGTCTTTTCAAAATTATTACAATCTCTTCAATTTAGACAAATTCTGTCCACTATGCTTTAGCACGATTAAATATGCAGCGGAAAAAGTAAAAGCATGAACACACGGATGTATAGTGGTTCGGGGAACAGAAGGCCCCTAGTCCACTCCACCAACGCTCAAATCCACGAGCTTGGCGATTTTCACTATCTGGTCCTCGTTTCCACAGACCTGTTCACAACTGAGTACAGGCAGTTGACACCTTTACAAGTTTCAGGCAAACACAGCCTTCCTGGTTCAAACACGAACCCACACAGCTTAGAACGAGAAGCTGATCACTCAAAAAATAAAAAGAGTTTCGATAAAGAAAACACTTCTCCAGTTGTTCTTCACAATTGCAACAGAATGCAATTGACAGTAGATAGATCGTCGTCTTCAGAAAATAAAGATCTGTAATCAAAACAGTTCTGAGTCGATCCAGTTGCAATAGATATTACAAGAAACTTCACAACTTCAGCAGCAGTAGATTCACAACAGATAGTCGATGTTGAACACATGAATCTGCTATCAAGATCTTCCTTCGGTAATAAAGGTTTTACACTTCTTCTCGATCACCAGAAAAGAACGCCTTCACACAGTCTCTGTTTCTTGCTCGTTAAAAGATCAATCTATATATTTCATATAATTTCCTGTGTATATATATATACGAAGTTTCCAAGATAGAACATATATATTCAAATCTGAGAAAAATCTTCCGCATAAATAGATCCATAAAAATCTCCTTTAGATTCGCGATATTAAATAACAGAGCCGTTGTAACTCCCCTCAAGAATCGGCATAAAAAGCTCCGTTTTAAATCAATCATTAATCCGTTGAAAATCGTCTTTGATTCATTCAAAGTCGTACTTAAGAATCGGCTCGAAATCCGCTTAATAATCTGCCTGTTTGACCAATGCAAAAGGAAATATCATCTGTCAAAAAAATATCCCGACGCCAAACGTAGGGTTGATGACGTGGCTCCAAACGTAGGGTTCACAAACGTAAGGTTCACAAACGTAAGGTTTACAAACGTAAGGTTCACAAACATACAAACTTTCTCTTCAGCATTCAAACGTAGGGTTGATCATCCATACTTTGTCTTGCTTCAACTCTCCAAAGAACGTACGGTTGATTATAAAAGTAAGGTTGACGATCCATACTTTTGAGAAACAAACTCAACACTGAAAACTAACGTACGGTTTCTCTTCCATACTTGTCCAACAACAAAAACGTAAGGTTCCTTCCAAACGTAATGTTCTTCTTCCATACTTTTCAACAACGTAAGGTTCATTAACCATACGTTTCAAAATAACGTAAGGTTCCTTAACCATACGTTTCTTTTAACATAAAAAGTAAACTTTTCATCCATACGTTACGTTCATCAACGTAGGGTATGAACAGTGATTCCAGTACGCGCTAAAACTGATCTCGCACTACAGTGATTCCAGAACGCGCTAAAATTGATCTCGCGCTACAGTGATTCCAGAACGCGCTAAAATTGATCTCGGAATAAATGAAGTATGAAATCTCGTTGTATGAAATAAATAAATAAAATAAATTCCTGCAAAATACTCAACGAAATAATTAGTAAACAATTAAGGGTATTTGTGAGCATCAAAATTATCATAAAGAGACAGAGTATTATTTAAAATAATCTCCCCCTTTAAAAAACATTATTTTGAATTTTTTGAAAACAATACATTGCTCAACACATCCATGTTCCCTCAATATGTAATATTATTTCCATCCTTATACAATAGTTTATATCCAATTTTACCCTTCGGTGAGTTTTTTGTAAAAGATATGAAAGGAATCTTTTGTCGTTTTCGTACGAGGTACTTTTTGACTTTTCCGACAAAAGTACGAGAAGAATGTTTTTTTATTAACTTATACGGCACGAACGGATTTTTACAGTTTTATAAAGCCTTATTTTCATGAAGCTTACTCCAAAAGATTTCATGACTATTTTCAATAAAATCTATTTCTTTTAAAATTGCATTACGTTTTGTGAAAAGAAATTGATTTTGAAGAAGAAAGGATATTTTCCTCAAGAATTCATTTTAAGTGTTTTATAAAAATTATTTTCCATCTAAGATAACATAGGGTTATGTTTCTATCCCTATTATTACATTGATTTGGTTATGTTGTGATGGAACTATTTTTATGAATTCCTTTATCTTATATGAATTGTTTTATGATGTCACGATGTCTACGAATCCCATTTTTACTACATGGGTTATGAAATGATGTATGATTTTTGATTTTGTGGCACAAATAAGAATGGTATCATTATGAGATGGGTGGGACATATATCTCCCTCCAATGCATTGGGTAAAGATTTTATATCTCATGAGATAGACATGGCTGGAATGGTAGGTTATACCGGTTCAGTGAAACAGGACTGAAACAAGGGTTACTCGATTCAGAAAGGGACTTTGTCCACTAAGATAGTCTTGGAAATGAGTCTTGACTAACAAGAAATGATTCTCTATGATTATGTGTGAATGCCACAAAGTTTCATGTTTTAAGTTATGATTATTGTGATTACCTTTCACTGCCCTGATTTATCCAATGTTATGAAATTATGATCTCTTTTGCAGGTTAAGATTTCCAAAAGATAGGTTCTTATGAATATGATGTGATTGATATTTGTTTTATTTACCCTTACTGAGCATTTAAGCTCACTCTTTTATGTTTTCTTTTCCCCAATATATAAATAAAGGTTTTAGGTAAGAAAAAAAGGGATATCTTTATGGGAGATGTTGAATATCTTTCACCGCGATTAGAAGATTATATTCCGAGTTTCCAAAGACACTAAACTATTACGATCCTTGTGTGTGTATTTTTGTAATGTACTAAGTATTCCGAAAAAGTAATATAAAGTCCATGTACGTCAAGATTCGGGTCTCTACAGTTGGTATCAGAGGAAAGGTTTAGTCAACCTTTGGAAACTAGGATGCGAAAACGTTAGTAAGATCCCTAGAGATATTTCTATGGTATGTCTAGGGATGTCCCTAAGGATAAGTATGTGTATAGGATATAGTCCTAAAACTACGGTAACGATATTAGAATTTAACCTAAGATGTTAGATATTGAGGGTGCTCCCCCTTTACTATGTTGCTTTCCCTAGCATGATTTTTGCCTCTCACACTATTCTTTTTGGGTTTTAGAAAATGGATGGAAACATGAAGATTCATGATAATAGAGGATATGACGGACAATGGAATGATTTTCTTCATGAGAAACCAAATGAAACGGGATTTGGAAGTCCAAACATCATTATTTTTCCGAATCAGCAATCTCATAATATGATCAATAAAGTAAAATTTGGTAAGTTTCCTGACACAGCTAATAAGAGAAAGATGGAGTTTCATGATGATCATAGAAGAAAGAAAGTTCAATTTCCCCTATGTAAATCATGTGGGAAGAGGCATCAAGGAGAATGTTTCAAAGGAACTGGAGGATGCTTTGGGTGTGGAAAAGAAGGACACAAAGCAAGTAAGTGCAAAGGAAAAGGTTCAGTTAACACCATGGATGAGGATAATGGTATTGCTACGACATCAACAATGGTTAAATGTTTTAAATGTGGAATGTACGGGAATTATGCAAACCAATGCCCTAAGGAAAAGTCTCGTGAAGAGAATCAGTACGGTCGTATGGGTAGTATTTATGTTGATGATGATGAAGAGACTACAAATGATATGTGAGATGAAAGAATTGTTGAAGCTCGGTCAATGGTTTAAGAAAGTAGTGGAATGATTACATGTTTATCAAGTGTAATTTTGTATAAGTAATCTCATGGTACTATGGAATAAAGAGACATCTAAGTATTGTTACACTGTTGTCTTTCCTTATGTTTCGAAAGTGTATGATTAATGGTACCATTAACCATGAAAGGTTATTCAGATATTTTCGAAAAGTAGATGATATGTTCATACTGAAGGAATAAGAAGATAATGAGATGTTTGATTGTATTCTTGAGCTCATTATTGATATAAGGACTAAGTGATATCATCGTTTGAGTATATAGAATTTTGAGGATTTTGGTATTTGGAAAGTGGTAACTTTTAACTGCATTCATGTTTTCACTAAGGTATTCAAGAGAATACATGATTAAGTACTTTGAATGTTTGGAATGTGACCAACAAAACATATCTTATGATATATGGGGATCGACGATGGTGTTAAATCTCTGGTAATCGTTTTCACTATGTTATGAGAGTGGACTGCAGTATTATGGATAAGCCTAAAGATTGGAATGGATTATGTTGGGAATAAGTTAGTATTGTTTAAGGATAGAAGTTTTTTTTTGATATTATTGATGGGATGTTATAGTAATATAGTTTTATAAAAAGGACAACCTGCAGAATGGGCGACAGCCCATCGTGTCGGACAAGGCTATGGGAATCGAACCCACAACCGAAGTGAGACTGGCCTTTATCACCTACCACTGGCCTACAGGAAGTTCCTGTTTAGTAGAAACTAGTTTTATTATATTAAGCAGTATGATATATGAAGTATAAGTCCATTTTAGGAACCATATATTATTAATCTCACTATAGATCGACTTATGTATATAATTTTTGCTAACCTTTTGTTTGAGACAGATGGAATGACCCGTCATTCTATCACATGATCTGCTAACACTTCACGAATAACAAATTCAACTTCATTTATTTAAGAGATGAAGTGGAAATTGTTCAAGGCACGAACACGAGTGAGATTGTACCAAAATAAAGTAAGTATTTATTCTAATTCAAATTTTCAACTTTAGGGAAATGATCTTGAAAACCAAAAATCTTGTCCTAGTGCCCTTATATCCGATGAATCAGATGGTACCCTAGATCGTCACAAATTTATGGCTTTGTGATTGCTGGCTTTTCCATAGCCATGTTCTCTACCACTCTCCATCAGAACATGATGGTTATATTTCTCTTCCATATCCATATTTTCACTTATGTGGAAACCCATTAATTAGTTTATTTGGGTAACCGTTACGTTTCATACTTTTGTTTTTAAATATTGGTTTTGGTATTCCTTTTTACGATGTGGGTTTCTATTAAAGAAACTTTCGAATAGTAAACCATTTATAACCCCGATGAATTTCGAGGGAGAAATTCATTTTAAGGGGGGTAGAATGTAACACCCCGAAATTTTATGAAAAATATTCTTTTTAATTTCATTAATGTCTTGTGTTGTACGCTACACCAAAAGGATCTTCCACAACACACATCCTTGACTTGCCTTGCATTACACGCAATCACGACCTTCTTCGATAGCGTGTGTAGTGCGCAATACTGAGTTTCACAAAACAACGATATGCTATTAAAATATTATTAAAACTAGCCGTTATGAATAGTAATAACCACTTTTTAAATTTTAGAAATTTTAGCTCTCAAAATGGACTTCATTTTTGGATTCGGAGTATTGAATTTAGCCTAAGGTGAAATTTTGGTACTTTTCGGATAACTTTCATATTCTGATGAATAGTGAAAATTACTAAATTATAATTAAAAACAACTTTTTTAATCAAAATAATTAATAGTGATAAATCATTAATTTGAGTGGTTTTAAAGTATATTTAGAATATATTTTTACAATTTAATACAATGTTGGTCATTGGATGTAATTTCACATTTAAACCAGACATAATCAAGTGTCAATCTTTTGATAGATATTGTTTCTTAAAAACACGCTATTTGTTTTAACAGCGGGATTAAATTTTAAAATTAATTAATGCAATTTCTATGTTATGAATTTGATAAAATAGACTTCATTTTTGAATTTGGAAAATGAAATACAGCTTAGGAGGAAATTTTGGCATTTTTCTGAAAACTTTCAATTTTTGAATATTGAAACCACTAAGTGGTAGGTTAAAAACTGAATTTTGCATAAAACTTAATTTTACCGCTTCTGTGAATGGAATTTCGAAAATCTGACAGACACAGTTAATATCAAGGACTAAAATGTGGTTCAATGAGATGAAAATAATTTTTTGTGAATAGTAACTTTTTACTTTTTTTACCACAGTTAATAGTAAATAGGGTAACTAAGGGTAAATATGATATTACTATTACCCTAACACATGTCCTAATTCTATTGGATAAGTGTAATTCGACCAAAAACAACCTTATTAATATAATATGACCATTTAGGTCCACTTGGATTAGATTATGACATTTAATATTATTTTATTTAAGGAATAGTTAAAATAGTTAAAATCAAAGTTTAATAACTAAAACATTTTTAATATGGAGTTATATATAAGATAAATTCGACTATAAATATTCATTAGAAAGATAAAAAAATTTCCTACATAATGATATTTTATTTATAATTTTTAGACTTTAAATAAATTAATTTATTTATGACACAACGATGATGCAGTAATTACCCTTTTAAGGAAATATTAACATAATTGATGTTATAAATGCTCAAATGAATGTAATTTGAGACTTTTTATGAATTCCACTACTTTTATAGGTTACTATGATATATTATTGTTGATTTAATCAACTTGGTTCGAACATATAATTCTGTTATGACTTTCACAAAAATCATATATCAAATAGTGTCAAAATTGACACAAAATAGTTTTTTAATCAAATATTATATTATTAATTGTTATTTTATTCCTAAAAATCTAAGGTTCGGCCACATGACATAGATAAGGATATATATATTAATAATAAACAATTTGGGGTTGGTTTGGCATGTTATAGTAAGTGTATTAACCATATAGTGAAAGAAAACAAAAAGACACGGTAAAAGTTAAATTATTTAACTTAGAGTTAAATCTAATTGATAAGGTTAAAATAATACCCTAAACTTGTCTAAATCCTATTGGATGATAGGATTTCGACCCATACCCACTTTAGCTTCGAAATAAGACCCTTTGGAACCATTATAAACCGATTTTGACTTTAATATAAAATAATATTTTGAGATATTCCTAAGGTGCCCCTCTCCTCCTTTATAAAAGGGTACCTCCTCCCCCTCCTCCTCACACCAAATTGAGCACTCAAGCTCGTCCAACCCCTGCTATTTTCTCCTCTACACTTCCCTAGAATAATCCTAGAGGTCCTGGTCTTCATCAAAGACCAATATTAGTTCCCTAAGTGGAGGATTCAAAGAAGCGTTCCAAAGAAGAGGTAATATCCATTACCGATCTTTTCAATTTCTTTCTTCTTCAACTTCTTCTTCTTCTTTAGTTGTTTCATAATAAAGTAATAACATCAGTATTACTTACATACTGATATGTAATTATAAATATGAAACAACCCTAATTCACCTTCTATCCATCCTACGGAAAAATAAAATCACCGCGCGTGCGTACGTACGGAATACCGTCTCCACGCCGTGGTGTAATCTATTTTCCACCACCACCTTACATGGATGGGTATAATGGTGTAAAGAATAACTATACATAGTTATTACAAAATCATATTGATTCTGATATATTTTATAATCCACTCCAATTCAATTCAATATTTATGGAAATGATATCATCGCTCATGCGTATGTACGGACTACCGTCTCCACGACGCGATGAGATTCATTCTCCATGTTAACCATTTAAGAATGATTAAAAAGTATATATAAGAAATAATAATGAAATATATGACATTATAAAGATACTGGATTTATGTATATATGTATGTCATCTACTTACTTCCATTCAAGACAATAAGGAAAGGAAAACAGCGTTCATGCGTACGTACGAACTACCGTCTCCATGAACGATGTTTTTCATTTCATTTATCTATCTATTATATATATATATACTGAATATATATGATATATTAATCATATTTTATATTCTCGAAGTAAGTAAATCATGATATAAGTAATAATAATGTCAAGAACAACAAGTCAAAACACCTACGATAAATGAAACGATTTTACCCAAAACGCTTCTTTAACATGGAATTTACAAAAGAACGGGTAATATAAATCATAAGTGAACCATATATGATATCATATCAATGAATATAATTCTGTAATAAGTCAATGACATTATTTAAATCATTATACAGGAGGTTCGGACAAATACGAAGCAAATCGGACCTAACGTAAGGGAAATATTACAATCTCACTTTTATCCGAGATTGTTTTTACTTTGGTAATTACTGGGGTGTATTTTATCATCCACATCCATGTTACCTAAATATTTAATATTATTTCCATCCTTATACAATAGTTTATATCCAATTTTACCCTTCGGTGAGTTTTTTGTAAAAGATATGAAAGGAATCTTTTGTCGTTTTCGTACGAGGTACTTTTTGACTTTTCCGACAAAAGTATGAGAAGGATGTTTTTTTTAACTTATACGGCACGAACGGATTTTTACGGTTTTATAAAGCCTTATTTTCATGAAGCTTCCTCAAAAAGATTTCATGACTATTTTCAATAAAATCTATTTCTTTTAAAATTGCATGACGTTTTGTGAAAAGAAATTGATTTTGAAGAAGAAAGGATATTTTCCTCAAGAATTCATTTTAAGTGTTTTATAAAAATTATTTTCCATATAAGATAACATAGGGTTATATTTCTATCCCTATTATTACATTGATTTGGTTATGTTGTGATGGAACTATTTTTATGAATTCCTTTATCTTATATGAATTTTTTTATGATGTCACGATGTTTACGAATCCCATTTTTACTACATGGGTTATGAAATGATGTATGATTTATGATTTTGTGGCACAAATAAGAATGGTATCATTATGAGATGGGTGGGACCTATATATCCCTCCAATGCATTGGGTAAAGATTTTATATCTCGTGAGATAGACATGGCTGGAATGGTAGGTTATACCGGTTCAGTGAAACAGGACTGAAACGAGGGTTACTCGATTCAGAAAGGGACTTTGTCCACTAAGATAGTCTTGGCAATGAGTCTTGACTAACAGTATTTGATTCTCTATGATTATGTGTGAATGCCACAAAGTTTCATGTTTTATGTTATGATTATTGTGATTACCTTTCACTGCCCTGATTTATCCCATGTTATGAAATTATGATCTCTTTTGCAGGTTAAGATTTCCAAAAGATATGTTCTTATGAATATGATGTGATTGATATTTGTTTTATTTACCCTTACTGAGCATTTAAGCTCACCCTTTTATGTTTTCTTTTCCTCGGGATATAAATAAAGGTTTTAGGTAAGAAAAAAAAGGGATATCTTTATGGGAGATGTTGAGGATCTTTCACCGCGATTAGAAGATTATATTCCGAGTTTCCAAAGACACTAAACTATTACGATCCTTGTGTGTGTATTTTTGTAATGTACTAAGTATTCCTCAAAAGTAATGTAAAGTCCATGTACGTCAAGCTTCGGGTCTCTACAGGATGGATGGTATGTACCAGTACAACCAGAAAAGAATCGTTACCCTGAATTAGTAGATCTAACTCCTCCCCTGCCAAACTTTGAGAATCCCATGATTCCAATATTCAATGGATCTGGAGACCTGGAGAAACACATTATGCATTTTGTTTCTTATTGTGACCCCATGATGGGTACCCCTAAACAATAAAAAGCATTTAAACTCATATTATTTGTGCAATCACTATAGGGGATAGCCTTCGTTTGATATACTAGTATATAATCTTGATCAATTACTAGATGGGAAGATCTATGATTGAGGTTCCTATTCTAGATAAACTCCACGTCATATAAGACTGAAGTCATTCATATTAAAACATTTAAACAAATGGATAATGAATGAGTTTCAAATTTCATTGTTTTTTGGAAATTACTGACATATTTTTTAAATCTACCTCTCCCTCAAGAAGAGTTTCTTCCTATTTGTGTCACCAATATCCGTGATGAGTTGCACAAAAAACTCATCTCTATAAAATACAGAATAGGGTTTTAGGGCCTTTCTTTAATTGCTCATCATGTGGAGAATTATATCTTAGATACCAAGGATAAATATTGAGTAATTCCATCAGCTTTAGGAAGAAGAACCAGAAAAGTAGATTTTGCTATAATTACACTTATGTAGGCCTCTGTACTTGTTCCTACTTCAAGGACCTCATCATACTATAGTGATCCATCTCATGAGAATCAACAACAAAAATTGCCTCATCAATATGATCTAAAATATTAGAGGCGGAAATAGTTTGAGGAGTTAAAAAATAAGGTATACTCCTTATGGAATAAGAATGTTCTTGGCTACTTCATCACAACATTGGACATCAACTTAATCAACTTGCTAACACCTAATAGTCTGAATATGGAAGGAGACAAAGACCTCCCAAAATATTTCCCCTTTAATCATATATTGCGGCACCCCATCCACATGTGTTTTGTTTTCAAGGACTGCCTGCAAAAGATAATGGATTTTGGGATACTGAATTTGAAAGTTTCATCAGCCCAGGTAGAATCTATCTCCAGTACTGATATGGAGGAAAAAGGTGAATGAAAGAAAGTTAAATGTAAGAATTCCCATGAGTTTGTTGACTGGATCATCAGAAAAATGGTCAAAATAACTCACTCCATTCTACGAACACATTTGAAGCAACTAGCTGCGCCTCCTACCATTTCCACTATAGTAAAACCATATTTATCAAAGACTCAATCCTCCAAAGGCCAATACTCAAAGAAGAAACATGGACCAAAGTATAATGAATATTTAGAAGAAGATGAGTATGCATCAAACCCAATGTTGTCCCTAACTTTGGTAGATTCAATTACAACTATTTCCAAATCACAGGCATCACCCACCAAATGGCACAACAAAAGTCGACTTGTCATGAGGAATCTTTATTAGAGGAAGAGATGATTTTTAGTTCCATTAATATTATTTACATAATAGATCCCCTATCAAATGATGATTTTGATTGTAGACCCAACTTTAACACATATGATTGGGAAATAGAAGGACATATTCTTTGGGGTAAACTATGCAGATAAAGATGTGGTTATGATAGAAGTCACTTCTTCAACCAAACCCATGTTCGAACCATTTATGAGGTAGAAACTCGTGGGAGATCCCTCCACCAGGATCAGTCAGTAAAAAGGAACTCCCCCCCACATGAAAACATGTTCCCTAATGTAATTACCTTGGAATAAATGTTAAAAGCTAGACCACCATCACAACGGTAGGTGGGTAGGCCTAGTCAACCTAATCTGACAAGATCATAAACACTTCATAATCCTATTGGAAAAGATGGTCCATCTTCATCAGGTATATCAGCTCCCAAGGAACCTAAAAAACATCATCTTTATATAGGGAAGCACATACCTCTGGATTAGAATTATTAAATTTTGAAGCAAATTGGACCACGTTCTAGCCAAATTAATAATTTTGAATGCACTAAATCTATCAAAAGATCTATGGGGAGCACTCATTTAGGATCTTTCAATCCCTCGAGAATTTGAAACCAAGGTTGCGGCTTCTATGGTTTACCATGTTGAGAATGATCCCATATAATTTCTTTCTTACATTTATTTCATGGATTGAGATGAAGATGATACCGTCCATGGACACATCAGGCCCCTATACTTATCTTGTATGATTAATAAAATAGATATATGAAGATCCTTCATTGAAAATGGATCAGGGGTCAATATCAGTCCCATCTAGTCACTTCATCGGTTGGGCCTCACTTAATCATAATTTTCTCCCTCCACATTGATGTTCCAATGCTATGAAATAGGGATCAAGAACCTCTTGGAAAAATTATGCTCAGAACTCAGTTCAGTGATCTTGTTTCTGATTCAGAGTTTAAGTTTGTCTGGCCGAACACAACATTCAATATCCTCTTGAGAAGACCCTAATTGCAACAACATATGGTTATCCCTTCATCATATCATCAATATCTTAAGTATTGGTTAAATGGTCAAATTTGAACATTACATGGAGATAAATCCCCATTAAAGACTTGTGAATCTCAATATATTAAGGAATAGTTTTATCACACAAGGGAAAAGTGATCTATGAAAAACGATATTACCAAGATCAATGATCTGAATGGTCTATAAAAAATTATAGCTAACCCATTCAAAGATCATAGTGTGGGTTGCATACTACCCATCAATCAAATCGAAGGGGTAGACCCAATTCCACAAATCACCCTTTAAATATCTTATATAATGTCAATTGTTGCAATAAAATCTAATAGCACAAAAGAAGTCATCAATTCTCCAAGAAATGATGTAAACATGGATGAAAGAAACTTCATTATATCTCCTTAACTTCAGAAAGTTTCTACTTCATCAGTAAAATTGGAAGAAGTAATCACACTTATGGAAAAGGATAGAGACACTGATTATCAATCCATTATTTTACCTTCCTAAATTTTGCAGGATCCTCCATAATCAGTTGAATAAGGAATGGTTTCTTCTTCTTCAGGATGTCTAAATTCCGACTCCACCGATAATCCTAAAAGAAATTCTTCATTAGCTTTTCTCTGAGATATCATTCTAGAAGAGGTAGAATACGTAACACATGAGGAATAATAATAAGAGGAAGACCACAGATATTCCCCTCCATCATTTGAGGAAGTCATCTCCACCATTGTGGATGAAATTAGAGAAATAAATCTTGGTATAGAGGAAGATCCATGGTCCACTCTGATTAGTCTGTCCATGACTCCAAAAAAAACAAGAATTGTATACTTCCTTTATAAAGAAACATTAGGAAGTTTTTTCTTAGATATATACAAAAATTATTGGTATTGAACCTAAAGTGGCCACCCAGAATTTGGGTTTTACAGAAGATCATTGAGGATTCAAGAAGGTAGCAAGAAGGACACACCCAACTAATGCATCCAAAAATTAGGCTAAATTAAACAAGATTATCAAATATGACTTCAATATAGAGGTGAAATATCCCATTTTTTTGGCTAATATTGTCACAATAAAAAATAAGAACGGGAAAATCAAAGTTTTTATTGATTTTAGAGATCTCAACTGGCATTATCCCAAAGAAGATTTCTTATTTCCAATCACTGGTCTCTTAATTGATGCAACAGTTGTTTGTGATGATCTATCCTTCATGTATGGATACTCTGGGTACAATAAGATTCAGATGGACTAAGACGATATGGATTCTACACAACTAAGAGCCCTTATTGGTGTGTTTGACTATTGGGTAATTCCCTTTGGCTTGAAAAATGCTGGTGTGACATATAAACGTGTCATGCACCATATCTTTGAACCTTTCCTAAGAGAATTTTTCAAATGTTATGTGTATGATTTAGTGGTGAACTATAGACAATTTTCTAATAACATGGCTAATATAGAGACCATTTTCAGTAAAAATAAACAATATAATATGAAGAGGAACCCCTTAAAATGTTTTTTTGGGGTTACCTTAGAAAAATTCATTGACTTTATTGTACGCTATTGTGGAATCAAAGTTGATCCTAAGAAGACAAAACCAATCCTTAGAATATCACCTCTTCAAAATTTGAAATAATTAAGAGGAATTCAAGGACACTTGACTTATATTTGATGCTTCATCGTTAATCTAGAAGGATCCTTTTTACCCTTCACCAAATTAATGAATAAGTGGCTAAATTTTCAATGGACTAATGACTTCCAAGATTCATTTGATACCCTCATGAAATATCTCTTGATCCCGCCGATATTAATGCCATGTGTTCAAGGAAAGTCACTCATTATCTATGTGAAAACATTAGAGAAATAATTGGGTTCCTTCCTTGCACAAAAAAATGATTATGGGAATGAAAAAATCTTGTATTAACTCAATAGAACAATGCTCGACATAGAGAATCAAAATTCATGTATTGAGAAAAATTTTCTGGCTTTAACCTTTGTAGTTTAGAATCTGATGGACTACTTACAGCATCACGAGGTCCACTTGATATCTCACAATAACCTGCTCAAATTTATCCTCAATCATCCTATATTGACAGGACATCTGGAATGGTGCACAGTTATTTTTTAATAGTTTGATATCCAGTTTGTTCCTCATAAAGAGGTAAAATGACATGACTTAATAGATTTCCTTGCAAAAAACCATCTATAGAAGAGAAATATTTGAATATTGAACTTCCTAATGAAGGAATCTTATATATTCAAGATAGTCCCCAAATATGGGATACATACTTTGATGGTGCATCCATAAGTCCAATGGGGAAGAGAACAGAAGATCCTAAACTCAATAATGTTGGGTTAGGAATTGTGATTATCTCCCCAGAAAAATTAGTATTACCATATTCCTTTCTGTAATCAGAAGCTGGTACCATCAATGGGGAAGAATATTAATCTATCATTGAAGGTCTAGAATTAGTGCTCCAGGTACTAGTGAACCACCTGCAAGTGAAAGGTGATTCAGAATTAGTAATCAAACAGATCAATGGGGATTATGCAATCAGAAAATAAGAGTTAATCCCTTTGTGTAATTATGTTATAGGGTTAATGGATGAATTTATGTCAAAACCAACATTGTTATATGTCTTGTGATCACAAAATTCCCAAGCAGATGCATTAGATAATGCAGCCAAAACCCTAGAAGATTCAAATCGAGATTAGATAATAATTAGTATTTCCCATCATCGTGTGGTTTCACCTTTCATTCATATAAAAACAGATGAATTCAATGAAATCATCCCCATTTCTGAACCATATGTTCATACCACAGGATGGATGAAACCTATCATGGAACATCATTAAAATGGTGTAATTTCACTTGATAGAGTCGGGAAAGATAAAGTTCAACAATGGGTGGTCAATTTCACTCTTTATGATAGCCCAGATCACCATAAGATCCTCTATAAATGAGGCTTCAATGGAATCCTCTTAAGATGCATTGATGAGGAAGATACTGAAGCTATCATGAAAAAAGTACACACATGATCTTGTGCTTCCCACCAGTTTGTTCATAGGCTTTCTGATAAAATCTGATGTCTTAGATACTTCTAGCATTCAATGATGCTGGATTACACAAAGGTCACTAAGAAGCATCACCCCTTCAAAATACATGCTAACTTCATTCACAAACCCCTATATATGCTACATATATATGAATACTTATAGCCATTTTCTATATGGGGAATGGATGTCGTGGGAACTTATCCCCCAGCTACGGCTAAGAATTTCAAGTACATCCTAATTTCTACTAATTTATTCTCTAAATGGGAAGAGGTGATACCTCTTAAAGACGTTAAGACCAAAACCGTTGTTTTCTTTTTCAAAGCTAATATCATTACTAGATTTGGTGTCCCTCATACCATATTGACGAACAACAGCACCAGTTTTTGATCTTCTTAGGTAATGAATCTATATCAGGAGAAAAATATCAAATCCAACAATTCATCTCGCTATCATGCAGCAGCCAGTGGGAAAATAGAGGCTTTCAAGAAAATCCTATCAATCATAGTCCAAAAAATAGTGGATAAAGATAAAAATTATTGGACTGATAAATTTTTACATGACTTATGGGGTTATCGGACTACTACCTGTACTACAACACTGGTAACTCCGTACTTATTAGTTTATGGAATAGAAGAAGTACTACCCATTGACGTTCACTTTCCATCACTCAGAGTTTTTGTTTATGATCAGTTGTTTACAAATGTGAAAT
The DNA here is from genome assembly GCA_963277665.1 of Viscum album. Taxonomy (NCBI): domain Eukaryota; kingdom Viridiplantae; phylum Streptophyta; class Magnoliopsida; order Santalales; family Viscaceae; genus Viscum; species Viscum album. The sequence continues at coordinate 1,664,093,149 of OY728143.1, read as the reverse complement.
CTAAGAAGTGATTGGATTAGTTGTAACTATTAAATGAAAATAGATTGAAAAAATTGCATCACTTGGAAGAATATTAGAACCGAATAGCATGATCTTTCAACCATAAAGTTCGCCTCCATTCTTTCCTTGAAGGTGAATTGGTTTTGGTCCTTGGAACTCCAATGATACCAGAGAAAAGGCCTCCAAAGAATGAGACAAAGTGGGAAGTACCTTAATCTGTACATAATGTCTACTCTAATGGGGATTATTACTTAATTTCAATGGATGTATAAATCATTACAACTCCCACCAACGTGAGGTTCCTAAGGATGTAATTTGTATAATCATACAAAGGTCATTCTATTTGTATAACGAACATTCATTTTTCCATTCTATTTGACATTAAACTATGTAGCATCTTCATCCTTGTCACATGAAGTTAAATTGCATGGCATAATTGTTCCTCATTATAGGACATTAAACTGTATAGTTAGCATCTCCTTCATTTGACATTATGAAATACCCAAGGTACCACAAATAGATATTCCTTGTGGTTCTATGAAAATGAGTATATTCCATATATAATCATTTTCTAATATCATTTTTAAACTCTATAATGACATTTGAAACCCCTTTCTCCCTATGTAGGAATCAGATCCGTATAAGGACCCCACTTTAAGAACTACATATGGGTTAATTCTCATTAAAATGAGATATGTAGAGATGCTCAGATCACAAATTTTGGGCCGAACCACGATAAAAGTTTCATTATCCTTTGTTTGTATGAGTCAGATCTTCAAAGGGAGTACCGATTTCTAGAACTATGTGTGGCTTGATTATTATTTTCTAGATACACAGTGATGCCCGGATATTATATCTTGTCTTAGCCACCATTAATTCATTATATACTTATCTTTCACTTATTTTACCTTTATGTTGAAAAAGAATCTTTTACCTCCCCTTGTTTCCCACACCGAGCATAGCTCATGTGGGCTTAGTAGTTAGTTAAAGATATTCTATGCATAAATAAGGTATCTCAATAACTATTAGGGTTTATCAAAGGTCATGGTTATAAGACTAGAAAATACACAACAGATTTCCTCATTGCATGATGATAAACAACATGATCCTCAAAAAAACCACATTTGATTCAATTCATGTTTTCATAAGATATGTAGTAATTTCATGTCATTCACCTTCAACCTTATCACATGACGTTGAACTTCACGTAATTTCATGAATTATATGTGGCTTGATTTTTTTTTTTTTAAGATATGTAGTGACATCTAGATATTCTATTTGGGTTTAACCATAATATTAAAATCCCCCATTCGCTATGTATTGATCAAACCTACATGGGGAACCTTACCCAGAGAACTATGTGTGACTTGATTATTTCCCTAGTAAGATACATAGTGATTGTTAGGTCTTATCCCCTATTCCAACTACAATATTCCTTTTTATGTTGGAATAACTTGACTTCCTCGCTGCATGACGATAAGCTACATGGACCTTCAAGAACAAAATGTTGATTGATTCTCATCCATATGAGATACATAGTGACATCCAAACTTTTCCAATCTTAAACCCAACGGCAACATCATGAAATTAAAGGATTTTTTATCCCATGTATAAGTCATATTTACATGAGGAGATTCAATTTTTCTTCATATCAAATCCCATAAAGTCTATGTTGCATGACGTTAAACAACACAGTACTCAAAGAACTATGTATGGATTGATTCTCATCTCATTGAGATATTTAGTGAAGACTAGGCATTAACCCTTAGTCCCAACCATGAGATAAAGTAAAATTATTTCTCTTCTACATAAAATTAAAAATCTATGCAGGAACTCTAATGTTGGGTTTTCTCCTTAGAGATCCCACCACAAAAACAAGAAATGTCCCCATTTTACATATGAGTTAGATCTATATAAGGAAATCCAAATTTATGGCCAATATCATTCCAAATATTTCCCTTCTGCCATGCACATTACCCCATTTAACATTTCATACTCTTAATCTTAAGTACTTTTAGACCTACATAATCATACTCCGGTTTCTAGTGATAGAATACCTAATACCTGAGAGATATGTTTCCAGACTATATAGTATATTCCCATAGGTGGGCTTGAATAAAATTTTCCTATATATTAGGCTTGTTAGTCAAAGGATGGCACTGTTTGACTATAAAGCATATGCCCCAGTCAGTCCTTTATACTATAGCCCCCATACGGGGTTTGTTAAATAGTGGTAGATACATTCTTATGAGAAGCATCTTATGTCCCTTTAAACTTTAATGATGGTGTTCAAGAACCTGTAGTTTAAAGAAATCATCCTTTTTATATTTTTTCTATATCCACTCTCCCGACCTGAATGTTTACAAGACTATGGTTTACAAATTTCCCTCTCAAGACCTGAATTTTTCCAAAACTATGGTTTACACATTTCCCCTCTCCAAATGTTAAACACATGTTGAAATAAACATGGATCATTTGACCACATATCATTCATTATTTCTATAATATTCTGGTCCTAGTCACAGAATGTAATACTAAAAACACTATACATCCTACATTTTTGTCAAACCTTCATAGAAATCCTATTCCTATGATTCTTTGTAAATCATGATTGGAAATACTCCTTATGTATTCATGTATTTTTCTCTATAAAACAATCTCTATGCTTGGGAAAATCACAATCGTCATAAAATTTCATCGAATTTTAGCAATAAAATGTCATATTATCAAGAGCTATTTTTCTTGACTATGCAGTATGTGCCCTAGGTGTCCTTATATAAAATCCTCCTACATAATGGTCTTATTAGTCAAAGGATACAACTATATTGATACACAACATATCCCCTAGTTGAACCTACATAATACCACCCCCATAATGGGTTTTTTCAAAGACTGGTAACTTTATTTTTTGGAAGAGACCTCCTCTAATGTTATTAGACCTTAACCCATATCATTCTAGAGTTCTAGAAATTCCCAAATCACAGTTTACAATTCTACCATTCCATATCAAAATATGGTTGCATGTTTCCAGACAAATTACCAAGAAATTGGAGAGTCATAAATCATTGGTCAGAGCAGAAGACCATAAATTAAATAACCATAATTTTCTTACTAAATAACTTTAAATTACATAGCATAATGTCATTATTGTGTGACTTTGAACTAAGAAGCATAACATCCCCTAATGTCCTTACTACAAGAATTGAAACTTCACAACATGATATTAAAACGCACCCTTTCTGATAAATTTTAACCATTATTCACACACCAAATTTGTTTAGGAGTGGTTTCCCCATTCATGGCCTATGTCGACATAGATGGACCTTTATTCTCAAAAACCATTCCTTAGAAAAAACTACCATTGTGAACATGAGACATCCAAATCATATTCCCCTTTGTCTATCAGCAATAAAATGTCAGAATTCTTGAGATCTCATTTACCTAACTATACAGTACATTCCCCATATGGCCTTGCATAAAATTTCACTACATAACAGGCCCACTAGTCAAAGGATACCACTTTGGATATACAACACATGCCCCAGTTGGCCCTACATAATACGGCCCTCGTAATGGGTTTGTCAAGAAGTGGTAACTTTTTTCATGGAAGAGACCTCATCTATTTTTTATACTTCATGTTTTAGATTTTGTGACCATAAAAATCATGACTCAAGATTCCCCTTGGAAGCATCTAAAGAATATGAGAGAATTCATAGACACTAATACTTTTTTGGGTTCTAATATTTAAATTTATGGTCAAAGTTCAACCTTAAACACCGCCCTTATTTGTTTGATATGCATAACTCTAGACTACCCCTAAAAAAGACATGGTACTCACCATATTAAAACCCCGGAAAGGGAACTCTGGAGAAAAGATGAAGTCTCAGCTCGCTAGACCTACATTTTGTATGGTTTAGGCAATATTGAGAAATAAAATTAAAAGGAAAAAATTTTGTTAGGTTGAAAACTCAGAAAGGGAAACCTAATAAAAATCCAAATCTTACCTGTTAAGTCTCCTCTATATAGATCTTAGGAAAAAATAAGGGTAATGACACAAAAGGTACAAATTTTTGAGGGTTTTCCATATAACCCTTCTAAAAAATCAAACAATGATCACTAGGCCTCATGTCTAAGTCAACAATTAGAGCATCCTTCCAAACATGATGTAGCTCTAAATCCAACCATATAATGGTGGAATCACTACTAGAAAAATGGAATATTCGGATGGGTCTTTTATGGCTGGACCTGTCACAAATAGTCTTTTGTGAAGGGACGCCATCGCAAATGACCCATTACAGAAAACAATGTTACAAATATTACTATTTATGATAGACCATCGCCAAAATGTATTATCTGTGATAGGTAGTAGCACCGTCAGAAAAAACATTCAATGATTTTTTAAGAAACTATTTTCTACAGCCCAACGACCTATCACAAATCGTTTCCTAGTTTTTACACTTTTGCGACGGACTATCGTAATTAGTAATTATGACGGACCGTTGCAAATACTTCTATAAATATAAAAAAAGGCTTTTTTGATGGATCATCGTAATTAATAGTTGCGATGAATAGTCTCAAAATAGTAAAAAAATTAAATAATACTAATAATAATATAATATTAATATAAATAAAATCATAATATTAATATTAATAGAATAATATTATTTATAAAATAATAATTATAATATAATATTTAAATAAATAAAATACTAATATTAATATTTGTAAAATAAAATTTATTATAAAATAATTAAATAATATAATATTATTATTATTAATATTAATGAAATAATAATATTAGTAATATAATAAAAACATGATTATTCACAAAAATATATTAATATATTAATTAATAAATAATGAATATAATAAAAAATTAAATAAATAATAAGAAACTAAGATTTTTGAGATAATATAAAACAAACACTATTTAAAACATTAAATAGTTAATATTTTAAAAAAATATGCATTCAAATGTGTCGTCATAAAATAAAAATACATCACTAATTAGGGGGAGGGTCTTCTGGAGGAGCTGTAGGAGATTGTGGAGGGAAATCTATCCCTAAACTGTGAGTTAGACATTGCATATACTCCATCTGCTCATGCTCCTACTCATGCCGCCATCGACGCATATCATCCAACATCTACTTATGTTACTATCATAGTAACTCTTTCTACTACAATTGTTTCCACTGACGCATCTCCTCATTCTCCCAATACAGAGTCTCTATAAGCTCACTCTGAGATCACAGCTGCTTTTGATACTATGCAAGAGATGATGATGACGTTCTGTTAGCACCACTTGAGTCGGACATCGACATCATAGAGGTTCCATAAAACCCCCTAAGGGTTACTCAAGAGCTGATACCAATAACTCGACCTTTCTCAAAGCCATACTCGGACGTCTACATCGATGTTACCTCATCAAATTGGGGGGCACTGGTCTGACCATCGATCTCGGCCTGGCTCTCAAAATCTTTCTAAGACATCATGGCCCCATATGACTCCTTCAATTGATATTTAAAATTAAAATAGTTAAAATATTATTTTTAGTTAAATTTAAAACTCAAAAAAATTTATACTGACCACATTCTGATGCTGGCGAGCACCTTTAATATCCCCAGTGGTAAGATCTCTATACATCCTCCTATAAACGTCATACTCCATAATATCAAGTTGTGTGACTACCTATATAAATATAAAATAAACCATTTAAATTTAAAATTATATTCAATATTTTATAAAAAAATACTTACCATATACTCCCTATGCATATTGAATGTATGAATACCAGCTCGATGTTTCACCTCCAATCTCCCCTGATTTTTCTGATCTACTGATGATCTAATCTAAAATCTCCTACTCAACCATTGTGTATATAATCCATCCCAAACCTGACATGAAATATAATCAGGTTGGTGGACGTGACATGTCTCATCAAACTCTTTCACTCCTGATTTCTCCATTTATTTTCTTATCAAATTGTTCAATAACTGAGTGCAACCTGGACGCATAACTCCTTGAAATTATTTTAACATACATGAATCTTTTGATAACCAAGACCCAGATTAAGAACTAGTATATTTCTCTCATAAAACCAGGCAACATATTTCCTTCAGTTAGCAGTATTTTTAATAAAGAGAATATCTGATCAAAATAACTATTTGATATTCCATTATCTCATTTAATGGCCATAAATTTTGCAGCAGCTTCAAACTTTATTATCATTCAACTAGGATATATGGCATACTTATAAGACCTCAAAAAAACATATTAATTAGAGGGTTCCAACACAGGAGTTAAATAAATATCATCTTGAGTTTCAATTTGTTGAATAGACAGACATGCCACGTCATGTACTAAATTTTAAAACCTCACTGGATTTGGAACCAAATTATTAATATCTTCTCTAGAACTACGTTCACCATATTGATACCAAAAAACATAATCTATTTGAAAACCAAAATGCAATCAATGAATTCCAACATTGTCAAATGTGTCATACATCCTCAGAGTACATTTTTTACAAGGACACTAAATTATCCCTTCTGAAAAAAATTTGGTTTCTGTGGTGCAAATGATAAGAAATCTTGAACACGATCAATATAAACAATATTTAAACCAGAACCGTTTGGCTTCTTATGATGAGTTATCCAAGTATGATCATCTAATATTGATTGTTGTCGACCTTCTCATTCCATATTTTTCTAAAAAAAATTATATAAATAGTTATTTTATATAATTTGTTATAAGATAAACACTATCCAAAAATAAGATAATTAAATTCCATTTCCTAGCAATTTATAATAATTTCTATTATTTTATAGTTATTTATAATAGTTTTTTAAGCTTTTATACAAATCCACACTCATTTATAATACTTTATACTAATTACCACTAATTATTATTAATTTTAGATTTTTTTACTAATTATTCTTAATTACCGATGGCACAATTCCGAACAGATTGGCAGAAGCTCTTTTTCCTGACAACTCATCCCTTTACAACTTTCTACGACAAAAACAATTGTGAAAATATCTACTTCAACGTATGAATATTTATTTTTGTATGTAAGAGTAGGGAGAGCGGGAAGGCCTCACCTCACTACTCTCCATGATCTCGTGCATATGAAAATTAATATTCGTACATTAAAGTATATTATTCAGAGTGATTTTAGTCGCGGAAAGTTACTAGGGGATAAGTCGTTAGGCAAAAGTGCCTCTTTTGTTTGATGGTTCACCTCCTTGTAATTTTCTCCTATGTAAATCACTATGAAAAATCTACTCTGATGTATTTCCAAGAAGATTTTATATATTGATTTAATTGGGAGAAAGTTTCAAGGAGCTGAGGCATCGATCAAAAATAATGTAGCAAATCTACTGGAAATTTTACCTGTTTATCAATGTACATGAATTTATTATGAGTTATTATGATTTATTACTAATTATTCCTAATTATTACTAATTCTTCTTAATTATTACAATTTATTCATAATTATAACTAATTATTTATAATTATTACTAATTATTACAAATTATTACTAATTAATCCTAATTATTCGTATTTATTTCTAATTATTACTAATTATTTGTAATTATAACTAATTATTCCTAATTAATCCTAATTAATCCTAATTACTCTTAATTATTCCAAATTATTCCAAATTATTCTAAATTATTCCTAATTATTGATAATAACACCTAATTATTCCTAATTATTCCTCATTATTCTAAATTAACCATAATTATTCCAAATTAATCCTAATTATTCCTAATTATTCCTAATTATTCCTAATTATTCCTAATTATTACTAATTAATCCGACTTATTACTAATTAATCCTAATTATTACTAATTAATCCTAATTATTACCAATTAATCCTAATTGTTTCTAAATAATCTTATTTATTACTATTTATTAATATTTATTACTATCTATTACTATCTGTTACTATTTACTACTATGTATTACTATGTAATACTAATTATTAATAATTATTACTATTTATCAATAATTATAACTGTTTATTACTAATTTTTACTATTTATTAATAATTATTACTAAATATTACTAATTTTACTATTTTTTAATATTCATTAATATTTATTACTATTTATTACTATTTATTACTATTTATTACTATTTATTTCTATTTATTACTATTTATTACTATTTATTAATAATTATTACTATTTATTATTAATTATTACTAATTATCACTATTTATGACTATTGAATACTATTTATTACAATTTATTACTATTTATTACTACTTATTACTTTTTATTACTATTTATTACTATTTATTACTATTTATTTCTCTTTATTTCTATTTATTACTAATTATTAGTAATTAATACTAATTATTACTAATTAATCCTAATTATTAGTAATTATTACAAATTAATAATAATTATTACTAATTTACCTAATTACTACTAATTACTACTAATTAATCCTAATTATTACTAATTATTACAAATTATTTCTAATTAATTTTAATTATTTATAATTATTAATAATTACTACTAATTATTATTAATTATTACTAATTATTTCTAATTATTACTATTTATTACTATTTGTTACTATTTATTACTAATTATTACTAATTATTACTAATTATTACTAATTAATCCAAATTATTGATAATTAATCCTAATTATTGATAATTAATCCTAATTATTACTAATTATTCTTAATTATTACTAATTAACCCTAATTATTACTAATTAATCCTAATTATTACTAATTATTACTAATTATTATAGTTTTTAATAATTATTACTAATTATTACAATTTATTACGAATTTTTTCTAATTTTTTCTAATTTTTACAAATTATTTCAAATTATTACATTTTTTTCAAATTATTACAAAAAAATAATTATTACCAATTAATACAATTTATTAATAATTTATACAATTTATTACTAATTAATACAATTTATTACTAGTTATTTCTTATTAATACTAGTTATTACTAATTAATACTTGTTATTACTAATTAATACTACTTATTACTAATTATGACAAATTATTTAAAATTATTTCTAATAATTAAAATTTATTGCTAATTGACACTTAGATATAAATATTAAAAAAAATACTAAAAAACAAATATCTAACTCTAATTTAATTAATTTGCATCTAATTAATAAAAATAATAAATAATTTAAAATAAAATAAACTGACTAAACAATAAAAATAATAGATAAATACCATGAAACTGAAACTTTCTGAGTATTCAAGCCGCAGATAATACTCCAATTTAAAAGTTTAAACTATGAAAAAATTTAGAAAAAAAAAATTCTGAAGAGATAGAGAGAGAAGTTGAGTAAAGAGTGGAATGAGAGAAAACAGATAGGGTTATATGTATAGGTTAGATTAGTTGCGATGAGGTTATTTGGGACGGGTTACCCATCGCAAAAGACTATGTCCGCATTAATTACAGTGGTCCGTTAAAAAGTTATTTGTGACAGACCCCGCCGCAAATGGTACCTGCTGAAAAATTATTTGTGATGGGGTAAGTATCCTATCACAAATACAAAAAAATGGCCGCCGGTGATTTGCAATGGGAAAAGGAACCCATCGCAAACACCCTTGCCTGTGGGTTGGAGCATATTTCGCGCCAAACCATTTGCGATGGGTACTTAACACCCGTTGCAAATACTTGTTATTTGCGACAAGGTAATCTACCAATCACAAATAGTCATTCTTTTCATAGTGAATGCATCAAAGTGCCCTACTGTTACCTTAGAAATAAATTATTTTCATTCAGAAAGAATATAATTCAAATGGGGGGGCTTTTGTAGGCACCATGAAAAGTGTTCCTTCCACTTCTCTGCAATTAAAGATGTATTTCCATGTTCCATGAACCAAAAGATTATCGATCATGCTCGAAAAGTTCATAGTGCGACTCTGCATTTTTCATGGGGGTCAGTGATGATAGCAAAGGCACCGGCCGAAAGGGCTGGGACTGCAGCCCAGAAGTGATCCCATACAGGGGTGTGCGGGTTTATCCCCCACAGTATGGAGAAATTAATTTGGCTAAGTACACAATGTGACGCCCAGGTTAGGCCAAATCACTGACGGCGCGCAAGTCTACTTGAGTGCCACCAATCTGGCATGCAAGCCCCTACACACCACCATTCTAGCACGCAACCCTACTTGAGCGCCCAATCTCCTTTCACCCAGGGTCTCTTATTTTCCTATAAATATATCCATAGTGTCTTCTTTTAAAAGAAACACAAATTTCTCGGAAACCCAATTGCAGCTCTGGTCTCCCTTGTTCTTCTCTCAAGTCTTCCAAAACATTCAAGGTAGTTCTTTAATTCCTAGGGTAGAGGATTTGAAGGAGGATCATAGGACTTAATTCCCTTCGTTGGTTGAACTTCATAACACTTGCGCACCTAAAGCGCCCAACCTCCCTAAATCAGAAACACTTGCACGCCACCAATTCCTCTCAATGGAACTTGAGCTCCCCACTTCTGGGAATACCTTTGAATACTCTTAAAGGCTTGAGTTATGTCTCACCCATGTTTTAACATCTAGGTTGTTCGTCACCTAAGTAAAAATCAGGTCATCCAAGCCTACCTGCACGCCCATACTTGAGCGCTGAATACCTACTTGGGTGCCCCTCTTTGTTTCACCTTATCCATTCAGCCTATAAAATCCTATCACCAAGCCTTCTTCAAAGTCATTCATGTCAAGTCTTTCTTTTCATTAGCTCCCTTGTCTGAAATGGATTATGTTGAAACCTCCACCAAAAAATCCGGACATACCAAACCTTTGGGAAATACACATCAATGTGTCTCCCATTTGCGTTTGTATATCTGTAGTCAGAGGTTTCCCACATTTTTTTTATAATGGGTTCAGGATTCATGGAGCATCTTTAGGTTTCTAAATCCCTAGTCACATAGACTTTTGTCCCAGGAACTGTGTAGGGGAGTTCCTGGTTTAGAGGGTTAGGGTTTGAGACATGCATGTCCCTATTTATCTCTAAAACCTTGAGCCTCAAGTCCCTGGTAGGAAAGTTATGGTTCACACCTACTTTTCCTTTTGAAGAAATGAAAAGTCTACCTACCATACTATAAGAACTCAGATGTTCTTTTTAGGTATGGATGTTTATTTCAGGTATTTTTTAGAAAAATGGGAGTTTTTGGAAATTTTAGAAGTACACGATGTGTACCAGATTTCTGCAGGTAGTCGTATGATGGTCGTGTAATGACCGAGACAAGGTCGTGTTGGCTGATGCAGCAGACTGCTAATTTGGGGGGATGGTTGAGGCAAATAAACGACATGTTCATTAATAGTACAGGCCATGTACTTTTTTTATTTGACTAATCGGATCGGGGTTGCGTCTAATCCCCAGAAATTTCTTCTTCTGGTCGTACCTCGCGAAAGAGCATCCGAAATTTCAGATCCTTCTCTAATATACCTTTTCTCCATCCAAATCCCAATTCAATATCTAGTGGGTGCGTTGGAATCCCACCGGTGAGTTCTTCCTTCGTCTAGAGCCTCTCCTACTAATCTCTTCTCTCTCTTAAGTTATCCTAGGTTGAATGATTTTGACCGTTTTGTAGATCTACATCATTCTAGGCCGATTTAAAGGCCGACTTTTGAGAGTGTCCATCGTACAATGTCGAGGTAGGCGGTTTGTTGCCTTTCGTTGTTTTCCTTTGATTTTTATAAGCCAAAGAACCGATTACCCATGTTTCAGGTATTTTGGGTTAAGGAAATTGAACCATGTTTTATCTGCCTTAGATTTATTATTGTATTAATGGTTTGTTGATGTGATATTATGTGAATTTTCATGTTTAAGGAACACCCCATGGGTGTGTTTCCCTAGTTGAATGTCTAGAACTGTTTGGTACCGGTTTCCTATGGGGCAGACCATAATTCCTTTCATTGATTGATAGGATGGAACTGCTTGAATTTTGTTTCTTGTTAAATGGTTGTGATCTACATTTGATTTGTTTATTCATGTAGTAGTTGAGATTAATTTTTGGCTACTTGATATTGTTTATGCACGATTGAATTACAAAGGGAAGTGAGGACCTAGTTTAGTAATATCATAGGGGGAATTGATGTTGAGTGCTTCCGCATAGTGTCTATTATATTTCATGCTACACGACCATATGTGGGATTGAAAGTGAGTTCTCCCTCAGAGTGTTTATAGTTTAAGTTATGAGACCATGGGGGGAATTGATGTTGAGTGATTCCCCGGAAAGACTATAGTTATCTGGAAAGACTATAGGGGGGATCGATGGTGAGTGCTTCCTCAGAGTGTCTTTTCCTTCTTATTGCATTACTTGGCCAGAGGGGTTAGACTATGTGTGCTACACATAGGGTTAATATAAATATTGAATGTTTGTTACGCGTTTTCCAATCCAATGAACAAGCTTGGATTCATTACTATTAGGTAGTCTTCTGAGATACCTGTTTGTGATACATGATTAAATGGTGAACGTTAAATTCTAATGAATGTAAATGGAAACTATAGGAATTGGTTACTTTTGTGTACTCTTAGTTTCTATGATGTATTTATATTGTTACCTACTATTTATACTCACTTACAATTAGTCATAGATCTTGTTGTGGTTTCCTACTGGAATTTATCTCACAACTTGTTTGGGTCATATTTTTAGACCTGGACAGATTATATGGTTGTAGTTATAAATATGGGAAAGCTCCCTCTTTCATCAGGTACTTGATTGATGTGAAGTTGGAGAGCATGGGGCCAAGCTAAGTCTTGTGATGCTGCTAGAGTTTATTTTTTTCTTCGGTACGTTGTTTTAGTACGGTATTTCCAGCATTATGACTTGTTTGGCTGTTTTCCCAAACATATGTGACATGCATAATTTATATATATTCTCCAGATGTTTATTTTTTCTTAGTCTTATGTTGTTTACTTGATGTATGGTATTATTACTCCCACTATTAGTTATTATTTGTTATTACACTGTGCATACTCTGCCAATAAGGGCATAGTTTCCCCACTATGACACCCAAGACCCTCACTGCTAGTCGATAGCCTCTAGTGTTCGGGGAAATGTGCATGAGGCCATGTGACCAACTAGGTATGGGGCACCTTTGGGCAGCACCTAAAACCGGGATGTTTCAAAGTGGCATGACTCTGCAAGGTCAAGTGCACACCTTCGTTCAAGATTATCAAGGAAAAAAACTTGGAAGTTTAAGAAAGGAGATGGAGAAGAAAACAATCAAATTTTACAAAACTAGTGTACATGACGTGTATAAACCCTACACGATATGTTCCCTTAGGATTTTAGCATGGCGTGTACCTATTCCAAACCAGTTCATGTAACTCCCATACACATGGAATGTTATCCTTGAAACGCAACATGTACTTGAATGTTCCCTCCTACCCAAGTACTTCTCCTTGGGGTTCACCTGTCCTGTTTGCAATGAAGGTAGATGGTACCCTCAGACTTTGTGAGGATTATCAGAAGCTGAACTAGTTGACTATCAAGAACCTATATCCCTTTCCAAGGATTGATGATCGCTTTAATAAACATCAAGGATATCAGGTGTTATCTAAGATTTACTTGAGATCTGGTTATCAAAAGTTCCATGTTAGACCATCAGATATACCTCTTACAGCCCTTCAAAGAAGGTATGGTCTCTACAAGTATCAGTTTATGTCATTCGATCTCTCGAACGCACCAGTATATTTCATGGCACTGATGAAATAATTATTCCATCCATACTTGGACTCTTTTGTGTTAGTATTTGTGGGAGATATCTTGGTTTACTCTCACACAAGACATGACCATGAGATCCATCTCAATATCATTTTGAGTACACTGAGAGAGAATTATTTGTACGCTAATTTCTCAAAATGCTACGTCGGGATGGTCCAGATTCACTTCTTGGGTCAGGTTATCTTAGATACAGGAGTATATGTAGACCCAATGAAAGTGAGAGTAGTAGTTTCTTAAAATCTTCTAAAGAACGTCTTTGAGGTATGGAGTTTTTTAGTTCTAGCTGGTTACTACAGGCATTTTATACAATACTTTTCATGCTTAGCAGCACCACTGACAGGCCTGAATAATAAGGGTGAAAAGTACTTATTGATAGATTCCTATAATTTAGCCTTTCAAGAGCCAAAAGGGAGGTTGACTTCACCACTAATACTAGTTCTGTCAGATCTGGGCAAGAGTTACACTATTTACATTGATGCATCAGGTATCAGGCTAGGAGCAGTGCTTATGTAAGGGGAAGGAGTTGTTGCATATGGGTATTGGCAGTTGAAGCCACATGAGAGGAATTACCCAACACAAGATCTCGAGTTTGCTGCAGTTGTGCATGATTTACACAATTAGATTCATTATCTTCTGGGAGAGCACTTTTTGGTTTTCACTGACCAAAAAAGTCTCAAGTATATCTTTACTCAGTGATATCTGAATTTGAGACAATAAAGGTGGGTTGAGTACCTTTATTCTTATGAATTTGTTCTTTCCTATATTCATTGGAAAGACAACACAGTGGAAGATGCGTTAAGAAGGAGGACTCAAGTACAGGTAGTTTCGGAGGACAGTAGTGAGTGGAAGCTTATGGATCTATTCTTTGAGATTCATTTAGAGGTGCACAATAGACAGCGGTAGACATTCCATTGTTCTGTAGATATTACCTCTACTCTACTGGATCGAGTGAGAATGAAGTAACTATTAGACCCCGAAGGCCTAGTCATGTGGGAGAGTGTGTAAATGAGAGGAGCCTACTCCTGGGTGGACCATATGTGAGGATGAGGTCTTGTGTTTTCATAGATGCATACAGGTGTCAGCAGAGATACATTAAGATTTAATGTGGGATTTTCATTCCTCAGTTTGGGAAGTTAAACCTAGTGTCACCAAGATGTATTGAGATTTACAATGTCTATATAGGTGGCCAGGTATGAAGAGGGATGTTGCTAGTTTTGTTATGAGATGTTCCACCTATCAGCAGGTGAAGGTAGAGCATCAGCAACTAGTGGGTCTTTTCCTGCAGATACCCATTCCCAAGTGGAAGTGTAATGATTTTGTGATGGATTTCTTGATATTTTTACCGAGATCTCCTCAAGGAAATGAAACGATATGGGTTTTTATCGACAGGGTCACTAAGGATTCACACTTCTTACCGATCAAGTTGACCTTTAGTGTTTATGATCTTAGAAGGTTTTACATCGAAGATATTATATTTTTTCATGGGGTTCCATTCTCTATAATTTTAGACAGAGATGCTCATTTTACATCTCATGTCTGGGAGGGACTAAAAAGGTATTTGGGTACATAGGTACTTCCGAGTACAACTTACCATCCTCATATAGATTTCCAGTCCAAGCACACGATTCAGGTGCTAGAGGAAATTCTTTGAGCATGCATCCTCGATCTTAGAGGATCTTATTAAAAGAATATACCTTTATTGGAGTTTTCCTATAATAATATCTTTTGAGAAACTATCTAGATGGTACCTTATGAGGCTTTGTAAGGTAGGCTATGCCGATCACCCCTGTGTTGGATAGAGGCATGAGAAGAAGTTATGCTAGGACCTTGTATTGTTTAGGAGACCACTGAGAAAGTGGAGTTGATTCAAAAGAGGATGGATACTTCACAGTATCAGTAGAAATCGTATGCTAATCAACGGAGAAGACCTACGGAGATCAAGATCAGAGATCAGGTTTTCTTACCCATCACAATGAGGTTGGGACACAGGAGGGTTTGGAGATAGTCGAAGCTTTCACCGATATACGTTGGGACATTTGAGGTTTTGGAGAGAGTCGGGATAGTTTCCTATCGATTGCAGTTTCCTTAGAGGTATTAGGAAATGAATGATGTCTTCCATGTTTCTCAACTATGACGTTACTTCTTAGACTCATCTCATTTTTTTCAACCTGAGGAGGTTGAGTGGGAGGTGGACACATCATTCTAGGAGCATCCTGTCTAGATTATTAATCGAAGTGATATGGTTCTATTTGGATGGTATGTTCCTCTGGTACAGTTGTTGTGGTAGCACGACCGAGTGCAGAACGAGACTTGGGAGAGGGAGACTGATTTACGATCGTAGTGTCTAGAGTTGTTCGAGTATTTTTCTTCACCACATTGTTAGGGAAATTTGGGGATGAATTTATTTAAGGGAGGAAGTTTGTAAGAACCCGAATCTTCTTTTTCAGTTATGGATCTTGATTTTGGGTGTTTTTGAGAAAAAAGAGAGTTTTTTTAAATTTTATAAGTACACGTTGTGTACATAAGAGTACATGCATTGTACCAGGTTATCATGGGTAGCCATGTGCTAGCTATGTAACGGTCGAGATATGGCCATGTCAGGTGATTTAGAAGACCACTAATGTCAAGTGTCAGTTGAGGCAAATACACGACATGTTCATTATTAGTACACAATGTGTACATTTTCTTTTATTTGACTAATCGGACTGGGGTTCCATCTAGTACCCTGAAATGTATTCTTCTGGCCGTACCTCACGAAGGAGCATCCAGAATCGCCGATCCTTCTCCAAGCCACTATTTATCTATCCAAGGCCCGATTCAATCTCCAGTTGGTTATTTGGAATCCCACTAGTGAGTTCTTCCTTCTTCTGAGCCTCTCCTCCTAATTTCTCCTCTCACTTGAGTTATCCAAGTTTGAAAGAATTTTACCTTTATATAGATCTAAAAAATTATAGGCTAGTTCAAGCACTGACGTTTGACAGTGTTCATTGTACAACATCGAGGTAGGTGGTTTTTTGAATTTCTTTTTTTTCGTTGAGATTTATAATCCAAAGTGTTGATTACCCATGTTTCAGGTATTTTGGGTTAAGGAAATTGAACACTATTTTATCTTCCTTAGATTAATTATTGGATAAAGGGTTTGTTGATGTGATATTATGTGAAGTTTTTTGTTTAAAGAACACCCCATGGGTGTGTTTCCCTAGTTTAATGTTTATAATTGTTTGGTCCTGGTTTCCTATGAGGCAGACCTTATTTCCTTGCAGTTTATGATAGGATATAACTGATTGACTTTTGATTCTTGTTAAATTCCTGTGATCTTCATTAGAATTGTTTAGTCATGTAGTAGTTGAGATTACTTTGGCCTGATTGATATCTTTTATGGACGATTGAATTACACAGGACTATGAGAACCTGGTGTAGTTAGACTATAATTGGAATTTCCATTAAGTGCTTCCTCAGAGTGTATGTTATATTTCATGGTACGAGACTATATGGGGGATTGACAGTGGGTTCTCACTCAGAGTTTCTATAGTTTACATTACAAGACCACATAAGGAATTGACTTTGAGTGCTTCACCATAGAGTCTGTAGTTATCTGGAAAGACCATAGGGGGGATCAATGGTGATTTCTTCCTTAGAGTGTCTTTTTCTTTTTATTGCATTTCATGGCGATAGGGGGTAGAATGTGTGAGATACCCATAGGGTTAATGTAAATATTTAATTTTTTTTATGCGTCTACCAAGCCGAAGAACAATCTTGGATTCATTCCTATTAGGTAGTCTTCTGAGATACCTGTTTGTTATACTTGATTAAATGACTAACATTAAATGCTAATGAATGTAAATGGAATCTTTAGGAATTGGTTACTTTTGTGAACTCCTAGTTTCTTTGATTCATTCCCATTATTACCTGTTATATATTCACTGGTAGTTAGGCACGGATCTTATGGTGGTTTCCTACTGGGATTTGTCTCACAACCTATTTGGGTCGGATTTAGGACCCAAATAGGATAAATGGTTGCATGTATTGATAGGGGAAGGTGACCTTATTCATTAGGTACTTGATTACTATGGAGCTGGAGAGCATTGGTCCAAGCTGAGGCTTTAGATGCTTCTGGATTTTATTTGTTTTCTTCTTTACTTTACTTTAGTACTGTATTTCCAGTACTGTGACTTGTTTGGCTATTTTCCTAGACATATGTGACATGAATGATTTATATATGTTCTCCAGTTGTTTATTTATTCTCAGTCTTCCAGTGTTTACTTGATATATGGTATTATGGATTCTACTACTATTTATTATTTGTTATTATTCTATGCATACTCTTCCAATGAGGTCATAGTTTCCCCATTATCACATCCAAGGACCTCACTAAAAATTGGTAGCCTCTGGTGTTCTGGGAAATGTGCTTGAGGCCATTTCGCCAACCTGGTATGGGGAACCTTTAGGCGGCACTCAAAATCGATATTTTACACATACTGGGACATGTTTTAGGGCAGTAATCGTGGCATAATATCCTTGCCTTTTGGTCCATATCCAATAGCTTTCAATCTCATTTCACATTGAAAGTATTTCTTTGGCCCTCATCCACCGTCTTCACCGTATCCACAGACTCTTCCCCCAACAGAGGAGGAAAAGTGTGTGTTCCTTTGTTGAATTTTTCAGATCCTCTTGTTTCTCACACCTAGAATGACTCATGTGGGCTTAGAGATATTTCATGATCACAACATTTTCACAAACACCTCATTGAAAGAACTATGAGAACTCTGATTCCCATAAAAAATTAGATACATGGGAAGCCTTCCTAAGGCCCAAGATCTATCTCATCTCATTCATAAATGGGAATCCTCTTTAAAAGTAAGCCCCAAATTAAACCCCAAAATAACCAAGGAAATATTTTTAAGAAGTAAGTCCAAACTCATTTCTCTCAAAGGACTACACTCTCCTATGAGACTTCCCGAACTATGTGGGCATTGATTCTCATCCAAATGAGATACGTAGGAAGACTCTATGAGGTTTAAAACCAACAATATAAATCAACCCTATCCTTTTTGGTGCACATTCCCAACAAGTTCTAATTCATCTTGGAAATTCATATCCTATCCAGTTTCATTGGGATGCTTCGGTATAAGTCCCACACCAAACATTGATTAGGCATTATCCACCTATGTGTTCTTACAACATGAAATTAAATGGTATGAATTGGTCCTTATCACATAAACTTAAAAGGTATGATGTGTCATATTACGTGGATCCGAACTACATGGGTTCTGATTCCTTTCACAAGGATATATAGTTATCCCATCCATGGGTACAATCCCAACATCAAAACAACCCCCTTCTCCCTGGATGATGATAAAACTCCAGAGCACCACATTGAGTGGCTTTAAAAATAGAGTAGTCATAATAAAAACCAAAGAATATCTATGTAGTATACCAAAGGATACCATTAGTGGAGAACCTCAGATACATATAGATGTCTCCATCGATAAAGAACCTCGAATACATACATATGATTCTCAAATTCTATACATGTTAATAATTTATTTCAAAATCAAAAGGGAAACTCATTGAAAACATGGTGAATTAATAAGGATTTATGAACAGGTCTTAAATCTATAAGAGAGTCTCTATGTAGGTAATAATTCCCCCCAAAAGGGTGTGATGATCCCGACCACCCATTCTCTTGACCAATGTGTATTCCCAAGAATCGTTGGCCAGGTTACCTAAAAAAACCAACCTTTGCAAATCAGGTCCCCTTGGATACAGAATCATTGTGTGTTTCCAGTTACATAAATAACTCCAATGGAAACCATTTGGGAATAAAAAATCCTATAAAAGTCCCATTTCTAGGGAAAATATGGACACTTTGGAATGTTTAAAGATTATTTTTCTCAAGAATGTGTTTAATCGTCACCTTTGCAATCTCACCTTATTTTGATTGTTAACATTATCTTGAAATAATCACTTAATTTAAATATCCATATTCTTGGGTGATAGATATTATTATTTCCTAAAATGTATACCATTTTTACATATGGTGTTCACTTTGATAGTTATTTGATTAACAGGGGAATTATTGATAAATAAATATCTTTTATTCAATACATATAT
Source organism: Viscum album (assembly GCA_963277665.1). Lineage (NCBI taxonomy): Eukaryota > Viridiplantae > Streptophyta > Magnoliopsida > Santalales > Viscaceae > Viscum > Viscum album. The sequence goes on along the minus strand of OY728143.1, from coordinate 1,664,073,311 downwards.
TTGATAAGGAATATTGTTTATTGATTAAATACATAATTAGATATGAGGAATGCTTTGGATAAGTAAAAAATGAGAGGTTCCTGGTTATAAATATCCCCTCGATGCGTCAGTAGTCTCATGAGATGAAATAGTTGGCCAAATTTGATGTGTTTTTAGTTGATATGAAAAACCTTCAAGTGAAAGGTCATGACGGTAATGGTTCCATGTAACTAGAAAACATGATGTCAAATAATTAAGAATTTCCCTCATTTATCGTCAGTGATAATTTATCCAAGATATTTTTAATCGACAAATCTATGGTTTCATTTCATTTTTAGTTCATTGATTAAATAACATGTGAGTTCAGTTTCTCACACTTCTATATTGTTATTACCTTATATAGTTATTCAAATGGAATATGTTATCAGTAATTTACCTTTCAATGTTGATTATTATCATAAATTAATTATTTATTCCACTTTAGGTACCATTTTTTGGGCATTTTAGCTAACCCTTATTATGTTTCGTTTATCTGGGTTGTTAGGAAGAAGTCATTGAATAAACATTCAAGGATACAATTTATTTTTTTATTATGTACCATGTTTATATTTCTTATTTCATAATGTATTATAGGTATCATGTATGTAATATGTCATTCCAAACTACTAAATGTATTTGTCCTTTGGGATTTCATTCCTTATAATCATTCCAATGTAATGAAATTAGGCACTGGCTCTTGGATACTGGGGTCGGGGTGTTACAGTTGGAATGAAAAGAAGTTTAGTATAAACCATGGAAACTATATTTAGAAAACATAGATTATGGAGAAAACCTAATGGTATATATTGATCATACATATAGAATAATGTACTAGAATTTGTTTAAGTTAGTGATTATGTTTTTATTCCTAGAAATATATCAGAGTCTGCATACTACAATTGGGCCTGGTTCTAGCACAGATGTACCTAAGAGTAACAACCTCGACAAGGTGTGTTGGGCTTGACTCAGCATAACCTGGTACATTACAATGAGCCTTATTATGAACTTATTTTAACACTCCCAGGGGATATGCTTAGCACAATTATCATTCTCTTTACAAACCATTATGAAGGATTTGGAAGTAAAGATATCCCCAAAGAAACCACATCAATGATTATGATATTAGGTATGCCTAAATTTTTGAATTTATATAAAGTGTTTCACTTATTTTGGGATTATACATTATGTTATGATTTAATCCAACATATTCCATTATTTAGAAATGGAACCTAGAAGAAGGATTGTGAACTCCCCCAATACATGTGATCCAAAGAGTAAAAAGGATCATATCTTTTATAGGATTAAACTAAAATTTCAAAAGGAAATAGTCTACCAAGTATTCTCATCATATGATGAAATAGTATCATGTGATAATGATATAGGTAAATAATTCTTAAAGTCATATGGATTTGAAGGGAAGTAATATAAGAAGAGGACGAAAGATAAAAATATGGATAAAAGGAAGAAGAGAAAGAAGTACTTTCCCACATGTAATAAATGTGGAAATAAACACCATGGAACTTTATTAAAATGAATGGGAGTTTAATACAATGGTGGAAAAGAATGGACACCATAGTTGTGATTTAAATGGTAATAAAATGGTTTCCAATGTACAATGCTTCAATTTTAAGGAGATGGGACACTATGAAAAGCAATGTCTCAAGCATCAATGGAATATACACCAAATACCTAATGGATAATTGTCATGTTATGATACTACCACAGATAAATAGTAATGGTTAATATTACTATTCAAGAATTATGTCATTTCAATATTTTATCAATGATAAAATTTTTAAAGAAATATGGACTATATGAGGGTTATATTGTAGTAATTTTTTGTTAAGGATTTGAGATAATATGTTTAATGGTACCAAGAAAAGTTATTCAATAAAAAGTAAATATTTTTGGAAAACTCATGGATAAGGAAAATACTATCCTTAATACATTCATAATGTTGAAAAAATGACATTTGTATAGGGAAATGATTAATTTGGATACGTGCTAATTTCATCGAAACTAATTACTAATTTTTTGACAACATAGATTATTATCTCAGTTATGGAGTTTAAAACAGTTTTTTATTTATGGAATATATCCCATAACAAGTGTTTTACTTAAATAATAAGGAATAATGAATGTTAAAAATATGAATTTATGGTAATTAAATTTATTACCATGTTTTAAGATAATTCATGATGAAGATGTTCACATGTTTGGTATGTGATAATTAAATAGATATTTTATGAAAGTTGAATTCTAATGATAAGTTAATTTTAGAAATTCAGTGACCTTATTTATAAAGTGTTGGAACATAATAATTTTTAAAGTTTTACCAGTTATGAAATGGTTTAAGTTGAACCATGTATGTTGTTTTAGAGATTGATATATTACACCGCTACACGATGAATATTATTATAAGAGATGAAGTATAAATAGTTCAAGGAATGACCAAAGGATAAGATTGAGGATATAGAAATGTACCAAGTAAGAATATTTAATTATATTTATAAAGAGTTAAATAATTCCTCAATTTTAAGAAAAGTTATATTTAAACCAAATATATTGTCCTAGTACCTTCATTTATGATGTATAAAATAGCACGATAGATCACATCAGATTTAAGGACTTATTATTTTTAAAGTTATCATAACCATGATCTCTAGAACTCTCCATACAAACTTGATTGCTATATTTTTCTTCTGTATCCATGTTTCTATATCCCACCTATGTTCTCCTATTATGGAATGTAGTTACATGACTATTTTACTTTCCTTTCATTTTTATTAAAAAGATGTGTTATTAATACTATTTAAATTGTTAGGTTTTTAGAAATAGTTTATTTTCAATGATCAATCCCTCGAAAACCATTATAAAGTTTAAATTATGATTATGAAATTTATTTAAGGTTGGGAGAATGTAACACCTCGTAATTTGAAAGTAAGAACATTATATTTGATAGCATGTATCACATGCATCACCAACCATGAAAGGGAATACAATGCCTAGAGACCTTAAAATATATTTACTATTTTAAATAAATTAAATCGATGATATATCTTGTAATGAACATGATTCATTGTTAACGTATGTCACATGCAACAACGAGTTTCTTCAAATGCCTTGTGTTACACGCAAGACCAGGTTTTATCAAATAATTATATATTATTAATATATTGTTTAACATAATAAGATGTAACCTAGAAATTAAATTAGTAGTTATGAAAACTGTTCCACAAAATTATGAAAATATATGGTTTAAGAAAATATAAAATTAATCCACTGGATAAAAATTAATTAAAAAATCAATATCTAAACAAATTGAATATAATGGAAAATATTATTATTTTATGCTTATAAATATTTTTTTCTCTAAAAAATTAAATTAATTTTAATTAGTGAGTGATATTAATGTGATATAAATATTATATATTCAATTAATTTTTTTAATATTCATCTAATAGAGTTGATCAGTTTAAGAAGAAACCTAACTCAATTTTATGCATAAAATAATATATTTTTATTAAGGCATTTTTACAGCCTTTTAATGGAGAACCTATTTTAAATACAATTTTTGTAACATTTATAGATTATAAATTTAAAAATAAACATAATATTTTAAATAGAAACATAAAAAAATTTTATGGTAAATTTTTGGTTTTTTCTGTGAAGTTTTATTTTTTAATGAATAGTGAAAATACTGAATGTTAGTTCAAATCTGCATTTTCATCTAATTTATTTACAAGGATACATAAAATTTAAAATTGGTTTTAATTATTAATTAGATAAAATATTTATCAATTAATCCAATTTAGCTCATTTTAATCAATTTCACTTTGACATTGGATATAAAAATTTATTCAATGTTCAAATGTTTTTACTTTTTAAAGCCCGAATTGTCGTCCCATCAACATGATTAAATTTAAATTAATTTCTACCAATTATATGATTTTAATTTGAAAAAATGGATTCCATATTTTTAATTAGATTAATTTTTAATTTTCAATAAGTTTAACTTATTTTTTGACCAAAAATATTAGTGAAAGTAATTAAAAATAATTACAACGATTAAGGTAAAATTATCCTTAATAAAGGAATAAACATTAACCTTAAGTTACCAAATTAGATAAAAAATTTTAAAAGGTCCATTGGTTGGCCATATTTAGACTATATTCTATATTTTATATAAATTAGATCATTATGGGATCCACTTTCAATGGGAGAAACATGGGTGGAATTCCCTTTCCCAAAATTTACAAGAGTGGCACTCCTCCTCCTCTATAAAAAGGCCTCCTCTGGTCACACATCCTCACACCTCTCAAGACAATTTAGCTCGAAAAATATCAACCCAAATAGATACATAAAATACCTACCCTAAACCTAAAATTCTCACCATGGTTATAAATCTTTCTTTTGAAGCCCTTTGGTTCAAACCAAAATGAGTTACCCGATTAAGAGGTAATATCTTTCCTTAAGCTCTTTAGTTTTATTTCCATTCTCCACCCCATAAACCCTTATTATTCCATGATTATATAAATAAATAGTATCCCAAATATAATAGGATTTTTTATTCTATGTTTTAGATCTACACCCATAAATAGTTACATCTAATGGGTAATAAATGTATTATTTATGTGTATGGTGAACTATTGCCTCCTAAAACGATGATTGTTTGTTTTCCATTACCACCTATCATGGTTGAGATTTATGATGGACACACTATTTATATAATATATATGATATTTATTATTTAATTATTATTCATTAATTTTTTTATAACACATATCTTTATACATTCCATTTTGTGTAGATATGATAACATCGTTCGTGGAAGTGTGGATTACTGCATCCTCAAAGCAATGTGATTCATTCACGCTATATATAAAATGTATAAAGGATGATTTTATTAAACCAATGTAACATATATGTAACATATATTATAATATAATTATAATATATATATCCTTTACTTTTCATTCTTTTAATATGAAAAAGAAAATGGAAGCAGCGTTCATGCATACATCCGACCTACTATCTCCATGAATGATCCACTTTATTTCTTGTATCCAAATATTATGGATTATTATAAATACATATGTTCTGAATATATATCATAATTAAATCATGTTTTACATTATTTATATGATAAAATAAGGATCTAGGTAATATTAACAACAAATAACAAGTCAAAACATACTTGAGAAAACTAGGCAATTAACACCTGAAATAGTATAAATAATGAAGGATTGAGAACAAAAATGTAATAAGATATTATAAGAAGATTATATATGAAATTATATACATTATTAGTATTCTGGTATAATTTAGTAACATGTTTTAAACCACTATACATGAGGGTAAATACCAAACAAAAAAATGAAGGTTAAGGTAAGGTATTTCATCTCAATTTACATTCCATTGAGACTTATTTGTTATTATGAACCACTTCACTTTTATATGATGTATATAATATCATTTTTAATGTTATATCATGAATAAAATTATTTTCATTATATTATAAGTTTCATTTAATTTTATTCTTTTATGGAAATTATTATTTAAATGTTTCAAAGTGGTATTGAGAACCTTTGAATGTTTAAATTTTATTTTCCTCTAGAATGTGTTTAATGATCACCTTTCCAATCTCATCTTCTTTTTCATGATAACTTTCTATTGAAACAATCACTTTATTTATATATCCACTTTCATGGTTTATAGATATTATTATTTCTTAAACCATATACAATTTTTATATACATTATTCTCTTTGATAGATATTTAATTAACTGGTGAATTATTTATAAATCTATATCTTTTATTAAATATGGATATTTGATAAGTCATATTGTTTACAGATTAAATTTGTTATTAGATATTAGGAATTCTTGGTATAGGTACTACATGGGTGGGGCCTAGTTATAGAAATCCCCTTGATGCATCGGTAGTCTCATGAGGAGAAATAGTTGGCCAAATTAGATGGTTTTTTACCTGATATGATAAACTGCCTTGTGAAAAGTATTGAAGGTAATGGTTCCATGTACCTATGAAAAATGTCATCCAATAATTAAGCATTTCCTTCATTTATATTTTTTATTATTTATCTATTATATTTTTTATAGACATATTTATGGATTCATTTCATTTTCAATTCATTGATTAAATGGAATGGTTTTTCAGTTTCATTCATTAACATAATGTTATTACCTTATCTAGTAATTTTAATAGCATGTGGTATTAGTTATTTACCTTTCCATGTTTATTATTCCCATAAATTCATTATTTATTCCACTTTATTTACCATTATTTAGTGTTTAATCTCACCCTTATTATGTTTCATTTCACCATGTTATGAAGAATAAATCCTTGAAAAAGAATTCAAGGATGTATTTTATTTCTTCTTATTATGTAACAGGTTTATATTAACTATTTCTCAATTTATTATGGGTATCATGTATGTAATATGTCTTTCCCAAAAAACTAAACTAATTGGTCCTTCATAATTTTATTCCTTGTAATAAGGTCAATGTAATAAAATAATGAACCAGCTCAAGGATTTTGGGTTCAGGTAGTTATAGAGAACTTATTCCCCTGATTATTTGGAAATTTTTACTTCAAATTCTCTTTATGTGTTCAGGTAATTTCAACCTACAATCTAAACTATGTGACCAGGGAAATCTGAATCTCCATAAAACTTCATCGTCTTTTAGTGATTGAATGAAATAATCCCTGAGACTTTCTTTTCCTAAATATGTAGTACATGCCATCGTTGGCATTGTATAAAATTACCCTCATAATAGGAATTTTAGCCAAAGGATTCCACTTTTTACTATGTTGCACATTCCCCGGTTTTCCTTACATAAAACATCCCACATAATGAGTTTTTTCGATCTGACGTAACTTCACCATTAAGAGATACCTCCTCCAACACCATAATACCTTTTCCCCATACCCCTATTTGGATCTGTAGATCCCCATGGTACATATTAAAACATTCCACTTGCACACCTGAATGTGGTAGCACAATTCTAGAAAAGTTACCAAGAATAGAAGTATAATAAATATATCGTTCAAAGAAAATGTCCTTAAATTATAGCCCTATATATCCTTTCTAAATGAATTTAAACTGCATAATATAAAGTCCTTACTTTATGAATTTTAATTTCATAGCATAATTTCCTTACTGTAAGATGTTAAAATACATAGTCAAAGTCTTTATTTCTTGACAACAAACTGCATTATAATTTTACGTCTTTCAGAAAGGGGACTTCTCAGGGACATCAGAACTTTAACAAAATGTTCCCTTCCTCAATCAATATAAATTAGTATTGGAGTCATTTAAAATTCATATCCAATGCTGATATAGATATTCTCTTCATTCTTAGACATCTTCCCATGAAAAGCCACCCCTTATGGTCTTTAGAAACCCAACTCTCCATAAAAATTCTTTTATGCATGAGAAATATAATTTATACATTTCCAATAACTCTATCACCTGACTATGCTGTAACATTACCCATTTATATTTGCATAACTTATCTATAAAATTGGTTTCTTAGCCTAAGGATACAGCTACTTGACTATATAGTACGTGCCCTAACTGGCCTTGAATAAAATATCCTTTACAACAGGGTTTTTGACAAGCGGTAACTTCATTCTACAGAGAGACCTCCTCTATTCCCAAATATCATATTTTTTATTCTAGAACCACAAAATTTTAGATCAAGATTCCCCTTAGTAGTATTTGTATAATTTTATAACATTCATGACTATTAAACCTTGTTTGGGTTATTAATTTATAACTTTATGGTCAAAGATATTTGGATTAAAACACTAGACTTATTAGTCTGAATTTCATGACATTAAAATTCCAACAAGAAGATATATAATACTAACCATATTGAATATTCAAAGAGGTAACTCAAGACAAAAGTTTGGTCTCAACTCCCTAGACATGTTCTCTACAAGATTTAGTAAAACTATCAAATGATAAAAATATAAAAGGGAAAAAACATGTTAGGTTGAAAAACCTAAAAGGGAAACCTTAAAAAAAGTCAAGTGCCAACCATTGAGTCTATTTCATATTGATATTTGGTTAAAATTAGGGTGATGACATAATATATGCATAGTTTATAGTGTTGTCCATATGAACCTATAAACAGTCGAACTATTCTCACTAGGTCCCATGGCTTAGGTAAAAATTAGAGTGTTTTACCTATCCCTATTATTGTGGTTATAGCCTACTGATAAAAATATGTTTTGTTACGCAAATCAACTTCAAGGTTATATTATGATCACATTAAGAAACAAGTATTAAGACACCAATTATTGGGAATGAAAAACATTTTCATTAATATTTCAATATGCATGAGAACTTTAACATGTTGTATCATTTAAAAAAAATTAAAATTTAACCTCAACATATGATTTGATAAGTTAAATTGAAACCTGTGAAACTAGAGAATCTACTTAAAGATTATCTATTTGTGTAACAACAACCACCTCATACTTAAGTATCTTTTCTTTCATGGTGATGATAACATCTCTCCTTTGTGTTAAAGCTTCTTCCGGGGATCGATGGAGTTGGGCTACCTCTTTTCATGCATTATTTAATTCTTCTTTGTTGTGCATTATTTGAATAGAATTCTCATCGAGGAAATTGTTACACTCCTCCACCTCCTTGGAATGGTTGACCTTTTCTTGGATTGTCGTAGCTCTATATTCCTTAATGAGGTCAGCCCAGTGTGCCTCAACCTACTATAACCTTCAATCATCTTCCCTCTATGGGATAATCACCTTCACCATATCATGGATATCATGATAATTAAATATTCCATATCCCATTATGGAAATATTGAATATAAATCCTTGAAGTCATGATGTCATGTCATATAGAATAGTATCCCTGGATATCTTCTAGATATCTCGCTAGAGAAGAATATGTGCAAGATTAAAATCCTTCTATATTTCTCAGTTAGAATTAGAGATGCATTCAGAGGGAGATACATAATATGGGATTAGTACACCCAATGATCTTCCTTGTTCCTCTCCCTCAAAATTAACACCATCCTCACTTACCAATGTTTGTTGATCTGGCATTGAAGACCACATCTCAAACCAAGTAATCGATGTGGATTACACTGAAGATAAAATGACACTTCTCATTAACATTAAGAGGTCAAAAATTAGTGAGGTAAGTAAATCAACCAAAAAAGATGATAAAACTCACCTGTTGTTGGACCAACTATTGGAACTGGTACCTCTCTAGCACCACATCCACAAATCTCATATCCAAGACCTCCTAACAAGAAGCATCCTCTTAATTTCAATCAGCAGTGAAAATCAAAGACTCCCTAGAATCACCCCCTTCAAGATTCTCAACCATTATTCCCTCATAAAAGGAATTAGTATGGACTTAGATTCCATATTCTTGAACTGATTTCATGATGTTTTATTCATATAAGGATGTAAAAGTTGTTCATTGATATGAAACATTAGGTGAAATAAAATAAACTATGTTTGAAAAGTGCAACAATGATAAAACTCACATCCCTCTAATTTCTTGTGGAAATCATGGAACTCCTTAATAGAACCTAGAATGTCAATGTCTAGATTAATTAAGTCCAAAAGTTCATGATATGAATCCTCAAATCATTCAACATCCTCGCCAGTAGGGATATCTAGAGTGCATTTATTGGGACCCAAATTAGCTCCATCATCGATCCCCTATACTAATTATTTAGTAGGGATTTCATCTTTAGACCTCGTAGAGTTAGGGATATTGTTGACACATTCATCATACATCCTGAGATCCATGTAAACCCCTTTAAAAGCAATAGTGGGGGGAAATGTTGATTTCATTATAGTTCTTTGGTACAAGCAACAACTTTGAAACATTTAGAAGGAAGAGAAGTCAAAATAAGTGCATGAAACTAATGGGAATACATATAACATTACCATTGAAATATACCCTTTATATAGGGATGGGGGAAAATTTCTACCTCTCTTAACACATCATCCATCAAAATGAAATATTCATCAGCATGAGTCCATTCCTACACTATTAATTCTTCCTCAACCCTTGAAGGATCAACACCAGAACCCTTGAGGGAAGAAAGCGATTTGTATTCTAAAAATGACAAATACAATCAAATTATGTGTTAAGAAGATCACAATATCAAATGATAACATCATAGGAACTTACTATGGAACATGCATTTGGAAAATTTAAACGCCCTCTTTCGCTTCCTCTATTGAGATGTTAAAGGGTTCACCTCAACCCTCGTAACAATAGATACTTGAGATGAAGACCTAAGAGTTCCCGCAACCATCTCCTTTACCATGTCCCTTTGTCCTGAGGATATTTCCATGGATTCAAATGCCTCATCCACTACCCTTCTACTATAACTCCCTTTTCAAAAATTCATTCTTCTCCTTCATCCCTTATAAAATACAAAATAAAATCCTCTTGAGATTAGTGATGGTGTATGAAATAGAAGAAAAGTGCAGGGGGAAAGATAAATACATTGGTAGGGTCAACATAGATGTCACATTCCCTCTCTAGATGAACAATTACACCCTCACGAACTCCTCAATCCAACATTTTAGACACTCAAATTGTGGTCAGGATCTAATCAGTTGTTGAATATATCAAAGCCTCTAACTCCTAAATATTCTTCATCATTTCCTAAAACTAATTTTTAGGTTGGAGATAACAGGGTTCTTTAATATTATCTAGTTCTAGGGTTCACAGGTTTTCCTAAAAAACATCCCATGAATCTCGGATGTTGTGAGTTATGATCTCCAAAACATAGAATACTAAGGGTCTCACATAACTCAATACTAATGTGGGTGGTTTAGAGAAATACCCATCACCCATTGTCTTGGAAACCATTTCAATTATTCTTTATAACTCATAATGAGGGGATGGAATATAGACCTCAACCTGATAGTAATGACTAGACCACCACTGGTTCCTTTTCTCTTCCTCTGCTTCTTCGGTGGTTTTCTATGGTGATGTATTGTGGATTTCTTTGGTTTTTTTTGTGTGTTATGACTTTTTCGGATGTATTTTGGTGTGATTTGTTATTAGGTTTCATGGTATGTTGTTTGGATTAGTCTTTGGGTGATTAAGCCAACGTTCTGTTAGTGATGGCATCAATGCGACAATGTTTTTCGAGATGCAAAGAAGGCGTCGACGGATCTGTTTGTTGCCATTTTGTGAAATATTTTTCCTAAATGGTGTTGATTCAGAATATGGATCTGGTATGGATTTTGGTTTGATCTAAGGGTGATTCTTCAATGGAAAATCTATTGGTGTTTTCGGTGTTCATGGTTTGAATATTTAGTGGTTACCGATGCTGAACACGGTGATGACAGGGGGCCTGTGGTGGAGATAGCTGATCGAGTCTTTGTTATCAGGGTGGGTGTCTCAAGGCGAAGGTGGTAGCATTACAATATAACTGTTTTTTGATTTCAAAATTTGAAATGGTTTTTTCTTTGGCAGCATCATGGAGTCGAGTAGGCGGGTTGTGGTGGTTTTAATCTTGTTTCTTTTATCTCGTTGGAATTTGTTATGGTTCACACATACCTATTAAAATTTTTATTAGAAAATGAAAAAAAATATGGATTGTGGAAATGACTGGACCACAATAGTGCCATAGGTGTGGTCTTTTGAACCTTATCCTACGTCATAGTCTTCACCTGGTATCGTTTTGAGGGATCTGGAGCTTCGTCATCATCATCTTCAGCCTGAGTCTTTTTACTGCATAGGCCAAAACCAGCGGTTTTCTTGCACTTAACACTATAAATTCCATTCATCAATACCTCTTGAGAGTAGGAATAGATCAATTCCTTAGAATAATCAGCCTCCATACCAATCGATGCATCCAATGGAGGAGTGTTATTGACATTTTGGATACCTCCATGGTCATTACGATCCAAAGATAGAGGGCTACCAATGGGTGATTCTCAAACCTAACAAATGTGGGTGAACTATGTTTGAATATTGAAGATATTTGAAGTATAATTCAAATTGTTATAGAGTATAAGCCTCACAAATGATATCAGTGTTAATATGATCCATTAGTGTGATGTCTCTAAAGGTAATCATGTATGAACTTAGCTCATTATTATGCTCCTTTTCATCATTGGTAAATGTCTGCATTGGAGGCTTACCATGAAGAGAGAAGGTAAATTCTCCAGACACGTTCATCATCCGCAGAACATGGTTATACATTAGGTTTAGGGGTTAAATTCTATATTCACCCTGAACAATTAGGAGGAACCCACTTTTAGGGATTTTAACCAGGCTTAGCACTACATACAAACTTAAATGTGTTGCAACCCGCCACCAAAGAACTTGAAATGGCCCCGAAATCTTATAGAGATCCTTTCTGTTGTATGTGTGTAGAGGGAACCAATATATTTCATCCAAAAGTGGATGAACCAGCCATATATACATCCCCTCTGCTAAATTTTCAGTGAAAAGAAAAGTCCCCAGCCTCACACCACCCTTGAACACATGGTACAGAAGTAAGTAAATAATCAACCACATGGAGAGGAATCTAGTTATGCAAGATTTTGCATCAACCATTAGTTTGACACTATAACACCAATTCATATACTCTCATTTCTATAATGTGAGAAATAATGTTCTCAAAGCACCCTAATTCCCTATAGTGGGGCATATTATGGCGTGCTATCATGTGGAACCTTCCCCTTCATGTTTTAGAAAACCATTCAACCATTTGTTAGGATGAATTTCACCCATGAAGTGTGGATGTTCTGTATTTATCTTCTTCACTACCTTATAATGATCATGAGATAAAGGAAATTTCATTTCAGCATCATTACATGTTGACTAAGATGGTATGAACTCATCGTACATCTCCCCAAGAATAGGGGCCCTAGAAATATGGCAGATGACCCACATGCTAATTCTGACTTCACCATACATCATATGGAATGAATTTGTCTACAGACTCCACAATCTAAGCAATTTGGGATAATATTTAGGTTCTTGTAGACATAAATATTCTCACCTCAGATAGCCTCATAAATGAAGACATCTTATATCTCCTTCTTAAAATATACATAGTTTTGATGTACCCAACATTCCCACATCCACTCTAGCCTAACAGCCCCTCCAGAGCAAAGGTCCCAGTCCTCATTCTAGCCTTCTATTTGACCAGTCTGCGAAACATGGAAATTTGGAAATGTGACTTCATATCTGAAGTAAATTTGAAGTGATGAATAATGAGACCAATAAGGACTATCCCTTCCTTGATAAGGACCCCCTTGGAGGAGATGTTTTCATTGGGGAAGTTGTTGTGCCTCACAAACCATGACTTTTGAAAGTAAATCTAAGGTCCAGGGATGGTGGTGTCCCTCAAAAGTATGTGTTTATATAGAGGTATATAGTCTCGTTGTGGGTATTAACATTGGTAACGCATAAAGTGCCTCACTATATCCGGTATAGAAGGCTCAATCATGTCATAGTAATCTGGTCTAACGGTTTTGATCGACTCAGGTTTCAGTGCAGTAGCTTGTGCAGCAGAAGTAATTATAGTAGCCAATGAAAACCTACAAGAAGACACCAACCCTTTGAAGTCAATATATTAAATTATAAACAATTTAAAATTTGGAAAAATTCACAAACATTTTGTAAAGGACAGTTGGAAAGAATCCCCTTCGACCAAGCCCTATACATAGCCATCTCAGCTAGGTCCCTCACCCAGGTCTCTCGACCAGGCATATCTCTTAGAACATCAACCCATGTTTCTCTGTGCAACACCAAAACTCAAGTGTACATACCAAAGGGAACTCTATGTGAGACCATTTTTAAATAATTTACGCAATATTTCTATGTGAACAGTCTGGGAAATGAGAGACAAAATTCAAAAAACAAGGTGGGGAAAATGAAAACAGGGTCCAAGGGTATTTATAGGCACCACTAGCCTGAACATATGACCTACACCAAAGAAGTTGGGTATTTGTTTTTTACACCATACCTATGCAGCCAAGCTATGTGGATGACCTCCATAGTTGGTAAAGATCACCTTCATAATATTTTCCCAGTTCTAGATCGGGAATCGACCCTCTTCTTTCAATCAGATCCAATCTTGGGGGGGCTTTTTTTGACAGTCTATTTCTTCAAACGAAATGAAAATATTATAAAAAATACATTATGTATTTTCAAGAAGAAAAAATCCCTAATAAGTAGACTTGTGCCCAAGGTCTATGCCCAAGGGTTATGCCCAAGGCCTGCACTTGAGACTTGCACATAGGAATACCCACACAACCCTTCTTGTGTGGCACCATAGGTCATAACACCACTACATGGAGGACCTATGCTGAGTACCTACACACAAACATTATGCGAGATAACTCCTTTGACCACAGTCCCCCATTTTCCTATAAATAGGAAACTTGGGCTCCCTATTTGGGAGTCTAAAATTCAAAGGAACCTCTAGCTCTAAGGTCATGAAAAAAAATCACCTAAGATGCTTGAAATGTCCCAGGTAGCACTCCAGAACCCTTGAAAAGAAATAATAAAATGTGAGAAGAGAGATCAAAGCCCCTTCAATGTCCCAAGCACAAAACTCATATGCGTGTACACTTTTTTCCTCTAACTGGAAACTACCTATATGAGCTCCCTTCCATAAGGAAAGAACTATTCAAGAACCATCCCAAGACACATAGGGAGAACCATGGTGGCTAGGATATGTCCATAACTAAGTGTATTTTTCCCTGTGGTCCATTTCTCGAGGAACATTCATCTTGTGTAGGCCTATTCTCTCCTACGTAAATCACATTCAGTTTCTTCCAAGACCTACACCAAGTACCTCCGACAATCACCTGCACACAGAACCTGTATGAGCCCCCTTGTTTCTCTCTAAACTCTAGCCTATATGATCCACTCATCAGGTATTTTTCAATTCCATACCTAGTAGGGCATCATCTCATTTGGAAACCTTGTTTGAGAGGTACCAAGTTGAAAAATCCACCAAATCCTCTATATTTTCACAACCTTGGCGAGTGGCACAACAGTATGTCCCCCATTTGGGTGTGTATTCCTTTATTTAGAGGTTTCCCAAACATTTCTGGTTGGATGGTAATGGTCCTTAGGGTCCATGTGTGTGTGTATCTCTATATTCACGAGGATCCCTACCCGATGGATAGTGTTAGAGATTTCCCAGTATTAGATACTCGGGTTAAAACTATGTCATTACCTTATCATATCTAAGGATAAGATCCTTAGATTATAAGAAGGGAGGGTGATGATTAGAATTTTGTTTCCTTTAACATGGAATGAAATCCTCCTCCCTCTCTACGAGACCAACACATTGGGCATCCATCCTGAAGTATGCTCCTAGCCTTTCTTGCATGATTTTTTCACTCTTGATCCTCTTTTCCTCCTCGCCACTGGGTTAGAGAAAGGATGGGTACCAAAGTCCTCTCATATCCATCCTTCTCTATTCCTTCCTCACTCACCATACCCTAGACCCATCTCATGGTATTTTGAAATGTGGAAAGTGTATTAACCTCATATTCTTCCACCATAGACCTTTTCATCTTCAACTTGTAGATTATGAGAGGTTCTCATTTTTCCATATCTTCCACTTCCTCTTGTTTCTCCCATTTAAGAATTACTCATCATGACTTATGAGCTTAGAGGTTTTCCATGATTAAGGCATTCGTATAGTAGATACATGTTTCAGTAGAGAACCTTTTTCATATGTTTATCATACCTACTTTTAGAGTTCCTCCCTATGTTTGAGTCCCCAAGGACATGTATTTGATCTCAGTGAAAATTTGATTATGTGGTTTACCATATATTCCATTTCCACTTATTTATAATACCAATAATGAATAGTGTGGGCTTAGAGGTTGATATTTTTCATATCATCCATATGATCCCAAACCTCTAGGGCGTCCTCCTTATAAGTAATCCCCAATTTAACTAATCTAGAGTATCCTCAAGGTGTAATTTCCAACCCGATTAAACTATGATAAATCGTATTCCAGGTACAATCATGATATATAAGATGCCCACCTAGGGACCAAGATCAATGGGAATCCTCCTCTGGAGTAAGCCATGATTGTCACCCCATTTACAAGGGAAACCTCAGTGCATAAGACCCATTTATTAAACTATGAGAACTTTTATTCCTTCTATAATTAGGATATGTAGGATGCCTTCCTAAGGCTCGAGCTCAATAGTCATCTTTCTTCGGACTAATCCCTAATTAAAACCCCTAAATCACCATCACGAATACTCTTCAGGAGTAAACACAAACTTAATCATTTCAAGGAACTATATTACCCTATGATAAAAACATTTAAGAGCCTATATAGGTATGGATCCTCACAACCGAACTATGTGGGCTCTGATTTCCCTCTAAATGGGATATGTAGGTAGCCCCCATGAGGTCCAAACCCAACACCCCAAATCAACCTTTCTCTATCTAGACCACATTCCTATCAGGTCCTAATTCAACCTAGGAATCTACATCCCTTCTCGGTTCTTGGGTCCACTTTAGTGTTTATCCCATAATAAAATTTTACCTTGCACCTTCCTCTTAGAAATCCATTCCACATGACATTAAACTGTATGGTTGGGTCCCTATCACATGACCTTAAATGGTATGATTTTCCCCTTTAAGCGGCACCAAACTATGCGGGTTATTATTCTTTTCACAATGATATGTAAGAAGCCCATTCATGGGTTTGATCCAAACATCAAAAAAACTCCCATCATTGTAGATGATGATACACTCCATATCACCTTATTGAGTGTCTAGAAAACCAGAATCGTCATAATAACAACCAAAGTATATATATAAGTTCTACATAAGAGGATAACATCAATGGCGAACCTCATATTCTTATATATATATCCCTTGATAGGGAACCTCATATGCATATAGATGAATTCGAATATCTATACCTGATAATAGTTGATTTTTAACTATGGGATACCCACATCATACTTGGGAATCGATAAAGGATTCATGAACATTTTGTTAAATCTATAAGAGAGTCTCGAAGTAGGAAATAATTCCCACAGAAGGGTGTGATGAGCTTAAACTCCCATCTTCTGGTGAGTTCTTTAGCCTGATTGGACAAAATCCTTAACCAGCACCTACCTTTGAAAAGCAAGTCACTTTGGATATAGAACCGTTGGGTGTTTTTGGTTCCACGAACAAACCCATTGGAAACCATTTAAAAATATAAAATTGTCATGATTTATGAATTACAAGGGGGTGAAAGGTCCTAGATGGGTTATATTAATATTTAATATGTTATTAACATGCCATATTTTCTTCATTGATAATTACCAAAACAGGATTTCCACCAATTCTATATTCCATAATCATTACTAAATTATTATGGAATAAAAAGAATATATTTATAAATAATTATAAATAATATATTCTAGTAACTTGAATAATATATGAATGATGAAATTGGTATCAGTGAACAGAAATTAACATCCATGCTTTAAAGCATTCACAAAATATTGAAAATCACAAACAACTGATGATAAAAATAATCTATAATTAAACAGCAAATGTATAATAAATTATTATATTTAAATATTATAAGTTTCAATATATATGAATAAGGATATTAATTAGGTTATTTAAATTTTTATTTTTATGATACATGATTTTATAGAACATTCTTAAAATTCGGTGGTAAAGGAACAAGAATTTCTTAACTCAATACACTATTATTGAGTTATAATGTCTTTTTTTGTAATTTATTTTTATTTATAGGTTGAATTATATCTTATGATTTTATTATTTTTTATTCATAATTTTATTTGTATTTACATTTTTCCTTATAAAACCCTTTAAAATTATTCTTACTTCAAAAATAAGATGACTTTAATGGATTCTCCTCTAAATTTTCATTCTTTGAGACTTATACCATATCGAACACTTAGTTTGGTTTGTGTGGTGTATATAATATCCATGTATTTTATATAATACTTATAGTGAGTATCAAATGGATTAAAAATACATCTAAAGTTTTATCCTTCAATGGATTTTGGTACAATGGTTACCAAATCTGTAAGGATTTTTCTTAAATATCATATTCAAATTGAGATTACATTTGAATGGTAATACATATAGGTAATTCATATTATATTACTTCCTAAATCCCACACTATTTTATACTCCTTTGGTTAATATTTAGGTTTTACATTTCCTCTATCAATTTCCATTCCCATGGTAAATAATTTACCCTATATGACATTTATGAGATAAACTAACCCCCCAACCCCACTTCATTTAAATTGGAAATTTCCCTCCTCTATATCTATATTAATTGAATTATTTTATAAATGTACTTATATATGATTAAATAACATTTTAATTTAATTTTAAATCATCTTACTTTCTTTAAACAAATTAATGGAAACTGTTAACATTTTCGATAGAATTCATTTAGATTAAAGTGTAAATTTTTAAGGTTTATTATGTGAACATGTTCTTTCACAATTATGATAATTATTCATTAAAATGATTCCTTCTTATGTTTTAAAAAATATTTAGAGATGATTTTTATTCTTAAGGATTTATAAAATAAAATAGATTTTTTTATATTTTTCAAAACTAAAATTTTCATTTTTAAATATATGTTTTTAATGTAAAAAAGAATTTTAACATATTGAGATTAGAATTATGTTTTTGGAATTTTATATAAAATTTAATGTATTTATTAGTTTTATAAGGTTTTAATGGGTTTTTTTAATGAATTAGGTATTAAATATTTTTTCCCTTGTTAAATAATGTTCTGAAAGAATTAAGTATTTGAAATTATTTATTGAAAACATTTTATTTTTATTTTTAGCAGATTATTTTAAAAAAAATATATATATAAAAGTATTTCATTTTAAAGAAAATTTTTTAAGAAGTTTAAGATCCTTTAAAAAGGATAATTTCCTCTTATTTTTCATGAGATTTGTCCAATTATCTTAAAAGGTTAATTTTCATCTATGTCAGTATCCTTATTAATAATTATGTAGTACATGGGATATTTTTCATCTGATTTATCCAATTATATTATAATATTTCTTATTAAATCATTTTGAGTAATTCAAAAAATAATTTTAGTGTAAATAATAAAATTCTTAAAAAAAATATTTAGAACAATTCCATGGAGGAACGGTCGAAAATAATACAAAATGTCGACATCCATTGCATGTAACTTACTTGGTGATTTTTTATACAATAAGTGATGAAATGGAAAATAAAAATGGAACTACCAAACATAACTAGGTTATAATAAAATGTATATTTTTTTAGATGTTTGGATCATATAATTTTACCAAAGGAAATCTAAATATAAATAATTTAAAAATAAAGTGACATTGAAACAAAAATACCTTAACTTGGGTATCCACTTTGTTGTATGTGTTTGATACTCATGAACAATGATTTTATAATTGTTAATCACTAATAACAGAACCATATCCAAACTTATCATATCATATATTATTATCTTGTAACATTTCATAACCTATTATTTAACATTTCTTCATTAACATTATCATTTCAAGTATTAACTATTCTTTTTTTCATGTATGTTTTAGTTTAGAAATCAAAGTTATTACATCATGGTCATAGTTTTATCATTTAAAGAATATTAATAATTATATAAATAAAATATTAATTATTTATATTTTTTTAATCATCTATGAAATGTGTTATAAAAATTAAATAAACCGTTCATGGAGATGGTAGTCCGTACTTACGCATGAGCATTGTTCTCATTTTCTAATGAAAAAAAGGGTGGATTAAATTTCATCACTAAATAAGAATAATGATATCATATATATAATAAATAAACATTATACCATCCATAATAATAAACCATGAAATGTGGTGATAAAAAATAAAATTCATTGCATCATAGATGTAGCAGTATGCATGCACTCAAGCGTGATGATTTCATTTGCCACTTGATAGAAAGGAGGAATATATAATTTATTACATAGAAATAATAACATTTCATTTTATTTTTTATACTTAAATAGTTATTTTATTATGGGTAAAACATATTTTATGTATGTATAAGTATAAGTAAAGATGGACAGGGTTCATTAAGATGATTACCTCTTCTTTGAGAGAACTCCATTTTCTTGCTCCTCAAGTCTTCCATGGATGGTATTAGGGGAATAAAGAAATCTCTATGATGTGGAAGTAATACAGTAAGGTATTTTTGTATATATTTTATTAGATAAGAGGGTCAAATTTTGCACTTAAGAGTGATGATTTGGTTCCCTTATATAATTTAAGTGGGTGGAAATTTATTAAATACTTGAAACCTCAATATATAATATATATCTAACTCATGTAAAATGGAACCAAACTAACATATATTTAAATATAATGATTATAACGTCTAAATATGATCAAAAAAATATTTTTAGATAGGTATAGGTGTAATTTTAAACCTCATCATTTTGTTTAACCCCCTCGTTAACCCTGTTTAACCAAAGTTATTGTAACGGATTTTTCAATCATTAAGGGTCATGAAAATAAATTTAAAAATCAAAATGTTCACATACATAAACCTTGGATTATAAGATTAATAATTTACCATATAATGATACAAATATTTTATTTTAATTATTTTTTGATAATTTAAAAATAATGCTTCAATATTTAATACCATTTAAGATCATTTTTGGCACTATTTGCTAAATTTGACATTAATATATCAAAAGAGTAAGGGAATTAAAATATAAACTATTTTCCATAACTTATACATTATAACTATTCAATAAATTATTAAAAAACCATAATTCATCCAAAACATATTAGTTGTAATGTTTTCAATATAATTTACTTACTTTTTATACTACTTGAACAAGTGTTACATAGGTGTTGCATAAGCGTTCAAGATAATTATAACATCACAAAAAATATAAAATAGTAACTAAAATAAAATTATTTATTCTTATTCATAAATATATTTTTAATTTTTCATAGCTTCTTTTAATCCCTATGGGAATTATTTAAGGATATTAAAATAAAGAGAGTGATATTTTTTTAAATTTTTCTTAAATTAAAATAATATAAAGATCATGATAAAACAAATAGTGGAAAAAAATTCCCACATTTTCAAATTGAGGATGATTATGGTCGAAATAAAAAAATCCAATGAAATCGAGACAAAATTTAAGTAGATATTGAGTTCTTATATCATAATTTTAACCCAGTTTAACTCATTTTACCCATTACTATGGTGACTACTCTTAACATGGTTACTATTCATTATGATAAAAAAATTGAATATTTATAAAATATTTGTAATTAGTATTTTATATATGTAAATTAATTTATCAAATTCAATTCCAATAAGTGTAAAAATTTAATTTTAAAATAAACCCATAAAACACAACCAGAATAATTTTTAGGAAAATGACTTCTCAAGTATAAGAGAAATTTATTTTAGCTTTTTCTATAGTAACCATTGTTAGATGAATGAAACTTTATTGCATATAATATATTTAAATTAATATATATATATTATTTTAATTTATTAAAATAGAAATACAATGTGCATGTAAAGATATTTTTTTAAAAAACAACACTTTTTACTTCCAAATGATTTTATCTTTATTTAAACCTACTAATAATCTATATATGATTAATTATATTTGTAAAAAATTTAAAGGGAAATTAGTTAATTAAAAAAATGTAAATGATTCATCAAAATTCATTTCTAAGGGAAATTTGAAAAAAAATCATTCTAGGATTTTTTTCTAAATAATATGTTCAAAATAGATATTCATCATATAAAATTAGAAGTTTTGAGTGATGAAATATTAATTTTTTATTGTATTATAGTTTATTTTGAATGAAAATTCACTTTCTATAATTTAATCTTAGGTTTTAAATTCTTCCCTCCTTAAAATATTTCACCCCTGAAATTTTCATTGATATCAATTCTTTAAAAATAGTTGGTAGTTCTTCATTATTACTTACATGGGTTCCCAAATTTCCTATTCTATTGTTTGATTTCTCCAAATTACCATCTTCAATATAGTTATATAATTTAGAAAAAAAATTCTATATTATCAATAATCTAGATAATATATTTCTATTAAGATAAATCATATTTTGATTATATTTCTTCATAGGTGAGAACATGTGTTGGGTCTGAAATATACATCCCCAATAATGATATGTGGAACACATTGTGAACTTAAGATATTCTAGGTAGCATTGCCAAATGTTAATCCAAAACACCATTTCTTTACATAATTTAAAAAGGCTTTATGTACCTATTACTCAATTTTTATTTCTTACTAAACCTTATAACACCCTTACATGGTGATACAATTAAGAAAACATGATCACCCACTTGGAATTATAAATCCTTCCTTCAGTTATTAGAATTTCTCTTTTGTATATACTAAGCTGTGTTTACATGATTATGAATTGTATTTAATTTCATCATTGCATGTTCCCAAATATTTCGTCCTATAAGCTTCCTTTCGCAATCATCATCCCAATAATTTGGAATATGACACATCTTTCTATAAAATGCTTCATATGATGTCATTTGAACACTTAACTGGATGATATTATTGTATATCAATTCCACCAAAGATAAATATTGATCCAATATACCTTTAAAGTCTAGTAATCATAATCTAAACATATATTCTAATTCTTGAATAGTATTTTCGAACTAACCATATGTTTGATTATGACAGGTGGTGTTCAAATATAGATCTTTGTTGATAACCATCTAAAGACTCTTTTATAATGTTGATGTAAACCATGAATCATGATTATATACAATTAAAATAGGTTCCCCATGAAGTCCCTCAACTTAATTAATATAGATCTATGTGAATTACTCAAAAGTTAAATATTCACTTATATCAAGGAAATGTGTACACATAGTAAGGCGATCAACAATATACCATATGGAATCATTCTTTCTAGGACTCATTAGAAACAAATTTATAGAATACATAATAATATAATCCTATTTCCACATAGAGATAGGAAGATATTTCATAACTCTTTTAGTATGTTGTCTCTCAGCATTTACCTATTGATAAAATAAGAATAATGATACATAGTCTTCAATTTTCCATTTCATATTATCCCACTAAAAATTATCGTTCAAATCATGATACATTTTGGTGTTAATAGAGTGTATAGGAAAATTTGAGACATGTGCATCATCTAATAATTATATTTTATCTTGATAATATATAGAACACATAACATCTTTTTAAATTTTTGAATACCATCTTTATAAATAAAGTATACCAACTTCCCAACATTAATGGATTTTATTTTATTTTGAATATTATTATCAAAAAGCCAAGAAATTTTTATTTTTTCTTGTATGTATGGTCTAGAAATCATTTGGAATAGATTTGATATTTCCTATTCCTTAAAGATACTGATATGGGAATTTATTAAATCCATGAATATAGGATCTTTATAAATCATTATTTTAGCCATAACTCCATGATCATTCCTACTCAAAAAATCATTTATCTTATTTTCCTTATCAAGGTGGTAGTGTATTTTGATATCATAATCATTTAGTAGTTTTAAACATTATATTTTCTTTATGTTGAGATATTTCATTAAGAATATTTATTTTAAAATTTTTCAATCTATATATATTTCACATCTTTTACAATGAAGTTAATACCTCGATATCTTTAATGAAAATATTGTAGCTACCAACCTAATAAAATGGATGGTGTAATTTTTTTCAATGTTATTTAATTTCATTTATGCATAGTTACAACTCTATTATTCTGTGTAAGGACACATATAAGTCCCTTCTTTGATGCATCACTATATATCACAAATCCATCCCTTCCTGATTGTAAAATCATGTTTAGTGAACTGGAAAATCTTATTTTTAATTATTGAAAACATTATTTATATTCTTATAACCATATGAAATTAACCCATTTATGTGTATTCTTGGTTAATGAGTTATATAATTAAGAATATTGTTGAAAAAATCATCAATAATAACCTAATAATCCAAAGAAAATGTGTACCTTGTTTATATTAATTTCTGTTATCCATTCCACCACTGTCTTTTTCTTTAAAGGATCATCTGATATTTCATCCATATAGAAAATATGTCCAAGAAAAGAAACATCTTGGAGATGGAATTTTCACAAGCTAAATTTTCCATATAACTCCTTTTCTCTAAGCATCTGAAGTATGATTCATAAATGAATATTATGATCATCATATCTTTTATATTATACCAATATATCAAAAATAAATACTATAATGAAATTATTGAGATAATCTGTGAATACTCTCTTAATCATATCCATAAGAATATAAGGTGGATTAGTCAATTCAAATGGAATTATTTTAAATTTGAAATATCTATACTATTGACTGGCTCATTTTAATTCCTCATTTTTGTTTTGATAATTACTTCACCATGTTATTATTTTATATGTTTCCCTTAGTTTATTCATAAAATTTTAATAATTAATTAACTACATGATCTATTATTTTATGTTTAATAATTATTATTAACTAAGATATTTAGTCATCATAATTTTATGATTCTTGATATTCTAGGAATGTAAGAATGATATCTATAATTTATTAAAATATAAAAATGTAAAATAAATAATATTGATGATCTTAATTTTATTCATAGATGTTATTATATTTATTTAATTATATAGTTTTTAGGTTATATTTAGCTAAAGTTTTTTAATGATAACTCATGATATATACCTAAGAATCATGAATTTCTGGGTGATATGGATAGGTAAGAGATTTATAAACTTTTCATTAAAATATAATGAAGGATAAAATGGTTTTTTTTTTATATGTAAAATATTTGGCGTTATGGTATTTTTTCCCCTAATGTAGTTTTTCAAATTATTATTGATTCTAATTTTTTATGATATATTAAGTTACAAAAGATTGATGAGGTTTTTATTAATCCATTAAAAAGTTCTTGAAATCGTCTAAATATAAGTCTGATGAAAAAAATTTATAATATAATTTTATAAGACACTATAAATTGAGGAATGTTTTTTATGGTGATATGTACACAATTTTATAATTTAGTTAACCACGCAGTAGATTCATCCCCAAAATGAAAATAAACCCCTCATGGGTGAAAATAAACCCCACATTGGTTTTAATATCTATTTTTAAATAAACCCTATGTTGGAATTGGATAAACCACTTGTTTGTTAAGTTGATCCCTATGTTTGTATAAATAAACCTACATTAGTTTGAAGATAAACCACACATTTCATATAAAATGGTAGGTGATGAATGTGGGATACAGAAATCTTTCATGTTATATGTTCATGAATACCAACATGAAACTCATTCCTCATATTAAATACACATTAATGGTTCATGATGAATATATGTTATATTTTTTATGGAGAATTAATAGATAATAATATGTTGTATGAAAAAATTTTGTATATTAATGAAAAATGTGAAAGATTAAACTACCCCAAAATAAACAAACCGTATACTGGAAATGGTATACCTATTATGCACTCCAACATTTTGATAAGGAAGTAACAACACCTATAAAGATCTGAAATTAAAATAGTCTTCATATAGGAGCTTCTTGTGATACTTGAACAAAAAGTAAATGGTATAAAGATGTCCAAGATATATAGATCAAATTTTCATGTTAAAATAGCATAAGACAATATGGAACTCATTATTGAATATTAGAACATGAAACATGTATTATATGAATTTGGATCATCGATAATAAGATCTTGATAATCTCGAAGATGAAAATATATATCACATATAGAAAATTTCCTATTGTAGAGTTAAAACTATATAATATAAATAACATTAGACATAGTGAAAATAAAGCATGAATTTCAGAAGTAATGGTACTTTATTTTTTTATTTTTTTATTTTAATATATTGCGATACTACATGCCTTATTTTATCTTGGTTATAGAAACCCTATTTTTTATTTCACAAAACCTTTATTACATGGTTCAACAATTAAAAATACAAAGGATATTTTGGGGTTTAGTGTCTTGTGATTAGAAAA
The DNA here is from genome assembly GCA_963277665.1 of Viscum album. NCBI lineage: Eukaryota > Viridiplantae > Streptophyta > Magnoliopsida > Santalales > Viscaceae > Viscum > Viscum album. Next base: position 1,664,047,217 of record OY728143.1, on the reverse strand, counting down.
ATAATATATGAAAAATAAAAAATTTTCTTCTAATCTACTAGAAAAAAATCTTCATAGGTACGTCCTATGTTACTTTTGTTGTATCACATATTTTGGGGACATAGTTCAAAGAAAGGGGTGAGAATAAAGGCTAGAAAGGGAATAATCAAAGGAGATACTTATCATATGAAAACGTTTCATGTCAATAAGGAAATATGATATGAATATAAGGAATTTTATAATAGAAATAACATGAATCATATTATGGAAATGTGCCTACAACATAAAATTGATACATTCATAAGAATATATCTAAGGATTATCAATAGGGTATCGAAAATCATAATTATAAGGGTTATTTACCATGGTATCATAAAACATGTCACATCTAGAGATTAATTCGTTACATATTCCTTTGGAGTGCTATTAGGGAACACCTTTCATATGTATTAATACATGTGGGCCACATTAATCATAACAAAACATTTTATCAATAACCCATGAAAAATAAATAATGACTTTAATTTAAAAATCATTTCATACAAAGTTATTTATGAATTTATCATAAAATAATTTTTAACCCAAGAAAAGAGAATATGTGTTTCATATATATAAATCCCCAAATCAATAATAATTTTTTATATCTTGGAGAATACCCATGGAAATAGAAGAGGTTTGGGTATTAACAAGATGATAATTTCTTATGTAGAAAATAGAAATTCAATAAATGGATTTGACAACATGATGATTTACGTAATGTCTTATTAAAATAAAATACTATTAAGGAATTAAGGTCTCCCTTTGATAAGACATAATTTTTTAAAATAATGGTAATATAAAAAGTGTAAGAGAATAAATTGGATTAATATTTTGAAGGTATACACAAAAGGTAAACTTGTATGAAAAAAGATAACATAAGAATTACCTTAACTTGAATAATTTCTTCTTAAAACATTATTTTGACACCTTATGACCATGATAGTACCTTAGAGGGACTCTTTGTGAGGTGGAATGACCATAACTTCATGCTTAAAGGATTTGGATTGGACAGTGGATATTGGAAGGATCTATTTGTACTTTTAGGATGGGTTAATGTTTTAAAGTATTTTTTATTTCTTACAATACATTAACCACCAATTTAATATTGTAGTTTTCAGGTATTTTCATATTTTATCTTTTAACTTTAAAACATACCATTATTTTACTTATACTTTGATAACTCTTTTTTTACCATAGTACATTGTTTTTGTATAAAAATTGAATTAACCTTATTGCCTAATTTTTAGATTATAATTACAAATATTCAAACAATTTTAATTTATTGAATTTATAAAAGTGATAAAAATAAATTCCGTATGATCCATATATATCTCATAAAAACTATTTTTTTAAAATAGATAAATTCATGGTTTTCAAAATGCTAAGAATGTGTTTCTAAATGTAACACATTATGTACTATGTTGGTCCTTAAATAATTATTATATGAATAGTAAGGATTAATAAATTTTAAATCTTGATAATATCCTAATTGTATTATAATACTTATTGTATTTCACAAAAATAGTCTTTTCAATTTTTAATCCAAAAACCACTTTTTATTAAATTACCATAAATTCTCCCTAAGATTATTTCAATGTACAGAATACCAAAATGATATTTCTTTTATCAAAATAATACTATAAATATGATAATTTTAACTTTTTAATAAAAATAATTATTTAATGAAAATTAACTTCATTTAAGATATGGTAAATTTTTATACTCTTATAAAAATTAAGTAAGACTTCATTAATTTATATAATCATTTTAAAAGGGTTTTATAAGATAATTTAATTAAAATAAAATATATTTAATACTTATAAATTTATCATAAAAAATATTTTAAATTTAATATATTTATTGTCTCAAAAAATAATACAATTTTGTTTATATTATAATGTAATCTTGACAGTCATTCAGTAGTGTCTATATAAACAGATAAAATAATGAAAACTATTTTTCTAACTCATGGTAATAATTCCCATTTATATATTGAATGAAAATCATAACAAAAAATTATTGTATTTTTCTATAAATAAACCATCATTCTTATTGTGATCCAATATTGTCATATATATATATTACATCTTCTTAGATGAATATTCATTACATTATGAAAAAACATATATGAGGATTGTAATAGTTTAGTGACTTTAGAAACATGGAACACAATATTCTTAAATCCTAAACGAATGTCAATTTATCCTATAAATATCATCCCATTAATTATTATTCATAGAAATTCCCAACTTAAACTCATTCTTCATAACATGGGGAAAGGAGAAAAAAGAATTAGTGAGCCTATATACTCATTATGGGTAAACAAGGGAGATGAATAAGCATATCATTTACATTTGGGTATGAGAACATGTGAATAACATTTTAAAACCATTCCATATATATAAAAAATCATAATCTTGATTCATGTAATATTGATTGGTAGTTCATAGGACATGAATTATAAAAAAATCAATTAACGAGACCCATGAGGTCATAACATTGGAACAAGGAATTATAGAATACATATAGTCATATAAATAATTATGTTAAGGCTACCAAACAAGACATTCATAACATGTTAGGATTGGGATAAACACATGTGTACCTACTTCTAGCTTAGGATAACCACATGTGTATCTTAATTTTTGGTCTTGGTATAACCACCCATGTACCCTCCTTTTTTGGCATGGGATAACCACCCATGTGCCCTTTGAGCTCTTAGAACATTTATCATTACCTAATGAATTAAAGGGAGATATATATCCCACATGTCTCATAATGAATACCATATTTATGTGTTCTATAATATCATAAAACATTCTTTATATCATAACCCAGTAAGTAAAATGAGTTTTACAAAAATTTCATCATATTATAACCTGTAGAAAATAGCCATGTCCCCTAATAATTTCATTATTTTATCATACTGTAACCCATAAATATAAGTGGGTTTTCTAATCATTTATTCATGTTATAAGCTTTGGAAGTGAAATGGTTTTCATAAACATCATTTCATCCTAAACCATTTATATTAAAAGTATGAATAGTATATTTGGTTCATATCCCTAGTATAACATGATTTATATAAGAGGATGTAATCTTTGATAAAAAATTATTTCTAAAGATAAATCACTTTGAAAGTGTATTGAGGAATATAATTTACTTTGAAAATAAATTTTTAAAAAATAAAACATTTTATAAATTCTTTTCTTTGAATATAATCTTGAAATTTTTTAAATGAATCCTTAAAAATAATTTATAACATTTCTTGAGGAAAATATCTTTTCCTATTTGAAAAACACTTTTTAAAAAATAATATATTCAAAAAATTCATTTTATTTCAAAATAACATTGTAATATTATAAAGTTTCAAATAAATGATCGGTAGTGACATTGGATAATTTTCTCCATGTCGTGCGTGTTAAAACGGAGATTCCATTCACATTTTTGGTAAAAGGAAAACAATAATTTTTTGGAAAGATGCATGAAGATTCCATTAAAAATGTTACAAATTTTAAACATGGGTGAAAATTCCTTTTAAAAATCAAAGGATAATTTAAAAAAAAACATTTTTAGAAAACATTGTTTTCTGAGGAAATCATATTTCTGAGCTGAGAGAGAAATAATGTTTGATTTTCTTAGAAACATTTTCCCAATTGTTTTAAGTACCTAAGAGTAAAAAAATGGAACCATTACCTGAAAATATCATGAATAACCATAGGTGAATAAATTTAATGATCTTCTTGAGAGATGTATCATAAGATTTTATCATCAGAAACCTGATTATAAACAATCCTGATGAATAGTGAGATTATAACATAAACTTTTTACCACTTCCGTAATCTTGAGTCATAATAACCATGAAGGAATAACATAAAGTGAAACTTAAAATATAATTAGGATAAATTAATTCATTATATTACATGTAAAATAGGTTTTATATACACCTCATAAGATAATATATGTTCATGGTATAATATAAGTCTCGAAGAAGGAAAATTCAGACAAAAATCCCTTACTGCATTGGTAACTTTGAAACCATAAAAACCATGAATGAGATATCATAAAATTAATATTTAAAACCCTATAATTTATTTATAATAATCATAAAATAAATTCTTGGGTTTTATATACACTACATAAAATAAATTGTGGTGAATATGGCATCTGTCTCACGGAAAAATAAAAGTGATATAGAAATCCCTTTACCTTATGTCTCGACTTCCTTCTTAAAAATTTGAAAATAATGTAAAATAAATATATTATTATTTTAAATCTATTAAATAAACATAATTATATATATAATTCCATATATGATTTACTTATTTCCTTTTATTTCTTTTTTATTAATAATTTCATGGGAAAGTCATGTTTCAGGTTATAACCGCTTTGTTTTTCATATATGATTTGATGTTTTATTTTTTTTCCTCATACATTTATAATTATTCCATAATATACCTAATTTTAACCGTGATATATATACAATATATATTTAGTATATATGTATTTATATTAATCCATAAATTTTATTGATATAAAATTAAATACACTGTTCATTGAGACAATAGGTTGTATGTACGCATGAACATTGTTGCCGCTTTCTTGTCAGATTGGAAGAAATAAAGGTAAAATATATATTATCACATCAGAATAATTTTTGTGTAATTTATATCATATGTTTTCATTAAACCCATACTTATGTAGTTCATTGTAAAATGTGAATGAATCACATCGCTTCGTGAGGCGATAGTCCGCCGTAGACACGAGTGACGTTATCGTATTCCTAAAAAATATAAATCATAAAGTTATTTGTTATATAATATTTATATAAGTATTATTATATCTTAAATATCATATATAAATAATAAATCCATAATTACTTCCAACTGTGAGAGGTGGTAACGGAAAAATGAATGACACCCTTTCGCGAGATGATAGTCTGTCGTACACATGAATGATGATTTCATAACCCATTTTATGTAAGTGGAGATGGTAGTAGGTAATGATATTATCATAAAAAAATATAAGTATATTGAAGATAATTATTTTATTATATAATAAGAATAAAATAAAAATTTAAGGATATGAAGGAAAAAATCAAATAAAAATGTACGTTGATGAACGTTGCCTCTTCTCCAAGTACACTCCTTAGTATTGAATAGAAATCCTTCATATGTTGCATATTTTACAAAAATAATGTTTATAGGATTGAGGAGTGATTTTTGGAATTTATTTGGCTAGGGGTTTTATTAAATTAAATTTTTTGAAGGTATGAGGAAGCTAATAGAATGGGTGTCCTTTTATAAGTGAGGTGAGTGGCACACTTGTAGTGTTTTGAAAATAAATCATTAAACCCTTGTTTTTCCCATAAAAAGAGTAAAATAAAAAAATTATTGATCCAAGAATGGATAAGGTATAAATATATCCATAAAATGGGTTTTGGACAAGTTTATAGATCATTTAATCCCTTATCTTTTATGTTTAACCCCTAGGTAAACCCATTTTTACCTTAACCACGATAATTAATTTTCATTGTTTTCACTTGTAATTTTGGTAAAAAAAATTGTTGAACTTTTTAGATAATATAAATTATTATGATTCCAAATATTTAATCCATTTTTACAAATTTAGCTAACTTATGTGGTAAAATTTAATTTTTAATTAATCCCATACATGCGACTAAAAATTGGTTTTTTAAAGACAAAAGGTTCAAATGTTTACAACATTGTTATATATAAATTCATTATGAAATTGAATATAATGAACTAAATTGGATTAATGGTTCTATAATTGAACTAAGTTTACTTTAAAACTAATTTAAAATATAATTTAACTTTATAAATAAATTAAATGAAAAAGATATTTTTCAATTGAAAATCAATATTCACTATTCATCAAAATATGAAACTTTTCTAAAAAAAACTCATTGTAATATAATTTTGAAATTAAAATTTAAAAATAAAATTTATTTTATCAAATTTATTTTATCAAATTTATTTTTTAATGTTTTTAGAATTTAATTAAATTAAATTTATTTGAATAAAAAACATAAAAACTTTGTGTTTTATATTATCCCCCCCCCCAAAATGAATTTCACCCTCCAAATTCGTCACATTGGTACCAATAATTAATGATAATTATACCTTATTCCATCATCAGGTTCCCACATAGATTCTTAAAGTTGATGGTTTCACCAAAAACCACTGACCAGGGGAGTGGTCTTGTTTTTTATATCTTTATATTTTCAATATAGAATCTCTATCAATTGTTCCTCATTAGAAATATCATGTTTCTACGGTACAACCTATGAATTCAACACATGTCATGGATCATGTATTTACTTCTTCAGGAGTGATACGTTGAATATATCATGAACCTGAGACAGGTTTAGTGTATGTTTCAAATAATAATCTACAGTCCAAATACGATCATTTATTTTCGAAATTTCATTCTAGTATATATAAAGGGATTCATAATGAGCTATCAAAATCCTCGAGTGAAAGCTATTATTGTAAATAAACTCAACTAGAGGAAGGTTTGATACTGAAAACCTTTGAATTCCATTAAATAATATCTTATCATAGCTTATAGGGTTTTAATTATTCTCTCAAATTGACCATATTTCTTTGGACGATATGTAATGTAGAAAATCAACTCTATATCAAGATCTTGTTGAATAATTTTCCAAAACTTCAAGGTAAACTTTAGATCCTAATAAGATATAATTGAATATGGTACTCTATTTAACCTTACCACTTATTTAATGTATATCCTGTAAAAATTATCCCAAAAAAATATTCTATAATATATATGAAGACTGATGACTTCTTATGATGATCGAATACAACCCATGTAGAATTATTCCCTTCAGATTCTTTTTGGAGTCTGATGACAAAACCCATGGTGATGTATTCTCATTTCTTTTATGGTATGGATAATGGTTCTAGAATACTATTAAACCTTTGTATCATATCCATGACTTGAATCAAGATATATACTAATAAATATCTCTATTCAATATTGTCCCACTATAATTAATTGTCCATAGAGTCCATTTATATGAATTATACCTTGTGAATCATCTGTGGTGGTTTCAAGCCTTGCAGCTTGGCTAGGTGCAGCAGGTTGCCACACAGATTTCAGGTTATCCTTTGTCTGAAACTATATTAATAGAATGCTCTAAATTTTAATAAAACCAAAAAAATTACCTTAACATAAAAGATATTATAAAACCTAAAGGTTACAAATACCTTTAATCATATGTACATTAAAAGGAAATCCTCCTCAAAACCAAAGGGTTTTATTTCCATAAATGTCTCCTAAAATATCCTTAATCATGATAAACTCCCATCACCTAAAACCTCATTAGATGTGTCTAAAAATTTGAAGTTATGATCAAACACAAACATATAAACCTAGGATGTAATCCATAACTCTTAAGTTAATCTTAAATGGAGACATATATGCTTCCAAAAATAATATAATATTGAGTTGTTTCGGGATTCTTGCAACCTAGATACCAATAGAAGAATACTTATACAACATAATATTTGAATCCCAATACATAAATACTTAAATATTTCATCTTGAATGATTGATATGGAATATTTACTTCCTTTTTCTACAGGTTAATTATTGGTTCACGACATTGATTTAGATAATTTTTCACTCATTGACCTTGTTTTCCATATAGATAAAATCTCCCCCTCCATTTGATAGATTCTTTTAGATTCTTAATCATATATTATTGACATGTAGAATGATTAATCTTAATTCCTATAGGTTCATTACCATGTTAACTTTCAGAAAAGTTCAACTTCAACTAATTTGAAAATTTGGGAATCTCAGCAAAGCTCACGTTGTTAATCACATATTGCGAAGACTGATTAGGAATAGTTACAATATCTATCTCTTCATTCATCATCAATTATTTTTTCTAATAGTCACAAAATTTTCCATCATATTCAGTGTCAACATGATTCCTTCTGATTCCAGCAAGTGACTAAAACCAAAAATCATAGTGTGAGAAAATATAATCATTATGGGAAAATCGCATAATCAAGAAAAATCATTTATAAGATGTCTAAATCAAGACACCGTATTTCAAATATATTATATAATAGGTTTATCTAAGGTTTTTCATAATCATAATCTATTTAAATCCTAAAAAATGGTTCATAAAGTGTTTTTGAATTTCTAAACATATCCTAGGGGAGTGTTAAACCATGTATGATACAAGGCTCTTTGTTAGGCACTAGGTGATTTTCAAGTGTAGCCCAATGTTGCCTTTTAACATTTATTACCCCTAGGTTTACCTATTCTAGATCCACATCCACTTGTAGTGTCCATATAGGGATATAATTTCTTAGAAACCACTTTTTCTATCCATTAACAAAATTCTAAGAAATATTATTATACATTGACTCAACCAGTAACTTATCCTTAGATACATCCCTAGACATATACTTATAAATATCATTAGGGATATCATTAAATATTTGTCATAATAGTTTCCAAAGGTTAACTTACCCTCTCTTATGATACCATCTATAATGACTCAGGCTTCTCATACATGGATATTACATCTTTTTAAATGAATATTCCTTACATTAAACAAACACATGCCAAAGGACCTTAATAATTTTGTTCCTTTAGAAACATGTAACACAATCTACATAATTCCTAAAATATCTTCAATTTCTCCCATAAATATATTCCCATTATGAACTCATCATATACATACCCATCTTAAAACATTTCCTCATAACCTGTGGAAATGAAACATAAGAAGGGGTGAGCTCAAATTCTCAGTAAGGGTAAACAAGGGACATATATAGGCATATCATGAACATAAGGGTATTATAACAAGATTATAACATTTTAAAACCATACCGTACATATCTATGATAATAATCTTGGGTCATAGTATAAATATTGGCAGTTCATAAGACATTAATAATAAGGAAATAAAATAATATAATACATGAGAGCATAAAATTATCACAACACATGGAATTATGAAATATGCATAATCATAAAAAAACTGTATATCAAAAAACTGAACAAGCCATTCATAACAAGTTAGGCTTAGAATATCACTTGTGTACCTACTTTGGGATAGGGATAACTACCAATGTACTCTATTATCAGGCTTGGGCTATCAACTTGTGTACCATCATTTTTGGTCTTCGTTTAACCACCTATGTACCCTCTGAGCTCTTATAACATGTATCATTATCCAATGTATTTTAGGGAGATATAGTTCCCACTTATCTCATAATGAAAACCTTATTTATTTTCTCTATAATATCATAAAATATTCATCATATCATAACCCATGAAATGAAATGTGTTTCATAAACATTTAATTATATCATAACCTGGGGAAAAGGTATAGGTTTCATAATCATTTCATCAGAACATAACTCATGAAAAGAAATAGGTTTCATAAGCATTTACCTAGGGTATAACCAAGGAATAGAAAGTGGTTTCATAAACATCTTTTCATCATAAACCATTTAGACAAAGATTAATAATGGTATCCTTGGTTTATATCCCAAGTAAACCATAAGTTACATCAAAGGATTTTCTATTGCTGAAAGATTATTTTGAAAGATAAATTTCTTGGAAAATTTCTTGAGGAAGATAAATTTTCTTTTAAAATAACTTTTTAAAACATAGAGATTTTTTCAAATCCTTTTCTATAAAAATAAACATGAAATTGTTTGAAGGAATCTTTATAAATTATTAAAAACATTTCTTAATAAAAATATACTTTCTGATTTAAAAAACATTTTCAAGAATAAAACATTTCAAAAATCATATTGTTTGAAAACAACCTTATAATATTATAATGTAAGATTCAAAGTAATGATTTGTTATGAAGTTGGATAATTCCATTTATGTCACACACATTAAGGTGGAAATTCCTTTAACATTTTATATACAAGAAAAATGATCATTTTTTTGGAAAATGACATGAAGATTACTTTCAAAAAAATTTAAAATTTTAAAAATGGGTAAAAAATTATTCTATAAACCCGATGAGAATATAAAAAAATTGAAATAATTTTCATAAAATTTGGTTTTAGAAGAAAATGGATTTCTGACTGAAGGATAAATTAATTTAGATTTTCATAAAAAAATTCTCAATTATTTTAAGTACAAAAGAGTGTAAAAATGGTACTATTTCTTTAAAACATAAAGAATAAATAGCGGATAATAAAATTCATTAGTTTTTTTAGACAGAGATCATAATATTTTATCATAAAAACAAAATCATAAACAATCCCAATAAATGATGAGATTTTAACATATAATCTTTACAAATTTTGTATTGTTGAGTCGTAAGCCCCATGAAAGAATGATATAAAATGAAACTTAAAATATCATGAGTAAAAATAAATTCTTGTAATTATATATAAAATCAGTTTTATATACACCACGTAATAGAATATAGGTGAATAACATAACAAAAGTCTAAATGAAGGGAAAATGAGGAAAAAATCTCTTACCAATTTGGTAATATTGAAACTGTAAACCCCATAAAAGGGAAACCCTTTAAGGGATCTGTAAATCCCAATAATTTAAGGATAATAATCATGAAATAAATTTTTGGGTAGTATATACACTACATTAAAGAAACATGTGGTAAATATGGCATGTGTCTCATATAAAAATATAAGTAATACGAAAATCTATTATATGAAGACTTAACTTTCGTCATACATGTTCAAACCTCATATATAATAAATATAAGTCTGTTATATATATATATATTAAATAACCATAATTATTTATATTTTACCATATATGCTTTAATTATGTCATTTTATTACCAATTGATTAACAATTTCATATTGAAGTCACATTTTGGGTAATAACCGCTTTGTTTTTTGTATATGTTTTGATTTTTTATTTTCAGTACTATACATTGATCATGATTTAATCATATTTTAAATTTTAAACATGATATTAATATCACATATATTCATTATTTATGTATTTATATTAATCCATATAATTTAGTGCTCGAAAATGAAACACACCATTCATGGTGATGGTCGGTCATACGCACGCATGACCATTATTTCCATTTTCTTGTAGGATTGAAATAAAAAAAATATAGAGATTATATTATTATTAAAAATTCACATTAATTTCATATATAACACAAATTTTCATTATAACTTTCCTTATTAACTTCTATGTAAAGTATGAATAATTCACATCGCTTCGTAATGTGGTAGTCCACCGTACACATGAGCGACGTTATCATATTCCCAAAAAATAAAAATCATGAAGGTATGTGTGATAAAATAGTTAATTAAGCATAATAATATCATAAATATCATATATGAATAATAAATACATCATTATTTCCAACCATGAGAGGTGGTAATGGAAAAAAATGACATCAGTTCCTGAGGTCGAAGTATATCGTACACGTTAATAATGATTTCATAACCCATTTGATGGAAGTGGAGATGGTTATTGGTAATTACCTTAACATATAAAAATATATGTATATTTAAGATATATATGAAATTATATCATCATGTTATAATACTAATTAAAGTATATTAAGGAATAAATAAAACAAAAATGCTCATTGATGAAGGTTACCACGTCTTCAGGTATCCTTAATATATTTTCACCAAAAGACATCACTGGTTATTCCAAAAATAATTCTTATAGTATGATATAAGATAAGTTTGGGATTGATTTTGGTAGGTCTCCTTTGAATCAAATTTTTTAATGGCATGATGAAGAGAAAATAATGGGTGGTCTTTTATAAGTGAGGTGAGTGACACACTTGAAATTTTTTGAATAGAAGGAATTACACCTATGTTTTGTTAATGTTACAAGGTGAAAATAATGGAAAATTACCAATAATATAAGGTATAAGGTTGAAATAATTCAATAAAATGGGTTTTGTACAATGTTATAGTTCATTTTACCCATTATACATTAATTTTAAACCCCAGTAAAAACATTTGTATCTTAACTGTGGTAATTAATTTTCTCTATTTTCAGTATTCATTTTAGTCAAAACTTTAGTTGAAAATTTATATAATATAAATTATTCTTATTACAAATGTGGGATCTATTTTTCTAAATTCAATGCATATAAATGTAAAATTTTAATTTAAAATTAATCTTAATGACGTGATGAGAAAGTGGGTTTTAAAAGAGAAAATATTCAAAAGTTTACAAAGTTTTTATATCAAAATTCAATATGAAATTGATTTCAATGAAATAAATTAGATTAATGGATTTATAATTTAATTAAAGTTACTTTAAAAAAATTAATATATAATTTATCTTTATAAATAAATTAACCAAAAAGGTAGTTTTCAATAAAAATTCAGTATTTTTCACTATTCATTAAAATAATGAAACTTTTCATAAAAAAACCAAAAATTAACCATAAGATAACTTTGAAATTTTTATTTAAAAATAAATTTTTTTTATCTAATTAATTTTTTAAAAGTTTCAAAAATTAGTTTTATTATTGTTCACAAAAATACGCAAAAACATTTTTATGAGAAAATAGTATTTTTGAAACGTTTAAAGACTTGAACGAAAATTAGGTTTTTTATCATCATTGTGTTTTATTTTATAAAATCACTATAATTAATATTTAAATTTTTTTAATATTAATATTACTAAGTTTAATATCTAGGTTATAAGAGTCCTATTTTAATAACTATATTAATAATATACCCTGGATTTGTTAAAACTCATTGTCATGTGTAACATAAGATAACTAAGTGTTGCTTGTAGTGAAAGTTTATCGTTGTTTTGATTGTACCACCACTTATAAAATAAATTTACAAAATTCAATTTAAAAAAATAATTCATAAAAACTTAAGGTGTTACAATTATTGTTTTTTCACATGATACTTTTCTTATGAAGGTTCGGAAAAAACCTTCATAATATTAATTGTTTTTCTAACACTTACTTAATTTTTACAATTTTTATGGTAGGGAATATATTCTTGGGGGATTTTATAACAATGGATTATATTTAAATAAATTTATTATTATTCCATGTTTATATCTCTTTACTTTGCCACATTTTATTATTCCATATCAAAAAATCATGTGTAAAGTTATTATAAAATGTAATATTACTTTTTATGTGATACTGTTGTAAAACATAAAAAAATTTGGAGACATAGGAGTTCCTTCTTTAAAATAAGAATATTTTTTTGAGTCACTACATTCATCCCCTATTAAATAAATTTCATAATTTATATTTCATTTTATATACTAAAGTAAAAATTGGTGAGGGTAATTCTACATTATAGATTCCTATAGTTCCCAAGTATAATCTATAAATTTTTTATTTCTCTATAGGAATATCACAAGCCATGTTGTTTTGTTACTAAAAATGTGTTCCCATATATCAATGATTTTGATCAGTTAATCATTATATGATAAGTATTATTTAATGTTTATACCATTCGTATCAAGTACAAGTGATGGGTCGAACATATATTTTCCTAGTAGGGATATGTGGAAGACATCATGGACATTGGGAAGTTTTGGTGGTACTTCTAATAGACATATAACCAATCTAAAATGATCTAAAATCTCAAACAGTCCATTGTGCCTTGGAATTAGTTTCCCCTTGTTTCTAAATATCATAACTTCTTTCCATGGTGATATCTTGGGGAATACATGATTCCCAACAAAAAAACTCTAATCCCTTCCGTCATTTTTTAGCAAAACATTTTTTTTCAACATTGAGTTTTTTTATGTATTTCTAGATTACTTGAATCTCTTATATAGTTTCTTTCACAATGTATTTTATCAATAGTTTCCCTTATCAAATTTCATTCTAACATGTTATAGTTATATAAATTTTCCATATATATCATTAAAATGATCCATTTGAACACTCGAGTGAAAAGTATTTTTATCGGAGAATTCAACAAGTGGAATATGAAGATTCCAACTCCCTTGAAAATAAATTGAGCAAGATCATAACATATCATAAAATGTATAAATAGCTCTCATAGTCTTCACAGGAGTTTTATGATGTCAGGTTGTTCTTATATTTACTTATTTATTCATATCCTTTTGAAGTATCCTTTGGAATTTAAAAGTAAATCTTGGATCTCGATAAAAAACAATAAATTTTGGTACTCCATGGAGTGTCACAACTTCATGAATATATAGGTGAGTTTGGTTCTCCCTGGATAAATCCACTCTTTTGGCAATGAAATGGGATGACTTTTTCAGTCTAAATATGATTAACCAAATATAAAAACTACCCTTGCATGTATTTTGAAGGCTAGTGAAAAATTAGGAAGTCATGTTATCTAACTTCTATAGAGGTATGGGTAGTGGTTGAAATAAAACATTAGGAATTTTCTACTACCTTTACTGTTTGATGCACCAAGAACCTTATAGTGTAATCAGAAATCTCTCTTTTCATATTATCCCATCAATAATGATAAAAAATCTCCACATACATTTTAGTGATTCTAGGGGGTATAGAGAATGCAGAGCTATGAGATTTGTCCATAATCTACTTATTTATTATAGGAATATATAGGATAAATGTACATGTACAAATGTTTTTTTACACCTTCTTGATCAGTATTAAATTCAGCAAACCTCCCATTTTCACAGCCTCAAACTTATTTTTCTTCAAAATATCATCTCCTCGAGCTTTATTGATATTCCCTATTAATGTTGGATGAGAAATAATTTGGGATATGATTGTTGATATCCCTTCCCTTTGAATTATCATGTTAAAAATTACAAGACCCTTGATCGATGGATATCATTCAATCCTCATCATTACAAGAACATTGATATCTTTCCAACTCAATACATCTATAACTTTTTTCTCTCCTGAGTGTTTGTAATGAATTGAACAGTCATAATCTTTAAAAAGCTGCAAAAATATTCTTTTTATCATGTTTATTTCCTTCTATATCAATATATACTTCAAAATCTGGTGTACTGTGTATATATTAAACATTTCCCAATAATTTAGTGTACCATATCTTTAAAGAAAAAAATGACTACTACTAACACCAAATCATGGGTAAGATAATTTAGTTAATGATAATTTAACATTAATGATTCATATACAAAATTTTATTCATTTCTCATAATCACACATCTAATTCCATTTTAGTATGCATCACTAAAAATGAAAAACCCTTCCCCATTAGAGGGTAAATTTATCATAGGTTCACTAACCAACCTCCCCTTGAGTTCTTGGAAACTCTATTCACACTCATTTTCCCAAATAAACATAACTCCCATTCAAGATAACAAAGTTCGTAGATTTAAAATCTATGAAATATTTTTCAAAAACGTTCTAGAGTATTCTGTTAGATCAAGGAAATAATAAATATCAATTTTAGTTGTAGTAAATGTCCACTCCTCTATAGATATAAAACCCAAAAATTTTAAATTAAGAACAATTTTTTTACTAGATTGTATGACATGAAACACCAAGCATAGAAAGTAATATAATGACCCAAGACTTTATGATATATTTAAAATTTTAAATATATCTATTATATAGCTATTAATGAACACAAAATTGAGTTATCTTCCACTACATGCAAGAAAGACTTTTTTCGATAGTTTGTCTTATAATCAAGACCGAGTTTTACTGAACAAAAATATATTATTAGGATTTAATTATTTAAAATAATAAGATACAAACTAGAAATTAAATTTATTTTTATGAATATTATTATATACCTTATAAAAATATATTGTTGAATTTATTAGTTACAAATAAATTATAAATTAATATAAGAACCAATCTCATATATAGTGAATGTTTTTGTAATAAAAAATCTTATGCTCAGAAAATAATTTCATCATAATTAATTAAATAAATTACAATTTATTAAAGATTTTGATTTAATATATATATTATATATCAAATAAAATATTTTTTATAGGCATAAGGTAAGAACAAACCTAATATTACATATAAAAACCTATATTTTTATAAAAATAGTTTCACCTTTTTTTAATGGAACACCAATTTTAAATAAAAATTTTGAATCTTTTTTAAATTTAATATCAAAAAATAAAATTAATTTTTTAAATATAAACATAAAAATTAAGTTCAAGAGAAATTTTTGTATTTTTCTGTGAAGTTTCCTATTTTGATTAATAATGAAAAACACAGTGTTTTAATTGAGAACTTCTTTTTCATCTAATTTATTTATAATATTAAAATATATTTTTTATTAGTTTTAAAACTAATTAAATTAATTTAACATATATTAATCCAATTTATTTCATTTGAATAAATTTCAATTTGAAATTGGATATAAAAACATGGCAAATTTCTGAACGTTTTTACATTAAAAACCCACATTGTCGTCCCTTCTACAGGATTAACATTAAATTAATTTCTACCAATTAGTTAATTGAAATTTAGAAAAAAATATTAAATATTTTGAACAATAATAGTTTTATACTATATGATAATATAAACATGGTTTTTTGCCAAAAAGTTTAGTATAAGTGATTGAAATTAATTATAGTGATTAAGAGAAAAATAAAATTAACAAGGGACTAAACCATAAACATAAGGGCCAAAATGACTTAAAAACTTTTAAAAACACATTTAATTGACATATTTATAATATATACTTCCTTTTATATAATTTTTATCTCTATTTTAGGAACATTATGTAAGGGAAACCTCTCAATAGTGTTTACCTTTTTATATTTACAAGAATGTATCTCCTCTACTCTAAAAAGGCACTCACCCTCCCATTTATTTACATATCTCAGGACATTTTTCTCATACAGACATAGACCAAAAAATATACCAACATCACTACCCTAATCCTAGAAACCTCACCTTGGGTATAATCCAAAACAAGTAATCCCTTTGGTGCAAAGAAAAAGGAGTTACTCAAAAAAGAGGTAACATTCTTCAATGTGTATTTATGTTTTATTTGTTTATCCACCAATTAATTTTCTATTATTCCATGATTATATAATAAAATAAGTATCATAAATATACTAAGATGATTTTATGTTATGTATTACACCTATACCCACACACACTTCCATCAAATGGGCAACGAACTTACCGTTCGTGTACGGTGAACTACTGCCTCGTGAATCGACATCGTTCGTTTTTTCCTTACCACCTATCATGGTTGAGAATTTTGATGAAAAAATTGTTTATATATGATATATATGATATTTATTAATTTTTTATTATTATTTTATTTATATATAAAACATACCTTTGTGTGTTCCATTTTTTTATATACGATAACTTTGTTATGGGAAGTGTAGACGACCGCCTCCTCAAAACGATGTGATACGTTCACACATTACATGGAATTTATTAAGTATTGTTTTAATTAAAAATTTATGAAATAAATAAAATATATATTATATTCATGATATAATTAACTATCTGGAAATATAATATATCATTTTCTTCATTACCCTTTTCACACAATAAAAAAGTTACAACATCATTCATGGACGTGTGGACTATCACCTCCTCGACGTGATGTGATTCCATTTACATCACAAGAAATATATATATATAATTATATATTATTAAATGTAATATTATTTATGATATAATTAAAATTATGTAATTACATAATTTTACTTACCTGATTTCCATAACTATCACTGAAAAATGGGAATGTTACTGATGCGTATGTATGGATTACCGTGTCTATGATTGTAACGTTAGTTCATTTTTCATAACCATGTGTTATGATTGGTTTTAAAAATATAATTGATTTATAAATATGATAATTATTTAATGATTATTTTTCTATATATGTTTATATAATTAAAACCTTGACCATAGTCGACCTACTATAGTCAGTTTTAACACATGAACCAAATTTAGTCAAAACATCCGACATAATCTTATTTGTTTATATACTTGTATAAAACATTATAGTAATTTAATTAAAAGTAATAATAAACTTGAAAGGGTTATTAATCAATTAAATAATTTAATTAAGTTTATTATTCTATAAAATAAAGACACATGTCACAATTCTGACTCATGTTAATGGATATTCATCTCACTTCTTACAGCTGGGAGATAAATTTCATATGCCCCACTTATTTCTATTGTGTGGTGTAGATACTGTCCATATTGATATATTATATCATTAATCATTTTATATTAATGGTACTTATGGTTTTAAATATAATTATAAAATCTAATAAGTTTTTAATTGAGAATTACCAAGTAGTAAAAGTTATCTTTTCATTATTACTTTCTTTTGTGATTGTTAACTTTATCTTGAAACAGTTACTTCTTTATGATCATTTTTTACTAAATTAAATTTATTTTTAATATACATATTACCATGAAATGGATATTATTATTTCCTAAACTAAATACCATTTTTATATATGGTTTTTACTTTGATGATTATTTGACTAACTAATGAATTATTGATAAATCTGTATATTTTATTCAATATGGATATTTGATAAGGAACATTGATTAGGAATATAAATAAATTATTCGATATTTTGTAGATTATTAGTAAATTAAGGATATGATTTGGTGACCTTTTATTTAAATATCTGTGTGTTTGGGACTAGTTAATTCAAGCCTCATGATGCATCAGTTGTCTCATGAGATGAATCACATTGAAAAAATGTAGTAGTTTAACCTGTCTTAATAATAAATAGTGACAGTAAAGGTATCCTATGTATAAAAAAATTGAATTCTAGAAATTAATAATTTTCATTTTTTATAATTTAGTTATTATCATTATTATCTATGAGATTTTTTCTTTGACATATCTATGGATTCATTTCATTCTCATCTTATTGATTAAATGACACGTGTTTTCAATAATTTACATTTCCATATGGTTTATGAATTATCTAATTGTTTAAATGGAAATTGTGTTCAGTTATTGAACTTTCTATATTGTTTATTCTTATTGATTCATTATTACTTCCACTTTACACATACACTTAATTATAATTTGATTCACCCTTGTTTTGTTTCCTTTCCTCGAGATATGAAGTTGAATGCTTGGAAAGAGTTTTAAAGATGTAGTTTATTGGTATTTGTTATGTATTATGTTCTCCCAAATTAAAATGGGTATCTTATATGTAATTTGGTTTTCCTAAAATCAAAAACTATTAGATCCTTTTTTTATTTTATTCCTTATAATAACGCCAATGTAATAAATTAATGCACTGCCTTTAAGCTTCTCGGGTCGCAGCATTACAGTTGGTATCAAAGGAAGTTTAGCAGAAACCTTGGAAACTAGATTAAGATATCATAGATTCGGGAACATAACCATAATATAGAATTTTAGGATATATATATATATATAAGTAAATCATATTATTATGGTAATGTAGATATTATGCGGGTCTTCCTAGTAATACATCTCGTTCTGGATACTACAAGTTGACATTGTTATAAAACAGATGTACCTATGGGTAACAACTCTGAAATGGTGGGTTGGTCTAGACTTGAGAATAACCTGGTAAATGACATCATTCCTTACTTTTCAACTAGTTTCACACTACTAGGGGATACAATTATGATAATTCACATTTTCTTTACAAATCATTATGAAGGATTTGAAAGTAAAGATATACCCTATTAAACCATGTTTATTATTATGAAATTATCAATGAATAATTTTATTCAATTTATGGGAATTGGTAAACTATATTTAGAATTATAAAAAGTTCATTATTTCATGATCTGATATAGTATATTATATTGTTTAGAAATGGATCCTATAAGGGAGAATGGTATCAGTACTCGTGGGAAATATAGAGGTTTCCCTACTGAGAAAGCTAACATAGATAGTATTATAATAGAGAAAGTTATGGATATATTGCAGAAGATTAATGAGATTATGATACATAACCTTTCTTAGATAGATCAACATGTTCCATAATAGTATTCTCTGATGTTGGATCTCTTTTTTGATAGATCCCCCCATCATTTTTTAGGACTGCTAATCCAATGGTGATTTATCCAGGCATTATGTTTCTTGAGAATATATTTATGGAATTGGGATGTGGTGAAAAGGAAAAGGTTACACTTTCATTATATTTTCTCAATGGAGATGCAGACCAATAGTGTTCATTGAACCAGAATACTCGGGAGGAATATAAAATAAAACTCATAGAATAGAAAGAATTTAAGGACACGTTCTTTGACAAATACATCCCTCATGAGCAAAAAAATAAGATGATGAGAAAGATCTATAGTTTAAATAAAAAGGAGTAAGAAAGTGTTGGATATTATGAAGATACCTTTACAAGGTTAGTGAGCTATTCTATGAATTATATAAGCAACATAGAGTGGAATATTAACAAATTCTTTGATGGTCTTTATCTAAACCTATGAAGGGAACTGGTTTCTCAAACTTTTTCTTTATATAATTAAATAGTTTTATGTGCTATCAAGATAGAGAAATTATTATCCATGTCTAATATCGTCAAAGGGAAACAAGAGAATAAGAAGAAATAAGAGAAAATAATTGATAATGGGAATAAGGGAGATAAGTATTTTCCCACATTTTACGAATATAGAAAGAATAAACCTAGTAACTTCTTTAAAGGATTGGGAGTTAGTTATAAGTGTAGAGAAAAGGGTAACCAGAAAAAAGAATGTAAAGAGATGAAGGAAAACACTTCTATTCAGTGTTAAAACTTCACGGAGATAGGTCACTTCACAAAAGAATTCCCCAATAATAGAGGGGATATACCTTAGAAAAACATAAGGGATCAAGTTCAAGCATATGTTATGGACACAACAGAAGATGAATGATTATTGTTCTTCTATATTTAGATAAATGAAATCTTTTGTAAAATCGTTTTATTGATTATGTTCTCATCATATATATATGAAATATATGATGATTTTACTATAATAATTTTTCACCAATTATTTAAATGTTTGTGTTGATTAGTACCAATAACTAAGAAAATTGATTTAGCAGCAAGTTAAACTTTTAGTAAAATACATGGTTGAGGGAAAGATAAGTATTAATATTTTCTTAATTTTGAGATAATGATTCTTGGATAAAGATATGATTGACTTTTATAAAGTAAATTTCATACTACTAACTACCATGGAAATTATTCGAAAGTGTTGTATCATAATCTTTTATAACGGTTAACCATTTATGAAATAGTTTAAGTTGAACATTGGATGTGGTTTTAGAGATTTATGTATTACTTCAAACTATGCTGCAACTAGTGATGAGGTATGAAGTAGAAATTGTAAAAGCAAAAACCAATGGATGATATTTTTCTTATGAAATGTAAATATATCAAGAGATTATATTTTATTACATTCTTATACAATGAAATAATTCCTCAACTCTAAGAAAAGGGTTTTAAAAAAATGTTTCCCTATTATCATCATTTTTATGATATAAATGAACTTTTTCACACCTATAGTTTATGGATTATGGGTCATCAACATTCTGGTGAACATGTTCTCTATCAGTCACCATTTTAAATTGATAGTTATATTTTCATTCCATATCCTTTTTTCCACAAATTCTATCTTATTCAAAAGCCTATTTTTTTTGTGAACATCACAATTACCTTTCCATATTATTATGAATATATGTTGTTAAACTTACTTATGATGTGGATTTTTTAACAATATTATTTTCAAATAACAAACTATTTATTACCAATATAAACTTTAAATTGTGAGGATGCAATTTAATTAAGGTGTGGAGAATGTAACATCCCAAAAATCTAAATAAGAACGTTGTATTTAATAGTGTGTGTGACACACAACACTGAATGTAGAAAGGAATTTAATGACCCGAGTCTTTAAGATATATTTAATATTTTAAATTATTCTACTTCATAGCTTGTAATGCATGAAACACTGAGTTATCTTTCATTACAGGCAAGAAAGACTTCATTTGTTAGTTTGCGTTACACATAAGACCAAGTTTTACCAAAAAATATTATATTATTAATATATTTGTATTCAATATAATAATATACAACCTAGACACTAAATTTATGATTATTAATTATAATGAATAACTTATGAAAATATATAGTTTAATTCATTGGTTACAAATTAATTAGAAATGAATATAAAGACCAATTGAATATAAAGGAAATGTTTTTATAAAAAACATTTTTTATGATCAAAAAAAGAATTTTATCATAATAAATTAAATTAATTACAGTTATCTAGTGATATTAATGTAATATATATATATATATATATATATATATATATATATGTTATATTAAATCAAATATTTTTTATAATCATAATATAAGAACAAACTCAAAATTACACATAAAAACCTATATTTTTATAAATCCATTTTTATCGCCTTTTAATGGTAAAATTATTTTAAATATAAATTTTGACACTTTTATAATTTTTTATGATAAAATAAAATTTAAAATAAATAATAAAAATTATTTTGGAGTGAATTTTTGTTATTTTTCTACAAAATTTCAGCTTTTCAGGAATAGTGGAAAATATTGAATTTTAATTGAAAACTACATTTTCATCTTATTTATTGATAAGGTTAAATTAAAATTTTTTATTATTTTAAATATAAATTAAATAAATTTTAAATATATTTATCTAATTTAGTTCATTGGAATAAATTTCACTTTGAAATTGGATATAAAAACCTAGTAAACTTTCGAATGTTTTTACTTTAAAAACCCACAACGTTGTCCCGTTTGTGGGATTTCAAACTATTCCCATTCTATGATATGAATTTTCAAAAATGGATTAAATATTTTCAATAATAATAATATATAATTTATAATAAGTTAAACTTAGTTTTTAACCAAAAATAGTAGTAAAATCGATTAAAATTAATTACAGCGATTAAGATAAAAATTATCTTAATAGGGGACTAAACCTTACTCTAAAGGGACAAAATGACCTATAAACTTGTCCAAAAGTAATTTTATGGAAATAATTAGACCATATCATTACTTTTATGTAATATTTATCATTATTTGTGGTTCATTATGTTATAGATACCTCCTAATAGTGTACACCTCTTTATATTTACAAGAATGGAACTCCTCCTTTACTATAAAAAGGCACACACCCCTCCCATTTATCCACACCTATTGGGACATTTTTATCATACAAAGCCTAAAAAAATTATCTACCAAAATCCCTACAATAATCCTAGATACCTTACCTTCGGAAGAAACTAAAAGAAGAAATCCCTTTGGTGCAAACCAGAAGGAGCTACCCAAAAAAAGAGGTAACATTCTTCAATGTGAATTTATGTTTTATTTTTTATCCACACATTCATTTCTTATTATTCCTTGGATATATAATAAAATTTGTATCATAAATATAATTAGATATTTTTATGTCAATGGTTTTACCTAAACCTACACACACTTCTATCAAATGGCCAACAAACTTACCATTCGTGTACGGTGAACTACCGCCTTACAAAACGACATCATTTATTTTTCTTTTGACACCTATCATGGTTGGGAATTATGTTGTAAAAATTATTTAAATATGATATTTATTATATATTTATGATTATTTACATTTTATATAACACACATAAATTTATGCATTCCATTTGGTGTAAATATGATAACTTTGTTTGTGGACATGTGGAATACCACCTCCACAAAGCAATGTGACACGTACATAAATTATATGAAATGTATCGAGGATGTTTTAATTAAACATATGTAAAAAAAATTACATATATAGGATATTAATGACCTAATTACCTTTCTGAAAATATAATATTTCATTTTTTTATTAACCTTTTCGCACAATAATAAAATTGATAATGTTGTTCCGGGACTTATGGACTACCACCTCCTCGGCACGATGTGATTACTTATATATAACAATAATTATATATAAAAGTATATATTATTAAATAAAATATTATTTATGATATAATAACTATTATTAAAATATATAATGTTACTTAGCTTCTTTTCATAATTATCATTGAAAAATAGGAATGTTACTCATTCGTACGCACAGCCTACCGTCTCCATGATTATAACGTTGGTTCATTTTTCATCACTAACTATCATGATTGGTTATAAAAGTATAATTTATGTATAAATATTATAATTATTTCATTATTATTATTGTGTATATTTTTATATAATGACCCCTTTGACCATATTCGACCTACCAAATTCATTTTCAAGACATGAACCAAATTTTGTCAAAACACTCGACGTAAACATAATTGTTCAAATAGTTGTATAAAACATTGTAATAAGTGAATTAAAATAAATAATAAGCCTTAAAAAGGTTATAAAAAAATTAAATTAGTATCATATTTATATTATTCATCAAAATAAATACACACATGACATGTCAGACTCAAGGTAAGGTATTTTCATCTCACTTTTAAGATCTATGATATAAATGTCATATAAACCACTTACTTATTTTTTTGGTGTATATACTATTCCTTTTGATATATTATATCATTAATCCTTTTATATTCATTTTATTTATGGTTTTAATTTGAATTATGTCATCTAATGGTTTTTTACTTGATGTTACAAATTGGTAAAAGTTATCTTTGCATTATCACTTTGTTTTGTGATTGTTAACTTTATCTTGAAATAGTCGCGTATTTAGGATAATTTTTATTGTATATTAAATTTATCTTAAATATACATATTACCATTCAATTTATATTATTATTTCCTAAATTGAATAAAATTTTTATATAAATTTTTCACATTGAATGTTATTTTGATTAACTAGGGAATTATTGATAAATTTGTATCTTTTATTCAATATGGATATTCGATAAGTCACTTTGTTTATGAATTTAAATTGATTATTATATATATTAGTAATGATTTGGAAATTATATATAGGGGCTTTTTAACATGTAATACAATCCCTATGATTTGGAAACTAGTTAATTCAAGCCCAATAATGCATCGGTAGTCTCCTGAGACTAATTAGTTGGCCAAATCAGAGTAGTTTAAACTCTTTTGAGAATAAATCTTGAAGGCAAAGGTAACATGTGACTTGAAAATAAGGATTCTAATAATTAAAATTTTTCTTTATTGAGAATAAAATTATTTATATTATTATTATCCATGAGAATTTTTCATTGACATATCTATGGTTTCATTTAATTATCAGCTTATTGATAAAATGTAATGTGTTTTAAGTAATTTACCATTCCATATTTGTTATGACTTATCCAATTTTTTATATGGATAGTGTGTTTAGTTATTTACCTTTTCATATTTTTTATTCTTATTTATTCTTTATTAATTATATTGTACACATACCCTTACAGAGTAATCTAGTTCACCCTTATTTTTTTCTGTTCCCCATGATATGAATATGAATTATTTGAATGATTTTCAAGGAAATAGTTTATTTGTATTTTTTATGTATTATATTATTCTAACAATGTAAAATTTTTATCACGTATGTAATATGGTTTTCTAAAACTGTTAAACTATTTGGTCCTTCAGGATTTGATTCCTTGTAATCATTCCAATGTAATAAAGTAATGCACTGGCTCCAAGCTTATGGGGATGAGGTATTACAACAAAATTTATACTAGCTAGATCAATTGTGATTCCTTCATTAGTTATGATGTTTCTCAATAATGTGGTCTTTTATAACTATATTCCACAATTTATGAATTTTAAAAAAATTCTCCTTCCACATAGTTCATAAGATGACCATTAGATGATCTTTATTCTCCTTGTGGATTTTGTAATATATCGTAATATCATCAATGAATACTTCCATGAAATTATCAAGGTCGTCCTTAAATATTATATTCATAAAATTCATAACTATTGTTGAAGTATTAGTAATTATTATGTACATAAAATACTAAACAATATTAAAAAAACAACTCCCCCTTTAGTAATTATGATGTACATTCACCTATTATTCAAAAACATTGCTTTGAAAAATATTTTTTGTCAAAAAATACTAAACAATATTAAAAAAACAAAACATCATAATGGTTATTCAATCTCCCCTTTGGATTTGTTGATAATACTCATCCAAAACTTTTTCTGCACTCATATATTTTTAATAACTCAACATTTTTAAACAACTCAATGTTTCCAACATTCATCAAAACATATCATTTCTCAAAAGTGAGTGTCCTAATACCGCATGACTAGATAAAGTAATGTTTGTGAAGGAACTCCATCCCTAGGTGAAAATAAAATTTTTCAGCCAATTTAAGATAAAATCTACCTGTATTTTATATTTTCCATTCACTTTTCATTTTATCTCCCTTTTCTTTATTTCTACCCCATTTTAGGATAACCACAGCTTCATATTCATTAAAGATAGATTAGTAAAAACAGTTTACAAAGTACAAAGTGGTTACTTTATCTCCCCCTTTTCCAACATAATCCAAATCTTGGTTGGGGGATTCCTTTGAAATTTAGGAAGTCATTGGAGGAGTATGAACATGAATTTTAAGACTCAACTCAATAGACCTTTCCTTTGGCATTTCCTTTCTGAAGATATCATAAATTTGATACTTCTTTGAGAGATATTCTAAAATAACAACTCCAATAAAAACCTTCAATTTTATAATGCTAAACATTATATCAATGTTTTTTGTCTTGAATGTTGGATAGGTTTTCTAGAAATATAAATTTCACTCTGTTTATCACAGAGTATCTTCAATGGTTAAGAAACTTTTACTTTTAGATATTATAGCTGAACTTTTATCCCCAACATATTAGTATAATCATGAGTAGTTGTAACATATTCAGATTCCACTATGCCCAAATTTATTGGACATTTTCTCTTACTATACCAACACACACAATATTCACCCAAGAAAATTGTTCCTCTAGGGGTTGATTCTCTATCATTATAATCTTGAGCCCAATCATCATTAGTATAACCATAAAAATTCATCTAATAACTTTTTTTAAACTCCATGTGAAATATATAATTTAAAATATCTTAGAATTATCTTGGATACCAACATATGTGTATATTTTAGATTACTTTGAGACCTATCACACAAAGTCATAGAATAAACAATATGAGGCCTTAAGGATATAAGGTAAAGTATACTTCTTATCATCTTCTGAAACTCTTTTTCATTCACACTTTTTTTGGACACATATTTACTAAACATTATCCCTGCTGAGATATGAGTATAAACTTCTTTGGATTCTACCATTCCAAACTTTTTTAAAAATTCCCCAACATACATTTAGTGTGATAGAAAAAAAAATTTATTTTTATTTTTGAACTTGTAAACCAATGAATAATGTTAATTCTCACAATATTGATATCCAAAAGTCCTTCTTCATTTATTCAGAAAATGATTTAAAACATATTCACTATCCCTAAAAAAATATCAACCACATAAAAAATTACAATTAATGTTTTATACTCAACATATCTGACATATAAGTTTCTAACAACTTTTACTTTTGAAAAATTTAAAATTCACTAAAATTTTTAAATATTATAGTACCATGCATGTGGAGATTGTTTCAGTGCATACAAATATTTATTCAATCTATAATATTTTTCTCCATCCTCCTCAAGTAAAACCCCACAAGGTTTTTCAATGTAATATTCTTATTCAACTTCTCCATTTAGAAATAAATAATTTTAATCCATTTGATATAGTTTGTAATTCTGGTGAGAAGCTACTACTAGAAAAATTTTAATACATTCTAACCTTATAATGGCGTAATGGTTTCATCAAAATACTAACCATTCACCTGTGTTTATCCTTTACAAATAAGCCTTGGTTGGATTCTCTAAACTTTTTCATGTTCATTCAACATTTTTCTGTAAAACAAGTTTGTTTTGATAACATTTTTACCTTTTAGAAGTGGAAAAAATTCCCTTGTTTCATTTTTTTTTAATTTTATCCAACTTATTATTCATAGAATTGACATATTCTTTGTGAATAATAACTTTTAAAACTAATTATGGTTCAACATTTGAATTTAGTGAAGTTTGATTTTCTAATCTCAAATTCCTTCTAGCCTAAATGGGAGCATTCTTATTTCCAAAAAAATTAGTCTCCACATATTTTTGAAAATTATGAAAATTTAGAGTTCCTATCCCATATTCACCTTCCTCATCACATTATTCATCTGGAACTTCATGAACATTACTTTTCTCTATTTTACATTCATTAGAATCCTTTAGTTTTTCTTCTTCAACATTCCCAACAACGTTTTTTAAAGATGTTGGATTCTCAATAACTTTCACATCATATGATTCCATCATATTTTTTAATTATTTATTCCAAAATTTGTATCTTATTCCACTAGGTTGATAACCCATAATATTACATTCCTCATATTTCTCATCAAAAATTCCTAGATCCATATTTTTTATTTTAAGTTAACATGAACTTCCAAAAACATTTAAGTAATTCAATGAAGGTTTTTTTATTCCACATTTCATAAGAATTCATGTTGGATTTTAGTCACAAAAGACATCTATTATAAATATGTACAGCAACACTAACACCTTCTATCTAGTAGAACATTGAATCTTTGTATTCTGTTAAAATAATTATTCTCATTTCTACCAGACATCTATTATTTATTTATACTACTTCATTATGTTGTGGAGTGTAGGGAGAACAATACTAATGTATGATACCATTATTTTTAATTTGAGTTTCAAAAGTATTTTATTACGAATTCCATACCATTATCTATTCTAGACTTCTTTATATAAAACCTCATTTTTTCTCAACTTCTTTTCTGAAAAACCTAAACATTTCCATAACCTCTGACTTGTATTTAATAAAAATGATGTTTTTAATGCAAGTAAAGTCATAAATAAAAGTTATAAAGTATAAATACCATGTTTTTATTAATTTCTCATTATAAAACATAAATTATAATGAATATTTTAAGAGATCAGGTAGACTGAATCTCAACATTCTTATGAATTTTATTAGTCATCTTCCCTCTATGAAAATCAACACAAACATATTCCCCTATACTTTTCAATTATGGAAAATTTAATACATGATAAACTTTCTAAAGTTTATACATGTTATTATTCCCTTGGTTACTAAGTCTTTTATGCAACAACTTATTCTTATATTCATCACTAAAATAACAGGAGTTGTTAAATTTTTCTATTTGGAAGATATTCCCACTAGTTCTTTCTCCTTTTATAATTACTTTTCCATCTTTCACACTTTTGATAACACAATAATATTTTATAAATAATTCTTCTTTTTCTTTATCATAATGTTTAATTACACTTAGTATGTTATGTTTTAGATCATCAATAAATAAAATATTCATAGTTTTCAACTTTTTTGCTTCAATCTCAGTCATTCGGATTCCCCTTATTTTTAACAAACTATCATTCCAAAAGGTAACAACACCTCTAGCATGATTTTCAACATATTTCAAGATTTTTAAATCACCTTTAATGTGTGAAGAACAACCACTATCATGTATCCATGTTTTGTTCTTTTTAATTTCTATTAACATGGTCTCAACAAAAAAACTCACTTTCCTCATCTTTCTCATTTCTAGCTTACTTTTCTTTTATCCCATAAGAAACTTATTCTAAAAGGGATACCATAAATCATTGGGCATGAAGACCATCCTGATCACATATTACACAAACTTCTTCATGAAATTCAAATTTAGTTTTTGTAGGAAATCTTCAAATATATAGATATTTTTTTTCTAACCTTCTTTTTATTAGGAAATTTACTCAGTCTACATTCACTATTTATTATGATTTGTTCCAACCTTCTTCCAAGAAGAGATATGTTATTCCAAAAATCACAATACTTGTTCCCATTTATTCAACTGCACCATGAAAAACTATAAAATCCTGATTTTCTATTTAATTATGATATTTCTCTATAGAAACCTTTTGGAGGTTGATAACTTCTTCTTTATCTAACATACTATGGGCATGGACCATCATTCCTTCTAAGTGAGATTTTAAATATTGTAGATGTGATAAGTTTATCACATCCTTTTACCACCTAAATATTACCAATACTTTTCTTATCCCCAGAAATGTTAGAAAAATTAGATGAAACATTATTTATAGAGGGCGAGGAATTTACCTAATTCTTAATCTAAGATTTCTAAGAAACTTTAAAGACTCATATTTTACATCTGAAGCATTGTTGTAATTTTCAATCATCTTCTTCAAGGTACATTCAGACACATAAATTTTTGATTAAAACTTATTTACTTCTTCTTCCTTAGCTTATAATTTCATACTGAGGTCTTCAAGAGTATTTCTCTATTTAAAAATTCATAATTTTTAACATTAGATCTTCTGAATGTATTATTCCTCCATCTTGAAGACATATTTTATTCTTTTTGATACTTCTTCACAATATTTCTTCATTGCATTGAATTCTTTCTTAAGATTTTTGTTTTACTCATGACATGAAACAATTTTTTGTTCTTAGTTGATACTTTTTATGATTCTTTACCACCTTCTTCACTATCAGAGAAATATTTTGTTTTCTCATCTTTTTTAATGAAGGTTCTTGTTTTTCCTAAACATTCACCTTCAAAATAATTGTTTCCAGTTGAATCTCATTCATGTTTATTAATCAACATACTTATTTTGTTTGCAGTAAAATTATTCTTGATTTTTTGGTGGACTTTTCTTATTTAGAACTTTTTTACACGTCTTCTATTAAATTGTTTCAATAGAATCATCTTAATACTCGCCAAATTTCTTCTTGGGGAAATTCAAAGAAAAGGGTCTAAATTTTCCATACTCAAAAAAAATTGAGAGGAAGTTTTCCACTATTCTTTCATATTCCTCTTCTATAGTTCATAGAGATAAGAGATATGATTTTATCATTGAATTCATCATCCTCTTTATATTTAGAATCACAAGGATTTAAATCTTGAGCATCTTGAGTTTCATTTTTCTCATAGCTTCAAAATAAATTTCATCTCTCATTTACTTTTTCAATGTTAGATATTTCCTCATTTCATAGGAAATAATAATGTTATGAAATTCATCAAGAGATAAATAATCCTTATCTTCTAAAGAAGAAATTTAAGAATAAAAAAATCAATAAAGTTTATCATGAGTTTCTCCACTATTGTAAAATCTTAGAGAACTTCTCCAAATCCTATGATTTTAGAAACAATTTCATTTACCCGAGTGAAGTATTCATCAATAGTTTATTTATCTCTCATTCTTATGTCTTCAAAATTATTATGCCATATTTTTTTCTTTGATTCCTTAAATTTAGTATTCCCTTCGAAAATAATTTCAAGTTTATCATAAATATTCATTGATGTTTTGAGACCAATTACCTTCATATAAATTTTTTTATAGATACATAAGAATAGGTTTGATATATTTTCCATCAACTTTGATATTTATCTTATAAATAAAAGTCCTATCAAATCCTTCCCAATTGGTGGAAACACAATTTTATTAGCATCGAAAAATTCTAAGAAAATAGATAGGATAAAAGGAGTCATCTTATTTTTATATCCATAATATTTTTTTCCATAAAATATAGGTATTCCTATACTATTGATAGAATTCATATTATCAATGATAGGGATTCAAAAAGGGAACCTTTCCTCTGATACCAATTAAAGTTTCAAAGGATCAAATAACAACAGAGAGGGGGGGGGGGGGTTGAAGTAGTTGTTCACATTTTTATAAGTTTCGGTACTTTTATAACATAATTCCTATAACCTTTTAATGTTTATATCCATGTCATATTTTAGTAAATACTTATTCATGAAAAGGTAGTAAATCATGAATATCAGTAATATTTAGAAAGGTTCATCTTTATTATGAGAACCTATATTCATACCATTTACACTCCCATGGGATTATATAAATTCACTATAATGAAGAAGTGAATTCAACTTGTTCCAACTCCAATTTGACACCTTATATCTCCGATATAAATGATTATACTAAATCCCATCAATTATAAAAGTTTTTTTATAAACAATTGAACCACAAAAGAAAAGATCATGATAAAATTTTATCAAAAAAAATCTATCCAGAACCCCTTTATGAAAAACCTATGTCTTATTTCCTTAGTCCAACTATCTCATTTTGATGGAACCATTATGAAATCACCTTTTCTCAAACTTAACTTCTCAAACTATGCTCAACTACTTAGTCTGGTAAGAAAACTTTCATCTGTCTGATCTTCCTAATAAGATATTTGACTGGAAATAACTTAGATTCATACTCCTACTCAGCCTCTACCGTGCTCCACCATTTCCTCACAAGAAAAGTTAAAAATAATGAATTTATTATGAAAATATTTATAATCATCCTAGTATGGAAATGGAGGGAAATTGAAATACTTTTCCAATTACTCAAATTAAAAATAATGGAGATATACCAATATTTGAATTTCATTTTTGAACACTTCAACACTTCAAAAATATTTTGGAATCTTTTTTAGCTTTCTCTATAATCATTATTCTTGAAATAAATAACTTTTCTTTAGTATAATATAACTTCCTAATAGCTTAAAAATAGAACCTCCTCAGCTCATTATGTTGCAACTTCCTCAGCTCATTATGATGGAACTTCCTTAGCTCATTCTGAATTGAATTTCCTCATCTAATATAGTCTGATTGTCTTTACTCATCATAATTGTCTAATTGAATTTCATTCTCAGATCCAATCCAATAGACTTTCATTCTTAGAGTCAGTCTAATTCACTTTCCTTCTCAAATTCAGTCTGATTGACATTCCTCCTCAAATTCAATCACATTGACTTTCCTCCACGGAGTTAGTCTGATTGACTTTCCTCCTCATAGTCACTATAATGGAACTTTATCAGCTTCAGTATGATATAATTACCATATTAATGTAGTTCTCATTATAATGGAAACTCCACTCTATAACTTTGAAATTCTTCAAACCTAATCACCTATAACTCATTCAGACATCTAAAAACATTTGTTCCTGGTACTTCTGGATCTGATTAAAAATATTTCTTGATTCCTAGAATTGATAGAGTATTTAAAATTCCTCTATTTCATAAAAATACTTTATCATGAGAGTTTTTTGGGATTTATGATATCATCAATATTGGAAAATCATCTTGTAACTTACATAAGAAATTATTATAACTTCCCTAACATTCAAAACCTTCTTTCTTTCTAAACAAAACTCAATACAATTGGTTACACCTATTCTCCCTATTTTATTCATAAGTATTGGATCACAACTATTAAAAAAAGTAATGATATTTGAGAATTAAAAACCATCAAAGAATCATCAATCTTTATGTTAGAATGTTTAAGAACTTTGTAACTCTTGATATAATTATCTTCATTCAACCTCTTTAGTAACATTATAACTTTCTATCTCATCAAATTATTTATTTTTAGAATAATGGAAAAAAATAATACTTACAACAATAAACAATTTCTACCTTTGGTTATTTTGGATCTGATGATCTGTATATTTTATTTATCAATGTAGATAAAAAATAATATATTCATCTTCTCACATTTCATCACATCGATAAATTTATAACTCTTTAAAAAAATATTTCTAGTATCATGAGTCTCACAATGATGAGAACTTTTAATATTGGCATAGAATTTTTTGACTCAATGTTAGAAAGTTCAAGAAATTTATAATCAATTCCAAGTCTAATGAGTCATAAACATCATGTCAATGGATTTAAGTCTGATGGTGAATCTGATCAATAACTTTACATAAATTCATGCTTCCATATTCCTTACACCTTCTATGTATGTTAATACTCAGTCCGAAAACCAATGCCAGGAAAACATATTTGTCAAAAATAAAAACTTTTCTCCCACTTTTTGTTTGGATTTGAAAATTCAGATACTTGGAACTATTATTCAAAAAAAACTATTGCATAAGAATAGCTTTCAACAAATAAAAAACATTATTATAAACAAAAGATCACAAAGGTTTTTCAATATACCTATTTGGATTTGTTGAAAACACACGTCAACAACTTTTTCAGCTCTCAATTTTTTTCACGACTTTACTTCTGTAAAGTACTCAAGATTTTCAGCTTTTATCAAAACATAGAATTTCCTAAAAGAGGGTATTTGGACACCACAATTCTAGATTAAGTAATGTTTTCGAAATAATTCCATCCCTTTAGGGAAAAAATTTTTGTGTCCATGTTAATAAAAACTCCCCCTCACTTTTATATTTTCCTCTCATTTTTCCATTTCTCTCAATTTTTTTTGTCTCTACCATTTTATGATAACAAAAACATCATATTCATTAAACATAGATAAGTAAAAACTTATTACAATGTAAAAGTTTTTAATTCCTCTCCCCCTTTTTGAACATAATCAAAACACGGTGGGGGCCTTACTTATGAGATTTATCATTTCATTTTTAAGAGGATGAACATGAAGTTTCAACCTCAAATCAATAAACATTTCCTTTGAAATTTCCTTTGTGACGATATAATAAATTTGATACATTGTAGAGATATATTCATATAAAACATCACCTATAGAAACTTTTTCTTTTATAGAGTGAAACGTTTTATCAATGTGTATTGATTTTTAATGTTGGACCACATTTTTAGAAATATCAATTGCACTCTAATTATTATAAAGTATCTTAAATGGTTTAGAAACTTTTACCTTCAAATATTCCAGTTGAATATTCATCAACAACATCATAGTACAATCATGACTAGTCATAACATATTCTAATTCTGTTCTTCTCAAATTTGTTGAAATTTTTTCTTACTATACCAATTTACCCAACATTCACCCATGAAATATGTTCCTCTTGAGGTTTATTTTCTATCATTATAATCTCTATCCCAATCAAAATCAGTATAACCATGAAACATTATATCACAATTTATTTTTTATAAAAACTCATG
The DNA here is from genome assembly GCA_963277665.1 of Viscum album. NCBI lineage: Eukaryota > Viridiplantae > Streptophyta > Magnoliopsida > Santalales > Viscaceae > Viscum > Viscum album. The sequence continues at coordinate 1,664,012,346 of OY728143.1, read as the reverse complement.
TGAAGTTTTTCCTTCGAAATATCTCATAATTATCTTTAATGCTAACATATATGATTATTTCAGATAACTTTGATACCTAGAACACAAAGTCACAACATAAAAAATATATGGCCTTGAGGATCTAAGGTAAAGTAGAATTCCTATTTGCTTCTGAAATTCATTCTAATGAAAACTTTTCCTAGACTCATCTTTGCTCAACTTCATCCCCACTAATATTGGAGTATAAACTTATTCATATTCTTTCATTCCAAACTTTTGTAACAATTCTCTGAAATACTTTTCTTGAGATAGGAAAATGTATTTTTCTTTCTTTTGAACTTGTAAACCAAGGAATAATTTCAATTATCCTAACATTATAATCCCATAGTTCTTTTTTATTTATTTAGAAATTTTTTTACAAGAATATTATTTATCCCAAACAAAAATCATATCATCCACATAAACAATTACAATTAATGTTCTAGAGTCAAAATATTTTGCATATAATTTGATATCAACTTTTACTTTAGAAAAATTAAATATTATCAAACAATTGTAACAATTTTAATATCATTCACAAGGAGCTAGTTTCAGACCATATAGAGATTTCTTCAATCTAAAAACATTGGTTTCATCCTCATCAAGTAGAAACCCACAATGTTGTTCAATGTGAACATATTCTTCAATTTCTACATTGAGAAATGTCGAATTTACATCCATCTAATATAATTTTTCATTACTATGTGTAGCCACTACTAGAAACATTTGAATATCTTCTAACCTTGTAATGGGGGATAAGGTTTCATCAAAATCAAAAACTTCCACCTGTTCATAGCCTTTACAAATAATCTTGGCTTTGTTTCTTGAAACTTCTCCATGTTCATTCTACTTGATTCTTTAAACCCATTTTGTTTTGATAAAATTTTTACCTGTAGGATGTGGAAAAAGATCCCATGTTTCTTTTTTATCAATTTTATCCAACCCTTAATTATTATATTCACCAATTATTTTTATAGATTATATTTTGAGAATGATTCTAATTTAACTATTAAAATGAGTGATGTTTTATTTCCAAATCTCATCTTCTTTCTTGTCTGAATTGGAGCCTTTTGATTCCCAATAATATTTTTTATCTCAGAATGTTTTTTTAAATTAGAAAATTTTGGAGTTACTCTCTGAGTTTCACTTTCCATAGCACATGATTCATCTAGTTCTTCATGAACATTACTTTCTACACTTTCATTTTCTTTAGAAAATTTCAGTTTACCTACCTCAACATTCCCAACAACTTTTATTAAAGAAGTTGAATTTTCAATAACATTCACATAATTTGAGTCCACCAACTTTGTTAATAATTTATTACAACATTTTTATCTTCTTCAATTAGTTGAATAACCTATACAAGTTCCTTCCTTGGATTTCTCATCAAACATTCCCAGATCGTTATTTTTTATTTTAAGTAAACATGGAATTATAAAAATGTTTAAGTTCCTTAATGAAGGTTTTTTGTTATACCAAATTTCATAAGAGGTCATGTTGTATTTCGTTCTCAACAAACACCTATTCTGAATGTGAAAAATAGTACAAACATCTTCTCTCCATTATAACTTTGAATTCTCATATTCTACTACTATATGTCTTCCCACTTCCACCAAACTTATATTATTTTTTCTGTAACTCTTTTTTTTTGTGGAGTATAGGGATCACTATACTGATGTTTGATTCTATTCTATCTTGGATAAGTTTCAAAATTATCTTTTTTTCATTTGGTACTATTATTTATTCTAAAATTCTTTATAGAAACCCCTATTTATATATCAACTTCTTTTCATAAAAATCTGAACATTTCCAATTCCTCTAACTTGTGTTTCATAAAAATACTATTTTTTAACTGAGTTAATTCATCAATAAAAGTGATTGATTATTAATATAATTTTTATTATTGATGTCTCATTGGTATATATAAATTAGAATAAATAAGTTCAAGAGGTTTTTAAACAGAATCTCAACTTTATTATAACTTTTATTAGTCATATTCACTTTATGATAAGTAACACAAAAATATTCCTATTTTATTATCAATTATGGAGAATTTCATACAAAATAAACATTACAATGTTTTTTATGTTTCATTCCAAAGGTGTCCAAGTATTTGGTGCCACAACTTATTCTCAGCTTTAACACTTAAGTAACAAGAGTTGTTAAATTATACTATTTGGAAGAGATTCTCACTAGTTCTTTCTCCAATTGTAATAACTATTCCATATTTCACACCTTTGATAACACAATAATATTTTATAAATATTAATTATTTCCCATCATCACAAGGTTAACTTATACTAAGTAAGTTTGGTTTTAGCTGACCAATAAATAAACCTTTCTTAGATTTCAACTTCTCTACTTCAATCTCATCCATTCTGATTCATATGATTTTTATGGAACTATCATTCCATATGGTAACAACACCTCCAAAGTGATTTTCAATATGTTTCAAGATTTTGTACTCACATGTCACGTGTAAAGAATAACCACTATAAATAATTTATGGTCTTTTTGTTTTAATTACTTTCAAGGTTCTGAATAACAATAGATATTTCCTCAACTTTCTTCTTTCCAACATCCTTTTCTTTTCTCCGATAAGAAACTTTTTCTAGAGAGTTTCATGATTATTTTTTCATTATTGAAAACCCAAAGAAATAATCCATAAAATTCTTCCGTATATTAAAATTTATTTTTTATTGAAAATTTTATAGCATATTTTTATTTTTATTTTATAACTTCATATTTTTTATCAAAGTAACTCATTCTACTTTCACTATTTCATCCACTTTATTAAAAACCTCATCTAATAATTGATAAGTTATGAAAAAAATATAAGACATGTGGCCATAGATTCTACATCACCAAAAGAAACCATAAAATATTTATTTCCAACTGATGTACGAACTTTATTTATAGAAACATTGTTGATATTGATAACTTCTTTCAGATCTAACATACTCTGGGCATGCACCATATTTACTTCTTAGTGAGTTATCAAATTTTGTAGATGTGATAGGTTTCTCACATGCTTTATCTACCTAAACTTTCTCAGAACATTTCATATCACTATAAAGGATAGATATATCATATGAAACATTGTTTTTAGATGGTGAGGAATTCACCTAATTGTTGATATGAGATTTCTCAACAATGTTAAAAGTCTCATATTTTATTTATGAAGCTTTTTCGAATTTTTCATTCGTCTTCATTAAGTTTCTTTCAATCCTAATAAGTATATATTGAAACTTATGAACTTCTTCTTCGTTATCATCCAATTTCTTACTTATATCTTTGACCACCTTTCCATTTTCATAAAATCTTAATTTGTAACATAAGATCTCCTGAATTTATTCTTCCTCTAGCTTGATGACATATTTTCATCAAGTTTCTTTCAGTCCTAAGTGACATGAATTTAATTTATCTTGAATCAATTTAAAATATGATTAAAATAACGTACATTATCTTTAGGTATAGTTATTATTATACTAGTTCATCAGTTATTCCACTTATTGGTATTTTACTAAGTGACATGAATTTAATTTATCTTGAATCAATTTAAAATATGATTAAAATAACGTACATTATCTTTAGGTATAGTTATTATTATACTAGTTCATTAGTTATTCCACTTATTGGTATTTTACTAATAAGTATATGGATTCTCATAAGTATCCACTTTAATTCTATTTAATTCATTGAGTTTTAAAATCAACTTCATTTTATATTACTAAAAATCTATTTTGACCCTTCATGTGACCCAAAAGAATCTATTCTTGATCACTACCTACAATTGATTTCCTTAGGTGATCATGAATGGTTACATGCCAATTAGTGTTTCAAATGCTGTTTAATACACCGATAAATATTCTTTATGTTTTTTCTCCGATTATTCTAGTCAATATCACTATTTTCATGTAGATGTGTTTTATCTTTCAATAGAAAATTCCCTTTTCCCATTTTATTTTTCAAAAAAAAGAGTTCTTTTATAAAATAGAATGCCATATTTTTCTATTAGTCCCCTTTATAAGTGGTTATTTATTTTATTATTTTGATAACTAATGAGTATTTGAGAGATTCCAAACTGATAAAACATATTTTTCATCAAGAGATGAATTATATAAATTTTTATACTCTTTATTTATATTATGGATTCCTTCCATTTAGAAATGAAATCTATAAATAGAAAAAATGCATGTATTATTAAAATAGTTTAGGAAAGGACCCATGAAATCAATTCACCAAATATTGAACTCTTCATATTCAATAATTTGGTGTTGTTTTATTTATTATCTCTTTCCATTAATTTATATCCATTGACATTGATCACATATTAATAAAAATTACCTTTTATATTTAGGGAGAGTGGGATAAAATAATCCAATTCATAATGTCATAGACAATATATGATTATGGTGTTCTCTGGTAGGTGATGAATAGAAAAATTATCGAATTCTCTTTACCTCTAGTCTGGGTATAGGTTATTGAATAATTTCATCTCCATACTTCTTGAACAATGAAGGATCTTTCCAAAATAATGTGTTGAATCAAGAAAAAATCTTTTGCTTTATTGATAATTTAATTGAGTGTAAATTGATCAATTTTCTATATAATATATAATGATTTAAAACCATGGATGACCTTATAAATTAGTTTGAAATAATATCTCATCTAGGAACTCATCATAAATATAAATGGTCTCCCCTTCCTCCATATTCTTTAATGCCAACTTGGAAAAATAGTCAACCAAAACATTCCCTAAGATATTTTAACTACAATTATGATATAAAACACTTTTCGAAGTATAATTAACTAGACTAGATTAGGATTAATATCCTTTTAATGATAAATTATCTTAAAGTGGCATGATTAGTATAGATAAATCAATTAGATACTATGAAATGTCATCTAATAATATTGTAAAAAAAGAATAATACTAGAAGATATTTCTATATGGTAGTGTAACAAATTGGGGAAACATTATAAGTGTTTGTTTTATAATACTTGGGTCAAATATATATCACCAACCACATAATTTAATACAAAAAATTAAAATCTACTGTATTGCATACTAGATCATATGGTTTCTCCTAATTTATAGATATTGTAATTATCGAATGCATAAAATTTATTATCAAAATAGAACAGGAATTCGTTAAAATTTTAAGGGTTTCATAGGGATGAAACTCATCCTAAAAATAGTGAAATACAACAACAAAAACCCAAAACAAAAAAGATACATATAAATGATTATAATGAATAATAAAATGAACTAGAATGATGTTCCTTTAAACATTTTATGTGAGATTCAAATAAGTAAAAGATTTTGATAAATGAGGTCATACCAATATGTTTCACCCTCCTAGTGTGTCTAAAAATTATAAGAATCTTCTAATTCATGGTAGGTATCTCTCACAATCCATAATTCTCTAAAACATTGAGTTTAAAGGGGTTAGAGAATCGAGAGCTATGAATGATCTCAAGTAATTTCTACACATCATGTGTGTCATGAAAAGAAAATGAAACACCCGTAAGAAAATAATGATCTTTTTTATACAGTTCATTTAAATACTCTTTTTAGATCTCAACATTCATCCATATTAATGAAATTTTTCACAATAATTTCATATGTTATAACACGTGACAAATAACTTTTTAATTCTAAATGTTTAAAAATAATTTTATAAATTAAAAATTCCTTGATTATACCAATATTATTATCAAAACATTTCATGATAAATCAATTAAAAAAATCCTAGGAAGACATCTTTTGTCTCATAACATAGGAAATTTTTTACACTACACCATGGAGTATTGATAGACAATGAACCGTGGTGCACTCTATAAGACAAATAAAAATTTTATTTTCATTTTTAGTAAAATCATTTTTTTGTTGAAAATATATAAACCTTAAAAAATGAGAAATAAATACTAAAATAAAAAAAGAAAATATACTAGACATAACCATACATAACTACATAGGGTACCTAGTCGGATAACCCTATTACTTCTAATATAAGTCCCTATAATCAATAGTTAAGAGTCAAGGTATATTTCCCTCCAACTTGATAGAAATTAAATTAGTGAAATCCATAATTTAATCCATGTAAAATGAAAATTTTCGAAAATATAGGAACAAGACATTTAGTTTTGAGGTGTACCACACCATTTATTCTTTTCTCAGACTCTCTCGATATCTCCCTTGATCAATATTGTCCCACTCATGCACTATCAAGTCATTATCCCCAAGTATTTCCCTATTTATTTATTCTTTTTTAACCTTATTAAACATTTTAATATTGGTTGTCATATTATAATTGAGAATATTGGTTCTCATAGAGTCCCCCTTATTCTGAACTTCTGATGACGCACCCACCTCTGTGTGGTTGGAGTGTAAGTTGGATCTTATCAACTCTATCTATAGGCTCTTGGCTCTCGACGGTGACTCCCTAATAGATATGGAGACGGCCTTGACCTCCCCCTTCCTGTCATTAGAAGGGGGAGGATCTCACCCAACTGGCATTGAATCCCCACTCCTTTCTCCATTTCTCCAACCCTGATGCCCACCCTAAATTTTCGGATATTTCACTAAGCCCGAAGGTTCCTGAGCTTCTTGATGGTGCGCCTCAACTGCTGTTATTTCTTTTAGAGTTCGTGGAATATTTAACCCTCTTATATATTACCTTATTGGCTCATTTAATGCATTTACATCCTACGTTATATGAATTTCATTACTTCATCTTTAAATCTTGGTGGTTACAAGGGTGCACTATTATTATTCTTCTTGAAAAATACCACATGATGGTTCATTTCACCTCAGAGGAAGATATGGTTCATGCATGGTCTAGTGCTCCACATAAGTGCATTGGTTTCATATTCATTCTATTTCATTGGTCTTATGATTTTCATATGAAGGGGGATTCTTCTTTAGTTGCAATATGGGTTTCGTTCCACAAACTTCCTTTTCTAATCCAAAACCATGTAATCCTACGGATGCTAGGAAACATGGTTGGATATTTTCTATGTTCTTATAATAGAACACTTTCTGTAAGCCATCATATTAACATACAGATAAGTGTAGAGGGTTATGTCTCCATGCCCCAGGTAGAGTAGTTGTGGGTTTTTTTTGGTGAAGAATTTAGGTGTAAAATATAGGTCTTCTTCAAATCATGGGTGGATTATTGTAAGATGTGTACGTGGTTCAAGCATCTAGATTCTCTCTGTCGGCGAGGAGCTAGGTGTAGAGATGTTGCTCCAAAGATGGGTAGAGTTGAGGAAATGGATCAGACAGGAGGTAATTATGTGGTTCCTGATGCCCATATGTATGTGGGAATACCTTCAACCAATCTGAAGGTTGTGTATATTTTTCCCATATTAAGAGTGATTTATGTGATCGTAAGCTGACTGAGCATGCTCTGTTAGATTCAGAGAAGGCTGAGGAGGATCGATTTGATGACTCCTTAATCATTTGGATGATTTCAACTCATCCAGAGGCATCACCTGATCAAGGGGTGGTGTCTTTAGCGGTAGTGGAGGAAGACAATGGTGACAAGGGTGCCCCTGTGGGTGATTACAGAAAGAAGGCCAAGCCATCTGTAATGTGGCAGGGGAAGTATTTTTTGCTCATAGCTACAGAATCATATCAATGATAAGTAAGGTAGGATGGGGTCATTTTCTTGGGACCCTTGGACCTAAATACTCCCATTCCTAAGTCCTTGTCCTTTCAGAAGACAGGGAGTGAGAGGGAGAAGAATAATGGAATTGAGGATAAAGCAGGAAAGGTGGACCCTTTATGTAGGCTGAGGCCTCTCAAAGAAGGCATGAGGGTTGAGTTGAAAACCCATTTATAAGGTCTGGTAGTTCAAGAACAAACATTAACGCATGAGGAAGATGATTCAAGTGATGAAAGTTATATCCAACTCTTAGTAGATAGTTTGGACCGTCTCTAAGGGAAATTCCCCCACATCCCAAGAAGGTAGAAGGAGAAAAAAAGAAACCCTGACTTAGGGACATGCATTCTGGCCCAGGGGAGAAAACCCAAGGGGTGCAACAACTATTCTCACTTACCTAAACTGATGGAAACCAGGTTGGACAAGAAAGTTGGAAGCAAGGAATGAAAAGTCCCACAAGATGTGGAAAGTGGCGATCCAAGAAGAGAACCAAGAGTTATGGAAGAGGAGATAAGGGAGTGTTTGAGGCTAAAATACTACTCTAAGGAAGCGAGTACCCAAAAAGAACTTTGGCCCAACACCTCAAATGAAGAGATTTTAAGAATTTATGAAAGAAGGTTGCATGTTGAGGCCACTGAGGAGAAAGAGGCATGGATTGAAAAGAAATACCAAATCATTGCCCGAGGCTTTTAACAAGGAAAAATAACCTTAGAGGAATTCATCCAGAAATGGACAGAATGCTTTCTCACCTCAAAGAACGTATCAGGGAAGATCCAGACACCCAATTTAGTACTCTACACTAGGAATTAGATAGAGTGTCTTACTCTAATTGTTTTCTTATTGTGTTTAATAATTTTTTTATATCATTCAGCACGTAGTGGTTTTTTTTGTGTACTATGGTGTCCCACTTTTCCTTAAAGTGTCTTGATAAAAATTTATATTTATATGGAGTGGTTGGAGTGTAAGGAAACCATTATAGATGATGTTACTTTTAATATGTATTTCATATATCCATGGTGAACCAATATTCCCTACTGATCAAGTCAAAATATTTTTTGGAAGGTAGGATTATTCTTTTTGATTCTTTGTCTCCTTCTTGGAAGGGGATGAAAATACCCGAGGATCCCTTGCATATTTTTTCCCTTTATTCCCACCTAAATTGGAAGAACCTTACACAAGTTCAACCACTTCCCATTATGATGTGGAAGTATTTACTTTGTATACATCTCTTCTAATATGGATATTAGCTTCTAGAGAAAAATTATTTTCCATCACCTAGACATCTTCATCATCACAAGATTACTTCTTTTTTTAATAGGATCTCACTAATTCCCACCCATCAATATCATTAGAGTGTAGGAGAAACACCCACCAAGGGACCAAATCATTTGTATAGTTGAACCCCTGTGATTCCATTATCTCTAAGATATTCATTTGGACATCCATTTTCTATGACCTTATCTGTTTACTTATTGAGGGTGATCAAAACCACCCCTTGGATTTCATTTAGCATAGATTGAACCCTCTCTATTAGAACCATACCCAAAACTACAAGCTTCCCTTGTCAATTATTTTTCTTGGACTAATCTTTCTTTCCTCCCAAATTTGAAAGAAGACCTACAAAAATGCCAGACATGATCGGATCACCTTTCTTATATCAACAATCCTTCCTACCTATGGAGATAGAGTCACCCAAGAAGTCCACATCATCCACAAAATAAGGTTATGTAGCCTACAACGAAGGTACCATTAGCAAATTCATCACCGACCCACAATCATGGGTATTACTATGACCCTACAACGGGTTGGATTCTGCCCATGACCTAAATTGAAAATTAGTATGAAATTGAACAATATAGTGGTTTTAATTAGATTATTAAGCACCTGATACATGCATATCCCAAACCTCACTATCATCCACCCCCCTCTATACTTCCTCCATTTGAGATGCGTCCATGCACCTCTTGAATACAACCCTATAATATTCCATAGTTGTGTGAACTTTTTGATAGTAGATTCTATAGGAAGAAGTTCATGTTTCATATATCACTTTTTTTTGAATTGATATTTCTATTATAAAATAATACATATAAATTTTTTGATCGATTTGGATAAGTTAGCTTCGAGACACAGGTCGTCATAAGGATGATGTTTTAGTGACATCAAGTGTAAATATGAGCACAAGAATCTACCATAGGATTTTTTTTTCAAGTCTCAAAATTTATTGATTAAAAAATCATAGAGGTAAGCCTAAGAACAATACTCATACCATAACTGAAGGTGGATACTAACCCTTTTGATAGTCAATAAACCATCAAAACAAAATAAATCTACACATAATAAAATTCTAACATTATCTCAACCACACCCTAATAAAATCATCATCCTCTTGAAAAAATAGAAAGAAAATATTTGAATCAGGAAGGTAAATAGATATGAAGTGGTTCATAACCCGATACAATCTTGAATGGAGCATCAAACCTAAATAATATTGATATATATGACAGAAGTGAGAAAAAACTCCATGGTAAGATAATCTAAGTTGAGAGATAATTCAATACAGGAGAACTCTACTATAGGAGGACCCTTTGAGATATTAGGAACCTTCGGCCCTACCTTGATTCCATGAATCTCCAAGTACTGAGCCTGGGTAGAAGGTCGATGATGTGGAGAAAGAGTTTCCCATCTCCTACTAGTAGAGGAGGGACCATCATGGTAGATATCAACCAGTTAGGTAATTGTCGAGGGAGGGAATAACTTCATGATATTTTGAGTGGTTCACTCTCAAAATAATCATGATTGTTTATAAACCACCATGTTGTGTTTTTTTATTTAGTGATCAAGGCCACAAACCTCTCTTTCACTAAAGACTAATGGACATAGAGAACTTTCTTCTTATGTCATATCCAATGTGAAATCATCTAAAACCATATAAAAAACCGATTATATATTTTACAAAACACCTTTTGGAGCTTCTATAAAATATTTTCTCACCATGTTACATCATCCATAACCATTTTGAAAATATATCAATAAATTTATTTATATATCCTCTAAAAAATTATTTAAATAGATCCCAAAGTTTCATAAACAGGATCCATATTTTTAAAAACCAATATTGTGAATACAATATAATTTGTAGCATTAAATATAATTATGAATTTCATAACTCATAAATTTAATCGAAGAGTATTCTTAAACAAAAAAAAAATTACTCAAGCTATAATGGGATATTTCATGACCTCTATAAAAAATGTGGTTCTCTTCTTATATCCACCAGTTTTATTATGTAAAAGAATGCATTTATTGTATTCTATTTTTCAAAGACATATAATAATAGTTGTACGTGAACTATACCAATTACATATAGAAACACAAAAATATAATTATTCTGTATATATATAATGACCAACCTGATGAGCACATCACATGTTATTCACCTTGATACATGATCACATCACATGAAGTTAATACAACAGATAAGTTATTTATATGTAACATGTACATAAATATGTACACACCTTTAGTCTCTCAATTGAGGACCTAGCTATCATACTCATTATATAAGAGGAAAAATTCCATCTTGATTAAATTGAAGTGATGAAATGATCAATAATATATCCATCCAACCTATGATTAGCTCAAGCTCAAGGATAGAATATGAAAGGTATTAGAGTATGAGGGTTATCATGTTAGGAATCATTTATAATCATAGGTATAGGGATGTACCAATATAAATCATGCACCCCTATTATACCAAATACATAGTGCATGACACTCAATGTGGTATACTTGGAAGGTTATCCTATACAAAAAACTACTTTTGTGACTCATGAAAGTATTTCATATCTTTATATTAAATCCTACCCATGTTATATATTAAATAATTTCAAATACTATACTACTCTATGATGGAAATTGTTTGTGGATAATTCAAATTCATACTTTGATGGGTTAATTATCATTTCAATTCATTTTTCTAAATGGAAGAAACCTGAATGTATAATTAATGTGAAACAACTTTTGTATAAAATAATATATTTAATATCCTTAAATATCCTTTAAAATTATAATTAAAAACTGTACATAATCACTAGTATAATACCTCAAATGAAATAATTCTAGAATATTGAATGTTTTTCTAATTATTATGGGGTTTTTAAAACTTATTAGGTCTGTATGCATTTCCCATCACATATCATTGTGACTATATGATAAAAACCTCACACTAAACTCTTTTAGTGAATAATATCTATGAAAAATATTATTTGAATAATGTTTAGACATAAGAATCATATTCCTAATGTTAAAATATTTGAACATAGTATTCATACCCCATTCCATTACCACATCTAGTGTTATTATATCTTATCATCTGTTATCTATATGAATAATTTTTATAATTTCATTATCATTATCATTCATGGAAACCTTCCATATATATTTTTCATTAAATTAGTTTCTGTAACTAAATATAAGTACTTAATTTTATCTCTAGAAACACATCCTAAACTCATTCAGGAATTAAATTGTTATTCACATCATTATGATTACATAATATCACAATTATATTTCTCTTTAAAAACATACCCTAAAACCATTCAAGGATATTGAAGTGAAATCCACTTTGAATTTGACGTGAATATATTTATTTATTATATTTGAATTTTTTTTATTTCAAAATATACTATGACTACCATTTTAGAAACAATATAAATCTATAATATTTTAAAATCATAAAAAAACCAGTTTTTTTTTCGAAATAACCATTATTTCCTATTGTGGGAATATTTAACAAAAAAAATATTACCATCCATATCATATATGATAATATATGTTTTTAAATCCTTATTCTAAAATAAATACTTAATTATTTAAAATATTCCACTGAAGGTAGTGGGAACTATTTCTTTCATATTTTAACAGGTATTTAAAAGAAACTCTTATCAGGGTTGAAACATTTTTATCCTTGTCTTTTTTTAGACAAGTTAAAGGAACTGATGATCCCTAATCCATTTTCATTAAAAAATATCTCATTTACTCATCAAATAATAATTATTTGATAAAAAAATTATTATATAATAAAAAAGATGTTGTTTTTTTCGAAGTATACCTCTTTTATTATAGGTTAATATAATATTTGAAGTATTTATCACATTCGAGCACTCAACATAGAAACTCATTTCTGCATTACATTCATGAATAAATCATGCTTAATCTATTAAATATTTATCAATTTTGAAGTTATATATGTTTACTATAATTATAAAACATATAATTGGTATCATATAAACTTAAAAATCTAAGAATTGATTTCTACAACCTCATTCAAATTGTGTACACTCCATTAATTTTCACTGAACCCTTCAGATACTCTGATAAATTTCTCCTCTACTACACAACTTTGGCCTAATGTAAGCATTATTATTCATTTATAACCCTAAATTAGAGTTTTAAAGACATTAATCAGCTATTAGAAGACCCGCTATTATACTTTCCAATATATCTTTTCTTCACATAATTTTAAATTTTACCCATAGTACTGTCAACACAATACTTGATCATGGACCTCCCATTTCCTTCACAATTATCCTTAAAATAGGTGTTATATCGAGTAAAACATTCCTAAGTTCATTCATATTATAAATTATAAGGAACGGTGGAAATATTTTCAGTAACAATTATAGACTAAAATCTACAGTATGATCATTATTTGGCAATGAATCTAGTATCTACAACTAATATAAATACCCAATCATATTGAGTAAATGATAATAGATTCAATTTCCTTCAGTATTATCTTACAATGAATGTTTTCTTTATAAACAATTTATCTATTTGGTATATCTTTTTCCTAATATAAACATTTCAAATTATCAATCATTCTACAAGAATACATTAAATCTTGATTCTTATAGTGTTTAGGATCCATATAGATAATAATATATATATATATATATATGTCAATATAATCACTCTTAGGTTTGTATTAAACATTATTATCCTCTTGACTGTTATTTTTAGAAGGTGTTTCCTTAGGAATACATTTCTCTAAAACATACAATTTTTCATACAAATTTAAAACTACAATAAAATTTTTATACTAGTATAAAATGTTCCTTTTATTAAGATTTTATTTTTCCAATATTTATCTCAAATTAATTCTTGATTATAGTGATTCCATTTTACCTACAACAGAATTTTTTATCATATGAATGATATATTTTATATTCATTTAATAAGTAATTTTATTAAATATGACCCCATGAGAATGATGAACCCTTTTAAATATTTCATATAAATTAGTAGGCCATGATCCATATTTTAATTATAAATGAGTCCACTTTGGTAAAACTATCCACATAGCTATTTATGTAGGCCATCATGCTAATCATATCATATATGAATTTTGGATGGTTAACTGAACAACTTTGTACCCAATCCATCATATGAAAAAACTCAACACAATTCCTCTATTATCCTTAACTTGTATTTCATAGCTAAGGGAATCCCAAAAAATTTATACAATAAGGAATATAACTCTTAGGGTAACGTAATTACTTTATATCTTTACACAACATAATCCAAGAGAATCCAACATTGGAATGAAACCACCCAATTCGATGGTCAAGGTCATCAAAAGTGTTTTATTTTTATGGAATATAACATAGAGTATTTTTAAAGGAGTTTATTTTCTAACCATATTATCTTATATTTTCCTTTTACATGTATGCATTCTGTATAATAATTTAGTTTTGGTATCTTATAACTTCATCCAAATCAATATGTTTACAAATAAAATATATGGTTAAATATAACTAAATATTATGTCATGACTAGCTGGTATCCCTTTAGATAAATGATATTACATTTAAAACAAATATTCTACCTCTATAAAATAAACCATACACTTATTAAAAATATTACAATTTTCAGGATCTATCTAGGAAAACCCATCCATCTAGTCTCTGAAATGGATGGCAGTAAGACACAAATGTTGTTCATGTTTCCTAGGAGCTGGTGACTAGCACCCGAGCATCGAACAACAATAAGAGGTAAAGATATTTCCCAACATGTAACAATATATGTGGAATATAAAAATATATATAGATAAAACCTTTAATAAATATACCATAATCAAAAAATAATAAAGGAAGTGATACAACCCAAAAGTATCTAGATAAAAACATAAGAATATATCAACAAAAACTAAAATGATAACACAAAACTATCAACAAATACTCCACGTGATCAATAGACCACATCCCACCACCTCACTTCTAGCTACCCATACCATGTATATAGAAACCTTGTTTCCATGCTATGATGATGTTCCCTTTCTTGAATCAGATAAAACAAAGTCTAGACACACTAAAGAGAGTGCTTAGGGTGTCAGTTATATTGGATCAGTATGATCCTACCCATGTGGTCTATGTCATGTCTCTATAAAATAATCCCAACATTCTTATATTGAATTAGTATAATGCATGGTATATAGTTAAAAATATTTATATCAAAAGAATAATAAATAGTTCCAATTTTTCGAAAATACTAAGAAAATGCCAGGTAAAACAATTTCAATGAATAATTTTCAAAAACCATTAAAATTATCAAAAAAATTAGCTAATCCTATCAATCTAAGTAAAATGTAAACAAAAAAAGGGAAACACCCCCTAGGATAACATAAGGTTAGAATAGCTAAATCACTCATACATCAATCTAAATCAAAGACTAGTGCACACTAAAGTTCCTAGTGTCATGCCCCGAGGTTGAATTTTTAATTATTCTTAATTTTTTTAAGTTTTTCTTAATTGTTAAATTGTATTTAGCCTATTTTTGGAGTATCAGGTCAGATCATGATTTAAATTTAAAATTTCGGGGTTTTCAACATGGGTACACGGTTTGTGAAATGTTAATAGAAACAACATACAAATAATGTGGGTGAATCTACAATTTTAAACAAAGATAGCCACATGTCCAGTGCATGGTTTCAATGTACCATCCCCATATGGGATGTCTAGAGTCTCATTTTGGGCAACAATGGCCAACCATACGACCAAACTGTCCAAGTTGAAAAAAATGAACAAATGATATTTTATTATTATTATTATTATTATTAATTTTATTAAAACCCTTAAAATATTATTCTCCCTCACCCCTTACCCCTCACATCTCGTTCGACTCATCCCCCACCCTCATCCCCTCATGTGTTCCACCCCTTCCCACAGAATCCTCTCAATTCCATTTTCTATTTGGACTTTAGGTTCAATCATTTATGGTAAGGGTTCATCATCTTCTTCTTCCTTCATCGTACTTGTTCATGTCTATTTTATCCTACCTGAATTGAATGTGCTATGGAAGAACCCTAGCCATATTTTTGGGTATTTCATTTTTTTGGTTCACAATGTTTTTGGAGTTCGATTAAGGATGGACCTGTCCACATTCATTAAATGAATCGAGTTCGCCATCATTTTTTGGTATGGATTCATTTAGTTTAAAGAATATCTATATTATTTATTTTGAATATTATAATTTTTTTCTATTATTTCATGGTCCTCTTTGGGGTATCTTTAGATTTACATTCATGAAGGTGACTTACAAACATTTATATGGTTATGTCATATATATATATATATATATATCTTATTTTTTCATATTCCCTCATGGATATGATAATTTATACAATTTAGATAGGGTTATTTATATATATAAGTATACATACATATGTGTGTAACTATAAAAAGAGGTCCACCTTTTATTTTATGGACCTCTATGGGGTGGATTCAGTTTCCATCATCAAACACATCATGTTTTGATGTAGGTTCCCTATGTCCAAGACTTTAATTTGAGTTCCTTCATTTATTGAGTACTTTAAAAGTTTTTATTATTATTATGTGGTATATATATACTTGAGGGTCATGGACATGGTTTTTTATTTTTTTGAATATTTTTCTAAGATTGTAGTATGGATTCATGTTAAAATATTTTTCGAAACATTTTTTGAAATGTAATGTGATTTCATTAAATTTTTAGGCTTTGTTAACACTTTTACATAATTTATAAAAATCGAAAACCCCACTTAGGGAATACAATTGATTTAGAAATGTGGTGTGTGTGATAAATGATTGATTTCAGAGTTTATCTTGGTAAATAGACCTTTAATTGGTTTGTGTGACACATAAAAGGGATGTGGTTAATAAGGTATATCGAATGTGTGAATGAGTATTATAGTTTTTTTTATAATTGTATTATATTTAAATAAATTATAGTTTAATAAAAATCTCCTAAATTTAGGTAGGGTACATGGTAATCTTCTGTATCTATTTGGGTACACTAGGACAAGTATGCTAGGAATGACCCGACCTACCTAGCATTATTATGATGCAACACTTACAAAACTTTGAGGATGGGGATTGGTTGTCTCAAGTAATATATATACCTTTGTTTCAATAGATGATCACTGATATTTTGATGATCTAAGGTCCCCAATAACATAGGTACTTATGGATTTCATATAGATCTTATCCTTATGACACAAACATTTTAGGTATACCTCCTTTAACCAAATTTCATTATGTGGTAGCTTCTCCATTTTTCTTTCATAAAGAGACGCCTATTTTAGAACAAGTTATTTTTATATGGGATTTCCTAAAATCTATTAAATTCATTGCAATTTTTTTTTGAAAATATAATTGAAAGTGTTTTGTCATAAAATGGAAGCATGTTACTTTTTTTCATTAAATCAAAGAAAACCCTAATTTTATAAGTCTTATTTTTAAACTAGGATTCTGTAGATTTCTATTTAAATGAATTTCATGGGGAGTAGTTTATTTGAGCATTCCTACTGAGTTTTAGTACTCATTTCTATAGCTCTGTCTTTTTTAACTTATAGTGAAACATCAAACATGGTCTCGATTATCATAAAGAAATGATGGTTTAGTGGATGATAGTGACCTATGAGGTCACGTGGAGGTATGGATGGAGTTTACTAGTATCTGTTCAGTTTCCCATGCCTTTTCTTCTACTATTATTTATTCTATTGTTTTTTATTTATTTTATTATTTATTTTTCATCCATTTTTATTATAAAATGTGATGAATTGAGTATATCTGATGATCGAAGCTAGTTCTTATCCCAAGGGTTTGAGAACACCTCCTAGGCCTTGTTGCGGGCTTGCATGGGTTGTCATTTCTGGGTCAACCCAGGTTGGTTCACAAAAAAATGGTATCATATGATGTCAGCCCTTATTTTTCGGGGATTTATGGTAGTTTTATGCTAAGGTTTATAGGTTTCATGTGGTCATTCATGGGTATGTTCTTGATCACTACCTATTCGGAAGGATGCCTGAATTACCCAGATTATTTGGGGTGGTTTTACTTTTAAATTTAAGCTTGGATCGTGGGTGTTTTTTGGTCCTTAGTGTTTGTTGTGCATTTAAAATTGGTTTTTATATTTTTTGGTTTTAATGGGAGCGATTCATAGGGTTTATGTTTGTTTTGAATTTTTTTATAAATCCATGAAAAAACCATGAAACTTCCTCTCATTACTTTTAATGAGCTCACCCAATTGGCACATGACCTACCAAGTCGTGTGGGAAAACTGCTTGTAGTATTTATTTCATATAAAAATTTTGTATTTTTGATTCATTATCATATTTTTGTTTTTTTTCATGGTGTTTGTTTTTGTTTTTTTTGTGGCTTCAATTTTTATGGGAATTTGAATTTTGTTTGAATTTTTTTTTGGGAATGGAAAAATGTTTCTAATTTACCCTTGGTCCTTGTATAAATGATCCCATATATAGATGTAAAGTTTTGGAAGGTTGACGATTAGTTGTATGTGTAGAGGTGTGATTGACATGAAATGGAACTGTGTGTATATATATATGTGTGAGAGAGGATTCATAGAATATCAATTGTAGGTGTTCAGTTTTCAAGGCTTATTATGTTTTTTAAAAATTGTTTTGGAACTGGGGGTTTTAAATGTTTTTAAAAGTGACTAGGTAGTTTTTGTTAATTTTCGTTTCTTCGTTTGGAAAATTTTTCCATGATTATTTGGTTTTGATATGTTTTAAATGAGGTTAGAATGGTGATTTGAGTTTTGATTTCGATTTGTGATTTATGTTTGGAGTTTTGGATTATGATACATTTTGGTTTGGATTCAAGATTACTTTTTTATATACCCCAGAAAAAACCTATAAAAGAGTGGATAATCAGAATCTAAGAATTATTATTCTATGTCTAGGTTTAGAAAAAGTTAGGTAATTAATGGTGTTTATTTTTTTTTGGTTTGTTCCTAGTGAGTTTTTGCTAACTGTAGTCTTGGGAGAAATTCTAAATAAGTGTTTCTTTGTGTATTCCCATTGATGACTCTACACAAACTCGGAATTCAGTGGCAGAGCCAGAGCCTTTCTACATATTAAAATACACACGAGTCTTCTTAGGTTATCATCCACCTTTATCCAATAAAAATCAAGTAATAATTTATCCATAGTTTCTTAAGAAAACATTTTCTATTCTATGTGGCTGCTTAGGTCACCTTATGAGGTTTTATAAGATAGACTACCAAAAAGGGATATTTTAGTAGAATATTTTAAGCTAATTAGTAAATTTTTTAGAAGATTCTAGACATTAGAACACTTTACATAGGTCTCAGAGTGAATATTTTCATGCATTACAAGAGTTTCCAGGTGTCCTGGATAGCCATCCAATATGTTATCCCTGACATCATAGTCTAAAATAATCTTGTTTCCCAATGCTATGACATTTTATTTTTTTTTAAAAAAATGGATAACATGGTCGCCTAGTTTTATTTGTATTTGTTTGGTTGTACCTTAATCATGTTAACTCTTGAATGATTATATTTCCTCCAGATTGGTTTTGGTTCTGGGTGGTGCCTATTTGGATATACTCTACCATAGTGAATTCTGAATCAGGATATGTTTTGTTTAGTGGTTTTATTTTCCTTGGTTGGTATCTTTTTCTGTTCGATCATAATATATTGAAAATTCCACTTATTTAAACTATATTTCTAGTCAGTTACTTAGTGGTGGGGATATCTATTGTGGGTCTTATTGATGTCTCATATTAATCTGATGAGCCATGACTTGGGATGTTTGGAGGTCACACCAATGTTAGAGGTTTTGTTCTGATTTTTGAGTTGTTTCATATTGGGAATTGGTGTTCAAAAAAATCATAAATTGTGTGAATATCATCATGGAAATAACTTGTGGTGAAGACAATTTCAATGATCCCTATATGAGGGAAACCACTTTTCCCTATCCCACCAAACTATGATAATATTGCTAGTTGGTTAGCCTTGGTAATGGGCCATGAGAAGGATTCTTGTGAATATTCTAAAGAGGTTGTGATGTTTTTGTCATGGTGATTTCTATATTATAGGCCAGGGTGATCTTTTATTTCAGTTATTTTTGGATATATCTATTCTTTGTTGTTGTTACTTTCATTTTGTGGTTCATTTTTTGGCCTTGTTAATTTTTCATTCGATGTCGAGTAGGTTCCCTAAGGATTGTCTTACCAGCTTCTTATGGTATTGGAGTTTTATTTTATGGATGGTAAGTGAGTCTTAAATCATTGTTCGTTCAATGGTTGAGGATTTGTTTTCATGGAGTTCATATTTTCTTCTTGTTTTGAATATCAGTGTCTTCTGGTAATTTCTTAGGGAAGAATTTGTAATGGTTTTGAGAAATATCACACACCATCCCAGATTTTTTTACTATTTTCTGTTATTCATAATTATCATTAATTATTCTTAAATATTATAAATTATTAAATTTTATTCAGTCTTATTTTTGAGTTTTGGGCCATATATGGTTTTAAATTTTAATTTTTTGGATTTTCATCATGGGTGCATGGTTGGAAATCAATAAGTAGAAACCGTGCACAAATCATGTAGTTGTCTCTCTAGTTTTCAATAGATCTGACCGCATAAATATTATAAAGTTTCTTTTACTATGTTCCACACCCATGAAAGATTTCTAGAGGCCTAGAGTGGGATGCATAGTTGGTTCATGGTTTCCCTGTCATTGCAACCAAACAGTGCAAGCTAGAAAAAAACATAAAAAGTATAAGGTAAAGGAAAGAAAAAACTCTTCTTATTATCATTATATTATTATTATTATTATTATTATTATTATTCCTACTATAATTATTTAGACCCATAAAGGGTAATTTTACCTTAACCCTCACCACTCGCATGACCTAGTCCCATCCCATATTCCCCTTGTGTGTGTCATCCCTTACCAAAACCTCATATCCATGCTGATTTCCCTCGTATTTCAGTTGTGATATTCACTAGTAAGTGTTCCCCTTCCACTTCATTACTCTTCCTTATTCATTTCATGTTTTATCCTTCCTTTTGTGGTGAATTATATGGAAAATCCCAAACCCTAATTTTGTTTTTTTTGTTTCCTATGGTTCATGGGGTTCAAATAAGTTTATATCTAGCCATGACCGTTTATAGAACCAAGTTTTCCACGGTTTTTTTGTAGTGTTTCATCTAATTTCCATTATAGCTCAATTTTTAATTAGGTATTTGTTAATTTTTTGAGTTTCTGGTATTTTACTGTATTCCTAGGACCTATTTGGTATACCTTTGGTATTTCAT
This sequence comes from Viscum album, assembly GCA_963277665.1. NCBI lineage: Eukaryota > Viridiplantae > Streptophyta > Magnoliopsida > Santalales > Viscaceae > Viscum > Viscum album. The sequence goes on along the minus strand of OY728143.1, from coordinate 1,663,991,035 downwards.
TCATGAAGGTGACTTACACACCTATACATGGGTAAAGAATATATATACACCTTCTTTTTTACATATTCCCTCTTGTGTAGGGGAAAATATACATTGCATCTAGGGGTATATATATAGGTTCATATGTGTGTAAGTGTGAAAAGAGATTTTATTTTGATTCCATGTACCTCTTTGGGATGGGTTTGAATTCTCATCATTGTTAGCAACATGTTTTGATGTAAGTTCCCAATTTTTGATCATTTAATTTTAATTTTTTAATTTCATGAGTATTTTAATAGCATTTTTTACTATTTTGTGGAATATATATTCTATAAAACATTTGTCACATTACTTGGAAATGGTGTTTCAATTTTTTACTTAATTTACCTTAGCTTCCAATTGGGATAATTCTTATTAAAAATAGCATTATTTTTTAATTTAATGTGTTTTTATAAAATGTTGGGGCCCTATTGGCACTCTGAATTATTTTATAAAAATATATAATCCCTCTTATGTAATTCCCATTGATATGTAAATTTGGTGTGTGTTATTAATGTGTGATTTAGGAGATTTTCCTAGTAAAAAGGAATGTTAATGGTATTTTTGAATTAAAAAGGGGTTGTGATTACGGAGGGGGATTGGTGGTATGAAGTTGATTTATGTCTTTCTGTAATTTTAGGACATGTATGTACATTACAATTTAATAAAAATCACCACTATTTAAGTAGGGAACATGAGATTACTTGGTATCTAGGTGGGAATATTATGATAAGTATGCTAGGAATGACCCACCATACATAGAAGGATAATGATACAACACTAACTGAACTATGATAAAGGTGATTGGTCATCTAAAGTAGGATACATAATGTTGATTACGTGGGAGATGACCAATAATATGAGGATCCTAGGACCCCACTAACCAAGTTTCATAGGGTTTCACAATGGTGATTTCACTCATGAAACCAGGTTCATATGTATGAAACCTTCAACTTTTTTCTAATTTCATTATAAAGTAACCCCCCCATCTTTCTTTCATCCCAAAAAAATGGTTTTCCACTTGTAACCTTTTATAAAACTTTTCCTAAAAGTTCTTCCATGCTTTGAAATCTATTTTTGAAAATATAATTGAATGAATTTTTTTTTAAAATGGGATATTGTTACTTGTTTTCCCTAAATGAGTAGAGAACATTGTTTTTCTATGCCTTTTTTCAAACCATCATGAAGTTGATATCTCTTTAAAGGTAAGGCATAGGTAGTAGATTATCTGGATGACACTATTTTGTTTTAATACTCATGATTATTCCTCTATCTATTCATATATTCTGGTGAATCCTCCGTCTTGATATAAGTCTCCATGAAACAACATTTGTTTAGTGGATGAGTTTTACCTATGGGGTTATGTGGAGGTATGTCTAGTTTTTACTTTAATATATTCAGTTCCTCATTACTTTTACACTACTAGTGTTTATTAAATAGTTCCTTTTTATTGTTTTTTAATTTTTTCGAAAATTTTTTGGCTAAACCATTGCTAATTTTTTATATTTTATTCCTGACACTAGATTCAAGGACTAAAGGATTGAGAATTCCTCTCAGACATTATTGCAGGCCAAATATGGTGACCACTTTGGGGTCAAACCAGGTTGGTTTTAGGAAACTACATCCCATGCATCAATGTAAATGTAATAGAATAAAACCTTAGAAAGTGAACCCCTTTTAATTTAATATATGTTCCAATACCTAAAGTATCTATGATATTGGAATGGATTATAACTATTTAAAGTGAACCCCCTTACAATACCAATGGATGAGGCCCAACACAAAACCTTCCAAAAATGTACCCAATAATCCCATATACTACATATAAAATCAATTTAAAAGCACTTTAAATTTTAAATATATATATATATATATAAACAAAACATTATTCATAAATATAATGCTATAAAAATTTATTCAATAATCTATTTTCATGATGCTTTGATAATACCTTTTCTCTCACTAAAACAAGGGGAAAATCATCATTTATCAAAAACCAATTTACACACCCAAGTAAATTAGTCAAGAGTCACGCCAATTTATTTTGAACAACATTTAATGAATCAATATAATTCAAGGTTCATCCATTGTTGACTATATACGGAACCACCTACCTCAAATCTAATTGTACACCAACTGTGATGAGACCTACAAAGAAAAAAAATAAAAGGAATGAAAGAATAATGGATGGAGGCCCTTACATTGATTATCGTATATTATAATCAAATTATATAACAAAAATTGTTTGTAGAGAATATATATCAACACATACCTCAATAATCCCATGCATCACAACCAATTGACATAAGATCTAGCCTATGGAAGGAAATAGAATACACCAATCAATAGAGGATTGAGTGAGATCATATCCTAGTCAATAAAATCTAATATTGTACCTCTTAACTACTACCAAACCATGATATCATAATGTAATGGTATATTGAATTATCAATCTTAAAAAATATGACCAGCCAAACAACTAGGAGATCAATGTGCTAAAAGGGAAACCTGTAAGGGAAGGATCCATATAAAATCACATGGTGCATCCCTATGGTTCAAAGAATATTGGAAGAAGATAAATGAGATGTACAAGGGGAAATCAACACATATAAATCCAATGGAAAAAAACTTTTCATGGAATCAATTAGAAATTCATAGTAGGAACTCTTGGGATGGCCTGTAGGCCGAAAAACACATATCCATTCTATAAAAACCCAATAGTTAAGTTCACATTGTGAATAGAAAATGCAGGAAATGAAAGTATTTCACATACAAAAGCATATTCATGGATTCTTAAAAAGAGTAATATGCCTCATGATTTTATAATTCATGGCTTGAACCCGCTCCTGTACCCATCTCCTAACCCAAGTCCTTTAGAAAACCTACAATTCACCTCTGACAACGTCCAAACCGAATGTATGACCTCTTAAACTTTAAAAAAAAAATTCCTTAGAATTTATGTTACAATTCTCCAAATCTTAGGATTTTATACCCCCAGTAAGTTATTTGGTAGAATAATTCTTTGGAAATAGGTGACGCCATTGCTTCCTTGTTAATTACTCATGTTCCCAAGTCTCATGGGAATATGATCTATGTTTCCAAATCACATTAAAAATAGAATATACTACCTAAGAAAGACATTCATTTGAAAATATATTATATCCACTGGTTTATGAATAATGAAACATCTGTTTGAAAGTTAATCTCTTCCCAACTCAAAACATGGGATGGATCGGGGTGGAACTTCTAGAGACAATATATAAAGAAAACATCATTAATAACTATCAACTATGTTGGTAATGCTAACCAATAAAAACACGTATCCAACCCATGGAGTAATATAATATGATCCAATATATCTTAGAGACAACTTTCACTATTTCCCAAGTCATAGGTTACCTAAGCGAAGAGAAACATTTAATAAAACTCATCCACCAATGGAAAACATCAATAAGTAGTGATGATGATTCACATATGAATTTTGATGAACCTAATTTTTAACTAAGAATTGACATATATAGTAATTTTTCATCTATGTATCTTGAATGAGACTTGATCCTACAATAGAGGCCTCTCCCATGACTATCAAAAAAAGAGGTTACCTGTAAGGGTAACCATACAAATCCTGAAAGGTTTCCATTCTGATTAATGACTTGTAACATTTATTATATATAAATTTGACCATTTATAGATGGTTGTATCATGATCTATTAAAATCCAAGACACAATCATGAATCATATCATATTGATTATGTATAGTACTCTATATCATTTGTTTTGTCTTTGGATGGTAAGTTATATTCAATCTTGACTTGAGTACTCATCGCTTGTCTGATACTCTTTCTAAATTGGGAGGTAATCCTGGGATACCTATTAAAGACAATGGTAGAGGGAAACCCATGAAACTTAAAATCACATGGATGTATAGCTTACCCAATTCATTAACCTTTTAGGGTCCTTGATCAAAATAAAATTATCCAATTACATCAACTGGTCATCCACCACCCATATATAATTATTCCCTAGGGGATTCCGTTATAATCCAACAGTGAAGTCCATAAACACATCATACCATTTCCCAATAAATAATTAACGAGGATAAAGCAAACCGAAATGCTTTAGGTTCTCTTAATTTACTTGACAGAAGGTGTAATAGTGGGATACATAATCACCATTGCAATTCTTCATACTCGATCACCAGAAATCCCACCTAATATATTAATACTTCTTCATAGTTCTAGAGTGAATAAAACATGATGCACTATAACAATAATACAACACTGGATTTTTCAGGTTTGATGGGAAAATAAACTGGTCCCTAAATTAGATAATACCTTTATAAGGGAGATAGAAAATAGAAATGGTATGCCAACCAAATAAGGTATTCATGATTCCTCTGAACTCAACATCATACCATTGGTCCTATAGAATATACACAATGAGAGATTATGAAAATTTAAAACTAGTTATAACCATATTTGAATCATCCACTTACATGTCTAGATGTAACTGGGTCAAAATAAATATAAGTCTCTAATCCTCCTTTTATTTTAAGATAGTCTAGGATGGAAAATTCCTACTGAGTTTGTCAGAAACAGAATTCCCTTTCCTAGGAGTTTAAGGGACAAAAAAGTAAAATTTATAGAGGTATTAGACCTGCCACATATGTTTGAGATTAGCAACCTCCAAAAAAATTATATAGATAAGACTTTTATGGTCATAGAAAGCCATAAACCACTCCCCAAAAAGATAGTTCCACCAACAATTAACCAAATACATAACAGCATCATGCTCCAAATCATGGGTGGGGTAGTTTTTCTCATGTGGAAGAGGATAAAAAGAGCCATATGACATGAAATGATCATCCTTCATAAGAATACTACCCATAAAACTACCAAAATAATCATAGCATACCACATACCCATTACTGGGATAAGGCAATATCAGAATATGACATGATTTTAATATATTTTTCAACTCATCAAAAGAACTCTAACACTTAGTGTCCAAATTATATTTCACCTATTTATTGGTAAAAGAAATCAATAGTTTTGTTAAAATTTTAAAATACTTGACCATCCACTGATAGTATCCAACCATGCCTAGGTAGCTCTATATATTGAAGATGTTCTGTAGTTCCTCCCATTAAAATACAACCCCCACCTTCTTAGGATTACCTGAAAGGTGATATTTTGAAATCATGTTCCCCAATAATTTCACATTTCATATCCATAAATTTTGTTCTTATTTCTTCACATATAGTTGGTAACTTCTCAAGATTTACAAAACATGATCCATATGGTGTTCATTCTCATGATTGGATCTCGAATAAACCAAGATATCATCCACGAATATCATGAAAAAATTTTCTATATAATGATGAAATATCTGGTTTATCTAGTCCATAAAAATAACAAAGTTTTAGATAGAACAAAATGGATTTAAATATATTTAAAATGTTCACACCTTCTCCAGAAAGAAGTTTTCAGGATATTAGACTCTTGAACTCGTGGCAGGTCATTACCCAGCTAAAGATCGATATTTAAAACCCATTTTCCCTCCTAAACTAATAAAATCGGTTATACACATAGGGAAAATGTTAATTAGTCTTAACAATCATCTGATTTAGTTTTTGATATTCTTTAAAGAGACACAAATATCTATTGGACCTTTTGGGAAGACTGTAGGGGATGCACATACTGTAACACAAGAAAAAACAATGACTTTTCTAATAAGATCGCCCAAATAATCCTTGATATCTTTCATATCTATAGGTTATATATGATAAGATCATATCACGATTTTTTACATACCTCTAAAGAGGTCAATCAATAAATCTTCATCCCTTTTCGGAGGAAGACTAGAAAATTCAATTGGGAAAACATTGAAAAACTCTCTAATGACTAGGGGAATATGTAACACCCTGAGATATTATGAGAAGTATTCTTTGATGTCTTGGTTTTTATGATACACCATGATTGTATTTCTCTATACGTAAACCCGTATTAGCTTGCAGTATATGAAAACACTATTCTGTAATTTTTTTGCACGGAAGAGCGAACTTCCTCAATAGCGTGTGTTGTACGCAATACCAAGTTTCACTTAACAATTATATATTGTTATAATATTATAAAGTAACCGTTATGAATAGTAGTAACTAAATTTAGAATTTTATGATATTATAATTAACTGTTACACATTTTATTGAACATGGTATGAGAATAAAATTAATATTTTGGGTAAAATAAGTATTTTTCATGAAATACAGTTTTTCTGCCTGTTGATGGCGCACCCATTTTAAATATAATTTTTAACAAGTTTATAATTTTAATTTTACAAAAAAACATCTTATTTTAAATTAGGATATAAAAATTCTCGTTGGATAATGTTTTGATATTTTTCTGACAACGTTCTAATTTTGGTGAACAGTAAAAACATACTGAATTTTACTTAAAAACAAATTTTTTACATCAAGATAATTTATATAATTAAATTATATTAGTAAATTCTTTTAACGTATAAATAGAATATATTTTTACCATTTAATATAATGTATGTCATTATCATTAATTTTATATTGAATTCATAGGTAAAATCAATTCAATCTTTTGCAATGTTTTAAACCAAAACCCATTTTTTCACCAACGAGATTAATTTTAAATTAATTACATCAACTTATATGTTTTCAATTTGGAAAAATTGATTCCATATTTAGAATCAGTAGGTCCAAATTATTTTAATATGATACTTTTTATTTTTGGGCATTATTAATAGTAACTACGATATATTTTATTTTCCACAGTTAAAGGTAAATTAGGTAATTAGGGGTAAAAATAATATTATAAAATTACCCTAAAACTTGTCTTAATATAATTGGATGATTATATTTCTTCCTAAAATATACTTGGGTCAAAATGGTATCTATTAAGACCTTTAATTTATTTTATTTAAATGAAAGTGAAATATGCCTCACTCAAACTTTAATAATTAAATTATTTTTAATATAACGTTATACAGAATATAAATTCGGCTAGAAACACTCATTTGGAAGATAAAATGTTTTTATTTATCATGGTAATTTATTTGTAATTTTTAAGAAATATATAATTACCTTAATAGCTTATACATTAATGATGTAGAGATTATTTATTTAGATAAAAATAAATATTATAGTTTTTATTAAACTAATAATACCCATAAAATTCCTAAATACCTAACCAAAAATTATTTTCCGTGTAAATATAAACCATAATCATTAAAAGGTAAAATTTTTGACTATTTGGATCCTTATAATAGCGATTATGACACTTATATTATTTTATTTTAAATGATGTCAAAGTTTCCACCTTCATAATCTAATAAATATAATAATTTAAATGTTGTGATTTTAAGATTATAAATTAGAGAAAAAGTACTATTATGGAATATATTCGATTTATATGCATCATAGTATTTTATTTTTAATTTTTATGCAACAAATAATTATATTAAATAATTATACAAAAATGTTGTAGTAGTTATTCTATTACTGGGAAAAATCAAATAAATGGTTTAAAAAATATTAAAATAAATGTTATATGAACAAATTAATGTTATAAATGAATTTTTTAGATGAATATTAAATTTTAGAAACCTGTTAAATATTTTTTTTGAATATATTCTCTGTGGGGATTTTATTAAAATTCAAATAAATGAATTGTGTCAAAATTGACTATATTGATATTTTATAAAAATAACATATTATTAAATTGTTTAAAAATCAAAAAAATATTTAAAAATTAAAAATTGAAAATTATATGGTCTAACATGTCATAAATTATCCAATTATGGGAAATTCACAAAACATAAGTAATTATTCATAACAATTCAAAATTTATAATATTATTACCACAAATAAAATTAAATAGATTAAATAAGAATAAATCAAGTTGATAAGGTTTAAAATAAATTCCCAACATGTCTAAATTGTATTGGAAGATGATATTACAACCCTATCACATCTCATCTTCTAATTTGAGTCATTTTGGATGTTTTTAGGTGGGTTTTTAGTTTATTATAAATTAATATTTTAGAGGTTTTCAAAAGTGCCCCATCCTCTCTTATAAAAGGTCACCTCCTCCCTCTACACTTCACAACATTTTGAGCCTTAAATCTCGGACAAAACCTGCCCATTTCTAGACTCCACTTCCATATCAACATACTAGAGGGTTTGGTCTTCTTCAAAGACCATCTTTATGCCCTAATAAGAGGTTTAGAATAGGCGCGTCAAAGAAGAGTTAATATCCTTTACCGATTCTTTAACATTTATGTCTTCTTATACTTTATCTTATTTATTAGTTTCATTACAATGTAATAACATCAGTATCACTCATATACTAATATTTTATTACAAAAATGAAATAAACCTATTTGAACTTCTATCCATCCTACAGAAAATAAAATCATCGTGTGTGCGTACGTACAAATTACCACCTCCACATCGTGGTGTAATCTATTTTTCCACCACCACCTTACCTGGATGGGTATAATGGAGTAAATAATAGCTATATATTATTATTATTACATGATACTAATTATGATATATGCTATCATCCACTCCAATACCATTCAATAATTATGAGAACGATATCGTCCCTCGTGCGTACATACGACTTACTGTCTCCACGGAGCGATCTGATTTGTTCTACAAGATCTTCATTAAACCATGATTATATAAATGAATTGAATGATTAAATCTGATATATATTATACTAATACCATTATGTAAATGATTTTTCTATAACCTAAAAAGGGGAATAAGAATTTATTCGACAAAACATGCATAACAACATAAAGCAATGAACACCCGAATAACAAGTAGAAATGAAATATTACTAATAAGAAGATAAGAATATGACCATATATGATATCATAACAATGAATATGATTCTGTAATAAGTCAATGACCTTATGTAAATAATTATATAGTAGTTTCGGATACGTACAAATCATATCGGACCTAAAAAATAGAAAATCTCATAATCTCATTTTTATCCGAGATTGTTTATATATAAGAATTTACTGGGGAATATTTATCATCCAGATCTATGTTTCCTAAATATGTAATATTATTTATATGCTCCTAAATTTTTTTTAAATCAATTTTTTTTATTGGTGAATTTTTAGTAAAATATATGAAATAAACTTTTTTCATTTTCATTATTAGATACTTATTGACTTTTCCAGAAAAATTATCAGAAGAATGTTTATTTTTAACTTATACAGCATGAATGGATTTTTATGATTTCATAGAACATTATTTCCATGAAGCTTCCTTGACATGTTTTCAATTTTATTTTAATTTAACTCCTTTTGGTTTAAGTATAAGTATAGGTTATAGTTCTATTATTACATTTATTTGATTATTTTATGAAGGAATTATTTTTATAAAGTTCTTTTATCTTATATGGATTATATTATGATGGCATGATGTTTAAGAATCCCATTTTAATTAAATTGGTTATGCTATGATGTATGATTTATGATTTTGTGCAACACATAAAAATGGTTTCATTATTATATGGGTGGGACCTATATCTACCTCCAATGAGTTGGGTAAAGATTTATATCTCATGAGATAGACATGGCTGGAATGCAATGTAATCTGGTTCAGTAATATAGGGCTGGAACAGCAAGTAAACCAGGTTCAGTAATGGACTTTGTCCACTATGATGGTCTTGGAAGTAGTGCCTTGGCTGCTATGGAAATCATAAAATGTGCTTAATTGTATGCCACAATTACATGTTTTATGCACATGCTATTTTATCATGATTTATGTTTATTTATGATCTATGCCTTACATACTACCAAGATTTATTTCACAACTCATGATTTTGCTGTTTAAACTTTATGTTCGTGTTTTCAAGTTCAAATGCATATGGTTTGTTTTATTTTCTCCATTCTTAACCTTACTGAGCATTTGAGCTCACTCTTTATATGTTTTATTTTCCCAGGGATATAAATAAAGGTTTTAGGTAAGAAATCAAAATGAGAAGATCTTTATGGGAGATGTTGAAGATCATTCATGATGATTAGAAGATTATGTTCCATGTTTCCAAAGACACTAAACTGTTACGGTCCTTGGGTGTCTGTTTTTTTGTTATGTATTAAGTATTCCAGAAAACTAAAGTAAAGTCCATGTATGTCATGCTTTGGGTCTCTAAAGTTGGTATCAGAGGAAAATTTTAGTTAACCTTTGGAAACTAGGATGGAAAAACATTAGTGAGATTCCTAGAGATATTTCTAAGGTATGTCTATGGATTTCCCTAAGGTTAAGTATAAGTATAGGTTATAGTCCTAGAATAATGGTAACGATACTAGAATTAAAGCGAATATGATAGATATTGAAGGTAATCCCCCTTTATTATGTTGTTTTCCTAGCATGATTTTTTCCTCTCACACTATTCTTTTTGGGTTTTTCAAAATGGCTGGAAACAGGATGATTCATGTTAATAGAGAATATGATGGTCAATGGAATGATATTATTCATGAGAAACCAAATGAAAAGGGATTTTAAAGTTAACACATCGTTGTCATGAATAATCAGATATATCTTAACATGATCATTAATCTAAACATTGGTAGGTTTCCTGACTCGTATAATAAGAGAAGGATAGTGTTTTATGATGATCATATGGGAAAGAAAGTTTAATTTCCCTCATGTAAATCCTGTAGGAAGATGCATTAAGGATAATGTTTCAAAGGAACTGGAAGATGCATTGGGTGTGGAAAAGAAGGACACAAAGCTAGTAATTGCAAAGTAAAAGGCTCAGTTAACATAGTGGACAAGGATAATGATATTTCTAAGACATTAACAATGGTTAAATGTCTTAAATGTGGAATGTAAGGGCATTATGAAAACCAATTCCCTAAGAGAAAAAATCTCATGAATAGAATCATCATGGTTATATGGTTAGTATTTATGTGGATGATGATGAAGAAACTACAAATGATATATGAGTTGAAAGAAGTGTTGAGGAATAAAATGATAAAGCTCAGTCAGTGGTTTAAGAAGGTTGTGGAATGATTGTATGTTTATCAAGAATAATGTATGGTACTATGGAATAATGAAAAATATAAGGATTGTTACACTATTGTTTTTCCTAAAGTACTTAAAAGTATATGTTGAATGGTACCATTAACAATGAAAGGTTATTCAGATATTTTTGGAATGTAGATGATATGCGCATAATGAAAGGATAAGGAGATAATGAGATGTTTGATAGTATTAAAGAGCTCATGACTGGTATAAGGCAAAAGTGACATCATGGTTTGAGTAAATAGAAATTTTGAGATTTTGGTATGTGGAAAGGGTTAACTTTTGACAAAATTCATGTTTTCACTAAGGTTCAATGGGTTTTAATTTTTTAATAGAATACATGATTAAGGTATTCACATGTTTTGAATGTGACCAACAACATGATATATCTTATGATATATGGGGGATAAGTGATGGTATTCACATTTTTGATAGATGAACTTTTTAGTAATCATTTTCTTTATAATATGAGATTGGATATAAGTATTTTGGATAAGCCTAACGAATGGAATGGATTAAGTTGTACATCAGATATTATTGTTTAAGGATAGAAATTTTTGATATTATTTCTAAAATTTTTTAGAAAAAAATAACTCGTAGAACGAGCGACAACCTGTTACATCGGACAAAGATGCGGGAATCGAACCCAAAACCGAAGTGTGACAGGCCTTTATCACCTAACAATGTCCTACAAGAAGTCCCTGGTTAGTAGAAATTAGTTTTATTTTATTAAGTGGGAAGATATATGTAGTATAAGTCCATTTTTGGAGCCATGTATGATTAATATCTCCAAATATGGACTTATGTATATTGAATAACTTTTTCTCACCTTTTTTTTGAGATAGATGGAATGACCTGTCATTCTATCACGTGATCTTCTAACACTTCACGAGTGACAAAATTCAACTTTATTTCATTAAGATATGAAGTGGAAATATTTCCAGGAACGACTAGCGGTGAGATTGTACCAAAATCAAGTTAGTATTTCTTCTAATTAAAATTCTTCAGCTTTAGGGAAATGAACTTGAAAACTAAAAATTTTGTCCTAGTACCCTCATATCCGATGAATCAGATTGTAACTTAGATCATCACACATTTATTTCTTTTTTATTATTGGATTTTTCATAGCCATGTTCTCTACCACTCTCCATCAGAACATGATGGTTAGATTTCTCTTCCATATCCATGTTTTCACCTATGTTCTACTATGTGGAAACCCAGTGATGATTTACTTTGGGTAACCATTATGTTTCATACTTTAGTTTCTAAAACTATGTTTTATTATTCCTTTTTACGATGTGGGTTTCTATGAAAGAAACATTCAAGTAATAAACGATTTATAACCCCGATGAATTTCGAGGGGGAAATTCATTTTAAGTGGGGTAGAATGTAACACCCCGAGATTTTATGAGAAGTATTCTTTCATGTATTGTGTTTTATAATACACTGAGATTAGCTTGCACTATACAAAACACCATATTAGCTTGTAGTATATGCAAACACTATTCTTGGCTTGTGTTGCACGCAAGAGAGACCATCCTCAATAGCATGTGTTGTATGCAATACCAAGTTTCCCTGAACAATGATATGTTATTATAATATTATGAACTAACTGTTATGAATATTAGAAACTAAATTTTGAATTTTATGACATTATAATTCATCATACACATTTTATAGAATATGGTATGAGAACAAAATAAATATTTCAGGAATAATAAGTATTTTTCATAAAAATGCAGTTTTGTCGTCTTTTGATGGAACACCCATTTTAAATATAATTTTTGAAAAGTTTATAAGTTCAATTTTATAAAATAAACTTCTTCTTTTGAATCAGGATATAAAAATTTTCATTGGATAAAGTTTTTATATTTTTCTGACAACATTCTTATTTTGATGAATAGTAAAAACACGCTAAATATTATTAAAAAACAACTTTTTTCATCAACATTATTTATATGGTTAAAATTTAATATTAAATTGGTTTAAAGTATAAATAGAACCTATTTTTACCATTTAATATAATTTATGTCCTTAGCATTAATTTTACATTTAATTTGTAGTTGAAATCAATTCAATCTTTTGCAATGTTTTAAACAAAAACCCATTTTTTTCACCAACAAGATTAATTTTAAATTAATTACTGGAACTTCAGTGTTGTGAATTTGGAAAAATGGATTCAATATTTGGAATCAGTATGTCCACGTTATGTTAATAGTCTATTTTTTATTTTTGGGCATTATGAATAGTAACTGCGGTAAATTTTATTTACCATAGTTAAAGGTAAATTAGGTAATTAAGGGTAAAAATAATATTATAAAATTACCCTAACACTTGTATTAATATAATTGGATTATTATATTTCATCATAAAATATACATGGGTCAAAATGGTATCTATTAGAACCCAATTTTATGTAATTCAAACCTTTAATTTATTTTATTTAAATGAAAGTGAAATATGTCTCACTCAATCATTAATAATTAAATTATTTTTAATATAAGGTAATACAGAATATAAATTCGGTTATAAATACTCATTTTAAATAAAAAAAAATTTTATTTATCATGGTAATTTATTTTTAATTTTTATAAAATATATAATTACTTTAACAGGTTATACATTAATGATGCAGAGATTATTTATTTTGTGAAAATTCAATAATATAGTTTGTATTAAACTAATAAAACCCATAAAAGTCCTAAATACCTGACCAAAACTTATTTTTCGTATAAATATAAAGCATAATCATCCAAAGGTAGAATGGTTGAAAATTTGGAGCCTTATAAAAGTGATTATCACACTTATATTATTTTATTTTAAATGATGTCAAAGTTGCCACCTTCATAATCTAATAAATAAAACAATTTAAATTTTGTGATTTTAGGAAGATAATTAGATTAAAATTATTCTTATAGAATATATTAGATTTATCTACATCATAGTATTTTATTTTTAATTTTTATGCAACAAATAAGTATATTAAATAATTATACAAAATGATGTAGTAATTATTTTAGTAAAGGAAATATCAAATAAATGGTTTTAAAAATATTAAAATAATTGTTATATGAACAAATTAATGGTTTAAATGAATTTTTTAGAAGAATATTACATGTTAGAAATCTGTTAAATATTTTTTTTAAATATATTCACAGTGTGGATTTTATTAAAATTCAAATAAATGAATAGTGTTAAAATTGACACTATTGATATTTTATAAAAATTACATATTATTAAATTGTTTAAAAATAACAAAAAATATTTAAAAATTACAAATTGAAAATTATATGGTCTATAATTTCATAAATTATAATATTATTGACAATTCACAACCCATATGTAAGTATTCATAACAATTTAAAATTTACAATATTATTACCACAAATAAAATTAATTATATTAAATAAGAATAAATAATGTTGATAAGGATTAAAATAAATTCCCAACATGTCTAAATTTTATTTTCTGATGCGATTACAACCCTATATCATCTCATCTTATAATTTTAGTCATTTTTGATGTTTTAGGTGGGGTTTTAGTTTATTATAAATTAATATTCTAGAGGTTTCCTAAAGTTCCCTCCCCCTATCTTATAAAAGGTGACCTCCTCCCTCTCCACGTAACAACATTTTGAGCCTTCAATATTGACCAAATCATGACCATTTCTCTTATCCACTTCCATATCAACATACTATAGTTCATGGTCTTCTTCAAATACCAACTTTAATGCCCTAAGAGGAGGTTTAGAAGAGGCGAGTCAAAGAAGAGGTAATATCCTTTACCGATTCTTTCAAAATTATTTCTTTTTATACTTCATGTTCTTTATTTGTTTAATTATAAAGTAATAACATCAGTATCACTCATATACTTATTTGTTATTATAAAAATTAAACAACCCTATTTCTCCTTCTATCCATCCTACGGAAAATGAAACCACCGCGCCTGCATACGTACGGAATACCGTCTCCACGTCGTGCTGTAATCTGTTTTTCCACCACCACATTACATGGATGGGTATAATGGTGTAAAAAATAGATATATAAGATTATTATAACATTATAATAATTCTTATATATTCTATCATCCACTATAATACCATTCAATAATTATGGGAACAATATCATCGTTCATGCGTACGTACGGATTACCGTCTCCATGGTGGGATGTGATTCGTTCTACATGATCTTCATTACGACATGATTATATAAATGCATTGAATGAATAAATATGATATATATTATACTAATACCATTTAGTAAATTATTTATCTATAACCTAAAAAGAGTAATAATAATTAATTCTACAAAACACGCATAAGAACATAGAGCAATGAACACCCAAATAATAAGTAGTAATGAAATATTACTAATAAAAAGATAAGAATATAAACATATATGATATCATAACAAATAATATGATTCTGGAATAAGTCAATGACATTATTTAAATCATTATAAAGGAGGTTTGGATATGTAAAAATCATATCATACCTAAGTTAAGGTAAAATCTCACAATTTCATTTTTATCCGAGCTTGTTTATACTTCAAAATTTACTGGGGAATTTTTATCATCCACATATATGTTTCCTCAATATGTAATATTATTTCTATCCTCCTACATAATTTTAAAATAAAATTTGGATTATTGGTTAATGTTTTGTAAAATATATGAAAGAAATATTTTGTAGTTTTCAGTATAAGATACTTATTGACTTTTTTGACAAAATTACGGGAAGAATGTTTATTTTTAACTTATATGGAATGAATGGATTTTTATGATTTCATAGAAAATTATTTACATGAAGATTAATTTACAAGTTTTCAAGTTTATTTTTATTAAACTTCTTTTCGGTTAAAATTTTATGTCATGTTGAGAAAGGAAAAATGTTTTTGAAGAAGAAAGGATATTTTCCTTAGGAATGAAGTTTAAGTGTTTTATCAAAATTATTCTCCATCTAAGATAATATAGGGTTAAGTTTATATCCCTATTATTACAATTATTTTGATTATTTTATGAAGGAATTATTTTTATGAAGTCTTTTTATCTTATATGGATTATGTTATGATGGCGTGATGTTTAAGAATCCCATTTTTATTAAATGGGTTATGCTATGATGTATGATTTATGATTTTATGGAACACATAAGAATGGTTTAATTATGATATCGGTTGGACATATATCTCCCTCTAATGCATTGGGTAAATATTTATATCTCATGAGATAGACATGGCTGGAACGGCAAGTAAATCTGGTTCAGTAATACAGGGCTGGAACGACAAGTAAACCCGGTTCAGAAATGGACTTTGTCCACTATGATGGTCTTGGAAGCAATGCCTTGGCTGCTATTGAAATCATAACATGTGCATAATGGTTTGACAGAGTTATATGTTTTATGCCCATGCTATTTTATCATGATTTATGTTTCTTTATGATCTATTCCTTACGTACTACCAATATTTATTTCCCAACTAAAGATTTTGATGTTTAAACTTTATGTTCATGTTTTTGATTCCTAATGTATATGGTTTGTTTTATTTTATCCATGCTTACCCTTAATGAGAATTTGAGATTACCCTTTATATGTTTTCTTTTCCCTAGGATATAAAGAAAGGTTTTAGGTAAGAAAACAAAAGGGGATGATCTTTATAGGAGATGTTGAAGATCTTTCACCATAATTAGAATATTATGTTCTAAGTTTCCAAAGACACTAAACTATTATGGTCCTTGGGTGTCTGTTTTTTTTGTTATATATTAAGTATTCCGTAGAAGTAAAGTAATGTCTATGTATGTCATGATTTGGGCCTCTACAGAATATCTCCAATTGGAAAACATCATCTGGATAAACTATAATAGAATAAAATGTACTCTAGAGATCTAGGAAAACATGTCTCAAATTACTAGAACATGAGTCATAGTACCCCCCGAACATATGATATATCCCATGGGTAGTAGAGAATGAATCATACTGGTGATAAAAATCATCCTCAACATGGTGAGAAATAATCCAATCCATCCCAACAATGAAATTGATCACATCTAGATCAATGACCATAAAATACCATACTAACTTCAAGCTAACAATAAAAAGAGAACATTTGGGAAAACTATACCCCTTCTCCTAATTATTTCCAAAAGATGTCAGCAACTCCATAATAAAGGATATGATATCCATCTAATGTTTAAGCACATCACCAAAATAAGAAGACATAAATGAGTGTAAGGCACCCATATCAAATAGATAATCTATTATAGAAGATCAATCAAGTATGGAACCTATCACAGTATTCTAACCTATATCAACCTCCACCAAAAACATATCCACCACATAAAGGTGACTCACCCCATATACATGTGTCTATATCCCTATGGGATTTAGAGAATATAATTTAGTTATGGTGGCCTTTGTTCATAATGATTCATGACTATAATTGGGCATAAACAAAGTCTGATAAAACCACTGCAGATTCCCTCGATATCCATAAGTGCTACAAATATTCATGGATGGGGGTGAGAATATTGATTATGATAGTTCCAAACAGAAAATGGAAGAATATCCAAGAGTGGGGTTAATTGTAATTATAAAGAAAATTAAATTTAATTGTTATATTAGAGTTATTAAATTAATTCAGTGTAAATAAAAAAATGGGAATGGGAAATTTTGATAGTGGTTTGGATATAAAATATAATAGTCTCCTCTTCACCCCTCTCATGAACTGATAGTGATGGAACCCACTGTATCCACTATAATGGAGTCTTACAATGAATATTTCCAACATTGTTTCACAACACAATTACAACGATTTTTACGCTCTTGTGGCTCAAACCCACAACAACCATTCCTTTATCTACATTGAGGAAAAACCCAAACAATCTACATTTTTCCCCCATGTGGAACAACTTAATGCATGACCTCTATCTGGGACTCAAAACCTAATAATCCTACATTTTAATGGGTATTATAACCCTTTACAATTAGACACATAAAATAATAATATAATTAATTAAAAAATATAGAACTAGGTGAATGCTTCATAGTCTGAGATTTGATACAATAAGAAATTATCTTGAAATAAAATATGAAATTATTTTAGTTTATCTTGGAGCGGTTGTTGATCTCTAGGAAAATATAGAATTTATATATTTCACGAGTATCCTAAACCTCATGTCTTTATCTTTTACATTCGTTTTAATAAATCATTGTATGTGGAGTTTATTTTTGTATAGTAGCTTTAGAATTTTAAATCTATTTAATCTTTTTTTCAACAAACTACTTCAGAGTTTCCTAGGAATTTTTCCCAAATAATAATCCACATTTAAAGATTTTAAAAATTACACACAGAATTTATTCTAGTCCACCTCAATATACAAAAAAATAAATAAAAACTAGATAGTAGAACTTCTTATAATAAATAATATATTATTAAATAATAATTATTAATATCATTTGAAGGATCCCTAGAAATATTGAAGATATTCCCTTCATATTTCAAAAGATTTGAATTTTCATATTTCAATTTCTAAAATTTCATTGTGAATATCTATACATTTTTTATTCCATGTAAATGACATTTAATATAAAAAAATTAAAAAAATGTTTTTATGAGTTCTTAATAATTAATAACTAATCGTAGAACTAATTAACCACTAATTTTATTCATGATAATCTTGTAGAAAATTTAAATTTGAAATATTCAAAACAATAGATCAAATTTCCAGTTTTTAAAACAACCTGTAGAAACGTTCCTACCCATATAGGCCAATTCACAATGGTGATTTTCATATAGGTGTTTTAATCTACATAAATGAATCAACATGGATGATTATGTTAATATAATACATGAATATTATTTCTCATAAGAATATTAATATAGATTATTTATATAGGTTATTCACATGGGAAATTTACATAGTAAATTCCTATTGTCAATTCCTTTAGCCCATTATTGGAAATTGAAAATATCTTTCCTTATAAATAGTTTTACCCAAATAAGGCCTTCAAAATAATATAATATACTTTGAGTCTGGTTTAATTATATTTATAATATTTCATTATCTTTCCATAGAATCAAGAATCACCCTAATCGGACTTTTATATCTCAGGTTATCGTCAATATACATTATTAAAATCATTTCGAAAAACATCAAAATTGAGATTGAAAACATGAAGTGACTTATAACCAATCTTAAAAAAAGATAGAGATTGATTCATAATTTCAGGTATTCTAATTAAATGTAGATAATTTTCTTTTTATTTCCAACACCATAACAGTTAGTCCATATATATTAATTTAACCCAAGTTATGGTCAAAATACTGATGGTGACCAAATATTGAAATTTGACTATGTGGGAGAATTGGTTATGTGAATTAGAAACATGTGTGAATTATCGACATTAATTGTTAATATGGGATATTTTAATACGTGAATTTGGTATTTGGTAAAAGTAACAAACATAAAAAAATTATATTTTAAGGTCTTAAATGATTTATTTAGAATAGGATTACAATATGAATCTTATAAAACATGTTATAATTAAACAAAAAAATTATACCTGATGATAATTTTAAGAAGTGATATATTATGAGATAATCAAGGTTAAGAGTAATTTAATTAATACATATTAAAAATTATTGAGACTTTTAAAGGAAATAAAAAGTAGAAATAATTGTAAATATCAAAATATAAGGTGTTCAAGGAGATACTCAACTTTATCCCCTTTTTGATAATTATAAAACCATGTATAATTTCAAAAATTCTCCACATTTGTGAAATTATATAAAATATAATAGTTTAATATAAAAATTTATCTCTTTGACAAAATAAATATAATATATAAAACATTCTTAAACATTAATATTCAAAAAAAAAATATCATAGAGAAACTAAAAAACTTTTATTATTATAAATTTGAGATGTATACAGTGAGAATAATTTTAAAAGATTTTTTGTGAAAAATAATGAAATACCTTTATAAAATAATATTTTATGTATTCTAAAAAATTAAACAGTAAGTATAAATTAACTAGTATGTATCAAAATATATAAAACAGTAATATAAAAACCAAATATATACATAATTTAAATTAAAATTTAATTTAAAATAGATTCTATTTTACTATAAACTAAATATAAATATAAAAATTTTACAACATAAAAAAACTAAGACTCCCCCAAAATTCATTCTACCTAAATGGTAATTTAAATCTGAATCATACAATGATCAAAATTTATTTTATTAAAATTATTAAATCCTAGGGTCTTAGTAAAGATATCATGAAGTTGATTTTAAATAAAAATATGTTCCAAATTTATATCTCTTTATTGAACCTAATCTCTAATAAAATGAAATTTAACATCAATATGATTAGACATGTAGTTTTTTAATGGATTTTAGAAATTTATATTGAATAAGTATTTTCACAAAAGATTGTAATCAAATTAAAATGGATAAAAAAAATATGAAAGTGTTTTCTTAATCCATGATGATTGATCATAACAAGATGCATCATCTAAATATTTAAATTATCTAGTTGAAATGGAAATAAAATTATTTGTTCCTTAAATCTTATGAAACTAATGATTTACTAAGTAGATGACATATACCTGATGTGATTTTTTTATCTATATTGCATCTTCTAAAATAATAATTAGATTATCCATTAATATAAAAATTAGTTTAATCAAGATAATATAAAGCAAGAGTCAAATATAATTTAATATATCAAATAATACTTTTAATATATTTAATATTACTTTCTGTAGGGTCACATTGATATCTAGAAAACATGAAAACTAATATCATTAAATATGTCCAAGATTAAATTAAATATAATAGACTTCCAATCATTCCATTATATGTTTTAACAACAACTGGTTTTCTAGATTTATCAAGATCTATCTTGCAAGTAGTACTCATATGAATATTTTCACTTTCAGATGTTTCAAAACAAAATCTCTTATCTAGTTCTTTAGAATACTTCTATTAATTTAAAAAAATACAATTATTTATTTGAAATACTTTCAAAGCATGGAATAAATTATATTACCCTATAATAATCATATCAAATTTATTATTCATCAATATTGAATATTTATTAAAATTATGTTTACATGAGGATCCAAACATAATTTCATAAAAATAAATTTTTACAACAAAAATAACATGATTAGATTTCATAATAAAAAATTTTGGATCAACCATTCCATTCTCAAAATGGAATTCAAAATAAAACTTCTTATCATTTTATATAGAGTTCATAAAAGCATCTTTTAAACCATATAATTATTTAGATAGTTTAAGAATACGATCAAGATGCTTCTTATTTCCAAACTAGCAGGATATCTAACATCTACTTATTTAGAAATATAACCATTTAGAAAATATATTTTGACATCTCTTTAACATAATTTAAATATATTAAAATAATAATAAACTAATAATATTATAAATTCTAAAAATATAGAAAAATGTGGAAAGGGTTCCTCAAAATCAATACCTTATTCTTGAGTATATCCATGAGAAAGTATTCAAGCATTATTTTTAACAATATTTCTATATTCTTCATGTTTTTTAAGGATCCATTTTCCCCCATAATATGAGAATATTTTCATGGAATGAATAAGATCAATACATTCTTTATATTAAACTGATTTAATAAATCTTTCATAGTCATGATATAATTAGAATCATTTTAATCATCATCAATATTCTTGGATATAAAAACAAAAATAAAATCAGGATAATCACAAATATTAATTCCAAATTTTCAATTTTTAAAAAATTATTCAACATTACTAATGACATTATATATAGAATGATCTCAATGAGACATCAAATTCATTTTAGGAATATGTTCATATTGAGAAGAAATATCCCCCATCAACATGATAATTTTTATCCAGAGGTTTTTCTTCTAAATTATATTCTTTAAATTAATATTCAAGTTGATCATTATCATCATCTATTTTATTCAACGATTTGTTATCAAACCTTAAATGAATTTTTTATTCAACATCCATGGTTTATTAATTATATAAACTATATTCCTTACTATTATTTTTATATACCAATAAAATAAAATCATCAAATTTTGTATCAAATAAATCTAAATAACCCATTTATAGTTAATAAAAACATTACATCTAAAGACTATAAAGTATAAATTTTTTTGTTTTCTCAATTTCCAAAGCTTATATGGTGTATTTTTCAATAAGGGGCCTCAAATAATTCAATTAGTAAAAAAACTAAAATAATTCACAGATTCTTCCCATAATTATTTTGGTAGATTAAACTCTTTTAAAATAGTTATAACCATTTCTTAAAGAGTTCTATTTTTCATTTCAATGATACTATTTTATTGTTGTGTTCTATGGGCTGAAAATTTGTGAAAATAAAAATTTTATTCACAAAAGCGGCTAAATTAAAAATTTTAGAATTCACCACTATGACCACTTATAATTTATCTATTTATGTGACTTTTTTCATTTTAAATCCATTTTTAAAAAGTTATAAAATTAGATATGTTTTATATTTAAGTGTGAGAAAGTAAAACCATGTGTATCTAGTAAAATCATCAATAATAACAGAAAAATATATCTGACTGCCTAAACTATTATGTTTGATATGACCAACAAAATTAAATAAATAATATAAAGAGGTTTTATAGTTTTTACATCATTAACTTACTTGAAACTACTTTTATGTTATTTATATTTCAATTATTATTCATAAAAAAGTTGTTGTCCACATTATGAGTAGGTAACTGTAAAACTGTTTAGTTCTTAGGAAACTTTTAAAAAAATCAAAAATTAACTTTCCTAATCCTTTGATTCAACAAATTTTTTAGATTATACAAAATTTAAACATTTGTTATTTTGATTATTTAATTCTGAAAGATTAATTTAAAATTTTTTGCCTTTTCTATTTAAAAAAAGCAGATTTATCAGTAAAAACAATGCATTTCCCATTTTTAAATTCAATATACATTACATAATCACATAATTTTGAAATTATTATTAAATTATGTTTCATTTATTTAACATAAATAAATTTTGAAATAATAACAGAATTTGAAATTCTAGCCTCACTGTAACCTTTTACCACTCTTTTAGTAAACTATAACTAAAAGAAACACTACCTTCATCAAACTAATTAGGTGAGAAATTTTTTTATATATAATCATTCATGTGACTTGAGTATTTACTATCCATGTACTTGAAATCCTTATCCTGCTCTAAAGAATAATTTCATACAAAAACATATTTAATAGATATTAGGTACCAATGAAAATTTAGGCCTCATGGGATTTTGTATATGAGTTATTAGGAATCAGAATTAAATTTAAACCCATTTTTATAAAAAATATAAAAGATATGTATTTATTTAGGAATTCCTTAGTATTCCAAAGAGATTGTGGAAATCACAGGGAATACAAATTTCATAATAAACATTCATTTGAACTCTAAAACATATAGTGGTAAATGTACTCCCATTATTGATCTTAAAAAATAATGTATTGTCATTTTTTGGTAAATTGAATTCATAACCAAGAAAATACTTAATTTTTAAATTTTATTGAAACTCAACACTTTATCGATTTTTTCTCCACCATGAAAAAAAATTACATATTTGACTATAAAATTTAAAATTAAATTTTTTGTTTTTAATTTCCCTTATGAAAAATATCAAAATTCATTTTTTTATCTTCATGATATTTTTATAGGAAATATACTTATAAATTTATTTTTACTTTTTCAGAAATTAGAGTATTTATATTTTTTTAAGTAACTTACATATCTGAATGAGATAAATTTTTATCATCCTAGAAATATTTATTAATATTTTTATTTTCTTACAAAATAACTTTATATTGACTCTTAATGATTTTTTATAAAATAGTGATATTTTCAATGTTATGATCAAGTCTTCCAACTAATTTAAGAAATTCTTCTATAGTCATTTCTTAATAATTGTATTTAGATGAATAATTATAAGTAGATTTAATTTCAAGATTTTATTAATCCATTTAGAAAAATATTTTGATATCATATTCTAAAAATGATTCTTTATTAGGATTTTAATTTTCAGTGAAACTCAATCTAGCCTATATTAACTTCTTTTATATCATTTATTTCTTCCTCTAATTTTTATCCTTCTTTATTCTTGGGAAATTAGTCTTGGTGTGCACTATTATTTCTATCTAAAAAAAATTATAGCTTGATCCTCATTAGAAAAAAATTATAGTTCTTATTCCCCTTGTGACTATATTAGGATAGTCCATTAGGGATATCCTTTAGAAGAATTTATTTATGCTATATCCACCATTTCATACATATTAATTATCAATCTTGTCACGACTCTATAAAATAGGATCAGAGGATTAATTAGAAAATTTTAACAAGAGTTTAGTTCCTTTATTTTTTTAATTTAGTTTCTTCTATAATACTTTTGAGTTCCAAGTCATATTCTAATAATGACCCAATAATCTCATCGTGAATATATTACATGGAGTTCTTACTTTTATCTATAAAAAACTTTTTAGAATTCCACTTATTAGGATTGGTCTAATAACACTTTCAATAAGAATAGTTTTTTCCACAATTTCTTCCAAAGAACTCACACCATTTACAAAATTAGTTAATCTATGGATCATTTGATTAACAATATCTTTTTCACAAATTTTAAATTATTTATAATAATATATTATCATTCCTAACATAGTTTTAATAAGATTATCAAAAAAAATATGTGTTACGTGAACAATTTTTTAGATTTCATGATTAGTTTCACATAAAGATAAATGATTGTAAAAATCTATTTTTATTGAGTATATAAAATATACACCACCTTGTATTTAAAAAAATAGTTCACCAAATCATTGCAAGATAATGACTCATGTTAACCTTTATTAATCTTTCCTGGTTTTACCATGGATGTCTAATGATCAGTGTTATATTGATTTATGAATCCTTCAATCTGAGATTGCTAATATTTATTGTCAATATCATCAAAATGAGGTTGTTTTGAGGTATCCATTCATTATTTTAGTGATTTTAATCCATATGAAATAGATCCTCCCCCCCAATATGGTTATGTAAAGAAATACATTCCATAAATAAAGAATATATACATATATATTGACCATGGGGTCAAGATGTAATACTAATTTTTGGTCCCCTAGGGAAAATGGATAAATATCCAGTAGGGGATGAATTGGAAATTTTTAAAATTATTTTAAATTTAAATTTTATATAAAAGTTATTAAATTAATGAAATGGAAATAAAAAAATATATACATTGAAGATTATTATATATATTTGGATATAAATGAGCATAGTCCAATATTCACCCAAATTATTAATTGGTATTGATGGAACCCATTAAATCCACTATAATGGATTTTTATAATGACGTTTATCATACTTGGTGTCAAAAATTAATTAAGAATCATTTTCCATAGGGAGGGTTAAAACCATAATGGATCTACATTTTCCAACTTGGAGGCACAACCTAAATAGTCTACCTTTTCCCCTTGAGGTAGAACCCAATGCCATACATTTTTTGAGATTCACAACTCATTCATATTATATTTTAATGTGTACTATAGCCCTATTAAATTATCTATAAGGAAGAATAACAAGAATAAGTAAGAAAACATATAACCATGTGAATTCTTCATCATCTAAGATTTAATGTAGTATGAAATTCTCTAGTAGAAAAGTAATAAATAAATTTAGATTGGATGGGACAATTAGTTGATCACTAAAAAAATGAAGTACTGTTATATTTCATGAGTATCCTTAGCCTCATATCATTTCCTTGTACGCTTGGTATGGTAACTATATGTATATAGAGTTTCGTATTTCACATCCTCTTTCAAATTTCAAATCTATTTCATCTTTCTTTTTCCAACAAACAACTTGACAATAGTCCATGCTTGTTTCACGAGTAATATTTCAAATGTAAATATTTTATAAACAAGACATAATATTTATTCCATTCCTCCTTGATATCCAATAAAATAAATAAAAACTATATATTAGAACTTGTTAGAACATATAATAAAGTGGAAAATAATTATTATCAATATCACTGGAAACCTCCGTGATAAAATTCAAGACTGACCCTTCATATTTTAGTTGATTTTAATTTTTATATTTAAATTTACAAAATTTAAATGTTATTATCAATACTTGATTGATCCTAAGTAAATCACATTTAATATGTAATTAAATAAATTAAAAAAACTTCCCAAGAGTTCTAAATAGTAAATAAATAATTTTATAATAAATGAATTACTAATTATATTCATGAAAATCATGCAAAAAATGTAAATATTAAATATTCTGAAAAAAAACATAGAATATTTCCATTTTAAAAATATCTGTATAAACTTTCATAACCACATAGGAAAGTTCACATAGGCGATTTTCAAATAGTTATATTACTCCACATATGTGAATTGACATAGAAAATTCACATAAAAAATTCACACAGAAAAATTTATGTAATCAAATTAATGTAGTTGATTCACATAGTAAATTCATTTAGGTGGTTCACATAGGCGATTCATGTAGATGATTTTGTAAATTATTAAACAACTTGGATTAAAAAAATCACTCCTCAATAAAGAAATATAAATGATGGAATTATCTTCCATTAAAATTTACTCATATTTATGAAATTTCATTATAATTCTATATAGAAAAAAATGATGATAATCTAACTTCTATATTTCAATTTATCATGACCATTTTGATGAAAAATTGTCCAGAAAAAAATGAATAATTTAAACTAAAAACATATAGTAATTATTAACGCAATTTATAAGATGAAAGTGGTAAATTTAGAATTTAATGTATTAATATATATATATATATAATTTTATTATCTATCAAAATCAAAAATAATTAATCAATTTGTAGTTCTCTAGCCCATGTTATGGCCGAAATACCGAAGATAACAAAATTATAAAAATTGGTTTTCTAGTTTGGATATAAGGGTGAATTCACTATGTTAATTTTATACATGGGAGAATTAGATAGGTACTTTGGTTATGTGGTAGATTTTTATGTGTCAATTGGTTATGTGGAAACTACAAAAAAACACGTAAAATGACATTTTAAGGTCTAAATGGTGTATTAAGCCTATGCAACCAATATGAAACTTATAAAAAATGTTATAACCAATAACGAAATAAAATATAAAGATATTTTAATAAAATTTATATTATAATATAATAAAGGTTACGAATAATTTAATTAATGCATAAGATAAATTATTAATCCTTATAAATGAAATAAAACAAATAAAACTTTTGTAACTATCAAAACATAAGGTCATTTAAGAAGCCACAAAATATGTCTTTCTCATCCTTGCCACATTAATATAATTTTTGGGGAACACTAATGTATATTGTAGATGATATAGAGGAGGAAAGATACTAAAAACAACCTCCATCAACATTACAATGATCATGCTACTTTCGCTTCTTTCCTGCACACCATTGAAGCGATCAATGTGTGCAAGATAAGAGCCAAATAAGCGAATATTTCAAGCCACGTCAATTTCTACAATCATATCCCTATTTAAAATATCAGAATAAGTGGAAATCATCTACATTGAATATTATTATTTAATATTTGGTCATTATACCTATAGGTATTTTTTATCTTTTAAATAATCATTAATCGCCACCTCTTGAGAAAAATGAACAAGAAACAAAAAATAGTTGTTGTAAACCACTACTAAAACATCTAACTCTTACAAATAAAGGAACTATAGATAATATTATATCATTAGAGACTCTTGAAATAACTACTAAAAAATACGTTCTTGAAACCCTTCTAATCCAATACCATGTTCATGTTTTTATATACCAAATAAATGAACAACCACTTATCGGGATCCTTGTTCTTGAATGTTATACATTTCATCTTGATAACATTTGGTGTATATAGTTTGTATAATACTTGACTAATATTGTAAAAACCAATCCTCTGTGTCTTGGGGTTCATTCATACCATTAAATGATGGGGCTTCAACAATAGAGACTCTTGAGCTCGATTCCTTTATCTCTTTTATCTTGGTTTCACCTTAACAGCTTAGTTCTGAGGTTGTAGTAAATTTTGATCCATGAAACATATAAAATAGACTCAAAAAGGTTCTAATCCAAAGGAGGATTTCTTATATGAGCATCTCCCCCTAAACCAACAAGTGGAACCCATGAAATACATATTGGAGGAAGGTTCCTATATACCAAAATCAAGAAGAATTAATAAAAATATGAACAAATCTTAGTTTAAATAGGAATAACATATGAATAAACAATGAAATATGGAGAACACCTACATAGTAGACACATATCCCAATATCACATAGTGAATTTAGGATCTTTGTGGAAATAATTGGACAAGAACTCCCTAAAACCTACCCCTAATGTCTTGAAAACCTTATCACTTTTCTACTAACTTACCAATATTGATTATAACCATGATATAGTAAAAACAATTCATGACCCAACCTAGAAAACCCATCTATATAGGCTCTAAAACATTCTTAGGTAAGTCCCAAATGGAATTACCAATTCCCATGTGTTGATGACTGGCACTCGGGCATCGAACAACAACAAGAGGGGACTATTTCTCCCAACTAATAAGAAGATACATGTAATATATATAGAGAAACAAAATCATAAATAAATATTAACAATCAAAGAATTAAAATACAAGTTACATAATAAAAAATCTTCCAGATAAAAACTCCATTATATATTCACAAAAATTAAAAGGAAAATCCAAAACAATCAAAAGTTTTCCCATGTGATATGTGAACCACATCCCACCATCTCACCACTGTCTACCCATAACCTGTCGATGGAAAAATTACCACCTAACTATGGCACACTTCTCTTTACTAAAATATACACAGCAAGGTCTACACACCCCTAAGGTATTTTTTAGGTTGTGAGGTAAACAATCTCTGAATGATCCCAACACGATGTTCCATATCAATTATCTGCACAATAATCCCAATATTCTCATATCAAAAGAAAAACATTAATGAAGATTAGATAAACAATATCATATAAAAATCATGGAAAACAATTCCCAATTTTTCACAATTCTAAAACAATATTTGATTAAAAAATTCAATGCATAGTTTCCCTAAATAATTACATTTATCATATCATGTAGAATATCATGTCAAACAAAGATGAAATCCAGCATACAAAGGGAATCCTAAAAGGATAAAAAAGGTTTGAATAGCTAGGTCACTCCTAACTCAATCTTAATCGAATAATAGTTCACACTCTAGTCCTTATATCCCATGCATCAATGTCATGGTAATAGAGGAACACCCAATAATGTGAACCCCCACAATGTTAATCACATCCCTAAATCTAGAATATCTAAGATCTATGAATAAAGGGCCCCCCCTCGAATGTGAACCCCTTATAATAAAAATTGAAGAGTTTGAATACAACACCTTCCACCAAAGTACTAAAGGATATCATTTTCATAAAATCAATTATAGCCCAAATGTATTTCATAATTCACAAAAAAAACTCTAAACAACCCTGTATTAATATAAAAACATGCAATGTTACCTATTCGTTCACCAAAACTAGAGGAGAACCCCTTTCTTGAAAACCATATTTACAAAACCAAATCAATTAATCATGAATTATGGGACTTATTTTACAAAAACATGCAATAAATAAAAAATTTTTAGGGTCCATCCAGCATAGGCTAGAGATAGAACCACCTACCTCAAACTTGGGTCCCCCACCAGCTGTAGAGGGATCCACACTCACTAAAATGAAAGGAATGAAATAAAAATGGATGAAGGTAATAACATAGATTCATGCATATTATAATTGAATTTAACTAGAAAAAGGGTCGAATAAGATCATATATCAACACATACATTGAGAATCTCATGTTCTACACCACTACCAACATAAGAACTGGCCTATAAAATACAATCAAATAGAGGAATCTATAATGCATAAATATAGATCGAATATCAGTCCATAATATCCAAAAAATTATTCTATAAATTTTCAAAAAAATAATATATAGATATGTAATGGAAGATATATTGGTCAAACTTACCAAATAAGTAGAAACCATATAACCCATAGATCAATCGGTGAAAAGTAGATGCCTAGAAGGGCTGAATCCACCCAAAATCTGGCAGTGTATCTATATGGATCATAGAAGAGGGGATGAAGGTGAATGGGTAATATTTTAGGTGCTCAGCCCATATAAATCATCCAAATATAACATTTTCATTGTGTGAAGTACAAATTAATAGCGCAAACACCTTATAAGGTCTTTAGGAAAAAATGTGTCATATTTATTTTAAATATCATTGGATAAGTTCACGATGTGAATAGGACATTCAAATAATGAAATTTATTAAAATAATAGACCATGTTCATGGATTATGTCTTAGATTATTTCAACTAAGTAATTTAAAATATATAGGGTAAGACCTATCTTGTAGTTATCCCCTAGCCATGGTCCTTTATAAAACACCCAATTCACCTCCAACAACCCTTGAACCCAAAGTACAATCACTTAAACATTAAAAAAATCATAAATTAACCAATATATTACAAAAAATTGTATTCATTAGTAAAATTTTAAATAACATTAAATAAATGAGAAAATCATATATTTAGACTTAAGATAAACAATTTATGAAAAATTCATAAAAATAATAATTAACAATTTATAATTTTGCCACGGATAATGATAAAAAATTACTTTTTTTAAATATGAACCTTTCACATTATCATTTACATGGTTTTAATATAAACTCTTTTATATTCAAATATGTAATATTTATGATTAATTTTTTATAAAATAATACAAATTTCATATTTTTTGAAAAAAATATACATAAATGAAATATAAAATGTTTTATTTTCTTTTTAGCATTTATCACAACATTTTATTTTTTTGGAATTTTCTAAATAAATTTTCCTTATAAAGATCTAATATAAACATTTAATATTTAAATTTATGAAATATTCACAATTAAATATAAACACATTAATATTTTACATTATCGTATAATTTATTAACATTTTATAAGTTATTAACCCATGTAAATGCACTTCAAACATTGATCACATATTCCAAAAAAATGTTTGGTTTAAAACCCCTATAAAATTGGAAGGGAACTTGAGGGCCTATCCTAGTGATGTCTTTTTGAGAATTTAAAAAAAAAATACATTATGATTTATTCTAAAATGAATTACTCAATAAGATATCCAATTTCTTTTTATTCCCATGGTCATACCATTACAATGGCCATATTTGATGTCATTTGTGTGATTCCAAATCATTTTCTCTGTACCATTATTATTATCAAAGGGATTTTGGTAGCTTTTTTTTTTGGATAACAGTATCCATTTTAGGAAAACTATTTCATAGTCACGGGTTTTCATGAAAAATGTCTTCTCCAAATACACTATACCATTTTGGTACCTATAGAAAAGATTTAACATGGAATAGATATTTCCTAAACATAGAATAAATCATCATTGTATGATGCATTTTGCTCTATGTTTTTTAACATAAACCTATAAGATCCATTAATGTGCACTATGTTATGGTCGAGCATAAATATAAAATGAAATTCCCATTTTCAAGAAGAATATGATGTGTTCTAAACAATCAAGAATTTAAAATTTGTTTTTTTATCTTTTCTATAATGTGGTATCTCGAAAACTCAATTTATAGTTTCATTTTTTCATTTAAACATTAAAAAACATTTATATATCTACTCTAATATCACTGAAGTTTTTCAAAGGGATGAAACTCATCTGAATTTTAGTGAAATATAATGCCAAAACACAAAAAAAATATTAATACATTTTGAATAAATAATAAAATGAATAATAATGGTGTACTTTCTTCCAGTTATTATGATCTTTAAACATGCATTTAACAAATATCATTTAGGAGTAACTAATAGGTTCTCCTATCCTAGGGTGTCCTAGGATTGTGGTAATATGTAATTTATTAGGATAGATATCTACGAAGAACTGGTTTTTATAGAACCTTTTTCTTAAAAGTGGGATATAATTAAGAGATTGGAATAATCTCAAAGGTGTTATGTTAAAAATGTCTCTCAATATAATGGAATTAAACACTATCCATAAAAAATAACCTATTTGTATAGGCTCTCCAAAGACTCTCTTTGGAACTCAACATTTATTCATATTGATGGAATATTTCACAAGAGTATCATATGTTACAAACCTTTATAACAATCTCTTTAATTCTTAGCATTTAATAATTTATTTAGGATATTAAAACTTGTATTGATTATTATTTTGTGAAAATTAATGTGTTACATGACAACTGGAATGGAAGAAGCTCACAATTCCTTGTTTCATCACATATCGCATGGAAATAAATTAACTACACCACGGTTTAGTGACACTCAACACGTATTGGTGAACTCTAGAAAAAACTATGATGTTGTCTAAACTAATTTATTTTGGTCATACCTTTAGCACAAAATTCCATAAATTTTATCAAAACTGAATTGAACTTCCTTCAACTATAGATTGGTCAATAGCTAAACTGTATTAGGAAAATCATTGATAAATAACAGATTGAATCCCATAAATTGCTGACTATTATATATCCTATTGTCTTTGGTTGTCTCTAAAAACCCATTTATCAAATATATTTTACATGTTTCAACCTATATTCCCTTATTTGTTTTTTTTATTTCCATGGATGATTTCTTCTTGATTAGTAATCACTTTTCCAAACATTTATTGAGTACTTGGTCAATGTTATAAAGGAATACCTCAAAATATATCCCATATATAGAAAATTCATCCATGAATATCTCTATAAATTCCCCCTCCTTGTCAAGAAATATATTTTCAATACATCATTTAAATATTTTTGATTCATTAAACATTAAAAATTACATGTGATTATATGTTATGGTTCTATTTGTATTAGTGAATTTCATTTTGGTTAAACATGTTGGATCGACTAGTATTTAATTATAAAAGAAAAATCATCAAAAAATTAATAAAACTTATATCAGGATAACATTTTATGTGTTTGATCCATTAATGGTTGTTTAAAATGGATCTTTACTATTTATATATTTAAATTCGATAACCAATTCATAGCCTCCAACCAGTAACAATTATTATTGGAATGAATTAATTATCCTCATATTTAATCACTTTTCAATCCTCTCTTATTTTATATAACATAAAGTGGGTTGTCCCATTGACTAATTAAAATTGAAAATATAATTATCATATCAAGGAGATTTAATAATAGCTTCTTCACCACCTCCTTTATTGGGAGTATCCTTTATGATTATTAACGTAGATCTCTTCCTTCCTCTAGTAGTACCCTTTCTATAAAAATATTGTGTTTATGTACCAAAATTTCAGCAATACCTCATGTCATGGAACACTACCTATTTATCAAAAAATTTAAAAGTTTCTCTTATTTTTTATTGCATAAATCTACATCAATAATAATATTAAAAATTATTACATAAATTCTTATGGTGATGGATTTATCTCAACCATCAATATCTTTATAATTGAGTGGGTCAAATATATATATAATTCACTTCATAGGTGTTTTATCAACTATATATCTTTAGTTAATTATACATCCTCTAAATGTTTCCTTCATCCTATACCATTAACCAATCAAACAATGAGTTCATCATGATCTAGTCTTCTGATTATAGTTAACATGTAGTGGTTTAAATATATTTTGTTAAAAATATTTCATGGGAATCTTTTGACTCAGAACTATTCCTAACAAATTTTATAAGATCTAAGGGGAATTTTTTATCACCAAAACTGAAAATTAATCTTCGATAGTTATCATCAATCAAATCATTCCCAAGGGATAAAAACATTCACCTAATGATAAAGGGAATATCCCCTTATTTTTTATACTAAAAATAAAAATTTTATAGAAATGTTGAAATTACCAACCTTTACAAATATCTATTCAATTATACCTTGAGGGTAATTTTCTGGTAGATTATAGATTTAAAGTAAAACCCTTATTAGTTTACATTCATCTTATCCCAACTATTAAAATATACTTAGGTGAATTAAATTGACTCTTTCTCTTAAGTCACATAATGTATTCCGAAATATACATGATCCAGTTGTGAACATGATGTAAACAATTCTTGGATATCTTAGATTTAATGGATCTTCAATTGAGAAATAGTGAATCAGAATTCACTAAAAGAGATTAATCTGAGACCCTCTTCTTTCCTTTTAATGGAAATAAACCTTTTCAATACTTTTCTAGACTTCATTATTTGAGAGATTCCATCGATAAATGATAGATTGATATGAATATTATTAAAGATCATAAGGAACATTTTATCCTAAATTTTGATTCGTAGTTTCCTTAACCTCTCTATAAATCATCGATGGAGGTTTTGAGATCTAGTTTCGTATAGTCCTAAATTATTTCCTCTTTATTTTCATACTTAGTTTTGTTTTTTTCAATATTTTTTTTCTCCTCCATTTCGAAATTACTCCACGTTTAATTTTTTCCCATCATACATTTCCCTTCCATCTGAATTTAGATTTCATTCGTCAATATCTAACCTTTTATAATGTTTTAATGTTTAAACCTCCTACCTAGGATTTTTCTTCCTATTAACTAATAGTGTATTGGGTAATCACTATGAAAATTTTTTAGTTATTTTTTCAAATTTATATTGAATATTACAAAGACAATATCACTGATTTCTCAAGTAATTTAATTTTCTTATCATCTAGTGGTCCAAATTTAGAATAATGAAAATAATAATTTATTTAATTGATGGTTCTATATGTTATGGTTTTAGATATAAATTTGTCATATGATTATTATTTTTGGTATTTGAAGAGAGAGTAATTGTTTAAATGTTAATGTTCTTTATGGTTGATGATTATATTCAGGTAAACTGTGGATTTAATTTATTTTTTCCCACTTTATTAATGGTTCCATTCTATATTTGGGTTTGTGTTAAGATTATCCAACATCCAATAAGAATTCTAAAATTTTTATTGAGGTTGGTTTTAATTTTTATAAATAAAATCAAGTGGCTAATTATATTTATATCTATGATCCAAGTCTTGGGAAGCTTTTCCCTGTAAACATCTTATATTATTGTGAAGTGGGTGGTATCTTAGTGGGTTTATGTTTTATATGTTCCACTAATTAAAATCTATCCATGGACTTTGGAAAATATCCCACTTATAATACCTAGAATGTAGTTTCATACCCTTAATATAATTATCTACTCAAGGGTCCGCTATTAATATAATAAAGGACAGAATTTTGGTTGATTTTATTGAGGTGGTCTCATACATTTTAAAGAGTTTTTGGAATTAATTACTTGTTAGTTGAATCATCAATCAGGTCTCAATATATTTATTGTAATAAATATTAAATTTATTCAATTTGAATATAAATGTCAAATCCCTAGTGTGGGAACGTTGTTAAAAACTCCTTAAAACTATATCATGTTATAATAATGTATTCCTGACCTTACAAAACAATGTGTTGAATTTCATTCCTCAACCTCACTTTGATTAATGGTTGAAAATAATTATTCCAAACTTTCATTACTAACATGTCATGTTTTATAAAGGAATCAAGTGAAAAAATATTTAAAAAATCTATCACCCTAAAATTCAGATAAAAAGAAATATCCTAAGGCTTATGGAATCTATATAACATCAATTATACTTAAATTCCATATAAATCTCTTATGATTTTGAAAAATGAATAAATGGGTCTTCATATCGAATTATATGAAATAATCCAAAGTTTTATATCATATTTAGAATTACAGACATGATTTTGATGTTATCCACATAAAATGGTGGCCTAAAAATGAAAAGGTAAGCCACATCAACAGATGGTCGACCATAGTCGGTGATGTTTCAAACCCTAGGAAATTTTTCTTCTTCTTATTAATGTTCCTAATGGGTAAAAGTTTAAATAATTTACTTATGAAATTTGAATAAACTATGTCTATCCATGTTTCTTACTGAAATTATGAAATGTACCATATGATATCAACATTTAAATCCAATGCTTCCCTATAATCTATATTACTTGATCAAGTGATTGTTGTCCTCTTACACTAAAAACCTCTGAATGTTAAAACACTATGCATTCCAAGATAATAAAAATAAAAATAAAATGTGAAAGTTTTTATGTTAATAAATAAGTATTTTAACACTTTTATGTTCATTTTTTAACTGATAATTATTCCAGACATTTGACCAACCATCGGAATAATTAATTATAATGGTGGATATAGTTTATAAATTCATTTTATTACATAATTCTCAAGTAAATAACTATATAATAAAATAGTTTAATTCCAAGACAACTCCCATAATGATGGTTAAGTAAATATAAAAAAAATAGAACATTTTGTCAACCCTTAATTCCAATGTTAGAAAAATTGAAACCATTATCAATTAAATTATATGTTGAAATAAACAACAACATAAAATAAATAAGTAAGAAACCTATTTCAAGGGATATTTTTTCATATAAGAAATCATTTACTTCATTTATAAATCGAATTAATTAATTGGTCACAAGGTTTCCCAAGTTTAATTAACTTTATTGTATTAAAAATAATTATTTGTTCTTAGTATTATTTAAATATTTTTATGAAATAAATAAACTAAATCAAGTTAATTAATTTAATCCTTTAAAATTTTAAATATCGATCTAAACTATTGTTAAAATATTAATCTACAAATTTATCTTGGAGATTGTTTTTTACCCATTCAATTGTAAAAGACTTATTAAAATTGAGATATATATTTTTTCTCAAGAAAGTAATAAATTTCAATATATATATATATATATATTAATTAATTTTAAATAAAGTTTAATCACCCAAACTTATACCATTGATTCATTTACTCTAAAGAGACAAGCCACTAATGATCATGCAATATTTTATTCATTATAAACTGTTCAAATTAGTAAATTAGATAGTGAACTAAAAAAATATATTATAGTTGAAAAGTATTGGAAAAATAATTTAAAATACTTTTTAAAAAAATAAAATATTTAAAATATGATATATAATTCCGGAAATGAGTGGTTTTAAGTTTACAAATCAATTCGAATAAATCAGTATAACTAATAAAAATAAAAAATAGTCAATGTAGAACTATATATTACGTATCAAAAACCAAAATAAATATATTTTTAAACCAAATAATACAATTACATTTTTCATAAGACCAGATAATTTTATATCCATGTAGAGATATAATGATGATAATTTTTCCATAGGTTCCCTAAATTGGAATAAAACACTTATTATCCTCTATCAATTATCATTATCCATAGTGTGATTCAAATTTTGATCCCAATTGTATTTTAAATTCATATACAATTCAAAAATAAAAAATAAATATATATCTATGGGAACTTATCCCATTAATCTTAAAATCATGATCCATTCAAAATGCCATATTATACTTTACTATGATGTGGTTTTTCATTATGGTTATTTGATTGAAAATATGGTTCACTCCATCCATGGTTGTGGTCAGCTTCCTTTGATGTTTATTGAATGTAAGGAACTATAACTCATATCACATCATAGTAATCATCATAGATTTCTTATTATAAATAAAAAATTCTTATATTCCATATTTAAGATCCTATATGATATAATGTATATGAATCTTATAATTTTATCTGTTCTTCAAGAAGTCCATGATGTGTTTTTTGGATCAACACATAGTTATTTAATTTAATTTCCTTCCATATTCTATAAATTTATTTATTTTAAATCCAATTCTTCATTATTCTTATAAAAATTTCAAAAAACATGAATTAGGTATGAAAAACTCAATATGATGTTAAAATTACCAAAGATATTATTAATACAAAAACAAAGTATCAATGCCCAATGCCTAACTAAAGAAAAATGATACCATTTGAAATTATCCAAACAACATAATTTGTTTTATCCAACCTGAGTTAATTTAGAGTGTTACTATACCTTAGGAACATCCCACTAGTCACTAAATGCTATAAATAAATGTTAATGGGAATAAATAATACCATTGGGTGTTGGTTTTCCACAAATAAAACCCATTTCCCCCATTCTTAAATTTTATTAACATTTATCCAATAGGTGTTTGTAAACAAAACATACAAATATCTTTAAATAACCGAAAAAAATATACCACAATAAAACATAATATTAAAATAATTGACCATGCATGTTATATATTCCAACAAACCATGGGACAACCACCCATTCCTCTATTCACAAAATGTTATAGGCTATATAGTTTCATAGTAATACATGTACCACCCGAGATTCCATCATGTAAAAAAACATTCACTTGTATATTGAATTATGCATGGTTTGGTAAATTTTGAACCACTCATAAATTCTCCCAAATTGTTTTAAAATATCTAAATTTCCTCTATAAATCCCAAAACTAAATTAAAAACTATGAAAACCTAAAAAAATAATTTATCTTCCTAAAATAGGGGTACTAAAATTGTAGTGATGTTGGGATGGATATAAGGATATAGGTTTTTGGATAGGGTGCTATACTTTTTGTAACATCTCGACCTTACTCACTTTATAAATAGTAACCAAACTGGTTTTCCAAGTGATTTCAAGAGATCATCCCCAAATGTTATAGGTTGTTGACTTGTAGTGGTGGTCTAAGGAGGTATTGTGGAGAGGCTATACCCCTTGTATCAAAATGTGAAATTATATATAAAGAACCAAACATCAGCTATAAAACATTAAAGATCCATAATAGTATGTGGAAGTAAATAAATAAACAAAAACCATAAATAATGAAATGAATTTATAATCATATAGTTATACACCATTTTGAATTACCTACTAGGATAATAGTATATGTACATAATAAAACAAAGGTAATTAAATATTCCAACTCCATGATAGATCTGAGTCGTATCATAACCCAGGGGTATTGATATCATCTAAGTTATCTAGAAAAATGTACATCACATAATCCATAAGCTTCAAACCAACCTGTACCTATAATAACCATGTGGATATTTCTCATGTACCCTTGTGTAATGGCCGCCCAAGCAGGGTGTGGGTAAAAAACCCAGTGTGGAATCACCCACATTATTCCTTACTAATTATCTTATATAGTGATAAGTATATGTCGAATACTCTACTAAAAAAATCTATTTTCATTAGAAAGTAGATAAATGTATATAACTAGTTTTGATCCTTATGTTTGTGACCCTGATCGACCATTCCTACTTCATCCAGTGTTAGGTTTCTTCTGATTATGTCATGATGATCATTCCTCCCAATAACATGTGAGATCTGAAACCGTGGCATCTCCAAATTTATCCTCAAGTAATTAGTTATCCATCTCATTATAGTTGAAATATCCAAAACATAATCCATGGAAGTGCTCAGCACTGATATAGAAGTCTATATAAGCTCCAATCCATATTCCTCATAGCTCTAGGGTTGTATCCCAATATAATCCAAACATCAAATCTCTAAATATAAGGTAGATCCAATCATTGTGCTATAGTTCAATGGATGATTTTATCTATATATCTCATGAATCTAGTGACCTGTCTCCTCATAGTATAATAATCTGGTGTCTAAATACAAGGAATTTCCAATCATCAAACTCTATTTCCATGGTAACTCTCATCCATATTTCGGAACCAAAACAATTGTATCCCACCTGTATCAAATTTTCACTGATGGGCCATTCCATAACCCACCATAAATAAAAGAAAACATAATAGATTGTCGAACTCCCATTCCCAACACCACTTCCAATAGTTATTCAAGATCACATGTTTGGTATATGATCTATAGTGAAACCCATAACCATTACTACCCAAACCGCCATGCACCAACTCAAGTGAATTCATTCAATGAGGATCCCACATAAGTCCTAGGGTCATAACCCATTAGAGGAACCCCCACATGGGTCCTCTAATTGATAAAACCATGTCAGACCTGAGGCTCTAAGGACTCTACTTCCTAAGTTATAATCATCATGGTAACATAGCACCACCGACCATGTGGGATTATCCTCATAGGTAATATTCAATAGATATTCCATGACCCATCTCTCTCATCAAGGTCTCACTAGGATATTCACTCACCTAACCCATATCCATTCCAATTAAAATGAAGGGGAATACATTAGAGTGAATGTATCAAAGACAACATAAACAATTCTTAAAACCCCATCCTTCAGTAGTTGAGGAATCTAACCAAAGTAAAATGGCTTGTTGTGGCTCTTAGATCCCTATAAGGGATATTATTTAGATAATTAAACAATTTAATTAAATATTATTCCTCCTTTATCATAGGCCATTAAATCAAATAATCATAAGAAACTTACAAAATGTGGTGATATTATGCCTCACATTCCGTATATAAAATAAATGATGAAAAATTGACTTGTACAGAAGACAACCTACCTGATCCATTAAGCTTTCACCACAAGCTCTGTCAAGTCCCATGCAACCTCATCCTAGATCAACCAATATCATCTTAGTGAATTTATCCTATAACTCAAGACAATAATCAATATTTGGTTAATATTATCATTTATAATGAGTTAAATTATTCAATTTAAAATTAGTGTAATATTGTTTAACTCACCAGGACATATTCTCTCATATAAACATCAAGAAACATAGTGTCATCTATCCCAAAAATTCTCCTTAAATTAAATTGATCCAAAGCCTCAACCCAATACACCACAACCATATTTAATTTAACTTAAATTTGAGTTAAATAAAATTAAAACACATAACGAAAACATAAATTATTGAAAAATAGAATAAATGAGTGCTGATGAAATATTTAGATTCCCTCTAACTAGGTTGAACAAAACCCCCATGAGAATTGGATTATTTAACCATGGTCTAGTAAAATCTTCAATGAAGACCTAAGATGAAGGAGTGGAAAACTAGAATATAATAAATTGGGGATCATTGAAGTTCATTGGGGGTTGATACATACCTCAAGTAATCAAATATCAATTCCAAAAACACCTCCATAGTGAGGCTTGAAAGAAGGATCAATGGTCGGAGTCAAAATATCCTTGCAAGAAAAAAGAATGGGAAAAGGGGGCTTCCCCCTCTTTAAATTTCCATGGAAATAGTTTTTTTTACTTTAAATATAATAAATGGTTTGTAATTATGCTTGTAAAAAACCATGATATAACCATCTAGATGAACCTACCACTAATCCATAAACCTCACATGGTTTTCTCTTGTGACTATCAAACCATTCACCAATATGTGAAGAACAACTCTATACCCCTCTGTAGCTATGACACAGTTTACTTGGTAAATTTATATAGTTTTCCATTAACATTTCCATAGACATGTATGATAACCATCCTCTATAGATAATGAACTAAATCCCATGATCTTCAGTGTACTATATAATTTCCCCTAATCTACTCCCCAACCCATGCTTCTAATAGAATAACATACAAAAGTTATAGAACATGGAAAAAACCTTCTAAGCCTCACCCATGAACTTGAGCTACCTTAAGAGCCTCATTCCATGCCTAAAATCATAACTCTAAGATGTACCAACTCTCAAAATTTCATTCCAAATCTATGATTCAAAATAAATCTCATCCAACAAATGGAAATTGGAAATTCCTGTGAATTCCAAACACATGTACAGACATAAGGTATTACAAGCTCCCCATAATAACACTTATCATAATTGATAAGACCTATGAAACATATAACTATACATATTAAAAAATCTCTATCACAAATTCTGGTTCATATAACACCATTCTATGATTTATCAATCACAAATCTACAAATTGAAACTCTGAATAAGGTGGTTAGCCCTAGAAAAAGTAATCCACTAATCAAATTCATAATTGAAACAATGAGATAACACTTAACTTAGTAATAAATATTGATACATTAATATTAATATATATATATAATTCATCATTAGTATAAATTTTCCCCACCATAAGCTTCATCCTATGACTTCCAATTTTGAAAATTTAGTGCCTCAATCATTGGAATTTTAAATTGAAGCTTGATCCTTAGCATTTGAATGATTCCCCCAATCTGGTTCCCAATACCCTCACGTAAAAATAAGTAATAACACCAGTAAAAGTATCTATTTTTAAATCATTTTAGTTATATATCATATAGGTTAGTTTATGTATTTTATATTTCATAGTATTCAATTCTACATGAAAACTCATTTTGAACCACCTTTAGTTAATCCATCCTAAAACACTCAACTCTAGCCATCAACATGTCACGACTTACCCAATCAATATTTATTCATTATTGAATGATTCCTATTATTTTAAAAACTTTATCACTAGATCCCAAAACCAACCCCAAGTGATATTCCCAAACTAGATCCTCAACCATTCAAAACCACCTATGTCCCCTACCAAAAACACCATTAAAATACTGATCAAACACATCTAGATCATCAAAACCATATGGATACAGATCCCCATGCTATGACTATATCCACTATCAAAATAATAAAATCTATTTTAGGAACGCACCAGATCACTATAATCCAATTTCTACCAAAACCTTCCACTAACTGGTCTCCCAAAATAATGATCTTAACCATATGGAGTTGTATCACAAACAACCAATAGGAATATCCCCACCATAAGAGTTTCATTTTCATCGATTCACTTAATAAAAACATGAATACCACATCCCATGTCTTATCCATTCCTAAACGCGATTACTGGACATGTATAAAACAGTTCATACTTGAGCACCACCACAACATGAATTGCTTCCTACTCCCAACCCAGCAAATCATATACCAAACTCATGCTCTAGTGAGTTGTATACCATCAAACTAATGTCATGAGCCCAAAACATGGACCATTAACCCTTTAATGTCAATTATTACCACATGATAATACTCCATGTGACACTATACAAAAACCAATGGCATCTACTCGTGTTCACGCCACACTAAAATGTATCCAATATCGATACCTTCAGGAACCCGAATGGTCCTGCCCTTTGAAACCAGTATTAAAACCTAGTAACTCTAACTATAACCCATTAAAATATATACACACTAAAGGCTAGTTTCTCTATAACCTATAAGGAATATCCATGTTCATACTATACACCTGGTACTAATCACATGCATTGATCGCAAATCTAACATGAACATGTGATTCCCGATGCTGAAGACCCCACTAAAGGTTTTCTATCATATGATAACCCAATACTAACCCACTATAGTCCATGTCAATTCTATTACTGCTAGGTCTCCCACCTAGTCCAAAGGCCATACCTCATATATGGTTATATCCCACAACATTTCATCTTAACACCCATCTCAAAATCAAATGGTCACACACATCGAAAACTACCTACTCGTGGCTCTCTTGCAACATATTTTGTCACCATAATAAAAACCCACACACAAACAGGGGAACCCATTCTCATGATAATCAGCACACCGGACTTCCCCTCGATAATCACAACTCACCCATCATTATTTCCATAACGAATAGAATCACCCTAGATAACCTGTACCAAGGGAAGAAAATCATCAACTTGTTAAAGTATATTTCCATTCTAGGATATATGGGAAAAAATATATATTGTCATTAACACATTAAATAACTAGTTTTATAATTAAAAAACCCATATGGGGTTCAACACTTAGGCATATAGTTTATATCCCAATCCACTATGCTCTCCAGACATCTCTCACTAAAGGGTTCACTCCATCATTTTATCTATCAATGGGAATATCTTCTTTAAATCCATATAACCTATCATTAAAAGATAATTCAAATATTTGTCTTTCCATCAGTGTAGGATTCCACAAATTAATTATATTGGAAAAACCATATATGATTAGTTTTTCACACATTAAGTAGATAATCCCCATT
The DNA here is from genome assembly GCA_963277665.1 of Viscum album. Taxonomy (NCBI): domain Eukaryota; kingdom Viridiplantae; phylum Streptophyta; class Magnoliopsida; order Santalales; family Viscaceae; genus Viscum; species Viscum album. The sequence goes on along the minus strand of OY728143.1, from coordinate 1,663,946,962 downwards.
CATTAGTGAAAAGAATCACACTATCAGACATATATAATTAAAATTCTACATGCCTATCATGATGCGTGATATTACTCTTACATCTAATGTATAAGAGAAAAAATCAAATAATTATCCTCTTACCAATGGGAAAGATCTAAAATACATCAAAAATCATCAATCCCATATATCATGTGTTCTTTACAAGGAAAAATAAAATATATAAATGTAACAACATACCAAAAACATCAATCCAAATTATATGGAATGCTAGACATCCACTGGAAAAGGCTTTCATGACACACTATTTTGTGTTCCATCGTAAGCGCTAACATGTTTCAATGTATTCTATATACCAAATCCAAAATAATTTGGAAAAATATAAAAAAAACTATGATGCCACTTTGTAACATCCTATATCAATTAACTCAATGCCTAGTAAATGTATTGTTTCACCACAATACCTCAAGTGTACCTCCATGAAATACATAGGCCGCCAACTAATAGATAGGTTATAAGGAGGTATCATGGGGAGGCTATAAACCATTTATCAGACTATGTAACAATACATAAATAATTAAGCATAAACCACTAATAGAAATCATCTATCATATAACATATAATAAATTAAATATATTAAAGTCATGAATAATAAAATTAATGCATATGCATACATCTATACATTTGGACAGATCACCCATTGAAACAAACTCACATATATATAACAAAATAAAAATAAATATACATTGGCTCTATGAGAGTTCATATCAATATAATACCCCATGATGATGATTTCTTCCAATATATCCAACATAATATCCAACATCTAATCCATGCACCTCATCCCAACCTATAATTACAATAACCATAGGAGATCTCCTTCGGTTCCATTGTGCAATGTTGGCATGAGTATGGTGTGACTACATAAATACTTAGGTAAACATAAATTTATCCATATAATAACTGACATATATTGTTATATGTTCATGTGGTAGTGTATAATAGAAACAATAATTTAACTATAGAAAATAAAAAATAATTGATCCTTAGGTCCATGACCCTGATCAACTATACCTACATCTACTAGGGTCGGGGTGTCTCTGACCATGTTAGGCTGAATGTTCTTCCCTAAAACATGTTTAATCCAAATAAATGGTATCCCTACCAATATCCTAATTAATTTTCTATTATGTCCCATGGAATTATAAACATCTGAGCTCTAAAGGTATGAAAATGCCAATCATTGTGCTCCAAGATCGTCGAAGCTCTAATACATATACCTGAGAAATCTAGAGATCTATCCCAAGGTATTCTAAACATAAAAGATCCAAATATAATTTATCTAAATTAACTAAGACCCATGTTCATAGAAAATCCCATCGGTACATATCATAACTCTAATGAACCATCCCACAATAGTCAAAAAATCCAATCTCTAAATCCAAGGTAGCTCTACTCAATAAGAACCAAGTCCATGGATGATCCTATTCATATTTTGGATCTAAATACTTGTTATAACACCCATTACATGTATATGAAAAGGGTCCATTCCATTTAAAACCATAAATAATAGAAATCATAAGGTTTTTTCGAACTCTCATGCCCAACACTATTGTGCACAACCCCTGCTGATTAGTTATTCGGTGCCTATTATAAGGTGGTACTTAAAACTGTCACTATTAAAACCCCCCATGTAACCATTAAATTATTTTATCTTAATGGGTTACCCACTCATGTAACCGATCCATATCACATCAGACGAACCCTCATTTGGATCGTCATTCTCATCGAATATTACATTTAACACCTGAGGTTGTAAGTATTCTACATACCACTACATCATCATCAAGGTAACATAAAATCACCAACCAAATGGGGTTAATCACTTAGTAAACAATCAAGAGATTTCTTATATCCAATATTAGACATCATATTGTCCTTAGGTTGTTTTCTAACCCATACCATATCTATTAAAATTTAAATCATAAATCACCCCTCAAGCATTGTAAATTATGTTTAACTTAAATGATATTCATGGAATGGGCCATAAGTTTTTGAGGAATCTATCCCAAATACAAGGTCAAAATGTATCCCTTAGATCCCTCTATGGTTCATGGAATCTCATTTAATTAATCAATCAACTTAATTAATTGAAATTATATATTTGTTATATTTAATTAACTCAAATAATTATAAGGTAACGACGCACAATAGTAAGCCTTCAGCACACATTATATATATCAATGGCATAAATACCATAGTTCTCACACACACTACCACCTAACTCATCCAAAAAGGTTTTAAACTATTTTTTCAATGGTCGGTATCTCAACTAAGGTCAACCTAGAATCATCCATGATCAACTAAGCTCATCTTATTGACCCAAGCATCTAAGTCAATCCCAGAATCAATAATTAATTATTAATGACATTTATAATTAATTCATTAATTAAATTTAAACTTAGTGTAACTCTAGATAACTCATCGGGACTTAATTTTCCATCAAAACATTGAGAAACAAGGAAATGAATATACTGAGTGTGATATTAAACTCAATGCAAACCAAATTCCAAACATAGCGAACCACCACCACAATTCGTTTAATTGAAAACCAAATAAAGTTTCTATAAAGAATAAACCTTGTTAAAACATATAGAAACTATATGTAGATGGAATCTTATGAAAACCAATAATAGGTAAGAACAAACCCCCTTTAAAATCATGTGATTCCACCATGATTCAATGGAATCACTAATAAAATCATATGTTATAGAAGTTAAAAATTATAGAGGGAACATGAGATCATAAAAGGTAGATTTGGGTTGTGACATATTGAATTCATGAGATACCACTACTAAACGAACTATCTTATTGACACTTGGAGGAAGGACTAATTGGAAAGAACCAATTGGTCATGTGGGAGAAGATAATGGGATACGGGTGGTCCCAACTTAAAATTGAGGGCGTAGTATTTTCCCCCATTATAGGTTTCATGGTTTGGTTGTGTGGTTGGAAAAACTGTGTTCCAACCATGCGAATGGATCTACCTCCAATCTATCCATCATGTATGGTATGGTTTCACAGTTAACAACCCAAGTTTCAAACTCTGTGAAGCATCTCTCTGCCCCCTTTAATGCATTAACACTATTTCTTCATTAAATTCTCACTGTTTCCCATTAATTTTTCCGTAACAATGAAAAAATTGTGCTTCATTGAAAATGAACTTAAAATTCCTTATGCGTTAGGGTTCCACATGATTTCTTATGATCTATGTTCCCTAATATTGATTCCTTGAAAAAACCTATAAAATAGTAGAAACATAACTTGATGCTCTTGAATCCCACCTGAGCACCTGAACTACCTTATAAGTCTCATTCCATGTCTAAAATATCACTTTATGGAATCCTAACTATTGGAATTTTATTATGAATCTCCAATTCTAAATCTATCATATATACTAAATGAGAATTATAAATTTTTTGGAAGTCCAATCACCCATATGGTGAGAAGAAATTGAATTTAGGGGATGGATAAAGTAGAGTGTAGAAGGTGGATGATGGTGGCCTATATCATTTTCATGATGCTTATCTTTCCCCTTATGAACCTATGATAATTTTTCAATAAAAACTATCTATTATTATAGCTCTATATAAAATATATATTAGTTATTATTGTAAAAAATTCTGACCATTCATATATGATTTAACTTTTAAGAAATTTCATACACACATAATTTCATGTATTCTTAGATAATGATTTTAATTTTAAGGGAATGATAGATAATTAGAAGAAAAAGGGGTGGTTGTAGTGATGTTTTTGTATAGAAAGACCCATTGGGTAACCAGTGGGATACCCCTAGGTACCTAATGATATATAAATATAATAAAATAATACTTTTCCTTTCCTATTGAGTGGTATATTATTTTTTATTATTTAGAAAATGGAAATAAGGTAGTTAGTGGTAAACCACTAGGGTTCCTATAACTTGTAAAACCATTTCAATGTAGTCAATTAGAAAATTTGGTTATCAATATTTTTATTATATTTATTATATTGTTTTTTTAGAAAATGAATAGTGTTCCCCAACCTTTTTTTTCTATATGTCATATATTTGAATTCTCTAAAAACATCTAATTTCTAGATATAATTTTTATTATTCTACTGATTTCGATTATTAAGATCAAACCAATGTAAAGACCAGTTTTTATCCATGAATTTATATATATATTTTTATAGATCTCAATAATAAAAACACTATTTTCTTATATTTTTATTTTCTATTTAATTTATTTTAAATTTCTTATATTTAGTTTTTTTACATTATAAAATTAAATGATTGAGATTATTGTAGTTCACCTCGAACCGATCCTATAATTTAATTTATATTTCATTTTTTGATGTTTTTGTGTTGATTTCGAATCTGATTCTAGGGATCTAAATGAATATCTAGGGTATTCATTTTTAAATAAAATTAAATTTATGATAACTTTTATATATAAATGTTATTATAAAAGAGTTAATTTAGAATTAAGAACTTTTCTACCATTAAGGTTCTAAATGGGAACTTCTTTAAAAATAGTGTAATATTTATTTTTATTCTATAAATGAATTAAAATGGTGACTAAGAGAGATTAATTAGCAAAATCAGGTGATTTTTAGTTTGGTATGGTTTATTATAGGGGTTAGTAATATAAATTATTTAACGTGATTCATATTGACTTCGATTTAAGTAATTATTTTATTAAATTTTAAATTTTCTAGAGGTAAAATAGTTAATGATTATTTTAGATGAATATATAAAAAAAGTAAAATGGTTATCTCCATTGTATATGTTTTTCCATTGACATGTTGAGTGTTTCTATAAGCTGTGTTATGATATTTAAGGTGTTAACACCATTTTTTGTGTTATTTCATGGATGAGGATATATTTCATAAAAAATGGTATACACTATATCATGTATTTTCATAGAATATGTTATGCTATGGACATGGGTTCCATATGATGCAGGGACTATTATATATACCTATTTCTAATGGATGGAGTTGGTAATTTTTTTTATGATAGTAACCTTATAAGAAAATGAAAAGTCTGTATATTTTTTATTTTAGTTTTTAATTATTTAAATTATGTATATATTAAATTTAGATTTACATATGCATAAAAATTATTTTAGGGGATGTGTTCGATTTTGATTTTATCTTATAAAGTTATATTTATTCCATGTACACATAATTTTTGTGTACATGTAGATCTTGTTTCTCATTTTTAAGGTAAGATAAGGGCCCTATTTTAGATAGCTAGATATGATTAGTATGACCAGGTTATGGAAGCCAGATTTTGAGGTGATTCTAGGAAAATGAATTATTTAGATTAAATGTTATTTTGTATAGTTATTTTATTTTTTTATTTGATACATTATTTAAATATATTGGATATTATGACGTATTAATACATTAAATTAATTTAATATTTATAATTTTGGTATATTTTCTCTGTAGGGAAGTTTTAAATTTAATTATTTTTTCTTTTTTATCAATTTTTTACTTTTTAGATGGTAAATATCTCTCAGATAGACCATACCCTTAAAACACTTCTTCATCTATTGGAAATAAAGTTATTAAATTAAGTATATGTTATATTCACCTCAATAGTATGGTCATGTTAGGGTGGAACATTACATTTTTCATGTCCTCCATTGGGAACACGTAGAATAAAAAATTATTCTAATTAAATAAGTTTATATAACTTTACCAGTGATAGTGATAGATTATAACATGCTAACTCTAATAACATAGAGTATGGGTTTAATTTATTAAATTGGTACAATATACATGAGGTTACACCATGCAGTATCGATCAGTTTAGTAGTATTATAAAACAAGATACATAATTCATAACTATATTACATTAGTAATATAAAATATTTCATATGAAGCATTATTTCACCCTTAAAATCATTTATGATAACATATTCATATCCTAGGGTGTAGAGACCCGAAGCTTAACGTACATGGATTACATTACTTTTGCGGAATACTTAGTACATAACAAAAACACACACACAAGGACCGTAATAGTTTAGTGTCTTTAGAAACTCGGAATATAATCTTCTAATCGTGGTGAAATATCTTCAATATCTCCCATAAAGATCTTCCCTTTTTTTAAATAAAACCTTTCTTTATATCCTGGGGAAAAGAAAACATAAAAATGTGAGATCAAATGCTCAGTAAGGGTAAACAAAAGAAATATCAATCACATCATATTCATAAGAATATAACATTTTGGAAATCTTAACTTGAAAAAGAGATCATAATATCATAACATGGGATAAATAATAGTAGTGAAATGTAATCCCAATAATGATAACTTACAACATGAAACTTTGTGGCTTACACACATAATCATAGAGAATCATTTCTTATTAGTCAATACTCATTGCCAAGACTATCTTAGTGGACAAAGTCCAATTCTGAACCGAGTTCACTCCTCGTTTCAGTCCTGTTTCACTAAACCGGTTTAACCTGTCGTTCCAGCCATGTCTATCTCATGAGATATAAAATATTTACCAAATGCATTGGAGGGATATATAGGTCCCACCCATCTCATAATGATACCATTATTATGTGTGCCACAAAATCATAAACCATACATCATAGCATAACCCATGTAATAAAAATGGGATTCTTAAACATCATGACATCATAAAAAAATTCATATAAGATAAAGGAATTCATAAAACTAATTCCATAACAACATAATCAAATCAATGTAATAATAGGGATAGAAACAGAACCCTTTATTATCTTAGATGGAAAATAATTTTGATAAAACACTTGAACTCCATTCTTGAGGAAAATATTTTTTCTACTTCAAAAACACTTTTCCTTTCTTAACATGTCATAAAATTCTAAACTAAAAGAAGTTGATTAAAAATAAAATTGAAAACATGTAAAGTAAGCTTCTTGGAAATAATGTTTTAAAAATCCATTCATTTAGTATAAGTTAAAAAAACACTCTTCTCGTACTTTTGTCAGAAAAGTCAAAAAGTACCTCGTACGAAAAACGACAAAAGATTCCTTTCATATATTTTACTAAAAACTCACAGAAGGGTAAAATTGGATATAAAAAATGTAAAAGGATATAAATATTACATATTGGGGAAACATGGATGTGGATGATAAATATTCCCTAGAAAATTCTGAAGTATAAACAATCTCGGATAAAAATGAGATTTCAAGATTTTCCATTACCTTAGGTCCGATTTGATTCATAAGTGTCTGAACCTTTTGTATAATGATTTAAATAATGTCATTGACTTATTCCAGAATCATACTAATTGTTATGATATCATATATGGTTCACTTATGACTTTATTTTACCCGTTCTTTTGTAAATTTCATGTTAAAGAGCGTTTTGGGTAAAATCGTTTAATTTGTCATCCGTGTTTTGACTTGTAATTATTCATATGATTACTTAGATCATGATTAATTAATTACAGAATATAAAACATGATTTATATAATATATATTCAGAATATACATATATATAATAGATCATTAAATGGAAATAAATACACCGTTCATGGAGACGGTAGGCCGTACGTACACATGAACGCTGGCTTTCGTTTCCTTATTGAGTTGAATGGAATTAAGTAGATGACATACATATATATACACATAAATCCAGTATCATTATTATTTCATATATTTCATTATTACTTATTATATAAACATTATAATCATTCATGAATGGTTAACGAGGATAATGAATCTCATCACGTTGGGGAGACGTTATTCCGTACGTATGCACGCGCGGTGATTTTATTTTCCGTAGGATCGATAGATGGTGAAATAGGGTTGTTTCATACTTATAATAATATATCAGTATATTAGTGATAATTATGTTATTACTTAAAAACGAAACAACCTAGGAAGAGGAAGTGGAAGAAGAAATAATGTTGAATGAATCGGTAACGGACATTACCTCTTCTTTGAAGCGCCTCTTTGATATCTCCTTTTAGGGCACTAAAATTGGTCTCTTTGAGGAAGACCAGAACCTCTAGGATGTATCTATGGAAGTGGAGAAGAGAATTTGGCAGGGTTTTGCCGAGCTTTAAGACTCAAAGTGGTGTGAGGAAGAGAGGGAGGAGGTTCCCTTTTATAAGGGAGGAGAGGAGCACCTTTGGAATAACTAAATGTATTATTTTATTATAAAGACAAATTCGATTTTAAATAGCTCCAAATTGATTTATTTCGAAGCTAATGTGGGGATGGGTAGACATCCTCTCATACAATAGAATTTAGACAAGTTTAGGTTCCTATTTTAACCTTATCATTTAGATTTAACATTAAGTTAAATAATTTTACTTTTACTGTGTCTTCTTGTGTTCTTATACTATAAGGTTAATAAACTTACTATAAGCAGCCAAACGAACCCCAAGTTGTTTATTATTAATATATATAACCTTATCTAAGTCATTTGGCCGAACCTTAGATTTTTAGGAGTAAAATAACAATTAATAATATAATATTTGTTTTAAAAACTATTTTATGTCAATTTTGACACTATTTAGTAATTGATTTTTGTGAAAATCATAACAGAATTATTAGCTCGATAAAAGTTACTTAAATAAATAAAAACATGTCATAGTAACCTATAATATCATTGAAATGCATAAAAAGTCTCAAATTATATTTATTTGGGTATTTATAACATCAATTATGTCAATATTTCATTAATAAGATAATTACTGCAACATCATTGTGTCATACATAAATTAAATTATTTAGAATTTAAAAATTACAAATAAAGTATCATTATGTAGAAAATCGTTTTATCTTTATAATGAATATTTATAGTCGAATTTATCTTTTGTATAAACCTATATTAAAAATGATTTTCTTATTAAACTTTGATTTTAACTATTTTAACCCTTATTTAAATAAATTAATAATAAATGTCTTAATCTAATCCAAGTGGGCCTAAATGGTCATATTTTATTCCTAAGGTTGTTTTTGTCGAATTACATTTATCCAATAGAATTATTACATGTGTTATGGTAATAATAATATCATTTTTACCCTTAATTACCCTATTTACTTTTAACTGTGAAAAAAAAAGTAAAAAGTTACTATTCATCAAAAATTATATTCATCTCATTGAACAACATTTTACTTACTGACATCAACCGTGTCTCTCGGATTTTTGAAATTCCATTCACAGAAGTGGTAAAATTAAGTTTTATGAAAAAGTCATTTTTTTAACTACCACTTAGTGGTTTCACTATTCATCAAAAAATGAAAGTTTCCAGAAAATTACCAAAAATTATACCTAAGCTATATTTGATATTATGAATTCAAAAATGATGTCTATTTTACCAAATTCAAAAAATATCAGTTGCATTAATTAATTTAGTAATTAATTCCCGTCGTCAAAACAAATAGCGTGTTCTTAAGAGATAATAACTATCAAAAGATTGACACTTGTTTATGTCTGGTTTAAATGTTAAATTACACCCAATGACCAAAATTATATTAAATTGTAAAAATATATTCTAAATATACTTTAAAACCACTCAAATTAATAATTTATCACTATTAATTATGTCTATTAAAAATGTTTTTTTTAATTAAAATTTAGTAATTTTCACTATTCATCAGAAAATGAAAGTTATCCGAAAAGTACCAAAATTTCACCCTAAGATAATTTCGATATTCCAAATCTAAAAATGAAGTCCATTTTTAAAAATAAAATTTACAAAATTTTAAAAAGCGGTTATTACTATTCATAACGGCTAGTTTTAATAATATTTTAATAGCATATTGTTGTTTAGTGAAACTCGTTATTGCGTACTACACACGCTATCGAGGAAGGTCGCAATTGCGTGTAATGAAAAGCAAGTCAAGGATGCGTGTTGTGCAAGCTTCTTTTTGGTGTAGCGTACAACACAAGACATTACTGAAATTAAAAAGAATATTTTTCATAAAATCTAGAGGTGTTACATTCTACCCCCCTTAAAATGAATTTCACCCTCTAAATTCGTCGGGGTTATAAATGGTTTACTCCTAGAAAGTTTCTTTAATAGAAACCCACATCATAAAAAGGAATACCAAAACCAATCTTTAAAAACAAAAGTATGAAACGTAACGGTTACCCAAATTAACTAATCACTGGGTTTCCACAGAGATGAAAATATGGATATGGAAGAGAAATCTAACCATCATGTTCTGATGGAGAGTGGTAGAGAACATGGCTATGGAAAATCCAACAATCACAAATCCACAAATTTGTGATTATATAAGGTACCATCTGATTCATCGGATATAAGGGCACTAGGACAACGTTTTTGGTTTTCAAGATCATTTCCCTAAAGTTGATGAATTAAAAGAAATACTTACATGATTTTGGTACAATCTCACTGTTGTTCGTTAATTGAACAATTTACACTTCATCCCTTTATTAAATGAAGTTGAATTTGTTATTTGTGATGCGTTAGCAGATCATGTGATAGAATGATGGGTCGTTCCATCTGTCTCTAACAAAAGGTTATAAAAGTTATCAAAAATACATAAGTCCATATATAGTGAGATTAATCATATATGGTTCCTAAAATGGACTTATACTTCATATATCGTACTTCTTAATATAATAAAACTAGTTTCTACTAAACAGAGACATCCTGTAGGCCAGTGGTAGGCGATAAAGGCCAGTCGCACTTCGGTTGTGGGTTCGATTCCCACAACCTTGTCTGACGCGATGGGTTGTCGCCCGTCCTGCAGGTTGTCCTTTTTCTAAAACTACATTACTATAAAATCCCATAAATAATATAAAAAAAAGTTCTATCCTTAAACAATACTAACATATGTCCAACATAATCCATTCCAATCTTTAGGCTTATCTAAAATACTTCGGTCCAAGCTCATTGTATAAAGAAAACGATTACTTGAAATGTCATCAACAAAGCATGTTAATACCATCATTTATCCCCCATATATCTTGTTGGTCACATTCCAATCATGTTAATACCTTAATCATGTATTCTCTTAAAAATTAATACCCATTAAACCTTAGTGAAAACATGAATGTTGTCAAAAGTTAACTCTTTCCACATACCAAAATCCAAAAATTCTATATACTCAAACCATGATATAACCTTCTCCTTATATCAGTCATGATCTCATGAATAATATCAAACATTTAATTTTCTCCTTATCCCTTCATTATGCGCATATCATCTACATTCTAAAAATATCTGAATAACCTTTCATGGATACTGGTACCATTAATCATACACTTTCAAAACTCAAGGAAAGACAACAGTGTAACAATCCTTAGATGTCTTTTTATTTTATAGTACCATGAGATTACTTATACAACATTACACATGATAAACATGTAATCGTTCCACTACATTCTCAAACCATTGACCGAGCTTCAACAATTCTTTCATCTCACATATCATTTTTAGTCTCTTCATCATCATCAACATAAATACTACCCATATGACCATACTGATTCACTTCATGAGACTTTCCCTTAGGGAATTGGTTTTCATAATGCCCGTATATTCCACATTTAAAACATTTAACCATTGTTGATGTCGTATAAATACCATTATCCTTATCCCTGGTGTTAACTGAACCTTTTCATTTGCTCTTACTGGCTTTGTGTCCTTCTTTTCCACACCCAAAGCATATTCCAGTTCCTTTGAAACACTCTCCTTGATGCCTCTTCCCACATGATTTACATAGGGGAAATTGAACTTTCTTTCCTCTATGATCATCATGAAACTCCATATTTCTCTTATTAGACGAGTCAGGAAACTTACCAAATATTACTTTATTGATCATATTATGATATTGCTAATTCGGAATAGTAATGATGTTTGGACTTCCAAATCCCATTTCATTTGGTTTCTCATGAATAATATCATTCTATTGTCCATCATATCCTCCATTATCGTGAATCATCTTGTTTCCAGCCATTTTCTAAAACCCAAAAAGAATAGTTTGAGAGGAAAAAATCATAATAAAGGGGGAGTAACTTCAATATCTAACATCTTTGGTTTAATCTAATATCGTTAGCATAGTTCTAGGACTATATCCTATACATATACTTATCTTTAGGGACATCCCTAGACATACCTTAGAAATATCTCTAGGGATCTTAATAAAGTTCTAGCATCCTAGTTTCCAAAGGCTGACTAAACCATTCCTCTAATACCAACTGTAACAGTCTGGAATTACTTCCAGTGGACTATAGTTCATACCTATTAGGGCACTCCATGAGAGTCTAGACCCCCTGGTCGGGACACACCACCATCCCCAGTGGCATCCATTTCCTCATGAAGCCCTTGGGCAGAGAGCCATGCTTCGTCCAACGCTCACATGTGAGAGTTCCCAGGGATTGGATACATTCCTACCTCCTTTTCCTCTGATACCAACTATAACGACCCATACTTTACATACATCGTTAATACTTCAAAATTGAAGCATAATTATTACAACATATAAAAAAACCAAGAAAGGACCGTATAGGTATAGAGTCTTTAGAAACTAGGAAACATAAACAACTGGTTCATAAAGCAACTACATTGCCTCCCACTAATTTCATCATATCTAGAGTCCCTTTTGGAATATACTACTTAACAACCTTCTTCCTGACCTGGGGAAAATAAAACATAAAATAGGTTGATCTCAAATGCTCAGTAAGGGTAAACAAAAGAAATATCAATCACATCATATTCATAAGAACATAACATTTTGGAAATCTTAACCTGCAAAAGAGATCATAATATCATAACATGGTATAAATCATATTAGTGAAATGTAATCACAATAAACATAACATAAAACATGAAACATTTTGGCATACACAAATAATCATAGAGAATCATTTCTTATTAGTCAAGACTCATTGCCAAGACTATCTTAGCGGACAAAGTCCAATTCTGAACCGAGTTCACTCCTCATTTCAGTCCTGTTTCACTGAACCGGTTTAACCTGCCGTTACAGCCATGTCTATCTCATGAGATATAAAATCTATACCCAATTCATTGGAGGGAGATATAGGTCCCACCCATCTCATAATGATACCATTCTTATGTGTGCCACAAAATCCTAAACCATACATCATAGCATAACCCATGTAATAAAAATGGGATTTTTAAACATCGTGACATCATAAAACAATTCATATAAGATAAAGGAATTCATAAAAATAATTCCATCACAAAATAATCAAATAAATGTAATAATAGGGATAGAAACAGAAACCTTTATTATCTTAGATGGAAAATAATTTTGATAAAACACTTGAACTCCATTCTTGAGGAAAATATCCTTTCTACTTCAAAAACACTTTTCCTTTATTAACATGTCATAAAATTCTAAAATAAAAGAATTTGATTAAAAATAAACTTGAAAACATGTAAAGTAATCTTCTTGGAAATAATTTTTTAAAAATCCATCCATGTAGTATAAGTTAAAAAACACTCTTCTCGTACTTTTTTCAGAAAAGTCAAAAAGTACCTCGTACGAAAAACGACAAAAGATTCCTTTCATATATTTTACTAAAAACTCACAGAAGGGTAAAATTGGATATAAAACAATTTAAAAGGATATAAATATTACATATTGAGGAAACATGGATGTGGATGATAAATATTCCCCAGTAAATTCTGAAGTATAAACAATCTCAGATAAAAATGAGATTGCGAGATTTTCCCTTACCTTTGGTCCGATTTGCTTCATAAGTGTCCGAACCTCCTGTATAATGATTTAAATAATGTCATTGACTTATTCCAGAATCATACGCATTGTTATGATATCATATATGGATCACTTATGACTTTATTTTACCCGTTCTTATGTAAATTTCATGTTAAAGAGCGTTTTGGGTAAAATCGTTTCATTTGTCGTTCGTGTTTTGACTTGTAATTATTCATATGATTACTTAGATCATGATTGCTTAATTCCAGAACATAAAACATGATTTATATAATATATATTCATAACATAAATATATATAATAGATCAGTAAATGGAAATAAATACAACGTTCTTGGAGATGGTATGTCGTACGTACGCATGAATGCTGTTTTCGTTTCCTTATTGTGTTGAATGGACTTAAGTATATGACATACATATATATAAACATAAAGCCATAATCATTATTATTCCATATATTTCATGATTAATTATTATATATACTTTATAATCATTCATAGATGGTTAACATGGAGAATGAATCTCATCACGTCATGGAGACGGTATTCCGTACGTACGCACGCGCGGTGATTTCGTTTTTCGTAGGATGGATAGTTGGTGAAATAGGGTTGTTTCATACATATAATAACATATAAGTATATGAGTGATACTAATTTTATTACTTCAAAATGAAACAACCTAAGAAGAATAAGTGGAAGAAGAAATAAAGTTGAAAGAATCGGTAACGGACATTACCTCTTCTTTGAAGCGCCTCTTTGAGATCTCCTTTTAGGGCACTAAAATTGGTCTTTGAGGAAGACCAGAACCTCTAGGATGTATCTATGGAAGTGGAGAATATAATTTTTCATGGGTTGGCTGAGCTTGAAGGTTCAAAGTGGTGTGAGGAAGAGAGGGAGGAGGTGCCCTTTTATAAGGGAGGAGAGGGGCACCTTTGGAATAACTAAAAATATAATTTTATTATAAAGCCAACTTCGGTTTTAAATAGCTCCAAATTGATTTATTTAGAATCTAAGGTGGGGATGGGTCGAAATCCTCTCATCCAATAGAATTTAGATAAGTTTAGGTTCCTATTTTAACCTTATCATTTAGATTTAACATTAAGTTAAATAATTTTACTTTTACCGTGTCTTCTTGTGTTCTTATACTATAAGGTTAATAAACATACTATAAGCAGCCAAACGAACCTCAAGTTGTTTATTATTAATATATAAAACCGTATCTAAGTCATTTGGCCGAACCTTAGATTTTTAAGAGTAAAATAACAATTAATAATATAATATTTGTTGTAAAAACTATTTTATGTCAATTTTGACACTATTTAGTAATTGATTTTTGTGAAAATCATAACAGAATTATTAGTTAGATCAAAGTTATTTAAATCAATAAAAACATGTCATATTAACCTATAGAATCAGTGGAATTCATAAAAAGTCTAAAATTATATTTATTTCGGTATTTATAACATCAATTATGTCAATATTTCATTAACAAGATAATTACTGCATCATCTTTGTGTCATAAATAAATTATATTATTTAAAGTTTAAAAATTACAAATAAAATATAATTATGTAGGAAATATTTTTAGATTTATAATGAATATTTATAGTCGAATTTATCTTATTTATAAACCTATATTAAAAATGATTTTCTTATTAAACTTTGATTTTAACTATTTTAACCCTACTTTAAATAAATAAATAATAAATGTCCTAAGCTAATCCAAGTGGGCCTAAATGGTCATATTTTATTCCTAAGGTTGTTTTTGTTGAATTACACTTATCCAATAGAATTAGGACATGTGTTAGGGTAATAATAGTATCATTTTTACCCTTAATTACCCGATTTACTTTTAACCGTGGTAAAAAAAAGTAAAAAGTTACTATTCACCAAAAATTATTTTCAACTCATTGAACCACATTTTACTTACTGACATCAACTGTGTCTCTCGGATTTTTGAAATTCCACTCACAGAAGTGGTAAAATTAAGTTTTATGAAAAATTCATTTTTTTAACTACCACATAGTGGTTTCACAATTCATCAGAAAATTAATGTTTCCAGAAAAATACAAAAAATTAGGCCTAAGCTATATTTGATATTATGAATTCAAAAATGATGTCTATTTTACCAAATTCAAAACATATCAGTTGCATTAATTAATTTAAAAATTATTTCCCATCGTCAAAACAAATAGCGTGTTCTTAAGAGATAATAACTATCAAAAGATTGACACTTGTTTATGTCTCGTTTAAATGTGAAATTACACTCAATGACCAACATTGTATTAAATTGTAAAATTATATTCTAAATCTAATTTAAAACCACTCAAATTAATAATTTATCACTATTAATTATTTCTATGAAAAAGGTTGTTTTTAATTAAAATTTAGTAATTTTCACTATTCATCAGAAAATGAAAGTTATCCGAAAAGTACCAAAATTTCACCATAAGCTAATTTTGATATTCCAAATCCAAAAATGATGTCCATTTTTTAAAATGAAATTTAAAAAATTTCAAAAAGCGGTTATTACTATTCATAACGGCTAGTATTAATAATATTTTAATAGCATATTGTTGTTTAGTAAAACTCGTTATTGAGTACTACACACGCTATCGAGGAAGGTCGTGATTGCGTGTAATTCAAGGCAAGTCAAGGATGCGTGTTGTGCAAGCTTCATTTCGTGTAGCGTACAACACAAGATATTAATGAAATTAAAAATAATATTTTTCATAAAATCTCGAGGTGTTACATAGGGAATGGAAAAAATAAAGGTTGGTCTTAGATTCTCAGTTTAGGTTATGTATAGTGGAAGATATTATGAGAAAATCATCTATAATAAATATAGAAAATTGGATAAACAAAACGCATTCCATTCACTCAAAAATGTTAGTTCAATGAAAACCCTTAACTAATATCATATTTAAATCACATGGATAATGGTAGATAAATTCATAATAAAGTAAATGAATAAATTTATAGAATCCTGAATTTTCTATCAACTCCCCAGCTGAGTTATCATGAATCATACCATTAAGGTCATTATCATGAAATCATTCTTAATAAATAGATGTCTGTAAACCAGATATCCATTGAATACAACATGTATTTTTTAGTATCATGAGATGAGTCGATGCATTAAAGTGATATATATAATCAAGTCCCACCTATTACTTTCATTTCTAATGCACTACTTATATATTGAATTATCAATACAATTCATTCTCAAAATGTCTTACAAACCAATATTTATCCATATTGAATCATGTATACTGAATATTTCCCCATCAAATGAAATAAAATTATTCATAAACTTCTTTCAATTGATACCAAATATAGAAATTGTATATAAGTGAAACATCATCAATATAATATAAATGATATTTAATTCATCCACGATATTGAAAACATGGACATGAAGCAGAAAATAATTTCCAAATAATAAGGGAAAGTGATAGAGTACATGATCATAAGAAAGTGAATGATCTCAAAATAAGGTATAATATATTATCAGTAAAGGATTATATAAGAAAATTTATTCACCATAAATGAATTATTTTTAGTAAAACCCGGACTTCATAAAATAATATAGAACTAATACCTTGAAAAAAAGCCTCCTTGTAACATTATATAATAATAGAATTATAAATCACTTTTTATAATTCTTTTTATTCCCTTAATACAATAATACCCTTTAATTTTGATATCATATTTAATAAAAATTCCAAAAAAATGGGGAAAAATTATTTATAAATAATTTTGGAATCATGTAAAAGAATATTGATAATTTATAATGGTTATGATGGTAGGAAAGGGAACTCAACCCGTATCTGTTAAAAAATCATTATCACTTTGGTAAAAAATAAAAAATAACTTATAATGTAAATGTTTTAAAAATTACTTTTTAAACCATTAAAAATAAGTTCAAAAATATACTAAAATAAATTTTTAATAATATTTTTTTATAAATAAGATAATTATTGGAACAATTTGAAGAATATAGATATAGAGAAGAAATGTTGTATGGAATGTTTTAAAAAAATGTTTTAAAGGAAAATCCCTTGAGTGTATAATAACATTTAAATAAAAATAAAATTAAAGGAGAAAACATAAAATTGATTTTAGAACAATTATAATTTTAGGAATTAATATTAATGGAAAAAACATTTTTTTAGCTAATACACCACACAAAATAAAACATGAAATGAAAGAGGTATCAATGTCAATAAAAGGAAATTGAGATGATAAATCCCTTACCTAGGGTATTCAATTATTTGTACATGTTTTATCCTAATTTATAATGAATATATATTATTAAATACATATTTATGAACCAATTAAATCTATATACTTTTTCTTATAGTTATTTTATAATCATTTTAAATTCATTGATTAAATAGTTTGGGCTTAACTCAACCAGTCAAGGTAGTTCTGTCAAATTATCCAAAATTACTTTCGTATATTGAACATGGTTAAAGGAGTTTTGAAATTTTTAAATAATTTATATAATGTTAATAATGTAATGAATATAAGTTTTATTAATTATATATAATTTTAGAATCATCTATTCATGGTGGTCACACAAAAAAATATATCACTTCATGGAAGTGGTAGTCCATATATACACATGAGAGATGTTTTCATTTCCCAGTGGATAGAGGGGTAATAAGGTACAAGATTTATATATCTAAAAAACCATAATTATGTAATAAATATCATTTATGTATTAATTAACTCCATATTTATAAAAGTAAAAGTAAAAAATTGATGAAATATGAATCACATCGCTAAGTGGTGAGAGTAGTCCATACACACGCACACGCGATGTTTTCATCTTTCATAAGATGGAAAAGAGGTGTATAATGGTTCAAAAATAATCATAAAATTATTATGGTATAATGGTGATAATGAATTAATTATTATATGGTGGATACAATATATTTATTGAAATTATCAAAAGAAATGATCATTAGAAGATTATGGTGAAATGATTACCTTTGCTCTGAGATACCGGTTTTGACTTACTCCTTAAGCCTCATAAGTTAGGCTTTTGAGGAGGAAAATTCATCTTGGTAATGAGAAGGAAGTTTGGTAAGTAATTATTTAGGTATTTGTTAATATAAGTGGCTCAATAGGTGTGAATAATAGATGATAAGTGGTTGTATTTTGTAAGTGAGGGGAGTGGTACTCTTGTATTGTTTCCACATTTTAAAATATTAAAAGGTCTTATTCTGGGTCATGTGAAACCAAGACTCCAAATATTAATAGATAATACGTGATAAGGTTGAAACAATCTCAACCAATTGCATTTAGACCTGTTATGGAGAAATTTTAATCCTTATCTCCTAGTTAAATCCCATTAAACCTAAATTAACATTAACCATGATAGCTTAAAATTTACCATGATAACATATTTATGTAACCAATAATAAATGGAAAATTATAACCAAATATAGGCGTAATGATTCCAAAAATGGAATCCATTTTATTGGATTAAGATTCTATATGTTTAATAAATTATATTTAATATAATAAAACCAAATAAAGGAAAAAAAATTAGAATATATATGATTTAAGCATAAAATTAATTTTACATATAAATCATGTAAGGATGATATTATACATGATTGTTTTGGTTATATAATTAATAAAAAAATTATCTTAGACTTTTTTATCAAGATAAAACCTAAATAAACCTTCCAACCATACAATTAAATTCAAATATCGAAAAAAAATGTTTTTCATTTGAATAAAATATAAATTATGTTCATAAAAGTCAAATATGAGTTCCCAAATTAAAAATAATGTTTTAAAATGAATTATTTAACTCCTAAAACACATATATGGTCGATTAAAAGTTTTTATAATTTATTAAGTCTTTCTTAAATCAAAATAATGTAATAAAAGATACAGTGTTTTGAAAAAATCAGTATTTTCACTATTCAGTCAAAAAAATACTATTTCTAAAAATCTTAAGAAAAATCACTTTAAGCAATTTTTGACATGATAAATTCAAAACTGGAATTATTTTCATAAAAAATAAATTTATAAAAAAAATAACTTGGTTTTAATCAAAACATTAATAAATCTATATGAAATATGTTCTTATTTCTTTAGAGAGAAATGTTTTCTTACTACAATTAAGTCTTGGGTGTGACATTCGTTCTTTATTAAAAAAATTCATCCTTGAAATTTATATATTTTCACCTCGTGATCATATGTTGGAATTTGTTCATTATAAACTTTTTTAGGTTCCCACAATCCATCTTTTATTTTATGATTTCTCCAAAGTAGATTCACTAATCAATATGTCTTATTCTGAAACACTTATTCTCTAGTACCATGAATCTAGATAGACACTACATGGTATGATAAATTTGGTTCCAATTCTATTTCCTCAGAGGTGGTACATTGTGTTGGGTCTGACATGTACTTCTTTAATAAATAGATATGGAAAAAATCATTAACTTTATAGAGGTTGGGTGGGATTATTAAACGGTAATCCACATCTCCAATTGTTTCAAGAATTTCAAAGGGATTTGTATGCCTAGGTCTTAGTTTCAATTTCCTTATAAATATTATAAAAAAATTCCATGGATATAATTTTAGTAAAACATGATCCCCTACATGATATTATACATGATTCCCATAGTTATCTATATAACTCTTTTTTCTTTTTTGATATTCATTGATATGACTCAAAATAATAATTGCATTCACTATTTTATCATCAATAAGTCATAGGGATGAAATGTTTCTTTCACTAACATCATCCCAAAATGTTTGTGTATGAAATATTTTCATGTCAAATTCTTCATATGGTTCCATCTTAATTTTTGAATATAAAATATTATTACATTAAAATTATACAAATAATAAATATTGATCTCACATACCTTCAAATTAAAGTTATCTTGAACTTATAATGTATTACCAAGATTAAATATTCCTTTCAGAATTTTCAATTTTTTGAGGATGATAATTAGTTCTCAAATGTAGGTTAGTGTTGGGAACCTTATAAATACTTTTATGTAATTTGAATATAAACCATGGTTAAAGATCAGATGCAATAAAAATAGGTGCACCAAGATGTCTCAAAACATCATTATATAGAGCCACACAAGGTTATCAAGGTATATAACTTCCCTTATAGAGAGAAAATGTATGGAATTGGTAAGGAGTTCAAAAATAAACCGTTTGTAATAATTATTTCAAGGGTTCATTATCAATCCAATGAAAACAACTATAGAACTATCTTCTAATTTCCACATAGGAAAATTCATAGGTTTCATGAGTCCATAAGGATGTTGGAATTCACCCTTTACCCATTGGAAACCATGAATCTTGATATATAGTTTGTAATTTATCATTTAAATTTACCCCAAAACAATTTTCCTTCACAATCCTATACATTTCGGTGCTGCTATGCATTATAGATAAATTCGATTTGGTAGCTTTAATAATTATATTTTTAATATAAATGTGGATAAAACACATCACTTATTTTGAAATATCAATATACAATCTTTATAGATAAAGTCACCAAACATCACATCAATCATGAATTTTATTTTATTTTGAATATTCTTAGAATCGACTGAGTAACATTTTATTTTATCCAACAACGATATTTTTGGAAATAATTTACAATATATGTGATGTTTCCACTTACTTAAGTATTCTCATATCCAGCATTTCTAAATCCATGAATATAGGATATTTTTGTAGAGACCCAAGCTTTACATACATGGACATTACATTACTTTTTCAGAATACTTAATACATGAAAAAAAAAGATTCCAAAGGACCGTATTAGTTTAGTGTCTTTGGAAACTTGGAACATAATCTTCTAAATTGGTGAAATATCTTCAACATCTCCCATGAAGATTTCCCCCATTTTTGTTTTCCTACCTAAAACCTTTCTTTATATCCTAGGGAAAATATAATATAAAAAAATGTGATCTCAAATTCTCAGTAAGAGTAAATAAAAAAATATCAATCATATCATATTCATAAGAACATAACATTTGAAAATCTTATCTTGCATATAAAATATCATAATATCATGTCATGGGATAAATCATAGAAGTGGAATGTAATCCCAATAATCATAACAAAAGACATGAAATTTTGTGGTATACAAAAATAAATTGGAAATCATTTCATATTACTCAAGTCACATTTCCAAGACCATCATAGAAGACAAAGTCCATTACTGAACCGAGTTCACTCCTTAATCCAGCCCTGTAATAATGAACTAGATCTACTATCCATTCCAGCAATGTCTATCTCATGAGATATAAATATTTACCCACTGAATTTTAGGGTGATATAGGTCTCACCCATCACGTAATGAAATCATTCTTACGTGTGCTGGAAAATAAACATAATTCATCCATCATAACCCAATAAATAAAATGTGTATCATAAACATCATCCCATCATAACATAATCCATATAAAAAATGGATATCAATTCATCGTAAACAAAACCAAACCATGTAATTAATAGGGACATGATACTTGAAACATAACCATATTAAATAATGTCAACCTATAAGGATAATAGTTTTGATATATCACATGAAACCAATTCTTGAGGAAAATATCCTTTCTTCTTTAAAATCATTTTCTTTCTAAAAATGTCATGAAATTTTAAAAGAAAAAAATTTTGTTGCAAATAATCATGAAATATTTTAGAGGAAACATCATGGAAATAAGGAGTTATGAAATCATAAAAATCCATTCATGCAGTATAAGTTAAAAAAACATTATTCCCATACTTTTTCTGGAAAATTCCAAAAGTACCTCGTATGGTAAACATAACAAAGATTCCTTACAAACATCATAGTAAAAGTCAAAATGGGTAAAAACGACTTTAAACATATATAAAATAATAGATAACATTAAATGATAATATTTTTAGAAATCATGGAAATGGATATTAAATATACCCCTAGTAAATACTTACATATACACAATCTTGGATAAACAAGAGATTTGAAAATTTATCACTTACCTTAAGTCGGATATACGTTGTACGTGTCGAAACCTCATGTATAATGATTTAAATAATTTCATTTACTTATTCAAGAATCATAGTAATTTTTATTATATCATATATAGTCATATTCTTATCTGTTTATTAGTAACATTTCATTGTTACTCGTTATTTGGGTGTTAACTGCTTTATTTTCTTATGAATGTTTTGTCGAATAAATTATTATTCCTATTTTTAGGTTATAGTTATATCATTTAAATAATGTTATAGGTATAATATATATTATATTTATCCCTTAAATTCATTCATATAATAATTCTTGAATGGAGATCATGTAGAATGAATCACATCACATCATGGAGACGGTAGGTCGTACATACGCATGAGTGACGATATCATTACCATGATTGTGGAATTGTATTTAAGTGCATGGTGTATAATATTTGAGAATCAATATAATTTAACAAAAATCATATATATTTATTTCTTACATCATTATACCCATCCAAGTATGCTGGTGGTGAAAAACAGATTACACCACAGTGTGGATATGGTATGACACACGTACACACGCAAGGTGATTTTGTTTTTTGTATGATGAATTGAAGATGAAATATGATAGTTAAATATTCATAATAACATATCATTATAAAAGTGACACTGTATTTATTACTTAATAATGAAACAAATCATATAGATGAAGTAGAAGATGAAATAAGTTTGAAAGAATAGGTGAAGGATATTACCTCTTCTTGGACGTGCCTCTTATAAACCTTAACATAAGGAAATAAAGATAGTCTTTAAAGAATACCAAGACCTCTAATATATTTCTAGGGACGTAGATAAAGAATATATATAATATTTGGCCGAGTTTTAAGGCTCAAAATGGAGTTAATAGGAGAGCGAGAAGGTTCCCTTTTATAAGAGAGGAGCGGGGCACTTTTAATTACCTCAAAAATATTAATTTATAATAAAATCAAACCCCACATCAAAACCTCTAAAATGAATCAAATTAGAAGATTAGATGAGATAGGTTTATAATCCACTCAACCAATAAAAGTTATACATGTTTTGATTTTATTTAAAACTTTATCATTTTGATTTATCCTTATTTAATCTATTTGATTATATTTGTGGTTGTAAAGACCTAGAATTTCGATGTAAACATTTTCTATTAAATGGGAAATTTACGAGTCTGCGAAACTTGACAGTGCATGATTCCAAGGCCCCGTGTGCCCGGAATCAATTTCTGATGTTTGTTTCAGGTACATTCAGTAAAAGTACAAGCAAGTTTTTATAAATTTTGAACTGATGCTCGAAATTGAAATATGAGGGCACCGTTGAACTCGCAAAGCCAATTTTCACTTAAGGAGAATTTCACCTTGATGGTAGTGGGTTGAGAATAAAAGATAGTTTTTGGGTTTTTTCATGGAAAATAATAAAATAAAATGAACTACACTTTATTTTAATTTTGATCCACCATATGGAAGTTGGAGGTGGGGTCCACCAAAACCAAACCTCTTTGTGGGATTTGAAGTGTGGGGACCACCCGACCATAACCTCCCATGAGAGGTTATGGTGGTGGGGCCCACCTGATCCTAACCTCTCATGAGAGGTTATGGTGGTGGGGACCACCTAGGACTAAACCCCCATTTTAATTGTAGAAAATCTATCAACTCCCCTCAATAATGAGGGAGAGTCTCGCCACCTCCCTCCTTTAATGGTGTCAACCCTTCCTCTCTTTAATTATGTCAACCTCGTGAATTAATGAAGTGGGTCCAACTTAATTAATTCACCCAATTTGAATTCTTATACCAACGACTTAATATATTTTGTAATCTATTATTCTTGGCTACCTATTCTTTTTTGGAAAAGTAGGAAGGAGGTTTTGAGAGAAAATCGCTCACCAACGAACAACGAAGAACGAAGAACACGTTCTTCCAACGAAAAACGTCAGCAATAGGTGTCTTAGACTCCTTCCTTGGAATCAATTTACGTGGGACATATTTGATGACCCTCCATCCCTCCTCATCATCTCCAAAAAACAAACGCATGAGCTCGAGATTGGAAGTGTGCGGCAGACGTGACAAACGATGAAAACTCTGTCTTCATCCCCATGAATCCGTCAATGAACAATGAATATAGGTAGGGGTCTAATTTTATATAATTATGATATTATTCCCTTGATACTTGTCTTCCAAGACAAAGAATGCGGACCAACTTATTATCAAGTTGATCCACAGTTGATTTTTCCTTGCGGGTTGGGAATATTTTGTTTATGAGGGATTATGGGAATTGATGTTTTTAAGATATCTTCCATGCTTGTTCTTTGATTCATTATTTTGATCCAATTCCTATCACCCTAAACACAGAAGGGTGCGGACCAAACCAACGTGGTCTGAAACCTCCACTGATCTTCTTTGTAATGTTCTTCGGCATGGCGATGAGTCGACGAAGGCAACCTGCACCGCCCGCACGATGATATGGCGCCCAGGGCCGAACTGTGCCGCACTCCGGCTTCTGAGCCACCCTGGTTGTGCTGCCCGTCGGCTGTGCCACCTTCCAGCCCAACTGGCCGAGCCGCGCCACACCCCGGCTGAGTCGTGCTTCAGCCGTACCGCGCCCCGTCTCCCGAACCTCCAACCTCCATGCACCCGGCATGCCCCGCACCGCCGCTAGCTGAATCGTCCCTCCAGCCGTTGTGTGCCCCATGGCTCTACCGTCTACACGCCCCGTGTTCCCCATGCTGCCACTAACCGAACCTACCCAATGGCTTCCACACACCGCACGTGCCCCGCGGGTCCGCCATCCGCGTGCCCCGCGGCGCCCCTGTCGAGCCGGCCTCCCAGCCCCGGTCGCGCCACCCCGAGCATTCCCCTCACGGTGCCCTCCAAGACGAGTCGTGCCCTCCGAGCCGAACCTCCCTTACACCAACTCGTGAAGGTTCTACGCCCTCGCGGCATGTCTACGCTCTTGCGGCCTGCTAGGCTGGGCCCAGTAGGTCGGGCCGAACCTAACGGGTTGACCCGCCTAAGAAATCGGGCCATACCCAATGGGTCAGGCCGAGTCGATCCAAACATGGTTGGCCCAAACTGGGTCGGGTCGGGTCAATCTGACCGGGTCGGACCGGACCCAGGTTCACTACACCCCATTACTTTCGTTTGGCCATATATTTGGCACCAGACGTCTTTTTGACAAACCATCAGAGGCTTAGGTAATCTTGGAGCATGATGGCCCCTTTGATTATACTCCACTGGAGTTGGGGTATTGTTAAGATACAATCAGATTGGATCGTCCATGAATCCAACCAGGCCCCTGGGACTAAAAGACTAATAACTCACCGACTAGGCTTCCAATTGATTCTACATCTGTTGCGTTGAGACCCTTATATCATAGAGGACCTTTGAGATACTTCTTCGTGGGGCCTCGTGACCGATGGAGTATCAACCAGTAGATCGTGGAGAGGATCCTCCCATAGATGAGCGGGCATTGTGTGGAGACCTAGTAGCTGGATGAGACTTGATGACAACTGACTGATTGACTCTGAGTGACTCGACTAGCCCAGTGGGGAGCGCCTAGTTGTGGCGGTAGTCCCATGGTGGAGGAGCGTCTAGTTATGGTGGAAAACCTGCGGTACTCGACAAGAGGATTACCTCTGTAGGCTATTAGGGGGTGCACCAGGTTGTGGCGGCAGACCCACTGTGGAGAGGGCCTTGGTGACGTAGCAGACCCACGGTACTCGACCGGAGGAGTACCTCTACAGTGCAAGGTTGGTGGGAAGCGCCTTGGTGTCGCAGTAGGCCCATTGTACTCGACAGAGGTGGAGTTCTTCAGCAGCCATGGTTTCAATAATATGAATAAAATCATGGTTGAGCTGAGTCAGTAACTTTTGTGTTTTCCTCATGATTGAGATGGATTAATTGATAACTTAGGTATATGTATGGGAATATACCTAAGTGGGGTTATCTGTTGATTTCCTACTTTGTGGATTATCCATGTTGGATTTTTGTGACACCTTGAGGGTCTCAGGGTCCCTACTGAGTATCGTTATACTCACCCCTGCATGGGTTATGCTCACACCTTGTTGTGTTGGATGCAGACGACAGACAGTGCTGACGGAGGTCGAGAGTACCAGGACTCGACGGTACCCAGAGGTGGACCATATGGCCTATCGGAACCCGAAGGAGATAGACAAATGTGGATTGCTGATGAGGTGATCTTTACCTACCCTTCAGGTAGGAACCTTGGAGGACGACCCAATGATAGTTTCTCTTTTCTTTAGTTGTACTTCCAATTTCTAGTACTTTACAGTTGGGATTGTATTTTTGGCCCCTTTTACTTTCATCACACTTTTGTTATACAGTTTTACATAGTGTTTTGTTTCCATCTTGTGATATGTTGTGTGTTTTTATAGGTTACAAAGGTAATGCCTTCCTAGTTTTAGGAAAGTATGCCTTTGGTGCTAGTCGCTAGCCCTTGTATAAAGGAAGGAGGTCTTTGGGTTGTCATGGCATGGGCCCCAGGGGATGGGTCATGACAAATTGGTATCGGAGGAGTCGGTTCTACCACAGAACTTAAGACTCTGATATTTTTCTGTGGAGCAATAGTGTTAAGGGTAGTGAGTGTGTTTCTTAGTTCATGGATTCCAAGGTTGGTGTGGCAGCCGACGTATCTCTACACCAGGATCCTGAATTCTAATTTCAAACTCAGTGAATGAAAAAACTGATTGCATGTGCGTTTTCAAACGTTTTCTTTAAGTGAGCTCAACCAGGTCAGCTGCCCAGATAATCTTTTGACCGTGTTGCATCTGATTCATTCAGGATGCCTTCCTGCGGATGACCATCTAGAGACTGAGAGTTGTACACACAGATAACCCACCGAGCGATGAGGCCTCCATGCAGGGCCCTTTTCCAGCAGAGGCACCAGGGGTACCACTTCCTGTGGGGCCACCGATACCACCAACCCCAAAAGCATACAATGAACGTCGACTGAGCATGTTTTAGGAGTTATAGCACTATATTCCACCCAGGTACATGGGATATACGGACCCACAGGTGGGTTATTTTTGGATGGAGGCTGTAGTGATAGTTTTCTGACTGGTAGGAACACCAGCCGACCTCATGGTGATTCTTGCTGGTAGCCTTCTACAGGAATCAGCGGGCATATAGTGGAGCTTGAGGCTCCAAGTTCACAACAAGATGATGCTTCTCTAGAAGACTTCGAGAGCCTGTGTCGGGCAGAGTTTGTCCCAACAACTCTTAACGCAGTGCATATATAGTAGCTACTTTTTCTGCAACAAGGTAGCATGATTGTAGCTCAGTACTCAGCGAGGTTCACAGACCTCTAATGATACTCCACCGATATGGTATGGGACACATTCCTTAGGGCCCAGACCTTCGAGCAGGGACTCAGGTGGGAGGTCAGGGCTTCAGTGATCTGACTCAGCATCCTAACATAGGCAGGGGTGTTATAGAGACCCCTCCTAGTTGATAGATTCCTTGCTGAGCAGTCTCCAGCAGTGGGATCCACCACCAGTCGACATGTTGCGAGTCTTCTGCAGCTGGAAGCATAAATATGTCACAGAGGTCCAATAGGACAAGACCTATAGGTAGACGACTTCATGACTCAGGATCGATTGTGTGGGGCACCCGGAGCTGAGATATACATGCTAGGAGCGGGCAGTGTTTCACATGTGGCTGGTAGGATCACATGGATCGTGACTATCTGACCTACCATTCATATGATCAACAGACAGTCAAAGGACCCCCCATGCAGAGACATAGATTTGATCCAGGTGGTCCACAGGGAGAAGGCGGACGTCGCATAGGAGTTGGTCATGCAGCTAGCTGTGCACGATGTTTTGAAGTGTTACCGCCACCACCACCAGGAGGTCCACCACGACCGCAGGGAGTAGGTGAATAGGGGAGAGCTCAGCTCTAGGCAGCTGAGGCCTACGATCACGGTGCTTCGGAGATGAAACGAGGTACAATCTGTTTTTATTCCACCTTAGCTGCAGTTCTTATAGACACAGGTTCAAGTAACTCTTTCATTTCCACTGCCCTTGTTCGGAGCTCGAAGATTCCGATGGATCCATTTTCTTGATCATTACAGCTAGCGACTCCTACGGGAGAATATTTGATGATCAAAAACTGGTTCCGGTAGTGTGAGCATACTCTAGGAGGTGAGATCTTTGGTTGGGATCTCCTAGTAGTGGCGTCAAGGCCTTACGACATCATCTTGGGTTTGGGCTAGTTATCTACAGTTTATGCTCAGTTAGACTGTATTACGCACAATGTGCGGTGTGTCCACATGGATGGGACCATGTTTACCTTCATCGGCGAGAAGGGAGCCTTTAAAGTTCAGTATGGACTTGCCCAGAGGGGATTGAATCCAATCACTCATCAGTTGGCTGGCCTTAACCTCGGAGCAGTTGATGCAGAGAGTCTAAGATTTCCTTCAGTGGTGGGCCAGTGGACAGATGTTTTCCCAGATGATGTCCCAGGTCTACCTCCTTGCAGAGAGGTGGAATTTTACATTGACTTGTACCTAGGGAGGGCACCGATATCTACACCAGCATATCCAATGTCTCCCGCAGAGCTTCGTGAGATATGGGTACTGGTAGAGGACTTGCAGGGGAAGGGATTCATCCATCCCTGTGTTTCTCCATGGGCAGGCCCAATTTTATTCTCCATGAAGATGGATGGGAGCTTGAGGCTTTGTGTTGACTATCGGCACCTGAACCAGGTGACCATGAAGAACAAGTACCCACTCCTGAGGATTGGATACCTCTTTGTTTAGTTTAAGGGAACACGATGGTTCTTGAAGATAGACCCCAGATCAGGCTATCACCAGTTCAGAGTTTGAGATGAGGATGTGCAGAAGATTACCTTCAGATGTCAGTATAGCCATTATGATTTCTTGGTTATGCCATTCTGGGTAACCAATGCTCCTGTCGTCTTCATGGGACTCATTAACCAGATATTTCATCCATAACTTGATCTCTTTTTCGTAGTCTTCATCGACGACATTCTGATCTACTTGACTACTGAGGAGGAGTATGCCTATCATTTTCAGGTAGTACTAGACACACTCTGAGAGCACCAGATTTATCTTAATCTCTCTAGGTTCCAGTTATAGATTTGATAGGTTCAATTTCTAGGACATGCCATCTCGGACATTGGAGTTGCAGTAGATCGAGCAAAGATTAAGGCGTTACTTTCTTTGGAGCCACTCAAGAGTGTGACGAAGGTATGGAGTTTCTTGGGTTTGGCTAGATACTACTGGAGATTTGTACCAGATTTCTCCAAATTTGTAGCACCACTATCAGCCTTGACGAAGAAGGGGCAACCCTTTGTGTGGTCTTAGAGATTCCAGCAAAGCTTTCAGGAGCTGCGGTAGAGGCTGACTAGGGCCCCCATTTTGAGGCTTCCAGAGGAAGGTGTATAGTACATGGTCTTCTGCGACACATTAGGGACCAGACTCGGATGTGTCCTGATGCAGGAGTGAGCAGTGATCACTTACAGTTCTCATCAGCTAAGACACCATGAGTGGAACAATGCTACCCATGACCTATAGATAGCAACAATGGTATTTTCCTTGAAGATATGGCGACACTATCTGATGGGAAAGTGTTTTAACATGTACTCTAATAACAAGAGTCTCATGTATATATTCTCTCAGAAGGACCCAAACCTCAAACAGTGATGTCGGATTGAGTTCCTCCAAAACTATGACTTTGAGATAGTCTATAATCCTAGGAGGGGAACGTTGTTGCAGATGCACTCAGCCGGAGAACTGGTGTACAGCTGCTAGACGAGGCGACAGAGAAGCTGGATGCTTTACAGATATCCTTTGTTGATAGAGATGGAGAAGTCTTCCTTTAGTCTCTTACACTCACTCTTCCATTTCTTCAGTGAGTCAGGGAGGCACAACATGGGGACGCTGACTGTGAGACAATACGTGCTCAGATATCCACAAGATAGACACTTTATGGATTTTCTTAAGGTGGGGAGGACTTCATCCTCTTTAGAGGATGTACTATGGTACCAGTGTCACTTCTGGAGGAAGTGTTGAGTGAGTTCCACACATCCCCTCTTGTGGTACATCTAGGAGTGGTGAATATGTACCAGGATCTCCAACGATAGCATTGGTGGTCTGGAATGAAGAAATAAGTTGTAGAGTTTGTATCTCTATTCCTCACTTGTCAGCAAGTGAAGGCAGAGCATCAGGTACCATCAGGCTTGGTGCAGCCTTTAGAGGTCCTAGAGTGGAAGTGGGATTGGATATCCATAGACTTTGTGATAGGACTTCCATGTACATCCAGGGGTCACGAGTCGATTTGGGTGATCGTTGATCGACTAACCAAGTCGGCCCACTTCCTACAGATTAGAGAGCGGGGTTCAGTAGAGAGATTGGGATGCCTCTATGTGTAGGAGATTGTGTGGCTACATGGAGTACCTTTGATGATTATCTCTGATCAAGATGCATGTTTTACTTCCTGGCTATGGAAGGGGTTGCATGAAGCTTTCGGGATGTAGCTTTGTTTGAGCACCACCTTCCATCGTCAGAGGGATGGTAAGACTGAGCGGATCATTCAGAACGTCGAGGACATGCTACGTGCTTCTGTCCTCGACTTTGGTCATAGCTGGGAGGATCACCTACCTTTGGTGGAGTTTTCATACAACAACAAATATCACTCCACCATTTGGATGGCACCTTTCAAGGCATTTTATGGGAAACCTTTCAGATCAACTTTGTGCTGGACTGGCCTATGGGATTCATCACTAGTGGTACTAGAGATGGTATGGGATACCACGGAGAAGGTGAAGATCATCCTGGAGTGGATGAAGATAGTACAATGTAGGCAGAAGTCGTATGATGACAGGATACGGAGACCTCTAGAGTTTGAGGATGGCGACCACGTCTTTCTACGGGCCTCACCTCAATGAGGTCTACGGAGATTTGGCCGATGCAGAAATTTATATCTGAGATTAATCAGAACTTTTTAGGTCCTCAACAGAGTTGGCGAGGTGTCTTACAGCTTAGATCTTCCACCTCAGTTGCATCAGGTGCATAACGTCTTTCATGTATCTAAGATGAGGAGATACAAGCACAAATATTCCCACATCATTGACCATGGAGAGCTGGACATCGACGATGGGGTGACTTTTATGGAGGTTCCAGTAGAGATTGAGGATTGATAGGAGCAGTTCCTTTGTGGACGGTCAATACATCTAGTTTGCATTCGCTGGAAGCACAAGAACCTCTATGAGAGCACATGGGAGTGGGAGGGTCAGATGCATACTCACTAACCCAACATATTCCCTTAGTTATGAGTTGTAGCTTATGGAGATTTAAAGCCCTGAGGTGGAAAAAATTTAAAGACCCTTAATTTCCATGTAATTTATTTTAATTAAATGGGAATTTTACGAGTCCGCAAAACTTGACGGCGCGTGATTCCAAGGCCCGGTGTGCCCAGAAACAATTTCTGAAGTTTTTTCGGGTACGTTCAGTAAATGTACGAGTGAGGTTTTATAAATTTTGAATCGATGCTCAGAATTGAAATACAAGGGCACCATTGAACTCACAACGTTGATTTTCTCTTAATAAGACATTCACCTCGATGACAGTGGGTCGAGAATAAAAGATAGGTTTTGGGATTTTTGTGGAAAATAATAAAATAAAATGAACTACACATTATTTTATTTTTGACCCCCCATGTGGAATTTAGAGGTGGGGTCCACCAAAACTAAACCTCCTTGTGGGAGTTGAAGTGTGGGGACCACCCGACCATAAAATCCCATGAGAGGTTATGGTGGTGGGGCCCACCCAAACCTAACCTCCCGTGAGAGGTTACAGTAGTGGGGACCACCTAGGACTAAACCCCCATTTTAATTGTCGAAAACCTCTCAACTCCCCTCAATAATGAGAGAGAGAGTCTCTCCTCCTCCCTCTTTTAATGGTGTCAACCCTTCCTCTCTTTAATTATGCCATCCTCGTGAATTAATTACATGGATCCAACTTAATTAATTCACCCAATTTGAATTATTATACCAATGACTTAATAGATTTTTTAATCTATTATTCTTGGCTACCTATTCTTTTTTTGGCAAAGAAGGAAGGATATTTTGAGAGAAAAGTTCTCTCCAACGAACAACGAAGAACTAAGAATGCATTCTTCCAATGAGGAACGCTAGAAAAAATCGTCTTCGACTTCGTCCTCGTAGGCAGCCGACATGGGACGTCTTCGATGAACGACCCTCCATCCTCATTGTTGTCAACAAACCAACGCACGACCTCGGGATTGGAAGTGTGTGACAGATAGGATGACTGGTGAAAACTCCCTCTTCTTCCCCATGACTCTGTCAATGAACAACGAACAAAGGTAGGGGTTTATTTTTATTTAAGTATGTTATTTTTCCAATGATACTTTTCTTCAAAAAAAAGAATGTGGACTAAATTATTATCAAGTTGATCCAATGATGATTTTTCCTTGTGGGTTGGGAATATTTTGTTAATGAGGGATTATGGGAATTAATGTTTTTAAGATATCTTCATTGCCCGTTCATTGCTTCATTATTGTGATCCAATTGCTATAACCCTAAACACAGAAGTGTGCATACTAAACCAATGTGGTTTGACCCCTCCGTAGATCTTATTTTTTATGTTCATTAGTATAGTGATGAGGCGATGAAGGTGACGAAGGAAACCTATTCCACCCCCGCGACGCTCTGGCACCCCGGGCCGAATCGCGCCGCCCTCCACCTTCTGAGGTGCCCCGGATGTTCCCCCAACCGGCCGAACCAGCTGAGCCGCACCGCACCCCGGTTGGGACGCGCTCTGGCCGCACCGTGACCCAACTCCCGACCCTCCGGCCTCCACCCACACCGCACGCCCCATGCACCCCATGCAGCCACTGTGCGAACCGGCCCACCGGCCTCTGCATGCCCTGCGCGCCCTACGGCTCTGTCGTCTGTGTGCCCCGCACGCCTCGCGGATTTCCCGTCTGCGTGCCCCATGGTGCCCCGGCCGAGTGGGCCACCCATCCCAGACCACACACCCACGAACCCAGGACAATCTTCCTTAATACGGCCCCTCATGGCACCCTCTAGGCTGAGCTACACCCTCGCGGCGCCCTCTGGGATGAACCGCCCTCATGTCGACCCGTGGACGGTCTGCACCCTCACGACCTTTCCGCGCTCTTGCGGCCCTCCGCGACCCCTCACGGCCTGCTGGGCTTGGAAAAGTGGTTCGGGATGAAACTAACGGGATATCCTGCCTAATGGGTCGGTTCGACCCAAACCGGGTTAGACCGGACCCAGGCCCATTACAAACCTTTACTTTCTTTTTTCCATATCTTTGGAACTGGAAGTCCAATTGATGAACCATTAGCGGCGCTGGTAATCTTGGAACTTGATGGTCCCTTTGAGTATACCCTACTAGATTTGGGGTATAGTTGAGATACGGTCAGGATGGATTGTGCACGAATCCAACCGGGCCCCCAGGACTAAAAGACTAATAACTCAAAGACCGAGCGTCTTATTGATGTGTCATCTATTGCGTTGAGAACCTTATGATGTGGCAGACCTTTTTTATACTTATTCACAGGATTTCATGACAGATGGAGTATCAACCTGTAGCTCATGGAGTTGATCCTATAGGAGATTAGAAAGCGTTGTTCGGAGACCTAGTAGCTGGATGAGCCTTGACGACTACTGACTGATTGACTCGGAGTGACTCAACTAGCCCAGTGGGGAGCGCCTGGTTGTGGCGGCAGACCCACGATGGAGGAGCACCTGGTTGTGACGACAGACCTGCGGTACTCGACAGGAGGAGTACCTATGCAGGGTATTAGGGGGAGCACCTGGTTGTGGCGGCAGACCCACGGTGGGGAGCGCCTTGGTTGCCCAACAGAACCATGGTACTTGGCAGGAGGAGTACCTCAATAGCCCAATGTTAGTGGGAAGTTCCTTGGTGTCGTGGCAGGCCCACTGTACTTGACAGAGGAGGAGTTTTCTAGTAACTGTGGTTCCAATAATGTGAATAAAATTTTGGTTAAGCTGAGTCAAAAACTTTTGTGTTTTCTTTGGGATTGAGATGGATTACTTGATAGCATAGGTATATGTATGGGCATATGCCTAAGTGGGGTTATCTGTCGATTTCCTACTTTGTGGTTTATCCTTGTTGGATTATTGTGAGATATTGAGGGTCTCGGGGTCCCTACTGATTATTTTTATACTCACCCCTGCATAGGCTATGCCCGCACCTTGTTGTGTTGGATGTAGACGACAGATAGCATTGAAAGAGGTTGAGAGTACCGGGACTGGACGAAACCCGGAGGTGGACCATATGGTGTGTCGGAACTCATAGGACTTGGACGGACGTGGAGTGATGAGGAGGTGATCTGTACCTACCCTTCAGCTAGGAAACTCAGAGGATGACCAAGCGGAAGTTTGTATTTTTTTCAGTTGTACTTTCATTTTCTTGTACTTTACAGTTGGGCTTGTATTTCCAGTCCCTTTTACTTTCAACACACTTTTGTTATACAGTTTTACTTTGTGTTTTGTTTCCAACTTGTGCTCTGTTGTGTGTGTTTACATGTTACAAAGGTAACGCCTTCCCAGTTTTAAGGAATTACTCTTTTTGTGCTAGTCGCCAGCCTCTGGCCTTTGGAAGGTGGGCTTGGGGTAGTCACGACACGGGCGCCAGGGGACGAGTCGTGACAGTGGTAATAATATTCTAATTTTTAAATGGTTATAAATATGTACTTATGTGTTAGGAATTGTCCATAATTGGATACTTTATAACATTGTAGACCATATAATTTTCAATTTTCAATTTTTAAATATTTTTGTGATTTTTAAACAATTTAACAATATGTTGTTTTTATAAAATATCAATAGTGTCAATTTTGACACTATTTATTTATTAGAATTTAAATAAAATCCACACATAAGATAGATTCCAAAAAATATTAAATAGATTTCTAACATGTCATATTAATCTAGAAAATTCATGGAGCACATTAATTTCGTTTATATTATATTTATTTTAATATTTTTAAAACCATTTATTTGATATTTCTCTTAATAAAATAATTACTACAACATTTTTTGTTATAATTATTTAATATAATTATTTGTTACATAAAAATTAAATATAAAATTATATGATGAAGATAAATCTAATATATTTCATAATAATACTTTTAGTCGAATTTATCTTCTAAAAAATCCAACATTTAAAATGTTATATTTATTAAATTATGAAGGTGACAACTTTGACATCATTTAAAATAAAATAATATAAGTTTAATAATCTCTTTTATAAGGCTAAAAATGGACAACAAGTCCACCCTTTTATGCTTATGGTTTATATATACTCGACCAATACATTTTTGGTAAGATTTTGGGCATTTTGTGCGTATTATTATTTTAATAAAAACTAAATTATTGATTTTTCATTAAATAAATAATTTCTGCATCATTGATGTATAAGCTATTAAGTTAATTATATATTTCATAAAAAAATTACCAAGATAAATAAAAACATTTTATCTTTAAAATGAGTATTTATAATAAAATTTATATTCAGTATAACCTTATATTAAGAAAATTATTTATTGAAGTTTCAGTGAGACATATTTCGCTGTTCTTTAAATAAAATAAATTAAATGTCTTAATATTATCCAAGTGGGTTCCAATAGATACCATTAAGACCCAATTATGTTTTAAGGCTAAATATAACCATCCAATTATATTAAGACAAGTGTTAGGGTAATTTTATAATATTATTTTTACCCTTAATTACCTGATTTACCTTTAATTGTGGTAAATAAAATTTACAGTATTTACTATTCATAATGCCCAAAAATAAAAGTAGTCTATTGACATAATTTTATTTATTGATTCTAAATATGGAATTCATTTTTTCAAATTCAAGACACAAAATTTGTTGTAATTAATTTAAAATTAATCCCATTGTTGAAAAAAAAAATGGGTTTTAAAATTTAAAACATTGCAAAATATTGAAATGTTTTTACCTATGAATTAAATGTAAAATTAATGATAATGAAATAAATTATATTAAATGGTAAAAATATATTCTACTTATAATTTAAATCCATTCAATATTATAATTTAACCATATTAATTATCTCAATGAAAAAAGTTGTTTTTATTTAAAATTTAGCATATTTTTACTATTCATAAAAGTTTGAAAGTTACCAGAAAAATATCAAAAATTTATCCAAAATAAACTTTTATATCTTGATTACAATGAAGAAGTTTATTTTCTCAATTTTAACTTATAAATGTTTCAAAAACTATATTTAAAATCGGTGCGCCATCAAAAGTCGGTAAAACTGCATTTTTAAAAATATACTTCTTTTATCCGAAAAACTGATTTTGTTCTCATATCATGTGTAAGATTAATGATAATGTTATATAAAATTAAAAATGTGGTTAATACTATTCATAATGGATTTTCAATATCCCATTAAATTATATTATTAATAATATATCATTGTTTAGTAGAACACGACATCTCGTACAATGCAAGTTATCAAGTAAGGTCACTCTTGCATGTAACACATGGAAAGTCAGTGTTGCGTGTAGTGAAAGCATAATTTGGTGATGAATAAAACATAATATAATGTTATTTAATTTATACATTGAAAAAAAAATATTCAATGTTGCATGAAATGAATTTTATCAAAAGAAGTTGAAATTGTGTTCAATATAAGCCAAGAATAGTGTTGTGTATACTACAAGCCAATATGGTGTTGCATATAACGCATGATAATCTTGGTGTAGTGTAAAACAGCAGATATAAAAGAAATTAAAATAATAAATCTCATAAAATCTCAGGGTGTTACATTCTACCTCCCTTAAAATGAATTTCTCCCTCGAAGTTCGTCGGGGTTATAACCAGTTTTCTACTTGAAAGTTTCTTTCATGGAAACCCACATTGTAAAAAGGAATACTAAAAATTCATTTAAAAAAAAGTTAGAAACATAACGGTTACCCAAATTAACTCATCACTAGGTTTCCACATCGGAGAACATATGTGGGAAGTGAAAAAATGGATACAGAAGAGAAATCTAACCATCATGTTCTGATGGAGAGTGGTAGAGAACATGGCTAGGAAAAATCTAACTAGAAAAAATCCATAAATCTGTGATGATATAATGTACCATATGATTAACCATATATGAAGGTACTAGGATAAGTTTTTTTTCAAGATCCTAAAGAGAAATAATTTTTCATGACAATAAATACATACTTGATTTTGGTATAATCTCAGCGTTGTTTGTGCCTTGAACAATTTCTACATCATCTCTTATTTAAAGAAATGAAGTCGAATTTGTCATTCTTGAATTTTTAGCAGATCATGCAATAAAATGATAGTTCATTCCATCTGTCTCAAACACAAAGAGTTTAGCAGAAGTTATTAAATATATATAAGTCCATCTATCCTGAGTTTAATTGTATATGGTTCAAAAAATGGGCTTATACTTCATCTATCACACCTCTTAATAAAATAAAACTAATTTTTAATAACTTGAGACTTCTTGTAGGATAGTGGTAGGCGATAAAGGCATGTCACACTTCGGTTGTGGGTTCAATTCACATATCCTTGTCTAACGTGATGGTTTGTCGCTCGTCCTACGAGTTATCCTTTTTCTAAAACAATACAATTATAACATTCTCGAAATAATATAAAAAAATTTCCTTAAATAATACTATCTGATTTCTAAAATAATCTATTCCAAACTTTAGGCTTATCCAAAATTCTTTTGTCCAATATCATAGTACAAATAAAACAATTACTGGAAAGGCCATATAATAATAATGTGAATACCACCATTTATCCCCTATATATCATAAGATATATATTGTTGGTCACATTCCAAACATGTGAATACTTTAATCATTTATTCTCTTAATAGATGAATTACTATGAATGCTATCAAAAGTTAACTATTTCCTCATACCAAAATTCAAACAATTCTATATACCCAAACCATGATATCACTTTTTCCTTATATCAGTCATGAGCTCATTCGTACAATCAAACATCTCATTATATATTTATCCCTTCATTATGTGCATATCATGTGCTTTCAAAAAATAGAAAAATTACCTTTCATTGTTTGTGGTACCATTCAACACATACATAAGGAAAAAACAATAGTGTAACAAACCTTATATGTTTCTTTATTCCATAGTACCATTAAATTACATATAAAACATTACTCTTGATAAAAATTAAATCATTACACTACCTTATTAAACCATTGACCGAGATTCATTGATTTATTCCTTAACACTTCTTTCATCTCATGTATCATTTTTAGTCTCTTCATCATCATAAACATAAATACTACCCATATGACCATGATAATTCACTTCTTAATATATTCTCTTAGGGAATCGATTTTCATAATTCTTGTACATTAAACATTTAAAACATTTAATCGTTATTGATGTCTTAGTAATTCCATTATCCTTGACTATTGTGTTAACAAAATATTTTCCTTTGAAATTACTGGATTTGTGTCCTTCTTTTTCACACCCAAAACATCTCCCAGTTCCTTTGAAACATTCTCCTTCATGTCTCTTCCCATATTATTTACATGAGGAAATTTTAATTTTCTTTCCTCTATGATCATCATGAAACACCATATTTCTCTTATTAGCTACTTTAGGAAACTCACCAATGTTGAGATTATTGATTATATCATGAGATTGCTGATTAGGAATAATATTTATGTTTCTCCTTTAAACCCCCATTTTATTTGGATTTTCATGAATAATATCATTCCATTGTCCATCATATTCTCCATTAACATGTATCTTCCTATTTCCAAACATTTTTATAAAACAAATAATGAATAGTGTGAGAGGAAAAAATCATATTAGGAAACAACATAAAAGGGGGAGTACATTAAATCACTAATATATTAGGTTTAATCCTAGGTTATTCCGGATCATTATCATAATTCTAGGACTGTAATATATAGTTTGAAATACCCTTAGGTACATCCCTATACATACCTTAGAAATATTTATAGGGATCTCACTAAAGTTTTTCATCCTAGTTTCAAAAGGTTGACAAAACCTTCCCTCTGATACCAACTATAGAGACCCAAGCTTGACATACATGGAAATTACATTACATTTATGGAATACTTAATACATGAAAAAAAATACACCCATGGACCATATTAGTTTAGTGTCTTTGGAATCTCAGAACGTTATCTTCTAATTTGATGAAAGATCTTAAACATCTCCCATAAATATTTTCACCTTTTTTCCTACCTAAAACCATTATTTATATCATAGGGAAAATAGAACAAAAAAATGTGAGCTCAAATACTCAGTAAGAGTAAATAACAGAAATATCAGTCATATCATATTCATAAGAACATAACATTTGAAAATCTTATACAGTATATAAAGGATCATAATATCATGTCATGTGATAAATCATAGAAGTGAAATATAATCCCAATAATCCTAACAAAAGAAATTACATTTTTTGGCATATATACATAAGCATAGAAAATCATTTCATATTATTCAAGTCTCATTTCCAAGACCATCATAGTGGATAATGTCCATTACTCAACCGAGTTCACTCCTCGTTCTAGCCCTGTAATACTGAACCAGACCTACTTGCCATTCCATCCATGTTTATCTCATGAGATATAAATCTCTACCCAATGAATTGGAGGGAAATATTGGTTCCACTCACCTTCTAATTAAATCATTATTATGTGTGCCACAAAATAAACATAAATCATTCATCATAACCCAACAAATAAAGTGGGTTTCATAATCATCATCCCATCATAACATAATCCATATAAAACAAATGGATATCATTTCCTCATAAACAAAATAAAAACATTTAAATAATATGTTCATTATACTTTATACATAACCATATTAATAAATTTCATCTTATATGGATAATAGTTTTGATAAAACACTTGAAATGAATTCTTGAGGAAAATATCCTTTCTTCTTCAAAATCATTTTCTTTTCTCAAAATGTCATCCAATTTTTAAATAAAAGAATTTTGTTGAAAATAATAATGAAATAATGTAGATGAATATTAATTTATACAAGGCTTTATGAAAGCGTGAAAATACATTCATGCCATACAAGTTAAAAAACATTCTTCTCGCACTTTTACTGGAAAAGTCAAAAAGTACCTCGTATGGTAAACGTAGCAAATATTCCTTCCAAACCGTGTAGTAAAAGTAAAAATGGGTAAAAATGAATTTAAAAATCCATATAAGAATAGTCATAATAAAATTATTATATTTTTAGAAAACATGGAAATGGATATTGAATATACCCCTAGTAAATAATTACATATATATAATCTCGGATAAAAATGAGATTTTCAAATTTATCCCCTACCTTATGTCCGATATGCATTGTATGTGTTTGAACCTCCTGTATAATGATTTAAATAACTTCATTGACTTATTAAGTAATCATAGTCATTTTTATTATACAATATGTGGTCATAATATTATTTGATTATTAGTAACATTTCATTATTACTCGTTATTTTGGTGTTAAATGCTTTATGTTCTTATGCATGTTTTGTCAAATAAATTCTTATTCCTATGTTTAGGTTACAGTTATATCATTTAAATAATTGTATTAGTATAATATATATCATATTTATTCATTAAATTCATTTATATAATCATTCTTCAATGAAGATCATGCAGAACGAATCCCATCACATCGTGGAGATGGTAGGTCGTACGTATGCACAAGCGAGAATATCATTACCATGATTGTGGAATTGTATTGAAGTGTATGATTTATAATATTTCATAATAAATATAATTTTAAAATAATAATATATAGTTATTTCTTCCATTACTATACCCATACAAATATGGTGGTGGTGAAAACAGATTACACCACGATTTGGATACAGTAAGTCGTACGTACGCACACGCGGTGATTTCGTTTTTCGTAGTGAATAGAATATTGAATATGGTAGTTTCATATTCATAATAACATATAATTATACAATTAATAATGTATTTATTAATTAATAATGAAACAAATCATATAGCGGAAGTAGAATAATAAATAATTTTCAAAGAATCGGTAAAGGATTTTACCTCTTCTTCAACGTGTCTCTTCTAAACCTCATCTTAGGGCACTAAATTTGGTTCTTGAATAAGACCAAGACTTCTAATATGTTTCTAGGGAAGTATATAAGAGAAATGGATAGGGTTTTTCCAAGTTTTAAGGGTCAAAATGGAGTGAATAGGAGAGGGAGGAGGTGCCCTTTTATAAGAGAGGAGAGGGGCATTTTTGGAAACCTCAAAATTATTAATTTATAATAAAATCAAAGCCTACATAAAAAGCTCCAAAATGACTCAAAAACGAATATTGAATGATATATAGTTTTAATCTCATCAACTAATAAAATTTAGACATGTTTTGAATTTATTTTAAACCTTATCATTTTGATTTCTCCTTATTTAATCTATTTAATTTTATTTGTGGTAATAATGTTCTAAATTATAAATGGTATTAAATACTTACTTATGTGTATTTAATTGTCCATAATTGGATACTTTATGAAATTTTATACTATATAATTTTCAATTTGTAATTTTTAAATATTTTTGCGATTTTTAAACAATTTAATAATATGTTATATTTATAAAATATCAATAGTGTCAATTTTTTCACTATTTATTTATTTGAATTTAAATAAAATCCAAATAGAAGATAGATTCAAACCAAAAATATTTAATAGATTAATAAAATTTCATATGCATATAGAAAATTTGTGGAGAACATTAATTAGTTAATATACTATTTATTTCAATATTTTTAAAACAATTTATTATATTTTTCTCTTAATAAAATAATTACTACAACATTTTTGTATAATTATTTAATATACTTATTTGTTTTATAAAAATTTAAATTAATGTCCTATAATGGAGATAAATATAATAGATATCATAATAATACTTTTAGTAAATTTTATCTTCTAAAAAATGCAACATTTTAAATGTTATATTTATTAAATTATGAAGGTGACAACTTTGACATCATTTAAAAGAAAATAATATAAGTGTCATAATCTCTTTTATAAGGCTCCATATTTCCAAAACGTCATCCCTTGTATTCTTATGGTTTATATATACTCTACCAATAAGGTTTGGGAATTTTTTTGGGCCTTTTAGTGGGTATTATTATTTTAATAAAAACTATATAATTGATTTTTCACTGAATAAATAATTTCTACATCATTAATGTATAACCTA
Organism: Viscum album; assembly: GCA_963277665.1. Lineage (NCBI taxonomy): Eukaryota > Viridiplantae > Streptophyta > Magnoliopsida > Santalales > Viscaceae > Viscum > Viscum album. The sequence goes on along the minus strand of OY728143.1, from coordinate 1,663,903,936 downwards.
TTAAGGTAATTATATATTTTATAAAAATTACAAATATATTACATTGATAAATAAAAGAATTATATATTTCAAATGATTATTTATAATCTAATTTATATTTTTTATAACCTTATATTAAAACTAATTTAATTATTAAAGTTTGAGTGAGACATGTTTCACGTTTCATTAAATAAAATTAATTAAATGTCCTAATATTATCCAAGTGGGTTCCAATAGAAACCATTTCGACCCAATTAGGTATTAATCATAAATTTAATCATCCAATTATACTAAGACAAGTGTTAGGGTAATTTTATAATATTATTTTTACCCTTAATTACCTTATTTACCTTTAATTGTGGTAAATAATATTTACGGTAATTTCTATTCATAATGCCCAAAAATAAAGGTATCCTATTAACATAATTTTGAAATACTGATTCCCAATATAGAGTCCATTTTTTTTCAAATTCAATACACATAATTTGTAGTAATTAATTTAAAATTAATCCTGTTGTTGAAAAAAATGGGTTTAAAAGTTAAAACATTGCAAAAGATTGAAATGTTTTACCTATTAATTAAATGTAAAATTAATGCTAATGAAATAAATTATATTAAATCGTAAAAATATATTATATTTATACTTTAAAACCATTAAATTTTATAATTTAACAATAAAAATTATCTCAATGAAAAAGTTGTTTTTAATTAAAATTTACACTATTTTTACTATTCATCTAGATATGAAAGTTACTAGAAAAGTATCAAAAATTTATCCAAAGTAAATTTTTATATATTTATTCCAATGAATAATTTTATGTTATCAAATTGAAATTATAAATGTGTCAAAAACTAGATTTAAAATGGGTGCACCATCAAAAGTTGGCAAAACTGCATTTTTTTGAAAAATACTTGTTTTATTCGAAAAATTGATTTTGTTCTCATATCATGTGTAAGATGAATGATAATTTTATATAAAATTAAAAATGTGGTTAATAATATTCATAATGGATAGTTTATATCCCATTAAACTATATTATTAATAACATATCATTGTTTAGTAGAACATGTTATCGCATACAATGCAAGCTATCGAGGATGGTCACTCTTCCATGTAATGCAAGACAAGTCAGTGTTGCATGTAGTGAAAGCTTCCATTGGTGTTGTGTATAACATAATCTAAATATAGTTCATTTATAAATTGAAAAAAATCTATACTCAATGTTGTGTGAAATTAATTTTATCAAAATAATTTTAAATTGTGTGCAACATAAGACAAGAATAGTGTGGGGTATACTGAAAGCTAATATAGTGTTCCATATAGCACAAGCTAATCTTTTTGTAGCATAAAACATAAGACATCAAAGAAATTAATAGAATCAATCTCATAAAATCTCGGGTTGTTACAAGTTTTAAATCCTTATTTTATTCAAAATCCCATAATCCTTCCTAATCTATGCACCAATAACCACATTTACAGTCACATGGTTTTAATGTATTGTAAAATAATAATCCCTGAGTAGTTATAGTAATCACCTTTATAACAGTATAGAATTTTTTTAAACTGAAATTCGATTATTATAATTATGTCATGTAGAATAAATAACATATATCACATTGAGAACCCAATAAAAACATCATTCTCATAAATGAGTAATGATTATTTACCTAGAAAACAAACTAATAATAATGAAAAATATTACTTTAGGATAATAAATAGAAAATAAGATAATAAGTATAGGACAATTTAGATCTGCTCAATCCACTAAAATGACTATACTCATGAGAAATGATATAGAAATAAAATTTAATTTTAATAATAAAATATTAATTTAAAAGATAAAATTATGTATAAACTTGGGACAAAATAAAAGTGATGGATGAAAGGAATGAGAGGTATTTATTGGAAGTAGTAAACCCTTATGACTGTTTGAAATCTTACCATTGGAATAGTAACATGACTATTGGAATAGTAATGTTAAATATGAGGAATAGTAGTATAGTCATTAGTATAGTAACCTCGCCTATAAATTAATAATTAAAATTTAGTAATATTATAAATGAAAATATGATATATTTATATCATGGATTAAGTAAATAAATGTTTTAAAAATGATAAATTAAGTGTTGGTGTTTTAGTTATATGTAAATGTTTATTTACTATTTTATAATTAATGTAATGTTTTAATAGAAAAATTATTTTCTTAAATAATTTCATGAATTAATTTTTTTGTGTTGTAATTATAATAATGTTTTATGAGACCATAATTACTTTTTGAAAGTGTTAGAAAATCAGTTATAATATTAAAATCAATCTTTTTTGAATAAATGATGAATTTAATTAAAAATAATATTTATCATATTTAGACATTTATTTTCACATAACGGAGTACATTCTTGAAATATATATACATAAAATTTTAGATTTTTTTTTATATTTTTCTAAAATAGTTGAATTTTTGGTTAATAATGAACTGTTTCAATTTACAATATTTAACAAATAAAAGAATTATTGATTCATGGATGATTAATGGATGAGGTAATAACACATTTGTTCAAAATATCCTAAACAAATTACTATATTTAGTTTTAGTAATCAACACTATTTATAGTCTTGATCCAAAATAATAAACAAATGAATAAAATAATCAAAAACACCCATCCCCTAACCCTATAAATATCACCCATCACCACAGCTTCTCCTCACACATTATAATATTTTAATATTTCTAATATTTTACACACTTCCTCTCCCAATAATCCTCCCAATGTCCTGGACTTTTTGGTCTCAAAAATATACCAATTTCAATTGCCTTAAGAAGGTTTTTATGGAGACGATATTCAAGGGGTTAAATCCTCCTTATTTCTCTTTCAACATCTTTTTTTTCATATCCCCTATCACCTCCAATATACAAAGATACAAGATAACTATAATATAATAAATATAGTTTTATATTATTTTGTTAATGTAATATCTAACATTGAATATATCATCTTCCCCTTTTATCTTCAAAACAAAAACATCGTCTATGATATGTCAATTCACCTCCTTCGGGGATAATGATTTTTTTCTTTTCCATCACCTCATTCATGGATAGTAATAAAACCCTTATAATTGTTAAAAAATATTTTCAAATATATATTATATCTTTTTTCATGTTATGTGACTAATATAAATACATAATAATAAATGATAAAAAAGTAGTTTTTGATGATCGATAAACCTCAAAATTAAACAAAACATTTATCGTTAACATTTTATCAAATGAATCAACCTCATATCATAAAAATTTAATATATGGGACCATTTAAAATTATGAATGTATATTAATTCAATTTCTTTACACTTTTTTAGTTTTCTTACATTTTACAAGAACTCTCATAATAATATTCAAGGGATCCAGTCATAAAATCATGAAATGAATGCTCGAAAAATAATGAAATTAATCATAACTCATAAAAGTGTCCAAAAATAAAATAAATAAAGTTTCAATAAATAAAATATATGTATAATAGGTTATGAATTAAGTAATTAATCAATATAATTTTATTATCTGGTTCATTATGTGAATGTTCTGAATGCATTTTTATATAAGGTAAGGGATCTCTCTGAACCTCCAAATTACAAAAGGGTTATTCTTTATCTCTCTTTACACCAATTTATTTCTTTATTATTCATACATAATTATTTTAAAATATTTTATTTTTTCCGAAATTATATTTCCATATCAATCTAACCTTTTTTGATTGTGAAATACATGTTTTAAAAAGGATTACTTCTCAATTTCTACTGATAAACAAGCCCAATTAAAGGGAACATTCCAATTTATTACCCATTCTCAAGTACATTACATAATATTTTTTAATCCAACACTATTTTTCTAAAATCACAAATTTTATCTTAAATAACTATATTAATTAATTTATGGTTTTATATAAACAATTATTCCTTTTCTACTTTAAAAATGCTTTAATATTTTCCCTTAAACCACAGTAAAGTGGATCACTTCTAAAGTTTTCTAAACACTATTGTTAGATTTCGTAAATTCGGTTGGGAATAATTTATCATGAACTATGCCTAATTTCTATATTTAATTTCCTATTAAGACTTAAATATATTCTTTCATGGACACTATTACAATGAACCCGTTGTTTATTCCTTTTGAAATCATTATGATACCCATTTCTTTTCATTGGTGGCCCTTTGTTTGTTGATTTTTGTTTAATAATTCATATGGAACACATATGCATTAACATGTTATGATATGTGCACCCAAATATTTATCTATTGAATTGGGTAATAGTTAGTCTCATAAGACACCATTTATGGGATTAGGGAGTAATTATAATCTATTATGGTACTTTTTCCACCATGTGATAAAATCTTGGAAGTCGCCTTGATTGATGTTTAGGTCATCTTGTATGTTGCTTCCACATTACGATGTTTCCTTGATCATATGATTCAATGTTATATGTTCTATTATTTCTTATGATTATTCTTGTTCCATGCCTTTTATATTATCATGAAATGCCTTATAACTCATGTGTTATTCTATATTCCCATATTTATTCCCTTTTATGGTCTAATTATGGAGATTAAATAAAATATTAACTTACTTTGGTTACATGATTTCTAATTATGTACCTAGTCTTCCAAATACACTATAATTTATTATCCTTGGTTTTTATTTTATAGTTATTTATTCTTGAAATCATGTAATGATATATTTAAAAGGATAGGGTCATTAATGTTTGTATCATATCATAGTCTAGTTGTTTTGGGGGATTATGAACAAAAACATTAGTGATAACCTTATGGATAATTGTATCACCATATATAATGTAAATTGAATCTTATGGAATCACATATTAGAATATTATTTTCATTTACAAGTTTATCCTTATAAATTAATTTTATTTTATAGTCCTATAAGATAAGTATTCAATCCCCCCTAATTGTAATTTATTTTTCATAGTTAATGGTTGGTAATATGATAAATCATTCCAATAATAATTGTGATGGTAAATGTGAATATTTCCTTAATAAAATTCCAAATCTAATAAAAATGGGAGCATATAATTTCATTACAATACTAGCTCAACTATCTAATTTTATGAATACTATCTTGAATTGTGTGAAACATCCTACTTCTCCTAAGAAAGAAAAAGTTATGGTAGAATCATTAGTATGAAAAAGGCCTTTAATCTTTAGTGGATCTTATGATCCCCTCATCATGGAACAATAAATTAACTCCATAAAGAATATATTATCTATCATTTAATCTATATAAGAAAAGAATGTCATGTTAGTGGTTTATTGTTTTGATGGGGAAGCTAATCAGTGGTGGAAAGTGATCAATGACAAAATGTATAAGGGGGAAATTGATTTCATATAATAGAAAGGATTCAAGAAAATATTTTTCAATTAATATTTTCCTCAAACTCTCCATATCTAGATAGAATGAAAGTTAGTATGGATTATGGAAAAAAAGATATGAGTCCATCAGGGAATATGAGTAAAATTTTAAAAGTCTTTAATGATATGATTATGGACTTTTCATGAACACTGAAATAAATGTGGATCACTTATTTATTATTTTATATGAGATTCAACTAAAATCTTTGTAAATTCAATACTTTTAAATTTATGAGGAGATTGTATATTGTTCAATTATGGTTTCAATGGATATCATATACTCTTACTTCTCACGTGGGCCCAGATATTAAAAGAGTAAAATGGATTTTAAAATGGGAGGATCAAAAAATAAATATCGTGAATGAAAGAACACTCAACATCCCATGTGTCAAAACTACCAGAAGAAGCATCCAAGAAACTACCTAAGGGGAATAAATATATGGTTCAAATATGGAAGAGAGGTAAATTATCCTATTTTTTTTTCTTAACATATTTAAATAAACCTAATAACATGAAATAATAATGTAATTTTCATACCAAAACTCATCATGTAGTTTAATGTTTCAACTATAAGGAACATGGGAAATATGAAAGCCAATTCCCTAAGCCAAGGTTTGTTGAAGGTAATCAAAAACAACAACCGCCAAGGTAGCAAGGAATGTAATATGATATCACTATTGCTAAGGTGGTTCCTGAAAATTATGTTGTGGTGGGTATACTGGTTATTCATTCTTTAATAAAGAATGTACTTTTTGATTTTTTCTACACATTATTTCATATCTTGAAATTTCAGTATAACTATTTAAAGACCACCTAAAAATATAAATGTTGAGTTATCAAATTGAATAGTGAATGGGGAAATTACTAAATACAAAGTATATAAATCCTACCCAATTGATTTTTATGTACTTAAAATCTAATAAAATCTTATCTTACTTCCTTTGGTAAAGTTTTATCCTATATTGGTCATGGATTTTCTATATTTATATGAAGTCAGTATCAATTTTCGTGAACAGTATAACAGTCATTAAATCCTAAGGAATCATCCAATTATATAAAATTTTAAGGATGAGGATTAATCCCCTTCAGAATCATCATAAAAATTATGGATATTATTTTCTTATGTGTAAGAATATCAAGCTCAAATGAATGATACAAAGGAGAGTATCATGTTTGAAGACATGCCCATTATGAGGAACTACACCAATTTGATCCATTAATAATTCTATGGTCTTCTACCCAAATGCAAGGTTTAGTTTTCAGTTGAACATATTATTGTCTCTCTTCCTCTATTAAAGACACATTATAGAATTTACACCATATAGTTGGAGGAACTAATGAAGAAAATGAAATATAATCTAGAAAATGGTTTTATAGTCCCCAGTTATTCACCTTGGGGTGTTCTAGTCCTCCTTGTTATGGAGAAGGATGGATCAATGTGCCTCTGCATTTATTATTATGAGCTCAAAAAAATCACAATAAAGAAAAACTATCCCCTACCACGAATACATTATTTGTTCGATCAGATATATGGGGACAGGTACTTCTCCAAGGTGGAACTTCGGTCAGGATATCACCAATTAAAGGTGAGGAATGAAGAAATTCGCAAGACTACCTTTCAAAAGAGTAATAGACGCTATGAGTTCATAGTTATTCCTTTTAGAAACACTGATGATCCAGTAAAAGTTTTGGACATAATGAATAAAGCCGTTAGGGATTACCTCAAAAAAAAATTGGTAGTCTTTATAGATGATATTCATATCTACTCTAAAATTAAAGAGGCGAATCTGGGGAATTTTAATACTATGATAAATATATTGAAAAGGGAGAAACTCTACACAAATTATAGTAAATGATATTTCTATATGGAGGAAGTATCATTCTTGGGGCATGTTATCACAATAAAAGGGATATATAGGGAACCTTATAAAACAAAGGTCATTGGAGAGTGGTCTATAACAACATTTGTAATAGAGATCCATAGTTTCCCTGGTTTAGTAGGGTATTTTCCATGATTTGTGATGAACTTCTCATGATTTCAAAACCCACTAACCAAACTAACTCAGAAGGTATTAATGTTTTTCTAAACCGATGAATGTGAAGACTATTTTAAAGAGTTGAATGAGAGACTTATCACTACACTAGTACTCAGAATACTAGTAAGTGGGGAACACTATGTTCTATACATTGATTCTTTAATAAATGGATTATGTTTTTTACTCAATAAAAATGATAAATTTATAGCCTATGCCTCATGGTGGTTTATGTTTCATGAGAAACACCATCCCGAATATGTTCCAGAGTTAGCAGTTGTGATCTTCACATTGAATATATGGGTACATTATCTCTATGGGGAGAAGTGTGAGATATGTACTAATCAAAAGATCCTAAAATATATATTCACATAGAAGGATATTAGTATTCTCTAATGAATTTCGTTAAAAAACGTAATGGATTATGACTTCTCAATCCACTACCATCCTGGAAATCTGAATAATGTAGTTGATACACTAAGTATAAAGGATCATGAAACTTAATCAATGATGAGAATTGAGAAGTATCTAATCTTTTTCTACTTTAAAAGGACATAAATGGGAATTATTAAGGAAGGAACATCATCAATCCTTTCTCAAGTAATTTATCAACCATCACTTATGGATAAAATAAAGAATTATCAAAGAAATGATATGGAAATTCAAAAAAAATTGGAATCTATATGAGAGGGTAAATCCTCAATGTTAAAAATTTATACGGAAGGATTTATAAGATTTAGGTCACAATTATGTGTACCATAAAATCAAAAGATAATGAAAGATCTTCTGAATGACTCATATAGCTCAACCTTCTCTATTCACCCAGGGAGATCAAAGATGTATTGAGATCTCCAAGAACACTGTTGGTGGGACAATATGAATGAGGAGATCATTGAATATACATAAAAGTTACTGGTATATTAGCAAGTGAAGGCTGGAAGGAAAATTATATGGGGGTAATGCAACCATTACCCTTTCCTACATAAAAATGTGAAAACATAAATATAGACTTTATCACTTAAATTTAATGTACATATAGATAAAATAATGAAAATGGGTTGTTTTGGATTGTCTTATGAAGATATCTCAATTTAATAAAATTTGGGAGGATTTATCACTAGACCAACTTGCTGAGATATAAATCACAGAAGTGGTAAGGCTTCATGGAGTACCATTATTGATTATATATGATTGTGCTCTAATATTTCCCACCATGTTCTTGAAAAGTATCCAATATGATATAAACACTGGGATAAGATTCATTACGTCTTATCATCCTCAAATAGATTTCCAATCTAAGTATACTATTTACAAACTATAAGACATGTTTAGAGTATATTATATGGACTTAAATGGAAGATGGGTCCAACATCTATCATTTGGACGAGTTCTATCACAACAATAGTTTCTACTAACTCATATAAATGGCCCCATATGAAGCCCTTTATTGGAAAAGGTATATATTGTTGGCATGGTAGGATGAAGTCAATGAACATAAGCTGGTAAGAACTAAACTGGATAATGAAATGGTAGAAAAGGTGAAAACCATTCTACAGCACATCAAGTCATCCCAAAGACGACAAGAGAGCTTTGAGGATAATCATCGATAGGACTTATAGTTTTAATTTGGTGAAAAATTATTCCTCCTCATATATCTATGTAATAAGGTATTGAGATTTGGGAATAAATAAAATCTATCACCTAGGTTCATCATCCCATTAAGATTCTTGAACACATTAGAGCTATGGAATATCGACTAGAACACTTATCGATCATGTCTCAATTATTTGTTTTATTCCATGTATCCCTACTAAGGAAGTACTTAACATATCACTCACATGTAGTAAATTCATAAGTGATACAGTTACAAAATGATCTCTCTTATGAGGAGCATCTGGTAAAGATCATGGACTCTGGAGATAAATTTCTATGCAACAAGACTACTCACCTGGTCAATATACTATAGAACAACCCTAACTACAAAGAGACAACATGGGAACTAGAAAAAGCGATGAATGAGAAGTACCCTCACCTATTTTCACTATAGTATGTAAAACAAAATTTCAAGGGTGGAATTTCATAAAGGGGGAAGAATATAATGATCCATAATTTTATTAATGGAAATTCTCCTCTTATAATTATTTCATGTAGTATAAATCACATAAATTACATAGAGAACCCAATAAAAACAAAATCATCATAAATGAGGAATGATAATTTAGTCAAAAAAAACCAATAATAATGGAAAATATTACAGATGGAGAATAAATATAAAATAAGATAATAATAAAGGAAAATTTAGATTTTCTCGATCGACTAAAATGATCGCATTCATGAACAAAGCTGTAGAAATAAAACATAATGTTAATAATAAAATATTAGTTTAAAATATTAAAGTATATATAACCTTGGGATAAAATATAATTGATTGATGAATGGAATTAAAGGTATTTATAGTAAGTGGTAAACCCTTATGACCATTAGAAATCTAACCATTGGAATAGTAACCTAGCCATTAGAATAGTAATGTGATTATTATAAATAGTAATACAGTTTTTAGTGTAGTAACCTCACCTATGAAATTATAGATAAAATTTAGTTATCTTATAAAGGAAAATATGATATATTTATATCATGGGATAAGTAAATAAATGTTTTAAAAATGATAAATTAAGTGTTGGTATTTTTGTGAAACAAAAATGCTTATTTACAATTTTAAAATTAATTTAATGATTAAAAAGGAAAATTACTTTCATAAAATAGATTTATAATTTAATATTTTGATATTTTATAATAATAAGATAATATTATGAGACCTTAATTACTTTATCAATGTGTCACAAAATCATTTATAATATTAAAATCAGTATTTTTTAAATAAATGTCTATTTAAATTGAAAATTAAATTTATCATATTTAGAAAATTATTTTCATAAAATGAAATCCATTTTTTAAATCAAAATTTCAAAAAATAGTTGGATTGAATTTTTTTGGATTTTTCTAAAATAGTCGAATTATTTGTGAATTGTGAAATATGATAATTTACAGTATTTAACAAATACATCAATTATTGAGTAATGAATGATATATGGAAGAGGTAAGAACCAATTGGTTTGAACTCTCCAAAATCATTTACTATATTTATTTATATTAAACAACAATATTCATCTTCTTGAGACAAAATAATAAGTAAACGAAATAAAATAGTAAAAAACACCACCTCCTCCCCCAATAAGTACCACCCATCACCACCCTATCTCCTCACGCCTTATAAGATTTTATTTTGCTAAGATTATACCCAATACCTCTTCCAAGAATCATTCTCATGTCCAGGTATTTATGGTATAACAAAAATATGAATTCCAACTACCTTCAATAGGTTATCAATGAGACGATATTCAAGAGGTAAAATCTCCCTTCTTTCTCTTTCAACTTCTTTTATTTTCTTATCCTCCCCTCACCTACCCTATTAAAAGTTACCTAGTAAATCCAGTATCTAAAGTATACTATAATATTATTGTTTTATTGGGATATCCATCATAAAATCTCTCTTCATCCCCTTTTATCTTAAAAACAAAAACATCACTCATGATATGTTGATTCACCACCTTCGTGGATGACAGTTTTTCATTTTCCATTACTACCTCCATGGATGGTCATAAAACTATTATAATGGTTGAATGAGTTTTTAAAATTTATATTATATCTTTATTCATGTTATTTAACTAATATATATATATATATATTATTAAATGATAAAACAAAATTATTTCATGATGATTGAAAACCCTCCATAAAATGAAACATTTATCATTAACATTTTATCAAATGAATCAACCTCATTTCATAAAAAAAATGTTATATGGGACCATTAAAAGTCCTAAAAGTTCATTAATACCATTTTATTACAATTATGTATATATTTATTCCATTCGAAAAGAACTCCCATATTTATACTCAGGGGAACCGATCATAAAATCATGAAACAAATGCTCCCGAAATAATGAAGTTAAACATTATAACTAATCGAAATGGTCATAAATGATCTTAAAAAAATTTAATAAATAATAAATATATATATTTATGATTTTACGAATAAATAATTATTTAATCAAATTTTTTTATTAAGGAAATTAAGTGTAAGTGAAAAATTCATTTGTAAATAAGGTATGAGATCTCTTGAAACCTACAAATTACCTTTTGGTTATGCTTTCTCTCTATTTACACCAATTAATTTTTTTATTCATATATAATTATTCTAAATTCTATGAATATGTTCAAAAATTATGTATCTATATCAACTAATCCTTCTTTCGTGGGTAAATAAATGTTTTAAAAAGGTTCCCTTCTCAATTCCTCCCAATAAGCAAGCCCAATTAATGGGAACTTCCCAATTTCATACACATTATCAAGTAAAATACATAATATATTTTAATCCATCATTTTTTTAAAAACACTCATTTTAACATGAAAAGGTATCTTATTTCATTTCCTATTTTATACAAATAATTATTCTTTTTCCTCTTTAAAGACTCTTTAATATTTTCCTTTAAACTGCACTAAAGTGTCTCATTTATAAAGTTTCTTAAACCCTATTTTTACATGTGTTCACATTAGATAGAAAACATTTATCATGATATATGGTTATTTCAACTTATTAATGGGGAAGTATGATTTAAATACCCCCTTTCATGGAAAGAATTTTGTTATGCCTTATGACATGATTATGATGCCCATTTATTTTCAACTGTCACCCTTATGTTTATTCCATATGTTTAATGCTTCATATGGAACACATATGTGGAACATGTTATGATTTTTTCTTGTAGATAGATCTCTAATTAATAGGGTAAAGTTTAGTCTCATGATAAATCACGTATTGGATCATGGAGTAAACCTAATCCATTATGGAACATTTCCCACCATGTGATAAAATCTTAGAAGTTATCCATGACTCATGTTTATATCATGTTGTGTGTTTCTTCCTCATTCCTATACTTCCATGATCATATGATTCCATGCTCTATGTTCTATTCTTTCATATGATTATTCTTGTGTCATGTCATTGATGTTATCATGATATTCCATCTAATACATGTTTTTTCCATTTTCCAATGTTTATTCCCTTATTGGTCTTTTTAGTTCATCACTTCTATCTATAGATTCCTTAGGTTATCCTATGAAGATTTAAGATCTCACATGAATTTAGGATCTCATTATGGATATTAAATAAATAATTATTTCTTTTTGTTTCATGGTCTCTAATTATATATGAAGTCTTTTAAATACAAACGGCTTTACAATCCTTGTTTTGTATTTGATGGTTAGTTATTCTTAAAATCATGTAATGATATGTGTAAAAGGATTGGTTCTCTATATCCTTAGCCTCATATTGATCAATTTTTGTGGGAAAATGTATTTCAATATTTTTTATCTATATATATTTCAAATTTTTCTCCATAATGGTAATGCATCCATATGTTTAGTAAAAAGATTACGGATTCCAATTCTAGATCATAGGTTAGATAATTATATTCATAGATCTTTAACTACCATAATTCATATTAAATAACTATATCATTATAAATATGGTCACATACTATTACCCTATTTTATGCATCAATATATATCATAATTCCATACCTTCCTGATAGTAAATTCAACATCAGTGCATTGAAAAATCTTTTTTTTAATTCTTCAAAACATTAATTACATTTTTTGATCATATGAACCTAACCCCTTTACATGTTTACTTCGTTAATGAGCTAGATATATTAGAAATGTTTTGAAAAAATAGATCTATTAACCTGGTTATCCATGGAAAATATGTACATCAGTTATATTTGTTGAAATTGGCCATTCCATCACCACCTTTGTCTTTGAAGGATCGACTGATATTTAATCCATAGAACTTGACCATGAAAATAAATGTATTAAAGACATAATATTTTCTAAATTTAACTTCTAACTTATTTTCTCATAGAGTCTTAAGAGTGGTTCTCAAATTAATCTTATGATTATCATTTCTCTTAGATTGTATCAATATATTCTTGATAAATACTCATAATAGTTTATAAAGATAATCCAAGAATATTATGTTCATCAAATCCATAAAAATAGAGGGTGCATCAGTAAATAGTAATGTAATTACTATAAATTAAAAAAAAATTATAGCTCATATATAATTTCATATTTGGTATATCATTTATCTTCACTCATAGTTTATGAAACCCATAATGAAGAACAATCATTAGAAAATATTGAGATCCTTAAAGATAATAAAAAAATCAATATGGGGAAGGGGGTACTTGTTTTTTGTAGCAATGGAATTTATTTCCATAAAATAAATGCATACCAACATAAACCCAACATTATTCTTATTAAAAAGAATATTGCATCTCCATAGTGGAACACAAAGGTCTATAAATCCTTTATCAGAAAAATCTTGTAGTTATTTCTTCTATTCTACTAATTCCACTATGGTTATCCAATAGAGAGTCTTAGATATAGGATTTTTATCTAGTTTGATATAAATGTAAAACTCGAAATCAAGTTAAGTGGATGTATATGTAGTAATTTAGGAAACACATCAATGTATTCTTGCATAATAGATGCATACCCTATTATAAAGATACCTTTCCCATTCATTTCTTGTGTCTTCACTTCTTATATAAGAATTTCATTAATAAGATCTACTAGATTTGGATCCATAAAAGATTTAGATAACATATTCTAACTATCAAAGATAATGTATTACACATTTCCATCACAAATTGAAATATTATTCTCTTGAAAAAATATTGGGTTATAATTTTATATCCAATCCATACTAAGGATTATATCAAATTCAACCATAGGTACAATAATAATGTTTGAAAATAGGTTTTATCTATGTTTCATAATGATTAATAACTAAAATATCCTTATTGTAATAATATTTTCATCAAATGTCTTGATTTACAACTCAATTTTTACGGTGATGGGGATATATATAAGTTTATTTGGTAAAAAAGTAGATATAAAATAGTGAAAAGATCTAAAATCAAATAAATTTTAGATAAATTTTAGGTTATGAACAAATTACCTTCTATAAGATCATTAGGAACTCAACCTCTGCTATATTAATCAATTAAGCTTGGATTTCTCCCCTTTTCCACTTATACATGTGGCTCCCTTGATTCTTTGGACATTGGTATAAATAATTCTCTATATATTTTCATCTGAAGCAATGAATAACAGTGGGTTATTTCTTTCACTTATATTAATTATCTTTATGAATCTATTATTCACACTTAAAATGAACTAATTTTCCAATTAAGAAAGTATATGGGTGTTTCTTTCAATAATTATCACATATTGGAAGTCTCATATTCTCCTTATTCTCCATTAAAAAAATTCTCGATAAATAACAAAAATATTTTTCTATTGATTTCTATTAAAGATGTAAGATCTTGAAAATTCATTCCTTTTATTGATGGAACTTAAAGAAATATCATTATATTATTAAATCATTTTAGAAACCAATTCCCTTCATAGACATGCCTTAATCCCATTAAAGAAGTTGTCTATATTAATTTACATATTAAGTACATTGTGTGAGTAATTTTTATCTAATATAGTAAGGTGAGTCTCATACTCTTTAAATCATTCTTTTTTTCTTATGCTTTAATGTATGGAATATCCTATCCATTTTTGATCACTTCTATTGAGGAAATAATTTCTTGGAGAATATCACATTAAAAGTCCCTCATTCCATGCATTCTATTTCATCAACTACTTTAGTGTTCTAGATCAATGACTACCAATTATGAGTATCTCCTTTTAGACAATACACTATCAAAATGACCTTTTCCCATTCATTAGATCCCATGGAATGAGATATATTTTTTGAGGGACTTAAAAAATTATTTAGAATCAAACAGATTGTTAATTATAATAAATGGAAGAGGGTTATTTCACATGAAATGATCCAAAAAAGGTGAATTATGATGTGGAATAGTAGGTTTCTCTATATGGACAAGTTAATTCATCACAACCTGAGACAGATGCCATAATGTGGCCTTGATCTTCTTAGCTCCAACACCTATTGTATTGGCTTGATTAATAGTGTATTGCATATATTGATTAAGGTTGTTAATTATATTCATTATGATAGGATCCATCTCAAAAAAATGGAACACACTGAGTTATCTCATAATCATTAGGAATAAAAATCTCAATAATGGTAAAATTACTTAATTACTCTAATGGTTTATCAAAATTTTCAAGGTAGCTATGTTAATTTAAAAACTAGTTCTCATGGTTTCTGTTAAACATCCTATGAAACTAACCATAACATCCAGACTCCATTAACTTAGTGGTATTGTTTACTCTATTATAATATTATAAGATACAAGAGATCACAAAACTCGGATCAGTCAATTTAGTAGTGTTAGAAAACTAGATATATACCTGATTCCCACATTACAATATAAATATTAAAACACAATATAAGAAACATCATTGAAATATTCAATTCATTCATAAAATACTTTTTTGTATCCTATAGAATGGAAAAAAAATATAATCTCTGATTATTAGTAAAGCTTTTATACAGTGAAAGATATCATGAGTAAATAAGGAAAAGTAAATATGGAATAGTGGATATTTAAAACACATTATATTCAATCAACAACATGATTTTAATAAAAAACCATCACAAATATCAACATTTAAATCACATGAATATTCGAAACTAAATTCTTAATAATGGAAATTAATAAATTTAATCACTAATGAACAATACATTAAGGTCCCAACCATGTTATTATGAATCTTACTACTATATACTCATCCAAGAAACCCCTCATAATAAATGGGTAGTTGTAAGCTGGATGCCCATATAATATAGAATCCCTATTATTTTGTCTCATGAGACCAATCAATGCATAAAAGGGATATAAATAATAAACCCCCACCCATTACATTCATGACCTATAAATTCCTTTTATATTAAATGGTCAAAAAAATTCATTATCATAATGATTAATAAATCATAATTTATCTATATTGAATCAAGAATACAGATTATTTTCAAAATCAATGTAATAAAATTCTTAAAAAAATATTAATTGATATCATATATAGTAATAGTTTATAGTTGAAACAACATTTAATTAGTATAAATGATACTAAATTCATCCATTATATTTAAAATAAATACATAATGGAGAAATATAATCTCCAATGAATAATGTAGAGTGATTGAGAACTAGATCACAATAAATTGATTGATCTCAAAAGAAGGTATAAGCCATTATTAGTAAAGGATGATAGAAGTCCATTTATTCTTTGTATATTAAGTTTATTTAGTAAAACATAGAATTTATAAGTGAATATATAATAAATACTTGAAAAATAAATTCCTTGTGGCTTTGTGAGGTAATAGAGTTATAAATCACTTTTCATAAATTATTTTATTCACTATAGAAAATAATACCCTTTCCTTTTGATATCTTTCTAAATAAAAATTCAAAAAATTTCATTAAAAATTTTCATTTAAAAAATGATGGAATATTTTGAATTATTATTGATAATGTATAATATTTATGACAAAGGGAAAGGGAATCCAAGTGGTATATGTAAAAAATACATTCTTTTTTTACTTTTCCAAAAAATACCGAAAATACCCATATGGTACATATTTAAAAAGTTCACTCTAAAATATTAAATTTAAAGTAAAAAAGTGGTTGAAAATTAATTTTCACAATCATTTTTAAGATCATGGATATGAAGGAAAAATATTTGAAAGCAATACATTAAAATATTTTTTTTAATAATTATCCATTATATCTATGATAACTTTTAAATTAAAATAAAATTGAAGAAGAAAAAATGAAATAGGTTTAAAATAATAATAATTTTATGAATAAACGATAAAATACATCAATGTCATAATTCATTCACCAAAAAAATGAAAACACATCGTGAAAATGATATCAGTATCAAATAAATGAAATTAAGACAAAAAATCCCTTACCTTAGGTCATCGCTTAGTCATCAATATTTTTTCCTCCTATAAAATGATGTTAAATCATTAAATAATTTATTATGAATTATTTTCATCTATATTTCACTTTTAAATTCATTTGATAATCATTTTCAATTCTTTCATTTAATATTTATTTCTTACATCAACCACTTAAGGTTGTTTAGTTAAATTCTATAAAATTTCTTCGGTATATTTACTATGTTTAAAGGTGTTATGAAATGCTTCCATAATGTATAGAATTTTTATAATGTCATGAATATAATTATTTTTTATTATAAATAGTTTTATAATTATTCATGCATATTCGGGAAACAAAAATTAATCACATCACTTTGTAGGGGTGATAGTCCACACATACACCCGAGTGATATTATCATTTTCCAAAGTATGTAAGGATAAGTTGAGAAATTATATATTTTATTTAAATAATTATAAATAAATATTAAATTTCATATATATTAATTAATTTCATCTTTAAACCCATCCAAGTAAAATGGTGATGAAAAACGTGTTACAGTACAACTTGGAGATTGTAGGCAATACGTATGCACATGCAATGATTTCATTTTACATAGGATGGAAATGATGTGGAAAATGTTTCTAACATGATCATAATAACCACTTAGTTTATTGGTGATAATTGGATCATTGTTTTATGGGGGATAAAATATATTTATATTATGTATAATAATAAATAAACATTGAAAGAGTCTAGTGAGATGATTAACTCTTCTTTGAGAGACCTCATTTGACTTACAAATTATGCCTTATAGGTTTATATTTTGATGAGACCAAAGTCTCCAGGATATGAGTAAGATTATTGGGAATGTATTTTTTTATTAATTAGTTATGATAAGTGTTTCCCAATATGTGAATAATAGAGGAAAATTGGTACCCTTTTATAAGTGATGGGAGTGGTACTCTTTTAATTGCTAAATATTTTAAATTATTAAATGGTATTTTTCATGGTAAAGTGGAAAAAAAGAACCCTTAATTCATATATAATAAGAGATAGGGTTAAAGAAAACTCAATATAACACATTTGTAACTATTTTGGGCATATTTTAAGTATTATCACCTTGTTAAACCTTTTAAAATCCAATTTAACCTCAACCGTGATAACTTAGCTTTTTACCGTGATAACTTATTTATGAAACCCAAAATAAAATCATAATTAAAAAAAATGTACGTTATAATTAAAAATATTGAATCCAATTTATGATATTAATATCATACACATATCATAAATTACTTCTAATATAAGTTCATAATACACATGAAAAACAATTTTAGGAAATTTCTAGATTCAAGCGTTAAAATAATTTTACATTGAAATACTGTAAAAATTTTATTTCCAAAGTTTTTTATGATTATAAAATAATAGAAAATACCCAAAAATAATTTTTAATTTCAATAAAATATAACCTATGTTCAAAACAGTAAACCTTGGGTTTCAAATTAAAAAAAATGTTTTAAAATACATTTTTGAACTCCTTAAACAAATATTTAGTAAATATATATGTTTTAAATTTTATTAATTCATTCTTAAATCAAAATTTCTTAAACTTGATGATATTTTAAAAACCAGTAGAGTCACTATTCACCCAAAAATCAAATCTTTCTAAAAAATGTCAAAAATTTATTCCAGGATAATTTTGACATGTTGAATTCAAAAATTAAATTAATTTCATAAAATTAAATTTATAAAATTTAGGAACTTTGTTTTTAATCACATTGGGAATAATGTAGTGTGTATTTTTTTATTTATTCTTTAGAAATAAAAGTATACTTATACTAATTAAATCATCAGTGCAACATGGATCTAGTTTTGAAAAAAGTATCTCAAGTAATATAATATAGTGGATATTGAGAATGATTAAAATATAATAGAATATTCATTGTAGATATTATCAAAATTATAATCCACATCCCATAATAATTTCATGTGTGGTTTTGTCCATTATTTCTATATATAAAACTATGCATTCCTAATTATTTTTTAGCATGTTCTATAAAGATGATACCTATATCCCAATTTATCATTCTATTGAAATGCATATAAATTATATTGATCCTATACCACTTAAGGAAAGAAAAAATATTATCTCCCCTTAAATGAAATCCCATAGGTTTCACACTTGAGATCTATTATAGGAATATTTATCTCTTTGATATATTTTTATAGAGAAATTTTTACCAATTCAGAAAAAAAAGATTAAGAAAATGTTTTTTATGAAAATAATTTTAAAATTCCATCAAGTGAAATCCACAAGTCAGTATCTCATTTATGAGTCTACAGAATATAATTAAATATGCATTCAGTTAAAATTGTTTCCTTATTATATGTTGTCTCATTCCAAGGGTATGGTTTATTTATAAATTCTTTTTAGTCACATCATCTTTCTATATGATCATTAAACTAAATAGTATTGAATATATAGTAAAATTGATAATATGTATTTAGTCCCTATCTTGAGTATGAATCTCAAAATCAATATATAAGATGACTAATGAGTGTGGTAAACCCTCTAAAACCTATTTCAAAGATGAATATAGTGGGTTAAATTAGTGTGAGTGAATCAAACTAATTGATCAATCACTCAAATGAACCTTCTTAGGGTTTAAATGATTTATTAGATAGTGATTGGTAAATTTGGTATGGTTTATGACTATGGAAAAAATAATTTTTCTCCATTAAAAATTAATGACTGATCATAATCAATCATGGGATAAAAGAATGAATGTGATTAAGAGGTAAAATAGTAATTATATATGTTAAGAATGATCATGATTAGATAAGGACTAACTATTCCTTGTAATAGGATACATTTTCATAGACTATAGGAACAACTGATATATAGGTTAGGATCATGGTCATGATGGGACAAAAGATATACCTATTTTTGGGAATATATTATAATTTTATTATTAATTATGATAGAAACAATCATTCAAAAACATTTAATAGAAATTATTATCAGTCGGAACTAGAAAAAAACCAATACCAGCAGATTAGAACCATTGGTATAGGCCCCCAAACCATTCATATAGAATATACCAACGGTTTGGAGGGTTGTTGGATAGTTATCCATTGGTATATGACTATACCAATTGTTTTGGGAAAACCATTAGTATCGATGGTTGACACCAATAGTTCCAAAACCTTTGGTATATGTCATATGAAATACATATTGCAACGATTTTGATTACTATTCATATAGGTAATGTAAAAGAACCCATCTTGGTTTTGAACCATGCACCTCCCATTAATATTTCAACAACCAATCCAAAATGCTAAAATGATTTTTGTGAAAATAATTTGATAAATTTTTCTATGTATATTTTAAATTAATTTAAATTTTTATGTATTTAATGTTATTTGAAAAAAATATTTCATAAAAAATGGGTACATATACCAACAATTCTACAAAACAATTTTTATATGCAATTAAATTTTAGGGACTTGTAGCAATGGTTTTTCTTAACTATTGGTGTATAATATCTATATTGTACGTATACCAATGGTTTTGACCACACTATTGGTAAAGGTTATACATATACCTTCAATTTTGGAAAAATTCCCAATTTCTATTAGTGAATAAAGGTCTCAAGATAGTGTGATATTCCTTATATGAATACATAAAAGATAGTTTTAGTGATCTATAAATAATCATAAAATGTTTGGATATGGTGATAATAAATTAATTAAACTAATAAAAGAAAACATTATTACTATAGATTATAAGTGGGTTGTGAGGGAGAGTGAGAGAAAAAAATTTAGTGCTGATACAAGGAGAAAAAAAGAAGTTAAAATTATGATTTCATAGATAAGGTGTTATCTAGGACAAAATATCTTATCTTGATCTTCAGTATGATGTTATAAATATTACCAATAGTACTAAAAATCATATATAGAAGATGAGAGTGATAATAATAGACATATATAGAAGATTATAATGATTTTTAGATAATTCTATACATTGTTTTCTAATTATATTACATTGGTTATTCATGATAGAACAATTATTCTGATCAATTTGCCCCAAAAATATGAGAAAATATATTTCTACTTACTCAAAACTATTTTTTATTAAGGATAGGATGAATAAATTTCACTAATTTTGAAATGTTTCTCCTAAAAAGAGGTATAAATGGGATGAATGGTATGTTACTTTCCTAGAGAAAACAATGTTATTTCCATAAAATGAGATTTTTTCACAACTAGAAGGAGTAAATTTTACCAAGAAAACTATGAATATTAATACTAGTGGAAAATCTATAATAAGATTTTATTTTTATTAAGTTAAAATTAAATAATACAAACATGAAGTTACCCTACCTTATGGTTTTGTTAGAGATTATAAATGGGAAATGAAAAATATAGAGTAACATTGAAGTGTGCATATTTTTTGGAACTCATATCCATGACTAGGTATCATAATCTTTTTTAATATGATCCAATTTTTTTCCTAAATATGTGTTGACCCATAGATTCCCACAATCCTTAAAAATTAACTGTACATAAACAAGAGTATTCCCATAATTAGTAACATAGTGAAACAAGTGTAAAGACTTAGAAATTTCAAGGAAATTTTTTTCTTAAATTCTTTGGAATATTACGAGTCTGCGGTTTCTGACGGTGCTTGATTCTGAGGCCCGGTGTGCCCGAAAACAAATTCTAATGTTTTAATCGGGTACGTTCAGTAAACATACGTGCGGGTTTTTCTATATTTTAAAACAGTTCTCAGAATTTAAATCTGAGGGCACCGATGAACTCGCAGCACCGGTATTCTCTTAAAGGGACCTTTACCGCAGTTGCGTTTTATGCGGGTTGAATGTTATAATTTGGGGATTCGTAGCAAATTAAATAAAATTGTTGTATTGTACAGTTTTATTTAATATGTGGTTATTTCCTCCAAAGGGGAGTTGGGGTAGGGCCCACACTCTACAAAACCTCTCATGAGAGGATTTAGTGTGGTCAGGCCCACACGAACCCAAACTCGTTCACCTCCCCTCAACTCCCTTTAACTGCTCTTAAGTTTTGACACCTCCCCTCATTAATGGTGGAGCCTCTCCACCTCCCTCCTCTCATGAATGTTCCAACTCTTCAGACTAATTAATTCCACTTAATTAATCTAGTTTTGAATTAATTTGAAATGAATGGAATGTTTATAATTTTGGAAAAGCCTATTATTTAATTTTCCTTGGCAAATATTCTAAGGGTTTTAGGGGAGAAACTCTTGGTGGAAATTTATTTATCCTTTCCAGCGAAGAACACGAGGAACACGATCACTTTCATCCACTTATTCAACCTGGTCAAGAAAGGAGGCGATGCCACAAAGAACGCTACCTACCATCCTCTTCCTCCGATGTTGACGGAACGACACTGTCATCAACGATGCCCGACCTCCACACCGCTCGTCTTCTGCGGCTCGTCGACAAATGAACCTTGAATCATGGTAGGAGTTTTGTATAATTTTATGTGACTAAATTGTACCACACTCTTAGTTGAATTCCTTGGTTTGTCTTCTGCCATTTGCTATCACCTAACGCGGAGGGCGCGGGCTGAACGAACACGGCCTGATGACCCTCTGTTGATCCCTGTTTTTATTCATGATGGAGGCGGTGATGGAAGAGGCAGTGATGAACGAAGGTGGCGGCGGAAATGGCGGCCGATTTCCAGCTCATTAGAGGACCACGACACCAGGTTCCACACATGTGGAGGAGACAGCAGCCCGCAACTGGGCCACTCGGCCAAAGAAGAACCAGCTGGCTTTAAACAACTGGGCTGGAGAACCGCGGCGCCCATTTGGCGCCACGCTGTGGAGAACAGAGGCCTGCTCTCCGCAGGCCGCTTTGGCTACAAATGGGCTGGCTACCTGCCGGTCGGGATAAAGGGAGCCATGGCACCCGCTGGTGTCATGTGAGGAGGAACAACGGATCGCCCGTGTGGGCTGCTTGCGCCAAAGGAGACTGGGCGGCTACGACTGACCGGGCAGGAGGGGCGGCACCTCTCGGCTCCGCCGTTTCATGAAATTGTGGGGCTGCGTGCCCCCGAACCGCTCGGATAGCTGGCCGAGCCGTGGACCGCTGCGGGCTAGGATGACCCCCCAGCTGGGTCGGACCCACTGAGCTAGTACAGGCCGACCCGCCAGCCCACCGGGCTTGACGGGCCGGGCCCGTTTCGCTTTAGTGCGAATAACTTCCTGACCATGCATCTGATCGATGCGCCGTCTGCGGCCATGGGACCCTTGCGATGAGGTAGCCCTTTTGTGATACTCTAAGTGAGTTTTGGACAACTTTTGAAAATAGCCAGGTTTGGAACGAGCGTAATTCCAACCAGGCCCCTGGAATAGAAAAGCCAATAACTCTCAGACTGGGCGTCTGATTGATGAACCATCTGTCGCATTGGGTTTCTTTTTATGAGACAGAACTTTGGGATACATCAACTCTGAACTTCGTGATAGTTTTTGTATCGACCCATTTTTTGGAGGAGTGGACCCTCTCGGAATTGAGCATGCTGTGTTTGGGAACCCTAGAGATGGTTGTGTCTATGACGACTACTATACTGGAATCCTCTGTGGGTTCGACAGCGATGAATACTTTTCTAGTATCCTGTGTGGGTCCTGCAGTTTACAGCGATGACTACTATTCTTGTATCTTGTGTGGGTCTGGAATTTTGAGCTCTATACTTGTATCATGTGTGGGTCTGATGGAGTAGATGGTCTTATATCCTATGTGGGTCTGACAGCTTAGCTAGTCTTGTATCCCGTGTGGGTCCGACAGCTTAGATGAATCAGTGACTACATATGATCATTTCTATCTCTATACGAGAGATGTATACCTGTGTGAGCTGAGTCTTAAATTCAATCATTATCATCGATGTGATTGACTTACTTTCCTGTGTGGACTGGGTTGTGCTTGGTCTCGAGAGTTGAAGCAGAACTGAGATTGATAACTTAGGTATATGTATGTGTATATACCTATGTAGAGTTGGTTGATACTTCGTGATCGGGTATTTCTTCTGTGGTTTATCCTTCATGGATTCTGCAAGGCCTTCGGAGTCTCTGGGTCCCTACTGAGTATCGTATACTCACCCCTACATGGGTTATGCCTGCACTATGTTTTGTTGGATGTAGACGACGAACATCACTGATCCAAGTTGAGACTTGTCGAGCTGGATGGTACCCAGAGGTGGACCACTTGGCGAGACGTACACAGAGCAGATGGATGGACCCGAGGTGCTGAGGAGACTATCTGTACCCACCCTTCAGGTGGGATTCAGGGAGGACAACACAGTAGTTTCTATTTACTTTACTGTAGTTGTACTAGCTTTTCAGTTGTACTGTACTTACTGTTGGGCTTCTATTTCCATCCCCCTTTATTTTCATCACTTAATTTTGTATTCAGTTTTACTTATTGATTAATTAAGTTTCATAATCTGTTGTGTTTTTTTACTTTTATAAAGGCAATGTTGTCCCAGTATAGGGATTTATGCCTTTGGTGCTATTCACCAGCCCCAGGCCTATAAAAGGCGGGGTTGGGGTAGTCACGGCATGGGCCCCGAGGTTGGGTCGTGACAACAAGAGTCTCTCTAAATTAATAACATGAAAAGAATCAAATAAGTGTATATTTCACACTATAATAGAATGTGTAGAATTATATCTTTAAAACATATATCTATACAAACAAAGGGTTGGGAAATATAGTTCGGTACTACAAAAAAATAAAAAAAACTATTATGGTTATCAAAATAATGAGGTAGCCTTCTATTTGATGCTTAATTTAATTTCAATATCTAGATACACCTCATTTTTAGCTCATTAAATTAAATATTGTAATGATATTATATATATCATGATGTGGATCCTCCTATGTCAATAATTTTTCTATAATTTATAGGATTTTTGTAATTATTTTATTAACATCAGGTGATCTCAACTTTGAGTGTAAATCTATTTATTCCTACCAAAGAGTAATTAAAGGGTAACACATCTTCCTTTCTAATTTTATATTAATTTTTATTTATTTTTTTGTAAAAAATATAGTTTAATGATTCGAAATGAAATCCATGATCACCTACCCAATTTAATAATATGTTATCTTTTTCATTTTTAATGTCTTATAATGGAGTATAATCGGTCTTGAATGTACGAAATTAATTATAGGATATTATAATGACATCAAATATTGCATTTTCATTTCCAATTTAGTGAATAAGAAAACTTTTATAAATATTTATAAAACATATCTATGTGGGAAATGAGTCCATTACTAAAATATGGTAGATGTTAAACTAATTATCCTCAATTATTTCACTAAAAATATAAATTTATAAACTTTAAAAATAATATATTTGATGATCCTATTTGAAATATTTATTGATTAATCTATGAGTTATGTAAAAAAAATCACATGTACATTATTTGGGTTGTGTTTATTGACAATGACTGGTGGAAATCCTCTAAAATAGTTAGTTTATCATTAATAATTCACAATATGGGGTGTTGGGAAATTTGTAGAATGTCTAAATAAATATTGGATGATGTTTGGTCAAAACACCAAACCCACTCTATGGTGATGCCAATTATATTATGTATTGAACCATGATCTGGAATAATGGTTGGACTTTTGGTAGGGTTTTTTAGAGATTTGTTTTAAAAATATTTTTTCCACCGAGATTTTTAACCACATGGTAGTGGATCCCAAAGTTTTTATATATGATTCAAAACGGGGGATCTGGTGTAAAACATCTTATAGAGAAATATCATGTTTGAATTTTTATTTTCTATAATCATTGTGGGAAGACACGATAATTTAATCAGTGATAGGGGTGGATTAGTGATTCATAAATTTTATGTTTTCTCCTATTAAACTAACCATTTCCATTAATTAGAGTGAATTTTGATGTTAAAAAAACACAAGAACACACATATAAAGAGAATATAAAATTTACATGGTTCACTAATTAGAGTGAGTTTTAATTTAAATACACTATTCTATATGTAACCAATTCTTCATCACCAACACCTCTCTCTCATTTTTAGCTCTCACATATGAAACTACTCATACGGATCTAAAGAAAATCATATGAAAATTTATCAAGCCATTAAAGTTACTCTTATTTCTTTTTTATTAACTTAAATATATATTATACCATGTAAATATATTTTAATTCAATCTCCAAGAACCATTGGATCAAGTCATCACAATAGCATCCATAGGAAATCAATTTTATAACTATTTGTAACTTTATTGAGTCATGGAGAAATAACACATCTTATTAAATCTTCTTTATAATTTTGTTTATTCACTAATAAAACCATGTGTATGCATTATTTCATGAATGTTACAAAGATGCAACCATTCTAGATTTGATATTTGAATTCTTACTCTTAAATTCGAACCACCTTCTTTTCCTCCACATTATTTACCATTATGTGAGTTGGAGAAATTATTTATACCATTACATACGTATAATTTTACCCTTATGTGGGTAATAAAAACTCACCAGTACTCTTACATAGTGGTGCAGATAACCTTATTCAACCTTTATACTTCATTGAAATTTTTTCTCCTTTTCATCATTTCATCAATACATCTGAAAAGTTCCACTAGAGCTCACTTATTTTTCCTTCAATATTTATTCAGTATATGCTCCACAAGAATCATAATAGCCTATCTATTAATATTTAATCCTTAAAAGAAAATATTAATTTTCATCATCATATTTGATTCATGGTAGCTTTAATACCATTAAACTCACCATTGATATGTTCTTCATCAACTGGTTGCATACAAACGACACAACCATAATGGTGGAACCTCAATAGTACTACCGTAATACCGGTAGTTTCATCCCAGTACTGATGGCATCACCCTCCACACTGATGGTAGCAGCTGATGGTAGATTTCAGCAGTAGTATACCCAACTTGAGGTACCTTACCCAACTCATGGTAGCATATAAAATTGATGATATATGCCCAACTGATGGTAGAATACCCAACTGGTGGTATCATACTCAACGACCATTAGAAATCGCAACTAGCGGCAGCTTCCTAGTTGTAACATATCCTATCATTACACTATGGTTATATCACATCCAATAGTTTCAAAAGTGTTGAAAACAAAATCCAATAACATAACTAACACCATTACATGCTTACCAACTTATTTACCCCACCAAAAAATTCAAAGCCTCTTAGTCTTAACAATATCCTCCATTGGTTTTTTTCTACAACCAATGAACATAAATAACTAAAGCTACCATACTCATAAAATGGATCGTTATCCAACAAATATAGTCCTACATTGTCATTATTGATGTATTAAATAAGAATTATTTGACAACAATTCCATGTTTTCCAAAAACCAATGATCTATAACCAAGATTTCTTATACACACCTTCACAAAAGAGACTCACTTCAACCTATACAAAACATTTTAATCATCCACTTAAATAAACTACTAAAATAGTTCAAACAAGTTGAAATCATAGAATACCTTTTATAAAAACTACAAAAAAAATATTCTCTCCAAAAAGGATAAAACGTATATCAATGGATAGATTATGTTTTCATTTTTCTCCCTCTTTGATAACAGAATCCAAAGACAACAAGATAAAATAGAAAAAATAGACATACGATAGCCTTATATAGGATGAGGTTGAACACCCAACTTTAACCTTATATTATGAAATGTATCTTTATAAAATGTATTGGGGATTATATCATACATCTATAATTTTTTAGAACAAATTCAAACTTAAATTCATTTCTCTCCACAAGATCCTAGATAAAGTGACATTTAATTACAATTTTCCTAATCCTATAATGATAACCCAAATTATTTGAATTATTTATAACACTCTGATTATCAAATTTAAAAATAAGTGACATATTTTGGATCACATTAAAATCTTCAAACTGAGTTTTTATTCACATCAACTGATTTTTTGGATGCGTCACAACCACATATTGTACCTCATTAATGATTAATTTTAGAGAATATTACTTTTTTTATCCCAACACACACATATATTAACAAGTAATAAATCTCTAGAAGATTTGGATATTTTTCATAATTATATCATTCACAAAATGCATCATCATAAAAATATATATAAATTTTCTCGGTTGTTATATCAAAATCCAAAATATAGTTTACCCTTTAAGTACCTTAGAGAATTTTTCCTATAATAAAATGATATTGTTTTATAGAACTATAATATCTAGAAGAAAGAGTTAAAACACATAAAATTTCTAGTTCTAAAGTTATAATATAAAACAAACTACTAATCAAACTTCTAAACTCCCTTCGATTAACTTTTTTACCTGTTCGTCTTCAGATAGATTTATTCCCACAAAAATTAGCATGGAAATAGATTTTCAATCCTCCATAACAAATCTTTTCAATAGTTCCTTTGTATAATTCTCTTGAGAGAGAATAACGACATCCTTCTCTTGAGAGGTTTGAAGTCTAAGAAAGTACATCATCTCTTAATGTGTAGACATTTACAATAAATCCTTCAATACATTAGTAGACATAATACACATTTCTGTATCACTTATAGAAATTATGATGTCATATATATTAAAAATAATAAAGAGGGATACCACTTTGTTATATTTGGGGTAGATATTTTCGTCCACTATTCCATTTCTAAAATTCATCTTCATCATGTAGATGTCCATAAGAATACCATACTCATGGGGATTGTTTAAGCCCATATACAGCCTTCTTTAACAGATAAATATATTTTTCATCTTATCTAATATAAAATCCATATTTTTCTTAAATATAAAAATATTCATATAATTCTCCATTGTGAAATACAGACTTCACATCTATTTAGAAGATCTTTTAATAACCTTTTGTAACAATAGAAAGAAACATTTGAATGGTTTCAATCCTTATAAATTCTTCAACGGTCTCATCAAAGTAATGTTAGTCAATCTATTTATAGCCTTTATACACAAATGTTTCTTTTCTTCTCACCACTTCAACATTTTTATTCAATTTATTTTAGAACACCCAATTTTCTTGATGTTATTATTATCTTTAGGTTTTGTTAAAATTTTCTAGGAGTAATTATTCTCAATTTTATCTCATTCTTAATTTATATCACAAACCCACTCTTGATGCTCCAAAACATACTCAATATAAGAATTATGATAAGTTGTTCTTAGATTTCTTCTAGTTTTCACCTATTGTTCAGGATTTCCAATGATTTTATTAATCTAACATGTAATGTAATCCAAGGATGATTTGAATATAGATTCTCCTCATCAGATTAAGTGGATAAATCTTATACTTTAGTCTAAAAATATTCAATATTTTCATCTTTGTTTCTTATTTATTCCTGTTTTTCAAAGGAATTAGCAAGAAAATCACTTCCAAAACTAACTTAATTATTAAAATTTTCTTTCTTTGAAAATATAAGGATTCTCACATTAAAAGAATAAACATGTCTACTGGTATCCATGTTATATGATTGAAATCCACTTCATTTTTAAGGAATCCAATATATATTCCATGATCACCTCTTAATTCAAACTTTCCATGATTTTTTTTATTTAATATTAATGATATAAGGTATTCTAGACACTATGAGATTATTTATGCTTAAAGTAATTTTTTAATACATCTCATTTGGATTCATTCCTAAATTTAGTCTATAGTGCCAATAATTTCAAACATGTAACATTGCTTCAACAACTTTTATCCAAAATTTCCTTGAAATATCACTTTCTATTAGTATTGTTAGAGCCATATCTCCAAAGATTCAATTATTTTGTTCAACTACCAAATTTTATATGGTGCGTATATTGTATTAAGTTAATTCTAAATACATTTCATTCTAGATAAGATTTAAAACATTTATATGTGTACTCAAAACCATTATCTATATTAAATCACATTGGAGAGTAAATAAACTCTTTTTTAGCACTTATAAAAATATTAAACATCATTAGAGCCTCTAATTTATTTTTCATAAACATAATACCTACAATGTAAGAAAATACATCAATAAAGGAAATAAAATACTTCTATCCATTGGTTGACTACTATACAATTCTCAAGAAAATAAATAAATAATTTAGTTCAAAAGTGATTTAAGTATCTCAAACTGTTTTGTATAGAATTTGATATATTCCCCTTCTATAATATATAAAAAATCCAATAAATGTATCTCAAAAAGATTGTAAATTCATGATTAATTTCCATTTTATAAATATTTATCTTATTGCTTTGGAAAATATGACCATTCC
Organism: Viscum album; assembly: GCA_963277665.1. Lineage (NCBI taxonomy): Eukaryota > Viridiplantae > Streptophyta > Magnoliopsida > Santalales > Viscaceae > Viscum > Viscum album. The sequence goes on along the minus strand of OY728143.1, from coordinate 1,663,873,205 downwards.
TTCTGTACCATGTTCATTTTCAACTTCTATTCTCAAATATCATGAATTCTAAGAATCTCCAATTTGAAATAAATTTTACTTTATCCACTTCCCTTTTGTAACCACAATTACATATTTTATACTTTTTTGATAATAACTATCATTTCTTAATATTACCTCATTCCCTTCATTATAGAGGTATGAAACCCTTAAAAATTTGTGTTTTAGCCCATCATCATAAAGGGTATTCTTGGATTTAAAATTTTCTTGTCCAATGTTAAAAGTATCATCCCATTTATTAGTTAGATTCTCATAATTTCTAATAGAAACCAATACTTTTTTTCATTATGAATAATTTTTAAAAAATATTAATTTCCATGTCACATACAGAGAGCATCCACTATATAAAATCCATTTACATTTCTCTATTTATTTATTCATAGAAATTTCTAAAATAAGAGCATTTTATTTCACCTTTTCGTGAGTATACTTTTCATGTTGGTTTAAAAACATGGTAAGACAATAGAGTTCAAGATGACTTAGTAGAATACATTTTTCACACCCATATTATTACAAATGAAATCTATTTTTAGTCATAAAAATAGGATTTCTAGGTCATTTTATAATCGTTATTCTAGGAGTGGGTAGAATCCCCCTCAAATTTTTTCTCCAAAATCATCAAGAATCATCTTGATGATAGTAATTTAAAAAAACATTATTGATGTATTCCCATGTCCTATATAGTACCAAAATTATCTATAATAAGCATATATACCTATGAACATAGACTTCTATCAAGAATAATTTCTTTGACATTATATTTTATTTTGGTCAAAAATCTTGGATACCTTTTTGAAAACCAAGGTTTTGATTACAAAAACATAGTTCATTTTATTTTATTCTTATTTTAAAACCTATTATCAACCTATCAGTATGAATATCATCCTAACAAAATGATATTTTTTACCTTCTCAAACTTCTTTCTGCTTTGACCATTCTATAACTTCATGAATATAATGTCAAAATATAATTCTAGAAAGGTTCAGTAATTTCTTTTCTTTGAAATGATTTAGTTGAATAAGACCATACTAATTTTAAAATTCTTTAATATCCAATTTTATCTTGATACCCAAAGTATTCTAGTTATCAATAAGTCTTTCCAAATCATCAATCTATTTCAAAAAATTTAATTTTTCTTCTTTATGTGTTGTTCACATAATATTATTATATTGATCATACTTATTCATCCTCTAATTCTTTATTTTAAGTTTTGAAATTTTCAAAATATATTCTCTAAATTATATCTTTAGTATAAAATCTATTTTTGTTTATTCATTATCACTTACATAGTTACAAATTTCATTACTCGTGAAATTGGTATCATTAAATTTTCTAATAATATGTTTTTCTATAATATTTATTTCAGTAAAATTCTCTCTACATTCCTCATTACTAGTTTCAATTTCCTCATACATAGATAGAAAAATTACTTATGTTCTTAGAGAAAATAGTTTCCTTTCATTCCAAAAAGAATTTTTATCTAGATTAAATCTTTTTAAGGATATTTTGAAACTTTTAACTTCATTCATGTTAGGAATGTTTTCTACAAAATTTACAACACCCATATAATTACAGAATTTGGGTGGTATCTTAACTTTAATCTTTATTTTTCATATTATAACATTTTTTATGATGTGGGATATCATTTTAAAAAAAATTACATCCATATCAGAGTATTCAATTAAAGAGACAGCTTCATTATTCACATAAACAAATTCCCTTTATTTCGTAGTTTTGGAGAGTTTAAAAGCAATTTATTTTTTATCGTTTACCTTATTCTTAACAGTATCATCTTTCCTCATTTCACTAAAATTAGTATACTATGTAGATCATCAAGAGGAATATCACCATAATCTTTTTCTTAAAAATTCATGAAATTAGTATCAAATTTTTCTTGTAATATGCATAAAATATTTTCAGAAATAATAGAATATTCAAACTTATAATGATCATATATGATGGAACTCACAAAATAAATTAATATTATAAAGATATTATCAATAGTTTAATCTTAATTATTTTGAAAAAATTTATATTTAAGTCTCTATAACTACAACTTACCCTACTTCACCATGGTATTTCCTTCATAGATATTATGGATTTATCCAAGATAACTTTTTCTATTTTGATCCATTTAACTTTTATAAATTCATCTTCTAAAAGTTATGGTAAAATAGTGTTCTTATCAAGAACATAATTTTCCAAATTCCTCTAATATTATATATTTTATAAAATACCTTAATCACTAGGGAAAATGCATCACTTTTCACCACCATAAAATCCTAACGGATAGAAGTGAGATATGGAGTCCTTATGCCCTTCCAAATAAAAAATAGTTCACATAAAACATGGAAATTGAATTTTATTCACTATATTTAAAATATGCATTAAGAATATTATAAAAAAAGTGACTTCATTAAAAACAAGATCTTGATCTTGAAACCATAATAGAAGGTATCTTGCCTCTAATACAATTTTTGGGAATATAGTATCATGGAATCACTGAGAGGTGGGTAAATCAATGATTCTTCAATTTTTTGTTATTAATTTAAAGAAAACATTCTCCAATGATTAAATTTATTTTCAATATTAATACAAACACCAGAACACTGACACTGAGAGAAAAACCAATTTATAAGGTTTGATACTCAATGTGAGTAGTCGTTCCTTTTCATGATTTAACAAACATCAAAATCATATGATCTACAAAAAACATATGAACCACAATGTGCAGGTAAAATCCATAAAACGCCCGTATAATTATCCCAAATACGTTTTCATCACCAACATCATGTGAGTACCATAATAATACAAAATTCAAGTAATAATATATAGTAGATATATTTTTCTCTTTTAGATAAAAATCTATTTGTCCAGTGTGCTGAATGTTTTTTCTTATTCTTCTCATCTTTAAAAGGAAATACATTCCTTAAATTTACAAGAAATAAAACTACACGTAACCTCATATTTTTCATCAAAACCACTCTATCATTTTTCATAGTCTTATATGAAACTGCTCATAAATATCTGATAAATATCAGATGATTATTTATCAAGTGATGATGGTTACTATTTTTTATTTCTTATTCACTCAAATATCTATGATACCATATTAATATGTTTTATTTTAAACTCTTAGATACATTATATATGGTTATCATAATATCTTATATAGGAAATGGATTCCATAACTATTTATAACTACATTATGTCATGTAGAAACAACACAACCTATTCACTCTTATTTAAACCTTCATTTCTTCAAAAATAAAACCACATATATTAATCATTTAATACATGATATAGAAACAAAACCATTCCAACATAAATCTTGGAATTCTTCCTTTTAAAGTAGAACCAAATTCTTTTTATCAATGTTGTTCAGCCTTACACTAGTTTTGGAAACTCATATATATCTTTACAAATTTATAATCTTAACCTTTTGTGGGGATACCCTTATGCATGATTTGGAATTCACAGTAAATATATCTCCTTTTTATCCTTTCTTTAGTGCATCAGAGTAGTTTCACTGGATCTCAAATCTACTACTATAAATCCTTATTCATCAGATCCTCTATTGGATTCATCATAGTCTATTTCCTGATATTTAATCCTTAGAATAAGATATTACTTTTCATCATCATATTTTATTAATTATGGCTTAAAAATTATTAAACTCATAGTCGTAATGTTCTTTATCAAGTGATCTCATACCAATAGTAGCACGTCCACGGTAGCACCTAAACTGTAGCATGACAACACTAAATGTAATACCACAACACTGATATTATAACCCCAACACTGGCGGTAGTTTCTAGTTTTAGCACCCAGTATTAGAATACCTAGCTGGTGGTAGCGCACACAACTGGCATTAACATACCTAACTAGAGGTAGAATACCCAACTGACCGTATCATACCCGAATGATGGTAGAATACCCAACTGGTTGTAGCATAATCAACTGAAATTAGAAACTAAAACTAGTGGTTGAAAATACACCTAGTAGTATCAACCTAGTAGTACAAACATCAACTTGTAGTAAAAACCTGGTGATAGAAACTGAAATTGGACATAGTATTTCTACCATCACAATGTTGCATTAACACCTCCTACTATTTCACAAGTGATGATAATAAAATACAAAAAAATAACCCTCACCATTTTGTACATACCATATTATTCACCTCAACTAATAATTCACAACCTCTTGGTCTCAAAAATAATTTATTGGAACAAAATTTTGATGTAACATTGGTATGGTGAAGTTTATTTAGAAGAAAAGTGTAAGGATAATCTTGGTAAAATAGTTTTTAGTGATCATACTTTCACGCGAAATTTTATGAAAAAATATGTATCTAACAAGGAAGTTAAAATGTTTATATTATTTAATTCAATATAAATAAAATTAGTTAATATTTTCTAGTTTCAAGAATAGTACTAGGAATTTTACTTTGATAAATTATTATGACTAAACGGGGTCATGGTTAACTAGATTTCACATTAGAGTGTGTTGCATATATGTTATTAAAATTATTGAAATATCATAATTTTTACGGAATTAAATATTCCCCAATCAAGGTTTTTAGATTTAGTATATTGACATGGAAAATTTTTTTATTTTATACTCACCATGTCATAATTTTTTCAAGTTATAATCAGATTTTATTTTTGTAGACACATTCAAAGAGGAAGTTTTGGGGCATAATGGGAAAATAGTTTCTTAGATCATAAAGACCTAAATGAATGTTTAATTTCAAATTAATCATTAAATTAAATCTTTGAATCATGGTAAAAATTGAAGAATTTATGATGAATTATATAATGACGTTTGAATGAGAAAAAATTGAGAATTTATTTTCATGATAGAATTTTAGGGAGAGATTCTATAAATAAGAGATGATTGGATCTCAGTGATAGAAATTACCAAAGGATTATAAAAAAGAATTGTCATGTTGATGAAGAAAGATCTTATTGTTACAATAATAAATATTTCTCTTTTTTTAGATAAAATGTTTACTCATATTAGGGTTGGGTTCTTCTTGTATAAGAGAGTAGTATGATTTTATTTAAATGAGTTTAAGAACAAAAAGGGAAAATAATTCTAATATAACCATTATAAAATTTTTGTGTTTAAATATATTTTTATAATGACACATTATCATATATATGTTCATTGGACATAGCCTAGTGTGGGTAAACCAGGTAAAACTGAATGTGTCCTTATACTTTATCACATTATTATTAAATAAGGAAGAGTCTAGTCCTCTAACTAATTACTACACAAGATCATTATGAAGAATATTTAAAATATCATATCCCATAATTTACCTCACTATATCAGTGTATCTTCCCCTTATAAAACCAAAAATATTCATTAAAGAACAAGGTTAATGTTTTTATTTTATTTACATCTCACAACCTTTTCCAATGAATGTTTTATTCATTAGAAGTAATATAATTAGTTATTAATTACAAAGTTTTTTTTATATTCTATGAACATAACTTCTAATTATAAAAGAATTGTGTGATTCACTACATATGATATCATGGTATAGATATATACATGTTTATGACTCATGATATTTCTATAAACTGGAACATGGGGTTCTCAGTGAAAGGAATCATAAGTAATTATATTTTTATGTTAAAGGAATCAATTATTAAGGTGGTACTTTTTCCAAAATTTTCTACACAAAAGAGATATACTTTTAATTCTATAATTCAATGTGATAAACATAAATGAATATTTATGAAGGTGGCACAAAAATTAACGAACATAAATTAAAAGAACTATGAACTAAGTATAAGGACTTGAGCATGTATCCAACTGAATCTATTTATAAATTCATTAATTGGTTGAATATTATTGTTAATGGAATGCATTGACATATAATAATTATTGAATATATACACATCATGAAGTAATTCATGAGAAGGTTTCTACATAACTTAAATAAAAAGGTATTAGTGATTGAGTAAAAGTATCCATTAACCATATCATTGGGATATCTATGTAGTGTACTTATTACCTATTATATTATAAATAATAAATATGATCTTATAAAAATGGAATGATCTAGATAAAAATTATTCAATGTAATTAAATATATCACTATTGAAGATTATCTAAAGAAAAAAAATAAAGGTATTGTTTTTCCTTTCTTTAAATATTAAAAGTTTAAAAGAAAATTTTCAAGGGAATATTTCCCTTATGTTTTTTTAATATGAATATTTCGAGAACCATTCTACCATGTTTCCCTAAATTTTTTCAGATGATGAGTAATTTGATATTCCCATAAATTAATCTTATAGAAAAAATACAAGAAAATAAGGAATTATAATTTATTTAAGAATAAACTTTTCTTTCCATAATAAAGTAATGTATGAGAGGGATTAAGAGTGGAGGATATTAATGAATAAAAATAAATAAATTAAAATTTACTCTTTACTATCACAGAAAAACCAAAATGTGAGTTGAGAAAAAGGTGGAGATGTTGAATTTGAGGGTTCTTTTAATATCAAAGTTGAACTTGAGGATATATTTGATGAAATATATGTTTTAGGGTATAATCTAATGAATTTTAACATTTTGGAACATGATTATAATATTTATATACAATGAAGAAAATTATAGAAATATGTGTTGAAATTGGGGATTTAAAATCTTAAATTTGAAAAGGTTTAATCCTTAGAGAAGGTCATTGAACTTAAACTTAATGTGAAGGAGTAGGCCTATTTTATCTATGGATTAATATAACAAGATCAATAGGAAAAGAAAATTAAAAATCAATGATTTCAATATGTTTTTATGGTTTTTAATTTTAGTTTGATGTTTATTCAAATGATTAAATGTATTTATTATCAAATATGTGAATGATTTTTATAAGGGAGAATCAAATAGTGTGACACAATTTCTCAAGGATTCATCTGTATAAAAACCCAAACTCATATTATAATTTTTAAACAAAAATACGATCAATAATATCTAAATAAGATCATCAATATAAACCTCTAAAATATGCGAGTAAATAACATCATATCAATAAAACTGGTTTAATAAGGTGGTAGTGGTAAAAATTTATTAAAAAGAAATGAATTAATCTGGATTGTGGATTCTTGATAGTGGATCCACTTACCATATGATGAGAAGAATGATATTCTGATAGGAATCAAGTATGAACTGGAAGCAGTCCTAAACTTTGGTAATTATGAAATAATGATCATCATTAACTTTAGAAACTCTAAAATTTAGGGAAAATACATGATGAAGAAAAATGTATTTCTCATTGAAGGTCTTGGTCACAATTAGAAAATTGTTAGTGATGTGAACTAAGTAAAAAATAATAATTAAATATGAGTATTCAATAAAAATAACAATTATACATTCTCAAGGACCTAAAAGGGTTAGTCTCTTTTGATATTAGATATTTAATCAATGTATTTATTAAAAGATCTTAGAAGTGTCCTGTATATATTTTCATATTAGTACCCTTGTTGACATATCAAACATAAAACCTTCTATCAAAATCTGAGGAAGAGAAACATAATAGATTTTTGAGCTCAAATGCTTAGTAAGAATAAACATGATAGATATCAATCATAAGAGAATAAAATGATTTTAAGGGTATGGAATCGTAATCAACTGAAAGTTATAAACATAAAATATGAACACCCATAAAAATCATTGATCATTAAATCTAATAGCTTATCAAATAAAAAATCTTGTTTAATAATGATGTTAAATCATTAATCATAAATCAAGGTTAATCACCTAATAATATAGAATTATAAGAATAGTAAATAATAATCTTGTGATCATATCATAATCATGTCCCAAAATAATGTTGTAATAGAATACAGAAGAATTCATACTCACTCATCAAGATGTAAACATGTCCATTAACAATCTTTTCCACACATAATCTTGTGAGTATAGCCAAAATAATCATGCTCACATATGAAAATGTGAACATAACTATACAGAATTATTCCTATTCTTATAATCATTAACTCATGATATATCTGTATCACATTAACAATTTCATTGGAGGTCTATAATGGACACAATAGTCACATTACCATATTCCATTCATATCTAAGACACAATGTAATCAAAACATTTATCATTTCATCATCTCTTAAAACATGGAAAATAAAATTAGTTTCATAAATATATCATCATCATAATCGATAAACATATAGAAAAAAAATAAGGATGGTATCATTGGACCGGGACATCAATGGAGTATAAGAAACATAAAAGTATGTGGTCATATATGAAAATAACTTTAAAATATCGATGGAACATTTCATGGGAAAATAACCTTTTCATTTTGAAATCACTTATTTGAAATATAAAAAATTCCATAAAATTAAGAAAAACATTTTATTTGAAAAAAACTATATTGTCCTGTAATGTAAGTGTCAAAAATTGGACCACCAAGCCCACATGGCCAGTGTCAAGCTAAGTGGGATAACCCCAGGCCCGCCTCCAATATGATTTAGGCTAATTACCAGAATCAAGAAGATATAAATTAAATGGGATGCCTTATCCTGAGAACCTGTATAAATACACACAATAATCTCCTTGAAAGAGTTTAGAGGAATATAATATAGTATACAACATCTAGTGTACCACCATTTGTCCGATAAACTCTAGGGAATAAATCATATTACGATAGTAAAAACTCAAAACTAAAGGTCAAAATTACACACCCAAACAGAAATAAAGTCCCAACTAGATAGCAATAAGAAAAAGGAATAATAAAGAGAGGTCGGCTCCTGATATCCACGTCTTACCACTGAATGTAGTCCATACACCCAAGTATCACTAAGCTACAACGATGGCACTACCAATCTATCTATCATCTACATAAGACACAACATGTGTTAGAAAATCCATGAAGGGGTCATTATATACATATCTAGTAGAAAACCCTAAATCCATAAATGGATATATATAATGATACAATAGAATTCAACACAACCCAAAGAAAGAGGTAAAAAACCCATTATATATATTCTCAAAAAAAATTCTATACAAGATGGAAAGTCAATCTCTATCTCCATGGCCAAGCTTAGGTTGATCAGTCTTCTAGAAACACTAATTTTCCATCATCGATGCTTATAATATCATTAAATCTATTAATTATATGTATGGAGGGGCCCTCACCTCATTGTTATAATCTATAACCAAGTGAGACACAACTCTAGTGGAGGACTCGCTCCCCACCAGAGCTTGAATATGGTGGAGTAACACATCATATATAGAGGACCTATGGCCAATATAGTGTATAGGAGTACTAATTCTACCTATATAAAGAGTATGATGGAATTTTTCCCTAGTGCAATAGGGGAGTACTAACCTCAACATGTTGGATTGAATATGTAGATATATATGTTTATTAGATGGAACAATACAAGAGGGGTGGTGAATTGTAGGTTTAAAAACTTTTGAGTTTTAGAAACTAAGAGATTAGTTTAAATGATCTTAAACTAATAAAAATACAATCACCCACAATTGTATTGAATATAAAAAGGTATGATGTATTGTAATACTAATGTAATGTAAAACAATTGTATTCAAGGTGAACACAATGATTAGAGTAAAACAAAGACGAATGATTCAACCTTAAAGCGTATAGAACCAATCAATACAAAATGTAATAGAATGATTGTAATTGAAACAATTACAATTGATTATGTAAAGAAGAAAGGAAACAATACAAATTTCTTTCTAATACAAGTAACATCGGAAATGTAAAAGTATTACAATTATTTTAACCCAAAGAGAAGGGTTATCCTTTCACCTAGGATAAAAGGCCTGTCTCACCAACACCTTGGTGATCCCTAGATACGATGATCGGCACGTCTGTCTGCCTATCCCCGGAAGCCCTCGATACGATGATCGGCACGTCTATCTGCCTATCCCTGGCAGCCCTCGATACGATGATCGGCACGTCTGTCTGCCTATACCCGGCATCCCTTGATTTTATAGGTAATCGGCACCTCTGTCTTTCAATCACTTGAAAGCTCTCGATACGATGATCGGACGCACAAGGCAGATGAGAGAAGTCACAGTGTCTCTCTCTAGAATCTTGATTGTTCACGAAGTCTCATCATTCATTCATCAATCATTGTTCTTCTCTCAGCTTCAAATGACCTCCTATTTATAGGCCTCGGGTTCCAACGGTCATATTGCCTCCAACGGTCATGTTGAAACAGAAAGCACGACATCGTTTTGATTATTTTGTAACTAACTCAACAACATCATTTTGTTAGGACATATGATATATAGAAATGAAAAAACATGAGTACGATTGTCTAAGTATTGTAACAAGAATGTAATAAAAGTTATGAGTAACAGAGTCAATACAATTTACATATTCAGTGTGATCATCATTGTACGATTGCCATAGTAAGTACGATCGGTATTGTACGATACGATATGGTCAGTATGATCAGCATGATCAGTACGATCAGCATGATCAGTATGATCAGTATGATCAGTACGATCAGTTCGATTAGTATCATACGATATGATATGGTCAGTACGATCATCATTGTATGATACGATAAACATGATAGAAGACAATTGTAAATCCCAGAATATGGTAAAATACATTTGTGATTTCCAAAACATGATATAGAAGTCAAAAGAAGACATTTGACTCAACAAAACATCTCTATGATGATTCTTCCCAACCGCTTCCATCATTCAACCATCCCCTAAAGAAGAATCTCTCTTGAACACATCACATAGTATCTCATATTTCCCAATAAAGGAAACCATCATGTTATAAATTTAAAAACACTCAATATAGGTTACTCATAGGTCCAAATATGAGTCTCGATGAAGGATATACAAAATGTAAAAGTTCCCATCAGAAGTATACAACATGTAAAATGGGTCCTATTGAGTGTAAACTCACCTCATTTCCTAGTTATGTTCTCCCTTGGAAAATAGATTGGAATAAATTACATACTACATTGCTTGTACAAGTGGTACATGACATGTCTCAACCACCTGGGTCTTGTATGTATCATTTCAGTTTGTGCCAATGTACATCTGGCCAATACCCATGTACATCCAATCATGCCTATTTATTGGGGTCATTCCCATGTATGGTTTGGTTCCTATATTTTCCTGTTCATTCCCATATATCTAAAGATGTCTATTATTTTGTACTCCTAGAGTACATGTCGAGCCACCAGTAGAGGGTCTCATGGAGTATATAGGGTCATACACAGTGTATGGACTTTATCTTAACCTAAAGCCATTGTTGCTACTGCCCGGGGATGAGATTTGGTGTTTTATTCATATTACACTCTGTATATTAAGGTTTTTCATAAAACCATATGAAATATACATGAATATTTCCTATGTCACCACTTCCACCTTTAATTACACTAGTGATCTGGGATCTGGTGTGGACCTCCCTTGATCTCTCATTAGTGGTCAAATTCTGATCACCCAAAACTCACACAACCCATCATATATTATCGCACTACATTCATGGCCTAAGGATAGTGAATCTAGGATTTTATTCATTTTCACATTACATGAATCCAATAAATACATCTTGATCCATCCTAAAATCATGAACCTTCATGTCGTTCATCTAACCACCATGAATCTGGGTGTTTGATCATGCTAGAACCCACCCCAGAAATATCAACCCAAAACCTTTTGGTCCAACAGTGAAGATAATAAAGAATAGTGGGGAGAAATGAACACAAACAAAGTAATTAAATTTTTTTCCAAGAATTTTATATCAAAAATCACATAAACATGGTAGTCAAGCATGATAAAAGGTGAAATAAGTAAAATTTCCTCAGATCAATAAAACCAAAATGTGGCAGGGATCATGTGAAAATAAAAAAATCACTGATCAAATAAAGTGAATAATTAAATCCAAGCATGGAAAAAAATATGGTAGAAATCCCAAAATAATCTTCCCTTCCTTTATTGAGTATTGATAATAAGTGAAGTTCATGTTTTCCATTGATGATGAAGACCCATTATGTTTGATTCCTACCTCTCGATCCACTTCAATCTGACTGTTAAGATTCTCTATTCCGGATCCATCAACATAGATCACCACTCCTCAACTAAAGTCCTCTAAGGGTTAATAAGATAACCTTATAGAGAAATAAGATTAATTTATTTATAGAGGAAGTCTAGTTTATACCATTTATCTAAAATAAATAAATTATTTATTTTATTAAACGCACCCTCCATCGGTCACCCCTCAGCAAATGTATGCCATCAACCAACCTTATGTCATGCCTTTTGTAAAGCCCACATTCTTGATTCATTCATGGTCTCATAATTCACATATGATGTATCTATCAATGGAGAAAACTATTTATCAAAATACGATTTTGAGTGAATGAATTAAAATATATTAATATTTATAATTTATTAATTTTGTGGCTAGGAGATATCCAAACATTGCACCAACAATGAGGAAAAATTGAGATATATAGATACAAATATTGAAAGGGATAATCCAATGAAACCAAATTCATTAAATTCTCCCCTCATTCAGGGCTTTTTTCCCAAAATTAGAAGATAAACAAAAAATCTCTGGGTAATGTTCGCATATCTAGAAATCATGCTCCCATGAGCTCTTCTGCATTCTCTTATACTACCAAAGAACACGAACCAAGGGAATGTTCCATCCCCAATAGATATTCTCATGTTAATGATTTATATAAAATGGTTAATCTATGAATTTGGCACTATATTCTATGTCTAGACCTTCCATAATAGTAATGTGTGTCAGTTCAAGAATGTATCTCCTAAACTTCAACACATAGAAGACATCATGAACTATGTCTAACTATAAGGAAGGGACAAGAAGTAAGAAATCTTAGCAACCCTCTATATAATCTCTAATGGACCAATGAACCTTAGTGATAGCTTGATTCCCTATCCAAATATCAATAATCCGCATCTTGGAGACTCTTAGGAAAATTGGTCTCCAGGCTCGAACATGAAGGGTCGATGATGTCGATGTACTTAATATTTCTATCTACTCTAGGTTTTCCTCATACACACATAGATCACCTGCAATTTCTCTCTCATCACTTACACCATCTTTGGCCCAACAAGAAATATCTCACTGACCTCAGTCCATCACAAGGGTGACCTTTATGGTCTCTTGTAACAGCCTGAGATTTTATGAAAAATATTCTGTTTAATTTTATTAATGTCTTGTGTTGTACGCTACACCAAAAGGAGCTTGCACAACACGCATCTTTGACTTGCCTTGTATTACACGCAATCGCAACCTTCCTCGATAGCGTGTGTGGTACGCAATACTGAGTTTCACGAAACAACGATATGCTATTAAAATATTATTAAAACTAGCCATTATGAATAGTAATAACCACTTTTTAAATTTTAGAAATTTTATCTCTCAAAATGGACTTCATTTTTGGATTCGGAGTATCGAATTTAGCCTAAGGTGACATTTTGGTACTTTTCGGATAACTTTCATATTCTGATGAATAGTGAAAATTAAAAATTATAATTAAAAACAACTTTTTTAATCAAAATAATTAATAGTGATAAATTATTAATTTGAGTGGTTTTAAAGTATATTTAGAATATTTTTTTACAATTTAATACAATGTTGGCCATTGAATGTAATTTCACATTTAAACCAGACATAATCAAGTGTCAATCTTTTGATAGGTATTATTTCTTAAAAACACGCTATTTGTTTTAACAGCGGGATTTAATTATAAAATTAATTAATGCAACTTCTATGTTATGAATTTGGTAAAATAGATTTTATTTTTTAATTCGGAATATGAAATATAGCTTAGGATGAAATTTTGGCATTGTTCTGAAAAACATCAATTTTTGATGAATAGTGAAACTACTAAGTGGTAGTTAAAAAAAACTGAATTTATCATAAAACTTAATTTTACCGCATCTGTGAGTGGAATTTCAAAAATCCGAGAGACACGGTTGATGTCAGTAAGTAAAATGTGGTTCAATGAGATAAATATAATTTTTGGTGAATAATAACTTTTTACTTTTATTTACCACGGTTAAAAGTAAATAGGGTAATTAAGGGTAAGAATGATATTGATATTACCCTAACACATGTCCTAATTCTATTGGACAAGTTTATCACGACCAAAAACAACCTTAAGTGTAAAATATGACCATTTAGGCCCACTTGGATTAGATTATGACATTTAATATTATTTTATTTAATGAATAGTTAAAATAGTTAAAATCAAAGTTTAATAACTAAAACATTTTTAATATGGGGTTATACATAAGATAAATTCGACTATAAATATTCATTAGAAAGATACAAATATTTCCTACATAATGATATTTTATTTATAATTTTTAGACCTTAAATAAATTAATTTATTTATGACACAACGATGATGCAGTAATTACCCTTTTAAGGAAATATTAACATAATTGATGTTATAAATGCTCAAATGAATGTAATTTGAGACTTTTTATGAATTCCAATAATTTTCTAGGATACTATGATATATTAGTGTTGATATAATCAATTTGGGTCGAACATATAATTCTGTTATGAATTTCAAAAAAATCATATATCAAATAGTGTCAAAATTGACACAAAATATTTTTTAAATCAAATATTATATTATTAATTGTTATTTTATTCCTAAAAATCTATGGTTCGGCCAAATGACTTATATAAGGATATATATATTGATAATAAAAAATTTGGGGTTAGTTTGGCATGTTATAGTAAGTGTATTAACCATATAGTGAAAGAAAACAAAAAGACATGGTAAAAGATAAATTATTTAACTTAGAGTTAAATCTAATTGATAAGGTTAAAATAATACCATAAACTTGTCTAAATCCTATTGGTTGATAGGATTTCGACCCATACCCACTTTATCTTAGAAATAAGACCCTTTGGAACCATTATAAACCGATTTTGACTTTAATATAAAATAATATTTTGAGGTATTCCTAAGGTGCCCCTCTCCTCCCTTATAAAAGGACACCTCCTCCCCCTCCTCCTCACACCAATTTGAGCACTCAAGCTCGGCCAAACCCTGCCATTTTCTCCTATCCACTTCCCTAGAATAATCCTAGAGGTCCTGGTCTTCTTCAAAGACCAATCTTAGTTCCCTAAGTGGAGGATTCAAAGAGGCGTTCCAAAGAAGAGATAATATCCATTACCGATCTTTTCAATTTATTTCTTCTTCAACTTCTTCTTCTTTAGTTGTTTAATGATGAAGTAATAACATCAGTATTACTTACATACTGATATGTTATTATAAATATGAAACAACCCTAATTCACATTCTATCCATCCTACGGAAAAATGAAATCACCGCGCATGCGTACGTACGGAATACCGTTTCCACGCCGTGGTGTAATCTATTTTTCCACCATCACTTTACAAGGATGGGTATAATGGTGTAATGAGTAACTATTTATGATTATTATAAAGTAATATTGATACTGAAATAATATATATATACTGCAATACAGTTCCACGATCATAGGAATGATATCATCACTCGTGCGTACGTACGGAATACCGTCTCCACGATGTGATGCGACTCGTTCTACATGATCATCATTACATAGTAATTATATAAATGAATTGAATTAATAAATATGATATATGTTTCACTAATACCATTATTGATATAAGGTATCTATAACCTTAAAAGAAGAATAAGAATTTATTCGGCAAAACACGCATAAGAACAAAAGGCAATAAAGACCCGAGTAACAAGTAACAATGAAATATTACTAACAAGAAGCTAAGAATATGACCATATATGATATCATATCAATATGTATGATTCTGGAATAAGTCAATAACATTATTTAAACCATTATACAGGAGCTTCGGACACATACAAAGCAAATCGGACCTAAGGTAAGGGAAATATCACAATCTCATTTTTATCCGAGATTGTTTATTCGTAAGTATTTATTGGGGTGTATTTTATCATCCACATCCATGTTCCCTCAATATGTAATATTATTTCCATCCACTTACACTATTTTAAATCCAATTTTACCCTTTTGTGAGTTTTTAGTAAAAGATATGAAAGGAATCTTTTGTTGTTTTTTGTACGAGGTACTTTTTTGACTTTCCGACATAAGTACGAGAAGAATGTTTTTTTTAACTTATACGGCACGAACGGATTTTTACGGTTTTATAAAGCCTTATTTTCATGAACCTTACTCCAAAATATTTCATGACTATTTTCAATAAAATCTCTTTCTTTTAAAATTGCATGATGTTTTGTGAAAAGAAATTGATTTTGAAGAAGAAAGGATATTTTCCTCAAGAATTCAATTCAAGTGTTTTATCAAAATTATTTTCCATCTAAGATAATAAAGGGTTCTGTTTCTATCCATATTTTTACATTGATTTGACTATGTTGTGATGGAATTATGTTTATGAATTCCTTGAACTTATATGAATGGTTTTATGATGTCATGTTGTTTAAGAATCCCATTTTTATTACATGGGTTATGCAATGATGTATGATTTATGATTTTGTGGAACACATAAGAATGGTATCATTATGAGATGGGTGAGACCTATATCTCCCTCCAATGCATTGGGTAAAGATTTTATATCTCATGAGATAGACATGGCTGGAATGGTAGGTTATACCAGTTCAGTGAAACAGGACTGAAACGAGGGTTACTCGATTCAGAAAGGGACTTTGTCCACTAAGATAGTCTTGGAAATGAGTCTTGACTAATAAGAAATGATTCTCTATGATTATGTGTGAATGCCACAAAGTTTCATGTTTTAAGTTATGATTATTGTGATTACATTTCACTACCTTGATTTATCCCATGTTATGAAATTATGCTCTCTTTTGCAGGTTATGATTTCCAAAATGTTATGTTCTTATGAATACGATGTGATTGATATTTATTTTGTTTACCCTTACTGAGCATTTGAGCTCACCATTTTATGTTTTCTTTTCCCCAGGATATAAAGAAAAGTTTTAGGCAAAAAAAAGGAAGATCTTTATGGGAGATGTTGAAGATCTTTCACCACGATTAGAAGATTTTATTCCGAGTTTCCAAAGACACTAAACTATTACGATCCTTGTGTGTGTGTTTTTGTTATATACTAAGTATTCCGCAAAAGTAATGTAAAGTCCATGTAAGTCAGGCTTCGGGTCTCTACAGTTGGTATCAGAGTAAAGGTTTAGTCAACCTTTGGAAACTAGGATGCGAGAACTTTAGTGAGATCCCTAGAGATATTTCTAAGGTATGTCTAGGGATCTCCCTAAGGTTAAGTATACGTATAGGTTATAGTACTAGGATTACGCTAAAGATCATAGAATTAAAACTAAGATGTTAGATATTTAAGGTACTCCCTCTTTATTATGTTGTTTTCCCTAGCATGATTTTTGCCTCTCACACTATTCTTTTTGGGTTTTAGAAAATGGCTGGAAACAAGATGATTCACAATAATGGAGGATATGATGGACAATGGAATGATATTATTCATAATGAAATGGGATTTGGAAGTCCAAACATTATTATTATGCCGAATCAGCAATCTCATAATATGATCAATAAAGTAAAATTTGGTAAGTTTCCTGACTCGACTAATAAGAGAAAGATGGAGTTTCATGATGATCATAGAGAAAAGAAAGTTCAATTTCCACTATGTAAATCATGTGGGAAGAGGCATCAAGGAGAATGTTTCAAAGGAACTGGAAGATGCTTTGGGTGTGGAAAAGAAGGACACAAAGCAAGTAAGTGCAAAGGAAAAGGTTCATTTAACACCATGTATGAGGATAATGGTATTGCTACGACATCAACAATGGTTAAATGCTTTAAATGTGGAATGTACGGGCATTATGCAAACCAATGCCCTAAGGGAAAGTATCATGAAGAGAATCAGTATGGTCGTATGGGAAGTATTTATGTTGATGATGATGAAGAAACTACAAATGATATGTGAGATGAAAGAAATGTTGAAGCTCGGTCAATGGTCTAAGAATGTAGTGGAATGATTACATGTTTATCATGTGTAATGTTGTATAAGTAATCTCATGGAATAAGGAGACATCTAAGGATTGTTACACTGTTGCCTTTCCTTATGTTTTGAAAGTGTATGATGAATGGTACCAGTAACCATGAAAGGTTATTCAGATACCTTTGCAAAGTAGATGATAAGTGCATAATGAAAGGATAAGAAGATAATGAGATGTTTGATTGTATTCATGAGCTCATGATTGATATAAGGACTAAGTGATATCATGGTTTGAGTATATAGAATATTGAGGATTTTGGTATGTGGAAAGTGTTAACTTTTAACTACATTCAGGTTTTCACTAAGGTTCAATGGGTATTCAAGAGAATACATGATTAAGGACTTTGAATGTTTGGAATGTGACCAAAAAAACATATCTTATGATATATGGGGATCAACGATGGTATTAAATCTCTGGTAATCGTTTCCACTATGTTATGAGAGTGGACTGCAGTATTATGGATAATCCTAAAGATTTGAATGGATTATGTTGGACATAAGTTAGTATTGTTTAAGGATAGAAGTTTTTTTGATATTATTTATGGGATGTTATAGTAATATAGTTTTTGAAAAAGGACAACCTGCAGGATGGGCGACAGCCCATCGCTTCGGACAAGGCTATGGGAATCGAACCCACAACCGAAGTGCGACTAGCCTTTATCGCCTACCACTGGCCTACAGGAAGTCCCTGTTTAGTAGAAAATAGTTTTATTATATTAAGCAGTATGATATATGAAGTATAAGCCCATTTTAGGAACCATATATGATTAATCCCACTATAGATCGACTTATGTATATAAATTTTGCTAACCTTTTGAGACAGATGGAATGACCCATCATTCTATCACATGATCTGCTAACACTTCACGAATAACAAATTCAACTTCATTTATTTAATAGATGAAGTGGAAATTGTTAAAGGCACGAACAACAGTGAGGTTGTACCAACATAAAGTAAGTATTTATTCTAATTCAAATTCTTTAACTTTAGGGAAACGATCTTGAAAACCAAAAATTTTGTCCTAGTGATCTTATATCTGATGAATCAGATGGTACCTTAGATCGTCACAAATTTATGGCTTTGTGATTACTGGCTTTTCCATATACATGTTCTCTACCACTCTCCATCAGAACATGATGGTTAGATTTCTCTTCCATATCCATATTTTCACCTATGTGGAAACCCAGTGATTAGTTTATCTGGGTAACCGTTACGTTTCATACTTTTGTTTTTAAAGATTGGTTTTGATATTCCTTTTTACGATGTGGGTTTCTATTAAATAAACTTTCGAATAGTAAACCATTTATAACCCCGACGAATTTCGAGGGCGAAATTCATTTTAAGGGGGGTAGAATGTAACAGCCCGAGATTTTATGAAAAATATTCTGTTTAATTTTATTAATGACTTGTGTTGTACGCTACACCAAAAGGAGCTTGCACAACATGCATCTTTGACTTGCCTTGCATTACACGCAATCGCAACCTTCCTCGATAGCATGTGTAGTACGCAATACTGAGTTTCACGAAACAACGATATGCTATTAAAATATTATTAAAACTAGCCATTATGAATAGTAATAACCACTTTTTAAATTTTAGAAATTTTATCTCTCAAAATGGACTTCATTTTTGGATTCCGAGTATCGAATTTAGCCAAAGGTGAAATTTTGGTACTTTTCGGATAACTTTCATATTCTGATGAATAGTGAAAATTACTAAATTATAATTAAAAACAACTTTTTTAATCAAAATAATTAATAGTGATAAATTATTAATTTGAGTGGTTTTAAAGTATATTTAGAATATATTTTTACAATTTAATACAATGTTTCTCATTGAATGTAATTTCACATTTAAACCAGACATAATCAAGTGTCAATCTTTTGATAGATATTGTTTCTTAAAAACACGCTATTTGTTTTAACATCGGGATTTAATTATAAAATTAATTAATGAAACTTCTATGTTATGAATTTGGTAAAATAGATTTCATTTTTGAATTCGGAATATGAATTATAGCTTAGGATGAAATTTTGGCATTGTTCTGAAAAACATCAATTTTTGATGAATAGTGAAACTACTAAGTGGTAGTTAAAAAAAACTGAATTTTTCATAAAACATAATTTTACCGCTTCTGTGAGTGGAATTTCAAAAATCCGAGAGACACGGTTGATGTCAGTAAGTAAAATGTGGTTCAATGAGATGAAAATAATTTTTGGTGAATAGTAACTTTTTACTTTTATTTACCACGGTTAAAAGTAAATAGGGTAATTAAGGGTAAGAATGATATTGATATTACCCTAACACATGTCCTAATTCTATTGTACAAGTTTATCTCGACCAAAAACAACCTTAAGTGTAAAATATGACCATTTAGGCCCACTTGGATTAGATTATGACATTTAATATTATTTTATTTAATGAATAGTTAAAATAGTTAAAATCAAAGTTTAATAACTAAAACATTTTTAATATGGGGTTATACATAAGATAAATTCGACTATAAATATTCATCAGAAATCTAAAAAGTTTTCCTACAAAATGATATTTTATTTATAATTTTTAGTCCTTAAATAAATTAATTTATTTATGACACAACGATGATGCAGTAATTACCCTTTTAAGGAAATATTAACATAATTGATGTTATAAATGCTCAAATGAATGTAATTTGAGACTTTTTATGAATTCCACTAATTTTCTAGGATACTATGATATATTAGTGTTGATTTAATCAATTTGGTTCGAAAATATAATTCTGTTATGACTTTCAAAAAAATCATATATCAAATAGTGTCAAAATTGACACAAAATAGTTTTTAAATCAAATATTATATTATTAATTGTTATTTTATTCCTAAAAATCTAAGGTTCGGCCAAATGACTTAGATAAGGATATATATATTGATAATAAACAATTTGGGGTTCGTTTGGCATGTTATAGTAAGTGTATTAACCATATAGTGAAAGAAAAAAAAAGACATGGTAAAAGATAAATTATTTAACTTAGAGTTAAATCTAATTGATAAGGTTAAAATAATACCATAAACTTGTCTAAATCCTATTGGTTGATATGATTTCGACCCATACCCACTTTAGCTTCGAAATAAGACCCTTTGGAACCATTATAAACCGATTTTGACTTTAATATAAAATAATATTTTGAGGTATTCCTAAGGTGCCCCTCTCCTCCCTTATAAAAGGTCACCTCCTCCCCCTCCTCCTCACACCAATTTGAGAACTCAAGCTCGGCCAACCCCTGACATGTTCTCCTCTCGAATTCCCTAGAATAATCCTAGAGGTCCTGGTCTTCTTCAAAGACCAATCTTAGTTCCCTAAGTGGAGGATTCAAAGAGGCGTTCCAAAGAAGAGGTAATATCCATTACCGAACTTTTCAATTTCTTTCTTCTTCAACTTCTTCTTCTTTAGTTGTTTCATGATGAAGTAATAAAATCAGTATTACTTACATACTGATATGTTATTATAAATATGAAACAACCCTAATTCACCTTCTATCCATCCTACGGAAAAATGAAATCACCGCGCGTGCGTACGTACAGAATACCGTCTCCACGCCGTGGTGTAATCTATTTTTCCACCATCACTTTAAAAGGATGGGTATAATGGTGTAATGAGTAACTATTTATGATTATTATAAATTAATATTGATACTGAAATAATATATATATACTCCAATACAGTTCCACGATCATAGGAACGATATCATCACTCGTGCGTACGTACGGAATACCGTCTCCACGATGTGATGCGACTCGTTCTACATGATCATCATTACATAGTAATTATATAAATGAATTGAATGAATAAATATGATATATGTTACACTAATACCATTCTTGATATAAGTTACTTATAACCTTAAAAGAATAATAAGAATTTATTCGGCAAAACGCGCATAAGAACAAAAGGCAATAAAGACCCGAGTAACAAGTAACAATGAAATATTACTAACAAGAAGCTAAGAATATGACCATATATGATATCATATCAATATGTATGATTCTGGAATAAGTCAATAACATTATTTAAACCATTATACAGGAGCTTAGGACACATACAAAGCAAATCGGACCTAAGGTAAGGGAAATATCACAATCTCATTTTTATCCGAGATTGTTTATTCGTAAGTATTTATTGGGGTGTATTTTATCATCCACATCCATGTTCCCTCAATATGTAATATTGTTTCCATCCAATTACACTAGTTTAAATCCAATTTTACCCTTCGGTGAGTTTTTAGTAAAAGATATGAAAGGAATCTTTTGTTGTTTTTCATACGAGGTACTTTTTTGACTTTCCGACAAAAGTACGAGAAGAATGTTTTTTTTAACTTATACGGCACGAAAGGATTTTTACGGTTTTATAAATCCTTATTTTCATGAACCTTCCTACAAAATATTTCATGAATATTTTCAATAAAATCTCTTTCTTTTAAAATTGCATGATTTTTTGTGAAAATAAATTGATTTTGAAGAAGAAAGGATATTTTCCTCAAGAATTCAATTCAAGTGTTTTATCAAAATTATTTTCCATCTAAGATAATAAAGGGTTCTATTTCTATCCATATTATTACATTGATTTGACTATGTTGTGATGGAATTATGTTTATGAATTCATTTATCTTATATGAATGGTTTTATGATGTCATGTTGTTTAAGAATCCCATTTTTATTACATGGGTTATGCAATGATGTATGATTTATGATTTTGTGGCACACATAAGAATGGTATCATTATGAGATGGGTGGGACCTATATCTCCCTCCAATGCATTGGGTAAAGATTTTATATCTCATGAGATAGACATGGCTGGAATGGTAGGTTATACCGGTTCAGTGAAATAGGACTGAAACGAGGGTTACTCGATTCAGAAAGGGACTTTGTCCACTAAGATAGTCTTGGCAATGAGTCTTGACTAACAAGAAATGATTCTCTATGATTATGTGTGAATGCCAAAAAGTTTCATGTTTTAAGTTATGATTATTGTGATTACATTTCACTACCATGATTTATCCCATGTTATGAAATTATGCTCTCTTTTGCAGGTTATGATTTCCAAAATGTTATGTTCTTATGAATACGATGTGATTGATATTTCTTTTGTTTACCCTTAATGATCATTTGAGCTCACCCTTTTATGTTTTCTTTTCCCCAGGATATAAAGAAAGGTTTTAGGTTAAAAAAGGAATATCTTTATGGGAGATGTTGAAGATCTTTCACCACGATTAGAATATTTTATTCCGAGTTTCCAAAGACACTAAACAATCACTATCCTTGTGTGTGTGTTTTTGTTATGTACTAAGTATTCCGCAAAAGTAATGTAAAGTTCATGTAAGTCAGGCTTCGGGTCTCTACATCTCTTCTATAGGGCCTCAAAAGGTTCCATGCCTATAGTAGATTGATAGATGTTATTATAGAAAAATATGCCAGTGGAAAAAGATCCTCCTATATCTATTCTATATCTAACATATGGTCTCTTAGAATATCCCCCAACACCTAAATAGTATTATAAGTCTGGACATCTATTTTGGGGTGAAACTTAGTTCTCATATTAAACAGGGTCTGGAAGGCCTCCTGCAATCCTCCCCATAAAAATGACATGAATTGAGCATCATAGTTAGAGATAATAATTTTGGGTACCTCATGTTATCATATGATCTACCATACATACAACTATCCCAGAATCTCAACTGAGCTTTTCTCTCAAATGAAAAGGAAGTGAACCGACTTGGTAAGTCAATCAGAAATTACCCATATAGAATCATGGACTCTCACAGTCTATGGAAGACCTATCACAATGTTCTAGGATCTGTTATCTCATTTCCACTCTGACATCTTAGGAGGATACATCAAACCTACCATAACCTGGTTCTTAGCTTTATCCGGTTGACATATGATACACTGAGAGGCATACATGGTGACACTCCATCTCATGTAGGCCCACCAAAACTATCACTAAAGGTCATTGTAC
Source organism: Viscum album (assembly GCA_963277665.1). NCBI lineage: Eukaryota > Viridiplantae > Streptophyta > Magnoliopsida > Santalales > Viscaceae > Viscum > Viscum album. The sequence continues at coordinate 1,663,849,128 of OY728143.1, read as the reverse complement.
ATATTTGAAATAACTATATGTACAACTAAGGAAGATGCATGAAACTCCATCATCATCGTCTCATGTAACATGACTGGAACCATTGAATTTCCATCAAAAAGGGTAATGTTATCCCCTTCTTCTGAAAAACCTTTTATTTTATCTTATAATGATATATAGTCATGTAGAACCTCACGGTTTATGTATCTAAACTGGGCCTATAAAACACTTACAAATTAGAGAATTCACCACCATCAACTGAATAATCTACACACCACTCCTCCACTAGGGTTAGAAAAAATGAATAAAACTTTTCAAAAGCCTCACCCACCAAGAAAAAATGATAAGTACTACTAAGGTAATATTCCACCATGTTTCCCTTCATAGGATTATAGACTACCTCCAATTCATAGTCCTACAAGAACTCTTACTAACGCCTCTGTTACAGGTTAATATCTCTCTAAGTAAAGATGTACCTAAGACTCTGGTGGTCTATGTAAACAGAAAAACACTCACAAAAATATTGTTCCTCCACATATTCAATGAAAATAATACCACTTCAAACTCTAGGTCATAAGTCATGTAGTTCTTCTCTTTGGGTCTCAACTTCCCCGACCCATAAGTGATCACAATTTTCCTTTAAATCAAAATGAAACCAATTCCAACTCTAGTGTCATCATAAAACACTACATTCTCCATTCCCTCCATCATTAGTCTCGACACAGGAGCACTAGTCAGGTTCAGCCTCAGCTCTTCGAATTCTCTATGACACTACTCTTTCTAGGTAAATATCATCCCTTTCCATGTGAGGGTGTTCAAAGGGACTTAAATCCTAGAGAAGTCTACTATAAACCTTTAATAGTACCCCACCAAGCCATGAAAACTATGGGACACTAACATAATCTTAAATGGATTCTAATAAATCATCACATTATTCAAAACTAGTTATATAGTTTTACCATGCTCATATATTACATTACCCAAAAATTAAACCTCATAGATCCAAAATATTTACATTGAGAGCTTACCCTAAAAAGGGTTCTCCCAAATTAAGTCCTGGAAAAATCATTAGATGATCTTCATGCTCATACGCCAATATATATTAAATGATTTTTTCATCAATGAAAACAACCATAATTCGATACAATTATATCTAGAAGATTTGGATCATAAGATCTATAAAAATTATGGGGCATTTTTCACATCGAAAGGTGTCACCATAAACTTAATGTCTCTGTAGTGACATAAGAATGGTATCTTCAATATATTGTCATTAAGAACCATCAACTACACAATGAATGTCCTACTATAAATATTTTAGAACCCACACATTCCTTTAAATTGGTTAAAGAAATCATCAGTCGTTATCATGGGATACTTGTTATTTATTGTTACAAAGTTTATGTGACAACAATCAACACAAAGACTCAAACTTTCATATACTTTTTTCATGAATAAAATTAAATCCCAATGGGTATAATAAAACACTTCTATTAAAGGTACTCCAAATTCACCCACAACTCTTCAATCTAGGTATGGTCTATCTAATTTGATGCAGATGACATCAGTGAGGTATTAGGGTGAAAGTTGCTATTGAGGTCCATCTCCCACTTTAGAGGAAAAAATGAAATATCTTCATGGAAGATTAATATTTTTTTTCCTCCAATGTAAAAGGAATACAGATGCCTAAATATCCCTATACACCCATGGATATAACTTCCAAATAATGGGTGATGGGTTTCTTATTCCCCCTCTTAAAACCCAATTGATCAGCCTTGAGATATCACTCACCCACAAAGGAGAATATCAAATCTTATTTCCATGAACAGAGTGTATATGGAAATGATATATATATAACTAGTACATAACCAAGATCAAATCATCAAGATTAATTGTGCTGGCTAAGTGGTCCAATGATAAACTCTCTCCACCAATCTTTATCTCACACCGCAAGAAGATAAGCTATTGAATAATCCAACCCAGTAAAAACCACTAGAAAAACCTGTTAGGATAAGGTCTCAATTAGAAGCTATATCTAATACAAAATGGATAAAAAAGATAAATTAATTACATATTTATGTGTCCACTAGTACTGCGGAATGAGTAAAAAAGACATTTATCATACCTCGAATCATCTTTCATGCAGCCTGGTCATTGCCTTCCATATCATATAGCTTCTTGTGGCCTTGAAGATTATCACTATGAGCCTATAATGGTCTAGTTGGGGGTAGTTTTAGTTTAATTATATTTTATCTTCTCACTCCACTATAATATCATCCCTTCAGAGATCTAAAAACTCCTCTTCCAAAATAAACTACCTAGGGGCCACCCAAACCATGCCTGGGAGATCTCAGATTCAGATGTTGCCTCAACTATAGTGGAGTATCCTCTATATAAAAATCTTGTTCCCCATGAATGTCTTGTAACTCACATTTTATGTGACATATCACATCATAATTATATCATCAACCCTCACCCAGTTAATTATATCCTCTTTGTGACTCCTAATGTTGAACCCCTATTTTGAGGTATGTGGCTTTTTTTATTCCTATTTATATGTTTAAAGTGCTTAGGATTAGCTAGGAAGATGTTGGGAGAGTTTGGAATGGTTTTGAATAAGCTTGGAGGCTATTCTAAGTGTGCACGGTTTGATCACGATTAGTAGAAACTGTGCGGGTTCTCCTAGAAATCGTGCATGGGGAGATAGTGGACTTCGCACGGCATGCACATGGTTTTCCAAACTGTGAGAGGTAATCATGCGTACCCCTTCTCTCGATTCAGTGGTGTTTGCACGGTTAGTGCATGGTTTTCCAAACCATGTGACCACTTAAAAATGAAGTTTTTAAATCTAGGCTCCCTTGAGGTTTCCCCATTTCATTCCAAACTTCCTCCCACTTGAGCCTTACTCAATATTTTGGGGTCTCAAAGGTTGTAGGTTTTCTTCCACACATTTTGGAAGAAAATTTAAGAGTATTATTTTTTATTGAAGGTGGTTCTTCTCAGGTAAGTCTCCTCCCGTTGTTCTTTGTGGTTTCCACTAGATCTACATATCTCTCTCTGTGTGTTTTTAGATCTAAATCCATTGTGTATAGATCTAGGGTTGTGTTTTAATAGGGTTTTTATTTTAAGGCTTGTAGATGATAGGTAAGGGGGTCTAAAGTGGTTTTGGTGGTAATCTTTCCAGATTTGGGGTGCAGTTGCTTGTGGGTTGATTTCACTGGAGCCCTAAAGGTATGTGTCTTACCTATCAACTCCACTTTTCTAATACTTAAATATTGGATAAAATTAAGATTTTTTCTTGAAATTAATTATGTTTTTGATGTGTGAAATTTTTTATAAAACCCATTGGGTGATGTTTTTGGGATTTTGGGGGGAAAGGAGGTTTTTGCTGAAATGTTATTATTGTGGACTTTAAAATAAAAATTTTAAAATGGGTTTCTAAAAATGATTTGTAAAAATGATTGATGAATGGTTTTTGAAAAATATCTTGACTTATTAAAATTTGGTTTGGCATGGGAAAATAATTTAAGGGTGATTTCAATAAATGGGTGATTTATTAAAGTGGTTTGGCATGCGATGGAAATAGGTATGTGTATATTTTTGTGCTATTGGTGGTTCTTTCTTGGGTATGGCTTGTGTGAATTGTGTGTAAAGGTGGTGAGAAGTACCACTATAAAAAGGAGTATGGTTAGTGGATGTAAGGGCCACCATCAATGGTAAGTGGACAGGAAGTGCCACTAAATTCGAAAGTAAGGAACAGGTCAGACGGAAGGGCATCCATGATTGTTATACTGATTTGGTTTCGTGAAACATTGTGTTGTAATTTGATTGTGTGGTGTCTAGGTGATGTGGTAATCGGTTGTGCAAATGTGTTTGATGGTGATATGTCTTATGGAATTTTTGTGGCTTCCCGTTATCTTACATGGATTGATAAGGGTATGTTTATCTTGTTGTAATGGTTTCACTATTTAATGTTTTATATGAACTACTTATTAGAAATGTGTTAATGGTTTTATCCTAGTGGCGTGTGTAGGAAATTCATTTGGACAAATCCTACTGAGTATTAGTACTCACCCCATTCCTTGGAACTTTGGTTCTTTTTTGAATGTTGTATTTCGAGACATATGTAAAGGTAAAGCATCTCATTGCTAGTGGTTTGTGGGGATTCTTGGGAGATGTTGTGGTGTTTATAGAATGAATCTTGGTGTGGAGATATATATGGTTTCCTAGTTTTATTGGAATCTTATTATAATCTTTTTATTGGTAATCTGATTTTGGCTTGGTTTTATTTGGCATGTAGGATTTTTATGGATTAGTTTGGTTGTCTTTTGGTAATGTGTGGGTTGGGTTATTTTGTCGGCATGCATCATGTAGTTTATTGATAGTGGATTGTTTGGATTGTTGGATTTATCTTAAGGGAAAATCATTTCCCAATTTATTCTTGAATTCCTTGTAATTTATTTCCATCCTTTGGTGCCTTGGGAATGTCTTTTAATGCCAATTAGAATTCCTCGGCCCTCTCAAGCTAATGAGATGGGGCAGGATGTTACAAGTGGTATCAGTTATTTTGGTTCATGTCTTTCAAATGATAGCAGTTGTTCAATCCTTGGTGTTGACTATTGGTCTTTGTGGCCTATTCCTTGAGTCAAGATGGTATCAAGATGTAGGATTATTGGAACATGGAATGTATAGCATAAAAGGACATTGCAACCCCTTTTATACTGAACTTCAAGTTATTAGGGAGTTGGGTATGTTAGTGTTTCGAGACACTTATAGGCATTGGATATCTCATTATCATGAGTGTAGTCAATGAGATGAGCATGGAATTCATGGTATAAATGACTTCCCAATAGGATTCATAAATCTTTGGGGTATAATAATCTATGGTGTGATATGAATGTGTTGATTTTGAATATCCGTATTGTGTTTCAAAATGGAAGGATTTTAAATATTGAAACTAGTGGTATTTTGAAAATGGGTTGATTTTCATAACATGGTGGATTTTACAGAATAGTGCAACATGGGAAATGTGAACTTGTGGAAATATTGGTTGTGATAATTTTTATGTAATTGAATTTAAAAATTGTATGCCTTTACTTTTTAATGGAGTGAGATTTATGGTTGTTTTTTATTGAATGAAATGTCACCAGGTAGGCATCGTAGAGACCAACTGGAGGATGCTGCTAAAAATATGGTTGCATCTGAGCCCCAGGTGAACAAGCAGCTAGTGCAGTGTATAGTGAAAGCTTTCCAAACTATGGATAGTTGTAATAGAGTGGATGAACCAAAATATTTGGATCATGCGGTTTAGTTTCAAAGGAAGAATCCACCCATGTTTAGGGGTGATTCGGATCCAAAAAGGGCTGAAGCATGGCTGAACAGAATGAATAGGATATTTGACTTCTTGGGAACACCAGTAGAGCGAAAAGTGATGTTTTACACATATATATTGGATGATATTTCTGTTAAGTGGTGTAAACTGGCATTCCAAGCTGGGATGGACTAATGTGTTACATGGGAGGGGTTTGGGAAATTTTTTTAAAAAACAATTCTACCCTCATACGTTCATAATTCAGTGAAGAATGGATTTCTTCAGTTTTATGCAAGGGAACATGGTGATAATGGAATATGTGGAAATGTTTATGAACTTAGTGTTGTTTTCACCCGAGGTGATGGGTAGTACATCGTTGAAGGCACAATTTTTAAAGTTGGGTTGAACCAGGAAATTTTATTCCAAGATAACGATGCTATGTATAAATTATTACATAGAACTGGTGGATCAATATATGGTGGATGAGTGGAATATTTTTGGGGGCTATAGGTCGGGAATTATGTTGGTACCCACGGGGAAGAGTGGGAACTCAAATGCTAGGTTTAAGCGGAATAGTGACACTTATTTCTTAGGTGGGAGTATAATTCAGAATCCAATGGCAGGATCAGTGAATATTCCTCCAAAGACTTAGAGTAAGCAGGGATGTTTTTAGTGTTGTTCTACAAGCCACATTAAGTGGGATTTTATGACACAAACTCGAGCATGTAATAATTATAATCAGATGGGATTGTATAGAACAACCTTGAAGTTAGGTGTCTGTGAAACTCCTCAGGGGCCCCAGGGGTCATATTCCTCGATAGAATGACGGTAGAACTATACGACTCATTAGCAGGGCCAAGTTAGTCATGGTGATTTTTGGAACAACATGACTCTTTGGTAGGGAAAGTCTCATGAGGGAAGTAAAGAACAGAGAGTGGCAAGCAAGCATTTGTTTGAGCTGAACATGTTGTGATGGATGATCGGTCGAGACCATCCATGGTTAGAGGTATGGTTCTTTTAAATTCCACATTAATGCAATCTTTATTTGATACGGGTGATTCTCTTTCTTTTATTTCTTCTCACATCATTGATTTTTTGGGTTTACACGTGAAAGTTATGCCTTATATTTTGAAACTACAAACATATTAGGGTTAAAGAGAGTGTTGAGCCTTCCTATGTAGAGCGTGTTGCTTAGTTATGGATATCATTGAATTGATGTGATATTTCTCAGTACTTGAGATGTACGTGTATGACATAATCCAAGGAATGGATTGGTTGACAATTTTCAAAGACCAAATTGATTTTTATGCGTGAATGGTTATCTTTGTGATGGAGGATGGCGTTAAACATCTCTTTAAGGGGGAGACGAATGAGAAGCATCTTGCCACAGGCTTGTTGGTACCCGCAGTTTCCACGCTATCATACCAGTTAGTGGATTTGTCATTGGAATTGGTGGAAGGTATTAAGAAGAGTGTTCTTTTAGTAGTTGTGGATCGGTTTCTAGATGTATTTCCTAAATAATCATCAGGATTTCCATCCGCGAGATAAGTTGATTTTACGATTGATCTCTTTCAAGGGACAAGTCATATCTCACTTCCATCTTATCGAATAGCACCAGTAGAATTGTAGGAATCAAAGGATCAATTAGAAGAGTTAGAAAACAAATTGTTCATCCAGCCTAACATGTCTCTATGGGCAGTGCCAGTTTTGTTTGTTAAAAATGTGGATGGAACCTTGCAGCTCTGTGTTGATTATCATAGGCTTAATTAGGTTATGATAAAGAACTGATATCCACTTCAATGCCTTTATAATTTTTTTTATGAGTTTATGGGAGATCAGTGGTTCTCCAAATTTAATTAATGTTATGATATCATCAATTGCGGTTGCGAATGGTGTATATTCCAAAAATAGCTTTCAGAAGTAGATATGGCCATTACGAGTACATGGTTATTCCCTTTGTCCTGACGAATACACTAGCAGTAATCATGGAATTGATTAATCGGATATTTTATAGATATCTGTATTCTTTAATGGTGTCTTTTTTGGATGATATATTTGTATATTAGAGGACAAGTATTGATCATGAGCATCACTTGGCGATAGTGTTGGTGATCATGAGAGATCATCAGTTTTATGCCAACTTGTCAAAGTGTGACTTTTGGATATAGTAAGTTCGTTTTCTTGGCCATATTATTTTCTAAGAGGGGTGTTTATTTTGATCCGAAAAAGATAGAGGTTGTTATTTATTAGCAATCTCCAAATAATGTTTTTTGAGATATAGAGTTTCCATGGTATAAATAGGTATTATCGGCATTTTATTAATGATTTCTCATGATTTGATTCACTAATGATTGCTTTGAGAAGGAAGAATGTTCCATTTCAATGGTATGATAAGTGATAGAAATGTTTCGAGGAGGTCAAGGGTCACCTAACATCATAACCAATCTTGTATTTTCTAGAACTTGGAAAAGGGTACATGGTGTATTTTGATGCATCGAGATCAGGGTTGGGGTGTTTTCTCGTGATAGGGGATCATGTGGTTGCATATGGCTCAAGGTAGTTGAGGGTTCATGAAAATAACTACCCAACACATGATTTAGAGTTGGCAGTAGTGGTTCATGCTTCAAAAATGTGGATTCATTATCTATTCAGTGATAAATTCATGGTGTTTACCAACCATAAGAGTTTAAAGTATATTTTTCTCACAATTATGTTTGAACTTGAGGTAAAGGAGATGGATGGAGTATCTCCAACTGTTTGATTTTGACTTAATGAACACACTGGGTAAGGGAAATTTTATGGCAGATTCATTAAGTAGAAAACCATATGCTCAAGTAGTGATGTATGAATCAGATCAGTGGTAGTTGTTTTTGGTTATAAACAACATGCGGTAGGAATGTGAGGATTGGGGTGATAGAGTGGAATTATTTCCAGTCTCATTAGTTCATGACTTGGTTTGGTTAGTTAAGGAGACATAGGTGTCTAAATATGAATGTTAGGTGATGAGGTCGAAACTCAATGGTGGGAAGACCATTGAAGGCTGTTAACTAAATGGTCATTCAGTGTTGTGTTTTCGGAATCATATAGTTTTTTCAGTGGATTGTTAGTAGGAAAATATCGGGGTTTATCATCATTCCAAGTGGGTTGTTCACTTTGGGATTCAGAAAATGTATAAGGCATTAAAGGACCATTTTCTTGGAGTGTATGAAAAGAAAAGTGGTGGAGTTTGTTTTGAGATGCTTGACTTGTCAGCAGTCAAGGTCGATAATCATTTTTCGGCAGGCATGTTGTAGTCTTCCCTTATCCTGGTGTAGAAATTGGAGAAGATGACAATGGAATTTGTGAAGGGTCTCCTAAGAATGGTCAGGAAACATGATTCCATATGGGTGATAGTGGATCGACTCACCAAGTCAGCTCATTTCATCCCTATTCGTGAATCTCATATGGTGAAGGATCTATCCAAAATATATATTTGGGAGGTGTTAAAGAGGAATGGTGTTCTATTTTCGATTGTATCAGATAGAGATATGAGGTTCACATCTCATTTCTATAAATACTTACAGCAAACCCTTGGAACACAATTGACTATGATCATGATATTTAATCCTCTGACGGATGGGCAATATGCGAAGACGATAAAAACGGTGGAAGATATGTTGCAGGATTGGGTGATGGATTTTGGTGGTTCATGGGAGGAGCACTTACTGTTAGTGCAGTTATCCTATAATAATATTTATCAAGCTTCAATACATATGGCTCCGTTTGAGGCATTATATGGGCGTCTATGTCGTTATCCACTATATTGGGTGGAAATGGGAGAGACTTCAATGATTGGACCGAGCCCTGTTCAGAAGACTACATAAAATATCTGGTTGATCAAAAAATGGATTTAGATGGTGCAGAGTCATCAAAAGATGTATTCAAACCATCATCGACAGTCGTTTTCGTTCAAGGTGGGTGATCCCGTATTTTTTAGGATCTCTCCTAGGCTTGGGCATCATCGGTTTGGAAAGAAGGGTAAGTTATATCTGAGGTTTATTGGGCATTTTGAGATACTTGAGAGGATTGGAGAGGTGGATTATCAGTTGGACTTGCCACCATGGTTTAGTGCGGTGGACAATGTGTTTCTCATGTCGCAATTGAAAATGTATCATCTAGATCGTGACCATGTTATTCGTTGGGATCATATTGAGCTAGAGACAGATGCTTCATTGTTGCACTTGACAGTATGGATTGTGGATAGGCACGAGAAAGACATGCAGGGTAAAAGTATTAGTTTATTTTGGGTTTTGTGGCAGCAAGTTAAGATTCAGTAGGAGATTGGGGAATGACAGAAATAGATGGTCGAACAATGGAGTGATTTCTTTCATCAAATCAATAGTTCACTACTTTATGAGGATGGAAAGTCCAATGGTGGGGAGAATTTATCACCCTTGGTTTGAGTTATGTGGCCTTTTTATTCATTTTTGTCTGTTTAAATTATTTGGGATGATTTGGGAAGAAGTTTGGAGAGTTTGGAAGGGTTTTGAATAAGGTTGGAGGCTTTTCTAAGGGTGTTTGGTTTGAGAACAGTTAGTGGAAACCGTGTGGGTTCTCCAGGAAACCATGCAGGGGGAGAAAGTGGGTTTCACACAGCCTATGCACGGTTTTCCTGACTATGTAATGAAATTGTGTGGACACCCTCTTTAGAGGTAGTGGCATGTGCATGATTACCACATGATTTTCCAAACTATGCAGGCTAATCTTACAGCCACTTAAAAATGGGGTTTTTAAATCTGGGCTCCCTCAGGGTACCTCATTTCATTCCAAACATCCTCTCACTCCATCCTCACTCAGATTTTGGGTTCTCAAAGGTTGGGGGTGCTCTCCCGATGTTTTGGAAGCAAATCGAAGGTATTTATTGGTGGATTGAAGGAGGTTCTTCTCAGGTAAGTCTCCTCTCATGGTTCATTGCAGTTTCATATAGATCTAAATCTCTCTATCTCTCTCGGTTAAATAGATATACAACCTTTGTGTGTAGATATAAGGGTTTTCTTGCCTTGGGTGTTGATTTTAAGTCTTGTGTATGATATTTAAGGGGATCTAAAGTTGTTTCAGTGGTGTGCTTTTCAGATTTGGGGTGTGGTTTCTCGTTGGTCGATTTCACCGGAACCCTGAAGGTAGGTGGATTTTATCTCGGCTACACTTTGATAGAAGTTGATTCTTGGTAACAATTAAATTGTTTTACTTTAAATTAATTGTGTTTTTTATGTGCGGAATTGGTTTTAAATCCCTTTGGTGATGTTTTGGGGATTTTTGGGGAAGACGGGGGGTTTGTGGTGAAATGATCTTATTCTGGACTTTAAAAAAGAAATTTTAAAATGGGTTTCACGAAATGATTTGTGAAACTAATTGATGAATGGTTTTCAATAAAGATATTTTCTTATTAATATATGGTTTCTAAGGGGAAATTAATTAACAGGTGATTTCAATAAATGGGTTATTTATTGAAGTGGTTTGGAATGAGAGGGAAATGGGTATGTGTATATTGTTGTGGTCTTGGTGATTCGTGCTTGGGTATGGATTGTTTGAATTTTGTGTAAAGTTTGAGAGAATTACCACTATAAAAATGAGTATGGATAGTGGATGGAAGGTTCACCATCAAGGATAAGTGGATGGGAAGTTCCACTAAGTTGGGAAGGAAGGAATGGGTCGGACAAAAGGGTTGTCGTGATTGTTATACCGGTTTGTGTTGGTGAAACATTGTGTTTTTCTTTGATTGTGTGGTGGAAATGAGAAGTGGTAATTGGTTGTGCTATTTTGTGTGATGGTGATATGGCTTATGAAATGTTTTTGGCTTCCCCTTGTGTCACATGTCTTGATAAGTATATGTTTGTCTTGTTGTGATGGTCATACTATTTAATGTTTTATATAAACTGGTTATTATAAAATTGCTAACAGTTTTATCCTAGTGGCATCTGTAGGGAAGTCATTTGCGGAATTCTTACTAATTATTAGTACTCACCTCCTGCCTTGGCACTTTGTTTCTTCTGTAGATGTTTTATTTTGGGACACAGATAAAGGTAAATCATCTCATTGCTAGTGGTTAATGGGGATTCTTGGGAGATTTTTTGGTTCTTAGGGAATGCAGCATGGTGTGAAGCTATGGATGGTGTCCTAGTTCTATTAGAGTCTTATTGTAGTATTCCACATGGTACTCTAATTTTGGATTGGTTATATTTGGCATGTTTGTTATTTATGGATTATTTTGGTTGTCTTTTTGTAATGTATGGTTTTGGTTGTTTTTTCAAAATGCATAATGTAGTTTTTTGATAGTGGATTGTTTAGTTGGTTGGCTTTATCTCAAGGGAAAATCGTTACCCAATTAGTTCCTGAAGCCCTTGACATTTATTTCTAGTCTCTGGAGCCTTGGAAACATCTCTTAAGTCTAAGTAGCATTCCTCCACCCTCACAAGCCAATGATATGGGGTGGGATACTACACCTAAGCCACTGAACCATATGTTTCGGTCTGAGTATGAGAATTCCTCAAGTGATAATACCTCTAAATATGATGTTTGATAGTTGGTCTAGTTGACTAATTCATATGATGTCTACTTCTATACCCATCCACCAAGTATCCCTCTTCTAGAAAAATATTTGTAATAAGGATCCACTCTATCACCAAAACATAATTCAATTTTCACAAGGAGACTACACTGGTACAAATGCCTCTACAGAGACCCTATTAAAACATTCCGGCATAGAAGAATACATCTTGAACCATATTGAGGGACTGATGAATTATTTTGGTGAACCTCATAGTGTAATTAGTAACTATCACATCTCAATATTGTAGCTCAAGCAGCTGCTAAAACCATATATAAAATAATAATGAAGGTAAAAAATATTCTTGAAATAGCTACTAGAAGTCTGACAATGAGATAATCATCTCATCATGAGTCTATATCATCAAACTCCACCAGCACCCTTCCACCTCATGAAGAAGGATTTATATATGTAAAACCATATGATTGGTTGGGGTATGAAAAGGCCTAAGTACTCTGAACACGGACTTGATCCAATACTGTAATACTTATGGATCAGGCACCCCACAAAACCTCAATGGTGTTTGATGCAGAAACATGCATAGAATCATAATTCTACACACATCATCATCATGACCTACTTGTACTAACTATTATTTAATAGGTGATGGAACTTCTACCTTCCCACCTGGAGGAAACACCTTATGATATATCCATTTAATTGAGGCCACATCACTCAATAGATCTTCTTCATGATCTTATATCGGTAACATGGAGGGCGGTATTCACAGAGGCATCCTAATTGTTGTCAATACATACCATGGTTATATGAGCATATATATATGTGGAGATATGAATCAAGAATGACAATCATAGGATTCAATCCTATATGATACATCTGCGAAATTTACAGTGAAAATTATGTATTAATATTCTAAGATGAAAAAAAGTACTTAGAGTCATGGTGAATAGATAAGTTGTCCAATGCACCAACACTAGGTTCCCTCACCTGAAGACACACTAAAGACACTCTAAAACCATTTCCCTAAGTTCCCAACCAAACATCATCATGGGAAAAACAAAAAAATAAAACCATAGGATGAACCACACCTAATACCACTCTTTCATGACCCGACCCACTAGGGTCCACCTTTCTAGCATTAAGCCAGGTGTGACAACCCCAATCCCACCTGCAATATTCTAGGGGATACTGATAAGCACCAAGAAGGAATAAATTAAATGGGATACCTTATTCAATATATATGTATGCATTCACACAACCATATTCATGAAAAATTGTAGAGGAATATAATAAAGTCTAAAACATCTAGAGTATAACCATGCATATAATAAACTCTAGGGAATAAATCATAGTACAAGAGTAAATAGCCAAGAATAAAGGGTAAAAATACACACCAAACCAAAAATGTAGTCTCAAACTAAAAAAAACTTGAAAAGGGAAAGATAAAGAGATCCTTACTCTTAAACTGCAATTCTAACATCCGAATGTGGTCAATGCACCAAAATATCACTAAGCTAAAATGATGTCACATTCAAAATCCATATCCTCAATATAAGACCCAACATGTGTGGGAAATTCCCATAAAGGGTGTGTCAGTTCATATCAAGTAGGATGCCACAAAAACCAAAAATAGATATAGATAAAGATATTATAGAAGTCAACTCAACCAAAAGAAATAGGTAAATGACACCAAATATATATATATATATGCACACAAATAAAGAAACCCATATGAGAGAGAAATGGGATCTCTGTCTACAAATACGATCCAAGGAAGATGATTCTACCAAAATATTCAAGGGTCCTTCCCTAATTCTTAGTATCACATGAAACGTCAAAAGAATCTATGTGGCGAGACCCACAACTCACTATTATACTCTACAACTGGGGGATCCACAAATCTAGTGGAGAACCCGCTCCCCATAGGATCTTAGAGATGGAGGAGTATCACACTGTAGATCGAGTAACCATGCCAAATTTAGTGTAGGGGGTACTGAATCTACCTTTATAAAGTGTATATGGGACCCACGCCCTTATACTACAGGGGATTACCTATCTTGATATCTCTCTGATGATCTACCATGATCACTATTGTCGATCAAGCATCACCTAAAGAAGAATCATACTCAGAATACCTCATATCATATCTCATATTCCAAAATTAAGGGAACCATTACATTATAAATAGAAAAAAACTAAATACAGGGTACTTTCAATTAAAAATATGAGTCTTGAAGAAGGATATATGGATGTTAGAAGTTCCCAGGAAAATTTCACAATGTGTACAATAAGTCAGTTGGCATGTGACCTCTCCTCCTCTCTTGTTTATGTTATTCAATGGACATAGATTAGGAAGAAATAACATAGTAAATTATGTTTATATGTAGTACATGGTGTATCTCAGTCACCTAGGTCTTACCTATGTCCTCCCAACCCATTCCCATGTGATCCTAGAACGTTCCCATGTACATATGGGCATGCCCGTGTACTTTGGGTCATTCTCATGTAAAGAGATCATGTCTCAGTAAATGGTCATGCATGTGTTATCCTTTCCATCCCCTTGGTTCTGGATATATCCTTTATCATGTACTCCCATAGTACATGATGAGCCTCCAGCACAAGGTCCCATGATGTGTATGGGGTAAAAAACAATGTGTGATATTTATCTTCTGAAACCTTATCTAATGTAATCAGGGGACAACATGGTTTTTATTATTCATATTAAATTTTTTATAGTATAGTTTTCCATAGAAAACTAGGATTTCTTTATACATATCGCATTCACCATCGCTTCCTAATAGAATTGCACCAAGGGTCATGGATCTAGGGTTGACCACTCGTGATCCACCTCGGGTGGCTATATTCCATCCATGCAAACCCCACACAACTCATCCCATCATATCACATCGATCCCATGGCCAAAGGATGTTGAATCTGGCCTCTGATCTATTTCACCATCACCCATAGCATGTAAAACCATCTTGTTCCATTTTTAAATCACCATATCAAACATCATTCATCAAACAACACTGAATCTAGGAGTTCAATTGCACTCCAACACACCATGGAAATTTCAAACGAAGACCCCATGGCCCAATGGTGAAGAACTCAAATAAATGTGGGGAGAAATGAAAATAAACAAATATAATCTGTAATTTTACAAGAGTTCTCATCAAACCATCACGTAAAATGGGTTTTCAAGGGTGATAGAAATTGAAACAAAAGAAAATTTAATCTACTGGATAAAACCAAAATATAGTATGACACATGTGAAGATCAATAAACCACAGATCTAATAATCAAGATAATTAAATACATTATTATAAAAAAATAGTGTGTAAATCCATTAATTATGTTCCATAAATCAATTACGTGTTAATAATTGGTGAAGGGTACATTCACCAGTGATGAAGAAGATCCACTATATTTGTTTCATACATATTAATCCACCTTGATATAATCATTGACAATATCTGATCCTGATCTGCCAATGAAGAATTTTCTTTCTTCTATCAAAACATCATAGGGTTATGTGTCTATCTTGGGAGGGAAGTCACAATGATGTATTTATATAAAAATTCCATTTTTAGAAATTTAGTTAATTAAATAAATTATTTCTTTTTTTAAATGCACCCACCAATGGTCACCTCTCATGGAATGTCCACCGCCAACCAAACTTATATCATTCCTAAGGTATAACCTATGTTTAGGATTGAACCATGGTCTTGGAATTCCTATTATAAGGAATATATCAATGGTAGATCCCATTTATCATATGGTAATTTTTGTGAATTCCTTAAAATATATTAATTTTTATAATATATTAATTTTTGGGTCCCAATGCACCAAATCATCAAAAAAACTCCTAGGGAAAATCAATATATATATATATATAAATATTCAAAGGACTCATACAAGGAAATTAATCTCATTATTTTAATCATCAAATAAAATAGAATTCCTAATGGTAGGAAAATCTATTTATGTAGTATACATTAAAAAATATATTCTATTCACACATTTGGTAAAAATTACCTTGTTCAGAAAATGACAAAATTATTCATTTTAAAACATTTTATAAAAGTAAAATATGGGTAAAAATGATATTACTAAATCATTTATGGATATTGAAAACATTATTTAAAATATTTTAAATATAATAGGGACATGAAAGATAAATATTCTTAGATAAAATTCAAATAAGGCAATTTTTTCTTGAAACTTTTTTCTGGATCATTTTATGTACATAAGGGAGTAAAATTATAATATTATATGAAAATTACCTGAATAATATGAAGAGAATAAACAAAATTGTGTTTTAATGATAAGTACAATATAATATACATCAATTTAAATTTAACATAAATAATAATGAATGGAAATGAGATTATAAAACAAATCCTTTACCGAGGTGACAACATTTTAACCAAGATTACTATTCAATATGAAAAAAAAATAAAGTTGGAATATTTAAAAAAATATTTACATATTGATCCCAAATATGGAACCCATTTTATAAAATTCAATTCTTATAAGTGGTATAAGTTACTTTTAAAATAAACACACAAAACTCAATGAAAAATTGTTTTCCAGATAATTTAATTTTTTGGTATAAAAATACTTTTATAACAACATTAATCATAATGTTGATTATAATGAAATTAAATTCGTTATTTATAATCAAAAGTAAAAATATAAAATTATAAAATCAATTCAAAACACAATTTGACTTTGAAAATACATAAATGGATAAAATAGTTATCTATAAAATCTGTATGTTTTTATTATTCATTGAAAAATAATATTCTCTGAAAAAATCCAAAATATTCATCTTAAAAAAATGAAAGTATTATTTCAAATTTGAAACAATTTTATAAAATACTATTTATAAAATTGGAAAAAAAATATTTATAATATTTTCTTACAAAAAATAAAACACATAATTGAATAAAACATATTTTTGATGCAAAAAATGAATTTACTAAAAAATTAGTGCTTATTTACTAAGAATTAATCTATATTTTTGTATTGAGTAGGACCATTATAAATATATTTCATAATTTTTTTACTCATAATCTTACCCACTAATTCAATATCTATATTATAATGGTGATATTAAAAGTAATATTATATTGTGGTTCGTTAAAGCTCAATGATGCATGTTGTATATGATATAGAGGTAGTATTCTTTTAAACTAAATATTTGGGGTCTCACATCCCCCTCAAGTAAATAAATTTATCCATATTGATTTTTCTATTGATAATAAGGGTTAAAATATATTAAAATACCTTTATTGAAATACCACATCTTAAAAAGGAATAATAAAATTTCCTAAAAAAGGGGGAATGGTAAACATAAAGGTCTCCTCAAATTACACATAATCATGTTCCAAAATAAGGTTAACATTAGCAGGAAGTGAAAACATGGAAGAGGAAGAGAAAGATAATGTCAAAATAATAATTAATAGTTATAGATAACATGGTCGAGAGAAATTTAGTGACAAAAAACTATAAATCGTTTAGGGTTTAAAATGACCATCAATTATTCAAAATAACTATAAAAAGAAAAACATTTTAATTTTCATGATTATTTTTTCTATAGTTAAATAATTACATTAACATGAAATATGAGAAAATATAACTACATTAATTCTTAAAATCTATAAATTTAATCTCATTATTTTATTATGTGTTTCAATCAATTTCCACCTCTTTTCATCCCATATTCTATTGATGAATTAACAGTATGAATTTTTCATTCTTGAAGAAATAAAAGAAACATCTAATAGATAATAAGATCAATAAAATGATAGAAATATGTTCCTATTATCTTAATTCATTTAATAAAACACAAAATTCTTTATACATGTAAGTATAAAAAATAGTAATGAAATACCATTTGTATGACTGATATCAGTGATTATATTATTAATTCTAAATGATCTACTCAATTATTTCCAAAAAAAATCAAAATCTCCTCAAATATAGCTTAGAAAATATTCAAAACCCAAAAACATAGAGAAATAATCTAAAAATTTAAAAAATTAACTTAATTTTAATCCCATAACAAAATAATTTGGATCTTAATATCACATACCAAATATGTGAATATTTGATCATGAATTTCCCTAAAACATGTTAATAACCTAAATCACTATAAAACCCCAATAAAAATATATTTTCAACTAAAAATAAACTCTATACTTATTCCCAAAATAAAATAAGAGTCTCTAAAATATATTCCATAGGTTAAAAAATAATAATAATCATAAAAAATAATATTAATAACTTTAGAATCTAATAAAAAATCAATTCTGAGGTCACTATTACTATCTCAATTACATTATCAGTATCAATCATCTCTTTATCCCAACTAAACATTATTATCTTAACATAATGAAAATATTAAGGTTTATATATCCCTCGGTAATGGGTTTTCAAAAAATATATCCTTACTATAAAATTACTTTTTGGATTTATTAGTACCATTAAATATATTATTCAAAATCCTTAATGAACAACTACTATGAAATAGTCCATAGATGTTTCAGGATTTATATAACTATAATATCATTGATAAAACACTTCTATAACATAATTCATGAATACCAATTCATAAAAAATTCAATAATTTCACTTCAATGATTGTCATAGAATAGTCCCTTCCTTAATTTTGGAGTTATCTCTTTGATTATGGAGTTGATTTAGATAATTAAAAAGTTCCCTACACATAATACATTGAACTAAAAATGTTAACTGGATGTTTAATTTAATTAAATCCTTTCAAATATTAATTTTCCCCAAAAATTACTTGCTCTATTTCCTTCCTTTGTACACTTAAAACATCTTCCCGTTCTATTGATGCATTACCCTAGGTACTTCTTCCAACATTCTCAAAATGTAGGAATATAATCCTTCTTTACTCCATGGTCATTGGGAAACTCCGTTTTTCTCTTAGTCTGTTCATTTAGAAACTTTATTATGTTCAGATTGTTAGTTATATATCAAAATATATATCCCAAAATTATCAATAGCTTTTATATCCATCTCTATATTCCTTTGGTTTTTAATGAGGATAGTAATTTCATCATCCATCACACTAAATGTTAACATGATTCCTCTTGGTTATATCCATTGAATAAAACCAAAAATCATAATGTGATAAATAATAATCATTTTGAGTAATCATATAATCATGAAATGTCATTCATAGTATGCCTAAATCATGAAACCTTATTATCAATCTACGACACCTTAGTATTAACCAATCCCATACATGGTTATTATCTATTTAAATCATTCATAATGGTTAAAAAGAAATTTGAATTAACCTAGGAATATACCTTGAGAGTGTCTAACTAGGTTTGTAGCCTTAGGCCCACTCATTGTGAAACGGTGATGATAAATTTAACACACAATTGAACCCTTTTAGAGTTATTACCCTTAGTTAAATTTGTACCACATATTCATCCACTTACCTGTATCTAGATAGGGATTTATTTTCTAGGAAACCCATAGTTCTTTCTATACCATAACATAATATTTTATCCTATAATTTGTATTATCATACGAGTTCTTATAAAATATTTCTAAACCTAGTATCCAAAAATAACTAAACCATCCTATGATACCAAATGAGGTGACCCAAGCATAACATATATAAATATTATATCTTTTTATAAAAATATTCATTATAAATTACAATTATACACACTCTAGGACCATAAAGGTTTAGTGTCTTTGTAGACTAGATATATATTCAACTTATTTCATAAAAGATCATGAAAATATACCACAAATATCTTCATATTTTTACCCTTATAGAAATTTCATAATTAGAAACTTCCATCATAACCAGGGGAAGGAAAACATAAGACAGGGTGAGATGATATGATCAGTAACGGTAAACATGAGAGATATCAATAATAAGAACATGATATGTTCATAAGGGTAACATAACATAATCATGAATTTGTTATAGATATTAAGTATTCATAAAAAAAATATATGATACCATAAACATAAAAATCAAGTCACATTCAGAATCATGATTAACAATTATGTCAATGCAGTATTCATCATTCAGGATTCATAACCAAAGTGTGTGTTATTTTAAGATTTGGAAATCGTAATATTGTGAACATATTTATTTTTAATCATGTACATGAATAATCTATTATAAATATATAGAATAAATAACACTCATTAATCAATATATAAAAATATCCATTCACAATCAGGTCCATGCATAATCTTGAGAGAATAACCAAAAATCATAATCACACATAAAAAATGTGAACATGAATATATATAAATCACACATACATATATAATCATAATATCATGAGAATTTTGTTATCACATTAACCAAAAAATTATAAGATATAATGGATCTAATCATCATATAATCCAAATCTGTTCATATATAATCTGGAAGGTCATTAAATTTTTTATCATTTCATCATATGTTAAATTGTTGAAAAGAAAATTGGTTTCATCAAGATTAAATTATCATAATCAATAACCATAAAGAGAAATAATAAGGACGGTATCATTGGATCTTATCCTCAGTGAATTATAACTAACATCAAAGTATGTTGTAATTGATTAAATACTATTAAAATATCACTGGAACATTTCATGATAAAAATACACTTTTCATTTTAAAATTATTAATTTAAAAACTATAATTTTAAAGAATAACAGGTAAAACATTATCTTTGAGAAGAACAATGGAAAATTGGAGTAGAATATTAAAATCAAATGGTATTTATTAACATTGGAAAATATTTTTTTGTGGTATATAATAAAATAAATATTCCATTCATACCTTCATTAAAAATTCCCTTGTTTGGAAAACAATGACATGATTCATTTTTAAAAAAATATAAAAAGTAAAATATGGGTAAAATTAATTTAATAAATAATTTTATAGTAGTTAAAATATTAATAAAAATATTTTAAATAAATTATTTACAAGTATGAAAATCATTCCCAACCAAATATGAAAAAAAGTTGTTATTTCTTAAAAATATTTTCTTAATTATTTTAGGTAACAAAGAGAGTAAAATGGTACTATTACATGAAAATTATCTGAATAATTATAGGGTAAGAACATATATGGGGTTTAAATGATAAGGATTAAATAATATCCCTCAATGGAAATTTAATATAAACAATACAGAAAATAAATGTGATTTTAATATAAATCACATACCATGGTGGTAATAGTTTTTTAAATGTTAATATACATTATGAAAAAATAAAGTTTACCTATCTGCCAAATTTGGATATGCTGATTAAAAATATTGAATAAATATTATAAATTTTTAATTCTTATAAGTTGTATAAATTAATTTTAAAATAAACCTGTAAAGCGTGATAAAAATGGGTTTCCAGGAAAAAAAATCATTTTTAAGTATAAAAATGTTTGTATACAAAAATTGTGAATTATATTGGTTTAAATTTAACTAATTTGATTATATTTAATAAAAAATAACTAATTAAATTTTAAAATCTATTCAAAATAGGTACCTTTTAAATAGTTGAATGGAAAATATATTTTTCTATAAAATCAGTATATTTTTTACTAATCATTGAAAAAATAATATTTTCAGAATAATATCAAATATTAAACTTAAGAGAATTTTTATATGGTGATTTCAAAAATTATATCATTTTTTAAGGAATAAAATTTCAAACATTGTTAAAATTTTAGTATAATATTCTCTCATAAAAAGCAATAGAGTTCATTTTTAATGTAAATGCATTTTTAGGAATAAAATGAATTTACTAAAAATTGGTTTTTTATTTGATAATAATTAATCAATAAAATTGTATTGACTCGGTTAATTTATATATATATATATATATATATATATATCATAATTTTATTAATTCTTTTCATACCCTCCAATTCAACATCTAGATTATAGTTTCAATATTTATCATAATATTATTGTTTTATTATTCGTTTAAGCCTAAGTATTTCATGTTGTATATACTATAAAAGATAACATTCCTTTAAGATATATTTTTGGTGAGTTACAATATGTAAATTTGGAAACTCATAACATGTTACATGCTTTAATTATAATTTTGATAATATATAAGGAAAAGAAAATGTAATTTCGATAAAAGGGAAGTGCACAAAGGTGAGTCCCTTCCACATTATTATAGAATAATAAATCTGATTTCTACCAATGTAATATAGAAAAATTGGATTAAATGACTTTCCCTCTTGAGAAAAAAACCCTTGTATGATTCGGTGAAACATGATGGTGGACATAAAATCCCTAATATTACATGGGATCATATTCAAAATTGTGATGTTTTTTAAAATGGAAATTTCATTTAGAATAATCATAAGTTAAAAGATAAATTGTAGGTATTGTTTTTTTAAATGTTTCATGTAGATGATTATGGGTATATATTACAAATATATTTTATTGTAAAGAGGTACTACATACTCCTAATTGATGAAAATCACATAATGACATAGTTTATGGTGATAACTCATAAATACAGTATTCATAATTATATTACACGATATTAGGAATTAATAGAAAAATTATTGTGAAAAAGACATTGAAATTTTAAACTGATAATAACATAGAGTTCACTAGTATATATTATAGTATAATCTTAAAAAAAAGATAAGGCATCAAATATCAGCTATGAAAACCCTATAACAATATGTATCTTTCTGTATGAGAAATAAAATAATCAATAACACAGATTGGTTGATTCTCATTAAGAACGGCCTACTAAATAAATTTTGGAAGGAAGTAGGTTGGTAGTTGGTATGCATCATATATAGGGACTTGCTATGTTATGGTAGGTAGAAAAACCTATATGATATATGGTATTAGAATAATATGTGAAATAATTTCTTAACATCAATAATAAATGTTTTATTATAAATAATGTGTAAAAAATAGATGTTTTAATCTATATGGGATAAAGGAATTTATCTTATATATTGATCAAAGATAAAATTATATAAAATTTTCAAGAAAAGGTTTGGAAAAATAATTTATTTACATGATATCACTGTCATAGAAATTGTGCAGATTTCTCAACAAAGTGATATTGAAATTGTGGAATAAATGTTTTTAACAATAATAATATCATAAGGAGTATAGTTGTAAGATTTTAATTTAGATGATATATCATGAAATAATTATACTAGATCTAGTTTTTAAATAACATTGAAATCAATATGTAAGATTGTAATTGGTTAAAAAATATTACTTGTGATAATACAGACCTAGTGTAAATTATATTTATGAATAAATTACAAAAAATAATAATCTTATCTCTTGTAATAACTAAAAATTTTATGATAATTATAAATATGATAGATGGAACATTTTTTTAGACCTTAATAAAATTGATAAAATAAAAAATGTGAAAAAAATGCAGACCGTAAAATAAAAACATTATTAAATCCAATTATATTTTCTTTAAATTATTAAATGAAAAGGGGATAGTAATTTAAAAAATCATGGATAGTGTGAAAATGGTACTCCCAAATTAAATTAATTGATGTAGACGATACATTTTCACCTATAGAGAGATTGTGAATCTGTAGAATGTTTCTAGTCATAGGATTGTAAACAGTGTTAAAGATATTGAAAATAGATTTCAAGTAAACATTACTAAATTGATTTTGTTAAGATTAAGTCTATATTGAATATATTGATTTTTTATCATATATTAAATGAAAAATATGTATTTCACATAAATAATTCACTCTATGGGTAGAAGGAAGAACATTTATCTTAGTATTCTAAGCTTGATAAATACATGAAAATCATAGATTTCAATATGGAAAATTTGATCATAATCTCTATATATAGAATTAATATGGTAAAAATATGATGATATAGATTTATGTGGAAGATATAATCTTTAAATTATTGAATTAGGTTCAATGTGATATGTTTTTAGAATGTGTGAGGATTGAATTCAAAATCTCTAGGATTGTGGAATTAAATATTTTCCATGGTTTGTTGGTGGTAGTTGTAAAACATGAGAATTTCATATTTTAATATAAATATTATAATTAGGTGCTTAAATTATTATTTTTAGGACATAAATACTAATAAAACACTAGATTCTTCCCCTAATAATTTTTAAAAATATGATGTTGACAAAAAAATTCAATGTTACGATGTTTAAAAAAATCATTGTAAGCCTATTAAACCTAACATCACAAAGTCCAAAAGTATTATTTTCTATATATAAAGTGGAAATTTAGAAATCATTTATAAGTTAATACACATTATTTTTTTGAAAATAATACATCAATATAACAATATAATGAATTAATTCATACTATTTTACAAAGGAACATTACAAAAGGAGTTGTTGGGATATATTGATGATGATTGTACTCGTTTCATAAATGATGGGATATCTAATTTTGAAGGTGTACCCTATCATAGATATTTATATATTTCATGGATATAAAATAATCATTATTATATATCATTGGGAATTTTAGAAGATTTATATATAGTCACTACTCAAGATTAAACAAAACTTTTATAGAAGAAATAATATCATCAATACATTAATGATGGGTTACATTATCCTATGGGAAATGTATTTAATAGCTTGAGTAATATGAATATTAAAAGAACTGTCCTACATATTATTTTTTTATAAAACTAATCGAGAAAAATTATAAATTTAAAAAAGATAAATCTATGAAAAGATTAATTATTTTACATTAAATTCTAACTCAATATCAAATTATAAATATCATGACAATGCACTTTCAAATAATTATTCCATAGGCATTGATTATCTCCTTTAGTTAAGTTATATCTATCCACATAGTGGTTTGGATAAGGGAACACACACCCATAAAGGTGATTATAATTGTATATTTATTTCAATAAGATGTTTCATTAACTAAAAAATTCAACTAGTATTATTATTATCAATAAATTGCTCATGAAAACATTTATTTTGTCATAATTTTATTAATTGAGTTACTAATTACTAATTTAATACATTAATTAGTCTCTATTTGTGTTAAATGAAAATGGGGGATACCATACTAAAAAATTAAAGAGGAAAAAAATCCAATTCAAAATAAGGGATTGAATTATGTTTATTCTTTTTAGATGTTCTCTTTAAGATAGTAAAGTGTTTTATCCCAAAGTATTTCTAGAAAGGTATATATTTATATTAAATATATGTTATATTAGGGGAGATTGTATAAATTTTTTATAGTGGGGAGAAGAAATATAGTTTTGATTATCAATAAAAATTCATTAATATCTTAAAGAGGTGTTGGTTAATAGTTGATACACTAAGTGGTGTCAAAAAATGATGTTAATGAAGTTGTTTATTGATAAACTTTTCATATCAATATTATTTCTCATAATGAACATGAATCATGTGGTATTATATTGATTGATTTATTAATCCTATAATATTCTATTAATAATATTTTTATGGTATTAAAATTTGGTTTTGAATAATTTTGTAATGTTGTATATAAACCCAAAGAAAGGTATTGTGAGAAAAAAAATCTTTTTGAGTGATTTTTGGTTGAATTATTAATAGATACTATTGTAAATACACTAAAATACTCAATTTATCATATATAATTAATCTTAGTGTCCTGAGAAGTTTATTTGAGATTTAAATAATTTTTTTCAAAGTTTTATTGACACCTAAAAACCATACCATAGTTCTATTTGTTAAATTATGATTTAAATCACATTTTGGAAAAATGGTTGTGGTGTTAATAGTAGGTCCTAGAGATGTATTTTGAAAATATTTTTTCAAAACATGGAATGTGATCATGAATTAGTGGATCCCATGGTTCTGTAGTAGGTACCCATGATCAGGCAGAGGCATAATTTCTAGGTACTGTGGCAGGTACTATAGCGGTAATTATGCAGTACTGTAGCAGGTATTGTAGTAGGAACTGTAGAAGGCACTATTTGGCACTGTAGTAACTGGGAATATGCCCCCATTTGGGCCTTCTGACCACTGATTTAGTCCCTAATTCCTTTAAGGTCTTCGGGCCACCCAGTCTTTTGGGTCAGTAAGGCCTTCGGGCCACCTCAAGGCATTCGGGCCACCTTAAGTGCAGATGCAAACCAGAAAACCTACAAGGAACAAGCTCTACAAGGAGGATGAGAAAGAAGATTTCACTACATTAGAAGCTAAATGGATTGAAAGAATGAGAGGGTATGGCACCTACCATGGCGAAAAGCTTGTGCATGCATGGGAATGCCTAGCCGAATAGCCATGCGAAGGTGGATAGCTGATTTCATAATGAAGATGGTGGGGAGGAGCAGTTCTAAGTAGTTAGTCTGGGTTGTATGTAATGTTTGAATCCTATGGGAAATGAATTCATCTAAGGCCTACGGGCTAGCTAATACTTATGCGTACAGGTCGTATAAAGGGTTCCACCTCACCCCATGAAAGGTGGATTATCAAAAATAAATAAAAAATGAAGGCCTTCGGGCCTTTGGAGGAGGATGAAAAATTATGACCAAATGTATAATACATTATAATATATGATTGTAGTTGAACATGTGTTTTCTATAATTATTGATTTAAAATTCATGTAGAATAAAAATAAAATTTGTTTAGTATATTTTGAATTAAATTTTAAGGTTATGCATGGTTGACTTATTTTGGTATTTTTTTGCATAATTTTTTTTAAATCCATGAATGTTATAAGGGAGAAAATAATCATCATGTTTATCACTATGGTTTGATTCAAAAATAGTATATAACTCATAGTTTTATGTGTTGTGCTAATAATTCTATATAGAGAAGTGAATATGTGTGAAAACCTTGGTATTTTCAATATTAAATAAATTTTATGTCCTATTAATGTTCATAATTATATTTTATGTATTTATAGTCAATATAATAATTTTATATAATTTTCCAGTCTAAAAAATAAATAGTTTTATTTAAACTAAATTTTTTTGGGAATTATATTATTTTATTCAAAAGTTAAATTCTTATATTTTGGAGTTATAATATGTAAAAATAGAATTAATTTTGTGATTAAAAAATTCAAATTATATTAGTTTTAATTTTTCGATATTTTTTTGAAAAAATCAATTTTTTGATGAATAGTGAAAAAATAGATTTTCAAAATATTGTCACTTTTATGACATTATCATGAAATAATATTGACTTGAAATTATATGAAAATTGTTTTGTAGACTAAATATGTATTTACTATGTGAAATAAGGAATTCAAAAATAATATTTTTAATTTATAAATCAATGTTGGGAATTCTCATATCTAAGTAATATTTTACTTCTGATAAAACTATTTTTGAATATTTTATTTTAAATAATAAATATAATGGTTCCATTCAGTTATTTATTTCTTTAGAACCCCATATATATTCTTTTTTTATTCATAAGGAAATAAATTTCATGATGATTAATTATATACATTATTTTGTTGTAAATTAATTTTTTATTCTTCAAAAGTCATTTTTATAAACACAATTTCTCATTACATTTTACACGTTTATTTTGAAAATAAATCTTAAAACATCTTGAAATTCATTATTATAAAGTTATTTTAATATTTGGAATAAAAAGAATAAAATTAGGAAATATGTTCCATTTTATTTTTGGTCATATAAATAAATTACCTACTTAAAAAGTTTGTCACAATCCTAAGGGTTAAAAGAGTTGAAGAGGTAGTTAAACTAAGGGACAAGGAAAAATATATCTCTAAAACATGTATAAATTTAATTTATTGGGTTTATTCCAAACCTCCATTATCCTATCATCTAAAACATTCTGCTTGGTACTACTTATCCTTGATAAATACTTTTATAATATTTTATAGTTAATAATATTTACAAACAAATAAATAACCATATAAATTAAGTTAAAGAATATATAACCATATAAATTAAAAACTTTCCTCCCAATTTTTTGGAGGTCATGTTATAATGAATATACCAAACAAATAAGTCTTAATGTTTAACCCAAAGTATTATTTCTAAGGAAGTGGTCAAAGTATTAACCATGTGCCTTCATGTTTATTTCTTCTACTAATTCCTTTAATTATTTTATAATCATATTGATATAATTAAATTTGTATCCTCAATATACTTAAATTTTATTATGTTTAAGGTAAAACCTTTTTCTATATCTTTTCTACCCAATAGAAAATGCAAACCTTATATCATTGTATGTGTGAACTACCGCCTCCATTGATGATGGGTCTTATTTTTCATCATAGCCTAACATGGATGGTTATAAATATGTATTTAATGAGTATATGTGATAATTATAACATAATTATTATTCTATAAATCAAAACTATTATTGACCTTCTTTAATCTAATCCATTATAAAATGGAAACATCACTAATGCATATATGTGGATTATCGCCTCTAGGAAATGATGAATTTAATTTTTTCTAGGTATCCTTACATGGATAGTTCTAAAAAGATATTGAATGTATAAAAATAAAAATAATGAAAATACTTTTAATAATATTTATTTTATGGAACCATGACCCCTTTGACCATGGTTAACTCATCGAATTTATTTAGGAGACAATGAACATAACAACCTCAAAATGTATGGAATAGACTTAACTATTATTAAAACAAAATAAAACATTACAATAACTGGAAAAAAAAAGATGAATCGTGATAGTTTAATGAGACCTAAATAGGTTCATAATCAAAAAAAACAATTAGTATATGTATATTATTTATGAAGTTATAGGACATACATAATGATTTGGGAATCAAGGTATATGATTTTTATTTAAAAAATTAGTTTAGATTTTCTAAAC
This sequence comes from Viscum album, assembly GCA_963277665.1. NCBI lineage: Eukaryota > Viridiplantae > Streptophyta > Magnoliopsida > Santalales > Viscaceae > Viscum > Viscum album. The sequence continues at coordinate 1,663,820,474 of OY728143.1, read as the reverse complement.
TCTTTATATTCTATATCAATGCTATTTTATTTTTTCCATAATTTTATTATTTATAATTAATTTATTATTACATTAAAGTTTCAAATATTTTTTTATTTATTTCAAGAAATATATTATGTTTCTTTTATAGGTGATTTTTAGATTTCATTATAAAATTTGGAAAACAATTTTTTAATGTTTATCGATTGTCTATTTTTCCAAAATTAGTACGATACTTATTTATTATGTTTCATTTAAATGTTTCAATTTTATTTCAATGAATATATTATTCTCATTTTTTATTTTTTATTTTATTTTTGAAATGTTTTCAAGAGAAAAGGATAATTATTCTCATTTTTATATGATTATAAAAGGTTCTTTTGATAATGGGTTCAATTATAACAATTTTTGATTTGTGAGATTTAAATTCATGGTATTATGTATTTTATTCATGTTATAGTTCATTTAAATTGTATATGATGATTTTAGGGTCTGATACAACCTCCTAATACATTGGGTAATTATATATTATCCAAAGGATACATGTCATAATTAACCAGGAAGGTTGTTCCTTTATGATAGTCTTTGTAAGGGTTCATGTAAGCGTGATTCCAAGGATAATATCCCAAACATAATACATATTATTCCATTATTTCTATGTGTATTTTGGAAACATTTTTATTTCCTAAGGTAAGAGGATAAAACCATGACTAAAAAAATAAAATCTTATAAATATGAATGGTTTGTTTTTTCAAGGAAATATTTTAATGAGTTCTCATGTTTCTTAAATTAAGTAACATGATTATGATTTTTTCTTTATGAATTATAAAAAATTTATTATGAAAACTTTTTACAATGGAGTTTATTTCATGAGTATGTACAATATTTTTGATCTAAATGTTTATTATGTGAAAAGAAAAAAATTCTTACGGATTTTAATATTTTTTTCAATTGACCAAACGGGTATTATTAATTTTTATATTAATTATTAATATTTATTCACTCATCCAAATATTTCCAATGTTTATCATAGGGATTAAGGGTATATATGAACAATATCAAGGATGATATTTCAGTAAAAATACATTTCTTGAAATTAGAAATTATGTCAATAAATTCATAAGAGTGTAAACATATCAACTTGTTTTCTGTATAAATAATGTACACTGTGTTTATGTGAACACTCTTTTATGTAATGGTTTTCTTAATTCTATAAAACTGTAAAACTAAAAAATCCTGGAAATGATATAAAGTTAAGCCATTTTATAAATTATATAATTATGGTTAAATTATGTTATATGTTAGTATAATGGGTATTGACTAAAGATTTGGATAAATTTAGTGGTTAGGATGTTGTTATGAAAATATACTTTATAGATTCTAGTCTATTGTTATATTATACTAAGATCCTTATTAAGGGTTTTACATGTTTCTTCATCTAATCTATGTTTGTTTTAGAATGGATTTCCTAGAGGATACAAGGATAATGAGGGAGGATGTAAAAAAGAGGATAATATCCTTTCAAACCATCAACCTGGAATGGTTTGAGTAGTAGGTGAGTAGTTGTGCAGTTGTTAACATGATTGAAATAATATATTAATTGTGGTTCCCATGTAAGGGAATAGAAAAAAAAATTATAGAAGAGAATATCTATGTTAGAACATTTTATGAAATAAAACCCTTTCAAATTTGGGGGAACCTCATACACAATGGTTTATAAATGATGGATTTATGATTTTGAAAAGATATTTAAATTTTTATGATGTTAAAATAATTTGAGGCTAACTTTCACCATTTGTTATTTTTAATTTGAATCTGATTAGTTGTGGTTACTGATTATGAATACAAAGAATAATAATGAGACTGATACTGTGTAAGAATCGACATTTAAGGATTATTTATTTGAAAAATATATTCGTAAAGTTATTCGATTAAGAAAGGAAAGTAAATAATTGGATTTGAAGTAAAATTGCAGGACTTTTTTGCTAACTATGAAAGAAATATTAAAATATTGGGTAGGTATAGACCAAATTTTATTTTAGACTATGATGGTTAAATGTATTGATTATTCTCACAATTAAAACCCATTTTATAAGGGATTTTCTTTTTCATGTTTTTGGAAGTTATGAGAAATTTTTTCGATATATTGAGAAGGTTCATATTGCATTATTTTTCTTTTCTAAAAATTAGTAGAAGAATAATTCCATGTGGAAAGAAATGGGAAAGAATCCATCGAAGAAATATTAATGTAAGAAAATTAAACATACATATTATGTTAAGTGTGGTAAAAATAATTCTATTGAATTTCTTTAAGATCTAAAATATATTATAGTCATACTATCATTGTATATATGGATTATAAGAATAATGAAAAGATATATTTTAATGTTTAAAAAATGATGAATAGCCTAGAATGAAGTGTTTTCATTATAATGTGATTTTTCATTATGAATATTCATGTTAGAAGAAAACTATATAGGATGGAGATCATCAATACCATTAGAGATATGGTGTGAAAAATAATTTATAATATCTAAAAGAAGGATGAACCATTAAATGAAGTGGTGAAAGATACATTAAATTTTTACTCAAAGTATGCCAATTCTTTTTTTTTTATTTTGGATCTAGACATTATTATATATATATTTTTATTAAAAAATGTAAATATAAGCTCAAAAAATGGAGACAATACTTTTGGAAAAAACACTTGGTTGAAGTATTAAAGAAAAAAGATTTATAAGAACCATTATATCATCATATGTGGAATGGTTTTTTTCCTATAAATAATATTGTTATACCCTTTTGGAGTTCAATATCATTTTGGTTATGGATTGGATTCTAGTTTATTGTGACAATATATATTCTAGATCTAAAGAAGTCATATTCAATTTTCAAAATGGATTTAAATATATATATATATATATAAGAATGTCATCCTACCTGTGATAACATATAATGATATTAAAATTTGATTAAATATGGGGGTGAAGGTTATCTACCTCAGGTATTTGAAAAAATAAACTATTCATCTTTGTGATCTGCCTAGGTTAAATGGAATTTCAAATGTACTTTCAAATGAAATGATTGGGGTTATTACTAATAAGGGGGTTTAATTCACCATTTAATTAGTTCTCAGTGAAAATATGATTTCAAAATATCCTTATCAAATGGTACCTATGGATAAATTAAAATTGAAAAATTAATTATAGGAATTAGTTTATAAGGGTTTCAACTACCCTTGCAATTCACCTTAGAGTCCCCCTATATTATTTGTTAAAAAATATGGTTCTATAAGTATTTTTATTGAATATAGAGAACTAAATAAAATTAATATTAAGAAAAAGTATTTACTAACTCTAATAGTTGAATTTATTTCTTTTCTATAGAGTTATTAGTATTTTTCAAAGATCTACTGTAATTTAGGCTATCATCATCTAAAAGTAAAAGGAATAATACATTATGAGGATGGAATTTTAGAATAGTAATGGTTATTATGAGTTTTTAGTTATTCCTTTTGGGTAGAAGTATGTACCCCTTGTATTTATGGATCTTATGAAAATAGTTTTCCATGTGTATTTGGATGTAATTATGGTAGTTCTTATTTATGATATTACAATATATTCTAAAATTTATGAGGATCATGAGAAGAATCTTAATATTATATTTTATAATTTAAAATAGAATAATTTTTGTGGAAGATTTAGAAAATCCAAATTTGGGTTGAAATGGATTTATTTACATTGATATATTGTAACTAAATATAGAGTTATCATTAATCCTACTAAGGATAAAGTGGTGTAGTAATGGTTAAGACCTTCCAATGTCTCTGAAATACATTGTTTTCTTATACAATAACATTATTACCAAAATATTGTATAAAAATTTATTTGGTTAGCTAACCCACTAACCTTGTTAACTTAACAGGGGGTTAACATAGTTTAGGGAATGGAGTGTAATGAATGTTTTAAATAATTTAAAATAAGATGTATTATTAAATTGGAATTATCCTTTCCATAAAGAAATGGTTAATTATTTGTTTACAGTGACATTTCATCCAAGGGAATTTTTTGTGTTTTGATGAAATATGATGTCTTAATTTCATGCATATCACATAAATTAAAACCCCATGAAAAGAATTATCCTATACATAACCTAGAGCTTGTAACCATAGTTTTTTATTTAATAATTTGTCTCTATCTTATATATGGTGATAAATTTGTAATATATAAAAGTAAAAAAAAAATTTCAGAATATATTTACCTAAAAAGAATTGATTATGACGTGGAGATGATGGTTCTAACTGATAAAGGATTATGATTTCATTATTCACTAATCATCCTGGTAAAGATAACAATGTATAAGAGGCTTTTTGTTAAAGGATAATATATAATTAACCACATTTTGTTTGTAATGTAATCCAATAGTTAATGATTTAATAAATATGGGTTTGAAATTTTTTTTTAGGAAACATTTTCTCTTTTGGGACATGTATCAGTATAGTTATCCTTATTATAAAGAATTCAGAAGTCTCATAGTGAAGGTTGTGATTTGAAAAGAAAGGTTTAAATTCATAAGTAATGAATGATTCCATAGTTTAATTTTGGTAAATAAGGCCTCATAATATTCTTAAATATGCTTTGTGAGTTGATTTATTTTCATTTGAAAAAGATATTGTTAAATCAAGCTTACAGCTCAACATTTTCCATTCATCCAAATAGGACAAAAATTTATAGAGTACTTTAGTAATATTATTGGTGGGAATTAATGGAGAAATATAGTGTTGATTTTACCATGAAATTTTTAATATGACAATATGTTAAAGTTTAATGACAAGCACTAGTGGGGATGCTTCAACCATTTCAAATACCTAAATAGAAATCGGATGATATATCTGTGGAGTATGTGGTGATATTACCAAATAAATCTCAAAGAAAAAAAGAAATTTTGGTTATTATTTATTGTTTGACTAAATATTTACATTTTATATTTACATGAGATAATATTTCATTGGATTAAATTCCCAAAAATTATCTTAAAAATATAGTCTTTTTATATGGCATCCCTTTCGCTATTGTATCTCATCATGATCCTAGATTTAGATCTAGTGTTTTTGAAAGGTCTTCAAAATTTAGTGGGTAGTGAGTTTAGTTTTAGTAAATCTTACCACTATCAATCTGGTGAATATTTAGAGTAAAAAATCAGACTTTGGAGGGTATTATCTAATCTCGATCATTGAAATATTAGGGAAGTTAGTATACAAATATTTCATTAGTGTAGTCTCTTAATTATAAGAGTTTTCATTCTATTATATAGATGGTTCTATTTATTGCATTGTATTGAAATCAGAGTTAGGATCTATAGTTTTGAGATTAAGTTAGGGAGACCTGGATTTTGGGACCTAAATTAGTATAAGGTATGGTTGAAAGGGTAAAAATTATTCTGCACCATATATGTACAGCTCAAAATGGGCAGAAAACTTATACAGATAATCCAAGGAAAGATCGTCCATTTAAGGTAGGAGACTACATTTTTCTTAAAATATCTTCATGGGAATGTCTAACATATTTTGTAATAAAGGGAGAACAAGTCTGTTTTTTATTATTTCATATTAAATTCTTGACAAAGTGTATTCTTACCAATTATACTTACAATTTATTTTAACTTAGATATATGATGTGTTTCATGTTTTTTATTAAGGAAATATTTACATGTTGCAGCTCTTGTTTTCAAACGTAAAGTAGTTCACTAGGAGGGAAATCATTATTATGAATAAAGTAAAGTTCATATTAATTATGAAATAAATCAAGTTGTTCTGAACAAGGTAACTTTCTTGGTTACTGTTCTATTTTACTATCATATAATGGAAGAATCAACATCAAAATTTGAAAAAGAAATGAGAAAAAAATAACCTCACCTATTTATCAATGAATACAATTTTGAGGGTAAAATATTATTAAGGGGGGGAATGTGAAAACCCAAGTAATTTTCATAATAAATCCATTTCATTTATAAGTAATGATTATAATTATATTTTATAGAGTCATATATAGTATAATAATTTTAAATAATTTTTCATTCAAAAAAGATATTGTTTTCTTCTAACTAAAATTTTTTCCATGAATTATATAATTATATTAAAAGGTTAAATTTATAAATTTCGAAGTTTTATTTTGATAAATTTTTTATAATTTTTGGATTCAAAAGTTCAAAATTACCTGAGGGATAATTTTTTTTTATTTTTTAAATTGAATCCATTTTTGGTTGAATAGTGATAAATAATGATTTTGAGAATAATTTCAATTTTATGAAATTGTCATCATATAAGAAAGAATTTAAATTCTTTGAGACCTATTTTATAGACTAAATATATATTTAAAAATTTAAATAAATCATCTAATATTACTATTTTGAATTTAGAAACCTATGTTATACATTTTGACATCTAAGTTATATTTTACTTTTAACAAAAACTATTTTTAATATTTCTCTTCTAATTAAGTAATATTAAGGTTACATTCATTTAGGGATTGTTTTAAAAGAAACATAACTATACCTTTTTTATAAACCAATAAATTTCAGTAGTATAAACTGTTTACATGATTTTGGTGAAATTAGTTTATGCTAAAAAGTTATTTTTCTAATAACTGTTTTTCATTTTGATTTATGTATTTTTATTAAAATTAAATTTTTCCACTTTTTAAAATTGAATATTATAAAATTATGTTCATATTTGGAATAAAAATTTTCAAAATAGTTATTCAATTCCATTTTATTATTAGTTATATAAATTAATTACATATATACAATTTTTATCACCAAGGTAAGTGTTAAAAGGGTTAAATATGGGGAGGTGAACTAAGAAATAATGATTCAGATATCACTAAAACAAATCTAAATTTGATTTAATGAATGTATCTAGAACATAAATTTTATTTTATTTGAGAATTTTTTCACTTTTTAAACTTTACCATGAGAAAAACATTTATAATATTTTAAAGATGATATTATTTACAAGAGTGACAATCCTCTCACCTGTAAAAGGGGATATCCTCTCCTCAGTTCTCTACACACAATGAAAAATTTAGCTCTAAAAATTTCTCACCAAGACTCTTTACCACATTATAGGGGTTTTGGTCTAACTAAAATTCTAGTAAAAGAATTATTTAAGAGTGATCCAATGAAAGACATATAAGGAAGAGGTAAAAGTCTTGACCAAGTTAATTCAAGTTTCAATCTTCTCCCACCTCTTCCAAATATTTTAAATTTGTATAATGAAATAAATAAATTGAATATTCTAAAAAAATTATGATGATTTTACAAAAAAAATCTATATTTTTCCTTCCAATGTAAAATTAAAATGTTGTCTACCTGTATGTGCATAATACCACCTCCATGGACAACGTATCTCATTTTTCATCACCACCTTGAATGGATGGTTATAAATATATATTTAAGGAAAATATATTATAGTTATGAAATAATTAGTTTTCTATGAAGATACAAAATTTCTACCTTATTTTCTCTCATCTATTTGAAAATGGAAGCATTGCTCATGTGCCTCTGAGGACTACAAACTCCATGAAATGGTGTATCTCATTTTTCATGATATTAATAAATGGTTGGTTCTAATATTATAATGAATGTAAAGAAAAATTATAATTATAATATATTTAATATCCTATATGTGATTGATCTATGAATCTTTTGACCATATTTAATAAAACATTGTTATTTTAAGGATTTTAAACAAAATAACCTCAAAATGTTCGGTGTAAACTTATCTACTTAGTATATAAATTAAACAAAATAAATAATGATAATGGAATAAATATGAAAAATGTTTTTATGTAAGTAAATAACTAATATATTTTAATTATTCATGAGTTTAGAGAAAATATGTGTTGAGTCAGGACTCGGTGTAAGGGAATAATCTTTAAAACATTGGTTTAATGTTTTTAAACTCTTTATCTTACATATCCATATTTTTTTAAATATTTCAGTAATTTTATTAATTTAACATAAAATATTTTTAATGGTAATTTTAATCTATTTTTTACGTAATTTCTAATGGTTTAAAAAGACTATTTTTATCATTTTCTATATGGGTCATTTTTTACATTCTTATGAAAAGTGGAAAAGGAATTTTATTTTTTAAAATTTACTTCTTAATTCATTTTCCCAAAAGTATGAACATTCATAATTATTAATCTCTCTATAAAAATTATTCTAGTGTTTTATATAATATTATATTCCAACTATTTTGAGATTTTCCACTTTTTACAATTATTTCAATATAAAATGATATTTATTCATATTTTTATGAGATAATTGAATGTGCTTTAGATTATGGTTTCAAATAAAAAAAATTAGGTTTTTATGGAAATTAATGATTTTAATTGTTTTAATCATGTTATATATCTTTAATACCATGTATGATTATGGGTCGGTCAGATATAACCCTCCAATACATTGGATAATGATATGTTATCTTGAGAAGATATGTTGGAATTTACCAAGAACTTTATTTATTTTTTATTTTTATTATAAGGGTGATTGTAAGGATAATTTACAAAATATTCTTACAAGGGTTTTCAATGTTTTCTATAAGTTTTACTGGAGTATTATTATTTCATGATATAAGAATATGAACTCACGATAAATGAAAGAATTATGATCTTCTAAACGTGAAAGGTCTATTTTTATGAAGGAAAACTATTTCTGAGTTCTCATGTTTTCTCATGAAACTATCATGATTTTGATTATGATTTTATGAATACTAAAAATTATTTTATGAAAAACTTTTAGAAATGGATTTAATTTCATACTTATGTAATTTATTATAGAGATAAAATTTTATTATTTGAAAAAAAAAAATTTCTTATATATTTTTAAGATTTTTCAAATAGACTAATTGATATCCTTACTTATTGTATCCCTTACTAAGATTTTTGTTCCTATATCAAATTTAAAAAAAAAAGGAAATATATATTCATAGGAACTATAAAAATGTTGTAAATTTAACAAATAATACTTTTTGAAATAAAAAGTATATTAAAAAATAAATAGAAGTTTAAATATAGTGACCTTTTTTGAAGAAGAAAAAGTACATTGCGTTGAAGTGTAAACTTTTTTATGTAATGGTTTTCCTAATTCTCATGAACATGAAACATAAAGGTTAATATAACTATAATAATGTCATACCCTTGTTTTAAACTAGGTAAATATGGGTTAATTATGTTATAGGGTTTTATAAAATAAGTAAAACACATCATGGATTATTGGATGTTTTTTGATGGTGTATTTTAGATATGTTTTTCAAAATATATAAATGGATATATTTTTTAGATGTGGAATATTTTTATATTTTTCACTATGAATTTCAACATGTTTACTAGACATGATATTTTTATACTCATCATATCATGGTTTAGTTAATTGGTTCATGAATTAAATTTCTAAAGATATATTCAAAAGGAATAAGTTTTGAGATAAATGGGAAGGTATTGACTCTATTTTTAGTTTCCAAAATAGATTGTTTTTACAAGATTAATATAGTAAGTGATGGATTTACTAAATTTTTATGTATTTTTTTATTTTTTACATCAAAATTTTTCACTTAAGGGGAAGTGAGTTCTTATTTTTTATAAGAGTGGTGAGTATTCATTCTTTTGAGAGGTTTTGAACTAAGAGAGATTTTGAATTTAATATAATCATTGAACAAGAAAATAACATAGCTTATTTTTGTACACTAGAAAATTCCCATTGTTATAATCCTTGTACATATCAAAATGTTGTTAAACTATAAAAAAATTATTTTATCATTATACTATATCTCTTTTATATTAAGTGAGTAATATCTGTGTTCTCATACTAATCATATAACATGATCATTAAGGAGAACAGTTTAAATTTAATATTCCTTGATTTGCATATCACCAAGGTTTCATCTCTTTTATGACTAACAAATTGATGGGAAACATGAGTAAGATTTGAAAACACTAAAAACAAATTTATTAACACTTTATATGGAATAATATTCAAAATATTAATATATCTTCATAATTTGGAACCAATTATATATATTTTATCGTGCATTATGAGGTAAAATTAGACTGATCTCAAACATTTGGTATTATTCACCAAACATTCCCCACCAATCTCTCTTTATCTTGGTAAATAAATTCCTAATCTTATAAGTTCCTTTTTTGGATAAAATTTATGTTAATAAATTCTCAAATATAGATATTTTATAAAATGTTTCCAAGAATTAAAATTTAATATTGATTTGTTTGAAATTATAAAGTAACTTTGTATTCTTTATAGTAAGTGTAAAATTGAATAAATAATAAATAAATGGAGATGATGGTATACATGGATGTCATATAACTCTATTCTTAAAAATTTAGAAATATCTAGATGAATCCTCATCTCATTTATCTTTTTATACACTAGTATCATTTGAATCATCCATTATAGAATTATGTTTACCTTTTCAATACCTAATAAACCTTTTGACTTCTCTTATACTGACCTATGTAATAATATTTTTAACTAAAATGTGGATTTTCTACTTATTTTTTGGAGGAATACCCTTTCAACGTTATTATTATTAGATAAATAATTCTCCATTCCTTGTTTTAATATTTTCAATTACAGAGATATATGATATATAGATCTATATAAAACCATTTTTTGTTGTAATGTAATTAAAAAATGGTCATATATAATGGAAATAGTTTTAGATATAACATAATTGAAAGTTTTCTAAGGATTATTCTTTAGGGTAAGAACTATGGGAGATCTCTTACATGATGAGAGTTTCCCATTATCAGAGGAATAAATTAACTAATATGCGACATCAATTTGTGAAGAAACCTGGTCATCTATATCAAGAGGATAATGTTTTTGAATGGTTAAAGAATAATTTTTTAGGGATGGACCTAAGATAAAAGGTAAAAATGTGGTATTAGAAGCTAGGAGAGTGAAATTTTGGAATATATCTTCAGTGGGTGACATGGGTGATTGAATAACCTAAGTTTTCCATTAAAGGATATGTGTGGAATCTTGCAAATGGATTCTTTGGAGATGTGTTCTTCCTTGAGGTGTTTGGGTAATAAAAACATGTAATGACCCAAATATCTATTTTCCATTACTTTAAAATGTTTTTTTGTTGAAAAATAATTTAATGGGTGATGAAATTATTTGGTGTAAAAATATATTCTGAGATGCGCTCAGTCACGATTAGTCTTACTTCAAAGTGTAATCTCCAATAAAATGGTGGTTGGGGTCTTTTTGTTGAAAATATTTTCCTAGAAACCCATCCTTATGAGGTAACCACTCATGCATATCTCGAGTTCCTCGGTGTTCATAAGACAATGAGTATAATCATTGATCTAGTCATGTGTGTTTATTAAGGAGGGTGTTATTGGATGGTTTAGGATATCAAATGTGGTTATTAAGAAGGTTTTGTGTAGTTGTTGAGAAGGACACATATTGTTGGTTGAAGAGGGTGTTTGTGGTTATTGATAAGGTCACATCTAGTTTTTAATATGGGTGTGTGTGGAGGGATTCACCAATAAATCTATGCATACATATATAAAGACATCTATCCATATTCTTCTATAATTTAATGAATTTTTTTCTAAGGATTTATGGGATTATCATTAACTATATTTTAGTTCCAAAAAATACCTCCCCCCTCGAAATTCGATTTGTTTAGAATGAGAAGGATATAATTCAATGAAATATATATATTTGTAATTAATTATGTCTTACATTGGTCTATATTCTTGTGATGATATGTGTGGGAACACTACTAGAAATTTGGTTTATTATGTTGTTAGAAATGAAGGATCATGATCTATTTGAAAAGAGAAATTTAATGTGTAATTTTAAGGTTCGTGTGGACCTCACTTATATATATGGTGGGCCACCTCAATAATTCATATTGAACATGGGGAATTCTATTGATTGGGATCTATATTTTTATCAAAATTCTCCATCATTCTCGTCTTAATCTTCTATAAGTCAAATATTTCTCCTACAAATCTATATCCTTAACATTGTAACACGTTGATATTTTTTTTATTTATTCTAATTTAAATAAACATTGAGTTGAATACAATGTTTCACAAGAAATGCTGAACTATAATGAACCATGAAATATTTTTATTAAGGTAAAATATTATAATTCCAGATATAAATTAATAAATTATTAATATTAAATATGAAACACCATTAACAAAAATATAATAGAAATAAAACTATAATAAAATAAAAAGACCATGAATATGAAATCCTAATACACAAAGTTTTCTTTGATGATTATACCTCTAATTATAAATATAAAAATAATGAAGAAACTAGAAATATAAATACATTTTAAAAATGAAGTAAATGAATAGGATTAATGATTTTAATAAATATATTTAAGTCTTTATATAAGAACATTATATAATCATTATACATATAGTTGTTACATATGTGTTCATTATACATATAGTAATTGGACATATTTCCATTGGATATATGGCTATTAGATATCGGGTTTTCATATATACTTCTATCAAATAGGTATATTAAATTTTTGGAAGTGTTCATGATAATTTCAAAGTAATATAATTGAAAAATAATAAATAATTATAGGATGAAATAAAAAGTTAATAAAAATATTATAAAAAAATATGTATTTTTTAATTACATTTTATTATTATTATTATATATAATGAATGGTATTATCTGTTTATAAAATTAAATTATAGATTATTATAAAAATAGATTGATAAAATTGAACATTTAGAAGATAAAAAATAAATGGGATATGATTAAAATAATTTAATACTAAAAATGTATACTTTTTCAAGGAATTAGTTATCTAAGATTTGTGTATTTTTATCTTAAAAAATAAAATTTATCACTTTTAAATGATTGTCCTAATAATATTTAATGTTTCAATGTATTAACAAATATATTTACACTCATTTAATTAGAAATTGATATGAAATAATATTGACAACACTAAAAGAATTCATTTCTCTCTAAAAATAGTTTTTTTATAAAATTTATTTTTTTCATTTAATATTTAACATTATATTATTTGGAAATTTAATTAGATTAAATTGAGTTTAAATTATTAATCCACATGTCAGAATTAGGTAAGAGGGTCAATTTCATATTTAGGTATAAAAATATGTTACCGAGGTGAATATTTCATGAAATCGGTAAAATGTAAATTATAGTATATGTTTAAAGTGATGTATAAAGATTATAATAAAAAAAATAAAAGTTTATAATGGGGATAATATAAATAATAATTTGGTATATCCACTTATAGTTCCAATTTTCATTTAAAAATGGCCTCCCTTAACCATTAAGTAATGAGAAATTTCAAAAAATGCCACTCAAACTAACTGATAAAAGGAAATATCCCCCACCACTTACAAACCACTAATATACTTCAGTTATATAATTAATCCCTTCCATTGTTTCTATAATAAATAACCATTTAATGTTTTGGTTCTTCTTTTCCTGTGAATGATTCATAAATCCTTTATTCTGAAGGAACCTATTTCAAGAAGAATAAAATTCATCAAAATAATTATCTAAGTTCTAATAAAAATTATTCAATTACATTATTATATCAGATATTTCCAAATATAATTATAAATTATAATGATTTTCAATTAATATAATTATGATTATGTAAAAATTATATTAATTTTATATAACACTAAACTCTTACTCATTAATTTGTAAAACATATTCTTGTTTACGTTGGTTCAACCACCATAATACTTTTCTTCATAAATAATTATAAATACATTAACACTGATAATATATGCTATTATGGAGTTACATGTGTGATGAATATGCATCTATAAGGGTGATGTAAAACAATAATGTATATTAAAAATAAACATTTTGATATTGGTAAATTACTCTAAATAGGATCATCATGGGTTCCATTCTCATGAAACATACCCTTAAATTCCATGAAATAAACATGTGAAAAAATAAATCAATGAAGAAAAATTATTCCACTACATTGACTAATATATTAATTATGAACATTTTATTCAAGAACATGTATATATGTTTCCATTATGAAACCTGTATGAAACAATCAAAATTAGTAACTAATGAAAATGAAAATAAAAATAAATAAATAATAAAAAAATAATAATTGATTATAATTTAAGATTATAAAAGGTAATATATATGTATAAGGTTAAAAAATAAGTGATTAATATATTCATCTTTATTATTCATGAGGTTAAAATTACTTATTGGAAGTCACGAGTAATGGTAAGGGTTTGTCATCTCAATTTACCTTCATTGAGATATGCTCGGTATTAACCACTTTTTTTCTTTTTTTTGTATGGTATGTAATATCCCATGGATTTATTATATAATAAGTTTCACATAATTAAATGGAATTACAAATAAATAAAATGTTCTATCTTTCAAGGGGTTTTTATTCAAAATGTTATCGAACTCGTATGGGTTTCTTTTCCAGTCTCACTTTGAAATAGAGATTTTTTATAAAAAAAACATCAATGGAATGAAATAATATGTTCATTCTATATAAATTCATAAGTATTTTATTTTCCTCTACTTATTTAGGTCCCTCACATGAATTATTACCATTTCATCTTCTATTGGATTATAATTCACCTGAAATGATTCTTTTTCTTAATCGACATTATCTCTTCTATTCAATCAAGAATCATTCTCCATTATGTACATGTATTTCACATGATTTTATAAATGTCCTTATATCCACATATATGACTTCTAAAGGTAGTTTTATATTGAATTTAACATATTTTTAATATATGAATGGAATATTTGTTGACATTTTAAAGATGGTAACTTTCTCCCATATGGTTCATCATTTTTATTTTGAATCATCCTTTTCATGTCATCATAATTCCTCTAATGATTATTTATTAAATTTGTCATTATTTTTATAAAATTTTAGTTTGATCAATTATTTCCTTAAAAAATAAAATTTATCAAATAGTAACAGATCTTTCTTCTTATTTTTTTAATAAAATTTTATAAATATGTTATTAAGAGTTTTTCATCTATATTGATATCTTTTAATATTTATTATGTTTCACCAAGGATATGATATAAAGATACTATCTAAATTATTTCTATAGATGGATTATGATCATAACATATGAATATATTCATGAAACCTATTTCATTATCATTTTTAATTAATCTATTACAGAATTAGGAATTTTTTCATGTTCATGTGGCACATATATATATGGTTTTTCATTTTTTGATGGGTGGGCTTGATATTTTATAGCCCTATAATGCATTAAGTAAATATTTATATCTCTTGATGTTAAATTGAAGCGAATGGAGATAAAACTCACTCCACTATGGGACTATATGCACTATGTTTAAGGGAATGGTGAGTCTACCAAATCTACTATAAGAATTTTTCACTATATGATGACTTCCTTGGATATAAACCTTAACATACAAAATGATTTTTCTATTTTTATATATATTATACATTCTTATTCCACAACTCCAGGTAATGAAACATTTCAATGCTATGTTTTCATAGATCAGGATTATTTACTCTTGTTTCCACACTCCTATGACTCATGTCTTATGTTATTTGAAAATCCTTATGTCATAACTCATGATTTATGATATTTGTCTTATTGGGTATGATTTTATTATGTTCATTCATCACGATTATATTCTCATGCCCAGAAGTGCATCATACTATCACTCATAATATTTGATTATTATCTCTTATTTTTACCATTTCGGAGTATTTGAGGTCACCCTTTTATTATGATTTCATTACACTTGTTATAAAGAAAGTTATTATGTATGATGTGTCTAGAAGGGTACCATGTGTGAATACTATTTATTTGATATTTTTAATACTTTTTGTGAAATAAGTTGATTATTTATCTAATCTTCAAATACATTAAACCTATAGATTGTATTTATATGACTTATTAGGATATATAATATGTATTTATGTAAAATTTTGCAATATGTATAAATTTTATGGTCTAGAGGTCTTAAAAATGGTGTGTTTTAAATATCTTTGTAGGATCACTATTCTAGGTATGATATGTTGGGTAAAAGGATTATAAAAATAATAATTCATTAAATTGTTCACTGTTACTTATTCCAATCTTAGTTCCTTTTACCTTTTTAGTATGCCTTATCTTTTTTTATATTCCTAATACATTACTATATTTCATATATAAATTATCCAAATAATTAATCATGATATCTATTGATGCTTCCAAAACTCATATCCAAGTAGAGATTGATGACTTTGAGCTTTATTCATGGCATATTATTTCACTATATCACTAAGTCATCTAAATATTCCTAGGAAAAATCCAAATCAATTTTTCATTGTCGAATAGGATTCCTTTATATGGGATTGGCCTTCTTTGCGATGTGTCAATTTCATAATAAATTGTCAACCACCCTTTATAGTGGTTTACATCATCAAAAATTCATACATAAATAAATCTATATGTCAAATGGCTTATCACCTATTAAACTTTTAGGGTGATTCATAAAACATAGTTATTTCTCTGGGAACAATGAATAACTGTAATCAAATATATTAATATATCATTTTAGAATATTCAACAATCAAGTTATTCACTATATAGATTCATAAGAAGGGATGTGGTCTTTAATGGTATCTTTTTCTAGAGGGAATGATTCTAAAGAGTGTCCATTATCATATTGGTTAAATCGAAGTTGTAATAAGTTTGAAGTACAATTAAAAGCTATATGGATGTATGTAGAAATTTAGAATTTTTAGTTTTCATTCTTCCATCATCCTAATCACATCCCAAATTTAATTAGTCAATAATGCACTAAAACCAACACTTTCCATTTATCACAAGGGGAAGTCATAATAAACCTCTAGAAAATCATAAAATCATAGGAATTCACATACCTAGTGAAATGTATTATGAATTTATCCCCATACAAGTTTTTTGGGAAGATGCTAAGAAAACTCTCTCTTTGGACAGGGAGTTTTTATAATTGGTTGAAATTAAGTTGAATAATAAATTACATTCAATTTTGAGTATCCATTTTATCACTTGTTTTAATATATTTTTATCCACTCATGGGTCAAGGTTAAAGGAAAAGAGTCTGAGGATCTTTCCAAACTAACATGCTCATAGGTCCTAGAACACTTATTGTTTTATTATAAAGAAACATCAATATATGATTTAGGGTTTCAATACCATATATGAATTATCCTTAGGACTTATACTGGAAGAAAATTTTGTGATGATTCTTAGTAGATAGATATTACAAACCTAAGATACTAATAAAGTGGTGAGGACCAATACCATTATTATGGTTATATATATAACATCAGGGAAACAAGTAAATCTTGTTGCATTAGTCTTAGAAATTTATCTCTAGGTTCCAAGTCATGTCTAATGGGTTGAATCTCCACATAGGACTTATAGCCTGATATAATTATTAAATGGTTCGATAACATAACACCTTAATGTTTCTTTATATAGGAATACCATATTATATCCCTCTTTTGAATTTAGAAAAACATTTTTGGATATCATGGGTGTATTACTGATAATCATGGATTCACAAGTTCTTTGAATTCACTTTGGTATCACAAGTTTTTTTAAATTTTCTTCAAATTAATATCCGTTTGTATAAAATATCATTCTAGGATTGGGTGGTCATAGTACAAGTCAATGAGATTCCAATTTATGATTAGTATTCATCGTATCAATTTTTTCATAAATTTATGTCTGTGAAAAGGTTTTCTCATCTTTCTATTATAGGGTACTTGATAAGTAACACCATGTGATCATGAAATAATTATTGTTAAGGATAATCTATGAGGATTTCTATGTCTAGATCAAAAAATTTCTAATTGATGCTCAAATCGAATTGTCTCTAGAAAATTCTCATGCATTGGATGTATGTTGTCTTGGTGTAATACTAAGAGGTTTCATTTATTATATATAAGGTTCACCTTTCTAATCCATGGGACAATATTTTTTGTGATAGGTAAGAAATAAAATTAGTATAATGACTTCATTTAGTTAAATTATTCAGTTTATAAGGTGTAGGCTCTATCTATATGGATAGATCAATTAACCAAATATCACATACCAGGTACTATATTTTGTTCCTTCATATAGATATTAAATTATAGAGTTTTTCCCCTAATAAACTATTGTAATAAATGGAATGGATGTCTATAAGAATTATTTCATGCAACACCGCCAAGGATCCCAACTGTTCCAGACACCATAGAACTCATTACAACCATAGTATTTTAGGGAATGTTCCTCTTATTATGGAGTCCTTGTCTCTATTCCCAATTAACATTTCATCAATTATCTAGATAACATTTAGGTGGTCTCTATAATTCTAGTGTAAATTCATGTATTAGAGGATTAAGAAACTCTACGGATGAATCCAATGTTTAAAACAATGTAATACATTAAAGGGTATGGAAAAATATTCGTGATTTAATTACTCAGACTACCCTGGATGAAATTAGTGGTAAGTAAAACTACATATTTCATCCATTTATAGGTTTAAGAGTAGACATATCTTATTATTGGGAACCATATACCATTATTCAAAGGATTATTATTATTTAAAAATAATTATTCACTCTTGAAGAATATATTAGTTTTGAAAAAAAATCAATATACTAATTTTTTTGAGTAATTAAATTGATAACAAAAACTATATGAGGCAAAATTATCTCATCTTTAAATCTATATGGTTGACCAAACAACATAGAAAAAATAACAAGAGTATCACTTAACAACTAAAAAATGAAGTTAATGAAAATAGAGATAGTCGTTGGAAATATTTGGAAGGGGTATTTGGAATAAAGTACAAATATTGAGATGTTTGGAAAATTAGTTGATGTAAAATATTCCAAATAGGTTGAACTTCAATTATTAATTGATACTTTCAATAAATTTTTAGCTACCATGGAGAATTATGAAAACCAGTTATTATAATAGCTTCATTATTTATCTCAAACTTTATTCTATTCTAGTTTTTCATTAGAATAATATATTATATGGATGTAATCAATAATTTTTTTCAAATAATTACATGATTATTTTATCTTATAAAATTTTATATTTTATTTATACGAAATTTATTTCATCTCAAAATTAAATCTTAATAACTTATATATGTATAAAAGTATAATATTATAGTATTTTAATCTATATAAACATCAAATAGTAATGGATTTAATAAATAATAACTTAAAATAAATTATTTAATGATGAAAATAAATGATCAACCTTTTATCTTTTAAGGTATGTTCTCTTGGAAAGATATTGTATAGTCACATTCATTTACTAAAAGGTGTCTAGGTCATTGACTATAACCAGAAAAATATTATTTTTAAAACCTAAAAACTCCACGTACTATGGTAATTAGGTACAAACCATAGAGAAGAAATAGTTTATGTGACTAAAAAATAAAAAATTTATAAAAAGAAAAAAAACAAAAATAGAAGAAGTAATGGTGAATGTGTGAAAATAGTGGTGGTATAAGGAAAAGAAAGGGGGATAAATATTTTATTAATCTAACGGAAATAAATAGGATTAAATTTATATCAACGGAAGCTACTCTCATGTAAAGTTAATAGTATAAGTTTTGAATTCATGGTAAGTAGGGATTTAAATTCTAAACTATAATTAGATAAACAGCCATGTTAGGGAACTCTCCTAAGAACAACTATGAGAAAAAACACAAGATAAGATTCTTCATTATAGAGAATATAACTACCAAAGCCTTTTACATTTTAGTATTGTGGTTTTAGTTACCATGTTAAAATAAACTATTCATTTCAATTGTTATAACATGGATTAGAGTGAAAAAAATGCTCATAAAGATGAAAGAGGTGAATTCTGGATGTAAATAAAAATAGACATCTATGATTAAACTGATGTGAAAATAGGTCAAATGAATTTCAACTCATCTAATATAATTCCCTAAAATATATTAAGTACTCATATTATCAGTAGCAACAATAATATATTTTAGTGAAAGAATCTCATCATATAATATAGAAAATAAGAGAATGGAAGAATATGATGCTCTATTTAGATCATCCTTTTACTCCATCTCCAGCACTACTAAAATCTTCCACTAACTTCACTATATACTCTAGTACATACCCCCTCAATCTCATACTTCCTATAGTTAATGATTGGGACTAGTTGTGTCCCTTTAATCCTCCCCACAAGAATATGCATACCCCCATTATGTGCAAGTCCTCCAAAACTAAATCAGATGCTAAATCCAAAATCACAACCAATATCACTAAAATTAGCTTTAGCCAATGGGTCAATGTCCTCCATGTGGCATTCCCTAATGTTCATCACCTTCCTCATAAGTGACTACAAGAAAACACTTCTAACCAAATTCACTCCCCTGCATGAAATTATCTTTAGCATAATTTAATCTAAATGAGTTTCTAGATATATCAAGTAGTTTCCTAGATGGATATTGACTATCCCAAAGGTTTTAATTTTTAATTAAAAAAATTGGGATGAAAATTTAATTCAAAGCATGGAATAAAAATAATAATTAAATTATTTCTAAAATGATCAATAAAAATAGAATACGCTATGATAAATAATATTCAAATAGAAACATTGAACTTATAATCATTAAAAAACAAAAAAAAATCAATATATTCATTGAATTGAATTTTCATCATAGTTGTAAAAATATTTATTAATTAATCATTTAATGTTCATTTTGATATTAAAAACTCCAATTAATACCTATAAATTATGTGTTAACATGTCATAAAAATTAACCTCATCAAATTAGGCGTACATAAGATTTTGTTAAAACCCAAGCAATCTATTAGTGAAATTAAGTTGAAGAAAATAGATCTCAACACTTATAAATGAAGTGTCGTAATAAATGTTTTTCAAAAAAATATTCCACAATAAACCTTATCAAGTTATAAAAGTGATTAACCTCTTAATATTAAATATTTTTAATAAAAATTATATTTCTTATTTTAAAAATATGATTATAATTTGAAATTTTGGAAATAATTAAATACAACTAAATTTCTATCCAACTGAATCTTGAAAACTTCTTTTACCTCCAAGAAAATAGACAAACATAATTTAGGATCTCAAAATAATCTAAACATGCATTTGTTTGGGAAATATATGAAAATATAGGAGAATAAATATCCCATATATATACAAAAGAATAACAAATAAATATTTCAACTTGAATTACGATTTTCATTTCATAGTCCCTATGGATTCATATTAAATGAATTCAATTGATTATAAAACGGTTAGAATTCAATGATAATTGTAAATAATATACCTAAAATTTTACTAAAATAAATGAAACACTCTTATATTTTATAAAAAAAAATTTTAAAAGTGAATTTAATATTATTTATATTTTTATTTTCATGCAACACTAATTTTAACTTGAGTTAAATGAAATACTGAGTCCAGTCTACATTGAACACAACACTGAGCTTATCTTTCATTACACTCAACACTAGGTTTAAATAAAAAGTGAAATTTTAAAATATTTTTAAATAGTTGTTACTTAGACATTGTATTGGAGGTTTTTAATAAGATTAAATAAACAAAAAATATGGTTTACACATGTATATAAAGTAAATTCTTTGGTGGAATGTTAATTAGAAATGAAAATAAAACTCTTCTGATAATAAAAGGAAATCCTTATGGGAAAAAAGATTTTATGTGCAAAAGTGTGTGTTATATCAATAAATTAATGAGATTATATTTGATTAATTATTTTAATGAAATTTATTTATTATATGTTCAATAATTTTTTAAATTAATATTATATGTTTTTCTAGTCAATAAATAATAATATATACAAGTTTATGCTTAAAATTTTTTTTTTCTAAAATGTAGTTCTGTCATCTTTCTCACAATTATAAAAAAATTATATATTTTAACTTTTAGAAAATTAATTTGATAAAAAACCTCAATTTTTAATCATAATTTGAAAATAATATTTGGGTGGTTCTTTGTGATTTTTCAGTAATGTTTCTTTTTTAGGAATAGTAAAGAATACAGAATTTTAATTGAAAACTTCTTTTTAGTTTAAATAGTTCATGAAGTTAAATTATATTTTAATTTTTTTTTAAGTAAAATTTGTTCAATTATATATTCATTAATAAAATTTATAACATTTGTATAAATTTCATTTTTAATTTTTATATAAAAACATCTCAATATTTTGAACATTTTCACTTAAAAAACTTGCTTTCACATTATATATATGGGATTAATTTTAAATTAAATTTTTCCACTTATATGAATTTAATATGTAAAAATTTATTACATTTTTGGGAATTTAATAATTTATATTATCTAATAAGTTCAACTTAACATTTTACCAAAATAAAAAGTGATTTTAGTAAAAAATAATTATCATGGTTGAGGTAAAAATGGATTTAGCAGGGGGTTAAATTAAAAACGTAAGGATAAAAATAACCTATAAACTTGTATAAAAAATATTTTTTGGAATTATTTTCACCATTACATCTCTAATGTTATTTAATGGTCTACATTTTTCCCTTTTGACATATTAAAAATGTTTTAGCTCTTTATTCTTTTCAAAAATAAAAAGTGTGTCATCTCCCTGCTTTTAAAAGGCCACCCAATCTCCTCTATTATTCACAACTTAAAACAATTTTGGTTCATCCAATATAATCCCAAATCACTTCACTAAATACCTTCCCTCATTCTATAAGAATTATTTTGTTTATAAATCCATCCAAGGTTTGATTTTAGTTTAAACCTAAGTAGGCTACCAAAACAAAAGTTAACGTTCGTCAATAAGTGTTTCTGTTTTATTTTTTAATCCACCCTATTTAATTATTATAATACGATAATATATAATAACCATATTATATTAAATATGTGAATATTTTTTTATGTTAAGGCAATCATCTACAACCATATCCACTTCCATCAAATGGTTATGAAATTATCACTCTTGTGTATGGTGGACTACCGCCTCGCAAACCAGTGTTGTTTGTTTTTCTATTAACACCTATCACGGTTGGACTTAATGATATATTTTTTTGTTTTTATATTATATTTATGATGTTATTATTATTATTTAATTTATATATCACAAATACCATCATGCTTTAAATTTTTTGGTAGTACGATAATGTCGCTCGTCTATACGGCGGACTACCGCCTTGCGAAGCAATGTGACTCTTCCATACTATACATTGTATGTATTAGAGATATTTATAATCAAATTATGTTATATTGTTGACATAAAATTATTATTTAATTATAATATATTTATTACATTTATTTCTTTCAATCCAATAAGAAAATTGAAAAATAGTTCTTGTGTACATATGACCTACAGTCTCCATAAATGGTGTATTTCATTTTCTAGAAGTACATTTTATGGATTAATAAAAATATATGTATAACAACTATTTATGATATTTATGTCATGGTTTAAATTATTGATTTTATGGAATCGTGATCAAATTAAATGTAACACCCCAATATTATTAAAATAAATATAATATTGAATGCAAGAAACACCGAGTCTCTACAAAACACCGCATTCTTATAACATAGCTAGTAAACATAATTTTACCACCCATCTAATTTTAATTTCAAAAATCTGACACACACGGTTGTGATGAGTAAGTCATTTAGATACTGATATAACCAACTTAATTTTTGGTGAATATTAACATACCCTTATGATTAGTAACATTTACCTTATGAATAGTGACATAACCTTTTGAATAGTAACCTCACCTATGATAGTATATATATAGGATTTAAGTTAAAGTATTATTTACCTATGTTTTGGAATAAGTAAATAAATGTTTTAAAAACTGTATTTTTCAAGTAAATTATAATTTTAATTAAAAATTAAATTAATCATATTTATAAAATTATTTTTGAGAAATGGACTTCATTTTTGGATTCTACACATCAAAAAATGGTTAAGGTGAATTTTTTGGATTTTACTGAAATACTTGAATTGTTTATGAATTGTAAAATATTGGATTTACTGTATATATACATTATCAATTTAATTCATTATTATTAGCATCATGGTTGATGTATTCACACATGGTTAGGACTAAAATTCATATATTACTATTCTTGGTCACAAGAATCAATACTATTGGTTCTATTTTGAAAAATAATAAAATAATGAGTAAAATAATGGAAAAACCCTCCTCTCCTACACTATAACCCCCCCCCCACTCCATTTTCTCTTCACTCCTCTTAATCCCTCGTACTTATATACATTATACTAAACTATCCTCCCATGCTCCTCCCTCACAACCACTATCCCTTGTTCTCATAAAAAGACAAAACCCTCTTCCCTTAAGAAGCTCTTAAGGAAGGTTAATTCAAGAGGTAAAAATCCACTTTTCTTTTCTTTAATTTTCATGTTCCTTTGTTCTCTTTTATTAACTAAACTATCCAAATAAAAATGATATAAAAACTCCAGTACCACATATGTATGGGAATTTTGTTATTATAATTGGATAATTCATCTTCATCTCTCTGTTCCTCCCCATTTATGCTAAAAATGAAACACCATCTAACATGTGTTTATTTATCACATTTCGGGAAAATGATGCTTTCAATTTGATTTACCTTATTAAAATCTGGTCAAGAAACCATTTTTATGGTTTAACCAGACTATTATATATTTATTTTATCTTATTTAATGTTCTACAATCCTTATTCACTCATGATGTAAAATAATAATACAAAATAAGGTAATTGTGAGAAAAATCGCCAAATTAATCCATGCGTTTATCATTAATATTTTATATAATGATTCAAATTAACTTGAAAAAACCAAATTAATTTTATAACCATTTAATATTATTAATTTTCACTAATAACATATAAAAAAAAATTTTACTTCAACTCCCATCTTACATGAACTACCATACTCTTTTATAAGTTAGTTGGTCTTGAATTTTATGAAAACGAGCACTCATGAACAATGAAATTAAATCCTTTAACCCATATAAAAGGCCATGAATGAAATTAATAAAGTCATAATAAAAAAATTAATTTATAAAGGGTTCTTAAAATATTAATTCATAAACCTAATTTGGTTATTCAGGTCATTATGATCTAGCAAAGAACACCCTCAGATTTAAGGTAAGGGATCCTCTCTCACTTTTATTCAAGAATCCCCACTATGTTGTGTCATTTTATTTTTAATTTATAATGATGTGGTATGTTTTATCACCTTAAAAATACTTTTCTTATGATATATAAAGGATGTGATACCCCTTTAACTCTCATTAATCCCTCAAAAGAACACATATTACCATGCCGAAATGTTCGTAAGGGTTTCTTCATCTCAATTCCATTTTTTGTGAGATATTCTGTATTCACTACAATTAATTGTGTATGTGGTATGTAATGTTTCATATCATGAATCTATTTATTTTCATTATATTCAATGTATCATTTTATGATTATTAATTTTGGGGCATACGATTCAATCGATTATCATGTTGTGATTATTTTCTACCTGAACCTCTATATTCATTCAAGTTGCTCTTATTCTCTACACACATCAATGAAATTATTATTTAATCTTATTTACTCCTCATAAATTATGTTAAAATGTTATATATATGTTTACTAATTATAATCCTTCATTATTTTATGTGGAGTTACATGTTTTAAAATAATCTTTCAAAACTTCTCCCGAAATGCAAGCCCAGTTGAAGGAACTTCTCAAATTCTTACCTATTTTAAATTTCACACTATAATATATATTAAGCTATATTAATCTTCCAAAAATCACACCTTTTAACATTAAAAATATATATTGGTTCATTTCTTGTTTTATGAAGGAAAACATGACTTTTTTCTTCAAAATATGTTTAATGAATTCCTTAAACTGCATTAAAATGTTTTAATTCTAAAGCTTCTTTAAAAACACCTTTTACATTATTTCAAATCATTGATACATCATTTATTCCTATAATGTAATCTAAATGACCTACACTTTTCTTTTATAAGATATACATGTTTACAATCTTATTTCATAATAAATACAAATGATTTTCAAAAAGAACTCTTCTTTCCAAAGTAAAAAAGGATTTTTCTCATCTCACTTTAACTTTTATGACATATATGATTTGTTCACCACTTATTTATTTCTAGTGGTGTATATAATTACCTTTGGTATAACATATAAAGGGTATCTATATTCTCATGATATTCTAAGGGATTATGATTTTTATTTTTCAAGGTGGTATGGGACACTTTGGAATGTTTAAGGATTATTTTCTCAAGGATTTTTCAATGGTATCATTTAAGAGTATCTTCATATATGTCAACGTATGTTATTGAATCTTTTAATTCATTGAGGTTTATATCCTATGTTATCATCCACCATGTTTATTAAATGGTTTATGATTAGTTTGATTATCGATGTCCTATCTTGAAACCATTCACCATGTCACTCTGAATGGTTAGTGTTTATGATTAATAGTGGGGGGAAGTTATTTACATTTGTGTATATCAGTTTTAATATGAATGTGTATGTTGTTTATGTTAATACCAATTTATAAGATGAATTCATTGGACTTATTAAGTGTTGGGTGGGGCCTGATATAGCCCCCCGATGCATCAGTAGGTCTCATGAGACAAACTATGGTCTCGGAACGAGGCCTTGAAAAAATTAATATTTTTGTTCTTGGTATGAGGCCTTGACGGTATCTTTATGAAGTCTCATATTATACATTCCCTCATTATGAAACTATTAATTGAAATTTCATGTGGGTTTTTTGCTAGTAGAATACCCATTATTATTATTTATTTCAAAAATATTTACTCAACTCATATTCCTACCATAATGTGATCAAGTTCATTTTTAAAGGAATGTTTTTTTAGTTATTCACCATGCCTAATGTTTATGTTTATGATATCTTCCATTGTATTGCTTACCCTTAATGATCATTTGAGCTTACACATTTTTTATGTTTCATTTTATCAGGACAGGAAGGAGTTTATTATGAGTGTCCTAGAGGGATAAACTTATAGTTGTGGATGTTCCCTAATAAACTTATATGTTGTTTTTTATTTCAATCTGTAAGGTTGTACTATATTGTTTCCAAAGATATTAAAATACTTAGTCCTTCATGATGCATATTCCTTGTTTATATTCCAATGTAGAAAAATAAGTCACCGGCTTCAGGAAACTATATTTGGGTCCTTATAGTTGGTATCAATGGAAGTTTAGTAGAAAATTTGGAAACTAGATATATAAAAAGTAGTTTATTCAACAAAACCCTAAGATAGACATTGGGGATAAGAATACAAGGACATCTTAGAATTTTGGAAAGGAATAGATTATGTGGTTTATCATGAAAATACATCCATATCTGGATATGAGTAAGTAGAGGTGGCTCTGGCATAGATGTATCTAGTGGTAAAACCCAAAAACACCACTTTGAGATAAACTCAAATGGGAACAGGCGCACGACAACGTGCCTTACTACACTCTTGGTTCGACACTCCTAGGGGATATACTTTGGTAAATTCATAATATTATTACAAACCATTATGAAGGATTTTTTCCCCAATCTGACAAAATTATATGGTTCTTGGATTTTTAATGCATAAATTTATGTTATGTGTTATACCATATTTATAGATATAGAGAGTTAATAATTTTATGAGCTAATATATTATATATAATTGATTAGAAATGTCACCTAGAAGTAGTGAGAACTTTACCAATGCACATGATGAAAAGAGTAATAAGTATCATATGTCTTATGGTATTAATCCATCATTTCAATGGAAAATAGAATCCCATGTGTCCTCGTCATATGAGAATATAGTATCACATGTTAACAAGGTATGTAAAGAATTCTATGAGCCCTATTGATTGGAAGGGACGCAGAAGAAAAAGAGGATAGTAGAGAAAATTATGGATAAAAGATGAAGGTAAAGAAGGGTTTTCCAACATGTGATAACTGTGGAAAGAATCATCATGATAAATTCATAAAGGGAATTAGAGTTTTTTATAAGTGTGAAGAAAAAGGAAACCAATTTCTTGATTGTAAGGGTAAGAAAATGGATTGAAATGTACAATGATTTAACTACAAAGAGATGGGACACTATGTGAATCAATTTCCAGAGCATTAAAGTAATGTGTCCCAAATGATGTTACTGGATAATGATCAATTTGTGATACTACTGTAGATGAAGTGGAAGGATTAATAATCCTCATTAATAATCATGTCATTATAATATTTTATGAGAAATGTACTGGTTATATGAATTATATAATATATTTGAATTGTACTTCAGTAATATTTCTTTAAGTATTTGAGGTCATATGATGAATTTTACCAAGGATAAGTGACTTAGTAGAAGGTTAATATCTTGAGAAATAATATGGTTTAGGGAAATATATCCCTAAATATATTCTTGATTATTAATATAATGATGAATAAATGATTGATTTGGATAAGTGTTGACTACATCAAAAAATATTATTGACTTATACACAAGTGGTTATGATATCATTGGTATAGTTTACAAAAATTTTGGATATAAGGAATATATCAAATAACATTTGTAATGATGAATTAATTTTTCAAATAAAGATTTATGGTAATTTGAGTTATTACCATATTTCAAGAGGACACATGAAGAAGATATTAACTTGTTTGGAATGTGAAAATTTACTGCTACATCATGTTGATTAAAGGAAAATAAGGCAGAAAATTCCTTGAGTAGTATAGATCATGGAGTTCTAAAAAAATGAGGATTTACAAGGACCCTATGTACATGGATCTAGCAAGGATGGATATGGGAATGATTCATAATTGTTGGATCATGATATTTTGGAAAGTTAAACCATTTATAAAATGATTGAAGTTGATCATTGTATGAGGATTTGGAGTTTAATTTCACCACATGATGCAACTTATGATAAGATATGAAGTATAGGTAGTTTAGGGAATAATCAAAGGATAACATCGTGTTTATGAAATATAAATTTATATTTATACACTTATAGAGTAAAATAATCCCTCAACTCTACGAAAAAAGCCTTAAATGTTTTTTTGTTATCATAATCATTGATAACATTAATGAAACCTTTCATAACTATAGTTTATGGTTTTTTGGTAAGCTACTTTCATCTACACCTATTTTCTATCACTAAAATGTCATAGTTGGGTTTTTCTTCTATTACCAAGTTTTCAATTCCAATCAATGTCACTCTATTTGAAAGGATAATTTATTCATTAATTTATTTATTTATATATTTTTTTTTTATTTTTTTGATGACAACCTCTTTTCCCTTAAACTTTTTAAGGAGAATTTTCTATTAACCCTATTTTTTATATGAGTTTTTTTTACAAGGAAATTTTCATGTAAGAACCAATAACATTCAAAGTGAAATATCAAATCTCGAGGAAAATTGTTTTCTAAGGAGGGGATAATGTAACACCACAAGATTTTAAAAATAAATTTAATATTTAATGCAAGAAACACTGAGTCTCTAAAAAACACCACTTTGTTATAACCTAGCCAGTAAGCATAATTTTACCACCCTTGTGATTTGAATTTTTAAAATCTGACAAACACGGTTGCGATCAATAAGTTATTATGAGTCATATATGACCAACTAAATTTTTATTGAATAGTATCATACCCTTCTGATTAGTAATGTTTCCCTTATGAATAGTTACATTCCCTTATGAATAGTAACATCACTAATGATATTATATATATTGGATTTAAGTGAAGCTATGATGTACATATGTTTTGGAATAAGTAAATAAATGTTTTAAAAATGTATCTTTCAAGTAAATTTTGATTTTAATTAAAAATTAAATTAATCATATTTATAAAATTATTTATGAAAAATTAACTTCCTTTTTGGTTTCTATACATCAAAAAATGGTTATGGTTAATTTTTTTGATTTTTCTGAAATACATGAATTTTTATGAATAGTAAAATACTGTAATTTTTCATATATATACATTATCAATTAAATTAACTATTTCTAGAACAATGGTTGATGTAAACACACTTGGTTTGAACTAACATTCATATATTAATATTCTTGGTCAGAAGAATCAATACTATTTGTTTCCTTTAAAAAAAATAATAAAATAATGAGTAAAATAATGGGATAACCCTCCTCTCCTCCACTATAACCCCCCCCCCCTCACTCCATCTTCTCTTCACTCATCTAAAACATTGTTCATTGACTAAATTCTGATCAAATATCCTACCAAGATCCTACCAAATGATCAGAAGCCCTTGGTCTCATAAAAATACCAAATCCTCTTCCCTTAAGAGGCTCTCAAGGAAGGTTAATTCCAAAGGTAAAATTCCTATTTTCTTTTCTTTCGTTTTCATGTTCCTTTGTTATCTTGTCTTTACTAACCTCTCATATTCCAAATGGTATGAAAAATATAGTACCACACATGTACTTTAATTTTGTTATTATAATTGTATAATTCATCTTTATCTCTCCTTTCCTCCTCATTTATGCTAAAATGAAACATCATCCGAGATGTGTTGATTTATCACATTCATGGATTACTATGCTTTCAATTTTATTTAACTTCTTCAACTCTGGTAATGAAGCCATTTTTATGTTTGAAGTAGACTATTATATATTTATTTTATATTATTTAATTTTTTTAAATCCTTATGAACTCATGATGTAAAATAATAATACAAGACAAGGTAATTGTGAGAAAAATCGCCAAATTAATCCAAGTGTTTATCATTAATGTTTTATACAATGATTCACCTTCAATATGAATAAACAAATGATTTTTATAACCATTTGATCTTATTAATTTTCATTAATAACATATAAAATCAATTTTTAACTTCAACTCCCATCTTACATGAACTACCATACTATTTTATAAGTGAGCCGATCATGAATTTTATGAAAACAAGCTCTCACGAAAAATGAAATTGAATCCCTTAACCCATCTAAAATGAAATGAATGAACTTAATAAAGTCATAATAAATAATATAAATGTATAAAGGTTTATTTAATTGTTAATTAATGAACCTAATTTGGTTATTCCGGTCATTAAGATCAAGCGAAGAACACCCTCGTATTTAAGGTAAGCGATCCTCTCTCTCACTTTCATTCTAGAATCCCCCCTATATTGTGTCCATTTATTTTTAATTACTAATGATGGAGTATTTTTTAACACCTCAAAAATACTATACTTATGATATATAAATCAATTTATACCCCTTACCTCTCAATAATTCCTCACAAGAACACTCGTTACAATGCCAAAATGTTTGTAACGGTTTCATCATCATAATACCATTTTTGTGAGATATTCTATAATCAATATTATTACTTGTGTATGGTGTATGTATACTAGCCATTGATGTTTAATATCATAAATATGTTTATTTTAATGATATTTAATGTATAATTTTATGATTATTAATTTCGGGGCATACCATTCAATCGATTACAAAGTTTTGAGTATTTTCTACATGAACCTCCATTTTCATTCGGGTTGCTCTTATTCTCTACTAACCTTAAATAAATTATTATTTAATATTATTTACTCTTCATAAGTTATGTTTGATTGTTCTATATATGTTTACCAATCATAATCCTTCTTTATTTTATGCGTAGTTACATGTTTTCAAAAAATCTTTCAAAAAATGTTTCGGAATGCAAGCCTCATTCAAGGAACTTCTTGAATTCATACCTATTTTGAACTTCACTCTATAATATGTTTTAAGCTAGATTTATCTTTCTAAAATCACAAATTTTAACATGAAAATTACATTTGGATTCATTTTTTGTTTTATGAAATAAATCATGCATTTTCGCTTTAAAATCTCTTTAATGAATTCCTTAAACCGCACTAACATATTTTAATTATAAAGCTTCTTTAAAAACACTTTTTACATGATTTCACTCTAGTAGGAAATAACTTATGCCTAAAATGTAATCTCAATATCCTTCCATTTTATTTTCTGAGATATACATGTTTAAAATATTATTTCATGAGAAATACAAATGATTTTCCAAAAGAACTCTTCTTTCCAATGTAAAAAGTATTTTTCTCGTCTCACTTTAACTTTTATGAGATATATGCCTTGTTCACATCTTATTTATTGATTTTGGTGTATGTAATACCCTTTTTTATATCATATCAATAGTCTCATTATTCTCATGATATTATAAGGTATTGTGATTTTAATGTTTCAAGGTGGCATGGGACACTTTGGAATGTTTAAGAATTATTTACTCACGGATTTTCCAATGGTCTCATTTAAAAGTATCTTCATTTATGTCAACATAAATTATTGAATATTATAATTCATTGAGGTTTATATACTATAATATCATCCACCATGTTTATTTAATGTTTTAGGATTAGTTTGACTGTGGATGTGCTATCATGAATCCATTCCCCATATTAATATCAATTGTTAGTGTTTATTATTAATAATGGGGAAAAGTTCTTTACATTTCATATGTTAGTTTCAATATGAATGTGTATGTTGTTTATTTTTATCCATGTTCATAAGAAAAATTTATTAGACTTAGTAAGTGTTGGTTGGGGCCCTTTATATCCCCTCAGTGCAACGGTAGGTCTCATTAGACAAACTGTGGTCTTGGCACAAGGCATTATCGAAATGGATATTTATGATATTGGAACGAGGCCTTGACGGTACAGTTATGATGTCCTTCATTATGAATTCCCTTATTAAGAAACTCGGAATTTAATTTTCATGTGGGTTTTCAAAAAGTATAATACCCATGATTATGTTTTATTATGGAAATATTTTCTGAGCTCGTATTCCTTCCATATTCTGTTCATGTTCATTTTTAAAGGAATGTGTTTTAGTTATTCACCATGCCTAATGTTTATGTTTATGATATCTTATATTATATTTCCTAACCTTACTGAGTGTTTGAGATCACTGATTTCTTATGTTTCATTTTATCATGACAATAAAGATTTTATTATGAGTGACCTACAGGGATTAACTTATAGTTGTGGATTTTCCCTATAAAACTTATATGTTGTGTTTTCTTTAAATTTGTAATGTTGAACTTATGTATGTATCTTGTTTCCAAAGCTACTAAACTACCAGGTTCTTCGGGATGAATATTACTTTTTTATATAACAATGTAATAAAAAAATTAAGGGCTCCGGGAAACTAGTGATGAGTCCTTACATTAAGAGTAATAAAAATAAAAAAGTCAAAACATACTAAAAAAAAGCGGTTATTGCCTAAAATGTGACTTTAATGTGAAATTTTTGATAGATAGATAAGAAAATTTCATAATAAAATAATATATGGTGAGATATATATAATTAGTTTCTATAATATATTTATAATAACCTTATATTTATTATAAAATAATGTTTAACGAGTATTATGGAATTCAAGACTAAAGGTAATGGATTCTTGTCTCACTTTTTACTTACGTGAGATACATGCCTTATTCACCACCTTTTTCATTTCTATGGTCTGTATACTCCTCATAAATGTTTTTTATGATTATTATACTAATAATTATTGGTTTTAACATATCATTTTTATGATCATTCTTTCATGGGGTTTACTGTTAAAATGTTTCCAAAGTAATAAGTGATTTTTATTTCAATTTAACTAGTTTAAGATTTATGTTATGTTATACACCAATATTCATTCAAGATGTGTATATAAATAACATTTGACATATAATACCATGAATTATTATACTCATTATATTTTTTTCCATTTTAGGTTATTTATTCATGTGTCTTATGTTTCAATGCTATCAAAGTTGTAATGATTTTATGTTACAATCTCATCATTTATTGGGATTATTTATGATTATGTTTATGATGATAAAATATTATGATCCTTCTCTTAGTAAAATCATTAATTTTAATCTTTTATTGTTATTTATTATATTTTCAAGTAATATTACCATTTCCCCACTCTTTCGTACTTAAAATAATTGATAGTTTTTTTAATAAAACCTGACATTGTTTCTCTCTTTAGTCAGAAATATGTTTTCTATCAAAACCATATTTTATAAAAACAATTTCAAAAATATTTTTAACACTTATTTAAAATTATTTGTTACATAAATTTTTTGGATTTTAAAAATATATATTAATTTTAATTCATTTTATTTTATAAAACAATGCATGTTTGGATTTTACAAAAACAATTGAACAGAATCTTTGTTTTAATATTTACAGTATGAAAAAAACAAATTCATGCAATCATGACCATTATTTTCTTTAATTATTACTTTATTGGTATTCATGTTTATTTTAAAATAAATTTATTTTCAATGTGTTTCATTCTTAAAAAAAATTACGAATAAAGAATATTTTCCTCAAGAAGTATTTTAAATGATTTTCAAAACATCTTTTATAAGTTTTAAAGTTTATTTTCAAAGAAAAGAATTTCCAAAATGTTTTATGTTTTAAAATTTTATATTAAAAGAAAATTTTTATTCCTCAAATAAATATTCCATGTGATCTTTCAAAATAATTTCCCATCTAATATGGCATCCTTTGATTTTAATTATGATTTCATGGTTTTATGGACAAGGGATACCATTTTAATTATTTCTCTAAATGGTTTATTTTTATGATGAAAATATATTTATGAAACCTATTTCTCTTCCAAATTTTATACCATGATAGAACTCCTATGAAACTAACTTCTCCTCATGGGTTATTCTATGATGAAATTATTAAATGATTATTAAACCTATCTCTTTCCCTATATTATGATTCAAAAAAAAATTATGAAACGATTTTTATGTCATAAGTTATTATATGATGAATGTTTTATGACCTTATAGAGCCCATATGTGTGATTTTCATTATGTGATGGTGTTTACATTAAAACTAGTGATGGTGGTAACATTATATACAAAGATATTTGGGACCTATATGTAATGAACCAGTTCTAGAAGCCCAGAGTCGGTACCTCAAACATGGTGTGTACTTTTTTTATAATAATATGATAATAAAATTACACATCACATATCAAAAAAGTGGATCTTCTTGGTCTAGGTTTTGTAAAATTAGATATAGCTAATATATTTATTCAAATCATAATGAGACAAGATTCATAATGAATACACCACATATAATAACTTAAAGCTGAAAAATCTTCTAATCCTGTAAAAGTAAATTGTAAATGTACGGTGAGAATTTAAAATTCTCAGTTAGGGGTTTTAAAACTAATTGATGAAAATCCTTTTTAACTACATCCTTGTAAAATAATTATAAAACATTTTCTTAAAAGGAAAAAAAATTTCCTATAGCATGTCATCATCATTTTTTAAGGGTTACATGAAATAATTTTTAGGGATATCTCTTACATAATAATTTATATGTTTATTTAAAATCTACAAATAAAACACTTTTAACAATATTCATACTAGTACAAAAATTCATGGAATGTTGTATATATTCCATGAGTTTATCAAACTAAAATAAAGGTGAAAAACAGGGGTGTAAGTACAAATTAGAACAAGAAATAATACTTGCTTAGAATTTCACAAGTAACAAAATCATAATTAACTTAACACATAAATTGAAATTCATGAAATGATAGGTGTATTACTAACTTCTATACCAAAGCTCAGAAAATATATGCTACACTTTCATTACAAATGTCTTTCCAAGTATATACAAAGTTATGCCATATTCATTTATTACTAATATCATAAGTAAAAGATTCTTAACCTAGGATATTCTACTAGTAGAATAATCCATGGTTGGTTAAATACTACTCACATAATGAGGGAATTTGTAATGCAGGACAATCATTATATTCTGTCTAGGCCTCATGCCAAGACCGTACATAATCATTCTGTAAAGGCCCCGTTTGATGACCTAGTTTGTCTCATGAGACCTACTGATGCATCGAGATGCTATATCCAGACTCACCCATCACATAATAAGTCCTATGAATTATTCATATGTCTAGTAAGTATTTAAATCAAAGTTTCCCATACCACTTTGATTTATTGAATTGTGTATTTTATTCAAAGTGTCTCATACCACTTTGAATAAAAATTCTTAATCCATAAGTTATCATAAGATATTAATTTCATTTTTTTCATTTACCGCCTATATTCATATATAAAGTGAATCTTGAATCAACTATAAACATTATCCTAAAAACTACAGGGTTTGTCAGTTATACTTTAGGATATAGTTATCTCAGATTTATGAATGACATACATGAACAAATAGACATACTTTGGTACATGTGATGATAATTAGTGTGCATAAAATAATATATTGTTTGATTTGTCACATAAGATAATATCCCTTAAATTCAAAACCCTGGTTTCATGGAAATTGACATTTTATATATGAAAATAAATGTTTTTGAATTTAATATTGGCATCATTCATATTTACCATAAACCGATAAATAGTAGTGTTAATTAAATCATAAACATTAACAATTAATAGTTTTCTTTGTGTAAGATTCATCATCAATTATAATATAATATTTGTAAATGTATAACATTCATTTCATGTGAGATATGGTTGCATAAAAAATTAATCACACTTCACTATATGTGTTTATGAATGTATACATATATGTATTAAACAAAATATAATTCCAACTATTTTTCTGAATAGTACAAATTGAGATTCATGTAATTTCAATTGAAATAAGAAGTTGATGACCTCTTAAAATGTTTAGGAACACAATAACAAAACAAAGATTTGTTATTTTTTTCCAATATCAAATTCTATTTTTGATACGTATATATACACATGTGGGTTTGAAAAATTTAATTAAAAGAATGAGTATAAGGATAGGGATCATCTTGAAAAATAATTATTTACATTAAGAAGAATTTTATCTTAATCATATTAGGATTAAAAACTATATAAATATATATATATAATCGTATATACTTATACATATATGTATTAGTTTGGCAAATCAAAATCCACTCTTAGTAAAATCTTTTACATGTATTACATGAATAAAACATCAGTTATTTACAGATAATAATTACTCAAAAACCCAAAATAGATTGGGATTTTAAGATCATATAAATATGTATATACACAAAGTGTATATGTAGGTTTTTCATATAAAAACAAGGTTTATTAATTCCTTACAAGTAACATACATTTAAAAAACATTATTTCATCAATAATATCTATTATATAAAAACTTAATTCATATTATCCTTAAAATCTATATATATATATGCATATAATCATATATACACATGTATATATATCGGTTTTTCATATCAAAATTGAATCTAGAAAAACCCTTACAATAATTATATTATTAAAGAACATCATTAAATATGATATTTATCATTAAAAAACAAAAAATAGAATCATTTTGGTATTTATTTATAAACATATATAAGTATATATGTATATGTGGTTTAATAAAACACAAAACTAAATAAACCCTTACTTGACATCGAAGGTGGGGTGGAGCTGTGCAGATATTGGAGGAAGGTGGAGGAGAGGAAAACCAATAGGATTAATGTTCAAATGGAGGTTTATATAAATGGTTTATATAAATTGTATATATATAATTTTATATACTACAGTTAAACATAAAATATATAAACAAATAAACCAAAAAAAATGAATCTAACTATTTAGAAAAAAACAAAAACCATGATCAATGCAAATCAGAAATGAATCGGTTGTATAATATATATATATATATATATATTATAAAACTTTCATGATAAAACAAAGGGTTTTCATTAAACAAATGCACCCATGGTGGATTTTTGGAATGACATAAAGGGATGGGTCTGAGGAGAGAGATGGAAATGCTCATGGGTGGAGGAAGAAATAGTGGAGAAGGAGGGAGGAAGCTACTAGTTTGGTGTGAGGAAAATAAGGAAAAAGGAGGGAGAAGGGAAAAGAAAATGGAAAGTTTAGATTGGTCATGGGTCGATTGGATGGTAGTGGTGAATTCTGGGATTTTAAAAATGGATGAATGGGGGAGATCATTTCATAGCTTTGATCGGACGGTCGTGGGGAAACCTTGAGTTTTTGAAAGGATGTGTAGTTGAGATCAATCACATCTCGATCGGAAAGTTGATGAAAATTTTGGTAATAAGAAGAGTTTGGAAGAGTTCAAAGGTAAGACTGGATTGAACGGTGAGGATCTCGTGCAGCGATATTGAACAGCTCAGATTAGATTTCTTGTAAAAAATTTCATCCCATATAGAAACCTACATTGTTTTGGGACCACCTTATATATCTCAATGCCACTTCCATATGCCCATAACACAATCACACACCATGTAGTCCTTACACATGGGAGCCCCACCCACGGGCCTTGGCCCAAACTCACTCACGCCGATGCATGACCTTCCTCACCCTCACTCATGCCCGTGCGCGACCTGCCTCCCCCCTAGCATGCGCCTGACCAGGCCCTATACACAGGTCATACGTGCTTAGGCTTCACCATGCATGGACTGTGTTTTTTATTGGCATGCACAATGCATGTGCTACTCTGACAGTTCTCTAACCTTGGTTTTCAATGATATATGCCCACTGACATTGAGGGCTTGGCCTTCAAGGCTACCCTCAGTTGGATGGAGTACTCACCCACAATTGTTTTTTTCAAAAACAATAATTAAACTCGAAAAATGTTTTTAAAATAGAACATATGTATTAATGGACATATATATATTCTATCTCATTCTAAATTACCTTACTTTCATATATTTTTTTTCATTAAATTTTAAAATCTAAATATAAAATTCAACTTCAATTAAAAAATGTCATAAATTTATATACATTTTAACTCATTCTAAAAGAAACACCATGGTTATTAGTGTCATATTTTTAAAATCCAAATATGAAATATATATTTAATTTGAAACAATATTATCATTTAAATAAAGATAACACTTTAATAAATTTAAAACATTTTAAAACGTTTGAAATTATTAGTATACTTAAATACTTAGAACACTTAAAATAATAAACATACTTAAAATACCAACCAATTATAAAATTTTATGACCATTACAAAAACCAATAGTCATCTAAATACCACAATGGCTATTAATATTCATATTTATCTTTAAGCCCTTATAAATACTTATTTAGGGTGTTCCAAAATTCAAAACCAATTCAATGAAGATGGTGTTCTACATCCCTTTGATGCTTAGTATGGTTTCCATAGTTCTTTCCATAATTTTTTTAATTGTGATAGACCCGAAAGATTTTACTACTTACATTGTAGTTTTTTGTGTTTAGTGGTCTCTCGGTGATTCTGATAGGTCTACTAGTTGCTATTCTGGGTTATATATGGTCTTTTGAACTTATTGGAAATGTAAGGTTTCAGAATTTATATTGAATAAAATATGTATTATTTTTATTTTACAGGCATTTATTTTGGATGTAACCACTATTAAAAAAATATTAATACTAATTATTAATAAAATATTATTATTACAATTATAAATATGTTTGGGGTGTTACACTATATCACCCATCAATGTATTGGGTAAAGATTTATATATCATGAGATAGATGGGATTGGAATGAGGATTGAACTTAGTTAAATAAGGAACTTTGTCCACTGTGATGGTATTAAGAGTGAATCATGAATAACATGATGGATTAAAAAGTAAAACCATTATACTATATGGAATGGGATGCCACTGGGGATAGTCGTGCAACCCACCTAATAGGTTTACCCACTAATATGAAGGGTACACATGTGGTTAGCCCAGACTCAAAGTAGGTACATGGTTTGTTAGCTCAAGCCTGACATGTTATGAATTTAATTACGGGTATCCATGAAATAATATTTTATATTCTTATTTGTATTCCGAAAATCTATGTATTATGAAAATTTTATGCTTACATGGATCATGTTCTTTTATTATATTATTGTTGATGTCTTATGAACTTCCAATCATTATGCCATGACTGAAGTTTATGATCTATGATATGTTGGCTATGGACATAATAAGTTATGTTCATTATCATGTACCCTTATTCGTATCTTATTCATATATATGATCCTATATTGATATCTATTATGGTTACCTTTACTAATCATCTAATCTCACTAATTCTTTTTTTCCATTTCCCCAGGTTTTGAATAAAAGTTTTATATAGGGTATTTATATGAATATTACTAAATGGGATGATTTTCTTGGGAAAAATTGAGAATCTTTCACCA
The DNA here is from genome assembly GCA_963277665.1 of Viscum album. Taxonomy (NCBI): domain Eukaryota; kingdom Viridiplantae; phylum Streptophyta; class Magnoliopsida; order Santalales; family Viscaceae; genus Viscum; species Viscum album. The sequence continues at coordinate 1,663,780,217 of OY728143.1, read as the reverse complement.
AGTTAAAATATTGTATTCCAAGTTTCCAGAGGCACTAACTATTATGGTCATAAAATTTGTTTTTTTAATGTAAGGAATATTCATCTAAAAAGTTATAATATCCATGTATGAGAATTCTATGTTTTTATAGTTGGTATCAAAGTATAGTTTTTTTTTACCTTTTGAAATGGGGATGAGAAAACTATAGTGAGATCCCTAGGGATATTTCTAAGGATATTTCTAAGGATGTATCTAAGGATTAGTCTAAGGATAATTCTATGTATAGGTAAATTTCATCGAATTTGTTAAATGGTAGGGAAAGTAGTTTCAAATAAATTACATCTTTGTCATCATATTACAAGTTGATGTGGATCTGGAACAGATGTACCTAGGGGTAATAACTTTGAAAAACTGTATTGAGGTAGACTGAATCTGGAATCATTTCACAACAACAAGCCTTACTCTATGCCTAGTTTAACACTCCTGGGGAATATGCTTTGGAAATTTAGAAACTATTTATGAACCATCATGATGGATATAAATAGATGATGACTATGAATGACTTAGGAAAAAACTAAGGTTCCATAGATTAAAAATAAGGTTTCTTGATTTAGATATCCTAAATTTTTTTTCAAACTATGTGGTTTTATATTATGTTTTTCATTGACCACACTATGATTTTTATTCTTAGTCAATGTTAGGAACTATAAGTAACTAAATTAACATTTAATGTAATGGAATATTTTCTATTGAGAATCCAAATGGAATGATGACTGGAGTAAAGGATGTTGTGATTATGCAAAATCAATTTTCATGGATCATGATTAACAATGTGTACCTTAACCAAATCATAGACTCACAAAATAAGATAACAATAGAGTTCATTGAGATATTAGGTAGTAGATACCATGGAGGAAAAAAGATTAAGTTTCATATTTATTGAGAATTTGGGAAGAAAAACTCTTAGGAATGTCTTAATGGAATAAGAAGATGTTTTCCATATAAAGAATAATGTCATAGAGTAATAAATTTCCAAGGTAAAATGAAAAAGGTAAATTTATACAATAAATTGGAGTATTGGTCTTCCTATGGTATTATAAGTGGATAAATGTTTTAAATTTAGAGATTATGGTCATTATACAAATTGATGTCCTATGGGGAAATCTTAAAAAGAGAATCAACATGGTGGTACGAGTAATGGTTACAATGCTTACAATGATGATACTATGAATGAAATATGAAAGGAAAGAGGTATTAATGAATAATATATGGAATCCTAGTTAATGTAATAAGGAAGAGGTGGAAAAATCGAAGTGTTTAACTATTGGAATTAATGAATGAGGTTTTATGAATATATATAAGGATTTTTTATAGATGTTTTTGATTAAGTAATTTCAAGAATATGTTAAATGGTACTAATGGAATAAAAAGGTTATTTGAGGGAAATGTGATTTTTTTATTAAGTCAATATAACCTTTTAATTATTTTAGATGTTGATATAATGTTATTTGGATAAAGATATGTTGGATGTGAATAATTAAATTAAATAGAATAGATTAACTTTGATATAAATAATGATGTTTTGAAAAAAAAAATTATACTATCATTGATGGAGTGTATAATAATTTTTTATTAATGGAGTAAATCAAATAATGTGTGTTTTATTTGAGGAATAATGAAGCATACATTTTTTTTAATAAGGTTTTCTGATAATTCAGGTTATTACCATGTTTCAATATATTACTTGTTGAACGTATTGACATGTTTAGTATGTAATAATGAAGATCCACTTTATGGTTTATGGGAGTAAATGATAAGTTAATTTTGGAAATTTAGTGACCTTATTTATGAATTATTGGATTTTAATCACTTGTAAGGTTCATAGGTCTAACCATTTATTTAATGTATTAAGTTTAAAATTATATGAGACTTTGTATATTAATTTATTACTTTATCATATAAAGATTTTTCCATATTGGATAACTTATGATAACCATTTTATTGTGATGATAAATAACAATAGATGGAATGACTTATCATTCTATATATATATCTTATGGTCCATTAGTCCTTTAGGAATAAAAAGTTCACCTTCATTCCTTATTGTCTAATTTGAATTGGAAATTGATCAAGGCCCAACCAAAGGGAAATATTGTTCTTATGAAATCAAGAAAGTGTATATCCTCATTAAAATTCTTCAAAATTAGGAAAAGGGTCTTGAAATAAAATGGGGTCCTATTATCACCATTTTTTATGATATAAATGACCTTTTCATTCCTCTTTGTTCTATGGTTTTTTGGCACTAAGATGTAATGGCTCGGGTTTTTGGGTCCATTACTTTGAGAAAATCTCATGTTGGGTTTTCTGGTCTGGGAATCTCGATGAAGTTTGGTGTAACGGTAGGCCTACCGGTAGCCTCATCCTACTGGTAGTAGGCCTACCGGTAGCTCTGTCTACAGGTAGCTCGGTCTACCAGTAGCTGCAGCCTACCGGTAGCTCGGTCTATCGATAGCTGCAGCCTACTGGTAGCTCGGTCTACCGGTAGTTGCAGCCTACCAGTATCTCGGTCTACTGGTAGCTGCAGCTGACCAGTAGCTCGGTCTACCGGTAGTTGTCACCCACCGGTAGTTCTCAGCTACCAGTGGCTCTGGCCTACCCTCACGGGTTCTTTCCAGTAGCGCTCATTTTTGCGCAAATTGGGTTTTAAACCCTATTTTGCCTCTATTAAGCGTGTTTTAAAGCCAGGAAATGCCCATAAATATTTTAATTAATTAATAATGAATTAACTTTGTGTGTGTTTCGGTTTAAACCACCAGACCCCTTTAAGGACGTGGGGGGCCACGTGGTCAACCCACAACCCCCCCCCCCACTCACGCGGTTTCCCATTCTTATCTCACCCATCTGTGGCCCTTATAACTAAAGGGTTCGACCTGGGTTTCTTCTTTTCTCGATCACCCTCGGTGAGGAGTACTTTTGTCCTGATGAGCTGATTTTCATGCATCGGGCGAGCCGCATCATTATACGTAAAGTTCCGCACCCGGCCTAAGCGTCGATCGTCAATCAACAAGTAGGGAATTTCTCCTTCGTATCTCTCTTTTGTGTATCATCTAGGGTGGGAGTGATTTTGATTATTTAGGATTGGATAAACCAGACCAAAATAAAGATAATGAATATATTCTATAAAGAAAGAAGGGGGGGTTGTGATCGTTGATGTTGTTTTATATTATGTTCTTTCTGAATTGTGCGGGCTTACGGCTACTGAAATTCATGGTCGTTGGTGGTCTTTCTCTGTGCATTAATGATCCCTGGTGATGTTTTAAATGGATTCTTTATGGTTATGAACTCTAATAATGTAAATTGGTTAATTACTATATTCGGCTCAGAAAATTGGAATCACCAGGATCAACCCCTTTGTGATAACCCCTGGTTAAAACACACGGAATTGAAATCATGGAGTGTGTTAAATATTATAAATCTGAAAATACAGGCATGGCCCTACTTCATATTGGTGGTAGTGGGTTGGCTGTTTTCTTTTACAGGCCAATTGCTGAAGATGTGGGAGGGGATGGGATCCCCTGTTTTGATACTCTCGGTGGTTGTGAAATTTGGGAATGGGATTCCCTATTGTTATGGATTCGGTGATTGTGAGTTTTTATTACCAGGTGGTTACCTTGTTTATATCACGAATTGGGGTGGGATCCTCTGTTGTTGAGAAGTCCTTTATCTCTCGGATATTGGGCATGGGGCTGTAACTTAGGGTTCTCTTTAGTTGATGTGGCTTTACGAGAGAACCGGGTGTGTGTGTTATGGTTGATAGTAGACTGTTTACTTTCATGGAATTGTGCCTATGTTTACTAGTTGCCCAAGTAGGTGTAGAACTTAATTAAATATCGCTGCTGAACATAAAAACATGGATGGGATAAATGGGTTTTGGTTTGGCATGAGTTGTGACTTGGACGTAGTGATTTTTGTGCTCCTTAGGAGGGCTGAGGAAAAACCTGAACTTTGGGTGAGTGATTTTTACCTATATATATATTTTTAGTTTTGTGTTTCTTATTCGCACCCCACCCAAGTTTGGCACTTAGTGCCGAACACCCCCATTCATGGGGGAGGGTGTTTTTTCCAACACTATTATTAGTGGCTGGTTTTTAGCTCCTTTTCTGCTCCCTTTCCCAGATGGCCCAAGTATCTTTGGGCAGGTTGTAATGGCCTGAGTTCCATTATTATCCCAAGAACCTTCGGGCAGGGTAGTGTCGTGGTTGACCAGGTGTGTGCGGCAGGTGGTTTCCAAAGTGTCTTCAGGGTGAGGCATAGGTGTCTTTGGGCGTGGAAGTGGATCTTTTAGCCCAGGTGTCTTCGGGCATGGTGGTGGTTTTTCTGGCCAAGGTGTTTGCAGGAATGGTTGCGTGTGGTTGTGGCTCAGGTTTCTGCGGGCGGGATTCGACAGTGGTACTGCGTGTGGTTGTGGCCCAGGTGTTTGCGGGCGGGTGTGGAAGTGGGACTGCGGTGAGAATAGCGGGATTGGTTCGATGCGTAGGATGTCTTCATAACAGGTGGTAAAGTGGTGCGGGGTACCTAAACATCTATGTTCTCTTATTGTATATATTACATGACTTGCGTTATTTAGGGAGTGTGTCTTGGTGAGGCTTGGGTGGATAGTTTACCTTGTTAGGTGTTTGGTTTACTCCTTTTCTCACGGGAATTTAGTACGTTCCCCCACTTTTGCATGAGAGTCTTTTGTTTTCCCTACTGAGTGTACTTATATGCTCACCCTACGTATATAAAACTGCTTTCAAGTTTCCAGGAGGACTTCGGGGATCGTGCAAGAGCATACTAGCTCGAACCTTTGGGGCAGTGGCACTTGTAGTCGCTGTTTTTCTTTCTTTGGTACCTACTTTTGTAGTCACTTTTGTACCTTTTGTGTTTTACTTTACTGAAACATGCATATGGGAATGGTTTACTTTTGGCTTTACTTTTCTTTTAGTCTTGGTGTTGTTGGGTTTCATCATCTTATCTCCCGATCCTATAAAACAAAATGGGGTAATGCCTTCCATTTGTGTGTAATTTCTATACCCTTGGTGCTAGTCACCACTCTGGGACCTACTGAAGGTGGGTCTCAGGGGTCATTATCTCTCCTTCAACTTAAAGAAGGAAGGGCATGGAAATCTGCTGACCCTTCCCTCCTTTTGGTGAAGGTGGGTCATGACAGAATGGTATCAGAGGCTATGGTTGATAGATAGGATGGAGTTTGGAGTTAGGCATAGTGAGGATTGAATGGGATGGTAGGCAAACAGTGTTGGGTGACCTTGGTGCGTGAATTAGGCTAGGGAAGACCAGCTAGGACATGGGATTTTAGCCCCCCCCTGTGATCCAACGCAAGGACTCTGGACCTACTGAACGACCAAGTGATGCCACGCTGATTGCAGGGTAGAGACCCTAGGAAAGGTACATGAATCATAATGACCTGCGTTCATATGTTTCTAGGGTGTTTTGGGGATTAAGAATAAATGAAAAGTTTAAGAAGTTTTAAAGACAATTTTCTGCACTACTTGGGATTAGGCATTCCTTGTTTACCTTGCAGCTATGGCACCTGGAAGGCAACCGCGTGTGGTACAGGAGATCGAGGCCCCAACGACTACCTTGTCCAATCGGCAGAGAGATGACCAGGAAGAGGAGAACGACCAGTGGCAAAGGACTCGTCGGGCCTTCCAGCAACAGAACCTCGAGAGGTATGAGGGAAGCACCACTGTCATAAAGACGGAAGGCTGGCTGGAGGATCTAGTGATAACCTTTGGCCTGATTCGGGCCCCTACTGAGTACTAGGTTCCTCTGTCCGTCAGCCAGATGTGGGGAGCGGTGCATCAGTGGTGGACACTTTACCTGGGGTAGAGGAGAGAGGCTGAGGTGGCATGGGCTGATTTCGAGAGGGAGATCCGGGCGGAATTCCTCTCTTCGATGATGAATGTGGAAAATATACAGGAGCTACTCTCCCTACAACAGGGGATTATGTCCGTGAGGGAACTGGGGATCAAGTTCAAGGACCTCCTACGTTTTTCTCTGGACCTCTTTCCCGATGAGGAGTCTTGGGCAAGACGTTTGGAGGAGGTGCTCCGACCCTCCCTCTAGTATGTTTTCACACCCTTTACCCTTCCGACGTACTTGGAGGTCCAGAAGAAGGTCGAAGTGGTAGAGAGGATGCATGCTCTATGATGAGTTTCACGATAGGGGATCTAGCTAGAACCATAGAAGGGGAAGGCCATTAGCTCCAGGCCTCCGGCATCAGGACCCTCTAGGTTCCGACCGGCAGGGAGCAGGCCACAATAGTTTCAGTTTCAATCCTCTGGTCCTCGCCCTTTTCCTTCGGGCCTGAGACCGTGGTGCTTCGTTTGTGGGAGCCCTGGACATCTCTGAAGTTAGTTCCCAGACCGGGTACAGTACGGTGGTGGCGGACAGCCCCACCACCCGCCCTAGCCGCAGCTTCCATCCAGGCCTTTCTAGCAGTAGCAGGGACAGTGAGCTCCTGCTCCTCCGAGGGAAGACGTAGGAGGAGGAGACCTACCTAAGGGTTCTCCTCAGGGACCTCAACCTGGGTGTGGTCGGGGAGGTGTCTGACAACCGAGGGGCAGAGGATCTGGGCGTGGACAGTTACATGCCGCAGAGGCAGCAGTTCCAGCAGGACTGGAGGTTGTTCGAGGTACGATCAGTTTGTTTAGTACCCTTGCCTATGCCTTGTTCGATACAGGAACTTCGCACTCCATTGTTGCACCCAGTCTAGCTCGTTCTTTGGGTCTAGATGCTGAGAGACTCCCAGTTCCCCAGGTGTTGAGCACACTAGTCGGGGTCAGACTGACTTGTTGTTTGTTTTTTGGGGATGCAGACTAATGATAGGGCCACATCATTCAGTTAGGGATCTTCCTCTGCTACAGATACAGCCATATGATGTCATCCTAGGCATCGATTGGCTATTCTCTGTGTGTGACATCATCGACTGCTTCTGGAGAAGGGTCGTGTTCTCAGACTTGGGTGGTCGACGTGTTGTTTTCACCGGCGAGCGGAGCAGTCAGAAGGGCGACAGGTGAGAGGAACCCCTCTTCTCCTTGTTAGCTGAGCTGTGAGTAGGGTCAGTAGATAATGAAATAGTGTAAGTGCCAGATATCGTTCATGAGTTTATGGACGTCTTCCCTGAGGAGGTGATGACTCTACCCCCAAGACGTGATATCGAGTTCGGGATAGACCGGCATCTTAGCGCTCGTCTGATCTCGATGGCACCTTCAGAGCTACGGGAGTTGCGGATCCAAATTGACGATCTGATGAAGAGAGGTTATGTTCGGCCTAGTGCGTCATCATGGGGTGCTCCAGTATTGTTCGCAATGAAATAATATGGTGGTCTCAGGTTGTGCATAGACTAGAGGAGGCTGAATCGGGTGATGATCAAGAATTGCTACCCTCTTCCAAGGATAGATGATCTCTTCGACCAACTGAAAGGGGAAAGATGGTTCTCGAAGATCAACCTGCGGTCTGGGTATCACCACCTGAGAGTAAAGGAGGGAGACATCCCGAAGACGGCGTTCAGATGCAGATATGGACACTTCGAGTTCGTGGTTATTCCCTTCAATGTTACGAATGCCCCAACTGTGTTCATGGGTCTTATGAACTCCATCTTCCAGGAGTACTTGGATCGGTTCGTGGTTGTGTTCATCGACGATATCCTGATCTATTCAAGGTCAGAAAAGGACCATGAAGAGAACATGAGAACAGTTTTGGAGGTCCTCTGACATCATCAGCTCTATGGGAAGTTTTTGAAATGAAAATTCTGGACATGAGAAGAGTAATTCCTCGTGTACATGGTGTCCAAGCAGGGAGTAGCGGTGGACCCATCAAAGTTTGAGGCAGTTTTTTCTAGGGCAACACCCAAGAATGTGGCAGAGGTCCGTAGTTTCCTCGGGCAGGCAGGTTACTATCGAAGGTTCGTACCCAACCTCTCCATAATAGCATCCCCTTTGACAAACCTGACCAAGAAAGACCAGGTTTTCGTGTGGAGTGAGCAGTGCGAGTCGGCCTTCAGCTATCTGAAGGAGAAGTTGGTTAGTTCCCCAGTGTTGAGATTACCAGAAGAAGGGGTATCCTATGAGGTGTTCTGTGATGCTTCAGGACAGGGCCTGGGATGTGTGTTGATGCAGCTAAAAGGGGTGATCTCTTATGGGTCCAAGCAGCTACGCCCTCATGAGCGTAATTACGCCACAAACGACCTGGAGCTTGCAGTGGTCGTTTTTGTGCTAAAGTTATTGCAGCACTACCTCATCAGAAAATGATTTGTGGTCTTCACAGATCACAAAAGCTTGAGGTATATCTTCTCCCAGTGGGACCTAAACTTGTGACAGCGGAGATGGGTGGAGTTACTCCAGGATTACGAATTTGAGATCTCTTATACTGAGAGCAATGGAAATGTAGTATCCGATGCCTTGAGCAGAAGGACGCAGAAAGATGCGGTCCGAGATTTGGCGGACACCTGGAAGGCGATTGAGGAATTGGCTGCCTTACACCTGGATGTGAAGATGGATAGCGGTAGAGGCTACCTATATCAGATGACAGTATAGTCATCTCTATTTCAGCAAGTGGAGGAGTCTCAGTGGGGAGACCTAGAGTACGAAGTGATACGCGACCGAGTTGATAAGGGCAATGCTCCGGAAGGATGGACAGAGGATGGTCAGAACCAGATGTTTTTTCAGGGAAGGTTTTTTGTTCCGGGGGCGATGCGTGGCAAGGTTCTCAGTGAGTTCCACAACTCAGCCCTGGTGGTACACCTAGGAGTTTCCAAGATGTACCAGGGACTGAAGAGGCAGTTTTGGTGGCTCAGATTTAAGTGAGCGGTGGCAGAGTTTGTGGCCAAGTGCTTAGTGTGTCAGCAAGTGAAGTCTAAACACCGAGTTCCAGGCGGCCTACTGCAGCCTCTAGATGTCCCCAAGTGGAAGTGGGATGACATCTCGATGGATTTTTTCACGGGACTACCTAAGGTCCAAGGGGGATACGATGCCATCTGGGTGGTAGTGGATAGGTTGAAAAAATTGGCTCACTTTCTGGCGATCAGGGATTCGAGTACAGTGGATGCTCTGGCGTGAAAGTACATGGATGAGGTGGTGCGGTTGCATGGGATTCCGAGGTCTATAGTCTCGGATAGAGATGAAAGGTTTACCTCATGAGTCTGGAGAGGATTGCAGCATGCTTTTGGCACCTAGATGCATCTTAGCACTGCTTTTCATCCCCAGAGAGATGGATAGACAGAGCGCACCATCTTGACCTTGGAGGATATGGTTGCGATCATGTATTTTGGATTCAAGGGGATCATGGGTTCGATACTTTCCCCTGGTTGAGTTTTCCTACAATAATAGCTACCACTCTACCATCGGTATGGCCCCGTTTGAAGCTTTGTATGGGAGGCCATGTCTTCCACCTGTGTGTTGGACCAAAGAAGGAGAGGCAGGCATCCTTGGCCCGGAAGTGGTGCAGAGCATGAAAGAGAAGGTTTAGCTCATACGAGAAAGTAATAAGGTGACCCAGGACCGACAGAAGTCGTATGCTGATACCAGGAGGAGGCCCTTGGAGTTTGAGGTTGGAGACCATGTGTTCTGGAAGGTCTCCCCTCGGCGTGGGCAGCGGAGGTTCGACAAGGGGAGTAAGCTTTCTCCCAGGTTCATCGGACCCTTCGAAGTGTTGCGGAGGGTCGGCGAAGTGGCTTATCAGATAGCATTACCACCGCCGCTACTGAGGGTACATGATGTCTTCCATGTGTCCTAGATCTGTCGGTATCGGCACGATGATTCACACATCCTCGATTGGGGTGAGCTGGAAATCGAGGACGACATGACTTTTGTGGAGAGACCAGTGATGATCGAAGATCGCAAGGAGAAGGTGCTTCGTGGATGAAACATTCCCTTGGTTAGTGTTTTGTGGAGACACGGTGGGCATGAAGAGAGTACGTGGGAGAGGGAAACACAGATGTGTACCCAGTACCCAGAGTTGTTTTGAGTTTTGTTCTTTGTTGTACCTGTTGTGGTAGAACTTTTTGGTCTTTTGGCTATGAAATGTACTGGTTTTCTTCCTCTGAATGTGTGTGAAAATCCCTGGATATGGGGGAGGAGAGAACCCGAACCCTAATCAAGATGCATTAGGGTGGATGCGATAAAACCCATGTGGGCGAGTCAGTGCCGCCCAAAGCGGATAATATCTTGACATGGGGGAGGAGACTCCCCAAACCACATGCCTGGGTAGATTGGCATGGTATGATTCTTGGTTCTTGACAGGAAAGTGTTTTTAGTTAGCATTGGTTCACTCCTAAGTGGTGTCTTTCTAGGTGGTTGTTCGGACCCCCTCTTTCTTATTGGTTTGTTTTGATTCTTGGGGACGAGAATTGTTTTAAAGGTATCTGATGTAATGGCCCGGGTTTTGGGGTCCATTACTTTGTGAACATATCATGTTGGGTTTTCTGGTCTGGGAATCTCAGGGAATTTTGGTGTAATGGTAGGTCTACCGGTAGCCTTAGCCTACTGGTAGCAGGCCTACCGGTAGCTCAGTCTACGAGTAGCTGCAGCCTACCGGTAGCTCGGTCTACCGGTAGCTGCAGACTACCGGTATCTGGGTCTACCGGTGGCTGCAACCTACCGGTAGCTCGGTCTACTGGTGGCTGTAGCCTACCAGTAGTTTGGTCTACTGGTGGCTCTGGCCTACCCTCACGGGTTCTTTCCAGTAGCGCTCCTTTTTTTGGAAATTGGGTTTTAGACCCTATTTTTCCTCTTTTAAGTGTGTTTTAAAGCCAAGTAATGCCCAAAAATATTTTAATTAATTATTGATGAATTAACATCATGTGTTTGTCGGTTTAAACCATCCGACCCCTTTAATGAAGTGTGGGGTCGTGTGGTCAACCCACGACCCCCCCGCTCACGCGGTTTCGTGTTCTTATCCCAACCGTCCATGGCCCTTATAACTAAAGGATTCACCCTGGGTTTCTTCTTTTCTCGATCACCCTCGGTGAGGAGTACCTTCGTCCCGACGAGCTGATTTTCGTGCATCGGGCAAGCCGCATCGTTATACGTAATGTTCCGCACCCGGCCTAAGCGTCGATCTTCGATCAACAATTAGGTAATTTCTCCTTCATCTCTCTCTTTTGTGTATCATGTGTGGTGGGCGTGATTTTGATTCTTTAAGATTGGATAAACCAGACCTAAATAAAAATAATGAACGTATTTTGTAAATAAAGAAGGGGGGTTGTGATCGTTGATGTTGTTTTATATTATGTTCTTTCTGAATTGTGTGGGCATACGCCTACTGAAATTCACGGTCTTTGGTGGTATTTCTCTGTGCATTAATGAACCCTGGTGATGTTTTAAACGGATTCTTTATGGTTGTGAACTCCAAGAAAGTAAATTGGTTAATTACAATATTCGGCTAAGTAAATTTGAAGCACCAGGATCAACCCCTCTGTGATAACCCTCGGTTAAAACACACGGAATTGAAATCATGGTGTCTGTTAAATCCTATAAATCTGAAAATACAGGCATGGCCCTACTTCATATTGGTGGTAGGGGGTTGGTGTTTTTCTTTTACAGGTCGATTTCTAGAGATGTGGGAGGGGATGGGATCCCCTTTTTTGATACTCTCGGTGGTTGTGAAATTTGGGAATGAGAATCCCTGTTGTTACGAATTCGGTGATTGTGAGTTTTTATGACCAGGTGGTTACCTTGTTTATATCACGAATTGGGGTGGGATCCTCTGTTGTTGAGAAGCCCTTTTGCTCCTGGATATTGGGCATGGGGCTGTAACTTAGGGTTATATTTAGTTGATGTGGATTTACAAGAGAACTGGTGTGGGTGTTATGGTTGATGGTTGACTCTTTACTTTCCTGTACTTGTGTCTATGTTTACTAGTTTCCCAAGTAGGTGCAGAACTTAATTAAATATCACTGCTGAACATAAATACGTGGATGGGATAAATGGGTTTTGGTTTAGCGTGAGTTGTGACTTGGATGTAGTGTTGTTTGTGCTCCTTAGGAGGGCTGAGAAAAACCTGAACTTTGGGTGAGTACTTGTTACATATATATATATTTGTAGTTTTGTGTTTCTTATTCACGCCCCACCCAAGTTGAGAACTTAGTGTCGAACGCCCCCATTCATGGGGGAGGGTGTCTTTCCCAACACTATTATTAGTGGCTGGTTATTAGCTCCTTTTCTTCTCCCTTTCCCATATAGCCCAAGTATCTTCAGGCAGGATGTGATGCCCTGAGGTCCATTATTAGCCCAAGAACCTTCGGGCGGGGTAGTGTGGTGGTTTGCTAGGTGTGTGCGGTAGGTGGTTTCCCAAGTGTCTTCAGGATGAGGCCTAGGTGTCTTCGGGCATGGCAGTGTATCTTTTATCCTAGGTGTCTTCGGGCGTGGTGGTGGTTGTTTTGGCCTAGGTGTTTGCAGGCATGGTTGCATGTGGTTGTGGTCCAGGTGTGTGCGGGCGGGATTCGGCAGTGGGACTGCCTGTGGTTGTGGCCCAGGTGTGTGTGGGCGGGTGTGGTAATGGGACTGCGGTGAGAATGGCGAGATTGGTTCGATGCATAGGATGTCTTCATAACTAGTGGGAAAGTGGCGTGGTGTACCCAAACATCGATGTTCTCTTATTATATATATTACTTGACTTGCGATATTTGGGGAGTGTGTCTTGGTGAGGCTTGGGTGGATAGTTTACCTTGTTAGGTGTTTGGTTTACTCCTTTTATCACGGGACTTTAGTATGTTCCCCCACTTGTGCACAAGAGTCTTTGGTTTTCCTTACTGAGTGTATTTGTATGCTCACCATACGTATATAAAACTGCTTTCAGGTTTCCAGGAGGACTTTGGGGATCTCGCAGGACTATACTAGCTCGAACCTTTGGGGTAGTTGTAGTTGTAGTCGCTGTTTTTCTTTCTTTGGTACCTACATTTGTAGTCACTTTTGTACCTTGTGGGTTTTACTTTATTGAAACAATCATATGGGAATGGTTTACTTTTGGCTTTACTTTTCTTTTAGTCTTGGTGTTGTTGGGTTTCATCATCTTATCTCCTGATCCTATAAAACAAAAAGGGGTAATGCCTTCCATTTGTGTGTAATTTCTATACCCTTGTTGCTAGTCGCCACTCTGGGACCTATTGAAGGTGGGTCTTGGGGGTCATTATCTCTCCTTCAAATTAAAGAAGGAAGGGCCTGGCAATCTTTTGACCCTTCCCTCCTTTTTTTGAAGTCGGTTCATGACATAAGCCTCCCTAGATCACCCATCTTCTTTTGACTAGTGATTTTATCACACTCTATAATTGTATACACTTTTCTTATATATCAAAATCGTCACTTCCCAACTATGTTCTACTAAGTGGAAACCTATGTATGAGATAAATTAGGTAATCTTTATGTTTCTAACTTTCCCTTTCTAAGGGGAGTTTTTATATTCATTTGTACAAGATAAATTTCGACCAAGATGAATTTCAATAGTGAAATTCATTTTAAGGGGGTAGAATGTAGCACCACAAGATTTTATGATATATTTTTCTTCAACTTAATTTAATATTTTTCATATTTTTATTTACACTCAACACTAATTGTATCTTGAGTTACATGTAACACTTCTTTTGGATTGTGTTACATGCAACACTGAGTGTGGCTTGCATTACACGCATCACAAAGATTAAATAAAACATGACATACAATTAAAATATTATTTAATAGTTCTCACTTTTACATTTGAGTGGTGGTTATGAATAAGATTAACTAAATTAAAAAAATATTTTTTACACGTGTATATAAACATAATTATTTGGGGACCATTTAACTATAGATGAACATAAACCCCTTTTTAAAATAAAAGGAAATAATTCTCTTAAAAACTATATTTAGGTTCAAAAGTGTGTTTTATATCATTAAAATAACCAGATCAATTTTTTTAATGATTTTAATGAAAGTTATATATTATATATTATATATTCAATGAAATTTTCAACATTAATCTTATATTTTTTCTAGTCAATAAATAAGAATAAATCCAATTTTACGCTTAAACTATATTTTTCTAAAAAAATAGTTTTATCACCTTTTGTGCACTTATAATAAAATTAATTTTTTACACTCCTAGAAACTTATTTTGATAAAATAAAAATCATAATATCAAAATTATCTAAGTATAATTTTTTTTTATTTTTCTAAAAACTATCATTTTTTTATGAAGACTGACAATACTAAATTTTAATTTAAAATGTCATTTTTATTTAAATATTTTATATAGTTAAATTATATTTTAAATTGGTTTTAAAGTAAAATTAGTGTATTTATATATCCATTATTCTATATTACTTTATTTTGATAAATTTCATATTTAATTTTGATATAAAAACATTTCAGTCTTTTGAACATTTTCACTTTAAAACCTCTTTTTCTCGTCGCGTCTGCATAATTAATTTTAAATTAAACTTTACCAATTTTAAAATTCAATTTACAAAAATGGAATGTTTATTTAGAATAATAATAATTTATATTACCTAATTATTTAAACTTAATTTCAAAAAAAAAAATAAAAGTGAATGCAGTAAGAATAAATTATCGTGGTAAAGGTAATGATGGGTTTACCTGGGATTAAATTTAAACTGTATGGATATATATAACCTGTAAACTTTAATAAAATATATTTTATGCAGATATTTATACCATTATACATCTAGGGATCTGTAATTTTCCCTTTTGTACCATTATGAAAAATGAAAAACATGGGATCACTCAAATGTTTTCAAAAATACCAAGTGTTTCCTCACCCATACTTATAAAAGGTCTCCCCCTCTCCCCTCATCATCACAACTTCATACCCTTTTTCCATCCAATAACTAGACAAATAAATTATAAAAAATCCCACCACTAATCCTAGAATCCTTATTTTGGGAATAAAACCATCCTAGGAAGTATTTTAGTTAAAATCTAAGGAGCATACCGAAATAAGAGGAAACGTTCATCAATGAAATTTTATATTTTATTTATTCCTCTAGTCCAATTAATTTTTACTAAACCATAATTATATAATATAATAAATATATTTCACATGATGTGATGTTTTTTATATTTTAATTATCTATAACAATCTCCACTTCCATCAAATGGTTTATGAAATCATTATTCATGTGTATAACGGTCAACAACCTCGCGAACCGATGTCGTTCATTTTTCCATTACCACCTCTCACAATTGAACATAATGAAGTATTTATTGTTTTATATGATATTTTTTATTTTATTAAGATTATGTAATTTATATATCATATATTCCTTTATTATTTCTATTTTTTGGAAATACGATAACGTCGCTCGTGTATACGATAAACTACCTCCTCGCGAAGTGATGTGATTCATTCATGCTTTACATGGAATATACTAAGGACGGTTTTAAATAAAATATGTGATATAATTGACATACAAATGATTCTTTAATGATAACATATTATTTAATTTTTATTCTTTCAATCCAACAAGAAAATGAAAACAGCATTCAAGAGTACGTACGACCTACCGCCTCTATGAACGGTGTATTTCATTTCTATCATTAACTTTTATGGATTAACCTAAATAGATATATAATAAATATATATGAAATTTGAATCATGTTTTAAATAATATATATGTTTAAATAAAGATAAAATTAATAGGACCACATATAACAAGTCAAGACATACTCGAGAAACAAAGCAGTTATTTCATAAAGCATGACATTAACATGAAATTGTTAATAAATAGGTAATAAAAGGTTATAAGAAAATAATATATGGTATAATATATGTTAATATGGTACTAAAGTATATTTATAATCAACTTATATTTATTACACATGAACTTTTAATGAGTTTGAAGGATGTCAAGACTTAATGTATGCGATTTTCATCTGACTTTAATTTTGTAAGACACATGCCAAGTTCACCGCCTATTTATTTTACATGGTGTGTATACTAGCAATAAATATTATTTTTAATATTATAATAATTATTATTTAGATTTAAATATCCATTTTATGATCTATCTTTCATGAAATTTATAGTTAAAATATTACCAAAGGGGTAATAGATTTGTGTCTTAATTTACTTACTTTGTGATGTATGTTATGTTATGCACCTATATTCTTTCATGAGGTGTATATACATACCCATTAACGTATAATATATTCAATTTATTATTCTCATGATATTATCAATTCCATTTTATGTTATTCCTTCATGTGGATTACGATTCAATGTTATCAAAGTAGTCATGATTGTATGTTACAATCTCATTCTTTATCAGGATTGTTTATGGTTATATTTTTTATGTTAAAATATTATAATTCCTATCTTAATAAAGTAGTTAATTTTCTTATCCTCTATTTACTGATGATATTTTCAAAAAATAGTACCATTTTTTACTCTTTTGTGGTTAAAATAATTTAGGAACGTTTTTTATGAAACCCTGACTTTATTTATCTCTTCAGTCAGAAATCCACATTCTTACAGAACCATCTTTTCTAAAAAAAAATTAAAAAAATATTTTAACAATTTTTCAAACCTTTTTAATAAATAAATTATTTACTTTTTAAACAAATTAAAATTTATCTTCATATAATTTTCAAAAACAATGCTCATTTTTTATTTTACTGAAAATTTGAATGGAATATTTGTTTTAATGTGTACAGTATTAAATAAAATTCCCTTCATAATGACCATTATAGTATTTGAATATTCTTATATAATATTTCTTGTTTATTTTAAAATAAAAGGATTTTAAGAAAATCTTATGTAATAAAAAATTTGAAAAGAGGAAATGATATTTTCCTCAAGAATTGTTTTAATTTATTAATAAAACATACTTTATAAGTATACAATATTTTTTAAAAAAATGATTTAAAAAATATTTAATGTTTTAAAAATGATTTTAAAATAAAAGTTATTTTCCCTTATATAAATGTTCCAAGTGATCTTTCAAAATCATTTTCCATCAAAGAAGACATCCTTTGATGTTACTTATGCTTAAATGGCATTGTAAACCAAGTAAATCATTCTTATTCGTTATCTGAATAGTTTATGTTTATGATGAGAAGATATTTATGAAACTCAATTCTCTCCCATGGGTTATAAAATGATATAACTCTTATGAAATTTGATTCTCTTCATGGATTATTCTATAATGAAAAAATGAAATGATTATGAAACCTGTCATTTTTTCATAGGCTATAATATGATGAATTTTTTATAAAACACCTTTAATTTCATGGGTTATGATATAATGAATGTTTTATGAAATTATAGCATATGTATGTATGATTTTCATTATTTAATATTGGTTATATTCTAATCGATGATGGTGGATATGTTATAACCAAAAAAAATTGGGACCTATGTCTACCCCAATAAATTAGGTAGTGATTTATATCTCCTGAGATATACTGGATTGGAACGAGGAGTGAACTCGATTCAATAAGGGACTTTATCCACTATAATGGTCTTAGGAGTAAACATTGACTAACATGATGATTTGGGGATTCAAACCATTTCACTATGAAAAATGGTCTTCTATTACAGATGGTTGTCATGACCCGTCCCCCAGGGCTCGTGCCGTGACTACCCCAAGCCCACCTTCCATAGGCCAGGGGCTGGCGACTAGCACCAAAGGCGTATTTACCTAAAACTGGGAAGGCATTGCATTTATAACCTATAAAAACACACATCAGATATGATCATGAGAAAATTGAATAACCAACAAGTGAGTACAGTAAGTAAAATGGGGCTAGAATAAAATCCCAACTAGAAAGTACAAGAAACTGAAAGTACAAGTACAACTGAGGAAATAAGAAAAATAGACATTGGTTCATCCTTTGAGTTTCCTACCTGTAGGGTAGGTACAGATCGCCTCCTCATCACTCCACGTTCGTCTGTCTCCTCTTTGTATCGACAGGTCGTAAAGTCCGCCTCCAGGTATCGTCCAGTCCTGGTACTCTCAGCCTTAGTTAGCACTGTTCGTCGTCTGCATCCAACACAAAGAGGTGTGGGAATAGCCCGTACAAGGGTGAGTATAATGATACTCAGTATGGACCCTGAGACCCTCAAGGTCTCACAAAATGAAACAAGGATAAACCACAAGGTAAGAAAACGATAGTTAACCCTACATAGCTATATGTCCATACATATACATAAGTTATCAAGTAATCCATCTCAATCATGCAGTAAACACAAAAGTTACTGACTTAGCTCACACAGGAATACAACTTATGTAGAGAGATAGAGATGATTATATGTAGCCACTAAATCATCTACTCTGTCAAACCCACGTAGTATCCTGGAATAGTAGTCAGTGTTTTCAAACCTACGTTGGATCCTAGAACAGTAGTTACAGATTTCAAACCCATGTCCGAGTATCTTAGAGGTCCTCCATGTCATAGAGGTCTTAACGCGATAGATAGCACGTCAATCGGACTCCTGGTCTGTAAGTTATTAGTCTTTTAGTCCCAGGGGCCTTGTTGAATTCGTGCACGATCCAACCTGACCATATCTCAACTAGACCCAAAACTCTATTCGGTATACTCTAAGGGACCGCCACGCTCCATGATTACCAGTGCCACTGACGGTTGGTCAAACGGACGTTCGGTGTCAAAGATATGGGCAAAAGAAAGTAAACGGTCGGTAGTGGACCTAGGTCTGGTCCAACCTGGCCTGACCCCATCTGGGCCAACCCGATCTGGGTCGACCCGACCTGACCCATTGGGTATAGCCTGGACCGTTAGGCAGGACAACCTGTTAGATTTGGCCCAACCCATTGGGCCCCACCTAGCAGGCCGTGAGGGATTGTGGAGGGATGCGAGTGCGCGGACCGGTCATGAGGGTGTGGACCAGCCGCGGGTCGGTACAACGCCAGTTCGGCCCGAAGGGTGCTGCATAGGCGGTTCGGCCTAGAGGCCCGGATCCGATTCGGTCCGGAGCATCGTAGGGGCGTGGTTCGGGTGGCTCGGACTGGGAGGCTAGGTCCGGTGCGGCCTGGAGCGTCGCGAGGACACGGTTCGGGCAGTTCATCCCAGAATCCCAGGGCAGTTCGGCCTAGAATGCCGTGAGGGACGTGGTTTGAGCATCTTGGACTAGGAGGCCAGGGGGGGTCAGCGGGCGGCCGAGATCCAGGAGGCATAGTTTGGCAGGGGTGCACAGGAGTCTGGTGGCAGCCGGGAGCCGGGTGGCGCGTAATGGTGCGGTTCGGATGGGGTACACGGGAGGCCAGTGGCTGCTGGGAGATGAGTGGCATAGACCGGCGTGGTTCGTTCCAGGCTCATGGGAAGTCTTCAGGTGGCCGGAAGGCCGATGGGCCGCCTGGTAGGCGGGAGGCCAGCGGGTGGCTGGGAACCGGTTTAGCCGAAGCGCTGTGAAGGTGGAACATGTTGTGGAGTCTGAGGGTAGCGCAGTCTTTTCCCATCACCTAGTCGTTTCATCTCCATGCCAAAGAACATCAAAAAAGAGATCAGCTGAGGGATTTGGGACATGTTAGTTTGGCTCACACCCTCTACGTTCAGGGTGATAGCAATCAGTTCAAAACCTTCTTGATTTTTCAACGAATTGTCAAGAAAAAGAGAGAGGAGAATAACATCCCACATCTTCCCTCAAATAAAGGTTCCCAACCCGAAATGTAAACAACCACAATGATACTTTGATTTAGAAGGAAAGAACTATAGTAATAATATCATAATCAAATAAAACCCCTACTTGATCATTGTTCGTCGACGGAGTCACGGGAAAGAAGACGGATCGTTGGAAAGGACGGACGTCAGCGTCTTCCTTGATCGTCGATTTGTGCATTGGCTCATCATAATCGAAGACAACCTACATCGAAGGAGGTTCCCATGAAGAATGTCGAAGATCATTATCGGTGTTCTTCATTGGAAGAACACGTTCTTCGTTCTTCGTTGGCTAGAACGTTTCTCCCTAATCTCTCTCTCCTCTCCAAAGCTCCACCTAAAAACAAATTCCAATGAAAGATTATAATATCCTATTAAATTATTGGCATAATATTCAAATAGGTTAATCAATTAATTGAAAGCATTGGCTCAATTAATTAATGAAGAGGATTTGGCATTATTAATAAGGGAGGTGGTGGCACCATTAATTGGGTAGTGGAGGTCAAGAGACTCTCCCTCATTTATGAGGGAGTTGAGTGGTTTCCCTCATTTAATTGGGGGGTGTAGTCTCGTGTGGTCCCCACATAATAACCTCTCATGGGAGTTTAGGTTCGAGGGGGCCCCACCACTATTACCTATCATGGGAGGTTATGGTCAGGTGGTCCCCACACTTCAACTCCCCTAAGAAGGTTTAATTCTGGGAGACCCCACATCCAACTTCCACATGGTGGCTCAAAAATAAAATAAAGTGAAGTTTATTTTATTTTATCATTTTCCATTAAAAACCCAAAAACTATCTTTTATTCTTGACCTAGTGTCATCGAGGTGAAAGTATCCTTAAGTGAATACCAATGCTGTGAGTTCAGTGGTGCCCTCAGATTTCAGTTCTGAGCACCGGTTAAAAAGTTAGAAGAACACGCTCATATGTTTACTGAACGTACCTGAACAAAACTTCAAAAATTGATTCTGGGAACACCGGGCCACGAAATCAAGCACCTTCAAGTTTCATGGACTCGAAAAATTCCCATTATTTTAAAAAATTACATGTAAATTATAGGTTTTAAATTCTCCCCACCTCATATATTTATGTCCTCGTAAACTACAACTCATAAGTAAGGGAACAAGTGGGGGTACTGAGCACGCATCTGAGCCTCCCTCTCCCGTGTTCTCTCTTGGAGGTTCCTGTGCTACCATGGAATGCATACAAGAGGTATCGACCATCCAAGAAGGACCTTCTTCGGTCGATCCTCAATCTTTACTGGAACATTCAAAAAATTATCCCCATCATCGACGTCCAACTCTCCATGGTCGATGATGTGGGAAGGGTCGTGCACATTTCTCTTCAGCTGGGATATTTGTAAGATTTCATGCACCTGATGAAACTGAGGTGGAAGATCTAAGCGGTAAT
Source organism: Viscum album (assembly GCA_963277665.1). Taxonomy (NCBI): domain Eukaryota; kingdom Viridiplantae; phylum Streptophyta; class Magnoliopsida; order Santalales; family Viscaceae; genus Viscum; species Viscum album. Next base: position 1,663,759,163 of record OY728143.1, on the reverse strand, counting down.
CCACCTCGCCAACTCTACTAAGGACCTAAAAATGTCCGATGAATCTTGGAGATAACTTGATGCCTCATCCAAATCTCCATAGACCTCGTCGAGGTAAGACCCGTAGAAATACGTGGTAGCCATCATCGAACTTTAGAGGTCTCCGTCTCTTATCAGCATACTACCTATTCCTAGTCTGTGCAATCTTCATCTACTCCTAGATGATCTGCACCTTCTCTGTGGTAGCCCATACCATCTCTGATACCACTAGTATGGACTCCCCTAGGTTAGTCCAACACAAATGTGATCTTCAAGGTCACCTGTACAATCCCTCGAAAGGTGTCATCCTAATGGTGTAGTGATAGCTGTTGTTGTATGAAAACTCCACCAAAGGTAAGTGATCCTCCCAGCCGTGACTGAAGTCAAGGAAACAAGTGCATAGCATGTCCTTGAGGGTCTTAATGGTCTGCTAAGTCTGGTCATCCATTTGAGGATGGAAGGTGGTGCTCTAACGAAGTTGCATCCTGAAAGCTTCATGCAACCCCTTCCATATCCGGTAAGTAAAGTATGTGTCACGATTGGACAAAATCGTCTAAGGTACTCCATGTATCCACATAATATCGTGCACATAGAGTTGTCCCATGATCTCTACTAAACCCTACTCTCTGATCGGTAGGAAGTGGTCCGACATGGTGAGTTATTCAATGATCACCCAAATAGAGTCCTGACCTCTCGATGTGAGTGGAATTCCTATCACAAAATCCATGGATATCCTATCCCACTTCCACTCTGGAACCTCTAAAGGATGAACCAAGCTTGCTAGTACCTGATGATCCGCCTACACTTGCTGACAAGTGAGGCATCGTGAGACAAACTCTGCAACTGCCTTCTTCATTCCCAGCCACCAGTGCTATCTTCGAAGATCCTGGTACATCTTCTCCACTCCTAGATGTACAACTAGAGGGGATGTGTGGAACTCCCTCAGCACTTCCTCATGAATTGACACGGGTACTATGGTACGTCCTCTGAAGAGGATGATGTTATCCCCACCTTCAAAAAATCCATCAGGTGCCTGCTCTATGGATATTTAAGAACATCATGCCTCGTAGTCAGTGTCCCCATGATGCACCTCCATTACTCGCTGAAGAAGTGGGGGAGTGACTGTAAGAGACTGAAGGAAAGCTTATTCATCTTTATCCACAATGGATATCTACAAACTAGCCAACTGCTCTGTCGCTTCTCCTAGCAGTTGTATACTAGATATTTTTCTGAGTGTATCTACAACAAATTTCCCTTTCCTAGAAGTATAGACTATCTCGAAGTTATAGTCCTGGAGGAACTCAAGCCAATGTCACTATCTCATGTTCAGATCCTTTTGAGAGAAAATATACATGAGACTCTTGTGATCGGAGTACATGATAAAACAATCGCCCATCAGATAGTGCTGCCACATCTTCAAGGAGAAGACCCCTATGGCTAACTCTAGGTTATGGGAAACGTAGTTCTTCTCATGCTATCTCATCTGTCGTGAACCATAAGAGATTGTTTCTCGCTTATGCATCAAGACACATCCGAGTCCAATCCCTAATGTGTCTCAGTAGACTACATACCCAACACCTTCCTCCAGTAGCCTTGAGATTGGGGCACTATTCATCCTCTATCTCATCTACTAAAAACTCTGTTGGCATCTCTCCGACCACACAAAGGGTTTCCCCCTATTCGTCAAGGTTGATAGTCGTGCTGCAACTCTGGAGAAGTCTGATACAAACCTTTAGTAATATCCAGTTAAACCTAGGTAACTCCATACCTCTGTTACACTCCTGGGTGGGTCCCAAGAAAGTACTGACTCAATCCTCGCTAGATCCACTACATCTCTAGCCTACGAGATGACATTTCCCAAAAAGTGAACCTCTCAAATCTAGAACTAGAACATCAAGAGATTACCATAAAGCTGGTGCTCTCAGAGTATGTCCAGTACTACCTGTAAATGGTAGGCATGCTCCTCCTTAGTAGTTGAGTAGATCATAATGTTGTTGATGAATACTACAAAAAAGTGATCGAGGTATGGCTGAAAGATCCTATTCATGAGTTCCATGAACACTGCTGATGTGTTGGTTATGTCGAATGGCATAACCAAGAACACGTAGAGGCCGTACAAACATCTGAAGGTCGTCTTCTGCACATCCTCATCTCAAACTCTAAGATGGTGATTGACTGATATGAGGTCTATCTTCGAGAACCACCCTACCCCCTTTAGTTGATCAAAGAGGTCATCAATCCTGAGGAGTGGGTCCTTTTTCTTCAAGGTCACATGGTTCAGGCACCGGTAGTCAACACAAATCATCAAGATCCTATCTTTGTTCTTGGTGAACAAAATTGGGGATTCCCAAGGAGAAACACTAGTCCAGATGAATCCCTTCTCCTGGAAGTCCTTTAGATGTACCTGTAGCTCACGATGATCCGCAGGAGACATTCAATACACTGGTCTAGATATTGGTGTTGTCCCAGGGTAAAAGTCAATATAAAAGTCCACCTCTCTGTGAGGAGGTAGAACTGGGAGATCATTAGGGAAAACATTCGTGTACTGGTCCACCACTATAGGATAGCTCATACTCTCCACATATACTTCTCTGAGGGTAAGGCAGGCCAACTGATGAGTGATTGGTTTCACCCACTTCCGAGTAAGTCTGTCCTCTATTTTAAAGGCTCCCTTCTTGCCAGTGAAGGTAAAACTGGTTCCATTCATGCAGACACACTGCACTTTGCACCTAATACAGTCTATCTGGGCATAGATTATAGATAACTATTTTATACCCAAGATGACGTTGTAAGGCCTCGATGCCGCTACTAGGAGATCCCAGCAGAATCTATCACCTCCTAGAGTAATCTCACACTGTCGACACCTGTGCATAATCATCGAATCTACTCCCATAGGAGTCTCTAGCCATAAAGTACGAGCCAACAGCTCCATCGGAATCTCTGAGCTCTGAATGAGGGAGGTGGTAATGAAAGAGTGACTGGAATCTATGTCTATAAGAACTGTATCTAAGATGGAGTAGACACAGATCGTTCCACGAATCATCTCTAGAGCGCCATGATCATAAGCCGTAGTTGCCTGGAGATGAGCTCTCGCATGTCCACCTGCTCCTTGCAGTCGGGGTGGACCTTATGGTGGTGGTGGTGATAACTCCTCATAACATGGTCCACCACCAGCTGCACGAATAGCTCCTCTGCCACTTCCGCTTTCACCCTGTGGATCACCTCGATCAAACCTCTACCTCTACCTGGGAGGTCCCTCAATTGTCTGCTAATCATATGCATGGCGGGTCGGATAGTCTAAAGCCATTTGACCTAGCCCGTTGCATGCATAGCACTGCATGTTCCTCGTATGACTGGCTCTGTCTCGTGTGCCTTGCACAACCTAACCAGTGTCTTAAGGACGTCCACCGGATGGTCTGGTCTGCTTAGATCTCTGCGACATCTATCTGATGTCAGCTGTAGAAGACTCCGCTATGTGACGCCCGGTGGTGGGTCTCACTATCGGTGACTTCTTAGCAAGGAAACTCTCTACAAAGAGGGCTCGCTCCAACACCTCCTCCTACGTCGGGATGCTGAGGGATATCAATGAAGCACTGATCTCTCACCTAAGCCCCTGCTTGAAGGTTCGGGCCCTGAATAATGGGTCCCACAACATATCTATGGAGTGGCGTGAGTGGTCTGTGAACCTCGCTGAGTACTATGCCACCGTTATACTCCCCTACTGCAGATGAAGTAGCTCCTGTATCCACACTACATGTAGGGTGGCTGGGACAAACTCCACTTGAAACAGGATCTCGAAGTCTTCCCAGAGAAGTGTCACCTCGTTAAAAAGATTATACCTAGTGACCTGACTCAAAGAAAACTTTTGAAAACACACACGCAATCATTGTTTTTGTGCACTGAGTCTGAAATCAGAAGTCAGGGTCCTGGTGTATGGATATGTCAGCCGCCGCACCAACAATGGACTCCCTGAACTAGAAACCTCACTCAGTACACTTAACACTATTTCTTCACAGAAAATATCAGAGTCCTAAGTTCTACGGTAGAACCTCCCTCTGATACCAATTTGTCATGACCCATCCCCTAAGGCCCGTGTCGTGACTACCCCAAGCCTGCCTTCCATAGGCCAGGGGCTGGTGACTAGCACCAAATGCATAATTCCCCAAAACTGGGAAGGCATTTCCTTTATAACCTACAGGCACACATAGCAGATACGATCATGATTAAACTGAATAACCAAAAAGTTAGTACAGTAAGTGAAAAGGGTCCAGAATACAAGCCCAACTGGAAAGTACATGAAACTGAAAGTACAAGTACAACTGAGGAAATAATAAAAATAGCCACTGGGTCATCCTATGAGGTTCCTACCTGTAGAGTAGGTACAGATCGCCTTCTCAGCACTCCACATTCATTCATCTCCTCTGTGTATCGACACGCCATAAAGTCCACCTCCGAGTATCGTTCGGTCCTAGTACTCTCAGCCTTGGTTAACACTATCTATAATCTACATCCAATACAACGAGGTATGGGGATATCCCGTGCAGGGGTGAGTATAATGATACTCAGTAGGGACCCTGAGACCCTCAAGGTCTAACAAAATCTAACAATGATAAACCACAAGTTATGAAAACAACAGTTAACCCCACTTAGGTATATTCCCAAACATATACCTAAGTTATCAAGTAATTCATCTCAATCATGAGGTAAACACAAAAGTTACTAACTCAGCTCATAGAGGTATTCAACTTATGTAGAGAGATAGAGATGATTAGATGTAGCCATTGAATCATATACTCTGTCGAACCCACGTAGGATGCTGGAACAGTAGTAAGAGCTGTTGAAACCATGTAGGACCCTGGAATAGTATTCAGAGCTGTCGAACCCATATATGGTTATCTCAAAGGTCTGCCACGTCATAGAGGTCTCAATGTAATAGACGACGCGTCAATCGGACGCCTTGTCTGTGAGTTATTAGCCTTTTAGTCCCGGGGGTCCGGTTGTATTCGTGCATGATCCAACCTGACTATATCTCTACTATACCCCAAACCCCAGTGGGGTATACTCTAAGGGACTAACACACTCCATGATTATCAGTGCCGCTGACGGTTCTTCAAACGGATGTCTCCTGCCAAAGATATGGCCAAAAGAAAGTAAAGGGTCGGTAATGGGCCCGGTTCCGATCCGACCCGGTCAGACCGACCCGGCCCGACCCAGTCTAGGCCGACCCGGTCTGAGTTGACCTAGCCTGCCCCGTTGGGTTTGGCCTAGCCTGTTAGGTGGGTCAGCCCGTTGGGTTTGGCCTAGCCGGCTAGACCCATCCATGCAGGCCGCGAGTGCGTGAACAGGTCATGAGGGCGCGGACCGGCCGCGGGTTGGCGCGAGATCGGTTCAGTCCGGCGGTCACCGCATAGGCATCTCATCACGGAGTCAAAGATTTGGTTTGGTCTGAAGCGACACGGGGGCACAGTTCGGGCATCTCGGCCCGGGAGGCTGGGGCCGGTTTGACCCGAAGCGTCGTGAGGGTGCGGTTTGAGTGGCTCGAACCAAGAGGTCGGAGTCGATTCGGCCCAGACCGCCATGAGGGGCACGGTTCGGGTGGCTCGTCCTGGGAGGCCGAGTGGCCAGTGGGCGGCCATGACGTGGGAGGCCTGGGTCGGCACAGTTCGGCCAAGGTGCAATGGACTTTAACGGCGGCCAGGATCCAGGTGGCGCAGGCCGGCGGGGTTCGGCCGGGGTGTAAGGGAGGTCGGCGGTGGCCGGGAGCCGGGTGGTGTAGGTCGGCGTGATTCAACCGGGGTGCACAAGAGGCCGGCGGGCGGCCGGGAGCCAGTTCAGTCGAAGCGTCGTGATGGCAGCGCGAGTTGTGGAGTCCGCGGGTAGCGCGGTCATTTTCTGTCGCCTCTATTGCCTCGTCATTTCATCGACATGCCAAAGAACATCACAAAATAGATCGGCAGAGGGAGTCAGGCCATGTTAGTTTGGCCCACACCCTCCGCATTCAAGGTTATAGTAGTTGGATCAAAACCTTCTTCATTTTTCAAAGAATTGTCAAGAAAACAAGAGAAGAGAATAACACCCCACATCTTCCGATAAATAAAGGTTCCCAACAGGCAAGGTAAACAACCACAATGATACTTTCTTTTAGAAGGAAATAAATATTGGAATAATATCATACTCAAATAAAATCCGTACTTGATCATTGTTCATCAAAGGAGTCGTGGGGAAGAAGATGGATCGTTCGAAAGGACGGACGTCGGCATCTTCCTCGATCATCGGTTTGGGCATCGGCTCGTCGTAGTTGAAGACGTCCTACATCGAAAGAGGTTCCGAGTAAGAAAGTCGAAGGAGATCATTGTCGGAGTTCTTCATTGGAAGAATGTGTTCTTCATTCTTCATTGGCGAGATCTTTTCTCCCTAAGCTCTCTCTCCTCTCCAAAGTTCCACCAAAAAACAAATGCCAATGAAAGATTATAATATCCTATTAAATTGTTGGCATAATCCTCAAATGTGTTAATCAATTAATTGAAAGCATTTAATAAGGGAGTTGGCACCATTAATTGGGTAGAGGAGGTCAAGATACACTCCCTCATTTATGAGGGAGTTGAGTGGTTTACCTCATTTAATTGGGGGGTTTAGTCCTGGGTGGTCCCCAAACTGTAACCTCTCGTGGGAGGTTAGGTTTGGGTGGGCCCACCACCATAACCTCTCATGGGATGTTGTGGTTGGGTGGTCCCCACACTTCAACTCCCATAAGGAGGTTTATTTCTGGTGGAACCCACCTCCAACTTCTACATGGTGGCTCAAAAATAAAATAAAGTGAAGTTTATTTTATTTTATCATTTTCCAGGAAAACCCCAAAAACTATCTTTTATTCTCGACCCACTGCCATCAATGTGAAATTCTTTTTAAGTGAATACTGGAGCTGTGAGTTCAATGGTGCCCTTGGATTTTAGTTCCGAGCACCGGTTCAAAAGAAACAATAACCTGCTTGTATGTTTACTAAATGTACCTAAACAAAACTTCAGAAATTGATTCCAGGCACACCGGGCCTTGGAATCACGTGTCGTTATGTTTCATGGACTCGTAAAATTCCCATTCCATTAAAAAAAATTCCATGTAAATTCCGGGTCTTTACAATGGTGGTGTGTCCCACTCAAGAGGTATAGCCTCTGAAAAAAAGGGTAAATGGGTGGTTGTACCAAGCCAAAAGTAGGTGCATAAGGGGTCATCCCAAGACTAACATGTTATAAATTTCTTTGTGGGTATCCTTGACATAAATTTTCTATTCATTTTTTGTTCAATAAATTTATGTCTTATGAAAATGTTATGAATTCATGGCTCATGTTCTTTGACTCTCTTTTGATTCTTGTCTTATGAACTACCAGTATTTATTCCATGACTCGTGTCTATGAACTATGATAGGTTGGATATGAACTTCATAAGTTATGTTCATTATCAAATTCCCTTATTATTATCTTATGCTTACCAATGATCATAGATTTATATCTATTATGTTTATGATTATTGAGAATCTGAACATACCCTTTCTTTTTCTACCTTTTCAAAGGTTATGAAGAAAGGTTTTATATAGGTTATTTCTATGAATATTACTAAATGGGATGATATTTTTTGAAAAAATTAAGATCATTCACCAAATTATAAGATTTTGTTCCAAGTTTACAAATTAAATAACTATTACCGACTTTAGGCATTTGTTTATGTAATATAATGAGTATTAATATAAAAAAGTGTAATATTCATGTATGAGAATCATGGGTCTCTATAAGAAATTTATTATAATAGGTAAATAAAATGGTACACCAATTTAAATTCATGAGGTAATATAGATTAACCTCTTCAAATTGGAAAATAATCATTCAATTACTAGAGAAAAAAAAGTCACCTAATAAAAATACTAGAATGTTTTTGAAGATAATCAAATTTGAAAAAAAAATATCTTTTCTGATGTGTATAGGATTAAATTATAGTTTATCACATTTCAATAACCATCCCCCAAATTTAAAATTCCACATTTTCCCCAATTTTAAATATCTAGGTGGATGAAAAAAATAAAATAGTTATTTCAAAAAAATGGGAAACAGAGGAATGATAAAATTATCACAACATTAGAAGAAAGATAAAATTAATTTTACCAACCAACAAAAAACATGAAAATGGTCACTCATCGAAACTACTTAAAGAATCGCATTGTATTAGATATTTTCCAAGAATTATTTATACATAAAATTATGTTCCAATTTAATTTTTTAACTAACACAAAAAACATCATGAAATTCAATAATTACAACTCAAAAAAAGAATAAAATAATTTTCATGTCCAAAAAACATACAAAAAGGATTTATGTATTCATAAGGGACTTATTGAAATAATTAAAATATATAACTTTAAAAAAATGATAGAATATTTAAATTTAGCTGGGGAGTAAATGAATATGAAAATTAAAATAATTACTCCCATATTGGAGAATCTTTTTCCATTTTAGTTCATCCAAATTTACCTCCTTTGGTATCTGAGAAGGATCTATGGTTTATCTATTGTATTCAATAAAAATTTGAAAAGATGTTAACATTAGTTTTAATAGGTTAAAATAAAAGTGATTATAAACCAATGTTTGTGTGAAAGGTTTTTTGATTTAGATGATCTATCATCTAACTCCTTTTATTATTGAGTGAATTATTTTTTATTAGTTAAATAGTTAATTGGCCCTTCGTGATGTTAGTTGAGTAAGGGTTGGTTGAGTGACCACATGAAACTTAGAACCCTTTATGCGTTTAATTCACCCCTTATCTCTCAATCCATATATGTGGTCACTTTTAAATAGGAATGATAACATTAAATATTCATGTGGTCACATCATAAATGGTAAGGTAGGTTTATCATAGCATTTGGTTGCTTAAACTATTACACAACCAATTTATCTCATGGTTAGTCAACTCAACTCATATAGTCTCTTGACTGACTGCATAGCTAATTAACCTCATGTTTGATCTATCCTTTACTCTTGATGATAGGAAAATATCTTCATGATTACTTCTAGTTGAACTCCCGACCAATACAACTTTTGTGGTCTTGCATCTCTTTATGTAGTAGGTTAATCTTCCTCGCAATTAATCCTTTATTGTTATGGATGATTGACTAACTAAATAAACATTGAACTCATATTCAATTTATCTAGCTTTATATAGTCAGTATAACACTTTGTCAATTTTTATCATGGCTTCATTCCATGGTTGAACCACTTCTCAATATGGTGTAGGATGATTCATCTCATATTTACATTAACACATGTTTTCTTTTTTTCCCTTTACAATCATAATTTGTTAAGGACTATCATAATAAGCATAGAATTATTTTGATCGAATGAGGTTCGATATAAAACATAGTGAAATATAATTATTTTAAAATAAAACTAAAAAGAACATTTTTTAAATTCATGGGTTTCCACTCATGTTGATTTAAGTTTAGATTCCCCATCAAGACTTACCCCTAAAATATTACTACCATCATTAAATGGGTATGTCTTATTAATGGTTGTGAATCAACTTTGTTGAGTGTAAGGTTAATCATTTTCTCATTATATTTCTAAAAATTCATCATTTTTTGAAATTCCCGTAAAATTTTCTAAATATCTAAGACTAAGGTTATTATCCACTTGTGATTCTATGTCTAAAATATCACAAATAGGGATAGCAATTTTAGACAACTGCCAAAAAAACATGGATATTACAATCATTTATCTTCATTTTATCCCCCACGCATGATTACTTCATCAATTTAAATATTTATGTAACATTTAGGACAATATAATCTCCATAAAATAAAGAACAAATCTCAAAGTCAACATCCATGTGTAAAGAAGGGAAATTATCCCATAGATAACCTAAGAACTTCTTATGCTTTGAGACATAAAATTTTCTATATAAGTAGCTCAATTTTTATGTAAATAAATTCCTTGAATTTCTAAAATTTTGTCTATATTTTCATTATTGACACACTCAATTAGATGGTAAATCCCAAATTTTGTGACATATAATTGGAAATGACATAACCTGAACATTGTCTAAATTTTAAAATAATAATCTTTGAGAAAATGGAAGGATTGGTTTAAATCCATGTTGTATTCACGAGAGGGGGTTCTTTAAAAATAGAGGGATTTTAATGGTGTTAAAAATTCTGAGAAGAACTCTCAAAAACATGTCTTAGTTCAATATGGACCCTCTCTTGTCATCAGCAATGAGTTTCTAGTCTAGATCTCAATTTTACCTAATATTTCTTATTATTATTTCGGTTTAGAATTGAAATTAAGGGCTCTGAAATTTTCATAATATGGGAGATAGAAATACATCCTAGTCTTAGATACAAAAATTTATTCAAAAAAACACATAGATTAATAGATAATCTCTGGTTTCATATTCTCAAAAACATGAAATGTGTTTTGAACATCCATAACTGGGAAGGTTATTTTACCATTGGGAAAATCTATGATAGTGTCATCATTATCTACAAAAAAAAATTCTAAGATAATGATAACCTTTTCATCACACAAAATTTAATTAATTATAAAATAAATGGGAGAAGCAATCCTCTCTAACTTGGATAGTAAGTCATCTACCCTTCCCTAGGTATTAGTGATTGACTTATCAGCTAGTTGAATAGACACTGAGGTTGGTTTCAAGTCTCTAATACCTATCTTTTCAAGTAAGGATAAAATTATTAATATTGATGCTAGATCCCATGTGATGAAGGAAATTCAATTCCCCAATTTCTCATATTTTGTTTTAAATAATAAATCTACCTTAAACATATAATTTTGGTGGTATCTTATTTAAAAGCATTACACTATAGTCCTTAATAATATGTATGGTGGCCAATTCTTCCCAATATCTATTATTATCCAAAAACCATTTAATAAACTTAATATAGGATGGAATATTATTTAAGTCTTAGTAAATATCATGGTTTGGTAGAAGTTTTTAAATGGTTGAAGGAACTTAAAACATTCATGGTCTTTATTTTTTTGTTTAAAACTTTTATCAAAAATAATGGGAGGGAATAATGTTTAAAAATAGGTTGATTCCTCAAATTCTCCTAAAATAATAATTTCTTATTCCCTTTTTTATTATTTTCCACTTAATTTTTCTTTTTTATTTAACTTTTATATATATAGATTCATCATTCTATTTAAGTTGGAAAATTATCTTTAGTTTTATAAATCTCTTATTTTCAACATTTTGAATTTAATATTGAGTTAAGTCCTCTATCTCATCCTCTCCAGGATGAAACCTAACTGTTCTTTTGTTTCTACTTCTATCCTCATGGTTATAACCATCACATTATCTTTTGAATTAATTAATGTTATGTTTTTTTAATACCATTTTCCTTATTACTCATATCCAGGTCCATTTCTTTAATTTTTGTTTGAAATTTATAATACAAGATTATTGGGACTCAAATATTATGATAAAATTATTAATAAAAACTCTCAAATTAGAATTATAATTTGATGTAAATATGATGTTTTTAAAATTTTTTCTTTTGTGATTTGAATAACCAGGGGAAGTAGTTTGTTTCATGGTCACCATATGGCCTCTCTAAGATTGATTTTGGGGATTTTTTTTCCAATATTAAATTTGTTTGAAAAGGGATCATTATTTCCATATTACCTAACCCTAAATTTCATGTATTTGGAACACTCATCCTGAAAAAAATGGAAATAAAATTTTTGGTGAATAGTTCCTATTATAACCATACAAACCACTTTGATTACATTATATCCTAAGTTAGTTTTTAGTGAAAATTGTATCATCCTGAGGGATTCTTTCACTCCTATGAATTTATATCTTCTTATAGAACATTTTTTGGGGAATTTAGAGAATGTTTATATGAATAAAAAATGTTTCTAATCAATAGTTATTTCTAAAAAATCACCTTTACCAGACTAATCTGCAATATTTTGATGGTAAGGGGTACTAATATTGTTTAAATTATCAACAAGAATATGGGGAACCATTTAGTGGTTGGGATATTGTCAATATAAAGATATGAATCATTGACATATTTCATGAAAAAAATTTCCCTTGTCCTAGATAGATCTTATAATCTTGTGTGTCGCTTCTATAGTGGTGTTCTTAGGATAAACAATTTTAAAAATGTGTTGAAAATTTGATCCCACTTGTCAAATATGTCTTTATATAAATTATGGAATCAAATCCTAACCATGTTATTCAATAAAAAAGGTAAGATCCAATACCTATTTATTTCCTCACTAATCTATTTTCTAGGTAATTATTTCATAATACTATAAAAAACACACATGAAATCTATATAATCATCAATGGGTTGGCCATTAAAATATGATAGAATTTAGAGATAAGACAATTTGACTTCATAATTCCTTGACCTAGGGGAAATACTCAAGAATGAAGTATTTCTAGACACAATTGGGTTTAAAACTATTTAATTATAGGTCACTCAGTTACTTGATTTACATATTGTGGTGGGTTCATATTTTGATTTAAATTTTTATACATATCAACTACTAGATTATCGATTTATATTTTGGTTTTTTTAAGGGAAGAATAGATTTTCTCCATTTAAAATTTGACAAGATTAAGTTCAGATATTGAATCCCAAGTGTGCATGAAAATATAGGATCAAATTGATAAATAAGTATAAAACTATGATATATAGATAAGATCTTGTAACTTCCTAGCACAGGATCAACACACCAGTGCCCGGAGCTGGACAGTCACATGACCTCAGGCATGCCTCCCCGTATGCTAAAGTCTTCTAACTAGCAGTGAGGGTCTGATAAGTCATTTATGGGGAAATTGTAACCTCTTTGATCAGATTAATACACCAGAGAAAATAAAAAACAATTTAGAAGGAAATATATATCAATAAAAAACACCAATATCTCATGGTAATCATAGTAGGAAGACAAAATATTCAACTAAAGAAAAAACATACCATCATTATGTACGTGTGAAGTGTCTAAAATTAAAACTAAAAATAAAGATACCAATAACTCCTAAGTAGGTCCCAAACCACGTATAGTTCCATCATCGAAGCTCCATCCCTAATTATCCATCTAACATGGTTCATTTTCCCTTAACATATCCTGTAATAATAAATTATATTTCAGTGTCGATTAGGCAGCCCGAATAGGGTGTGAGTAAGACTTAATAGGCTAGCGCCAATGCTGTCTAAAACAATACCCAGTCAAAAATAGTGTGTGCTGTTGTATAAAGAAAAAATTTCAATGATTAATTAAATACATATCGTATTATAAATTTATATTTATTTAACCACACAAACCTCAGGTTCTCATGGACACCCATATCCCAATATCTGCTTCAGCTTGTGTCGAAGTTTGACTTATCCCTAAGGGATATCATGTTTTTTAATGTAAATGTTACCATTCTTATTTTCATAAATTAATGACCATTTTACCATTTATTAATTCACAAAATTAAAAAACCAAGTTACCATTCTTTGTTTCATACATTAATGTCCAAGTTACTATTCTTTAATCTTCACAATTGAATGACAATGTTACCATTCATTATTTAAAAAATGAATAGCCATGTTACCATTCATTAATCTACAAAATTGAATAACCATGTCATCATTATTTATTTCATAAATTAATGACCAAGTTACAATTCATTAATCTTTACAATTGAAAGATCATGTTATCATTCTTCGATCCTTGGTAAAATATCCATGTTACCATTCACTGTAAAGACCCAAACCCGCACTTCCAGATTCAGTGATAAAAACATTATGTGTGCTTTTTATATAAAATATAATATAAAAATACATAGAACATTATACAATTGAGGAAATTTTTTAGTCTAAGTTTTCGATGATTAGACAAACCATGCATTAAATCATAGTTTACAAAAAAATGGATTCATTTGTACTATCACCTTAACTGTCCGTTGAACTTCTGAGGAATCCTGTGAAAAACATTTTAAAAACTAGAGATGAGCACAAAAATCTAAGTAAGAGAAATAACAAAAATCTTTATTCCACAAATACTTATAAAACAATTTCCTTTGAATATAAACATAATAACATTACTTATGAAAACACTTGATTCTAATAAAATCATTGTAAGCATAAATAAAAAATATTGGTAACATGGGGAATTTATTACATAAGATTGTAACCCTCATGAATACCATATGAATTTTAACAATCATGGCTACCTTATAGTGTTACCCTTATTACTACCTTAAATTTTAACCCTCACACCTACCTTACACTGTAACCCTTACGGCAACCTTATGGTGTAACCATCACAATTACACTTCGAGTAACCATATGGTCGAACTCCAACATAATCATACCCAATTAATTATAGGGAAATTTATGCCCCTCTATTAATAATAAAATATTCCCAAGAACCAGAAAATAGTCATAAAACATGAATAATTTCATCATAAAAATCATTCCATTAGAAACAAATCACTTATTAAAGGAATAATGCACACATGAAAATGGAAATATTTTCACCGGAAATAACTATGTAATTGTGTAAAGAAAACATCAAAAAATTTATAAAATTAAAAATTATAAAACATTTATTTCTATATAATTGTAATTACAAATAACATTTTGAAAACATAAACAGTAAATAGAAGAATAATTCTTTAAAACATTTAAAATAATGTTTTATTTTAAGAGTCTCTTAACTCAGGTTGGACTTCCAACTAACATTTTCAGAACTCCTGTATAATGGTTTTAAGAGTGTTATTGATTTATTATATAACTATATTACTTTTTATAATACCTTACATGGACAACTTATAATATTTTCTGCCCATTTATTAACAATATTTAGTTATTTCCATTATTTCGATCCGTTCTTTTCATGATTTTCATGGGAAATTCATTATGTGTTTTTCTTGTAAAATGGAAATAACACACTATAATTCATAAAATTATATATATTATTCCATTTTAAACAATTATTAGTTAATTTATCATCCACAAAGGTGGTGAATTGACACACCACGGACGATGATTTCATTATTTAAAAATAAAAGGAGAAGATGAGGGATTTTATGACGCATATATAGTAAACACAACAAAATTATATTATTTAAATGATACTGGAGTTGTAATGAATCATTGGATAGTAGGTGATATAAGTTAGAATTGAAAAATAATATAAAGAGAAGAAAAAGGAATCTTACCTCATGAAAATTTCTCCTTGAAAACCTCCTTAAGGCTCTTGGAAGTAGTATTTTTGTGAGACTATAAGCACTATAATATTTAAAGAGGTGAAGATAAGATAATTTGGTAGAGTATTTTTGAGAAATAAGGGTCAGGGTGATGAAAATTTTTGAGTTAATAAGCCTCCTTTTATAATTGATGTGGGGGTAATTTAAGAATTACCTAAAATATTAAATTATATTATGTCTAATAGAGTTAAAGAATTTCAAAAGGGATAAAAATAATATGATGTCATGTTTTATGCCAAATCCTTTCATTTTTTCCCTTCTTTAATAATTTTTTTATTTTTAAATATTTTAAATAAATATTATATTCCTGAAAAATAATATTTTTTAAATTAAACAATATTCATAACTTTTGACTTTAAAAACATTAAAACAGGGTTTCAAATTTGAATTATATTTTTTATTATATCATATACTTATCATATTATTCTAGGTAATTCGTTAATAATATTTAAAATGTAGTATTATATTTATTTTATTATTTTTCATATAATTAAATTGATTTATTCAATAATTAAATAATAATGCATCTTTATTGTACAAGTCATTAGGATAGATATTTATTCCATGAAATTTAAAAATAAAATTCCATAAAAAATATAATTTTATAATCTTTATAAAAACTATTTATTTCTTAAAAAAACTTATGTAAAACAATAAATTAAAATGTTATACAAACTAATGTTTATAGTGTGAACATCTTGACTTACTTTTAACTAAAAAATTATAAAGGTCTTAATGTGATTCTTGTGGGTCCAAAATGTGACAAGTTCAAATAAAAATATGATAATATCTAAAAATTGATCATAGAAAAATATTTAACTATTATTTAGTTCATTTAATAATTCTTATAATTTTAATTAAAAATATTTTATTTATTTTTCTTATCCTTGCACAAGCACTGCATCAGCATTTCACGAGAATTAATGTTTATTATTTCATATATAAAATTTAAAAATAAATTACTATCATAAAAATAAATTATTTAGGTTAAAAATTAAATTTTATATTATTTAATTATTTATATTCACTCATATACATAACAAGACAACTTCTTAAAGTTGATGTTTTGTCATTTCTTTCCTTGAGTGAGCATTGCAAAATCATTTGGATATGATTAATGTAATATAACTATGAACTTCGAATTTAACATCCATAAATATCAATTTAACATAATAATTAATAAAAAAAGTCAATAAAATACTTTTTAGTACTCAATTATTATATATAAGGATCCAAATTTGGTTTTTTCACTGTTGCGCACGCACTACGTCGGCACTGACATTGATATTTATATTTATCATGAAATAAATTATAACTTACATAAACTGGATCATTTTGGTAAAATGTTTCTATTATAGTATCATAATTTAATCATTACATTATTTTAATAAATTTTACATTATAAATATTTCTTGAAGATGTAACAAAAATATATCATTTTTTAAAAAATGTTATTTTTTACTATTCACTAAAAATTAAAAAAATAAAAAGAATTTTTAAAACATCATAATAAGATAATTTTAACTTGATAAATTAAAAAATGAATACCATTTTATCAATTTAATTTTATAAAACTTCAAGAAATTAATTATATTATTTGTAAATAATAAGAAAAAATAATAATTTTTTGAAAAAAAATTCTTTTAATGAATAAAAAGGATTTACTAAAAATATAGTACATATTTAAAATTAATTAATTAATTAATTATCAATGAGTATGAAAAAAATATATTTCATAATTTCATTAATATTTTTCATTCCCACTGATTTAAGGGTCATATTTATATAATAATATTTAGTTGTTCATCTATGTTTGTTGTGGCATAGTGTTTACTTTTAAATTCTCAAGATGCTACATTCTCCCCCTTAAGTGAATTGCATCCTCACAATTCATTATTTGTACTTCAAAAAATTTAATTTCTACCTTTATAATTGATAAAATCTAGAACATATAAGGAAACATAATTACCTATATGTTCAAAAGAAAATTCCATCGCTTAGATTTATTTTGAAACAAATACGATAAAGACTAATCTCCAAAGTTGTCTAGACCATTCCTCTCATACCAGCTGTAAAGACCCAAGCCCACACTTATAGATTCGGTGCTAAAAAATTATGTGTATTTTTTTATATAAAATATAATAAAAAAAATTCACAGTACATTATACAATATATAACCTTCTATGGTCTAGGTTTTGGAGGATTAGACAAACCCAACATTAAATCAGAGTTTAAAAAAATAAAAAAAATAACTAACTTTGTAAGAGATTATAATAAAAGCATTGAAAGTAAAAAAAAATATTGGTAACTTGGGGAATTACATACCTAATATTGTAACCCTCATGGATACCATATGAATTGAAACCCTCATGGACTCCTTATAGTGTAACCCTCATTGATACCTTATTGTGTAACCCTCATGGCTACTATACATTATAACCTGCACGGCTACTTTATGGTGTAACCATCAGAGTTACACTTGGAGTAACCATACAATCGACCTTCAACATAATCATATCCAATACAATAGAGGGAAATATAAGTCTCACCCTTAATAATAAACAATTCTCAAGAACTAGAACATAATCATAAAAAATGAATACTTATATCATAAAAATCATTCCATTATAAACAAATCACTTATTAAAGGAATATTGAACACATGAAAATAGAAAAATTTCATTGGAAAGAACCATGTAATTGTGTAAATAAAACATCAAAAAAAATTATAAAATATAAAATTATATAAAAAATCCATAGAATTTAAATTATAAATAACATTTTGAAAATATGGACATGAAGTTGAAGAATAATTCTTTAAAAGACTTAAAAATAATTTTTTAGTTTAAGAGTCTCTTACCTTGAGTTCGACTTCCTCCAAATGAGTTAAAACCTCCTGTATAACGGTTTTAAGAGTGTTATTGGTTTGTTATAGAAAATTATTCATGTTTATAATACCTTAAATGATCTACTTAAATTTTTTCCCACCCATTTATTAGAAATATTTAGTTATTTTCGTTGTTTTGATGCGTTCTTTTCATGGTTTCCATGGTTGGTTCATTATAAATTTTTCTTATAAAATATAAATAACACTCTATAAATGAGAAATTTATATATATTAGGAAATATCAAATAATTATCAGTTAATTTTAACTTCCCATGATTGCAGTATTAGGAAACGATAACTCGTCATCCACAAAGGTAGTGAATTGACACACCACAGACGGTGATTTCATTATTTAAGAATAAAAGGAGTAGATGATGGATTTTAATATTCATATACCATAAACACAAAAGAAATCTAGTATATAAATGATACTGGAGTTTTCATGAATCATTTCATAGTAAGTGAGGATAAGGTAGAAGTGAAAAATAATTTAAAAGAGAAGAAAAATGAATCTTACCTCTTGAAAAATTCTCCTTGAGAACCTTCTTATGGCTCTTGAAAGTGGTCTTTTTGTGAGCCCATAACCACTAGAATGTGGAAAGAGATAATAAAAAAAGAATTTGGTAGAGTACTGTTGAGTAAGAAGGATCAAGGTGATGAAAATTTTTGAAGGAATGAGCCTCCTTTTATAATTGTGGTGTGGGATAATTTAAGAATTACCAAAAATATTAAATTATATTAAGCCTAACATAGGATTAAAGAATTTCAAAAGCGATAAAAACCCTATGATGTCACATTTTCTACGAAATTATTTAATTTTTTCCATGTTCAACAATTTTTTGATTTCTAAATATTTTAATTAAATATTATATTCATAAAATTATTTTTTCAAATTAATAACTATACATAAATTTTGGCATTAAAAACATTAATACAAGGTTTAAAATTCGAATTTAATTTTTTATTATATCTTAGAATTATTGTATTATTATAATTAATTATTTAATTATCCTAAAAATATCAAATTATAATTATTTTATTATTTTTAATATCATCAATTTAAGTTACTCAATAGTTAAATAATAATTCAGCACTATTGTGCAAGACATTAGAATAGAAATTTATTCCCTGAAATTTAAAAAACCTTACATAAAAATAAAATTTTATTATATTTACGAACACTATTTATTTTCTAAAAACACTTATGAAAACCCATAAATTAAAATGTTATAAAAATTAAAGTTTATAGTATGAACACCTTGACTTAATTTTAAATAAAATATTCTAAAGGACTTAATGTAATTATTATGGGTCCAAAATGTCCCAAATTCTTGTAAAAACATGATAATGGACAAAACCTGATCATAAAACAAGATTTAGCTATAATCTGGGTTATTTAATAATTCTTATAATTTAAATTAAAAATATTTATTTATTTTTCTTATGCTTGAACAAGAACTGCATCAGTGTTGCACAATAATTAATGTTTATTATTCCATATATAAAAATTAAAAAAAATTAATTAGGTTGAAAATAAAATTCAATATTATTTCATTATGTATATTCACTCATATTCATAAAAATACAACTTCTTAGATTTTTTATTTTGTCTTTTTTGCCTTACGCAAGAGTTGCACAAGAATTTGGATAAGATTAATATCATATAACTATAAAATTAGAATTTAACATCTAAAAATATCAATTAATCATAATAATTAATAAAGAATTCTAGAAAATACTTCTTTTACTCCATTTTTATTTATAAGGATCCAAATTTGGATTTTTCACGTTTGTGTACGCACTACATCAGCACTGATAAAGATTTTTATACTTATCATGAACTAAATTATAACTTACATGTACTAAATTGTTTTGGTAAAATATTTCTATTATAATATCATAATTTAATAATCACATAATTTTAATAAATTTTATATTATAAATATGTCTTGATGATGTCACAAAAATATAGCATTTTCTAAAAAAACTCAATTTTTTTCTATTCAACAAAAATTGAACTTTTTTAGAGAATTTTCAAAACTTCATACTAAAATAAATTAAAGTTTCTAAATTAAAAAATAAATTTCATTTTATCAATTAAATTTTCTAAAATTTTCAGATGTTAATTATATTATTTGTACATAATAAGCAATAAAAATCATTTTTTGAAAAAATATTCTTTTGACGAATAAAAAGGCTTTACTAAAAATATAGTACATATTTCAAAATAAATAATTAATAAATTATCAATGAGTATGAACGATATATAATTATTAATTTCATTAATATTGTTCAGTCCCACCAATTTAATAGTCATATTTAAATAATAACATTTTGTTGTTCATCTAAGATCGTTGTGGAATATTGTTTACTATTAAATTCTTGGGATGTTGAAATCACCATTAACAAATAACATATATAATAAAAACATAAAAATACATATCTCTAAACCACCCATTATTTAATTCAATACTTAATTAATCTTTTCACAGTATCAACATTTAATATTTAATTCACCAATTAATTATCTGATTCATAACATCAATATCCCACAATCAACTTTCATAGATAATTAACCCCAAATACCATAATATAACAATTATATAATTAATTAATTAAATAAATTAATTAATTCTATTGTGAAAATCAATTGCTAAAAAATATATCTTTTCTACAATTTCCAAGCACAAATTAAAAATCACGACTATGGGATTTGAACATTGGACCACCTACCTTTGACCGAATATCCAAAAGCCTTACAATGTCCAACGCCCATGGGAAAAGATGTGTACGGTTTTTAAGAGGTTTCTAGATCAATATATTCCAAGATCAAAAGCAACAATGCAATTTTCCAAGTTATTTCACCACAATGGGTTGGATAAGAAGGAAGAAAAGGAAGAAAATCAACCACAAAAACTTACCAGGGATTGATCGCATAAAAAAAATCTAGAAGGTGTTTTGAAACTCCAAAATCACTTAAAGAGTCATCCTAGGTTAAGAGTGGAAGATATGTAGTGGTTTCCCACAAAAATAATCCACATAGCTACTTTAAAACTGTAGATTGGGAATTTACACGGTGTTTAATCCAATTAAACACCATGTAATTCTCTTTAATGGTTTTTTTTGAAAAATTTGTCACCTCAAAGTTATTTTATTAAAACCCATAAACAATTAAACATTGTCTAATACAATTACATGACATTTAAATGTTCTATAGTTTATTTTCATCCCGTTTTCCCTTTTAAACCCTCTCAACTCACTACAATCCCATTTTTAAAACTTAACCCATTTATACCCAAACTCCATTAATTAAAAAAAGAACGCATCCACAAAATTTATTTTATTTTCTACAAAAAATACTCTCTATATCCAAAAAATACTAGTCCACTAATGTTCAAACAAAAAATATCATAGAGAGAAAAGTACCTAAAAAATTTGGGATCTTACAATCTCTCCACCATATAATAGATCATCCTCGAACTGAACTTCAAATAATCTATAAGATTCCAAATCAAAATGATTGATCCACTAAGCCTATATATTTTCTTCCCTCTCCCGTGTTTCTTCTTGTATACTCTCATGTTTCCATAATACATGAGTTATCAATATGGTCTTTCCCCGCAACACTTTCTCAATGTAATACAAAACACATATCAGATGCTCCTCAAAGGACACATCTGTATCAAGATCAACATCATATACCTCAATCACATGAGAAGGTTTAGGATGATACTATAGAAGTTGTGATACATGGAAAATTTCATGAATGGGACTTTATTTTTTTTTTGGAACTACCAAATGGTAAGTTATCGGCCCGATACTCTCCACTACCTCAAATGGTCCAAAAAACCTGGGCACCAACTTTCCCTACCTCTGTATCCTATGATGACCTAACCAAGGTGAAATCCAAATTAACACACAGTCACCCTTTGTAAACTCTAGGGGTTATCTCCATCTATCAGCATAAAGATTATTCCTACTCTGATCCATAGGCATACATTTCTAAATTAGTTGAACATGCTCTAACGTCTCCTACATGAAACTCAGTCCCAGCAACTCTGACTCACCAGCCTCTACCCAGCATAGTGGTGATCTAAATGGCCTAACATAAAGAGATTCATATGTTTCCATCAGTATAGTTACTTGATAATTTTTTTTATTGTCAAAATCCACTAAATCCAAGTGTTTATACCAAGATCCTCTAAAGTCAAGAACACCCACCCATAGCATATCCTCAAGCACCTGTATAGTACACTCCAACTGCCCATCTATTTGTGGGTGGAAATCCTTAATCAATAATACTTGTATATTGAGAGGTTTCTATAAGCCCTTCCAGAACTATGAAGTGATAAATGAGTCTTGATCTGAAACTATAGTTTGTGGAACCCTGTGAAGATAGACTATCTCTCGAATATATAAATCACCCAGCTTCTCTACATTGAAAGTCTCTTGTATATGTAAGAAATGCTCTAATTTTTTTAGTTGATCCATAATAACATGGGTAGAGTCATTCTTCCTTTGTGTCTTCAAGAGACCCACCAAAAGACACACTATCATATCATCCCACTTTCATTTATTAATAGGTAATGGTTATAGAAAACCTCTAGTTCATTGGGTCTCTAACTTAACCTACTGAAAAGTGTAGTATTATGTCACTAATCCTATTATCACCTTTTTCATTCCCATCCACCAAAACTATCATCATATGTCACAATACATTTTGGTCACACATGTATGTACCACCCTCTTCAAGGCATGAAATTTCTACATGATCTCCTCTCACATGATTGTCAGCACAACAACCCGATTTCTGAAATTGATGATCTCATCCTCACCTATGATCTAATCTGAAGGTGACTCCCCACCTTCAGGGTTTTCCCTCAAAGATAAACATTATGGATCCTCATAATTCCTTTCCTAGATCCATATCAAAAGTGTTGACTCCACTGAAACTGATACTATAGTTATTTGTTACAAGTTCTCTTGAACCACCACATACATCTCATCTGGTAAATATATCTTCTTCCACTCAACACTAGACTCTTGTACCGCCTGAGTCTGAGTTTTCCTTCTCAAAGAATCAGCCGCATTTTTTCTCTTTCTGACCATATATTCTATCTCAAAATCAAAATACTGCACACACTAAACCCATCTTCACTGCCGAATATTTAAATATATTTTCAAAAAGATGTACCTTAATATATTACAGTCTGTATACACAATAAAATTTTCTCCCAATAAATAATATCTCCAATACTTTAAATCATAAATTAATATTTCATGATCAAGGTCATGCATAAGGTATTTTTTTCATGTTTCCGTAGCTATCGAGAATCACATTCCACAACTCTGTCTTCCTACATCTATACAGCTCAGTGTCCAATACCAGAAGCATCACAATACACTGTATACTCCTCACATGGATTGGTTAAGAACAAGATCAGTACCAATTTAAAGTTCTTCTTCAACTCCTAAAATGCATTCTCAAAAGCTTCCACCCATTCAAACTTTACCCCCTTCTTGGTTAGTCCGAAAATCAGTGCTGAAAAATGGGAAAATTCCAGGATGAATCTTAGATAACATTGAGATAACCCTAGAATTCTATAGATATTGAACACATTCTTAGGTTTCTTCCAAGAAACCACTACTTGAACATTATCTTGGTTCGCATACACACCTTCCTCTAAGATTATGTGTCCTAGGAAGTGTACCTTATCTATCCAAAATTGACACTTATATATCTTGGCATATAATTGATGCTCTCTTAGTATACTTAGGATGATGTCAAGATTTTGGGCGCGATCAGCGTGAGTCTAGGAGTACACCAAGATGTTTTCCATTAACACCAACACAAAATGATCAAGGTATGTATGGAATATTATTTTCATCAAGTCTATAAACACTACTAGTGAATTTTTTAACCCAAACTTTATTACAGAAAATATATAAAGGACATAACTCCTCTTGAAAGTAGTCCTTTATATATCTGAATTCTGAACTCTGAACTGATGATACCCTGATCTCAAGTTGATCTTTGAGAATATACAAGATCCTTTCAACTGGTAAAACAAAACATGGATCCATGGAAGAGGATATAGGTTTTTCATGGTCATTTGGTTAAACTTCCAATAATCAATGTAGAAGCACAAACTCTCATCATCCTTCTTTGTAAACAACACAGGTAATCCCAAAGGCAACATACTCGGATGGATAAATCCTTTATCCTCCAATTCTTCCAACTAATTTCTAAGATCATGAATGTCTATTGGTTTCTTTGTGTATGGTGGAAGAGATACTAGCTCATCCACCAATATGATCTCAATAGTGAATTCCACACCCCTCTCAGGTGGAATTCCTGAGAAGTATTTATAAAACACATCTAGAAATTGTTCTACTACTGGTGGAAATGTATCATGTTATACTCATACATCATCAAGAAATAAACAAGAAACCTAGACTATTAGCTCTCCCAATTTCTGAGTAATTGTCCATGATCGTCCTTCCTAGATATCCCACTCCCCATGGTGAAGAATGCGGTCACCCTTAAGAGATTTAAAATTCACTCTCCTCCAGTAACAACTTATGTTGGCTCGGTATGAGACTATCCAGTCCATACCTATTATTAAGTCATATCCCATCATGTCAATAATATAGATATCCCATAGAAAAAGATATTCCTTAGTTTTAATAGAACAACCCTTTCACTTAAAAATGTCTCTAGGATATACTCCCAATAGTGTATCATTAGTCATTACCCCACTTACAAACTCCACCTCCATACTCAATCCATTACCAAGTTTTTGTGGAAATAAAGGAATGAGAGGAACCAATATCAAATAAGGTAGTAGATAATGTAGAATATACAAGAATAGTACCTCTCACTATAAAAGGTTCATACTTGTAATCCTCAAGTCTAGGTTGTATAACATATAGTTGTCCTAACCCTCTCTCATGTGATGTTTTTTGACTCCCCTAGGTCAAAACACTCTTTCGATATGGATACTCTTTCATAGAAGCACCAAATCCCTTACTTCTACTACCTCCTCAAAAATAAATTCAGCTACCAGCCTGATAAGGTGTAGAAGATCATATTCCCACACTCTGACATTGTCTAGTTGTACCCTCATTGATCGTCTTTCTCCATGTCCTACAAATTTTCTACAAATTTCCCATCTCGCTGCAAGACCATCACTCTAATATTGGTCAGGGGAAGTATCTAAGATAATGGCACAGACTACCACAATGATAATAGATCACTCATGTAAGGTCTTATGGAACTAAACATCCGGTATGTGTAATCTTCTTTGCATTAATCTGACTAAAGTTGTCATAGAGGTGATTCCTGCTCTCATAATCCACACCTCTCGATCATTCAGTAGAAACTGTCTATCTAGTGGTAGAAACCTCCTTCAGGTTCCCCTCAGCTATGATAGCCTAATCCACAACCTCACCAAACTTCTTTAACTTAAAAAATGTTAACTTGGGACTTAATATCACACTTAATTCCATCCAAACCATGTCTCACCATAGTTGTTTCATCTACCATAAACATTATAGAAAATCACTATAGGTCTATAAAGCATCCAACATAATCCATCATGTACATTCTCCCCTTAGTTATCCTCATGAAGTATGCTACTTTATCTTCCCTCGTCATCTTTGGATAGAATTTCTCTATGAACTTCTCCAAGAAGTCCTTCCATATCATACTATCATCTTGTCCATTTTGCACATGAATATCCTACCAGTGATTTTATGATCCTCATAGCATATAAGTGGCCATCTTGGCCTTGATTTTTGTAGGGGCCTCCAAATGAGCATGCACTATCTCAATGGACTCAACCCAGAACCCATATCCTTCAGGTGAAACCTCTCTAGTGAAAGTTAGAGGGTGTTGCAACTAGAACTCTCTCGTCAGTTCAGAAATTCATTCCACAAACCTCCATGGGTTTATTCCCATGAATTTAATGAAGTGATAAAATTTCTCTCAGAACTGTTTCCTTTCTTCCTCACATGGAACTATCTGTGCACCAGGTTCCACTACTGGTAGATAATCTCTAAACATATCCCCCTATCTTCCTCTCAACAAGCATTGTTATAGAGGCGTATCACTATTATTCCAAACAAACATCTTAGGACTCATAATAAAATTTTATCACAATTATGTAAGGGAAAAACAGAATAGGTCACAACAAGTCTTTCCCCACATCTCACTACGCAGTCAAAACTGAGGTGTTATCACTACCCTTAACCATCCTACACCTAATTCCTCATTAACAAGGGTAAACATGTTCTCATATTTCAGGTTTCTCATTTAGACACCAATTTATTCACATGATTTTATCATTTTACAATTTTTGATTTCATATTAGGCACCATTTTAAATTCAATTTCACAATCCAAGAAAATAGTTCAAGTTCACCAACTTACCCACAACCCATTTTCCCTTGTGAGCCTAAAATAATACATATTAAAAAAAATAATCCTAAGTGCCTAAAATTATGCATATAGACTCAACTCTTCTTCCATTCTAGCCTATGATTCAATTCTCAGAAAAGCTATAAAAAAACTTTCACGTCATGCAAAAAGTACATCACTTAAGGTGAAATAATATTCTCAATAACACCCTAAGTACTTGGGTTTTTACACATACATGGGTTTACAACTCCCATGCATGAGCTCATTACCAAGGACCGATTGTTCCTAGTATCATGTATACATTTCCCAAATAGTAAGACAAAAGAAAAAGAAAAATAAAAATAGGTTGAGATACCATTTAGTAATGTCCCATCCTGGGTGCCACATGCCGGTTCCCGAAGTAGGTCATCACATGACCTCAGGCGTGCCTCCACGTATTCTAGAGCTTGTCTTCTAGTATTTTGGTTATGATAAGTCATTCATGGGGAGATTATACCCTCTTTAATTAGAGAAATACAACATTGGAAATAGTAATAAATGATCAAAGCAATATATATCAATAAACAAAACCAATATATCATGGTTATCAAAGAGAAAAAATAAAATATTCAACTAAAGTAGAAATATGTCATGATAATGTATATGTCAAGTTTCTAAAATAAAAACTAAAAATAATTTAACCAAAAACTCCAAAGTGGGTCCCAAACCGCATCTAGTTCCCTAATCCAAACTCCATCCCCAATTAGACATCTTACATAGGGCATTTTCTCTGAACTTGTCCTGTAACAATGAATTCTATTTAGGTACTGATCAGGCATCACGAATAGGGTGTGATTATGACTCCCTAGGCCACCACCAATAGTGTATAAATAAATATCCAAATAAAAATAGTGTAATTAGTTGTATAAATAAATAATTACAATTCATAATTAAATAGTTATCACATTATCAATTAATTTTTATTTAACTACATAAACCTTGGGTTCTCATAGACACCTGTATCTCAATACCTACTTCATCCCATGCCGGAGTCTAACATATCCTCGAGGGATGTCACATGTTTTAATTTATATATTCCCATTATTGTTTTCACAAATTAATTTCTATATTATCATTCATTAATTCAGACAATTGAATGACCATGTTACCATTCTTTATTTCATAAAATAATGAACTTGTTACCATTCATTAATCTTCAAAATTTAATGACCAGTTTACCATTATTTATTTCACAAATGACTAACCACGTTATCACTCATTAATCCACAAAATTGAATGACCATGTTTCCATTCTTTATTTCACAAATGAATAAACATGTTACCATTCATTAATCTTCACAATTGAATGACCATGTTACCATTCTTTGTTCCTTATCAAAATGTCAACGATACCATTCACCATTTGTTAATCACATATATCATTAAAACACAACATTACATATCTCTCAACCACACATTAATTAATTCAGTAATTAATTAATATTTTCAGGATATCAAAATTATATAATTAATTTACCAATTAATTATCAGATAACATAAATATCATAAAATCAAATTTGATAGTTAATTATTTCCAAAACCCAAAATTTTAAAATTCTATAATTAATTAATTCAACAAATTAATTAATTCCATTAGGAAAATCAATTATTAAACAAATCAAGAAATTTTAAAATTTTCATGCATGAAATCAAAATCACGACTATGGGATTTGAACATTAGACCACCTACCTTTAACTGAATATCCAACAACATTTCTAATGGAAAAATCCCATTTGAAAAAATGAGGATGGTTTCCAAGAGGTTCCTAGATAAAGTTTGACCAAGATTAGAACCAAAAATGAAAATTTATAAGAGATTTCACTGCAATGTGTTGAAGAAGAAGGAAGAGAAGGAATAAATCCAACCATAAAGAATTTCTAGGGATTGATCGCATAAACGGGGATGTCCAGAAGGGGTTTTGACAATTTAAAATTGCCTGGAGAGTCTCCCGGAGTAGAGAGAAGAAGATATATAGTGGTCTCAAATAGAAAACAACTGTATAGCTACTTTAAAATAGTAGGTTGTAAATTTACACATCGTGTAATCCAGTTACACATCGTCTAATTCTTTTTAATGGTTTTCACCCAAAAAATCATTGCCTTGTGTTAATTTTATTGAAACCCATGAACAATTACACGACATGTAACACCCTTAGATGATGTGTAAATGTTATGCAATTGAGTTTTGGCCCATTTTCCCTTCTAAATCCTCTCAACTCACCACAAAACCATTTTTAACACTTGACCCATTTATACCTAGACTCCATTAATTCAAACAACCATACATCCCAAAACATTAAGTCATTTTCTCTAATAATGGTTCTCTATATCCAAACAAAACATTTCCAATAAGGTTAAAATTAAAAAGAACTTAGAGAGAAAGGTACATGAAACGGACATGATCTTGCAGGTCTTCATATTTTCATTTTTTTAAATATTTTTTTTTGTTTTAATTTTTTTATTTGTTTTAATTAGTAACTCATTATTTCTCTAGAAAAAATTCCCAAAATATTATAGGGTTTCTATGTCACATACTATCACTAAACCAAATATATTATTTATAAAATATAAAAACTACAAGTATTATGGTAAATAGGTTTGAACCATAGAGAAGGATTACGTTGTATGACCAAATAAATTAAAAATGAGAAAAACAAAAAATAATAAAATATCAAAATTGATTAAGTTGTAGTGAAATTATAGATTTAGTAGTAGAAATAGAAAAAAAGGGATGTTGAATAGTTTATTGAGATAAAGGAACTAGACTATATAGAATAAATAGAAATGGACACTTCACTTGCACAAAATTATCCATATAATTATTGATTTCATGGGATGTGGGGATTCAAATAATTAACATTAATTGTATAAAAAACATTTTCTAAGTACACTCCTATGAAATATTACTTCTAAAATAACTAAATATGAGGATGTCTCATTGTAGACAAAATTAGAACAACAACCTTTTCCTTTTAAGTCCTTTATTTGTAGATTCCATAGAATTACAGTACTTATAGTATAGTGAAAAACATGTTAATGGATAAGAGAATATGATAACACAAGATTAAAATAACAATATATGTTTTTTATTAAATAAATAAAAGAATTGGTAAAATTATTTTCAAGTCATATTATCCAATTCCCATAAATAGATTAATTATGTATACTAGCAGTATCAAAAATAATATATTTCAATGAAATAATCTTAGAATAGATAAAAGAAAATAAGAGAATATTAAAATAAGATTATCTATCGAGATCATACACTTCCTCCAGATCTATATCTACTAAACTCTAACCCCAAGATCATGATATCCTCTTATTCATATCAATTCAATCATGTTCCTTAGACAGTTAATGATCAAGCCCAATTTAATGATCTAATCAAGATCAACATGACCACTGTTAGGGGGTGAATCAGTGGTCTACCTTTTTATGTTTTCTTATTTTAAAATCAAAATTCACCTCTTGTTAGAGAGGATTAACTTTACTAAAAAAATACACCTACACACCCAAAGGACTAAAACAATTTACAAGGATTTCTACTTAATATGAGTAACTAATCCCTAGCATGATCTGAAAATAATATGAAATTATAAATCTTATAGAAAACAATCATTTTGGTTTACAGTGAGCAGGTTACATCCATAACTTGCATTGTAATGTAGTCTTTTTATAGTGTATATGATCCTCACATAAAGAATATGATAAAACATAATTTTCTCCAATATAATGAAGATTCACCAGTAGTATTCAACACATATTAATTTTTCTTCATGAATTATTCATACCTTCCCTTTCACAAGTAAGTCCTTATTTTTCTTCATTTTCATTCAAAACAATGAGAAATATCTTGTTCCTCTTATTTTTATCTCTCTATTCTTCTTCTACACCAACCACATAGAAATTTCGATCAGAAAAAAAAATAAAAAAAATATATCTTGTGGTGATGGTTACTCTATGTATTCCTCCTTTATTCGAATATTTATTATACCTCATAAATACATTTGAATTCAAAATACCAAAATTATTGGATCTAGTCTTCACAATAACATCTATAAGAAAACACCTCCATAACTAGTTAAAACTGTATATAACCATGAAGAAATATTCCATCCTCTTCATTCTTCTTTATTCCCACATTTCCTCCACATTAAATTCCCATACATGTGTCAATACATGCATAGTAAAGTGATGGGATCATACCAAATTCAATCATTCATCATTCTTTATAATTACCAGTGAAACTAAACCACCTTATTTTGATAATAATTTCCTAAATCACCATTAGTAGTTAACATACATAAATGAATGCACAAAATTAGTAATGTAATCCTTCATTTAAGTTTCAAGGCCTGTCACAATATGATAACTTCATGGAAAACTCGTAAAATTAACATATATAGAAAACCCTATACACAAACCATTAACCTACATGGTTTATTCACGTACATAATAAATTTTCCTATGTTACCAATTCTTCTACATGAATAACCAATTTTCCACTATAACCTATTTTCATATGTAGATCATTTGGGTATATAGATTTTCTTATATAACCAATCATGCATCAAATTCTTCTTTGAAAAAATTTTGGATCCACATAATTTCATTATGACGCGTAGATTTTCTTATGCGTGGAAACATATACATGGATATTCCCTTACATGGAACACATATGAATAATCATATATATTGTTATGTGCTTCTTCAAATGGCTTCTTGAAAATCTTATTCTATTTTATACCTTATCCCTTCTTTCACTCTTCATCCAAGAAACACTTTTTAGGAATCAAGTTAACCAATATCCTGATATAGGAACTTTGTTAGAGAACTTTACTTTACATTGAATGAAACACCATTCATTTTAACTCCAAATAATGTGAAACTTATAGTTTTTCTTTCTTCACTCACAAAAGTTCTGTGATCATCTTTTGTTACTAATTTATGTTCTGAAAACTGAATACAACACGATAATCAATTCAACTGTCTATTAAACATACTATTCATAAATAAATCAAAATTTTGAAACCTATTGGTCTCAACAATCTCCCCATTTCAATTTTGTTCTCAACGAGGGATCCAAAATCATTGAATCTATGAAATTCAAGTAATGGATCACTGTCCAGCAACTCTAAGCCTATGCGATCATGATCATTGTAAGAAACAAGAATAATTTAACAATAAATACATTATTTTAATAAATATGTGATCAATAAAAATCACATCTTCCAAACCAAAACTAACTCTAAAAGATAAGAAATAGTTCTTACAACCACTTCAAAAAAAATTGTTAAAGTAGTTGAATTATATAGACATCACAACTTACCCATTTTAAAAATCACCCTAAATATATTATCCCCCTTGATAGATAAATCACACAACTATGGACAGAATTATATTTTCAAATTTATGTCCATTTTCATAAATATCTAAATAAAATAATGTATATGGTACAAAAAAATCACATACCATATCCATGAAGAGTGTGACGTTCAATATCCATTACAACCAAAATTTCTCAAATGTATCCTTCGATAGTGTTTTTGAGAAAATACAATCCACATGTTGCTCTATAGGAACAAACTCCAATTGTAACTAATTTTTATCCATAATTTCCTTGATTAAATGGTATTTTATATCAACTTTCTTGTTTCTTAAATTCTGAACTAGATTTTTTATAAATTTATAACACTTTGATTATCACATCATAAGAGAAGTGGAAACATCACATAATCCATTAAATATTCCAATTATATTTTAATCCATATTAAATAAGTCATTTCATGCTTTATTGTCACATATTTTTCTTTATTCATTCTTAAAGTCACAGGAATTTTAATCATAAATTTCCAAAAAAAACACACCTATCTCCAAGATAGAAAATTCCACTGGTTGTTTACCACCTATCATCAACACAACCTTACCAATATTCTTTTATGTAACCAAATAAATCGTGCTTACATTCAATATCATATATCATAATAAAAACTTTTCTTCCATAGACATATCTAATATTCATATTAATAATATTAAAATGATATCCTTTTGTTGTACTTTTATACATAACACAAAGAGAAATAGCAGAAACAATATTTATTTTTGAATTTGGGTCGTATAACAGAAATTCAATTTTCTTTTTGAACCCATTTTTCCCTATTTCATTTACATAATCATATTTTATTATCTTATTCTCCACCAAAAATGTTATGGAAATTTTCTTTTAATTTTCCAGAAAAAATATTATCAGGAGTTCATTAGAATACTTTTCTTGAGAAATAAAAATTATATCTTTCGCTTGGGAAATTTTAAATCCAATAAATCATCGCATTTCTCCAAGCATAAACATCTCCAATAACCAATTATTCACTTTAGTAATCTTTTAATATATTTATTAACCATTCTCAAAAAATATAATGACATATACATAAAAAATAACAAGAATAGATACCTATTTTTTATATTTTATGTAGATATTATTTCCCACTCTACCATTTTTTAAATTCAAATTCTTTAAAAAATATCCATATTTAAATACCAAGAACATAGATCTTTTTTCAACCTAAATTAATATTTTTTTAACCTATAAACAGAATTATCATATTTAGTAAGAAAGAAACTACATGTTTTATCTATATATACATCCTATTCTAGTTAAATATTGATAAATAATGATTTGACATCGATTTGGAATATCTTATATTCCATTTTATAGAAATAGAAAGAAAGATTATAATGGTTTCAAGTATTAAAACTAGGGAAAAATTTTAATCATAGTATACTCCTTAAAAATATTAATAGCCTTTTCACACCATCATTTCTTTGTTTCCCATTACTTCTCTATTTTCATTCAATTTTTTTTAGAGAACCCGCTTTTTCCTAGTTATATTCTTTTCTTTAATCTTGGGCGCCAACTACCACATTTCATTTTTCACTATCTAACCTAGCTTTTCAATCCTAGAATCAATCCATTATTGATTATTTTATATTAATTAAACATATCTTGGATCAAATTGTGAAAAAAATAAAATATATATTGTCCTCAAGGTTATTATGGTTTAAACCTATTGTGCTTGATCTCTAATGATATTTTTTATATCTACTTGCTTCTTAATCCTTGGATGAGATGAATTTAGTTTTCCAAAATCACATGAAATATCTAAATAAATATGTTCATCTTGAATACCTTATATATAATCATTTTTATCTGAATCATTATCATTGTTTTTAATAAAAACATCTCCATCTTTACTTCCACTTATATTTTTACTTCTCTATGAGAACTTCCTATTATACTGTTCCATAACATTGACATTAGTAAAATCAAAAAATAATTTAGTTTCCTTATTATGGAATTTGTATCATCAACTATTTTGAGAGTGTCTAGAAAAAATACCATCAACTCCTCTTTGTTCAAACTCCACAAGTTTCTCACCATTGATCTTGAAAATATAGGGGCCATCAAGTATACTTAATTACTTAAAAAATGGTATCTTCTTATAACACATATCATATGAAGATATTTATTAGTTTGGTCTATAGATTAAGTTATTTTTATTGTATACCATTGTGATAATACCTTTTCTCTAAAATAACTGATAAGTTTTATTTTTAGTCAACGTGGTTCAAGCTATCTCAGGCAATATTCTATTCTTTATTTAAAATATGGCATTTCATTATTGTGTGTTTGGTTCAATAAGATCATGATTAATACCATGACATTCATGATAACATTAAAACATTTCATTTCAGTATTCAGAACCATTATCATTTTAGATCCTCTTTATATAGTATCCACATCCCTTTTTTGTACTTGTCCTGAAACTTTTAAACATCTCGAGATCCTCGTATTTATGTTTCAAAAACATTATACATGTAATATGATTGAAATCATCAATAAATTAAATAAAATAATTTTCTCAATTTTCTTTTTCTTTCTCATGGACACCCATTTTTAAGAATTAATAAGCATTAAGGGATGGGATGTATGTATCTCAACCTTCTTATGTAAAAAATTTTAAATTTTCCCTTTCTAGCATATGGAAATACATAAATATCTTCCTATTATCATTCCTCGAACATCTAATACACTTTATATTGTGTCAAAAAGGTCATAAATCACTAGAAAATATATCAAATCCTTCTTTTACATAATTTCTTTCCTTTCTTCATACTAAGATAACATGAATTCTATGCATCGCGAACCCGGAAGAGGTTTCCCTTGGTTCACTTTACTTTTGTATCAGTTTTCCCATCTTTATACGATTGGAAAATAAAACCATATCTTCTAAATATGAGTCCATATACTTTGGAAAGAATCCAAGAAGCACTCAATAGATTATGTTTCATTCTATCAATAAATAAAGAACTTCTTTATTTTATCTTTTCCTTTACAATAATAGTTAACCCAAATCCGTCAATTCTAAGAGAGTCGTCATTTTAAATATTCAGTTTTCCTAATTTTTAATATTTTAAAATATTTAATAGCTTCAAATATATAGTAATGTGTGAATAACACTCACTATCCAAGATCCAAGTTCATCCTCCTTTTTCATCTCGAGAGGAGTTTCAGCCACAAGAGGCTTCACTTTCCTTTTCTCATTCTTCTCCTAATTCTTTTAAATTTTTTCACCAAAACATTTTTGACCTAATAACATCACAGAGAAAATTGTTTAATGGATTCCAATATGATTACACCTCTCACAAAGAGTTCCAAGAAGTTAGAGTCAATTCTAAATCTTCAATCAAGAATTTTGATAATATATTTGAGACTTTTTTCTCTAAGTGGGGTAACGACCCCCTAAAATTATATCTCCAATACCTCCTAGATTTATTGTAGTGTTAATAATTTAATGAACAAATTTTGGACTATTCTAAATGACTACATATTTCTAGCAATGTCAATAGAAATCATATTTTCCTTCACAACCTTCATGTAATCTAAAGCAGTCTATTTCTATTCCAATATCTTTATGACCATTCATCTAGTATCCTTATTGTAAACCAAAATATTAGATGATTCTTATCATCGTTATCTTATAATATGGATTCTTATTAACCTTAAAAGTGTATTCAGTTATAGTAGTTTTTAATTCGAAGATTAATTTCTTAGAACATATAAAATTTGGGAATTATCTTGTTTAAAATACATATATAGTTTTCTTGGCTTTTTTCTTCTTTAAATACATTTTCTCAAAAACTCTATTCTTTTTATAAACATTGATGATAACATTTGATAATCATTCTACGATTTTCACTCTATGGATATTTGATCAATTTCTGAAATTTAATTTTAGAAGATAAATATTTTTTCTTCATATTCAACTGGTATTTATTGAACAATAGCATGTTATTTCTCATTTTACATCATCATATATTCAAGATTTATGTTGAGATTTTTCCCTACATCAAATAAATTATTCAAGTTTTCGATATGTTTTAACAAAACAGGTTTTTATTCTTCATGAATGTTTTCTTATTTGTTAATAGGTTAACCATATTTATTTAACTTCTTGTTTTATTTCTCAATATTTTTAATTTTTAAGAGAGTTATTTCATTTCTTCTTTTAGCATGAACTCTATCTAATTTTATTCTTATTATTCTTTAAAGTTACTTATTTCCTCACTTATAAAACACTCATCATTTTCCCTTCAAAATTAAAATCTTCCCAAAATGTTTATCATGTGTATTCACAACATACACTTCTTCACTATCATTATCTTGATCACATTATCACAAAACGTTTCTTTTTAAAAATTTATATAAATTATTATTCCATAATTTTGAAAATAAATTTGATTTTTATAATTTATTATTATATGGATTTGTTGTCCATACATATTATTTATCACTATCTTCATTTTCCTTAGTCTTCCACAATTTATAGTAAAATTTCTAATATCCTTGTAGGTAAATAACTGATGTGGTAGATTTCATATATACTTACATGTGACTCTTTTAACATTTCTTGAACATAAGAACATAAATTCATCAAAATTAATACTCACTTCATCTTCTGAACCAAATTAATTGAATTCAGTCTCGTAAACAATTATCTTACACTTTTTATTCTCAGTGGATATGTAAGAGAATTCATGATCATTTTCTCTTTATTTTGAGTGAATAATCGTTATTTTTTCTAATAAGTAATGAGAATACTATAAAAATTATTAAAATAAATTATTTTATGACCTCTACCTTATAAAGATAAAACATTATCATCAAGTATAGTAGGAATAATTGTCAATATATTTTAAAAAACTATTGAGTCTTTTAATTTTTATATAAGGATTCATAAGGTGATTATAATATAATTAGACATTTTGAAGAACTCACCATCTAATTCATTATCTCCCATTTTAAAAGAAGCATATCTTAATCATAAAAATTTTTACTTTTCTTTCATTACTTATATGCTTCTCTCATAAATATTCTTAAACTTATCCCAAATGAATTTAGAAGTTCTAATTACTTTAACCAATAAAAATTTACTTTCTAAGAGATTAGAAATAATAGAATTTATGGATATTAAATCATTCAATAAATTTCTCATGTCTATAGTATATAAGGGACAAACCTTAGAAGGAGGAGTGAAACTAAATATATCCACTTCCAAAACATAATAGTGAATGGATAAAAGATATTGTATAATTCTATCTTTCCAGATGTGATATAGGTTCTGGGTTTAGCGGAAGCATGGGAGGGGCAGTGCCCAACTTTTCTTTTTGACATTATCAATGATTAATCCGAGATCATACGATGATGAATTTCATGATAAATAGATTTAAATAAAATAATGAGAAAGGGTTTTTAACCCAGAACCATGAGAGACGAGATCAACACATGTTCTTTATAATTAATTTAATTAAATAAGAATTTCCTCCAAGGTCATTATTTCTTCATTGATGCGTCTGACCACATATCTACAATGTGTCGTCATTGCGTTATAGAATCCATGTGTAGGATTCCTCTAGCAGTGATCCACACGTGATCCATGAATCTTCGGATGTCACCGAATTATTCTTTGGGTGCTAGTATGGAAGATCCTTACACTTGTGATGTCCACCTTTGATCTCCTTGATAACTGCTTCCAAAGCATTCTCCATTATCTGTTGGAGAAGGATCTCTCTTGTTCTTAAGAGAATTCTTAGAGAGGTATGAACTCTCTAGGATTAAGATATTTTCTCCAATCCGTTGTGCACAATGATTTTCTGGGATAGTGAAATGAGAAAATAATCATAATTGGGTATTTATATCACTAGGGTTAAAATAACATAATTTCACAAGTGACCTTATTTATTTTATTAATCCTAGAGAAACCCAATGTCCAATAATAATAGTATTATTATTATTATTTCTTGATATATGCCTAACATGGGAATTATAATTAAATATTATTTAATAAAATAATATTCAACATTATTATTTCTCACCAGACAATTGAACTTAGTCCACCAATCCTCCACCATATTTATTGGACCTTGAATAATTTCTATTGACATATTAAATAAATATCACTGCATTATTCACCAATAAATATATAAATATTATAATCACTAAATAGAAATTAAGTATTTATTAAATATGATCAAGTATATATGAATTATTTTTAAACCATGACCAGTAATCATATTTATTCATCTTGTTAAATAATACAAATTATTTAACTAATATAATGAATACACATAGGGTGTGACCCTCTAGGCCTTTTTTTAGTGGCATTAGGTGGAGAAACCTAAATTCCAAGGTTATCATATTGCAACACACCAAGGAACACATAGAGAAAAAAGTTAATTCAGAAATGGAATGTCACCTCATATGAATTATTACAATGTAATATAATCCCTTTATCACAATATCTCAAATCGATCATGTTGCATGATAGTGCCATCAACCTATATGATCGATATCTCTTTATTTGACTTTATGGAAATAGAACTTGCCTATTGATCATCATGGACATGGATTTGTTTAGGCTATATAATTTCCATCAAAGGGACTGTGATATTATCTTCTATTAAAGAAAATAAGGGATTAAACTTTTCTCGGAGTATTCATTAATGAAATATTACTCATGATGCACCAAACATAACCTACCTCGCCTCAAACATCTGTTGTCATGGTTTTCTTCAATACATCTAACTGAGTGACACATAATGCTAATTAATAATAATATTAAATTATAAGGACCAATACACATGTCTGAAAATAGGAACATCCAATGACACATAGAAATGTGTGTTTCCTACTTGCTATTCTTGTTCTCATAATATCCCACAGGACATTACCAAGGTTGTAAACCATGATACAGTGCCTCAGAGTTTTATGAGTGTCCACCCCTAACAGACTACATCATTTGTGCCACTATAATGATATCAGCTGGATATAGAATATATATTCAAAAATAGTGTCATAGAAATTCTGAGTTCTCATCATATCAGGGATCTGCTGTGACATTTTACTACGACAGTTACTCTTAGAACATTATCACATTTAATTTCACATAGAAGAACAATAATGATGTGATAAAAAATTTATTTATATTCAAATACATGAATATAAGTTATCATAAAGTAAAAAATATGTTGGTTCTAGGGAAACAACTCTAACAAACTCCAACTTTCACTAGAGCCAACTACTAATAATCTTTAGTCTGCTAGCTCTCACATTATATTCATGCTTCAGTTGGGATAGGCCTTTAGTCAAGGGTTCCACCACGTTCTCTTACATGGGTAATCTACTCATTGCAACTTCACCCCTAAGATAAAAATACCTCAAGAGGTGATACTTATAGAGTATATTCTTTTTTCATTGATTTTACCTTGACTCTTTTGAAAGAGCTACCACTATAGTATTATCACAATACAATGTGATAGGGTCATTACTGCTAGGTAGCACATTAACATTCTAGAAAAAGTTCTGAATCCAGACAGCTTCCTTGGCTGCATCAAAAGCTGGTATATACTCAGACTCCACTATAGAATCAGTGAAAACTAGATGCTTCGAACTCTTCCATCTCACAGCTCCTCCATTGAGATAAAAAAACATGTCCTAACTATGAATTAAGATCATTTTGATCTATTTGAAAACCAGCATTATGATACCCTTTGATGAAAAGCTCCTCATCTCATCGACACACCAGGAACATATCCTTAGTTCTTCTCATATACATAAGGATTATGTTAATAGCAGTCCAATGCTTTTCTCCTGGATCTTCATCAAAACTTCTAACCATGCTCAATTCATAGGAAACATCAAGTCTAGTATATATCATGGCATACATGATTGATCATATCATTGAATCATATGCGATTTTACTCATTATATCATTCTATTTTTGTGTATGAGGACATATTTTCCTAGAAAGATGTAAACCATGTGATACTTTAAGAAACACCCTCTTGGATTTTTCCATACTAAATATCTTTATTTTCTAGTCAATATTTGTACATTGGCTTAGCCCAAGTAGCCCCTTGGATCTATCCTGAATGATCTCCATCCCTAGAATTTAGGTTTCTTGGCTAAGTCTATCCTGGAGAAACGATTCTTTAACCAGTCATTAATAGATTGTAAAACAGGAATGTCATTTACAATAATTAATATGTCATCAACAATCATTACTAGGATAGCGTCTACATTATCATTAAACCTTTTGTAAACACACAGGTCACATTCATTGGTAATGAATCCAAATTCTCTTATTGATTCATCGAATTGAATATTTCATGACCTAGATGCTTACATCCAACCCATAAATGGATCTCTACAATTTGAAAACCTTATTTTCATCACCTTGTGTCACAATCCATTATGTTTTTTTATATATACATATTCCTAAAGGTTCCTATTAAAGAATGTAGTTTTGAAATCCATCTACAAAACCTCATAGTCATGGTATGATGATAGGTAAAGTATGATTCTTATGGATTAAAACATAAAAATTTTCGAAAAGGATTCATTGTAGTCAATACCTTGATGTTATTTAAAATCTTTAGCCACTATCATTCCTTTATAGGTACTTACTTTACCTTCCATGTCTATTTTCTCTTGAATATCCATTTAGACCCAAACAGATTTACATCAAGTGTCACATTGATCAGAACCCAAAATTGGTTCTGATACATGGAATCCATCTCAGAATTCAAAGCTTCTAGCCATCTTGTAATTTTAGAGCTCTTTACTGCCTCATTATAGGAGATATGTTCATTATTGTTTAAAAATATTAAGTCACTATCCTCGGTGACTAAAAAACCATATCTCTTAGGTTCCCTTACCTCTCTTACACTCCTATGTTGTAATTTTGTTTTAGGAACTAATTATTTCATGGGGACCTATGGAACTTGTTCCTATTCCACTACGGGGAAAATGGGTATTTGTGACGGGTTATTTGCGACGGGGATAAATCCCATCGCAAATAGTCTCGTTAGAAACTTATTTGTGACGGGGAAAACTACCCCGTCGCAAAAGGACTAGCGCACTTTGCGCACCAAATCGCGGGAAAGTTATTTGCGACGGGTGGTTACCGCCCGTCGCAAATAACCGGCGGCGGTAAAAGATATTTGCGACGGGAATATACCCCTGTCGCAAATAGTATGTCGTCAGGTTATTATTTGTGACGAGACCCGTCGCAAATAACTATTTAACTGTTGACGGTAATAAATGTGGGCTAAGTTATTTGTGACGGTACCCGTCGCAAATATACCCGTCGCAAATAAGCTAACCTATAAATACCTCCATCCATTTTTTTCATTCATTCTCAAACTCTATCTTCTACTTCTCTCAAAACTCTATTTTTAGAGTTCAGCGTTTCTTAAGTTTAATTTTTTTTCCGGAGTGGATATTGAAGTTTTCAACAACGATCAGAGATCAAACTCAGATCAATTTTAAAGGTATTTATGTTCATTTTAATTTAATATTTATTTTAAATTTTTTATTAGTTTCAATTATTCTTAATTAGTTGTAATTTAATTATGTTTACATTGTTTTGTTACTTAATAAATTTAAATTATTAGTATTCATTGTTCATAGTTAATGGTAATTAGGAATAATTAGTAATAATTACCAATAATTAAGAATAAATACTAATAATTAGTAATAAATTACAATAATTAGGAATAATTAGTAATAATTACTAATAATTACCAATAATTAGTAATAATTAGTAATAATTACTAATAATTAGTAATAATTACGAATAATTAGTAATAATTTCCAATAATTACCAATAATTAGCAATAATTAGTAATAATTACCAATAATTAGTAATAATTTCCAATAATTAGTAATAATTACCAATATTTAGTACTAAATAGTAATAATTAGTAATAATTACCAATAATTACGAATAATTAGTAATAATTATCAATAATTACCAATAATTAGTAATAATTAAAAATAATTACCAATAATTAGCAATAATTAGTAATAATTACCAATAATTAGTAATAATTACCAATAATTACCAATAATTAGTAATAATTACCAATAATTATCCATAATTAGTAACAATTACCAATAATTATCCCTAATTAGTAATAATTACCAATAATTACCAAGAATTACCAATAATTAGTAATAATTTACTAATTACCCATAATTATCCATAATTAGTAATAATTACCGACAATTACCAATAATTAGTAATAATTTACTAATTAACAATAATTATCCATAATTAGTAATAATTACCAATAATTAGTAATAATTACCAATAATTAGTAATAATTAGAAATAATTAACAATAATTACCATTAGTTAGAAATAATTACCAATAATTACCATTAATTAGTAACAATTACTAATAATTATCCATAATTAGTAATATTTACCAATAATTACCAATAATTACCAATAATTAGTAATAATTGGTAATAATTAGTAATAATTACCAATAATTAGTAATAATTAGAAATAATTACCAATAATTACCACTAATTAATAATAATTAATAATAATTACCAATAATTAGTAATAATTAGTAATAATTACCAATAATTAGTAATAATTAGTAATAATTACCAATAATTAGTAATAATTACCAATAATTAGTAATAATTAGTAATAATTACCAATAATTACCAATAATTAGTAATAATTAGTAATAATTAGTATTAATTAGTAATAATTAGTAATAATTAGTAATAATTAGTAATAATTAGTAATAATTAGTAATAATTAGTAATAATTGGTAATAATTGGTAATAATTGGTAATAATTAGTAATAATTCGTAATAATTCGTAATAATTAGTAAGAATTAGTAATAATTAGTAATAATTAGTAATAATTAGTAATAATTACCAATAATTAGTAATAATTACCAATAATTCGTAATAATTACCAATAATTAGTAATAATTACCAATA
Organism: Viscum album; assembly: GCA_963277665.1. Lineage (NCBI taxonomy): Eukaryota > Viridiplantae > Streptophyta > Magnoliopsida > Santalales > Viscaceae > Viscum > Viscum album. Next base: position 1,663,716,165 of record OY728143.1, on the reverse strand, counting down.
ATTAGTAATAATAACCAATAATAACCAATAATTAGTAATAATTACCAATAATTAGTAATAATTACCAATAATTAGTAATAATTACCAATAATTAGTAATAATTACCAATAATTCGTAATAATTACTAGTAATTAGTAATAATAACCAATAATTAGTAATAATTACCAATAATTGGTAATAATTACCAATAATTAGTAATAATTACCAATAATTAGTAATAATTACCAATAATTAGTAATAATTACCAATAATTACCAATAATTACCAATAATTACCAATAATTACCAATAATTAGTAATAATTGCCAATAATTAGTAATAATTAGTAACAATTACCAATAATTAGTAATAATTACCAATAATTACCAATAATTAGTAATAATTACCAATAATTACCAATAATTAGTAATAATTACCAATAATTAGTAATAATTATCAATAATTAGTAATAATTGCCAATAATTAGTAATAATTGGTAATAATTAGGAATAATTGGTAATAATTAGTAATAATTACCACTAATTGGTAATAATTAGTAATAATTAACAATAATTAATAATAATTAGAAATAATTACAAATAATTAGTAATAATTAGTAATAATTAGTAATAATTACCAATAATTACCAATAATTAGTAATAATTACCAATAATTAGCAATAATTACCAATAATTACCAATAATTACCACTAATTAGTAATAATTAATAATAATTACCAATAATTAGTAATAATTAGTAATAATTACCAATAATTAGTAATAATTAGTAATAATTACCAATATTTAGTAATAATTACCAATAATTAGTAATAATAAGTAATAATTAGTAATAATTAGTAATAATTAGTAATAATTAGTAATATTTACCAATATTTACCAATATTTTCCAATATTTTCCAATATTTACCAATATTTACCAATAATTTGGAATAATTACCAATAATTTGAAATAATTAACAATAATTTGGAATAATTACCAATATTTAGGAATAATAACATTATTACATTATTTTTATATTTTATTATTAATTTTAAAATAATATAATTTTCTATATTATATACAATTCTCTTTTCATCTGTGTGTTTTCTGTCTCCACATGTAATATTTGCATTCTTTTTCAAAATTATCAACCTACTCGCCAATGGAGAGGTGAAAGTGAATGAAAATATTACATGTGGAGACAGAATGTTAAACACACAGATGAAAGGATAATTGTATATAATATAGAAAATTATATTATTTTAATATTAATAATAAAATATACTAATAATGTAATAATGTTATTATTATATAATTAATATTTATGAAAAAATTATATTATTATTATTAAAATAATAAAAAATCAATATAATATTAAAATTATCAATATTTGTAACATGTTTTGCTTTATTCTCAACATATTCAATCTTTTCTTGATTGTTTTTTCTAACAAATTATTCAAAATCAGTAATGCTTTTATATTTTATAGAAAAATATGGAACAACGAGGTCATCAACAGACATTATTAGATGACCGCATATGGATAAATCAACGTAGAAATCCAAATAGTTCTAGTTTAAATCCAGTATATATAGAGGGTGTGGAGACTTTTTTATCATTTGCGGCATCAAATCCAGAATTTGTTTCAGAAGGAAAAATAAAATGCCCTTGTAGAAAATGTGCATTGAGAACGTTTGACACATTTGGCAAAGTGGGGGGATATCTCTTGTGTTTTGGTTTTCAACCAGATTATGTTTTTTGGTATCAACATGGTGAATGCAGTTCCAGAGTAGGTGATACCAACTTGATTCCGGATCCATCCCGGTTTCAAGATTTAGTACATGATGTTGCAGGTTCATCTGTTCAACATACAGAAACTCCGGATGATATAGATTCAAATCCTGAGTTGGAACTGTCTGGATTTTATGAGTTGTTGAGGTTTGCTGAGGATGCATTATATCCTGGCTACAAGATGAGCAAATTAGAAGCAGCTGCAAAATTTATGGCTATCCAATCAGATAACGGAATGCCAAACACTTGTTTTGACCAGATATTTTCTTTTCTTAAAACACTGTTACCCGAAGGAAATGTTTTTCCTGCAAATTACTATGAGAGTAAGAGGCTGGTTCGAAATTTGGGACTTACTTGTTAGAAGATTCATGCATGTTCAAATGACTGCATTTTATATTCTGGGGAAAATGAGTCGTTGGATAGTTGTCCCACATGTGGGAAACTGAGATATAAAAAAGGGAAACATGGGATGTCTGGTTTGATTCATGTAAAACAGTTGAGATATTTTCCGCTTACATCCAGACTTCAGTGTTTATTCATGTGTAAGAATACAGCGACAATGATGTCATGGCATAAAGCGAATATTTCAACTGATAAAAGTTTGAATCATCCAGCCGATGTTGATTCATGGAAACATTTTGATAGAGTGCATCCATCCTTTGCTTTAGAGTCTAGAAATGTTCGATTGGGCCTTTCCACTGATGGTTTCTGTCCGTTAGGATCTTATGGTAGTCAATATTCATGTTGGACTATTTTTTAACTCCGTACAATTTACCTCCATGGATGTTGATGAAGGATCCATATATCTTTTTGACTTTACTAATTCCAGGACATCCGAAGAAAAATATTGATGTTTATTTGAAACCATTGATTGATGAATTAAGTTTATTGTGGAGTACTGGTGTTAGTACATATGATGTTGCTATGAAACATAATTTCATACTGAGAGCAGCATTGATGTGGACAATTAGTGACTTCCCGGCTTATGGGATGTTATCTGGCTGGAGTACAAATGGTCAGAAATCATGTCCTTACTATATGGGAGAGAACAAAGCATTTATGCTCATTCATGGAAAGAAACCATGTTATTTTGACTGTCATTGCAGATTTCTACCAGCTGATCATCCTTTTCGCAGAAACAGATCTCATTTCAGAAAAGAAACAATTGAAAGGGATGGACCTCCAAAAATTCTATCAGGTTCGGAGTTAAAATCAGTTGTATTTTCATTACCTCCCATCACTTTTGGTCCCATAATAAACCAACAGAAAATTTCTGGTTTTGGGAAAGAACACAATTGGATTAAACATAGCATATTTTGGGATTTTCTATATTGGTCTGATTTGTTGGTCCGCCACATGTTGGATGTCATGCATATTGAGAAGAATTGTTTTGATAATTTGTTTCATACAGTTTTGGATACGTCAGGAAAGAGAAAAGACAATGTAAATACACGTTTAGATCTTGCCCAAATTTGCAGGCGTCCAGAACTGGAACTTTTTGAGAATGTCAGAATATAAAGGTTACTAAAACCAAAAGCATCTTATACACTGTCTAAAAAAAACCGTTTATTATTTTGTCAGTGGATTGCAGATTTGAGACTTCCAGATGGTTGTGCTTCCAATTTGGGTAGATGTGTAAAGAATGGTCATATTACTGGATTAAAAAGTCATGATTGTCATGTTATAATGGAAAGAATTCTACCCATTGGATTAAGAGGTCTGTTGAATTCTGTGATTTTGGATTCCATAACAGACATGTCTCATTTTTTTTGGGAAATTTGTGCGGCTATAGCAGATTATGATGCTCTATGAAAACTTGAAGAAGATGTTATTGTAATTATATGTAAACTGGAAAAAATATTTTCGTCGTCTTTCTTCGACTCAATGGAACATTTGATGTTACATTTTCCATATGAAGCCAAATGTGGAGGTCCAGTACAATTTCGATGGATGTACCCATTTGAATGATGCATGCAAAAATTGAAAAGAAAAGTACGTAACAAAGCATCTGTTGAAGGATCTATTGCAGAAGCTTATTTGCAAGAGGAAATATCTTTTTTCTGCTCCCATTATTTTGAATCTGAGTATCCTTCAAAACACAACTGAATGGGATGGAACGAGGGGAATATTGATGAAATCGACAATCAATAATCTGTTTTCAACCAGCCAGATTTTGGTTTTGGTGGAGTTTATGAACGCTGGCTTTTGGATGATGAACATCACAGAGCTCATACGTATGTTCTGCTCAACTGTGAATAGATGAAATCAGTTGTACTGTAACTGTTTATATCACTTATTCTATCATTTATGTTACAGTAAATAACTTTGTTTTTTATAGGTTGTATGATAATCATATCAAGAAACAAATTCCATAAATTACAGCAGCTGCTCTCAAAGAACGCCGACAGAAAAATTTCTCTCAGTGGTTTTAAAAACTGGTAACATAATTTCTTTATCTTTTAGAAACTAATTCAATGTATAGTTTACTATATTGATAATTATTTCACAAATTTTCAGGTGTCTCGACATGCTGATAAAATTGACAAACGGCTATGTATATTGAGTAACCCACCTTCCAAACTTGTTAAAACTTATAATGCATATGTGGTGAATGGATTTAAATTTCACACACATGCATATGGGGAATCAAAAAAACAATGAACAGTGGAGTTAGCTTGAGAGGATCTCATTATCGAGAAAATGAAGTTGACTTTTATGGCATACTTGATGAAATCATTGAACTCTGTTATCTTGGACAACATTACATAACCACGTTCAAATGTTGGTGGTTGGATACAGAGAGAGGCGTGCGTGTTCATCCGACTCAGGGAATCATCGATATTAAATATAAAAGTGTTCTCACAGTAAATTAACCATTCTTATTGGATCAACATGCACATCATGTTTATTACGCAAAGTACTGTGCTACATCAAGAGAGTTGACTGATTGGTGGAGTATAATAAAAATAAAAATTCGAGACATTCAGTTTAGTCAAAGTGAATGTGCTTTCACTGATGTGCAAAGAATTGAAGTTTTTCAAGAGAGTACTCAAAATCAATCTTTTTTACAAAGAGACATGAGTATCGATGATGACACCCCACATTTAAGAGTCAGTGATTACGATGATGTTAATGATGTCACATATGAATTTGAAATGGTAAGAGATGAAGCAACTGTAACTCGAATGGATATCGATGATGTTGAGGAGGAATATGAAGATGATGTTGACATATATGAAGATGATGATGAAGATGAACACTGATAGAATTTCATGGTAGTTATATACAGTCATAACTAATATATATGTATATATAATAGTAATTATAAATTATTTGCTAACAATATTAACATTTTCTGTTTCAGATGGACGATGACACATTTTGTGAGTTGGCGGATGCCGACCTGCCTTTCGATGCGGATGAGTTGCTGGCAGATGACCCTCAGCCTACAGGCGCTCCAGGGAGTACATGGAGGGGCGCGGTCTTGCACGATTGATGATTCATGACCCCGTCCCCGAGCGACGTCCACGTATTGGGTTTGATCCACGCACACGGAGGTGTAATAACCTATGTGATAACATTTAGATTTGACTAAGATTTCATTAATCTCTTCACATAATAAATGTTTATTATTTTAATATTTTTTCGCATATAGCAGTCGGATAGGGCAGCGCTATTTTGCGCAACTATTTCTCTCAACCCTGGACCACATGGGAGCAGATTCCCATTGATGTGCAGTAGGCCATGTTTGGACATTGGTTGGTACGTACGTAAATAAATAATTTTTATTTTGAAAATTATTTTATTTCTAACTTGATATTTTGATTTATTTGTAGGGTTTATAGTATCCGGTCGAGGATACCATGCGTGACGCCATCCACGAGGCATGGGAGGTGGCCATGCGTGATTGCTTTCGTCAGTTTTTGCACAATTTAAGAAAAGCTACCACGAAGAAAGCAGGAGTTTCAGTTTTTGACGAGTCATGTAGAGTACACCAACCAGAGTACATTTCATCCCATGTATGGGATGGATTATGTGCACACTGGTTGAGTGATGCCTTTCAGAGGAGATCATCGGTGGGGAGGCAGAATCGGGGGAGACAGGAGGTGACTCATCGAGCTGGGAGTCGTACTTTCAGTACTCATAGACAATATCTGGCACGTACATTATTTATAAATATTTTATATAACTATAACTATTAACAGTTTATTTTTTATTCTTATAGGTTGTCGAGCACCCCGATGTTACGGAGTACGACGTATATCGGAGGATGTATAGTGATCCTACTACTGGGGAGCTCAGAGGTGATCGTCAGTGTCACATCATGGTCAGTATTATTTGTTTTCATGTTTAAAAATTAACTGCATATAATATATTCACAATTTTAATTTTAAATTGCAATTATAGGAGTGATATGATTCCGGAGAATAATTTAAAAGGAGATTTCTTAGAGATTATAATAATGAAACCCTAGCCTACAACGGGCTACAAAAGGAATAAGATGATCCACTATTCCACCAAATTATCAGTAATTCTGCATCACTATAGTGAAAAGGTGGCTGGAAGTCTACATCATAATAGTGCCATGGCCACACACGTTTAAAGTTCTATAGTGGCTGGCAGCTGGAAGTCCATGTTGCTATAATACTATTGAATATATAGTCATACTTTCTATAGTCCCATGTCGATGGAGCTCGACCCACAAAGGTTGTGGCATTTTGTATAGTATAGGATGCAATCATTTAGCCAAAACATCGTCCAAAATAGATTGGGTTACACCAATCCAACAACCTCCCACTTTGAGCCTAATCTGCTACACTAATCTACTTTAATGATACTGACTAAGAAAACTTACTTAATCAAATATCCTCCTCTTCTTCTCTTACCAACGGTGATCGTTCCATTCACAACTTCAATTTCAAGCTGACAATTCATGACATACCAGTTGATTCCATTTTACTCCCATTTTTCCCTCCCTTATTCTACCTTTCCTCATCTGTTCATTAGTGGAGACTAATAGAGGCATAGTAGTGCCTAAAATTATTTATTACCATCAGCTTCATCAACATGTCTTCCAGATTATTGCTTCCACAAGTCTTATACAATGTCAGAAACCCATTCTGTATCAAACCTCTTATGAAATGATACTTCAACTGAATGCACTTCGTCTGAGAATGAAACAATGGGTTATTTGCAAGAATTATAACACTTTGATTGTCACAATGAAATACATTATCTTATCTGCTTCTTCACAACTCATCCAAGAATTTCTTCAGCCAAAATATCTTTTTCCTAGCTTCTCTTACAGAAATGTATCATGCCTCTGTGGTGGATAAATCTACTACATTATTCAATTGGGATATCCAGCTTACTATAGTTCCTCCCCATGTAAATACATAACATGTGGTACTCCTCGTACTATTGAAATAACCTCCAAGTTTATCATCCACATATCCATTCAATGAATTTCCTTTCCCAATGCATAGATATATCTCCTTGCTACCCTTAAAATACCTCAATATCCACTTCATAGTTTCCCAATGTTTATTTCTTGTGTTATCCATGTACCTACTCACAAATCACACTGCATGAGCATTGTTAGGTCAAGTGTATACTATAGAATACATCAAGATTTCAACAGATGATGCGTATGGAACCTTTTTCATGTACTCAACCTCTTCTGTTATCTTTGGTGATTGCTCCTTTGAAAGATTAAAATAGACATCCATGGGAATAGATACATCCTTTTCTTCTAGAATACTAAATCTTCTTAGAATCATCTCAATGTAGACATCCTATGATAAAATTAATTTTCCATATGCATGGTCTCTCTTGATCAACATCCCCAAAATCATGCCATCTTCTTCAAGATCTTTCATCTCGAACTCCTCAACCAACTTTCTTTTTCACTCATCAATCCTCTTCAAACATGAATATGAAGTGAGTATGTCATACACATATAGAATCATTTTAATATATTAATCACAAAAGGACTTCATGTAGCAACAAAGATCCATGCCACATCGTTTGTATGCATTTTTAGTCATGAATTCATCGAACTTCTTGTTCCACTAACACAGTTCCTACTTCAATCCATATAACCTCTTATAAAGTTTTCATAGTAGGTCTTCCTTCCTATACTCAATATATCCTTCTATCTACTATATATAGATGTCCTCCTCTAGATATCCATGAAGGAAAGTCATCTTCACATCAAGCTGCTCATGATATAGGTCGTTTTATGCCACAATAATAAGAGCCACCCATATGGTGGTAAGCTTCACTACTAGTGATAATATTTCAGTGAAATCTACTCCCTCCTTCTGTTAGGAGAATTTCACCACCAAAATTTCCGTGAACTTCCTCTTGACGTCATATTCTTCCTTGAACTGGTACACTAATTTTTTATGAAATTATTTCTTCCCATTTGGAAAATGTGTTAACTTCCATGTATTGTTGTCATGTAGTGAATAAATTTCTTACTTCATGGAAAACTCCCACTTGCTCAACTCCTTCAACTTCATTTCTTATTCAATAAATTTTGGTTCTCCACTATCGGTCAATATAAAATAGTGTGATGACGGTGAATACCTCTGCACAGTCCTTCTCACCCTTTTTGATCTCCTCACCTCTACATGAGGACTAGGCTACATTGGTTCTAATGTCTTGTGATCAGGTACACCTTCAAGCTCCAATCCCTCTTTTAACTGCGATTATTTTTTCCCATTTTCATCTTCAACTAAATAGTGATCCTTGTACATGTCACTTTAAATGAATACCACATTTTTTCTCCTAATGAATATCTTGTTGAGATCATCCCAAAATTGGCAACCAAACTCCTCAACACTATAGCGAATAAAGAAAAAATTATTAGAGTTAGAATCAAGATTTTATATTATATTAGCATCAATATGTCCATAATAAAAACTTTTAATAACACGTAAGTGTGAGGGTCTTACCTCCTCACTAGACCAGAGCTCCTAGGGTAGACATTCTACTGTTGGTACAGATGGATACTTGTTAAGGAGATATGTTGTTGTGTTCACTGCATCATCCCAGAAGGTCTTGGGTAACCCCGAATATAGCCTCATGCTCCAAGAATGTTTATTTAGTGTCATATTAATCCTTTCTGATACACCATTCTGTTGTGGTGTTCCTAGTATATTATTCCCCCACCAAATTCCATTATTTTTATAGAATTTCCTTAACTCATTATTGTTATACTCTCCACCATTGTCAGACATTAATTATTTCATCTTTCCTCTTGAATTATTCTCTACCATGACCATCCACTTTTGAGACAACTTAAACAAATCATATTTTCTTTTAAAAGTAAACCCATACCTTCCTTTTTTAGTCATCAATAAATGTCACATGATATTGTGACCCTCTATGTGAATGCCCTGGTGCAGGCCCCCAAAATCTAGTGTGCACTAGGTCCAGCTTCCCAGCATTTGGTGTACTGAATCCTTTTGCAAATGATACATTCTTCTACTTTCCAAGGATGAAATATTCACATAAACCATCTTCCTCCAACTTTAGATCTGGTAACAGACCTTTTGTTTTTAACACCTTTATCCCCTTCTCACGCATGTGGCCTATCCTATAGCGACATAGTTTATAATACCTAGAAGCATTTACTGATTCCACCATGTTCATTCAGGTCTCTATCATGTTGTATAGAGTGCCATTTTTTCTCCCCATGCTATGACAATAGCTCCCTTGGTAATCTTCCATGTACCACCAATAAACATGGTACTAAATTCTGTATTATCATGTCTTCCAAAAGAAATAATATTTATTCACAATCCAAGGATAAACCTCATGTTTTCTAGAACCAATAGACTCCCACTATTGATCTTGATCTGTGCATCACCCTCCTCACAATATACAAGGGTTCATCATCAGTAAGATATACCTTGCCAAAATTTCTAGAAACAAAATTTTTCAGGAAACCCTTCTCTAACATGGAATGGAAGAATTACACTGAGTCTAAAATCGAAGATTCCATTGGGTTATCCATGCTCAGAAGTAGCACATCACCATTTCATTCAGCTACCATGTTTTCTCCACATGTTTCAATCACCTTCAATTTATCTCTACACTCCTTTTTGACATTTCCTTTCTTCCTGCAAGTCCAGCAAGTTGGTCCATCCCCCTTTGCCTTGTCTCAGCTTTTCCATCTTGACTTTGATCACCCTCTATGATTATATCATTGTGGGTATCTTCCTCTTCCTTTTATGTTCATATTAGAATCATAAAATCTTCAAAATTCTCTTCTTCAGATATCTTCATTGAGGATTAGATCTCATACATCCTTCATAAACAACTTTTTATTCCTCAAAGAACTACTCACAACTATTATAGTTGCTTCCCAACTATCAGGTAAAGAAGACAGTGAAACCATAGCATATAACTCATCACCAAGTGAAATATCCACTGATGTTAATTAACTTATTATGGTGTTGAATTCGTTTATGTGATCTACAACAATTCTTACTTCAATCATTTTCATACTGAACAATCGTCACATTAAGTGCACCTTAATTGCCACTAAACAATTCTTGTGCATATATATAAGATAATTCATCACCCCAATCATCATCTTCTCCTCTATGATGTTTAATGTCATATTTTTGTCAAACATAAGGCACAAAAATCCCAAAACCTATCGATCCAGTAGCTCCCACTCTCATTGCACCATGTCCCTTGGCTTCAGACCTAGAAGCGGAAAGTGCATATTTTTTTATAAAGATAATATTCAGTATTAATCCTTTAGTAACTGAATTCAGATCTATCAAAGTAATTAATATTCACCTTTTCTTCTTCCAAAACCATCGTTGGAGAATCCAGAAGTCAACCTTTGATACAAATTGTTGTGAAAACACCAGGAGCAACGATAAGTAAAACAATCCAAATAAGTGTAAAAGGGAAAAAAAGAAGATCTTGGAAATAGATATTTATGTGGTTTGGTAAATGATCCCTACATTCATTGAGAGGTAGAAATTCACTATGATTAGAGAGCATAATTTACAGGAAGAATTATTAGAGTTTCTAACTTTGAAACCCTAGCCTAAAATAGGCTATAAAAGGAGGAAGATGATCTAATATTCCACAAACCACTCAGGAAGTCTATAACTTGAAAGTGAAAAGGTGGCTGGAAGTCCACATCACAAAAGTGTTGTGGCCATGCAAGTCTAAAGTGCTATAGTGGATGCCAGCTAGAATTCTTCATCACTACAGTACTATAGAGTCCATAGTTTGACCTGCTATAGTGCCTTATCTATGTTGGTCGGTCAGCTCTGCTACAGTGGTTAGAGTTTCTACAGTACACAAAAAATTTAGGTTGAGGGTATTTGAACCTCGTAGTGAGGACTTATTACCCCTAGAAACCCTCAATGATCTTACCACAAAGCTCGACCTCTCAAGGTTTCCACCTAGTTCAATGTATAGGTTGTAATCATTCAGCCCAAACATCATTCAAAATGGATCGGGCTACACCAATACAACACCTTCACCACCATTTTAAGATAATTTACTCTACTTAAACATAACACCCAATAAAATCCATGATAAAATAATATTTTACAAGGTTCTGTAATCAATAAAGGTATCTAGTCCTTGGTATGATATAGAAATAATGTGAGAACATGAATGCACTAGAAAGTTATCCTTTTGGTTTATAGTATTTTTGTTATATCCATCACTTGCACCACACTGTAGTCCTTATAAATTTCATGTGATCCTCATAGATATAATAAGTTTAAACATATTTTTCAAAAATGGAATGAAACTTCAACAACCGGATTCAACACATCATCATGTTGTTTCTTGAATTCTTCACACATTCCCTTCTACACATTTGATCTCATTCTTATTCTATTTCTTACATAGTAGCAACCAAAACGTCTTTCTATTATTTTTATATCTCTTTTATTATTCCACACCAACCACACACACATTTTTATCTACATAAACTATAAATTATATATCATGTGGTGATAGTTACTTTTTTCCTTTCTTATTTATTCAAATATTTATTCTACTAATTAAATACATTAAAATTCAAAAAATAATAATTCTTATATCTGATCTTCATAATAACTTCCATAATAAACCACTTCGATAACTGGTTGTAACAACATGAAAACATAAAAAAAATATCACATCCTCTTAATTCTCCTTTAAACCTTTATTTTCTCCATATTAAGTCCTCATGCATGCATCAATACATGCATGGTAAAATTATTGGATCATGAAAACTTCAATCTTGGAATTATCCCCCGTAAATAGGGTTTAAACTAAACCTCCTTATTTCTATAATAAATGTATAAATCCACATTTTTAGTAAACAAGCATAAATTCATGCACCCAATTAGACATATCATTCTTTATTCACAGTGCAAGGCTTGTCACAATATATGAACTTCGTATCCAACTCCACTAATTCATATCTGTAGAAAAAACCCAATTTTGAACACTTATAATATGTGATATAATAAGATACATAATAAATTTTCCTAAGTTACCAATTTACCTAATTTTATAACATATTTTCCTTCATGAAAAATTCATATAGGATGGTCATTGAAGTGTAAAGATTTTCTTATGCAACTGATCACATATCAAATTCTTCTTATAAAAAAATTTGGACATGCATAAGTGCATTTGGATATGTATATTTATCTATATATGTGAGATATAATCTTACATAGAATACATTTGAAAAATCACATATGTAGTTCAGTATTTCTTCAAACAACTACCCAAACATATTATTCATTGTTTTTCCTTCTCACTTTTTTCACTATTTATCCAAGAATAACTATTCAAAAATCATGATAACCAATATCATGATATTTAAACATCCATATAATACATCACCGTTCATTGAATGAAATATAGTTCATGGTATCTCAATCCACCATGTAACTCACAATTATACTTTCATCACTCATAGAAGGTATGTGATCTACTGTCACTACTAATTTATGTGTGGGAATAAAAAAACAATATCACAATAAATTAACCTTTATTTTCATCATCTTCTTTATTAATAAAACAATATTTTGAAACTTATTGGTGTAAACACAAATCTTGTCCTATTAATCCTCCCCTTGGAAATCCATTTATCCCATTATTTATAGGTCCTATTCAATTAAATTTCACTCTAAATCCAACATCAAAGTCTGCATGACTAAAATCATCATTTCTTAACACCTCAATAACTTCCACATGGAATGTATTGATTTTCATAATATACCTCAATGGTGACTCTAGACAAAATATTCTAATCGAATACACTCCCCCATGTGTAATTTTCTGAATCTTAATTCCATATACATGATTTTCTAGGAATATTCAGAATATTCCCTTCTTAAGCTCATCTCCCCCTTTGGTTTCAATTTTCAATTAAAAAATTAAGGGTAGAACAATTATTTTTCAAGAATTAAATTAACATAATAAATAAATAATTTCCAAAATGATCAATATAAATTATAATAAGTTCTAATAGATGATATTTAAATAGACACATAACACCCTCTTCTAGTTTTTCTGATATGTTTTGATGCTCATAGTGGTGTCTTGCAATGCCGAATGCATCATTTAGGAGGTTTTGCCTTTCATTTTCCTTTGTCGACAAACTTGGGACCTCATTCTGTGGATTAAAATCAATGCTCAATCTTTCTGTATTGTTCGGTTCTCTATGCCAATTCCAACACAAATATTGACCAGGGAATTGCTTCAATATTAAATGTTCATAAACTTTATCTCTCTTCAACCATGTTCTAAATTTACATTTAGGACATGGACATATTATTCTCCCTTCAACGGATCGATTAGAAATTGAAAAATCTAAAAACTCGTTCAAACCCTTAACATATTGAGTTGTGTTCCTCAGTAATGTGATCCAGATTTTATCCATGTATATCACTATGTGCCTACACAATAATAAAAAAATGTAAAACACATAGTTACTACTAAATAGAGAAAGAGATTCATATATAAGATAGTGTAAGATTACAGAAACATAATATAATAAAGATGACCCATTGATCATAAAGTATGCATAATATAATAAAGATAATACATTGATCACATTTACCACTTACTTAGAATTCCCAGACAAACCTAACAAGTCTGGTCCCTAGGAGACAGCGTCAACACCTCATTGAGGAGCAGTAAGAATATTGGGTTACACACTTATCATAACACTGCCGATCACACATTTATGTTGCCTCAAACAACACCCCATTGAAAGTGATTTCATTGAACACACCAAAGATTCATGATCTTCATACCATTAGCACAACGACATTACTAGAAATATTTAGCCCTTATATGACACCCTTTGAGACTTATCGTAGGATAGCTTGGGTACCCAGATTATGGGTAGCCTAGGTCAGTTCATGAAAATTGGTCATGTTTCATCGCTCTTTATGTTTTTCAATCTTTTCAGTATCTATTTGAATTTTCTTCTCTCTTTGAATTTGATAGTGTTTATTATTTCCTTGAATTCGGAGAGACCTTTTTTATTCATTATATCATTTGGTTGTGCAATTTTAATTCAGCCACTTGGATTTCCATAGTGGGGTTCTCATTAAAATCTCTTTTAAAAACTAATGAATTATGTATGTTATTTTCACTTAAATATGTTTAGTGTTTAGAACTATAAAAATTTAACTTCAATATTTCAAACATCTAATATGAAAAAAAATCATGCAAACAACAAAATTTGGTTTTGATATAATACAAAGGACATGTCTAATTTTTACTTCAAACATTTATGTATATTTCAAGTCCTAAGATCAGTTAATTTAAAGTAATTTTTTAGAAATGAATTTACAACTTTAACACAAACTATTATACTTAATTCAATCATAATAAATTTAAAATATTTAGTAAGTGACACTAGTTCATAAATTATGAAGATCTTTGCTAACATGTTTGAGATTCCCATGGTGATAAATAAAATGTTCTTACTAAAGATATCGTTCGGCATGAGTATGTAAGAAGTGAAGTTTATTGTAAATCATATTAACAACTTCAACATGATAATAATTCAATTGGAGTTAGTTAAGGTGGATTTCAAAGATCTGTAATGGGTGTTGTTGTTACTATAATCACCCCTTGAATCTTGGAATGAAATGATCACCACTATGAGTAACTTGAGTAGAAATAATGACCTATGTTTATGGATAGTTTTGTTTTTTATTATTCCATATACCATAGAAAGTTTTCATCTTGATATTCCTTCTTAAGACTCTATTTATGACATATATAAATGCGTTAATATCCTCAACTAAAAAAATTAGGGATGTTATATTCACATAACATTTTCCTAGTAATTAATTTTAAGTTATTATTCCTCCCTTCAACAACTCAATTTTATTGAGGTTTCTTAGGAGTAGATAAGGTATTCTCAATAACAACATTGAGAAAAATGAATTGAATTCATGATTCTCAACCCCCCATGGTCACATCTCAAAGATATAATGACACCATATTTTTCATTTTATTACAGCTTGAATAAAATATAAAAATAGATCAAGTTTCACTCTTATGATTCAAAAAATAAACCTAAGTAATTAGTAAAAAATAACCACTTAATACATAAATAAAATAATTTCCACCTAGGAATTTAGTTTTAAAGGGGTAAAAAAATACATGCGAATATGTTTAAATGGTATAGAAATAACCATATATTTAATTAGTTTAAAAGATGTTTTGTTTTTCTTTCCCATTTTTCATGCATCACATAGTTTATTTTTTTCCAATTTATGTTGATGTAAATATTAAGTGAAATATTCATAGATTTTTTATTAAATGACTAAATGTTAAAATGTACAATTCTCTTATGAAAAAAATACAAGATTCGTCTATTTTTTATTCATATAGTTCATATTTTGTTTACATAATGAATTCAAGGTGTAAACATTTTTTGTTATAGATTATATCAACTTACACCTTTTATCTTTAAAAATGGAACATGCATTGTTAGAAAAATAAACTAAGAGACATGATGGATGATATTGATTCCCTTAACATTCTCAAAACAGCAAAACAGATCTAACTAAGAGACATGCTGGGAAGAAATTCCTTCAAAAATAAATTAGCGTATAACCTGAAATAATAAGTGGATGGTTGGAATATATACAAGACTAGGTTAAGCACCTCGGGTCTCCAGGAGAAGGGGGGTCGCGGGTCGTCGGGGTCTCCGGTCGTGGGGTCTGCCGGAGACTCTAGTCGCGGGGTCACTAGAGATGGAGGTCACAGTTCGTGGGGTCGCCGGAGATGGAGGTTGCGGGGTCGCCGGACGGTTGGGGGTCGCGGGTCGTTGGGTCGTCGGGGGGGGGGGGGGGGGGGGGGGTTGGGGAAGAAGGGAGGGCGCGGGGGTCACGAGGGTTTGGGGGAAACAGCCGAGGTGGGGGTAGGTAAGGGTTGGGATTTTTAAAAAAATATGGGTTTCGTGGCGGTTTATTAAAAACCGTTGCGAAACCTTTCGGCGAAAACGTTTAGCGGCAGTTTTGTGAACCACCGCCACAAAACCGCTGCTAAACCCAGTTTTTATTGTAGTGATGATTGGACAAATTAATTTATATTGGATAATAATTCCACTATAATAATAGGAATAGAATGAGTTTGAGTGTATTTAGGAATGGGAAAATGATTTTAATGGGATTGTTGAAGTGGTTTTCTATTAGCATTAGTGGCATGTATAATTATTCCAAGGAAGATAGGTGAAATCTGAGGCCTACATTAACAATGTATTCCTCACACGCTAAGGCCTCATATATAGATATTAATAGAGAACTAAATTTCATAAGAATACACTACATCAGTACATGAGTCTATTGGATTCAAGATATTGATAGAATCATATCAATATTCTTCATCAGATGGAATTTCTATTTGGTCATGTAGTGTCTATCCTACCTGTGATAGGGGTGTGAAATCAATAATATTTTGGATCATTTTATGTTTTTTTAGGAGTTATTATTCCAAAAAAATTCTTCAGAAATATTGATTAATCCATTTTATTGATGACTTTGGAGAAAAATATGCTTCTATAAGAATTATATAGGGAATCGGGCTCACAGCTATTCAATTCATTCAATCACTAATTATTACATGTCCATGTTCTATTGACTTCTAAATTATCTAATTATCACACTTATGTACATTTCTATTTGGAAATTTATTCTTATCTACTACTACTGGATCGAGGGAAACACTTTTCACATATATCTTGAGGCTATATAATGTTATCCACCCATAATCTATTATATTTTAAATAAGTCTTTTAAGTAAAAAAGAACATAGATGTTATGACCTAACATTCAATAATTGGGATAGTTATTAGGCTAATAATTAAAACATATCTTATCAGGATTCCTCATTTATGGTAGTGTAAATATATTATTTTCCAATTCTGATATGAATTACCTGGGGACTTGATAATTTCTAGTAACACCCCGATATTTTATGAAAAATATTCTTTTAATTTCATTAATTTCTTGTGTTGTTTTCTACACCAAGATTACCTTTCTCTATACGCAACACCGTATTAGCTTGCAGTATACGCAACACTATTCTTAGATCGTGTTACACACAATTTTGATAATAGTTATTCTACGTAACATTGAGTATATATATATATATATATTCAATTTATAAATGAAATATGGTTGGATTCTGTTATACGAAACAACGAATGATTCTTTCACAACACGCAACCCTGACTTGGCTTGCATTACACGCAATCGCGACCTTCCTCGATAGCGTGTGTTGTGCGCAATACTGGGTTTTAATAAACAACGATATATTATTATAATATTTTCATGAACTAGCCGTTATGAATACTTGTAACTAAATTTTGAATTTTATAACATTATTATTCATCTTACACATCTCTAGAACATGGTATAAGAACAAAATAAATTTTTCGGGTAAAATAAGTATTTTTAAAAAAATGCAGTTTTGCCGCCTTTTGATGGCGCACCCACTTTAAATCTAGTTTTTTACATGTTTATATGTTCAATTTGACAAAATAAAATTCTTATTTTGAATCAGGATAAAAAAATTTACATTAGATAATGTTTTGATATTTTTCCGACAACTTTCATATTTTAATGAATAGTAAAAACACGCTATATTTTAATTAAAAACTACTTTTTTTCATCGTAATATCTTATGTGGTTAAATTAAAATATTGAATGGTTTTAAAGTATAAATAGAATATATTTTTACCATTTAATATAATGTATGTCATTAGCATTGATTTTACCTTGAATTCGTAGGTTAAATCAATTCAATCTTTTGCAATGTTTTAAAGAAAAACCCGTTTTCTTTCGACAACGGGATTAATTTTAATTTAATTTATTCATCTTTTGTGTATTTAATTTCGAAAAATGGATTCCATATTTGGAATCATTGGGTCCAAATTATGTTAATAAGATACTTTTTATTTTTGAGAATTATGAATAGTAACTATGGTAAATTTTATTTACCATAGTTAAAGGTAAATCGGGTAATTTAGGGTAAATATAATATTTTAAAATTACCCTAACAAATTTCAAAATCCTATTGGATGGCTACAAGTCGACCCATATCACATAAGGGTCGGATTATATTCATTTAATTAAATTTTATCAATGAAAATAATTTAATTATTATTAAAACCAAAGAATGTGACAACATGTCACTTTCTTAAATTATATAAGTATAATAATTTTAATCTAGTGATAAACTTCATGAAACTTCGAACATGAATAGTATCCAGAAATATAATACAATTATCTACATCATAGGAATTTATTTAGAATTTTTAGGGATTAAATAATTATCATTTATTATGACACAAAGATGATGCAGTAATTATCTTATTAATGAAATATTAACATAATTGATGTTATAAATACCCAAATAAATGTAATTTGAACTTTTTGTGAATTCCACTAGTTTTCTAGGTTAATATGACATGTTATTATTGATTTAATTAACTTTGTTCGAACTTATCATTCTGTTATGATTTTCACAAAAATCAATTACTAAATAGTCTCAAAAGTGACATAAAATAGTTTTTAAAACAAATATTATATTATTAATTGTTATTTTATTCCTAAAAATATAAGGTTCGGAAAAATGACTTAGATAATGTTATATATATTAATAATAAACAATTTGGGGTTCTTTTGGCTTCTTATAGTAAGTTTATTAACCTTATAGTGTAAGAACACAAGAAGACACGGTAAAAGTAAAATTATTTAACTTAATGTTAAATCTAAATGATAAGGTTAAAATAGGAACCTAAAATTTTCTAAATTCTATTGTATGAGAGTATTTCTACCCATACCCACCTTAGCCTAGAAATAAATCAATTTGGAGCTATTTAAAACCGAACTTGACTTTATAATAAAATAATATTTTTAGTTATTCCAAAGGTGCCCCTCTCCTCCCTTATAAAAGGGCACCTCCTCCCTCTCTTCCTCACACAACTTTGAGCCTTCAAGCTCAGCCAAACCCTACAAAATTATCTTCTCCAATTCCCTAGAAACATACTAGAGGTTCTGGTCTTCCTCAAAGACCAATTTTAGTGCCCTAAGAGGAGGTCTCAAAGAGGCGCTTCAAAGAATAGGTAATTTCCGTTACCGATTCTTTCACCTTTATTTATTCTTCCACTTCTTCTTCTTAGGTTGTTTCATTATGAAGTAATAACATAAGTATCACTCATATACTGATATGTTATTATAAGTATTAAAGAATCATATTTCACCATCTATCCATCCTACGGAAAACGAAATCACCGTGCGTGCGTACGTACGGAATACCGTCTCCACGCTGTGGTGAAATCTATTTTCCACCACCACCTTACTTGGATGGGTATAATGGTGTAAATAATAACTATATATTATTATTTTAAAGTGATATTGATTCTTAAATAGTATACATACACTCCAATACAGTCCCACGATCATGAGAATGATATCATCGCTCGTGCGTACGTACGGACTACCGTCTCCACGACGCGATGAGATTCATTCTCCACTTTAAACCATTCATGAATGATTATAAAGTATAAATAATAAGTAATCATGAAATATATGACATAATAATGATACTGGATTTATGTGTATATATATGAATTTCTTCTACTTAATTCTTTTCAACTCAATAAGGAAACGAAAACAGCGTTCATGCGTACGTACGGCCTACCGTCTCCATGAACGGTGTATTTCTTTTCCATTTACTGATTTATTATATATATGTATATTCTGAATATATATATATATAAATCATGTTTTATATTCTGGAATTAAGTAATCATTATCTAAGTAATCATATGAATAATTACAAGACAAAACACGGACGACAAATGAAACAATTTTACCCAAAACGCTCTTTAACATGGAATTTACAAAAGAACAGGTAATATAAAGTCATAAGTGAACCATATATGATATCATAACAATGAATATGATTATTTAATAAGTCAATGACATTATTTAAATCATTATACAGGAGGTTCTGACACTTACGAAGCAAATCGGACCTAAGGTAAGGGAAATATCACAATCTCATTTTTATCCGAGATTGTTTATACTTTAGTATTTACTGGGGTGTATTTTATCACCCACATACATGTTTACTCAATATGTAATGTTATTTCCATCCACCTAAAATTTTTTAAATCCAATTTTACCCTTCGGTGAGTTTTTATTAAAGGATATGAAAGGAATCTTTTGTCGTTTTTCGTACGAGGTACTTTTTGACTTTTCCGACAAAAGTACGAAGAATGTTTTTTTTAACTTATACGGCATGAATGGATTTTTAAAACATTATTTCCAAGAAGATTCCTTTACAAGTTTTCATGTTTATTTTTAATCAACTTCTTTTAGTTTAGAATTGTACGACATGTTAAGAAAGGAAAAGTGTTTTTGAAGAAGAAAGGATATTTTCCTCAATAATGGAGTTCAAATGTTTTATCAAAATTATTTTCCATCTAAGATAATAAAGGGTTCTGTTTATATCCCTATTATTACATTGATTTGATTACGTTGTGATGGAATTATATTTTTATGAATCCCTTTATCTTATATGAATTGTTATATGATGTCACGATGTTTAAGATTCCCATTTTTGTTACATGGGTTATGCTATGATGTATGGTTTATAATTTTGTGGAACACATAAGAATGGTATCATTATGAGATGGGTGGGACCTATATCTCCCTCCAATGCATTGGGTAAAGATTTTATATCTCATGATATAGACATGCCTGGAATGGTAGGTTATACCGGTTCAGTGAAACAGGACTGAAACGAGGGTGACTAGGTTCAGAAAGGGACTTTATCCACTAAGATAGTCTTGGCAATGAGTCTTGACTAACAAGAAATGATTCTCTATGATTATGTGTGTATTCCACAAAGTTTCATGTTTTAAGTTATGATTATTGTGATTACATTTCACTGCCATGATTTATCCCATGTTATGAAATTATGCTCTCTTTTGCAGGTTAATATTTCCAAAATGTTATGTTCTTATGAATATGATGTGATTGATATTTCTTTTGTTTACCCTTACTGAGAATTTGATCTCACCCTTTTATGTTTTCTTTTCCCCAGGATAAAAAGAAAGGTTTTAGGTAAAAAAGGAAGATCTTTATGGGAGATGTTGAAGATCTTTCACCACGATTAGAAGATTATATTCTGAGTTTCCAAATACACTAAACTATTACGATACTTGTGTGTGTGTTTTTGTTATGTACTAAGTATTCCGAAAAAGTAATGTAATGTCCATGTACGTAAAGATACGGGTCTCTACAGTTGGTATCAGAGGAAATGTTTAGTCAACCTTTGGAAACTAGGATGCGAAAATGTTAGTGAGATCCCTAGATATATTTCTAAGGTATGTCTAGGGATGTCCCTAAGGATAAGTATACGTATAGGATATAGTCCTAGAACTATGGTAACGATATTAGATTAAACCAAAGATGTTAGATATTGAATTTACTCCCCCTTTATTATGATTTTTGCCTCTCACACTATTCTTTTTGGGTTTTAGAAAATGGCTGGAAACAAGATGATTCACGATAATAGAGGATATGATGGACAATGGAATGATATTCTTCATGAGAAACCAAATGAAATGGGATTTGGAAGTCCAAACATCATTATTATTCCGAATCAGCAATCTCATAATATGATCAATAAAGTAAAATTTGGTAAGTTTCCTGACTCGGCTAATAAGAGAAAGATGGAGTTTCATGATGATCATAGAGGAAAGAAAGTTCAATTTCCCCTATGTAAATCATGTGGGAAGAGGCATCAAGGAGAATGTTTCAAAAAAACTGGAAGATGCTTTGTGTGTGGAAAAGAAGGACACAAAGCCAGTAAGTGTAAAGAAAAAGGTTCAGTTAACATCAGGGATGAGGATAATGGTATTGCTATGACATCAGCAATGGTTAAATGTTTTAAATGTGGAATGTACGGGCATTATGCAAACCAATGCCCTAAGGGAAAGTCTCATGAAGAGAATAAGTATGGTCGTATGGGTAGTATTTATGTGGATGATGATGAAGAGACTACAAATGATATGTGAGATGAAAGAATTGTTGAATCTCGGTCAATGGTTTAAGAATGTAGTGGAATGATTACATGTTTATCATGTGTAATGTTGTATAAGTAATCTCATGCTACTATGGAATAAAGAGACATCTATGGATTGTTACACTGTTGTCTTTCCTTGAGTTTTGAAAGTGTATGATTAATGTTACCACTATCCATGAAAGGTTATTCAGATATTTTTGGAATGTAGATGATATGCGCATAATGAAGGGATACAGAGAAAATTAAATGTTTGATAGTATTCATGAGCTCATGGATGATATAAAGAGAAGGTTATATCATGGTTTGAGTATATAGAATTTTTGGTTTTTGGTCTGTGGAAAGAGTTAACTTTTGACAGCATTCATGTTTTCACTAAGGTTTAATGGGTATTCATTTTTCAAGAGAATACATCATTAAGGTATTCACATGATTGGAATGTGACCAACAAGATATATGGGGGATAAATGATGGTATTCACATGCTTGGTTGACGACATTTCAAGTAATCATTTTATTTATACTATAAGCTTGGACCGAAGTATTTTAGATAAGCCTAAAGATTAGAATGGATTATGTTGGACATAAGTTAGGATAAAATGTTTTTTTTCGATATTATTGATGGGATGTTATAGTAATATAGATTTAGAAAAAGGATAACCTGCAGGACGAGCGACAGCCCATCGCGTCGGACAAGGCTGTGGGAATCGAACCCACAACCGAAGTGCGACTGGCATTTATCGCCTACCACTGGCCTACAGGAAGTCCCTGTTTAGTATAAACTAGTTTTATTTTATTAAGCGGTATGATATATGAAGTATAAGTTCATTTTTGGAACCAGATACGATTAACCATAAGATGGACTTATAAATTTTGCTAACCTTTTGTTTGAAAGAGATGGAATGACTCGTCATTCTATCACATGATCTGCTAACACATCACGAATGACAAATTCAACATCATTTCTTTAAGAGATGAAGTGGAAATTGTCCAAAGAACGACAAACGGTGTGACTATACCAAAATCATGAAATTATTTCTTATAATTCCAATTTAATCAACTTTAGGGAAATGATCTTGAAAACCAAAAATGTTGTCTTAGTGATCTTATATCTGATTAATCAGATGGTACCTTAGATCGTCACAAATTTATGGCTTTGTGATTGCTAGCTTTTCCATAGCCATGTTCTCTACCACTCTCCATCATAACATGATGGTTAGATTTCTCTTCCATATCCATATTTTCACCTATGTGGAAACCCAGTGATTAGTTTATTTGGGTAACCGTTACATTTCATACTTTTGTTTTTAAATATTGGTTTTGGTATTCCTTTTTACGATGTGGGTTTCTATTAAAGAAACTTTTGAATAGTAAACCATTTATAACCCCAATGAATTTCGAGGTCGAAATTCATTTTAAGGGGGGTAGAATGTAACACCCCGAGATTTTATGAAAAATTTTATTTTAATTTCATTAATGTCTTGTGTTGTATTCTACACCAAGATTACTTTGCGCTATACGCAACACCGTATTAGCTTGCAGTATACGCAACACTATTCTTGGATCGTGTTACACACAATTTTGATAATAGTTATTCTACGCAACATTGAGTATATATATATATATATATTCAATGTATAAATGAAATATGGTTGGATTCTGTTATATGAAACAAAGAAGGATTCTTTCACAACACGCAACCCTGACTTGGCTTGCATTACACGCAATCGCGACCTTCCTCGATAGCGTGTGTTGTGCGCAATACTGGGTTTTAAGAAACAACGATATATTATTATAATATTGTCATGAACTAGATTTTATGAATAGTGTTAACTAAATTTTGAATTTTATAACATTATTATTCATCTTAGACATCTCTAGAACATGGTATAAGAACAAAATAAATTTTTTGGGTAAAATAAGTATTTTTCAAAAAATGCAGTTTTGCCGTCTTTTGATGAAGCACCCACTTTAAATCTAGTTTTTGACATGTTTATATGTTCAATTTGACAAAATAAATCTCTTCTTTTGAATCAGGATAAAAAAATTTACATTAGATAATGTTTTGATATTTTTCCGATAACTTTCATATTTTAATGAATAGTAAAAACACGCTATATTTTAATTAAAAACAACTTTTTTTCATCGTAATATATTATGTGGTTAAATTATAATATTGATTGGTTTTAAAGTATAAATAGAATATATTTTTACCATTTAATATAATGTATGTCATTAGCATTGATTTTACCTTGAATTCGTAGGTTAAATCAATTCAATATTTTGCAATGTTTTAAAGAAAAACTCGTTTTCTTTCGACAACAGGATTAATTTTAATTTAATTTCTGCATCTTTTGTGTATTGAATTTGGAAAAATGGATTCCATATTTGGAATCATTGGGTACAAATTATGTTAATAATCTACTTTTTATTTTTGGGAATTATGAATAGTAACTACGGTAAATTTTATTTACCATAGTTAAAGATAAATCGGGTAATTAAGGGTAAATATAATATTTTAAAATTACCATAAAAAATGTCAAAATCCTATTGGATGACTAAAAGTCGACCCATATCACCTAAGGGTCGGAATATATTCATTTAATTAAATTTTGTCAATGAAAATAATTTAATTATTATTAAAACCAAAGAATGTGACAACATGTCGCTTTCTTAAATTATATAAGTATAATAATTTTAATCTAGTGATAAACTTCATGAAACTTCGAACATGAATAGTATCCTGAAATATAATACAATTATCTACATCATAGGAATTTATTTATAATTTTTAGGGATTAAATAATTATCATTTATTATGACACAAAGATGATGCAGTAATTATCTTATTAATGAAATATTGACATAATTGATGTTATAAATACCCAAATAAATGTAATTTGAGACTTTTTATGAATTACACTAATTTTAGAGGTTAATATGACATGTTATTATTGATTTAATTAACATTTTTAGAACTTATCATTCTGTTATGAGTTTTACAAAAATCAATTACTAAATAGTGTCAAAAGTGACATAAAATAGTTTTTAAAACAAATATTATAGTATTAATTTTTATTTTATTCCTAAAAATCTAAGTTTCGTCCAAATGACTTAGATAAGGTTATATATATTAATAATAAACAATTTGGGGTTCTTTTGGCTTTTTATAGTAAGTTTATTAACCTTATAGTGTAAGAACACAATAAGACACGGTAAAAGTAAAATTATTTAACTTAATGTTAAATCTAAATGATAAGGTTAAAATAGGAACCTAAAATTATCTAAATTCTATTGGATGAGAGGATTTCGACCCATACCAACCTTAGCCTCGAAATAAATCAATTTGGAGCTATTTAAAACCGAACCTGACTTTATAATAAAATAATATTTTTTGTTATTCCAAAGGTGCCCCTCTCCTCCCTTATAAAAGGGCACCTCCTCCCTCTCTTCCTCACACAACTTTGAGCCTTCAAGATCGGCCAACCCCTGCCCAATTCTCTTCTCCAATTCCCTATAAACATCCTAGAGGTTCTGGGCTTCCTCAAAGACCAATTTTAGTGTCCTAAGAGGAGGTCTCAAAGAGGCGCTTCAAAGAAGAGGTAATTTCCGTTACCGATTCTTTCACCTTTATTTCTTCTTCCACTTCTTCTTCTTAAGTTGTTTCATTATGAAGTAATAAAATAAGTATCACTCATATACTTATATGTTATTATAAGTATGAAACAATCCTATTTCACCATCTATCCATCCTACGGAAAACGAAATCACCGTGCGTGCGTACGTACGGAATACCGTCTCCACGCCGTGGTGAAATCTATTTTCCACCACCACCTTACTTGGATGGGTATAATGGTGTAAATAATAACTATATATTATTATTTTAAAGTGATATTGATTCTTAAATAGTATACATACACTCCAATATAGTCCCACTATCATGAGAACGATATCATCGGTCGTGCGTACGTACGGACTACCGTCTCCACGACGCGATGAGATTCATTCTCCACTTTAAACCATTCATGAATGATTATAAAGTATAACTAATAAGTAACCATGAAATATATTACATAATAATGATACTGGATTTATGTTTATATATATGAATTTCATCTACTTAATTCCATTAAACTCAATAAGGAAATGAAAACAGCGTTCATGCGTACGTACGGCCTACCATCTCTATGAACGGTGTATTTCTTTCCATTTACTAATTTATTATATATATGTATATTCTGAATATATATATATATATATAAATCATGTTTTATATTCTGTAATTAAGTAATCATGATCTAAGTAATCATATTAATAATTACAAGACAAAACACGGACGACAAATGAAACAATTTTACCCAAAACGCTCTTTAACATGGAATTTTCAAAATAACAGGTAATATAAAGTCATAAGTGAACCATATATGATATCATAACAATAAATATGATTCTGTAATAAGTCCATGACATTATTTAAATCATTATACTGGAGGTTCGGACACTTACGAAAAAAATCGGACCTAAGGTAAGGGAAATATCACAATCTCATTTTTATCCGAGATTGTTTATACTTTAGTATTTACTGGGGTGTATTTTATCACCCACATCCATGTTTCCTCAATATGTAATGATATCTCAATCCACCTAAAATTGTTTAAATCCAATTTTACCCTTCGGTGAGTTTTTATTAAAGGATATGAAAGGAATCTTTTGTCGTTTTTCGTACGAGGTACTTTTTGACTTTTCCGACAAAAGTACGAAGAATGTTTTTTTTAAATTATACGGCATGAATGGATTTTTAAAACATTATTTCCAAGAATCTTCCTTTAAAATTTTTCATGTTTATTTTTAATCAACTTCTTTTAGTTTATAATTTTACGACATGTTAAGAAAGGAAAAGTGTTTTTGAAGCAGAAATGATATTTTCCTCAAGAATGGAGTTCAAATGTTTTATCAAAATTATTTTCAATCTAAGATAATAAAGGGTTCTCTTTCTATCCCTATTATTACATTGATTTGATTATGTTGTGATGAAATTATATTTTTATGAATACCTTTATCTTATATGAATTGTTATATGATGTCACGATGTTTAAGAATCCCATTTTTGTTACATGGGTTATGCTATGATGTATGGTTTATGATTTTGTGGCACACATAAGAATGGTATCATTATGAGATGGGTGGGACCTATATCTCCCTCCAATTCATTGGGTAAAGATTTTATATCTCATTAGATAGACATGGCTGGAATGGTAGGTTATACCGGTTCAGTGAAACAGGACTGAAACGAGGGTGAATCGGTTCAGAAAGGGACTTTGTCCACTAAGATAGTCTTGGAAATGAGTCTTGACTAACAAGAAATTATTCTCTATGATTATGTGTGTTTGCCACAAAGTTTCATGATTTAAGTTATTATTATTCTGATTACATTTCACTTCCATGATTTATCCCATGTTATGAAATTATTCTCTCTTTTGCATGTTAAGATTTCCAAAATGTTATGTTCTTATGAATATGATGTGATTGATATTTCTTTTGTTTACCCTTACTGAGCATTTGAGCTCACCCTTTTATGTTTTGTTTTCCCCAGGATATAAAGAAAGGTTTTAGGGAAAAAAAGGAAGATCTTTATGGGAGATGTTGAGGATCTTTCACCACGATTAGAAGATTATATTCCGAGTTTCCAAAGACACTAAACTATTACGATCCTTGTGTGTGTGTTTTTGTTTTGTACTAAGTATTCCGAAAAATTAATGTAATGTCCATGTACGTCAAGATACGGGTCTCTACATTTCTCATGGAATAAACGTTATTATCCTATTCTAAAATTTCCAGAAACTCTGCTCATTGTTCAGATCATGGGTATTTGTATTTTTACATAGATGATGTGATTTTTTACTAAGATGAGGTAAAAAATTGAATCAAATATATTTTCGGGATAGATCCTGGGCCTATACTAGTTTAAGGGTGACAACATTAGTTTCTCCCTTCCATAATTTCTTTCCTCTGATGTATGTTCTTCCTAAGATTTTTTTTTGTATGTTGAATGGAATATTCTAAATATTTTAATATTGTATTAAACCCTAATATCCCACCATGGTGTTTTTAAAGAATAATAAAGGTTTTTAGATCATCTTAATGATTCTCCATAAAAATTCCCTATACAAGTTCATTTTGGATTTATTTATATATTTAATAGGTGAGATCCTTTTATATGAAAATTAATTATATGACTCTCTCATTTTCCCAATTATTTTAATTATATATATCAAAGATAATTGTTTTTTGTAGAGTGGAGTATAATTGGTAAAGGAATTATCAATGGAGACCTTATAGAGTATGTATGAAACATATATGTTTTACTTATTCTTATTTCTTAGGTGCACCAATCATCAAGCCAAACCAATATGTAAAGTGCGTAAGATGTTTTTATGAATATCATATGCTATTGAACATTTATATGTTAGGATTATTAATGTTAGGAAGAGGAGCAGTCAAGTACACAAACTTAAGGTATGGATTTCTATCCTATTGCACCACTACACCTCGAACTTCAATAAATTCCAACAAATCGATGATGAACTCTAGAACATCCATTTCTGAAACCACTAAATTTATTGTGGTTTACTTATGGTATCTTGTTAGATCTTATTACAGGTGGATTTATTAATCCTATTTCATTTTCTAGACCAATATAGTTAATTCTTAATAGTAAATAGGTGGTGGTATCAACCAGACATGTTGGAATGGTCATTACTAAGCTAGATAGAGATACTATTATTTCATGGTTCAATTAGCCTCTTCATATTGAGTAATATTATCTATAGTAAGTATGGAAAATTTAATCTAGAAATCAAACTCAACAAGTATGTTTACCCTAAGTAATTAAACATTAATTTTCATGATATTTTATATCATGGAATTATATTTAGAATACCACTCTTCCAATGACAAGTTCATAACAACATTTTTGGGTGGGTGTCCTATGGATGTTGCCACTTATTTTTTCGTTCTCCTTCATAATGGAACATTTGGAAGTTGGAAGTGGGATATCCAGAGGAGACCCAAAAATTTTATGTCATCTTTATATGCCATGTTCATATACCTTCATGAAAATGATATTTTTTACATATTCATCCTCCTTTTTTAATTTATACTAATTATCATGCTTAAAACCATTGTTAGGGGTTGATATTGAAAAACATTATTGATGAAAACCCTATGGTAGGAACCAGGTCTTCAATTATATTGAAGAAGTATGAATACTCATCGACCTTAGAATAACTATTAAAGGATAATCCATAATAATTCCTTAATTATTCTAAGTAGGAGGATATCCTAGGTTTAAATCCCTTATTAGGATTTTATTTCTCTTTCCATTACTCCCATTGAGAATATATGAGTGGCTACTCATGAAGGGTGATTCTAAGTAATTCTCCCCTAAATTTCACTGAACATGATTCCAGTGGAGGATTTTATTCATGATTTATGAATGGATTAAACTATAGGAGTTATATTAGAACATACCCCATGATTGAAAATAAATATCTCTTCCTCATAGTTGCATAACAAATTCAATTATCTCCCAACCTGATTGATGATACTGATGGTAGTAGTATTAAAAATCCCTCATGTGTTTTTATAGTTTTTCCACATAAATATTCAACTTCTATGCTCAAGATCTAGTGTGAACTAGATGAAATATTTTTTTATATATTTTAAACAATAATTAGACACTACTAAGGGTGTGTAAAATTCCATTACCATCCTTTAGGTACTTCTTAACCCTAGTTTTACTCCCTTTTTTTGGGTTTAATTCAGGCCCTACAAGGGGTAGTGAGATTTATTCAGGGAAGATGACCTAAAGTTCAGGGATATATATTTTTTGAATTAATGGAGTCTAATTATAAATGTGTTATACTATTTAGAGGATGTTGGGTTATAAATTTTATTTTCCTATAGGGATTTATATTTAGTATCACCTATAGGATATATTTAAACTATAAATTCCTAGATTACGGTGTATGTTAAGCACTAAGAACAAGCTATGTAAGTGCTTCAGGACACAAAATCTTTCTATTACATAAAATTATTTTACATCATAAAACCCATTATTAGAGTATAAAATCATTGCTTAGGATAATTTAATCTAATACTATGTGTTTTTTTGTAAGTGAGTTATAAAATATTTATGGTGTAATACTGATATTTACACTCTAAATCCCTTATTCCCAATGGTTTTTAATTTTCCACTCATGTAACTTCATTATTTTATTATAGGGAATCCATATATCTAAATACATAGTTTCTCCCATGAGTTTTTGGAATTTTTTCCCTCTTCCTAATTGGTTTACTTGGATCAATTGATCCCTAGGGTAGTGGGTTTTCTTCCTTCAGGTATGTGTTGTCTTCTTTCCCCTTGTTTTTCTTACTGATATCGGTTTGGAAGCAGTGAGTGTAATTTGGTTTTTCTATGGTCGAATAACCAATATGTGATCTTGATCAATACTTTTTAATTTTCCCTCGTGCCTTTATTTCATTGGCTAAACATCTTATTTTCAATCTATGTTGTTGAAGACTATTAATTTTCATTCATTCTTGAGGCTGGTGAATCTATAAAAGTGGTTTTAATTAATGATTATCATTATGTTCTTGTCATTTACTTTGGGTTGTTCATCTAAACTGGTTGACTTGACATTGGAGTGGAATTTTTAAAAAAATATGCATGTTTTCAAAATGGGTATTCTTTAAATTTGTTTTTTGCACACCTAGTATTTGATAAAAATTATTTAAAGGGTGGTTCTAGTTTTTGAAATGTATTTTGATAGATGTAGGATATTGGGTTACCTTGGGTGCGTGACTTTTCACGCTTTGTGTGTGTAATGCCACAAGTGGTTTTATGTCACTTCATTGTGTGTAATTATACTAGAATTTATATTGTCTAGATCAACCTTAGGCCTAGATTTGGGATTTTCTTTCATGTGTATCATATATACCCATAGGTTATAGATCAAATGGTATTCTTTTTCATTCATCTATTTTTTTCACATGATGGTATATTTTATGGTAATTGCACAAATTCCTATCTTATAGTGTATCCATGATTTATTATATACTTTCTTTACATATTCTATGATTTGGTTAATATGGTATGTTTTATTAAAATAAAATTAATTTTCTCAAAATAATTTATATTATGAAAATGATTTGTAAACCCAATTTGTTTTAAAGATAGAAATAATTAATTATTGATATTATAATTTATACAGATTATTTGGTGGTATCCTACTAGGCTTTGTACTAAAACACTACTTTTGTATTTTGGTGGTTTTAGATGTTTTTTTCAAGGAATCAGGTAAAGGGAATGGAATTATATATCATGTTGGTTTCTCTTGTTGTCATCTTCTTCATAGTGGTATGGTTCGGTGGTGACAGATGGTCATATGGGGACTTGTTTATACTCTTCATGTTTTAACATTATGGTTTGGCCTATTATTCTTGACATTGTATGTCTCATAGTTGTCTTCTCTTTCTTCCATGTTATACCCTAGTGGTTGATTTTTTCATGTTCATTATGAGACATGTTTCCTCCACCTTGTTTTTACTTTACTATGTGGAATACCAACTTGGGTGACTTTTCTAGTTGGATCGGATTGGTTTTGGAAAAATTGAAATATGAGCCATTACCCAGCTAGAAGTATTTTTTCCACTTTATGGGATTATTTTAGTGTCTTGGTATACCAGAGTTAGGACCATCCAAATTCATATAATAAGTGTGGAAAAGGGTCTGAGTTATCTCACTTTGATGACTGAATCTAATTTAGCATCTTTTGTGGGGGAATTTTTCCATGTGTAAGGCTTGGTAGATGGGGTTATATGAATAAACTATATTATGGGATTTTTTAATTGGGATTTTTTTTCTTAATGTGTTGTCTTTATTCAAGGAATTCATAATTTCTTTAAATTATTGTTTTTTTAACTGTATATGGATGGCTAAAGTTGGTTTTATGATTTATGAATCTAATCATGACTGAATGGTTTTTTTCTTATAATTATTCGGTAATTCCTCCTACAATATCTCTTCCAAATCCGAGTAAGGAAGTAGTGAGATAGGTTCCACAGGTGAATCCATTGGTGGAACTTTGTTTGGTAGAAGCTATAATATACAATATTTAGACTCTGGTTCAATAAGGTTTTAGGAACCTAGGATGATCATTGGATCATGGCTTAGATGTTACTAGCTAGTATCCACTTGTATTCCAGGGTGACAAGGGATCCCAAGAATATAATGAATGGATTAAGCAGATTGAAGAGATCTTAAAATTTAATAATAATCATACAGACTCTAAGGTGGGTTTTCCATGTAAATTCTTGAGGGACAATGAAGGAGATGGTGGAAGTCTATTATTAAAGCTATGTTTCATGAGGATCTAAACTGGAATTATTTTAATAAGATCTTCAACTAGTATTTTTACCCAGATATGTTATGAGGGGAAAATACCCAAGAGTGTTTTACCTTATTAAATGGGTAGAATATCGTTCTATAGTATTCCAACTATTTTTCTAAGTTGGTGAATTTGGAACTATGCCTATCCTCCAATGATTACCTAAAGACTCGACTTTTTGAGTTGGGATTGTGGGATGATATTCAGTCTATGTTGATTATCATTAACCATCCAACCTTTATAGAGGTAGTAGATAAGGAATATTTGGAACAGGTTTACATGTCTAGAAAAATAGTTTTCAATGGGTAATTAGTTGGTACCATCATTATCCAAGATGTATCTTCTAGCTAGAAAAGGAAGTGAAAAGGTAGACAGTTTTTTTCAGGACCAGTTTTAGGGGCATCTTCAAGTTTTCAGTAGGTTGTTTCAAATAAGGGTGGAAGGCGTGTTCATAGAAAACATATTTTTTAGAGTTTCCCAAGACATCTAATCATTGTGTAAAATATATCCACCTTAATTGATTTTTTGAAAAATATGTCTCATTGTAGTATGCCTAGATCCACTCTCACCAAGTTTTCATAGATTCGTACTGATTTGGAAAAGGGTGATGGTTTTTATACTCAAGTTATAGGAGATGTTCATGTGGCTAAGAAATCTTATGGAAGATCTTAGAATGGACATATTTATGTGGTGGAGTGTGCACAAGAGGAATTTGAGAAAGGGTCAGCTAATATTAGAGGTATGGTTTTATTCAGTATTCTATGTTTTTGGATTTTTTTGATACATGTTCAACTAATTCATTTATATTTTCAAATATAGTTTATGTATTGGGATAATATTATAATAATATGTCTTTTTTTGGATATTTTCATTCCTTTGATAGATATTTCTGAATAAGAATTTAAATGTTATGCATGTTGAGTGAAAATAGCTGACCATGAGGTAAAGTGGGACTTCTTGGTGCTTAATCTTGATATCTTTAAACTGATTATTGGCACGGATTGGATGATCGTATTTAAAGAGGACATGGATTTTTATCACCAGAGTTCAATTTTTATCTCTGGATGGGATCACTCATGCCTTTCCAGGTGATTTGGATTCTAGGTTTGGGTGAGCAGAGCCTATTTTTTCTTATGCTGGGGTGATCTCATGTCAGTTTTCAGATATTTTTCTTAATGTCGTTGATCCTTATTTGAGAACTCCTCTTCTTATAGTGGTGTGTGTGTACCCTGAGGTCCTTCTGGATTTTTTTGTCTACCTGCATCGAGAGAGGTCAAGTTTACCATTGACCAACTACCTGGTGTGATTCTAATTTCAATGTCATATTATCCTATGGAGCCTACTGAGTTAGTAGAACATAGGGTCTAGTATGAATATTATGAGGGTAGGTGATTACTTTTTCTTAACAACACCATATGGGATTCGCATTCCCTATTCACAAAGAGGTTAGATGGGTTCCCATTACTTCATATTGATTATCAGTAGTAAAATTAGTTGACCATAAAGAAAAGTATCTATTTCATAAGATCGATGATCTCTTTAATCATCTTAGATGGGTTTATTGGTTTTCAAAAATTGTCCATTATTTAGGGTGCCACCAGTTTAGAGTTAGAGAATAGAAAATACAAAAGGCATTGTTAAGGTTCTGGCATGGGAATTTTGAGTTTCTGGCCATTTTATTCAATCTCACTAATTCACTTGTGGTATTTAAGGCTTTGATAAACCATATGTTTCATCTATTCATAAGCTCAATTATTGTTGTGTTCATGAATGGATTTTTTTTACTCTAGGTCAGAGTATGAGTAAATGGACTATTTGGATATCATTCTAAGAACCTTTAGGGAATATCTCTTTTATGGTAAGATTTCCAAATGTGAGTTTTGAATTAAATAATTAAATTTTATGGGACATATTATATCTGAGTGGGTTTTATTAGTGGATCCTGAAAGGGTACAGGAAGTTATTCCCTGGGATTAGCCCAAAAATCTGTATGTGATTCAAAACCTATTAGGGTTGGCTGGTTATTATAGGTGGCCCATTTAGTATGTCACCAAGATTTCGTCTCTGATGATGGATTCAACCTATAGGGGTGTAATATTTGAGTGGAATGAAAACTGTGATTGATCTTTTGAGGATTAGAAGGAAGGGTTCACTTCAACTCTAGTTTTTATTCTTCCAAAACTAGGTTCAAGTTATGAGGTTTCCTATAATTCATCTATTATAGGTTTGTGTATTTTCTTGATGTAGGGTAAATAGTTGGTGGCCTATTGCTCTCCCTAATTACACCCTCATGATAAGAAATACCATGCCCATGATCTTGAGTTACTGGTGATTAAGTATGCACTCAAAATATAGAATCACTACCTCTTAGGGTATCGTTTTATAGAATATTCAGATCAAAAATGTTTGAAGTATATTTTCAATCATAGGGATATTAACTTGTGATGGATAATCTTGGTTGAGTATATTTGGATTTTTTATTTTGATATTGATTATATTCTTGGAATAGGGAATGTGTTTGATTATGTGTTGAATAGAAAATTATTAATAGAAGCCTCGAAGGAATTTATAGATGAGTGTTCTATGATGAGTCTATTTTTCAAAATGCTATTTGGAGTGGAAGTATCTGGTGGGAAGGTTTTTTTGTTTTTGAAAAAGGTTAACTCATCATTTGATGAGAGGTTTCAGCTCGATCAAGTACTTAACACTGAGTCCAAGCACTTTAGTGAAATTATAAATGGTGGGGACACTTCAGGTGAGTGGTTTTAGTCTCCCAGCGTCACTTTATGTTTCCAAAGTAGGTTGGTTGTCCCTTTTTCTCTAATGTAGGAATTTTTATACATTGGACACCATTCGTTTTGGTCCTCACAACTTATGAATACCATGATGTTTCATGAATTGAGACATCGGTACTGGTCGATAGGGATAAGGTGGTGGATTGTATATTTTGTATCACAATGTCTTACATGTCATAGAATTAAAGTGGAGAACCATAGACCTATAGTCCTTCTTCATCCCTTTCCCATTACTATTTCGAAGTGGAATTAGATTTATATGGAATTCATCATTGGTATACCAAATACTTCTAGTAGGATGTTTATGATTTGTTTGATCATTGATCGAATCTCAAAATTGGTGTATTTCCACCCTATCAAAGAGATTATGAATGTATAATATCATGGGAACTTCTATGTCTAAGTGGTTTTGAGGCTTCATTGGTTTCTATCTATTATGTTTTATGATAGGGACCCTAGGATTTCATTTAGGTTTTGGAAACATTTTTAAGAGTGGATGGGGTCCCAGTTGAATTTGAGAAGGAATTATCATCTACAAATAGCTATATTGACATAGAGGTTCATCCATGTTCATGAAGATTTTATTATTCCATTTTTTCATTATTTCACTAGTTCTTAGGAAAATTATTTGCCTCTAGTCTAGTTTTCAAACAATAATAGTTATCAGGCCTCAATTAATATGGCACCCATTAAAGATTTATGTGGGTGTCCATATAGATCTCCCATGTACTGGGTAGAGTTAAGAGAGTATTACAAGGTTAGAATGATTCTTTTTTAGGGTATGATGGAAAAGGTGCAGTTGATCTACAAAATATTGAACATTCCATAGAGAAATAAAAAATCATATGTGGACTGATGGTGATGGTCACAGAAGTTTGAGGTTGGTGGTCAGATTTGTTTTTCAAAGTTTCACCTTGCTTGGGATGATGTCATTTGGTTGGATAGGGTAATTAGGAACCAAGGTTTATTTTCCCCATTGATATTTTAGAGAATCTTGGAAATCTGTCATATTAGTTGTACTAACTATCTCATTTTAATTGTATCCACGATATGTTTCATGTTTCTCAGTTAAAGAGGAATCAACCGGATCATTCCCATGTGATAGAGTAGGAGGATATGGATCTTGATCCCGACACCATTGTGGTTTAGAAACCAGTTAAGATTATGGATTTTCCAGGTAATTAAATGAATGAAAAAATAATTACCTTGTTCCTTGTATTGTTAAAATACAAACACGATAGATATAAGATGTGAGAGTGAGAATTATTGATGAGGCAGTAGTGGCCTTTGGTATTTTAGAGTCTAATATCTTGAGGACTTTTGAGGATATAATGTGTTTATGATATGAATATTGTAACATTATTTTACCATACTTCTGGTACATCTCGACTCTAGTATTCACTCCATATTTTCCTGGTTTGAATTTCGAGCCCAATGAGGATGGATATATTTTGTCAGGTAAGATAAAATAAAGTTTGGGGAGGTATGTTTTTTTTGGATTAATGGTGTCTGGTTATAAATTTGTTAAAGGATTTTTAGGTTGTTAGGTTGTTTTTAGGAGTTTCCTGTAGGGTTATTTATTTTTTATTTACTGTGGGGGTATTTATTCTATAAAAGTTTGGATTACATTATAATTTTAGTGATGGGAACAAGTTGTTGAATCACTTCAGGCCGTAAAATATTTTTCAACTATAAAATGATTTTACATAGTAAAACCATTTATTATGATGTAAAACAGTATATGTAGATAACTTAATCTAGGGTGATATGTTTTTTGGTGTAAATGAGTTATGATAAATTTACAGTATAATACTGATATTTATGTTATAAATAACTCATGCCTTGTGGGTTTTAATTCACTGCTCACATATCTTCCTTTTTCATGGTGAAGTCATCTCTCTTGATCCCTAGTTTCCCCTATGAATTTTTGGGTTCTTTATCCCTACTACAAATCACTTTTCTTTGAGCATTTTATCACCAGTGTGGTGGGTTGTCTTCCTTCAGGTACATGTGATCTCCATTCACCTTGTATTTCTTACTGTTTTCAGTTTCACGGTGGTGTGTGTATTGTGGTTTTTATAAGATCTAATAATAGGTATGAAATCTCCAAAATCCCTGGAATTTTTTCCTCATTCCCAATATTTTTGAGGCTGGTCTTCTTATTTATAATCTTTGTTTTCAAAGGCAATTAAGTTTCCAATATTCTTGAGGTATGTGTATCTATACAGGTGGCTCTAATTCATTAATTATTATATGTTCTTGTTAATTACTTTGGGTTGTTCATTGAAATTGATATTTTACATTAGATTGTATTTGTTGGAAAAGATACATGTTTTAAAGGTTTTCTCTTTAAAAATAGTTTTCAACACACCAATTATTTTGTTAAATAATCTAACAAGTGGTTGTGGTTTTGGAAAATGATTTTGATAGAATTATCACATTGGGTAACCTTGGAAGAATCTATAATAATCTTTTCACTCTATGTGTGTGTAATTCCACAGGATATTTTATGTCACTTTAGTGTTTTTAATACCACTAGAGGTTATGTTTTTTTTATCCACCATAGGCATGGATTGGAGATTTTTTTCATGTCTAGAACGTATACCTATAGGTTAGAACCCAAGTAGTGTTATTTTTCATTTATGGATTTTCTATCACATGATGGTATATTTCATGGTTATTGTGAGCATTCCTATAATATGGTGTATTGATTTTTTCTTACCTACTTTCTTGACATATTTTTATATTTATTGAATATGGTATGTTTTATGAAAATACAGGGATTTTTTTACAAAATAGATTATTTGATGAAAATTATTGGTAATATGGATTTGTTTTAAAGATACAACTAATTAATTATTTATATATACCCTATCCTTTCACACAAGTTAATCCATTTTTTAAGCATATTTATCCTTGAAATACAAACCAAGGATCATAAAAGTATTGTGTCTTTGGAAGACTAGTTGCATAAAATTAAAAACATAGAACTAGAATAAAACATATCTTTATTAGTCTTCCATAATGAGATCCTAAATTCCTTTGAGATCTTAAATCTTCACAGGATAACCAAGGTAATACATATACAAAAGGGATGAGCTAAAAATCCCAACAAGGGAATAATAATGTAAAAGAGTCAAAGCACAAGAGTTAAAGGTATAACAAGATAATATAAATGGAATTTCACCTAAATAAACATGTAGAGGAATATAATATAGAACATGGAATCATATAATCAGGTCAAAATACAAATTTTATGGTAACACATAACATGACATAAACATGATTCATCACTATTTACCAAGACGGTATCACATGGTGGACAAAGTCCTATAATAGATTAGGTTTACTCCCTGATCTTATACATGATGTCTCATGAGAATAAACATTACCCAATACATTTGAGCACTATCTAGTTTCACCAATCATAAAATTTCATGCATATGTGTACCACATAATGAATCAAATATAATTAATAAACACAAGGGTTTCCCATTGACTAGAATGGGTATCGTAATCGTGTCATAAGGAATAACTAATGGGCATATCATAATAGTGTCTATAAAATAATGGATTTATATTATAAATGGATATTAATATGAAAAAATAGGCATATATAATGATAAAATATGTCCAACTGACATGAAAACATGTAAAAATAGTGTTTAATAATCTTTATAAATGAGCCACTTTAGTGCAGATTAAGAGAAAATATTTAAGAGTATTTAAAGAGGACAAAGGAATAATTGTTTGTATAACAATAGAAATGAAATATGATAGTTTATAATGATATAATGGGTGATTTTATAAAAAATAATGGTTTATTAAAATAGATTATGGGTTGTACTAGAGAATGGGTAAGAAATGGGGAAGTTTCTATTAATCAGGGTTGTTTATCGGAAGGAATTGAGAAGGGAACATTTTAAAACATGAAATTCTCCATCAATGAAAGATTAAATGAGATACATAAATATATTTCATACATACACATAGAATATTTAATAATTATATGAGAATAATAAATAATTAAATTGGATAAAAGATAGAGAGAAAGATTAACCCAAAGGTAATTCGGAGGTTCGGATAGATCCCTTGCCTTATGTTGAAAGGCATTCTGCAGTTGTACTTAATGTCATAGATAATAAAATTATATTTATTAAATATTTAATTCATACCCATTACACATTTATTTTATTTTATATAATTTAATTATGTTCATTTATGTCTATTTTTATGAGTTATATATATCAATTTCATTCTTCCAGGAATGTTTGTTTCATGGTTTTGTGATTAGTTAACCTGTGCATAATTAGGGAAGTTCTTGTTGAGTGGAAATAAAACTAAATAAGTGAAATGAAATTTAATTTAATTTTAAATGTTCCCATATATGATTTTTTATTCTGACATGAGGATGATTCATTTGATAAAACATTGATAATAAATGTTTAGTTTATTTTTCCATTTTTTCTGACCATCATGAACCAATCTCAATTTATTTTATAATATATAAATATATATTAGTTATTGAACATAAAAAAGTTTTAATATAAATATTAATATCTTATTTATCCATAATAATGTTTTTATGACCATCCTTAAATGCGGTCATGCATCATGAAAACTCGTTATCCACAGAGATAGTAAATCGCCATAATTTGGATAACGATTTCATTTCTTTGAATAAGAGGAAATGAGAAAAAATGTGGAAATAATATATTCCATTAGAAATATAAAATTATATTATATAAATGATACTTTTTTAATTACGATTTTATTGATGAAGGAGGTTAGGATAAGGTAGAAAAATAAATTAAATTAAAAGAGATGGTTTGAGAAAGGTGCCTCTTGAATATCACCTCCTTGAACAAACCCTTAAGAAACCTAAAATTAAATTTTGTTGAGACAAGAATCTCTTTCACATGAGTAAGAGTCTTGGAAATTGAATTGGGTATAATATTGGCAAGAAAAAAGTCTTATAAGGTGTGATGAGAAGGATTTGTGAGGGGTGGTATTTTTAAGGAAGGACATGGGTGTTTTTGGAAATTTCTCAAAAGTTTAAATTATATTAAATTTATTTTCTATAAAAATAACATCAAATGGAAATATATTCAAATATAATATAATATAAGCTCTTAGGATCATCAAAAAATAATATTTATATATTTTTTGGTTTTATTTTAAACCTAATCATTTTAATTAACCCTTAATTAACATATTTTAATTTTAATTGTGGTATCAATTTATTCAATATATAAAGTTTATAATTTTTATCTATTTGGTTTAATTGGATCATATACGTCCAATTAATGAAATTTTAGATCATATAATAATTAATTTTAATTTTTTAAATATTTTTATTATTTTTAAATGATTTAATAAAATATTAATATCATTATTGTCAAATTTAAAACTTTGTATTTCTCACACTCTAAAATAATCAAGAGTACAAGTAAAATTCAAACTAAATATTTTATTATATCCTCAAATAGTTATTTATTTCTATTAAATTCATTTATCATCTCTAAAATTATATTTATTTTAATATTTTCAATATCATTTATTTGATTTTTCCATTAAATTAATAATTTCATCATCATTATTGTGTAAGAATTTAAGGTAATTATTTCATTACTAAAAATTAAAAATAAATTAAAAATATATAGATAATTATTTTATATTTATAAATACTATTTATAAACTAATATATATCATGGTTAACCATATATTAAAAATATTATACTTATAAAAAATAAGAGTGTGACATTTTATCACTTTATTTGATTTTAATAATATCGATCCAATTTTCATGGACCGGTGTCCATTAAATGATATAATTCATAACCATGGGTATTAAGAGTCGATTTTAATTCATATAATAATGTTTTTACAAGTGTTATTGTCATTTTATAGTCCTTATCATATTATGTTTTACCCTCAATTACCTGATTTACCCTTAATCGTGGTAATAAAAATTTACCAAGTTTACTATTCATATTGACCAAAAATAAAAGGGGTATATTTACTAAATATAGAAATTATAATTCAAAATATTCAATACATTTTTCAAAATTCAAAACCTAAATCTTTCATAATTTAAATTAAATTTAATATGAAGAATGTTGTGAAAAACAATTTTTCTGAAAAATTCCCTTTTAGGTATAGAATGTATTAATAATATATTCAGGTACAAAATTCATTTAATTTACCAAAATAATATTATTTATAATCCAAAACAACCAATAATATTTTAAAACTAATTCAAAATTGAATTTTACCTTGTAAATTCCTTAAAAGAAAAGTATACTTTTTAATGAAAATTGGATTTCTATATATTCCTTAAAATTAAAGAATTTTTAGGAAATTCAAAAAAAAAATTCCTAGGATAATTTTTATATGGTGAGTTCAAAAAATATTTTTATTTTCAAAATTAATTTTTTTAAAAATTAAATAATTATTTATATTTAATTTATCATAAAAGGAAAAAAATCATTTTTTTTCAAGAAAACATATTTTGAATGATAAAATGACTTCACTAAAAATTAATTTTTTATTTGTTATTAATAAATATATTTTCTAATATGGTTATTCCTATTCATACCCACTAATTTAGTGGTTTTCTTATAAAATTCATTTTAATAATTTAATATTACATCGTAGTTTTCTTAAACTCGGTGTTGCGTACAACATAAGATACCAGAGAAAATAAATTTTTTAAAGAG
The DNA here is from genome assembly GCA_963277665.1 of Viscum album. Taxonomy (NCBI): domain Eukaryota; kingdom Viridiplantae; phylum Streptophyta; class Magnoliopsida; order Santalales; family Viscaceae; genus Viscum; species Viscum album. The sequence goes on along the minus strand of OY728143.1, from coordinate 1,663,673,828 downwards.
AAAAATTTTATTACAAAATTCAGGGTTTTACATTCTTCCCCAATTCTGAAATTTTTCCTTTGAAATTATGTTTTACATACTAATTTGAAATCATGTGAGGGTACTTCTCTTTTATTTCTTTCTCTAGTTCCCATGTCACCTCTTCGTATTTGTGGTTCCTCCATAGTACTTTAACCAGGTGGGTGGTCTTATTACATAAAACATTATATCTACAATCCTAGATCTTCACTAGTAGGTCCTCATAAGAAATCTCATTTTTCAACTGTACCACTTCTGATTTAGTACATGTGAGGGATCTTGTATGTACTTCCTTAGGAGAGATACGTGGAATACATCTAATATTTGAGACATGGTTGGTGGAAGTGCTAGTCGATAGGCCACAGCTCTAACATGGTCAAGAATATAAAAGGGGGTGATGTACCTAGAAATTAGCTTTATTTTCTTCCCAAATCGTATGACTCTCTTCCATGGAGATATGTAGAGGAATACCTCATCACCATCCTCAAGCTCCAATCCCCATCGATGATTATTGGCATAGCTCTTTTTTTGACTTTGGGCAGCTCAGATATATTGTTGGATGGTGTTCAACTTTTCTTCCATTTCCTCGACCATTTTTAGTCCCAACAACTTACCTTATATAACTTTATCCCAGCATGTAGGTGTTCTACATATTTTCCCATAAAGGGATTCATATGGTACCGTTTCGATGCTCGAATGGAAACTATTGTTGTAAGAGAATTGGGCATATGGAAGATGTTTATCTCATCCTCTTTTAAAGTCCATTGAGCATTCCCCTAACATTTCTTCCAATGCCCATATATTTTGGTCATACTAGACTTTTTTATGGGGATAAGCTATACCAAAGTTTTGTTCAATGTGTATATCATTTTGGAGAATTTTTTAGAACATGCAAGTAAATATCATATCACAATCGAATATAATTGATAATGGTACTCAATGCAACCTCCCCACTTCTCTAATGTATATCCATGCAAGATGATCAAGTGATAAGTCCTCTTTAATTTTAATAAAGTGATTTTTCATTATAATACTATCCACAAAAATCCATATAGCACTATTTATTTTAGATTTCTTCAGATGTCCAGTGACAAAATACAGGGTGATTTTGACTCATTTTTATATAGGTATGGGTAATGGTTTCATCATCCACTTATACTTTTTCCTTTAATACTTCAATTATTGACATACCAAACACTTTAATGTATATTTGTTGATATACTTCTTCATATTGTCCCCCAATTGTTCTCTTAGAGACCTCGATACATATTTTTTATCTCTATGGAGATATAGAAGTTTGAGTTTGCTGCATCATTCAAAATATATTTCTTTATCTCGGTACATGATGGTACACATAGTCAAAACCCAAATATTACAACTCCTTCTTCATCAATTTGAAACTCTGAGGTTTTCCTATTTATGATAGCTTCAACCATCTTCAGAATATCCACATCATCTCTTTAAGGACCCTTTATTGTCTTCATAAGTTATGGTTAATAACTAATTTGAAAAAGGAATGATGATTTTCCTTACATTATTATTCCCATTTTCATCCTTTGTAATTCTAGGAATATTGGATCCTTATCAATTCACATCATTGATAAATTTTCGGGATCCTTTCTACTTAGACCATCATTTACTTTATTTTCTTTACTAGGATGGTAGTGGATTGATTAGTTATAATCCTTGATGATCTGAAACAATATTCATTGGTACATATTAATATCCTTCCACGGGAATATATAATTAAGGATCTTTTCATCAATATATATTTCATGTTATTCCCCCATAGAAATAATACTACCATATTTTCAACACAAAGATCATAGCCACAAAATCCAAATCATTTGTGGGATATTTTTGCTCATGAAATTTCAACTGCCTTGAGGTGTATTTTATCACTTTATCATTTTACATCAGCAGTAATCCTAATATCTTCTTTAATGCATCATTGTATTCCATAAAGAGTTTCCACTTATGTGTATTTTAAACACTGATGCATTGGTAAGCCTCTTTTTCAACTCTTTGAAGTAGTAATCACATTCACTTATCAAAAAAATATTTACTCCCTTTCAATTAATCTTGGTTAGTGTTTTTTAAAATCATTTAAATTTCTTAAAAAAATTCAGTAATACACATCTAGGCCAAGGAAACTATGGATCTTTGTTCCAGATATTGGTATGGTCCACACCTTTATTTCCATTATCTTAAAAGTGTCTGTAGATATTCCTTTATCAGTGATAACAAGTCCAAATAATGATAAATACTTAAGTAAGAACTCACATTTACTATACTTTTAATATAGTTTTTCCATTTACGAATTATTTATCACATTATTCAAATGCTCTTCATGTTCATCCTTTCTCTAGGAGTATATCAGAATATCATCTATAAATACTACCATAAATCTAGAGAGGTAATATCTAAAGAATATATTAATTAATTCCATGAAAATTTGAAAATAATTAGAGAGTTTTAAGGGAATTACAATGAACTCATAGTTTCCATATCTTTTTTGAAAGTAAATCTTGGGAATATCTTCCTTCTTCACCTTTAGTTGGTGATATCCTAACTGAAGGTCTTCTGTAGAAAAATACTTAGCCCCATGTAATTGATCGAGAAATTAATATATTAGTGTAAGGGGATACTTGTTATTTTTTTTAGTTCATGATAATCAATGAATAGGTGCATTGATCTATCCTTCTTCTTAACGAAGAGGACTGGCGCACCCTACGGTGAAGCACTCGCCCATATAAAACCCTTTTCCAAAGTCTCTTGTAACTTCTTCAGTTATTCAAGCTTAATGGTGTATATACTATAACTAGTATTTTCTATAGTCATAGATCCATGTAAAATATAAATTGATAACTCAACTACTCATTCAAGAGGAATACAATGGAATTCTTCATGGAAAACATCATTATAGTCCCTCACAATGTGCATGTCTTCAAGCATGATCTTCCACATTCTCTCAATCATTTGAGCTAGATATGATTTCCCATAAGGGAATAATATCCATAATTTATATTATTATTCTGAATTATATTAATTCAACTCCTTAAATTTAAATCGTATAAATGTTATGAAAAAAAAATTCCAAAAAAATAACCTTTTATGTATACAATGATCTTTATAATAAATTCATGTAAAAAATAATATAAATGAGAAAAATTAGATTATTTTTATTAAAAAATAACTAATTAAAGTTTAAAACTAACCAAAATATAATTTTAATTTGTAAATTTTATAAAATAAAAATATACTTTTCAATGTAAATCTGTATTTTTCACTATTCATTAAAATTAAAAACTTTTTAAAAAATTTTAAAAAATTATCCTAAGAAAATTTTGACATGATGAAGTCAAAAATGATGTTTAATTTTACAAATTTATTTTCTAAAACTAAAAATTATATTTGTATTTATTTTCTCATAGAAACAAATAAATTTGTTTTTTGAACAAAACTTATTTTAAAGAATAAAATATCATTATTAAAAATTAAGTGTTTATTTCATTTTAATAAAACTATTTAATAACATGATTATTACTATTTATACCCTCCAATTTAGTGGTTTTTATATAATTTCCATGTTAATATTTTAATATTATATTCTGATTTTATTAAACTGTGTGTTGGGTGAAACATAAGCTACAAAATAAATTAAATTATTTAAAGAGAAATAATTCATAAAAATTATTGAGGTGTTACATTATTGATATTAGAACGTGTATAGATTATTTGGTTATATCCTACAAGGATTTATACTCACACATTACTTTTCCATTTGGGTGTTTGTAGATGTTGTTTTACAGGACTCGGTAAAGGGAAGGGAAATATGTAGAGTATTGATTTCTCTTATTATCATTGTCTTTATAGTGGGATGGTTTGGTGGGGATGGATGGCCACACATGGAATTTTTTAGAATTTTCCTATTTTATATTTCTATTTTGGATTGTTTATCTTGTCTTTGTATTTCTGAGGGTTATGTTTTCTTGATTCTACATTGAACACGGGTGGTTTTCCAATTTCTGGTTTATTATGAGAAATTTTTGTTACACTTTGTTTTATCTTTACCATGAGGCAGGCCATCTTGGGTGACTTGTCTAGTTACCCCAGTTTTGTTCTATACTCAGTTTTTCTATCTTCACATAGTTTTTTACCTCATGTGAGAGCTTGTTTTACCTTCCTAGTAGCTTGGTGAAAGAGTCTATCAATTACTTTTTCACTTAGAGTATTCCTTTTCTACAGCCTCATGACAATGGGATTTTGTTGAATTGACAAAATAACATTCCAAAATCTTAGATCAAGAGCATTATTTTTTTTGGTGACATTGAAAACTTCCCTACATGGATGATTTTTTTGACCAATGAGTTGATAGAAATATAATTCCCCAAGTTCATCCCACCCTTTGATATGAACCTATACAGAAGCAACCTTGATTTTTTATAGAAGCACCCTTAGCCTATTTAAGTATGACTATTCCAGTTTCTCACTCTTCTTGGTGATATTTTTTAAAAGATGACTTAAATTTATAAGTATACCATTCATAAGGTATCAAAATATATCTAGGATGGTTGAATTTCATCCAAATATTACAGGGAATGTGGGGTAAGCATTATTATTCAAGGATCTCAAGAATAACATATTGAGATGTTTCCATAGATTAAAATATAAATGATCTTTTTTATTTTTCTAAATCCTTACTCGTAATGCTAGAACCCTACTCATTTTTTATGAATTATTCATTAAATTATTCAACCCATAGAGGTTTCTTTTATATTACTTTTTTTAATAAAGTGGGATCATTTTGAATGCCTTTAATTGTATTCAGGATTACACAATATAGTGGATTGATTGATAATGTTTATCACTTAAGCTTACCCATTAGTGGGGTAGAGATAGTTCTAATTGATATAATATTTCCTAGTGTATCTGTATGTAACACTCCCTTATCCAGAGACCACTAATCGGTGTCTCATTCAGTGGTGTTACGAGGCCTCTGGTTCAGCTCCTCGTATGTCAGAGGATATTGACTAGTACTTAGGTTCTAGGGTGTTATCATGGGGAGACTATAAATTCATATTATAGTAAAAATAAATGGAAAATAACCAAGAAAATACATAGGGAAATCGGAGTAAATGGGAGAATTAAACAAGAATGTTATAATAGATGAAAATGCAAAAGCATACAGTCATAAAAACACAGGGACATACCAGCATACATCAACTGATCGACTAATAGTCTGATCACATATAAAAGATAATAAATAATATAATATAATATAGGAGCCTATATTACCATCCTTGAACCTCTTCATATCTATATATTTGATATCATCTTAGCCATCCTGCTCGATTATGTGACATAAGGCCTCTTCCCTATCGACATTACACTCAGTGTACATTCTAAAAGAAATTATATCTTCTCGTGTACCTAAGTACTATGGTCATCCAAGAAGAGTGTAATTTCAACTTAGTTGGTCACCACTAATGTGATACTTAACATATCCTTTAAATGCACTGTATGAACATGTGATATTCCTATAATAAATAAAAAAAAATTAAAAATGTAAATAAATAATCATTATCGATCATTGGGTTCTAAGGTGACACTTAGGATTATATATACCTGCTTCATACAATGTTGGAGTATCTCTGAGAACAAGGAATAATCATTCCTGGTAGTACCAAGAAAAAAAACCATATCCTATGTAGCATCTTAGGTATCTCATAACAGTAGTAGATGGAAGCACTGAATCCTAGGAAGTATCATAGGTATCCATATTTTATCTAGCATAAATTTCATTACCTAGAAAGTATCTTAGGAATTCAAATAGTAGAAGGTTAAAATAATAGGATCCTAGGACATATCCTAGGCATCCCATATAGTCACAATCACTGAATCCTATGTAATATCCTTAGAATTCCATATAGGCAAGAATGTCAAATCCTAGGTAATAACCCAGGAATTCTGTGGTTACTATGCCTATTATCTGGATCATGTAGACTATACTAGACATCCATAATGTATCAAGAATAAAAATATATATCCTGGGAATCCTAGGAATCTCATTATATCATGTGTGAAACTTTATATCCTAGGCATTTTAGGAATCCCATCTATGCATAAATGTTCAATCCCAAGTAATATTTTTTGAATTCCATGTAGTATCCACTGTAAACACTGAATACCATGTAATATTTGATGTATTATATATTGTATTAGGTGTAAACACAAAATCCCAATATTTATCCTATGAATACCACTCATATAAACTTTATCATAATGTATCCCTCCCATAATATCACATATAATTAACAATAATAATATGGCTTGGTTGAACACTTGAACCCATCACATAGTTTTAAGGTTAGCCTCCAAGGAACACAACTCATCACCTATATTATTGCCAAAATGGGATCACACCATTTAACTTATAGTTCTAAAGTAACACATGAATTCAACAACATAAACTTTCTTGAATAACCCTCACAAGGGTCAACACATCACAGGGGCTCCCACCAAGTTCCCCTAAGTCTCATTATAATCTAGACACCCTACATGGGATCTGTTGTCTCATTACCATCTATTTGTATCAATAAAAACACTCATAGAGAATAACATCCCTCTGATTCATTATGATCACATCATATCCAAATTTTCCTCATAGGATATCTGGTATCAGTGTCACAAAAGGGAGATGGCCTCAAGACCATCCAAGTCATCTTAAGTCTGTCCTCACCCAACTAACCTCTCGATAAATCATATCCAAGGAACTACAACCTAGGTATTCACATCTCATTAGGGAGAAACACTCAACCCATGCTCATGTCAACTATCATAAATGATTCAATGAATCTCATGTTTTTATCATGGCCCACTGAGGGAAAACATTCTAATTCATCACTCATCCCCACTCAAGGGAACTAAATATAATGATCCCAATACCATTATATTCACTTAATACATTTAATATACAATCATATAGGGTTTGAGTATCTCAAGGCTCACAATTATAATTATTTTCCCATCCATCGATGGTTAAGGCATCAAATAGTGCTCAGGGGTCCATCTTTACCCTTAACACATGCATTTCTATATGTTTATTTTTTTGAAGATTTCATATAAATAAAAAGGGTATATCTCTCAAAATGTAGAGATTGTATATCACATGATATATAAATTAAATTTATATATATATAAGGACATTTTAAAGGGACCACTTACCCCATATGGAGTTATATTCTTTAAGGCACAGCCTGAAAACTCTCATCCAAGCTCTTTCATGTCCAACTGAACATTACCTGTTGTCATAAGGCCATATCTCAAGCTATATAATTCAAAAATATTTATTATAACAATTTAATATTATTTTTTCAATTTAAATTAAATATGAATACTTTTCTAAAATCTCATAAAACAACGTCTACATGCCAAAATAGTGAGCATCATGGTGTGGTCTACTTCTAACATTCACATGTACCTAAGACACATACAAGACTCAATAGTAATTTTAAATTAAATAAAAAAAATTTAGTTTAAAAAAATTCCTAGAAATATTTCTAGGGAATCATACCTTCAAAAAAATAATGTGTGACTATATGTGTTCATTCTCTTGTGATTTGATTTATATATACTGATAAAAATTACCATCGTATTAGGATGATTCCAATATGATTTAGTGGAACCATAACTGAAATATAGAGCCAATAAAACTAAAATAAGATTCTAAAGAGATAAAGGAAGAGTAGATAATGTAGAGGGGTATCTAACCTAGTATTTTCATGTAATCACCATCAGAACCCCACACAAAACTTGGGGGATAAAAAGGAATAAAATAGAGGGTTCCTCCTTAGTTTGACCTCAAATGAGGTATGAGAGAGGAGGGAGAGATAATAAAATCGTAAGGGGTAAAATATGTAATTTTACACTTTTTTTAAGAGATCTGTGCATCCATATGGTTACCATGTAGTTTGAAAAACTGTGCACTAACCATGTGGTTGGCATTATCTCAAACCACCCCACTCTGAAAGTTGAGATACATTATTTACCCAACTATGTTACAACTAAAAAACCATCTAAAACCTAAATTTTAGGTTTTTCGTTATTTATATATATTTATATAACAACTTTCCACTATTACATTATGAAAAACAACAGGGCATGGTTTACCTATATAGTTTCCCCTAACCATGTGGTTAATATACATAGGGAAAGCCCATTTTTGAACAACCAAACTTCATCTCGAACCTCCCAATATTTACCCAATAACAAGAGACACCTATCAGGACAAAATACATATCCAATAAGATCTCTTCATGATGATCTGACTCTTAGAATTCAGATTTGAATCTCAATTATAAAATTGAAATCTTATTTTTAGATCAAAAAATAAAATTTCAACTTAGATTTTCAACCCCTAAAGGATAGAGTTTTTGAAACTTGCCTGCCATATAAAATTTAATACCTGATAATACTCAAAGGTTTTAAACTATAAATTTGTATCTATATTAATTTCCAATTCATTGTCAACTTGTTGCATCCTTTCCGTGAATTTCAAACAAGCCTCTGTTGTGTAACTTCAAACACGAGGCTCGGTATTCATCAAAACCATATTAATATACTCATTATAATTGAAAATAAAATGGGGAATCTCAATAAAACCCTCCTTTCCTGAGACACCACTCTTTCATCGCCCAATTAATCTAAATGATTGCAGTCCCTCTAGTATATGTTTCTTCTCATAAAGTATCATTCTGATCCATGGTGCTCCCCACCATCAAAATATCCAACTGAAACATTATTCTATAGGTCCAACATTATTCTCGATTCTTTTTAAATATCACTATATCCAATTATATATAAAAATACTATTTTTCCCTAATTTTTATTACATTTCTTAAAAATGTACAGTCATAAGAACCAACATGTCATCACATCACCTGATCTTAATTCCTCAACACCTAAAGCCATACTAATCTCATTCAAACCCCCAAACCGAATTCCAAACCTAACTTTAAGAGTAATTACATAGTTGTGTCACTAACTATCTCATCCAGTCACTATGCTCCCATCATGTCCACCAACATACCCCAATCTATCATGTGCTCAGATCACATCAAAACCATCCTAAGACTAAAATTGACACATGGACTCCATCCAATACCACATTTGAACTTCAATTATTACATTGACCGAGGAACCATATAAAATTAGATTCACTAGGACACTAATATTCAAATTCCACCTCTCTCATCCATTGACCAGCCTCATCACAACAATAACCCAACTCACATGGGGGTTGTACCTCCACATCACACACTCTATACATTAATGCACTTAATTATTGGACAAGGCTTTAACAATCCTTACAAAGAACTAATATGAAACATCAATCACTGACTATTTTTAATTTTCCCCTCTTGGATAAAGCCACTAAGCAATGATCGAATGGAAAGATTATGTATTGGGACCTCAAGAACACCTCTTTGTATGCTAGAGGCTGATGACTAATAGTGTAGGTATAGGGTATTAACATTGGGAGACATACCCTCATATCGGAGTGCACAATAACAAAAAATAAATAACCAAATGAAATATATAGTTACAATAATAAATTATATCATACATAAATAATAAACAAAAAAATTTATATATCAAATGGAAATGTGGAATCAATAATTTATAAAGACTCCTTGTCAATCCAGTACACTATAATGGATTTACTACTGGTTCGATCACATATATTGAATAAAAAGGATTAATGAATTTGAGGATCTATTTTCATCCTCAAGCCTCACCTCATCCCAATAACTAATCTCATTTAAGTTATCCCATTCAATCATGATACCCTAGGCCTCTTCTTAATAAGAACAAGTTATTAATGAATTCTTCTTAGGTACATAATTTTCATTGCCACCTAAAGAGAGTGTGAGTACAACTCAATAGGGAACCACCAATTCAATCCCATACATAAAAATATATTTGGTGTATAAATGTGATATTCTCAACTATATAAAATAATGGAATCATAAATAAGTAACCAACATCAATCCTCAGGTTCTGACATGAAACCCAACATCAAATATACATACTTTAGTCAACGTTGGAGTATCTTTAAACATGTTACATTAACATTGAAACTAGTATAAGTAAAAAAATTATATATAATTGCAGGTGTGACTGATGAATCCTAATAAGTATCATAGGAATTATCATAGTATAAGACATTATTCTTTGATCCAAGAATTTTGTCTTAGGAATCCAATGATGTCACTCTCAGCTGCCAATCCCTAGAAGGTGATCCTAGGAAATTCTAGTAGTCATCAAGAGAGATCGCTTATCCATTAGAGGTGATCCTCATATATCCCATTATCATATGGAATAATCATTGGATCATAAATGGATGACCCTATGAAGTATAAAATCATTAAGTATCATCATTAATTCCTACGGTGATTACCGAAGGCAATCCCATAACATCAAGATCCACAGCCGATTCCTAGGTGGATAACCCTAGGAAATCGAGTAACATTGGTCTATATAAAGGATTTTTAAGGGTATGACCCTAGTAAATCAATTGACATTGGGCTCCATATCTGATTCCTAGTGGCATGAACCTATGAAATCATGTAACATCAAGCACCAAAGTTTATTCCTATGGGGATGACTATAGTAAATCAAGTAGAATCAGGCACTAAAGTCAATTCATATGAGGATTCCCATTGGAAATAAAGTAGTATTATACCCACAACTAATTTATATTTTCAATTCCAAGTAAATAGATAGTCATCTTATTTCATTATAAATTCCAATAATTTAATCCTTGTTGATACCATAATAGAAGGATCCTGGCTATACCCCAAGTAATATTCTGGGTATAGTGACCAATCTTTTCATACATTTAAATTACATATTTTTATATGAATATTTATTACATTACACAAGTACATTCTTGGGGATCATAACAATTTAGTTCCTTTGGAGACTTGAAGGATAATATTCAAATCTGGTTAAAGATCTTAAATGTTTCCCACAAAGATATTTCTATTTAGTACTCATCATAGACATACCCTAAATAAAACCATTCTTTATAACCAGGGGAAAGGAAACATAATAAAGGGTGTTATCAAATGCTCAGTAAGTGTAAACACAAGAGTTATCAATATATGATCATGTGAAATCATATTATAAGAATAAGGGTACATGATAATGAACATAAATTATAAAGTTCATACCCAACATATCATAGATCATAAACAAAATTCATAAATATTTCTAGTTAAAAATACTTGAATCATAAGGGAATCAAATAACCTGATCCATGAGAACATAAAATTGGTGTAAGACAATGTTTTTTGGCATCCACATAAGCATATAACTTCTTATGTCAAATATAACCACCAAGACATTCCTAATATGTTATAATTTAGCTAACCTCCCATATACCTACTTCAGGGTTGGGATGGCCTACTATTTACCCTCCTTCAGGCTTGGGATAACCACCCATGTATCCCCCTTATTAGGCTTGGGATAACCATCAGTTTACCATCCTTTTGTGCTTGGGATAACTACCCATCTACCCTTTTTTTCAGGCTTGGTCTAACCACAAGTGTACACTCTTTTTTAGGCTTCATCGATCCACCCATGTACCCTATAATTTCATAAAAAAAAATTACCCAAGTAATTTGAGAGAGGTATAGGTCCCACCCATCATATAATGAAAATCATACATATATATTCCATAATATCATAAAACATTCATCTTATCATAACCCTAAAAATAAATGGGTTTCATAAACATTTCATAATATCATAACCTATTGAAAAGAGATTGGTCTCATAATCATTTAATCATTTAATCATAGAATAACCTATGGAGAAATAACTTGGTTTTATAATAATTTTATCATTTTATAACCTATGGAAGATAAATGGGCTTCACAAATAGCATGCCATCAAAAACATAAACCTTTCTAGAAGGAATAAGAATGGAATCCTTGGATAATAACCCCAATAAAGAACAAGTAACAAACAAGGATTTCATCATAGATGTAAAATTATTTTTTAAAGATCACTTGGAACATCTAATTTAGGAAAAATAAAATTTCATTGGAAGTCATTTTTAAAACATAAAACATTTTGGAAATCCATTCTTTGAAAATCAACTTGAAAACATATAAAGGTAGTTTTAAAAATATTTTAAAACAATTTTTGATGAAAATATCATTTATTATTTGAAAAAACAACTTTTTAAAACATAAAACATTCTGAAATTTTTTTACAAAACATGGTTTTGGAATAAAAAAAATAATAAAAAGATTATTTTTATTAAAAACATCACTTTTAAAGTCTTGAGTACATAAAGAGAGGAAACTGAAGGGAAAATAATTATTATCATGGTATAACCATTGGATAATAAAATTAATGAGTTTTTTGAGATATAGATTGTAATATTTTACCATCAAAATCATAATAATAAACAATCCTGATAAACGATGTGATGGTAAGAATGAACATTTTACCACTGTGGTAGCTCAGAATTGTTATCCCCGTGAAGGAATAACATTAAATAAAACATAAAATATCTTGATAAAAAAATAAATTCCTGATATTACATGTAAATGGGTCTTTATATGCACCTCATAAAATAATATAGGTGCATAACATGACGTAAGTCTCAAAGAAGGCAAATTGAGACAAAAATATCTTACCAGATTGTTAATATTCGAACTGTAAACCCCATGAAAGAGAGATAATAAAAATGATATGTAAATACCAATAATTTAAAGTATAATAATCATAAAATACGTTTATGTGCATTATATACACGATCAAAAAGAAACATGTGGTTAACATGCATGTGTCTCATAGAAAAATAAATGTGAGACAGAAATATCTTAGCGCTTAAGTAATCTTTTGAATCACAATCCCCAATAAATCATAACATAAAATTAAACATTAAATATCATTATAAAAGGGAGATTAATGAATAACATGTGAAATTGGTGTTATATACACAACACAATATAAACGAGTGTCGAATATGTCACAATACTTCCAGAAATATAAGAGAGACTAGAAATCCCTTACCTTGAGCCATGAGTTCCATCGTTCATGTTCAAAACTTCTCTACTATGAGTATCATACTTATTATTGAACTAAAATCCTTCCTAGTATATATTTATATTGAACATAAGACTTATAGGTTAAGGTTATGGGATTTGGGAAGTGATTTGGGTAGATTTGTTTGAACCAAATGGATTGAGATGTGTGAAGAAGTTAGGGATGTGAGTGTCCTTTTATAGTTGAGAGGGAGCACTATTTTGGTAAATACGTGAAAGTATTCACTATTGGGATGACAATATTTCCTCAATTGGATCATAAATTGATAATAAATTGTTTTATGGATGATATGGTTGAGAAAAACCTCCACCACACAATAAAACACATGTTTTAAACATGTTGTTCTTTAAGTTCAATGTTTCCTTATTCTCACTTATATGTTTTAAACATTTTCGTTTTTTAACCTAGGTAATTTATCATTTAACTCTAAAATAAAATGATCCCTACTAGATAATTTCTACCCACTAATTAAAAATATTAAATATAATGTTCAAAAATAAAAATCTTATGTGTATTGAAAATTAATTTTATAACAGGAACATGTAACGTGAAAAAACATTGTTTTAACCTTACCCGTACTAATAGGTTTTTACTATTTTGAGGACAGTATAGTCACTATAAAATAATAATTGGTGAATTAAATTAATATATTTTATATTTATCATCATTTAAAAATCACATGACAGAATATCATATTTATATTAATATTAAATAATTTTATAAAATATAATTTATCATAAAATAATATTAAGGTAAATTTTGACATTATTCATTTTAATTGAATTGAAAAAATATTAATACAAGGACTAAATTTGAATATATTTTGTTTAAAAACATGTAACATTATATATTAGTATAAAAATAATGTACCAAAATAACCTATTCAATTTACTTCACGTTTTTTATTTTTAGTATCACTAATTTTATTTTATTATTAACTAAATAATTACTATGTTGGCATTTTTTAAGAATTTAAAGTAATTATTTCATCAAAAAAATTAAATAATATATCAAGATAAAAAACTATTTTATCTTTCAAAATGATATTTATAAATTAACATATGTTGTTTTCCCTATCTCAAAATTTTACATATATTAAAGGCAATGAATGTTCTTTTTTGTCTTTTTCTTTACCTAACTTATTATATAGATACCCTTCATGTAAATTTATCCCAATAACTCATTAAAATAGAGCCTAAGGTTAATAGGGTCTAAATAAGGTCAGAAAAAGGGTATTTGGAAAGTTGGTAGGTCATTTTAACCCTTCTCTTCTTAGTTTAACCCCCAGTAAATCAGTTTTTACCTTAGCTCTGGTAGATATTTTTTATTGTTTTCATTTTTCATTACGGAAAAAATTTAATTTTACCATATTAAAAATTATTAATTATTATAATTTAAAAAATGGAATCCATTTTTCAAAATTCCATTCATATAAGTTGAAATTTTTAATTTAAAATTAATCCCACTGATATGATGAGAAACAGGGTTTTTAAAGTGAAAATGATTGAACATTTACAAAATAAGTATGTCCTATTTCATTACAAAAGTGATTTCAATGACAAAAATTATATTAATAGATTTAAAATTTACCCAATTATTCTTTAAAACTAATTTAAAATATAATTTATCTTTCTAAGTATTTTAGTCAAAAAGACAGTTTTCAGTTGAAATTCATTATTTTTCACTATTCCTCAAAAAATAAAACATTTCAAAAAAATCCCAAAAAAATAGGTATAGAATAATTTTTACATGATGATGTCTAAAATGAAGTTTATTTTATCAAATTAATTTTTTATATGTGTCAAAAATTAATTTTATTAATTTTCTCAAAAAGAAATAAAAAGCATTCATTTGAGAAAATAGTATTTACCAAACATATAAAGACAATACTGAAAATTAATTACTTTGTTACCATTATAAATAATATTTAAAAGGTTTTTATTAATATTAATATTTCTAAGTTTAATGGATAGGTTAAATTGGATGCATTTAAAATAATAATATTAATAATATATCATGGTTTTGTTAAAACATAGTATCATGTGTTACACAAGCGTACCCAGTATTGTGTGTAGCACATGAATAACTTAGTGTTGCATGTAATGCAAGATTAAATTGATTTTTTATGAAATGAAATAATAAATTTGTGTTGTGTGTCACAGAAAATATTGAAAATAAGAAATTAATTTGAAAGTAATTTCACAGAATCTTGTGATGTTACACTGGACATTCATAGTAGTAGTCTCAATATCGAACCACAAGTGATATCCTGGGTATTCCATAGTCATTAGGAATTAAGGTTGGATCCATAGAGAATATCCAAGAATCTAATTTATCTCATATAAATATAATTGGGTATTGTGTCCCATCTCTATCATCTCACATAGCATATCTTAATGGGTTGTTCATCTCCTTAAACCCAAACTACAAATCAGATGTCATCCACTCAAGTGCACAATCTATTTTCATCACTATAAACATATGATCAAACCCTCTATTTGGATCCTAAGGTTAATCCCATAATATTTAATAATCATTTCCTTACACACCCTCTCATTGGGTTAAACATATCACTGGGGTACCAACCAAGGCCCCCTAGGTCTCATTATGCCAAGACACCAATTAGAGGTTCACTTATCTCAATTACATATCTCAAGAAAACACTTGGAACTGAAGGGTAATAAATACATTATTATCATCATAGTCATATTGAGGCCTCATTAGCCTACTAATAAAGCATCAATGTCATCACTCATGAGATATGGAAAGGCCCATCTTTATTTCTAAGTCACCCAATGTCAGTCCTCACACCCAACCTATATATAAATCCTCACAAGTAACTCCCACTTAGGTAATAAATTATTATAATGGTAGAATCACTCACCCCATACTCATCTCATCTCATCTAATGGATCTAGAGGTTTTTAAGGTTCACACATGGACAACTTTATCCAAAAACTCCTTTTCTAACACTCTCCTGTAGTAGGTGGCACCAAGAAGACCTATTCTAAGGGCCACTAAAATCACATAGTTAATTTAAACCTCACCCCTCTGGGTCCAAGTATCATTAGGTGAAAAATTATAACTAAGGCCTCGACCATCGGTGGAAAAGGTATCCAACCAGTGGAAAAGGTATAATGTTGCCTTGTGACTTTTTCTCATCATACATGTTTATTCAATTTATAATTAAACAATTTGTATAATTTAATATGTTGATCTCCCTTGGTGGAGATACCACACCTATGACATGACACATAAAATATGCATAATAATATATGTAAAATGCTTAAGGACAACCTACCATAAATCAAAGTTATTTTCCTTTTCAATGTAACCATTACATCCTCATTGATACGTGCCCAATATCAATCTTCCATTTCCCATCATCTAAGATCTTTAACTCATGCCAAAAACCCAATTTAATTAATTATAATCAAATTATAATTCATTAAACAATTATAATTAATTCAAAAAATTAATAAGTTATAATCACTGAATAACTCGCTATGCATCCCTGCCAAAATGAAACCATGTAAAACCATCCATGAAAGGCACACAAAACACTCCCAATACCATCCTGGTAAAATTCACTAACAACCAGTACTAATTCAATAATCAATTTCATGTAATTTAGGAATAAAACATAAATAAAATCATATAGTGGTGTTCCTATAACAAAATTAAATTCAAATGCATGCAGATACCATCTTGATATATCCTCAAACATTAATAAGTACCCCCATCATCCTTTCATGATTCCACCATCCTCAAGTGGAATAAACACTAAAACCCTAACTGAAATCATCTAAATACGTAGGCGATGTAGAGGAACAAAATAGATGGAATATTAATGGAATAATTTAATTAAAATATCTATCAAAATAATATCCCCAAATATAGGAGAACTAAAAGAGGGATGGGGAGATATGTCACAGTTGAAATGGCCCCCTATAATTTCTCAAATCTATGCAAACTCCAAAATATAAATTGAAAAAATATGGTTTTCCACTATTTGAAAACACATCTAAAACGATTCACTTCATGAACTAGTGGTTTACACCATGAAAAACTCAGGATAGATACATCCCTCTACCCCAACACATTCACAACATGAGCCACAAGTTCATAGTGTAAATATCTTATGGAAATGGCTCCTACCTCATCCACTATGTACATGGCTTGAAAGGAACCCCAAGAAAGTAATTCATGGTGTCAATAACCCCATTAATGTTGTGAATTTTCTATAGATCAAAATTTTCTGAAGTTTGGCCACCCATAAACTTCTCCGGCATCCACCCAAGCACTCATACCCCCAATGAGGTATCAAACCATGTATGATAACATCCATTTGAGTGATTAAATGCTCATGATCCTGTTCCAATACTTGGTTTTAAAAACAAACCTCTCACCAAGTAAAAAAAATTCAAATTCCTTTAAATTTCATAACTGAAAAAGGAGAAGGGTGTTATAACATCCCTTCCATAACATTTCTAAACCTAATAAATTTTTTATATCTTTTAAACATTAACCCCAACCCACAATAGTAATCAATTCATTCTCAATTCACCACATTTTATCTTGGAATGAAAAATGATATCTTGTTGTCAAACTCCACACATTAGGATTATTACTCACTAAAACTTAATCCACTAATAACCATCATCACTGAAACATCTAGGAAGTGATTACTCAAAACTATCTAACCTAATACACTAAGGTGTCGTCAATCAATTCATCCACAAGCTTATGAATCTCCCCACCATAATCCTAATCTCATGTGTAGATTTCGAGCTATGGTTAACCCCACCATAAAAATTACCTATTGAAACACATTATGAATGGTCTAGAAAACAAATTTATGTGGTTCCAATTATGCTTCACCCAATTACATATGAGAACACTGGTCATAATCCATTACTACTTAGAATTTATAACTAATAACCAAGTAGTAAATATATCCCCCACCGATGCACAACCTTGAATACACTAGTTTTACATTGAAATTCTTAATTTGATCCACAAAACACATATTTCTTACCTGATGTGACATATCTAGTCCGATTTACAACCCAGTACATCCAATTTCATGAAAAAAATCTGTGGAAACCCCCTCAGATGACCTTTCCTAAACTTTCTCAGTTGTAGATGTTGAAATAATATCACATCACCTAATAATGATTCCCTAAAACACAAAGGAATACTAAGACTGTCTAATTCCCAATATAAAGTCTGAAACCAAATTTTGGTTTAATTCCATGGTTGAGTCATCAACCAATGAAACTAGCTACTATGTTCTCCCACAAAGCACCGATGCACCGCAGATTCAATTCACGCACATATCACATAAAATTAATCTCTACCTAAATTCCAATATTTGGACACTACAAAACACCACTTATGAATCCCAAATATTTTATTCTCTATGGAAAAAAATATAATAGAATTTACCTACTCATTGGAATCCAAACACCACCTCGACTATCCAATGACCGATCACAAGCATCAACAACCCTACCCCCAAGAGTCCATTCCTCCATGGATCATTCTCCATCTGTTACCACACAAAATGAATGGATGTGGTTTTATCATACCTCCATGAGTGATAACATGAAATATCAACCATTTAAAATTCTTGGATTAGGGTAATGTCACCCTCAGCAATCTTCTGAAATTTCCATTCATAATGTGGGTCACACCCTCAAGCTTCAAATGATTCACACCCCACCATATGGAATTCCTTATATCACTCCTTAATCATAAAATAAATAGTTTTTATCATCACACACATGTTTCTCCTCTTGATCAATGCCCACCACTATCAACTCTCGACACCACACCACCTTAAAGATACATGTCAAGGTTCAATATTCAACTAGTCTTTCCACTAAACCCAACACATTTTTGATTTCCCCACTACCATGAAAGAAAATTTCCCATTTTAATTAAAACCCTCAGGAAACCAGACCCAAAAAATATTTCATCAAATCTATCGACCCTTATCCCATACATGGACACTCACTAATTCACATCTCAATGAAACCACATGTAACCGGGATGTTCCTCCAAAATATCATCCAAAAATAATGGGTGTAAACTCCCGTAGGACCTGATCGCACCACCCAATTCATGATCCCATGATTAGTATCACATAAAACTAGACCGACATTCCTAAAAAACTAACCATTCCCAAATGTATTTAAATATTATCTAGGAATAATTCCCATGGTTCTCCTCTTCAAAATTGGTCATTTCACTGATTCCATAATCTATCACATCATTTTCCACCATCTTAGCGTCTTTCCAAAACTACAACTCTCCACTCGAACATTATCTATCCTATAACCAACCTTTTATGATATCAATCACCATCACATCAGGAACCACACATAAATTCACTTGGTTTGGGAATTTTACCAATCATTCCCATGAAACTGGACTTTGATACCAAAATCACTATAAGTGAATCACATAACAAAAGTCTAGGGAACCCCATGCCTATACCATGTTCTTGGTAGCACCTATATGAATTATTATCATAACCTGAAGCATCGACCCAAGATTCAAATATCTAAGGGGGCCCAGAAATCTGAAATGACCCATCACTTAGTTTACCCTCGCATATACCCCACCACATCTCATCCATAGCACTAATCACACTTACCCGGATTTTTATCTCAAAATCAATATGATTTTCTTCCAAACCCATAGGTCTTATCTCTCATAAGTCACAACTCATAGGTGCTCCTCTATATTCCCATCTTGAATACATCAAGTCAACTCATGTTCCAAAACACCCACTCTAGGGTTTTCTCATATATAAACATCAATCATCACATGCTATGTCATAAGCCTACTTAGTCACCAATTCTCACCGAGCATCCACAATTGGGAGTATCCCCTCTAGAATTATAATATCATGTTAATCATCACTATGACTCAATTTATCAAAGCCACCCCCCCCCCCATAATGATCACATTTTCATCTATTTAAAAATATGTGGGTGTGTGTAATTTCATTTCCCTAAAAATATACAGGTCAATTATACCATAGTGTTTTGGTTAGGTTAAGTAGAATTCCACTAATAAGATATGTGGGAAAACACCATACAGTTTTTTGTTGAAAATTTAAGTAAATGAACCTATTTCTCTTAACACTCAAAAGGGATACATCACCAATAAATTCATGGATACACCAACCAATTAAGGGTCAATATACATCCCTCTCTCTAAGAGAGTTCATAATAGTCATCAAGGAAAATCCAGCCATAGATCCACATGACCTATCATGAGAGGAAAATATATTATGGTTCAGTTGAGTAGAATTATACTAAAAAGTTATATGGGAAGATTATATATAAGTTGTTATCGATTCTTTAAATAGTTATACCCACAATCATCGGTGATATTAATAAAAATCAACCAAATATATGCCATATGATTTCTACATGCCAAATATTATGCATGTACATTAGCATGTTTCTAATGAGTCACTAAGAGGTTCTTGGACTAGAAGAGTATCTATTGGAACCTCTATCTTGCTTCCCCATATGATAGAGGTTGTCAACTAGAAGTGGGGATATATATTGTTACCATGGAGAGACTATACCCATATATCATAGTGTGAAATAATATAAAAAAATAAACCAAAAGGAATCCATAATAAAAATATTAACTATGAGTATAAAGAATCAATAAATAAACAAAATACTATACCAAATGAAAATGAATAAGCAATAAGTTATTCAAACTCATAGTCATATCATTACATAACACTTGATTTACCACTGGATCGATCACATATATAGAATAAATAAAATATATAAAGAAACACAGTCTCTAATGATATCCCTAAGAGTCACCGAGTAATAATCTCCAATCTTGTTCACGTTATCCCACTTGATCAATTTACCATATGACTCTTTCTAACTTTAGCCTATGATCCATGAATTCTAATCAGGTTCCTAAGTGTCATTACCTCTAGATAAGAGTGTGAATACAACTTAAAAGGGCACCACTATTTTTGTCCTTTGTAGAACTAGTAAATGCAATATACATATTTTATATTCTTAGAATAATATATGAATAAAACTATTAATGTATAAATAAATAACCACTAACGATCCTCATGTTCTAATATGACACTTAAGATATACTATGCCTATTTAGTAAAGTGTTAGAGTGTATTGGAGTATGTCACATAACTATTACAACCCATACTAGGGTCATATAAATACATGTCCCAACATAAGTAATTTGGAAATAAAAATTATAACATAATAAATAAACTTGAATAAAGAGGATAAATAGAATAACTGTTATGAAATTTCGGCATGGTAACGGGTGTACATGGGAGGGATTAATGATAGAGAAAGGGGTATCTAATCATTAAAACATAATAAAGGCAGTATGGTGGAGGTTTTAAAACATACCCCATCATTTTTAAATGAAAATAAAATGGTTTAACAATATAAGGAAACTTGGATAAAAATGATAATAGAAGGAACCCTTAATTGAGTGTGACTTCAAAAGCTTGAATAGGGGATTCGTGAGAGATTGGGGTGCCTTGGGAGGATTATATAGAGGTTAGGATAGATTAAGTATGTTATCCAAGTATTTTTAGTGAAGAGAAGTGGGATCTTGGATGGGTTTATATAGTAAATTAGAGGGGAATTATTTAATATTTCACAAACTTAGGTTTTCGAATATATATAATTAAATATCCAAAACCACACACCTTACCATGGTGTTTTCCATGGTTTTTTCCAAAGATGAGTGGAAAAATTATTTTATAATTCCATGGTCCAAAAAAATTAAAATATTATCCTTGCTTATGTGGAGGTGAGAGAAATTATTAAAGAAATGAACTTAAAATCATAAAATATGTTATCTATTTTGGTGGATTCACTAAGGATTTAAAAAATAACTCAATAAAATCTAAAATCACAATATTATAAATTTAAAAATTTTATTTTTTTCGAATATACCTTTTATATTGTTTATTATATTACTATTGGTCCATTATGATGTCATAAAACACACTATATATTTATATGGTATTTAATTTTTACCCAAAAATTCAACTGTCTCGGAAAATTATAAAAAATTCACTATTGGATAATTTTGAAATCCTTATTCCAAAAATAATATTCATTTTATACAAATAAATTTTTAAATATGTAAATTATCACTTTTAAAATAAAAACTGACATTTATTGAAAAGTGACGGGTTTTGACAAAAATATTTTTTAAACATAAATAAAAATTACATTTGGCCTCATAAAAATTATATGATCATTTATATTTGACTAAAGTAATTTAATAATAATATTTTCTTAAAATATTATTTATTAATTCTTCAAAATATATTTCTTAATTCAATTTTAATATTAACCAAAAATAATATTTGTGCTTTAAAAATAATAATAAAATAAAAGTATATTCATTATTATATACAAAAGTAATGTACATAAATATAATTTTGGGGTCTTGATACATATCACATTAATACCCAAACATATACCCTAAGATTAAGGTGTATGATGGTGGGTATTTCATGGGGTTGTTCGATGAACATGGTTTCGGTTGTGATCTCTATGAGCTTGAACTTCTTCTATAAATGGTTTTTCTCATGCATAAGTTGTTCAATCTCGGTTTGGGATTATTCTAGGTTAAGGCCCAAAAGTACCATCTACTTTAGAATCTCTAATAAATGGTATTCATAAGGAAGGATCCTACCAGTTTAGGTAATCACCTCCTTTGTCTGGGTTAAAAGTATTTGTTAAAACCCTATATTTATACTAGTCATGTGATCACTTTTCAAAAGATATATTATCAATGGATATGATACATAAAAGTCATTTAAATCCAATTGGATATAATAAAACAAAATGGATTTCATGTGTTTTCTATATTCATTTTACAAAATAATATATTTAATTAAATTAAAAGGGAAATTTCATATATAATAGTTTCGGTCATTAAAATCGTTGATTCATAATTGGATGATCATAAGAAATATATAATAATCAGGTGTCATCACCAATTCTTAGGGGGGACCCTATGTACTCAAGTAGCATTAGGATACATAAGTGATTCCAAGGTTTATGACCCTAGTCAATCAAGTAACATTGGGATCCATAGCCACTTCCTAGGGGGTGACATTAGAAAATTAGGTATCATTAGACTCCAAATCCAATTCCTAGTGGGATGACCCAAGGAAATCAAGCAGCATCAAGCTCCAAATCTAATTTCTAAGGGGGTGACCATTGTAAATGATGTAAAATCGGTCCCATGAAAGATTCATAGGGGAATTTACTTGGAAATAAATATTCATCAAGCATCATAATTGATCTCTATGAAGTAATCCTATATGATCCCATAGTATATGGCTCAAGGGTAAACCCCAAGTGATATCTTAGGATTTCCATGGTAATCAGTTTCCAATGTGTCTCGTATACATTTTGGTGGTCAGGAAATCCCACCCCAACCATCTCATATAATTTATCTCAATGGTTTATAAATATATCTAAACCCATCAAACAAATATGTGGTTAGCCTCTCAATTGCATGACATGTCATCACCACTACCATCATAGGCTCAAACCACTGATTCGGATTCTAAGTTGACACTTGAAATTAACCCTACCCATTCCCTTACACACCCTCTAACTAAGGTCAATATCTCACTTGGGTACCCACTAGTGTCCCCTTAGTATCATCATTATAAGAAAGCCTTCATGGTCTCCCTTATCTCAAATACATATCTTCCTTCAGCACCCATCACTTTGGGGTTATACTTTACTCATTATAATCATATTCATATTATGGCCTCATTGGCCTCCTAAGCAAGCCCCAAGGGAATCACTTTCAAGAGATCGAAAAGATCCCATATTTATTCACAGTTCATCTTAGGTTGGTCCTGACACCCAACCTATATATAAATATTCAAAATAACTATCCATGTAAGTAATCATGCCTAAAAAGGGGAGGATCATTTACCCCATACTCATCAAAGTTATCAAAATGGATATAAAGCCTTTCAAGATTCACACTGGACTATTATTCCAAACACTCTTACCTCAATGCTTACCTATAATAGGTTCCACCAAGGGAACATATTCTAAGGGCCAATAAAATAACTAATTTCATTTAAACCTCACCTATTAGGGTTTGATTATAAAAAGGGATACAATGATATCTAGGGCCTCATCCAATAGTGGTTGAGGCATCCAGCTAGTGCACAGGGTCCATCGTGGTCCTTCTACATTGTTTATTTTATACATAGGGATCTAGTTTTTAATTAAATAATTTATAAACATTAACAAGTAGATCTCCCATAGTAGAGAGACCACACAAATCACATGACACAAAAAACATGCATAATGTCATAGGTAAAGTGCATTAGGACCACTTACATCAATTCATAGTTATTTCAACTTTTTAAATAGCCTTTAGATCCTTATTGAGACCTATGCAAGCTCAACCAGTCGTCACCCCTCATCCCGAGGCCCTAACATACACCGAATATCTAATTTAATTAATTATAATAAAATTATAATTAATTAGACAATTATAATTAATTTTAAAATTTAAAACGATTTGGAATAATCACTGAATAACTAACCAAACATCCTTGTCGCACATAAACTATAAACAACCACCTATGGAAGGTTTATAATGCTCTCCCAATGCCATATAAATCAACACATAACAATAAATAGTAATTAAATAGTAAAATTCACTTAATTTAGCTGAAAATATTAAATAAAATCATATGGAGACATACCACTATCAAAATTACATACAAAATCATAAGGATATAGTTTCAAGACATCCTTTATCTACACACAGAAAATGTCACATAATAATATCTTGATCCAACCATTCATTGTTAGAATCGTCATTAAATCCCAAACTAAAATCATACAAAAATAGAGTTAATGGATTCAAACAAAATATAAAGAAGAGGAATTGGAAAACGTATGAAAAATTCCCATCAAAATTCAACCACAATTGCCAAAAATAGAGGGGAACCAAGATAAGGTGGAGGGATAGGAGGACGAAACAAAATAGCCTTCTATCATCACTAAAAGCCCCCAAAAACCCCAATGTATGATAAAAAATAATGGTTTTCCCCCATATAAAAAACATCTAGAACCATTCATATCATGAACCAATGGTTCACACCCTAAAATAATCTCAGTAGAGACAACCCCTACCTCAAAACATTCACTGAATGAACCACTAGTTCATAACTTGAATATTATCAAGTAGGTGATCCTCTCATATCCACCCCATTAACAACCTAAAAATAACCCCAAAAAAGTCATTCATTGTGTGAATGGTCCATGTCACCCCATGAATGGTCTTCAACTATGAATTTTTATAACCCAACCACCTGGTCACTTCTCTGACATCCACTCAAAATCCCACACCACTAACCTAGTCTCAAACCATGCCCAAAAATATCCATCAAAGTCTTCCAATTCATAGAATATTGATCTAAGTATCAGTTCTCATGAACCTCTAACAAAAAATAAAATTAAACAATACAATAAATTTATATCTCATAAAGGGGAAGGGTTTTACAAAATTCCAAGCTCATTGGGAATTTTATCTACAGCATCCACCAAAATTCATCTATAATAAGGGTCCTACCCTCCAATGGGAAGTGGTTTTCTCCCCATCATATGTATTCCCTTATACTTATCCTCAAGTGAACCTCAAATGGGTCCAATATCACATGTGTAACACCCCAGGATTTCATAGTATGTTATCTCTTTAAAGTGATTCAATAGCTTGCGTCACACGCAACACCGAGTTCGAGCGCACCATTACTTACCAAACTAGCCATTCAAAAATAGGTCCTGAATAGTATTAACAGTATTTTGAATTTTATATACACCATATAATTTTAACATCCATATTATATTTTTCTTATACATAATATTAGAAAAAATCAATTTTTCAGAAAAAGGAAGTATTTTTCAAAAAATGCAATTTTACCGCCTTTTAATGGAGAACAATTTTTAAATCTAGTATTTAAAACTTGTATATATTCAATTGAAAAAAATAAACTTATTATTTAGAAGCATGAAATAAAAATTTAGTAAGGATAAATTTTTTCTGTTTTTCTGATAACTTTTATATTTTGATGAATAGTGAAAAATACTAAATTTTAATTGAAAACAACTTTTTTAATCAAAATAATTAAAAGTGTTAAATTATACATTTGAATTTATTTTAAATATAATTAGATTATATTTTTTTATTTAATCCAATTTTGGTCATTGGAAGTAATTTTACGTTTAAATTGGTCATAAACACATATCAATCTTTTGCTAGTTTTTACTTCTCAAAAACATGTTTCTGTTTTGACAATGGGAATTAATTTTAAATTAATTAATATAACTTATATGGTATGAATTTTTTAAAATAGACATCATTTTTGAATTCTGAATATCAAAATTATCTTAGGGTGTATTATTTGTATTTTCCTAAAAACTTTCAACTTTTGATGAATAGTAAAAACACTCTGTTATTGTTTAAAACGGAATTTTTATTTAAATAATTATTATTATTATTGTGTAAATTTATTTTAAAGTCAAAATAGATACATAATACATATATTAGTACAATTTAATTTATTGGATTTATTTTATAATAAGATTAGATATATAAAATTTTATGGAACTTTTTAACGTTTTTTACCCACCTTCTAGGCACATTTGCAAATTTGCATTAAAGGTAATTTTACCGATTATTTGAATTGAATTTAAAAAATCTGAGGGACATGGTTGACATCAGTAAGTAAAATTTGGTTCAATAAGATGAAAATAATCTTTGGTGAATACTAAATTTTGACTTTGATTTACCACGGTTAAAAGTAAATAGGGTAATTAAAGGTAAAAATGATATTATAATTACCCTAAAACATGTCCTAATTCTATTTTATAAGTGTATTTAGACCAAAATAAACCTTAGGAATAAAATATGATCTTATTGTATCCACTTGGATTATATTATGACATTTATTATTATTTTATTTAAAGAATAGTTTAAAGTGTTAAATTCCAATTTTCATAACTAAAAAATTTTTAATATAGGGTTATACATAAGATAAATTCGACTATAAATATTCATTATAAATATAAAAATATTTAATACATAATGGTAGTTTATTTAAAAATTTTATACATTAAATAATTCAATTTATTTATGACATAATGATGATGTAGTAATTACCTTATTAATAAATGACTAAAATAATTGATATTATAAATAGACAAATAAATGTAAATTGAGACTTTTGATGCATTAAAATAATTTTATAGGATAATATGACATGTTATTTTTGATTAAATAAATTTTGTTTGAATTGATAATGCTTTTATGACTTAAAAAAACAAAATATTAAATAGTGTCAAAATTGACATAAATGAATTTTTAAAACAAATACTATATTATTAAATGATATAATATTCCTAAAAATATAAGTTTCTTCCAAAGGACTTATATAATGATATATATATTTAATTAACCACTTTGGGTTCTCTTTTAATTTTATAGTAAGTTTATTAACCATGTAATATAAAAATACAAGAAGACACTGTAAAAGTTAAACTATTTAACTAGGAGTTAAATCAAAAAGATAAGGTTAATATGGTGACCTAAACTTGTCAAAAACCTATTAGTTGAGATATTTTAGACTAATAATCACCTTATCCTCAAAATAAATCTATTTTGAGCCATTATAAATCGAAAATTAGTTTATAATAAAATAATATTTCAAGCTTTTCCTAAAGTGATCCTCGCCTCTCTTATAAAAGGGTACTTCTCATTATCTCAAAATCACACCTCCAAATCCATTTGTATCAGACAAAACCTACTCAAATATCATCCCAACTACCCTCACTTCAACCTAGTGGCCTTACTTGGATCATAAAAGCTAACCTAAGGAGCTCTTTTGTTCAAATCAAAAGGAAGAACCTGAAAAAGAGGTAATAATTTCATCACCTATTTCAAGGTTATTTTCTTCTTCCACTTTCTCTTTCTTTGTTACTTCCATAACAAAGTAATAAATGAAGTATATTCTAAATACTCTGATGTTACTTTAAATATAGTACAACCATCTTCATTATTCTATCCATCCTATTAATGACAAAGACACCATACGTGCGTCTGTGCGGCTTACTGTCTCCACGTCGTGGTGTTGTTTGTTATTCAACACTTAATTATTTGGATGGGTATAATAATGAGTATAATTTATGTAAATAATAAATATAACATGTTAATTATTCTTTTTATATGATATACCATCCAATTACATACTATTTCACTATCAATATAATGATATTTTCACTCGTGTGTATGTATGGATTACCGTCTCCATGATGCGATGAGATTCATTCCCCATCGTAAAAATTCAAGAATAATTTTCAATTTATGGTTAAAAATAATGTTTAAGAACATAATATCATTCTATATATGAATCATATACATCCTATCCATAACAAAAATGACTTACATAACAAATAAAATAAAGGAAAATGAATCAGTTAACACCCAAAACGATGATACTACTGACATATTATTAACAAAGAAATATTTGAAGATCATATATGATATCATATTTGTGTATGTGGTTCTTGTATAATTTAATAAAAATGATTTAAATATTATACAGTAGGTTAACATACCCTCTACTAAGTAAAAGTACAAGGTAAGGGTTAATTTTACAATCTCTTTATTATCCAAAGTTGTTTAACATAAGTACCTATTGGGACTTCTTTATCATCTACATCAGTGTTTTTTAAAAATGTATTTCAAAAAAAATTTACTATTTCCAAGACTATGGGTTAAATTAATTTATACCCTTGTTTGACATTTTATAAATAAATAAAAGGAATCTTTCTGTCTTTTTTCAAACAAGGTACTTTATTACCTTTTGACAAAATTAAGGTAAGAATGTTTTTTTAACTTATATGGAGGGTGAGGTTATTTTCCGCTATTATAACACTTTCGAAGTTTAACTTACAAGATTATAATAATATTTTCAAAATAAATGTTTTGTTTACTTTTGAATGATTTCAATTTAGAAATAAATATTTCACTCAAATATTTTTTGGATTGATTTCATATATGTCAGCATCATTTGTTGGATTTTACGTTTGTTTGAAGTTTATTTATTATGGTACAGTCTTCCATATTGTATTAAAGGTTTTTTGATATGTTTGACTGTGTATTTTCTATTTTTACACCATCCATGGTTTATGGTTAAATTATTGACATTTCTAATGCTAGTTTTAATACGAATGTTTATATTATGTTTCAACCATTTCATATGTGGAATGCATTGGAATTTGTAAGTGACGGGTGGAGACCGCTATAGCTCCCTGATGCATCTGTAGGTCTCATGATACAAATTATTGTCTTGGAACAAGGCCTTGACAAAACATTATTTTTATTATTGGAATGAGGCCTTGACTATGTGGTTATGATGTCTGGCGTTATGAATTCCATTATTATGAAATTATTTATTGTTATTACATGTGATTATTTGACTAGTAGAATATCCATGTGAATAACTAAATGGCATTATTTTATTTATCATTTCCATATAAGTTTAAAGGGATTTGGTTTTATTATTATATATTTCCTTAAATGTTGATGCTTATTTATGAATGTTTACATTATATTTTTATCCTTACTATGAATCTAAGCTCACCCCTTTCTTATGTTTTATTTTTTCTAGGATGTGAAGAAGTAAATTATAACTGATCTATAGGGATAGGCTAAGGGACATGAGTGTGTTATATGGAGACACAATGTTTATTTTTTTCAATTAATAATGTAAAGAAAAACTTATGTATGTATCTAATACTTACAATGCTACTAAACTATTCAATCATTCAAGACTTTATCTCTTATGATCATGCCAATGTTGTGTAATAATGCAATGACTCTGGGTAACTGGGGTCGGGTAATTATAGTTGGTATCATAGGAAATTTAGTAAAAACCTTGGAAACTAGATTTTGATAAACTCTGATTAGAGAACATTACCCTAAGATAGACTTTGAGGATTAGTATAGAAGAACTTCCTAAAATTTTGGTAATATAGATATTTTGTGAAATTTCCAAGAAATACATCCTTGTCTGGATATGAGTAGGTAGAGGCAGCTCTGGAATATATGTACCTAGGAGTGAAAACTTTGACAAGGAGTTTCGGGCATGACCTGGGGTATCCTGGTACACAGCAACGAGCCTTGTTTCACTCTTGGTTACGACACTCCCGGGGGATATGCTTATGATAAATTTACATTTTATTTACAAACCATTATGAAGGATTTATGATTAAATACTTCCTAAAAGAATTTTTTTATGATTATATGCATAAAATGTTCAATTTATGTTAGGTATTTTACAAGTTTGTAATTATGCATTGTGATTCATAAACTAACCTAGTGTATGCCATTTTTTAGAAAAGTTACCCAGTAGAAGGAATGAGAACTCCAACAATACGCATGATCCAAAGAGTAAGAAGGATCATATCTTTCATGGTCTTAAGCCAACATTTAGAAAGGAAATAGTCTCTCGTGTATTCTCATCATATGAAGAAATAGTATCATGTGTTAATAGGATAAGTAAATAATTTTCTAAGTCCTATAGGTTTGAAGGGAATCCAGAGAAGAAAAGGATGGCAGAGAGAAAGATGGATAAAGGGAAGAAGGTAAAGAAGGATTTTCCCATATGTGATAAATGTGGAAAGAATCACCTTGGTAAATGCATTAAGGGAATGGGATTTTGTTATAATTGTGGAGAAAAGGGACACCAAGTACATGATTTAAAGAGTAAGAAAAAGGTTTCAAATGTACAATGCTTCATCTTCAAGGAGTTGGGATGCTATGCGAATCAATGTACAAATTATCATAGTATACCCCAAATTATGTTATTAGATAATAATCAAGTTATGATACTACCTCAGATGAAGAGGAATGACTAGTATTATTATGTTCTTATTAAATAATTACATCATTTGAGTGTTGTATCAATGATGTACTGGTTATATGAATTATGGAAATAAATAAGGATTGTACTCTAGAACTATTTCATTGAGGATTTGAGATTATATGGTTCTAAAAAAAGTGACTCAATAGAAAGTTAAATTTTTTGTAAAATACATTGATAAAGGAAAGATAAACCTTAATATGGTTCTGATACTGTGGTAGTGATTTTGGAATAATATATGATTGATTTAAATAAATTATATTTGATATTCTTGACTACCTTGGAACTGATTAATGGTTTCTTTATTCCAACATTGTTGGAGTATTAAAAAAATTTGGATATAAGAAATATATCTAGTATTATATAAGGAATAAGGGATCATGAATGTAATCAAAAAGGTTTTATGTTAATTTAGGTTGTTACCATACATGATGAAGGTACTCACAAGTTATTGTGTGGCAAAAAGAGATCTTCATTATGTTATGTTGACCTTCCTAATAAATTTTGGATAGAAGTATTATGGATAATTCTAATGGTTGGAATGGATTAAGTTTGACATTGGATACTATTTTCTAAGGTTAAAACATTTTTTAAGATTATTTTTGAATTGCTATAAAAAGGATAACCTGGAGGTCGGGAGACAACCCATCGTGTCCGACAAGGCCGCGAGACTTGAATGTGCAAATGAAGAATGACAAGGGTACATCACCTACCACGGGCCTACTTGATGTCCTGGTTGGTGTAATTTATTTTTTTTCATTTAAATAGTTTGAAAAATGAATTATAAATTAATTGTTTTTGGAACCCTATACGATTAGGATAAATAGACTATTTTAGAATTATAATATCTTTTGGAGTGAAAGATGATTTTGGGGTAGAAATTAGTTGGAGGATGAAACTATACTTGTCAAGTATATTTTTTCTCTTATTCTATGAAGAAATTAATTCTTAAACTTTAGGGAAGGGATCCTAAAAGAAAAAATGTGTTATCATAATACCTTTTGTTTTATTCAACCGGTGATATTTTAAATCATCATAGATTGAGAACTTTGAGGCCCTCAATTTTACACTTGTTTGTGATTGATGGCCTCAATCACTCCCTATAAATATTTACATTTTCCTACAATTATGTGTCTATGATTTCCACCAATTTTCTCCTATTCTAAACCCTAAATTGGTGGTTACTTTTTCATTTATATTTCCCTCTTATTAAGACTAAATTTTATTAACCCTATTTTTTATGTGGGTTTTCTACAAAAGTATTTTCTATTTTCAACCTTTTATTTTCAAAGAACAATTTCAAATTACAGGGACACAATTTATTGAAGAAGGGGAGAATGTAACACCATTGGATTTCATAGTAATTTATCTATTTAAAGTGATTCAATAGCTTGCGCCACACGCAAGACCGAGTTTGAGCGCACCACGACTTACCAAACTAGTTGTTAAAAAGGTGGTTATTAATATTATTAACAACATTTTGAATTTTATAAACTTTATATAATTTTAACATACATATTATATGTTTATTAGAAATAATATAAGAACAAATTCAATTTATCAGATAAAAGAAGTATTTTTCAAAAAATGAAATTTTACCAGCTTTTAATGGAGAACACTTTTTAAATCTAATATATGAAACTTTTATATATTAAATTGGACAAAATAAACTTCTTCTTTATAAACGGGAAATAAAAATTTAGTTTGGATAAATTTTTGATGTTTTTCTAATAACTTTCATATTTTGATGAATAGTGAAAAATACTAAATTTTAATTGAAAATAACTTTTTTAATAAAAATAATTTATAATGTTAAATTATATATTTGAATGGATTTTAAGTATAATTATATTATATCTTTATCTTTTAATCCAATTGTTTTCATTGGAAGTAATTTTACATTTAAATTGGACATAAACACATATCAATTGTTTGCTTGTTTTTACTTCTCAAAAACCTGTGTTTTGGTTTTGACAACAGGAATTAATTTTAAATTAATTAATGAAACTTATATGTTCTGAATTTCTTAAAATAGAAATCATATTTTAATTCTTAATATCAAAATTATCTTAGGTTGAATTTTTGGTATTCTCCTAAAAACTTTCAATTTCTTATGAATAGTGAAAGACACTACGTTATTGTTTAAAACCGAATTTTTATTTTAATAATAATTATTATTGTGTAAATTTATTTTAAAGTCAAAATAGATATTTCATACCTTTATTAGTCCAATGTAATTCGTTGGAGTCATTTTATAATAAGATTATATATATATATAATTTTATTGAACTTTTAAGTCTTTTACTCACCTTCTAGGCACATTTTGCAAATTTGCATAAAAAATAATTTTCCACTTCTATGAATTCAATTTAAAAAATCTGAGATACATGGTCGGCATCAATAATTAAAATTTTCTTCAATAAGTTGAAAATATTTTTTGGTGAATAGTAACTTTTGACTTTTATTTACCATGGTAAAAAGTAAATAGGGTAATTAGGGGTAAAATGATATTATAATTACCCTAACACATTTCCTAATTCTATTGGATAAATGTATTTCGACCAAAATACACATTAGGAATAAAATATGATCTTCTTTGATCCACTTGGATTAGATTATGACATTTATTATTATTTTATTTAAAGAAGAGTTAAAAGTGTTAAATTCCAATTTTCATAACTACAAAAATTTTAATATAGGGTTATACATAAGATAAATTCGACTCTAAATAATCATTAGAAATATAAAAATATTTTCTACATAATAGTATTTTATTTATAATTTTTAGACTTTAAATAATTAAATTTATTTGTGACACAATGATGATGCAGTAATTTCTTTATTAATGAAAGATTAAAATAATTGATCTTATAAATATCCAAATAAATGTAAATTGATACTTTTGAACCATTCCACTAATTTTATAGGTTAATATGACATGTTATGGTTGATTAAATAAATTTTTGTTCAAGTGATAAAGTTTTTATGACTTTAACAAAAAAAATACTAAATAGTGTCAAAATTGACATAAATGAATTTTTAAAACAAATACTATATTATTAAATGATATAATAATCCATAAAATATAAGGTTCGGCAAAAGGACTTATATAATTATATATATGTCATTAATGAACCACTTTTAGCTCGTTTGGAATTTTATAGTATGTTTATTAACCATGTAATATAAAAATACAAGAAGACATTGTAAAAGTTAAACTATTTAACAAAGAGTTAAATCTATTAGATAAGGTTAAAAGGGTGACCTAAACTTATCTAAAACCTATTGTTTGATAGTTTTAAGAATCATCCACACTTTATCCTTAAAATAAATCCATTTTGAGCCATTATAAACTGAAAATAATTTTATAATAAATTAATATTTCAAGCTTTTCCTAGAGTGACCCTCACCTCTCTTATAAAAGGGTACTTCCCCTTATCTCAAAATCACACCTCCATATCCATTTGTCTTGGCCAAACCTGATCAAATATCCTCCCAAATACCCTCAATGCAACCTAGAGGCCTTACTTTGATAAGAAATCCAACTTATGGAGCCCTTTTTTTCAAATCAAAAGGAAAAACCAGAAGACGAGGTAATAATTTCATCACCTCTTTCAAAGTTATTTTCTTCTTCCACTTCCTCTTTATTTGTTGTTTTCATACCAAATTAATAAATACGGTACCTTCTAGATGCATTGATGTTATATTAAATATGGTACAACCATATTCATTATTTTATCCATCATATGAGTGACAAAGTCACCATACGTTTGTACGTACGGCTTACCATCGCCTCGTTGTGGTGTAGTTTCTTGTTCAACACTTCATTATTTGGATGGGTATAATAATGAGTATAATTGATGTAAATAATAAATATAAAATTATAATGATTTTTTTATATGATATACCATCCAATTAAATTATATTTCACCATCAATATAATGATATTGTCACTCTTGCTTACGTATAGATTATCGTCTCCACGAACGCGATGAGATTCATTTCCCATCCTAACAATTCAAGAATAATTTAAATTTTATGGTTAAAAATAATTTTTAAGAACTTAATATCATTATAGATATGAATAAAATACATCCTATCAATAACAAAAATTACTTACATAACAAATCAAATAAACAAAAATGAATCAGTTAACACCCAAAACAATGATACTACTGAAATATTATTAACAAAGAAATATTAGAAGATCATATATGATATCATATTTGTGTATGTGGTTCTTGTATAATTTAATAATAATGATTTAACTATTATGCAGGAGGTTAACGTACCCTCAACCAAGGAAAATTTCAAGGTAACGGTTAATTTTACAATCTCTTTATTATCCGAGGTTGTTTAATTTAAGTATTTACTTGGACTTCTTTTTCATATACACATATGTTTCTTAAAAATGTATTTCAAAAAAATTTACTATTTCATAGACTATGGGTTAAAGTCATTTATACCCTTGTTTTACTTTTTATAAAATGTTTTGAAAGGAATCTTTCCATCGTTTTCTGAACAAGGTACTTTATGACCTTTTTGACAAAATTAAGGTGAGAATGTTTTTTTAACATATACAATGGGTGTGGCTATTTTCTTCCATTATAACACCTTAAAATCATACCATACAAGATTATAAGAATATTTTCTAAATAAAATTTTTCTTTAATTTTTATGATTTCAATATAGAAATAAATATTTCAGTCAAATAGTTTTTGATTGATTTCATATATGTCAACATCCTTCGTTGGATTTTATGATTTTTTGAAGTTGATTTATTATTATACAATCATCTAGATTGTATAAAAGGTTTTTTGATATGTTTGACTGTGGATGTGCTATTTTTATACCACCCAAGGTTTATGGTTAAAGTATTGACATTTCATATGCAAGTGTTAATATGAATGTTTATATTATGTTTCAACCTTTTCATATGAGAAATGCATTGGACTTAGTAAGTGATGGGTGGAGCCCGCTATAGCTCCTCGATGCATCGGTAGGTCTCATGATACAAATTAGTGTCTTGGAACAAGGCCTTTACAAAACATTATTTGTAGTCTTGAAACGAGGCCTTTACTATGTGGTTATGATGTCCAGTATTATGCACTCCATCATTAGGAAATTAGTTATTGATGTTACATGTGATTATTCGACTAGTAGAATATCCATGTGAGTAAGTAAATGGAATTATTTGATTTATCATTGCCATATTATGATGAAGTTTAATTTTAAAAGGCTTTTTTTAGTCTTATATGTTTCCTTAAATGTTTATTCTTATTTATGAAAGTTTATGCTATATTGTTATCCTTACTGAGCATATGAGCTCACCCCTTTCTTATGTTTTATTTATTTTCCAGGATGTGAAGATGTATATTATGACTGACCTGTAGGGATAGGCTAACGGATATGAGTGTATTATAAGGAGACACAATGTTTCTTTTTCAATTCATAATGTAATGTAAAACTTATGTATGTATCTAGTACTTCCAAGGCTACTAAACTATTTGGTCTTTTGAGACTTGATCTCTTATGATCATGTCAATGTTATGTAATAATGCATCGACTCTAGGTAACTGGGGTCGGGTTGTTACAACATGTGTGTTCCACCACCAATCCATGATCATTCATCCTATCAACCCTTGACACCAAGAATCCAAGATTTATTTATCCTCATAGGGGAGATGATTTTTATTAAAACCTCAGGAAACTACACCCACAAGTGTTTCATCAAACCTTAGTCCTCGGGTTACATATAGGAACTCATTGATTTATTAATTTCCAAGAATCATATATAACTAGTGCATACTACCTCATTCTCATCCAAACCAATGGATTTATACTCTAGTACCATAAAATATCATAACAAGACTCACAATATCAGGATTTTTACTTCATTAAATCTTGGATCATACACCTACCCATCAACCATTTTCACCACAATTCAATCCTATTAAGCTAAAAGTATCGCAATTATTCCTATATAACCATCCTAACTTCTCACTCATTCCAAGAACCAACACATAATCACATAATGATATTGGAATAATCTTAAAAAAAGTATTTATCCATGCTCTATTAATTCTAAATCTAGTTTTTTAGGATCACAATCCTCAATATCATCAAGAACCATGACCATAATCAATATATTCAGGCATTTTACCAATCCTTCCCATTAAAACCAACCTTGATATGAAAATAATTGACACCCAAAGTGCTTCATATCATGAAAATACAAGGAATCTAATATGCTTATACCTATTGTCTAGATGCACCTCCCATTCATCAATCTCAAAACATGAAAAATATACCCATGAATTTCATCTCTAAATTTACTAATAATCCCAGGATAACCCCTCTCTTGGATCATGTTCATTATCGTATATTACATAAACTAGGGTACCCAACTCTTTAATACCCACATGGTTGATTTTTTCAGGTATGTTTTATTGGATGACTTTTCTAATTTACCTCATAAGAGAGAGGTGGATTTGTCTATCGATCTAGTGTTTAGAGATACATTAGTATCCATTACTCCTAACAAGATGGCTACTACTAATTTAAAGGATCTTAAGAGAAATATAGATGACTTTAAAGTAATGGGGTTTATATGAGCGAGTACTTCTTAGTGGGGTTCTATGGTCCTTTTTGTGAAAAATGTAGGAAGAACCCTTAGGATATGTGTGGATCACAAAAAATTTAACTAGTTGACAGTTAAGAAATAGCAACCCTTTCCACGGATAGATGACCTCTTTGACTAGAGATGAGGAGATCAGGGTTTCTTGAAGATTGATTTGAGATCATTTAATCACTAGGTATGTGTTCTATATATAGATATACCTCGTAATTATTTTCATAGAATGTATGGTCTATATGATTTTATGGCTATGTCGTTCGGTCTCACGAATACACTAGATATTTTCATGGTGATAATGAACCAAGATTTCTATCCTTATTTGGATTTTTTTTAGTGTTATTCATGGATGATATCTTGGTGTATTCTCATAATCAACATAACCATGCCAAACATCTTGATATATTTATGATTACACTGAGAGAGCATCTTTTATATGATAATCTCACAAAGTTACCCTTCTAGATAGATAATATTTACTTCATGGGTCATATTATCTTAGATACATGAGTATCAGTTGACCTAGAGGATGTGAGAGCTATAGTTTCCTTGAAGAATCCCAAGAACTTCTTTAAAATATGATTTATCTTGGGGATATCTAGATATTATAGGTGTTTCATACATGACTTGTCACTCTTGGAACCACCTATTATGGGATTAAATAATAAGGGTGCATAGTTTTTATTTTCATATACATATGAGAAATATTTATAAGATATGAAAGGGTTATAAACTTTATAACAATTCCTAATTCATCCAAATATGGGAAGGTTATAAAATTTTTATTATGATGCATCAGGTATTGGCCTAGGAGTAGTTTTGATATATGAGGATCAAGTCATGTTTTATGAGTATCATTAGCTGAGTCCATATGAGAAAAACTACCAGACGCATGATCATGATCTAGCTTTTTTGGTATACATGTTCTATTGTTGGAGTCGTTATTTACTGCGAAACATTTTTTGGTATACACAGACCACAAAATCCCCAAGTATATATTTATACAGCATGACTTGAATTTGAGGCAATGAAGGTGGGTGTAAAACCTATAGTATTTCAAATTCAATCTCACTTATATGCCTATTAAAGGTAATGTAGATGTTGATGCACTGAGTAGAAAGACTCATATATAGGAACTTTTGGAGGCTAGTAAATAGTGGAAGCTTATGGTCTTACTCTTAGAGATTCACTTATAGGTGCAAGATGATCAAGGGGGGAAATTTATCTCATTCTTAGCAGTGAAATATACTCTTCTAGATAGAGTGAGCATGCGATAGTTATTAGATGCTTAGGTCCAAGTCCTATGAGGGAGGTTGGTAGGTGAGTACCCACCTCTTGGTTGGACTATGGGAAAGGATGTATTTCTATGTATCCATGGTCGCATTTCAGTTCCAATGGACGTGCACGAGCAGTTGATGAGAGAGTTTCATACATTATATTTAGAAGTTCATCTCAACATTACCAAAATCTATTATGACTTGTGTCATTAATACTAGTGGCGAGGGATAAAGTGCTAGGCAGATAGTTTTTTCATTATTTGTTCCACCTATCAGCTGGTGAAGGCATAACATTCGAAACCAGTTGGGCTTTTATAGTAGTTACCTATTCCAAAGTGGTAATGGGATGATGTTGTGATGGATTTAATGATCGTGTTTCTATGGTTTCCTTGATATAGTGATGTTGTATTTTTTGTGGTGGGCATGATCATTAAGGTCCCTCATTTCCTACTGAGTAGGGAGACCTACTCAATCAGTGAGTTTGGGAGACTTTATATTGATGATATTGTGTGCCTTCATGGGGTTCTTCAGAACGTGGTATAAAAAAGGGATTCCAAGTTTACATCTCATTTTTGGCATAGTTTTCATATGTCTTTGGGTAAACATGTGCTTATTAACATGAAATACCACCCCCAAACTAATTTCCAGTCATAGCGTACTATATAGGTTCTGGAGGACATTCTTAGAACATGCATCCTTGATTTTGTGGGATCTTGGGAGATTCATATACCCTCAGTTTAGTTTTCCAACAATAATATCCACCATTATACAATACATATGGAACCTTATGAGGATTTATATGGTAAGCCATTCCAATCACCTTTATGCTAGTAAGAAGTAGGAGAGGTAGATTTTCATAGACTGTGTCTTGGGCATGAGACTTAGGAGAAGGTATATTTTATCATAAAGTAGATAGATATTATAGATTCTATAAATAAATATTACGATGATTATCATTAAAAACCTCTAGAGTCCAAGGTTATAGATTGGGTATTTTTTGTATATCGCTAAGGTTGTGAAACAAAAGGATTCGGATATAGGGTAAGATTTCACCACAATATGTTGGGTTATTAAAGATTATAAGGAGAGTCGAGTTGGTGGCCTATCAGTGGTAGTTACCTCAAACATTTTGAGACATGCGTGATGTCTTCCATATATCTCAGTTTCACTATTATCACTCAAACCCATCTCATACTCTTTTTCCGGATGAGGTTGAGATACAGGGAGATGTGTCCTTTGTGTAGAATCCAATTTTTATCATTCATTGGAGTACAAAGGCTCTTTGAGGCTGGTCAATTACTCCAGTACTAATGAAATGGAAACACTGCCATTTATAGGATGATACTTTAGAGTAGGAGGCCAACATATGTGCTTAGTGGCTGGAGTTATTCTCATATGATTCATTACCACCCTTGGAAGGGAAACTAAAGGGAGAATTACTTTAAGGTGGTAATATTGAAAGAAACCAATTTTTTCAATTAGGTAAGAATCCGATTATTTATGGTTCAAATATTTTAAATTTCTATTTTTGGATTAGACCCTAAATCTAGGAATTTAGGTCGGTTGGTTTTTTAGAGGAAGAGGCGGGAGGGATATAAGTTAGATATAGGCTGATTACATGACTTGTATTCAGAATACATGGCATGTATTAAGTAAAAGATATAGATTTTTCTTGGTCAGGACAATTCACAATGTGTAAATGGTTTTTTTCAGGGGGAAGGCACCAAGATTTACACAACATGTAAAGCATTTACATGATGTGTAAATCATTTACATAGTACATAAATCATTTACTCACTATTTAAATGTCTGAGGACTATTTTAAAAAATAGAGGTCGGGCATCCTTTTATGAATAAATCCCTCACCCATTTCTCTTGCTCATATGAACAGGTCCCATAGAATCCTAAATCGAGGCTATAGTGTAACACTTTGATCTAGATTCCATTTCTTCCGTCGTCAGTCTCGTTAGATCCACACCAGTAATATCCTTATTCCTCCTTCACTATTGACCATTTATCTTCTCCTTCACGGAGTTATTTTGGTGTAGGATATTATTCCCTATTTTCAGGGTGTTCATCTTGTCTTCCATTTTCTTCTGATATTGACCAAATTAGAGGTCGATACTGGAAAATGTTTCTACCACATGTATATGGTAGGAGTACTATACCTTTTCCATTATGGTTTAATTGTTTTATAGATTTTCAAAATTGTTCCAAAAGACGTACTTTTTAAAGTTTACCCTAAAGTTAAATGAAGATCTTGATATAATTGTTTTAACCTATTAGGTTGCCCACTTATTACCTTTTATATTTTTAGAGGTTGTTATCCCCAAACTAGTCCACCCATGGGGTGTGCCTTTGTATATTTGCTATGTTTTACCACCACATTAGGTGTTTGTTATCTCACCAATTTTTGTGGGAACCCGAATGAGAATTAAATGAATTTATTACAATTTTTAAAACCTTGTTTTACTTGTTAATTTCTAGATGGAAGGAATAATTTGAATTTAATTGATAGGAGATGGATATTACCTCATTTCCATGATATTTCATATGTTTAAAATGGATAAATATTTTATATGAAAAATGGTTAATAGGTTTAAAGAACTCATTAATTGTGATTGATAATGATTGATGAATTGATAATAGTAGTGGATTCATTGGATGATATCCTTGAATACTAATTCCATTAAATTCTATTTAAATGTCTACTCATTGTATCTTGATTATAGTAGTGTATGCCTTAGACCTGTTAACTCCTTGAATCTTTATTCCATAGGATACTAAGGCCATTGTTACCCCTTAGATCTAGATTTCTTGGACTCACATTATACATTCTTTGTTGACATTCTTCTTGGACTCCACCCATGTATTTAATGATTTTCCATCAAGATGCTCTTAGGACTCAAAGTGGATTCCTTGATCTTTTTTCCCTTGGATATGTCCCTTACTGGTATGACACTATTTTACATGGCACATACCATTGTGGATGTTGACACTTGATTACATGGTGTGGTCGTTGTGGATATTTTTTATATGATTTACAAATAGCCCTTGTGTGGGTATCAGATTATAGTTGTTGGGTTGGATATTATCACACTTACTTATTTATGCTTTATAGTTTCCCTTGTTATTGGAAACTTGAATATTATTCATAGGGATTAATGTTTGGCTAGATAGGATCACATCTACTTGACTCTTTAATTTTAATTTTTTTATACCTATGATATATTGCACAATGCTTCTGTTTATATTATATAGGCTAGAATTATTATAGAAAACATTGGTGGTGGAATACTAAGTGCCATCTCTCACCCTTTTCAGGACATCATTGGGTACCTAGATAGACTTCATGGATTAATGTAGGTACCAAGGAAAACACACATTGTACGATGCTTGATTTGATCATTTCCTAGGAACCAGAGAGTATAGAATCGATCTATGCTCAAGACACTAGTTAGAGACAGCTCCTTTTTGTTCTTTTTTTATTTTAATTCATGTATTTTACTAGGATTCATGTTTCCATGTATTTTATACATTTTTTTATATAAATTACATGATCAATATATTGTGCATCGTTCTACTTTTGGATTATTCATTATTTCAGTCTTCTGGATTTTATCTTTTTCTAGTGTTTAGATATTTTATCTTCTTACACTACTTGATTGTTATAATTATTACCATTGTGATATACTCTAACATATGGGAATAATATCCTCACAAAAAAACTTGAGGCCCTCATTGCTACTTGGAAGCCTCTAGAGTAAGGGGAGACATGCATGAGACCACGTGAACCACTGGATCAAGGCACCATTTAATGGATCCCTAGTCATAACGTTACATATATACACCAATATTTTAAATTTAAAAACATAACTTTTTTCAACTTTACCTTAATCAACAATATCATGATTTCATTTCAAGGAAATTTATTCATGAAAACATAATCCCCTACATGAAACTACAAATATATATTTTGGTTGTTAACATAATGATTCTTTTTATTTTTATGTTACTTTTATATTCCTCCTGATGGATTAAATCATTTATCATGTGTCTTATAAAGGTATTGGTACTAATAGATTATTTTTTTATTACTTCATCACTAATATTTAGAATAAAAGATCTCTTTCAATACAAAACATTATATATTTCCATCTCTATTTCTATAAGATAACAATAACTATATAATAATTTCACTAAGGTTAGTATTCATCTTAGTATACTTTGAAATCAATTTATCAATACCTCAAAAATTATTTTACTATGTAAATAATATTTTCAAACTATAAATACATTATAGGATGATATGATGTAATAATTTTTACCTCAATGGTTAAGTACTTAAAATTACTCTTGTAAAAATTTATTGTGAAATTTAGATCAATATGATATTTGATTGATAGAAAAACATTATAGATATTTTAAACTTTATGTATATAAACAATATATCAAGAAAATCATGGAATTGGTACTCTAATATTTTTACAATATAGAAATTCCTTATAAGGTGATCAATATTTACAATGTTCTAGGGAGGGGAGAAGTTAAATGAAAATATGACACTACTAAAGTTTATGTTCAAGTTATATGGGTTAAACATAATTATATTTAGAGGTTTAATAATATTTATGGGTAATTTTTTATTATCCTTAGTTATTGTCATACTAAACATATATTTGTGTATTTGTTATATTCTACCATTATAAATTCTCTAAGAGATAAATATATATCTTGTTATGGTTGGTATTTATATGAAAATTTATGTTATAGAGTTTATCTAATATATCATTCTTCATCTAGATTATTAATGGTACAAATAAGATCTTTAAAAACCTCAATGCTCAATTCTCATCAATGTTGAGCTCATATTTATTTCCATTCAAAAAAAATTTATATTATTTTATACACAGATGTAATCTTGTTATGCCTTCTCAACCCACATTAATAATTTTTTTTTGTTTATTTACATGTGAAATTATGATTTTGAAACTTCCCTCATAATACCCAATTTTATCCTTAATAGATAATTGAATATTGCATCCCTCTCAATATTAATCAGGAATAGAATACTATGATTCTTTTTTACTCAATACATCAATCATCATGTATTCTTTTTAGGAAAATTCTGTATAGAATAATCATAATCTATAATTAGCTCTAGTAATCTCTTTTAGATCATGCTGAAATCCTTTTATATGAATATATACATTAGATTTTTTGTATAGGTAAATGCTACACTTCTATTAACTAAGGTAAGGATTCCATTAATTTAAT
This sequence comes from Viscum album, assembly GCA_963277665.1. Lineage (NCBI taxonomy): Eukaryota > Viridiplantae > Streptophyta > Magnoliopsida > Santalales > Viscaceae > Viscum > Viscum album. The sequence continues at coordinate 1,663,629,490 of OY728143.1, read as the reverse complement.
ACAAAATATTATCATCATTGACTCTAAATCATAAGTTAGATAATTATACTCATTTTTATTTAATTTTTTTTGTGAATAAGAAAAATCCCTCTAATTATTTATCATGAAAAATATAATTCATTTTTTATATTAACAACTATATATGAAAATTTTATTAATACTTATTATAAACGTCAGCAAAAGTGGATTAGAAACCCTATGAAACTCTTAGAAACATTATTTATATTCTCATATCCACATTAATTTCACCTTATTATGTGTTAAATTTGTCAGAAATACCAGTAGTAGTTTTCTAAACCAAGGAATAAATATATTTCCATTATATAAGTAGTTATGGGTCATTCATTGACCAAATGTTTCTTTGGAGGGTCAAAAGATATGATATCTTTAGTTAAAAAATGTATCCATAAACAAAAATCTATCAGTCCATTATAATTTTTTTCTATCAAGGTTTCTAGGAAAATCTCTAAATAGGTTTCATGATTCTCCTGTCTTTATAGTAAAAAAACAAATCATAAATAAAAATAGGTAAAAATTTATCTAGATAATTCATAAAACTCTATTAATCAAATCAAAAAATATTTAGGGTACAGTTCTCAATCTAAAAGGTGTGGTTCTGAATTCAAAATAGATGTACCTTTTATAGAAATTCATCTTTGGTACATCATTTTACATCAAACTTAGTTGATTGTAGCTTGATCATAGACCAATGATTGAAAAATATTTAAACCAATGAATTTGATCAAATTAATCATTAATTCAAAGGAATAATTATTTTTTTTATTTAAAGTAATTTTTCTATAGTCAATAAATAGTCACATTGACCCATTACTATCTTTCAAAAATAATAATAATTCTCCCATAGGTGAAAAACTTGGATGAATGAACCTCTAATCACATATTACCCATAGGTATTACTTTAGTCTCCCTAGAATTACTATAGTAAATTAGTTAAGAAGATATTATATGGATTTTAAAGTAAGAATTAGTCCATTAAATAATTATAATTCTAGATCTAAGGGAAATCCAAGTAATTATTTCAAAAATATACCAATATATTCATAAAATGTGTATGTATTATATTCTTAAACTATCCTTTTTATTTGGTTTTCATGTATATTCTACTTCCTCGCCAAGGTTTTAACAAAGATATCCATATTGGGTGGTTCTAAAATAACTTATATATGAAAATATCTCCTCTAAAAAAAATTATTGTTATGCAAGACTCGAGAAATTTAATTTCCCTTACTATAAAATAAATTTATCCACTATAATTTGATAGTTAATCAATCCCAAAAATTATATCAATTTTCAACATTTATATAACTACCATTCATATTTATTTATTTCCATACATGTTTTCTACATACCATTTCGGAAAAATCTAAATTTTTTAATGATTAAATGTGATTAAATTAATAAATAATTGAATCTTGTTCATTTTGAGTGAAAAATATACTTCTTTCAAAAAATTTATGAAAATATTTCATCAATTGATATTTTATTAAAATTTGATATTATTAAGATAAAAAAATAGTATCTTGAGGAAAATTAAAATTGAAATATATTTTTCTTAAAGATAGTTTAATATTTCATATTATTGTAATTAATATTTTAAAAATTCTTTGTTTTTATCTTAAAGATAAATTCCATTGTTATAATATATTTTTAGTTTATGAAGTAATTTTTTCTAATTTTATTGTTTTATATTAAATATAAATTTATGGAATATATTTTTAAACTTTAAATAAGTAATTTCATTATTTTAATCATTTTTAATGTTTTAATTTTATATTTTAAAAAAAATCACAAAACATTGATTTGTTTTAGGGGAAAACCTATTTATGTAAGCACAATTTTTGTACAGCCAGAAAGCATAATTTGAAAAAGTAAAAATAGTGTATAAATGATATTCAAATAAAATTTTGTTTAAATAATATTATATCTCTCCATAATTTTCATTTGGCTATTTTTTAAGGATGTTGGGGCCATTTTTGTAAGCATGATTTAATATATGTAAGCATGGACCTATTAGTGGATAATTAACTATAACTTCATCGCTATAATCAATATCTTACTATCGTATTGTTGGATATACCTTTATAAAGTTGGACTAAAACCAAAGTGGTGGGGTTAGGGATGACTATAAATGCTAGAGAATATTATCTCAACATATTGAAGTGTAGTTTAATGAAACCAACCAAGGGTCACCATTAAATTTCATTGAACTATAAACCGATCAAATTCAAGAAACATGGTGAAGATATCATCCAAACTAAGATAGAAGGAATATCATTCTAAAACTTGAACTAATGATATGATAGACTCAGATCCTTTCTACTATTGAAGATGGTTTGATCAAAGATGATAGATATTCAAAAAAAACTAGAGTTGCAATGAGATGAGGTGATCGAGACTAGTTTTTGTGGCATGTTCAGATTTAAAAAGGTATTGAGGATAAAGAAGTTTATGAGTAATAAAATCCAACTATGAATTTTGGACTTCAATTTTATGTTTTCATAATGAAATATGTCATGTTTTGATTATACCATTTTTTTAATTCATATTCATTCATGAAAAATTGTGTTCAATTCTCAATTTAATTATTTTATCCATTTTATTTACTGGACAAATTTTTTTCTTCTATACTCCCACCTGGTCTTTGAAATTTCCACCTGGACCTCTATTATGTGGTCCCTGTCCTTTGGCCAGCCCCTCTTCTCATGCACTCGGTGACTCAACAATCTACATGATGGTTATTTCTAGTTGTCGATCTGCTATGCTACCACTTTGATCTGCATCGTCTATTTGTACGTGCTATTTTTTATTATGTTGTGGGTATTCTTATTAATGGATTATTCATAGTGCATTCTGGTTGGTCAGGCGGTTATGTTTGAAGGGATTTTCAGGGGAAATTTATCACCCCTGACCCCCAAGGATTTGTGGTTTCTCATTGTGTTTCTCCTCACCACTAAGTTGGTCTCTCTCCCCCCAAATCTATCTCTCAAACCAGAGGTTGTGTGATCCTCAATGGTAATTCTCAGTAGTGGTTGATCTCTATGGTTCACTATTGGTGTGACACTTCGATTATAACATTGACGATAGATCCTTTTTTCCTAGATGATGTGAAGGGAGGCACCCGAGTTTCATATGATCCAGATCAAATAGAACCTTTATGAACACATGTATCATCAGTGATTTTGATGAATCATAATATAATTATGGAGAAGTCTGAAGGATATCAGGATGGGCTTAACTGAACACATCTATTACTGTGAGTTTTCTATACCTTTCATGGTTCTCATTTCACAGTAGTAGTTATGTATACTTTATCCTATAATTTACTTCACCTATGTATTCTATAAATATGTTTCCCTTTTAATAATTAATAAAATGTGCATGTGGGGTGGTGTTTTTTTTCATTCAGCTAAGTCCCCGAGGGACCAAAGTATGTAAATAACTATGTTATTTCTCTTTCTTTTATTTCTTTCATATTGTTTTTCAAGTTCTGTAACATTCAAATTATAATTTCAAAAACCCAATTTGGTCTTATTGGGGTTTATTGTTATTATTCTATTTAGTTCACCCTTTACCCCTCACAAAGTGTTATTATATCCTTGGTGGTTCATCTTTGTTGTTGAACTTGTTTCTTTATTTCAAAAAAAATTATTTCCGCACAATGATATCTTCTTAAATCACCACTATTCTTTTGTTGCAGTTTTTTTGAAGCCACTATCACATATAATATTCCTTAGGATTTCAAATCCATTTAGATAAACATCATTACCCTAGAGATTCATTGGTTGTTGGGGGAGTAAACTTAACATTATCTACTGTAAAATGATATATACTCTTTCGGTTAACATGTCAAAACATAGATTTCAAATCAATAAATTTGATGGTGATAATGACTTTAAACTTTGGAAAGTTAATATGAGAGTAGTGATAATTCATCAGGGATTAATTGATGCCCTTTATGGGCCTAATAAACTTTTTGTTACTGTAAATGAAATTGGAAAGACCACCACTAAGTATTACGATGCATAACTTGATGTCTTAGTTGAATCACATAACTCTTTACTACTTTCTTTAGGTGATAAAGTTCACATGGAAGTGAAATATTAGTCTATTGTAGTAGGTATGTTTCTTAAACTAGAGAAATTATACATGACTGCTTCTTTAGTTTATAGGATTTATAAATAAAACTAAATTTTTACATTTAAAACGAAACTATGTAGTTCTATTGAAGACCATATTGTTCAATTTAACATGGTAATGTTATATTTAGACAGCATTAATGTCATAGTTGATGATGGAGATCAAGGAATTATCTTTCTAGTTTCTCTAGAAAATACATACAGAACCCTTTTAGTGACCATTATGTATGGTCGTGACTAATTAACTCTTAAAGAATAAAAATTTTCCCTTCTCTCCAAATAATTACACTCCAAAACTATAGTTAAAGGTGAGTCTGAGAGCTTCTTCACTAGGGGTATAACTCAATAAAAAGGTAAAAAGAAACAATTTAGAAAATATAAAATCAAGAAAATTAAAGAACCCAAACCTATGTCTAGTTCTAGGGATATAAAAAAATTGTTTCTATTGTGGTAAACCTGGGCATACTAAGCTTAATTATAGGAACCTCAAACAAGAGTTAGAATTCAAACAGCCCATTGATTAGTCCCTTCTAGTTGACTCAGTATATGAAATTGTTTATGTTTTAAATGTGTCTAACCATGAACTCAATCATGAGCATGTCCTTGACTCAGGTAGATCCTTTCATATATGTCTCTTTAGAGAGTTATTTTTAGAATCGATAGAAAGAGTATAAAGAGATTTCCTCTTAGGAAATAATAATAGGTGTAAGGTAAATTTAAGATGATATTTTCTACTAGAACTAGATGATCATTTCATCATCATATTTCTTGGTGTTAGGTGGGTTCCCATCCTTCATAGAGACCTAATTTCCCTTAGGATCCTATACCAAAGGGGTTTTACTTTTAGGGCTAAAACAAGTTTTCTAAGAATCTCCAAAGGATCTATAACTATAATAAAGTGTTCTCTAATCAATGGTTTGTATTTCTTGAATAGAAAGACCCCTTAAATTAAATTTGGAGGTGTCTATGATATAAAAATTGAATACACTATGCTTCAGCATAAAAGGTTGGGTCATTTAAGCTCTAAAGGTCTAGAAGAAATCAACAAGTAAGGGATATTGAGTGACATCACACCAACTAATATTTCATTTTGTGAAGATTTTATAGTGGTAAAATCCAAGAGAGATACCTTTAATAGGTCCTCCTTTAATGATTTCATCCCCTTATATTAAATTAATTCTAGCCTATTGGGCCCATCTAGGACTACCTCCCATGGTGGAGGTTCCTATTTTGTCACTTTTATAGATGAATTTTCCAAAACAATCTGAATTTTCATTAAGAAAAAGAAATATGATGTTTTCTAAACTTTTAAAACATGGAAAAATATGGTTGAAAACCAATTTGAGAAGAAAATTAAAACCATGAGAACATATAATTGTCTGAAATACCTATCCACTAAATTTATTTGATTTTGTGAGTTATAATGTTTTAAAAGGCATAGAACTATTAGCAAAACTCCCCAAAACATGGGCTAGTATAAAAAATGAATATTACTATCCAATAAAGAGTCTGAGGCATGAATTCATGATCAGTTCTTCCCAAATAATTTTGGTAAGAGGCTTCTAGCACTACTTTCCACCTTATTAAGAGGTGTCATTCCTCTTCTTATAAATTAAAAAACTCCAGAATAACTATAGAATGGTAAGTCTTCCTCATGTACCTACTTAATGTTCATCAGTTTTATTACTTATGTACACATTAAAACTATTAAAATATAACCAAGAGCCCTTAAATGAATCATTGTAGGGTATCAAGAGGTTTCTAAGGGTTATAAACTTTTAGTAGATAAACCTGGTTATCAAAAATTCATTATTAGTAGGGATTTTGTTCTCTATAAGTCTTCTTATCCCAAAACCATGTATGGAACATCTAAGAGAAATTATTTATCCCTTAAAGAGGCTGATGAAATTGAGCCTCCAGCCTAGTTTGAGGCTCCTATCCAGCCCACTCCACCGGATATATAGCCTACTATACAGACTGATCCCACATCTAGTTCTAGTTCAGATTCTGAATTTGAACCTACAACCACCAATAGGGATTACAAGTTAACCCGAGATTGATAAAGGAGAGTCCCAAGACCTCCATCTTGATTCATCCAGTATTACATGGATTCCTATTCCTTTCATGTCTCCCTAGATCTAATAGATGATGACCTCAAACCAATAGGCAAACCCTAAATGAAAAATACTCAAAGTAGTGGGTCTTTTCCATGGATGGAGAAATGAACTCTTTAAGAAAAGACCATACATGGACTATTGTGACAAAGCCTCCTAATTCTAAAATAATTATTTACAAGATGATTTATAAATGAAAGTAATACAACACTAAGGGAAATAATATTAAGTATAAATCAAGGTTAGTTTCTAAGGGTTTCCTTTAAAGAGAATGCATTGATTATTCTAAAATTTTCCCCCTATTTTTAAGAATTATTATATTAGGATGTTACCTTATTTTTTACCTATAGTGACCTTCACATTGAGCAACTTGATTTTGAAATATCCTTATTGCATTGAGATTTAAGAGATAAACTCTCTATGAAAACTCCTAAGGTTTACTCTATAAAATTCAATTTAAATAAAGTATACCTCTTGAATAAATAATTATATGGTTTAAAATAAAAATATAGGAAATGGTAAAAGAAATTTCATTCCATTGTATCAGAAAAATAATTTACAAGGATTCAATATAATACATATGTCTATTTTAAATCAACTAAAAATTATATGATTTATTTTTTTATTTATATTGTTGACATGATTATCATTTGAAAAAATATGAGTCTCATTGTTTATATTAAATTTTAATGAAAATAGAAGTTTGAAATTAAAGACTTAGGTACAATTAAGAAAATTATAATTGTTTAAATTATTTAGGAAGGAAAAAAATAAACTTCATTACTTATCTCAGCATTCTTATGTTTTAAGGATTATTAAGAGTTACAAGTCTCAATCTCTCAAACTAGTCAATTTACCTCTTATAAAACAATTTAAACTATATTTAACATAGGCACCCATAGCTACTGAAGATATATATTTTATGTATCAAATACCCTATTCTAATATAGTGGGTAGTATCATGTATAGTATGATATGCATAAGGCCTAACATAGCCTATGCAATAAGCACCCTTATAAGATTTATGGCCACACCTGGGAAGCCACATTTTCATGCCCTTAAGTGGATTTGTAGATACTAGTCATGTATATTTAATATATCATTGTGTTATGGTAATGATTTTGAAACTTTTAAAATTCTAGTTAGATATGTAGATGATGACTATTCAAGTAATATTAACACTATAAAATCTTTGATTGGTTATATGTTCATTTCCTGTGGTGGCCCCATTTCATGGAAATACAACCTACAGTCTGTGGTTTCTCCTTCAATCACAAAATATAATTATATCGCCTTAACTGAGACACCGAAAGAATCCTAATGGTGTAAAGGAACATCCTCTGAACATAGCCTTTTTAATTATATTATAAATTTAAATTATTATAGCCAATAATCCCTTCATTTTTCCAGAAATTTTGTATATCATGGTAAATAAAAGTATATAGATATTAGGATACACTTTATTATAGATATTGTAGAATCTAGAATCGTGTGTGTCAAAAATATACAGACTAATGATAACCTAGATGATAGTTTGAATAAAGTCATTGTATTTTCTAAATTGAAATTATTTTTAGATAGGTTGAGTTTGGTTCCAACTCTATGACCATAGGTGAAATAACATCACAAATTTCATTTGAAAATGGTGGATATTTTTGAATTATGGAATTCAGTTTTATTTTTTCATATTTAAATATGTCATGTTTTGATTCTTCCATTTTATTTGAATTAATATGCATGCATTCAAAAAAATTCAATTCTAAATTTTATTTTTTGCCCAATTTTATTTGTTGTACCTATTTATTATTATTGGGATCCTATCAGGGATTTCTTATTTTCATTTGGGTATCTTCTTTTTGGGATCTAGCCTTTGGTTGGACCTACTACTAGTGACCCTGGTGACTCGGTAATCTATGTGATGGTTATTGTCAGCCAATGATCCATTATGCTGACACTTTGATCTGTGACATACATCTATGAGAGATTCTTTTGATTATGACAATGGAATTTTGATCGGTAGAGTATTCTTGGTGTATTGTGGTTGTTCATGATGTTATGTTTATAGGGATTATCTTGGAAAATTGGTCACCCCTAACCCCTGATGATTCATGGTGATTTAGTTTGGTTCTCCTTATTACTTTGATGTTATCACATCCCACGACTCTAGTTGACGAACCCTAGGATGGGTGATCCCTTGTGGAAAGTCACTGTAGTGTTTGATCTTGGAGGCACACTACCAATGTGCTGCTTCTTATGGAGCATCGATGATAGCTTCCTTCATCATAGATGGTGCGAAGGGTAGCACCCGAGTTGCATAGGATCTTGATTAGGGAAGAACCTATATGAACACCTACGTCATCAGTGATTTTGACGAATCAGAATATCATTCACGAGAATACTTGAGGTGATCGGGATGGTCGAACCTAAATACATTTGGCACTGTGATTTTTCTACACCTTTCTTGGTTCTCATTTCATTGTGTTAGTTTTATATACTTTAGTTTCTCATTTACTTTTTCTCTATATGCTATAAATATATTTATTATTTGATAATTAATAAAATGTATATTTTGGGTAGTGTTCTTCTCATGCATATAAGTCCATAAGGGACTAAACCATGTAAATAACTATGTTCTTTCTCTTTCTTTTACTTTCTTTAACCATGTTGTTCTAGTTATGTAACTTCCGACTTCTAATTTCAAAAAATTCAGTTCAGAATTGCTGGTTTTGGTGTTCTGCTTCTATTCAGTTTACCCATTACCCCTCACACCAACACTGAATATTGTCTTGAAATTGGAGTGAGGATACAATGACCTATTTGATCAATTAAATGAAAAATATTTTTATTTGAGTCTATTCAATGAAGAAATTTTTGTTCACTAGTTTTCATTTCTATTTGCATGATCAATTATTGAACATGGTGGGGGAATCTTAGATCTTTATTACTACGAATGCTATTTCAAATGGTTGTTCACATTAGGTGATTGATAGAATTACTTAGAATCTCAATTGACATCACCACATTAAATATATGTTGCACATGTAATGATGAATATCACATGATTAATCTACCATTGAACAATGCACAATGGTTATCAAAGATAATGTCGAGCATGATGATTGATTGAAGTCAAGTTGTTGGGAGATGTTGAGGTTATAGGTTCAAAACATAAAATATGATATTGACATGATGAATATGATTAAAGCATGGGTAGAAAAAAATTATTATTTTTAGATATTCATATTTGTAATCAATATTTTTTTATGAATTTCCAAGGACAAGTTTTGTTGTTCTATGGAAGATTGGGTATGAGTGGCTAATCAAAGAAGTTGAGTTCATTAAAGAGGAGGATTTACTCATAAAGGATAAGAAGAATGATTTGGTCAAATAATTAACATAAATAATAACTTTTCACTAAAGAGATACAAAATCATTTATTACAAGCGAAAAGATTGAATTAAAAGATAATCTAAATGATGAGATATTTTATTAAATCAATGTATGTCCCTTGCATTTTTCAATGCACACTACCATGGATTGGGGCATATGTGATGCCTACGTTTATCAATGTTAACCATAAAGCATAGACAAAAGGGTTTCCTTTATTAGTGTTAGCTAAAAACGCAGATAAAGGTAACTTTTATTAGTACAAAAAAAGTGTTGATAAAGGTATACCCTTTATGAGCACTTCTTTTAGCACTCATAAAGGTGGATTTTTATAAGTGTTATTCTTAGCACTGATAAAAAGATTTAAATAAAAAAATATTATTAATATATATAAAATTATCATATTTATATTCAATAAATAATGTTCATTTATATGAATTTATTAAAAAATGAATGTATTAATTTAATATAAATATGATATGTAAATATATATTTTTTAATAATTCAAATATATATATATAATTTTTTCAGAAAAGTATTTAAAAATGTACATATATATATATATATTTAAATAATTATAAAATTATAATAAATATATTTAAATAAATAATATTTTTATTATATTTATAATTATATAATTATATATTAATAAATATATATATATTTAAATAGATATATATATAATTATATAAATATATTTATATTTATATACAAATATTTATAAATAGATTTATTTATAATTATAATTATAAATAGATTTATTTAGAATTAGAATTATAAATATATATATGTGTGTGTATTTAAATAATTATAATATTATGATAAATAGATTTAAATAATTTATATTTATTATATTTATTATATTTACAATTATATATACGTATATATTAATAAATATATATAATTATATATATATATAATTATAATTATATAAATTTATTTATAATTATTTAAAAATGTTTATAAGTATATTTATTTATAATTATAATTATAAATATATAAAGATATATTTATGTATTTTTAAATAATATTTATATTATAATAAGTTTATATATATATTAATATATTTAAATTATTATATAAATATTATTTATATATCTTTTTAGAAAAAATGAATCTTATTTTTATAATTTTATATATATAAAATTATCAAATTTATATTAGTCAAAATGTTTAATAGTTTATTAATATACATTAATTAAAAAAATTGTATATAGTTAAAATAAATATAATATATAAATATTTTATTTAAACAATTATATAATTTGTAAGTGAATATATTTATTTAGATATATATTTATATAGATATTAAATAATTTAAAATATATGTACATTTATAATTTCATGTATGTATGTGTATGTATGTATATACATGTGTTTATATGTGTGTGTGTGTAGATGTGTATGTGTACATATGTATGCTTTTAATTCATGTAAATGTTACAAATTCACTTTTTAATTTTTTGGAAATTTATTTTATTTAATTTATTCATTTATTACTATATATTCATTAATAATGTTAAAAATATATTTAATCATTTTTTAATATTTATTTATACATATATTTATTTACAATACATTTAATATTTTCAATATGTCTGTAATTCATATGAATATTATTTATTCATTTTTATTTATTAAGTTTTAAAATTTAAAATGTGCTTTTAATTTATATAATTAATCTATTTAAATGATTTTTTAATTATTTTTTAATTCAAATATTTAATTATAAAATTTAAAATATATATAATTTTTTAAGAAGAATTTATGAAATTTTAAATAAATATATTTAAATATATTTAAATAATTAACAAATTGTAATAAATATATTTAAATAATAAATATATGTATTATATTTATAATTATATATTAAAAATATATATATAATTATATAAAAATACTTTTTAAATATATTTGTTTATATTTATAATTATAATTGTACAAATAACTATTTAATCCAAATGGCTCTATCATGGGTTTGGAAGCCAAACCCATGACACCAAATTTGTTAATTAAAGAAAATCATACAACAAAGGGAACATGTCAAACAAGACACAAAATTCCCACATTGAAAATAGGAGGTCACTTCCTGTAAATCTCTATAATTCCAAAATTCCTAGGATATCTACCTCTTCCTTTTGGGTTTAGGCCTCTCTGTTATGTCTATGCCCTTTGTGGAGACTAATATTCTTGATCCAATGAATATTCATATAATTCCTCCAACATGGAGAACATATTGAATTTCTAAGTAAATCCCAAAAGTCAATCTTTGAGTTGGGTCGAAAGTCATCTTCAATGTTAATTAACAACAAATTTTGGACTATTATATGATCACTATAACTGAATACATTCAGCTCTATCAAGGAAAAAGTGGCTTCAAGTTGTGTGAAAACCCATTCTACCTCCTCCTTACTGAAGCCTTCAAGATTCCGTTCATGTTCCTAGTACTACAGAGGAATGATACTAGTGTTTTTGTCCCGTACAATTTCACATTCTTCATCTGAGGCCTTGCCAAAATAAACATATGATTTTTTAGAAGATTATAGAAATTGGATGGATGATTCCATTCCACATTCTTAAGGTCATCAACATTTCTTGTTGGATGTTCTACCTGCAAGGGGGATGGATATGTCTGCACCATCTCAAATGCAGTCACACATGCTTTGGATTTCTGAGGGTTGAATAATTGGAAACCCTCTTTATCCATTAATATTTTATTACCATTTACTGGAGGTTATTTCTTATTCATCACATGAATGGACACCGCTAGAGGTGCCTTCTCAGGTCAAGAATCTTTATATAGACCCTTCTCTAACACACTATCAATAGGGACACCCCCTCTGGGATAAGCCACCTTGGGATAAGAATCTATAGGAGGGGCACTTACAGCCTCCTTGGATCTAAGCATGCTTGTCCAAGAAGTAGTAGGGTCATATTTCATTAGTTGTGGTCATTGATTTTTCATCAATGGGGGATTACTCCCCAAAGTAGTAGCATGTTCACCACTAAAAATTGAATGTGCAGGCATACCCACCTCAGGACCAACCTGTCCACCACTTTCCATCATAGCCTTATTAGAAGGAAATGAATCTGACAACACCTAAATACTGGTGGAAAAGGTTCTACTTCTCTTTTTGAGTTATTCTTCTATAGAGTCACCCCAACATCTCCCTTTTTACCCTTACAGCCACACTCATTAAATTAGTACTCTTCAATAAAGTCATCTCCATCCTCATGCTCATATGAGGATTTCCTAGAAGGTGAAACATCCACATGGGAGTCCTCTTTTCCATCCTCCTGTAGGCTCTGCTCTAATGAAATAACACATGAAGCTTGTATTTCATTACAAGTAAGTTTCCCCTAGTATAGTACTTCTCTTAGTTCAAGAATTCCCCCTTAGTCTGCAGCATGTTCCCTTCAAGCTTCATAGCCCCATCATCTACAATTCCTTCCCATGAACCAGTGTAAGAATGCTGAAGAGTTGTAGGCCAGTATATATAGTAGGATACAAGCCTACACCCTAGTCCTCATAGGGAGGATGCACCCCCTACACTAAAGACCTACCTTTTTACATAGTAAAAATATAACCTTGAACAACATCCATAGAATCATAAGCACTAGACACAATAGTAATAATGGAAGGGGGTCATTTCATCCCTATATTTTGAATCCTAGCTCACTATCCATCATTAACAGGGGGGACCCAAATCCTCAGGATTCCCATCCTTTAAATAATTTTCCACTATTTTGATTGGTTCCTTGAATTTTCAATGTTTAATCAAGTGACCCATTCTCTTTTAATTTGTTCACTTTAGGTTCCTGCAATAATTTCCAACCATACTCCTGATGTTTTTTCACATGGAGAAGAAGTTATAAAGCTTCTATAAAGAGATTTAAAATTCAATTATAAATTCCCCAACTACCAAAATAACCATTTCAATGAGGGGAGGAAGAATATCAACCTCAAAAAAGACACTAGAAAATTGGTAAGACCTTTCTTTCTCAGTATATTTGACAAACTTGATGGGGATAACAACCGTTGAGGCAATGTCCCGGAGATTCTTTGGGTTCCATAAAAAAAACTTAAGCCCTTTAACCGGAACCAGACCCAAATGATTGTGTTCTTGATTTTTTAGGGATTAAAGAACAAATCCCAGTCAAATATCATGAGTGTTTTAGACCTGAGATACACCATTCCGGACTCCCATGCCCTCAATTTTAAAATAGATAAAGGGATGACTATATGGAAAAATCATTTACCTATGGAGGTCAAACTCTAGTCTTCAAAACCCCAAATTGTCTAGAGATGATTGTGAAGTATGTCAATCTTCCATGGTCTATCAGGTAAAAAATGAGTAACTCAATAAATGATCGAGTGTTCACATTCCCTTATCTGATCAGGTAGGATCATATGGCCAGCCACAACGAAAGTGAGGGTGCCATTTTTAGCAACTTTGATGGAAGAGTTCTTAGCGTCAAAGAAGAATTTAATAATTAGATAGAAATATTTTTAAATATATTTATTTTGTGATTATAATAAGAAATAAATAAATATATATTTAAATAATTATAAAATTATAATAAATATATTTAAATAATAAATATATGTATTATAATTTTATAAATATGTATATTTATATATTAATATAAATGTAATTAAATATATATATATATATATAAATATTTAAATATATTTATAATTGTATACAAATATTTATAAATATATTTATATTATATTATGTGTTTTGGGGTACAATTACATTCCAACACACACACCACACATACACAGTTCTGAAAGGCTGGTCATAGCACCCTTAAGGGATAACCCGCCCAACCATCCACTTTATTACATTATATATATTTGGCCTCAAGTCCTAGTGGACATCAGTCTCATTACATTTCCCATAGGCCCACCATTGGATGGCCCAAAGGCCCTTCTTGCATCATGCATGCGCTACCACCTGCACATTATGCCAACATCACTGCCCCCTTGATGGCTCGAAGACCCATTTGATATGAATTGTACTATTACTATAGTACCCCACTACAGTACCCGTTATAGTACTCACACTATTAAAGTGCTACAGTGCCACTATAGTGCTTGTGATAGTGCTTCTATAGTAACTGCAGAAATTCACTCTGTAACACCCCAAGATTTTATGAGAAATATTCTTTGATGTATTTTGTTGTAAATTACACCAAGATTAGCTTTCTCTATATGAAACACCGTATTATCTTGTAGTATACGCAAACACTATTCTTGGCTTGTGTTGCATGCAAGATCGACCATCCTCAATAGCGTGTGTTGTACGCAATACCAAGTTTCACTGAACGATGATATATTATTATAATAATATGAAATAACTGTTATGAATAGTAGTAACTACATTTTTATTTTTCTAACATTATAATTCATCTTAAACATTTTATATAACATGGTATGAGAACAAAATAAATTTTTCGGGTAAAATAAGTATTTTTCAGAAAATAATGTTTTTCCACCTTTTGATGGCGCACCCATTTTAAATATAATATTTGAAAAGTTTATAAGTTCAATTTTAAAAAATAAACTTCTTATATTGAATCATGATTTAAAAATTTTCATTGAAAAAGTTTTGATATTTTTCTGACAACCTTTTTTATTTTGATGAATAGTAAAAACACACTAAATTTTACATAAAAACAACATTTTTCGTCAAGATACTTTATATGGTTAAATTATAATAGCAAATTGTTTTAAAGTATAAATAGAATATATTTTTACCATTTAATATAATTTATGTCATTAAAATTAATTTTACATTGAATTTGTAGGTAAAATCAATTCAATCTTTTGCAATATTTTAAACAAAAACCCATTTTTTTCACCAACGGGATTAATTTTAAATTAATTACAGCAACTTATGTGATTTGAATTTGTAGAAATGGATTTAATATTTGGAATAAGTAGGTAAAAATTATTTTAATAGGCTACTTTTTATTTTTGGGCATTATGAATAGTAACTACGGAAAATTTTATTTACCACTGTTAAAGGTAAATTAGGTAATTAAGGGTAAACATAATATTATAAAATTACCCTAAAACTTGTATTAATATAATTGGATGATTATATTTCGTCCTAAAAAATACTTGGGTCGAAATTGCATCCATTAGAACCCACTTTTATGTGATTAAGACTTTTAATTTATTTTATTTAAATGAAAATGAAATATGTCTCACTCAAACTTTAATAATTAAATTATTTTTAATATAAGGTTAAATTCAGTTATAAATACTAATTTTAAAGATAAAATGTTTTTCTTTATCATGGTAATTCATTTTTAATATTTAATAAATACATAATTAACTTAATAGCTTATACATTTATGATGCACAGATTATTTATTTTGTGAAAAATCAATAATATAGTTTTTATTAAACTAATAATACCCATAAAAGGCCTACATACCTAATAAAAACTTATTGGTAATGTAAATATAAACCATAATCATCTAAAAGTATAATTTTTGACCATTTGGAGCCTTATAAAAGCGATTATGACACTTATATTATTGTATTTTAAATGATGTCAAAGTTATCACCTTCATAATATAATAAATATAAAAATTTAAATGTTTTGATTTTAAGAATATAAATTAGAGTAAAAGTATTATTAAGGAATATATTATATTTATATGCATCAAAGAATTTTGTTTTTAATTTTTATGCAACAAATAAGTATATTAAATAATTATACAAAAATGTTGTAGTAATTATTTTATTAAGGAAAGTATCAAATAAATGGTTTTAAAAATATTAAAATAAATGTTATATGAAACAATTAATGTGCTCAATGAATTTTTTAGATTCATATGAAAAATTAGGAATCTGTTAAATATTTTTTTTGAATATATTCACTGTGTGGATTTTATTAAAATTCAAATAAATAAATAGTGTCAAAATTGACACTATTGATATTTTATAAAAATAACATTTTATTAAATTGTTTAAAAATCACAAAAAATATTTAACAATTAAAAATTTAAAATTATATGGTCTAAAATATCATAAAGTATCCAATTATGGACAATTCACAACACATAAGTAAGTATTCATAACAATTTAAAATTTTGGAATATTATTACCACAAATAAAATTAAATAGATTAAATAAGAATAAATCAAGTTTATAAAGTTTAAAAAAAATTCCCAACTTGTCTAAATTTTATTTTCTGATGATATTACAACCATATCTCATCTCATCTTTGAATTTGAGTCATTAATGAGGTTTTTAGGTGGGGTTTTAGTTTATTATGAATTAATATTTTAGAGGTTTCCAAAAGTGTCCCCTCCTCTCTTATAAAAGGGCACCTCCTCCCTCTCCAATTCACAACATTTTGAGCATTCAAGATCAGCCAAACCCTGTCCATTTTTCTTCTCCACTTACATATAAACATACTATAGGTCATGGTCTTCTTCAAAGACCAACTTTAGTGCCCTGAGAGGAGGTTTAGAAGAGACGCGTCAAAGAAGAGGTAATATCCTTTACCGATTCTTTCAAATTTATTTCTTCTTGTACTTGATATTATTTATTTGTTACATTATAAAGTAATAACATCAGTATAACTAATATACTGATATGTTTTTATAAAAATAAAACAACTATATTTCACCTTGTATCCATCCTGTGGAAAGTGAAATCACCGCACGTGCGTATGTACGGAATACCGTCTCCACGCCGTGGTGTAATCTTTTTTTCCACCACCACCTTACTTGGATGGGTATAATGGTGTAAAGAATAGATATATATGATTATTATAACATTATACTAATTCTGATATATTCTATCATCCACTACAATACCATTCAATAATTATGGGAATGATATCATCGCTCATGCGAACGTACGGCTTACCATCTCCACGATGCGATGTGATTCGTTCTACATGATCTTCATTAAACCATGATTATATAAAAGAATTGGATGAATAAATATTATATATATTATACTAATACCATTTTTTAAATTATTTATCTATAACCTAAAAATATTAATAATAATTTATTCGAAAAAACACGCATAAGAACATAAAGCAATGAACACTCGAATAACAAGAAGCAATGAAATATTACTAATAAGAATATAGGAATATGACCATATATGATATAATAACAATGAATATTGTTTTTCAATAAGTCAGTGACATTATTTAATTAATTATACAGGAGGTTCGGATATGTACAAAGCATATTGGACCTAAGGTAAGGGAAAATCTCACAATCTCATTTTTATCTGAGATTGTTTATACTTCAGAATTTACTAGGGAATATTTATCATCCACATCTATGTTTCTTCAATATGTAATATTATTTCTATACTCCTACATTCTTTTTAAATCAAAGTTTTCTTATTGGTGAATTTTTAGTAAAATATATGAAAGGAATCTTTTTTCATTTTCAGTATGATAAACTTATTAACTTTTCCAGAAAAATTACGGGAAGAATGTTTATTTTTAACTTATAAGGCATGAATGGATTTTTATGATTTCATATAACATTATTTCCATGAAGATTTTTTTACAAGATTTCAAGTTTATATTCATTTATCTTATTTTAGTTTAAAATTTTATGACATGTTGAGAAAGTAAAAATGTTTTTGAAGAAGAAAGGATATTTTCATTTGGAATGATGTTCAAGTGTTTTATTAAAATTATTTTCCATCTAAGATAATATAGGGTTCTGGTTCTATCCCTACTATTTCATTGATTTGATTATTTTATGATGTAATTATTATT
Source organism: Viscum album (assembly GCA_963277665.1). Lineage (NCBI taxonomy): Eukaryota > Viridiplantae > Streptophyta > Magnoliopsida > Santalales > Viscaceae > Viscum > Viscum album. Next base: position 1,663,611,058 of record OY728143.1, on the reverse strand, counting down.
ATGAATTCCTTTTATCTTATATAGATTATGTTATTATGGAATGATGTTTAAGAATCCCATTTTTTTACATGGGTTATGCTATGATGTATGATTTATGATTTTGTGGCACACATAAGAATGGTTTCATTATGAGATGGGTGGGACCTATATCTCCCTCTAATGAATTGGTTAAATATTTATATCTCATGATATAGACATGGCTGGAATGACAAGCAAATATGGTTCAGTAATATATGGATAGAACGACAAGTAAACCCAGTTCAGTAATGGACTTTGTCCCCTATGATGGTCTTGGCAGCAATGCCTTGACTACTATGGAAATCATAACATGTGCTTAATGTTTTTCCACAATTACATGTTTTATTACCATGATATTTTATCATGATTGATGTTTCTTTATGATATATGTCTTACGTACTACCAAGATTTATTTCACAATTCAAGATTTTGATGTTTAAACTTTATGTTCATGTTTTTCAGTTCAAATGTATATGGTTTGTTTTATTTTATCCATGCTTACCCTTACTGAGAATTTGAGCTCACCCTTTAAAGTTTTTCTTTTCCCTAGGATATAAAGAAAGTTTTTAGGTTAGAAAAAAAAAGTTTAATATCTTTATAGGAGATATTGAAGATCTTTCACCTTGATTAGAAGATTATGTTCCAAGTTTCCAAAGACACAAAACTATTACGGTCCTTGGGTGTCTATTTTTTTGTTATGTATTAAGTATTCTGAAAAATTAAAGTCAATTCCATGTATTTCAAGCTTTGGTTATCTACATTTGGTATCAGAGGAAAAGTTTAGTTAAACTTTGGAAACTAGGATGCGAAAACTTTAGTGAGATCCCTAGAGATATTTATAAGGTATGTCTAGGAATGTCTCTAATGTTAAGTATAAGTATAGGTTATATTACTAGAATTATGGTAATGATATTAGAATTAAACCTAAGATGATAGATATTGAAGGTCTTCCCCTTTTATAATGTTGTTTTCCTAGAATTATTTTTTCCTCTCACACTATTCTTTTTGGGTTTTAGAAAATGGCTGGAAACAGGAAGATTCATGTTAATGGATAATATGATGGACAATGGAATGATATTATTCATGATAAACCAAATGAAATGGGATTTTGAAGGTGAAACATCATTATTATGCCTAATCATCTATCTCATAACATGATCAATAATCTAAAATTTGGTATGTTTCCTAAATCGTCTAATAAGAGAAAGATAGAGTTTCATGATGATCATAGAGGAAAGAAAGTTCAATTTCCCTCATGTAAATCCTGTGGGAAGAGGCATCAAGAAGAATGTTTCAAAGGAACTGGAAGATGCTTTGGGTGTGGAAAATAAAGACACAAATCTAGTAATTTAAAAGGAAAAGGTTCATCTAACTCAATGGAAAAGGATAATGGTATTTCTAAGACATCAACAATGGTTAAATGTTTTAAATGTGGAATGTACAGTCACTATGCAAACCAATGCCCTAAGGGAAAATATCATGAAGAGAATTATCATGTTCGTATGGGTAGTATTTATATGGATGATGATGAAGAGACTACAAATGATATATGAGATGAAAGAAGTGTTGAGGAATAAAATGATGAAGCTCAGTTAGTGGTTTAAGAAGGTAGTGGAATGATTGCATGTTTATCAATTATAATGTATGGTACTATGGAATAATGAAAAATCTGAGGATTTTTACACTATTGTTTTTCCTAAAGTATTTAAAAGTATATGTTGAATGGTACTGGTAACCATGAAAGGTTATTCAGATATTTTTGTAAGGTAGATGATATGTTCATAATGAAAGGATAAGGAGATAATGAGATGTTTGATAGTATTAATGAGCTCATGACTGGTATAAGGACAAAGTGACTTCATGGTTTGATTATATAGAAATTTTGGGATTTTGGTATGTGGAAAGAGTTAACTTTTGACAGAATTCATGTTTTCACTAAGGTTTAATGGGTATTCATTTTTCAAGAGAATAAATGATTAATGTATTCACATGTTTGGAATGTGACCAACAACATGATATATCTTATGATATATGGGGGATAAATGATGGTATTCACATGCTTGATAGATGACCATTTTAGTAATAATTTTCTTTATACTATGAGATTGGATAGAAGTATTTTGGATAAGCCTAAATAATGAAATGAATTAAGTTGTACATCATATAGTATTGTTTAAGGCTAGAACTTTTTGATATTATTTCTGAAATGTTTTAGAAAAAGGACAACCCGTAGGATGGGCGACAACTCATCACGTTGGACAAGGATGCGGGAATTGAACCGACAACCGAAGTGTGGCAGGAATTTATTTCCAACAACTATCCTACAAGAAGTCCCTGGTTATTAGAAATTAGTTTTATTTTATTAAGTGGTATGATATATGAAGTATAAGTCCATTTTTGGAGCCTTATATGATTAATATCACCATATATGGACTTATGTATATTGAATAACTTTTGCTAACCTTTCATTTGAGACAGATGGAATAACCCATTATTCTATCACATGATCTTCTAAGACTTAACGAGTGAAAGAATTCAACTTCATTTCATTAATATATGAAGTGGAAATTGTTCAAGGAACGACCAGTAGTGAGATTGTACCAAAATCAAGTAAGTATTTATTCTAATTCAAATTATTAAACTTTAGGGAAATGAACTTGAAAACCAAAAATTTTGTCCTAGTACCCTCATATCCGATGAATCAGATGGTACCTTAGATCATCACAAATTTATGTCTTTGTGATTATTAGCTTTTTCGTAGCCATGTACTCTACCACTCTCCATCGGAACTTGATGGTTAGATTTCTCTTCCATATCCATGTTTTCACCTATGTTCTCATATGTGGAAACCAAGTGATGAGTTACTTTGGGTAATAATTATGTTTCATACTTTAGTTTTTAAAACAATGTTTCAGTATTCCTTTTTGCGATGTGGGTTTCTATGAAAGAAACTTTCAAGTACTGAATGATTTATAACCCCGAAGAATTTTGAGGGAGAAATTCATTTTAAGGGTGGTAGAATGTAACACCCCAAGATTTTATGAGAAACATCCATTGATGTCTTGTGTTATACTCTACACTAAGATTATCTTTCACTGTACGCAACACCGTATTAGTTTGTAGTATACGCAAACACTATTCTTTTCTTGTGTTGCACGCAAGAGAGACCTTCCTCAATAGCATGTGTTGTACACAATACCAAGTTTAACTGAACAATGATATATTATTATAATATTATGAACTAACCGTTATGAATATTAGTAAATACATTTTAAATTTTATTACATTATAATTCCTCTTACACATTTTGTAGAACACGGTATGAGAAAAAAATAAATTTTTTGGGTAAAATAAGTATTTTTCAAAAAATGCAGTTTTGTCGCCTTTTGATGGCGCACCCATTTTTAATATAAATTTTGACAAGTTTATAAGTTTAATTTTACAAAATAAACTTCTTATTTTGAATCAAGATATAAAATTTTCACTGGATAAAGTTTTGATATTTTTCTGACAATGTTCTTATTTTGATGAATAGTAAAAACACGCTAAATTTTACTTAAAAACAACTTTTTCATCAAGATAATTTATATGGTTAAATTGTAATAGTAAATTATTTTAAAGTATAAATGAATATATTTTTACCATTTAATATAATTTATGTCATTAGCATTAATTTTAAATTGAATTCATAGGTAAAATAAATTCAATCTTTTGTAATGTTTTAAACAAAAAACCTGTTTTTGTTCGCCAATGATAATAATTTTAAATTAATTACTGCAACTTCTGTGTTTTGAATTTCGAAAAATGGATTCAATATTTGTAATCAGTAGGTACAAATTATGTTAATAGGCTACTTTTTATTTTTGGGCATTATGAATAGTAACTACGGTAAATTTTATTTATCACACTTAAAGGTAAATTAGGTAATTAAGGGTAAAAATAATATTATAAAATTACCCTAACACTTGTCTTAATATAATTGTATGATTATATTTAATCCTAAAATATAATTGCGTAGAAATGGTATCTATTAAAACCCACTTTTATATGATTAAGACCTTTAATTTATTTTATTTAAATGAAAGTGAATTATGTCTCACTCAAACTTTAATAATAAAATTATTTTTAATATAAGGTTATACAGAATATAAATTCAGTTATAAATACTAATTTGAAATCTAAAATGTTTTTATTTATCATGGTAATTTATTTGTAATTTTTAAGAAATATATAATTATCTTAAAAGCTTATACATCAATGACACAGAGATTGTTTATTTAGTGAAAAATTAATAATATAGTTTTTATTAAACTAATAATACCAATAAAAGGCATAAATACCTGACAAAAACTTATTAGTCGTGTCAATATAAACCATAATCATCCAAAGGTCTAATGTTTTACCATTTGGAGCCTTATAAAAGTGATTATGACACTTATATTATTTTATTTTAAATGATGTCAAAGTTGTCACCTTCATAATCTAATAAATATAATAATTTAAATGTAGTGATTTTAAGATTATAAATTAGAGTAAAAGTATTCTTATGGAATATATTAGATTTATCTACATCATAGTATTTTATTTATAATTTTTATGAAACAAATAAGTATATTAAATAATTATACAAAAATGTTGTAGTAATTATTTTATTAAGAGAAATATTAAATAAATGGTTTTAAAAATATTAAAATAAATGTTATATGAACAAATTAATGTTCTCAATGAATTTTTTAGATGAATATGATAATCTGGGAATCTTTTAAATATTTTTTTAAATATATTCACTGTGTGGAATTTATTAAAATTCAAATAAATGAATAGTGTCAAAATTGACACTTGATATTTTATAAAAATAACATATCAATAAATTGTTTAAAAATCACAAAATAAATTTTAAAATTAAAAATTATATGGTCTAAAATGTCATAAATTATTCAATTATGGACAATTCACAACACATAAGTAAGTATTTATAACAATTTAAAATTTAGAATATTATTACCACAAATAAAATTAAATAGATTAAATAAGAATAAATAAAGTTGATAAGGTTTAAAATAAATTCCCAACATGTCTAAATTTTATTTTCTGATGATATTACAACCCTATATCATCTCATATTAGAATATGAGTCAGTTTTGAGGTTTTTAGGTGGGGTTTTAGTTTATTATAAATTAATATTTTAGAGGTTTCCAAAAGTGCCCCCCTCATCTCTTATAAAAGGGAACCTACTCCCTCTCTACTTCACAACATTTTGAGCCTTCAAGATCAGAAACACCCTATCCATTTATCTTCTCCACTTCCACAGAAACATACTAGAGGTTTTGGTTTTCTTCAAATACCAACTTTAGTTCCCTAAGAGGAGGTTTAGAAGAGGCGCGTTAAAGAAGAGGTAATATCCTTTACCGATTCTCTAAAATTTATTTCTTCTTCTACTTAGTCTTCATTATTTGTTTAATTATAAAGTAATAACATCATTATCAATAATATACTGATATGTTATTATAATAATGAAACAACCCTATTTCACCTTCTATCCATCCTACGGAAAATGAAATCACTGCACGTGCGTACGTACGAAATACCGTCTCCACGCCGTAGTGTAATCTGTTTTTCCACCACCACCTTACTTGGATGGGTATAATGGTGTAAATAATATCTATATATGATTATTATAAAATGAAACTAATTCTGATATATTCTATCATCCACTCCAATACCATTCAATAATTATGGGAACGATATCGCCGCTCGTGCGAACGTACGGATTACCGTCTCCACAGTGCAATGTGATTCGTTCTACATGATCTTCATCAAACCATGATTATATAAATGAATTCGATGAATAAATATGATATATATTATACTAATACCATTTTTTAAATGATGTATCTATAACCTAAAAAGATTAATAAGAATTTATTCGACAAAACACGCATAAGAACATAAAGCATTGAACACTCGAATAACAAGAAGCAATGAAATATTACTAATAAGAAGATAATAATATGACCATATATGATATAATAATAATTAATATGGTTCTTCAATAAGTCAATGACATTATTTAAATCATTATACATGATTTTCGGATAGGTACAAATCATATCAGACCTAAGGTAAGGGAAAATATCACAATCTCATTTTTATCTGAGATTGTTTATACTTCAGAATTTACTTGGGAATATTTATCATCCACATATATGTTTCCTAAATATGTAATATTATTTCTATCCTCCTAAATTCTTTTTAAATCAAATTTGGCTTATTGGTGAATTTTTAGTAAAAGATATGAAAGGAATCTTCTTTCATTTTCAGTACGAGATACTTATTAACTTTTCCAGAAAAAGTACGGGGAGAATGTTTATTTTTAACTTATAAGGCATGAATGGATTTTTAGGATTTCATAGAACATTATTTCAATGAGTCTTAATTTACAAGTTTTCAAGTTTATTTTCATTTAACTGCTTTTAGTTTAAAATTTTATGACATGTGTAGAAAGGAAAAATGTTTTTTGAAGAAGAAGGGATATTTTCCATAGGAATGAAGTTAAAGTGTTTTATCAAAATTATTTTACATCTAAGATAATATAGGGTTCTGTTTATATACCTATAATTAAATTTATTTGATTGTGTTATGATGGAATTATTTTTATGAAGTCCTTTTATCTTATATGGATTATGTTATGATGTCATGATGTTTAAAAATCCCATTTTTATTACATGGGTTATGCTATGATGTATGATTTATGATTTTGTGGAACACATAAGAATGGTTTCATTATGAGATGGGTGGGACCTATGTCTCCCTTAAATGCATTGGGTAAACATTTATATCTCATTAGATAGACATGGCTGGAACGGAAAATAAATCTGGTTCAGTAATACAGGGCTGGAACTGCAAGTAAACCTGGTTCAGTAATGGACTTTGTCCACTATAATGGTCTTGGCCGCAATACCCTGGCTACTATAGAAATCATAACAAGTGCTTAATGGTATTCCACAATTACATGTTTTATTCCCATTCTATTTTATCATGATACATGTTTATTTATGATCTATGCCTTACGTACTACCAAGATTTATTTCACAACTCAAGATTTTGATGTTTAAACTTTATGTTCATGTTTTTAAGTTCAAATGCATATGGTTTGTTTTATTTTCTCCATGCTTAACCTTACTAAGAATTTGAGCTCACCCTTTATATGTTTTCTTTTCCCCAGGATATAAATAATGGTTTTAGGTAAGAAAACAAAAGGTGAAGATCTTTATGGGAGATGTTGAAGATCTTTCACCATGATTAGAAGATTATGTTCCAAGTTTCCAAAGACACAAAAATATTACGGTCCTTGGGTGTTTGTTTTTTTGTTATGTATTAAGTATTCTGCAAAAGTAAAGTAAATTCTATGTATGTCAAGCTTTGGGTATCTACACACTCCCACTCGGATTTGAACCTGGGACTAATGCAAGATTACAAAGAGACTTTACCACTCGGGTAAGCCCCCAACAACATTTTAAATATATTTATTTAAAATTATAATTATAAATATATATATATTTACATAATTATGAAATTATAATAAGTATATTTAAATATTAAATGTATTTATTATATTTATAATTTTTTAAATATATATAATTATATAATTATAAAAATTTATTTTTAAATATATAAACATATTTATAAATAAATAAAAATATTTTTAAATATATTTATTTATATTTATAATTATATATATATTTTATTATTAAAATTAGATCCTTTTCAATGTTTTTTATCACTAATAAAGATACAACTTTATCAATGCTAGAATTTTAGAATTAAAAAGATAGTTTTATCATCACTTAATATTTTAGTACTTATAAAACTACTCTTTATCAATTATTTTTTGAAAGCACTAATAAAGATCTTCCAGATCCTATAAAAATAACCCAAACAGATTCTCCTCTCTCATGCCTCTAAGATTTCATGGGACTCGACTAATGCCGCTATTGCCGAACACTACTATTTTCTCTAGTCTTGGTCTTCATCAACATTCTCAATGAATCGCCCCTCTCCAAATATAAGGTATTTTGCACCTCATCTTCATGTCTTCCGCAATATCTGAGTGTCGAGAATTCCACAATGAGTTTTTATGGGGAAAACACTATTTCATGACCGTGTTTCTTCCCCCTATTTTACTTTCTTTATTTTCTTAATTCCTTTGGTTATTCTTTATTTTCCTATTGTTCTTATTCTTCACTGAAAAATAACTTCTAAATGTCACATAACCTCTAAAGTAAATCATTAATTGAAGTGGAGTAAGGGTTTAATGATTTGTGGTGATTGTTAGATTTAATCATGGGTTCCCCCACAAGTCCACACATTTTCATTGAAGCTGCAGAGTCTGCATCCCCACTATAGAATTGATTACCATATACTTAACTGCATCAAACTTTTACCTCCTCTAAATTTCTCTCACATCCCTAAGAATAGAAACATGTCCCCAATCTAATGTTTGAATTTTTTTTCTTATTTTATTTATTTTATTCTTGATTTTTATTTCCAATTTAAGTGTCTATTATTGTTTTTTTTTATGATTTTATTACTGTACCCTCAAATGTGATAATTTCAAATGCATTTATTTTATGTCTAAATTCTACACTAACAATCATCCATGAAATAATCACTTTCATATTGTTATCAAACTCTTCTCTTTGATATAATATTTTTCCTTTTCATGGAATTACTAATTTTAAAATGCCCATGAAAATTGTGATAATTATTCCATAACATATTGATTATCATCATTTTTCCTTTTCTTGGAATTACTAATAATGTGTGGTAAAAATTTGTTTGTTTCCACTATAATGATTATCCTTCACCATAGTAGGAAATTCCTAGTGTTTCATCAATGAGAAAATCAATTGCCTATTTTTATAGCCACGTGTCATCAAGACAAAAGTTTCTCATTTTCAATAAAATTTTAACGAAAAAATGACTGAATAATATTTTAAAATAATATTTTTTTATTTTCTATTTAGAATAATAATTCTAGTTTCAAAAATCTGGATATTAATGGGAAGATGGGGAAGAAAATTCAGAAGAAAATCTACATTTTTAGAACTGGATTTAAAATATTTTCACTAAAAATGGTGTGGTCCTAAATGAAACCTTTTTGTTAAAAAATTTAAAAACATATGTTATGTGATTATTCATTTTTTTTAAAACATAAGTTTTGATAAGGGATCATACCATGCAATCATATTGGTAGAATAGTATAAATCTCAATAATATAAGAAGATTGCCTTAATTTAATGGATATAGATTAAAAATTTGATGGTTCCTGAAGAAATGGTTTCATCTTAGTTAGCTTGACCATGTTTTATAACATTGTGATCAATTATGTGTATCTTAAAAATACGTTTTTGGAAAAATAAAATAAATATCTCACATTTCTCCTCTTCTACTTTGTGATATTAAATATTGAAAATTGTTGGGTATGTTCGGGTGGTTATCTCCCTCAAGATATATTTAATATTTTATTTTTTATGTTTTAACACTAAATAGAATATATTTTTATCCCGAATTTATTATATCCCTTAACATTCTTTTTTTTTACTTGGTAAAAACCAATTCAGAGAGGTTTTTATAGAATCAAATGTTATGGGTTAAGATGAATTAGGGATTTGTTTCTAATCTATCAAAAGAGGACTGTTAGGGTTAATATATTAATTCTAGATGTGATATTTCTCTATGGAATAATAATTAAAGTGGTAGGGTTCTTCTATACACTAATTTTTGAGAAGTTGTGAATATTTAGATGTTGAATTTTAGAAAAAATAATTTTAATAATTTTAAATTGATTTATAAAAGTATTTAGAGTGGATGTAAATATTTATTTTTTATGAGTAACATTATTGGAAATTATTTATGGATTTTCCTAGAAAGTGTGTGTATTTTAAAAAAAATGTGGAATTCTAAGGGTGCATCTTTCATAGTGGTGGATGAATTTATAATTCAATTTTTCTATAAGAATCATTTTCATTATTATATTTTATATTTTTTAATAATTTACAATCATTTTTCTTGGTGACATTATTACTTCTTTTATGATTAATTTTTAGTGATCATTTTATTTTTCATGTTTATTAGAACCATTAATCAAATTTTATTCATTATATTTGTTTTTTATGTTGAAAATATTTTAAAAAAAATAGTTTCTTTTTTATTTATGAAATCATTATTATTTTAAATAACTATATTTTATCTTATAAAAATGGTTTTCAAATAATATAGATTTTATTTTTTATATTCCTATGTAAATAGATTCATAAAATAGGTGAGATAAGCTTCTCAAAGGGGGATGGATGCTGTTAATATTTTAAAAGATTGGTTCAAAATGGAAAGGTATTGGTTTTGAAAGTAGTGAGTGAGTTTTATAAGGTTGTATGAAAATGAATTCGATGATTTATTTTTGAACAAATTTTTTTTAAATGGGTAAAATGTTTGTTAAGAATTGATTTTAAATAAAGGGTAACATGTTTTTCAGTAATAAAAATCATTTTTAAAAACTAATAAAAAGTGTCCAAATTATTTATTAGGTTAAGATTCATCAGTTTTTTATAATGTAAATGTAATTTTCAGGGTAAATTATTGGTTTTAAATTTAATAAATTAGATTTCTATGATGTTTTAGAATGAGGATTATATTTTTAATTTCAAGTATAATATAAATAAAGGATATTTTAAATTTCACATTGACTTTAAAATGGAGTTTTTTTTATTTGAAATTGGTGTGAATATATTCATTATTTTTTATAATGTAGTATTCTATATTAGTACTTTTAATTTGTCTCAACTAAAATTTTATTATTTTTTTCAAAAACAACATTTTATTTTGTAGAATATGGTACATTATGTTAATGGTGAATAAAATTCTTCTAAAAATAATAATAAATTGTTCCCCATAAAAATTCCATACCATTAGATCATCTATAAGGAGAAATTACAATCCTTCTCTACTTTTATTATAAAACTTTTAAACATAATTAAATCCTATGATTTATCTCTCACAAAGAAAATAGATTTATTTTATATAAATTTATCATAATGGAAATAATATCCATCATAATCCAACTCCCTCAACCATGAACTCATATGAAGATAAGTGCTACTAAAATTCAGTCCTCATACTAGAAATCCATTTCCAATTCATGGAGTAATTAAAGACTTTCTTTTAATGTTGAAACTGCAATGGATGTCTCGACATTTGTGTATATAAGACCATTAAGGTGATCCTCCTCACGGTCTCACCAATCAAGGATCCCCTTATAGGGATGAAACTGATGTTGTGGATTTTTTTAACTTTATACTGAAAACTAAGAAATGTTTTATGGTACTTATCCAAATCCCCATCCTAGTAATATTTAGATTTAAGGAAAAAATTATCATCCTCATCGGCTTTATCTCCCGAAAAGTTATTATTTTATTTTTTTCATAAAACTCATCCCCAATCTATTATGGACAAGAACCTATGTTACCTAAACTACCCTGAGCAATAGGCATCCCATACTAGATATTGGTGACCATTGGGGATGAATTCAAAGGATAACACTTGTCACCATTGGAGTAGTTCTTTTATAAAATTTAATTACTCATTTCCTTCAAATCATTAAAAAAATATTTAAAACATTCAAATTTCGGGTTCCCTTTATTTGAATGGCACCTTTTTTTTAATATTAATGTTACTGAATCAAGTAGGATGGATATGAATCGAAAATGGATGGATGTTAATCGTATAAAAAAGAGTATAAAGACGGGGTGAAATAGTTCATCAAGTTTGTAAAAGATCATGCATATGTCCCATCTCAAATCCTTTCTTATGGTTAAACTATTGTTATTCAAGACTAATTAGTCTAGATGAGTTGGAAAAACACATTATCTAACATAGAATTGATCACAGTTATAAATGTTAGAGTAAACACAAGGAAAAACTGAATAAATCTAGTGACTGGGATAACACTATGTTTTATGGATCATATTATATTATTACAAGTGTGAAAAATAAACAAGATAGTATCGAGGATATTATTACAAGTTTTAATGATGATGAAGATCATACTAAAGAAATGAAAATAATAGTTAATGATGAACTTTGTGATTGTCGAAAATTGTTTAAGAAGTTAAAGAGTTTTACAAAGATGTTGTTGTATGCTGATTATACTAAATATACAACATTTCTAGTCATACTAAATCTTTATAATTTAAAATATGGATAAAAATGGTGTGATTCATTTTTATTGAACCACTTTCTCTCTTGAATGATATTCTACTAGAATATAATGAGCTTCCTAGACGAACATATGATTCTAAACGAATTATATGTTCAATGGGTCTGATCTCTAAAGGAATACATGCTTGTCCAAATGACTATATATTGTTTCTCAGGGCTAAAATCCCTTAAATAATACCCAAAGTGTGGTTCTTCTTAATACAAGAAAGATGAATCGGGTCCTACAAAATTTTTATGGTACTTTTTAATCATTCCAAGGTTTAAGTTCCTATATATAAGTGATGAGAATATAAGGAAATTGACATATCATACAGATAAAATAAACAAATATGGGGATCTTTGTCACCCAAAAAAAATCTCCTCAATGGAAGAGAATTGATCATGAGTATTCTGAATTTGGAAATGATCCGATAAAATATCATCTTGTGCGATCTACAGATGTAGTGAATCCTTTTAGTTTTCAAAGTAGCACTTATAATACTTGGCCGATTATATTGGTAATTTATAACTTCCTCTATGGTTATGTTTGAAATGAAAATAATTTCTGTTACCTATGATTATATCAGGACCAAACCAATATGGTAGTGATATTTATGTTTATTTGACTCTATTGATTGGATATTTGAAATTGTTAGGGGATTTAGGTGTTACATTGTATGATGCTTACAAAAATGAGGATTTTATTTTGAGATTCATGTTTTATGGGATGATAAATGACTTTGGTGATTATAAAAATATGTTAGGATATAGCATTAAAGGAACTCTAGGAAGTCCCATTTGTGAACAAGGTACACATTTAATTAGGTTGATACATTCATTGAATATTATGTTTCTAGGATATTTTTACCCTAATTACATAATTATAAATCTGTTATTGAATCATTATATGTGAGTTTAAAAGAAAATAAAACACTATTTCCGCTAATATTTGATCAAATCTTTAAAAAGTAAAAGATATGGACACTAATTTGGTAAACATTTTTTGAATAGCCTTATGAAAATTAGTTGAAAAAAGTGATATTTTTTTTTGAATTACCATAATGGAATTGTTTGTAAGTCAAGGATTTTCTTGATGTTATCCATGATGAAAAAAATGAATATGATAGTGTCATTGTAATATTACTAAATGAACCTGAAAAAATAGAGGATGTAATTAACGATATGTTAGAGATGATTGGCATGGTAATATGGGAATATTTGGTTCCAGTGAAGGGTGAAAAGGTAATTTTCTTCCTCCATATACTTACACTCTTTCTAGGAAGGCGAGATATCAATTTTGGATGTTCTTGAATTATGTAAAGGTTCCATATGGGTATTCATTGAATATCAAGAATATCATTTCAATGACTGATTTAAAGTTAAGGGGTCTATAATCACATGACTTTCATGTTTTGATGCAAGAGCTAATGCATGTATTTTTACGTTGTATTTTTTCCAATAATTCCTATCATACATTAATCAATATATTTTATTTTTGAAATTTATATGTAGTAAAGTTATAGTCCCGATGAAATTTCCAACTATAGAAAAGTAAATTGCTATCATATTATGTGAATTGATAATGTTCTTCCCACAAGTATTCTTTGATATGATAGTTCACTAGATGGTTTACTTGGTAAGATAGATTCGACTATGTGGTCTTGTACATTAAAGATGGATGTACCCCATTAAATGATATATTAATATTTTGAAAGGGTAAGTCAAAAATCGATGTCTGATAGAAAGTTATGTTGTATAGTGATATATTGTTAACGAATTCATTGAATTTTGTACCAACAACCCATATGGTGTCGAAATCATTGGTCTACCAAAATATAATTGCACTGTGTGTCTTGTGGGTGAGAGAATTTTTTGGAATAGATGTTGTCACAATGACTATTACAGATCAGGATTAGGCCCACCATTATGTTTTACATAATAGTTTAGATGTTTCCCCATATGTTGAAACCCACAAAGAAATTTTTATGAATTTGATTTTAGAGTTGGTGTCCTAGAACCAAATATTTTTACTTTGATTACATGAATATTTGATGTATTAAATATTAAATTAAAAATATTATTACATATTATTCATTCTTCTGCATGACTTTAATGTAATAATGTCCTAGAGTATTTGTCGCATTGATAATGTTATATTAGATCACCGCTAGGATGAGAACCTTGAAGTGCTATTAAAATATTCTTAATATAGTTCTATGGTTGGATAACTAACTATGATGGGACACATAGTATATAGACCATCTGGTGTGAGTACTCATAAGAAGATGAGACTTCTTCTCATAAAGTTCACACTTGGTAATCTTCAATACAGGAGATTATGAGAATAGACCTACCAATAGTAATTCCTCATGTTTTGGTTTCATTGGATATTCCTATCTACAAGCATGTGTAATGGTCCTTAGACTTTAATATTATCATTAATTCATGTAATTACTCATACACTTAGATTTGGTGATGAAAACCATCAGGCCATATATTGGTGGGAGGTAGGTTTTTTAGGGTGTGTCATGAATTACATGTTATTGATGGATAAGTCAAGGAAATATTTTTCACTTCCATCTCTATGAAATTTGATATATTATCCCTTTTAATTAAATAGAACTATCTTCCTAAATTCCATGTCCATGGTGTAACGAAGAGTTAATTTTAGATTGTTAAACACTGATGTGTCATTCATATAGGATGATGAAACCATCATGAACCCTTTTTGATGAGATATTATGACAAAGGGATTATATTATACAATGATCATTCATATGTGGTTTTTTTCATTGTTACTTTAAGTTCTTTCTCTTGGGTGCCTTAACCCATTGTTAGACAGTAATCTTGGACTTTAGGCAAGCCCACCTAATGCCAACGAGAAAAAATCCTCGAGGGTCACACACTATGTGTTTTTGTTCATCTCAATTAAATTCTATTTGAATTTAATTAATGGAATACATATTATTCTCAATACTGATGAATAATTTTATTCAATTTATATTGATCGCATAAATTAAATAAATATTTATTCATCTGATTGTGAATAAAATATATTTATTTATTTTATTGAATATTTAATAAATATTTATTTACTATTTTGTGAATAAAATATTTATTTAAGAGAATAAAATTTTAATTTAGGTTTTCAATAAATGCAATAGGAGTTATAATAGACCAACACCGTGTCCCATGATAAAATAATTATTTACGAGCCAGTAAATATTATTTATCAATTTTATGAAAGTTATCACACCACAAAATAATAATATTATTATTATTATGTGGCATGGGATTTCATTAATGGTTACAATTATATTTAATTTTTGTTATGCAATTAAATTTTTTAAAGAAAATCATAACACTATAAGTAGATGATTATTTCTATTATGTAAAACATTTGAACCCAATTCTAAATTTTGGGAATAGAAAATTGTTGTGCCGAATGAGTGAAATCTTTCTCGACTCCTCATCCTATCTCTCTCTTGAGAATGAGAAACCTAAGAGAGAATTTATTCAATATCAAAGAACGAGCGACCAAGAGTGAACAATGCAAGACATTTGATTCACTGCACAAGCACCCGAGGAATGGGTGGAGTTTTTTGAAGACTATTGGAGCACATGTGGATCACCACTAGAGATATTCTATCATTAGATCATCACAAGTGCAATAAAGGTAATTCAGAAGGTCCTTTTTTGATGATCATCAATCATCAATGAATAACGTTCCTAAACCCGAGTATTTATTTCTTTAGATATTAAATAAATTAATTATAAATTTTATGTGCAAGATCCTCGCTCTTGGTTTGAGGCAACAATAAATTTATCTCCCTCCAATTCAACACTTCCACTACACCTAGAACTAACAAGTGGTATCAGAGAGGTCACATTTAAATTTATAATTATTTATTTGATTTTTGATCTATGTGAAATCATGGATATATTTTCATTTCATTTTATTCATTATTTAATCTGATTTGAATTAACATGTTATCGACATTTTAATCATGTTCATTCAGTGTTTAATTTTCTTATAGATTTAAGAACAAATGAAGAATGACCATATATTCTATTGAGAAGTTTCAAATCTTTGTCCAGTGAAGCTAGGTTACACGGCATGCGGCTGAAGCACACATCGTATAACCATGTGCATTATATCTAGATACACCGAGTAATTATAAACATGAATTTCTTTTATTTCACACCATGTGTTAACAGGGCCAACCTAATATGTGGAAAACATATATAGGGTGTGTAGCTGGAATGTACACACTTTGTAGTTTAGCCGAGTTAATACCCCAAATCCCCAGGCGTGTGACTTGGATATATGGAAACTGAGGTACATGGTATATAACTTGATGTACATTCCATGTAGTCTCCCATTAATGGAAAAAATTAAAATTATATTAAATTTGAAAAATTGCAGCATTAAAAGCTTATTTTATTGATTGGCACACCATTGTGTGTTTGAAAATTTAATAATGGTTTTAAATAATTTTAAATACACATTTAATTTACTATAATAAATATTTAATTAATGGTTCTGCTGTTTATTTTCCATGAATCCAAAATTGATGGGTATATCTAATTATGTTTGGATGATCCTTAAGATGAAAAGGAATTAATTTATTTATTTATTTATTAATACAACTATGTTCATCTGAATAATAATGAAAAAATAAAGAAATGACTGATAACCAGTTACTTTTTTCATATTTATTTCATGTACGACCAATCATGAGCTTGAACAGGACCTATGTATGTGTTGGAATTTATTTAATTAAATTTAATTCATGATTCTGAAATTATTTAATATTAAATTAAAATATGGCATGTGATTCATCCCTCCCTCCATTATTATGTAGGACCTGTGTGTACAGGGATATTTATGTAATTCCCTTTAACTAATCATTTGGTTCCCCTCACTTGCATGTGAGTAATAAATATTTTTAATTAATGGATAATCACATGGAACATGGAGATGGTTCAAGACGGAACCATAATGGAACCAACTTAGTGATACATAGGTGGATATGTGGAATTTTGTAGCTCATGCTAAGTCTGGAATAAGGATTTATTTCTCTTAGGTTATAGGTTGATTTAATGTCCTCTCATTAAATCAACCATTAGATAAGATCATGATCAGGCCATTTAATTAATTATTTATTTTCTGTGTAATGAATTAAAATTATATTTATTGATGCAAGACCATGATGACATAAATTAATTAATATTAAAAGACAAAATTGAAGAAAAAAAATTGATGATGCATAAATTTTTTATCCAAACATGGTTAATTAATTAAGTAAATATCCCCTTAAATATTAACAAGACATGTAAAGGATAAAACAAGATAAAAATTTATGCATAATAAAATAAAATCCCTCAATCTAATATTATGTCAGACTAAGCCTTTCGTTACTTGATTAGGAACAAAATTCAATAGAAATATGTGTTTGACCAACCCTTATTGGGACACTTGATTTTATAAGGGGATTTATTATAAAGGTTTGGGGTTGACTTAACCATTTTACATCAAGAGTAGTATCCCTTTCTATACTTGGTGTAAATTAGAGTCAAGTGTTGAGAAAATCCAAGTCAGGATTTCTAGATTGGGGATTCCACTCAACGGATCATGGAACTGCTAGCCTGTAGTTGTAAAAGACTTGTCTTCCTAAATACCTTAAAAATAGTTTGACCAACCCTTCTTGGGGTTATTTTAAGGGGAATATGGATCCTTTCAACTATATTGTCTCAGTAACTAGACATTCCAAGTTTAATGGTGAGGGATATTGAGACTTGATAAAATAGTGGGATATTTAATAAAATCAATTAATTTATTATTTGTCACAAAATTTATAATCAATAAAAGTACTAATAATCCACTCTTTTAATTATAGAATAAAATGAAAATCTTATAATCCACACTATCCCTATGATCAATATTGGATAAATACAATCTCCTCACTGGTAGTAACTTCCAAGAATAATTTAGATGCCTTCTGGTTGTTCTATGCCAGGAATAGAAATCTTACATACTAGAATCCTCAATTCCTGATATTCCTACTCAAGAGGCAAGTAATGAAGAGTTCCTAGTCTAAAAAAAATATATGAATGATGCGGTCGATGTTCAATGTTTGATTCTTTCATCTATTTCTATTGAACTCATGAATTCTCATGAAAACATGGATGTGTATATCATACTTGATCACCTTTGTGGTCTTTACCAGGAGAGAGCTAGATAGGAACGGTTTGATATTTCCAAGGTTATCTTTTAGAGTAATCTTGGAGAGTGGTCCTTAGTTGGGCCTCACAAATTTACGCTCATTGGCTACATTGATCACCTAGAGGTTCTAGGGTTTAAACTCCCCAAAGAAATGGGCACTGATCTCATTCTGGAATCACTCCATCAGAGATTATCTAGTTTTTTTGTGAATTTTAATATGAACTACATTGATAAATCTCTTCCAGATCTTCTTATCCTCCTTCACCAAGTATAAAAAATATATGAAACGTGAAAATCCTTTTATCCCTATTGTGAACAAATGGAAAGGTAAAGCAAAGATATTTACTCCCAAAGATTATTCATGCCCTTCCAAGAAGAAGAAGATCAAAGGGGAAGCAAGGGAAAAAAACTTCTTTTTCCTATGTGGAAAGAGGGGCCATTAGAAGAAAAGTTGCACCCAGTTAAAGAAGAAAATGGAATACTTAGGTGCATTTGTTAGTAAGTGAAATTTAACTATTTCTACAAATTGGGTATTAGATATAACTTTTGGTGCTCACATCTATATTCAAATATAGAAACCAATTAGATTCATAAACATTGACCAAGGGGAGGTAGATCTATGAGAAACCCACAGAGCTAAAATTGTTGTTGTAGCTATCAAGGACTACCAACTCACATTTCCAACCAGAATGATCTTGGTTTTAAAGGGTTTTTATTATGTTACTTTAGTTACCAAAAAAATTATTTCTATATCTGGTCTTGATACAGATGGACTCATTTTCAAATTTGGAAATAAGTTTTTCTTATTTTATAAAGATATAATTTGGTATGGTGAGGCATTAATACATTACGGTCTTTACGTGTTGGATTACATGAAACAAGTAATGGAAATCAATAATGAATTTACTTCACATGAATAATACCACATCCAACTTTGGCATCACCGGCTAGGTCATGTAAGTGAAAAATACTTGACAAAATTACATCAATATGGATATTCTGATTCTTTCAAACTAAAACCACTTGGTGTATGTCACACATGTTTACAAGGAAAAATGACCAAAGTCCCATTTAGTGAGAAATGTAAAAGGGCTAAAGAGATTCTTGAATTAGTTTATTTCGATGTGTATGGACCATTTCCTATTGAATCAAGGGGTGGGTACTCATACTTCATAATTATTATTGATTATTTTAGTAGATATGGATATATTTAATTAATGAGGTATAAGTTGGATTATTTGGATAAATTCTATGAATATAATAATTAAGTTGAGAACCAACTAGGTAGGAAGATTAAGGAACTCTACTCGGGCCATAATAGAGAATATCTTAATCAATACTTCATTGATTACTAATGGGAGTTTCGGATCCTATCCCAACTCACACCACCTAACACACCTTAGTGGAATGGTGTACATGAAATGAGGAACCGCACCTTGTTGGATATGGTGAGATCAATGATGAGTCATGTGATTCTTCAATTATCCTTTGGGGTACATTCATTACAAATAATGGCACACATACTAAACCAAATACCAACTAAATCTATAAATGGTATTCCATAAGAATTTTGGAATGGAAGAAAACTCAAGTTATTGAATTTACATGTGTGGGGAAGTGAAGCATTTGTTAAGGACTATTTTGGTAACAAACTTGCACCCTAAGGCACAAAGTTTAACTTTATAGGATACCCCAAGGAAACAACGGGATATTACTTATATGACCCCTCAGACAAAAAGGTTATTATGGAAAGACATTCCATATTCATTTAAAGGTAGCACATCTACATAAGAGATAGTGGGAGAAAGATAAAATTTGATGAAGTCAAGGACCAAGGCATACAAGAGTTGGTACATGATCTGATTCCTCAAATCCCCATAGAAGAAGAAATTGTTCCAAAGAAACAAGTACTACATAGGATTACAAGAGAGGTTATAGAACCAGAATAGTGTGGTATTCTAGTTACTAAGTATGGTGACTCATTATTAGTTTATAATAATGATCTTCTAACCTAAAATGAAGCAGTAAGTGGCACAGATGTTTCCAAGAGAAAAAACACATGAATTATGAAATAGATTCCATATACCAAAACCAAGTATGGATTTTGGTAGATCCTCTGGTGGATGTAAATCCAATTGGTTGAAAATGGTTATTCAATAAGAAACTGTACATGGAAGGACAAGTTATTACCTATAAAGAGTGACTAGTTGAAAAGGGTTTAAACAAAATCAAGGTATTTACTATGATGAAACCTTTTCACCAGTTACGATACTTAAATCCATCAGAATTATACTTGACATTACAAATTACCATGACTATGAGATTTGGAAAATATAAGTAAAAACATCCTTCCTTAATGGGAACCTTCGGGAAGATGCCTACATGATACAACTTGAAGGGTTTGTGACTCAAAAGGATACCAATGAGATATGAAAGTTGTAAAAATACATTTATAGATTAAAGAAATCATCCAGGTCATAGAACATTCATTTTTGATGAATCCATAATGAAATTTGGTTTTATAAATAATGAATATGAGCCTTGTTTCTATAAACAGTTTAGTGGGAGTGCAGTCAATTTATTAATAGTATATATTGATGACATATTACTTATTGGAAATGAAATACTAGTCTTACAGTTTTTTAAGGAATGGTTGAATAAATGATTTTCTATGGAAGGACTGGGAGAGGCAGCATATATTCTTGGGATCAAGATATATCCTGGTATATCTAAGATGTCTCTCATCCTAACTCAAAGTACATACATTGATAATATACTAAATATATTCGGTATAGAACAACCTAAGGGTGTACTATTTCCCGCATCACATGGAATTCATATTTTAAAGAAAATGTGTCCTAAAACCCTTGAGGAAAGAAATAAAATGGAAAGGATTCCATATGAATCTGCAATTGGGTCAGTCATGAATGTTATATTATGTACTAGACTAGATTCCATCTATGAATTAATTGTGGTAGGAAGATATCAAGATGATCCAGGTGACCACCATTTGATGATAATCAAGACTATTCTTAAGTATCTAAGGTGTACTAAGGATATGTTCCTTGTTTATGGGGGAGATAAGGAACTATTCATCATAGGATATGCATATTCTAGTTTCCAAATTGATCAGGATGACATGAATTCACAAATGGGATACATCTTCCATTTAAATTGGGGAGTTGTGAGCTGGAAGTGATAAAAGCATGTTTTGGTCATATATTCTCTAACAAAGTTTGAGTATATTACGAATTCTGAGGACACTAAATATATAGTTTAAAATTAAAAAAAATCCAAGATATTGATGTGGTACCTATAAGTAAAGATACCATCACTCTCTGTTTTGATAATACTATTGAGGTGGATCTCGCAAAAGAACCAAGGTCACATCAGTAGACGAAGCACATTCTTAGGGATTATCATCTCTTAAAGGATTTTTCTTAGAGAGGTGAGGTTTCAGTTAGTAGTTTTTTTCACATAATACAGTGTGGGGGACCCCATGAATAAGGCCTTGACTTGGAAAAAATATGATTATCATGTGAGGTCTAGCAGACTGAAAGTCATAGGAATTTGGCTCTAGTCTAAGTGGGATTTTGTTAGATTTGGTATCCTATAACCAACCATTTTCACTTGGATTAAATAAATATTTGAGGTATTAAATATTAAATAAACATCTTATTACATATTTTTTTACCACTTGGTTTTCATGATCCCAAAATCATGAGATTGTTGGCCTTCTAGTTTCCTAAAATCATGAGATTATTGACCACCTGGTTTTAATGATCCAAAAATTATGTGTTTAATACTACTAATGAATTTCATTTTTACCTATAAGAAATCTATATTCTGAGATTAGGTGAAAAAAATTTATAATTATGAGACATCGTTGGTCATGAAACACCACTAGGACATCACACCATTAGACTGCCATACCATTGGATTAAAGAGTTGACAGAGTATGAGATAATGTTAAGTTAGACATTGTTGATCGACACATCACCAGGATGTCATGATATCAAAATGAAAAAATGGAAAAGTACGAGATACCGCCAGATGACACACCATCTATTACACACCATCATACTCATAATACTAACACTAAAAATTTTACTAAGTCCGATACATCGTCAAAGCATACACCGTTAGTTGTGACACTGCCAGTGTCACACCACCAGCTTTTTGAAATATTTACTAAGTCGGAGACACTTCCAAAAAAACATAATTCCAAATCAATATACCATCAATATTATATGGCCAGTATCATTCTTCTAGAACATGAGACACGGCCAGAACATGAGATATCTCCAGAACACAAGACATGGCTAGAGCTTAAGACATCATCACTATTTATATTACTTTAATTATTTTGTTTTGAATTAGATAATTATAATTTCTATATTTATTAAATTTAATACCATTTAATATTTTAATGATCATGCCTTAAATGTCTGACAAAAATCTTGTTAGAATGAGGAGTACAAGAAAGCATCTTCAGATATTCTCATTGCTGCTATTGTTGATAAAAAAGTGCAACACACTTCATCATTGAGTAGTGGATAAGAGAGAGAATGCATGAAAGACATAGAAAAAGATCTTGAACGACCAAAATATATCAATATAAACCTATTTAAAATAAAAAGATCTGACTTGTTGTGAAATCTTGATGAGGAAGATGAACCATATCATCTCATTTAGTGCTTTATTCTAGTTAGAAAACAGGAGTTTGCGATGCTCTATTTTTTTTGAAGATTTCAAGGAAAATGTGACTAGAGATTTATTTTTGAACCAAATCAAGAGTAAAAGGATTCATTGAAATAGACCAAGCATTTATAAACTCTCTACTCCTAGATTTCTTGATTATTTTTATATTTTATTATATTTCAAAAGTGTGTGATAAACTTTATTTTATGTATGCACACTGTCTCCTAATCTAAACTAGAAGATACAAGATATATTATCAGCAATTATTATTTTTTCCCATGGATAAGAGTAGTATAGGTATCTATGTGGCCTTTTTATCTTTATTCTCATGAATAACAATGGAAGAGTTCGTGTGTGACCTAAAAAGTGTTATCTGCTATAAAACCCAATCCGAGTTGTGGATCATCTCTTTATTTTATATAAACTACTTGGTGGTGGGTGATCACCAAGTGGGGAGGACTAAGTATCAACTTGAGACTAAACCTCTTGTATTAATTTTTTCTTCGTTGTATGTTTTTAATTTTTTTTTACTTTGTTTTTACATTAAAATTGAATATTTTTTTAACTATAAACAAAATTTATACTTTGATAGTTTATCTAAATTTGTGTTCAAATAGTATTTCAGTCAAGTAAATTGATTTCAAAGGATTCAATAATATTATATATATTATTCATCTAAGACCTAATAAATCTTAAGATAAATATTTAGAATGATTAAGATATATATCATACTACTTATTTTGGTAAACTGGGTTGTTTTTTAATATTGGGGGGATTTCAAATAATCCATTTTAGACTAAAAGTTTTATTGGGTACTCAATTCACCCACCCCCCCTCTTGAGATACTCACTCCAACCAATAATATTGTTCATTGTTCTACATGACTTTAATTTAATAATTTCCTAGAGTATTTGTCACCTTGATAAGGTCACGTAGTTCCCCTCTATGATGATAACATTGAAGTGCTACGATAATATTATTAATATAGTTCTGTGGTTGGATAACATACTATGATGGGACACATAGTATATATATCATCAAGTGTGAGTACTCGTAATAATATGATACTTATTATTATAAAGTCCGCACTTGGTAATCTCTGTGATGGGAGATTATGAGAACATACCCACTAATAGGAATTATGTATGTTTTGGTGTCATTTGATATTCCTATCTAAGAGCATGTGTAGTGGTCCTTATACTTTAATATTATCATTATTGAAAGTCACAACTTGAGCACTTAGATTATTTGACAAAAAATTTCACGACATATGTTGGTAGGAAGTAGGGTTTGTTGGGTATGTCATGAATGACATATTATTGATGGATAAGTCAAAGAAGTATTTGTCCCTTCCATATTTATGGAAGTTGATATTTCATCTCTTTGATTGAAATACAACCATCACCCTAGATTCCATGGCCTTGGTGTAACAGTGATTTTATTTCATATAGTCAAAGAATGATGTATTGAGCATATAGGTTGATGACATCATCATGAAACCTGCTTGATGAGATATTGTGACAGAGGGATTATATTACATAGTGAGTGTTTGTATATGGTTTTCATCATTGCGACTTTAATTTCTTTCTCTTGGGTGCCTCAACCCATTTCTAGATAGTAATCTTGGACTTTAAGAAAACCCACCTAACGCTAATGAGAAAGAATCCTAGAGGGTCACACACTAAGTGTTTCTATTGGCCTCGATAAAATTCTATTAGAATTTAATTAATGGAAAAAAATATTATTCTCAAGAATAATTAATAATTTAATTCAAGTTATATTGACCACATAAATTAAATAAATATTTATTCACCTAATTGTGAATAAAATATATTTATTTATTTTATTTAATATTTAATATATATTTATTTACTAGTTTGTGAAAAAAAATATTTATTTTAGAGAATAAAATATTTATTCAGGTGTTCATTAAATGCAAGAGGAGTTCGAATAGACCAAGACCATGTGTGATGATAAAATAATTATTTACAAGTTTTTAAATATTATTTATCGATTTTGTGCAAGTTGGCACATCACAAAATAATAATAATAATAATAATATTATTATTATGTGACATGGGATTTCATTAATGGTTGTAATTATATTTAATGGTTGTGATGCAATTAAATTTTGTAACTGAAATCACAACTTTATAAATAGATGGTTATTTCTATTGTGTAAAGCATTCGAAACCAATTCCAAGTTTGGGAAAAGAGAATTGTTGTTCACAAAAAATTCTCTCTTGACTCTACCTCCTCTCTCCCTCTCAAGAATGAGAAACCCAAGAAAATTTATTCAAGACCAAAGAAAGAGAGATCAAGAATGAATAATACAAGACGTGTGATTCACTGTGCTAGCACTCAGAGAATGAGTGGCATTGCTCAGAGACCATTAGAGCATGTGTGGATCACCACTAGAGGAATTATACCCTTGGATCCTCACAAGTGTAATAAATGAAATCTAGAATGACCTTTTTGGAAGATCAAAAATCATTAATGAATAAAGTTCATAAGACCAAGTATTTATTTCTTCAGATATTAAATAAATTAATTATAAATTTGACGTGTAAGATCCTCACTCTTGGTTTCAGGAAACAATTATTAAAATAAATTTTAATATATCTCCCTCTAGTGCAATTCTTCTACTGCACCCAGAACCAACATTTAAATCCATCAAGGAATAAAAGATGGAAATAAAATACACATAATAAATAGTTTATAGGATGGTTTTGAGACCATGTTTTTATGGATTTAGATAAAAAACTGGATTCTATTTCAGAATGACTTTGACAAATATCTAGAGGACCATGTGTTCATGTATTATATTATAATGGTTATGTAATTAATGGTTATAATTTCTATAAAAATGAAAATGATGAAGGAATTTCCATGAAAATTGTTGAGAAATATTTATAGTTGAAGTGATGCATGTATCTGATACCTAGGATTGAAATCCAATTTATGTGAATATTTCATATTTTTCTATCATCAAACAAATATTGTAGTTGAATTATACAACATTCCAATTGATGATTTTTCATTGTAAGTGGGTTGATAATAGGAGTTATATTAAAATATATGAATTGGGATTTTTGAAATTGGATTTCAGTAAGGAAGTGTACAAAGATGAACCATTTATAATGGCATCATAGGCAGTATAAGTATTTTATATTTCCAATCCTACAAACTAAAAGTGGTCAATTATTCTATAGTTGACAAAACCATTGAAGGGGTAGATGAAAACTCAATTGAGGATAACCCTTTCATTGATATGTCGCAATCATTTCATAGTGGTCTCAATGTTGATGGAGTCTTGTATGTCTTAGGATACCATAATGGAGGGATTTGGATACACTATAGTGGGGTCAAATCCCTACAACCTTTTAAAAAATATAGTTCAATAATCAAGTTATAATTTTTTTTTAATTATAGATTGTGTTACCACATATTATTATCTAGTCACTATTGTATTTATGTAATCTAAATTAAATATTGAACCATTTCTATAGATAATAACTTTTAAAAGTGTCGATGCTCCCAATCCTAAGCAACAATAGGACTCTAAAACTACCAGTGCTCCCATTATAGATGAACAACAACCTTCTACACTGTTTGATGCTACTAATCCAGAGGAACAACATATTGATGATGTTGAACTCGAGGAAATGGTATACAATGAGAAACTGATGTCCCTAAAAAACCAGAATTTTTGTATCATGATAGAATTATGAGAAATTATTAATGTGATAATCAAAGGTGTCAAATTCAAGGTTGGATGGAATGCATGCAACTATACTATTTACCCCAACAATGCGATGTTAATTAATTCCATTGGGATCAACACTTAGTAGTGTGTGATGATTGATATAGATTTGTGGCACTATGTTTTTTCAAATCTTAAGACACTAATTTTGGAAGATATTTGGGTAACATTATGATGTCCTTTCTTTATTTTACTACAAAAACAAAATAATGAAATATTGACTTACTCTTCATTATCCCTTGCAAATTGCATTATTTGTAGATGAATTCTAATATAAATTTATATTAATGCTTGCTAGAAATGATCACAAAGGCTTTCACATAATTTGAACAAAGTTTCATCTCAAAGATTCTGAAGGGGAAACAAATTTTCACCCATCGCATATTTATGCACACTTGATAAGGCAAGAAGCGTGGAATGGGTTTACTAGCCATTGTGAGAATACATCTTTTCAAGTATAATGTGTATAATAACAAATTGTTTAGAAATGCATGTATTAATAAATTTTATTAATAATTTTCAATTTATGAAATAGAAATTGAGTTCTTAAAATAAGAAATGGTCAAAAAATACAACGTACCCCCACAGTAAAGCGTGGATGGGGTACGCTTCACTTTAAAAAAATCGTATGTATTTTAAATCTATCGTAATAATTTTATGTGACAAGAAAAAATAACATAATTATATTCCTCTATTTATATGAATATTGATGAATCCAAATCCAAATCCACTTATATCCCACATCTTGTACTATGGAAGGAGGAATGTGTAAATAAATATGGGGTACTAACAGATGAAAACCCACCAAAAGTTTTGGGAACATATGTAAGTTATACATATAAAAATTTGTTTTTCTTTAAATAGTTATTACATAATAATGATTACTTATTTTACTATATTTTTTCTCTTAATTATACACAAGAGTAATCATAAAATGTATTATATAAAAAGCTACAATCATTTGCCTTGAAGCAACTAGAACAGTATGTTTGTGTCATAGGTGTGGGTTTTGGGGTGACACACCGAACTTATTTTGAGAAATGAAAAGGATAGGGGATAAAGATAATAAAATGGAATAGATACAGACATGATTATCTTATTTTGAATAAATATTTCATTGGTAGTCTGTGTTACTAGAAAATGTTGTGGGGATGAATCAAATAGAAGACAAAACTCAAGAATAACCACTTTGTGATGATCCCCACCCCCACCCCACCATCTTTAAGGAGATCCATTCTCCTCATAGAGTTGTCTTATATTAGGTAATCAATATTCTCATGTTTTTTGAAATGTAAATGAAGCAGACATGGATACCTTTCTTTTACTGATAATCTATAGGTTGAAAATCATTTTTATTTTTATCTATCAACACCAACCCATATCCTTATTGTGAGGGATTCCATGAAAAATATCCAAGAAAATACTCTACATGTTAGACAACTTACAACCAGTCATGTGAGAGTGGGGATTAGTGTAGCTCATGAGCTAAGCGTCGAGATACCAGTTCCACTTTATGACATGGATATTCGTACAGTAAATAATGGTATTGGAACATTCAAATAATGTGTGTTAGATCTTGTAAAAAAACATTTCAATCTGGAGGTATTCATTTCCAAATTATTTTTCATGTTAAACCTTTAACAATTAATGAAAAAAGTTATGAACCGATTAATGTTATTAAAAACGAACAAAGTGATGGGGTAAAATAAAAGGTTGAATCAAAACTATCTAAAGGATCAAATGTCCAATTGATAAGACCTTCATAAATCACCTTTACCCTGCCCATTCAATATCTTTATTTACTAACACTGAAGGTTCTTGAGGATAAAATGTTACAAAGTGGTTGTATTTTCATTTCTAATTTTTAAGAACAAATGTATGGAGAGGATATTATAGACTATACTACTCTAGATAATGTAAATGAAATCTTCAAGTATTATTTTCTAGGAATCCCGGTTGTAAATGTATGCATGAGGTGTGTTTTCATAATTTTTTTCAAATAGTTGATCTACTGTGTCAATTATGACTAAATAAAATTCATATTTTTTTGTAGGTATCTATATCCATATTGTAACACCCGAGACTTTTATGTTATATAAATCATAAAAGGAATATTTTTCTAAACACAACACTTGCTTGGTTTTCTTTACACGAAATCGCGACCTTCCTCGATAGCTTGCGTCGTACGCAATACCGAGTTTCACTAAACAATGATATGCTATTAAAATATTATTAAAACTAGCCGTTATGAATAGTAATAACCACCTTTTGAAATTCTATAAGTTTTATTTTTCAAAATGGACTTCATTTTTGAATTCGGAATATTGAAATTAGCCTAAGGTGAAATTTTGGTATTTTTCTGAAAACTTTCAATTTTTGATGAATAGTGAAACCACTAAGTGGTAGTTAAAAAACTGAATTATTCATAAAACATAATTTTACCGCTTCTGTGAATGGAATTTCAAAACTATGAGAGACACGGTTGATGTTAGTAAGTAAAATGTGTTTCAATGAGATGAAAATAATTTTTTTGGTGAATAGTAACTTTTTACTTTTTTTTACCACGGTTAAAAGTAAATAGGGTAGTTAAGGGTAAAAATGATATTATTATTACCCTAAAAAATGTACTAATTCTATTGGAAAAGTGTAATTCGACCAAAAACAACCTTAGGAATAAAATATGACCATTTAGGCCCACTTGGATTAGATTAGGACATTTATTATTAATTTATTTAAAGAAGGGTTAAAATAGTTAAAATCAATGTTTAATAAGTAAATCATTTTTAATATGGGGTTATACATAAGATAAATTCGACTATAAATATTCATTAGAAATATAAAACTATTTCCTACATAATGGTATTTTATTTGTAATTTTTAGACATTAAATAATATAATATATGTATGACACAAAGATGATGCAGTAATTATCTTATTAATGAAATATTGACATAATAGATGTTATAAACACCAAAATAAATGTAATTTGACACTTTTTATTAATTACACTAATTTTATAGATTAATATGACATGTTATTATTGATTTAATTAACGTTTTTTGAACTAATCATTCTGTTATTATTTTCAAAAAAATTAATTACTAAATAGTGTCAAAATTGACATAAAATAGTTTTTAAAACAAATATTATATTAGTAATAGTTATTTTATTTCTAAAAATCTAAGGTTCGGCAAAATGACTTAGATAAGGTTATATATATTAATAATAAACACCTTGGGGTTCGTTTGGCTGCTTATAGTAAGTTTATTAACCTTATAGTATAAGAACACAAGAAGACACGGTAAAAGTAAAATTATTTAACTTAATGTTAAATCTACATGATAAGGTTAAAATAGGAACCTAAACTTGTCTAAATTCTATTGGATGAGAGTCTTTAGACCCATACCCACCTTATCCTTGAAATAAATCAATTTGGAGCTATTTAAAACCGAACTTGACTTTATAATAAAATAATATTTTTAGTTATTCCAAAGGTGCCCCTCTCCTCCCTTATAAAAGGGCACCTCCTCACTCTCTTCCTCACACCACTTTGAGACTTCAATATTGGAAAAACCCTGCCAATTTATCCTCTCCACTTCCCTAGAGACATTCTAGATGTTCTGGTCTTCTTAAAAGACCTATTTTAGTGCCCTAAAAGGAGGTCTCAAAGAAGCACTTCAAAGAAGAGGTAATGTCTGTTACCGATTCTTTCATCTTTATTTCTTCTTCCACTTCTTCTTCTTTAGTTGTCTCATTATGAAGTAATAACATCAGTATAACTCATATACTGATATGTTATTATAAGTATGAAACAACCCTATTTCACCATCTATCCATCCTACGGAAAAAGAAATCACCGCGCGTGCGTACGTACGGAATACCGTCTCCATGCCGTGGTGTAATCTATTTTCCACCACCACCTTACTTGGATGGGTATAATGGTGTAAATAATGACTATATATGACTATTATAAAGTGATACTAATTCTGAAACAGTATACATACACTCCAATACAATTCCATGATCATAGGGACGATATCATCACCCGTGCGTACGTACGGAATACCGTCTCCACGATATGATGCGACTCATTCTACATGATCTTCATTTAATAATGATTATATAAATGAATTGAATGAATTAATATGATATATATTACATTAATACCATTCTTTAAATGAGGTATCTATAGCCTAAATAGAAGAATAAGAATTTATTCGACAAAACACGCATAAGAACAAAAATTTATAAACACCCGAATAACAAGTAGCAATGAAATATTACTACTAAGAAGCTAAAAATATGACCATATATGATATCATAACATTAATTATGATTCTTTAATAAGTCAATAACATTATTTAAATCGTTATACAGGAGGTTCGGACATGTACAAAGCATATCGGACCTAAGGTAAGGGAAATATCACAATCTCATTTTTATCCGAGATTGTTTTTACTTTGGCATTTACTGGGGTGTATTTTATCATCCACATCCATGTTTCCTCAATATTTAATATTATTTACATTCACCTATAATTTTTTAAATCCAATTTTACCCTTCAGTGAGTTTTTAGTAAAAGATATGAAAGGAATCTTTTGTCATTTTTCGTAAGAGGTACTTTTTGACTTTTCCGACAAAAGTACGAGAAGAATGTTTTTTTAACTTATACGACATGAATGGATTTTTAAAAAATTATTTCAAAGAATATTACTTTACAAGTTTTCAAGTTTATTTTTAATCAACTTCTTTTAGTTTAGAATTGTACGACATGTTAAGAAAGGAAAAGTGTTTTTGAAGCAGAAAGGATATTTTCGTCAAGAATGGAGTTCAAGTGTTTTATCAAAATTATTTTCCATCTAAGATAATAAAGGGTTCTGTTTTTATCCCTATTGATATGATTATGTTGTGATGTAATTATATTTTTATGAATTCCTTTATCTTATATGAATTTTTTTATGATGTCATGATGTTTAAGATTCCCATTTTTATTACATGGGTTATGCAATGATGTATGATTTATGATTTTGTGGAACACATAATAATGGTATCATTATGAGATGGGTGGGACCTATATCTCCCTCCAATGCATTGGGTAAAGATTTTATATCTCAGGAGATAGACATGGCTGGAACGGTAGGTTATACCGGTTCAGTGAAACAGGACTGAAACGAGGGTGACTCAGTTCAGAAATGGACTTTGTCCACTAAGATAGTCTTGGAAATGAGTCTTGACTAATAAGAAATGATTCTCTATGATTATGTGTGTATGACACAAAGTTTCATGTTTTAATTTATGATTATTGGGATTATATTTCACTTCTATGATTTATCCCATGTTATGATATTATGATCTCTTTTGCAGGTTAAGATTTCCAAAAAGTTATGTTCTTATGTATATGATGTGATTGCTATTTCTTTTGTTTACCCTTACTGAGCATTTGATCTCACCCTTTTGTATGTTTTATTTCCCCAGGTCAGGAAGAAGGTTATTAAGTAGAATATGCCAAAAAGGGACTCTAGATATGATGAAATAAATGGAAGGCAAAGTAGATGCTTTATGAACTAGTTGTTTATGTTTCCTAGTTTCTAAAGACACTATACCTATATGGTCTTTTCATGGTTTTCTTATATGTTGTAATAAGTGTGATTCAATTTTGAAGTAATAACAATTTATGTAAAGTATGGGTCACTATAGTTGGTATTAGAGGCAAAGGAGGTAGGAATGTATCTGATCCTTGGGAACTCTCACATGTGAGCGTTGGACGAAGCATGGCTCTCCGCCCAAGGGCTTCATGAGGAAATGGCTGCCACTGGGGATGGTGGTGTTTCCCGCCGAAGGGGTGTAGTCGCCCATGGAGTTCCCTGATATGTATCAATTATAGTCCATTGGAAGTAATTCTAGACCGTTATAGTTGGTATCAGAGGAAAGGTATAGTCAACCTTTAGAAACTAGGATGTGAAAGCCTTAGTAAGAACCCTAAGGATAAGTCTAAGCATAGAACACAATCTTAGTGTTTTAGAAATGTCCATGAATAACCTAGGATAAGACCTTAAGTGTGAAATTTTATTCTTGATTATGTGGTTTTCCTATTATAATTAGTGTTGCTCACACTATTCTTCTTGTATTTAGTCAATGGCCGGAACCCGAAGGAACCGTGTTAATAGGGAATGCGACAGGAAATGCAATGATTGTCCCCCTGAGCAACCAAACATTATGGGAGATGGAATGCAAAATCTTGTAGCCATGCTCACACAACATTCTCAAGCTATGAATCATGCAGGACTTCCAAACTAGCAAAGGAAGGAGCAACACTCTGTTGAATCCTTCATGAGACAGCATCCACCTTCATTCAGCGGGTCTACTGATCCATTAGTTGCTGAACAATGGATTAGTACTACTGAAAAGATATTTTCAGTTCTTCAATGTTCTGAGCATGATAAAGTCATCTTAGCAGTGTATCGTTTGGAGGGTGATGCTGATCAATGGTGGAATCTTATTAAGAATACGAGGCAAAGGGATGAAATTGAGTCCATGGAATGGGACGAGTTCAAGAACTTATTTTTCAATAAGTACTTCCCTCGTATTCTCTGAACAAAGATGGAGAAAGAGTTTCTTGAACTGAAGCAAAAGGACGATGAATCTATTGGTACCTATGAAGAAAATTTTACAAGACTTGCAAGGTACGCTTCTGGTATTATTATCCAACCTGAGAGTAAGATCGATCGATTCTTTAGTGGCTTAAAACCAAGTCTTCGAAGGGCCTTATCCATAAGGGACTTCAATAGCTACGAGGAAATCGTTCGATGTGCTCTCAAAGTTGAGATGGAGATTGGAGTAACCCATCAGTCATATGGGTTTGATAAGAAGAGGAAAATGGAATTAAAAGGAAAATCTAAAGATCACACTGAAAAGAAGATGAGCTTTCCCTTATTCTCAAAGTGTGGAAAGAAACATGGAGGGAGTTGTCTTAAAGGGACAAGTAAATGTTTCAAATGTGGAAAAGAAGGTCATCGGGTATTTTAATACCGCGATGATGGGAAGAAGATGTCTAATGATGCAAACAAAGGAAGGGATACACAGAATGAACCTACTACACTTCAATGTTTCAAGTGCAAGGATATGGTACATTATGCTAATAAATGCCCTAATCCAAGGGTTGATGATGATGGTCGACGTCAACAAACTCTTAAGGCTAAAGACAAAGGAAATTCACATGCAATTTCTATCAGCGATGTGGAGTACGATAACGATGTGGTGAAAGGTACACTTACCATCCACTCTAAAGTAGAAAATGTTTTATTTAATTCTAGATCCACCCACTCTATTTCAGAAGAATTTTCTAAGGGTACCACCGTATTACCTCAACAATTAGATGTTGAGTTAGCTGTGACAACACCTAATGGCACAACAGTCGCATCAAAAGTTTATAATTCTTCTCCGATTGAAGTTTGTGGGAAAGTGATTCCTGAAAATCTTGTGATCCTTCCTATAGTGGAATTTGATGTGATTCTTGGCATGGATTGGATTTCTTTACATGGAGATCATATCAATTTCCAAAGAAGGGAAGTCACATTTCATATTCCAGATCAATCTATGATCGTCTATCGATGCAAGGATGAACATAACCTTCGAGTGGAAATTTCTTCCATTTTATGGGTATTGATTCCACTAAATGAAGGTTATTTATCTCAAATGGTTGGTGAGAAACTCACAATTAAGAATATGCCCATTGTACGGGAGTTTTATGATGTCTTTCTGGAGGAATTATCGGGTCTTCCATCGAATCGTGAAGTTGAGTTTTCAATAGAACTTGAACCGGGTGCTTTGCCTATTTCAAAGACACCTTATAGAATGGCCCCAATTGAGTTGTAGGAATTGAAGAAGCAACTCCAAGAGAATCTTGATAAAGGGTTCATACACCCTAGTGCGTCACCTTGGGGAGCACCTGTTCTGTTTGTTAAGAAGAAAGATGGATCAATGGGACTCTGCATTGATTATCGAGAACTTAACAAGATTACTATCAAGAACAAATATCCTCTCCCGCGCATTGATGACCTATTTGACCAACTACGCAGAGCTCAATACTTTTCCAAGATTGATCTTCGATCAGGGTATCATCAATTAAGGGTCAAAAGGGAGAATATACCAAAGACGGCTTTCCGTACAAGGTATGGACACTATGAATTTATAGTGATGCCATTTGGTCTTACTAATTCCCCTACTATCTTCATGGATCTAATGAATAGAGTCTTTAGAGACTATCTTGATCAGTTTGTGGTAGTCTTTATAGACGATATTCTTGTCTATTCAAAGAGCAAGGAAGAACATGAAGATCACTTGAGAATTATATTGAAGACCCTGAGAAAGGAGAATCTTTATGCCAAATTTACCAAGTGTGAATTTTGGCTTCAAAAAGTTTCATTTTTGGGTCACATAATCTCAAAGGAGGGGATATCTGTGGATCCAGCAAAAACAGAGGTTATCGAAAGATGGTTGAGACCAACAACAGTAACCGAGATCCGAAGTTTTCTTGGTTTGGCTGGATATTATCGACATTTTGTGAAAGATTTTTCACGATTATTTAATCCACTCACCAAGTTGACTCGGAAAGGAGTTAAGTTTGTTTGGACGGAGGAATGTGAAGAGAATTTCAAGGAGTTGAAAAGAAGGTTATCCAGTGCACCTGTGCTCACACTTCCTTGTAGTGGAGAAAGGTTTGTGATCTACAGTGATGCATCCAAGAAGGTATTGGGGTGTGTTCTTATGCAAAATGATATGGTGATTGCTTATGCCTCACGATAGTTGAAAATACATGAGAAAAATTACCCAACTCATGATTTGGAGTTAGCTATGGTAATCTTTGCATTAAAGATTTGGAGGCATTATCTTTATGGAGAAAGGTGTGAAATTTATATTGATCATAAAATTTTAAAATATATTTTCACACAAAAGGAGCTGAATATGCACCAAAGAAGATGGTTGGAGCTGATTAAGGATTATGACTTCTCAATCCATTACCACCCTGGGAAAGCAAACAAGGTGGCAGATGCATTAAGTCAACAAGACCATGCTAGTTTATCCATGATGAGGATCACAAATGAT
Organism: Viscum album; assembly: GCA_963277665.1. NCBI lineage: Eukaryota > Viridiplantae > Streptophyta > Magnoliopsida > Santalales > Viscaceae > Viscum > Viscum album. Next base: position 1,663,574,990 of record OY728143.1, on the reverse strand, counting down.
CCAATATTTATTGATTTACAAAGGATGGATCTTGGAATTATAATGAAAGGGGAAAATCGTATCTTTCTCAAATGAATGTTCAACCATCTATACATGTGAAGATTAAAGAGGCACAGAAAGAAGATGTCGAGTTACAAAAGAAGGTGAGAAATGTTCCTGAATTCATCCTTGATTGTGATGGGATAATAAATTTCAGGAATCGGCTTTGTGTTCCTCCCATACCCGAATTAAAGAAGGATCTGCTGGATGAGGCTCATAGTTCTTCATTCTCTATTTATCCTGGAAGCATGAAGATGTATAGGGACCTGAAAGAATACTTCTGGTGGGATGGCATGAAAAGAGATGTTGCTGAATATGTCTCTCGATGCTTGGTTTGTCAACAAGTTAAAGCTGAGAGACAGAAGTCTAAGGGTATGTTACAACCATTACCCATACCTGAATGGAAATGGGAAAACATCACTATGGACTTTGTCACAGGACTTTCTAAAACATCCAAAGGAAATAATGCTATCTAGGTCATAGTTGATCGTCTTACAAAATCTGCATACTTCATTGCTATTAGAGAGGATTTCTATCTAGATCAGCTTTCCAGGATATATGTAAAGGAAGTGGTAAGATTGCATGGATTACCACTTTCTATTATATCTAATCGGGATCCGAGATTTACCTCGAAGTTATGGCGAAGTCTTTAGCATACTCTGGATATAGAGTTGAGTTTTAGCACTGCTTATCATCCTCAGACAGACGGCCAGTCTGAGAGAATAATTCAAACTCTAGAAGATAGGTTGAGAGAATTTTCTATGGATTTTAAAGGTGGTTGGGATAAACACCTACCTTTGGTGGAATTTTCTTATAATAATAGCTTTAACTCCAGTATTCTGATGGCTCTTTATGAAGCTCTCTATGGAAAGAAATGCAGGACTCCAAATTGCTGGGATGAAGTTGGGGAAAGAAAGCTAATAGGACCTGATCTTGTTGATGAAATGGCAGAAAAGGTCAGATCTATTCAACAACACATAAGAGAAGCTCAGAGTCGACAGAAACGTTATGCCGACAACCGAAGAAAAGACCTAGAGTTTGAAGTGGGTGATAAAGTGTTCTTACGAATATCTCCCTGGAAGAGGGTTATGAGATTTGGAAAGAATGGAAAGTTGAGCCCTAGATATATCGGTCGTTTCGAAATATTGGATCGTGTTGGGAAGGTAGATTACCGATTGGCGCTTCCACCGAATCTCTCTCAAGTTCACGATGTGTTCCATGTATCTCTCCTGAGAAAGTACATACCTGATCCTTCATATGTACTCAGCTCAGAAGTTGTACCGCTGGAGCAAGATCTTTCTTATGAAGAACAACCGATAGAGAATCTGGATCATATCGAAAAAGTCCTATGAAACAAGACCACTCGATTGGTGAATGTTTTATGGAGGAACCACCAATTAGAAGAAGCTACATGGGAGCTTGAGTATATGATGAGGGAGAGGTATCCTCATCTGTTTGTTACAAAGTGACAAATTTCGAGGGAAAAATTCATTTTAAGGGGGGTAGAATGTAACACCCGAGACTTTTATGTTATATAAATCATCAAAGGAATATTTTTCTAAACACAACACTTGTTTGGCTTGCTTTACACGAAATTGTGACCTTCCTCGATAGCTTGCGTCGTACGCAATACCGAGTTTCACTAAACAATGATATGCTATTAAAATATTATTAAAACGAGCCGTTATGAATAGTAATAACCACTTTTTGAAATTTTATAAATTTTATTTTTCAAAATGGACTTCATTTTTGAATTCAGAATATCGAAATTAGCCTAGGGTGAAATTTTGGTATTTTTCTGAAAACTTTCAATTTTTTATGAATAGTGAAACCACTAAGTGGTAGTTAAAAAACTGAATTTTTCATAAAACATAATTTTACCACTTATGTGAATGGAATTTCAAAAATACGAGAGACACGGTTGATGTCAGTAAGTAAAATGTGGTTCAATGAGATGAAAATAATTTTTTGGTGAATAGTAACTTTTTACGTTTTTTTACCACGGTTAAAAGTAAATAGGGTAGTTAAGGGTAAAAATGATATTATTATTACCCTAACACATGTCCTAATTCTATTGGAAAAGTTTAATTCGACCAAAAACAACCTTAGGAATAAAATATGACCATTTAGGCCCACTTGGATTAGATTAGGACATTTATTATTAATTTATTTAAAGAAGGGTTAAAATAGTTAAAATCAAAGTTTAATAAGTAAATCATTTTTAATATGAGGTTATACATAAGATAAATTCGACTATAAATATTCATTAGAAAGATAAAACTATTTCCTAAATAATGGTATTTTATTTGTAATTTTTAGACATTAAATAATTTAATTTATTTATGACACAATGATGATGCAGTAATTATCTTATTAATGAAATATTGACATAATTGATGTTATAAGCACCTAAATAAATATAATTTGACACTTTTTAATAATTCCACTAATTTTATAGATTAATATGACATGTTAGTATTGATTTAATTAACTGTTTTCGAACTAATCATTCTGTTATGATTTTCACAAAAATTAATTACTAAATAGTGTCAAAATTGACATAAAATAGTTTTTGAAACAAATATTATATTAGTAATTGTTATTTTATTTCTAAAAATCTAAGGTTCGGAAAAATGACTTAGATAAGGTTATATATATTAATAATAAACAACTTGGGGTTCTTTTGGCTACTTATAGTAAGTTTATTAACCTTATAGTATAAGAACACAAGAAAACACGGTAAAAGTAAAATTATTTAACTTAATGTTAAATCTACATGATAAGGTTAAAATAGGAACCTAAACTGGTCTAAATTCTATTGGATGAGAGGATTGCGACCCATACCCACCTTATCCTCGAAATAAATCAATTTGGATCTATTTAAATACGAAATTTACTTTATAATAAAATAATATTTTTTGTTATTCCAAAGACGCCCCTCTCCTCCCTTATAAAAGGGCACCTCCTCCCTCTCTTCCTCACACAACTTTGAACCTTCAATCTCGGACAACCCCTGCCACTTTCTCCGCTCCACTTCCCTAAAGACATCCTAGAGGTTCTGGTCTTCTTCAAAGACCTATTTTAGTGCCCTAAAAGGAGGTCTCAAAGAAGCACTTCAAAGAAGAGGTAATGTTCGTTACCGATTCTTTCATATTTATTTCTTCTTCCACTTATTCTTCTTTAGTTGTTTCATTATTAATTAATAACATCAGTATCACTCATATACTGATATGTTATTATAAGTATGAAACAACCCTATTTCACCGTCTATCCATCCTATGGAAAAAGAAATCACCGCGCGTGCGTACGTACGAAATACCGTCTCCACGCCGTGGTGTAATCTATTTTCCACCACCACCTTACTTGGATGGGTATAATGGTGTAAATAATGACTATATATGACTATTATAAAGTGATACTAATTCCGAAATAGTATACATACACTCCAATACAATTCCACGATCATAGGAACGATATCATCACTCGTGCGTACGTACGGAATACCGTCTCCACGATGTGATGCAACTCGTTCTACATGATCTTCATTTCATAATGATTATATAAATGAATTTAATGAATGAATATGATATATATTACACTAATACCATTCTGAAAATGAGGTATCTATAACCTAAAGAGAAGAATAAGAATTTATTCGACAAAACATGCATAAGAACAAAAAGTTATAAACACCCGAATAACAAGTAGCAATGAAATATTACTACTAAGAAGCTAAGAATATGACCATATATGATATAATAAAAATAATTATGATTCTTTAATAAGTCAATAACATTATTTAAATCATTATACAGGAGGTTCGGACACGTACAAACCATATCGGACCTAAGGTAAAAAAAATATCACAATCTCATTTTTATCCGAGATTGTTTTTACATTGGCATTTACTGGGGTGTATTTTATCATCCACATCCATGTTTCCTCAATATGTAATATTATTTCCATTCACCTACAATTTTTTAAATCCAATTTTACCCTTCAGTGAGTTTTTAGTAAAAGATATTAAAGGAATCTTTTGTCATTTTTCGTACGAGGTACTTTTTGACTTTTCCGAAAAAAGTATGAGAAGAATGTTTTTTTTAACTTATACGGCATGAATGGATTTTTAAAAAATTATTTCAAAGAAGCTTCATTTACAATTTTTCAAGTTTATTTTTAATCAACTTCTTTTAGTTTATAATTGTACAACATGTTAAGAAAGGAAAAGTGTTTTTGAAGCAGAAAGGATATTTTCCTCAAGAATGGAGTTCAAGTGTTTTATCAAAATTATTTTCCATATAAGAAAATAAAGGGTTCTGTTTTTATCCCTATTGATTTGATTATGTTGTGATGGAATTATATTTTTATGAATTCCTTTATCTTATATGAATTGTTTTATGATGTCACGATGTTTAAGATTCCCATTTTTATTACATGGGTTATGCAATGATGTATGATTTATGATTTTGTGGCACACATAAGAATGGTATCTTTATGAGATGGGTGGGACCTATATATCCCTCCAATGCATTGGGTAAAGATTTTATATCTCATGAGATAGACATGGATGGAACGGTAGGTTATACCGGTTCAGTGAAACAGGACTGAAACGAGGGTGACTCGGTTCAGAAATGGACTTTGTCCACTAAGATAGTCTTGGCAATGAGTCTTGACTAATAAGAAATGATTCTCTATGATTATGTGTGTATGACACAAAGTTTCATGTTTTAAGTTATTATTATTGGTATTACATTTCACTTCTATGATTTATCCCATGTTATGATATTATGATCTCTTTTGCAGGTTAAGATTTCCAAAAGTTATGTTCTTATGTATATGATGTGATTGATATTTCTTTTGTTTACCCTTACTGAGCATTTGAGCTCACCCTTTTGTATGTTTTATTTCCCCAGGTCAGGAAGAAGGTTATTAAGTAGAATATTCCAAAAAGGGACTCTAGATATGATGAAATAAATGGGAGGCAAAGTAGATTCTTTATGAACCAGTTGTTTATGTTTCCCAGTTTCTAAAGACACTATACATATATGGTCCTTTCATGGTTTTGTTATATGTTGTAATAAGTGTGCTTCAATTTTGAAGTAATAACAATGTATGTAAAGTATGGGTCGTTATACATACTATTTTAAGTGATTACCCTATAAACATAAATATAGAATCATTAGTCCTCAAATCACTTCTACACAACTAACCTCATTGGATTTAGTTCAAATTAGTAATATAGTGGAAGAATTGTCCATAGTGTTTAGAAGAAAACTTATGAGCAATAGACTCTTCTTATTACCAATTATGCTAGGGTAAAGATCTATAATTTAATCATATAATATATATTTTCATTTCTTTCATTGCTTATTCCTTTTTTAGGAAACATTGGTTACGCATTGCAGTCAATTTGGATACTATAATGATTTATTTTCTAAACTCACTACATGGATACCCGACAAACCAAACACATGTGATGATGTTGTTCAATTTGTAATATTCTAAATCTAATGTTTTATAACTAAACATGAATATATATATTTTATATTATGTTTTAATGAGAATTTTATTATGATATGGTGATGTTTAAATATCATGAAAATTATGGCATGAGGATAGTCCATCCATAAAAGGTGCCTATCAACTTCTATAAGTGGATAATTATTATGATATATATAATAATATTTCACTATCAAAATAAATATCAAAACAAGTTACTTATTTTTATCAATGTTTCTCTACTGTTTGAAATAAACCAATGGAAAAGATTGTGGTTATTATGTTTGAAATTTTATGAGAGATATCATATGTCATCAACAAACTATCATCCCCAAAGAGGTATATTCTATGATAATTACTATTTCATTTAAAATATTTATTATTTTTTGTGTATTTATATTTTTTAAGTACTACCATAACTATTTAAAGTCCTCATATTCACAAGATTAAATAGTTTTTTTAGAAACAACTGGGTAGCATACCGAGAGTCAAAATGTACACTATATCATGAAGATGTGACTTCCTACAACTTATTATTTTATTTTATAATCATTTTATCTAATTTTTTGTTAATTTCCTTATCATTTTTATCTGATACTTATTTTGTTAATTTTCATAGATATCACAAAGAAATGTCTTCATCAACAAGGATGATTCACTCATGTACTATGATCACAGACTACAGGATAAAAAGACCAATTGGAATCAACCATACCTCAATCTAATACATGATGTACCCAGTATGAATTGAACGATATTTATTAATTTTATAATTTACATTTTAGTTTAAAACATAAGTGACATACTCAAAACTAATAAAACACATTCAAATTGTTATGATTCTTTAGTACAATGATCTAGAAGACATTTTTTATGTGTAGAAATAAGCCTAACATCAATCGGATACACATTGAGACTGGTATGACTCCATGTGTGTATTTTTATTTAAAATGGACCTTAATTTTAGTAAAAACACAGTTTAAATAATAAAAATAGACAAAAATATTCATATTGTTTTGATACTTTAGGAAAAAAACCATATGTAATTTGTGAAGTATAGGAATCAGATGCACCTCAATCTGACACATTGTGTGACAATTATGACTCCAAGTGTGTCTTATTATTTAAAATTGAGATTAATTTTAGTTAAAAGGACAACTAACAAACTCAAAATTGATAAAAACACATTCTTATTATATTTATAATTTATAAAAATGATATATAAGTCAATTTTTATGTGTAGGAATCAGCTGCATCTCAATATGACACACAGTGTGCCTAGTGTGACTCAAATGTGTCATTTTATTTAAAATTGTCATTAATTATAGTAAAAATGACAATTAAAAAAACACATTCAAATTGTTAAAATATTTTTTTAAAGTGATTCATATTTTATTTTTGATGTTTATGAATCATTCGTACCTCAATCTGATACATGGTGTTCCTAGTATAACTCAAAGTGTCTATTATCAGTTTAAAATTGAAATTTTAGTTCAAAAAGAGTGTCACTCATTGAAAACCAAGCCAAAAAACTCCAATTTTATTTATAATTTAATACAATGATTCATAATTCATTTTTGAAATGTAGAAATCAGTCTCACATCAAACTGACACACGATTTTATCGGTATGACTCAAAGTGTTTGTTTCCTATTTAAAATGACATTTTAGAAAAAACACAAGTGACATACTCAAAAAAATAAAACACATTCATATTGTTTTTATAATTTATTAAAATGATCCATAATTCATTTTTTTATGTATAGGAATTAATCGCACCTCAATCTGACACACAGTGTGACCAGTGTGACTCAAAGTGTCTTTTTATTTAAAATTGACATTAATTTTAGTAAAAAGGAAAAGTGGCATACTCAAAAACAATAAAATGAATTCGTATTGTTTTTTTAATTTATAAAAATGACCCATAAGTCATTTTTTATGTGCAGGAATCATTCTCACCTTAATCTGATACACGGTGTGCCCGGTATTACTCAAAGTGTCTATTATCAGTTTAAAATTGACATTTTAGCTCAAAAAGTGTGTCACTCACTAATAAATGAGTAAATGAAATCCAATTATCTTGATAATTTAATAAATATATTCATAACTCATTTTTGATGTGTAGGAATCAGTCTCATATCAAATCAAAACACGATGTGACTGGTATGACTCAAAGTATGTGTTTCCAATTTGAAAATACATTTTAGTCCAAAACAAAAGTGACATACTCAAAACTGAGAAAACACATTATAATTTTTTTCATACATTAGTAAAATGATCAATAAGTCATTTTTGACTTGTAGGTTTCATTCACACCTTAATCTGATGCATGTTGTGATCGGTATGTCTCCAAGTGTGTCTTTTTATTTAAAATTGGCATTAATTCTACTAAAAAGGACAAGTGACATACTCAAAACTAAGAAAATAAATTTTTATTGTTTTTATACATTATTAAAATGATTAATAAGTCATTTTTTATGTGTAGGAATTTTTCACATCTTAATCGGATACGCTATGTTCCTGGTATTACTCAAAGTGTCCGTTATTAGTTTAAAATTGACATTTTAGTTCAAAAAGTGTGTCACTCATTTAAAATCATGAAAACATGATCCAATTGTATTGATAATTTATAAAAATGATTCATAAGTCATTTTTTTCATAGGAATCAGTCTCTCATCAAACTAACACATGTTTTGGTTGATATAACTCAAAGTGCGTGTTTCCAGTTTGAAATGACATTTTAGTAAAAACACAAGTGACATACTCAAAAATGAGAAAATGCATTCATATTATTTTTATTATTTATTAAAATTATACATAATTAATTTTTTAAATGTAGGAATTAAACACGCCTCAATCTGACAGACGTTGTGTCCTGTATGACTCCACATGTGTCGTTTTATTTAAAATTAACATTAATTTTACTAAAAAGGAGAAGTGACATACTCAAAACCAATAAAATACACTCATACAGTTTTTATACTTTAGTAAAATTATCCATAAGTAATTTTTGACGTGTAAGAGTCATCTTCACCTCAATATAATACACTTTGTTCCCAGTATGACTCAAAGTGATCGTTATGAGTTTAAAATTAACATTTTAGTTCAAAAATTGTGTCACTCATTGAAAAATAAGAAAACAAGCTCTTATTGTATTTATAATTTAGGTAAATGATTAATATGTCATTTTTCAAATGTAGGAATCAGTCTCACATCAATCCAACACACCATGTGACCGGTATGAAATAAAGTGAGTCTTTCCAGTTTTAAATGATATTCAGTAAAAAACACAAGTGATATACTCAAAACTGAGAAAAAACATTCATAATGTTATGATATTTTAGGTGAACTATCTATTAGTCATTTATTATGTGTAGGAATCATCCACACTGCAATATGATGCACGGTGTGACTGTTATGACTCAAAGTGAGTATTTTTATTTAAAATTGATATTAATTTTACTAAAAAGGATAAGTGTCAAACTCAAAATCAAGAAAACGCATTTGAATTACTTTAATACTTTTGGAAAACAATCCATATGTCATTTGGGATGTGTAGTAACCAATCTCACCTCAATCCAACGCATGGTGCGACAGGTATGACTCCAAGTGTATCTTTTTATTTAAAATTGTCATTAATTTTAGTAAAAAGGACAAGTGACATACTAAAGATAGATAAAACGCATTTGGATTATTTTTATACTATAGGAAAATTATCCATAAGTCATTTTTGATGTGTAGGAATTATCCTCACATCAATATGATACCTCATGTTCTCGGCATGACTCAAAGAATCTGTTATTAGTTTAAAATTTACATTTTAGTTCAAAACATTTTTCACTCATTGAAAACCAAGAAAAAAAATACTCTAATAGTCTTAATACTTTAGCAAAACAATGTTAAGTCAAAAGTATTATTTTTACTTTTATGTATTTTGTTTTAGAAATCACAAATCTTTTTATACTCAATTCTCAAATAAAGGATTTACCATGAATATGGTTTTTTGTCTATTGTATTGACTCAGTCTATCATACTGACTATGCCTATCATATTGAAATCACAAATCTTTTTACCATGAATATGGTTTTTTACTTTTATGTATTTTGTTTTAGAAATCACAAATCTTTTTATACTCAATTCTCAAATAAAGGATTTACCATGAATATGGTTTTTTGTCTATTGTATTGACTCAGTTTATCATACTGAATATGTCTATCGTACTAACTCTATCTATTGTACTAACTCTATCTATTTTACTAACTATATCTATCGTGCTGACTCTATCTATCATACCAACTCTGTCAACCATATTGACTCTGTCTATCGTACTAACTCTATCAATCATACTGACTCTGTCTATTGTATTGACTGGACATTTTATTTGATTTGTTTATTGTACTAACTATGTTCATCATACTCAAATTTTACATTGTACTCACTTTGCATCATATCAATACTTTTCACGAAGTAATTTTAATTGTACTCATGTTATTCTTTTATCGCATGAATGTTTTTATTCATTTAATAAAACACATGTTTTACATCAATCATACTCATGTTATCATTTTCATATACTTATTGTTTTAACCAAAACGATGTTGTGGAGTTATTTATAAACTAATAAAAATTATTTCATGTTTTCTGTTTCAATACGACCATTATAATGTCAGGTATCCAAGTCCCTCTGAGTTTTTTGGAGAAATATGATTGTTTGAGAAAATGTGATCGTTGGAACCTGAGGCCTATAAATAAGAGGTCATTTGAAGCAGAGATAATAACTTTTTCTTCTATCAAGTTCTAGAGAGAGATGTTGTGACTTATCTCTTGCTTCATACGAAATCCTTAGAATTACAAAATGTGAATGGATCATTCTTAGATTTTGTATTTAAACAAGTTCTTTGTTTTTATTTTTGAAACCGATTAGGTGATAACGATCGAGGGCTGCCATGGATAGGCAGACAGTGCAACTGATCTTTATATCAAGGGATTTCAAGTGTTTGAAAGATAGAGGTACTGATTACCTGTAAAATCAAGGGCTTGTGGGGATAGCAAGACAGACGTGTTGATCATCGTATCAAGGTATTTCCAAGGTAGTGGTAAGATAAACCATTTATACTAGGTGAAAGGATACCCTTCTCTATGGGATAAAATAATTGTAATACTTTTTCATTTCTGTTGTTATTTTTATTAGAAATTGAATTGTATTATTTTATATTTCTTTTCATATTCATTTCAATTGTAAATGCTTCAATTATGATTCATTCATTACATATTGTATTAATAGATTATATACATTGTATATTAGAATCATTTACATTTGTCTTACTCTGATTATTGTATTCAAATATAATACAATTTTTTGACATTACATATAGTATTACATCATATCATATCTATCAGATCCAAGACCTATATGGTCAATTGTATTGATTTTGGACTGTATTAATACATCTAAATCAAGGAAAATATACTAATACAATCCTTAGGAAAGTCTATACCAAAGGGGGAGTTAGTTTTATTCATTTTCTTATTCATAAGTGTTTGTATAACTCAGGGGGAGAAATATGTCTTTCTAGTTTTACTTTGTGTTTTGTGATTTCCAAAAAGGGGTAGATTGTTAATTCAAAAGTGTTCTTTTGACTTTTATGTCTTTTGTTTTGTAAATCACAAATATATTTATACTCAATTCTAAAATAAAGGATTTACCTTGAATATTGTTTTATTTCTATTGTATTGACTCAGTCTATCATATTGAATCTGTCTAGCACATTGACTTTGTCTATCGTACTGACTCTATCTATCGTACTGACTCTATATATCATACTAACTATGTCTATCAAACTGAATTTGTCTATCATACTGACTCTTTCAATCATAATGATTCTGTATATCATACTGACTCTATCAATCATACTGACTCTGTCTATTTTATTGACTGGCCATTGTATTTGATTTTTTTATCATACTAACTATGTTCATTATACTCACATTGCACATCATACTCACTTTTCATCATATCAATACTTTTCACTAAGTAATTTTTGTCTTACTCATGTTATTGTTTTATCTCATGCATTTTTTTATTCATTTAACAAAACACATGTTTTACATCAATCATACTCATGTTATCATTTTCATATACTTATTGTTTTAACCAAAACGATGTCGTGGAGTTAGTTATAAAATAATCAAAATGATTTTGTGTTTTCTTTTTCAATGTGACTGTTAAAATGTCAGGTGTCCAAGTCCCTTAGAGTTTTCCATATAAATATGATTGTTGGAGAAAATGTGACCATTGGAACCTGAGTCTTATAAATAGGAGGTCATTTGAAGTAGAGATAATAACTTTTTATTCTATCAAGTTCTAGATAGATATGTTGTGACTTCTCTCTTACTTTGTTCGAAAGCCTTGGAATTAAAAAAAATGTGAACGGATCGTTCTTAGCTTTTGTATTTCAACAAGTTCTTTGTTTTGGTTTGTGAGACTGATTAGGTGATAATGATCGAGGGCTACCAGGGATATGCATATGATCTGACCGATCTTTGTGTCAAGGTCTTTCAAGTGTTTGAAATATAGAGGTACTGATTACCTTCAAAATCTAGGGATTTTGGGGATAGCAGGACAGATGTTTCGATCATCATATCAAGGGCTTATCAAAGTAGTGGTAAGACAGACCTTTTATCCTAGGTGAAAGGATACCCTTCTCTTTGGGATAAAATAAATGTAATACTTTTTCATTTCTACTACTATTTTTATTAGAATGGGAATTGTATTATTTCCTCTTTCTTTTCATATTCATTTAAATTGTAAATGCTTCAATTATGATTCATTCATTACATATTGTATTAATAGATTATATACGCTGTATAATAGAATCATTTACATTTGTATTACTCTGATCATTGTATTCAATTCAAATACAATTGTTTTACATTACTTATAGTATTACATAATATCATACCTATCAGATCCAATACCTATATGGTCAATTGTATTGATTTTGGATTGTATTAGTGAAAGACCTCTTAAACTAAGTTCTTTCTTAAGTGTTTAAATAAAAAAAATTAAATATAAAATTCACCCCCCTCTTGTATTAAGCCATTTAATATACATATATATCTATATTATGATCCAACAAATAATTCATAAGTCATTTGTGATGTGTAAAAATTAGCCTCATTCCAAACAAACACATGGTGTGACTGGTATGACTCAAAGTGATTGTTTTTAGTTCAAAATGACATTTTAGTAAAAAACACAAGTTACATACTCAATACTAAGAAAAAATATCTTTATTGTTTTGATAATTTTTTACAATGATTCATAAGTCATTTGTGATGTATAAGAATTAGTCCCACATCAATCTTACACATGGTGTGACCAATATGACTCCAAGTGTGTCCTTTTATTTAAAATTGACATTTTATTAATATATTATTTCAAATTTATGTTTATTTTATTTCTTTATAGAATTACTAACATAAGAATTACTTTCATATAAAATTGAATTATTTTTCTCAGGCTGGGTGGTTAGTCCCGCAACTCATACCATGATTGAGCTTTTTTGAAAGGGGTCGTGGGTGCCAAATAAAGTTAAACATTGATGTTTTTAAATGTTTGTGGATAATAATTGAATATGTAATTATAAAAAACATTTTTTGAAATGTATGAAATATTTTTTTTATTTGTTTTGTAAATTTTATTTCAATTAAATTGTGATGTTGTATATAGGTGTATTCGCATACAGGTGCAATTACTATAGTGTATTATTATCCAAACAGCACACAACAGTTGTGGGGACTTTATCAGTGTTAACCAAATAATTGATAAAGGGGTCCCCTTTTTTAATGATGTTGATGAAAATATCTCTTTTTTTCACTATTAAATCTCTTTTTTCACAATATTAAATGGCCTATATGTGGTGGTTATATAAGCATAGCTATAACCTTGAGAAGTTATATCAGTTTGATAAGAAATTATTTTAATAATCCTCCTAATAAAATTGAGGCGGTTCCACTGAAAGAACTAGTAAATAGTTCATTCAATGATTGTGGGAAAATAAAAAGGAATCACTTGAGTTGGGGGAGGTTGATTTTCTCACTTTTGGTTGTAAACGATATGAGGAATAAATTGGAGGCAAGGTACAACACTCAAAGCAGAGGTTTAAAGGATTTGGGCATGGAGGTAGGATTGATCCTAATAGAGAATATCCTTTTAACCTATTTATTTCTTCTATTTCAAGAGTATTTGAGATAAAATCTTTGTGTATTCTTATTTTTTTCATGATCATGCATATCTAAACTCATTTAGGGGACTAGGTTTAATGGAAATAATTTTTTCACTATTATTTTTCATGGTTTATTCATTATTGTTTATGGTTATTCCTAGATTGTTTTACTACATTATCTTCTAATTTAGAAAATAATTTATTAAAAATTGAATCTTGAGTTCAATTATGTTAGGCAGTTGAAAATAAATTCACTCTCCACGAAAATTGATAAATGTAGATGGTTTTATTTCTAATCCTTCAAGGCCAGATGATAACGCTCATGTTGGAAGATAAATCAAGTGAAATCTAATTCCTCCGGAGTTTAAACTTAATGTGGAAGGGTTATGTGTATATGGAGGAATGAGATGAGGTTTCCTCATCTGTGATGATAGAGGGTCAGTGATTATTGGTTTTCAAACTTTTTATGTATCAGGCAATGCATTTTGGGTAAAGACTTACACCCTCCTAAGTGGTATCTCTATATGCAATCTTTAAAGAATCAAGATTGGGACTATAGAAATCGATTCTAGAATTATGGTAAGTTTCATAAGGTGTGTCAATATCACTTCATAGTACCTCACTTATCTTATCCATTATTGGAAATTCAATGGAGATTACTCCCATCTTAAGGAAGGGGAATTTCATTGTAGATAGCCTCACTAGAAAATGTAACCCTGATGAAAATCTTATTATTTATTATACCAATGGAGCACTTCCCTATGATAGTTACCTGATTGTCAAAGGTGATGCCTTGGGATTACATCATTTTATACCACCTTCTTGTATGTTATATTTTTAAATAAATTGTTATTTTTAGTGACTTTTCATCTAGAATTAACATTTTATTTCCTTCAAAAGAATATTTTCTACCATACTCCTAGTATATATGGGTGAAAATTAGTGGATCTATTTTCTATGAAACCAAAATTGGAGTACTTAAATTATAAAAGGATTAATTTCTATTTTCTCTAAGAACAATCATCAATTTCCTGATTTTTGATATATATATCATCCCTTAGGTGAGTTCACTGGGAAAGTTTGAACACCGGGTGAAAACTAAGTGTTTTAACCCATATTATTTTATATATTTCAACACTTATATATTTATTCTTTATGAAACAACAATTATATTTTATCAATTTAGTTTAGTATGGTTTCCCTTAAATCAATATCTTGTCTATCCTTTCTTTCCTTTTTTTCTATTTTGATATTTCTTCTTACGCTTTCATAGATATATTTATTGCACATTCCACTTCATTCCATCACTATTCTTCACTCTTTATTCTATTTTAAATTTGTTTTACTATTGTTTTTTTTTTCATAGATTTACACCATTTTTTACTTCCCTTGTGTTTTACCCTACTTTCACAAGGTAGTTTAATCAGGTTTTATAGATTTTATTTTTGATAATTTTCATTAATACCTCATATGAAAAAATTAACATTTTTTCCAGGGAAGGCATGTGTATCTGATAAAAAAATAAATCAATTAAAATTAAAAACATTAAATCTGTTTTAAAATAATTAATTTTCTTTATCATAATCTACTAATTCTCACTATTGTGTGCTTAATTTTATGTTTTTTGTGATTTAATTTGTATGAACAGAAGGGAATCGTCTAAACTAAACTAATTCCTTTCATACCAAATATTTAAAAAAAATATAGTTCCCTTAGGAAAAAAAATTGTGAAATAGAGAATTTAGGAATTGAGAGAGATGAAAAACAAATCCAATATTTTATTCAACCTCAACTTAGAAATCAGTTTTTTCAAGATTCATATACTTAGGTATAGCCAACTACCTATAGTTTTATGTAATCCATCATTTATTCTATCATCACCTAGGGCTAGAAATTATAATAAGGAAAAACCATACCTCTCTATGTTACCTTCCATTAATGGACATCCCAATGAGGATTCTCTTAAGTATATTAGAGTCATTAAAAGTATAGTTCAATAGTTACCTTTTAATGGGAATAGTTATAAGGATAATAAATTGAGAGTGTTTCCTTTTTTGAAAATAAATTATAGGATCTAGTTCCATTAGTTATATAAATAAATTTTTGACACTTGGAACTAAGTTTTCAATTCTTTTGACATTAAATTATTACTAGGAATATGATAACTAAGGTAAGACAAAAAAAATCACTAGTTTTTTACAATATAAGGGATATATTTTTCATGATACATGGGAAGGAATTATAGAAATTATTAGGCATTATCCTAATAACTAACTATCTCCCCAACTCATGATGGAACCATTCTATAATGGTTAAACCCATTACCACCACGCTATAGTGGAAAAATACACTAGTAGTGATTCTTCATATATAACAGATGATAATTTGAAAGAAATTTTTACTAAAATTTCTCAAAATACACAACACAAAATCTTTATAAAGAGAACATTCAAAGGTGTGATTCCAATTCTCATTCTACTATAATTTTAAGTGATAATTCTCTTAGAGAACAATGCTAACATTGTGGATTGTTTGGGAAATCTAAAACCTATTATCTCATTTTTTTATTTTCCTTCCTAGATAACCTAATATTAATCTACTGGGTATATCCCTATAATACAAACTAGGAATTAAATTTTTTAAAATAATCATAATCAAGTCTTTAAAAATCACCCCAACTTTCCATAGAAAGACTGAGCAGTTATAAAAAAACTTGAGCCCTTGGATTCCCACCACAGCTGAGAAAACCATTTAAAAATAAATATTGGGATGTGTCCTCAAATTTAAAAAGGAATACAGAAGATATGATGGACTAAATTTTTATAATAATGAACTATTTATAAAATATAAATAAGAATAAAATGGAATCACATAGGTTTACCCTCCAATCTACCACGAATGATCTACAAATTCAAATGAGTCCAATGGAAAGAGACCCAGGAGGATGATAAAAGGGAAATTTTATTAGTCCAAAATAATTAATCCAAAATAAAATGTTATTCATACCACCATAATATAATTTTGTAAAACTAAAGAGGATTTTAAAGTTCATATTAGAGATAATGAGATAGAAAATGTATCTAATTCTGAAAATAAAAATATAGAAAAATATGAATCTAGAAAACTAGATAGAATGGTCTAAACTAAATTAAATGATAAATATTTATTAAAAAATACAAGGAACAAAACATTATATGGGAATTTATTATGGTACAAAAGAATAAAGTCATGTCACGACCCGTCCCAGTGGGGCATGTGTCGCAACTCCCCAAGCCCACCTCCAATAGGCCAGGGGCTGGTGACTATTACTAAGTATGCATAACACTAACATGGGAGGCATTGCTTATATACCTATATGTACGAACATATCTTCAAGTCTACAAAATTCTGAAATGTAAAAACCACTAAGAACCAAATACATGCATACCATTATATCTCAACCAGATTACGACAGAAAAGTAAACTGCAGTGAAGTGAATTGGTCCAGAATACAAGCCCTCCAAAAAGAGTCTATAAACCACAAAGTCCAACCTATAAATAAAAGTTAATGGGACTATAATCAATATCCATATGAACACCTGAGCTTTCTGGATCTCATAAAGCATCATCTCCTCCTGGTCTGCCTAGGCCTCCATTAAAAGGTCACTCATCTACACAAGACATGACACATAATGGCAAAGCCCATGTAGGGATGAGTATAACAATACTCAGTAGGACACCTTGAAACCACAAATCAATACAAAAAGGAAGATACAATCATCTCTACATAGTATATATCTACAACACATATAATAAGAATATTCAGATATACTCAATCCAAGACATGTAGTATAAGGATAAGTCGCAAATATTTTATACCAGCTCTAAGAATTCAATATGAAGATTCCAAGAAGTACTCATCTGGGAGAACACACTCATAAGTTTGATACCACTGATGATTTCATCCAAGAAGTGATATTCATCAAAAACCTTCACGAGAGAGATACACTGATAGATCTAAAGATAATATGATACCATACATGAGGATCACATCCAGGTCTGTGGGGTGATATGAACAACTCTATATAGATTAACCTTCTAAGTATAGGATCGATGGACAATGAAGTTGGTCACTTCAATACCAAGTAATCTACCTAGAACACAAATAATGAATAGAGGATCTTGCCCTCGGCCTCTCGAGGGATTCCAGAAACTCTATCCAAGAAGTCCTGCTGAAGGGATCATAGTCCTAGGAGTAATAGATGGTTCATACCTACCTTTAGGGAAGAAATATGTGAATGAACCCTAAAAAAACTTATACAAGATACGGATTGTTAGAACCATGTCTATTCATTGTAGGAATTGGTGTTTGGTTTGTGTTTGTTGTCAATCTTCAGTGGAAGTTCAGAATGTGTGTCAGCAAAGTGATCATACCGTTCAAGCAGACAACAGTATCGAAGGTGGTGCAGTTTCCCAGTGTTTGCCAAATTTTTGGGCCTCAAAATCTGAAAATGAAGACATGTATTGTTGGTAAAAGGAGGTGCATGAAAAGAGAAAGTGGTGCGTGAAAAAGGAGGGTTGTGCGCGAAATATCTGAGCTGGGCGCGAAAAAGTGCGGGTTTGCATGAAAAATAGCGTGGTGCACAAAATTGGGGAATAAGGTTTTTCGCGCAAATAGTGTTTCAGAATCAAAACGTCGAAAAATGGAAAAGGCATGGGTTGTGCGAAAGATCTAGTGATGTGCATGGAAAACGATACCTATGCGAAAAATTATGCGCCAGATGAGGGGTTTTCACGCCAATGGGTATTTTGGGTGCGGGGGTCCCAGACGCCTATAAATAAGAGGTGACCCCCTCATTCCACACGGTTGAATACTTAGAGAAGTTTCGAGGTTTGATGAGCGAAAAAGGATCGCGTAAAGGGGCTTGCGCGAAATATTCTGGATTTCGCGGAAAATTCCAGGATGCACGTAAATATTGGGGTTGCGCGTAAAAGATTCAGTTGCGAGAAAAATGGGTGTTGTGGCGCGAAATATTTTTTCGCGTGAAACAGTAAAGTTTTTGTGCAATAGGAAGGTTTTGCGCGCAAAGGGTTGGTGTTGCGCGCAATTTTCAGTGAAGCTTATCTACACATTCTGGTTATTCGCCTCAGTGGTTCTATTCATTCTAGTGCATCAATTTCGGACTGGGATGAAAGAAGATTCTCATGATAAGAAGAGACAAAGACTTCAATGCAAATCTATTGAAGAGACCTTCACGTCTATAAACTGAGTGTGACTTCACCAAGGGCAGTGAGCTAGGGGAGTCAATAGGAGTGACCCGTGGGAAGCAGTGAGCTATCCCTAAACCTTTGTAAAGGCAGTGATCCTGGGACAGAGTGACTATTCTCGAACCTTTTTAATCCACAACTAGTGAAGATTAGTGGAATTTGGTATGACTGACAACTTGTCGGCGTATGCTCCTTGGACGTAGCCCTTAGCGGTGAACCAAGTAAAAATTATTATGTCATCTCTTTGCATGTGAATGTTTCATTTCTTATAATATTCATCATACGGGTTTAACCAATTCCTACCAACGTGGGAACAAGATCCTTGTTTTTAAAAGAAAAATTTGACACCCAGATTCACCCCTCCCCTCTCATGGTGTCCTGGGGTCCTATAAGTGGTATCAAAGGGAGGTTACTAGTGTTGAATCTGTCCTTTGGCATCATGGAGAATGCAGTCAATGTCAGGGGAGTCCCTCTCTTCGATGGAAGTAATTTTCAAATTTGGAAGAACAGAATGAGATCTCATCTAAGATCCCTTCAAATGGAAGTTCTGTTTTCCACTGTGCAAGGTATAAATGTCACTGATCCAACAGGTCTGGCTATGACTAAAGCAGATAGGAAAATTCTTAATGCAGATGCTAAAGCACAAAATGCACTCACCGCAGCCCTTTCTGATCAGATCTATCTAAGTTATTGATTTTTAACTCAACTAAATCCATGTGGGATAAACTCGAAAATATTTATGAAGGAGATAGAAAAGTGAAGGAGGCAAAATTACAAGTCCTGCACAATCGGTTCGATGATATGAAGATATATCCAGATGAGAATCTAGACTCATTCTTCAATCGAATTACTGAAGTGGTTGGAGCAATTCGGGGTCTCGATGAAGAAATCAAAGACATTGATATAGTAAAAAAATATTAAGAATACTTCCAAACCTGTACAATGCAAAGGTGTCATCTCTTGAGGAAATAGATCTTTCCAAACTTTCTCCGGATGATCTATTAAGAAGCTTGGTAGCATATGAAATGAGAGTCAAACCCTAAGATGCTACGACTCGTGTGAGCAAGGAAATAGCATTCAAGGCCATGGATAAACTGAAAATTTAAAAATATAGTAGCAGTGAAGATGATGAAGAAAAAGAAATTCTTTCTCTCATTGAAAATAAGTTCTAGATGGGAAAAGGAAAATTTAAAGGGAAGTTACCTCTCACATGTTTTCATTGTGGAAAAGTTGGGCACATTGCCTCTCAGTGTTTGAGAAAGATCAATGATGAAGATAGTGAAGATGATAACATCGAGAAGCCTAGAGAAATATTTTTCAAAAAGATAGACTTCAAATATAGAAAGAAAATATAGAGGAAGAGTTTTTTTTGTGAAGAGGAAGATGAGTATACTGAATTTTGTGAAGAAGAAGAACCCAAATTTAAAACAGGAATGCATGCTTCCATGATGGCTATGGTTGAAAAGTAAGAACCCTTGATCAATAAAGACAGAGATAATCAGATTACTTATAATGGTGATTCAAAGACTCAAATTAAGGATGCATTTTCCAAGATTCAGAATAAATGTAAAAGATGCAATAATTCGAAGGAAATGGTCGAAGAATCATCAGAATATATTGATGAGCTTGAAGCAGAGATTGAACGACTAGAAGAACTGGTGAGAGTTCAGTCTTCAATCCTTGAAAGCACAGATGATGTTGTGGAACTAAATCTTAAAATGGAATAACAAGCAAAGGTCATAAATGACCTTTCATCCAGACTGGAAGAGAAGTCCAAGTCTATTGAGGTACTTGAGGAAGAAGTTGTTACTCTTAGATGTAAAATTGAATGTCAATCAACGACAAATGAGGGAAAGAAGAAAATTCATTTCGGAAGATTCTCAGATTTAGAATTACTAGAAAGAGACAAGTGTGGTTAAGATGGGGTTGGAAAAATCTTCAGTGATCAAAGACCTGCTTGCATGGGAAAGAATGGAATTGGCTGTGAAGCTGAGACATCAACTACTGGAAGAAAAGAGAGCCAAAAGAAAGACAAGGTGAAAGTTGGAAAAGATAAAACATTACCTAAAATGCTGAAAAAGAAAACCTCAATCCAAACTAAAAGAAGAACTGAAAATTATCCTCAAACTTTCAAAAATGACAGGCAGTTCGACTATTCTCCCAAGGAATAATTCATGAGGAGAAATTCAAGTGAAAAGACATTTCCACTCATGAAGTGTCAGTTCTGTGGTTATCTGGGCCATACCATGTCATACTGCGAAGAGGAAAGGAGCTACTTGAATGGGGAAGATCTGGGAAGTGAACAAAGGAGACCGATTTCATATCCTTCATCTTATAAAAGAAATAGCTTCTATGGTTACTATTTTAATTGTTCTAACTTTGGCCATAAATCTATGTATTGCAGGAAGAGGTACGACAGAAGAAATTCATACAACAGTCAAAGATGGGTCATTTTTCATCCTTCTGATGGTGTTGTTCTCACAAACAGTTTTTCCCCTCTGGAAGAATATTATGGGTATGAAGAATCATATTATGTGGAAGAAAGTATTGAAAGGCCATCAGTATCCTATGATCAATCAAATATCTCATGGAAAAAAAATAAGAAGATTGAGAAATCCAATCTTGCAGAAGTAGCCCTCAAAGCTACAAAGAGCAGCAGTACCTGGATCCTTGATAGTGGATGCTCATCCCATATGACGGGAAATGCTGACCATTTGAAGAACATGGAAAATATGGTTGATGGAACAGTACGGTTCGGTAATGATGGTGCTTTGAAGATTAAAGGCAGTGGGAATACTGCTCTCGCCAGTGGGGAGCTGAATAAGACTAAAGTTCTTTATGTGGACGGTCTACGCCACAATCTCCTCAGTGTAAGTCAACTCTGTGACTCAGGGCTCATAGTGACCTTCAATCAAAAAGTCTTCTCTATAAAGGAAAAAACATGGAATTCTCTTATGAAAGGCTGTATAATAGATGGAAACTTATATCAGGTTGACAGCAAAGTGAACTCCTGCTATTTATCTTTTGAAAAGAAAAAAATTTGTGGCATCGAAGGCTGGGGCACATTAACCAACAAGACATGGAAAAGATATCTAAGCCGAAGATAGTCATGGATATTCCCATTCTAAAATGTGAACGGGAAAAGTCTTCTAATTCTTGTATTCGTGGGAAGCTTGTCAGTAGTTCATATCGGCCAAAGAAGAAAAGGGTGTCACATATTCTTGATCTCATTCATACAGACGTATGTGGCCCAATAAATGTTTCTAGAACCCATGGAGAAAGTTACTTCATCCTTTTCATTGATGATTATAGCAGAATTTCTTATGTAATGGTGATTCACAGGAAGCGACAAGTTCTTGATTGCATGAAAACTTATCGCCGGATTTCCAAGAATGATACAGGACGAACAATAAAATTCATGTGATCTGAAAATTGAGGGCAATACACATCCATTGAGTTTGAAAATTACCTAGAAAAACATGGAATACAACATGAGGTAGCTGCTGTGAGAATTCCACAAAAAATAGAGTTGTTTAGTGTCAAAATAGACATGTCAATAATATGGCCAGGACTATGCTGATCGAGAGTGGTGTCTCTCGCCATTACTAGAAGGAAGCTGTTGAAGCTACAGTGCACATTCAGAATCGAACAAGGCTTTATATGGGAGAAACGAAGACACCATATGAATTGTGGCATGAAAGGAAGCCTTCATTGAAATACCTTCGTGTTTTCTAAATCAAATGTTTCATCCGAAACAAATAAGGAAATCAAGGGAAATTTGGTGACAATGCTGATGAAGGAATTTTTCTTGGGTATCCAAAGAACAGCAAAGCCTACAAGTGTTTCAACAAGCGATTGAGAAATATTGTAGTAAGCAGTGATGTTAAGATAATTTAAGAGAAAACTACAAATTCTTCAAGGACGTCATGTGCTGATGTGATAGAAATTGAAGAAGAAAGTGAACGTGGAGAAAATACAACTACAGAAATAGAGGAAGTTTTACAAAACACTCAGTAGTCACATCATGATTTTGACTCATAATAAGAATCTAAAGAGGAGACAATGGCTGGAGAGAATGAAACTGAACCACATAGGAAAAATCGTAGAGCTGAGATTGATCCATCTAACATAATTGGGGATAGGGGTACACCCACATAAACAATGAGGATGAGGAATAACATGCAGTCTACATTTCTGTCAGTTGTGGAGCCATCCTCATTCGAAGAAGACGCAAAGGATGAATCTTGGGTGAAAGCCATGAATGAAGAATTAGATCAGATTAATAAGAATCAGACATGGGATCTTGTCCAGAGACCCGGAGGTCACAATGTGATTGGTACAAAATGGATCTTCAATAACAAGTTTGATGATCATGGAAGTGTTATTAGAAATAAGGCTTGATTGGTATGTAAGGGATATTCCCATATTAAAGGTGTATATGTTGAGGAAACCTTTCCTCCAGTGGCTAGACTGGAGTCAATCAGGCTTTTCCTTTCTATGGAACTCCAAATAGGATATAAAGTGTATCAAATGGATGTAAAAACTGCATTCTTGAATGGTGTACTCGAAGAAGAAGTACACATTGAATAACCAGTGGGTTTTGTTCTTGGTACTGATGAGACAAAGGTCTGCAAGTTGAAGAAAGCTCCATATGGTTTGAATCAGGCACCACGGTCATGGTACTCCCAGCTGGAATCTTATCTCAAGAATCTGGAATTCAAAAGAGGAGGAGTATATCACAATCTGTATGTGAAAAATTCTCCAGAAGATCAATTTATGGTTCTTGTATACGTTGATGACATCATATTTGGTAGCAGCAGGCAGAAATCTGTGGATTAATTTACCAATCACATGAAATCATAATTCAAAATGTCTATGATTGGAGATCTCACATATTTCTTGGGACTTCAGGTGATTCAAAAAAAGGATTACACTTTCATTTCTCAGGAAAAATATGCAAGAGAGCTGCTGAAGAAGTTTAATATGCAAGACTCCAAACCAATGTCGACTCCGATTACTGTTGGAACTACACATGGAAAACATGAAGATGGGACCTCTGTAGGTCCCACCATGTACAGGAGGATCATTGGGAGCCTACTGTACATGACATTAACACGACCAGATATTGTCTTTTCCACATGTCTTGTAGCCCGCTTTCAGAGTGATCTAAAGGAGGAACATATGGCAGTAGTAAAAATAATCATGAGGTACATTCAAGGTTCACATAACTTTGGGTTATATTTTTCTATAGGTAGGGATAGTGAATTATCAGTGTTTTATGATGCTGACTGGGCTGGTGATGTAGTAGACAAAAAGTCCACTAGTTATGGAGCCTTCTATATTGGGCAGAAATGTGTTGGCCGGTTGAGCAAGAAACAAGAAAGTACTTCTCTTAGTACTGCTGAAGCTGAGTATATCTCTGCAACAAAGGCATGCACTCAGCTGCTATGGATGAAGCAACAATTAACAGATATTGGTGATGAGGTAAAGCAACCAATGGTGATTTACTGTGATAACAAGAGCATAATTGATCTTACAAAGAATCTTGTTCAGCATTCCCGTATGAAACATATTGAAAGCTAGTATCACTTTATCAAAGAAAAAGTTGAACAAGGGGTGATTAGAATGGATCATGTGGGAACTGATGAGAAAGTGGCTGATATCATGACCAAGCCACTGTCAGCGGCAGTGTTTGAGAAGCATCGGTTGAACCTTGGTGTTCAGCCACCTCCCAATGCATAAGGAGGTTATGCAATTCCCCTCTCCCCGATTATGATAACTGTTTTTATCTGTTTATGGATGCGATGTAGGTTTGTGGGGGAGATACTATCCATAGGGAGTATGGGTTGAGCTAAACAATGAACAAATTACCAGTCTTTGGGTTCATTGACAATGGGGGAGAAAGGAATAAATTCAGGATTGTCAGTGGACATGTAATGCTTCTGTGACACTGTAAGAAAATCTCTTGGGCGTCATTGAGAATTCTGAAACACAGGAACCCAATTCAAGCTTCCTCTCTTGTTTTCTACACCAAGCATTTCTCACGTAGACTTAGATTGTTGGCTAAGTTTATCCTTGCATTTTTTGATTGCATGGGGTTGGTGATCTTTTGAATTTATTTGGTGATTTCCAACAAACCCAAAGGGGGATATTGTTGGAACCATGGCTGTTCTTTGTAGGAATTGGTGTTTGTTTTGTGTTTTTTTCAATCCTCAGTGGAAGTTCAGAATGTGTTTCAGCAAAGTGATCATATCGTTCAAGCAAACAACAGTATTGAAGGTGGCGTAGTTTCCCAGTGTTTGCCAAATTTTTGGGCCTCAAAATATGAAAATGAAGACATCGATTGTGAGTAAAAGGAGGTGCAGGAAAAGAGGAAGTGGTGCGCGAAAAATGAGGGTTGTGTGTGAAATACTTGATTTGGGCGCAAAAAAGTGCGGGTTTGCGTGAAAACAGCGTGGTGCGTGAAATTGGGGAACAAGGTTTTTTGTGCAAATAGTGTTTCGGAATCAAAATGTTGAAAAATGGAAAAGGCATGGGTTGCGCGAAAGATCTAGTGATGTGCGCGGAAAACGATACCTGTACGAAAAATTACGTGCCAGATGAGAGTTTTTCGCACCAAATGAGATTTTACACGCAGGGGTCTCAGATGCCTATAAATAAGAGGTGACCCCCCCCCCCCTCATTCCGCACTGTTGAAGACATAGAGAAGTTTTGAGGTCTGATGCGCGAAAAAAGTATTGCGTAAATGGGCTTGTGCGAAATATTCTGGATTGCACGGAAAATTCCTGGATGTGCAAAAAAGGAACTGTTGGGTGTAAATATTGGGGTTGCGCGTAAAAGATTCATTTGCGTGAAAAACGGGTGTTGTGGCGCGAAATATTTTTCCGTGTGAAACAGTAAAGTTTACGCGCAATAGGAAGGTTTTGCACGCAAAGGGTTGGAGTTGCGTGCAATTGCCAGTAAAGCTTTTCTGCACGTTCTGGTTATCCGCTTCAGTGGTTCTGTGCATTCTAGTGCATCAATTTCGGACTGGGGTGCAAGTAGAGTCTTGTGCTAAGAAGAGACAAAGACTTCAATGCAAATCTATTGAAGAGACCTTCACGTCTATAAACTGAGTGTGACTTCACCAAGGGCAGTGAGCCAGGGGGAGTCAACGGGAGTCACCCGAGGGAAGCAGTGAGCTATCCCTAAACCTTTGTAAAGGCAGTGATCCAGGGACAGAGTGACTATTATCGAACCTTGGTAATGCACAACTAGTGAAGATTAGTGGAATTTGGTATGACCGAAAAATTGTCGGCGTATGCTCCTTGGATGTAGCCCTTAGTGGTGAACCAAGTAAAAATTGTTGGTTCATCTCTTTCGAGGTGAATGTTTCATTACTGATAATATTCATCATACAGGTTTAACCAGTTTCTACCAACGTGGGAACAAGATCCTTTTTTTTAAAGAAAAAGTTGACACCCTGATTCACCCCTCTCCTCTCAAGGTGTCCCGGGGTCCAACACGGATGACAAGAGAATCAATCCATGTATAAAGATATAAACACAGTGTAGTAGGGTCACACATTGTGTCCCTTGACCCAGGTACTTCTTGTGTACAACAACCCGTGTCATTACAAATTGTGTCATATAGAATATGGGTACATTGTGTGTATAATAAGTCACATGTTGTGTTCTTCCATTCAGGGGAAACCCATGTACTCCAGCCATGTTCCAGTACACGGTGTCAACCATTGTATATATTCCCATGTACTAGTACATAGGGTAGTCCATCTACTTAGTTCAGGCCAAGCTGTGTGGTGGGGTACACACTGTGTAGGCAAACCGTGTCCGTGTATCTTCTGATATGCACTCCGAGTCTCTAGGAAGGTCCTACACACTGTGTGATAAGGGTCACACACCATGTAATATTTAACTATCTCCGAAAACCCTAGTTGTCACTCAGTGGGGTCCACACATCGTGTAACCCTAGGTTACACGCCGTGTTCTTTGGGATTTTCCAGAAAGTCTGGTTCTTCCTCTGCATGCTTTGGAAGATGATTCGGGCCTTGTTTTGATGATTTTTTCACCTCAAAACATCATATCCAAGGATATATCACCACTACAACAACAAATTTATGGGTTTCGGGCCTTCAATCAAATCAAAAATCCATTTATTTGCATCCTGACGCAAACCGTTCAAATAATTATTTCTTCATATTGACTTCGATTCATCCATCTTCATTTCTTCCGCACCTCTTTTAGGTAATCGCAATGTTGGATCTTCAATTTCGGATCATTACGCCAAGAAACAAAGGTGCAAAGATCGATATTTAAAAAACCTGTTGAAGAATGAAGAACACGTATAAAATAGGGGAGAGAAAATACACAAGGAACAAATCTAACGAATGAACCTTGGCCATTGTTCATTTGGGACCCAATCTATTCTCATAAAAACAATAAACAAAAAAACAACTCTCAAATGATCAAACCATGATAAATTCTACAGAGTATAACCTATCCCATAAGGAATGATCGAATTGTGGATCAACATGTTCGTTGGTTGGTATTCGTTTGTCATTGAATCTAATAATGGGGAAATAAATCCAAAATAATGTATCCTTCCTGAGAATTGGATCACTCACTATTGAAGATCGATTGTCACAAGAGAGATCTATCCATAAAAATCTTTGATCCTAGTCTTTTCCCTGCCACCGAGAGAATTCTCCAGGGTTTATCTCCAAAGCCTCCAGGGAATTCCAATGTTATGAGCCTAACCCAAGATCCTTACCTAAAGTCTTACTTAAAACAATAATCATCATTACGTCGATGAAACAGAGAAAAATAAAGTAGATATTCCAGTTATTTTATTCATTAAAAAATCCAGAAACTAATTTTCACAGTCGAACCGCACTGACCAATATTAGTTCATGCCTAAGGTAAAGTCGTTATTATGAATGCTACAGTGCCTTTGGATTTCTGATCTGGGAACCCGGTAAGTAGTTACTCTACTTTTTTAGGAAAATGGTGTGTGTGTACTATTTAATATTTAAATACTATTCAAACATCTATTCTAGGAACCCCATGCCTTGGAATTGCATGTCTTCATAGCACCTAGTCTTGAAATTAATCCATATAATATTTAAAAATAATACATGGAATATCTGGTACATAACATTCTCCCCTCCTTGGGGATTTACATCCTCAAAAATCCAAAACAAAGGCTACTCAAAAAGATGAGGGTATTGAGCCTGAATCTGATCCTCCTCCTCCCAAGTGCTCTCCTAGAGATTCTTATTCTACCACCAGACACGCACTAACGGAATTTCTCACCCATAAAGGATATTATGCTACTGATTCTTGATCTATACTAGGTAATTAGAAAATGTTTCTCCATCCTAAATTTCCTGCTCTCCCTAGTCGATGATGTGCAATGGGTCATGCATGTACCTCCTTAACTACGAAATGTGGAAGATTTAATATACCCGATCTAACTGTAGAGGTAGATCAAAGTGGTACTTCACCTCTCCAACTCTATGAAGTATCTGAAAAGGGTCCATAAACATCAGATAAAACTTTCCACCAGGATCAAATCTCCATAATACTCATTAATTTGAAACCCGTAGGAATACATGGTCTCTTTCCTCGAACTCCAAAGGCCCTCACCGTCTATCATCATAAGACTTTTGATGTCTATGGGTAGTCTTCATCCGCTCCAAAATGATTTGAACCTTCTCTGTAGTATCTCGCACTAATTATGTTCCCATTAGTGCTGACTCTCCTGGGTCAATCCAGCAAAGTGGTGACCTGCAAGGTTGCTCGTACAAAGCCTCTAATGGTGTCATACCAATGGTGGAATGGTAGTTATTGTTGTATATGAACTCCACCAGTGGTAGGTGATCCTCCAAACTATGGATAAAGTCCAACATTCAAGCTTGTAGCATGTCCTCCAGAACATGAAAGGTCTACTCCATTTGGTCATTCGTCTATGGGTAAAACATTGTGCTCAATTATAAATGGGTTCCAAATTCCTCCAAAAATCCCTTCCACGACTGGGATGTAAAACGGTCATCATGATCTGAAACAATCTTTGATGGAACTCCATGGAGTCTAACTATCTCCTGAACATAGAGGCATCTCAAGCTCTCTACTGAACTTTACTCTCGGATAGCTATGAAGTGGACCGACTTGGTGAGTCGATCAAAGATCACCCAGATGTCATTGTGTCCTCTATACATACATGGTAAACCCATCATTAATTCCATTGATATCTCATCCCACTTACATTCTCTCACCAAAAGGGGTTGAGATAAATCCACTGGAATATGGTGCTCAGCCTTCACTTACTAACATGTAAGGCATCAAGAAACAAACTCTAAAACTCCCTTATACATCTCTGGTCACCAAAACTGACATCGGAGGTCCTAGTACATATTTTCCACACCTGGATGTACCACTAAAGGGGATGTATGAAACTCCCTCAAAAACTCCTCCCACAATGACACTGGTACTGATGTACGTCCTATGAAAAGGACGATGTTCTCCCCACCTTTTGAATATTCATCAAAAACATTCCCTGTGGATATATGATCTTGTAGAGTCTCATAGTTAGTATCCCCAAGTTGTGCCTCCCTGACTCATTATAAGAGTGGAGGGGTAACAACCAAAAACTATAGGTAAGCTGCTCCATCTCCATTCACTAAGGATAACTATAACGAGGAAAACTGCTCTGATTCTTCATTTAGAAACTATAAACTAGATCTCCTGCTAAGAGAATATGCCACCATGTTCCCCTTCCCAGGAGTATAGAAAATATCAAATTCATAGTCCTGGAGGAACTCTATCCACTGCCTCTATCTCAAGTTTAGATCCTTCTGGTAGAAGATATACTTGAGACTCTTATTACCATAGTAGACAATAAACCACTCTCCTGTCAGGTAGTGTCACCACATCTTTAATGTGAAGACTATCACTGCTAAATCAAGATCATGGGTTGCACAGTTCTTATCATGGGATCTTAACTGGTCTGAACCATAGGAAATCACTTCTTGCCTCAACATCAGGACACAATCAAGCCTAGTCCCTGATGAATCGTAGAACACTACGTACTCGACGCCCTCCTCCGTCAATCACAAGATTAGATCACTCGTCAAACTCTGTCTCAACTACTGAAAATATTTTTGTCACTTATCATTCCACACAAAAGGATACCCATTTTTAGTCAAAGATATCATAGGTGCTGATATTCTGGAGAAATTAGGTATGAATCTTCGGTAATATCCTCCTATCCCAAGGAAGATTCGCACCTCCATCATGCTCCTAGGTGGCTCCCATGCTAACACTACATCGACCTTGGCCAAGTCTACAACCACTCCATCTCCTGAGATAACATGTCCCATAATGTGGACTACCTAAATCCATAATTGGAGGTTTGAGAGTTTCTCATAAAGCTGGTGCTCTTGGAGTATGTCCAGAACCATCCTTAATTGTCTTGTCTTCTCCTCCACAGACACTAAGTACAAAATGATTTCATCGATGAAGACTACCATGAACCAGTCTAAGTAAAGAGGAAAGATCTAGTTCATGATTCCCATGAACACTACTCAAGAATTCCTCAGGCCAAAGGAAATCACTAAGTACTCATAGTGATTATAATGACATCTGAAAGTCATATTTAGTATATCCGTGTCCTATACTCATAGTTGGTGATATCCTAATCGGAGGTCAACCTTAGAGAACCATTGTGACCCTATCAAATAATCAAAGAGGTCATTGATTCTTAGTAGTGGTTACATATTCTTCACAATCACCTGGTTCAAGCACTGATAGTCCACACACAACCACAAGCTCTCATTTTTCCTTTTGAAAAACAAAAATGGGGTCGCCCTGGGTGAAACACTGGGTCTCATGAATCCCTTCTTCTCAAAATCCTCTAACTGTACCCTCGGCTTGAAAATCTCTATAGGAAACATCTGATATTATGGTGTAGATATCGGTGTCATCCCAGAGTTTAAATCAATATAGAAGTATATCTCCCAATGGGGAGCTAATTTTGGAACACCTTCAGGGAAGACGTCATCATACTCCTCCACCACTGTAGGAAACTGTTAACTCATAACATTAGTTTCACTAAGGGTCTGGCTAGCTAACTAATCAGTAATCAGCTTTACCCTATAATGCATGAGTCCATCATATTTAACCTGGGTTTCCTTTTCACTAGTAAAGGAAACCCTCATTCCATCATTGTGGACACACCGCATCCTTCAACTAGAACCATAAATCTAGGCATAGACTATGGATAACCAATCCATACCAAGAATGATGTCATAAGGCCTCAACACTTCCACCAAGAGGTTCCAACCAAAACTCTTTCCTCCAAGGGTCAAGTCACACTGTAGGCACAAATGTGTGATAACTGAGCCATCTCTAGTAGGTATCTCTAAGCATAAGGGTCAAGTCAACGGTTCAACAAGAATATATAGGTCTCAAACAATATATTTGGAGAGAAAGGAATGACAAGCACCTGTGTCTATCAATACTGTATCTAATGTAGAAAAGATAAAACTCGTACCTTGAATCATTCCCATATCCCCTAGGTCATATTCCTCGACCGCATGCAGTTGTCCCCTCCCTTGTCCTCCAGCTCCTTGAGCCTGGTACAGACTTCTTGGGGGTGGTGGTGGTGGTATTAAGTCAAAACATCAACCACCTCTTTTTGTTATCCTAGCTCATCTACCACATTTATTTCCCTATGGATCTACCTACTCTTGTCGTTATCTCTACCTTGATGGTCCATCTACTATCTCCACGTCATAAGTACAGAGGATTGGACAATCTCGAGTGAGATGTCCCCTACCATCACATAAATAGAAGTGCATCTCCCAAGGCTAACTAGACCCATCCTGTGATCTCATAACTACAGATCCTCTATCCTGGGACCTCCTCTTGAAACGTCTCCCATGTAAAATTTCCTAGGACTGAAATCGGCTCCCTATTACTGAGGTCACTACTCCTACTTATCCACTAATGACTATCGCTAGAAATATATGATCATCCAAGAAGCTTTCGACCACCAAATCTCGTTCAAGAACCCCAGCATACGTCGGAATAGATAGAGGGATAACACTGGCTCAGATGTACATACACAAACCTCACATGAAGTTCCAATACCTAAAGTACTTATCTCTAACCATATCCATATAGTACTTGGAAATTTTGGTTAACCTTGAAGAATAATCAACCACGATCATGTTGCCCTGCTAGAGCGGAAGAAGCTCATGAATAAACATAGCCTTCATCAAAACTGGTGATAACTCCTCTATAAAGAGGCGCTCGAACTCTTTCCATGAAATATTCATCTCATCATGAATCTGGGTGACCAAAATCCACTATCGCCCAATTGAACCCTGTAGAAGGCTCGCCACCAGGACCACCATCTGATCCACTGGTGTCCTGACTAGATTGAAAACTTGGGTCACCGCCTCAATCCATTCCTCAACCACCTAATGGACGGCCTCCCCTCAGAAACTTAGAGGTCTCTGTCTCTGAAAATTGTGAAGTGTGTTCATCCTATGCTCCCCATCTACTGGTACTTTGTATACCATCTTCTTCTCCACCGGTGGTGGTATGGATGATGGACCACCTAGAGGTAACACCTGGGGAACTGGTCTCTGTATTGAAGCCTCATCACTGAGGGGGTCATCCTCGTGACTGAGCTACTAAATCCTATCTGGTATACATCTCGGGGGAATCATGTATGAATACAAGATGTACCATAGTCAATGTCTATATCTGTAGAGCTAACTCAAGAAGGATATAGAACCACAACCCATTTTTATATGATTCAGGTACCACTATTTTCCCTACAACCAATGTTCTCTTGTACTGATTCGAGAAGAAGGTTATGAGAGTCCTGGTGTATGGATACATCGGCCGCCACACCAATACCGGAGTCCCTAGCCTAAAATCTAAACTTGAAACACTTAACACTATTACCCCAAACTAATCTCACAGACTCTCAATCCTAAAGTAGAACTGACCACCTCTAATACCACTCTGTCAAGACCCATCCCAGTGGGGCCCATGCCACAACTCCCCAAGCCTACCTCTAATAGGCCAAGGGCTGGTGACTATCACTGAGTAGGCATATCACTAACATGGGAGGCATTTACTATGTACGTATACACATGCACACGTCTCCAAGCCCACAAAATGCTGAAATGTAAAAACCACTAAGAACCAAATGAATACATATCACTGTATCTCAACTAGAGTATGATAGGAAAGTAAAGTGCAGTAAAGTAAATTGGGCCAAAATATAAGCCCACAAAAAAGAGTCTGTAAACCAAAAATTCCAACCTATAAGAAAACAATACTATTATTTCTATCTATATCCATAGGAACACCTCAGCCGGTCTGATCTCACAAAGCACCGTCTGGTCCTAGTCCACCTAAGACTCCATCAAAATGTTGATCATCTTCACAAGTCATAACATGTGTGTGAAAATCCCTTGTAGGGGTGAGTATAACAATACTCAGTAGGACACCCCGGAACCACAAATAAATACACAAAAGAAGATATAGTCAGCTCTCTACAATATATGTCTATATCACATATATCACAAATATCTAGATATACTCAATCCAAGACACGCAGTCTAGAGGTAAGTCACAACCACTGTATACCAGTACTAGGAATTCAGCCCGAAGATTCCATGAAGCACTCATCTAGGAGAACACACTCCTAATTCCTATAGCATTGATGATTTCCGTTTGAAAATTATTGTTCATCAGGAATCTTCACAAGAGAGATATGCATATAGATCTGAATAGAATACGATACCACATATGAAGATCACAGCCAGGGCCATGGAGTGATACCAAAAACTCCATCTGAATTAACCTGCTAGGTATAGGATCCACGATTGATGAAGTTGGTCATTTCAATTCCAAGGAATATTCCTAGGTCACAAATAATTAATAGAGGATCCTGCTTTGGGCCTCTCTGGGGATTCTAACAACTCTATCTAGAATGTTCTACTAAAGGGATCAAAGTCTTATGAGTGGGAAATTATTTTTACCTACCTTCAGGGAAGCGATAAGGTATAGAATCAATACATGTATAAAGGTATACACAATTTGTATTAGGGTCACACACCATGTCCCTTGACCCCAGGTACTACCCATGTACAATGGCCCGTGTCATTCCAAACTGTGTTATGTAGAAGATGGGTACACTACATGTAGAAGAAGTCACACACTGTGTCCTTCCATCTGGGTTCCATACATGTACTTTGGATATGTTCTAGTACATGGTTTCAACCCATGTATATCTTTCCATGTACCAGTACATGGGGTAGTCCTTGTACTTGGTCCAGGCCAAGTTGTGTGGTGGAGTACACACTATGTAGGAAACCCGTTTACTCCACCCTGTGTCTATGTATCTCTTTAGATACATGACAAGTCTCTAGGAAGGTCCTACATGCCGTGTGACATTTAACTATCTCCCAAAACCCTAGTCGTCACTCAATGCAGGCCACACACCATGTAACCCCGGGTTACATGCTGTTTTCATCAGGATTTTCCAAAAAAGTCTAGTTCTTCCTCTATACACTTAGTCTAATGATTTGGGCCTCATTATGGTTGTCAGTTCACCTAGAAAATTCATATCCAGGTTCGTATCACCACAGCAACATCGAATCTATGGGTTTTGGGCCTTCAATCAGCTCAGAAATCCATTTATTTTCATCCTAACGCAAACCGCTCGAGGAACGTATTCTTCTGATTTTCTCTGATTCGTGTGTTGTTGTTTCTGCCACACCTTCATTAGGTTGTCCCAATGTTTGATATTTAATTTCGGATTTTTGCACCAAGAAAATAATTTGAAATGATCTATTGTTCAAAAACCCATCGAAGAACGAAGAACACATAGAAAACAGGGGAAAGGAAATATAGAAGGAACAAATCCAAGGAATGAACCTCAGTCGTTGTTTGTTCTGACCTCAATCTATTCCCATAAGAATGATCAGAAAAAAAAATCAATTATCAAATGATCAAACCCCAATAAATCCTACAGATTATAACCCATCTCTCATGGAATGGTTGAACCATAGATCAACCTATTTGTTGGTTTTTCCATGTTCATCATTGAATCTAATAATGGGGAATGAAATCCAAAATAACATATCCTACCTAGGAATGGGATCATTCACTATTGAAGATCGATTACCGCTGGCGAGATCTTTCAAGAACGATCTATGATCCAAGTCTCTACTATCGCTGAAAAGATAATTCTCCAAGATTTCTCTCCATAGTCTCTAGGGAATTCCAGGGTTATGAACCTAACCTTAGATCCATTCCTAAAGGCTTACTTAAAATAATAAGCATTGTTGCATCACTACGTCGAGGAAACGAAGAAAAATAAAATAAATCTTCAATTTATTTTATTCATTAAAAACTATAGAAACTAATTTTCATAGTCGACCCACACTAGCTGATATTAGGTCGCGTCTAAGGTAAAGTCGTTGTTTCAAACGAAATAGTTCCCTTAGATTTATGATCCAAGAATCTATTTAGAATTTATTTTATTTTTTCAAGAAAACTACACATGCATGCTATTTAATATTTTAATATTATTAAAATATTTATTTTGAGCACCTTGGGCCTCGGAATCTCAGGTCTTCTTAGTACCTAGTCTCAAAATTAATCCATATAATATTTAAAAATAATATACAAAAAAACTGGGACATTATAAGTTAGAAGTGAGGAAACAGATAAGGACCAACCTCTTCTACATACGTTTTCCAATACCATCACCTTCCCTCAAGGATTAAGAAGAATAATGATGGGATATATTTCATGAAATTCTTAGAAATTTTCAAAACCTTTAACATAAAAATTCCCTTAATTTAATCTTTAAAAATACCTCATCATATGTTAATTTCTCAAAAAAACATTAGCTAATAAAAGAAATCAGAAGGAATATGTCACTATCAATTTGACTAAGGAGTGAAGTAAAACCCTATAAAAGAAGTTAACTCTAAAATTACAAGGTCCTATAATATTTTTTATATGTTTTAGAATAGGGGAAAGTGGGGAGAAAATTTTCTTTTATGTCCAAGGAGTTAGTATCAATCTTATGTCATTATTTTCATTTAATCAATTTGTTGTATGTGAAATAAAATCAATATATGTATCTCCGAAGTTGGATAATGGGTATGTTACTCAACCCATAAGAAGTTTATAAAACCTATTATTCAATACAAGGAGTCTCAAATTACCAATTTTTTCCTTGTGCTTGAAATGAAGTTTGATAGTAACTTTCTAATAATTTTGGGTAGACCATTTCTAGCTACAGGTGGGGTTATCATTTATATTTCTAAGAAAAAATTGGTTATTCGTATTTCTGATGATATAAATGAGTTAAATGTTTTTAATAAGTCTACAATATAGGTGAGTTTTAAGAAAGTTTAATATTTTAGATATGAAAATAGGAAGGATACCCATGGCCATTTTGATGAAATGATTAAATTATTTGTTTTCAAACAATTTAAGGTCATTTATGTTGAATCAAAGTACACAAAATAACTAAAATGGTTGGAAAATATTAATAGTGGGATAATATAGAATATTTATATGAATAATGAAGTGGTTAAATGTGAACAAAACTTCTACTCATAAATTATCACTCATGTTATAGGAAAATAATCACAGCCACTATTTTCTATGAAAAATCTATTCTCTTAAACCAAATCTTGATACAAAACTAAAAAATCATTATTTAATATTGTGAGCATATATATGAGAGTTTCACATTATATAATAACTATTTATAGGTATCAAAAAGTATATAAAACTCTAAGTCAATTTATGATTCTGTAGGACTGATATTTTTAATTATAATTTGCTAACATGTTGTGAATGATATTGGGTATGAAGAATTTCAACCTATACTTGAGAATTTAACTTCATTTGAGATCAATAATGAATCTAAAAATTATATTTTTAATCCAAAATTTTATTTATTTATGGGTGATATTTCTATTTTATTAAATATTAAAGATGATTTGGGATTTTTTTTAAATGTTGTGCATGTTATTACTGGTATTTGATATGTTTCTGATTGTTTGGAATCCACAACTATGGTAAAAAACCATGAGTTTGTTTTTTATCATTTAGTGGATTTTAATAGGATATTTTCACCATTTTTGATATGTGATAGTTATTTTTGGATAGGCCAAGTAGAACTTTACAATATGGTACTTTTTAATATTTTAGGTAATGTTCAGAAACTTTTTTCAACTATTGGAGTTGGAGAATACTTTAGATATCATGCCGATGCATTTTTAGATAAGATTAAAAGTTTATACAATGATATAATGCCCATTAAATGTTATTATGGTTATATTATAGGGGTAAATATTGGATGCATACTCTACACATAGCGTTTCATGAGAGGTAACCCATGGTTTTACAAATTTTTTATTGAAGTTTTCTATTTAAATAAAAATTTTCTCACCATGATCTTGTGTACCCCTTCATTTTTTTCAATAGGAATTTTACATCACAGCCTATTACCATTACATATTCTTATATTTTTTATTAAA
This sequence comes from Viscum album, assembly GCA_963277665.1. NCBI lineage: Eukaryota > Viridiplantae > Streptophyta > Magnoliopsida > Santalales > Viscaceae > Viscum > Viscum album. The sequence goes on along the minus strand of OY728143.1, from coordinate 1,663,537,395 downwards.
AAATATTAATTATAATATTTATCTTTTTTACTCTTGTAGTCACCTCAATGGAGAAACCCAATGTAACTACAAATTTCTTAAAGGAGAGTGACTATTTAGTTGAAAAATAAAGAGAAACCCCAGTAATCAAAAGATTATCCATATTTGATCTGTCTTGATGCTTCCCTAGATATTTATCTAATCTATTTCTTGTGTGAAGTTTTTATATGGATGTAAATCAAGTGTGGGAGAAATTACCCAAATTAATATAATTAAAATAAATATAATCAATTTAAATTAGTGGGTATTCAGACTACTATAATCTACATTATTTAAAAACAATTTTAATTAGATGTAAAACCTTGTTTAGCACCCTAAATTTTTGTAGGTGGTTTTTAGAGTGCCCAAGCCTATTTTATTTTATAATAATCAGTTAACATACTATTTTACTTGATCTAAATAGAAAACCTATTTATATTTCTATACAGAAAAGGATTGTACATTTTAAATTTTGTATTGATAACACATCTGAATATGTGGATTTTTTTTGAGTTTTATTATGACCCTAAAACCTTATTTTGATCTATTTAATTAGAAATATATTAGAACTAAACTTCTTTACTCATTTCTATCACATTTAATTTCAACATTGGGGATAATTATAGTTTTTAAATATCGGGGAGGGGTCCTCAAAATCTATTAAACTAAGTTTAATTGAATATAAAACAAATTTTAAAATTGACCATTTTAATGTTTCAATTATAATTTTTAGTGGTTGAATGTTTTTATTGAATTTGAAGACTATTTTACTACTTTGATTGGGTTAATATTTTCTATTCACAAAGGGATTCAATCAAGTAACAGCATTTCTATTGTCTCTTGAAAGAACTTGTCTTTTTGGGATAATTTTTAAAATTTTGATTAAATTTAAACATCTTGTTTGAAGCTAAATTAATTATATTTTTATTCAAATAGTCTATTAAATGGAATCATAATCCTAGTGAACCATTTATACATTAATATAAAACTGTTGGATGAGTTAATTATACATCCATATAAATTATTAAATTCACTTATCAACCAATTTTGTTTAATTATTTTGTGTGCTAAAATATGTGTGTGTGTTCAAAATGGATAAAAATAATATTTTGGAAGTATATATTAAATGTAAGGTGAATTTAGTTTAATTCCTTTCAAAATTTACAAACTTAATCATTTTTGTAAAACTAGAAATCACCTTTTCTCCAAACCCTTTTATTTTGAGTAAAAAAATCATTAATTTTGACTTGATAATGCCCACGGGTGAGAGCATCTTTGAGAATCAGTTCTCTTTGGAAAAAAACTCATTCATTTTTAAGAATAATTCTCTTTCACAGAGAATATTTAACTGATTACTTGAGGTTAAGATATGATTTAAGTGCAATAGAATTTAATTTAGAATTATTTTATTACATGTTTTCCATATCCATTTCATAAAAATCATAATTTTCTTGATTAAATTTTCCTTAATTGATAAATAAATGAATATTGTTAATTTCCAGTGAAATTTATTTTTCTTTCAACAACTGAATGGAAATTCCATTTTTTAGTGCTTATTTAGATCAAATGATCTTCGTTTAAATTTTATTTTTTTATGATAAAAATTTTAGTAGCTCAAGGAAAATTCTAATTGAAATATATTTATCATTAATATAATTTACGTTTTCATATTGATAGAATTAATATTCTAAAAATTACATATTTTTATTTGGAAGGGAAATTCTATTATTGGAATACATTTTATGTTTTTGAAGTTAATTTTTTCAATTTCCCAATTTTAACTTTAAAATAAATTTTTAGAATATATTTTTAAGTTTTAAATCGATAATTAAATTATTTTGAATCATTTTGAAGTTTTAATTTTACATTTTTTGATATATTTTTCTCAAAAATTTGAATTTTTTTTGTAGGAGAAACCACTTTCATAAAGATCATTTATGTATCGAAAAAAATGAGAATTTGGAAAATTTAAAATTGACTATTGATAATATTTCCATAAAACTAAGTATACATCATTTTTAGTCTCTCTGTAAGAATTATTTGGCTAGTGTATTGGCATATTAGGTCCATGTGAATAAGCATATGTCAATATCTATAAGAATCATCCTTTTATGAATGATTTTCTACAACTCCATCTCTTTGAGAATCATATACCTACCATAAGGATGCATATACTTGGATGAATTTATGAAGAAAATGAAGAGGGGGGTTGGGGATTACTGAAAATTGTTGAGAATCTATGTTCAATATATTTAAGTGTAGTAAAATGAAGACCACCTAAAGTCATCATTGAAGTTGACTGGTCTATGAATTGATCAAGGATGAGAACCTTGACAAAGAGATAAAATGAAAGTAATATAGATAGAAGAGATTATTTGAACTTGACTAAATAAGATGATAGAGTTTTTCCCACACCTATATTAAAGATGGTTTGATTGAAGTTGATGGAAATGAAATAAACCAGGTTTGTAATGAGATGAGCCAACCAAGACCAGTGTTTATGGTGTGTTTTTATTTTCAATGGGATTGAGGATGAGAATCTTGATGAGTAATAAGAACCAAAAATTAATCTTATCCTAGTCTTAGAGTGTAGATCTAATGACCCATTCGATTGATTGAATAAAGAATATTCAGATTGGGGTTTTTATTGTTAATATATTTTTGTTTGTTGAATTTCATTTCTATTTTAGTAGGGATTATTGAAGAAGGTGGGGTTCTAATAGATCCTAATCACTATGTATTCTTGAACAAATTAGGGTTCAAGTAATTTTATTTATAGAATTCCTTAGAAAATCTTAGTTTGAATCAACGCATTAAACACCAATCATATAGATGGTGATTAAAATTACCCAAGTTAACTACAATAGAATAGTGCACATTTATTGTCATATATGGTTTCAAGCATATTGGTTGATCAAATTCATGTTGTCGGTAGATGTTGAGAACACATGTTCAAAATATTGAAGAAGATATTTACATGCTAAAATTGAGTTATTTCTGGGAAGAAGACTCTTGTTCAATGGATATTCTTAATTATAGTCAAGATTATTTGATGATTTTATAAGGTAAGGATTTATTTATCTATGGAAAATTGGTTCTGAATGTCTAATAAAAGTAGTTGAATTCATTATAAAGGAGGATATGTGCTCAGAGGATGACATTTTTGATTTGTTCAACAAGACAAATTAAATAATAACTTGTTATTAAAGTTATGGAGATCTATGTATTTTATGGGAAAAGAAATAATTAACTGATAATAAATATGGTGATATATTTTATGAAATCATTGTATCTCCCTAGGTTTTTCTGAACTAGAAGCAGATTTAAATCCTTGAAAACTGAGACTATTTGGATAAGTTAATATTTTATAAATTAACCTAATAAAATTTCGGTGGTTTCACTTGATGAACCAGTAAATAGTTAATTAGGTGATTGAAGGAAAATAAAAAAGGAATCACTATATCTAATAGAGGGTGATTTACTCACTTTTTGGATGCACACGATAGGAGAAGATGACCAGATGAATAGGACAGCACTCTGAGTAGTTGTTCAGAGGATTTGGATCTAGAGGGATAATTGAGATCAGTGGAGAAGACCATTCTCTATTTCTCCTTATTTATTTTATTTTTGTTGTATTTTATAATAACTCTCTGTGTATTCTTTCTATTTTCATGAGTAGGTGTAGCTAAACTCATTTAGGAGACTGTATTGAATGGAAATAAAACAAATTTTCTAATTCTTATTCAAGGTTTATTCATTATAGTTTATTTTTCTTCCTATATATTCTCAATACATTCCATGTTACTTTATCTAATGAATTATTGAAAAATGAATTTAGTGTTAATTTTTTTTGTGGTTGAAAATTAATTCACTCCCCACTAAAATTGAAAAATAGAGGTAAATTTCAATAGATGTTTAGCAGCATGTCTTCTCATTTAGTGTTCTCATTTTCTTTCCCTCATGATCATCCTTTCTACCTTAATCCATGTATAGATGGGTGGATAAAGGTGGATATCTTTCCTTTTATACCTCAATAAAATTACTTAAATTGGATAAGGTTGAAATTTTGTTTTCTCTATGAAGAATAGGTGATTTCTATGTGTTTTAAATCACCATATCCATAGATTTTAGAACATGTATGTTTAATATTGATGCAAGCGAAGAAATATTTTATCAATTAATTTTAGTTTAGTTTCCATTAAATCCATCCCTTATTCATCCTTAATTTACTTTCTTTCTATTTTCACATTATTTCATGCACTTTCTCCCCTAGTTTTGCAGCACATTCAACTTTATTCCATCACCATCCTTCACTCCTTCTGTTTTCAATATGTTTCACTAATGTTTTTGTTTTTTATTGTATTCACACAATTTTTTCCTTCCCTTAGGTTTGAACATACTTACACTTTCTAGTTTAAGTAGGTTTTATAAATTTTAGTTTTGAGAGGTTCTATGATGACCTATTTTCAATCATGTTTGTAGTAAAAATACCAACAATTCCTAATAGGAACAATACGTGATATTTTTGTTCATTTATAATCATAGTTTTTTCTTTAATTAATAACTATTTTCTAAATATATATAGTGGTTTTTATATAATACTTATGGACTTTTAGAAAATAAATATAGTTCATCGAAACTAAAATTAAATTTTTTATTAGATAATCTTTATTTTATAATCATAGTAACTTCTTCCATATCATTAGTAGATTCAATATAAACCATCATAACAACAAAAGTATAACCCATCTCCATAACCATCTTTTAAGGAGGGTGTATTTTATTCATATAACACTGGTTTGAAAAGATCCTCACCTGTATACAGTTAAATCTTTGTAAACTGATAATGTATCTCTTATCTTTGTGTTCATATAATTACTTAACTCTTTCTCTATATATGAAACAAATAGTTGATACATAAAAAAACTCCAGATTTTTCTTCTAATAGTTTATACATGTTGAAAAATCTACTCACCCCTTTATCTACCTTTCCACGCATCTTTTGGTTTTGTGATATTTCATCCTCTTATTCTCAAAATTACCCTTGGGAAAGTAGGGTTTGTAAACAAAATATTTATCTGTATTGCACTTGTCCAAATTTTCCCTTGTGTATTAAGTGATTTTAAAACTATTTATCTATGTAGAATTATTTTAATTCATCGAGGAATTGAAAATTCATGCATTCAAGGATATATATATAGGAAAAATATAACCTTGAAAACTTCATAAATTCATCTTCTTAATTATCCACTATTTCTTACACTTTTTTCATAAATTTAAGAAATAACAGTGAGAGAGTTATATTTTCCTATATTTGTTGTTAATATTTCATGTTATTTCAACACATATAATATATTAATAAATTTACATTAATGGCATATTCATTATTTTACTTTATTTTTTAACTAAATAAATAATTATATTAAAATCAAAAAAAAATATTTATTTTTTATTTTTTGGAATTAAGTGTTGTTTTTTAACATTGAAATATAAGTTTTTATGTTGAGTAGGTGAAGAAAATTAAATATAAGCTTGATAATAGTAAAAATTATATTATTTTTTTTAGGATGAAGCATATCATAATAAATGATAGGAATGTGTTTCATGTGGTGACATCAGTATCTATATGAGAATCATATATATCATGAGGTGAACCAAACTAAACCTGCATATATTTTAAATCCTTTCCATAACAGAAACATTTCACCTCAGAATTAATCTTGCAATCCTATAAACCAAATGTTTTTTATCCTTAGTGACAATATGCATTATCAACTTATTTCAAAACAAATTAATATTTCCCATAAATTTCCTTCACACATGATACCCTTCGAGACATATCATACTTAATACCCTTAATTTTAACCTAAGGGAATGAAAACATATAAAAGGTTGAGATCCAATTCTCTATTAGGGTAAATATGGGAGATTAAATTCTAATATCATAATTGAGAAAAATGCAAGAATAATGGTGTGAGAACATAACCAAGGTACATGATCATAAAAAATGAAAAGCATACCCTACAAGACATAATCTATAAACCACAATTCATATAATATGGTTTAATCATAAAATAAGACATAAATCAAGTGATTCAATAATCATAATCCATCAAATAATAACATAGTAATAGTGTGCACAAACATAATCATAGGAAATAAAAACATAATGGAGCAAGCATATCTACCTATTTTCCATAGCACGTTGGAGCAGGCATAACTAACTAATTCTTATAGTGGAGAGATAATTAATACTCATTTAACATAATTATCTCATGAGATATAGAAAATTAACCAGGTAATTGGATGACTATATAGGACCCCACCCAACGATATCTATACATATGAGTGCCACATGAAATTAGAAACAATCATAATTTCATCATAGATTTATTAACCCATGGGAAGAAATAGGTTTTGTGAAAAAATCCTTAAAACATAATCATAATAAATCTATATAGAATTTAGATAGTATCATAACATTATATACCCAGTGAATCAAAAAAATAATTAAATTATTCTTACATAGATAAAAATATTTTTATTATAGTATTAAAAACATCCTTTAAAAACAAGAAGAAATATCATTTTCTATTGGTAACTTTTAAAAACTAAAAATTTAAAAGAAACTAGAAATTTGATTTAATTTGAAAAAACATGGACACCTGTAAAGGAATATTGATAATAGATAATGGACATGACAGTGTGAAAATTTTATTTAGGGGTAAATGTTAAAGAAATAGTTTTTTTACACCTTTACAAAGAAAGAAAAAAAAAGGACTCATATGGAAAATGATAAAAAGGTTCCTTTGTAAACCTTTGTATAGAAATAAAATGATAAATAAAATGACTTTAAAAATATTTTGAGGTAATCTGAATAAAATATTTGTAACATTATAAATAATATGGATATTGAGGGAAAATTTTTGCGTAAAAGAAATCAAAATTTTAAAATAATTATTTTAAAAAAATCCATGCAAATTTAAAAACTAAACCCCCTTAAAAGAAAGAACTTGAAAAAGACATAATATACCATGAATATATATATATTCATGATATAATATTCCAAATAGGTATTATATACACCATTTAAATTAGAATAGGTGCATGATTTTAAACATGTCTCAAGGAAATAATTTGAGACAATAAACCCTTACATCAAGTCACTACTTGATTGGGGTGTGTGTATAACATCATAAATAACAAAATTGTGCTTGTTAAATAATTTTTTTATAATCATTTTAAGGTATATTTTTTTTAAGGTTCATTTAGTATCATATGTAATTCATTTATTGTATAGTTTTTTTTTCTCCTTGGCCAATTGGGGTTCTCCGGTCAATTTTTCAAACATTGGTATGTTGGACATGGTTAAAAGTGTTATGAAATAGTTTCATCATCTCCATAATATATATAAATATTTTATTCAAATTTATAGTAGTGAAAATTAATACAAATAAATAGGGTGTTCAAAATATATTCAAATTAAGAAAAGTGTATTGGTATGCTCGTTTTAAGAAATTAAATTTTAAAATGAACATTAAGTGTTAATATTTTTAATATAATGTAAAAAAACTTATATAACCTTAATAATTTTATAAATATAATATTTATTCATTAAATTGGTTTTGAACCATCCATGTATGGTGTTAATGGAAAATAAAGTATGTCATTCCTGGAATTTGTATTCCACACATATGCACGAGGGACGTAGTCATTTTATAATGGATGGAAATGAGGTAGATTGTGGTTGTTCCATCAGGATAATAACAATTAGTTAAAATAATGATAAAAATTTCATTATATTAGTATGGTTATAAAATATTTTTAGGAGGTTATTTAAGATATAAACTTAAAATAATTTGGTGAATAAAATTACATATTCCTTGGATATCTACCTTAGAATATCTTTTTATGCCTTCTTAGGTTGGAATTTTGGTGAGGAAAGAATTTTTAGGTCATTTATAATTTTTTTTGGAAGGTTATTTGGGTATATCTTGGTTGATATAAAGTTATAAAAGTTTATAGATAACTAAGGTGGTGAATGGATCCTTTTATAAGCTAGGGGAGTGACACTCTTAAAAATACTCTTAACCTACAAAATAAAACAAAGAAATTTTAAAAGGAAAGTGGCACAAAATAATCCCAATTTCAAGGATAAGATGAGGTAGGATTAAAAAATCATAAAATTAGATTAAATTTATGTTCTTGTGATATCTTTAGCCTTATATCTTCATGTTATCCCCTTTTAATCCATTTTAACATTTATTTTCATTGTCACGACCCATCCCTCAGGGCCCATGTCATGACTACCCCAAGCCCACCTTCCATAGGCCAGGGGTTGGAGACTAGAACCTGAAAGACATATCCCAAAAAGGGAAGGAATTTCCTTTAAACCTGCACACACACAGACTAGGTACGCAACAAAAGAAAACCACAAAGTAGAACTGCTGATAATAAAAGTGTGAACTGAAAGTAAAAAGGGCCAGTATACAAACCCAACTAAAACGAAAGTATATAAAAAATGGAAAAACATGTTATGGTGGTCGTCCACCAAGGATCCTACCTGAAGGGTTGGTACATCTCGTCGTCTGTTATCACTGATGCTCATCACGTATATCAATCACATCTGAGCACCATATAGTCTTGACTCCCCAAGTCTCATTCAAGCTCTCTGTCATCAGCACAAGACACCACAAGGTGTGGGAAAAGCCCATGTAGGGGTGAGTATAACAATACTCATTCGGGACCCTGATACCCCTGAAGGTCTCCCAAAATTACAAAAAGTAAAAACCACAAAGAACGATCTCAATCACAAAGCATAAAGTAAAAGACATCTCACACCAGGTATACGACTTAAAGAATAGAAATAAAGATGATTATTCTTGACCTATATCATTTTATGCTATTGAGAGGTTCTGTTGTTGATCCACGAAGGGTCACTGTAATGTTGATCCACAATGGGTCGCTCTACTACTAATCCATAGAGGGTTTCACTACTACGGACCCATAGAGGTTCACACTATTGTCGATCCATAGATGGTCACTCTCATGCTGATCCACAGAGGGTCTCTCTATTACTGAACCATGGAGGGTCGCACTTCTGCTCATCCATGGAGGTGCACTCTCATGCTGATCCACAGAGGGTCACTCTTCACTTGACAGTCAGCAACAAGATTCTCGCACTTGGTGCGCTTGAATTACGTGGATTCTTCTCCTTATACAAGAATTCCTACCTCGACTACCATGAAGTCCCACAAAGAAGTGACCTAAAGGACCATCTTGTCATAAGAGTTCTAACGCGATAGACGGAACATCAATTAGACGTCTGGTCTGTAAGATATAAGAAAAAAAGGTAAATAATGCATGGTTGGATTTGAGTTCGATCCAACCCGGCCATACACCAACTTCTACCAAAACTCAAGTGAATTATCTCAAAAGTACAGCCCCGTCACAAGGGTCCTCACTCCATAGACGATACATCGATCGGACATCTGGTTTGCGAATTACGCCAGTTCTAGTGAAACAGATATGGTCGGGCCAAGGTCTGGTAGGGGTCCGGCCCAGCTGGCAGGTCTGGCCCGTGTGGATGTGGGCCGGTCACACCAAACTGGATGTTGGGAATCCAGTTTTCCACATCTGGAATGCTAGTGGGGAACCACCCCATCTTCCAAAACGTCCTGCTGGAGCCGGTCGTTGTGTGTCCAACCGAGCGGGCCGCTTCGTCTCCCACACGGTGCATCAGCGTCTCGTTCTCCACCCACTATATCCAGTACGGGATGGCCACCACCACAAGTCTCTGGTACCAAAGTTCTTGTGGTTTCTCACCTAAAGCACCTTCTACAGGCCATTGGAGATGCTCCAGTGGTCTATTTTCCTTCTCGTATGCGCCTACAGGCCTCCCGGGTTGCCCCCTTTACTGCGAAGCCCATGGATTCATCTTGTTGGCACGTTTCTCAGTCTCCCACAAATAAATAATGAAAACCAAGATCAATGGAGGTTCAAATCCTTGTTCGAATTGGCCCTCACCCTATGTGTTATCGTTTTATTATAGGTTTTTAATAATAATAATCATTTAGATTCAGTAAAACCCCAAATTTAGACCCCGCAACAACCACCCTCAAGAAAAAATGATTTGCGGATCAACCCATTAGTAAATTGATCTACGTTCATTGTATTTTTTAAAAACAGGAAAGAGGAGTCATTTAAACCCATAAATCAATTAAACCCCCTACCTGGATTTGGTGGAATCCACTGTGGATGAAGGAAAGAACTCTGCATTCATTGTCATTCTACATTCATTGTCGCTTGTCGATCCCCAGATCTATTCCTCCAATGATTGTTGTTCTTTCACCATTATTCATTGAATATGAAAGTCTTCAGTACTTCTTCAGAGGTTTCCCTACAATTGATATTCCATTATCCAATTAATTTATTAAATAAAAATAAAAAACTCCATGTTGCGTTCATTAATGTGGTTTATTAATGAACCGAAATTAATGAACCAATTAATCACACCAGCCTTGTGGTTACACAACCAATGAAACGAGTCATTAATAACCCTCGTTTAATGACCATACTTACACTGTGGTTCCACCAACCATCGCTCAACAACGGAAGAAAAGAATAAAATAACTTATAGTTATTTTATTATTTTTTTCTGAATTTCCAAAAATTAACTTTCGTTCTAACCCTTGTTGGTCAAATTTTAGCTTCACCTAAGAAAATCATAGTGCTGCGAAATCAATGGTGCCCTCAGTTTTTTAATCCAAGAACCGATTCAAAAGATAAAAAATCTCACTCGCATGTTGACTGAACGTACCTTAAAAAAGTTCAAAATTTAATTCTGGGCTCTCCGGGCATCAGAATCACATGTCGTCGATTTTGGAAGTCTCATAATAATTCCATATAATTAAAATATATATATATATAGAATTTTTTGGTCTTTACATTCTCCTCAACTTAGGGATTTACATCCCTAAAATCCATAACAAAATCTAAGAAAACAAATGGGGGTACTGGGCATGAATCTGTACCTCTCACTCCCATGTGCTCTCCTAGAGGTTCATGTGCTACCACCGAACTCGTACTAGAGGGATTGACTGTCAACAAAGGACTTTCTCCTGTAAATCCTCTATATCCACTAGGAACTCCGTAAAAGTTTCCACATCATCAATATCCAGCTCTCCCTAGTCGATGACTTGTGATGGATCATGCATGTATCTCCTCTACTGTGACATGTGGAAAACATCATTCACCTGATGCATCAATGGGGGGAAGATCTATGTGATACACCACCTCGTCAACTCTGCTAGGAATATAGAAAGGTCTGATGAACCTCATAGATATCTTGTTGCCCTAGCCAAATCTCTACAATCCTCATCGGGGTGATACCCATAGAAAGACATGACCTCCCTCCTCGAACTCCAAGGGTCTCCGTCTCCTATCAGCATAAGACTTATACCTACTTTGTGAAGTCTTCATCTACTCCTAGATGATCTGCACCTTCTCAGCGGTATCTCATACACTCTGGACCCATAAGTGTTGACTCCCTTGGTTCTGTCCAGCATAGAGGTGATCACCATGTTTTCCCATACAAGACCTCAAATGGTTCCATGATGATGGTGGAGTGATAACTATTGTTGTATGAGAACTCCACCAGTGGAAGGTGGTCCTCCCAACTGTGGCCAAAATCAAGGATGAAAGCATGAATCATTTCCTCAAGTGTCAGTATGGCCCGCTTCATCTAACCATCTGTCTAAGGGTGAAAGTTGGTGCTCAGGCATAGCTGAGTCCCAATCACCTCCTATAATCCCTTCCATAACCAGGATATAAAACGAGCTTCATGATCTGAAATGATCATCGATGGTATCTCATGAAGTTGTAATATCTTCTGGACATAGAGGTGTCCCAAGCCCTCTAATGATCCTTGTTCTCAGATGGGTAGAAAATGGGCTGACTTGGTGAGTCGGTCAATGATCACCCAGATAGAGTCGTCGCCCCTGGTCATGTGTGGTAACCCAGTCACGAAGATCATAGAGATACCATCCCACTTCCATTCTAGTATCTCTAGTGGTTATTCTAAGACTGTTGAAACCTGATACTCAACCTTCACTTACTGAAAAGTGAGGCATCATGAAATGAAATCCACTACTTCTTTATTCATCCCTTGCCACCAGTACTGACATTAGAGGTCTTGATACATATTTTCCACTCCATGACGTACCGCCAAAGGGGATTTATGGAACTTCCTCAACACCTCTTCCCAAAATTTCACCAGTACCATGGTGAATCCTCTAAAAAGGATAGGGTGCTCCCCATCTATCGAAAATTCATTAGGATCCTATCCTGAGGATATTTGGGCATGTCGGGTCTCGCAGTCAACGTCCCCAAGATGTGTCTCCTGAACTCGTTGAAGGAGTGAGGAAGTGACAATAATAGACTGTAGGTAAGTTTCTTCATCACTATCCATGAAGGATATCTACGACGTGACTAGCTATTCTGTCACCTCACTCAGCAGTTGTAGACCCATCCTCATACTGAGTGTTTTTTCTACTAAGTTTCCCTTCCTAGGAGTGTATACTATCTCAAATTCATAGTCCTTGAGGAACTCCAGGCATCGCTATTATCTCAGGTTCAAGTCCTTCTGTGAGAATATATACCCAATACTATTTTGATCGAATTAGATAGTAAACTGTTCACCCATCAAGTAGTGTTGCCACATATTCAACGCAAGGATGACTACTGCTAACTCTAGGTCATGGGTCGCGTAGTTCTTCTCATGTTGCCTCAGCTGTCATGATCCGTAGGCGATCACCGCTCGCTACTGTATAAGGAAATATCCCAATCTGGTCTCTGATGCGTCATAGTAGACTACATACCCAATTCCCTCTTCTGGTATCCTCTAGATGGGGGCACTATTCAGTCTCTGGCTCAGAACCTAGAAACAGTTCTAGCACCTCTATGTCCATACGAAGGGTTGTCCCTTCTTTGTAAAATCTAAAAAACATGCTGCAACTCTAGAAAAGTTGGGTAAAAATCTTTGGTAGTACCCATCCAACCCTAGGAAACTCTGCACCTTAGTCACAGTCCTAGGTGGCTCCCAAGAAAGCATTGCCTCTATATTTTTTGGATCCACTACAACTAAAACCTCTGAGATAATGTGTCCCAGAAAGTTAACCTCTCGTATCCAGAATTGGCACTTCGAGAGCTTTCCATAAATCTAGTGCTCTCGGAGTGTATCAAGGAATATCTGCAAACGTGTGGCATGCTCCTCCTCTGATGCTGAGTACACCAAGATGTCTTTAATGAAGACCACCACAAAGCTATTGAGGTAAGGCTATAAGATATTGTTCATGAGTCCCATGAACAATACTGGGGTGTTGGTCACACTGAAATACATCACTAAGAACTCATAGTGGCCATACTAGAATCTAAAGCATGTCTTTGGTACGTCCCTATCCCACACTTGAAGCTGATGATAGAATGATATCAGGTCTATCATTGAAAAACACTGAGCTCCCTTTATCTAATCGAAGAGATCATCAATCCTTAGTAGAGGATAATTTTCTTCATGGTCACCTAGTTCATGCACTGATAGTCCATGCAAAGCCTCAAACAACCATCTGTATTCTTGGAGAATAAAATCAGGGTTGCCCATGGGAAAACACTGGGTCTTACAAACCCCTTCCTCTGAAGGTCCTCCAACTGTACCCTCAACTCACAAAGCTCCAAAAGAGCGATTCGATATGCTGGTGTAGTTATTGGTGTCATCCCAGGGTACATGTCGATGTATAAGTCTACCTCTCTGCAAGGAGGTAGTCCTGAAACATCCTTAGGAAAGACATCCACATATTGGTCCACCAAAATATGATAGCTTGGACTCTTATCTTCCACTACACCAAGGGTGAGTCTATCCAAATGATGAGTGATCGGATGCACAATCCTTCGTGAAAGTCCATCCTGTGCTGCAAAGGTTTCATTCTCACTGGTGAAGGAAAACTTGGTCCCATCCTCATGGACACAACGTAATTTGCACCTAAAATAGTCGATCCGAGCATTGATTATGGATAACCAGTCCATACCCAAGATGATATTGTAAGGTCTCGATGTAGCTACTAAGAGATCCAAGCCAAAGCTCTCTCCTCCTAGAGTAAGATCACACTACATGCACCAGTGTGTAATCATTGAATCCTCTCCCGTAGGAGTCTCTAATCATAAGGATCGAGCAGAAGACTCTATCGGAATATCTGATATCCAAATGAGAGTCATGGAATTGAAAGAGTGACTGGAACCTGTGTCTATAAGAACTGCAGGTAGGGTGGAGTAGACATAGATCATACCTCAAATCATATTTAGAGCATCGTGGTCATAGGCCTGTGTTTCCTCAAACTGAGCTCATCCCTGTCCACCTACTTCCTATGGTCATGGTGGATCACCTAGGGGTGGTGGTTGTAGTACCTCAAACCATCACTCACCGCCTATTGCATGGACTTCTCCTCTACCACGTCCACCTCTTTGTGGACCTTTGCGGTTGAACATCAACCTCTGCCTCTGTAGACCTTCGACTGTTTGCTGATCATCAGTACGAAAGGTCAGGAAATCATGAGCCTTGTGACCCTAACCATCGCATGAATAGCACATTTTGTACCTCTGCTGACCTCCTCTGCCTTGTGAGCTCTACACCTCCGGCCCTATATCCTAGGGTTGTCCTCCGGAAGGTCTGGACCACATGGGCCTCTATGTCATTTTCCTACTACCTATTGTAGATTCCTCGGCTGTCTGTCATCTGGTGGTGGCTCTCACCATAGGTGCCTACTCAGCTAGGAATATCCCCACCAAAAGTGCTCACTCTATCACTCTATCCTGCATTGGGATGTTGAGTGATATCATTGATACTCTGATCTCCCATTGAAGACCCTACTCAAAGGTCTGGGCCCTGAAGAAAGGGTCTTATACCATGTCGGTGGAGTAGTGAGAGATGTCAATGAATCTCACTGAGTACTAGGCCACTATTAGTTTTTTCTACTATAAGTGAAGTAGATCATGAATACACACAGATTGTAAAGTTTTTGGTACAAACTCATCTCTAAAGAGGCTCTTGAATTCCAACTAAGAAATTGTCGTCTTCTTGTGTGTCTGGAGCGTCAGGCTCCACCATATCCCTACTATGCCCTGGAAGAGACTAGCATCTAAGATCACCATCCGGTCTGCTGGTGTCTCAACCAAGCATAAAACTCATGCCACAACCTCCATCCAGTCCTCAGATTCCTGCGGATCAGTCTCGCCTTGAAACCTTGGAGGCCTCTATCTATATAACCCGTTCAACGCGCTCTGTCGGAGTTCACGGTCTGCTGGTGGGACTAGTGGCAACTGCTTCCCTACAGGTGTTGGTGCTACTGGTACACCATCTGATGGTTCTATCACTATAAGAGGTCCCTATATTGATTCCTCATCGCTCAGTGGTCCATCATCTTGATCTCTCATAAGAATCTTGGTTGGTTGTCTACGCGGCAGCATCCTGTAAAGAATCAGATGCACTATGGTCAATAAGTTATACCTGGTGAGCTGACTGAAAAGAGATCAAAATCAAAAACATTTTCAAAACACACGCAAACAGTTTCTTCGTGTATCGAGTTGGAAATCAGAAATCAAGGTCCTGGTGTATGTATAAGTTGGACACCGCACCAACACTGGACTCCCTGAACTGTAATATAAACTCCAGACACTTAACACTATTTATCCATTGAAAACATAGAATCTTAGTTCATCTGGTAGAATCGACCACCCTTTGATACCACTTTGTCATGACCCATCCCATGTGGCCCATGTCATGACTACCCAAAGACTGCCTTCCATAGGTCAGGGGTTGGAGACTAGAATAGGAAAGGCATATCCAAAAAAGGGAAGGTAATGACTTTAAACCTTTACACGCAGAGACTAGGTATGCACCAAAATCAAACCACAAAGTAGAAATACTGAGGGTAAAAGTGTTAACTGAAAGTAAAAAGGTCCAGTATACAAACCAAACTGAAAATAAAGTGAAAAAAAAAGGAAAAAATGTGTTCTAGGGGTCTTCCACCAAGGATCCTACCTGAAGGGTAGGTACATCTCATCATCTGTCATCATTGTCGCTCACCAAATCTATCAATCACCTCTGAGAACCGTCTAGTCCTAGATCCCCAAGTCTTAGTCAAGTTGTCTTTCATCTACACAAGACACAACAAGGTGCGGGCGAAGCCCGTGTAGGAGAGAGTATAACAATACCCAGTAGAGACCCCGACACCCCCAAAGGTCTCCTAGAATTCCATGAAGGAAAAACCACAAAGCATGATCTCAATCACAAATCATAAAGTAAAATACAGCTCACACCAGGTATACAAATTAGATAACATAAATAAAGATGATTAGTCTTGAGCTATATCATTTTATTTTGTTGAGAGGTTCTGTTGCTGATCCACGAAGGGTCATTGTACTACTGATCCACAAAGGTTCGCTCTACTACTGATCCACAGAGGGTCACACTACTGTCGATCCACAAAGGGTTGCATTGCTTCCAATCGACGAAGAGTTGCTCTCAAGTCGATCCACAGAGGGCCGCTCTATTGTTGATCCATAGAGGGTCGCACTGTTGTTGATCCACGAAGGGTTGTTCTCATGTCGATCCATGGATGGTTGCTCCTCACTTGACAGCCAACCATAGGATTCCCGCACATGGTGAAATTATATTCTTTAGATTCTTCTCTACATAAATTTGGTCATACCTCAACCACTATGAAGTCCCATGAATAAGTAACCCAAATTACCATCTTGTCATCATGGTTCTAACGTGACATACGACACGTCAATCGGACACCTAGTCTATAAGATATAAGCAAAAAGATAAATAGGGCCTGGTTGGATTTGAGTCCAATCCAAACCAGCCATCCTACAACTTCTATCAAAACTCAATTGAAGTATCTTAAAAGGACCTCCTCATTATAGGGTTCCCCACACTGCAGGCGGTGTGTCAATCGGACATCTGGTTTGCAAGTTACGCCAGTTATAGTGAAATGGGGCCGGTCGGGTCTAGGTCAGGTAGGGGTCCCACCCGGCCGGCCCCTTGGGCCCAGGGGTCTGGCCCGACTCGTGGGTCTGGCCTGCCTGGAAAACTCGGCCCGCACGGTTGTGGTCCAGTCATGCCGAAACAAACGTTGGGCATCCGGTTTTCTACAATTGGCGTGCCAGCGGGGTGTTTCCCTGTCTTCCAAAATGGATGGTTGGAGTCAGCTGTTGTGTGTCCAAACGAGTGGCCCGAGCGGGCCACTCTGTCTCCCATGTGGTGAATCAGCATCATTTTCTCCACCCACCAAAGCCTGTCTTGTCACGACCAATCCCCCGGGTCCAATTCCGTGACTACCCCAAGCCCGCCTTCTATAGGACAGGGGTTGGAAACTAGCATAGGAAAGGCATATCCCTAAAAATGAAAGGCATTTCCTCAAAAATTGTACACACATAGATAGGGAACACTACACACAAGTATAACACAACAGAAAAATAAAGGTAAACCCACTAATAAAAACCTCAACTGAGTGTAAAAGTAAGTACTGAAAGTAAAAGGGGCTATAATACAAGCCAAACTAAAATGGAAGTACTGGAAAAAGGAAAAATAACTCATGGGGTCTCCCGACAAGGATCCTACTGGAAGGGGAGGTACAACTCATCACTGCGGCTCTCCACGTCAATTTTTCAACTCTGTGCACCTTCAAGTCCTGGATCCCTGAGTCTCAATCAAAGTTTCCCGTCTTTTGCATAAGACACAACAAGGTATGGGCGAAGCCTGTGTAGGGGTGAGTATAATAATACTTAGTAGTAACCCCAAGACCCATGAAGGTCTCTCAAAATTCCATAAAGGAATAACCACAAAAAATGATCTCAGTCAGAAAGCACAAAACAAAATACTCAGCTCAAACCAGGTATATAACTTATGTAAAAAAGTACAGATGATTGGTCATAAAGCTATATCGTCTTATTCTATCAAGAGTCTCTCCTACTGACCCACACAGGATTGATAGATGCTGACGGACACAAGATCGCTTGGTGCTGACCAAGACATGATTGCTAAGCGCTGAACCACATAGGATTGATAGGTGTTGACCCACACAGGATCACTCTGTGCTGACCCACACAGAATCGTTGAGCGATAACCCACACAGGATCGATATTATTTCTTTAAGTCCCATCCAGCCACTGGATTCCTTCACTAAGTACGATTGATTTTTAGAGGATCTGTTCCTCAAGACATTGGTCATACATCAACTTCCACTAAGTCTTAGAAAGAAGAAACCTAATGAACCTCCATGTCATAAGGGTTCCAACGCAACTAACAGCGCATCAATCGGACGCACGATCTGTAAGTTATAAGGCATTTTTGTGTCAAGGGACCGGTTGGATTCAGGTTCGATCCAACCCAGACGTACTCCAACTTTCTCAAAAAATCAATTGGAGTATCTCAAAAGGACTATCTCATCCTAAGGGTTCCATCACCACAAGTGGTTCATCAAACGGACGTCTGGTTTATGAGAAATTCCCATTTAAGCGAAACTGATCCATAAGTAGGTCTGGGCCCGGCCCGACCCAGTCGGACCGACCCAACCCGGCCCACTGGGCCTGCCCAAAAGGGGCTAGGCTTGGCCTAGTTTTCTTGGGCCTGGTCCGGAAAAATGGGTCGTGGGCTCGGTCCGCTGGCCGCAGGACATTCCGGCCCACCCAGCTGGGCATGGCCTGCCAGGCCGTAGAACCGCCCGGCCCACTGGCTAGCATGGGGGTCCAATCCCCTCCGGAATGGCATGGCCATTCGGGTCATTAAAGCAGTGGTGTCAGTTGGTGCTGCTCCAGTTGGCCGGTCTGCTGGACAGGTCGCCTGCAAAACCTGCGGACCGTGGATCTGCCATCCTCCACGACTTGAAGTTGCGGCCCTCCTCCACGGCACGCCGCCCAGCTCCAATATAGTCAGTGTTGTTCGACCACCCCCTTCGTTCGCCGTGGCACCTTCGTGCACTGCCACCTTCTTGTGCCCAGCAATTGTCAGCCACCACCTCCTCCGGTCGCCAGCGCTGCCACGCCGGTGATGCTTCCGTGGGCCACCGGTGAAGTTTCGATGGTCCAATTTCTTTCCCATATGCACCTACGGGCCTCTTGGGATAGCGCCTACACTGCACAGCCCTCGGTTTCACCTTGCCGCCATATTTTCCAGTCACCCATGAAGAATGCAACCAATATCGAGACCGGTGTAGGGTCCATGCCTTGTTCATTCGACTCGTGCCCTCCACATTAGCATTATAGCATGGAACCAATTAAATCATCAATAATAGTATAAGAATTATTAAACTCTTTGAATAAAACCCATTCTTTGAACACATTGGTAGATGGTGCAGATGAGGAAGACGGGTCCACGTTCATAGCGTGTTCGTTGGCATTTGTCGAACTCTGGATCGAATCCTCTAAGGTGTATAAGCTCTATTCTATGTTGGAGGAAGTCATCTTCAGCACTTCATCAGAGGTTCCTCTCATGATAGCACAAGAGCCATGCCCAAGCATTGTTTAAATAGATGAAGAGAGGAGTTTAACTCACCACACAATTAATGAGGTTCATTAATAAATTCAATTAATGAACCCATTAATCTCTCGATGGTGTGGTTACACAAGAAAGTGTAACAGACCATTAAATAGCCGGACAACCTAGTGGTCCCGCCACCGTCGCTCATCGGTTACAAAGAAAGAAATAAAATAACTCATGGAGTTATTTTATTATTTTTTTATAAAGTCCAAAAATTAACTTTTTCGTTTGACTTTTTCTGAACAAAGTTAATCCTCCATTAAGTAAATATCGGTATTGATAATTCAACGGTTCCCTCGTATTTTTAATCCAAGCACCGGTTCAAAAGATAAAAATCACCGCTTTCACGTTTACTGAACATACCTTAAAAAAAGTTCAAAAATTTGTTCCAGGAACACCGGGCCTCATAATCATGTACCGTAAATTTTTTCAGACTTGTAATAATCCCAACTAATTTAAAAAAAACTATATAGAATTTTCAGGTCTATATATTCTCCCCACCTTATGGATTTTCTTCCCTGAAATCCACAAAAAAAAACAAGGAAAACAAATGGGGGTACTGAGCATGAATCTGATCCTCCCACTCCAATGTACTCTCCTGGAGGTTCATATGCTGCCACTAAACTCGTACTAGAGGAATCGACCACCCACGAAGGACCTGATCCTATTGATCCTCTATCTCCACCGATAACTCTATGAACATCGCCCCATCATCAATGTCCAGCTTGCCCCAATCGATAACGTGTGATGGATCATGCACGTACCTCCTCAACTGCGACACGTGGAAAACATTATGCACCCAGTGCATCTGTGGGGGGAGATCTAGATAGTACGCCACCTCACCTACTCTGCTAAGCACCAAGAAAGGTCCGATGAACCTCATATATATATTTCCACCCCAGCCAAATCTCCACAATACCCGTCGAGGTGATACCCGTAGGAACACATGGTCTCCCTCCTAGAACTCCAAGGGCCTCCGTATTTTATCTGAATAATAATTCTGTAGACTCTGTGCAGTCTTCATCTTCTCCTGGATGATCTTCACCTTCTCAGGGGTAGCTCGTACTAACTCTGGACCCATAAGCACTGACTCCCCTGGGTATATCCAACATCGAGGTGATCTGCATGGTCGCCCGTACAAAGCCCCGAACGGGGCCACGCTGATGGTGGAGTTATAACGATTGTTGTATGAAATCTCCACCATTGGCAGGTAGTCCTCCCAACTATGGCCAAAATCAAGTACGTAAGCATGAATCATGTCCTCGAGTCTCTGTATGGTTTGCTCCATCTGAACATCTATCAGAGGATGAAAGGCGGTGCTCAAGCATAGATGAGTCCTAAACGCCTCCTGAAATCCCATCAACAACAGAGATGTAAAACAAGCATCATGATCTGAAACGATTGTCGATGGAAACCTGTGAATCCATAAAATCTCATGTACGTAGAGGTGTCCCATTCCATCTATTGATCCCTACTCTCGGATGGGTAGGAAGTGGGATGACTTGATGATTCGGTCAATGATCACCCAGATTGAATCATGGCCCTTGTACTTATGCAGTAGATCTGTCATGATGTCCATGGATATGTCATCCCACTTCCATTATGGAACCTAAATTGGCTGAATCAAGCCTGCTGGAACCTGGTTCTTGGCCTTCACTTCCTGAAAAGTGAGGCATCGTGAAAAAACTCTACCACTGCTTTCTTCATCCCTGACCACCAGTATTGACACAGGAGGTCCTGGTACATCTTCTCCACACCAAGATGTACTGATAAAGGGGATATGTGGAACTCCCTCAACACCTCCTCTCATAGCATCACTGGAACCATTGTGAATCCTTTTAACAGGTTGATGTGTTCTCCACCTTCATAAAATCCTTCAAGATATCGTACTGAGGATATCTAAGCACATCGAGCCTCATAATGAATGTCCCCAAGTTTTTCCTCCCTGAATCGTTGAATAAGTTGGGGAGTAACTTCCATAGACTGAAGGTAAGATGCTCCATCACTATCCATAAAGGATAACTGCAATGTTTCTAGCTGCTCTGTCATCTCACTCAGTAATTTTAAAATAGACCTCCTACTGAGTGTTTTTGACACCACATTCCCCTTCCCAAGAGTGTGAACTATCTTAAAGTCATAGTCCTGGAGGAACTCTAGTCATCGCCATTTTATCAGGTTCAGGTCCTTCTATGAGAAGATATACCCGAGACTCTTTTGATTGGAGTAGACAGTAAATCATTCACCCATCAAGTTGTGCCACCACATCTTGAAGGAAAAGACCACTGCTGCTAACTCCGGGTTATGGGTAGCATAGTTCTACTTATGCTGCCTCAACTGTCGTGAGCCGTAGGTGATCACTGATCAATCCTACATCAGGACACACCCTATTCTGGTCCCTGATGTGTCATAATATACTACATACCCAACACCCTCTTCTAGTAGCCTTAAGATGAGGGACTCATAAGTATCCACATCAGATCTTGGAAATTATGCTGGCATCTCTCTATCCACAAGAAAGGTTGTCCCCTCTTTGTCAAAGCTGGAAAGGGTGATGAAACTCTGGAAAAGTCCTCTACAAATATCTGGAAGTACCCAGCCAACCCCCGGAAACTCTACACCTCGGTCATGATCCTGGGTGGATCTCAAGAAAGCGCGGCCTCTATCTTCGATGGATCCACCGCAACTCTATCCTCCAAGATAACGTGTCCCAGAAAGTGGACCTCTCGTATCCAGAACTGTAACTTGGAGAGATTTCCATAGAGTTGGTGCTCTAATAGTGTTTCCAAAACTATCTACAGATGCGTCGCATATTCTTCCTCTGATTCCAAGTATATCAAGATGTCATCAATGAAGACCACCACGAAGCGATTGAGGTAAGGCTGGAAGATCCTATTCATGAGTCCCATGAACACTTCTGTAGTATTGGTTATGCCGAAAGAAATCACCAAGAACTCATAGTTTCTATACCGAAATCTGAAGGCTGTATTTGGTACGTCATCATCCCATACCCTGAGCTAATGATATCATAATCTGTGGTCTATCTTTGAAAACCATCGAGCTCCCTTCAGCTGATCGAAGAGATCATCAATCCTCAAGAGTGCATACTTGTTCTTCATAGTTACCTGGTTCAGGTGCCGATAGTCCATGCAAAGCCTCAAACTTCCATCTTCCTTCTTGGAAAACTAAAATCAGGGCTACCTATGGAGAAATAGTGGGCCTTATAAACCCCTTACCCTACAAGTCCTATAGATGTACCCTTAACTCATGAAGCTTCACTGTAGCCATCTGATATGCTATTATAGATATTGTTGACTTCCCAGGGTATATGTAGATGTAAAATTTTACCTCTCTATGAGGAGGTAGTCCCGGAACATCATCAGGAAAGACATCAGCATACTGGTCCACCACTACAGGATAACTTGGACTCCTCTCATCAACTGCTCTGAGGGTAAGGCTAGGCAACTAATGAGTGATCGGCTGCACCCTCCCCCGAGGAAGTCCATCCTGAGCTGCAAAGGTTCCCTTCTCAATAGTGAAAGAAAAGATGGTCCCATACTCACGGTCACACCACACTTTGTTCCTAAAATAGTTGATCTGAGCATAGACCATGGATAACTAGTTCATACGCAAGATGACATCGTAAGGCCTCGACGCTGCTACTAAGAGATCCCAGCCGAAGCTCTCACCTCCTAGAGTAAGCTCACACTACCGGTACCAATTCATAATCATCATATCCTCTCTCATAGGAGTCTCTAATCGTAAGAATCGAGCCAATAGCTCTATTAGAATCTCTGAGCTCCGAACGAGATTTGTGGAAACAAAATAGTGACAAGAACTTATTTCTATAAGTACTATAGCTAGGGTGTAATAGACACAGATCATACCTAGAATCATCTCTAGATCACCATGATCATAGGAATCAGCTACCTGAAGCTGAGCTCGTCCCTGTCCACCTACTCCCTGAGGTCGGGGTGGACCTCCTGAAGGTGGTGGTGGTAGAACCTCAAATCGCTTCCCACCGCCTACTGCTCAGCCATCTCCTCTGCCACGTCTACTACCCTATGGACCTCCTCACTCGAATCTATGTCACTGTCTTGGTAGTCCCTCCACCATCTGTTGATTTTTCATGCATGGAGTCAGACATTCATGAGCCATGTGCCTATGTCCGCTGCAAGAATAACAGACTTTAGTTCTCAGATGACCTCCTATACCTTGTGAGTTCTACACCTCAGACCCAGCATCCTAGGGTCATCCTCCGGAAGGTTTGGCCCACTTAAACCTCTGCATCATATGGCTACTACCTACTGCAGATGACTCGTCTTCCTTTTGTTTGGTGGTGGCTCTCACTGTTGGTGCCTACTCAGCTTGGAAGCTCTCCACCAATAGCGCTTGCTCAAGAACTCTAGCTTGCGTCGGGATATTGATTGATATCATAGACACTCTGATCTCTCGTTGAAGACCCTTATCAATGGTCTAAGACCTGAAGAATGGATCCCATACCATGTCGGTGGAGTAGTGAGAGATTTCAGTGAATATCTTCGAGTACTGGGCCACTTTCATGTTTCCCTGATGTAAGTGCAGTAGATCCTAAATACGAACTAAGCGTAAGGTTGATGGTATAAAATCTTCCCTAAAAAGGCTCTCGAATTTCAACCAGGATAGTGTCTCCTCCTCATGTGTATGCAGCATCAAGCTCTACCATCTCCCTATTGTGCCTTGAAAGAGTCTAGCAGCTAAGATCACCATCTGGTCTGCTGGTGTCTTGACCAAACGAAACACTCATGCCATAGACTCTAGCCAGTCCTCAACTTCCAGGGGATTTGTCTCATCTAGAAACCTCAAAGGTCTATATCTCTAGAACTCATGCAATATGCTCAGTCAGTGTCCATGGTCCACTGGTGCGGTTGGTGGCATCTACTACCCTACGGGTAGCGGTGTTTCTACTACACCACCCGAAGGTACCATCACCTTAAGAGGGCCCTGTACTGAAGCCTCGTCGCTCAGTGGGACATCATCATGTATTCTCTCAGAAATCCTATCTGGTTGTCTACGTGGTGGCACCCTGTAAAGAAACAGGTGAACCGTGTTCAAAAATTTATACCTGTTGATCTAACTCAAAAGAGATCAAAAGAAAAACATTTCAAAAATGCATGCAATCAGTTTTTTCATGTACCAAGTCAAAAATCAAAACTCAGGGTCTTGGTGTTATGGATACGTCAGCTGTCGCACCAACACTAAAATCCCCAAAATGAAAATTGTACTCAAACACTTAACATTATTTCCCCATAGAAAATATCATAGTCTCTATTCTTCTGTAGAACCGACTCCTTTGATACCACTTTGTCATGACCCATCCCCTGGGGCCTATGTTGGGACTACCAGAATCCCACCTTCCATAGGCTAAGGTTTGGTGACTAGCACTAGAAAGGCATATCCCTAAAAATAGATGGCATTTCCTCAAAACCACTACACACACAAATAGGGCACACTACGCACAAGTATAACACAATAGAATAAGAAAGGTACAAACACACCTAAATACCTCAACTGAGTTTAAAAGTAAGTACTGAAAGTAAAAGGAGATAGAATACAATCCCAACTGAAATGGAAGTATATGAAAAAGGAAAAATAGCTCTTGAGGTCTCCTGCTAGGGATCCTACCTGAAGGGTAGGTACATCTCGTCACTGCATCTCTCCACATCAACTGGTCACCTCCGTACATCGTCAAGTCCTGGCTCTCCTAGTCTCAGTAAAATCTGCCCGTCGTCTGCACAAGACACAACAAGGTGAATCCTAAGCCCATACAGGGGTGAGTATAACAATACTCATTAGTTATCTTGAGACCCCCAAAGGTATCTCAGAATTCCACAAAGAAATAATCACAAATCATGATCTCAATCACAAAGCAAAAATCAAAAGACTCGGCTCAAACTATGTATATAACTTAAGTATAGAAGTACATATTATTAGTCATAAAGCTAGAACATTGTATTCTATTGAGAGGCTATATTTCTGGCCCACACAGGATCAATAGATGCTGACCCACACAAGATTACTAGGCACTGACCCAAACGGGATTGATAGATGTTGACCCACACAGGATCGCTAAACACTGAACCACGAAGGATTGATAGATTTTATTCCACATAGGATCACTAAGAATTGATACACATAGTATCGATAGGTTCTAACCCACACAGTATCTCTATGTGCTTCCCCAAATAGGATCGTTGAGTACTGACCCACACAGGATCGATATTCTTTCTTCACGTCACAGCCAACCACTAGATTACCGTACTAAGCACCCTTGATTATGGGGGGATCTTCTCATCAAGACATTGGTAATACCTCAACCACCATGAAGTCCCATGAATAAGTAACTCGATGAATCACCATGTCATAAGGGTTCTAATGCAACTGACGGTGTGTCAATCGGACGCTTGGTCTGTAAGTTATAGGCATTTTACTAATGAGGACCTGGTTGGATTCGGATTCCATCCAACCTGGCCATACTCCAACATTATACAAAACTCAAGTGGAGAATTTCAAAAGGATTGTATCTCCCTAAGGGTTCTAGTGTCGCATACGGTTTTTCAAACGGACGTCTAGTTTAGGAGATATTCCTATTTCAGCGAAACTGGGCTGTAAGTGGGTTCGGGTCCAGTCCGACCCGGTCAGATTGACCCGACCCAACCCACTGGGCCCGGCCCGAAGGGACTGGGCTTAGACCAGTTTGGTTGGGCCCGATATGTCCCACTTGGACACAAGTTCATCCCGGACCACCCAGCTGGGTACGGCCTACCGAGCCGCGGAACTGCATGGCCAACTGGTTGGCATGGGGACCTGCTCCCCTCCTGAACAGCTCAGCCGTTTGGGTATTCAAAGCAGAAACACTGGTTGGAGGAAGTCATCACCACCACTTCTTCAGAGGTTCCTCTCATGAGTGCACAAGAATCATGCCCAAGCTTTGTTTAAATAGATGAAGATAGGAGATTAACTCACTGCACAATTAATGTGGTTCATTAATGAATTCAATTAATGAACCCATTAATATCTCGATCGTGTGGTTACACAATCAAGTGTAACTGTCCATTAAATGGTATAACAATCCAATGGTCCCACCACCGTCTCTCATCAATTACAAGGAAAGAAATAAAATAACTCATGGAGTTATTTTATTATTTTTTTATAAAGTCCAAAAATTAACTTTTTCGTCTGATTTTTTTCTGAATAAAGTTAATCCCCCCTTAAGTGAATCTTGGTACTGTGAATTCAATGGTTCCCTCAGATTTTTAATCTGATCACCAGTTCAAAAGATAGAAATCATCGCTTTTACGTTTACTGAACGTACCTTAAAAACGTTCAAATATTCATTCCGGACACACCGAGCCTTGAAATCAAGTGTCATCAATTTTCAAAGACTTATAATAATAAAAAATAATTTTAAAAAATATATATGGAATTTCTGGGCATTTACAAGGCTGGATATGGAACTTGTCGTCGCAGCGCCTGCGGGCGCCGCTTCTCCACGCGGCATGCACGGTCTAGTCGTCGGCGCCGCCGTGCCAGTGGTTTCGCACCGGTGGCACCTTCTGTGGGCCACTAAAGATGCTCTAGTGGTCCATTTTCCTTACCATCTACACCTAAGGGCCTCCCGGTTCACTGGCTTCACTTCAAAGCCCACAAATTTTCCTTTCTTCCACATTACTTAGTCTCTCGTGAAGAAGGAACGCAAACCAAGAGCGGTGGAGGGTCTGGGCCTTGTTCGGATTGGCCCACACCCTCCACATTATCATTTTATCATAGGGGTGGAATAACAATAATCATTTATATTAAGAAAAATCCCAAATTAAGACCCCATAACAACCACCCATAAGAACTAATGATTCGCGGATCAACCCATTAGTCATTTGATCCGCGTTCATTGTATTTTTCCGGAACGGGAAATAGGAGTCATTTAAACACATAAATAAATTAAACCCCCTACCTAAATTCAGTGGAATCTGCTATGGACAATGGAAATAACTCCACGTTCATTGTAGTTCGATGTTCTTTGCCAATTTTTGATCCCCAGATTGATTCCTCCAACGATCATCGTTCGTTCACCATTCTTCATTGAAGAGAAAATTCATCGGCGCTTCGTCAGATGTTTCTTCATGATTTCCAATCCATTCACCAATGAATTTATTAAATAAAAAGAAAACACTCCACATTGAGTTTATTAATGTGATTTATTAATGAACCGAAATTAATGAACCAATTAATCACATGAGCGTTGCAGTTACACAAGCAAAGAAATGAGTCATTAATGAACCTCATTTAATGATCCTCGTTACACTATGGTTCCGCTAACTACCACTCAACGGTGGAAGAGAAGAATAAAATAACTTATAGTTATTTTATTATTTTTTTCCAAAAGTTCTAAAAATTAACTTTTCCATATGACCCTTGCTGATCAAAGTTAATCTTCACCTAAGTGAATCTCGGTGCTGTGAAATCAACGGTGCCCTCGGATTTTCAATCCGAGCATCAGTTCAAAAGATAGAAAATCCCACTTGCATGTTTACTGAACGTACCTTTAAAAAGTTCAAAAAACATTCCTTGCTCTCCGGGCCTCAGAATCATGTGTTATTGATTTTAGGAGTCTCGTAATAATTCC
Source organism: Viscum album (assembly GCA_963277665.1). Lineage (NCBI taxonomy): Eukaryota > Viridiplantae > Streptophyta > Magnoliopsida > Santalales > Viscaceae > Viscum > Viscum album. The sequence continues at coordinate 1,663,509,124 of OY728143.1, read as the reverse complement.
ATATAATTAAAAATATATATACAGAATTTCCGGGTCTTTAAAGTTGTGACTAAATTTTACTATGGTAACTCGTTTTTATGTCCAAAAATAAAAGTGAATTTATTAAAAAAATTGAATATTATGATTCAATATATGGAATAAATTTTATAATATTCAATTTATAAAGGTGTTAAAAAATACGTTTAATATAGGTTTTCAAAACACAATGAAAAATAGTTTTTAGGAAATGCCTTTTTAAGCATAAAAATGAATTTGCACCAAAATCATTTATATAATTGATCCCCATGAAATTTATTGGTTAATTACAAAAGAATAATATTTTTGTGACTTTAAAACCAATCAAAAATTGAATGTGACCTTATAAACACTTAATTAATGAAAACGATCAAAATAGTTTTTTTTATTTGAATAAGACATCACTTAGGTTTTAAAATTCCAAATATGGGTTTGTAAATTCAACATAATATTTTTAAAATCCTTATTTTACTTATTAAAAGTATATTTATTCTATAAAATATTTTCAAAAAATTTCAATTCATTCAAATATTATGATGTTCTCATAAAAGTGAGAGTATATGTAAAAACTACTATTCACCCAAAAGGCATCCTTTTCAAAAAAAAAATCCCAAAAGTCACCCTAAGATTCATTTTATATAATGACTCCAAAAAATAAATTAATTTCATCAAATTTAGAATATTAAATTCATAAATATATATTGTAAATGAAAATACAATAAATATAAAGGAAAACTACTTTTATAATTAAATAACTTTTTAAACATTAAGTATTCATAATCTTTGTTCATATTAATTTATAATTAATTGATTGTTAATATATACATTTAAATATTAAACATTATCATAATAATCATTTAAAATTGATCAATTTAATTTATTAGTGTTAAATACACAGCACCTAAAAACAATTCTTTGAAAATAAAAATCCTTTAAACATTAAATCATATTAATTATTTATCCTCTAAATATAAGAATTGTAGTTGACTACTATATTTTTATTTACTATAGTTTCTATTATTATCATAATATTTCAAAATAAATTTCATCTAATATGTCATGGTTCATTTAAGTTTAGTGTTGCATGTGAAACAGGCTATTTAGATATATTTATTTTCAGAGATATATATATATATATAGTAAAATCATGGGATGTTACATTCTACCCCGCTTAAAAATAAATTTTCCCTAGAAATTACCTTAGATGATTATAGGTGAGGCTAATTTTATCTCATCATATTTTAAGGTTCCCATATAGCTTTCTTAATCTTATGATTACACCATAAAACATTGACAAGGTGAGTGGTCATATTCCTCAACACTTTAAACCTTTGATCTAAGATCTCCCCTGGTTATTCGCTATAAGATAGATCATTTTTCAATTATACATCTTCTAAGTTTAATAAATTTGATGTATTTGGTATATACGTCCTCAAAATCAAGACTTGAAACACATCATGTACCTCAGAGAGGTTTGATAAAAGTACCAATAGATAAGATTACATCCTGATATGATCAAGAATCTCAAAGGGACTAATTTATCAAGGGCATAGTTTTCCCTTCTTTCCAAAACTCGAAACCCTTTTATAAGGAGATATATAAAGGATTATATTATCAGCCACTTAAAAATCCAAATTTTATCAACCATTATAAGAATAGATTGTTTTTTTCAAATTTTTGCTACATTAATATGAATATGAATGATTCAAACCTTCTTCATTATTTCTTAGACAAGATCTGGTATTCACAATTCAATTTCGTCAACTTCATTCCATCATGTTGGAGTTCTGTATATCTTCCCATATACATCCTAATATGGTTCCATTTGTGTCCTAGAATGGAAGTTGTTATTATATGAGGACTCATCCAAAGGAATATGTTTATCTCGAATTTCTTTAAAGTCAATTAAGTAGGATTTTAAGATATCCTCTAATGTTGGAATGGTCCTTTCAGATTGACCATTGTATTGATTATTATATGTCATACTAAAACTCATCTTTTTATATATTCAATATTTAATACTCCTCTATAGTTTTGATGTGAACTATGGATCTTGATCATATAGAATTTAAATTGGTATTGAATTCAATCTTACCAATTATATTATATATAACCTAGAAAGTTTATTGAGTAAGAAATCATATTGAATAGCAATGAATTGTTCTTACTTTCTTATTCAATCCACCACTACCGAGATGTAATTTTTCTCTTTATTATTATTAGGAAGGATGATGAAAAAATCCATGGTGAGATTTTCCAATTTCCATACTGGTATAGGAAATGGTTAAATCAACCCCTAGTATTTCTAATTTTCAGCCTTCACTTGATGACATATCAAGAATCAACATACATATTATGTGATCTCCCATATCATGTTTTCCAAAAAAAGTGTTTCTTAATATCTTTACACATATTCATGATTCCTTGATGAATTTAGAAGGATAAGATATGTGCATTATCTATAAGATCCTTATTCAATTATGGTTTTTAAGAGACATAAATTCATCATCCTAATCTTTTAACCCCTCCATAATCAAATTTGAACTCTAAGATACTTAAAACATTCTTCTTTAGTTTCTCATTATCTTTATTTGCCTATTTAATCTTTATATAGATGAAATGTTGAGAAATAAGTTTGGAAAGGTATTATTTTATCCATTCTTTTTTTACTTCTATATCTATCCTTTGAATATCCATGAGTATTGGATGCCTTCTGGTCCTTTTTTGGATAAATTAATGTGATCCTTTCTTTTAAGAGCATCAGTTACCTTTTTTATTTTCTTAAATGTTAATTTATTTAACAATCATAATCTTTGATCAATTTCAACCTTCTACTTTGATGAATTTATAACTCTTTCTATGTGAATACAAAATTTAAACTCTTAAGATTAGTATATATTTATATATATCACACTTTTTCCCATAGAGGTAATATCGCAAAATCTTTAACATAAAGAAAAATGTTGATAGTTCCTGATCATGTGTCAGGTAATTTTTTCGAGGGTATTTAATTAACATGAGAAATAAGTAATTACCTAGTAATTCTATATAAGGACACATCATATTCCCTTATTTTAATCATAATTATATATGACATACACATCCCCACTAGAGAGTAATGTAAGTATAGGTGTTGTAACAAAACTCTTTGTAAGATCCTTGAAGCTTTCATCACATTTTTCTATCCAGAGAAACCATGATTCTTTCTATGTTAGCTTGGTTAGAGGACTTTAGAATCATGAGAAGTTTCTCACAAATCATCCATAGTATCTAGATAAACCAATAAATCTACATATATTTATTATAGTGGTAGGTCTTGTCCACTTTTCAATCACTTCTATTTTTTAAGGATCAATAGATATACCCTATATTATACTCACATTACCTAAAAATTATAATTTTGGTATCTAGAATTAACACTTTTAAAACATAGAATACAATTTCTCATTTCATAAGGTCATTAGTATAATCATAAAATTCTTTACATTGTATTCCTTTCTCTTAGAATATATGATATTATCATTAATAAAGACTTCCAAAAAACGATCGAATCTATAAAAACTCTATTTATAGATCCATGAAGATTGTAGGGAAGTTTGTAAGTCTAAAAGGCTTTACATTGAATTCATAATGTCAATACATTTTCTGGAATGTTTTATTGGGTATATCATCACTATTTACCCTTAATTAATGGTATCTATATTTAATATTAGCCTTCGAGAAGTATTTATCCCCTCTATGTTGATTGAAAAAATCATCAATACGGAGTAGAGGATACTTTTTCATGATCATGATTTCTTTAATTTCTAGATAATCATGACAAATGCATTGATCCATCCTTATTCTTGAAAAATAGGAATGGTGAAACACTTGGTGAATCACTAGGGAATATTAATTCCTTTTCCATATTATCTTGGAGTTACTTCTTCCATTCCTACAACTCAACCAGGGCCATTTTATAAGTATTTTTTATATAGTAATATATCCTTATATGAGTTCAATTGAAAACTCGAACACATGTTTTGGAGGAAGACTAGGAAGTTCCTCAGTGAACACATCGACATACCCTCATATAATAATCATGTCTCCAATTTTGAGTTAAATCCCAACCATTTGAGATAAGAGTCCCTAATTGTTGGGTATCATGACCCATATTTTAGAATTTACTTCCAAAGGGACTTTATAATCACCCTTTATTGATATTGAATAATGGGATGATTTAGGATACAAAATGATACTTCTTTATCAAAATAATTGATTTTATATTTATATAGGGAGAGCTAATTCATTCCTAATATCACATCAAATTCCACTTATAGAAGAAGAACTATATTTTATGTAAAATCTTCCCATGATCCTTGATTGGAGAAGAGTTGTATACTTTGGATGAAATCAATACCCCTACAAGAGTTTTTACTAATAACTCAATATCCAAATCTTGCAGTGGTGAATCATTAATCTTATAAAAAATATTGATATAAAAGAATGATTAGAACCATAATCAAATAAGACATCCATAGGTCTAGAGTGGAGAATAAGGGTACCTTGAATCACTAAAATATACTAGTCCAATTCAGTAGCAGTGATCACATAGGATTTTCTTGATCCCTTAGTCTTGGAGGATGTTGAGGCTTATTATCCTCAATATCCCTTAGATTAGGGAATTGAATTTTATAATTCCCAAACTCTTCGCATTTAAAAAATTGAAGTGTAGGTGGTACATTAATTTCAACCTTATTCTTATTTATTGTATTAATTGTCCTCTTCATGTCTCTTTGTAAGATGCGTGCAAGATAGCCTACTCTACTACATTGTGATGCCCCACACAAGAACCATCATTCAAGCCAGAGTGCCACATGGCCTCAAGTGTTCCTCCTCATATGCCAAAGGTTTCTGACTACTAGTGGGGTCTTAATCCATACAATGGGGAGACTTTTCCCTCAAATTAGAGTCATTAAATAGTAAAGAATAACTAAACATCCACATCACATAATCTGAGTATGCATAAATCAATAAACACAATGTTATAACATAATTTACCATGTGGGATTTATATAGTATAGACCCAGAATCATACAATACACATCAACAAATTTCCCACTGGGAAAATTTCATGTATATAAAAAATATGTTGTACTATCATACCTAAGACTAATACAAATTTCAGTTCCCAAGTACCCATCAAGTTTCCTTAGACATATCCCCTACACATCCCTTACTAAACCTGAAAGTAGACATAAGGTTTGTAAATGCACCAGATTACCCATGCAAGATTATAGAAATAAATATTTGTAGGGCCTCACCAAATTCCCTTAGTATTCACCATAATATATGTGTATGCATAAGGAAAGTATACATGTTACACATGTGGATGGATTTCATGTGCTAATCTGGCCACCATGACTCAATACGCATCAGGTCACTATGTTCTAACTTGGTTTCCATGGTACCCGATCATACCTACTCTCGAGCCATGAAAAAATTCGCATCATAGCCTTGTTTTTCACATTCTATTACCCCATATTCACAGTATGTACCTAAAGACTCATGGTCGGGTAGCATTCAAACCTTGACCTAATACCCGAAGAGATAGGTCATGGTCATACATTCATATCTCAACCTACTACCTCATCACTCAAGCCAGGGTTCATCACCATCACCATGAATATCCTCATGACCTTTCCCTCATAGGCAGTCCTCAACCAAATCATATGAAAGGAAAGTTCCAATATCGTGACTCAAGTTTCAACGAAAGGTCACATCAAGCACATAAAGGCTCTGTCACTCCCAAGGCAATCCATCCAGTGCCATATCACACATTTATGGGCCAAGCCTCATTACCCCTCTCCCTCCCTAGGTATGCCACATCTTAGAAAGACAATCACATGCATACAAATTAAACAACACGCAATTCCCACATCCCATCACATAACTTGTTGGTCGGAGTATAGTACTCAAGAGGGGGTGAATTGAGTATCTATAAAAAAATTTGTTAAAAATTATTATTTAAAATTCCCCCGAATTTAAAATTAAATTGACCATTTAGTTTTTAGTGAATTTATAAGAGCATGAGCGTTTGATTAACTTCTCAGAAGAGTGATTAGTTCTCAGTTTTATCAATTTGATAATTAATACATCTTTTGAAACTAACCTAATAAGTTAATACTATTATAATCATTTTCTAAGACTAACTATCATAGTATATTTTAGTTTTATGAAATATGAGGTAAAACAGATTAAAAATAAAATTAAAAACATAGCAGAAATGAAACAAAAGGTTTAGTCTCAAGAAGATACTTAATCCTCTCTACTTGGTGATCATATTCCACCAAGTAGTTTAAATTAATAAACAGTTTGATCCACACCCTAGATCATGGTTCACAACAGCACATAGGTTGTCCAGTTCACTAGACTTCTACCACGGTTCTTCATGGGTACAGACTACCAGGTCACACAAGTACCACTTACACACATATCCGTGGGAGTAAAAAGGTGTAAGATGGTATGAGTGGAAGGGTATATTTTATCCTTCGGTTTATTTATAGAAAGATACACACAATTCTTAAAATTATGTAAAAATAAACACAATAGAGAAAATAAATATGAGAAAGGATTTAAAAGGCTCTATGTGTATTGAGATGTAGCTATGGACTCTTCATATGTAGCTGAGATGAAATTTGAGTCCTCTTCTAGAATTTTACACTAAAATAGAGTGTTGTATTCTGGATTCTAGGTACATGTATGGTTTTGTAGGTATATTCTTATCCTTATTTGATATGATTAAGTAGTTTTTCAATTCGATGTACAACTTGATTAAGATTTCCTTGTGTGTTCTTCATTTGGTTCTTGATTTCAAAATGGGTGAAAGAGAGTCGTAGATGTTCTTTTGTGTATATCTCTCACGTGGGAACACCAAACTTATTTTATACTTCTCTCTTCAAAATGATTTTATTCTTGAGGGCTGAAAGAGATCATGATCTTTCCATGTGCATAGGTTCATCATACCTCACACTGTCTACTAAAAGTCCTACACAAGATTATTAAATATGTCTGTATCATTAAATGAATCAAATATGACCATTATAAATAATTTTAATAATTTCAAATTTAAACAGTCTATTGGTGAATCCTATGTTGGTGAGTCAGCCTATCGGTGAGTCGTCCTATCCGAGAGATATCAGTCGGTGACTCGTCTGTCAATGAGACATCAGTCGGTGACTCATTTATTTATCGTCGAGACATCAATTGGTGAATCATTTGTATGTCAGTGATACATTAGTCAGTGAGTCATTTGTCTATCATTGATTCATTTGTCTGTCATTGAGACATCAGTCGGTGAGTCATTTTCCTATCAGTGTCAGTGACTCATACTTAGATAATTTTAGGTGTTCTATCTATATTACACTAAATAAATATCATAAAGTGTTAACACCCATAGTTACACATAGTTACAAATATATAATCAGTTATAAGCTTGTTTATACTTGAACAAACATAATTAGTTATATGATTGAAATGATCTAATATACTAGAAAATATTTAACATGATTTAGGATCTGTTATGAGGTAAGATATGTGACTTGTGATTAATACATGATTTTTGATAATGATATAAGATATATGTTATAAATATTACATGATTTGTGATAATTAAAACCATTATAGTGAGAGATTGTGTGAAAAAATATCTTATGGGCCAACAATCTCCCCCTTTTGATGATCACAAATCATGGCATTATTAAGTACCATTAGAGAAAAAATAAACAATCTGATAAATATGAATAGGTTAAAAAAATAATTATGGGAAGTAAAATTTATCAGATTAAAATAAAAAAATAACAAGGAATCAATTGCATTAATAATTATTAATAATGTTCTCCACCTTTTGGGATTAGAAAAAAGTTGAATATTCAAAACTAAAATAGAAAAGTAGAAATAGTTAAATATCAGTCATAATCAAATGATACTGAAATAAAAAAATTACAAGGGCTCAGACCTATCAAAAAGAATAAATCCACACTAATTATTAGGGTCAAGGGGTTATTGTAGAGACCCGAAGCTTAAAGTACAAGGACATTAAATTACTTTTGCGGAATACTTAGTACATAACAAAAACACACACACAAGGACCATAATGGTTTAGTGTCTTTGGAAACTCGGAATATAATCTTCTAATCGTGGTGAAAGATCTTCAACATCTCCCATAAAGATCTTCCCTTTTTTTTCTTACCTAAAACCTTTATTTATATCCTAGGGAAAAGAAAACATAAAAGGGTGAGCTAAAATGCTCATTAAGGGTAAACAAAAGAAATATCAATCACATCATATTCATAAGAAAATAACATTTTGGAAATCTTAACCTGCAAAAGAGATCATAATATCATAACATGGGAAAAATAATAGTAGTTAAATGTAATCCCAAAAATCATAACATAAAACATGAAACTTTGTGGAATACACACATAATCATATAGAATCATTTCTTATTAGTCAAGACTCATTTCCAAGACTATCTTAGTGGACAAATTCCATTTCTGAACCGAGTTCACTCCTCGTTTCAGTCCTGTTTCACTGAACCGGTTTAACATGACGTTCCAACCATGTTTATCTCATGAGATATAAAATATTTACCCAATGCATTGGAGGGAGATATAGGTCTCACCCATCTCATAATGATACCATTCTTATGTGTGCCACAAAATCATAAACCATACATCATAGCATAATCCATGAAATAAAAATGGGAATCTTAAACATCATGACATCATAAAACAATTCATATAAGATAAAGAAATTCATAAAAATAATTCCATCACAACATAATCAAATAAATGTAATAATAGGGATGAAAACAGAACCCTTTATTATCTTAGATGGAAAATAATTTTGATAAAACACTTGAACTCCATTCTTGAGGAAAATATCCTTTCTACTTCAAAAACACTTTTCCTTTCTTAACATGTCATACAATTATAAACTAAAAGAATTTGATTAAAAATAAACTTGATAACTTGTAAAGTAAGGTTCTTTGAAATAATATTTTAAAAATCCATTCATGCCGTATAAGTTAAAAAACATTCTTCGTACTTTTGTCGGAAAAGTCAAAAAGTACCTCTTACGAAAAACGACAAAAGATTCCTTTCATATCCTTTATTAAAAACTTACCGAAGGGTAAAATTGGATTTAAAAAATTTTCGGTGGATGGAAATAATATTACATATTGAGGAAACATGGATGTGGATGATAAAATACACCCTAGTAAATACTAAAGTATAAACAATCTTGGATAAAAATGAGATTGTGATATTTCCCTTACCTTAGGTATGATTTGCCTCGTAAGTGTCTGAACCTCCTGTATAATGATTTAAATAATGTTATTGACTTATTAAAAAATCATAATTATTGTTATGATATCATATATGGTCATATTCTTAGCTTCTTAGTAGTAATATTTCATTGCTACTTGTTATTCAGGTGTTTATAACTTTTTGTTCTTATGCGTGTTTTGTCGAATAAATTCTTATTCTTCTCTTTAGGTTATAGATACATCATTTACAGAATAGTATTAATGTACTATATATCATATTTATTCATTCAATTAATTTATATAATCATTATGCAATGAATATCATATAGAATGAATCGCATCACATCGTGGAGACGGTATTTCGTACGTACGCACGAGCGATGATATCATTCCCATGATCGTGGAATTGTATTGGAGTGTATGTATACTATTTAAGAATCAATATAACTCTAAAATAATCATATATAGTAATTATTTACATCATTATACCCATCCAAGTAAGGTTGTGGGGGAAAATATATTACACCACGGCGTGGAGACGGTATTCTGTACGTACGCACGTGCGATGATTTCGTTTTCCATAGGATGGATAGATGTTGAAATAGGGTTGTTTAATACTTATAATAACATATAAGTATATGAGTTATACTGATGTTATTACTTCATAAAGAAACAACTAAATAAGAAGAAGTGGAAGGATAAATAAAGTTGAAAGAATCGGTAACGGACATTACCTCTTCTTTGAAGTGCTTCTTTGAGACCTCCTTTTAGGGCACTAAAATTGGTCTTTGAAGAAGACCAGGACCTCTAGGATGTTTCTAGGGAAGTGGAGAAGATAAATTGGTAGAGTTTGGCCGATATTGAAGGCTCAAATTGGTGTGAGGATGAGAGGGAGGAGATTCCCTTTTATAAGGGAGGAGAGGGGCTCCTTTGGAAAAACTAAAAATATTATTTTATTATAAAGTAAAGATCAGTTTTAAATAGCTCCAAATTGATTTATTTAAAAGCTAAGGTGGTTATGGGTCGAAATACTCTCATCCAATAGAATTTAGACAAGTTTAGGTTCCTATTTTAAACTTATCATTTAGATTTAATATTAAGTGAAATAATTTTACTTTTACCGTGTCTTCTTGTGTTCTTATACTATAAGGTTAATAAACTTACTATAACAAGCCCAAAAAACCCCGATTTGTTTATTATTAATATATATAACCTTATCTAAGTCATTTGACCTAACCTTATATTTTTAGGAATAAAATAACAATTAATAATATAATATTTGTTTTAAAAACTATTTTATGTCAATTTTGACACTATTCAAAAGTTGATTTTTTTGAAACTCATAACAGAATTATTACTTCGACAAAAGTTACTTAAATCAATTATAACATGCCATATTAACCTATAAAATTAGTGTAATTCATAAAAAGTCTCAAATTATATTTATTTGGGTATTTATAATATCGATTATTCTGATTTTTCACTATTATGGTAATTACTACATCATCATTGTGTCATATATAAATTAATTTATTTAATGTATAAAAATTATAAATAAAATATCATTATGTATTAAATCTTATTATATTTCTAATGAATATTCAAAATCGAATTTATCTTATGTATAACCCTATATTAAAAATGTTTTAGTAAATAAACTTTGATTTTAACTCTTTTAACTCTTCTTTGAATTAAATAATAATAAATGTCCTAATCTAATCCAAGTGGGCCTAAATGGTCATATTTTATTCCTAAGATTGTTTTTGGTCAAAATAAACTTATCCAATAGAATTAGGACATGTTTTAGGGTAATAAAAATATCATTTTTACCCTTAATTACCCTATTTACTTTTAACCGTGGTAAAAAAAAGTAAAAAGTTGTTATTCACCAAAAATTATTTTCAACTCATTGAACCACATTTTACTTACTGACATCAAACGTGTCTCTCGGATTTTTGAAATTCCACTCACAGAAGCGGTAAAATTAAGTTTTATGAAAAATTCATTTTTTTTAACTACCACTTAGTAGTTTCACTATTCATCAAAAAATGAAAGTTTCCAGAAAAATACCAAAAATTAGGCCTAAGCTATATTTGATATTATGAACTCAAAAATTATGACTATTTTACCAAATTCAAAACATATCAGTTTCATTAATTAATTTAAAAATTAATTCCCGTCGTCAAAACAAATAGCGTGTTCTTAAGAGATAATAACTATCAAAAGATTGACACTTGTTTATGTCTGGTTTAAATGTGAAATTACATCCAATGACCAACATTGTATTAAATTGTAAAAATATATTCTAAATATACTTTTAAACCACTAAAATTAATAATTTATCACTATTAATTATTTCGATTTAAAAGGTTGTTTTTAATTAAAATTTAGTAATTTTCACTATTCATCAGAAAATGAAAGTTATCCGAAAAGTACCAAAATTTCACCCTAAGCTAATTTTGATATTCCTAATCCAAAACTGAAGTCCATTTTGAAAAATAAAATTTACAAAATTTCAAAAATTGGTTATTACTATTCATAACGGCTAGTTTTAATAACATTTTAATAGCATATCGTTGTTTAGTGAAACTCGGTATTGCGTACTACACACGCTATCGAGGAAGGTCGCGATTGCGTGTAATGAAATGCAAGTCAATGATGCGTGTTGTGCAATCACCTTTTGGTGTAGCGTACAACACAAGACATTAATGAAATTAAAAAGAATATTTTTCATAAAATCTCAGGGTGTTACATTCTACCCCCCTTAAAATGAATTTCTCCCTCGAAATTCGTCGGGGTTATAAATGGTTTACTACTCGAAATTTTATTTAATAGAAACCCACATCGTAAAAAGGAATACCAAAACCAATCTTTAAAAACAAAAGTATGAAACGTAATGGTTACCCAAATAAACTAATCACTGGGTTTCCACATAGGTGAAAATATGGATATGGAAGGGAAATCTAACCATCATGTTCTGATGAAGAGTGGTAGAGAACATGGCTATGGAAAAGATAGAAATCAAAAAGCCATAAATTTGTGACGATCTAAGGTACCATCTGATTCATCAGATATAAGAGCAATAGGATAACATTTTTGGTTTTTAAGATCATTTCCCTAAAGTTGATGAAATTGGAATTTGAAGAAATACTTTCGTGATTTTGGTATAGTCTCACCGTTGGTCGTTCTTTGGAAAATTTCCACTTCATCTCTTAATAAAATGAAGTTGAATTTGTCATTCGTTATGTGTTAGCAGATCATGTGATAGAATGATGGGTCATTCCATCTGTCTCAAACAAAAGGTTAGAAAAGTTATCAAAAAATACGTAAGTCCATCTATAGTGAGATTAATCATATATGGTTCCTAAAATGGACTTATAATTCTTATATTATACTTCTTAATATAATAAAACTAGTTTCTACTAAACAGGGACTTCTTGTAGGCCAGTGGTAGGCGATAAAGGCCAGTCGCACTTCGGTTGTGGGTTCGATTCCCACAGCCTTGTCTGACGCGATGGGTTGTTGCCCGTCCTGCAGGTTGTCCTTTTTCTAAAGCTATATTACTATAACATCCCATCAACAATATCGAAAAAAGTTCTATCCTTAAACAATACTAACTTATGTCCAACATAATCCATTCCAATCTTTAGTCTTATCTAAAATACTTCTGTCCAAGCTCATAGTATAAAGAAAATGATCACGTGAATTCCATCATTTATCCCTTATATATCATAAGATATATCTCGTTGGTGAAATTAAAAACATGTGAATACCTTAATCATGTATTCTCTTGAAGAATGAATACCAATTGAAACTTATTGAAAACATGAATGCTGTTAAAAGTTAACTCTTTCCACATACCAAAATCCTCAAAATTCTATATATCAAACCATGATATCACTTAGTCCTTATATCAATAATGAGCTCATGAATACAATCAAACATCTCATTATCTTCTTATCCCTTCATTATGTGCATATCATCTATTTACCAAAAATGTCTCAATCACTTTTCATGGTTACCGGTACCATAAAATTATTGAAAACCACAATAGACCAATGCATAAATATTCCAATATTCCACGATACTATATACAAAATTATTTTGGAATCCCATTACATAAACACTTAATCATTCCACCATATCATTGTCATATTCAACATCTCTAATAGTGATCGCATGTGACTTCCCTTTTTCCTTGGACTTAAGTGGTTGCTCATGTCGATCATCACTAACCCTTGGATTAGGGCATTTATTAGCATAATGCCCCATTTCCTTGCACTTAAAACATTGAAGTGTAGTAGGTTCATTCTGTGTGTCCCTTCCTTTGTTTGCATCATTAGACATCTTCTTCCCATCATTGCGGCATTCAAATGCCTGATGACCTTCCTTTCCACATTTGAAACATTTACTTGTCCCTTTAAGACAAATCCCTCCATGTTTCTTTCCACACTTTGAGCATAAGGGAAAGCTCATCTTCTTTTCAGTGTGCTCTTTATATTTTCCTTTGAATTCCATTTTCCTCTTCTTATCAAACCCATATGACTGATGGGTTACTCCAATCTCCACCTCGACTTTGAGAGCACATCGAACGATTTCCTCGTAGCTATTGAAGTCCCTTATGGCTAACGCCCTTCGAAGACTTGGTTTTAAGCCACTAAATAATCGATCGATCCTACTCTCAGGTTGGATAATAATACCATAAGCGTACCTTGAAAGTCTTGTAAAATTTGCTTCATAAGTACCAACAAATTCATCATCCTTTTGCTTCAGTTCAAGAAACTCTTTCTCCATCTTTGTTCAGAGAATACGAGGGAAGTACTTATTGAAAAATAAGTTCTTGAACTCATCCCATTCCATGGACTCAATTTCATCCCTTTGCCTTGTATTCTTAATAAGATTCCACCATTGATCAGCATCTCCCTCCAAACGATACAATGCTAGGATGACTTTATCATGTTCATAACATTGAAGAACTGAAAATATCTTTTCATTAGTACTAATCCATTGTTCAGCAACTAATGGATCAGTAGACCCACTGAAAGAAGGTGGACGCTGCCTCATGAAGGATTCAACAGAATGTTGCTCCTTCCTTTGCTCGTTTGGAAGTCCTGCATGATTCATAGCTTGAGAATGTTGTGTGAGCATGGCTAAAAGATTTTTAATTTCAGCTCCCTTAACGTTTGGTTGCTCAGGGGGACAATCATTGCATTGCCCGTCGCATTCCTCATTAACACAGTTCCTTTGGGTTCCAGCCATTGACTAAAACCAAGAAGAATAGTGTGAGCAACACTAATTATAATAGGAAAACCACATAATCAAGATTAAAATTTCACACTTAAGGTATTATCATAGGTTGTTCAGGGCCATTTCTAAAACACTAATATTGTGTTCTATGCTTAGACTTATCCTTAGGATTCTTACTAAGGCTTTCACATCCTAGTTTCCAAAGGTTGACTATAACTTTCCTCTGATACCAACTATAACGACCCATACTTTACATACATTGTCATTAATACAAAATTTAAGCACACTTATTACAACATATAACAAAACCAGGAAAGGACTATATAGGTATAGAGTCTTTAGAAACTGGGAAACATAAACAACTGGTTCATAAAGCATCTACTTTTCCTCCCATTTATTTCATCATATCTAGAGTCCCTTTTTGGCATATCCTACTTAATAACTTTCTTCCTGACCTGGGGAAATAAAACATACAAAAGGGTGATCTCAAATTCTCAGTAAGGCTAAACAAAAGAAATATCAATCACATCATATTCATAAGAACATAACATTTTGGAAATCTTAACCTGCAAAAGAGATCATAATATCATAACATGGGATAAATCATAGTAGTGAAATGTAATCCCAATAATCATAACTTAAAACATGAAACTTTGTGGCATACACACATAATCATAGAGAATTATTTCTTATTAGTCAAGACTCATTGCCAAGACTATATTAGTGGAAAAAGTCCATTTCTGAACCGAGTTCACTCCTCGTTTCAGTCCTGTTTCACTGAACTGGTTTAACCTGCCATTCCATCCATGTCTATCTCATGAGATATAAAATCTTTACCCAATGCATTGGAGAGAGATATAGGTCCCAACCATCTCATAATGATACCATTCTTATGTGTGCCACAAAATCATAAACCATACCTCATAGCATAATCCATGAAATAAAAATGGAAATCTTAAACATCATGACATCATAAAACAATTAATATAAGATAAAGGAATTCATAAAAATAATTACATCACAACATAATCAAATAAATCTAATAATAGGGATGAAAATAGAACCCTTTATTATCTTAGATGGAAAATAATTTTGATAAAAACACTTGAACTATATTCTTGAGGAAAATATCCTTTCTACTTCAAAAACACTTTTCCTTTATTAAAATTTCATACAATTATAAACTAAAATAATTTGATTAAAAATAAACTTGATAAATTGTAAAGGAAGGTTGTTTGAAATAATGTTTTAAAAATCCATTCATTCCGTATAAGTTAAAAAAACATTCTTCGTACTTTTATCAGAAAAGTCAAAAAGTACCTCGTACGAAAAACGACAAAAGATTCCTTTCATATCCTTTACTGAAAACTCACCGAAGGGTAAAATTGGATTTAAACAATTTTAGGTGGATGTAAATAATATTACATATTGAGTAAACATGGATTTGGATGATAAAATACACCCCAGTAAATACTAAAGTATAAACAATCTCGGATAAAAATGAGATTGTGATATTTCCTTAACTTAGGTCCGATTTGCCTCGTAGGTGTCTGAACCTCCTATATAATGATTTCAATAATGTTATTGACTTATTCCAGAATCATAATTAATGTTATGATATCATATATGGTCATATTCTTGGCTTCTTAGTAGTAATATTTCATTGCTACTTGTTATTCGGGTGTTTATAACGTTTTGTTCTTATGCGTGTTTTGTCGAATAAATTCTTATTCTTCTCTTTAGGTTATAGATACATCATTTCCAGAATGGTATTAATGTACTATATATCATATTTATTCATTAAATTAATTTATATAATCATTATGCAATGAAGATCATGTAGAACGAATCACATCACATCGTGGAGACGGTATTCTGTACGTACGCATGAGCGATGATATCGTTCCCATGATCGTGGAATTTTATTGGAGTGTATGTATAATATTTCAGAATCAATATCAATTTACAATAATAATATATATTAATTATTTACATCATTATACCCATCCAAGTAATGTGGTGGGGGAAAATAGATTACACCACGGCGTGGAGACAGTATTCTGTACGTACGCATGCGCAGTGATTTCGTTTTCCATAGGATGTATAGATGTTGAAATAGGGTTGTTTAATACTTATAATAACATATCATTATATGAGTGATATTGATGTTATTACATCATAATGAAAAAACTAAAGAAGAATAAGTGGAAGAAGAAATAAAGTTGAAAGAATCGGTAACGGACATTACCTCTTCTTTGAAGTGCTTCTTTGAGACCTCATTTTAGGGCACTAAAATTGGTCTTTTAAGAATACCAGGACCTCTAGGATGTTTCTAGGGAAGTGGAGAGGAGAAATATGCAGGGTTTGGCCGAGATTGAAGGCTCAAATTTGTGTGAGGAGGAGAGGGAGGAGGTTCCCTTTTATAAGGGAGGAGAGGGGCTCCTTTGGAAAAACTAAAAATATTATTTTATTATAAATTCAAGATTGGTTTTAAATAGCTCCAAATTGATTTATTTAGAAGCTAAGGTAGGGATGGGTAGAAATACTCTCATACAATATAATTTAGACAAGTTTAGGTTCCTATTTTAACCTTATAATTTAGATTTAATATTAAGTTAAATAATTTTACTTTTACCGTGTCTTCTTGTGTTCTTATACTATAAGGTTAATAAACTTACTATAACAAGCCAAAAGAACCCCAAGTTGTTTATTATTAATATATATAACCTTATCTAAGTCATTTGGCCGAACATTAGATTTTTATTAATAAAATAACAATTACTAATATAATATTTGTTTTAAAAACTATTTTATGTCAATTTTGACACTATTCAAAAGTTGATTTTTTTGAAACTCATAACAGACTGATTACTTCTAAAAAGGTTACTTAAATCAATCCTAACATGCCATATTAACCTTGAAAATTAGTTTAATTCATAAAAAGTCTCAAATTATATTTATTTGGGTATTTATAATATCAATTATTCTAATTTTTCACTATTATGGTAATTACTGCATCATCATTTTGTCATAAATAAATTAATTTATTTAATGTCTAAAAATTATAAATAAAATATAATTATGTATTAAATCTTATTATATTTATAATGAATATTTACAATCGAATTTATATTATGTATAACCATATATTAAAAATGTTTTAGTAAATAAACTTTGATTTTAACTCTTTTAACTCTTCTTTGAATTAAATAATAATAAATGTCCTAATCTAATCCAAGTTGGCCTAAATGGTCATATTTTATTCCTAAGGTTGTTTTTGGTCTAAATACACTTATCCAATATAATTAGTACATGTGTTAGGGTAATAATAATATCATTTTACCCTTAATTACCCTATTTACTTTTAACCGTGGTAAAAAAAAGTAAAAAGTTACTATTCACCAAAAATTATTTTCCTCTCATTGAACCACATTTTACTTAATGACATCAACTGTGTCTCTCAGATTTTTTAAATTCCACTCACAGAAGCGGTAAAATTAAGTTTTATGAAAAAATCATTTTTTTAACTACCACTTAGTGGTTTCACTATTCATCAAAAAATGAAAGTTTCCAGAAAAATACAAAAACTTAGGCCTAAGATATATTTGATATTATGAACTCAAAAATGATGTCTATTTTACCAAATTCAAAACATATCAGTTTCATTAATTAATTTAAAAATTAATTCCTGTCGTCAAAACAAATAGCGTGTTCTTAAGAGATAATAACTACCAAAAGATTGACACTTGTTTATGTCTGGTTTAAATGTAAAATTACATCCAATGACCAACATTGTATTAAATTGTAAAAATATATTCTAAATATACTTTTAAACCACTAAAATTAATAATTTATCACTATTAATTATTTCGATTAAAAAGGTTTTTTTTAATTAAAATTTAGTAATTTTCACTATTCATCAGAAAATGAATGTTATCCGAAAAGTACCAAAATTTCACCCTAAGCTAATTTCGATATTCCAAATCCAAAAATGAAGTCCATTTTGAAAAAAAAAATTACAAAATTTTAAAAAGTGGTTATTACTATTCATAAGGGCTAGTTTTAATAATATTTTAATAGCATATCGTTGTTTAGTGAAACTCGGTATTGCGTACTACACACGCTATCGAGGAAGGT
Source organism: Viscum album (assembly GCA_963277665.1). Lineage (NCBI taxonomy): Eukaryota > Viridiplantae > Streptophyta > Magnoliopsida > Santalales > Viscaceae > Viscum > Viscum album. The sequence continues at coordinate 1,663,490,418 of OY728143.1, read as the reverse complement.
CGTGATTGCGTGTAATGCAAGGCAAGTCAATGATGCGTGTTGTGAAAGCTACTTTTGGTGTAGCGTACAACACAAGACATTAATGAAATTAAAAAGAATATTTTTCATAAAATCTCGGGGTGTTACAGTTATTTCCCCTTATCAGATGGATCAATGGTAGGTCCAGTAGGTGGTGGCTGAGAAGCAGGGTCATCTGAATTAATCTTCATGCGTGGTAAAAGAATTTCTTCTGAAACAGATGGTTTCAGGCTTGGTTTGTGCTGGGATAACAGTCTAGGTTGAGGTTGTTCTGTGATAATAGGATGCATCTAGGTCAAGGCTTGATCAACTGACACTAAAGATGAAGTTATTGGTGAATCAGATTGAATAGATGTAGTAGCTGGAACAACTATGGCTTCACTTTGAACATGGAGGTGTGGTTTAAATAGCCTGGTAAATTCCTCAATGATTTCTCCTCTATAATTCATTGGTTATTTGAAATCATCTTTTTTACCCATAAATTTATCTAGGAGAAGAGTTAAATACTTCAATTTCTTGACCTGTTCTTTGAATGCTTTTATGACTGGGGGTAAAGTCAAATTTTCTGCCAAATACTTAAAATGACTTATCAACTAGTGATTTTGTAAATCTAGGAAAGATATGAATTAATCCTCTTTATAAGTTCTTACTGAGTGAAAGATGCTTCCTTGGTATATAATCTGACCATATCATGCACACAGTCACTATTCTTGTCAATATTTTCTAGGTTTCTCAAACCAGAGGTATCAAATAGATCTTTAAGCTCCTAACTTACAACAGTTCTGATTTCATCAATATCCAGAGTCTGAGAGGTCTAACCAAATGTGGAAGGAACAGCAGTAGGATTTGAGGTTGAAGTAGATTGCACAATTTCCTTTACTTACTTTCTAAATTTGAGAAAATTAAGAACTTTAAGATGAGAAACAAGACCTTCAAGTCCTTTCATGACACTCTCCATAATAGTCTTATACTCAGTGGTTAAATCATTGATTCTAGTAGTTAACTTCATTATCTCATTTCCAAGATTTGTGTTGTTTTCCACAATGGTTTTGGTAGTTGTAATCAAATTTGGCTGAATTTACTTTATCACCAACTATGATAATGAAACAACATCAGCTTGAGATGCACTTACCGTATAGCTTTCAAGTTATCATTTAGCTCTATTTTTTCTCTTCTATCTTCATCAATATAATATATCATCTGAGATTGTACTAAGTGTCTTACTGATGAACATATGTTGTCATGACCCGTCTTCGGCAAGACGATGGAAGGGGCGGAAAAGGGCCCCACCCTTCCTTCTTCAAGTCAAAGACGAGATAATAACCCCCGAGTCCCACCTCCAGTAGGCCCCGGAGAGGAGACTAGCATCAAGGGTGTAACATTTTCACAATATGGGAGGAATTACCCTTTCTAGTTAACCAAGATTGGGAGAAAGAATGAGTCAACACCAAACACCACCAAGTATAGAAAACTCAAAATAAAACCAAACTACATGCATGTTTTAATAATAAAACTGAACAAGGTACAAGAACTCCAAAGTACAAACTAACAGGAAAAGAAAAGGCGAAGCAGGAAACAATGGTGACCAAAAGAACTCCAACGTCTAGACTAATAAGGTCCCACACGGCCTCCGAAGTCCTCCTGACAATCTGAAAGTAAACATAGGGTGAGCATACAAAGCATACTCAGTAGGAAAACCCTATATCTCTCATGCACAAGTGGGGAGACGTACTAAAGTCCCATAAGAAGAAGAGAAACCAACATCTATCAGGGAGTCTATCCATCCCACCTCACCGGCCATGCTCACCAAACAACACAAGTAGTAAGGTAATAGTAAAAGAACAAAACATTTGGGTACCCCGCACCACCATTTTCCCCACTAGTTAGTTTCTCATCCCTAACGGGAAACGTCCTGACGCTACCACGCTCTTCCTGCTCGCACACACCTGGGCCTCACTACCACACATCTCTGCCTGCACACACCTAGGATTCACAACCATCCATCCCTGCCCGCACACACCTGGGCCTCACAACCATCCATCCCTACCTGAAAACACCTGGGCCTCATCCCGAAGACACCTGGGAAAACAAACCATAACCAGAACCCCTGACCGAAGACACCTAGGCTAACAACACTCCAATCAAAACCTACCCAAAGAATCTTGGGTGTAAGGTCGCCTCCAGCCATCACAGTCGAGGGAAGAGAGAGCAGGAAGGAGAGTAACTAGGGGAAAAGGCCCTTCCCCATGAAATGGGGTGTCCAACACTAAGTTCCCAACACGGGTGGGGTGAGACCAAACACAAAACATACAATTATACATATATATACCAACACACAGCCCAAACTATGGATCCTCATACAAATACAAGCAGGTACACAAGCATCGCTGCCTCGGAAAACAGGCACACAACAAATGGTTCCCAGTTCCTCTGTTCAAGTTATCATTTATAACAGTTTAGTAGGAGTTAATCCCTTCACTACTGGGAAACTAACAGGCACATTCATAGATGAAACATCAAAATGACAGGAAGGAAGAACATCAGGTAATTTAAGCATTCACACCCGATTCTCTTGTGAAGTCACAACAACTAGGGATCAAGTGATATCCCTCAAAGTACTGGAAACAAAACAACCCCGAGACACGGCCCCATGTCCCCAAACTCCAGAATCCAACGGTTTCTCAACAATAGAGGATTCCACCCCAATTCGTGATATAAGCTGAGTAACCCCCACAGCCTCAGATTGACAACCCGGGAAAGTATAACACTGGATCCCATCCAAGAAAACCATAAAGTCACCTGTAATTGGTCCGTGAAGGAAAAACTACCAAACCACTACCACCAACACAAGATAGGCCCACACAGGTATTTTCAGATTTAAAAGATTTAACACACTCCATGGTTTCAATTCCACTGTGCTTTAACCGGGGTTATCACAGAAAAGGGTTAATCTTGGTGCTTTTAATTTATTTAAATGAGTATACGTAATTAACCAATTCCATGTTATGGTTATTTAAATATCCAGGAACACCGAGGTTAATTAGTGCACAGAGAAATACCACCAACGGCCATGATTTTCAGTGAGCATAGGACCATATAATTCACAACACATATCAACAATAAAAGAGCATAGAAGGACATCGATCAGACCCCCCCCCCTTCTTCTTTCTTTAAAGGTCTGTTCATTATCTTCATTAAGTTGGATTTCGTCAATTTCCATAGAGACAAAGAAATTCCCACCCCTCATGATACACATAAAGGAGAGACGAAGGTAAGATTCCTACCTGACAGATCAAGGATCGACGTTAAGTCCTCACGTGAGTAGCAGGAACTCCACGGAACAAGATCAAGGAAAACTTCAGGGGTTACAACTTGTCAGGAGTAAGGGTACTCTGAGCGTAGGGTGATATAGAAAAAGAAATGTAGGGAGAAGACTTTAGGTTATAAAGTCTAATATAGAGAATTCCAGGGACGGTTAAGATATGGAAAGAAAAAAACTCAAAACCGCGTAAGAAGCAGGATCGTGGGTTGACCATGAGGCTGGGACACCCCACATGCCACTTAAAAGGTCCCCATATTTTGGGGTGGTTTAAATAGACGCACACCTCATGGTTTTTCATTTAAGGAGGGTACCTCACCAAACATTTAATTTAAAAGCCATTAATGGGCATTAATGTGTTGGGTCGGAGAAAATGGGAAGGATGGCAAGAGGGGGGGGGTGAATTGCCTTTTAAAAAATTAATTAACAAATTAAAATCAAAGTATGTGCAGCGGAAAATAAAGAGGCAATCACACAAGAAATTGTTAACGGAGTTCGGCCAAAACCCGGCCTACGTCTCCGCTCCCAACTCAACCGTTGAGAGATTCCTACCGCTTGCTTTTCAATGGTTTTAGCAAGAAACCCACTAGGCTTTGAGGTAGCACTAGGACCTATTACAGCTTGCTTTTGGATTGGTTTAGCAAGAACCCACTTGCTTTTGATGGTTTAGCAAGAACCCACTATCCTTCTTACAGGTGAAGGATAGCTCACCTATGTCTCAAGCTTTTTAAAGGAAAATCTTGTGAACCTCTTCACACCTTAGTGGTGATGTGAAACCCAAAAGAAAGGGAGGAAGAAAGAGTTTGGGGTTTGTAGGCACAAACCCAAATTGAAAGCTCAAAATAAATGAAACAATAAAACCCGTAATGGGAGAAGCCTTGGGCGCCTTTGATTGATTGGAGATGTTGAAGGCCGCTTCCAAGCTTCTTGAGGTGCTCCTTGGATTGGAAATTGGTTGGAGCACTTGAGGATCCTTGAAGGTGGAGCGCCGGAGGTTTGCCAAATGTTCAACAATATGTCCGAGCGCTTGGTATATAATCCGGTTAGGTGTCCGGGGCTTCCTCAGCCTTTATTTATAGGCATGGAACCCATTGGGGGCCTTCGGAGCCGTTGGAAAAGGCCTCGGATCCGTTGGAGGCCAAAAGAGAGTTGACTGGTCAAAGCCAACGGCTAGTTTGACTGGGCTACCGGCTGGCCGGTACAGCTCCACCGGTTGGCCGGTGCCTTGGCAGAGGAGAAGAATTCTTTTCCAGGCACCACCGGCTGACCGGTGCCAGAGCCACCAGCTGGCCGGTGGGCAGACAGTAGCTGTCACTATTCAGTCTGGGTGCCACCGGCTGGCCGGTGACTGAGCCACCGGCTGACCGGTGGAGCCTGGCAGTGGGCAATGCCTCTGCCAGGTCCACCGGCTGGCCGGTGCTATCACACCGGTTGGCCGGTGGACTGAGTTTCAGTCCACTTGATGTTCTTTCTTGGGCCAATCCTTTGGCAATCAATTGCCTATCAACAAAAACACTTAAAACACACTTAGATAAACATGAAAGTGATTGTGATCATGAAAATCAAACAACGAGGGGAACGAGAGGTACAACAATCTCCCCCTATTTTGATGATCACAATCACCAAAACAATTAATGTAAAATACTGAAATTGAAAGGAAATGCTAAGCACGATGAAAAGGATTCTCCCCCAATCAATCAAGAAATTTCTCCCCCTTTGTGATTATCAAAATAGCGTGGGGCATAAAACTTGATTGAGGGAATGGAGTTTGAAAAACTAGATATGAGAATTGAAAGATCAATTGAGATTTTTTAAATTGAAATGAAAATTTTAATAACAGTTTGAATTGAAAGTTTTGAATCAAAAATCAATTGAATTTTGAAATTTGAAACCAAACGAAATTTTTGAAATTGAGAGTTTTGAATCAATTGTTGTGTTTGAAATGAAAAATTTTGAATACACAAAAAAGCTTAAAAGATCTTAACTCCCCCTAAATAAAAACAAAAGATCATCGGGGAAACGAAACTATCTTAGGCCCGGAGAGACTCGCCAAAGGGGATTTTTCAATCCAAATTTGTTTCATGGCGGGTCTTCTCCTATAAAACTCGTCCGAATAAAAAATAGATTTGGGTTGACTGTACCGGGCATTTTTTCAATCACACTCATAAATGAGGTGCCCGGGTTTTTTACAATAATTACAAAATTTAAAACTAGAGCTCCCCCTTACAAAAACAGTGGGTGCATGGGAGGAGGAAGCTATATTGGTGTAGCCAAGTCCATTGGTGGTTCTAGATACTCGTTGAGAACCTAAGAGTTTGGACAAATTTTGTTCACCTTGGGTGAACTTGGCTAAAGATTCCCTTAGGTCTTTGATGGTTGATTCCATGGAATCAACATTTGGGAAATTTTGGATTTTGAGGGACATCTCCTCCTTCTCTTTGAGAAGTTGTTCTTTTTCGGAGGAGAGTTTTTTGAAAGACTTTTTTAAAGCAACAAATTTTGACGATAATTCATGAAAACCTTTTTCTAGTTGGTCTCTAGCGTGTGAGAGTTCTTCATAAGATAGATGATTGAAAGAATTTGAATTTGAAGAACAAGAGGAGGAGGAGTTGGAAGATGTAACCTCATGAAATGCCATTAGGCATTTTGTACCTTGGTCGCTCGAGGAGGAGGAGGAGGAGGATGATGAGGAGGTGTCACTCCATGTTGCCTTGAGGACCTTTTTCTTTCCTTTTTCCTTAGCCCGTTTTTTGTTGAGTGGGCAATCGGGCTTGTAATGGCCCTTTTCGCCGCACCCGTAGCATTTTACCTTGGGCTCGGATCTTGCGGTGGGTTCTTGCTTTCGCGCCTTGCGAGATTTCTTCTTCTTCTTGTGCTTCTTCATAAATTTGTGCATTTGGTGGGCGAGATTCTCTATTTCCGAGTCGCCGCTTGAAGATGAAGTAGATGAGGAAGATGAGGATGATGAGAAGGAGCTTACTTCTTTTTGAACCTTGAGGGCAATGTTCTTTGGTGTCTTGATTGGTGTGCCCTCCTTTTGAGCTTGCCTCCTCATCGTGATCTCGTACGTCATTAGGGATCCGATGAGCTCTTCGACCGGCATGTTCTTTACATCCTTGGCTTCTTGGATAGCCGTCACCTTAGGTGCCCATGAGCTCGGAAGGACCCATAGGATCTTCTTGACCATTGTTTCTGCAGAAATATTATCTCCAAGAGATTTTCTACCATTGCACACGTCAGTAAAACGGGTAAACATTTCAGAAATTGATTCATTTGGGTGCATGGAGAATGACTCAAAATCTTGTCTATACATGTCTAACCGAGTATCCTTAACTTTGTTAGTGCCCTCATGGGTCACTTCCAATAGTTTCAAAATTTCATGAGATGAGGTGCAAGTGGAAACTCGGTTGAACTCATTTCGGTCAAGGCCGCAATGTAGAGCGTTCATGGCTTTGCCATCAAGCTCAAAGTTTCTAATATCGGCGGGGGTCCATTTGGATTCGTCGGGGGTAGACAAAGTATAACCTTGCATGACAATTTTGTAAATAGGATATCCTATGCTTCTTAAAAAAGTGGTCATGCGGGTTTTCCAATAATTATAGTCGGACCCATCAAAAAATGGAGCCCGACCCAATGAGTAGCCCTCAGGGGCGAAAGAGGTAGATGCCATCAAAAAGGATCTTTAATTTGAAACCGGTTAGGGAATTATTCAAATACGTCCTCTGATACCAATTGTTGGGTCGGAGAAAACGGGAAGGATGGCAAGAGGGGGGTGAATTGCCTTTTAAAAAATTAATTAACAAATTAAAATCAAAGTATGTGCAGCGGAAAATAAAGAGGCAATCACACAAGAAATTGTTAACGGAGTTCGGCCAAAACTCGGCCTACGTCTCCGCTCCCAACTCAACTGTTGAGAGATTCCTACCGCTTGCTTTTCAATGGTTTTATCAAGAAACCCACTAGGCTTTGAGGTAGCACTAGGACCTATTACAGCTTGCTTTTGGATTGGTTTAGCAAGAACCCACTTGCTTTTGATGGTTTAGCAAGAACCCACTATCCTTCTTACAGGTGAAAGATAGCTCGCCTATGTCTCAAGCTTTTTAAAGGAAAAGCTTGTGAACCTCTTCACACCTTAGTGGTGATGTGAAACCCAAAAGAAAGGGAGGAAGAAAGAGTTTGGGGTTTGTAGGCACAAACCCAAATTGAAAGCTCAAAATAAATGAAACAATAAAACCCGTAATGGGAGAAGCCTTGGGCGCCTTTGATTGATTGGAGATGTTGAAGGCCGCTTCCAAGCTTCTTGAGGTTCTCCTTGGATTGGAAATTGGTTGGAGCACTTGAGGATCCTTGAAGGTGGAGCGCCGGAGGTTCGCCAAATGTTCAACAATATGTCCGAGCGCTTGGTATATAATCCGGTTAGGTGTCTGGGGCTTCCTCGGCCTTTATTTATAGGCATGGAACCCATTGGGGGCCTTCGGAGCCGTTGGAAAAGGCCTCGGAGCCGTTGGAGGCCAAAAGAGAGTTGACTGGTCAAAGCCAACGGCTAGTTTGACTGGGCTACCGGCTGGCCGGTACAGCTCCACCGACTGGCCGGTGCCTTGGCAGAGGAGAAGAATTCTTTTCCAGGCACCACCGGCTGACCGGTGCCAGAGCCACCGGCTGGCCGGTGGGCAGACAGTAGCTGTCACTATTCAGTCTGGGTGCCACCGGCTGGCCGGTGACAGAGCCACCGGCTGACCGGTGGAGCCTGGCAGTGGGCAATGCCTCTGCCAGGTCCACCGGCCGGCCGGTGCTATCACACCGGTTGGCCGGTGGACTGAGTTTCAGTCCACTTGATGTTCTTTCTTGGGCCAATCCTTTGGCAATCAATTGCCTATCAACAAAAACACTTAAAACACACTTAGATAAACATGAAAGTGATTGTGATCATGAAAATCAAACAACGAGGGGAACGAGAGGTACAACATAATGGGTTTTAAAACAGGCTTAAGGGGGTCAAAACATGGTTTAAAATCCAATTTGCACAAAAAGGAGGTGCTACTGGAAAACCCATGGGGGGTAGGCGAGAGCCACCGGTAGCCGAGAGCTACCAGTTGGTGACAGCTACCGGTAGCTGAGAGATACCAGTAGCCGAGAGCCACCGGTAGCCAAGAGCTACCGGTTGGCGACAGTTACCGGTAGCTGAGAGCTACCGGTAGCCAAGAGCTACCGGTATCCAAGAGCCACCGGTAGCTGATATCTACCGGTAGCTGATATCCACCGGTAGCTGAGATCCACCGGTAGCCGAGATCCACCGGTAGCCGAGAGCTACCAGTTGCCGACAGCGACCGATAGCCGAGAGCGACCGGTAGCCGAGAGCATCCGAGTGCAACCGATAGCTGAGAGCCACCGGTAGCCGAGAGCCACCAGTGGCTGAGAGCCACCGGTGGATCTCGGCTACCGGTAGTCGATCCCCAAGGTCACCGGTAGGATAGGTCTACCGGTAGGCCGAGGCTACCTCTAGGAGTCACCGAGAATATGGGATGGCCTTCCAGACCACCCAGAACACCTCAAATATCAGATTTTTACCAAGTAATGGACCCCAAAAACCTGGGCCATTACATCAGATACTTCTCAAACTATTCTCATCCCCAAGAATAGAAGAACAGCCCAGAAAAGAGAAAAGTGGGGTCCAAACAACCACCCTCTAAAGATACTTATCAGGGGAAAACCCCTCAGTTTTTCGAAAGCTAGAACAGAACCCTCCCCCCTACATCCATGTGTACTCTCCCAACAGTTATCAACCACAGACATTCACAACAAGTACAAGGATTACTCTATCCAACACGTGAGTTAGGTAGTCCCCTACTACATGTCCGGATATTATCCACTTTGGGCGGCACTGACTCACCCGCACGTGTTTAATCGCATCCATATTAATGTGTCCTGATTAGCAGTCAGGTTTTCCCCATTATCACACATTCGGACACACACACAGAGAGAACAGGGAACAGATCATCTAATATCTACTCAAAACAAGCATTTCATATATTAAAGCATAAGGGACAATATCTCAAGTATCAGAACAAAAACAACAAGTCAAAACTGCTCTGGGTACTGAACGCATAAATGGGCCTCCCTCTCCCAAATGCTCTCTTCCAGACCACCATACCTCCACAACACATGAACCAAGGGGATGTTTCATCCATGAAGCACTTTCTCTTTACGATCCTCGATCTTGATTGGTCATTATATGAAGGTCGCATAGTCTTCAACATCTATCTCTCCCCAATCAATGACATGGGAGTCGTTGTGTAGATTCCAACGAAGCTAGGAGATGTGGAAGACGTTGTGAACTTTCTCCAACTAAGGTGGCAACGCTAGCTGATACACCACCTCACCAACTCGTCCCAACACCTCGAAAGGTCTGATGAACCTAGGGGAGAGCTTACTCCCCTTCCCAAACCTTCGCTGCCCACGTCGAGGTGAAACCTTCAAGAACACATGATTCCCAACCTCGAACTCCAAGGGCCTCCTCCTACGATCGGCATAGAACTCCTGTCAGTCCTAGGATGCCTTCATCCTCTCACGCATGAGTTGAACTTTCTCAGTGGTGCCCTGCACCACTTCTGGCCCAAGAAGAGCTTCTTCCCCAATCTCTCTCCAGAAAATGGGTGAACGAAACGGCCTTCCATACAAGGCCTCAAATTGTGTCATAACAATAGTAGAGTGGAAGATATTGTTATAAGCAAACTCCACTAGAGGAAAGTGTCATGCCCATGATCCCCCAAAATCCAGAACACATGCCCGCAGCATGTCTTCCAACATCTAGATCATTCGTTCTATTTGCCCATCCGTCTAAGGGTGGGAAGCAGTGCTAAAGTGTAGCTAGGTTCCAAAGGCATGCTGTAACCCCCTCCAGACTCGTGAGTTAAACTGCATTTCTCGATCAGAGACAATAGATCTTGGGATCCCATGAAACTGCACCACCTCATCAACATACCTCTGGGCTAAGGTGCTCACCGGGCTCGACTCCTTAATCTCCAAGAAGTTTGCTGATTTTGTCAACCGATCCACCACTACCCAGATGGAATCATATCAACCTTGATCCTTGGGTAGACCTGTGACGAAGTCCATCGAGATGTCATCCCACTTCCACTCGGGAACATCTAGCGGTTGTAACGGCCCTCCAGGAAAATGGTGTTCAGCCTTTACTTGCTGACACACGAGGCACTTTGCCACAAACTCTGCCACCGCTCGCTTTTCCCCGGGCCACTAAAACTGTCCCCTCAGGCCTTGGTACATCTTTGAGACCCCAGGATGTACCAATAAATCCAATCCATGGAACTCATGGAGAACACATTTATGAATCATCTCTGGAATGAAAAACCTTCCATAGAAAATCATCCGATGTTGACCATCCTCCGACCATCCCTCAGGAGCATTTCCCTGATAAACACGATCTCGCATCACTTCCACCTATGAGTCCCCCCATTGAGACTCTTCCACCTGCACCACTAAGGAGGGAACTACAGTCATCTGAAATAGACAACCTCTTCCTCCCTCCACCCTTTCATCCAAATGCAAGTCCGCTAACTCTTCCATCGCTCTCTAAGCATCGGAAGATTCCAGAACTACTTCCTTCTGTGATTTTCTTCTTAGGGAATCAACCACAACATTTCCCTTTCCCTCAGTATAATAGATCTCGAAGTTGTAATCTTGGAGGAACTCAACCCATCTCTGCTGCCACAAGTTCAGATCTTGCTGGGAAAAGATATAACACAAGCTCCTGTGATCTGAGAAGACCACAAAGCGCTCTCTGATGAGATAATGCCACCAAAACTTCAATTTGAACACCACGGCCGCAAGCTCCAGATCATGGGTGGAATAGTTACATTCATGAGAACATAATTTCCTAGACCCATAAGAGATCACTCCTCGCTGCTGTATCAGCACACATCCCAACCCAAGGCCAGAATCATCACAAAACACTTTAAAAAACACCCCTTCCTCTAGTAATCTGAGTACTAGAGCACTAACCAGATTCTCCTTTAGGTAGACAAAAGTTGTCTGGCACTGGTCACCCCACACAAAGGCCTGGCCTTTCCTAGTCAAAGCTGTCAATGGAGCTGCAACTCGAGAAAAGTTGGGCACAAACCTCCGGTAATAGCCTTCCAAACCCAGAAAACTACGAACTTCCACCACGTTCTTGGGTGCTGCCCATGAAATAACTACCTCGACCTTCGACGAATCTACTGATATTCCCCTCTGAGACACTACATGTCCAAGGAAATGTACCTATTGCATCAAGAACTTGCACTTAGACAGTTTCCCATAAATATGGTGGTGTTGAAGGACTCTCAAGACTGCACTAAGATGTTCAAAATTATCTTCCTTTAATCTTGAGTAGATAAGGATGTCGTAGATGAACACCACAACGAACTGGTCCAGAAACTCTCAGAAAATAAAGTTCATGAGGTTCATGAACGTAGCCGGTGCATTCGTAATGCCAAACGGCATGACCATGAACTCAAAGTGGCCATATCTGGACCTGAAATCCATCTTTGAGATATCACTTTCCTTCACTCTCAACAGGTGATATCCAGACCGCATATTGATCTTCGAGAACCAACCTGCTCCCCTCAGCTAGTCGAATAGATCCTCTATCCTCGGGAGGGGGTAACGATTCTTGATCGTCACCTGATTCAACCTCCGGTAGTCTATGAATAGTCGTAGACTACCATCTTACTTCTTTACAAACAAAATTGGAGCACCCCACGGTGACACACTAGGTCGAACAGAGCCCTTAGCTATCAAATCGTCAATCTGAATCCACAACTCAGAAGGTGCTATCTGATAAGGATCCATTGAGATCGGGCGGGCACCAGGCTGTAAGTCTATCCCAAACTCAACGTCACATTGAAGGGGTAGAGTCACAACCTCATCAGGAAAGACATCAGGGAATTATCTTACGACCTCTAGGACATCCATCATTCCTGCATCTGCCGACTCTACTGACATCTCGTTCAGCAAAGAAAGGAGTGGCTCCACATGTCGACTCCCCTCCTGATAACTCTGCTCCCCAAAAAAAGCCACACGTTGTCCATCCTCATTGGAGAATTCAATCCTTCTCCAATAGCATTCGATGATGTCATGAATGGAGAATAACTAGTCGATGCCTAGAATGACATCGTATTGATGCATTTTCAATGAAAGAAGGTCTCCACTAGACTGATGTGGTCCCAACATCAGTCTACAACCCTGGAAGAAGTAAGATACGTTGGTCTGACCCCCAACTGGTGTTCTCAACACTAGGGGCACAAAAATTCTCTCAGCATCCAGACCTAGAGCATGGGCTAATTCGGGCGTAACGAAGGAGTGCGAAGCTCCCGAATCAAACAAGGCAGAAACAAGAGTGATGAATAAACTGATCGTACCTCGAACGACCTCCGGTCTCGTCGGAGCTACTAACTCTGAAGCGTGCAACTGTCCATGCCCAGCTCCTCTGCCTCGCTGTTGTCAACCACCTCCCCAACCACACCCGGGTCGAGGTCCCTGAGGAGCACCCTGGTGTCGATCTCCTCCCGCAAGGTCATCCCTCGGAGGGCCAGGGGCTTGCTGCTGCTACTAGAAAGGCCTTGCTGGAAATAGATGCTGCTGAGGTGAGTGCTGAAACTGCCCACTTCCACCATGTGGAGCTTGAGTCGGACACCTGCTCTGGAAGTGCCCAAAAACTCCACAAGAGAAACACTTCAATCCCAGTCCTGCGAAAAAGGGGCGAGGGCCAAAAGCTTGGGACTGGAACTGATGAGGCCTAAACCCTGCTTGTCAAAACTTGAAAGGCCCTGTCACTGGAGAACTACTGCTGACCACCTTCCCCTTTGATGGACTCAGATGGTTCCCTTCTCGTGGTGTTCCTCCCTTCGATTTCATCCTCTCTACTATCTCAGCCTTCTTCTGTACTGCTAGGTACGTCAGAAGAGTGAAGGGAGTGACTGCGTACTGAAGTGAAGGATAAAGTGCCTCCTCTAATCATCTTGCCTGAGACTCTTCATCCGGAAAGAGATCCCGGGAAAAGCACAATAGATCTTTGAACTTGATCCCCAGCTCCCTCATTGACATGCTTCCCTGCTGAAGGGAGAGCAACTCCTGTCTCTTCTCAGCCTTCGCCATAGAGGAGAGGAACTCCTCACAAAATTCCTTCTCGAAACTAGCCCATGGAACCTCTGACTCTGTCTTCTCTCCCAGGAAAAGTGTCCACCACTGACGCACTGCTCCTCTCAACTGACTGACGGCCAACGGAACCTATTACTCTCTTGGAGCACGGATTAAAGAGAAGGAGATGGCTAGATCCTCGAGCCATCCCTCCATTACTGAGTCAAAAACGCTGCCATCGTATTTCTTGAGGGTTTGTCGCTGGAAGGAGCACAGATTCCTCTACCACAAGTTGTCCTCCTCATCTCGGTCAACCCTCTGTTGGTAAAATGCCTCGATTCGCTAGTCCTCAACAACCCGGGTCGCTCATGGATAACGTCCGGGTGCCATAGCTGCAAGGTAAACAAAGATTTCCTATGCCCGAGTAGCAAGGGAATTATTATTATTATTATTATTAAACTTTTCTCCCCAAGGTGCCCCAAATAAAATAAAAACACAATCAATATGATGCATGTACCTTCCCTAGGGTCTCTACCCTGTAATAAATGTAGTCTCACTTAGTCGTTTGATAGGCTCAGAGTCCTTGCATCGGATCACGGGGGGGCCTGAAATCCTATGTCCTAGCTGGTCCTCCCTGGCCTATTTCACGAACTAAGATCACCTAACATTGTTTCCCTACCATCCCATGTAATCCTCACTATGCCTAACTCTAGACTCCATCTTATCCCTCAACCTTTCTCGGATAACATTCTGTCACAACTCGGCTTTAGCAAGATGATGGAAGGGGCATAAAAGGGCCCCACCCATCCTTCTTCAAGTCGGAGATGAGATAATGACCCCCAATTCCCACCTCCAGTAGGCCCTAGGGTGGAGACTAGAACCAAGGGTGTAACATTTTCACAATATGGGAGGCATTACCCTTTCTAGTTAACCAAGATTGGGAGAAAGAATGAGTCAACACCAAACACCACAAAGTATAGAAAACTCAAAATAAAACCAAAATACATGCATGTTTTAATAATAAAACTGAACAAGGTACAAGAACTCCAATGTAAAAACCAACAAGAAAAGAAAAGGCAAAGTAGGAAATAATGGTGACCAACAGAAACTCCAACATCCATACTAATAAGGTCCAACACGGCCTATGAAGTCCTCCTGACAACCTGAAAGTAAACGTAGGGTGAGTATACAAAGCATACACAGTAGGAAAAACCTATAGCTCTCATGAACAAGTGGGGAGACGTACTAAAGTCCCGTGAGAAGCATAGAAACCAACATCTATCAAGGAGTCTATCCATCCCACCTCACCGGCCACACTCACCAAAAAACACAAGCAGTAAGGTAATAGTAAAAGAACAAAACTTTTGGGTACCCCACACCACCATTTTCCCCACTAGTTAGTTGCTAATCCCTAATGGAAAACATCCTGATGCAACCACACTCTTCTTGCCTGCACACACCTGGGCCTCACAACCACACATCCCTGCCCGCACACACCTGGGCCTCACAACCATCCATCCCTATCCGCACACACATGGGCCTCACAACCATCCATCCCTGCCCGAAAACACCTGGGCCTCATCCCAAAGACACCTGGGAAAAAAACCATAACCAGAACCCATTACCAAAGACACCTAGGCTAACAACACGCCAATAGAAACCTACCTAAAGAATCTTGGGTGTAAGATCGCCTCCAGCCATCACAGCCGAGGGAAGACGGAGCATGAAGGAGAGTAACTAGGGAAAAATTCCCTTCTCTATGAAATGGGGTGTCCAACACTACGTGACCAACGCGGGTGGGGTGCAACTAAACACAAAACATAAAATTATACATATATATACCAACACACAGCCCAAACTACGGCTCCTCATATAGATACAAGTCGGTACACAAGCACCGCTGCCTCAGAAAACAGGCACACAACAAACGGTTCCCAGTTCCTCTGTTCAAGTTATCATTTATAACAGTTCATTATGAGTTAATCCCTTCACTACTGGGAAACTAATAGGAAAATTCACAGATGAAACAACAAAATGGAAAGAAGGAAAAACATCAGGTTATTTAAGCATTCACACCTAGTTCTCTTGTGAAGTCACAACAACTAGGGATCAAGTGAGATCCCTCAAAGTACTAGAAACAAAACAACCCCGAGACATGGACCCATGTCCCAAAACTCTAAAAGACAATGGTTTCTCAACAACAGAGGATTCCACCCCAATTTGTGATATAAGTAGAGTAACCCCCACTACCTCAGATTCACAACCCGTGAAAGTATAACATGGGATCCCATCCAAGAAAACCATAAAGTCACCCGTAATTGGTCCGTGAAGGAAAAACAACCAAAACACTACCACCAATAAAAGGTAGTCCCACGTAGGTATTTTCAGATTTAAAAGATTTAACACACTCCATGGTTTCAATTCCACTATGCTTTAACTGGGTTTATCACAGAAAAGGGTTAGTCCTGGTGCTTTCAATTTATTTAACCGAGTATACGTAATTAACCAATTCCATGTTACAGTTATTTAAACATCCAGGAACACCGAGGTTCATTAGTGAATAGAGAAAGACCACCAATGGCCATGATTTTCAGTGAGCATAGGCCCGTATAATTCACAACACATATCAACAATAAAAGAGCATAGTAGAACATCGATCACCCCCCCCCCTTATTCTTTCTTTAAAGGTCCCTTCATTATCTTCATTAAGTTGGATTTCATAAATTTCCATAGAGACAAAGGAATTCCCACCCCTCATGATACACAGAAAAAAGAGACGAAGGTAAGATCCCTACCTAACATATCAAGGATCGACGTTAAGTCCTCACGTGAGTAGCAGGAACTCCATGGAACGCGATCAAGGAAAACTTCGGGGGTTACAACTCATCGGGAGGAAAGGTACTTCGAGCGCAGGGTGATAGAGAAAAAGAAATGTATGGAGAATAATTTAGGTTATAAAGGCTGAGATACAATATTCTAGGGATGGTTAAGATACGGAAATAAAAAAACTCGAAACCGCATAAGAAGCGAGATCGTGGGTTGACCACGCGGCTGGCACACCCCACACACCACTTAAAAGGTCCTCGCCTTTTGAGGTGGTTTAAATAGATGCACACCTCATGGTTTTTCATTTAAGGAGGTTACCTCACCAAACATTTAATTTAAATTCCATTAATGGGCATTAATGGGTTTTAAAACAGGCGTAAAGGGGTCAAAACATGGTTTAAAAACCAATTTGCGCAAAAAGGAGGCGCTACTAGAAAACCCACTGGGGGTAGGTGAGAGCCACTACTAGGCGAGAGATATCGATTAGCAACAGCTACCAGTATTCCAGAGCTACCGGTAGCCGAGTGCCAGCGGTAGCTGAGAGCTACCGGTTGGCGATAGCTACCGGTAGCCGAGAGCTACCGGTTGACGACAGCTACCGGTAGCTGAGAGCTACCGGTTGGCGACAGCCACCGGTAGCCGAGAGCTACCGGTTGGAGACAGCCACCGGTAGCCGGGAGCTACCGGTTGGCGACACTTACCGGTAGGCGAGAGCTACCAGTAGTCGAGAGCTACTGGTTGGAGACAGCTACCGGTAGCCGAGAGCAACCGGTAGCCGAGAGCCACCGGTAGCCGAGATCCACCAGTTGGCAACAGCGACCGGTGGCCGAGAGCCACCGGTGGCCAAGATCCACCAGTTGGTGATAGCTACCGGTAGCCGAGAGCCACCTATTGGTGACATATACTGGTATCCAAGAGCTACCTGTACCCGAGAGCCACCGGTAGCCGAGATCCACCGGTAGTCGAGAGCCACCGGTGGCTGAGAGTGACCGGTAGTCGAGGGCTACTGGTACCCCAAGGTCACCGGTAGGCTAGGTCTACTGGTAGGCTGAGGCTACTGCTAGGAGTCACTGAGAAGTTGGGATGGCCTTAAAGACCACCCAGAACACCTCAAACATCATATTTTTACCAAGTAATGGATCCCAAAAACCTCGTCCATTACATATGTCTTCCTTGAATTTTTCCAAATCAGCCTTAGTGACATAGTCACTAAGAAGGGTCGTATCCCTTGGTTTCCTTGCAACAGGTACAAAGATTTCATCATTTGAATCTTCATAATCTATTCATAGTGCCACATACCTAGGATTCCTCACCCATTCATCCATTACATAATCATCTAGAGGAGTGAGAGTATCAAGCCTTACTCTTACAAGTTGATGCTCTTCACCAGTATGATCTTCTATTTCTTGAGGTTCCCCCTCAGTGTCAGCCTTCTTGGCAGCTTTCTCCCCTTCAGTTTGATGTATCTTTCATAAAAACACATCTTGAGGAGTAGGTACCAACTCTGGATTCTGTTGATGTTCCACAGGAGCATCCACCTCAACCCTTTCAGCTTGTCCATCTTCATGACCATCATCACCACTATTGTTTTCATGATCAAGTCCAGCATCACCTCCATCATCATTTTCTTCATCTTATTACTCTTATTACTCTTATTCCTCATTTTCCTCTTCTTCCTCATTTTCCTAATTTTAATAACCATCTTCCTTTCCTTCTTCTCTTTTCTCCCCTTATTCTTCTTCTTCTTCCACTGAGTCAGTAGATTCATACTCCACATTCCCACTCACTTCTGTTTCCTCTTCATCTTTATCATCCCTTAAAATTGATTCTTTTAAAGTTAAGGACAGTGGTGGAGTAGGTTGTCTGTGGGTTTTCTTAGGAGGAATTTCAAAAACATCAGGATCACTTCTATCATCAACAAGAGATCATTCCCTATTAGCTCCATCTTCCTCACTTCCTTTCTCATCAAAGTAAGTTTCTTCTTCATCAAGACCCTAACCAGGATCCCTTATATCTCTTGTTTTGGTAGGGTGATCCACTAGATTTAATTTTTCATAATATTTCTCTTCATCACAAACCCACCTTCTCTTACATGGGTTTCAATGAATATTCATTATTCTATAGATAACCTTATTCAAAAAAAACAGTAAATTCTGATATAGTTTCATCACTATCATCCACACACCCCTTTTCATTCAACATAGAAGATATCATCCTATGGTAAAAAAAAGAATTTTTATTACAGTAGGGTTTGATCATTTCACTTATGTGAACCATTAAATACTTACAAATATTCACCTTAACTCCATTCTTTGCAAAAAAAACTCGGTATAAATCCTAGTATTTCAAAGAATAAAATTCTCCTTTCCTGGGACAAATTTGGTGCTAGATGAACTTAAACAAGATTCTGCACTCTCCAAGCAGCTCATTATTGACTGGTATTCAAGGCTCTTCATTGTTAGTAAGTTCTTTCAAAGTTTTCCCAAGGCTAAAAATATCAATTTCGGGTGAAGGAGTACCTTGATAGTCATCAAAAATTACTTCATAAGGAAATTTGAGACATTCATCCCAATTATTTTAAGAGAAATAAATACTCTTTCCTTTTACCATTGATTTTATCCAATAGGCATCACTTCCTTCCAGCAAAAATTTAGAATCCATGTAGAACTCATGCACCAGCTTCGGATAATATTCTCTTCCATTATCAAAAATCCACTTATTCCATCTCAGATCCTGTAGAACTTTCAGCAACAAAGACTTTCTCTCCATTATCCATTCTGCATACACCTCTTTTTCTGATGTTACTATACGATTGTCTAGTTCTTGATTTACTAGACCAGAAGATCTGCTGGACACTTCTTTATGATTCCTACCGAGTAGAAACTTATTAGAGTATCCTTCAGTAGTTCCCTTCACCTCTACCATTTTGAGATCTTGGATGAAGTCTAGAAGGTGAAAGGTCAAGGGTAGAGATAGAAACAACAGTCTCCAAGTAAGTATTAGCATAGAACAATTTGAGTTTATATCATTTAAGGTTTAACTCGAGTAAAAATCACAAAATCTAAAATGAGGTTTCTTAAATAATAAAAATAGAGTTGTTTTGGTTAAAAACATAAAATAGTTAAAAGAGTGACTCATCGATGTTAGCATGAAAAATGTGTTTACATGACAGTGTTGGCATGATAGTGTCGGAAAAATAGTGTCAGTATGACAGAGTCGACATGATAGTGTTAGCATGAAAGAGTCGGCATGATAGGGTCACTTATTTTTGACAAAAGAGAAAGACTATAAGACACTTATAGATTAATAATTCCTATCTCATGTTTGATATAATTCATTCTTTCAGAGTTCAATGGATTAGTGAATATGTCAGCGAGTTGATATTCAGTGCCAATAAATTCTAAAGTGATATCACCCTTTTGAAAATGATCACTCAAAAAATGATGTCTTATATCAATATGTTTTATTCTAGAATGAGAAACTAGGTTCTTATAAATTTTAATATCACTTGTATTATCACAATTTATAGGTACATGTCTAAATTGATATCCATAGTCTATAAGAGTGTGCTTCATCCAAAAAAATTGAGCACAAAAACTACCAGCAGTTATGTATTCATCTTCAATAGTAGATAATGCAACATGATTTTGTTTCGTACTGCACCATAAAACCATAGAATTTTCCAAAAAGTGACATATTCCATAGCTGATAGTTTTTTATAACTTTCAACCACTAAAGTCAGCATTAGAATAACTCACTATATAAAATGATTTTCCTTTATGGTAAAACATACCTAAATTGATAGTATGTTTGAGGTATTTTAAAATTATTTTAACAGCGTTTGAGAGAGATTATTTGGGGTTAGCTTGAAAATGGTCACACATACACACAATATACATTATATCTATCCAACTGGTAGTCAAGTAGAGAAAACTTCCAATCATTCCTCTGTAACTATTTTGATCAACAGATTTACCATCCTCGTCAAGATCCAACTTAAAAGTAGTACTCATTGGAGTTTCACTACTTTTAATGCTTTCAAATAAAAATATGTTTAAAAGGTATTTTGTGTATTTACTTTGATTTAAAATGATACCTTCTTTATTTTGAAAAATATTAAATTCAAGAGAGAATTTGAGTTCACCCATCAAACTTATTTCAAATTCATTTTGCATCATTTTAGAAAAAAACAATACATATAGAATTTCTTAAAGATCCAAAAATAATATCATCTATATAAATTTGAACTACTAAAACAACTTTAGAAATTCATTTTATAAAAAGAGTAGGATCAGTAATTCCTTTTGTAAAACATTTTGTAATAAGAAAAGTACTTAGTCTATCACACCAAGCTCTTGGAGTTTGTTTTAAACCATATAAATCTTTTGTTAATTTGAAAAAATGATTTTGAAAATGAGGGTTTGTAAAAACAAGGGTTTTTCAACAAAAACATCCTCAACTATATACCCATTTAGGAATGTACTTTTAACATCCATTTGATAAATCTTGAGATTAAGATGGGTAGCACAAGCAAGTTGGATTTTGATGGCCTCAAGTATAGAAACAGGTGAAAAAGTATCTTTATAGTCAATGACTTCTTCTTGACTATAACCTTGTGCAACCAATCTGACTCTATTTCTAACAATATTACCATATTCATCTACTTTATTCCTAAACACCCACTTAGTTACTATGGTCAAGGTGTCCTTGGGTCTATCCACAAGTTTCCAAACTTTATTTCCTTAAAATTGATTAAGTTCTTCTTGAATATCCATCACCCAAAATTCATATTTAATGGAATCATTGATGTTTTTAGGTTCAATCTATGACAAAAAGTCTTGATGCTCAACCTGTTTTCTAAGAGAATCTCTAGTTTGTGTCCCTTTGTCTAAGTCTTCGACAACATCATCTAAAGTATGGTTCTTAAGGGTTCTAGTTGGTCTAGAAAAAGAGGGGCTAGTAATTTCAGGTTCATCTAGAGGTTCGGGTTCATCATGTCCAGGGTCTGAAGAATTTCTAGAACTATTTTATTTAACATATTTTTTTACAAGAGTATTAGATGATTTTTTATTCATGTCCAGATTGGACACATCGTCCTCAAGGTTGCTTGGGGAGGTCTTAGGTTCATGTGGATCTATTTCATCAAATTTGATATGCACATATTCTTTCACACACTTGGTTATTTTATTAAAGACTTTATAGGCTTTACTAGAGGTTGAGTAACCTAGGAAGATTCCTTCATGACTCTTGGATACAAAATTGTAAATTTTGTCCTTTGTATTAATGATATAGACTTTGCGACCAAAAACATTGAAGTAACTAACTTTTGGTTTCCTATTGTTCCACTACTCATAAGGATTCTTCTTGAGCATAGGTCTAATTAAGACTCTTTTTATTATGGAGAAATTTGTATTCATATCCTCATCCCAAAAGTAAATAGTTGGATCATATTCATTAAGCATTTTTTAGGCTATCTCTTATAAAGTTCTATTTCTTCTTTCCACAACTCTATTTTTTTGAGGTGTCCTAGGGGTATAAAATTTATGACTATATCAATTGTTTGAGAAAAATGATTCAAAGTATTGATTTTCAAACTCATGTCCATGAGCTCTTCTTAAGGATTTTATTCTAAGTCCACTTAGATTTTCCACTATTTTATCATACTTGGTGAAGTAAGCACATACATCACTTTTGTGAGCTAAGAAATAAGTCCAAGTATTTCTAGAAAAGTTATCTACAATAACATAGACATAGTGTTTCCCATTTAAACTAGAAACTCTAGATAGTCCAAACAAGTCCATGTGAACCAACTCTAAAGGTTGAGAAGTTGAAACTTCTTTCTTTGATTTGAAAGATATCTTGTTATGTTTACCCTTTTGACTAGGATTACAAACTTTTTCATTTTAAAACACAAGTTTGGGTAGATCCTTAACCATTCCTTTTCGAGTAATATTTATAAGATAGTGTACATTACAGTGTCCTAATATACTATTCCAAATCCAAGACTCTTTATGAAAGGCACTTAAATAAGAAACATTTTAAGAAACTAAAGAATATAAGTTAACAACATATACCTTTTTATTTCTAAGATCAGAAAATACTAATTCATTTTTAGAGTTAAAAACATTACAAGCATCATTTTCAAATTTAACATGAAATCCATAATCACATAATTGTGAAATGCTAAGAAAATTATATTTCAATCCATTAACAAAAGGTACTTTAAAAATTAAAACTAAGTTAGAGTTACCAATCTGGACTAAGCCAATTATTTTTCCTTTAGAATTGTCACCAAAGGTGACAGATCCACCATCAATCTAGATTTAGTTCTTGAATATTGAATAGTATCCTGTCATATGTCTTGAACATCCACTCTTCAAGTACCACTAACTCTTGTAGGAACTCTTTATATGTTTTTCCTACAAAATAATCAGACAAAAACTGATTTTGGTACCCATATTTGTTTGGGTCTAGTAACATTAGTAATCAGTGCTTTAGGTACCCACATTTGCTTCATGGGATTCCTATAAGCATTATATAACATATTTTAAAAATAAAATCTATTTGTACCAAAAAACTATAGGTAGTAAAAGATTTTCAAAAAATGGAACTAGCGGCAAAATTCTCATTTTTAGGTAGAAAAACATATTTTCCAGATTTAGTTAAAAAATTTGTTTTATATAGTTTTCTCTATCCAGGATGATATCCAATACCAAAAGTATACTTATGATATATCTATTTACCAATAATTTGAATAAGATTATTTTTTTCATTGGTAAACTTTTCTGGATCTTTCTTCAATTTCTCTTTAGACATTTTTAGTTCATTTTTTTCTTTAAGGAGTTGAGCATTCTTTTCCTTTTCAGTAGTAAGTTCAGACTTAATATTTACAATGAGAGCATGTTTTTTCTTTAAAGATTTATATTTATCTTTAAATTCATTGCATGTCTCTTCTAGCATGTTGTATTATTCAAATAGTTCATCACTTGTCATATTTTTAGAATCACTTTCATTTCAAGAATAGTAAGAATTATGTACATGAGAATCTAAGGTTACCTCAGATGTGTTTGTCATAAAACACATATTTTCCATATCATCTCTCTCATCATGAGATAATGCTGATTCATTGGATCTGTCCTCAGAGGCACTCCAGGTGGCCTTAATAGCTTTTTTATACTTCTTGTATTTGTTTTCATACTTCTTTTTGTATTTTAATTTTGGAAAATCAGATTTGAAATGCCCTATCCTCTTACATTCATTATAGACAATCTCCTTTGATTTTTCATTTCTTTTCCAATCCTTTTTTAGTTTCCCTTGTTACCATATCTTCCTTTATAATTGGGATTCCTGAAGAACTTATTTCTATAGAATTTATTGAATCTTCTGGCGAGTTGAGTCATCTCTTCATCACTATCTGATTTTAATTTACCATTACTGGAGCTTTCAAAAGAGGATATAACCTTCTTTTTTTTCCTTATTCATAGAGGTATTAGTATTGAAGGCTATATATTTTCTCTTAGGTTCATCTTCTTCTTCCTGGTTTACTTTCAACTCTTCCTCGTACATCATCAGTTTTCTAATGAGTTCTTTGACATGTAGTTTGATGATATCACATGATTTTCTAATGGAGATAGATGTTTTTATCCATCAATCAGGTTGGAATCTGAGAATCCTCATAATTTGTTCTTTGGAATTAATCACCTTTCCCAAAGAGCTCATGGTATTAACTATCTCATTGAACCTGAGATACATGTCATAAATCAGTTCATCAGGGTTCATCTTAAAGTTATCATATTTAATATTATATGTATTAAGCCTCATTTACTTTACATGAGTTGTTCTTTCATGTGAAATAGCTAAGGTGTCCCAAATTTCAAAGGCAGTTTTATAAGAATAAATTCTGTTGAATTACTCATCTCTTAATGCACAATATAAATCATTCATGGATTTACAGTTATTGCTATAGGCATCTTTAGTAGTATCATCCCAAGTATTTCTAGCAGTATTATGAATATCATATTCAGTCTCTATAGTAGCCCAAATCTCAAATACTATACTCTCTAAATGAATTTTCATCTTAATTTTCCATTGATCATAGTTGGTTCTATTGAAAAATGGAGGTATGTTGGTAGCAGCACCTTCTAGTCTATTTTCCATAATAAAAATTTAGAAGAAGTTTTTAATGAGATAAAAATTTAGTATTAACTGAAATTTTAAGATCTTTGAAATAGAATTAAAATCATAGTTGAAATAGTTTGAAAAAAATTTAAAAACAAAAATTTCCAACCTTTGATACCAAATGTTGGTTGGAGTAGATTACTCACGAGGGGGTGAATTAAGTATCTATAAAAATTTCTGTTAAAAAGTATTATTTAAAATTCCCCCAAATTTAAAATTCAATTGACTAGTTAGCCAGTAGTGAATTTATAAGAGCTTGACTATTCGATTAACTTCTCATAATAGTGATTAGTTCATATTTGTATTAATTTGATAATTAATACAACTTTTGAAACTAACCTAATGAGTTAATACTGTTATAAACACTTTATAAGACTAACAATCTGAGTAAAATTTAGTTTTATGAAATATGTGACAAAACAGAGTAAAACTAAAAGTAAAATCACGGTGAAAATGAAACAAGAGGTTCAGTATCAAGCAGAGACTTAATCCTCTCCACTTGGTGGTCACCTTCCACTAATTAGTTTAAATTAAAAAATAGTTTGATCCACCCCCTGGATCGGGGTTCACAACAGCACATAGGATTTCTAGGTCACAAGACCTCTACCACAGTTCTTCGTGGGTACAAACTACCAGGTCATGCAAGGACCTCTTCCACACTTATTCATGGGAGTAAAAAATTTTAATAAGGTATGAGTGGAAGGATATCTTGTATCCTTCAGTTTGATACAAGATATAGTGTGTGCTTTATAGACAGATACACACACTGCTCAAAAGTATGTAAAAATGCACACAACAGAGAAAATAAATATGAGAAGGGATTTATAAGGCTTTGTGTGTCTTGATATGCAGCTCTAGACTCTTCATATGTAGCTGATATGAGGTTTAAGTCCTCTTCTGAAATTTGACACTAAAACAGAGTGTCGTATTTTTGCTTCTAGGTAAAAGTATGGTTCTGCAGATATATTCTTCTTCTTCTTTGATGTGCTGAAGTAGTTTTTCAATTAGATGTATATCTTGATTGATATTACCTCATGTTTTCTTCCTTTTGTTCTTGATATCACAGTAGGTGCATGAGAGTCACAAATGTTCTTCTATGTATATCTCTCACGCGGGCACAACACACTTATTTTATACTTCTCTCTTCAAAATGATTTTATTCTTGAGGGCCGAAAGAGAACATGATCTTTCCATGTGCATAGGTTCATTGTACCTCGTATTGTATACTAAAAGTCCCACAAAAGATTATTAAATATGTCAATATCATTAAATGACTCAAATTTGACCATTAGGAATAATTTTAATAAATTCAAATTTAAACATTCTGTTAGTGACTCCTCTATCAGTGAGTTAGTCTATCAGTGAGTCCTCCTATCGGTGAGACATCATTCGGTGACTCTTCTGTCGGTGAGACATCAGTCGGTGACTCATTTTTTCTTTGGTGAGACATCAGTTGGTGACTCATTTTTTTGTCAGTGATACGTCAGTTGGTGAGTCATTTTTCTATCGGTGAGTCATTTTTCTGTCGGTGAGACATCAGTCGGTGAGTCATTCATCTGTCGGTGTGACATCAGTCAGTGAGTCATTTTTCTTTTAGTTTCAGTGAGTCATACTTAGATAATTTTAGATGTTCTTTCTGTATTACAGTACACTAATGTCATAAAGTGTTAACACCCATAGTTACACATAGTTACACATAGATAATCAGTTATAAGCTTATTAGAATTGAACAAACATAATTAATAATATGATTGAAATGATATGATATACTAGAAAAGATTTGACATGATTTAGTATTGTCATGAGGTAAGATATGTGACTTTTGATTAAGACATGATTTGTGATAATGAGGTAATATATATGTTATAATATATGACATGATTTGTGATAATTAAAACCATTATAGTGAGAGATAGTGGCCAAAAATATCCTATGGGCCAGCATAACTCACTAGATGATCCTAGGGAACTTGTTACTCAGACCTAGACCCTATACATGAACACATATCATATATCCTATTAGGGCATCCACTAGGTCCTCTAGACCCATCACAGTCTCTGCTCAGTGATATTATCTCACACATATCACCCATCAGTGACAACATAACATGTGGTATCCATCGACCTAAACCTCAAGGTTTGGTCCAACCTCATAAAACCCCATCAACACTCATGGTCCCACTATCTAGGGACCATCCTAATATATCTCACTTTATACTCCTTGGAAACCAATTTCTAAGTTCCAAAAAATTACCAATACATGCACCTAGGTCATATATCACATCTCTTAATGAAGTTCTATCATCCCTTTACATAGGGGAAACCCCTTTCTATCACAACCCATTTAGTCATATAGAACTCTTCATACTCACAATTATCATTGATCCTCATACCAACATTACGAGGGGGTCACTCACTAAGTGTTTGATGAACAATCATCTCACCCATTTCAACTTGGCCTAAGCCTCTCCTACTAGATCAACTAGCCCTAGGGAAATAAACCTAGGCTATCCATGTCATTGCTCACATCTTGATACCACTCAAGGCCTCATGTTAGATCCATCGATACTCTCTCCCCTTACATACATAGTCATTGGGTGATCCTAAGTAACATAAAGTGCATAAGAGCACTCATCTAACCTCTAGAAGGCCCATAACTACCCCACCTCTTCTTCCTAGGCACTCTTGGTCCCCAATTATCATTCCCAAAACCATTAAACATGCATTAAGTATAAAATCATGAAAAAACATTCATATGATCTTGTATTAAAGGGACCACAATCATCCTAAATAGAGTTACAATCCTCATCGAGCACCGTTGAGCCTCAAAATGGCCCATCCATTCCTTATCCAAGCTTGTATCAACTCCCAAAATCATATATCATGTTATATGATACAAATGATCATTTATAAACATTTATAATTGATTATAAAAAATAATTCCAAATAAATATTTTCCAACAAACACATTGTACATCGCCATCACATTGAAACTGCAACTAACCATGTGTGTTCAACCTTCCAGGCCCTCTACTCTCCGAGCCACGTAAAAGACCCATCATCCTCACCCAATTCTACCATGATATAGAGGAATAACCACCAAAACCCTATCCAAATCACACCCAATTAGTAAATAAAAATTCAAAACCGAAATGTAACACATTAAAGGATGTAATGTACACTACATTTTCTTATAAATTCCTGAGGAACATTTTCCTAACATAGGGGATCCATGGGAGGAATGAGAGGAGAAGAGATAGATGAAATGTCCTCCTCCTAAGCCCTTTGTCACCTAAAAACTCAAAGGGGATAACCCCTAAAATAATTAGTTTCCCCCAACTAAAAAAATAAATCAAGGCCTAATTCATGATGTGACTTAGGTGTGTTATCACATGAAAGAAACCCTCACTTGATAAAGTCATAGCATGAATAGGGTTCAAGGCATGAATCACCTCTTAGTAAAGGAGGAGGACTTACCTATCCATTCTAGAAAATGAATCCTTATGCCTAGTACACTTAATGGTTTTAAATCTACCAGGAAGCTATAAGAACACGGTTCTTCCTTTGAGGTATGGATCCTTTCTTTTCAGTTTGTATTTAAGAAAACTAGAGAAAAATAGGTTAAGGGTTAAATTCAGGACTATTTCATGATGTGACTAAGGGTTACATGTCATGTAATCCCATTACATTCCGTGTATAGATTTTGGAAGGCCATTTTATGACGTGTAAGGCATGTCAGTAGAATGAGGGAAAACTGGAATATACACGGCGTGTATTATCAAGTACACGTCGGGTGATTTTTTTGTTAAAATAGGTAGTAGCCTCATTTATTCATTTTTTGGATAGGGGGATCATTGGTTTCATGAACTAGTAGCATCGAACCTTTTTTTACCTCCCATTTGATCATCCAAGCACTGATTCGATCATCGTCAGATGCATTGGAACCCAATCGGTAATCTCTCGATTCCTCTTGATTTGTTCTTCATGATTTCTTATCTTGAACTAGTTATCAATGGTTGAGTTTTTATGATAATTTTGAAGATATACCCCCATTCTAGGTTGAATTAGAGGTTGATGCTAGACGAGGAGAGTTGTAAGACTACGAGGTAGGTGGTCTTGTGCTTTTCGCTAATTATCGAGTTGATTATATGTGTCAGAGTGTCGTGCGCCCTTTTTTTGGGGTGTCACCTTGAATGAATTTTTCCAATTTCTATTCCCAATCATTTTTTAAGTAATTTATTAGGTGATTTGAAGCATGTTAGGGTTGTTTATCTTAAATTAGGTCCACCCCATGGGTTCATTTTCCCTTGGATAATTGTTTATGGTCGTTTTGCCTGGGATGCCTATGGGAATGCCTTTGATTTCCCTACCTTAGGTTGTTTGAAATGAAATTGGTTATATAAATGATATTTCCATGTGATATATTTGATGTTTAAGCCTTTTGATAGTTTAAATTACATGATAGACTTGTTATATGAATTGTTCCCATGTGAGTTAGTATTGTTTAAACCACGTAATCGTGTAATTTACATGTGTTTCTTGTTATATTAATTGACCATGTGAGTTTATTATTGTTAAATCCCTATAATAGTTTAAATTGAATTTGTTTCTTGTTGTTTGTTTTACCCATGTGATTAATCGAAAGTTCAAGCCTTATGAGGCTTTTCAAGCTGTTATGTTCAAGTCATGAGCGAGCCATGGGTGTAGCAGTTGAGATCATGGAGGATTTACTTATTTTTCTAAGTGAGACAAGGATCATTGAGGGATTCCATGGATGAACTCTATTGTATTTGTTTACATGTCTTGAGTGATACCTGGGTATTCCTTATAGGACTGCTAGTAACGATCTTAGTTGACATGGACTTATACCACACCTAGAGTGATACCTATATTCTAGAGAGATTTTTCAGGATAGGATTGTAGGATATTGGTAGGTTTTCACCTAGAGTAATACCGGGTTTCTAGAGAGGTTCACTAGGATGGTCTTGTAGGTTGCCGATAGAATTTCACCTAGAATGATACTTGAATTCCAACTTAGGAATGTCATGGAAGGGATCGGGTTATAAATTGAATATTTAAATGAAATGACTTATGACACGTATGTCAATCCAAAGCACAAGATTGGATTTGGTCTTCACTTACTTTTTTAGATATCTTTATGAGGTATATGTTGTGATTTATTTTACACGGGGGTTTCTAGGCTTAAGTCTAATCCCAATAATTATATAATTTAATGTAATTGAATTAATTAATGGACATGAAATAAATGTAAATGAATACAAGTTCTTGTAGGACTTTTTACTTTTTAGTACTTCCTAGCTTACTATTTTCATTATTGTGCACTTCCTATAATATATATTCACCAATAGACTAGCACAGATCTTGGGTAGTTTCCTACTCGAATTTAGTCTCACAACATGTTTGGGTCATGTTTTTGGGTCCAAACAGATTATATTGTTGTAGGTGTCGATAAGGTTAAGAACCCTTCTGCAGGTACCTGATTTGATGTTAGGAGTAGGAGAGCATGGGACCAAGTTGAGGTTTGCGATGATTCTGATTTTTTTTGTTCCTTATTTATTTTTGGTACTTATATTGTGTATTACTGCATTGTATCCTATTTTGACTATTTAACTAGAACATGTGACATGAAGTAGCATCTTTTCTATGCTATGACATATGGTAATTTTTATTATCATTATTTTGTTGTTTATTTCTGTTGTGGTATTACTAATTCTACTATTGAATTGTTATTGTTTCCACTATATTAAACTTTTCCAATGAGGTAATAGTTTCCCCATTATCGCACCTAGACCCTCACTACTAGTCGGTATCCTCTGCTGTTTGGGGAAATGCACTTGAGGTTATGTGGCCAACTAGGTATGGGGAACCTTAAAGTGGCATATGGATCAAGGTTGTTACAAAGTGGTATCAGATGACTCTTTTTTGTTTTGTATTACTATTTGGAGGTGTTAGACAGGGATAGGAAGGAACCAGAGTTTGGTAATAAATTGTGTTCGGGAGAAGCAACCCTACATATAGAGAAAAGCCAAATTGCCTCGAATTGACTTGTGATTTTTGGATTTTGAGTTACAGTTGATTCGATTTCACTGTTGAGTGACACAATTGTTTTGTACTATTATTATTTATACCATTTTGGTTCTATTTTGTTGTAATGTGATGAGATGAGTTTATTTTAACTCATTCATCATATAGGAACTTGTTAGAAATCACATGTAATTCATTCTTGTCATGCCATTTAGAGATCATTAGTGATTGCATATTGTTTTGATAGATATCATGATAGATATGTCTACTATTGTGATAGGTGTATTTGTGTGTGTTATGGTTCTAATTGGATGGATTCCAAACTTTGGTCCCTAAGGTTTATGGGTCCTCTTGGATTAGAATTTGGTGGATCATGTTTCGGCCTTGTGTTGAATTGTGTTATGATATATTGTAGGTGGATTCCAAGTTTTGATTTTTGGAGAGTATGGGCCCCCACATATCAGAATTTGGTATACCTTTGGTTTGCTTTTCCAAAATGGGTTTTTTGAGGAAGTTTCAGAGGTTTACTATCCAGAAACCCAGGCAACACAGTGTGTGGTTCTATGAACACATGCCATGTGTTCTTCTGTTCGAGAAGAAAAAATATTCATAAGTGCACACTGTTTATTATGTGTACACGCCATGTGGTAAGGGACCGTGTGTCCAGTCGTGTGAAGGAGAAAATGGAATTAAAGTTTCTAACCAGTGCACACCATGTACTATAGGTACATTCCATGTAGTGTTACTTCGGAATAACCTATGTGGTTCTAACCATGTAAAAGTACATTTTGTGTATCAGTTAGACACACTATGTATCTTGAGTGGTTACATGCCCAAGCCGGTGGAAGTACATGCTTGGGTTGGAGCTTGAGGGTACACTTTGTGTACCCCTCTTTTTGCAACCTTTGAAGGTTTCCTTCTCCTGTTTAGTTCTTGCACCCTTGAACTGTGAACTTTGAAAATGAACTTGAACTGAGGTGTGTGCTTGACCTTGCAGAGTCATGACTCCAGGAAAACCTCCAGTTGTATGCTAGGATAGTGGTGATGATCATACCCTATAGGTAGTAGGCCATAGGCTACCAATGGATCCTACAGTTATTCCAGTTGTGGCACCAGCTATTATACCGAACACATGTGCTGATACACAGTTCCGTGAAGTCTTTACGAGAATCATGTAAACTTTTCAGGGAGAACCACAACCTTCCATGTCTATGGAAGAGATGACATGAGTGTTCTAATAGTAGCATCCACCCACATTTTCGAGGGATAGTAGACCATAGGCTGCGGAGTCATGGTTTGAGTCTATGCTTACAATCTTCAAGAATCTAGAGATGTTTCCCAAGAGGAGGGTAAAGTTCGTAATGTATATGCTACGTGATTCTGCCAATAGATGGTGGGATGTTATCACTCAGGAAGAGCATCATCAAGATATGTCATGGGGAGATTTTCACATAGTAATCTATGGTTATTTATATCCTAATATGCTAAGGGATGAAAGAGCCTGAGATTCCTTGCATCTAGAGCAGGGTGATTTGTTAGTGATGGACTACATGGCCCGTTTTACTGATCTCCAGCGATTTTAACCTATTTTTATGGGTGATGATGTATCGAATTCTAGGAAATTTGAGTATGGTCTTAGGTTTGACATAGGATTGCAGGTGAATGTATTTAGGTTGCCTTCTGTATATGCTATTGTAAATCAAGTGCTGATTACCCAGCATAATCTGAGGGAATCTAGAGGTGAGAGCTCGGGCGGTTCGACACTGAGATCGGGTATTGTCTCAATCGGTAGTAAAAAGCATCGTCTGCAGCTTTCTCATGGTGACAGTGGTAGTCATAAAGTATCACCAGACAGCAAAGTGAGGTTGTACCAGTGCGGTAGGTTGGGGCATACAATGCCACAATGTCTACAGGAACTAGTTGATTGCTGGTCTTGTAGAAATATGGGCCTTCTACAATGCTTCTACAGGATGTTTCCACCAGCACCTAGTGAGAGAGGGTTTGCATCGACTCCACGTTTAGGAGTAGGGTCAGCAGCTTCTCACCAGTCAGGGAATTGGAATGCATCAAGCTGCTCAAGCTGAGGTGGTGATTGTGGTCGTAGTAGCCAAACCTCAAGTTCTCAGCAACAACAGGGTGAATCTGCTCAGGGTATCCATGTAGGGTCATAGGGTCATGGTACAGGTCAAACTTATGCAGTGAAATAGTCCCAGAAAAAGAAGGATCCTGGACCCTCTACTATCAGAGGTACTATTCTAGGTGCCTCGGTTTTAGCTTTTTCACTTTTTGATACAAGTGATTCACATAGTTTCATATATATGCCTATTGTGGAGAGACTTGGGCTCTTTATTTTTACTTCTGATGAGGTTATGACACAAGACACTTTGTTAGGGATTAGAACTGAAAGTGTGCATCAGTGCAAGGAGTGCCCCTTGAGGTTGGTGGGTGTCACTTCTTATGGGACCTCTACATCTTAGAGATGACATGTTTCAATGTCATTTTTAGAATGGATTGGTTGGTCTCGTTTCAAGCCTTTATCAATTTCTATCATCATAGGGTGATTTTTATGTCACAAAAGGGCAGATCATGTCTAAAAAAGGGTGAATGGGATGTCCATTAGAGCTAAGCTGGACCCGAGCATCATGGGTTTGGTGGGATGATAGCCCATATTGAGAGTTTATATATGGATAAATAGGGGATATGTCAGGCATATTTACCTCCTGTAGTTGATCACTTCAGGGATGTATTCCTAGATTACTTTTCAGGCCTACCTCTTGTGAGAGAGGTAGAGTTCTCTATCGATCTAGTGCCAGGAGTTGCACTGGTATCCATTCATCCTTATAGGATGGCTATGACAGAGTTTCAAGATCTCAAGAGGAAGCTAGAGGATTTGGAAACTAAGGGTTTCATCCAACCCAATACTTCTCTATGGGGTTCTCCAGTTCTTTTTGTGAAAAAGGTGGAAAGTACCCCCAGGATATGCGTGGATTATCAGAAATTGAACCAGTTGATGACTAAGAATTGGTATCCTCTGCCATGAATAGATGATCTCTTCGACTAGCTCTTTGGAGCTCATGTTTTCTCTAAAATCGATCTGAGATCTGGTTATCATAAAGTGTGTGTTAGATCATCAGACATACCTTGAACAACCTTTCAGAACATGTATGGTCTGTATGAGTACTTGTTCATTTCATTCGGTCTCATGACAAGTCGACAGTCTTTATGTCACTGATGAACCGAGTGTTCCATACTTATCTTGATTCGTTTGTTGTAGTTTTTGTGGATGATGTCTTGGTGTATTATCATAATAGACACAACCATGATACCCATATTTATATCATATTGAGTACACTGAGATAGAATCATTTATATACTAATATCGCAATGTACCACTTCTGAATAGATTAGATTCACTTCTTGGGTCACATCATCTCAGAGATAGGAGTATCAGTGGACCCAGAGAAGGTGAGAGCAGTAGTTTGCTGGGAACATCCCAATAATTTATTTGACATATGAAGTTTCTTGGATCTATCTGGTTACTACATACATTTTATATAGGACTTATCATGCTTAGTATTTTCATTGACGGGCTTGACTAAAAAGGATGAAAATTATGTTTGGACAGATTCCTACGAGACAGTCTTTCAAGAACTTAAAGGGAGAATGACTTCGACGTCGATACTAATTTTTCTAGAGTCGGGAAGGAGTTTCACTTTGTACTATGACATGTCAGGTATCGGTATAGGAGTAGTTCTTATGCAGGGGGATCCATTTGTTGTGTACGAGTCTCGATAGCTGGGGTCACATGAGAGGAATTATCTAATGCATGATCTCAAGTTAGTCGCAGTTTTTTCATGAATTACATTGTTGGATACATCACTTATTGGGAGAGGGTTTTTTATTGTATATGGACCACAAAATCCTCAAGTGAATATTCACTCAACGTGATCTTAATCTAAAGTAGAGAAGGTGGGTGGAATACCTTTAGTATTTTGACTTCGAGATTGCCTATACGCCTGGTAAAGGCAATGCAGTGGGTGATGCGCTGTGTAGAGACCCGAAACTTGACGTACATTGACATTACATTACATTTGCGGAATACTTAGTACATACACACAAGGATCGTAATAGTTTAGTGTCTTTGGAAACTCGGAACGTAATCTTCTAATCGTGGTGAAATATCTTCAACATCTCCTATAAATATCTTCACTTTTTTTTACCTAAATCCTTTCTTTATATACTGGGGAAAAGAAAACATAAAAGGGTGAGCTCAAATGCTCAGTAAGGGTAAATAAAAGAAATATCAATCACATCGTATTCATAAGAACATAACATTTTGGAAATCTTAACCTGCAAAAGAGAGCATAATTTCATAACATGGGATAAATCATGGCAGTGAAATGTAATCACAATAATCATAACTTAAAACATGAAACTTTGTGGCATTCACACATAATCATAGAGAATCATTTCTTGTTAGTCAAGACTCATTTCCAAGACTATCTTAGTGGACAAAGTCCCTTTCTGAATTGAGTAACCCTCGTTTCAGTCCTGTTTCACTGAACCGGTATAACCTACCGTTCCAGCCCTGTCTATCTCATGAGATATAAAATCTTTACCCAATGCATTGGAGGTAGATATAGTTCCCACCCATCTTATAATGAATCCCTTCTTATGTGTGCCACATAATCATAAATCATACATCATCGCATAACCCATGTAATAAAAATGGGATTCTTAAACAACATGACATCATAAAACAATTCATATAAGATAAAGGAATTCATAAAAATGGTTCCATCACAACATAATCAAATCCATGTAATAATAGGGATAAAAACAGAACCCTTTTATTATCTTATATGGAAAATAATTTTTATAAAATACTTGAACTTCATTCTTGAGGAAAATATCATTTCTACTTCAAAAACATTTTTCCTTTCATAACATGTCATACGACTTTAAAATAAAAGAAGTTAATTAAAAATAAACTTGAAAACTTGTAAAGTAAGCTTCTTGGAAATAATTTTTTAAAAATCCATTCATGCCGTATAAGTTAAAAAAAACATTCTTCTCGTACTTTTGTCGAAAAAGTCAAAAAAGTACCTCGTATGAAAAACGACGAAAGATTCCTTTCATATATTTTACTAAAAACTCACCGAAGGGTAAAATTGGATTTAAACAATTGTAGGTGGACATAAATAATATTACATATTGAGGAAACATGGATGTGGATGATAAAATACACCCCAGTAAATTTCAAAGTATAAACAATCTCGGATAAAAATGAGATTGTGATATTTTCCCTTACCTTAGGTCCGATTTGCTTCATATGTATCCAAACCTCCTGTATAATGATTTAAATAATGTCATTGACTTATTACAGAATCATATTCATTGTTATGATATCATATATGGTTCACTTATGACATTATATTACCCGTTCTTTTGTAAATTCCATGTTAAAGAAGCGTTTTGGGTAAAATCGTTTCATTTATCGTAGGTGTTTTGACTTGTTGTTATTGACATTATTATTACTTATATCATGATTTACTTACTTCCAGAATATAAAATATGATTTATATATCATATATATTCAGTATATATATATATAATAGATATATAAATGAAATCAAAAACACCGTTCATGGAGACGGTAGTCTGTACGTACGCATGAACGCTGTTTTTCTCTCCTTATTGTCTTGAATGGAAGTAAGTAGATGACATACATATATATATATACATAAATCCAGTATCATTATTATGTCATATATTTCATTAGTACTTATTATATATACTTTATAATCATTCATGAATGGTTAATCATTAAGAATGAATCTCATCGCGTCGTGGAGACGGTAGTCCGTACGTACGCACGAGCGATGATATCATTTCCATAATTATTGAATTGAATTGGAGTGGATTATACAATATATCAGAATCAATATGATGTTGTAATAACTATGTATAGTTATTCTTTACACCATTATACCCATCCATGTAAGGTGGTGGTGGAAAATAGATTACACCACGGCGTGGAGACGGTATTCCGTACGTACGCACGCGCGGTGATTTATTTTTCCGTAGGATGGATAGATGGTGAAATAGGGTTGTTTCATACTTAAAATAACATATCAGTATATGATTGATACTGATGTTATTGCTTCATAATTAAACAACCTAAGAAGAAGAAGTGGAAGAAGAAATAAAGATGAAAGAATTAGTAACGGTAATTACCTCTTCTTTGAAGCGCCTCTCTGAGACCTCCTCTTAGGGCACTAAAATTGGTCTTTGAGGAAGACCAGAACCTCTAGGATGTTTCTAGGGAAGTGGAGAAGAGATTTTGTCAGGGGTTGGCCGAGCTTGAGTGCTCAAATTGGTGTGAGGAGGAGGGGGAGGAAGTGTCCTTTTATAAGGGAGGAGAGGGGCACCTTAGGAATACCTCAAAATATTATTTTATATTAATGTCAAAATCGGTTTATAATGGTTCCAAAGGGTCTTATTTAGAAGCTAAAGTGGGGATGGGTCGAAATCCTATCAACCAATAAGATTTAGACAAGTTTAGGGTATTATTTTAAACTTATCAATTAGATTTAACTCTAAGTTAAATAATTTAACTTTTACCGTGTCTTTTTGTTTTCTTTCACTATATGGTTAATACACTTACTATAACATGCCAAACGAACCCCAAATTGTTTATTATTAATACATATATCCTTATATAAGTCATTTGGCCGAACCTTAGATTTTTAGGAATAAAATAACAATTAATAATATAATATTTGATTTGAAAACTATTTTGTGTCAATTTTGACACTATTTGATATATGATTTTTGTGAAAGTCATAACAGAATTATATGTTCGAACAAAGTTGATTAAATCAACACTAATATATCATAGTAACCTAGAAAATTAGTGTAATTCATAAAAAGTCTCAAATTACATTCATTTGAGCATTTATAACATCAATTATGTTAATATTTCCTTAAAAGGGTAACTACTACATCATCGTTGTGTCATAAATAAATTAATTTATTTAAAGTCTAAAAATTAAAAATAAAATACCATTATGTAGGAAATTAGTTTAGCTTTCTAATGAATATTTATAGTCGAATTTATCTTATGTATAACCCCATATTAAAAATGTTTTAGTTATTAAACTTTGATTTTAACTATTTTAACTATTCATTAAATAAAATAATATTAAATGTCATAATCTAATCCAAGTGGACCTAAATGGTCATATTATATTCATAAGATTGTTTTTGGTCGAATTACACTTATCCAATAGAATTAAGACATGTGTTAGGGTAATAGTAATATCATATTTACCATTAGTTACCCTATTTACTATTAACCGTGATAAACAAAAGTAAAAAGTTACTATTCACCAAAAATTATTTTCATCTCATTGAACCACATTTTAGTCCTTGATATTAACCGTGTCTGTCAGATTTTCTAAATTCCATTCACAGAAGCGGTAAAATTAATTTTTTTTCAAAATTCAGTTTTTAACCTGCCACTTAGTGGCTTCACTATTCATCAAAAATTGAAAGTTTTCAGAAAAATACCAAAATTTCATCCTAAGCTATATTTCATATTCCGAATTCAAAAATGAAGTCTATTTTACCAAATTCATAACATAGAAGTTTCATTAATTAATTTTATAATTAAATCCCGCTGTTAAAACAAATAGCGTGTTTTTAAGAAACAATATCTACCAAAAGATTGACACTTGATTATGTCTGGTTTAAATGTGAAATTACATCCAATGACCAACATCGTATTAAATTGTAAAAATATATTCTAAATATACTTTAAAACCACTCAATTTAATGATTTATCACTATTAATTATTTCGATTAAAAAAGTTGTTTTTAATTATAATCTAGTAATTTTTCACTATTCATCAGAATATGAAAGTTATCCGAAAAGTACCAAAATTTCACCCTAAGCTAATTTCGATATTAAGAATCCAGAAATTTATTCCATTTTGAAAAATAAAATATACAAAATTTCAAAAAGTGGTTATTACTATTCATAACGTCTAGTTTTAATAATATTTTAATAGCATATTGTTGTTTAATGAAACTCGTTATTGCGTACTACACACGCTATCGAGGAAGGTCGTGATTGCGTGTAATGCAAGGCAAGTCAAGGATGTGTGTTGTGCAAGCTCCTTTTGATGTAGCGTAAAATACAAGACATTAATAAAATTAAAAAGAATATTTTTCATAAAATCTCGGGCTGTTACATTCTACCCCCCTTAAAATGAATTTCGACCTCGAAATTCGTCGGGGATATAAATGGTTTATTATTCGAAAGTTTCTTTAATAGAAACTCACATCGTAAAAAGGAATATCAAAACCAATCTTTAAAAACAAAAGTATGAAACGTAACGGTTACCCAAATAAACTAGTCACTGGGTTTCCACATAGGTGAAAATATGGATATGGAAGAGAAATCTAACCATCATGTTCTGATGGAGAGTG
Source organism: Viscum album (assembly GCA_963277665.1). Classification (NCBI taxonomy): domain Eukaryota; kingdom Viridiplantae; phylum Streptophyta; class Magnoliopsida; order Santalales; family Viscaceae; genus Viscum; species Viscum album. The sequence goes on along the minus strand of OY728143.1, from coordinate 1,663,451,406 downwards.
GTAGAGAACATGGATATGGAAAATCCAGCAATCACAAAGCAATAAATTTGTGACGATCTAAGGTACCATTTGATTCATCAGATATAAGATCACTAGGACAACATTTTTGGTTTTCAAGATCGTTTCCCTAATGTTAAAGAATTTGAATTAGAATAAATACTTACTTTATTTTGGTACAATCTCACTGTTGTTCGTGCCTTTAACAATTTCCACTTCATCTCTTAAATAAATGAAGTTGAATTTGTTATTCGTGAAGTGTTAGCAGATCATGTGATAGAATGACAGGTCATTCCATCTGTCTCAAACAAAAGGTTAGCAAAAAAAATTATATACATAAGTCGATCTATAGTGAGATTAATCATATATGGTTCCTAAAATGGACTTATACATCATATGTCATAAAACTTAATATAATAAAACTAGTTTCTACTAAACAGGGACTTCCTGTAGGCCAGTGGTAGGCGATAAAGGCCAGTCGCACTTCGGTTGTGGGTTCGATTCCCACAGCCTTGTCCGACGCAATGGGCTGTCGCCCGTCCTGCAGGTTGTCCTTTTTCTAAAACTATATTACTATAACATCCCATCAATAATATCGAAAAAAACTTCTATCCTTAAACAATACTAACTTATTCCAACATAATCCATTCCAATCTTTAGGCTTACCCATAATACTGCAGTCCACTCTCATAATATAGTGAAAACAATTACCAGAGATTTAATACCATCGTTGATCCCCATAAGATATGTCTTGTTGGTCACATTCTAAACATTCAAAGTCCTTAATCATGTATTCTCTTGAATACCTTAGTGAAAACATGAATGCAGTTTAAAGTTAACACTTTCCACATACCAAAATCCTCAAAATTCTATATACTCAAACCATGATATCACTTAGTCCTTATATCAATCATGAGCTCATGAATACTATTAAACATTTCATTTTCTCGTTTTCCCTTCATTATGCGCATATCATCTTATTTCCAAAAAATATCTCAATCACTTTGAATACCACATCAATAAATATTGCAATACTGAATGATACAACATTATTTTGGAATCCCATTACATAAACACTTAATCATTCCACCACATCATTGTCATATTCAACATTGCCAATAGTGATCGCATGTGACTTCCCTTTGTCCTTTGCCTTCAGTGGTTGCTCATGTTGATCATCACTAACCCTTGGATTAGGGCATTTATTAGCATAATGCCCCATTTCCTTGCACTTGAAGCATTGAAGTGTTGGTGGTACGTTCTCTACAGTGTTTTCTTTATTCACATCATTAGAAACCATTTTTCCATTACTTCGACACTCAGCTGCTCGATGACCTTCTTTTCTACACTTAAAACATTTTCTAGTCCCTTTAAGACAATCTCCACCATGCTTCTTTCCACACTTTTTGCATAAGGAAACATTCATCTTCTTTTCACCATTATTCTGAGATTTCTCCTTGAAATCCATCTTTCGTTTCTTGTAAAAACCATGAGATGGATATGTAACACCAACTTCCATTTCTACCTTGATAGCACAACGCAAAATTTCTTCATAGCTACTGAAGTCTCTTATAGCTAATGCCCTTCGAAGACTTGGTTTTAAGCCACTGAAAAATAGATCAACATTACTTTCAGGTTGGATGATAATGCCAGATGCATACCTTGCAAGTCTTGTAAAATTCGCTTCGTATATACCAACAGATTCATCATCTTTTTGCTTTAGTTCAAGAAACTCCTTCTCCATCTTTGTTCGAAGAATACGAGGGAAGTACTTATTGAAAAATAAGTTCTTGAACTCGTCCCATTCCATGGACTCAATTTCATCTCTTTGCCTTGTATTCTTGATAAGATTCCACCATTGATCAGCTTCACCTTCCAAACGATATACTGCTAAGATGACTTTATCATGTTCAGAACATTGAAGAACTGAAAATATCTTTTCAGTGGTACTGATCCATTGTTCAGCAACAAGTGGATCAGAAGACCCACTGAATGAAGGTGGACGTTGCCTCATGAAGGACTCAATAGAATATTGTTCCCTTCTCTGCTCATTTGGAAGTCCAGAATGATTCATAGCTTGTGTAAGTATAGAAATAAGATTTTTCACTCCATCTCCCATAACATTTGTTTGTTCAGGAGGACAATCATTGCATTGTCCATTGCATTGATCAACACGGTTCCTTCGGGTTCCATCCATCGTCTAAAACCCAAAAAGAATAGTGTGAGAGGCAAAAATCATGCTAAGGAAAACAACATAATAAAGGGGAAGTACCTTCAATATCTAACATCTTAGGTTTAATTCTATGATCGTTAGCGTAGTTCTAGTACTATAACCTATACGTATACTTAACCTTAGGGACATCCCTAGACATACCGTAGAAATATCTCTAGGGATCTCACTAACGTTTTCACATCCTAGTTTCCAAAGGTTGACTAAACCTTTCCTCTGATACCAACTGTAGAGACCCGAAACTTGACGTACATTTACATTACATTACATTTGCGGAATACTTAGTACATACACACAAGGATCGTAATAGTTTAGTGTCTTTGGAAACTCGGAACGTAATCTTCTAATCGTGGTGAAAGATCTTCAACATCTCCTATAAAGATTTTCCCTTTTTTTTACCTAAAACCTTTATTTATATCCTGGGGAAAAGAAAACATAAAAGGGTGAGCTCAAATGCTCAGTAAGGGTAAACAAAAGAAATATCAATCACATCGTATTCATAAGAACATAACATTTTGGAAATCTTAACCTGCAAAAAGGAGCATAATTTCATAACATGGGATAAATCATGGCAGTGAAATGTAATCACAATAATCATAACTTAAAACATGAAACTTTGTGGCATTCACACATAATCATAGAGAATCATTTCTTGTTAGTCAAGACTCATTGATAAGACTATCTTAGTGGACAAAGTCCCTTTCTGAATTGAGTAACCCTCGTTTCAGTCCTGTTTCACTGAACCGGTATAACCTACCGTTCCTGCCCTGTCTATCTCATGAGATATAAAATCTTTACCCAATGCATTGGAGGGAGATATAGGTCCCACCCATCTTATAATGAATCCTTTCTTATGTGTGCCACATAATCATAAATCATACATCATCGCATAACCCATGTAATAAAAATGGGATTCTTAAACAACATGACATCATAAAACAATTCATATAAGATAAAGGAATTCATAAAAATGTTTCCATCACAACATAATCAAATCCATGTAATAATAGGGATAAAAACAGAACCCTTTTATTATCTTAGATGGAAAATAATTTTTATAAAATACTTGAACTTCATTCTTGAGGAAAATATCTTTTCTACTTCAAAAACATTTTTCCTTTCATAACATGTCATACGACTTTAAAATAAAAGAAGTTGATTAAAAATAAACTTGAAAACTTGTAAAGTAAGCTTCTTGGAAATAATTTTTTAAAAATCCATTCATGTCGTATAAGTTAAAAAAAATTCTTCTCGTACTTTTGTCGAAAAAGTCAAAAAAGTACCTCGTATGAAAAACGACAAAAGATTCCTTTCATATATTTTACTAAAAACTCACCGAAGGGTAAAATTGGATTTAAACAATTGTAGGTGGACATAAATAATATTACATATTGAGGAAACATGTATGTGGATGATAAAATACACCCCAGTAAATTTCAAAGTATAAACAATCTCGGATAAAAATGAGATTGTGATATTTTCCCTTACCATAGGTCCGATTTGCTTCGTATGTGTCCGAACCTCCTGTATAATGATTTAAATAATGTCATTGACTTATTACAGAATCATATTCATTGTTATGATATCATATATGGTTCACTTATGACATTATATTACCCGTTCTTTTGTAAATTCCATGTTAAAGAAGCGTTTTGGGTAAAATCGTTTCATTTATCGTAGGTGTTTTGACTTGTTGTTCTTGACATTATTATTACTTATATCATGATTTACTTACTTCCAGAATATAAAATATGATTTATATATCATATATATTCAGTATATATATATATATAATAGATAGATAAATGAAATGAAAAACACCGTTCATGGAGACGGTAGTCCGTACGTACGCATGAACGCTGTTTTTCTCTCCTTATTGTCTTGAATGGAAGTAAGTAGATGACATGCATATATATATATATATACATAAATCCAGTATCATTATTATGTCATATATTTCATTAGTACTTATTATATATACTTTATAATCATTCATGAATGGTTAATCATTAATAATGAATCTCATCGCGTCGTAGAGACGGTAGTCCGTACGTATGCACGAGCGATGATATCATTTCCATAATTATTGAATTGAATTGGAGTGGATTATACAATATATCAGAATCAATATGATGTTGTAATAACTATGTATAGTTATTCTTTACACCATTATACCCATCCATTTAAGGTGGTGGTGGAAAATAGATTACACCACGGCGTGGAGACGGTATTCCGTACGTATGCAAGCGCGGTGATTTCTTTTTCCGTAGGATGGATAGATGGTGAAATAGGTTTGTTTCATACTTAAAATAACATATCAGTATATGAGTGATACTGATGTTATTAATTAATAATGAAACAACCTAAGAAGAAGAAGTGGAAGAAGAAATAAAGATGAAAGAATTGGTAACGGTAATTACCTCTTCTTTGAAGCGCCTCTTTGAGACCTCCTCTTAGGGCACTAAAATTGGTCTTTGAGGAAGACCAGAACCTCTAGGATGTTTCTAGGGAAGTGGAGAAGAGATTTTTTCAGTGGTTGGACGAGCTTGAGTTCTCAAATTGGTGTGAGGAGGAGGGGGAGGAGGTGTCCTTTTATAAGGGAGGAGAGGGGCACCTTAGGAATACCTCAAAATATTATTTTATATTAATGTCAAAATCGGTTTATAATGGTTCAAAGGGTCTTATTTCGAAGCTAAAGTGGGTATGGGTCGAAATCCTATCAACCAATAAGATTTAGACAAGTTTAGGGTATTATTTTAACCTTATCAATTAGAATTTACTCTAAGTTAAATAATTTAACTTTTACCGTGTCTTTTTGTTTTCTTTCACTATATGGTTAATACACTTACTATAACATGCCAAACGAACCCCAAATTGTTTATTATTAATACATATATCCTTATCTAAGTCATTTGGCTGCACCTTAGATTTTTAGGAATAAAATAAAAATTAATAATATAATATTTGATTTAAAAACTATTTTGTGTCAATTTTGACACTATTTGATATATGATTTTTGTGAAAGTCATAACAGAATTATATGTTCGAACCAAGTTGATTAAATCAACACTAATATATCATAGTAACCTAGAAAATTAGTGGAATTCATAAAAAGTCTCAAATTACATTCATTTGAGCATTTATAACATCAATTATGTTAATATTTCCTTAAAAGGGTAATTACTACATCATCGTTGTGTCATAAATAAATTAATTTATTTAAAGTCTAAAAATTATAAATAAAATATCATTATGTAGGAAATATTTTTAGCTTTCTAATGAATATTTATAGTCGAATTTATCTTATGTATAACCCCATATTAAAAATGTTTTATTTATTAATCTTTGATTTTAACTATTTTAACTATTCATTAAATAAAATAATATTAAATGTCATAATCTAATCCAAGTGGACCTAAATGGTCATATTATATTAATAATATTGTTTTTGGTCGAATTACACTTATCCAATAGAATTAGGACATGTGTTAGGGTAATAGTAATATCATATTTACCCTTAGTTACCCTATTTACTATTAACCGTGGTAAAAAAAAGTAAAAAGTTACTATTCACCAATAATTATTTTCATCTCATTGAACCACATTTTAGTCCTTGATATTAACCGTGTCTGTTGGATTTTCGAAATTCCATTCACAGAAGCGGTAAAATTAAGTTTTATGCAAAATTCAGTTTTTAACCTGCCACTTAGTGGTTTCACTATTCATCAAAAATTGAAAGTTTTCAGAAAAATACCAAAATTTCATCCTAAGCTATATTTCATATTCTGAATTCAAAAATGAAGTCTATTTTACCAAATTTATAACATAGAAGTTGCATTAATTAATTTTATAATTAAATCCCGCTGTTAAAACAAATAGCGTGTTTTTAAGAAATAATATCTACCAAAAGATTGACACTTGATTATGTCTTGTTTAAATGTGAAATTACATCCAATGACCAACATCGTATTAAATTGTAAAAATATATTCTAAATATACTTTAAAACCACTCAATTTAATGATTTATCACTATTAATTATTTCGATTAAAAAAGTTGTTTTTAATTATAATCTAGTAATTTTCACTATTCATCAGAATATGAAAGTTATCCGAAAAGTACCAAAATTTCACCCTAAGATAATTTCGATATTACGAATCCAGAAATTAATTCCATTTTGAAAAATAAAATATACAAAATTTCAAAAAGTGGTTATTACTATTCATAACGGCTAGTTTTAATAATATTTTAATAGCATATTGTTGTTTAATGAAACTCGTTATTGCGTACTACACACGCTATCGAGGAAGGTCGCGATTGCGTGTAATGCAAGGCAAGTCAAGGATGTGTGTTGTGCAAGATCCTTTTGATGTAGCGTAAAACACAAGACATTAATAAAATTAAAAAGAATATTTTTCATAAAATCTCGGGCTGTTACACGCTGAGCAGGAGGACTTAGATACAGGAAGTGCAATAGTCTAGTATAGAGTGGTGGCTTATGGATTTTTTCTCTGAGATGCATTTAGAGGTGCACAACAGGCAGGTACAGACGTTTCTTTCATCCTTAGTTATTACCTCTACCCTACTGGATCAAGTAAAGATGAGATAGTTATCATATTTTGAAGTCCTAGTCCTATGGGAGAGTATGTAATGTGAGGACCCTCATCTTGGTTAGACCATCAATGAGGATGATTTTCTACATTTATATGGTCGCTTTTAGGTTTCAGAAGACATGTGCGAATAGCTGATGTAGTATTTTCATACCTCTGTATGGGCAGTGCATCCTGGTGTCACCAAGATGTATCGAGATTTACATCATCATTATTAGGTGCCAGGTATGAAAAGGGTTGTAGTTTGTTTGATATGAGGTGATCCACCTATCAGCAGGTGAAGTCAGAACACCAGCGACCATCCAGACTTTTACAGCAACTACCCATTCCTGAGTGAAAATGTAATGATGTCACAACGGATTTCGTGACAGTGTTACCAAGGTCGCCTTGAGGGAATGATATTGTATGGGTTATCGTTGAAATTCTCATGAAGGTTTCACATTTCCTACCGATCAAAGAAACCTTCAGTGTTGATGAGCTTGGGAGGTTGTACAATAGGGAGATTATACGCTTACATGGGGTCTCGCATTCTATCATTTCAAATAAGGAGTCCTAGTTTACTTCTCATTTTTGGAAAGGGCTATAGAGGTCACTGGGTACACAGGTGATTCTGATCATAGCTTATCACCCTCACACATATGGCCAGTTAGAGTGCACGATTCAAGTGCTGGAGGACATGATATAGGCATGCATCTGATATTTCAGAGGTTCTTGGGAGAGACACATACCCATTATTGAGTTCACCTATAACAATAGATTTCAAGATACTATTTTGATGGCGTCATATGAGGATTTTTAAGGTAGATAATCTCAATCACCCCTGTGTTGGATGGGGTTAGGAGAGGAAGTTGTGATGGGACCTCGTCTTGTCCAGGAGGCCACTGAATAGCTTCAGTTGATTCGGAAGTGGATGACTACTGTGTAGTCTCGTCAGAAATATTATGTCGATCACCAAAGATGACCTCTGGAGTTTAAGGTTAGGGATCAATTTTTCCTATTTGTTTCACTGAGGTTGGGAAACAAGAGGATCAGGAGATCGGGTGTAACAGCCCAAGATTTTATGAAAAATATTCTTTTTAATTTAACTAATGTCTTGTGTTGTACGCTACACCAAAAGGATCTTGCACAACACGCATCCTTGACTTGCCTTGCATTACACGCAATCGCAACCTTCCTCGATAGCGTGTGTAGTACGCAATACTGAGTTTCATGAAACAACGATATGCTATTAAAATATTATTAAAACTAGCCGTTATGAATAGTAATAACCACTTTTTAAATTTTAGAAATTTTAGCTCTCAAAATGGACTTCATTTTTGGATTCGGAGTATCGAATTTAGCCTAAGGTGAAATTTTGGTACTTTTCGGACAACTTTCATATTCTGATGAATAGTGAAAATTACTAAATTATATTTAAAAACAAATTTTTTAATCGAAATAATTAATAGTGATAAATTATTAATTTGAGTGGTTTTAAATTATATTTAGTATATATTTTTACAATTTAATACAATGTTGGTCATTGGATGTAATTTCACATTTAAACCAGACATAATCAAGTGTCAATCTTTTGATAGATATTGTTTCTTAAAAAAAAACACGCTATTTGTTTTAACAGCGGGATTTAATTATAAAATTAATTAATGAAACTTCTATGTTATGAATTTGGTAAAATATACTTCATTTTTGAATTTGGAATATGAAATATATCTTAGGATGAAATTTTGGCATTGTTCTGAAAAACATCAATTTTTGATGAATAGTGAAACTACTAAGTGGTAGTTAAAAAAACTGAATTTTTCATAAAACTTAATTTTACCTCTTCTGTGAATGGAATTTCAAAAATCCAAGAGACATGGTTGATGTCAGTAAGTAAAATGTGGTTCAATGAGATGAAAAATAATTTTTGGTGAATAGTAACTTTTTACTTTTATTTACCACGGTTAAAAGTAAATAGGGTAATTAAGGGTAAAAAAGATATTATTATTACCCTAACACATGTCATAATTCTATTGGATAAGTGTAATTCAACCAAAAACAACTTTATGAATATAATATGACCATTTAGGTCCACTTGGATTAGATTATGACATTTAATATTATTTTATTTAATGAATAGTTAAAATAGTTAAAATCAAAGTTTAATAACTAAAACATTTTTAATATGGGGTTATACATAAGATAAATTCGACTATAAATATTCATTAGAAAGATAAAACAATTTCCTACATAATGAGATTTTATTTATAATTTTTAGACTTTAAATTAATTAATTTATTTATGACACAACGATGTTGCAGTAATTACCCTTTTAAGGAAATATTAACATAATTGATGTTATAAATGCTCAAATGAATGTAATTTGAGACTTTTTATGAATTCCATTAATTTTCTAGGTTACTATGATATATTAGTGTTGATTTAATAAACTTGGTTCGAACATATAATTCTGTTATGACTTTCACAAAAATCATATATCAAATAGTGTCAAAATTGACACAAAATAGTTTTTAAATCAAATATTATATTATTAATTGTTATTTTATTCCTAAAAATCTAAGGTTCGTCCAAAGGACTTAGATAAGGATATATATATTAATAATAAACAATTTGGGGTTTGTTTTGCATGTTATAGTAAGTGTATTAACCATATAGTGAAAGAAAACAAAAAAGACACGGTAAAAGTTAAATTATTTAACTTAGAGTTAAATCTAATTGATAAGGTTAAAATAATACCCTAAACTTGTCTAAATCTTATTGGTTGATAGGATTTCGACTCATACCCAGTTTAGCTTCGAAATAAGACCCTTTGGAACCATTATAAACCGATTTTTACTTTAATATAAAATAATATTTTGAGATATTCCTAAGGTGCCCCTCTCCTCCCTTATAAAAGGACACCTCCTCCCCCTCCTCCTCACACCAATTTGAGCACTCAAGCTCGGCCAACCCCTGCCATTTTCTCCTCTCCACTTCCCTAGAATAATCCTAGAGGTCCTGGTCTTCTTCAAAGACCAATCTTAGTTCCCTAAGTGGAGGATTCAAAGAGGCGTTCCAAAGAAGAGGTAATATCCATTACTGATCTTTTCAATTTCTTTCTTCTTCAACTTCTTCTTCTTTAGTTGTTTCATGATAAAGTAATAACATAAGTATTACTTACATACTGATATGTTATTATAAATATGAAACAACCCTAATTGACCTTCTATCCATCCTACGGAAAAATGAAATCACCGCGCGTGCGTACGTACGGAATACCGTCTCCACGCCGTGGTGTAATCTATTTTCCGCCACCACCTTAATTGGATGGGTATAAAGGTGTAATGAGTAACTATATATGATTATTATAAAGTGATATTGATACTGAAATAGTATACATACACTTCAACACAATTCCACGACCATGGGAACGATATCATCGCTCGTGCGTACGTACGGACTACCGTCTCCACGACGCGATGAGATTCATTCTCAATGATTAACCATTCATGAATGATTATAAAGTATATATAATAAGTACTAATGAAATATATGACCTAATAATGATACTGGAATTATTTATATTTATATGTATGTCATCTACTTAATTCCATTCAATTCAACAAGGAAACGAAAACAGCGTTCATGCGTACGTACGGACTACCGTCTCCATGAACGGTGTATTTCTTTCCATTTACTGATTTATTATATATGTGTATTATGAATATATATATATAAATCATTTTTTATATTCTGGAATTAAGTAATCATGATCTAAGTAATCATATGAATAATTACAAGTTAAAAACACAAACGACAATTGAGACGATTTTACCCAAAACGCTACTTTAACATGAATTTACAAAAGAACGGGTAATATAAAATCATAAGTGGACCATATATGATATAATAACAATGAATATGATTCTGTAATAAGTCAATAACATGATTTAAATCATTATACAGGAGGTTCGGACACTTACAATGCAAGTCGGACCTAAGGTAAGGGAAATATCACAATCTCATTTTTATCCGAGATTGTTTATTCGTAAGTATTTACTAGGGTGTATTTTATCATCCAAATCCATGTCTCATCAATATCTAATATTATTTCCATCCACCTACAATTTTTTAAATCCATTTTTACCCTTCGGTGAGTTTTTAGTAATATGTATGAAAGGAATCTTTCGTCGTTTTTCGTACGAGGTACTTTTTGACTTTTCCGAAAAAAGTACGAAGAATGTTTTTTTTAACTTATACGGCATGAATGGATTTCTAAAAAATTATTTCCAAGAATCTTCCTTTACAAGTATTCAAGTTTATTTTTAATCAACTTCTTTTATTTTAAAATTGTATGACATGTTAAGAAAGGAAAAGTGTTTTTGAAGTAGAAAGGATATTTTCCTCAAGAATGAAGTTCAAGTATTTTATCAAAATTATTTTCCATATAAGATAATAAAAGGGTTATGTTTTTATCCCTATTATTACATGGATTTGATTATGTTGTGATGGAAAAAATTTTATTAATTCCTTTATCTTATATGAATTGTTTTATGATGTCATGTTGTTTAAGAATCCCATATTTATTACATGGGTTATGCGATGATGTATGATTTATGATTATGTGGCACACATAAGAAAGGATTCATTATAAGATGGGTGGGACCTATATCTCCCTCCAATGCATTGGGTAAAGATTTTATATATCATGAGATAGACAGGGCTGGAACGGTAGGTTATACCGGTTCAGTGAAACAGGACTGAAACGAGGGTTACTCGATTCAGAAAGGGACTTTGTCCACTAAGATAGTCTTGGAAATGAGTCTTGACTAACAAGAAATGATTCTCTATGATTATGTGTGTATGCCACAAAGTTTCATGTTTTATGTTATGCTTATTGGGATTTCATTTCACTACTATGATTTATCCCATGTTATGAAATTATGCTCTCTTTTGCAGGTTAATATTTCCAAAAGTTATGTTCTTATGAATATGATGTGATTGATTTTTCTTTTGTTTACCCTTAATGAGCATTTGAGCTCACCCTTTTATGTTTTCTTTTCCCCAGGATATAAAGAAAGGTTTTAGGTAAAAAAAAGGAAGATCTTTATGGGAGATGTTGAAGATCTTTCACCACGATTAGAAGATTTTATTCCGAGTTTCCAAAGACACTAAACTATTACGATCCTTGTGTGTGTGTTTTTGTTATGTACTAAGTATTCCGCGAAAGTAATGTAATGTTCATGTATGTCAAGATTCGGGTCTCTACAGTTGGTATCAGAGGAAAGGTTTAGTCAACCTTTGGAAACTAGGATGCGAAAACATTAGTGAGATCCCTAGAGATATTTCTAAGGTATGTCTAGGGATTTCTCTAAGGTTAAGTATACGTAGAGGTTATAGTCCTAGAATTGTGCTAAAGATCTTAGAATTAAACCTAAGATGTTAGATATTGAAGGTACTCCCCCTTTACTATGTTGTCTTCCCTATCATGATTTCACCTCTCACAAATTTTTTGTGTGTGTTTTAGTTAATGGAGGGAACCAAAAGGAATTCGGTTAACAGTAAATCCAATGGACAAATTGGTGACTATGAGAAACAACATTGTGTAATGCCTAGAGAGAAAGATGTTGTGATTATGCCGAATCAGTCATCGCTATATATGATTAACAAGGTGAAATTTATTGGTATGCCTAATTCATCAAAGAAGAGGAAGATAGACTATTATGCATGTTCGCATGTTGAGGAGCATAAAGAAAGGAAGATTGATATTTCTAAAGAAGGGAAGAAGAACCTTGAGGAATACCTAAAATGGAGGGACCGATGTTATCTGTGTGGAGAAAAGGGTCATAGAGTGACAGATTGTTTTGGAGTTCAATGTCTTATTTGTGGAGAACATGGGCATTACCCAACTCAATGCCCTGACCTAAAAAGTTACTTCTAAATCAAGGAAGGACTTCTTCCAGGACAATCATTGAAGTGGATGGACTGAAGTGTTTATGTATTGGTATTCAGTAATAATGTTGTTGAGGTACTTTTATGGTGTATTGAAATATTTATGTATTGGTCTATTGTGGTTTTCAATAATTTTAAGGTACCAGTAACCATGAAAAGTGATTCAAATATTTTGGAAAGTACATAATATGCCCATAATGAAGGGATAAAGAGAAAATAAAATGTTTGACAGTATTCATGAGCTCATGATTGATATAAAGACTAAGTGATATCATGGTTTGAGTATATATAATTTTTGTATTTTGGTATGTGGAAAGAGTTAACTTTTGACAGCATTCATGTTTTCACTAAGGTTCAATGGGTATTCAAGAGAATACATGATTAAGGCATTTGAATGTTTGGAATGTGACCAACAAAACATATCTTATGATATATGGGGATCGACGATGGTGTTAAATCTCTGGTAATCGTTTTCACTATGTTATGAGAGTGGACTGCAGTATTATGGATAAGCCTAAAGATTGGAATGGATTATGTTGGACATAAGTTAGTATTGTTTAAGGATAGAAGTTTTTTTTTCTATATTATTGATGGGATGTTATAGTAATGTAGTTTTATAAAAAGGACAACCTGCAGGACGGGCGACAGCCCATCGCTTCGGACAAGGCTGTGGGAATCGAACACACAACCGAAGTGCGACTGGCCTTTATCGCCTACCATTGGCCTACAGGAAGTCCCTGTTTATTAGAAACTAGTTTTATTATATTAAGCAGTATGATATATGAAGTATAAAGTCCATTTTAGGAACCATATATGATTAATCTCACTATAAATCGACTTATGTATATAATTTTTGTTAAACTTTTGTTTGAGACAGATGGAATGACCCGTCATTCTATCACATGATCTGCTAACACTTCACGAATAACAAATTCAACTTCATTTATTTAAGAGATGAAGTGGAAATTGTTAAAGGCACGAACAACAGTGAGATTGTACCAAAATAAAGTAAGTATTTAGTCTAATTCAAATGCTTTAACTTTAGGGAAACGATCTTGAAAACCAAAAATGTTGTCCTAGTGATCTTATATCTGATTAATCAGATGGTACCTTAGATCGTCACAAATTTATGGATTTGTGATTGCTGGCTTTTCCATAGCCATGTTCTCTACCACTCTCCATCAGAACATGATTGTTAGATTTTTCATTCATATCCATATTTTCACCTATGTGGAAACCCAGTGATTAGTTTATTTGGGTAACCGTTAAGTTTCATACTTTTGTTTTTAAATATTGGTTTTGGTATTCCTTATTTACGATGTGGGTTTCTATTAAATAAACTTTCGAATAGTAAACCATTTATAACCCCGACGAATTTCGAGGGCGAAATTCATTTTAAGGGGGGTAGAATGTAACAGCCCAAGATTTTATGAAAAATATTCTTTTTAATTTCACTAATGTCTTGTGTTGTACGCTACACCAAAAGGAGCTTGCACAACACGCATCCTTGACTTGCCTTGCATTACACGCAATCGCAACCTTCCTCGATAGCGTGTGTAGTACGCAATACTGAGTTTCACGAAACAACGATATGCTATTAAAATATTTTTAAAACTAGCCGTTATGAATAGTAATAACCACTTTTTAAATTTTAGAAATTTTAGCTCTCAAAATGGACTTCATTTTTGGATTCGGAGTATCGAATTTAGCCTAAGGTGAAATTTTGGTACTTTTCGGACAACTTTCATATTCTGATGAATAGTGAAAATTACTAAATTATAATTAAAAACAACTTTTTTAATCGAAATAATTAATAGTGATAAATTATTAATTTGAGTGGTTTAAAAGTATATTTAGAATATATTTTTACAATTTAATACAATGTTGGTCATTGGATGTAATTTCACATTTAAACCAGACATAATCAAGTGTCAATCTTTTGATAGATATTGTTTCTTAAAAAAAACACGCTATTTGTTTTAACAGCGGGATTTAATTATAAAATTAATTAATGCAACTTCTATGTTATGAATTTGGTAAAATAGACTTCATTTTTGAATTCGGAATATGAAATATATCTTAGGATGAAATTTTGGCATTGTTCTGAAAAACATCAATTTTTGATGAATAGTGAAACTACTAAGTGGTAGTTAAAAAAACTAAATTTTTCATAAAACTTAATTTTACCGCTTCTGTGAATGGAATTTCAAAAATCCAAGAGACACGGTTGATGTCAGTAAGTAAAATGTGGTTCAATGAGATGAAAATAATTTTTGGTGAATAGTAACTTTTTACTTTTATTTACCACGGTTAAAAGTAAATAGGGTAATTAAGGGTAAAATGATATTATTATTACCCTAACACATGTCCTAATTCTATTGGATAAGTGTAATTATACCAAAAACAACTTTATTAATATAATATGACCATTTAGGTCCACTTGGATTAGATTATGACATTTAATATTATTTTATTTAATGAATAGTTAAAATAGTTAAAATCAAAGTTTAATAACTAAAACATTTTTAATATGGGGTTATACATAAGATAAATTCGACTATAAATATTCATTAGAAATATAAAAATATTTCCTACATAATGATAATTTATTTATAATTTTTAGAATTTAAATAAATTAATTTATTTATGACACAACGATGATGCAGTAATTACCCTTTTAAGGAAATATTAACATAATTGATGTTATAAATGCTCAAATGAATGTAATTTGAGACTTTTTATGAATTACACTAATTTTCTAGGTCACTATGATATATTATTGTTGATTTAATCAACTTGGTTTGAACATATAATTCTGTTATGACTTTCACAAAAATCATATATCAAATAGTGTCAAAATTGACACAAAATAGTTTTTAAATAAAATATTATATTATTAATTGTTATTTTATTCCTAAAAATCTAAGGTTCGGCCAAATGACTTAGATAAGGATATATATATTAATAATAAACAATTTGGGGTTCGTTTGGCATGTTATAGTAAGTGTATTAACCATATAGTGAAAGAAAACAAAAAAGACACGGTAAAAGTTAAATTATTTAACTTAGAGTTAAATCTAATTGATAAGGTTAAAATAATACCCTAAACTTGTCTAAATCTTATTGGTTGATAGTATTTCGACCCATCCCCACTTTAGCTTCTAAATAAGACCCTTTGGAACCATTATAAACCGATTTTGACTTTAATATAAAATAATATTTTGAGATATTCCTAAGGTGCCCCTCTCCTCCCTTATAAAAGGACACCTCCTCCCCCTCCTCCTCACACCAATTTGAGCACTCAAGCTCGGCCAAACCCTGCCATTTTCTCCTCTCCACTTCCCTATAATAATCCTAGAGGTCCTGGTATTCTTCAAAGACCAATCTTAGTTCCCTAAGTGGAGGATTCAAAGAGGCGTTCCAAAGAAGAGGTAATATCCATTACCGATCTTTTCAATTTCTTTCTTCTTCAAATTCTTCTTCTTTAGTTTTTTTATGATAAAGTAATAAGATCAGTATTAATTACATACTGATATGTTATTATAAATATGAAACAACCCTAATTCACCTTCTATCCATCCTTTGGAAAAATGAAATCACCGCGCGTGCGTACGTACGGAATACCGTCTCCACGCCGTGGTGTAATCTATTTTCCGCCACCACCTTAATTGGATGGGTATAAAGGTGTAATGAGTAACTATATATGATTATTATAAAGTGATATTGATACTGAAATAGTATACATACACTTCAACACAATTCCACGACCATGGGAACGATATCATCGCTCGTGCATACGTACGGACTACCGTCTCCACGACGCGATGAGATTCATTCTCAATGATTAACCATTCATGAATGATTATAAAGTATATATAATAAGTAATAATTAAATATATGACCTAATAATGATACTGGAATTATTTATATTTATATGTATGTCATCTACTTAATTCCATTCAATTCAATAAGGAAACGAAAACATCATTCATGCGTACGTACGGACTACCGTCTCCATGAACGGTGTATTTCTTTCCATTTACTGATTTATTATATATGTGTATTATGAATATATATATATAAATCATGTTTTATATTCTGGAATTAATTAATCATGATCTAAGTAATCATATGAATAATTACAAGTTAAAAACACGAACGACAAATGAGACGATTTTACCCAAAACGCTACTTTAACATGAATTTACAAAAGAACGGGTAATATAAAGTCATAAGTGGACCATATATGATATAATAACAATGAATATGATTCTGGAATAAGTCAATAACATGATTTAAATCATTATACAGGAGGTTCGGACACTTACAAAGCAAGTCGGACCTAAGGTAAGGGAAATATCACAATCTCATTTTTATCCGAGATTGTTTATTCGTAAGTATTTACTGGGGTGTATTTTATCATCCACATCCATGTTTCATCAATATGTAATATTATTTACATACACCTACAATTGTTTAAATCCATTTTTACCCTTCGGTGAGTTTTTAGTAATATGTATGAAAGGAATCTTTTGTCGTTTTTCGTACGAGGTACTTTTTGAATTTTCCGACAAAAGTACGAAGAATGTTTTTTTTTAACTTATACGGCATGAATGGATTTCTAAAAAATTATTTCCAAGAAGCTTCCTTTACAAGTATTCAAGTTTATTTTTAATCAACTTCTTTTATTTTAAAATTGTATGACATGTTAAGAAAGGAAAAGTGTTTTTGAAGTAGAAAGGATATTTTCCTCAAGAAGGAAGTTCAAGTATTTTATCAAAATTATTTTCCATCTAAGATAATAAAAGGGTTCTGTTTTTATATCTATTATTACATGGATTTGATTATGTTGTGATGGAAACATTTTTATGAATTCCTTTATCTTATATGAATTGTTTTATGATGTCATGTTGTTTAAGAATCCCATATTTATTACATGGGTTATGCGATGATGTATGATTTATGATTATGTGGCACACATAAGAAAGGATTCATTATAAGATGGGTGGGACCTATATCTCCCTCCAATGCATTGGGTAAAGATTTTATATCTCATGAGATAGACAGGGATGGAACGGTAGGTTATACCGGTTCAGTGAAACAGGACTGAAACGAGGGTTACTCGATTCAGAAAGGGACTTTTTCCACTAAGATAGTCTTGGCAATGAGTCTTGACTAACAAGAAATGATTCTCTATGATAATGTGTGTATGCCACAAAGTTTCATGTTTTATGTTATGATTATTGGGATTTCATTTCACTACTATGATTTATCCCATGTTATGAAATTATGCTCTCTTTTGCAGGTTAAGATTTCCAAAAGTTATGTTCTTATGAATATGATGTGATTGATTTTTCTTTTGTTTACCCTTACTGAGCATTTTAGATCACCCTTTTATGTTTTATTTTCCCCAGGATATAAAGAAAGGTTTTAGGTAAAAAAAAAAGGAAGATCTTTATGGGAGATGTTGAAGATCTTTCACCACGATTAGAAGATTTTATTCCGAGTTTCCAAAGACACTAAACTATTACGATCCTTGTGTGTGTGTTTTTGTTATGTACTAAGTATTCCGCAAAAGTAATTTAATGTTCATGTATGTTAAGCTTTGGGTCTCTACATCAGGTAAGCTTTCACTGAGATACGTTAGGCCATTTGAGATTATGGAAAGGGTCAGGCCGGTTTCCTATCGGTTGCAGTTACCTCAGAGGTATCGGGCTATCCATGAAGTCTTCCACGTTTCTCAATTTCAGTGTTACTTTTCAGACCCATCTCATGATTTTCAACCCAAGGAGGTTGAGTTATAGGAAGATTAGTCTTTTCAGGAGAATCCTATTCAAATTGTGGATCATAGTACAAAGGTTCTCAATGGTCGGTATGATCCTTTAGTACGGGTGTTATGGAAGCACGGTTGAGTGCATGATGAGACTTGGGAGAGGGAGGCCAATATATGATCACAGTGGCTGGAGTTGTTCTCAGAAATTTCTTCACCGCCCTTGGAAGGACAATTCAGGGATGAATTACTTTAAGGGGGAAGTTTTTAAGAACCCAGTTCTTCCTTTGAGGTACAGATCCTTCCTTTTTAGTTTGTATTTAAGAAAACTATAGAAAAGGAGGTTAAGGACTGAATTTAGGACTATTGCACAATGTGACTAAGGGTTACACGTCATGTAATACTAGTACACATCATGTATAGATGTTGGTAGGACTTTTTATGACGTGTAAGGCATATCAGTAGAAGGAGGGAAAACTAGCATATAAACGTAGTGTATTATCAAGTACATGTTGTGTACTTTTCTATTTTTTGTTAAAATAGTAAATATCCTTGTTTCTTCATTTTATGGACATAGGGCTTGCCTGGTTTATGAACCAAAAGTGCCAAACCTTATTTTTCCTCCCGTTTGATCATCTGAACAATGATTTGATCACTATCAGATGCGTTGGAACCCAATTGGTAAGATCTTGATTCCTCTGGAGTCATTCTTCATGATTTATTCTCTTGACTTAGTTATCAAAGGTTGAGCATTTATACTCATTTTTTAGATATACCTTATTCTAGGTTGAATTAGAGGCACACATTGGATGAGGAGAGTTGTACGACTATGTGGTAGGTGGTCTTGTACCTTTCATTAATTTTCAAGTTGATTATATGTGTTGGAGTGTCACACACCCTTTTTTTGGGTGTCGCCTTGAATGAATTTTACCAATTACTGTTGTCTATCATTTTTCAGTTAATTGATTATGTGATTTGAAGCTTGTTAGGTTTTTTTACCTTGAATTAGGGCCACCCCATAGGTGTGTTTTACCTTGGATGGTCATTTATGTCTATTTTTCCTAGGATGCCTATGGGAATGCCTTTTATTTCCCTACCCTAGGGTTTTTGAAATAAAATTGGTTATATAAATGATTTTACAATGTGAAATATTTGATGATTAATCCTTGTGATAGTTTAAATTTCATGATAGTATTGTTATATGAATTGTGCCCATGTGAGTTACCATTGTTTAAACCATGTAATAGTGTAATTTACATGTGTTTCTTGTTATATGAGTTTCCCACATTAGTTTATTATTATTAAAGCCCTATAATATTTTAAATTACATGTGCTTCTTGTTGTGTGTTTTACCTAAGTGACTAATCGAAAGTCCTAGCCTTATGAGGTTGGTTAGGTTGTTATGTTCAAGTCTTGAGCGACCACAGGTGTAGCGGTCGGGCTCATGGAGTTTTAATTATTTTGTCAAGTGAGACATGGATCATTGAGGGATGACATGGATGAACTCTATTGGAATTGTTTTCATGTATTGAGTGATACTTAGGGATTCCTTATAGGACCACTAGTAATGAGATTATTTGACATGGACTTATACCTCACATAGAGTGATATTGGGATTCTAGATAGGTTTATTAGGAAAGGCTTGTAGGATATTGGTTGGTTTGCACCTATAGTGATACCGAGTTTCCAGAGAGGTTCACTAGGACATGCTTGTAGGTTACAAATAGAATTACACCTATAGTGATACTTGAATTACAACTTAGGAATTTCATGGAAGGTCTTGGGTTATAAATTGAATATTTAAAATAAATGACTTATGACGTGTATGTCAAGCCAAAGCACAAGCTTGGATTCAGTATTCACTTACTTGTTTAGATATCCTTCTGAGGTATATGTTGTGCTTTCTTTTACACAGGGGTTGTCGGGCTAAGGCTGAATCCCAAGGCTTATATAATTCAATGTAATTGAATTAATTAATGAACATAAAATGAATGTAAATGAATACTGGTTATTATAGGACTGTTTACTTTTGAGTACTTTTTATCTTACTATTTTCATTATTATACACTTCCTATTGTATATATTCACTGACAGACTAGCACAAATATTTGGTGGTTTCCTACTGGTATTTAGTCTCACACCCTGTTTGGGTCATGTTTTTGGGTCCAAATAGATTATATTGTTGGAGGTTTCGATAAGGGTAATAATCCTTCTACTGGTACTTGATTTGATGTTAGGATCATGAGGGCATGAGACCAAGAAGAGGATTTCGATGCTTATGAGTATCTTTTGTTTTTTTATACTTTTGGTACTTGCTTTGAGTATTACTATAGTGTATCATATTTTTGGATGGATTTCTAGAACATGTTACATAGAGCATCATTCTTTGTATGCTATGAAATCTGGTTATTTTTATTATCATTCATCCACTGTTTATTTCTGTTATGGTATTACTACTTCCTCTATTTAATTGTTATTGTTTATGTTGTATTACACTCTGGTAATGAGGGAATAGTTTCCCCTATCACACCTAGGATCTCGCTGCTAGTCGAAAGCCTATTTCATTTGGGGAAATGCACTTGATTCCATCTGGACAACCAGGTAGGGGACACCTTAAACTAGAATCTGGATCCAGGATGTTACACAAGCATCACCTCCCTCAGTTAGCCTTCATCACGTCATGACCTGCCTAGGTCATGGATTGATTGGTTGTGGGCTACTGAAATTCAACAACCAGCTAACCACATTGTCATTGAGAATGCGTCAAATTTACTATTAATAAACCCTAATTGAAACTAGTATAGATTTTTTGTTGGGTGTCAAACCTCAGAGAAGGCAGTTTTAGCAATTAGAACAAGAAAAAGAAAAAATAAAATGAATAGGAAAACAAATGAAACATCCAAACAGTAAAAGAATAACATACGCATGAGTACCAATTTTAAAGAGAACTAAAACGGTCTCAAGTATGAAACATGACGAGGACAGGGAACTCGATTGACTGGTTTACTAAATTTTTATTTCATTCATGCATAAAAGCTCATTGGAACTATAAATTTAAGTTATAAACAATCCAAGTTAGTAAGTAAACCTATTAACAAATTAATTTCACAATATTTCAACTCTGGAATTAACCATTTTTATGAAAAGATTTACAGTTTTCAACAAGTTAATTTTTCAATTGATTTTTTTGTTTTTCTCACTCAAACAATCAATTGTCAGAAGATTGAAATTTTTTGAATTAGTTCTTGAATGAATTTAATCGAAATAAGTTTTTTTAATTGATTATATAAGAAGTAAAATTAGTGAAAGCTTCAAAGATGAATTGAGAGCATGATAATCTATAAGAAATAATAATTCATGAATTAGAAAACTTATATCTAGTCATTCTTGTTTCCCTAAAGATTTAGAAAAATAACATGTTTGGAAATTCAATTTTACAATAATTCATAACAAAAGATTTAAGAAACAAGATAAAGGAGAAATTAAATCTTCTCTATCGAGGATCTCTTCATCCAACTCTAGTTGTCGCTCTATCGCCTAGTTCTCACTTTTTTCTTCCTCTCTCACTCTTGAAAATGTGTGTCTGAGACAAATAATAGAGTCCCCAATTGTTTTTTCATCAAAAACCTCTTTTATATTCCTATGCAAAGCACGGACTTAATTTTCTCTGCTCACATGTTGGTCTTCACATGCACAACACACTTGTCATTTACCGATTAAATAACAATAAAAAGTGAATTATTTGTGAGATCCAAAAATACTACTTCAATCACTCATTACTACAAAAGAACTAACCACATCCAACTTAAAATTACTCTTAGAAAAATAGTCGAACACCTGCAGACAATCGAATACCAACAAACAAAACAAAATTGGAACATAATGGCGACCCAAATTTTGAATTATTCCTTCTCCAATCGAGAGATGAGATCAGGTTCCTCAAGCTAAATAAATAAAATCAAACTAATTTTATTTCTTCAAAAAATTTAACCCTAGGATTATAATATCAATCAAAAAAATCGGCTTTAGATTAAGCTATCCTCAAAATTTCGGTGATTCTTCAGTACATGTGAAAACCTAGGATCGGCCTTGCTCGAAACTTTATACCTAGCTAACCCATAATCAGTAGGTTTGGTATGGTATAAATATGGTCGTGTAACATAGTCTTAGACAATTTTCATCTTCTTAAATCACAAGAAATAGTTCAAACATATCATAAATTTCCAATTTCATTCATCAAACATACCTGATTTTTCAGCTTCAAACTCTATTTTCTTTAACTTTAAAAGGTTGGATTGACTTCATCAAAGCGTTGGATGATTGATACAAAACCAAAAACTAAACTCAAACTCGGATATAATTTCCTCTATCTTTTAATATGTTGGTCAGAGTAGGACACTCAAGAGGGGGGTGAATTGAGTTCCTGTAAAAAAATTCTTTAAAATATTTTACTTAAAAGATTCACCCAATTAAAATTAAAACATTCCAGTTAATCAAGGTAATAAAATTATAAAAGTTTTACTATTCAAATATCTTCTTAAAAGATTAATTAATTATCAGTAGAATCAATATGTAATATTGATACAACTTTCAAAACTACTCTAATAAGGAAAAATAGTTGTAACTACTATCCAAAACTAATTACCAAAGTAAAATTTATTTTTTTCAAATATACATTAAAACAGAGAAAGACTAAATAGAAACACACAATATAGAAAACAAGTGGTTCAGTCTCAAGTTAATACCTAATCCACTTCACTTGGTGATTACCTTCCACCAATTAGTTTATATTTATAAACTTGATACACACCCTAGATTGGGGTTAACAATAGTACACAGGACTGTCTAGGTCACAAGGCCTCTTACACTATTCTGTGTGGGAAAAAAACAACTAGGTCACACAAGACCTCTTCCAGATTTATATGTGGGTAAATCAATGTGTAGAAATATATTATAGTGAGGATATCTTATATCCTCCAGTTTAATGTAGGAGACAATGCATGCTTTAATAAAGATACACACAATGTTTGAAAAGTAATAACAATAGTACATAACAGAGCAAAATGATGAGAAAGGGTTAGAAAGACCATGAGTGTTTTTCTATGAAACTCTGGACTTGTAGGATATAGAAGATGTGATTTTTTAGTCATCTTGTGAAAACAGAGTATCATGAGTCTCGTGCTCTGGTTTCTAGTTCGATGATATGTGTATTTTAGCTATTGTTCTTCTTAGGGTTTCTACTATGAGAAAGTTTGAGGTTCTGATCTATAGTTGTTCAGACTTTAGGAATCGATAGTTCTTCATTTGTTCTTTAGTGTATGCATGTTCTTCTATATTGAATGCAGTTCACTTCACAAAATCTACTATCTTTTTTCTCTAATGCCACACTTTTATTTTATTTTGGATGCATGTGTTGGAGCCGATAGGAAGCATGATTTCTACACCTCGTACCTTGTACTATCATGTGACATGTCTACAAAGAAACATTAATTATTTTAGTGTCATTAAATGACTCAAATATGACCATTAGAAATAACTTTTAAATTAAATTAAAAAGGACAGAAAAGTGATTAAGGAATGGTGTCACAGTTTGTCTTGAAATAGGGTAACTTGGAAATGGTGTCTTATCCTTTTCCTTTGAGAAGTGAGACAGTCACAGTGCCATAGTTGCATTGAGATTTGAAACCGGTATCACAAATGAGGTGTTAGTATCATATTGTCTCAAGCAATGGTTCCCAGTCCTTTGTTAAAGCTTTTAATAGTGTCTTGGATATGGTAGCAAGGAACCGGCGTCACAGACTTTATTCAATCTGAAACTGGTTAAAGTGTTAGAGTCATAGTGTATGGATTATGGTGTTTGAGTGTTACGGTGTTTGGGTTATGGTGTCAGAGTTTCGCGGTGTCTGGTTTATAGTGTTAGAGTGTCACAGTGTCTGGGTTACAATGTCAGAGACTTTTCCAAAATCTGGAACCAGTGGAAGAATTTCGGTTTCTCAAACTTATCCAAATATCCATAAAATTTCTTGAGAAGTAATATTCATATAATTAATTAGATTTAATCATTAGTATAGTGAAACATAATAGAACAAGATCAAACATAGTTTACAAGATTAAAACATGATTTGTGGTATTATGAATCGGTATCTTGTGAGAGTTTAAACCATGAGTTGTAATCATTAAATCATAAGGAAACCAACAAAATCCAAACATGATTTTTGATATGGAAAACATGATTAACAAGATTTATGAGAATTAAAACATGATTAAACATGATGATTCCAACAATATCCTCCTTTTTGATGATCAAAAGTCATGGGATATTTAAATGCCTTTTCTTAGTTATCCCCCTTTTTGGATTATCAAAAAGAAAATAAGAAAAATAAAATAAAGGCTAAATTAAGGTAAGGAGAAAAATTAACAATAGTAGTGAAAATTTTATAGGATAGAATGATAAAGTTCAATAAAAGAATAAGGCAAAATACAAAACATCCCTATCAAAAATACACCCTTCACTTCTCTATAGGTTCAGCAGTCTTATCTTTTCCCTTGGAAGAAACATCAAGAGGAGCCACAGGAGAACAAGGAGAAGTGGTAGAAGTGGTTGAGCCAATTTTGAGAGAAGAAAGAGGAAATACTTCAAAAATAGAAGTGTAAAGAGTTGTTTTGGTCAAAGAACAAGGCAAGGATTACTTAGTAATGATAGGTTTGATCTGGCTCAGATCTTTAGATATAGACATGGAGGCAGGAGCAAAGGAAATGGAGGAGGAAGGGGTTGAATCTGGCCACAAAGGGGTAGCTGTAGGAACCACTATTACAGTGCTTTGCATATGGAGATAAGGCTTCAAAAAATTGATAAAATCAGTGATTAATTCACCTATATATTTCATAGCCTTTTCAAAATCATCCTTATTCTCAATAAGATTTTCCAAAGTAGGTGTGAACTCTTTAATTTTCTATACTTGGTCCTTAAATTCTTGAGTCACAAGAGGTATTTTGAGATTTTATACAAGGTACTTGAAATTAATAGTTAGTTGGTTCTTTTTATAGATCCTATTGAAGTAGAAATAAACCTTTTTAGTAATTTCATCATAGGATATAGAGGGTTACTTTGAATACAGTCAAACCATGTCATGGACATGCTCACTGTTTTGCACAATCTTGGAGAGGCTCTCCTGAACAGACTGACCTTTTAAAGACTAAATCTATTCTTGAATCACCTTTTTGAGTACCTCATTGTCTGATAGTTGAGAAAGTGCACTAGGTTTAGTAGAGGAAGAAGGAGCTAAGATTACTGTAGAGGGTGTAAAAAGGCTCTTGATAATAGTCTCAAAAGTTTTCTTAAAAACACCAGGAAACTCATTTATTGAGGATATAAATCCTCAAAATTCATTTGACAATTTGAAATTGTTTGTAACTACCTTCTCAACAAAAGAGACAAAATTAGGTTGGACCAGAGTCAAAACCTTTTTAGCAATTTTGTCAGCATCTTCTGTGCTGAAATGAGAAATGGGGGGTTCAGCAGTTTGAAATTCCTTCCTCAGTTCCTCAATCACATATGTTAAAGATTTTACTTCCTCACTTAATTTCTGATTTTCAATCCTTAATTCTTGAATTTAATGCAGCATACTTGGTTGGGTTTGCTAGATAAGCCTCTCTAAGAGCATGCCAGCACCCTGTTCACTTATAAGAGTTATAGGAGTGGGTTGAGATTTCAAAAGTTTTTCAAAACCAGCCATCATACTTTCGCAAAAAAAAATCCTCATGGATCACAAATATAGGAGCTTCTTATGAAACCTCGGGTGTAGAAACTAACACAACCTCTGGTTCCTTAGTAGGTATGACTTCTAGTACGGAAATAGGTTTCAATTGAAAGGTTGTTGTGAGATCAATTCCTCTCATTGAAGCCGATTGAGAGTCAGACATCAAAATAGCTGGGGAATTTATACAAGGTGTCCACAGGGATTTTCTCAACAAAACCTTACACTTGAGTACTTTCCAAAATTATATTCTTCTCCCCCTCAACAAGTGCTTATATATTGGGACTAAGGGACTCAATTGCTTGTATTGATTCCATCTCTTCTATTCTGGAAGGTTCAAACACTTCTTTAGCTAACTGAAAAGCTTTCTCAATCCTTTCCAAAGCAGAAGGAATAACTTCAGGTTCGGCTTGATCTTCTGACTATTCCATAGCAGCAGGTCCTTCCTCAATAAAAAATTATTCCTCAATAGCAGGCTCTTCTAAATGTTCTTGTTCCTCTACACCAGCAGTAGGTTCTTTTTCAGCAACAATGTTTCTAGAAACTATCTCTTCAGCAACTTTCAAGTCAGTTAGGCTACTGTATTCTTCCTCTAAGAAAGTTCTATCCTCAGGTGAAACTTCTTCATCTCCTACTTCTTCACTTAAATATTCAACTAAATCATTTGGTTCCAAACCAGGATTAGATTTGTTCTCAGGTCTTGAAATATTCTCAATTGGATTTAACTTCTCATACAAACTTTCATTTTATTCCACCCAAAATTGTTATCAATGATTATATTTAATTTTCATCATTTTAAGTGTATCCTTAGAGATATAAAACTCATAATCCTTAATAACTTCTTCATTTGATCAAACTACTCCTTTGGCAGACAAAATTGTAGAAATAAATCTTGAATAAAATAGGGAGGTTGATTTTGAAGTAATCTTGACCATATCACTAATGTGCAGAATGATGTACTTACATAAGTTGATCTTATGGCCATTTTTCATAAGATATATTAGAAATACATATTGATACTTCATGTTTGAGAAATCTACCTTCCTTGGACAAATAAGGTTTTGAATGAATTTGAACAGCAGCCTTGTCTCTACATCTAACTCTACTGCAATCAGTCTTCTTCTCTTTTTATTTCCAATTAGGCTTCCCAATGCATCTTCTAGGTTAAAAACATCACTAGGAGGAGGAGGTCCTCACTGATGATCCTCATAAAATCCCTCATGTGGAATTTCAAGATAGTCATCCCACAACCTGGATGAAAAGGTACACCTTTGTCTATTTATCCAACTTATAACAAGGAAATCATCTATCGAATCATAGGAGAACTGAAGATACTGATAAAAATAGGAAACAAGCCTCGAATAAATGGGCCTCTTATCTTTATTGAACCATTTAAACCAACATTTTTCATCCAAAACATTCAAAATAAGCGACTTACTTTTTAGAATCCACTTTGAACATACTTCTTTCTCTAGCACGACAGTTTGATCAGTAAGGCCTAGATTTAGCGGTCTTTCGGGCTTTATTTTTGGAGCCCTTTTTACTTTCTTCTGAGACCTTCGATTCTTAGGATTTGATAAATAAGGTTGATTCATTATAGGCATCCAATATAGGTTTGAGAAGGATAATGAGTTGAAGGAGGGCATGAGTTATGAGAAATAAGGGTTTTAGTTTCAAGAGAGGAGAGATCAAGTGAAGAGAGAGGTGAAAAAATATTGGGTTTTTATCATTTAGGGATTCCAAACGTCACAAACACAAATGTTATGTATAAAAATAATAAAATAATCAACACATTGATACTAGAAATAAAAAAAGTCACTACGGTGAGACCGGAACAGGTTGTCACAGTTTCATCATTATAGTGTGACTCCAAACGGTGCAATTGTATCATTGAGACAGTAGGTGTAAGACAGTAACTGTGAGACCATAAATGTGAGATAGTAACTTGTGAAATTGTGAATCATGAAACCATAAACTATGAAATATTAAGTGTTAGATAGTAACTTTGATATCGTAAACCTTTTACTTAAGAATTATCATCCCTAATTCATGTATGATGAAATTTAACCTTTCATAATTTAATGGTTTAGTGAATAAATCAGCAAGTTTATGTTCAGTTCTAATTAATTCCAAAGTGATATCACCTTTTTGATAATGATCTCTCAAGAAGTGATGCCTTATATCAATATGTTTTGTCCTGGAGTGTGAAACAGGATTCTTTGAAATGTTAATAGCACTTGTATTGTCACAATTTATAGGTACATTTCTAAATTGATATTTGTATTCTATTAATGTGTGTTTCATCCATAAAATATGTGCACAACAACTACCATCAGTTATGTATTCATTCTCATCAGTAGATAATGAAACTGAATTTTGTTTCTTACTACACCATGATACTAGAGACTTGCCTAAAAGGTGACATGTTCCAGAGGTGATTTTTCTGTCTAACTTACTACCACCAAAATCAGCATCTAAATAGCTAACTAAATCAAATGATTGTCCTCTAGGATAGAACAATCCTAAATTGGTTGTATGTTTGAGGTATTTGAAAATTCTTTTAACAGCATTTAAATGAGACTCTTTGGGGTTTGCTTGAAAATGTGCACACATTCAAACACTAAACATAATATCAGGTCGACTAGCATTTAAGTAGAGTAAACTTCCAATCATTCCTCTATAAGTGGCTCAATCAACATATTTACCATTTTCATCAAGATCCAACTTACATGTAGTACTCATTGGAGTATCACTACTTTTAGTTTTATCCAAACCAAAACGTTTTAGAAGATCTTTAGTATATTTTCTTTGATTTAAAATAATAACTTCCTTATTTTGAAAGATTTAAAATCCAAGAAATAATTTTATCTCACCCATTAAACTCATTTCAAATTCATTTTTCATCATCTTTGAAAAATCAATACACAAATAATTTCTTGAATATCCAAAAATAATATCATCAACATATATTTGAACAACTAAAACATCTTTAGAAATTCATTTTATAAAAAGAGTAGGATCAACTATAACTTTTTTAAATTTTTTGGAAATAATAAAACTACTTAATTTATCATACCAAGATCTTGGAGCTTGTTTTAAACCATATAAATATTTTTTTAATTTAAATACATGATTTGAAAAGTGAGGGTTTGTAAAACCATGGTGTTGTTCAAAAAAAATATCCTCAACTATATACCCATTTAGGAATACACTCTTGATATCCATTTGATGTAGTTTGAAATTTAGATGTACTATATATGCAAGAAAGATTATAATGGCTTCAAGTCTAGCTACTAGTGCAAAGGTTTCTTCATATTCAATTCCTTATTCTTGACTACAACCTTGTCTAACCAATCTAGATTTGTTTCTAACTATATTACCAGCTTCATCTACATTGTTCCTGAACATCCATTTAGTGCCTATGGTCAATATATCTTTGGTTCTATCCAAAATTTTCCAAACTTTATTCCTTTCAAACTTATTTAGCTCCTCTTTCATGGACATCACCAAAATTCATCATTGATTGCATCATTGATGTTTTTAAGTTCAAGATGTGACAAGAAATCTTGATGATCAACCTGATTTCTAATTGAATCTCTATTCTGAGTTCCTTTATCTAAATATCCAACAACAGCATCTAAAGGATTGTTCTTAAGGGTTCTAATAGCTCTTGAAATATAACTAGTAATTTTAGGTTATTTAATAGGTTCGGGTTCATTATTGCTTGAATCTGCAGAATTTCTAAAACTGAAAGTTTTAACATATTACTTTATATGATGGGAAGAAGATTTATCAATAATGTCCAGATTTTACATATCATCTTCAAGATTCTCTAGAGAGGTCTTAGGTTCGTGTGGATCTATTTCATAAAATTTGACATGTACATATTCTTCCACACATTTTGTTCTTTATTAAATACTCTATAGGCTTTACTGGATATTTAATATCCTAGAAAAATTCCTACATCACTTTTGGATGCAAACTTATCAATATTATCATTATTATTAATAATATTGACTTTGAAACCAAAAAATTTTATGTAATTAACCTTGGGTTTTCTATTGTTCCACAACTCATAGGGAGTTATTTTAAGAATTGTTCTAATTAAGACTCTACTGATAATGTAGCATGTTGTATTTACAGCTTCTTCCCAAAAGTATATAGGCAAGTCATACTCACTAAGCATGGTTCTAGAAATATCTTGTAAAGTTCTATTTATTCTGTATACAACGCCATTTTTTGAGGTTTCATAGGGGAAGATAAGTTATTACTATAGCCATTTTGTGAGCACAAGGATTCAAACTCTTGGTTTTCAAACTCACAGCCATGGTCACTTCTTAGAGATTTTATCCTAAGTCCACTAAGATTTTCTACAGTCCTAGAAAACTTGGTGAAATGAGAGCAGGGTTCACTTTTTTGAGCCAAGAATAAGGTCCATGTATATCTAGAATAATCATATACAAGAACATAAACATAGTGATTCCCATTTAAACTAGAAACTCTAGATGGTTCAAAAAAATTCATGTGAACCAAATCGATTGGTTAAGAAGTTGAAACTTCTTTATTTAGTTTGAAAGATATTTTGTGTTGTTTACCCTTTTGACAAGGATTACAGACCTTATCATTTAGAAACTCAAGTTTGAGTAGGTCCTTGACTAAATCTTTTATGGTAATATTTATAAGGGAGTGTATATTGTAGTGTCCTAGTATTTTATTCCAAATAAAAGACTCTTTGTGAAATACACTTAAATTGGAAACATTTTGAGAAACTAAAGAATCTATGTTGACAGCATGAAAATTTTCATTTCTAAAAGTATAAAATATTAGTTCATTTTTAGAGTTTAAAAAATTACAAGCATCATTCTAAATTTTAACATGAAATCCATCATCACATAGTTGTGAAATACTAAGCAGATTATATTTCAGTCCAACAACAAAAAGTTCTTTAGAAATTAAAATTGTGCTAGAGTTACCAATCTGGCCTAATCCAATTATTTTTCCTTTAGAATGGTCACCAAAAGTGACATGACCACCATCAATATTTATTAAATTCTTGAATCATGAGTAATCTCTTATCATGTGTCTTGAATATCCACTGTCCAAGTACCATAAGATTTTACAGGAGATCTTCAAATAGCTTTCCTACAAAATAATCAAAAAAATAGACTTTGGTACATAGATTTGTTTGGGTCATGTAACATTAGTAATTAGTGCTTTAGAAAACCACATCTGCTTCCTAGGTTTCCTATAATCATTATATAACATATTTGAAAAATAGACCCTATTTTTTCCAGAAAAACTAGAGGCGGTGAAAGATTTCAAAAACTAGAACTAACAACATAATTTTCACTTTTAGGTAGAAAAATAGATTTTCTAAATTTAGTTACAAACTTGTTTTTGGTGAGATTTCTTTTCCCATGATGGTATCCTATACCAGTAGTGTATCTAGGGGGGATTTTTTTACCAAGAATCTGTGTAAGAGTATTTTTCCATCCGTAAATTTCTCTAGGACCCTTATCAATTACTCATTAGATAACTTAAGTTCATAATTTTCTTTAAGTAATTGAACAATTTTCTCTCTCTAGAACAAGTTCATATTTGACAGTAGTAGTCAAGGCATGTTGTTTATTTAAAGATTTATATTTATATTTTATTTCATTAAAAGTGTATTCATGCATATTTAAGTATTCAAATAATTCTTCACTAGTAATATTTTCATAATCACTTTCATCTCCGGAATAATAGGAATTTTGTACAGGAGACTGAAGGGTTACCTCATATGTGTTTGTCATAAAACACATATTGTCCTTGTCAAACTTCTCATCATGTGAAGACTCTAAGTCACTTGAACTATCCTTAGAATCACTCCATGTTTCCTTCATGGCCTTTTTATACTTTCTATCTTTTTTCTCATATCTCTTATTATATTTCAACTTATGACAACTAGCCTTTACATGTCCTTTTCTCTTACATTCATAACAAACTATTTCATTAGATTTCTCACTTATTTTCCAATACTTTTTCCAGTTTCTCTTGTGATCATATCTTTGAAGTTTGGATTTCCAAAAAAATATTATATAAAATTTCTTAAATTGTCTAGTTGATTTGGACATTTCCTCATTATTGTCTGATGATGATTGTTCACTGCTAGAACTTTCTACAGGGGCTTGTAATTTCTCCCTTTCCTTGTGTTTAGAGGTAGTAGTATTAAATGCCACATACTTACTTTTGGGTTCATCCTTCTCTTCTTTATTGACTTTTAATTCTTCCTCATACTTTATCAAATTTCCTATCAGCTCTTTCACTGTCATATTGATAATATCACAAGATTCTCTAATTGTGATAGAAGTCCCTCTCTATTTATCTGGTAAGCATCTAAGTATTCTCATGATTTTCTCCTTAGCTGTAACATCTCTTCCCAGATATATCATTATGTTCACTATTTCATTAAACCTGAGATAAATGTTAGAAATAGGCTCATCAGGATTCATTTTAATGTTATCATATTTAATAGTATATGTTTTAAGTCTCATTTCTTTAAAATTAGAGGTTCCTTCATGTGAAACAGATAAAGTATCCCAAATTTCATGGGTTTTTTTATATTCATAAATTCTATTAAACTCTTCATCTCCTAGATAACAGTATAAGTAATTCATTGATTTTCAATTATTATTATAAGAAGCGTTAGTTGGGTCATCCCAAGTGTGCCTATCAGTAGCAAGAATCTTATATTCATCTATAATTAAAGACCAAATCTCAAAACCCATACTTTCTAAGTGCATCTTCATTTTAATTTTACATTGTGCATAATTTGTTCCATTAAAGAATGGAGTTTTTTTGGTAGAGTCACCTTCCAATCTATTATCCATACTTATAGATTAAAGTGTATAAGTTTTTATTTTAGAGAACTAAAAATTTAGAACTAACAGAAATTTTGAGATCTTTAAAACACAACTAAAATCACAGTCAAAAAATATTTTAAACAGATTAATAATTTATAATGTTGAAAATAGGGATTTCAAATACTCCTTTGATATCAAATGTTTTTTAGATTAGGGCACTCAAGAGGGGGGTGAATTGAGTTCCTATAAAATATCTGTTGAAAAGTTTACTTAAAATATTCACCCAATTAAAATTAAAATAGTCCAATTAATCAAGGTAATAAAATTATAATAGTTTGACTATTTAAATAGCTTCTCAAAATATTTATTAATTCTCAGTAGTATTAATATGTGATATTCATACAAATTTTAAAACTACTCTAATAAAGAAAAATAGTTATAACTAATATCCAAGACTAACTATCAAAGTAAAATTTAGTATTCTGAAATACACATTAAAACAGATAAATACAAAATAGAAACACCTAATGTAGAAAACAAGTGGTTCAGTCTCAATGAGAGACCTAATACACTTCACTTAGTGATCACCTTCCACTAAGTAGTTTATATTAATAAACTTCATCTACACCCTAGATTGGGGTTAACAATAGTACACAGGACTATCCAAGTCACAAGACCTCTTCCACTGTTCTACGAGGGAAAAAAACAACTAGGTCACACAAGACCTCTTCTACAGTTATACATGGGTAAAGAAAAGTGTAAAAATATATTTGAGTGGGGATATCTTGTATCCTCCAGTTTAATACAGGAGACAGTGTGTGTTTTAATGCATATACACACTCTGTTCGAAAAGTAATAACAATTGTACACAATAAATAAAATATGACGAGAAAGGGTTAGAAAGGCTCTGAGTGTTGTTCTATGCAGCTCTAGACTTGTAGGATGTAGTATATGTGATTTTTGAGTCCTCTAGTGAAAACAAAGTATCGTGAGTCTCGTGTTATGGTTTCCAACTCGATTATATGTGTATTTTAGCTCTTTTTCTTATTAGGTCTGATACTGTGAGAAATTTTGAGGTTCTAATCTATAGTAGTTAAACCTTCAAGAATTGAGAGTTATTTGTGTGTTCTCTAGTGTATGGATGTTCTTTTATCTTTCATGTAGTTCACTTCATGAACTATACTATCTGCTTTCTGTAGTTCCACACTTTTCTTTTATTTTGGGTGCATGTATTGGAGATGACATGAAGCATGATTTCTACACCTCATACCTCGTACTATTAGGTGACATGTCTAAAAATAAACATTAATTATGTCGGTGTCATTAAATGACTCAAATATGACCGTTATAAATAACTTTTAAATTAAATTGAAAAAGAAAAAAAATTGATTAAGGAATGTTGTCACCGTTTGTCTTGAAACAGTGTCCCTTGAAAATGGTGTCTTCTCCTTTGACTTTGAGTGGTGAGACAGTCATGGTGCCTCAATTTCATTAAGATCTGGAACCGGTAGCATAGATGCAGTGTCATGATCACCGTGTCTTAGGTAACGATGTCTAGTCATTTTTCAAAACTTTAAATAGTGTCTTAGAGATGGTTGCAAGGAACCAGTGTCACAGACTTTATGCAATCGTAAATTGGTTACGGTGTCAGAGTCATGGTGTCTAGATTATAGTGTCTAAGTCACAGTGTATGGGTTATGGTGTTAGAGTGTCATGATGTCTGGGTTACGGTGTCAGAGTGTCACGGTGTCTGGGTTTCGATGTTAGATACTTCACCAAAATCTGGAATCGGTGGCAGACTTACGGTTTCTCAGACTTATCCAAATATCCATAAAATTTCATAAGAAGTAATATTAAAAGAACAAATTAGACTTAAGAATTAGTATAGTTAAACATAATAGAATAAGATAAAACATATTTTAGAAGATTAAAACATGATTTGTGAGATTTTGAATCATGATCTTGTGAGAGTTTAAACCATGAGTTGTAAGCATTAAATCGTAAGGAAACAAACAAACTCCGAACATGATTTGTGATATGGTAAACATTATTAACAGGATTTTTGATCATTAAAACATGATTAAACATGAGGAGTCCAACATAATGTATATCAAATGGCAATGGGGCTACAGTATCTGCTCGGGTTTGGGATCGTCTTTAGTGGAGACCTCGTCAGTTTCAATAACCCATCGGTGGAGGAACTCGGTACATCAAACTCATCAGTGTTGTAAAGCTTGATTTCAGGTTGATTTCATTAGATCTAAGGTCGATCCATTCATATCTATTGACAGATGATCAATTTTCTCATATTTCGGTGGCTTTGAGCATCATCTTCTTCAGAAACAATGAACCTGTCTCGAAGGAGGCTCATTTTGAAATGTGCATCGCCTCATCCTCTTCTTTAGCATCAGGAAGCTTTGACATCATAGCGCTTGTTTAGTAGACTTAAAAAAATTCCCCCACACTTAAGCATTATTTTTCCTCAAGCAATTACTTAATCTCGTTCAGTGGACTTAAACAAATCTTGAGAATGAAAAACTAGAATGGAAAAAAAGTTATCTTTCAAATGAATTTTCCTCCATGGATTCTAAGTCATTTCCCCCTTAAAATAAAATAGGTTAAAACCCCCATAGGCAGCTAGGGTGGCCAGGAGGGTTAGGGTGTGGGGCACCAGCCGCGGAGTAGAATCCCTGGGCCATCTTTCTTTGTAGTGTGTGTAATATATAGAGACCCACCTTTTTTCCCCATAGGGTGCAGTTTAGTGGTTCTGCCCCTGCTGTACCAGTGGTGGTGAGTTGAGGAGGTCCTGGTTTCGAGCCTCCACATCTGCATATTTTCTTTCCTTTGTTTCCCTCCCCCGAACCTACCATGTATAGAGACCCACCTTTTAAAATAGTTTCAGTAGAATGTTTTTTTCCTGTTTTACAAAAGTAATTAAAACTGAATATTTTAAAAAACACATGTAAAATTGCATCCAAATGGAGGTTCAAAATTATATTTACCTCCAAGTGAGCTGACACACATAATTAAAAGTAATAATAATTAGATACTCTGCATGGATGAGAAGGTTTAATAATTACAGAAGTTTCAAATGATTGAATAAAAATTGAGAATGGGGGGTTGAATTAGTTGTTCACTTTTTATAAGTTTAAAAACATTTAGAAACTTAACTCCTAGAAATTGTAAATATTTATTTCTTTATAAACTTGTAGTAAATACTCATGCATGAAAAGTAGGAAAGAAAGTAAAGAACACGAGATTTAAAAGGTTCATCCTCAGTGTGAGAACCTACATCCTTGTCATAGCCACACCTGTGGGTCTATGGAAATCCACTATTAAAAATAATTGAGTACAAATTGTGACAACCCCGTTAAACACCTTTTATATACCGATATGAATGATTATACTAACTCCCATCAGTTTACAATGTTTTCTTATAAAAAAATTTATCCAAACAAAATAATAAATACATTGTTGAATCTTTACACAATTGCGTAGTCTGAATCCTCGGTCCTATTTAGTTGGATCCGATTTTTTGAATCTGATGATTCTAGTTACGATTTTCTAAAAATAATGATGTTGGATCGTGGATCTTATTTTTCTGAGTATGATGATTCTGGATCAGATTCTCTAAATATGATCATGTTGGATCCTTGATCCAATTTTTCTGAGTATGATGATTCTAAATCTGATTCTCTGAATATGGTAATGCTGGATCCAAGATCTGATTTTCCTAATATGATGATTCAATACAATGAATCCATTCTCAATCTAAAAAACTCAAAATTCTACTAGAATTATCAATACAATTCTTCTTCAATAAGATAGAAACTTTCACTTAAAATTCTATAGTGCTCTGCCTTTTGTATGTATGTGAAAGTTGTGAATGAACAAATGATATGAGGAAGTATTTATAGGCGACTCAAAAAAATGGTAGGAAACTTGGAAACATTTACCGCTTCCTCAAATCTCAAAATCTCCAAAAATCTCTCACATTTAAAACATCAGCTTTGACTTCTTCAAACCTCTTTAGATTTCTTATAGATTTACATAAAATTGAAATTCAATTTTGACCACTTCAATTCATCATACCTTTCTCAGCTCATTACAATCTATTTATTTCTCAGCTTCATTACGATCTATTTCTTTCTCAGCTCATTATGATCTTTTTCTTTCCCATCTCATTATAATTTGTTTTTTTCTCAACTCATTACGATATTTTTATCTCTCAGCTCATTACGATCTGTTTCTTTCTCAACTTCATTACGATCTGTTTCTTTCTCAGCTCATTGCGATCTTTTTTATTTCTCATCTCATTAAAATTTGTTTCTTTCTTAGCTCATTATGGTCTTTTTCTTTCTCATCTTATTACAATATATTTCTTTCTTAGTAAAATTTTCCCAATATAAAAATCCCAATACAAAAATATGAGTATGAAAATATTAGTAGGAAAATCTCAGTACGAAATTATGAGTATGAAAATCTCAGTACAATTTTCCCAATACAAAAATCTCAGTACAAAAATCTCTTTATGATTTTCCCAGTATGAAAATCTCAGTATGATTTTCTTCTTCCTTAGGCTCAACAACATCTTTTTATTTCTCAGATCATTATGATGTAATTCCCATTATAATGAAAATCCCATTATGATGGAAATTTCATTTTATAACTCTGAAATTCTTCAAAACTCTCCATAATTTCATTAAAATATCTTATCATGATAGTTTTCATGATTTGTGAGAACTTATTGATCAGCAAAGCATTTTCTGATTTTGTTTAGAAAGTATAAAAACTTTCTAAATCCTGACTTTACTTTCTTCTTTC
Source organism: Viscum album (assembly GCA_963277665.1). NCBI lineage: Eukaryota > Viridiplantae > Streptophyta > Magnoliopsida > Santalales > Viscaceae > Viscum > Viscum album. The sequence continues at coordinate 1,663,413,447 of OY728143.1, read as the reverse complement.
AAAACTCTTTAGTAACTTCATTCTTTCTCTGATTCTTTTGAATTCATTTATCATGTTAATAGACCTAAATAAAATAAAGTGTATGATCGATAAATTCATCTTCCTGAATTTATCTGTGTCCAGTGAAGCTCAATACGAAAACCTGGGTCCATAAACTTGTGTCTAGAAAATAGCCTCATTATAATAGACTGGGTCTGATTCCTTGAAAATAAAACATTCTTAAAAAAAGGTTAGTTGTCAAAAAATACAAAAACTTTGTCTAAAACAATTTAACCACAAAGGTTCCTAAATCTCCTCCTTTGGATTTGTTGACAACCCTTGTTAAAAAATTTCTCACTCTCATAAAATTTCACAACTCAACTTTTTTAAATAACTTAAGTTTTTGACTTTTAACAAAATAATCTTTCTCAAAATAGAGTTTCTTGACACCACACTACTGGATGAAGTAAAGTTTTTGAAGGAATTCCATCCCTTGGTGGCAAGAAAGTTTTTTGGACATGTAAAGATACCCCCACCCACACTATTATCTTTTCCTCTCACTTTTCTTTTTCTCTCACTTTTCTTTTTCTCTCCCCCATTTTATGATAACCACAGCTTCAGATTCATTTAAGAAGATAAGTAAAAACTTCTTACAAAGTAAAATTTGTTACTTTATCTCTCCCTTGGTCAACATAACCCAAAGCACGGTGGGGGTTCTTCTTTATGAGGTTTAGGAAGAAATTGGAGGATGCTGAACATAAAGTTGTATCATCAATTCCACAAACCTTTCTTTAAACATTTCCTTTGTAAAGATATCAACAATCTAATACTTTGTTGAAATGTATTCCAACAAAACATCTCCAGAAGAAACTTTTTCTGTAACAACCCAGGTATTTATAGAATAATACATTTTCATATCTATTAATATTTATGAATAAGATATTAATTTTTATTTTAAAAAAGTACACTTTCTTTGATAGTGTACTGAACACACAACAATAGGTTTCATTAAAATCTTACGTTGTACACAACTTTGAGTTATACCGAAAAAATAAAATAATAATAATATTATTTTTAATGTTAGTTAACGCCTAGCCTTTGTATTGGTAGGAATGAAAAGAACTAACCATATTATTATTAAACATGTTTTTTAAATTTTTTTACATTTATCTAATAAATTTTAGAGGCTTAAAATAATATTGAACCCAATTTTAAGCATAAATACTCTAATATTTTTAAAATGTAGTTTTACCGCCTTTTGATGGCGGACCCTTTTTTAAATATAGTTTTTTTCACTTTTATATGTTATATTTTACAAAATAAAATTCTTATTTAGAATCGGGACATAAAAATTTTTTTTGGATGAAATTTTGGTATTTTTCGGATAAAGTTCATTTTTTAACGAATTGTGAAAAATACTGCATTTTAAGTCAAAAATGTCTTTTAATCTAATTTATTTATATGATTATATTATCCTATTAATTATTTTTAAAGTTTAATTAGATTATATTTTTATCATTTAATCCAATATTTTTCATTGGAATTAATTTCACTTTGAAATTGGACATAAACAAATGTCAATCTTTTGATAGTAATTATATCTTAAAAACACGCTATTTGGTTTTGACAACAAGAATTAATTTTAAATTAATTTCTGAAACTTATATGTTTTGAATTTGAAAAAATGGATTTCATATTTGGAATCATGTGTTCCAAATTTTTTAAATCTGTAAATTTTATTTTTAGACATTATGAATAGTAACTTCAGTAAATATTTTATTTACCATGGTTAAAGGGTAAATCTGGTAAATAAGGGTAAAAAATAATATTATAATAATATTAAATTACCCTAACACGTGTCCTAAACCTATTATATGATACATGTATAACCATTGGTGTCCTTGGGTCAATTTTGGGACCTCATGGAGCCACTTGTAAGTGAAAATGAGACAATTAAAATTAATTTAAAGTTAAGGAAAATGTAACATAAACACATATCTTTTAGTAAAAAACATTTTATGTAGAATTATATAATAGATCGTTTTTACTATAAATAGTAATTATAAATATAACATATTTCCTACATCATGGTATTTTATTTATAATTTTTAGACATCAAATAAATACAATTATTTATGACACAATGGTGATGTAGTGATTACCTTACTAATAAAATATTTAAATCAATGAGATTATAAATATTACAATAAATTTATTTTGAAACTTTTTATGCCATAAAATAATTTTATGGATGATTATAACTTGTTATATTTTAATTAATGTTTGTTTTTCTAAATAATAAAGTTTTTATAGATTTTTTAAAAGTCTTGATATGAATAGTTTCTAAATTGACATAAATGAGTTTTTAAAATGAATACTATTTTATTAAATGATAAAATAATCTTAAAAATATAAAATTCGTCCAAATAACATATATGATATTAAAAATTTCATTAATGATCTATTTTTGTGTCTCTTGGAATTTTATAGTAAGTATATTAACCATATAGTATGAATATACAAGAAGATATGGTAAAAGTTAAATAAGTTAACAAAGGGTTAAATAAAAAAGATAGGGATTAAAAAACATCCAAAACCTGTAAAATTATTATTGGATAATTTTATTTCGACTTATATTCATCTTATATTGGAATTTAATTAGTTTTTAACCTTTTAATCTGAAAATAATTTTATAATAAAATAATACTTTCAAACTTTCCTAAAGATCCCATCCTCCCTCTTATAAAAGGACACCACCTCTAACCCATTGCTCACACATATAAAGCCCCTTGGATCATCCAAAATCTACCCAAATAATCTCCCAAAATCCCTCTTTTAATCATAGAATTCTTACCTTAGGAATAAGGCACTTCAAGAAAGCCTTTTGGTTCAAACCAAAGGGAGTTACCTGATTTAAAGGTAACGTCTTCTCTCAAGTTCTTTTCTTTTATTTTCCTTCTACAACCCCCTAAACTCTCTTTATTACATTATTTTATAACAAAACCAGTATCATAAATATACTAGTATGTTTTTATGAGAAGTATTTTTTGGGACCAAGTTGAATGAAGATGAAAGTTTGAAGAGTTAGCTTTTGCAGAGTGTTGTATTTTGTTGTCAAAGGCGATAAATCAATTCACTTTGTAGAAGGATCATAAATCAGACGATGCTTTGCTGGTATGTATTTCACACAAATCATGAGTTAGGAGAACTTGTGATGCAAGCCTTATGAAGTAAAGGGGGAGAAATGATGATGCCAGTCATATAATGTTTTGATTGGAAGGAATGATGCTGCTGGAAGATAGGAAAGATTCAGTTCCCATTGCAACTCTGACGATGCTTAAGCTGATCTATCAAAGGATAAATATCACGATAGTGGGATTCATGATAAGAGCAGAAGAATGGTTATGGGAAGCAGTAAAGAGATAAAATGGCAAAGCAATAGACAATCTGGGGATGGCAGAAAAGCACAGTTTAAGGTGGCACCGTTTTCCAGTGTTTGCCAAATTTTAGGGCCTGGAAATCGGGAGATGAAGAAATGTTCTTGGCAATGGATGTTGCGCATAAGATTGAAGATGGTCTATACGTGAAAAAGAGTTATTCAAGGTCAGAACTTTGAAAAATGACAAAGGAATGGAGTGCGTGGAAATTTAGGCATGTTTCGAGCAAAAATAAAGTGGTGCGCGCAATATTTGCGGGATGCGCGAAATAGTAGCGGGTTGCGCGAAAAATCTGCGGGATGCGCGAAATATTGGCATGGTGCACAAAATTGAGGAATGAAGTTTTCGCGCAAATGATGGTTCGAGATCAGAAGATCGAAAATTGGCAAAGGCATAAAATGCGCGAAATATTGGAGCAGTGCGCGAAATCTGATGTTGCAGGAAAGATTGGGTTTGCGCACAATATGGAACGTGGTGCGGAATTTTGCGCGCAATTGGTGCTTCATGTTTAGAAGGATGAAAAATGGAAAAGGCATGAGGTGTGCGAAAACTTGAATCATGGAGCGGAATATGAAGTTGCATAAAAGATTTTTTACGCGCATGGAGGAGGTTTTACGCGCGAATTAGTGTTTTTCGCGCGGGTTCAAAAATGCCTATAAATATTAGGCTAACCCTTGTTAGTTGTTAATGCTCGACACTTAGAAGAAATCTCAAGCTCTGGTGCGCATAAATTATATGCTAAGTGAGTTGCGCGAAAAGAAAGAAGTTTTCATGAAAAGAGGATAGCTGCGCGAAAACTTGAGAAGTTGCGCGAAAAGAGAAAAGGTTGCGTGCAAAAGGAAAGTTGCGCGAAAACGTTTTTCGCGCCAAAAGGGGTTTTTACGCGCAAGTCATTTGAATTGCGCGCAAGTCACCCTAAAGGCTGCGCGAAATATTTGGGGTCTTCGCACGTATTCAGTTTTTCATAAGAGGGTTCTTACCGGCTTCTGGGTAAGAAAGTGAAGATTTGTACTTCAGAGAATACATCTGTTCAATTGTAAAGAAGCACTGAAACATTGTGTTACCCTATTTGTTCTAAGAGGGAGCACATGCACTATTAGATTGTTTTTTAAAGTGTTGCACGAGTGTAAGGGTATATCCTACTCGTTGTATTCCACATCAAAGGATTGTTTTCTAGTGGATTGTGTGGTACTGGATTGTTTCCGTACCATACCAAGGACGTAGCTACTCTTGTTGAGTAGTGAACCTTGTAAATCTTGTGTTCCTGTGGTTGTGTGTGTTCAGCAGGGAAGAAACTCTTTAACAGGAGGCGAAGGTTGTTTCAAAAAGGGGGAAACTTAAAAAGAAAAAGATATCACTGATTCACCCCCTCCCCCTCTCAGTGATACTTAGATCCTGATTGGTAACTTCAACTGGTATCAGAGGGAGGTTGCCTTAGTTTACTCTTTGCTGAAGTGTTTGAAGAGAAGTTGTGATGGAAAATCTAAATTGCGTGAACAGTAAGGGGATTCCAATCTTCGATGGAAAGAACTATCACATCTGGAAGGACAGAATGATGCCGTATCTTATGTCTCTTGGATATGAAGTTCTTGAAACTACAACAGATGGATTTCCTGATATTGATGACAAGGTCCCTCTTACTCCTGTCGATAAGAAGAATCTTGAGAATGATGGAAGAGCTAAAAATGCATTACTCTCATCACTTTCTGAGAGTGAGTTTTTAAGAGTGAAAGTTGTCACTACTGCTAAAGGCATCTGGGATAAGCTAATGAATATCTATGAAGGAAATACAAAAGTGAAGAAGGAAAAACTACAAATCTGGAGGTTGAAGTATGAAGACTTGAAAATGGGATAATCTGAATCTTTTGGGGAATTCTTTACCAGAGTTAATGACATTGTCAGTACAATCAGATGTCTTGGTGAAAAGTTAGAAGATGATACAGTTGTTGAAAAGATCCTGAGAATTCTGCCTGACAAATTTGATGCTAAAGTTTCTTCACTAGAAGACAGAGATCCGGAAACATTATCTCTTGATGATTTGCACAGTACTCTCATCACTTATGAGATGAGAAGAGAGAAGACCATGAAGAGCAAAGCAAAAACTGATAGAGAAATGTCTTTCAGGGCAGAAAAGAAAGAGAAGTCGAAGAAAATTCTTATTAATGAATAAGCTGGTGAATCCAACTCTGAAAATGAGGTATGTCAAAATTTTGATGAAATTCTATCCTTGTTTTCTAAAAATGTTAAAAGAGGCACAGGGAAATACAAAGGGAAACTCCCTTTGAAATGTTTTGAATGTGGAGCAGTTGGCCACTTTGCGGCTAATTTCCCTCAAAAGGGGAAAGATGCCGTCAGTGATGAAGAAGACAGAGGACCAAGAAGGTCATGGAAGAAACAGGATCGAAAAGATAAATATTCTGGTAGAAGTTAGAATAAAAAGTTCTTTAAATCAAAAAGAAGAAGCTTTTTATCAAAAGATAAAGAAGATGATGATAGCGAGACTGAATCAGAAAAATCTTCTACTGAAAAAACTAGAGAGAGTACCTTTTTTGCAACAATGAATAATGATGATTATGAGAGTAGTAGTACTGAAGAAGAAGAGACTCAACTTGAACAGTATCTGAAAGAAGAGATGAAGGAATGTTTGAGGAAGATCAGAAAACTTGAGAAAGAAAACAAGAAGTTAATAAAAGAAAATTCCACAGTAAACAATCAAGAAGGTTTTACAGATGATAAAATCATGATGGAAAAAGAGATTGATGATCTGAAAAATTCTCTTGAGAATACAAAGAATCGTAATGATCATCTTGAAGTGAAGTTGATGGCAAAAGAAGAAGAGTTGGAACTTGTCCAACAAAAACTGCATAAAGCTAAAGAAATGAATATCAGTTCCAAAAATTCTATCTCAGAAGTAGGGGAATGTTCCTGTAAGAATGAACCAAAAAAGGGATCTACAAAACTTACCTTAAAAGGTTGAAATGAATGACAGAACTTGTTCTGATAAGAACAAGGCTGGAAAGACAAAGTATGTGGTCAAAATCAGCAATGCAGAAAAATCAGAAGTGCATAAAAATCTTGAGTCAAGAAAAGATTCTAATACTTCTGGTAATGTTGAATCTGAGCTGAAGAAGAGTGTTACAAATGAAAATATGATGGTTTCTGAGAAGCGTGTTCACAACTCCATTCAGTATAAAAGTTTCAGAGGTAAATATTCTTTCTATGGTTACTGCTGGTATTGTGGTGGATTCGGACACATGGAAAGTATGTGTTGGTTTAACCAACAACATTACAACTATTCCAAAAGTTTTGAAGGACAAGGATTGAGGGGGAGTCAACGCTTTCAAAATAGAAGATCTCCAAATAAGTTTCAGAAGATATCTGAGAATACTGGTGTGAAAGTTGGGAATAGATTCCAACCGCTGGAAACTTATTGTGGAAGATGTGATCAACCTGGACATCTTACTAAGGGCTTCCTTACTGTGTTACCAGAGCAACAAAAGTTTGTTAATAATCCTCAGAAGACATAGTTTTTAAAATACAAAAGGGACAAGTATGATAAGTCTGAAAAGAAAGAATGCATGGTTCTCTGGACAGAACACATTGATTTGGCTAGGAAATTGGAAGAAGAAAAACAGAAAGTGAAGGAAAAGGAAGAACAAAAAGCACTTGTTGTTGAAACAGCTTTGAAGGCTACCAAAGGAGAACATCCATGGATTCTTGATAGTGGATGTTCATATCATATGACAGGAGACTTAAAGCTGCTGAAGAATGTGAAAGACTTTAAAGAAGGAACTGTGACATTTGGAAATGATGAATCTCTAAGGATCAAAGGTGTTGGATCGGCCATCATTGGAAAAGAAAAGATGAAATCCAGAAAAACACTATATGTTGATGGACTGAAACACAACCTTCTCAGTGTGTCACAACTCTGTGATGAGGGCAACAAAGTGATCTTCAGAAAAGATGGATTTGTTGTAAAAAGTAAAAATGATGGAAACATAGTTACAAGGGGCCAGCGTACAAGAGGGAATTTGTTCCAAGTTGGGGATGGACAGAACTCTTGTTACATGAGTGTGGTGAATGAAAATAAATTATGGCATAAAAGGTTGGGGCATATGTGTCAGAGAAATATGTGCAAGTTATCAAAGCGAGAAAGTGTTCGGGATATGCCTGGTTTATCAAGAGAAAGAGATTGGTGCTGCACTATTTGTGAGAAAGGGAAGATTGCTAATTCTATGCACAAGAGAGTTGAAATTCGCTCAAAAAGACCCTTAGAACTCATACACTCAGATATATTTGGGCCAATGAGCAAGCAATATTCAAATGGAGATAAGTACTTCATTACTTTCATTGATGACTTTACTCGCATTACTTGTGTTATGTACATGAGACATAAGTCAGATGCTCTAACAATGTTTAAGAGTTTCAGAAGGAAAGCAGAGAAAGAATGTGAGTATTCAGTGAAGAAGTTGAGAACTGATAATGGTGGTGAGTATAAGAATGAAGAGTTTGAAAGTTATCTTGAGAAACATGGAATTAGTCATGAGTTTAGTTCACCATACACACCTCAACAAAATGGGGTGGCTGAAAGAAAGAATCGAAGTCTGGTGGAAATGGGAAGAACTATGTTACTTGAACATAGTCTCTCTCATTATTATTGGAGGCAAGCCATGAGCACTGCTGTGTATATTCAGAATCGGTGTTTCTATAGGCCAAACTCAGATATGACTCCATATGAAATGTTCTATGGAAAAACTCCAAGTCTGAAACACTTGAGAGTCTTTGGGAGTCCATGTATTATAAAGAAGAAAGGTGGAAATCTGGGAAAGTTCGAGAAAAGAGGAGATGACGGAATTTTTCTTGGCTATGCTCCAGAAGGAAGAGGATATAGATTCCTCAACAAAGAAACAGGAATAATTATTGATTCTTCAGATGTAAAAGTTGTTGAAAATGCTGAGAAAGAAAAGCAGTCATATATTGATGTGGAAGTCGAGCGGGATAGAGAAAATTTTGTTAACAATTCTGATAATGTTGCAGAATTTGTTCATCCTACTCAAGAAGAGGAATCTGACTCAGAAATATCAAGTGATGAGGATGAAGTTAAAACAAATCATCCTAGGTTGAGGAAACAAGTGGAGGCTCAGAACATTATTGGAGATAAAAATCAGAGGGTTCAAACAAGAAGAACAACGAATGCTATATCACATACTTCTCTTTATTCGAAAGTTGAACCGAATGATGTAAATGAAGCATTTGAGCATCCAGAATGGGTTCATGCTGTGAATGAAGAGCTTGATCAGATAGAGAATAACAATACTTGGGAACTTGTACCCAAGCCGGACAACAAGAACATTATTGGTACAAAGTGGGTTTTTCGAAACAAGCTGAATGAAGAAGGTAATGTAATAAGAAACAAGGCAAGATTGGTCTGCAAAGGGTATTCACAAATTGAAGGCATTGACTTTGATGAAACCTTTGCTCCAGTAGCTCGATTAGAAACAATCAGAATATTTCTTGCCATTGCTGCACAACGAGGTTACAAAATCTTTCAAATGGATGTAAAATCTGCATTCTTGAATGGTGATCTTGACGAGGAAGTTTACATTGATCAACCTTGTGGATTTGTTATTGGGAAAGATGAAAGATATGTGTGCAGGTTGAAGAAGGCTCTGTATGGGCTAAAACAGGCTCCGAGAGCATGGTATTCTAAATTAGATACTTGCTTGAAGAAGATGAACTTTAAGAAAGGGAGAGTTGACAGCAATCTCTACATCAAGAAATGTCAGGAGTTTTCACTGATCGTTATTGTTTATGTCGATGATATTATATTTGCTGGAAATAATGAAAGATCATGTGAAAAATTTGCTGAGGAGATGAAGAAGTTATTTGAGATGTCCATGCTAGGTGAAATGAAGTACTTTCTTGGGTTACAAATTTCACAGAAGAAGAATCATGTTTTTCTGTCTCAAGAAAAGTATGCTAAGGAACTTCTGAAGAAGTTTGGCATGGAAAATTTGAAACCAGTTTCCACACCGATTTCAGTGGGAACCAAGTTGTCTAAAGATGGAGAAGGCAAGGAAGTTGATCAGAAAGAGTTTCGAAAACTGATTGGAAGTCTGCTATATTTGACTGCCTCAAGACCCGACATCGTCTATGCTGTTACTTTATGTGCAAGATTTCAGAGTGCTCCTAAAGAATCACATTTGATTGCTGGAAAAAGAATTCTCAGATATATCAAAGGCACAACAAACTTTGGAATCCGGTATGAAGGCTCTGAAAATATTGATCTATTTGGGTATTCTGATGCTGATTGGGCAGGAAATGTTGATGATCGAAGATCCACATCTGGTGGAGTATTCTTTCTAGGAAAAAACTGTGTTAGTTGGAATACCAAGAAACAGAATTCAGTAACTCTTAGCACAGATGAGGCTGAGTATGTTGCTGCTACTCAAGCTGAAACTCAACTAATGTGGATGAAGACTCAGCTGGAAGATCTACTTGTTGAAGTAAAGCTACCATTGCTCTTAGGTTGTGATAATCAGAGTGCAATCAATCTTACAAGAAATCCAGTACAACATTCTCGTTCAAAACACATTGATATAAAGTACCACTTCATCAAAGAGCAGGTTGAAAAGAATGAACTGAGGCTGGAGTATGTTCCTACATCTGAACAAATTGCTGATATATTTACAAAACCATTACCGAAGGAACCATTTGCAAAGTTGAGGTTGAACATGGGTGTACAACCTCCTTCTCATCAAGGTTAAGGTACATGTTTCTATCCCCTCTCTCGTCTTAGCTTTGGATAGTGTTGTCAAGGGGGATAATTGTTTCATAAATCTATCCATAAGGAAGAATGTATTAAGGGAGAGTTGTGGGTAAGCTGTGAATTCAGTATGTATGTGAGTGAACTATTCTAACTATTTGTTGGAGTGGTTGTAGGAAACAAAGTTGTTTTACAGGAAAGTTTAAGAAGTGAAGAATGCTATTGCAAGAGTGAAGAATGCTGAAGTAAAAGATTTCAAGATGTTCTGAAGACGGATGAGGAGGTATGTTCATGAGATTTCACAGTCACTGCTTTTGGACAGCATGGTTTTGGCTGTCAATAAATCTTGTTTCCTACAATGAGTTAGCTCACGTAGGCTTAGAATTGTTGATAAGTAATCCATTGCAAAAGGTTTCAAAATTCAGTGATTTATGAATCTTTGTTGACAACAAAATCCAAAGGGGGAGATTGTTGGGACCAAGTTGAATGAAGATGAAAGTTTGAAGAGTTATCTTTTGCAGAGTGTTGTATTTTGTTGTCAAAGGCGATAAATCAATTCACTTTGTAGAAGGATCATAAATCAGACGATGCTTTGCTGGTATGTATTTCACACAAATCATGAGTTAGGAGAACTTGTGATGCAAGCCTTATGAAGGAAAGGGGGAGAAATGATGATGCCAGTCATATAATGTTTTGATTGGAAGGAATGATGCTGCTGGAAGATAGGAAAGATTCAGTTCCCATTACAACTCTGACGATGCTTAAGTTGATCTATCAAAGGATAAATATCACGATAGTGGGATTCGTGATAAGAGCAGAAGAATGGTTATGGGAAGCAGTAAAGAGATAAAATGGCAAAGCAATAGACAATCTGGGGATGGAAGAAAAGCACAGTTTAAGGTGGCGCCGTTTTCCAGTGTTTGCCAAATTTTAGGGCCTGAAAATTGGGAGATGAAGAAATGTTCTTGGAAATGGATGTTGCGCATAAGATTGAAGATGGTTTATACGTTCAAAAGAGTTATTCAAGGTCAGAACGTTGAAAAATGACAAAGGAATGGAGTGCGCGGAAATTTAGGCATGTTTCGCGCAAAAATAAAGTGGTGCGCGCAATATTTGCGGGATGCGCGAAATAGTAGCGGGTTGCGCGAAAAATCTGCGGGATGCGCGAAATATTGGCATGGTGCGTGAAATTGAGGAATGAAGTTTTCGCGCAAATGATGGTTCGAGATCAGAAGATCGGAAATTGGCAAAGTCATAAAATGCGCGAAATATTGGAGCAGTGCGCGAAATCTGATGTTGCAGGAAAGATTGGGTTTGCGCGCAATATGGAACGCGGTGCGGAATTTTGCACGCAATTGGTGCTTCATGTTTAGAATGATGAAAAATGGCAAAGGCATGAGGTGTGCGAAAACTTGAAGCATGGCGCGGAATATGAAGTTGCATAAAAGAGTTTTTACGCGCATGGAGGAGGTTTTACGCGCGGATTAGTGTTTTTCGCGCGGGTTCAAAAATGCCTATAAATATGAGGCTAAACCTTGTTAGTTGTTAATGCTCGACACTTAGAAGAAATATCGAGCTCTGGTGCGCATAAATTATACGCTAAGTGAGTTGCTCGAAAAGAAAGAAGTTTGCATGAAAAGAGGATAGCTGCGCGAAAACTTGAGAAGTTGCGCGAAAAGAGAAAAGGTTGCGCGCAAAAGGAAAGTTGCGCGAAAACGTTTTTTGCGCCAAAAGAGGTTTTTACGCGCAAGTCATTTGAATTGCGTGCAAGTCACCCTAAAGGCTGCGTGAAATATTTGGGGTCTTCGCACGTATTCAGTTTTGCGTAAGAGGGTTCTTACCGGCTTCTGGGTAAGAAAGTGAAGATTTGTACTTCAGAGAATACATCTGTTCAATTGTAAAGAAGCACTGAAACATTGTGTTACCCTATTTGTGCTAAGAGGGAGCACATGCACTATTAGATTGTTTTTTAAAGTGTTGCACGAGTGTGAGGGTATATCCTACTCGTTGTATTCCACATCAAAGGATTGTTTTCTAGTGGATTGTGTGGTACTGGATTGTTTCCTTACCATACCAAGGACGTAGCTACTCTTGTTGAGTAGTGAACCTTGTAAATCTTGTGTTCCTGTGGTTTTGTGTGTTCAGCAGGGAAGAAACTCTTTAACAGGAGGCGAAGGTTGTTTCAAAAAGGGGGAAACTTAAAAAGAAAAAGATATCACTGATTCACCCCCTCCCCCTCTCAATGATACTTAGATCCTGATTGGGAACTTCAGTATTATCACTAAAATTACACACTCCTCTATCTAATGGATTTAGAACATACCGTTTCTATGGACGGTGAACTACTGCCTCACGAAATGATGATTGTTCAATTATCTCCTACCTCCTCTCATGGAGCCCATTATGATGGAACTATATTTATATGATATATATTATGTTTATATTTTCTTTAATATTCTGTAAATTTTATTTACAACATACCTTTATTCTTTTCATGTTGTATAAATTTGATAATTTCATTTGAGGAAGTGCGGACTACCACCCCCTCAAAGTGATATGACTCATTCATGTTATACATGGAACGTATAAAGGATGGTGTTAATGAACTTGTGTAAAATATATAAAATATGATATTATACTGTAATAATAATATACCTATGTATCATTAGGTTTTTATTCCTATAAAAATGAGAAAAAAATGAAATTAAAGTATCATTCATGCATACGTACGGCTTACCTTCTCCATGAACAATGCATTTCATTTTTATATATCCAAATGATATGGACTATTATAAATAAATATATACTAGATACATATTATATATATGATATTTAAATCATGAATATGATTCTGGAGATAATGTACTTTTGACCACATGAATAGTTTGTAATTATAACAAGTTCATTTTTTGACTCAAGTTCCGAACATTGACAAAATGTCCGATATGAACTAAAATAATTAACTAATTGTTATAGCAAGGTTGTAAGTGATATAAAAGGAATAATAAACTTGAAAAATGTTCTTAATAAAGTATAAATTAACTTATGTTTATTATTCAGGAAGAACAAGGAACATACAAGACAAGTCAGACTTGAGGTAAGGGGTTTTCATCTCACTTTTTATTCTCGTGATATTCATGCTATATTTGCCACTATTTACTTTTGTGTGGTGTATTTAATTCCCATGATTGTATTATTTATGTAATATAATTTAATTTATGGTTATTTACATCTTCATTGTATGATCCCTCTTTCATGGGGTGTATGTTTCGTAAGTTACAAAATCGGTAAGAGAACCTTTCACCTTCCTCTTTTAGTCAAAGACTTCATTTTGTTATGTATTTTAATTTACATTTTGTTATGCTGGGTTATGTTATTATATATACTTATTTCTATAAATTTTATTTCCTAGTGATTAGATACCCTTTTCTCTCCCATCTACTCATTTTATGAATTTTTAAGTTATGTCGTTAGGCTGCCAAATTTTTGTTAGGGAACTTATTAACCCAATTTCAATTCTTTGGGTTAAACTTATACTTGTTGATTATGTCATGTTATGAATATTTTTGAATGATCTATGATTGTTTTACATTTAATATCCAATAATATTTAGTGTATTCATATTTGTCACACATAATTATGTAATTGATTTATCCTAAATCTAAGGATATCGTCTTTATAAGGGATTTCATCTATATCAATTTACATTCTATTGATAATTCATTGTTTTTATGCGCCAATTAACTTTTATATAGTGTATATACTGTCCTTTGGCATATTATATCATGAATACCTTTATTATCGTGATATTATTAGGTTTTTGTTAAATTTTATTCCTCAATTATTTGTATTAAATCATCTCTCATTTAGTTAAGAACTCCTTAACTAAAATATTTTTTTAAAGATTTATTCTTCTAAATATTTCTCATTAATGTACATGTTTTAAATATTACTTTGGAAGACTTTTTCTAGTATGTGTAAACCTGAATTTTGATATGTGAAAATGTTATTCAAGTAAGAATTATCTTTTCTTTTGTGTAAATAGTTATAAAGAACCAATTGGGTTTATATGATCCTTGAATTTAAGGCAATTACAGGTTATTACTTTTTCGGATGAAAATGAGAAGTATGATATAACATTTGTGGTTAAAATATGTTATGGTTATTCTTGAGGAATTTATATCATTTTTGGAAATGTTAAAAAATATATATAGTTTTTGAAAAAGGACAACATGCAGACCGTGTGACAACCCGTCGTGTTGGACAAATATGTGGGAATCGAACCCCCAACCAAAGTGCGACTGGGATTTATTTTCTACCACTGGACTACGTGAAGTCACTAGTTAGTATGACTTGTTATTTTTAGTTAAATGATTTTATGGATCAAGAATAAGGTGATTTTGAGAACTTATTCTTTATCAAATGGATATCCTTAGTATAGAAAAATGATTTGGTGATTAAGTGATAAAGGTTATTTTGGAAGACGTTCTCTCTTTAGGGGAAACACTATATGCCTAAGGAAAATAGAATAATTTGGGATTTCAATTGAGGAATAATGGTGTGATATTATTTTGGAAGAATCTATGTTTTTATTGTGGACATATAGAAATTTGGGTTATTTATGGAAATGATTAACCTATCATAGAGAATATGTGATTAGGTTTTGAGAGTAGCTGATGTTATTTGGAGATAAATGTTAGGATTTATCATGGAAGACTAGGTGATCAAATACTTATTAATTTTTGGGTTTCAATCATATTTTGTATTATATTGAAGGAATTTAAGGACAATTGTTTATTGAATGGTCTTTGTTGAACTTTGGGTATTGTTTGTTCAATTTTGGAGATTAAGAGTAGTTTTTCTTTTTGTAAAAGATTAACCCTTTTGGGGATTATCTAATCTTGTACTAACCATTTTGGTTTTGGTTAATGTATAAAGACAAGGGAAATATATAGTTCATCTTTTTTGGATTATGTGATTCTCTATAATTTGATTCTAGCACTTTAGGTGTGACCAATTCATCTTGAATACTCATCATTTGGAGAAAAGATGAGTTTGAGGTAAAAAATTATTAAAGGATGAAACTCTACTTGTAAATTAAGTATATCACCTTATGTTTTTAGTAAATATCATAAATAAATTCCTCAACATTATGAAAATGAACTTAAAACAAAAAAAATCTGTTTACTCTTCCTACAGGGTAATCAAATACCATTCAACCCATTATAAGTTTATGGTTTTCAGATCTTTAACTTTATCCTGGTCATGTTTTCTATCACTCTCCATTAGAACTTGACACTTATTTTCTCCTCCATATCCATATTTTCATGGAATCCTAGTATGGGTTATCTCAGGTGACCTTTTTACTTCTCTTTATTTCTTTTAAAGTGATATTTTTATTGACTCTTTTTCTGATGTGGGGCTTTTAATGAAGTTTCCAAGCCCAATTTTAAAATTCCGAGGACATAATTTCCAAAAGGGGGGAAGGATGTAAAGAACTAGGTATTTAAAGAACAATATGTTTTCATATCTATTAATATTTATGAATAAGATATTAAATTTATTTTAAGAATGAAATTTTTTTGATAGTGTACTCAATATGCAACAACGGGTTTCTTTGAAAATCTTATGTTACACAAAACTTTGAGTTATACCAAAAAAATAATATTATATTATTATTATTTTAAATGTTAGTTAACGCCTAGTAATTTTATTAGAAGGAATGAACAGAACTAACTATATTATGATTAAACATGTTTTTAAATGTTTTTACATTTATCCAATAAATTTTAGAGGCTTAAAATAATTTTGAATCAAATTTTAAGCATAAATACTCTAATATTTTTAAAATGTAGTTTTACCGCCTTTTGATGGCGAACCCTTTTTTAAATCTAGTTTTTGTCACTTTTATATGTTCTATTTTACAAAATAAAATTATTCTTTAGAATCGGGACATCAAAATTTACTTTGGATGAAATTTTGGTATTTTTCTGATAAAGTTCATTTTTAATGAATAGTGAAAAATACTGCATTTTAAGTCAAAACTGTCTTTTAATCTAATTTATTTATATGATTATATTTTCCTTTTAATTGGTTTTAATTTGTAATAATATTTTATTTTAATCATTTAATCCAATTTTGGTCATTATAAGTAATTTCACTATGAAATTGGACATAAACAAATGTCAATCTTTTGATAGTTATTATTTCTTAAAAACACGCTATTTGGTTTTAACAACGGGAATTAATTTTAAATTAATTTATGCAACTTCTGTGTTTTGAATTTGGAAAATGGATTTTATATTTGGAATCAGGAGATCCAAATTTTCTAAATAGGTAACATTTATTTTTAGACATTATGAATAGTAACTTCAGTAAATATTTTATTTAGCATGGTTAAAGGGTAAATCTGGAAAATAAGGGTAAAAAATAATATTATAATAATATTAAATTACCTTAACACGTGTCCTAACCCTATTGGATGATACATGTCCAACCATATTCATCCTTGGGTCAATTTTGGGACCCCATGGAGCCACTTGTAAGTGAAAATGACACTATAAAAATTAATTTAAAGTTAAGGAAATGTAACATAAACACATATGTATTAGTAAAAAAAATATATAGGGTTATATAAGAGATATTTTTGACTATAAATAGTCATTAGAAATATAAAAATATTTCCTACATCATGGTATTTTATTTATAATTTTTATACATCAAATAAATAAAATTATTTATGACACAATGGTGATGTAGTGATTACCTTATTAATGAAAGATTTAAATAAATGAGATTATAAATATTAAAATAAATTTATTTTGAAACTTTTTATGCCATAAAAAAATTTATGGATTATTATAACTTTTTATCTTTTAATTAATTTAGTTTTTTTGAAATATTCAAGTTATCGATATTTTAAAAGTCTTGATATGAATAGTTTATAAATTGACATAAATGAGTTTTTAAAATGAATACTATTTTATTAAATGATAAAATAATCATAAAAATATAATATTCAGAAAACTGACATATATGATATTAAAATTTTCATTAATGATCCATTTTTTTGGTCTCTTGGAATTTTATAGTAAGTATATTAACCATATAGTATGAATATACAAGAAGACATGGTAAAAGTTAAATAAGTTAACAAAGGGTTAAATAAAAAAGATAAGGGTTAAAAAATATCCAAAACCTATACAATTATTATTGGGTGATTTTATTTAGACTTATATTCATCTTATATTTTAATTTAATTAGTTTTGGACCTTTTGAAACCGAAAATCATTTTATAATAAAATAATACTTTCAAACTTTCCTAAAGAGCCCCTCCTACCTCTTATAAAATGACACCGCCTCTAACCCATTACTCACACCTCTCAATACCCTTTTCTAATACAACATCTTCCCAAATAATCTACCAACATCCCTCTATTCATTCTAGAAGCCTTACCTTGGGAATAAGGCACTTTAAAAAAGCTTTTTGGTTCAAACCAAAGGGAGTTACCCAATTTAAAGGTAACGTCTTCTCTCAAGTTCGTTTCTTTTATTTTCCTTCTCCAACCCACTAAACTCTATTTATTACAATTTTTTATAACAACAAAATTATAATAAATATACTATGATTTTTTTATGATAAGGATTATAACTACACTTACACACACCTCTATCTAATGGATTTAGAACATATTGTTTCTATGGACGATGAACTACTGCCTCATGAAACGATGATTGTCCAATTATCTCCTACTGCCTCTCATGGTGGCCATTATGATGGCACTGTATTTATATGATATATATTATGTTTATATTGTCTTTATTCTTCTGTAAATTTTATTTACAACATACATTTATGCTTTTCATGTTGTATAAATACAATAATTTCATTTGAGGATGTGCGGACTACCGCCCCCTCAAAGTGATATGACTCGTTCATGCTATGCATGGAACATATAAAGGATGGTGTTAATGAACTTATATAATGTATATAAAATATGATATTATATTGTAATAATAATATACCTATTTATCATTTTGTTTTTATTCCTTTAAAAATGAAAAAAAAAATGAAATTAAAGTAGCGTTTATGCGTACGTACGGCTTACCATCTCCATGAACGGTGCATTTTATTTTTATATATCCAAATGATATGGACTATTATAAATACATATATAATGGATTAATATTATATATATGATATGTAAATCATTAATATGATTCTAGATATAATATAATTTTTACCACATTAACAATTTGTAATTATAACAAGTTCATTTTTTTACTCAAGTTCCGAACATCGACAAAATGTTCGATATGAACTCAAATAATTAACTAATTGTTATAGAAAGGTAATAAGTGATATAAAATGAATAATAAACTTTAAAATAGTTTTTAATAAAGTATAAATTAACTTAAGTTTATTATTTATGAAGAACATGGAACATACAAGACAAGTCAGACTTGAGGTAAGGGGTTTTCATATCAATTTTTGTTCCTGTGAGATTCATGATATATTTGCCAATATTTCCTTTTGTGTGGTGTATATACTAACCATGATTGTATAATTTTTGTAATATAATTTAACTTATAGGTATTTACATCTTCATTTTATGATCCTTCTTTCATGGGGTGTATGTTTCGTAAGTTACCAAATCGGTAAGGGAACTTTTCACCTTCCTCTTTTAGTCAAAGACTTATTTTTGTTATGTATTTTAATTTAAATTTTCTTATGTTGGGATATGTTATTATGTATCCTTATTACTATAAATTTTATTTTCAAGTTATGATAGACCCTTTTCTCTACCATCAACTCATTTTATGAATTTTTAAGTGACATCGTTAGGCTACCGGATTTTTGTTAGGGAACTTCTTAACCCAATTTCAATTATTTGGGTTAAACTTATACTTGTTGATTATGTTGTTCTATGAATATGTGTGAATAACCTATGATTGTTTTACACTGAATATATAATCATATTGATTGTATTTATATTTTTCACACATAATTATGTAATTGATTTATCCTTAATCTAAGTATATCGTCTTTATAAGGGATTTCAACTCAATTTACATTCCATTGAGACTTCATTGTTGTTATGAGCCAATTCACTTTTATATGGTGTATATACTGTCCTTTGGAATATTATATCATGAATAAATTTATTCTTATGATATTATAAATTTTTTATTAAATTTTATTCCTCAATTATTTATATTCATTCATCTCTCATTTGGTTAAGAACTCCTTAACTAAAATATTGTTTTAAAGATTTATTCTTCTAAATATTTATCATTAATGTCCATGTTTTAAAAATGTTTTTAAGGATTTATTTATATGAATATTAATGTTTGAAATTAAAATTCATTTCAAAAGTTTCAAAGTTTTATGGGACACTTTGATTCAAAAATTTCTTTATTAAATGATTTTGAAAATGGTTTGATAAAGAATCAATTATGTCAATATATTGAAATGATATATTGTGACCGTAATGTGGAAATGTTATCTTTACTTTATGCTTGTTTTATGTGTTATGAATATGTTATCATTCATGGGAATTGTTTATGTATACAGGTTGTTTCATGATAAACCTAGGGCGGGTGAGCCTGAGATAGCTCTCCAATGCATTGGGTAACATGATGGAGGTAAACGTTAATGTTTCTCCAAAGATATTTATAGAATATACTGTGATGGGTATTCAACATGTAACTCCCTATGTAGCTATGAAATCTACAATGTAAGTATGTTCTAGATTCCACAAGTTACCTATATGATTTATGATTTCCATGTGTTATTCATAAATCTTATGATTTTGTGTGGTATATTAAAGAATGAAAATTATGATTTCATTGATTTGTATGTATTGATGAACTAATGTTTTATTTCCTTGTTTTATAACCCTTACTGATCTTTTTTATGATCATCCCAAATTTTTTAAATGTTTTTCACAGGGTATAAGGAAGGGTAAGAGAAAGGAATAATTCAAGAGGATTTATATCAAGAAAAGAATTTTTTTTTATTTAAGGAGTTTTATTGTTGTGAAAATTTGGATAAAGTAGAAGTGTCTGATTTGTAATATTTGAGATGAAATGTAATAGTTATGGCCTAATTCTCTAAAACTTTAAACCTGAAAAAATCCTCAATATGAATTATTAACTTAATTCAAGATTATGTAATGTTTAAGGTTGGGGCCTTACATTTTCTATTATAAAGTGAAACTTTATATCAGTGTGCTTTGATCATGAATGTTGGATAGGATTCTTAGAAAGATAAATTGCACTCTGATTATCACAAAGTATCTTTAATGGATTAGAAACTTTTACTTTCAAATATTCCAGCTGAACCTTCATCCACAACATTTGAGTGTAGGCTTGAGTGGCTGCAACGTATTCGGATTTATCTATTCTCAAAGTTACTAAACTTTTTTTTACTATGCCAACTCACACAACATTTACCGAAGAAAAATTTTCCTCCTGAGGTTGATTTTCTATCATTACAATCTTTAACCCAATCGGCATATGTATAGCCATGAAAATTTATTTAACTTTTCTTTTGTATAACAATCCATGTGAAGTTATTTCTTTGACATATCTCAGAATTATTTTTTCTACCAACATATGTGATTCTTTTAGATTACTTTGATACCCAGAACATAAATTTACAGTATAAAAAATATCAGGCCTTGAGGCAGTATGGTAAAATAAGACTTCTTATCATCTTTTGAAAGTCTTTTTGATTCACACTAATTCTAGATTCATTTTTTATCAACTTTATTCTCACTGAAATATGATTTGAAACTTTTTTGGATTCTTTTATCTTAAACTTCTTTAACAATTCCCTGACATACTTTTCTTGGGATAAGAAAATGTATTTTTCTTTTGGTTTAACTTGTAATCCAAGGAAGATCTTTAATTCTCCCGACATTTAAATTTCAAAATTCTTCTTTATTTCCTCATAAAATATTTTACAAACATCTTATATATCCCCAAAAAAATTATATCATCCACATAAAAAATTACAATTAGATTTTTAGAGTCAAAATCTTTCACATAAAAGTTGCTATCAACATTTCCTTTAGAAAAATTCAAAATTCTCAAAAAAATTCCAAGTTCAGAATTCCATGAATGTGGTGCTTGTTTCATATCATAAAAATCTTTCTTCAATTTACAAAATTTGTTTTCATCCTCATCAAGTAGAAACCCACAAGGTTGTTCAATGTAAACTTCTTCCTAAATCTCACCATTTAAGAAATCTTAATTTACATCCATATGATAAACTTTATAATTTTTATATGATGCCACTTAAAGAAACATTCTAATAGTTTCTAATCTTGCAACTAGGGAAAACGTTTCTTCAAAATAGACACCTTCCACCTGTGCATAGCCTTTACAAATAATCATGTATTTGATTTTTGAAACTTCTCCATGTTTATTTAAACTATTTCTGTAAACCCACTTGGTTACGATAACATTTTTATTTTCTAGTCATGAAACAATTTCCCATGTTTTTTTATTTTCAATCTAATCCAATTATTCATTCATATCATCCACCCACTATTTGTGTTGAATAGCTTCTGAAACTGATTCTAGTTCAACTTTTGAGATAAGTGAAGTTTGATTATCTAATCTCAAATTTCTTATTGTCTGAACCAGAGCCTTCTGATTCCCAATAATGTTTTTGGATTAAACATGTTTTTTAAGGTAGTAAATTTAAAAGTTTCTTTCCCAGCTGAAATTTCTTCATCACATGATTATTCTAAGTCTTGATAAGGATGTTTTGAATTACTTTCACCATTATTGAAATTATTCATTTTATCCTCCTCAACATTCTCAAAAACTTTTTTTAAGGAACTTTGATTTTAACTTACCTTCACATCATATGAGTCCACCAAATTTTGTAAATGTTTTTTCCAACATTTTTAACTTCTTCCATTTGGTGAATAACCCATAAAATTTCCTTTCTCAGCTTTCCCAAATCTAGATTTTTTATTTTGAGCAAACATGGACTTCCAAAAACTTTGAAGTATTTCAATGAAGGTTTTTTTATACCAAATTTCATAAGGAGTCATTTTAGTTTCCGGTCTCAATAAACATCTATTTTGAACATGTACAGTAGTACTAACAGCTTCTTAATCATACCATAATTAACTATTCATTTTCACCCTTTACACCACCGAATTAAACTAATTTTTTATTGTAAATTACAATTATTATAAGACATTTCACTCCATGTTTGAATAAAATATTTTGTTTTAATCACTTTTAAAAGAGTAATTTCACTTATTTTTATAATTTCAGTGTAGGTATTGGTGATTTGGAGGGCCTAGTATGAAGTGGAAGAAAAATGGGCCAAAATTGCATGGGATCCATGAACACTTGTCCATTGTTGTGAAATGTTACGAAAAATATGTGCATCAAAATGGGATTATATTTTGTAGACTGTTCCAATTTTTATTTTCTACAACTCTTATTAAGACTTCCTATCCCAATTCAGCTATTAAGTGGCCCAACCGACGTGATCTATCCAACACACTGAATCTACATTAATTCAAAAGTGGTGTGTTGTGATATATCCATATCTCAAGCTGTAGTCATCCAAATGGTGCCAAATTTTTTGTGGAGATATTCAGGATGCGGGGATAAAACTTTTTTATTTTCTTCAAAGAGAGATAAGACTTTCTGGAGGTTGAAAACCATGGTCCATGTGGTTTTAAGAAATCTATGTGCCCAAAACCACGTTCCACTTTGCCTATAAAATGGAACCTTGGGATCCTCATTTAAAAGTTAGGCCATGAGGCAAAGCTATGGTCTTTTGGAGACAAAAAGGATTCATCTCCTCATCCAATAAGTTATAGAGGCCCCTATCTTCATAGGTGTCTCATGGATGAAGGTGAAGATCTATCTGAGCCTCCTCCTCCTCTCGATGGCGAGCTAAACAGTGGACAATCATTTCGAGGGAGCTACATATACTTGGGATGGAGTTATGACACTTTTTCTTCTACTGTTTTTGTGTGATTTGTCTGTTAAATATTTAAATTAGTTTTAGTTTTTATGTTCTCCTCTGAATATATTTATTTTGTTATAATTAAGTGAAAGACTTTTTATTTCAACACTGATTGAGTTGAGATTTCAAGTGGGAATCTTGGGTTGTTCTGATTGTACAAGAAAAGAATCTTATTTCTCTCACATATACATAATAGTTTTGTATTCTTTTTTAGTCCTTTTTCTTTTTTTTAGAACCAAACCTTGACAACACGATTTTTGTGTCAAGGGGTGATCCTTTGAGCATTGTTTTAAGAGGAAAGAGGGAATTCGAGATCTTTACAACCCTCAACCAAAGGATTAAATTAAACCATATAAAATTTTCAAAACAATGAACTATCCAAGATGTGTAGTGAACTTGAAATTATCTCCTTCTCTCATAATTCTAAAACACCACCTTTATTTATTAACTATTAAACTCTTTAAATCAAGTCATTTTCTTAAAAAAACCCGAACATTAAAAGAACTAACATCACATGAAATTGATATCCAACCCACTTATATTCAAATTTAAAGTGAGGCACCCAATTTTGATCTTAAATCCAGTTTAATTAATTTATTACCAAGATTCCATGGACTCGTAGGAGAAAATACACATAATCACTTAAAATAATTTCATATTGTGTGTTCAACCTTAAAACCTTCTAATGTGGATGAAGAACAAGTAAAGCTCAGAGCATTCCTATTTTTATTAGAATACAATGTGAAAGATTGGTTGCATTATGGTTTTTCACTAATTAGAGGTTGGGTGGACATGAAATGCCTTTTTCTTGAAATATTTACCAACCTCTAAAACCATAATAATAAGGAAAGAAATTTGTGGGATAAGGAAATACCAAGGGTAAATTCTTCATGAATATTGGGAAAGATTTAAAAGGCTTTGTTCAAGTTGTCGACACCACCAAATAAGTGATCAAATTTTAATTCAATATTTTTATGAAGGTTTAATTCATATTTATCGAAATATGATTGATATTTCTGCAGGTGGTGCACTAGTTGATAAGACCCCAATTGTTATAAGAACCCTAATTGAGAACATGGCACAAAACACTCAATAGTTTGGTTGAAGATCCAATGTTCCCATTCAAGGTTTCCATGAGGTGCAAAGTACTGAATTCAAGAAGAAGGTGGACACAGAGTTCAAATAGGTAAGTAAACTTCTTCAAAAACTTGTTATTTCCCAAGGTAAATCCCAACCTCATCCTCCATCCACTGTGGAATATGTTCTTATGACACCCACTATTCTGAACAATTCCCTCAACTAAGAGAAACCTCTAAGATTTGTGATACAATATTTATAGTCCACCACTATAACCAACCCTTTAGGAAAGAACCTTATTATCCATCCAACCTTGGGTGGAAATAAAACCAAGATTATAGGCAAGGGGGTATTCAAACCAACCTCAACAACAATAGAACCAACTGGGGTAGAGTAGTCATCCACCACGACCACCTAGAAATACCCAACCACCACAAAGACCTTTCCAACCATCCCCTCCAAAACTCAAGCCTAACCTAGAATATATGATGAAACAAATAGATACCAAAAATCTCCAATTCCAAAAAACCACCCAAGTATCCATACAAGACCTAAAAACCCAATTAGGTCAACTCGCTAACTCTTTGGGGGAAATTCAAAGTCATGGGTCAGGTAAAATACTCTCTCAACTAGTAGTTAACCATAGAGATAAGGGAAATGTTACTGAAATCACCCTTATGAGTAAGAAAAAACAAAAAACCCAAATGACCCCTCCATTAAATTCATCCCCTCCTAAGGAAACCACAATACCAACTGATAAAAATGGTCCAAGAGAAGAAAATCATTGTCCTAACAAACCCTTACCTTTTGAAAGGATCGATCGTTGACGAAGGTGTCTCGCTGCCGTTTTCGTCGAGATCCTTCAACGTCAGCACATCGATCCTCAATTTCGATCTGTCATCGTTCATCGCCAAGAATTCTCTCTAACGCCTTGTGGATTCGGCATAGATTCCTCTCAAATGTTTCCAATGATCAACAATTGCTTAACCCATTAAAAATGGAAACATGTTGTCATTCAATTATGCGGAAGCATTAATAACGTTGACTTTCCATTTTAAAGTTATTATGATGGGTCATTAATTTAGGAAACAGTTGTGCCATCTCCATGCTGCAGCAGATGTTTCCTTAAATGAAATAAAATAAACCGGTTAATTTATTTTATTTTATTTTACTTAAAACGTCATAAAAATAACTTTTTCCTTCGACCCACGCTGGTCGAGGTTAGCCTCATTCTTAGGTAAAGTCGTCATCTCGGACGCAACGGTGCGCTCATATTTTTAATCTGGGCATCCGTTGGGAAACTGTTACAACGGCGCACTAGTGCCGACTCACTTAACTAAAAAAAGTTCAAACCACCATTCCAAGCTCACTGGACCTCAGAATGATGTTTTGTCTTCATGCCCGATCTCGAAATAATCCCATATAATATTTGAAAAAATAAACGGAAAATCTGAGACATTACATCTCTTATAAGAAAATGTCATAAGAGAATCTTTATCAATAGGTGGAAAACTAATAGTAAAAGCATCAATAACTTCAAGGCCAAGAGATAGGAGATAATGAATCATCCTATTTTTTCATCCATAATAATTGTTTCCATCAAATGTAGGAAATAATCTACTATTGATAGAATTGATATTATCCATGATAAGGATTCCACAAGAGAACTAGTATCTGATACCAATTGAATTTCCAAAAGATCGAATAACAACTGAGAAGGGGGGGGGTGAATCAGTTGATCACTTTTTATAAGTTTAAAAACATTTAGAAACTTTACCCCTGCAACCTTTTAAGATTTATTTTCTTATCAACTTTTAGTAAATACTCATGCATGAAAAAGTAGGAAATCAAGTAAAGTACACAAGATTTATAAGGTATGGCCTCATTGTGAGAACCTACATCCTTGCCATAGCCACTCCCGTGGGTCTATGAAAATCCACTATTAAGAAGAAGTGAATACAACTTTTGCCAATTCCCATTAAAAAACTTCTATCTCCTAATAGGAATGATTATACTGACTCCCGTTAGTTTATAATGTTTTCTTATAAAAAATTGATCCAAAAAAAAGAATAGACTTTGTTGAATCTGCTCAACAATTGCTCAGTATGAATCCTCAATCTGATTTGGCTGGAACTGATTTTATCAATCTGATGATGTTGGATCCAATTTTCTCAAAACAATGATGCTGGATCCTAGATCCAATTTTTTTTACTACGATGATTCTAGATCTAATTCTATTAATATGATAATGATAGATCCTGGATCTGATTTTTCTGAGTATGGTGATTTTGGATCTGATTCAATGAATGTGATAATGTTAGATCCTAGATCTGATTTTTTCTGTATGTTAATGATGGATCATAGATTCAACTTTCCAAATACGATGATTCAATCCAATAAATTCATTCTCAATATGAAAAAATAAAAATTCTACTATAATTATCAATACAATTCTTCTTTAATCATATAAAAACTTTCACTTCAAATTCTCCAGTGCTCCACCTTTAATGAGTATGTGAAAGTTACGAATGAAAAAATGATCTGTGGAAGTATTTTTAGGCAACTCAAAAAACAAAGGTGGGAAACTTGGAAACATTCCTTTCTTCCTCAAATCTAAAAATCTCTTAAAATCTATCGCATTTAAAACTTTGAATTTGAATTCTTCAAACCTCCTTAGACTTCTTCAAGATTTACATAAAATTGAAATTCAAGTTTAACCACTTCAATTCAGCATACCTTTCTCATCTCATTACAATCTATTTCTTTCTCAGTTTCATTCTGAACTATTTCTTTCTTAGCTAATTATGATTTTCTTCTTTCTCATATCATTACGATCTGTTTCTTTCTTAACTCATTATTATCATTTTCTTTCTCATCTCATTACGATATGTTTCTTTCTTAGCTTCATTATGATCAGTTTCTTTCTCATCTCATTACGATATTTTTCTTTATCAGCTCATTATGATCTATTACTTTCTCAGCTCATTAAAATATTTTTCTTTCTCATCTCATTAAAATCTTTTTATTTCCTTGTACAATTTTCCTAGTATGAAAATCCCAGTATGAAAATTTGAGTATGAAAATCTGAGTACGAAGATCTTAGTATGATTTTCCTAGTATGAAAATATCATTACAAAATTTTGAGTACAAAAATATCAGTAGGAGTTTCCTAGTATGAAAATATCAATATGAAAATCTGAGTACGGAAATCTTAGTACGATTTTCCTAGTAAAAAATCTTAGTAAGAAAATATTATTACAATTTTCTTCTTCCTCAAACTCAACAACATCTTTTTCTTTCTCAGTTCATTACAATATAATTTCCATTGTGATGAAAATACCATTATGATGGAAATATCATTTTATAACTCTGAAATTCTTCAAACCTCTACACCATTTATTCTAAAGCTTTTATCATGAGAGTTTTTATGATTTGTGAGAACTTCTTGATCAGTAAATCATTGTTTGATTTTGTTTAGAAAGTATAAAATTTTTCTAACTCCTGACTTCACTTTCTTCTTTCAAAACTCTTCAGCAACTTCATTCTTTCTCTGATTCTTTTGAATTCAATTATTTTCAATGTCATGCCGATGAACCTAAATATGATAGTGTGTGGTCAATAATTTCATCTTCCTGGCTTAATCTGTGTCCAGTGTAGCTAAATACAAAAACCCAGGTCCTAAAACTTATATCTAGAATATAACCGTATTACGATGGATTGGGTCTTATTCTTAGAAAATAAAACACTATTCAACAAAAAGTTTAGTTTTCAGCAAATACAAATCTTTATTTAAGACAATTTAACCACAAAGGTTCTTTAATTACAAGCAAGATAAATAACTCATCCAACTGCTTAAGAATTAAAGAATTAAATAATGATTTTTTTTCTCAACCCGAATTAAGATTTTAATTTCATAATCCAACTAGATTAAAATCTTATGGAATTAATTCCAACCAAAAATTTCAATTCCAATGAAAATTGTATAACATTTCAACAAAATTATACCGGAAACTAAATTTTTAAAGAGGGAAATTAAAGATTATGTTCTCAATTAAATCCATAGATTAATTGAAATTAAATGCCTCAAAGTGGCATCACAATCTTCAAACTCAATAAAACTTTTGACCCACTAAAAAAAATTAAATAAAATCTTGAGAAACTAACAATTTTGAAAAAATTTAAAGGGATTCTGATAGACTTCACATTAAAGCATAGTTTAGAATATTTAAAGACCCTATCCTCCACACTTAAAACCCAACTTTGTCCTCAAAGTTAAATTCAAAAGTGGAAGAAAACAAGTAGAAAATTGGCTCATAACAAATTTTCAATTTAGTAGTATTAAGACATGTAGAAGGGTAACAAGAATATTCAAACAACATGTTTTCCAAAAACGTTCAACACATTCCATGAAACTAAATTTTAAACAAAATTACTTGATTTAACATATTTTACACAACACATAAATTTCCAAAAAGGTACAACAAAATAGCATCTTTAACCATTTGACCCAGAAAATAAATGTAGTTTCCAGAAAATCAGAAATTCTAAGAAAACAAAGTAGAATTCAAGATATTAAGAAAAATAAGAAATTTAAAACAACCAGGGATTTTCCCCCACAATTAATTTAATTCCATGTAAAGTAATGAAAAAGAAGAATTAAAATAAGGTAAAATAACTAAATCTCATCTGGTAAAAGAATATTTACTCATTGTAGCTCATTCAAAATTTACTCCCCATATAAACCTTGAGTGAAGTGTCCCAACTAAAAGGTTTTAGTAGCTATAGAATTTAAAATATCATCATTAGTTATAATAAAATAACTTTCAAGAAAGAATTTATCCATAGT
Organism: Viscum album; assembly: GCA_963277665.1. Taxonomy (NCBI): domain Eukaryota; kingdom Viridiplantae; phylum Streptophyta; class Magnoliopsida; order Santalales; family Viscaceae; genus Viscum; species Viscum album. Next base: position 1,663,384,339 of record OY728143.1, on the reverse strand, counting down.
GAAATTTAGGGAAGTGAATAAAGTGTGTTCAGTCATGTATCTTAACTAAGAATTGAAGAACAGTTGAAGATTCAACTGAAGAACTTTGTGCTTCTTGAAAATTGAATAACCTACCACCAGAACAATTTAAACACTTAAGAAAAGATCATAATTTTCAATGAATAAGAGAACAACAGAGAACCAATCAGACATCAAGTGTTTATTTTTATAAAAAAGGAAAAAAATAAAAACAATAGGAAACATGGGTTGACTCCCATGAAGTAATGAGTTTATAGTCCTCGGTTAAACTCAGTAGAAACCCATCTCTACAGAACAGAGATGAAATTCAAGACCTTTTATTTCCCCTCAAAGTAATTTTTAACTCTCTTACCATTGAACAGTAATGGTATATTCTCATCTCCAACTAATTCCAAAGCTCCATTGACAAGCACTTTCAAGATAATAAAGGGTTCTGACCATTTTGTTTTGAGTTTCCCTGGAAACAGTTTCAATCTAGAATTAAAATGTAAAACCTTATAACCAACCCTAAAGTGCCTATTTTTGAATTATGGATTCATGAAAATATTTTGATCTCTCTTTATAAATTCTATAATTCTCATAAGACACTCTTCGAATTTATTCTATCTCACTTAACTCTAACAACCTCCTTTCTCCATCAGACTTGAAATCAAAGTCGAGAGCTTTAAATGCCCGATAAGACTTCTTATAGAGATCTACAAGAAAATGAAATGTATTACCAAAGATAATTCTATACATAGGCATCCCTATGGGAGTTTTATATGAGGTCTTCTAGGCCCATAATGCCTCATCCAAATTTAAAGACCAATCTTTTCTTGAACTACTAATAGTTTTCTCTAGAATCTGTTTTTTTTTTCTCTATTTGAGAACTCTTCTTGCCCACTAGATTGTGGGTGATAGGTGGTACCAGTTTTATGAATATATATATATATATATATATATATATTATTCCATAAATGATTTTAATTTAATGTTCTTAAAATGAGGACTATTATTCGTGATAAAACCTCTCGGAACACCAAGTCTGGAGAAAATATTCTTCTTGATGAAAATAACAACACTACTAACAAGATTGTTTGGAAGAGCGACAACCTCAACCCACTTTGAGACTTAATCTACAACAACAAGGATTTACTGATTTTCATACAAATAGGTAAATGGTCCCATGAATTCTAACCCTCAAACATCAAAAATTTCAACATCTAAAATCCCCTTTTGTGGAAACTCTTGTTTCCTACCCACATTTCCCAACCTTTGACATTTATGACAGATTATTACTAAACTTATTTCACCCTTAAAAAATTTAGGCCAATAAAAACTTGATTGGAGAACCTTTTGGGTTGTCTTATCTCCCCCATAGTGTCCACCCCATGGATAAGAGTGACAACTCTCTAAAATAGAAAGCATTTCCTCCTCAGGAACACACCTCCTAAAAATCCCATCAACACACCTCTATAAAAGCAATGGATCATCCCAAAAGTAATACTTAAGCTCAACAATGAACTTCTTCCATTGATTATGTGAAATTTTTTTGGCATGACACCAATAGCTAAGAAGTTGTCAAAATCTTCAAACCATGCAAGTTGTTTCACTGAAGCAGCAATCAATTGTTCATCAAGAAAAAAATATTGATTTCTATTGGCTCACTAGCCTGAATTTTGGTAATAGGTAATATAGACAAGTGGTCAGATACCACATTTTCATTACCTTTATTATCTTTAATATCTAAATCAAATTCTTGAAACAACAAATTCCACCTCATAAGTATCAGTTTTGAATCCTTTTTAGCCAAAATATATTTCAAACTAGAATGATACGTGAAAATTAAAAATTTTGATCCTATATGGTATTGCATAAACTTGTCTAGGTCAAACATTTCAGTAGTTAACACTTTCTTTGTAGTTGATTAATTTTTTTGGGAATCATCAAGAAATATATTATCATAATAAATCATATGTAACTGCTTCTCTTTTATTTGAACCAAAATTGTCCCTACTACAAAATCACTTGCATCACACATAACCTCGAATGGCAGTTTCCAGTCAGGGGCAGTAATTATTGGTGATGATGTAAGCTTTTCCTTTAGCAGACTAAATGATTCTTGTAAGATCTCATCAAACAAAAATGGTATATCCTTCACTAATAGAGAGAAAAGTGGCCTAGCAATTTTATAAAAGTATTTGATAAATCTACAGTAAAAATTGGCATAACCTAGAAAACTTATAATGCCTTTTACATTTTTAGGAGGTGGAAGTTTTTGAATCACTTCAATCTTCACATTGTCTACTTCAGTAACCCTATTAGAAACTTTATGGACTAATACAATTCCTTCTGTTACCATATATTGACATTTCTCCCAATTTAAGACCAAGTAAGTTTCCTCACACCTTTATAAAATAGTTTCTAAATTTTCCAAACAAATCTCAAAATCAAAACCAGTAATATAAAATTCATCCATGAACACTTTTATAATTTTCTCAATCATGTTAGAAAAAATAGTCATCATACACCTCTGAAAGGTGGAAAGATCACAAAAAAAATCTAAATAGCATCCTCCTGTAAGAAAATGACCCAAAAGGACATGTAAAGGTGGTCTTTTCCTAGTCTTTTAGGCTTTGGGAATCTGGTTGTAACAAGAATAACCATCCAAAAAATAGAAAAATGGATTTTTAGCTCACCTTTCAAGCATTTGATCTAGAAATGGAATTGAAAAATGATCTTTTCATATGGTAGAGTTAAGATTTCAATAATCTACAGAGACCATACACTTTTTTTCTTTCCTACTTTAAATTTCTTCATTTTTATCATTAGTAATGACTTTGAAACCCCCTTTCATATGAACAACATGTACTGAACTTTCCTAGGGACTGTTTGGGATAGGAAAAATTATTCCAGCATCAAGCACCTTAATTACTTCCTCTCTAACTACCACTTTCATGTTTGGATTTGATATTCTTTGAGCATAAACTCTAGGTTTGTGATTAGGTTCCATAGGTATTTTATGCATACAAAAAGATGGAAAAATTCTCTTAATATCAGCAATAAACCATCCAATAATATATTTAAACTTCTTAAGAATAGACAAAAAACTCTCTTCTTGACTCACAACTAACTTAGCAGAGATTATGACTGGAAAGGTAGAGTTTTTACTCAAAAAAAGAATATTTGAGATGGGAAGGAAGAGGCTTCATCTCTAAAGTGGTTCTTATTGACTATAAGGATGGCACTTGGGCCTAGGAGGTACATGGTCCTCAATTTGATTCTTAAAAAATGAATGAGAGCTAAAGAAACCTTCCACTTTATTGTTTTACATATTAGAAAAATCCTCATAATCTACTTCCAGTTTTGGTTTTAAAACATTTATACAATAAATTTATATAAATGTCCCAAAAATTCACCTAAATAATCATCTCTCAGCTCTACCACTTTGCTTGAACAAATACTCGTGCAAGTTTCAACTTGTGTGGTGTTTTTATTTATCTCATCAGTCATGTTTAAAAATTATTCTTTTTCTTGATCAAAATATTATTCAGATTCAAGAAAATTATAAGTTGAAAATTTTCTATAATGTGGTGAAACTTTTCATTTCTCAAAAACATTAAACTCTTCTCTTTTTTCTCCCAGATTAAAAATTAATTTTTCGTTAGCAACATTTATTACAGCTCCTCTAGTGGAAAGGAAAGGTCTGCCAAGAATAATAGGGACTTCCTTATTACACTCCATATCATGTATAAGAAAATTAGTAGTTAAAAATAGTTTCCCAACCCTAACAATAAAATCATCAATTCTTCCTATTGGGTGGCTAATGGAGTAGTATGAAAATTTCAAGACAAAATTGGTGGGAAATATATCTCTTAATATCAACTGCATAAACAGTGAGTATGGAATAAGATGGATGCTAGCTCTAAGGTCACACAGGTAGTTGACCTGTCCACTATTTCCAAAAGTACACAGAATAAAAAAACTATCTAGATCTTTTAGCTTAGGGGGTATCCTATTCTGAACTACATCACTACATTCCTTAGTTAAGCTGTGATAAGAAAACTCCTCAAGTGTTTTCTTTTTTGAAATAATTTTTTAAGAATTTCCAAATATGAAGGAACCTGGACTAAAGCTTATAGAAATAGAATATTGATGTGAAGATTTTTAAATAACTCTAGAAATTTAAGATGTTCAGGCTCTTGATGATTCTTCTTTATTATACCAGGAAAAGGAATGTGTGGAGCCAAATTATTAAAAATGAAGGAATCCTTTCAGGAACTTTCTTAGGTTTTTCCTTCCCTTTATTTTTCATGATTCTTGACTCTTTATCATCTTCTTTAATGGGTGGAATAGCAAGTTTTACAAAATTTTCATTGGGGATGTCCAGATTTCTAGTTTCGGTGATTTCATTGTTTGAGTTATCATTTTCTTCCAGAATTTTAGTTTCAACAGGTTTACGGTCCCTAGGGTATTCTTGGTGAGTTTGATGAACACTCTTAATAGTGATATAGATGATATTTTCCCTAGGATTGACTTCAGTTTACTTGGTAATTTCCCTTTTTCCCTCTGACTTAAATCTCTAGCAAGTTGGTCCATTTGAGTTTCCAGAATTTACATTCTTGTATCAGATTAAAATTTATCAGAATAATATTGAGATTTTTGTTTATTTAACTAATTATTAATCTTCTCAACTTGAAAATCCATTCTATTAATAATTTGATCAAGTTTAGAGAACATTTGGCCCTCAAAGTTTCGTTGAGAATTGGAAGGTTCTGCCCTTGGTTGATTTTGGTATTGCTGCCTAGGTTGTTGTTGGAAACCAGGAGGTACAACAGGTTTGAAAACCCCATTCTCATGTTGGAGTTGGTGCCCTAAAACCAAATTCTATATACTCTATGATAACTTATATTCATGGTTTTTGAATATCAATAAACTCCTTATCATATCATGATTGTTCTTTTGTATAACATTGTATGTGATAATGTCCCAAGAGTAGTTGTCGCACTAAAAGGTCATAGCAGTTCTCTGCTATGATGAGAACCTAGAAGTTCTATGAAACTATTCTTAAATATATGTTCTATAGTTGGATGATATCATTTGAGGGACACAAATGATAAAGGCTATCAGGAGTAGAGACTCATAGAACTTTGAGGCACCTTCTCATGGTGTACGCCCTTGATGATATCTAGTAGAATATTATGAAAATGAGACCCCGACAGTAGGAAATCCATATTTAAGTTTCATTGGATGTTCCTATATGCGAATGTGTGTATTGGTCCTTAGACTTTAAGATTGTTATTAATGGATATTATGAGTCGTGTACTTTGATGTATTGACAAAAACCATGACAACAGATGTTCGTAGTAAGGTAGGATACGTTGGGTGCGTCATGAGTAATATTGCATTAATGAATAATGCGATAAATGATTTATCCCTTATGTTCACTAATGGAAGTTAATATCTCAGTTTCTTTGATGGAAATAATATAGCCTAAATAAATCCATATCCATGATATTCTATAGGAAAGTTCTATTTCCAAAAAGGCAAAGAAAGAGATATCGAGCATATAGGTTGATGGCACTGGTATGCAACATGCTCGGTTAGAGATATTGTGATAATGGGATTATATTACATGGTAAACATTCGTATGAGGTGACATAACGTTGTGGCATTAACTTCTTTCTCTATGGGTGACTTGGCGTGTTGCTAGACGCTGACCTTGGACTTTAGGCTGCTCCGCCTAATGCCACTAAGAAAGAGATCTAGAGGGCCACACATTAAGTGTAATCTCAGTTAAATAATTTATTATTTAATAAGTTGAATAAATATTATTCTCGGTCATGGTTTAATAGTTATTCATGTATGTCTGATTGGTGGTCCGAGTTTAATGGTATAGTGAGAAATAATAAGATTGAATATTATTTGATTAAATAATATTTAATTATAACTCGCAAGTTAAGCGAATGTCAGGAAATAATAATATTGTTGTTATTATTCGACATGGGGGGTTTCTCTAGGATTAATAAAATAATTAAAGGCACTTGTGAAAATTATTTTATTGTTACTCTAGTGAAATAAATGCTTGGTTATATTATTCTCTCATTAGACAAGGGTAAGTTAAGCGATGCTAATTGAGTTGTGCACAACATTTTGGAGAAAACCTCTCAAACCTATAGAGTTCTTTCTTCTCCAGGAATGCTCTCAAGAACAAGAGTGATCTTACTCCACCTGATCAAGGAGAATGCTTTGTAAGAGGTTCTCAAGGTGATTGAAGGTGGACGATGCAAGGACAAGGATCTTTCGTGCTAGCACTCGGAGACTCCTTCAGTGATGCCTGGAGATTCGTGGAACTCGTGTGGATCACCGCTAGAGAAGATCTACCCTTGATCTCTACAACACAATGACGGTGCACTGCAAATCTGTGGCCGGACACATCAACGAAGAAAGAATAAACCTTGGGGGTAATTCTTATTTAATTAAATTAATTATAAACAATATATGTTGATCCTCTTACTTTGTTCCGAGTTTATATTCCTTCATATTATTTCTTTGATTCAATTATGTGGATCACGACATTCATCGTCACATAAATCCCAGATTGTTCATTGAATAAGGAAAAAATTAAAGTTGGGCACCGACCCTCCCGCACTTCCGCTGCGCCCGGAACCTACATCTCCTTCCATGAAAGGTTGGGATGATTTCTATAACCTTAATTGTAATTATTATAAAATGGATCTTCCCTTGGTTGCAACCTAAGTGTGTAACCAGTAAAATTTCATTCTCAGGTTGTTGGAAAGGCATGTTAAAGTTTGGACAACAGGAGTTGGAAGGACCATACATACCACAATCGTGACATTTCTCCCTAAACGAGTTTTGATTATTTTCACTAAAATATCTAGCACTATTGACTTTAACTTGTTGAACATTATTATTCTTTTTTATAACTATTGATCTTCTCCTATAACACATCTGATGAGAATTCTATGTAAGTGTGTTGAATATTTGTTTCAATTCTTCAGCAGTCCTATTTTTAAGATCTCTTCCAGAAGCTTGATCAACTAAAGTTTGGTGATAAGGGGTGGGGATATTGAAAAAGGTTTCTATAAGAAATTATGGAGTACAATGATGATTCAGACACTGTCTAAGAATACCCCTAAATTTGTCCCATGCCTCATGGAATAGCTCACCCTTATCTTGTAAAAATCCCATGATCTTATGCCTAATTTCAGTGGTCATTCTTCGTGGATAAAAATTTCATCATAAAAGCATTAAACAGCTGATCCCATGTATCGAATATTTCCTCATCAAGCTACTCAAAACCATGATATAGAATTTCCCTTTAGACAGAAAGGGAAAGCTCTAAGCTTTAACTCTTCCTCACTCATCCCTCTCAAAGGAATTTGTTGCACCATGCAGTAGAAATCTTTAATGAAGTCTAAAGAATCATCATTAAGAAGTCCATTGTAAGATGGAAACATGGAAATATGAGACTATTTGATTTCATAATTATGAGCCCTATGAGTGTGCCTAATACAGGATGGGTTTCTAGAAACGTTTGGCACCCAAAACCCCCTAAGGACTAATCTCCCTTCTATCTCATTCCTAAGAGTTTGTGAGTTCAAATTTTGGTTTTGAACATTATTCATATTTTCCAAATTTTCTTTTGTTTTTGATTTGTTTTTCTTTTTAATTAATGAACAGTGAATGTTTATTTTAGAAATTAAATGTTCAAATTTTTCAAGCCTTGATCTAGTGTGCATCAACACCCAAATTCAAGATTAAATTCTCAGAGTTTCAGTTTTCATAATTTTTTTACAGATTTTTTTAGAATTTTTTTAGCATGTTGATTTTTTTGAAGATTTTTCTTGACTTGATTTTTTTTATCTTTTTGACTTGGTCACACGTGTCATCCCCGGAAAAGGCGCCAAAATTTGATCGGGCTGCCATTGAGAACGCATCAAATTTAAAATTAATAAACCCCAATTAAAACTAGTACAACTTGTGTGTAGGGTGTCGAACCTCAATAGAAGACAGTTTTAACGATCAGACCAAGAAAAAGAAAAAATAAATCGAATAAGAAAACAAATGAAACATCCAAACATTCAAACTGTAGCAGAATAACAGAAACATGGGTAATAATTTTAAAGAGAACTAAAATAGGTTAAAGTATGGAACTCGATTGACTGATTTATTAAATGTTTCTTTCATTCATGCATAAAAGTTCACAGGAATTGTAAATTTTAGTTTTAAATAAGCCAAATCGGCAAGTCGACCTATGAACAAATTAATTCCACAATCTTTCAACTCTGGAATTTACCGTTCATAAAAAGATTAATAGTTTTCAACAAATTAATTTGTCAATTAATTTTGTTGTACTGCCCACTCAAACAATATCTTGTCAAAAGATTGAAAATTGTTGAAGCGGTTCTTGAATGAATTTAATCGAAAGAAATTTTTTAATTTATTATTGAATAAGAAAAATTGATGAAAGCTTCAAGGATGAATTGAGAGCACAGCATTCCAGAAAAAAAGAATAATGCAAGATTTAGAAAAGTTTTAACCATCCAATCTAGTTCCCCTAAAGATTTAGCCAGAAAACATGATCGGACATTCAATTTTACAAGAATCCGAAACAGAAAAGTTAGGAAACAAGAGACAGGAGAAATGAAATCATCTTTGTCGACGATCTCTTCCTTCATCTCCAGTCGTTGCTCTTTCATCTGTTTATGTTGGGCAAAAATCTCTCAAGGTAATATTGCAGCATTTTTGGGTTGATTGTGTTTGTCAACAAAGCAGGTTTCCATGATAAATTTTGGAGTCCGGAGAGTTTGTTGACATGATATGTTGACAATGATCCAAGAAAAAGGAATGGATGTCTTAGAAGCAGTACAGAAAATTGCGTACACAAGGTGACGTCGTTTCTCAGTGTTTGTCAATTTTTTGGGGTTCAAAATTTAGAGTTTAGCTAGCATCGCGAAAAGTGGATTTCCTTAAAGACTTTATGAAAATATAACAAAGACATGAGTTTCATAAAGACTGAGCTTCGCGAAGGGAGCTTCGTGAATGCGTGAAAGATTGTGACGGTAAGCTCCGCGATTACGATAAGCATCGCGAATGACAAATTTTTCGGGAGCTTCGCGAAGAAGGGAGCATCGCGACGGAAATAAGGGAGCATCACGAAACGATGATGACGTGGCTGGAAGCTTCTAGAATCAGTGGAAACACCTATAAATATGGCTTTATCCCCTTCAGAAAAGTAGCAAGACTTAACAAAGATCTTAAACCACCAAATTTGCGAAGGTGGTTCATACGAAAAAGTTCACGAAGGCTATGATAGCCAACTGAATGTTTTGAGTATCGCGAAAGTAAGGGAGTTCGCAGAGGTTATAAAAACCTGACTGAAAGTTATGTGTTTCGCAAAGGCTTAGTGAGTTTTGTGAAAGGAAGGTGTTTCGTGAAATCTAAGTGAGCTTCATAAAATGAAGATGCTTCGCGAAGGCTAAGTGAGCTTCGCGAAAGGAATGTGCTTTGCGATGCTATTTGAGCTTCGTGAGAGAAGGAGCTTCGCGAAGACAATGAGAATCGTGAAAGTGTTATAAAAGGGATTGCCCAATGAACTACAGTAAAGTGGTATTCATCAATTGGATGAAAGTGTAACTTTAACAGAGCATCCATCTACAATTGACGATCTATTCATTAGTAATAATAAAGGGACCTACAAGTTCATAAACTAGGGATAAATCCTTTGTAACAGCAGTGAGCAAAGGAAGAGGAATACAATGATCATTTCCACCGACAATGAGTCAGAGAAAGAGACATAGAGAGTGACCCTTGCGAAAACAGAGTTGACCCTAAACCTTGTAAAGACAGTAAGTCTAACCATAAAAGTGATCTAGTCCGAACAACATTTTGGCATTGAGTCGTAGTGAATTAGATATATCGACACATTGTTGTTGTATGCTCCTTAGATGTAGCCCAGTAAGGGTGGACCAAGTAAAATTTTGTTTGTCTGTCTGTTTGCTTTCCTGCATTACATTCAAACCATTAACATCAGATAAAGAAGGAAAGAATAAGATCAACATTAACACTTAAATTCAAACAAAATGACCCTTATATATTTAATCAATGTTTAAAGTTTCATTTATATTGGTTTTATAGTTTATGTTTTATAGTCTTTCAAATTCGCGTACTTGAAACATTTTTAAGTTTCAAGTAGACGGTTTTGAAAGATTATAAATTAATTTTTATGAATATTTTTTAGGAAGTTTTTGTTGTTTTCAACTATTTCTTATATGTTTTATCAATGTTTAATGTTTCATTTCTATTGGTCTTATAGTTTATGTTTTATAGTCTTTCAAAGTCGGGAACTTGAAACATTTTTAAATTTCAAGTTGATGGTTTTGAAAACTTATAAATTGTTTTTTGTCAACATTTTTTATGAAATTATTTTAGTTTTCAACTATTTCTTATATGTTTAATCAATGTTTAACGTTTCATTTGTATTGGTCTTATAGTTTATCTTTTATAAGCTTTCAAAGTCACGTACTTGAAATATGTTTAAGTTTCAAGTAGGTGGTTTTGAAAGCTTATAAATTAATCTGTATCAACATTTTTTATGAAATTATTTTTGTTTTCAACTATTTCTTATAAGTTTAATCAGTGCTTAAAGTTTCATTTATATTGGTCTTATAATTTATGTTTTATAGTCTTTCAAAGTCGCGTACTTGAAACAGAATCACACATCGGAAACGCAGAATGTATTGTGCATGAAAAGGAGAACCAGAATCCCACATCGGAAATGCAGTATTGTTTTCAGGACAAACCCCCTTATAAAATGGAGTCCTGGTTAAGGGTATCAGTCAGAATTCAGACTGCTGTAATAGCAGAACCGCTGGATATTAAATAACAGAAAGATTATGCTGAAAAGTTTTGTTATATATATATATATATATAAAACAAAACAAAACAATACAAAAATAATAAAAATAATTTTTTTTAAAAACATATTTATGTAAAGGCGGCACCTGGTGTGCCGCCTTTGCGGTTAATTTTTGGGCAAAGGCGGCACACCATGTGTCGTCTTGTCCTGGGCGGAAAAGCCCCCAAAGGCGGCACTCGGTGTGCCGCCTTTGGAGGGTAAAAAAATAATTTTTTTTAACCTAATTTTCAAAAAAAAAAATTTGAAAAAATGTATAAAAAAAAAACTCCGTAGTTTTGGTATGGTTCAAATCTGGTCGCGTAACACAGCCTAAGACCAGGTTCTTCTTCAATCACAAGCGACAGTTCGAACTTATCTTCAATTGCCAATTTCATTCATCAAACGTACCAGATTTGTCACCTTCAAAATCTATTTTCTTCAACTTTCAAAGGCTGGCTCGACATCTTCAAAGTGTAGTATGCACGATATGAAACCAAAAACAAAACTCAAACTCGGATCTGCCTTCATCCTTCTTTGAATGGATCTCAAACGGCAACGCGACTACAGTATCTGCTTGGGTTTGGGATCGTCTTTGGTGGAGACCGCATCAGTTTCAACAATCCATCAGCGACGGAACTCCGTATAGCGAACTCATCGGCGTTGGAAAGCTTGGGTTTAGGTTGATTTCATCAGATCTGAGGTCGATTCCTTCAGATCTGTCGACGAATGCTCGACGTTCTCATATTCGGGTGTCTTTGAGCATCGTCTTCTTCAAAAACAATGAACCAGTCTCGGAGGAGGCTCATTTCGCAACGTGCGTCGCCTCATCCTCTTCTCCGGCGTCGGGAAGCTTCGACATCATAGCGCTGGTTCGACGATCGACCTCAATTCGGTCGGATCTCAACTATTCTTCAACTAGGATGTAGAAACCTTGGAGGCAGAGGCTCGGTGCTCCTTCGGTGATGGATCGACGACGAATTCTTCAATAAGCAGATCCAGAAATTAGATGTGGCTCAGATATTATGTGGAATCCCCTGCTCAAAATCATCTTACGCAGTTTTAAAAATAATTAACTTCTGTGAACTTACACTGGAAATATAAAGTAAAAACTAAAACAATTTAATACCGCGGATTAAAATTTCACAAACAAGATATATAAAAATATATATACTAAGCACAAATAACATTAATTATTTAAAAAATAAATTAAATTTATTAAAAATATTAAATTATAAAACTTAAAATTATTATTTCATAAACAAAAAATAATAATGAAATAAACGAATTAAATATACAAGCAATAAAACACTCATTAATTTAAACAATTATAACAGATTAATCAACAATTTAATATTTGACAGTAAATAAATAATATCACTATAATTAATACCAAATGACACAAATAAGCACTAAAAACACACAATATTTAAAAAAGAGACGTGACAAAACATGTGAATTTAATGCCACCCCGACCTTGCTTTGCTACTTACACAAGCAACTGAACCACCAACCAAGCGTTGTTCCTCATCCAAAAATGTCTTCTTGAGATGTTCCAAGCCTCATATTCTTGATTTGAACCCCAATTTATGGAATAACCCTAGCTCCGTAACAAAAAACTAAACTTTCTTCAAAACATAGTGACCCAAAAAATGTTTGGGCATTAAAAACTCTCCGCCAAGATGCTTCTCATCCCAGAGAAGCCATGGTGGTCCTTAAACCATCACTCCTGACCTATTATGGTCTTCAATTCATTAAGAAACCATCATGCTCTGTCTCTGAATGCTAAAAATGCTTCTATTGTGCAACTCCAAACACTGAATCACATTATTCACCAAGGGTCAAGGAACCTACTCACTATTAATTCCAACACTGAGACGGTGCTCAAGAACACTCATCTATCATGAGACACAATAGTGTCTTCAACCAATTCATTGCATAGATTATGGTGCACCCCACTATAAGACTCCACTCACAAGGACTGAGTTTGATTCATGGTGCTCCCCAGTATTGGAATCTCCTATAAACAGTCTTCTAGTGGTCCAACGGAACACCATATATGTTTTGAAAATCTCTCTTGATGTGGGTTCCACCTCACTGCTTCTAATTATGCACCAAAATTCTAGTTGGATCTCCTCTAGATGAATGTTCCTAAAAATGCTCGGTGTCACTCATTAACATGTCACCTCTTCACCCAATCATTATGTATTTAATCCGAAAGAAACCATGAGATCATCCAAGAACCAACAGTGAATTCTAAACCCGACTCTTGGTGTAATTCTATAGCTAGATCACCAACCACCATAGTTTTCGTCATGCTTTCACCTCAAGCATCAATGCACCTCTGATCCGACTCACCCACACATCTCTTCAATTCCACCTTGGGCTCAATGCCAATGCACTGACCCCATCCAACACTATATCCAAACATCAAATCCTATATTCACCAAGGAACCCAGACACATCAGATCTACCCACACACTGGCATCATGGTGCCACCTTGACCATCCACTGACCGGCCTAACCACACCCACGATATGTACAACACAATGACCATTCAACCATAACTAATATGATGCTCCCCACCATCTCATTTTCTCCCACCAAACCAAAACCTGATCTCTATAGTCCACACTCTATCCATTACCATACATAATGACTAGACATGACCGACATGCTCATACCCAAGATCCAACAAGAAATCACCAACATTGTTCATTCATGGTTCACCATGAACATCAGCTTAGATAACCAATGGTTCACTCCCTACTATATGGATTCCCTTACAATAATCTTCAAGCACTAGTCCAAATGGCCCCCATAAGTATGCCTATCTGAAAACACCCTCATTAAGAACCAAAACCTCAGTCCATCACACCTTCATGCATCACACCATTACACTACCCCTGTAACACTTCTTGGGTTCATCATCAACCTGTCAGTGGTCCTATACACGCCCCATTCACTAATTCACATCACAACCAGACACCATGCATAACTGGCATGCGTCGTCCCTCACACATTGATACATTTACATGAAAATACATGCCAACACTCACTCTCCCTTTCTAAAGGAAGAGTGATCCACTGATAACACTCTCACATGTTCTCACCCATGATCCTAACTCAATCTTGCCTAAACCTAATGGTGTACACTCCCGTACACATGATTGCAAACCAAAAAACATGATTCCATGAGTCACATCCCATCTAACCTAGGCTCATGTGCCTAACCCACTAATCATGTTCCTCTGGGTTATCTTTCTCATCTAATAGCCCAAGGCACCTCACTCATTCCAGGGGCAACCACATGATCACCCTTCACATGGGCGTCATTCTAAAACCACAAGCGTTGACCCACACTCCCACCATGCCACCAAAAGCATGTCCAGAGTCGATAGAGTTTGACATCAAACTGATCCTGCTCTCCAAAACAAAACTCAATACAAGAAACACTCTAAGTGCTTCACATCCCAAAATCCCAAAGCATTTCTCATGGATTTCTTCAACTATCTGGTTCAGTTAAGTACAATGCCACCAAGAAGTTATATGGAGAAACACCATAAAGGTTGTTGCTGGCACTTTAATTAACTAAACCCAAATTTTATAGGAAACCCATGCCCGTCCTCAGATCAACCGTTAGGCATTCAATGCTTATACCAAACCCATCAGGGTTTATTACTAAGGAAATTGATGCCTACACCAACCCACAAAGGGATCACTGTAAATACCCCTAATGAAGGGATTATATAGCTATCACTGAAGAATTTTTGACACCATGATCCACATGACCTGCCATCAGAAGAAATATCATGGTATAACTAAGTATAATTCAACCAACAAGTTATATGGGAAAATTATATGTAAGTTATTGTTGGAAATTTAAAAATATGAACCCTCATAGTAAAAAAAACCAACCAAAAACAACCATGTGTATGTCATGTGAGACTTACATTCCAAATATGATGCATATACACATTCCTCACTCCAATGGTCCAAGATCCAAAACTATAAATAACAACCTAAAAAATCATCTTATTCAATAAAAAACTCATCCATAACATCACAATATAAAAATAAAACAATAATGAACCCGTGGTAACTAGGGATTCACATCAGAAAGGGACACACTGGTCTAAGGTCCATCCCAAGCTCTAACACATTCCTAATCCACCTGTCTATTATCTACCCAAATAGTAAGATAAAAAATTAAAAATATCAATTTGTGATACCCCAAATAAAAATCACCATCCAAGATGGAGTGCCATATGGACTCAAGCATTTCACCCCATACACTAGAGGTTGTTGACTAGTGATGAGGGACTAATCACCCACTAAGACAGTATCATATAAAAATAGGTAAAAGAAATAGAATACAAGAGGATATGCTACCATCCCCAAGCATCATCCCAATCCCAGTCCCTAAGTACCCATCAACCTACCTCAACCCAATCCACTGCACATCTCATTCCTAACCCGAAAGCAAACATAACATCTGCACATTCACTAGAGTGCCCATACCAGGTGTGATAAATATTTCTTAGTAGGTTCTCACCAAGTTCCCCTTGCATATTCCATCATATGTGTGTATGAATAATGAAGGAAAACATGCCACACATTCATGTTGATGTTTTTTGTTATCCAAGACAACATGGATCCCTACATATAATGTCACTGTGTGCTAACTTGGCCACCATAACACTCTATCATACCTACTTCAGTGCCATATTGAAAGTCACCTCATCACCCCATATTTTGTAATCCAATATACCTGATGCCCAACATGTACCCAAATTATTAGTGTAGGGAGATATATAAACCTATACCTAATATCCATAGATCCAAGGCATAGTCATATGTCCATATCTCAACCCACTGCATCATCACTCAAGGTAGCATCCATCACCTGCATCTCTCATCAACTCATGAACTGACACCTCACGAGTGGTACTTGACCCATACCTATGCAAGGAAAGGCCCAATACCATAACCTAAGACTCAAGGAAAGGGAACACCAAGTATATAAGAACTTTATATCTCTTATGTTAGTCTATCTAGTTCCATCTCACTCATGGTTGGGCTGGGACTCATGATACCTCTCCCCTATCTGGTATGTAATCTATCACAAGAAAAAGAATGTACATACAGATGAAACAACATACAAAAACTTTATCCCATCATACAACTCACCATACCATCCCAGGATGTTAGTCACTCAGACCTAGCCCCTTACCATGAACATTTCTTGTCTCACCCACAAGGGAATCCATTGGGTCCTCCAAAACTTCCACAACCACTTCTCATTGATATTATCTCACACATTTCACCAATCAACGACAACACAACTCATAGGTTCCTAAAAAACATACCTAAAGGTCCAATCCTACCTCATCAAAACCCCTCAAAACTCATGGTCCTACTACCCAGTTGTTTTCCTAATCTATCTAACTCTAATCCCCATGGAAACTTGTTTCTAGGTCCTGAACAATTCCCACACCCTACACCTAGGAACCATAATACACATCCTAAGGTATATCTCTCATCCCTTCACACAAAGGAAACCCCTATATATTATACCCCATATATTATTTTGGGACTCATCCCACTCATAATGCTCATAGAACCTCAGGCCACTCTGAGGAGGGGGGGGGACTCACCAAGCATGAGACAAAAGGTCATCTCACTCATCGCCACTAGGCCTAACCCTATCATGTTTTCCCAAATATCTGAATCACTAGTATATATGAATCAATTCTCACTTCTTGATACAACCCATGGCCTCTCATTAACTCATTCTATACTCTTTTTCCGTGGTGACATAGTCACCGGACAATTCCAAGCCACTTAAAATGATTCTAAGCACTCATCCAACCTCTATGAGGCTCATATCCACCTTACCTCTTCTATCCAGGAACACTCGATCCCCAATTCCCAAACCCAAACCCATGAAACATGCATGTGGTTGGAAATCATGCATAAAAATGCCTATGAGAATATATTAAAGGGACTACCTACCTCCGAAATGGAGTTACCATACTCACTGAGCTCTACTGAGCTTCGATCAATCATGTCCATGCATTATCCAAGCTCACATAAAGTATCATGATCTTATCTCATGTTATTTGAATCAAATAATTATTTATTAACATTTATAATTATTTATCCAAAAAATACCAAATTCATGTCTTCCTAAGAATTCATCTTGAAACATCATTCCATCAAAACTGCAACCAAACACATGCATTTCTCCTTCTAAGCCCTCCTCTATCCAAGACACCTGATATACCAATAACCCACACTCGATTCCACCATGATCCAGTGGAATCTGCATTGAAAATATATCCAAATCATACCAAATCAACATCTAGTAATTGAAAACCAAAAAATAAGACAAGGGAGGGAGGAACATATTATAAATTATCAGAAAACACCTCAAGAACATTCCACCAATATAGGGGATCCATAGGATGAGGGGAGGAGTTATGGTTAAAATAGACTCCTCCTAAGCCACCGGTCCCCCAAAAAACCAAAGGTCGTGACCCCTAAATGGATGGATTTGACACATTAATAAAACATTCATGCCTTATTTGTGATCTAAATAAGGAGTTACCTCTCTAAAAAAAGACACATGCCTTGTTCATGATGTGAATGAGGAGGTTCATGGAATGAAGGCAACAAATTCATAAAAAAATTATGGTGTGTCTAGTGGTTGTAGCATGAATCACTCATCCACAAAAGAGGATGTGGTGCCTCTCTCCTTCATGTCATAAAGCCTTGTACCCTATGACCATCACAGTGTGAGGGCCACTAGGAAGGGGGAATCCCTCATCTATCCTTCGTCATGAAATTACCCAACTTTTTTATAGAGTGATCTACCATATTCTATTGAAATTCTTCATCTATCCACCCGATCCTATTATTTTTCTTACATGATCACCCAAACCACAAGCTGGGCCCCATTCCTCATCCAAGAATAGCTCTTTAAGATGTTAAAAGCCTCAAATTATTGATCTGAACCCCAATTCATGGAATAAAAACTAATTAGTATAAAAAATTTAACCTTCCTCTAAAACATAACGACTTAAATATATTTTGGGTGTTATAGGCATGTAAAACATCTTCTTGACCATTTGAGGTAATTTCTTAGGTGCTTCTTCCCACATTTTTGACATGTAGGTGCTTGATTTTTCTTAACTCCATGTAACTTTTCATTTTAGTTTCCATGAAACTCTATATTCCTTATCTTATCACCAGATCCATGGGAAATATGTGAGACTGTATTCTCTATTTCCACCATAATTTTACATTGAATAATTTTTTCATAGCTTCCAAAGACTCTTATGGATAATACCTTTCAAATAAATTGTTTTAGGGAAATAAATAAATGATAGATCACACTTTTAGTGTTAGTAATAAAATAATAGTTAAACATTGTGAGTCTCATTAAATTTTATGCATAGGTTCTAATGGATTCATACTATTTTTGTTTCATCTTTGGGAATTCTCTCTCTATTTTTGTGTGAATATTTTAGAGAAAATATTTGGTGAAGAATATTTTCTTTAACTCCACTCATTTCATAGATTCAAAATTTTCCCTTTTGAGTCATATTCTTACTGAGGGACCATCACTTTACAACCTCACTATATAAGAGATAAAATGCTAAAAAAACATTCTCATGGTCTGAGCATTAGAGAATGGAAAATATCTTCTCCATTGTATTAATCCATTTTATTGGATTATTCAAGAACAATGTTATTTTAATGATCCCAAATCATGTTTATAATGTTATAAATGAATCTCATGTTTTCTATTAGTAAACAATTCTCTATAAAAACATGAGAAATTAGCTATATCTGGAACATAATGGGTGAAGACTTTGAACCGGCCATAAAGTTCAAGTAACCATGTTTAACCTACCATATGTTGTACTCCAACTGACCACATGAGAAAATAACCTATCGTGTATCAGATAAGAAAATTATGTCTAATTTATAAACTGGGCATGCATCAAAGATAATCCCACCATGTATTGAAAAACCTACCATGCATTGAGAATCAACTTACCACATGAAAAATCAACATACCATGTGGCATGTATGAAAAATTTCTTAAAGCCTTATATAGACCATGTGTATTTATATTTGTAGTAATTGTAAGGGAAACTATCTCCCACATAAAGAGATGTTACTAACATGAGTACAAATTAAGTGACGGTGTAATTTAATGAAGCTATAGTGAAATAAAGTCAAGTGACCACATAAAGAAAAGAAGTTACCACATGAATTCATGAACCTACTGTGTGAATAAATGTTCTAACCACATAAAGGAATGAAGTTATCATGGATAGTTATCACATCGACTGATTTTTACGACCAACCATGGGATCAAGTAACTGTGTTTTAAGTGAATAAAATCCACCATGTATAACTTTGCAGTGTAGATTTATCAAATCTCCAATAGATATTTTCAGAACATTAATTTCAAACTCAGTGTAATTAAGGATTCATTGAATGTTCTCTAATGGCTACATTTGGATAGAGTTCCCTTTAAGACAAAGAAGTTATTGTGGACAAGAGATATGTTTCACATACTCTTATATATAAGAATATATGAATATAAAGGTACACCTATTCTATAAATAAGACTCATCTATAACTCTTCATGATACTCTATTTTCCAAAACCTATTGTGAAACTTGTTAAAGATCATTTTAAATAAAATTTCAAGGACTCTTGAACAATTAAAGCTATTCCAATTGATCTTCACTACATTTTCAAATCACTCATCTTTTTCTATTTCTATTTTAGTGTTTTATTACACTCTATTGATCTATAAACACAGTCTCCTATACTGAACTAGAGAGTCATTTCTATACTCTCTCAAATATTTTCATTTGTAATCACAAGTATAACTGTGGGAGAGGTAGTGTGTGACATGAACTATTTTTATCTAACATAGAACCATAGTGGATAATTTTTTATAACCTTGAACTATTTGAATATGGTTTATTTTAAAAATATGATCTTGGTTTTGGATCAATTTATTTAATAATAAACTCATTGGTAGCAAGTGATTTCCAAGTGGAAGAGATTAGGTCTTGGTTTAAGATTGAAACCCTTGTTTGAAATTCCACTATGTTTTAATGTTTTTTCACTTGTTTTAAAATAAAACATATATTTTTTTAAAACTAAATAACAAAAAAATTAATTTGATATGTGGATTTAATAAGTGTGTTATATACTATGTTTGATACTAGTAAATTAGTTTCAAAAGTTAAAAAGACTTTTCAAACTTCTTTTTAACTAAGATAAGATTGATCTTTTAAGAAGATTTTCTAAAAGATAAAATTATATAACTCTATTATTTTATTTAATAGGATAATTTTAGAATCTTGTGGGATTTTAGTTTTAAATATTTTTAATATAAATTTTTATTTGGAAAATCAATTCACCCCCCCCTTCAGTGTTCCACTCCGACCAACATTTTGTATTTGTTGAACCCTGTTTTTTATTCTGGGTATTTTTGAGTCCCACATCGGAATACCCCTTTATGTATTTAGTATTTTCAATCTATCAAAGAAGGTCTCCGCCTCACATTGAGGTATGGATATTACCTCTCAACATGGTTTCAAAGGGAATATAATCCTGAACCCTCCCTCTATCTTTTTTTCCTCTCCTCTCGGGTCTGCCCTAAGCGGCCACCCCCTTCCACAGCGGATCTCTTCTCCCTCCCGGCAGTTCCATCCCGGCGGATCACCACTACCATCTGACTCCCGGATCCCTGCGCGACTCCATCCTATGGTCTCCTCCTGCTGCCGTCACCCCTCCCAAATTCCTGCGTGTGACTCCATCCGTGCGACTCCCTCCATCCCCAGTAGATCTCTCTCCTGTCCGGCGACTCCTCATCCCGGTGGATCTCGAGCGGGATTCCACCTAGCGCACGACGACCTGCCTCCTGTCTCCCGTAGCAGCTCCCAACGGTCCAACCTCTGGCGCAATGTTGGATCCCGCATCACCCGCCACTGCTTTCGACTCTTGCAGCGCCATCACCAGACCCCCACGTCTTCCTCGGTGACACTCCCTTCCCCGACAACCTCTCTTCACCGGCGGCACTCTATTCCCCAGTGACACTCCCTTCCCCGATAGCCTCCCTTCCCCGGCAGCTCCCATCCTCAGGTAGACTCCCTCAGGAGGACTCCCCCACCTCGACTCCCTTCTGCGTGTGCCATCTTCTCCCTAGACACAGCTCCCGAATCCCAGCTCCCGCCGCGTTCCCTGCCAGCCGCGCCTAGGCCCTGCCTCTCATGCGACTTTTCGGAAAATCTCGGCCTCACCTCCCTTCTCGGTGCCCTTCCCAGATGGCCTGCCTGACGTGACTCCCTGTGCGCGGCAACCCGCGACCCTCACCCAGCAGCCGTGCTCTGTCGCGACGTCGCTCGCCCAGAGGCTGTGCTCATCCAACAGCTCACTCCTGGTGCTCTATCTGATTCTCTCTCCCGGCGGATCCTCGCTCCGTCGATGGCCAATCTCGGTGCAAAACAAACAAAAAGAAAAAAAATCCCAGCAATTTTTTTCTCCGGTCCCGGCGAATCGGCTCACTCCAGGCGAACCGCTCCAGGAGAACTGCTCCAGGAGAACTGCTCCAGGCGAACCGCTCCAGGCGAACCCCTTCAAGCGAACCAACATTCTCCCGGCTCTTCCTATGCCCACCTTGCACCGACTCCCGACGCCCCTCCCACTGTCCGCTGCATCTCGCAGTTCCGGCTTCCCGGCTTCCACCGACCCCACCTTCTACCGACCGCGCTTCGTAGCATCCCACTACTTATAACCTCTTTGGTGGTTGTCCCTCGCCTCCATGGAATCCTCTTCATCTCTTCCCCAGATGATCACTACCACCACCCGCCTTGTCAGTCATGGATATGGATGCTCAGGGCCTCGTGGTCGTGACCGAATGGAGGGTCGTCCACGTCCACTCCGTCAACACTGTGGCAAGCTCAACCACCTGATTGATCGATGTTGGGTACTTCATGGGCGCCCATCTCAGCACCTATGAAGAGGTCTGAAAATATTCCAAGAGGATCCCTCCTTATTAGACACTCTCCCAACCTCTCTGGCCCAGTCTATGGCAGACATCCGGCTAAGTCATGATCCTCGGACCCCTGCCGGACCTGGTCCATCTTCAGCTTCTCTATCTCATTCCGCTGCTTCCACCACCTTTCTTGGTCGTCACTCCTCTGCCTGGATTCTCGACTCAGGTGCCTCTGACCACCTCACTGGTGATGCTGGTATGTTGACCTCCTACTGTCCTTATACCGGTCCATCAGCCACCACCGTCACTAATGGCTCCACTATCCCCATTGTGGGTTTCAGTGCATGCTCCCTGATGTCATCACTTCACTTTCCCTCTATGGCACATGTGCCCCGAAATCTTTTTAATCTTATTTCCATTAGTAAGATCACAAAAGATTTTAACTGTGCTGCCATATTTACCTCCTCTGCTTTTGTTTTTCAGAAGCTGACTACGAATCGGGAACTTGCTAGAGGCAAGCTTTGGGATGAGGTTTACATGTTTTATGGAATGACACCTATCGCCTGCACATCTATCTCTGATCGTGACTTGGATCTTTATTCTCGGTTGGGACACCCCCCGCCTCCACCATTCATCAGCTTTATCTGGATTTCAGACCACATACTTCTTTTCATTGTGAGTCTTGTACTTTTTCGAAACATCATCACACTTCATACATTCCTTGGGTGGATACACGGGCTTCCAAACCTTTTGATATGGTTCATTCAGACATTTGGGGTCCCTATCCCATCTCGAGTCATTTGGGGTATAAATACTATATCTCCTTCATTGATGATTTTTCATGAATGACTTGGCTATACCTCCTTCGAGAACGCTCCAAAGTGTTTTCCAAATTTCAAACATTTTACAATGAAATTCAGAACCAATTTTCCACTTCTGTTAAATTTTTCTGCTTGGAAAATGGGCGTGAGTACCTATCCACCCCTTTTTGGAACTTTCTCCTGGCGAAAGGCATCATTCATCAGACCTCCTGTCCAGATACACCCCAGAAAAATGGAGTGGCCGAGCGGAAACACCGCCATATTTTGGAGACTGCTCGTGCCCTCCTCTTCCACCGACAGGTGCCTCTTAATTTTTGGGGAGATTAGATACTCACTACTACCTACCTTATAAACCACCTTCCTTATTCTATTCTTCAGGGGGAGACTCCTTTTTGGGATCTGTTCTCTTCTCTCCCTCCTCACTCCCTTCTGCTTCGAGTGTTTGGATACCTATTTTATGTTTGAGACACACATCCTAGACTCTCCAAACTCTCTCCCAAATCTCTTCGGTGCATCTTCCTTGGCTATTCCCACACTCAGCGTGGATATCGCTGCTACTCACCGGACCTCCGGAGGTATGCCATCTCTGCTGACGTCTCATTTGTTGAGAAATCTCCATTCTACCTTCCCTCTCCTCATCCTGACTCAGCCATTGATGATTGCCTTCCTATCCTCATCCACCCTCCTCTGGTGTCTCCCCCTACTACTAACACCTATTTTGGTAGGGTCTACTCTCATCGTCCATCACCTGTATTCCCCGCCCCGGCCAATAACACCGTTGTTCCCGCTTCATCCGATGCTCCTGCCCTGGCACCAGAGGACTTTCCCATTACTCTCCAGAAAGGTACTCGCTCTTGCCAGAGTACTCCTCTATTTGTATCTTCATATAGGGGTATGTCCTCTCTAGAGACAGTTTCTATTCCTCGCACTGTGGGTGAAGAAAAATCTCACCCGAGATGGTTAACCGCAATGAAGGGTGAGTTTCAGGCATTGAAAGACAACCATACTTGGGATATTTTCCCCCTTCTAGTAGGCAAACAGGCGGTTGGCTGCAAATGGATTTACACAGTCTGGCTGAATCTCGATGCCACTCTCCATCGACTCAAAGCCTGCCTTGTCGCCAAGGGATTCGCCCATACTTACGATATTGAATATTTTGATACCTTCTCTCTAGTTTTCAAGATGGCATCCATCTAGTTATTCATCTCTATGGCACCTCATCATTGCTAGCCTCTTCATCAACTGGATGTCAAAAATGCATTCCTCCATGGATTTCTTGAAGAAGAGGTTTATCTGTCTCATCCCCCCGGTTTTTGTGCCTCCGGTGACGAGTCTCAAGTCTATAAACTCAGTCGCTCTCTTTACGGCCTCAAGCAGTATCCTCATGCTTAGTTCAGCTGCTTCAGCACTGTCGTCATCGACTTTGGGCTCTCTCACAGTATGAAAGATCACACTATGTTCTACAAGACGACCTCCACTAGTTGTATCCTATTAGTTGTTTATGTGGATGATATCATCATCACCGAAAATGACAGTGACAATGTCACCTAACTCAAGGGCCATCTTCACTAGCACGTCCACACTAAGGATCTAGGTCCTCTCACATACTTCCTAGGCATCGAGGTATCCTATTCTTCAGACACCATTTCCCTATGCCAATAGAAATATGCATTGGATATTCTGCATGATGCAGGGCTGACACAGGCCACTACTATCGACACTCATCTGGAACCTGGGGAACGATATCTTTATGACTCCTGCGAACCGTATTCACACCCAGAGCGATATCATCGACTAGTGGGCAAACTCAATTATCTTACCATGACTCGTCCCGACATTGCCTATGCTGTCGGCAAAGTGAGCCAATTTATAGAGCATCCGACCACCTCTCATTGAGATAATATCCTCCGAATCACCAAATACATAAAGCGATATTCTTCCCATGGTCTTCTCTACTCTAATCATGCTCATATCAATATAGAGGCCTTCTGTGATGCAAATTATGCTGGTTGTCTTGCTACTCGGAGATCAACTTCAGGGTTTACTGTCTTCTTAGCAGGAAACCTCATCTCCTGGCGCAACATGAAACAGATGGCCATCTCCCACTTCAGCGCGGAGTCTGAGTACCAAGCCATGGCCACAGCCACTACAGAGATCATTTGGTTTCGACATCTCCTCCAGGAGCTTGTCTTTCCTCCACAGACATCTGCTCACATCTGGTGTGACAATCAGGCAGCCACCAAGATTGCTTCGAATCCCGTTTTCCATGAACATACGAATCATATTGAGGTGGACTGCCACTTTATTCACCACCACCTAAAGCACAATCATGTCATCCTTAGCCACATCTTGACGGCAGACCAGCTTGCTGAGATCTTCACCAAAGGTCTCCCAGGAGCTCGCCTCACCTCGCTCAGTTCCAAGATGGGCATCCACATCATCTGTGACCCAGCTTGAGGGGGGGTGTGTCTGGTCTTTTTCTTAATGTTATCTTTCTTTTGTGGGACTCGTGTTCCAATATGGACATGTCCATCTTGAGGGGGAGCGTTGAACCCTTTTTTTTATTTTGGGTATTTCCGAGTCCAACATCAAAATACCCCTTTATGTATTCCATCTTTTCAATCTATAAAAGAAGGCCTTCGCCTCACCTTGAGGTATGGATATTACCTCTCAATAATATTAGATAAACTTTCAAAATTGTTTTGACTATGAACAAGTTGTATTTAAAGATGTTAAATTTTAGTTAGAACTAAATTTAAGACATTATGGATAGTCATAGACAAGAATAAACTACTACTAATTGGCCTCCTTATTTTATTTGGATTGACTATCCTCAAAGGAAAATTAAGATGAAAATTAATTTAGAAAGTATGGGCTTTGATATTTGAACCGTTATTAAAGATAAATATGAAAATCCAAAAGATGCTAGAGCTGATCGAAGTGATTCCATTAAGGCTTCATATGATGGTAACTATAAAGTAATGAATGCATTGTACTATTATTTAGGAAATGATGAATTTAATAGAATATCTTCTTGTTAAAATACTTTTGATATTTGGGATACTCTATCTATATCTCATGAGGGAACCTCAAATGTTAAAGAAATTCATTTAAATACTCACACTATTAAATATTATACATTAAAAATTAATCCCGATGAATCCATTTATGATATGTATCACATGATTAATGAAATTGGTATCACTAATCATGCACTTGGAAAGACAATTGCTAATAAAGATCAAGTGATGTGATTTCCAATATGTCTATATGGATAGTGGATAAGAACTTCATTATCCAAATGAGAATATTATGACATCATCCAACTAAATATGAAGGAAACCATTAGAAAACTTATGATGTATGAGGAATAACTCAAATTAAATAAAGAAGAGGAAGGTAGACCAAAGAGGAAGTCAGTATCCTTCAAGAAATCTGACTCAAAACTAAAAGATAGGATAAAGTAGAAAGTTCCACTAATGATGAATAACCTACTTATAGTGATGAGAAAATGGATCACTTAGCTAGATGATTCCAAAAATTTTATAGGAATAACAATTTCTTAAAAAAACCTAACTATGGAGGTAAGTATGATATAAAAGTAAATTAGAGAAAAGAGTGTAAAAAAGATGATTTCACTAATGAAGTTATCTTTTTTGAGTGTAAAAGAAAATGACACATTAAAGCAGACCGTCCCAATCTAACATATAAAAAAAGTATGAGGATAAAGGTAAAAAGTATAAAGAGAATATGAAATCCACATATAGATACTCTAAGGAAGACTCAATTGATTTTTGATTCAAGTAGATAATATAAAAATGATAAGGTTATTATTTTATGCATGACAAACACATCTGAGTTGTCAAATATTTTTTAGTATATCTTATTCACATTTCTGACATTTCTGTAATGAAAAAAATGATGAAAATATGTCCAATAAGGATTTATTTTAATATTTTAATATGTTATAGGAAACATTTAATGAACTGAAGGATAAATATAAAAGTTTAAAGAATCATCTTTCTTTTTCTACTCACATTAAAAATGATTTTCCTATAGAAAATGAAAAAATTATAAATAATTAAAAGAAAAAAATGAGTTTGAAATGTCAAATTAGTAATTAAATAAAGATTTAGATAGATTCAATAATGGTATGAAAACTCTTACCCAGATTCATGGTAAATAAATAGATTCTAAATATACTACTAGAACTGGTTACCAAATAGGAGAGAGGAATATATATAATAATTCATTTGTACCATGTTCTAGTTTGACTATTTTTATAAATAATTCTTATTCTTCTAGACCTAATAAAGTTTTTATTTCTGAAATATTAATATCTATTTATTGGAAACCATTTAAGAAATTTTGGATTTCTAAATACCATATTACAAACCTATCTAGACCCAAGAAAATATGGGTATCAAAATCATTTCTTATTTAAAATTTAATATATGAAATGTACTTTAAGAGTAACAGTATGAATCTATAGTATTTGGATAGTGGATGTTCCAAAAACATGAATGGAAACTACTTTAGCTTCAATAACCATATTAATGTTGATAGTGGTTATGTCACTTTTGGTAAAAATGCCAAAAGAAAAATAGTTGGTCTCAGTCAAACTGGTAACTCTAGTAGAGTTTTAATTTCTAAATTGTTATTTATAGATCAGTTGAAATATAATCAGATTATCATATAACAGTTATGTGTTGATGGTTACCATGTTATGATTGAGAATAATTACTATAATGTTTATGAATCTAATCATGTTTTATTCTTTATTTCTTTCTATAATGATGATGTTTATATTGTTGATTTGAATTCATTATTTTCACAATATATTTCTCACTTCAGTGCCTTTCATAAATAGTATTGGATTTGGAATATGAGACTAGGCCATTACAACCAACACTTTCTTATGAAGTTAACTAGGAAAGGATTAGTCATGGATTTACCTAAAGTATAATTTTGTAAAGACAAAGTCTATAACCCGTGATAAAATAGAAAACATCATAAAATATCTTTCAAGCCAAATAAATTAGTTTCAAATTATAAACCCCTAGATTTGGTTCACATGTATTTTTTGTACCTTTTATAGTTTCTATCTTAAGTGGGAAGCACCATGCTTATGTTCTATAGATGAATTTTCTAGATACACTTGAGATTTCTTTATAGCTAACAAAAGTGAATCTTGTTTGTATTTTTCCAAACATGATAAATCTATAGAGTCTCTTAGCATAATTAAAATTAAAATATTAATTATTGATCATGTTTGTGAGTTTTGAAATCAATATTTTGAATCTATATTCTCACAACATGACTATAGTCACAACTTTTCAGCTCCAAAGACTCCATGGAAGAATGCTGCAGTAGAAAGAAGTAATATAACCCTTTATGAAATTACTCAGACTATGCTCAATAACTGTGATTTACCTATTTATTTTTGGGTAGAGGATACAAATAAAAATTTCTATATAATTATTAGAGTTCTAATTAGAACACATTTAAAGAAAACCCTATACAATTCATCGAATGGTAGAAAACCAAAACTTAATTAATTTATATTTTTTTTGTAAAGTATTTATACTTAATATAAATGAGAATTTAGAAATGTTTGCATCAAAAAATGATGAAAGGGTTTTTCTTAGATATTTGAAATCTAGTAAGTTATATAGACTATTTAATAAAAGGACCAATATTGTGGAAGAATCTAGGAATTTAAAATTTGATGATACTGATCCACATGAGCCTAAGACCCCTTTAGAGACTCTTGAGGGTAACATGTATAGTTTAGATATCAATGCTAAATCTAGTGACAATTCCATAAAACCTATTATTGAAAAATCACTCGGTTTTTAGGAACTGTTTGAACATGAATGCATATAATATAATGAATTATCAAATACTTCTATTCCATGAGCCCTTAGGACTCATAAAGACTATCCATTAGATGATATTGTAATAGACCTAAACATAGGAACACAAACTAGTGATTATCTAAGAAAACAAGTTTAATATCAAGATTTATTATCACACCTTGAACCTAAGAATTCCAAAAAAGAAATAAATGATTAATTTTATGTAATAGTCATGAAAAAAGATCTAAATCAATTAGAAAGAAATAGAGTCTGGGAACAAGTGGAAAGACCTAAGGACTAGCATTGGAACTAAACGAGTGTTTAAAAAAAAGGTAGATATGTTAGTAACTATAATTATAAACAAAGAAAGATTATTTATGAAATGATGTAGTCAATAAGAAGGTATTTACTATGAGTAAACCTTTAAACCAGTAGCTAGAATTTAATCTATCAAAATGTTTCTTGCCTATATAGAACATTGGAATTTTAAATTATATCAAATGGATATTAAAAGAAAATTCTTAAATGGTTATATATTTGAGGTCGTTTTGCGGAGAAACCCATTATATTTTAAAACCCTCACTCTCCAAATCATGTTAAAAAAAAGCTTTATATGGTTTAAAATAAGCTCATAGATCTTGGTACGATAGGATCAACTTATTTTTTTCAAAAAGTTTTTCAAAATAAATAGTTGACCATAATTTATTTAATAAAATAATTCCAAAATATTTTTTATTATCATAAATCTATGTTAATGATATTATCTTTGGATCTTTAATAAATTATTTGTGTACTGAATTTTCAAAAAAGGATTCAAAATGAATTTGAAATGAGTTTGATGTGTGATCTAAAATTATTTCTTGGATTTTAGATTTTCCAAAGTAAGGAATGAATTATTTTAAATCAAAGAATAAAAAATAAATATCTCTTAAATTTTTTTGGTATGGATAGTACTAAAGGTAGTGGTACTCCCATGAGTAAAAGCTATAAACTGGATCTTGATGAAATTGGGGAATCATTTCATCAAACCACTTACACAGGTCACTACATACCTACCATGAAAATTTTATTCAATTGGTTAGTAAACCTACCGTGAGGTTGTGGTTAGTAAATCTAATGTACCTATGTTATCACGAATCCACTGTTAGTTTACCTACCTTATTTATTCTATTCTGATATTTTTTCTTGATTTTTTTGGGGGGATTTCTCTTAATTTCATTATTATTTTAATCCCTAAATGATTGAAATAAAATTTGATTTAGAATATTAATCGATGCCTATATTTTCCCTAAAATCTCTCCCTTCCTTTTGAAACCTTTTTTTTCAAATTGAAATGATCCTATCATGAACCCTCTATCTATATCTCAAATCTGAACCTATAGATAAACTGAATTGAATATGAAATGTAGAGGATGGAGCATGAGTTGGAATTTTTATTTCCTATTCAATCACCTCCTTCAAATAATTCAAAGAAAAGTAAATCTAACCCGAGTGCATTAGTGAAGTTGAGGAATATGCATCTAATTGATCATCTAGTTTCTACAGAAATAAAATTTAATGTATAATGGATGCAATCAAGAAAATCACTGGTTTTGAATGCAATTCAAAATTAGGGATGGGTTTATTAATTTAAATAGAATGGTAAAACATTCTACCTGAATCCTTTTAAGGAGTTATATACTCACACGGAATTTACTCTTAGAGAGAAAAATGATACCATTAAGATGATTATCAATGGTGGTGTTCAAGAGTTCTCTTCAAAGTGATAAGAAAAATAGTTAGGGGTAACACATAAAAGAGAATTTGAGGATTACCAAAGTTTATATCCAATCAACTATTCTATATTTTAGTTTCAAAGTGATTTAGACGAGATAACTGGGAATAGATCCAATAAAAAACTAACTGTTATTGAGTTGAGTGGTGAATATAAGCTACTGGAAAAATTTATCCAACACCTGATCTATCCAATAATCGGAGCATTCAGGATCCTAAGGCACCATGATCAATTTTTCTTATTTTTAATGAAGAATGAATTTCATGTCAATATATGAATATATGTAATAATATATATATTTTGAGTAATCCTGATTTGAAATTTGGTCTTTTGCCTTACCCAAATCTTATTTCAGCCATGTTAGAGTCTAGAGGATTAGTTTCTATGGGGGGATAACTTATTCATATGTATTTTTTATTTTTCAGAATATATATAAGAAAATGAAAATCAACTGGAACCCATGGAAAAAGGAATGGGTGGATGACCTAAGAAAACTATATGAGACATTTGGTTCAGTCTGATATCCTGTAAGACTAAGGGGTCTAGTGGATCTATGTCTTGAACTTGATGAGGTTGATAAGTATTCTAATGATGATGTGGCTATTGGTGAATAATAATAATAATAATAATAATAATAACAAGGGGTTGAGATGGTGGATCTCAATGTGGAATTGTGGGTGTCTCATGAGGATGAAATGATAGTCACACCTATCATGTCTTATAAACCACCTAACTCTCCTTTTACTTTACCATAACATGAGGAAGATATTTAGTATGATGACCTTTTTGACACATAATTATCTTTCACTAGTTATAGGGCTGAGTAGGATGAGTCAGTTGATTTTGATGAAGTTGAGGATGGATCAAATGGATCTCCTATCATAAGAAGTACTCCTAGAAAACTTGTATGATAAGAATTTAATAATGGGAATAAGTCCACAGGATCTGTTGTTTTTGGATTAGATTATCCATAATTTTAGGATGGTGATGATGGGGTTAGTCTAATTATAAATGGTGGACATACCATCCCTTTTTCTTAGATAATGTAGGAGAAGTCACTCATTGATTCCATAGATTCTCAAAATATACTTGAGGTATCTCTTGAGAGACGCTCGATTTAGTAAAATTTACAAGAAATATATGGTCCTACTCCCACCAAGGATAGTGATGAATCTAAGTAAGGTAGTTATCATGGTGAATATGTTGATTTTGACAAACCTATTTTACATGAGGAATAATTTTTTTTGATGCTGGAGTTGTAGATCAGTTTGAAAGTGATAGATTAGTGGGGGATTAAACTAAGTTAGATGATAGGAATTAATATTGTGATTCATTTACCTATATACCTTCTCATATTCCTCCCAAATCATATATTAAAAGGGATGATTTGAATGAATTCAAATTAGATCTGATGGTTTTTTTTAAGGAATCTTTTTTGGTTTTAGAAATTCTTTGGATCCTACTAAAGAAGAAGATATTAGAAGGATAGTGATGTTGGTGATTGATCATCTTCAAGAAATTTTTTTATCTTGAGATGAATTTGCTGATAAATGAGATTTAAGGTATTAATGCATAGTTAGGTTATTTTTAATATGATATTTCTGATATTATGGTGTATAAATTCCAAAAGTATATGAGTTCATCCTTTTAGGCTTCTATATCCATTGCTCCTTCTCTTGTACCTTCAATTGATCCTCTTGTTCAACTAGTTTTTAACGAGGGTAAGATCATAAAACTCATAAGTGATGAGTTGAAAATTGTGTTTGATGAGTTTAAGTAAACCATAGAAGCCATGTTTGAAGGTTTTCAAAGACATGCTGCTAAAACATTATCATTGGTAAAAGAATATGTCAATCATGTTAGGTAAGAAAAATAAACCATAAAAGGGATATTGATTCCAACCTAAGAATAATATTTTAAAAAGTTATATTTAAAGGGTATGCTTAAAACTCATGACTTTAATCTAAAGATTCCACCTTTTACCCATGCTTTTAAATCTTAGGTTAATAAACTCAAGGTGTTGACTCTATTTTTGGAATCTTTCATAGAAACTAGAGAATATTTTCTTCAATATTTAGAGCATTGTTTTCAAGAAGTAACGATTTCAACAGGATAAAGGAACACTTCTTATACATTGGTCATATAGATTTTATAGATCCACTATCCATCCCTATATCCTTAAATCCTACCACTACCTCTTCTACTATAAATCCTTTTTCCTCGACTCCCAATAAATCCATCCAGCACATTGTTCCCATATCTAATTTTATATTCATTAGTGACCCTTACTCCACCTATGTTACTCAGACTACCTCTTCTACCCATAATTTTACATTCAAAGTAAAGGATAACATACTTACTTTATATTTAAGGGATGTTTCAAATTTAGATTTTGAGTATAATTCTTGATAGGTACTACTTGAAAAAAAAAAATTAAATGCTTTTTTAAATATTAATGAAATACACTTTTTATTCTCTTTGTTTTCATTTTTACTATTATCAATTTATATTACCTCTACTCACTTTTTGATAATACTAAAATTGGAATAATGTGTGAGAAATAAATTTAATTTTTTGGAACTCTTTTAATAATTTATAGAAATTGATAAAACTTTAATAAATTGAGAATTATTTTTTTAAATTATCTATTTATATATTCTTGTTGTATCCAATTCATTTCATTTTAAATGTCATGATTTTTTATCATCAAAAAGAGGTATATTGTTGTCTTAGACCAGAAAAACCTTATTTTAATGACCCCAAATCATTTTTATAATGTTATTAATTAGTTTCACGTTTTTAGTTAGTAAATGATTTTCTAGACAAAATTTCAAAAATTGGCTAAGTGAGGAACTTATCATGGGAATAATTTGAACTGACCATGAAGGTCAAGTAAATGTATGGTACCTACCACATGTTTTACTCTAATGGACCACATGAATAAAGAACCTACCATGCATTAGATGAGAAAATTATTTCCAATTCATTAACTAACCATGTATCAAAGATGAACCTACTATGTGTTGAAGAACCTACCATGCATTGAGAATCAACTTATCGCATGAACAATCAACCAACCTTGTGACAGGTATGGAAAATTCCTTAAAGTCTTTTATTGACCATGTTGAATTTTATTTATAGTAATTATAAGAACAACTATGGAATTCATGTAGAGATATACCCATTGTGAGTAGGAACAAAGTGACCGTAAAAAGTAATGAAGTTACCATGTGATAGAGTCAAGTGGCCTCATGAAGAAAAGAAGCTACTTCATGAGGTCATGAACCTATCACAAGAAAAAATAGTTTCACCACATGAAGTAATGAAGTGAATATGGATAGTTTCTATGTCAAATGACTATGCCAACCAACTTTGAGTTCATGTAACCATGTTTTATGTGAAGATAACATATCTTGTCTAAATTAGTAGTGGATATTTTTCAAATCTCCAATGACTATTTTTTAGATCATTAATTGTAAATTCGGTGAAATTAAGGATGTATTGAATTTCTAACAACAACTACTTATGGATGGAGTTTTTTAAGATGAAAAAGAACTTGATTATAGAATATATGTTTCACATACTCTTATATATAATAACAGAGGAATATGGTGTGCATCTATGCTACATAGAAGACTCATTCAAAACTCTTCATGATACTCTATTCTAATGTTGTTATCTATCTATTTTAGAAATTATTATGAGTTGTGTTTTATTATACTCTATTTATCTATAAACAAAATCTCATGTGCTAAACTGGAGAGTGCTTGACACACCCTCTCAAGTCATTTCATTTGTACTCCCACATATGACTTTGAAAGAAGTTGTGTATAACCTGAACTATTTTTATCCCATATATAAATGTGTTATAATATTTTTTTATAATCCTAGACTATTTTAATATAGTTTTTTTGTAAAAAACCCAATCCAGTTCTTTGGATAGTTTACTTAATAATAAACTACTTAGTAGCATGTATTTTCCATGTAGAGGGGATTAAGTCTTGTCTTAAGACTGAACCTGTTGTATAAAATTCCACTGTGTTTTATTATTTTGTTGTCAATTGTTTTAAAATAAAACATTAATCTATTTAAAACTAAATAAAAAACCTTTACATTGATAGTTGTCTTTAACATGTGAGTTGTATACTGTGTTTGATACTATTAAATTAGTTTCAAAAGTTATAAAGAGTTTCCAAAATTGTTTTTAACTGTGTTGTGATCGATCTTTTAAGAATATTTTCTAAAATATCAAATTATATAACTAAAATGTTTTAGTTAGCTAGAATTATTATAATAACTAGGGAGATTTTAGTTTTAAATATTTTTTAATATAAATTTTTATTTGGAAACTCAATTCACCCCTATTGATTATTCCACTTTGACCAACACATTTTTCAATAATTAGTGGATTAAAGGACCCATTAAAGGAGGGTGGTTATTTCCACATGAAGGACTTGATAGAAAGTTTCTCCTTCTATATTTTATTTTTTATCTCAACACGATTCACATTATTTTACATTTCATGAGATAGTTGAGTGATCATTTCCATAAAGTTTTTCACTCCAGATCCCACCCCCTTTTTTTCTTAGGGGGAAAATCACCGCATTTTCCTTCAAACCCATTTGTTAACTTAGTTTCTCTTAGTTCCAATAATTTAATAAATCCAAAATAGGTTATCATGATTGATAAAGCAATAATATCTTTAGAGAATCTGAGTTAAAAACTATATAAATTTGAATTATTTATCTTATGAACATATTAATATAAGATATCTTAATATTAGACTAAGATAATTCCAGTTCACTTAGGGTTACTTATATTGTATTCTCTTATACTTATCAACCCAATCCCCAAAAATAACAAAAACCTACTCTGATACCAACCGAGGCGACCAAAACTAAGCATTCATATATTTTACATACTTTTTAAAATAGATTCATTACATCTCACAAATAATATCACAGTATTTGAACCTAAAGGTTTATTGTATTTGGATACTATACACATAATCAAAATATTTCACATACATCAATATCTCCCATAAATTTCTTTCACACATAGTACCCTTCTACACATATCATACTTAATACCCTTCTTCATAACCTGGGAAAATGGAAATATAGAAAAAGGTGAGCTCAGATACTCAGTAAGGGTAAAAATGGGAGATAACATTTTAAGATCATAAGTTACTATAACATTACCATAATTTTTTGATAACATAATCAAGGTACATTTTCATAGAATATGAAAATCATACACATAAGTAACATTCATAAATCCTAAGTCATGGAATAAGGTTTAAGTATAAAAATAATACACGAGTCAAGTGAGTCAACAATCACGATGTATGAAATCATATCACATGCATACAATTGTAGAAAAAACATATATATATGAAATCACAACATAATGGAGTAGAAATCACTACAAGTTTCCCATAATATAATGGAGTAGGATTCACTACATGATTTCCATAGTGGGGAGAGAATCAATACTCATTTCTCATAATTATATCATGAGATATAAAACCACAAACAATGAATTATATGGATATATTAGACCTCACCCATCAACATCCATACATATGAGTTCCATAAGATCTTGGAAATAATCATAATTTCATTATAGCTCAGTTAACTCATGGAAATAAATGGGTTTCATGAAAACATCCATAAAGAATCATTAGAAGACATTTAGAGGAAGAAGTGGATGGAATCATAATATCATATTTCCAATGAATAATAAAAAAATCCTGAAATTATGTTGACATATATAAAATTTAATTTTATAAAAACATTAAAAATATTCTTTTAAAAACAATAATGAGTATCATTTTCTTTTGGTAACTTTTAAATAACTAAAAATTCTTAAAACACTGGTAATTGGATTTTCATTAAAAAACATGAAAACATGTAAAGTAATATTGATAAAAAATAATGGTTATGATGGTAGGAAAATGTTTTCAAGCAGTAATGATTAAAAAACGTTATTTATACACCTTTACAAACAAAGTAAAAAATTAACTATGGGGAAAAAGTTAAAAAGATTCATTCTTAAAACTTTCTAAAGAAGGTAAAATATAGTTGAAAATGAAATTAAAAAATATTTTATCTATATATAGAAACATTTATAAAATAATATAAATATTATATATATGGAGGAAAAATATTTGTGTAAAAGACTTCAAAGTTTTAAAATGATTATTTTAAAGAAAACCACTTATGCATTTTAAAATAAAAACCCCATTTATAGAAAAAAATTGATAAGGAATTGATATACTATTAATATAAATATTTTCATGTTAAAATAATTCAAAAAAGTTTTAGGTACACCATATAAATAAAAATAGATTTGTAATTTGAAACATGTCTCAAAGAAAGAAACAAAGAAGAGAAACCCATACCTCAAGTCCCGACCTGCTTGGGGCATGTGTCCTACCTCAAAAATAACCAAATTAAATTTGTTAAATAATTTACTCAGAAACTTTTGTTTGTTATATTTAATTTTTTAAGGTTAATTTATTTTCATATGTCATTTATTTATTTTATTGTTTGTTCTCTCATTGGCCACTAGGGTTGTTCGATCAATTTTTCAAAACTGATTAAGTATGTTGACCATGGTAACAGTTGTTATGAAATTGTTTCATCATCTCCAAAATTCATAGAAATATTTCCTTTATCATTATAGTAGAACAAAATTTATACATCTCAATAGTTTGTTCAAAATATATTCAAATTAAGAAAAATGTATTGGTATTCTAGTTTTAGGTGGTTAAATTTCAAAATATCCATTTAATATTTTTTTAATATAATTAAAAAAATTCATTTTAAAAACCTTAATAATATTATAAATATAATATTTATTAATTAAATTCATTTTTATAACCATCCATTTAAGGTATAAATGGAAAATGAAATATGTCATTCATAGAGGTGGTAGTCTGCATGCATGTGCGAGTAGCGTATTCAATTTCTAAAAAATATAAAGAAGGTGGATAATGAATATTAAATATATATAGTAATATTTAAGTATAATAATTATATAGATTTAATTATATTAGGATGGTTATAAATGAGTTTAAGGAGGTTATGGAAGAAAGAAACATGAAATAATTCTACAAATACATTTACCTCTTTATTGGGTTGTAGCGACTCAAATTTTACATTTAAGAATTTGGAATAATTATAGGAATGATTTCAAAGCTTGGAGATGAATTGGAAAAGGATTCCAGGGCTCAGGGATCATTGGCGTGGTAATATTAAATATATCAAATATATCTTATCATGTGCGTGTAGTTTTCTAGTAAAAGTGAAATAAATCATGTGAAGAGTCTTGCATCATAAATCTGAGACCGTGGTTAGATCTGGAATGTATTTTTTACTCTAGATATGACATAAAGTTTTTTTGAGTTGGTTTCTTGGTTGAGGGTGAGTTTTCAGGGTGTCAAATAGAGAGTTTCTAATTTAATAAAATTAAATTAATGACCCTCTCCCCCCAATTGGGTCTCACACATGGAAGGATAGAAGGATCCCCCCTTGTGAGATGGATGAACTAAGGTTGAACCAAGGATATGAGGTGCCACCTATCCCTGTTTTTGACTATGATCATCACCATATCGAGCTGTAGTGGCTTCTAAGCATTGTTATGGACACGAAGCTTCAACATTTCTCCATGAGGTAGGTGGATTTACAATATTTACATCATAATCCTCATTTGATGTGTTTTTAAGGTTTTATAGACCTATTATGATTTCTAGAGATCCCCTGTGGATAAATCTGTGGTTTTAGGTGGAAATCAATGAGTCTCAGGCATCTTGTAGGGAATTATTAATCGGAATTCCCAATCACACGACGTGTAGTGAAGGAGCACGCACAATGTGTTTTTAATTTTTAGTGAAGATGAACTTTGGGGACTACACTCCGTGTATTGGGGGTACACACCATGTATTGAACGCAAGTTGTGTGGCTGAGGGACATGACCATACATGTTGTGTCAAGGGACATGGCCATGTGGATGTACATGACTATGTACATGGGCATGGGGTGATGGACGTGGTAATAGGATGAGGACATGGAAAAGTGGTCAGGTAGAAATGAAACACCATGTAGTGAGGGTATAGTCCATGTGGAGTGACATGTCACACCAACCGTGTATGGGAGAGAACACACCTAGGAGATCAGATGGGGTCACACACCGTGTGACATGAGGTTCACACTTTGCATATACCCAAATACATGCTGAGTATCATGAGAGAACATAGATAGGGTTCAAGTTAGAGAGTAACATCATGTAATATGGGTACATACTATGTACTCCCCTTAGAGACACCTCTCTCATCCATATCCATCTTTAGGACTCAGCTGGAGGCCCATGAGTAGCCTATACTGGGTAGTTTTTCATGCTAGATACGACGATGGCCATGGTTTTGGCGTGTAAAATGCGACGTGAGGTGAGGTTATTGGGTCACTTTATATAAATTTATAGACCAATATTGGATGTGTGGTTTCCCTTAGTCTCTCCCTATAAGGATACAGTGTGGCATTGCATCCTCAGTACAGGATTGTGATCCCCTTGATAGGATGAGCTTGAATAGAGTTGGTGTATCCCTCTGGGAGGTAGGGGAAGTGATTCCATATCTATTAGTCTATCATAGTAGGGTTTTCTGAATATTTTTATAGAATATCCCTTACATAGAGGGCAGGTTTTAGTAAGGTTTGTAGTATCTTTGTGAGTATGATCCCCAACTCGGTGTTTGGTTCCAGTGGGGTTCATGGTATCATTGAGAGTATAATCCCTTACATGGAAGTTGGATCCATATTTGGGTTTATGGTATCTCCTAGTAGTCCTGGGCATGACCCCCTATCTGCATATCATATATTGATACTCAGTAGGGTTTGTGATGTCCCCCAGTAGTCTTGGGTGCAATCCCCTTTCTAAGAATTATAATCTTTGGAGTTCTAGATTGGATTTGTGGTGTCCCCCATTCGAGATGGGTGTGGTACCCTTTTTGAGTGATGAGATATTCTAGGTTTCTAGTAGGGTTTAGTAGTCCCTCTTTAAGGATGGGTAGGATTCCCTATATGAGTATCAGGATCTAATGAGTGAAAACATTACTTTATTCATAGAGATACCAAATGAGAGTGTTCACTTGGGTGTATTCCATATGGGATGTTAGTGATGTTCCATTAGCTCAACGATATTAGATGGAATGCGTTCTCTTAGATGAGTGTCATTAGGTATGGAAGAGTTGTTCCTGATGGAGTGATATATCTTGGTTGTTCCATTAAGGATGGAATTAGAGTTCTTAACGAGTAATATCTCTTAGATGAGTTCCATCTTGGATGGAAAGGATCATGGAGTGAGTGATCCTAAATGAATGTTATCATAGAGCCTCAAGTAGAATCATGTAGTTGGTTGTGAGGTTGGTACCTCTGAGACTTGGAGTTTGAGATGAGTATATTTGGGTAATTCTAGGATTCCATGTGGTGTTGTCACATGTATTGATGAACACACTATGTGTATTAAGATAACCAGTCATTTATAGATGAAGAGTGGTTGAGATGGATTTTATTGTTCCCTATCACTTAGGTTCCTTCTAGCTTGGATCGATCAGACTATTTCCTTTTAGTTTACTACTTTTATTTTGGTTTTGTTTCACCAACTGTGTATTATTATACTCACCCCTACATGATATTTTCCCACACATTTCATGTCTTTTATAGATGACAAGATTTTTGACAGAGTCCCAGGAGGACCTGGGGTAAGAAAATCATAGTGATCTTGATAGGATGAGGTGTATACTGGTTCTTGGCTGAGGTGTGTTCTAGTAGTTACATTTTATAACACTCCCCTCCTTAACATGCCAGACGCTTTTACAATTTTTGGTGGGATTTTATTTTCCCCATTTTATACATTTGGTACATTTTTGTACTTTTATTGTGGGATACATGTATGCATGTTTTTTTATTTTAGTTATAATTATCTATGCACTATTTCATGGTGATGGTTGTGGGTTCATGCATACAGGTGCCTTAGGATAAGACCTCTTATGTGTGTGATGTGTTTACTCAACACTAGTCACCATCCCCTGGCCTATTGGAGGCGAGCTTGGGGTAGTTGCTGCTCAGACCCCAATGGGTCTGGTCATGAAAGAATGGTATCAGAGGAGTTAAAACCTTAGGGTCAGAGTTAGGATTTTTCTAGCTATGGGCTTGGTTTAAATTTTATGGTGATAATATTAAAGCGTCTCGAGTTCGAATTTCAAGCTATGGAATCCAATGTTAGTGCTGTGACCGACATATCCATTCACTATGTCTCTAATACCCTTCTTGTTAACTTGGAACATTTGGGCACTGTTTATAGGTAAATCATGGTACATGAATCATATAGGAACAAGTTGTGGGTTTTATGTCCTTCTTGAGTAAGATCCCCAGATATACTCTTTGAATGTGGTTCATCTTTATTATATATCAAGATTCCTCCATGACGACATCCATAGAAGATTCCACATAGGGATTGTGATGAAAATCCACACAATGATGGGACTTCAGTGTAGAGAATTTCATAGGATGTGATACATCTAGATTTTCCACTAGTTGAACCACCATCTATTGAGTAACATGTTATTCTAGAATTTTAGGTCAAGGATGCGCATAGGATGAGTGAACTGCATGATTCCTAGAGGCTGTGACCTCTGAGGTATTTGAGTGAGCCAAACCCCCAGGCAGCTAATGACTAGCTTGAGGAAGTCACGTGTGTTTTCCAACTTGTGAATACACCTCTCGATCAGATGGTGGTCCTAGCGGTGAGTCTTCTGTGGGGTTCATTCAAACGATGAGGGAGTCTGGGGACACATAACCATGATGATATGATCCTAACTTGGATAGAGTTAGATAGGATCTTCAGGGAATAATTTTATCCAACCATATTGATAAAAATGTATATCCACGAGCTTCTATAACTTTAGAAGGATATCATGACTGTGGAAGAGTATTTGGTGAGGTTCACATAACATTCAAAATACTACTTAGATATGGTTTGATATCTATTTTTTAGTTTATGGAACTTTGAGTATATATTACATCGAGGTATCAGGGATTTAGTGACATCACTTTACATTCCCACTTTTTCTAGAGTGCTTGAGTGGGCCTTGGTGGTGGAAGGATTTCTAGATGTGAAAAATTCGATTGTTGGTGCTGGGAATAAAAGAAATGAGACCTCAGAATCAAGTAGCTGATGGTAGGATCAGGGATCCTGACATGTGTGATGCTTTAGGAGACAATACTAGGATGGAGATACTATGGCTCATGGCTCCCTATTTGGATCTAGTTAGCTGTGTGAGAGGTGGTGTTTTTATTATAACGGATGGGGAAATATCATATGATATTTTCTGAACCACCATGATTCTGAGAGGGAGATGGTCTATGGAACTCCATGAAAGATATAGGATCATGATGTTATTTATGGAAATGGATGTGGTAGAGGAGTGGGGAAAGTACTAGGAGGTGGTAGACGATTCAATATGCTGCCACATCCACCCCAGGTGGTCTACACTAGGCTTAGGGAGCTAGAGGATGGGGGAAAGGATAGCTGCAAGACACACATGCCTATAACCCTAAGGCTCTAAGGATGATTATAGGTACATAATTTTACATTTCTAATTTTCCAGTAGTATTATTAGACACTATTGTGAGGTACTCTATTCTTTCTACATATTGCTTGAGGTTTATCCAGGGTAATACGGGGCATTGGTTGAACCCTATATTGGTGATGTTTGATGTAGCTTCAAACTCACGAGGAAAAGGGTTACTTCCCCCCACTAAGATGAATTCTTATTAGGTGATACAAAACTATGTGGGTGAGTCAGTTCGGCCTAAAGAGGATAAAATCAATGTGTGGTAGATGAGTTCCTTTGACTTGTGTGTTTGAGGTGGAGTTCT
Organism: Viscum album; assembly: GCA_963277665.1. NCBI lineage: Eukaryota > Viridiplantae > Streptophyta > Magnoliopsida > Santalales > Viscaceae > Viscum > Viscum album. The sequence goes on along the minus strand of OY728143.1, from coordinate 1,663,342,003 downwards.
GTGTTGAAGTGTTGGAGCAGGACCTAATGATACCGTTGGATCATTTTTTCTCAACCCTTATGTTGGGGAATCTTATAAAGAGAATCAATGACTACACACTTTTATCATAATTTTCAACTAACTCTAGGAAGATAACGACTCACATAGAAACTTTTAGTAGTGGCAAGGAGACCCTGTGATGATATTCTTTGGTGTAAATTAGTTTCTTACCATCCATGCTTATAAGGTTGACACCGGTGAGTGTGGAGGTGTTTCTGGAATTTAAGAAGTAATTACACCTTTATAGAGGAGTGATCCCAGGTTGACTAGGATGAAATCATATGTGGCTAGATACAACTGAATTTTATCAGATGGATAGTATGACCACTGGAACAGTTGTGCTCTGAGCATCGGTTTCCAGCTATAGTGGTGGAGTTATGGACATCTACCTGATGATGTGTTAGGTTCACCTCCTCATTGAGAGTTTTTTATACATATTATTGCAACAAAGAAATACCATTATATTTGCATCAGTATATCAGTTTATCCCTATGGAGATTCATGAACTATGGTGCAGTTGGTGGTTTGAAAATAGAGGGCCTAGTAAGACCCAATGTGTGCGTTTGGGCAGCCCTATGTTGGTTATTGGTACCCCCATGTGTTCGGTGTTAGAGTTTTATGAAATATTCTTGATGATGATGTGACATGTATTTAGTTATTGGTGGTTACCCCTCCACTTATTCAGTAGGGTAGGGAGGCACATATATAAGATTCTATTCATGAGGTCTTTCATAATCTAATACCAACTAAAAATGTTCATGATGGGTTGTCCAAAGGTGGGGAGTACATTGACCTTCATAGGTTCGATGATGGAATCAGTCATGCTATGAGACTAGGTGATGAGGAGGTTTCTTTCTCTCGATATTACACCCAGGATAGGTGTGGCTATTCCAAGTAGAGAGAATCATTTGGGTTTAGGAGATCATGCTTTAAGTTTTCATGTTGGTGTGGTGTGGTTGTCACTCCACCATCGGTGTGGAACCGGTTGAGGAAATTTGGGAGGCCCTGCATGTCACTGATGTACTAGTCATATCCAGTGGAATATGGAATCTATAGACGTAGAGTTGGTACTAGAAATGGATTTTTTGGGTGAATTTTAACCAAGGGTGGATGAGGACTGCCAAGTTATTCTTGTATCTGTGTTGGGTTTGTGAGGTGGTGTTCCGTTAGACCCCATAAACCTAGATGGAAAAGGTTCTTGGTTTTTTACACCTTTCACAATTGAGGATACATGTGAAAAATTCATTTCATAATATTAACCAGGTTTAATTTGAGCTTTGGGTGTGTTTTGACTTTTTTTCTTCCCTTGATTGCGTGTTTTTATATAGCATGGGAAGCCTATGGTGAGCTCACTGGCATGGGAAACCCAATTGGGAGCATAGTTTTCCCTGGGTGTATAAGCCTTTTATTTTCAGGGATGAAAATACTTAAGGTGGGGAGAATATAGAAACTTAGGTTTTTCCAGGAAAGACATTGAAATATTTATAGGGATTTTTTTGAATTTAGGCGTTAAATCGTCGTGGGATTTAGGGCCCCGGAGAGACCCGTTGTGGTGATATTAAAAATATTAAATATATTTTATCACACACACATAGTTTTTTTAGTATAAGTGGAATAAAAACTGAGTAGAATCTAATATAAGAACTCTAATACCATGGTTGAATTTTTAATGTGGTGTTTACCCTAGATGTGACATAAAGTTTTTCTGAGCTGAGTGGTCGATTAAGGGAATGTTTTCAAGTTGTTAAATGGAAAGTTATTGATTTAATATAATTAAATTAATAACCTCCCAATTGGGTTTCATGCATGAAAGTAGAGTAGGATCCCCCCTTGCACGATGGATGAATTGAGGCCGAAACGTAGAGAGGAGGTGCCTCCAATCCTGGTTTTTGTCACCGATTGTCACCAGATCGAGCTACAACGACTTCCGAGTGTCATTTTGGACCCAAATATTTGATAGTTTTCCATGAGTTAGGAATATTTATGATATTTACATCCTAATCCCCATTTTATTCCTTGTTTTAAGGTTTTATATCTCTATTAAAACTACTAGACATCCCTTGGGGGTTGATTTGTGGTTTTAGGTGGAAATCAGGGAGTCTTAGGTGGATACCAGGGAATTCCCATTTGAAATTCTTGATCACACAACATGTAGTGAAGGATCACACACTGTGTGTTTTTCCCATTCAGGTAAGATGAACTTTGGGGCTACACACCAATTACTGGGGGGTATATTCCATGTAGTGATCAAGTCATGTGGCCGAGGGACATGGCCAGACATACCATGTTAAAGGACATGGTCATGTGGACATACATGGACAGGTATATGGGCACGAGGTGATGGACATGGGAAAGAGATGAGGACATATCCAATTATCTGGGTAACCAAGAAATGACATTTACTGAGGTTACATATTATGTGGGATGACATGGCCTACCAGTCATGTATGGGAGAGGACACGACTAGGAGACCAGATGGGTTTACACATCTATGTGACATTAGGTACACATTGTATATATACCCAAATACACACCGAGTACTGTAAGGGGCCATGGAAAAGGAATGGATTCAAGATAAATTTCATGTAATATGAGTACACACCATAAAATCCCCTTGGAGAGTCATCCCTCATGCATATCAATCTTCATGACTTGGATGGAGTCCCGTGAGTAGCCTATTTTGAGTAGTTTTCCTCGATGGATGCAATAGTGTCCATGGTTTTGGAATGTGAGATGAAATTCAATGTGTGGTTAGTGGGTCACTTTATATTGATGTATAGAACACTATCAAATGTGTGGTTTACCTTGGTCTATCCCTATGAGGGTACAATGTGGAATTGCATCCTCAACACGTGTTTATTATCCCCTCAACAAGATGATCTTTGATAGAGTTTGTGTATCCCTATGGGAGGACAGGGCAACGATCCCCTATCTAGAAGGCTGGCATAATAGGATTTTTTGAATCATTGGATATATGATACCCAACTTAGTGGGTGTATTTTTGTAGGTCTTGTGGTATCATCATGAGTACGATCCCCTATTCAGTGTTTGGTTCCATTGGGGTTCACAGTAACGTTGACAGTATGATCCTCTACTTAGAGGTTGGATCCATATTTGGGTTTATAGTATCTCCTAGCTATCCTAGGCATGATGCCTTATCTATGTATCATAGATTGAGACTTGGTAGGTTTTTGGTGACCCACAACGTTCCTAGGTGTGGTCCTCGGTTTCAGAATTATGATCTTTGGAGTTTTGGATTGGGTTTATGGCATCCCTCATCCAAGATGGGTTTGATCCCATTTCCAAGTAATTATATATTCTAATATTTCAGTAGGGTTTATTAGTCCCCCGTTAGGGATGGGTGGGACCCCCTATCGAAGTATCGAGATCCATTGAGTGACAACATGACTTTCTTTGAGGCGAGACCTAATGAGCGTGTTCACTTGGGTGTATGCCACATGGGATGGTAATGATGTAACATCAGCTTAACGATAGCTGTTAGAACATGTTCTCTTAGATTAGTGTCATCGGGGATGGAGAATCTATCCCTGATAGAGTGATATCTCTCATATATTTCATCAGGTATGGCGGTATAGTTCTTGATGAGTAATATCTCTCATACAAGTTCCATATAGGATTTCAAGGCTCATGGAGTGTGTGATCCTGGATTAGTTTTACCATAGATCCGTGAGTATAATCCTATAGATGGCTGTGATTTTGGGATATTATGAGACTTTCAGTCTATGATGAGTATATCTGGGTGATTCTGGGATTCCTTGCAGTGTTGTCACATGTCTTGGTTGACACACCATGTGCATTGTGCTGACTAGTCATGTATAAATGAGGAGTGGTCGAGATGGAGTTTCTTATTCTCTCTCACTTGGGTTACCTTTCTCTTGGGTCAATAAGACTATTGAATTTTAATTAATCCATTTTATTTTGGGTTTTTGGTGCCTACTAGGTATTGTTACACTCACCCCTACATAGGCTTTGCTCGCACATTTCATGTCTTATGAAGATGACAAGTCTTTCGATGGAGTTCGATGAGGACCCAGAGCAGGTAGAGCATAGTGATCTTGACATACCGAGGTGTATACTAGTGCTTGTAGGAGGCGTGTTATGGTGGTTGAATTTGATAGCATCACCATACTTCTAAGAATGTTGGACTCTTTCTATTTTTTGTGGGCTTTTATTTTTCCCTTTTTAGGATTTTAGTACTTTTTTGTACTCTGATTGTGGGATAGATGTATGAATGCATTTTTACTTTTAATTATTGTTATATTTGAATTGTTTCTTGGAGATGGATATGGGTTTGTTCAAACAAGTACCTTATGGTAAGGCCTCCAATGTATGTGATATGCCTACTCAGTGTTGATTTCCACCCCCATCCTATTGGAGGTGGGCTTGGGATAGTCTCTACTCAAACCCTGATGGTTCAAGTCATGACATGGATACCCTCTAGATATCTCCTTAGTCATTCTTAGATTTTCCTTTTAGTGTGAAAAAAAAACTCTAGGTAATGGATAATGGTTTTGGGAAGTTATCCTAGAAGATCTTGGTTTAGGTAAATTTCTCATCATGGGTGGAGAAGTGTGGTGGTGAAAGACTCCTTTTATAAGTGAGGGGAGTGCCACTCTTGTAAATATTCTTAAGTTATACAAAAATAAAGTTATTTAAAATGGAATGTAGAATAAAATAATCATAATTTATAGAATAAGAAGATTTAGGTTACAATCCACTCATAAACCCAAATTAAAAGTAATTTTTTGGGATTTTCTACCTTATCTTATCATTTTAACCCATTTAGCTCATTTTAATCTTTATTGTGGTGACTAACTTTTACTAGGGTAACTTTTTTTATGACCAAAAATGAAATTGAAATTATTAGCTAATTTTAATATGAATATTAAAAATATGGGATATATTTTACAATATATAATTTCTAGATGTGTTAAAATTTACTTTTAATATAAGTATGCAAAATGCAACAAAAAATAGTTTAAAATTTTTATTTTAAGCATAAAAATGACTTTGTTCTCAAATAATGTATATAATGGATCCTAATGATATTTAATTGTTTATAAATAAAACATAGAGAGTTATGTGACTTTAAAACCAATCAAAAACTGAATATAACCCTGTAAATACTTAATTGAGGAAAAGGATAAAAAATAATTCTTTTATTAGAATAAAACATCACTTAGGTATTAAAATTTAAAACATGGGTTTTTAAATTCAAAATAATTTTTTATAAGAAAAATTATATATATTAACTATATATTTTATCTATAAAATAGGTTTCAAAAACATTCAATTCATTTTTATAACATGATAATGTCATAAAAATGACAGTATTTGTAAAAACATTATTTTCACTATTCACCTAAAAATCAACCATTTTAAAAAAATCCCAAAAAATAAACCTCAGTTAATTTTGATCTTACTGATGAAAAAGTGAATTTCATTTTATTAAATTAAAATTTTTAAATTCACAAATTTATCATTTAAAGGAAAATAAAAAATATAAATATAAACTAATTTATGGTGAAATAACTTTTAAAATGTTAATTGTTTTTAATATTATTTCATATCAATTTCAAATTATTTAGTGTTAATATATATATATAAATATTAAATATTATCATTATAATATTTTAAATGTGATCAATTTAATTTATTAGAATTAAATACATAAAACTTTAAAAAAAATATTTTAAAAAAAGTATTTTTAACTTTTAATCATATTAATTATTTATACTATAAATGTATGAATTTTTAATTGATTATTATCTTTTTATTTATTACATTTTTTATTATTCTTAATGTTTTTCCTAATAATTTTCATTTAATATTATGTGGATCATTTTAGTTCAGTGTTTCATGTGAAACAAGTTATTAAAAAATATTTAATTAAATATATATATATATATATAAGAACATGACCTTAAACATTTCATAATATAGTAACTTTATACATGAATTCAATTTCTTTAATTTCTAAAGATCTTTTAGGTTTATAGTTTTAGATAATCTGGTCATAACTCTTACATAACAAACCCATATAGTAGAAAGAGGACACCTCTACTTTGTATCTATTTTTTCAACAATATAAAAATTTTATGGAGAATCATGTTTTGTTTTCATGAAAAATCTTCATGACATTAAACTTGACTTCTTATTTGTAATTAATCATCCTTAAAACCTATGAAAAAAATTTTAAAATATGGACTGACCACAAAAACCTTAGTAAGGGACATAAAAGAAAGAAATCTATTAGTCTAGTGAAAAACCTAAAAACCCATAATTTTTTTAAATTTATCAAAATATTCTTTAAACGTATGAAATAAAACATATCAACAATAAAGAACACACCCTTTTCTCAAGGAAAACATTTAAAACCCATATCAATAAAATAGAATCCCTTTTATGAAACATAGAGAATTATATTCATAACATGTGTAAAAAATAATTGGATCCCCATTAAATCCATAATATAAACCTACATGGTTAAATCCATCCTTCTTTCCTTAGAAAATAAGAAATACTACCTAATGTGTTAAATATCTATATCGGTCTCACCCATCATATAAGCTATAATGGGATCAATCGTAGTATAAGCTGTATCGATCTCATCGGCAATATAAGTTGTATTGGGATCACCCAACGTATAAGCTATATTAGGATAAACCATCATAATCTATAATTTTCATATACCATATCATGAATAAAACATTTTATTATTGCATCTTCTTTATCATAAAACCATTGAAAATGTCTTTTGAACACATAAAAAATCATTTTCAGATGTCAAAATACCCTTTCCTTTTAAAAGCACATTTTAAAAACTAAAAAATACCCAGAAAAGAAGGAAGGAAAGGTTCTTATTTTAAGAATACATATAATATTATAAAGGATTGAAAATTTCAAATAATTTTCACAGTGTTAGGAAAATATATTGATGCGGTACACATTAGAATATAACATTATTTTTTCCTTTTGTAAACAAAGTCAAAACATCCCCTATAAATTCATAAAAAAATTCTTTTGAAAACATTTGAAGGAAATAAAAAATAGTAATAAAATATCCTTTAATTTATATCTATATAATTACATCTATAAAATAATTTTATTAATATTGGCATGGAAGAAAAATATTTATAAAATAAATCTTCAAAACATTTAAAACAATGTTTTTAAGGTAAACTGTCCCTTAATTCAAGTCCAACTTGTCACGTATATTATTTATATTCTTGAATAATAAACATATGTTAATTATTTACTTTATAACAAACATTTTCATGTTTATTATTCCTTTTATTTTATTTATTACCATTTTATAAACAATTACTTAATCAATTAAGTTCACACCGGGTGTTTTGATGATATTCGACTCATATGTCCAAAATGATTTTGGTATTTTGAATATAGTCAAAGAGGTGATTATTAGATAATCTAAACAATAATAATAATAATGAAATAATTACGATTTTAATACAACAATTATACTTTAGAAACCAACTATGGAAGATGGTTATGAAAAATGAACTGCGTTACAATCATAAATATGGTAGGTCGTACGTATGCATGAATAACATTTCCATTTATCAACGATCATGATGGAAAGAAGTTAAGTATTGTTTTGTATTTAAAGAATTATTATTATATCAGAAATATCATATTGTATCTTTAAATAAACTTATATATAATATCCATGTGATGTAGTCATAAAAAATGAATCACATCGCTTTGTGGAGGTGGCAATCCACACATACGCACAAAAGACATTATCATTTTTCAATGGATGGAAAGGTAATAAATTATATGATTTATTATATTTTAAATTTTTTAAATATATCATTAATATTATATATATACATTAAATCTATAATTATAACCATATTTGAGAGATGATGATGGAAAATGAATTACATTAGTTCATGAGGCGGTAGTCCACCGTACACATGAATACCATTTTCATTTCCCATTTTATGGAAGAGTAGATGGATATAGATTATTACATTAAAAAAATAATATCTCATTATATGGAATATAATGATGTTATTATTTTATTATGGTTGAATAATTTTTGAAGGAGGTAAAAGAAGAAATAAAACAAAAATGCTTGGTTAAGAACTATACCTCTTCTTCAGGCAACCTATTTGGATTTACACTAAAAACCTTCTTAGGATGGTTTTTAAATCAATATAAGGACTATAAGATGTGGGTATTTAATTTTTATAAAGACTTGGTTAGGGTTTGTCCAAACTATAGTGCTCTAAACATTTGAATAATATATGAGAGGAGGTTCCCTTTTATAAGTGTGTGGAGGGTGCTCTTGGAATTAATTAAATATTAAATTAATATAAATTAATTTTCAAGGAATTATGGCTCCAAATTGATATAATTAGAATATAATATGAGTATTAGTATAAATAATACCATAAAATAAATTTTTTACATGTTTAAGTTATTTTTTAACCTTATCTCTTTGTTTTAACCCATGTTAACCCTTTTTGACAATTACCACAACATCAAAGTTTTTTACTATTTAGTAGTCAATAAAGTTACTATAAAAAGATAATTGTACAAAAAATTTACTATTTTTGATATTCTAAACCATATCCCTTTCAATTTCATGAATATAATATTTATAGAAATTTTAAATCAATTAATAAATCATTATTTATTATAAAATATCATTAATGTCATTTTTGGAATTATTCATTTAATTTGACTTTAAAAATAAATTTATATTACTATAATTACAAAATAATACATTCAAAAATACCTAATATGTTTTATATATAATATCTATAAAATTCATGGGACTCTAAAACTCACCCAAAAAATAAAAATTTTAGATTTTTTAAAATTATTTACTTGATTTTTCTATTACTTGCACAAACCTAATGCCGATGTTGGGAAAACACTTAAGGTAAGTATTTAATCACAAAAAATTATAAATTAATTACCATGATAAAAATAAATTATTTAAATTTAAAAGAACTATTTATAAATAAACTCAATTTTGTTATCCCTATCAAAAAAATTTATATATATTAAAATCAAGAGAGTGACATTTTTGACTTTATATTTACTTAAAATAATTTATAAGTCATTTTCAATGTAAGATGGTAAAATATTTCCATAAACTTGGATATTGGATGAGTATAGTTTAATAATACTCATACAATATAATAATGTCAAGCTTTAGGTATATTTTTGGTTCTTATCATATTATATGTAACCTTAATTATCTGATATACCCTTACCGAGGTGATAAATGTTTACTACAATTTATATTCATATTTAACAAAAATAAAAGGAAAATATTATCCAAATTTGGACCTTATAATTAAGAATATGAAATCCATTTTTCAATATTCAATTTCTATAGGTAGTAGAAATTAATTAATATTAAAATGCAAAACGCAATGAAAAAATGATTTTTAGAAAAATATGTTTTTAAGCCAAAAAATAAGCTTGTACCAAAATGAGGAATATTAATGATCCAAATGAAATAAATTATATTATATCTAATTAAATGAGACTTATTTTACTTTTATATAAAATTAAAATAATAATAATACTTTTCATGAAAATAATTGATAGGTTTACAAAAAATATGTATTTTTCACTACTCGATGAAAAATTAGTCTTTTTAGAAAAATCCCAAAAATTCATCATAAATTTTTTTATATAATTATTTCAAAAAATAATATCATTTTTTAAAATTGAAATTATAAAATTTAGAAATTAAACTTTTCAATAAAACCTTATAATATAAGAAAATAGGTTTAATAAGAATAAAATTATTTCATTTTTGATTAAAAAATTATTTAATATTATTATATTGAATATAAATTTATAAAATCTAATTCATGAATAATAATAAGAAAATTAATCATTAAAATTACTTGTGTTTTTACAATCTTCCCCCTTTTTTAAATTATATCCTCACAATTTTATTCATTACCTAAACAAGTGAGGATTTTTTTCCTTCATAGCATTTTCAGATTCCCATGTTGCTTCTTAAACCGTATGATTAATCCACAAATCCTTAACTTAATTAATTATGTTTTTTCACAACAATTTCTCTCTATGGTAAAAAATGTAAGCTAGTTGTTCCTAATAAGAAAGGTTTTATTCAAACTAAACAACTTTATGGATCAAAACATGATATGCATCAGGCACATAAATAAATTATGCACCTAAGAAAAACTTAGAGGAGAGGCTACTCAGTAGAAAACTGGTCCAAATTTCTCTAGTATTTCATACAGTCCAAAGAAGTATGGACTTAAATTTCCCCTTTTACCAATATTCAAAACACTTTTCCATGATGATTCTTTAAGAAAAACACAACCACCTACCTCAAAGAATGGTATTTTCTTTAGTTATTAGAATAACGTTTCTTCCTGCTCTAAGTTGTCCTCCTATGTTATTGCATCATATTCACCTTATTGATATTTTATTATAATAATTCCAATTCCAAAAACTTTATTTCACCTACTTTATCCCAACAATATGGAGTCTGACATATCTTTCCATATAATGCCTCAAAATGTTCCATCTGTATACTGGAATGAAAATGGTTAAGAAAAGAAAATTTAAATAATAAAAGACTTTGATCCCAACATCCTTATAAATCCATTGAATAATCACCAATAATGTATTCCAAGTTCTAAGTCATTCCCTCATACTTTTTATTATATTGAGGATGCAATGTTTTACTTAAATTTAATTCTGTACCAAATGAATTTTGAAGGCCTTTCCAAAAATTTTAAGTGAAATTGGGATTATAATCAGATACAATGGAGAGAGGAACTTCATATAACCTATCTATCTACTTAATATAAAGTTTATAAAGATGATATTAATACCTAGTATCTTGAATAGGAAGAAAATTCATATATTTAGTTAATTGATCATAAATAACTCAACTCACATTATTACCCGAGATGTATTTGGTAATACCATCATGAGATTCATGGATATATTGTCCAATTTGTACTCTTTCATTAGAAAAGTATTAATTAGCGCCTTTAGTAATTTTCATTCTTCTTTAACCTATTTAAAATTTAATCATTTCATGATAAATCCAACAATATCTCCTTTAATTCCATCCAACTATTAATACTCCCAAAGTTTTATGTACATTTTAGTGCTTCTAGGATAAATGAAAAATGAGGAACTATGAGTCTCACTCAATAATTATTGTAGAGACCCAAGATTGACGTACATGTACATTACATTACTTTTGTGGAATACTTAATACATAACAAAAACATACACCCAAGGACCATAATAGTTTAGTGTCTTTGGAAACTCGGAGCATAATCTTCTAATCATGGTGAAAGATCTTCAACATCTCCCATAAAGATCTTCCCATTTTGTTTTCTTACCTAAAACCTTTCTTTTATATCCTGGGGAAAAGAAAACATAAAAAGGGTGAGATCGAATGCTCGTTAAGGGTAAACATGGATAACATAAAACAATCTATAAACATTTGAACGTAAAAACATGAACATAAAATCTAAACATCAAAATCTTAAGGAATGACATAAAACATGGTAGTACACAAGGCATAGATTATAAAGGAACATTTATCATGATAAATTATCATGGGGATAAAACATTTAATTGGGGAAAACCATTAATCACAAGTCATGATTTCCATAGTATCCAAAGCATTTCTGCCACGACCATCATAGTGGAAAATGTCCATTACTGAATCGGGTTTACTTGCCATTCTAGCCCTGTATTACTGAACCGAATTTACTATCCATTCCATCCATGCCTATCTCATGAGATATAAATATTTAACCAATTAATTATAGGGAGATATAGGTCCCACCCATCTCATAATGAAACCATTCTTATGTGTGCCACAAAATCATAAATCATACATCATATCATAACCCATATAATATAATGATATTATTAAACATTATGCCATCATAACATAATCCATATAAGATAAAAGGACTTCATAAACATAATTACATCATAACATAATCAAATTAATATAATAATAGGGATAAAAACATAACCCTATATCATCTTAGATGGAAAATAATTTTGGTAAAACACTTGAAATGAATTCTTGAGGAAAATATTCTTTCTTCTTTCAAATCATTTTATTTTTTAAATGAAGTGAAATTTTAAAAGAAAAGAATTTTAATGAAAATACTCATGAAATCTTGTATAGTAAGCTTCATGAAAATAAGCTGTTATGAAATTGTAAAAATCTATTCATGTCGTATAAGTTAAAAAAACATTCTTCTCATACTTTTGCTGAAAAGGTCAAAAAGTACCTCATATGGTAAACAAAAGAATGATTCATTCCATACAATGTGGTAGAAGTAAAAAAGGGTAAAAATGAATTTAAAAATACATGTAATAATAGTAAACATTTTATGAAATTATTTTTTATAAAACATGGACATGGATGATAAACATAATCCTAGTAAATACTTACGAATAAACAATCTCAGATAAGAACAAGATTAGAATAATAATCCCTTACCTTAGGTCCGATATGATTAGTGTATATTAGAACCTTCTGTATAATAATTTAAATAATTTTATAGATCTATTAAATAATCATAATTATTCTTATGATAACATTTATGATCATATTTTCATCCGTTTGTTAGTAACATTTCATTATTACTCGTTGTTTGGGTATTAACTGATTTATTTTCGTATGTTTTGTCGGATAAGTTCATATTCCTATTTTTAGGTTATAGTTATATAATTTACATAATGGTATTACTATAATATATATCATATTTATTCATTCAATTCATTTATATAATCATGGTTTAATGAAGATCATGTAGAACGAATCTCATCGCACCGTGGAGACGGTAAGCCGTACGTACGCACGAGCGATGATATCGTTACCATAATTATTGAATGGTATTGGAGTAGATGATATAATATATCATAATTAGTATCATATTATAATAACCATATATAGTTATTCTTTACACCATTATACCTATCAAAGTAAGGTGGTGGTGGAAAAACAGATTACACCACGACAGGGAGACGGTATTCCATACGTACACACGAGTGGTGATTTCATTTTCTGTAGGATGGATAGAAGGTGAAATGGGGTTGTTTCATATTTAAAATAACATATACTTAAATTAGTGATACTAATGTTATTACTTTATAATGAAACAAATAAATAATAGTAATTATAAGAAGAAATAAATTTGAAAGAATCGGTAAAGGATATTACCTCTTCCTTGACGCGCCTCTTCTAAACCTCCTCTTAGGGCACTAAAGTTGGTCTTTGAAGAATACCAGGACCTCTAATATGTTTATAGGGAAGTGGATAAGAGAACTGGATAGGGTTTGGCCGAGCTTTAAGGCTCAAAATGTTGTGAAGAGGAGAGGGAGGAGGTTCCCTTTTATAAGAGAGGAGAGGGGCACTTTTGGAAACCTCTAAAATATTAATTTATAATAAACCCAAACCCCACTTAAAAGATTCCAAAATGACTCAAATTCTAAGATTAGATGAGATAGGGTAGAAATATCATCATCCAATAAAATTTAGACATGTTGGGAATTTATTTTAAACCTTATCAACTTGATTTATCCTTATTTAATCTATTTAATTTCATTTGTGGTAATAATATTCTAAATTTTAAATTTTTATAAATAATTACTTATGTGTTGTGAATTTTCCATAATTGGATACTTTATGACATTTTAGACCATATAAATTTCAATTTATAATTTTTAAATATTTTTGTGATTTTAAAAAATTTAATAATATGTTATTTTTATAAAATATCAATAGTGTCAATTTTGACACTATTCAATTATTTGAATTTAAATAAAATCAAAACAGAAGATATATTCGAAAAAAAATATTTAATAGATCCCTAACATGTAGTATTCGTCTTGAAAATTCTTGGAGCACATTAAATAGTTAATATAATATTTATTTTAATATTTTTAAAACCATTTATTTGATATTTCAATCAATAAAATAATTTCTACATCACTATTGTGTCACCATTAATGATAATTATTTAATCTATAAAAATTATAAATAAATTCACATGATGTAGATAATTTTATTATATTTATGGTGACTATTTATGTTCTAAGTTTTATGAAGTTTATCACTAACTTAAAATTATTACACTTATAAGATATAAGAGAGTGAAATGTTGTCACTTTCTTCAGTTTTAATAATAATTACATCCTTTTCATAGTCAAAAGTCCATCAAATGAATCTATTCTGATACTTAGGTGATATGGGTCGACTTTTATTCATCCAATATAATTTTGGCAGGTGTTAGGGTAATTTTATAATCTTTTTTTTACCCTTAATTACCCGATTTACCTTTAACTGTAGTAAATAAAATTTACCGTAGTTACTAGTCATAATGTCTAAAAAATAAAAAGTATCCTATTAATATAATTTGTACCTACTGATTCAAAATATGGAATCCATTTTTCCAAATTCAAAACACAGAAGTTGTAGTATTTAATTTAAAATTAATCCCGTTGTTGAGAAAATGGGTTTTAAAAGTTAAAACATTGCAAAAGATTTAAATGTTTTTACCTATGAATTCAATGTAAAATTAATGATAATGACTTGAATTATATTAAATGGTAAAAATATATTCTATTTATACTTTAAAACCATTCAATTTTATAATTTAACCATATAAATTATCTTGATGAAAAAAGTTGTTTTTAATTAAAATTTAGCGTATTTTTACTATTCATCAAAATATGAAAGTTAACAAAAAAATATTAAAAAATTATCCAAAGTAAATTTTTATATAATTATTACAATAAATAAGTTTATTTTGTCTAATTGAACTCATAAACGTGTCAAAAACTAGATTTAAATTAGGTGTTCTATCAAAAGGCAGCAAAACTCCATTTTTTGAAAAATACTTATTTTACTTGAAAAATTTATTTTGTTCTCATACCATGTTCTAAAATATGTGTAAGGTGAATGATATTGTTATAAAATTCAAAATGTGGTTTATACTATTCATAAATTCTAGTTCATAATATATCATTGTTTAGTGAATCTCGGTATTTTATACAACACACGCTATTGAGGAAGGTCGCTCTTGCAACACAAGCCAAGAATAGTATTTTCATATAATAAAAGATAATACAGTATTGCGTATATCGCAAGCTAATTTTGGTTTAGCGTACAACATAAGACATAAATGAAATTAAAAAGAATATTTCTCATAAAATCTCGGGGTGTTACATTCTACCCCCCTTAAAATGAATTTCGCCCTCAAAATTCGTCGAGGTTATAAATGGTTTACTACTTGAAAGTTTCTTTCATAGAAACCCACATCGTAAAAAGGAATACCAAAACTTAATTTTAAAAACTAAAATATGAAACGTAATGGTTACCCAAATTAACTCATCCCTAGGTTTCTACATAGGAGAACATAGGTGAAAATATGGATATGGACGAGAAATCTAACCATCAAGTTCTGATGGAGAGTGGTAGAGAAAATGGCTATGAAAAATATAAAAATCACAAAGCCATAAATTTGTGATGATCTAAGGTACCATCTGATTCATTGGATATGAGGGTACTAGGACAACATTTTTGGTTTTCAAGATCCTTTCCATAAATTTGAAAATTTTGAATTAGAAGAAATACTTACTTGATTTTGCTACAATCTCACCATTGTTCTTACCTTGAATAATTTACACTTTATACCTTAAAGAAATGAAGTTGAATTTTTCATTTTTGAAGTGTTAGCATATCATGCGATAGAATGATAGGTCATTCCGTCTGTCTCAAACATAAGGTTAGAAAACGTTATTTAATACACATAAGTCCATCTATGGTGATATTAATCATATATGGTTTCAATAATGGACTTATACTTCATCTATAATACCACTTAATAAAATAAAACTAATTTATACAAAACAGGGACTTCCTGTAGGATAGTGGTAGGCGATAAAGGCCTATAGCACTTCAGTTGTGGGTTCGATTCCTGCATCCTTGTCTGACGCAATGGGTTGTCGTCCATCCTACGAGTTTTCCTTTTTCTAAAATTATACTATTATAACATTTCAGAAATAATATCAAAAATTTCTAGCATTAAAAAATACTATCTGATGTCTAACTTAATCCATTCCAATCTTTAGGCTTATCCAAAATACTTCTGTCCAATCTCATAGTATAAAGAAAAAGATTACTAGAGAGGTCATATACAAAGCATGTGATTACCATATTTTATCCCCCATATATCATAAGATATATCTTGTTGGTCATATTCCAAACATGTGAATACCTTAATCATGTATTCTCTTGAAACATGAATTACCATAAAACCTTAGTGAAAACATGAATGTTGTAAAAAGTTAATTATTTCCACATACCAAAATCCCAAAATTTCTATATACTCAAACCATAATGTCACTTTGTCCTTATATCAGCATGAGCTCATTAATACTATCAAATATATTATTTTCTCCATATCACTTCATTATGCACATATCATCTTCTTTCCAAAAATATTTCAATAACTTTTCATGGTTACTGGTACCATACAATTATTGAAAACCAATACATAGATATTCCAATATTCCATAATACTATAAATGAGATTCCAGAACACTATTTTGGAATCCCATTACATAAACACTTAATCATTCCACCACTTCATTGTCATATTCAACATTTCCAATAGTGATCGCATGTGACTTAATTTTGTCCTTTGCCTTAAGAGGTTGCTGATGTCGATCATCATTAACCCTTGGATTAGGGCATTGGTTAGCATAATACCCAATTTCCCTACACTTGTAGCATTGATGTTTTGGTGGTGCGTTCTCTATAGTATTTTCTCTATACACATCATTAGCTACCTTTTTCCCATTACTTCAACACTCAGCTTATCGATGAACTTATTTTCCACACTTAAAAACATTTTCTAGTCACTTTAAGACAATCTCCACCATGCTTGTTTCCACACTTTGAGTATAATGAAACATTCGTCTTCTTTTCACCATTATTTTGAGATTTTTCCTTGAACTCCATCTTTTGTTTCTTATCAAAACCCTGAGATGGATATGTAACACCAACTTCTAGTTCTACCTTGATAGCACAACACACAATTTCTTCATAGCTACTGAAGTCTCTTATAGCTAATTCCCTTCGAAGACTTGGTTTTAAGCCATTGAAGCATCGATCAACTTTACTTTCAGGTTGGATGATAAAGCCAGATGCATACCTTGCAAGCCTTGTAAAATTATCCTCATATATTCCAACAGATTCATCATCCTTTTGATTAAGCTCAAGGAACTCCTTTTCCATATTTTTTCTAATAATACGAGGTAAGTACTTATTGAAAAACAAGTTCTTGAACTCATCCCATTCCATGGATTCAATTTCATCTTGGGGCCTTGTATTCTTAATCAGAGTCCACCACTGGTCTGCTTTACCTTCTAAATGGTAAACAACCAAAATGAACTTTTCTTGTTTCGAATAGCGAAGTATGGAAAATATATTTTCAATGGTACTGATCTATTGTTCAGTAACAAGTGGATCTGAAGACCCACTGAAAGAAGGCGGATGTTGCCTCATGAAGGACTCAATAGAATATTGTTCCCTTCTCTGCTCATTTGGAAGTCTAGAATGATTCATAGCTTGTGTAAGTATAACAATAATATTTTTCACTCCATCTCCCATAACATTGGTTTTTTCATGAGTATAATCATTGCATTGTCCATTACATTGATCAACACGGTTCCTTCAGGTTCCATCCATCGTCTAAAACCCAAAAAGAATAGTGTGAGAGGAAAAAATCCTTCTAGGAAAGCAACATAATAAAGGGGGAGTACCTTCAATATCTAACATCTTAGGTTTAATTCTAAGATCATTACCATAATTCTAGGACTATAACATATACTTATACTTATCCTTAGAGACATCCCTAGACATACATTAGAAATATCTCTAGGGATCTCACTAAATATTTCGCATCCTAGTTTCCAAAGGTTAACTAAAACTTTCCTCTAATACCAACTATAGAGACCCAAGCTTGACGCATATGGACATTACATTACTTTTGCAGAATACTTAATACATAACAAAAATAGACACCTAAGGACTGTAATAGTTTAGTGTCTTTGAAAACTCAGAACATAATCTTCTAATCATGGTGAAATAACTTTAACATCTCCCATAAAGATCTTCCCCTTTTGTTTTCTTACCTACAACCTTTATTTATATCCTAGGGAAAAGAAAACATAAAAAGGGTGAGCTTGAATGCTCAGTAAGGGTAAACATAGAGAACATAAAACAATCCATAAATATTTGAATGTAAAAACATGAACATAAAATCTAAACATCAAAATCTTGAGCAATGACATAAAACATGGTAGTACACAAGGCATAGATCATAAAGGAAAATTTATGATGATAAAGTAGCATGGGGATAAAAAATATAATTGTGGAAAACCATTAAGCACATGTTATGATTTCCATAGTAGCCAAGGAATTTCTTCCAAGACCATCATAGTGGACAATATCCATTACTGAACCGAATTTACTTGCCATTACAGCCCTATATTACTGAACCGTATTTACTTGATGTTCCAGCCATGTCTATCTCATGAGATATAAATCTTTACCCAATGCATTTGAGGGAGATATAGGTCCCACCAATCTCATAATGAAACCATTCTTATGTGTGCCATAAAATCATAAATCATACATCATAGCATAACCCATGTAATAGAATGGGATTCTTAAACATCATGCCATCATAACATAATCCATATAAGATAAAAGGACTTCATAAAAATAATTCCATCATAAAATAATAAAATTAATGTAAAAATAGGGATAGAAACATAACCCTATATCATCTTAGATGGAAAATAATTTTGGTAAAACACTTGAAATGAATTCTTGAGGAAAATATCCTTTCTTCTTTGAAATCATTATCTTTTCTTAAAATGACGTGCAATTTTAAAAGAAAATAATTTTGATGAAAATACTCATGAAATATTTTATAGGAAGATTCATGGAAATAAGGTGTTATGAAACTGTAAAAATCTGTTCATATCGTATAAGTTAAAAAAACATTCTTCTCGTACTTTTGTTGAAAAAGTCAAAAAGTACCTCATATGGTAAACAAAAGAAAGATTCCTTCCATATCATGTGGTAGAAGTCAAAAAGAGTAAAAATTACTTTAAACATACATGGGAGAATAGTAAAAATTTTATGAAATCATTTTTTAGAAAACATGGACATGGATGATAAACATAATCCTAGTAAATACTTACAAATAAACAATCTCGGATAAGAATGAGATTGGAATAATTATCCCTTACCTTAGGTATGATATGATTCATGTGTATCTGAACCTCCTATATAATGAATTAAATAATGTTACGGATCTATTAAATAATCATAATTATTTTAATGATAACATTTATGATCATATTTTCATCCGTTTGTTAGTAACATTTCATTGTTACTCGTTGTTTGGGTATTAACTGCTTTATTTTTGTATGTTTTGTCGGATAAGTTCATATTCCTCTTTTTAGGTTATAGTTATATCATTTAAAGAATGGTATTAGTATAATATATATCATATTTATTCATTCAATTCATTTATATAATCATGGTTTAATGAAGATCATGTAGAACGAATCTCATCGCACTGTGGAGACAGTAAGCCGTACGTATGCACGAGCGACGATATCATTCCCATAATTATTGAATGGTATTGGAGTGGATGATAAAATATCTCAAAATTAGTATCATATTATAATAACCATATATAGTTATTCTTTACACCATTATACCCATCCAAGTAAGGTGGTGGTGGAAAAACAGATTACACCACGGCGTGGAGACGGTATTCCGTACGTACGCACGCGCGATGATTTCTTTTTCCATAGGATGGATAGAAGGTGAAATGGGTTTGTTTCATATTTATAATAAAATATCAGTATATTATTGATACTGATGTTATTACTTTATAATGAAACAAATAAATAATAGTAATTCGAAGAAGAAATAAATTTGAAATAATCGTTAAAGGATATTACCTCTTCTTTGACACGCCTCTTCTAAACTTTCTCTTAGGGCACTAAAGTTGGTGTTTGAAGAATACCAGGACCTGTAGTATGTTTCTAGGGAATTGTAGAAGAGAAATGTATAGGTTTTGGATGATATTTAAGGCTCAAAATGTTGTGAATTGGAGAGGGAGGATGTGCCCTTTTATAAGAGTAAAGAGGGGCACTTTTGGAAACCTCTAAAATATTAATTAATAATAAACCCAAAAACCACATAAAAGCTTAAAAAATGACTCAAATTATAATATGAGATAAGATAGGGTTGTAATCTCATCATCCAATAAAATTTATACATGTTGGGAATTTACTTTAAACCTTATCAACTTGATTTATCCTTATTTAATCTATTTAATTTTATTTGTGGTAATAATATTCTAAATTTTAAATTGTTATAAATAATTACTTATGTGTTGTGAATTTTCCATAATTGGATAATTTATGAAATTTTAGACCATATAAATTTCAATTTATAATTTTTAAATATTTTTGTGACTTTTAAACAATTTAATAATATGTTATTTTTATAAAATATCAATAGTGTCAATTTTGACACTATTCAATTATTTGAATTTAAATAGAATCCACACAGAATATATATTCAAACCAAAATATTTAATAGATCCCTAACATGTAATATTCATCTTGAAAATTTGTAGAGCACATTAAATAGTTCATATAATATTTATTTTAGTATTTTTAAAACCATTTATTTGATATTTCAATCAATAAAATAATTTCTACATCACTATTGTGTCACCATTAATGACAATTATTTAATCCCTAAAAATTTTAAATAAATTCACATGATGTAGATAATTTTATTATATTTCTGGTGACTATTTATGTTTGAAGTTTTATGAATTCTATCACTAAATTAAAATTATTTCACTTATAAGATATAAGAGAGTGACATGTTGTCACTTTCTTTGGTTTTAATAATAACTAGTACTCCGCCCGTACATATGCACGGTGCCATAAATAAAATCTGAATTTCATAGTGCATTAATAATTTGAGAAGTGATCAATAAAAATTAATAATAAATATGTTAAAATTGTCACTTTGTTCATAGTTATTAAATATGAATAAGTAACAGTAAACACTGATTTTTGTTGAATGAAGTTAAATAGAAATAAAAAATGAAAAAAGAACTTATAAATAGTTAAAGTAGCTAAAAAATTGAACCAAAAACATGGAAACTTAACTTAAAAATGGAAAGTACATCATGGTTAAATTTTAGTAATGAAACATAACTCTAGACCGTTCTATCACCATGGAAATAGAATTATGGAGTGTTCTATCACCATGGTAACAGAACTAAAATTCGATTTTAGTAGCTGATACATGAATGATAACAGTAACATGAACTACGGTTTTCAACAGTAGTAGGTCAGCCCATCAGATTCCAACTCATGTCATCAGAATGTGGATTTAATAGCCTCCTAGTACTGCAATGATCTGTTAATGCATAGGAGAAGCAATTTGTAAAGTTTGTAGATAGTTATATTGATCCATGAAATATGTAATTAAACTTGAATGTGAGTAAATGAAACAAATTAGTATCAAAAAATAACCGGTGACATGAAACATAATAACATAATATTAGATACGATCAGAATAATTCCATTGGGAAAAAACATCACTATTCAAAAAATGGTTATCCTGTTTAACAGTTGGAGATAATAAGATTTCCTAAAATGGGATTTCAGTTTTATTCAATGGAAACATGATTTATCTAAATATGTGTATTCTAGTAAACTGAAAACAAAGATTCCATAATCAAATTGGTATTATTTTTTATAATAATCATACATAACAAATCAGCATACAAAAAACAATTTTACTGAAAAAAAGTGTAATCACAAAATGGGAAATCAGTAATAATGGAAAAAAATAAGACATAAATTGGTTACACCTTTTTACAGAAAACATACATCAGAAATCATAAATAGTGAAATCTATATTAGTCAAAAAACTCTTAATAACAATATGTGCATTCCATGGATTTTTAAATACACATTTTATTTTTTATTCATTGAATATGTTAATGAAAAGTTTTGGGAAAAAAATTCAGAAGAAGAAAATTTGTAACATTAGATTAATACAACAGATTGATCAAAATGATGAATGCATACCTTAAGTATTAGTTCAACTGGTTAGATTTAGCATAAGCCCCTTCAAATCTATTTAATGAGTCTTAACATAGTCAGGGATGAAAGATGGTAGCATATCCATCAATTAAAATCATTTTCATGCCCTACGATTAATTAATACATATTCTCAAAATGATTCAATCTTGTGTTATGGTCCATAGAAGCAAAACTCAACTTCAATTATTTTCCAACTACATGTTGAAGATTGAAAACTATCTCGGTGTTTTATATGGTCAGAATATAGCACATGATATATGAACTTTCGATATATTATACAACCATACCATATATATTACTAAATTATAACAACAGTTATAAGCAATTTTCATGATATAATCTTGTAAATAATGTTTTTAAGAAAAACCTTGTAGTAATGTCTTGGAAGCCTTTGTCTGTGATCAAAATTCTTGGTATTTTATTGAATACTTGATCCAATTCCAACCTTTGGAATATCGCATGTTGAACATAATGAAAAATAAAAAATGAACAAATCATGTGGGGTCATGAAAAGTAATAATCTTTTTGTGCATGGAACATTTGAATAAAGAAGATAAATTTTCCAAAATTATTGTATACATTGCATCAGATTTCATAATCAGATTCTCTACCAAATTCAGGTCACCAGAAATTGAATTCCCTGAGGAATCCCATGTTGTGAAATCCATAGCTTCATTTGTTAACTTCCTGGTTTGGAATAAAATGGATAAATCGCAACAAACAACATGGGAAAATTAGAAACATAACTTCTAATTTATATGAAAAAATTACTCTAACTTATATCTTTTCCTAGGTCACATAAATACAGTACCAGTAATAACACGCCTCTAGTGATGGATCCTTTTCTTGATGCCATAATCCCAAGGCTATATCGGTTGCAATGCAGCAACACTACAACCTCTGCTTAATATAATAAAAATAAGCTGTTAGAATTTATGGTTGTAACATGAGTTGGTTTTGGGTACAATCAAAATGGATGTGTTAGTTTGATATATTCCAATCAAGGGAAATTCTAGAATCATAAATTGTAAAATTATAAAATAATACAACACCTGATTGTTGAGTTTTTTTAAAATTTCTTAAAATTTACAACATAAATTGAAAAATTATAAAAGAATGTAATATTCACAGATAACATAGAAATGGAACTCCAATATAGAAATTGTGGAAGAAATTAAAAGTCTTCAAATTTCCAACACAAATTGAGGAGTGTGACCTTGGGTTGTTCTATTGACCAACAACTGAGTCAAAAATTACTCTGGGGAGCTAAACAACAACTTGTATAAGAGTTCCCTCTGAGTCACCTTTTCCTGAAGAAAAACATGAAAGAACATCCCCATCACCTTATATACTGAAAACAAATGTGGGGAATTTATAACACATATGTTTCATGTTTTTAGTGCAAAAAAAAAATACACAGTGTAGTCTATATTGAAGAAAAATTGCATGTATTCATATGTTGGACAAAATGGAGGTTAACTCTACAATTTTATGAAAAATTACCTGCATTCATTTGAAATTCCTATTGATGTATTCACATGTACAGAGAAAACAATTATAAAATAATCAAATAAAACTGTAATCATTTAATAATTAATAGAAGGGTAAATGTCCCAAATGAGTAACGTCCAGCATGAAACCCATCCAGCAATATGAAAAACATAAAATATAACAAAACTTCCCGCATTAAATGACATCCAGTATGAAATAACCAAGCTAATCAATCTGCAAAAAAATGTCCAGCATTAAAAACCTCCAGCATGAGTAACGTCCAGCTTAATAGAAAACATATAGAAAGAATAACTGATACCAAAACGTCCACCATGAAATCCATCCAGGATGAAAAGAAAACCATCCATCATGAAAAACGTCCTACATAAAAAACTTCCAGCATGGAAAACTGACAATCAACTTGCTAAAAACCCATACAAAAATGTCCACCATGAGAAATCCCGAAAACAACAATCTGAAGATAAAAAAACATTCAATAGGTACAATCTACAAATACAGAATATATATACATAAATTAATAGTAATGACTTATAAAAAATTACCTGGGAATGACAGTTGGGACAAAAACACAGTTCTTGCCCATCACCATCCCTCATGTGTTAGAGACAAATAAACCTAAGGGAATGAGAGTAGAAATAGGGACAATGTGATGGGTTTGACCTCCCCAAATCGGGCATCATGGCTTAATGGGTCAGCATACCTTTTACAGGGTGACCCATGAAGATTTGTTTCAAAAGGGAATTATCTATGCCACTGTCCTCATACAATCTGAAAATACAGAATATACGTGCATGAATTAATAGTAATGACATTTCCTACAGTAATTCATTTGTGTGGAATTGGTATTGGCCTAGATAATACCCAAGAAAATTTGTAACTGGTGTATAAAGTAAATTTGGTATGTAAATATTATAAAAAACCTTAAAAATGAGTAGTATACACGTTCTAATAAGGTAATTGTAATGTGAAGACTCCAGAAATTTTATGGGTTTTTTCTTTTCTCCCTTTCCCCCCTTCCCTCACCTATGAAGTGTGACATATCCTCTACCTTCCATGTTTAGTACGTATAACCCAATACTGGTTGGACTTCCAGCGGCCTCCCTTCCCCCATTTTGTGGCATCCCTTCCCCCATTCGGCAGCCTCCCTTCCCATTTAGACTCCATCTTCAGCCTCCCTCCCTCATGAAACCCGCCAGCACCACCCTCCTCTCCAACACGTGACCCACTGGTGCCACCCCCCCACTCTTTGGTGTGATGCCTCATCGGTACACCCCCCCACTGTCCTCTTACAATCTACAAATACAGAATATACGTGCATGAATTAATAGTAATGAATTTTCCTACAGTAAATCATTTTTGTGGAATTGGTATTGTCCTATATAATACCCAAGAAAATTTGTAACTGGTGTATAAAGTAAATTTGGTATGTAAATCTTATAAAAAACCTTAAAACTGAGCAGTATACATGTTCTAATAAGGAAATTGTAATGTGAAGACTTTATAACAGTATTTAATGCACATAATATTTTAGAAAAAAGGAATGAAAACCAATTAAATAGATAAAGTACTATTATTTTATGGGTTTTTTCCTTTCTCCCTCTCCCCCCTTCCCTCACCTATGAAGTTTTATATATCCTCTACCTTCCATGTTAAGTGTGTATAACCCAATACTGGTTGGCCTTCTAGCGGCCTCCCTTCCCCCATTTTGTGGCATCCCTTCCCCCATTATGCGGCCTCCCTTACCATTTAGACTCCATCTTCAGCCTCCATCCCTCATGAAACCTGCCAGCACCACCCTCCTCTCCAACATGTGACCCACTGGTGCCACCCTCCCACTCTCTGGTGTGATGCCTCATCGGTACACCCCCCTCCAAAAGGTATTTCTCTGTGCCACTATCCTCCAACAATCAATTTATTTGAAATGGATGGATGCTGAAGGTAATGGGTTGGAATTGTTTGAAATGGATGGATGTTGAAGGTAATCTTTCAGATTAGACAGGCAGAGCTTGACCACCACTGTCATATACAACTGTGTAGGCCAGAGAAATATTTTCTCCTGAATAATGGAAAAATCTACAACCACTACTATCATATAAAAAATAATAACAGAATTTGGGAAACAATTCCTTTTTATTCTGATATGACCTGCTGGTTTCAACATATTAGGAAATATACATGGAAACTAATCTAAATTCAAAAGCAGCAAGACCAATCTGGGAAGAAATATAACTCAATAACATTATAACATCAAGTATCCCCAAAAAACATATTTAAAGATATTTATTTCAGGAAGAATTACAGTGGAATACAATCTTATAGAAACATATATATATATATATATTATATTCAGAAGTAGATTGAATCATTCATCTTCTAAACAATTTTGAATTTAGTTTCAAAGGAGAAACTAAATGTTTCGTAATGTTTCACAATTTATGTATTTGAAGCTGCAACTGGTTCATCCTATAAAAATGGTGAATTACAGTTCTATTGATGAAGCAATTAAAGCATTAAATGCTATTTTAGCCCTAATTAGAAACAATTTAGATGGTCATTAGTTATTATATGCATAAGCTGGGCACTTACTCCTTTAGTTCCTGATGCTCAACTCATGCTTTGAAGAACAATATAAACTGAAGTGTTCCCCTGAAGAAAGTTTGGAAATCAAAAAAGGAAATGAAAATCAGAATTAAACAAATAAAATTTTAGAAATAATTGTTTAATGAATTTAAAAAATCACTACAATTTCATAAAATTTATAAAGATACATACCTTGTCCCTCCACCAACTCGAATACCCTTTTAGTAACATCCTGTGGGTGTGTCAAAAATGGAATAGTTTTGAATATATCCAGGTGAATGAGACTTCATATTCTGCAAAAGAGTATCCATCATAATGAAAATCAAGTTAAATAATGAATATAAATCATGTTAGAAATACATACAACATTTTTAGATATAAAACATACACAATAGAACCAATTTCAACCTCTGCTATTCTTGAAAAATCTCACCATCATGCAAATACAGACAACCAAAATGTTCCTGAAAATTACAAAAAACCAAACCATTCAGCCATTTTAATGTTACCTTAATTTCATTTCATGCTTTGAAGAACAATATAACCTGAACTGTTCCCCTGAAGAAAGATTGGAAATCAAAACAGGAAATGCAAATCATATTTAAACAAATAAAATTTTAGAATTAATTATTTAATGAATTTAAAAAATGACTACAATTTCATAAAATGTATAAAGATACAAACCTTGTCCCTCCACTAACTCGAATACCCTTTTGGTAACATCCTGTGGGTGTGTCAAGAATGGAATAGTTTTAAAGATATCCAGGTGAATGAGACTTCATCTCCTGCAAAAGAATATTCATCATAATGAAAATCAAGTTAAAGAATGAATATAAAGTAGGTTAGAAATAAAAACATCATTTTTAGATATAAAACATACACAATAGCACCAATTTCAACCTCTTTTATTCTTGAAAATCCTCACCGCCATGAAAATAAAGACAACCCAAATGTTCCTGAAAATAAAAAAAAACAAACCATTCAACCATTTTAATGTTACCTTAATTTCAATCAGGCTCATTTCAAACATAACCTATAAGAATGTATATATAATGAATCAAAAATTATATTTTTCCACAATATAAAATTTAAAACAATGTTTAAGGAGCCTACGAAATCACGAGCAGTGATCAGGATGAAATAGTAGACCCCAGTCATTTCTTATTTCCTGAAGGAAAAATCCATTTTCATTAATCATACCAATAATTAGGGAGCACTATTTTGTCATTAAGATGATAATATAGGAACAAACTCATACCTCACATCCAACAAAAACAAAGTCAATGAACATTGGCGATGCAGATGATGAACGACTCTAGAGAAAAGAATAAAATAATTAAAAAAGGAAATGAAGGAAAATGAAAATAAAAAGTTGATTGGAGAAATAGTAACAAATGTGACATGTGTTAAGAAAGGTTACTCATGATTAGTATAGTTAGTAGAGTATATTTATAGTTGATAATATAAGAAATATCATATCACACCTCAAATTATCTACAACATTACCTGATTATTTCATTTCCTGATATGAATCATCATATGGTCCCATAAGGTGGCACCATTAGTTTGTAGTAGGCCACCTATACCTAGTGGTGTGATTACTCTAAAACATCATCTTGCTATAGCTCATATGAATATGAATGAGATGCGAGAAAGGAAGGGATGAAAGGAAGGGTGATTTTTTGGTGACGTGGAACATGGTAGAGGTGACACGTCTAGGATGAGGTACCCAGCTTTAGAATATATATTGAATAATATATAATAGATTTCATAGGTAAATGTTGTCAAAGATGTAAAATGGTGATTCACAAATGTAGCATATAACCTTACCGTTATTTTTAACTTCAAAATCAAAACTCATATTGTATCATGTTGTGTATGTGATAATATATATGGGTTTTCATTATATAAATCAGTCTTGGAGTGGTCTGTAGTATGAGGGACATAAAAAACAACTTACACTAAAACATTATCACTATAGATGAGGTATTTCATGTCACATGCCCGAGTAAGCAGCAGAGGTGACAAAAATTTAGATTATAAGAAATACAGTAAGATTTCAATAGAAGTAAGAAAAAATTACAACATGTTGCATGCTTATAAAAAATTGACGACAATGATAAAATGACTTTGTCACCTTTGGATCTATGACCAAAATAGTGGTATGTTAATCCCTGTGAAAAACATGGTTTGAAATATTAATATTGTTTATGATTAAATCAGACTCATCAATTTAAGAATGTAGAAATAGAAATGAAATAATTTCTTTGATGAAAAATTACCTTTAATTATTGCTAACATTGAATTAAAAATAAGAGATTCTAAAAAAGATAACTAAATAGAAACCTGATAAAGAATTATGGAGATTCTTTGAGTAGCTGAAGGTCAAACAGGAACTTGAAAATTATATAAATTTTGCATCCACCTAAGAAAAATCGAATAAACCCTACAAAAAAATGTATGTGAATGTTGGAAAATAACTACATAGTTAGTGAAACATACCTATAGGTAAGAAGAGATCTCTGCGAGTCCATAACTGAAACCCAAATGCAAAGAATTTCATTCAGTCATGACACGAAACACAATAAAATCTCTATGCATATATAAGCTCAAAACATTTCCATGAACGCAGATTTACATAGCCAAAAAAACAACAAAACGAAAAAAAAAATCAAATCTCAAAGAAAAAATTGACAACATGGAAACCTAGAATGAATGAAATCTGATGAAAATGTCAATGGTAGTTGAGGAGGTAAAGAGAACCGATAAATGGGTTACTGATCCAAGCCATTAGCTGATGCAGAGCTCGTCGACCCTCGATTAAGAGTCGCTGACAACCAAGCTTTTGAAATAACCCCGACTCAATGCCAATAATATCGTCTTGAATCAGATTAAAATCCACTGCGATATATGGTCACCACTATTTAATCAGAGGAGGTGTAGGATCCGCATGCGATTGATCTGGAGACGAAGGACGTAGAGCAAGCTGAAGCGGAGAATGAAAAGGAGATATATTAGGCTGATATGGAGAATGTGAAGGAGGAGGCCGAGAAGCCGAACACACACATGGTAGTTGAGGAGGTAGAGGTATCCGACCATGGAGGCCGGAACGACGGAGGAGTGGAGGTAAATGTTGAGGCGTAACCCTATAAGCATCACTAAGAATGGGATGGAAGAGATAAAGGAACCAAAACCCTAATATGGAGTGATGAATCAAGGCAGCGCAGCGAGATGCGTTTAGGTTTGGAGGTAGAATAAGAGGGGATTTAGGGAAGGGAATGGTGCGGGATGGAGGGGATAATTGGGAAGGGGGCAGGAGAGGAGAATCGGGGAGGAGAGCAGGAACCTAAGGGCTTTGGGGAGGGGAGCAGGAACGGGAGATCGGGGAGAGGGGAGAGGGGATTCGGGAAGGGGTTTCGGGGAGGGGAGTGCGAGACGGAGGGAAATCTCGATCGGGGGATGGGAAGCGGGTTAATTTTCAGGATTTGGAGGGAGGAATAGAGAAATATGGGTGACGTGGAGGCATGGGAAGGTGACATGTTAGCATGGAAGAAGCCAAGTTTAGTATAGATAATTGATTACACCATTTTCATGGTCAAAAGTCCATGAAATGAATCTATTCCGACCCTTAGGTGTTATGGGTCTACTTTTATTCATCCAATAGAATTTTGGCAGATGTTAGGGTAATTTTATAATCTTATTTTTACCCTTAATTACCCGATCTACCTTTAACTATAGTAAATAAAATTTACCGTTGTTACTATTCATAATTTCTAAAAATAAAAAGTAGTCTATTAACATAATTTGGACCTAATAATTCCAAATATGGAATCCATTTTTCCAAATTAAAATCACATAAGTTTCATTATTTAATTTAAAATTAATCCCGTTGTTGAGAAAACAGGTTTTAAAAGTTAAAACATTGCAAATGATTGAAATGTTTTTACCTATGAATTCAATGTAAAATTAATGATAATGAATTTCATTATAATAAATGGTAAAAATATATTATATTTATACTTTAAAACCATTCAATATTATAATTTAACCATATAAATTATCCTGATGAAAAAAGTTGTTTTTAATTAAAATTTAGCATATTTTTACTATTCATCAAAATATGAAAGTTAACAGAAAAATATTAAAAAATTATCCAAAGTAAATTTTTATATACTTATTACAATGAATAAGTTTATTTTTTCAAATTGAACTCATAAACATGTCAAAAACTAGATTTAAAGTGGGTGTTCCATCAAAAGGTGGCAAAACTGCATTTTTTTGAAAAATACTTATTTTACCCGAAAAATTTATTTTGTTCTCATACCATGTTCTAGAATATGTGTAAGGTGAATGATATTGTTATAAAATTAAAAATGTGGTTAATACCATTCATAATGGCTAGTTCATAATATATCATTTTTAGTGAATCTCGGTATTGCGTACAACACACGCTATTGAGGAAGGTCACTCTTGCAATACAAACCAAGAATAGTATTTGCATATAATATAAGCTAATGCGTTGTTTTGTATAGTTCAAGATAATTTTGGCGTAGTGTACAACATAAGACATCAATGAAATTAAAAAATATTTTTCTCATAAAATCTCAGGGTGTTACAATTATCTCTTCAACTGGGAATCACAAGGCACATGAAATCTCTTTCTAAATATGATACCCCCTTATTCATAAACATTAAACACTGGAAACTTACCCTTGTTAATAGATTCTACCTTTTCCAATAAAATAGGATCCTCTTTCAATTATTTCTTAATTATTTTTTATAGTGACAAGTTTACTAATGCCTGAAACAAAACCAAGGAAGTTTCTACATGAACATCTTCTAAGAAAAAATTCATAAAATCATTGACCAATGGGTTATGTTCCAAACATAACACGGTTAATTTAGCATTATATTTATGACTCAAAGCATCGAATACTTTGTTTGATTTTTCTATTATGTTAATGAATCATGAAATTAAAATCTTTAATCAATTCCATCTATCTACTCTTACTCATGTTAATCTATTTCTATGTGAATATATACTTACAATTTTATGATCAGTATATATTTTACACCTCACTCCATATAAATTATTCCTCCAAAAGTTTATGTCAAAAACCATAGTATCTAATTCTGGATCATGTGTAAGATAATGTAACTCATGAGGGCTTATTTAACGTGAATAAAAAGAAATTACATGATCATTTTTCATCAGAACATAACCATGTACTTTTAATAAAGTATCATTATAGATTATAAATTAACCATTTATAGAGGGTAGGGCCAAAAATTGAGTATTCACTAATATTATTTTTAGTTCTAGGAAACAATCATCACACTCTTTTGTCAAGATGAATTTAACTCCTCTTCAATTTAACTTAGTCAGTGGACTATAAAAATAAGAAAATGTTTTAAAAACCCAATGATAGTAACCCACTAATCCAAGAAAACTATGAATAACTATGAAGTTTTTAGGTCTTACCCATTACCCAACAACTTTATTTTTAGTAGGGTCAATAGTTATTCCATCTTTAGAAATAATATTTCCAAGGAACAAAATCTATTATAACCAAAATTCACGCTTACTAAATCTTCAATATAGTGTATTTTTTTATGTTTTAAAAACAATACTTATATTTATTTCATGATACTCCTGAATTTTAGAATATACCAATATATAATCAATAAAAACAACCAAAAAATTATCTAAATATCCATTAAAAAAATCTATTCACAACATCCATCAATATAGTTGGTGGATTAGATAACCCAATGTGCATAACTAGAAACTCATAATACCCATATCCAGTCTGAAAGGGCACCTTTAAAACATCTTCCACCTTCACCTTCAACTAATGGTACCCTTACCTAAGATTAATCTTTGGAAAATATTTTGTTCCCTGGATCTGATCAAACAAAAAATCAATATGAGGTAATGGATACTTATTCTTAACAGTAATTTTATTCAAGGCTCTATAATCAATGAAAAGTCTCATTGAACCATATTTATTTTTAAAAAATAAAATAGGATCACCCCATGATTAAGTGATCAGATGAATGAAAAATTTATCTAGAAACTCTTTCACTTGCTTTTTCAATTACAAAAGTTTGACTTGATCTATTAGATAAGGGGTTTTTGAAATTGTATTAGAATTTGGCACTAATTAAATAGTAAAATCAACCTCCTGATCAGGAATAACACAAAGAAATTCATTATAAAAAACCTATATATTTATTCACTACTGAAACATTACTATTTTAAATATTTTCTTTCTTTTCAATAACATGAGTTATTTAACATTCACTACCATGTATAATTAATTTCATATCTTCTTGATATGTTACAAAAGGTATGAAATCATTGAATATAAGTTTCTTAGATCTGAAATCTATCTCAGCATGATAAAATTAAATCCAATAAATACCAGGAATAATATAAAATTACACTATAGGAAGTTCAATGAGATTTATTGGAAAGACCATCCTATTGATAATAATTAAAAGATTCTTATAAATATTGGATTCTTTAATATTTCCACCCATGGTTTTCACCAAAAGTTATTTCTTATTTTAATGAGGTGATATACCTATTTTTCTTCTAAATTTCTTATAAATAAAAGAATGAGATGATCCATACTCAAATAGGGAATCATAAAAAATAAAATAAACAAAAAACATACCTATTATCACATCATTAGATTTCATAACATCAACCGTAGTAGTATTTGATTTTTCTACACCTTTTTTCTTTAGATCATGATGATTTCCACTCTAAGTAACTACATTCAAACATATATTAGAATAATTACACAATTCATTGAAATAAAAAAATCTCATCATTGGTTGGATATCTATTACCCCATTGTTAGATTGTTCAGGACTCTTTTATTTACAGTCACAAGCCCTATGACCAAACTTACCACACTGGTAATAATTTCCATATCTTGTCAAGAATTACTTAATTTTTTTTACTACACTTGGAAAATTTTGGGGGATTACATCGATATTTATTATTTTATTGATTGTCTATTTCATTCCACCTTGACTACGTCTTACTCTCATATTTTTGAGGAACATAAGTTTCAACAAACTCCATCTCAACTTTCTCTGCACAACAAAAAAATTCTTCATAACTTTTAAATTATTTTACTACCAATTCTCTTCATAAACTTGGTTTCATGACTAAGTAAAATCTTGTAATTTTTCTATCATGGTCTTGAAAAAAAATATTTATCATACCTATCCAATCTTGTAAAGTTTTCTTCATAAGTGGCTAGTGAATCTTTATATTTTTGCCTCAATTACAATAATTTTTTATCTATTCTGAGTCGATAAATCTTAGGTAAATACTTCTCTATGAAAATATTCTTAAATATATCCCATTACTTAGCATTAAAATCTTCCCTCTCTATGTTATTCTTAAATAATGGTCACCAGAAATTGGCTACACCTTCAAAATGAAAAATGGAAAGAGTTAAATTTATACATTCTGAACATCCATTGACTTCAAATATATTTTCCAGTGTATTGATCCATCCTTCAGCTACCCCAGGATCAAAGGATCTGAAGAAAGTCAGTAGGTGATGTTTCATGAAATGCTTAACTATCGACATGTTCCTCTATAGTAAATCTAGTTTCTATCTAACATGGATTCCACCACCATTTATTTCCAGTATAAAATGATCCATCACTATAATAAATTATTCAATTCTAATTCCAACCATTCCAAGATTCTGATTTGGAACAAAATTTTCCTCTTAATACCTTCCTACTTTAGCTTCCCAATTTCCTCTATGGAAAACCATTTTGAATAGACATATATTAGAAGAAGAAACATGGTAATATTAAAATTCTATATCATTTCAACATAACTATAAATTAGAATCTTTCAAAGGTATTCTATTTATATTATTATAACCTCTAAAGTTATTTAAAAAAATTCTATAATACCAAATATAAGGGAATTTCCTTCAACAATACATAATATAGTGAATTTAGACTAGATTTTACTTTATTTAATTTCCAAAGATCTTTTAGGTTTAGAGTTTTAGAGAATTAGGTTGTAAATCTTATATAAAAAACCCATATAGTATAAACACGACACTTCTACTTAGTATCCATTTTCACTATAATATATAAATTTTAGAAAGAAACATGTTTTCTTTTCATGAAAAATCTTAATAAAATTAAACTTAAAATATTCTTTGTTCTTACTCATCCTTAAACCCTATGAAAAAACATTTAAAAAGTCATATGAGTACAAAAATATCCATACGGTACATAAAAAAAAGAAATCTATTAGTGTAGTGGAAACCAAGAAAAAACATAAAATTATTACATTTATCAAAATATTATATGAGTATATGAAACAAATCACATCCACATAATAAATACAGACTTTTTTCTCAAAGAAAACATTTGAAATAAATAGAAATAAAATAGTAACCCTTTTATAAAACTTATATCATTATATTCATAACCCATTTTAAAAATAACTAGATCCTAGTTAAATCATGATAAGGTACTTGAGCATTATATATGATGATGGGTGATCCTGATATAACTTATATGATGGATGATAATGATACATCTATTATGACTGGTGAACCTGATACATCTTATACAATGAGTGATCCATTATAAAACTATTTTTAACCTATATAAAAAACATTTTTGATTTCAAAATACCTATTCTTTTTAAAACCCATTTTCAAAACTAAAAAATACCCAGAAAAAAAATAGAAAAATGGTTTTTCTTTAAATAAAACACAAAATATTATAAATTAATCCAAATATAAAATGACGTTAATGTTGTAAGAAAATTTTTTGACATCATATATGTTAAAATAAAACATTCCTTTTTTCCTTTTATAAATAAATTCAAAACATTTTGCACAAAATTTATAAAAAAGATTCATTTTAAAAACCTTTGAAAGAAAGTAAAAAGAGGCCTAAAATTTCCTTTTAACCCATTAATTTCATAATAAATAAATCCATAAAATAATTTTAATATAATGGACATATATGAAAATTATTTTAAAAATAAATCTTCAAAATATTTAGAATAAAGTTTATAAGGTAAGGTGTCCCTTACCACAATTTTACCTCATCATGTACATTATTTATCTTCCTAAATAATAAATTATGTTAATTATTTATTTTATTAATAACCTATTTAAAGTTTATTATTCCTTATTTCTTATTTATTAACATATTATATAAAATTACTTAATCAATTAATTTCACATTGGGTGCTTTGATGATATTCGACTCATATGTTCAAAATGAATTTGGTAAGTTGGATATGGTAAAAGTGGTCATTTTTTCATCATCACTAGAATAATAATAATTTAATAATTAAAAATTTTACATATAAATTATACTTTTAAAACCATCCATGAAATATGGTTATGAAAATTGAACTACGTTACAATCATGGAGACCATAGGTCGCACGTACGCATGAGTACCGTTTCCATTTTTCAATGATCATGATGGAAAGAAGTTAAGTATACTTTTAACTTTATAGAATCCTTATTATATAATAAATATAATATTATCACTATAAATAAAATTATATATAATATCTATGTGATGTAGTTATGAAAAATGAATCACATCACTTCGTGGAGGTTGTAATCTACACGTATGCACAGATGATGTTATCATTTTAAAATAGATGGAAATGTATGAATATAGATGATATATTATCTTTTTATAATGATAAATATGTAATTAATATCATATATATATATATATAAATTAAATCCATCATTATATCAAGTTGTGATAGGTGGTGATGGAAGACGAATTATATCGGTTCGCGAGGTGATAATCAGTCGTACATAGGAACAACAGTTTCATTTCCCATATGATGGAAGAAGTGATTGATATAGATTATCAAATTAACATAAAAATATATCAGTATATTTAATATACTTATTTTATTATTTTATAATGGTTTAATAATATTTTAATGGGGTATAAGAAGAAATAAAACAAAAATTCTTGGTTAAGAACTATAACCATTCTTTGGGAAACCTCTGTAGGTTTAAACCAAAACCCTTCCTAGGAGAGTTTTCTAATAAAACCATTACATCTAGAACATGGGTAGTGAATATTTTTAGATAATTGGGTAGGTATTTTTCTATCTAGAGTTATCAAAAGGTGTGAGGAAAAGAGGATAGGAGTTCCCCTTTTATAAGTGAGGGGGACACTCTTTAAATTAATTAAAGTATTAAATTTCTATAAATCAATTTTCATCTAAAAAAGGATATAAATTGATATAATTTAAATATAATATTTTTATGTTTCTAATTAATCTCATAAAATAAATTTTAGTAATGTTTATGTGGTGTTTTTAACCTTATCACTTTGTTTTAAACTAAGTCAACCTTTTTTGATAATTACCATGACATCAATGTTTTTTACTCTTTAGGGGCTAAGGAAGTCAATATAATAGGATAATTGGACCATAAATGGACCATTGTTAATATTATAGACCATATATCATTTAATTAGTCAAATAAATTTTTTAGTAATTTTAAATCATTTAATAAATCATTATTTATTACAAAATACCATTAATCACATTTTTGAAACTATTCCTTTAATTTGACTTTAAAAATAACATGAAAACACTATAATCCAAATATAATAAATTAAAACATCACTAATATGTTATATATATATATAATTCTTTTGACACTAAAACTCACCCAATAAATATTTCTTTTATAGTTTTTAAAATCATTTACTTGATTTTTATACTGCTTGCACAAGCACTTTATCAGTGTTGTATAAGAATTTAAGATAATTAAATCATCAATAAAAAACATAAATAAATTACCATCACAAAAATAAAAAATAATTATTTTAAATAAAAATTTATAAAATAAAATAATTTGTTTTTATCCCTGTTATAAAATATTATAGATATTAAAAGAAAGAGAGTGACAATTTTTACTTTATTTAACTTAAAATAATATATATTTAATTTTCAAAGAAAAATGGAACAAAAATTTCCATAAATTAGAATATTGGTTATGTATGGTCTTTTCCCACTCATAAAATATATTAAATTCAGGTTTTATAGTTATTTTTAGTCATTATCATTTTATTTTTAACCTTAATTGCTTGATTTACCCTTACCGAGGTGAAAATGGTTACTACAGTACTATTCATATTGAAAAAAAATAAAATGGAAATATTGAAAATATTTATTAAAAATATGGAATCCATTTTTCAATATTCAATCTATAGAATTGAGGGAAATTAATTTAATATTAAAATGCAAAACACAAAGAAAAACAGTTTTTAGAAAAATACGTTTTAAGCCTAAAAATGAAATTATACCAAAATAAGGTATAATAATTATCCAAATGAAATAAATTATATTATATATAATTAAATAATAATTATGTTAATTTTATGTAAAATTAAAATCATAATGGTACTTTCTATGAAAAGAAATAATAATTTTATAAAAATCAGTATTTTTCATTGTTCACTGAAAAAACCGTATTTTCAGAAAAATCACAAAAATTCATTGAAGGATAATTTGGATATAAATATTTCAAAAATTAATTTGATATTTTCAAATTAAAATTCTATAATTTAAAAATTAAACTTTTAAATAAAACCTTATAATATAAGAAAATAATTTTAATAAGAATAAACCTATTTCCTTTTTGATTGAAAATTTACTTAATATTCTTATAATGAATACGAATATCTAAAATATAATTCATTAATACTAATAAATAAATTGATTATTCACTTTACCTAGGTTGTTAAAATTTTTATAGTAAAATTACGGGATGTTAAATACCATAAGGAACAATATAGGATATCGTAAGTTGTGACTAACCTGCTACTTGAAGGATCTACTATTGGTGGCAACGATATCCTGAAACCACTGCTTTCAATTGATATTAAACCTTATGACATGTGTATATCATAAAACATGGTTGGGGGAATCAAATGAAAATACTAATATCACCATTTATGATTTCTTATATCAGTGGCAGGGATACTATCACACTTGAGGATATTGATATTTTGAAAAATAGTAATAGCCCTATGTTTTTGGTCAATAATAACATGAAAGTATATCTCCTCCTATAACATTCATATAAATAAGGTGAAATGAAAATGAATTTAGTGAAATATATGGACATATATATGTCACTACCTAAAATAAATGTATATTGAAAAAGATAGTGTTATTGCTAAATTTAACAACAGTGTATTAAAAACCATATTACTAAAGAAAAACATATAAATATTTATAATATTCACACGTCATAGAGAGTGATAGGATAAATGAAATGATTAATTGAATATCCTTAATATGATATTCTAATTTGGTAAACTCTAGAGTATCAATTATAAACACTATTATCTTTTCATAAATCAATTCCAACTAAAAGATGATCTATTTGTTCTATCATTTATATTCATGTTCATTCTATAAGCTTAGAGAGGATTAACTAAAGCTATAAAGATGATTAAGAGTCCACATTTATCATATCTACAACATTTTAAGTACTTTTTTATGTGAATAATTACTAGGTGTTTGAGAAGGATATATGAAAATCTTCCAAAAATTGATGATTTATATTTAACTAAGAATTTATTATAGTGGTATTTTAGCTTAAAGTGATAGTTAAATGAGCTAGATATAATAATCTATAAGTTTTTCATAGAATATTAAGTTAATGTTTTGGATTTAATGAACACAATTCTATGTTTAAGTGATCTATGTAAGATGATCAAGAACTTTGAGGGGACTCCAAGATATTCTATGGTGCTTATAAATCGAAACTGATGCATTAATAAGAGGGGTTCCAGTTTCTCAAGTTTTATTCTTGATATTTTCATTTACCTTTATTTTTTTAATTTTTAATTCAATTTTTATTTTATCCAATGTTTTATTTCCATTTATTTATATTTTATATCCATTTATAAAGTGTTAAATAATTGTGTTAATTTGAAGGGGAGAGTCAAGTATGAAGTTCTTGAGTTTTGAATATGTGTATCTTTGC
Source organism: Viscum album (assembly GCA_963277665.1). NCBI lineage: Eukaryota > Viridiplantae > Streptophyta > Magnoliopsida > Santalales > Viscaceae > Viscum > Viscum album. The sequence continues at coordinate 1,663,302,576 of OY728143.1, read as the reverse complement.
TTCTTATTGTTTTCACTTTGAGAAGTTCCAGTGAGTGTAGAAAATGATAGGGTGAGCCAATGGTCCCTCTACCTATGCATGATATTCTTCTTATCTTTTTTTATGAATGACCAATTATTTCCCTCAATTTCTTATTCATCATATGATGGGTATAGATATGAAATTTGGTATTAGATTCATGATCACGACCCGTGTGTAGTGGTAATCTCTTTTTGGATTAGATAAGAAAATAGGATTTATCAAGGATTAATCTACTCGATCAAGTGATGCAATATTTTATTAAACATGGGAAGAAAATATAAAATGTAAAATCAATTATCATAGTGTTTTGGTGATTAAAAGAGAGAAAATGAGAGGTCATATAACAAATGATATTGATTCATAATACTGATTGAAAAAAATATATTTTAGTATAAAAATTACAGGACACATCCGATGACCCTACCATGGATTGAAATTTTTCTTCATTACTTCTCATTTCATGTTTTCATTAAATTCAAAATTCTTACCCCCACTATTTTAATTTATTTCATTTCATTTAAAAAAGAAAATATAAAATGTGATAACATAAAATTTTCTAAGTAGAGATCCTCCTTATGAGAGATGACCTAGTTTTTCACTAATATGATATCCTTAGTGAAATAATAATAATATTGATGGGACCTCATTATAGATCTTTAATCAATTTGAAGATTTTATCATAGATAAAATCATTTATTATTATTTTCTTCATTCGTTTTTTTTATTCTATAGATTCCAAGGACCGAATGAACCACTAAGTGGGGGTGAATCAATGACCCCTTTTTAATAAATATATTTAATTCAACCTCTTTAACTTGTTAGATTTATCAATAAAATCAATAATTATTCACAAACAAACCTAATGTAAAAAAAATATGAAAGATATTACCACATGATATTTATAAGGTTTGACCAAAATAACACACTCCTTTCCACGTTGGTTATTCATCCCAATAAGGATTATTCACTATCTTCAAAAGTATCTTATAACTAGGGACCAATATTTTCAGCATAGAATCTATTGTCTTCTATACAATTCTAGAGTACACTGGAACATAAAAATCTATAAAAAAAGTGGATCTAATAAATAAATATCTCCTTCTTCCTCAGGAGATCCTCATCCATAAGAAAATGGATCAGTAGATCTATAAGTGTACATTTATTCAATATATTCAATATCTTGAGTTGGTATAATTCTTTTAAAACTCACAATATATTAGATGTAATATGTTTTTCCTTATTTTTATTTGCTTACTAGGGTGTATTAAGACTCATTTTCTTATAAAAACTTCTGGTTTTGAAATATTATATATCTTCTATATAGTGATATATCAGACTCTCAGAATTATCGAAATGTTTTGAAGGCTTGAACACCCCATTTTCTTTTTTTACATGTATCATTATATACACAAAAAATATCATGTATATAAATTTACATTGATTATTATTATAATCATATGTGAATACATAAACACCAGAATCATCACCAGCATAAAATTTATTTATTTTTAATTTGGTATTTAAATCCTAAATAATATACTCATTCATTATGGGAATAATATATTAATTAATTTCCTTAAATAATTCTTCATATCAATTCTCATTAAAATACCTAAAATACTTGGTTCATCTTATACATTCACATAGTTTTCATTCATCAAATATCACAGCTCATTTATTCTTTATTTTAAACACTACAAGAATCAAAATCCTTGTATCATGATTTAGTTTATAAAATATCAACATAAATACATCAATACATTTTAAAATGTTCTTCACTCAGTTTATAAATAAATTTGGCCTCACCTTCCATTTTTCATTCAAGAACTATCAAATGTATTATTCTTCTATTTTTGTATTTAACATTATGAAATCTATATGCAACATACATAATTTTTCATGGTACAATTTGAACATGCCTTGAGATCCTCAATTCATGAAATCTAATAGGCATAAATATCTTACACACCATCAAATCATCTCAACTATTTTAAACTTGGAACACATATCTAGATATTACGATCTTCTTATTTCACTAAACTTATATGCATGTAAGTAAAATGATATGCTTTGCTCAGTTTATATGCATGTTCATCATCCTATACATGGAGTGTTTCCTCAACCAAACAATTCATAATAATATATATTGGATTATTTATTTTTAGTGTAATACCATTATTACAGTAGATAAACACATGTATAATAGCTTCATCTCAAGCATAGTTTCTTCATCTCAACTTACAGTAGCTTATTAAAAACATGATAGCTTGTATTTTCTAATATATAAGATTTGAGTCACTCATGTTGTAGATTGTTTCATAGGGTCACCTGTGTGACTATGAAATGATTCTTTATGTACCCAATCTGAATTAATCATGCAGATGATCTTCACCTGTTTGTGTGGTTGGTTCAATAATGGGAATGTGGATGCTTTGATAGACAACATGCATTCGATCCATTTTAACTCATGTTGTCAGTCAGACTAGGCACGGTCAATCATCATGGGTACAACTGATCAAAAAGAATAAACGAAATTGATCACTACATGCATGGTTGATTTATTTTAAGGTTTGGTCACTCTTACTTGGAATGGTCTATCCAAATAATTCATGCGGTTGATCCATAGAAGTCATACATTCACTTTAAGTGTGTGTGTACAAACAGATCACAAGGAAGAAGACAACTCTCCTCAACTTGATCAAATGGTTGGGAAAAAAATTATTTGATGGATAGTTTTTTATCCACATTTTTAAAAATATACTACAATGTATTTCTATTATTATATAACATCAACAGTTTCATAATCCCCACTCTCCCTTCACTATTGGAAATACAGTCTTTCCCAACGGTTCTAAACTGTTGGGAAAGGATGCAGAACCGTTGGTATATGTTATACCAACGGTTCTGCAAACTGTAGGGAAGTAATCCATTGGTAAAGCTTTTCCCAACAGTTTACAGTGAACCATTGGGATAGGGTGGGGAAAAATTAACCTATCCCAACGGTTCTTCCAAACCGTTGGGAAAGCCCAAGCACTCTCCTCTTTCCCAAAGGTTTAGAAACAATTGGTAAAGGTTTTTTACCAATGGTTCATAGAACCGTTGGTAAAAAAACTCAGAGATGCTATGCCAACGGTTTGGAGCCATTGGCATAGCCTATGCTGTGCAAATTGCACAGCAGCCTACAATTTGCACAGCAGCTCTGCAATTTGACCAGCAGGTCTCATTTTGTGCATTCCCTCTCATTTTCAGTCCAATTATTGTACCTGAAATAAACTAACACATACATATAAAATCATTGTACCTGTAATAACCAACTAACACATACATATAGAGAACAAATTCATACACATTTAACATATAATTCATCTTAGAACTATACCCATCCATAATTAAATTATAATTCATAACATAATTATAAACATAAATAATTCATTTAGAATTAAATTTAAAATTTAGATTACAATTATATGTGGAATCCGGAATTCAATTCATAATTTTATCGGTTTTCCATATACCATATATTTTTACCTGAAATGATGTCCATTTTAAACAAAATACATACACCTAGAGTGATACTGGCCACACCGTGCCTCGTATTGAGGCGAGGTTAACTCGTACACGTCACAAATGACCCATCGATCGTTGTCCTAAAGTATAAACATATTCCGAAAGCATTTGTTTGGTTTTCCATATGCCAGTTGATGTTTTTCACTTAAAATGGCGTCCTTTTGAAACAAAAGACAAACACTTTGAGTGGTGGCGGCCACACCGCGTCTCATATTGATGCGGGGTTGAGTCTTACATGTCACATATGACCCATGGATCGTTCTCCTAAATTTTCAATGGAAACCGAATGCGTTTGGTCGGTTTTTCGTATGTACTTAAAATTTTGTCCATTCTAAACAAAATAGAGCCACTTAGAGTGATCCCGGCCACACCGTTCCTCGGATTAATGCAGCGTTGACTCGTACACGTCACATATGACCCATGGATCGTTTTCCTAAAGCATCAACACATTTCTAATGCGTTTGGTCGTTTTTCCGTATGTCAATTTTTCTTTTCACTTATAATCCTGTCTATTTTAAACAAAATAGAGACATTGTGAATGGTGTCGGCCACACCGCACCTCATATTGAGGCGGGGTTGACTCGTACACGTCACATATTACCCATGTCTCATTGTGTTAAAGTATCTACACAATCCGAATGCGTTTGGTCAGTTTTCCGTATGTCGGTTGATGTTTTACACTTAAAATGATGTTCATTTGAAACAAAAGATAGACTCTTTGAGTGGTGCCGACCACACTGGATCTCAGATTGAGATGGGGTTTATTTGTACACATCACATATGACCCATGGATCGTTCTCCTAAAGTTTCAATAGAAACCGAATGCGTTTGGTCGGTTTTCTGTATGTACTTAAAATGTTGTCCATTTTAAAGAAAAGGGAGCCACTAAGAGTGATCCCGACCACATCGTGCCTCATATTGAGCCTTGGTTGACTCGTACACATCACATATGACCCATGGATCGTTTTCCTAAAGCATCAACACATTTTTAATGCGTTTGGTCAGTTTTTCGTATGTCAGTTGTTCTTTTCACTTATAATCCTCTCCATTTTAAACAAAAGAGAGACACTGTGAATGGTGTCGTCCACACTGCACCTCGGATTGAGGTGGATTTGACTCAAACACGTCACATATGACCCATGGATCATTGTGCTAAAGTATCGACACAATCTGAATGCGTTTGGCCAGTTTTCTGTATGCCAGTTGATGTTTTTCACTTAAAATGGCGTCCTTTTGAAACAAAAGACAGACACTTTGAGTGGTACTATCCATACTGCATCTTATATTGAGTCAGGGTTGAGTCTTACACATCACATATGACCCATGGATTTTTCTCCTAAAGTTTCAATGGAAACTGATTGTGTTTGGTCGATTTTCCGTACGTACTTAAAATGTTGTCCATTTTAAACAAAAGAGAGCCACTTAGAGTGATCCCGGACACGCCGTGCCTCAGATTAAGGTGGGGTTGACTTGTACACATCACATATGACCCATGGATCGTTGTTCTAAAGCATCAACACATTTCGAATGTGTTTGGTCATTTTTCCGTATGTCAGTTGTTCTTTTCACTTATAATCCTGTCCATTTTAAACAAAAGAGAGACACTGTGAATGGTGTCGGCCACACCGCACCTCATATTGAGGCAAGGTTGACTCGTACACGTCACATATGACCCATGTATCGTTGTTCTAAAGTATCGACACAATCTGAAAGTTTTTAGTCAGTTTTTCGTATGCCAGTTGATGTTTTTCACTTAAAATGACGTACTTTTGAAACAAAAGACAGACACCTTAAGTGGTGCCACCACACCGCGTATCAGATTGAGGCGGGGTTGATTCTTACATGTCACATATGACCCATGGATCTTTCTCCTAAAGTTTCAATGGAAACCAAATCCATTTGGTCGGTTTTCTGTATGTACTTAAAAATGTTGTCCATTTTAAACAAAAGAGAGCCACTTAGAGTGATTCCGGCCAAACCGTGCCTCATATTAAGGCGGGGTTGACTCGTACACGTCACATATGACCCATGGATCTTTTTCCTAAAGTATAAACACATTTAAATGCATTTGGTCAGTTTTCCATATGTTAGTTGTTCTTTTCACTTATAATCCTGTCCATTTTAAACAAAAGAGACACTGTGAATGGTGTCGGCCACAACGTGCCTTGGATTGAGGCGGGGTTGACTCTAACATGTCACATATGACCCATGGATCATTTTTTTAAAGTATCAACACAATCCGAATGTGTTTGGTCGGTTTTCCGTATGCCAGTTGATGTTTTTCACTTAAAATGGCGTCCTTTTGAAACAAAAGACAGACACTTTGAGTGGTGCCGACCACACCGCGTCTTATATTGAGGCGAGGTTGAGTCTTAAACATCACATATGACCCATGGATCATTTTCCTAAAGTTTCAATGGAAACCGAATGTGTTTGGTCAGTTTTCTGTACGTACTTAAAATGTTGTCCATTTTAAACAAAAGAGAGCCACTTAGAGTGATCCCGGCCACACTGTGCCTTAGATTAAGGTGGGGTTGACTCATACACATCACATATGACCCATGGATAATTTTCCTAAAGCATCAACACATTTCTAATGCATTTGGTCGGTTTTCTGTCTGTCAGTTGTTCTTTTCACTTATAATCCTGTCCATTTTAAACAAAAGAGAGACACTATGAATAGTGTCGGCCACACCGTGACTTGGATTAATGCAGGGTTGACTCGTACATGTCACATATGACCCATGGATCGTTTTCCTAAATTATCACACACATTTTGAATGCGTTTGGTTAGTTTTCCGTATGTCAGTTGTTCTTTTCACTTATAATCCTGTCCATTTTAAACAAAAGAGAGACACTGTGAATGGTGTTAGCCACACCGCACCTCGGATTGAGTCGGGGTTGACTCTTACACATCAAATATGACCCATGGATTGTTTTTATAAAGTATCAACACAATCCGAATGCGTTTGGTCAGTTTTCCGAATGCCGTTTGATGTTTTTCACTTAAAATGACTTCCTTTTGAAACAAAAGACAGACACTTTGAGTGGTTCCGGCCACACCGCATCTCAGATTGAGGCGGAGTTGATTCGTACACATCACGTATGACCCATGGATCATTCTTCTAAAGTTTCAATGGAAACCGAATGCGTTTGGTTGGTTTTCCATATGTACTTAAATGTTTTCAATTTTAAACAAAAGAGAGCCACTTAGAGTGATTTTTGCCACACCGTGCCTCAGATTAAGGCGGGGTTGACTCGTACACATCACATATGACCCATGGATCATTTTCCAAAAGCATCAACACATTTCTAATGCGTTTGGTCGGTTTTTCGTATGTCAGTTGTTCTTTTCACTTATAATCCTATCCATTTTAAACAAAAGGGAGACACTGTGAATGGTGTCGGCCACATGACGCCTCAGATTGAGGAGAGGTTGACTCATGCACATCACATATGACCCATGGATCTTTGTGCTAAATTATCGACACAATCTGAATGTGTTTGGTCAGTTTTCCATATGCCAGTTGATGTTTTTCACTTAAAATGGAATCCTTTTGAAACAAATGACAGACACTTTGAGTGGTTCCAGCCACACCGTGTCTCAGATTGAGGCGGGGTTGAATCATACACGTCACATATGACCCATGTATCGTTATACTAAATTTTAAATGGAAACCAAATGTGTTTGGTCAGTTTTCCGTATGTACTTAAAATGTTGTCCATTTTAAACAAAAGGGAGCCACTTAGAGTGATTCCGTCCACACCGTGCCTCATATTAAGGCGAGCTTGACTCGTACACATCACATATCACCCATGGATTGTTTTCCTAAAGCATCAACACATTTTGAATGCGTTTGGTCGGTTTTTCGTATGTCAGTTGTTCTTTTCACTTATAATCCTATCCATTTTAAACAAAAGAGAGACACTGTGAATGGTGTTGGCCACACCGCATCTCGGATTGAGGCGGGGTTGACTCATACACGTCACATATGACCCATGGATAATTGTGCTAAATTATCGACACAATCCGAATGCGTTTGGTCATTTTTCTGTATGCCAGTTGGTGTTTTTCAATTAAAATGACGTCCTTTTGAAACAAAAGACAGACACTTTGAGTGGTGCCAGCCACACCATGTCTCAGATTGAGGTGGGGTTGATTCGTACACGTCACATATGACCCATAGATCATTCTACTAAAGTTTCAACATAAACCGAATGCGTTTGGTTGGTTTTCCGTATGTACTTAAAATGTTGTCCATTTTAAACAAAAGGGAGACACTTAGAGTGATCCCGGCCACACCATGCCTCGGATTGAGCCCGGGTTGACTCGTACACATCACATATGACCCATGGATCGTTGTGATAAATTATCAACAGAATCCAAATGTGTTTGGTCAGTTTTTCGTATGTCAGTTGTTCTTTTCACTTATAATCCTGTCTATTTTAAACAAAAGAGACATAGTTAGAGTGGTATGTTAGTTGTTTATTCACATTATTCAAATACACTATTTGACTATGGGTCTTTAAATTAATTTATTTATGAAAAATTTACATTTAAAATGAGAATATCATAAAATTAATAGAAGATAAAACTTTTACTAAAAATCCTTGTGGAAATATTAAGGTAAACATGATTTATGAGAATCCTCATGTGTCTATTAGTGGAATGGTATTTACTTAAAATCTTATGGACATTCATTTTGAATATTTTTATATCATTATTAGTATGGATTAGATTTTATTTTATCATGCTATGAAACATTTCAGAGCTAACAATGTCATGCCCAATGAATACATCCCTTTTATAACATACCAAGAATCTATGATATTGATTAGATGTGTAAATGTGATTTACATTGATTATCATGATGAAAATAAATAAAATATGTATTATAGATTTTCTAGTAGTAAATTAAATCAATGAGGGTGGGGGGATTTTCGGGGGGGCTATCTGGGGGGTTGTCCGGTGGGTGTCCGGGGGGCTGTCCGGGGACCAAGGAGGAGGGTGGGGAGGCTGTGCGGGGGGCTGTCTGGGGGGTGTTCGGGGGGTTGTCCGAGGTCCAAGGAGGAGGGTGGGGGGGCTGTCCGGGGGGCTATCTGGGGGGCTGTCTGGGGTCCAGGGAGGAGGGTGGGGGGCTGTCCGGGGGCTATCCGGGGGGGGTGTCCGGGGTCCAAAGAAGATGGTGGGGGGGTTTCCAGGGTCCAGGAAGGAGGGGGATTCCCAAACACACAACCAATAAAAGACTACAACATCTATAAAAACAGATAATATATAAAAATAACTCAACTCCAATACTATACTACGAGTCTAGATAAAACCAACAACTAGAATAGATTAAATATCAAATCTCAGTAATATTAGTAAAAAATGTAATGGATCAATTTGTCCCAAATCACCATCACCATCATCACCATCATAATCACCCTCGTTCTCTTCCCCATCATCGTCCTCGCCCTCCTCAGTTCCCTCCTCCTCACCCTCACCCTCCTCCTCGCCCTCGCTACCCGCCTCGCCCTCCTCCTCTCCCTCCTCTTCCGCATCAGACTCCTCTCCATCATCATCGTCATGCTGGAAATCATCCTGACCACCACTAGAACTTCCACCTGGTGCACCATATATATAACGTATCGATGACATATATTCATCAAAACCTGGGCTGGCCTCTGCTGGAAGTGTTGGACGTAAAACTTCAATAAATTTTATAAACGCACTGTTTTCCCTAGAAGACTGTTCTGCCATCTCTGTGGCCCTTTTCTCAGCCTGTTCTGCCTGTGCCCTAACTTGCTGCAGCTCGGTGGCACTACAGCTCGTACCTGAGGAGGGACAATACCTCGTCGGGGCTATCCTAGGCTGGCAGCGTACTCTGCTAGGATGCTCCTCTCCCAACACCTGATGTAAGTGATCTGTTGGCCCAAAATTGTATGGTTCTTGGGCATCGAGGGCCTCTAAAGAAACCTGTTACAAATATAAATATATTATTAAGTTACAAAATAGATATTAAAATATAAAATCAACAGATTAAAACTTACAATCTACTGCTGAGTCGCTTCATTGACGACACTTCCATCCCCTTTCCATCTACTCGAGCAAAACAGTTTTCCTTGAGGCACACGTCCTTTAATATTCTGTATTTGCCTCTACAATGACATTGAAAACTAAAGTTATATGAAAACTTTAGCAAACAATTAAATAATTGAGAAAACAAAAGAAAATGTAATTCGTAAATAAAACTTATAAAAAATTGTCATACCTTCTTTCTCTCATGATCCGACATCGTCATACGTCCTAGTGTGTGGAGGTATTTTTTTGCATCAATGTTTTTTTTATTTTTTCTAGATTATTCCTAAATAAAATTTGATAATTAAAAGGATAATATTAATGCAAAAAATGAAAGTTATTATTTAAATACCTCAAATGTAATTCGTACCTTAAACTGGGTACTCGTCCAATGAGTAATCATTTGACGATACTGCTCTATAGGACAATCATCCACGACTGGTACCGCCTATAACTTAGTTCCAACTCTAGAATGCCAGCCAATATACAACTCATGCTTGTAGGATCTCCAAAGCTCGCCTAAATCCTTTAGACGTTCCGCTCGAGCACCCTCACCATCGGGAAAATTAAATCGAAGTTGACATCAAAATATTAATTCATATAAATAAAAAAATAATTCATGGAATTAAATACAACAGATTTTTTTACCCATATCTCTACCCAAGCTCTATCATTGAACTCATGTTTCAAATGTCTCCATGACAGCAGGCTGACGGGAATGATGTCGGAGTATTTGGAAAGCGTCGCCAAAAAACTCCAACATTGCTAGCTTGATTTCTCAACCATTTGGTTGCCTTCATTATAATCCACCATAAACTGTGTGTGGCAGTTCCACACCAAATGTATGCGTGTACGCCCCCGCCCCCGCCTCCTGTTAGTAGATGTATCTGCCATGAAAGAAAAACAAATATTTTATCAAAACATGTTATAATGAAAATAAATATTGCTATAAAATTTTGTTAGGGTTTTATAAATATACCTGTGCCAGTCTGATCGCTGAGCGCCGTCGGATCCACAGAAACTGATGAAACACCCTGTGGTGGAACAAGAGTCGAAGAATATGGAATATAGAAGCTCGGAGAGACAGAAGTAGAAGGAAAAGTAGATGAGACAGCAGTATGAACGGATTCTGACTGGGGATTGGGAATCATCATGGGATGTGAAAATGATGGGGCAGAAGATGCAGAAGGTAGCGAAAAAATGGGAGACCTAAATATCCCATGTGTCTCTAACGACGCACTGGGATCAGAATGTGGGAAGGATGACATGTCAGTGGGAGGGGCAGGGTCTAGTCAGGCATGCGCAGCTGATCGTCCACCTCTGGTACGAACCCTCCTCGTACCACGGGCATGAGTACTAGGACCAGTACTAGGCTCCTCGTTGAATAACTGTCGACGTATAGGTGGATCCTACAAAAAAATTAATAACATGACATTATATATTCTTTAAATATATATATATTTGAAATAAATTACTCACTGTAGGCACTAATGGTTGAACGCCCATCTCCGCCATCCGACGATTGTTCTCCATCATTTTTTTCCTTCGTCTCTCTTCAATTGGCTGCATTTCCTTCTTTTAAAAACAAATATGCAATTAATTAGAAAAAGGAAACTAATGTGTAAACCAAAAAACTAAATCTATGAGGGAATAGGGGGATTAATTGGTAATTTAGCTATCAATTGTTTTAGAAGAGCTTGAATGAATTTAATAAATCATACAAGTTGTAATGTTCACCAAGTTAGAAATATTATTTGACTAGGTTTGAATACAGTTCAATTCCAAATTAGAAAATGAAATTCAAATAAAACAACAACCAATAAACATTGAAAATTCACATAATGGTCAAGTCAGCTAAAAAATATTTTTGATCAATACTAAATCAATTTGAATATTACCCACCTTAACAACCCAACTCAAGGTAAACCAAAATAATTGAGAACATGGATGAATGATTCTATATATTTTCAACCACAACTTCAGGTTCACAATAAACTCTGACAATTGAGCTATTGGAGTCATCAAAAGAAATAAATGGATTGGTTCCAATAGTAATAGGGACAGTGTCAATTCCATCATCACCATCATCAAAAATATTTCTTAGAATTACTTCAACTATGACACCAAATTCAGGTCGAAGTTGGTCTTTGACATAAAAAATTTGTTTAGCCATTGATGCCAACACATATGGTTATTCGGTAGCAAGAGTTCAAGTCATATTAATTACTCAAAATCCACAATCATCAATAAATTTTACATGTCTCATCATCGAATCAAACCAATGGAATTTCATCATTGTGACTCGTCCATGAGAGTAATAATCGAATATTATTATTTTCTCAACGACTCCATAATAACCCACATTTTCAAATCGCGGTCTACTATCTGATGCACTGGCATAAAAATCTGTTGTGGCAGTAACCATGACACCATCATGTTGTGTTCTCATGTTCTTTTCTCGTTCAGTGACAATAAATTTGTACCCATTGATAACAATTGATTTACAGTCACGAACCATGGTATTAGGACCAAAAGCCAAAGCTCTTATTTCCTCAGAGGCAGAGTCAGTAGACAAACTCAATACCTGAAATATAAATGACTATTAAACTTAATTAAATATTGAAATAATTAATTTAAATAGTAATATTTTTACCTTCAATTTTAACTAATAAGAAAACTCGTTGTTATGCAAAGTCTCTCTCCTTCTCAAAGATAAAGAATGATGCTTCATATTTATCATTTTTTTATGTTCCCTATAGATAAAAAATATGAATAGTTTAATAGATATATATGTAAGATATACATAACCAATTTAGTTACCTGATATAGTCATCGAATAAATCACATTTGAATAAAACTGTGTGATGTGCCATCTCTCGCTCTTCATGGCTTAGTGTATTCAATGTATATGATCCAGGAATTCATCCTGTTTGAGGAAGTGATGTAAAACTGGGTTCAATTTTCTCATACTGTTCTTCTTCATTTATCATTGGTCTTTTCAATCTTGTAGTAAGATTAGAAAAATACATCGAGCATAAATCCATACATTCTTGATCCAGGTAACCGTTCATGATAGAACCTTCGGGATGATTTTTGTTTTGGACATAAGACTTTAATGTGAACATATTTATTTCAGTTGGATACATCCAACGAAAAGAAAAAGGTCCTCCGAGAAGTATTTTAGTGGGAATATGGACAGTCAGATGCAACATGCATGTGAAAAATGATAGAGGAAATATTTTCTCCAAATCACACAAAATTAATGGGGAATGTGTCAACATTTTTTGCAAGAAAGACTTCGACAACTTATTAGCACAAAGATATCTAAACAAATGGAATAAATGAATAACAACCACCCTTAAATTATTGGACAAAAGATGACAGATTGCTATTGGAAGCAACTCATGCAGTAGAATGTGATAATCATGAGTCTTCAAAGATTTTAGCTTCAACTCTCTTCTGTTGACCCGTTTAGATATGTTGCTTAAATAGCCATCAGGAACTCTAATATTCTATAATACTTTTAGAAATTGTTTTTTTTATAGGTGTCATCACATAAGAAGCACATGGAAGTTTCCATTTATTTTCACTGATACGCACAGGATGCAATTCTAGTCTGATGCCCCAATCCACCAAGTCACACTGAGATCGTAAATCATCTTTTGTCTTCCCCTTGACATTTAGAAGAACCAAAAGCAACATTTTGCATATATTATTTTAAATATGCATTACGTATAAGAAATGACGTAACAAATTGGTTGACCAATAAGGCAAATCAAAAAAGATACTCCTTTTCCTCCAATTGTAATAGGTTTCAGTGGAAACATTATTTCTCTTTCCAGATTTCATTTGACCCTTCCCGAACGAAAAACTGAGATCTTTCAATTCATTAAGCACATCAGTTCCAAACATACACTGAGGTGGATCATCAGTCTCTATGGTATTATCAAATCTTCGATGATTCATTCTATATGGATGATCCTTTGGAAAGAATCGTCGATATCCCATAAAACTAAAACTACAGCGGTGTTTCAGTCTTCTGGATCGTGTATTCTTCATACAAACTAGACATGACAGTTTTCCCTTCGTGCTCCATCCAGAAATCATTGAATAAGCTGGAAAATCATTGATCGTCCACATAAGCGCAACACGCATCTGAAATATTTCTTTCGAATATGCATCGTATGTGCGCACACCCACATCCCAAAGAAGTTTCAACTCTTTTATTAAAGGTTGCATGTATACATCAATATCAATGCTGGGATCAGAAGGACCAGATATGAGTATACTCATGAAATTGAAAGGTTTTTTCATACACAACCATGGGGGAAGATTATAAATGTGTATAAAAACTAGCCATGTGTTGTGAGAAGTAAGCATCTGCCCAAACGGATTAAAACCATCGCATGAAAGACCCAGCCTCACATTACGCATGTCAGCTGCAAAATCAGGATGTCAAGCATAAAATATCTACCATGAAAATCCATCTGCAGGATGAACCAACTCATCATTAGTTTTCTTTCTCTCGGTATCATGCCATCTCATTTTTATTGATATGTCATCAGACATAAAAATATTCTGGAGTCTGGGGATCAATGGAAAGTGCCACATTACTTTCTGTGGAATCCAGGATGGTGTTCCATCAGATTTTGACTTCCATCGGGATGTGCCACATTTTATACAATCATTTCGTTCAGCGGTTTCCTCCCAGAATAAACTGAAATCTTTCAGGCAAGCATGAATTTTGTTTCTTGAAAATTCAAGTTCCACAACTAACTTCCATTCCATATAGTGGTTTGAGGGAATATCTTCATCATCTGGAAGTAAATCCTTCAAGAGGGTAAGAATGTAATCGATTGCTGTATTAGAAATCCCATACATAGTTTTCCCATGAAACAATCGGATTAAAAATTCCATCTTTTTCATTTTATCGCATTGTCAATATACTGGAGTCGTGGCAGCATCATTCAATTTTTTCACCCTATCAATATCATCATTTTCACTAGATGCATCAGCTGTCCTCATATTGAAGTCTTCTTGAGTCAAAATCCTTTCTTTTTCATGATGACGAATAAACGAAAACCGATCATCTAACAAATTCTGCATTCCAGTCCTTTCATTTTTATCATCACCAATTTGAGATTTCATTTTCTCCCCATTGTGATACCACACAAAGTAGTTTGATTGAAAACCATTTTTGGTTATGTGTTAGCTAACTTCTTCACGGCTCAACCAAGGTCTACCAACACAATTGGAACATGGGCAGTGTATGCCACCACTATCTGAAGCATTGTGAAATTCAAAATCTATAAATCTCTCCAAATTGTTTTGAAAATCACTTGAGATCCGATCAGTTTCATACATCCAACTTCTGTCCATTCTGTAAAAAGAATTTATATAAGTCATTTTGTCATAAACAATTCAATAGGATTGAACTTTAATAGAAAATACATTTAAGTAAACAATAAAGGAAGAAGTTTCTAGTTGATGTAGTGAGCTATTAAAATAATGTAAAGAACAAGTACTCATAAATTAAATTAAAATTTATTTATATTAATTTTAATTAGTTCTATAAGAGGCACATGCCTTAGGTCCCATCATGTGTTATAGGCATCCCAAATCATTCACTCATGTTCAATAACTCATTATTGACACCTCTATGGCCATACCTTTCATTACCCAATTACTTCCCCAAGTCAAGCGCACCCCATGGGTGAATAAATTTTAGGCTTCTACACTAATAGGTTGTTCATGGATTGTAAAAAGATTTATATTCATTAAGTATAGACAAAAAAATTTATTTTTAAATTTTAAATTAATAATAAAGTATGTCAATGATAACAACATTACTGAATTAAACTTGTGACTTATCTAACATTTTTATGGTTGTCAACACATGCCAGAATGGGTAGTGAAAAGCACTCCACCCTCATAAAAGTGAGTATTGGCCAAGAAGGACACATAATATACAACGTACAATGAGAACCATATTTAGTTGACCCCAAAGTTATATTAGTACAATCATCTTGGGGGAAATGGAATATATGATCCTAGTTAACTGATGAATTAAAAAGCTCATATTCCATATGTTGGACACTATCTAAGGTAAGAAATCATGTGAGGATGGGTTTACATCATTCAATTTCTTACATGCTAGTGAGAATGAAGGCTTAAATTAATGACTTGAGTTCACTGATACCATGTCAACCGTTATACACACCATGTGAACCCTTATACACACCATATGAACCCTTATAACATATCGTCATTATTACAACCATTAATAACAACTTATTAAATAACATCACTTGTTAAATATAATAAAATTGAACATAAATAAATAATAATATTGGATATATCAAGTAAAATGAAGTCATGCTATCTTACATCCTAAATGACCACCCACAACCATGATTAATGACCACAAAGCTCCCCTTTCGGCCAAATCAAAAGTGAAAACAAAAACACATAGTTGCAGAAAAAAAATTCATTTGCGTGAAGAATAATAATCTCATGGTCCTCATGATATTTGAACCACACAGTCATGATTTTTGAGATGAACTTGTATCCATGAAACCATATGAGAAACATGATTCAATACATACATTTTTTTGATTTTCCCAAGCATTTTAAGGAACCCCAAATCAGTGAAAATGGTCATTGTGTTTTAAAAAGGTGATTGAATAACACATGTATGATGTTGAAGGCAGAATGATTAATGGTTATATTAGAAAAAATAATATTCACTAATATTGAAAATTTGACATTCTGTGAATTAGTTTCATGAAGAAGGAAGAAGTACTAATTAGGGACCACATACTATTTTTCAAAGTTCAAGAAGATACTCCATATGTTCTATTGTGAAAAGGATAAGTGAACAGTGTGTCATTTTATATATATATATAGATTTTGATAGAAACATGATACATAATTGTTATGTAATACACATAATGTACACAAATTAAGATGAACAAGATCTTCATGTTTGACATAATCTTAATGAAGGGAGTGATTTTCATGAAATAATATCAATAAATATTACAAAAAATTTATTATTAGTTCATATACATGAAGCTATAATATTTGAAGCATTGAGATTAAAAAAAACTATGAATATTTAAAATTAGAACACAATAAAGAGACACCATGCCCTTATAAATGTAAATGTGTAATGAAAACATTAATTGGACATACACAGATATAGGTATTTGAGTACACAATTCGTGGAACAATCATAAAATTTTACAAAAACCCTAAAAATTGGGAATAACGAAATCGTTGAGAATAAAAGGATATGCTTGATAAGAGGTGGAACTATATGCTTGATAAAATATGGAAGGAGTCTAACCTGGAAGCTGCTGATCCGATGGAAGAGGTGGGGCTTCTGAAGTGCTTCTGCAAAGGAATCACTTATGGAGACCAGCGGAAGGGTTCTAGAATCGTGGGGAGGTGGCTGCCTGGGGTTGGAGAATTTGGGTTTTTTTCCCCAATGGTTTTTAAAAACCATTAGGAAAACTAAATTTTTCCCCATCTTTCTCAACGGTTTCATCAAACCATTGGGAAAAGTGATTTTTCCCCATCTTTCCCAACAATTTTATCAAACCATTGGAAAAAGTCACTTGTTCCAGATCTTTACCAATGGTTTATGAAACCATTTGTAAAGATAACATATACCAACAGTTCAAAGAACCGTTGGTATACAAGTGTTGGGAAAAGTCCGATTTCTAGTAGTGCTTATATATCACAATGCCACATCAACTCACCAAATATGAGTAGCCAGGTTTGCTCCAAAACACTATACCCAAACACTAACGATGTGCACTGTCTCTCATGTACCATGAACCTCTTGCACACTACTCATAGAAACTCTTGTATTCCCATGCTGGCTCTTTGCTCACCTTCTACCTTAGTCTATCCATGTGAATTGGTTCCTTTCTATATGGTGATCTCATCTCCTATATAACCAGTTGAGTTCACCACATGGCTTTCCTAGGGATGACCATAATTTTTACTAAACCCTTATAAAAAGTGTCATAAAATTATTAAACATACAACTACATTCCATTTTAATTACACTTTAATTTATTTATGAAAAAAATATTTTTATGGGCTTATCAATATATTTATAATCGTTAAATATAAAAATATTGCATGGGATTATTAACAAATTCTCTATACAATAAGTATATAAACTTCTCAAAGTCCTTATCAATGTTTTAGAACAATATTCATTCTTCAACACATGTTATTAGTAATTAATCATAGTCCAACAATCATTAGGTATTTAAGGATAATCTATCAAAGATGAAATCCAATTCTATTGTATGAATAGATAATAATCATCTAATCATTATCACATTATCTTCACTAAAAAAACACATATTGACTCATTGAAAAAAAATTCAACGCTCACTTGGTCTCAACACTCTGTTTTTTTTGTTTTTTTTTATTTAATTAATCTATAAATTATGAGTTTTCAAAATTTGAATCCATATTAAGTAGTGACACAATACTCATGGGTTCTTAAATATTTTTATAATATAGAAAATTTTCAATGGTGGAAATAACCACATTAACCACTAGAGAATTAAATATAAAATTATAAGAATTTTTATGAGGTTTTTAAATAAATACATAATATTGTTGAGGAACTTCAAATAAAAATGAAATGATATTATTATTATTGTTAAGAAATTCTTAGTTTAAGATGTATTTGTTTTCAATGTCAATATGTGATGATAATGGGAGTTCTAGATTGAATAAATCATCTAGGTAATTTCATAAAAAATGGGAATTTATATGTGATGATTGTTGAACCATTCGTAAATTTTAATAACATGTGATAATGGAGTTTAGAGAATGCACATTGTTTACAATAAGAAAAATATGTTGAGAATTGATGTAAACCCCATGTAAAATTATATTATTTAGACATAAAGAATATTTTATGGAAATAATTTTGAGAAGTTAGTTGTTGAATTTGTTTCTTAGTATTATTATGGAGTTAGTTTAAAATATAGTCCAACTAGAGGCTAACCAAAGATCCGTATCAACTAAAAATATAGAAAATTGGTCAACCATAATGGATCCATTTCAACCTAACTAGCTTATGGTGGCGCATGATTGAGATAGAGGTAAATACTATACATATATTGGAAGGCATGCACATAATAGGTTAGGAAACATACGTGAAGGAGGATGTTAGACTCTCATATATAGAAGAAGCATGGGAGGTTAGAGGGTGGAATATAACATGCCTCAAGATTGTTATGGACAACTAAGGATTCTGGTTGGATTATTAAAAAGTATAAAACCACATAAGTAATCAATGTGGTACTCTTCCCAAGAACACTACTATTTATTAGCTTAAAAATATACTCATATAATATAGTCCATCTAATTTGATCGAAGTACATTTTCTAATTGACTTTATGTCATTTTGTTCATCCTTGGGTGTAATAAGGTTTCCTACGCATCTTATGGGTCAACCGAATGTAGGTGAAGATCAACCACAATCCTCAAATCGGCTATAAAGGTTGATCAACCACAAGAGGAACCATAAGCTACATAAATTTTTACATATTAGGAAAAATTACCATATGAAGAAGGATTTATCTATAGTGAGCTTCACATGTAATATATGGAGTGAAATAATTATGAAAATTAAGATATCATACATCATTGAGGTATGCATGAACCTACCATTGGTTTTGATATGAATCAACCATGTTTGTGTGAACCTAAAACATTATGCTCAATCAATAACAAGCATCAAGTATGGTAGATGTACCTACCATCTATACAAGCATAAACCTACCATGAGATTTATATGTTAGAAAAATGACTATATGAAGGGTGTTTCATCAACCACATGAGTTCAACCTACCATAATGTTTTTGATTGACGACATAATAAACTATGAGAATATCAAATGCATGAAGAATTTGGAAGCTATTGTAAGCTTTTCATATTGAATTATTGATAGGATGATACTTTGGGAAAGTTACTCACAGAATATGGAGATAATGTGAGGGTGAAACCTAACCTATGAAAAAGTAACCTAAGGTACATAAAGGTTAATAAAAGAACTTATTTATCCAATATCTACATATATTTTGTAGAAAAATGATAATGGTCATATGAGGGTAAGTTCTAGAAGAATCAAAGATTTATAAGGGTGGTTCCATGATCTATATCTAAATTAATATGGTGATGTGAAGTTTTTATCTTCAAGGAGATGTTATTTTAAGTTAAGGTTTCACTATAAACTCACATATTACATTGAAAATAATATATACATGAGGTATATAGAAGAGTTCCACTTTATATAGGTATTTTCCATATCATAGGCCATGCATGAATTTTAGGAGATCGATCCACATCTATAATTGTTGCCTAAAATATCAAGTATTCCCATATAGGTTTGATAATACAAAATTGAAATATGCGAAAATAATATATACGATGTTTTAAGAAAGGAAAATTGGCGATATTCCAAGAAAAATAACAATGACTTATTTAATTCTGTGAAGAATAAATTGGGATTGAGTTCTTTAGGTATTTAAATGAGTAGATACTGAGATTTTAATATTTCACTATCACATGTGAGAGAAAATAATCCCAAGTCTTTTGGTGTTTTTAAAAGGAATGTTTGACCAAGAATTTAAATGAGTTTAAATGAAAATTCAAAATAGAGAAATATACACCTATTTTGAATAATAAGATTACATGTTGGAGGGATTTAAGGAACTTACATATTTCAAATATGGAAAATATGTTTTGAGATATATTATTTTTTGAGAATAAATATATGTTTCATGTGATGAAGTATTAATGTTTATAATTATTGAGAGAACACTTGTGAATATTGGAAGATATTTTAAATATACCGATACATATATTTTGAGGAGAGAAGTTGAGTCAAAGACAAGGGTCCCTAAAGGAGACACACCTAAGTATTCAAATATCGAGGAGAATCTAGATTTCATCATATCTATATAGATCTATAAGACTAATAGACTTATTCCAAGTAGGTGTCAAAGATCATGAAGTACTGTAAATGGGTTCACCAAATCATGTACGTTCATGGGGGAATATTATTCAGGTGTTGTTGAAGATATTTCTAAAATTAGATCAAATATTTAAAATAAGATTGATCAATGTGAGTAATTATTCAAGGAGGAAGAGTAGTTGGAGTGTATTACCACCCAAGGTTAAAGAGTTGGTGGCTGGGGAGGATAACCAAACATAACTAGAGGATAAAATACTTGGGAGTACAACTAGTTGCTTATAAAGACAAGATATTAGAGGTATAACCAATTATTCTCTTATAGAATCAGGATACCACTGTAATTCATAATAATATTATATTATATAATCTGTTTTGGGTCATCTAAAAAACATGTCAAGGATTAATATTTTATGTTAAGACTTGTAAATTATGTTTTATACTATCTATTTCATTATTAATTGAATGCACTTTGTGACTATGAGAAACTATTGAGTGGATAAAGAACCTTAACAAGTTCAAGAGGTTGAATTAAAATAAATGGAATTCATAAAAAGAGTCTACCATTGATTCACCCCCATCTCAGTGGTACTTAATCGATCCATCGAATCTACAAGTGATATCATATCATAAAAGTTTTCTATAAAGATCCAATTTTCCCTAATTTTTTAATATATTTAATGAAGTTCATATTTTAGGAAGTGTTTAGGATTCCTCAGTTATAGAAAAATGAAGATACTTCTAATAATAAAAATCTGAAGATGTTTACTAGGACTTGAAAGAACATCAATAAAATAGAGGTAAAGATATTCAATAAGAATACAAAGGAATAAACACCACTAATTGGAGTAAATCATATTCATACAGGTTATAATAGTTTTAATATTATTATTCCACTAAGTAATCATGTCCAAGCTGTGTTAATTATATATCACTTAGTAATATTCATTCTGAATTAACATATTATCTAAATAAATATCCCAAAGAGGTGGTAAATTACATTGTTGTTACTCTAAAGGGAATTCTTTTTTATAAATAATGTATATAATAATAAATTTAATAATTGTATAACACACTATTTTAGAAGTTTCTAAATTGAATTTCTCTCATATACTTAATAGAGGAAAGAGATAAATCATTATCACTTTTAAATAGAATATGTCTCTTTGTTGAAGAATAACTACACAGGTATGTTTGTGGGAAATAGTTATTTTTAAAAATGTTTGTGGATGATTTCCATCTACTTAAAAAATTTCATAAAATATCTATGAATGTTAAATATTCTCAATTGTATGTTAAGGTTAAAAGAATAAAAAAACTGAAAATTATTAACAAGATTTAACAAAATTTCATTAAGAAAAAATCAATAAATTTAAAGAGGATTAGAAAGATATCTTAAGATTATTTGAGGATGATAAGAACAAACTTAACCTAAAGTTTCTAGAGTTGATAATAAAAATGAAATATTTGGAAGAAAAAAAAGATGGAACTTCCCAATATTTTGAGAAAAATAATGCTTCCACATAAGTTTCTAGAGTGATTTTTCTTCCGAGAAGATTAAAAATGGTGGCTCAAATAACATGAGATAATCTAGATATGTATCAACCTCAAGCTCATTCCAGAAGTTATCCTATAATATAGAAACTCTATTATGTACAATTTTTGTCTTAGTTATGATTATAGGTTTAAAAACAAGATCTAAGAAAATATAGATGGTAAAAAATACTAAAATACTCGCAACATCATAAATGGTTTATAAAAGAAGATGTGTGAAAATTCCCCCCCCAATAAGTGTTCATAAGGGTTTTGGTTCTACTAGAAAATGAAAAGGTATCAAACCTATGAAATTTGGATAGATTATAAAAAAAAAGAAAATGTGGGTCGTAGGTTATTGTTGCTATTTCTTACAGTTTGGAAAAAAATGCATGGATTTTTGGAATAAAATTTCAATTCATGAGAATCATAAAAACTCTATAATAACGGGAAAGAAATGTTAAAAGGGAATATAACATGTTAAAAAAATATAAATAAATAAATAAACCTAAGTATGAATTAAGGAGAAAATAGAATGAAAATATTGAATTAAAAGATCTTGAGAAAATAGATAAAGAAGGAAATATCTCAATAAATGGAAACTAGAATAATTATGGTGACTTTTGTCAAAGGTTTGGTAAATATGGACATGCTTCACAAAACTACAGTGAGATTCGACCTAAATAGTGGAAACTATTTGTAAATAAAGGTAAAT
Organism: Viscum album; assembly: GCA_963277665.1. NCBI lineage: Eukaryota > Viridiplantae > Streptophyta > Magnoliopsida > Santalales > Viscaceae > Viscum > Viscum album. The sequence continues at coordinate 1,663,279,671 of OY728143.1, read as the reverse complement.
CATCTAAAGATTTATGTAACCAAATAACTATAATGAAAAAAGTGGTATCACACAAATATTGTGGTTGGAAAGAAAGAATAACCTAGATTGAGGGGAAACTCTCAATACTAGTGTCATCTATAAAAAATACAGAGTTCCCTCTTTATTTTATGTGTTTGGAACTAACTTTCATGGAATTGAAGGAGATGTTTTAGGTTTTAACATTTAAACAACAAAGATGATGATTTATCATGGAGTAATATAAAATATAGTTCTCCATAATAAAGATGAAAGAAATTCATCCCTCAAGGGTGAGAAAACATGAGGAATGAGGCTTCCAAAATATCATTCTAGTTAAGTATGAAATTTCTGAATTTCCCCATAAAATCTAAAGAATAAGGTAATTCAATCACATATTCAAGAATTATTTTTAATGGGTAAAATATATTATAAAAATGATGTGTGGGTTGATGAAATGATGAGACAAAGGGGGAGTTTTATGATTTTCACTTGAACTTTTGGATTCATTTGTTTAGATATATATGGGCTATAATAATATTTCTTATTAATTCTTTATTGAGAAGACCTTAATTTGAGAATTAAGAAAATTATAATCAATGGTAGTGTATGTATATCATAGGGAATTTTTGTTGAATCTATCTTATTTTTTGTAACTAGCTATTCTATATAGACTTAAAGTAAACCAACTAAAGTTTCTTTAATAAGCGAACCTTATGGTATCATACTTCTATCAACTTTTCAAAATGAAGAATATAATATGAGTTCCTTTAGAGGTATAATAAAATATAAATATTCCCTTACATTGATCCTTGTATTTATTGTCAACATGGGGGAGAGAAAATGAGGTTCACATATTGAAAAAGAAGGTTTGAAGGCGTTTCCAACAAATCCTAAGGGGTAGATTATTGGACCATTGGAGTATAAGTTTTATTTTCTTTAAATGTCAATATGTTATAATAATTATGATTCTATCTTGAATAAATTATCTATTAAAGTTTATAACAAAATAGAAATTTATATTTGATGATTTTTTAACTATTAATATATTTTAAGGACATGTGATAATGGAGTTTTGAGAATTCACATTATTTAAAACATGAAAAATATGTTGATATTTTTTTAGAATACCATGAGTGAAATTTATTTTTTCATCATGAATATTTGGTGGAAATACTTTTGAGATAGTGAATATTGATTTTTTGGATAAGAATTGTTACTAGGTTAGATAAAAAAATGGGGAAACTAGAGGCCAACCAAGGAACCAAAACAACTGATCATATGGAAACATGGTTAGCTACATTGGATATAGTTAAAAATATCCAACCTATAATTTAATTTGAATGAGATAAAGGAAGATCCTACGCACATGTAGGATGGGGTGCATTAATGGCATTCATGTGGTAATGTATGCATGTGTGAAGGATGACATTATCATCTTACAACCGAGGCAGAGTTAGAGGATGGAGGGAAGTGATCAATACCCCTCAAAACTGTTATAGCCAATTGAGGATGTGGGATGGAATATTAAAAAGTGAAAACCCATGTAAGGAATCAATTTGGAAATCTACCTAATCATGCTCTTATTACTCTACTTAAAAATGTATGTATATAATATGAGTCGTGAGATCATATGAAAGTATGTAATTTGATTGAATCCATGTTATAATTTCATCCCAAAGAATAATAAGGTTTTCTACACATATGATATATCTATTTCATGCTGGTGAAGATCTATCATAAAGGTTGATCAACCACTTTATGTACTAAAATCTACCATAAGGTTCGAACAATAGGTTAACATGCAATTTTAATAAGGTTCCATCAACCATAAGATTCACGCGCGAAAGATGTAATAACTTTATGATGAACACTAAGCTATCATAAGACAATGAGGAATGTATGAACCTACCATGGGTTGTGATATGAATAGACCATGCATGTGTGAACCTACCATATGAGGTTTGATAAAACGTAAGTACAGAGCATGGTGGATGGAGCTAACACACATACAATACTGAAACTACCATGAGCTTCATACTATAGGACAACTGATTGTATGAAGGGGTTGCATCCAAAACATGGGTTCATCCAAATACAATAAATAATTTGAGATGATTGACCATATGAATAATGTGGAAGCTTCCATGAGGTTCACATAAAGAGTGATTGACTGGAAGGAGCTACATAAAAGTTATTCACTGAATCTGTATATTATGTAAGGGTGTGACCCAACCTATATAAAAGTAACCTGAGGTACATAATGGTAAATACAAAATATTTTTGATCATGTATCTATATAAAGGTCATGGATAAATGATTATGATCACATAATGGTAATTTAGAGAATAAAAATCCTTACAATGATACAAATATAAATTAATATGATGATGTTTAGTTTTGATCTTCATAGAGTTTTTATTTCAAGCTATGGATGAATTATGGACTAATAGTTTATGTTTCAAATAAGATATGTATATGGGATATGTAAGAGTTCCATATTGTAGTGGGACATTCCAAATCACAATCCATTCATGAATTTGAGGTTCTCAAGCCACATCTACAATTGATTCATGAAATATCAAGAATTCCATTTAGAGGTTTGATAATGAAAGAGTGACCCTCATGGAAATAATACATGCGACATTTTAGGAAAGGAAAAGGGTATAGAGCCATGAAAAAATGAGGTTTTATTTAATTTTGTAACGAATAAAGAGTGTATAAATACTTTGGGTATTTAAATAAAGATATTTTGATATTGTGATATTTTATTATCACATATAAAAGAAAAGAATCCCAAGTATTTTGGTGTTTTTAAAAGGAAAAATTTACTGGGAATTAAAATGAGTTTAAATGAGAATTCAAAAGTAGAGAAATGTCCTACAGTTTTGAATATAAATATTACATACTGGTAAGATTCAAGGAACTTAAATATTTAGAATATGGAATACATCATTTGAAATATATTATTATGTGAGTATAAATATATGTTACAGGTGATGAAGTATTACTATTGGGAATTTTTGAGAGAAATATTGTTCATATTGGAATATCTTTTTGAGATACTGATGCATTAGGTTTATAGGATAGTAGTAAAGTCAAATCTAGGAGTCACTAAAGGAGACACACCAAAATATTCAAGGATTTAGGATAATATAAATTAAATCATATATGAAAGGAGTTTCAAGATCAATAGACCAATTCCAAGAATATTTTGAATACATTAAAGAATTGTACATGAGTGAACTAGATTATATACACTCATAGAAAAAGTTTATTTATGAGTTGATGGATATATTTCTATTTATGGATTAAATCATTAATAGAAGACTGGTTGGGGTGTATAATCAGTCAAGGAAGAAGAGTGGTTGGGTGTATAACCAACCAAATTAAAAGAGTTGGTGGATAAGGTAGAAAACTATACATAATATTAGGATTGATTACTGGGGATTATAAATAGTTGTTTTAAAAGATAAGTGATTAAGGGACTAACCAATCATGCTCCTATGGATTCAAGTGAATGTAGATTATAGTAGAGAATTTATGACAAGGTGTCTAACCAACATGGAAAGTAGTATGATTTTATGAAAAACCTTTTTAATATTGTGTGATTCTCTATTTTTCATTATTTTTTTACATGAGATGAGATTGTGAGAAACTATTGAGTGGATCAAGAACCTTAACAAGTTCAAGTGGTTAACTTAAAATAAAAATAATTTGTAAAAAGAGAATAACACTGATTTAACTCCCATAATGGTACTTAAAAACTTCTTAGGATCTTCACTTGTAATTTAAGATTATAAATAATTGTAGGTGGTTCATCAATCTAATATAGTGAATGTTCAAGAAGATGTTTCACTCACATTTAAAGAGAAATTAGTGAATGAGTATGATGATTTGAAAGAATACCCATTTCCCTACATTTCTATACCATTATTAGAGGATGAATTTGGGGATTATTTTCTTGATAAAGAAATTATAGGAGGTTAATATGATTTGGATGTGTATTCATCAGAATTTACACAAGAAAAATTTTCATCATATTCTCCTATTTTTGATAATGAAAACTCAGTGCACATAATAATTTCTCTAGAAAGGGGTGAACAAGAAATGGTTTCTTTTGAATAATGGATAAGAAAATATGACCTCCTACTTTTAACTATATGGTACTTCCCAAAATCATTACAACAAGAAGAAGAGATTAAATTTGAGTCATTTTTAGGAGATATATTTAATTTGAATTCATATTGGTAAAATTTTTCAAAATACAAATAAAAAAGTAACTTACCATTTTTTTACATTGTAGAATAAATATATTATTTCCATTCACTAAAATATGAAAAATAAGAATATATAGAAGAGATTCCAAGTTTCCATTAATGTCATGTTTAGGGATCTTATGAAGAGATATCAGAGACACCTCATTTTTTTAGTTACCTTTTAACACAACTTCCTTATGTACAATCAAAAGGAGGCATAGACCAAGACCTAAATTATTAAATTTAACAACAAGAAAAAGTTTTTTTTAAGTTTTTTTTAATGATTCGGTGTGCAAGGATTCACACTAGATCTGATAAAATATATTGGTTTTTATTAATGAATTCACACCGATGATTAAAATATAGATAGTCCACTAAAACTATCTAACAATAAATGGTGAAAATGTAGTTTTGATTGGGAAGTAACCCAAGACAAATTTACATTAGGTATTTTTCTTTCATTTTCTCTTGCATTATTTTTAGGTAAAAGAAATTTTCATTTTCATTTCCTTGAAGGAAATATAAGGAGTATATTATATTATTAAATTCATTGAAGATCATTTGAATAACATGGTGTGGAGATAAATCTCTCTCAGGATATCACTTTATATAAATATTTTACTCTCAAAATAAAGAATGATTTATTTTAACTTTATACTTTAATATATTTTTTCTATATTTTTTTGTATTTAAATAGAAAAAATAATATTGGAAATTCACTGAGGAATATTCATGGGATAATTGTGGTAGTGAGAGTATCTTATGATTAGGTTTAATTATTTTTTCATTTTTTGAGTCCAATTTTTATGAGATTTTATGTGTTTCATAAGTTTAAAATGAATATCTAATTCATTTTTATACTTAATAATTATTGAGATAATTGATCACTTTTTACTCAATGTTTTAAATTATTATGGATATGTTTTTTTAAATTTTCTCTTAATCTTTGGATAATTTTTATATTTTATGGCCATGAGTGACTATCCAATATTATTTATCACTTTATTGAGAGGTATTCATGAACATATTTTCACATTCCTTTCTAATTCATTCATTTTATTAAAATATCTTGAAATGTGTTTAGTGATATATAACTTAATTTCATTATTCTTCAAAGCTCTTTCAAGATTAAAGAATTTGTGTTAATTTAATTGAGGTGTATTTTTTAACCCCTTGTTATCTATTGAAATAATTATCGAAATTATATATATATTTTAATCTTGCAGATTCCAAGAATGGTTTTATAGGTTAAGTAATATTTCAATCAAGTATTCCCTTAACAAATTTACTCTTTCTATTTTTCATTGTTATATTTTAAGATAATTATGGGGGAAAGTTTATTTTATAAATTAACTCTTAATAAAATATTATCTTAACAACATTACTGATTTTCTTGGATTATTAATATATCACTTAGATATATTTATATGGAATTCTAATAGATACATCCAACATACACATTCGAGGATATAAAACTTTATTTATTACACTAAATGAACCATTAAATATACCATGATATCAAAAAAAATATTTTGGAAAGTACATTTATAATTGAAAAACTATATATCCTTCTTTATTATCTAAAATTTATAATGAATTTAGATCCATAAATTTTATACAAATAGAATTGAAAAAATCACACACCTTGATGATAGTCATTTCGACACTGATCGATAGTATTTTATATAGAGAAATTGGAACTAGTTGTCAAATAAAATAATGTTAATCATTATATTTCTTACATATTAACTTAAAATATTGTAATTATATAGAAAATTTTACGTTTAACTAATAACATTGAGGTAAATTAACAACATTTAAATTTAATTCTTAAATAGAGTTCTTAAATAGTAGGTCTATATCAAACAACTAGTGGGTTTTCAACTTGATTGAGATGAAAGCGAGTCATGTCATGTCAAGAAGTATTTGTATAAATTAAAGAAAAATTTTAAATATTGGTATCCTCGATTGGATATGTACTTAAAGAATATATAGTTTAAAATATGTGGGTCCAGGAACAATATCTATGTGAAAGATCAAGGGAAGAATAATTCATGGTGATAATATATGTTAAATATATCATATTTTTTATAAGAAAGAATGATTTAGCTGGGGATTTGCCTAATATGAAAAGATCATATTTTAAAATTTTTATAATTGGATAAATCACTTATTTTCATTGGTTGTAAGTGAATCAAAAAAGTGAGAACTTATTTGTCTCTCAAGTTAAATATAATAATTAATTTCTAATGAAGTTTTTTATGAAGGATTATATGCAAGTTTCCACTCCCATTATAAATGGAACCAAACATGGAATGTATAAATATTAAAAATATATTAACCAAACATTATTTTAGTCAATGGCTTGTATTTTTTTTAATTTTTGGATATGAACCCATACATCATTTATGAAACATTCTTGGAACCATGGTTTTAAATAAATAAAATTGAGGAGAATATTATTAGAGTAATTAAGACCATGAGGTATATAAAAGGTACCCTTGGTTATGGGTTGATGCATAAAGAATAAATAAAGTATGATTTGGTATCATGTTATAATAAAAATTAGGCCATAGAAATTTTAGATTGAATATCATTAAGTGTAAGATTATTCTTTATCAAGTGTAATTATATTTAGACGATTTAGCAAGGAGTAAGAGAGTGATTCCCATAAAATAGCTGAAGTGGAGTGAATTTCAATTATGAAGGAATGTACCCAATAGATTTGGATGAAGAAATAAATGGAATATTCTGGTGATAAAGTAAAGATACACAAGGTAATATATTATGACAACAAAATTTTTACTGATCTTATAAATAATCTAATATAACACTCACACATAAAAAACATTTAATAACAATTTATTAAAAAAGGTGGAGATATGAATTTTTAATATGGATCACATTGACATAAATGATCAAGTGGTAGATATTTTCATCTAACCATTGGTCACGAATATGTTTGAGAAGAAACCATTTAATTATGGATTTCAATGACCTTTTAAGGATTAATAAAGTTTGGATATTCCATTATTCCGATATTTTTTTATTTTTAAACATGGTTATCCACCCATATTCTAATTTTATTTTATTTATAATTCATAAAAACTAATTTTATGGGGTTAAGTGGGAACCCACACATATGAATAAGAGAATAAAAACCACCTAAAATTGATATCAATTTAAAACCGCATGCAAACAAGATTACAAATTTTCAAAATTTCAATATTCAAAATAAAAAACACACCATACATGTATGAGTGACCACATCAAACCCAACACTACCACTAATCCAGACCCCACTAATTTATTCTCCTTGAGACATTTTACAACTAAATCCAACCATCCTACCAATAAACATCATCATTACAATCCACTGAAAAGAACCGATGATACCCTCAATAAAAATCATTGTCAGTACAAACCAAAAATCAGTGAGACCGCATTAGAGAATCTGGCCCCTAAAAACAAACAATATATATAAATTGTCAAAATAAAAACTATAATTATAACACCATGACTAAGATGGTGAAAAAATAATAAACATCATACTAATCCTTCCACCACTACCATAATCGAGACCTTTACCATAAGAACCACCATTTCTAGCCCTAACTCAAACTAAAGAAACATCATCAGACTATAACATCTCATAGATATGAAGAAAAAACATAGAATTAACAAGACTTGTCACTATCATCACTATCATAGAGAAATAAATCATTATAAAATGAAACACAAAAATATATCCATACCATAAATTAGGATATTAATATTCACCATCTATTAATCGACTCACTTGAAGCTAAGAAAAAGGTCTCTTAAACCATAACCACCAGATGAATATAGAAATATAGAGTAGAAAGGGATCATCCACAGGTCATACTTCTAGTAAAATAACAAAATATCAACCAATAAAAACTAAAACACCCTAAAAATATTAGTGCACCACAATAAGAGAGGTCCAAAATATAGATAAGAGTAGAATAAGAACCTATGAGGGATTTAATAGAGAGTCATGAACCTAGAATAAAACCATGTGAAAAAACTAGAATGAATAGTCCCCTGAACCTCTTTATCATCCCAATATTCTATAATAACCTTTACATCAGACCATAAATGGGTTCTAGTAAATAGGGAAGGGAAAAAGAGTGAATGGAGAAGTGAAGGCCAAGGGATAGAGATTGATTCCCTAATAAATAATGTCATACCAAAATGGTAGAAAAACACTGGTGTTATGGGGAAAATACCCCAAAAAAGTGAGGGAGTGCCATCAAAAGGGAGGAACAAGAAGAGAATAATGAGGACGGGGGGGGGGGGGGATGAAGAAGTAGTGCATAGGCCTACCCATCCAAATCACCATCGTAGAAACACCCTATCCTCTTTGAACATAGAAATTAGTATTTAATACTTTAAAAGAAGTATAGCCATGGGATTTATTATCAAGGAGGGGATAGTGTGATATTATCACATAAAAGTGAATAATTTTTTTACTCTTGACACTTAAGTTGAATAATTTTTCTCATAAATATTAATTATGCAATAAACTAGCCCAGATCAACCTACCACATTACTCAAACTGACCCACCACAAAGCTTGAAGCATGTTTCCAATCACCATGGATTGGTGACAACTACTGAGGTCATCAAATACAACCTTTGGGAATTATTTCACACTTAAAACACCATAAACCACATTTTAGACCCCAAATAGGAATAAGAAATAATATATCATTATATAGGACAATCATGTAACTAAGTAAATAGTTTCGAAAAAAGAATAAATCCAAACAGGGTATAGGGAAATGAAAGTAAAAAAAATGAAAACATCATTTCATAAACCAAATTTAACGTAACACCGAAATCATAAAATAAAAATGAATACCAGAATAATCTCAAGGCCAAAGTGGTTGATACATAAGAAACCCAAAATATAATAACTACAAGAGGATTCCTAAAATACACCATATTATCTAACACCATATAACCTCTGGTCACCACCAATCACCACACCACTAAGGACAATGAAGAAATAAAGATACTACACCAAAGGATGTGAATCCTTTCTATTAACCAACATTCAATAATACCAAATATATATACATAAAATGGGTGTATATTGGATGTGAGGAAAAATCCCAGTGGAATACCACTATGAATCTACATAATACCTTTTTCAATGTAAACTATTAGAACTAGTTTGATAATAGAATTTTAAAAAATATTCTTTATTTTTATAAAAAAGAATTTGGAATTCAAATAATATCCCTTATCTTTATAAATGAAAAATAATTATAGAGATAAGTAATAAAATAGAAAATGGAAATTTTACTAGGGTTATAATATTATAATAATCACCAAGAATCCAAAGTATATAAGAGAATCATAAAATTGATAACAAGACTCAAACATGAAAAAACATGGGGTCTATCCTCAATTCATGTAAATAAAATAAAGGGTAACCTAAGACCTAACTTTGTGGAAATGAATCTATCCTATAGTGAACATTATAGAAAACCAACACTTACTTACCCTCTTTACCTAATCAGGTGACAAACCCCTTTCCAAGGCATGGAATTCACTAGCATATTTAGCTAGTGCATAATCTGAGCAAGTGAATCACTCATCAAATTAACCAAGAATCTACCCAAATCATCCCATGTTCAAATCAATTAAAAAAAATCTTATAACATAGGTAACATAAAATTTATAAACCACATGAATCATATCAAATTCATAGAGTTATATTCTCACCAAAATATTAAACATCCAAAAAAAATAACAATATAACAAAACAAGAGTTTATATGAAATAAAGTCATATAAATCATGGAAGTGTAACTTATATAGTAATTCTATTTTAAAACATAATTTGAAAATTCATTTTAAATAAAAATAATCTTTAATATTTTTTAATAAAACACATTATAGGAATAAAACTAGTTTCAGAATAAATATCATATGAAATCCATGGAAAACCTTAATTTTTTCCAACACAAAGTTAAGAAACACAAAGTTAATAAACACAAAGAATAATTATAAACCAGTGCTCATAAATTTATTTCAACCATAATATGGTAGGAAAAACATTATAAAACTCATGAACTAAGATTATTCTAAGGGAAAGGTGATTATAGAGAAATACATACCTCAAATAAATCAAACCCCAATTTCCTTCTTCAAATACTAATATATTGGAGAAAGGGGACCCTCATAAACCCTATAAACCAAAATATTCTATCTTAGTCCCAACTCAGGACATTAACAAGGCCAGTATGACCAACTAGGGTGATAATATAAGATGAAAATGGAAGAAGAATAATAAGATATTAAAATAAGTGAGAAGAAAAAAATATAGAGAAATGAAGAGTTACCTTGAAGATATTTACTTGAATCAAGAGAAGAAAAAAATCATATCTTGGAGGAGAAAAGGTAATGGTTAGGATGGTCTTCAAGGGTGTTTCAATGGTTTAGGATAAACAAAAGGATAAGATAAATATAGTAAGGAAAAATATTCATTTTAACCCATAGGAGTGGAACTCACCCTCTATAAGAATAAATCACATTGTTACTCATAAACCTATACTAATTGCGTGGCCTTATCTTACATAGAATTCATGATCACATGGTTTATGTAACTATTTTCTAACTATACATATGCCATTGCAAATCTTCCCAGTATGGTTTGGGTGCACTATTATTACTAATCATGCACTAACTATACACCCATTTTTTCTTCTCTATTTTTTTATATTTTTAAGCCTCAAAATCCAAATACTTCCAAAAAATAATTAAATGAAATAACCAAAATAAAGGCATACAAGTGACCTAAGTAGTGTCACAATTCCCTTAATCATTCCACTTTTTACCCCCAAAAATTACTTAGAACCCTTTATTATAAAATAAGTGTGGCCACTAATCTTTCATCAAGGCCTTAATGCTCCCAAGTCTCATGGGTATCACTACCATGTTATTATAGAACATGAACTAATGGAATATATTTAACCTACAACACTTTATTGATATTATCCAAAATATGAATAGGCAACTTGACCATGGTGGTATCAGTTTCTAAATCCAAATACTCCAATTCAACCATGTGAGATGGGTATGAATGATATCTATTTAACTAGGATATTTGAAACACACCACAAATAAACATCAATTGAGATATAATTTCTGACCAATATTCCACTTCTTATATAAAATCCACTACCTCAAATAGATTAATATATTTTTCCATCAACTTCACCTACTTACCAAAATTATTATTTCCTAACTGAGGGGATATTTTTAGAAACACATAATAACCAATGTTGAAATCTAAGGGATGAAGATGATGAGTAGTATATGATTTTTGGTGACTTTTAGTCATCACCAATATTTTTCATATCAGATAAACCATACTAGTCATCTCTTGGATGATGCTAGGTACCAAAATGAAATTTTCACCCAATTATATCTAGTAAATAAGGAATCAAAACAGTCTTTAATAAAGTGATTCAATGGTATCCTTCATGACTGATGCTTCATAACTTTTATTTTAAGAAAATTCAACCAATAATAGATGTTTCTCCCATGAACCCCCAATGTTGATCACACAATCTTAGATCATATCTTTAAAAAATAGAATATTCCATTTGGTCTAACCATCTATCTATGGGTAATACAACATGATCAATTTAAAATAATATCCTATCAATTTCTAGATCCCTCTCTATAATCAAGAGGTAAATCACGGGTCTCTATTAGAAAAAATAGTTTAAGGCACTCTCTGAAGTTTCATGATAATTGAGAAAAACAAATGTCTATGTTATTCCACTTTGTTTGGATCCTTTATAGTAATAATTTGAGATAATTTTTTCAATTAGTCAATAATAACTCATATGGTATTCTTACCACTATAAGATCCAAACAAGATAATAACAAAATACATGGATATCTCATTTCACTATATAATGGAATGGGAAGTGATTACAATAATACATAAAGATTCTAATATTCAACCATTATCTTTTGATAGGTAAGTCACTAATAAAAAAATTTAAAAAATTTCTGCTTTATCTTGGGTCAACAATAATAATTTTTGAGTTCATAAAACATCCTAGTATCTTCGGGGTGAACTTCCCATCTCAAATGGTTCCCATATTTCATTAACTCCTACTCCAAGGTAAAAGGAAAAATTAACCTCTTACCGAAATAAATTTCACCATTGTAATATTTTTAACAATCATCTAAAATATCCCCACCATTTATAATTATGATTATAAAATGATAATAATGTTCTTATACTTTGTGTTACTGAATTTGATCATTTAAAGAAGGTGTTAATTTCACACTGACCAAGAATAAATTATCATCATCCTCTTTCACTTCCAAATTAATCTTGGTAAAAAATATCATCAAATATAATTCATCATTAGATTATTTCATAGATTGAGTTGTTAAATTCCTATTCAAGGAATCAACTGCCAAATTCCCTTTACTCGGGGTACAATCTTGTAAGAAATCAAAGGCATGGAGATACTCTATTGGGAACCTATGTTGAAGAATCAAATACTTCTGAGAGAAGATGTACATTAGAAATTTATGATTAGTATATATAGTAAACTTCTACACAATGAGATAGTGATTCGATGTTTTCAATACATGCATCAATGTATCCAATTATATGTCATGGGTGGGGTAATTATTCTCTTGAGTGTTTAGTAAAATTATTTTTCTACTTCTTTTTTTATAAAAATAACAATAAACCTTAAATTAATTTTGATCTAACTTAATAATTTGGTTTAAGTTCACTTTATATGGACATAAATTCATATTCTCTTATCTTTTAATGAAATAAAGAGATTCACCATATTACCGGAACTTAGTGAGGATGAATTTAATTCTATTATGGTTCACTAAATGACTTCATTATAAGATAGATCTATTATCATTGTTATTTGATAAAGATTTTAGTTTTGTTTCAACTAAACCTAAAGAACTAAGAATCTTTCTATTTTTTTAAAATGGGACATATAATTTTTTTGAGTAATTCATAGAATGGGATTTAATAAAGCTATTAAAATTCTTAAAAAGTTGATTACAAGTGAAGTTGTGCGTAATCACATTGCCTTCATCTGCTTCTATTTTTAATATTTTTCTATGTTAACTTAGATCTACCATTTTTGTGAAATTTCATTATAAATATCTAAGTTTTCTTATTTTTATTTTTATTTTTATTTTTATGATATTAATGATAAATGACATTCCCATGAGGAATATATTGCTTCCTAAAATTATTTTCAATGAAAATCTTGGTCTAGGAGTCTACATATTATAAACATGACCTAAATGAAGTCCTAGGTGATTGAATTTGTTGTCGATCATGGTTAGATTGAAGAAGTTCTCGATGATTGAGCTATCCACTTCCAAAAAAAATTAAAATAAATGTGGATCTTTCTACTATAAACTATCTTATTTGAGAATTTTCTAGTGATTGGAACTTAGTTATACCTTGGATCTGGTCTACCAATCCACCCACCATGTTGGTTTAAAATTAAATAATTCCCTAATTGGAAGGGTTTTAGTAATAATATCCTTTAGGGGTATTCACATTTTTATCAGATAGTCTAGTCATTATTTTTATATTTTTTTTATTTAATATTATATTTTTTAATTGGTTAACTATTTATCTTGTAATAGAATTATTTTCCACTATATATATTGTTTTTTATTAGTTAATTTTTTTACCTTTTTATTGTTTTATTTCTTCTATGCATGTATATTTAAGCCATGATTATACTTTGAACACTCAAATTTGATAGAAACTTATAATTTTTTATCACTTGAATACTTGATTATAAAAAAACATTATAAGCTAAATTTTGACTAAAATTTACCCCTCTTGTAGTTGTCACATAATTAAAATTTAGGACCACATTTGGTACTGAATATCTTCTCTACCTGTTTTTTATAATATATTTTTTATCGAACCTTGTCATTTTTTATCTTTGGTTTTTTTATTTATAATTTATAAGTTTACTTACAATGATGTTTAGTGGAAGTATGATATTTTGTTTTTAATTTGGCATGACTTCCAATCAAAACCATTTAGAATATTAATTCAAGTCAACCATCATTGTTTGATGGTGATAACAATGAATATTGGCATGATAGAATAAATACTTGTGTTATCAATATTGGTGTGGTTCTTTATTTTATGATGATTATAAATTATAGAATTTTAGGGAAGGATATTTTTATGTTTAATAATGAGGATAAACCTAGGTATCAATAAAATAAAAAAGTTTGTAATAATTTTCTTTGCTTGATGAATATAAACATTTATAGGAAAATTTCATAATGTGATATGGAAAATAAAATTTATATAAATCAGGTGATTTTACACTTGGAAATATCTATTTTTTTGGAATCATAAGAGCCATGTTTCATGTTGATTATCAAGCCTTTTATTTTCTACCCAGTGAATCAGTGTTTTAAAGGAAAAACAGTTTTATGATAGTTTTTAGTAGACTATAATCACTAGGTGAAAAAGAATTTTTTCATAAATATCTTATAGAAAATATTATCAACATTATTACGGGGGAATGATAATCTAAGAAGACAATGATAGATGATATTAATCATATAACTAAGTTAAGTCTTGATGAACTTATTTGAACTCTCATATAGTATGATAATTGGTTAAAGAGATATATTGGGAAAGAGAAAAGAAATAATGGATTTTCATTCACTTTAAATTCTGATACTCAAAATTCTAGTTCTAAAATTTCAAACACTACTATTGTTGATAAGAAATTTAAAAATCATTCATATTTTAGAAATTCAGATTATAGTGGTGGAGAACTCACTCCACCTAAAATACACATGAACTAGATTATCATAAAAAAGAACACTTGATATTATTATTAAAAAAACAGAAAAGATAAGTATGAGAAGAAGTAATATTCAAACACTATCTTTTATGAGTGAAAAAAACTAGGGAATATCAAACCTAATTATCCTAAGATAAATAAGAATAATTAGAATGAGAAATCATTAAATAGAAAAGTGATAAAATAATTTAGAGCTTCTAATGATACATTAAGTTACAGTGAGGATCAATCATTTGAAATTATAAGTGATTTTTAGATTGGTGATAGTAAGAAGATCATCATTTTTTCTAAAAAAAGGAACCTTGAAATGATCTATGCATTATGAGGAAGTTAACTCTTGATTCTATTTCATTGACAATTTTTTTTCATTTTTTTCAAATAATGATAATAGTTCAACTTCATCAAAATATGAGGATGATCATTTAATGAAATTATTAGATGTTTGAATTATCTAGAGAAGAAAAATAAATAGTTAATGAAAGACCTTTATTTATCTAAGGAATATTTAGCTAAAGATAATGATAGAATTTATAAATTTTCTTTTAAAATTTATAAGTTTTCTTTGGAAATAGTTGATAAATCAAAATTTGTTTATGTGATGTTCCCTATCCCACAACCACCATTCGATGTCTAGAATGATGAATCCAAAAAAACTCATGTGATCAAATCCATACACCAGAGGCTTCCAACTAGTAGTAAGGGTCTAGGGTGTTACTCTGGGGAGACTATACCCTCATATCAAAGTAAGAAATAATATAAAAATAACTAAAAAATATCCACTATAATAATTAGAGTACATAGAATCAATAAAACTCATCATTATATAACATATAAAAATACATAAATATACATTCATACAGACACATGGTTATACCAGAGTATATCAACTGACCACCCATTGGTCTGATCACAAATTCAAGATAAATAAATGAATAAAATTCAAGGGGATCTATTACAATCCTTGAGCCTCATAACATCCCAATCTCTAAACACCGTCTAAGATATCTATTTGAACAATCTAATCTCAAGACTCTTCCCTACCTGAATCTCTGGATAGGGAGATCTCTTCGAGTATCTAAGTTCCATGGCTACCTAATCATAGATTTTATACAAATCATTAGGGAACTACCAATGGGGTCCCATACATAATCAATAAAGTAGTGTTTGTGCATGTAATATGCTCAAATTAATAAATAAATAACCATAATAGCATAAATAAATAACCACCATAGATCCTAAGGATCTAAGGAGACAAATGGGATTGAACATACCTAATTAGTAATGTTTCAAAATCATTTTATCATAATACCTTCATCTAAAAATCAAGGGAATACACATACCTTTTGTAACATCCTAGGTAAATAAAGAATATGAAATTTTCATATTTATTAATATTTTTTAATTAAATATTAATTTTACTTTAAAGGGGATTCTATTTATGATATAATACTCAACACGAAACAACGAGTTTCTTTGAAATCTTACGTTGCGCACAACTTTGAGTTTTACCGAAAAATAACATAATAATATTATTATTTTAAATGGTAGTTAACTCATAGCCATTGTATTAGAGAAAATGAATAAAACTAACTAAAATATTATTACACTTGTTTTTTAAATTTTTTTACTTTTATCCAATAAGTCTTAGAGGATTAAAATAAGAATGAATCCAATTTTAAACATGAAAAACCCTAATATTTATAAAAAAGTCATTTTACCACCTTTTGATGGAAAACCCATTTTAAATATAGTTTTTGTAACTTTTATATGCTCAATTTTACAAAATAAACTTCTTATTTAGAATCAGGACATCAAAATTTACTTTGGGTAAAATTTTTGTATTTTTCTGATAGAGTTTATTTTTTAATAAATAGTAAAAAATAATGCATTTTAATTTAAAACTACCTTTTAATATAATTTATTTATATAGTTAGATTGTAATTTTAATTGGTTTTAAAGTGTAATTTGATTATATTTTTATCTTTAAATCCAATTTTGGTCATTATAAGTAATATCACTTTGAAATTAGACATAAACACATGTCAATCATTTGGTAGTTTTTACTTCTTAAAAACACGCTTTCCAGTTTTGACAACAGGAATTAATTTTAAATTAATTTCTGAAACTTCGGTGTTCTGAATTTTTAAAAATGGATTCCATATTTTTAATCATAAGGTCCAAATTGTTTCAATATGTAACTTTTATTTTTAGACATTATGAATAGTAACTTCAATAAATATTTTATTTACCATGGTTAAAGGGTAAATTTGGTAAATAAGGGTAAAAAATAATATTATAATAATATTAAAGTACCCTAACGCATGTCCTAAATATATTGAATGATACATGTATGACCATGTACATTCTTGGGAAAATTTTGGGACCCCCTAAAGCCACTTGTTAGTGAAAATGACATTTTATAAAAATTAATTTAAATTTAAGGAAAATGTAACATAAACATATATCTTTTAGTAAAAAAAATTTTATATGGGGTTATATAAGTTATATTTTATAATATAAATAATAATTAGAAATATAAAAATATTTCCTACCTCATGGTATTTTATTTATAATTTTTAGACTTCAAATAAATAAATTTATTTATGACACAATGGTGATATAGTGATTACCTTATCAATCAAAGATTTAAATAAATTATATTATAAATATTAAAATAAATTTATTTTGAAACTTTTTATGTCATAAACGAATTTTATGGATGATTATAACTTGTGATATTTTAATTAATTTAGGTTTTTTAAAATAATAAAGTTGTTATATAGTTTTTAAAAAGTCCTGATATGAATAGTTTATAAATTGGCATAAATAAGTTTTTAAAATAAATACTATTTTGTTAAATTATAAAATAATCCTAAAAATATAATATTCGGCCAAATGACATATATGATGTTAAAAATTTCATTAATTAACCATTTTTTTATCTCTTGTCATTTTATAGTAAATATATTAACCATATAGTATGAATATACAAGAGGACATGGTAAAAGTTAAATTAGTTAACTAATGGTTAAAGCTATAATATAAGGTTTATTTTATTACCTAAACTTTTCTAAAACCCATTGTATGAGTGGATTTAGAACAATAATCACCTTATATTAGAATTAAATTAGTTTGGGACCTTTTTAAATCTAAATTTAGTGTATAATAAAATAATACTTTCAAACTTTCCTAAAGTGCCCCTCCCCCCTCTTATAAAAGAACACCACCTCTAACCCATTACTCACACCTCTAAAGCCTCTTTTATTGTCCAACATATGCTCTAATAAGCTCAAGAAATCCCTATATTCCTCCTAGAATCATTTCCCTATGCATAAATCAATTCAAGAAATCCTTTTGGTTCAAACAAAAGGGAGTTACCCGATTTAAAGGTAACATCTTCTCTCAAGTTATTTTCTTTTATTTTCCTTCTCCACTCTCTATGATCTTATTATTATTTGTTTAAATAAAAACAAAAATATGATAAATATAATAGGTTTTTTTTATGAGAATTATTCTAACTACACTTACACACACCTCCGTCTAATGGGTATAGAACATATTGTTTCTGTGGATGACGAACTACTACCTCACAAAACGATGATTGTTTAATATTCTCCTACCACCTCTCATGGTGGCCATTATTATAGAAATGTAATTATATATGATATATATGATATTTAATTTATATATATGCTTTTGTAATTCTCATTTATAACATACCTTTATTCTTTTTATGTTGTATATATATACAATAATTTCATTTGAGGAAGTGTGGACTACCGCCCCCTCAAAATGATATGACTTGTTCATATACATGGAATGTATAAAGGATGAAATTAATGAACTTATGTAACTTATATAACATATATATTATATTTGAATTATAATATACCTATGTATCATTTAGTTTTCTTTCCTCTAAATAAGAAAAATAAATGAAAGTAGCGTTCATGTGTATGTATGACTTACCGTCACCTTGAACATTGCATTTCATTTCTTATATCCAAATGATATGGACTATTATAAATATATATATACTAGATATATATGATATATATGATATCTAAATCAATAATATCATTATGGAGATAATGGAATTTTTACCACATGAACAATTTGTAATTATAACAGGTTTATTTTTTACTTAAGTTCTGAACATCCACAAAATGTCTAACATGAACTCAAATAATTAAATAATTGTTATAAAAAGGTAATAATTGATATAAAAATAATAATAAACATTAAAAAGTTTTATAAGTAAGTATAAATTAACTTAATTTTATTATTCAGGAATAACAAGGAACATACGAGACAAGTCGGACTCGAGGTAACAGACTTCATCTCAATATCCTTTCATTGAGACATATTTTGATAACATTCACCTTATTCTTTTACACAGTTTATAATAAACCCCTTTGATTTTTTACTTTCATTCAAATTGAATCTTTTATCTACGAAGCATTTTACTAAATGACAAAAGGATTTTTTTTAACATTTGCGGCGACAATGACCTCTCCGCCGCCATAATCATTATTTGGATTCCTCTATAAGCCTTAATGTTTTAAAAAGGAAAAGAAATTCCTTATCCCTTTTTTGTGTTTTGGTATTGGAAATAGTTTTTGAAATGTATTGAGTATTTCAATATCTTAAAATGATATCTTGTGATTAAAAATTATATTTTGTTACTGAAATTTTGATATTTTCAATATTTTATGTGTTATGATTATTTAATGGTAATTGGACATTTGATGGGTGGTTACGTGATAAACCAAATAACGGATGGTTATATGATAAACCAAGGATGGGTGGTTATGTTATAAACTCTAATTCATTGGGTATGGAAGTCGACCGTATGACTATTCCATTTAGTGATATGTTTGGAAGTCGACCATATGGTTATTCTATTTAAATATGTTTATGTCCCAAGTTACCTTTATATGATATATATTGTTTTCTAAGGGATTTATGGTAATATTTTGATTACAAAAAGGGTAAGAAATGAGTTTATATTCAATAAAGTGTTTTTTCTACTTCTTTAAAGTGAAAAGTATTACTTTATGATAAATTATTCATGGTTTACATGTTGTTTTGAAAAACTAACAGTTTTCCTTCTTTATATATATCCCTTACTAAGCTTTTTATGATCATCCCAAGTTTTGAAATATTTTTCAAAGGATTTAAAGATGAATAGGGTCAAGGATGAGATCAAGGAAAAGTCATGCAGTATAAAACATGGAACTAAACATGTTTCTTTTTTTAAGAGTTTTTGTTTTATGAAAAAAATGGATAGTGAGTAGAAGTGTCTAATTTTAATTATTCAAGTTGTTATGTATAAGTTATGACCTAATTATATAAATCTCTCAACCTGAAAGGATCCTCAATATGAATTATTAACTTGATTCAAGATTATGTAATGTTTAAGGTCGAGTCCTTACACCTTTCCACGAAAGAAGTAACCTCATCAGGAAGCCAGTGGCAGGTAATCTATGCCTAGGAAACAAGTATCCTTATCTAGAACCTAGAGAAAACACTCCATGACATGAAATAAGTAACCTCATCTAGAACCCAAGGGTTGAAACTCCCCTCCATGAAACAAGTAACTACATTTGGAAATCTAGGTAGACACTCCCTATTAGGAAACAAGTATCACATTCAGAACTCAGGGGTGGGACTACTCTCTATTGGGAAAATATGTATCATAATCTGGAAGTCAGGTATGTGCCTTAAACCTTGAAGAACCTTTGTAGTGTTTTATTTAACAAAGTTTTGTATTTGTTGACAACTAAATTTTTTGTTGAAGAATGTTTTTGAGTTACAGAAAGTTGAAGTTGCTGGTTGTTGAAGATTTCCCTAAAGAAAATTATGTTGAAGAATAAGAAGTTAGAAGTTAAGAAAGTGTCTCAAACTTTATAAACTAAATCATAAGATGCTTTATTGATCTTAAAGTTCTTACAAATCATGAAAAGTTTCGTGATAAAAGATGTTGAAGAAATGGTGAAGAGGATTGATTTTTTTCTCTAAGTAAAATTTTGAGAAAGTTCGGAACCAGAAATTCAGAGTCTACTTCCTGAGCCAGAAATTCGGAGTCTACTTCCTGAGCCAGAAATTTGGAGTGTACTTCCTGAACCAGAAATTCGGAGTGTACTTCCTGAGCCAGAAATTCAGAGTGTACTTCCTGAGCCAGAAATTCGGAGTGTACTTCCTAAACCAGAAATTCGGAGTGTACTTCCTGAACCAGAAATTCAGAGTGTACTTCCTGAACTAGAAATTCGGAGTGTACTTTCTGAGCCAGAAATTTAGAGTTTACTTCATGAGCCAGAAATTCAGAGTGTACTTCCTGATCCAGAAATTCGGAGTGTACTTCCTGATCCAGAAATTTGGAGTGTACTTTCTGAACCAGAAATTCGGAGTGTACTTCCTGAACCAGAAATTTGGAGTGTACTTCCTGAGCCAGAAATTCAGAGTGTACTCCCTGAACCAGAAATTCAGAGTGTACTTCCTGAACTAGAAATTCAGAGTGTACTACCTGAGCCAGAAATTTGGAGTGTACTTCTTGAGCCAGAAATTCTGAGTGTACTTCCTGAGCCAGAAATTCAGAGTGTACTTCCTGATCTAGAAATTCATAGTGTACTTCCTGAACCAGAAATTCAGAGTGTACTTCGTGAGCCAGAAATTCGAAGTGTAATTTCTAAGCCAGAAATTCAGAGTGTACTTCCTGAACCAGAAATTTAGAGTGTACTTCCTGAACCAGAAAATTCGGAGTGTATTTCCTGATCCAGAAATTCAGAGTGTACTTCCTGAACTAGAAATTCGGAGTGTACTACCTGAGCCAGAAATTTGGAGTGTACTTCCTGAGCCAGAAATTCAGAGTGTACTTCCTGAGCCAGAAATTCAGAGTGTACTTCCTGATCTAGAAATTCATAGTGTACTTCCTGAACCAGAAATTCAGAGTGTACTTCGTGAGCCAGAAATTCGAAGTTTAATTTCTGAGCCAGAAATTCAGAGTGTACTTCCTGAACCAGAAATTTAGAGTGTACTTCCTGAACCAGAAAATTCGGAGTGTATTTCCTGATCCAGAAATTCAGAGTGTACTTCCTAAACCATAAATTTGGAGTGTACTTATTGAACCATAAATTTGGAGTGTACTTCCTAAACTAGAAATTTGGAGTGTACTTCCTGAACCAGAAATTCGGAATGACAATCCTGAGCAACATGCTGAGAAATTTGGAATCACAATCCTGAGCAACATGCTGAGAAATTCAGAATGACGATCCTGAGTAACATGCTGAGAAATTCGGAATGAAAATCCTGAGCAACATTCTGAGAAATTCAGAATGAAAATCCTGAGCAACATGCTGAGAAATTCAGAATGACAATTCTGAGATCAAGAAAACCATAATTTCAACTTTTCTTAAATCTTGGATAAATTTAAAGATATTTGAATAAGTCAAATATTGAAGATTAAATGCGAGATATTTGCATAGTTTTTGAGATTTGAGGAAGCGGGAAAGATTTTCAAGTTTCCTGCCTTTGTTTTTTAAGTTTCCTATAAATATGTGCTCAGATCATTCGCTCATTTACAACTTTTTACACATGCGGAAAAGGCGGAGTGCTGGAGAATTCAAAGTGAAAAGCATATACCATCTTGAAGAGTTTTTCTTGAGTGTTTGATAAGAAGAGAATCAGATCCATTATTTACTTTCTGAGAAGTTCGGTTTCAGAAGATCGGATCCAAGATAATCATGATTGAATATTCGGAGTGAGTATTTTTGTGGAACCATCATTATCTTGGTGAGAAGACTGATTTCAAAATATCGGATTCAAGGAAACCAGATTGAGATTTCGGAGTGAGCATTTGTGCAGAATCATATTTCCTTGCTGAGAAAACTGGTTTCAGAAATTCATATTCAAGAAATCAGATTGAAGATTCAGAGTGAGTATTTGTGGAGCATCTTAAAAAAGTTCTTATTCTTGTGTTTGGATCATTTTTTCATTAAGGAATCATTGTAAACTTACGGGAGTCAGTATAATATTTTCTATTGGGAGATAGAAGGTGTCCAACGGGAGTTGGCACAAGTTGTATTCACGTCTTCGTTATAGTGGATTTCCATAGACCCACGGAAGTGAATATGGAAAGGATGTAGGTTCTCTTATTAAGACCGAACCTTGTAAATCTTGTGTCCCTTTCTTGATTTTCCTTTCTTTCATTCTTGAGTATCTTTCTAAAGGTTGATAAGGAAATAAATCTTAATAGGTTGCAAGGGTTAAGTTTCTTAACGTCTTGAAACTTATAAAAGTTAAACAACTGATTCAACCCCCCCTTCTCAGTTGTCATTCGATCCTTGGAACTTCAAGTGGTATCAGAGAAAGGTTCCCTTGTTTAATCCTTATCATGAAGAATATCAATTCTGTCAACAGTAGAGTAATTCCTACATTCTATGGCAAGAATTATTATGGATGGAAAAATAGGATGATTCCTTATCTTCTGTCTCTTAGCCTTGAAGTTGTTGATGCTACTACTATTGGCTTTCCACCTATTGAAAAAAAAATTCTCCTATGACATTTGCTGACAAGAGAAACATAGAAGTTGATGGAAAGGCTAGAAATTTTATTCTCATGTCCTTATTAGAAAATGTTTATCAGAAGGTGATGGGTCTCACAACATCAAAAAGCATGTGGGACAAGATTTAAAGTGTTTTTGAAGGAAACACAAAAGTCAAGGAGGCCAAGCTGCAAATATGGCGTAGTAAATTTGAAGACATCGGGATGAGAGATGATGAAACAATTGATGAATACTTCCCCAGAGTTAATGAAATTATATGCAACATCAGGGGATTCTGAGAAAACTTGGAAGATTCTACAATTGTGAAGAAACTTATGAGAAACTTTCCAGACTGGTTTGATTCTAAAATTTCAGCTTTAGAAGATAAGGATGATTTATCTATTGATGAACTTCATAACTTTCTTGTTACCTATGAAATGAGGAAATCTCCAATCTTTAAGAATAAGATGAAAGATGAAATGGCTTTTGAAGCTATGAGAAAGATGAAAATCCAAGATGATGAATAAGATGACCCTTGTGAGTCTGTTGATAAGGAAGATGAAGAGTTGAATGAAAAAATCATGTCTCTCATATCCAAGAACTATCGAAGAGGAAGAGGAAAGTATGGAGGGAAACTTCCTCTCAAATGTTTTGAGTGTGGTGGAATTGGACACTTTACTATGAATTTCCCTAAGAAGAAAGTTGGAAAATATCAAGATGTTTCTAATTATAATTCTCAGTGGAAGAAGTATAACAAGAATGAAAAAGAAGAGAAGACATCAAAAGAATTCAAGAAGAAGTTTTCAGGAAATAAAAGAAGTATGTTGAGCAAGAAGGTTGAATCGGAATCATCTGACAATGATTCCTTGGAAGATGAAAGTAAAGAAATATTCATAACCTTTATTGCAAAAGTGGAGAAAACAAATGTTTCCTCAAAAAGTGAAGATGGTGGTGAAGAATATTACAGAGAATATCAACTAAGATCTGAACTCCTTGCATGTCTTGAGCAAAACAAATCTCTCAAGAAAGAAATTCGTGTGATGAAGAAAAATCATGAAGAAGTTTATGATGGAAGTAAAGATGTCACCAAGAAGGAAGACGAATATATTCAAGAAATTTTAAGATACAAACTAAGAATTGTTGAACAAGGAAAGATGATTGAAGATCTTAGCAAGAAGTTGGAAGCTAAGGAAGAAGAAGCAAACAATGTGAAATCAAAACTCCTTGATTCTGAAAATACCCTGAGGAAGATGAATGAAAACTTCAAAAAAGCTACAGAAGTAAAAGTTGAGACCTCTAAAAATGTTGTGAAGGCTCATTACAAGAATCAGGTGAAATATTATCTTACCAAAAATAATGTTTCATCTGATTCTTCTAACATTTCAGGTTTTGGAAGAAGTGTTATTAAAGCTTGGGTGGAGAAAGGATGTAAGAAATCTATCAATCCTATAAAAGTATAAGACTCTTTCAAAAGAAGAGATGGCCTACATCCTGAGTTTTTTAGAGATGAAAGAAGTTATCAACCTCAACAAAGTTTCTATAATGAAAGATCATTCATTAATAGAAAATCAAGATTTGAGGGATATTGCTGGTGTTATGGAATATATGATTATAGAGCTTAATAATTGTTGGTACAATTTATCTCTACCCGGAAGAAGGTTTGAGCAAAGTAGAAGAAATAGTGAAAGAAGGATGAGTAACTCTTTGTACTCACAGAAAGTTGAAAAGGTGAATTCTCAAGATGTTAGAAACATTCCAACAAAGAATCAATTTGAATGTTTGGAAAAAGTTTTTGGAAGATGTGATTAGTTTGGTCATCATGTCGAACGATGTATTGCAGTCCTTCCAGAACAAGTTTCTTATGATAAGAAATAAAATAATGCTGAAAATAAGAAGGCTGATAAGAGATCTTTTGTTGTTGAGACAGATTTGAAAGCAAGTAAGAGGAACAAACCATGAATTCTTGATAGTGGTTGTTCTTCACACATGACAGGTGATATAAAAATATTGGAACATGTTGAAAGTCATGATGGAGGAGCAGTTACGTTTGTCAATGATAGTTCCCTAAAAATCAAGGGAATCAGAACGACAGAGATTGAAGAAGAGAAACTGAAATCTAAGGAAGTCTTGCTTGTTGATGGGATAAAACATAAATTACTTAGTGCAAGTCAACTTTGTGATGATGGAAAAGAAGTTATCTTTAGAAAGGATTCTTGTATCATCAAAAGTGTGAAAAATGGAAAAGTGATTACAAAAGGAGAAAGAACCAGTGGGAATCACTTTCAAATTGGAGAATCCAATAACTCTTGTTATTTGAGTGCTAAAGATTAAAATAAGTTGTGGCATCGAAGACTTGGCCACCTTGGGCAGAAGAACATGAGTAAGATTTCTAAAGTTGACGTAGTTCGGAATTTTCCAGAACTGAAAAGAAGAGATGAAGATGTTTGTATTACTTGCCAGAAAGGAAAGATGACTAACAAAGGCCATAAAATAGTTGAGATTCAATCTAACAAACCACTTGAGCTTATTCATTCCGATCTATGTGGGCTGATGAGACATCAATCAAAAAAAGGAGATTTATACTTTATCACTTTTATTGATGACTTCACTCGGATGACAAACATCATGTTCATGAAGCATAAGTTAGAGGCTATTGAAATGTTTAAATTCTTCATAAGAGATGTTGAGAAATAATTGGGGGCTTCCATAAAGAAATTGAGAACAGACAATGGTACCAAATTCACATGCAATGATTTTGAGACCAACCTAAGGAAGCATGGTATCAAACATCAGTATAGTAATCCCTATACACCACAACAAAATGGAGTTGCAGAAAGGAAAAATAGAAGCTTGGTGGAAATGGGAAGAAGTATGTTATCAGAACACAAACTTTCAAAATTCTTTTGGAGAGAATCTGTTAGCACTGCTGTACATGTTCAAAATAGATGCTTGTTGAGACCAGAAACCTAGTTTGATGAGAAATATGAAGAATGAATATTTATGGGTTATTCACCAAATGGAAGAAGTTAAAAATTCTGGAACAAACGTTTACAGAAGTTTGTGGATTCATATGATGTGAAGGTAATTTAAAATCCAAGTTCTTTCACAAAATTTGTTAAGAATATTGAGGAAGATAAATCAGGGAATCCTCACCAGAGTGAGAGTGACTTAGATAAGTCACATGGGGAAGAAAGTGATGCTGGGAAAGGAAATGTGAGTTTTCCTACATTACAAAAACATGTTGAATCTGAAAATATTATTGGGGATCAGAAGGATCCAGTTTAGACAAGAAGGAAGTTAAGATTAGAAAATCAGAATTCCCTTATCTCAAAAGTTGAACCAGAATCATTTTCAAGAGCTATTCAACATAAATAATGGGTGGATTCTATGAATGAAGAACTGGATCAGATTGAGAATAATGAAACATGGGAACTTGTTCCAAGGCTAGCAAATACGAATTTTATCAGAACCAAGAGGGTTTATAGAAATAAATTGAATGAGCATGGAGAATTTACAAGAAACAAAGAAAGGTTTTTCTGTAAAGGGTATGCACAAGTGGAAGGTATGGATTTTGATTAAACCTTTTCCCATGTTGCAAGTTTGGAAACTATTCGAATGCTTCTTGCAGTGGCTTTTCATCGAAATTACAAGGTTTATCAGATGGATGTAAAGTCATCTTTCTTAAATGGAGAGATTGAGGAAGAAGTTTACATTGAACAACATTATGGGTTTTTTCTTGATGAGGATGAAAACAAAGTTTTCAAATTGAAGAAGTCCTTGTATGGGTTGAAACAAGATCCACGAGCATAGTATTCAAATCTTAACAATTATCTGAGAAAGATGAACTTCTCTAAAGGAAAGGTTGATAGAAACTTGTATGTTAAAGATGTTGACTCTGGAAATTTAATTGTAATCGTTTATGTGGATGATATAATTTTTGCTGGAGATAAATAAAAGGTTTGTGAAGAGTTCACTGAAGAGATGAAGGAAAATTTTGAAATTTCAATGTTGGGAGAATTAACTTTCTTCTTTGGCTTACAAGTTCAACAACAAGAAAACTACATTTTCTTATCCCAAGAAAAGTATGCCAAGGAACTGTTAAAGAAGTTTTGGATGGAAGAATCAAAATAAGTTTCAACCCCCATCTCAGTGAGCACAAAGTTGAGCAAAGATGAGTCAGGGAACAATGTGAATCAGAAAGACTTTAAAAAGTTAATAGGAAGTCTTCTTTATCTTACAGCCTCAAGGCCTGATATTGCTTATGCTGTGACTCTCTGTTCCTGATATCAAAGTAATCAAAAAGAATCACATATGTTGGAAGTTAAGAGGATTATGAGATATGTTAAAGGAACAAATTCACATGGGTTGTTATACAAGAGAAACAATGAGATGAATTTTCATGGTTATACTGATGCTGATTGGGCAGGTGATTGTAATGATAGGAAATCAACATCAGGAGGAACATTTTTCTTAGGGGAATGTTGTGTGAGTTGGCACATCAAGAAACAAAGTTTAGTAACTTTAAGTACAGATGAATATGAATATGTTGCAGCTACTCAGGCTTGTACTCAAATGATATGGATGACTGTTCAGCTGGAATATTTGAAAGTAAAGGTTTCTAAACCTTTGAAAAAACTCTGTGATAATCAAAGTGCCATTGATCTTTCCAAGAATCCTGTTCAACATTCAAGATCAAAGCATATTGATATAAAGTATCATTTTTTAAAAGAGAAAGGTGCTTCTGGAGAAGTCTTGCTGGAATATATTTCAACAAAGTATCAGATTTTTGATATTTTCACAAAAGCAATGTCAAAGGAGAGGTTTGTTGAACTGAGGCTGCAACTCCATGTTCAACCTCCTCCCAAGACTTCCTAAAACTCATAAGGAAGTTTCCCCCATCGTGCTTTATATTATGTTGAAAAAGGGGGAGTGTAAGTTTTATTTTATGAATCTAAAGCTGTGTTTATCATATAATGGGGGAGAGAGAAAGAAAAATGAGAGAGAAAAAAAATGAGAGAAGAAAAGAAAAGTGAGAAATAAAAGGATAAAAGTTGAGGGGAGTTTGAGTAAGGTGAATTTTATCCTTACATGGCTGCAAATTTTTCTTGTCACCGATGGATGGAAATCCTTCAAAAACATTACTTTATCCAATAGTGTGGTTTCATGACACTCTTTTTGAGAAAGGCTATGTTATGGTAAAATTCAAGAACTTGAGATGTAAAATTTTTGAGAGGTGAAAACTTGTTACCAAGGGTTGCCAAAAAATCCAAAGGGGGAGATTAAAGAGCCTTTTTAGTGTTTTATTTAACAAAGTTTTGTATTTTTTGACAACTAACCTTTTTGTTGAAGAATGTTTTTGAGTTATAGAAAGTTGAAGTTGCTGGTTGCAGAAGATTTCCTTAAAGAAGATTATGTTGAAGAATAAGAAGTCAGAAGTTAAGAAAGCGTCTCAAACTTTATAAACTAAATTAGACGATGCTTTACTGATCTTAAAGTTCTTACAAATCATGAAAAGTTTTTTGATAAAAGCTATTGAAGAAATGGTTAAGTGGATTGATGTTTTTCTCTAAGAAAAATTCTGAGAAAGTTTGGAACCAGAAATTCAGAGTCTACTTCCTGAGCCAGAAATTTGGAGTCTACTTCCTGAGCCAGAAATTCGGAGTGTACTTCCTGAACTAGAAATTCGGAGTGTACTTCCTGATCCAGAAATTTGGAGTGTACTTCTTGAGCCAGAAAATCGGAGTGTACTTCCTGAACCAGAAATTCGGAGTGTACTTCCTGAACCAGAAATTCAGAGTGTACTTCTTGAGCTAGAAATTCAGAGTGTACTTCCTGAGCCAGAAATTCGAAGTGTACTTACTGATCCAGAAATTCGGAGTGTAATTACTGAACCAGAAATTCGGAGTGTACTTCCTAAACCAGAAATTCGGAGTGTACTTCCAGAGCCAGAAATTCAGAGTGTACTTCCTGAACTAGAAATTCGGAGTGTAATTCCTGAACCAGAAATTCAGAGTGTACTTCCTGAACCAGAAATTCGGAGTGTACTTCTTGAGCCAGAAATTTGGAGTGTACTTCCTGAGCCAGAAATTCAGAGTGTACTTCCTGATGTAGGAATTCAGAGTGTACTTCCTGAACCAGAAATTCAGAGTGTACTTTCTGAGCTAGAAATTTGGAGTTTACTTCCTAAGCCAGAAATTCAGAGTGTACTTCCTGAAATAGAAATTCATAGTGTACTTCCTGAACCAGAAAATTCAGAGTGTACTTCCTGATCCAGAAATTCGGAGTGTACTTCCTGTACCAGAAATTTGGAGTGTACTTCTTGAACCAGAAATTCAGAGTGTACTTCCTGAACTAGAAATTCAGATTGTACTTCCTGAACCAGAAATTCGGACTGACAATCCTGAGCAACATGCTCAGAAATTCAGAATGACAATCCTGAGCAACATGATGAGAAATTCGGAATGACAATCCTGAGAAACATGCTGAGAAATTCAGAATGACAATCCTAAGCAACATGATGAGAAATTCAGAATGACAATCCTGAGCAACATGCTGAGAAATTCGGAATGAAATTCCTGAGCAACATGCTGAGAAATTCGGAATGACAATCCTGAGCAACATGCTGAGAAATTCAAAATGAAAATTCTGAGTTCAAGAAAACCAGAATTTCAACTTTTCTTAAATCTTGGAGAAATTTAAGGATATTTGAATAAGTCAAATATTGAAGATTAAATGCGAGAGATTTGCGGAGTTTTTGAGATTTGAGGAAGAGGGAAAGATTTCCAAGTTTCCTGCCTTTGTTTTCTGAGTTTCCTATAAATATGTGCTCCGATCATTCGCTCATTTACAACTTTTTACACACGCGGAAAAGGCGGAGAGCTGGAGAATTCAAAGTGAAAAGAATCTACCATCTTGAAGAAGTTTTATTGAGTGTTTGAGAAGAAGAGAATCAGATCCATTATTTACTTGCTGAGAAGTTCGGTTTCAGAATATCGGATCCAAGATAATCCTGATTGAATATTCAGAGTGATCATTTGTACAGAACCATCATTATCTTGATGAGAAGACTGATTTTAGAATATCAGATTCAAGGAAACTGAATTAAGAATTCAGAGTGAGCATTTGTGTGGAATCATATTTCCTTACTGAGAAGACTGGTTTCAGAAATTCAGATTCAAGAAATCG
Source organism: Viscum album (assembly GCA_963277665.1). Classification (NCBI taxonomy): domain Eukaryota; kingdom Viridiplantae; phylum Streptophyta; class Magnoliopsida; order Santalales; family Viscaceae; genus Viscum; species Viscum album. The sequence goes on along the minus strand of OY728143.1, from coordinate 1,663,248,810 downwards.
GATTGAAGATTCGGAGTGGGTATTTGTGAAGTAACTTAATAAAGTTATTATTCTTGTGTTTGGCTCATTTTTTCTTTAAGGAATCATTGTAAACTGACAGGAGTCAGTATAATCTTTCCAATCGAGAGATAGAAGTTGTCCAACAGGAGTTGGCACAAGTTGTATTCACTTCTTCATTATAGTGGATTTCCATAGACCCATGGGAGTGGCTATGTCAAGGACGTAGGTTCTCTTATTGAGAAAAAACCTTGTAAATCTTGTGTGCCTTTCTTGATTTTCCTTTATTTCATGCATAAGTATCTTGCTAAATGCTGATAAGGAAATAAATCTTAACAAGTTGCATGGGTTAAGTTTCTTAAAGTCTTGAAACTTATAAAATTTAAACAACTGATTCAACCCCCCCCCTTCTTAGTTGTCATTCGATCCTTGGAACTTCAAACCTTCTAGGAAATACATACAAATCACACATTGGGGGATTCGTCTCTCCCCAAAATCATTATACATCATAAATTTTCCTCATAGTGGTTGGCCTCTCACCTGAAGCCATCACACATCTCCAGGGTCAGCCTCTCAAGAGCATGAACTATCATTAATACTATACTTCTAGACTAGGTTCACATAATTGATTTTGTTTATTTATTTGATATCTGAAATAATCAATACTCATTCCCACACTAACCCTATCGAGGGATAATATAACATTGGGGAACCTACTAGGGTCCCCTAAGCTATAACACAACCCGAACACTATACACAGGCTAATATATCTCATTCTCACCTCTCAAGTCCAAGACCATCACTCAGAGGGCATAGAGCACCTCAACCTCACTACGATCATATAAAAACATCACTAGCCTCTTATATAGGCCATATTGAAATCACTATTTAGAGATGGAAGCGCAACCATGTTACTTTCCATGTCATCCTAGGTCACTCTACTCACCCAACCTTTTACCATTTTACTTAGAGACTACCTACCAAAATACCCATGTACTAGTGGGGGAGGAACACTCACCCCACTCTCTAATTATATATCCCAATGGATCTAAGGGACATCATGGTATATATCATGTCCTACTTGGGCTATTTATTCTAGTTATTCATTCATCCTACTTAAGGGAGATAAGGGAAACAATCCAGGACAACTACGACCACTTAATCCATTTAAGACTTACCCCTCAAGGCATGTGTAACTTAATGCTTACATTTATAATCATGGCCTTGACCATCAGTGGCTGAGGAATTAAGCTAGTACACATGGGTCCATTGTGTCTCTTGGATATTTGTTCATTTTTTAATCATTTTTATTTATTAATAAAATTTATTTAATTATAATTTTCAACCGCCTACAGGGGTGAAATCTCATATCACATGCATATAGCATCTGTATAAACCAAAGGGGGATAATCAATGACCTTATAGATTATATAAAGTTACCATCCTTTAATTAATTCTCAGATATTGCCTAAGCTAATCCAAAATTCAAATCACCTTCTATGACATAACTCAATCCATAAAGTCCAATCAATAAATTATAACAAATTATAATTAATTAATCTATTTAATATAAATAAAAAAATCCACAAAAATCACTAAAAATCTTTCAAAATTTAAAAAACTCTAAAAAAATGGTGTGCACTACCCCCGGTACCCATCCATACTTTTCGTACAATAAAGCCCTAATTTACTATTTCAAAAAATTCATCCATTTTACCCAAAAATTACAAAAACCCAAAATAATGGCATGATACTCTTATATAGGAACACATCCTCCCTACATATGACCCTTAAGTTGGTTAGATAGGTGTTACACAATGACTCAAGAGGAGTGTGTATTAAGTTCATGAAATTTTATTCACTTAATACTACCCTCCTTTTTAGGTATGAATAATTTTGATGTCCTCTTATCAAAATTAAGCAATAGAATGATAAAAATCAAGAAAAAGATAGAACAAAGAATATTTATAGTGGTTCAGGGAACAAAGATCCCATAGTCCACATCATTGTTTCTAAACTCCTTACTCTTGGTGATTTCACTAGTACCCATTATTTTTCTAATAACTACCTAGTTGAGTAAAAGTATCCATCACATGGAATAAATACCTGATATTTTTATGGGATCCTGTAAGGATTTACAAAAATAATAGCCTTCAATACTCAGTGTAAGGAGTGCTTACTTCCAACAATGAGAGAGAGGATAATTATTGATTACAAATTAAAGTCCAAAGTTTCAAGATGCAACTAACAGAAGAGAATAGATCAAAAAGAGTGAAAATAAGAATGAAAAATAGATTGAGGAGAGTATTCAAAAACAAAATAGTATTTATCTTTAAAGAAAAATTGTATAAATCTTGATTATTATTTTCCTTTTTATCATAGATAATCAATAGTACAGAAATATTTGAGAGAGTGTGTGTGTGTATGTTTTAGCTTTTGTTATTAATTTTATTGTATGAATGTATTATTCATCACTTTCAATAACTATATTTAAGATAACATCCACAAAGATCTTGTGTGGAAAAAAACTCTAAGAGTCTTTTTCTCAAAATTGCAAAAAAAAAGAACTGGGAAATAAAATAATCTATGCTACTTACTTTATTTATACTTATATCCTTTTAGAAATTTAATTTACCATAATGTGGTAGTTTTTTTACATATCAAAATCAGAATTTATTTTCACTTAAAATACTCCAATTGTAATGAATACTATGTTGCAGAATGACATGGCCTAATTTGGTTCACCACATAGAAAAAATCCACAAATATAAAATCATATAGATGAATTGGTTCATGAATCTATTATTTACATTGGAAAGTTATTCACATATAAAATGTATGTATCCATATTTATCACATATATGAATTTATATATCCAAATTTCTAATGTATCCAATTTTCATGTAACCGACTGAATCACATAGTTGATTAGAACAACATAGTCAAATATGCCACTAATCAAATTCACATAGATTAATTCTTGATGTAGCTGGATCAATGTAGTTGTTTCATCAATGTAGTCATTTCTAATATTGCTGATTCTATAATGTAAGAGAATTATATAGGAAATTTTTTTATGTATCTAATTATTATAGCTGAATTTTCAATGTAGTCAAAGTCCTCATGCAATATATTTTTTCATACTTAGCCAAATTTTAGAAAAAATAAGTAGAATTGTAGATTAAAGTATAATTTAACTAAATATTATTGAAAACATGTTAAACACACTTAAAAAATAATCATCAGAAAAATATAAATGTGATTTGGGATTATCAAAATAAAAAGCACAAGGGATATGCTAAAACAACATTAGTGGTCCAAGAATCTCCCCCTTTTGACAATCAGAAAATCCATTAAACATTAAGCATAAAATTTTAATTAGTTTAAAGATTTTTTCATAATGAAAATATTATATATAATAATTATATTTTTTATACTTTCTTTTCCCATTTTATCTCTACTCATCCCCTTTTTTGACATTAAAAATGAAGGTAAAGGATTAAAAAACACATTAACTATATCACATTGAGTCCTAAATAGGTAAAATATAAGGTTGAAATTGAATTTGAAGAGGGTATGACTAAATTTAAGTAATAGAAGAAAGTAAAACATTTATTAAATGTATAAAAAGGGAAAAAACTAAATTAAAACGATCACTTAGCAATGAAAACATTAAATAATAGAAATCACTTCACACGTGAACAAAAAGATAAATAAGAATTTTATAAATCAATAGAACTAGTGAAAAATACAGCTACACAAAAGATAAAGATATAAAATATCATTTGGATAAACTAGGTTTAAATATAGGTTCAAATATAGATGGAGGTTTTGGTGGAGGTTTCTTAAAGGTTGGATGGGAGGAAGAGGTAGTGGGTGGGTTTGCCATTGGAGGAGGAACTACCCTTCCATGATATAATGATTAACTTTCTTATTCTATATAATTAGAATTATATCAATGTCATTATATATGTATGATTAAAACCCTTTCTATGTTCTTAAATTCTACATTAAAATTATAAGAAAAAGTTATAGTGAAGTTTATTTTCTATGCATGAACTGAAGGGGTAGGTTTTTTTAGCCAATCTTGCAGTAGTAATATACATTGACTGCTCTCGCTGATATAAAGTAGATGAATCAAAAAATGTTTCAAAATTTTTTTTAGTTACCTTGTGGTTTTATAGAGGTGAAGGAACTGTGTATATTCTTTCTAGGACTATGAACAATTCATATACACACATGCCAATTTTCTTGGTAATGTATGACTTTGAAAAGTCCAAAATAGTTATTTAGCATTGCCATAAACTCTAAGATAGAATAGTGTGATAACTTTTTATTAACACTTCAAATAATTTTTTCTAAATAGAAGAAAATATATGAGAAGAATCAAAAACTATAGTAACTATCTGAGAGGAACTATGCTGAGTTATAGGCGGTTTCAAAATAGATTTTCTTGAATTCTATCTATAGAGACTTACAAACTGATCAGCCTCCCTTCTATAGAAGTCAAATTATTGTATGATCTAACTACTTCATAATTACTTGTGAATACTCAAGTACATTACTTGAGGGTACTTTAGGAACTAAATATCGATTAGAAATTGGCATAGGTGTAGAAGGACTAACTTGTTTTTACACAGTAGACTCCTTCCCTTTGTCTTGACCTAGCGCAACAAGGGGGTTTTCAATCACTGAAGAACTAGTATCCTCTTTATAAGAATCTATGTACCAATCTGAATACCCTCATATATCTTATATAACATGGTTGAAAAGGACTAATGATTCATATTAATTAGACCATGAGTGGATGAAACCATATTGAAAACATCCTCACACACAATCATATTTTCATCCATCTTATCACCTACCAATGAATAGATTACTAGAGAAATTTTGTGATGTTTCTCAAGAAGATATTAGTATTAATACCTTATATTATAACAAACACCCTAGTCTCCTTAAATTCTACAAATATATATATTTTTTATAATATTTAAATAGCACTGGAGAGAACATGTCACATTACAATAACTGGATGCGGGATGAAACTGAATCCAAGTCTGATTAAAATTGGTTAATTAAAGTGAGTATAGACATCATGAACCCCTGAATGTTCTGAAGTATTGTAAATTTAATTAAATATATTAATAATATAAAACTGTATCACCCGCATACTTCTCAAATTATGCAATTCCTATTTTATGTCTCATTTGAAACTTTCAATCTCATGAAGGGCAACCTCAGAAAGATCAGACCGAACCATAGGCAGGTTCTTAATCATTTCTCTTTGTGATTCCACTATAACTCTAAGTTAATTCACTTTTAAGTTTTTGGTATATAAACTTTACCACTCATTGAATTTGTATTTCATAGCCTCAATATCCTAATCACTTACACTATAATAAACTTTCTCAAATAGTTGAAGATTCTTGATCAAATAGGTTTGGGAATCCATAATCCCAACTAACCTATCAAAGTAATCTATAGACACCAAGGTGTCCTTAAAATATCTAATATCATCATTGTAAGATATCATCTACTTCTATATCTCATCATAATCTCTATTGAGATTATCAAACATAGTGAAAATATCTAATCTATGATTTTAAACATTCCTTTCTATATTAGATCCTTCAAAACACGTTCTAATTGAGGGTACATACTCTTGTACATGAGGAGGATATATAATTTACTATGGGTTATGTGAATTAATAATAAATTCCTCCAAGATCACCTAACCACTTATATATATACTAATAGTGGGTGATCCAGAAGATGGATCAACCTATATATCCTCACCCTCAACCTCAGCCTCAACAACAACATCTGATGTGACCATTGGTCCTTATACTCTAGATCCATCAACTATGAACACACTAGGATCAATCTCAACTAGACTTTCCACTCTAAGATCTATGGATGTCTCAAAAATTGGTAACTCTAGATAAACTATCTCAGTAGCACTGGCTGGTACAACTTCCTGACTTTGAATATCTTCCACAATAGGATTGTCCTCTATCAATATAGGCATAGATCTCTCAATAACTATATATTATACTTCCATAGTGGTAACCCTCTTAGTGGTTGCTGAATCCCTAGGAGGTGAGGTCTGGGAATGATCCCCCTGAATTGATGTAGGATGTGGTATAACCATATGAACTTTAGATACTCGACCAACATGTTTAAAATAATTAAAGGTAACATTAATTTATACTCAATGGTATTTAGAAGAACCATGAATATAGTGTTATTTTTATGAAACTAAACATATTATCCTTCATTAAAATCTAATTTATTCTTCTTCAAAATTAAGGAAACAATTCTTCCATAGGGGTAATAATTAATCTTCCCCTTTCCTTGAAAAAATAGTGGATGAACCCCATCATGTACCTTGATAATATTATCTTCACATTTTCTATCAAGACATATTGGATATATATATATATATATATCCTAAAGTAACACCTTCTCTATTTCACCATATCTCTGGGAAACCACTATCTGAATGAATTTTCATAAAACCTTCCATTCAACCCTTAAATATTTCACTAGTTTCTTCTCAAAATTAGATGACTCGAAATGAAACATAAACACATATGAGGGTCCTACCAATATTATTCCAATAAATTTCTTGTAAAAGTCATTCTTACCTTTATGAGGATAGTGAAATATCTCTTACATCTCCATAGAAGAAACCAAAAAGGATTCCCCATTCATGATCATAGATAGAACATCCTCTATTTCACCAAACTAGAACTCAGTATTCCTTAGAAACTCATTAACCTATTGTTTCAAAAGAATCCTAAATTCTTCCCATAAAAAATGAACCCCCAACCCTAGAACTTAAATACTTTCATTAGCAACCACTTCATTCCATTCAACCAATCCATGTAAAAATATGTCCTATAAACTACTCAGTGTGGTGCAACGCTAACCTTGTATTTATTCAATGAACTAAAACCGTTGTCATATCTGTTCTTTATATTCTCCATTATTGAGAGGTCGGTTGAAGGTTAATATATTTGATAGGTTAAATGTTTTGTTTCAGGAGAGGTCAGATGGATCCAAATTGTAAAAAGAGAAGAGGGTTGATTTGAGAAATTAAGTTACATACCTGATTTGGTAAAAGAGCACATAGGCGACTTAGTTTTAGGGTGATTTCTGAATTGAATTAAGAAATAAAATAAAATAAAGGGAAATAAAAATATTTTAAACAAAAAAAATAAAATTATTTTAAGGATAATTTTAAAATTATAAAATTTTGTTTTTAAGAATTAAATCAAGGAAGAAATAAAATACAATTAAAATAATAATGAACTAAATAAGATAAATTTATTTGAATTCAAAAAACCCCAATTCCAACTTCATAAAACCAAAATGCTCACAATAAATGTTCTTAGTAAAAATATTATACAATTGACTCTCAGTAGAGATGAATTCAAGAGAGATATTTCCTTTCTGAGTTTGATCTCTTAAGAAATTATTTTGTAGATCTATATTCTTTGTTCTAGAATGGATTATTGGGTTCTTAAAAATATTGATAGCACATGTGTTATCAAATTTGATTGAAAATTGTTTAAATTCAATCTAAAATCCATCATGGTTTGTTTTATCCATAGCACTTTTGCACAAAAACTACTACTAGATATGTACTCTACTTTAATAGTAGATAATGCAACTGAGTATTATTTCTCACTATACCAAGATACTATATATTTAAATTTAAATTTACTAGTTACTAAGGTACTCTTCATATCAAATATACACCCACTAAATTCACCTTATAAATATGAATTCAAATTAAAATCATAGTTTTTTAGAAAAATTAGAGAAATGGAAATTGTTCTTTTAAAATACTTCTAAATTATTTTGGTATCTTTTAAATGAGATTACTTGGGATTTGTATGGAATCTATCACATAAGCATAAATATAATATCTTGACCTGGGTGCCACACACCGGTTCCCCAGGACGGTCAGTCACATGAACTCAGACATACCTCCCTATATGCCAGAGGCTATAGACTAGTAGCGAGGGTATTAATATCAATCAAAGGAGACTGTACCCACTTTATAAACATAGAATAATAAATGAAATAAATAAGAATAAACAAATAATATAACCATTAACCAAACCAAACCAGCATCACATGATGAACAAAATTGGAAATACAATATCCAAAACTAAAAAGTAGATATGTCATGCCAAATACGTGTCAAGTGTCAATATGCATGAACCCAAAACATAAAAGACCTTGAAAATTCATAATAAGGTCCCAAATCACATTTGGTTCCTTTATCTATGCTCCATCACAACTCATTCATCTAACATATGATTATTTCCCTTATCCTTTCCCGCAAACATGAACTCGATTTAGGCACCAATTAAAAAGCTCATGTAGGTTGTGAGTTAACTCAGTAAGCCACCACCAATGACGTCTAAAAAAATACCCGGTTAATAATAGTTTATACAATTGTATAAGTAATAAAGTAAAATTCATAAGTAATCAGTTATCATGTTTTAATTATTCTTTAATTTAACCACATAAACCATAGGGTTCTTGAGGACACCCAAACCCTCAATACCTGATTCAGCCTGTGCCAGAATCTAAACCATATTACATATCACAATACAATAGTTATAAATTATCATTTAATTTCAATTCATAGTATGTTCAATTGGAACCATACTCCAATGCCAACATTTTGGTTCTAGACTACCATGTCAAGCACCCCATGGGTATTTGAAGCAGTAGTCCTTATACCACAACACATTTATCAAGCAGTCACACAAGGGGGGTTTTGAAGAATCATTCCATGTCTCACACTCATATATCACTATGGGATTTTGAATTAGTAGTCTATGTGACACACACATTTATCAATCTATCACTACGGGCTTTTAAAGTAGTAGTCCATGTCCCACACATATTTATCAATCAATCACACAATTCACATATATCACATTTATCCAAGTAAATCATTATCAACCCATTCACCAACATTTCTCCACATGATACCATTAAAAATTGTCACAAAAAACCACGAGTCAATTATTTAATCACATAAAATATTATGTGAAATTTCCCATTAAACCATTTTGAAATATTCAATTCATATAACCCATTAACCCATCAAGTTCAACGAAACTATCTCATAATCCTCATTTTCAATTAATTCATATCAAATTAATTGACCAATTATACAATCCCGATTTCCCATAAATTCCACAATCACAAAAATTCCATTAATTAATTAACCAATCAATTAATCTAATCTACCAATTTTAATTTCCCTAATTTAACCAAAAAAAAATTTCATGGAAATTAAATTAAATCAATTAAATCATAAATGTAATTAACCAATCATGTAAATTGAAATTTCACATTTAAATACTTGTAATTAAATCAATACTATGGTATTTTCAATTTAGACCACTTACCTCAAGATTGACGATGAATTCTTACCAATGGAAAACCCCAATTTGAAGCGAAACGATCAAGAACACAAAAAAGAACAAGATATAGTTCTGAAACCTAGATCCAAAATTAAATGGATTAGATCTATCAAAACCTAGATCTATATCCACTTAAAATGGATTAAAACAACCCATTTTTATCTAGAAAGAGATATGGTAGAGAAAGGAAATCTAATCAGGAAGAAACCACATACCCAAAGAGGTACATATCCCAAAATCCAGCCTTTGATTCATCAAGAACGGTGTACGACAGCCCTAGAAATTCATATGGAAGACTTCAAAAATAAGAGGAATGAATTTGGTCCAAGTTTGTTTGACTTTGGGTGAAGTTGGGGTATTTAGGAATTTTAAAACCATTTTTTGGATTAATTAAACCCATGTGCATGGTTTCCTAGGAATGGATGCATGGTTTTTCAAACCATGAACCTATTTGGGGGGGGGGGGGTGCATGTGTAACACCCCAAGGTTTTGAAAATAAATATTAAATTCATGAAAAACTATGTCCTTGTAAAACAAAAAAATTTATAATCTATCTGTTAAACACAACTTTGCCTCTACAATGTCTTGAATTTCAAAAAACAGTCATCTAGAGTTGTGATCAGTAAGTCATTTGGAGTCTGATAGAACAAAATTTATTTTTGGTGAATAGTAATATACCCTTATGAATATTAATATGAACAGTAATATGACCCTTATGAATAGTAAATAATGATATTATTTTATTTTCTTAAGGTAATAAGATAATGAGATCTTAATTAATTTTTCAATGTGATATAAAACTAATTATACCTTTAAAATTGTTATTTTTTGAATTATCTACAATTTTATTTAAAAATTAAATTAATAATATTTAGAAAAATATTTTTTAAAAATGGAGTTCATTTTTGAAATATTCACATCAAAAAATGAATAGGGTGAATTTTTGGGATTTTTCTAAACTACTTGAATTTTTGTGAATAGTAAAAATACAGTTTTGAGTTTTTGGTATGTTTAATGAAATCATAATGATTTAATAATTAAAATAAAATTCTGGTAGACTTGTGTAAAGTAAAATAATATATTATTTGTCCCAATTGGCTAATACCATGGGAAAATACCATGGGCAAGCCCATGGTTTTACAAAAACCACTAATGAGGTGTCCTTTTAAATTAATAAAAAACTCCCTCTCATTTACTATAAATACCCACTCATTCATTTTTTTCCTTCATTAAAAACTAATCATCCTCAAAATTCTGGTTGTTTTACCACCTTAGTATCCTCTCAAGGCATCCTCAATCTCTCAAGGTCCCAACTTTCAAATCTTAGGAGTTACTCTACAAGGTAAGAGAATCCTCAACTTCTCTTTTTCTTTCAAGGTCTCTTTTATGTGGTTTGCATTTAAAGTTTTCACACCATATTATTATTTCCATATTATTCTATCCCTATACTATTTTAGGGGTCTTTTATGAATTGTTTACCCATGTCCCCTCTATTTTTAATGTTTTCTAAAAACATGTTGCCTAGCCCTTATGCAGCAAAATTTTTGTAAGGGATCTCTCAACTTTTATTTTATTTTCAAGTTCCTTTCTTTTCTTTCTTTCCTCACCTCCTTTCATCCAAATGTTATTATAGATCTAATACCTTACATGTACTGGATTTTTGTTTTTATAATGTAATAATTCATCATCATATCTCTTTTCCTATTATTTTATACTATAAATGAAAACACCATCCATGATGTGATAATTTATCACACACTACTGGAAATTTCATCTTTACCAACAGTTTAAAACCATTGGTAAAGGCTGGAAAAACATTAGTATAAACTATACCAATGGTTTTCCAAACCTTTGGGTCTTGATCTGTGGGGATAGACATATCCCAATGGTTCTATGAGAACCGTTGGGATATGTCTAAAAAATTGAGTATATACCAACGGTTCATTGAAATCATTGGTATAAATGTTTACCAATGGTTTAAAACCATTGGATATATCAAAAATCATCTCTATACCAACGATTTACAAACCATTGGTATAGAATTTTACCAATGGTTTCTCACAAACCATTGGAAAATAACAATTAAAAATACCTATACCAATGGTTAAAAAATCGTTGGTATATACTTTTACCAATGATTTACATAAAACTGTTGGTATAAGTTATATTTTTATAGATATGCCAATGGTTGTAAACCGTTGGAATAACCTTTATGTACCCGCAGTAGCAAGCCGACCTCCCCCTGTGCAACTGAAACACTTCTACCAGCTTCCACCAGCAGGCCTGCCTCCCCCTGTGCAAAATTCATACACAATTCTCAATGCCTGCAGAATACATACAGAATTCTATATGAGTTCATAAAAAATTCATACAACACATAATTCATATAGAATTTTGAATACCTCCAATTTTGTATTTAATTACCCTCTACACTCATACAGAATTAACACATAAGTCATTAGGTAATTACAGTAAGTATACACATACAAAAAGTATACCCATACACCATTAACGCATAATTCAAAAGTTAATTAAATACATAAAGAATTAAATTTAGAATCCAGGGGTTGGGGGTCTATTCAGGGGGTTGGGGTGGCTGTCCAGGGGGGTAGGGGTGTCCAGGGGGTGGGGGGTGTCCGGGGGGATGGGGGTGTCTAGGGGGGGTGAGGGGCTGTCCAGGGTGGTGGGGGCGGGGGGTGTCCAAGGGGGTGGGGGTGTCTAGGGGGTGGGGGTGTCCAGGAGGTTGGGGGGGATTTCCAAGGGGGTAGGGGGTGTCCGGGGGTGGGGGTGGGGGGGTGTGGGGTGGTGTCTAGGGGTGTGGGGAGGTCTAGGGGTTGGGGGTTGTCCAAGGGGGTAGTGGGTGTCCAGGGGGGTCTGGGGTGTCCAGGGGGTACGGTGTGTCTAGTGGGTAGGGGTGTCTAGGGGGTGGGTGTTCTGTCTAAGGGGGTGGGGTGGGGGGGTGTCTAGGGGGGGGTGGAAGGGCTATCCATGGGGGTGGAAGGGCTATCCAGGGGGTGAAGGTGTTTAGGGGGGGTGGGTGGAGTGTTCAGATAGTAGGGTGGTGTCCAGGGGGTGGGGGTCATCTAGGGGGTTGGGGGGGGGGGGATATCCAGGGGGTAGGGGTGTCTAGGGGGATGGGTCGTTTGTCCACGGGGGTGGGGTTGTCCATGGTTTTGGGGGGTGTACAGGGGGTGGGGGCTGTATAGGGGGTTGGAGGGGTTTTCCAAGGGGGTCGGGGGTGTCTGGGGGGGGGTCCAGGGGGATGGGGGTGTCCGGGTGGTGGGGGTGTCCAGGGGGGTGGGCGGGCTGTCCACGGGGGTGGGCTGTCCAGGGGGGTACATGGTGTCCAGGGGGTGGGCAGGCTGTCCATGAGGGTGGCAAGGCTTTCCAGGGGGTAGGGGGTGTCCAGGGGGGTGGACGGGCTGTCCAGGGGGGTGGGGGGTGTCCAAGGGGGGGGGGGGGGGTCTAGCGGGTTAGAGGGGCTATCGAAAGGGGTAGGAGGTGTCCAGGGGGGTGGGGTGGTGTCCAAGGGGGGTGGGGGGAATCCAGGGGGGTGGGGGTTGTCCATGGGGGTGGGGGTGTTCAGTGGGTGGGGGTGTCCAGGAGGTGGGGTGGTGTCTAGGGGTGGGGGGGGGGCATCCACGGGGGTGGGGGGTGTCCAGGGGGGGTGTCCACGGGGGTGGGGTGTCTAGGGGTGGGGGGGGGGGGTGTCCATGGGGGTGGGGTGTCCAGGGAGGTGGGGGGGGGGGGGTTGGGGGCTGTCCAAGGGGGTAGTGGTGTCTAGGTGGGCTATCCAGGGGGAAAGGGGCTATCCATGGGGGTGGGGGTGTCTAGGGGGTGGGGGGTGTCCAGGTGGTGGGGTGGTGTCTAGGGGATGGGGGTGGGGGTCGGGCGTCTAGGGGTTGGGGGGGGGGGCTGTCCAAGTGGGTAAGGGGTGTCCACGAGTGTGGTGGGGCTGTCCAGGGGGGTAGGGGGTGTCCATGGTGGTGGGTGGGTTATCCATGGGGGTGGGGGGGGGGGTCTGTCTAGGGGGGCGAGTGGGCTATCCATGAGGGTGGGAGGGGGATTTTTTAGGGGTAGGGGTGTCTAGGGGGGTGGGCAGGCTTTCCACGAGGGTTGGGGGTGTCTATGGGGGGTGGGCATGCTCTCCAGGGGCTGGGGGGTGGGGGGAGGTGTCCAGGGCGTTAGGGGGATATTCAAGGGGGTCGGGGTGTCCAGGGGGGGGTCAGGCTATCCACGGGGTGGGGTGGGTGGAGGGGGGGGGCTTTCCAGGGGGTACAGGGTGTCTAGGGGGGGTGGGAGAGCAGTCCACGAGGGTGGCAGGGAGATTCAGGGGGTATGGGTGTCCAGGGGGTGGGTGGGCTGTCCACGAGGGTGGGGGCTGTCTAGGGGGTTTGGGGGTGTCCAAGGGGTGGGCGGGCTGTCCAAAGGGGTGGCAGGGCTGTTCAGGGGGGTGGGGTGGGGTGGGGGGGGGGGGGGGTTGTCCATGGTGGTGGGGGGGGGGGGGGTTGTCCAGGCAGTATGAGGTGTCCAGGTAGGTGGGAAGGCTATCTATGGGGGTGGCAGGACTGTCTAGGGGTAGGGGTGTCCAGGGGGGTGGGGGTTGTCCATAAAGGTGGGGGGGGGGCTGTCTAGGGGGTATGGGGTGTCCAGGGGGTGGGTGGGATTTTTAGAGGGGTAAAGGGGATGTCCAGGGGGTAGGGGTGTTCAGGGGGGTCGGCAGGCTTTCCACAGGGGGGGGGGGGTTGTCCTGGGGGTACGGGGTGTCCAGCGGGGTGGACGGGCTGTCCACGGGGGTGAGCGAGTTGTCCAGGGGTTGGGGGTATCCAGGGGGTTTGGTGGGATATCCACAGGGGTGTGGTGGGGGTGTTGTCCAGGGGGTAAGAGGTGTCCATGAGGGTGGAAGGGCTGTCCAGGGGGGGTAGGGGTGTCCAGGGGGGTGGTCTAGTTGTTCACGGGGGTGGGGGGCTGTCTAGGTGGTGGGAGGGATATCCCAGGGGTGGAAGGGCTGTCTAGGGGGTAGGGGTTATCTGGGGGGTGGGTAGGCTATCCATGTGGGTGGGGTGGGGGGGGGGTGCTATCAAGAGGGTACGGGGTGTCCAGTGGGGTGGGCGAGCTATCCACGGGGGTGGTGGGGCTATCTTGGTGGGTAGTGGTGTCCAGGGGGGTACGAGGTGTCCAGGGGGTGCACGGGCTGTCCATAGGGGTGGGAGGGGTTGTCCAGGGGGTAGGGGTGTACGAGGGGGGGGGGGGGCTGTCCATAGGGGTGGGGGGGGGGGGGGGCTATTCCGGATGGTAGGGGGTTTCCACAGGGGTGGAAGGGATTTCCAGGGGGTAGGGGTGTCTGGGGGGTAGGCGAGCTATCCACAGGGGTGGGGGGATGTACCGGGGGCGTGGGCGGGTTGTCCACAGGGGTGGCAGGGCTTTCCATGGGGTAGGGGGTGTCAGGGGGGGCTATCTACGAAGGTGGGGTGGGGTGTTTAGGAGGGTATTGGGTGTCCAGGGGGTGGGCAGGCTATCCACGAGGGTAGGGGGATATCTAGGGGTAAGGGGTGTGTGGGATGTCCACAGGGGGGGGCTGTCAAGAGGGTAGGGGGTGTCCACGAGGGTGGCAGGGTTGTCTAAGGGGGTAGGGGGTGTCTAGGGGGTGGGAGGGCTATCCACGGGGGTGGCGGGCTGTCCAGGGGGTGGGCGGGTTGTCCACGGGGGTGGTAGGGATGTCCAGGGGGTAGGGGGTGTCCAAGGGGGTGTACGGGCTATCCACGAGGGTTGGGGGTGTCCACAGGGGTGGGGTTGTCCATGGGGGTGGGGGCTGTCCAGGGGGGTGGGGGGCTATCCAAGGGGGTCGGGGGTGTCTATGGGGGTGTGCAGGCTGTCCATGAGGGTGGGGGGGGGGGCTGTCTAGGGGTACGGAGTGTCCAGGGGGGTGGGAGAGATGTCCACGACGGTGGCAGGGCTATCTAGGGGGTAAGGGGTGTCCATGGGGGTGGGAGAGCTGTACACAGGCACTACTACAAATATGCCTTTTATTAGTGCTAAAAATGGCATTTAACAGCGCTATAAAAGCACTGTTAAAGATAGCGAAGATAAAGGGGGGGAGGGGTCCCCTTTATCAGCGCTCCAAAAAGCACTGATAAAGACCCCTTTTATCAGTGCTAAGAAAAGCGCTGATAAAAGTGGTCTTTTATCAGCGCTAAAAAGAAGCGCTAATAAAAGGGTCCTTTATCAGTGCTGATAAAAGACCCCTTTTATCACCGCTTTTTTTAGCACTGATAAAAGTAAAAAAAATAAAAAATAAAAAAAATAAAAAAAAATATGCCAATCGGAGGGACTTTTATAGCGCTTCAGCCCCACTTTTAACAGCGCTTTCCATCCCCTCCAGTGCCCACACGCACCCCTCTACCCTTTATCAGTGCTATCCCCCCAAATCCACCCCCATGTGCGCGCCCCTACATCCACTAGCTTTTCAACTCGAGACCTCCCCCCTGCGCGCCTAAGCCCTTACCACTCCTCTATTTTGATTTGTTTTCCATTTCATGATATATATATATATATATATATAGTTATATTTATTCATATAGTAACGTATATTTATATTAATATATATATATAGTTATATTAATATATATATTTATAGTGATATTAATATATATATTTATAGTTATATGAATATATATATGTAGTTATATTAATATATATATATAGTTAGATTAATATATAGGTATATAAATATTCATATATTTTTATTTTAAATAAAATATATATTAGTTATTATTTAGTTAAAGCTAATATATTTTATATGTAAATATATTTTATTATTTATATTTATAATTAAATTTTTATGTGTGAATATATAAAAAATATGTATATATTGTTATATATTTGATTATAAATACCAGTGAATTATAAAAAACGATAAAATTTCAAATACATAATATCAATATGAATGTAATACCATGGAATAAATTCAGTACCCACCAAAAAAACCAATAATAACCCCTTAAATGAGGCTGAAAATCCACAAAATGTTAAAAAATCGGGGTATCTTGACTAAAAACTCAGTTTTGGAGGCCTTCTGGGCCTTTTTTAGCCTCTAAAAATGTGACAAAGGATTTTCCTTAGCTACAAGCGCGTAGATCTTGTTGCAGACTTCGATTTGATATGCTGTAGAGCTCAAATGGACACCCGGATCAAAAGTTACGGCCGTTTGAAGTTTGAGTTGTGTTTTCAACATATTTTGGATCTTTTTTAATTTTTTTTTTATTTTTTTAGTCTTCAAATTGTTATTAAATGACTATTAATCCATAATAATTAGAAAATTATTTATTAAAAATATTTTTTTTAATTTTTTTATAAGCCATTTTCACTAAATATCTTATATATATTAAGTGTAAATGTATATTTATACTTATCTAAAATATATTTAAAATTAGATTTAAAAAATATATATTATATTTATATCGATATAACTATATCTATATATTTAAATATTAATATATATTTTTTAATGAAATTTTTTATTTGGAATTAGACCCTTTATCATCACTTTTAAAAAAATACTGATAAAGACCCCCCTTTATCAGTGCTACTAAAAAAGCACTGATAAAGGGGTACCCTTTAACAGCGCTAAAAAACGCTGTTAAAGGGGGTACCTTTATCTGTGCTAAAAAAAAGCACTGATAAAGGGGTACTTTTATCAGCGCTTTTTTTAGCGCTGATAAAAGTACCCCCTTTATCAGCGCTTTTTCATTAGGGCTGATAAAGGTTGGCGTTGACCTTGCCCAGTTTTGTGGTAGTGGGGGATACAGGGTGGCCAGGGGGTGGGCGGGCTGTCTAGGGGGGTACGGGGTGTCGAGGGGGGTGTTGGGGATGGGATGTGTCCAAGGGAGGGGTGAATCAGTCACATCAAATCATCAAGTCAATTTTTATTATTTATAGATAAAAAATAAAGATAATGTGACCTACCTAATCACACATATATTTGGGCACAATAAATAAATAAACATCAAAGGTTAGTAATATCAGTAAAAAATGTAACGGATCAATCTGTCCCTCATCACTATCACTATCATCACCACCATCATCAGCCTCAACCTCTTCCTCATTGTCATATCCATCATCATCCCCGCCCTCCTAACACCCTCCTCCTCACCCTCGTACTCTGCCTCGACCTCCTCATCGCCCTCCTCCCCCACCTCGGCCTCCTCCTCGACCTCCCCCTCCACCTCAGCCTCCTCCTCTGTCTCGAACTCCTCCTTGACATCATCTCAACCACCACTAGAACTACCACCTAGTGCACTATATATTTAATGCATCAACGACATATATTCATTACAAGCTGTGCTGGCCTCTGGTGGAAGTGTTGGACGTAAAACTTCCTTCAGTTTCATAAATGCAGTGTTTTACCTAGAAAACTATTATGCCATCTCTATGGCCCTTTTTTCATACTATTCTACCTGTGAATTAACCTTTTGGAACTCGGTGGCACTATAACACGTACCTGAGGAGGTCCAATACCTCATCAGAACTATACTCTTCCAGGTCGACAACGTACTCTACCAGGGTGCTCATCTCCCAACACCTGATGTAAGTGATCATTTGTCCCAAAATTGTTAGGTTCCTGGGAATCAAGGGACTATAAAGTATCCTATTACAAATATAAATAGATTATTAAGTTAGAAAATAGAGATTAAAATTTTAAATCTATAAAGTAAAGCTTACAATCTGTTGTTGTTTGGTTCATTAACCGCACTTCCATCTTTCTTCCTTCTACTCAAGAAAAACAATTTTGCTCGAGGCACACATCCTTCTATATTCAATTTATTCCTCTAAAATGAAATTGAATGTAGGAAAACATAATTAAAAATATGATACCAATAAATAATTTCATAACTAAAATTATATAACAACTTTATCAATCGAATAAATTATGGATGAAGCAATAGAAAGTGAAAGTCGTAAAAAAAATTATAAATCGTCATACCTTCTTCCTCTCATGATCTGACATCATAGTACATCCCAATGTGTGGAGGTATTTTTTAGCATAAATGTTTTGTTATTTCTTCTGGATGATTCATAAATAAAATTCAATAATTATTATTAACGAAAAACATGAAAATTTTCATTTAAATACTTGTAATGTGATTAATACCTTAAACTGGATAGTCATCCAATAAGTAATCATTTGTCGATACTCTTCTAATGGAAAATCATCCACAACAAGGATCGCTTCTAACTATGTGCCAACTCTAGCATGCCATCCAATATACAACTCGTTCTTATAGGATCTCCAAAGCTCACCTAAATCCTTTAGATGTACTGGCCATGCACCCTCATCATCGGGGAAATTAAACCGAAGCTAAAACCAAAATATTAATTCATATAAATACAAAAAATAATATATTTCATTAAATACAACATTTTTTACCCATATCTCTACCCATGATTTATCCTTGACTTCATTTGGAAACTGTCTCCATGAGAGCGGGCTGATAGGAATGATGTCGGAGTATTTGGAAAGCATCACCAAAAAAAACTCCAACATTGCTGCCCTGATTTTTCAATCATTTGGCTATATTCATTATAGTCCACCATCAACTGCATGCAGCGGTTCCACACTGCACACATGCGTGTACACCCCCTCCCCCACCTCCTATCCATAGATGTATCTGTTATGAAAGAAAAACAAATATTTTATCAATACATGTTATAATGAAAATAAATAATGTTGTTAAAATTCGTTAGGGTTTTATAAGTATACCTTAGGTAGTCAAATAAATGGGTGCCACTAGATCCACAGAAATTGAAGGAACACGTTGTACAGGTGGAGTGGGTCCCAATATATTCTCCACAGATACAGACTCCGGCAGATCAGGAGTCTAAGAATATGGAATATAAATGCCCAGAGAGAAGGAAGTAGAAGTAAAAGAAGATGACAGGGATGGCTGAATAAATGCAGGATGGGGAGTGGGAATCATCATAAAATATGGTATAGAGGGGTGAAGAGGCTCGGATGTAAAGGGTGGAAAAAACATGGGAGACCTAAATATTCTATGTGTCCCTAATGACACACCGGGATCAGAATGTGGGATAAATGGTATGTCAGTGGGAGGGGTAGGCTCTAATCGGGTACGCCGACCAGATCATCTAGCTCTCGTACCCCCCCCCCCCCTCGTACGAAAACCCTGAGTATTGGGACCACTACTAGGCTTCTCATCAAATAACTATTTCCTAATAGGTGGATCCTACAAAATTTTTTAAAAAGAATTAATCAGATGACATTATATATTATTTAAATATATATATTTGAAATAAAATACTCACTACCATCACTAGTGGTAGAATTCCCATCTCAGTCATGCGACGATTGTTTTCCATCATCTATTTCTGTCGCCTCTCTTGAATTGGTTGCATTTCCTACATTTGAAAAAAAATATGGAAGTAATTAGAAAATTACAACTAATGTATAACCCAAAGAACAAAATAAATGGGAGGGAATATGGGGATTCATGGATAATTTTACCATCCATTGTTTTAGGTGAACTTGAAAAAATATATAATGAAGTCAATAAATCATACAAGATGAATAAAGAAATTTAATTTTTAGTTGGATGGTTATTTAATAAGTGTCATCAGTCTATTAAAATCATGGAACATTGATTCTACTAGATTCATAAGGGATAAAGCAGTTGTCGAAATTAAGGAAAAATTTAATTTCTTTAGCCCAGGTAGAAGATGCAGGTTTTTATACATGTTTTGCATAAGAATACAAACCATCATGTTCATTACTTGGTAAAATTTTAAAGAGAGGTCTTAGAGTAATACTAATTTTATACATGGTCAATAAATCATTGAAATTTTCACAAAGTTAGAAATTTTGGTTTCATAGGTTTGAATACAGTTCAATTCCAAATTAGAAAACGAAATTCAAATAAAATTTCAACCAATAAACATTGAAAATTCACATAACGGTCAAGTAGGATACAACATATTTGTAATCAATATTAAATCAATTTTAATAAAACCTAACTTAAAAACCCAAGACGAGGTAATCCAAAATAATTGAGAACATTAATGGATGATTTTATATACTTCCCACCACAACTGCAGGTTCACATTCAACTATAAAAATTGAGATATTGGAGTCATCAAAAGTAATAAATGGATTATTTCCAATGGCATTAGGGATGGTGTCAGTTACATCATCACCTTCATAAAAAATGTCTTATAATTACTTCAATAATAACACCAAATTTAGGTAGAATATGGTCTTTGACATAAAAAACGTGTTTCTCCATTGATGCCAATACATATGGTCCATCAGTAGCAAGAGTGTGAGTCATATCAATTACTCGAAATCCAAAATTATCAATAAATGTGCCCTGCATCATCATCAAATCAAACCACTGGCATTTCATCACCGTGACTCATCTATGAGAATAATAATCTATTATTATTATTATTATTTCAATGACTCCATAATAACCTACATTTTCAAATCGTGGTCTAATATCTGATGCACTAGCATAATAGTCTGTTGTGATAGTAACCATAACACCATCATGTTTTTTTCTCATAATATTTTCTCATTCAGTTATAATAAATCTGTACTCATTGATAACTATTGATTTACAGTCATGAACCATATTATTAGGACCAAAATCCAAAGATCTTATTTCCTCCGAGAGAGAGTTAGCAGGAAAACTCAATACTTGAAATATAAATGAATATTAAACTTAATTAAATATTGTTTTGATTATTTTAAACAGTAATATTATTACTTTCAATTTTAATCAAGAAGAAAACTTTTTTCTATGAAAAGTATCCCTCCTTCTCAAAGATAAAGAATAATGCTTTCTATTTATCATCACTTTATGTTCCCTCTAGATAAAAATAGGAATAGTTTAACACACATATATATATAATACATATTCAATTTACTTACAAGATATAGCCATCAAACAAATAACAGTTGAACAAAAATGTGCGATGTGCCATCTCCCGCTCTTCAAGGCTTAATGTCGTTAATGTATATGATCCAGGAATTCCTTCTGTTTGAGGTTGTGATGGAAAACTGGGTTCAAATTTCTCATACTGTTCTTCTTCATTTATCATTGGTTTGTTCATTCTTGTAGTAAGATCAGACAAATACATAGAATAGAAATCCATACATTCTTGATCCAAGTAACCGTTCATGATAGAACCTTCGGGGTGATTCCAGTTATGAACATAAAACTTTAATGTGTACATATTTCTTTTAGTTGGATACATCCAACAAAAAAAAATAGGTCCTCCGAGAAGTATTTCTCTTGTAATATGGATAGTCAGATGTAGCATGCATGTGAAAATGATGGAGGAAATATTTTCTCTAACTCACACAAAATTAATGGGGCATATGCCAGCATTTTTTGCAAGAAAGGCTTAGACAACTTATTAGCACAAAGATCTCTAAACAAATGGCATAACTGAATAAAAACCACCCTCACATTATTGTACAAAAGATGACAAATTGATATTGGAATCAACTCATGCAAAAGGATGTGATAATCATGAATCTTAAAAGATTTTAGCTTCAACTATCTTCTATTGAACCATTTAGATATGTTTCTTAAATAGCCATCAGGAACTTTAATTGTCTCTAGTACTTCCAGAAATTGATTTTTTTTACAGGTTTCATCACATAATAAGCACATGGAACTTGCCATTTATTTTCACTGATACGCACTGGATGCAATTTTGGTCTGATACCCCAATCCACTAAGTCACACTGAGACCATAAGTCATCTTTTGTATTTCCCTTAACATTTAGAAGAATCAAAATCAACATTTCACATATATTTTTTTCAATGTCCATTGCGTCTAAGAAATGATGTAACAAATTAGTTGACCAATAAGACAAATCAAAGAAGATACTTTTCTTCTTCCAATTGTAACAGGTTTCAGTGGAAACATTAGTTCTCTTTCTAGATTTCATTTGACCCTTCTTGAATAAAAAACTAAAATCTTTCAATTCATTAAGCACATCAATTCCAGACATACACTGAGGTGGATCATCAGTCTCCATGATATTGTCAAATCTTCGACGATTATTTCTATATGGATGGTCCATTGGAAAGAATCATTGATGTCCCATAAAACGGAAACTACAATGATGTTTCAGTCTTATGGATCATGTATTCTTTATAAAAATAGGACATGATATTTTTCCCTTTGTGCTCCTTCCAGACATCATTGCATAAGCAGGAAAATCATTGATCATCCACATAAGCGCAATATGCATATGAAATATTTCTTTCGAACATGAATCGTATATGTGCACACCCACATCCCAAATAAGTTTCAACTCTTTTATTAAAGGCTGCATGTATACATCTATATCATTATTGGGATCAAAAGGGCTAGATATGAGTATAATCATGAAAGTGAAAGGTTTTTTCATACACAACCATGGGGGAAGATTATAAATGTGTATAAAAACCGGCCATGTGTTGTGCGGCGTAAGAATCTACCCAAACGGATTAAAACCAACACATGAATGACCCAACCTCACATTACGCACGCCATCTACAAAATCAGAATATTGAGCATCAAATCTCTGCCATGAAAATCCATCTGCAGGGTGAACCAACTCATCATTAGTCTTCTTTCTCTTGGTATCATGCCATCACATTTTTATTGATATTTCACCAGACATAAAAAGATTCTGGAGTCTGGGGATCAATAGAAAGTGCCAAATTACTTTCTATGGCACACAGGATGGTGTTCCATCAGCTTTTGGCTTCCAACGGGATGTTCCACATTTTATACAACCATTTCATTTAGTAGTTTCCTCCCAGAATAAACTGTAATCTTTCAGGAAAGCATGAATTTTGTTTCTTGAAAATCCAAATTCCTCAACTAACTTCCATTCCATATAGTGGTTAGAGGGAATATCTACATCATCTGGAAGTAAGTCCTTTAATAAGGTAAGAATGTAATTGATGGTGGTATTATAAATTCCATACATAGTTTTCCCATAAAACAATCAGATTAAAAATTTTAGCTTTTTTATTTTACCACATTGTCGATATACTAGAGTCGTGGCAACATAATTAAATTTTTTCATCTAGACAACATCATCATTTTCATTAGACGCATCATGTGTGCTCATATAGAAATCTTCTTGGGTCAGAATCCTTTCTTTTTCATGATGACGAATAAACAGAAACCAATTATATAACAAATTCTCCAATCCAGTCCTCTTATTTAAATCATCAACAATTTTAGATTTCATTTTATCCCCATTGTGATACCACACATAGTAGTTTGCTTGAAAATCATATTTGGTCATGTGGTAGCTGACTTCTTCATGGCTCAACCATGGTCTTCCAACACAATTGTAATAGGGGCAGTGTATCTGACCACTATCTGAAGCATTGTGAAATGAAAAATCTAAAAAGATCTCCAAATTGTTTTGAAAATCGCTTGATATATGATCTATTTAATACATCCAACTTCTATCCATTCTGTAAAAAAATTTATAAGTCATTTCGTCAAAAGAAATTCAATAAGATTGAAGTTTCATTGAAAATATATTTAAGTAAATGAAAATTAGTCACTTTATATGAAACCATAACTGACACAATACTCTATATTAGAATCATAATATAAAAGGCAAAAAAATACTATATTTATAAAAAAATATCTTTGAAGAACTATACATGAGTGTACAAGATCATGTACGCTTATGGAGGGAAATTATTCTGGAGTTGAGTAAATTTTAGATTGAAGAAATTATATATTTTAGTAGATTATTTTAGTGATCACATACACTTCCCAAGGGGTGGGGGTGTCCAGGGGTGTGGGGGGGGGGGTGTACAGAGGGTGGGGGCTATCCTGGGGGTGGGGGGATATCCATGTGGGTAGGGGGTGTCCAGAAGGGTGGGGGGGTGTTTGGGGGGATGGGGGGTGGGGGTGGGGTGTTTAGGGGGTGGTGGGAAGGTGTCCATGGGGGTGGGAAGGTTTTCCATGGGGGTGGGGGTGTCTAAGGGGGTACGAGGTTTCCAGGGGGTGCTCGGGCTATCCATGGGGGTGGCAGGGCTGTCCAGGGGGGTCAGGGGTGTCCAGGGGGTGGGGGTCAGGGCTTTCCTGGGGGTGGGGGGATGTCCAGGGGGTATGGGGTGTCCAGGGGGTGTGTGGGCTGTCCACAGAGGTGGAAGGGCGGTCCATGGGGTATGGAGTGTCCAGGGGGTGGGCAGTCTGTCTACGGGGGTGGAGGGGTTGTCCAGGGTGTCCAGGGGGTGGGCGGGATGTCCATGAGGGTGGCAGGGTTGTCGAGGGGGGGGGGGTAAGGGGTGTCTAAGGGGTGGGCGGATGTCCATGGGGGTGGGGGCTGTCCAGCAGTGTAGGGGTGTCCAGGGGTGGGCGGGCTATCCACGGGGGGTGGCGGGGCTGTCCAGGGGGTTGGGGATGTCCACGGGGGTGGCAGGGCTGTCCAGGGGGTAGGGTGTGTCTAGGGGGGTGGGCGGGCTGTCCATAGGGGTGGGGGCTGTCCATGGGGTAGGGGGTGTCCAGGGGGGTGGGCAGTCTGTCCATGGGGGTGGTAGGGATATCTTGGGGGGTTGGGGGTGTCTGGGGGGGGTGGGCTATCCATGGGGGTGGCGGGACTTTCCAAGGGGTAGGGGTGTTCAGGGGGGTGGGGTGGTGTCCAAGGGGGGTGGGGGGTGTCCAGGGGGTTGGGGGTCTGTCCACAAGGGTGGGGTGGTGTCGAGGGGGTGGGGTGTCCGGGGCTTAGGGGGATGTCTAGGGGGTTGGGGTGGCTTTCCAAGGGGTTAGGGGGTGTCCAGGGGGGTGGGGGTTGTCTAGGGTGGGGGTGTCCAGGGGGTTGGGGGACTGTTCAGGGGGGTGGGGGTGTCCAAGGGGTGGGGGGTTGTCTAGGGTGGGGGGTTTCCAGGGGGTTGAGGGACTGTTCAGGGGGGTGGGGGATGTACAGGGGGGTTGGAGGTGTTGTCCAAGGTTTTAAGGGGTTTCTAGGGGGGTGTCCAGGTAACATTGATAATCAAGAAGCACAATTTCATAACCCTATTAACCTATAATTACCACCGGAGATGGGTTCATGACTCACCTGTCCTATACAAGCCTATCACCATATAATTATCCACAAATATTAAGAAAAATAACACTCTAATATTGGTCCCTAATGCCCAGAATAAAATAAAAACAATATAATCCAAGAAAGTTCACAAAAACACCTCAGGTGCACCTTCACAGAGTTCAAATACTATCAACTAGCCGTGAATAATTATGTGCACATGACCATGCTATTTTTTTTTGTGAGATATATATCAGGTAGTAAATAATGTGTAGGCATGAACAACATTGGTTGAGTTCTATGATATGCAGGTTTTGGAAGTATATCCAGTACATGATAGGTTGCTACTTGGACTTGACATCATTTGATAGACTCCTTCATTCAGCAGTTTTGGCATGATGTAGTGAGTAGGTCCGGGTTATCCTCATGGTGGCTGTTTCGGCATCTATAAGGTTCATTTGGAAGGCTAGAAATGATCAGGTTTTTGAGAACATCAGGCCAAACTTCTGGTCAAGAGTGAGGGTGATTCATAGGGCTGTTTGTACAGCCTCAAGAGTCCAGGTTGGTTGTATGCATAATGGTCTAACTGATCTTATTATATTGAGGATTTTTAGCATTGTTAGTAGGGTTAGAAAACCAATAGTGATGAAGTCAATTAGATGGATCCCTCTTATTCCCTCTTGGTTGAAAGTCAATGTTGATGGGGCGGCTTCAGGTGCACCAGGGCCTTCAGGCTGCGGTGGTGTCTTCCGTACCAATTAGGGCTTCGTTAAGGGATGATTTTATCATTATATTGGTCAGGTCTCTTCCATTGAGGCTGATTTGTGGGCCA
This sequence comes from Viscum album, assembly GCA_963277665.1. NCBI lineage: Eukaryota > Viridiplantae > Streptophyta > Magnoliopsida > Santalales > Viscaceae > Viscum > Viscum album. Next base: position 1,663,222,457 of record OY728143.1, on the reverse strand, counting down.
TGATTAAAGCTATCAATTATGCAGTTCATTTTGGTTGGCAATTTCTCTGGCTTGAATCAGAATCTATGGTGGCTGTTGATATCCTTCGGAGGCGGTCGAGGAATGTCCCATGGATGATGTTTCCCTCTTGGATTGATTGTCTTCGTCTCCTTGATGGTATCATTTTTGAGGTGACACATGTTTATAGGGAGGCCAATCAGGTTGCTGATGTGTTTTCAAAAAAGGCCATTGTGGAATCATGCTCTAAATGGTCTTTTATGGATTTTGATTGTTGTGTGCCTTTTGTTGAGGCTGATGCATGTGGTAAGTCTTTAAATAGGCTTTGTAAACCCGTCTTTTGATGTTCTGACTGTGTTCTTTATTTTTTAATAAAATTTTGGTAGGAGCAGGTCTGACTTGCTCCTGGGCCTTTTAATTACCTAAGAAAATTGTGACATGAATTCATAACACTCATTTGGAATTTCAAAAAATATTACAAGTGTATGACCGAACCGCTTGATGGAGTAGGAATAAATGATCATGTAATAGAGTAAATTTTTATTCTATCACCATTCACACATGAAAATGGCCTCAAACCCACTCTAGTGGTTCAGGTGGAAGCGCCACTTCATTGAATGACTTATAGTGTGGGTATCATTATCTATAGTTAGAGTGTGATATTTCAAAGACAACATTTATGTCACGACCCGTCCTCGGGGCCCGTGCTATGACTACCCCAAGCCCGCCTTCCATAGGCCAGGGGATGGCGACTAGCACCAAGGCGTAAATCCTGGTAAAAAGGGAAGACATTGCCTTTGTAAAGTAAACAAACACCACAGAGAAAGCAAGCAGAAAAAGCAAACACTAAGTAAAACTGAGTACAACAGTAAGTGCGGAAAAGTAAGTGGGCCAGAATACAAACCAAAACTGAAAGTAAAGTACAACTCGAAAGGGAAAACATCACTTGAAAAGTAAAGTCGCCACATCGAGCCGTCCACTGGAAGTCCCACCCTGAAGGGTGAGTATAGATAGCCTCCATAGCTCCTCGCGTCCAACCGTCCACTCCGAGTACGTTCCGCCCAGTAGTCCACCTCCAGGTACCGTCCTGCTCCGCAAGCCTCAACCACGATCAACATTGTCCGTCGCCTGCAACCAACACAAGTAGTGCGGGCATAGCCCGTGAAGGGGTGAGTATAAGCTACTCAGTAGGGACCCCGAGACCCCCGAAGGTCTCCCATAATCCACAAAGGATAATCCACAGAGGAAAGGTACAATCATGAAGTAACAACCAACACTGCTTAGGTATATGCCCATACATATACCTAAGTCACCAATTCTCGTTCGGCTCCAACATCCGAGCCCAAGTACAACCCAGTCCACACAGGAAATCAACGTAAATCCACACAGGACAGCACAACACAATCCACATAGGAAAATAAAAACATGATTCATATCACACAGGTATACTTCTTCATATGACGATAAAGATGACCATATATTTCCACTGACTCATCTAAGTCATAGGACCCACAAAGGATCGATAGGTACTAACCCCCACAATGACCCACAAAGGATTTGACCCACAAAGGATCTATAGGAAACTAAACCCCGCAATGACCCACAAAGGATCTGACCCACACAAGATCAATAGGAAACTAACCCCCGCAAGACCCACACAGGATCAGACCCACACAGGATCTGTAGGCACTATCCCACACAGGACCGCTGAGCGCTGGCCCACACAGGATCGGACCCACATAGGATCAGTAGCACTGATCCACAAAGGATCGCTGAGTGCTGTAGTCGTCATCGAATTCACTGAGGATCTCTGCACAGTCGTCGTCGATCGAATCCACTGAGGATCTCTGCACAGTCGTCGTCGTCGTCGTAGTCGCAGCCAGCTCTAGGGTTCCCGCACACAGCAAGCTCGTTCGGGAGGGTCCGTTCCACGAGCCAAGAGGCTGATACATCAACTAACACATAGTCCAGAGTTGATGTATCCAAAAGTTCTGTATCGTCAACAGAAACTCAACGTCGCAGACGACACGTCAATCGGACGCCTGGTCTGAGGATTATTGGCTTTTTTGTTCCAGGGGCCCGATTGGTTTTTAAGGCAAAACCAACCCGACCATACTCCACCTGTGTCCAAACCTCAGGCGGAGTCAGCCAAAAGATCCGTCTCACTTAGAGGAATCCATCAAAGTCGATGGCACGTCAATCGGACGTCCGAAGCTCAAGATATAAGCGTTTCCGCTCTGAGGGCCCGGTTGGTCTCGTGTACGAACCGACCCGGCCAAACCCAAAGTAATCCGAAACCTTGAGTGGGATATACAGAAACGACCGTCTTGATCTAAGGATCGCATCGCCGCTGAAGGCGCGTCGATCGGAGGCCCGTAGCTCAAGATACGGGCAAAAGACCGAAAAGGTCCTAAAATGGGGGGTCTGGGCCCGGACCGACCCGGCCCAACCCCCCCTGGGTCGGCCCGAACCGGGTTGACCCGACCCGGGTCTGGGTCCGACTCGTCCAGCGCGACCCGGCTGGCCGGTTGGCCAGTGGGTCGGTTCGGCTGTTACAGCCGAGCCGCGGGCGGGGGGCGCGCTGCCCCCGCGTGAGGAAGCCGCGGCCCCGCATGGGGCCGCCCTTGCCAGCGGACGCGGCAGCCGGCCGCATCCCGTGCTCCTCCGCCGGTCCCGTGCGGACGCGGGACGGCCAGACCGCCGCCGCGGCTTTAGCTGCGGCGGGTCTCCACGGCGGCGCGTAGGGCGCCGCCGCCTTCCGCCGCCGTGCCGGCGTGGCGCGCCGGCGGTTTGCTCCGTGGACCACCGGACGAGTTCTGGTGGTCGGAAAATTACGCCGTCTTCGCCAAAGGTCCTCCCGGGGTCCGTCCTTCATTGCGAGGACCCCGCGTCACCCGTGCGGCCTGCTTTGTCGACCTCCGCCATTTCGCACATCAAGAACGAAAGGGGCAGTGGGTTTGGACTTGTTCGTTAGTCCGCACCCACCGCATTAGCGGTTTTAAAATTATCGCAACAATTATTTAATCAACGTCGTGGGTATAAATCACAAAGATTTAAAAGAATCAACCCTTACCTCGTCGTTGTCGTCGAACGTGAGTTCTTCGCGGAATTGAACGTCGCGGAAGAAGAGGATCGCCGCGTCGCGGAAGGGGGCGTCGCGTCGTCGCGGTACACGACGTCGTGTCAGCGATCTCCGAGGGTTAAAGAAAACACACAGATTTAATTTCATGTTTTAAACCCATGTTGAGGATAAAATCCACAAAGAAATAGAGAACTGAAATACCCTACCTCAAGCAGTTGATGATCGGAGATTGTTGTGGGGAAGAAACATCGCGGAAGAAGCGTTACAGAAGGAGAATCGTCGGCATCGCGGAACACAGCGTCGCGTCGTCGATCTCCGAGGTTTTGGCGTTCTTCACATTCTTCGTGTTCTTCGCGTTCTTCGCGAAGGAGGATGAAGATCTCAAGCCTTAGAGTCTTCTCCAAATCCTCTCAACGAGCAATCCTCAAGAAAGACATGCATTGGTCTTATTTTATTAACATGCCAACAATTTGAAAAAAAGTTAAGAAACGAACCATTAATTCGGTGAATTAATGGTAAGTCCAATTAATAGGAGCATTAAGAGTTTTAGAAAACGCACCAGTTGACTTTCATTAAAGATGAGTTTTCGCGGGTGCGTTACTTAGAGGAAAAGAAACGGTGGGGACTGTGTGGGCCCCACCTCACAAATATCCTACCAAGTGGGTAGGATATTTTGGATTCCACCCTATCCGCTTCAACTTAGCTTAAGTGGCTTTAAGTGGCTTTAAGTGAAATAAAATAAATTTGTCGCACCACTTTATTTTATTTTCTTCACTTAACCCCCAAAAATTAAAAACCACACCTGAGAAAATGCAACTCCGGAAAAGGCGTTTCTAAGCAAATACTGGCGCTGCGATTCCATTGGTGCCCTCAGAATTCGATTCCGAGCACTGGTTCAAAAGTTAGAAAAACCCGCTCGTTCGTTCACTGAACGTACCTGAGCCAAACTTCGGAAAATGATTCCGGGCACACCGGGCCTCGGAATCAGGTGTCGTCAGAAACTGCGTTCTTGAAAAATTCCAAAGAAAATTAAGAAAAAAAATTTCCTTGAAGTTTATGGGTCTTTACATCACTACTACCTCAGGGCTTTACGTCCCTGTAAAGATAAATCATAAATTAGGGAAACAAATGTGGGTACTGAGCATGCATCTGAGCCTCCCACTCCCAAGTGCTCTCCTGGAGGTTCCCGTGCTTCCATCTGATGCACACAAGGGGAATCGATTGTCCACGTATGACCCACTCCTGTTGATCTTCGATCTCCACTGGGACCTCCGCAAAAGTCGCCCCATCATCAACGTCTATCTCCCCATGGTCAATGATATGCGTCGGGTCGTGCATGTATCTCCTCAGCTGAGATAAGTGGAAGACGTCGTGCACCCGGTGCAACTGAGGTGGTAGAGCCAGGCGATAAGCCACCTCGCCAATCCTGCTGAGGACCTAGAATGGTCCGATGAAGCGTGGAGACAACTTGCCACCTCGGACAATTCTCCGTAATCCACGTCGAGGTGAGACATGCAAGAAGACGTGGTCGCCATCCTCGAACTCTAGTGGCCTCCGCCTCCTGTCAGCATAAGACTTCTGCCGGCTTTGAGCTGTCCTCATCCACTCTTGGATGACCTGGACCTTCTCTGTCGTGGCTTGGACCATCTCCGGTCCCACAAGTGCTGACTCCCCAGGGTCTGTCCAGCACAAAGGAGATCTGCAAGGTTGTCCGTACAACGCCTCGTATGGTGTCATCCCGATGGTGGAGTGGTAGCTGTTGTTGTTCGCAAACTCCACCAAGGGTAGGTGGTCCTCCCAACTACGACCAAAGTCGAGGACACATGCGCGGAGCATGTCCTCGAGAGTCTGAATGATCCTCTCCGTCTGACCATCCGTCTGAGGGTGAAAGGCGGTGCTCAGACGTAGCTGCGTCCCGAACGCCTCCTGTAATCCCTTCCAAAGCCGGGAAGTAAAGCGAGAATCTCGATAGGAGACGATAGATGATGGCACACCATGAAGCCGTACAATCTCTTGAACTTAGAGACATCCCAAGATCTCCACTGATCCCTGCTCTCTGATGGGTAAGAAGCGAGCCGACTTGTTGAGTCGGTCAACAATCACCCAAATGGAGTCGTGACCTCTGGAAGTGCATGGAAGTACAGTCACAAAGTCCATAGATATCCCATCCCACTTCCACTCCGGGACCTCCAAGGGCTGTACCAATCCTGCTGGTACCTGATGCTCTACCTTCACCTGCTGGCAGGTGAGGCATCGAGAAACGAACTCCACCACAGCCTTCTTCATACCCGGCCACCAGTGCTGTCATCTGAGATCCTAGTACATCTTCACCACTCCAGGATGTACCGCCAAAGGAGAAGTGTGAAACTCTCTCAGCACCTCCTCCTGTAAAGCAACTGGTACCAAGGTACGTCCTCTGAAAAGGACGTCATGCTCTGCTCCAAAGGAGAAACCATTAGGTGTCTGTCCTGAGGATATCTGCGCACGCCGCGTCTCACAGTCAGCGTCCCTACGTTGTGACTCTCTGACCCGCTGTAGTAGTGTAAGAGAGACTGTGAGTGACTGAAGGAAAGCTGCTCCATCTCTATCCACAAAGGATATCTGCAAAGTGGCTAGCTGCTCTGTCGCCTCCTCGAGTAGCTGAATGCCCGTCCTCCTGCTGAGAGCATCGGCTACCACGTTCCCCTTCCTAGGAGTATAGACTATCTCAAAGTCATAGTCCTGGAGGAACTCGAGCCATCTCCGCTATCTCAGGTTCAGGTCCTTCTGAGAAAAGATGTACCTGAGACTCTGATGGTCAAAAAAGACTATAAAGCGCTCGCCCGTCAGATAGTGTCGTCATTTCTTCAAAGAGAAGACCACTACTGCTAACTCCAGGTCATGGGTAGCATAGTTCTGCTCATGCGGCCTCAAATGACGTGATCCATAGGCGATCACTGCCCGCTCCTGCATCAGGACACATCTGAGTCTGGTCCCTGATACATCGCAGTAGACTACGTACCCAACTCCCTCCTATAGAAGCCTCAAGATAGGGGCGCTGGTCAATCTCTGTCTTAGCTCCTTGAAGCTCTGATGACATCTGTCTGACCACACAAAGGGTTTCCCCTTCTTTGTCAAAGCTTAGAGTGGTGCCGTAACTCTGGAGAAGTCTGGCACAAACCTCTGATAGTATCCAGCTAGTCCCAAGAAACTCCAAACCTCTGTCACGCTCCTGGGTGGCTCCCAAGCTAGCACTGCCTCGATCTTCGCGGGATCCACCACAACTCCCACCTCAGAAATGACGTTCCCCAAGAAGTGGACCTCATGTAACCAGAACTGACACTTCGAGAGCTTTCCATAAAGTTGGTGCTCTCGGAGTGTGTCTAGTACAACCTGTAAGTGGTAGGCGTGCTCCTCCTCAGTCGTCGAGTATATCAAAATGTCATCGATGAAGACCACGAAAAATCGATCGAGGTATGGATGAAATATCCTGTTCATGAGGCGCATGAACACTGTTGGAGCGTTGGTTATGCCAAAAGGCATAACCAAGAACTCATAGTGGCCATACCGACATCTGAAGGTCGTCTTATGCATGTTCTCGTCCTGAACTCTGAGCTGATGATAGCCTGACCTGAGGTCTATCTTCGAGAACCACCGTGCTACCTTGAGCTGATCGAAGAGGTCATCAATCCTCGGTAGAGGATACTTGTTCCACACTGTCACCTAGTTCAGGCGACGATAATCGACACAAATTCGCAAGCTCCCGTCTGCCTTCTTGGCGAACAATATCGGGGAAGCCCAGGGTGAAACACTGGGTCGGATGAATCCCTTGCCCTACAAGTCCTCCAACTGTACCCGTAGCTCTCAAAGCTCAGCGGGAGCCATCCGATATTCAGAGTGGATATCATGGCTGTCTCGGGGTACAAATCAATATAAAAGTCTACCTCTCTGCGAGGAGGTATCCCTAGGACGTCGTCAGGAAAGACGTCCGCATACTGATCCACCACTGTAGGAAAACTAGGACTCCGCACGTCAACTACTCCTAGGATGAGGCTAGCCAACTGATGAGTGATGGGATGTCCTCTCCTCTTTGGAAGTCCATCCTGTGCTGCAAAGGCTCCCTTCTCACTGGTGAAGGTAAACCTGCTCCCGTCGGTGCGTACACATCGCACCTTGCGCCTAATACAGTCAATCTGTGCATGGACTGTAGATAACCAATCCATGCCCAAGATGACGTCGTAAGGCCTCGACGCCGCTACAAGAAGATCCCAGCTGAAGCTCTCACCTCCTAGAGTAAGCTCACACTACCAGCACCAATGCGTAATCGTCGAATCTGCTCCCGTAGGAGTCTCTAGCCGTAAGGATCGAGCCAACGACTCTGTCGGAATCTCCGAGCTCCAAACAAGGGCAGCGGCTATGAAAGAGTGACTCGCTCTTGTGTCTATAATAACTGCAGCAAGGGTGGAATAGACACAGATAGTACCTCGAATCATCTCGGGCGTGCCGTGGTCGTAGGCCTCCGCTGCCTTTAGTTGTGCATGTCTCTGCCCGCCAGCTCCCTGTGGCCGGGGTGGACCTCCTGGTGGTGGTGGTGGTGGTAGAGCCTCAAAGCATCGCCCACCACCTGCTACTCGCCCAGCTCCTCTGCCTCGTCTGCCTACTCACTGCGGACCGCCATGGTCGAACCTCTGCCTCTGCCTGGGTGGACCCTCAACCGTCTGCTGCTCCTTGGCACGGTGGGTCGGGCAGTCACGAGCCATGTGGCCATGCCCGCCACATGTGTAGCACTGCCTGCCTCTCGAAAGACTGGATCTGCGCTGTGTGCCCCGCACTGCTGAGCCAGTGTTCTAAGGTCGTCTGTGTGAGGGTCTGGTCTGCCTGGACCCATGAGTCATCCATCGACTGCCTGCCGTAGAAGACTCTGCTACGTGCCGCCCAGTGGTAGGTCTCGCTACTGATGAAGGCTCAGCAAGGAAGCTCTCGATCAAAAGGGCTCGCTCCAGTACTCCTGTTTGAGTCGGAATGCTGAGGGAGATCAGTGATGCCCTGATCTCATGTCTCAATCCCTTCTCAAAGGTCCGGGCCCGGAAGAATGGGTCCCGTACCATGTCTGTCGAGTAGCGCGAGAGATCGGTAAATCTCGCCGAGTACTGGGCGACTGTCAAACTGCCCTGCCGTAGCTGAAGAAGCTCCTGGATGCGTACAGCATGGAGGGTGGCTGGGATGAACTCTGATCGGAAGAGGCTCTCAAAGTCTGTACAGAGAAGAGATGCCTCATCGTGCACCTGGAGCATCAAGCTCCACCATCGGCCCACTGCCGCGTGCGGTAGGCTCGCTGCGAGGATCACCATGAGGTCTGCTGGTGTCCTCACTAAACGGAAAACTCATACCACTACCTCCAGCCAGTCCTCGACTGCTTGGGGGTCTGTCTCCCCGCGGAACCTAGGTGGTCGCTGGCGCTGGAACTCGTGCAGTGCACAAAGGCGACGTGCATCATCAGCGGCTGGGGCTGGTAGCATCGGTGGCTCGGTGGGTAGCGGTACCGCCGGTGCCTCTGCTGTCCAAGGGCCCTGCACCGAGGCCTCATTGCTCGGCGGGATGTCGTCACGCTCAACTCTCGGAACCCTAGCTGGCTGCCGTCGTGGGGCCATCCTGAAAAGGAAACAGGTGCGCCACGATGAGAACAGTATACCTGGTGAGCTGACACAAAGTAATCACAAAGAAAACTTGAAACACACATGCAATCAATGTTTTCGTGCATTAAGTCGGAAATCAGAAGTCAGGGTCCTGGTGTTCGGATATGTCGGCCGCCACACAAACACTGGACTCCCTGGACTGATAACCACACCCAATATGCTTAACACTATTGCTTCACATAGAAAAGATCAGAGTCCCAAGGTTCTGCAGTAGAACTGAACTCCTCTAATACCAATTTGTCACGACCCGTCCTCGGGGCCCGTGCCGTGAATACCCCAAGCCCGCCTTCCATAGGCCAGGGGCTGGCGACTAGCACTAAGGCGTAAATCCCGGTAAAAAGGGAAGGCATTGCCTTTGTAAAGTAAACAAACACCACAGAGCAAGCAAGCAGAAAAAACAAACACTAAGTAAAAACTGAGTACAACAGTAAGTGCAGAAAAGTAAGTGGGCCAGAATACAAACCCAAACTGAAAGTAAAGTACAACTCGAAAGGGAAAATAGCAACTGAAAAGTAAAGCTGCAACGTCGAGTCGTCCACTAGAAGTCCCACCTGAAGGGTGAGTACAGATAGCCTCCACAGCTCCTCGAGTCCAACCGTCCACTCTGAGTATGTTTCGCCCAGTAGCCCACCTCTAGGTACCGTCCTGCTCCGCAAGCCTCAACCACGATCAGCGATGTCCATCGTCTGCAACCAACACAATGTAGTGCGGGCATAGCCCGTGTAGGGGTGAGTATAAGCTACTCAGTAGGGATCCCGAGACCCCCGAAGGTCTCCCAGAATCCACAAAGTAAAGATACAATCACGAAGTAACAACTGACACTGCTTAGGTATATGCCCATACATATACCTAAGTCACCAATTCTCGTTCGGTTCTAACATCCGAGCCCAATTACAACCCAGTCCACACAAGAAAGCAAACGTAAATCCACACAGTATAGCACAACACAATCCACATAGGAAAGCAAAACAGGATTCAGCTCACACAGGTATACTTCTTCATATGACGATAAAGATGACCAGATATTGCCACTGACTCATCTAAGATGTCAGACCCAAAAAGGATCGATAGGTACTAACCCCCGCAATGACCCACAAATGATCTGACCCACAAAGGATCGATAGGTAACTAACCCCCGCAATGACCCACAAAGGATCTGACCCACACAGGATCGATAGGTAACTAACCCCCGTAAAGACCCACACAGGATCGGACCCACACAGGATCTGTAGGCACTTGCCCACACAGGACCGCTGAGCGCTGACCCACACAGGATCGGACCCACACATGATCGGTAGCACTGATCCACAAAGGATCACTGAGTGTTTTAGTCATCGTCGAATCCACTGAGGATCTCTGCACAGTCGTCGTCGAATCCACTGAGGATCTCTGCACAGTCGTCGTCATCGTCGCAGTCGCAGCCAGCTCTAGGGTTCCCGCACACAGCAAGCTCGTTCGGGAGGGTCCGCTCCATGAGCCGAGAGGCTGATACATCAACTGACACATATTCCATAGTTGATGTATCCAAAAGTTCCGTATCGTCAACAGGAACTCAACGTCACAGACGGCGCGTCAATCAGACGCCCGGTCTGAGGGTTATTGGATTTTTTTGTTCCAGGGGCCCGGTTGGTTTTTAAGGCAAAACCAACCCGACCATACTCCACCTGCGTCCAAACCTCGGGCGGAGTAAGGAAAAAGATCCGTCTCACTTAGAGGTATCCATCAAAGTCGACGGCACGTCAATCGGACGTCCGTAGCTCAAGATATAGTGTTTCCGCTCCGAGGGCCCGGTTGGTCTCGTGTACAAACTGACCCGACCAAACCCAAAGTACTCCGAAACCTTGAGTGGAATATACCAAAACGACCTTCTCGATCCAAGGATCGCATCGCCGTTGACGGAGCATCGATCAGAGGCCTGTAGCTCAAGATACGGGTGAAAGACCGAAAAGGTCCGAAAATGGGGGGTCTGGGCCCGGACCGACCCTGCCCAACCCCCCTGGGTCGGCCCGAACCGGGTGACCCGACCCGGGTCCGGGTCCAACCCGGCCGGCGCGACCCGGCCCGGCCCGGCCTGGGTGCGACCTGGCTGGCCGGTTGGCCAGCGGGTCGGCTCGACTGTTACGGCTGAGCCACGGGCGGGGGGCGCGCTGCCCCCGCATGAGGAAGCCGCGACCCCGCATGGGGCCGCCCTTGCCAGTGGACGCGGTATCCGGCCGCATCCCGTGCTCCTCCGCCGGTCCCGCGTGGACGCAGGACGACCGGCCCGCCGCCGCCGCCTTCCGCCGCCGGCGCCGCCGTGCCGGCGTGGCGCGCCAGCGGTTTGCTCCGCGGACCACCGGACAAGTTCCGGTGGTCGGAAAATTATGCCATATTTGCCAAAGGTCCTCCTGGGGTCCGTCCTTCACTGCAAGGACCCTGCGTCGCCCGTGCGGCCTGCTTTGTCGACGTCCGCCATTTCTCACATCAAGAACGAAAGGGGCGGTGGGTTTGGACTTGTTCGTTAGTCCGCACCCACCGCGTTAGCGGTTTTAAAAGTCTCGCAACAATTATTTAATCAACACCGCGGGTATAAATAACAAAGATTTAAAAGAATCAACCCCTACCTCATCATTGTCGTCGAATGTGAGTTCTTCATGGAATTGACTGTCGCGGAAGAAGAGAATTGCCGCGTCGCGGAAGGGGGCGTCACGTCGTCGCGATATACAGCGTCGCGTCGGCGATCTCCGAGGGTTAAAGAAAACACACAGATTTAATTGCATGTTTTAAACCCATGTTGAGGATAAAATCCACAAAGAAATAGAGAACCGAAATCGCCTACCTCAAGCAGTTGATATTCAGAGATTGTTGTGGGGAAGAAACGTCGCGGAAGGAGAATCGTCAGCGTCGCGGAACACGGCGTCACATCGTCGATCTCCGAGGCTTCGGCATTCTTTGCATTCTTCGCGTTCTTCGCATTCTTCGCGAAGGAGGATGAAGATCTCAAGCCTTAGAGTCTTCCCCAAATCCTCTCAACGAGCAATCCTCAAGAAAGACATGCGTTGGTCTTATTTTATTAACATGCCAACAATTTGAAAAACAAGTTAAGAAACAAACCATTAATTTGGTGAATTAATGGTAACGTCTTAACTATCCAATTAATAGGAGCGTTAAGAGTTTTAGAAAATGAACCAGTTGAATTTCATTAAAGAGGAGTTTTCGCGGGTGCGTTACTTAGAGGAAAAGAAACAGCGGGGCTCGTCCGGGCCCCACCTCACAAATATCCTACCAAGTGGGTAGGATATTTTGGATTCCACCCTATCCACTTCAACTTAGCTTAAGTGGCTTTAAGTGGCTTTAAGTGAAATAAAATAAATTTGTCGCACCACTTTATTTCATTTTCTTCACTTAACCCCCAAAAATTAAAAACCACACCCGAGCAAAGGCAACTCCGGAAAAGGCGTTTCTAAGCAAATACCGGCACTGCGATTCCATCGGTGCCCTCGGAATTCGATTCCGAGCACTGGTTCAAAAGTTAGAAAAACCCGCTCGTTCATTCACTGAACGTACCTGAGCCAAACTTCGGAAAATGATTCCGGGCACACCGGGCCTCGGAATCAGGTGCCGTCAGAAACTGCGTTCTTGCAAAATTCCAAAGAAAATTAAGAAAAAAAATTCTTTGAAATTTACGGGTCTTTACAATTTAGGGGTACATTCATAATACATGAGTATCTTATCATTCCTCTTAGGTTAAAAAATTCTATAACTGTATTTATGTCTAACCAACGAAATCATGTCAATAGACCATAAGTTTAAAATAAACCAAGGATAAAATAACTCAAGATCATATTAACCTCTTCAATATCAATTAAAATTATTCTATACAGATAAATCACAATAAAACCGTAACCTAAAATTTTATATTTCTTGTGTTCATAAGGGGATCATAATACATAGTATATTGAAGCAAAATGGAATGAAAAAATATAAAATAAATTAAGGCACATGTACCAATTTAAAATGGAAGAACAAAAATTACTTGAATCAAATATAGATGCTTGGTTAGAAATTAGAGTTAGCACCCTCAAGCGCAGGTTGGGAAGTAGGGTTCGAACCACAACCTAAAATGATATATGACTTTTGTTCATAAGGGGATCATAATACACACTAAATTGCATGAAAATGGAATGAAAAAATCTAAAATAAATGAACTCACATGTACCAAATTAAATTGGAAGAACAAATCGTTGGTAAACCAGACCTATTGTGCTGGGAAGTAGGGTTTGCGTCGAGATTTAGGGACAAATCTTTGAGATGGTCAAGGTTTAGGGAACAATATTTGAGATGGTGCATTGAGATCTCATTTAGGGAAAAACATTCCAGATATCTAGATGTGTCAATATTTGGGGATTTTCTTTCCCAATGGTTTTAAAAAATAATTGGAAAAGTAATGTTATCCCAACAGTTTACAACCGTTGGGAAAAAACTCTTCAAAACTATACCCAACGGTTTGTTTAAACCGTTAGGGAAAAACATCTTAATCAGTACTATACCCACCGATTTTCTTAAACCATTGGGAAAACAAAAAAACCATTAGAATATACCAACGGTTCTAAATAACCATTGGTATAGTAGCCTTTTCCCAATAGTTTTTTAAACCGTTGGGAACATTGTGTTGGTATAGGTGGGATTTCTACTAGTGACATTCTAGGATGACGGGTTTTCAATTTCTATCACCATCTTAAATTCTGGTCATGAAACCATTTTTATGGTTGAAACATACTATAATATATGTATTATGACCTAATTAATATCCAGGAACCATATACATACATATTATTATACCATATGACCAAACTAGTTCTAAATAATCAAAATACCGCTAAAATAATCTAAGTGTATGTCATTAATAATTCATCAAATGATTCATCCTATTTCCATGTAACTAAATGATAGAAATGGCCATTAAAAATTATGCATGTTAATAAATAATATGTAATTTCAATTCTATATATTTACATCTATTCCACATGAACTCCATTACTTAAAAACAAGTTGTAAGAACCCATATCTCTTTTCAGGTATGTTTTTCCTTTTTCTGGAGTTTTTGAGAAAAATGAATTTTTTGGAAATTTCAGAAGTACACACTGTGTACTTTCTGAGTACATGTCGTGTACTCTTCCCAGCTCGAAGCCGTGTGCTGGCTGTGCCCGGGCCACACACACGGTGTGTAAGGCTGAGGTGGAGGCCGGTTTTTTGGAGTACGGAAAAAAATTGAACTATACGCCATGTACTCTAGAAGTACACACCGTGTACTTTTTTTCATTAAACAGACCGGGGTCGCGTCTAACCCTCATATTCGTCTTCTTCTCCATTTTTCGACCTTCCGAGAGAGACCGTATGGTTGGATCTTCGGCGGAGTCCTGCCTCGCCGTCCGTTCTCCGATTCGAGCACAGTCAGTTGCATTGTAATCACAATGATGAGTTCTTCCTTTTGCTTTAGCCTTGTTTCTTGATTCCTCCTCATTTCCATGTTATTGTGGGGTGAAATTTTTGTGCATTTTCTCAGATCTACGTTGTTCTAAGTGGAATCTGTCGTCTAGGTTCACGCATATCAATCTCCTAGGATTGAGGTAGGTGGTTTGTGCCTTTATAAAGAAAGTTGATGAATATTTTGTGCAATTTCCACCAATACCCTTGAACGGGGTATTTCGTGTTTTCTGTTTTGCCCTGGTTAGTTGCCTGCTTTTCTTGATTTCTTTAGTATAGGTTATTTCTTGTGATTAGAGTAATTCATTGTGCTCAGATTTCTTTGCCATGCTTGTTCTGCCTGTTTGACGTTTTTTCAGTTGCTATGCCTAGTTGTGGGATAGTGGAACTATTTTTTTATTATTGTTGTTGAACCTTAGTTGTTATCCAAGTAGTTCTTGAGGTTTACTTGGGCGATACACACGCATTGAGCATTTTTAGTTATATTCAGGACTGTGAGAACCTAGAGTAGTAGACCAAAGGGAGAATTAACGAAAGGGATTCTCCAGAGTGTCTTCAATTACGATGCGAGACTATAGGGGGAATTGACGTTGATTGCTTCCCCAGAGAGTCTGTAGATCCATGACGCAGGCCACATGGGTAATTGACGTTGAGTGCTTCCCCAGAGAGCCTTTATCATGATACTAGACTACAAGGGGAATTGACGATGAGTGCTTCCCCAGAGAGTCTGCTTAATTACGTAGCTGAATCAAAGGGGTGAGACTGTGTGTGCATCTCAGAGGGTTGCTAGTACTTAGAGGTTGAACCATAGGGGTTAGACTGTGAGATATACCCAGAGGGTTACCTATTTTCTTCTTGTTGTTGACTGCTTACTTGTGTGCTTTACTTGTTAGAATTGTGGATTGTAGCTACTTGTGTTTTCCTATTTACTGCTTCTTGTTTATTTACTGCCACGTATTCATTGACTGTTAGGCACAAATCTTTGGGTGATTGCCTACTAGGATTGTATCTCACACCCTATTTGGGCCATGATTTTTGGCTCAAGCAGACTATGTTGTTGCAGGTATAGATAAGGGAAAGCACCTTTCTACTTCAGGATCTTGACTGCATCAGGAACTGGGGAGCATGGGACCAAGCCGTGGCTCGCGATGCTGAGGAGCTTACTTTTTCTTTAATTTGCACTTGGTTTCAGTTGTATTTCAGCATGTTGTTGTGTTTGTTTTTTTTCCTTAGATACTTGTACCTGCTGCATCATTGTTATCATGGTTATATATATACATTGCTTCCGCTGTCTGGTTTCTTTTGTTATGCATGTTGATTACTGCTTCCGTTGTTTATTGTTGTTTTCTTACCTTGTATACCGTACCGAATGAGGGAATAGTTTCCCCACCGACTCACCAAGGCCCTCGCTGCTAGTCGGAAGCCTCTAGCGTTCGGGGAAACGTGCTTGAGGTCATGTGGCGAAACGGGTACGAGGCACCAGTGGAGGGGCTCCAGACTCGGGTCGTTACAAAGTGGTATCAGAGGAGTTCTTTTCTCTTGCCTTACTATTTGGAGACTTTATCCATGGATAGGATGGATTTGGTACTTGGTATTAAGTTGTGCCCGGGAATAGCTAACCCGTGTACAAGGAAAAGCCATACTACCTCGTTAATTGCAGTTTTATGGTTTGAGATTTTATAGTTGATCTAATTTCACCTAGAGTGATTCACATGACTTGTGTAGTTATTGTTTTGATATTTTGGTTCTATTTCTGTCGCAACCCGGTGAGATGAGGGTATTCCATCGCATGCATCATATAATAACTTGTAGAAATCACATGTCATGCATTCTTGTCATTCCATCTAGGGTGCATTAGCGATTGCATGCTGTTGTGATAGACTTTGTGTAGATTAATCATGCTGTTGTGATAGTTTCTTGATAGATTCTCTGCTACTATGTTAGAAAACTGCTGCTTTGTTCTTTGTTTAAAGTGAACGCCAAAAATTTGGTTCTTGAGGTGTTATAGGCCCTCACAGATCGAATTTTGGAATATTTTCTCCTTGTTTTTGTGTTCTGGGATTCTGTGCAGTTTCTGAGCTACTACCCAGAAAAACCCAGAATACACGGCGTGTACTTTTTAGATACACGCTGTGCAGTTTTCAGGCCGTGTCACTGACCGTGTGAGCAGAACATGGTGTCGTGGGAGTAACTTCAGGAACACTCCATGTACCATTGGTACACGCCGTGTGAGTTCGGGGCCGTGTACCCGACCGTGTCACTAACAACATGGGTCAAGGAAGCTCGGGTAGAACATGTCGTGTCCATAGGGAACACGCTGTGTAGTCTTGTCTAGGTACCCGGCTGTTTCACAAACAACACGGGCTGGAGTTACCTTCCTTTCCACACGCCATGTTTGTTCAGAGCACGTCGTGTAAGGTCCAGCCGTGTAGACGGTCGTGTGCTCAACAACACGGGCCGCCGAAGCCTTGTCTAGTACACACCGAGTTTGTTTAGAACACGCCGTGTAGTCTCGGGTTAAGTCGGAACGTATGGGTTAGCCATGTAAAGAGACTCGGGTAGGGGACTAGTTTTCAAGTAAATTCTATGTGTGGGGTTCAACACGCCATATAGTTTGAAGTGTACATGACTTGTAGGGTGAGAGTACGTGCCCATGTCAGTGTTTTAAAAAGACATGCCGTGTAGTTTTATACACGCCGTGTAGTCGTGTTTTGCAATCTTGTGTGTTTTTCTTCCCCTGTTCCCGTTTTGTACTCTTGTGTTCTCTATCCTTGTTTTCATAATCTAAGGTGTGCTTTTGATCTTTCAGAGCTATGCCTCCGAGACGTCCTCCAGCCGTACGTCTGTCGTCAGGCAGTGATCAGATTCCAGACAGGGCTGATCAAGGACTTCCTGTCGATCCCCTAGCCGAGCCAGACTTTGCACCGGTTATCGTTCCAGTTGTAGGCACTGATGCGCAGTTCAAGGAAGGTTTCATGAGGATGATGCAGGCCTTCCAAGGAGCACTCCATCCTGCCTCATCTATGGCAGACTTGACGCGGGTCTTTCAGCAGTAGCATCCTCCCACGTTCTCGGGGGAGGGAGGGCCTCAGGCTGTAGATTCATGGCTGGAAACCATGCTGACTATCTTCGAGCATCTGGAGACGGCTCCAGAGAGGCTGGTCAAGCTCGCCACCTACATGCTCTGAGACTCCGCCAAGAGGTGGTGGGACATGATCTCACAAGCGGGTCAACAGCAGGCTATGACTTGGGAGGAGTTCCAGTGCGTGTTCTATAACTACTTCTACCCGGAGACCCTGAGGGCCGATCGAGCCTGGGAGTTAATGATCTTAGAGTAGGGTACTCTATCTGTCATGGAGTATTCCTCTCGTTTCACTGAGCTGCAGCGTTTTACACCCCTTCGGGATGGGAGTGGGGTGTTCTTGGCGAGGAAGTTTGAGGATGGACTCAGGAGGGAGATCTGCCCGCAGGTGAATATCTTCCAACTGACTTCCATTACTTCCATCATCAATCAGGAATTGATTACAGAGCGCAATCTGAGAGACTCTGGAGCTGTGAGCCAGGGAGGTTCTGCTTCTAGAGTTAGCCACCCTCCGGATGACAGAAATAAGCGTCGTAGGGATCCTACACACGGTGATTAGAGGAATCGAGACCCATCATCAAGAAGCCATGTGAAATGCTATCAGTGTGTCTAGACAGGGAACATGAGGCCGCAGTTCCAGAGAGACCCCATGGAGTGCTGATCATGCGGTAAGATGGGTCACCTTCAGCGTTTCAGCAAGGTTTTCTCACCAGCAGCAGGTGATCGAGGTTCTTCCATGACTCCTCGTTCAGGAGTAGCCCCGCCAGCTTCTCATCAGTCGGGGAACTGGAGTTCTTCTAGCCATTCGGGACGAGGTGGAGGTTGAGGCCGTGGCGGTCAGCCACCAGTTCCTCAACACCAGCAGGGCGGTTCAGCTTAGAGTGGTCATCCAGGAGCGCAGGGCCGTGGGACGAGCCAGTCTTTCGTCGTGGAGCAGACTTATCAGGAGCAGGATCCCGGACCTTCTACTGTTCGAGGTACGATTTTAGTAGCCTTAGTTTTATCTTCATCCCTTTTCGATACTGGTGCTACGCATAGATTTATCTCTGTTGCTATTGTGGAGAGCCTTGGACTCTACATCTTTTCTTCTACCAACTCGTTGACACTAGACACACCTTTGGGGACGAGGACATCTAGTGTATCCCAGTGTAGAGAGTGCCCTCTCGAGGTTGCAGGGTATCGCTTCTTATGGGATCTCTATGTCCTAGAGATGACATGATATGATGTCATCCTTGGAATGGATTGGTTGATTCCCTTCCAGGCAGTCGTTGACTGTTATCACCGCAGGGTCAGTTTCATTTCACCAGAGGGTGAATCTTTCCTTCATAGAGGCGAATGGGACGTTCGAGCGAGTCGGGCGGGACTCGAGCATCTTGGGCTAGGAGGGGTGATATCCCAGATTTCTGGCCTTTACCTGGATGATCAGGGGACTCTGCAGTTGGATTTTCCTCCAGTGGTGGATCGCTTCAGGGATGTCTTTCCAGAGGACTTTTCGGGTTTTCCTCCAGAGCGTGAGATAGACTTCTCTATTGAGCTCATGCCCGGAGCGGCACCGGTGTCCATTCCTCCATATAGGATGGCCACACCTGAGTTGCAGGAGCTTAAGAAGTAGTTAGAGGAGCTACATTCTAAGGGTTTCATCCAACCCAGTACTTCTCCTTGGGGTTTGCCGGTTCTATTTGCGAAGAAGGCAGACGGTACCCTTTGGCTTTGTGTGGATTATCGGAAGCTGAACCAGTTGACAGTCAAGAACTAATATCCCTTTCTGCAGATTGACGACCTTTTTGATCAACTTCGAGGAGCCCAGGTGTTCTCGAAGATCGACTTGAGGTCTCATTATCATCAGTTGCACGTTAGACCATCAGATATACCTCTGACAGCCTTCAGGAGTAGGTATAGTCTATACGAGTATACGGTCATGCCGTTCGGTCTCACAAACGCGCTGACAGTTTTCATGGCATTGATGAATCGAGTGTTCCATCCTTACTTGGATTCCTTCGTCTTGGTCTTCGTGGACGATATCTTGGTGTACTCTCACACTCGACACAACCATGCCACACATCTTGAGATCGTTCTGAGTACACTGAGAGAACATCGTCTTTATGCTAAACTCTCAAAGTGCCACTTCTGGATGGATCAGATTCACTTCTTGGGTCATGTCATCTTAGAGGCAGGAGTATCTATGGACCCAGAGAAAGTGAGACCTGTAGTTTCCTAGAAGCATACGAAGAACATTTTTGAGGTACAGAGCTTCCTAGGGCTGGATGGATACTACAGATGCTTCATTCAGGACTTTTCTCGTTTAGCAGCACCCTTGACAGGTCTGACCAAGAAGGGGTGAAGTTCTCATGGTCAGATTCTTGTGAGTCAGCCTTTTAGGAACTGAAAGGGAGGTTGACGTCAGCACTGATACTATTCTTGCTAGAGCCAGGCAAGAGCTACAATGTTTACTGTGTTGCTTCGGGTATCGGGCTGGGAGTAGTGCTTATGCAGGGAGATGGAGTCGTTGCGTATGGGTCTTGGAAGTTGAGGCCACATGAGAGGAACTACCCTACGCATGATCTAAAGTTGGAAGTTGTTGTTCATGCCTTGAATTTTTGGAGACACTATCTTCTAGGAGAGCACTTTTTGGTCTTCACTGACCACAAGAGTCTCAAGTATATCTTCACTCAGCGTGATCTGAATCTGAGTTAGTGTAGGTGGGTCGAGTATCTTCAGTATTTTGATTTCGAGCTTGCCTATACGCAGGGAAAGGTCAATGTCGTGGCAGACACATTGAGCAGGAGAACTCAGATTCAGGCAGTTCAGGAGGCCAGTAGTGAGTGGAAACTGATGGCTCTGTTCTTTGAGATGCATCTGGAGGTTCACGACAAACGGGGACAAACTTTTCTATCTTCTATAGCTGTTACCTCCATGCTACTTGATCGGGTACGGATGAGGCAACTATCAGACTCAGAAGGATTAGTCCTGCGGGAGAGTGTATCAGGAGAGGACTCTCTTTCTAGATGGACAGTTGGCGAGGATAAGATATTGCATTTCTAGGGACGCGTATGGGTGCCAGTAGACATACGTGAGTAGCTGATGCGGGATTTCCATTCCTCTGTTTGGGCAGTTTATCCTGGCGTCACCAAGATGTATCGGGACCTTCATCTCCAATACTGGTGGCCAGGTATGAAGAAGGATGTTGCTGGTTTTGTCTTGAGATGTTCTACTTGTCAGCAGGTGAAAGCAGAGCATCAGCGACCAACATGCCTTTTACAGTAGTTACCCATTCCGGAGTGGAAGTGGAATGATGTTGCAATGGACTTCGTGACCGGGTTGCTGAGATCACCTCGGGGAAACGGTTTTGTCTGGGTTGTCGTCTAAAGACTTATGAAGGTTGCTCACTTCTTGCCAATCAAGGAGACCTTCAGTGTCAATTATCTGGGACCACTTTACATCAAAGAGATTGTTTGTCTGCATAGAGTTCCACTCTCTATCTTTTCAGACAGATATGAGTGCTTTACCTCTCGATTTTGGCAGGGACTTCAGAAGGCCTTGGGTACACAGGTACTTTTGAGTACAGTATATCATCCCCAGACTGATGGCCAGTCCGAGCGCATGATCCAGGTGCTTGAGGATATGCTCCGAGCTTGCATCCTTGACTTTGGAGGTTCTTGGGAGAAGCATATTCCTCTAGTGGAGTTCGCCTACAAAAATAGTTTCCAGGCGACCATTCAGATGGAGCCATATGAGGCTTTGTACGATAGGCCATGCCGATCACCCTTATGCTGGCTGGAGGCAGGAGAGGCAGCTTTGTTGGGACCTCATCTCGTTCAAGAGACTTCAAAGTAGATAGAGCTGATTCGGAAGAGGATGGCTACAACACAGTCTCGACAGAAGTCTTATGCTGATCAGCGGAGACGACCTCTGGAGTTCGAGGTCGGTGATCAGTTTTTCCTACGTTTCACACCAAGTTTGGGACACAAGAGGATTCAGAGACAGAGTAAGCTTTCACCGCGGTACGTCGGGCCGTTTGAGGTCTTGGAGAGAGTGGGGTCGGTCGCCTATCGGTTGCAGCTACCTCAGAGGTATCGAGCCATGCACGACGTCTTCCACGTCTCTCAGCTCCGATGTTACTTTCTAGATCCATCTCACGTCTTTCAGCCCGAGGAAGTCGAGCTTGAAGAAGATGCATTGTTCGAGGAGCATCCTATCCGGATTGTCAATCGTAGTATGAAGGTTCTCCACTGGCGGTCTATCCCTCTGGTACGAGTGATGTGGCAGCACGGGCGAGTACAGGACGAGACCTGGGAGAGGGAGGTCGATGTTTGATCGCAGTGGCCGGAGCTGTTCAGGGTTTCTTCTTCTTCGTCTCGTTAGGGAAATTCGGGGATGAATTTCTTTAAGGGGGGAAGTTTGTAAGAACCCAGATCTCTTTTCAGGTATGTTTTTCCTTTTTCTGGAGTTTTTGAGAAAAATAAATTTTCTGGAAATTTCAGAAGTACACGCCGTGTACTTTCTGAGTACACGCCGTGTACTCTTCCCGGCTCGAAGCTGTGTGTTGGTCATGCCCAGGCCACACACACGGTGTGTAAGGATGAGGTGGAGGCTGGTTTTTTGGAGTACGGAAAAAAATTGAAGTACACGCCGTGTACTTTTTTTTCATTAAATGGACCGGGGTCGCGTTTAACCCCCATATTCATCTTCTTCTCCAGTTTCCAACCGTCTGAGAGAGACCGTACGACCGGATCTTCAACAGAGTCCTGCCTCGCCGTCCGTTCTCCGATTCAAGCACGGTCAGTTGCGTTGGAATCGCAGCGGTGAGTTCTTCCTTCTGCTATAGCCTTGCTTCTTGATTCCTCCTCGTTTCCAAGTTATCGTGGGATGAATGTTTTGTGCGTTTTCTCAGATCTATGTCATTCTAAGGGGAATCTGTCGTCAAGGTTCATGTATATCGATCTCCTAGGATCGAGGTAGGTGGTTTGTGCCTTTCAGTAGAAAGTTGATGAATATTTTGTGAAATTTCCACCAATACCCTTGAACAAGGTATTGCGTGTTTCCTGTTTTTCCCTGGTTATTTTCTTGCTTTTCTTGATTGCTTTAGTAGAGGTTATTTCTTGTGATTAGAGTAATTCGTTGTGCTCAGATTGCTTTGCCATGCTTGTTCTTCCTGTTTGACATTTTTCCAGTTTCCATGCCTAGTTGTGGGATAGTAGAACTGTTGTTTTATTATTTCTATTGAACCTTAGTTGTTAGCCAAGTAGTTATTGATATTTACTTGGACGATACACATTCTTTGAGCATGTTTAGTTATACTCAGGACTGTGAGAACCTAGTGTAGTATACCAAAGGGAGAATTGACGGAAGAGCTTCTTCAGAGTGTCTTTCAATTACGATGCAAGACTATAGGGGGAATTGACATTGAGTGATTCCCCAGAGAGTCTGTAGATCCACAACACGGGCCACAAGGGGAATTGATGTTGAGTGCTTACTTAGAGAGCCTTTATCACGATATGAGACTACATGGGGAATTGACGGTGAGTGATTCCCCAGAGAGTCTGCTTAATTACGTAGCTGAATCAGAGGGGTGAGACTGTGTGTGCCTCCCAGAGGGTTGCTAGTACTTAGAGGTTGAACCATAGGGGTTAGACTATGAGAGCTACCCATAGGGTTACCTGTTTTCTTCTTCTTGTTGATTTCTTACTTGTGTGCTTTACTTGTTAGAACTGTGGATTGTAGCTCCTTGTGTTTTCCTATTTACTACTTCTTGTTTATTTACTGCCATGTATTCATTGACTGTTAGGCACAAATCTTTGGGTGATTGCCTACTAGGATTGTATCTCACACCCTATTTTGGCCATGCTTTTGGGCCCAAGAAGACTATGTTGTTGCAGGTATAGATAAGGGCAAGATCTTTTCTACTGCAGGATCTTGACTGCATCAGGATTTGGAGAGCATGGGACTGAGCCGTGGCTCACGATGTTGAGGAGCTTACTTTGTCTTTCATTTTCACTTGGTTTCAGTTGTATTTCGACACATTGTTGTGTTTGTTGTTTACCTTAGATACTTGTACCTGCTGCATCATTTTAATTATGGTTATATATATACATTGCTTCCGTTGTCTAGTTTCTTTTGTTATGCATGTTGATTACTGCTTCCACTGTTTATTGTTGTTTTCTTACCTTGCATACCTTACCGAATGAGGGCATAGTTTCCCCACCGACTCACCAAGGCCCTTGCTGCTAGTCGGCAGCCTATGGAGTTCGGGGAAACATGCTTGAGGTCATGTGGTGAACAGGGTATGGGGCACCAGTGGAGGGGCTCTGGACTCGGGTCGTTACACAAGTGAACCGATTATGGAAATCAAGAAAACGAACACTCCAGAACGACAGAATTCAATATAATAACTTATCAATAAGGACATAAATGAACTAAAAATAATTATTATAAACTAAAGGTTCATAAATAAGTTATTAATAATTCTAATTTAATATTCCAGGACCTTAAGTTCAAGAGGAGAACACATTCAGACTTAAGGTAAGGGTTTTTCCACCTAAACCTCCATTTTCATTTGGGTTATTTTTATTATCTAATTACCTTAATGAAATTATTGTGTATTATTATATAATACTCATTAATTATGTTTGAGTATTATATATATGTTTTACAACCATGATCCTACTCACATTTAATGAGATTTATGTGTTCTAAAAGGTTCTTTAAAAAATCTTTCCCAAAATACAAGCCCGATTCAGAGAAATTTTTCAAATTCTCACCCATTTTCAAAGGAAACCTATAATATATTTTTTTGGAAAAAATTATCTTTATAAAATCACTCATTTTATTATGAAAATACTATATTACTTCAATTCTATTTTTATACAATTTTTTTCCAAAATAACTCTTCTTTTCATAGTAAAAGGGTATTTATCTCAAGAATTACTCGAAGAT
The DNA here is from genome assembly GCA_963277665.1 of Viscum album. NCBI lineage: Eukaryota > Viridiplantae > Streptophyta > Magnoliopsida > Santalales > Viscaceae > Viscum > Viscum album. The sequence goes on along the minus strand of OY728143.1, from coordinate 1,663,198,222 downwards.
TTTATAAGAGTATATTAATCTATTTCATCAATCTTGTTGACTATTATGTATTATTGGTACTAATATTTCATGTTATCATATACCATATTTAATTTAATGGTTTATTATTATTTTATTTATGAATGTACTATCTTAAAACCATTTACCAATTTACTCTGAATGGTTTGTGTTTATGCTTAATGTTTGGGGAAAGTTATTTAAATTTCATATATTAGTTTCAATATGAATGTACATGTTGTTTATATTTATTTCCATTCATATGAGGAATTCATTGGACATAGAAAGTGTCAGGTGGGGCCCTCTATAACCCCTCGGTGAATAAGTAGGTCTCATGAGACAAACTACGGTCTTGGAACAAGGCCTTGACAAAATGATTATTTATGGTCTTGGAACAAGGCATTGATGGTATACTAATGATGTTAAAAATTATTCATTCCCTCATTATGAAAATAGTATTGATGGTTCATGTGGTTATTTGACTAGTAGAATACCCATGATTATGCTTTATTATGGCATTACTTACTCATCTCTTATTCCTGCCATAACGTGTTCAAGTTTTTGTTAAAGGCATATGTTTTTAGTTATTCAAATTGCGTAATGTTTATATATCTTATACTATATTTCTTACCCTTATTGAGTTTTTGATATCACCCCTTTCTTATGTTTCATTTTCTTAGGACATGAATAACTTTATTTTGAATGACATGTTGAAATAACCTAGGAGTTATGGAAGTTGCCTAAGGAGTTTCTTTGTTGTATTTATTTTCAAGTTGTAATGTTGAACTTATGTATGTATCTTGTTTCTAATAATACTAAACTAATCAGTCCTTCAGGATGCTTATTCCCTGTTTATATGCTAATGTAACCAAATAAGGTACCAGATCCAAGAAACTGGGGTCGGGTCCTTAGAGTTGGTATCAGAGGAAGTTTATTAGAAAAATTAGAAACTATATTAGAAAATGTAGATTAGGAAACAAAGCCCTAGGGTATTATTTGAGGAAAAACATAAAAGAACATCTTTTAATCCTGGTAAGGAATAGATTATGTGGATATTTCTAGAAAATACATCCCTATATGGATACAAACAGGTATATGTGGCTCTAGAACAGATGTACCTAGGAGTGAAAACCCCGACAATGAGTTTTGAGATTGACCTGGGGTATCCTGGTACATGACAATGGGCCTTGATACACTCTTGGTATTGACACTCCTGGGGGATATGCTTCAGATAATTCACATTTTCCTTATGATCCATTATGAAGGATTTAAATGAAAAATATTTCCTCAAAGATACCATGTTTATGATTAAGAGATTAGCTATGCATAGAATTTCGATTTATGCTAAGTATTTTTTCTACATTGAGATTATACGTTATGATTCATACCCTAATCTAGTGTGTACCATTATTTAGAAATTATGCCTAGTGGAAGGAATGGAAACTGTATGAATGTGTGTGTCCCATGTAGGGATTTTCCTCTGATGCAAGATAATGAAGTTAACTTTGGTGCTATGAGTGGGGCTGAAAAACTTATAACAATACTAGGACAACTTAATCAAGTTATGAATAATAACCTTACCTGTATGGAGCATCTGGATCCACCATGTGGAGAAGCTATGTTAGATCGCTTCATACAACAACAACCTCCATCATTCAATGGGACTAAAAACCCATTTGTAGCAGAGTAGTGGATATGTTCCCTAGAGAAGATATCTATCACTTTGGGATGTATTGAAAGAGATAAGGTTGTCATGGAAATTTATCATCTATCAGGAGATGCGGATCAGTGGTGGTCGTTAATACAAAACACAAAGGAGGAAGAAATAGAAGAGTTAAAATGGAGGGATTTTAAAGAAATCTTCCTAGAAAAATATTTCCCTTGTGAACAGTGAATAGATATGGAGAGGAAATTATTTAATCTGAGGTAGAAGGAGGATGAAAATGTTTCCAAGTATGAATCCAACTTTACAGGGATGATAAGGCATATTGCGGACTACATATGTAATCTAAGGAGAAAAATTGATCGATTCTTTTATGGTTTATAACCATTCCTTTAAAGGGATCTAGTCTCCCAAAGTTTCTCATCATATGAAGATATAGTCTCAAGTGATATCAAGATAGAAAAGGAATTTTATAAGTCTTATGACTTTAAAGGAAAACAAGAGAAGAATTTGGCTTCTGAAAAACTCTGGAAAAGGAAATAAGGAAATGGGGAAGAAGGGAAGAGTTGAACTTCCATCCTATAGTACTTGTGGGAAGAAACACCCTAGAACTTTCCTAAAGGGAATGTGAGTCTATTAAAAGTGTGGAAGAAAAGTCCACCTATCTCGGGATTTTAAGGGGAAGAAAGAGGCTACCAATGTTCAATGCAACAATTTCAAGGAGATGTGAAATTATGCACAAGAATTTCCAAAGTGTCAGGGAAACGTTCCCCAAATAAGGAAAAGGGAGAAAGGCTAAGCTTATGCAGTCAAAACTTTAGAGGTTGAAGTTCCTAATGAAGTTATGGAAGGCATATTAATCATTTCATCAAACTTAGCCAATGCTTTATTTGATTCTTGATCATCGCATCCTTTCACATCTTCCTAGTTTTCCAAGAAAATAAGATATTTTCAATTTGATTTAATAAGGTATTTGTGAGTCAAAAATCCTAAGGGAAGTATCATTAAAACAAAGTTGTGTCAGTAGGTCCCTATTACGGTGTATAAACATGCTTTATCTATTGATTTAATTGTCATACCCATGATTGAATTTGATATAATCCTTGGTATGGATTGGATTTCAAATCATGATGTGAACATTTATTACAAGAGGAAGGATGTTATAATTTTTGAGGATGATGTGGAATCCCTAATATTTAGGGTAGAAACATCACCATCTGATTCTCATCTAGATCCACCCCCAGTTTCTCTACTGAATTCAATTATTGTGGAGGAAGGGAATGAAATAACTATGGATGAGGATAATAATGTACAGACAGGGGATGTACCTATTGTGCAATAATTTGTTGATGTCTTTCCAGAGGATTTACCTGGACATCCTCCAAAGTAGGAAATTGAGTTTTTCATTGACTTAATTCTTGGTTCAAGGCCCACATCAAATACCCCTTATAGAATGGCCACTATGGATTTAGTGGAACTAAAGAAACAACTAGAGTAATTGAGTGATAAAGGATTTATTCTCCCTAGTGTTTCTCCATGGGGAGCCCTTATTCTTTTTGTTAAAAACAAAGATGGGTCTATGAGGTTGTGCATTGACTACAAGGATATCAATGTTATAACAATAAAGAACAAGTATCCCTTACCTCGCATTGATGATTTATTTGATCAACTTAATAGAGACCAATATTTTTCGAATATTGATATTCGATCTAGATATCATCAGTTTCTTGTGAGGAAGGAAGACATTCCAAAAATATCATTTCGAACCAGGTACAAGCATTAAAGGTTTACAGTAATTCCTTTTGGATTGAATAATGTACCATCTATTTTCATGGATCTAATGAATGGAGTTTTCAAGGAATATCTTGATGACTTTGTGGTGGTGTTTATTGATGATATCTTTGTATACTTTAAAAGCTATGAATATCATGAAAAACACTTGCGCACTATTATGAAGACTCTTAAAAGAAATGAATTATATGGGAAGTTTAGAAAGTGTGAATTTTGGCTTCAATCCATTTCATTCCTTGTCCACATTGTCTATAAGGTTGGAATATCTGTTGATCCTACGAAGAAAAAGGTTGTTCAAGAATGACCTACTCCAACGAACATAACTGAGGTACATAGTTTCATTGGTTTAGTAGGTTATTATCAGTGTTTCCTTCAGAACTTTTCCTGTTTATCCAAGCCAATGACCAAGCTCACACAAAAAGGGTTAAATTTGTATGGAAAAAGGAATTTGAAAAATGTTTTAAATAATTGAAGATAATATTAGTGAATTATTCAATCTTGACTTTACCATTAGGGAATGATGTATTCGTGATCTATGGTGATGCATCAAAGAAAGGACTTGGTTGTGTCCTTATGCAAAATGATAGAGTGACTGCCTATGCATCCAGGCAGCTAAAAATTCATGAACAAAACTATCCAACTCATGATCTTGAGTTAGCAGCGACAATATTTTCTATAACGATTTAGAGACATTACCTCTATGAAAAAAAATGTGAGATATATACAAATCATAAGAGTTTAAAATATATCTTCTCATAGAAATAACTAAACATGAGACAAAAGAGATAGATTGAGCTACTCAAGGATTATGATTGCAGAATACACTACCACCTGGGAAAGGCAAATAAGGTGGCATACACTTTGATTAGAAATAATCATAGAATTATAAACAATATGAGAGTTGAAAGGGATCTTATGTTTATAGATATAGTAAAGATGGATATGGGAATTATCATGGAAGGTAACACATCACTACTTTTTAAAATGGTTGCCCAAACTTCTTTACTGAAAAGGATAAATGGTTCTCAAGATGATGATGAGGAGTTTCAAAAGAAAATTAAAGCTGTACACGATGGGAAGTTGATTGAATTCATATATGAAGGTGAAATTTTGAAATTCTGAAAGAGGATTTGTGTTCCCACTATTCCTGGGTGAAAGAAGAAACTATTTGATTATGCTCATAACTTTAATTTATCTATACATCCTGGTAGAAAAAAGTCGTATAGAGATCTAAATGAACATTTTTTTTGTGGGAAAACATGAAGAGGGAGATTACTGATGATGTTTCGAGATGTTTGGTTTGTCAACAAATGAAGGCTGGAAGATAACATCTTGGAGGAGTCATGAAAACCCTTCCTATTCCTATATGGAAATGGGATGATATTATGATGGAATTTTTCATTGGGCTACCAAAGACTCCAAGAAATAATGATGTGATATGGGTCATTGTTGATCATCTTACAAAATATGCTAATTTTCTTACTATAAGAGAAGATTTACCACTTGAATATTTAGAAAGACTATATATTAATGAAGTTATAAGACCTCATGGTGTACCCTTATCAATTGTTTCTGATCATGATCCCTGTTTTACATCACAATTCTGGAAAAGTCTTCAGAAGGCCCTAGATATTGATCTTCAATTGAGCACTGCCTAACACCCACAAACTGATGGACAATCAGAATGGACTATTCAAACTTTGTAAGACATGTTGAGGTCTTATTCACTTGACTTTCAAGGTATATGGGATCAGTATTTACCTCTCATATAATTTTCCTATAACAATAGCTTCCATTAAATTATTCATATGGAACCATAAGAAGAGTTATACAGAAAGAGATTTCGTACACCAACTTGCTGAGATGATGTTGGTGAAAGAAAGCTCGTAGGCCCAGAACTTGTTGAGGAAACAACAGAAAAGGTGAAGATTATCCAAACCCATATTAAAACATCTCAAAGTAGGGAAAAGAGATATGTTGATAACTGAAGGAATAACTTGGACTTTCAAGAAGGAGATCATGTTTTCTTGAAGGTATCTCCATGGAAGAGTATTATACAATTTGGTAAGAAGGGAAAATTAAGTCTCAGGTACATCAGACCTTTTGAAATTCTGGATCAAATTGGAGTTGTAGCTTACCTTTTGGAAATGCCTCCAAGTCTCTCTAAAGTTCACAATGTGTTCCATGTATCAATGTTAAGGAAATACATGATAGACCCAACACATGTACTCACCTATAAAGAAATATAATTTGAGCATGATCTGTCTTATTGTGAAGAGCCTATCAAGATTCTTGATACTAGAGAACAAGTATTGAGAAATTGGACGACTCATCCGGTAAAGGTCTTTGGTGGAACCATAATATGGAGGAAGCTTCATGGGAGCCTGAGGAGCATATGTTGAAGAAATACCCAAATCCTTTTAGGTAACATTTTGTGAATTTTGAGGACAAAATTTTTTTAGGAGGGGAGAATGAAACACCCCAAGGTTTTGAAAATTAATATTTAATGCATGAAACACTGTTTACCTAAAAAACAAAACATTTTATAATCTAACCGTTAAACACAACTTTTCCTCTACTATGTCTTGAATTTCAAAAAAATGGTAATCTAGAGTTGTGATCAGTAAGTCATTTGGAGTCTGATAGAACATACTTTATTTTTGGTGAATAGTAACATTACCTTATGAATAGTAATATGACCCTTATGAATATTAAATAATGATATTATTTTATTTTCTTAAGTTAATAAGATAATGAGATCTTAATTAATTTTTCAATGTGATATAAAACAAATTATACCATTAAAATTGTAATTTTTCGAATTGACTATGATTTTATTCAAAAATTAAATTAATAATATTTATAAAAATATTTTTTCAAAATGGAGTTCATTTTTGAAATCTACACTTTGAAAAATGGTTAGGGTGAATTTTTGGGACTTTTCTAAAATACTTGATTTTTCTGTGAATAGTAAAAATACAGTTTTGAGTTTTCAGTATGTTTAATGAAATCATGATGATGTAATAATTAAAATAAAATTATGATAGTATTTTTTATAGTAAAATAATATATTAGGTTTCCCAATTGGCTAATACCATGGGAAAATACCATGGGAAATCCCATGGTTTTACAAAAACCACTAATGAGGTGTCCTTTTAAATTAATAAGAACTTCCTCTCATTTACTATAAATACCCACTCATTCCTTTGTTTTTATTCATTACAAACTCATAATTCTTGAAAATCTGGTTCTTTTACCTTACTAGTAATCCTCCACAGGTTTCCTCAAGTGACCAAGGTCCCAACCTTCAAATCATAAGAGTTAGTCTACAAGGTAATAGAATTCTCAACTCCTCTTTTCCATTCAAGTTCTCTTTTATGTGGTTTGTATTTCAAGTTTTCACACCATATTATTATTTACATATTATCATGTCCCTATAATATTTTATGGGTATTTTATGAATGGTTGACCACTGTCCTCTCTCTTTTTAATGTTTTTTAAAAACATGTTTCATAGCCGTTATGCTGTAAAATTTTTGTAAGGGATCTCTCAACTTTTCTTTTTTATTTTCAAGTTCCTTTATTTTATTTATTTCTTCACCCAATTTAATCCAAATGTTATGATAGATCCAGTACCTTAAATGTACTGGAAGTTTTTTGTGATAATGGATTAATTCATCATCATCTATCTTTTCCAATTATTTTATACTATAAATGAAAACACCATCTGAGATGTGATAATTTATCACATTCAAGGACGATGGGTTTTCAATTTCTCTCACCATATTAAATTATGGTCATGAAACCATTTTTATGGTTGAAAAAAACTATAATATATGTATTATAACCTAATTAATATTCAGGAACCAGTATACATACATATTATTAAATCATATGACCAAACTAGTTCCTAATAATCAAAATATAGCTAAAATAATCAAAGTGTATGTCATTAATAATTCATCGAATGATTCAACCTATTTCCATGTAACCAAATGATATAAATGACCATTAAAAATTATGTATATTCATAAATAATGTTTAATTTTAATTCTAGAGATTTACATCCATTCCACATGAACTCTATTATTTAAAAACAAGTGAACCAATTATGGAAATCAAGAAAACGAACACTCCAAAACGAAAAAATTCAATATAATAACTTATCAATAAGGAAATAAATGAACTAAAAAGAATTATTATAGGCTAAAATTAGGTATAATAGTTTCTAAAACATTTTATTAATAATTATAATTTCATATTCTAGGACCTTAAGTTCAATAGCAGAACACATTTAGACTTAAGGTAAGGGTTTTTCCACCCGAACCTCCATTTTCATTCCGGTTATTTTATTGTCTAATTACCTCAATGAAATTGTTGTGTATTATTATGTAATCCTACTAAATTATGTTTGAGTTTTATATATATGTTTAACAACCATAATCCTACTTTAATTTAATTTGAGTTATAAGTTCTAAAAGGATCTTTCAAAAATCCTTTCCAAAATACATGCCTGATTCAAGGGAATTTCTCAAATTCTTACCCATTTTCAAGGGCACCCTATAATCTGTTTTTTTGGAAAACATTATCTTTATAAAATCAATAATTTTATTATTAAAATACTATCTTACTTTACTTCTGGGTTTACGTAAATAGTTTTCTAAAAGAACTCTTCTTTTCAAAGTAAAAGGGTATTTATCTCAAGAATTACTCGAAGATTTTATAAGAGTATCTTAATCTATTTCAACACTCTTGTTGATTCTTATGTATTATTGGGATTAATATTTCATGGTATCATATACCATATTTAATTTAATGGTTTATGATTATTTTGGAAGTGGATGTGCTATCTGAAAACCATTCACCAATTTACTCCGAATGGTTAGTGTTTATGCTTAATGTTTGGGGAAGGTTATTTACATTTCAAATATTAGTTTCAATGTGAATGTATATGTTTTTTATATTTATCTCAATTCATATGAGGAGTGAATTGGACATATAAAGTGTTAGGTGGGTCCCTCTATATCCCCTTTGTGCATCGGTAGGTATGAGGGGATAAACTACGGTCTTGGTACAAGGCCTTGACAAAATGATTATTTATGGTCTTGGCATGAGGCCTTGATGACATGGTGATGATGTCTCGCATTATGAATTTCATAATTATGAAAATAGTATTTATGGTTCACGTGTTTATTTGACTAGTATAATACCCATGATTATGTTTTATTATGGAATTACTTACTGAGCTCTTATTCCTGTCATAATGTGTTCAGTTTTTTATTAAAGGAATATGTTTTTAGTTATTCAACTTGCCTAATGTTTATATATCTTCTGCTGTATTTCTTACCCTTACTGAGTGTTTGAGCTCACCCCTTTATTATGTTTCATTTTCTCAGGACATGAAGAACTTTATTATTAATGATATTTTGAAATAACCTAGGAATTATGGAAGTTGTCTAAGGAGTTTCTATATTGTATTTCTTTTCAAGTTGTAATGTTGAACTTATGTATGTATCTTGTTTTCAATAATACTAAACTACTCAGCCCTTTTGGATTATTATTCCTCATTTATATTCCAATTTAATCAAATAAGGCACTAGATCTAGGGAACTGAGGTCAGGTCCTTACATCATGGTTACTCCAAGGAGGGTGCACGGTTTTGAAAAAAACATGCACCGGCCGTGTAATCCCTCTCTACAATGGGTTGTATGGTTTGATGGGGCAGGGAGTACAATTTGGGAAAACCTTACACCAATCATTCACTTCCTAAAACCATTCCAAAAACTTCAAAATTTCCCCCAAACACACCCAAGATAAAATATAGACAAAGTATACTAAAAAAATGAAAACTAGTACCCAAAAACAAGATTGATATATCTCTAGGAAATTTTGGTATCTTTCAATACTACAAACATAATTTTCATAATTTTAATAGTCAAATACAGTAGAATACCAATTATTACATTATAAATATTATTTTAAAATATTTTTATAGATTCATCCCAATCATGTTTTTCATTAGAACTCATAAGGGTTGCATATACATTACAAATTTCTAGTACAAACCTTTAATGAAATCAAATTATGTATTCTATTTTGTTTAGTACAATCTCAATGACTTTTTTGAAAAATTTGAAATCAAATAATGAAATTTAACTCACCCATCATACTCATTTCAAATTATTTTTTTATGAATTTTAAAAATTCCTGACACAATATTTTATTTATAGAACCAAAAACCACATCATCGACATATATTTAAACTAAAAAAATATTTAAAGATATAGTTTACTTGAAAATAGAATGATATTTAAATAAAATAGAAAATCCATTTTAAAAAAGAAAAAAACTCAAGCACTCATTCCAATATCTAGGTTCTTGTTTAAGACCATAAAGACATTTAGAATGTTCGGAAACAAAATTAAAAAAGTGATGATTTTCAAATTTTGGAGGTTGTTTAAGATAAACTTCCTCTACAAAAAAACCATTTACAAATACTAATTTAGCATCCATATGATATAGTTTAAAATTTATATGAGATGCATAGGCAAGTAGAATTATAATATATTTTAATCTAACTATAGGTATAAAGGTTTCTTCAAAATCTATTCCTTCATCTTGATTGTAACATTTAGCCAGTAATTTGGAATTATTGCTAGTGATCGCACCATTATCATCCTATTAATTTATAAAAACCCACTTGGTTCCTATAATAGGGTAATATAAGGGTTTATCAACTAATTCTCATACCTTGTTCCTCTTAAACTAGTTCAACTCTTCTTACATAGATAAAACCCAAATCTCATTAAATCCATCTTATTATATGGTTTTAGGTTCAACTTGAGAGAGAAGGGTATAAAATTATATAATGTTTCCTACACTCTATCTAGTTCTAATTCCTTCATCTAAGTTTCCTATAAATATTACACACTTACAAGTTCAATAGAATCTATCCTTTTAGGATTAGTTTTATCAAATTAAAGTTCCAAATCATCATAATTTCTAATTTCAAAAAGAGGTTCATGTATCATGTTTTTAGAAGAACCACTTAACTCATCAATTAGAGTCATTTTATGATCAAATAGATCACTTTCATAAAAATTTTCATGATTTTATTATTCAAAAATATTTAACCTTTTGTTTAAAACTATATAATCCTTAGAAGTTGCGGAATAACCAATAAATATTCCTTTATCTGCATTTGGATCAAATTTATAAATATTTTCCTCATTTTTCAAAATGTAAACTTTGCCTCCAAATACTTTAAATTATCCAACTATTAGTTTTATATTGTTTTATATATTGTAAGGTTTTTTCTTCAAAATATACCTAATTATAACACTTTTAATGAAATAACATGATATATTTACAGTTTCATTTCAAAAGTGAGTGAGAAAGTTATATTCCCAAAACATAGTTCTAGTAATTTATTACAATGTCTTATTACTCCTTTCAATGAAACCATTGCGTTGAGGTGTCTTGCAGAAAGAAAAAGTAGATTTGATTCCATGTTTTGAACAAAATTAATTGAACTAATAGTTTTCAAATTCTCCTCTATGATCACTTCTCAAAGAAATAATTTTGGAATCATTCTCTTTTGGAACTAACTTGTAGAAAATTATAAAAATAGAACCAGATTCAATTTTAAGTCTCAAAAAAACCCAAGTAAATCTATATAAATCATTAACTAACACATAAAAAAAGATTTTCCTCTAAATATTTCTATTCTATATGGTCCAAATAAATCCATTTGGATAATTTTCTAAGGTATGAACATAAAAAACTATTTAATTAATTTAAAATATGACTTTTGTTGCTTACCCATTTGGCATACATTATATATATTATCTTTACTCAATTTAAGTTGAGGAAAATCTAAAATTAACATTCTTTATAAAACTTTATAAAAGAATGAATATTACAATGACCATATATTCAATGTAAAATCAATGATTAATTTATTTCAACATTAAAACAATTCACTTTTTTTCTATAAAAAAATCAACATCTAAATCATATATATTCTTAGTTCTAGGTGCTTTATACTTAGGGAGTGTATTTTCAAAAAATAAACATGCATTATTTAAAAAAAATATATAGATTAACCTTTATCATAAAGTTTAGAAATACTTATTAAGTTTTATTTCAATCCTTCCATATAAATAATTTTTTTAATGATAACTAAGCTTGGATTTCTAAATGATCTAACTCTAACAATATTTTATATATCATTATCACCAAATGTGACATAACCTCTATCAATTTTAGATAAAGAATTTGAGATTTAAGTAATATCCACTCATATTTCTTGAGCATAAACTATCCATTTAAAACTTTTCAATTATGACCATTTTGATTTTCCCCTAAAAAATAAATTAAACAAGAATTTTTTTTGTACTTATATTCTATTGGGTCCTGACATGTTGGAAACCAAAGATTTGGGAGTCCAATATACTCTTTCTTTATAGAAATTTAAGCACTGAATTTTAACAAATTTATTAAAATTAAAGTATGCTTAAAACAAAAATTTTTAAGGTTCTTTATAATGAAATAACTATCATAATATCCAGGTTCTCCATAATGAAAACAAATAACTTTAGACATTTTTTAGTTCTTTGAACTCGGAAAAAAATAATTTTTGTATATCTTAAATTTTCAGCTTTTATTTCACTTACAAACAATCATTATGAAATTTATTGCTACTTAGGATTTGGTTTAGGTAATTTACCATTTTTAAAAAAAATATAAGTATATTTAAAGGATTCGACTTATTTTTTCAAGATTTCAATTCTATTGCCATGTTCTCTGAAAAAAAAAAACAGATTTTTCCCACATGGTTTTCATGTTTGAAATTTGTTTTTAAAGTCCTCTTTTTCACTTATATAAAAATTATAATTTTTTTAAAGATATTTATTTTTATTTTGTAATAATTCATAATATTTTCTCATAATGTCCCAATATTCATTAAGTTCATCAAAAGATTAATTATTTAGTTTCAAAATAATTTTCTTTCTCAGAAGAATAAAATGAATATACCTCATTAGATTGTTCCATAGAGAACATATTGGCTTTATGATTTTGGATTACAACCTCAATTTTAAAATACTCTTAATAACTTGAATCTATATAGGTGCTTTATGTGTATTTCATTTCTCCTTTTCACTTTTTCTTAAAATCCAGTTTTCAGTTTTTATTTCTTATCAGATTTTATTTTCTCTTGAATTTGTGGAAAATCTTGTTTGATATTTCCAAAATTCTTACACACATAGAATCTAACTTCCTTTGAACTTCCAAATTATTTTTTGATCTTATTAAAATATTTTTTGATTACTCTGCTCTTTCTTTAGAATTTTTTGAACTTCTTCGAAAATTGAGAAAGCTAGAAGTTAGATTTAAAACTATTTTAATTATCCTCATCAGATGATTTAAAAAAATTTCTACCTTTTCACTTCTTCTAATCCTATTAAGTATAATATTTCAAAGTAATATTCAATTTTTTAACCATTTTATGCTCACTGGTTTCATCCTCCATTTCAGACTCATACATCATTAAATTACCGGTAATTTATATTATTTTAAATATTATCCCACTGATATATTTCCCAATGGTATATAAAATTCAACTCCATAAGGGTGGTGTAATCCTTAAAAATTTTATAGTTTGATCTAGTTCAATAATAGAAATTCCTAGAGTAGTAATATCATTTACAATTTTAGTTAATATTCCTTTTAACTAAGTGATTTAACATGTTATCATAACACATCAAATTGATTAGGATTTTAAGAATATTTTATATCATAGGGTAGATATTGGGTTATCTCTAAAGGAGTGTTGGTGGTTTATAGTGTGTATTTTTAATAAAAATAACCAAAAAGTGGGGGTGGTTTTGAAAATAATTATAAGAAAATAATTCCATTTAAAGAGTTTAATAGTTTTGAAATAATATGAATTTTGAAAAATATGAGAAAAAGAGGACTTTTTGAGTTAAATACACAGATTTAAAGTTCATTGTTCTTAGATATTAATTTATGTTTGTACCAAGTCTTTGGTTGAAATTAATCAGAATCCTGATTACCTTCCAAGATTTTATATCAGCGCATGTAGAACCAAACCTTGACATAACAAACATATAAAAATGGTATATATCATATGAATTTTATAATAAATTATAAATAAAATTGACACCTCAAACAAGTGGGGAAGAAAAGGATTATTTTGTTTTCCAATAGGAACAACACTATTCACACATTCAAAACTTCACAATGATCAGTTAAAATTAAATATAATTCCATTATGTTGAATTAAAAAAATCATTAAAATATAAATCGAAGTAATATTCCTCTGAATGAAATATTTTTAAAAATAAAATAAATAAAACCAATAGAAAAATATGTTTCAAAATTCTCTTTATAGGATGTGTATCTCCCTTATAATGAACGGACACTATTTTTCCTGTTATTAAGAGGAAAAGGAAGCTCGCGTGGAACTCTGACTTCATCTAAACTATCCTTATGAATATTGGGAGCTCCAAAAACTCTAAGTGGATTAGATGACTTCTATGGGACTCCAAAATAGTAGCACCTTTCCTCCTGGATAAAAATGAAAATGGAGTTCCCAAGGTACCAATTTATAAGCAAAGTGGAAGGTGGTTTGGGCCCCCAAATTTCTAAATACCACTTAGATCATGGTTTTGGTCGACTGAATAATATTATATCTCTTTTAAAAAAACTAGAAAGTTGTTACCACACCTCTTGAATATATAAAACTAGATTATTTCATAATTTGGTGTCCTATTGACCAAGATGTGGCTGGATTACATAAGTTACCTTGATATTGTGAACAATGAATATTCTCTCCAATGATGGAACATTTTGGGCCTTGGATGAATTTATATTTCTGGTCTTATATATAAATTTATAACACAAGTTGTTTTTCATTCTCCCACCAATTATTTTCCTAATTGGATGCACTAATTAGTTTAAGTGTTCATTTTAGTCTAAATATGTTGTTTGGATCTTATGCGTTGGCCTGTTTTTCTTGAATTTCACTATGAGATCTCTAAATCACATCCACCTATAATGTAATAATAAAAAAAATGTAAAATTTACCTTTCTAATAGTTATGAAAAATAAATAATTGAGTTAAATATGAAGTGAAATTTGTTATTATATTCAAGGTTTTCAATACAAAAACCAGTTTAATACAGTTGTGTAAGGGTGAAATAAAATAGTGAATCACAATTCAATCACAACCCCAAACCTAATCATATTCACTCTTGGGAAAAGTCATGTTTCTAAAAATTATTCATGAATATATTACCAAATTCATGAATATTTAACATTAAAATAATCTTTAGTTCATGATAGAAATGTGATCAAATCAAAAACCACACCTAGGAGTTATTCCTAGTGATCATGGAAAAATATGTATCATAAATTGTATCAGAATAAAATTCAAGGATATGTAGGATACTAGTATTAGAAATAAATTAAAAATATAACCATGTCACTAACTCTACATGTGTGTGTGTGTGTCAAAACTATTTCATATTATTCTTTCCACTTTTTATCCAGTAAATATAGGTTATTTTAAAAAAACATTCTTTCCTAATTCATTCCACCAAACCTTCCTTATATCCTTTGTAATTAAATTTCAAGACCCACTCACTTAAGGATTCCAAAAAGTCAAACCATAAGCTCTATACCTAGATATCCAGATATTTTGTACATTTCATCACTCCTCTAATTATTTATTTTTGTTTTTGTGTGTGTGATTTTTGGTTTTTTTATTGAGGGAGTAAAATAGTAGAATAAGATAAACCCACACATAGGTCAATCCGATATAGTATTGAAAAGGATCAGATAAGGATAGAATGTATGGAAAATTAATTTTTGGAAATATGATAAATATTAACCTAAATTATATTTACTTTCTAGTAAGTAGGAAATATTTACACTTCATGGATGAGTGAGATGTGGTGTTGAGATATTAATTTAAATTATTAAACTATAAACTACTCACATAGAGGGTATTAATCATCTCAAAGGTTTCATGGAGATACAACCATTTATATCATTGAAAAAAACTAATTTAAAAAAAACATCACATCTCAATGTTAAATTATTTCTAAATCTGAAATTCCACAAGTGAACAAATTTTTCTTTAAATGTTAGAACAACTTTAAATAAGGGAATTCGTCAAAAAATTTCAATAATTTCATTGATTATGTGGGAATAAAAAATGAGTATTCCCACACAAATGGGGGGGGATAAAAAATTATATACAATAAGAAAAAAAGAAAAAAAGATGAAATATGAAGAAAATATTAATGAACTTAGGAAACTGAGGAAAAGTACATGAACTATATAGTAAGATAAAAATATAAAAAGAAATAAATTTGATAAAAAATCCCATCTAACTTAGTAATGTATCCACCCCCACCCCCCACACACACACCTAGAGCGTGCAGTGTCCTCATAGTAACAAAAATAGAATGTGGGAAGGAAGGATAAAAACTTGTTGGTTTCTTCTTGATGGTGGACTTCCTCCATAGGGAATCCTAAATGTTTTCATAAAATGATTCAATCACTTTCCATTAATAGTGAATGATTGTTTTGTTTTTTTATTTTGAACCTGTACAACACCTAATGGATAGAGATTACTGTATGGTCTAAACCAGCAGGAACAAAGATTACCTGGGTGAAACTTCAACCTTAAATTATAAAAAAGGACATTATTTCAAATGTGGAATTGAATATAAAGGATGAGGTATTAATGATAATACTTTATTCTATCCTTATGGATCTATGATTTCTCATATGAGTCTCTTTGAATTTCCTCTATCTCCTGAATCTGTAACTTCTTATGCTCACCTGCATCTGAGAGGTTCATATGACATTATTTAATATCTCAATATTAATAGTTCTCTACCTTCACATGGATGTAATAAGACTTTCCAAACAAAATAAGACATGGTGAAATTTTGATTGTGGTTTTAAAAGATTTATGTTACACCCAAATTTCATCATCCAAGCATAAACTCCAATCCTTCCTATTGGGTTGTACCATTTCTTCCAAGATTTTATTTACTTCTCAATTTGAATTTTTTTCTTACCCATTATTTTGGGGGTGATATGAAGTAGTGAATTTATGTAAAAACACATACTTATAGAGTATGTTTTTAATGTTCTGATTACAAAAATATGAACCTTGATCGCTAATTATGAATCATGGAAAACTAAACCTGCTAAAAATATGAGATCTTGAAAAATTGATAACCAATCGAGAGTCATTGGTCTTAGTATAATTTTATTCCACCCATTATATAAATATTTAGTGGCCAATAAAATTTAAACAAATCCAAGTTAATTCATAAAAATCCCCATGATTTCAATGCCCCATGGGTCGAAGATCTTACAAAATAATATGGCTTGTCTGGGAATTTTATTCCTCTTTGAGATATTTACTTTGAATTGAATTTTTTTCATGGCTTAAAAAACTGATGGACATATTTATAAAATGTTTGAGAATAAAGTTTAGATTCAAGGTCCTTTAAAGTTATATATTGAGAGCCAAATTGTGGAAGATACTAAAAACAAAGGTGAACTCACAGTTAGGAAACATCAATAAAAACCTAGTAACTACAAATTCTCCACAATTATGGGTCATCCTAAATGTACCATTGTGACTCATGCTTATGTATTTGGGATAATAGTGTGATACAATATGGGATTCATTAGATTATACCAACAAATCTATAATTTATATATACCAAGGGGTAAGGTCCACTACATCACAAAGGTGCTCATCAGGTAATAATTCTCTAATGGGTAGGGATGGGTCAATATAGTGGTCCAATTTTGTGAAAATCCTACTAATGTGGTAAGTTAACACATTATATGCTCCTTTTACCCCTAATTTCTAGATTAAATTCTTGAAGGAGTATAATCTAGTTAATGTGATGTGGTTTGGATTTAGGTTTTTAAGTAGATACTAGAGGGTTGCATGGTCTGAGAACACAATTACTTTGGACTATAAAAGGCATGTCCTGAATTTATACAAGTAACAAATAATGTAAAGAATTATTTTTCAGTTGTGGTGTAGTTTTATTGGGCAACGTCTAGTGTATGTGAGGCATAGGCTATGACATGTGGAGCTTAATTGACCCATTATGATAAAACTTCCCCAACAACATAGTTTGATGCATCACACATGATCTCAAATGGTAAATCTTACCTAGGTGGTTGGATAATTGAGGGTAATGTAAGAATCCATATTAATTTTTTAAAATAAACCTTATAGTTTTTTATCAAAGAAAAAGTATTTTTCTTTTTCTAGTAATTGGGAGAGGGGTAGGGAAATCTTACTAAAGTCATGAAGGAAACTATGATAAAATCCATCATGACCAAACAAATGCCACACATCCTGTAAATTTTTTGGGAATGGTAGGAAAACATGAAGTCAAATTTTGATTTATCTACTTGGATACTATCCCTATAAATAACATGTACAAGTACTATAACTTTTCAAAACATTAAATGGTATTTATCACAATTTAATACAAGATTCTTTTCAATATAGAAACATTAGATAAAACCAATACTACTAAAAACTCATCAAAATAGGATCCATAAATAGTGAAATAATCCACAAAAACATCCATGTAATTCTATAGGTAATCTAAAAAAATAATAATCATCCATCATTGGAAAGTACCTGGAACATTGAACAGACCAAATTGAATCCTCTTAGGAACTACCTACACCGGACTCACCCATTGGATACTAGATACAAGTTAATGATTCCAACAAATAATAATTTTGTCACCTCCTTTTTAAATCCATCAAGGAGGCTTGGGTTTGGTCATTATTGTCCCTAACTCACTAGTTTAGCATCATCATTTAATAATATATGATGCATGAAAAATGATGGTATAATATGAATAATATTAGCTAGTGTCCATCTTAATGATTTTTTATACTCCCTCAAAAGTTTTATCAATCACAATTCATGCTCTGGAGGGATTGAACTAGCAATGATGACAGAAAACTTGTTTCCATTTTTAGTATATGAATGTCTCAAGTTCTGAGGTAGTGGTTTAAGTTCCAATTCATGGGTATTTTGGATTTATGGGAGAGAATGTGAAAGTTAGAGGTCAATGTTCTCATCTAACTACTCAACGGTAACATAACCTATTGAGGAATAATCGTTTACAATATAAGTAGTTTCATCGATGGTCATAGGATCATTAGTGCTCAAGAAATCATCAATTAAAACACAATATTTACACTTTTCCAAACCCACACAACAATCAAAAGATAAATCACAACCAAAATCATCAATGAATGAAGAGGAGGAAAAAAATCTGAGTATGGGTCAAGGAGAGAATGTTGTTTGTGTGTTTGATTAGATAGAACTTCCATTTAATAGTTAATAATAGTGGAGTTCTCTTCAACAGTGTGCTTCATAGCATCGATGATATTGAAACTTACATTTTTACCCTAAATTACATGGACAATGTACCATTGTGAAAATTGATGATTTTATTTTAAATTTCAATGAAAGGACTTCCAAGTATGAGAGGATCATTTCATTGGGTCTCGTTATCTTCCATCTCAAGAACATAGAAGACTATGGAGAAGATTTCATTCATTAAACAAATTAGGACATCCTCAATCACTCCTGTTGGGTGTTTTGTTCTCTATTTGGAAAGTTTCACAATTATGACCATTTGTTAAAGCTATAAAATTTTTAGATAAGTATACATAGAGTGAGGAATCACAATAATAAAATCACCTAAATAAATAATTTCATCAGAAAAGAAAGTCCCCCTATAGTGAAAGGTATTATAAAAGTTTTTGGATCTTTTAATTTGGTTGGAATTGATGGTTTTATCAAGGTTGATACATTCCTTCCAAATTTGACTCTCTCATTACCCTTAAATCATCATATATGGGTGAGTATTGTTTTGAGAAATTTGGTATAATGATGAATTTATTTAACTGAATCTTGGAGAAGAATTTTTAATTTCACCTTTTTAAATGTATCCATGACCTTTTTATCAATTTTCAATATCAAAAAATTTCTTGGATTTAGAAAGTGTTTGGGGAAAGGAAGGAGGAATAGATTGTTCAGGGAAATCCTAATTGATACCTTTTTGCCCTATTTTTCTTCACATGAATCTTTTGAGGGTAGATGAAGAGAGTTTTTAAGAGGAGGACATACCTGATGTGTTGAATAACTATAAGGAGTAATTCATTTACCCTTGCTAATTGTGATAGAACAAAAATTACTTTTTTCCTTGGGATTAAAAACAGGTTGGGATGGTATTTTTTCAAACCCTTGACTTTAGATTTCACCCACCGAGTTTAAAAGTTGTCCTAATTTAGTTTTTATCTATTTTATGCATGATTGGGTGGGTTTTTGGAATTGGAGGTTATTTATAACCATTTGTTTCATCATGTCCTCAAGAATAAACTCAGGTTTTGGAGGGGGTTGTTAGAAAGGTCTTTCTTCTAGTTAAGGATTTCTGGGTGGGGGTTGGGGTTGAATGCCCTTACCTTAGTGGTTTCAATACTCTTAAGGTTGGTTACAATACCCCCTATATATAGGCTTGGTTATCCTTCTATACATAGTTAAATGGATAGTCTGGTTCTTTTCTAATAGGTTGGTTATAGGGGTGACCTAAGAAGATTGTCTCACAAATATTAGATGTTTCTCTTAGTGGAAGGAATTATTCAGAATAGTGGGTGTCAGTGATAAAGATACCACAATGAATTGGAGGATAATGTTAGGATTTACCTTGTGAAAGAGTAAGTTATTAGAGTAGGGTACTTAGCTCTTTGAACTTTGTGTCCACTTTCTTCTTGAATTTATAACTTTTCACATCATGGACAACTTTGATTGGTGCAATGGACCTTGTACCACAATGTTGAGTGTTTTCTTCCTTTTTTAATGATATTACTTATATAAATTGGGGTCTTGTATATAAGTGTACCACTTATAGTAGTGTCAATCATCTTATGATCGATTGGAATTAAACATTCATAAAAATATTATATTAAAATTTTCTCACTTATTTGGAGGTGTGGAAAACATAAAAAAAATCCTTTTAAAATTTTCTTGATATTCATGAAGTGTTTCCCCATTATATTTTTTATTCCAAAAATTTCTTTCCTTATTATTGCAGTTCGAGAGGTTATGAAGTGTTTTTCAATAAAAAAAGAGGTTCACATTAGCCTAGCCTTTAATTGGGGAGTTAATATAATATATCCAATATTTTTTAGTGTCTTATAATGAGAAATGGAATTCCCTAAGATTTAATAATTCTTCATCACATTAGCAGTTTTTAATATCTAACACGTGATATTAAATTACTTTAAGTGCTTGTGTGGGTCTTCTCCATCCCACCCCTGAATTTTTTGTAATAAGTTAAATAAAACATATTTTAGTTTGAAGTAGGGAACTTCACCATGTTATTAAATATATGAAGGTTGGATATTAACATCAAAGGAAGTGGTATATTTTAGTTATTAGTTATTTTCTTTTAGGTTATACACGTTTCATTCAGTTTCTATTTTAGTTCTAAAAGAAGAGGGATCTAGAAGAGTCTCATGGTGTGGCACATCCTCCTTCAAGGGATCATCATGTGTGTCTCAGTGTTTCTGATGTAAGATCCTTTATGGTTCGGGATAATTAGGAGGTGGATCTCCTAGATTATAATTCATCATTCATAGAACATTGACAAGAAATTTATAACACAAAATGATAAGTAATGGTATAAGATAAAATATAACAAATATTCACAAAATTCACAAGTACTTGATAAAAAATGAACACTAAAACCCAAATAGATCCCCAAAAATGGTGACAATATTTGACTTAATTGTCATGAAATTTCAAATTTATTTTGATTTAAAGATTATTTTATAGTATGGGATAGACCTTAGGTCATCTCTAAAGAAACATTGGCGTTTTATAGTGTATATTTTCAATTAAAATAACTAACAAGTGGGGGTGGTTTTGAAAATAATTCTAAGAAAATTATTGAGTTTAAAGTGTTTAATAGTTGAAAAAAAATGGATTTTGAAAAATATAATAAAAAGGTATTATTATGAGTTCATTATACATATTTCTAGTTCATTATTCTTAGATATTAATTTAATTTTGGAGTAAGTATTTGGTTGAGATTAATTGGAATCCTGATTACTTTCCAATATTTTATATCAATGGATGTAGAACCCAACCTTGACATAAAAATCATATATCCAAGGTCCAACTCTTGTGCATGTTATAATATCATCCAATAAAAATTGTAATCTCAAATAAGTGGGGAAGAAAAGGATGTTTTTTTCAATTAGAATAGGATAATTAGACATTCAAAATTTCACACCAATCTATTATAAGTAAAGAGAATTCCATTTGGTTGAATCAAACAAAGCATTCAAATATGAATCAAAGTGATATTATTCTGAATGAAATGTTTATAAACCCAAAATCACATCCACCTATAATTTAATCACCAAAAAAATCAAAATTACCCTTTTTAATTATAATAAACATTAAATAATTGAATAGTAAAATTTGTTGTTATATTTGGAATTTATAATGAAAAAGTAGTTTAAAAAAATGGTGTAAGAATGAAATAAAATAGTGAGTCACAATATGAGAAGTGATACTTTCTCCTTGCACCATTCTGAAGGTGTCAAAATTGAGTTTTTCAGTGTTTTATTGAATCTCTCAAACATTGTTAGTTACTTCATTAGCTAATAAAATATTTGTTGACAATTCTTGTGTTGTAGCATAGTGTTAATATAGCGACCCTAACTTTTCTTAAATTACTATCAAATTATTATAAAGATAAACAACATAATATTATTACACTATGAGGATCGAGAGGTTTAGTGTCTTGGGAAAACTAGGACTAAACATAACATTTCCCACATCAAGCATAAACATTTATTTAATTTCTTATTCCCTAGATTATTATTGGAACTTGACCTATACTTAGTACATGTAGTCACATGAGGATATATATAAAAAATGGGTGATCTGAAATTCCGGTAAAAGGATAGATAAGAACAATATAGCATGGGGTGATTATAATCATAACATCATCATCAAGATCATGAGAGGGAACATTAATAAAAGACTTAAAATATGGCAATGCATAAAAATGAAACATAATGTATTAGCGTCATATACCACACATAGTTTTGAATAATAATATCATCATGTTCACACATCATTTCACATTTACTTGTGATATTCATCACTTTACCCAATTCATTGGAGATCTGTATAATTCTGGGCACACCCATCACATCATAACATTCATTTTGCACTATATAATTTCAGGCGCACCCATCACATCATAACATCCTCATTATCATGCATTCCACATAGAAAATATATCAAAAAATGAACATAAATAACCCATGTAAAGGAATGGTTTTCATCTTATAAGAACACATTCATATACATTGGGTTCACAAAAGAAAGAGATAATAACATACTTGATACAAGAACCATCAACCATGAGTGAGATGTAAAAGGTGTGTTTTTGAAAGAAGATTTCTTTCAGAAAACATTTGTTTGACATAAACTCTAGTGGAAAACATATATATCAAAAAAAAGTTAAGATAATGATGAATAAATTTTTTTAAGGAGTGAACATATAAAAAATGGAGTGAAAGAGGGAGAACTTGAAGAAAGAAAGTTGGGTTCGAGAATTTACCCTTACCTTGTATCTGAACGCTCTCTTCACTTCAATATCCTATATAACCACATTAGATTCATTAATTAAAAATTAAAAAACCTTATGAACATGAATATAGTTCATTATGGTTTCATTAATTTATTTTATCTTCCTTTGGATGAGTTATAGAGTTTAAATACATTGTTCAGGAATGTTCATTTTTATAATTTTCTTGAGTGGTTCACTTGTATTCATAAATGGAAGTTCGTGTACATCATGGATAAACATAAAAAACTGACATTTCATGTTTTTAATGATATTACTAGATTTTAAATGATCTTATAATGAATTATATTATATACCATGTGGATGAATCATTAGATAAGAATTTAATGATGATCATTTGGGTTAATTCAGACGGTTTTTTGACCACAATGAACTTGTTTTGTTTAATAATTTAGTAATGTGCACATAAGTTAGATCTAGAACATTAAATAGGATATAATAAATATAAAAAAATCTTTTTCAACCATAAAAATGGTTTCATGACCAGATCAGAATTCGGTAAAGGAAAATGAAAACATGTCATTCTTGAAGGTGATAAACTAACACCTCACGAACAACGTTTTCCTTTCTAAAATAAAAAGAAGAAGATAATGGGATTGGATGATATATTATCCCATTAGTATCATAAAATTATATTATATTTATAATACTAGAGTTAATATACCATTTAGATGGGGATGGTTTGGGAGAGATTAATAAAAGAACTTGAAATTGAAAGGAAAGTAAAGGAAAAGAGAGAGAGAGAGAAATTACCTCTTGAATACTCCTTACAGAACCTAGGATTGGTATTTTGATGATAACATAAGATATTGGACTTTGGGGAGGGTCTATAGAAGATATTTTATAGATTTTAGACAAGTCTTGAAGCTTGAGAGGTGTGAGGAAATGAGGGTGTGAAGGGTGGTATTTATAGTGGATAGGAGAGGGGTTTTCTCAATATTATATTCATTAATTTATTATTTTTCCACAAGATAGGTAAACATGATTATTATATGACTAAATTCAGTAATTATATCATGTTAATAGAAAATATATGTTCTTAAATCAGTATAACATCACCCATGACTCTATAATTCACGAATTTAACTTATTTTGTAAATTATCGTATTTCATTGTTCATAAAAAATTCAAGTATTTCAGAAAAATCCCAAAAATTCACCCTAACCATTTTTAAACGTGTAGAATCCAAAAATGAAGTCCATTTTTAAAAAATAGTTTTCTAAATATGAATAATTTAATTTTTAATAAAAATCATAATCTACTTGAAAAATACAGATTTTAAAATTAAAACTGATTTCATAATGATTTCAAAAATTACATAAGTTATTATAAAATTAACTTAAAACCCAAATAGAATTGTTAATTTATGAAAGAATTTTAGGAAAATAAATTTTATTTTAAATTTATTAATTAGTTATAATTAATTATTTATGACTTATAAAAATACCAATATATTTACTATGGTCAAATTGTCACTTATAAGATGCCTAAATTTTATTTAATCATTCAAGAGTACAGTTAATATTATTTTGGACGATTCACTATTCATAAGGGTCATAAAACTATTCATAAAGGTAGGTTACTATTCATAATTGTAGGTTACTATTCACAAAAAGTTAAGTTTGTTCTATCAGACTCCAAACATCTTACTAATCACAACCACGTTTGTCAGATTTTCAAAATTCAAGACATTGAAGTGGCAAAATTATGTTTAATGATCACATAGTATTTAGTATCATGATATTCCATTGTGATTACTATTTTTATTATACTATAAGGAATAATTATAATAAGGGAATTCCATTAATAAAACTTTATGTCATTACATTCTTCCCCCCTTCTGAAATTTCGCCCTCGAAATTTCATTTTACATAAACAGGTGAGGGTACTTCTCCTTCATCACATCCTCTGGTTCCCAATTTGATTATTCAAACTTATAGTTCCTCCACAACACTTTGGCATAGTGGGTTGTCTTGTTGCGTAGAACCTTATCTCTTCAGTCCATAATCATTACTGGCTGCTCCTCATAGGGGAGATCATCTTCTATCTATACCACCTTCGAGTTCAATACATGTGATGGATCTGGTATGTACTTCCTCAGAAGTGATACGTGAAACACATCATGAACTTGAGCCATATTCGGTAGAAGTTCAAGCCAGTAGGCCATGACTCCTATGCGGTCAAGGATCTCAAAGGGGCCAATGTACCTTGGACTTAACTTCCCTTTCTTTCCTAACCACATGACTCTCTTCCATGGTGATATTCAAAGGAAGAATTTATCTCCATTGTCGAACTCCAAGTCCCTTCGACGGTTGTCAACATAGCTCTTTTTCCTACTTTGAGAAGCTTTGATATGTTTCTGGATGACTTAAACCTTCTCTGTCATCTCTTGCACAATATCAGGTCCAAGTAGTTTTCTTTCCCTAACTTCATCCCAACAAGTTGGGATTCTACATCGATTTCCATAGAGAGATTCATATGGATCCATATTAATACTCAAGTGGAAGCTATTGTTGTATGAGAACTCAACCAATGGGAGATGATGATCCCATCCACCTTTTAATTCTAAAGATATTTCTCTTAGCATGCCTTCAAGCATCTGAATAGTCCTTTCAGATTTTCCATTAGTTTGGGGGTGATAGGCTATGTTAAAATTTAATTTAGTATTCAAAGCATGTTGAAGGCTCCTTCAGAATTTAGATGTGAACCTTGGATCATGATGAGAGACAATAGATAGTGGAACACCATGCAGTCTCACCACTTCCTTCACATATATCTTTGTAAGTTATTCAAGCAAGGGATCTTCCTGAATAGTGATAAAATGGGCAGTATTGGTGAGTTGGTCAACCAAAACCCATATAGCATTATTTCCCTTAAACTTATTCCGGAGACCTGTGACAAAGTCTATAGTTACATTATACCATTTACACATGGTTATAGGCAATGTATTCCTAATCCCTTTAGAATTTTGTCCCTCTACTTTAACTTTATGACATACCAAGCACTTTGATATATATTCTACAATCTCCTTCTTCATGTTGTCCCACCAAAAGTGTTCTCAGAGATCATGGTACATCTTGGTACTACCAGGATGGATATAGAATGTTGATCTATGTTCATTATCCAATAGCCCCTTCTTTATACCACGTGACGAAGGCACGCAAATTCATGTTACAAACCGAATCACAACATCATCCTCGATATGGAACTCGTGCAACTTCCCTTCCTTTACTGCATTCACCTTCTTTTTTAACTCCATTAACCCCTTTGTTCCTCCTTAATAATCTCTTAGATTGATGGTTGGGAAATCATTTGGGCAAGGTAAGATGTATCCCCTGCCCTTCTGATTTCTAAATCCATCATTTTCATATCCAAGAAGATAGGGTCTTTCTTAATCCGTAACATGGATAGAGTACCAGGTTATTTTCTGCTTAGATCATCAACTACCATGTTTGACTTTCTAGAATGACAGTGAATAGATAAATTTTAGTCCTTTATTAGATATAACCATATCATTTGAAACATTTTGATCTCCTTTTGTGTGAATATATACTTTAAGCTCTTGTAGTCGGTGTATATGTCACACTTCTCACCATAAAGGTAGTGCTGCCGGATTTTTAAGGAAATAATCATACCTTCCAGATCTAGATCATACATCGGGTAGTTATGCTCATGGATCTTTAACCATCGTGAGGTGTAGGGTATCACATTATCATTTTGAATGAGTATTCAACCCAAGCCTTTATTTGAAGCATCATTGTATATCACAGAACTTTCTCCACTTTTTGGTAATGTGAGTATAAGTGCATTGATCAGCCTTCTCTTTAGCTCCTTGAATATTCCCTCACATTCTTCCATCCAGACATACTTTACCCCTTTTCTTGTGAACATAGTTAGCGGGCTTGAAAATCCTGAGAAATTTCTCACAAAACATCAGTAGTACCCAGCTAATCAAATAAAACTATGGATTTCTATGACACTAGAGGGCCTAGGACATTCCTTAATCACCTTTGTTTTTAAGTGTCCATAGAAATTCCCTCACTTGTGATCACATATCCCAAGAACGTGACTTTCTTCATCCAAAAGTCACACTTTCTGAACTTAGTGTACAACTTCTCCTTTCTCAATGTCGCCAACACAAGTCTTATATTTTCTTCATGTTCCTCTTTTCTCTTGGATTATATGAGAATATCATTAATAAACCCTACCACAAATTTTTTTAGGTAATTTCTAAATACTCTATTCATCAAATCTATGAAGATTTCGGGGGAATTAATAAGTTTGTAGGGCATCACCAGAAACTCATAGTGCCCATACCTTGTACAGAAGGTAGTCTTTTGAATATCTTCCTTCTTCACCTTTAGCTTATGATATCCAAAATGAAGATCCACCTTTGAGAAGTATTGAGATCCTCTTAAGTAACCGAACAATTTGTCAATCCTTTGAAGATGATACTTATTCTTTATGGTGATCTTGTTAAGTTCCCGATAATCAATACACACTCACATCATTACATCCTTCTTCTTCACAAAGAGGACTGGCACACCCCAAGGTGATGCACTAGGGTTTATGAACCCTTTGTATAAATACTCTTGAAGCTACGTCTTTAACTCCTTCAGTTCGATAGGATCCATCCTATAGGAACACTTTGAGATAGGAGTAGCTTTGGGTATGAGTTATATGGATAACTCTAACTCATGATCTAGGATAAGTCCAAGTAACTCTTCATGAAATACATAACTGTATTCCCTCACGATGGGAATTTCCTCAAGGTTGTCACTTTCCTTTGACTCAACCATTTGGGTGAGGTATGCTTATTCATAGGGTATCAAAACCCACACCTTTGAAGGATTTTTCAAAGGATATTCATGATCTTCCTTGCATTTGTAGAGGATCATGGAATGGTTCGAAATATGAAAATATGTTTCCTTTTCCCGGCAGTTGATATGTGCTCTATACAATAAGATCCAATCCATTCTAATTATAGCTTTCAATTCCACCAAGGGAATTACTACGAGATTCACTAGAAGAATCTTCTCACATATGCTAATAGGAGAATATTCAAACACTTGGGTTGCAATGATTTCACCCCTTTGTGTTTTTATAGATATATCTACTTGAAGGTTTTGGGACATTAATTATATAGTTCTAGAAAACTTGCAATATATAAAGGAATGCGTAGAACCGGAATCAAATAAGACTTTTACCATTCTCGAGTGAATAAGAATTATACCTTGTATGACTTCATTATCTTGCTCCACTTCTGTAGTAGTTATGGCATAAGCCTTACCTTGTTCCTTTGGATTTGGTGGTTGCTGACGCTGATTAACCTTGAAGACTTGAGGTTTAGTGCACTAGCTTGCATAGTGCCCTTTCTCCCTATAGTTATAGCATTGGACTATGGGTAGTGCCCCCCTTTCTTCCACTACATTCTCCTTCATTCTCATGTCTTTTCGACACTCTTGAGCATGGTGTCCTTTTTTCCCACACTTGAATCATTTCCCAGTCCCTTTGAGGTAGTTCCTATGATGCAACTTTCCACATTTTTGGCATGTGGACAGTTGAGTTTTCTTTCAACTTTTATTATTAGATCCTATAACTTGAAACTCCATATTTCACTTCTTATCACTGTAGCCATAAGAACATTCCCCAAACTCTATGTCCACTTTGAGAGCACATTGAACAACTTCATAACTCTCAAATTCTTAAATTGAAAGAGCCTTTTTATAGTGTGGTTTTAATCCACTAAAGAATCTATCAATTTTTCTATCATTATTGATAACAAAACCTGAAGCGTACTTTCCAAGACTTGTGAAATTCGCTCTGTAGGTTGTGAAAAATTATCCTTATTTTTTTAGGAGATCAATAAATTCTCTCTCTATCTTTGTACAAAGAGTTTTTGGGTAATACTTGTTAAGAAACACAATCTTAAATTCTTACCATTCCATCTCTTCAATTTCATCTCTTGGATTGGTTTTCTTAATAAAATCCCACCATTGATCGACCTCTAAATATAGATAATAAATGGATAGTGTCACCTTCTCTGTCTCAGAATATTATAGCATAGAAAAGATCTTATCCATGGAGTTGACCCACTATTCCGCAACTAGTGGATCGGAAGATCCACTAAACGTCGGTGGTCATTACCTCATAAAACACTCGATAGCCACTTTCTCCCTCTTTAGTAAAGGAGGATGTTTCCCATTATTCTAGTTTTTGTTCATAACCTGAGATAGTTGGGTAAGAATCTCCAGGAAGTTTTTAACTCCACCACCCAAAGCATTGGGGTTATCATTTGGGAAATCATTACATTGGACCTCACATGAGTTATTAGCCTGGTTTCTCCTAGTTCCCACCATTTTCTAAAATAAAAAAGTTAGAACATAACATAAGTCAACAATTCATTAATAAATTATTCATTTATATGATTTACACTAAAAGAATAACTTATTTGATCACTATGTAAAGATTCTTGTGTGCATATTTGTATTTAGTCTCATACTAGAGGTTTTCTCTAGGGCTCACTAATTCTAATTCCCAAATTAACTAAACCTTGACTATGTTACCAACTATAGTGATCCTTCCTTTTATTAAAATACTATTATATTATTATAAAGATAAAAAAATAATAGTATTACACCACGAGGATCCAGAGGTGTAGTGTCTTGGGAAAACTAGTACCAAACAAAACATTTACAACATCAAGCATAAACATTTATTTAATTCCTTCTTCTCTAGCTTCTTATTGGTACTTGACCTCTCCTTAGTATATTTAATCACCTGAGGATATACATCAAAAATGGGTGATCTGAAATCCCAATAATAGGATAGATAAGAACAATATAGCATGGGATGAGCATAATCATAACATCATCATCAAAATCATACGAGGGAATATTAATAAAAGACTTGAAATGTGGAAATGCATAAAAATGAAACATCATGTCTTAGTGGTCATCTAACGCACATAGTTGTGAACAATGATAACATCATGTTCAAACATCATTTCACTTTTAATCATGATATTAATCACTTTACCCAATGCACTGGAGTACTGTATAATTCCGGGCTCACCCATCACATCATAACATTCATTTTTGCGCTATATAATTTCGGGCTCACCCGTCACATAATAAAATTATCATTATATTGCATGCAACATATAACATATATACAAAATGTACATAAATAATCCATGGAAAGTAATGGGTTTAATATCAACACATTCATAAACTTTGGTTTCCTAAAAGAAATAGGGAATAACATACTTGATACAAGAACCGTCAGCCTTGAGTGAGAAGTAAAAGGTGTGTTTTTGAAAGAAGAGTTCTTTTGGAAAAAATTTGTTTGAAATAAAATGTAGTGGAAAACATGTAAATCCTAGAAAAGGTATTATAATTATGAAAAAATGATTTTTAAGTATTGATCATACCAATAATGGTGTGAAAGAGGGAGAACCCAAAAAAAAGTTGGGTTCGAGAATTTCCCTTACCTTGTATCTGAACGCTTTATTCACTTTAATGTACTATATAACCACATTATATTAATTAATTAACAATTCATGAACCTTTTTTACATTAATATGGTTCATTATGGTTTCATTAAGTTATTTTATGGGCCTTTTGATGAGTTATAGAGTTTAAATACATTGTTCGGGAATGTTCGTTTTTATGATTTTCTTGAGCGGTTCACTTGTATTCATAAATGGAAGTTCATGTAGATCATGAATAAACATAAAGAACTAATATTTCCTATTATTAATGATATCACAGGATTTTAAATGATCTTATAATGAATTATATTAAATACTAAGTGGACGAATCATTAGATAATAATTTAATGATGATCGTTTGGGTTAATTCGGGTGGTTTTTCAACCACAACGAACTTGTTTTGTTTAATCATTTAGTAATATGTACATAGGTTAGATCCAGAACATTAAATAGGATATAATACATATAACATAATCTGGTTCAACCATAAAAATGGTTTCATGACCATATATGAAGGCAGTAAAGGAAAATGAAAACATGTCATTCTTGAAGGTGATAAATTAACACCTCACGAACAACATTTTCCTTTCTAAAATAAAAAAGAAGAGTAGAAGGGGATTGGATGATATATTATACCATTAGTATCATAACATTATAGTATATGTATGATACTAGAGTTACCATAACATTTGGATAAGGATGTGTGGGGATATATTAAGAAAAGAACTTGAAATTGAAAGGAAATTAAAGGAAAAGAGAGAGAGGGATGAATTACCTCTTGAATCCTTCTCTTGAGATCCTCCTTAAGGATCATAGGATTGGTATTTTGATGAGAAAAAAAGCTCATGGGTGTGGGGTAGGGTCTAGGGAATATGTTTGAGTGGATTTTAGACAAGTATTGAAGCTTTATAGGTGTGAGGAAAATAGGGTGTGAAGGGCAGTATTTATAGTGGTGGGGAGAGGGGTTTTCTCGATATTATATTCATTAATTTATTATTTCTCCAAAATACAAGGAATAGTGAGTCTTACATGAATAAATTAAGTAGTTTTATCATGTGAATCCGAACCATATGTGCTTACATCATCATAACATCACCCATGACTCTATAATTCATGAATTTAATTTATTTTGTAAATTATCATATTTCACTATTCATAAAAAATTCAAGTATTTTAGAAAAATACCAAAAATTCACCCTAACCATTTTTTGACATATAGAATCCAAAAATTAATTCCATTTTTCAAAAATAAATTTATAAATATTATTAATTTAATTTTTAATTAAAATCATAATCTACATGAAGTACTGACTTTATGTAAAAACCTATACTTATGGAGTATGTTTTTAATGTTTTGATTACAAAAATATGAATCTTGATCACTAATGATGAATCATGGAAGACCAAACCTAATGAAAATATGAGATCTCACAAAATCGATAACCACTCGAGAGTCATTGGTCTTAGTATAATTTTCTTCCACCCATTATAGAGATATTTAGTGTCCAATAAAATGTAAACAAATCCAAATGATTTCAAAAAATTCCCAATGATGTCAATTCCCCATGGGTCGAAGATCTCACAAAATAATATGGGTTGTCCAAGAATTTTATTCCTCTTTGAGATATTTACTTTGAATTGAAATTTTTTTCATGGCTTACAAAACTGATGGGCATATTTATAAAATGTTTGAGAACAAAGTCCATATTCAAGGTCCATTCAAGATATACATTGAGATCCAAATTGTGGAAGATACTAAAAACAAAGGTGAACTCATGGTCAGGGAAACACCAATAAAAAACCTAGTAACTACAAATTCTCCACAATTATGGGTCATCCTAAATGTACCATTGTGACTCATTCTTATGTCTTTGGGATTATGGAGTGCTAAAATATGGTGGGGTACTAAATTCTACCAATAAATCCATAATGTATGTATACCAAGGGGTATGGTCCACTACATCACAAAGGTGTTCATTAGGGAATAATTCTCCAATGGGGAGAGATGGGTCAATATAGTGGTCCAACGTTGGGACAATCCTACTAATGTGGTTAGTTACCACATTCTCTGCTCCTTTTTTCCCCAAATTTCTAGATTAAATTCTTGAAGGAGGTGAATCTAGTGAAAGTGATGTGGTTTGGATTCAGGTTTCTTAAGTAGATACTAGAGGGCTACATGGTCTGAGAACACAATTAATTTGGACCCTAAAAATAATTTCCTAAATTTATAAAAGTAAAAAATAATGTAAAGGAATTATTTTTCAGTTTTGGTGTAGTTTTATTGGGCATGGTCTAGTGTACGTGAGTTATAGGATATGACATGTGGAGCTTGATTGACCCACTATGATAAGAATTCCCCAGCTGCATAGTTTGAGGCATCACACATGATCTCAAATAATAGATCTTACCTTGGTGGTTGTATTATTGAGGTTAATGTAAGACACCATATTAATTTGTTAAAATCATCCTTATAGTTTTTATCAAAGAAAAACTCTTTTTATTTTTGTAGTAATTGGGAGAGTGGGAGTGAAATCTTACCAAAGTCATGAAGGAAACGATGATAAAATCCAGTATGACCAAAGAAGTGCCACACATCCTGTAAATTTTTGGGGAATGGTAGGAAAAAATGATTTCAAATTTTTATTTATCTACTCGGATACCATTCCCATAAATAACATGTCCAAGTACTATACCTTGTCACACCATGACATGGTATTTATCACAATTTAAAAAAAGATTCTTTTCAATATTGCAAAATTGGAAAAAACCAATACTACTAAAAACTCATCAAAAGAGGATCCATAAATTGTGAAATAATACACAAAAACATCCATGTAATTATATACATAATATAAAAAAATAATCATCCAACATTGGAAAGTACCTATACCATTGAATAGACCAAATGGAATCCTCTTATTTGAAAATGCACTAATGGGACATGTAAAGGTTTTTATTTACCAATCCTTGAGGGAAATATGGATTTGAAAGTATCCATAATTCCCATCAAGGAAATAGTATTGGGACTTAACTAATATCCTATCTAGCATTTAATCAATTTAAATCAATGAAAAATAGTCCTTTCTAGTTTGTTGGTTTAGTCGACTATAATCTATACATACACAACAACTATTCAACACAAGGGTTGGAACCAATTCATTATTTTCATTTTTGATTATTATAAGACAAGTTTTCTTAGGAACTACCTACACCGGACTAACCCATTGGATACTAGAGACAAGTTAAATGCTTCCAACAAATAATAATTTGGTCACCTCATTTTTAAATTCATCAAGGAGGTTTGGGTTTAGTCATTATTTTCCCCACCTCACTAGTTTAGAATCATCATTTAACAATATATTATGCATGAAAAATGATAGTCTAATATGAATAATATCAGATAGTGTCCATCCTAATGATTTTTTATACTCCCTAAAAATTTTTAGAAATCATAATTCATGCTCTATAGGTATTTAACTAGAAATGATGATAGACAACCTATTTCCATTTTTAGTATATGAATGTCTCAAGTTCCGAGGTAGTGGTTTAAGTTCCAATTCAGGGGTATTTTGGATTTATGGGAAAGAATTTGAAAGTTAGAGGTCAATTTTTTCATCTAACTACTCAACAGTAACATAAACTGTTGAGGAATACTCTTTTACAAGCTAAGTAGTACCATAAATGGTCATAGGATCCTCAATGCTCAAGAAATCATCAATTAAAACACAATATTTAAACTTTGTCAAACCCACAAAACACTCAAAAGATAAATCACAACCCATATCATCAATGACCGAAGAAGAGGGAAAAATCATAGTATAGGTCGATGAGAGAATGTTGTTTGTGTGTTTCATCAGATAGAACTTCCATTGAATTATTAATAAGAGTGGAGTTCTCTTCAACAATGTGTTTCATATCATTGATGATATTGAAACTTACATTTTCTACCCTAAATTACATGGACAATGTACCATTGTGAATGTGGATGATTTTATTTTCTATCTCAAGGAAAGGAATTCCAAGTATGAGAGGATCATTTCCTTCGGTCTGGTTATCTTCCATCTCAAGAACATAGAAGTATATATGGAAGATTTCATTCATTAAACCAATGAGGGCATCCTTAATCACTTCTATTGGGTGTGTTGTGCTCTAGTTTGAAAGTTTCACAATGATGACCATTGGTTTAAGATATCCAATTTTTAGAAAATTATACACAGAGTGAGGAATCACATTAATAAAAGCACATAAACAAATAATTTCATCAGAAAATAAAATCCCCCCTATGCTGCAAGGTATCATAAAAGTTTTTGGATCTTTGAATTTGGTTGAAATTTCGGGTTGTATCAAGGCTGATACATTCCTTCCAAGTTTGACTCCATCATTCCCCTTCAATCATCATCTATGGATGAAAATTTATTTGAGAAATTTGGTATAATGAGGAATTTGTTTAACTGAATCTAGGATATGAATGTTTAATTGCGCCATTTTAAATGTATCCATGATATCTTTATCAATTTTCAATATCAAAAAATTTCTTGGATTTAGAAAGTCTTTGGGGAAAGGAAGGAGGAATATATTGTTCAGGGGAATCCTCATTGATACCTTTTTACCCTATTTTTCTTCACTTTAATATTTTAAGGGTATATAAAGAGAGTTTTCAGAAGGAGGAAAAACTTGATGTGTTGAATCACTGTAAGGAGAAATTTATTTACCATTGTGAAGTGTTATAGAACACAAATTACTTTTTCCTTGGGATTGGAAATAGGTTGGGATGGTATTTTTCCAAACCCTTGACTTTAGATTTTACCCACCAAGTTTGAAATTTGTCCTAATTTAGTTTTTATCTATTTTATGCATGATTGGGTGGGTTTTTGGAATTGGAGGTTATTTATAACCATTTGTATCATCATGTCCTCAAGAATAAACTCAGGTTTTGGAGGGGGTTGTTAGAAAGGTCTTTCTTCTAGTTAAGGATTTCTGGGTGGGGGTTAGGGTTGACTGCCCTTCCATTAGTGGTTTCAAGACTATTGAGGTTGGTTATAATACCCCATGTATATAGGCTTGGTTATCCTTCCATCCATAGTTAAATGGATAGTCTGGTTCTTTCCTAATAGGTTGGTTATAGGGGTGACCTAGGAAGATTGTATCACAAATCTTAGATGTTTCTCTTAGTGGAGGGAATTATTTAGAACAATGGGTGTCAGTGATAAAGATACCACAATGAATTGGAGTAGAATGTTAAGATTTCCCTTGGGAAAGAGTAAGTTATTAGAGTAGGGTACTTACCTCTTTGAACTTTGTGTCCACTTTCTTCTTAAATTTAGAACTTTTCATATCATGGACACCTTTGATTGGTGAAATGGACCTTGTACCACAATGTTGAGTGTTTTCTTCCTTGTTTTTAATGATATTACTTATAGAAATTGGGGTCTTGTATATAGGTGTACCACTTATAGTAGTGTCAATCATCTTATGATCGATTGGAATTAAACATTCATAAAAATATTATATTAAAAGTTTCTCATTTATTTGGTAGTGTGGAAAACTTAAACAAATCCTTTTAAAATTTTCTCAATATTCATGAAGTGTTTCCCCATTATATTTTTTGTTCCAAAAATTTATCTCCTTATTATTGCAGTTAGAGAGGTTGTGAAGTGTTTTTCAATAAAAAAGAGTTTCATGTATTCCTAGCCTTTAATTGGGGAGCTAACATAATATATCCAATATTTTTCAGTGTCTTATAATGAGAAATGTAATTCCATAATATTTACTAATTCTTCATCACATTATCCATTTTTAATATCAAACACATGGTATTAAATTACTTTATGTGCTTGTGTGGGTCTTCTCCATCCAACCCATGAATTTTTTGTAATAAGTGAATTAAAACATATTTTTGTTTGAAGTATGGAACTTCACCGTGTTACTAAATATATGAAGGTTGGATATCAACATCAGGGGAAGTGGTTTATTTTATTTTTTAGTTATTTTCTTTTAGGTTATACACGTTTTATTCAATTTTTATTTTAGTTGTAAAAGAAGAGGGATCTAGAAGAGTCTCATGGTGTGGAACATCCTCCTTCAAGGCATCATCCTGTGTGTCTCAATGTTGTTGATTTAAGATACTCTAAAGTTCAGGATAAAAAGGGGGTGTATCTCCTAGATTATAATTCATCATGCATAGAAAATAAAAAAGAAATTTATAACACAAAATGATAAGTAAAGTTATAAGATAAAATATAACAAATATTCACAAATTTCACAAATATTTGATAAAAAATTAACACTAAAACCCAAAGAGATACCCAAAAATGGTGCCAATATATGACCGCATTGTCATGAAATGTCAAATTTATTATGATTTAAACATGATTTTATAGTATGGGATAGACCTTAGGTCATCTCTAAAGGAACATTGGTGGTCTATAGTGTATATTTTCAATAAAAATAACTAACAATTGGGTTTGATTTTGAAAACAATTCTAGGGAAATAATAGATATTAAAGTGTTTAATAGTTGAAAATCAAAATGGATTTTGAAAAATATGAGAAAAATGTTTCATTATGAGTTCACTATACACATTTCCAGTTCATTATTCTTAGTTATTAATTTATTTTTTGAGTATTTCTTTGGTTGAGATTAATTGGAATCCTGATTACTTTCCAATATTTTATATCAATGGATGCAGAACCAAACCTTAACATAAAAATCATATATCCAAGATCCAAATCTTGTGAATGTTATAATGACATCCAATGAAAATTGAAATCTCAAATAACTAGGGAAGAAAAGGATGTTTTTTTTGTCCAATCAGAATTGGATA
The DNA here is from genome assembly GCA_963277665.1 of Viscum album. Classification (NCBI taxonomy): domain Eukaryota; kingdom Viridiplantae; phylum Streptophyta; class Magnoliopsida; order Santalales; family Viscaceae; genus Viscum; species Viscum album. Next base: position 1,663,160,694 of record OY728143.1, on the reverse strand, counting down.
ATCAAATATTAAAAACTTCACACTAATCTATTATAAGTAAAGATAATTCCATTTCGTTGAGTCAAACAAAACATTGAAATATGAATCAAAGTAATATTCTTCTGAATGAAATTTTTTAAACCTAAAATAACATCCACCTATAATTTAATCACCAAAACAATCAAAATTACCCATTTTAATTATAATAAACATTAAATAATTGAATATTTAAATTTGTTGTTATATTTGGAATTTATAATGAAAAACCAGTTTAACACAATAGTGTAAGGGTGAAATAATATAGTGAGTCACAATATGAGAGGTGATACTTTCTCCTTTAACCATTCCAAATGTGTCAAAATTGATTTTTTTAGTGTTTTATTGAATCTCTCAAACATTATTAGTTACTTCATTATCTAATGAAATATTTGTTGACATTTCATGTGTTAAATCATAGTGGTATTATAGCGACCTAAAATTTTCTTAAATTACTATTAAATTATTATAAATATAAACAACATAATATTATTACACTACAAGTATCCCAAGGTTTAGTGTCTTGGGAAAACTAGGACTAAACATAACATTTACAACATCAAGTATAAACATTTATTTAATTTATTCTTCTCTAGATTCTTATTGGAACTTGACCTATCCTTAGTACATGTAGTCACCTGAGGATATACATCCAAAAGGGGTGAGATGAAATTCCTATAACAGGATAAATAAGAAAAATATATCATGGGGTGATCATAATCATAACATCATTATCAAAATCATGAGAGGAAACATTAATAAAAGACTTGAAATGTGGCAATGCATAAAAATGAAACATCATGTATTAGTGGTAATATAACACACATAGTTGTGAACAATAATATCATTACTTCCAAGCATCATTTCACATTTAATCATGAGATTCATCAATTTACCCAATTCATTGGAGCGCTGTATAATTCTGGGCACACCCATCACATCATCACATTAATTTTATGCTATATAAATCCTGGCGCACCCATCACATCATAAAATCCTCATTATCATGCATGACACATAGAAAATATATCAAAAATGAACATAAATAACCCATGTAAAGGAATGTTTTTCATATCATAAGAACACATTCATTAACTTTGTGTACCCAAAAGAAAGAGAGAATAATATACTTGATACAAGAACCATCAACCTTGAGTGAGAAGTAAAAGGCGTGTTTTTGAAAGAAGAGTTCTTTTAGAAAACATTGGTTTGACATAAAATAAATTGGAAAACATATATATCCCAAAAAAGGTAAGTTAATGATGAAGAATTCTTTAAGGAGTGAACATACCAAAAATGGAGTGAAAGAGGGAGAACTTGAAGAAAGAAAGTTGGGTTCAAGAATTTCCCCTTACCTTGTATTTGAACGTTTTATTTACTTTAATATCCTATATAACCACATTAGATTAATTAATTAACAATTAAATAACCTTGTGTACCTTAATATGGTTTATTATGGTTTTATTTATTTATTTTATATTCCTTTGGATGAGTTGTACAGTTTAAATACGTTGTTCAGGAATGTTCGTTTTTATGATTTTCTTGAGCGGTTCACTTATATTCATAAATGGATGTTCATGTAGATCATGTATAAACATCCAGAACTGATATTTCATGTTAATAATAATATTATAGGATTTTAAATGATCTTATAATGAATTATATTATATATCATGTGGATTAATCATTACATAAGAATTTAATGATGATCATTTGGGTTAATTCAAGCGGTTTTTCGACCATATCAAACTTGTTTTGTTTAATAATTTAGTAATATTCACATAAGTTAAATCCAAAAAATTAAATAGTATATAATAAATATAACATAATCTGTTTCAACCATTAAAATGGTTTCATGACCAGATCTGAAGTTGGTAAAGGAAAATTAAAACATGTCATTCTTGAAGGTGATAAATTAACACCTCACGAACAACGTTTTCCTTTCTAAAATAAAAATAAGGGGATAATAGGATTAAATGATATATAATCACATTAGTATAATAAAATTATATTATATGTATAATACTAGATTTACCATACCATTTGGATGAGGATGGGTGGGGAGGGATTAAGAAAAGAACTTGAAATTGAAAGGAAATTAAAGGAAAATAGAGAGAGAGAGAAATTACCTCTTGAATCCTCCTCTTGAGATCCTAATTAAGGAACCTAGGCTTGGTATTTTGATGAGAACTGAAGCTCTTGGATATGGGGGAGGGGATAGGTAAGATTTTTGGATAGAGTTTAGTCAAGTCGTGAAGCTTGAGAGGTGTGAGGAAATGAGGGTGTGATATTCATTAATTTATTATTTCTTTACAAGATAAGGAATCGTGAGTATTACATGACTAAATTCAGTAATTGTATCATGTGAATATGAATCATATGTGGTTAAATCAGTATAACATCACCCATGACTCTATAATTCACGAATTTAACTTATTTTGTAAATTATCGTATTTTATTATTCATAAAAAATTCAAGTATTTCAGAAAAATTCCAAAAATTAACCCTAATGATTTTTCGATGTGTAGAATAAAAAAATGAAGTCCATTTTTCAAAAATAATTTTTTAAATATGATTAATTTAATTTTTAATTAAAATAATAATTTATTTGAAAAATACAGATTTTAGAATTAAAACTGATTTCATAGTACTTTCAAAAATTACATAATTTCTTATAAAATTATCTTAAAACCCAAATATAATTGTTAATTTATGAATTTTATTTATAAAATACATTTTATTTTAAATTAATTAATTAATTATAATTATTTATTTATGACTTACAAAAATACCAATATTTTTACTATGGTCAAATTGTTACTTAGAAGATGCCTAAATTTTATTTAATCATTCAAGAGTAAGGTTAATATTATTGAGGACAATTAACTATTCATAAGGGTCATAAAAATATTCATAAGGGTGGGTTAATATTCATAAGGGCAGGTTACTATTCACCAAAAGTTATGTTTGTTCTATCAGACTCCAAACATCTTACTGATCACAACTATATATGTCAGATTTTCAAAACTCAAGACATAGAAGTGGAAAAATTATTTTTAATGATAACATAGTATTTAGTATCATGATATGTTATTGTGATTCCTAATGTGATTGAAAGGCGTTGTCCTGGGCACCCTCAAATGATTAGTTGTTTTTGGGTACTTAGGTGCAACAGAGTGGCTAACCAAGGTCGTCTCTCAAAGGAGGAAGTAAATTAAAACAACTTCTTAAAGGTATTCTAAAAGTAAAATAGAATAGAATTAAAACACTACTTGAATGGATGGGGGGTTGGTTGTTTATCATTTATAAAACATGAAGAAGTTTTCTGGAAGAAGATTTCATTTTTTTTAATTTTGAAATGAAGTTTGATTAAAAAGACCCAACAAGAAGATGTTTTTTAGAAAATATTTTAAAATGCCTAATCGATATAACTCTGCCCCTTAATTTACTTATTAATAATTATAATTTAAATCAGTATCCACTTAATTATGATCCCCTAATTTTTAACCCTCTAACCCTATGAGAGTTAACTTAACCACAATGATGAAATTACTTAAACCCTAGGCTAGCTTCGGAACACGCAATCACAACACCCTGCTTTGATTGTTGTTCTAAGGTTAGCTTATGGTAAGTGGTTAATTAGAGAACATATAAATTCTGTAAATGAGTATGAATTGTGTTTAGGTATTATATTTAAACTCTACAAATTTATCCTGTGTGGTCTTGTATTATAGATTAAGATCAGGCTCTCACAATTTACACAAAATATCGACCTCACGTGTTTTTGTGTTAATTGTTCGATTGATTTATTAGTTTCTTGAAATTTAAAAACTCAATTCATGAATCATATTATGTTAATTATAGTATCTCAATGATTCAAAACAATTAAATGAAGAAGGTAGAAGATAGATCGATCACTAAAAAACTACTCTTCTATGGGCGGTGTGGTCATCGTGGAGACGTTTTGCATGAGCAAAGTATTGAATGGGTAGAACCCAATACCGTATCCACTCTTGATTCCAACACAATTAGGAAGATTAATAGAAGAAGAAAAAGGGAATAACATAGAATATTAATTGAAGACAAATTCAAGATACAACATGAAGGAAAATAATTACAAAGAGGAGGTGGGAGAGGAGAGCCTTTTTGGAAGAGATGTTTGCACAAAGCCTTACTTCTTCCAAGAGTTTTGAAGAGATCTCAAGAGACAAACTTTCGGAAAAACCTTCCCAAATCCTTTAAAATCCCTCCCAAAGATTGAAAACATCCTATAAATAGATTTGTGGAGGTCTAGTGTTACAAAACTTTATTAAATGTGGAAGGGAAATTCAGCCAAATATTTCAATCCCACTTTCACCGCATAGTTAACCTAAAAAAGCATGAATTGGCCAAACTTCTAGAAGGATTATTTGTGAATAATCATGTCCTAGATCTTCCCTCAACATTTGGGCCCAATCCAAGCCCTGCTGAAGAAGATACATCTCAAATGGTGAAGTGATGTCCAATCTGGATACTTTAGTCCATCTTTGTCTTCATGACCCATTTACTCCACTCAAATGCACGATACAACTCACATGTCCTGAATTTAATTTTTATACCATTAAATCAGTAAAATAGTTACAAAATTTTAAGTCAAAATAATTTACATAAAAATATTTATGCCCGAAATACTACAGTGAATTTTAAAGGGGTAAAAATGGAATTTTCATCAAATTTGCAAATGAATGATCTAATCCCAAATATTTCATAATTGAACATATTTAGCATAATGTGAGGAAATTATATCATCTATTATCAATAAAATATTCAATAAAATTGTGTTTTATCGGCTCCCCCACACTTACCCTTTTGCACTCCTAGGCAAAACCTCGTATCAAGTCAACATCAATATCAAAGCAAAATGAATTTTAAAACACATATCCTTGAGATCCCACAATTACACACCAAGAAAAAAAAGATATCATGCCTCATAAAAAACCATTATTTCAAGTTATTCATTTATATCATTCAATATATTTCCACTTCATTTATCCTCCCATGCACAAAACACTTACCTCACTTGAATTTTCTCTTATCACACAAATGTTAATTTTTAGCAATGTCTTTCTCATCCAAACTCATACAAGGGTCACCATAGGCTTGATAAATTCATACATCACCACCCAATGTAATTTAAGGACATATGTTTATCATGATGACTTTTCAGGGTTGTTCTATGGCTTTCGGTTGGTAGGATTTAGATGTGAAAAAATCTGAGGCTGAATAAGGAGGGCTTGACTCTTTTTGAAGCAAAATTGCATTAATCTAATTTTCACTTAAATATGGTCTCCTCATTAATACCATTATCATCAATTCAGCTCCATCATCATGAAAAGTCATGGAAAGTTTACACCATTCATCATTTCAGCAACAAAAATTTCAATCTTCTCCAAAATAGTTTTTCATGAAAGCTTCAGATAGGCGCAACTTTCTTTCTTTCTAGAAGCTCCAAAAAGGCACAACTTCACTTATCATGAAAGCTCCAGAAAAGGCCTAGATTTCAACAGAATTATTTTTTCAGCAACTAACACATCTCTTCATAATTTAAATTTCCACCCAAAGTATCACAAAATGTCCTAGCACAACACAAGATAGCTTCCCCCATACTTAAGTTCAACTATATTATGCAATTTCACTTCAAGAGTTGGTTGGATAGGGAAAATTGGATTGTAACGTGGCTAAACTAACAGGTTGTTCATGGATTCTAAGGGCTACAAGGATTAAATTTTCAAGGTAGGCCATTATAAAAAAGGATTCTTTGAAATAGGGGATTTAATACCAAACAAATTCCTCAATCGTTTAAACATAAGTACCTCAAACCCTCAAGTTTTGACAGGAATAAATAAAATTTTGGTTAAATAAAGAATGGTTTGGTTCTCTAAAGAAGTGAGGTGAATGAGAAGAATATGAAAATAATGGTTCATATGACTCATAGTAAAGTGATTTCAAATATAAAGATAGTGATATGTAGCATGAGATTCAAAATTCAGAGTACTTTTCACGAAATTAAAAAAGATTTTAACTTGAAACAAAGTTATTTTCTACATTTATTTAAGCTCGGTTTCATGGGATAAATTGTTTCAAGGATATGGATTTAAAAATGGCGATGAGAATCATTTTAGCTCAAAATTTTCAAAAACACCCAAAAAACTGAAAAATAAACACACAATATTTGAAAAACACAATTTTATTGTTTTGTTTTTTTAAAATAGGAAAACAATTAAAATTACTAAACTAAAAGGTTCCCTCTTCCACACTTAAAATATTTCATTTTCCACAATGTGAACCCATGAGATGATATATGCACATGAAATGTATAATTTTAAATAGGAAAAAGAATAAAAAAGTTAAAGGGTTAGGAACAACCTGATATTCTCAAGTGATGATGGGGTCATGCAGTGTGATAAAATCCACTACATCAGTAGGAATTCCTTCAATGTATCTCTTAAAACATTTCAAATTGACTATAAAGCTCCTTCTTGTGTCCTCTTGTGTGATATCCACTTCACTAAAAGGAAAAACATTAGTCACAACATAAGGACCTAACCACCTGGAATGAAACTTACCATGCATCATCTTCAGTCATGAACTGTAGAGAAGGACTTTCTCTCCAACATGAAACTCCATTTGTTGGATCATTTTGTCATGAGATAATTTGGATCTTTCCTTATAGAGCCTTGAGTTCTCATATAAAGATAATAAAATATTTTTAATCTCTTGAATTTTCATCATCCTTTGGATTCCATCTTTGGAAAAATCCATGTTGCATTTTTGTATAGCCCAATAAGCCTAATGCTCAACGTCCACAGGGAGATGGAACGCTTTCCCAAAAATAATCCAAAATGGGTACATACTGATGGGAGTTTTGTATGCTTTCCTATATTCCCATAGTGCATCATCTAAGCGCTTTCTCCAATCTCGTCACCATGTATCATGCTTGAGAGACTAGCTGGGAAATAGTGTGTCTTCCCAGCTAGTCTCTCAAGCATCTGATCAATAAATGGGAGGGGGAAATGGTTTTTGCGAGTGGACTGGTTTAGTTTCCTATAATCAATACACACACGCCAACTGTTTTGTACCCTCATCGGAACTAACTCCTCTTTATCATTTTTTACAATTGTAACACCACTTTTCTTAGGCACAACCGGAATAGGACTCACCCACTAGGAATCTAAAATGAGATAGATTATACCTGCCTCGAACAAATTTTCAACCTCTTTTTTAACAGCCTCCAAAAGTGTTGGATTGAGTCTCCTTTGTGGCTGCCTAACTAGTTTATCCCCATCCTCCAAAAGAATCCTATACATGCAAATGGAGGGGCTAATACCTGATATTTCATCCAAGTTCCACACAATTACCCTGATATTTTCCATCAAAAGATTCAAAAGTTTTTCTTCATGTTCAAAAGAGAGATTGTTAGCAATAATAACAGGTAATTTCTCACCACTTAACAAGTATGAGTATTTGAGATTTGGTGGAAATGGCTTGAGTTACAGTGTAGGGGGGTGGTGTATGGATGGATACATAGAAGGAACTGAAATATGTGCACAAAGAGTATCAGTATTAGAATATACATCATCAAAATCATAGAATAAAGCATCAAATCCATCAGCATACTCAACAGCCATGTCATAATTAGAGTTCACATGATCCAAATCAGAATATGATTCCATTTCAAAATCAAATCTAAGAGATTATTTTTCATTAGAAATAGGTGTGTAAGTACTCTTATATATCAAAATAGAACCAATACTCATAATATCCCTAATCATAGAACAATCAAATTCCATGGGGTTTTTATTTGGTGGTTCAAAATGGGAGATAAAAAATGCAGAATGGTCCTCTGAGAGGTACTTTATGGAATCCATAACATTAAATGTCACAACTTCATCCCCAAATTCCATGGAAATTGTACCCTCATTAACATTTATGATTGTTTTTTCAGTTTTGAGGAAGGGTCTACCTAAGATAATAGGAGTATGAGAACTTACCTAATCATCCTCTATGTTGAGCACATAGAAATCTGCTAGAAAGATCATGTCTCTTACCCGAATAAGTACATACTCAAGGACTCCCACTGGAAATTCTATAGATCTATTTTCCAACTACACCACTACTCTCATCATCTTCAGCTCACCAACCTACAAAGAAGAGAATACAGATTGAGGCATCACATTTATAGAAGCTCCCAAATCACAAAGAGCATCATAAAAGTGTAACTCCCCTATAGTGCATGGGATGGTGAATGTCCCTAGATCCTTGCACTTTGTCAGTATTGCTAGAGTTGGTGTAATGAGTACTGAAACATTCCTTCTAAGATTGATCCTCTCATTTCCTTTTAGCCCTCTTCGATTGGTACAATGTTTTTTAAGAATTTCACATACCTTGGGATTTTATTGATGGCTTCAAGTAGAGGAATGTTGATCTCCACACGCATGAATGTGTCTAAAACCTCCTTTTTCATTGCCTCTTCATCCATATTCTTGGTTTTAAAAATCCTATTTAGAAAAGGAAGGGGTTTAATAGGAACATCATTAATTGTTTTCTTACCTTTATCTTTCTCCTTGGGTTACTCATCAGCTGGTTTTGAATGCAGCTTCTCCAGATTTGAGGTGAATCCTGGTGGAACGATAGGTGCATATGTATTTTTTGTTTGCTTCCCACTTCTCAATGTGATGGCACTGACATTCCCCTTGGGATTTGGAGTAGGTTGGGATAGTATATTTCTATAATTCTTACTTACCAGTTCATGGAGGGTGGTGGAAATCTGGCTCATTTGAGTCTTCAACTCCCTAAGCTCCGAACCTTGACTCTTCAGCTCATTCTGTTGATTAAGAAAAATTTGTTTCAAAAGGTCATCAGTGTTAGAATATAACTTGGATGGGGGATTCCCTTGTTGTTGGATTGTTGATTTTTGGGTTTCAAATCTCCTTTGGGGTTGTTGGAAACCCTGCTGGAAAGGCGGAGGCTTATGGAAGTTTTGTTGAAAAGGGGGCCTTTGTTGTTTCCCAGAGCCATACCTGATGTCCGACTGATCCTTCCACCCTTGGTTGTATGTTGGAGAAAAAGAATCAAACTTATTTTTAGGGTATGTCTATTGTTGCTGCTGATATGGTCTCCCTGGGAATACTACTGCACAATCCTCTGTCTCTTGTAGCTATGGTAAACAGTCAGTTGGGTGGCTTGTCTCAGTGAAAATACCACAAGGCCTTGAAGGAGGGGGTTGGGATGTCTTTTGTGCCGAAGAAAACTTCCTCACCATATTTTTCAATTCTTCTAACTTAGTATCAATCAAATGACTCTCAAGAGAAGGACTTACCTAATGTACTCCCCTGAAATGTGGTGTACCTCAATAACCAAATTGTTGGGAGTTTTGGGCCATTTTGTCAATCAACACACGTGCATCTACTGGTGAATTATCCACAAATTCTCCTTTAGCCACGACATCCACCATGCTTCTCTCCATAGGTTTGATTCCTTCATAGAAGTATTGGATTAGGAGTTGCTCACTGATTTGGTGATGTGGGCATCTTTCATATAACTTCTTGAATCGCTCCCAGTACTCATACATTGACTCCCCTTGGGATTTCTTAATCCCTGATATCTCCTTATGAATGGAATTTGTCCTTGATGTTAAATATCTGCAAGAAAAGACGTTTCAAATCATTCCAACAAGTTACATCTTCAGGTTGTAAATAATACATCCAGTTTTTCGTAGCTCCATCAAGTGAGAATGGGAATGCTCTTAGTTTGATTTGATCTTCAGAAACATTTCTGGGTTAAAGGGTTAAGTAAAACACATTAGATTCTTTCAAATGTTTGTTTGGATCCTTGCCAGATAATCCATGAAACTTTGGAAGAAGATGAATTAACCCAGATTTTAGTTCAAAGTCTGATTTGAGATCCGGGTATGCAATATAATTTGGTTGATAGTTAATATCTAGTGCAACCAATTATAGAATAGTTTTATTAAGTTAATTTCCATTATTTTCAGCCATTGGTTCGTGTTTTGTGTTGGAATTATAAGTGTTTCCAATTTCAATGTTCTTGGAGTGGAGAAATTCTCCAACTGTTTGAATGTTGAAACTTCCCGTAGACTGAGAATGTCTGATTCAATCACTAAGGCAACGTTCAATATCAGGGTCAAGATATAAGAGATATTTGGGATTAGTTCATGTCATAAATCAAATAAAAATGAAAATAAGGAAAGTGGACCATATTAAAATAAAAATTAGAAGTTTGAGTTGATGGTCCAAAAATAAGTAGAAAAAAATAAAAGAAGAAGAAAAAAAATCAGATTGGTTAAAGAAGGAAGAAAGAAGAGAGGAAGAGAATAAAATGTAAAATAAAATAAATACCTCTTACTGGTTGAAATAATTACTTTCCTCCCTAGAAACGATTCCAATTTTAAATGTGATATTGTGGGTTCCCTCAAATGATTAGTGGTTTTTGGGTACTTAGGTACAACAGAGTGGCTGACCAAGGTCGTATCTCAAAGGAGGAAGTAAATTAAAAAAAACTTTTTAAAGGTATTATAAAAGTAAAATATAATAGAATTAAAACACTACTTTAAAGGATGGTGGGTGGTTATTTATCATTTATAAAACTTGAAGAATTTTTATGGAAGAAGATTTCATTTTTTGTTTTTAATTTTGAAATGAAATTTGATTAAAAAGACACAACAAGAAGATGTTTTTTTAGAAAATATTTTAAAAGGTGTAATTGATCAAAATCTACCCCTTAGTTTAATTATTAATAATTATAATTTAAATAAATATCCACTTAATTATGATCCCCTGATTTGTTAACCCTCAAACCCTATAAGAGTTAACTTAACCACAAAGATGAAATTACTTAAACCCTAGGCTAGCTTTGGAACACGCAATCACAACACCCTACTTTGATTGTTGTTCTAAGGTTAGATTATGGTCAGTGGTTAATTAGAGAATTTATCTATTGTGGAAATGAGGATGAATTGTGTTTAGGGATTATATTTGAACTCTAAAAATTTATCTCGTGTGGTCTTGTATTACCGATTAAGATCGTGCTCTCACAATTTACACAAAATCTTGACCTCGCGTTTTTTTATGTTAATTGTTCAATTTCCTTATTAGTTTCTTGAAATTTAAAAAATCAATTCATGAATCATATTATGTTAATTACAGTAGCTCAATGATTCAAAACAATTAAATGAAGAGGGTAGAAGATAGACCGATCACTAAAAAACTACTCTTCCATGGGCAGTGTGGTCATCGTGGAGACATTTTGCTTGAGCAAAGGATTGAAAGGGTAGAACCCAATATAGTCTCCACTCTTAATTCCAACCCAATTAGGAAGATTAAGATAAAAAGAAAAATTTAAGAACATAGAAGATTAATTGAAGAAAAATTCAAGATACAGACATGAAAGAAAAGAATTAAAAAGAGGAGGTGGGAGAGGAGAGCCTTTTTGGAAGAGATGTTTTCACAAATCCTTACTTCATCCAAGAGTTTTGAGGGGCTCCCAAGAGACACCCTTTCGGACACACCTTCCCAAATACCCGACCAGCAATAACAAAGAGTGAAAACATCCTTTAAATAGAGTTGTGGAGGGATAGGGTTACAAAATTTTATTAAATGTGAAAGGTAAATTCAGCCAAATATTTTAATCCCACTTTCACCGCATAGTTGACCTCCAAAACACGTGAATTGTCCGGACTTCTCGGAGGATTATTTGTGCATAATCATTTCCACGAGCTTCCCTTAAAATTGGGGCCCAATCCAAGCCTAGATGAAGAAGATACGACCCAAATGGTGAAGTGATGTCCAATCTGGATAGTTCAGTCCATCTTTGTCTTCATGGCCCATTTACTCCACACAAATGCACGTAACAGCTCACATGTCATGAATATAATTTATATCCCATTAAGTTAGTAATACAGTTACAAAAATTTTAAGTCAAAATAATTTATAGAAAAATATTTATGTCTGAAATACTACGGTGAATTTTAAAATGGTAAAACTGGAATTTTCATTAAATTTGAAAATGAATGATCTAATCCCAAATATTTCATAATTGAACATATTTAGTATAATGGGAGGAAATTATATCATCTATTATCAAAAAAAATTCAATAAAATTGTGTTTTATCAGTGATTATTCTATAATTAATAATTATAAGAAAGGAATTCCATTAAAAAAACTTTGGATCATTACATTCTTCCCCCCTTCTAAAATTTCACCCTTGAAATTTCGTTTTACATAAACATGTTAGGGTACTTATCCTTCATCGCCTCCTCTGGTTTCCAGTTTTCTTCTTCAAACTTATGGTTCCTCCACAACACTTTGATAAGGTGGGTTTTCTTGTTACGTTGAACCTTATCTCTTTGGTCCATAATCCTTACTCGTTTCTCCTCATAGGAGAGATAATCTTCCAGCTATACCACCTCCGAATTCAGTACATGTGAGGGATCTAGTATGTACTTCCTCAGAAGTGATACATGAAACACAACATGAACTTGAGCCATATTCTTTGGAATTGAAAGCTGATATGATACAACTCTTATACAATAAAGGATCTCAAAGGGGTCAATATACATTGTGATTAACTTCCCTTTCTTTCCAAACCACATGACTCTCTTCCATGGTGATATTCAAAGGAAGACTTTATCTCTAATATCAAACTCCATGTCCCTTTGATGGTTGTAATCATATCTATTTTTCTTACTGTGAGAAGATTTGATATGCTTTTGGATGACTTGAACCTTCTTTGTCATCTCTTGCATAATATTAGGTCCAAGTAGTTTTCTTTCTCCAAATTTATCCCAACAAGTTGGGATTCTACCTCGCTTTCCATACATAGCTTCAAATGGATCCATCTAAATACTTGAGTGGAAGCTATTATTGTATGATAACTCAACCAATAGGATATGCTTATCCCATCCACATTTTAATTCTAAAGAGCATGCTCTTAGCATGACTTCAAGCATCTGAATAGTCCTTTCATATTGGTCACCAGTTTGGGGGTGATAGGTTGTGATAAAATTTAATTTAGTACTCAAATAATTTTGAATGCTCCTACAGAATTTAGATGTGAACCTTGGATCACGATCAGAGACAATCGATAGTGGAACACCATGTAGTCTCACTGATTCCTTCACATATATCTTTGCAAGTTTTTCAAGTGAGGGATCTTACCGAATAGTGATAAAATGGGTAGTATTGGTGAGTCGGTCAACCACAACCCATATCACATTATTTCCCTTGGATGTCTTCGGGATACCTATAAAAAGTCCATTGTTACATTATTCCATTTCCACATGGGTATAGGGAATGGATACATCATCCCTTTGGACTGTTGTTGCTCTTCTTTAACTTGATGACATACCAAGCACCTTGATATATATTTCGCAATCTTCTTCTTTATGTTTTCCCACCAGAAGTGATCTTAGAGATCACAATACATCGTGGTACTACTAGGATGGATAGATAATTTTGAGCTATGTGCATTATCCAATAGCTCTTTCTTTATCTCGGGCGATGAAGGCACGCAAAGCTGTGTTCTAAACTAAATCACACCATCATCATTGATATATAACTCATAAATCTTCCCTTCCATTACTGCATTCAACTTCTTTTGTAACTCCAGATCATCCCTTTGTTCCTCCTTAATAATCTCTTAGATTGATGGTTTTTCAATCAATTGTGCAGGGTAGGATGTATCCCTTTCCCTTATGATTTCCAAATCCATCATTTGTATATCCAAGAAGATAGGGTCTTTCTCAATCCGTAACATGGATAGAGTAGCTGGTGATTTTCTGCTTAGAGCATCAGCTACCATGTTTTCCTTTTCTAGATGATAGTGAATAGAGAAATCATAGTCCTTAATTAGCTCTAACCATCTCCTTTGATGCATGTTGAGATCCTTTTGTGTGAATATATACTTTAAGATCTTGTGGTTTCTATATATGTCACTCTTCTCACCACAATGGTAGTGCCACTATATTTTTAAGGAAAAAATCATAGTTTCTAGCTCTAGATCATGAATCGGGTAGTTCCACTCATGGATCTTCAACCGCTGTGAGGTGTAGGATATCACATTATCATTTTGAATGAGTACACAACCCAATCCTTTATTTGAATCATCACACTATATCACAGAACTTTCTCCACTTTTTTGGTAATGTGAGTACAGGTGCAGTGATCAGCCTTCTATTTAGTACCTTGAATATCCCCTCACATTATTCCATCCAAACATACTTTACCCCTTTTCTTATTAACTTAGTTAACAGGCTTGAAAATTGTGTGAAATTTCTCACAAAACGTTGTCAGTACCCAGCTAATCCAAGAAAACTATGCATTTCTGTGACACTATAGGGCCTGGGCCATTCCTCAATCTCCTTTGTTTTTTAAGGGTCCACAAAAATTCCCTCACTTGTGATCACATGTCCCAAGAACGTGACTTACTTTATCCAAAATTCACACTTGCTGAACTTGGTGTGCAACTTCTCCTTTCTCAATGTCGCCAACACCAGTCTTATATGTTCTTTATGTTCTTCCTTTCTCTTAGAGTATATGAGAATAACATTAATAAACACTACCACATATTTTTTGAGGTAATGTATAAAGACTCTATTCATAAAATCCATGAAGATTACAGGGGAATTAATAAGTCTAAAGGGAATCACCAGAAAATCATAGTGCCCATACATTGTGCGTAAGGTAGTCTTCTAAATATCTTCATTCTTCACCTATAACTGATGATATCTAGAACGAAGATCCACCTTTGAGAAGTATTGAGCTTCTCTTAACTGGTCGAACAAGTCCTCAGTCCTTTGAAGAGGATACTTGTTCTTTATGGTGATCTTATTGAGTTCTCGATAATCGATACACAGCCACATCATTCCATTCTTCTTCTTCACAAAGAGCACTGGCGCACCCCAAGGTGATGCACTAGGGCATATGAACCCTTTTTACAAATGCTCTTGAAGATTCTTATTTAAATCCTCCAGTTCAATAGGATCCATCCTATAGGGACACTTTGAGATAAGAGTAACTTTGGGTATGAGTTCTATGGGGAACTATAACTCACGATCTGGGGGAAGTCTGGGTAAATCTTTAGGAAATATGTCACTATATTCCCTCATGATGGTAATTTCCTCATGGTTGGAACTTTCCTTTGACTCAACCGTTTGGGTGAGGTATGCTTCTTCATAGGTTATCAACACCCACACCATTAAAGGATTTTTCAAAGGATATTCATGATATTCCTTGAATTTTTAGAGGATCATGGAATGGTTTGGAATATGAAAAGATATTTCTTTTCCTGACAGTTGATATGTGCTCTATAAAACGAGATCCAATCCATTCCCATTATAGTGTCAAATTCCACCAAGGGAAGTATTACGTGATTCACTGGAAGAATCTTCCCATGTATGCTAATAGGATAAGATTCAAACACTTGGGTTGAAATGATTGCACCCCCTGGTGTTTTTACAGATATCTCTACTTCAAGGTTTCGGGGCTTCGATTCTATGGTTCTAGAAAACTTGCAAGATATAAAGGAATGCGTAGAAGCATAATCAAATAAGACTTTTACCATTCTTGATTGAATAGGAAGTGTAATTTGTATGACTTAATTATCTTGCTCCACTTCCACAGTAGTGATGGAATAAGCCTTCCCTTGTTTCTTTGGATTTGGTGGCTGTTGATGCTAATTAACCTTGAGGACTTGAGGTTTAGTGCACTAGGTTGCATAGTTCCCTTTCTCCCTACAGTTATAGTATTGGACCATGGGTAGTTCTCCCCTTTCTTCAACTACATTCTTCTTCCTTCTCATGTCTTTTAGAGACTCTTGATCATAGTGCCCTTCTTTCCCACACTTGAAGCATTTACCCTTCCCTTTGAGGTAGTTCCCATGATGCAACTTCCCACATTTTTGGCATGTGGGCCGTTGAGTTTTCTTTCCACATTTATCATTAGATCCTCTGACTTGAAACTCCATCTTTCATTTCTTATCTTCTTATCCATGGGACCATTCTCCAAAATCCATATCCACTTTGAGAGAACATTGAATAACTTCTTCATAACTCCCAAAGTCTCGAATTGCAAGATCCTTTCTAACATGTGCTTTTAATATACTAAATAATCTATCAATTTTTCTATCATTGTTGATAAAAAAGCCTGAAGCATACCTTGAAATCCTTGTAAAATTCGCTTTTTATGTTATGACAGATTCTCCTTATTTTTGCACGAGCTCAATGAATTCTCTCTCTATCTTCGTACATAGAGTTTTTGGGAAATACTTGTTAAGAAACATGATCTTAAAGTCTTCCCATTCCATCTCTTCAATTTCATCTCTTGGATTGGTGTTCTTAATCAAATCCCACCATTGATCAACATCTACATCCAGATGATAAATGGATAGTGTCACCTTCTCTATCTCAGAATAGTATATCATAGAAAAGATCTTATCCATGGAGGTAACCCATTGTTCTGCAACTAGTGGATTAGAAGATCCACTAAACGTTGGTGGTCATTGCCACATAAAACACTCAATAGACATTTTCTCCCTCTTTGGTGAAGGAGGACGTTCCCCATTATTCTAATTATTGTTCATAACCTAAGATAGTTGGGTAATCATAGCTCTGAAGTTTTTAACTCCACCTCCCAAAGCATTGGGGATGTCATTTAGGCAATCATTGCATTGGCCCTCGCACAAGTTGTTGGCTTGGTTTCTCCTGGTTCCCACCATTTTATAAAATAAAAATGGTTAGAACAAAACATAATTTTACAATTCATGAATAACTTATTCATTTGTATGATTTACACTAAAATCATAACTTATGGTATCCCTATGTAAATATTCTTGTGTGCATATTTGTACTTAGTCTCATACTAGAGGTTTTCTCTAGGGCTCACTAATCCCCATTCCCAAATTAACTAAACCTTGACTCTGATACCAACTATAGCAACCCTTAATTTTATTAAATTACTATTACATTATTATAAAAATAAAAAACATAATATTATTACACCACAAGGATCCATAGGTTTATTGTCTTGGGAAAACTAGGACCTAACAAAACATTTACAACATCAAGCATAAACATTTATTTAATTTCTTCTTCTCTAGTCTCTTATTGGCACTTGACATCTCCTTAGTACACGTAGTCACCTGAGGATATACATAAAAAAGTGGTGATCTAAAATCCTAGTAAGATGATAGATAAGGACAATATATCATGGGGTGGTCATAATCATAACATCATCATCAAAATCATGCGAGGAAACATTAATAAAAGACTTGAAATGTGGAAATGCATAAAAATGAAACATTATGTCTTAGTGGTCATCAATACACATGGTTATGAAAAATGATAACATCATGTTCACACATAATTTCACTTTTACTCATGAGATTCATCACTTTACCCAATGCATTGGAGCACTGTATAATTTTGGGCTCACCCGTCACAACATAACATTCATTTTGCGCTATATAATTCCGGGTGCACCTATCACATCATAACATTCTCATTATATTGCATGCCACATAGAACATATATAAAAAATGAATATTAATAATCCATGGAAATTAATGGGTTTCATATCATAAGAACACATTCATAAACTTTGGGTTCCTAAAAGAAATATGGAAAAACATACTTGATACAAGAACCATCAACCTTGAGTAAGAAGTAAAAGGTATGTTTTTGAAAGAAGAGTTCTTTTGGAAAACATTTGTTTGAAATAAAATCCAGTGGAAATAAATTATATCCAAGAAAAGGTGAGATAATTATGAAAAAATTATTTTTAAGGAGTTACCAATCCCAAAATGGTGTGAAAGAGGGAGAACCCAAAGAAAGAAAGTTGCGTTCAAGAATTTCCCCTTACCTTGTATCTAAACACTTTCTTCACTTTAATGTACTATATAACCACATTAGATTCATTAATTAAAAATTACAGAATAGTGTGTAAATTAATATGGTCTATTATGGTTTAATTAAGTTATTTTATGGTCCTTTGGATGAGTTATAGAGTTTAAATACATTGTTCAGGAATGTTCATTTTTATGATTTTCTTGAGCGGTTCACTTGTATTCATAAATGGAAGTTTGTGTAGATCATGGATAAACATACTGAACTAATATTTCATGTTATTAATGATATTAAAGGAGTATAAATTATATTATAATGAATTATATTATATACCATGTGGATGAATCATTAGATAATAATTTAATGATGATCATTTGGGTTAATTCGGGTGGTTTTTCGACCACAATGAACTTGTTTTGTTTAATCATTTTGTAATATGTAAATAGGTTAGATCCAGAACATTAAATTGGGTATAATACATATAAAATAATCTGGTTAAATCATAAAAATTTCTTCATGACCATATCTGAAGGTGGTAAAGTAAAATGAAAACATGTCATTCTTTAAGGTGATAAATTAACACCTCATGAACAACGTTTTCCTTCCTAAAATAAAAAAGAAGAGGAGAAAGGGATTGGATGATATATTATACCATTATTATCATAAAATTAAATTATATGTATGATACTAGAGTTACCATAACAATTGGATGAGTATGTGTGGGTAGAGATTAATAAAAGAACTTGAAATTGAAATAAAATTAAAGGAAAAGAGAGAGTGGGGAATTACCTCTTGAATCCTCCTCTTGAGATCCTCCTTAAAGAACCTAGTATTGGTATTTTGATGAGACCAAAAGATCATGGACGTGGGGGGGGGGGTCTAGGGAAGATGTTTGGATAGAGTTTAGAAAAGGATTTAAGTTTTATATGTGTGATTAAATGAGGGTGAGAAGGGTGGTATTTATAGTTGAGGGGAGAGGGGTTTTCTCAATATTATATTCATTAATTTATTATTTCTTCAAAATAAAAGTAATAGTGAGTCTTCCATTACTAAACTAAGTAATTTTATCATGTGAATCCGAACCATATGTTCTTAAATCATCATAAAATTACCCCTGACTCTATAATTCATGAATTTAACTTATTTTATAAATTATCATATTTCACTATTCATAAAAAAATCAAGTATTTCAGAAAAATCCCAAAAATTCACCCTAACCATTTTTTGATGTATAGAATCCAAAAATGAAGTCCATTTTTCAAAAATAATTTTCTTAATATGATTAATTTAATTTTTAATTAAAATCATAATCTACTTGAAAAATACAGATTTTAAAATTAAAACTGATTTCATAATGCTTTAAAAAATTACATAAGTTCTTATAAAATTATATTAAAACCCAAGACATAGAATTTTTAATTTATAAAAAAATTTAGGAAAATACATTTTATTTTAAATTAATTAATTAATTATAATTAATTATTTATGACTTACAAAAATACCAATATTTTTACTCTGGTCAAATTATCACTTATAAGATGGCTAAATTTTATTTAATCATTCAAGAGTAAGGTTACAATTATTTTGGATGATTTACTATTCATAATGGTCATAATACTATTCATAAGGGTTGGTTACTATTTATAAGGGTAGGTTACTATTCACCAAAAGTTAAGTTTTTCCTATTGGACTCCAAAAATCTTACTGATCCCAACTGTTCATGTCATATTTTCAAAATTCAAAACATTAAAGTAACAAAATTAGGTTTAATGATCAAATATTATTTAGTATCATGATATATCATTGTGCTTCCTAATGTGATTATTCTATAAGGCATAATTATAATAAGGGAATTCCATTGATAAAAAATTGGGTCAATATAGGTAAACTCTATTGAACTCATCTTGCCCCAATTCACATATGATTTCATTCATTGATTTGGGATTTAGATCATATTCACCTTCTATAGTAACTTCCCAATTTTATATATCTCATTTAGGAATTGTGTAAGGTTTTATGGATTTCAATTAAACCTTTGGACCGAGGTTATTCAAATAAATAACCATCTATTCCTTCCAACTCCCATAATTTTATCCATTGAAATATGGATCTCAGATCATATACATTCCTTTTTTTAGCCATTGATGAAAATGAATCTTTGAAATTAAACTAATGACCATTTTTAACTCAAAAGTAATTTTCTTTGATACCATTTTTTAGTCAAATAGGTGTTTCACAATGACTCTATAGGGGGTGAATTGTGTTTATAAGATTTTATTCAATTTAAACCACCCTCTATTATGGTATGGATGATTCTGATCTCCTCTTATCACAAGTGAGAAATAAAAAGATAAACAGTAAGAGAATGATAAAACAAAGAAAATAAGAAAGAAGAATATCCTGAATAGAGTATTCGAAAACATAATAGAATTTATCATAAAAGATTGTTTTTTGAAAACTTGATTCTTTTTCTTCTTCTTCTTCTTAGAACAGATAAGAAATATCACATAAAGCTTTGAGAGATAGTGTGTGTGTGTATATTGTAGTCTATATTCTTGATGTTATTGTTTTAATATCTTATTCGTCTCTTTTAAAAACTATATTTAACATAACATCCACAAATATTAGGTGTGAGTTAAAACTTGAGGCATCCTTTTCTCAAAATTACTCAAAAAAACTGGGCACCAAAATAAACTCTTCTCCTTACTCTATTCTTTAATGCATCAAAATATGCATTAATTTTCACTTAAAATACTCCAATAAGAATAAATACTATGTTTCGGAATGGCATAACTTATTTTGGTTCAACACATAGCTAAAATCCGTATCTCTAAAATCATATAGCCAAATTGATCTATGTATCCATTATACATGAAGGTGAATTCTTTACATATACAAATCACATAATCATATTAATCACATAGCTGAATTTACATATCCAACTTTCTTGTGTATTTATTCTTAACTTAGCTAACTAAATCACATAGCCTATTGGAATGACATGGGAAAATAGACCATAGATCCAATTCTCATAGCCGAATTCTCAATGTAGAAGATTCAATTTAGTTTTTTCTCACATATTTGATTCTGTGATATAGGTGATTCATGTGGGGGATTCTATTAGATAGCTGATTGACATAGTTGAGTGGTCAATGTAGACAAACTCCACATATCCAAATTCCTCACATAACTGATTTTTCCAGATTTAGAAAATTGTTAGCAAACATAAGCATAATTATGGATTATAATTGAATTGAACTAAATAAGATAAAAAGTAGTTAAACATGTAGAAAAAAAAATCATTATAAAAAAGTAAAGGGTTTTGGGATCATAAAAACATCAATAACATGGGATATATTGAAACAACATTAGTGTTCCAACACCTTACATATGGGATGCTTATGCATGAGACTCTTACATAAGAACCCTTATGCTGGACCCTTTTCTAGGATCCTTACACATGGGACCTTACATGCAGGACCCTTACACAAAAAACCCTTATGAACAAGACCCTTATGGACAACCCTTACACACCAAAATCAAGGGACTTATATAGATAACCCTTATGTTGGAAACCAATACCCTTACTTAAGGATGGAGGGGTATATTTTTTTTAAAGGTTGGGGCTGAAGCCTCATTATTATTTAAAGAAAAGACCTCTTTTGATTGGGTAGAGGGAGACCCATTACATAGCCCGAAGGCCCAAGGCCAAGTGACTTGAATACAAGGCTTGAAATTCCATTTTTTGGACCAAAGAGCCCCTCAGTGAACAGTACTGCTACATTACCCAGTCTACTATAGTACTTGCAATAGTATCGTCGCCGCTATAGTTCTTTCTACAGACCTCTGCCGCTACAGTGTCACCACTACTACAGTCCCTCTACTACTATAGTAATTCTACAGTGCCTTTCTACAGTCCTGCTGTAGTGCTCAAAAATTCAACCCTGCCCAAATTCGATCCTGGGTCTTTTTGGATTCCAAGTTGGTCACCCCCATGTTTACCTAAGGGTTATCTCACCCTTACACTATACATAAGGGTTGTCTCAGCCTTATATTTTGTGTATGGTTATTTCACACTAAATATGGGCATAAGGATTATCTCACCCTTATGTTGCATGTAAGGTTTATCTCACCCTTATTCAATATGCATGGTTCATCCCACCCTTATGACACACGTAAGGTCCATCTTCATGTCACCCTTACACAAATTCGCAGCATGAGGGTCATCACACTCCCAACACTAAAAATATCATCTACACACCTGCAGGTCTAGATTCTCAGTCCCTAATAATTTCAAACCTCTAAAAAGAAGAACACCCAAATTTGAATTCAATTTTTTAAATAAAAGTTAAAATATTCTCAAAAAATTAAACCAATTTGGGATATAACAAAATTCAGACACTTTGGTAAACACCATATTCCCAGATCAATAGAACCATACATAAATATTATTAGGTCACTTTTTTGGGTAAATTTTTGTTTTAACCCTTTTAAGTATTCAAGAACCAGAAATTCAAATTTATTCTAATTTTCATAACCTAGAAAGATTTGGTTCTTTATAGTTTTGACTAATAGTGATAAAAAATTAGTTATCAAACTAAAATATTAAGTTAGTGGTCTAAAGAATCTTCTTCTAATTTTATTTTTGGTAGGGGTACATTCATAATTTTTTAATATAGTTGAAACCTAATTTTACATCTTCTATAAAGTCACATTTCCAATATAACTTTTTTGTTCTATGAAATGTATAATTCTATACTAAACGTAAAAGATGAGGACATTGGTGAAAGATTTATTCTTTGAAAAATGTTCATTTGTTCAAAACTCATAAGTATTATAATTTTAGAGAGATTTTAGTCATTCAACACCATAGGTTTTGACATATATAGGTTCCTAAGGTTATTTTAGAAAACATTTCTAGACCTAGAATGTTTGGGTACCAAAATTTTAGATTTGATTGATTTCAGGAATATAGTTTGAGAACCAACAACTAGAAAACATAGAACATGGTGGGTAGTTGTTCTCAACACATTAATAGACACAAATAATTTTTTTGGAACATATAAATAGTGCAGGGGGGAATGATTCACTCTTTGAGATAATGTGAAAGTTCAAAATGTTAGTATGAGTGATATTTTTTACCTCAGTAAGGCTTTAATCTCGAATGTACTTTATGTTTTTTGAAATAAGAACAATAATATCATCATAAGATAATTATTTGATGAAGGATACTCTATAAGGATTTGGAATAATGATTTTACCATAATTTTTTTAAAGTAGTCTATATTTTATCTTCTAATAGGAATGATAATGTTTACACTATTGACTTAGAAGACTTTATATTCCTAAATTTAGTTTGTATTAGTGCATTTGAGGGTTCTTTATGTATTTGGGATAAAATTCTAGGACACTAAAGTGTTAAAATACTAGCTAATAATTCTAGGAAAGGACTGGTGGGGTAACTTCTAGATCGCATTATTTTATTGGTGATGCCTTATTTTTATCATTTAGTAAGGAGAAACATTTGGTTTAAATTGACACTTAAGAAGATAAATATTTGGGATCTGGAATATATTGTGCTCAATTAGTATGGATTCATCACACACTCATAGATATAGATTTTTTTTCACTCAAACTCTGATTCTATATAATATCATAAGTGTTATTTACTTTTCCAAACACCCTAAACATCATTAATGATCCAAATACATATATATAATACATCACTTCCTTTATGACTACACATTAAAATGAGATATTATCCTCATGTTTAATGGAAATAAAAATCATTTCACTGATTTTTTTTACTAAATCCTTAAATTTTAAAATATTGGAATATATTAAATAGAATTTAGGTATGATCAAAGAAAATTGATCATATGTTCCACTTCTTTCCTCACTATCTCCTTGCATTGAAAAAATAATCAAGAAAGGGAGGTAATATTCCATTTTTTAAACTATGAATAAATTTTCATGCAAGTAAATTATATTATCTAGTTCATTGAATATAAATTATCAAATTTACTTTAAACTGTAAAGACTCGAAATTTCTATGGAATTTTGTTTCTTAAATACTTGGAAATTTTACGAGTTCGTAGTTTCAGACGGTGCACAATTCCGAGGCCCGGAGAGCCTGAAATGATCCGTCGAAGTTTTTTTAAGCTTAAATTAACACGCGTATGCAGTTTTCCTAAAAAATTGGAATAACTCTTAAACGGTTACTCATATCAGAAATATGAGGCCACTATTGTGCTCAGGATGGCAAGTTTACCCTAGGCGTGACTTACGTTTAGTCGGTGCGGGTCTCCTGTGAGAAAACCCGAAAATGGCATAACCGTAAATAAAATAATTAAATAAAGTTATTTTATTTTCCAAATGCTTATAACTCACAAACGGTAACTTGGATTAAAAATCTGAGACCACTGCTGAACTTGTGAGGATGGTCTTTCTTTAAGCAGATACTAACTTGGGTCGGTGAGGGCCACTAGAGAAAGTTAGTTTTTGGCAGTGAATAAAATAATTAAGTGACAATTATTTTATTATAAAATTCATAATGTTTAAATGGTAACTTGGATTGGAAATATGAGGGTATTGTTGGGTTCGTTGGGGTGTGTTTCACCTAGGTATATCCTAACCATGACCGCAGTGGGTCGAGGGTGGCTGTTAATAATTTTCTGAAATTTTTTTCCGAGTTCGTTCAGTAAACGTGTGAGCGGCGTTTCATAACTTTTGAACCGGTGCTCGTAATTGAAATCTGAGGGTACCATTGAACTCACAACGCCGATATTCTCTTATGGATACCTTCACCTTGACCGCAGTGGGTCGAGGGTGAAAGATAGATTTTGGGTTTTTCGTTGAAATAGAAATAAAATAAAATAATCTTTTATTTTATCTTTATCCTTGAAACCTCCCATGTGTAGGTTGTGGTGCTGGGGACCACCCAATCCTAAACCCCCAATTAAATATATAGAGGTGGGGACCACCCGAACCTCTTGAACTCCCCTTTAAGGGGAGATAACTATTGGTATTCTCCACTTTAATGGTTCCACATCCCATTAATTAATTATTTAAATTAATTAATCCTATCTAATGATTAAATTGTTGAGACACAACAATTTGACTACTTTTTCTTTTTGGGAGGATTTGGGTTGTCAAAGGAGAAAGGGAGTTCTTAGAGAACTACTCTCCAATGAAGAACGCACCATCTCCAACGAAGAGCGAGGACGACGCTCGAGCCCGGGATCGACGGTGTGTGACAGGCGCAATGTACGACGCCATCTTCGAATTCTTCCTCAGGTCAACAAACAACGAACTCGAGGTAGGGGGATTTGAGTTATTTTAAATATGAGATTAAACCTCTATTCTTCATCATTCAAATTTCTGGATTGGTGTGCCAAATGTTATCTCCATGACGAGGAGGGTTCGGACCACATGAACACGGCCCGACCCTCCCCCTTTTGTTGATCTTATTTATTTTATTAACGATGGTGGAAGACCGCGGGAGAAGCCGACGGCGCAAGGGCCACCGGACTGCCGGAAGGGTGCGACACCGTCGTGCCATGCAAAGAAAAGCCACGTCCAGGCGGGACGCGGAGAAGCCGGAAGGGTGTGGTGCCATCGCACCGCGCTGGAGAAGAACCGCGGCCATGAGGGCCCTAGAAAACGAAAGAGGCGTGGGGACGCGCCACACCGGAGGTGCAGAACCACGGCTACGGTGGGTCGCGGCACCGTCGTGCCACACCAGAGAGGGACTACGGCCAAAGGTCATGGCGGTCGAAGGAGGGAGGCCGGCTGAGCCAGCCGATGGCGCTCCACAAGGCGGGACCCGAAGGGTCCCGCAGCACCCTGAACCGGTGATAAGCGACTGTTCCTTCGGAAGCCGGGGAAGCGCGACACCCCCCCCCCACCACCACCACCACGGCGTGGCCAACCAGGCCACGCGGCCAGCCGGGTTGGGCCCCACGGCCAGCCGGGCTGGGCCGCCACCGGACTGGGCCACCATTGGGCCGGACCGCCATTGGGCCGGGCCACTCCATCAGACCAGGTCGGACCCGCGGACCGTGTCGAACCCCTATCCGGACCCGTTTAACCTGAAATCAACATTTCATCCTTATTTTGGGCTACAAGTTTCCAAACGACGAACCGGATGCGGCGACGGAAGGCTTAGAGCAGGACAGATCTTTTGGCATACCCCACTTGAGGTTTGGATGCAGTTGGGGTACGGTCGGGTTGGTTTAAACTTAAAAACCAACCGGGCCCCTGGAACAGAAATTCCAATAACTCACAGACCGGGCGTCCGGTTGAGGCACCGTCTGTCGCGTTGGGTTCCTTATGATGAGACAGAACTTTGGGATACATCAACTCGAGACTTCGTGGTAGTTGATGTATCGACACTTGGCTCGAGGATCAGACCCTCCCTGAATCGAGTGTGCTGTGTTCTGGAACCCTTTGGCTGACTGTGACCGAGATGATAGGATCCTACGTGGACCTACTACTATATCGGGATCCTTCGTGGGTTCGACAATGATGACTTCTGTACCAGGATCCTCTGTGGGTTCGACATCGATGACTTCTATACCAGGATCCTCTGTGGGTTTGACAGTGATGACTTCTGTACCGGTATCCTCCGTGGGTTCGATAGTGATGACTTATGTATCGAGATCCTTCGTGGGTTCAACAACACTGATACTGTTCCAGGATCCTACATGGGTTCTACATAGGAGATGATTCAGTGGCTACAACTAATCATCTCTACCGCTCTACATGAGTAGTATACCTATGTGAGTTTAGTCATGTATTTCAGTTGTTATCTTTGAGGTGATTGACTTTACTTACTTTGTGTATTGGGTTGTTCTTAAGCTCAAAAGTTGGAGTCGGACTGTGATTGGTAACTTAGGTATATGTATGAGCATATACCTAAGTAGGATTGGTTGATACTTCGTGATTGTATCTTTCTTTTTGGTTTATCCTTATTGGATATTGTGAGACCTTGAGGGTCCCAGGTTCCATACTGAGTATTGTTATACTCACCCCTACATGAGCTATGCTTGAACCTCGTTGTGTTGGTTGCAGACGACAGACAACGCTGATCGAGGTTGAGAGTTGTAGAGCTGGACAATACCCTGAGGTGGAGCACTTGGCGAGACATACATGGAGTGGACGGACAGACTTGGGGTGTTGAGGAGGCCATCTTTACAGACCCTTTAGGTGGGAATCCTGTAGGACAACTCAATAGTTGTTGTTTTACTTTACTACAATTGTATTAGCTTTTCAGTTGTATTGTACTTTACTGTTGGGATTGTATTTCCAGCCCCTTTACTTTCAGCACCCTCTTTTATATACAGTTTTACTTAGTGTTTTACTTCCAATTGCGTACTTTGTTGTTTTTGTTTACTGTTATAAAGGAAATTCCTTCCCATTTTAGGGATTTACACCTTTGCTGCTAGTCGTCATGTAACGCCCCGACCTCAGTTACCCAGAGTCGGTGCATTATTACATAACATTGGCATGATCACAAGAAAGATCAAATCTCGAAATACTGATTGGTTTAGTAGCCTTGGAAACACTAGATATATTCATAAAGTTTTACATTACATCATAAAGTGAAAAAATACTACAATAACATAATGTCTCCATAGTCCACACTATTATCCCCTCATAATATCCCTGCAGGTCATTCATAACTTACTTCTTCACATCCTGGGAAAAATAAAACATAGAAAAGGGGTGAGCTCAAATGCCCAGTAAGGATAACAATATATCGGGAAATTTCCAAAATAAGTATAAACATTTGAGGCAATTTATAACTAAAACAAAAGCCTTTTAAACTTGAACATTAACATAGTATGGCAAAAGTAAAATGAAATAATTCCATTTACTTATTTACATGGATATTCTACTAATTGAATAATCACATGCAATATCAATAACCACTTTCATAATGATGGAATGCATAATGCCAGACTATCATAACCACATAGCCAAGGCCTCGTGCCAAGACTACAAATAAGATTTTTCCAAGGCCTTGTGCCAAGACACTAGTTTGTCTCATGAGACCTACCGATGCATCGAGGAGCTATAGCGGGCTTCACCCGTCACTTAATAAGTCCAATGCATTCCCATATGAAAAGTTTTAAACATAACATAAACATTCGTATTAAAACTAGCATACGAAATGTTAATACTTTCACCATAAACTATGAATGGTATAAAAATAGAACATCCACAGTCAAACATATCACAAAACCTTCAATAAAATATAGAAGTTTTGTATCATAATAAATCAACTTCAAATAAGCTTAAAATCCATCAAAGGATGTTGACATAGATGAAATCAAAACTATTTGATAGAAATATCTCTTTTCTCGAAATCATTGAAAAGTAACACATTTATAAAGGAAGTAATTTAAAAGAGATTTTTGAATCAAAGTGTCCCATACCACTTTGAAACTTTTGAAAATAAATATCATTTCCAAACCTTCATGTCCACATAAATAAATTCTTAAAATCATTTTGAAAACATGGAAATTAATTAAAAATATTTAGAAAGATAAATCTTTAAAACATTTAAAATTATGATCTTGATAAAGAGTACCTTTCACAAATTCTTAGAATATCCATTTTGAAATCATTTAAAAGTCACATAATTATAAAATAAAACATTTACTTTGAAAATATTTTTATATTATTGTAAGGGAAGCTTTGACAATTTTCTAATGGCGGTAAATAGCCGCACTCGCCGTATAAGTTAAAAAAACATTCTTACATTAAATTTTTCGAAAGGTAAAAAGTACCTTGTTTGGAAAACAACGGAAAGATTCCTTTAAAAAAACATAAGTGTATAAATTACTTTAACCCATATTCTTTGTAAATTGTAAAAATGTTTTGAAATACACTTCGAAGAAACATGGATGTGGATGATAAAGAGATCCTAGTAGATAATTACGTATAAACAACCTCGGATAATGAAGAGATTGTGAAATAAACCCTTACCTTGTACTTTTCCTTGGTTGGGGTAGGTTAACCTCCTGTATAATGGTGAAATAATTGTTATTAAATTATACAATAATCATATACATTAATATGATATCATATATGATCTTTTAACATTGATTTGTTAATAATATCTTAGTATTATCGTTGTTTCTAGTGTTAACTTACTCGTTTTCTTTTATATGTTTTGTTACATAAGACATGTTTGTCATGGATATGTTGTATCTTAATCATATACATAATGATATCAAGTCCTTAGATACTATTATTAATCATAAAATGAGAATTATATTTGAATGGATACGATGGAGAATGAATCTCATCGCGTTCGTGGAGACGGTAGTCCGTACGTACGCATGAGCGACAATATCATTCTTTTGATATTAAAATAATATATAAATGGATGTTATATCATATATACAGAATCATTAACATGTTATATTTATTATTTACATGAGTTACACATCATTATTATACCCATCCAAATAATAATATATTAAATAACAATTACACCACGACGTGGAGACGGTAAGCCGTACGTACGCACATATGGTGACATGTTATTCAAATGGTGGATAGAATACTGAATATGGTTGTAACATATTTATAATAACATCACAGTATATATATTATACTGGAGTTATTATTTTATAATGGTAATAAAAAAGAAAGAAGAAGTGGAAGAAGAAGGGAACTTGGAAAAGGGTGGTGAAATCATTACCTCTTCTTCAGGTTCTTCCTTTTGATTTGATCAAAAGGGCTCCATAGGTTGGCTTTCTGATCAAACTAAGGCCTCTAGGTTGTAGTGAGAGAAGTTGGGAGAGTATTTGGGAAGAGTTTTTCCGAACCAAAAGGCTTTGAAGGTGTGAAGAAATGAGAAGGAGGAGTGTCCTTTTATAAGAGGGGTGAGGGGCACCTTTGGAAAAGCTAGAAATATTAATTTATAATAAATTCATATTCGGTTTCTAATGGATCAAAAGTTTATTATTTAAATTTTAAGGTGGGTATGGGTCGAAAAAAACTCAACCAATAGAATTTAGACAGGTTTGGGTCATTATATTAACCTTATCTTTAAGTATTAACTCTTAGTTAATTAGTTTCACTTTTACAATGTCTCTTTGTATTTTTATATAATATGGTTAATAAACTTACTATATACATACAAGAGACCCCCAAGTGGTACATTAATG
Source organism: Viscum album (assembly GCA_963277665.1). Lineage (NCBI taxonomy): Eukaryota > Viridiplantae > Streptophyta > Magnoliopsida > Santalales > Viscaceae > Viscum > Viscum album. Next base: position 1,663,130,600 of record OY728143.1, on the reverse strand, counting down.
ATACACCTATAATGATATAAGTCTCTTGGCCGAACCTTAGATTTTTAGGAATTTAATATCAATTAATAATATAATATTTGTTTTAAATACTCTTTTATGTCAATTTTGACACTGTTCAATAGTTGATTTTTGTGAAACTCATAACAGAATGATTACTTCGAAAAAATTTAAATAAATCATTCCTAACATGTCATATTAACTTATAAAATTAGTGTAATTCATAAAAAGTCTCAAATTATATTTATTTTTGTATTTATAATATCAATTATTTTAATTTTTCACTATTATGGTAATTACTGAATCATCATTGTGTCATAACTAAATTAAATTATTTAATGTCTAAAAATTATAAATAAAATATAATTATGTATTAAATATTTTTATCTTTCTAATTAATATTTATAGTCGAAAATACAACATATATAACCCTATGTAAAAATTGTTTTTCTAAAAGATATATGCTTGAGTCATTTTTGTATTCATTTTAACTTAATTAAAATAAAGTGTCCCTATCACCTACAAGTGGATCCATGGGGTCCCAAAATCGACCCAAATATGTCTATGGTTGAACATGTATCAACCAATAAGGTTAGGAAAAGTTTTAGGGTAATTTAGTATTATTATAATACTATTTTTTAACCCTTATTTACCGGATTTACCCTTAACCATGGTAAATAAAATATTTACCGCAGTAATTATTCAAAATGTCTAAAAATAAAAGTTACCGATTTACACAATTTGAACATCCTGATTCCAAATATGGAATACATTTTTCAAAATTCAAAACACAGAAGTGGCAGAAATTAATTTAAAATTAATTCCCGTTGTTAAAACAAAAAGCGTGTTTTTAAGAGATAACAACTATCAAAAGATTGACACTTGTTTATGTCCGGTTTAATTGTAAAATTATGTCCAATGACCAACATTATATTAAATGGTAAAAATATATTATAAATATACTTTAAACCACTCAAATCCATAATTTATCACTATTAATTATTTTGATTAAAAAAGTTATTTTTAATTAAAATTTAGTAATTTTCACTATTCATCAAAATATGAAAGTTATCCGAAAAGTACCAAAATTTCACCTTAGGCTAAATTCGATACTCAGAATCCAAAAATGAAGTCCATTTTGAGAGATAAAATTTCTAAAATTTTAAAAGGTAGGTATTAATATTCATAACGGCTAGTTTGATTTGTTGTGGTGTGTTAGAATCTCGAAGTTGTGTACAATGCACGCCATTGCATTATTCAAAGGAAAGCGTACCGTGGAAGCTTGGGATGTTTCATTTTAAATTTTTTGATGTCCCCATTTAGTCAAAAAGTTCAAAATATTGTATTTAAAAAGGTTTCACTATTAAAAGTTGATAAAAGTGCAATACTGAAAATGAATCTGTTCTTGCATTATGTCTAAGAAACTCATAATATGTATTCTAAAATTATAAGGATTATATAAAGTTTAAAATTTAGTTAATACTATTCATAACCCCTTTTTAATGGCTATTTTGATAATTCATGGTATGATTGAACTCGGTGTTGCGTGTAGTGCAAGTTATTGAATTATTTTGAAGAAATAACACACTATGAAATCTTAGGGTGTTACATTCTCCCCTCCTTCAATAAATTGCGTCCTCGCAATTTTAAATTGTTCTTAGAAAATAAAAGGTTGAAAATAGAAAATATATTTGTGGGAAAACCCACATCGGAAATTGGGTTACTAAAATTTAGTCTTAATATGAGGAAAAGAGAAATGAAAGGGTCACCACCAAATTATGATATCGATTAGGAGAACATTGGTGGCAATTAGAGACATATAATTGGAGGAAAAACGTAAATATTTATAGGTAGTGATTGAGGTCATCAATCAAAAACAAGTATAAAATTGAGGTTCTTAAATTCATCAATCTATGATGATTTGAAATACCATCGGTTCAACAGAACATAGGGTATTGGGATAACACATTTTTGACGTTTCAAAATATCTTAGTTGAAATCCCACATCGAAAAATGAATTAATGAGGCCTCTATTTAAAATCAAGAGTGGAAAGTATGAACATTACCGAAAATAACACATACTAGGGTTCCATGTAGGAAAATATGGATATGGAAGAGAAATATAACCATCAATTATCTGATGGAGAGTGGTAGAGAACATGGCTATGAAAAGTCCAACAATCCCAAATCCATAAATTAGTGATGATTTAAGGTACCATCTAGGACAACATTTTTGTTCTAAGTTCATTTTCTTAATGTTGAGGAATTTATTTATGAGATTGGCTAAGATTATAAGGAGATATACTTACTTTATAATTAGAGTTTTATCCATTAATAAATTTCTACCACAAACTCATCTTTCACTTTAAAAGATAATAGAACGTAAAAAAAATTCTACTTATACTATTCGTACAGGGTTCCAAAATAAACGAATTTATAATTCATCTACCAGATATTTTAAAAAAACTATATTATTTAATCCAGGACATCTCATGGGCCAGTGGTAGGTGATACACCCTTGTTGCCCTTCGGTTACAGGTTCAAGTCTCGCGGCCTTGCTGGACGCGACGGGTTGCCGCCCGACCTTCGGGTTGTCCTTTTATGGCAATCCAAAATAATCCAAACTAGAACTATCCAAAATAATTCTGTCCAAACTCAAAGTCCAACATTTATAAGGAAGTTAAACATAATGTAGATACTTTTTACCCCGTAATAGCATATGAATACCTTCATCATGTATTCTTTTAATACACTGAAACATCCTGAATTACCATATTCCTTATTGATTACATTCATGCTCCCTTATTCCATATAGAATGTTGGATATACTCCATCAATCCAAAAATGTTTTAAACCCCAACAATGATGGAATATACAAATCATTAATCAATTTCAAGGTAGTCAAGAATATCCAATATAATTTATCCAAAACAATAATGTATTATTCCAAAATCACTACCTCGGTATCAGAACTATATTATGGTTTATCATTCTCTCAACCATATATTTTCCAAAAATTTATCCTTCTATGGAGTCACTTTTCTTTGTTCCACACAATCTCAAGTCCTTAATGAAATAGTACTGCAGTACAATCCTTATATACTTCATAATTATTATAACAAGTACATTGTTGATACAACACTCAATTGACATAATCAACATAAGAACTCAAATAATTCCTCTTCATCTGTGGTAGTATCATAACTTGATTATTATCCAATAGCATCATTTGTGGCATGGTTTGATGACTGGGACATAGGTTCGCGTAGTTTCCAAACTCCTTGCAAATGAATCATTGTACATTTGAAACCATTTTCTTACCCTTGCAGTCACGTACTTTGTGCCCTTTTACTACACACTTATAACAAACTCTCATTCCTTTCAGACAAGTTCCAAGGTGTTTCTTCCCACAGTTATCACATATGGGAAAAGTATTCTTTTCCCTCTTCCCTTTATCCATCTTTTTCTCTTACGTCCTTTTCTTCTCTTGCTTCCCTTCAAAGCCATATGACTCAGTAAAATCTATACTTATCTTATCAACACATGATATTATTTCTTCATATGATGATAATACATGGGAGACTATTTCTCTTATAAATTCTGGCTTAAGACCATGACAGATATGATCCTTCTTTCTCTTTGGATTATGTGCATTGTTGGAGTTATCATTCCTTCTACTGGGTGCCATTTCTAAACAATGGCATACACTATATTAGTTTATGAATAACAATACCTAATCCCAAACTTGTAAAACACATAACATAAATTAAATAGTTTATGGATATAATCCATAATCATAAAAATGTCTTCTTTGAGGAAGTATATACTCATAAACACTTAATAATGGTTTGTAAAGAAAATGAGAATTATCCTAAGCATATCCCCCGGGAGTGTCGTAACCAAGAGTGCAGCAAGGCCCGTTGTCGTGCACCAGTTCCCGTTCGAGTCTAGATCAAAGCGGTTTTTTCAGGTTTTACCCCTAGGTACATCTGTGTCAGAGCCTCCTCTACCTGCTCGTATCCAGACAGGGATGTATTGCTCGGAAAACTCAAAAAATCTCTACAATATCAAAATTCTAGGAAGTTCTTCTATACTAATCCTCAAGGTTCATCTTAGGTCTATGTGCTCTAATCAGATTTTACCTAAATCTAGTTTCCAAGGTTTGTACTAAACTTCCTCTGATACCAACTATAACGCCCCGACCCCAGTTACCCAGAGTCGGTGCATTATTACATAACATTGGCCTGATCACAAGAAAGATCAAATCTTGAACAACTGATTGGTTTAGTAGCCTTGGAAACACTAGATATATTCATAAAGTTTTACATTACATCATAAAGTGAAAAACTACTACAACAACATAATGTATCCATAGTCCACACTATTATCCCCTCATAATATCCCTGCAGGTCATTCATAACTTAATTCTTCACATCCTGGGAAAAATAAAACATAGAAAAGGGGTGAGCTCAAATGCCCAGTAAGGATAACAATATATCGGGAACTTTCCAAAATAAGCATAAACATTTGAGGCAATGTATAACTAAAACAAAAGCCTTTTAAACTTGAACTTTAACATAGTATGGAAAAAGTAAAATGAAATAATGCCATTTACTTATTTACATGGATATTATACTAATCTAATAATCACATTCAATATCAATAACCACTTTCATAATGATGGAATGCATAATTCCAGACTATCATACGAAATGTCAATACTTTCACCATAAACTATGAATGGTATAAAAATAGCACATCCACAGTCAAACATATCACAAAACATTCAATAAAATATAGAAGTTTTGTATCATAATAAATCAACTTCAAATAAGCTTAAAATCCATCAAAGGATGCTGACATAGAAGAAATCAAAACTATTTGAGAGAAATATCTCTTTTCTCGAAATCATTGAAAAGTCACACATTTATAAAGGAAGTAATTTAAAAGAGATTTTTGAATCAAAGTGTCCCATACCACTTTGAAACTTTTGAAAAGAAATATCATTTCCAAACCTTCATGTCCATATAAATAAATTCTTAAAATCATTTTGAAAACATTGACATTAATTAAAAATATTTAGAAATATAAATCTTTAAAACATTTAAAATTATGATCTTGATAAAGAGTAGTTTTCACAAATTCTTAATATATCCATTTTGAAATCATTTAAAAGTCACATAATTATAAAATAAAACATTTACTTTGAAAATATTCTTATATGCTTGTAAGGGAAGATTTGACAATTTTATAATGGCGGTAAATAGCCGCACCCGCCGTATAAGTTAAAAAAAACATTCTTACCTTAAATTTGTTGAAAGGTAAAAAGTAACTTGTTTGGAAAACAACGGAAAGATTCCTTTAAAAACACATAAGTGTATAAATTACTTTAACCCATATTCTTTGTAAATTGTAAAAATGTTTTGAAATACACTTCGAAGAAACATGGATGTGGATGATAAAGAGATCCCATTAGATAATTACGTATAAACAACCTCGGATAATGAAGAGATTGTGAAATAAACCCTTACCTTGTACTTTTACTTGGTTAGGGTAGGTTAACCTCGTGTATAATGGTGAAATAATTGTTATTAAATTATACAAGAATAATATACATTAATATGATATCATATATGATCTTTTAACATTGATTTTTTAATAATATCTTAGTATTATCGTTGTTTCTGGTGTTAACTTACTCGTTTTCTTTTATAAGTTTTGTTACGTAAGCCATGTTCTTAATGGATAGGTTGTATATTAATAATATACATAATGATATCCAGTCCTTATATACTATTATTAATCATCAAATGAGAATTATATTTGAATGGATACGATGGAGAATGAATCTCATCGCGTTCGTGGAGACGGTAGTCCGTACGTACGCACGGGCGACAATATCATTCTTTTGATATTAAAATAATATATAAATGGATGGTATATCATATATACAGAATTATTAAAATTTAATATTTATTATTTACATGATTTACACATCATTATTATACTCATCCAAATAATAATATATTGAATAACAATTACACCACGACGTGGAGACGGTAAGCCGTACGTACGCACGTATGGTGACATGTTATTCAAAGGGTGGATAGAATACTGAATATGGTTGTAACATATTTATAATAAAATCACAGTATATATATGATACTGGAGTTATTATTTTATAATGGTAATAACAAAGAAAGAAGAAGTGGAAGAAGAAGGGAACTTGGAAAAGGGTGGTGAAATCATTACCTCTTCTTCGGGTTCTTCCTTTTGATTTGATCAAAAGGGCTCCTTAGGTTGGCTTTCTGATCAAACTAAGACCTCTAGGTTGTATTGAGGGAAGTTGGGAGAGTATTTGGGTAGAGTTTGGCTGAACCAAAAGGCTTTGAAGGTGTGAATAAATGAGAAGGAGGAGTTCCCTTTTATAAGAGGGGTGAGGGGCACCTTTGGAAAATCTAGAAATATTAATTTATAATAAATTCATATTCGGTTTCTAATGGCTCCAAAGTTTATTATTTAAATTTTAAGGTGGGGATGGGTCGAAAACAACTCAACCAATATAATTTAGACAGGTTTGGGTCATTATATTAACCTTATCTTCAAGTATTACCTCTTAGTTAATTAGTTTCACTTTTACAATGTCTCTTTGTATTTTTATATAATATGGTTAATAAACTTACTATATACATGCAAGAGACTCCAAAGTGGTCCATTAATGATACATATATAATTATATAAGTCTCTTGTCCGAACCTTAGATTTTTAGGAATTTAATATCAATTAATAATATAATATTTGTTTTAAAAACTCTTTTATGTCAATTTTGACACTATGCAATAGTTGATTTTTTTGAAACTCATAACAGAATGATTACTTAGAAAAAATTTCATTAAATCATTCCTAACATGTCATATTAACTTATAAAATTAGTTTAATTCATAAAAAGTCTCAAATTATATTTATTTGTGTATTTATAATATCAATTATTTTAATTTTTCACTATTATGGTAATTACTGCATCATCATTGTGTCATAAATAAATTAAATTATTTAATGTCTAAAAATTATAAACAAAATATAATTATGTAGGAAATATTTTTATCTTTCTAATTAATATTTATAGTCGAAAATACAACATATATAACCCTATGTAAAAATTGTTTTGCTAAAAGATATATGCTTTTGTCATTTTTTGTATTCATTTTAACTTAATTAAAATAAAGTGTCCCTATCACCTACAAGTGGATCCATGGGGTCCCAAAATCGACCCAAAGATGCCTATGGTCGAACATGTATCAACCAATAAGGTTAGGACACGTTTTAGGGTAATTTATTATTATTATAATATTATTTTTTAACCCTTATTTACCGGATTTACCCATGACCATGGTAAATAAAATATTTACCGCAGTAATTATTCAAAATGTCTAAAAATAAAAGTTACCTATTTACACAATTTGAACATCCTGATTCCAAATATGGAATCCATTTTTCAAAATTCAAAACACAGAAGTGGCAGAAATTAATTTAAAATCAATTCCCGTTGTTAAAATAAAAAGCGTGTTTTTAAGAGATAATAACTATCGAAAGATTGGAACTTGTTTATGTCCGGTTTAATTGTAAAATTATGTCCAATGACCAAAATTATATTAAATGGTAAAAATATATTCTAAATATACTTTAAAACCACTCAAATCCATAATTTATCACTATTAATTATTTTTATTAAAAAAGTTTTTTTTAATTAAAATTTAGTAATTTTCACTATTCATCAAAATATGAAAGTTATCCGAAAAGTACAAAAATTTCACCTTAGGCTAAATTCGATACTCCGAATCCAAAAATGAAGTCCATTTTGAGAGATAAAATTTCTAAAATTTTTAAAGGTAGTTATTAATATTCATAACGGCTAGTTTGATTGGTTGTGGTGTGTTAGAATCTCGAAGTTGCATACAATGCATGCCATTGCATTATTCAAAGGAAAGCATACCGTGGAAGCTTGGGATGTTTCATTTTAAATTTTTTGATGTCCCCATTTAGTCAAAAAGTTTAAAATATTGTATTTAAAAAGGTTTCACTATTAAAAGTTGATAAAAGTGCAATACTGAAAATGAATCTGTTCTTGCATTATGTCTAAGAAACTCATAATATGGATTCTAAAATTATAAGGATTATATAAAGTTTAAAATTTAGTTAATACTATTCATAACCTCTTTTGAATGGCTATTTTGGTAAGTCATGGTGTGATTGAACTTGGTGTTGCGTGTAGTGCAAGTTATTGAATTATTTTTAAGAAATAACACATTATGAAATCTTGGGGTGTTACACGTCAGCCCCTGGTCTATGGAAGGCGGTCTTGGGGTAGTCACGATACGGGCCCTGGGGGACGGGTCGTGACATGAACATCTACATAAAACAAGCTTAATGGAAGTTTCAATTGATATTTGGACTTAGAAGTAGTTAAAATCTAAGTGGTACCATTTACTTCACATTTTTTTATTCTTATAAGAATACCCCCTCATCTTTCTAAGTCCTTTTCAGTGTAAGTTTTTATATTATAGGAATATCTTATATATGGAAATTTCATGTAACAATATATTATTTATTCATAATTATCTAACTTAGTAAATATTATTATATGAAACTCTATAATTAATTCTTATGAATTCAATCTAACATTATGTAAATAAAATATTTCATTTTATGAATTAACTCTTATGATTTTTGAGTTACTCTTATAATTTATTAGTTTTTGAAAATTTGAAACATTTCTAATTAACCCTTGGGAAAGGGATGGTTTTTGTTTATCATTTTGCATGAGTCTATTCTTTCATTCATCAGAAGATAATAAAATCTATTGAATACATTCTCCAAAACCATATTTATGTGAACAAGATAATCCATAGGCATTAGAAGATAACACATTGAAGGTTTATTCTTTTCATTTTTATAATTTTTTGACTATATTTACTGATTCACTATATTTTAAAATAATATAAATGCATCCTAATTACTTTTTTTATTTCAGTAGGTGTGAGTAATGAAACTTAGATGAAAAAAATGTAAATTATGAGAGGATGAATTTACTCTTATGAATATATTGTATATCTCAACAAGTATTATATTTATGGAAATTATGGGAAGTTTTTATTTTTTTAACAACCAAAATTATTCTGAATTTATTTTTTCTATCTATCTCCTCTTTTATTTTTTTTCTTTTTTAAAATCATAGTGGGAGGGATTTTAGAAATGAAAAAAATTGAAAATTTTCTAGCAAGTTTTCATTTATTTTATTAAGAGGGTGGATAATTCAAAGGGGTATGGTTTTTATTTAAGTGTGATATTTTTTACTACTAACCCTATGTGTTTCTTGAGGGGTATTTATATCAAAGGGAACTTTTATTAGAAATTATAGGATTTTTTAGTTTTTTCTATCAAACTTACTTTTACATGAGTTTTCATGTGTTTTTTTTATTTCAAAAAAAGGGAATATTTTTTGGTCAAATGAATTTTTTGATTCATTTATTTTGAATATCAAAATAAACTTCAATTTAATTTTGAGATAAATTCAATATTTGTTTTGTTTTATTTTTGTGTAGTAGTAAATTTTAATTTTCCTAAGTTTTACTAAACTGAAGAGATTAATCACATTACTAGAACTTATTAAAGATGCATTGAACACTATGATGGACGGTCTATTAACTTCATAAAAATAAAGAGTTATTTTCATTAATTGAAGATAAATCTTATGAAGATGTTATAATTGAAACTGAATAAATAGAAATGTTATAGTTATAGTTTAATACAATTGTTGGAACCAAAATTTGGGAAGGGGAGAAGAAAATGTGAATCCCTTTGAGATGCCTCATGAAGCTCGTCCACGGAGCCCCATAGCACCGCGGCCGGCGTGAAGCTCACCCTCTAAGAAGCCACCACGGAGCAAGGAGGAGGGAGGCTCCACGAACCAGATTGATATTTGTAAATTGACTATAGAGCAAGGAGGTGGGAGGCTTCGCGAATCGGATTGATGTTTGCGAAACCGCCACAAAGAAAGGAGGTGGGAGGATCCATGAACCTAATTGACGTTTGCGAAGCCACCACGGAGAAAGGAGGCAAGAGGCTCTACAGTTATGATAAAATTCCTTGTGTCTTCACACCAGGAAACCTCTGCTTCACGGTGCCTCTTACCTATAAATACCAACCTCCCCTCGATCCAAAAAGATGGATCCTCTGACCTTTCGCCTTGTTAGCTCTCCAATCGCGAAGAAATTTCTGCACTGCGAACCATGAGCTCTTCAAGGTACTTTAGCATCGCAAAGTGCCTTCCCTTTTCTTAAATTCAACCCCTCTTCAATGGGGGATGCCTTTTGTGGAGCCCACGGGTCTTCGTGAAGGAAGGGGATCCCCAAGGTGACTCGGGTCTTTGCGGAGTGCTTATGCTTCACGTATTACCCTCCGTGCACATGTAACCCACATGCTAAGGTAGGGTCACTATTCTTTGCAAAGCACATTGCTTTGTAATTCTACGCGTCGTAGGGAACCCTTGATTTGTGAAGCAATGCTCTGAGAAAGACTTTTCACTTCGTGAAGCACCATCCATATGCACCTGTGACCTATGCCTAGGCTAGGCCACTTCACTTCGCGAAGCATACCCCATTGCAAATCCCCTCCACTACATGGATCACCATAGATTCATGAGGCTTCTACCTGTGAACCCCTTTGCTCCGCAAGTCCTTTTCCTATGCAACCCTCCAGGTTTGCACGAAGTGATTTCAAAGTGCCTTGGGCGGTGCTTCCCGTTGTGTTGCTTCGCCTCATGCTTCTTCGCATAGGCATGGTAACGACTATTACTTCTTTGCATAAACACGCTAATGTGGACCCCTCATTAGATCATTCCACGAAACCCCATAACCACGACATTGATGATGCCTTCCCTCACCCAAGGGAGAGTAGGTATCAGTTATGTAAGTCCTAGTGGGTTCCGAGTGAACTAACCTCATCCGAGTTACAAGATGTTAAACTACCAAACACCATCATCCCCAACACATGACATTAAACTATAGTCTCGCCCCGTGCATTATACACAGAATGCCCCGTCTTGGACATTCTCTATGCCCAATCGTCTCCATGGGAGTAAAATCTTCCTCACATGGAATGAGATCCTCTTTACTAGAGTGGCATCTGTCTGTGAGGGAAGGGAAACCACCTTGGTTTAAGTCCCTAGCCTTTCTTGTGGGAGGTAGCATCCCTGATCCTCCTATCTTCTTCCTGGCCAAAGACCAGAGAGGGGGGATGGGCACCGAAACCCTCTTCTCTTACGTGCCAAATCCCTCTCCCGCTGGGCTTTGTCTCCACTTGGTCCTCCACCCTAGATTAAGTCCCAATATCCATCTCCAGGGGATGTTAGCCACGTGTAAGCCCCTATTTCCTCTTTGGGACACTAACCATGTGTAAGCCTCATTCCACTTCCCATGGACACACCTTTCGTGACATGATCGTTAGGTCTTTGCTTCCTCTTGTTTCTCACACCGAGCATGACTCGCGTGGGATGAGATTAAGCATCAACTATGACATTCTCTCCGGGAAGCCTAGGGTGTAAGCCCCAACACCTCGCCCAAACTACATTGAATTTTATCGGCAAGGTACATAGGACACCTCCCTGAGGTTCAATCCCAATAACCATTGCTCCTGACCTCCTTCACATCGGTTCGCCAACACCAATCTGAACTACGTGGACTTTGATCCTTGCCAAGGCAAGGTACGTAAGAAGCCTCTCTGAGGTTCAATCCCAACAACCATTGGTCCCAACTGTCTTCACGTTGGTTTTCCAACCCCAATTCGAACTACGTGTACTTTGATCCTTTCCAAGGCAAGGTACGTAGGACACCCCCCTGAGGTTCAATCCCAACAACCATTGGTCCCAACCGCCTTCACATCAATTTTCCAACACCAATCCGAACTACATGGACTTTGATTCTTGTCAAGGAAAGGTATGTAAGACACCTCCCTGAGGTTCAAGCCCAACAACCATTGGTCCTGACCACCTTCGCATCAGTTCACCAACATCAATCCAAACTACATGGAATTTGATCCTTGCCAAGGAAAGGTATGTAGGAAACCTCCCTGAGGTTCAATCCCAACAACCATTGGTCCCAACCACCTTCACATTGGTTCTCCAACACCAATACAAACTATGTGTACTTTGATCCTTGCCAAGGCAAGGTATGTAGGACACCTCCCTAAGGTTCAAGCCCAACAACTATTGGTCCCAACCGCCTTCACGTTGGTTCTCCAACACCTCTTCCAAACTATATGGACTTTTATCCTTACTATGGAAAGGTACATAGGACACGTCCCTAAGGTTCAATCCCAACACCCATTGGTTATGACCCCCTTCGTGTCAGTTTACCATCACTTTTTGAACTATGTGGACTTTGATCCTTGACAAGGAAAGGTACATATGAAGCCTCCTTGAGGTTCAAGACCAAGACCCATCAGTCCCAACTACTTCATGTTGGTCCTCCCTCGTCCTGCATGACGTTAAAATGTATGCCCCTTTTTGTCCTGCATGACACTTAACTATCCCCCGATCAGCGGTAATCCATTGTCAACCCCAATCCAGCGGTAAACCGTTGTCATCCCCTTAGTTGGGACACACATCTTTGGTCCACCCCAGTGGCGTCAGACCAACCCGGGCTACTAACCACGTGTAATTCCCAGTATATTATCCGGTCACTATCCTCTGTGAACTCCCTAATTCTACGCCCCCCATATTGAACTATGTGGACTTTGATCCTTTCCAAGGCAAGGTACATAAGAAGCCTCCCTGAGGTTCAATCCCATCACCCATGTCTCATCCTGGTCTTTCCCTTGAGCCAATGTGTTTCAGGAAAGTCATGCCCCCAACCCGGAGGTTCCACTTCTTCTGGGACCCCTTCATACGGGCTACCTCCTTAGGTGTCCCATCACCCCGCTGAACTACATGGGCTTTGATTCTCTACCATAGGGATATGTAGGAAGTCTATTCGAGGCTCAAGCCCAATAAAACCATCACCTTCACGATGGTTCCATCTCATTCCCCTAACACTTTATTCAACTCTCCATCATCTATCCCGATTCTTACCCGGGCCGCCACATCCTGGTGAGATCACGACAATTCACCTCTTCACTGCTCTTAACAGCAACCGGGAAACTAACCATGCGTTATTCCCAGCATCAGTGTTCCCTATAGGGGTTTCACCCATCTGATCCACTCCTGTCAGTGTTCTGATCAGTTCAATCCATATCTGCTAGATGCTAAACTCATGGCATACCCTATGTTAAACATGGTAAGTTGAGGAAAACTTCAGAGAGATTCCTATGGCATATAATTCCATGCATTCAATGTGGGATTACTCAGGCTTTCGTACCCTCGATATGCCCTATAATAAGGGGAAGAAACCTAGATGTGCCAGTGTTCTAACGTCCAAACATGCCCGGGATGTCCAACGTAACTACTCCCCCGGCCGAAGGTTGCTGCCCTAACCAGACCCCTTGGAATGTCCTGACAGAAGCAATGTAATTAACCAGAGTCCATGAAGATATGACACTAGGAAGAGTTTTACGAACAACGTCTTAAGTCTATAATGGAGACCCGGACTAGGTAACGAGTTCCAAGGAGGAATCCATAGAAGGAGGAACTGGAATCCCATCATCTTGTTTTGATCAAGGATCAAACATCCCTGAATAAGAGATGGATGTTGCCGACCTTTGGAAAGTGGGGAGTGTGAGGAAACAAATGGCGCATCCTCACCCCCAATAGCTGAATACACACGCCCCAGCGAAAGGGTCAGAAATAGAAATGGTGAACTCGACGTGAATTTGTTCTCGTCAATGTGGAGATTAGTAGAGTTCGAGACATCAATGGATTAGCATGTAACCAGATCTAGTTATCCAGCGTCGGGTCCCACCAAGAAAATAACAGACCTGGCATGAAACTCACTAGAAGTCGGGGCAGTTAAAACATTGTACACCTCGATCTATGACGTTGTCAACGTGAATCCTTCTAACCATCCATGGAAGACGGAATGAAGTTGGGGGCATTGGATGTAGATTTCCTTGTTTCAGCACTAATGGTTTAATCTCCCTGCCTTATAGGACCCAAGCTTCCACAACAAGAAACTAATCACCGCCCTTCCACCGACACAGGCGCAGGGTTAGCGCTAAGGTAGCAATCCTGCGTGGCTCCACCACTTCTGTGACAGCTTCCACAACCATAGCTGTTGGGCGCCCATTCCCCATATCCCCTTATGAGTTCATTCAATGAAGTGTGATAAGTGAACTCATCTGCCGATACGAGGAGGAGGGGATTATCCCAACTCAAGATATGCCCCGTTAGGATTTAGAGGCGTTTGTGCCTCATTTCCACCGCTTCCCCCAAGGGCTACAAAGAGAGCCAATACTCCCCACTCTAATGTACAACCCTTTCAGGAGCCTCTCCCTAGAACATTTCGATGACTCACTCCCCTACGCCGATGAGGTTGGGGATGTCCGGGACATCCTGGCTAGGATCCCGTTTCAGGGGTTCCCAAGGAGGGACCCCACCAGGTCATGTTAGAATTGTCACCTGGTCCCATGAGTTGAGGAGCGGGTATGCTATGCGCCTGCACCGTCGCCCCCAGTCCAGCTGACCTAACGCCAGTGTCAAGCGCATGCTGAGGAGGACACTCGCCAAGGGGCATCAACGTCAGCAACTACCATGGCTCAAGCCACTGCCGATGTATAAAATCAACCCCCTATCTATGTTTAGTAATGGAACTCATATACCCAACCCGGATTGAGACCCCAAATGCCCATGGGAAGGCTGGGTCAACTCTCCTAGTTGACGGCGCAGGTAGTGCCAACCGCGAGCCGACCCGCGACAACATCACCCAGTACGGAGGTCATCCCTGTACCACCTCCATTGAGAACACAGGTCCTACATGATTCCAATCTTGTCATGGAGGTACAACTTATGACACCTTCAATACGAATGAGGGTCCTCCCAACAGTAGTGACACTCAGTACAGAATCCTCTTCCACGCCCGTGACATCGGGTATGGGGTTCTTCTTCCTGTCAAAGGTTGTCGATGCGGAGATGTTATGAATCCAGTCAATCTTAAATGTGGGGGCCTTCACCAAGTCCTTACAGCAGCTGGAAAAGGTCGTCCTCGCCTCAAAAATCATAGGAGTGAAGGTTAGCCTTGCTTCATTGGCACCCAGCATGGAGGTCCTACCCGTGTTCGGCTTGACCCGCATGAGGACCCTCCTCGCGCTGACACTACCAGGGGAAACAAACATGGGGGTCCTACCCATGCTCCTACCAGCTCTAGCAGAGTTCGTACCCACTCCAACACTTTCCACGAAGATTCCCTATACACATCAGTTAGTGGACACAGAGGTCCTCCCCACGTTCCCTTTGATATCTTTCTAGGTGCTCCTCGCACCCCATCTCACTCAGGTAGAAATTATCTCCACCCCAGCACCAGTACGGTCAAAGGTCCTCCTCATGCCAGAAATCTACCCTGTCCCAAAGAACCATCCCGAGGTAGGAGGGCGGGTCGTTGCTGCCATAACAAGAATACTGAGAAGATTCAGACTGAGATTAAACTAGTCTGCTTCTCAGATTCTGAGGCGGAATACGACTTAGCGAGGACCTATCGCCTAGATCCTCCATGTCAAGGGTCAGGGTAGGAACAAGGCACATCAGCCTCATACTTCTATAATTTGAGGTCCATCAGATTCCTGCCTCCCTCTGCAGGCACATCTAGGGGGACGAAAATTTGGTAGCTCCATAGGTTCAGGCCATGCAATCGCCACCATCATCACCAAAAGAACTCTCTATCTCAACCAGAGATCACACAGAGCTATTCTGGGGACCAATGGAAGATTAGCAGCAGCATGTTCCATCACCAGTATCCATAGTCCCTATGCTAGAAACGGTGGTAGTAATCCCATATTACCACCATATGGTGGCCAAGTCACTGCACTCTTTGGAGGATAGCCCGATATGCGATGGTTTTTCAGCTCGCTCGTCGTTTTCTCCCCCATCTAGCCTACCATCCCAGTGGTCTGATTCAGGACCGCTACCGGTTCTCCAGCCTTCTCCAGTTGACAAGTGGGGAAATGAAGAGCCATACCCTGAATTTGGACCAAGGAGCTTGTGGGATATTCTCATAGAAGGCCATTTCCCAGAGATGTTTTGGCCAGTTGTAGTGCCAAATTTCAGGGCACTAGAAGCACTCACCTAGGAGGAGGTTGGATGCTTTCTCTAGACCCTCTGGGAGACTTATTTTTGTCTTCTTCATTGACGAGTGGCCTACCCCTAGAGTTAGGTGCACTTTAAAGACATTTACCAACACTTTAATTTGGTTGATTTGGCCACACTTCCCATGGCCCAGTGCCCTGAGTCACTAGCCCACCATAGGACCCTCCAACAATGATGTGTACAGATTTTTAAAGTACTCCACAGGATAATTAAGGAGGCTTCCCACCACGTGCAGATCTATGGAAGGGGGTAGTACGCAGCCCTCCATTTCAGTTCTATCCGGTGCCATCCCGATTTGCCGGGTGACATACAGGACATGCCTCTAGGAAGGGTCGCGGTTAACATGGTTGACCTGCTGGGGGTGAGAACTAGCAAGATCTTCTTGGATAGGACCTCCCCCCCAAGATATTTTCACACATATTGGATTTTTTGGGAAGGATTACTCGTCAACAGAGGAATATAATGGGTCTTCACATGCCCACTGAGGCGTTGGTCCTTAGCCGAAATCCCAACAAGGGTAAGGAACACCTCGGAGCCGCCAAACCCTCTGCCCCTTCTAGTTCAGTACAAAAGACTGGGGGTGATCTCGGGAAATCTGTATTACGTCAACAACTCACAGAACACAAGATGATGGTCAACGACCTCCTTGTTGAATGCACTGTGCAGTGACGACCAAACTACGGTGATCCTCGGCTGGGGTAGCAAGGGAAGGCACAAATTCCCCTTGGTGAATTGCCTCCAGGTGACCCTGATCATCCTTCCCACCAAGACAAGGTTGAGGCTAGAACTTAGGGAAAGAGGGGTGGTATGTGTCACCAAATCCACTAAAGTGACGAGAAAATCTCCATGATCCATCTCAGATTCCCCTAGCTCCTCCGTAGGTCATCCTGCCAGCCACTCCATGAGCCATCGGGCTTGCTTATCATGTTGAAGAACCTGCCAATGCATTGGTGGTCATTGATCCCCTTCAAGACAGGAACCCCTAGACAGATGATCCAACGACCGCACTCATTTTCCGTCTTGAGGCATTAGAGACTCGACAGGTGGAAATCCCGCTTGATGGCAAGCCTTATCCAGTATGGGTGGATGATATGCCAGCACCCCTGGGTTTCAGAAATCCCACCTTTTCCCCTTTCAATGGGACATGGGACCCGCTACAACATCTGTCCCACTTTATCTCAAGGTGTGGACCCATGTTGGGAACTCTGGCACGGTAGGAGGCCGCCAAACTTCGGTGTTTTGTGCAGACATTGGAAGGGCCAACATTTTTCTGGTATATCCAGCTACCCATCAGATTAGTAGCTGGCTAGGAAGAACTTTGTAGGAAATTTCTCTACTAGTTATGCTCCATCACTTGGAAGATGAGTGTTGCAGACCTCTTCAAGTGCAAATAGAGGCCTGATGAGCGTGTTGTAGAATTTTTCACCTGATGGAAAGGGCTCACATACTCCCTTGTCATACCACTGACTCAGGAGAAATTGCTGACAATGTGTGTAGGGAATGTCAAGACAAAAATGGCCCCTTATCTGATCACCTAGAACCACCATGGGGGATTCTGAGACTTCTCTGATAAGGCCCAGTGCCTAGAAGAATCCTTGCAATAGGCCAGCCATTCATGTCTGTTGCCTCCTGTAATCCCCGTGAGAAGAGCATCTAGGGCCGAGCCCACCATAGTGGCTCAAATAGAGGCTCCCAGATAACTATAATTATTACCTATGGAGCCACCTCCATAGCCTCGTAGGGGCCCTCCACCTCAGGGGCAGCTTTCGGCCCCACAATTCCCACCTCAGAATTGGCAGGTGCCCCGTGTAATGTACTGCCACCACCCAGGCGAGACAACCAGGTTTCACCTCCTCAACAAGATCCTCCATCCCCTCGTTAGGGTCAGGCTCCCAAGTCCCCCTTACCAGATAGGAGGAATCAAACCTACTCGTTCAACAAGGGTCAAGTCCCCTATTATTTCTGTGGTGCCTTGGAATAAGGGATTGTATATTTGCCTGAATGCAGGCGGCCAGAAGAGACAAACCTCACTGATCACCCTAATTACTACCCCTATCACCAGATCTTGGGTAATACCCTCAAATAATGTTATGTGTTTAAATAATGGCTTCAAGAATAGGTGGATAATAACATAGTCCGTTTAGTCCTAGCTCTGGAACATGTGGCATGTGTTTTTGTGAAGCCAGACAGTAGTACTGATAGTGAAGGCAAGTGACATCAGGTTTCTAACCACGAGTCCTAGAAGTATGACAATTGGATGGCTCATAAGACAGTCACCTATTCCCATGGTATTATCTGTGCATGCCTGAATTTATATGAACCTTCAGAAGACGTCGCACCATCCACCACTGGTACTTCTGTGTTAATGGTTCAGTCGTCCTCTTCCCATAAGAGCAAGCACCGATGGCGTAAGGGAAAACAAAGTCCCCTGCCAATGTCATCATAATCCCGTACTCTCGGTGATTTCAAGACCCCAAAGATGGAGGTTCCTCCCAGAATCTATTCAGTAGTGGATTCCTCTTTGAGTGATGGTCAAGGGTACACCTCAGTTAATGCCATAGAGCTAGTAAACCCCTACATGATTTCTGACAGGAAGGAGCGCCAGTCGGATCCTCCCAACGTTCCTATCCACCATCAGCATTGACAAATCCACAACAATAAGGGTCATCAGAGTGCCTCAGTTAGTATTTCTAGGGAGGATGTGCATGCTACTGAAACTAGGTAGTGGGCCCAGCGTAGAGCTCATCACGCACATCCTTTTCATCTTGTGTCATCAGATCCGCCTTTTCCGCCATTTGTGCTGCTTGATCAGGCAGAGCCACATCGACTATGTCGTGATCAGCCATGCTCTTCTATAGACCGGTCTCAATCATCTGGCCCTCATCCAGTGGTCACTCCACAAGCTTCGACTAGTGAGCAGTAGGATATTCTCAGTACAAGTCAGCCACCGGTCTAGCCAGAAGGGCTCACCATACCTCCTATCACAGAGAGACTTCTTGTAAGCAGAATCTTTTTCCTGGCACACAAGTATGATTTCCTCAAATATCCTTCCAACATTACAGAAAGTCTTTCCATACTTGAGGCCATTTTCTAGTCAGCAGATATGTGTGAGGCCCTTGCCAAGGCTTCAAGAATCCCCCTCTAATTTGAGATGGAGGTAGCTGCCGCAGAAGCCTTCCACACTAAGGTGGTCGAGCATGATGAATTCCAGGAAATCATCTCATTATCTAGAGAAGATTAAGGCTGTCACATACAGGGGCACATTTACCCACTATAAATCACCATCCAGTTTAATGGCGTGGAGGTTCGTCGTTGTCTCATCGACACAGGCTCCAGGATAAACCTAATCCTGACTCAGACACTGTGAAAACTGGGGTTGTTTGAGGATGATTTGAGTCCCTTTGACCTAAAAATACATGGTTATGATAGGACAAAACAGAAATCAGTAGGCAAAATCTGCTTGAAGACCCAGTTCAGTGGCCTAGTTTCCAGCACCGTGTTCATGGTTGTTTCATAGGACACTGCTTACAATGAATTTATGGGTAGTTCGTGGCTCCACCTACATGTGACAGTTCCTTCATCGTATCACCAGTGCCTCAAGTACTCCCTTAATGGTCGAGTGGGTGTACTTCAAGGTGACACATCACCATTTTCCTCTTTTGAGTCCCACTATCTAGATGCTGACTATTACAAGAGCAAGGACAAACAGATTTAGGCTAATGAGGTTGAGAACGCTACAGCTATGACCGATCTGTGGACAGATATGGATGAGGCCTATATCTTTCCAATCCACCAATTGGAGGCTACAACCCTGAACATGGGTAAATGATTCTTTTTTCTAGAATGAGGGTGGAGCACATTCCCAAGTTTAAGCGATGTCGAAAGATCACCTCGTACTCCTACCCGAATCAGGCTTGGGTGATCCCAGAGCCTCCTACACCCATAAGGTATCAGGATGTCTGCCCCATAGAAACAGAAATACATCATACTTACTTGTTTCTTCGGGCTGGGATAAACTGGATCAAGCCAATGCACCACTATTGCTTTGATATCATCAAGCATGTCCCCTTAGGCTGAAGACCAGATGGGATCGGATCGACAACCTTCATCACTATGGTTTCGGTAGCACATGAGTCCCCCAATGCAGTTTCCACCACCGCCCAGGCTAGTACCAGCCTTCCATCGGGATCTGTTGAGTCAGAGGAAACTCTTCCCATCAAGGATCCCTCCTCCATAAGTAAAGAAGAGGATTTAGAGGATGCCCCCTACCTTGGAAGAGGGCATCTCCACCACGGTCGATGAATTGGTACAGGTGAACCTCGCTAGGGAGGCAGACCTGAAACCCAAATTGATCAGTGCCACTATGACCCTAGAGGAGCAACAACAGTACATGGACTTCCTCAAACAACACCGTGATTTATTTTCCTAGATTTATGAAGATATTCCAGGACTAGATCCTCAGGTATCCGTCCACCGCCTTGGCCTCCAAGTAAATCACCATGAATTTAAGCAGCCTCCCAGAAAGATGTACCCTTCTCACGGTGTCATGGTCGAGGTAGAAGTTGATAAGCTCATCAGAACCAATTTCATTAAGGATTTATAGTACCCCAAATGGCTAGCCAATATTTTTCCAGTCAAGAAGAAGAGCGGACCGATCAGAGTTTGTATCGACTTCTGATATCTCAACAGTCAGTGTCCGAAGAATGATTTTCCCCTTCCTGTGAAGGCATTATTTATCGATGCTATAGCTGGGTTCCAAGCCCTCTATTTCTTGGATGGGTACTCTGGATATAACCAGATATGAATGGCTCCTGAGGATAAGGACTCTTAGGCCTTCAGGGCACCACAAGGTACTTTCTATTACCAATTCATGCCCATTTGGTTTAAAGAATGTTGGTTCCACCTACCAATAGGCTATTCATCGCATATTTAAGTCGATCATTGAGACATTGGTGGAATTCTATGTGGATGATCTGGTGGTCAAATCTCACCAACATCAAGACCATCTTAAAGACCTTGAGAAAGTGTCTGACTCCCTTTTTTCCCACTACCTAAAGATGAATCCATTGAAGTTCACCTTTAGGGTCACCTCTGGAAAGTTTCTTGGTTTCATTGTCAGATATAGGGGCATCGAGATCAACCTAGAGAAGATCAAGGCCATCAGTCAGATGTCTCCTCCAAGCAACCTCTGGGAGCTTTGAGGTTTCCAAGGACACTTGGCCTACATATGCCGATTCATCACAAATTTGGCTGGAAAGTGTAAGCCCTTTTCCTGACTCATGAAGAAGGGCACTGTCTACAAGTGGGATGAAGAATGTCAAATTTATTTCGAGGAAATCAATCAGTATCTTCTCTAGCCTCTGATTCTAATACCACTTGTCTTCGAAAATCCACTGGTACTTTATGTGACCACACTAGAATGACCTCTCGTCACCCTTATCACCCAGAAAAACAATGAGGGAACTGAGAATAGTATTTATTACCTCGTCTACATACTCCTTGATACAGAGACCAGATACTCCCCTATCGAGAAGAGCCGCCTCGCGCTGGTATTCACAGTACATAAATTATGATATTACTTGCAGCACCACAAGGTACAGCTGGTGTCCTGGGTAGATCCACTGAAGTACATCCTAAACCACCCCATATTGATAGGCTTTCTAGCTCGGTGGGTAGTAATACTTCAATAGTTCAACACCATGTTTGTTCCTCAAAAGGCTATTAAGGGAAAAGTGAGGGAATATTTCCTTGCCACTCATCCAGCTCCCACATACATGTCTCCGAACCGTGATTTTCTTAATGAGGCAATCCTCTCGGTAGACCAAGCCATTCCATGCTGGAAAATTCCCTTTGATGGTGCTTCCCAGAGCCCCACCGGTAGAAGGCTCAATGAACCTAGGATCAAAAGAGTATGCCTGGGTATCGTCTTCATTACCTCAACACAATCCATTCTGCCGTATTCATTCCTGTTGTGAGAGGGTTGAACCAATAATGAGGCGGAGCATTAGACTCTCGTTATTGTCCTTGAGTTGGCCCTTGAGATTGATGTTCCTCATTTTCATGTGAAAGAGGACTCTGAACTAGTCATCAAGAAGATCAATGGTGACTGTTGTTAGAAAGCCAGAGCTTATACCATTATTGGAACACACTCTCCAGCTAATTTCCCAGTTCCCATCCCGACCAGAAGTTACTCATGTCTCTCAATCTCAGAATGGTTGATCTGACACCCATGCCATCCTAGATACATCACTTGCAAAGCCTGAATAGGATAATCTGATTATCCACATGGAATACCAGAGATTTATTGCTCCCTTCACTCCATATGACGATGATAGCCCACAGGTAAGCCACCTTTCCACCGGTGCCTCCATGTCAGGGTCTACAGGTCCCCCAGATGCAGTGATTGAGGTGAATCCCAATTGGAGAACCTCCTTTGTCGAGTATATCCAAAATAGTAATCTCCTGGAGGATCGGGCCGAGAATGAGAGAATTCGACGCTGCACGTTACAGTTTACCCTTCAAGAAAATCATGGTCATGATTAGATCCTCTACAAGCACGGGTTTGATGGAGTTCTCCTCCATTACATTCAATTATTTGAGATTTCTCAAGTCATGCATGAGATTCATGCCAGTTCCTACAGTTCTCATCAGACCAAGCCGAAATTATCTCACCAGATCTGGAGACTGGAGTATTTTTGGCCCTCCATGATCCATGACTACATCGAGTTAGCCAAAAGGTTCCATGCATTAAAAATTCATGCCAACTTTATGAATCGGACACCAGAGCCTCTCCACACTACCAAGTACTCTTGGCCCTTTGCGGTCTGGGAACTTGATGTCATGGGACTATATCCACCAGCGATAGATCGCCAGTCCAGGTTCATCCTGACCGCTACGAATTTCTTTTCCAATTGGGTAGAGGTAGTCCCGCTCAAGGAGGTCAAGGCCCATTTCATCGTTGACTTTGTGAGCTCCAACGTCATTTACCGATTTGGAGTTACTTACACTGTCCTCACTGATAACGGCACAAACTTCCGGGCAGCTGATCTGAAGAAATTTTATGCTAAATACAATATCCATTCTAACCATACCTTCTACTATCATGTGCAATAAAATGGACAGATTGAGGTGTTCAACAAAACCCTCTCTAATGTTCTCCAGAAAATGGTTGGTCAGAACAAGAAGAGTTGGCCGGACAAGCTCCCCAACGCTCTCTGGGATTATTGGACAACGACTCATAATTCCACCTAGGTGACCTCATATTCCCCGATGTATGGAATAGAGGATGCCCTACACATCAAGATTCAGTTTCCATAATTGTGCACAACTCTCTATGATTAGTAAGCACTAGATAAGGTAGTTGAAATCCATCTGGCTGAGTTGGAAGCACTTGACGAGAATAGGCTTCGTGTTCTGCACAATCTGGAAAGGCATCAGAACAAGATAGCTAGAGATTTCAACAAGAATATTTACCTCTGATCTTTATTCTAAGACGAGTTAGTGTTGGCCCTGAGAACACCAATGATACTTGGAAGGAAACCACTAAAGTTAGAGCCCAAATGAGAGGGACCTTAGATTATTGACAAGGTTTACCCTAGTGGCGCATACTCCTTGGTTACCATGGATGGTGAGCGTATACTCCTCCCACCAATGCCAAGTTCCTCAAGAAATAATTCTCTTGAGTTCTATGGTTCTTCATGAGCTTAAAATATATGTTATTGTATGAACCTAAACTACATTTTGGTTCGTCATGACCCTAAACTATCCGTTCCTACATGAACTTAAATTGTAGGGTCCTAAATGACTTTAAACTATCACGTCCTACAAGACTTTAAACTGCATCTCAAGAACTATGTTTGGATTGATTTATATCCTCATGGGATATGTAGGAATTCTTGAACACTTCAACTTGATCCAAGTCCCCATTTTCCTCTTTGACTACCCCTCCTGGGTGTAGTTTCCCTTGGAGGATCCCATGTGGTGCACCCTAAGCTTCTTTGGCCCCACTAGCAACGAGATTACGAAGGTCATGACATGTGCCCCTCCTCGTTCTTCTATCCTCCCACGTCCTTACCGCATGATGTTAAAATACATGTCCCTTTCATAACTATGTAAGGCTTGATTCCCATACTCATGGGATACGTAGGACTACCCGGACATTTTGTCTGTAGGCCCAGCCCCAAACTCCAAGGTCTCTCTTTGAGTCTCATCCTGCATCACATTAAACTACACAGGCATATTCATGCTTTTCTCATCCCCTTCATTTTGGGTATCCATCACCCTTCACACTTCACATCCAAAAGGACCTCCGAATGGCATGGATTTTTGGCCCAAGGTCTTTTCTACCATTTTAGGCCAATGTCCTTGAGGATTTTGGACGAAAAATTGATGCAAGTCCCGCGTTGCGAATATGGTCAGTAGTTGAAACTCATTTTTTTCCCATTTAATGTCACATGATATGAATGATGTGTTTTGAATACGGTCAAAAACCATCCTCCATCATTGTCTCCACCCCTATAAGTCCCAGATGTTGGGTGTAGTGATTTCATTTTGTCTTGTTACCTATTCAAACATCCATCCACCTTGGATAGGTGTATTGACCTGGTTGGGACAGACCTTTCCTAATCTTCTTCCCTCATTTCCTTGATCTTATATGTTAGGGAGAGCCTGATCCTATTCATTGTTTCTCACATCGAGCATTGCTCACGTGGGCTTAGGAGCTTTGGTATGGATTCACCCGCATAAAGGGTCATGTGTCTATAGTCATACGGGACACCCTTATTCCAGGTCCCTCAACTTTTTTCGGCCCCCTAGTTAAAGTTCTCATCTAGGATTCTGTGGTGTGGTATGGACTTATGTCCACATTCACATCAGGCTATTTTTTCCATGCCACACATATACCCTTGAGAAACATCCCTCTTTCATCTCTCGTCCTTGCTGCAAGACGTTAAACTGCACAGGTCCCACCATGCTTTATACACCCCATCATCTATGGTTTCTATCATCTTTTCCCAAATAACCCCCAGATGTCATAGATTCCAGGACAAAGGGCTCTCCTACCGTTTCAGGCCAATATTCCTGGGGATTTTGGATGAAAATTTATACAAGTCCCGTGTTGTGAATATGGTCAATGATCGACGCTCAATTGTTTCCCCCCAACCATGGTCATACAATATGGATAAAGTGTTGCAAGCATGGTCACCAGTTATCCTTGATCACCATTGCTATGTTGTGGATTCCCATATAGCAGGCACGATGGTTCCCCCTTTTTTTCTCTTGTCCTATCCCATGCATATGACATTAAACTAGGCATCTATGGTCTGATCTCCAAGACCATAAACTAAGATCTCCATCATCCTTACCGCATGACGTTAAACTGCATGGAATCTTCTAGAACTATGTATGGCTTGATTCCCATTCTGATGGGATATGTAGGACCACCCAAAAATATAGTCTTTGGGTCCAGACCCATCTCTTAGAAACCTCTATCATTCTGGCCTCTTGTCCTGAGTCCTTCCAGGGGAGGGGTACGCAGTGTGGTATGTGTTTGTGTCCCCATTCATATTGGGATTGTAAAAACTATGTCACGTACCTCTCTCTCCTAAGATCCCTTCGCTCCCTTTCCCTACACTCATTTTTCAAGTCGGATTCTCTTAAGTTGGATTCCTAGACCCTCTTTGGTGATTCGCCAATGTGCCTAGGAGTACTCTGGTTCAGAGCCTGGAGTGTCTGATTCTACCTAGACATTATCTTGACCATTTTTCAGGCTTCATGTTCCCCTTCATTTAGGATTTCATTATCTTTCACATCCAAAGGGACCCCCAAATGGCATGGATTATGGGACCAAGGGCTCTCCTACCATTATGGGCCAATGTCCTCGAGGGTTTCGAATAACAAATTGATACTAGTCCTTTTTTGTGAATATGGTCATCAGTTGACGCTCATTTGTTGTTCCCATTTCAGGTCGCACAATATGGATGATGTGATTTGAACATGGTCAATAGTTATCATCCATCGTCATGCCAACCCCATGAATCCTTATATGTCAGTTACATTACTCATATCATTCTCCACCCCATCATGCCCAAGTGGAATTTCGATACTCTTGGTATTATCCCTCAGTGCGCATTTTCACGTTAGTAGGACAAAGTCGTGGTAGGGTGTCATTCGGGGATCCGAACTGACTTCCCCTTTACCTGTATCTCATGTGTTACAAAGAACACTTCTTCCCTTGTTTCCCATACTGATCTTGACTCATGTGGGCTTAGGAATCGGATCAAGGTCTGCGCTCTCTTGGAAGAGTTTCGCTTCTTCATGGTCTGAGCTCTAAGACCTTAAACTAAGATCTCCATATATGTCCTCTAATTAGAACTACGTCTAGCTTGATTCCCATAATCATGGGATATGTAGGAATTCCCATACATCTATTCTTTGGGTCCAACTCAGATTTCACTAATTATCACTTCTTTTCATCCTTTCAGGCCCCGACTCTTATAGGATTGCGTGGTGTGGCGTGTGTGGGCTTATTATCTCATTCACGACGGGTTTGCAAGAGCTACACCATGTACTTCCCTTTCGAGAGCTAGTCTCTCCTACCCCATATTCTCTAACCTTTTTTGGCCCATCGTCCTGAGGTTTCTTTCCAGGAATCGTGCGTAGTGTGATGTGGACCTCGTCCTCATTCACGTCGGGTATGCTTTATCATGCTGTGTACATCCCCTCTTGAACCCCGTTTCTCCTGCATATGTCTGAGCCATATGACTCTAAACTATGTTGCCTAGTCCCACATGACTTTAAACTATTGTGTTTGTACTTCACGACGTTAAAATGCATGGTTGGTCCTACCACATGACCTTAAACTGTGACCTTATCGTCCTGGTTGCAGGACGAAAAACGGCACTGCATCATGGTGTCCTCATTCGAGAGGACATCATGTTTGGTATCAATCACACACCATTCCATTTTTCAACACCTGTATATGGATTGATTCTTGTGGTGATTCCTGGATTTTTCATCCTAGGTCCATCGCTTCACAGAAAAACACACATTCATCCTAAAGGACAAACAAGATCTATCAAATGCTGCTTCTTTTAGTGTGGAGGCTAGACCCACAATACCTTATTACCCCTGGCACTGGTACCTCACCATGACACTTTCAGAACAACATATGAATAGATTACCATTCTTAGGGGGTATGTAGGAACGCCCTTGCACTTTTCCTCGAATCCAGCCTAACTTTCACTTTTGGTCCCTTGACCTAAAAGTTTCTCAGGGAGTACATTATGGTGATACGGACTCATACTGTCCTCATTCACGTTAGGCTTAGTAATTACTTCACCATGTGTCTCCCTCCTTCAGTTCCATCTATGGTACGATCTCTATGAGAATAAACTAAGACCACTCTGCATCCTTGCTGCAAGATGTTAAACTTCACAACATCTTCCAGAACTACGTATGGATTGATTCCCATCCTCATGGGATACATAGAAACACCCAGACATCTTTTCTTTGAGTTTAGCCCCATGAATCTAAAATCTTACCCCCTATCTTTGGCCCCTTGGCCCAAAAACTTTTTGAGACATGCGGTTTGGCAAGCACCTCTCGGGTTATCATTCACGTCGGGTTTTGCGACAGCCGCACCATGTGCCTCCCTTGTCCTTCCCCAATCTGGTCTGAGTTCTATTACCCTAAACTAAGATCTCCCTATGGGAAATACGCATCAGGTTTGGATACTTCTCCACCCCGCACATAGTCGTTTAAATCAATCCCCCCTTAATGGTACACCCTAGGACCTTAAGATGAAAGCATACGACCCCAGGACCCTTTTCCTTGGAAAGGGACTTGAATCCCTCTATCTGATACGTCTTATTGTCGTACTCAGATGCGTTGTGAAAAAGAGCCTGAACTGTGGAATTTTCATAGGGACATTCCCCTTATTCCATGTCCAAGCTTCATGAGACCGTTATTTTGATCCTCATACCCTTCCACACCTAAAGGGACCTCCTTTACAACTTGGTCTCATGCCACATTGGCTCACCTACCATCTTGGGACAACGTCCCTGAGGACTTCAGATGAAATTTGTGACAGGTCCCATGTTTCGAACATGGTCAGCAGTCAACCCTCATTTGTCTGTCCCCATTCCAGGGTAACATGAAACGGATATTGTGTTTCAAACATGGTCAACAATTATCCTCTATTGTCATGCAACCATCATTGTGGTCCAGATCTTGAGCATCATGATTCACATATTTCCACTTCCTTATATTCAAGTGGAATTCCAATATACTCAGTTTTACCCCTTCGTGTATCTAGGCACTTCAAGTAGGTGGGTTAGCATTATTGGGATGTCATTCAGCTAGTGTCCCATCATCCCTAACATGTTCCTTCTTGCGCTAGGAAAGTCCCATCACTACTCCTTGTTTCCCACATCGAGCACAACTCATGTGAGCTTAGTAGTTTTGGTAGGACGTGTACTGGAGAAGCCATGCCACACATTCCTTTCATCATGTAAAGACCCAAAAATTTCAAGGAAATTTTTTTCTTAAATACTTTGGAATTTTACGAGTCGGTGGCTTCTGACGACACTTGATTCTGAGGCCCGGTGTTCCCGGAATCAATTTCTGAAGTTTAGCTCGGGTACGTTCAGTAAAAGAACGAGCAGGTTTTTCTATATTTTGAACCGGTGCTCGGAATTGAAATCTGAGGGAACCGATGAACTCGCATCATCGGTAATTTCTTAAGGGGGCCTTTAGCGTAGTTGTGTTTTGAGCGGGTTGAGAATTAAATTTCGAGGAATTAGTTTAAGATAAATAAAATAGGTGTGTACAATTTTATTTATATCTATGGTAGTTTTATCCTACGAAGGGAAGTTAAGGGTGGGACCCACAACTACCTAACTACCCAAGTGTGTATATTTGTGAGGTGGGGCCCACACGAGCCCCAACCTTTCACATTTCATAACCCTCTTTAACCCCCCCCCCCCTTCATTAAATGGTAAACTCCTTTTAAATTGTGTAACTCTTCCTCTTCTCTCTCCCTCTTTAACTCTTTCCAAAACACCTTAATTAATATTGAACCTATTCAGTTATTAATTAAGTGGTTTAAATTTTGAAATTTAAATTGCTTGTGTTAATAAAATAATAGGGTAAGACTATTATTTTACTTTGGCACATGTTGGGTTGGGGGATTTTGAGAGAGCTCTTGTGAAGAAGAAGAAGAAGAAGAAGAGAATTCCTCCTTCGTTGAAGAACGACGCTGCTTCCTCCTTGGACGCACGCCGAAATCATCTACGAATCCTCTTTCCACGACGCCCGACGTGCGACGTCAACTATTGAGGTAGGAGAATATTTTATATTTCTCATTTATGTGGTTTATACCCTCGAGCTTGAGCGTTTATTTGTAGGATTTATCTTTGTGATTCCTTACCCCGGTTTAATTTCTCATGATGAACGCGAATTAAATAAATTAATTCGTGGATCGATAAACAATAGATTGAATTAATTTTCTTCTTGTTTATCCTGAATTTGAGATTCTTGAAGCATGATAAATATTTAATTGTCAATCCCCCATGTTCTTGATTCTCAAAAACAATGGCCAAAATAACATGGCTATCGATCCGCACTTAAACTGATATCCTTTCATATTCGTGGTCCGCACATTCTTCACATGTTATTCATCGTCAAATAATTAAGCGCGCTGGAAACTCGATGTTTCGTTGAGCGCGACATACGAATGCAGAGATCTCGATCCGAGGATCAAGAATCTGCGATCGTCATAATTGTTGGGGTTAGAACGAAGGTGCAGCGGACCAGAGGCGTAGCAGCGTGACAGGCCGGAAGCAGGCCATGTGCGAGGTGGAGGCGCAGCGTTTCTGGTTCGTGAGTGTCGCGTGAATTTTTGGAGGAGAAGGGAACGTGAAATACTGTGATAGATTGGAGATAGAATAAATTTGAAAGGGATTAAAATTTAAAAGAAGAAAAAAAGAAATCAATCAAGGATGGTGTGTGAAGGAATGGAGTAAGGCAAGGGAGGCCTTAATTTTTGTGGTGTGTGGATTTGGGGGTGTGAGATTTAAGGAATTAAATTAAATTAAAAATAATAATAATATAATAATGTTATTATTATTTTCGTTGGGAAAACTGTATTTTAACGGTATCTTTCTCGTGCGACCTTGGTTTCACGAACCGTCAGCGGCAGTGTGACCCTGACTCCGAGACGAAATTTATGAGTCCAATATTGAATGTCTTTTTCGGGTTTTTGGATCGGGTACCCAAAGCGCTCGGAAAATAATAGATTTAATATTATTATTAAATCTTCGACCCGCCATAACTCATGTGTGCGACGTCTGATTGGCTTGCCGTTACTGGCGATGTAATCATATCATTAATACGGTAGATTAAAGTCTAATGTTGGATACTGAATTATGGTTCGTTTCTTGGGCCCACGAAACACTGAATAATAATATTATTATTATTATTACGGGAATTTGTATCTGACATATCTCTCTCATACGGTGTCAGAATGATGAACCGTCTACGACGTTGCGACCCTAGAATTAAGACAGATGTTTAAAAACCAATTTTGGATATTTAATTCGAGGTCGAGGTGTGGGCCCCACGAATCCTGGTTCATGCGTGTTGCGGTGAAATGAAACTTTTTCACCGGCTATCCATTTTGGACCAATGGGTAGTCCATCTCGTGTGTTTTTTGATATGGATCGCAGTGGTGTGACCGGTTTGGTTAACCGATGTCATTTGAACTACGACCCGGTTGGATCGAACATGAATCCAACCGGGCCCTCGGAACAGAAACGCTCATAACTTAAGGACCGGACGTCTGATTGACATGTTGTCGACTATGTTAGATTCCTCTTGATGAGACGGTTCTTTTGGTATACTTCACCTGAGGTTTGGACGCAGTTGTGTATGGACAGGTTGGATTGTACCCGAAATCCAACCGAGCCCCTGGAACGGAAATACTAATAACTCTCAGACCGGACACCCGTTTGAGGAATTGTCAGCGGTGTTGGTAATCACGTTGAGAAACGATTCCTTTGAGTATACCACATGGGAGTTCAGGGTACAGTTGAGATATGGCCGGGTTGATTCGTACACGAAACCAACCGGGACCCCGGGACAAAAAGGCTAATAACTCACAGACCGAGCGTCCGATTGACGCGCCGTCTGTTGCGTTGAGACCCCCTTGACGAGGCGGTCCTTTGTGATACTTCTACGTGAGACTTAGTGACACTTGGAAGTAATGACCAGTAGCTCGTGAAGCGGACCCTCTCGGAGACGAGCGTATGGAGTGTGGAGACCGAGTAGCTGTAGACCTGATGACTGCTTGACCGATTCGACTCATAGTGATTCGGTTAGCCCAGTGGATGAAGAGCCCGGTATTTGGTGGCAGACCCATGGCGGACAGAGTGCCTGGTTGTTGGCAGCAGACCTATGGTACTCGACAGGAGGAGTACCTCTGTAGGTTATTAGGGAGAGTGCCCGGTATTTGGCTGTAGACCCTCTGCGGATGGAGCGCCCGATAGTTGGCAGCAGACCCACGGTACTCGACAGGAGGATCACCTCAGCAGTCTAAGGTTAGTGAGTAGAGCCTCAGAGTCGTGACAGGGCCACTGTACTCGACAGAGGAGGAGTTCTCCAGCAATTGTGGTTTCGATAATGAAAATCCTAGTTTGAGCTGAGTCAATGACCTTTGTGTTTACCTCATGATTGAGATGGGTTACTTGATAACTTAGGTATATGTATGGGCATATATACCTATGTAAATATTATCTATTGAGATATTTCTTTGTGGTTTATATTTGTTGTATTTAGTGAGATCTTGAGGATCTCAGGGACCCTACTGAGTATTGTTATACTCACCCCTGCACGGGCTATGCCCGCACCTCATTGTGTTGGATGCAGATGACAGACAACACTGATCGTGGTTGAGGCATGTAGTGCTGGATGGTACCCGGAGGTGGACTTCATGACAAGACGGTACCCGGAGGTGGACTTCATGACGAGACGGTACTCGGTGGAGACAGATGGACATGGAGTGCTGAGGAGGACATATATACCTACCCTTCAGGTAGGAACCCAGAGGACGATCCAGGAGCTGCTTCACCTTTCAGTTGTTGTCTTTTGAGTTGTACTTTTCTTTCATTTGTAGTTGTACCTTCCTGTTGGGCTTGTATTTCTGGCCCCTTTGTACTTTCAGCACTTTTGTTATACTGCTTACTTTGTGTTTTCTTCTGCTTGATCTCTGGTTGTCTGATTTTTCGTTTTATAAAGGAAATTCCTTTCCAGTTATAGGGATTTACACCTTTGGTGCTAGTCACCAGCCCCTGGCCTATGGAAGGCGGGCTTGGGGTAGTTACGACACGGGCCCCGGGGGACGGGTCGTGACAAATTGTTATCAGAGGAGTCAGTTCTACCACAGAACTTATAACTGATATTTTCTTTCTGTGAAGCAATAGTTTTAAGGGTACCTAGTGCGGTTTTCAATTTAGGGAGTCCAATGTTGGTGCGGCGGCCAACGTATCCATACACCAGGACCCTGAATTCTGATTTCCAACTCAGTGCATGAAAACACTAATTGCATGTGTGTTTTCAAAAGTTTTCTTTAAGTCAGCTCAAACCAGGTCAGCTCACTAGGTATAGTCTTTTGACCATGTCACATCTGTTCAGGATTCCTCCTCGCAGAAAGTCAGTTGGAGTTCCCGAGAGAGTACACGATGACGGTCCATCGAGAGACGAGGCTCTGGTGCAGGACCCTCTTACTATGATGGCACATTCGGGTGGTTTACCAGCAGCACCACCACCCATTGGGCAGCAGATTCTACCAGTCGTACTAGCGGATGGTGCACATTGACAGAGCGTGTTGCACGAGTTCCAGCAGCAGAGGCCTCTGAGGTTACGAGGAGAGACAGATTCCCAGGCACCAGTGGACTGGATGGAGGCGACTGCTAGAGTTCTACACCTAGTTTAGACACTAGTAGAGAAGATGGTGATCTTAGATACTGGTGTTTCCCAGTGAGTGACCATGAGGTTGGTCTACATAGTAATGAGGCTTCGGTACGTGGACTGATGCCTAAGATAGTACCTTTGGGTAGTGTTCCAGCTATATCACTACCTATTGGTTAGCAGTTACAATCGGTGGTACCAGTAGATGACACTTGTAGTCTTAGTACCTTACATGTGTTTCAGCATCAGATACCCCTCAGGTTCCGAGGCAAGCCCGACTCACAGGCAGCTGAGGACTGTCTTGAAAAGGTGGATGAGAGTTTTCTAGAGCTTATATATCTTCGGAAGGACGACATGTCAGTAGCTGAGTAGTCATCGAGGGGTACCGATCGTTCTTGGTACTTGATGACTATGATACGATCAGTGATTCAGGGATCTGACTTTCGGGCGAGGTGTGTTTAAGGAAATCCGAGCTAGCACCTTTCCTCTAAGAATTCCTACTTATGTTAGGGTGATAGATAGAACCTTTGTGGTTGAGAATTCTTTGACTGAGTGGATACAGCAAGAGAATGTTAGCAATGGGAAAGCAGGAAACTGGCACAAGTCTCAGAGACTTGGGCGTGTAAAATGTTTTAAGAAGAGGAAGTGTTAAGGATAGATGAATCTGCAGAGCTGCAGACGTGGAAGCAGAGCTAGGAGGGCAGCAGGTGGTGATGTATATTTCGACATGTTATAACCACCCACCTTTGTAGTCCCCGCCAGGTTCAGGGAGCAGGAGGGCAGGGGAAGAGAGTAGCTGCATGCGTTCAAGGAGTGTGACCCAAGGGCTCTAGTAATGATTCAAGTTATTGTCTGTGTCTACTACTAGCTGTCGTAACAATAGACATTGATACGAATCATCCCTTCCTTCCACGTATCTTTTCCTAGACCTAGAGTTTCTAATTAAGCCATTGACTTGACCCTCACATCTGGAGATACCTTTGGGAGGAGACTCGATAATCACGCTTATGCCGACAGTGTGATCTGGCCCTTGAGGTGAGAGTTTCAGTTTGAATCTCTT
Source organism: Viscum album (assembly GCA_963277665.1). Taxonomy (NCBI): domain Eukaryota; kingdom Viridiplantae; phylum Streptophyta; class Magnoliopsida; order Santalales; family Viscaceae; genus Viscum; species Viscum album. The sequence continues at coordinate 1,663,096,293 of OY728143.1, read as the reverse complement.
GGTGGTAGCGTCGAGGCCTTACGACGTTAGTTTGGGTATGGACTGGGCAACCATAGTTCATACACAGATTGACTGTATTAGGCAAAAAGGTTGTGGTTTACCTACAATGTTGGGATGGGGTTTTCCCTTGGTCGGCGAAAAGGGAAACCCAGGCAGCACAGGATAAACTCATGCATAAGAGGGTACGACCAATCACTCTTGAGTCGACCAACCTTACCCTCGTGGAAGTAGGAGTTTTTAGTTTTCAGTTCAAAACAGGAAACAGAGGCCTTTAGAGTTCGAGGATGGCGACCACGTCTTTATACGGGTCTCACCTCGACAAGGTCCACGGAGATGTGGCCGAGGCAGCAAGTTATCTCTTAGGTTCAACAGACCTTTCTAGGTCCTCAGTAGGGTAGGCGAGGTGGATTACCGCTTGACCTTTCTACCATAGTAGCTCCAGGTGCACGACGTAATCCACGTATCTCAGCTGAGGAGATGTGTGCATGACCTATCCGTCATCATCGACCACGGAGAGCTGGACATCGATGACGGGGAGACATACACGGAGGTCCCGGTGGAGATCGAGGATCGACAGGAGCGGGTCCTACGTGGACGGTTGATTCCTCTTGTGCGCTTTCGCTAGCAGCATGGGAACCTCCAGAAGAGCACATGGGAGCGAGAGGCTCAGATGTGTGCTCAGTACCTCTTTTGTTTCCCTAGTTTGTGTTGAAGATTTATGGGGACATAAATCCCTGTGGTGGGAGTAATGTAAAGTCCTGGAAATTTCAAGGAAATTTTTTTCTTAAATACTTTGGAATTTTATGAGTTTGTGGCTTCTGACGGCACTTGATGCTGAGGCTTGGTGTGCCCGGAATCAATTTCTGAAGTTTATCTCGGGTAAGTTCAGTAAACGAACGAGTGGGTTTTTCTATCTTTTGAACCGGTGCTCGGAATTAAAATCTAAGGGAACAGATGAACTCGCAGTGCCGGTAATTTCTTAAGGGGACCTTTAGCGCAGTTGCGTTTTAAGCGGGTTGATAATTAAATTTTGTGGAATTGGTTTAAGATAAATAAAATTGGTGTGTACAATTTTATTTATATCTATGGTAGTTTTATCCTACAAAGGAAAGTTAAGGGTGGGACCCACAAACACCTAACTACCCAAGTGTGGATATTTGTGAGGTGGGGCCCACACGATCCCCAACCTTTCACATTCCATAACCCTCTTTAACCCCCCCCCCTTCATTAAATGGTAAACTTCTTTTAAATTGTGTAACTCTTCCTCTTCTCTCTCCCTATTTAACTCTTTCCAAAACACCTTAATTAATATTTAACTTATTCAATTATTAATTAAGTGATTTAAATTTTGAAATTTAAATTGCTTCTGTTAATAAAATAATAGGATAAGCCTATTATTTTACTTTGGAACTTGTTGGGTTGGGGGATTTTGAGAGAGCTCTTGTGAAGATGAAGAAGAAGAAGAGAATTCCTCCTTCGTTGAAGAACGACGCCGCTTCCTCCTTAGACGGACGTCGACGTCATCTATGAATCCTCTTTCCGCGACGCCCGATGTGTGATGTCAACTATTGAGGTAGGGGAATATTGTATATTTCTCATTTATGTGGTTTATACCCTTGAGCTTGAGCGTTTATTTCTAGGATTTATCTTTGTGGATTCCTTACCCCGATTTAATTTATCATGATGAAAGCGAATTAAATAAATTAATTAAAGGATCGATAAACAATAGATTGAATTAATTTTCTTCTTGTTTATCCTAAATTTGAGATTCTTGAAGCATGATAAATATTTAATTTTCAATACCCCATGTTCTTGATTCTCAAAAACAATGGCCAAACTAACACGGCTATCGATCCGCACTTAAACTGAGATCCTTTCATATTCATGGTCTGCGCATTCTTCGCGTGTTCTTCATCATCAAATAATTAAGTGCGCTGTAAACTCGATGTTTCGTTGATGGTGACATACAAACACAGAGATCTCGATCCGAGGATTAAGAATCTGCGATCGTCATAATTGTTGGGGTTAGAACGAAGGTGCAGCGGACTGGAGGCGTAGCAGCGCGGCAGGCCAGAAGCAGGCCGTGTCCGAGGTGGAGGCGCAACGTTTCCGATTCGTGAGGGCCGCGTGAATTTTTGGAGGATAAGGGAATGTGAAATAATGTGATAGATTGGAGAGAGAATAAATTTGAAAGGGGTTAAAATTTAAAAGAAGAAAAAAAGAAATCAATCAAGGATGGAGCGTGAAGGCATGGAGTAAGGCAAGGGAGGCGTTACTTTTGGTGGTGCGTGGATTTGGGGTGTGAGATTTAAGGAATTAAATTAAATTAAAAATAATAAAAATATAATAATGTTATTATTATTTTCATTTGGAAAACTGTATTTTGACAGTATCTTTCTTGTGCGACCTTGGTTTCACGAACCATCAGCGGCAGTGTGACCCTGACTCCGAGACAGAATTTATGAGTCCAATATTGAATATCTTTTTCGGGTTTTTGGATCGGGTACCCGAAGCGCTCGGAAAATAATAGATTTAATATTATTATTAAATCTTCGACCTGCCATAACTCATGTGTGCGACATCCGATTGGCTTGCCGTCAGTGGCGATGTAATCTTGTCATTAATACGGTCGATTCAAGTCTAATGTTAGATACTGAATTTTGGTTCGTAACTTGGGCCCATGGAACACTGAATAATAATAATATTATTATTATTATTACAGAAACTTGTATCTGACATATCTCTCTCATACGGGGTCGGAATGACGAACTGTCTACAACATTGCAACCCTAGAATTAAGACGAATGTTTCAAAACCAATTTTGGATATTTAAGTCGAGGTAGAGGAGTGGGCCCCACGAGGCCAATTCACGCGTGTTGCGGTGAAATGCAACTTTTTCACCGGCTATCCGTTTTGGACTAATGGGTAGTCCATCTCGTGTGTTTTTCAGTATGGATCGTAATGGTGTGACTGTTTTGGTTAACCGGTGTCATTTGAAGTACGACCGGGTTGGATGGAACATGAATCCAATCGGGCCCTCAGAGCAGAAACACTCATAACTTAAGGACCGGACGTCCGATTGATGTGTCGTCAACTATGTTGGATTCCTCTTGATGAGATGGTTCTTTTGATATACTTAACCAGAGGTTTGGACGCAGTTGTGTATGGTCGGGTTGGATTGTACCCAAAATCCAACCAGGCCCCTGGAACGGAAATAATAATAACTCTCAGATCGGACGTCCGTTTGACGAACCGTCAGCAACGTTGGTAATCACGTTGAGAAATTCTTCCTTTGAGTATACCCCATGGGAGTTCGGGGTACAGTTGAAATATGGTCGGGTTGGTTCGTACACGAAACCAACCGGGCCCCCAGGAAAAAAGGGCTAATAACTCACAGACCGAGCGTCATATTGACGCACCGTCTGTTTCATTGAGACCCCTTTGATGAGGCGGTGCTTTGTGATACTTCTACGTGAGAATTCGTGACACTTGGAAGTAACGACCAGTAGCTCGTGGAGCGGACCCTCCCAGAGATGAGCATACGGAGTGTGGAGATCGAGTAGCTGTAGACCTGACGATTGCTTGACCGATTCGACTCATAGTGAGTCGGTTAGCCCAGTGGAAAGAGTGCCCAATATTTGGCGGCATACCCACAACGAATAGAGCGCCTGGTAGTTGGAAGCTGACCTGCGGTACTCAACAGGAGGAGTACCTCTATAGGCTATTAGAGAGAATGCCTGGTATTTGGCGGCAGACCCTCAATGGACGGAGCGCCCAATAGTTGGCAGTAGACCCATAGTACTCGACATGAGGAGTACCTCAGTAGTCTAAGGTTAGTGAGTAGCGCCTCGGAGTCATGATAGGGCCACTGTACTCGATAGAGGATGATTTTTCCAACAGTTGTGGTTTCAATAATGAAAATCCTGGTTTGAGCTGAGTCAATGACCTTTGTGTTTACCTCATGATTGAGATGGGTTACTTGATAACTTAGGTATATGTATGGTTATATACCTAATTAAAGGTTATCTGTTGAGATCTTTCTTTGTGGTTTATCCTTGTTGGATTTAGTGAGACCTTGAGGGTCTTGGGGACCCTATTGAGTATCGTTATACTCACCCATGCACGGGTTATGCCCATACCTCGTTGTGTTGGATGCAGACGACAGACAACACTGATTGTGGTTGAGGCATGGAGAGCTGGACGGTACCCGGAGGCAGACTTCATGATGAGACGGTACCCGGAGGTGGACTTCATGACGAGATGGTACTCAGTGGAGACGGACAGGCGTGGAGTGCTGAGGAGGACATCTGTACCTACCCTTAATGTAGTAACCCAGAGGATGATCCAAGAGCCGCTTCACCTTTCAGTTGTTGTCTTTTCAGTTGTACTTTTCTTTCAGTTGTAGCTGTACCTTCCTGTTGGGCTTGTATTTTTGGCCCCTTTGTACTTTCAGCACTTTTGTTATACTGCTTACTTAGTGTTTGATTCTGCTTGATCTCTGGTTGTTTGAGTTTTCATTTTATAAAGGCAATGTCTTCCCAGTTATAGAGATTTATGCCTTTGGTGCTAGTCGCCAGCCCCTGGCCTATGGAAGGCGGGATTGGGGTAGTTACGACACGGGCCCCGGGGGACGGGTCATGACACATCATCCCAAATGATGTTAAACTATTCTTTATAACTATGTATGGATTGATTCTCATCCTCATGGGATACGTAGGACCGCCCGAACATATTGTCTTCGGGCCCAACATCAGGAACCTAAAATCCTATCCCTTTTATTCCCCCTTGGCCCGAATCCATTTAGGAACACTTAATGATATGAACTCCTACCATCCTAATTCGCACCAGGGTATGTACTATGCTGCGTGTTCCCATTTTGAATTACCATGTCCTCAACGCATGATGTTGAACTGCAACCTCACCCTGAACAAGTTCGGGATGCCCCATGACAACTATGGGATGAATTAGCTCCCTCATCAGAGAGTTCCTATCTAGAATTATGAATGAACCCTAATCATACTGATACGCCCACCTAATGTGTTTCCACCATGGTGGCATAATTTCACGAGTGTTGGACTCCATTCGAAAAACCCATCGCTCCACCTTCCATGCTTTGAGTGCCCTTTATTCCGAACCTCTTCCTATTTCACGTCTAAAGGAACCCCCATAACAGTAAGGATGCTCAGCCTATGGCTTGCCTATTGTCCTGGTTCATCATTCCAGAAGACTAATGGATGACATTCTGAGTTAGGCCCCGTGTTTCGAACATGGTCAGCGGTCGGCCCTCATTTGTTATCCCCATATCAGGCTAATGCAATGAGGATACTGTGTTTTAAAAATGTTTGATAAAACACAATTTTATTGAATTTTTTTTGATAATATATGATATAATTTCCTCACATTATGCTAAACATGTTCAATTGTGAAATATTTGGGGTTAGATCATTCATTTGCAAATTTGATGAAAATTCCAGTTTTACCCTTTTAAAAGTAATTGTAGTATTTCAGGCATAATTTTTTTTTAACATTATGTTGACTTAAAATTTTGTAACTGTTTTCCTAAATTAATTGGCTACAAATTATACTCAGGACATGTGAGCAGGATTGTGCATTTGAGGGGAGTAAATGGGCCATGAAGACAAAGCTGGACAGAACTATCCAGATTGGACATTACTTCACCATTTGGGCCATATCTTCTTCATCCAGGCTTTGATTGAGCCCAAATATTGAGGGAAGCTCTGTGAAATAATTAGGAACAAATCATCCATTTAGAAGGATGTCCAATTCACGCGTTTTAGAGGTCAACTATGCAGTGAAACTTGGAATAAAATATTTAGCCGAGTTTTCATTTCACACTTAATAAAGTTATGTAACCCTAGCCCTCATGAAATCTATTTAAAGGGGTTTTTCGCTCTTTGGGAAGGTTGGTAGAGGATTTTTTAAGGTGTTTCCGAAAGGGTGCCTCTTGGGAGCCCCTCAAAACTCTTGAAAGAAGTAAGACTTTGTGCAAATATCTCTTCCAAAAAGGCTCTCCTCTCCCACCTCCTCTTTGTATTTCTTTTCTTTCATGTTTTTATCTTGAAATTTTCTTCAATTAATCTTATGTGTTCTTAACTTTTATTATTCTCTTAATCTTCCTAATTATGTTGGAATCAAGAGTGGAGACAAGATTGGGTTCTAGCCTTTCAATCCTTCGCTCATGCAAAACATCTACACGATGACCACACCGCCCATTGAAGAGTAATTTTCATAGTGGTCAATCTATATTCTACCCTCCTCATTTAATTATTTTGAATCATTGAGACACTGTAATTAACTTAATATGATCCATGAATTGTGTTTTTAAATTATAATAAACTAATCAAGAAATTGAACAATTAACACAAAAACACACGAAGTCGAGATTTTGTGTAAATTGTGAGAGCACGATCTTAATCGGTAGTACAAGACCACATGGGATAAATTTATAGATTTAAAATATAATCCCTAAAAACAATTCATAATAATTTCTAGAATGTATATGTTCTCTAATTAACCACTAACCATAATCTAACCTTAAAACAACAATCAAAACAGGGTGCTATGATTGCGTGTTCCGAAGTTAGCCTAGGGTTTAAGTAATTTCATCTTTGTGGTTAAGTTAACTCTTGTAGGATTTGAGGGCTAAAAAATTAAGGGATCATAATTAAGTGGATATTGATTTAAATGATAATGATTAATAATTAAATTAAGAGGTAGAGTTAGATCAATTATTCATTTTAAAATATTTTCTAAGAAAAACATCTTCTTGTTGTGTCTTTTTAATTAAACTTCATTTCAAAATTAAAGACAAAAAAAATGCAATATTCTTCCAGAAAACTTCTTTAAGTTTTATAAATGATAAAAAACCACCCCATCCTTTCAAGTAGTGTTTTAATTCTATTCTGTTTTACTTTTATAATACCTTTAAGAAGTTTTTTTAATTTACTTCCTCCTTCGAGAGACGACCTTGGTCAGCCACTCTGCTTCACCTAAGTACCTAAAACCCACTAATAATTTGAGGGATCCCACGATAGAGCTCTTTAAAATTTACACCGTTTATGAGAAGTTAAGTAATTATTTCAACCAATTAGAGGTATTTATTTTATTTTACATTTTATTCACTTTCTCTCTTCTTTCTTCCTTCTTTACCCAATCTGAATTCTTTTTTTTTATTCTTTTTTTTCTTATACTTCTTTTTGGAACATAAACTCAAACTTCTTATTTTTATTTTACTATGGTACACTTTACTAATTTTAATTTTTATTTGATTTATGGAACTAACTAATCCTGAAGATCTCTTAGATCTTGACCCTAAGATTGAACGCAACCTTAGGGCTCGAATCAGACATTCTCAGTCTACAGGAAGTTTCAACATTCAAACAGTTGTAGAATTTATCCACTCCAAGAACATTGAAATTGGAAACACTTCTAATTACAACATAAAACAAGAAACAATGGATGAAAATAATAGAAATGAACTTAATAGAACTATTCGAGAATTGGCTGTACCAGATATTAACTATCAACCAAATTGTATTGCATACCCAAATCTCGAACCGGACTTTGAACTAAAATTTAGGTTAATTCATATTCTTCCAAAGTTTCATGGATTATCTGGTGAGGATCCAAAAAAACATTTGAAAGAATTTAATGTGGTTTTCTCAACCCTTAAACCCTGAAATATTTTTGAAGATCAAATCAAACTAAGAGCATTCCCATTTTCACTTGATGGAGCTACGAAAGATTGGATGTATTATTTACAAACCGAAGATGTAACTTGTTAGAATGATTTAAAAAATCTTTTATTTCAGAGATTTTTTCCAGCATCAAGGACCACTTCCATTCTTAAAGATATCTCTGGGATCAAGCAAGCCTATGGAGTGTCAATGTATGAGTACTGGGAGTGATTCAAGAAGTTGTGTGCAAGCTGCCCACATTACCAAATCAGTGAGAAACTCCTCATCCAATACTTCTATGAAGGACTCACACCTATGGAGAGGATCATGGTGGATACCACGGATGGAGGATCACTGGTGGAAAAGACACCATTATCTGTACATGCGTTGATTGACAAAATGGCCCAAAACTCCCAATAATTTGGCAATCGAGGTACACCACATGTCAGGGGAGTACATCAGGTAAGTCCATATTCTCTTGAAAGTCGTTTGATTGATACCAAGTTAGAATAATTGAAAAATACGGTGAGGAAAATTTCTTTGGCACAAAAGACATCCCAACCCCCTCCTACAAGGACTCGTGGCATTTGCACAGAGACAAGCCACCCAACTGACTGTTGCCCACAACTACAAGAGACAGAGGATTGTGCAGTAGTATTCCCAAGGAGACCATATCAGAAGCAACAACAGACATACCCCCAAAATAAGTTTGATTCATTTTCTCCAACATATAACCAAGGGTGGAAGTATCACCCAGACATGAGGTATGGCTCTAAACAACAACAAAGGCCCCCTTTTCAACAAAACTTCTAGTAGCCTCCACCTTACCAGTAGGGTTTCCAACAACCCCAAAGGAGATTTGAAGCCCAAGAATCAACAAGCCAGCAACAAGGGAATCCCCCACCCAAGTTAGATTCTAACACTGATGAACTTTTGAAGAAAATTGTTCTTAATCAACATAATGAGCTGAAGAGTCAAGGTTCGGAGCTGAGGGAGTTGAAGACTAAAATGAGCCAGATTGTCACTTCCCTTCATAAACTGGTAAGTAATAATTCTAGAAATATACCATCCCAACCTACTCCAAATCCCAAGGGGAATGTCAGTGCCATCACATTGAGAAGTGGGAAGCAAACAACAGATACATCTGCACCTATCGTTCCACCTGGATTCACCTCAAATTTGGAGAAGCCGCATTCCATACCAACTGATGAGCAATCCAAGGAGAAAGATAAAGGTAAGAAAAAGATTAATGATGTTCCTCTTAAACCCCTTACTTTTACAAACAAGGTTGTTCAAACCAAGAATATGGATGAAGAAGCAATGCAAAAGGAGTTTTTGGACACATTCAATCATGTGGAGATCAAAATTCCTCTACTTGAATCCATTAAGAAAATTCCAAGGTATGCGAAATTATTAAAAGAACTTTGTACCAATCGAAGAGAGCTCAAGGGAACTGAGAGGATAAATCTTGGAAATAATGTGTCAACACTCATTACACCAACTCTAGAAATTCCTACAAAGTGTAAGGATCCAGGGACATTCACCATCCCCTACACCATAGGGGAGTTGAACTTTTCTGATGCACTTTGGGATTTGGGAGCTTCCATAAATGTGATGCCTCACTTTGTATTCTCTTCTTTGTAGGTTGGTGAGATGAAGTCGATGAGAGTAGTGGTGCAGTTTGAAAATAGAGCTACAACATATCCAGCGGGAGTCCTAGAGGATGTACTTGTTTGGGTAAGAGACATGATCTTCCCAGCAGATTTCTATGTGCTTAACATGGAGGACGATCAGGTAAGTTCTCATGCTCCCATTATCTTTGGTAGACCCTTCCTCAAAACTACAAAAACTATCATAAATGTCAACTAGGGTACACTTTCCATGGAGTTTGGGGATGAAGTTGTGATATTTAATGTTATGGATTCCATGAATTACCCCTCAGAGGATCATTCTACATTTGTTATCTCCCATTTTGAACCACCAAATAAAAACCCCATGGAATTTGATTGTCCTATACTTAGGGAAATTATGAGTATTTGTTCTAGTTTGATTTCTAAGAGTACTTCCACACCTATTTCTAATGCACAAGACTCTCTTATATTTGATTTTGAAATAGAATCATATTCTGATTTTGATCATGTGAACTCTGATTATGACATGGCTATTGAGTATGCTGATGGATTTGATGCTTTATTCTCTGATTTTGATGATGTATATTCTGATACTGATGTTATTTATGCACATATTTTAGTTCCTTCTATGTCTCCATCCATAAACCACCCCCCTACACGAGAACTCAATCCATTGACACAAAATCTCAAATACTCATACTTATTAAGTGGTGAGAAATTACCTGTTATCATTGCTAACAATATCCCTTTTGGACATGAAGAAAAACTTTTGAATCTTTTGAGGGAGAACATCAGGGAAATTGGGTAGACCTTGGATGACATATCAGGTATTAGCCCCTCCATTTTAATGCATAAGATTATTTTGGAGGATGAGGCTAAACGAGTGAGACAGCCACAAAGGAGACTCAATCCAACCCTCTTGGAGGTTGTTAAAAAAGAGTTTGAAAAATTGCTCGAGGTAGGTATAATCTATCCCATTTCATATTCCCGATGGGTGAGTCCTATTCAGGTTGTGCCTAAGAAAAGTGGTGTTACTGTTGTTAATAATGAGAAAGATGAGTTAGTTCCAATGAGGGTGCAAAACGGTTGGTGCATGTGTATTGATTATAGGAAACTAAATCAATCTACTTGCAAGGACCATTTCCCCCTCCCATTTATTAATCATATGCTTGAGAGACTTGCTAGGAAAACACATTATTGTTTCTTGTATGGATTTTCTGGATATTTTCAGGTTCCTATTTCTCCAGAGGATCAGGAGAAGACAACATTCACTTTTCCTTTCAGTATGTTTTCCTACCAAAGGATGCCATTTGGACTTTGTAATGCCCCAGGTACCTTCCAGAGATGTATGGTGAGTATTTTTTTGATTTTATTGATACCTGCATGGAGGTATTCATGGATGATTGTACAGTTTATGAGTCTTTATTTTGATGAATGTATAAGTAGTTTGGGTAAGGTGTTGAATCGTTGTATTGAGAATAATTTGGTCCTGAACTTTGAAAAGTGTCATTTCATGGTAGAGCATGGCATTGTCTTAGGGCATGTAGTGTCAAAACATGGGATAGAGGTTGATATATCTAAGATAGACATTATTTCATCCTTTCCCTATCCATCATGTGTGCGTGATGTTAGATCTTTCCTAGGGCATGCATGATTTTATCAGTGCTTCATCAAATATTTTAGTAAGATTGCACTTCCTATGTCATGATTACTTCAAAAGGATTCTGATTTTGTGTTTGATGATTCTTTCAGGACTTCCTTTGAGGATTTAAAGAAGTTTCTGACCACTCCACCGATCATACACCCCCCATGGTGGGAGATTCCTTTTGAGATTATGTGTGATGCCTCCAACTTCGCGGTTAGAGCTGTCTTATCTCAGAGGGTGGAGGGACGTTCACATGTGATTGCCAATGAATCTAGGACACTAGATTCAGCCCAATCAAACTACACAACCACAGAAAAAGAGTTTCTTTCTGTTATATTCGCTTTAGATAAATTCCATTCATATTTATTGGGCTCTAAAGTAGTTGTTTTTTCTGACCATGTAGCTCTGAGGTACCTCTTGAAGAAGCTAGATGCAAAGCCCAGGCTAATCCGATGGATGCTCCTTCTTCAAGAATTTGAAATTGAGATAAAGTACAAAAAGGGGTTGGAAAACCTAGTGGAGGACCACATGAGTAGGCTTACTAACACACTAGAGGATGACACCTTAGACCAGTTACCACTTCAGGACACTTTCCCCGATGAGAATCTTTATTACATCTCAGGTATGCTTCCTTAGTATGCAGATTTAGTAAACTACCTTGTTGTATCCGAAATCCCTACAAATTTAAAGAAACATCAAGTCCAAAAGTTAAAAAGTGAGTCTTGGTATTATGTTTGGGATGATCTATACCTCTGGTGCATGTCTAGTGATCAAGTTATTAAGAGGTGTGTTCCTGATCATGAGTTGGAGTCTGTTTTACATTTTTTTCATACACTAGCTTGTGGTGGACACTTTGGACCCCAACGGACAGCTAGGAAAGTTTTGTACTCTAGATTATATTGTCCTAGCTTATTCCATGATGCCTATGTGTTTTGTAAGTCATGCTCTCATTTCCAACACACTGGGAACATTTCTAGGAGACATGAGATGCCCGAACAACCCATACTATTCTGTGAGATTTTTGATGTATGGGGAAATGATTTTATGGGTCCTTTTCCTAGTTCATTTGTATTTTTATATATTTTGGTTTCTATTGATTATGTGAGTAAATGGGTGGAGGCTAAGTCCACTGGGACTGATGATTCTCATGTTGTTGTGGATTTTTTCAAAGTACAGATTTTTTGCAGGTTTGGAGTACCGAAGTCCATCATCAGTGACCAAGGGACACACTTCTGCAATAAAAATTTTTCTTCCCTTCTTCAGAAGTATGGGGTGACACACAAAACATAAACACCATACCACCCTCAAACAAATCTCCATTTTGAGGTTTCAAATAGGTAATTGAAATAAATTTTGGAGAAAACTGTGCATCCAAATAGGAAGGAATAGAGCAAGCACTTGGATGATGCATTGTGGGCTTATAGGAGAGCATACAAGACAACCATTGGTATGTCCCCATTTCAGATTGTTTTTGGGAAAGCATGTCATCTCCCTGTGAAGGTTGAGCATCTGGCTTATTGGGATATAAAGAAATGCAACATGGATTTGGCCCAAGATGGAATCCAAAGGAAGCTGCAAATTCAAGAGCATAAGGAGATTCTATTGTCTTCATATGAGAACTCAAGGCTCTACAAGGAAAAATCAAAATTAGGCCGTGATAGAATGATCCAACAAAAGGAGTTTCATGTTGGAGAGAAAGTCTTGCTCTATAGTTCATGACTAAAGCTGATGCCTGGCAAGTTGTGTTCTAGATGGTTAGGTCCTTATGTTGTGACTAGTGTTTTTTCTTATGGTGCAGTGGAGATCACACAAGAGGACACAGGAAGAAGCTTTACAGATAATGGGAAACGTTTGAAGAGATTCATTGTGGGACTTCCTACTGATGCAGTGGATTTTATCACACTACATGACCCCATCATCACTTGATCACATCAGGTTGTTCCTAACCCTTTAACTTTTTTATTCTTTGTCCTATTTAAAATTATACATTTCATGTTCATATATCATCTCATGGGTTCAAATTGAGGACAATGCAATATTTTAAGTGTGGGGGAGGGAACCTTTTAGTTTAGTAATTTCAATTGTTTTCCTTTTTTTTAACGACAAAAAATTGTGTGTTTTTCAAATTTTGTGTGTTTATTTTTTAATTTTCTGTGTGTTTTTGAAACTTTTGAGCTAAAATGATTCTCATCACCATTTTTAAATCCATATCCTTGAAACAATTTATCCCATGAAACCGAGCTTAAATAAATGCTGAAAATAACTTTGTTTCAAGTTCAAATCTTTTATAATTTCGTGAAAAGTACTCTGAATTTTGATTCTCATGCTACATCTCACTATCTTTATATTTGAAATCACTTTTCTGTGAGGATTCTGAACCATTATTTTCATATTCTTAACATTCACATCACTTATTTAGAGAACTAAACCATGATTGATTTAACCAGAATTTGATTTATTCCTATCAAAACTTGAGGGTTTTAGGTACTTATGTTTAAATGACTGATGCATTTGTTTGGTATTAAAGCCCCTATTTCAAAGAATCCTTTTTTTATAATGGCCTACCTTGAACATTTAATCCTTTTAGCCCTTATAATTCATGAACAACCTATTAGGTTAGCCACATTACAATCCAATTTTCCATATCCAACCAACTATTGAAGTGAAATTGCATAATCTAGTTGAACTTAAGTGTGGGGGAAGCTATCTTGTGTTGTGCTACGACATTCTGTGATACTTTGGGTGGAAATTTAAATTCTGAAGAGATGTTTTTGTTGCTGAAAAAATCATTCAATTGAAATCTATTCCTTTTCTGGAGCTTTCATGACAAGTGAAGTTGTGCCTTTCCAGAGCTTCTAAAAAGAAAGAAAGTTGTGCCTATTTAGAGCTTCCATAAAAAACTATTTTGGAGAAGATTAACATTTTTGTTTCTGAAATGATGAATGGTGTAAACATTCCATGACTTTTCGTGATGATGTATCTAAATTGATGATAAGGGTATTAATGAGGAGACCATATTTATGTGAAAATTAGATTAATGCAATTTTGCTTCAAAAAGAGTCAATCACTCCTCATTCAACCTCAGAGTTTTTCACATCTAAATCCTACCAACCAAAAACCACAGAACAACCCTAAAAAGTCCTCATGATAAAAATATATCATTGACTCACATCGGGTGGTGATGTAGGAATTTATCAATCCTATGGTGACCCTTGTATGAGTTTGGATGATAAAGACATTGCTAAAAATTGATATTTGTATGATAAGAGAAAATTCAAGTGAGGTAAGTGTTTTGTGTATGGGAGGATAAATGAAGTGGAAATATATTGATTTATAAAAATGAATAACTTGAAATAATAGTTTTTTTATGAGGTATGATATCTTTTGTTTCTTGGTGTGTAATTTTTTGGATCTCAAGGATATGTGTTTTAAAATTCATTTTGATTTGATATTGATGTTTACATGATATGTGGTTTTGCCGAGGAGTGGAAAAGGGTAAGTGTGGGGGAGTTAATAAAACAAAATTTTATTGAATATTTTATTGATAATATATGAAATAATTTCCTCACATTATGCTAAATTTTTTCAATTATGAAATATTTGGGGTTAGATCATTCATTTGCAAATTTGATGAAAATTCCAGTTTTACCCTTTTAAAAGTAACTATAGTATTTCGGGAATAAATATTTTTTTGTACATTATGTTGACTTAAAATTTTTTAATTGTGTTCCTAAATTAATGGGATACAAATTATATTCAGGACATGTGAGCTGGATCGTGCATTTGAGGGGAGTAAATGGGCCATGAAGACAAAGCTAGATAGAACCATCCAGATTGGACATTACTTCACCATTTGGGCCATATCATCTTCATCCGGGCTTTTATTGATCCCAACGTTTGAGGGAAGCTCGGGGAAATAATTAGAAACAAATCATACTTCTAAAATGTCGTCCAATTCACGGGTTTTGGAGGTCAACTATGAGCTTCAACGTGGAATAAAATATTTGGCCGAGTTTTCATTTCACACTTAAAAAGGTTATGTAACCCTAGCCCTCACAAACTCTATTTAAATGGGGGTTTCACTCTTTGGGAAGGTTGGTAGAGTCTTTAGAAATTTTTATCCAAAAGGTTGTCTCTTGGTATCCCCTAACAACTCTTTCAAGAAGTAAGGATTTGTGCAAACATCTCTTCCAAAAACGCTCTCCTCTCCCACCTCCTCTTTGTATTTCTTTTCTTTCATGTTTGTATCTTGAATTTTATTCAATTAATATTCTAGGTTATTCCCTTTTATTGTTCTATTAATATTTCTAATTGGTTTGGAATCAATAGTGGATACGATATTGGGTTCTACCCTTTCAATCCATTGCTCATGCAAAATGTCTACACGATGACCACACCGCCCATGGAAGAGTAATTTTCTTAGTGATTGATCTATCTTCTACCCTCTTCATTTAATTATTTTGAATTATTGAGATACTGTAATTCACTTAATATGATCCATGAATTGTGTTTTTAAATTATAAGAAACTAAGCAAACAATTGAACAATTAACACAAAAACACGCGAAGTCGAGATTTTGTGTAAATTGTGAGAGCACGATCTTAATTGGTAATACAAGACCACACTGTATAAATTTTTAGAGTTAAAATATAATCCCTAAACACAATTCATCCTCATTTATATAATTTATATGTTATCTAATTAACCACTGACCATAATCTAACCTTAGAACAAAAATCAAAGCAGAGTGTTGTGATTGCGTATTCCAAAGCTAGCCTAGGGTTTAAGTAATTTCATCTTTGTGGTTAAGTTAACACTTGTAGGGTTCGAGGGTTAAAAAATTATGGGATCATAATTAATTGGATATTGATTTAAATAATAATGATTAATAAGTAAATGAAGAGGTAGAGTTAGATCGATTACACCTTTTAAAATATTTTCTAAAAAAAACATCTTCTTGTTGTGTCTTTTTAATAAAACTTCATTTCAAAATTAAAAACAAAAAAAATGAAATCTTCTTCCAACAAACTTCTTTAAGTTTTATAAATGATAAAAAAAAACCCATCCTTTTAATTAGTGTTTTAATTCTATTCTGTTTTACTTTTAGAATACCTTTAAGAAGTTGTTTTAATTTACTTTCTCCTTTGAGAGACGACCTTAGTCAGTCACTCTGCTGCACCTAAGTTCCCAAAAACCACTAATCATTTGAGGGATCCCAAGACAGTACTCTTTTAATGATCAAAGTTTATCCATCATTTTCACACCACCCCGAAAATGTTCCAAATTTTGGGTATCGTGATTCACACCTCCCATTCCCCTATGTTTGGATTGATTCCAATTCCCCTGACGTTACCCCGCTCGTGCGTTAGAGCACATTTGGAAAATGGAAATTCAACTGTTCTAAGAATTTTATCCTCCAGTCAGGCCTCCCTTTTTCCTCCCAGAAATACAGATTGGTTTCTTAAACCCTCCAAATTTTGTTCGGCACCCTCGTATTCGGATGGAATACTGAGGCAATCATCCCTTGTTTCTCACATCGGGCCCGACCCACGTGAGCTTAGGGATTGATCACTGGATACTTATAGAATGTAATAGGAATGTAATAAATCAAAATGAATAACAAAACTCATGCATGCGTCCAACATAAATATTCAAATCATGAAAGTTTATTCAAAAGATACATGAATCACATCACCCGAGGATCAACCCCTTCCATGGATGGGTTGACCCCATAAAAAGAGTGTTATAGATTTTCCACCCTTTGACCTGTGGCATCCAGGATTTGCTATCACCGATTCAGTTCCCGCTCCTCCTCGGTAGAAATAGGGCAAAGTTCATCAGCCGTGATCTGGGCGCGCTCCTCGTTGGTTCAGATTATGGTCATCTCCTTGGAGGTTTGCTTCATGTGCTCTTAGACCTCTACCAGATGGGCCTTCAACCATGATATAATCTTCGATTGCATATTGAGGAAAGAAAAATGATCATCTGCCCAGAACTGTAGCTATTGAATCTCATTTTTGGCCTCTTGAATCCTCTTGATGTTCATCACTTTTCTCCACTGCCAGCCCACACCAAGGCCACGATCATATTCCCGAATCTTCTCCTCCATGAGATCTCAGACGAACATGTGGGGATGTTGAGCATCCACCCCTCCAGAACACAGTTCACATAGTCATGAACGAAGTCTCTCTATCTGGTCTATCCATTGTACTTGAGTGGTGTCATCGATGAGGCACTTGATCAGCTTCCATGATTGGTGACTGTCTATTTTTCTATCCTCTTAATCATAGGCGGCCTCATCCCAGTCTACGGGGTTGGTAGGATCATACGTGAGAAACTCCCCCAAGAACTCATCAGTAGGGTCCGCGTCTGGTGTCTGATCAGGTATGGCAGGACCCGTGCTGCCCGATCGATATTCATCGTCAGATTCCACCTCAATAATCTCAAACTCTACCCTACTAACAGTCCCACCAGTGATTGGGAGTGCCGTAGCTTGGTCAGTCTGGATATCCGCCTCCACAACCACCAACATTCCCCTGGGAAAGGTGCCGCTAGGAGTACTAACCAACCTTTCCAAGGTATCCCACACCATTTGAAGAACTATGCATACTAAAAGGATAGATATTTCAGTTAGCCTAGTCAATGGGTGGCCTTCATGAATTCTGTAAAGAAGACTTACAAAGATCAAATTGTCAGTCTCGCTCCTAGTTTGTTGTTGTGGGGACCCCGAGGCATGGCCCTCCATATATTATTGGGAAGTCTGAAAACTCTAGAAAAACCACCTCAGGTGTCCTGGCCCCGCTAGATGTGGTAATCGCCATAGCCACTGGCGTAGATCCCAAAGGCCCCATATCTGCATCTACTGTAGGGTAGGAACATGTTCTATGTATGAGGCCCTCCTGCATAGTTTATATATTAGTAACGAGTCCAAAGTAACCTAGAAGTGGACCCCATGGAAGGGACTTAGGGTTTTACCTCGAGGGCCTCTGGAAACACTTCATGTTCGGGGTTTGAATCTCCAACATCACCCTCCTCTAGAAGAATCCCTCTATAGGCCTCCTCCCCCCAAGAGGATTTGTCCGATTCTTCTGGTAGAGGAAAATGATCCCTTAATTCCATAGATGAAAATTGTAGAGGTTCCATTCGATCCAAAAACACCTTTACTTGGTCTGTCATTTGACGTGAGGCATTGTGGGAGTGCACGAAGTCCTCCAACTCGGCTAGGTATTGCTCCACCTCCACCTGAGATACTGAAAAACCGGACCTGACAGGGCTAATCCCCAGAAAATCCATCCTGAGAGGGTTTAGGTGTTGCCATATCTTGGACGGGTTGAGTAATTTCTAGTTGACATCCCATATGTCCCAAGACTCTAGGAAGATAGAGTTCTATGACATGTCTATATGGCGCAACTGCTTCCCCAGAGCCTAGGTGGATATCCTATAGAATCCCCTTGGTGGACTCCCCTTCAGATGACTTTGATCCTCTAGGACTGTCGGGTCCGCTGCCACCGCTGGATCCACTACTAACTCCCCTTAGACTGGTGCGGTCCTCGGCGCCACTGTAGACATGCCACCATGAGATGTCTTCACTGCCTTCCAGGCTTGAACTCAAGGTTGGGGAGGCACCCCATCGTTGGCTCGAATGGTTGGATGCTTCAACATCTCCCTAGGGTAGGCCGCTTACCAACTTTTAGCATACACCTTCACCAGTCTGAAGACGACCATTGGTGGAGGCAACTCATTCTGCATCTTCCAATATTCCCGTGTGAACATGAGCCACATATGCCTCATCACGCACATGTGGTCCTCATAGCGCACCCCCAAATAGACCTATGGGGTTAGTCGCTGCATGCACCAAAATTTCCTTGCAAATCGGTGTGGGGTGTATGGCTCACATAAGGACTCACGGTCCACCCATTCCACCAGAACTCCACCTAAAAAGGCCATGAGGTAGGACCGATTCTCTTTCGTTCCCTGGACATCATCAGTGAACACACCTATTGGCAATGAGAATGAGTAAAAATTAAACTCTTCTGCCTTCCAGACCTGGTTCAGTATCACCTACATGGTTAACTTGGCTAGAAATCTCCCCACAACATTTAGAATCGATGGGTGGAAGTTAGATCTTGGAGGGGAGAGGGGGTTCAGATATTCATAGATCCCCCTCGCATGTGTCGCTATCTACCTATACGAAAGGTGGAATGGCCTACATATTCTTTGTGGCTTCTTCCCCTCATGGATATTCCACAACATCTTGTACATCTTGACGAGCATCGGGATCCTGAGGTTGACCCATCCCCTTGTCGCCAACATGGATTCCAATATAAACATGCTCGGTCACATGCCAATGTTCGTGTCTCTCACCAGTAGGATCCAATTGAAGATGAGCGCTGCAATGAATGTATCCAACCTGACTACTAGTTTCTACTCAATACTGACACTGAATCCCCATATCTTCCACTGGCTATCCTCCAAGAGCTTCTAGTACAAATTCTCCTTGCCTCGTTGATCCCCCTTCAGGAAATTCCGAGTCCTTATGGGGAACTACCTATTTTTCAGGATGTTCAAGAACTACTTGAACCACCATTTGAAATGGACGTCCCTCACTAACTGCTTGTCCTCTCCCAGCACTAGGTTCATCAACGACATCTCCAGTGGTGGAATATTCTCCGGATCCTCCCACTCACCCATAACAGGGAGGAACTCATCAAACATCATGCGCAATATTGGAACCCCAAGATTCGATGCAGGTCCCATAGACTGATGTCGACCTTTCCATGGTGCAAATGGAAGGTATTGGTCCTTGATGACCATCTTCTAAGCAACTCTAGTATCAGCTGCTTCGGCTGATAAATATGGAATTGGGAGGCCTAAGCCACCTCATACAGGCTCACTCTCCTCAACTCTACCCCAAATTCCTCACACGAGGCACCTACCCAGTAGGCCTAGGCCCAGTCATCTGTGAAGTTGCCGCCATGGCGCAGATCCCACTCGTCAGACCACCCCTTCTTTGGGTTCCTCAGGGCTGCCTTCAAGATAGTATGGTGCAGCGAGGGAGATGTCTCTGGCTGCAGTTCCTTCCCATCAACTTTGTTCAATTGGTTGTACAGATAGTCAACGTTGACAGGCATGAAGTCCTCCCAGGCATGGCCGTCATCCACCCTGAACCACTGGCGCTGGCACTATATGCTTCTGAACTAGTAGGATGGTTCGTCCCTTCTCACTTCAGGGATGAAGACGTCATCCCTTAGGCTAAATCCATATAGAGGAAACCTCCTACACAATGGATAGTTCTTCTGAATCTCTGACAGCATCTCTACCAGTGAATTATTGTCAAAATGGCTTATCACGGACTCCCCTATGCCTGAGATATCTGCTATTTCCTCCCTCCAGGAAGCATCTACAAGGACCCCCCTGATAGCCTCCTGGTGAGCCATTCAGTTTTTTGGAAATTTGGGACTTTTTAGGTTCTGGTTTGCGAAGTACCTTCACGAAGCCCTTCCATGAAGCTCGTTCACAAATCTTGATCCCAGCAAAGAAATCATAGATCCCTACCACAAACTTTAGGTGAAAGCTACAGAGCACGCCTCCACAGAGCCAAATACTTGATGTGTGCTGCAAAGCATGAAGCTCAATTCATAGAGAGAAATCACGAAGTACGCGGAGCTTCGTGAATTAAGAGCACTAAGTTCCAAAATGCAGAGGTGAGAAAGGAAAAAAGAGAGGTTACCATACCCTATTTATAGGTGATGACCCCTTGCACTTCGCAGAACATCTGACCGCAGTGAGCTTCGCAGCGCGCTCAGCCCACGTGTCACCTCTCCGCCTCATGAGCCTCCTTTGCAAGTATTCTTCACGATTGACCAAGGAATTTTTGAGATTGACCCTCAAACTTCGACTTGCATTTTTTTCCTTAGATCCAAGTTAGAGGAGGGGCATTTGTTGGTTCCAAAATTTGGGAAGGGGAGAAGCAAACAAAAATACCTTGGAGCTGCCTCGCGAAGCTCATCCGTGAAGCCCCGCAACACCACGACCAGCGCGAATCTCCCCCTCGGTGAAGCAACCACGGTGCAAGGAGGTGGGAGGCTCTATGAACTAGATTGATGTTTGCGAAGATACCACAGAGTAAGGAGGAAGGAGGATCTTAGAACCGGATTGATGTTTGTGAAGCTGCCACAGATCAAGGAGGCGGGAGGCTCCATAAACCTGATTGACATTTGCGAAGCCGCTGCGGATCAAGGAGGCAGGAGGCTTCGCAGTTACGATAAAATTCCCCATGTCTTCATGTTAGGTGACCTATACTTTTTGAAGCCTCTTTCTTATAAATACCAGGCTCCCCGTGATCCCAAATGATGGATCCTCTGACCTTTCACCTTCTTTTATCTCCAATCACGATGCAATTTCAGCTCTGTGAACCATGATCTCTTCAAGGTACTTTAGCATCGCAAAGTGCCTTTCCCTTTTCCTAAATTCAACCCCTCTACAAGGGGGGATGCCTTTCGTGGATCCCATGGGTCTTCACAAAAGAAGGGGATCCCCAAGGGGACTCAGGTCTTTGCGGAGCACTTATGATTTGCGAAGTACCCTCCTTGCACATGTAACCCACATGCTAAGGTTGAGTTACTATGCTTCACAAAGAATTTTGATTTCCAATGATACGCTTCGTAGGGAACCCTTACTTTGTGAAGTACTACTCTGCGAAAGCCTTTCCACTTCGCGAAGCACCTCCATATGTACCTATTCCCTATGTCTAGGCTATGCCACTTAACTTCACGAAGCATACCCCTTCGCGAAGCCCCTCCACTACATGGAGCACCAGAGCTACATGAGGCCTCTACCTGTGAACCCCTTTGTTTCACAACTCCTTTTCCCATGTAACCCTCTAGGTTTGCACGAAGTGATTTCAAAGTACCCTGGGGGGTGATTCCCATTGTGTTGCTTCGAATCATGCTTCTTCGCATAGGCATGCTAACGACTATTTCTTCTTCTCATAGCCATGGTAATGTGGACCCCTCATTGGAAAATTCCATGACACCCTATAATCACGACATTGTTGATGCCTTCCATAATCCAAGGGTGAGTGGGTATCAATTATGTAAGTCCTAGAGGGTGTCGAGTGAACTCACCTTGTATGAGCTGGAGGACGTTAAACTACCAAGAACCATCTTCCCCAGCACATGACCTTAAACTGTGGTCTCACCCCGTGCATCATATGTGGGGTTCCCCATCTCATACATTCTCTAAGATCATTCATCTCCACGAGAGTGAAATATTTCTCACATGGAATGAGATCCTCTTTGCTGGAGTGGCGTCTGTCCACAGGGGAAGAAAAACCACCTTGGTGTATGCCCCTAGCCTTTATTGTGGGAGGTGACATCCCTGCTCCTTCTATATTTTTCTTGGCCAAAGACCAGGGGGGATGGGCACCAGAACCCTCCTCTCTTCTATTCCAAATCCCTCTCCCACTGGGCTTTGTTTCCACTTGGGCATCCACCCTGGAGTAAGTCCCAATCTCCATCTCCTTGGGCTGCTAACCATGTGTAAGACCCTGTTTCCTCTTTGAGCCGCTAACCACGTGTAAGCCCCATTCCAATTCCCATGGACACACCTTTCACGACATGATTGCCAGGTCTTTGCTACCTCTTGTTTCTCACACAGAGCATGACTCATGTGGGATTAGATTAAGCATCAACCATGACATCCTCTTTGGGAAGCCTAGAGTGTAAGCCCCAACACCTCTCATGAACTACGTGGACTTTGATCTTTTCCAAGGCAAGGTACGTAGGACACCTCCCTGAGGTTCAAGCCCAACAACCATTGGTCTCGACCACCTTCACATCGGTTTTCCAACACCAATAAAAACTACATGGACTTTGATCCTTGCCAAGGAAAGGTACGTAGGAATCCTCCCTGAGGTTCAATACCAACAACCATTGGTCCCGACAACCTTCACGTCGGTTCGCCAACACCAATCCAATCTACGTGGACTCTAATCCTTGCCAAGGCAAGGTACGTAGGACACCTTCCTGAGGTTCAATCTGAACAACCATTAATCCCAATCACCTTCACATCGGTTCTCCAACACCAATCCAAACTACATGGACTTTGATCCTTGCCAAGGCAAGGTATGTAGGACACCTCCCTGAGGTTCAAGCCCAACAACCATTGGTCTCAACCACCTTTACATCGGTTCTCCAACACCAATCCGAACTATGTGGACTTTGATCCTTGCCAAGGAAAGGTACGTAGGACACCTTGCTGAGGTTCAATCCCAAAAACCATTGGTCCCGATCACCTTCACATCAATTTTCCAACACCAATATGAACTACATGGACTTTGATCCTTTCCAAGTCAACGTATGTTGGAAACCTTCATGAGGTTCAAGCCTAACAACCATTAGTCCCAAATGACTTAACTTCAGTTCACCAACACCTCTTCCAAACTACATGGACATTTATCCTTTCCAAGGAAAGGTACGTAGGACACGTCCCTGAGGTTCAATCCCAATACCCATTGGTTCTTCCCCCCTTCACGTCAGTTCACCAAAAATTTCCAAACTATGTGAACTTTGATCCTTGCCAAGGAAAGGTACGTTGGAAGCCTCCCTGAAGTTCAAGACCAACACCCATCAGTCCCGACTACTTCACGTTGGTCCACCCTCATCCTGCATGATGTTAAACTATAAACCCCTTTTTGTCCCGCATGACACTAAACTGACCCCTGATCAGCAATAAGCCATTGTCATTCCCTTCATTGGGACACACATCTCTGGTTCTCCCCAGTAGCATCAGACCAACCCAGGCTGTTAACCATGTGTAAGTCCCAGTATATCATTGGGTCACTATCCTCTACGTACACCCCAATTCTATGCCCCCATCCTGAACTACATGGACTTTGATCCTTGCCAAGGAAAGGTACGTAGGAATCCTCCCTGAGGATGAATCCCATTACCCATGTCTCATCTTGGTATTTCCCTCGATCCTATGTGTTTCTAGAAGGTCATTCCCCCAACTCGGAGGTTCCACTTCCTCTGGGTCCCCTTTATACGGGTCGCCTCTTTAGGTGTCCCATCACCCCACTGAACTACGTGGACTTTGATTCCCTGCCACAGGAATACATAGAAAGTCTCTTTGAGGCTCCAGAACAATAATACCATCACCTTCATAATGGTTTCATATCATTCCCCCACCACTTTATTCAACTCTACATCATCTATCCTGTTTCTTACCCAGGCCTCCACATCCCAGTGAGATCATTCCAATTCACCTATTCACTACTGTAAGCACAACCAGGAAACTAACCACGTGTTAGTCCTAGCATCAGTGTTCCCTCTAGGGGTTGCACCCATCTAATCCACTCCCATTAGTGTTTTGATCAGTTCGATCCATCTCTGCTAGATGTTAAAATCGCGGCATACCCTTTGTTAAACATGGGAAGCTGAGGAAAACATCAAAGACATGACTATGGAATACAATTCCCCACATTCGATGTGGGATTCCTTAGGCTTCCACGCCCTTGAGAATCCCTATAATAAGGGGAAGAAACCCAGACACACCAGTGTTCCAGCATCCATACATGCCAGTGATTTCCAACGTGACTACTCCCCCGATTGAAGGTTGCTACCCTTACTGGACCCCTTGGAATGTCCTGACAGAAGCATTGTAATCAACCAGCATCCATAAAGATATGGCACTAGGAAGAGTTTCACGAACAAGATATTAAGTCTATAAGGGAGACCTGGACTAGGTAACGAGTTCCAAGGAGGAATTCATGGAAGGAGGAACCAATATCCCATCATCCTGTTTCGATCAAGGAGAAAACGTCTTTGAATAAGTGACAGATGATGACCGCCTTTGGAAATTGGGAATGTGGGGAAATAAACAACGCATCCTTTTCCCCGAAAGATAGATGCGCACACCCCTTAAAAATCATCGGAAACAACAACTACACCTTTAAATTGACTAGAGGATGCCATGGAATAATAGATAAGAAAATAATTAAAATTATTGGAAATTTTATTTCAAGTGAATATATGAATTATCTCATTTACTTCAAGTGATCTTGTTTTTAATATATTTATTTATGTTCATAGAGTGACTTTTGTGAGAAATTAATTATTAATATCTATGTTTTCTTATTGTAATTGAATGTTTTCCAATGTTCATGATTTATGATATACTGATAAGGAATATATTGTTGTCAATCATTCTGATCAATGAGGATCTAGGGATAGAAGTATTCATCTTAAAAATGTGATCTTGAAAAATAATAGGGTGATTGGACATGTTATTGATTGTGGTTGGATCTAATAGGACCACAATTCTAGAGTTTCCTATTGTCGGTGTTCTATCGAAGAAGTTATTGTTGTTAAGATTTTTTAAGTGACTAACTTAGTTAAGAAAGTTCTAGTGATTAGAAATTTATAATACCTTGGATATAGTTGATTGATCCACCTTACTCTATGGATTAAAATTTAAGAATACCTTTATTAGAAGTTTTTTGGTATAATATATATTAGGGAAATTCATATTTACCTAATTTAAACATTTTTTACATTTTTATTTTATTTTACAATTGTATTTATATTATTGGTTAAGTATTTATCTTTCGATAGAACTATTTTACATTGCATACATTCTTTGTAAATGGATATATGTTTATATTTTGATTGTTTTATTTCCATTGTGAAGGAACGTTTTGGAATACACAGTTACTTTAAACACTCTGATTTGATAAAAATTTATAATTTTTAATCAGTTAAATACTTGAATGGGTAAAAAATTATATGTTAAATTTTGACTAAAATCCACCCTCCTATTGATGTTTCTATAAAGTTTACCTCTAGGATAATAATGAGGGGGAAACTGGAAGGATCCATACGCCAAAATTTTTTATAATTAATTAAAATTGTTGTCATAAATCTCTCAAGGTGACATCATGAAGTTTTGGGGGTTATATTTTGACACACACATATCATAGGGTGTGGAAAAAATACTATTTATATTTTACAACTATAACACAATGGATAACCTAGGTATTATCACTTGAGAATTTTTATAGTCATTGCCTCTCCAATTATATTCACCAAAACTAATTTCTTTTGTGTTTTTATTATTTTATGAAAAAATGAAATTTATAATCTAACATGAAATTTAAATGAGGTTAGAAAAGAAATTACTTGGCCCTAGATTTGTTTTTGGGTTCTGTCGTTATTCTTCTTGGTTGTTAAATATTTAGTTTGAAATTCTAATTTTGAAATTTCACTTTTAAACTACTATTATTTTATTTATTGGTTGTGGAATATTTAATTCCCTGGAAAACTAAATTCCACCTCCACCTAAAATCCAGGTTGATGGAACACCTTAATCGAGAGTATGACACATTCCAAAATCCAGCTCCATCATAGGTTATTTCATCCATTGAATAGCTCAAATCCATTATGTGAAGAGATATAGTTCAATGAAAAGTAGGTAAAAAGTATAAATAAAGGAAGAGAAGGGATTTTGATATCCATGTCATGGTAAAAAATCATCACACCCATACATATAAACCTCATCCACTATAAAAAAGATCAAAAAATTAAATAAAAAAAATTATAGAATTCAAGAAAAAACCTAGATACTCCCCCAAGGCCAAACCTCGGGTTAGTCACTCTCCAAGAAAGTGAAAGAGGTCATGGTGGAAGAATAAGAAAGATAGAATGGTAATGTGAGAGTGAGAGAGAGAGAGAGAGAATCGTAATGGAAGAAAATAAATGGTTCAATCTGAAAAAAGTGTAGTTATATCAGAAAAAGACTACTAAACTACAACAATAGAAAAAAAAACTAAAACAGAGTAGCGAAACAATACCCCAATCATTCCTCCCATTTTTTATTGGAAATAAAACCCTATATTTATATAGGGGTTATTTCTTTTATGTCCCCTCATATCAGTCAATGTTTACCCTTTTTTTACATTGGATTCATATTAAGGATTTGATTGTTGATATTTTAAATATCTCTCGTAGATATTAGACTTTCTAAATTTTTAGCAAAGAATTATACTGCAGCATGGGAAGGAATATTGTAGAACAACCTCTTTATTTTTATTATTTGAAATACATGGTTGTAGGGAAACCACTTCCATCATATCCATAGATTCATTTCACTGTAATTTTTAAAAAATAATCCACATCCATTAATTTTATCTCCACACCATAGTGTATCCACCTACGACATAGATTTCAAAATCTATTTTTGTTGTAAAAATATGGCACTTACAAATTAAATACCTCCATGGTGTAGTAAGAACACCATGACACAACTTCTTTCTTGAGTTTTTTTATTAAACAAGGCTATGGCGTAGCCAATATTCCATGGCCAAAGATCGCTCTCATGATCAAATTCATCATTATATTCAATATTTATATCAACATAATGTAGTGGAAACACCACAACATATCACTATTGAGCCTTCAAAATCCCACGACACAGTGGGTGTGCAATAGTGCAAGCCCCTTCTCAAAACTCATGGACTTTATGGAGGTCGGATGGGGAATGCATAGATTTTTTATCCTTCTAAAATGGATTCATGGTGATCATATAAAGCACCTTAGGTCCTCCATGGAAATCCTGATCCTTAGTAGTGCACATAAACTTGAGCCTAAGCTTTCCCAGTGCCATAAATGGCATTCATCATTGAATGCAGGTGGAAGTCTAGAAATTTCGAGCATGATAGGTGGTAGTGAGTGGTGGATGAAATGTCTAATCATGGTATAGGGACATACAAAGCAGAACAACATCGTTTTAGTAAGTGATGAATAGTATTGTGTGAAGAGTCATCCCATATCAACATTGAACACATGAATGAATTGATATATAAAACAATCCATACCAACTTCTGTTTAGATCGCCTTATGTAGGGATGGGATCCCACTACACCTCACACACATAAATGGCCCACACTAACACCTATGGACCATATAGTCCTTGACCCAACCACTGTGTGAGCTCCTCCCCACACAACCTTATCTCCTCCAGCCACTCGATAGGACTTCCCCAAAGGGATTCTTGTCTGGCTGGCCCATATTGGGATGGCTATTTAGCTTACATCCCATTGGGTTGTGGGATAGCAAGTTGTCTTCCTTCTTTATAACTACAAAATAAAAATCAAACACTATGTAATATTTCAAATAGAAATTAATAATTAAAATTCATATCGAAATTTACACATTTTCATATATTTTTATTCATATTGTTTCCTCAATTATAATTTCCCATTTTTACTATTAATAATTAATTTAATGTGAATATTCATTAAATAAAATAAAAATCATTAGAAATTATTTAAAAAAATTCATGTAAAAATGATTGTATCAGATACCCCCACACTTGAACTATGATTGTTCTTAAGCATTGGATCTCAAAATTAAATTAAATATAAACACCATGTTTCCAATATTAAAATCATATAGAAATAAAACAAAATTTTTATCAATGTTAAATCAAATTTTCAATTTCCTCACAAAACATCAACTCAACTTCACATTTTTCAAAAGATTAATCAATCAATGTATTTTACTTTTCTCCTTTTGAAAATGGTAGAACTTATCCTCTCATTCATTAAATCTTCTCAATTCATTATTATTAAACATTCAAAGTCATGATCTACCACACTTTTAATCTTTATCTCTCATCACTCATGATACAAATTCAAGTATAGTTATGCTCATATAATGATTACATATACCCTTTCCATAGGATTGTAAAGGAACTACTTTATCCACTTTGAAAATACAAATTTCACATCAAATAAATAAGTATTTTCAATAAAGGCTCCAATAACTCTAAGGCTTAAGATTGGTGGGTTTTGATGTTCAAAATATTCAAGATCAAAGAGGAGGTTTATCTCCTAAAACATAAAACATGATATCAAAAACTAAAATTTCAATGTTATTATCCCCTTAAAAATGAAAATTCACACTTCCAAAGATCAAATTATGGGTATGATCAATGTAATAATAATAAATGAATTTAACCTTCTTGAATTTTTTTTTAATTTTTGTTTCTTTTTCAATGTACTTTTTTATATTTTTTTTAAATATTTTAAAATTCATGCTTGAAATAAACCTCACATCCACCAATTAACCACATATGATAAAAATTATAGGTTTGGTAATGAGGATTTTTTATTTTACCCAAGTCACATGCCTTTATTTCTTTTTATATATTTTTTCAAAACAAGAAAATAATGAAATTAAAATTAGTAAATGAAAAACCTTTCCCAATACACAAGACAGTATCCCTAAACTTTTCCCTTGGAATTTAGTTCATCCATTTTACTATGTATTCCCTCATTCCCACACTTCATATTTAAAATATAATGGAAAATACTAATATGGGGATAGAAGTGGATATAAATGGATTGAAATGTTTCTCATTCCTATGAAGGTCATTCTTGGTATCTATGGTCTAAACAAGGTTAAATTTAAAAGGTAGTCTCAAGGATAATTGCTTATAAATTAAAATTCCTCAATCATGTTAATGTGGTTTTTAATAGTTATAGATTTTACAAGTTCAAATGCAAGTTCTAAAAGGTGAAATTCCCTAAGATCACTCTAGAAATATGCTCAAGATATAATAGAAACTATTTGGTATAGAAATACTCTCAGGAATGGAATATATAATTTTCTATAATAATTCATGGAATGAATAACAATAAATAAATTAATCTACATGAATTTAAAAAATTAAAAGTGTGAAAAAACGGTATGGAAGTTATATTTACATGAATCAACTAATTCCCTAAAATCACGATTCATCAAATTATCATTAATGCTTCACTATAATCATTCAATTATACAATTTAATAATTCAATCTCATTATCATTGAAATTTGAAACATAGAATCATAGGATTATTAGGAAACTCATGTCTCCTAAATAAGTCAAGTAAATAAAAAAAGTTCATGTATGGGCATGAAATTTCTATTTTAACAAGGATTTGCAAAAAAAATACATGGAGTTCAAAATATAAAGAATATAAGACCGAAATCCCTTTTCTCATGAATCTTTATTCCTACCTTCTCCTTATATTTTTGGGGGCTTCCTTGTGCTATCATGGTCCTATGAAAGTAGGTTAATCAGCTTAGTAGAAGGACCTTGTCAATTAAGCTCAAAAGAAATAAGGGATCATTATACATTCTAAACTAATTCCTATGAATGAAATTGAAAGTTCCTATAAAGAAAATATAAATGATATATAGTGAGCCTTACATTTCAAACATTAATATTACATCACTTTTGTGGAATACTTAATAAATTATATAATAGACTCCCAAATACCATATTAATCTAGTGCCTTTGAAAACATGGAAACAAAAACACTAAAGGTAAACAAAGGAGAAATGTAAGCATAAACACAAACATATGGTTATGAGTTTGTGATTATGACATTAGAAGATCATTCCTTGTATAAAAATGATTATAAAAATTAATAATGGCATAAATGAGGTTTGTAAGAAATGAATCATAAGTCAATCAAAAGAATAATACATAAAATCATAACATAGAAATTAAGACATGGAATTGTGGCATACACATAATCATATAAAATTATTTTCATAACACTCAAGGAATAACTGCCAAGGAAATATTAGTAGTATGGGTATACCCTCCATACCATCTTGGTATTCATGGTTCAATCCCATGACCATATTAGTAGTCAAGGTTCACTCCCAATACCATCTTAGTAGACAAATTCCATTACTGAATTGAGTTCACTCCCCGTTACATCCATGTCTATCTCTTAAGATATAAACATTTACCAAATGCATTGGAGGGTGATATAATTCCAAACCATATCATAATTAAATCATACATAAGTGTGCTAGAAGATCATAAACAATCATATCATAACCCATGAAATGAAATGGGTATCATAAGCATGTAAGCATATCATAACTTGTGGAAAATAGACAAGTTTAATCATCATTTCATCAAAGAAAAACCTTTGAAAATAAGCAAGTTTCAAAAACATATAACCCATGAAAAAATGGGTTTCATAAACATATAACTCATAAAAGAGAAATGGGTATCATGAACAACATACCATCAAAACATAAACCATTCATATAAATAAAATGAATGGAACCTTCAGACCCTTTTCCTAGAAATTCATGATTAACTATAATAGATTTAATATTAGATGGAAAATAATTTTGAAATATCCCTTAAAAACATTTCTTGAGTAAAATACCCTTACTTTTTTGAAAAATTAATTTTAAAATATAAAAACTTTTGAAAACCATTTTATTTGAAAATAAACTTGAAAATTATAAAGGAATCTAGAAAATATTCTTCCTTAAAAAAATATAAAATAAGCTTGAAAAAAATTAAAACCTTTTCCCTTGAAAAATAATAAAATAAGCCTGAATAAAGTTTGAAAATATTTTTCCTTGAAAACTTATAAAATAATATTTATTTTTTTGAAAACCATTTCTTTGAAAACATAAAAAGTATTCTTCAAAGCATTTTTAAAAACCTTTTTCCTTGAAAACATATAAATTAATCTTTAACAAATTTTGAAAACCAGTTTCCTTCATAACTTATAAAAGAATCTTGAAAAAAATTCCAAAAAAATTTTCCTTGAAAATTTATAAAATAAAATTGATTTTTTTAAAACTATTTATTTGAAAACTTATAAAGGAAAATTCAAAAAAAAATATTTTTCCTTGAAAACATATAAATCAATAATGAAAACATTTTGAAAACCATTTCTTGGAAAACTTATAAAAGAAGTTTGAAAACATTTTTCAAAACCATTTTTTTGGAAAGAAAGTTTGCAAACATTATTAAAAACATATTTAATTGAAAATAATTTTAAAACTTATAAAATAAGATTTTAAATCATTAAAATCCTTTTCTTGGAAAACAACTTTTTGAAAACATAAAATGGAAGCTTTGAAAATAATTTAAAACACTTTTTAAACATAAAACATTTTTTGAAAAAAAAATCTTCAAAAAAAACATAAAGAACAATGGGTTTATATAATATTAGGATTTTTTATTTAAAATTAATCTTTTAAACTTGAAAATTAAGCTTCAAAGGAATGAAAATCATAATGGTAGATAAATACATACATGTCAAACATTCCTTTTATGCCGTAAAGAGTTTTGAAAAGTGTCTTGATCAAAAAACAAAAAGAAGATTACTTTTTTAAATATAATTTTGTTAAAAAGATAAAACATGGGTAAAATTATATTTTAAATATCATAGGAGAATAGTATAAATTTTTTTTATACATTTTGAGAAAACATGGTTTTAAAGGAACACAAATTTTCGACCGAAGGGGGAGATAAAGTTGAAATTTATTAAGAACACTTTCTTAAATATCTTAATTACCAAAGAGTGAAATAACGGTACTAATACATGAAGATATCATGACTAAAAATATTAGAATAAAATTCTTGAGTGTTCTTGAAAAATGGATCATACGATTTTATTAATGAAATCATAATCATAAACAATATTGATAAAAGATGAGATTGTTGCAATAAACTCTTACCACTTCGTAACTTTGAATCATACTTACCATGTAAGAAAATAAAATTACATGACTATTAAAATATCATTAAAAAGTTAGATTCAGGATATAAAATTTCAAATGTAATTATATACACCTCGTAAAAGAATATAGGTGGGTAACAAAACATGTGCCTCTAAGAAGGAAAATTAAGAAGAAACCACCTTACTGATTTGGTAACTTTTGAACCCTAAATCCCCATGAAAGATAGATAATAAAATGAATATTTAAATACCCATAAATTTAATGATAATATTTATATAATATATTCATGGGTAGTATATACACCACACAAAATAAATTAGTGGTGAATAAGACATTAATCTCATGGAAATAAAAGTCAGACAAGAAAACCCTAACCATATGTCCTGAATCTCATCATACTCATATAAAATTCATGTATAAAAAATATAAGTTTAATATAAATATAAAAAATAACCATTTTATTATATATAATAACATACATTATTTTATTATTACTTTATATTTCCCATTTATTAACAATTCCATATTATTATTATGCTTCGAGTAATATCTACTTTGTTTTCCATACATGTTTTGACTTATTATTCTTGATCCTCTTAATTAGATAATGATTTACTTATTTCAATAATATGAAACATGATATAATTATAATAATTATTCATTATATAGATACTCATAATAATTTATAAAAGGTATAAATAGAATTTAAATACACCATTTATGGAGACAATGGGTCGTACGTACGCATGAACACTGTTTCCATTTTATTGTTGTTTTGAAAGAAAAAAAAGTAAATGACATATATGTTTATATATAGATATATAATTAAAATATAATTATTATTGAATATTTATCATATAATTTTACTAAACTCATCCTTAATACACTCCATGTAAAGCGTGAACAAATCACATCACTTTGAGGAAGCGGTAGTCCACACGTCAACAAATGAAGTTATCATATTTACAAAAAATTGAAAGCATAAAGTTATGTTTTATATAATAATTAAATAATAATAAAGACATAATAAATATAATATATATCATATAAAAACATAGGGTTCACCATAATTTCCACCCCTGATAGGTGGTAAAGGAAAAATGAAAAGCATCATTTCATGAGGCGATAATTTTCCATACACATGAACGGTAAGTCCATTACCCATTAGATGAGAGTGTGTTTAAGTGTAGGTAGAACTCTTATAATAAATAAATATCCTTATATTTAGGATACTAAGGTTATTATATAAGAATTAAATAACAATAGTTGAGGTGGTGTAGAATGAAAAAAAGAAAAAGAGTTTGTGGAAGGATGTTACCTCTTTATTGGGTAACTCCTCTTGGTTTGAACTAAAGGGATTCCTTGATTGACTTTATTCCCAAAGGGAGGATTTTAGGATTAATGGAGGGATATTGGGAGGATATTTTGTTAGGGTTTGTCTGAGAAAAAGGGTATTGATAGGTGTAAGGAATTGAGGGAGGTGAGTGCCCTTTTATATAGGTGGATGAGTGACATTCTTGTAAATATAAAAAGGTAAACGCTATTGAGAGGTTTCCCTTACATCACGAGAATATAATAATTGTAAAAATTATATCCTAGAAAAAAATCTGTATAAATATTTCCATATAATGGATGTTTTAAATGTTTCTAGGTCATTTTTTCCCTTAAGATTAAAGTTTAAAAATTAAGTAAACTAATTTTTACCTTAATTTCTATAATTAATTTTAATTAATTTCACTAATAATTTTGGTCAAAAAATAAGATGACATTATTTAATGATGTAAATTATTCTGATACCAAATATTTAATCTATTTTTCCAAGTTATAATCATATAAGTTTCACAAATTAATTTGATGGTAATCCCGTAGACAGGACAAGATGACGTGTTTTTAAAGAAAAAAGGTCAAAAATTTTGAAATGTTTTTATATCTAATTTAAATGTGAAATCAGTTTCAATTGTCACAGCCCAACCCTTTTAATTTAATTTAATTTATTATTTCATGGCCTTGGTTAGCCTCTTCTAGGTGTGAGTTTAGCGATGGACTAATTTTTTTTGATGATTAATGATTTTGGTGGGTTTCAGATAGGTGCGTGGGGGCATTGCACAGTCATCAATAATCCCGTAGTCGGCCCACGTGCCGTGCAGTTTTCTAACATTCAAAATAGATAAAATTTTATATAAATAAAATAAGCTAAATTTTCAAGTTGTAATAATAATAATACTTTTGTGTAGATAATAATATTATTAATAAATTGTTATTATTGTTATTGTTATTATTAAAAATATTTATTGATATTGTTATAATTAAAATTGAAATGAATATTTCATGTTTATAATAATAAGGGTGTCTTATTTGATATAGTTATATTATTATTGATGTTGTTAGTATTTAAAAGGAAATGAATAAAATTATGATTATAATTATTATTAATTTCAGTTTTATTATTATTATTATTAATGTTATTTTTAGAATCAATTTATTATTTTTATTACCATTAAGAAAATTAATGACGTTGTTATGATTATATAATTATTAATATTATTATAAATGTTGTCACTAAAATTTCATTATTATTATTATTATTAATATGATTGGTTTTGATTGATTTTTAATTTTTGTTTTATTTTTTTAAACCCTAATATACCTATCATGCACCCCTTCCCCCTATTTTTAATCACCGCATAAACCTCCCCCTATAACCCACATGCGTACACCCCAGCTCCCTCAACCAGCCTCCTGTGCATGCCCCATCCTTACCGGAGATCCCTGCCAGCCACACCCCTTCCCGGCTGCACCTCCCTTTCTAGCCACACCTCCCAGTGGCGACCCTGACCTACACACCCTGTTTATAGTGTCCCAAACCCCCTACACGATCTGTTTTTGGCAACCCAACCCCCCTGCACCGCCCTTCCTGGTTGTGACCCCTCACCCATGCATTTTTCTATCAATTGTTTGGGGTTTCTTCCTATATCCAAAACCTAATGTTTGGGTTATGTTTCATGTGTTTTTTTCTCATTGTCTAGGTTTTTCTATTTGTTTGTAGAGGTCTAGTCATCCTCCCCTAAGAGATTCATTATGTTCTCACAAGGCTAAGGTAGGTGTTTCAAAGCCTTTCCTTCCAAAAGTCTTTCCTTTGGTGCTTAGAATTTTAAATAAATTTATTAAGTTGGTTCTCACATCTTTGGCAACCTTATTAACCATATTATGGTATTTTGAATTTGTTTTGGTTTGTTAAAAATATATTTCAAATGAGTTTTGTATAAATTTCCTAGGTTTATTATGACTAGGAAGCTAGTTTGAATTTCCTTGGTTCTTTTAACGAGTAATTGGACCTTTTATGAAATGTGTAGCCTTATAATGATGTAATATGATTTTTTTGTTGATGAATTTTGGTTTTTTGTGTTCTTCCTCCAATAGGGTATGAAATTGATGCATTGAGACCCATTGGTCCAAGTTCCAGCATCCGCTACCAAGGGTGAGGCAGATGGACTCATTTCGCTATGTCGTCATTGTTTCAGGTAATATTTTAAAGCCACTAATTGGTTTTGCACCATCTAATTTTGGGTATTTTGTGTTATGTGAGTCCCTGGTGTTTAGTTGGATGTGTGTTGGTCCACGCCACACTAATTTTGGGTTTCAGTTAATTGTTGCATGGTGTTGAGATCGATTCCAAGTGTTTACACGCATTTTCATAGGTATGGATATGTGTGTGTGTGTGTGTGTGTGTGTGTATTGAGTGTGTGTTCCCTAGTGGTGTGGGGAACACATACATTGGTTTAAAGGTGTGTATATATATATTTATGGAAGTGCATGTGTGTGAGCGGGTTGTTGCTTGTGTTAGAAAGTTTTGGCTTGATCATTCCTTGATGTAGGTGTCACCATGCCCTTTCTTATAATTTCATTCTATGTGATGCTTGAGTTTTAATATTTAATCATTAAAACATATTTCTCACCCTTATTATAGTCATAGTTAATTAATCATATCATTTTTGTGTCGATAGATTTGATTAAAAATAGATTTTTTATTGTTTATCTATTTATGCCCATGGGTGTGCATTGCCTTTAGATTTGGATAATTGTCATTTTCCTTCAAAATTGTTATGTTGTAAAAGTTGGTTGGTGTGTTCTTAAAGAAACATTTTTGTTGAAGTTGATTGGCTCGGTTTGGTTGGTTTTACAAAACATGGTGTTTTAGTGTAAATGGTTATTTGTGCTAATAAATGGTGTGTGTGTGGTTTCTTTAAAAATGGTTTGGATAAGAACACTTGTGCTATGCCATTGGATGTGGGAACATCCATGGATTCATGGAGTGCACCCATGGATGGTCTTACAAATGATGATGACATTTGGAGTAACTATTCTCTCAAACCCTGGTTTTCTAAAAAGAACATCTATCTTCTCTCTCCCTCTCCTTTTGATAAATGGATCCATAGTTTACAAAGTGACTTAATGAATTTTCAAGAATTGGGTGAAAGGTTTTATAACACGTTTGGTGTTTGATAACTAGGCAATTGTTTCTTAAAATTTTTGAAAGCTTGTTTGGCACCTTTGCGTGCGTTGGGCATGTTTCAAACTCTTTTTTTATAGTAAAGTGGATTTGATGCAAGGGCCTGCTTTGAAAATATGACATGTTTGGGTGTGATTATGAAACTTAAAGGCTGAATGGAAAGGGTATAGTGAAAATGGGATCTCTATTTGTTGGAAATGTTTTTCTTAAAGTTTTTTTTGTAAACGTATATTGGATGGTTAAAGATAACGACCCAGTTGGACATTCTAGTTTGGTTACTTGGAAAGGGTTTGATGTGTGAAAACAGGATGAGGCGTGTTTGGCATCTTTAAAATGGTTTTTGGAAAACCCATCTTGAGTTAGCTCTTTTTCCTCATTGGTTGATCATGAGATGGAAGGGTCCTCAGTATGAGACTTCTTTGGGTGGTAATTATTTTGAGGCAAGGGAAAACCCTTGTGGTGGTCGGGGCGGTGCTGGATTGTGTGGTGTATTTGATTATATGTATGTGGATTTTTGTTTGAATTACATGGAACACCCCCTTATGAAATATACATGGAACCTATCATAACAAATAGGTTTATCGAGAAAGGTTGTGCACTTAGAGTGGACCATAGCAGGTGGATACATGGGTTTATTGCTAAGGGATTGGACCCCTATGTCTATCCTGGGTTAGGGTGGCCTGGTGTTTGGGCACTATGACGTCATCGATTTAGGCATGCTTCAGGATGAGTCACATGTATTAGTATGTTTTGGTCTTCCTCTGAGTTCCTAGGATTTCCCATGTTTCCCCATTACAATTATTACTAGTGTCGTTTCCCTCATCATGTAGAATCCTATTCCTTGTATCTAATTTTGGTATTTATTTGGAAAACTGTGAATGTTTGGTTGGTTTAAAAATATTTATAAGTGGATGTTTGAAAAATAAAGCACAATTCCCCATTTTTCTTCTTGTGCCTTGTTTTAAAATATGAGGGAAATGGATCATGTTGGTTGTTTGTTTTTAAAATGAAAGGTATGTATAGAAATCTATTTTTATAAATGCATTTAAAACTAGTATCAATGGAATGTGTTTGAGAAAATAATGGCATGGAATCTATGATGATTTCCTACTAATAATTTCAATTCTCACTACTACTATATCATTTTAGTTTCAGGTTCCGTTAGTGCCAGATCGCTCTCAGAGTGAGCCTAGTTCTGTGTTGGGTGGTGACCTAGGAGGTCACACTAAGGTATGTGCGGTTTAATTTCTTTCTGCTGCTAGTTTTTATTTTTACTGTCAGTTTTTATTTATTTACTTGTCTTTTATTTATGGGCCTAATCATTCCCTCTTATATGTTTTTATTCCCGACACTAGTTTCCATCCCGGGGGATCGAGAACGCCCCTCAGGACATGTTGCAGACCAGATTGTGTGACCAGTTTTAGGTTGACTCGGGCTAGTTCATGACAAAATGGTATCATAGGAGGCCCTTGTTATTTGGGGTGTCCGGTAGAAGGAGATTAGAACTTTTGGGACTTAGGAGGTAGGTGTGGGAAGATCGTCACACTCTCTTGCTCGCACTAATCCTCAAGTGACCAGGGGTAGTCTAGGATTTGAGTATTTTGTCTTGGGTTGTTTTGGGTTGAGGGATGACAATGGATATAATTCGAGTTATGTTGTGGCCTTATGTGGGGTGGTGACCCATGTGGAGTCCTAGTGCTTGGTTCAAGGTCCTCTTAGTGTTATGCCTTACTTGGGGCATGGTCCACCACTATGTCTCCAAGCTAGTCACGAGAACTAGTTCCTCATTCCGATGGTTTGTTATTGGTTGTGTTTCGTTTTTATTTCAGTGGATGTGAGTGTGTGTTGAAATTGAAGGTGGAATTTTAAAGTGAAAATGGTTTTTGAATGGGAGTGATTTCCTCAAATGGATTTAAATGGGTAAAGTAGGTTTTTAAAGAGGAAGTGTTTTGATTTGGAAAGTTTGGTATGTGTTTGGATTTTATATGGAAAAGAGATGCTTGGACCTTGGCATTCTTTATGGGGTCACATGTGCGTGGGTATGTATAGAGAGTGCATAGGGGAACTTTTCCATGGATGATGTAAGAAGGTTTTGATGAATGCACATGTGATGGTTCATAAGGTTCCATAGGTGAGTTTTAAAATTTAAAGGAAATAGTGGTTTTTTGAAAAGTAATTTTTTCTTGTGTTTGTATATGTTTGGCTTATGATCCTGTTGCCCTTGGCTTGGGCTGTTTCTTTGATTGATTTTTGGCTTGATGCCGATTTCAGTTGTGTTTTCATGTTGTTCAGGATGTGCTACCCAAAAAGTGTCCCCAAGGTTGCTAATGAGTTATGGCCAATTTCTGATTCTTTTGAGTGTTTCCAGTTCACCAAAGTAATTATGTACCATTAGATGTAGTTGTGTGGTTTGTGAAAAAAGAGCATGTCTTCGGGTGGTTGGGAACTCTTGGGTTTGTTAGAGTCCATATTGTCTTGGATTTAATAGAGGGTCCGGTTTTGGACTACTGGAGGTTGGGTGCCTCATCTTCATTAGGATTTGGGGGTGTGGTTAAATGGTAGTTGGGTTTCATGAAGGTTCCCCATCTGGAGAGCGGGGTGTGATAGAGGAACCTTTTTCTGAAAAATCTTCTTCGTCGGTGCTGAATCCCAGTTTGTCGGACCATTATCTTGTGCACCACTGGTATGGTCAGTTTGAGAATTCTAAACCATCATCTTGTATCCCTTTGAAAACATACCACCATTGTGGTTGTTTGAATCATTGATAATAAGAAGGAGTTAGGGACTGAATGATGAAAATACACGACTATGAGGCAGGAGATGCTTCGACCATCAGGGCCCCAACCATAGGTCTCAGGGTGAAGCTCTCTCATAGTCAGGAGTTGCTGAGGGTGTGTAGAACCTCATTCTAGATTATGCTTTCATATTTGGGATGAAAATATCCAAATTTTCCTTGTTCTATTTTTGTCTTTGTCGTAAGATCATCCTTGTTGTGGTGGTGTGATGAGATCATTCTACCAAAAATCCAAGTGGCCTTATCTGCTCTTAGTGTGGTTTCCAAAATCATTTGGATTCCTTGAAGGGTGTTGGGCCTGTGAATAAATGGACCCATTCTGATTTTGAGTTTCGTCTCAGTTGTGTTTGTTAGGGGGATGTTTGGTTTCGTGAAATTAATGGGCGTTGTTTTTGGGCCCTTTCTTAGTTCGGGTGCCTCTCTGTGGGTTTTCCTCTAATATGTTTCAGTTTTGTAGGGGATTCCTCCGTCCTAATGTCCCGGTGTGATGGTTTTTCCTTCAATGGTTTTAATCCTAGTGGTCGAGTAGTTATGTTATCATTGAGAAAGTGGGTTAAGTTTGGGCTAGGAATTCCCTAGTCT
The DNA here is from genome assembly GCA_963277665.1 of Viscum album. Classification (NCBI taxonomy): domain Eukaryota; kingdom Viridiplantae; phylum Streptophyta; class Magnoliopsida; order Santalales; family Viscaceae; genus Viscum; species Viscum album. The sequence continues at coordinate 1,663,055,887 of OY728143.1, read as the reverse complement.
TCGGTTTTGGTATGAATTTTATTCAGTCGACGTGGGAGGTATTGAGTTAATTTCTCATCATCAGGTTGCTGGGTTGTTTCATAGAAAGATTTCCGTTTAAGTCTCTAGGGTGTTGTTTGGTTCATATGGAGAAATTGAATGAGTTCGTTTTGGGAGTTCTTGCGTTGACCCCCCCCCCCCTGGGGTGGTATGTTCAGTCTTCAGGGTTCCTGTGTTTGTGGAATTCATATGGTGGGGAGAACCCGTGCGTGTTCTCCCCTCAGTCTCAGGTAGTGTTTTTCTTGAATTTGTTGGGTGTGACTTGTGTTGGGAATGGTCACCCTGAGGCTCTCAGTTTCAGTTGGTTTTGTTTGGGCATGGATTTGAGTCTTGGTTAACTATCAACTTGGTGACTTTTTGGGAGTATAAAGTTTTGTGGTGGGGAGAATTGTCACACCCCAAAAATTTTAAATTGTTTTATTTTATTATTTCATGGCTTCAGTCAGCCTCGTCAAGGAGCGGGTTTAGCGTTGGTCTAAATGTTTTGATGATTAATGATTTTGGTGGGTTTTAGACAGTTGCATGGACACCGCACGGTCAACGATAATCCCGCAGTCGGCCCTGGTGCTGTGCAATTTTCTAACGTTTGAAATGAATAAAATTTTATGTAAATAAAAAAGATAAATGTTCAAGCTGTAATAATAATAATATTTTTGTGTAGATAATAATAATATCAATAAAGTGTTATTATTATTATAAAATCTTTATTGATATTGTTATAAGTAAAAATGAAATGAATATTTCATGTTTATAATAATAATATGGGTCTCTTATTTGATGTTGTTATATTATTATTAATAATGCTAATATTTAAAAATAAATGAATAAAATAATGATTATAATTATTATTACTTTTGGTGTTATTATTATTATTATTAATATTAAGGTTATTTTTAGAATAAATTTATTATTATTATTATCATTAAGAAAATTAATGACGTTGCTATGATTATATAATTATGAATATTATTATAAATGTTGTCATTAAAATTTCATTATTATTATTGTAATTTATTATTATTATTATTAACATGAATGGTTTTGATTGATTTTTAATATATTTTTTTTTAAACCCTAATCTACCCATTACGCACCCCTTCCCCACTCTTTTGTAGCGCCGCACAAACCTCCACGTTCCCCCATGCGCACACCCCATCTCCCTGAGCCGGTCTTCTATGCACGCCTCATTCTCACTGGAGCTCCCTGCCAGCCGCGACCCTTCCTGGCCGCACCTCCCTTTCTGGACGCACCTCCCGGTGGCGACCCCGCCCTGCGCGCCCTATTTCTGACGGCCTGAACCCCCTGTATTCTCTATTTCTGGCAGCCCGACCCCCTGCACCGCCCTTCCCGGTCGTGACCCCCTCGCCGATGCCTTTTGCAATCAATTGTTAGGGGTTTCATCATGTAGCCAAACCCTAATGTCCAAGTTTTGTTTCTTGTGTTTTTTATCATTGTCTAGGGTTTGTGATTTGTTCGCAGAGGTCTAGTCATCCTCCTCTTGGAGCTTCATTGCATTCTCACAAGGCTAAGGTAGGTTTTTCCAAGCCTTTCTTTCCTAAATCATTTCCTTTGGTGCTTAGCATTTTAAATAAATTTATTAAGTTGATTCACACCTCTTTAGAAATCTTGTTAAACATATTATGGTATTTTTAAATTGTTTTGGTCTTTTAAAAATAGGTTTCAAATGAGTTTTGTACAAATTGCCTAGGTTTATTATGACTAGGATGCTAGTTTGAATTTCCTTGGTTCTTTTAAAGAGTAATTGGACCTTTTATGAAATGCGTAGCCTTAAAATGATGTAATAGGATTTTTTCATTAATGAATTTTTGTTTTTTGTGTTCTTCCTCCAATAGGGTATGCAATTGATGTATCGGGACCCATTGGTCTATGTTTAGACATTCGCCGCCAAGGGCAAGGTAGATGGAATCATTTTGCTATGCCTCCATTATTTCGGCTAAGATTCTAAACTCACTAATTGGTTTTGCACCATCTAATTTAGGGTCTTTTGTGTTATGTGAGTCTCTGGTGTTTAGTTGGATGCGCGTTGGTCCTCACCGCACTAATTTTGGGTGCCGGTTAATTGTTGCAGGGTGTTGAGATTGATTTCAAGTGCGCACATGTATTTTCCCAAGTATGGATATATATATATATATATATATATATATATATATATATATTCTGAGTTTGTGTTCCCTCATGTAATGGGGAACACATGCATCTGTTTAAAGGTGTATGTATATATATGGAAGCGCGTTAATGCGAGCGGGCTACTGCTTGAGTTAGAAAGTTTTGGCTTGGACATTCCTTGAGGTAGGTGTCTCCATGAACGTTCTTCTAATTTCATTCCATGTGATTCTTGAGTTTTAGTAACATATTTCCCACCCTTATTATAGTCATAGTTAATTAATCATAGAATTTTCGTATTGATAGATTTGATTAAAAATAGATTTTTGATTTTTTAACTATTTATGCCCATGTGTGTTCCTTTCCTTTGGATTTGGATAATTATTATTTTCCTTCAAAATGGTTATGTTGGACATGTTGGGTGGTGTTTTCTTAGAGAAACATTTTTGTGGAAGTTGATTGGCTTGGTTTGGTTGGTTTTAGGAAACTAGGTGTTTTAGTGTAAATGTTTATTTGTGCTAATAAATTGTGTGTGTGTGGTTTCTTTAAAAATGGTTGGGAGAAGACCACTTGTGCTATGCCATTGGATGCGGGCACATCCATGGATGCACGAAGTGCACCCATGGATGAGCCTACAAATGATGATGACATTTGGAGTGACTCTTCTCTCAAACCTTGGTTTTCTAAAAAGGACCTCTATCTTCTCTTTCCCTATCCTTTTGATAAACGTATTCATGGTTTACAAAGTGACTTAAAGAATTTTCAAGAATTGTGTGAAAGGTTTTATGACACATTTGGTGTTTGATAACTAGGAAATTGTTTCTTAAAATGGTTGAAAGCCTGTTTGGTAGCTTTGTGTGTCTTGTGCATGTGTCAAAATCTTTTTTTTATAGTAAAGTGGATTTGAGGTAAGAGCCTTTTTGGAAAATATTACATGTTTGGGTGTGCGTATGAAACTTAAAGGCTGAATGGAAAGGGCATAGTGAAAATGGGATCTCTATTTATTGGAATTTTTTTCTTAAAGTGTTTTGGTAAATGTACCTTGGATGGTGAAAGCTAAAGGCTCAGTTGACACTTTTGGAATGGTTACTTGGAAAGGGTTTGATGTGTGAAAACTAGACGAGGCCTGTTTGTAATATTTCAAATGTTTTTTTGAAAACCCATCTTTTCCTCATTGTTTGATCACGAGATGGAAGGGTCCTCAATATGGGACTTAATTTGAGTGGTAATTATTTTGAGGCAAGGGACAAACCCTTGAGGTGGTCGGGGCAGTGCTGGATTGTGTGGTGTGTTTGATTATATGTATATAGCTTATTGTTTAAATTTCACGGAACACCCTCTTATGAAATATACATGGGAACCTAGAATTGAAAAGAGGTTTACTGAAAATGATTGCGCGCTGTTAGTGGCCTATAGAAGGTGGATACTTGGGTTTATTGTTAGGGGATTGGGCCCCTCAGTCTATCCTAGGTTAGGGTAGTTTGGTGTTTGGGCACTATGACTTCATCAGGTAGGGGATGCACTCAGGATGCGTCACATGTATTAGTATGTTTTGGTATTCCCATGAGTTCCTAGGATTTCCCATGTTTCCTTGTTACGAGTATTACTAGTGTTGTTTCCCTCATCGTGTAGAATCTTATTCCTTGTACCTGGTTTTGGTTTTTATTTGGAAAACTGTGAATGTTTGGTTGGTTTAAAAATATTTCTAAGCAGATGTTTGAAAAAGAAAGAAAAATTCCCCATTTTTCTTCTTGTGCCTTGTTTTAAAATATGAGCGCAATGTATCATGTTTCTTGTTTATTTTTAAAATGAAAGGTATGTATAGAAATCTATTTTTATAAATGTATTTCAAACTAGTATCAATGGAATATATTTGGAAAAATAATGGCATAGACTCGATGATGATTTCCTACTGAGCATTTCGGTGCTCACTCTTATATCATTTTAGTTTCAGGTTGCATTAGTGCTAGATCGCTCTCAGAGCAAGCTTGGTTCTGTGTTGGGGGGTGACCTAGGAGGTCACAAAGAGGTATGCACAGTTTAATTTCTTACTATTGCTAGTTTTCATTTTTACTTTTAGTCTTTATTTATTTACTTGTCTTTTATTTATGGGTCAAATCATTCCATCTTATATGTTTTGATTCCCGACACTAGTTGTCATCCCGAGGGGATCGAGAATGCCCCTCAGGACATGTTGCAGACCTGCTTGGGTGACCAGTTCAGGGTTGACCCGGGCTACTTCATGACACCAATGAAATAAGTTTGATTAATCTATCTAATTATAATTTAAAACAAAATTAAAATATAATTTAACTATATAAATAAATTAGATGAAAAAGTATTTTCAAATTAAAAGTCAGCGTTTTTTAACTATTCATCAAAAATGAAACTTCTCTAAAAAATACCAAAACTTCACCCTAGTAAATTTTGATATTCTAAATTCAAAAATAAAGTTTATTTTTTAAAATAAAAATTATAAATATTTCAAAAATTAGATTTAAAATAGGTTCTCTATTAAAATGGGTTAAAATTTCCTTTTAGAAAAATACATCTTTTTATTCATAAAATTGTATTTATTCTCTTCTCTTATCTAGAAAACACATAAGATGACAGTTAAATAGTTGATTGAATATATATATATATATATATATATATATTTCATTAAAATAATTTATCAAAAGTTTTTTAATTAATTTATTAATGTAAAACTTGTTTGATTATATAAATATAGTTTTCCAACAAAAGATTTCCATTATTTTCCAATATGACTAATTTTCATTTCTAGTTAATTGGTCACCAAATATTCATATTATATGAATGTTTTGACCAAAGTTTCATATTTTTATTAATAATATTCATATCTCCCATTCTAATGACTAGGTGGTAACTATAATAATATTAAAATAATAATAATATTAATAACACATTGTAGTTTGCTAAAACTTGGTCTTGTATGTAGTTCAAGCTATTGAAGGAACTCAACACAATGCATAACACAATCCAAACATAGTTTTGTGTGTACCAGAAGATACTCTGTGTTTCAGGTAGTGAAAGTTCAACTTGGTGTTGCATATAATGAAATCCAAACATAGTTCTTTCATATTACAAAATCTATATTCAGTGTTGTGTGAAATGAAAAATATCAAAATGATTAAATTAATTAAAAAAATCCACAAAATCTCAGGGCGTTTCATTCTACCCCCATTAACATTAATTTCACCCATGAAATTCGTATGGGTTATCAAAGATTTAATACTTGAAAGTTCCTTTCATAAAAACCCACATCATAAGAACGAATACTAAAACTTCCTTTAAAAATAAATGTTGGAACCATAATGGTTACCCAAAGTAACTCATAACTTGGTCTCCACGTAAGAGAATATAGGCTAGGAGTGAATATTTGACATGGAATAAAAACATAAATAACTTTAGAGAGTGATAACAATCATTGATCATTAGTAAGTGAATGATCAATGGATATTTAAGGACTTAAAAACCATAGATTTTTTTATGATTTATAAGACCATCAATTGAACAAAAATGAAGGTATTAGGATAAATATTTTTGAATTTTATTTTCATAGAGTCGAGGAATTATTTAACTATTTAAGTACATGAGGAAATATACTTACATGATTTTATTCCTTTTCATATGCACAATCTCACCCTTTGATTATGCCTGGATCGATTTCCACTTCATCTATCACTTCAAGAAATGAAGGTGAATTTGTCATTCCTGAAGCATTAGTAGATCATGAGATTCATAATTCGAATGATAGTTCATTTCATTTGTCTATCAAAACTAAAATTTTAGCACAATTTATCCAGTATGCATAACTCCTCATATGGTGAGATAATAATTTAATCTCAAAAACTTTATCTGAGGTTTAACTTAAACTTTCAATAAATTGTTATCCTTATAACCCTTCCAAAAGCTGAAAATACAAAAAAATAAGGATGAAGGTCACTAAATTTCTCAATAATATCTTAACATCGATCCCCCATATATTATATGGTATCTCTTGGTTGTACCATTCCAAACATGTGAATACCTTTGTCATGTATTATCTTGAAATATGCTAATAACTCGAATTACCACAAATCTTTATTTAAAACATGCATGTTTCTATATTCAAAAGTTTATTGGATATATTTCTTAAATAAATAAATTCTATAAAATCCATCCTTGATAACAAAACCTACTTTTTCAACAAATCCTTTATTAGTTCCTAGGTAATTAGTACCATCCAATTTACCTATTCATATCCAACATATCTTTATCTAAACATCATTATTTTAACATAAGGAACATATAACATAATTCTTGAATCCAAAGATATGAAAACATTGATTATTCCACTTAATACCTAATCCATTAATTTGGATACCTAATCCTATTACTTAATACCTCTTTAATTTTATATTTCACTTGTAGTCTCATCATCATCAACAATATAACCAATACTCGTATTGCCTTACTGATTCTCTTCATGATCTTTTCACTTGGGACATCAATTTTCATAATGATCATTCATTATACACTTAAATAATTTTACCTTTGATGATGTCTTAGTAATGATAATATTACTATCCATTGCATTACCCGAACTCTTCATATTTCCTTTAAAACTACTTTATTTGTGTCCTTTTCCATAATCAAAACATCTTCTTATTCCTCTAAAACATTCACTTAGGTGATTCTTTCCACATTCTTGACACAAAGGGAACTTAATCTTCTCCCCCCATGGTCTCCATTACCTGAAATCTCATAAAATTCCTTCCTTATCTTCTTTTGTGAGTCCAAAAGTTGATTAAGGTACACATTGTTAATCATGTTCCATGAAAAATTATTAGACATGATCACAACATCCTTCACTCTTGTGATCATCCCATTTGACTACTAGTGATAAAAAAAGTTTCCATCACATTTAGTATTAATCCAGTTCCTTTTAGTTCCCACCATTGACTAAAACTCTAAATCATAGTGTGGACATCACTTATCATATAATAAGACCATATAATCATGAAAAATAACTTATTGGATGTCAAAATTATGACACCTTCCTATGACACCTTAGGCTTATCCTTGGATACATCGCTAGATATATCCTTAGAAATATCCTTAAGGATCTCACTAAGGTTTTATAGTACTATTTTCCAAAGGTTTACTAAACCTTTTATCTGATACCAACTATAGAAATCCTCACTTTTCATACATTAACATTACATCACTTTTGCAGAATTATTAATATATTACAAAACATTCACCCAAAGATTGTATTAGTCTAGTGCCTTTGGAAACATGGAAACATAAACACTAGTACCTAAGCGATCCACATTATCTCCCACTAGGTTCTTCATGAATATCACCCTTCTTAGACACATCATACATAATACATATATTCATAACATGGTAAAGGTAAACATAAAAAGGGGTTATCTTAAATGCTCAATAAGGTTAAACAAAGGATATATGTATGCATAAACATGATCATAAGGGTATGATAATGTGATCAAGACATTAGAATATCACACCCTACATAAATATGATCATAAAAATGAATCATAACATAAATATTGGTAGTTCATAAGACATTAATCGCAAGGTAATCAAAAGAAAAATCCATGAAGTCATAACATAGGAATTAATACCTGGAATTGTGGAAGACACATAAGCATATAAAATGATTTCTATAGTAGTCAATGCATCACTACCAAAGTAATCTTAGTTGTATGGGTTCACTCCTCATACCATATTAGTAATCATGGTTCACTCCAATGACCATATTAGTAGTCAAGGTTTACTCCCAAGACAATCTTAGTAGACAAAGTCCATTACTGAACTAAGTTCACTCCTTGTTCCATCCATATCTATCTCATGAGATATAAATATTTACCCAATGTATTTTAGGGGGATATAGTTCCCACCCATTCCATAATTAAATCATACATACATGTGCCACAAGATCATAAACAATCATATCATAACCCCTAAAATGAAACGGGCATCATAAACATGTAATCATATCATAACCTGTGTAAAAAATACACAGGTTTCATAATCATTTCATCAAAGCATAACCCATGAAAAGAAGCAGGTTTTATAAACATATAACCCAAGAAAAAGAAACGGGTTTCAAAATCACATAATCTGTGAAATATAAATGGGTGTCATAAACATCATGTCATAAAAACATAATCCATTTAGAGAAATAATATGAATGAATCCTTTGAATCATTTTTCTATAAAGTCATGATTAACACCAAAATATGTCATCTTAGATAGAAAATAATTTTGAAATATATTTTAAAAACATTTCTTGAGGAAAGTACCCTTTATTCTTTGAAAAATTATTTTTAAAAAATAAAACCTTATGAAAACCATTTTATTTGAAAATAAACTTGAAAACTTATAAAGGAATCTAGAAAAAAAAATTCCTTGAAAATATATAAAAGAAGCCTGAAAAAATTCTGGAAACATTTTCCCTTGAAAAATTATAAAAGAATCTTGAATTTTTTTGAAAACCTTTTTCTTTGAAAACTTATAAATTAATATTGATTTTTTTTGAAAACCATTTATTTTAAAACTTATAAAGGAACTTTGAAAATATTGTTGAAAACCTTTTTCCTTAAAAGCATTTTGAAAACCTTTTCCCGTTAAAACTTATAAATACAGATTGAAAACATTTTGAAAAAAAATTTACTTGAAAAAATATAAATTAAGATTTAAAATGTTGTGAAAACCATTTCTTTTAAAACTTTTAAAGGGAGATTGAAAACCTTTTTGAAAACCTTTTTCCTTAAAAACATATAAAATAATCTTGAAAGCATTTTGAAACCCATTTCTTTGAAAACTTATAAATGAAGATTGACCACATTTTCGAAACCCATTTCTTTGAAAAGGAAGCTTGAATTTTTTTCTCATTGATAATGATTTTAAAACATATAAAATAATATTTTAAATCATTGAAATCTATTTATTTGAAAATAACTGTTTGAAAACATATAAAGGAAGATTTGAAAATAATTTAAAACCCTTTTTAAACATAAAACATTTTTTGAAAACCTTTTTCTTTGAAGATAACTTTAGAAACAATGGATGTGTTGAATATTTGAAAAACAATTCTTAGAAAGAAATCATTTAAAAATTTAAATGAATATTCAAAGGAATGATAGTCATGGTGGAAGATAAATCTGTACATGCCGAATATTTCTTTTGCACCACAAAAAGTTTAGAACAGTTCCTCAATCAGAAAATGAAAAGAATATTAATTTTTTAAAAACACTTTTGTTTAAAAGGTAAAACATGCATATAAATTTCTTTTAAATATCATAGGATAATATTATAATTTTTTTGAATTTTTTAGGAAATGTGGTTTTAAAGGAACAAAGATTTCCGACCAAAGAGGGAGATAAAGTTGTATTTGCTTAAAAACATTTTCTTAATTATCTTATGTACCGAGGAGTGAAAAATGGTACTAATACGTGAAGATATCATGATAAAACATAGAATAATAAAATTTATGAGTTTTATTGAAATATGGATCATAATATTTCTTAATGAATGCATGATCATAAACAATCCTGATAAACAATGACATTGTTGCAATAAACTCTTACCACTTGGTAAATTTGAACCTTACTTCCCATGTAAGAAAATGAAATTACATGTGGATCAAAATATCATGAGAAGAATTATATTCATGATATAACATGTCAAATTTTTTTATATACACCTCATAAAATAATATATCTTTATAACAAAACATGTGCCTCTAATAAGGAAAATTGAGACAAAACTACCTTACTGATTTGGTAACTTTTGAACCGTAAAACCCCATGGAAGAATGATCATAAAAAAGATATGAAAATACCCAAATATTTAAGTATAATATTCATATAATATATTCTTGGGTATTATATATACCACACAAAAGAAATGAGTGGTGAATAAGGCAAGAATCTCACACAAATAAAAGTGAGATGAGAAAACCCTTACCTAATGTCATGACTATAATCGTAATTATAAAAAAATCATTTAAAATAAAACTAAGTTTATTATAAATATATCGAAAAACCATATTATTATATATAATAACATATATGATTTTATTATGACTTTATATTACCTGTTTATTAATAATTTCTTGTTAATGTTACGCTTCAAGTAATATCCGCATTGTTTTTTCATACATGTTTTGACTTAATAGTCTTGATACTATTACCTAGATCATGATTTAATTATTTAAATAATTTAAATAATTATATAAATATCATATATATTCATTATATAAATATTTATAATAATTTATAAAATTTATAAATAGAAATGAAATACATCATTCATGGAGACGGTAGGTCGTACGTACGCATGAACGTTGTTTCCATTTTATTGTTGTTTTGAAAGGAAAAAATAAATGAAATATATATATAATTAAATTATAATTATTTTTTCATATTTATATTATAATATTTACTAAAACCATTTTTAATATATTCCATTTAAATTTTTAACGAATCACATCGCTTTGAGGAGGCGATAGTCCACACGTCCACAAACGAAGTTATCATATTTACAAAAAATGGAAAGTATGAAGGTATATTTTATATAATAATTCAAGAAGAATAAATACATCATAAATATCATAAAAATCATATAAAAATACAGTTTAAATCATAATTACCACCCATGAGAGGTGGTAAAGGAAAAACTAACAACATCGTTTCGCGTGGCGGTAGTCCGTCGTACCCATGAACAATAATTTTTTTACCCATTATATGGAAGTGTGTATATGTATAGGTTTAAACCTTAAAATAAAAAAATATAATTATATTTGAGATACTAATGTTATTATATAATCATGTATTAAGAATATTTTATGTGATTGAGAATGAAAGTAAAACAAAAGAGCTTGTGGAAGGATGTTACCTCTTCTTTGGGTAACTCCTCTTGGTTTGCACCAAAAGGATTCATTGATTGAATTAATAACCAAAGAGAGGATTATAGGGTAAAGGGATAGATTTTGGTAGGATATTTGGGTAGGTTTTTTTCTAATCCAAAGGGCCTTGAGATGTGTAATGAAGTGATTATTGAGTTTTCTTTTATAGAGGACGGGGAGTGGAATTCTTGTAAATATAAAAAGGTAAACACTATTGAGAGGCCTAACTTACATCATGGGCATAAAATAATTTTAAAAATTCAATAAAATAGGTTAATTGTTATAAATATATTCATAAAATGGATTTTTTACATGTTTATAGGTCATTTGGACCCTTAATATTAAAGTTTAACCGTTAAGTAAACAAATTTTTACCTTTATCAATGTAGTTAATTTTCATTAATTTCACTAACATTTTTGGTAAAAAAATATTTTAACTTATTATAAATTAGAAATTATTATTACTCTAAATATGGAATCCATTTTTACAAATTATAATCACATAAGTGGGAGAAATTAATTTAATTTTAATCTCGTAGATGGGACGAGACGATGGGTTTCTAATGCAAAAGGGTCCGGAAGTTTAAAATGTTTTATATAAAATTTCAACATGAAAATTGGTTCCAATGAACTAATTTAGATTAATTAATCTAATTTTACTATAAAACAAAATTAAAATATAATTTATTTGTATAAATGTATTATAATAAAAAGCAGTTTTGAATTGAAATTTAGTGTTTTTTCACTATTCATCAAAAAATGAAACATTTCAGAAAAATACCAAAATTTCTCCCTAGCTAAAATTTGGTATTTTTATTTTAATATTTTTATGTTTATTTTTTGAATAAAAATTATTAAAGTTTCAAAATTTTGATTTAAAATAGGTTGACCATTAAAATGCGGTAAAATTACCGTTTAGAAAAATACATTTTTTATTCATAAAATTGTATTTATTCTCATCTCTTATCTAGAAAATGCATAAGATGAATGTTAAATAGTTGATTGAATATAATATATATATTTACTTTAAATAATTTATCAAAAGTTTTTTAATTAATTTTTTAAGGTAAATATTTTTTGATTTCATAAATACAGTTTTCCATACAAGGATTTCCTATATTTTCAAAAAGGTCTTATTTCATTTATAGTTAATTGGTAAATAAATAATTCATATTATATTCATGTTTAAACCATATTTTCATAGTTTAATTAATCTTATTTATATCTCCCATTCCAACGAATAGGTGGTAACTATAATAATATTTATAGTACATTGTAGTTTGGTAAAACTTGGTCTTGCGTGTAACACAATCTATTGAAGGAACTCAGAACTATGTGTAACACATTCCAAACATATTGTTGTGTTAACATAAAGGTACTATATGTGTTTCTTATAGAATGAGATAAAATTTTTGTTTCATATAATTCAATCCATACTTAATGATTTCATATTACAAAATCTATATTCAGTGTTGTGTGAAATGAAAAATATCAAAGAGATTAAATTAATTCATTTTTTTCACAAAATATAGGGATGGATAGAAACTAGAACTTCCATTCTAGATGCATTAATAATTCAAGATAAGTCTTGGGATGATCCCCCAATTGGGCCTTGGATTCTTACTGCCTCTAGAAAAGGAAAGTTATAGTTGTTATCCATAATATGATGGTGGGTGAATTTTCTTGGAATTGAACCACCACATAAGGATTTTCCAAACTCTCACTACTTCTTTATTAGTTAGGAGTAATCCATGGATAAATTACAAAAAATTAATTCTCTTATAGATAAGGTAAATATTTCAGGGTGGGGTAGGATGGAGTATGGATCATCCTCCTTGTTGGTTGCTACTTGTGAACCATCCTCTTTCTTTTCAAGTTCTTTCTCTATATAGGATGCATGGATTGAATATTCAAATGGAGAGTTAGAATTTAATTTCAATTGATTTTTTTTTAACATATATAAAAATTAAAATTCTCCCTTTCAATGTAAGAATCACATGTCTTGTCTTCATTTAGCATGTGCACTTGTAATTCCTTATGGAATTCCTCTAATGCATGTTAAATATGTGTTGGAAGCTCAATGTGTTACTCAATAGGTACATGGTTTTATTCTTAATATACTCCCATGATAAAGCTTGTATTGAAGGAATCTAAAAATTAAAAATAGTTATAGATAATTCTCAATTAATATTGAACAAAATTATGTGATAATTATTTTAGGAAAGGATTGGCTCCCTGAGTTAGTTCGGATCCAACCTCTTATTCAATGGTAAATTTCTCTTATAATTAGAAATCATTAGATAGAGATAGGTAGTCAAACTCCTACCTATTTTCTTCAAATGCCACCACATGGGTAGTTTCTTACTCTTCCAATTCTAGAAATAAGTATAGTGATGCTGGTTCTTATACTTTTTAACAGGGGTCATTTTGAATCTCTTTGTTTTCCTAATAATTCCCAAATTGATCATGATCATGTTGATATCTCATATTCACATAAACATGTGTGTCTTCATCTCCACTCTCCAGATATTCATGGTAGGTCTAGATCTAATCTTTGAGATGGTTTGGTTGTGGATGATCCTCAAGAAAGGCCTCAACCTCTTAGACATCTTCAATAAATTTGGGATGATCTAGTTGTGCATCCCTTGTAGACTTTAGTCTGTGATAGTCATTTTAGACTTTATTGACAATGTCTTTCAATTTTAGATGCTAGAGTATTGTCTCATGTACATTATTCATCTACTTGTCCAAGACCATAAGATTATTAGAACTTTGTTGGAGGGCCTCTTTAGCATTATAAACCACTTTCTCTTGGTCATACACTTATGAGTAATTGCTCCATTCATAACAATAATCCTTCAAAAAAATCATGGTAAAATAAAAAAACTATATTTATTTATTAAATTAATGAAAAAATATATAAAATTGGGAAAATAAAATGAAATAAAATAATAGATTGGATCCACATCAATAATGAAAAGTTTTGACATGCACATGTCATGGTGTGTGGAAAAGATACTATTTATATTTTCTGAGTACAACACAATGGCTAGATAGGGTTGTCTAACTTGAGTGGATTCATAGTTATTCACTCACTAATTCTATTTTCCTAAAATTATTTTTTATGTTTTTATTATTTTATGAAAGTAATGAAATTTATAAAATAACATGAAATGTAAATGAGGTTAGAAAAGAAATCACTTTGACTTGGGTTTGGTTTTGGGTTCTTTCATTATTCATGTTGATTGTTTAAAATTCAATTTGATAGTCCAATTATAAAAATATACCTATTGAATTACTATTCTTTTATTTATTATTTTTGGAGTCTTTAATTCTAAGGAAAACTAAATTCCACCTCCTCCTATAGTCAATATCGATGAAACACCTAAATTGAGATTATGAAACTTCTAAGACCCAGCTCCATCATATACTATTTCATCCTTTGAAAAGATCAACTATATCATGTGAAGAGATTTAATTCAATGTAAGTTAGTTAAAACTTATAAATAAAATAATGGAAGTGAAGTTGAGATCCATTTCATGGTCGAAAATCACCTCTCCCATACATATCACCCTCATCCACAAAAAACAAGATCAAAACATTAAATAATAAATAGTATAGAATTTAATAAAATACCTTATTCCTTCCTTGAGGCCAAGAATCAGGTCAGTCACTCTTCATGAGAGTATAAGAGGTCATAGTGCAAGAATAATAAAGAGATAAAAAGAATGGGAGAGAAAGAAAAAACACAGTGGAAGAAAATAGATGGTTTTCTTTGAATAAAACATAATTCAATTATGTAAGAAAATGACTACTTAACTATAGAAGTGTAAAAAATAATAATAAAACAAATAATTATCACAGCTCCCTGATTATTCCTCCAATTTATTTCTTAGAATAAAACCCCTCTATTTATATAGGGGTTAATTATTCTATCTCACCTCATATCAGTGGATTTCCCCCTTTTTAACTTTAGATTCAGATTAAGGATTTGACTATTGATATTTTAAATATCCCCCACAGATATTTAGCTTCCAAATTTTCTATCATGGACTTATAATGCATCATGGGAAGGAACATTATAGTGAATCCTCTTTATTTTTTTCATGGAAATGCATGGATACAGGGAAGCCAATTCCCCCATGACCGTAGCTTCTTTTCCATATAATTATTCAAAAATGCACTACTTCCTTAACTTGTATCTCCATTATGACATCCCTTCTTTTTATAACATAACTTTCATTCCATTACACGGAACTGAGGATCTTTAAGGTTTAGTGTCTTGGAAACAAGGAACATAAAAGATGAAACAAAAAAAAACATTCTTCTTAAACACTTGAAAGGCTTCTCCTCATGTTCACCCTAGGCTCATTACTGCATCTCATAACCTGGGGACATACATCAAAAGAAAGGGTGAGCAGAAGGCCCAACAAGGGAAACAAGTGAAACATTTTACATATGAACTTGAGATACATCAATAAGGTCATGAAAAGAACTTTAAGGCATGAAAATGAAATCATGAGGCATATCATAATAAAAATAAAACTTTTTCATAACTTGAAGATGTGGCTGCAACATTTAATATTGACAATCGTTTCGTTTCACCAAGTTCCATCCCCAAGGTGTCGTTAAAAATTACCAAGGTTATTCACCAAGGCGTCGTTAAAAATTACCAAGGTTATTCACCAAGGCGTCGTTAAAAATTACCAAGGTTATTCACCAAGGCGTCGTTAAAAATGGGCATCTCTAGAGATTAAGTCTTTACCCAATGCATTGGAGTGCTATCAGGGCACACCCTTAAATTTTCCATTATTATCATGTGATCCACATATATCATCATCAAACATTTCATAAAGAACCCATATATCACAAAATAAATGGGTTTCATTTCGTAATCATAACGTTTTAAAAACTGCTTTAAGGACATGATCTTTACGTCACCTTAAAACCCACAGAAAAGGAAGGTGGGTCTCATGTATGTAAATACCATAATTTAAAATAGAACATTTTGGTATATATGTGAATACCCCTTTAGAATAAAGAGCTTTGAGTATTCACTTAATAATATAAAATAACTTTAGAAAAAGAGAGAGACATTTTGAGACGGAAATTCTGCAGCATAACGGCTATGTTACGAGGTTTTAGAAGACATTAAAAAGAGAGGGAAAATGGGTCAAACATTCATAAATGACCCATAAAACAGTATATGGACAGAATAAGAAGGATACATGATCATGGTAATGAAATTTCAAGGACATACCATTTGAAATGAAAAGCATGGAAGAAAGAAAAAAATTAGATTTCTCTTATGAAAGTTCGGCAGCCTAACGACGTTACTTAAACTTCAAACAAAATGATTTGAAAAGATCAAATAGGGTCTCTCATCATGTGAACATAAGAGTTCAGTATGATAGATATAGAGATAATGCCCCAACATAATTAAAAAGTAACTTGAAAGACTTGACATGAAAGTAGAACTTTGAAAAGAATGAGAAGGGTGAAAGAATCCCCTAAAAAATTTGGCAGCCTAACGACGCCACTTAAAACTTCAAAACACTGAATTGAAGAGATCAAATGGGGTCTCTCATCATATGAACATAAGAGTCCAGTATTATAGATATAGAGATCATACCCCAACATAACAAAAAGGAACTTGAAAGAATTGGCATGAAAGTAGAACTTCAAAATGAGAAGGGTGAAGAACCACTTAAAAATTCGGCAGCCTAACGGCGCCACTTAAAACTTCAAAATACTGAATTGAAGAGATCAAATGAGGTATCTCACCATATGAACATAAGAGTACAGTATGATAGATATAGAGATCATACCCCAACATAACAAAAAGGAACTTGAAATAATTGACATGAAAGTAGAACTTCAAATAGAGAAGGGTGAAGAACCACTTAAAAATTCGGCAGCCTAACGGCGCCACTTAAAACTTCAAAATACTGAATTGAAGAGATAAAATGGGGTCTCTCATCATATGATCATAAAAGATCAGTATGATAAATTTAGAGATCATACCCCAACATAATGAAAAGGAACTTGAAATACTTTACATGAAAATAGATCTTGAAAAATGAGAAGGGAGAAAGAATCCGTTATAAAAATTTCGGCAGCCTAACGACGCCACTTAAAACTTCATAAAACGAAATAATGAGAGTAAGAGGGGATATCTCATTATGTGAAAATGAAAAGGGCAGTAAGAGGAGTATAAAATAACACCCTTTAACATAAGAACATGGAGCATAAAAGAAATTACATAAAAGATATTTCTTGAAAAGAAAGAGAGAGATCGGATCCCTTACTTTAAAACATAACTCTTAAAACTCAAAGGTTTGGACCTTGAGGGCTTGGGGGCACCTTGGGAGGACTCCTTGGGAGGTAAGGAGACCAGAACTTCGTTGGGGGAGAGTTGAGAGGAAAAACTAAAGGAGGAAAGGGTGAGTATTTATAGGGAAAGTGAGGGGACAAGGCATTAATGGCCAAGGGACACCTCATTAGTGGTTTTGGAAAAACCATGGGCTTGCCCACGGTATTTTCCCATGGTATTGGCCACTTGGGACACCTCATACCTTATCTTACTATTCATAAGTCGACCATATTGATTACATACTTAATACATCATTTAATGATGTCATTAAACACCCGTAACTTAAAAACTGTATTTTCAATATTCATCGAAAATTCAACTTTCTCAGAATAATCCCAAAATTTCACCTTAACCAAATATCAATTCTCTAATTTCAAAAATGAAATCCATTTTATAAAAATAATTTTCTAAATATTTTTAATTAAATTTTTAATTAAAAACACTATTCATCGAAAATTTATTTTTTTAGAAAAATCCCCAAAAATTACCTTAACATAATATCGATGCTCTGAGTTCAAAAATGAATTCCATTTTATAAAAATAATTTTCTAAATATTTTTAATTAAAATTTAAATTAAAAAACACTATTCATCCGAAAAAACTAATACTTGAATAATAATTTATGAAACCGTTATTTAACCATTTTATTGAATCACATTACTTAATCAAAGTGCCTAGATTATTTTAATACTTTCTTTAAGTGAGATTACTAATCCATTTGGACACATTATTAATCCTAATCATAAAATCACTATTCATAATTTACTATTCATCAAAAATCAAGTTGATCTTATTAGACTCTAAGTTTCGTACTGAACATAATTGTAGAATACCATTTTTTGAAAATCATTACACATTTTTAATTATTTAAGGTTTACATAAATTTTTTTAAAATATCCTTTTTCTAAAATTTATCAAAAATATGCATACTATATTTATCCGGTCATTTGAAAATTCATAAAAGAAATCGAAATTTTTATTTAAAACAAAGGATTACACAAGACAGTTACAGTCTCCTTACATAGCCCCTTATCACACCAGCATAGGACCTAAGTGTAAGGTGTGCTAAGGTGAGAGAATCCGAGGGAGGCTCGGCCAACATCGCACGAGTAGTAATTTCTATCAGTTTGAACTTCTCGCGAAGGCGATCCCGTTCTATCTTTATACGATGAAGTTCAGCTTGGGTTTGGTCCAGAGGAAATCCCAGTGGTGCTACCTCCTTCCCAAGTTCTGTTAGATGGGCTTCGATCGGTCCAAGACTACTGGGTGAGGCCATCGAATCTTCTTTCTATAATAATTAACCAAGATTACTTGTATTTAGAGACAATAGTCAAAACGTTTAGTTTCTAGCGGTCATATTGACCAATGGTCAAATAACAGTCAAAACCCAACAGTCTCATTTTAATTATACTCATGTTATCAAATGAAACATTTTTGTTGAGTATAAAAATAAAATAAAACAAAACAAAAAATTAGGAAACAATATTTATTCAAAATTTTGGGTCGTTACAATCTTCCCCCCTTAAGAAATTGCGTCCTCGCAATTTTTAAAATCGAGTTTTGAAATTTCATTGAAAGTCCCACATCGGAAAAAGAGTCAGTAACACTATTACTTTAAAAGAAAGAAAGGGAATTACAAAGGTCACCCAAGTTAAACCATAATAGGATTCCATGGAGGAAAACATGGACATGGAGGAGAAAACAAAGGGTCAAGTTCTGAGGGAGAGTGATAGAAAACATGATTAGGAGAAAGTTAACCATAAGAAAATCCCAAACTTATGATGTGTGTAAACGGTCTTTGATTACCCAGTAGGAAACGTAAACCAACAACATTTTTGTTTTACGTTCCTTTTCATAATTTTGAGGAATTCATTTACAACATAAAACAAAAACATAAGAAAATATATCTATCTTCAAGTAGAGTTTCATCCTTTAATAAGTCCCTACCAACACTAATCTTTTCTCCAAATGATGAGAATTCAAAAACACTTGGTCTCATAAAAGCACAAGAATCATCTTCTAGAGAATCACATAATCTACAAAATATTAACTATCTATTTCTTCTATCTTTAAACATTATCCCAAAAACAGAAAGGTTAAGGTAAAACAACTCTTCAAAAAGAAAGAATCCCATAGGAATGGAAAATACTTTTAAATCTTAAAAGTTCCATGGTACTACCCAAAGTTCATCATAGTCTATTCCATAAATAACGGTCCTTAAAATTCCTCAAAATAAACCAAACTAAGATTGAAACCCAAATACAAGAAGGATTTGATAACATAGTCTTCCAAAATAAACTTAATTCTTTATCTCCAAACAACATCAACCACTCCTAACATCTTATAACAAAAGTATCTAACCTAAACATATTTTACCCAAGATAGGTTAATCATTCCCATAAGTAACCTAAATTACTATAAGTCCACCTTAAATTCATCGATTCTTCAAAATATAAGTCAACCTTACTCCTCAATGAAAATACCGTAGTAATCTATTTACCTCGATCATATAGGGTCCCCAAAATAGTGAACGTCTTCCAAAATAATAATCATCTTTTAATCCCCTAATCATCTCTGTCATATTAATACGGAAATCGTCGCATTTCCTATCACATTGGTTGTTGGGACACGTTATTCCATTTCCCACCATTAACTAAGAAAAGAAACTATAATTAGGGGCTTAAATACTTAGCCAATAATCATGAAAAGGAACCGAAATCATATAAGGATAACTTGTAGAAGAAAAGTATACCCTAACATGTGATCCCCTAGGTTCCCATCTAGGTTATACATGATCATATATTCTTATGTGAATCTTTATTTTATTTTATCTTTGTTCCTTTAACAATGGTTCATACTAAGCTTATGAATTTACCAAAGCATATCCCCCGGGAGTGTCGTAACCAAGAGTGCAGCAAGGCCCATTGTCGTGTACCAGTTCTCGTTCGAGTCTAGCTCAAAGAGGTGTTTTCGGGTTTTACCCCTATGTACATCTGTGCCAGAGCCACCTCTACCTGCTCATATCCAGACAGGGATGTATTTGCTTGGCAACCCCTTACTCAATACTCACCAAAATACCAGGAAGATTTCCTATATTTAAACTTTTCTATAGGGTTATTCCTAAAGTTTTCATATCCTAATTTCCACAAATAAATAAACCATCCTTTGATACCAACTATGACATCTCGTCTTTTTATAACATAACTTTCATTCCATTACACAGAACTGATGATCTTTAAGGTTTAGTGTCTTGGAAATAAGGAACATAAAACATGAAACAAAAAAAACATTCTTCTTAAACACTTGAAAGGCTTCTTCTCATGTTCACCCTAGGCTCATTACTGCATCTCATAACCTGGGGACATACATCAAAAGAAAGGGTGGGAAGAAGGCCCAACAAGGGAAACAAGTGAAACATTTTACATATGAACTTGAGATACATCAATAAGGCTATGAAAAGAAATTTAAGGCATGAAAATGAAATCATGAGGCATATCATAATAAAAATAAAACTTTTTCATAACTTGAAGATGTGGCTGCAACATTTAATATTGACAATTTTTTCATTTCACCAAGGTCCATCCCCAAGGTGTCGTTAAAAATTACCAAGGTTATTCATCAAGGCGTCGTTAAAAATTACCAAGGTTATTCACCAAGGCGTCGTTAAAAATTACCAAGGTTATTCACCAAGGCGTCGTTAAAAATGGTCATCTCTAGAGATTAAGTCTTTACCCAATGCATTGGAGCACTATCAGGGTGCACCCTTAAATTTGCCTTTATTATCACGTGAACCACATATATCATCATCAAACATTTCATAAAGAACCCATATAGCATAAAATAAATGGGTTTCATTTCGTAATCATAACGTTTTAAAAACTGCTTTAAGGACATGATCTTTACGTCACCTTAAAACCCACAGAAAAGGAAGGTGGGTCTCATGTATGTAAATCCCATAATTTAAAATAGAAAATTTTGGTATATATGTGAATACCCCTTCAGAAGAAAGATCTTTGATTATTCACTTAATAATATAAAAGAACTTTAGAAAAAGAGAGAGACATTTTGAGACGGAAATTCTGCAGCATAACGGCTATGTTACGAGGTTTTAGAAGACATTAAAAAGAGAGGGAAAATGGGTCAAACATTCATAAATGACCCATAAAACAGTAGATGGACAGAATAAGAAGGATACATGATCATGGTAATCAAATTTCAAGGACATACCATTTGAAATGAAAAACATGGAAGGAAGACAAAAATTAGATTTCTCTTATGAAAGTTCGGCAGCCTAACGGCGTTACTTAAACTTCAAACAAAATGATTTGAAAAGATCAAATATGGTCTCTCATCATGTGAACATAAGAGTTCAGTATGATAGATATAGAGATAATTCCCCAACATAATTAAAAAGTAACTTGAAAGACTTGACATGAAAGTAAAACTTTGAAAAGAATGAGAAGGGTGAAAGAATCCCCTAAAAAATTCGGCAGCCTAACGGCGCCACTTAAAACTTCAAAATACTGAATTGAAGAGATAAAATGGGGTCTCTCATCATATGAACATAAAAGTCCAGTATGATAGATATAGAGATCATACCCCAACATAACAAAAAGGAACTTGAAAGAATTGACATGAAAGTAGAACTTCAAAACGAGAAGGGTGAAGAACCACTTAAAAATTCGGCAGCCTAACGACGCCACTTAAAACTTCAAAATACTGAATTGAAGAGATCAAATGGGGTCTCTCATCATATGAACATAAGAGTCCAGTATGATAGATATAGAGATCATACCCCAACATAACAAAAAGGAACTTGAAATAATTGACATGAAAGTAGAACTTCAAAACGAGAAGGGTGAAGAACCACTTAAAAATTCGGCAGCCTAACAGCGCCACGTAAAACTTCAAAATACTGAATTGAAGAGATCAAATGGGGTCTCATCATATGATCATAAAAGATCAGTATGATAAATTTAGAGATCATACCCCAACATAATGAAAATGAACTTGAAATACTTTACATGAAAATAGATCTTGAAAAATGAGAAAGGAGAAAGTATCCGTTACAAAAATTTCGGCAGCCTAACGACGCCACTTAAAACTTCATAAAACGAAATAATGAGAGTAAGAGGGGATATCTCATTATGTGAACATGAAAAGGGAATTAAGAGGAGTATAAAATAACACCCTTTAACATAAGAACATGGAGCATAAAAGAAATTACATAAAAGAGATTTCTTGAAAAGAAAGAGAGAGATCAGATCCCTTACTTTAAAACGTAACTCTTAAAACTCAAAGGTTTGGACCTTGAGGGCTTGGGGGAACCTTGGGAGGACTCCTTGGGAGGTAAGGAGACCAGAAATTCATTGGGGGAGAGTTGGGAGTCAAAACTAAAGGAGTAAAGGGTGGGTATTTATAGGGAAAGTGAGGGGACAAGACATTAATGGCCAAGGGACACCTCATTAGTGGTTTTGGAAAAATCATGGGCTTGCCCATGGTATTTTCCCATGGTATTGGCCACTTGGGACACCTCATACCTTATATTACTATTCATAAGTCGACCATATTGATTACATACTTAATACATCATTTAATGATGTCATTAAACACCCGTAACTTAAAAACTGTATTTTCACTATTCATCGAAAATTCAACTTTCTCAGAATAATCCCAAAATTTCACCTTAACCAAATATCAATGCTCTGATTTCAAAAATGAAATCCATTTTATAAAAACAATTTTCTAAATATATTTAATTAAATTTTTAATTAAAAACACTATTCATCGAAAATTTATTTTTTCAGAAAAATCCTCAAAAATTACCTTAACATAATATCGATGCCCTGAGTTCAAAAATGAAGTCCATTTTATAAAAATAATTTTCTAAATATTTTTAATTAAAATTTTAATTAAAAAATACTATTCATCTGAAAAAACTAATACTTGAGTAATAATTTATGAAACCGTTATTTAACCATTTTATTGAATCACATTACTTAATCAAAGTGCCTAGATTATTTTAATACTTTCTTTAAGTGAGATTACTAATCCATTTGGACACATTATTAATCCTAATCATAAAATCACTATTCATAATTTACTATTCATCAAAAATTAAGTTGATCTTATTAGACTCTAAGTTTCGTACTGAACATAATTGTAGAAGACCATTTTTTGAAAATCATTACACATTTTTAATTATTTAAAGTTTACATAAACATTTTTAAAATATCCTTTTTCTAAAATTTATCAAAAATATGCATACTATATTTATCCGGTCATTTGAAAATTCATAAAAGAAATCGAAATATTTATTTAAAATAAAGGATTACACAAGACAGTTACGGTCTCCTTACATAGCCCCTTATCACACCAGCATAGGACCTAAGTGTAAGGTGTGCTAAGGTGAGAGAATCCGAGGGAGGCTCGGCCAACATCGCACGAGTAGTAATTTCTATCAGTTTGAACTTCTCGCGAAGGCGATCCCGTTCTAGCTTTATATGATGAAGTTCAGCTTGGGTTTGGTCCAGAGAAAAGCCCAGTGGTGCTACCTCCTTCCCAAGTTCTGTTAGATGGGCTTCGATCGGTCCAAGACTACTGGGTGAGGCCATCGAATCTTCTTTCTATAATAATTAACCAAGATTACTTGTATTTAGAGACAATAGTTAAAACGTTTAGTTTCTAGCGGTCATATTGACCAATGGTCAAATAACAGTCAAAAACCAACAGTCTCATTTTAATTATACTCATGTTATCAAATGAAACATTTTTGTTGAGTATAAAAATAAAATAAAACAAAACACAAAATTAGGAAACAATATTTATTCAAAATTTTGGGTCGTTACATCCATGATGTGGTGTATCCTTTTATAACATATCTCTATAAATACAATTTTTTGAAAAAATATGGTACTGCCAAATTAAATACATCCATAGCAGAATAAGAACACCATGAAATATATTATTTCTTGAGTACTTTTATTTAACAAGGATATGGTGTAACTAATTTTTTATGGACACAATTACCTCTCATGATCAAATTATTCCTTACAATATTTAAATTTCCACAGTATAGTGGAAACACCATGACATAGAACTCCTCAGCCTTGGTGATCCCATGAAACAGTAGGTGTGCAATGGTGCATGCTCTTTATCAAAACATCTGGCCTTCAAGGTGGTCGGATGGGACATGCATGGATTCATTCTCATATGAAAAGGTCTTCATAGTGGTTTTATGAGGCACTTGATTTCATCCATGGAAATATTTAGTATTAGAAGTGTTCATATGATCAATACTTAGATTCCCCAGAGGAAACAATGGAATTATCAATTGAATATAGGTGGTGGTATAGTGACATCGAGTGGAGTAGGTGGCATCGAGCGATATATGAAATGTCTGAGCATGGGATTGGTTGGGTGAAGTGGAATAGAACCATCTGATTAAGTGATGAAACGTGTCACACAAAGGGTTTCCCCACATCAAATTTTAATGTGGTTGAGAACTAATATATAATAAAATTCATATTTTCTTTAGTTTAGATAGGCTTCTGTATAGATGGGATCCCACTACACCTCACACACACATAAATGGGTCTCTCCGACACACACAACCCATGCAGGCCTTAACCCAACCATTGCGTGGGCACCTCCCTGCATGGCCTAATATCTTATTTCTACTCAGCATGCCTTACCTAAAGGGATTTTTGGATGGACGACCCATATTGGATTGGATATGTGGATTGTGTCCCATTAGGTTAATGGCTATCTAGATAGCCTCCATTTTTTATACCTAAAAAATAAAAAACAAACACTAAGTAATATTTTTATTAGAAATTCATAATTAAAATTCAAATCTAAATTTCAAAATTTTCATTCATTTTAGTTCATATTATTTACTAAATTGTAATTTCCCATATTTTAAATTAATATTTAATTTTATGAAAATTTTTATTAAATACCATCAAAGATCATTATAATTTGTTTATTTTTTTTAAAAATGATTGAATTATGTTTCTTGACCAATCATGATAAGAAAAGTTCAAGGATCATTAAGGACTTGAAATATTCATAAAGGTGTGGTTCTGGAAGTGTTTTATGGTGTTATAAAAGTTTCATAAAAAATTCGCACAAAGGATTTTTATACAAGTGCTCATTTTCATGAAATTAACCATATGAAGCCACCGCATTTTGAACCAAAGGAAGGAATCCAGCTCAGGTAAGACTCCAAAAATTTGAGTTATGTGAACATTCCTCACAAGTGGAGTTGTGAGAAGTTTGTATCAATGTAGGCGACATATTTTTTGGGCATAGAGAAGCTTCATAAAGGGGTGGTCATGTCTATAGAAATTTATTATTCCATCATTAAATCTTATCAAAGCGTAAGAATTATAGAAAATCTCAAAGATATATTTTTCTATAAAACTTATGAGAATGTATTTCTTAGATGAGGTGATTTTATGTGATCATCATTTTCATACAGAAAGAAGGTTGTGTTTTAAAAATAATTATTTGTGTGAACAAGAGTTACAAAAACATTAATCGTGCACAAAAGTGGTGAGATTAAAATCCTAGTAAGAGATTAAACATGATACAAAAGCATAATATGTGAGTCAAAGGTGTAACATGATATCATAAGAGAGAAGGATCATGTGTCATAACTAAGATCATAAGATAAAGAATATAATATCATAATATCATTGAAATATAGAAAATTTTTCAGAAACATAAAACATGACATAAGGGTACTTTAATACTAACTACCAAGATAATGTCACATGGTGGATAGAGTCTCATTATGGATTAAGTTTAATCCCTAATCCAATACATAAAGTATCATTAGAAAAATAATTTACCTAATTAATTAAGGAGATATTTGGATGAACCCATCATAAAATTTTTATGATTATGCATGACACAAAAGGAAGATCAATCAAAAAGCATAACCATAAGAATTACTCATGGAAAGAAATGGGTTGTATTATCTTACCTCATATCATAATCAAAGGAAATTTAATAAATATTTTAAAGAGAATAAGGAATTAAATATTATGGATATTAATATATGAGTACATTATCATAGGTCTCGAAATAAGGTGTTTATTTATGAATAAAAACTTTAAATTAGCATTACATAAAATGATTAAGGAATAGAAAAATTCCCCGTAATCGGGTTTGATTTTAAAGAAGGGATTTGAGAAATGAATTTATGGAATGTATTACCCCATAAAAGGAATGTAGAATAAGATAGGTATATATTTAAGAGAAATATATATATATATATATAATTTCAAATCAATCCATAACATCGGTGTTATATATAAAGTGAGTTAGAGAGAGAATAATCATAACTAGAAGAAAAAGGGTTGTTTTAGGAGATCCCTTACCTTAGGTTTGGTTTTTATCCATACATGTTATAAAATCTTGTATAATAGATATATATTTATTATAAAATTATTTAAAATCCATAAAAATATATATCATACCATATATTATTTTCTTATGATATCTTAGCACCCTTTTATTAAAATTTCTTTATTAAAATCATTGTACCGGGTGATAATTGCTTCGCTTTGTTCATGCTTGTTTTGGATCAGAAGTCTCAATATTTATAAATTGATCACAGTTAAATAATATCTAAATTTTAAAAATGATATTAATATCACATATATTCATTATATATACGTATATATATATTTATATTCATCTATAAAAGGTATAAATAAAAAAAATGAATAACATCGTTCATTGAGATGGTAGGTCGTATGTATGCATGAATGATGTTTTCATTTTCAATGGATGGAAAAGAAGAAAGTTAAATAATAATTAAACTTTAAATAATCATAATAATATCATAAATAACATATATATTTATTAAATACTTCATTATAAATTTTCGTGAGGCAGAAATGGAAAAATGAATTATATCAGTTCATGAGGTAGTAGTCTACCGTACACACAAATGACAATTCCATTTCACATTTGATAGAAGAGGAGATGGATGTATGTGATTACATTAAAAAATTATCATCTAATTATATATAATATAATTGTGTTATGTTTTTAATTATTTTTTAAGATCATTTGAAGGAGGAAGGATAAAAAATAAAACTAAAACATTCATTTAAGGACTATACCTATTCTTCAGAAAACTTCCTTTTTATTACACCTTAGACCCTCTAAGGATGGTATTTTTACAAAAATAATACCTCTAGAACGTGGTTAGTAATTTTAGTAATGGATCTGGGTATGGATTTTCAGAAATAAAAGGCTTTTGAAGTGTGAAGAAAAGAGGAGAGGAGGTTCCCTTTTATAAGTGAGGGGTGGAGCACTCTTGGAATTACATAAATTATTAAATTAATATAATTTAATTTCAATGGAAAAAAGGATCCAAAATTATATAATTAGAATATAACATGATTATGGGTCGAAATAATATCATCAAATAAAAGTTGGAAAAAATTTGGTTAGGTTTTTACCCTGATCTATTTATTTTAACCTATGTTAACCCTTTTTGACAATTACCATGATAACAAAAAATTTACTATTTAGGGGTCAATATAGTTACTATAAAATAAAAATTGGCCTATAGGTAGATTATATTTGATATTTTAAAACATATACCAATCAATTGGTTGAAGGTATAAATTTTATTAATTTTAAATCATTTAATAAAATATTATTTATTATAAAATAACATTATTAGAATTTTTTGGAACTATTCATTTAATTAGACTTTGAAAACAACATGAAAAAATGGATTTAAAATATAATACATTAAAAACACTCTAATATGTTATTTTTATCTACAAAATTAATGGAACATAATAATTCAATCAACTTATATTAACTTTAACTTTTTTAAAATCATTTATTTTATTTTTATATTAATTGAAAGAATAACGTGTCAACGTTGCATGAGAATTTAAGGTAATTATTTCATCTATTAAAATTAAAAAATATTTTTATGATAAATTAATGTAATTTATGTTTAAAATAAGTATTTATAATTAAACAAAATTTTTCTTTATCCTTTTCACAACATATTATAGAAATTAAAAGTAAGAAATTGAGTTTTTTTACTTTATCTTTTACTTAAATACTATATAGGTAAAAATCAAAGACATATGAAACCAAGTTCCATATTTTATAAATATGGATGTACATTTCCAAACTAAACTCATAAAATTGAATAAATCCAAGTTTTATAGTCATTTTTTAGTCCTTTTCATTTTATTTTTAACCTTTATTACCTGATTTACCCTTACCATGTTGATAATTATTTACTATGTTTACTATTCATAATGACAAAAAATAAAAGAGACAAATTTATAAAATTTAAACATCATGATTCCAAATAAAAATTATGTTTTTATATATTTAATTTATATATGTGGAAGAAATTAATTTAGGATAAAAACACAATTGGCAATGTAAAACAATTTTTCAAAAAAACAAATTTTAAGCATAAAGTTGTCTTTATACCAAATTTGATTATAAAATTCATTAAAAATACCATAATTGGATTATTTTTAATCAAAAGGAACTAATTAAATTTTAAAAATAATCCAAAATATAGTATTTCTATGTAAATACTTCTAAATTAAATACAATTTCTAATAAAAATCAATATTTTTCACTATTCATTAAAAACTCTTTTAAGAAAAAAACTAAAAATTCACCTATAGATAATTTTAATATGCTGATTTATAAACTAAAGTTAATTTTATAAAGTACATTTTTTTAAAAGTTCTATAAATTAATTATAATATTTTTGCTCAAAAATTAATAGTCATTTTTAAAGAAAGCGCATTTTTTTAAGAATGAAATGGCTATTTAAATTTGTGTGCTTATTTACTAAGCATAAATAAATACATTATTATTGAGTAGGGAATTTATATATATTTTTTATAATGTGGTTAATGTTATTCGTACCCTCTAATTTAATTGAAAGGTTATAACTATAACAATATTTCATGGTTCATTTATGCTTGGTGTTGTGTGTTGTATATGTTATCAAACATTGTGTTATTTTAAAATCTTGGAGTGTTACCTTATCCCTCACCTTATAAAATTTCACCCTAAAAATTTCATATTATATACTAAGGATAAATTTGTTAGGGTGCTTTTTTCTTCATGTCTTCCATTGGTTCCCATGTTGCCTTTTTATATTTATGTTTTCGCCATTGTACTTTGATTAGGTGAGTTGTCTTGTTGCATATAACTTTATCTCTATGTCCCAAGATCATCATTGGACGCTCCTCTTAGGAGATATCATTTTCTTGATGTACCACCTCTTAATTCAGTACATGTGTGGGATCTAGTATATGTTACTTCAAGAAGGATATGCAGAATTCGTCATTTACATGAGATAGGGTTGGTGGGATTTCTAGTCGATAGGCCACAACTCCAATGCAATATTGAATATCAAAGGGGAATATATACCTAGAATATATATTATACTTCTTCCCCAACTATCATGAATCTATTCTATGGATATATGTGGAGGAACACTTTATCTCTAACCTCATACTCTAGGTCTCATCGATGATTTTTAGTATAGCTCTTTTGTGGACTCTGAGCAGCCTTAATGTATTGCTGAATTGTCTCAACCTTTTCTACCATGTCCTAAACCATTTCATGTCCCAATTTCTTGCATTCACCAACATCATTCCAACACGTAGATGTTCTACATAACTTCCCATTAATGGATTCTTAAGGAGATATTTTTATTCTTAAGTGGAAGCTATTATTTTACGATAAATCAACCATATGAAGATGCTGATCTCATCCTCCTTTGAAGTCCATCAAGAATTCTCTCAACATATATTCCAATTTCAGGATAGTCTAATCATATTGGCCATCAGTTTGGGGGTAATAAGACATAATAAATTTGAACTTAGTATTTATATCATGTTGGATACACTTCCCTAATTTGGAGGTAAATCTCAAATCTCATTCAGATATAATATATAGTGGTGTTCCATGTATCCTCATTTCCTCTCTAATGTATATCCTTGAAAGTTGATCAAGTGATATGTCTTATCAAGTTAAAATGAAGTTAGAAGTATTTGTAATATGAACCACCACAACCCATATATCATTATTTCCTCGTGATGTCTTTAGAAAACTGGTGACAAAGTCTATTGTGATATTTTCCCATTTCCATATAGGTATAGGTAAGGGTTGAATCATCCCCATATAATTTTTCCTTTCATACATAAATTTCTAACATACTAGAAACTTTGATGTATATTATGAAAAATCAGCCCAAATCAACTAAACAATCCGCCTGAGTCGGCCCTTCATGTTGAGGTATAAAAATGATAATGGAAAAAAAGTCTTGAATATAACTTAAATAAGACCTGCAACCCGAGTACAATATAGAATAAAACAGATACAAATAGATTCATACAAACTATGAAAAATAGTATAAACTAGAAAAGTATGAATCAAAAAAGACTAAAAAGCTTCTATGTGATCAACAGTCACCCTAACCCATCATATTATGAAGGAAATAATGAAAAGATTAGTAAACATGCTACTAGATTCCCTTCCATTTACCTAGATCTTGAAATATAACATCTACAAATTCCCAAAGGAAAAAGTATGATGTGATCAAAAAGCCAAGTAGGATACCACCATAGAGTCTATATAAGGTATAATAATGAGAATAAAGTTGTACTATATTTTAAAATGAAAATATATTTAAAAATAATTTTCATAAATCTAAAATTATTTGTAAATAATTTTCTTTTGGTGTTTATAAAATCCATTAATATTCTAAAAAGAAATAGATATGATAAGTAGAAGTGATAAAATAGTAATTCAAATTCATACACCAAGAGGTAATCAAGTAAACACATATCCATGAAATGACCTATCATGTTAATCCATGTGATAAAACCTCAAATAAAAAACTATGAACAATAATACATGATAAAACACCTTCATGAAATAAATAGTTCATAAATGAAAACACACTCCATATTGGGACCTATCCTATGGTAATAAGTACTAGAGATAAAATAAATACTAAACCAGAACTATGTTGGTAAAAAGCAATATTAAGTTCTGTCACAGTACATCAATATCCTAAAACAAACCCTTTGTGGTTCCACACACACTAGGGTAGCCTATGTCTCTTTCTCGACGTACCCAAGGTTCCCAATGTGCCACAATTTTCAAATATATTTCAAAAACCATGCTCCTAATTTATAAAACATTTTCAAAGACAGTCTAATATGCTTTGGAGTTTGAAAACCCATTTCCAAATAAAAACCACCATCCAAGCATTTAATTAGACACTTGGTGTGAAAAAACCCATTTTTAAATAAATTCCATTTAAAAACCTTTATGTTTTCAAGAAATATCTTGAAACCACAAACCAATTTAATTCAATGAACAACCCAAAGGAATTTTACAATAATGACAAGTAATTCAAAGAATTAACCCATTGAATAAAAACACCTACCTCAAGAATGATGGAACCCTATCTACCTTCAACAATGGGGATTGGAAAACCATAGATCAACCATCATAAGACAAGGAAAAATAAGAAATTGGAAGGGATCGATAGAAAATGTTATTTAATCATGAATCTAAACTACAACCATAACCAAAGAAGCATATGTGAACAAAGGATCAATGAACCCTAAGGATTACATACTCAGAGAGATACAACGCAACCACAACGATGATTAATCACCAAACAAATGATTCAGAAGGTGTGTAGATCTTCAAAACCACCTAGAAGAGATTTGGGTCCTAGGAGGTAGGCTGTATGTCTGAATGAAAGGTTAATCACCTGTAAATCACCATTAAAGGCCCAAAACCTAACCAATATGTGGCGTGTAATCAATTTATGTCATATATTTACCAATTAATGAGTTATGGTGAAACATTCATCGCCTCAGATAAAAATCTAGACTTCAACCATTACATGACATGAACCCTTTTCCCAGCATGTAAACCATTCATGCCCTGCATGGGACTCACAACATCTTCCAAATGACCAATACATGGAGTGTAAACATTACATGATGTATAAATTTATAGTAGACATAAAATAACATAGTTTCTATAGTAAAATCAAAACCAATAATGAAAATCAAAACACACAAAAGGGAGTACCTACAAAGCATAGTGGGATGATATAATATCCCCACCATAAAAGATTTCTGAACCCAAAAATTAATCAAGTTCCTGGATTCACAAAAATAGAAGGCCACTACTACGTCATCAATGATTCCAGCTCCCAAAAATCATTGTTATCACATCCGCACTACCATAATACCCATGCTAAGGGAATCATTTTACTGCATAGTACCTTATCATATTAATCCAAAATCTAAACTGGTTACTAAAAAAGGTTGTATCAGGGTCAATATTAACATCATCCCATTAAATCACATGGGAAGTATCCAGTCAATACCTCCTCATCTAGGAAACATGAAACAAATATTGTATGGAAGTCAAATGATATGGTAAGTCTAACTAATAGGCCACCTTTCCTAGTCTTCTGACGATCTCAAAGAGGCCCAAAAACCTCAGTGCCAACTTACCTTGGTTACCTAACCAAATATGTCTCAATAGAGATGAAACTCTCAAAAAAACCCAATCTCTAACCTCAAACTCCAGTGGCTGATGACGATATTCCACATAAGATTTCTAACGACTCTTTTCCATTACCAACCTCTTATAGATCAACTACTACTTTTCCATCATCTACTAAATGAGACTCTTCACAACCAAGGACTATTGTCTCTTATCTTCCCATTATAAGAGAGATCTATATGGCCACCCATACAAATCCTTGAAGGGATCCATCTTAACAAAGCCTAATAAATATTATTATAAGAAAACTAAACCAGAAAAAAATTATTTTATGAAGAACCACTAAAATCAAGAACACAAGATTGGAGTATATCCTTAAGAACCTGGATAACCCTATATATATGTACATATATCTATGGATGATACTATATGTTTAAATTCAATTGATAACCCATATACACCTACAAAAATTTCTAGAACCTAGATGTAAACCTTAGTTCCCTTTCAAAAACAATTACAGAGGGAATCCCATGAAGTCTCACAATCCCTTCAACATACAAATCCCCAATCTTCTCCACTGTCATCATCTCCTTGATAGGTATAAAATGAACCAATTTCATGATTCAATCAACAATCACCCAAATCATATCACTAACACTATGAGTCTATAGCGAACTAATAAATAAGTCCATGGAAATTTAATCCCATTTCCATACTAGAATGGGTAAGGGCTACAAAAAACCCATAGGCCTCTGGTGTTCTTCCTTGATTCTCTAATAAGGCACTATGAAACAAAATATGAATTCGACCATCTCATATCTTTACACCAATACTAATTCCTCAAGTCATGATATATCTTGGTATCCCCAGGATGTATAGACCATTATGACTAGTTTCCACTATCCATCAACTCCCACAATAGGAAAATAAAAACAACCAACCTACTATAGAAGAAAAAATCCCAACTGGGAGGCTAAGACAACTCACCCGAGGTCTCTCCACCATAAAGGAATTTAATAAAGTTACAAAACTCGAAATAAAAAGTACATTTAAGACAAAAAAATCTCATCAATTGACGAGTCAGGCCTCATAAAGTATGGACATACCTTTACACTATATTTATCTATTAACAATCTCATATGATCAAACCAACTTATCATATACCACTCCTCAACTGATTCCTTCACTTTTTATGTCGGTAACTTTCTTCTCGACATATCAACAACCACATTTCCATTCCTAAGAGTTTATGAAATATCAAAATCAAAAGTATGAAGATACTTTGACTAGAATCTCTAATATAAGTTTAGATCCATTAGAGTAGAAATATATTTTAGGCACTTATGACCAGAATGTGTTGTAAACTTCTCCCCAAAGAGATAGTGTCACCACATTTTGAGTGAATTCATAACTGATTCCAACTCAAGATCATGGGTAGAATAGTTATTATGAGGGATTAACTAGTGAGATCCATAAGCCACAAACTATTTCTCATGAATCAAGAAACATCCCAAACTTATACCAAAACCATCGCAAAAATCATGATAACCCCAACCTGGCACTAAAAGAATAAAAACTGGTGTTGAAGTCAACCTCACCTTCACCTCCTCAATATATCTCTGAGATTTTTCATCCCACTCAAAATCAACACCTTTATGGGTTAAATATTTCATTGAAGACGTAGGCTTGGAGAGGTCTCAAACAAACCACCTATAATAACTGGCCAGCGGAGAGGTCTCAAACAAACCACCTATAATAACTGGCCAGCCCCAAGATGTTTTGGATCACAAAACAATTTCTGGGCCACTCCCAGGACATAAATGGCTATAGATTTTTAGGATCCACTATTAATTCCCTCCCAAATATCATATGCCCCATAAATTTCACCTTTTTGAATCCAAAACTTTCATTTGGAAAAATTACTATATAGATTATATTCCATAAAAGTTATAAGAATGATATTAAAATGGCCTATATGATCCTCCTCTTTCTTGGAGTACACCAAAATATCATCCAGGAAAACAAAAATGAAATATTCCAAGAAACGATGAAAGATTTGGTTCAACAATACATTAATACCATTGGTGCATTAGTGAGACTGAATGGAATAACCAAAAACTTGAAGTGACCATATCAAATTATCAACATTGTCCTCGGTGTATCCTCTTCTCACACTCTCAATTTTTGGTACCCTGACTGTAGGTAAATATTTGAAAACCAACATGCCCCTCTAAGATTGTAAAAAAGATCATCAATCCTTGGACAAGGATATTTGTTCTTAATAGTCACCCAATTCAACTTTTAACAATTCATGCAAAGTTTGAGGCTTCCATCTTCCTTCTTCACAAAGGGTACAAGTAAAGCCTATAATGACATACTAGGATGAAAAAAACCTTAGCCTCTTTATCCTCATGATATAAATTCAGTTCCACCAACTTATTTGGTGCCATATGGTTTTATTGATTGGATATGGGCATCACACCAGGTAGTAGATTAATCCAAAACTCAACCTCTCTCTGGGGTAGTAAACCAAACAAATCATCCAAAAGACCTAAGGGTATGAAAAAACCACCACAGGTAGCTGAATACCTAAATACGGGTCAACAACATCAAGGAAAATCTCTAACAACTAGAATGAGATTACCCTAGTATAAGGAACCATAGGTCCCACACTTCCTAATATAGAATCCCACTCACCCAAAAAAACATGATTGAACCCATCAGTAGATAAAAACTAAACCCAACTATGACAACAGTCTATCCAGTCCTTAACACTACTCATCCAATCCATGTCGATAATAAAGTCAAAGATGTCAATATCAATAACTAAAAATTCCCACACCACCTCAATGTCGGCTATCATCACCCGATACACATAACACCCGAAGCCTTATTCAGGCCTCTTTCCCAAAGGCATGGAATGATACAATAATAATATTATAATATTTGAACATAATACCAACACACCAACTAAATTTGACAATATGAATGAATGGGTATCACATCTATCAAACAAGGCTAGCACTATAAAAGATGAAATAAACATCACACCTATAATTGTAGCTAGACCTGGTTCATATTCCTTTAGAAAATAATCCACCGTATAAATACGTCTGGTCTTATCCACATAAACATCCACCTTAGCATGAAAATTAGACCCACCACCCATAGAAGCATTAGTAAAAATGAAATAACCCTTGGCGAATGTGGATCTGTCCTTACTTCACTGGTATATCCTTTCACAAAAACACTTTAGAAGGCCTAATAATCCACAACGATGATAAGTATTAGGATTATCCATATAATTAGGCTTGGTATGACCATGTATTCCATGTTAATAGAAGAAAAACAGATACTGCCATAATAAATCACTTGAAACTAGTCCTGAAGAAAAACTGGCCACCATTGCACTTTCTATTTTAGCCATAAGATACACTATGGCTAACAACTACACCAACCAAAGATCCACCTAAAATTATCTTCCCATCTATGTTTTCATCAACCAAAGATGCTTTTTCAAATACCTCCACAAAGGTCAGAAGGCACATGAGAATCCACATTGACCAAATATCCAACCTCAATAAAAAATTAGACCTTCAAACCTTTAGGTACCGATTAATGACAAGCTCTGGTGATAGATACACCAACTCAACAAAATGGGTGGAATAATTCCTAATGGTATGCTCCCACAACTCTAAGTTCATAAACTCTTGGGCCTTTACATCATGTAACATCTCAGGGTAAAACTACTGATTAAATGTTTTCTTTAAGGATGTTGAGGTAAGATCCTCATGACACTTAACTTTCACAATAGAGTCACACCATCTTCTTCTCGGTCCCTTGAGCATGTACATGAAAAAATAAACCTTAGAGTCTTTAGGAGTCTTCAAGAAGTTGAAGATCATTTCAACCCATTCAAGTCACTCATCAGATTCCTAGGGTCCTTTTTCACCACAGAATATGGGTGGATTCTTATTAGTAAAGTCATATTCATGATCCACCACACATCTTGGGTTCCCAACACTCACTTGACCCAAAGTCTAAATTGTGCAGATTATAGCTTCTACTAAAGAAGGGTCCATTGAAGGATTTGGCTATGAATCATGTCTTGTGGATTCCACTATCAAGTTTGGAAGGGATATTCTAGGATAAATTATCTAGTAATAAAAAGACAAAAGCCTAATTAGTCATGAGAAAATTACAAAATCATAGGACCAACATCAAGTATTAATAACAATGCGTTAAAATAATAAGAATTTAAATAAATTATTAAACTTACCGATCAAAATAAAACACTTAAAGAAGGAACAAGTCCATTTAAATAAACTTCCCATACAATTCATTCAAATGAACTCAAACACTAAGTCTCAAACCTAGTAACAATCCATGACTACCTATGGTAACTCATATTCTATCATAGAAGTGAGCTGTCCTGAACCCTTTTTCGCACCTACGTTTTGAATTCCAATGGTCCTAACTCCATTATACCAAGAAACCAGACCAAACTTAGGATGTGTTAATTCAATTCAGGTGGAGAATCCCTCTAATACCAATTTTAAATAAACCAACCCAATTCAACTAGACAAGCCACTATAGTTGGACCATCACAGTGAGGTATAAAAAAGATAACAGAAAAAAGTCTTGATATAACTAAAACAAGAAGTAAAACTAGATTAAAACTTATAAGAAAAGAGATAAAAATAAATCCATACAAACCAAGAAAAATATGTTAAATAAGAAAATTATTAATTAGAAAAGACCAAAAAGTCTCCATGTGACCAACAATTATCTCCAACCCATCTTTCTATAAAGGCAATGATGAAAAGAAAAGATGACAAGCTACTAGATGTCCTTCCCTTTACCAAGATCCTATAATGAAAAATATATAACCTCCCAAAGAAAAAAGTAGGGTGCTAGAAAAAATCCTTGAAGGATAACAACATAGATTCTATACAAGGTTTAATAACAAGGATTCATCTGTTCTAACTTTTAAAACAATAATAGTTTTATAAATAATTTTAATAAATCCAAAACCATTTGTAAATAATTTTCCTTTGGTTTTGATAAATTATTTTCATATTATCAAATATAAATATATGAAATGTAGAAGTGATAAAAAAGGAATTCCAATCCATACACCAAGTGGTAAGAAAGTAAACACATATCCATGAAATAACTTATCATGTCAATTCATGTGATATAACCACTTACAAAAACTAGTGAGAAAAAATCCATGATAAAAACCCATCATGCGATAAATAAATCAGAAAATAAAAATCACTCCGTATTGGGCCATAACATATAGTAATATGTAGTAGAAATAAAATAAATCCTAAATGGGGCCTATGTTGGTCCCAAATAATTTTGAGACCCGCCAGAGTCTATAAATATCCTAAAATCAACCCCTAGTGGTGCCACACACACAAGGGTATCCTATGTCTCTTTCTGGATGCACCCAAGGTTCCCAATATTACATGTTTTTCAAATTCATTTCAAAAAATATGATGAAAATTTATAAAACATTTTCAAAGATAAGCTAATCTTCCTCAGAGTTTGAAAACCCATTTCCAAATCAAAACCACAATTCAAGAATTAAATTAAAAACATGGGGTAAAAATACTATTTTTAATGTAAACCCCTTTAAAAACAATAATCTTTCTAAGAAATCCCTTGAAACCACAATCCAGTTTAATTTAATGAAAATACCAAATGAATTTTATAAGAACTACAATAAATTCAAATAATTAACCCATTGTATTGAAACACCCACCTCAATAACGATTTAACCTTATATTATTTCGATAACAGGGATTAGAAAACCATAGATTGTCATATGTAAGACAAGGAATGAAAATAAATTGAAATTGATAAATATAAAACACCAATCAATCATGGATTTGAACTATAACCATGGAAAATGTTGCAACTTCTACCAAAATAATGAAAAACTAGAAGTCTTACATACCTAAAGAGATGAAATGAAACTAGAATGATGATCAACCACCAATTGAATGATAAAAAAGAAGTATATATCTTCAAAATCACCTAGGAGAGTTTTGAGCCTTGAGAGGTAGGCTATATGGTTGATTGAAAGTTTAATCACCTAAAAAATGCACTAAAAGGAACTAATCCCAACCAATACATGGTGTCTTATCAATTAATATAGTGTATTTCCCAATTAAAGAGTTATGTTGAAAAACCCATCATATAAGATAAAAATATAGACATATAGACTTCGACCATTATATGGTATGAAACCTTTTCATGGCGGGTAATCCTTTCATTCCCTGCACAAGACTGATGGAATCTTTCCGACAAACAATACACAGCGTATAAACATTACATGATGTGTAAATTCCCAACAAATAACAAAAAACCCAGTTTTTGTAGGAAAAAACCAAGAAAGAAAATAAAAAACAATCATGCGAGCACCAAAAAAGTGTAACAAGGTGTTATATATATTATGTGATGTCTTTCTACATATTCACCCACTAATAGTTCTTTGTAATATCTTAATAAA
This sequence comes from Viscum album, assembly GCA_963277665.1. Lineage (NCBI taxonomy): Eukaryota > Viridiplantae > Streptophyta > Magnoliopsida > Santalales > Viscaceae > Viscum > Viscum album. The sequence goes on along the minus strand of OY728143.1, from coordinate 1,663,016,337 downwards.
TATTCATACTCCCTAGATGGATAGAGAATGTTGAGTTATGTGCATCATTCAATAAATCCTTATTTTTATTAGGATTTGATGGTACACATAGTCATGACACAAATCTTATAACTCTTTTATAAATTTCAAAATATGAGGATTTCTAATTTCTTATAGCTCCCACATTCTTTTGATTTTCCACATCATCTCTTTGAGAACCCTTTATCTTCTCTAGAGGGGATGGTTGAGAAATCATTTGATAAAGGAATGATGATGTTCCTTCCTTTACCATTCCTTTATCCATCCTCTTTATGTTTAAAAATATTGGATCCTTCTCAATTTTCATCATTGATAAAGTTATTAAATCCTTTATAATTATATCATCTTCCATTTTTTTCTTTCCTTGGATAATAATTGATTGAGTAGTCATATTCCTTTATTAGATCTAAACATTTTCATTGGTGCATATTAACCTCCTTATATGTGAATATATATTTGATACCATAAAGATCCATATATATTTCACACTTCTCTCCATAGAGATAATGTTTCCATATTTTCAAAACAAAGATCACTAAATCCAACTATATATCATGTGTTAGAATGTTCTTCTTAGGAACTTTCAACTTCCTTAAGGTGTAGGATATCACATTACAAATTTTCATTAGTACATGACCTAAACTCTTCTTTGAATAATCACTATATACCAAAAACAATTCCCACTTAAGGGTAGCATGAGGAATAGTTCAATGATAAGCCTATTTTTTTAATTCAATAAATCTCTCTTCACAGTTATAGTTCTAGACAAGCTTTACCACCTTCTTGGTTATCTTGGTTAGAGGGGTTTTCAATCGCATGAAGTTTCTCACAAAGCATCGGTAATACCCAGCTAATACAAGGAACCAATAGACCTTTGTTACTAATATTGGTCTAGGCCTTCTCTCAATTGCCTTTGTCTTATAAGGGTCTGTAGATATCCCTTTACTGGTGATAAAATGCCTCAATAATGATACATCTTTCATTCAGAACACACATTTACTATACATTGCATATAGATTCTCATTTTCAAAGGTCTTTAACATAATATTAAAATGTTTTTCATGTTACTCCTTTATTTTAGAGTATATGAGAATATCATATATAAATAATACCAAAAATTTATTGAGGTAATCTCAAAATACTATATTCATTAAGTCCATAAATACTTCTGGAGAATTAGTCAGTTTTAATGGCATAACTATAAACTCATAGTTTTCATACCTTGTTTGAAATGTAGTTTTGGGAATATCTTCCTTATTCACCTTTAACTAGTGACATCCCACTCAAAGTTCCACCTTAGATAAATATTGTTCCCCATGTAGTTTATTTAATTAGTCTTCTATCTATGTTAAGAAATACTTGTTCCTTATCTTTATTTTTTTGAGTTCATGATAATCAATAAAAAGGCACATTGACCCATCCTTCTTCTTGATAAAGAGGACCATAAAACCCCATGGTGAATCACTCTATCATATAAAATCTTTTTCCAGATAATATTGTGAATAATTTTTCTATTCTCCCAACTTAATGGGGGTTATTATGTAAGGATTCTTGGATATGGATAGAGATAAGTTCGATTGAGAACTAAAACTCTTAGTCTTGAGGAAGACTAGAAAACTCTTCAGGGAATAAATCATTATAATACACCACAATAGGAATATCTTCAAGCATTATTTTACCCTTTGTATCAATCATTTTAGCAATATAGGCTTTCCTATGAAGAATATTCCATAATAGATTCATCCACCTCCTTACACTTATACATAATCAAACTATGAATTCTTATGTGAAGTGTGATCTACCTCTCCTAATAGTTGATGTTGGTTTTATATAAGGACCTTCAATACATTCCCAATATAACATCAAAATCAACTAAAGGAAGTAAGACAAGATTTTTTGGAATATTCAGTCCATAAAGTTTGATTGGGAATGAGTTATATACTTAGGATGAAATAATTGATCTATTTTCTATTCTCATAGATAACTCCACCCCTATACTTTGAGGTGTTTTTTGAATATCTTTACTAAACTTTCAAGATATTAATGAATGTGTATAATCAGAATCAAAAGTACATTCATTGTTCTTGAATGAATAATGAGGGTACCTATCACCACATCATTGATGGGATCCACCTTAGAAGTAGTAATAGCATATTCCTTTCCTCGATCTCTAGGACTTGAAGGTTATTTTTCATTTATTTTCCCTAACAACCCTTGTCCTAGGGCATTGACATGTGTAATTCCTATTTCCCATGTAGTTGAAACATAGTACCGTGGGCTGAGTGTTGATCTGATCCTTATTTTCTTCCATTATATTAGTGGGTCTCTTAATCACTATTCAACATTAATTAGCCCAATTCCCTTCTTTTACACACTTGAATAATTTCATGGTTCCCTTAAAATGGTCTCTAGGATGCTTCTTCCCACACTTTTGACACATGGGTTTTTGGTTTTTCTATCCTTCGTTATATTTATCTGTTGATCCACCTGAAGAAAAATTTATTTTATGATTTTTATCTCTAGGACCATGAGAACACAAGGAGTCTCCAATATCTATCTCAAACTTATGGGAACAACGAACAATATCTTCATAGATTTTAAAGTCTCAAATATCTAAATCTTCTTATATACTTGGCATTTATCCACTAAATAATAAATACACCTTACGTTTTTATATTGATGATGAAGTCAGAGGCGTAACGTACAAGACTTGTGAAGTTTTACTTATATGACCCAATAGACTCATCTTCCTTATTATTCATCTTGAGGAACTCCGTCTTTATTTTAATATAGAGAGTTTAGGGAAAGTATTTACTGAAAAATATTTTCATAAATTCCTATCATTGCATGGAATTAGTGTCCTATTTGGAATTCATGTTCTTGATCAATATCTTCCACTGATCTCCTTCCCCTTCCATCTGATAAATGGAAAGTAAAATTTGATATTATTATGAGAATTAGAGGAAAGATAATATCTTCTCAATGTAGTTAGTCTATTGTTCTATGATGAGGGGATCAAAAGATCCACTAAAGGAAGGATGACTTTGTTGCATAAAATACACAACTTTAACTTTATCTTTCTTAGGATAAGGGGGTGTTCTGTATGATTTATGTTACCATTCATAACAAGAGTCAACTGAGCTAGTAATTCTATGAACCTCCTAGCTCCCACTCCCACAATATTATTCATATCATTGGGTAAATTTTAACATCCTGACTTTTCAATGAGGTATGTTTCCTTTTTAGTTTTGGTTAAACCCAAAAATTGCGCCTAAGGGTGGGTCAATTTGTTTCTAGTAAGGAAGATGTTAAAAGGATGGAGGATTTATATAGGCTAAATAAAAGGTGTGAATTAAATATAGAACATGAAACTAAAAGACATGATTTTTATTAAATACACGATGTGTAATGGGTTGTCCAGGACCCTTTCATATAGTGAATTGGTTTTTATCTATGAGGGAAAAACCTGAGGTTTGAATGGAGTGTAAAATTTATACACCAAGTAAATCACCTGGGTTACTGTCTTTAAAAGAGGTTGTGTATTTTTTTATAGAACCCATTTTCTTATCATGTACAGGAGGTAATCCATGTGAGATATCCTCCTCACTCCTCACCTTGGTCCCATTGTATCCCCTCCATTCAACCTCTATGGGATTTGTTGTATGGTGTGTTAGATCCAAAATTGTAAGGTCATCATTCTTCATCATTCATTATATCATTTTTCTCACCATATTTTGTGATATTTTGCTGTGATTTCACATTCCCTATTTTTATGTCATTTTATGATTCTTATTATTTCTCTAGTTCTAACTCGATTCAAGGGTTGACACTGGATGACGAGAGTACTATAAGATTACGGTAGGTGTTCAAGTTATTTCCCCTCAAATTCTAGTTTTATTTTATCATGCATCATTATTCCATAGGCCAAAATTTCTAGCATCGCCTCAATAAATTATAATTAATTAAATAAAATGTTTTTTTCATGTGTAAGGAACCTTAGCTACCCACAAATCTTTATGGTGGGGTGTTTTCCTCGACATGATCCACCCATATGGGTGTGCCTCTCCTTAAAATATTATGAGCCTTATGACTTGTAATTAATTTAATTGATTTATCTTTTTGTGTAAATTGCTTTGTAATAAATACATTGGAATGTCAAAGAAACTATAGAAAATGATCGACCATGAGTTAGGACTTTGTGATTTATGATATAACTTTATTTAATTAAATTAAGTGGATTTCCCAACGTGAATAATATGTAATGAATTAAATTACCTATTAAAATAAATATTATATTGATAGCTAAACCATTCTTCATATCAAGATGAGGGTGATAAAAGGGTCCCGACATAAGGTTTCCTTGGACTGACTCATCATGATTTATAATTAGAAATTTTCATGGATTGTAAATATCCTGATAATGATAATTGGATTATTATAGAAAGCCTTAGATGGTGTAACACACAAATATTTTGTGAAATATTTTTCTCGAATTAATTTAAACTTTTCAATATTTTTCATTTCATGCAACACCAAATATAGCCTTTATTATATAAAAGCACTAAGATTGGATTTCATTTTACACAAAATCAAATTAAGCTTGAACTAAACAAAAATCTCAGATTATCTTGTGGTACACACAATTATATGTTTGTCTTGTGTTACACACAATTCAGAGTTCATTTTATGGCTTGTGTTACACAAAATGATGAGTTTTACCGAACTACAATATAATATTAATATTGTTATTAAAATAATATTATCGCCAATCCATTGGAATGGAAGTTATGAAAAATATTAATTAATTTGTGAAAATTTTATCTACACATGTATATAAAATGAATCCTTTGGTTGTCAATTAGTTATAAATTAAAGTAATAACTATTTGATAATGAAGAAATTCCTTTTCTAATAAAACTATTTTTTCTTTGTACATACACCATTTTTTCTCAATAAATTAAACAAGCCATTTTTATGATGTTTTTAATAGAATTAAAATTCTATATATTCAATAATTTTTTTACACTCTTCCAATATATTTTATATTTATAATATAAGAATAAATCCAATTTTATGAATAAAATGATGTATTTTTCAAAAAAGTAATTTTATAGCCTTTTAATGGTGAACCCATTTTAAATATAATTTTTTACACTTTTAAATTTTTTATTTTAAAAAATAAAATTAATTTTTGAATGTGTAATATCTAAATTTACTTTTTTTGAATTTTTGGTATTTTTCTGAGAAGTTTTATTTTTTGATGAATAGTAAAAAAAAAACTGAATTTTAATTCAAAGCTGCCTTTTTATCTAATTTATTTATATAGTTAAGTTATATTATAATTTTTTTAAAGTATATTTAGATAAAATATACATCTATTAATAAAATTGGGGTCATTTGAATCAATTTATCATTAAAATTGGGCATAAAAACAATTTTAACTTTTGAACATTTTTATTTTAAAAACTCGTTGCTTCATCCCGTATGTAGGATTATTTTTAAATTAATTTATGACAATTACGTGTTTTTAATTTTAAATAATGGATTACATATTTTTATTCATAATAATTTATATTTTATAATATGGTTAAATTAATTTTTCACCAAAAATAATAGTGAATGTAATTAAAGTTAATTACAACGATTAAGGTAAAATGAGTTTACTTAGTGGTTAGACTATAAATTAAGCGTCAAAATACGCTATAAAAATTTAGAAAATCCATTTTATGGAAATATTTATAACATATACTCCCTTTTATATAAAATTTAAAATTATTTGAGACACACTATGTAAGGGAGACCTCTCAATAGTGTTTACGTTTTTATATTTACAATAATGCCACTACTCCTCCGCTATAAATTGGGCACATACCCCCTAAAGTATTCACACCTATCATGATATTTGGATTAACCAAACCATTAAAATATCTCCTCACAACTTCCCGACCATAAGAATAGTGTAATCAATTTTTGAATAAATTAAATCAAGTAAGACCTTTGGTGCAAACCAAAAGGAGTTTTCCAAAGAAGAGGTAACATCCTTCCACAAGCATTATGGTTTTATTTCTTTAACCACCCTTAAATTATTCTTATTACATGATTATATATTAACCTAAGTATCCTAAATAAAATAATATGTTTTTATGTTAATGTTTCAACATAAAATCACACACACTCCCATCAAATGGGATATGTAATCGTTGTTTGTGGGTATGACAAACTACCGCCTCACGAACCGATGTCGTTCACTCTTCCATTAACACCTTTAAAGGTTGGGAATAATATGTTGGAATTTATGTTTTTATATTATATATTTTATATTTATGATGTATTTATTATTTTTTAATTTTTATATAACATATACCTTCATGCTTTCCATTTTGGGGAAATATGACAACCTCGTTTGTGGACGTGTAGACTACTGTCTCCTCAAAGCGATGTGATACTTTCACAAATTACATGGAATTTATTAAGGTTGGGTTTAGTGAAATTATATGGTATATATGAAATAATAATTCTAATGTAATTATAATATATTTATCATTTACTTTATTTCAATATTATAAGAAAATGGAAACAACGTTCATGCGTACATACAACATACTATCTCTATGAATAATGTATTTCATTTTCTATTTCTATATTTTATAGATTATTATGAATAAATTTATACTAAAAATATATTATATTTATTCCATGGTTATAATTCTTTATATTATTAAATAATTATATAATTATTAGGAAAAAAAATATAGAAAATCCAAACACATGCGAAAAACAAATCGATTATTACACAAAACATAACATTATCATGGAATTATTAATAAATAGGTAATATAATGTCATAATCAAATAATATATGGTATTAGGTATAATAATATTGTTATTTTATATATTTATAACAATCTTATATTTATTATACATTATGTTTTAATGTTTATGCATAAATTCAAGACTTAAGGTGAGAGTTTTCTCATCTCACTTTTATTTCTATGTGACTTATACCTTATTAGCCATTCATTTATTTTGTGTGTTGTATATATATCACATGAATGTATTCTATGATTATTATACTTGAATTTTTGGGTATTTAAATATCCATCTTTCGATCTCTCATTCATGGGGTTTGTGGTTCAAAATTTACCAAACCAGTAAAGTAATTTTCTATCATTTTTTCTTCTTTGAGACACTTACCATGTTATGCACCTATATAATTATAATAGGTGTATAAAATGACATTTGAAAAGTTATACAATGATTCTATTTATTTTAATTATATTTCAATCTTCATGTAATGTTATTCTTTCATGGGTATTACGATTCAAAGTTACCAAATAGTTAACAATTTATTGTTACATTCTCATTATTTACCAGGATTGTTTATAATTATGATTACATTAATGAAATATTATGATACATATATCAAGAAATATTATTAATTTTTTTACATATGGTTATTCATTATATAATCATGTAATTCTACCATTTTCACTCTTTGGTACTTAATATAATTAATAAATTGTTTTTTAGAAAATCTGACTTTATCTCACTCTGTGATCGAACATCTGTGTTCTTTAAAAACAATGTTTTCTAATTTTTTAAAAACAATGTTCTAATATTATTATATTATATTTTAAATAAATTTTCTCCCAAGTTTTACCTTTTTTAAAACGTTTTTTAAGGGAATCTTCTTGTTTTTTTTTTCTGATTGAGACACTTTTCTTAAATTTTTACGGTCAAAATGGAATGTTCGGCATGTATCAAATTATTTTCCATTATGACCATAATTTATTTAAAGTTTCATTTTCAAGTCTACAAGATTAATTTTTTAAGAATTGTTTTCCTAATATTCTATACATTTATGATTTTGAAGTTTTTTTTCAAAGAAAAATATTTTCAAATTTTTTTAGTTTCAATAAGTGTTTTAAATGGATTTCAAAGATTTCATTAAATGTTTCCAAATATATTTTCAAAGAAAAATGTTTTAAAAAACTTTTTATGTTTAAATAGTGTTTTAAAAAATTTCAATCTTCTTTTATATGTTTTCAAGGAAAAACGACTTTAAAACGTTTTCATGATTTTTTATAAGTCTTTAAGGAAAAATATTTTCAAAATATTTTCAATCTTCTTTCATAAGTACTCAAGGAGAAATATTTTCAAATATTTTTCAAGTTTCTTTCATAAGTTTTCAAATAAAAAGGTTTTAAAACTATTTTCAGGATTTATTTATAAGTTTTCAAATAATTATTTTTCAAATGTTTTTCAAGATCCCATTATAAGTTTTCAAATAATTTTTTTTCAAAAGGTTTGTAAGATTATTTTATAAGTTCTCAAGTAAAAATGTTTTCAAAATATTTTCGAAATTAATTTATAATCTTTCAAGGTTATTTGAAAAGAAAACGGTTTTCAGAATATTTTATGTTTTAAAAAGTTTTTTTAAAGAATAAAGGACATTTTTCTCAAGAAATGATTTTAAAATATTTCTCAAAAATTATGCTCCATATAATATTAAATATATCAGTATTACTCTTTCTTTATTTGGGATATTATATAGGGGTTCCATTCATATTTTTTCTCTAAATGGTTTATGTTTTGATGACATGATGTTTATGAAATTTGTTCTCTTTCACGGGTTATATGTTTATAAAACTCATTTCTCTTTCATGGGTTATATGTTTATAAAACTCATTTCTCTTTCATTGGTTATATGATTGTGAAACCCACCTCTTTTAATGGGTTATTATTTGATGAAATGGTTATGAAACCTATCTCTTTTCCATAAATTATGATATTATAACATGTTTATGATGCCTATTTCATTTCATGGGTTATGATATGATTGTTTATGATATTGGGGAACACATTTGTAAGATTTAATTATGAGATGTGTGGGGAATATATCTACCACAAATGAATTGGGTAAATATTTAAATCTCATGAGATGGGCATGGCTGTGATGGGGAGTGAACTCAGTTCAGTAAAGGACTTTACCCACTAAAATGGTCTTGGGAGTGAACCTTGACTACTAAGATGATCATCAGAGTGAACCATGACCACTAATATGTTTTGGGGAGTGAACCCATCTCACTAATATGGAATTAGAATTAATATTTGACTACCATGAATATAATTTTTATATTCTTATGTGTCTCCCACAAATTCTATATCTTATTCCTATGTTATGCTCTCATGGATTATACTCTTGATTCCCTTGTGATTCAGGTCTTATGGCCTTCAAATATTTATGCCATGACTCATGTATACAATATTTGAGATTAATGGTTTTATCTTCAAATGTTATTATCATGTTCTCATACCATTGTGATCATGATATACTTACGTATCTCCTTTATTTATCCTTTCTGAGCATATAAGATCACAATTTCATATGTATTCTTTCCCTAGGTTATGAAGAATTTTTTTAAGAAGAATTAATAAAATGGAATAACTTTGTGGGAAACATTGAAGATATTTCACCAAGTTATAATAATTTTTTTATGTTTTCAAAATACACTAAACTATTAGTCCTCGGGCATGTACTTTGGTAATGTGTTTAATATTCATCTAAATTGATGTAATATCCATGTATGTTAATCTTGGTTCTATAGTTGGTATCCAAGGAAAGGTTTAGTCAAACTTTGGAAACTTAGATGAAAAAAAGTAGTGAGATCCCTAGTGATATTTGTAAGGATAAGTTTAGGGATGTCTCTAAGGATAAGTCTAGGGATGAGTTAAAGTATAGAAAAATGTCCTGAAATTTTGGTATTGGATAGAGTAAGTGGTTTCTTAGAAATACATCCCTGTATGGATAATACAAGTGTATGTGGATCTAGAACAAATTTACATAGGTGTAACAACCTCAAAAACACTATATTGATCTAGACTAGATCGGGGATTGATGTAAGAAAACAATCCTTGCTTCACACCTGGTTTGAAACTCTCTGGGGATATGCTTTGGGAATCTAAAATATCTTCAAAAACCATCATAAAGGATTTAAATAGAAGAATACTATTAATAACATACGATAAACATAAGGTGTCATAAATTAAAAATTAGGTGTCATGGTTTATAAATACTATAAGTAATTTTTCATGATTATGCGATTTTCTTCTATGATAAGTGTTTCTCACACTATGCTTTCTGATCTTAGTCAATAGTTGTAACTATAAGAAACTAGGTTGACATTTACTATTTAATATGTGGAATGTATTAGAATTATAAAAATTTATTTCGTAAGTGGAAATATCATAATGAGAATTAGGAATGTGGTACAGGTATTGGTTATACTACTGAAGATAAAGAGACTACAAATAACATGTGAATGGTATGGTATGTTCTAACAGTATTGTTTACATTAAACATAATAATCATGATCAAATTTAGTTTGATGATACTTAAGACATGATTAATATGTAAAATTCTAGTAAAAGGGTATTAAAAAATAAGATTTGAATCTTAAGTAATGGTTTAAGAATAAAGTTGGTTGATTGAAGTGTATGTGTATTGGAATTCAAGAATTATGTTATATGAATCATCAAGTATATATTTTACATTAAGGATTTAAAAATATATATTAAATGGTGATGATGACCTAGAATTGTGATTTAATGTAAATGTGATATTTTGATTAAGGTAAGGTAACCCATAATGCATTCTTAATGTTGGGAAAGTTGTGTTTAACTTGGATAAAGAGATGAATATGGATAATGTAAATTGGATAGTACTGATTACCATGGAACTGCAAATTGATTTATCAAAAAAGTATTCTATGTTATCATGGATTAATTTTACAACTTTTTTTGGATTTAAGGGATATATCCAATAATATTTGTAATAAGAAAGCATGCATGTTTTCAATATGGTTTTATGGTAATTCAGGCTATTACCATGTTTCAAGATAAAGCATAATGAAGGTATTCACATATTTGGTATGTGACAACCAAGAGATACTTTATGATGTATGGGGGGATCAATTTTAAGATAATTTTGAGAAATTTAGCGACCTCATTATAATGGTTTATATTTTCATATTTTGGAAGGGTCACATGGTTAAGTATTTTTGGAAAGTTTAATTTAAATATCAGATGAGGTTTTAGAGATTAAAGTATTATCTCTCCCTATGAAGATTTATTCATATTGGATAACATATGCTAATAAATTTTTCATGATGATAACTAAAGATAAATGTAATGAATTATCATTCTATTTATGGATCTCATGATCTGTTAGTACTTCAGGAATAAGTACTGCACCTTTGTTTCTTGGAGTAAGAGATGGAGTGGAAATCGAGGAAGACACAACCAAAAGGTGAGATTGTGCATATGAAAAGGAATGAAATAAAGTAATTACATTTCCTTATGTTATTACATTGTAAAATAAATCCTCATTTCTAGGAAATGGATATCAAACAAGATTTATCATAATACCTTTATTTATGTTGAACCAATGGTTATATAAATCATCATAGATTTATGGATTTGAGGCCCTTAACTTTCCATTGATCATTCACTTGCTGGTGATCAATGATATTTATAACTCTATAATTATTTATTATTTTATTGTATGTCCAATATTCACTCACAAACTATGTTCTCCTATGTGGAAACCTAGTTATGAGTTACTTTGGGTAACCATTACAGTTCCAACTTTCTTTTTTAAAAGAATTTTTAGTATTCATTTTTACAATGTGGGTTTCTATGAAATAAAATTTCAATTAATAAACCTTTGATAACCTATATGAATTTATAGGGAGAAATTAATTTTAAGGGGATAGAATGTAACACTCCGATATTTTTTGAAATATATTTTTTCTAATTAATTTAAAATTTTCAAAATATTTCATTTCATGCAACACTGAATATAAATTTTTTATATGAAAGCATTTTGTTTGGATCTCATTATATGCAACATCAATATAATATGGAAATACAAACAATGCTTAGATTATCTTAAGCTACATGAAACACTATGTTTATCTAGTGTTACACACAATGTTGAGTTCTATCGATAGCTTGTATTAAACATAAGGCCGATTTTTACCAAACTAGAATATACTATTAATATTATTATTAAAATATTATTGCCACCTGGAAATTGTAATAGAAGTTACAAATAAGTTTAAAGTTTTTTTTTGAAAATATTATCTACATATTTATATAAAATTAATCCTTTGGTTATCAATTAGTTATAAATAAAAGTAAGAACTATTTGAGAATGAATAGATTTCTTTTCAAAGAAAACTATTTTTCTATGTAAAAACACCATTTTGTCTGAATAAGTTAAACAAATAACTATTGATGATTTTTTTAACAATATATATATATTGTATATTAAATAATTTTTTTACACTCATACAATAGATTTTATAGTAATGAGATAATAATAAATCCAATTTTATGAATAAAAACATGTGTTTTTCAAAAAGGTAATTTTATAGTTTTTTAATGAAAAACCCATTTTAAATATAATTTTTGAAACTTTTATAATTTTTATTTTCAAAAATAACCTTCATTTTTTAAATCATAATATCAAAATTTACTTTGGATGAAGTTTTGGTATTTTTCTGAGAAGTTTCATTTTTTGATGAATAGTGAAAAATACTGAATTTTAATTGAAAACTTATTTTTCATCTGATTAATTTATATATTTAAATTATATTATAAATTGGGTTTGAAGTATATTTATTTAAAATATGCATATATTAATACAATTTGGGTTATTTTAATCAATTTATCATTGAAATTGGATATAAAAACAATTCGAACATTCGAACATTTTTACTTTAATAACTCATTGTTTCATCCTGTATGTGTGATTATTTTTAAATTAATTTCTTCAAATTATGTTTTCTTGATTTTAAATAATAGATTAAATATTTTTATTAATCATAATTTATAATTTATAATAATTTTAACTTAAATTTTCATCAAAAATATTAGTGAACATAATAAAATTAATTACAATGATTTAGGTAAAAACAAGTTTACTTGGTGGTTAAACTTTACCTTTAGGGGCCAAATACCCTATAAACATGTCCAAAATACATTATATGGACATATTTATACCATTTACTGCATTTTATATAAAATTTACAATTATTGTAGGCACATGATGCAAGTGAGACCTCTCAGTAGTATTTACCTTTTTATATTTACAAGAATGCAACTCCTCCTCCACTATAAAAAGGGAACAACCCCTTAATTATTCAAAAAAATAAAGCCATTTGTCTTGGGAAACCCCAGACCAAATATAATCCCAAATTCCCTCCCTTCATCCTAAAGTCCTCAATTTGGGAATAAAAAAAATCAAGGGAACCCTTTGGTGTAAAGCAAAAGAAGTTACCCAAAGAAGAGGTAATATCCTTCCACAAGCACTTTTGTTTTATTTATTTTACCAAACAATAAATTATTATTATTATATGATTATATAATAAAAAAATTATCCTAAATATAATGATATTTTTTATGTTAATGTTTCAACCTACACTCATACAAACTTCCATCAAACATGATACACAATCATCGTTTGCGTGTACGACGGACTACCACTTCGCGAACCCACACCGTTCATTATTATATTCATACCTTTAAATATTGGTGATAATTATGGAATCTATATTTTTATATGATATTTATTATTATTTTTTAATTATTATATAAATCTTAACTTCTTGATTTCCATTTTGTGGAAATATAATAACTTCGTTTGTGGACGTGTGGACTACCGCTCCCTCAAAGCGATGTGATTCATTCAAAATTCCAATAGAATGAATTAAGGATTGGTTTAGTAAATTTATATGATATATATTAAATAATAATTCTACCATAATTATAATATATGTGTCATTTATTTTCTTTCTTTCAATACGACAAGAAAATGGAAACAACGTTCATGCGTACATACGACTTATCGTCTCCATGAACAATGCATTTCATTTTATATTTCTATATTTTATAGATTATTATGAATAAATTTAAAATGAATATATACGATATTTATTTAATTTTTATAATTCTAGATATAACTAAATCATTACATAAATACAAGTACAAAAAATATAACAAACCAAAACACATGTGAAAAATAAAGCGGTTATTACCTAAAACGTAACTTTAACATGAAATTGTTAATAAATGGGAAATATAAAGTCATAATTAAATAATATATGGTATTAGATATAATAATATGGTTTTTTTATATTTATAATAAACTTATATTTATTATACAGGAGGTTTAAACATAAAGGTAGAAATTTCGGTCTTAAGGTAAGGGTTCTCTCATCTAACTTTTATTTCTGTGAGAATTATTCCCTATTAACCACTCATTTATTTTATGTGGTGTATATAATTACCTTCAATGTATTATATTATTGTTATAATTAAATTTATGGGGATTTGAATATACATTTTATGATATATCTTTCTTGATTTTTATGGTTCAAAAGTTACCAAATCAGTAAAGTAATTTTGTCTCAATTTACTTTCTTTGAGGAAAATGCCATGTTATGCACCTATACTCTTCTATTAGGTGAATAAATTTCCCTTTGAAATGTTATATCATGAATATAATTATCTTAATTATATTTTAAGCTTCATGTAATTTTATCCTTTCAAGGGGATTATGATTCAAAGTTACCAAAGTGGTAATAGTTTTTTACTACAATCTCATCATTCATTTAGATTGTTTATAATTATGCTTCCATTAATGAAATATTATGATCTATATATCAGGAAATATCATTAATTTTATTATCATATGGTTATTCATGATATATTAATGTAATGTTACCATTTTACACACTTTGATACATAAGATAATTAATAAAGTGTTTTTAAGAGAATCTGACTTTATCTCCCTCTTCGGTCAAAAATACATATTCTTTAAAAACAATGTTTTATAAAAATGTTTCCAAAAAATGTTCTTATATTATCCTATTATAATTAAAATAAAATTTTACCCATGATTTACCTTTTAAATAAAAGGTTAAAAAAGTAATCTTCTTTTTATTTTTCGATAAAGGCACTTTTCTAAACTTTTTACCGTGCAAAAGGAATGTTCGACATGTATGGATTTATCCTCCTTAATAACCAACATTTATTTGAAGATTACTTTTCAAGTTTACATGATTATTTTTTAAATAAATTTTTCACTAATACTATAGAAATTCATTGTTTTTAAGGTGGGTTTCAAAGAAAATGGTTTTAAAAAATGTTTTATGTTTAAGAAGTGTTATAAATGATTTTCAGAGTTTCCTTTAAATATTTTTAAAAAATATCTTTAAAGAAAAAGGTTTTCAAAACATTTTTATGTTTAAAAAGTGTTTTAAACATTTTAAACATTCTTTTATAATTTTCAAGTAAAAGGCTTTCAATTTTTTTTAAGATTCTTTTATAAGTTTTCCAAGGAAAAGGTTTTCAAAATGTTCTCAAGATTACCTTATAATTTCTCAATGATTTTTTTCCTCAAATTTTTTTCAATATTATTTTATAACTTTTAAAGAAAAATGTTTTTCAATTTTTTTTCAATATTCCATTATAATCTTTCAAATATTTTTTTTTCAAAATTTTATCAAGATTCCTTTATTAATTTTCAATGAAAAAGTTTTTCAATATGTTTTCAAGCTTCCTTTATAAGTTTTCAATGAAAAAATTTTTCAAAATGTTTTCAAGATTATTTTATTAATTTTTAAGAAAAATAGTTTTCAAAATGTTTTCAATATTCCTTTTTATTTTTTTAATTTTATTTTCAAAGAAAATGTTTTTTCAAAATGTGTTATGTTTTAAAAAGTATTTTTTTTCGAATAAGTAAGGATAATTTCCTCAATAAATAATTTTGAAATATTTCTTAAAAATTATATTCCATATAAGACAATATTTTTGGGTGTTACTCATGACTTACTAGGGATATGATATAGGGGTCCCATTTATATTTTTTCTATGAATGTTTTATGTTTTGATGGCATGATGTTTATGAAACCTATTTATCATTCAGGAGTTACATGTTTATGAAACTCATTTCTCTTTCATGGGTTATATGTTCATGAAACCCATTTCTCTTACTTGGGTTATATTCTTATGAAACCCGCTTCTTTTCATGGTTTATACTTTGATGAAATGGTTATGAAACATGTCTCTTTTCCATAGGTTATTATATGATAACATGTTTATGATATCTATTTCATTTCATGGGTTATGATATGATTGTTTATGATATTATGGAACATGTATCTATGATTTCATTATAATATGGTTGGAAGATATATCTACCTCTAATTAATTGGGTAAATATTTATATCTCATGAGATATACATGGCTAGAACGGGGAGTGAACTCGGTTCAGTAAACGACTTTGTGTACTAAGATGGTCTTGGGAGTGAACCTTGACTAATAACATGGTCATGGGAGTGAACCTTGACTACCAAGATGGTTTAGGGAATGAACCCATTCCACTAATATGGCTTTATAATTAAGCCTTGACTACTTTTGAAATCTTTTATATTTGCTTATATGTCTGAAAAAAATTATTTATCTTAATCTTATGTTATGATTTCAAGGCTTATGCTCTTGATTCCCTTATGATTCATGTCTTATGAACTTCCAATATTTATTCCATGAATCATGTATATGATTGTCACGACCCCCTCCCACCAAAGATGCCCCTCCTGAGCTGGCAATGGTGAAAGGGAGATAATGACCCCCGAGTCCCGCCTCCAGTAGGCCCCGGGTTGGCGACTAGCACCAAGGGTATGAGTTTTCACAAATATGGGAGGCATTACCCTTTTTATTATTTTGGATCGGGAAATAGGACAAGTCAACCACCAAAAAGGGAAAAGAACAAGTGTATATAAATAAACCCAAACCAAGCCCACATGCATGTTTAAACAATTTTTATAACAAGGTACAAGTAAAAGGAAGCTCAAAAGTACAATGCCAAAGAAAACAAGAGAACAACAACTGCAACAACTCCAACTGCCCGACTAGTAGGGTCCCGCACGGCCCTGGTAGTCCTCCTGGAAACCTGAAAGTAAACGTAGGGTGAGCATACAAGTATACTCAGTAGGGAAACCTAAAGCTCTCGTGCACAAGTGGGGAGACACCCTAAGGTCCCGTGAGAAAACAGAAGAACCAGAAACTAACAAGGAAAAACTATCCACCCAGCCTCACTGGTCACACTCACCAAGTAACAAAAACAAGTTTAGTATATATATATATAACAAAAGTATTGGGTACCCCGCACCATTTCCCACTTAATTAGATGCTGCTCTTCCTAACTGCAAACGTCCTTACGCTACCACACTCTTCCCACCTGCACACACCTGGGCCAAACCACGCATCCCGCCCGCACACACCTGGGCCTCACAACCACGCATCTCGCCCGCACACACCTGGGACACAACCAATAACCCGCCCGCATACACCTGGGCCTCATCCCGAAGGTTCTTGGGAACGGTAAGCCTGCCCGAAGAGTCTTGGGCTAAAGGTCACCTCAAGCCATCACAGCCTCCGAGACCTACTCGAAGAGTCTTGGGTGTAAGGTCACCTCAAGCCATCATAGCCTATGGAAGAAGGAGCAGGAAGGAGCTAGTAACTAAGGGGGAACACCCTCTCCCATAAAATGGGAGTGTTCGGCACTAGGTGCTTGACATGGGTGTGGTGCGACAAAACACAAAGATACAATTATATATATACATATACCAAACACACAACCCAACCTATGGCTTCTTAAAAAGAGAAACTGAGCATGTGCCTTGGCACTGCTACCACGAAGCATGCATCAACAACCAAACAATCATCCCCCAACCCCATTTAGGTTTTCATGTTTCATGCAATGGTTTAACAAATTATTACTACTGGGCAACTGTCATCCAGACAAAACCTTTCACAAACATATCATTGCCATCCACAACCAAGGTTAGGTAAAATGCAAGCAACCACATGCCATTTCTTTTACAAAAGGTTATCACAACCATACAACATTCCATCATTCATTTATTTCAAAGTTCCACACATAAAGCCCTTTCCACCAACAAAACATTTCCGCATTTGAAAACACCTTTTTACTTCAAAATACTTTTCATAATCAAAACACTTTTCATAAATAAAGGAATTTTCCACAACCAACCACTTCCCATTTCAACCCCATCGTTTACAAAACATTTCACACCTCCACGTTTCCACCATCAACCATTCCAATAAGATCACCACCCAAACGTCGCAGCCCCGCTGCTCACCCAAACCACAACAGCCCACAAAACACCCCCAACACATGCCACGTAACCAAGCCAAAACCCACATGTTCATTATTCCATTTTGGTTCAACCGGGGTGATCACACAAGGGTTCTAGATTTTCATTTAAAAAAGTCAACTTTACGTGATTAACCAATTTCCACATTTCATGAAATTTCCATCCATAAGAAAATACAGAAGGAGAGGGAAACATTTAATTGCGTAAGCAAAGGCCCCCAACGACTGTGATTTTCAGTAGGTAGAAGCTCATTCAATTCACAAATATAATATCACAGGATATAAAAAGTAAGGTAACAACAATCACTAACTTCCCAATCCCATTCTTTAACCAGTTATTATCTTTATTTAAAGGTTCAACCATTTCTCATGAAAACAAAAGGATACCCGCCACAAATGATACACAAATTAGAGAGACAAAGGTGAGATCCCTACCTCAAAAGGTCCCGATCACGCCGCTTCCGACGACGTCCTTCGGTGTCCTCCGCCTTCGCCAAACCCGACAAACGCCTCCTAGGATGGAAGATGGAGAAGGAAGGCTGGAAGGAAAGGTGACAAGTCCGGGCTTAGAAGCTTCGTCTCGTCGCTACGATCCTGTGGCCGCTGACGGATCGTAATTCGGAGCTCGGACAAAGAAGTTAGAGGAGGAAGACTTCTTGATCATCCAAGAGTGTTGTCGTGCGGAGAAGAAGCGATTGGTCTGGAAATAATCCGCGACCCTTTCTTATATAGCCAACGAATAGGTAAAACAGTATGCAGCGTGTATTGATGAATACACGGTGTGACTGTACACCCGTTACGTGTTTTGACTGGTCAACACACGACACGTCACGCGGTTTCCACGCGTTTTAAAAAAAGACGTTAATTTTATTAATATGTGTGTTTCGTTGACCCGAGACATAACTCATAAAAAGGTATCCATCACTGGTCTTAAAATAACCGTCTTAATTACAGGATTACACTGCCGCTGACGGTTCGTCATTCCGACACCATATGAAGAAGTTATAGACTTTTTAAGTTTTGATCACCCAAAATAATAATAATATTATTTTATTATTATTATAATTACTTATTTATTTATTTTTATAACTCCAAATCAATCGTGATTTGGTCTCTTTCACGTTGGAAACAAACACTCCCTCCTTTTACATTTATTTCTCTTTTAATCTTATTCCCATTAATACCTTACAATCATTATTATAATATATAATAATAATGACTTACAAAAGAACCTCCTCAAACCCATGCCACCACAAAAGTGGCGCCTCCTTGGCTCCATGTCAACCACGCCCCACCCCTTATTGATTTCCTTTTTAATTTAACTTATTTGTTTTATTGCATTAATTTTTAAATCTTTATTTCCTTTAACTCTTTCTCTCTCCAATCTCCTTTAATGTTATTATTAATAAAATTAATAATAACACCCATCATTAATGTTCTAATTTAATCCCATGAAATTAGATTACTATAATTATTCTCATATTAAACTAAAGTCATTCCATGCGACTCAAAACCATTTCATTTAATTGAATTAAATGTCAAAACAAAAATTAATATAACTTACATATTCAACCCCTTTTTAATACATTTAATTTCATTAACCTCTCACACATAGTTTTACGTCATCATTGTTATTTATTGTTTTTCAATAATAATAACAATTCATCAACTTATTTTATTAACTCATCACCATTATTATTTTTAATAACAATAATATTTATGCTCATCGCATTGACTACATTAAACCACCACGTTGGATATCTGAATCCAACCATGCCACATCAATGTCGCGTAACATCTGTCAATTTAATTATTTAATTCTATTTATTTTTATTTCACACTGATTAAATTGAAACCACTTTTATTAAATTAAAGTCATTCAATTTAATAAACCCAACATATTTTTACACCACCATTATTATTATTATTTAAGATAATAATAATAATGAACTCACCTTTAATTTTATTAACGCACCACCATGCTTCCATTGTGCATCTTCATTTATTTGTTTGCAATAAATATCATAACTCATTTTATTAATTTCTCATTAATATTATGAATAATATTAATAACACAACACCTATTATTATTATTCTAATTTAATTCCAACAATTTCTCAATTAATATTAAACTAAACGCCTTATTTTTTAAATTCTTATTTAGAATTAAAACCCCTTTTAATTTAATTAATCACGCACTTTATATCACCATCTTTATTATTTAATATAATAAACTGACAAATCATCTTTTAATTTTTTTTTATAAATTCTTCTTCGTTTTTATCATTAATAACTATCATTGTTACGCGCGCCGTGTTGACCACATCGATTTCAACAAAGGAATGGACCGGAGGGGTCCGGTCCATTACATCAGATACCTCTTAAAACATTCTCGTCCTCGAGAATTAAAAACCAACCAAGAAAAAGAAAGGATCCAAACAACCACTCCGCAAGATACCTCTTAGGGCTCTTGTCATAACAAGAAACAACCGACAACCCTAATTATATGAGTTAGGAATTCCTTCTCCCATACCGAGATATTATCCGCTTTAGGCGGCACTGAATCGCCTTCACGGGTTTAATCGCATCCACATTAATGCGTCTCGATTAGGAATTAGGTCTTCCGACTTCCATATATTAGGATTTTCCAAACTTACACTACCCCCTACACCATACACAACAACAATAAATTGCCCGAACACATGGCTTGAGGAATTCCTTCTCCCATGTCGAGATATTATCCGCTTTAGGCGGCACTGACTCTCCTGCACGGGTTTAATCGCATCCACATTAATGCGTCTCGATTAGGGATCAGGTCCTCCTCTCCCCACATGTAAGGACTCTTCACACACATTTAAAGGAAAGAGGGAAATAACATAGCATTATAGACTCATGGAAAACAAGGTCCAGGCCCAAAGCATGGGTGAGAATGAGTTTCAACAAAGGAGTGTGATGATCTTGAATTTAAACAAAATATAAATGAGAGAATTTAAGTAAAACCGGAAACATCTCTCTTGATCTCTGGCCTTGCTAGGGTTTCCACTTCTATTGCATGAAACTGTCTGTGTCCCACTCCTCTGCCGTTCTGTTGACGTCTAGGTGCCATAGTTGTTCGGTAAACAGGGAACGCCTAAGCCCAAGTAGTAATGAAAAACTCAAAGTTTTAATTATCATTTTATTTCAATTTCTTTCCCAGAACACCCAAATCAAGTAAAACACAAACATGATGATGCATGTACCTTCCCTAGGGTCTCTACCCTGCAATCAATATAGTCTCACTTGGTCGTTCGGTAGGCTCAGAGTCCTTGAATCGGATCACGGGGGGCCCTAAAATCCCGTGTCCTAGCCGGTTTTCCCTGGCCTATGTCACGCACCAAGATTAACGAACACTGTTGCCCTACCATCCCATGCAATCCTCACTGTGCCTAACTCCAGACTCCATCCTATCTCTCAACCATCAGCCTCTGATACCATTCTGTCACGACCCCCTCCCACCAAAGATGCCCCTCCTGAGCTGGAAATGGTGAAAGGGAGATAATGACCCCCGAGTCCCACCTCCAGTAGGCCCCGGGTTGGCGACTAGCACCAAGGGTATGAGTTTTCACAAATATGGGAGGCATTACCCTTTTTATTATTTTGGATCGGGAAATAGGACAAGTCAACCACCAAAAAGGGAAAAGAACAAGTGTATATAAATAAACCCAAACCAAGCCCACATGCATGTTTAAACAATTTTTATAACAAGGTACAAGTACAAGGAAGCTCAAAAGTACAATGCCAAAGAAAACAAGAGAACAAAAACTGCAACAAATCCAACTACCCGACTAGTAGGGTCCCGCACGGTCCTGGTAGTCCTCCTGGAAACCTGAAAGTAAACGTAGGGTGAGCATACAAGTATACTCAGTAGGGAAACCTAAAGCTCTCGTGCACAAGTGGGGAGACACCCTAAGGTCCCGTGAGAAAATAGAAGAACCAGAAACTAACAAGGAAAAACTATCCACCCAGCCTCACTGGTCACACTCACCAAGTAACACAAACAAGTTTAGTATATATATATAGAACAAAAGTATTGGGTACCCCGCACCATTTCCCACTTAATTAGATGCTGCTCTTCCTAACGGCAAACGTCCTGACGCTACCACACTCTTCCCGCCCGCACACACCTGGTCCAAACCACGCATCCCGCCCGCACACACCTGGGCCTCACAACCACACATCTCGCCCGCACAAACCTGGGCCACAACCACTAACCCGCCCGCAGACACCTGGGCCTCATCCCGAAGGTTCTTGGGAACGGTAAGCCTGCCCGAAGAGTCTTGGGCTAAAGGTCACCTCAAGCCATCATAGCCTCCGAGACCTACCCGAAGAGTCTTGGGTGTAAGGTCACCTCAATCCATCATAGCCTATGGAAGAAGGAGCAGGAAGGAGCTAGTAACTAAGGGGGAACACCCTCTCCCATAAAATGGGAGTGTTAGGCACTAGGTGCTTGACATGGGTGTGGTGCGACAAAACACAAAGATACAATTATATATATACATATACCAAACACACAGCCCAACCTATGGCTTCTTAAAAAGAGAAACTGAGCATGTGCCTCGGCACTGCTACCACGAAGAATGCATCAACAACCAAACAATCATCCCCCAACCCCATTTAGGTTTTCATGTTTCATGCAATGGTTTAACAAATTATTACTACTGGGCAACTATCATCCAGACAAAACCTTTCACAAACATATCCCTGCCATCCACAACCAAGGTTAGGTAAAACGCAAGCAACCACATGCCATTTCATTTACAAAAGGTTATCACAACCATACAACATTCCATCATTCATTTATTTCAAAGTTCCACACATAAAACCCTTTCCACACACAAAACATTTCCGCATTTGAAAACACCTTTTTACTTCAAAATACTTTTCATAATCAAAACACTTTTCATAAATAAAGGCATTTTCCACAACCAACCACTTCCCATTTCAACCCCATCGTTTACAAAACATTTCACATCTCCACGTTTCCACCATCAACCATTCCAATAAGATCACCACCCAAACGTCGCAGCCCCGCTGCTCACCCAAACCACAACAGCCCACAAAACACCCCCAACACATGCCACGTAACCAAGCCAACACCCACATGTTCATTATTCCATTTTGGTTCAACCGGGGTGATCACACAAGGGTTCTAGATTTTCATTTAAAAAAGTCAACTTTACGTGATTAACCAATTTCCACATTTCATGAAATTTCCATCCATAAGAAAATACAGAAGGAGAGGGCAACATTTAATTGCGTAAGCAAAGGCCCCCAACGACTGTGATTTTCAGTAGGTAGAAGCTCATTCAATTCACAAATATAATATCACAGGATATAAAAAGTAAGGTAACAATAATCACTAACTTCCCAACCCCATTCTTTAACCAGTTATTATCTTTATTTAAAGGTTCAACCATTTCTCATGAAAAAAAAGGATACCCGCCACACATGATACACAAATTAGAGAGACAAAGGTGAGATCCCTACCTCAAAAGGTCCCGATCACGCCGCTTCCGACGATGTCCTTCGGTGTCCTCTGCCTTCTCCAAACCCAACAAACGCCTCCTAGGATGGAAGCTGGAGAAGGAAGGCCGGAAGGAAAGGTGACAAGTCCGGGCTTAGAAGCTTCGTCTCGTCGCTACGATCCTGTGGCCGCTGACGGATCGTAATTCGGAGCTCGGACAAAGAAGTTAGAGGAGGAAGACTTCTTGATCATCCAAGAGTGTCGTCGTGCGGAGAAGAAGCGATTGGTCTGGAAATAATCCGCGACCATTTCTTATATAGCCAACGAATAGGTAAAACAGTATGCAGCGTGTATTGATGAATACACGGTGTGACTGTACACCCGTTACGTGTTTTGACTGGTCAACACACGACACGTCACGCGGTTTCCACGCGTTTTAAAAAAAGACGTTAATTTTATTAATATGTGTGTTTCGTTGACTCGAGACATAACTCATAAAAAGGTATCCATCACTGGTCTTAAAATAACCGTCTTAATTACAGGATTACACTGCCGCTGACGGTTCGTCATTCCGACACCATATGAAGAAGTTATAGACTTTTTAAGTTTTGATCACCCAAAATAATAATATTATTATTTTATTATTATTATAATTACTTATTTATTTATTTTTATAACTCCAAATCAATCGTGATTTGGTCTCTTTCACGTTGGAAACAAACACTCCCTCCTTTTACCTTTATTTCTCTTTTAATTTTATTCCCATTAATACCTTATAATCATTATTATAATATATAATAATAATGACTTACAAAAGAACCTCCTCAAACCCACGCCACCACAAAAGTGGCGCCTCCTTGGCTCCATGTCAACCACGCCCCACCCCTTATTGATTTCCTTTTTAATTTAACTTATTTGTTTTATTGCATTAATTTTTAAATCTTTATTTCCTTTAACTCTTTCTCTCTCCAATCTCCTTTAATGTTATTATTAATAAAATTAATAATAACACCCATCATTAATGTTCTAATTTAATCCCATGAAATTAGATTACTATAATTATTCTCATATTAAACTAAAGTCATTCCATGCGACTTAAAACCATTTCATTTAATTGAATTAAATGTCAAAACAAAAATTAATATAACTTACATATTCAACCCCTTTTTAATACATTTAATTTCATTAACCTCTCACACATAGTTTTACGTCATCATTGTTATTTATTGTTTTTCAATAATAATAACAATTCATCAACTTATTTTATTAACTCGTCACCATTATTATTTTTAATAACAATAATATTTATGCTCATCGCATTGACTACATTAAACCACCGCGTTGGATATCTGAATCCAACCATGCCACATCAATGTCGCGTAACATCCGTCAATTTAATTATTTAATTCTATTTATTTTTATTTCACACTGATTAAATTGAAACCACTTTTATTAAATTAAATTCATTCAATTTAATAAACCCAACATATTTTTACACCACCATTATTATTATTATTTAACATAATAATAATAACGAACTCACCTTTAATTTTATTAACGCACCACCATGCTTCCATTGTGCATCTTCATTTATTTGTTTGAAATAAATATCATAACTCATTTTATTAATTTCTCATTAATATTATGAATAATATTAATAACACAACACCTATTATTATTATTCTAATTTAATTCCAACAATTTTTCAATTAATATTAAACTAAACGCCTTATTTTTTAAATTCTTATTTAGAATTAAAACCCCTTTTAATTTAATTAATCACGCACTTTATATCACCATCTTTATTATTTAATATAATAAACTGACAAATCATCTTTTAATTTTTTTTATAAATTCTTCTTCGTTTTTATCATTAATAATTATCATTGTTACGCGCGCCGTGTTGACCACATCGATTTCAACAAAGGAATGGACCAGAGGGGTTCGGTCCATTACAATGATCTTTGATATATAGGGTATTATCTTTAAATGTTATTATTATATTCTCATACTCTTATTCTCATGGTATGATTATTTGTCTCCTTTATTTACCCTTATCCTGCATCTGAGCCCAACATTTATTATGTTTCCTTTCCCTGGTTTATAAAGAAAGGTTTTAAGTATAATTACTAAAGGGGGGGATCTTTGTATGAAACAATGAAGATCCTTCACAAAGGTATAATATTTTTTCCAAGTTTCCAAATACACTAAACTATTATGGTCCTCAGGAATGTACTTTTATAATGTGTAGAATATTCATCTAAATTGATGAAATATACATGTATGTTAAGCCTGCATCACTATAGATAGGCTCACTAGGACGATTACATACTTACCCATGAGATATACTGGTACCCTAGGGGAGTCACTAGAGAGAGGATCAGTGGGAAAGATGGTTATATCATGTCATGCATGATATTTAGTCCCCTATGTGAGTTTCTAGGGACAGGCTCAGAGGTTCATAATTTACACCCCACCAAGTGTGATATTTGGGATTCCTTTTATAGATCACCTTTGACAAGATCTTATAATGTTGTGTATTTATAGTTCTCCTGGTATGATAATTGAGTTCTTGTATATCGTTCCCCTTGTATGGAAAAAATATGATACTTTATTTAATTCCAAAAATTCCTATCTATTAAACCAATGGACATATTCACCAAGACAAATAACATGCTCGGGTTCAGACTATACATGATACATTCCTTTTTGGAAGGATCGGCTATTCATCATTGATTATATTATATAGATCCTTTATATACCCATATCATATCTGTATAGGTTGATTTTGGTCAGAGATATCCATCTTATACTGGAATAGGTAGTTTTGGTTGGGTATCCTTAGGAAAACTGGTTCGAAGTGATTTATTATTTATTTACTTCCTTACACTTATTATGTATCTGCACACTTATCATTCTATTATGCATAGAATGTATTGTTCTAGAAACATTGGGGGTGACCTACTGAGTTTATCTCACACCCTGTTCGAGCTGCCTATGGTACCCAAACAAACCTCATGTCTGTAGGTATATACAAGGGAAAGCGTCCAACTTTCGAGGATTTATTTTCAGTACAAGGATGGAGTACAGAAGTATAGGACCTAACCTATACTAGTGATTCTAGTAGAGGAATATTTTAGTCTTTTTTTTTATTTTTTATCATGTGGTATATTCATGTTTCCCATGTATCCCATGTACCTCATTTTTGTATATCAACATGAAATGATAATCATCATTTTTTTATCTATTTATGATTTAGTTTCCACCTATTTATTTATCAGAATGCTTTATTATTCCTATACTTATTATTTATTACTACTTTTACTGGTTTCATTTATAATTTACTAATGTTGCTTACTCTGACCATGAGGGTATAGTCTCCCCACTGTACCATCATAGACCCTCACAACTAGTCGCTAGCCTCTGGCATTCGGAGAGGCATGCTTAAGGCCATGTGGCAAATGTCTTAGGGAACCAATTAGTGGATTCTGGGGCGGGACTCTACAAATTGGTATTAGAGCTTCTTTTCCATTTTATCTTACTATTTGGGTATTTTATAGGAGACTTGGATGTATCAGAATTTGGTAATGAGCATGTGCCTGGGAGTTGCTAACCCATGTATAGGGGAAACCCAAATTACATGGGATAGGTTATTTCTATTTGGTTGTGAATATTATAGTTGTACTTATTTCACCATTGAGTGACACAAATATTTTTTTATTATTATTATTGATATTATTATTACTGTGGAGTCTTTCCCTTGGCCCAATGAATCAAGGAGGTATCATGTCATGTATCATATTAGGTACTTATGGATTCACATGTCATGCATTATTCTATTCTATATTTATATTTCTACATGAATTTCCTATTTCATATGCTTAGATCCTATATTATTATATATATATAAATATTCTAAATATTATTAAAGGGATAAAATATTTGGATTAATTAATTTGTCTGCATGAATATTAATAAAATTTTCCCACATAGACTGATGATGGAAACTTAATTAAACAATTATTTCACACTTGATCCATGAACCAATGGTTCTATGGACTGAACAATTAGTTGATTTGATTACATTAATGCCAATTGTAATTTATGAATCATGCATTTATATAAATTTAGAATGGTGATTCATCAAATTAGATCCTTATATATGACCTCATACCCGACATAAAGGTCAGGTTGCAGTTACATGACGTACCAATTGCAATTTATAATGAGTACGGGCCTTCATAAATTATGAATGGCGATGCATCTAATTGGAATATGATAACTATATACATATAAATGAGTATGAACCCAAATAAAAATGAAACTTTTAAATGAAACAGTTACTGATAAATGGGGATGCTAATTTAAAAGTAAAGGTATTTTCCTCTATACCTTTCAATTGACTCTCCATATACTAGATCCTCTACTTCTTTATATGAGACTTTGACCCTGACTCATCCTCAGTTGTGGGAAGTAGTCTATGTCTCTTATGATGTATTATACCCAATTTTATCACATTGACATGGATTTAGGAGTAGGAAGAGAGGTTTAATTCCTTATGAAATGATTTTTACATGTAATTTCTTGTTATATTTTTTTATCAAATGATAAATCATATATGAGGCATTGCATATGTTGAGAGTAGACTGTACAATAGTTTTCATACACCTACAATAGGGCTCAATGTTCATGATGGAATATTCATCTCATTTCACCAAGCTTCAATGTTTTGTGATGAAACTGGATGGTGATGAGTTGAAAACTAAAAAATGGTTTGAGGATGGGATTCTTGGATTCCCTTAGGTTCTTTTTAGCAATGGTTTCATGTGGGGTGTGGTGTTGTTCACAATTCCTATGGTTCATTGGTCCTTGCTTTCATTGAATTATATAGACATGATGTCTCTTTTGAGTGTGGAGTAAAATTCCATCTTCACTGGCCTTGAACTTTTACAAACTCTTTATTTCTCATTGAATTATGTGGAGGATGACTCGAAGATCATATGGAACTCTATAAAAGGTTTCACTTCTATTCATTGGTAGATTTTTTATTTTACCTTCAAATGTAAAACATTATTCAAAAGTAGGCTTGAGTTTCTCCACACTTGGCACAGAGGTAACAGGGTTGATGAATTTATTACTTCAAAGTATACTAAGGAATCCACCTCATTTCCTTCTCTAGTACAAGATCCCTTCCTCATGGATGTATAAATATTGTTATCAGGGATTCTCTTGGTATCCACTACTATAGACCCCCATTACTGGTTCCTCGTGTTATTCACCTCCTCAACTCTACCAATAAAATTTCTATGTTTTTTGTGCGTGTGACGTTTATAATCCATTAAGACTTTTATAAAAGGAATTTTCATTAGTATAGGATTTATAACTCTGTTTCAAGATAGGAGATGGTCTACTACTATCCGATCAGGCCGAGGAGGTGGTTATGGTCGAGGTATTCAGACCTCAAAGGTTCAATGCTAGCAGAGCAGACCTATCCAGGGTAGTCAGGTTGCATCTTAGGGCTATGGATCAAGATATATCTATGGAGTGAAGCCTACTCCCGATGAGTAGAGTATGGGGACTTCTATAATTTGAAGTATTATTATTGTAGCCTATACTTTAGTTTCTTCCTTATTTCATATAGGTGTTTCACACTTTTTATATATGTGGAAAATTTGGAAAGTCTAGGCCTAGAAATGGAATACTTTTGTGAAATTATGACTATTGACATGCCATTAGGGGTTCCATTAGAGATTATATATCATTTCAAGGAGTTCCACCTTGAGATTGGTCGGTGCCCATTCTTGTGGAATTTATTTTTCCTCAAGATAATCAGCTTCTACATCATTCTTGGGATGGACTAGTTGGTTCAATACCTTTCCCATGTTGATTTATATCACTATAGGGTGTCTTTAACATCATCAAAGGGAAGTACCCAAATTTATTAGGGTGAATGAGATATCTAGGAAAGTCGAGATAGATCAAAGCATCGTTGGATAAGAAGAGTGACATCCCAGATGGTTAGTCTCTTTATGAGTGATTAGAGAACATAACATATGGAATTCCCTCCTATGATGGATTATTTCAGGGACATCTTCCCTGAAGACTTTTTTGGTCTGTCTCATATGAGAGAGGTGGATTTTACCATCAGGCTTGTTCCAAGAGCAGAACCATTGTCCATTCTTCCTTATAGAATGACACCTTACAAGATCCTACAAATCAAAAGGCAGTTAGAAGACTTGGAAGCTAAGTTTTTTATGACCTAGTACTTCTCCATGGGGCTCACCTATCATTTTAACCAAGAAGGAAGATGATACCCTCCCACTATGTGTGGATTATCATTGGTTGAACTAGCTTATGGTTAAGAACAGATATCCACTACCTCAATAGATGACCTCTTTGACTAGCTTTGAGGAGTGATAATTTTCTCTAAGATCAATTTGAGGTTAGGGTACTATTAGTTTCATGTAAGACCATCATACATACATCATACAACATTCTAGAGTAGATATGGCTTGTACAAGTATCTAAATATGTCGTTCATCCTTATGAACATGCCATTAGTTTTTATGGCTCTAATAAATCAGGTTTTCCACCTGTATCTGAATTCTTTTATGGTAGTCATTTTGAAGTAAATATTGGTGTATTCTCTCACTCAACACTAACATGCCAAACACCTAGAGATTTTGATGAATAAACTAAGAGAGCACCAGCTATATACTAAGCCTACCAAATGCCAATTTGGATTGATAATGTTCACTTATTGGGTCATATAATTTTAGAAGTAGGGGTGTCTATTGACCTAGAGAAGGTGAGCATCATAGTTTCTTGGGAGTATCCCAAGAATTTATTTTACATAAGCAGTTTCTTGGGGATGGAAAAATAATACAGGCATTTCATTCAGACTTATCAAACTTGGTAGTGCCTCTTACAGGATTGACTGGAAAGGGTGTGAATTTCCCATGGTATAGATGCTTTGAATCATCCTTTTAGAAGATGAAAGGGAGACTGACTTCAGCACAGATCATGATTCTTACAGATTTAGGTAGAAGTTATACCATCTACTATGGTGCTTTAGGAATCGATCTTGGTGTATTTCTATTTTAGGGTGATCTGATTGTAGAATACCAGTACTGCTAGTTGAGACCTCACAAGAAAAAAATACCCTACTCATGACCTTGAGCTAGAAACTATGATTCATACTTTATGTCATTAAAGAAATTACTTATTAGTAGAACAATTCACTTTTTATACAAATAAACACGATTCTCAACTATATTTTTACATAGTGATATTTCAATCTCAAGTAGAGTAGGTGGGTATAATACTTATAGTCATTTAAATTTAATCTTTCCTATACACCCGAGAATGGAAATGTAGTGGGTGATGCACTAAGACGGAAGACTCAAACACTTTCAATACAGGAGGCCTGTAGCGAGTGGCAGTTGATGGCCCTATTTTCTGAGATGTACCTAGAGGTTCATGAGTGTTGTGGGAAAGCTATTCTAGAAGCTTTAGCAGTGACATCCTCTCTACTATAATGGGTGTGAATGAGACAACCTTTAGATTCTGAGGACCTATTCCTGAGGGAGAGTTTCTCTGGAGAGGAACTTCTACTTGGGTTTTCAACAAGTATGATATTCTAAAATTGCATGGATGTATCTAGGTTCCTACAGATATAAGAGAGGAGTTGATGTGGGAATCTCACCCTTTTGCTGGGGTTGTACACCCAAGGCTTACTAAGATATATCAATACATACATTTTCAGTATTTTTGGCTAGGTATGAAGAGGTAGATTACAAGTTTATCAAGAGGTGTTCCACCTATCAGTAGGTGAAGGTGGAGAATTAGTGACCGAATGGACTTCTATAGCCTATATCCATTCCTATGTGAAAATTTAATAATGTCTCCATGGATTTTGTGATGGGGTTTTCAAGATCCCATTAAGGTATTTATGTGGTGTGGGTGATCATAAATAGGTTGACCAAGTTCATGCATTTCCTACCTATCCAAGATACCTTCTCAGTTTATGAGTTTGGAAGGATTTATTTTTGGGAGATTGTAAACCTACATGGTGAAACTCATTAAATCATATCAGACCGAGATTCCTAGTTTACATTGTAGTTCTGAATGTGGTTGTATAAATCATTAGGTTTATATGTTATCTTGAGTATAACATATCACCCTCAGACAGAAGGGTAGTTCAAACGGATGATATGGGTGTTAAGGAAATTTTCTAGGTACGTGTCCTTGGTTTCAGAGGTTTATGGGAAAAACATATACCCCTTGTTGAGTTTTCCTAAAATAATAGCTTATAGGAAATGATTCAGATGGATCCATATGAGGCCCTTTATGGTAGGTCATTACATTCACCCTTGTGCTGGTTAGAGGAAGGTTATGTAGTACTACTAGGTCCTTGTCTTATTCCAGATACTTCATAGAAAGTATAGTTGA
The DNA here is from genome assembly GCA_963277665.1 of Viscum album. NCBI lineage: Eukaryota > Viridiplantae > Streptophyta > Magnoliopsida > Santalales > Viscaceae > Viscum > Viscum album. Next base: position 1,662,984,121 of record OY728143.1, on the reverse strand, counting down.
TTCAAAAAATATGGATACAACCCAGTCTAAGTATAAATCTTATACTAATCATTGCTAATATCTTATAGAGTTTGAGGTGTGACATCAGGTATTTTGTTGAGTTTTTCCTAGATTGGGTCACAAAAAAATTCAAAGATACAGAAATCTATCACCTCATTACGTCAATACTTTCATGATCATGGGGATAATTTTTCCAGTAGCCTATCCATTGAAGTTACATAAGTGGTATCATGCCATGAATAACATCTTCATTACATTTTCCATCCAAATTTAAATTTTTATTAATAAAATTTAAGGATAAATTGGAAACCATAGTTCAAAAACAAGATACCACTATGTGCTAAAAGATCTCACAAAATGATTAAACACAAGACTAAGATTATTTGAATCGACCACTCTATATAATTCTCATTGCAGAGAACTAACCTGGATATCTAGATCCTCACTGATAAGATCTTCAAGGTGAGTAATCATCCTATCCATTGTCTGAATAAATTACTCCAAGTTGATTTTTCTTTGGTTGATGCCTCGGGCTAGGATTTAGTCTTATTTATCTATCCAAACTTCTTGCTCCTCATTGGCATCAACTTGCAACCTTCTTTCATAAATTCATTTAAGCTCCTCTTCTGAGACATTGGGCTAGAAATTTTTTTCTACCATTTCTTCCTTGGAGTGCAGGATAAGTTTCAAGAACTCCCCATCCTATTCTTCCTTGTATCTTGTTTTCTTACTTGATTCTCCACTATCCCCATTCTACAGAGCTTTTATTTCCTTGTTTCTACCCTTCTGGGTTGACCTAGTCTCTATAATTTTTGGAAAGTGGGAATAATCATTGTGTAACTTTTTTTCCCTTAGACCAGAATAAATTTCCTTGAGTCTCGATTTCCTTTTTCCCTTTCTTCCTTCTAGGGTTGTGAGGACCTTTCCCTTGAATTCAGTCTAGAAAATCCATTGAGAGTTGGATATAACTATCATCACCTAAAGTTTCCTATTCTTGAGTCAATGATGGTTCTTGAACATCCAGACCTTCAAATCAGTTTCCTAGATTAATTGCGGATCCTTCTTTATGGGGCCTCTACTTAAACAAAGACTCCACCTTTTCTGCTTTAATATCCAAGATAGTCTTCTTCCCCCACTTGCATCCTTTATATGGATTGAGGATTTGGCACCGAGAGTTTTTGGGTCTAAGGGCCATGAGACACTCACCTCATCTAGCCTCCTTTGTACTTGATGGTATTATATTGTAGTCCTAAAGAAATACTTTCCCTAAAAATGATTTATGGATGGATCGACCTCCATGCTATGTCAACCACAGTGGTAGCACTTCCTGAGGGGGATAGATTGTCTGAACCTGTGGGCTACTCATATCCATATCCCATAAACTGTGGTTGCTTGTTAGTGTCCTCCCAACCTTGACCTTGAGTACCATCAGGACCTTGGACATCACTAACTATCAAGTTCACCTCACCTTCCTCGATAATGATAATTGTAGCCAAAAGTTCCACCATAGCCACATTCAAGGGTACCTCCCTTTCCATTCCACCCACCTGCACAACCTCCTTTCTGCCCACCTGCAAGGGGTTTATACCCAAATCATGATTTAGATGGGCAAAGACGTCCACGAACCGCAACTCTGGATCCTTAGTCTCAACACTCTTTAATACAACTGGAGGTACCAAGGAAGGGCACTACAGGATTTGACCCTCATGGGAGTTACCATCGAGGAGAGCTTTGGTCTCCGCACCTAGAATGGATTGTTTTCTGACGGGTTCCAAAACCTCTGATATAACCTCGCACACCTCCTCGAACTCACCCAAGCGAGCATCATCCTGAATCTTCTAGTGGACTACGAGATCAACCTGTACCTCATACCCCTATACTAGACTTGAAAATGGGATCTTTTCTTGCCTATCTCTATGACCACGACAGCATACAAAGACCATATGGCCTAACCGGTGACATCCTAAGAAAAATCATGGCCATGAATCAAAGACTACACTTTGTTTCCATCTGAACTCTTCTCCAACCAATATCCATAACCAATCTGTTTAAGTCTTTGAAACATCGATCTCAACATATACACGAGGGGATATTGGGTGACAAACTGTAGAAGTACAACTATCTAAGCAAAAATACCTACCAACCAAGTTTCCCAACATACAAATAATTGATGGGTTCTTGAAAGGAAGTGGAAGTTCTGGAAAAAAATAACCACACCACTATTGAAGGTGAATCATGGTTCATGTTGAACTCAAAAGACTAGCGTAGGAGGTACAAACCACTTCTATTGATTACACAAGGGGTGCTAGACCAGAAAATGATCAGATCATCCTCTGAGGAAAAAATAATCATAAAGTGGTGCCGATTGAGAAGACCCACCACAACATGGTATTGAAGACCCCGTGATTAAAAAAAATCTATCAAAAGAATCATCCAAGGGTCATCGACCACTGAATCGATCCACAAGCGTTGACCTGTGAAGATCCGAAGCTGCGTTGAATTCCTGTGTTGAAATCGTGAGTTGGGGAAAACCATTGTGAAGGTCGAGGACCTTAGGGAAAATAGGAATTGACGAGAATGGAGAGATGAATTATGGGTTAGTGAATGTGATGAAGGACTGGGGAATCAATGAGAAAGGGAGGTCTTTCCCCCTCCCTCTGCAGGGGAGGAGGGGGCCGGATCCTCGGGCATCTCCACTTGGTCATCGTCGCTGAAGGCTCGAGATCCTTAGTAAGGGTAGGATTCCAAAAAAACTATTCCTTATATTTCATCTTCTACATTATCACTCTAACCCATCTCATTCATTTAATACTAAGGATATTGAGCTAGAGGGAGATTCATCCTTTGAGAAGAAAATGATACATAACATTTATTAGAGCCTGAAGGCTCTCTGAGGTAGGTCAGTTCCTTTGGTATGAGTAATATAGTAGAATGACTATGTATAGGATGAGACCTAGGAGAGAGGCTGACATACATGATTAGTGTCCCTGAATTTTCCCAGAATATGCTATACCACTCTCATAAGGGAAACTTGAGGGTGATTTTTTTAAAGGAGGGGAGGTTGTAACATCTTGGATTTTTAGTGAGACATTTTTCATTTTTAGTTTTGGTTAAACCTAGAAACTATCTCTAAGGGTGGGTCAGTTTGTTTCTAGAAAGGAAGAGGAAGAAAGGCTAGAGGCTAGCAATAGGCGAAATACACGATGTGTATTAAATTCACGATGTGTACTTAAACATATAACAAGTGTTAAATAAATAATGTGTAATGGGTTTTCGAGGCCCCTTCCACATTGTGAATTGGGTTTTACCTGAGAGGTAAAAACACAATCTTTACATGGTGTGTAAACTTTACATGCCATGTAAATTACCTAGGTTATTTTTTTAAAAGATATAGGGGATCTTTTTTTGACAAAACCCCTTTTCTTCTCAAACACAGGAGGGTAGCTGTACAAGAGCTCCTCCACATACCTCACCTAGGTTTCACTGGATCTCCCTTGTCTGAGATTCATTTTTTTACCATTAAGTGCATTGGATCTGTAATGATAAGCTCCTCATTCCTCTTCTTTCCATACATCCTTTATCTCACCATATTTTTCGCTATTTTGGTACAATATTATATGCCCAATTTTCAGGGAATTTGTCAATTCTTCATATTTTTCCCTTTCTAGGTTGACTCAAGGGTTGATATTGGATGAGGAGAGTACTACAAGATTAAGGTAGGTAGTCTAGTTATTTTCCCTCAAAGTCTAGTTTTATTTTATCATGCATCATTGTGTCACACGCCAAACTTTGTAATGCTGCCTCCATAAAGTCTAATTAATTAAAGGAAATGTTTTTATAATGTGTAAAAATGACTTAGCTACCCTTGAATCTAATCTATGGGGTTTTTTTCTCGACATGAGACACCATTATGGGTGTGCCTCTCCTTAAAGGGTTATGGGCTTTATTCCTTGGAACCAATTTAATTGATTTATCTTAGGTGTGTAAATAGCCTTGTAATAAATATTTTGGAACCTAAAAGGAACTAAGTAAAATGATTGTCCATGAGTTATCCCCTTGTGAGATATTCTATTACTTTCTTTACCTGAATTTAATGGATTGACCAATATGAATAAAGTGTAATGAATGTAATTCCTTGTTAAATTATATGAGATGTTAATAGCTAAAAAAATCTTCATATCAAGATGAGGGTGATACAAGGGTCCCAAATTAAGGATGACTTGGTGCAAGATCCTGAACTTTTATGGAGTTGTCTCAAGCTAAATTTCAGGTACTTTTCATCTTATTTAAGTACCCTTATTTGGAGTTATGACTTGGGGTGAATTTGGGTAGAGTTTTAAGAAGAAATTTATGAAAATGGGCTTGTGCACGGTAGGCACATGGTTAGGATAAAGTGTACACCCATCTCAGATAGTCATGCAAAACCAGGCAGAGAGGTTTGTAGGGCTGGCGCACAGTTTGAAAAACCGTGTGCCCAAACCCAAGAAAGAATGTGACCAGAGAGTGTGAGTTTCTCACGGTTGGTGCACGATTCTGCTTAATCGTGAACGCCTACCTAGGAAATCATGCGTGCGGTTTTTAATTATCCAAGAATTGGTTTTAAAATCTGCTGAACCCCCCCAAAAACCTCCTGTTTAACCTTGGATCGGGACTTGAAAATTTTGGATGATCTCAGAGCATTCTAGAGGGGTTCCAAAGCCTTTTGGCCTCTGTTCTTCATGATCCAAATACCAAATCAAAGATCTTTTCTTCTCTCAGTAAGTGGATCGCATCCCGATGCCTATCCTCTCCCTTTCCTTGATCTTTTGGTGGGAGTTATCATCTATTTCTTAAAATATAATACTCTATAGTGAGATATAGATATAACATTATAGATCTAGTTCTAGATTGAATCGACCTTGATATCCTTGAACTTGATTTAGGGATTTAGACCCAGAACTCTTATCTATGTCATTGCACTGCTCGGATTTTGGAGATTTTCATTGAATTAACATCCATCAATGAATTAAGGTAGGTAGTCTAAATATAATTTCCATAGTTGTGGATTTGATATGTATATGAAAAATTTTATAATTTCTAGAATCCTTTAGAAATTTATTTTCTTGAATTAGGTTAATTTGATTGTCCAATTGTTTTATCGAAGATTTGTTGAAATAGGTGATTAATTAGGGAATTAATCATAAGACTAAAGGGATACCATATTAGATAATTAATTTTGGGAAACTGATTATAATAGGTAGGGGTTGTAAACTAGATAATTAATCAGTGGATTAATTATGAGATATTGAAATGGATAAGTTGTGACAATTAATTGTGGGTTAATTATGCACCTTTTATAATATGATCTCGATAATTAATTATGGGATTAATTACGGAAAGTTGATATTAGAATGAGACAATTAATTCTGGAAAACTAATTATGGAATATGAATTTTGATATTGATTAATTAATTGATGAATTAATTAATGGTTTGAAGTACGTAGTTAATTATTGAGTTAATTAATGGAATGTATGTGTTTAACTATTTGTTGAATTAGTAATGGGAATGTTGTGGATAATTAATTGGTAAATTAATTATCTGATAAAAAATGGGAACATGGTCATTCTAAATTAAGAAGTACAAATGGTAACATGGTCCTCATACTTATGAGTAAAGATAATGGGAACATGTTCATTCTAAATTGATAAATATACATGTTAACATGGTTATTATACTTATGAGTAAAGAGAATGGGAATATGGTCATTCTATTGAGGATTAATCATGGTAACATTATCATCTTACTTACATTTTTCATATTGGTAACTTTGGTAACGTGCCTTATAAATGTGAAATTAAAGAATAGAAATAACGACACTCTAAGTTATGGCCTTAAATGAGAATATTTGAACTCCAAAATGGGTCAAATCAGGTACTAAGATATCATAGTACCTTTCAACACTTCAAGATTTAACAAGAAGTAGGTATTAAGATATGATATTACCTAAGGAACACTTTGGGCTCTGGTATGAGATGAATTTAGTATTGAGGTATGAGTATCCTTGGGAACCCTGGAGTTAATGTAGTTTGATAAGAATAAATGATAATGTAATAACTAGTTATTTATGCATTGTACTTATTTATTATAGAACTTCATACACTATCTTTTTATTGGAATTGTTTAAGATATCATTGGTGGTGGCCTACTAAGTTGTAATCACACCCTATTTAGGCTGCTTGATCGGTACCAGAATAGATTATATTATTACTGGAATAGATAAGGGAAAAGTCCCTAGGATAGGTGGTTGACTGGGGATGGAGCTTGGAGGAGGGAACTAGACATGGTTCAGGACCCATATAGGGAGTCGTAGTGTCTTTACTTTTAGTTTCATTATAGACGCTTGACACTTATATTAACATAGCATGTTTTCCCTTTTAGTTGTGTATTGTTTTCCTATATGATTATCTTGTGACATGAGCATTGTTCTGGTTATATATGTCTCTGCATTTGTTTATTTATTTCCATTGGTTCTTCACTTTGATAAATGAGGGTATAGTATCCCATGAATTACTTACCAAACCCTCATTACTAGTCGTTAGCCTCCAACATATGGGGATGCATGCTTGAGGTCATGTGGTGAACCGGCTCGGGGTACCATCGTGTGGCACCCAAGTCAGGACGTTACAAAGTGGTATCAGAGCTCTGGTTTTATTTCTTATTATTTTGACTTATTATTTTGGGAAAGGTAGATAGGATACTAGAAAGAGTCGGGGCTTAGTAATGAGCTCAGGCATGGGAGTTACAAACCCATGTATAGAGGAAAACCCAAGTACTCCGGGTGAGATTGTTGTAATTTTTGTTTGCTGTTACAATGGAATATTATTTCTCCTTGGGTGACACACTTGTGGTGTGATGTGATTATTGTTTCTGAGAATTTTTTATTATTGATTCATGTCCCATAATGGAATGAGAGTTTATTCTACATGAATCGTTATAGGAACTCATGGTTATTGTGACATTCATCATTTTAGGCACGCAAGGGAAACAGGTTATGGGTAAATTGTTAAACTTGAACTGGTTTCCTTGTTTGTGAGATTAAAATTTAAAATGGCGTCAAACATGAGTTAAGTAGGATTTTAAGATGATGAAAAATGATAATAATTGTATGTGTAAATGAGAAAATTGTTTATGATAGTGTGTTTACCTTGTTAACCAGAACCCATGAGTAGGATTGTTAACGATAGTGATAGTGCCTCAGTTTTGACCATGTGGTGAGGTGGGGGAAAAAGGTTTTTTGTGGTTATTTCCTCCTATGTAAATGTTATAAGTTTGTGTTATGAGACCTGATATGTGTGTTTTTTCTTATAGATAGTATGCCTCCACAATTATTATTGAGGGGAAAACCGAGGGGCATACCTAGGAGTGTTTTTATAATTAGGGAACTTGAGGCACCAATCATACCAGCTGAAGAAAATGGGAGAAGTTTCAAGAGAACTTCGCTTGATTTATGAAATTAAAGGAAAGAGACCCAGGGTAGGTTGTAAAAAGTATGTATGATTTAACAAGGGAGTTTTAGTTGCAGCACCTTCCAACTTTTACTAAAGAGGGTGGACCTGAGGGAGCTGAATTTTGGATTGAGTCCATAGAGGAAATACTTGACCATTTAGAGACTTCGACTAAGAGTAGGGTCATGTCGGTCAATTATATTATATGGGGATCAGTGAAGCGCTGGTGGGATATTCAAGCACGAACTGGATAGACTAATAGTATGTTGTGGAAGTTCTTTTTGGTGATTTTTTTATAGAACTTTTATCCCGAGGCACCGAGGTAAGAGAAAGCTATCGAGTTCATGCATCTGACATAGGGGAGAATGTCAGTGATGGACTATGCTAAATGCTATATAGATTTGAAACATTTTTCTCCAACTTTAGCAGGAGATGAGGTAGTTACAACGAAACATTTTCAGGACGGACTTAAATGTGAGATTAAGTCCCAGGTTAATATCTTTAGGCTGAAGAAGTTTATGGAAGTGGTGGATCAGGTGCTCATAGTTGAAGGTAACCTAATGTAGGATTTTAGTACTAGACAGTTAGTTTTTACTAGATGATTAGAAGGTGTGACTTTCAAGACCAGGAAACACCGTTATGAAAAATTTATCCAAGGTAGTGGGAAGAAGAGTATGTAGATTGGAGGATCGATTGGGAAGGAACTTACTTGGGTAATTTATCATCAATGTGGTAGTTCGGGACACTATCATAGACACAGTTACCAACCAAAAATAGAGTGTAGATCTTGTAGTATTATGGGACATCTATATATTTTTTGTAGGTCACAGCGACAAACTGGTACTGAAGGAGTAGTCAGGCAGAATCCGAGTATGGGAAGGGGATCTTGTACACCATATCGGGCTAGCGTTTGGAGTTCTACTAGTTGTGGAAGCAGAGGTTGTGGATGTGGTGATTCTAGGGAGGATCACCCAAATTATCAGAGTGGTACTACTCCGGGGAGTCAGAAAATATCACAAGGAATAGGGGAAACATAGTTACATGTCGTACAACCTACACTTGTGGATAGCGAGGCTAGACCATCGAAAGTGAGAGGTACTATTTTAGTATATTCTACTTTAGCTAGTGCCTTGTTTGATACTGGCGTCTCTCATTACTTTATATCCACAAAACTTGTTAATGGTTTGAGCCTGGTAGTGGAGTTTGTAAGTGGGGTAATGACTATAGAAACACCATTGGGAGTGTGCTCTAAAGATATATATCTATGCAAGGGATGTTCACTATAGATCGAGGAATATCATTTCTTATGGGATCTCTGTGTTCTTGACATGATGGGATTCAACTTGATTATAGGGATGGATTATCCAGTCACCTACCAAGCCCACATTGACTGTTACCATTGGAGGGTTACTTTTACATCTCCTAAGGGTGACCAGTATATTCATTGTGGAGAGTGGGATATCTAGGAAGGCCGAGATGGGCCAATTACTCAGCAATTGGGAGATCTCACAACCTGATTAGATAGTCATTCTTTGGATAACAGGGGTGTCAGGAAATATGTCTTTCCACTAGTAGTGGAACTATTTTAGAATGACTTTCCTAAAGACTTATCAAGGCTACAACCTAAGAGAGATGTGGAATTCACTATTGAGAACATGTTGGGGGCTGAGCTAGTATCTATTCCACCATATAGAATGGAACTGAATGAGATTTAAGATCTTAAGATTCAGTTTGAGGAGTTAGAGGATAAGGGATTTATCTATCCAAGTACTTCACCTTGGGGATAACCAGTTTTGTTTTCAAAGAAGGCTGACAAGAGTTTATGTTTATGTGTTGATTACCGAAAGTTGAACAAAATGAAAATGAAGAACCAATATCCTCTTCCACATATCAATGATCTATTTGACCAATTTAAGGGAGATTGTGCGTTCTTAAAGGTTGATTTGAGATCAGGGTATCGTCATTTGAGAGTACGAACTTATGATATATTGTGGAATACCTTTAGAAGTAGGTATGTCCTTTATGAGTTTGTCATAATTCTATTTGGGTTGACTAATGCACCAACAGTGTTTATGCATTTGGTAAAAATGAAATTTCATCCATATCTAGATCAGTTCATGGTAGAGTTTGTGGATGAAATCTTGGTGTACTTCAAGACTCATGAAAACCATGCACAACATCTTGGCATTGTCTTGGGTACACTGAGAGAGCCTCGGTTATACACCAAGATATCTAAGTGTTAGTTTTGGATTGACTAGGTACACTTCTTGGGGCACATCATCTCAAAGGTAGGTATGTGAGTGGACCCATAGAAGGTTCAGGAAGTGGTTTATTTTGAGCATCCCAAAAATGTTTTTGATATCTAAAGATTCTTGGGATTAGCATTATATAACAAGAGGTTCATCCAAGACTTTTCCCATTTGGAAGAATCGATTTCGAGCTTGAAAAAATGGGAGCAAAGTTTGAATGGACAGAGGCCTATGAGAGAGATATTTAGGATTTGAATAAAAAATTAACATCAGAACCAATTTTTATCCTACCTGAGTCAGGTGAGGAGTATACAATTTGTTGTGACACTTATAGGATCTGACTTGGAGCTGTGTTGATGTATGGGGATCGAGTTATGGTATATGGGAATCTGAATTTGAGGCCCCATGAATGGAATTACCCTATGCACGACCTAAATTTGGTAGTAGTGGTTTATGTTCTTAAGTGTTGGAAACACTATATTTTGGTATAAAAGTTTACAGTCTATACAGATCACAAGATTTTGAAGTATATATTTTCATAGTGTGATTTGAATCTTCAGAAGAGGATATGGGTTGAGTATATGTAGTCTTTTAATTTTTAACTGGAATATATGCCCATGAAAGGGAAATAGTGTGGATAATTCCTTGAGTAGGAAAACTCATACTCAGATGGTTCAGGAGTTGAGTACAGAGTCGAATATGATGACCTTACTGAATGAAATGCATGTGGTGGTTCAAGAGAGTCAAGAGTAGATGACTATGGTTTCAATTGTAGTCGAGTCTACGCTTTTGTGATGGATTGGGGATAGAAATTATGAGGATCTAGAGTGATTAGAATTTAGGTAAAGCTTTGATGCTGGGGATACATCTTCATAATGGTCGATAAATGATGATGAGATCATCTATGTGAAGAATCGAGTTGTGGTACCTACGAGCATGTGAGAGAGACTCATGCGGGAATTTCATTCCCCGAATTGGGTGATGCATCCAGTTGTAACCAAAATTTACCATGAATTATGGATATAATTTTGTTGGAAAGAAATGAAAAATGAGATAGCATGGTTTGTGACAAGATGCTTCACCTGGCAGCAGGTGAAGGCAGAGCATCAACGACCTAGAGGTTAACTACAACCGTTGCCTATTACACAATGGAAGTGGGATGACGTGACCATGGATTTTGTGGTGGTTATTCCAAAGACATTGAGGAATAATGAAACTATTTGGTTCATTGTGGATCGAACGATAGAGGTAGCACATTTCTTACCTATAAGTAAAACATTTATCGTATAACAATTGGAAGAACTGTATGTTCAGGATATAGTTCGTCTGCATGGAGTGCCACCGACTATAGTTTCAGATCATGATTAACTCTTTACTTCATGATTCTGGAAGGTCCTGCAAAAATTTCTTAGAACAAAAGTATTATTGAGTATAGATTTCCACCCACGGACATATGGGCAGTTAGAACGTACTATTTAAGTGCTCGAGGATATGGTATGGGCATGTATTCTTGACTTCGGTGGATCTTGGGAAAAGAACTTGGCTTTAGTAGAGTTTGACTATAATAATAGTTATCGGGAAACTATATAAATGGAACCATATGAGTCTCCTTAAGTTAGGCCATGTAGATCACCACTATGCTGGATAAAATCTAGTGAGTCATAGTGGTTGAGACTGAGTCTCGTGCAGGAGACATCTGAGCAGGTGCAGTTGATTTAGAAACGTATGCCTATGACTCAGAGTAGAAAGAAGTTGGATGATGATAGATGGATATGACACCTATAGTTTTCATAGGGAGATCATTTTTTGTTTCAGGTGTCTCCTAGGTTGGGTCACCATAGGATACAGAGGCAGGGAAAGTTGGCAACTAGGTTTGTTGGACCATTTGAGATAGTGGATAGAATCATGCTATTGGCATACTGATTGGCTCTTCCATAGAGATACAACGCTATACATGTTGTTTTCCATGTATCAAAACTTTGGTGGTATCACCCCGACCCTTCTCATGTGATCGATATGGATGAGGTTGACCTTGAGATAGATGCATCCTTTGAGGAGCATTTGATACGTGTGTTGGATCGCAGTGAGAAAGTGTTGCGAGAAAATATTGTACCGATAATACATGTGTTATGGAAACATTCATGTGTACAAGAGAAAAAATGGGAAGGAGAATCAGATATGAAGGCTCAATAGCCCTATATTTTTGGATCATAATCTTATAAAGTCTTGGATGTGAAGCGCAAGGATTATTTTTTATAAGGTGGTGAGATTGTAAGATACTGACTTTTTATGGAGTTGTCTCAAGAAAAATTTGAGGTACTTTTCATCTCATTTAAGTAACCTTTTTTTTAGTTATGACTTGGGGTGTTTTTGGGTGGAGTTTTAAGAAGAAATGTGAGAAAATGGGATTATGTATGGTTGGAACATCGTTAGGTTAAACCGTGCACCCAACCTAGCTAACCATGCAAACCCAAGTAGAGAGGTTTGCACTACTGGTGCATGGTTTGACAAACGATGCATCCAATCCCAGGAAAGCATGTGACCATGGACAGTGAGGTCCACATGGTTGGTGCATGGTTTCTCTTAATAATGTTCCCCAACCCATGAAACCATGTGCGTGGTTTTTAATTATCTGAAAATTGGTTTTAAAATCCCCTGATACCCCAAAAAACCTCTTATTAGACCTTGGCTCAGGACTTAAAGATTTTGGGTGATCCTAAAGCTTTCTAGAGGGGTTCCAAGGCCTTCCAACCTCCATTCTTCAAAATGAAAATCCCAAATCAAAGATCCTCTCTTCCCCCGGTAAGTGGATCTCATACCGATGCCTATCCTCTCCCTTTCATTGATCTTTTTGGTGAAATTTATCCTCTATTTTTTAGATCCAAACATATTTGGTGAGATCTATATCTAATATTGAATATCTAGATCTTGATTTAATAGATCTTGATATCCTTTGATCTTGATTTAGGGATTTAGATCGGGAACTCTTATTTACGTCTCTGCACTGCTCGGATTTTGGGGATTTCCATTGACCGAACATCTATCAATGAATTTAGTTAGGTGGTCTAAATCTAATTTCCATAGTTGTGGATTTGATATGTATTTGAAAAATTGTTGAATTTCTAGCATCCTTTAGCAATTTATTTTTATTGAATTGGGTTAATGGGATTGACCAATTATTTTATTGAAGCTTTATTGAAACAAGGGATTAATTGGAGAATTAATCATGAGGCTAAGGGTGTAGAGACCCATAGCTTGACGTACATGGACATTAAATTACTTTTTCGGAATACTTAATACATAACAAAAACAGACACACAAGGACTGTAATAGTTTAGTGTCTTTGGAAACTCGGAACATAATCTTCTAATCTTAGTGAAAGACCTTCAACATCTCCCATAAAGATCTTCCCCTTTTTTTCTTACCTAAAACATTTCTTTACATCCTAGGGAAAAGAAAACATATAAAGGGTGAGCTCAAATGCTCAGTAAGGGTAAGAATGGAGAAAATAAAACAAACCATATACATTTGAACATAAAAACATGAACTTAATGTTTAAACATCAAAATCTTGAGCAATGACATAAAACATTGCAATACATAAGGCATAGAACATAAAAGAAAATTAATCATGATAAAATAGCATGGGAATAAAACTTTTAATTGTGGAAAAACATTAAGCATATAATATTATTTCCATAGTAGCCAAGGCATTGCTTCTAATACCATCTTAGTAGACAAAGTCCCTTACTGAACCAAGTTTACTTGCCATTCTAGCCCTGTATTACTGAACCAGATTTACTTTCTGTTCTAGCCATGTCTATCTCATGAGATATAAATCTTTACCCAATTCATTGGAGGGAGATATAGGTCCCACCCATCTCATAATGAAATCATTCTTACTTGTGCCACAAAATAAACATAAATCATTCATCATAGCCCAAAGAATAAAATGCGTTTCATAAACATCATCCCATCATAACTTAATCCATATAAAACAAATGGATATCATTTCATCATAAAAATAATCAAACCATGTAAATAATAGAGACATTATAATTGAAACATACACATATGAAATAATGTCATCTTAGATGGAAAATGGTTTTGATAAAACACTTGAGATAAATTCTTGAGAAAAATATAATTTCTTATTAAAAATCATTTTCTTTTCAGAAAATGCCATGAAATTTTAAATGAAAAGTATTTTTTTGAAAATAGTCATGAAATATTGTAGAGTATTCTTCATGAAAATAAGGTTTTATGAAACCGTAAAAATCCGTTCATGCTGTATAAGTTAAAAAAACATTCTTCTCTTACTTTGGCCGAAAAAGTCAAAAAGTACCTCGTATGGTAAACAAAAGAAAGATTCCTAACATACCATGTAGTAAAAGTCAAAAATGGGTAAAAAGGACTTTAAAAATACATGAAACCAGTTTTAGAAAATAGGGACATTGATGATAAATATAACCCCAGTAAATTCTGAAGTATAAACAATCTCGGATAAAAATGAGACTGTGATATTTTACCTTACCTTATGTCTGATATGCTTCGTATGTATCCGAACCTCCTGTATAATGATTTAAATAATGTCATTGACTAATTATAGAATCATATTAATTTTTATGATATCATATATGGTTTACTTATGACTTTATATTACCCGTTCTTTTGTAAATTCCTTGTTAAAGAAGAGTTTTGGGTAAAAATCGTTTCATTTATCGTACGCGTTTAGACTTGTTGTTCTTGATATTATTATTACTTATATCATTATTTACTTACTTACAGAATGTAAAACAATATTTATATATCATATATATTCAGAATATAAATATATATATAATAGATCGATAAATGGAACGAAATACACCGTTCATGGAGCCGGTAGACCGTATGTATGCATGAACGCTATTTTTGTTTTCTTATTGACTTGAATGGAAGTAAGTAGATGACATATATATATATATATATATATATATATATACATAAATCCAGTAGCTTTATCATGTCATATATTTCATTATTATTCGTTATATATACTTTATAATCATTCTTGAATTGTTAACATGGAGAATGAATCTCATCGCATCGTGGAGACGGTAATCCATACATACGCACGAGCGATGATATCGTTCCCATAATTATTGAATTGAATTGGAGTGGATGATATAATATATCATAATAATTATGATGTTATTAGAACCATATATATTTATTCTTTACACCATTATACCCATCCAAGTAAGGTGGTTGTGGGAAACAGATTACACCACGACGTGGAGACGATATTCTGTACGTACTCATGCGCGGTGATTTAGTTTTCTATAGGATGGATCGAAGGTGAAATATGGTTGTTTCATATTTATAATAACATATCAGTATATGAGTGATACTGATGTTATTACTTTATTATTAAACAACAAAAGAAGAGGAAGTATAAGAAGAAATGAATTTGAAATAATCAGTAAAGGATATTACCTCTTCTTCGACAAGCCTCTTTGAAACCTCCTCTTAGGATAATAAAATTGGTCTTTAAAGAAGACCAGGACCTATAGTATGTTTCTAGAAAAGTTTATAAGGTAAATGGGTAGGG
Organism: Viscum album; assembly: GCA_963277665.1. Lineage (NCBI taxonomy): Eukaryota > Viridiplantae > Streptophyta > Magnoliopsida > Santalales > Viscaceae > Viscum > Viscum album. The sequence goes on along the minus strand of OY728143.1, from coordinate 1,662,968,794 downwards.
TTTGACCGATCTTGAAGGCTCAAAGTTGTGTAAAGAGGAGAGGGAGGAGGTGCCCTTTTATAAGAGAGGAGAGGGGCACCTTTGGAAGCCTCAAAAATATTAATTTATAATAAATCAAACCCCACTTAAAAACCTTAAAAAATGACTCATATTCGGATATTAGGTAAGATATGGTTGTAATCCCATCAACCAATCAAATTTAGACATTTTTTGATTTTATTTTAAACCTTATCATTTTGATTTATCCTTATTTAATCTATTTAATTTTATTTGTGGTAATAATATTCTAAATTTTAAATTGTTATAAATACTTACTTATGTGTTGTGAATTTTCCATAATTAGATAAATTATTACATTTTATAACATATAATTTTCAATTTGTAATTTTGAAATATTTTTGTGATTTTTAAACAATTTAATAATATGTTATTTTTATAAAATATCAATAGTGTCAATTATGACACTATTCAATTATTTGAATTTAAATAAAACCCACAAAGAAGATATATTCTATAAAAAATATTTTATAGATTCCTAACATTTTAAATTCATCTGTAAAATTCTTGGAGAAAATTAAATAGTTCATATAATATTTATTTTAATATTTTTAAAACCATTTATGTGATATTTCGCTTAATAAAATAATTACTACAACATTTTTGTATAATTATTTAATATAATTATATTTTACATAAAAATTAAAAATATAATATTAGGATTAAGATAAATATTATAGATTTCATAAGAATACTTTTAGTTGGATTTATCTTCTAAAACACCCAACTTTTAAAATGTTATATTTATTAAATTATGAAGGTGACAACTTTGACATCATTTAAAATAAAATAATATAAGTGTCATAATCCATTTTATAAGACTCCAAATGGTCATATATTCAGTAATTGGATGCTTATGGTGTATATATACACTACCAATAATTTTTGGTCAGGTTTGTGGGCCTTTTAATGGGTATTATTATTTGAATAAAAACTATATTACTGATTTTTCCCTTAATAAATAATTTCTGCATCATTAATGTATAATCTATTAAGGTAATTAAATATCTCTTAAAAATTACAAATAAATCACCATAACAATTAAAAACATTTTAGTTTTCAAATGAGTATTTATAATCGAGTTTATATTCTGTATAATCTTATATTAAAAATACTTTAATTATTAAAGTTTGAGTGGGGTATATTTCACTTTCTTTAAAATAAAATAAATTAAAGGTCTTAATCAAATACAAGTGGGTTCCATTAGATTCAATTTCGACCCAAGTATGATTTAGGTTAAAATATAATCATTAAATTATATTAAGACAAGTGTTAGGGTGATTTTATAATATTCTATTTACCCCTAATTACCCGACTTACCTTTAACTATGGTAAATAAAATTTACCGTAGTTACTATTCATAATGCCTAAAAATAAAAAGTTTCTTATTAACATAATTTGGACCCACTTATTCCAAATATGGAATCCATTTTTCCAAATTCAAAACACAATAGTTGCAGTATTTAATTTAAAATTAATCCTGCTGTTGAGAAAACGAGTTGTAAAAGTTAAAACGTTGCAAAAGATTGAAATGATTTTACCTATGAATTCAATGTAAAATAAATGTTAATGACATACATTATATTAAATGGTAAAAATATATTCTATTTATACTTTAAAACCATTCAATATTATAATTTAACCATATAAATTATTATGATGAAAAAAGTTGTTTTTAATTAAAATATAGCGTGTTTTTACTATTCATTAAAATATGAAAGTTATTAGAAAAATATCAAAACTTTATCCAATGTAAATTTTTATATCCTGATTCAAAATAAGAAGTTTATTTTGTAAAATATAACTTATAAAAATGTCAAAAACTAGATTTAAAGTGGGTGTGCCATCAAAAGGCGGCAAAACTGCATTTTTTGAAAAATACTTATTTTACCCGAAAAAATTATTTTGTTCTCATTCCATGTTCTAGAAAATGTGTAATATGAATAATAATTTTATAAAATTCAAAATGTAGTTAATACTATTCATAACGGCTAGTCCATAATAATATTATAACAATATATCATTGTTTAGTGAAACCCGATATTGCGTACTACACACGCTATCGAGGAAGGTCGCGATTGCGTGTAATGCAACCAAGTCAGGGATGCATGTAGTGCAAGCTCCCTTTGGTGTTGTGTATAACATAATTCAAAACTTATTAAAAAAAATCTATACCTAATGTTTCATAGAATAATTTCTACAAAACGAACTTGAAATTGTGTGTAACACGAGCCAAGAATAGTGTTGCGTATACTGCAAGCTAATATAGTGTCGCGTATAACACAAGCTAATTTTGGTGTAGCGTACGACACAAGACATCAATGAAATTAAAAGAATATTTTTCATAAAATCTTGGGGTGTTACATTCTACCCCCCTTAAAATTAATTTCACCCTCAAAATTCATCGGGGTTATAAATGGTTTACTACTTGAAAGTTTCTTTAATAAAAACCCACATCGTAAAAAGAATACCAAAACTTAACTTTAAAAACTAAAGTATGAAACGTAACAGTTACCCAAATTAACTAATCATTGGGTTTCCACATAGAAGAACTTAGGTGAAAATATGAATAAGGAAGAGAAATCTAACCATCAAGTTTTGATGGAGAGTGGTAGAGAACATGGCTATGAAAAATCTAACAATCACAAAGCCATAAATTTGTGATGATCTAAGGTACCATCTGATTCATCAGATATGAGGAAAATAGGACAACATTTTTGGTTTTCAATATCATTTCCCTAATGTTGAAGAATTTTTGAATTAAAAGAAATACTTACTTGATTTTGGTACAATCTCACTGTTGTTCACGCCTTGAACAATTTACACTTCATCTCTTAATGAAATGAAGTTGAATTTTTCTTCCGTGAAGTGTTAGCGGATCATGCGATAGAATGATAGGTCATTTCATCTGTCTCAAACAAAAGGATAATGAAAGTTATCAAATATACATAAGTCCATCTATAGTGAGATTAATCGTATATGGTTCCAAAAATGGACTTATACTTTATATATCATACCACATAATAAAATAAAACTAATTTCTACAAGCTAGGGACTTTTTATAGGCCAATGGTAGGCGATAAAGGCCTGTCACACTTTAGTTGTGTGTTCGATTCCCACAGCCTTGTTCGACGCGACGGGTTGTCGTCCGTCCTACAAGTTGTCTTTCTTCTAAAACTACACTATTATAACATGACAGAAATAATATTAACAAATGTTCTAGACTTAAACAAGATTATCTGATGTCCAACATAATCCATTCCAACCTTTAGACTTATCGAAAATGCTTCTGTCCAATCTTATAGTATAAAGAAAATGATTACTAGAAATGTCATCAACCAAGCATATAAATACCATCATTTTCCCCAATATATAATAAAATATTTCTTGTTGGTCACATTATAGATATGTGAATACCTTAATCATGTATTCTCTTAAAAAATGAATTCCCATTGAACATTAATGAAAACATGAATGCTGTCAAAAGTTAACTCTTTCAATATTCCAAAATCCCAAAATTTCTATATACTCAAACCATGATATCACTTTATCCTTATATCAGTCATGAGATCATTAATACTATCAAACATTTCATTTTATCCTTATCCCTTCATTATGCGCATATCATCTTATTTCCAAAAATATCTCAATCACTTTTCATGGTTACCGGTACCATACAATTATTGAAAACCACAATGGACCAATACATAGATATTCTAATATACCATAAAAGTATCTCAACAACATTATTCTCCAATTCCAATACATAATCCATTAAATCCATCCTCTTCAATGATTGGCATGGAATAGGGCCTTTCTCAATTTAGAAGTAACCTCTTAGGTCAGGGCATTGAGTTGGGTAATGCCCATGTTCTCCACAGATAAGACATTGAACTCCATAATAGTTTGTCACTCTATGACCCTTTTCCCCACATAGATAACATCTTCCTCTCCATTTGAGGTATTCCTCAAGGTTCTTCTTCCATTCTTTAGAAATATAAATCTTCCCTTCTTTATGATCCTCACCATGCGAACATGCATAAAATTACATCTTCCTATTATTTGATGAATTAGGAATACCACTAAAGTTCACCTTGTTAATCATATATCGCGATGTCTGATTCGGCATAATCATAATATATTTCTCTCTAGGAATTACTCAATTTCTCTTCTCATAGTCACCAATTTGTCCATCGGATTCAATGTTAACCCAATTCCATCTGGTTTCCTCCATTAACTAAAACCAGAAACCATTGTGTAAGAAACAGTTAAAATAATGAGGAACCACATAATCATAAAATGTCACTTATATGATGTATAACTTATGACACCTCCTTTAACCTATGAAAACTTAGTTTCACCCTATGTTATTTCTGATCATAAATATAATTCTAGGACTGTACCTATAGTTATACTTAACCTTAGGGACATCCCTAGACATACTATAGAAACATCTCTAGGGATCTCACTAAAGTTTTCGCATCCTAGTTTCCAAAGGTGAACTAAACATTTCCTCTGATACCAACTGTAGAGACCCAAATCTGGATGTACACGGACATTACATTACTTTTTCGGAATACTTAATACATAAAAAAACCGACACACAAGGACCATAATAGTTTAGTGTCTTTGGAAACTAGGAACATAATCTTATAATCTTGGTGAAAGATCTTCAACATCTCCCATAAAGATCTTCCCATTTTTTACCTAAAACCTTTCTTTACATCCTGTGGAAAAGAAAAAATATAAAGGGTGAGCTCAAATGATCAGTAAGGGTAAGAATGTAGAAAATAAAACAAAACATATACATTTGAACATAAAAACATGAACTTAATGTCTAAACATCAAAATCTTGAGCAATGGCATAAAACATTACAGTACATAAGGCATAGATCATAAAAGAACATTAATCATGATAAAATAACATGGTAATAAAACTTGTAATTTTGGAAAAACATTAAGCACATGATATGATTTCCATATTAGCCAAGGCATTGCTGCCAAGACCATCTTAGTGGACAAAGTCCCTTACTGAACCGGGTTTACTTGCCGTTCTAGCCCTGTATTACTGAACCAGATTTACCTTCCATTCTAGCCATGTCTATCTCATGAGATATAAATCTTTACCCAATTCATTGGAGGGAGATATAGGTCCCACCCATCTCATAACAAAATCATTCTTACTTGTGCCACAAAATAAACATAAATCATTCATCATAACCCAAAGAATAAAATGGGTTTCATAAACATCATACCATCATAACCTAATCAATATAAAATAAATGGATATCATTTCATCATAAAAAATAATAAAACCATGTAAATAATAGAGACATTATACTTGAAACATACACATATGAAATAATGTCATCTTAGATGGAAAATGGTTTTAATAAAACACTTGAGATAAATTCTTGAGAAAAATATCATTTCTTTTTCAAAATCATTTTCTTTTCACAAAATGCCATGAAATTTTAAAAGAAAAGGATTTTGTTGAAAATATTAATGAAATATTGTAGAGTAAGCTTCATGAAAATAAGGTGTTATGAAATTGTAAAAATCCATTCATGCTGTATAAGTTAGAAAAAACATTCTTCTCGTTCTTTGGACAAAAAAGTCAAAAAGTACCTCGTATGGTAAACAAAAGAAAGATTCCTAACATACCATGTAGTAAAAGTCAAAAATGGGTAAAAATGACTTTAAAAATACATGAAACCATTTTTATAAAATAGGGACATGGATGATAAATATAACCCCAGTAAATTCTGAAGTATAAACAATCTCGAATAAAAATGAGATTGTGAGATTTTCCCTTACCTTATGTCCAATATGCTTCGTATGTATCCAAAACTCCTGTATAATGATTTAAATAATGTCATTGAAATATTACAGAATCATATTAATTTTTATGATATCATATATGGTTTACTTATGACTTTATATTACCCGTTTTTTGTAAATTCCATGTTAAAGTAGCGTTTTGGGTAAAAATCGTTTCATTTATCGTGCGTGTTTAGACTTGTTGTTCTTGATATTATTATTACTTATATCATTATTTACTTAATTACAGAATGTAAAACAATATTTATATATCATATATATTCAGAATATAAATATATATAATAGATCGATAAATGGAACGAAATACACCGTTCATGGAGACGGTAGACCGTACGTATGCATGAACGCTGTTTTCGTTTTCTTATTAACTTGAATGGAAGTAAGTAGATGACATATATATATATATATACATAAATAAATCCAGTAGCTTTATCATGTCATATATTTCATTATTATTCATTATATATACTTTATAGTCATTCTTGAATGGTTAACATGGATAATGAATCTCATCGCATCGTGGAGACGGTAATCCGTACGTACGCACGAGCGATGATATCGTTTCCATAATTATTGAATTGAATTGTAGTGGATGATATAATATATAATAATAATTATGATGTTATAATAACCATATATAGTTATTCTTTACACCATTATACCCATCCAAGTAAGGTGGTGGTGGAAAACAGATTACACCACGGCGTGGAGACGGTATTCCGTACATACGCATGCGTGGTGATTTCATTTTCCATAGGATGGATCGAAGGTGAAATATGGTTTTTTCATATTTATAATAACATATCAGTATATGAGTGATACTTATGTTATTACTTTATTATGAAACAACAAAATAAGAGGAAGTAGAAGAAGAAATGAATTTGAAAGAATTGGTAAAGGATATTACCTCTTCTTCGACACACCTCTTTGAAACCTCCTCTTAGGATACTAAAATTGGTCTTTGAAGAACACTAGGACCTCTAGTATGTTTCTAGGGAAGTTTATAAGGGAAATGGGCATGGTTTGGCCGAGATTAAAGGCTCAAAGTTGTGTAAATAGGAGAGGGAGGAGGTACCCTTTTATAAGGGAGGAGAGGGGCACCTTTGGAAACCTCAAAAATATTAATTTATAATAAATCAAAAGCCACTTAAAAACCTCCAAAAATGAATCATATTCGGATATGAGGTAATATAGGGTTGTAATCCCATCAAACAATCAAATTTAGACATGTTTTGATTTTATTTTAAACCTTATCATTTTGATTTATCCTTATTTAATCTATTTAATTTTATTTTTGGTAATAATATTCTAAATTTTAAATTGTTATAAATACTTACTTATGTGTTGTGAATTTTCCATAATTAGATAAATTATTACATGTTATAAAATATAATTTTCAATTTGTAATTTTTAAATATTTTTGTGATTTTTAAACAATTTAATAATATGTTATTTTTATAAAATATCAATAGTGTCAATTATGACACTATTCAATTATTTCAATTTAAATAAAATCCACATAGAAGATATATTTGATACAAAATATTTAATAGATTCCTAAAATTTCATATTCATCTAGAGAATTCGTGGAGAACATTAAATAGTTCATATAATATTTATTTTAATATTTTTAAAACCATTTATGTGATATTTCGCTTAATAAAATAATTACTACAACATTTTTGTATAATTATTTAATATAATTATTTGTTACATAAAAATTAAAAATAAAATATTAGGATTAAGATAAATATTATAGATTTCATAAGAATACTTTTAGTCGGATTTATCTTCTAAAACACCCAACTTTTAAAATGTTGTATTTATTAAATTATGAAGGTGACGACTTTGACTTCATTTAAAATAAAATAATATAAGTGTCATAATAAATTTTATAAGACTCCAAACGGTCATATATTCATTAATTGGATTATTATGGTGTATATATACACTACCAATAAGTTTTGGTCTGGTTTGTGGGCCTTTTAATGGGTATTATTATTTGAATAAAAACTATATTACTGATTTTTCCCTTAATAAATAATTTCTGCATCATTAATGTATAAGCTATTAAGGTAATTAAATATCACTTAAAAATTAAAAATAAATCACCATAACAAATAAAAACATTTTAGATTTCAAATGAGTATTTATAATCAAGTTTATATTCTGTATAATCTTATATTAAAAATACTTTAATTATTAAATTTTGAGTGAGGCATATTTCACTTTCTTTAAAATAAAATAAATTAAAGGTCTTAATCAAATAAAAGTGGGTTCTATTAGATTCAATTTCAACCTAAGTATGATTTAGGTTAAAATATAATCATCCAATTATATTAACACAAGTGTTAGGGTAATTTTATAATATTATATTTACCCCTAATTACCCGATTTACCTTTAACTATGGTAAATAAAATTTACCGTAGTTACTATTCATAATGCCTAAAAATAAAAAGTATCTTATTAACATAATTTGGACCCACTGATTCCAAATATGTAATCCATTTTTCCAAATTAAAAACACAAAATTTTCTGTATTTAATTTAAAATTAATCCCGCTGTTGAGAAAACGGGTTTGAAAAGTTAAAACGTTGCAAAAGATAGAAATGATTTTACCCATGAATTCACTGTAAAATCAATGTTAATGACATAAATTATATTAAATAGTAAAAATATATTCTATTTATACTTTAAAAACATTAAATATTATAATTTAACCATACAAATTATTTCGATGAAAAAAGTTGTTTTTAATTAAAATTTAGTGTGTTTTTACTATTCATTAAAATATGAAAGTTATCAAAAAAATATCAAAACTTTATTTAATGTAAATTTTTATATCCTGATTCAAAAGAAGAAGTTTATTTTGTAAAATAGAACTTATAAACATGTCAAAAACTAGATTTAAAGTGGGTGCGCCATCAAAAGGTGGCAAAACTACATTTTTTGAAAAATACTTATTTTACCCGAAAAAATTATTTTGTTCTCATAAAATGTTCTAGAAAATGTGTAAGATGAATAATAATGTTATAAAATTCAAAATTTAGTTAATACTATTCATAACGTCTAGTCCATAGTAATATTATAAACATATCGTTGTTTAGTGAAACCTGGTATTGCGTACTACACACGCTATCGAAGAAGGTCGCGATTTGCGTGTAATGCAAGCCAAGTCAAGGATGCGTGTAGTGAAATATCCCTTTGGTGTTGAGTATAACATAATTCAAAACTTATTAAACAAAATCTATACCTAATGTTGCGTAGAATAATTTCTACAAAATGAACTTGAAATTGTGTGTAACACGAGCCAAGAATAGTGTTGCGTATACTGCAAGCTAATATGGTGTCGCGTATAACACAAGCTAATTTTGGTGTAGCGTATAACACAAGACATAAATGAAATTAAAAGAATATTTTTCATAAAATCTCGGGGTGTTATAAAGGGGATTCCCTATTAGATAATTAATTTGGGGGAATTGATTATAAGAGGTTGGGGTGGGAATCTATATAATTAATTACAGGATTAATTATGAGATATTAAAATGGATAATTTGAGACAATTAAATGAGGATTAATTATGTTCCTTAGATAATATGATCAAGATAATTAGTTGTGGGATTAATTATGGAAAGTTGAGATCAGAATGAGATAATTAATTCTGGAAAATTAGTTGTGGAATATGAATTGTGATATTTAATAATTAATTGATGAATTAATTAATGGTTTGATGAAATTAGTTAATTGTTGAGTTAACTAATGGAATGGCTATGTTTAAATAATTGTTGAATTAGTAATGGGATTGGGGTGGATAATTAATTGGTAAATTAATTATGTGATAAAGAATGGGAACATGGTCATTCTAAATTGAGAAGTACAAATGGTAACATGGTCATCATACTTATAAGTAAAGATAATGAGAGCATAGTCATTCTAAATTGAGAAGTATAAATGGTAACATGGCCATTATACTTATGAGTAAAGTGAATGGGAACATGGTCATTCTATTACGAAGTAAGCATAGTAACATGGTCATCTTACTTATATTTTTGATATTGGTAACTTTAGAAATGTGTCTTATAAAAGTAAAATTAGTGAATGTAAATAATGGTACTCTAAGTTATGGAATCATAAAAGAATATTCTAACTCCATCATGAGTCTAATCAAGTATTGATATATTATAGCACCTTTGAACACTTTGAGTTTTTTCAAGAAGAAGGTATTAAGATATGATATTACCAAGGGAACACTTTGGGATACAGTATGAGATGAAGTTTATATTGAGGTACGAGTATCCTTAGTAACCCTAGAGTTAATTTAGTCAGATAAGAATAAATGATAATGTAATAACTTGTTATTTATGAATTGTAATTATTTCTTATAGAACTGCGTACACTATCTTTTGACTGGAATTTTTTTAGACACCTTTGGTGAAGACTTGATGAGATGTACTCAAACCCTATCCGGGCTGCCTGATCAGTATCCGAATAGATTATATTTTTCTAGTAATAGATAAGGGATAAGGCCCTAGGATAAGTGGATGAATGGGTATGGATCTTGGAGGAGGGAACTAGACATGGTTCAGGACCCATTTCGGGAGTCATAGCGTCTTTACTTTCATTTTCATTATAGACACTTGATACTTATATTATAGTAGAATGTTTTCCCTTTCAGTTGAATATTGTTTTCTTGTTTGATTATCTTGTGACATGAGTATTGTTCTGGTTATATATGATTCGTCATTTATTTATTTATTTATGATGGTTAATTACTATGATAAATGAGGGTATAGTCTCCCCATGAATGACTTACCAAACCCTCACTGCTAGTCGGAAGCCTCTAGCGTACATGGAGACATGATTAAGGTCATGTGGTGAACCAGCTTGGGGCTCCATCATGTGGAACCCGGGTCAAGACGTTACACTTGGATAAGATCATATTGATTTATAATTAGAACCTTTCATGGATTGTAAATATAATGAGAGTGATACTTAGATTCTTATTGAATGCCTTGGACAATCTCTCTGGGCAGATTAGTTAATTATCCATGAGTGATTCCAGTACCCTAGGGGAGTCAATATGGATGGAATTGGTGGTAAATATGGTTATAACATTCCATGATCGATACTCGATTCCCTAGGCGAGATATTAGGGATGGGATTATAGTGTCATGCTTTACACGACACTGGGATTAAAAATTGGGATGCCTTTTATAGATCACCTTAGACGGTCTCTTATGGTGTTGGGGTATTTTTAGGGATCTTAGTGTGATACTCAGGTTCATTTATATAGTTTTCCTCGGATATTTCTATGATGACTCTATTAAATTATAAAAATTACAATATATTAAACCAACAGATACATCTTACAATCTAAATAACATTCTTGAGTTCGGTCCATACTTGATACTTACCTTTTTATAGGCTTAGTTATTCACCCTTTATCATATGCTATAAAACCTTTATATACCCATATTATATCTGTACAGGATGATTCTGGTCAGAGATATCTGGTTTTGGCCAAAGTATGTAGTGTTTTTCTGGTATCCTTAAGGAACCTAATCTGAAGTGATTTGTTATTTGTTTAATGCCTTACATTTATTATGTACATACCCAATTATCATTATATTATACACAGATTAGATTGTTTAATACACCATTGGTGGTGGCCTACTTAGTTTCTCTCACACCCTATTCAGGCCGCTTATGGTACCCGAACAGACCTCATGTCTGTAGGTATATACAAGGGGAAGAGACCACCTTCTGAGGCTTGATTTTTTTGTACTATGCTAGAGTATGGGACTAGAGTGTTAAGAATATGCTCATTATGTTAGTGTATGTATCTTTTGTACTTTTTGTATTTTTTATCATGCGGTATATACTTGTTTTCCCTATATCCCATGTACCACATTTTGTTATAGCTACATGGAAAGATCATCATTATTTTCATATCTATTTGTGATTTAGATTCTACCAGTTTATTTCTCTGGATGACTTATTATTCCACTACTACTTATTTTTTTTACATTGGTTACATTTATTATTTAACATTATTTATTACTCTAATCATGAGGTTATAGTCTCCCTATTGTTCTGTCACAATCCCTCGATGCTAGTCGTCGGCCTCTAATGTCTGGGAAGGTACACTTGAGGTCATGTTCCCAACTGTCTTGGGGAATCACTTAGTACCAGGGTGGGATGATACAATAATCATAATATTTCCTATCATGTTGGTTGTTGGCATGGATTCTACTATTTTTTCTATTAACTAAAAAAATAAAAACAAGGTGATAATACTTTAACTAATAAACATACAAAATAAAAACTTATGAACATAGAAGGAATAACTAATAAATTATAATTATAACCAAACTTATGAGTACCTAGGTTTAATTATAGGTTATATATGGTAATTTCTCTATGAAAATTTCTAACCTAAAAATATATCCAATTTATTCATAATGGTTTACAAATAATGTTATATTTTTAAAGAATATCCCTTTGGAGTGTCACAAAAAATATAGGATATTTTCCTATAAATAGAATTATACCTAGGGTTATCACTAAATTATTCTTGTCCTAGTACCCAAAAATAACTAGAATTTCCCTCGATTCCAACTATAGAGACCCAAGCCTTTTACACTAATAATTACATGATTTTTAACATAATTATCCCCTTAATAAAAAACAGTGATCGAAAGGCCTAGTGTCTTTAGAATACTAAGTTAAACAATCATTATAAAAAATAATACATATTTATTTTAATTACTATTATGATCCCCTAAATCCATTTTAGCTCCTAGAACTACATATTATAACATGGGTAATATGTTGATAAAATTTGTAGGCTGAAATACCATTAAGGAAAAAAATATGATAAGGAAGCATAACATGTGAGTAAAAGGTATAACATAATATCGTAAAAGAGAAGGATCACGAGTAATCACATGGGAAAATATCATAAATAACATGGTATCATAAGATAATGATAAAATAGAAAATGTGAAAGAAACACAAAACAAGACATAAGCATAAGTCAAGGATAACTTTAATGACAACATCACATCGTAGACAAAGTCCCAATGTGGGTTATGTTTACTCCCTAAACCCATACATAACATCTCTAGAGAAAAAAACTTTACCCAAAAAATTGGAGAGATATCTTGGAACACCCATAATAATATGTTCATTATTATGTGTTCTACATAAGTAAATCAATCATAAAGAATAATTACAAGAATTACCCATAGAAAGAAACGGGTTTCATAATCTTACCTCATATCATCATCAAAGGAAATTTAATAAAGATTAAAAATAGAAGAATAAATTAAATATTATTAATATTTATATAAAATTATATAATCATAGGTATTAAAATATTGTGTTTATTTATTAATAAAATATTTAAATTAGGGTTACATAAAAGTATTAAGAAATATAAAATTTCTCCTTAATCAGGTTTAATTTTAAAGAAGGAATTTGAGAAATGAATTTATGGAATGTATTACCCCATAAAAGGAAGGAAGAATAATATAGGTGTATATATTATAGTAATATATATATATATAATTTATAATCAATCCATAAAATCAAATATATATTGAAGTTGATTTAGAGAGAGAATGGTTATAACCTGAAGAAAAATGGTGGTTCAGAGAGATCCCTTACCTTAAGTCTCATTTTTATCCATACGCATTAGAAAATTATGTATAATAAATATAGATTTGTTATAAATTTATTAAAAAAAATCATATATATCATACCATATACTATTTTATTATAACATCTTACCAACAGTTTATTAAAAATTCTTTATTAGAATCACTTTTTTGGGTGATAACTACATCATTTTTTATCATGGAAGTTTTGGTTTGATAGTCTCAGTATTCAAAAATTTATTATATTTCCCTCATATATAGATCATTAAACATGATATTATCATCTTATATCTTCATTAAATATATATTTATAGTCATTAATAAAAGGTAGATATAAAAAATTAAATACACTATTCATGGAGATGGTAGGTTGTACGTACACATGAACAATGTCTCCATTTTTTATGGATGAAAAAAAGAAATGTGAATAAGAATTCATATATTTAGAGTCATATTAATATCATAAATAAAATATATATTCATTAAATGAATCATTATAATCATCCATGAGAGGAAGTGATGGAAAACTAATTACATCGGTTTGCGAGGCGGTATTACTTTATAAACACGAATGAGGATTCTTTTTCCATTTGATGGAAGAGGAGATGGATGTAAGTGATGATATTAATATAATAAAAAATAATTACATGTAAGATACTTGTGTTATTATTTCAGTATGTTTGAAAAATATTTTAATGAGGTAGAATAATAAATAAAACTAAAATAATCAGTTAAATATTGTACCTCTTCTTTAGGCAACTTCCTTTGTATTACACCTTAAACACTCTAAGGTTGATATTATGACCAAAATAAGACATCTAGAACATGGGTATAGGTGTTAAAAATAAATTTGGTTAGGTATTGGCTAAAATAAAATAATTTTTTAGTGTTAAAAAAGATTAGAGGGGGTTCTTTTTATAAGTGGGGAGAGGGGAAATTTTGGAATCACTTATAATATTAAATTAATATAGAACATTTTCATGGAGAAAAGGATCCAAACTAATATAATTAAAATTTTGGATGATAATGGGTATAAATACTATCATACAATAAAATTTGTACAAGTTTATATTAGGTTATTACCCTTATCCATTTGTTTTAACTCGCACTGGCACTTTTTGGAAATTACTATGATAATAATGTTTTTTACTCTTTGGGGGTAAATATTGTTACTATAAAAGGAAACTTATCCCATAAATGGTCAATATTTGATATTTTCAAACATATACCAATCACTCGGATAATGATGCTATTTAAAGTAATTTTAAATCATTTAATAAAATATTATTCATTAAAAAATAACATTAATATCATTTTTGGATTTATTCATTTATTTTAACTTTGAAAACAACATGACAATAATTGAATTTGAGTGTAATTAATTAAAACCTATATAATATGTTTTTTATTTGAAAAAAACAGGGAAAATAATAATTCATTAAAATTATATTACTTTTATCATTTTTAAAATTGATTATTCTATTTTTCTATTAGTTGAATAAATATTGAGTCGATGCTGCATAAGAATTTAAGGTAATTATTTAATCCCTAAAAATTAAAAAATTAAAATTATAAAAATGAATCATTTATATTTCAATTATGTATTTATAATAAAACATAATTTTTCTTTATCCATATCACAAAATTTTATATAAATTAAAAGAAAGGAAATAACATTTTTGACTTTATCTTTTTCTTAATTATTATAATGGTCAAAATCAAATACATAAGTCACAAAGTTTTCATATTTTATAAACATGGATGGAAATTGAAAAAATTAAAACATTAAATGTAATAATGTCAACTTTTATGGTTATTTATCAGTTCTTATCATGTTATTTTTAACCTTCATTAACTGATTTACCCTTACTGTGGTGAAAATTATTTACTATGATCACTATTCATAATAATAAAAAATAAAAGGGAACTATTTGAAAACATTGGACCTCCTAATTTAAAATATGGAATCAATTTATTAATATTTAATTTATATAAGTGGTGGAAATTAATTTAATATAAAAATTCAATAAAAAATAATTTTACAGAAAAATGCCTTTAAGTATAAAAATGTTTTTACCAAATTCAAGTAAAAAATTAATTCCAAAGACCACAATTAAATTAATTTTAATCGAAATTAAATAATTAAATTTTAAAACTAATAAAAAATAGAATTTTACAATGAAAATATTTGAAAATAAAATTTATTTTACAATAAAAATCAATATTTATCACTATTCACTAAAAAAAATATTTTCAAAAAAATCACAAAAATTCAACCTAAGATAATTTTAATATGATGATTTTATAAATAAAGCTGATTTTATTAAATACATTTTCTAAAAGTTCTATAAATTTATTATAATATTTTATCAAAAAAAGTAATAAAATAATTTTTGAATAAAACATATTATTGAAGAATAAAATGTCTTTACTAAAAAATGAGTGCTTATTTCCTATGAGTTAATAAATATATTTTTATTGATTAAGACCTTTTTATATATTTATATATATTTCATAATGTGGCTAGTCTTATTCATACCCACTAATTTAATGTCAAGGTTATAACTATAATAATATTTCATGATTCCTTTAAGCTTGGTGTTGCATGTTGTATATGCTATCAAACATAGTGTTCTTTTTTAAATCATGAAATGTTATATACAAAGTGATATGTGTGAAATTGAGTTATAAAAAAGAGAGTTTTTTAAACCTAAATTAGATTTCCAAAAATTTATGTGGTAACTTTTATTTTATCATCTCTATTAAATAAGATATTTATGAAACACTAATTATGTTGTAATAAAAGGTTATTAAACACATCAGAAGTTTATGTTGAAGTAAAAGGGATTAAATTTCAACAAATAAAACACTAAGATTTCAAAAAGTTGTTGGTAGTGAACTAGGAGGGACATTTGTTCCACTCTAAACCTGTAATCAAGTATATATATTTATTGATAGAGTAATGATTTCTCCACATGTAATTTGTAGTGAACTAGTAGGGACAGTGAGTCCATTACAAACATTGAACACAAGTAGGTGATTAGTGGATTCTGGTAAATCAACACAACATTATTGTATACTCCTTAGATTATCACAGTGTAGGAAAACTAAGTAAAATTACATATTTCACTCTTTTACTTACTTTATCACTTCATATATGTTTTAAGGGATAGATTTTTTCCTACTAACAGTGGAACAAGATCATCGGTGATGGTTTTTTAATGAAATTTACATAACATGATTCACCCCATCCCATCACTTAGGATATTTAACTTTACTGGGTAAAACATGTGGTATAAAATCCAGGTTCAACTCATTATAACTCTCTATTGAGTGTAATAAATGTTATAAGTTAATCACAAAACATTTTTGACCTTCTATGGAAACAACTTTCAACTATAGAAGATTTGGATATATTACTATTTCCAATCCTTAGGTATGGATGTGTACACAAGTGTTATACATACTATTTCAATTAGCGTGGATATAGGACCTTTATAAAAAGAAAACTATAAATATTTTTATGTTGATTATAGAGGAATTAATTCTTTATTAGGATCCTTATCTAATGCAATTTGCACAAACGTGATTTTATGTATATCCTCACATGTCATATGGGAGAATTTTATTAATTTACATAACAATGGATCAAAATTACGAGAAGTAAAATTATAAGATTTATGTAATAAGTATTAGGATTTGAGGATATAACCAAATGAATTTTTTGATGTATTATTTGATTAGGTAAATGTCATTTTGGAGGATATGCATAGTCTTGGAGAAACCCTCAATGATGTAAAGATCATAAAATGCATCTTGAGAATATTGTCACAATGATTAAATCTAATTATCTATTTCCTTTAATATAATGATCCAAAGGAGATAAAGTTGGATAATATTCATAGTATTGTTATCATATATGAGATGAGGAATGTTGATAATGTGGATTTGGAAAAGAGGAAGTCCAAGGAAGTGGCATTTGAGGCATTGTAGAATCTCACCATGAAGGTTGGCCATGAAGAAGAATATGTTGATGAAATAATTTCATTCCTTTTCTCAAATATAAAAACGTGAAAAGGAAACCTTAATGGGAAACTTCCACTCACATGTTTTTATGTGGAAAGTTTAGTTATCTTGCAAAAAAATGTCCCAATAATTTTCAAGATAATGAAGAAGATGATGAAGTTCCCATGAAGAAACCTATAGCTAATGTGAAAGGTAAGATAAGTACTAAGAAAATTTCTTCAAGAAGAATAACTTACATTCAAAAGAGTTAAGAAAAAAAGGTGGAAGATGTTGAGGAATATAAATACCTCAAATAAGATTCTTTCATGGTTTTTATAGGAAACTCACAAGATAATGGATGAAATTATGATGCTGAGAGGGAGGTATAAGGGACAATTGATATCTAAGAATAACTGGATGATTCACTTGATAAAATAGATGTTTTGATATCTAAGAAAAAGAATCCCAATTAAGTGGTTTATGTTGCCAGACTCTATATACAACAACAGGAGGAAGAGAAGTTTGAGTTAAAAGTGGATATTGAAAGTCTAAAATATTAAAAAAAAGA
Organism: Viscum album; assembly: GCA_963277665.1. Lineage (NCBI taxonomy): Eukaryota > Viridiplantae > Streptophyta > Magnoliopsida > Santalales > Viscaceae > Viscum > Viscum album. The sequence continues at coordinate 1,662,950,664 of OY728143.1, read as the reverse complement.
GATCCCAAAAAAGAATTGATTAAAAAAAATAAAAAATGAAGAATATACCCAAGTTATGGATAGTTTATCTAGCATAATTAAAGACCATGTCAAATGTATCAAAAGATCTTTAGGAAGAGGTTTACAGTCTATAATGGAAAATAAACGATCAAGAGAGACTCTTGAAACCTAGTATGACATTGGGAAATTAGGTCAAATGGGTGATATGAAATCCAATAATACATTTATAAATTTATAGATAAAAGAAAATGACACATTATAATCACAAATATGGAATGGGTCTTGATTGAAAACTGAAGGCAGTGATGGTTGATGTTAGGACACAAGAACCCACTCTAAAGTAGAAGGTTGATCTGGTAGTGACTCAAAATAATAAAATTTGAATAACCAAAATAACACTGGTATTATAGTAATGATACAAAATAGTTAACATATAATGAGGTATTATTATTATAGAAAAATGGGATGCTCTCTGAATCTGTGTTCTATAGCAAAAAGGTGTTGGAGGGAATAAGTGCTGTGAATAAATCCAATCAGATTATAATATTACATGTGTTCATTAGATGAAAAATTCTTTTTTTGTGGAGGATATGAATGTATGGACATGTATTTAACTTTGATAATGTAGTGTAATGTCTTTTTAAATACCCAATGTGTTCATACACAATAACTCAAGGAATCATCAAACAAGCTAAAAATGATTTTTTTTCTATATTAAGAAATAAAGTTGGTCTATCATATTCAATGGAGGATCAAATGTATACTTCAACACCAAGTGTGAATCAAAAAACATATATCAAAAACAAAATATCTAAGAAGGAAATGGTTTCAGAGATTTCTCATAGAACATCAGATCATATTGGTGTATAGATTCTTGATAGTGGATATACCTCCAATTTTATGGGAAATAAGGATATAGTCACAATAATTATATATTATGAAGAATATATATATAAATTTAGTAATGATTAAGGTTTAAAAAATATTAGATCAATAATTTCAAAATTTGGGGAAAAGACATAAGATGTGATGATTTCATGGTTATTGGAGGGATTAGATAAAACTTACCGAGTGTAAGTTAGTTGTGTGACTAGGGAAATTTAGTGAATTTAAACAATAATAATTTTACCGTCAATAGATAGGATGGTACAATTATGATGACAGGGAGGCACAAAACGGGGAATCACTACCTCACTAGTGGAGAAGAAGATATATTTCTATCTAAGGAGGAGGAAATATAGTATGTCATAAACTACATGGTCACTTGAGCCAATGGTACTTGGAATATCTAGTGATGAATGATAGATCTCATGATATCCCTAAACTATCATGTAATCATATGCACATGTGTGATTTATGTTAAAAAGTTAAAACAATATTAGAACTTGTACAAGTAAAAGGAACAAAAGTTAACATGGTCACTTGAATTGGTGCATGTCAATGTATGTGTACTAATATAACAAAGTTTTATTGATGAGAAGAGATATTATGTGTTGTTTATTAATGACTAAAGTATGATGGAATGGTTGATGGTTAATAATCACAAGACCATTGTATTCATTTTCATTACTCAGTATCAAGGAAAGACTGAAACTATTATTGGTATAATAATTTCATAATTTTGAACCAATAATGGAAAAATCATACTAATATCTATGTGGAGTACTATCTCAATATTTGTGGGATACTGCACCAAGTTTCATTATTGATGACTCCTCAAAAAATTGGTGTAGTTGAGATGATAAATTAGATTATAAACTATATGTTCAGAATGATTCTTGTCAAGAAAGTCCTTCCAAAAAGGTTTTATAAAGAAGTAGTTATAACATTGGTTTATATATCCAATAAAGTCTTGTTGTGTTCAGGGGAATAGAATACTCTATATGATATGTGGTACAAAAATAATACAACATGGAAATTCTTTTAAATCTTCAGCAGTAAGTGAATTATTCACAACAACTAGAAATATATAAAGATTGAGTCTCATGGATATGATGGGTTTTTTATTGGATATAAGTCTAATATAAAGGTATTCAAGTTATTCAACAAATGTCTTAGAAAATTTGTTGAAATTCAAGACATTAATATAGTGTAATTTGAGTATAATATATAGAAAAAAAAATAAAAAAAAATCAAAAAAGAGTGATGAGGAATCAAACAACTAAAGGGGATAACATGAGCCTAATTTTGAGTTTGTAGAAGGCACGGATAATGAGAGAAAAAAATTAGACCATAAGCTGCATAGAAGCCAAAAAAAAGGTCTGAAATTGATGAATAGAATATCATCAATGACCAAACATCAACATTTTAAAGAAATATAATTAAGTCAATAAATAAATCTACTCTTATCACAAGTAGAGATATATAGTTTTTAATAGGATTATAAGGATGATAATTTGGTTTAGGATATAAGAGATTTCAAAAATTCTGAATAATTAGACATGATATGTTTTTTTGAAGAAGAATGTTAAAAAATTCATTAGAATGAAATGGTTGTTTCAGAATAAACATAATGAATATATAAAGGTGACTTGAAACAAGTCCTGGATGGTGTGAAAGGGGTATTCCCAAATTGATGGAATTGATATTGATGAAAATTTTTCATTTGTTTTCTGATTGGAAATAATTCAACTTTTCTTTGAAATATTAGTGAGAATATGATTCAAGGTGTATCATATGGATGTAAATTATCATTCTTCACTAGAGTTCTTGAGGATGAATTTTACATTGAGAAACTAGATGAGTTCATTATTGATGAATATGAGATAAAGTTATACCAGTTGAAGAAGGATTTGTGTGGGATAAATTAAGTACTAAGGACCTAGTATTCTAGGATTTACCAATACTTGAGAAAGTTAATGTTTTAGTGATATAGAGTTGATCACAATATCTACATCAATAAGGATAATGAGAAAATAATGTTGGTGCTCATATATGTGGATGATATAATCATTAGAGGATTAGATAATGCACGATGTAAGATGATTATAGAATATATGAGGTTAAAGATTGAAATTTATATTATTGGGGAGTCAAGGATATTATTTGGTCTATATGTAACTCAATTAAGGGTGAACATATTTATTTCTCATGAAAAATATTCCTAATTATTCCCAATTAGGTTTGGAATGGAGAATATGAATACAATGACAACACTCCAATCTTCTAAGATAAAGTTTTCAAAAAATGAGTTGGTAAGGAGGTCAATGTCATGGAGTATAGGAATTTTATTAGGACTCCCTTGTACTTAACAAAAATAAGTCCTAACATTTTATTTTCAACATTCCAAGACAAAATTATACCCAAAAATCCCAAGGAAATCAACATGCTTGTAAAGAATATATCACTTTGATATATCAATAATACAATGGAATTTGGATTGTTCTATTATAAAATATCATATAATACATTATTGGGACATACATATGTGGATGGGATGGTCCAATGGATGATATAAATCTAATATTATCTGGTGAATTATACCTTGAAGGATTGTGTATTTATTTTCTTTACAAGATAAAAGATTATATTTCACTAAGCATAGTAGAAGTTGAATATATTTTAGCCACTAAACATTTCTTAAAACTATTTTGGAAGAAGAATAAACTTTAAGATATGTGAGTTTTAGTGAATTATTTAATAATAATAAATTATGATACTTCAATTGATATAAATCTTTTCAAAAATCATATCAATCAATCAATGAAGAATAAAATTAAAATAAATTATCACTTCATAAAGGAGATGGTTACCATGGGTTGGTGAAATCAGATTATATTCATAAGTAACCAAAAGAAACATACAATATGAAAAATTCCTTACCCAAAGAAGCATTTTAGGGGCATCTATTAGCTCTTGGAGTCTAGTAAAACCCCACACTTAAACAATGTGTTCATGGAACCCCATCCCAATGGTATAGTACTGTTTTCCCCATGTTTATGTAATCTTCCTCCCTTGTATCCAACAAAGTAGGGAATATTAGGTTCATTGGAAATTGGGAGAGCGATATTATTCATGAAATGATGATAGGTTTCTAAGATTACTCAAAACTTCATATGGGATGAGTAAATATGGTAAATTGGGAGAGTTATTCTATGTTCAATCAGGAAGAATATAGTTGTAGAGGGATAAGTAAACATGATGATACTGAAGCTATTTTGGTATGGAATAAAAACCATGAAGTAAACTCATGTGGAAACTTGGTTCAAGATGAAAATGAGTTAGATTATTTGAGTGGAATTAAGTTACTCCTTGATGATGTTTTCATGTTACTCTAGTTTATCACACTGATCTTGACTCGTGTGGGGTTAGAGTGTGTATTGTATGAGTCATTGATAACTATTTATAATTGAAAAGGTTTTATAGGGTTCAAGTATAAATTGTTTATTTTTTTCAACAGGACAACTAAAGAGTTTTTAAGTGTTATCAAGACACCCAAAGGGAGGATTGTTGGAAAAAATCACTCTAGGTGACATCTCAAAATTTTGAGGCTGTGTTTTTTGAAAAAGTTTTTTGAGAAATTTTCTAGGACTGTGAAGCCAGAAAATATTAATTAAAGAGTAATTATGGAAGTGTTTGGAGGTGTTATTAATTTCGTATTGAAAAATTAGCATAGAAAAAGTATTTTATTACAATTTTGAAGTTGTACAAAATCAGAAACATAGAACCACTACATTTTGATGAAAATAAAGGATTATCCTACAAGACTAGTAGACTTGAAAAGGTTGAGTTCTACGAACACACTGTGAAATTGGAGTTTTATGATTTTTGTATCAAATAAGGAAATTACTTTTTCGGTCATAGAGGGGTCGTGTAATGGGTTTTACACACCTATAAATAGGACACTAATCCATCAAAAAATAAAATTAGAGGTAAATAATTTGAAAAAATTTCAATTTTTTTTTCATATAAGACAAACATGAATTTATTTCCTACAAAAAGTAACTTTACATGATCATAATTTTCATGTTGAAATAAGGTTGTGTTTTATGAAAAAAATTTAGGGAAACCATGAGTACATGAACATCGTTATTTGACAAAAAGAGTTTTGTGAAATTGAGTTCCTTGAAATTGAGTTTCATGAACTTGAATTGTATTTCCAAGAATTTATATGGTAAATTAGAGTTCATCATTTGGATTAAATAATATATTCATAACACACAAATTTTGGTTTAATAAAAGGTAATCCCACCCAACAAAATTATCCACTGAAGGAACAATCAGTACACTTAAATTTTGAGAGTTGAGAACATTAAACAAGTGATTGGTAGCAAACCAAGAGGGATAGTGAGTCTATTTCAAACCAATAAACAGGTAAAGATATTTATTAATATAGTGGTTAGTTATCCCAATGAAACTATTAGTTAACTATGAGGGATAGTTATTTTTCTCCAAGCATTGTACAATATAAGGTTCTTAGTAGATTTTTGTACTTCAGTACATCATCATTGTATACAACTTAGATTAGCCCAGTATGGGTGAACTAAGTAAAATTACTTTTTTATCTCTTTTAATTACATTAATTATTTATATCTTCTATAAGGGATAGTGGTGTTCCTACTAATAGTGGGACAAGATCATTTGAGACGGTTATTTAAAGATATAAACATTCCCTGATTCACCCTCCCTACTTAGGTTATTTATCATACCTGTGGATAATAAAAACACAGGTCAATACAATAACTTAGGCATCTTTATTCAATAAATAAAACTTAAAGGTATCCAATAAGAATTAAAAAAAACATAAAATTCAACCTTTATTTCAATTGTTTAAAAGGTATATAGTGTTTCCCATCACTTTAAAATTCCACTAACTTATTAGACTGATCTATTAAGGGGATGCTAACATGGATAAGTCCTGAACAAACCACATATAATATCTAGACATACCCAGAAAACCTATGATATCAAATAAATTCTTCATTATTTTCTAATATATCTTCCATTGGATCTTGTCAAGATTAAAAAAAATAAAATTATTTAACAGTACATGACCCGAAAATTTCACTTCTCAGATCTAGAACTGACACTTAGATAAGATAGAATATAGATGATACTCATTCAAAGTTTCCAAAAAACTTATAGATGGTTCTAATGATCATTTTTGTCTTAGAATAAACTAAGATGTCATCCACACACCATGAAAAGTGTGTCAAGATACTGATGAAATGTTTGGTTCATCAATTCTATAAAACCTATATGAGAATTAATAATACCAAAAAACAAAACAATATACCCATACTGAATGTACCAAATCTTGAAAGTGATCTTACAGATGCCTACCTCTTTCACTCTCAATTGGTGATATCCCAATATAAGGTTGATTTTTGAAAATTATCTTTCTCCCCTAAGTTGATAAAAAATATCATCGATCTAAGAAAATAGGGAAATATTATTGATGGTCACCTAATTGGACTTCTAATAATCATTTCATTTTTTAAGGTTTCCATTTAAATTTATAGAAAATAGAATTTTTGATACCTTTGGGGACATTCTAGGACATATAAAACCCTTACTCTCAATATATTTATGCTTGAACATCAATTACTTTAGATCAATGAGATCTATTTTATAATATTGTAAAGAAATTGGGTCTTTCCCTAGGAGTATCTCAATAGAGAATTACACTAACCACTTTGGTGGAAACCTATAGAAATCATTAAGAAAAACCTTAGCAACAAAGGATGATAATCATCTAGTCTTTCTTCAATAGAAACTGAGAATTGGATGGATATTTGACATGAAATCAATCCAATATATAGAATGATAGGACTGGGTCTACCGAATCTTAAACACCACTCACCTTGTAATATGGTAGTATTTCAATCAAAATAAAAAGAATATAACCTTTTAAATATAGTAATCAATATGTTTTTTTAAATATATACCAAATATAAGATCAAATATATCTATATCAAGAACTAAAAAAATCACATGTGATCTCAATATTGAAAACCACTACATGGAATAAATAACCCTTAAAACCGTTATCCTTATTTTTTCCTTGAGGAGTAAAGGGATCTAATACATGCTGTATCAAATCAAATCATATCCCAAACATAATAATCAATTTAGATGAGATGAAGGACTATTATTCACCTATGTAAAATAAATCCAAGACCATACAAGAAGAATAAAATATAATGGCTATAATGGCTGTTAGCCTATCCTTGAATCCTATAGGTATATGATCTACTATTTATAAGTACCTATATTTGGGTCAAGTATAATAATTCTCAATTGGATAATAATCCTTCTTCATTTGAATAAATTCTTCCTATCTCTAAGGATGAGACTCTTCTCTCTTAGACACAATGACTACACCTAAGAGCCTTTGGTATAAGAAGACCCAGCCTTACTACTCTGAAGAGGTTACCTATAAAATCATTACAAATGACCTAGTCACTCATACATGTTGAAGGTTTTAGGATCTTCCTAACAATTTGGTTTAGAGCTATCCAAATTCCAAAATTAGAAACACACTAAAGGATTATGCCCTGAAGGTATCATGGGAATGTAATCAGAATTTATTTTTTCACTTACAATACTATCTCATTGAGATTTATCTTGCTTCCTCTTCTTAATAGATGAGGAACTATGACTTCCACTGATTGAAATAGATCACCACAAACCTAGTCTTTCCTACCATATCCATCTCTTCCATTTCCCCCTTGTTTCCCACTTCAATACATATCAATAGAAAGAAAATAACAAATCATGATCTAACCTTTGGATTCATACCCATTTGAAATCATCAATCCTTGAGGTAGTCATTCGAGAGGGTATCAGAAGATAATTTTTTTGACTTGGTAAACCAAGTGTCGTTTTCCATCAAAGAATGATTCCCTTTATCTAAACTCAAAAACCCCTTACACTTTTACATTTTTAGGCTCTATAGGTAAAAGTTATGGTTGAAAATCTATTTGAACTTGTCCCAAGTGATTTAATCATATATCCTTTCCTACATGATGGATTCCCACTATCTATATATTGGTCCCTATAGCACATAATTTAAAAATTTTACATTGGAAGTCTGAAGGGTCTGAAGAAGGTTAAAGATATGCTCAATTTTCTCCATCATTTCTTTGGGTTCCTAAAACCCTCAGTCACCATAGAATAAAGGTAGTTTCAACTTAGTAAACTCTTGATCATATTACGAACTTGATCTTGATCTCACTCACCTTTCCAACTAATAGATTAAATAGTTGGAATGATTGGATCAATGATATTTGGTTTCATTGGATGGTTAGCTTAAAAAAATTTCCCGCTACCCCCTCTTTATGATTCATTGGAGTCATTATTGGATTCATTATCCATAAAACACAAACAAAAAAATTAATCAATACAAAAAATAAACTTCTAATATCCTTGATAAAGAAAAAACCTCATTGAATCTTTCATATATGAGTAAGAATAATAAGAATATAAATATTGAATGCCCAAGGGATGAAGAAATGAAAATTTTCTACATTTTATAACTATGCATGGTTTGGATGCATGATTTGGTAGACTATGAAACAACTATGTGAGTTCCATAGGAATGTGTCCAGAACTTCTCATAAAATATCAAAATGGTTTGACAAACCATGTTTCTAAATCATGTGCCTATGGATTTATTATCATTTCCACCTCAAAACATGAAATTTTAGAAATTAATCACCTGATTACCATGAAACTAATAAAAGTATAAAATCACATCAAATCATACCAAAATACATAAAAATAAATCTAAAAGTCAAGACACAATTCTCAACCACCCATGGTAACTTGAGACTTGATATGAAGAAGAGTATTCTAGACACACCCCCACACCCACATATCAAGTTTTTATGGTCCTATAGTATGTCTATCGGAATTTTATAAATATAAAGGGGGATCAGAAACAAAATTTCTAACCAACTAGCCTGGTTTAGACTACCATGTTCACCGAAAAGACCCTCTACAAGGATCGAAACATGTTCTTGATCACCACAGGTTGTCGAAAAGCACCAGGGAAAAAAATAATTCCTTTAGGAATGATTTCTCCCCCCCCCCAAACCCCATAAAATACATCATAGACCTCACCCTAGAATACAAAATAATATATCCTTATATATGATAGTTATACAACTGAGAAAACCATTTTAAAAAATAAGAATCAATCCAATCATGGCATTAGGACGTGAAAGTAACAAACACCCAAATATCATTTCATAAACATAAAGTAAAGTGACACCAAAAGAATAATATAAACATGAAGAACAAAATAAGGTAAAAAAAGGGTTTCCAATACATAATAAGTCCAAAATAAAATAACCACAATAAGATCCCCAAAATTATTCACTCAATTTAAATCCTCGTGATGTATAGTCACCATCGACCACCACACCACGAAGGAAAATGAATGCATTATAATGTGCTGAAAAAGTATGTGGATACTTTCTATTTACCTATATCATATAATACAATTTCTACATACACTTAATGGTGGTATATAGGGTGTGAGGTAAAATCCAAGTAGGATTCCACCAAGAATCTAAATAACACCTTTTACAATGTAAACTATTAGCACTAGTTTGAAAATAGAATTTATAAAATTTATCTTTGTTTTACAAATAAAAATTTGGAATTAAAATCATATTCATTTATATTTAAAAATTAATAAATGTTGAGATTGTTTAAAACATGGAAAATGAAAATGTAACCAAGGTTATTATAGTATAATCATTACAAAGAAACAAAATCAGAGAAGATAAGTGAAGTGCCTAGTATATCATGCAGTTACACTGAAATGGGGGTGAGTCAGTTTAGGCATGTTTTATAATTTTTTTATCACTTTAAATTTCACCCCATATTTTATTTTAACCACTAAATCTATTAATATGAATGGAAGTCTTATTTCATAGACACATTAACATCACATGAATGAAAAAAAGTTAACGAATCACAAAAAATGGCATGTTTATACGGTTCATTCTTAATGTGGGAATCTACTCTTTGGTTTGTTCAGTTCCTAAAGATTTATCTATTTATCAAAAATATTAATAGCGATCATAATAGGGTAGGTGAAATCTAGAACCATTTAGGGATATTAGAAGGGATCACCCTTTTTCTAATGATTTATTGTACAAGTTCCCACCAGTTTTCAATGGACCCAACCAATTATGATCTCTATATTCTAATTTCTATTCATTAATACAATGGGTTATTTATATTGGATACCACTATTCTTAAATGTTCTCTTTATGAAAAATATATTCAGTAATCTCCTAGATTCACTTTTATCCCAATGTAATATAATTTTCTTCAATTGTTGGTCTTAAAATTTCATAGAATAAACAACATCAATTATATGAACATCAACCACATATTTTCTAAATATTCATAAGATGTAACTTATGAATCTTCTTAATTTAAGTATCCCAAATTTCAAACCTTATACAAGATATAGATAGTTGGCATTTCTTTGTTTTATCTTTTTTATCTTTAATTATTGGACTTATTATTTCTAAATTCTTCTCAATTGTTTACTTTGAAATATTAAATTTTGGTTCCTTAAATTATAATATCATAAGTTATAGTTTCTAAAATTCTTTAACCTGATAAATATTTAGAATTAACATGTTGATTTTCTTATTTTACACAAATTTAGGTTTTCATAAGATAACTTCGTGCAATGACTTATTGTGTAAGTATCTTTGTGCAGGTTTTCTTTACATTAGTGTCTTCATGGAAGGAATAATTTAAAAAAATCCTTATGTGGAAGCAGAGCATTTAGATCTTATAAAAATATTAAAAACATTATCATGACATGGTTATGATATATTTTTTGGAAAATACAACCCTTCATGCAAATCTTTCATGATTCTGAAAATCATTTCCTCCATTCATGAATATTTCTAGGTTTACACAACTCTTCTTCCACAATTTCATAGCTTTATCAATGTTATGAATTTCATACCACTATAAATTGCACATGATTCTTCCTAAATTTAACAAAATACTTCCATTTCAATAAACTTGAATTCAAACTTCCTCATCTACTTCTAAAACAAACAAGTTCCACACAAATCATCTATAAAACTTCTAGACTTTGGAATGTTATCAGCTTGAATTTTTTTCTAGGATAACTGAAGAAATAATTTCCATACATGTATCCTTTAGACTACAATTATTCACTCTAACTTCTTAAACTTTTAGATTAGTCAATTATACTTTCATCACAGTTGGTTGGAGTGGATACTCAAGAGGGGGGGGGGGTGAATTGTGTTTCTATTAAAATTTTTTGTTTAAAATATTTATATTGAAATCCCCCAATTCATAAAACATGTTAAACTGTAGTGAATTTATAAAGATTTTAAGTGTTCAATTATTTTGTCAAAGATTTATTATTTCTCAGTTAACTTAATCTAAATATTAAGTTATCTTTTGAAACTAACTTACTGGTTCACAATAATTACAAACACTTGCTAGTTCAACTATCAGAGTTACTTTAAAACATATTTGAATTTCAAAGTAATTAGCAGTGGAATATTGAAAATAGTTTAAACTAAAATAAGATGCACAATAATTTTAACCAAGAGGTTCAGTCTCAAGCTATGACTTAGTCCCCTAAAATAGTCTATATACAACTTTAATCCACACCCTGTATCGGGGTTTACAACAGTACTTAGACTGTCCTGGTCCTTAGACCTCTACCACAGTTCTACGTGGGAAAGCAACAACAACAGCACACAGGGTGTCCAGGTCCTCAGACCTCTACCACAATTCTACGTGGGACACACAACGATATAAAGAGTTTGGTGTGAGGATTTCAATATCCTCCAGTTTAGCTTAGGAGTCATTGTGTGTCCAAATGGACATAAGCACACACACACAGCTCATAATGTAGTAAAAATGATCACAACAGATCAATGATATGGAGATGAGTTTAGAATGATCTTGTGTGATGTCAATGAAGCTCTGGACTCATTTGCATTGAAGCAGATGAAGCTTTTAGTCCTTATATGGAAGTTGTCAGGAAAATAGAGTGTCGTGGTTTTGTTCCTTCACTTCTAGTACAGATGTTTAGCTTGAATGTGAGAGTATTCCTTATAGCGCTTGAACCTCCTCTTTAAACTTCTGTTCTTGATGTGTATGAGTGTTCTTTTTGTATGTGTCACTTTGTGCATTTTCTATGTCAAACCCTTTATACACAGCTTTGATCTTCCTTTTATAGCTCATGTGGTGGTTCGACATAAGTCATGATTACTTATACAGGTACGAGGTATGGTTCCCTGACATCCAACAAACATAATTAATTAATTTTAGACATAAGTCGTGATTAGTTCTGCAGGTACGAGGTACGATTTCTTGACATCCAACCCACATCATTAATTAATATCAGTTGCATTAAAAGCACAAAATACGATCGTTGCTAATAAAAAAACAGATATATAGAGTTTAGAGAAACAGTGACTGGTTTCCATTGGTAGCTCTTTGTTTCAGTGAACTTGTAGCAGTGGACTTGTAATAGTAGGTCTTGCATTGATAGCTATTACTCTCTGTAATGGTAGCTTGATTGTATCGGTAGCTCCATGTGTAGCGGTAGCTCCTTGTATCGGTAGCTCCATGTGTCGGTAGATCTTCATAATGGTGAACTTTTGTCGGCAGCTCTTCCTCGCTATCAGTAGTTGTTAACATCGGTAGTGGTAGCTCTCTCTATCAGTAGCTTCCTCTATCGGTAGCTCCATTCTATGAGTAGCTTGTATCAGTGACCTTGTCTATTAGTAGACTTAGTCTATCGGTGACCATTTCTTATCGGTAGCTCTATCTGTATCAGTGACTTTTAAACATGAATGCTTATAAAGTATCTATTCTATGCAATTCATTTCCAGATTGAGTTAGTTATCAAGATTAATCACTAGTAAACATTTATAATCATAAATACACATTGAATAACATATTCCAATGATATGATATGATAATTTTGATATTCATATCAACTTATTAGTATGATGACATAACTTGAACATATAATTAATATATAGATAGAAATTATTTGGGATTATCAAAGTATATCTAAACATAATTGAGATTATCAAAACAGGTGAGTCCAACAATCTCCCCATTTTTGATAATCACAAATTATGGAATTATAATCCAGAATAAACTTTAATGAATCAGAGTAAAATACATCTAATGGAATTTCTCAGTGTGTTCATATCATAAGTCTCAAATATATCAAGGTTAAACTATGGACTAACATAAGAGTAAAAATAAATAGAATATATATTTTCCCCAAAGATACATATTATAATTTTCTCCCCCTTAGTGTAATTTATCCCCATATTATAATTTCTCCCCATATTATAATGTTTCTACCCCTTTGTGATTAGCAAAAAGAGAAAAAAAACAATGGTTCAGAGTATAAAAGGAGAAGAGAGAAAATAGACATTTACATTTCACATGAGATAGGACAAAAGTAATACAGGAAGTACAAAGATTCCTATCAAATTTCCTAGCAACTAATCAATCAACCTCCTCAATAGGTAATTTGGATTTGGATTTGGGATTATAAGAGGATTCAGGCTTGGTAGACGTAGTTGAAGGATTGGGAATACCAGTGATGGTCAAAGGTGGTTGAGCTACTGTAACACCCCAAGATTTCATAGTGTGTTATTTCTTCAAAATAATTCAATAACTTGCACTACACACAACACCAAGTTCAAGCGCACCATGAATTACCAAAAAAGCCATTCAAAAGAGGTTATGAATAGTATTAACTAAATTTTAAACTTTATATAATCCTTATAATTTTAGAATCCATATTATGAGTTTCTTAGACATAATGTAAGAACAAATTCATTTTCAATATTGCACTTTTACCAACTTTTAATAGTGAACCCTTTTTAAATACAATATTTTAAACTTTTTGACTAAATGGGGACATCAAAAATTTAAAATGAAACATCCATAGCTTCCGTGGTACGATTTCCTTTGAATAATACAGTAGTGTGTGTTGTACGCAACTTCGAGTTCTAACACACACCACAACCAATCAAACCAGCCGTTATGAATAGTAATACCTACTTTTTGAAATTATATATATTTTATATTTCAAAATGGACTTCATTTTTGGATTCGGAATATTGAATTTAGCCTAGGGTGAAATTTTGGAACTTTTCGGATAACACTTATATTTTGATGAATAGTGAAAATTACTAAATTTTAATTAAAAAAAACTTTTTTAATCGAAATAATTTATAATAATAAATTATGAATTTGAGTGGTTTTAAAGTATATTTAGAATTTATTTTTACCATTTAATATAATTTTGGTCATTGTACATAATTTTACAATTAAACCGGACATAAACAAGTGTCAATCTTTTGATAGTTATTATCTCTTAAAAACACGCTTTTTGTTTTAACAACGGAAATTAATTTTAAATTAATTTCTGCCACTTCTGTGTTTTGAATTTGGAAAAATGGATTCCATATTTCGAATCAGGATGTTCATATTGTGTAAATAGGTAACTTTTATTTTTAGACATTTTGAATAATTACTGCGGTAAATATTTTATTTACCATGGTTAAAGGTAAATCCGGTAAATAAGGGTTAAAAAATAATATTATAATAATAATAAATTACCCTAAAACATGTCCTAGCCTTATTGGTGGATACATGTCCGACCATGGGCATCTTTGGGTCGATTTTGGGACCCCATGGAGCCACTTGTATGTGATAGAGACACTTTATTTTAATTAAGTTAAAATAAGTACAAAAATGACATAAGCATATATCTTTTAGAAACACAATTTTTACATAGGGTTATATATGTTGGATTTTCGACTATAAATATTCATTATAAATCTAAAAAGATTTAATACATAATGATATTTTATTTTTAATTTTTAGACATTAAATAATTTAATTTATTTATGACACAATGATGATGCAGTAATTACCATAATAGTAAAACATTAAAATAATTGATATTATAAATACCCAAATAAATATAATTTGAGACTTTTATTGAATTACACTAATTTTATTGGTTAATATGACATATTATGATTTATTTAATTGACTTTGTTCAAAGTAATCATTCTATTATGAGTTTCACAAAAATAAATTATTGAATAGTGTCAAAATTGACATAAAAGAGTTTTTAAAACAAATATTATATTATTAATTGATATTAAATTCCTAAAAATCTAATGTTCAGTCAAGAGACTTATATCATGATAGGTGTATCATTAATGGACCACTTGTGGGTCGCTTGGATGTATATAGTAAATTTATTAACCATATAATATAAAAATACAAAGAGACATTGTAAAAGTGAAACTAATTAACTTAGAGTTAATACTTAAAGATAAGGTTAATATAGTAACCCAAACCTGTCTAAATTCTATTGGTTGAATGGTTTTCGACCCATCCCCACCTTAACCATTAAACAATAAACTTTGGAGCCATTAGAAACTGAATATGAATTTATTATAAATTAATATTTCTAGCTTTTCCAAAGGTGCCCCTCACCCCTCTTATAAAAGGGCACTCCCCCTTCTCATTACTTCACACCTTCAAAGCCTTTTAGTTCAGCCAAACCCTGCCCAAATACTCTCTAAACTTCCCGAAATACAACCTAGAGGCCTTAGTTTGATTAGAAAGCCAACCTAAGGAGCCCTTTTGATAAAATCAAAAGGAAGAACCCGAAGAAGAGGTAATGTTTTCACCACCCTTTTTCAAATTCATTTCTTCTTCAACTTCTTCTTTCTTTGTTATTCCCATTATAAAATAATGAATCTAGTATCTCCTATATACTGTAATATTATTATAAATATTGTACAACCATATTCAGTATTCTATCCACCCTTTGAATAACATGTCACCATCCGTGCGTACGTACGGCTTACCGTCTCCACGTCGTGGTGTAATTGTTATTCAATAAATTATTATTTTGGATGGGTATAATAATGATATGTAATTCATGTAAATAATAAATATAACATGATAATTATTCTGTATATATGATATACCACCCAATTATATATTATTTTAATATCAAAAGAATGATATTGTCGCTTGTGCGTACGTTCGGACTACCGTCTCCACGAACGCGATGAGATTCATTCTCTATCGTATCCATTCAAGTATAATTATCATTTTATTATTTAAAAATAATGTTTAAGGACTTGATATAATTCTGTATATTAATAATATACAACCTATCCATGACAACCACGGCTTACGTAACAAAACATATAAAAGAAAATGAGTAAGTTAACACCCGAAACAATGATAATTCTAAGATATTATTAACAAAGAAATGTTAAAAGATCATATATGATATCATATGAATGCATATGATTATTGTATAATTTAATAACAATTATTTAACCATTATACAGGAGGTTAACCTACCCCCAACCAAGGAAAAGTACAAGGTAAGGGTTATTTCACAATCTCTTCATTATCCGAGGTTGTTTATATGTAATAATCTACTGGGATCTCTTTATCATCCACATCCATGTTTCTTAAAAATGTATTTCAAAACATTTTTACTATTTAAAAGAATATGGGTTAGAGTCATTTATACCCTTGTTTTACTTTTTATAAGAGTTTTATAAAGGAATCTTTCCGTCATTTTCCAAACAAGGCACTTTTAACCTTTTCGAAAAATTTAAGGTAAGAATGTCTTTTTATAACTTATACGGCGGGTGCGGCTATTTACCACCGTTATAAAATCTTCAAAGCTTCCCTTACAGGATTATAATAATATTTTCAAAGTAAATGTTTTATTTTATAATTATGTGACTTTTAAATGATTTCAAAATAAATATTTTAAGAATTTGTGAAAGGTACTCTTTATCAAGATCACAATTTTAAATGTTTTAAAGATTTATCTTTCTAAATCTTTTTAATTATTGTCCGTGTTTTCAAAATGATTTTAAGGATTTATTTATATGGGCATAAAGGTTTTGAAATGATATTTCATTTCAAAATTTTCAAAGTGGTATGGGACACTTTGATTCAAAAATCTTTTTTAAATTACTTCCTTTATAAATATGTGACTTTTCAATGATTTCGAGAAAAGAGATATTTCTCTCAAATAGTTTTGATTTCATCTATGTCAACATCCTTTGATGGATTTTAAGCTTATTTGAAGTTGATTTTTTATGATACAAAACTTTTGTATTGTATTGAAGGTTTTGTGATATGTTTTTACTGTGGATGTGTTATTTTTATACCATTTATGGTTTATGGAGAAAGTATTGACATTTCGTTTACTAGTTTTAATACGAATGTTTATGTTATGTTTAAACCTTTTCATATGGGAATGCATTGGACTTAGTAAGTGACGGGTGGAGCCCACTATAGCTCCTTGATGCATCGGTAGGTCTCATGAGACAAACTAGTGTCTTGGCACAAGGCCTTGAAAAAATATTATTTGTAGTCTTGGCACGAGGCCTTGGCTATGTGGTTATGATAGTCTTGAATTATGCATTCCATCATTATGAAAGTGGTTATTGATATTGCATGTGATTATTCGATTAGTAGAATATCCATGTGAATAAGTAAATGGCATTATTTAATTTTACTTTTTCCATAATGTGTTTAAGTTCAAGTTTAAAAGGCTTTTGTTTTAGTTATACATTGCCTTAAATTTTTATTCTTATCTATGAAAGTTTCTGCTATATTGTTATCCTTACTGGGCATTTGAGCTCACCCCTTTTCTATGTTTTATTTTTCCCAGGATGTGAAGAAGTAATTTATGAATGACCTATAGGGATAGTATGTGGGGATATGAGTGTGGAATATGGAGACAATATATTGTTGTAGCTTTTCACTTATTGATGTAATGTAAAACTTTATGAATATATCTAGTGTTTCCCAGGCTACTAAAACAATCGGTCTTTCGAGATTTGATCTTTCTCGTGATCATGCCAATGTTATGTAATAATGCACCGACTCTGGGTAACTGGGGTCGGGGCGTTACAGTTGGTATCAGAGGAAGTTTAGTACAAACCTTGGAAGCTAGATTTAGATAAACTCTGATTAGAGCACATAGATTTAAGATGGACTTTGAGGTTTAGTATAGAATAACTTCCTATAATTTTGGTATTGTAGAGATTTTGTGATTTTTCTGAGAATTAAATCCCTGTTTGGATACGAGCAGGTAGAGGCGGCTCTGGCACAGATGTACCTAGGGGTAAAACCCGAAAACACCGCTTTGAGATGGACTCGAACGCGAACTGGTGCACGACAATGGGCCTTGCTGCACTCTTGGTTACGACACTCCCGGGGGATATGCTTAGGATAATTCTCATTTTTTTACAAACCATTATGAAGGGTTTATGAGTATATACTTCCTCAAAGGAGAAATTTTTATGATTATGGATTATATCCATAAACTATTTAATTTATGTTATGTGTCTTACAAGTTTGGGATTAGGTATTGTTATTCATAAACTAATCTAGTGTATTCCATTGTTTAGAAATGACGCCCAGTAGAAGGAATGAGAACTCCAGCAATGCACATGATTCTAAGAGAAAGAAGTATCATATCTTTTATGGTCTTAAGCAAGAATTTATAAGAGAAATAATCTCCCATGTATTATCATCATATGAAGAAATAATATCATGTATTAATAAGATAGGTAAAGAGTTTACTGAGTCCTATGGCTTTGAAGGGAAGCAAGAGAAGAAAAGGATGGAAGAGAGAAAGATGGATAAAGGGAAGAGGGAAAAGAAGAATTTTACCATATGTGATAACTGTGGGAAGAAACACCCTGGAACTTGCCTGAAAAGAATGGGAGTTTGTTATAAGTGTGGAGGAAAACGGCACAAAGTACGTGACTGCAAGGGTAAGAAAATGGTTTCAAATGTACAATGCTTAATTTGCAAGGAGTTTGGACACTACGCGAACCTATGTCCCAGTCATCAGACTATGCCACAAATGATGCTATTAGATAATAATCAAGTTATGATACTACCACAGATGAAGAGGAATGATTAGAGTTATTGTGTTGATTATGTCATTTGAGTGTTGTATCAACAATGTACTTGTTATAATAATTATAGAGTATATAAGGATTGTACTGCAGTACTATTTCATTAAGGACTTGAGATTGTGTGGAACAAATAAAAGTGATGTAAAGACCCGTAAATTTCAAGGAAATTTTTTTCTTAATTTTCTTTGGAATTTTTTGAGAACGCAGTTTCTGATGGCACCTGATTCCGAGGCCCGGTGTGCGCGGAATCATTTTCCGAAGTTTGGCTCGGGTACGTTCAGTGAACGGACGAGCGGGTTTTTCTAACTTTTAAACCGGTGCTCGGAATTGAATTCTGAGGGCACCGATGGAATCGCAGCGCCGGTATTTTCTTAGAAACTCCTCTTCCGGAGTTGCGTTTTCTCGGGTGTGGTTTTTAATTTTTGGGCTTAAAGTTAAGAAATAAAATAAATTGCACGACAAACATTATTTTATTTCACTTAAGCCACTTGAAATCCACTTAAATATTCTTAAGCTGAGTTGTTGTGGATAGGGTGCTATCCAAAAATATCCTACCCCTTGGTAGGATATTTGTGGGGTGGGGCCCGCACGAGCCCCACCGTTTCTTTTCCGCTAAGTAACGCACCCGCGAAAACCCGTCATTATGAAAGTCAACAGACGCGTTTTCTTAAATTCTTAATGCACCAATTAATTGGGTGGTTTTATTCGTTGAATTAATTCTATGAATTAATTTATTCGTTTCTTAACCTGTTTGAAATCCGTTGGCGTAATAATAAAATAAGACCAACGCACGACTTCTGAAAAAATGCTAGTTGAGAGGTTTTGACAAGTTTTGTGCCTTCATCCTCCTTCGCGAAGAACGCGAAGAATGCGAAGACGCGAAGAACGCCATCACCCTCGGAGATTGATGACGCTTCATCCGAGACGTTCTTCCCCACTCCGATCCCCGATCACCAACTGCTTGAGGTAAGAGATTTCGGGTTTCTTTTAAAACTTCTTTGTGGTTTATAACAACACACAGATTTAATTATTTATAATTAAATCTGTTGTTTCTTGGTCCTTGGATTTCATCGACGCAATGCCGGATACCGCGACGACGCGATGATCCCCTCCTTCCGCGACGATCAAATCCGCGAAGAACGCGCGTGCGGCGACTTGACGAGGTAGGGTTTTTTTTTAATGTATTATACTCCGTGGATGTTCCGTTCAAAATGAAGAACCCGGTTCATAAGAACAATTTTAATTCATTAAAATTGTTTTGGTTATGTTTTCTATGTGTTGATTAATCCTCCCAACTGTTATCGCCTAACGCGGAGGGTGCGGGCCAAACGAACACGGCCCGACAACCCTCCGCAGTTCTTCGTTGTTGTACAGATTTGGTGGGCGACGACAAAACATGCCGCAAGGACGATCCGTTGTTTCCGTAGTGAAGAACGGGACCTGGGAGGAGTTTCGGCGCAGACAGGAAGGAAAACGGACCACCGGAGCAACTCCGGTGGCCCGTAAAAGCCACCGGCGGCGCCCCGGCTCACCGCCGGACAGGGCCGCCGCAGCTGAATCCGCGGCGGCGGCGGCCAGCAGACCTGCGGCCGCGCGGGTCCAGCTCACACGCATGGGACGCGGCAAAAGCCGCGTCCGTTGACTCCAGTGCAGCCCCATGTGGGCCACGACTCCTTCTTCCCGTTGGGGCAGCGCCACCCCGCAGCTGCCTCGCTCGGCCGAACAGAGCCGGGCCGGCCTGACCGGTCGGGCCGCGCCGAACCGGGTCCGACCCGGACCCGGGTCGGGTCGACCCGGTTCGGGCCGACCCAGGGGGGGTGGGGCCGGGTCGGTCCGGGCCCAGACCCCCTGTCTCTGGACGTTTTTGGTCTTTCGCCCATAACTTGAGCTACGGGCCTCCAAACGACATGCCGTCAGCAGCGATGCGATCCTTGGATCGAGATGGTCGTTTCGGTATATCGCACTCAAGGTTTCGGATTACTTTGAGTTCGGTCGGGATGGTTCGTACACGAAACCAACCGGGCCTTCGGAGCGGAAATGCTCATATCTTGAGCTTCAGACGTCCGATCGACATGCCGTCGACTTCGTTGAATTCCTTTAAGTGAGACAGATCTTTTGGCATACTCCGCCCGAGGTTTGGACGCAGGTGGAGTACGGTCGGGATGGTTTTGCCTTAAAAACCAACCGGGCCCCTGGGACGAAAAGGCCAATATCTCTCAGACCGGGCATCTGTTTGACGCGCCGTCTGCGACATTGAGTTCCTGTTGACGATACGGAACTTTTGGATACATCAACTTCAGACTTTGTGTCAAGTGATGTATCAGCCTCTTGGCTGGTGGAGCGGACCCTCCCGGATGAGCTTGCTGTGTGCAGGAACCCTAGAGCTGGCTGCGACTGCTACTGTGACTGCGACGACGACTGTGCAGAGATCCTCAGTGGACTGCGATGACGAATGTGCAGAGATCCTCAGTGGACTGCGACGACTACTGCACTCAGCGATCCTACGTGGATCAGTACTACAGATCCTGTGTGGATCTGATCATGTGTGGGTCAGCGCTCAGCGGTTCTGTGTGAGTCAGCGCCTACAGGTCCTGTGTGGGCCCGATCCTGTGTGGGTCTTTGCGGGGGTTAGTTACCTATCGATCCTTTGTGGGTCAGATCCGTTGTGGGTCATTGCGGGGGTTAGTACCTATCGATACTTCGTGGGTCCGACGGCTTAGATGGATCAGTGATCATCTCTATCGTCATTTGAAGAAGTATACCTGTGTGAGCTGAAAACCCTGTTTGCTTTCCTTTGTGGATTGTGTTGAGCTATCCTATGTGGATTTCACGTTTTGCTTTCCTATGTGGACTGGTTTGTACTTGAGCTAAAATGTTGGAGCCGAGCGAGAATTGGTGACTTAGGTATATGTATGGGCATATACCTAAGCAGTGTCGGATGTTACTTCGTGATTGTATCTTTCCTTTGTGGTTTATCCTTTGTGGATTATGGGAGACCTTCGGGGGTCTCGAGGTCCCTACTGAGTAGCTTATACTCACCCCTACACGGGCTATGCCCGCACTTCGTTGTGTTGGTTGCAGACGACGGACAGCGCTGATCGTGGTGGAGGCTTGCGGAGCAGGACTGTACCTGGAGGTGGACCACTGGGCGAGACGTACTCGGAGCGGTCAAGTGGACCGAGGAGCAGTGGAGGCTATCTGTACCCACCCTTCAGGTGGGACTTCCAGAGGATGGCTCGACGCTGCGGCTTTTCTTTTCAGTTGCTGTTTTTCCCTTCAGTTGTACTTTACAGTTGGGCTTGTATTTCCGGCCCCTTTTACTTTCAGCACAGCTTGTTATAGTTTTTACTTAGTGTTTACTCTTTCCGCTTGCTTACTCTGTGGTGGTTGTTTACATTACAAGGAAATGCCTTCCATGTTTATCGGAATTTACGCCTTGGTGCTAGTCGCCAGCCCCTGGCCTATGGAAGACGGGCTTAGGGTAGTCACGGCACGGGCCCCGAGGACGGGTCGTGACAAATTGGTATCAAAGGTGGTCAGTTCTACCGCAGAATCTGATCTTTTTCTATGTGAAGCAATAGTGTTTATCATATTTAGTGTGGTTATCAGTCCAGGGAGTCCAGTGTTGGTGCGGAGGCCGACGTATCCATACACCAGGACCCTGACTTCTGATTTCTGACTTAATGCACGAAAACATTGATTGCATGTGTGTTTCAAGTTTTATTTGTGATTACTTCATATCAGCTCACCAGGTATACTGTTTTGATAGTGGTGCACCTGTTTTCTTTTCAGGATGGCCCCACGACGGCAACCAGCTAGGGTTCCAAGAGTGGTACATGATGACAGCCCGCCGAGCGATGAGGTCTCGGTACAGGGCCCTTTGACGGCGGAGGCACCGACGGTACCTCTACCCGCCGAGCCACCGATGCTTCCAGCCCCAGCCGCCGACGATGCACGTCACCTTGGAGCTCTGCATGAGTTTCATCACTAGCGACCACCTAGGTTCCGCGGGGAGATGGACCCCCAGGTAGCCGAGGACTGGCTGGAGTCAGTTGTACGAGTTTTCAGACTAGTGAGGACACCAGCATACCCCATGGTGATCCTCGCAGCGAGTCTACTGCATGCAGCAGCAGAACGATGGTGGAGCTTGATGCTCCAGGTGCACGATGAGGCCACTCTCATCTGGATAGACTTTGAGGGCCTCTTCCGCTCAGAGATCGTCCTGACCACCCTCCGTGCGGTGCGCATCCAGGAGCTTCTTCAGCTGCGGCAGGGCATCTTGACGGTCGCCCAGTACTCGGTGAGATTCATCGATCTCTCGCGCTACTCGACCGACATGGTACGGGACCCGTTCTTCCGGGCCCAAACCTTTGAGCAGGGATTGAGACACGAGATCAGGGCATCACTGATCTCCCTCAGCATCCCGACCCAGGCAGGAGTACTGGAGCGAGCCCTTTTGATCGAGAGATTCCTCACTGAGACTTCTCCAGCGGTGAGACCTACCGCGAGGCGGCACGTAGCAGAGTCTTCCACAGCAGCCAGTCGGCGGATGACTCAGGGGTCCAGGCAGACCAGACCCTCTCGCAGATGACCTCAGGACACTGGATCAGCTGTGCGGGGCACACATCGTGGAGCCAGTCTTTCGAGAGGCAGGCAGTGCTACACTTGCGGCGGGCAGGGTCACATGGCTCGTGACTGCCCGACCCACCGTGCCGAGGAGCAGCAGACGGTTGAGGGGCCACCCAGGAAGAGGAAGAGGTTCGACCGTGGCAGTCCGCAGGGAGGAGGCAGACGAGGCAGAGGAGCTGGCCGAGCAGCAGGTGGTGGGAGACGCTTTGAGGCTCTACCACCACCACCACCAGGATGCCCGCCCCGACCACAGGGAGCTGGCGGGCAGAGACAGGCACAACTCCAGGAAGCGGAGGCCTATGACCACGGCGTGCCCGAGATGATTTGAGGTACGATCTGTGTCTATTCTACCCTTGCTGTAGTTCTTATAGACACAGGAGTGAGTCACTCTTTCACAGCCGCTGCCCTTGTTCGGAGCTCGGAGATTCCGACAGAGCCGTTGGCTCGATCCTTACGGCTAGAGACTCCTACGGGAGCAGACTCGACGATTACGCACTGGTGCCGGCAGTGTGAGCTTACTTTAGGAGGCGAGAGCTTCGGCTGGGATCTTCTTATAGCAGCGTCGAGGCCTTATGACGTCATCTTGGGCATGGATTGGTTATCTACAGTTCAAGCTCAGATTGACTGCATTAGGCGCAAGGTGCGATGTGTACGCACCGACAGGGGCAGGTTCACCTTCACCGGCGAGAAGGGAGCCTTCGCAGTACAGGATGGACTACCGCAGAGGAGAGGACATCCCATCACTCATTAGTTGGCTAGCCTCATCCTAGGATCAGTTGATGTGCAGAGTCCTAGTTTTCCTGCAGTGGTGGATCAGTACGCGGACGTCTTTCTCGACGACGTTCCAGGACTACCTACTCACAGATAGGTAGACTTTCACATTGATCTATACCCCGGGACAACCCCGATATCGACCCCAGCATATCGGATGGCCCCCGCCGAGCTTCGAGAGCTACGAGTATAGTTGGAGGACTTGCAGGGAAAGGGTTCCATCCGACCCAGCGTTTCACCCTGGGCTTCCCCGATTTTGTTCGCCAAGAAGGCGGACAGGATCTTGCGACTGTGTGTCGACTATCGTCGCCTGAACCAGGTGACAGTGAGGAACAAGTATCCGCTACCGAGGATTGATGACTTCTTCGATCAGCTCAAGGGAGCACGGTGGTTTTTGAAGATAGACCTCAGGTTAGGCTATCATCAGCTCAGAGTTCGAGACGAGGACGTGCAGAAGACGGCCTTCAAGTGTCGGTATGGCCACTATGAGTTCTTGGTTATGCCATTCGGCGTAACCAATGCTCCAGCGGTGTTCATGGGCCTCATGAATAGGATCTTTCAGCCATACCTCGATCAATTTGTCGTGGTCTTCATCGATGACATTTTGATTTACTCGACGACTGAGGAGGAGCACGCCTACCACTTACGTGTTATACTAGACACACTCCGAGAGCACCAGCTTTATGGAAAGCTCCCGAAGTGTCAGTTCTAGATACATGAGGTCCACTTCTTGGGGCACGTCATTTCTGAGGCGGGAGTTGCAGTGGATCCTACGAAGATTGAGGCGGTGCTAGCT
The DNA here is from genome assembly GCA_963277665.1 of Viscum album. Taxonomy (NCBI): domain Eukaryota; kingdom Viridiplantae; phylum Streptophyta; class Magnoliopsida; order Santalales; family Viscaceae; genus Viscum; species Viscum album. The sequence goes on along the minus strand of OY728143.1, from coordinate 1,662,925,491 downwards.
TGGGAGCCACCCAGGAGCGTGACTGAGGTGCGGAGTTTCTTGGGACTAGCTGGATACTACCAGAGATTCGTGTCAGACTTCTCTAGATTTGCGGCACCACTCTCAGCTTTTAAGAAGAAGGGGAAACCCTTCGTGTGGTTAGACAGATGTCAGCAGAGCTTCCAGGAGCTGAGATAGAGATTGACCAGCGCCCCTATCTTGAGGTTGCCTGAGGAGGGAGTAGGGTACGTAGTCTACTACGATGAATTAGGGACCGGACACGGATGTGTCCTGATGCGGGAGTGGGCATTGATCGCCTACGGATCACGACAGTTGAGGCCGCATGAGAAGAACTACGCTACTCATGACCTGGAGTTAGCAGCATTGGTCTTCGCTCTGAAGACATGGCGACACTATCTGATGGGTGAGCACTTTACAGGCTTTTCTGACCACCAGAGTCTCAGGTACATCTTCTCGCAGAAGGACCTGAACCTGAGACAGCGGCGATGGCTCGAGTTCCTCCAGGACTATGACTTTGAGATAGTCTATACTCTTGGGAAGGGGAACGTGGTAGCCGATGCTCTCAGCAGGAGGATGGGAATTCAGCTACTTGAGGAGGCGACAGAGCAGCTAGCCGCTTTGTAGATATCCTTCGTGGATAGAGATGGAGCAGCCTTTATTCAGTCTCTCACAGTCAATCCTCCGCTACTACAGCGGGTTAGAGAGGCACAGTGTGGGGACGCCGACTATGAGACGCGGCGTGCGCAGTTATCCTCAGGATGGGCACCTGATGGCTTCTCCTTTGGAGCAGAGCACGACATCCTTTTCAGAGGATGTACCTTGGTACCAGTCGCTTTACGAGAGGAGGTGCTGAGAGAGTTTCACACTTCTCCTTTGACGGTACATCCTGGGGTGGCAAATATGTACCGGGACCTGAGACGACAGCACTAGTGGCCGGGCATGAAGAAGGCTGTGGCAGAGTTCGTTTCTCGATGCCTCACCTGCCAGCAGGTGAAGGCAGAGCATCAGGTACCAGCAGGCTTGGTACAGCCCTTGGAGGTCCCAGAGTGGAAGTGGGACGGGATATCTATGGACTTCGTGACTGGACTTCCACGCACTTCCAGAGGTCACGACTCCATTTGGGTGATTGTTGACTGACTCACCAAGTCGGCACACTTCTTACCCATCAGAGAGCAGGGCTCAGTGGAGAGCTTGGGGCGTCTCTACATTCAGAAGATTGTATGGCTTCACGGAGTGCCATCATCTATCGTCTCCGATCGAGACGCTCTCTTTACTTCCCAGCTTTGGAAGGGGTTGCAAGAGGCGTTCGGGACGCGGCTATGTCTGAGCACCGCCTTTCACCCTCAGACGGATGGTCAGACGGAGAGGACCATTCAGACTCTCGAGGACATGCTCCACGCATGTGTCCTCGACTTTGGTCATAGCTGGGAGGACCACCTACCCTTGGTGTAGTTCGCGTACAACAACAGCTACCACTCCACCATCGGGATGGAACCATATGAGGCATTGTACGGAAGACTTTTCAGATCCCCTTTGTGCTGGACAGACCCTGGGGAGTCAGCACTTGTGGGACCAGAGATGGTCTGGGCCACGACAGAGAAGGTCTAGGTCATCCAGGAGCGGATGAGGACATCTCAGAGCCGGCAGAAGTCTTATGCTGACAGGAGGCGGAGGCCACTAGAGTTCGAGGATGGTGACCACGTCTTCTTGCGTGTCTCACCTCGACGTGGATTACGGAGATTTGGCCGAGGCGGCAAGTTGTCTCCACGCTTCATCGGACCTTTCCAGGTCCTCAGCAGGATTGGCGAGGTGGCTTATCTCCTGGCTCTACCACCTCAGTTGCACCGGGTGCATGACATCTTCCATGTATCTCAGCTGAGGAGGTACGTGCATGACCTGATGCATATCATTGACTATGGGGAGCTGGACGTTGATGATGGGGTGACTTTTGCAGATGTCCCGGTGGAGATCGAGGATCGACAGGAGTGGGTCCTATGTGGATGATCGATTCCTCTAGTGCGCATCAGATGGCAGTATGAGAACCTCCAGGAGAGCACTTGGGAGCGGGAGGCTCAGATGCGTGCTCAGTACCCACATTTGTTTCCCTAGTTTATGATGTATCTTTACAAGACGTAAAGCCCTGAGGTGGGAGTAATGTAAAGACCCGTAAATTTCAAGGAAATTTTTTTCTTAATTTTCTTTGGAATTTTTCGAGAACGCAGTTTCTAACGGCGCCTGATTCCGAGGCCCGGTGTGCCCGGAATCATTTTCCAAAGTTTGGCTCGGGTACGTTCAGTGAACGGACGAGCGGGTTTTTCTAACTTTTAAACCGGTGCTCGGAATCGAATTCTGAGGGCACTGATGGAATCGCAGCACCGATATTTGCTTAGAAACGCCTCTTCCGGAGTTGCGTTTGCTCGGGTGTGGTTTTTAATTTTTGGGCTTAACGTTAAGAAATAAAATAAATTGTACGAAAAAATTTATTTTATTTCACTTAAGCCACTTGAAAGCCACTTAAAGCTGCTTAAGCTGAGTTGTTGCGGATAGGGTGCTATCCAAAAATATCCTACCCCTTGGTAGGATATTTGTGGGGTGGGGCCCGCACGAGCCCCACCGTTTCTTTTCCGCTAAGTAACGCACCCGCAAAAACCCGTCATTATGAAAGTCAACTGACGCGTTTTCTTAAATTCTTAACGCACCAATTAATTGGGCAATTTTATTCGTTGAATTAATTCTATGAATTAATTGATTCGTTTCTTAACCTGTTTGAAATCCTTTGGCGTAATAATAAAATAAGACCAACGCACGACTTCTGGAAAAATGCTTGTTGAGAGGTTTTGACAAGTTTTGTGCCTTCATCCTCCTTCGCGAAGAATGCGAAGAACGCGAAGAACGCCATCACCCTCTGAGATTGACGACGCTTCATCCGAGACGTTCTTCCCCACTCCGATCCCCGATCACCAACTTCTTGAGGTAAGAGATTTCGGGTTTCTTTTAAAACTTCTTTGTGGTTTATAACAACACACGAATTTAATTATTTATAATTAAATCTGTTGTTTCTTGGTCCTCGGAGTTCGTCGACGCAACGCTGGATACCGCAACGACGCGACGATCCCCTCCTTCCGCGATGATCAAATCCGCGAAGAACGTGCGTGCGACGACTTGACGTGGTAGGGGTTTTTTTGAATGTATTATACTCCATGGATGTTCTGTTCAAAATGAAGAACCCGATTCATAAGAACAATTTTAATTCATTAAAATTATTTTGGTTATGTTTTCTATGTGTTGATTAATCCTCCCAACTGTTATCGCCTAACGCGGAGGGTGCGGGCCAAACAAACACGGCCCGACAACCCTTCGCAGTTCTTCGTTGTTGTGCGGATTTGGCGGGCGATGACAAAACAAGCCGCATGGATGATCCGTTGTTTCCGCAGTGAAGAACGGGACCCGGGAGGAGTTTCGGCGCAGACGGGAAGGAAAACGGACCACCAAAGCAACTTCGGTGGCCCGCGGAAGCCACCGGCGGCGGCGGCCAGCGGACCCCCAGCCGCGCGGGTCCGGATCACACACACGGGACGCGGAAAAAGCCACGTCCGTTGAGTCCAGCGCGACCCCACGTGGGCCGCGACTCCTTCTTCCCGCGGGGGCAGCGCCACCCCGCAGCTGCCTCGCTCGGCCGCTCGGCCGAGCCGAGCCGGCCCGGGCCGACCGGCCGGGCCACGCCCTGGCCGGACTGGGCCGCGCCGAACCGGGTCCGACCCGGACCCGGGTCGGGTCGACCCGATTCGGGCCGACCCAGGGGGGATTGGGCCGGGTCGGTCCGGGCCCAGACCCCCTGTCTCCGGACGTTTTCGGTCTTTCGCTCATAACTTGAGCTAAGGGCCTCCGAACGACGCGCCGTCAGTGGAGATGCGATCCTTGGATCGAGACAGTCGTTTCGGTATATCGCACTCAAGCTTTTGGATTACTTTGAGTTCGGCCGGGATGGTTCGTACACGAAACCAACTGGGCCTTCAGAGCGGAAACACTCATATCTTGAGCTTCAGACGTCCGATCGACGTGCCGTCGACTTCGTTGAATTCCTCTAAGTGAGACGGATCTTTTGGCATACTACGCCCGAGGTTTGGACGTAGGTGGAGTACAGTCGGGTTGGTTTTTCCTTAAAAACCAACCGGGCCCCTAGGACGAAAAAACCAATATCTCTCAGACCGGGCATCCGTTTGACGCGCCATCTGTGACGTTGAGTTCCTGTTGACGATACGGAACCTTTGGATACATCAACTTTGGACTTTGTGTCAGTTGATGTATCAGCCTCTCGGCTCGTGGAGAGGACCCTCCCGAATGAGCTTGCTGTGTGCGGGAACCCTAGAGCTGGCTGCGACAGCTACTGTGACTGCGACGACGACTGTGCAGAGATCCTCAGTGGACTGCGACGACGACTGTGCAGAGATCCTCAGTGGACTGCGACGACTACTGCACTCAACGATCCTATGTGGATCAGTGCTACAGATCCTGTGTGGATCTGATCCTGTGTGGGTCAGTGCTCAGCAGTTCTGTGTGAGCCAGCGCCTACAGGTCCTGTGTGGGCCTGATCCTGTGTGGGTCTTTGCGGGGGTTAGTTACCTATCGATCCTTTGTGGGTCAGATCCTTTGTGGGTCATTGCGGGGGTTAGTACCTATCGATCCTTCATGGGTCCGACGACTTAGATGGATCAGTGATCATCTCTATCGTCATTTGAAGAAGTATACCTGTGTGAGCTGAAAACCCTGTTTTCTTTCCTTTGTGGATTGTGTTGAGCTATCCTGTGTGGATTTCACGTTTTGCTTTCCTGTGTGGACTGAGTTGTACTTGAGCTCAGATGTTGGAGCCGAGCGAGAATTGATGACTTAGGTATATGTATGGGCATATACCTAAGCAGTGTCGGATGTTACTTCGTGATTGTATATTTCCTTTGTGGTTTATCCTTTGTGGATTCTGGGAGACCTTAGGGGGTCTCGGGGTCCCTACTGAGTAGCTTATACTCACCCCTGCACGGGCTATGCCCGCACTTCATTGTGTTGGTTGCAGATGACGGACAGCGCTGATCGTGGTGGAGGCTTGCGGAGCAGGAATGTACCTGGAGGTGGACCACTGGGCGAGACGTACTCGGAGCGCTCAGGTGGACCGAGGAGCAGTGGAGGCTATATGTACCCACCCTTCAGGTGGGACTTCCAGAGGACAGCTCGATGCTGCGGCTTTTCTTTTCAGTTGTTGTTTTTCCCTTCAGTTGTACTTTACAGTTGGGCTTGTATTTTCGGCCCCTTTTACTTTCAGCACAACTTGTTACAGTTTTTACTTAGTGTTTACTCTTTCCGCTTGCTTACTCTGTGGTGGTTGTTTACTTTACAAGGCAATTCCTTCCCTGTTTATCGGAATTTACGCCGTGGTGCTAGTCGCCATCCCCTGGCCTATGGAAGGCGGACTTGGGGTAGTCATGGCACGGGCCCCGAGGACGGGTCGTGACAAGTGACTCAATAGCAGGATAAATTTTTGGAAGATATATGGTTGAGATAAGGATAAACCATAATATAGCTCTGATACCGAGGTAGTGATTTTGGAATAATACATGATTGATTTGGATAAATTATATTGGATATTCATGACTACTTTGAAACTGATTAATGATTTGTATATTCCATCATTGTTGGGGTTTAAAACATTTTTGTATTGAAGGAGTATATCTATTATTCTTTAAGGAATAAGGGATCATGAATGTAATCAATAAGGTTTTATGGTAATTCAGGATGTTGCAGTGTTTTAAAAGAATACATGATGAAGGTGTTAACATGTTATTACGCGGAGAAAAGGATCTTTATTGTGTTTACCTTCCTTATAAATTTTGGACTGAAGTATTTTGGATAGTTCTAGTTTGGATTATTTTGGATTTCCATAAAAGGACAACCCGGAGGTCGGGCGGCAACTCGTCGCATCCGGCAATGCCGCGAGACTTGAACCCACAACCGATGGGCGACAAGGGTGTATCACCTACCACTGACCCATGTGATGTCCGTGATTAAATAATGTAGTTTTTTTTAAAAGATCTGGTAGATGAATTATAAATTCGTTTTTTTGGAACCCTATACGAATAGGATAAATAGAATATTTTTTATGTTATATTATCTTTTAGAGTGAAAGATGAGTTTGTGGTAGAAATTAGTTAAAGGATGGAACTCTACTTGTCAAGAATATATTTTTCTTCTTCTCTTATTCTATAAAGAAATTAATTCTTATACTTTATTTAAGGAATCCTAAAACCAAAAATGTGTTATCCTAATACCCTATGTTTTGTTGAACCGATGGTATTTCAAATCATCATAGATTGATGAATTTAAGAACATAAATTTTACAATTTTTTGTGATTGATGACCTAAATCACTACCTATAAATATTTACATTTTTCCTCCAATTATATGTCTCTAATTGCCACCAATGTTCTCCTAATCGAGATCATAATTTGGTGGTGACCCTTTCATTTCTCTTTTCCTCATATTAAAACTAAATTTTAGTAACCCAATTTCCGATGTGGATTTTCCCACAAAGATATTTTCTATTTTCAACCTTTTATTTTCGAATAACAATTTCAAATTGCGAGGATGCAATTTATTGAAGGAGAGGAGAATGTAACACCCAAGATTTCATAGTGTGTTATTTCTTCAAAATAATTCAATAACTTGCACTACACGAAACACCGAGTTCAAGCACACCATGACTTACCAAACAAGTTGTTCAAAAGAGGTTATGAATAGTATTAACTAAATTTTAAACTTTATATAATCCTTATAATTTTAGAATCCATATTATGAGTTTCTTAGACATAATGTAAGAACAAATTCATTTTCAGTATTGCACTTTTACCAAATTTTAATAGTGAACCCTTTTTAAATAAAATATTTTAAACTTTTTGACTAAATGGGGACATCAAAAAATTAAAATGAAACATCCCAAGATTCCATGGTACGTTTTCCTTTGAATAATACAGTAGCGTGTGTTGTACGCAACTTCGAATTCTAACACACACCACAACCAATCAAACCAGCCGTTATGAATAGTAATACCTAATTTTTGAAATTATATATATTTTATATTTCAAAATGGACTTCATTTTTGTATTCGGAATATCGAATTTATCCTAGGGTGAAATTTTGGAACTTTTCGGATAACACTTATATTTTGATGAATAGTGAAAATTACTAAATTTTAATTAAAAATAACTTTTTTAATCAAAATAATTTATATTGATAAATTATGAATTTGTGTGGTTTTAAATTATATTTAGAATTTATTTTTACCATTTAATATAATTTTGGTCATTGTACATAATTTTACAATTAAACCGGACATAAACAAGTGTCAATCTTTTGATAGTTATTATCTCTTAAAAACACGCTTTTTGTTTTAACAACGGGAATTAATTTTAAATTAATTTCTGCCACTTCTGTGTTTTGAATTTGGAAAAATGGATTCCATATTTAGAATCAGGATGTTCATATTGTGTAAATAGGTAACTTTTATTTTTAGACATTTTGAATAATTACTGCGGTAAATATTTTATTTACCATGGTTAAAGGTAAATCCGGTAAATAAGGGTTAAAAAATAATATTATAATAATACTAAATTACCCTAAAACATGTCCTAAACTTATTGGTGGATACTTTTCTGACCATGGGCATCTTTGGGTTGATTTTGGGACCCCATGGAGCCACTTGTAGGTGATAGGGACACTTTATTTTAATTAAGTTAAAATAAGTACAAAAATGACATAAGCATATATCTTTTAGAAAAATAATTTTTACATAGGGTTATATATGTTTTATTTTCAACTATAAATATTCATTATAAAGCTAAAATGATTTCCTACATAATGATATTTTATTTATAATTTTTAGACATTAAATAATTTAATTTATTTATGACACAATGATGATGCAGTAATTACCATAATAGTGAAAAATTAAAATAATTGATATTATAAATACCCAAATAAATATAATTTGAGACTTTTATTGAATTAAAATAATTTTATAGGTTAATATGACATATTAGGATTGATTTAATTTACTCTTTTAGAAGTAATCATTCTGTTATGAGTTTCAAAAAAATCAATTATTGAATAGTGTCAAAATTGACATAAAAGAGTTTTTTAAAACAAATATTATATTATTAATTGATATTAAATTCCTAAAAATCTAAGGTTCGGCAAAGAGACTTATATCATGATAGGTGTATCATTAATGGACCACTTGGGGGTCGCTTGTATGTATATGGTAAGTTTATTAACCATATAATATAAAAATACAAAGAGACATTGTAAAATTGAAACTAATTAACTTAGAGTTAATACTTAAAGATAAGGTTAATATAGTAACCCAAACCTATCTAAATTCTATTGGTTGAATGGTTTTCGACCCATACCCACCTTAAAATTTAAATAATCAACTTTGGATCCATTAGAAACCGAATATTAATTTATTATAAATTAATATTTCTAGCTTTTCCAAAGGTGCCCCTCACCCCTCTTATAAAAGGTCACTCCCCCTTCTCATTACTTCACACCATCAAAGCATTTTGGTTCAGCCAAACCATGCCCAAATACTCTCTCAACTTCCCTCACTACAACCTAGAGGCCTTAGTTTGATCAGAAAGCCAACCTAAGGAGCCCTTTTGATCAAATCAAAAGGAAGAACCCGAAGAAGAGGTAATGTTTTCACCACCCTTTTTCAAATTCATTTCTTCTTCAACTTCTTCTTTCTTTGTTATTCCCATTCTAAAATAATTAATCCAGTATCTCCTATATAATAATATTATTATAAATATTGTACAACCATATTCAGTATTCTATCCACCCTTTGAATAACATGTCACCATACGTGCGTACGCACGACTTACCGTCTCCACGTCGTGGTGTAATTGTTATTCAATAAATTATTATTTTGGATGGGTATAATAATGATGTGTAATTCATGTAAATAATAAATATTACATGATAAGTATTGTGTATATATGATATACCACCCAATTATATATTATTTTAATATCAAAAGAATGATATTGTCGCTCGTGTGTACGTACGGACTACCGTCTCCACGAACGTGATGAGATTCATTCTCTATCGTATCCATTCAAGTATAATTATCATTTGATGATTTAAAAATAATGTTTAAGGACTTGATATCATTCTGTATATTAATAATATACAACCTATCCATGACAACCACGACTTACATAACAAAACATATAAAAGAAAATGAGTAAGTTAACACCCGAAACAACGATAATTCTAAGATATTATTAACAAAGCAATGTTAAAAGATCATATATGATATCATATGAATGTATATGATTCTTGTATAATTTAATAACAATTATTTCACCATTATAAAGGAGGTTAACCTACCCCCAACCAAGGAAAATTACAAGGTAAGGGTTATTTTACAATCTCTTCATTATCCGAGGTTGTTTATATGTAATAATATACTGGGATCTCTTTATCATCCACATCCATGTTTCTTAAAAATATATTTCAAAACATTTTTACTATTTAAAAGAATATGGGTTAGAGTCATTTATACCCTTGTTTGACTTTTTATAAGAGTTTTATAAAGGAATCTTTCCGTCGTTTTCCAAACAAGGCACTTTTAACCTTTTCGACAAATTTAAGGTAAGAATGTCTTTTTTTAACTTATACGGCGGGTGCAGCTATTTAACACCGTTATAAAATTGTTAAAGCTTCCCTTACAATATTATAAGAATATTTTGAAAGTAAATGTTTTATTTTATAATTATGTGACTTTTAAATGATTTCAAAATGAATATTTTAAAATTTTGTGAAAGGTAATCTTTATCAAGATCATAATTTTAAATGTTTTAAAGATTTATCTTTATAAATCTTTTTAATTAATGTCCATGTTTTCAAAATGATTTTAAGGATTTATTTATATGGACATGAAGGTTTTTAAATGATATTTATTTTCAAAAGTTTCAAAGTGGTATGGGAAATTTTAATTCAAAAATATTTTTTAAATTACTTCCTTTATAAATGTGTGACTTTTCAATGATTTTGAGAAAAGAGATATTTCTCTCAAATAGTTTTGATTTCATCTATGTCAACATCCTTTGATGGATTTTAAGCTTATTTGAAGTTTATTTATTATGATACAAAATTTTTGTATTGTATTGAAGGTTTGGTGGTATGTTTTTACTGTGGATGTGTTATTTTTATACCATTCATGGTTTATGGAGAAAGTATTGACATTTAGTATGCTAGTTTTAATACGGATGTTTATCTTATGTTTAAACCTTTTCATATGGGAATTCATTGGACTTAGTAAGTGATGGGTGGAGCCCGCTATAACTCCTCGATGCATCGTTAGGTCTCATGAGGCAAACTAGTGTCTTGGAACAAGGCCTTGAAAAAATCTTATTTGTAGTCTTGGCACGAGGCCTTGGCTATGTGGTTATGATAGTCTGGAATTATGCATTCCATCATTATGAAAGTGGTTATTGATATTGTATGTGATTATTTGATTATTAGAATATCCATGTGAATAAGTAAATGGCATTATTTCATTTTACTTTTTCCATACTATGTTGAATTTCAAGTTTAAAAGGCTTTTGTTTTAGTTATACATTGCCTTAAATTTTTATTCTTATCTATGAAATTTTACGCTATATTGTTATCCTTACTGGGCATTTGAGCTCACCCCTTTTCTATGTTTTATTTTTCCCAGGATGTGAAGAAGTAATTTATGAATGACCTATAGGGATAGTATGTGGGGATATGAGTGTGGAATATGGAGACAATATATTGTTGTAGCTTTTCACTTATTAATGTAATGTAAAACTTTATGAATATATCTAGTGTTTCCAAGTCTAATAAACCAATTGGTATTTCGAGATTTGATCTATCTCGTGATCATGCTAATGTTATGTAATAATGCACGGACTCTGGGTAACTGGGGTCGGGGCGTTACAGCTTATGAAACACTGGCGAGCCTGTAATGGGTACTCCTTTATGTGATCATAGGATTAAGACTTCTGATAGCTTGAGCTGTAGTCAACTTAGGTGTGGAAGCAGACTGACCAGAGGCAGGTAGGGCTGGTGGTACAATAATAGGGGTACTATCCACATACAGAAAGGGCAGTAAGAGATTCCTAAAATCCATGATAATACCTCCCCTATCTCCATGGCAGAGATGAAATCATCTTTGTTATCTATAAATTTGTCCAAAGCAGGGGTCAACTCCCAGAGCTTACTAACTTGTTCTTTGAAGGCTTGAGTAACTGGAGGAAGTTTCAGGTTTTCAAACAGCAGCTTGAAATGATTTGTCAGCTTATTCTTGGTGTACACTCTCTAGAAACAGTTAACAATTTTGTGTTTGATTTCCTTCAGGGCTACAGTAGCATCTCTTATATAGTCCTGAACGATTTTTCTGATATCCCTGGTGGTAGTAATCGCCTGAGAATCAGATGAGCTACTGGCACTAACTTGACCAAGTTTTTCTTTCAGTACAGACCTAAACTGTTCAACATCAACTGAAACTCCGGAGGTTCCAAGAGGTTTTACAATAGAATCTACTGTTTCTTTCAAGGATTGTGTCAAACTACTTATCAAATTTTTCACAACAAGATCTTGAGTACTGAAATTCATTTTTATGGTTTTCTTAAAATCTTCAAACACATCCACAAACTATTTCACTACACCTCGAATGTAGTTGAAGTCATTATCAACTTGAGATTTAGAACTCATGAAGGTGTCAAATGAAGAAATATATTGCTTCAATGAATCAACAATCTCTATCAAAATTTTAACTTTATTTTGACATTATTTTACTTCATCCATCACTTCTGTCACAAAATTTGACATAACACTTCCCAGAGAAGATACCAAAGAACTTTACATCTTAATTAGATCTTCAGCAAAACAAGTTTTCAATTCAGATTTTAGTGCCTCAAGATCCCCTTTTCTCACAATGTCTTCAGGAAGAGCTAGAGGAGCTACTAGTTGAGCAGTAACTTCCTCTGAGAAAATATCATAAGACACAAGATGCCTTCTAATGGGTGTATCATCATCAGAATCAATATAGTATTGTCCCAATAAAACAAATCCTGGATCCACACACCAATATTCCACTTCATAGGTCACAGAAACTGATCTTATCCTTACAATTTGCTCTTCCTCAACCTGAGATTCCATCACTATATCTGCAGCAGTAGCAACAACATTGGGTACTTCCTATTTAAAAGAGTCATCTCCAACCAAATTCATATCCAAACCAGGTTGCACAGGCTGGGGTATGTCAGCAATAGGTACTGGTCTGTCTACTTCAGGAATCTCCTCAACAGGCATAATAGAGTTCTCAATCAGAGGACTGAGACTCAAACATGTACTTCCATTCTCAGATACTTCTTCCTCTTCATCATCACTACTATTGGAATTTGGAGATGTCTCCCTATCATCTGATCTAGGAAGGTCTTCCTCATTTACAAATATTTCTTCAACCGTTTCTCCTTGAACTTCTTCCCTTCCAGGTAGGGTCATGGGTGAACTTTCCTTTCCACATGATACCTTTTCAACAACTGGTCTTGGTGGAAAATCAGGATCCCCTCCATCTTCTATAGAGGTATCCTCCTTAGCATCATCATCACTGTATTGAGGTTCTTCCTCATCAGGTCGTAGACCTGGATCTATCTTATCTCTTGGCCGAATTGGATGCTCAACAGGGTTAAATTTATCATAAATTTTCTCATCATAATTTACCAGTTCCCTTTTCCATGGGTTCTATCCAATCTTCATGTACTTACAAACTATTTTTCTAATACAAAAGTGGTATCTTACAACCACTATCTCATCCTGAGACTCAGCGACACCTTTTACCTTGATCATCAAAGAGATTAGCTTTTCAAAGAATAGAGCATTTGTTTTTGATTTTGGCCTGGTCATATCTTCAATTTGAATCATCAGAAGCCTACACAAATTCACTTTGACACCATGCCTTAGAAGATATAACAATAATATATCTTGGAATCCGAGGTTTGTAAAATCACCTCTTATGGGACTTAACACATGCTGGATAAATTTGAATAACAACTGGTTTTCTCCATCCATTTTTGTAGCAACAAATTTTCTTTGTGTGCCATCTCCAGTGAGCTCTTCCTAAAGCAGTTTCATACTCAAAAATATCGCTAGTGGGAGGTACTGACTTTGAGAAATATCCAAACTCACCCTCATGTGGAACTTTCAAGCACTCATCCCATTCAATGGAAGAAAAAGATATTATCTTGTCATTCACTATTGATTCCATTCTGTTCTCACTTTCAGATTTCTCAAAACAAACAAAATTATAGAATTCCTTTACCAATTTCACATAATAAGGACCATTGTTATTTGCAAAACATTCGAGCTACCATTGTTCCTCCAAAATTATTAGAATCAGAGATTTTCTAGGAAGGATCCATTCTACACATAGTTCTTTCTCGATTATGATATTTCTATCCAGTAAGTGCAGGTTCATTGCACTCTTCTCATGACTTGTTCCACTTCCACTACTTTTAGATGCTTCTTTCTGCCTCCTTTCATTCGACGCATCACCTTCATCTTTGACTGCTATCCTTTTTACTCTTTCCATTTCCGAAATGAAGAACTTCGGTTTTGCAAGAAATGAGGGGGTTTGAGAAGTAAGGTTTGAAGAGAAGAGAGTTTGCGGTGGATTGAAATGTTACTTAGACTTAATTTTTATCATTTAGGAATCGAGATGTAATAAAAATAAATACATTAAAAATAATAAAGGTTTCTATTAAAAACACGAAATCCATAAAGTACAAAATATATCAGTGATAACTACCGGTGAGAATCCTAATAGTGATGTCTCTCTAACGGTGAGGTTTATCTATCAGTGAGGTTTCACTAACAGTGAAGATTTTATATCAGTGAGGTTTCTCTAACAGTGAGGTTTCACTAACGGTGAGGATTTTTTATCAGTGAGGTTTCTCTAATAGTGATGTTTCACTAACAGTGAGTATTTTCTATCAGTGATGTTTAAGGAAAGTTTGTCATTCCTAACTCATGTCTAATGTAACTTAGCATTTTTGAACTTAAAGGCTTGGTGAATATGTCAACTAATTGATGTTTAGTGCCTATAAATTCAAGAGTAATATCACCCTTTTGATAATGATCCCTAAAAAAGTGTTGTCTTACATCAATGTGCTTAGTCATAGAGTGATATATTTGATTCTTAGAGATATTTATCGCACTAGTGTTATCACTGTTTATAGATACATGCCTAAATTGATATCCATAGTCCAATAAAGTATGTTTCATCCACAGAATTTGTGCACAAAAACTTCCAGCAGCTATGTACTCTACTTCAGTAGTAGATAATGCAATATAATTCTACTTTTTACTACTCCATGATACTAAGTACTTACCTAGAAAGTGGCATGTTCCATAAGTACTCTTCCTATCTAACTTACAACCAGAAAAGTCAGCATCTGAATAGCTTGTTAAATCTAATGATTGTCCTTTTGGATAAAATAATCCTAAATTAGCAGTATGTTTAAGATATTTGAAAATCCTTTTAACAGAAATCAAGTGCGACTCTTTTGGATTATCTTGAAATATTGCACACATACACACACTAAATATAATATTTGGTCGACTAGAAATAAGATAAAGTAAACTCCCAATCATACCTCTATAATTGGTTTGATCCACTGGTTTTCCAGTTTCATCTGCATCCAATTTACAAGTTGTACTCATAGGTGTATCACTTTACTTATTACTATCCAAGCCAAAACATTTTAAAATATCCTTTTTATATTTATTTTGATTTAAAATAATACCATTTTCATTTTTAAAAACATGAAATCCAAGAATATACTTGAGTTCTCCCATTAAACTCATTTCAAATTCACTTTGCATACTCTTTGAAAAATCAATACATAAAGCATTTTTAGATGATCCGAAAATAATATCATCAACATAGATGTGTACTATCAAAATATATTTGGAAATCCTTTTGATAAAAAGATTTGGATAAGAAATCCCTTTAATAAAACCTTTTGAAATAAGAAAATTACCAAGTCTATCATACCATGCTCGTTGAGATTGTTTTAAACCATACAAATATTTAGAAAGTTTGAAAACTTGATTTGGAAAATGAGGATTAGTAAATCCAGGTGGCTGTTCAACAAAAACATCTTCAATTGTAAAACCATTTAGAAAAGAACTTTTAACATCCATATGATATAACTTGAAATTCATATGAGCAGCATAAAAAATTAGAATTATAATAGCTTCTAACCTAGCTACTGGTGAAAATGTTTCCTCATAGTCTATTCCTTCTTCTTGACTATATCCTTGTGCAACTAACCTAGATTTGTTTCTAACTATATTCCCAGATTTATCAACTTTATTTCTAAAACCCCATTTAGTGTCTATGGTCAAGGTGTCCTTAAGTCTGTCTACTAATTCCCAGACTTTGTTTCTTTCAAATTGATTTAACTCTTCTTGCATAGCCATTACCCAAAATTCATCATTGATAGCATCATTGATATTTTTAGGTTTTAACTGTGAAAACAAGGCTTGATGTTCAACCTAATTTCTTAGATAAGATCTAGTATGTGTTCATCTATATAAATCTCCTACAAAAACATCTAAAGGAAGGTTTTTAAGGGTCCTAGTTGGTCTTGAAAAAGTAGTACTAGAAATTTCAAGTTCATTTACAGGTTTGGGTTCAACAGAAACAGGTTCTGGAAAATTTTTAGAACTGGTTGTCTTAATAACAGGTTCACTGTTTTTGTCATTAAGGTTTAGAATTGACATATCTTCTTCAAGATTTTCAAGAGGGGTATTAGGTTCATGTGGATTAGCTTCATCAAATTTTATGTATATAGATTCTTCCACACATTTGGTTTTCTTATTAAATACTCTATAATCTTTTCTAGATAGAGAATAACCTAGAAATATTCCTTCATCTATTTTGGATGAAAACTTATCAAGATTATATTTAGTATTGAGAATAAATACTTTGCAACCAAAAAATATAAAGTAACTAACTTTAGGCTTCCTATTATTCCATTGTTCATAAGGGGTCTTTTTAAGAACATGTCTGATTAAGACTCTATTTATAATATAACAAGCTATATTTACAGCTTCATCCCAAAAGTAAATTGGAAAATCATCCTCATTGAGCGTAGTTCTTATAATTTCCTAAAGGGTTCTATTCCTTTTTTCTACTACACCATTCTGTTGAGGTGTCCTAGGGGCAGAAAAGTTATGACTGTAGCCACTGTGTGAGAAATAGGTCTCAAAGTTAGGATTTTCAAACTCATGGCCATGATCAGTTCTCAGCGTCTTAATCTTAAGTCCACTAAGGTTATCTACAAACTTGGAGTATTTAATAAAATAAGAACAAGATTCACTTTTGTGTGCAAGAAAGTAGACACAAGTGTATCTAGAAAAGTCATCTACTAGAACATAGACATAGTTCTTCCCATTTAAACTAGAAACTCTAGATGGTCCAAATAAATCCATATGAACCAACTCGAGAGGTTGAGAAGTCGAAACTTCTTTCTTTGATTTGAAGGAAACTTTATGTTTCTTTCTGTTAGAACCCGGTTCTTATCTTTGTGGTACGAGCTTCTTCTTTTCTCTTTTCCTTAAGTGTTTTTGAGAAAATAAGGAAAATGGGGAAAATCCAAAAATTTTGGAACTACACGCCATGTACTTTTCCACACGCTGTGTAATTTTGGCCATGTGGGATGAGTACACGGGTCGTGTGGACATGCCGGCGGTGAAGGGTGTAGGAACCGACTACATGCCGTGTAGTGATCCTTTACACGCCGTGTAGTCAGTCGGCAGACCAAAACAGTAAGGTGGTGGGGCAGCCTCTAACTGGGCGACGGTACACGCAGTGTACTTAGGAGTACATTTCGTGTACTCATGTCGACGGATGAACAGTTTGGCGGTGCCACCAAAGGAACAGTTAAATTAAAGAAGTACACGCCGTGTAGTTAAAAATACACGCCGTGTACTTTGTTTTTTTAACTTAAAATGGGCATTAGCCTCCCCTATTCAGAGGGAAGGCTTAGAACCGGAGGAAGGAGTGGGAGTGGATGGCTGAACCTTTAGAGATCCACCGAGCGCACGTCTGGAATCTGATTCCACCTCGGACGATATCGTTGGAACCGCGCGGGTAAGCCCTCCCTTCTCTTTAAGCAGTTCTTTCCAATTCTTCCCCTAACGAGAGTTATTTGTGTTTAAGAGGTAATTTATTTTACCTCAGATCTACCTCATTCTAAAACGATTCGTGGAATGTTGTTCGAGTATACTGATCAGGGGCGGATAAGGTAGGTGGTTTGGTGTTAATTTTTCCAACTAACGTGTGTTTTGTGTGTTTTCGTGTCACAAACCCATTTTGGGGTGTCGTGTGGCTGAGGCTATAGCTATTTTAAATACTTAGATTTGATTAGGTGATTTAAATGTGATATTAAAATGTTGGTTGGGATCGTTGCTTGGATCCGGAACCACCCCAGGGGTGTGTTGCATTGTTTAGACATTTGGCCAGGATACCCAAGGGTATGCCTTTAAAGTAGTAATTGTAGAATTTACTCGAGAGGAATTTCTTGTTTACTGCATATTTTCATGTTGGGCATGACCCGTTAACCTGTTTAGCCTGAGGTAATTGTTGTGATTATCCTGTGGGCACTGCACTATTTATCCTGAGGGTAGTAGTTATTTCGGCCTGAGGGAAACTTCTTCCGTGCCTGTGGGTGTTAGACTCTGTTCCTGAGGGTGAAACTGCCTAGGCCTGAGAGAAAAATTCTGTTACGCCTGAGGGAAATTACCTGCGGGTTGGGTTCTGATTACCTAAGGGTAAGGTTTGCGTGTCTGAGGACACTGGCTATTTACTTAGAAATGCACTATGGTGTTTTCTTATATGAAATGGATTAAATGAATAATTAAATGGAAATTTAACTTCTAAGTTAGTTAATTTTGAGTACTACTTACTTTATTTCATTTTACTACTACACACTATTGTTGCATGTTGGCACGTAGTTGGACACGGGCCTTTGGTGGGTGCCTACTGAGATATATTTCTCACACCCTGTTTGGGACATGCTTTTCAGCCCAAACAGATTACGTTTCTGCAGGTTTGGATAGGGGCAAGAGTCCCTATATAGGTACTTGACTGTTGCTGAGGAGTAGGATGGCATGGGACCAAGCATAGACTCGCGACGCCGCTGCCAGTTGTTTTGATTTGTTTTTATGTACTCTGTATTCTGTTGTACTGTATTGATGTATAATATGTTCTGGCTATTTTCATAGAATTGAGAAATGTTGCATCATATCTGTATATATGGTTGGTTACCTTTTACTTCACTTTTTTACTTAAAATGTGCATGGGTTATTGCTTATTCCTTTGTTGTATGTTTTATTCTATATTCCGCTGCGCTACACTTTGACAAATGAGGGCATAGTTTCCCCACTATCAGACCTGGGCCCTCGCTGCTAGTCAGCAGCCTCTGGCGTTTAGGGAAATGCGTTTGAGGTCACGTGGCGAACCGGGTTCGGGGCACCCGTTACGTGGCACCCGGGCCCGAGACGTTACAATTTCCCTTTTGATAGGGATTACAAACTTTGTCTATGGGGAATTTTAGTTTTGGTAGGTCTCTAACTAAACATTTCCTAGTCTGTTTCTTAAGTGAATGAACATTGCAGTGTCCTAATCTTCTGTTCCATAGCCAAGATTCTTTATGAAAAGCATTAAAACAAGTAACCTTTTGTTTGGCTAAAGAATTAAAATCTAAAGCATATACATTTTCATACCTTAAAGTAGTAAATACCAAAATATTTTTAGAATCAAATACATTGCAAGCATAATTTTCAAATTTTAAATTGAAACAATCATCACACAACAGAGAAATGCTTAACAGGTTGTATTTTAGTCCATCAAAAAATAATACTTTAGAAATTAAAATTGCATCATTGTTACCAATCTGGCCTAAGACGATGATCTTTACTTTTGAGTTATCACCAAAGGTGACATGTCCTCCATCAACTTTGATTAAGCTCTTAAAGCATGAGTAGTATCCTATCATATTCCTTGAACATCCACTGTCCAGGTACCATATCTTCCTATTGGAACTTTTCAAGAAAGTTTCCTACAAAATAGATTTAGACAGAATATAATTTTGGTACCCAGACTTGGGTCAAAAAAGGTTAACAAGTAAAACTTTAGGCACCCATATTTTTCTAATGGGTTTCATATAATTAACAGATTCAAACGATTTTGATAAATAAAATTTGTTTGGTCTATAAGAATTTGAATATCTAGATGAAGTATAATAATTTCCAGAACTTGAACTAGCAGCATACTGTCCAAATTTTGGAATAAATTTATTCAAAACAATCTGTCTCTGTCCAGGTTGGTATCCTAAACCAGTAGTATAATTTGGTGCAACTTGTTTTCCAAGAATTTGAGTGAGAGTGTTCTTTCCATTTGTGAACTTCTCTATGTATTTTCTAATTTTCTCATTGGAAAATTTAAGTTTAGTATTCTCCTTTAACAATTGAGAATTCTTTTCCTTTTCTATACTAAGATCAGATTTATCAGTACTAGTCAAGGAATACTATTTCTTCAATGATTTTTACTTATCTTTCAGCTCATTACAAGTATCTTCCAACATATTACAGTATTCAAATAATTCAGCTTTAGACATATTATCATCATTATTTGAATCACTTTCATTCCCAGAATAATAATCATTGTGCATAGGGTAATTAAGTGTTACCTTAGATGTTTCAGTCATGAAATACATGTTGGCATGATTCTTTTCTTCAGAATCAGAAGTTTTAGATCCACTTGACCTATCTTCAGAAGCACTCCATGCAACTTTCATTGCTTTATTATATTTTTTGTCCTTGAAATCATATTTCTTCTTAAACTTCAATTTTGGATAGTCATCCTTAACATGTCCTTTCCTTTTACATTCATAATAGACTATCTAATCATCCTTTTCTAATTTCTTCCAGTCTCTCTTCCAATTACCTCATTGGTCATACTTACCCTTATAATTTGATTTTCTAAAAAATTTCTTCTTCCTAGAGAATTTCTTGAATCTCTTGGCTATACGAGCCATCTTTTCATCACTATCTGAATCTGAACCTTCACTTGTTGATCTTTAGATTGTTATGTGGACTTTCTCCTTGTCCTTGGTCTTTGAGGTAGTAGACTTAAATGCCACTGACTTCTTCTTAGGTTTATCATCTTCCTCTTTTTTTAACTTTAGCTCTTCTTCATACATCATCAACTTACCAATCAGCTCCTTGACAGGTATCTTTCCAATGTCACATGATTCTCGTATAGAGACAGAGGTTCCTCTCCATCAGTCTGGTTGCCATCTTAGTATTCTCATGATTTGCTCTTTTGCTGGAACAACTTTTCCCAGTGAGCTCATTATATTGACTATATCATTAAACCCGAGATACATATCAGAAATAGATTCATCAGATTTTATTTTAAAATTATCATACTTAATAGTGTATGTATTTAGTCTCATTTCCTTAACATTGGTTGTTCCCTCATGGGAAATAGCTAAAGTATCCCAAATTTCATAAGCAGTCTTACAAGAAGATATTCAATTAAATTCTTCATTTCCTAAAGCACAATAAAGGGCATTTATTGCTTTACAATTATTATTGTAAGTAGCTTTCTTAGGTTCATCCCAAGTAGTTCTAACAGTTTCTGGGATCGTATACTGAGTCTCTATAGCAGTCCAGATGTCAAATCGCATACTTTCTAAGTGAATTTTCACTTTGATTTTCCACTGGGAATAATTAACACCATTAAAGAAAGGTGTACTTTTGGTAGCTACACCTTCTAATATATTATCCATAATAACTAAGTTTTAAAAAGATGTATAAAGATATAAAAATTTAGAATTAATAGAAATTTTGAGATCTTTAAGATACAACTAAAATCACAGTTGAAAACTTTTCACAAACAGAGTGTTTTGAAAAACTTTTATCTACAACCTCTGATATCAAATGTTGGTCAGAGTGGATAATCAAGAGGGGGGAGGGTGAATTGAGTTCCTATTAAAAATTTCTGTTTAAAATATTTATATTGAAATCCACCAATTCATAAAAAAAGTTAAACTGTAGTGAATTTATAAAGATTGTAAGTGTTCAATTAGTTTCTCAAATATTTATTATTTCTCAGTTAAATTAATCTAAAGATTAAGTTAGCATTTGAAACTAACTTACTGGTTCATAATAATTACAAAAACTTAATAGTTCAACTATCAGAGTTACTTTAAAACAGATTTTAATTTTAAAGTAATTAGCAGCGGAATATTGAAAATAGTTTAAACTAAAATAAGATGCACAACAGTTTTAACCAAGAGGTTCAGTCTCAAGCTGTGACTTAGTCCTCTCAAACAGTTTATATAAAACGTTGATCCACACCCTGTATTGGGGTTTACAGCAGTACTCAGACTTTCCAGGTCCTCAGACCACTACCACAATTCTACGTGGGAAAGAAACAAAAACAGCACACAGGGTGTCCAGGTCCTCAGACCTCTACCACAGTTCTACATGGGATACACAAAGGTATAAAGAGTTTGGTGTGAGGATTTCAATATCCTCCAGTTCAGCTTAGGAGTCAATGTGTGTCCAAACGAACATAAGAACACACACGCAGCTCGTAATGTAGTAAAAATGATCACATGGGAGAAATGATATGAAGATGAGTTTTGAATGATCTTGTGTGATGTCAATGCAGCTCTGGATTCCTTTGGATTGAAGCAGATTAAGATTTTAGTCCTTATCTGAAAGTTATTTGGAAAAAAGAGTGTCGTGGGTTTGTTCCTTCACTTTCAGTATAGGTGTTCATCTTGAATGTGAGAGTATTCCTTGTAGCACTTGAACCTCCTCTTTGAACTTCTGTTCTTGATGTGTATGAGTGTTCTTTTTGTATGTGTCACTTTTTTCATTCTCTATGTCACACCCTTTATACACAGCTTTGATCTTCCTTTTATAGATCATGCGGTGGTTCGACATAATTCATGATTACTTATACAGGTACGAGGTACAGTTCCCCGACATCCAACAAACATCATTAATTAATTTCAGACATAAGGCATGATTACTTCTACAGGTACGAGGTACGGTTTCCTGACATCCAACAAACATCATTAATTAATATCAGTTGAATTAAAAGCACAAAATATGACC
The DNA here is from genome assembly GCA_963277665.1 of Viscum album. Classification (NCBI taxonomy): domain Eukaryota; kingdom Viridiplantae; phylum Streptophyta; class Magnoliopsida; order Santalales; family Viscaceae; genus Viscum; species Viscum album. The sequence goes on along the minus strand of OY728143.1, from coordinate 1,662,903,216 downwards.
ATTACTAATAACAAATAGAGAGATAGATTTTAGAGAAACAATGACTGGTTTCCATCAGTAGCTCTTTGTATCAGTGAACTTGTAGCGGTGGACTTGTAATGGTAGGTCTTGCATCGGTAGCTGTTACTCTTTATAAAGGTAGCTTTCTTGTATCGGTAGCTCTATGTGTAGTGGTAGCTGCTTGTATCGGTAGCTCCATGTGTCGGTAGCTCTTCATAATGGTGAACTTCTATCAGTAGCTCTTCCTCACTATCAGTAGCTGTTAACATCAGTAGCGGTAGCTCTCTCTATCAGTATCTTCCTCTATCGGCAGCTCCATTCTATGAGTAGCTTGTATCAGTGACCTTGTCTATCAGTAGACTTAGTCTATCAGTGACCTTTGCTTATCGGTTTCTCTGTCTGTATCAGTGACTTAAAAACTTGAATGCTTATAAAGTATCTGTTCTATGCAATTCATTCCCAGATTGAGTTAGTTATCAAGATTAATCATCGGTAAACATTTATAATCATATATACACATTGAATAACATATTCCAATGATATGATATGATCATTTTGATATTCATATCATCTTATTAGTATGATGACATAACTTGAACATATAATTAATATATAGATAGACATTATTAGGGATTATCAAAGTATATCTAAACATAATTGAGATTATCAAAACCAGTGAGTCCAACAATCACTTTGACACATTTAGATTTACATCAACCAAACTTATTAGAATTATTGAATACTCCTACTTCTGATTATATTCTTCTAGATCTTATACATCATCCATCATAATTCCATCTTTTGATTCAATGTATGATTCTTAGAGAAAATCCTTTAAAGACTATTTATTTATATTCAATTTTTATGAATATCTAGATTTAATTTTCTTTGGTCCAGACTTTTGAGCTCCATAACTTATAATCGACCTTAAAAACTCTACAAATTTGGTATGTCAACCTCTATATCTTATAACTTTTGGACAAATATTCCATCATGATCTACTTTAAGTGAATGTAATGTTTGTTACTTTTAATGATCATTGTGGAATAATTTGAATTTAACTTCTAAAATAGATTTATGATTCTCAATTTTTTCAACTAATGACCTTTACATAATAGTTTGTTACTCTTATGTATCACAATTACTATTCCCCCTTTTATACATTATTTAACTTTTATAATTATACACACATTAACTTCTATTTTCTTGAACTTTTTAGGTATTCAATCATGAAACTCTTTTGCTTCATCCTATGCTTCTGATCTTTCATAAATAAACATCAAGATACACAATATCTTGTATCTATAACTCATTATCTGGTAATTTATCTTCCATGTGTGCATATTCTAGATAAATTATATGTTGGAGGTGTATCATAGTGTCTTATGAATGTGTATCTTTCTTTATATGATATATTATGGATTCACTTCATCTTTGCATCTACGCATCTCTTGCTACTTCCTTAATAACTTTTAGATTATCTTTAATGTATATATCTTCTAAAAACATTTCTTCTAGACTTTATCTCTGGATGTGCATGTATACTTAGTACTTTCACCATATATGTGACTTCTTGAGGCATAACTTATATATGTATGACTTCTAGATATATCATTCTGAAATCACTTTTCCACTAATACAACTCCTTAAACCTCAACCAAGTTTAGTTCAACCTTTAACTTCAGTCTTTATTCTTTGTAACATAAGGATGTATTTTTAAAAACTTCAGTATGATCATGTATTTGAAAGTTTTATCAATAACCAAAACACTTTTCATATATTCACTCTAAAGTAATGCTCAAAAATAATTATATATTTACATTAAAACCCTTAATTCTGGATAAATACTCTTCCATTATCCATTTAAATCTTACGGTCTCCCAATCTTTTTTAGTAGTAAATTTGAAAATTAGAACTGAACTCTACCTATATTTTGAGTGTTAACTTCTGAAACTTCTGCTTACACATTCAGTTCAACTTATTTAAAGAGAGTTGAATTCTAAAATAACAACTTCTTGAAAACCTTCATCTGGTGTTTCCATTCATCTCAACTTATTTTATTTACCAAAGTGATACTTTATTCCATGAATTTTATTCATGCCAATAATCCCAAGGATTAGATTCTTCCTTTAAAATTACCAACACATATTAATATCCAACACATATTTTCATATAAATTACTCATTGACAACAAATAAAATCACAAGAAAATATATAAATCTATTAAATATACAAATTTTTGTTTTTTATCAAATATCATAAAATATATCTTATGTTAATATGAATCTATTTTATTCTTCCCCATATTTATAATAAATTAAAAGTTATATGGGTGAGGGAAATTCATATTCTTCTTATTATTTAATCATAGTTTAAAATATTATATTCCCCCCTTTATTATCTGCCTACTGAAGGTTACAACCTAAATCTATGGGAGAAGGTTGGAATCACACATATTTATGTAATGAGACATATATTAACTTACTCTAAGTCTATGTGTAATGACCCGACTCCAGTATCCCGAATACAGTTTCTTGCTTAATTACATTGGCATGGTTACAAAGGGTCAAATCCCAAAGTAATGATTATTTTAGTAGTTTTGGAGAACCAGATACATACATGATACCCATTGGATATTTGTAAATAGAAAATAAAAAATAAAAAATAACAAAATCAAATGAACTGTATCCTTGAAATCCCATTCTAAGGACTCTTATTTATATCAAGGGGAAAGGAAACAAAATAAGGGTTAGCTCAAATGCTTAGTAAGGGTTATGCACAAAAAAAAGATATTATAAATCAATAAGAATAATCAATATGGAAAGGTAAATAATTGAAAACATATTCCATTTAAATAACTTGACTATCATGGTAAGATAAGTCATTATCAATATAGCAAGGTAAATAACTAAAAACACATGTCATTTAATCAATAAACTGATAATAAAATAAATCCATAGATAATATCATGGTGAAATTCTCATGGATGATAATATAACTAAATTATAAATAATGTAAATGATTTATTATTGGACATGATGTCTTAGGCACATGAAAACACTTACTTGCAAGATCTATCCTCAAGATGGTTTAAAACCATAGGTAAAAAATCATTTAATTTTGGCCAACAGATTTGTCTCACGAGACTTATCGAGGAATTGAGGGGATATATAAAATTCAAACCCCACCCTTCAATATAATTCTAAATCATTCCTCATATATTGAATGATAAATTTAATTTATGCATCAATGTTCCTTATCATCAAATATCCCTATTGAGTAAATGATACATATTTATCAATATTTCCCCATTTAATAAAATAACATTGAAAGTATACATATTATATAAAAATGGGATATAGTTTAGGAAATAATAATATCCATCATACAAGAATATGGATATTTAAGATAAATTTAGTTACATGTTAAGATGATCATAATAAAGAAATTGCTTCAAGAGAAAGTTAGCAGTCCTGAAAGAAAGTGAGATTCTTAAATAACTTTTACCACTTCATAATTTTCATGTCACAACCCATTGGATAAAATAATTATATTTGAAACATAAAATACCATAAAATATTGATAAATCATGATATTAAATTTATAAGGGGTTGTTTATACACCACATATAATTTAATCTATGCATAATAACAAATAATTATCAATGGAATGTAAATTGAGATGAAATCCCTTACAATACATTTCTTTTGATTGAAAATTATTTAAACTGATTTATAGTGATTTTAAATATGTTATTAACTTATAAAAAACCATATTAATATTTATAATATCATATATGATCCTTTTATAACATCTTATCACCTGTTCATTAATAATCTTTCATTATATTCATTGTTTGGGGTGTTAATTACCTTGTTTTCTTATGCGTGTTTTTTCATAAAAGACCATGTTCTTGCAAATATTATATAGTTTCATCATCTATATAATAATAATCATGGAATAATTTTCATATTTACACATAAATTATACATTTAATATCAATGATAAAATATGGTTCTTGGTAATGATGTACATTACGACTATAGAGATGGTAAACCGTACGTACGCATGAGTAATGTTTCTATTTTCAATGATCATTTTGGAAATGAGGTAAGTAATATTTTATATTTCTAGAATGATAATAATATCATAAATACCATATTATTTAATTAAATATACTTATATATATCATCCATGTGGTGTGGTTATGATGAGATAATCACATCGTTTTGTGAAAGCGGTAGTTCACACGTACATAAATGATGTTATCATATTTCTTTGAGTGAAATGGTAAGAGAGAAAATGATATATATTATCTTATAAATATTATAAATATGTAATTAATATCATAATTATATCCTTTATATCACATATAATCATTAAATTAATCCTCACCACCTTCCATGCAAAGCGTTAGTGAAAGACGAAACACATCATTTCATGAGGCGATAGTCCACTGTACACACAAGCGACATTATCATATATTCTATAGAAAGAAAATAATAAAAGGTATATATGATATAATGAATAAATAAGTATAATTATGTTATAAATATAATTTATATACTTTATATTCATAGTCATACCCAACTGTGAGAGGTGGAAATAGAAAAACGAATGATATTGGTTCACGAGGCGGTAGTCCGCCTTACACATGAATAATGATTTCATAACCCATTTGATAGAAGTGGGGATGGTTGTAGGTAATTCCATTAGAATAAAATAATATAATTATATGGATTATAATGAGGTTATATTATCATCATGTTGTAATAATAATTGAAGGAGGTTGATGAATAAACAAAATAAAAGCACCCATTGAAGAACATTATCCCTTGTTCAAGTATCCTCCTTAGGTTTGCACCAAAGCCTTCATAGGTTGGATTCATTACAAAATTAAGGCTTATAGGATGATATTAGGGATGTTTTTAATTGATTTTGGTAGTTTTTTGCTGAACCAAAATGGTTTGATGGTGTGAAGAAGTGGGTATAGGGGTGGCCATTTATAAGTGAGGTGAGTGGCACACATATAATTTTAAAAAGAATGAATTCCACCCATTTTTTCATGTAAAAAGGCTCCAATAATTTACCATTATCTATAATATAAGGTATAAGTTCAAAAATATTTCCATAAAATAGATATTATAAAGCTTTTAGGTCATTTTAATCCTAATCATTTTAGTTCCACCACAGGTACAACCATTCTTACCTTAATTATGATAATTAATTTTTACTATTTTCACTATTAATTTTGGTAAAAAAAATTATGTTTACTTTATTATAAATTATAAATTATTATTATTCCAAATATTTAATCCATTTTTCCAAATTAAATTCATATAAGTGGAAAATTTTAATTTAAAATTAACCATACAGACGCGATGAGAAAGCGAGTTTTTAAAGAGAAAATGTTCAAAAGTTTACAAAAGTTTTATATCACAATTAAATGTTAAAATTGTTACAATGGCTGAAATTGGATTAAATTATATATAATTTTACTAAATTTAATTTAAAAAAAAATTAAAAATATAATTAAACATTATAAATTATTTAAATGAAAAGGCAATTTTCAATTAAAATTCAGTATTTTTCATTATTCATAAAAAATGAGACTTTTCAAAAAAATCGAAAAAATAACCCTAAGATAATTTTTATATTGTTATTTAAAAAATTAATTTTATTTTTTCAAATAATTTTTCTAAAAGTGGTAAAAAGTAATTTTAAATTTTATGTGTAAATCACAACTAAACAACCTTTTAAAAAGTTTTTCAGGAAATATTTATTTTACATTCCAATGATTATAATTTTATTTATAATAAATGTATATCCATTTTATTTATTTTATACATGAATAGACCATATAATTTTCATAATTAATTTATTAAAAAACATACCCTCTACTTTAAGGACTAGGTTATAATGGTTATGTTAAAATAATAACTTTTTAATAGAGTATTATTTTTCTTTTAAACGAGTGTTGTGTGCATCCCAATATATCAACGTGATTGAATTTATTTAAAAATAAGTATATCATAAAGTATTTGGATGTTATATTCTCTTATAATATTGTTGTTTCATGTAATATATTATATTGAGCACAATTCTCTTATTTTAGTATTTCAGGGTTTTGTATTCTCCCCACCATAAATAAATTGCGTCCTCACAATTTAAACTTGATCTTGGTAGTCATGAGTTTGATTTTTAAAAATAAATTTCTTGATACACCACATTGTGAAAAAGGGTTAATAAAAAATCAACTTAATAAGAGAGAAAAGAAAGTATGAAGGTCATCTAGAATAATCACATAACTTGGGTTCTAAGTAGGAGAACATTGGTGGGAAATGAAAACTTGGACAAGGAAGTGAATAATAACACCTAAGGATTAATAGAGAGTCATAAAAATCATGGATCATAAGAATATGGGTGATCCATAGAAGGTTAAGAACCACAAAACCATTAATTTTTGATGGGTTAAGGGACCACCACTACGGGAAAAATCACTATTTGTGAGGGGTTATTTGCGACGAGATTTGTTCCCGTCGCAAATAACCCGTCCAAGAAGCTATTTGCGATGGGATTTCGTCTCCCATCGAAAATAGTTTGGCACGACTTGCGCGCCAAACCGTGCGAATAGTATTTGCGACGGGGAGATGTCTCCCGTCGCAAATAGTTTGGCGCAGTTTGCGCACCAAACCGCGTGGCGTATGCGCCAAACCGCGTAGGGGTAGTTGCGACGGGTCCCGTCGCAAATACCTGGCGGCGGTTAATAACTTTTTGCGACGGGATGTCGTCCCGTCACAAAAAGACTGTCGGCATGTACTATTTGCGACAAGACCCGTCACAAAAAACCTTTTAACCGTCGACTGTAATTAATGCGGGTGAGGGTATTTGCGACGGGCCCCGTTGCAACTAATCTAACCTACATATACTCCTATCCGTTTTTTCCCAAATCATTTAGATCTAGCTCTCTCTCTCTCTCTCTCTTCATTCTTCAGTTTCAAAGAAAAATTTTCTTTTAGTAGAAATTTTTTATACGAGAGCAATCAGAGGGCGTCAATATCTTCAGAATATCAAAGTTTAAGGTATTTACATTTTATTTTTTTATATTTATTTTTATTTTTTATGTCAATTTTAATTGTTGTTTATTAATTGTAATTTAATTAGATTTCAATTGATTTTTATTTATTTTTATTTTTACTAAGAAATTGATATTGTTAGTTATAATTATAAATAATTAGTCATAATTAATATTAATTAGATATAATTAGATATAATTAGGAATAAATAGATAAAATTTGCAATAAATAGATATAATTAGCAATAAATAGATATAATTAGCAATAAATAGATATAATTAGCAATAAGTAGATACAATTAACAATAAATAAATATAATTAGGAATAAATAGATATAATTAGTAAAAATAGATATAATTAGATATAATTAGTAATAATTAGATATAATTAGTAATAATTAGATATAATTAGTTATAATTAGATATAATTAGCTATAATTAGATATAATTAGCTATAATTAGATATAATTAGCTATAATTAGCTATAATTAGCTATAATTAGATATAATTAGCTATAATCAGATATAGTTAACTATAATTAGTAATAATTAGCAATAAATAGATATAATTATCTATAATTAGATATAATTAGCTATAAATAGATATAATTAGATATAATTAGTAATAATTAGTAATAATTAGCTATAATTAGTAATAATTAGCTATAATTAGAAATAATTAGCTATAATTAGTAATAATTTGCTATAATTAGTAATAATTTGCTATAATTAGTAATAATTAGCTATAATTAGGAATAAATAGCTATAATTAGGAATAATTAGTAATAATTAGTAATAATTAGATATAATTAGTAATAATTAGATATAATTAGTAATAAATTGATATAATTAGATATAATTAGTAATAAATAATAATAACTAGTAATAATTAGTAATAAATAGTAATAATTAGTAATAAATAGTAATAAATAGTAATAAATAGTAATAAATAGTAATAAATAGATATAATTAGTAATAATTAGTAATAAATAGTTATAATTAGTAATAATAAGTAATAAATAGATATAATTAGTAATAAATAGTAATAAATAGATATAATTAGTAATAATTAGCTATAATTAGAAATAATTAGCTATAATCAGTAATAATTCGCTATAATTAGTAATAATTAGCTATAATTAGTAATAATTAGCTATAATTAGGAATAATTAGCTATAATTAGTAATAAATAGATATAATTAGTAATAATTAGCTATAATTAGTAATAATTAGCTATAATTAGCTATAATTAGATATAATTAGGAATAAATAGATATAATTAGAAATAAATAGATATAATTAGAAATAATTAGATATAATTAGATACAATTAGATATAATTAGATATAAATAGATATAACTATAATAATTAGTAATAAATAGATACAATTAGCAATAATTAGCAATAATTAGCAATAATTAGCAATAATTAGTAATAATTAGTAATAATTAGTAATAATTAGCAATAATTAGTAATAATTAGCAATAATTCATAATAATTAGCAATAATTAGTAATAATTAGCAATAATTAGTAATAATTATCAATAATTAGTAATAATTAGGAATAAATAGATATAATTAGTAATAAATAGATATAATTAGTAATAAATAGATATAATTAGTAATAATTAGATATAATTAGTAATAATTTGATATAATTAGTAATAATTAGATATAATTAGTAATAGTTATATATAATTAGTAATAATTAGATATAATTAGTAATAATTAGATATAATTAGTAATAATAAGCTATAATTAGCTATAATTAGTAATAATTAGCTATAATTAGTAATAATTAGATATAATTAGATATAATTAGTAATAAATAGATATAATTAGTAATAGTTAGTAATAATTAGTAATAAATAGATATAATTAGTAATAAATAGCTATAATTAGTAATAATTAGTAATAAATAGATATAATTAGTAATAATGAGATTTAATTAGGAATAATTAGCTATAATTAGTAATAATTAGGTATAATTAGTAATAATTAGCAATAATTAGTAATAATTATGAATAATTAGTAATAAATAGATATAATTAGTAATAATTATATATAATTAGTAATAATTAGTAATAATTAGCTATAGTTAGATATAATTATTAATAAATAGGTATAATTAGTAATAAATAGATATAATTAGTAATAATTAGTAATAATTAGATATAATTAGATATAATTAGTAATAATTATCAATAATTAGATATAATTAGGTATAATTATAAATAATTAGTCATAATTAAAAATAATTAGCCATAATTAGTAATAATTATAAATAATTAGTAATAATTAGTAATAAATATTAATAATTAGTAATAATTAGTAAGAATTAGTAATAATTAGTAATAATTAGTAATGATTAGTAATAATTAGTAATAATTAGGAATAATTAGTAATAATTAGTAATAATTAGTAATAATTAGTAATAATTAGTAATAATTAGTAATAATTAGATATAATTAGTAATAATTAGTAATAATTAGTAATATTTAGTAATAATTAGTAATAATTAGTAATAATTAGTAATAAGTAGTAATAAGTAGTAATAAGTAGTAATAAGTAGTAATAACTAGTAATAACTAGTAATAACAAGTAATAACTAGTAATAACTAGTAATAACTAGTAATAACTAGTAATAACTAGTAATAACTAGTAATAACTAGGAATAACTAAAAATAACTAGGAATAACTAGGAATAACTAGGAATAACTAGGAATAACTAGGAATAACTAGGAATAACTAGGAATGACTAGGAATAACTAGGAATAACTAGGAATAACTAGGAATAACTAGGAATAACTTGCAATAACTAGGAATAACTAGCAATAACCAACAATAACTAGAAATAAGTAGCAATAAGTAGCAATAACTAGCAATAACTAGTAATAAGTAGCAATAACTAGCAATAACTATCAATAATTAGTAATAAAAAAATTATATTATCAATATTTATGAAAAAAAAATATTAATATTATTAAAATAATAAAAAAAATTATAAAATATTAAAATTATCAATATTTGCAACCGTCTTTGATCTATTCTTAACATGTTGAAATCTCAAAGGGTCACCAATTGTCAGGTCATGCGCAATGAAAAGTTTTTTTCATCCATGTCCAATGTAAACTCTATAATTGTCCTTACATGGTTGATCACCTCGCAAGTAGTGTTGTAATAGGAAAAACTAAGTCATGCCCTTCTTATCTATAAGATTTATCTCACATGAACCTTTACATAGAACATTCTTCTTTAAAAATTTAAGGGAAAGACAATGATATCCCCTAAAATTTTTAATGAAGAATGATCTATGTAAAGTGTCATGTGAGATGATTCTTAGAGACGAGAACGTCATTACTTTGGTCGTCCTATTGCAACACTACTTGTGAGGTGATCAACCATGCAAGTACAATTATAGAGTTTACATTGGACATGATAGATACAAACTTTTTATTGTGCATGACTTGACAATTGACGACCCTTTGAGATTTGAACTGTTAAGAATAGAGCAAAGTCTGTTGCGAATATTGTTAATTTTAATATTTTATAATAATAATTATTATTTTAATAATATTAATATTGTTTTTTATAAATATTGATAATATAATTTTTTTATTACTAATAATTAGTAAACAAAATCTACTTGGATAATGAAGGGAAAATTTGTAATCATCTCCACAACGATAATTACCAAATTTCCTTTCATTATTCAAATAGTTTTCATTTTTCTAAGTATTTATAAGTATTGCTAAATTAGTAATAAATTGTAATAATTAGTAATAATTAGTAATAAATTGTAATAATTAGTAATAAATTGTAATAATTAGTAATAATTAGTAACAATTAGTAATAATTTGTAATAATTAGGAATAATTAGCAATAATTAGCAATAATAAGTGTGATAAAGATGCAATTAAATGATTTTTCGGACAAAAGAGTATCCGTCAATCCACTGGAAATTGTGTCGCCCTTAATTAATGGTAATTATTAAGTAGTTTTAATTATTTATCTTCTTTTTTCAGATAGTGTTTTTATAATTTCAAATTATTCAAAAAAAATGATGATTTTATATTTTATCTAGAAAAATATGGAACAAGGAAGTCAAAATCAGTCATTATTAGATGATCGAGCTTTGATAAATCAGCACAGAAATCCAAATGGTTCTGGTTTAAATCCTGTATATATTGAGGGTGTTGAAGCTTTATTAGCATTTGCATCATCAAAACCCGAATATGTTTCAGAAGGCACAATTAAGTGTCCTTGTAAAAAATGTACTCTGAGAATGTTGGACACATTTGACAAGGTTGGGGGACATCTCTTGTGGTTTGGTTTTCAACCAGATTATGTTTTTTGGTATCAACACGGTGAACACAGTTCCAGAGAAGATCCTAATAACTTGATTCCAGATCCATCATGGTTTCAAAATTTAGTACATGATGTTGCAGGTCTATCTGTGAAACAAACTAAAACTCACGATGATATTGATTTAACTCATGAGTTGGCACCGTCCAAATTTTATGAGTTGTTGAGGTCTGGTGAGGATCCATTATATCCTGGTGGAAAGATAATCAAATTAGAAGCGGTTGAAAAATTTATGGCTATTAAATCAGATAATGCAATATCAAACAACTATTTTGATCAGATATTTTCTTTGGTTAAAACACTGTTACCTGAAGGAAATGTGTTTCCTACAAATTACTATGAGATCAAGAGGCTGATTTTTAATCTGGGCCTTAGTTATCGGAAGATTCATGCATGTCCAAATGATTTCATCTTATATTCTGGAGAAAACGAGTCATTGGATAGTTGTCCCACATGTGGATGATCGAGGTATAAAGAATCTCAACCAGGGAAGTCTAGATCGATTCCAATAAAACAATTGAGATATTTTCCCCTTACACCCAGGTTGCAGCGTTTATTTATGTCTCAAAACACAACGTTAGTGATTTCATGGCACAAAACCAAGATTTCAACTGATAAAAACTTGAATCATCCATCTGATGGTGATTCATGGAAACATTTTGACCGTCTGCATCCGTCTTTTTCTATAGAAGACCAAAACGTGTGATTGGGTCTTTCTACTGATGGTTTCTGTCAGTTTGGTTCTTATGGTAGTCATTATTCATGTTGTCCTATCTTTATAACTCTGTAAAATTTGCCTCCATGGATTTTGATTAAGGAGCCTTATATCTTTTTGACTCTATTAATCCTAGGACATCTGAAAAAGAATATTGATGTTTATTTGAAACCATTGATTGATGAGTTAAATGCATTGTGGAGTGATGGTGTTAAACATAAGATGTTTCTATGGAACAAAATTTCATATTAGAAGCTGCATTGATGTGGACGATTAGTGACTTTCTGGAATATGGAATGTTATCTGGTTGGAGTACACATGGTCCGAAATCATGTCCTTACTGTATGAAAGAAAACAAAGTCTTTATGCTCGTCAATAGAAAAAAAACCTTGCTATTTTGATTGACACCGTATATTTCTTCCAACAGATCATCCTTTTCGGAGGAACAAATCTCATTTCAGAGAAGGTACAATTGAAAGGGATGAACCTCCAAAGATGATCTCAGGTATAGAGTTAAAATCAGTTTTATTTTCATTACCCCCATCACATTTAGACCAACAATAAACCAATAGAAAATTCATGGCTTTGGGAAAGAACATAATTGGATAAAACGGAGCATTTTTTGGGATCTTCCGTATTGGTCTGGTTTGTTGGCCTGCCATATGTTGGATGTTATGCATATTGAGAAGAACTATTTTGATAATTTATTTCATACAGTTTTGGATACACCAGGTAAGACCAAAGATACTGTAAAGTCGCGATTAGATCTTTCCCAAATTTGTATGCGACCAGAACTTGAACTATTTGAAAATGTCAGATCACAGAGGTTAATGAATCCAAAAGCTGCTTATACACTGTCCAAAGAGATTCACTTATTATTTTGTTAGTGTATTGCATATTTGAGACTTCCAGAAGGCTATGCTTCCAATTTGGGCATATGTGTTAAGAATGGTTATATTACTGGATTAAAAAGTCATGATTTTCATGTTATAATGGAAAGACTTATGCCGATTAGATTCATAGGTTTGTTGAATTCTATGATTTGAGATTCGATAATAGACATATAATATTTTTTTCGAGACATTTGTGCAGTGACAACAGACTATGATGTGCTAAGAAAACTGGAAGAAGATGTTGCTGTAATTATATGTAAACTGGAAAAAATCTTTCCGCCGACTTTATTTGACTCAATGGAACATATGATATTACATTTTCCACATGAAGCTAAATGTGGAGGCCCAGTACAGTTTCGATGGATGTACCCATTCGAGAGATGCATGCAGAAATTAAAGAAAAAAATACGTAACAAAGCATCAGTTGAAGGCTCAATTGGTGAAGCTTATTTTAAAAAAGAAATTGCTTTTTTCTTCTCATATTATTTTGAATCTCAATATCCTTAAAAACAAAATCGCATGGGACGAAATGAGGGGAATGTTAATGAAGAAATCGACAATCAATTAACAGTTTTTAATAAACCAAATATTTGTTTCGGTGAAGTTTATGAACGATGGATTTCATATGATGAACATCACGGAGCTCATACATATGTTCTGCTCAACTGTGAAGAAATGACATCATTTGTCCTATGATTACTTCTATCACTTATTCTATAATTTATGTTACAGTATTTAAACTAATTTTATTTGTAGGTTATATGATAATCATATCAAGAAACAACTTCCACAAATTACAGCAGCTGCTCTTGAAGAACGCAGACAATTTTTTTTTCTCAATGGTTTCAAAAACTGGTAACATAAATTATTGATGGTTTAATATCAATTCCATTTATTATTTATTATATTGATAATTGTTTTAAAAATTTTCAGGTGTCTCAATATGCTGATAAAATTGATAAGTGACTCTGTATATTGAGTAACCCACCATCCAAAATGGTTAAATATTATAATTCATATGTGATGAATGGTTTTCGATTTCATACACATGCATATGAGGAATAAAAAAACAATGAACAATGGAGTTTTCTTGATAGGATCACATCACAGAGAAACTGAAGTTGACTTTTATGGAATTTTGGATGAAATTATTGAGCTGTGTTATCTAGGACAGAATTACATAACAATGTTTAAATATCGGTGGTTGGATACTAAGAGAGGCTTTTGTGTTCATCCAACTCATGGAATAGTCGATATTAAATATAAAAGTATTCTTGCAGTAAATGAACCATTTTTACTAGATCAACATGAACATAAAATTTATTATGCAAAGTAGTGTGCTACTTCAAGAGACTTAAACGATTGGTGGAGCATAATAAAAATGAAATCTCGGGAAAATCAATTTACTCAAAATGAATGTGGTTCTACTGAAGTGGAAGGAATTGAAATATTTCAAGAGACTGCTCAAAATTAATCTGATTCACAAAGAGATATGAATATCGATGATGAAACCCCACAATTAAGGATCGATGGTGATGAAGATGCTAATGATGTTACAAATGAATTTGAAATGAGAAGAGGTGATGAAACTGAAACTAATATGGATATTGATGATTCTGAGGAGGAAGATGAAGACATCGACATTGACAGCTATGGAGAGAAGAGGATGAAGATGAACATTGACACAGTTAAATGCTGATTATAATCATAAATAATATATATCTCTATATAATAGTTATTTTCAAATATCTACTAACAATAATAATTTTGTGTTTCGGATGGACCTTGAGCTATTTCTCGAGTTGCAGGAGGCTGACCTACTATTGGATGAGGGGGATTTTGGATCATCTGACCCTCATCCTACTGGCGGTTCAAGGGTTACGTGGAGGGGGTGTAGTCTTGCACGACTGATGATTCCTGACCCTATCCCCGAGCAACGTCCACATATTGGTTTCGATTCACGTACACGGAGGTATGGTAACCTGTATATTTTAGTTAGATTTCATTAATTTATTTATATATATACTAATTGTTTGATTATTTATTCATTTTTCATAGTTTTGCGCATGTAGCTATTGAACCGGGGAGCTCTATCTTGCACAATTATTTTTCTCAGCCATGGATCACAAGGGAACATATTTCCGTTGATGTGTGACATGACATGTTCCATCATTGGCTGGTACGTAAATAAATAATATTTATTTTGAAATTTATTTTATTAACAACTTAATATTATAATTATTTGTAGGGTTTATGGTATCCTATCGATGATAGCATGCACAGAACTATCTACGCGGCATGACAGGTTTCTATGCATGACTTTTTCCGTCAGTTTTTTCACAATTTGAGAAGGACAGTCATTAAGAAAGTAGTGGTGACAGAATTTGATGAGTCATGTAGAGCCCACCGACCAGAGTACATTTCATCTCACGTTTGGGATGTATTATGTTTACACTAGTTGGGTGGTGGATTTCAAAGGAGATCTTCAGTGGGACGACAGAACCAGGGGAGACAGGAGGTGACACATCGAGCTGGTAGTTGTACATTCAGTTCACATAGAGAGCATCTGGTAAGTATATTTTTTAAATATTTTATATAACTTTAAATTTAAATAGTTTATTTTATATTTCTATAGTCAGTCAAGTATCCCGATATTACGGAGTTCGACGTTTATCGGAGGATGTACAGTGATCCAGCCACTGTAGAGATTAGAGGTGATCGCCAATGTCAGATTGTGTTTAGTATTATTTTTTTAGTTTGACAATTAACAGCATATAATATTTTTACAATTTTAATTTTAAATTGGAATTGAAGGAGTCATATGAGGATGTGACCTCTCAGACACAGGCTAAGGGTCTGGACGAGATGACTGAGCAGACCAGTGCTCACCATTTCGATGAGGCAGCATGGATGCAGGCGACTCAGTATGGCTTTAAGAATGGAAAAGTAGTTGGAATCAGCTCTCATTTGACTCCTGGTACTTATTATGGCACCGCTTCGATGTTGGTGTCCAGCTCGAGAGGATCTCGTGGAGAGGCATCATCTTCTAGCTTACAGTATCATGATAAGTTGCGAGCTCAGGCTGAGCATATAGAGACTTTGCAGAAGCAACAAGAAGAGATGTGTCGGGGGCAGCAACAGCAGGATCAACATTGCGTGGAGAAGATGCATTGATGGCAGCAGCAACAACACGAGCAAATAGAGTACATGCGCTGTCTGACTTGTAGTTTAGGGATGGAGTTTCCTCCACCAGCTCCTTCAGCTCCTCCACCTCCTCCAGAAGATGACCCCCAGTCATTTTTTTTATGTTAGAAGCATTTGAATTTAATATTGTAATATGAATTATTTACATTTTCTGTCTTTTAAATCGGTGTAAATATTATATAATTTAATTTTTAATATTTTTTTATTTTTTTATATTTTTTTGTGAATATTGATAATTTTAATATTTTTTAAATTTTTATTTTTTAATAATAGTAATATTATTTTTTCATTAATCGTAATTTTATTTTTTAAAAAATTAATTTATTATTTGCGACGGGACTGTTTGAGATGGGGTCCCATCGCAAATAGTCTAACTAAATATTTTTAAAAACATATTTGCGACAGGACTACTTGCCCGTCACAAATAATGTGTTGCGACGGGCCCGTCGCCGAAAGTTTTATAGATATATATTTTTTGAGACGGGACAAGATCCCGTCGCAAATAATTTTTGAAACGGGCCCGTCGTGAAAATGTTTATGTATATATAATACATATAATCGGAAGCTTATTTCTGATGGTGATGTTTCCCGTCGCAAATAAGATTTTTTTACGATGGGCCCATCACAAATAATTGTATTTGCGACGGCATTTTCTGTAACGTGCTATTTGTGATGGGGCCCCATCTCTAAAGACTATTTGCGACGGGATCCCGTCACAAATAGGCCGTCACAATTACCAAGAATTCCAGTAGTTCACTTGATTCACTAAAAATGAAGGTATTAAGATAACGTTTTTGTTTCAAGATCCTTTAATAGTGTTGAGGAATTATTTTACCATCTAGACTATGGACATATAAAAATATTCTTACTTGATATATTTTTATTTAATAGTCATAATTTCATCTTTTGGTTTTGATTTAATCATTTTCTACTTCATTCTTTACTAAAATAAATGAACATCCAAGATGAATTTTTTTAATGCATGACTTAATAAAATTACATTTTAATAGATCATATGATCTATAAAAGAGTAAAAATATATTCCTCTTGTATTTACTAAAATCAAAATTATTGGAAAAATTTATCCAATAAAACATAATTCTTAACTTAATCAATTCTATAAATAGTTAAACTTAAAATTCATCTAAAATATGTCTGACCAAATTTATAAGTAAAGTCACTAATCTATATTATATTACCCTAGAAAAAATAAAGTGTATAATAATAATCACATACTAAACATGTGAATATATTCATCATGTATTCTCTTGAAACATGGTAATGACCTGATTTACTATAAAACCATATTGAAAACATGAATTCTTACTTATTCCTTAAATAAAACATCGATTATTGGATGTATACATTAAATCCAAAAATGATGTTAACTCTATCAATGATATCATAAACCACCTTGTAAACTAATCAATCATATATTCCAATGTAGTAAGTACTATCCAATTTAATTTATCCATATCAGTAATCTATTTATCCCAACATCATTATCTCAACATCAATAACATAATAATGGTTATCTTTCCCTAAATAAAGTGTTTTATAAGAAGTTTAACTTTTCACTAAATGATTTTTCTTCATCATTGGTACCATTCAATATATGATCACAAATCCTTAATGAAATAGTACTACAGTACAATCCTTACCTATTTTATAATTCTAATGATTTTAATATCACAAATAAGAATACTTTTACAATATATTTATTTGATTCAAATACACAAGAATATTAATCATTCCACTTTATTTGTATCAATAGCATAAACTTGACCTTGATCCCTTACCTTTTTATAAGGTATATTCCCTTTATGCATAGGGAATTCATTTGTGTAGTGCCCCATCTCATTATAGTGGAATCATTACACATTGTAATTTTCTTTCCTTCCATTTAAATCACAAGTTTGTTGGCCTTTTTATCTACACTTATTGAAAACTCACATTCCATTCAAGTAAGTACCTGGGTGTTTATTTCAAAAAATATCACATGTGGAAAAATTATTATTTCCCTTCTTCTAATTGTCCATTTTTTCTCTATCATCCTCTTCTTCTCTCGATTCCCTTCAAAGCCAAAATAATAAGATAATTCTTTCTCTATATTGATATTTGGAGAAAATATTTCATCGCATGATGTAAAAGTTTGAGAGACTAATACCCTTCAGATAATTGTCTTAATCCCTTCAAATAAATGGTCAATCTTGAACTCTGTGTTGAATATATATTCCTTTAAATACCTATATGACCTTGTAATGGTAGATTCATACTCCACAAAACTTTCTTCTTCCTTTTTCTTTATTCTAAGTAACTTTCTCTTTATCTCAATTTTTTCTCGCAAGGGAAATATTTGTTGAAGAATATCTCCTTAAATTTATTTCATTCCATGAGTTCTATTTCCTCTTCCTCTCTTGTATTATGGATCAACAATCACATTGATCAGCATATCCTTTAATACAATAAACTACAAGTGTAATTTTTCATTTTCACAATATCCCAATCCCAAAAATATCTTCTCCATAGACTTAATACATTTCTTAGCTACAATTGGGTTAGTTGTCCCACCAAATGATGGGGGATTTTGTCCAATGAAGCGATAGAATAATGAATAATCATGTTGTGGAATAGGTTTATATATCCAAGAAATGTTAATTTTCACAACCTAATTAAGATTCCCTAATAATTCCATAATTTTCTTAGTTCCAACACCAGCTATGTTGGCTTTCTCAACAAGAAAATCTCTACATAGACCACAAATGTTAATACCCTTCTTCATTCCAGGTTCCATTAATAAATGATGTAATACACTAGATTAGATTATATTATTATGAAACATAATCTATAATCCAAAAAATAGTTGAATTATTAATATAAATTGATAAATTTATGCATATATAATCTCATAATCATAAATATGGTTTCATTGGAGATATTTTTATTTTCAAATACTTCATGATGGTCTATAAAGAAAATATGAATTATATTAAGTATATCCCCAGAGAGTGTCAAAATAGGTGCACAATATGACCCATTTTCATGCTCTAGGTGATGATCGATTAATGCCCAATGTTCCATTTTCAGAGTTATTACCCCTAGATACCATTGTGCTAGAACCGTGTCCACTTTTAGTATCCAGACATGAATGTATTTCTAGGAAAACCCCCATAATATCTTCCTTACAAAAACTTTAGGATAATATTCTATACTTATCATAAAATTATATCATAGGTTTATGTTACCTAATCAATTTTTCCCTTAATCTATTTACCAAGGTATCTACTAATCTTTCTATGATACCAAATTTAGTCACCAGACTCTTGTAACCCAAAGATGGTGTCTTAATTTATTACATTGGTATGGTTACAAAGGGTCAAATCCCAAATGATATATTTGTTTATTAGGTTTGGATAACCATATATATACATGATACCCATTTCACATTTGGAAATAGAAAAAAAACATGGTAAATAGAAAAATAAAATGAACTGTGTCCTTGAAAACTCATTACAAGAACTCATCTTTATATCCAGGGAAAGGAAACAAAATAAGTGTAGCGTAAATGTTGAGTAAGGGTTTTGTATAGTGGAAGATATCATACATAAATAATAGTAATAAATATGGAAATATAAATAAATGAACACATATTTCATTTAAATAACTTTACTATCATGATAAGATAATTCATAGTCAATATGGAAAGGTAAATAATTGAAAACACTTTCCATTTAATCAATAATCTGAGAATGAAATGCATCCAAAGATAATATCATGGAGAAAAACTCATCAATAATAAGAACACTAAATTCTCAATGAATTAAATCCTTAATTTTTCTACATCATGTCTCAGGAATATGAAAAAATCTACTATCAATATTTGTCCTAAAGAAAGTTTAAAACTATAGGTAAAATCTTGTTTAATTTTGGATAACTAATTTGTATCATGAGACATGTAGATTCATTAAGGGGGTATATAAAATCCATTCCCCACCCATCACTACATTACCAAAATTACTCCTCATATATCAAATAAATGATTTAATTCATGAATAAGTGTGCCTTATCCTAAAATATCTGTATTGATTAAAAGATAGAGATATATCAATATTTTCCCAGTTAATAAAATAAATTTCAATGTATACACCGTATTTAAAAATGGAATAATATTCAGGAAATAATCATGTTCACCATACAAGAATATATAGATTTAATAGAAATATAATGACTAGTGAAAAATTATCACAAGAAAGTGATTGTTTCAAGATAAAGTTAATAATCAGAAAAGAATGTAAGATTGTACAATAACTTTTACCACGTGGTAATTTTCAATTCAAAACACCATGTATGAAATAATTCAAATAAAAATTAAAAACCCATGAATTATTAATGAATCATGATATTAAATTTTAAAGGATAAGTTTATACACCTTATAAAAGTGAATTTGTGCATAATAACAAATAAGTCTAAATGGAATGTGGATCGAGATGAAATCCCCTACATCATGCTTCCTTTTGATTGAATGTTATTAAATATAATTTATAATGGTTTTAAACATGTTATTAAATTATACCAGATTCATATTAATATTTATAATATTTTATATGGCTCTTTTATAATATCTTATCACTCATTCGTTAATAATCTTTCATTATTTTCATTGTTTCAGGTGTTAATTTCATTATTTTCTCAAGAATGTTTTATCATGAAATTTACTATTCTCTCACTTATTATATAGTTTCATAATATAAATAATAATAATAATGAAATATCTATTATATTTAAACATAAATTATACTTTTAAAACCAATCATGAAATGTGGTTTTGATAAATGAGTTACGTTTTGATCATCGATACGGTAGGTTGTACATTCTCATGAGTAACATTTCCATTTTTTAACAATAATTATGGACAGGAGGCAATAAATATTTTATATTTCCATACTTATAATAATATAATAAGTACCATATTAATTCCTTAAGTATACTTATATATATCAGTCATGTGGTGTGGTGATAAAAATAGAGTCAATTTATTTCATGGAGGCAGTAGTCCACACATACAAGAACAACATTATCATCTTTCATTGAGAAAAAAGTTTGAAATAAAATGATAAATATTATAATTTTAAGAATAATAATTATTACATTAATATCATAATTATTTAATATATATCATATATAACCATTAACTTTATCCTTATCTCCTTCCTTGTAAAGCGTTAGTCAAACACGAATCACATCACTTCGTAAGGCGGTAGTCCGTCGTATACATGAGCAATGTTATTGTATCTCCCAAGAAATTGAAAGTAAAAAAATTTTTATATGATATAATGACTCAATAGGTATAATGTCATGACCCATCCCCCGAGGCCAGTGTCGTGACTTCCTCAGGCCTGCATTCCATAGGCAAAGGGCTGGTGACTAGCACCGAAAAGGAATATCCCAAAAAGGGAAGGCATTGCCTTTAAACTTGTACACACACACGCCCAACCACATCCCAACAAACTGAAAGGGGGAAAAACTATACCAATAAAACAAAGATGAGTTCAATTACAAGTGAAAGTATGTGGCCCGGAATACAAATCCAATAAGGAAATGAAAGCAGCAAAGTATAAAAGGAAACTCTGATGGCCCTCTGTGGAAAACCCCACTTGATAATGAGAGTAAGTAAGCTACTAGAAGCCGAAGTAGTATGTCCTGCTCACCCGATCCTATTGGGACGCACTAGGTCCTAGGCCACGAATTCCACCATCATAGAATCTATTAGTCCCACCCCCCCTAAGCACCTCTGTCGAAACATCGATCATTTGCACCAGACACAACACGTGCTGGTGAAGCCCATGCAGGGGTGAGTATAACAATACTCAGTAGGGACACCAAGACCCATGAAGGTCTCTCAGTAACCGACGAAGGAAAAAACCACAAATGAAAAATACCTCAGAGGTAATTTCACCAAGAAAGATATCAAACACAAAGCACAAAGTAAAAGACATAGCTCACACCAGGTATAACTTAAGTACAAAAGTAAAGATGATTAGTCATAAAGCTAGATTATATTATTACGTCGAGTGGCTTTGTTGTTGACACACATATGGTCACTAGGTGTTGACCCATAGAGTATTTCTAGGTGCTCACCCACTAAGGATCACTAGGTGATTATCCACATAGGATCGCTAGGTGATAACCCAAAAAAGATCACTAGGTGCTGACCCATAGAGGATCGCTAGGTGCTGATCCACAAAGGATCTATAGGTGATGAACCACATAGGATCGCTATTCTTTTTCACATCACAACTAGCCATTAGATTCCTACACTTAGTACAGTTGATTTCTAGAGGATCCTCTTCTCAAGACATCAACCTTACCTCAACTACCACGAATTACCTCATAGAATAACCCCAAACGACCATCTCGTAATAATTTTCCCAATGCAATAGACGGCACGTCAATTGGACGCCCGATCTTTAACTTATGGGATTTTTAGTAAAAAGGGCCCGGTTGGATTCGAGTCCAAACCAACCTGGTGGTACTACAACTTCTTCCAAATCTCAAGAGGAGTATATGAGAAGGATCATCACATCAAAATGTTCCCAAATCCATTGATGGTTCATCAATCGAATGCACAGTTTACAAGATACATGTGTTTTAGTAAACATGGGCGATTGTGTCTGGGCCTGGTCCGACCTGGTTAGACCGACCTGACCAACCCACCCTGAGGGTTCCAGATACCCCTGGTTCAATTAAACAGACTTGAACTGACCCAGTTCGGGTCGAGGTCGGTCTAGTTAGGCCTGACTAGTGGGCCAGGCCCAATGGACCTCGTTGGACCTGACCTAATTTGGCTGAGGGTCCAGCCCGCCGGGTTGCATGGCGACCCGGTCTAGTCTGGACCGGCCTACTGGGCCATGGGTCCGGCCCGCTGGTGTAGGTATGGCCTACAGGCCCACGAATCCGGCCTGCCAGTGTGGGTTTGGCCTGCTATGAGGTTCGCGCCCCGCTCGGTCCACCAGAGGCAGACCGGTCTGCCTCACTGGGACACAGCCGGATGCCACGTTCGGTCCACCGCCATCACCCTGTAGGTTACCGAAGGGTAGCCTCCTCCGCCGTAGTCGAGTGACCGTGGCCCACCACGTGGGACATGACATGGTGCTGTATCTGTGGCCTTCTGACACGGTCAACCGACAGTGTCCGCTAGCGGCTCCTCCTGCTACGTTGTGTCCCGAGTTGGTCACGACCCTTCCTCCAGCATGCCATCGTGGAGTGCTGCCCCATGCCCATGGCTATCACTACAGGACACTTCCAGCCACCGCCTCTAGTTCCGGTGCACTAGCGGTACCTTCGACGGGCCACCGGAATTGCTCCGGTGGTCTGTTTTTCGAGCTGTCTGCACCTATGGGCCTCCAAGGTTGCTGTTATCCCTACCTAGGCCTCAGATTCCTCTTGGCGCAACTTTAAAGATACATCCAAAATGGATGCACACGACAAAGGTGCTCAGGCCTTGTTCGTGTCGGCCCACACCATCTAGGTTTGGAGTTTATAATCATGGGAGGTCTAGGGATTCCAATTTAAATCAACACATGATAATTCCAAATCCCAGATGATGAAAGCCCCAAAAATAAAGTTACCATACCGCAGAAATGCACGATTCACGGATCAACCTGTTTGTGGGTTGATATGCGTTAATCATTTCTAAAAAAGAACCAGGAAGAAAATCAAAATAAAACAACCCCTACATGGATTTTTCGGATCCTCTGATGACGAAGGATGCGATTCATGTCGTCGTTGACCCGGAATCATTAGTGTTTGTTGCCGCTTGCAAACCTCCGGATCCAAACCTCCAACGTTCGTCAAATCATTCTTCATTCTTCATTGGAGAGGTATTCTGCCCGATGTTCATCAGAGATTTCCCCACGTTTGTCAATTCCCAAACTCCAACACATTGGATTATTCAAAGAAATAAAAAGTGCAGCGACGTTGCGTCCATTAATGATGATCATTAAATGAACGACATTTAATGAGCCATTAAGATAACAATGTCATGGTTTCAAATGATCCATTATTGAAACTCCATTAATGCACCTCATTTATACCTCTTCACTGTACTATAGCGTCTCCATCCGCTACTCAAATGTGAGAAAAGAAATAAAATAATTCTTTTAAATTCTTTTATTGTTTTTCTCGAAAAGTCTAAAAAATAAATTTTCTGCTTGACCCTTTCTGGCCGAAATTAAGTCATTTCTAACTGAATCCCAGCATTCTGAGTTCAACGGTGCCATTGGATTTTTTATCTGATCACCAGTTCAAAAGTTAGAAAATCCCATTCGCACGTTTACTCAACGTACCTTATAAAAAGTACAATAATTAACTTTCATCCTCAACCCGCATTGGTCGAGGTTAGGCTTCACCTAAGGGGAAGATTCCCTCATGATCTCAGTGATAGTCTCATATTTTCAATCTGTGTTACCATTTATGAGTTATAAAGATTTTATATAATTTTAACTTAATTATTTTATTTACAGCCAAAAACTAACTTCCACCGTTGGCCTGCACCAGCTAATGTTAGGATCTACCTAAGGAAAGCATACCCGCACGATCTTAGCAGTGGTCTCAGATTTTTAATCTGACTCACCATTCATGAGTTATAATCATTTAAAAAATAAAATAATTTTATTCAATAATTTTATTTACAGTTATTCCATTTTTAGGTTTTCTCACTGGAGGGTTGTTCCAACTAAACTAAAGTCGCGCATAGGGTACAAACACTATCCTAAACACAACGATGCCCTCATATTTCTGATTTGAGAACCCATTTAAGATTTATTCCACTATTTTTGGAAAACCAATCACAAACACTATTTAATGCTTAACATTTTTTGATAGGTCATTTCAGCCACTCTGACCCTCATAATCGCATGTCGTCTCAGTTCCTGGTCCCAAAATAATTCCATATAAATTAAAAAATATACATACAAAAATTACAGGACATTACATTCTCCCCACCTAAGTAATTTATGTCCCCGAAATAAAAAACAAAGGTTAATGAACAAGTGGGGGTACTTAGCATGAAGTTGAGACTACCGCTCTCATGTGCTCTCCTGGAGATTACCATGTTGTCATCGAAGGCGTACCATATGATTCGACTATCCATGAAGGACCCACTCTTGTCGATCCTCTATCTCTACCGGGAACTTCGCAAATGTCGCCCCTTCGTCAATGTCCAACTCATCTTAATCGATGGCGTGCGATGGATCATACATATACCTCCTCAATTGTGATACGTGGAAAACATCATGGACCCAAGGCATCTGTGGGGGAAGAGATAGGTGGTACACCACCTATCCAACTCTACTAAGGATCTGGAAAGATATGATGAATCTTAGAGATAACTTGTCACCCCAACCAAATATATACAATCCCTATCTGGGTGAGACCTAATGGAAAATGTGGTTTCCCTCCTCGAACTCCTAGGGTATCTATCTGACTATCTGTATGGGGGAGAAAAGCTGTTCCCAAGCGCAATTGTGTCCTAAACACCTCCTTTAACCCCTTCAACAACCAGGATGTAAAGCGTGCATCACATTCTGAGATGATTTTTGGAGGCACCCCGTGAAGCTGCACTATCTCATGGATGTAGAGGCATCTCAATCCCTTTATCGATCCCTGCTCCCATATTGGTTAAAATTGGGCCGTCTTGGTGATTCGATCAAAAATCACCCAGATAGAATCGTGGCCTTGGACGTGCTTGGTAACCCCATCACAGAGTCCATGTAGATACCATCCCACTTCCATTCTGGTAACTCAAGTGGTTGTGCCAAGCCTACTAGGACTTGATGCCCAGCCTTCACTTTCTCACAAGTGAGGCATCACGAAATGAACAATGCCACTGATTTCTTCATCCCTATCCCCCAGTACTGATTTTGGAGGTCATGGTACATCTTTTCCACACTAGAGTGTACCGCCAAAGGGGATGTGTGGAACTCCCTCAACACCTCCTCCCGTAATGTCACTGGTACTATGGTGTGTCCTCTAAAAAGTATGACGTGCTCCCCCTTATCAAAAATCCATCAAGATCCTGTCCAGATGATATCTGAGCACGTCAGAACTTTCCATCAAGATCCAAAATTTGTGCCTCTCTAATTTGTTAAATGAGTTTGGGAGTGACAGTAATAGACTGGAGGTAAGATGCTTCGTCATCATCCAAAAAGGATATCTGCATCGTGGCTAGCTACTCCGTCACCTCACCCATCAGCTACAAACCAGACATCCTACTGAGCACGTCATCAACCACCTTACCCTTCCTAGGAGTATAGACTCTCAAATTCATTTTCATAGAGGAACTCCAGCCACAACCACTATCTCAATTGCTCAAAAATCCTACATGAATCTTTCTATCCACATGAAAGGCTACCCCTTTTAACTGATTGATGTTCCCATCGACCCTTTGGTAGTGGGTACTCATTCTCCACAACCACTTGGTTAAAGTGACGATAATCCACACATAACCTCGAACAATGGGTCTTACTAAGCCCTTTCTCTACAAGTCCCCCACCTACTCCCCCTTCTCGCGAAGCTCTATGAAATCCCTCCGATATACTGATGCTGAAATAATTGTCATCTCGGGGTGTATAATGATGCAAAATTCCCTCTCCCAATAGGGATGTAATCATAGAAACATATTTTTAAAGGGTGTTACTGCACTCCACCACTATTGTTGGGAACTTTAAAACTCAAAAACATCCTCTTCCAAGAGGGTAAGGTTGGCTGATTCAAGAGTGATCGGCTGCACCCTCCTATGCATGAGTTTATCCCGAGCTGCCTGGGTTTCCTTTTTCACCGACCAAGGAAAAGCCCATTCCAATGCTGTAGATATACCACATCCTTTTTCCTAAAATAGTCAATCTAAGCTTGAACTGTGGATTACCATTCCATACTAAGACTAATGTAGTAAGGCCTCGACGCTTCCACCAAGAGGTTACAACCAAAACTCTCAACTCAAGGGTCAGATCACACCATCATCATAAGTATGACTATCGAGTCTCCTCCCATAGGTATCTCTAGACACAAGGATCAAGTCAACAGTTTAACTAGAAACTCTTGGTCTTGAATAAGATTCATGACAAGAAGGAATGATTATTACTTATTTCTATTAATATGATAGCTAGTAGTAGACACAGACCATACCTCAAATCATTCCTGGAGCCCTTGGTTCATACTCCTTGACCACATACAGCTACTCCCATACCCTGTCCTCCAGCTCCCTGAGCGTGGTGGGGACCCCATTGGGGTGGTGTTTGTAACATGTCGAAATGTATACCACCTCCTTCTTCTCTCCAAGATCTTATTCCACATCTTCTACCTTGAAGATTCATCTATCCCTATCACTTCCTCTTCCAAAAACATTTTACACATCCAAGTCTCTGATATTGACGTTGGTTTCCAGCTTTCCCACTGTTTACATTCACAAGCCGTATCTACTCAGCCAAAGAACATTAAACTACAAAGGCCCTCTCTAGAACCCTAACATAAGTAGAAACATACAGAGGAATAATTATGTCTTGGATGTCCCTAAACACATCTATCTTAGAGTTCTGAGCCCTAAATCAATGGTCGTATTGTATTCATCGAGTACCTAGAATGGTCGGTACGCCTCAATGAATACTCTGCTACCAACATGTCGTCCTGCTGAAGTTATAGAAGCTCTTGTGAACACTTACCCCTTAGATTTATTTATGGAAAGAGACCCCTTCTCTGAGAAAGGTTCTCAAGCTCTGTCCATAGAAAAGTCACCTCATCGTAAGATCAGGGTAATCTAAACCTTGTCATTGCCCTGATAATACACATAGAAGGCTCACTTCTAGGACTTCCATATGATTTTATAGTGCCCTATCTAGATGGAAACTTGGTCACCACCTCAAGCCAGTCCTTAGCTGCCTGTGAGTCAGGCTCACCTCTGAAGCCTGAGGGGTATCTTTCATTGAAACTCATGTAAGGTACTAAGCCTATATGTTTCCTCAACCAGTATCTCTAGTAGTAACTATTTCTCTTAGGGTGTTGGTGCTATGGTACACCACCAGAAGGTACTATCACTATAAGTGGTCCCTGCACCAATGCCTCATCACTCAGTGGACCATCATTGTGATCTCTCACTAGAATCCTGGCTGGCTATCTTCATGGAGTAATCCTGTAGACAAAAAGATGTTCCATGGTCACTAAGTTATACCAGGTGAGATGAATCAAAAGATATCAAGATAAAAACATTTCCAAAACACATGTAATCAGTGTTTTCATGCACTGAGTCAGAAATTAGAATTCAAGATCCTGGTGTATAGATATGTCGGCCACCACACCAACATTGGACTCCTAATACTAAAAGATGAACTCAAGACACTTAACACTATTGAACCCATTGAAAATACATACTCTTAGTTATTCTAGTAGAACCAACTTCCCTCTGATACCACTTTTTCACAACCCATCCCCCGGGGACCGTGCCATGACTACCCCATGCCCGCCTTCCATAGGCTAGGGGTTGGTGACTAGCACAAGAAAGGCATATCCCAAAAAGGGAAGGCATTTCCTTTAAAGCTATACACAGACACGCCCAAACACATCCCAACACACTGAATGGGGGAAATAAGTATACCACTGAAACAAAGCTGAGTGAAAGTACAAGTGAAAGTAAGTGGACCAGAATAAAATCCCAACAAAAAACTGAAAATAGAAAAGTAAAAAAAAAAGAAACTCTTATGGATATCCATGGAAAACCCCACCTAATTGTGAGAGTAGTGAAGCTACTGGTAGCCGAAATATTATGTATTGTATGCCTAATACAACTAGGCCCCACTAAGTCTTAGCCTACAAAGTCCACCATCGTAGCATCCATCAGTCCCGTCCCCTTGAGCACCTATGTTGAAACGTCGATCATCTGTACCAGACACAACATGTGTGGGTGAAGACCATGTAGGGGTGAGTATAAAAATACTCAGTAGGGACCTCGAGACCCCCGATGGTCTCTCAGTAATCCACAAAGGAAAACACCACAAAATAAAAATGCCCCAGAGGCAATGCCACCAAGAAAGATCTCAAACACATAGCACAAAGTAAAATATGCAGCTCACACCAGGTATAACTTATGTACAGAAGTAAATATGAGTAGTTTTAAAGATAGATCATCTTATTCTGTCGAGAGACTCTACTGCTGACCCACACATGGTCGATAGGTGCTGACCCACATAGGATCGTTAGGTGCTGACCCATGCAAGATCGCTAGGTGATGACCCATTGATGATCTCTAGGTGCTGACCCATAGAGGATCGCTAGGTGCTGACCCACAGAGGATTGATAGGTGATGATCCATAGAGGATCTCTATTATTTCTTCACATCACAACCAACCACTGGATTCCCTCACTTAGCACGATTGATTTCCAGATGATCTGCTCCTCAATAATTTGACTATACCTAAAATACCACGAAGTCCCACATAGAGTAACCCTAAAGGACCATCTCGTCATAAGGGTCCCAATGCAATAGATGAAACGTTGATCGGATGCCCGGTCTGTAAGTTATGGGCTTTTTGGTAAAAAGAGCCTTGTTGTATTTGAGTCCGATCCAACCTAGCCATACTCTAACTTTTTCGAAATCTCAAGAAGATTATATTATAAGGACCATCCCATTTCAAGGGTCCCAATGCAATTAACAGTGTGTCAATCTGACGTGTGGTTTGCAAGATACAAGCATTTTAGTAAATAGGGGGCCAATTGTGTCTAGGCCTGGTCCTATCAGATCAGACCGACCTGACGAACCTGGCCCGGGGGTTACAGATACCCATGCTTCAATTAGATGGACTCGACCTGACCCGATTTGGGTCAGGGTCAAACTAGTCAGCTGTAGTCAGTGGACCAGACCCAATGGGCCTCACCGGACCCGACCTGGTTTGGCCAAGGGTCCAGCCCGCTGGGTCGCCCGACAACCCGGTATAGTCCGGATCAGCTCGAAGGGCATGGGTCCAGCCTGTTGGAGGTAGGACCGCCCCGCTGGGCTACAGGTCTGGCCCTCCTGGTCCTCCAGAGGCAGATTGGTCCGCCTCGCTAGGACACGGCCGGATGCCGCATCCGGTCTACTTCCATCGCCCCGCAGGTTGCCATGGGGAAGCCTCCTCCACCGCGGTCGAGCGACCATGAACCGAAGCGTGGGATGTAGCATGGTGTCATGTCTTCAGCCCTACGATATAGTCGAGTGATCGTGTCTTCCACTGCCAGCTGTCGGCCCCGCTGACGGCTCCTCCCACTACACCGCTGCCCGAGCCGGCCGCGACCCTTCCTCTGATACGCCATCGTGGAGTGCCACCACCCACTCGTGGCCACCGCTGCAGGCCACTGTCAGCTGTCGTTGGCCACCGCAATCAATGGTACCTTTGACGGGCCACCGAAATTACTCTGGTGTCCTGTTTTCCGATCTTTCTACGCCTATGGGCCTCCCGGGTTGCCGCCATCCCTGCCTTGGCCTTGAATTCCTCTTGTCGCCACTTTGAGGATACAACCACAATGAATGCACACAGTGGAGGTGCTCAGGACTTGTTCGTGTTAGCTCACACCCTCCACTTTAGGAGTTTATAATCATGGGAGGTCTGAGGATTACAATTCAAATCAAAACATGATAATTCCAAATTCTGGATAATGAAAGCCTCAAAAAGAAAGTTACCCTCCCAAATAAATGCATGATTCATAGATCAACCTGTTCATGGGTTGATCCACATTCTTCGTTTCTATAAAAAATGGGGAAGAACATCAGAATAAAATAACCCCTACTTGTATTTTTTGGATCCGCTGATGACGAAGGATGTGGTTCACATTGTCGTCGATCCAGAATCATTAGAGTTCATCACTGCTTTCCAACCTCTGGATCTGATCCTCCAACATTCGTTGCTTCATTATTCCTTCTTTATTAGAGAGAGATTTTTATGACTGTTCATTAGATATTTCCCCACATTTTTTAATTCCAAAACTCCAACACATTGGATTAGTAAAAGAAATAAAAATCACAACGACGTTGCATCCATTAATGATGCTCATTAAATGATCCATTAAGATAACAATGTTGTGGTTTCAAACGAGCCATTATTGAACCTCCATTAATGTGCTTCATCATCTCCTCATCGTTTCACTGTAGCGTCTCCATCTTCCAGTCAACGGTGAGAAAAGAAATAAAATAATTTTTTTAAATTCTTTTATTATTTTTCTCGAAAAGTTTGAAAAATAAATTTTCCGATCGACCCTTTTTGGTGGAAGTTATGTCATTTCTAGGTGAATCACGACATTCTAAGTTCAATGGTGCCCTTATATTTTTGATCCTATCACTAGTTTAAAAGTTAAAAAATCTCATTCTCATGTTTATTGAACATACCTTAAAAAAATTCAAAAATTAAATTTCACCCTCGACCCGTGCCAGTCGAGGTTAGGCTCCGCCTAAGGGAAAAAATCCTTCATGAGCTTAACGACACTATAATATTTTTAATCTGAGTTACCATTTATGAGTTATAAGGATTTGAAAACAAAATAATTGTTTTTTAATTATTTTACTTAGGGCCAAAAAATAACTTCCCCCATTGGCCCGCGTCAGTTAATGTTAGGTTATACCTCAGAAAACCATACCCTCACGAGCTCAGTGGTGGTCTCATATTTTTAATCTGAGTCACCATTTTTGATTTATAAGAATTTAAAAAGTAAAATAATTATATTCAATTATTTTATTTATAATTAATCCATTTTTGGGTTTTCTCACTGGAGGGTTGTGCCAACTAAAATTAAGTCCTGCCTAGGGTAAACCCACCATCCTGAACGCAAAGGTACCCTTAGATTTCTGATCCGAGCACCCATTGAAGAGTTATTCCACTTTTTCATGAAAACCACTCACTCTCACTATTTAAATCTTTACATTTTTCGACGGATCATTCCGAGCACTCCGGGCCTCAAGATCACACGACGTCTCAGCACCTGGTGTCAAAATAATTCTATATAATTAAAAAATATATATACTAAAATTCTAGGAAATTACATATAATTATGTTATAAATATCATATATATAATTTATATTCATTATTATACCCAACTATATGAGTTAGAAATATAAAAACCAACGATGTTAGTTCGTGAGACGGTAATCCTTCGTACACACGAAAGATGATTTCATAGCCCATTTGATGGAATTTGGGATTGTTGTAGGTAGTTAAATAAAAAAAGAATATAATTATATCTAAGATACAAAGTTTATTATATTATAATGGTTTAATAATAATTGATATATTTGGAGGAAGAAAAAAAATAAAAATGGTTGTTGAAGAACATTACCTCTTCTTCGAGTATCCTCCTTTAGTTTTCACCAAATCCTTCCCAGGTATGGTTTATGACCAAAATAAGGATCCTAGGATGATATTTTTGATTTTTATGTGATTTTGGCAGGTATTGGCAGAATAAAATATTTTTTAAGTTTTCAATAAAAGAGGAGAGGGGTGGCCATTTATAAGTGAGGTGAGTGGCACACTTATAATTTTTGAAAAGAATGACTTTCACCCATGTTTTTTTCATATCAAAAGGATCAAATAATATACCATTATTGAGAATAGAAATTATAATGTATAAATATAGACATAAAATATGTTTTATATAATTTTTTATTTCATTTTAACCTTTATCTTTTTAGTTTAACCACCCATGTAAACCCATTTTACCTTAACCGCAGTAATTGATTTTCATTATTTTCAGTATTCATTTTGGTTAAAAATTAAGTTAACCTTATTAGAAATTATACATTACGATGATTAAAAATGTTTAATCCATTTTTTCCAAATTAAATTCAAATAATTGGAAAAATTCAATTTAAAAGTAATCACGTAGACATGATGAGAAAGTGTGGTTTTAAAGAGAAGATGTTCAAAAGTTTACAAAGTTTTTATATAAAGATTCAATATGAAAATGATTAAAATGACATAAATTGGATTAATTGATATATTATTTAACTAATTTTACATTAAAACCAATTCAAAATATAAGATAACATTATAAATTACTTAAACTACAAGGCAGTTTCAATTAAAATTCAGTATTCTTTACTATTCATCAAAAATGAAACATTTTAAAAAAATAACTATATGGTAATTTTGATATTATGATTTCAAAGATTAATTTTATTTTATCAAATAAATTTTATAAAAGTGTTACAGAGTAATTTTATATTATATATGAAAATCATGACTAAACCTCCTTTTAGAAAAAATATTTTTTTAAGAAAATAATTTTTTTAATTTAAAATGATTATTATTTTATTTAAAATAAAAATAAATAAATAAAAATAAATTTATTTTACTTTTTAAATTCTCAAACCATATAATTTTTATAATTTAGCTATTTATAATCAAACCTTCCATTTTAACAGCTAGGTTATAATGGTTATGTTTAAATAATAACTTTTTAATAAAGTATCATGTTTTTTTTAAACTAAGTGTTGTGTGCGTCACAAGCTATCAAAGAAATTATTTTTAAAAAAAAATAAATATATCATGAAGTATTAGGATATTTTATTCTCTTATAATATTTTTGTGTGTGTTATCTATGCTATCGAACAAAATGTTATTCTTTTAGTATTTCAGGGTGTTGTACTAAATGGGAAAAGCTCGGTATAGAAAATAAGAGAGATTAACTTAAAAATACAATGTTATTCGTAAATTGTATAACAAGTGATTCCATATCATATTTATCTTACTATTGGATGTTTAAATATATTTTCAACTAATTTATAAAATTTAGTAAGATGACCCAACCATAATTTACTTACATATTTCATCATTTTATATGAATTTTTAATATAATACACAAAAATACACACTCCAAAACCATAAAGTTTAATTTTCTTTAGAGGATAGATACATCATAAACTTATTTTGTAAATGATATTTAAAATAACTCACAGAGTTCTTCTCTTATAGTAACCTTATTAGATATATCCTACTTAAAACCTTTCCTCATAAACTGGAGAAATGAAAACATAAGAAAGGGTGAGCATAAATTCTCAGTAAGAGTAAATATAGAAGATAAATTAATAATCATGTGT
Organism: Viscum album; assembly: GCA_963277665.1. Lineage (NCBI taxonomy): Eukaryota > Viridiplantae > Streptophyta > Magnoliopsida > Santalales > Viscaceae > Viscum > Viscum album. The sequence goes on along the minus strand of OY728143.1, from coordinate 1,662,868,854 downwards.
AAGAATAAGATAACAATAAGGTATGATAAAATGATAATAACATACAAAATTCATACCCAATTAGCCAAAGATCATAAATCACGAGTCATCAAATAAAAAAATTTCATCAAAAAATTCATGTGTTAGAATACTGTGGAATCATCAATAATAAAACATGAGCCATGAGAGCATATCATAAACATAAGAACATGTTAAAGGATCATGGCATAATTATAAGAATATAAAATTATTTTATAAGTCAAGTATCACTTCCCAGAATATCATAAAATATTTTAAAGAGTCCCATAGTGGATTTGGTTCACTCTTTATTCCCTTTTTATTCATAGTAGAAATAATCCCACATTAGATTGGGTTTACTCATCATTACCTTTCCATTCAAGGTGGAAAATGTCCCATATTGGACTGGGTTTACTCCCCATTCCCTTTAATATTATATCATGAGATATAATTATATACCTAATGAATATAAGGGATATATAATTCTATACCCACCAATCACATAATGAAGAACATATATGTGTGTGCCACAAGATCATAAAAACATTCATAATTTCATCATAACAAAATTAACCCATGGGAATGAAATATGTTTCATGAAAATATTATTTAAATATCATCATCATAATAAATGTAGATAAATAAATTGGATGGTGTAATAATATCATAACCCCATTGAAGCATGAAAATCATTAAAATAGGTTGACATATATGAAAACCAAATTTATCAAAATATTAGGAATATTCTTCGAAAAATAAAAGAAAACATCCTTTTATTTGGGTAATATTTAAAAAATAAATTCCCAAAACAATGGGAATATGGTTTCATTTATAAATCCCTAGAAAATTATAAATTAATATTAAAAATAAATAATGTTTAGGATCACAGAAAAATCTATTATTGAAACATTTTAAAGAATATAGACATTGAAGAAAAATATTCCCACCCAAATGGATAAATAAGTTTGGTTTTTCTTAAAAACATTATTTTGGTATTTTTTAGTACCACTGAGAGGAAATTTAAAGAGAGACATTAAAACCCTAGAAATGACCAATGTTTAATAATGTGTATGTGATTTAAGAGGGATATATATATTGCACAATTTTTTGAATATATATTTAAACACAAACAATCCTGATTAAAAAAACAAATTTCAACATGTACCCTTACCTCTTATCTTGAAATGCTTTATACAAGATCTATCTATATGTATTATAGATTTGGATTTATTATAAATATATATAAGAACCATATTCATACTTATATTACCATATATTATTCTTTATTAATTTATAATCACTAATTTTTTAATAATTTTCTAATAAAAGCATTATTTTGGGTGTTAATTACTTCATTTTTTTACATGTTTCGATTTGAAGATTCTGAAAATTGAACCTTGGTAATGTCTTAAATATATAAAAATTATTAATCATAGAATAAATTTCATTTTTATTAATTATATAAAAATTATAAACCATCCATGTAAGGTATTTATGAAAAATGAATTACATCACTTTGTGGATGCAGTAGTTCGTACGCATGCAAGAGTGATGTTTTCATTCTTCAATGCATAAAAATAAAGAATGGTAAATAATAATTTATCGTTAAATATCATAATTGTATAATAAGTATCATATATATATATATATTCATTAAATATATCAAGATAACCATCCATGGGAGGTGGTGATGAAAAATGGAACATATCGATTCATGGAGACAGTAGTCCGTACGTACGCATGAGCAACACTTCCATTTACCCTTAGATGGATATGAGATAAAAATGGTTGTTAAATTAACATAAAAATTTATAATTATAGTAAATATACTAATTTTACTATATTAATATGGTTTTATAATATTTGTAGGTGGTTTAAAAATAACAGAACATGAAAAAGGTTGGTAATAATGTATACCTGTTCCTTGGATAATCTCTTTTGAAAAAATCCATAAGAATTTTTGGATAGGTCTTTTGGGAAGCCCAGAACCTCTATATCATGGAAAAGGAAGTTTATAAGGGTAATTGGGTATATATTTGTTGAGATAAGGGACTCAAGTGTTTTTGATAAGTGAGAATATGAGATTTTATTTTATATGTGCGGGGAGTGGCACCCTTGTAAATAGTAAGATCATTTAAATATAATAAACTTATTTCTCATAGAAATTGTCTCTCATGTTGTCTAATATCAAATATAAGGTAAGGGAAGGTATAAATTCACACAAAAAATTAGTTAAATATAAATTGTTTTATAAAATAATAATCCTTATATCTTAGTTTATTCCCTTTTAACCCATTTTAACCTTAACCATGATGAAAATATTTTTACCATGGAAACTATTCATTATATATAAAAATAAAATTATCCAAATAACCAAATATGAATTTGATTATTCAAATTAAGGAATCCATTTTCAATATTCAATTCTTATAAGTTTAAAAAATTAATTTAAATATAAGCATAGAAAATTCATAAAAACTATTTTTAGTAAAAAAATATTTTTATGTGAAAAAATGAATTTATACTTATTTAGGCCAAATAATCTTGAGTTGTGGTGATTAGTAGGAATTCATTAGACTATTATTAATAAAATAGTAATTAGTTAATATTATAAATGAATCACCCTAAAAATTTATTTTAAAAGTTTAATATGTTCAACTGTATTCTAACCCTTAACATGTAACACCGAGCTTTAAATGAATTGTGATATACTAGGAAAATGTTATTATTTAAATGTAACTATTATAACCTACCCATTAAATTTTAAGGTTTGAATAGTAATAAAAATATTATAAAAAATATATAAGTTGTTTTCAAATAATTTAAACGTATTGATTTATTTCTAATAAATAAGTACTCAATTTTCAATAGAGTCATTTTATACTTCAAAAATATGTTCTCTTCAAAATGGTTTTTATTGAATTTTGTGTCTTAATTTTATAATTAAATTCAAAATATTTTAAAATAGTATTTTAAAAAATTAATACCATTTTTTAAATCAGCATCTATATATTTTCTTATAGTGGAGTTTTTCTTATTTTTTATAGAAAGATTTATTTTTCAATGAATAGTGAAGATACCAATTTTTGTAAAAATGCCATTTATTTATATTAAATCATGTAAATTAAAATTAAAATCATATTTTTAATTTGATATTAAATTAAAATAAATCTGATTTTGTTATAACTAATATAATTAATTACATAGGAATCATCATTATACTTGATTTTGGTGTATGTTTATTTTTGGGCTTAAAAATGCATTTTTCTAAAATCTGTTTTTCATTGTATTTGGAACATTTATATTAGAATTTATTTCATCAAGTTATATAAATTTATTCCATATTCATAATCATGACTTTAAATTTTTTATTTAGTTTCCTTTTATTTTGTTCATTATGAATAGTAACCATGGTAAAGATTTATTACCACTATAAGGGTAAAAAAGGTTAATTAAGGTTAAAACTATTTTATATGGTCTCAAAATAAACCCAAAAATTCATTTGTTTCCTTGGATAAGATTAATCAGAACATATCAACCCCAACTTCTAATATATCACATTTTGGTTCCATTTTCTTTTGATAATAAAATTTATATTATTTTAAGAAAATGATAAATACAAAATGCCACTCTCTTGAATTTAATTTCTCTTTTATGTTTTTATAGGGATAAAAATAAGTTATTATTGAATATAAAAATATTATTTTGAACATAAATAAATTATTTTTATGATATTAATTTATTTTTATTTTTATTAATGATATAACTAACATAAATGCTTACACTATGCCGACACATTATTTAGGAAACCAGTTACAAAATAAAGGTAAATGAATGTAAAATGATAGAATTATTATTATTTTTGTATGAATTTTGATATTACAAGAATTTTATTGGTAATTATTATGTTTAATTAATTTTAAATGGGTTTAAAATCTAATTTCATTTTTTTTGATGTCTATGAAGTCAAATGAACTAAATAGTCCAAAAAATGAATTTAATGATATTTTATAAAAAAATATATTTAATTAATTTATTTAAAAATAAAAAAATATTTAAAGAATAATTAGGATGTTAAATGGTCTAAAATTTCATCCACTGACCATTTATGTTCCAATTTTTACCCTAGAGGTAAATTTATGACCCTTAAATGCTAAAAAATAGATTTTCATAGTTAAAGTTAAAAAGGGTTAACTAGGCTGTTAAACCAAAAGATATGGTTTAAAATATAAATTAAAAATGTTTAAATTTTATTGGTTAAATGACGTTTGACCATATCCGGTACTAAATTTAAAATTATATCCATTTGATGCCACTTTACAAACTGATTTCAAGTGTGTCCTTTCCCTCCCTTATAAAAGGGAACCTCTTCTTATCATTTATTTATAAAGTTTGAGAACTCTATATAGGCCAATACCTACCCCAATATCTTCATATATTCTATATCTACATCCTAGGTATTTTTTATTCTCCAAAGTCCATCCTAATAATTCTTAAGGTGTAATCCAAAGGGGGGCTCTCAAATAAGAGGTAATCATCTCACTTGACTTTTGTATTGTTTATTTCTTCTTTTAATTCCTCTAAATATGTTGTATGAATTATAACATAATTAATATATTAAATTAAATATATTGGTACATTTTTATTATTATGGTACAACCATTTTCAACCTCTTTCCCATCGAATGGGAAATGACAATATGCCTCATGCGTATGTGTGGACTACCACCTCTACGTAGCGATTTGATTTATTTTTTATAAATAAATTTCATGGTTGGTTATTATGATGGATTTATTTATTATATATGTGATATTAATGAAATAATTATTAATTTTTAAATATAATATATTAATCACCTTTTTACCCTTCCACCCATTAAAAAATGATAATGTTACTCATGTGTATGTGTGGAATACCACCTCGAGAAGGTGATTTTATTTGTTTTACATGTATTTATTTCATGGATGATTATAAAATTAAATTTAATGTAAATAAATGATAAATATTTAATTATTAAAATTATGGATATGATATAACCATGGCCCATTTTACCATTTTCAACCTACCAAAGTTGTTATATGATTATGAACCGAACGTCCTGAAAACATTTGACATGAACTTAATTAATTTAATAAATATAAAAGGAGTGGTAATAGATTATATAAAAGGAATAAAAATAAGATAATATAACTGAAAAGGTTATTAAGAATTTATAAAACTAATATAATTTTCTGATATAGGATATAATTTATGTACATGGCGAGTCTAACTCGAGGTAAGGGATTTCTTAACAGAATTTCTTTTCATTAGATTATATTACTTCTTCATTACCTATGTTATTCAAAGTATATGTGTGTAATGAAATTTGATTATTTTATTCTATATTTTCACTTATATTTTATGGATTTACATTTTTTATACATAATCACTTAATTATTTAATTCTCACTTAAATCTTACAATCTTTAAAATGGTTTCTCATCACACTTTTGTTTCTGTGAGACATATGACATATTCACAACTTGTTTCTTTTGTGTGGTGTTTATACTGCCCCTTTGATAATTTATATCATGGATTTATTTATATTCATATTATTTAAAGTTTTATTTGAATTTATTTCTATCAAAGGGTTTATGATTCAAAAGTCATGAAAGTGGTAAGATTTTATTTGACAATCGCATACTTATTCAAGATTTCTTATGTTTTAGTTTACATTAGAGGAATTATATGATATTTATATCTTAAACCCCATATATTTTATTATCCTCTATTTATGTGTTAAAATTAAAATATTAACTTTCATTTTCCTCTCTCTAAGTACTCAAAAGTCTAAAATAATGTTTAGAAAAACTGACTTTTTTTCTATTTGGACATGAATCTTTTTCTTATACATCCATATTTTCTTTTAAATGTTTTCAAGAGTGTTTTTAATATTCTATAATGATTTATTAAATTAATTTTTATCCACGTTTTAATTTAAATAAAAAATTAAAATGATTTTTTTTATTTTTCAAATGAGGCACTTTTTACTAAAGGTGTGAACATAATCATTGTTTTAATGATTACCGCATGAACAAATTTTCTCACTATCATGATAATTTTTTTACTTGAATGTTAATTTATTTGTTTTTATAGTTCTTTTCAAATAATTTCTTCCCTCATATTCTAGATATTTTTATTCTTTAAATAATTCATTTCAAAATGAAAAGGGTATTTTCCTTAAGAAATATTTTGGTTACAATTTAAAATTATTTTCATCTATTTTTATATCCTTTGATGAATATTATGAGTTATTAGGGATATAATATAATGATAATATCTACCATATTTATCTATATGGATTATAATAAATTTTAATGGGGAAATTATTTTCATTTCATATGCTAGTTCTTCCAATACAGGTTGTTATTGATTATTAAGGAATGTTGATTAAGTTGTATTGTTTATTCATAAGATTAATTCATTAAACTTATTAATTGGTGGGTGAGACCTAAAATTACATAGCCCTTCGATGGATTTTTTGGTTTCATGAAACAAAATAGGTTGGGAATTTTTCAAAAGACTTACACATTTATGTATAATGTCTTGGAATGAAGAATCTACTATTTCAATATAATGTCCATCATTAGGCATTCCATTCTTATGAAACCATTTATTTTTATCCATGTGATTATTATATTACTATATTATCCATAGATATATTCCCCATTCATGATATTATTTATATAGTATATTTATTTATTATTTATATCTGGAATATTATTCATTATTTATTTATTTCGAGAAAGATTCTATTGTATGTTTTCCCATACTAATAATATGATCTCACCCTTTAATATGTTTTACTTTCCCCATAATAAAAATAAGATATCTATGAATTATTTTAGGGATATGATAGAATAAATTATAAAATTTTTACTAGAATTTTAAAGTAGTATTTCATGTTTTTAAATGCAATGTGTGGATCATGTGTGTATCTTGTCTTCCAAGACAGCTAAACAATTCAATCTTTTAGGATGTTATACCTTGTATATTATGAAAATGTAGTAAAATAACCACTAGTTATGGGTAAATAGTGTTATGGTGTTATACTTTTTATCAAAGGAAGTTTAGTAGGACCCTTGGAAATAGATTTCAGAAAACATAGACTAAATAACATAACCCTATATTAGATTTTAGGTATAAGTCTATGTATATAGTAATATCATGAAGCTTTGATAAAGTAGATATTTTTTGGTTTTCCTAGTAAATATATCCTTGTCTGGATACTAGAAAGTGGATGCATCTATGGCATAGATGCACCCAGGGGAAACATATCTGAATGGGGTATATTGAGTATTAATAATATCATCATAAGTGCATAATGAGTTAGCCTAAGACTTCACACAAGTATAGTCACTCTTGGGTGATATTATTGGGTTAATTCATATTTTATTTATAAACCATTATGATTAATGAGGGGATATAATTCATAAAAACCTATGGTATTATATAGTGATATAGTATAAACATATTTTTTCATGGGTTAATAAGTATAAGGTTTATCATAAATTTAAATGTATAGATACCCCTTTTTAGGTTTTATGTGATGGGAGTTTAAGATGATTAAGGGTATTTTTTGTGACATTTATTGGAATACAAACCTTGAGTTTAGTATGTGTTTTAGTGATAAGGTTATTTGAGGAAGAATGTTTTTTTTGTGAACATAGGTTAAAAGATATTTATAACCTTCATGGTTAATATATTCTTTGATGTTTCATTAATTATGGATAATTGGGATAAAAGGGTTATTAAATTTTTGGAACATATGTTTTATCGTATATATAACCATGGGATTAAAAATTCATTTTTTTGACTAATTGATTAATTTTCTTTTTGAAGAAGTAAAATATATTAGGAACATTATTTAATTAAGGTAAATAAAATATTATTTTCTTGGATGATGTTTTATTTGAGGGATCAATATTGAGTTAACTTTTGGAATAATATATTTTTTTGTAGTGGTTTTATGGTGATTCATGTTATTTTAGGAAATTATTTATATATTTTAGAGAATATATAATTAGGGTATATAAATTTTGGTATGTGACTGTATTAGTGATTAATACAGTTTGGAGATAAATATTAAGTTAATATTGGAATAATATGTAATCAAATAATTATAATAATTGTGTTTGAACTTTTTCTATCATATTTTGAATAGTTTTAAGATTAGTTGAACTTTTGGTGTTGTTGTTGAAGCATTGAAGATTAATTTAGTATTTATACATATAGAGTTTTATTTATATAAGATATCGTATCATCTTACACTAACCATTTTGGTTTTGGTTAATCAATATATAAATGAGGAATAACTTTTCATCCTTATGTGGATATTATGATCCATTAAAATTTAATCATAGTGCTTAAGATAATAAAAATTCATCTTCAATATTCATTTCTTATAGTATGAGATGAGATAAAAGTTAAAATTGATCAAACCACAATGAAAGGATGAAATTGTACTTATGAAATGGAAATAAATAAAGTAATTATATTTTATAGTGATAAGTATATTGATAATAAAATAATTCTTCAACTCTAAGAAAATGATCTTGAAATAATAAATGTTATTATTTTACCTTCATTTGTGATGAATTTATAGTCTTCACTATCCCTTACTGATTTATGGTTGTGGTCATTAACTTTCTCCTGGTCATTTCTCTATTACACTATATTATTAATAGAATGTTGTTTTTTACTTTACTTGTCTATATTTGAACTTGCTACTAATTTTCTCCTTAGGAACCTGATTATTTGTTATTTCAGGTAACCTTTTTGTTTCCCACTTCTCATTTTCAAAAGAAGTTTTATTATTCCTTTGTACGATGTGGGTTTTCAAAAGACGTATATTCAAATATTGAATCTTTTATTAGTGGGATAAAAATTAAATAGGTGAAATTTATTTATAGGGGGATTTAGAACCCCAAAAAATTAGTTTAAAATATTATTATTCCTGATATATTTCTTGTCATGAAACATCAAGTTTTAAGTGAAATGTGATATACTATAAAAAATTATTATTTAAATGAGACCATTATAAATTTGAAATTAAATTAGAAGGTATTAATAGTAATAATTTTTTTTTTAAAATATGTATAAATGTTTTAAATAATAAAAAAATTAATGATTTATGAGTAATAAATATGTACTCAATTTTCTGTAAATTCATTTTATGATTCAACATTTTATTTTTTTCAAAAATGGTTTTACTTAATTTTGTGTGTATATATTATAATTAATTTATAAAAATTTTATAAATATTATTTTAAAAATTAATATTTTTTTAAATTATCATTTCAATATTAACTTAGGGTTAAAGTTTTGGATTTTTCTAAAAAGATTTATGTTTTAGTGAATATTGAAAAATACTCATATTTCTAAAACTGTCCTTTCTTTTCATTAAATCAAGTAAATTAAAATACATATTATATTTTGAATTTTATATTTATGTAAAATAAGACTCATTTAATTTTAAATAATATCAATAATTACATAGTAATAATCAATATACTTGATTTTGGTAGAAGAACATTTCTGGGATTAAAAACACATTTTTCTAAAAATTATTTTCATTACATTTTACACATTTATATTAGAATTGGTTTATCAAAATCTATACATTTAAACTTTAAAAATGGATTCCATATTTGAAATCATTATGTTTAAATTTTTCAAATATTTTTCTTTCATTGTTTTCTATTTTTGAATAGTAAGCATCGTAATGATTTATTACCATGGTAAGGGTAAAACTTTTTAATTAGGGTTAAAACTATGATATAAGGTCTCAAAATAAACCCAAAACATATATTAATTTATCCTAATGAGATTAATTTGACCATATAAATTCTAAATTCAAATATATTTCATTTTTCCATTATTCCATTATAATAACATTTGTATTATTTTATGAAAATGATCAATACAAAATGTCACTCTCTTGATTTTAATTTCTCTTAATATTTTCATAGGGATAAAAATAAGTTAATAATTAATATAAAATATTATTTTTAACATAATTAAATTTTTATAATGTTATTAATTTATTTCTAATTTTTAGTGATGATGTAATTACATTAAACCCTTACGCAGTGCTGATACAATGCTTGCGCAAACAGTAGAAATGTAAATGTAAATGATTTTATGAATAATAAAATTAATATTTTTTAAATTAATTGGGGTATTACATGAATTTAGTAGATAATTATAATTTATAATTAATCATAAATGTGTGTATATTCAAATTATATTTCTTTTTTAATTTCTTTGAAGTCAAATTAAATAAATAGTCCAAAAAATGACTTTAATGATATTTTTTGATAAATAATATTTAATAAAATGTTTTAAAAATAAAAAAATTATATAAAGAGGATAATTTAGATGTTAAATAGTCTAAAATTTACTACATGTGACATTTTTAACCACTTTTCTCCTTAGAATCAAATTATAACCATAAAAGGCTAAAAAATGTTTTACTATTGGTAAGGTTAAAAAAGGTTAATAGGGGGTTAAACCAAAAGATAAGGTTTAAAATGTAACTTAAACATGTCTAAATTTTATTTTTGAATTTATTTATTTATTATAATGTAATATCGTTGAAAGTATGATCTTTTTGTTCCATTTTACATGATTATGATATATATTATTCTTAAATCTTTTAAGTAATTCCAAATGTGACCTTTCCCTCACTTATAAAGAGGGAACATCCTCTTATCCTTTATTCATATATTTTGTGCACTATAACTTAGTAAATATCTAACTTAATATATTCTTGTATTCCTTATCCATTTCTCAAGACTTATGTTCTTCTCTTAGGACCATCCTAATCAGGCTTAAGGTGTAATCCTAAGGAGGTCTCTCAAAGAAGGGGTAATCGGCTCCCTAGACTCATTAAAAGTTTATTTTTTAATAAAAATACTCTAAATAGGTTGTATACATCCTAATATATTAAATCCAATAGTATAAAAATGCTAATATGTTATTATGATTATGTGACAACCATTTTACACCTCCTTTCCATCAAATGGGAAATGAATGTATCCCTTGTGAATACGTGTGGACTACCACCTACACATAGTGATATGATTCACTTTCCATCACTATATTTCATGATTTGTTATTATGATGGATTTAATTAATATATATAATATTCATGAAATAATTATTATTCTGACAATATAATATATTACTTAACATCTTACACTTCCACCCGTTAAAAATGACAATGTCATTTGTGCATACGTGTGGACTATCACCTCCACGAGGCGTTGTCATTTTCATTTCATTTTATCCTTTAATGGATGAATATAAAATAGTATATAATGCATAAAAATGATAATTATTTCAGGACTAAAATTCTATATATGATGGAACCATGAACCCTTTGACCATGATCAACATATTTAAGGTGTTCCGCCATTATGAACCAAACATCCTCAAAACACCCAACACGAGTTTAGCCGAATTAATAAATATATAAGAAATGTAATAAATTAAATAAAATATATAATAATATGGTAATAAAACTGAATAAGTTTCTTAATAAATTATAAATTTAATACAAATTTATTATACTGGAGATAAAGTACTTATGTGGTGATCTGAACTCAAGGTAAGGGGTTTTATAACCCAATTTATTTTCATTGGGTTATATTATTTCTTCATTGTCTATGATATTAAAATATTATGTATTCAATGAACTATGATTGTTTTTTGTTTCATTTTCACTAGTTTTATATATTTTTAAATTTGTTACAAATAACCACTTAATTGATTAATTCTCACTTCAATGTTATAATATTTATTTGGGTTTCTCATCTATCATTTGTTTCTCAGATACATATGCCATATTCACCACTTGTTTCTTTTGTGTGGTGTTTATACTACCCATTTTATAATTTATATCTTGAAAATATTTATTTTCATGGTATTTAAATTTTTATTTAAAGCTATTTCTTTCAAGAGTTTATGATTCTAAAGTTAACGAAGTGGTAAAAGTTTACTTCACAATCTCATCCTTATTTGATATTTTTTATATTTAAGTTATTATTTAGGTAATTATTTGATATTTATATATTAAACCCCATAAATTTTATTCTCCTATAGTTATTTCTATAAATTAAAAGGTTTCCTTTCAATTTACTCTATCTATGTACTCAAGATTTCTAAAGAATCTTTTTAAGGGAAAATGACTTTTTTTTCTATTTAGTCGTGAATCATTTTATTCCATATTTATATTTTCATTAAAATATTTTCAAGAATGTTTTTAATATTACATAATGATTTATTAATTAATTTTTACCCTTTTTTACTTTCTAAAAAAGTTTTAAAAGGGAACTTCTTATCATTTTATAAGCGAGGAACTTGTTACTAAAGGTGTGAACAAAGTCTTTGTTTTAATGCTTACTTTGGGAAATATTTTCACATCATAATGAATATTATTTCAATTATATATTACTTTAAATGTTTCAATATTTTTTTAGTGAAATTTTATTCTTAATATTCTATGAATTTTTAGATTTTAAATAAGTGATTTCAAAATAAAAAGGATATTTTCCTTAAGAAATTTTCTGGTGGTATTTTAAAATTTTATTCATCTATGTCTATATAATTCTATGAATATTATAATTTATCTAGGATATAATCTAATGATACCATCCACCATATTTCTTTGGATGGATTATGATTATTTTGACTATGGAAAGTATTTAAATTTCTTATGCTAGTTCTTATAATACAAATAATTCTTGATTATTAAGGAAAATTAATTAAGTTATTGTTTATTCATATAATGAATGCATTTAAATTATTATGTGATGGTTTAGTCTTGGAATTACATAGGCCCTCTATGGATTGGTAGGTCTCATGGGACAAAACAACTTGGGTATTTGGTATATACCTTACCCATTTATGTATAATGTCTTGATATGAGGCCTTGATGGTAAGTTCATGATGGACGACATTATGAATTTAATCATTATTAAACCAATTATTATTATCCATGTGATTATTATATTATAATATTATCCATTGATAAATTCCCCTTTTAATATATTAGTTATATAGTGTATTTTATTATTTTTTATCTCTCTTATATTGCACATGCATTATTTATTCTGTGATAGCTTCTATTGTATGATTTCCCTTACCGAGAATCTAAGATGGCCTATTATTATGTTTTACTTTCTATAGGATACCAAGGAGGTATCTATGATTGATTCTATATAAATATTAGAGTAAATAATAAATTTATCATAATAATTTTAAATATGTATTTTATGTTTTTAAATGTAATATGGGAATCATGTGTGTATGTAGTCTCCCCATACCACTTATATATTTGATCCTTCAAGATGTGAACCCTTGTATTTTATTCAAACATAGTAAAATAACCATTGGATCTGGGTTACTAGAGTTAGGGTGTTACAATAACCATTCTAAAATTTAATGGAACCTTCCAACCACACTATTAAATGAAATGAACCAAAAATAGTTTTTTATTAGATCAAAATATAACTTAGGTTCCAAAAAATAATGTATGGGTTTTCAGATTCAAAATAATGTTTTTAAATGATTTATTTTTATCCTTAAATATATATATTTTTGATAAAAATGTTTTGTGAATTATTAATTCAAGTTTACATAATGATAATTCCCTAAAAGTTATGGTATTTTTAAAGTCTATATTTTTCATTATTCACCTAAAAATCAACTGTTTTAGAAAAAAAAACAAAAAAACCTAATAAAATTTTTATATATTGATATCAAATATTAAATTAAATTAAATTAAATTAATTATTTTTCTAAAAGTTTCAAAAAAGTATTCTAATATCCAAATAAAAATGCATAAATACAATTTTTAGAAAAAATGTATTTTCAAATAATAAAATGAATTTATTCTCATTCATTTCCAAGTAGAAATAGTTATATGACTATTAATTTATTTGATTAAATGTATTATTAATAAATTTACTTAAATTTATTAATCAATGGTTAATAATTAAATTTATTAAGATATAAGTACAATTCTATATAAAAAACAATTTTTAAAAAATATATCTTCTGACTAACAAATGATTTTGTCATTATTTATAAAAAAATGATAAAAAATGTATGAATGGTTATTAATTAGTTTACATGTATAAAAAAATAATTTTTAAATAAATTTAATATTATAAAAAAATATAAATTTTTATTTTGAATAAAACATATAAAATATAAATAAAACCTTATTTTATAAAAAATTACCTTTTTAAACTTTAACTGTTCTTAACCTTATATGATTTAATTCTTATAATTCAAAATATAGTAATTATTTACAAGGAATTAACCAATAAATTTGTATTAGGAAAACTTATATATGTGTGTGTGTATATATATATATTTCATAATGTGGTTACTCCAATTCACACCTTCCAATCCAATAGATAGGTTATAACAGTCATATTTAAATAATAATATCTATATAGTATAACATTGTTCATTTAATCTCAGTGTTGTGTGTGATACATGTTATCAAACATTATATTCATGTAAAGTAATATAAACTGAAATATAGGGGTGTTATATCCCCCTAAAAGAAATTATGTTCTAAAAATTTTATATTATGTCTAATAAAAATGTTTTAAAACATTTTCTAGAATTAGTTCCTAACAGTGGAAGATAAATATATATAAGTAAAAAAGAAATACCTATTAATCCACATTGATACCATTTTATTTTGAAAATAACTTTAATTTATATGTTAATACTTTTATCCTTATTATTTTCTAAATATTTCTTAAATGATGAATTTACTATTGATAGATTTGTACTTGTGAATGAGTTTCATAAAGCGTGCCTTTATAACTGAAAAATATTTTCTATATAATAATCAATAGATTTATATTCCTCTTTATTGAGTTGGGGAATTATTTTACCATAAATATATATAATAAGAGACAATTTGAATCATATCCTAAGACTAATCAATCTTAATATAATCTTGTATCCTTTAAACACAAGAAAGATTATAAAATAATATATAACTTTTATATGTTATTCACATTTTCTTCATCTTCCGTAGTTTAGCTTATAACATTGATAAACCTTTATTTGAATAATATTGATGATCCCCTTTGTGATATTTCCTAGTTTGGAATTGACTTTTATAATTCCTATAATCCCCAAATTTGAAACATCTTCCTATTCTTTTGATAAATTTCCTAGTGTGCTTCTTCCCATATTATTAACATGTAGGAAGATGAATCATTTTCACTTCATGATATTTATCTCCAAAATTTCCATCAAACTCAATTTTTATAGAATTTCATGAAATAGGAAACTCATCGAGGTTCTGGTTTTTGATCCTAACTCATAATAGCTGGTTATGAATAACCATACTAGTTTTCACTCAAGTTGACATTCCATTAGGTTTCTCATTCATAAAACCACTGCATTATCCTTCACATTCATTATTAACTTGGTTCTCATAAGCTCTGACCATTTAATAAAACCAAAAGGCCTGGTGTGTGTATCAAGTATCAATAATTATAGTAAGATATCATATTATAATGAAAAATATTCCTAATATTATATAAATTTTTAAACCTTCTTATTAACTTATGAGATTTTTTGTTTTCCCTATATCATATAGGTTGTCATAGGTTATATCCTATCATTCCTCATTAAAATTTTTATAAAAATAACTAAAACCCTATCTGATATCAATTTTGATGACCCGGTCATAACTTACATACATATGTAATCATTTTAGATGAGATCTTAATATAATACACAAAAAAAACACCCCGTGACAATAAAGGCTTTGTGTATTCAGATAATAGATACATCATCAACTTAATTCCTAAAATATCTTCAATATATCTCAAAAGTTTCTTCTCTAATGGTACCCTTATTAAACATATCCTACTTAAAACCATTCTTCATAACCTAAGTAAATGGAAACATAAGAAATGGTGATATCATATTATTAGTAAGGATAAATATGTTAGATATCAATTATTATTATGTATAAGTATAAGATAAGAATAAGAGTATAATAGTATGATCATGACTTGTGAATTTTTTTCCCAATTTTTCATATATCATAAATCATGCATCTTCGCATAAAAAAATTTCATAACAAAAGACTTGAGTTATAAGAGTTCATAATCATCAATAATCAATCATAAACTATGAGAGTATATCATAAGCATAAGAACATGTCATAGCAATTTGGAACAATAATAAGCATTAAAAATCAATTCATTATTCAAGGCTCCCCGCTAAGAACATCATAACATAGTGGATAGATTCCCATAGTAGATTGGATTCACTATTATATTTCCTTTTCATTATGGTGGATAAAGTCTTATATTGGATTGGGTTCACTCCATTTTCCCATTTTATTAATAGTGTATGGATTCCTATATTGGATTGATTTCACTCCCCATTCGCTTTCATATTATCCCATGACATATCATTCTTTGCCCAGTGCATTGGAAGTCTATATAATTCTAGTCCCACTAATCACATTATCAAAACCATACATATGTGTGCCACGATATCATAAGAACATTCATCATGTCAATATAAAAAAAACTTAACCTGTGGGAATGAAATGGGTTTCATGAAAATATTCTTTAGAAATACTACTACAAATGGTGCCTTTAACAACACAATAATAGGCCTTTATCAGCACAAAAAAAATAAATAACTACCGCAACATGATTAAAATCCACAGGCTTTTATCAGTACTAGAAAAGTGATGATAAATGGGTTCTTTATCCTTGCTAAAAAATTGATTATAAAATAAACCATTTATTAGCGCTTTTATTCAGTGCTGATAAAGGGACCCTTTATCAGTGCTTTAAGTAACACCGATAAAAAATCATACTACTCTGTGATTTTATAGCACACTATATCACCCAAAAAAACACAAAAAATTAGTAAAATAATATATAAATACATAATTTAAATGAAATAAAATTTACAACACAAATACAAGAAAAACGCTATTATAGAGTAAAAGAACACACTTGTATAAAAGAAAAAATAACCCTTGAACAAGAAAAATAATGCACCTATATAAGAAAACAATTGTTTTGTTAATACTAATATAAAGGAATAAATTAAATATAAAGTGTTAATTTTAAACTAAACTTTGAGTCATATACTAGGAATACTGTGTATCAGATTGAGTTGCAATCAATTCTTATACCTCACACCATTTATTGTTCATATTGAAGCTTTTTCTCTATTAAAATTAACTAAACAAGTTTAGGATAAAAATGATAATGAAATTAATTAAGTAATAACATATAGAATTATGAGAAAACAATCTAGCTCATTTGTTCGGTTTTGGCGATGTGATGTGCGTTTTAAACTAAAATAACACTTGTATATTGAAAAGATGAATTTGGGGTCATAATAGTCATATAAAATGTTTTATTTAGGTGTGTCTAATACCTATATGTCTGAAATGAGTTATGAATCATTTTACTAAAGTATAAAAATAATCTGAATGCATTTCCTTGGTTTTGAGTACGTCACTTGTGTTTTTTTAATAAAATTTCATTTTAAATTGGGAACATGAACTTTGAGTTATACCGGTCAAATAATGTGTAATTTTTATGTGAGACTTATTCCTATAGAATACAAACAACCCAAATTTGTTTTCTTAGTTTGAGTATGTCATTTAACATTTTTACTAAAACTAATGCCAGTTTTAAATAAAAAGATGCACTTTAAGTCATACCGGTCACACCATGAATCAGATTGAGGTGTAGATAATTCCTAATCATCTAAAATGACTAATGGATCATTTTCCTAAATTATGAAAACAATAAAAATGTTTTTTCTCAGTTTTGAGTATGCCACATGTGTTTTTTTACTAAAATGTCATTTTAAACTAGAAACATGCACTTTGTACCATACCAGTTACATCGTGGGTGGGTTTTATGTGAGAATAATTCCAATATGTCACAAATAACTTATGAATAGTTTTACTAAATTATCAATTCAATACAATCATGTTTTCTTGGTTTTTAGTGAGTGATACTTTTTGAACTAAAATGTGAATTTTAAATTAATAACAATGAATTTGAGTCATGTTGGGCACATCATATGACAGATTGAGATGTGGATGATTCTTACCTATCAAAAATTAATTATAGATCATTTTTATAATTTATTAAAATAATATGAATGTGTTTTTTATGTTTTGTGTATGTTAGTTGTCTTTTTTTTAAATTAATGTCATTTTTAAATAAAAAGACACACTTTGAGTCATACTGGTCACACCGTTTGTTAGATTGTGATGAGGATGATTCCTACACATCCCAAATGTTTTTTGGATCATTTTACTCAAGTATCAAAACAATATGAATGAATTTTATTAGTTTTGAGTATGTGACTTTTTATTTTTACTAAAATGTCATTTTATGCTAGAAGCATGCACTTTGAGTCATACTGGCCACATTGTGTGTAAATTTTATGTCATACTAATTCCTAAACATAAAAAATGACTTATGATTAATTTTCATAAATTATTAGGTCAATTTGAGTGCATTTGTTTGGTTTTTCATGAGTGACACTTTTTGAACTAAAATATCAATTTTAAATTGATAACAGACACTTTGAGTCATATCGGGCACATCGTGTATCTGATTGAGGTGTTCCTAATTCCTACACATCGAAAAATTACTTATGTATCATTTTACTAAAGTATCAAAACAATTTGAAAGTTTTTCTTGGTTTTGAGTATGTTAGTTATCTTTTTTACTAAAATTGATGTCAATTTTTAATAAAAATACACACTTGGAGTCATACCAGTCACACCATGCATCAGATTGAGGTGCTGATTATTCCTACACATCCCAAATGACTTATGGATAATTTTCCAAAATTATTAAAACAATTCTAGTGTTTTTTATTTTTGAATATGTGATGTGTCTTTTGAACTAAAATGTAAATTATTAACTAAAAACATACCATTCAAGTCATGAAGGTCTCACTGTGTGTAAAATTGAGGTGTGTCTAATTGAGTATGTGATGTCTATTTTTGTTTCAATTGTCAGCACTAATCTAGAAATGTAATAAATGTTCTATTAGGATGGAAGAGGTAATACCATGTTTTCTAAAAGGCCTCATCCAAAAGCACCATGTTCTCACTTTTTTGGCTTGTTGTAGACGATTGAAGAAAAAAATATGACTTCCCAAAAGACCTATGAAAATAATATTACATAAAAATGATTATGAAATTAACTTAGAATAATAGATAAAATGGTGAAAAACATAACTAAATAATTAGTAAAAATTAACCTTTTCATGATGGTTGTATATATTTTTGACCCATTTTTATGTTATATTAGTTGCAACCTTGAAGTCCAATATCTCATGAGCATGATAAGTTTTAAACAAACCACCCCAACTCAAGAAAAATAATCCAACTATATAATAAATTAGTTCTTATGTTAGTAATACTATAAATAAATAAATTGAACATAAATATGAAACAATACATTAATAAAATGAAAACATTAAATTGAAACCACACAACTTCAGTCATACTGGGTACAAAATGTATTTATTTGAGGTATGGTTGATTATACCATTTATTTTTATCCTATAGTGAATTCAAAACTTTTAGTCATCTAACAATATTGTAGTTTGATAAATTATAATGTTTATTACATTAGATAATAAAAATAAAATTGCCTCATCATGAGTGAATTATCCTTGTTGAGTGTATGAACATAGTACAACAGTGAATCATCCTTGTTAAAGAAGTCATTTATTCCTAGAATACATTAACCATCAGTGAAAACCTATTAGCATTCATCGATTTAACTAAGATGATTTTTTATGGAATATAATAAAATCTATCTTTCTTTTAAACCATCTTAGAGATTACAAACCTCATGATAAACTATTTACCTTATTTGGTGTAAAAGACTTCAGTGTGAACTGTAACAGCCCGAGATTTTATGAAAAATATTCTTTTTTATTTCACTAATGTCTTGTGTTTTACACTACACCAAAAGGAGCTTGCACAACACACATCCTTGACTTGCCTTGCATTACACGCAATCGCAACCTTCCTCGATAGCTTGCGTCGTACGCAATACCGAGTTTCACTAAACAACGATATGCTATTAAAATATTATTAAAACTAGCCGTTATGAATAATAATAACCACTTTTTGAAATTTTATAAATTTTATTTTTCAAAATGGACTTCATTTTTGGATTCGGAATACCGAAATTATCCTAGGGTGAAATTTTGGTATTTTTCTGAAAACTTTCAATTTTTGATGAATAGTGAAACCACTAAGTGGTAGGTTAAAAACTGAATTTTGCATAAAACTTAATTTTACCGCTTATGTGAATGGAATTTTGAAAATCCGACAGACACGGTTGATATCAGTAAGTAAAATGTGGTTCAATGAGATAAAAATAATTTTTTGGTGAATAGTAACTTTTTACTTTTTTTACCGCGGTTAATAGTAAATAGGGTAACTAAGGGTAAAAATGATATTACTATTACCCTAACCCATTTCCTTATTGTATTGGATAAGTTCAATTCGACCAAAAACAAACTTAGGAATAAAATATGACCATTTAGGCCCACTTGGGTTAGATTAGGACATTTATTATTAATTTATTTAAAGAAGGGTTAAAATAGTTAAAATCAAAGTTTAATAAGTAAATCATTCTTAATATGAGGTTATACATAATATAAATTCGACTATAAATATTAATTAGAAAGATAAAAAGCTTTCCTACATAATGATAGTTTATTTATAATTTTTATACTTTAAATAAATTAATTTATTTATGACACAACGATGATGCAGTAATTACCCTTTTAAGGAAATATTAACATAATTGATGTTATAAATGTTCAAATGAATGTAATTTGAGACTTTTTATGAATTAAACTAATTTTCTAGGTTACTATGATATATTAGTGTTGATTTAATCAACTTGGTTCGAACATATAATTCTGTTATGACTTTCACAAAAATCATATATCAAATAGTGTCAAAATTGACACAAAATAGTTTATAAATAACATATTATATTATTAATTGTTATTTTATTCCTAAAAATATAAGGTTCGGCCATATTACTTAGATAAGGATATATATATTAATAATAAACAATTTGGGGTTCTTTTGGCATGTTATAGTAAATGTATTAACCATATAGTGAAAGAAAACAAAAAGACACGGTAAAAGTTAAATTATTTAACTTAGAGTTAAATCTAATTGATAAGGTTACAATAATACCCTAAACTTGTCTAAATACTATTGGTTGATATTATTTCGACCCATCCCCACTTTAGCTTAGAAATAAGACCCTTTGGAACCATTATAAACCGATTTTGACATTAATATAAAATAATATTTTGAGGTATTCCTAAGGTGCCCCTCTCCTCCCTTATAAAAGGACACCTCCTACCCCTCCTCCTCACACCAATTTGAGCACTCAAACTCGGCCAACCCCTACCAAAATCTCTTCTCCACTTACCTAGAAACATCCTAGAGGTTCTGGTCTTCCTCAAAGACCAATTTTAGTTCCCTAAGAGGAGGTCTCCAAAAGGCGCTTCAAAGAAGAGGTAATTACCGTTACCAATTCTTTCATCTTTATTTCTTCTTCCACTTCTTCTTATTAGGTTGTTTCATTATGAAGTAATAACATCAGTATCACTCATATACTGATATGTTATTATAAGTATGAAACAACCCTATTTCACCATCTATCCATCCTACGGAAAAAGAAATCACCGCGCGTGCGTATGTACGGAATACCGTCTCCACGCCGTGGTGTAATCTATTTTCCACCACCACCTTACATGGATGGGTATAATGGTGTAAAGAATAAATATACATAGTTATTACAACATCATATTGATTCTAATATATTGTATAATCCACTCCAATTCAATTCAATATTTATGGAAATGATATCATCGCTCGTGCGTACGTACGGACTACCGTCTCCACGACGCGATGAGATTTATTCTCCATGTTAACCATTTAAGAATGATTATAAAGTATATATAATATGTACTAATGAAATATATGACATAATAATGATACTGGATTTATTTATATATTTATATGTATGTCATGTACTTAATTCCATTAAATTCAATAAGGAAATGAAAACAGCGTTCATGCGTACGTACGGACTACCGTCTCCATGAACGGTGTATTTAATTCCATTTAATGATTTATTATATATATGTATATCCTGAATATATATATATATATAAATCATGTTTTATGTTCTGGAATTAATTAATCATGATCTAAGTAATCATATGAATAATTAAAAGTCAAAACACGGATGACAAATGAAACAATTTTACCCAAAACGCTCGTTAACATGGAATTTACAAAAGAACGGGTAATATAAAGTCATAAGTGAACCATATATGATATCATAACAATGAATATGATTCTGTAATAAGTAAATGACATTATTTAAATCATTATACAGGAGGTTCGGACACTTACGAAGCAAATCGGACCTAAGGTAAGGGAAATATCACAATCTCATTCGTATCCGAGATTGTTTGTACTTTGAAATTTACTGGGGTATATTTTATCATCCACATCCATGTTTCCTCAATATGTAATGTTATTTACATCCACCTACAATTGTTTAAATCCAATTTTACCCTTCAGTGAGTTTTTAGTAAAATATATGAAAGGAATCTTTTGTCGTTTTTCATACGAGGTAATTTTTGACTTTTCTGACAAAAGTACGAGAAGAATGTTTTTTTAACTTATACGGAATGAATGGATTTCTAAAACATTATTTCCAAGAAGTTTCCTTTACAAGTTTTCAAGTTTATTTTTAATCAAATTCTTTTATTTTAAAGTCGTATGACATGTTATGAAAGGAAAAATGTTTTTGAAGTAGAAAGGATATTTTCCTCAAGAATGGAGTTCAAGTATTTTATCAAAATTATTTTCCATCTAAGATAATAAAAGGGTTCTGTTTTTATCCCTATTATTACATGGACTTGATTATGTTGTGATGGAAATATTTTTATGAATTCCTTTATCTTATATGAATTGTTTTATGATGTCATGTTGTTTAAGAATCCCATTTTTATTACATGGGTTACGCTATGATGTATGGTTAATGATTATGTGGCACACATAAGAAAGGATTCATTATATGATGGGTGGGACCTATATCTCCCTCCAATGCATTGGGTAAAGATTTTATATCTCATGAGATAGACAGGGCTGGAACGGTAGGTTATACCAGTTCAGTGAAACAGGACTGAAACGAGGGTTACTCGATTCAGAAAGGGACTTTGTCCACTAAGATAGTCTTGGAAATGAGTCTTGACTAACAAGAAATGATTCTCTATGATTATGTGTGAATGCCACAAAGTTTCATGTTTTAAGTTATGATTATTGTGATTACATTTCACTGCCATGATTTACCCCATGTTATGAAATTATGATATCTTTTATAGGTTAAGATTTCCAAAAGTTATGTTCTTATGTATATGATGTGATTGATATTTCTTTTGTTTACCCTTACTGAGCATTTGAGCTCACCCTTTTATTTTTTCTTTTCCCCAGGATATAAAGAAAGGTTTTCGGTAAAAAAAAAGGAAGATCTTTATGGGAGATTTTGAAGATCTTTCACCACGATTAGAAGATTATATTCCGAGTTTCCAAAGACACTAAACTATTATGATCCTTGTGTGTGTGTTTTTTGTTATGTACTAAGTATTCCGCAAATGTAATGTAATGTCCATGTACGTTAAGCTTCGGGTCTCTACAGTTGGTATCAGAGGAAAGGTTTAGTCAACCTTTGGAAACTAGGATGCGAAAACGTTAGTGAGATCCCTAGAGATATTTCTACGGTATGTCTAGGGATGTCCCTAAGGTTAAGTATACGTATAGGTTATAGTACTAGAACTACGCTAACGATCATAGAATTAAACCTAAGATGTTAGATATTGAAGGTACTCCCCCTTTATTATGTTTTTTTCCCTAGCATGATTTTTGCCTCTCACACTATTTTTTTGGGTTTTAGAAAATGGTTGGAAACAAGATGATTCACGATAATGGAGGATATGATGGACAATGGAATGATATTCTTCAGAATGAAATGGGATTTGGAAGTCCAAACATCATTATTATGCCGAATCAGCAATCTCATAATATGATCAATAAAGTAAAATTTGGTAAGTTTCCTGACTCGGCTAATAAGAGAAAGATGGAGTTTCATGATGATCATAGAGGAAAGAAAGTTCAATTTCCCCTATGTAAATCATGTGGGAAGAGGCATCAAGGAGAATGTTTCAAAGGAACTTGAAGATGCTTTGGGTGTGGAAAAGAAGGACACAAAGCAAGTAAATGCAAAGGAAAAGGTTCAGTTAACAACATGGATGAGGATAATGGTATTGCTACGACATCAACAATGGTTAAATGTTTTAAATGTGGAATGTGCGGGCATTATGCAAACCAATGCCCTAAGGGAAAGTCTCATGAAGATAATCAGTATGGTCGTATGGGAAGTATTTATGTGGATGATGATGAAGAGACTACAAATGATATGTGAGATGAAAGAATTGTTGAAGCTCGGTCAATGGTTTAAGAATGTAGTGGAATGATTACATGTTTATCATGTGTAATGTTGTATAAGTAATCTCATGGTACTGTAGAATAAAGAGACATGTAAGGATTGTTACACTGTTGTATGATTAATGTTACCAGTATCCATGAAAGGTTATTCAGATATTTTTGGAATGTAGATGATATGTGCATAATGAAGGGATAAGGAGAAAATTAAATGTTTGATAGTATTCATGAGCTCATGATTGATATAAGGACTAAGTGATATCATGGTTTGAGTATATAGAATTTTGAGGATTTTGGTATGTGGAAAGAGTTAACTTTTAATAGAATTCATGTTTTCAATAAGGTTCAATGGGTATTCAAGAGAGTACAAGATTAAGGCCTTTGAATGTTTGGAATGTGACCAACAAGATATATCTTATGATATATGGGGATCAACGATGGTATTAAATCTCTGGTAATCGTTTTCACTATGTTATGAGAGTGGACTGCAGTATTATGGATAAGACTAAAGATTGAAATGGATTATGTTGGACATAAGTGAGTATAGTTTAAGGATAGAAGTTTTTTTTCGATATTATTAATGGGATGTTATAGTAGAAAAAGGACAACCTGCAGGACGGGCGACAACCCATCGCGTCGAACAAGGATGTGGGAATCGAACCCACAACCGAAGTGCGACTGGCCTTTATCGCCTACCACTGGCTTACAGGAAGTCCCTGTTTAGTAGAAACTAGTTTTATTATATTAAGCAGTATGATATATGATGTATAAGTCCATTTTAGGAACCATATGTGATTAATCTCACTATAGATCGACTTATGTATATAATTTTTTCTAACCTTTTGTTTGAGAAAGATGGAATGACCTGTCATACTAACACTTCACGAATAACAAATTCAACTTCATTTATTTAAGAGATGAGGTGGAAATTGTTCAAGGCATGAACAACAGTGAGATTGTACCAAAATAAAGAAAGTATTTATTCTAATTCAAAATTTCAACTTTAGGGAAATGATCTTAAAAACCAAAAATGTTGTCCTAGTGATCTTATACCTGATGAATCGGATGGTACCTTAGATCGTCACAAATTTATGGATTTGTGATTGTTAGCTTTTCCATATCCATGTTCTCTACCACTCTCCATCAGAACATGATGGTTAGATTTCTCTTCCATATCCATATTTTCACCTATGTGGAAACCCAGTGATTAGTTTATTTGGGTAATCTTTACATTTCATACTTTAGTTTTTAAAGCCAAGTTTTGGTATTCCTTTTTACGATGTGGGTTTCTATTAAAGAAACTTTCGAATAGTAAACCATTTATAACCCCGACGAATTTCGAGGGCGAAATTCATTTTAAGGGGGGTAGAATGTAACAGCCCGAGATTTTATGAAAAATATTCTTTTTTATTTCACTAATGTCTTGTGTTGTACGCTACACCAAAAGGAGCTTGCACAACACGCATCCTTGACTTGCCTTGCATTACACGCAATCGCGACCTTCCTCGATAGCTTGCGTCGTATGCAATACCGAGTTTCACTAAACAACGATATGCTATTAAAATATTATTAAAACTAGCCGTTATGAATAATAATAACCACTTTTTGAAATTTTATAAATTTTATTTTTCAAAATGGACTTCATTTTTGGATTCGGAATACCGAAATTAGCCTAGGGTGAAATTTTGGTATTTTTCTGAAAACTTTCAATTTTTGATGAATAGTGAAACCACTAAGTGGTAGGTTAAAAACTGAATTTTGCATAAAACTTAATTTTACCGCTTATGTGAATGGAATTTTGAAAATCCGACAGACACGGTTGATATCAGTAAGTAAAATGTGGTTCAATGAGATAAAAATAATTTTTTGGTGAATAGTAACTTTTTACTTTTTTTACTGCGGTTAATAGTAAATAGGGTAACTAAGGGTAAAAATGATATTACTATTACCCTAACCCATCTCCTTATTCTATTGGATAAGTTTTATTCGACCAAAAACAAACTTAGGAATAAAATATGACCATTTAGGCCCACTTGGGTTAGATTAGGACATTTATTATTAATTTATTTAAAGAAGGGTTAAAATAGTTAAAATCAAAGTTTAATAAGTAAATAATTTTTAATATGGGGTTATACATAAGATAAATTCGACTATAAATATTAATTATAAAGCTAAAAATATTTCCTACATAATTATATTTTATTTATAATTTTTATACTTTAAATAAATTAATTTATTTATGACACAACGATGATGCAGTAATTACCCTTTTAAGGAAATATTTACATAATTGATGTTATAAATGCTCAAATGAATGTAATTTGAGCCTTTTTATGAATTACACTAATTTTCTAGGTTACTATGATATATTAGTGTTGATTTAATCAACTTGGTTCGAACATATAATTCTGTTATGACTTTCACAAAAATCATATATCAAATAGTGTCAAAATTGACACAAAATAGTTTTTAAATAAAATATTATATTATTAATTGTTATTTTATTCCTAAAAATCTAAGGTTCGGCCAAATGACTTATATAAGGATATATATATTAATAATAAACAATTTGGGGTTCTTTTGGCATGTTATAGTAAGTGTATTAACCATATAGTGAAAGAAAACAAAAAGACACGGTAAAAGTTAAATTATTTAACTTAGAGTTAAATCTAATTGATAAGGTTAAAATAATACCCTAAACTTGTCTAAATCCTATTGGTTGATAGGATTTTGACCCATCCCCACTTTAGCTTCGAAATAAGACCCTTTGGAACCATTATAAACCGATTTTGACATTAATATAAAATAATATTTTGAGGTATTCCTAAGGTGCCCCTCTCCTCCCTTATAAAAGGACACCTCCTCCCCCTCCTCCTCACACCAATTTGAGCACTCAAGCTCGGCCAAACCCTGCCAAAATCTCTTCTACACTTCCCTAGAAACATCCTAGAGGTTCTGGTCTTCCTCAATGACCAATTTTAGTTCCCTAAGAGGAGGTCTCCAAAAGGCGCTTCAAAGAAGAGGTAATTACCGTTACCAATTCTTTCATCTTTATTTCTTCTTTCACTTCTTCTTATTTGGTTGTTTCATTATGAAGTAATAACATCAGTATCACTCATATACTGATATGTTATTATAAGTATGAAAAAACCCTATTTCACCATCTATCCATCCTACGGAAAAAGAAATCACCGCGCGTGCGTACGTACGGAATACCGTCTCCACGCCGTGGTGTAATCTATTTTCCACCACCACCTTACATGGATGGGTATAATGGTGTAAAGAATAACTATACATAGTTATTACAACATCATATTGATTCTGATATATTGTATAATCCACTCTAATTCAATTCAATATTTATGGAAATGATATCATCGCTCGTGCGTACGTACGGACTACCGTCTCCACGACGCGATGAGATTAATTCTCCATGTTAACCATTTAAGAATGATTATAAAGTATATATAATATGTACTAATGAAATATATGACATAATAATGATACTGTATTTATTTATATATTTATATGTATGTCATGTACTTAATTCCATTAAATTCAATAAGGAAACGAAAACAGCGTTCATGCGTACGTACGGACTACCGTCTCCATGAACGGTGTATTTCATTCCATTTAATTATTTATTATATATATGTATATCCTGAATATATATATATATATAAATCATGTTTTATGTTCTGGAATTAATTAATCATGATCTAAGTAATCATATGAATAATTACAAGTCAAAACACGGACGACAAATGAAACAATTTTACCCAAAACGCTCGTTAACATGGAATTTACAAAAGAACGGGTAATATAAAGTCATAAGTGAACCATATATGATATCATAACAATGAATATGATTCTGTAATAAGTAAATGACATTATTTAAAGCATTATACAGGAGGTTCGGACACTTACGAAGCAAATCAGACCTAAGGTAAGGGAAATATCACAATCTCATTCTTATCCGAGATTGTTTGTACTTTGAAATTTACTGGGGTATATTTTATCATCCACATCCATGTTTCCTCAATATTTAATGTTATTTAAATCCACCTACAATTGTTTAAATCCAATTTTACCCTTCAGTGAGTTTTTAGTAAAATATATGAAAGGAATCTTTTGTCGTTTTTCATACGAGGTAATTTTTGAATTTTCCGACAAAAGTACGAGAAGAATGTTTTTTTTAACTTATACGGCATGAATGGATTTCTAAAACATTATTTCCAAGAAGTTTCCTTTACAAGTTTTCAAGTTTATTTTTAATCAACTTCTTTTATTTTAAAGTCGTATGACATGTTATGAAAGGAAAAATGTTTTTGAAGTAGAAAGGATATTTTCCTCAAGAATGGAGTTCAAGTATTTTATCAAAATTATTTTCCATCTAAGATAATAAAAGGGTTCTGTTTTTATCCCTATTATTACATGGATTTGATTATGTTGTGATGGAAATATTTTTATGAATTCCTTTATCTTATATGAATTGTTTTATGATGTCATGTTGTTTAAGAATTCCATTTTTATTACATGGGTTACGCTATGATGTATGGTTAATGATTATGTGGCACACATAAGAAAGTATTCATTATAAGATGGGTGGGACCTATATCTCCCTCCAATGCATTGGGTAAAGATTTTATATCTCATGAGATAGACAGGGCTGGAACGGTAGGTTATACCGGTTCAGTGAAACAGGACTGAAACGAGGGTTACTCGATTCAGAAAGGGACTTTGTCCACTAAGATAGTCTTGGCAATGAGTCTTGACTAACAAGAAATGATTCTCTATGATTATGTGTGAATGACACAAAGTTTCATGTTTTAAGTTATGATTATTGTGATTACATTTCACTGCCATGATTTACCCCATGTTATGAAATTATGATCTCTTTTGCAGGTTAAGATTTCCAAAAGTTATGTGCTTATGTATATGATGTGATTGATATTTCTTTTGTTTACCCTTACTGAGCATTTGAGATCACCATTTTATTTTTTCTTTTCCCCAGGATATAAAGAAAGGTTTTAGGTAAAAAAAAAGAAATATCTTTATGGGAGATTTTGAAGATCTTTCACCACGATTAGAAGATTATATTCCGAGTTTCCAAAGACACTAAACTATTACGATCCTTGTGTGTGTGTTTTCTGTTATGTACTAAGTATTCCGAAAATGTAATGTAATGTCCATGTACGTTAAGCTTCGGGTCTCTACATGAACCATTATATATTTTTAACATACACTAAAATCCATTATAAAATTTTTACCCCTTTTTGCTAGTATTAAACATTATCATATTCAATTATAGCATCCAAATGACATTTAAATCAAGTGCATCCATTAGGTCTTCTTGGATTGTGATATATATTAGTATATCCTTTTCAATATTCTAGGTGATGACAAAATATAAGATAACATCATAATTATTTTTTCATAAAAATAGGAATATACATATTCTCATGTATTTTTTATTAAGAATAACGATGAGTTTTTTGTTAATAAGCTAATGAACATAGATCATTTTACATAATGAATGTGCACATGAATAATGAATGTTACTTTTATAAATTTCACAAGAATTTTTTATATTATATCATTTATCTAATTGATGATTGAATAGCCCAAATAATTCCAAAACCCACCAAAGTGAGAAAACTGTATTATTTTTTTCTGAAAATTCATGATTCAATTGATGAATTTTTATTTATTTATTTTATAGGTTTTGGATCAAGATACTGGATTATTTTTCCAAGGGGTTTTAATTTGTATTTTCGGTGCTTCACCACATCATTTCAATAGGGTTTTAAATTTTTGGGTATTTCTTTATAAGGTTGGTCCCTTTCATTTGATGTAATGTTTTCTTTGACACCAAACCTCCCCAATAACCACAATCCCTAAATACTTATTATCCTCCAGTAGTTCTATCATACACCTATTGTCTTTGGTGGTTGATTACGCACATATTTATTCAAACATTTTAGTTTCATTATATGCATGTTTGATGATTGGGTTGGTGTTGTATGACTCTCAAGTGACCATTGGACCCACTAATAAAACCCTTTCTTTATAACTTAGAAGTCAGGGGAAAGTAACTGCATTTGTTTTTTTATTGTTTTTCAGTTTTTTCTTGGTGAGGGGTTTCTTTCACACTTCATTAATATTTGTAGTACTTATAATGTTCTAATAGAAATTGTAGCCTATGATAATTAGTTTTAAGAAATAAGTGGTGTTTGTTTTGTTTCTGAAAAAATTCCTCCACTTAAATTACAATAGAAAATCACTCAAACAAGTGGAAAACAACATTTTTTTAATAATCCACCTGAAGAAGTTTCACAATTTCTCTTATCTTAAGTGAATTTTTTCATGAACAATTTTCAACAATTTTTCTCAAACAAAACCTTGGTATGACCCTCATTCTAATCCATTTCCCAATAGTTTTATTATTTATAAGCTACTGCTTCATCTCATCCTCCACCTTGGTCTCCACCTCTACCTCCTCCTCTACCTCATTCTCTAACTCAGATTCAACCTCTACCTCCACCACCTCCTCCTCTATTTCCCAAAAATTTATTGGTCGTGGATCAATGCTTTTAAAAAACATGATTTCCCCCATTAGAATTTTTCTTGAGAAACAAATCAAAAATAATATATATGCATTTTGAAACTGATACTTTGCTCCCCAAATATATTTCTAAGGTCATATCTCATACTAGATCAAAAAAAATATGGAAATCACCTAAATTTGTTGTCAACAAACATTTTGAAAACATTTACGCTACCCACTCATCTCTAAACATTTTTCTTCTTCTTTTGAGTATGATGTTTTTTTTCAATCTTGGTAGTACTAATAAAATTTAGGAAAAAACATGAAGAAATATATTTAATGAAATTTTAATTACATTTTGAAATTATCTATTGGGGGATTATGGTCTTTTCATCCTTTATGACCTCTCTCAAAAATTTGCAAACATAATATCCTTAACCATTGAAATTATCTTAATTCAGACACTACAGAAACATTAACCAAAATAAGTAAGTTGTTTTGAAATATGTTTTGATAGTTTAATATTTATATATATACCTTAATCTGTTTCTATTTGTATTAATCCATATGCTTTATCTCTTTAAACACCTAATTCAAGCCATGACTTAGCCTGTATTTAGAGATCACCCTATCATAACAAAATTCTTTTTAAAACACAGACTAAAACATACAATTCAAATATTATCTATAAAATGTTGATTATAGTGTATTAAAAATTAATAATACACATAATTTGTGGTTGGTTTGTTGGATATCCATGCATTGGATCCAAAAAATAAATATTTTAGGTATCCAGATTGACTGCAATCAGCATCCAGTGCTTCCTAAAAAAAATTAATACAAAATTTAAAAATAGATTTTATGTTTATAGATTATAGTGTTTTACTTATGAATTATAGGCATAAAAAAGAGTCAGTCTTATGTTTTTTTTTGTTAGAATACTTCGATAATCTCATATTTTTTCTTCTCTATTTAATCCTTATCTAAATTAAGTTTTTCTACATAAATGATATAGGGATTAATGAATCCAGATCATGATTTACATAGTTTTACCTTTATATGGGAGTAATATAAATTCCTATAATAAATATAAATAGATATTAACTTTAATAAATAAATTATATCACTATTTGGACCTATGTATTATGAAAATTTACCTTATATATGTATTTACAACTAAGATTCCCCACCATTCATGCTTGAGAATCTCATTTATAGTCTCAAGACCAATTATGTCACTCATAAAAGTTCCATATATTTATTTTCCATATATAATGTAAGAAATATTCATATTTTTAAATGTTGTATATACATGAATTTTTAATGATAATAAATTTTTCTCTGGAAATGGTGGGAAGAAGGTACTCTCAGAATGTCATTTTGATTCAATTCATTAGATTGTCTTAATTTGACATTCTCTTTCTCCATCGCTTTATCCATCTGTAATATCATACCTGACTTTAGAAATTTTTTCATCAACTCTTACATTTTTTTCATATGAAAAAATGTTTTAAATATACACCTCATGTATCTTTATAATATTATACAACCATGTTATGAAAGTCCCAATAGCACCATTGACCATTGTAATATCCTCATCATCAAGTAGAACATGAAACTCAGTAGTCAGATCATTAGCTATCTAAATCCCTACTATGATCTGATCTTTTGGGAGGTCTTTATAGTATATCTTGTATTCTGGGATATTATACACCATATCCCTCGCAATAAGGTAGTACGTGGATGTTGATAGATACAAATCATATACAACTGTACCAAACAAAATTTTAGTAATATAATTCAATCCAAAGTTGTTTGATTTGCATTTAGAAGAAAGGGTAATGAAAAAATTTATTACATCATATAATCTATGTGGTTGTGGGGATTGACTAGCTTCAAAGATAGTGGGGTCATTTGGTTCATGGGTGTATATTTTTTCCACCGCCTGTTCTCTTTAATCCTTTCTCATACAATGGTCTACCAAACTAGACAAGAAAATAATATATTACAGTGAGTCTATTTGTGTCTATAATAATTTCACTATATTATATTTATCTACAGGTGGTTTTATCATTTTGAAATATGTTCTAGGAGACACTCCAAAACCTAATCCTCTAACATGGCCATATAGTTCCGGCCTCTTTAAAGCTACTGAAAGTAGTGTTTCTCTCAGTATGGTCACTGTATATTCTTGTGTCTAAAACATATAAAAAATTTGAACATAAATAAATATTTTTTATGTAATACAATTAAAAATAATAACAAATTATTATTATGTTATACATACACATGTTTCGCATATATTTTTTATGTTTTTATCAACTAGTTTACCCTCTTTATTTACACGATCCTCCTTCCATAGCACATGACATGGGATAGAAGTGGATTTGAATTTTCATTAATAAATATCTATATAAAAAGAACTTATGTTTTTTCATATCACATAAAACTTTTATTTTGTATTTATAATACCTAATAATTTCTTCTCTTGTGAAGAATACCCCATCCTTTCTTTGTAATAGGGGTACATTGGTTTTGATGCACATTCTTTATTTTATTAAAATTTTTTCTATTTTATAAATTAATAGGTTTGAATCAAATTAGATAAAATAAATAATTTCAAATAATATATTATCGACTATAATGAACATAAAATGATTCCTCATTTCCATGAATGATGAAATCAGTCCATTTTTTCTACTTTATAATGTGTTCATAACTAACTGGTGGGTGGGGCTTTACTTTCCCCTCAACATCCGTAAGATGTAATTTGGTAAGAATAATCTACAAGCCTCTATGGGTTTTCCAGTGGACATTAAGACAATTTTTATATAAATATTCTAAAATAAATGAACTCTGAAAGGAAGAATGAAAATTAAATCATTGTTTCATTATATAATTTTTTGGTAAATTATAGAAAGTATATTGTAACATTACTGTTATATATTTCCAAAGGGTTTCATTCTTCACGGGTTGGACGCGGAACCATGAATCAATATCAATTAGAAAATTCATCCTCATTATGACCTTAAAATAACTAATGAACATTGACTTATTGCGGTCATTAGGTTTTCCTCATTGATTCTAACCAACCTCAAATTCTATACCCTAACTTATTGACTTGATAATTTTATCTAACACTGTGTTTCTTCATCATTATTGTTTTTTTATCTTCATGTAGTTAGTCCCATGATAATTTTGTAGTTTATCATCAACAATATCTTGTTCCTTGGGATTGGTAACATCATCATGTGCATAAGACATTGTCTTCATGAGTAGTCAAAAGTTTAATTTTTCTTGAATAACAACAATGTAAACATGGAAAAAGAATTTGAGGGTTTGATGCATGCTCTATTTCAAACATGATAGACTTTTTAACTCTATCTTCATACTATTCTTTCAAAAGATTAGTGTGAATATATTTTGAAGGAAATGGATTATTGAATTTAAGAAAATAATTACTCCACTATGATATGTGTTATCCTATGAATTCATAAAAAGTTAAATGTTATATAAAACTTTCATCCTCATCACCTACATCTCCTGAAAAATTATTATTTCATTTTTTTCTGGAGAATAATCATCCTTTTCTTCTGGACATGCACCTATGTTTTCTAAACTACTCTAAGAAACAGTAATCTCATATCAGGTACCGATGATCATTTTGGTTGAATAATTCTTAGAGTATTTTGAGTAATATAGAAGAGATCAAGGATGAGTGTCAAAAAAATGAAATAATAACTATTTGTTAGATGAAGATGGTGAGGGTGAAATTTGACTCTTTAAAACTTTTTAAATTACCATATCTTAATTTAAAATTTCAAATCTCATCTCAAAATGATAAAAGGTCCCTGACACTACCATGAGAACATTGAGTCATCCCCAATGAGGTGAAACAACTCTAATCTATGTTACTAGCCATTTTACCTCACATGTATCTGAAATATAAGAGCTTTATATCCAGTAAGGTTCATGTATAGGGTGTGAGTATAAAAATAAACATGTAAATACTAATAGGGATTGTAAAATATACAAAAATTGATATATTTGAGTATATGTTCAAAGTAGTAACACTCAAAATACACATTTAAGTCAAGTCATTGTTTATAAACCTAGACACCATGATAATCAAATGTACTGGCTTTATTTTATACTAGTGAATTATACCAATCATACCATTCATTTATACCAAGGTTGTTCCATGATATTCGAATCATTTAACTAATAATAATTTAACATTTAAATAATAGAAACAAACATTACTAATCTCTATCTAGAAATAACCACATCACAATTACCATGATATTTGACCTCAACCCCCCTGCTTCCAAGACTATCCCTCAGGGATAACCATCGCATGTACATATTTCATCAAAATCATGAAATGGGTATTACATAGGCATTTTTCTTAGGAACTGTATTTGAAATATGGGGAAGTCTTAACATAATTGGTTCCCTTAGTAAAGAACCACAAAATGGGTGACACAATACATTATTTAAAACTAACTTCTAAAAAACCATAATAAAGATTAAAAAACTACACAAATGTCACATCACCCTCACCCTAGCCCCTAATGAATCACAAACATGTCTACAGTAACTCACATTCTAATGTATCAATAATATCATCATATACACCATTCTATAAATGTTTCTAAAAATAAACTATCATAATATTAATTTACAACATTAATCCACTATAATTAAATGAAAATAATTTTATTGAATAATTTTTATAAAATTTTAAATTAATTTTCAGAATAGTTTTGAACCATTTCAACATCCCCCAAAAATAATCAAGCATGTATAAATTCTTATTGATACCACTAATTTAATGTGAATATATTTATCATCAATAACAAATATATAATAAATTATTTTAAATTATTATGAATTATGCATCCATTATAGAATAACATATGTAGAAAAAAATTTAAAATACTATAGAAATTTGAGAATCAAAATTAACTACCATAATTTCATGATTATTTCCAATCATCAATCACCAAAAACTATTCATCAATTCTACTTCTCAGTTTATACGTAATATATCCCATATTTTAAATAATAACCTAAATCATTTAGAACATAAAAATTCACCGAATAATAAACAATTTTACCTTGAAAAAATTATTGAAAAACAATTAATTTTATTCAGTGGATCCTTATATCAATTTATTATGGATCAGTGTATTAACTTAATGGATATGATAATTTTCATGATTTATTGATTAGAGTTTAAGAAAGTTATTATAATTATAAAAAAAATTGAATAAGAATATAAATGTCTTTTATTTATTATGAGTACAATGCTGATGGATGAAATAGAATTGATAGAGCAGAAGTAATTTAAGAAAACATCATGTAATAAATATTTTCTCTCTACTAATTAGACCATGATAAAGAGAGAATTGTCAATTATCATGAACAAGTAGAATAAATATATTGGAATAAAAGAGGAAAAATTCATAAATCATTCATGTTACACCTATGACATTGTTATCTACCTTGTTAGAAAAATACATAGTTTCATCTCTTTAAACTATATTTTTATGAATCTCTAGTTATCCAAGACATTAGATATTATGATGATGTATTCTACAATTCTCTTAATGTACAGATGCAATTTTGAGATTAATCTGAGGTGTGTTGGGATATAAAATGAATTATAGAGTCACACTTGATATCAAATAATAAAGGACATGGTGGAAAAAATATACAACTGCCCATATGTCAAATATGTTGTTCGATAGACCCGATTAACATTCCTAAAGAAATTAAGAATTCGTTAAAGTGTGATATGAGAGGGAATATAGTGCATAAATATTTAAGAGACATTAAAAGACAACTCTGTACATTATATAAAATTAAAAAATCACTCAAAACACCACACACAATTCAATTTTTCTACTACAAGGAGCATGAGAATAGTGCAAGCCAATAAACCAAACTAATTTCTTTTGAGGATAACCATTATCAAATTGAACCCAATATAATTCAATAAGCATGGTATTGTGTAAAGGTAAATCATACTGCATAAAGGTCATGTGAAGTCGAAATAGACAATGAGAATGGATCATGTTGTATTTGTCACCGTGTTGGACTTCCAATTCAACGATGAGAAATATGAATCCCTAATTTTATAATTATTTAAATAAATAATTATTTATTTCTAATTACATAAATACTTTTTTTAAATGTATATTTTTTATTTATAGATTTATAAATATATTTATAATTATTTATTTATAATTATAAATATATTTATATCATTCTATATATTTATATCATTATATATAGTTATATAGTTATATATATAGATTTAATAAATATATATATATAGTAAATATATTCATTATTAAAATATATTTATACTAATTTTATAATTATAAATATATTTATATCATTATATATTTATATACTTAAATATATATAATAAATATATATAAATATAAATATAAATATAGAAAATATATTAATTATTTTAAAACATTCATTATAATTTTATAATTATTTAAATATATAATTATTTATTTAAAAATATGTGAATACTTTAAAAAAAATAATATTTATATATTTATATCATTATTCATATTTATGTAATTATATATATATATCCTTCATGGTGCAGCTCAGTGGTAGTTGCCCCTGTGGGTCTTAGTGTGGTCTCGCATTTATGTCTCATTGAGTACATCCCTACATTGTATGTTACATGTTTTTCTTCGCAATGTAGCCCCATTCCCTAAATAAACTGAAGCTTCGACCTCAACACACACACAAACACGCACAAACACAGATATATATATATATATAGTATATTCATTATTTATATAAATTTATTACAATTTTATAATTATTTAAATATGTATAATTATTTACTTATAATTATTTAAATGATTTTAAAAAAAATAATATTTATATATTTATACTAATTATAAATTTATAAATTTATAAATATATTTATTTATAAATATTTATTTGAAAATAAATTTATACCATCATTAATGAATATATAATCTTAAAGACATGCATTTTAAAAATGAGTGAAATTCAATAATTAAAAATGAGCACACTTTAAAAATATTAAAAAAATAGATAAGTTTTATTAATTAAATATAAATTATTAAAAAAATATGGATATATATTGAACTAATTATGAATAAATATTGAAAATACTAAAAAATACTAAATAAATATATATAAATAAATAATATAAAATGATTAAATTCAAAAAAAAAATATTAAAAATGAATAAATAATACCTATATGTAATAATATTGAAAAGAAATAAACAAAATTGACCTATTAAAAACATAATATATTAAATGTATCATGTTATTGTGAAATTATAAAATATACTAAGATTTGAATAAATTACATAAATATTAGTTGTATGTGTTTCTATATAAGATTTCATTAATTGCATAAATATTTGTCTGTGTGTGTGTTGTATAAAAAAATACATTAATTATTTATATGTGAAATCAATTTAACACATGTTTGATATCTGTTAAATGGAAAAATCAAACAACATTAAAAAGGAATAAGACATTAATATGTTTTTAATTATTACATTTTATTCATTTTTAATATTTTTATATTTAATATATATTATTTATAATTATTTATAATTAATTTACATATTTATATATTAAACTTATTCATTTTTGTTAATAATTGTTTCGTTAATAAGTTTATAATTTATTCATTTTTAATTTTTTTGTTTAATTATTAAAACTTATTAATTATATATATATATATTTAATATATAATATTTATTAATATTTATAATATATATATTTATATGTATATTAAATTTATTCATTTTTATTAATAATTATTTAATTAATAAGTTGTTTGATATTTTTCTTAATTTACTCATTTTTAATTATTATTTGTTTAATTATTTCATTTTACTCATTTTACATATCTATATATTTAATATATATTATTTATTAATATTTATAATTTATATATATTTATATATAATTTATTCATTTTTATCAATAATTATTTAATTATTAAAATTGTTATTTTTTTGAAATTGTTATTTTTTTAATTATTTCATTTTATTCTGGACCTTTATCAGTTCTAAAAATAAAGCAATGATAAAGGTAACCCTTTATCAGTGCTTTTTTATAGCAATGATAAAGGTCGGTGCTGTTAAAGTTCTGTTTTGTAGTATTGAAATCATTTTCGTATAAAAACCAGATAAATAAAGTAGATGATATCCTAAGATCATAACCCAAGTGAATCATGAAATCTATTAAAGTTTATTGACATAAATTCCAAAAATACTTTTATAAAATCATTAGAAATATGAATTGAAAAAAACATCCTTTTATTTTGGTAACATTTAAAAACTAAAAGTTTCTAGAACAAAAGGAATATGGTTTTCTTTTTAAAATTATGGAAACCTATAAAGTAATTATAAAAATAAATGAAAATCACGATGATGGGAAAATCCATTCATTCCGTAAACATTAAAAAAATATTCTTTTCACTCTTTTGTAAAAATTAAAATATATCTCATATAAAAAACATTGTAAAATTTCTTTTTTAAAAATTTGAAAAGAAAGTTAAACATGGTTTAAAATTACTTTACACAATCATTTAATAATATATAAGAACACTACTAAAATATTTTAAATAATGTGGACATGGAAGAAAATGATTCCCAACCAAAAAGATTAAATAAGGTCATTTTTTCTTAAAAATTTTATTTTACTATTTTTGAGTTCCAAAGAGAGGAAAATGAAAATGAAACTTGAAAACCTAAAAAAACTAGAGGCTATGAAAATTTATGGGGTTTTAGAGGGAGATATCATATGATTACCTCGAAAGATATTTAAACATGAACAATACTGCTAAAAAATGAGATTGTAACATAAATCCTTATGTCAAGTCCCAACTTACTTTGTACACACTCTAAAATATTATATAACAAAATTAGATTTATTATAAATCTTCGTAATAACCATATTCATAATTGTATTACTATATATGATTCATTCATAATTTCCAATAACTTATTTATTAATAATTCTCAAATAAAATCAAAATTTTGGGTGTTAACTGTTTCATTTTTCATGCATGTTTTAGTTTAAAGATTTTGGTCATTGAACCATGGTCATGGTTTCATCATATAAAAAATATTAATCATGTCATAAGTATCATATTTATTCATTATATACACTTTTGTAACGATACTTATAATCTAGTTATGTAAAATTAATTGTATCACTTCATAGAGGTAGTGGTCTGTACATATGCATAGGTGATGTTTTCATTCTTTAATGGGTGGAAATAAAGGAAGGTAAATGATAATTTATTTTTCCATAATCATAATTAGATCATAAATATCATATATATTCATTAAATCCATCAATATAACCATTCATGTGAGGTGGTGATGAAAAATGAAACACGTATCTTCATAGGTACAATAGTCTGTACATACGCATGAGCAATGATTTCATTTTCCATTAGATGGAAAGGAGATAAATTTTTTTTTAACGTTAACATAACAATATTTAACTACAGTATATATACTTAGGTAATATTATTAATATGGCTATAGAATATTTGGATGAGGTTTTAAAAAAACTTGAAAAAGGTCAATAAGAACATATACCTCTTCAATGAATAATCACCCTTGATAACTATTTAAGGGTTCTTAGATTAGTATTTCGGGAATAATAGAACCTCTAGTTCATATATATGGATGTTGGGAAGGTATTTGGGTAGTTTTTGGTCGATATAAGTAACTCATGTTTTTTAGATAAGTGAGAATAGGATTAACCCTTTTATAAATGGGGGGAGTGGAACGCTTGTAAATATTAAGAAAATTTAAATATAATAAATGTATTTCTCATGGAATGTGGATCCAATGTTTCTTTAAAAAATCATTTTTATATATAAAATGGATTTATACTTACTTTGTAAAAATACCCCTAAGTTGTGGTAATTTCCATGAATTTATTAGCTTATTATCAATCAAATGAATTTTATTTTACATTATGACTACTCCAAAACTAAATGGTCCCTTCCAACCACACTATTAAATTCAAAGAATGAAATATAGTTTTTTTATTAGATTAAAATATAACTCATGTTCCAATAAGTCTAGAATGGGTTTTCATATTTAAAATAATTTTTTTAATTATTTGTTTTAATATATAGATATATATCTATATTATTAAAAGTTTTTATTAATTATTAAGTCAATATTATATCATGATGATGTCATAAAAGTTAATGTATTTGTAAAATCAATGTTTTTTACTATTCACCAAAAAATCAATCATTTTAGAAAAATCTGAAAATATTTACCTAAGATAATTTTATTATGCTAATATCAAAATTGAAGTTTATTTGATAAAATTAAATTTATAAAAATGTAAGAAAATAGTTCAAATATCCATGCACAAAACACATAGACTCTATTTTCAGAAAAAAAAAAATTCAAAGAATAAAATGACTTTATTCTCACTCCTT
This sequence comes from Viscum album, assembly GCA_963277665.1. Classification (NCBI taxonomy): domain Eukaryota; kingdom Viridiplantae; phylum Streptophyta; class Magnoliopsida; order Santalales; family Viscaceae; genus Viscum; species Viscum album. Next base: position 1,662,827,177 of record OY728143.1, on the reverse strand, counting down.
ACCTAGTAACAAACTTTAAATGATTTTTAATTAATTTAATTTAATATATTATATATAGCTTTCATCAAAATAATTTCTCAATAGTGATTAATTAAATTTATTAAGATAAAAATAAAATATACACTTAAAAATGTTTTCTGAAAAATATATCTTTTTACCATCAAATTATTTTATCTTAGTGGGGATGCACTTGGTTTCCATTATTTTAGGCCTCCTTGGACCCTCATGTCTTGGATGTATGGGCCAACTCTCCCTTTTTGTTGTTTTACTTTTATTTTCTTAAAAAAAATTTACATGATGATGATAAAAATCAATGTATGAATGATTATTAATTGTTTTACATAGATAAATAATACATTTCAATTAATTTAATACTCCTAAAAGAGAAAATTATATTTTAAATGAAACATATATAATATAAAGAATACCATCTTTTATATAAAATTGAACCTTTAAAAATTTGTCTATTCTTAACCTTAGAAGATTAATTCTTACCATTGAAAACTGGTTACTTATATCCTTGGAATTAATTAATAAATTTTTATTAGGGAAACTTCCCTTTATATATATTTCATAATGTGGTTATATATATTCAAACCCCCTAATACAACGAATAGGTTATAACAATAATATTTAAATAATAATATTTCGATAGTATGATGTTATTGGTTTAAACTTGGTGTTGCATATGTTACATGATATAGAACATAATATTCATTTAAGGGAATATAAACTAAAATTTCATGGTGTTACATGCACTTAATTTAACAGACATATAAAAATTGTCAAGTGCAAGGAGGTCTTTTCCCTTTTCAATTTACCTTCCATATTAACAAACATTCCCCCTTAATAATCAGAATTTATTCAAAAAATACAAGTATGGTAAAGTGTAATAATCATACCTCATTTTTTTAGTTTCTAGACTACTAGATTAACATGAAATATTATCATAGGAATATTATCCTTCTTCCATCTCCCCCTCAAGGGAAAAAATCCAGTATATCTTCATCATGGTTGATCTTCTTTGAAATAAAATCCAAGCATATCCTTATAATTCCATTTGATGTTTTGTGAGGAGGAAACATGATTCCAGTCATAGAATTATATAATGGATAACTATTTATGTATTATGAATTCCATATCATTTATTGTTTCAGGTCTCCCCTTGAACAAATGCATCACTTTTAATTACATGCATATAGAAACAGATATAAAAGTTATTGAAATAATTTGTGCCTTCATATCTCTTTAATAAGAGAAATAAGGATGAGAGTTAATTCGCATCCTAGAAGCATATTTATTCTTATATTCAGACTTATGAATTCTCTTCCTATCTGAATCTTTTTTAACTTTCTAAAATTTGTAATTCATGGGAAGCATGGTCTTCCTTTTTTTAATTAGCTTTATTATGGTATGGAATTTTCCTTTTCACTTCTGAAAGCAATAAAAATTAACATTTTTAATATCTCTATTTTCTTAGCCTTTTCCAGTTGTGCTAGCTATATGGTCATGCACTCCTTAAGAGTATGCTCAACTTTCTTCTAATTTGTGAAATCCTTTTTCTCAGCATCATTATTGAAATACAAGGTAACTAGTACTTTCCATTTGTTTCTAAATATCTTCTTATATCCTAGTGTCCAAGTCATGAATTTATTTACAGCGTGTTCAATTAGTTTTCGCCTTCCACATAACTTATCACTAGCCTCTAAGTTTCTATTTTTGGTAACTTTTCAAGTTACACATTTGTAATTTCTTCCACTAATCTAATCCTTTTATTTGTTTCTTAAAATGATTCCACTGTTTGTTCTAGCTCTATTCTTTCAAATTTTAAATTCATGGATTTATTACAAAGGTATGTTATATGAAATTTTATCACATAGTATAAGAATCTATTGTTTAGTGTGGTATCCTTCACAACATTCTTTTTCAACATACTTTGTTTAATATTTTATTCACCTTATTACACCCCAAGGAAAACTCATTTACTCTTCTATATTTCTTAAACTTTTGTTTATTATCTTATCATAAGCATAAAAATTATTCTTGGTAGGTTTATATAAACTCTCATCATATAAATGACCACTAGTGTTATAAATTTTAAATATTTTCTCTAATATTTAATGTTTATTCCTGTTAGGAAGATTTCTCTTCTTCTATGTACATTTCCTATACTTATAAAGTTTCTTAAAAACTTTATATATTATTTATATTAGTAAAATACCTATTCTTTTCAATAAATTGACATATTATTACAAATTTTAATAAATTATTGTTTAAATCTTCCACAACACAAAAAAATGACCAACAAAGATCATTCTTTTTTCATTAATTATAGTCTATCTATAATTAACTTCTGGTTATTTTAAATGGTATAACCCTTATTTTTAACATAATTTGGGGATAAAGAATTATTTCAAGTTCTCACATACTCCCATGATGATGTGGTGGGTTTTTTTAATATTATTCCCCCATACATGTCTATAATTTAATTTGTAACGTGTACTAGCAAGTAAAATAGTATTAGTACAATATGATAGTCTTGGTACAAGGGTTACCTTTTTCCATGAGCTTGTAGTGGATAAATATTTATAAGATCTCAAGTTTTTTTCCATTAAAATTTGAATTTTTATATTGAATAATATTATTATAAATATTCATTGGAGTTTATATTTTTTTCTTCATATCTTTGGAATTCTCAGTTTCTCCCACTTCCAGATTTCTCAATTTTACTTCCAACTCAAGATATTTCATTTTGAGGGAATTGGTTTCAACCTCAACTGATTAAAAAGATTTTTTCTATTTATTTTTCATCTTCTCAATTGGATAGTCATGAAACTTACTCATTTATTTTAGATAATTTTCAATCTCCTTCAATATTTTATCCCTGATCTCCAACTGATAATTCATGACACCAATGTTTTCTTTATAAGTTTTTTCTAGTGTATAGATATTCTTCTAAAATAATTTAGTGATAAAAAAATTCTAAAAACACTTCTTAGAAACTAATTTTAAATAAGGAAAAACATTCCGTTACAAATCTAGAAGGATTATTGTATGGCATCTTGATCTCATCTCACTCATAAATAACTGAACTCAGTCGATCCCATTTCCTCAAGAGTGACACCCCATATGCCAGAGACTATTGAATAACAGCTAAAGTCTCATGATGGTATTATGGGGAGACTATACCCTATTTATTATATTGTAAAATTTGTATATAATAGATAAATAAATAAAAAAATAACTGTAATTAAATAACAACAACATAGTCATAAACAAATTACCTGGAAAGTTACAAATATCCAATCTTGCATCAAACATGTTGAGCCATAAATACAAAGAAGTCAACATACATCAGGTAATACACATGAAAGGGGTAAAATGAAAATTGAATAAATAAATAAAATAACCCAAATCTAGAAGGTAACCCAACTACATGATCAACCTCTTATACCATGCCATGTCCTATCCTATAAGATACTACTTGAATAAGCATGATCCATCGTCCTAATACTACAACCAAGATATTTGTTCATGTACCAAACAACGGCCAAAAAAGGGTGTGATGAAAACTCAGTAGGTCACCACCAATGGTTTATAATGAAATCCATCAGTGAATATTAAATGAATAGTGTAAACGAATAATAATAAGGTAATGTAATGAAATAAATAAATGTAAATAATATCAGTCTAGGGTTCCTCATGGATTCTCGACCAACTATACCTTTTTTAACCTAGGATATAAGTCTCTAAAAATAAAACCTGGTAATTCTATCAAGTAACGAAGGGACATATTCAAGGTTTTAATGTATAATAATAAAATGGGAACCAAGGTGAAACCAATGAATCTTTGACATTGGTAGGTCAATCCAACTAGTAAAAATTCAGTAGTTTGTCTCTATATGTCTAATTGTAAACCAAGGGGTGAACCCATTTACTTATATTCTAGGAATATAAATCGAGTTTTATTTCATTATCTAGGTAATATTGGGGTAAAAATACTAAACTATATATATAAAAATGGGAATTAGATATTAAAATAAGGTGAATCTGGCCAAACATCTAATAAATAATGACAAACACCATGTCCTGTGATTTTAAATAAATAACGAGGAACATCATGTCATGTGAATACAAATAAATAAAGTTGAATTTTATTTCCTATGTTACCAAATAAATAATTATGAACATCATGTCATATGATTAGTAATGTCATGTCCTATGATGATAATAAGTAAAGGATTATGAGTGCAATTTCCAACATCTCTTAACCATTTATAATTCATTCAAATCAATGTGACTTATGAGTCCATACAAGGAATCCTATATTGGAATCCCAGTATTTCTCATAAATAAGATAGTAATTGGTCATTTTTATTTTAATAATTATACATAGGACAAGAGAAAACATTCATTCCAATTTTAAATCATCGTGATTTAATTCATCACTCCATTTACAATTTCATTTAATTAATTATATCATATCAATCATTTAAAATTACTAGGGGACAAGTAATTGTATCAAAACATCCAATGGTTCCCTTAATTCATCTAACCATTCATTATAAATAGATAATCCATCACAACTTTGGAGGGTGTTTGGTTACATGGGAAAAACATGATCATAAATAATAATTCAATGTCACACCCCCTAAGGGGTTTTTCAAACCTAGTGTTTTTAACCTATGATAACATAAATGTTCTCATAATAATTATCATAGAAATTAAATTATAGGAGTCTAACATTTCATTCAATACACATTTTAACCAATGTCACACATTATGAATTAACATGGTCCAAGTGACATGGTATTACTATACACATTGCATTAAAATCAATTTGGATAAATCATTTGTGATGGATAAATAACATGCCTCGAGGGGTGGTTTATGAAAAAATAAAACCATAAATATCCAGTAAATTTAATCCACACACCTAAAGGGGTGGTTTATGTTGAGGAATCAACCTTAAAAAATGTTAGTGGGTCCCATGAAGGGAATAATTCATGATCTAGATAATTAAAATAAAGTGTTACTCATTTTAGGAGTGGCACGTGGGTAATATGGAACATGGAACAATGGAACATTTTATAAATGATGAAGCTTTAAGGGAAAAAATCTATACTAGAAACCTAATTCATTATAATATTCTCTCAGAAATTATTGGCCTCAAATTTGAGCTGAAATGAGAGAAAATAAAGGCCCAAACAAACTCCATAAAAATAAGAAATATTAGATTTCACAATGATAGTATTCAAAAGGGAGAAGAAAACAATAAAATTAATAAATAGTAGTTATAGAATTGTTTTTAGGTTTCCAATGCATCTGATGAAGATCAAATCGGATCGATAATGAAGAAGAACCACCTGAAGGTAGAGGTGATGGGGGATGTCTGCATGGGTGAGTTACTTGGAGAAATGAGTGAAAAAATGGGGTGAACGCCATTTAAGTTATAATGGGGGAAATTTTTATTTTTCCCTTTTAATGAGGCACACAGTTAGGGAAAATGGTTAGGAAAATCTTGCACCAACTATGCTAAGCCCACTATCTCGAGAACCGCATTTTACATGGTTAGGGTGCACAGTTTGAAAAATCATTTGCCAACAATGTGGACTACACTATACAAGGACTCATACCTCTCCTGTTTAGGGTATACGGTTAACCAATACAGTCTCCTAACGTTCTCATGGCTCTATAGTTTTCTTTAAATCTTTCATAGTTATCATTAACCCCTCCCATATTTTATAAAAAAGATATTATTTAGAAAAACATGCCGCATAGTTTGGCTACATGGTTAGTACTAACTATACACCTATCATGCACCTAAGGCTATCTATCAATAAAATGAGATTTCAAATCATGAATATCGTGAAACTTATCAAGGATTTTGAGAAACATCATGGATCTTAAACCCAGACCAAAACAACTTCTAAGAGTTCCAAATCTCTAAATTCTATCATAAAGCTTGGTTAAAGATTTGGACCATCCTCCAAATAAAATATCAAATTCCTTTATAATTACAAATTGATTCATACCAATGGATCTTAAAACCTCTCCACTTTATAAATTTTCATCCCTGATAAGCCTCGGTAGAAATTCGATACAACACTAGACCTACTAGGTTCGTAAACGTTTTCTCAAATGGTCACGTTGTGTTTCCACATGCCCATAGTTCCTCTGAGGTTCACTTTAATCATAAGGTTATTAAACTACTAAAACCTGAGCTAATTATTTTAAAAACTAAAAAAAATAAAAATCTGACACTTACTCGATATCATATAACCAAATACATGATAACTTCACCATCCCTTTATCAACCAGCATATGGTGCTCCCCACCATAGGTTATAACCTTTAACATCCAATTCCAAGACACAGTGCTCCAACTATTGGGATTTCCTATTTAATCACACCCTTACCATATTAATGATTCCTATATTACTATTCTTAACTTGATCGAATTTTTATATTTACAATTGACCAACTTAACATGGTCACACTGGATTTTCCTTGAAAAGCACCAACCAACCTTTACATTGGACTTGCCTCACCAAACATCGTGATATATGTAGTACCTCACTGACTACCTATAACTTCTAGAGATAACTCATGTTGAGACACTTTTAGATGAAAATTTCAAAAACAAATTCTTTTCCCCAATAACTGATACATCCAAAACCATATCCTAACACCTTTAATCTAATACACCCTGAGATCACTTAAAGAACAATCATCTAAGGCCATATATGACTTATGGTGATTTATTCTTGCTAAACCATACCCATTAATTTTCATTTTCATTCCTCAACATGAACAATATTTGTTTTTGGATCCAGAACCCTTAGAGTTTCACCAATCACCCCAAGCCTAATTCACACACTAAGACATCACCCAAGTATGTGTTCAAACCTATACCATTCATTTACTAATGAACCCATATGTACATTATTATATTTATCCAAAAGTTTATGAGAGACAAAATTCCAATTTCAAAACTGGTCTTAGGGTCCCATAACCCTTATCAAAATATGGTTTCCCACTAGAAAATGACGCCTCACTGCCTACCTTAGAAGCATTCTTATTGATCATCAACAAAAAGATTCCATGATTACCACAACCCATGCTAATTCCATCCTTGAACATAACAACTATCATTGATAATAACCCACTCATCCCCAAGTGTTAATTCAAACATCAAACATCACCCATTACCACTTAGAAATAATGGTTATCATGAGATTCTCTAAGTTTCAACTCACTACAAGGGTTACCACCCTCTAACTGTCAATGTTGTATCCCCCACTATATGGATTATTATATACTTCTCATTAAACAAAACTCTGAAGGAGAACTTTTAGAAAAATAGAAAATATGTTTAGATAACTCATAATATATCTAACACTCTCTCAGAATACTTAGGATGATGTCATGATAGTGGACACGATCATCTATAAAAAAGGAATACACTAAGATTCCATATATAGGCATGTATCACTCACCTCAATCCATGTTCACATAAAATGATTATAGGTCTCTCCCAAACCAATGATTCTCTATTATATATATATATATATATTACCTTACCTTTATTTGGTGTATTCCCCTAGTGTTTTTAGGAAAATTTACAATTTCTGGGTGGATAGAGGAAGCCACACGGTTGCTGAATGATTATGAGAAATCATGCACTACCCTAGAGGAAACTGTGCAGGCCAGATAATACCATTGTCCAAGGTGCACAGATAATATAATGGTTGTACTCCCCTTTAGGTAAATTGTGTGTCACCATTTCCCTCTTAAATAGAGGCCATCACACAGTTAGTGCATGGTTTGGTAGACCATATGGCTAAATCGTGCAACCTTCCTATTTTTTCAAAAATAAAAATAATTAAATAATTATTATTAAATAATAATTAATTAATTAATTATTATTATTATTTTATTATTACCTTTAAATGGGCCTTATCCCCATCCCCCACCCTCTATCCCCTCTTTATGCTCGATTTCCCCTCCTCCCTTGTTTGCGACACCCCATCCCAAAGGGGATCCCCATGAACATGACACCCTTTCTCCTAACACCTATCCTTCTCCAATTTCTCCTCTCTCTACACTTGTGATCTCCTCTAGTAAGTTCCTTATCCTCTCATACTCCTCCTACTCCCCCTATTTCATGGTTTCCCTTCCTCTACCTTGCAGTTTTTGTGATCCATCCAAGACCTAATCCAATTTTGTGTTTTCTTTTTGTTGGTTCTTGGTTCCTAGGGCTTGTGGGGCTCGATTGAAGCTAGTTCTAGTCATGATTTTTGAAGGAAGTGGGTTCTCCATAGATTTCGGGTAGGGTTTATTATATTTAAACTCTTCATACCATTTTTAATTTGGGATTTTTTTATTTTTAGTTCTATTTATATTATTTATTTTATCTTGCAAGTATTTGAAGGAGCATTTCATGTATTTACATAGGAAACCACATGTATATCTATATCCTAATTGTATATATTCCCTCATGGAGAGGGGAATATCTACATTGGGTCAAGGGGTGTATATATATATATATGTGTATGCATGTAAAGGTGTATATGCGGGTAAGTGAGAGGTGGTTTCGGGTCGACTTTATCAAAAAAAATGTGTCTTGAGATAGGTTCCCTATGACCAGGCCTTTAATTTGGATTCCATGATTTCTTGATTATTTTAAAAATGTTTTTTCATTATTATATGAGATTTTTATTATATGCAAAGTGACTTTTGATTTATAGAAATTAATTTTCACTTTCTTCTCATACTTTACCGAAGCTTTAAATAGATGTTTTCATTATTTAATCATGTTTTCCAACCATGTTTGAAGTGTATAATATTTTAAAATTTTCTTTGGTTTTCTAATTTTTTTTAATGTGTAATGGATAATTTCAAGGAATTTTTGGTGTGTGTGTGTGTGTAGTGCTGTTTAAATTGATTTATCCTATGGAGTTTTTGAAATTTATCACTTTGACATAAGAAAGATATATTTTAATGATGGTGATATTGTGTGTGATATGAAAAGGGGAAATGTCCATGATTTGAAAAATTTCAGCACATGGGAACCATTGGTGTCTAGGTGGGTTTCTATAGACTAGAAAGTCGACAAAGTTGGTAGGGAAAGGACCTTGGCTCCCTTGAAAGTTTACACTACAACACTAATTGAATTAATGATGATGCTTTAATAACTGTTGGAACTTTAGTTGTGACCTCTCTAGTGGCTCATATATGAGAACATACAAAATTGATTGACCACTGAGGTATGAGGATATTAGGGCCATAATTTCCAAGCTTATTAGGTATTTCCCATTGTTCTTACTCTATTTACCCTTTTTTTATAGTAACATTTTAAAATGATATTCTGTTTGATTACTTATGTTTTTTAGTTTCCTTATAAAATGACATCATTTTTTTTGGTTTTCCATATTGAGATACTTTTTTAGCATGAATTATCTTTTATATGGAATTTTTTGTTTATTTTTCATGCCTTGAGAACCATTTTTTGATAATAGAAAGTAGTTTTTATTAAAATGGAATCTTGTTACTTTTTCCCCTTGAATGATTAGAAAATACAATTTTTGTATATCCTATTTTCAAACTAGTATGAAATGGTTTTATTTTTAATTGTAAGGTATAGGGAATGGATTATTTAGACATGTATACTATGTTTTAATACACATTCCAATACGTCTGTCCTTGTTTTGAGATTTCGATGCAACTCCCGACTCAGTCTCGGTCACTATGGAGTGACATTGGTTTAGTTGAATGTGACCCAAGATGTCACATGGAGGTAAGTATATTAGTTATTTATATATTTTATGATTCTAGTGTGTACTATTTTATTTATTTTTATTTATTTATCTAAAATTTATTGGATAAATCATTGCTAACTGAGTTTTACCAGATGCATGAAACTAGTTGCTAGCCCATAAGGATTGGGAACACATCTTTGGACTTGTTGTGGGCTGGCTCGGGTGACCAGTTTGGGGTCTACTCAGGCTGGTTCGTGACAAAATTTTATCATAGCATTAGAATTTTCTATTTTGGGACATCTGGTAGTTCGGAGCTAGGATTATGGTAATTCAAGTAGTCAGTTTGGGGTAGGTACTTAATCACCACTTATCTATAATACTTCTTGAATTACTATGCCGGTCTATGATGAGTATGCCTCAAATATGGAGCATGGAACTTGGATTTGATTTGAGTTTTTAGTATTTTTTGAGTGCATATGATTGAATTTTATATTTTTGGGTTTTTTTTGAGAAACTATAAAGGTTTTGTGGATGTTTATATGGATTTAGAGTGTTCATGGTCACTATACATGGTCTGAAAAACCATGTGTGGACCATGAAACTACCTTTTTTAACATCTAGAGTGCTCACTCAGTTGTTACATTTCTTTCCAAACCATGCTACAAATTCATATGTAGTGGTTGTTCTTTTCCGTTTTTGGGATTTTTGATCCATTGGGTGTTTAGTTTCTTTATATTATTCTTGGTTTTTGTTTGAGTTAGTTTTGGAATGTTTATCTTTGATTTTGAAATGATTTTTAGTTTTCAAAATATGATTTTCAAAATAAAAACCATGGGTTGTTTGGAAAATGAAATGGGTTGTTGAAAAAATGAAAAGTTTTTTGGGAACTTTTTTGTGATTTGGAAAGGTTTTGTAAAAATAAAACAAAAAATGGTTTATAAAATGTTTTGGAGGTTTTTATAATTTTTCTTGTGAAAAGTGGGATAGAAATTTCATTGAAATTAGGAAATGTTTTGTTTTAAAATGGTAAGGGGTGGTTTTTAAAATTTACTAGGCATGTTTTAAATAGTGGTTTGGAAAGAGATTTTTCTATTTTAACATTGGTATTCCTATGGATGCTCACATGTATGGATGTATTCATGTGGTAAGTGGATAATTGTGGATATGTGTGGGGGTTTTCTTGACATTTAAAGGATGTATATATGTGAGGATTCATGGAATACCGATGGTGGGTGTTTGGTTTTTAAGGCTTGTTGTGTTTTCAAAAAATTGTTTTCAAAAAGGGGCATTTTAATGTTTTAAAAATAGTGGGAGTGATATGATTACTTCTTATTGTTCTTGGAGCTTCCCTTTTTGGGATTTTTCTTTGATGTGTTGGGGGTTTGCTTAAAATTATTTTTTGAGTTTGGGTTGTTGATTTATGATTAATATTTATATATTTGATTGTGATGTCTTTTTATTTGGTCAAGTTCTTATTATTTTTAGAGTGTGCCACCCAGAAAGGTCTAGAGGGTTCTTGAGGAGCCTCTTACAGTTCTTGGTTTTGTCTAGACTACTAGTGGAGTTGATTTATTTTCATCGGTTATCTGTATTTTATGGTATTAAAGGTTTTTAGTGGTTCTGGTGTAGTTTGAGGAAGTTTATAGTGTCTTCATGTCTTTGGGAAGTTTGGATGTTGAGAGGGTGTGATTTGTTCTGGGTCTATTTGAATGGTTGGGTATGGAAAATTAAAAGGTGATCACTCCATTATCCATAAAATTTTGGGTGCATAGGAATACTTTTAAAACTACATTTATCCAATGGGTTACTCCTGAGGGAGTGCAATTGAAAGATGTGGTAGAGGTTATGGGTATTTGGTAAGGTCAATAGATGGTGAAAGAGAATGTTCACCATTTTAAGGAGATGATTCCAACTTATTTATAAATAGCATTGAGTTGTCTACTAAAAGAATTTATCTCAGTGTAAGGTCTCTATCTAGAGGTTAATTATTGATTCCTTCCTTCCAAAAAAGTTTCATTTGAGAAGTTGGTGGGTGAGGTGACCCTATATGAGTTGGTTTGCAGAGTGTAGTTTGTGGAAGTTGTAAATATAGTTTCTTGAGGTTGTTATGAAGGTTTCCCCATCTAATAAGGAGTATGAATTGGAGAAACATGTTCTTGGGGTGTCTCCCTCATCAGTTCCCACTTCTCGGTCCTCAGACCACATACTCATTCTCTTCCAGTGTGGTTAGTCTAATAACTCTAATCTACATTTATGTAACCCTCTAAAGGATTGTCATTGGTGTGGTTACCTGGGAAACCTAATAAAGTTTATATATTGTGTTTCTAGAAGAGTTAGTTTCAGTTGGGAATTATCAACTTCTAACTGTGGTCCAGTGGAGACTTCAAGACATACAGGCTCCATCCATAGGCTTTAGAGTGAATCTTTTTACATAGTGAAGATTTGTCGGGTGTATGGGATGTAGATCCCTCTAGTTGTCTCTAACATCAAGGAAGAAGTCGTTTGAGTTTTTCCTTCTTTTGGTTGTCTATTTTGGAACCCATTTTTCTTTTAGTGGTTTTGGTAACATTATTTTGGAATGGTTTTACTTTTTGAGTAGTTCCTGTTTGGATATACTTGCATCTTATGGAAATTATGAATCTTTGTTCAGCCTAGGGTTTAGTTTTATTCTATTTCATTAGGGACCCATTGTGTTGGGGTCTATTCTAGTTGGTTTTTAAATGGTAGGGAGACCCACTAAATATATTGTTGTTGTCTTCTCATAAAATGATAAGGTGTAGCATAAGAAGTTAATAGGTCACACCGATGTTAGAAGTTTTTTAAAGATTTTTAATTTGTTTTGGCTTGGGAAATTAAGGTTTGGACAGAATCCTAAAATGGTGGGGAGAACACTCTAGAAAAAATGAATGTGGTGGACCTAGTATACTAGTTCTTATGTTTCATCTTTGAGAATTTTTAATTTTTTCCCTAGTGTGCTTTGTTTCCACCCTGCCCGACCCTAGTCATGGGTGTTGGTTGGATAGGATAGTGGGTTGTGTGATGGATTCTCATAGAGATCTTTAGACAACCATGATTATATATTTTTCTGATTTCTATGTTAGAAGTTAGGGTATTCTATGTGGAGAGGAGTTTTTAAAGGATAGGTTATTGTCTTGGTCCTTTCATTTATTAATTCAATTCCTTTGGTCTCATCAGTTGCTTCTCAGGTTGTCAAGATGGTTCCTTGAGGATGGTCTTACCAGCTTCATAGGGTATTATAATTTCACATTCTTGGTGTAAAGTGAGTTTTTATCTCTTAGTATTCCAGTTTTCATGGTTTCAATTTGTGTATCGAATTGTTTGTGTTTCTATTAGTCAAATTTTTTGGGAATTTCTGGGGGAAGAAAGTTTTAATGGTGGGGACAACTATCACACCCCGACCTAATTCTCCTATATTATTTTATTTATTTTTAGTCTTACCATTATTCTGTGGATTTCCACGGTATTTCTTGAGGCAATGATGATTTTTGGGAAGATAGAATAAGGTGCATAGTTAGGAGAAATCATGTGTCAGCATAGTGAAAACCATGTGGCTAAGACAATGCCACTATCTAGGGCACATAGATAGGTGAAAAAACATGCACCCCATTATGTAAACCATATGGACCCATTTTACCCTTAGATAGAGGTCACTTTGTAGTTGGCACATGTCCTGGAATACCATGTAGCCAAACCATGCAGCAAGCTTGTTTTTTTCAAAAATAATAATAATAAAAGAAAAACTATTCATTATTAATTATTAATTATTATTATTAATTATTATAATTTTATTATTGTTTTATTATACTTATAATTATAATTATATTTTATTAAACCCTTAAATGGGTCTTGTCCCCCCAGCCATCTCCACACTCGACAACCCCTCCCCCTAGTTCACAACACCACATCCCGAAGTGGCTCCCCACGTGCGTGACACCCCTCCTCCCGAAACCTCTCCTTGGGAGATTTCTTCACCCTATCCACTTGATATCTCCCATGGTAAGTTCCTTATACTCTTCACCTCCACCTCCTTCCCATATTTCTTGGTTTCCCTTCCCCCCTTATATTGTGCATGACCCACCCGAGCCCTAACCCGATTTTGGGTTTTCGTTTTGCTGGTTCTTGGTTCCTAAGGCTTATAGGGATTGATTGAGGCTAGTTCTGGCCGTGGTTGTAAAAGTTAGTGGGTTATACATGGAGTTCTGGGTAGGGTTTATTCCATTTTAATTATTTATACCAATTTTAATTAGGTAATTTGTGATTTTTAGTTTTCTTTTTAATATTTAGGGTATTGTTTTGTTATTTGAAGGCGATTGAATGTATATACATATGTAAGAAAATATATATCTATATCCTATGTATTCATATTCCATCATTTCAAGGGGAATATATAGATTGGGTTAAGGGGAACATATATATTTGTGAAGGTATATATGTATTTAAGTACGAGGTGGTTTTAGGTTGTCTTCGACAAAAATGGTGTGTCTTGAGGTATATTCCATATTCCTAGACCTTTAATTTGAATTTCATGAATACTTAATTATCTTAAAAATGCATTTTTATTATTATATGAGATTTAAACTCTATGAAAAGATATTTTTTACTTCTTGAAATGAATTTTTACGTTCTCATCATACTTTACTGAAGCTACCAATAGAGGATTTCATTGTTTAAGCATGTTTTCAATCCTTTTGTGAAGTGTATTATTTTAAATGGACCTATAGTCTTCTAAATGGATTTGAATGTGTAGTGGTTAATTTCAAGGGCGTTTTTGTGTCGTTTAATGATGTTGAAATGGATATCCCCTTTGGATTTATTTAAATTTAGTAATTTTATGTGAGAAAGTTGTATTTTAATGATGGTGAGTTTTTGTTTGATTTGAAAAGGTGAAACAACCGCGATTTGAAAAAATTGCGCACTTGGGAACCCTGGGTGTCTAGGTTGGTTATTATAGACTAGTAAATCACCTGATTTGATAGGGAAATGACCTAGACTCCCTATTAAGTTTACACTACAACACTAACTAAACGAATGATATTGCTTTGGGGGACACTAGAACATTGTCTGTGACCTCTCTAGAGGATCACACGTGAGAATGGACTATGTTGATTGATCACTGAGGTATGATGATCCTATATCCCTAATGACATAGATTTTTAGATATTTTACATGGTTCTTGCTCTCTTTTACTCTTGTTTTTCATATTACCATTTTAAAATTATCTTCTCTCTGGTTCCCTATGTTTTTCTAGTTTCTTTATAAAAGGACATCATTGTTTTATTTTCCATATTAAGAAACTTTTTTATCGTGGTTTAACTTTAATAAGGAAATTTTTAAATGATTTTTTATTCCTAGAAAACTATTTTTTGAAAAATATAATAGGATTTTTTTCTTCATAAAACCAAATCTTGTTACTTATTTCCCTCGAATAAGTAGAAACCACTATTTTTATATATCCCATTTTCTCACTAGCACGACTTTGTTTTTTTCAAAAGTATTGCATGGGGAATAGTTTATTCAGAAACACCTACTGAGCTATAATACTCATGACTATACCTCTATCATTTTTTAGATTTTGGTGCAGCTACGAGCTCAATCTCAGTTTCCGTGGAGGGACAATGGTTTAGTTGGAGGTGACATATGTGGCCACATGGAGGAACATGTAGTAGTTATTTATCTATTTTAAAAATTTAGTGTTTACTATTCTATTCTATCTATTTATTTATTTATCAATAATTTATGGGTTAAATGATTCTCAGTTGAGTTTTATCTGACACCCAACACTCTAGTTTCTAGCCTAGGAGGATTGGAACACCTCTGGACCTTGTTGTGGGCCATCTTGGGTGACTAGTTTGGGGTTGACCTGATTTGGTTCATGATAAGATCTACTTTTCTTTAATTAACCCTTGACACCACATCTCCTAAAAATGCATTTCAAGGTCTATTCACAGATCAACCATCTTATGGAACCCTATTTGGTTTCAAATTATCCCTCATCACAAGGGAACGTCTTCTAATTTTTAGCTAAATCTATAGGTAACCATACCCGCAAGCATCAAATTGGAAATCGTTGATCCTTAACCCACACCCCGATACCCACCAAAGTTTGAAATAAAAATATTATCATGCACAACTAGCATGAACTAAACATTCCATACATAGTGAGTGTTCAATATCATATTACCTAGTTTAATCCATGAATCATGGTCCCACAAGTCATCCATCAATAAGTATAATCTAATCGTTCTACTTCGAATGTTAGTCTCATTATGGTGGAATATCCCTTATAAATTATCTTTAAAATAAAGTACTGCACTTGTTCCGTGATTTATTAAATGACTTCTTTCCTCACAATGTCATTTCAGGAATAAAAGCATCAACAAAAAAACCACTAGTAAACATGGTTAGGAACCCAAACAGTGTATCCCATTGAAGATAGTGTTGATACCCAAGCACTCCAGGTGCTTCATTGAAAGAAAATCATTGGCACTACCAAGCCTAAATTGAAAAACCTAATCACCTTCCATGCATTGGTCTTGAAACAAGTGTACAACCAAGATTGACACCCTTAAAAGGGAATCTAAAAACCCAGATCCAACCTCTTTTGTGGGTTTCCCTTGATTAAACCAAACATCACTTTTCTAGGGTCTGAGTCGAAACTAAGGGCCTCTGGGTATTCCACCTAGCCCTACTAATGAAATCTCAAAAACAGGTCCACTAGGTTTGTCTACCTAGCCCTAAGGTCTCTCTCGGAAGAACCATATCCCACTTAAGGGCCTCTATTACATGGAATCTAACACACTTGTAAGGTCTCTCTAAATAGGTAAAACTGGAATTTGGTAAAAGACCATCAACCCACAAGGGTTAAAACCTTTTAATAAAGGTGTAACAATATAACCTACCAAGCATCAGCCTACCGGTACCTTATAATCTATGATAATCCTCATAAGGGAGTGATCCCTGTAGGTTCACAATGATATTGTAAAAAGGATAAAGTGATGAAATTCCCTGGGTATCTTTATACGGTAATACCAACTCAGGATTCAACTTACTAAAAAACCACATACCTACTCGATGTGTCATTTCATCAACTAAGAGTCCTACCTAACTCAAACAATTTATGAACACCACTTAACATACCAAGTAACTTGAAGAAAAATTCAATATGCTTCATATTTCTGATGGTTCTACCACAACATCCTAACCCCTAATTCAATCAAGGTAACATTATAACTAACTATAACTTGAGATTCTAAGCTATTAAAACCATTAAATGTTTTTATGTAATCCATTTCACAACCTCACATTTTATTTTAGAAATGAAATTTTATAAAAAATAGGTAATGTAAAGTTCTAGTTATAAAGTAAAAAAATAAAACTATACTTAATACATTATTTAACTGATACCACAAGGTATTTTAGGAAACTTATCTCATAATTTTCTTATAACCATTTTTTATCCATATATTCTTAAAATAGTTTTATTTATTGAAAATTTCAAACACAAGTTATATAGGAAAATACCCTTTTGGTTGTAACAGGAATTTTATTTAACTAAACCTCATAATGAAATCTACGAAAATAGACAATAAGTATTTTATCAAGTTATTAGGATTCAAAAAGTAAGGTTACACCATACATTTATAATAATAACTATATAAATGGTGTCTTATACTTTAAATAACCATCCATATTTATCATAAACATACACCCAAGTGGTTAAGTACCAGTTGAAATAAAGATATAGGTGGCCAATAAAGGTCCCTCATGTTAATATTGAGTCTAGATATATGGACAACCATTCCCAATTTATGGATTCAATGCTCTATAAATTACAATCAGTATCCCATTTAATAGAAACTCAATATCATTTATTTTATTCAAGATTTAACACACCCTTGGTGGGTTGAATTCATAGAAGAAACATGCCAATACTGACCTACTTGGGTCAATTTGTTCATTTAGGGATTTAGTTATGTAGGTTATCATTCCCAAGTTATAAAGTTACAAGAATTTATAAGTTGATATTGACACACTATTTAACTAAAATATGTCACTAAACAACATATCTTTATAAGAAAGAAAAAAATAAACTTCCCATTACTTTAACCTTTAATGAAATTATTATACAACATATACTATTATGGATAACATGTAGGGTTTGAACCAAGCATATAAGGATTAAATTATGCAGGTATTCATTCTTAGGTGATGGAGGAAACTGATCCATAAGTTACAATCAGCAATAATATTTAACTGACATCCATAAGCAGTGATTTGAATTTTTCAAAACAAATCCAATTCCTTGACCTTAAAAAAATAATTTTATTCTCTCTAATTCATTAAAATTTTCAAAACTATTTTACTTATTTAATTATTTTTCAATAATATTAAATAAAATTCCACCATAATTTTATATGGTAAAACACCATTTAATTTGATGAAAACACATTATTTAGCTCACCATAAACCATAAATATAACCATAACACAAGAAGCTATCTCATCAGAAGAAAATATAAGTAGACATGGAAATGAGCGCAACATCATGGTATATTGATAATCATGTTAAATAATCACACAATCATGGTGAACATATAATCAAGGTGTATAATCACACAAGCATGGTATATAGATAATCATGTTAAATAACATGTGAATCCTTGGTACATGAAAATCATGCATAAAAACACCTCATCACTTTCTATGTCGGTCCAAGGGGTAAATTTGATAAATCATTATCTAGTGGAAATATTAAAAAATTTACCCAATGTGAGATAATAATTAGATATAATAATAAACATCATGAACAACATTCCTAACCCTAGAAACTTGAACTTTCCCCCATGCGTAGGTAGGTTATTTTTATGCATTAGCTATTTACAAAGTGTCTACACATTCTTTCTCTTCTATCTACTAGTCCAAAATAGTGAGAGAAGAGAAATAAATAAACAAACAAGAATACCACTTTTTGAAATCCCAATCCCATCTTACTTATATGTAACCAAACATAATCAACCACATAGCCTCAAGCGTGCATCCCCATATTCCAAAGGCTTCTGACTAGAAGTGAGGGACTCATGATGGTGCAATGGAGAGAATATTACCTCTTTATCAGATTAGTTCAATAGTAGAAAATAGATAAATAAATAGAGGAAACAATGTAATGAAACAATATCAATAGTAATTATAAATTGAAAACTAGGTATGTGATATATATCCAATCATGCACGAACATACTAAGTTACAAATAAAAACTAGTCAACATACAATCGGTAATAAATATAACAGGGATAGACTGAAAAAATTAATATATAAATAATGTACTCTAAATCTAGAAGGAATAATGAGTACCTGCTCAATTGCTACTCCCATGAAATGTCCTAGCCTAGATGATACAACAAGAAGAAGCATGATATAAGATCTTAATCCTATAACCAAGAGATTTTTTAGTTACCAAATAGTGGCCAGAACAAGGTGTGAGTAAAACATATTACTCCACCACCAACAGCGTCAGGTGTAATTAATCCATGAATATAAACTGAAGTAGTGTATAGGTATAAAAATAAGGCAGTGTAATGAAATAAATAAATGTAAACCATGTCAGGATTGGGTTATTCATGGATGTTTGGAAGACTTTACCTCCTTTAACCAAATCCAGGATTATCTGAACATAAGACCAGACAATTTAGTTAAGGAAACAGGGGATATAGTTATGGTCATCATGTATAATGATAATAGAGGACCCAATGTGAAACCAAGGAATCCTCAACCTTGGGAGGTTGAGCCAACTCATAAAAATAATGTAGTCTAGCTCTAAGGGTCTGGATATAAACAAAAGGGTGAACACATGAAAATCCTTTCTAGGAATATCAACTATGTTTGGTTTCATTCTCTTGGTAATCTTGGGGTAACAAGTTTCAACCATATATTAAAAATGGGTTCTCACATATTAAGACAAGGGGAATATACCCAAACATCTAATAAATAATGTGGTACTTCATGTATTGTGATTATAGATAAATAATGAGGAACTTCATGTCCTATGATTTCAAATAAATAATGAGGAACATAATTTACTATGATCCCAAATAAATAATGAGGAATTTCATTTCCTATAATGAGTAATTTAATGTCCTGTGATGGAAATAAATAAACGATTAGGAGCACCATGTCCAGCATCGCTTTACTATTTATAATTCATTCCAATCAATGTGCCTTATGGGCTAGTCCAAGGAATTTTGTTTAAAAAACAAAGTATAACTAAAGCATAAGATATTAAGTAGGCTTGTTACATTTAATAATTAAACATATTCCATGAGATAACATTCATTCCAATTTACAATAATCATGATTCAATTCATCACTCCATTTACAATTTCATTCAATCAATTTTATCGACCCAATCATTTACATTGAAAAGGGGCCAAGTAATGGTATGAAACTATCCAATAGTTTACTTAATTAATCTTATAATTTATTCTAAAGATATAATTTAATACACCTTTGGTTAAATAGGAAAAACATTATCATAAAGAATCATTCAATGTGAAACCCCCTAAAGAGTGTTTCAAAACTAGGTTCATCAACCTCTGATAACATCAAGGGACTCATAATCATGGTCAAAGAAATTAAATTATAAGAGTATCACATTTCATTAAATCCCACCTTTTAACCTATGGAATACTTCATAAATTAACATGGTCTAAGGGACAAGGTATTACCATACACATTCCATTTAAATCAATTTTACTATCTCATTTGCGATATAAAAATAACACACTTCATGGGGCGGTTTAAGACAAAAGAAAAACATAATGATTAAGTAAATTTAAGAAAAACAACCAAAGGGGTGGTTCTTATTGAGGTATCAACCTCAAAAAATTCTAATGGGTCCCATAAAGGTTATAATTATCAATTTAGATGATTAAATTAAAGAATTACACATTTTAGGAGTGATGAATAGAAAATTTGGTGTGTAAAAAATATGTTGCATTGTAAAAATGATCAAACATTTAAGGAGAAATCATCTAGAACAACCACCTCATGTTTAGAAAGAATCAATGATAAATTATTGGCCTCTAATTTTATACAAAATGATAGAAAACCAATAACCAAATGAATTCCCAAAAAATAGGGCATATTAGCTCACACAAAGATAACATTAAGAGGGGGAAATAATAAAATGAAGTATGAGGGTTATAGACTCACTATTAGGCTTCAAATGCATATGACAGATATCAAATCAGACCATGAAAGAAGAAGAACCACCCAATGGGTGTGAAGAAGAAGGAGGTGCGCCAAGGTGAACTGTTGGGATAAATGGGGGAATGAAATGGGGTGAATCCCATTTAAGGTTAGAGGGGTAAAATGGACATTTGGACCCTCTTTATGAGTCACATGGTTAGACCGACATTGTGAAAACTGTTATAATACCAATATCTCAAGCACCCCATCCTGCATGGTTAGGGTGCATGGTTTAATAATCTGTGTGCCAACCATGCTAACTGCACTATCCAATAACTCTTACCTCACATAGTTAGGGAACACTGTTCACAAAATTGTGTTCCAACCATGAAAATGGATCTATAGTTTTATGAAAACCTTTCAAAGATATCACTAACCCTCCCACATAGTTTATACAAATCATTTTTATTAACAAAATAAGTTTCCCAATTTGGATGAATGCTTAGCACTAATTTTATGCCAACCATGTGCCTAAAGCTGTCTCTCTTGAAACAGAGATTTCAAAGTCCAATGCTCATGAAACTCATTTGACCTTCTGTGTAACACTTAAAACCTTAAACCCTAACAAAAAACAACACTTCCAAGAGTTAAAACTCTCATAATTCCATTAAAAAGTTTGGTTTAATATTTGTATCATCCTCCAAATGAAAACTTAAATTCCTTTAGAATTACCAATCGATTCAAAAATTAGGATCTTACATGTTCCTTGTATCAGAAAATTTGGTGAGAGTGTTACAATTTTGTATCTTTTTTTCCAATAATTATTACATTATATTGGCTTTCAAATCCGATTGTGATTTCTCATCTCATAGCCCCTTTATGTATACAAGTATATAATGAAAAATTCAACCAATACATTGTTCAAGTAATACTTAACTTCAGAGTAAAACTCACTGAGTGATTCAATGTAGATATTTTATTCAAAAAAAATATATGATTATTCAACATGATATCCATAAATTGATATAACTGAATCATTAATACTTTTATTACCAATAATTGTAGAATCCTATTTCTCTTTTGAAATATTTCTTACCTTCTTTGCCTCATTCTATTTTCTTTTCTTAAGGATTTTAGCTAAACCCTCCATGTTGTTACTGATAGGGATGTGATTTTTTTTACATCTAAGGAATTTGTAAAACTTATTCAAATATTGACTTCATATATGTATGATAAAAACAAATAGGAAATAAAAAAGATTTAATCAGAGTTGTAACCTTTACTATTTTACCAATTAAAGTTCCCAATGAATCAAAAAATTACACCAAGAGGGGGGGGGTGAATCAGTGTAGACATATTTTATCAAATTATTTTCTCTATTTAACGCTCACCCCATTTTGTGTTTGAACCTATACACCAATTAGGATTAATGTATTATGTATTTTCATAAATACATTCACACTAGATGCATGACATAATGTAAATGAAGTATATCACACAATATTAATACAAGGTTCGAACCCAATGTGGGAATATACACCTTTTTGTGTTTGGTTCCCACTGAGTCATAAATTTATCACTGATATTGAAAGTAATTTAAATGGGGTAGTTATCATCCAAAACTCTACAGGCTTTTTAGAAGGTATTACCCTTTATTGGATGATTTATTATATTGTTACCTCCAATTTACAATGCTTCACACCAATTATTACTAGCTATATCCTGACATACCTTCAATCTCCTGACCAGTTCCTTATAATGGATCCATACAGTCTTCAATTTTATCATTATAAACAATATCTTTATTAAGATATTTGATGTATTTAAATACAAATGTGTGATCATGTTCCTCACTATAAAGTATTTGGATTCTATTGAATGAACAAGTTCAAATGCTTGAATTTCATCTGTGTACTCTCCAAATATTCAGAATATGTAACTTACAAATATCTATGCATCAATTATCCTAATTTCCAAAAATTATACATGATTTAGATAGTTAGACTTGCACTATTTTAACTTATGGATCTTTAATTTCTATAGTATTATCAATTGATTACTTTAGTATCTTACATTTGGGTTCCTTGACTTTTGGTATATTAAGTTTAAATTCCTCGTCTTATTTACTTTAAAAATATTCAGAATTTCACAAATTGGGAACACCTATAGATTCACATAAGATAGCTCCATGCAATTGGTTTCCACATTTATATCATCACACAAATATTCTTTGTGTTGGTGTCTTCATACAAGTAATTATTCATTTAAGCCTTATGTGTAAATAGGTTATTAATTCCTTCTCAAAAATATACAACACTTATTAATAACATAGTTAGGCCATATTTATAGGGTAATTTGACAATGTAGGCAACACTTCCACACTTCTAAAAAAACAACTATTCATGAATGTATATGGGTTTGCAAAACTCTTCTTCCACATCCATCTAAATTTAACATTTTTCTAACTTTCACACCACTCTAAATTTATGATGATTATTATGAACTTGTGTGAAATCCTTCCTTTACACTCAAATCAACTTCAAACTTTCTAACCTTCTTTTAGAATGTAGATGTTCTGCACAACTTATCTTCTAATATTAGGGGATTTGGATAATTGTCAACTAGAAGCTCTTTCCATGATAACATAGAAAATTATTCACGTAATGGAATCCTTAAGACTTCACTTCTACTCCTAAACTTATTTAACTTATTGATTAGTAAATTTTACTTGAATCAATATGACACTTTCATTTTTACATGAACCAAAGTTATCAACATTAGTGGTGGATCTTCCTACCGATCATCTTATTTTGGAGCTTCAACATCATCAATATAATTTTAATTTTCACTTCTATAATTAATTACATGATGCTTGGATGACATCTTTTATCTTAAGTTTCTTTGTCTTTTGTAACTTCCAACTTTTACATTCATTTATCCAAAATTCCGGTATGTGAAAATTATTATAAACCCTAGTGGATCAACTAGTTTGGCATGTCAGCCTCTAGAGCTTACAACTACTAGACTCATCTTGAATAATGATTTAATTTGTTTGTTGGTTATTTTTATTACATTAAAATATCCACAAGGCATCATATGAATGTAACTTTCAATACAATTTCTAAAACATATTCATGATCCTTGAATTTTTCAAATGATGACCTTTGTATAAGAGTTTATTAACATTACATATTACATTAACGATTTTCCATTTGCCACATTCTTTAGATCATTTAAATTTCAGATTCCATAACTTCTAATCTCCAAATATTTATCAATATTTCACCATGAAGCACTTTTTATCTAGTCTATGATTTTGATTCTCAGTAAATTGAATTCTGGATACACAATATATTTTACCCATGAATCATCTTCCAATAATTTATCTTCTTTGTGTTCATCTTCCAGCTAACTTTTCATCCAAGAATGTATCAACATATATTCTGAATGTGTATCTTCCATCATTTGATATCTTCCACTTTAACTTCATATTCACTTCTTATACTCATCTTGTAACTTCAATAATTACTATTTTATTTTCTTCAATGTATATATCATTTATAAATATTACTTTTTTACTTCATCTCCAAATATATAATGCAACCTTAGTGATTTTACCGTAAGTGTAAATTATGGAAGTATAGATTCAATTTGTATTAATTCTAGATGTGGAAAGATGGTTAGGGTGATGATGTGATGATGTGTCACACCCCGACCCATGTTTTTATTTTATTTTAATTATTTTTTTGGAATTTATATATTTTTTCTACGATCTGGGGTGAGTCTCGGATGAAGTTTTGAGTTCGTGTTAAGAAAAATGCGCGTTTTATTTTAGACATTGTTGGGAACACGAGAAGAGTGTGTTTCGGAAACCCTATGTGGCTCCGCCCGGGTAGTGGCACGGCATCCCATTCTCAAAAAATGAAAATAAATGATTTTTTAATTAGAAAAAACTTTAATTGCATCATTTTAAATTTTTATTTCTATGATTTTTACGATTATTAAAATGAAATTAATAATTTTATTACCTTAATTTTTATCGGCATGATTTTATTATTAGAATAATTCTCTATTACTATTATTATATTTATTGTTTTATCACTATTATTTTTTTCCATATAATAATAATTATTATTCATTTTATTATTTTAATTTTTATCATTATTCATTATTATTATTATTATTATTATTTCTTTTATTATTATTATTATTATGAAGTTATTGGTTTTTTATTTTATTTTTAGTTGTTTTTTTTATTTAGGGTTTTTGGAAAACCCCATTCTCTCTCTAATTAATCCCCCTCGTTTTTCCTTTCCTGTGTGTATTGATTTTCCCTCCGCCTCCTCCCTCGATGATAAACCCTCCCCAACCAGCATGGATACCCGTAGTGACGCCTTGCTGGATGCCCAGGTCCCCTCCTCCCTTGCAGTGCCTTGTCACCCGACCTCACCCAGTCGACGCCGACCCTCACGACACAGGTTCGTCCGCCCCGTCGCGGACCCCTTCCAGACTCACCCAGCCCGTGCCCTACCCGCCTCCTATCTAGCTACCCACCCCAACACTACCTCGCCTCTCGACCTACAGCTGGCCTTCACCTGCAGCGCGACCCGCCACCACGCGCTGCCTCCTTCTACTGGTTCCAGAAGATCCATCACCACCCTCCACACCCCTTCCCTATACATCAATCACAAGAGACCCGCCCCTTCTTCTTGGTGCGACCCACCGGAAGCGGCCTGCTCCTCCTTCTGGTGAGTTTCCGACCGCTTACGGTGGTCTCCTTCTAATGTACACATCTCCTACTGTCGTGTGACCTACCAGCGACCCTCCCCTTACGGGCGTGCACTGCCCCTATGGTATAAATCTCTTCTTAGTTGGCTTTTAGTTAGTTTGGGGGTTTTATTATTAGTAGTTAATTTGGTAGGTTTATGTTTTTTTAACCCCTGCGGAGCAGTCTCAGGTTTTTCATTATCGTTGCACTTTGGATTCGAGGTTAGGGTTTCTCCCCGCCGCTTGGTTTCACATACTCTAGTTGAGGTTTTTGTATGTTTTTGCATCCTTGATGTTTATTTTGTAGAGCGTTGGACCTTATTATGTGGCTTCAGACGTTCATCTTTTGTTTCATCTCGGTCTCGAGGTAGGAATCCCATTTCAATTTCCATTTTTAATTTAAGAAACATTAATTTTATGTTTTTCGCACTTAGTATACATGTTAAATATTGTTTTTTCAACCTTCTGGTTAGTCTCTTAGTATGTGGTCTAAGTTTGGAGTCTTGTTTGTTTTGAATTTATTATGCAAATAATTTTAAAATAGTATTTTGTGAAAAATTGGGTGTGTTCATGTGGAACCTTGTTGTGCCTCTGGTTGGTGTTTTATAAAATGATCAACATTTGAAAATTATTTTTCTTGTGCGAGTTGCAAAAGAGGGTGTTTCTAGGGTACGTATTATTTTAAAAATTGATTTTAATATGCAATATGTTTTGTTGAGTTGTGAACACTGGGTGTTTTTATGAAAATGGCCTGTAATGTTAAAAACCATGTTTTCTGGTTTAAACAAAATTAAGGCATGTAATTGGTGTCAATATTTTGTGTGGTATTGAATCGAAATGGTTTTGGTAAACATTTCATGCCTTGTGTTTTCTTTATATATAAAAGTATCTGTTTGGATTTTCAGAGTAAAGTGTGATGTAAAGTAAATTTTAGGGGTTGACGAATGTATCGTCAGTGTGCGCAATAATGTTTTTGGTTCTTTCTGTGGTTTCCCAAGTGGTTTGTCTTTTACAAAAGTCTGGTTTGTGTTTTAGCTTGTTTTGACATTTCAATAAAAATGTTCGGGTCTTGAGCGTTTAGTATAACTATACTGAATAGAGTTTTATCAATATTTGGATGTGTTAAATGATGTGTTTACATATCTTTGGTAGTGTTGAAATTTTACTTTTGTTAAAAGTTGGTTTTGAAAACAGTGTTTGACGACCCATTTGGCCACTTTTAAAAAAATAATGTATAGTGTTCGTTGTAAAACTCCCGTGGATGTTACTCATGCCTTGTTAACATGGGGTGGATATGACTTCCTTGGTATGGAATCCCCGAGTTCCATTATATGGTTTCTTCAGTTGGGAAACATTTGTTTTTCTTGAATTTAAGGCATGAGGGAAATACTTGGGGAGACTCGGGGTGTGACCTGCTATGGAATATTATTATAAATATAGGTTGTGATTTGATGCCCGACAACATCTGTTTTCTCACCACTCTTTATACTTACGACATACGAACCTGACATATTGAGAGAATTGTCTGAGACAAGTACTGCACTGGTAAGTTGTGGTACTGACCAGTGGCCCATTGTAGATGGATATGTTTTGGGTTTATTTCTATGGGATTTTCCCTCGGCCTGCCTGAGAAAGGATGGCCGGGTGTTTTAAAGCTTTAGATTTCATCGTATGTGGCATGCTACTATAGATGGGGTCATAGGTATTAGTGTCGTCCGGATTATTCTCGATCTCTCAGGTTCGCCTATGTCTAGTGGATTTTAGCTGTTTGAACTGTTGTTGAGATACTTTCTTACCTATTTACATTGCCCTTGATGTATGATTTCATTGGTGCTCTTGAGTGGTGTTTTTCATGGAAAGTGATGTTTTATTTTCCTAACTCCTATGAAAAATGTTTTCCTTTTAAAGAAGATGTGTTTTGAACTTTTTAGTGCGAGTTTCAAATTAAATAATCTCTTTCCCCTTAAAGTAGCATGGTAACACCTAAAGTTAGAATCTAGTTTTTTTTTCAAATGATTAAGGGCAATGACTTGTACTTTGTTTTTAAGTAAAAATTGTAGAAATTTATATTTTAATATATTTTAGTTCAAACTTAGAATTGATGCTTCTTAATTTTAAATTTAGTGCATTGGTAATAGATATCGGGCTAGCCTACTAAGTTTTAATGCTCACGCCTATAGTTCTTTTCTATTTTTAGTGTTTGTGCATGCTATAACTTGAGTGTGCTCGCCTTGGGCAATGCTTGATCATTGAGTCGTAGAGTGACCCGCGGGGTCACACAGAGTTAGTTTGGATGTATAGTTTGGTTAGTTTTATTCTATTTTGTTCTTGTTTAGTCCTTTTATTTGGTTTATTTATTTTTCACTGCTCTTTATTATTTATGTTGCTTGTTTATTTTTTATGGGAGAAACCATTCCCACAGTATTTGTTGATGTCCTGGAGCTTGTCGCCAGCCCAGGGGGGATCGGGAATTCCTCTCAGGCCATGTCGCAGACCGGCTCGGGTGACAAGTTCAGGGTTGACCTGGGTTGGTTCATGACAAAATGGTATCAGAGGAGGTCAACTTTTAGTGTACCTCGCTTTTCAGAGTGCACTTTGTTATTTGGGGCATCAAGGTTGATGGAGTAGGATTGTCGGGACTCGAGGGGTAGGTGTGGGAAGAGCGTCATGAACACTTTCTCATTCTGATCCTCTGGTTTCCATGGGAAGTATGATTTAATTTGTTTATTTGGGTTTTTGGGAAAATGTTTTGCGATTGGGTTACGACAAAGGGAGTTGGGCTAATATTCCTCTTATGCCACACGGTCTGGAAATCCAAGTGGAGCTAGGGGTGTGGCCAAAAAGGCTCTCCGTGTCGGTGACGTATTTGGCATATGTCCACCAACCATATGGTCAAGTCACCCACTGACACTAGTTCCCCGTTTGAGTTGTTTCGAGTTTCCTTTGTTTTCTAAAAGTGGTTTGAATCAGGAATGTTGGTTTCGAAAAATGGTTGTTTGAAATGACATGTTTAATTTGTGGATTGTTTTAAAATAAGTGGTGTGAGTGATTTGTTTTTTTAAAATTAAGTTTCTTTGTTTTATCATTGTTGTTCCTTGGGGTGATCACATGTAGAGTGGTATGTTGGGTTATGATTGGATGTTTGGTATGACAGATGGATGACCGGGGTGGCAAAAATACATGCATGTGAGTGAGACCCTAAGGAATACCAATGGCGATTGTTTAACCCACCAAGATCATTTCAAATTAAAGATGTTTTCAAAGAGAAAAGTTTTGATGTTATGATAACTTGTTTTCTTGTGTTTCGAGCTTGTCACCTATACAGTGTTTGATTTTGAGTTTTTTATTCACTCATTGAGTTGGCTTGGATTGGGTTCTTGACTCTTTTTGTCCAGCAGATTTTCCCTTGAAGCTTCTATGGGTGAACGTAGTACGGTTGATCAACCCAAGGATTTTATGCTTGAGTTTTGGAAGCTAGATCCACCTCTCTTTTATGGTCAAGATGAAACATCCGTAGTAGAGGAGTGGATGTAGAAGATTGAAAGGGACTTTAACCTCATTGAGTTACCCGATTAATTGAAGGTCAAGTTTGTGAAATTCATGCTTAAAGGTTCACCATGGATGTGGTGGAAGTCTGTGTCTCGGAACAAGCTCCATCAAGAGCATACTTGGGAGTTTTCAAGGCCTTGTTCATTTGTCAGTATTTTTCTAAGTAAGAAATGGTGAGAAAAGGGATGAAGATATGTTGTCTGCAACAGGGTGAAGGGTTCGTGTTGGAATATTTCCAGTGCTTTGTGGAGCTAGTGCCTTATGATTCAGGGTATGCCACACAAGACCCAATGAAGGCTCGCCGCTTCGAGGAGGGTCTCCACCCTAATCTACAGTCGAAGGTGTCAAATTCCAACCTAACTTATTGTTCGATGTGGAAAGAAAATATTTTCATGTCGAAGCCGCGATGGCAGGAGTGATCGAAGTAGTCCTCCCTCCTTTGATCCATATGAGCCATGGTGAAGATTCTGGGAAGATGATGAGTAAGAAATTAAAAGTGGATGGAGTAGGTTGTGGAATCAAAAGGCCTCAGGATCTTTCATCAACCTCTTTGGAGCGAGAGATACTCATGTGTTATCAATGTGGAAATCTGGGTCACAAAAAGACATCATGTACAAGTGCTCTAAATCCCTTCTAGTCCTGTGGATGCATAGGTCACTTGCAGTGATTCTTTCGGGGCGTTGCTTGAAAGCATCGCAGAGAAATTTCTCAGAAGTGATGTGCTGTTGGGTTTTTGTTCAAAGTTTCTTGTGTAAGTTTCCTTTCAGTGTAAGGGATATTTTATCATTGCAGTTGTACTAATGATGTTTTGGGTTATGACTTGTATGCGATTTTTTGGTTCTTTTGATGAACTTTGGTCTTCATTGCTAGTATGTTTGTCATTTTAAAATATTTTTATTTCTTTTTTCAAATAAAAAGATTTATGTATCTTATTCGGATTATCAGAACCTGACTGCGAGGCAGGAGACGCTTCATCCATCGGAGCTCCTGCCAAAATTCCTCAGAGTGAAGCCATCGTGTAGTCAGGAACCCTAGGGAATTTTAAAGAGTCTGGTTAAGGTTGTGCCTCTATCGTGTGGTGAGACAGTTTTTGTGTTGCTGCTCTGGTTTCTCCGTTGTTGCAATTTTCCTCTTGTTGTAAAGTGCGTGATGGACTTATCCCTCACACAATGTTAGTAATTGTGTCTTTTTGGATGTCAGTCACCGATTAGTGGCCTTGCATGGACCACCAATGTGGATCAATTGAGAATTTGGTTTGTGTCCATCCCAAAGTGAGGAGTCGTGAGTGGTTGTCCATCATAGTTTCATTTATCCAATCCCCGGGCCCTCCCTCCCCGCCCATGGGGTTAGGGTTTTTGGTTCGTATGGAGTTTTCGGTCCAGACCTTATCCCTTTTGGATGAGAGTGAGTGGTGTGAATGTTCTTTCTGTGTTTCTTTTAGCTTGAGAAAGGCCTGGTGCAGATCTAAATTGGATTTCTGGTTGGTCACTAGTAGGTTGGTTCTTTATGGTGGGGAGGACCACCATTTCTTTGGGTATTCTCTTAAGTCATTATCAAATTCTAGTTGAGTTCTTATGGTGGGGAGCTCGTTCAGGCCTCCCCTCTGCTAGTGATATGTTTCAGAAAATGATGTTGAGTCCCGTCAGTGGATGGTGGAATGTCCATGTGTTAATAGGTTGGATCGTGTTGTGTGGAATCCTTAGGTGTTGATCGATCAGCTGGTTGGTGTCGTGGATTTCCGGGGGCGAAAAGTGTTATGGTGGGGAGAATTGTCACACCCCAACCCATGTTGTCATTTTATTTTAATTATTTTCTGGCCTTTATATATTTTTTTCAGCAGTCCGGGGTGAGTATCAGGCGAAGTTTTGAGTTCGAGTTAAAAAAAATGCGCGTTTTATGTTTGACGTTGTTGGGAACACGAGCGGAGTGCATTTTGAAAACCCTGTGCGGCTCTGCCTGGGTAGCGGCACGACCTCCCATTCTCAGAAATTGAAAATAAATGATTTTTCAATTAGAAAAAACTTTAATTGCATCATTTTAAATTTTTTACTACTATAATTTTTATTATTATTAAAATAAAATTAATAATTTTATTATCTTAATTTTTATCGCCATGATTTTATTATTAGAATCATTCTATATTACTATTATTATTATTACTATTTTATCACTATTATTTTTTCCATATATTAATTATTATTATTCCTTTTATTTTTTTATCATTATTCATTATTATTATTATTATAGTTATTTCTTGTAATATTATTATTATTATAAAGTTATTGGTTTTCTTTTTATTTTATATTTAGTTGTTTTTTTATTTAGGGTTTCTCGAGAACCCCATTCCCTCTCCAATTAAGCCCCCTCATTTTTTTCCTTTCCTGTGTGCGGCGCTTTTCCCTCCACCTCCCCCCTCACTGAGAAACCCTCCCCAGACGGTGTGGATACCTATAGTGCCGCCTCGCTCGCTGCCCAGGTCCCCTCCTTCCTTGCAGTGCCTCGTTGCTCGAACTCACCCAATCGACACCGACCCTCACAGCACCCATTCGGCCACCCCATCACAAACCCTTTCCAGCCTCACCCAGCTCATACCCTAGCCGCATCCTGTCTGGCTACCCGCCCTAACACTGCCTCGCCTCTCGACCTGCAGCTGACCTTCGCCCACAGCGTGACCCGCCACCACGCATTGCCTCCTTGTACCGGTTCCAGTAGATCCTCCGCCGCCCTATGCTCCCCCATACCTATCCAATAGGCACGATATCCCCCTTCCCCCACCCCCTTCTACTTGGCATGACCCACCGGCAGCGGCCCACTCCTCCTTCTGGTGAGTTTCTGACCTCTTACGGTGGTCTCCTTCTGACGTGCACATCTCCTACTGGCGTGTGACCTGCCGGCGACCCTCCCCTTATGGGTGTGCGCTTCCCCTCTGATATGACTCTCTTCTTCATCCTCTTTTAGTTATTTTGGGTTTTTTATTGTTAGTAGTTATTTTGGTAGGTTTATGTGTTTTTAAACCCTTGTGAAGCGGTCTCAAGTTTTTCATTGTCATCGCGCTTTGGATTCGAGGTGAGGGTTTCTCCCCGCTACTTGTTTTCTCATAGTCTAGTTGAGGTTTTTGTATGTTTTTTAGTCCTTGATGTTTATTTTTTAGAGTGTTGGACCTTACTGTGTGGCTTCATACGCACGTCTTCTGTTTCATCTTGGTATTGAGGTTGGAATCCCATTGCACATGCCATTTTTAATTAAATAAACTTTACTTTTATGTTTTTCGCACTTAGTATACATGTTCAATATTGTTTGTGAAACCTTCTTGTTAGTTTCTTAGTATGTGGTCTATGTTTGGAGTCTTTTTTGTTAGGAATTTATTATGCAATTAATTTTAAAGTAGTATTTTGTGCAAAATTGGGTGTGTTCATGTGGAACCTTTTTGTGCCTCTGGTTGGTGTTTTATAAATTTATAAACATTGATTAAATTATTTTGTTTGTGTGAGTTGCAAAAGAGTGTGTTTCTAGGGTGCGTATTATTTTAAAAATTGATTTTAATGTGTGGTATGTTTTGTTAAGTTGTGAAAACTGGATGTTTTATGAAAATGGTCTGTAATTTTAAAAACCATGTTTACCAATTTAAACAAAATTGAGGCATGTAATTGGTGTCAATATTTTGTGTGGTATTGAATTGAAATTGTTTTGTTAAACATTTCATGCCTTGTTTTTTTATATATATAAAAGTTCATGTTTGGATTTTTGGAGTATAGTGTGATTTAAAATAAATTGTTGGGGTTTACGAATGTATCGTCAGTGTGCGCAATAATGTTTTTGGTTCTTTCTGTGGTTTCCCAAGTGGTTTGGCTTTTACAAAAGTCTAGTTTGTGTTTTAGCATGTTTTGTCATTTCATTAAAAATATTCGGGTCTTGAGTGTTTAGTATAACTATATTGAAAAAAGTTTTATCAATATGTGGATGTGTTAAATGGCGTGTTTACATCTCTTTGGTAGTGTTTAAATTGTACCATGGTTAAAAGGGGGTTTTGTAAACAGTGTTTAAAGGAATATTTGACCACTTTTAAAAAAACAATGTATAGTGTTTGTTGTAAAACCCCTATGGATGTTCCTCGTGCCTCGTTGACATGGGATGGTTGGGATTTCCTCAGTATTGAATCCCAGAGTTCCATTATATGGTTTTATCGGTTGGGAACCCTTGGTATTTTGTGAATTTAAGGCATGAGGTAAATCCTTAGGGAGACTCGGGGTGAGACCTATTGTGGAATATTATTATTAATATAGGTTGTGATTTGATGCTCAATGGAATCTGTTGACTCGCCTCTCTTTATTCTTGCGATATACGAACCTGTCATATTGAGAGAATTCTCTAGTTTGAGTACGGCACTGGTAGGTTATGGTACTGATCAGTGGCCCATAGTAGGCAAATATGTTTGGGTTTATTGCTGTGGGATTTCCACTCAGCCTTCCTGAGAAAGGATGGCCGAGCATTTTAGAGCGTTATATTTCATCGTATGTGGCATGCTACTATAGATGGGGTCACAGGTATTAGTGTCATCTGGATTATTCTCGATCTCTCGAGTTCGTCTATGTCTAGTGGCTTTTAGTTGTTTGAACTGTTGTTTAGATACTTTCTTACCTATTTATATTTCCCTTTCCGTATGATTACTTTGGTGCTCTTGAGTGGTGTTTTTCATGGAAAGTGATGTTTCGGTTTCTTAACTCCTATTAAAAATGTTTTCCTTTTAAAGCAGATGTGTTTTGAACTTTTTAGTGTGAGTTTCAAATTAAATCATCCCTTTCCCCTTAAAGTATCATGGTAACACCTAAAGTTAGAATCTAGTTTTTTTTCAAATGATTAAGGGAAATTACTTGTACTTTTTTAAGTAAAAATTGTAGAATTTCATATTTTAATATATTGTAGTTCAATCTTAGAATTTATTCTTCTTAATTTTAAAGGTAGTGCATTGGGAATAGATATTGGGCTAGCCTGCTGAGTTTTAATACCCACGCCAATAGTTCTTTTCTATTTTTAGTGTTTGTGGAGGCTATAAATTGAGTGCGCTCTCCTTGGGTGATGCTTGATCATTGAGTCAGAGAGTGACCCACGGGGTTACACGGAGTTAGTTCGGATGTTGAGTTTGGTTAGTTTTAATCTCTTTTGTTCTTGTTTAGTCGTTTTATTTGGTTTATTTATCCTGTGCTTCTCTTTATTATTTCTACTACTTGTTTATTTTTCATGGTAGAAATCATTCCCATAGTCTCTGTTGATTCCCTGGCCCTTGTCTCCAGCCTGGGGGGATCGAGAACGCCTCTCGGGCCATGTCGCAGACTGGCTCGGGTGACTGGTTCAGGGTTGACCTGGGTTGGTTTGTAACATGATGACCTAGATGTGCGTCAAGGCAAGAAAAAACTCATTGGGGGAAAAGGTGTGGTTGTTCTCTGAAAAGTGCGACAGGGTCGGACAAGGGTAGTTGGAGATTGTTTGGAGGTTTCACTCCCCAGATGAATGATGATGGTAGCCAATGGAGGACAATGATGCAGTGACAGTTTGACGGAATATTGATGATTTGAAGGAAAAATTAGGGTCAAGTATTTAGATGTGATCCCACATGAGGTCAATGCAAGAGAAAGAACCACCAATAATGTAATAAGGCATGGATTAATAAGAGGGTATGGATTTTCCATTGGTAAAGGGCCCCATGTAGTCTTTCATGAGGATTGATTATGGAGTGCATTGAAGATCAGAGCTTTAAAAAAATTAAGAATTAACTGGGTGGGATTTCTATTAGGGTGTCTGGTCTTGGGTCCTATAATGGATATGTATTAAGGCCTTATGCCTCTGCGTCTATGGATCATGTAAAAAGGTTACCCCTAAATATTTAAAATGGGTTTATCCAATAAAAAAACTAAATCCTTCAGGCACTCAGGAAATATCTAAATAGGTCATTCGAACATATAATCTCCTTTAGTGTTTAATTCTATATGTATAAATGGACTTTACCTATATTTAGTGTGTTGACTTCTATAACTCCTACCTAAAATTTTAGTTAAACTTATATCAGTTCATCATATATCCAGAGAGTTAACTTTCAAAATTAAATCTTCTAGAAAACCTTTCTCTTGAGTGTCTATTCATCTCAACTTATTTTATTCATCCAAGTGATGATTATATTCCATGCATATTTCTTCATTCCAATAATCATAATGATGAGATTATTTCTTTATATTCCCCAAAACATATTGACATCCAACACATATTAATATCTAGACAATTCATTATCAACAAATACAATAATAATAATAATCCATTAAGATCTTCAAACCATTTGGATTTGTTTTCAATCCCATTAAATATATCTTATATAAATATGTATATCATTTCTTCTACCCCTTATTAATAATAAATGAAAAGGTTCAAGGGTGAAGTAAATTACTATTCATCTCATTCTTCAATAATAATTTAAAATATCATCTTATACAATTTATATAAATATCATTGAAGGTCAAAAACTAAATCTTTGAGAGAAGGGTGGAATCATGTATCTTAAATCAATGAGTCATACATCAATCAAATTTATGTCTACATGAGAAAATATTAGTGTATGAAAAAATAGATATTAACTTAAGCATTAATATTATCAATAAATAGTCCAATATGTGATATCATCTCATATTTCTATTTCTATGGGTTATTCAACTATATTTTCAAGAGATTTATAACCTACACTCAACTTAAGAGACATATCAAAACAATCAAGTATGAGAAGGTTTCTTCCCCTATCAACTTACCTTCCAACATAACATACACTCCCTGATAATAATTAGAATTGATTCAATCAATATAGGGATAGGAAAATGTGATGACTATAAATACATTTTATACTCTCTAGATATCAATATTTTAATAAATATTTATCATCTAGAATATTCTCCACCAATTAACTCCCCCTCAAGAGGAAAACTCTATCATATCTTCATCAGGTCTCATCTTCATTGAAATGAACTCCAAGAATATACTTATAATATAACTTGAATTGTTGTGGGGAGGTAACATGATATGAGTTAGATTATTATATTTTGGATAACTCTTTATAATATTTAACTTTCATATCATTTATTATTTTATGTCTCTCTCTAAATAGATACATCACATTAAATTTTCTTTATAGAGAAATAGAAATAGCTGATGTGGGAATAACATGGGTCTTCATAGATCCTCAATGAGATCAATATGGATGATAATTTATTCTCAACCCAAAAACCCATTTCTTTTTAACTTCAGACTTATGAATCATTTTTTTTTTGTTTTCTTCTTCTTTAAATTTTTAAAATTCAGGATCCATGGTAATAATAGTCTTGCGTTTGTTTTTAGATTTATTCTAGTGTAAAATTAGTCTTTTCACATCTATTCGTAATGTATATTAACCATTTTCTCTTCATCTATTTTATTATCCTTTTACATTTGTGCTAGCCATATGATCATACAATACTTAATAGTATGCCCAGATTTATTCATGCATGTGGACTCCTTTTTCCTAGAAGTATTCTTGAAATATGAAGTCATTGTGGATGTAAATTTATTTCAAAGAAACCCCTTTTAACCTTGTATAATTGTCATAAATTTTTTCAGAGTGTTCCCTCTCTACTTTCAACTTTCACACAATTTCTCACCAACTATCAAGTTACCCTTTTTTACTAAAATTTTAAATTTATCTTCATTATTTTCATCCACCAAGATAATAATTTTAATTATTTATTGAGTTGATTTTCCTCTTTGTTTTTGAAATATTCCATTAACTTTTATATTAATATCTTTCTTACGAAGATCCATGATGCATCCTTTACTCCTATAGTATAAGCATCCCTTCTTTGGTGTGGAATCCTTTATAACATTCTTCTCTAGAAAATTTTGTTTAACATTTTCTCACTTTATTACACCCCAAGGTAGAGTCATTACCATTTCTCTACTTCTTTATCTTTTGAGTTATTAATTTCTCATAAGAAAATGAATTACGTTTGGAACTAATCATCATAATGACTGTTGGTCAGAGTGGACACTCAAGAGGGGGGTCAATGGAGTTCTAATATAAATTTCTGTTAAAAATATTTCTATTAAAATCCCCCAATTTATAACACAAGTTAAACTGTAGTGAATTTGTAAAACTGTAAATGTTCAATTACGTTCTCAAAGATTGATTAGTTCTCAGTTAATTTAATTAGAAGATTAAATTATCTTTTGAAACTAATATACTAATTTATAATAGTTACAAACACTTTCTAGATTAACTATCAAAGTAACTTGAAAATAGTTTTGTATTTAAAAGTAACAACAGCGGAATATAAATTAGATATTGTATACTTTAAACTTAAACTAAAATGCACAACAGATATAAACAAGAGGTTCAGTCTCAATCTGAGACTTAGTCCTCTCAAATTTATATATAAATTTTATCTACACCCTGGATCGGGGTTAACAACAGTACAGAGACTGTCCAGGCCCTAATACATCTACCACTGTTCTTCATGGGAAAACAAATACAACAACACATAGGCTTTCCATGTCCTACTTGACCTCTACCACTGTCCTCAGTGGGACACAAGAAGGTGTAGAAAGTTTGGAATGAGGATTTAGTATCCTCTAGTTCAGCGTAGGAGACAGTGTGTGTGTATGATATACAGAGTACACTCACTTCTCGAAAAAGTAAATAATAAATCACTTAGAGAGCGTATATGAAAGTTTTGAAAGATCTAGTGATTGGTAGTGCAGCTATGGACTCGTTGGATTCAGCAAAAATTCTTCTAGGTCCTTCTCTGGTTTTGTGTGGAAAAACAGAGTGTCGTGGTTCAGTTTGGTGTCGTTCGCAAGTGAATACGTTCTCTTGATTCTTCGTGTGTTCTTCAGTTGAATTGAATTGCACACATGAGATTTCTTTGAAGATATTTCAATGTGTTCTTCAGTTGAATTGAATTGCACGCATGAGAGTTCTTTGAAGATATTGCAATGTGTTCTTCAGTGCTCAGGATTGCTCTTCTATTCAGTACAGAGCACTCGTGTTTCTTGAGTTGTTGCGCGTACATATGTTCTTCTTTCTTTTTTTAATGCAACTCAATATTCCTTATATTCACCGAGATCCGGTAATAGAATGATTTCCTTTTCATAGGTATGAGGTACAGTTTCCTGACATGCAACAACTATCATTAAATAACATTAATTGCATTAAAAACATCAAATATGACTGTTAGCATTATTTAAATAATATTGACAAAAAGGTTAAGAAACGGTATCACAGTAGTTGTGAAAATGGTGTCTCCTTGAACCGGTGTCTCCTTTACAGTATGTGCTTCACGGTGTGTCCTTTACGGTGTCTTCATGTCACGATGTCTGAGTCACGGTGTCTGAGTCACGGTGTCTAAATCACGGGGTCTGACTCACGGTGTGTCCTTCACGGTGTCTGGGTCACAATGTGTTGAGGTCACGGTGTCTCACTGGTCGTGGTGTCCGAGACTTATAATTCACGGTGTCAGGCTTACTGTGTCTGTCTTACACTTCACGGTGTTTGTGTCTTGCACACAGTCTGTCTTACTATGTCAAACCTTACGATGTCTTGATACTTAGACAAATAACCGTATTAAAACTTAAACAGTAATATGTATAATATGAGTTAAGGTTAACCATTATAAGGTAAGATAACTTGAAACATAAATACATAGGTTTGATAAGATAAGTAAGATTTGTGATCATGCATAAGATTTGTAAATAATAATGAGATTAATTAACAGTAATAAGATTTGTGATCATTAAAACATGATTAATACATGAGGAGTAAAAACATCTCCCCCTTTTGATGATCACAAATCATATATAGTTAAAGTATAAATGAAATGCAACGTTAGAGAAAATAACATATAGAATAATAACAAATAAAATACTAAGAGATAACTCTTCTCACTTTTTATCTCCCTTTTGGGATTATCAAAAAGTAGAGAGAATGGAGTGAAACAATGCATTTGTCATTAAAAACGTTCAGAATACAACATACAAGAGAAATACAAAAACAAAGACATCCCATCAAAAACTAAGAAACACTGGTTGACATCACAGATTGGCTTTCTCTTTGCCTTTATCAGCAGTAGGAACTCGAGCTGATGCAGAAGAAGGCATGAAGGTAGTAGACAAAGATGGTAAAGGTAGACCTTAAAATATGGAGGGAGCCAAAGAAGGAGCAGCAGAAGATATAGTATATGGTTGATCAAGAATGACTGGTCTGATCTGAGATAGGGCTTGGCTTACTAACATGGAAGTTGAGGATAGGGCAGGTAGACCTAGTCTAAGGGGTGCAGTAGCTGGAGAAATGATAACAATACTCTGCACATGAAGATACGACTTCAAAAGATTGATGAAATCAGTAATTATTTCTCCACCATATTGCATAGCCTTTTCAAAATCATCCTTATTCTCCATGAATTTTTCCAACAATATGGTGAACTCTGTAAGCTTATGAACTCGAGCTTTAAAAACTTGAGTCACTGGAGGGATTTTCAAATTCTCCAGAAGATACTTAAAGTGATTGGTCATGTCACTTTTAGAGAAAATCCGGGTGAGATAAAAATCTATCTTCTTGGTGATTTCCTGTTGATCATCATTGGAAATCTTAGAATTAATCTGAACAAGATCAAGTGCTCTATCACTATTCTTAACTACTTCTGACAAAGGAGACAGATCCAAGACACTGAAAGCATTCTGAATTTCTTCCTTGATTATGGATCTGAGCAGAGAATCATCCAATGAAGGAACAGAAGGTTGACCAGATGGAGGAGAATCCTTTACAGCTTCGGTTAGAACTTTGAGCTGTTTCAATACCTTTTGAAGATAACCAGTGTACTCATATGTAAGCTTATTTAGATTTTCTGCAAGCTCTCTCATGCGTTGCAGCATCTTTGTGTTCCTTTCTCCAATCTTCTCATCAAATGACAACAGGTAGGGATGGATATGGGATACAATCTCTCTAGAAATGTTGGAAACATTTGGTTCAGGAGAAGTAGAAATAGGTGCAGTCACTTGCTGTGATTCCCTCACATCATAAAATCTTGGAAATTCATACCGAGTGTACATGGAAAAAGAGACAGTTTGTTGAGAGGCTTTAGCAGATCCAGCTTCATCAATTTCAGCTTCACCAATCTCAAGGATTTGAGGTTCCTCCTCCTCAAAATGTGCTTCCATTTCAGAAACTATAGGCTCAGCAGCATGATCAAGATCCACATGATCAACTCTAATCTCCTTAGCCATCTCTTGCCTTGACAACTGAAAGGAAATTTCCATCCTCTCTTTAGCAGAGGGTATGTACTCAGGAACAGATTGTTCCTCAGGCAGTGCTTTTAGACTTTCTTCTAGCACAGAGGTGAGATCTTCTAGATTTTCTTCTATATTTTCTTCTTGCATTTCAGGGAGGTTTTCTATCACAGGCTCAGGGATAATACTTCTTATAAAGTTGATCATTATCCTCAACCCACTGCTTCTTCCAAGGGTTCCAATTTATTTTCATCCTTCTAATGGTAGGCTTGGATAAACAGTACTCAAAATCCATAAGCTTTTCTTCATTCATTCCAACTACTCCCTTGGAAAATAACATAGCTGAAATCATCCTTGAGTAAAATAGGGAAGTGTATTTGGAAGTGACCTTAATCAATTCACACATGTGGTGAATGAAATATTTTAATAGATTTATCTTATGGCCATTCTTCATTAGATGAATCATAAAGACATCCTGATACATCAAAATAGAAAAGTCACCCTTCTTTGGGCTAATCAAATTTTGAACAAATTTAAACAAGAGCCTTGTCTCCCCATCTAGCTCAGCTGCTATGGCCCTTCTTTTGGTACAATTTCTAGTTAAGATTTCCAAGGCATTTTATAAATCAAATATGTCGGTTGTAGGAGGAGGGTCTCTCTGGTAGTCATCACAAATCCCTTCACGAGGAATCCTTAGGCATGCATCCCATAGTCTCGAAGAGAATGAGCATTCGTTTCCATTGATCCAGCTTGTTACCATATAGATTTCTCCAACATTAAAGGAAAACTTTACATACTGATAGAATTGTGCAACCAACCGTAGGTAAATATGTCTATCTTGTCTAGAAAACCATTCAATCCATCCTTGTTCTCTTAATACTTTCATGACAAAAGACTTGCTGGAAAAAAGCCGCTCAGAGTATATTTCCTTCTCAGGAGCAATAGTATGGCTTACTAGGTTAGGATTCAGGGGTCTTTCAGGTGCAATCTTCGGTGTCCTCTTATGTTTCTTAGACCGGCACTTCTCAGATGAGGGTAAATAGGGATGCTTCATCCTTGGCATTCACTGAAGGTTCATGCGAGAGAGAAAGAGAGAAGGTTTTTAAGGTAAAGAGGGTTCAAGAGAGTGAACATGAGAGAGCTCAGGTGAGGAATCGAATGAAAACCCTTTTGTTTTATCATTTGGGAATGTCAAACGTCATAAAAACAAAAACGTGAGAAAGTAAATAGCGGTGAAATAAAAATTACCGTTATAAGGATTAAAATAAATGCATAAATAATCTTCAATGTGAGACCGTGAGTAGGCGTTATGGTGAGATGAAAAGAATTCATCATGGTGAGACAGTTGGTGGTCGTCACGGTGAGATAATGACTATTCTGTGCATTCACGGTGAGATAGTGAGTGAATTGTTCCATCATGGTGAGATAGTTGATTGACAGACCATGAACACAAGGTGTTAACTGTGAGACCGTAAGCATGAAACAGTAACTGAGAAACAGTGAGCATGAAACAATAAAGTAATTTAGAAAAATATTAAATGGTAAGACCAGTAAGATATCTATTTATGATTGATCATGCCAAGATCATGTATGATGTAATCTAATCTCTCAGAATTTAATGGTTTAGTGAATATATCAGCAAGTTGATATTTAGTACCAATTAATTCCAAAGTGATATCACCCTTTTGATAATGATCCCTCAATAAGTGATGTCTTACATCAATAGGTTTTGTCCTAGAATGTGAAACATGATTTTTTCAAATGTCAATAGCACTTGTGTTGTCACAATTTATTGGTACATGTCTGAATTGATATCCATAGTCTAGTAAAGTGCATTTCATCCACAAAATTTGTGCACAACAACTTCCAGCAGCTATGTATTCAGCTTCTGCAGTAGATAATGCAAAAAAAATTTGTTTCTTACTACACCATGATACTAGTGACTTGCCTAAAAAGTGACATGTTCCAGAGGTGATTTTTCTATCTAACTTACATCTAGAAAAATCAGCATCAGAATAACTAACTAGTTCAAATTATTGTCCTTTTGGATAGAACAGTCCTAGATTGGGAGTATTCTTGAGGTATTTGAAAATTCTCTCTACAGCATTTAAATGTGATTCTTTAGGGTTTTATTGAAAACGAGCACACATAAACACACTAAACATAATATCAGGACGACTAGCAGTTAAGTAGAGTATACTTCCAATCATTCCTCTATAAGTGGTTTGATCAACAGATTTTTCATCTTCATCAAGATCCAACTTACAGGTGGTACTCATGGGAGTGTCACTACATTTAGTTCTATCCAATTAAAAATGTTTTGAAAGATATCTAGTATATTTACTTTGATTCAAAATAATTCCATAATTATTTTGAAAGATTTGAAATCCAAGAAAGAATTTAAGTTCACCTATTAAACTCATTTCAAATTAATTTTGCATCATTTTAGGAAAATCAGAACATAATAATGTTTTTGAAGATCCAAAAATAATATCATCTACAAAAATTTGTACAACTAGAACATCTTTAGAAATTTGTTTTATGAAAAGTGTTGGATCAACTATACCTTTTGTAAAACTTTTGGATATTAGAAAAGTACTTAATCTATCATACCAAGCTCTTGAAGCTTGATTTAAACAATATAAAGCTTTTGATAATTTGAAAATATGATTTGGAAAATGTGGGTTTGTAAATCCATGTGGTTGTTCAACAAAAACATCCTCATCTATATACCCATTTAAGAATTCACTCTTGACATCCATTTGATATAGTTTAAAATTCAGATGTGCAGTATAAGCAAGTAGAATTCTTATGGCTTCAAGTCTGGCTACTGGAGAAAAAGTCTCCTCGTAGTCAATTCCTTCTTCTTGACTATAGCCTTGTGCAAATAATCTAGCATTGTTTCTAACTATGTTTCCAACTTCATCTAATTTATTTCTAAACACCCATTTAGTGCCTATGAAAAAACTGTCCTTGGGTCGTTCTACTAGTTTCCAAACATTATTTCTTTCAAACTGATTAAGTTCTTCTTGCATAGCAATTACCCAACATTCATCATTAATAGCATCATCAATGTTTTTAGGTTAAATCTGTGACAAGAAGGCTTGATGTTCAACCTGATTTCTAAGAGAAGCTCTAGTCTGTGTCTCTCAATCCAGATTTCCTACAACAACATCTAAAGGATGATTCTTTAGAATCCTAGTTGATCCAGTAAACGTAGGACAAGAAATTTCATGTTCTTCACTAGGTTTGGGTTCATTAGGAGCAGATTCTGAAATATTTCCAGAATGGGTTGTCATTACAGCAGGTTCATTGAATTTATCATTAAAGTTCAGAATAGATAAATATTCTTCAAGATTTTCAAGAGAAGGCTTAGGTTCATGTGGATTAGTTTCATCAAACTTTTGAACAGATTCTTCCACACACTTGGTTCTTTTATTGAAAACTCTATAATCTTTTCTAGTTATAGAATATCCTAAAAAGATTCCTTCATCAATCTTAGAAGAAAACTTGTCCAGATTATCCTTGGTATTTAGAATAAAGACTTTGCAACCAAAGACTCTAAAGTAGCTAACTTTAGGTTTCCTATTGTTGCATAGTTCATAAGGGGTCTTTTTGAGAACATGTCTGACTAAGACTCTATTGATGATATAACAAGCTGTATTTACAGCTTCATCCCAAAAGTAATAGGCACATTATACTCATTAAGCACATTTCTAGAAATTTCTTGCATGGTTCTAATTCTTCTTTCTACTACACCATTCTACTAAGGTGTCCTAGGGGCATAAAAGTTATGACTATAGCCATTGTATGAGCAATAAGAGTTCAACTCATGATTTTCAAACTCACGGTCATGATCACTTCTCAAGGTCTTAATCTTAAGTCCACTGAGG
Source organism: Viscum album (assembly GCA_963277665.1). Classification (NCBI taxonomy): domain Eukaryota; kingdom Viridiplantae; phylum Streptophyta; class Magnoliopsida; order Santalales; family Viscaceae; genus Viscum; species Viscum album. The sequence continues at coordinate 1,662,782,712 of OY728143.1, read as the reverse complement.
TTCTCTATAGACTTGGAGTATTTAATAAAGTAAGAACAATATTCACTTTTTGTGAGATAAGAAGTATACCGAAGTATATCTAGAAAAGTCATCTACTAAGACATAGACACAGTGCTTCCCATTTAAACTAGAAACTCTAGAAGGTCCAAACAAGTCCATGTGAACCAACTCGAGAGGTTGAGAAGTTGGCACTTCTTTCTTTGGTTTGAAAGATATTTTATGTTTCTTTCCCTTTTGACAGGGATTACAAACTTTGTCATTTGGAAACTCAAGTTTGGGTAAGTATCTAACTAAGTTCTTCCTAGTCAGTTTTCTAAGTGAATGTATATTAGAGAGTCCTAATATTCTATTCCAAATCCAAGATTCTTTATGAAAATCATTTAAACAAGTAATGTTTTGTTTAGCTAAAGAATTTAAATCAACTGCATAAACATTTTCATTTCTCAAGGCAGAAAATACCAAAACATTTTTATAATTAAAAACATTAAAAGAATAATTTTCAAACTTAACATTAAAGCCATCATCACATAACTAAGAAATAATTAACAGATTATATTTAAGTTCATCAATAAATAAAACTTTAGAAATTAAAACTCAGTTAGTGTTACCAATTTGGCCTAGGCCGATGATCTTTCCTTTAGAATTATCACCAAAGGTGACATAGCCTCCATCAACCTTTATTAAGTTATTGAATAATGAATAATCCCCAGACATATGCATTGAACATCCACTATCCAAGTACCATATCTTCTTATGGGAACTCTTCAAACAAGTTTCCTACAAAACAGTTTTAAACAGAGAATGATTTTGGTACCCAGATTCTCTTGGGCCCCGACAGGTTAGCAAGCAAAGCTTTAGGTACCCATATTTGTCTTATGGGTCTCATATAATCAGTAGATTCAACATATTTTGAAAGGTAAACTCTATTTGATCTATAACTATGTGAGTAACTAGTTGAAGCATATGAATTTCCAGAACTGGAACAAGCAGAATTTTGTCCAGATTTAGGAATAAATCTAATTTTGGTAAACTGTCTTTGTCCAGGTTGGTATCCCAAAACAGTAGTATACTTTGGTGAAAATTGTTTACCTAACATTTGAGTAAGTGTATCTTTTCCCTTTGTGAATTTTTCTAAGTCATTTCTAAGTTGCTCATTATACATTTTTAATTCTGTATTTTCCTTCAACAGTTGAGCATTCTTTTCTTTTTCTATATCAAGGGCAGATTTAACAGTAGTAGTGAGAGCATGTTGTTTCTTCAATGACTTATATTTTTCCTTAAGTTCATTACAATTTTCTTCTAGCATGTTACAATATTCAAATAGTTCTTCACTAGAAATGTTTTCAGATTCAGAATCAGATTCAGAATCAATTCCAAAATAGTATGAATTTAAAGTAGGAGGGTCCAGTGTTACCTCAGAGCTGTTTGTCATAAAACACATGTTTTCTCTATGATAATATCCATCATTAGAAGAATCATAATCACTTGAATTTTCTTCTCAAGAACTCCAAGTTTCTTTCATTTCTTTCTTATACTTACTGTCCTTGTAGTCATGTTTCTTCTTGAACTTCAATTTTGGACAGTCAGCTTTAATGTGACCTTTTCTCTTGCATTCATAGCAGATAACTTCATCACTCCTATCATCCTTCTTCCAATATTTATTCCAGTGTCCTTTGTTGTCATATTTACCTTTTTAGTTTGATTTTCTGAAGAACTTATTCTTCCTGTAGAATTTTTAAAATCTTCTGGCTATCTGAGCCATTTTAGCATCACTGTCAGAGTCTGAATGTTCACTTGTTGAACTTTCAGAGTGTATTTGAACTTTATCTTTGTCCTTGCTCTTCGAGGCAGATGTTTTAAAGGATAATGAATTCCTTTTAGGTTCATCATCTTCCTCCTTATTCACTTTGAGTTCTTCCTCATACATCATAAGCTTACCAATTAGTTCTTTGATAGGCAGAGCTCCAATGTCACATGAATCTCTTATCGAAACAGATGTGCCTCTCCATATATCTGGAAAACATCTCAGTATCCTCATAATTTGTTCCTTTTCTGGAACAACTTTACCAAGTGAGCTCATTGTGTTGACAATCTCATTAAACATGAGGTACATGTCAGAAATGGGTTCATCAGGTCTCATCTTAAAATTATCATATTTAATAATATAAGTATTTAATCTCATTTCTTTAACATTGGTTGTTCCTTCATGAGAAACACCCAAATTATCCCATATTTCATAAGCTGTTTTACAGGTAGATATTCTATTGAATTCCTCATCTCTTAATGCACAATAGAGGGAATTCATAGCTTTACAATTATTATAGTAAGAAGTCTTTGTAGGTTCATCCCAAGTTTTTCTTTCAGTTTCTGGAATTTTATATTGAGACTCTATTGCAGTCCAGATATCAAAACCCATACTTTCTAAATGTATTTTCATCTTGATTTTCCATTGGGAATAATTTGTACCATTAAATAAAGGTGGCATGTTGGTAGCAGCACCTTCTAGTCTATTATCCATAGCTAGATTTTAGAAAATATATTTAAAGAGATAAAATTTATAACTAACAGTAATTTAAGATCTTTAAATATGCAACTAAAATCACCGTTGAAAAAACAGAATTTTTTGAAAACTTTGAAAAACAAAAAAAAATCCTCTGATACCAAATATTGGTCGGAGTGGACACTCAAGAGGGTGCTGAATTGAGTTCCAATAAAAATTTCTATTAAAAATATTTCTATTAAAATCCCCCAATTTATGACAAAAGTTAAACTGTAATGAATTTGTAAAACTGTAAAGGTTCAATTAGGTTCTCAAAGATTGATTAGTTCTTAGTTAATTTAATCAGAATATTAAATTAGCTTTTGAAACTAATATATTGATTTACAATAGTTACAAACACTTTCTAGATTAACTATCAAAGTAACTTGAAAATAGTTTTGTATTTCAAAGTAACAACAGCGGAATATAAATTAGATATTGTATACTTTAAACTTAAACTAAAATGTACAGCAGATATAACCAGGAGGTTCAGTCTCAAGTCGAGACTTAGTCCTCTCAAATTTATATATAAATTTGATCCACACCCTAGATCGGGGTTAACAACAGCACAGAGACTATCCAGGCCCTAAGACCTCTACCAGTGTTCTTCGTGGGAAAACAAAGGCAACAACACACAGGTTGTCCAGGTCTTACTTGAACTCTACCACTGTCCTCAGTGGGACATAAGAAGGTGTAGAAAGTTTGGAATGAGGATTTAGTATCCTACAGTTCATCGCAGGAGACAATGTGTGTGTAATATATATAGAGTACACACACTTCACGAAAAAGTAAATAATAAATCACTTAGAGAGAGTATATGAAAGTTTAGAAAGCTCTAGTGATTGGCAGTGTATCTCTAGACTCGTTGGATTTAGCAGAAATGCTTCTCGGTCCTTCTCTGGTTTTGTGTGAAAAAACAGAGTTTCGTGGTTCAACTTGGTGTTCTGCACAAGTGAATATGTTCTCTTGATTCTTCGTGTGTTCTTCAGTTGAATTGAATTGCATGCATGAGAGTTATTTGAAGATATTGAAATGTGTTCTTCAATTGAATTTAATTGCATGCATGATAGTTATTTGAAGATATTGCAATGTGTTCTTCAGTGCTCAGGATTTCTCTTCTGTTTAGTACAAAGCACTCGTGTTTCTTGAGTTGTTATGCGTACATATGTTCTGCTTTCTATTTTTACTGCAGCTCAATATTCCTTATATTCACCAAGCTCTGAAAATAGAATGATTTCCTTTTCATAGGTACGAGGTACGGTTTCCGGACATACAATAACTATCATTAAATAACATTAATTGCATTAAAAACATCAAATATGACCATTAGCATTATTTAAATAATACTGACAAAAAGGTTAAGAAATGGTGTCACAGTAGTTGTGAAAACGATGTCTCCTTGAACTAGTGTCTCCTTTACGGTATGTGCTTCACAGTGTGTCCTTCATGGTGTCTCCATGTCACGGTGTCTAAGTCACGGTGTCTGAGTCACGGTGTCTGACTCACGGTGTTTAACTCACGGTGTGTCTTTCACGGTGTCTGGGTTATGGTGTGTTGAGGTCACGGTGTCTCATTGGTCACGGTGTCTGAGACTTAGAATTCACGGTGTTAGGATTACTGTGTCTGTCTTACACTTCACGGTGTTTGTGTCTTGCACACAGTCTATCTTACTGTGTCAAACCTCATGGTGTCTTGATACTTAGACAAATAATTTTATTCAAACTTAAACAGTAATATGCATAATATGAGTTAAGCTTAACCATTATAAGGTAAGAGAACTTGAAACATAAATACATAGGTTTGATAAGATAAGTTAGATTTGTGATCATGCATAAGATTTGTAAATAATAATGAGATTAATTAAAAGTAATAATATTTGTGATCATTAAAACATGATTAATACATGAGGAGTCCAACAATGACCACTTTTGATTCAATTTTCATAAAATATCTATATGATTTCGAAAAAAATATTGTTGTATAGATTTCACTTCTTCTACAAGCATTGCCTCTACTCAGTAGGGTTATTCTGAGATTTTGATCTTTCCCCAATTGGTATAATCCTTATTTTATTTCCATAAATTAGAATATTATGAAAACATTCAAAGGAATTATTTCCAAATTGTTTAAAATATAAACAATGAACACTAAAGCTTATTATTTTTCCTTTAATTGTATCCTCGTTGTGTTTAACTTGTTTCTATTTTCGGATAGATTAGACCTTCTTTTGAGATAAATTTTGGGTACAATAAATTTTTTGTATTTCTGATCATTCATATTCCCCCATACATATCCATATTTTAATTTGTAACATGTACTATCAAAGTGAAACATGATTATTATAATCATAATTTTTTATAAAAGGGGTTACCTTTCCATAATATTATAGTAGATAGATATTTAAATGATCTCAAGCTCTTAATTCCATAATAATGAGTCTTCTTAGGGAAAATAATCTTATTATAAATATTCATGGTAGTTCCTCTTCTTTTCAATTAGATTGAAAAGCCTCAGTCTCTGTCACTTCCAGATTTCTCATTTTTTACTTATAACTGAAAATACTTCATATTGAGGGCAATATTTACAAACTCAATTTATTTTAGACTTTCTTTCCATTTAATTTTCAGCTTCTCAATTTAATTTTCATGAAAATTACTCATTTTTTGTAGATAGTTTTCAATATCCTTCTCTATTTTAGCCTTGATATTCATTTGATAATTCATAACACTAATATTTAATTTATGAGTTTACTTTAATCCATGGATACTATCCAAAAAGACCTTCATAATCACAAATTTATCACAAAAAATATTATAGACTATTTTAAATAAAGGGAAATCTATTATTCACGAAGTGATGAGGGTTGTTCCTTATCTCTATGAAGTCTGGTGAGGGTGTTTCATTTTTGTAATATTTTTTCCAATGCTTTTCCATTTCATTATATTCAAAATCTATCTATGATTTCTCACCTTATTTCCTCTCGATGTGTGAAAGTATATATACGACAACTTAAATAGGGAAAATGTTCAAGTAATCACAACTTTAGATTAAATATCACTAATTGATTCAATGAGAACATTATCTTCACATATTATACTAGATTCTTTAAGAGGATGACTATTAACTGTTATGAATGATTCATTACTACTTTCACTAACAACTAGCGGTGAATCTTCTTTCTCTTTTGAGATTTGTCTTGTATTCGTAGCCTTTTTCTTCAATATGTTCTCATATTATTTAATGGAAACCTCCATATTGGTACCTATAAGGATGGGAATTATATTTTCTATTTGAACCAGCTCTGAAACTTCTTCATATTTTCACTTCATATAAGTCTAATTGAAACAATTGGGAAATTAAAATATATCCAATCATAGGAGTAACATTTTATCTAATAGTAATTTACGTTCCTAGTGGATCATAAAATTACACTAATAGGGGGGTTAATTAGTGTATAAATGTTTCATCAAAGAAATTCACATCACATAAAAGACATAAATTAAATGAATCACAAAACATGGTATTTTTACAAGGATTGACCCTGATGTGGAAATATACTCCTTTTCATGATTGGTTCCCATAGATTAAAATATGTATCACTAATATTGAGAGTGATTATAATAGGTAAGGTATCATCCTAAACCCTATATAGGTGTTGGAAGGTATCATCCTTTATCCTATGATTTATTATACTAGTTCCCACTAGTTTTTAATGGTTCCCAAAAATTATTACCAGTTTTTTTTTCCAACAAGCCTTCATTTTCTGAAGTTTTTCTTTATACTACCTCCTTCTATTCATTAATTTTTTTTCAATACCCTACTATTTTAAAAGAAGACTATGTTCAATAGCGTATATGACAAAAAACACTATGTATAAGTGAACTATGAAGTATTGTTATATGTCCATTATAATCTAGACATTAAATTAGGAGTAAATAGGATAAACCATATTATGGTGTATATATAAAGGTCCTACTAAATAAAAATTTATTTATTAATTCTTATGAAATAAAAACTCAATTTTTAATAGTCATTTTATGCTTTACAAATATATTTTCTTTAGAAAATTTATTTTATTTATTTTGTAAGGAAATAATATAATTAATTTATGTAACTTATAGAAATATTATTTGATAAAAAGAATAATTTTTTTGAATTCAAGATGTGAAAATTTATCCAAGTATGAGTTTTTCAGAAATTTCTAAAAGTCAATTTTTTTGGAGAATAGAAAAAATACAATTTTTATAAAATGTGGTATCTTTTGTGATACCACCAAGACATATAAATGGTATAAATATTTATGAAAATTATGAAAAAACTATTATATGATAATATAATACATATATAAATTAATAAATAATTTAATACATGTAAATTATAATTTCTTTCATGATAAATATGAAAAACATTTTCAGTGATGATACAATGCTTACAAAGCACTAGAATAGTCCAATTTCGTATCCTAAAGATAATATTTGGGAAGGAAGAAGTAATTAATCAAAAAATTTAATATATAGTATGTATTTTTTTATTATTTTTTTGTATATATACTAATTTTTGAGTTATAAAATGAGTGGCTTGTCAAATTGTTTGTGCAATTCTTACGTAAGGTTAGAAAAGTCAAAATAACATATTAAATAAGTTTTCATGACAAAGATCCGAGTAAAAAAATATATTAAATGAATATAAAATATCATATTGAACTTAATTTTTTTATTTTTATGAAATTAATTTATTCATAATTTTTAGTGATGAATTTATTTCCTTAAATTCTTACACAATGCTGATGCGGTGCTTGTGCAAGCAGTAGAAAAATCAAGTAATTTATTCTTAAAAACTATAAGAATAATATTTTTTGGAAAAATTATAGTGTACCAAAAATTATATATATGAATATGAAATATTAGTTCTGGTTTAAATGATTAAATTCGAATTCAAACCTTTTATTTCAATCATTTAAGTCAAATTAAATGAATGGTGTTAAAATTGTCATTAACGATATTTTATGAAAATAATATATTATAGAATTATTGAAAAACCATAAAAATATTTAAATAGGACAAGTTTGATAATATATGATCTGAAACTTTATCTGTTGTCCATTTATGGTCCAATTTTCATCTTATATGAAAAATTATGTCCCTTTAATATTTGAAAATTCGTTACTGCGGTTAAGCTTAAAATAAGTTTACTAAGGGATTAAACCAAAATATAGTGTTTAGAAACACTTAAACCTATCCAAATATATATGTTTTGATGGAATTTAAACCCCGTAATACCATATATTATAATACATGTCCATTTGGAATCATTTTTATAAATAATGACTTTATTATACTTTAATATTTTATGAAATTCCAAGAGTGCCCCTCCCCTCACTTATAAAATGGAACCCCTCATTTTCTCTTATTCACACCACTTTGAGCCTTATAGATTGACCAAACCCTAAATAATTATCTTCAAAACTCCATCAAACAAATTATAGAGTTATTGTTACCCACAAAATACTAATTATAATGACAAAAACTATGATTATTAAATCACTTTTATTCACCATTTATCCATTAAATGGGAAGTGAATGTATTTCTCATGGGTATGTACGAATTACCGTCTCCACATAGCGATACACTTCATTTTTTTATCACTATATTTTATGGGTGATTATTATAATGGGTTTAATTTTTATATATAATATTTATGATATAATTATGATTATAAAATTATAGTATCATATCTTTTTTCTTACCTTCCTAACCACTGCAAAATGATAACATTGCTCATGCATACGTGTAGACTACCATCTCCACGAAGCGATGCAATTATTTTTTCATTTTTATTTTAATTGGATGGTAATTCAGATATATTTAATGAATATATATGATATAAAAATGATTCTTTAAATGTGAATTATTATTTAACATTTTCTCGTTCCACCATTTGAAAAATGAAAACAACATTATTGCGTAAGTACGACCAACCATCTTTATAAACAGTGTAGTTTATTTTTCTATCTATAAATTTTATGTATGACTATAGATATGTATATATATTATATTTATATAATTATTAAAATTATTGATATTATGTAACCATTATCAATGTACAAGGATAAAAACTATTGAACTGAAACATACTTGAAAAATAAAGTGGTTATTAGCTAAAATGGAGATTTTAATAAAGAATTATTAATAAACCTATTATAAAAGATTATAAGTAAATCATATATGATATGATATATATTATTATTGTTTTTAATATATTTATAATAAAATTAAATTAATTTTATAGTATTTTATAACACGTATGAAGTAATTCAGACCTGAGGTAAGGGTTTCTCATCAAACTTTTATTTTTGTGAGACACATTCCTTATTCTACAATTACTTCTGTTACATGTTGAATATACTACCCATGAATATATTTTATGATGATACTAATTAAAATTTTTTGGGTATAAATTTACATATAATATTATCTCTTTCTTTATGTTTTTATTTTAATGGTTCCAAAGTGGTAAGGGATTTATGCTTCAATATTATTTTAATCAAGATTATTTATGCTTGAATTTCTTATTGAGGAAGTTATATGATCCTTATATGATAAATAATTTTACTTTTATTCTCCTTTTCTTATTTCCTTATAATATATATTTTCATTTAATTTTCTTCATTTTAATTATTAAATATATTGAAAGAGGTTTTTTTAATGAAAACTCGCTATATTTCTCTCTTAGGTCAAAAATCCTTTATCTTCCATGTCCATGTTTTCAAAAAATGTTTATAAGAATGTTTTTAATAATATTCAATGACTGTTTAGATTCATTTTTACCCATGTTTAAATTTTTACAAAATGTTTTAAAAAGAATCATCTTATAAATTTTCAAATGAGGTAATTTCTTAAGTTTTATCAAAAATATGAAAGGACTCCTTTTTGACTTATACGGCATAAATGAAATTTTATTCCATTATGATTGATCAATGATTTTAATCTTACTTTAAAGGCTTATATAGTTCCTTTCATTGAATTTTATGCCACTATATTTTGTAATTTTTTTTATTTTAATGATTTTATTTCAAAATGGATCGGGTATTTTCAAAATGGATCGATCAATGTTATAATTATTCCTTTAAGGGTTCATATAGTTCCTTTCATTGAATTTTTTTCCACAATATTCCATAAAATTTTATATTTTAATGGTTTCATTTCAAAATGGATCATTTATTTTCTTCAATAATGTTTTCAATGGACTTTTTATGGTATTTTTATTCATCAACAAAAAAAATATTTAGTGTTTCTTATGTTTTACTCAGAATATGATCCAAAAGTACCATCACTATTAGTTATTTAGAAGGATTATGATTATGATGAAGAGATGTTTATGATACCCATTTATTTTCTATTGGTTATCCAGTTATGAATATATTAAATTTTCATTAAACTCATTTTCTTTACATGGGTTATGATATGATGATATAATGGATTCATTATGATCTTGTGGAACATATATATATGGTTCACATTATGTGATGGTTGGGACTGGAATTATATATCCCTTTAATTATTTAGGTAAATATTTATATCTCATGAGATATTTATGGAAAACAAGTCAACGTGATTGATCCACTGTAGGAAATAAGTCGATGAACTTGATCCAGTATGGGAAAAAAGTCCATGTGCTCGATCCAATATGGTACACAAGTCAATGTTCTTGATCCATTATAGAAAATAGGTGTTGAGGACTTATCGGTTATGATTTGATGGTGATGGTAGATAATCTTGTCATATAAAATGTTTTCTATACCTATAATGGTGCCAAACTTTTATGGTATAAAATTATGGTTCTTGATTGATTTATGATGATTTCTCACTGTTATGATTTATGTCTATTGAAATGGTAATTTTTTATGTTGTGTATCATGTTTAAAATCAATGAAATATTAGGTAGTAACTTTTCAGTTATGTTCATGATCCCATAACTTTATTCATATCTTATTCTTTTGTATGATCATTGATTGATATCTCCCATTTTTACCCAAACTGAGCAGCTGAGATAACACTTTATTATGTTTCATTAACCTAGGTTATGAAAAAGATCTTAAGTAGGGAATGTCTATAAAAGGTGCTAAATTAGAATATCTTTATGGGGGATGTTTAAAATATTTCATGAAATTAGAAGATTGTGTATCTAGCCTCTAAAGACAACAAACCTTTATGGTTCTCAAGAATGTTTTTATGAAATGTATTGAATATTCACCTAAAATGATGTAATATTTATGTATAAAAAATGGGTCATTATAAATCTCCTTCTGAAAAATATCTTCATAAATATCCTTAATTTCTTTTTATCTAGATGTAAGATATTGTTCCTCAAAAGTAGGTCTTTGAATACCACTAAATAAATAATTTCAACTATATGCACATAGACCATGTATTATTTGAATATTTAGAATATGTAACTTTAGAATATTCAAACTTCAAGTATCCTAACTTCCAAAAATTATGAAGAATGTGTTTATTTATACTTTCTCTATTTTAATTACAAGTTATTTATTTTTTGGATATTTAATTTCTAGAGTCTTCTCAACTATTTACTTTGGAATCTTAAGTTCTGGTTCCTTCAATTTCAATATATTAAGTTTTGGTTCCTTAACTTATTTAACCAAATAAATATTCAGAATTTAATATATAAGTTCTCTTCTTACATGAAACTATAGGTTCACATAATATATCTTCATGGAATTGGTTTTCAAGTGAGTATGTTCGTACAATTTTTCTTCACATTACCATCTTCATGAAAGGAATAAATAACATAATAATTATAGATAAATAGAGCATTTAACTATTATAAAAAATCTTCAACACTTCCTCATGATGCATTTAGGCGATATTTAAAGGAAAATACAACCCTATGTGAAACTCTTTCATGATTATGAAAAAAAACACCTCCATTCATGAACATATTTGGGTTTAAAAAACTCTTTATCATTGGATTTTTGAATTTCACATTATTTTGACTTTCATGCCACTCTATATTGTGCATGATTCTTCCCAGATTGTGGGAAAAATTTCCTTTTCAATTATATTAACTCTAAACTTCCTCACCCACTTTTGGAACTTATATGACCCACACAACTCATCTTTCAAAATTCTAGACTCTTGGAAATTATAAACTTCAAATGATTTTTTGGCTACATAATAAAATCATTCATATAATGGAATCCTTAAAAAAACACTTGTAATCCTAAAATTCTTTAACCTATGCCTGAATGGGACAAAGGCCTTTATTTTTATTGATTTTTTGATAACCCCCCTTTCAAGGGATGAAAGGGAACCCTTACAAGGCCTGTAGGCTCATAGATTACATGGCTCGTAGGATTAGGAGATTACATGACCCAAAGGTCTTAGGGAATTCAACCAGACTATCTACAAGGAACTGCCCCTCCCCAACATCTTCATCCTGATAGTGACTCTCCACCTTTGCATGACCGTCTATCTAGGCTTCTCGTGCAAGCACAGGCTGGTACCGATGGCATAACCATACCCTCTCATTCTGACAATCCATTTGGCTCTGCTCTGGTGAGTGCACCTGCTCTGAATCCTCTTCTAGGGCTACTCCTTTTTTGTAGTGTGTCTGGGGCCTGCATTCATGTGGCCCAAAGGCCTTGGGGTGGCCCTAAGGCCTTAAGGTGGCCCGGAGGATTTGAGAATAAAATGGCCTGAAGGCCCTGGGTGGCCTGAAAGCCTTGTAGGACCCGAAGACCAAACTGGGGGCATGAAGGGCCAGATGGATGAATAGTTTCGGCTGCTACAGTACTGAACAATACCTACTACAGTACTGCTACAGTACCCCAAAAATATGCCTCCACCCGGATTTGATCTCGGGTCTCTTGGATGCACCTGGAGAGCCCTCACCAACTGGGCCGAGGCTCATGTGCTTCTTCAACCTATGGATTAGTTATATATACTTATATTAATTTGAAACTTTCATATTTACATCGACCAAAGTTATCCAAATTTGTGACTACTCCAGCATCCAATCATCTTCTTCTAGAGCTTTGACCTCATCCATAAAAATTTATGATTATATTTCAAGACTTTTCTTCAGTTCATGATGATTATAAAGAATACTTTTACATTTTTCTTCTGATCTCATTCTTCCTAACTTATATATTAAACTTTCATTGATTTTCACTTCTAATCTTAATAACTTACAATCAGTTCAGTAAGTCAACCTGTTCTGCATGTAAAATTTTAGAAATTACAACTTCTAAACACTACTTGAATCATAATTTACTTTGAGTGATCATGATATTTGTTACTTTGAAAGTTCATCATAAAATCATTTGACTTTAACTTCCAAAACAGCTTCATGGTCTTTATATTTTTCAACTGATGGACTTATAGAAGTGTTTTTAACTCTTATGTGTCAAATTGAGGATTTCCCATTCTACAAGTTCTTTAGATCCTAAAAATTTTGATATTCAATACTTCAACTTCTATATATACAAAAACCAGTGTCTATAAATCATCTTTTGGTAGTTTATCTTCCATGTTTTCATCTTCTAGTTAACTTAAGTTTCATAATTATATCTAAATATCTTACAAATGCATATCTAAATTCATCTTATATATTTTAGATAAACATAAACTTCATATTTTCTACTCATATTGTAACATACAGAATTACTTATCAATTATATTCAATGTATACAAATTGAAGAAACAATTATTTTTTCCTTCATATCCAAATGTTTCTCCATCCTTAGTACTTTTCCCATAAGTGTAACTTCCATAAGTATGAAACTTGTATGCTGTATTCAAAATTATGTTTTTCTACAACATAACACATTAAACATTAACCATATAATGTAACACCACAATATTTTATGCTATTTAACTTCTTAAATAAATTCATTTTTTTCAATAGTATACATTGCTCACACAACCGATTTCAAACGGACCGTAGTCTATAAATAGGTGAATGTTATAATCTAGCTGTCAAAATGGAGGGGATGAATGTTATTGACCACATTATGAAATTTATATATTATATATATTTAATGAAATGTTTTGAAAATTCATCCAAAAGGTTTTATAGGCATAAGATAAGAATTAATTCAATTTTACTCATTAAAAGGCTATATTTTTCTTAAGGTAGTTTTGTTGCATTTTGATGGAGCACCTGTTTTAAATATAGTTTTTTTCACTTTTATAAATTCTATTTGAAAAAAATATAATTCTTATTTTAAATCATAATATCATAATTTACTTTGGTTTAATTTTTGATATTTTTCTGATAAGTTTCATGTTTTGACGAATAGTAAACAAATATTGAATTATTTTTAATTGAAAACACGTTTTTTATCTAAATAATCTATAGTGTTAAATTATATATTTAATTGTTTTTAAAGTATAATTTGGTCCATTTTATATCATTTAATTCAATTTAGGTCATTGGAATAAATTTCACATTGAAATTGGATATAAAAAATTTATAAACTTTTGACTGTTTTTACATTAAAAACATGTTTTCTCGTTCTATCAATGAGATTAATTTTTAATTAATTTTTACAATTTCGGTGGTTTGAATTATGAAAAATGGATTCCATATTTTTAATCATAAGTTCCAAATTTAGTAAATAGGTCTCTTTTTATGGACAATATGAAAAGTAACTTTTGTAATATTTTTTATTATCAAGATTAGGGATAAATTAGATAATTAAAGGTAAAAATAATATTATAAATAATATAAAATTACCCTAACACTTAACCTAATTTTATTAGATGATTATTTTTAATCCATAAGCTTTAAAGTATCGGTTATGATACCTTTTATGGATTTTTGATGAGAATATATCCATTTTAATATTATTTTCTAAGGAAAGTCAATTTTGTTAAACTTTTTTATTTAACAAGTGAAATAATTTTAAAATAAAAATATATAGGGGTTTTGTTCAAATATAATAAGAATTTTGAAATATAAAACTTTTATATTTATCAGAATATTATATTTATAATTTTTAGGGAAGAAATAGTTAAATTAAATGCTTTCATAATGATGATGCAACAATTATTTAATTAAAGGAAATATCAAATAAATGAAATTAAAAATACTAAAATAAATATAATTTGAGATTATTGAAGTCATACATGAATTTTTTAGATTAATTTGACATATTAGTGATGTTTTTAAGGCATTTTTTATAATTTATCTTGTGTTTATGATATTTTTAAGAAGTTAAGTAATGAATAGTGTCCAAATTGAAACTAATTATATTTTAAAAGAAATAAAATTTTATCAAATTATATAAAATTGATAAAAAATCTAACATTCAGTCAAATAATTTGGATATGGTTAAAAATTACTTACATAGATAATTTTAGGTTATTTTTTCATTTTATAGTAACTATATTAGACTTCATGAAGTAAAAACGCAGGTTGTCATTGTAAGAGCTAAATGGCTTAAATATGGGTTAAAACCTAAAATATAAGGGTATAACCATGACCTAAAATTTTACAAAAATTATTGGATGAATATTATTATACCTATATCACCTTAGGATATAATTTATTCTTTTAATGGAAAATTTTCAATTAAAATAACTTAAATATTATTTAAATCAAAGATTGTTACAAAATGTCACTCTCTTTGTATTTAATATCTTTTATGTTTCCGCATTGGGAAAAAAAAGATATGAACAAAAATAAATGTCTATTTTGATACTAATAAAATTAAATTCATTATATAAAATAATTTATATTTTTCATATATTATATATTTACCTTAAATGATTCTTCAATACTAAAACAATATTTATTTAATTAACAAAAAAATAAAATAATTGATTTTAATAATATTAATTTTGATATATTTTGGATGATTTAATGTTTATAAGAAATTTTAAAGATCTATAATATATATTAGATATGTTTTAAAGCATTATATTAGATTTCCCACATTGTCTTGATGTATTTAAAGTCAATTTAATTGAATAGTACCAAATTTGAAAATAATGGTACTTTATTGAATTAATATTTTATTAAATTATTTATAAATCATAAATTTTTTAATTAATTTCAAAGTGGATAAGATATGTTTGAAAATTTTATTCCCTTATTCATTTATATGTAATTTTAAAGACTTTTTCTCTAGAATAGCTTAATTATATTTTAATATTTTGAGGATTTCCAAAAGTGCCCCTGATCCCAATTATAAAAGGGTACATCCTCCCTCACTTATTCACACGTCTTTAAGCCTTATATATTTTATATGTACTGTCCATTTATACTACCAAAATCCTAATACAAGTCATAGAGGTTCTGGTCCTCCAAAAAGTCTAACCCTAGATCCCTTAAGAAGAGATCTAAAGGAAGTCCGCCGAAGAGGAGGTAATTGTTTTTACGAACTTATCCAAGTTTATTTCTTATTATACTTACTCATTATGTGTTTTTACATTATAAATTAATATCTAAAGTATAATATATATTATAATATGTTATTATTATTATGTTACAACCATATTTCACCTTTTATCCATCCTAAAAAAATGAAATTGTCGCGTGTGCGTACATACGACTTTCCATCTCCACGTCGTGGTGTATTTTATTTTCATCACCAATTTATATGGATGGGTATAATGATATAAATAACAGATATAAATAATAATTATGACATAAAATTTATTCTCTATAATGAATATACCATCCTATCCCTTACCCTTTTCACCATTAAGGGAATTATACCATCGCTTGTGCGTATGTACGGCCTACTGTCTCCACGACGTGTTGTGACTCATTTTACATGTAAATCGATCAGTAATGGTTATTAAAATTTATTTAAAGATTATATATGATAGTTATGAAATTATTATAATTTTTTATTTGAAATAAATATATCTTATACATAAGGAACATGACTTACATGACAAAATTGGAAAATAAAGCCGTTAACACCCGAAACAATGGTAATAACAAAATATTATAAACCAAATTATATTAGAAAATTATAAATGATATCATACATATGGATATGGTTTTGGTATAAATTAATAACATTATTTAAAACTTTATACATAAGTTTAAATCATATTCCACTAATGTAAAGTACAAGTTAAGGGTTAATTCTAAAAATTCATTATTATTAAGGATTTTTTATACGTAAGTATCTGCTGGGGAATATTTATCATCTATGTCCACGTTTCTTAAATAAAAATTCCAAATTATTTTTAATATTATCTTAAAATTTTTTAAATTATTTTTATCCATGTTTTAATTTTTATAAAACAGTTTTAAAGGAATATTTTTATCATTTTCCAAACAAGGTATTTTATAACTTTTTTAACAAAAATATGAAAGAATTTTTTTTATAACTTATAAAAAATAGGTGGTTTTTGTCACCATCACGAATCATTAATGTCTTAAATATACCTTTACAAGTTTAAAATATTATTTTCAATGAAAATGTATTCTCTTAAAATTGCATGGAATTTTTAATAAAATATTTCAAAGTAAAAAAGGGGTATTTCCCTCAAGAAATTTTTTAAGGATTTTATTAGAGTATTTTCATCTATGATAAAACAAATTATTAGATATTATGTTATATAGAGTTTGATAACTTATGATATATTCTACCATATTTTATTTAAGGGTTTTTGATAAGTTTGACTATGGATGTTCTATTTTGATACCATTCATGGATGAAGTATTCACATTTCGTATGCTAGTTTTTCAATATGAATTTTTATGTAGTTTATTTTTCACCATTTTCATATGAGGAATGAATTAAAATTATTAAGTTTTGGTAAGGTACAATTATATCCCTTAGATTTATCATTAGGTATCATGAGAAAAACTACTTTGGGTGTTGGATGATGTCTTACCTGTTTATGTACAATATCTTGGATGAAGCCTTGATCATATGTTTATGATGTCTGGCGTTATATATTCCCTCATTATGAGATTAGTTGTTAATATTCCATGTGATTATTAAACTATTAGAATATCCATGGTTATGTTTTTTATATCATGTGATTATTTATATGTGATTATTTATTTTCGCCATATTATTCTCAAGATATGTTTAAATGAAATGTGTTTCAGTTATTTACCTTACATTATTATATATGATTATATGTTCATGATAGCTTATATTTTATTCTTACACTTACTAATAATATTAGTTCACCCCTTTATTATGTTTTGTTTTTTCATGTATTCCAAGAATTATATTATGATTGATATGTAGTTATAACTTAATAAATAATGGTGTTCTCAAAGAAAATACTTTTTTTATTCTGAAAATTTAATTTAAATTTCCAATATGTATATAGTTTACAAATACTACTAAACTATTCAGTCCTTTGGGGTGTAATCTATTGTATCTTATGATAATGTAATCAATCAACCACCGACTATGGGATTCTGGGTCCGGGGTCGTTAAAATTGGTCTCAGATAAATTTTCGTAGAACCCTTTGGAACTAGATTAAAGAAAACTTATATTAGGGAACATAAGTGATAAAAATTGAGGATGAGTAAATAATAACTTCTTAATGATTTGTGATTATACATTTTGATATGATATGATATATTTTATATCTTCATTTAGAAATGGAACCTAAAAAAAGAATGTGAACCTCACCAATGCATGTGATCTGCCGAATAAGAATGATATCGTATTTTATGAGAATAAGATAATATTTAGAGGGGAATTAGTTTCGCAAAACTTCTAATCATGAGAGGAATTAGTATCATATAATAATAATATAGAAAAATAATTTTCTAATTATTATGACTTTTTAAGGAAGAACAAGAAGAAGAGGATGATAGGTAAAAAGTTAGATAAAGGGAAAAGGGTAATTAAGGGTTTTCTCACATGTGATATTTTTGGAAGGAAACTCCATGGTATATGATTAAGAGAAAAATGATTTTTCATTAATTGTGGAGAAAAAGTCCACTATGTTCATGATTTCAAGGGAAGGAAATAGATTTCTAATTTTCAATGCTTTAGATTAGAGGATATGGGGAACTAGATAAAAAAACCTTAAGTGTCAAAGGAATATGCCTCAAAAGAAGCTAATGGATCATGGTCAAGCTTATGATCTTACCACTAACAAAGAAGAGTGATTTGTTTCATTATGCATGGATTAAAAAATTATTCCATTTGAGTATTTTATCAATTATTTACTAGTCATAATAATTTTGGAATAAATAATGATTTTACTGCAGTATTTATTCTATAAGAATTTATAATCATGAAAATATTTATTATGGTTTTTAAGGTGATCAAATATTTGATATGTGATAATAAGAGAAATATTATGTTGTTTGGGGAATATAATGTTAAGTTGTTTTTTGAAATTTCGTAACCTTCCTTCTTCAGTTTTAGATATTTTTTTTATGTATCATAAGGATAAAAATTTATTAAATGGATTAAGTTGAAATTTAGATGAGGTTTAAATATTAATGTGTTTATACATATTGGATAACTTATGCAAACCATATTACTTTTTGTAAAATAATTGAGATAGAAAGAATAATGTTTCACTCTTTATGGATCTCAAGTGAATTTTGGGGCTTCATACGTAATGGAAATTCATTTTTGGATATTCAAATCTTGGATTTAAGAGATGACATTGCTATGTACATTTTCACAGATTTACCAAAGACTCCAAGAAAGAGTGATTCAATATGAGAATGAAAAATGAAACATATGAGATATCCTTTAAGGTTAAATTTTTTATTTAATTATGAATATATTAAGTTTCTTTTTGGAATGTTTTAAGGATTATAATAATATATTTTTAGAAAAAGGACAACTCATAGGTCAGGTGACAACACGTTGCATCTGGAAAGGCCATGAGAGTTGAACCCGCATCCGAAGGGTGATAGGGGTGCATCACCTACCACTAGCCAACATGATGTCATTGTTAGTATAACATAGTTTCCTATATTTAAAAGGTAATATAGGTAAATTATATGTTCATTTTCGTAACTTTATATGATTAAGATAAATATAATATTTTTCAATTTTATGAATTTTTTGTGGAAATTGATTAAAAGATAAAACTCTTATTTTCAAGTAAGAATATTTCTTTATAGTAGTAAAATGATTCCTCAACTCTAGGAAAAGTAATTTGGAATGAAAAATTAATTTGTTAAAATTTATTACTACGAAATAAATGGCCTCTTTTACCCATCACATATTTACGATTTTGTGATGGTAGACTTTTGGATGAATTTGTTCTCTAATACTTTCCATTAGTACTTGATGGTTTGATTTCTCTTCCATGACTAGGTTTTCACATCCAAATAAAGTTTTCCTATTAAAAATCATATTTTTTGGTAAAATTTTCATTTCCCTTTCCCTCTTATTAAGTAGATGTTTTATTATCCCTATTTTTAATGTGGGTTTACCGCAAAATAATTTTCATGTATCAATCTTTGATTTTCAAAGTGAAATTTAAAATTGTGAGGATGTAATTTATTTATGGAGGGGATAATTTAGAAACCTAAAATATTATGTTATGTATCTTCTTAAATAATTTCAATTTCTTTGATAGTATACAGTGCATGCAACACTGATTTCAAATTGATCTTGATCTATTAAAAAGTGAATGTTATCACCTAGCTATTAAAATGGAATGAATGAATATTATTAAACAAATTATAAAATTTATATATTATATATATTTAATAATTTTTTAAAAATTAATAAAAAATATTTAATAGTCATAATAATCGAATGAATTCAATTTTATGCATTAAAAGGCTATATTTTTTTAAAGGTAGTTTTACCACCTTTTGATGACACACTTGTTTTAAATATTGTTTTTGTTAATTTTATAAATTATATTTGAAAAAATAAAATTATTATTTAGAATAATAATATCAAATTTTACTTTGGTTGAATGTTTGATATTTTCCTGATAAGTATCATATTTTGTTGAATAATAAACAAATATTGCAGTATTTTTAATTGAAAGTGTCTTTTTTTATTTAAATAATTTAGAGTGTTAAATTATATATTTAATTGGTTTTAAAGTTTAATTAGGTAAAATTTATATAATTTAATTCAATTTAGTTCATTTGAATCAATTTTTTATTGAAATTGGATATAAAAACTTTGTGAACTTTTGAACATAATAACTTTAAAAACCCATTTTCTAGTTCCATCAACGAGATTAATATTTAATTAATTTCTATGATTTTGGTATTTTAAATTTTGAAAAATAGATTTAATATTTTTAATAATAATGTCAATTTTTTTTAAATGAGACCCTTTTATTTCTGGACAATATGAAATGTAATTTAGTAATATTTTTTTACTATCACGGGTAAGGTTAAATCTGCTAATTAAAGGTAAAAATGGTATTATAAATATTATAAAATTACCATAACACTTGGTATAATTTTATTGGATAGGTATTTTTCATAAATATTAATTAAAGTATCAGTTATGAGATCATTTATGGATTTTTGGATGTGAATATAACCTTAATAATATTATATTCAAAATAAATTCAATTTTGTCTTACTTTTGTTTTTAATAAATGAAATATTTTTAATATGGAGATATATAGGGGATTTGTTTGACCATAAATATTATTTTGAAATATATAAAGTTTATATTTATCACGATATTTTATTTGTAATTTTTAGGGAATAAATAATTAAATTGAAGGCTTACACAATGGTGATGTAGTAATTGTCTAATTAAAGTAAGTGTCAAATAAATGATATTAAAAATAATAAAATAAATATAATTTGAGATGATTAATTTCATACATGAAATTTTGATCTTTATTTTTCATTATAGTGTTTTTTTATAATTATTTTTTTGAATTTATCATGTGTTTATGATATTGTTAAAAAGTCAAGTAATAAATAATATCAAAATTGATACTAATGATATTTAAAAAAAATATTTTATTAAATGATATAAAATATATAAAAAATATAAAATTCATCAAGTTGATTATGATAAAGTTAAAAATTCCATCCATGAGTCATTTAATGTTCTTTTTTCATTTTATATTAACTATATTAGCCTTCATGAAGTAAAAAACACATGTTGTCACGATAAGAGTTAAAGGGATTAAATACGGGTTAAATCCCAAATATAAGGGTGATAACATGACTTAGACTTGTATAAAAATTATGGGATAAATATTATTATACCCTTATCACTTTAACATATAATTTGAGTTGTTAAATGGATACTTTTCCATGAAAATAACTTATATATTATTTAAACCAATGAAAGTTACGAAAATATCAGTCTCTTTATATTTAATATATTTTATGTGTTCACATCGGAAAAAAACCAGGATATGACCAAAATTAAATTTATATTTTTATCCGAATTATTTTTTTTCATTATATAAATTTATTTTCAATTTTTAGAAATTATATAATTACCTTAAAAGTTTATTCAATACTCAAATAATATTTCATTAATTAACATGAAAATAAAATAATTGCTTTTAATAATATTAATTTTGATATATTTTGGATGAAATAATTTTTATAACTAATTTTTTATATCAATAAGATATATTATAGATGTTTTAAATCATTATATTCTGAATCTCACTTTGTATGGATGTATTTAAAGTCAAATTAAATGAATAGTTCCAAATTTGACAATAATGGTACATTATTGAATTAATTTATTATTAAATTATTTAAAACTGAAAAAATATTAATTAATTTCAAAGGTGATAACTTATAGTCTAAAATATCATCCACTATTAATTTATAGGCCATTTTAAGTCTTTTACTCTAGAATATCCTTATTATATTTTAATATTTTGAGGATTTCCAAAAGTGTCTATCACCTCAATTATGAAAGGTCACATCCTCACTCACTAATTCACACCAATTTGAGACTTATATATAGACTAAGTCCTTCCCATTTCTCCTCCCAAAATTTATATCCATGTTATATAGGTTATGGTCTTCCAAAAAGACTATATCTATATCCTTTAAAAAGAGATCAAAAGGAAGTCTACCAAAGAAGAGGTAATCATTTTCATTTCTTCTTATACTTCCTCTTTATATGTAGTTTCCAATATAAAGTAATAATTTTATTATCATATCTATTATTAGGTCTTATTATGAAAATGGTACAACCATATTACACCTTTTATTCATCCAACAAAAAATCACCGTGTGTGCGTATGTACGACCTTTCGTCTCCACGTCATGGTGTAATTATTTTTACATCCCCACTTTATTTGGATGGGTATAATGATGGAAATAATTGATATAAATAAAAAAAATTACCTGATATTTATTATTTATAGTTAATATATCATTAATTTAATTACCATTTTCATCATTAGGGGAATGATATTGTCGCTAGTGCGTACGTATAACCTACCGTCTCCACGACGTGTTATGATTCATTTACCATGATAACTTGTCAATAAGGATTATTAAAATATATTTAATGAGAAAATATGATAACTATAAACTTAATATAATTCTTGATATGAAATAAATATGTCTTATTCATAAGAAAGAGGACTTACATGAAAAAACATGTATAGGAAAATAAAGTCATTAACACTTAAAACAAGGGTAATAACAAAATATTAATAACAAAATGATATAAAAATATCATCTATGATATCATAAATATAGATCTGGTTATATTATAAATTAATAACATGATTTAAACTTTTATACATGAGGTTAAAGTATATTGAACTAAATTAAAGTACAAGGTAAGGTTTAATTTCACAATTTTATTATCATTCATGGTTGTTTATACATAAGTATCTGTTGTGGAATATTTATCATTCATGTCCACGTTCCTTAAAAATATTTTCAAAAATATTTTCAATATTATCCTATAAATTTTTAAATTATTTTTTTATGTTATAGTTTTTATAAAATCGTTTGGAAGGAATATTTTTTTCATTTTCTAAACGATGTACTTCATGAATTTTTCAGAAAACAAAATATAGAATGAATGATTTTTTTGAACATATATATTAGGAGAATATTTTTCCACCATAATGAAAACTTAATGTATTAAAGATTTATTTATAAGTTTATAAGATTATTTTCAATAAAAAATTCTTCCAAAATTGTGCACCTTTTTAATAAATGATTGCAAATGTTAAAAAGGGTTATTTATCTCAAGAACCTTTTAATGATTTTATTAGATAATTTTCATCTATATCAATATCCTCTGTTGTATATTATGATATATTGTTTTTTATCTCTTATGATACCATATACCATATTTTATTTAAGGTTTTATGATCAGTTTGACTTTGGATGTGCTATTTTGATACCATTCATGGTTGAAGTTTTCACATTTTATATGATAGTTTTTAAATATGAATGTTTATGTTTTTATGTTTCAACCTTTTCATATGAGGAATGAATTGAACTTAGTAAGTTATGGTTGGGGACCACTATATCCCCCCAATGAATCATAAGTTCTCATGAGTCAAACGAGTTTGAGTATTGGATGATGTGTTACCTATTTATGTATGGAGTCTTGGATGAATCCTTGACACTTTGTTTATGATGTTCGATATTATGAATTTCTTCATTATGAGATTAGTTATTAATATTCCATATGATTATTTGACTAGTATAATATCCATGGTTATGTTTTCAAGATCATGTGATTATTTATATGGGATTATTTATTTTGGCCATATAATACTCAAAATATGTTTAAATGGAATGTATTTTAGTTATTCACCATGCTTTGTTCTTTATTCATATATGTTTATGATAGATTCTGTTATATGATTACTCTTACTATGAATCTGATTTCACCCATTTTTTTTATGTTTTATATTTTTATTTATTCTATGAAGTATATTATGGTTGATATAACAGGATAATCTATGAGAATAATGGTGTTCTCAATAAAAATAATTTTTTTATTCTTGAAATGTAATTTGAATTTAAAATATGTATCTATTTTACCAAAAATACTAAAATACTAAGTCCTTTGGGATGTTATATCTTTTATCTTATTCAAATTTAATAAATTAACCACCATCTATGGGCTACTGGGGTTAGGGTCATTACAAGTGTAGTTCAACTTTCAACTTTAGTCTTCTTGATTTGAAAACACAAGGATTAATTATTACAAACTTCAACACAATAATATAGTAAATATTTCTCTCAGTGACCATATAAATTCTCATAGATTTTCACTTAAGTATAGATCAAAAATTATTAGGTATTTTAATTAACTCAATTTCTTCTGTAAACAAACTCTTTTAAAAACCATGTAAATAATCTAGTCTCCAAATCTCCTTTAGTGATAACTTCTATAATTATAACTAAATTCTATCTTAATTCATAGATTTAAATTCTAAAACTTCTACTTAAACATTATTTAAAACTTAAATAAAGAGATTTAACTTCTGAAATGACATCTTCTAGAAAACCTTTATTTTTAGTGTCTATTCAATTCTATATATTTTCTTCATCCAGGAGAGACTTCCACTCCATATATATTTATTTATTTTAATAATCCCAAGGATGAGATTTTTTTCATTCATATTTCCCAACACATATGATATCCATATTATTCATTTAAAACAATTACAATAATGATAATCCTTAGGGAACCTCAAGAAGCAAAAAAGTGAGAACAAGCCTGAAACATGAAACAACATAGGGTCTAACCTCAGGTCATTTTAATAAAACAAACTATAAAATAAAACACTGATTTGTGGAACACATGTTATACTATGGTAAACATAAAATAAAACTAACATTGACTTACCCCCTTGGCCTATCTAAGTGAAAACCCCCAAGCTGGGTCATGAACTTCACTAGGGGTACTATCCATTGCATAATCTGATCTAGTGTAGCACTCATCCAATTGAGATATAATTTACCCAAGGATTCCCATGTGTTATTTAACTAAAACAAACTCCCATAAAATATCTAACATCATAGGAATAAATCTCAAGAATCATATAAAATTCACTAATTCATTTGCTCAAAAAAATATACATCATCCATAAAAAATAACTATATAACTAAACAAGACTTTGTAAGAAATAATGGTTTACAAATTAAGGAAGAATATCTTATATAACAATTCTCTTTAAAAACCTCATTTGTAAATCCATTTAAAATTAAAATACTCTTTGAAACATGTTATAAAGCACATTATAGGTATAAAAGTAGTTTTATAATGAATATCATATTAAAGATAGGGAAAACCATCACATTTAAAACATTATGTAAAGAAACATAAAGAATAAGTATAAATCTATTCTCAATGATATATTTAAATCATAATATGGTAGGAAAAAATACTGAAAAATAGACCTATACCACGGTTTTACAAAAGATGTGGGTATATGTTGACCCTATACCCATGGTTTTAGGAGATCTATGGGTATAGGTTTTGCAGGAAAAAAATTCACAGGAAAGGACTATACCCATGGTTCTTCTAAAACCATGGGTATAAGTCAACCCCATACCCAAAATATTTAGATAACCATAGGTATAAGCCTCGTGGGAAAAAAATTGGGGAATACCTATACCCATGGTTCTAAAAAACTTTCGGTATAGGTTGGGTTATACCCATAGTTTTTGTAAACTATGACAATAGGTTTCACGAGGGAAAAAATATCAAACTATACAAAAGGTTTTGTAGAACTTTGGGTATAGGTTGGAAACTTATTTTTTCATAAAAATAAAAATAAAAATAAAATTTTTAATATAAAATTTTTTTATATATAAATATATTTTTGTACATAAGAACATAAAATGTGTGATAGAGTAGTGTTAAAGTCGCTGGACTGTAAGGGGAATGTTCTGTGATCAAATCCCGACAAGTATTTTTTTAATAAATGACCTATAACCATAGTTTTCCAAACCTTGGGTATAGGTATGCACATACCAAATGAGTATACCAAGGGTTTAAAAATAATGGGTATAGATCTATAATGATGACTTGGTTACTGACGGTTCATAAAATCGTGGGTATATTCTATGCTCATGGTTTTTTTGGCTTATACCCACGATTTTGAACTGTGGGTATAGGTAAAAATTTTAGTAGTGAAAAACAATTAAAAAACTCAAGAACCAAGAGGATGTTATGGAAAAAGTGATTTTGTAGATACACCTACCTCAAACCCATTGAAACCTCATAGCCTTCTTCAAATACTAATAGATTAAATAAAAAGAGACCCTCATGGGACTTATAATCCAAAAAAATAAATTTAGTCCCAACCCTACCCATGGACTTTTCCACCATGGCCAATTAGGGAAAAAAGATAAGCATAAAATGGAATAAGAAGATTCTAAAATTAGTTGGAATAGTAAATAAAGAAAATAAAGAGTTACCTAGAAGAGATTCACTTGACTCAAGAGAAGAATATCATATGAGCTTTAAGGAGTAAATGTAATTCCTTGGAGGAGCTTATAGGGTGATTTAATGGGTTCATAGAATCCAAGGGGGAAAATAAATTGAGTAAGGGAAAAATAAACATTTCGATTTTTTTGGGAAGGTCATACGGTTTGGACACATGGTTTAGAAAACTATTCACCAACCGTGTGGTATCCAATGGAATATAACTCACCCAACATACGAGTAAACCGCACGATTACATCTCACTATGCACTAAAAGTACACTAATCATGTGTCCATATATTACATAAAATGTATGTTCACTCGATATATATGATTGTGTACTAACTATTCATATAACACTAGAAAGATTCCCCTACCCATTCCTTCCCACAACTTGGTTTCATGGTTAGAATCAATTTTTCACCCATTTATTCTTCCCCATTTTTGTATTTTTTAATCCTCAACTCATGAAACTTCCAAAAATAAAACAAATAAATCAACATATACCAATGAACCATGGGTTTCATAAATTATATTGGTAATATAGGGACGATGATAAGGGTATATATTATCTATGGGTAATAGCAAGAATATAAAGATAAAGATGCATGTAGTTAGGGTAATATTTTTAAAAGTTAAATAAGATAAATGGTAAGATTAATAATCTTTATATGCTACCATTTTTTATATATTGATCACAAATCATGAATAGTTTAAGTGATAGATGATATTTCAAATTACTATTTGAAAATTGATAATTTTTAACAACACATGGATAGAAAATGAAATTTCCAACTAAACCAAAGGGGTGGTGTTAAAACTTGTGTTAAATAAAATTGGTTAGTGGTGAAAGATAATGAAATTGAATTTTTTTTATTAATTTTATTTAATTGATAAAATATAGAAATATTGAAGTTGGTTATGAATTTGGAGATGATTTTATGAACTTGTAGGGACTTTTTATAAAGATGAATAAGCCACTCCATGTTACAAGGAATGTTCAAGGATATGATTTTAGGAGGATAATAGTGGTATATGGTGGTAGTTACTATCTAATATGGGGAGAAAACCCATATAGTGTTTTAATATTATATATTTTTTTTGGAAGATATATATTCATAGCTATAGAAATTTTTATAACAATGTTTAGTGGATCTCTTATACTCTATGTGGTCAAGCAGATAACCACTTTTTAGTTATGATCATGAAAAATATTATTTTACAAAATCCCTATTCAAAATGGGGTGTGAAAATGTTAAATTCAATGAATATATATTTTTTAATAATTCAATTAAAACAATACGACCAAATAAAAAACATATCATGAAATGTAGTCATGTTTTTATAAATATAATGGCTTGATACATTTTGAAAGAAAAATAAATTGTTAGAACTAGTAAGTCAATGGATGATAAATTGGTTGTATTTATAGTTAAAATTGATATTTAACATTTCAAAATTTATTTTAGGAGGATAAATCCATTCTTAAAAATAATATAATTTATTGGATATATTTAGATATTTTTATGAAAATAGAATTTTATATATAAGAATGATTTTAATGTTTCATAAGTGAATCTTTAAAAATTAATAAGTCTTGTAAGAATGTTTTTTATTCTGTATAAGTTAAGTATCAGAAATATGAAAACTGCATAATGGTAAAAATTTGGATGTGTGGTTATGTGTGTTATACTCATAGTTTTTTCTCATGTAAGAGTTTCTAAATTAGTGAGGCTTTGATTTTCAACTAGTTGTGTAAGTATAGAGTCATGAAGGATAATTTGTATATTTGATACTCAAAATTTGATCTGGTTATATAAGTATTAGTTTTGTAATTTTGTAATTATAAACCAAGTTATTTGAAGAAAATGTATGTGAGATACAGAGGTATGTAATAGTAATCTTAATCTATATGAGTTTAGTTTTCTTAAAATTAAAATAATTATCTTAAATATTTATTAACTGGTATTATGGGAAATAAATGGACAAAATCATGGAATATTTGAAGAGAATATTGAATGATATTTACAGGAGTTTAAATGATAATATTTTTTATAAAATTTTGAAAATGAAGCTATAATATATATTAGAGGATCTTAAATTATGAAATCAATAATAAATATATATATATATATAAATTTAATAGAATAGAATAAAAAAAATGAAGAAGAAATTGATAGTGAGATTAATGAATAAAAATGAAGAGACATAAAGGATTTGTGATTTTAATTTTTCTAAATGTCTATAATTATATAATTTGAATGAAAAGGAATATGAAGTTCATTTTTTTATTTTTATTAAGTGTTTTTTTTTTCAATCAGTGTACATTTTGAAATACTTTTTTATCATTCTTTGACTTGTAATCCAATCAATTTTGTTCTTCTTAACATAGTTCATGGAGAGAGAAGGTGAAGGAAATATATCTATTTAAAAAATAATATTTTTTTAGAAAAAAAAAATTATTTCCTCTATCATCTCCTCGAGGTATCCTTATGGGATTATGGAACCATAACACAACATGGTTAGAAATGTATGTCATTTTAAGAATAATAAGATAATAAATTTGAAAATAATGAAATTGAATGAATCATTGTGTATAAAGTGATAAATGTCATATTTTTTAAATTAAATGTATTAAATATGAAACCACATCATGGTGTGAGTATGAATGTTTTCATATTGATTGTAATTATATGATTTTTGACTTTTAAGAAATTTTTAAAAATAGAATTTGTGATGGATTTGTAAAATATTTGAATTGAACCATATATCTAGTTTTTAATTACTCTTTAATGGGTCATACATGGAGATATAACTTTTTACAAAGTCAAGGATAAATTTTTAAGGGATCAAATAACAAAAAAATATAGATAGAGTTCATATCAATGTATGGAATATATTAAATATATATAAGATATAAGGAAATTTTTAGTAATAGAGTTATAGATCTAATGATAACTAGAATATCCATAAGAACATAAAGAGATATATTTAACAAGAAATATGTATGTTAAATTGGTGAATTGGTTATGCTTTGATTACTTTATTATAATGTACTATATATTAATTAACTATGACATTGCCTCATATCAGTGCATATCGAGATAAAAAGAGTTGGTGATCCTAAAAATCTGTAGTGAACTAATCCTACAAATATTACTTTCACATAACATTATTTCAGTATATTTTTGTATACTAAATTGTTTTATGTTTCTTTTATATATCTCATTTGGGTAAACTAAGTAAAATATACATTCCATCATAATTTAATTTTTTACATACATATTATGTGTTGTTTGGTTTATAAAATAATTTTTGAGTTTATTCTATCCTATAAAAAAGCTCCAATTTTATGAGAAAAAAATTTCAACCTAATTCACTCCCCCTCCCTCTCTAAGATATTTTAGGACCTTATTGGTAACAACAAGATATATTCAATAATTATTAGGTGATTTTGATAGTTTAAAAGAAAATGGTTGAGTTTATTTCAAATATATTTATAAATATTAAAATGGGAAAATGTTTTTCCACATTAGAAAATATATAAGATAAGTAAATGTATTTTAATGGGTGTTATGTGATATTTTTTAGATTTAATAACTAGAAATTGTTTGATGGGTTATGGTTAAAGAAATTGACATATAATAGTCTTGTGTATCAATAATACATGTCATGTTTAAATGAAAAAAATGATTAAAAATCATATAATGGCCATGTGTTGTTATATCAAATAATCCCTAACAATTATATGATTTGAAATTTTGTGAGAGAGACAGGAAGAATATTATGAAAGTAATTAAAAAAATAGAAATATACCATATGATTTTATTTTATTTGGGAATTACTCATGACTATAAATATATAGAATGAATAAAATATTTTTGAGAGAATGATTTTATAATAAATAATACATAAATTCTATCCCAAAATAGAGATAATAATGAAAGAAATATTTCTATATCACCCAGATCTACATGGTGTTCTATAGTGTTATAGTACACGTGTTGGTCGTTAACTTTATTATAGTGGTAATCACTGTTATAATTACCTAAAATTTAGATTAGGGACCTATACTCATAGTGTAACACCCAGGTAATATTAAGATAAATAATTTTTATATATTTTTTATTATATTTTATAGAGTTATTCATTATAAAAATATAAGGTCATTTTTCAATCAAAAGGGAAAAACTTTTATTTCTAGCCAAATTGGGTTTTCATGCCTTATATGGTTTTATTTGAAAGATTTATTTCCAAATTATAGAATTTTATTTTGAAAAAATAAATTTCATTTTTTATTCATCATTTAAATTATCTTAGAGTAAAGTTTTAAGGATTTTCTGAAAAGTTTTATTTTTCACTGAATACTAAAAATATTGATTTTTATTGAAAACAATATTTTATTTTAAATTATTTATAAAATAAAATTATATTTTAAATTAAATTTAAATTTTTATTATTTTCTTTTTATTAAACATAATATAATTATAGTCTTTGTAATGAATTTTATACTTGAATTAAGTATTAAAAAACTGTACTTAAAAAGGCATTGTTTTAAAAACTGTTTTTGACGCATTTTATAGGTTTAATTTTAAATTAAATTCTATCAATTATATGATTTTAATGTTAAAAAATTGATTTAATATATTAAATCAGTATTTAAAATTTTGATAAATATAAATCTTTTATTTTTAGTCATTATGAATAGTAATCATAGTAAATTTTGGTACCACGATAAAGGTAAAATAGGTTAATTAAGGGTAAAAATAAAGTGATAAGGACTAGAAAGTAACTGTAACACTTGAATTAAATTTATTTTCTGAGTATATTTAATCCATAATCATCAAATATTCTAATTTATGAACTTTTTTTGCCATATGTCTATGATTTTTACCTTTATAATAATTTATGTAAAGAAAAGTTAAAAATGTATTTCTCTTTGTTTTATTATCTTTAGATTTTTGTCATGGGGATAAAAAGAATTTATGTTAGGTTATAAATATTCATTTGAAATATAAGTAATTTTTTTATTATGGTAATTTATTCTAATTTTTAGTGATGAAATCTTTAACTTAAACTCTTACGTAATGTCGATACAATATTTATTCAATTAAAAGAGGAATAAAATAAATGATTTTAAAAATGTTAGAATAATATTATATGAGATAATTACTGTGTTTCATTATTATTTTACATAAAAATGAAATATTAGATAGGTTTTAATGATTTATATTCTAATTACATTATTTTATTGTAGTTTTAAATTTCAAATAAAATTAGTAGTTTTAAAATTTTCATTAATGTTATTTTATTATAAATAATTTTTTATTAAATGATTTAAAACTACAAAAAATATCTAGTACAAGTGATTATTATATGGTTTAAAGTATAAAAAATGGACTATTTATGGTCAAATTTCACTTTTATATTAACTTTCTTGAACCCTAAAGAGTAAAATCTTTAATATCGTGGTAATTGTTAAAAAGAGTTTGTACAGGTTAAAAGAAAATGATTGGGGTAAAAAAATAATATAAAAATATCCAAACATTATCATATGAGATGATTTTAACTCATACTAATATTATCTTTTAATATTATAAATTTTTATTCATTTTAATAAGAAAATAAATTTATATTAATTTAATATTTTAATAAATTCCTAGAGTTCCCCTCCCCTCTATAAGAGGAAACCTCCTCTAATATTTTATTAACACTTCAAAATCCTTTTGGTTCATCTAATAGAATAAAAAAAATCTCTAAATCTTTAAAAATGTCTTATATTTCTTGTTCTGATCATGAAACCAACCTAGGAAATATTTTGGTGTAAACCTTAAGAGGATGTATGAAGAATAAGTATAGTTATTAACCAATCCTTTTTGTTTTATTTATTATTCAAACTCCTTAAATTATTCATAAAACATGATGAAATAATAGAAACATTGTCATAAATATAGTTTTATGTTATTATTTTAATGGAATCACAAATATTTATCTCCACTTACATCAAATGGGAAACCAAAATGTCTTTTGTATGTACAAAAGACTACCACCTCACAAATTGATGCAATTCGTTTTCCATCATTGTCACTTATAGATGGTTATAATGATGTGTTTATTGTATATGTATGACATTCATGACATATTTATCATTCTTAATATATAATATACCATTTACTTTCTTACATTTTTATTCAATGTAAAATGATACTATCGTTCATAAATACGTGTGGATTACCACCTCCACGAAGCGACGTGATTCATTTTTCATCACTACATCACATAGATGATATGTATAGGTATACATAAATAAATAATATGGTATTTATTATATAACTATAAAATTTTAAACTTAAAATAATACATACTTTATTTCTATAATGATCATTGAAAAATGGAAATGTTACTCTCATTTGTACGTACAGCCTATTGTCTTCATGATTGTAACATAGTTCATTTTTCAAAACCATATTTCATGGATGGTTTTAAAGTTATAATTTATAAATAAATATGATAATTAATATATGATTATTATTCTATATATTATGGAATAGTGACCTATTTGACCATAGTCAACCTACCAAAGTCTTTTTTTACATATGAGCCGAATGTCGTTAAAATTTCCAATGTGAACTAAATTGATTAAGTAATTGTATATAAAATGGTATCCAATATAATAAAATAATAATAAAATTGAAAAAGGTTCTTAATAAATTAAATAATTAACATAAGTTTTTTATTCAGTAAGATAATGAACAAATATGATGATTAAGACTCAAGGTAAGGGACTTTCTTTTAAAATTCATCTTTCAAAGTTTCTTTACTAACTATTTTTATTCAATATACATATTATTAAAATTAAATTATGGATTTATTTTTATGAAAAATAATTATAAATGGATTTTAGTCCCCTTCTTACTTTCTTTAAAAGGTTTTTAAAAGGAATATATTAACATTATATTTTCATTTTCTTTATAAAATACAAATGGAATGTTTTATTTTAATATATGTGGTGAACAAGACTACTACCAATGCCATAACCATTATTATTTTTAGATTCCTTTAAAATATTTCATGTTTTCTTTAAATAAAAACCCCATTGTTCTAGGTATTTTATTTTTTAAAAAGGGGGTTTTAAAAGGAAAGGGTATTTCTATATTTGAAAGTATTTTGGATATGAATATAAAATATTTTTTCAAAGGTTTCATTCATGTTATGTTAATTGTAAATTATTTATGATAAAGTATGAACCCAATAAAACTCATGAAGATGGGTGTACCCAGACAACGTTCAAATGAATTGTGTAGTGATTATGTTCTATGAAAAGTTATGTAGGAAGTCGACCATATGTTAATTTCAATTATAAAGGTAATATAAGGGTTCTATGAAGATGATATAACTAGTAACATACATGAATTTTCTATGATTTCTAATGAGTTTTTATGGAAATAATTTTATTTCAGAGGTAAGTAAATAATTCTTTATTCAAAGGAATTATTATTAACCTTTAGAGTAAAAAGTTATGTTTTTAATAAAATGTCTTCCTTGGATTTCATGTTTTCAAATAATATATCATGATTATTATTTTACTAAAAATATTTCTTATAAGGTATTTTATAAAATAATTTGGGTATAAAGTTTGTTTTCATATGAGAGTAAATAAGTATTTTAGATCAAAGTTTATTATGTCAAAGGAAAACTCCCTTTTTCATCTCATGGTTTTAAAATGGAATAATGTGTTTCTTTATTCTTTTTATATCCCATACTAAGGTTTTCCCCCACATCACATATTAAAATGTTTTAATTTGGTTTAAGTATTAATAATAACAAAGAAGTCAATTTGAAATTCTTGTATATTTTTAATGAAAATAAAATGTGTTTCTTTTTAAAAGTTTTATATTTTGGGAAAAATATATACTTATCATAATTTTACACTTTTTGAAATATGGTTTTTATGTATGAGTTATGACCAAATTATTTAAAAATATAAACCATAAATATCTTTATGTATGTAAGAATGTGAATTCCAATCTAAAGTCACTAGAATATGTAATTTTTAAGGTTTGGCCCTTATAATTTGTATTATAGGAGGGTTTAGGTAACTTTAGGGGTCATGATATTGTTAATATAATACCATTAAGATATTTTAATTTATGTTTAATTTGAAATTATATATAACTTAAATATTTACATGTTTATTCATCTAAACTATGTCTATTAATAATGGGTTTACATAGAGGAAACATGAAATTTTATGTAGGAAGGCATGAGGGGATGATATCCTTTCAAGTCATAAACCTAGAATGGATTGAATTGGAAAGTAGAAGTTTGTTGTAGTGATGGAACAATTGAAACGAACTATAAATGGTGGTAGTATCAATTCGAGATAAAAATCTTGATCACTATAGAGGAATATTTCCATAGTGGATCATTTTATAAAACAACTCCCTCTAGCATTTAGTGGATCATCTAAACCTATAATAGTTGAAGGATGGATTAAATCATTTGAGAAGATATTTTAATTCATGGTTTTTTAAGAGCATATGTCACATATATGGTTTCATTTTTAGGTATTCTTTATTTTATTTTGGTCTTATATTTTTCTTATGGATTTACTAGGTGTTTTGGTGAAAAGCGGTGGTTTTGGGCTCTAAAGTATGTGGTACACGGTTGGAGAATGGTTATTAGAAACTGTGAACCAGCCTAGAGGAAATAGTGCACCCTGGACAGTGGCACTATCCCGACCGCACGACCTAGCCCATGGGTTTGTCGGATAACCATGATCTTAGGTTAGTGTCCCTATCTGAGGTGCATGGTTGACCGCATGGGTGTTCTCTCCCTCCAAGTAAATTTATCGGTCTCTTTTACCATTGGATATAGGTTCCACACAATTATAACATAGTTTGGAAAACCATACAACCTTTCTATAACTTTAAAAATGTTGAATTTTCCTTTTTTTACCTCTTCTAATTTCAACCCAAATCCACTCTTGCTCACAATATTTTGGATTATAATCCCTAATAACACATCCTCCTCCCTTTGGGATCCCCTAAACCACACTACTTTAGTAGATTTGGAATGGATCCTTCAATAACTCTCCATGTAATCCTCTACTCCCCAGTTTTCTTCCTTCTTCTTGATATCCTACTTCTTATATCTTGGGTTCTTATTTATCTAGCTAATTGGTTACCCTAAAAAGGGTTTGACCATAATTATTTGGGATTGATATTGATGGTTATGTTGTGATCTTTCCTTTATAGGGTCTCCTTGTGGTGCGATTGTGGTTTTCCACTAGTTTTTAGATGTTTCAAAGTTAAAGGTTGTTGGTTTCATGATTTAACATTATTTTATGATTTTGGTGTGATTTCTATAGTATCAAAATGTGTTCTATGAATTGTTTGAGTGGTGAAAACAGGTTTTAAAATGGTTTTCGTGTGTCTAATTGTTTTAAAGGTGTTTTATATTATTAAATGTGGTGTTTTTACATGTGTGTTTTTAGTGTTGGATGTGCGTATGTGTAAGATATGGTTCATGTGGTATATGAAATAAAACTGAGCATAAGGGAATCCTAAGTATCTTGGTGGGCAGACTAGGTCTATCATAGTTGGTGTCCCGGTAGGTTCGAGGCCTGGTTCTCCTTGAAATCTTGATACTATAACACTAACTAAACATATTATGATGATTAGATACCACCAGACCTTGGGATGCGAATCCCCTCTAGTGGGTCATGCACGAGGACGCCATGAGTTTTGGTTCATTTTATATTTATCGTCAAGGTATGAGGATCTTGGGACCCCACTAACCCTGGTGACTTCAGGATTACTCGTGGTGGTCATGTGATGTTATCTTTATCATTCATCTTGTTGTTGTGTTTACTTTCTATTTTAATTTCAAAACATGTTTTCTTCCTTTTTCTTAAAAACTATCATGTTGATTTGTCTTATGATATTATACTAGGGAATCTCTTTTGGTGGTATCATTATGGTAATTGGATCACACCCTACATACACCCATGATTTCATGTAGACCTTGTTATTTTTGACCCAGGTAATGTCAAGATGTTATGTGGTGTTGATAATAGATTTGGTTTCTAGTGTTCCTATCTTCCAAGTGTTGGTGGAGGTGTAATGAAGGGTTTTATCCATCTTGTTTCATGTATTTTTAGTTGTGTAGTGTTTTTTTCCTCCTTTTTGGAATTTTGATTTTTGGTTAAAATCGTAAACTATTTCATTGTGATAGTTTTATTTGTTTTGGTTATATTTATTGGTTATTACTTGATGTATGATTCATATGGGTTTTTTATGGTTGATTATTTTGGGTGAAATCATTCCTAAACTATTATGTTTTATGCCCAATCACTGATTTCCAGCTCTTGGGGATTGGGAACACCCTTTGAACCTTACCACAGGACAGTTCAAGTTTCAGGTTGGATGGAATCTTGGATTGGTTCATGTAAAATTGGTATTATAGAAAGTTTTTACTTTTCTTTGGGTCACGATATTTGTGATATTCTATATAGATAGAAGCTAGGACTGTTAAGGATTGAGGTTCTAGTTTCATGTAGGGTGTCTGGACAACACACCTCATAACAAGAATTGGGTCACCTTGGGATGTTTAGGATTTGGTTTAACTCCTATTTTGGGTGATATGTATAGGCTGAAGACTATGCATATACATAGAGTTGGGTGGAGTGGTTTATCTTGTTATTGTGCTTGTTATGGTTTCTCCTTAATTTATAAAAGTTTTTGAAGTTTGTGGTTATTAAAAAAATTATGGATATGAGTTGATGGTTATTGAATCATGCCTCCTATGCGACATAATGTGAAACCGTGAGTAGAGGCTAGAGAGATTACTCCCTCACCATTTGATCAAAGACTAGTGGAATCAGTGGTTTGGGGTGTCTGAGAATTGGATCAGTGAGCAGTCTCTGGTACTTCTCATTCAAAGGAAGCCAAACAAGGTCCGAGAAATTACAAGGCTCAAGAGTTCCTCAAGAACAAGACACATTCCTTTCAAGGAAGCATGAACTCTCAGGAAGATGATGATTGGATTGAAAAAATAAAAAGGATATTTGGGTTCCTTAATACTCCTAAGGTATTTAATGTGAAGTGTGCTTTGTTCTTATTGGTAAGTCCCAGTCGAAGGTGGTGGGACTTAGTGGTTCAGGCTGGGAAGAATGAGAAGATAGGTTTAAAGGACTTCAAGTTAATATTTAATTAGTAGTATTGGCCTGATAACTTGTCCTTCGCCAAGATCCAGATGTTTATAGATCTCCATCAATGGGATCAGGCCATGATGGAGTATGTCAACTACTTCGATGAGTTAGTTTGGTTCACACCTGAGGTGGTTTCAATGAGAACCTAAAGTATCAAAAGTTTGAAATGCAGTTATTCCTCGACATTCGGTCCCATGTAATTTTATTTATGCTCAAAAATTATGCTAAGTGGGTCAATCGATTCCTGATGGAAGAGATCTATTAAAGTTACAAGTATAGTGTTTTTAGAGTGGATTCAGCAGTGGTCTAGAGTAGTGGTGGTTCATTGGAAAAGAAGAGATATAATGACGAACAAAAAAAGAGGGTAGGTGGTATCTAAGAACATCCTTCCAGATCATCTTCATCTACGGATTTGGATGTTGGGTTAATCATATGCCATTAGTTTGGAAGGAAAGGGAATATAAATTCAATGTTTCCATCCCCACCAAGACTATTCCATTAGTGTGGACTTATGGGGAACTTGCAGCGGTTTTTTAAAGTTACATGCCATTACCAGGGTGGTGTAGGTTCCACAACCTCTAGGGGAATGTCATCCCATTCCAGACTACCCCTGACAGTGGGTTATCAGTTTAGAGGTCATGGAGGTAGGGCTGGATCTACTACTATACATAGTCATATTAAAGAAGAGTCATGGGTTAGTAGTCATTATTAGGCCTAGGTAGAGAAGTATCACTTGTATTCCATGGATAAAGTTTTAGTGGAATCAGATGCAGGGTCTGCAACAGTTTTATTTATAGTCCTTATTAAGTTGTCCATAGATGTTTCCTTATTTGATACAGGTGCTTTTAACTCCTTTTTCTAATCCAATATTGTGTATTTTTTAAAAATTTCAACTGATCTCATGCCTTATGTGAGGAGTTAGTAACTCCACTTTGTAAGAAAAGAGAGCAAGGTTTCAGGTGTCCATAATGTACTATCACCTTGTCAAGGGTAGAGGTGGGGAGGGATTTCTTGATTCTAGAGATGGATCATTTTGATGTGATCCTCATTATGGATTGGATAGTGTGTTTCAAGTTGTACATTGATTATTATCATCAGTGAGTGGTCTTCATGGAATCCGATGGGAGCACTCAGTACATTCAAGGAGAATGGGATCCTTAGTCACGACATGTTGGACCAGCACTTTTGGATTTGGGAAATCTTGTTTTCAAGGTATCAACACTCATGTTGGAGGATGATGGAAGATTTTATGAGTATGGATTACCTCTTATAGTGGATGAGTTTCCAGAGGTGTTTCCCGGTGATTTATTAATATTTCCTTCAGAGCAAGATGCGGAGTTCACCATTGATTTATTAATGGGAAAAAAATCCTATATATATTCCCTCATATCATATAGCCCCCATCGATTTGAGGGAATTAAAGATACAATTGGACAATTTAGAATCAAAAGGATTCATTTTCCCAAGCGTCTCAACTTGTACAACCCCAGTTCCATTCATAAAGAAAGTGGATAGATCTCTCTAGTTTTGTATCAATTTTCAGAATCATAATAAGGTAATGATCAAGAATAAATACTAATTTTCCCATATTGATGGACTCTCTGGTTAGATCAAGGGTTCAAGGTGGTTCTCAAATATTTACTTGTGTTCTGGGTATCAACAGGTTAGAGTTAGAGAGGTAGATGTCCTAAAAATAGCCTTCTAAAAAAGGTATAACCACTTTGAGTATTTTCTCATGTTGTTTGGGTGGAAAAATTATTTGAATATATTCATGGAAGTTATGAATAGGGTGTTTCATAAGTACCTTTATTCTTTTATCGTGGTGTTTGTTGACGACATCCTGGAATACTATGGAACTGAAGAAGAACACAAGTCACACTTGAGGGTTGTGCTTGGCACTCTTAGAGATCACCATCTCAATGCTAAGATCTCTAAGTGTACCACATGAATTAGGGAGGTAACGTTTTGGGGACATGTGGTTTATGAATTTGAGGTTTTAGTGGACCTTTAGAAGATCCGTGCAGTAATTTCATGGGAGTAGTTGAGTAAAATCTTTGAGATGAGGATCTTTTTGGGCCTAGTGGGGTATTACAGGCGATTTTTAAGATATTTCTCTCAACTTTTATCACCCATGAATGTTCTTACCCAAAAATGGGTAAGGTTTGAGTGAAGCCCAGAATGTCATGCATCCATTAAAGAACTGAAGCATCATTTGACTACAGCCCCTGTCTTGATCTTTCCAGAATCTGAAAATGGATATGTGGTTTTTTGATACCTCAGGAATGGTTCTTGGGTGTGTATTAATGTAGGATGAGAACATAGTGGAATATGGTTCTAACCAACTCTAAACACATGAGAAGAAAAACCAATCCCATGACCTAGAATTAGGTGAAGTGATGCATGCCTTGAATAGATGGCAGGATTACCTATTTGGGGAGAAATTTATAGTCTTCTCATATCATAAGATCTTGGCCTATATTTTCTCTCAAAAGAATTTGAATATGGGGTAGAATCAA
Organism: Viscum album; assembly: GCA_963277665.1. Lineage (NCBI taxonomy): Eukaryota > Viridiplantae > Streptophyta > Magnoliopsida > Santalales > Viscaceae > Viscum > Viscum album. The sequence continues at coordinate 1,662,742,097 of OY728143.1, read as the reverse complement.
CGGGTTGAGTACCTTCAGGGGCTCTATTTTTATATCGTATATACCCTAGGAAAATATAATTTGGTAGAATATGATTTGTGTAAGAAAATATCAGTGTAAGAATTTTGGAAGACCTGTAATGAGTGGAATATGATGGGGGTTTATGCCAAGATGAATCTAGAATCTAAGGAGAACAGTGAAGGCACATTCTTGGAAAGTTTTCAATAAATTCCCTCCATTATGAAGTTAATTCAGAAAGTGAATCATGTCTATGAGTGTTTTTCAGTGGGGTATATATTTTCTAAATGGTGAAGAGGTTCCCAGTGAGTGGTTATTGTCTCCTAAGGAAGTTTTGTGTTTCAAGGGATACCTTGTGGTGTCATTGTACTTAATAAAGGTGTTGATATAAGATAGACACAAATCTCAAGGGTCTATTCATCCTGAGATCACCAATTTGTATTATGACGTGTGTTGTCAATTTTGGTGGCTAGGTACGAGACAAGATATAACTGACTTTGTATATAGTTTTTATACTTTTTAGTAGGATAAAGTCAATCACTAGAGGCCCTTCAGTTTTCTCCAGGCACTACCCATTCCTACCTGGAAATGGGATGAGGTCTCCATGGTTTTTATCACTGGGTTACCTTTTATTCCCTAGGTAAGGAATATGATTTGGGTGGTGATTGACCGTATGACCAAATAATCTCATTTAATTCTGATCAAGGACTCGACCAAAGTGAATGAGATACGTCAATTATATATTCATAAGATAGTGAGGCTTCATGGTGTTCTGTAAGATATCATTTTAGAGAGGGACCCCCAGTTTACCTACTTGTTCTAGGAAGGCCTTCAGAAGGCAATGGGGTTCCAGATCAGTCTCAGTATGGTATACCATCCTAAAATGGTTGTCATACATAAAAGGATAATTAGATCTTGGAATACATGCTTTGGGAATATGTGTCAAATTTCAAAGGCTCATGGGATAATGATTTTGGATTTTTTTAATTTGTATATATCAATAGTTACCAATCCTTAATAAAAATAGATCCCTTGGAGTCACTTTATGGTCAGCTGTATCAGCCACCTCTGTGTTGGACAGAGGTGGGTGAGACCTCATTGTTGGGACCAAGAATTATATAGGAAACAACTGATAAAGTACATTTGATTAGGTAGTGTTTTTTGATGGTGTAGATAAATCATAAGACTTATATAGATTAGCCACACCAAGCCTTGGAATTATCATTTGGTGATCATGTGTTTCTAAAGGTTCCCTCTCTCTTGGTTCATTATCGTCTTGGTAAGAAAGGGAAGCTGACTTCAAGGTACATCATACTTTTTGAGGTTATCAATAGATTTGGTAAAGAGGCATACCAGTTAGCTTTAACCTCTTATTTGACATCAATTCAGGACATGTTCCATTTCTCATGGTTGAAGAAGTATAATTCAGACACATATCATGTTCTAAATTTGGAGGAATTGGGGTTGGAACCAGATTTTTTTGTGTTTGAGAAACCTGTATAAATTATGGATTCCCATGATAAATTTATTCAAGGGAAGTCCATGTTGTTAGTTTGGATCCTTTGTTAGAATGATAATGATGAACATGAGACATGGGAGTGGAAGTCTTGGGTAGAGTGGTATTACCCATTTTTTTCTCTGATCAGACCTTAGTTTGACTTTCTGAGGGTGGAAAATTTTCATGGGGGAGACTTGTCACATCTATGGTTTCATATTGAGGTATTATTTATTTTATTTTGGTCTTATATTTTTATCTTTTATTTCTTGGGTGTTTTAGTGAAAAGTGGTGGTTTTCAGGCTTGAAAGATGGTGGCGCGTGGTTGATGCATAGTTAGTAGAAATTGTGTGTCTGCCTAGTGGAAATTGTGCACCTTGTAAAATGGAATTTTCCAGGCTATACAGCCTACTATCCAGGTGTACTAACTAACTATGTGCCCAGTTCACTGGCCCTATCTGAGGTACACAGTCAACTGCACGAGAGTGCACCCCCTTTAGTTAAACTGTCCAGCCTCTTTTCCCTTTAGATAGAGGTGTCACACAATTGGTGCTCAGTTTGGAAAAGTGTGCGTCCAAACTGTGCAACTATCCCAAAACATTAAAAATGTTTAATTTTAATTTTTCCATCTTCAAATTTAACCCCAAATCCACCCTTTCTCACCCCATTTTGGATTCTCAATCCTAGGTGTGCCTCCCCCTCCCTCTTGGATCCTTGTACCTCATTTCCTTGGTGGATTTGGTGTGGATGCTTCAAGAAGTCTCCAAGTAATCCTCTACTCCCTTGTTTTATTACTTTTTCTGGGTCCCTTGATCCTTCCCTATTTGGTTATTCTTTCTCTAATGGATTAGTTTCCCTAAATAGGGTCCAACCTTGATTCTTTAGGATTGATCTTGATGGTTATGCTATGCTCTGGCCTTTATAAGGTCACCTTGTGGTGATGTTGGGGTTTTCCACCAATTTCTGGAATTTTCCATGTTAAACATAGGTGGTTATATGATTTAACATTTTTTATGATTTTTTTGTTCTTTCTATGGTTTCTAAATAGATTCTATGAATTTTTTGAGTGGTGAAAAAACATGTTTTAAAATGGTTTTGGTGTGCATAAGGGCTTTAAAGGAGTTTTTTCAATTGAATATAGTGGCTTTCTAGGTATGTTTTTATTGTTGTATGTTTTTATGTGTAAGAGGTGGGTCATGTTACATAGTGAATAAAATTGAGTATAAGGGAATCCTAGGTATATAGATGGGAATAATAAGTCTAGTATGCTAGGTGTTCTGACAAGGCTAAGGCCAGGTTCACCTATAAATATTGATGCTACAACACTAACTAAACATATTTTGATGATTAGAGACCACTAGATCTTGTGATGTGATTACCCTCTAGTAGCTTATGCATGAGGATGTTATAGGTTTTGGTTTGTATGTATTCATCACCAAGGTATGGGGATCCTAGGACCCCACTAACCCTAGTGCCTTAGGGATTACCCCTGGGGCTTATGTGATTTTATTCGTATCATTTAGTTTTTTGTTTTGTTTAATTTACATTTTAGTTTCAAATCATGTTTTCATTAAAATTATTTCTTTCTTTTTCATGAAAACTAGCATGTTGATTTGTCTTATGTTGTTATAACATGGAATCTCTTTTGGTGGTAACTTTTTGGGCATTGTCTCACACCCAACATACACCCATGGGTGTGTGTAGACCTTGTTATGTTTGACACAAGTAAAGGAAAGATGTTCGGTGGTGTCCATGGCAGATCTTATTACTAGTGTTCCTATTTTATATGTGTTGGTGGAGGTGGAATGAGGGTGTTGGACCTCTTGTTTCATGGATTTTTATTTGTGTGGTGTTTTCCCCTACCCATTTTGGTGTTTTGGTTTTTGGTTAAAATTGTAAAGTATTTAACTATGATAATTGTATTTCATTTGGATGGAATCCTGGCTTGGTTCATGACAACATCAAAAGGTAACACTTTTTATTTTTTATTTTGAAGGTGAAGTCGACCAGTGGTGGTCAATGATTTATAATATTAGATAAATATAAGAGTTTTATGCCAAGGAATGGGATGAATTTAATAATATTTTCCTTGATAAATATTTTCATAAATATATTCAACTTATTATGGAAAAACAATTATTAGAATTGAGAAAAAATGAGGAAGATTTTGTGGAAAAATATTAAGAAAACTTTACCTGATTGGAATGGTAAATCCTAAATTTTTTTGGGTTGTGATAGTAAAATTAATAAGTTTTACTTAGGATTGAAACCAAGATAGTAAAGAGAATTATCTTCTCATGAATTCAAAATTTATGAGAATTTTTTTTGATTTGTCGAAAAGGTAAAAATAAAGTTTATTAATGATCTTGTATCCCATGAAAATAATAAGAATAAAAGTTCTAGATGGTAGTAATTAGGGAAGTATCCATCAAATAAATCTAGATGTAATAAAATCAAGTTCGTATCTTGTTATAAGTGTGGTAAAAAGAATCCTTCTAAATCCCTTAAAAAATATTTTGAGTGTTTCTCATGTGGAAAGTTTGGAAATGTGTCTTATAAATGCAAGGAAAATGACCAGAAAAATAATGTAAATGTGACAGTAATATTTTTTAATTGTAATGAATTGGGTTATTATGCCAACATGTGTCTAAAGATAGTTTCTCAGGGTGGAAACCATCAAGACAAAAAACAATGTGGAAAAATCATTTTTTACTACTATGGTTGAAGTTGGGTCAACAAATGAAGTGGTGAAATGTATGTTACTTGTTTATTAAAATTATAAATATTATTTTTTTGACTCAGGATCATCATATTCATTCATTTCTGATAAATTTTCAAGTAAAATGGGAATATAACCTCATGAAAATATGATATAACTTTTGGTGAAAACTCCAAGTAGAAACATTAAAGAAACCAAGATTTATAGGTATCTTCCAATTATTATTATTAGGATAGTATTTCCTACAAATCTTGTGGAGATTACCATATTAGGGTTTTTTTTATCATTTTGGTTAGGGATTTTCTTCTATTTTATCATGCTAATATAGATTTTAGATCAAATAAAGTTTTATTCAATTATTTAATATCTTTTGTAACCTACCAAGAAGATGATAAATTGATTAGAGATAGAATTTAAAGATACCTAGATCATGTTTTTGAAAATAAATAAATGAATAAAATATGTGATACATAAATAGTAAATGAATATGAGGATGTATTTCCAAATGATGTTCCCGGTATAATTCCATATTAGGAGATTGAATTTACTATTGACATGGAGCTTGATACTAAGTGTATTTCATAACCCCCTTATCAAATGTATTAAGTAGAAAATTTTTAATTGAAAAATATTTTACAAGAGTTCCTAGATATAGGTTTCATTCATCCTATCACTTCACCTTGGGGTTCTATAGTTTTATTTGTTAAAAATAAAGATGGTTTAGTGAGAATTTTTATTTATTATAGAGCCTTGAATGCCACCACTATCAGAAATAAGTGCCACTTTCCTCATATTGATGAATTGTTTGATCAACTATAGGGAGTTTAGTACATTATGAATATTTATCTTAAGTTGGGGTATCATCATTTGAAGGTGAATAATTGAGATATTCTAAAGATGGTTTTTTAGACATGATATAAGAATTATGATTTTGTAGTTATTCTCTTTTAGATGTATAATGCATTCAGTGTATTTATATATCTTACAAATAGAGTATTTTTTTTAAAAATATATATAATTTTTTGGTTGTTTTTATTTATGAAATATTGGTATATTCTAAAATTCATGAGGATCATTAAAGACACCTATGTAAAATTTTTTAAACCCTAAAATAAAATAAGATATATGGAAAATTTAGTAAGTCTAAACTAAGGTTATAAAAATTTATTTTCATTGACATATTATTTCTAAAGATTTATTAACTATTGACACTACTAAAATAAAAGTTATAGAATAGTGTCCAAGACCAACAAATTTCATGGCGATTTGTATTTCTCTTGGGTTAATGGGTTAGTACCAACAATTTTTGAAAATATTTCTTGATTTTATAGCCCATTTATTATGTTATCTTAAAAGTATATAAATTCATTTAGATGAAATAATGTGATGATTATTTTTAGGAACTCAAAATAAGATTTGTGAGTGATCCATTTTTTTCCTTTCACTCTAGAAATGGTGAATTTTTCATATATAATAATGCTTCTCTGAAGGGTCTTATTTGTGTCCTGATGTGGAATGATTGGGTAATTGCTTATGCTTCATAGAATCTAAAACCCCATGAGTTAATTTATCCAACACATGATCTATAATTATCTTTTGTGGTTATTAATTTAAAATTTTATAAGCATAATTTATATGTATTAAAATGTGAAAAATATAATGATAAAAAAATTAAGTATGTATTTACTCAAAAAAAGTTGAACACAATGCAGAGAAGATGGATAGAACTGATTAAGTATTATGACTGCAAGATTCATTATCATACTAGAAAAGGGAATAAATTTTTTTATTCCTTGATTTGGAAAAAAATGTTAAATTAACCATGTTATAATTGGAATATGACCCTTCAGTCAATGATTTAATGAATTTTTGTATAGAAATTGTGCATGAAAAAACTTCCTCTATTTTTTTAAGTGTCAATACCATCATATTTGATAGAATGAATTATGAAAGATCAGAAGGAGGATCATTTTTTAAAGGATAAGGTAAAATTAATTAAGAAGGGTAAGTTTCCAGAGTTTAATGTTGATAAAGAAAGTTTTATTAGATTTGGAAAAGGATTATGTGTGCCTTTTGATTCTTATTTGAAGATAGAATTATTGATTGAAGCTCATAATTCCCCATTTTTTTCATCTTGTTAGTACTAAGATGTATATAGACCTTTGGGATTATTTCTACAATAATGGAATGAAAATATATATTGCAAAATTTACCATGAAATGTTTAAATTTTCAATAGTTTAAAGTATAATGAAAATTACTAAAGGGGATTCTTCAACCTTCTTCAGTGCCAGAGTGGAAATAGAAAAATATTTCTATGGATTTTATGGTGATATTTCTAAATACATCTTGATATAATAATGCAATTTGGGTTATTGTTTTTCAATTTACTAAATCTTTTTATTTACTTTTTATTATAGGTATTGTGTCTTTAAATCATATTTCACGACTGTATCTTAAGAAGATAGGAAGGTTATATGGAGTTCCTCTCTCTATTATATCTGGCCATGATCCCTGGTTCACATCAATTTTTTTGAAAGAAATTAGAAATTTTTTGGGTGCAAAATTAAATTCTAATACATATTTTCATCCTCAATATAATGGACAATCCGGAAAAATGGTTTATTCTATAGAAGAAAGTATTGGTGCTTGTTCACTGGATTACCAAGGAAGTTGGGATCATAATATTTCATTATTTGAGTTTCCTTAAAATAATAGTCTCCATTATAGTAAAAATATGGAAGTTTTTGAGGCATTATATGGAAAGCAGTGTCAGACTCAAGAATTTTGGGATGAAGCGAGTGAAAGAAAATTGTTCAGAAAAGAATAGGTCAAAAAAATGGTTTATAAGGTGAATATAATTTAGAAACATATGAGGATGGATCAAATTAGGTAAAAAAATATTCATGGAAAATTGAAAGAAATATATTTCTTTGAATCTAGGTGAGCATGTTTTTTAAAATTATCTCCTTGGGAAATTGTTATGAATTTTGTTAAAACGGGGAATGTCACGAACCAGGCCGGTGCGTCACCCGACCCAACGCCCGACCCGGGTCCGCGACATGGCCCGAAGGGCGTTCCCGATCCCTACGGGCTGGAAACTAGTGCCGGGCATCAAGATAAACCAGTTGGGAATGGTTTGTTCCATAACAATATAAATAAACATAAACTGAACAAGAATATAAATAAAGGAAAAAATAAACTGAACAACTTGGCAGTGGAGAAAGGAAATTAAAGAAGCGATGTGACATACCTCAAGTGACCTCGTGGGTCAACGCGAAGCATAAACCACACTAGCTCCCAATAGCAACCCAAGGCTAAAACCTGCAACTGGAAAGTAGAGTAGGCATGAGCACCGAGATGCTCAGTAGAAATGCCACAATATAACCACGCCCTATTCCCTCGCCTTTAGTAATAAATACAATTATGCCAGTTTGAAAATAAGATATAATAAAATAATGTTTCTCCTTTTCAAATTCAAGTAACTAGTTTTCATTTTCAGGTAAAGCATTTTACTCCCACTACATTTTCAAAATAGGTTTCAAGCATGCATTGACATTTCAAAATGAAAAGAAACCAGTTTAGATTAAAATATGGTTTTCACAAACAAGACATCGAGTATGAAATAGTTGAAAAGAAAGTTACACCGTCAGCAGCATGACACAGATGAGCACCATGGGTAATCCCTATATGCAGCTAGAACAAGTGGGAACCTAAAGACCTCGTACCTCAGTGAAACGTGGTTTAGAAGACCACGACCCTCATAAAACGTGGCTTAGAAGGCCACGACCCTCAGAAAATGTGTCTTAGAAGACCAAGACCCTAAGAAATTCATATGTTTAGTTAGTGTTGTTGCATCAATCCTGCTAGAAAAACCGGGACGAACCTCTGTCGTGTCATCTAGCATACTAGTCCTGGTCACCCACCTCGATACCCAAGTTTCCCATTGTTCTCTATTTCAAGTGGTGGTGAGTTTTCTTTATCAAGCAAACATATATGTACATAACACTTTATTTTTCTAAAACTCATTCAACATCTCACCACCACTCTCCCTCTTTGAGTGCAATCCCCCTATTTCACGTCACATAGTGCATAAACATCAAATTGGGCACATGATAACACATTCAACTTAAAAAAAATCATTTTTATAAAACCAAGGGGGGTGTGCCTCAAGAGAGGTTTTTCTTTTTCGTAAAACATTTTTAAGATGCCAAACAGGCTTAATTACATAAAGGGAACACTTTTTACAATCAAACGGACAAAAGGCCAAATACCTTGGAAATACACCTTACCAATTCAAAACCACTTAAGAAATCAATTTTCAAGAAAAGTCACTTAAGACCAACATCATTTGAAATACATTTCAATTTCCAAAACAAGGGCATAATAGTTTCTAGCAACTGCAAACAGATTCCATTGAATGTGTATATAGCATAGTGTAAAACATATTTTTAAAAAAATCAAGAAATTTCGAATTTCAAACTAAAAGCATAGGCATAGGGGACCTACCTCAAACGTGTCGTTATCTGTCGATGGCCACTCGAACCGACACTAGGAACATACACGCACATGCATTTATACATATATATATACGCACCCCTAGCTACATTGCACATATTTCCCGCACCATGAGGGAATATGTACAAAGAGGGCATATATATATATATATATATATGCCTTACCATATGCATGTACGTGTAGGTGTTCCTGACACCCGCAACTTGAAACCATCGTTGCGAGGTCCAACGTACTACACAAATAATTTAATAAAACAACTTAACACTTTAACAATCTACAAAACATTTCAAAATAAAGCATCAAGGGTTTGGACTAAAATAAAAACATTCAAACACCCTTTTAAAAACCAAACGCGCCAAGATGCAACATCGAAACACCAACTGCAGCCTACAGACGTTATAATAGACGAACTGCATAGTTAAAAAAACTGATAAACAATTCAGTATGGGTTTTTTCCACAGAAAAGTTTCATGCATAATGCCTAAAAACAGTACTAGAAAAAGCAAACACACTCAACCCTCAAGAAGAACTAGATTCACATCTTTAATGTCTTTAAATAAATCAATTCCAGAATTCATAAAACAACCATGAATAATGCAACAAAGGACATACCTCAAAAACACCCAAATCCCTTTTCTTTTTAAAAATCAAAAGCACACTAAAACCTTTCGAAACATCATTCGCATCACTTGCACCATGAAATTAGTCATTTGTATAATTTATAAAACAATAACAAGGTTCACAACAACACCATACCGAAACATAATCCACAGATATTGCATGATCTAATAAACAAACGCACACTAAAAACCTTTCCAAACATCATTTACATCATGTACATAATCCGAATAACCAATTTCACGATTTATAAATTGACGTCAAACAACATGAAAAGAGTTAAACCTAAAAAGTACTCAATTTTTTTTCAAAATGGTACTTTAAATTCAAATGCATATGAAATATTTTTAAAAACACACTTCGCACCTCACCTATTAATCATGTAACACATTAAATTAACCAAGTAAGAAAAATAATAAGCCAAATACTGATTATACTTGGAAACACCATCCTTTGATGCCAAACCCCCCCGCATTTCGATGTGAAACTTAAATTGCACTATATTCGCACCATAAGAGACCAAATATGAACCCTAGATCAAGAGATCGAACAAAAAACATGGAAAACAAACCCCAAATGAAAATGAACTAAAACCCCAACTAAGAGGGGAAAAAACTTACCGAAGGGGGAGTCATCGAGGGAGGAGGAAGCCGGCGGGATTTCGGTCGCCGGAGGAGGGAGGCGCGCCGTGAAGAAGGGCGCTCGGCCGGAGGTCTGGGAGGAGAGGGAGTTTGTGTCGCACAAGCAGAGGAGGGGGAAGCTTGGCCGCGCGTGGGAGGAGGCTCGACCGCGCACGAGGGAGTCGTCGTCGGAGGGAGGGAGGCGCACCGGCGGCTTCGGCTGGAGGGGGAGAAGAGTGGGAGAAGGAGGGTGGGGGGGGGGTAGCATGTGCGGCATGATATAGGGAGAGGGGGAGAGTAGAGTGACGCAACAAAAGGGGGGAGGAAGAGAGAAAAGAGATAAAGGAGAGAAAAAAAATAAAGAGAAAAGAGGAGGAAAAAAAGAAAAAAAAAGAAAAAAAAGAAAAAAGAAAGAAAAAAGAAAATAAAAAAAATAATATTAATATTAATACTCATAATAACTTAATAAAAATTATAATAAACTTAATAATAATAATATTATTAACCATAATAATCATATTATTAATAGTAAAAAAAATCCATTTATTTTATTTTTCTTCATTTTGATTTTAACTTCATAAATTTTTAAACTTTAAGAAACCAAAAGGCAAATAACAATAAATAAATAAATAAAAACAACCATGACCGCAAGACACCGGGTCAGGGTGTGACAATTCTCCTCACCATAAAAACTTTCTGCCCCCAGAAAGTCACCCATCCAAACGAGGAATCAAACTTGAGTTTGAAATTGAACCAGGCCAACAAAATAACGAACTCGATACGACTTTTCACTCCATCAGTCACACCCGACCAACTCTGAGGGGAACTGAGAAGAGAAGAACCATCAGGAAAAGAGGATGGTTCTCCCCACCACAAGAACCTGACTAGAACAACCGACATTGAGACTGTTAGTATGGGCTAACTCTGGAACTGCTAACTTGATCCAAGAGGGAACCGCCACATAGGCCAAACCTTGAAGAACTGACTAGCTTAAGCCAATTAGCACAGAACAATATGAGAAACCCAGCACAAACCGGCCCATGAACTATCTGCATAAACCAGACCCCCCACCACATGGGGTCATCGACAAAAGACCCCAAACCGAGTAGTGGACCTAACCCCTATTCATTATCTCCCAAGACGCACGTGTCTCCAAGACCAGCACATCCTAAAACAAGAACGAGTCACCAGTGGAGCTAGACACATGAGAGAGATAATCATCTTGAGACTCATAGCCATAAAGAGACAACTCCAAGGCTCATATTTGAGGAGGCACAACTACTGGAATTTCAAGAAAACAAGATCACCATTCCTTTTTACAACCACAATGGAGTATTCAAAGAACAAATACCGCAACGATAAAAAGAGACCTTTGTGCCTCTTACCGCAAAACAGAACCTTCAAAGATGGGGAAGCATGAACCAAGAAATTTAAACCATCCCTATTTTATCACTAGGGACAAAAGTTAGACCAATGTGACCTACACCCAATGATTCCTGACTGCGTGAAAGGCTTCACTCCGAGACCTGTGGCTGGAGCTCTGATGTCTTGAAGAATCTGCTGCCCCACAGTCAGGAGCTGACATCCTTAGGTCGAGACTCTGGTTGAAGATGCCGCTAGTGTAACCCCTCCAATTATCCCAAATGGCCACACTGACGGCAGGCCTTTAGAGGATGATGACAAGGAGGCTTAAAGTACCCAAACTGAGCACACTAGAAGAAAACAAGGGGGTGGTCCAACTAATAGGAGATGGAATTGACAAGAAGACTTATCTGAGACAGGTTCCTCTAATTCGCTCTCATAACCGGATGGGGAACCTTCCCAAACACTAGAAAGAAATGGTCCTGGAACCCTGGATGAAGACCCCACACAAGAGAAACTTTAACGGATTCCACGACCCTACCTCTGGAGAAAATGGAATCAACCCCTTGGCATGTACCACGTAGGCCTTCACTGCTCGTTGGCCTTACTCGACACCCACTAGTTCTGCCACTTTCCTCGCCTTAACTTCCTTGGGTATAAACCATCTGATGAGAGTCTTCTTAACACCTTCCAAGACATACCATCATGCAAAGATGCTAGGATTATTTCCTCCACCAATCCAAAGTTGCACCTTCAAACGAACTCAAACCAACACGGACTCTCATAGTTTTGGGAGTTTCCAATAACCTGGAAACACCAACGATTTCACCAAGCCAGTCCGCTACCTTCGATAGATCACAATCACCACGGAATATGGACAACGACTGAAAAGAATTCAATTCCATCACTCTGCTAAGAGTCTGGATAGAACAAACAACTATAAGAGACCCATTAGAACCCTTTGGGACTTTTCTGGGTGGCATACTCAAAAACAAAAGGCACAAAGCCAAATCAAAACTCCACACCTCAATCACAAGCTAAAACTCAAACTCAAATCACTATCCCAACCACAATTCAGTATGTCAAAACCAAGAACCCACGAACAAAGAACACCCAACACGAAAAGAGAACGCTAAACAATTGCTCACTCACTTTTCAAAACATTTAAATTACCTTTTAGAAAACCTTTTTTTCAGCAAACAAATCAACTTAAATATCCACCATTGGTATCCCATGAAGTCTCACACATACATATCCCTGTGCTAGCTCAAGAACCCATCCACTCACATCACCAATTTCTCCACTTGCCACATGTGCACCTCAATGTATGTGATCACTCATAGGAATACCAAGGGTCAATTAAAGACACTTCTCATTTCCAAAACAGACCATTCAGCACAAATCACAAATTCCCAACCAATTTTGTGAAGGCAACTTATCATTAAAGCAATACATTTCCAATTTCCAAAACACTTTCCAATTCACATTCCAAAAAGTGTTACTGAGATCCCAAAAAAAATTCCAAAACTCCTCCCATTTTACCTTTTTGAAACCACACATTCGTTAAAAGAAAACAATTTCCATTTCAAAACCACTTTTCCACTCTAACACCACATTCCCATTTGAAAACAACTTCACAAAAATCCATTTTCATTTTTGATATATACTCACACTAACCAAAATGAAGGTCAAACATAACTCACATCAAAATTTCAAAAAATAAGGGACTAGTGGCTATGCCAACCCGGTAACATGGCATAGAAAACCATGCTCCGAGCGGGCTTCCACCACAGGAAGTATCTTGAACCATGTACTCGGGCTGTACATGGGTCGCTACTCCATGCAAGTATGCCGTGTAACACTGGCTCACTTCCTTGGTCATCCCTCATCCACACATACCAATCCAAAGAATAAAATTCAAATCACGGACTACCCCTAGAAACTCGAGTCTCGGGATGGGCAAGGGTTCATGACGTCCTTCCCACACCTACCTCTCGAGTCCCTACACACCTAATCACCAAGCTAATTGACACCCCAAATAACAAGGGAACCTCTGATACCAAATGTGACAACCGGGTCCCGGTGACAGCACAGCCACCCCGCCTTAACATGGCTATCGGGTCCGGGCCTACCAGGTACCACCAGTTGCCCCACAGACACGTGGGGCCCACCCAGGGTCCACCCACATGCCTGAACGGGTCATCTGACTAATGATAATCCCCACATTCCAACATATTTCCTTTCCAGTGTGCTTTGTCCTCACTCACACACACCCTGAGAAACTTCTCAGAAGGTCACCCATCCCGATCACTACTCCATGCCAAGCACGCTTAACTATGGAGTTCTAATCAAACAATCTCCCAAAAAGAAAGGTGCACGTTATTGACATGAGTCATATCATTTAGTCATTTAACCCTTTATCATTTGGGGATGTTACAATCACCCCCCCCCCCCTTAAGAGCACAACGCCCTCGTTGTGGACCCTACATCTCAACCCAGGCAGTGCACCGCACTTAAGGCTGGGTTCCTCCTATGATACCATTTTGTCACGAACCAGGCCGGTGCGTCATCCGACCCGGTGCCCGACCCGGGTCCGCGAAATGGCCCGAAGGGCGTTCTCGATCCCCGCGGGCTGGCAACTAGTGCCGGGCATCAAGATAAATCAGTTGGGAACGGTTTGGCCCATAACAATATAAATAAACATAAACCTAACAAGAATATAAATAAAGGAAAAATAAACTGAACAACTTGGCAGCGGAGAAAGGAAATTAAAGAAGCAATGTGACATACCTCAAGTGACCTCGTGGGTCAACACGAAGCGTAAACCACACTAGCTCCCAACAGCAACCCAAGGCTAAAACCTGCAACTGGAAAGTAGAGTAGGCATGAGCACTGAGATGCTCCATAGAAATTCCACAATATAACCACGTCCTATGCCCTCACCTTTAGTAAGAAATCCAATTATGCCAGTTTGAAAATAAGATATAATAAAATAATGTTTCTCCTTTTCAAATTCAAGTAACGAGTTTGCATTTTCAGGTAAAGCATTTTACTCCCACTACATTTTAAAAATAGGTTTCAAGCATGAATTGACATTTCAAAATGAAAAGAAACCAGTTTGGATTAAAATATGGTTTTCACAAACAAGACATCAAGTATGAAACAGCTGAAAAGAAAGTTACACCGTCAGCAGCATGACATAAATGAGCACCATGGGTAATCCCTATAGGCAGCTAGAACAAGTGGGAACCTAAAGACCTCTTACCTCAGTGAAATGTGGTTTAGAAGACCACGACCCTCAGAAAACGTGGCTTAGAAGGCCACGACCCTCAGAAAACATGGCTTAGAAGACCACGACCCTCAGAAATTCATATGTTTAGTTAGTGTTGTTTTGTCAATCCTGCTAGACAAACCGGGACAAACCTTTGCCGTGTCATCTAGCGTACTAGTCCTGGTCACCCACCTAGATACCCAGGTTTCCCATTGTGCTCTATTTCAAGTGGTGGTGAGTTTTCTTTATCAAGAAAAAATATATGTATATAACAATTTCTTTTTCTAAATCTCATTCAACATCTCACCACCGCTCTCCCTCTTTGAGCGCATTCCCCCTCTTTCATGTCACACAGTGCATAAGCATCAAATTGGGCACATGATAAAACATTCAACTTAAAAAAAATCATTTTTATAAAACCAAGGGGGGAGTGCCTCAAAAGAGGTTTTTCTTTTTCATAAAAAATTCTTAAGATGCCAAACGAAATTAATTACATAAAGGGAACACTTTTTATAATCAAACGTCCAAAGGGACAAATACCTTGGAAATAAACCTTACCAATTCAAAACCACTTAAGAAATCAATTTTTAGGAAAATTCACTTAAGACCAACGTCGTTTGAAATACATTTCAATTTCCAAAACAAGGGCATAATAGTTTCTAGCAACTTCAAACAGATTCCATAGCATGTGTATATATCATAGTGTAAAACATATTTTTAAAACAATCAAGAAATTTCGAATTTCAAACTAAAAGCATAGGCATAGGGGACCTACCTCAAACGTGTCGTTATCTGTCGATGGCCACTCGAACCGACACTAGGCGCATACACGCACATGAATTTATACATATATATATACGCACCCCTAGCTGCATTGCACATATTCCCCACTCCATGAGGGAATATGTACAAAGAGGGAATATATATATATATATATGCCTTACCCTATGCATGTACGTGTAGGTGTTCCTGACACATGAATCTTGAAACCAGCGTCGAGAGGTCCAACGCACTACACATATAATTTAATAAAACAACTTAACACTTGAACAATCTACAAATCATTTCAAAATAACGCATCAAGGGTTTGGACCAAAAGAAAAACATTCAAAACCCCTTTTAAAAACCAAACACGCCAATATGAAACACTGAAACACCAACTGCAGCCTACACACGTTATAATTGAAGAACTGCATAGTTAAAAAAAACTGATAAACAATTCAGTATGGGTTTTTTTCCACAGAAAAGTTTCATGCACAACGCTTAAAAATAGTACTAGAAAAAGCAAACGCACCCAACCCTCAAGAAGAACTAGATTCGCAGCTTTAATGTCTTTAAATAAATCAATTCCAGAAGTCATAAAACAACCATGAATAATGCAACAAAGGACATACCTCAAAAACACCCAAATCCCTTTTCTTTTTAAAAACCACAAGTATACTAAAACCTTTCGAAACATCATTCGAATCACTTGCACCATGAAATTAGTCATTTGCATAATTTATAAAACATTAACAAGGTGCACAACAACACCATACCGAAACATAATCCACAGATATTGCATGATCTAATAAAAAAACGCACACTAAAAACATTTCCAAACATCATTTGCATCACGTACATAATCCGAATAACCAATTTCACGATTTATAAATTGATGTCAAACAACATGACAAGAGTTAAACTTGAAAAGTACTCAATTTCTTTTCAAAATGGTACTTTAAATTCAAACGCATATGAAATATTTTTAAAAACACACTCCGCACCTCACCTAATAATCATGTAACACATTAAATTAACCAAGTAAGAAAAATAATAAGCCAAATACTGATTATACTCGGAAACACCAACCTTTGATGCCGAAACCCCCCGAATTTCGGTGCAAAACTTCAATTGCACTATTTTCGCACCATAAGGGACCAAATATGAACCCTAAATCAAGAGATTGAACAAAAAAACATGGAAAACAAACCCCAAATGAAAATGAACCAAAACCCTAACTAAGAGGGGAAAAAACTTCCCGGAGGGGGAGTCATCGAGGGAGGAGGAAGCCGGCGGGATTTCGGTCTCCGGAGGAGGGAGGCGCACCGTGAAGAAGGGTGCTCCGCTGGAGGTCTGGGAGGAGAGGGAGTTTGCATCACACACGTAGGGGAGGGGGAAGCTTGGCCGCGCGTGGGAGGAGGCTCGGCCGTGCATGAGTGAGTCGTCGCCGGAGGGAGGGAGGCGCGCCGGCAGCTTCGGCTGGAGGGGGAGAAGAGCGGGAGAAGGAGGGTGGGGGGTAGCGCGAGCGGCGCGATATAGGGAGAGGGGGAGAGTAGTGTGACGCAACAAGAGGGGGGAGGAAGAGAGAAAAGAGAGAAAGGAGAGAAAAAAATAAAGAGAAAAGAGGAGGAAAAAAAGAATAAAAAAGAAAAAATAAAAAATAAAATAAAACAAATAATATTAATATTAATACTCATAATAACTTAATAAAAATTATAATAAACTTAATAATAATAATATTATTAACCATAATAATCATATTATTAATAGTAAAAAAAACCATTTATTTTATTTTACTTCATTTTGATTATAATTTCATAAATTTTTAAACATTAAGAAACCAAAAGACAAATAACAAAAAAAACAACCATGACCGCAAGACACCGGGTCGGGGTGTGACAGGGAACTTAAATCTATGATTCATTGGACCATATAAAATCTTATATAAATTTGTATCGGTTTCCTATTGAGTTTTTATGACTCCAACTTTACTCCAAGATTAATTTTTTTATTAATCATTTCAAAATTGTCTTAAAATAATTTTTTAAGAATTTTCTAAGAGGTTTTATGTTTCAATGAATATTTATAAATATTAATTTTTATTGAAAATTATATTTTATTTTAAATTATTTATGAAGTCTATTTCTATTTTAGATTAGTTTTAAATTTTAATTAGTTTATTTTTTATTAAACATAATCCAATTATATTCTTTTTAATGAATTTTATATTTTAATTTGGTATAAATCATTTTTTGTACTTAAAAAAAGCATTTTTCTGAAAAAATATTTTTCATCACATTTTACTAGTTTAATTTTAAATTAAAGTCTCCTAATTATTTGTTTTGAATATTTAAAAATGGATTAAATATTTAGAATCATGAGGTCCAAATTATGTAAATACATCCTTTTTATTTTTAGTCATTATGAATAGTTATCATACTAAATTTTATTACCAAGATAAAGGTAAAATAGGTTAATTAAGGGTAAAAATAACTTGAAATGACTATAATGTTACCCTAACAGTTTTATTAATTTTATTTTATGATTATATTTAATCCATAATCATCTAAAATTCAAATATATGTCCTTTTTTTCCATATGGCCTTGTTTTTTACCTTTATAATACTATATTTAAAGAAAAGTAAGAAAAAGTGTCATTCTCTTTGTTTTATTATCTATAAATTTTTGAATTATAGATAAAAAAGAAGGTATGTTTGGTTATAAATATTAATTTTAAAGATAAATTATTATTATTTATCATTTTAATTTTTTTATAATTTTTAATAATAAAATAATTAACTTAAATGTCTATGAAACACTGATGCAGTATATATTTAATTAATAGGAAAATAAAATAATTTGTTTTAAAATGTTTTAAGTAATATCATATGAATGATTTTTTATTTTATATACTTTTTTATATAAATATTACATATTATACAGTTTTTAATGCATTATATTCTAATTCCATTTTTTCCTGTAGTTTTAAAAGTCAAATTAAATGAGTAGTTACAAAATTCACATTAATATTATTTTATAATAAATAATTTTTTATTAATTTTTTTAAAACTCCAAAAAATCATATGTTCATCCATGTTATTTTTATATGGTTTAACATATCAACTATAGTACATTTTTGGTCCAATTTTTCTTTTATAATAACTTTGTTGACCCCTGAAAAGTAAAATATTTAATACTTCAATAATTGTCAAAAAGGGTTAACATGGGTTAAAACAAAAATATAGGGGTAAAAATATAATGTAAACTTGTACAAAGTTTATTTTATGAGATTATTTTGACTCTTATTCATATTACCTTCAAATATTATCAATTTGGAGCCATTTTAATATGAAAATTCATTTATTTTATTTTAATATTTTAAGTAATTTCAAGAGTGCCCCTCTATTTTCTTATAAAAGGGAACATCCTATCTTGTTTTCTTCACACATTAAATAAATTTTCTTAGAAAATAAATTCATATATAACTTAAATATGTCCCTCCCAATGTCCTAGAGTCTTTGGTTTGATCATAAAACCAACCAAGGAAATTTTTTTGTGTAAACCTTAATAGGTTGTCTGAAGAAGAGGTATAGTTCATAACCAAGATTTTTTGTTTTAATTCATCTTCTGCATCCTAATTTTTTTTTAAGCATGATTAAATATTAAAAAATTATCTTACATATACCGATATGTTATTATCTTAATGGAATCACCTACATCTATCTCCTCTTTTATTAGATGGGAAATTATAACGTCATTCGTGTGTATGGTTAACCACCGCCTTGCAAATCAATGTAATTAATTTTCCATCACCCCTATTACATCTAGTTGTAATGATATATTTAATGTATATACATGATATTCATTAAATATATATCATTATTAAAATATAATATATCATTTACTTTCATGACTTTCCATTCACTAAAAAATGATAATGTCATTCAAGCATAAGTGTGGACTACCACCTCCACGAAGCAATGCGATTCATTTTTAATCACCACAACACATGGGTAATATATATAATTATTTTTAAATAAATAATATGTAATTTACTATATAATTATAATTATGAAATTTTAAAATAATACTTACCTTCTTTCTATAATTATCGTTGAAAATGGAATCGTTACTCATGCGTACATACAACCTACAGTCTCTCTGATTGTAGCGTAGTTCATTTTTCATAAAATCTTTAGCTGGTTTTAAAACTATAATTTTTTTGTAATAATGATACATTTTTCATGATTACTATTATATAGATGATGTAATAATGACCTATTTGACCATAGTTCACCAACCGAAGTCATTTTTGACATATGATCTGAATATAATCAAAACGTCTGATGTGAAATTAATTGATTAAGTAATTGTATATAATAATATATTAAATAAAATACAATATAATTAACTTGAAAATGTTATTAAAAAGTAAATAATTAACATAAGTTTTTTATTTATGAATATAAATAATATATGTGATAAGTCAGACTTAAGGAAATATACATTATTTTAAAAATCCTCTTTTAAGGTTCCCCTTCTGACTCTTTTTCTTCCAAGTCCATATTTATAAAATTATTTTATGGATGTATTTATATGTAAATAAAATAATTATAAAATACATTTTTGTATATTTTGACTTTCATTCAAATATTTTAAAAAGTAATCATTTAAAATATTCTTTGGACTTTATTTACGAAATACAAAAGGAATATTTTTATTTTAACATATATAGTGACAACCATTTTCCATCCACCGTAAACTTTATTTTATTTTCTTCATCCTTTATAATATTTCATGTTTCATTCAAATAAAAACACCCTTTTTTCAGGGTAATTTATTTTTAAAAATCGGTATTAAAAGGAAATTTTATTTTGATATCCGAAAGTGTTTTCCATATGGGTATAAAAGAGATTTTTACGGGTTTTATTCATGTTATAGTCCATGAACATTGTTCATGGTAACATGAAATCATGATATAACTAATGGATATAGTTAAACAAAATATAACTTATATGTTGGGTGCACGTAGATATCACTTTAATGCATTGATGGTGATTATGTTCTTAGAGAATTATGTTAGAATTCAACTATATGGTTATTCCAATTGTAAGGGTTATATAAGGGTTCTATGAAAATGAATTCCCAAGGAACCCAGATGAACTTTCTATGATTTATAATAATTTTTATGGATTTTTTTATTTCAAAAGGTATTCCAATAATCATTTTTTTAAAGGAATGATTATACCTTTTATGGTAAAAATGTATGTTTTTTGTAAAATGGTTTTCATGGGTTCTCATGTTTTCAAAGAATTCCTCACGATTATGATTTTTCTATTATGTTTTACTATGGGTTATTTTATAAAAAAAATGGGTATAAATTATATTTTCATATGTAAGTAAATAATTATTTGAGCTCAATGTTTATTATTTTAAAGTAAAATTGTCTTCTTAATCTCATGGTTTTAAAATGGACTAATAGATTTATTTCCCCTTTTTATGCCCCTTGAAAAGATTTATGTTCTCAAACAAAATTTAAAATGTTTTTCATAGTGTTTATGGATGGTTATGTGCAAAGGGAAAGTCATGTCAAAATTCATAAATATGTTTCATGAAAATAATACTTGTTTCTTTTTAAAAGTTTTATAATGTGGGAAAAATTGATATTGATCTAAAGTGCCCACTTTGTAAAATATAATTTTTTATGTATGAGTTATGAAATAATTATATAAAACTATAAATAATAAATATCTTCAGGTATATAATAAATTAAATTCTAGTTTAAAGTCACTATAGTATGTAATGTTTAATGTCGGGTCCTTATACCTATAGTAAAGGTGTGATTCCCCCTAGTGACTTACCATGATGTTCGATTTATGAAACTTTTGGTTCATTATTATGTAAGGTCCTCCATAAATTTTCCTAACTCCATTTTAATAATAATACTCAACACTACCAAAAACATTCATGTAGAATTTCATGTCAAGCCCACACACTATGTTACAAATCCACATAATGATCACAGACTTTGTAACAAAGTAATCTGATTACCACATGCCATGTATGAAATACATTCAATGGGAATTAAATAAATTTTCTAGAACATTTTCCATGTACAAAATTTTAATAATCAATATACTAACCATGTATTTCCCAAAAATGATTTTTCAACCCCTATTGATGGAAAAAAATCACCACAATAGAGTAAATGTTTGATGATTTATGGTGAAATGTTTTAGAGGCTTTCCATTACTATTCAAGTTGAAAATTAAAAGATAAATAATTTTAAATTGGGTTTTAATATAAGGAATTATATTAGTAGTTTCTAGACTAATTTTTATATTTAATCATGGGGAGGAATTATATTATCAAAATAAGATAAGGTTATCATGAAGGGGGTAAGGAGAGGAGGAGAAGCTCCTGAAGTTAAGTTTTAAAGAAAAATAGGGGAAATATTGGTAATTTTTTAAGGAATTGATGTATATACATAAGAAATAATAATAATTTATATAAAATTATACTATTTTACGCTCATTATGGAACCAAATTAGTTCCATTACTGTCTACTGGATCATATTTCTTGGGTGAACTATTTAAATCATCATGTTTTTATGTGACTTTTTATTTTATGCATGACTATTTCTTTATTACCCTATTTAAAAAATTCACCTATAGCTTAATGGAGTATGTTCGTGAATATATTTTAGTTGATTTAGTTTTTTAGAGAGGACTATGATATTATACTCTTTATAAAATGTTTGATAGCTACTCAAACAAATGATAAAAGTTTGTCTGCATTGTTAAAAATGAATTTTTTATTCATGTGTGAATAATAGGAATATTTGGATTTGATGTGAGTAAAAATGATAGGTTATTTTTTTATAAATTAAGGATAAGTAAATATAATTAAATTAGTTTCTAGTGGTTCAATTTAATGTAATATAGCTGATAATGGGTAGATTGGGTTATTGTTAAAACTTTTTAGGAAACGTATATTTTAGGAATAAGGAGACAAATTCATGTGGAATTAATCAATATTATATATTATTTTTAGATGATATTTTACATTCAATGTATATATAAATACAACTATGATTCATATATAAGATATTGTTTATTTATATTCTAGCTTAACTAGGGATATTGAAGCATCTTTGACCCACACTCATAGACCTGATGATAAAAAAACATACACTTTATACACATACTTTGATACCAACTGAGATGACCCAAAACAATAAACTTTTTTACATGATTATATATATTATCTCAATACTAAAATACACTTACATGAACTAAATGTTTAGTTTTATTTGAGATTATCTATATAAATTTCTAATTGTACATTATTTCTTCAGCGTCTCTTAAAAAATATCCATATATCCTTCCTCCTATAAATATTACTATGTTTAATTCCCTAATAAATGGGAAAAAATAAAGAGTTATCTCAAATTCTTAGTAAGGGAAAATATTATCAATAATTCACAAAGGGTTAGTTCACAAATATGTAAGAAAACATTAAAATGGGAAAGATGCATGATTAAAAAGATAATGGGATAATAAGAGTTAATCATAATAAATTATAGAACAATATATATCATTACATGGGAACATTAGACCGAAAAGGATCATCATAAAAGCATAACACATATACATGGAAATGAATCATGTGAAAATAATCATAAAATATGGAAACGTAACATCTAAATGTTTCATAAAATAGAGATATTGAATAATAATTTCATATGTAAGCATAACAAATAAATTCTTATATCGAGGATCACTACCATGAATATCACCACATAGTAGAGAGAGTCACATAGTGGATTAGGTTCAATCTCTAGTCTAAAAAACATAGTATATGGGGTCCCAAATTGGATTGGGTTCACTTTTTATTCCCATAAACATAGTTTGCAAAGTCCCATAGTGGATTTTATTCACTCCCCATTACCTTACATATAATCTAATGAGATATAAATCCTCACAAGATGAATTATAGGGCTATAAAATTTTAGTATCACCCATAATATAATGAAAACCATACATATGTGTGCCACGTGAACATGAAAACATTCTTAATTCCATCATAGATTAATTAATCAGTGAGAAAAAACCGGTTTCATGAAGGTTCCCATAAGATATTATCATAAGTTATTTAGAGAATCAAGGTTGATGGTATCCGTAGATAATATCCTTAGTGAAGAATAAAAACATTAAAGGATATTTACATAGATGAAAAAACATAATAAGAGTAATAGAAAATTAATTTAGAAAAAAAGATAAGAATAAATATCCTTTACTTTTTTGATAAATGTTATTTAAAAAAATATAATTTATAAAAAAATATTTTTTGAAAAATAATGAGAAATAAAATAAAAATAAATTTGAAAAATGATGAAAAATTCAAAACAAAACCACTTAGAGAAAACTGAATTAAATGATTTGTGAAAGAGACCATCTAGAAAATGTTAAATACGGTTCCTTTCACACTTCTATAAATAATGTAAAATATCAATTTAAAATGTACTTAATCAATCATAGAATAAGGGATAGGAACATATGATAAAAATGGACATAAAAGAGAAATATTCCTGACTAATAAATAAAAGATAATGTCAACTCCAATTATAAGCATCCTTTCGATTGCATTAGGAACAAAATAGAGTTTAAATGTTAATATCACAAGTAAAACCCATAAATATCCATATTTTATGAAAATAAAAATGGTTTTACAGATAAATTATATGCAACTTCCCTATATGAAAATTTATTTATAGATAATATTGATTTCAAAGTGATATTGGAAAATAAACACTTACGGTTTTGGTGACTTTCAATTCAAATCCCCTTAAAAGAGAGAACCTTGGATATATTTTTATATCCACTTGTTTTTCTGAAAATTATAATAAAATATATGAATGGTTTAGTATAAACACCACAAAAAATAAAAAAAAGTGGTGAATATAGAAGAGATCATTATGAGAGGAAATTAAGACAAGAAACCCTTGTAATTTTATATTTATTGAATTCAAAATCAATAAAAATATTTATGAGAAAGAAATTTAAATTAATATAAAATATATAAAATATATAATATAATTTAATTATATTATAGAATAAACCAAAATTTGAATAAAATAATCAAAGAAGAAGGTTTATGACTTTGTAGGGTCCTGAAAATTCTGCAAGGGGCAAATCCAATTACCCCAATAATTTAGAAAAGTACCGAACCGGTTTGCATACCGGCTCCCAGCAATAGTACGCGCCCGGTTCGGCGAACCTCCCTCCTACGGACGTTGTCGTTCGCGAGATGGGGGTGGATCGCCTATGCGGGCACGAACCAGGAAGACCGCCGGACATCAGGCCGGTCCACCACTGCGAGCCGCCCCCACCACGGACTGCTGTCGTTCATGGAATAGAGGCGGAGTGGTGCATGACCACGGAGCAGTCCCTCGCATCTTGATTCCAAAAATCGTTGTTTGACTGAGTCATTCGCGGGTGGGGATTCTTTCATGGGCTTCTGCAAAAAGTATCGTGCGCCATATCCTCTTCGTGACTCTATAAATATTCACCGAGGGGCACCAAAAAATGAGGAGAGGAAGGACGGGTGAAAACCCGTGGGGAGATGCTGGAGAAATCGCTCCCAGTGGTAAAAGTTCTGCAACCATCTGCATACCCCATATCGTCCGCGGATACACTCTTCCGCGTAGAGGAGAAACCAAACCACAAACCACATGCGGCCAGCTCCTCTGCGGCCATCCCTTAGCGGAAATTCCCTTCGTGGATTGTCCCCCCGCGGCCACCCCCTCCACGGACCAGTTTCGTTCATGAAATGGAGGTGGGAATCCCTCCACGGGCGGGAAGTAGGACAGGCGCCAACCCCTCTGCAGACGCCCTTCACGACCATCCTTCGCGGACAACCTCCATCGCGGAAGACCATCCTTCGCGGACGGCCATCCTTCGCGGCCTACTCCTTCGCGGCCATCTCCTCCACGGACACGCTTCGCAGACAACCAAACCGCAAACCATGTGCGGCTAGTCCC
This sequence comes from Viscum album, assembly GCA_963277665.1. Taxonomy (NCBI): domain Eukaryota; kingdom Viridiplantae; phylum Streptophyta; class Magnoliopsida; order Santalales; family Viscaceae; genus Viscum; species Viscum album. The sequence continues at coordinate 1,662,716,693 of OY728143.1, read as the reverse complement.
TTTTGGCCAGTCCTTTGCAGACGACTCCTCTGCGGACAGTCCCTCGTGGCCGGCTTCTCGTAGCTAGCTCCTATGCGGCCCGCCCCATGCGTAAAACCCCATGCACTCGCTGGTCCATACCACAGGGGTTGTGCCCCCGCACCCCTTCTCGGGTTCAGTGCCAGGCTGCAGTCCCCGCCCTCCGGGCCGGTCCCTTCACTACCATCACTGACCCCCATGAAAAAATGGAGAGTCACACCGTGAACTTTTCGGGCCTGGTCAACAGTGTTTTCCATTGCATCCTTATGCCGCCCCAACATCCATCCTATACATTCCATGAGTCGAGATACTCCTCATGACTCTCCTATAACCCCATTTCCTAGCTCCTTTTGCTAGGTTCATCCAGAAAGGGCCGCCTTTGCGGAAGTCCCACACCAACCATTTCTAGGTCTCTCCAACCTAGTCGTCCTCACCACATGACGTTAAACTGTATGGCCCTCGTCCTATCCATATGAAATTAAACTATACGGAAATAGTCCTCTCTACATGACTATAGAATTTAGAATTCCCTATCACTAAATAATTGAATTCCTCTTTCTCCAAACAAGAGATCCCTTATTCTCCAAGCATAAGATGCCTCATTCCATGTTTACAGTGGCATAATCTCAAGAGAGCCAGAATCCATTCAAACATTCCATCACTCCACCCCATTCTTTGTGTGTCCTTAATTAGGATCTCCATCCTCTTTCATGTCTAAAGGGACCCCCTAATGGACTAGCCTCAAACCACATCAGCTCACCTACTGTCCTAGGCCAACGTCTCGAAAGACTTTGGGAAACACTTCGAGTCTGGTCTTGTGTTTAGAACACGGTCAGCAGTCGACCCTCATTTGTTCATCCCCATTTCAGGCTAACATGATGTGAACACTGTGTTTCAAACATGGCAAGCAGTTATCCTCCATCACCATGCCACCCTCATTGTGTTCCGAATTTCAAGCATGTAATTCACACTTTTCATCTCCCTTAGTTTGGACTGATCCCAACACCCTTGGTGTTATCCCACTTGTGCACTTCCGCATAGGTGTTGGACCCCATTATATTCCTAAACCCACCAATGGGTTGGGATGTCCTCATGGCCAGACATGAGGAAGAAACCATGGGCGTCCATCCCGGAGTAAGACCCGACTTTATGGGCCACCCTCATGCGTAAGCCCCACTCCACTTCTCACAGACGCACTGTTCACGACGTGACCGTCTGGTCCCTCCTGCCTCTTGTTTCTCACACCGAGCATGAATCACATGGGCTTTGAGTAAGAATCGACCATGACATCCTCCTATGGGCCTCCTCAGAGTGTAAGACTCAATCCATCACCATGGGCCTCCTCAGAGTGTAAGCCCCAATCTATCACCATGGGCCTTCTCAGAGTGTAAGCCCCAATCCATCACCATGGGCCTCCTCAGAGTGTAAGCCCCAATCCATCACCATGGGCCTCCTCATAGTGTAAGCCCCAATCCATCAACATGGGCCTCCTCAGAGTGTAAGTCCCAATCTAACTTTATGGGCCCCCCTCATTTGTAATCCCCACTCCACTTCTCACGAACACACCTTTCGCGACGTGACCATCTGGTCCCTGCTACCTCTTGTTTCTCACACTGAGCATGACTCATGTGGGATTAGAGTAAGCATCGAACATGACATCCTCCTATGGGACTCCTTAGAGTGTAAGACCCAATCCATCACCATGGGCCTCCTCATAGTGTAAGCCCTAATCCATCACCATGGGCCTCCTCAGAGTGTAAGCCCCAATCCATCACCATGGACCTCCTCAGAATCTAATCCCTAAGCCAATGCGAACTATGAGGACTTTGATTCACTACCATAGGGATACGTAGGAAGCCTCAATGAGGTTCAAGCCCGATCACCAATGGACCCCTGGGTCAACCTTCACGTCGGTTCTCCGACGCTCCCCGTTCGAACTACGTGGAATTTGATACCTGTCCCCTAGACAGGGTACGTAGGAAGCCTCCATGAGGTTCATGCCCAACAACCGGTCGATCCGACTATCTTCACATCAGTTTACTGTGCCACTCCTAGTGCCACCTCAATGAGTTCTGAGTCCTCAGGGTCATTAATTCAATGAGGGATGGTAAACCTTGGGCATAAATGATTCTGAACCCCTGCGGTCAGCTGACCATTTCCCACCAGGGTTAAATCCATGGATACTATGCTTGGGTATAAACCAAAGATTCTCAAACATATGAATACATATTAAATCTATAAGAGAGTCCCGGAAAAGGCAATAATTCCCCCCAAAAGGGTGCGATGAGCCCAACTTCCCATCCTCTCAACCAATGTGAGTTCTTAAGTGTCGCTGGCCAAATCGCCCAGCGAATGCCTGCCTTTGGAAAGTAGGTCCATGCGTCATCAGATACGGAACTGTTGGGAATTTCGAGACCGAACGCGAAACAAAAATGGTAAACCCGACGTGAATCTTTAACCAAGCATGAAAGATTTAACCTAATTCCACTCTATTCCCCCTTTTACTCACAAGGAGGGCCAAACAAGGTCATTAACTACACATGGGATCATGAGATGCTGCTTTGACGATTTTGCTACTTGTATTTGCTAAAATGTTTTACAAGTACTACTCAGAACTCCCTTCAATCCAATGGTATCTCAAAGGAACTCACAAGCGCATGCTTCCAACTACGCAATGACAGGGCTTCCTCACCTACAGAGGACTCCATCACCCACCCAACGTCTTCAACGTTGGGTCTCGGATGCGTTGATTCGAGAGTACGACCTGAACGGTACTCTCTCAATGGTGGAGTTGTCCATGCACGCCCTCCGATCTTCCAGAACTCACCGGTCCCCTTCCCAGCAGCGGCCACAGAAGCAGACCCAGACGACCCCTGTTCCTGTCTCTAACCGTTTCGGGAGTCTATCCCCGGAATGGGACAATGCGTACCTCCCTTATCTTAGGGAGGCAAATGAGGTCAACGCTGAGGACTTCATCCCTGCCAAACGGGGGTTCCGCTGAAAGGCCCCCACCAGAAGGCGTCATCGCAGTCATGCTGTGACTCAACAAACTCACACCGAGGAGGATGTCTCCCCGAGGATTCAGGCCCATGCTCCCCGAGCTCCGGCCCCTCGGACCGCCCGACGAGGGTGGAAGATGTACAATCAGGGACCAGTCATCACCCTGGTCCCTGAGAAGGATCTTAGCTGCCCAGCCACGGAGACGTACCACGAACAGGAACCTACACCTGTTCGCTCCTCCCGAGTCCACCATCCAGACATGGCGGCATCATACAAGCCGGCACGCATCCCCGCTGAGCTCCATCAAGCCCATCGCTCACGTAGGACGACACTTACCCAGAAGGAACCTCTCCCTGCCCAAGGTCGTGAAGCCCACCAGCTTGACTTGGTGGCGACCTGGCTCCTGCAGGACCAACTCCTAGCAGTTTCTTCTGACGCCCACCATCCTGACATGGTAGAGATCAACAAATCCCGCCACCCAGATGTGGCGGAAAATCATAGGTGGGCACGTCTCCCCGCCAACAAAGGCCACCGACTCGATACGGTGGGAAATCAATATATGTTGGGCCAGATCCCTGCAGATGCAAGTAACGTCTGTCATCCCGATGTGGTGGCAAACAGAGAGATAAACCAGAGTATACTGGTACAGGGGAAGATTCGTTCACCTTCCCCGACACAGGAGAATTGTTAGTACCCACTGAACACTAGAGGGTCGAATTAGGATATTCCTACTCCGATACCGGAATGGGCCTTCATACCCGTTCCAGCCAAAGATGTCTCTCTACATATCCTGGCAATGATAGAGGAGCAGGTATCGATCCCAGATCATATCTTTCAGACTTTCCAGAATTTAATTACATCAATGGAAACAAGAAGGACTCGGGCCCATGACCTCATCTCCCAAATTGAGCTGACTCATCTAAGAGACGAGATAGCCACCTCGGAGCAGATCTACATCCCTGCTTCTGCCCAGGAGGGTCACTGGACATATTCAATGACGCAAGGGAAACCGGATCGAGCAGCTTCACTCGTTCCAACCGGAGGACACCCGTCCATCACGGTGGATGCTCCAGAGCAGGCATATATCCCTGCTAAAAGTCAAGATGTTCATCGGCATATCCCGGCAGCATCACGAGACCCAATTAGACAGGGACCCAAAGGTGAAGGCCATTTTCAACAGCAGACGGTCCCCGCTACCCGCAAGATAATTCCCTGAACACGCCAAAGGCAGCCGGAAAATAAAGAGCGGGTTCATGACTCCGCTCTGCTGGAAGCCGGGGTTCCCAATGCCGCTAAGAACACATCAAAGGCTCAAGAACCTACCCATCCATTACCATATTATGGGAGTGGTAGTAGCAGTTGTGAAGGTCCTCCCCGCAATGTTGCTACCAGCATCTCTGAATGTCCTCCCCAGAGAACCCGTGGGGGCCTCCCCTGCGAGTATATAACGATCGATCACGAGAGCTCTGCTTTTGATGCGAGTCACAGAAACCCTCCACGTGGCCAGAAGATCAATAAGTAAGAAGTTCCTCAACTTGCTGTGGTCCACCCTGAATGTCCTCCCCGGGGTATACGCTGCCAACACTCTCCATGCAGTGGGACCACAGATTATGATAGTATTCCTCGCTATCATAGTCGTAATTGTAGAGGCCCTCCCCGCAGTGACGTCTCATCACGACAAGAAGGCCCTCCCCTTGTCGTGGCCTACCCTAAAGGTCCTCCCCAGGGGTTACGCTGCAATGAAACTCCATGAAGTCGGGCATCAGATCACGGTGGTAGTCCTCGCCACCCTGATAACGGAGGTCCTCCCAGAAGAGATGTCAAGAAACAAGAAGGCCCTCCCCTCGTTGCGGTACATTCTGGAGGCCCTCCCCAGGATGTATCTCACATATATTCTCCCTACGGTAGCAGTAATGGTAGTCCTCGCCATTGCAGCAGCTGTGATGGTAGTCCTCGCCACCACGACCGTCATTGCAGAGGTTCTCCCTGCATTGTCCCCAAGAAACAAGAATGTCCTCCCCTTGTCACAGTGTTTCATAAAGGTCCTCCCCAGGATGCACATCGAATGAAAAGCCATGATGGTCATCCTCACCATGATGGAAGTTGTTGCGAAGGTCCTCCCTGTAATGACGCTACGCAGCCAGAAGGTCCTCCCCTTGCTGCGACACACCTTGGAGGTCCTCCCCAGGGTGTGCAATGCAAAATTCCTTTATGCAGTGAAGCATCAAGCAGAAATGGTATTCCTCTCCATTACGGCCTCCATTGCGGAGGTCCTCCCCGTGATGACATATCATATTGAAAGGAATGTCCTCCTCCTACCAAATCAAGCACAGAAAAATCCCTCGTATGCCGAGACACTTAGAAGGACGGGATCAAGCATGCCATATTACCAGCTAGTCGCCAACGACACCCTTCTTCGATCAGGAAACGTTCCGGGGCCACGTTCATCTTCTGAACCACCCTGGAATCACCCATATGGCAATTCAACACCTACCGGTCCCACTGCCTCTGACTACACTGATAGTGAGCATCTCAGTTGGGCTGACCAGGTAGAGGAATCACTAGCGGAGGAGTATGCTGATGTGCTGAACCTGAGGAAATGACTGACCAGAGATGATATACCATTTATGTTTTGGCCTATGGCCACCTCTCAGTTCGACATACCTAGAGAGTTGTCAGAAGAATGTGTGCACGACATCTGCCATAATATATGGACTACCCCTCCACCGACTGAAATCAAGTTTCCTGCCCTACGACGAGTTGTAGACCACACCAAGACAATAGGGGACCTCTTGCATCACATCGACCAGGAAGCTCTTCCTTCAGCACGACAACAGTGACCCGAGAGGTGTAAAGGAAACATGGAGATAGCCTGCCTCTGTGCGCTGCAGCAGCTGCGCCGCCTCATCGGCGACGCTCCGACGGGAGTCCATATCAGGGGATGGGGAGAACATGGAGCTCTGCATTTCACTCCACTCCCTTCCCAGAAGAACCCGTTCGGTGTGGTGTCTTCCAACGTCGTCACATCAAGACGACAAATGAGTGGTCTCTCTATTCAGAAAAGGCAACACACCCAGCAGAGTCAGGCCTTGAGTAAGTCCCAAAAGCTTCAGGCCCGACGGGAACAAGCCATTCATTAACTCTTGAATCAGGCCACCGAGAGCATACAATAGGCCTCTTGCCTAAGATAGGCCAATCCGTGATCTTTGCCTACCTCCCCAGAAGGGATTGATTCACAGAAGAACTCGACACCAAACCTAGTTCACCCCCGAATGGGGGCACACATGATCAGGCAGGCAGCAATAGCTGTAGCCACTACCACAATCCAGGGTCAACCCCAGCCTGTAGGGCTGGGGCATTTTTAACAAAAAATTCCCCCGTAAGACCAATAAAACCGGGAAGAGACTCGATGTCCAAGGAACGGAGCCAACCCCAACCCTCAGGGCTGGGGGAATTATTACCCCCTCAACAACAACCTCCCCCATGAGAGTCAGTATTCTCTCGTCTAGGGAGAACAATCAGAATAGGAGGTTCCCGTCCTATACTGTCATTTGAATCATCATCCCCTCCGAGAGGAAGGCGCACCGTAAGGTCGCACCAAAGAACCCTCTGCATCACCCTTCGTCAAGAAGTCTGAACGCAATCCCATGTCACTAAAGGGAAGGCCAGCAGAAGACGCGAGAGATCCTCTTCCCATTTGGAAGATGACATATTCTCCACCCCGTGATATGAATCTATCAACATCATAGAGGTTAACCCCAGGGGTGACACCAGAGATACTGCAAATCAGGAGGGATCGGGAGACGATAGTCCTGGTCAGGCTGTGACTCACAACGAACCACCAGGTGTGCACACCCGGAACCAGAGGGCCGCCCTAAATATGGTCGTCCTTCTAGCCAACCCTCCTCCACCTACCCTGCGAGCTTCCAACAAGGATAAGAACAAAGGACTGGTTACCCTTAACCCACTTCCTTTTATCGACAAAGATAAGCCAATCACGCTCGAAGAGATATTCGCTCGACATGAAGAGGAGATGAAAGAATTAAGGCGGATTAATGCTGAGCTACTCCATAGGAACTGCCTTATTGAAAGTGCATCCTAGGTGGAGGCACATCATGCACCCCCAGCAAGTGCACCTCAAAGAACTAGGCTTACCCTGCCCAATAAGGCGTCTGGTCTGTCCAACTACCTAAACATAGATTCGGATGAATACCAAGACTTACCTCCACTCAGGAAGCAACTGGAGCAAGTAAGCCTGAACCCTATGAAGGTTCCACAAATAGCATATGCACCCCTGGTGCAGGCCAATCCGGATCCTCAAGCAAGACTTGGGCTACGCCTGCCTAGGACCGGGCCTAACAGGATGTAAACCAGGGTCTCACTAACACCATCGAGGCACTAATAGCTCGATTGGAAGTGATGGAAGGTCGACGTGCTCCGATACAGCCAGATCGGAAACCCTACCTAGATTGGGTGACCAACACACCACCTACACCCAATTTTAGGAGCCCTATATTCCTTTTTTTCAACGGGTCAGGTGATCCGGAACAGCATTTGATGCACAACACATCTTATTGCGACCCTATGATGGGAACTCTAGAACAAAAAGAAGCAATGAAACGCAGATGCTTCGGATGGGCCTTGTAAGGATATACCTTCGTCTGGTATACGAGTCTGCTAGCCAAGTCAATAAAGAGCTGGGAGGACCTTCGGCAGCAGTTCCTATTCCACTTCATCTCAACGTTGCCTAAAACAACGGTCATCAACGTCATGAACTGCAAGTAGAGGGAGAACAAGAGGGTCTCAGATTTCATCGCCAGATGGAAAGGTCTGACCTATTCCCTGAACAACCCAATGCCTTAAGATGAGAAGCTAGCCATATGCATTGATAATCTTCGAGATGAGCTGTGAACACTGCTCATACCAGTGGAGTGCACCACTGGCTTTTGCCTTCTCTTGACCATTGCCCAGAGAATTGAGGACTCCCTACAACGGACTAATTCGAAGTCCCGAATAGCCTTACAGGCTCCTACGAAAAGATCCCCTAGATCTGAAGCATCCGCTGTCACACTCAAGCCGGCCCCTGTGCCAGCTCCACCACCCAGGCCTCCAAAAAATCGTCAAGGGCTTCCTACATATCAGCGGCCTCCTCCACCTAAACGGGACGATCAGCAAGGACCTAAGCAGAACCAGTTTTAGGAACGAAGACAAAAAGTATAATCTTTCTGAGATGATCAAGTCCGCAGCTACATCATTGCTGCCATGAACTGCAACTTGATCCACCTCCCGGAGCCAAGGAAACCTGAAGAGGTCGTCCGCAATGACAGGCCAGATTACTGCCCCTACCATCGGATGTTGGGGCATAGTATCTGAGAGTGCTTCATCTTCAAAGACCACCTGCAGAGGATGGTAGAATCTGAACAGGTCGAGCTAGGACCACCCCCAGCACATGTTCCATGTATCACTACCACCGACTCCGACAAAGAGGAGGGGTGGCAGAAAGTCACCAGTAAATAGGTGCAGAAATTTGACAATTGGATGAATCGAAAGACTATCAACCGAGCCCAGGGCATACTCGGAGCTCAACTACAGCAGTCAGTGTTGCCACCAACAGCCCCTGAAGCTGCAGAGCTGACAGTATCGACCTCACAATCCTCCATGATCCATTCATCTGGGCGTAATTGAAGAAGGAATAAACAATATCAAGAGGAGCAGTCTGGGATGGGGCCAAAGTTATTCCTGACCCTAGCAGATTATATGCCCTCGAATTTGGTTCCACGGCCACCGACCCACCAAACGACACCATCAGGGACAACCGACCAGGTTGACCTGTCAGAGGATAAAGATCCAATCTTTGGTTCTATTAACGTCATCCATCTTATGGAATCATTCCCTGACAATGGGTATGGTTACGAACCCGAGTTCCCTACACGAGGAGCTGGGAGGAAGAATCACAGAGGTAGGGGATACCAGGGGAGGTGCAGCCGCAGCCGAAACCATCCCTACAGGTGGACCCCGTCCCAAACCGTTAGTATTGCAGAAACCTGTGGGAGAGCCCTTCAACGGAATCAGCAGGAGAAAGAATTCCCCTCAACCTCCACAAGAGGCCACTCTGGCCCTGTTGTTCTGCGATACCCACCAGAGGAGGAACAAGTGTCTGGCCATCTAGTGCGCACAAACAGACCAGCTAGGCTAAGTCTTCAAAACGTGGGAACTCCATCGATATCTGACCCTAAGGCCGGTCCATCCTCATCAAATGATCCAGCCCCTAAAGAAACCGCTAAGACTCTCCCACCAACGGAGAAGCGTCGGCCGCTGGAGCAGAAATACGATATACTTAAGCAGTTGGCATCGGTACCAGCCAAGCTGTCAATCCTCGATTCCCTAAGTCTGTCAACAGACCTCAGGGAGGTGCTTATAGAAGCTATGATCAGCCCCCAAGAGTTTCAAGACGAGGTAGATGCTGTTGAGATTTACCGGACGGAGACTGACCCGGCTAAATTCAATGCGGTGATTTCCTTCACCGATCAGGATGAAGATGCCATCATGAAAGGACACATCAGAACACTATATGTGTCCATCACACTGAATGGTATTGAGATCTGGAAAGTCTTTATAGACAATGTCTTTGGAGTTAGCCTTCTTCCCCTACGGACACTCCGTAAGTTGGGCTACAGTGAGGATGACCTAATTCCCTCAACCATGACTCTGTTGGGTTACGACAAGAGCGAGCAGAAACCAATGGGAAAAATTAAGCTAAAGACCCATTTTGGTGACCTGGTAGCCTACACGGAATTCCTGGTGGTCCGGTAGAGCACAACATTCAATGCCCTACTGGGAAGGTCCTGGCTCCATAAGCACATGGTCGTCCCTTCATCCTACCACCAGTGTATCAAGTATCGCGTCAATGGACAAAGTGGAACATTGCACACCGACAAGGCCCCTTTTGAGCTCTTCGAGTCACATTACATTGATGCCGGGTTCTATGAGAAAATGAAAACAAAGCCTTTGGAAGATGGTGTCGACTGGATCCCCACTCCAAATGGCCTGGAAATGGTTCCTGATGACCCCCTCAGGCAGCTTGGAAGAGATTATGTCCTTCCCATCAACCATGTTGAGAGTACGAGTTCAAGTACAGACACACACTCAGATGTCCTCATGACTTCAGCCATGATGGATGAGGACGACAATGTGGAAACGTCCACCAACCCTCGATCTGGGGATGAATACTTGAGTAAGGACTGCCACGACACCTCGCCTCCGAACTCCCAAGAGCCCATGTCAGGAGCTCTCTCCTCGTCGAATAAATAAGATGAGGAATTGGGAGAAGAAGATGAGGAAGATCTCCGGGATGCACCTCCCGCATTTGGGAAGGGTATCTCCACTACTGTGGATGAGCTCAGGGAAATAAACCTGGGTACTGAAGAAGACCTGAGGCCCACTCTCATTAGTGCAGCCACATCTCCCGAAGAGCACGAGGTATATACCTCTTTCTTGAGGCATCATCGAATTTTTTTTCCTGGAATTGCACAGAAATGCTGGGACTCGATCCCGAAGTGGCGACACATCACTTGGGTCTTCCAAAAGACCACCGGGGCTATAAATAGGCCACCAGAAGGACGCATCCCTCACATGCCGCCAAAATAGAGGCTGAAGTCGATAAGATCATTAAACAAGACTTCATTCGGGAGGTCAAGTACCCCATTTGGTTTGAAAACTTCATCCCTATCAAGAAAAAGAATGGAAAAATCCGTGTCTGCATTGATTTCAGAGATCTCAATCGGCATTGTCCGAAAGATGATTTCCCGGTCCCGATCACCGAACTATTAATCGATGTGATGGCCTGGTATGAGGCTTTATCCGTCATGGATGGCTATTCTGGATATAATCAAATCAGGATGGCCCGAGAAGATGAAGAATCCACTGCCTTCGGGGCCCCTCAAGGGGTATTCTATTACAGGGTCATGACCTTTGGTCTCAAGAATGCTGGTGCCACATATTAGCGTGCCATGCATCGGATCTTTAAACTGTTCCTGGGGAAACTCGTTGAATGTTACATGGATGACCTGGTGGTCAATTCCAGATAGTGCTTGGATCACCTGTCAAACCTTGAGACCATCTTCAACAAACTCTGACTGCATATCTTGAAGATGAACCCCTTGAAATGGGCCTTTGGGGTTACCTTAGGGAAATTCCTTGGCTTCGTCGTACGCCATCGTGGCATTGAAGTCAACCCTGAGAAGACAAAGGCTATCCTTGGATTACCACCTCCATGAAATCTCACCGAGTTGAGGGGATTCTAATGGCACCTGGACTATATCAGGTGGTTCATAGCCAACCTAGTAGGAAAATGTTTGCCCTTCACCAGGTTAATGAAGAAGGGGGTCACGTACCAATGGACGGATGACTGCCAAGAGGCGTTCGACAACTTGAAGAAGTAACTCTTAATCCCACCGGTGCTCATGCCCCCGGTTGAAGGAAGACCTCTCATCTTGTACGTAACAGCCTTAGAGCGATCATTGGGAGCCTTCCTCACACAAAAGAATGACGCCGGCAGTGAAAACAGTCTTTATTACCTCAGCCAAACAATGATTGTTGTTGAGACTCTATACTCAAACATTGAGAAGAGGTGTTTAGCCTTGGTCTTCGTGGTTCAAAAGTTTTGACGTTATCTGCAGCATCATAAAGTCCATTTGATCTCATGGAGTAACCTGTTCAAGTACATCCTCAGCTGCCCGATGCTAACCAGACGCCTCTTCCGATGGGCGGTCATCCTACAATAGTTATACATCAGGTCTGTGCCTCAGAAATCCATCAAGGGCCAGGAATTAGTAGACTTTTTGGTAGAGCACCCTTCGACAGGGACCACTGCCCCGGATGCCGAGCCACCTGGTGAATACATCTTCTCAATTCAAGAGGAGTTCCCAGCATGGGGAATGTACTTCGACGGCACATCCCGAAGCCCAGCTGGGAAGAGGATGGAGGATCCCACATTAAACAATGTGGTTTTGGGAATAATACTCGTGTCCCCAGAAAAGGCAGTCTTTCCATATTCCTTCCTCCTATCAGAAGGATGTACGAAAAATGAAGTGGAATATCAAGCTCTCATTATAGTCCTGGAACTCGCACTCCAGGCACAAGTACAACACCTTAAGGTAAAAGGTGACTCAGAACTGGTCATCAAGAAAGTCAATGGTGACTATGCTATTAAAAAGGAGGAGATGATCCCCCTGTTTGACCATGTCCGAGGGTTAATGGCAGAATTCTCCACAGAACCAACATTGATCTATATTCCCCGGTCTCAGAATGCTCAGGCTGATGCATTAGCCAACGCGGCCACAACCCTAGCTGACCCAGACCGAGATGAAACGGTTATCAGTATTGCTCACCGTCGAATGGTATTGCCATTTGTTCAGACCAAGATGGAAGAAATCCACGTATTCAGTCCTGTCCCCGAGCCATATGTCCTGCCACCAGCTGGATGACCTCCATTTAAAACTACCTTCAACGGTGAGAACTTCCATTAGACAGGGTTGAACGATAGAAAATACGGAGAAGGGCAATCAACTTTGTCCTATATGGCAGCGCGGGTTAGCAAGAGGTCCTCTACAAATGAGGTCTCCATGGAGTGCTCCTCATATGCATTGATGGAGAAGAAACCACTACCGTAATGAATGAAGTACATGCCGGAGCATATGGAGCACATCAACTGGGGACCAAGCTTTCCCATCAGGTTTGAAGGCTTGGGCACTACTAGCCCACAGTGGCACGAGACTGCGAGCATTTTACCGCCAAATGCTACTCATACTAGATTCATGCCAACTCCATACACCAACCCCCAGAGTTACTTCATCAAGCCAAGTACTCCTGGCCATTTGTCGTCTGGGGGATGTATGTCGTGGGCCATATCCTCCTGCCATGACCAAACAACTAAAGTATATCCTCACGACAACCGACTTATTTTCCAAATGGGCAGAATCCATAATCCTCAAGGAAGTCAGGGAAAAAAATATTGTCAGCTTTGTAAAGACCAATATCATCACCAGATTTGGTGTCCCTCATACCATACTGATGGACAATGGCACTAACTTCTGCTCTGCAGAATTGGAGAAACTATACCGCGAGTATGGTATCAAGGCTAACCACTCATCCCGCTACCATGCAGCGGCCAACAGACAGATAGAGGCTTTCAACAAGACCCTGTACAACATTCTCCAGAAAATGCTGGACAAAGACAAGAAGTCATGGCTGGATAAACTCCTCCATGCATTGTGGGATTATTGAACCACAATCTACACCACTACTCAGGCTACCCCGTACTCATTGGTGTATGACACAGAGGCAGTCCTACCCATTGAACTCCAAATTCCATCACTCCGTGTTTCCATCTATGATCAATTATCCAATTATGAGCTGTCAGAAAAGCGGCTAGGTGAATTGGAACAGCTAGACGAGAAGCGGTTGCACACTTTTCACCATCTGGAGGTATACCAGACCGGATTGCATGAGCCTTCAACAAAAAGGTTCGTCTTCGGTGTTTCTTGGAAGGAGAATTAGTGTTGGCCCTCCGGACCCCAATGATACCCGGCAAGAAGCCTCCAAAGATGGAGCCCAAATGGGAGGGACCATATGTTGTACACAAGGTTTACTCCAATGGAGAATATACCCTGATCTCCATGAACGGTAAAGTCACCACGGCTCCTACCAATGCGATATTCCTAAAGAAGTATTTCTCATAGAAACCGAAAGTGGAGAACATCCCCAATACATGACAGTAAACTGCATAGAGTTCATCCTAACGGAACGATGTTAATCTGCAGAGAATCTAATAATTCCCCACATCCTCACCGCATGATGTTAAACTACATGGAGTACGTCCTCACCGCAGGACGTTAAAATGCATGGAGTTCATCCTTACCACATGACTTTAAACTGCACGGAATCTAATAATGCCCCATGTCCTCACCGCATGACGTTAAACTGCATGGAGTACATCCTCACTGCATGACGTTAAACTGCATGGAGTTCGTCCATACCACACGACGTTAAACTGTACAGAATCTAATAATGCCCCTTGTCCTAACCACATGATGTTAAACTGTATGGATTTTATCCTTACCGAATGATGTTAAACTGCATGGATAATAAAAGTTAAAAATGCCTTCTGCACCCGTGTACAGACCAGACCTACACGAGGTGTATTCCTCATCCTAACCGCATGACGTTAAACTGCACGGATTTCATATAATTACATACAGATTGATTCCTACCCCCATAAGATACGTAGTGACACTGGGATCACCTATCCTGGCCCAGGCACTCCCAAATAAAAGTTAAAAATTCCTTCTTCCCCCTGTGTACGGACCAGACCTGCACGGGGTGTATCTCTCGTCCTCACCGCACGACGTTAAACTGCAAAAAAAAGAAGTTTTAACAATTCCCCCTCCCCCTGTGTATGGACCAGACCTACACGTGGCATATTCTTCATCCGAGCTGCATGGCATTAAACTACCAAGAACCCAACGGTCCAAACTCTATGACCTTAAACTAAGAGCATTTCATCCTTACCGCACAATGTTAAACTGCATGGATAACATAATGTTAAAAATTTCTCTTTCCCCTGTGTATGGAACAGACCTGCATGGGGTGTATTTTTGTGTCCTCACTGCATGACGATAAACTGCATGGACCGCATCCTCACCGCATGATGTTAAACTGCGCGGATTTCAGAGAACTACGTGCGGCTTGATTCCTGCCCTCGCAGGATACGTAGTGATGCCAGGGTTTCCCGTCCTGGCCCAGCGACTTCCAAACTAAAGTTAAAAATGTCCCCTCCCCCCGTGTATGGACCAGAACTACACAGGGTGTATTTCCTATTAGAGAACTATGTAGGTCTTGATTCCCGCCTTTGCAGGATACGTAGCGACGCCAGGATCCACACTAGTCTAGCCACTCCCAAATGAAATAAAATAAAAGTTAACAATGTTTTTTCCCCCGTGTACAGACTAGACCTTCATGGGGTGTACTTCTTCCAGAGAACTACGTGTGGTTTGATTCCTGCCCTCACAGGATACGTAGTGACGCTAGGGTTCCCCATCCTGGCCCATCCTACTAAATAAAAGATAAAAATGCCCTCCCCCCCCCCCGTATACAGACCAGACCGGAACGGGGTGTACTCCTCATCCTTACCGCACGATGTAAAACTGTATGGATAGTAAGATTTAAAAATGCTCCCTTTTCCCCGTGTATGGGCTAGACCTGCACGGGGTGTATTTTTGCATCCTTACCACATGACGTTAAACTGCACAGACAATAATGTTAAAAATGCCCCATTCCCCCGTGTATGGACTAGACCTTCACGGGGTGTATACCTCATCCTTACCGCATGATGTTAAATAGCATGGAAGTAGTCCTTACCGCATGAAGTTAAAATGCACGGACTTCGTCCTCACCGCATGACGTTAAACTGCACAGACTTCGTTGTGACCCACCCAAGACACATGGCGAAACGAGGTGGAGATACTCCTTGCACATTTGGATGCATCATCTCCATACATCAGGCTCCACAACATGGATAATTGTGGATCTTCATAACCATCCATGGACATCGGAAGTGGAAAGTCATCAACCCAGAGACACATTTTAATGACTATGCATACCATGCCCTCAGCGGCTCTGCATATTGATAGCCCATGGCCTGTCTACCAAAGGCAAGATTTCCTCCGGAAACACTCTTCCTAGCTCCGTACACCTTCCAGCCTCAGAGCCCCCATATCACATCTCCCGATCCAAAAATTTATGGAGCAGTGGTTTACAAGTTCATCCCCCTTTTCACATCCAATTGTTTCTAGGGTATCCTTATTTGGCTAGCCTACGTGTCCTCTGGTGGTTCATATAGCGACCTGCATCAACAAACATCAAGCCAAGACTAGGCTACTTTGACTCAACGGACAATTGCAATGAAGATGTTTCTTGTATACTCGGACACCATTATCCCCACGTGCCGAACTCTGCACTATGAGAAATCACAGATTCTCATAATCATTCATGGCCATCGGAAGTGGAAAGTTATCGACCCGGGGACACCATTGTATGACTATTCATATCATGCCCTAAGCGGCTCTGCACAATGATAGCCCCTGGCTCGTCCATCAAAGGCAATATTTCCTTGGGTAGTAATCTTCCTAGCTCTGTACACTTACCGGCCTCAGAGCCCCGATGCCACACCTCCTGATCTGGGAAAACTCAAAGTTGCAGTTTACGACTTTCATCCCCCACCTTGTTCCAAGTATATCAGAACATGTTGACCCATTTATCCTTCGAGTGACTGCAGTAATAGTCACCCAATGGTCCGAGCTCTATGGCCGCTAAACTAGGAGTACCTCATCCTTACCGCATGACGTTAAACTGCATGGAGTAAAGGTACACCCACGCACGCAAAATAAATCAGCGTAGGAAGCTCTTTAAGCCTTAACAACAACTAGGGAAGAGTATGCCTGACATGTTCAGAAATTTACTTCTCTGAAATCAGACTTCCTGTCCCAGATAATTGTGGATCTTCATAACCATTCATGGCCATCAGAAGTGGAAAGTCATCGACCCGGGTACACCTTTGCATGACTATGCATACCATGCCCTCAGTGGCTCTGCATATCGATAGCCCCTGACTCGTCTACCAAAGGCAAGATTTCCTCGGGCGACACACTTCCTAGCTCCGTACGCCTACTGGCCCTAGATCCTCCATGTTATCCCTCCTGATCCAAGAAGACCTAGAAACATTATTTTCACCATCAACCCCTCTCCACGTCTTGGACATGCCAGGATACTCGGACCCAGTAACATTCTAATCAAGAGCGGCCTTTTTAAATACATCCTTGCCGCATGACGTAAAATGGCATGGAGCACATCTTGGACACTTGGCATAAGGCTGTAAAGACCAATCATTAAACATCCATGGGAATGCCTCCAGAAAAAAAGAATTTTTTCACTGGTTTAATAATAATGCTCCTCGTTCTTAACACACAACGTTAAACTGCATGGTCAGTCGTCCTCACGGCACAACGTTAAACTGCACAGCATTGGAAAAGGAAAGAAAAATTCCCCCGTCCTCATTTCATGACGGTAAACTGCACAACGCCTTTGAATAATGCTCCCTGTCTTTATCGCATGACGTTAAACTGCACGGTGAAGGCCATCATGGGTTCAGTAAGGAACGAAGGGTTTTCTCTATCCCTCAGTGCACGGGTCAAACCTGCACAAACAACCTTCTCACACCAGCATGAGAAGAAATGACTTCACCCATTCTCGGGATACTTAGATTAGACGTTCCTCCCATATCCAGTCACCCTCTCCTCATAAACCATACTCTGTACTTAGAAAAATCCGAACTCTCATAAGCCACCCCTGGTGGTCCCAAATCTCAAACTTCCCTCAAGTTGCTTGTCTATTGGTAGAATACAATCATTGAACTAAGGACACATTTGCATGACTATGCATACCATGCCCTCAACGGCATTGCATATTTATCGCCCTTGTCCCGTCTATCAATGGCAAGATTTCCTTAGGCGATGCTTCTCTTCGTTTGCCTCTTGGACCTTGAGCCCTTATGTCCATCTCGGGATTTGTAAACCCTCTAAGCTATAGTTTACCAACCTCTTTCACAACCCTACCTGAATATGGTGGAACGTCCCTGAAAAGAGTACTGAGAACCATGAGAAGCCGTTCCATTATAGATTATGTCCCAGCTGCATGACTTTAAACTACGTTAAGCTTCAATTGTCCTTTATGCTAGATAAATGCGTAGGACAGGAACCTTGCTTCCAAACTCCTGATTGATACAGATGTTCTCAAAACCTTTCAGATGTCGCATACCCTTTCCAAGAAACCCTCGGTGGTTTTTATAATTCTCCAAGCCACCCATGGTGGTTTCCATAATCCAGACATTCATGAAGTCCTATGGCCATAAAAAATGGAGAGTCATTGACATAAGGACACCTTTGTATGACTATTCATACCATGCTCTCAGCAGATCTACATATTGATCGCCCTTGGCCCATCTACCGAAGGCAATATTTCCTTAGGAAATGCTCCTCATACCTTTGTACGCCGACACAGATCCCATTCCTTGAAACATTCCCTGCATGTCGTTCAAATTTAAACATGTTCCTACCACGTGCGTCTGAAGAGTATTGAGACATATTTTAATCAGTTAAACCCCATTGGGGCCCTTTCCCCACCATACTTGGTCAAAGCTATTCGACCTAAAACATCAGTAATGATAGTCTTGACGAAAGGACTTTAAACCGCCCAAGAAAAGAGGCACAAAGCCTGTTAGGCCGAAAACCTAAAAAGGGCGACCTAAGAAAAAGTCAGGTCATACCCACTGGGTGCACACTAAATGAGCCCAGGATAAATTAGGGTATTGAAAGAAAAGAAAAAAAGTTTGTGGGGATTTTCTACAAATACCTAGAAATGGTCAAATTGTGGTCGCTGAGTCCCATGGCTCAGGATAAATTTAGAGCATTGTCCAATCACTCATCTATTTTCAATACCACTCTACATCATAATGGCCTCCTCTTTGTTCTGATCAGACCCCATTCCAATGGGGGGAATCTATAGGGTCCTAAAAATTACGCAAGGGGGAAAACCAATTACCCCAAGAATTTGAAAAAGTACCGAACCGGTCAGCGTACCGACTCCCAACAACAGTACGTGGCCGGTTCGGCGAACCGCCCTCCCACGAACCCTGTCGTTCGTGAGATAGGGGCGGAGCGCCTACGCGGGCGTGAACTAGGAAGACCGCCGGACGTCAGGCTGGTCCACCACCACGAGCCTCCCCCTCCGCCGACCACTATCGTTCGCGGAATAGAGGTGGAGTGGTGCACAGTCGAGGAGCAGTCCCTCGCATCTCGATTCCAAAAATCACTGGTTGACTGAGTCGTTCGTGGGTGGGGATTCTTTCATGGGCTTCCACAAAAAATGTCGTGTGCCATATCCCCTCTGCGGATCTATAAATATTCACCGAGGGGCACCAAAAAATGAGGAGAGGAAGGACGGGTGAAAACCCATGGGGAGACGCTGGAGAAATTGCTCCCAGCGATAAACGTTCCGCAACCATCCGTGGACCCCATATCGTCCGCGGATTCACTCTTCCGCGTAAAGGAGAAACCAAACCACAAACCACATGCGGCCAGCTCCTCTGCGGCCAGCCCTTAGTGGAAATTTCCTTCGTGGATAGTCCCCCCATGGCCACCCCCTCCACGGACCAGTTTCATTCACAAAATGGAGGCGGGAATCCCTCCGCGGGCGCAAAGAAGGACGGGCGCCAACCCCTCTATAGATGCCCTTCGCGGACATCCTTTGCGGATAACCTCCTTCGCGGACGACCATCCTTCGCGGATGACCATCCTTCGGGGCCTCCTCCTTCATAGCCAGCTCCTCCGCGGACACCCTTCGCGGACAACCAAACCACGAATCACATGCGGCCAGTCCCTCGCAGCCAGTCCTTCGCGGACGACTCCTCCGCGGATAGTCCCTCACGGCCGGCTTCTCGCGGCCAGCTCCTACGCGGCCCACCCCATGCGGAAAACCCCATGCACTCGCTGGTCTATACCGCGGGAGCTGCGCCCCCACCCCCCTGCTCGAGTTCAGTGCCAAGCTATAGTCCCGCCCCTCCGGGATGGTCCTTTTGCTACCATCACTTACCCCCATGAAAAAATGGAGAGTCGCACCACAAACTTTCTGGGCCTGGTCAACAGTGTTTTCCATTTCACCCTTATGCTGCCCCAACATCCATTCTATACATTCGATGAGTCTAGCTACTCCTCATGACTCTCCTATAACACAATTTCCTAGCTCCTTTTGCTAGGTTCATCCAGAAAAGGAAACCTTTGCATAAGTCCCACACCAACCATTGCTAGGTCTCTCCATCCTAGTCGTCCTCACCACATGACGTTAAACTGTATAGACCTCATCCTATCCATATGACATTAAACTATAGGGAAACAGTTTTCTCTACATGACTATAGACTGTATAATTCCCTATCACCCAATAATTGAATGCCTTTTTCTCCAAACAAGAGATCCCTTATGCTCCAAGCATAAGATGCCTCATGCCATGTTTACAATGGCATAATCTCAAGAGCGCTGGAATCCATTCAAACATTCCATCACTCCACCCCACGCTTTGTATGTACTTCATTCGGATGTCCATTCTCTTTCATGTCTGAAGGGACCCCCTAACGGCCTGGCCTCATGCCGCATCGGCTCACCTACCATCCTGGGCTAACGCCCTGGGAGACTTTGGGCAATACTTCGAGTCAGGTCCTGTGTTTCGAACATGGTCAGCAGTCGACCCTCATTTGTTCATCCCCATTTCAGGCTAACGTGATGTGAATGCTGTGTTTCGAACATGGTCAATAGTTATCCTCCATCACCATGCCACCCTCATTGTGTTTCGAATTTCGGGCATGTAATTCACACTTTTCATCTCCCTTAGTTTGGACTGATCCCAACGCCCTTGGTGTTATCCCACTTGTGCACTTGCGCATAGGTGTTGGCCCCCATTTATTCCTCAACCCAAAATGGGTTGGGATGCCCTCATGGCCAAACATGAGGAAGAAACCATGGGCGTCCATCCCGGAGTAAGCCCTGACTTTATGGGCCACCCTCATGCATAAGCCCCACTCCACTTCTCACGGACGCACCTTTCGTGAGGTGACTGTCTGGTCCCTCCTGCCTCTTCTTTCTCACACTGAGCATGACTCACGTGGGCTTAGAGTAAGCATCGACCGTGACATCCTTTTATGGGCCTCATCATATTGTAATCCCTAATCCGTCACCATGGGCCTCCTCAGAGTGTATGCCCCAATCCATCACCATGGGCCTCCTCAGAGTGTAATCCCCAATCCATCACCATGGGCCTCCTCAGAGTGTAAGCCCCAATCCAACTTTACGGACCACCCTCATGCATAAGCCCCACTCCACTTCTCACAGATGCACTTTCGTGACGTGACCGTCTGGTCCCTGCTTCCTCTTGTTTCTCACACCGAGCATTACTCACGTGGGCTTAGAGTAAGAATCGACCATGACATCCTCTTATAGGCCTCCTCATAGTGTAATCCCCAAACCATCATCATGGGCCTCCTCAGATTATAATCCAAATCCATCACCATGGGCCTCCTCAGAGTGTAAGCCCTAAGCCTAGGAGATCTACGAGGACTTGATTTCCTACCACATGGATACGTAGGAAGCCTCCATGAGGTTCAAGCCTGATCACCAATGGACCCTCGGGTCCACCTTCAAGTCGGTTCTCCAATGCTCCCCATTAGAACTATGTGGACTTTGATTCCTTGTACCCTAGGTAGGGTATGTAGAAAGCCTCCATGAGGTTCAAGACCAACAACCGGTCGATCCGAATATCTTTACATCGGTTCACCGCGCCACTCCTAGTGCCGCCTTAATGAGTTATAACTCCTCAGGGTCATTAATTCAATTAGGGATGGTAAACCTTGGGAATAAATGATTCTAAACCCCTGTCATTAGCTGACCATTTCCCACCAGGGTTAAATCCGTGGATACTATGCTTGGGTATAAACCAAAGATTCACAAACATATGAATACGTCTTAAATCTATAAGAGAGTCCCAGAACAGGAAATAATTCCCCCCAAGAAGGGTGTGATGATCCCGACTTTCTATCCTCTCGACCAATGTGAGTTCTTACAGTGTCGCTGGCCAAATCGCCTAGCGAACTCCTACCTTTGGAAAGCAGGTCTACGCATCATCAGATACGGAACCGTTGGGCGTTTGAGACCGACCGCGAAACAGACTCAATGAAAAGATATTGAGTAAACAGAACCCCTTAAAATGTCATGTTTTATGATAAAAGAATCAATAAAAAAGGAGACTGTTAGAAAAAAAAAAATTAAAATTATAAAAAAATAGGAAGTAAAATATAAAAAATTAAGTTATAATGTACCCAACTAAGAAGAGTAAAGTTTAAGAAAAAATATTATAGATTTATGCAAGGAAATCTAGTTAAACAAAACCCCTTACCTAATTTTTCCACTTTCTTGTACATACTCTATCATCCTATATAATAAGCATAGAATCATTAAAAATATATTTTATAACATTATTCATCTTTATTACATTTTATACTGGTCTTCTTTGTTTGTTTTTTATTTAATTATGACTTATTTTTAGTTTAAATTGATCATCAGTTGTTAGTAGCCTCAATAATTTGTTGTCTATTTCGGTATAATGGTTTCAATAATCATTACATGTTCATGAATTCATCATATAAAAATATTAAAGGTATTAGAATATAATTTCCATAATTTTTTATGATTCTCTATGTTTATTCTATGGATATTTTTGTTTGATTCATAAAGATGAAATCCAAAACGAGCATGTTTTGATTTTTTAACACATATGAGGTGTTATTTTAATAATGAGATAAGTAGTAATATTACGATTAAATAACAATAAAAGAACATTATTTTCTTATTAGTATCATATCTTAATAGTAATTATGTTTTTCATAACCATCCGTGATAAAAATATATCATTGTCTACCTTAGTGGTTTAACCGACCCAAACAATAACATGCTATAATCAATGGATGGGTATGATTTTGAAGTTATTTTATTATAATATCTTTATTAAATAATTATAATGATATTTTCTGATTTTATTAATGTGATAAATATCAATTAGGAATATTTATATGAATAATATATATGGAAAATAATGATAAAAAGTCATTACTTACAAAGAATAAATTATATCCTCTCTTGGATGTCTTCTTAGTTTTGAAGGAATTGGGACATTCACTTGAGACAAAATGCTACTCAATGTGGGAAAGGATTATTAGGGAGATGATTTTTTTATTATTAAATAAAAAAACAAGAGGAAAATTGTGTGTTTAATTGGGTATAGTATGGGTCCTTTAAAGGTGAGAAGGTACAGAATTTTTGTAAATACTCATTCCTTAATATAAAAGGAATGTCATTTTTAAGGAAAATGGGTCCAAAGTGGAAAAATAATAGAAATAGGAAAATAAAAGGTCAATATTTCAATCATCCATGCATTTATAGATAATTTTTTCGGATATTTTATGACTTTATCCATTATTTTAACAATTTTACAATATTTTAGCTTTACCCAGATAACTTCTTTTTTACCTCGGTAACTTATTTTTTTATGCTGAAAAATAAAATATATCATATTGAATAATTTTAGAATTATGATTCCAAATATTAAATAAATTATATTTTATTCTATTTATAAAATTGAAATAATTTAATTTTAATATAATAATGTATAACATATAAAAACAATTTTTAGAAAAATGAATTTCTAAGCATAAAAGTAAAATTATTCTTATTATTTACCAATTAATACTCATTTGATGATTTATATATTATTTGGATATATATATATATAATTTTATTAAAACTATTATATAATAGAGATCAATTTAATTTTTTAAATTAAAAAACACAATATATAGGAAAACATAATTCTTTGAAACATAGGTCTTTTTACATTAAATGATTTTATTTTTGTTAATAAATAATTATTAATCAATAGATGATTTTTTATTCATTTTTTATACATATTAAAAAATAAATTTCATTAAATTTCACACTCCAAATATGAGAAATTTAATATTCAAATAAGAGTATTAAATACAATGTTTTCATTTTTTATCCATGAATTATTAAATTATTATTCCTTATAGTTACTTAACTATTTCCTAAATGTTATTAATTTATTTTACTAATAATTCATTGTATTTTATCAATATAATTAATTGATATCATTATTTCAAATTAATAAATTTAACAAAAATATGTAATTCATAAAAACTATTTCTCTAGAAACAATGTTATTTTCCCAAGTGAATTAGTATATTTTCATTATATTAAAAAATAAATTGTTTTATTTCAAATTATTTTTTTATAATAATTTTTTTTATTTTTTAATATATAATTATACTTTGTGTATATTAAGTGCATACTAGTAATTCCAAACTTGTAACTTGTTTACTAGTATTATAACAAATAGATATACACCCTTTAATAACATTTATGTAATGAAGATATTATCACATTACATTCTATAAATTCATTCTATTATATTTTAAAAAATCAAAATTCTAATTCTTTTAATTTTCCTTTAGAGTTTTAAAAAATCATTTCTCCATTCATGATATTTTTTTTTCATTGTAGGTTTAGTTTCACTAACAGTGAATCTCAAGGGTTAAGATGATCCATGGGATTTCTTTATCATAAATATATGTTACTTTTTTAATTTTTCTCCCATTTTAATTTATGAACTTTTAAGGGATGTAATCATCCATGGTATTTAATAATACATGGTTTCATGTACTTTTATTTTAATGTTATATTATGAGTTAATATGTTTTTTGTTAATTTGATTCATCAATTATATTATTTATTCCTCACTTATTTTTCAATTCATTAAAAATAATAAACAAGTTACTTTTGGAAATGAAATGCGTAGTTAAATATGGTATTTTACAAGTAAAAAAATTGGACATGATATATTGTAAACCACATGATGTATTTAAAATAGCATAACCTTGTTATATTTTTTATAACAAAGTATGGGAGATAAATTCACTTGGACAAGGGTTGTGGACCTAGAAATGCATGTTTTGTCAACAAATAAGATCACACACCAAGTGAGAATGTTATTTACTCTACAGATGTAATCACAATGTGTTTAATTGTAATGGTTGTGGCATGTTTCATACATTTCCCAAAATATGAAAATTTATTCAAGTTAGTATTAATCATGATTAATAAAATGAATGGGTGTTATATACTTATTATATGATGCTAGTAAAGTAGTGTGCATGTTATCACTACCATTTAATTTCTATGTTTTTATGTTTATTAGTTATTAAATATTTATCCATTATGATTTAAGTTTTCATAAACAAATATAATCATTGCATGGATTTGGAATAATTAACCCAATGTAAAGTGATGTATGGACATTTGGTGTCAGTCGACAAGAGAATATAAATTTTTATGGTATATACTTGATGGGAAAATAAAGGTAATTATTTTTTTATAGAGGAATCATAATGGTACCATTGATATATGTTTTATCATCGCTATTATGGATGATAATTGATAACATGTGGGTCTAATTATTATAAGGCGAACTATGATTGTTATATATGATTATTTCTAGGTTGATGAATTATTTTTGACCTATTATTTTGTTTTATTATCTATATAATTACAATTTTGAATAATGAATGTTATTTGGTTATATATAAGAGTAATGATATTTGTTATAAATTTGTATGTTTCATTATATGGTGATTATTCCATAATTCAATTCCACCTCATGATATTCTTCGGAATATCTTAATATTCATAGCGTAGGACCAAGGGTGGGATCTCAAATGTTCTATGTTAATCTATCCCGAGATCCCTTCCGGATGAAAAGTATTTGGATCAGTTTAAAAAGAGTTATATTATATTTTTATGAAACTATATTGAAAATCTATGATTTTTTAGTTAATTATTTATTTCTATTTCATGGTAATGTGTGAATTTTTATAGTTTGAGATAATTTTTTCATATACATAGATATTATCATGTTTGATTAACCTAACAAGTTTAGGAGTTATTAGTAGGTTTATTGGTGTCAAAGGGTTGCCTAAGACTATGTAAAAACTTTTCCATTTTAATTTTTGTGATTTCTTGATCTTGTGAAGAATTTTCTTTTTGTTTTTATTTTATAGTGATTTTTTGATTTGATATGTGGTTAAGAATTAAATACTTAAGGGTTTTTGGTGTCAATGAAGTGATTTCATATATTGTATCAATTTATGATATTTTGTAGTGGATATTTAATTATGTTGGTATAATTGTATCATTATTTTATATGTGTCTTTATTTTTATGAAATATATCATGGTAATGTGGAAAATTTTACTTGTGGGATGTGTTTTTAATGATTACTAATGACTGAGTAGTATTGTTATGGGTTTGAATTATTGCTTGTATAGTAAATTGATATAGGTTTATGGTATGAAGGCTTCTATATAAATCCTATTTTATTCATTTATCCTTAATTAATATATGTTTTAGAACTATTTTAGGTTCTAAAATATATATTTCATTTTGATGATGAAAATACTAAATGTTGGGGGGGGGGGGGGGGTAGGAACTCTATCCCTCATGGATTGACAGAATGAGATTCCAACTTAATAGTATATATTGCAAACTTTTGAATATTTTATACTTTTATCATTATTTTTATGGAATATTATGATAATAAATGTGATTTTTTTTGTAACATGGTCATTTTGTATTTGATATTTTTGGTTATTGATCATTATGGTTATTGATTATTAATATTAATATAAATAAATTTCTAAAAAATGATATAGTTATTAGTATTCATTGGTTTCAATTATAACAAGTAAAATATGTTATGTACACCATGTGATATTATTATGTGATTAAATAATATTTTATCCCTTTTTTCAAATAAATGTGTTATTAGAAAAAAATATTAGTTATTCTTTTTATGGTTAAAAGATTTAAAGTTTTTGAGGATAATTAAATTCATTATCTATTCTATATAAATAAAATAGTAAATGGGTGTATATAAAATTCATAGTGAAATAATTACATATTTATAGGGGTATCATGTAATTAAAATAGCTATTAATTATTTTTTTAAAGGAAATTAGTATTGATGATGTATGTAAAAGGTAGGATATATTGATGAATTTTTTTAAAGGTAGGTGATTTTGATCAGTTTTTTAAAATATTGTTTTCATTGCATATTTTATTACTGGAAAATTTTCATACTATATTCTAAATAACTATTCCAATTCATATAGATACATGTTGAAATTTCATATATTTTCTATGAAGACTTCATAGGTTAAAGTATATATTATGGGCTCCAAAGATGGCTCAAAGCATGGTGTACCACATGGTTGTATAGTTTTTTATGTTCCCTTACTCTTTTAGCTATCAATATTTATATATATGTGGATCAAGTGGTGCTTAAATGAAATGAGAAATGAATTCATTTCACATGTTGAGAATATTACCAAAATCTAACATTTGGGTGCACAAAATTAACTATAGATGGAGATAAAAAAATCACATGACTTGTCACTACTCACGTCAATTTTTCAGTCATTATGAAATAACTAAGGGTTTTTATAGAAGGCTCATGTAAAATCTAGTGTTATCCAAACCCTGTGTAGTCCCCTAAATAAAAAAAATATTAATCAGAAATATATAATTGTCATTATCATGGCCTAATTACCTAAACAGTATTGGGTCGAGCCTCCATAACACATTATTCATACCTCCCAATCACAAGATAAAGGCATGAACACAAAGTGTTTAAGAATAACTGTATGAAATATGGAATTTCATTTTTGAATTAAAATTTGAAATATAATTATCATGATGAAATTTTAACATGACCATTATGGATTATGATCAAACAAACCAAAATAATGATATCCATTATTGGGTACCTATTTATCAAATTATATGGATAAGAAATGATGTGAAAACTATATAGAAAGTATCAAGTGTGAAAGATCCATTGAAACCTCATAGTATAGACTCTCTATGTCTACTCCATTTTCCCATTAAAAATAAAAAATACAATTTTTAAACTCCATACTTTGAGTTAAAATAACTCCCATGCATCATGGTATTTTCCTTACCTATATCATGTAATAAAGGATCTACATGTGTCCCATAGGTTCATGTGTGGGGTGTGATCATGTTATAACTAGTATGTGGTCACCACCCCACTCCTTAAAATATATCATAAACTAAAGTTCTTGTGAAAAAAATGAAAAATAAAAAGAATAAATATATTACTAGACAACATGGTATTTCAGATATATTAAACATACACATATGCAGTGGTAACTTCGTATAGGGGGAAGGTCTATACTAGGGGTGCCTAATTTGATCCAAACCCCGAGATATGAGAGGATAAACACTTATAATAGAGCTAGTGTGAAGTACCCATCATATTATAGGTAAAAGTAATTGTGTATACATATATAAGGAAATCATAAAATCTATCCATTCAATAATAGGGGATTGGGTATACAATGTCTAGGTGTTGCGAGCCTAATAGAGAACATATTTTCATTAATTTTACATCGTATTTCAATGATTTAATCCCCATAACTTTATCATTTTAAGGTAAAATGTGTCATTTCTAGTTTTTAGGAATGTTTTATATATATTTTGAAATTTTATTTATTCTTGATTTTAAATTGTTTTATTCATATTATAGAATCATTATACAATCCATACACTTTAATTTTAGTTTTATCAATATTTAGTTAAAGGGAAAAAATACATAAATTTTATTTTTTCCAAAACCCTAATATTCATAATATTTATTTTCAAGAAGAGAAAAATAGATTTCATGGAGTATGAGGAATCATAAAAGTTGTAATGACTCGTGTTTTGAGCCACAGTAGAATTATGAGGTAATTCAAACTTTGGTGTTTGGTGGAGAAATGGTTCTTTGAATTGAGCATAAAAATGTAATTCCGGTAGTTAGAGTGATCTAAAGTTTTGTTTTTAGACTTGGTTAAAATTCTTAAGGGTTCCTCAGGTGTTACATTGAGTTTTGGAAGTGTCATACCCCAAAATTTCAGTTTTTGGGTGGACTGGTAAGGATGCACAATTTTTCTGAAACTGTGCATCCCACCAGTGCAAACCATGTGGTACCTGCTGCTGAGCAGAACTAACTCACATGGACTTTGTATGGTTTTCAAAACCATGCACCTAGCCTACACGCTTTGTGTCACTTAGGCAGTGGGTGTGCACTATTCAACACACAGTTGGCGCACAGCTTGATTAAACTGTGTGGGTCAACCATACGGGGGTGTGGTTCCTAAGTAATAGGAGCCACACGATTGGTGCACGGTTTTTGCAACCATTTGGACAAACCGTGGGACCTAGTTTTCTGGGTGAAAAGACCTTTTTTCTCTTAATGGATTAATTTTTTTTTACCTTTCTCCTTTCTCCTCTTCCTCCAGTTGCATGGGGATCCTCCCTCCTCCCATGGAGCTCTCAAGCTCCTCTACCTAATGATTCTGATATCTCCCTCATCCTGACTCTAATTTGAGTGTTTTATGTCACTTTAACACCCCAATATTTTTATGAGATAGATTTTTTTAAAATTTCTTTGATGTCTTGTGTTGTATGCTACACCAAAATAATTTTGCACTACACGCAACACTGGCTTAGCTTACGATATAAGCAACACTATACTTGGATTGTTTTAAACACAATTTGAAATTATTTTGATAGAATTCATTTCAATCAAGACTGATTTTAAGTGAACAACTAAATATTATTATGTTACCTTATAACCAAGTCATTATAATGGTGGGTATGAATAATATTGACTTTCTTCTGAGAAACAATTTAAATGAAAATAAGTGAGTTTATAAAATAATAAAATCACTATTTATGGATTTTATGAATATCATATATATGTAATATATTCAATCTAATGTATAAAATCCATCTTATTTGTTTTTTAAACATGGTATAAGAACAAATTTAATTTTTTGGACAAAAGAAGTATTTTTCAAAAAATACAGGTTTGTCGCCTCTTGATGGTGTAACCATTTTAAATATAGTTTTTAACACATTTACATATTATATTTAACATCATAAACATTTTATTTTTAATTAGTAAATAAAATTTTACTTTGGATTAATTTTTGATATTTTTCTGAAAACTTTTAAGTTTTGATAAATAGTAAAAATATACTAAATTTTAATTAAAAACAACCTTTTTCATCAAAATAATTTATGCATATAATTTATATTATTAAAATATTTTAAATTAAAAAATATAACTTATTTTTATCAGTTAATATAATTTTAGTCATTTTCATTAATTTTACCAAGAGTTTTGATGTAACAATATTTCAATCATTTATAATATTTTATCTTTTAAAATCCTATTTTTTATTCAGACTACGGGATTAATTTTAAATTAATTACTGAAATTTTAAGTGTTTTGAATTTTTAAAAATTGATTCTATATTTGTAATCATTAGTTAAAAATTATATAAATACAATTCTTCTATTTTTGGGCATTATGAATAGTAACTTCAGTAATTTTTATTAATACGGTAAAAATGTAAATCATGTAATTAAGGGTAAATATAAAATTATAAAAATCCCAAAAACATGTACTAATAAGATTGGATGAGGTATTTTATACCTAAACCATCATTTTGTTTAAATTATACCCTTTGTAAGCCACTTGGATTAGATTAATACATTTAATATATTTTATTTACAGAAAAGTTAAATATGTCTTACTCAAATTTTAATAAATTAATCCTTTTTAAAATGAGGTTATAAAAAATCTAAATTAGAATATAAATACTCATTTGAAATCTAAAATGATTTTATTTTTTATGGCAATTTATTTGTCATTTTTAGAAAATAAATCATTACTTTAAAGTCTTATACATTGATGATGTAGAAAATATTTAATTGATGGAAAATCAATAAAATAATTTTTATTAAAATGATAATAACCATTAAAAGACAAAAAAACTTGACCAAATATTATTGGTTGAGTATATATCAACCATAATCAACCAAGGGTCGGGTTATTTACCATTTTGAGCCATATAGAAAATGTTATGACACTTACAATATTTTATTTAAATTGATGTTAAAGTTTTCACGTTCAAGTTTTAATATATAAAACATTTTTAATGTAGGATTTTACAAGATATATATTTCACTATAAGTATTATTATGAAATATAGTGTATTTATATTTTTCATAGTATTTTTTTAAAAAATTTAACCAAAAATAACTATATTAATTAATTAGACAAAACTGATGTAGTAATTATTTTATTAATGAAAATATCAAATTAATGTTATTAAAAATACTAAAATAAATATAATTTGGGATAATTAATATATAAAAAAAATTATAGAATAACTTGACCCCATATAGATATAATAAAATATTTGGTTTTAGGTTAAAATCTTATCTTTATATTTTTAAAAATCTATTAAATGAATAGTGTCAAAATTAACACTCTTGGTATTTTGTCAAATTACATTTTTATTAAATTATTTAAAAATATATATATATAATATAAAAAAATTATGGTTTAATCTAAAATGTAAAATATTTTTCATTTTTGGTTCTAATTTATATCAAATAAGTAAAAATTACACTATTTTAATGTTGAATAATTGGTTACATCACTTAAAATTAAAAGAGAATCGTTAAGGGTAAAATGAAATGATATGGTATAAAATGAAATAAAAACATATATATAATTATTTTTTAATTATATTAAAACCTTATATCATACCATATTTTAAATAAGGACGTTTTTGAGGTTTTTGTATGTGGTTTGAATTTATTATAAAATAATATTTTTTGAGTTTCCAAAAGTGCCCCTCACCTCAATTATAAAAGGGAACCTCCTCCCTCATTTATTAACTTCCATTTGAGCCTTCAAGTTCTTCCATACCCTACCAATTTCCCTTCTCAGCTTCTATTTCCACATTCTAGAGGTGATGTTCTTCTCAAATGACTAACCTTAGTGCCTTTAAGAGGAGATCTTGAGGGAGCTCGCCGAAGAAGAGGTAATCTCCTTTACCGACTCTCTCAAGAACATTTATTCTTATTTTTCCTCTTCCTTTGTTGTTTACAATATTAATTAGTAAATATGGTATCATATATATAATTATATGTTATTATGGTTATGAAAAAACCTCATTCCCCCTTCTATCCATCCTACGAAAAATGAAATCATCACGCATGCGTATGTACGACTTACAGTGTTCACATTGTGGTGTAATCTGTTTTTTACCACAATCTTACCTGGATAGGTATAATGATGGAAATAATAATTTTATGAGATTATTATAACATTATATTTATTCTAGAACAAGTTATATACCATTAAATTCCATACCATTTCACAATTATGGGAATGATATTGTCGTTCGTGCGTACGTACGTACGACCTACCATCTTCACAATGAGATGTGATTCATTATACATGATATACATTAAATAATTATTATATAAATTTATATAATGAATAAATATGGTATATATTATGTTAATATCATTTTTTAATGATATTACTATGATCTAATAAGGATAAATTGAACTTATTTGACAAAAAAAGTGTAAGAAAATGAAGCTATTTATACCCGAATAACGAATTATAATGAAATGTTATTAAAAAATGGTTGATAATATGACTGTATATGATATCATAAAAATGAATATTATTCTATAATAATTCAATGACATTATTTAAACCCTTATACAAGAGGTTAAGACACGTACTAAGGAACCCAGACCTAAGTTAGGGGATAATTTCGCAATCTCATTATTATCTGATATTGTTAATATATAAGTAATTCCTAGGGTATATTTATGTTTACTAAATATTTATTCTAAAATATTATTTATAATATTATAAGAAATCTAAATTCAATTTTACCCATTTTTTATGAAATGGTATGAAAGGAATATTTTGTGTCTTTCAATATGTGGTACTTTTTGGCTTATCCGACAAAAGTATGAGAAGAATGTTTTCTTTTAACTTATACTATATTAATAGATTTTTACAATTTCATAATAATTATTTCCATGAAACTTCCTTTAAAATATTTCATGCTTAATTTCAAATAAATTATTTACTTTTAAAATTGTGTGGAATTTTGAGAAAATAAAATGTTTTTGAAGAAGAAAAGATATTTTCCTCAATAATTAATTTCAAGTGTTTTATCAATTTTTTTCCATATAAGATTAAATTATTTAATAAGTATATGTTTTAATTATACTATCCATATTATTTCTATGGTTTTATTTTGTTTATTCTATTTATGTAATCCATTTGCTTCTCCTAGATTATGTTCTGATGGAATGATGTTTAAGAAACCCATTTTATTTCTTGGATTATTTTATGTTGAATAATTTATGTTCTTGTGGAACAAATATGTATGGTTATAATTATGTGATGGGTGGTACCTATAAATACCTCCAATTAATTGAGTAAAGATTTATATTTCATGAGATAGACATAACTGTGATGGAAAGTAAACCCGGTTTAGTAATACAGGGCTGGAATGAACAGTGAACTCAGTTCAGTAAAGGACTTTGTCCACTATGGTATTCTTATCAATGATCCCGGGCTAATATGGAAATGATTTTCTATACTTATGTATTTTCCACGATTACATGTTTTAAGACAAATTTATTTTCTCATGGCTCATGTTCCTTTATTATTTATGCCTTATGAACTACAAATATTTATTTCATGACTCAATATTTTGATATTTGTTATACATGGTATGATTTTTAAAAGAAATGTTCATTTTTAAATATTATTATGTTTATGTTTTGTTTCATATTTTCCATGTTTACCCTTAATGAGCATTTGAGATCACCCTTTTAATATGTTTTCTTTTACCTAGTATATAAATAAATGTTTCAGGTGGGAAAAATAAAGGGGAAGATCTCTATGGGAGATGTCGAAGATCTTTCACCAAATTAGAAGATTATATTCCAAGTTTCTAGGAATTAAACTAATACGGTCTTTGGGCATCTTTTTATGTAATTTATTAAGTATTATGAAAAAGTAATGTAATTTCTATGTATGTCAAGATTGGTTCATTACAGCCATATTGGTTTCACATTGGTAATATATCATTTCCTTGTACTTTTTATTTTAGTTTCTCTTCTGATCTATTACACTATTTTGGTGTGAGCTCATTTTCCCTATTTTTAGGGGGGATGTCTATTTCTTCAATTTCTCTCGAAATAGACAAAATAAAAACTTAGTATTGGATGATTATAGCATCCTAACCATGAGGTAGGTGGTATATAGATATTTCCCCAAGTTTCTATTGAATTATAAATGTTTTCATTATGACGCCCATCGACCTTTGTCATGTTTCACCTTCAATTTAATTTCATCAATCCAAATTATCATACACACATTGTTATACACCTTTTGATTATTGTTTAATAGTTTTAGAATTCCAACCTTGATCACGAACACCCCTTGAGTGTTCCATCTAAAATTTCCCTTTAATAAATAATTGATTAATATCCCAAAATACCTTCTAAGCATTTAAATTGGATTATAAATGGAATTTATCCTCATAGGAAATTACCCAATTAATTATAGCACATCCTAAGTTCCATGTTGAACCTTGTAATTATTTCACCATGTTTTTTTTCTTTCTTAAACAGTTATTTTAATAAATTGAGTTATTCCTTTTTAATGTAAAAATGGTTGTGCTAAATGATTTGTTTTAAAAAAACATGTTTTATAATAAAACCCCTCAAATTAGGTGTGTTTTCTTCTAAACTAAAAAGTAGTGATTAGTGATTTAAATCATGCCTTTCCAGGTTTCATATGTATTTTTCCTATGCCTTATTTTATTACTATATATGTGGAATTTTTATTACATAGCCTCCAAAAATAATCTCAAATGGGTTTAATAAGAGGTAATAACCTTCCTTGTGACCAATATCTTCAAAGAACAACCTCCTTCTATGTGGGTTGGTGTGACTTGACTCTAGAAATAATTTCCTTGATAAATGAAATATTTTATTTAAGTTGCATGGTTTAAATTAAATGGAATTGAATTGGGAGGTAAGACTATGCCACTTGCTATATTTAAATAAGCATGTATTGTGTGAATTGTATTAAATGAAATGGGTGGCAAGGACACACCTCTTGTGTTTATTAATTTAATATGAATTGAAATTCCCATGGTTCTATTTGGGTTTGATGGATATAAAGTATGAGAGTTAATTCCTCATTAATATTATTATAAATATGATTATTCCTTGGATATATGTTGTGGAGCGATGGTAAGGTTTCTATTGGGAATGATGATTCATGCTTCCTTATATCGGGTGCTGGGCATGACGTCTTACACCATAGAAACTAGTTGGATGGTGGGTATGAGGCACCACATCCCTTGTTTCTGGTGTTGGCATGATCGAACACCCATTATCTCGAGTGTTGTCATGAAGGTACTATTTCCTATGGAATTGGGTATGACCTCATTGATTTAAGGTTCAAACATTCCAATCGATTTCTAACGGGTTTTTTCGTAGAACTGGAAACATCCAATGATTCCATATCCATTTGGACCTAATTTCCAAAGGTAGGTGCTCATTAGTTGTGGACCGATGAGGCTTAGGAATTTTCATTGGTCTAGAGGATGGGAGGTGGGAATCATCACACCTTTTTGAGGGGAATTATTGTCTACTCTGGGACTCTCTTTATAGATTTAAGTTATGTTTTTGAATCCTTATTACATTACCAAGTGTTAAAATGAGCTTTCCTTTAGATCTGTAATCAATGATAAATATGTATGAAATTTAGAGAATCTTTTATATGTATTCGAGTTTCTTCATCGATAGAGAATCATCTGTGTTTGTTTAGAGATTCTTAGTCAATGGTATCCTTTAATAAATTATATATAAGTCTCTTGGTCATTATGATAACCATGCTAGTTTTAAATC
Source organism: Viscum album (assembly GCA_963277665.1). Taxonomy (NCBI): domain Eukaryota; kingdom Viridiplantae; phylum Streptophyta; class Magnoliopsida; order Santalales; family Viscaceae; genus Viscum; species Viscum album. The sequence continues at coordinate 1,662,681,072 of OY728143.1, read as the reverse complement.
CACTTAGAGAGGCACTTGAAGTATATTTTCATTCAGAAGGACATAGATTATTTTAGAGTTGGGATCGTACCCGCAGATGGGCTACCTACGTATCCTTGTTTAGAGAAGGAATCAGAACCCATGTAGTTCGAGTAAGGGAGTATGAGGTTTATGCATGATTGATGGCTCAGAGAAAGATGTCATAATTACTTTTACACCCTAAGCTCATGTGAGTCATGCTCGGTGTGAGAAAAAAGAGGTATTGGTAAAACCAAAGAATTGTGCCATGAAAGATGAAATCATGAGAAATAATGTGGGGCTTATGTATGTATGACTGCCCAGATAAATGAAGATTAGGATTTAATTCAGGGAAGAAACCCGGAAACAGGGTCCATAAAGGTATATGTACATTATGGAGATTTGGATACTCTAACTTGGGGCTTACTCCTGAGAAAGATGCCCAAATTAGGAGGGGCTTATGATTGGGTTTTACTCCTGAAAAGGAAAATCAAATCAAAAGTAAATGAAGACTGGTTAAGAGAAATTAAGACTGGGGATTACTCCTAAAATGGAGGCCCAGGTTAAGGGATTTAAAAAAATAAGGTAATTGGGGCTTATTCCTAAGGAGGATACCCAGTTTAATGAAAATTTGGACTGGGGCTTACTCCTGAACAGGAGGCCCAGGTTAAGGGAATTATGACTGGGGCTTACTCCTGAAAAGGAGGCCTAGGTTAAGGGACTTGGGGCTTAATCCTAAGGAGGATGCCCAAATTAAGAGAACTTGGAATGGGGCTTACTCCTGAAAAGGAATCCTAGATTAAAGGAAATTAGGACTGGGGCTTACTCCTGAAAAGGAGGCCCATGAATAGGGTTCTCTCATATTAAAGGATGAGGTTTAATGAATGAACTCTCTAACTTTAGTGATGTAAAGATATGTAAATCACTAGGTTTTGAGAGATGTTCCACAAAATTCCTTTCAGATAAGGAATCTAACAAGGAAATCATTCCATAAATGGATTTGGAGAGAGTTCTGAAGGCTTAATCTTGAAGAGGAGAAGTGGATAGGTGCACGAGAAGTGAAATAGGCAAGAGAGGTACCCAAAAAAAAGGGGTGCGCAAGTCCTGGTTGGCGCGCAGGTACTACGTGGGCGCACAAGTCTTGGTCGTGCAGGTATACCTGCGCGAAACATGTGTACGTGTACGATTTTCAGCCCTTAGGGTAATACTTGGGCGATACTTGGCTCAAACCCTTTTTATTATCCCTAGAGGCTTTCCAGAAGATGGCACACAATTTCTGGTGAAGGAGTAGGGTGGCGCGCAAGTGTGGCCAGTTCCCTTAAGGGCTGGCCACTTAGGCGCACAAGTGTGGATGAGTTGCAACACTTAGGCCTTCCTCCCCTTATATAGATCTTCCGTTCTAGGCAAGAAATTACCTTACAGGTGTTCAGAAGCTTTTAGAAGAGACTAGGGTACCGGGAGCTCAATTTGGAGGTTCTGGAATTTTTTCCTTCTAGAAATGGGGGGTCCACAGGGGTATTTATAGGCTAGAGAAGACCCCGAGCGGTTTTCAAAGAGGGCGCTCAAGTCACTTGCACGACCATTAGGTGGCGCGCAATTGTACTTTCACGACCATGAGGGAAATTGCGCGGCCTAAGGGTATTTGAATCCTTGTTCATGCCTTTGTCGATTTTTGATGTTTTCTTCAAAGGATGAACCAATTTGTGCTAAGGCATTTGCCTTTCAATTCTTTTAGAAAATGTGATGAAAAGGATCTTCAACAAAAGTCCCCCCTCAGAGTTGGATTCAAAATAATAAAGATGTGACTCTGAGGAAAAGAAGAAAACCAAATTGAAAGAGGCGCACAAGTGTTCAGCCCGCAACACTCATCGCACAGGTGCAAGTCACGCAGGGCTGGAGCACACTGGATTTTGGCACACAGGTGGGAAGCCTGGTCTATAAATATGCGACCATTTGTCGCGCATAGAACTGAATTCCGGATTTTCGAACTCTCGCAGTGCAAGTTACTCTTTTTTTCTTTTATTCGTTGCCGCGCTGCTGTCAAGGTATCTAGACTTGCGTGGTGATACTTGCGCGACACATTAACACTTGCACGCATTAATTCCTTTGCCGTTTTTTTTGAATTCTTTCACAAATTTTATGAAAAATAAACCCATTTAAGAGTTAATTTATTCAACTTTTTTGCAGATTCAATGGCTCCTAAGAGAATCGGAACGGATGATGAACTGGAAAGCAAGCGACTTGATGATAGTATGAGCATCATTGGCCATGACTACTATACTGTCTGCGATAGAACTCTCCCAGATTTGGCTAAGTATTTGAATAAGTATCATCGCGGCTTCCCCCAAAGCATTTATCTTCCTTTGTATGACTACAGTCATCTGTGAGAATTTACTATTCCAGAAGCAAAGAACTATCTCCCACTTTCTTTGTTTCAGAATTAAACCAATTTTTCTTCAGTAAATATATCATGCGGAGGAGGATTTAAAAATGCGGGAACAGTGGAGAAGGCCTATATGATGCATCACAGCCCTTATACACCAGATCTTAAACCTCATAAGCCCGAGCTGCAACCACATTGTCATCCCTCAATCTTCCGAAATGCTCAGATGGATCAATCCAAATGCTAGAAGAAAAGTTGGGACTTCCGTCCTAGGGAAGGTGTGAATCCAACTTGGATGTGGGAATACTGGGTGCGACAAACCTGTGCATAGTTTGTCGAGGATTTGAAAGGATTGGTGATATATGAAGCTGTCTGGGTTGGGAAAACATATGTTTACAAAAATGATAACTTCATGCTGGAGATACTCAGCCACTGGAGCCCAGAAACAAATTCTTTCCATCTGAAACATGGATAAGTAGACATCAGTCTGTGGGATGTCCAAAGGATCTCAAGGGATCCAATTTTGGGTGACATGTATGATGAATTCATTCCTCCCAAGGTGACTTGGAATGATTCAGAGAAGACTCGTGCTTTGTCTTGGGAATTATTTAAAATCTTCCACAGGCTCAAGAGTTTAGAGACCTCCTTAACTTATTCTAGAAAGGATATTCATCCGGAGGAGTGGATGAATATATTTCTTATTTAGAAGAAAGATAAGGATCCAAAGCAGTAGGAGCCAAAGGAGAAAGGATCAAAGAAAAAGAAATCCAAGGATAAGAGGCCCACCCGTCCTACCACCTGCCCAAAAACTGAGAAGAGGGGTGCTCCTGGCACATTCTGGCCAACTCTAGAAGCAGGAGAGTTTGAGAAATGGGGATATGAGGTGAATAAAAGGATCCCAAAGAAGACTCGTCTGGCGGGCATCTTGTCTTTGTGGCTCAGCGTTGATCTCTTGCCAGTCAGGGACTCAAAGGGAGGCGTTAGGCCGGGGACCTTCGTTATTACGGAAAAGTTGGCTGAGGGAAAAAATGGTTGGGTTGGCTACCCCTATTTTAGAAAATATTCACATGAGTTTACTTTATGTCTTCATGGGTAAATCTCTTTTGAGAATTGTGGGAACATTCCAAGTTTTATGGGGATGTATCACCACTCACTTCAAGAATTATAATGTACAGAATGGAGTACAAATTCCTGGAAGTTATTTCAGGCCATCAGTGCAATCATTATCTAGAATTGCTCCATTAGATATTAATTCTTATGAAATTAAAGTGAGGCTGAGCATGTTTAAGGAATTAAACTTCTTTCCCTATATAAATCTACCAACTGGGAAGTCTGTTGATGATGGAACATCAAGCTTGGATTTGAGGGCATACATGCTAGCCTACAGAGATGGTGTTCTAGTCGCTAGGATTGACGGAGAGATTATATGTGAGGCCTATGCTCCATATAGATTTGCACGCTAATTCAAGTGTTTGCAACAGATTTCTATGTCTCCCCCTGTACATGTCAGGTTAGAGAAAAATCCAATGGTTGCTCGGCAACTGTGGTTGCTGACGTCTAGAGAGAAGACTGGGGCGGTGTTTGATCTACCAGTTGAAAGAGCGGCACATAACTTGACTACATGGTATTCCGAGCACTGGATAGCATCATACCCTAAAGTGGTGCTGAATCACCCAGTTTATTAGGTGGGGAAAAGGGAGAGGACTATAGAGAAAGAAACCTTTCCTCATGAAGGTGATGTTGCCCCACATAAATCTGATTTTCTAGATTCCTCCTCTAGGAATGATTCACCGGATTCCCATGATGGGGATGATGAGGCATAGCAAGTGTAAAAGCTGCCTCATGTCTGATATAATCCTCCAGTTAGAATCAAAAGACCCACTCCATCAACTCCTGGTGAGTTACTTCATTGGGGTACTTTAATCATTACTACATTATAAAGAAATAAGTCTTATTTCATTATTCTCTATCTGTAGTTGCAGGAGATGGGAAGAAATTGAAGTCGAATACTGTAGGACCTTCCTCGCAGCCTTATGGTACAGGCACTGAATATCTATGACTAGAGGTTGTCCAGACATGGTAGAGTTTATAATATGGTATTGAAACTGCCAGGCTGGATTTATGTGAGGGGTTTTACCTCCCTGGAATAGAGACTCTTCTGGATTCTACCGATATCAATTTCGAAGATAGCCTTGATGGAATGCGAGCTTATATCAGAGAGCTATAAATGCTCATATATTCCACCGATGATTCCATTCCTGTCACCAAGCGGGTGAAGGAAATGATTGATCATGGCGCCGCTGAGGGGACTGATGAGGAGTGGCACAATTACGTGGCTCCTAAAGATGTAAGTTTTCTTTCCTTATTTTCCTTGCAACTTGATTTCAGTCAAAGCATTGTTACACAAGGAAATTATTTTCTTCATCTTGGAGCTTGAAAAGAAAGGAACTATTGAGGTTCCTTCATCACAATATTTCCTTGGTGGTACTGCCATCGGGGCTGCTACTGAATCTCCTCGCGAGTCGGGCAAGATATCTCTAGGCCATCAGTCCATGTATAAGGAGTTGGACATGGCTTTTCATTCTCCCATTCAGGTACCTATAATGGAGACTGCTGACACTCCCAAAAAACCAAAGAAGCAATAGCATCTAAGGAAGAATTCCACAACCAAACGCTTCATCAGTAGTGGTAAGTCCTTCGGATAATTATGAGTCTTAAACCATGAAAAGATTTCTCATTTTCCTTGGGATTGCAGGGGCTTATTCAATTTCCCATCTAAGGGAAATGACTGATCCTCCTTTAAAGACCACATAGGGTGGTGTGGAACAATCGCAAATTCAGGCTGACTTGGCTGCTCCTGGAAAAGAGCCAGCATCTGTTCCCAGTATCCCTCCTGCTGCTGTTGCAAGAAGAGAAGAACCCGCTTCTGGTAAGTTAACAATGCTTCATAAAATGTTGAAATGAAACATCTACTGACTTCCATTTTGTGATACTTCAGGTTCAACCCCTGCATTAGAGCTTTTGGTGGCTATTGCAACTGATGCCACGATTTTATCTGAAGATGTTGTCCAGGGTCAGAGACTGCAGGATGAAGTTCGCCAAGAAGACACATCAAATTCTCCCACTGGTGAAACTAACCAGGATTCTGAGATGACATTAGATGAAATGATGGAACTTGGCGCATCTATTTAAGATTTTATAAATCATGTTAAATTGCCATGTAATTTATAAGATTATGGATGTGAGTATTATCCTTCATCCTATTAAGAATAACTTCATATTACATGTCTAATCATGATTGGTTCAAATGTGCAGTTTTGTCTGAGCAAGCTATTGAACTACCCATGCCTGAAGGGGGCACATAAAACCCTACCATTGGGGAGACATTAGCACAAGTGGAGCTAAACCCAGTAGAGCTTCCTCAAACTCATCCTAAAAATTCTATAGAAGCTAGGAAAGATGGGGAGGAGCCTTCTCAGGTTGTTGGTGTACCATTGGGTAAGGAATAACAATTTTTGTGATTGTACTTAATTTGCAAGACAACCAATTATTTTTTTATCCTTTGAAACTAACCAAAGATTTAAATTTATTATGTAGGGAAATCAATTGCAGTGGATGGATATAGAGGTGAGGCCTCAGTCTCCACCCCAATAGGAATCGAAAGCGAAGAAACACGGGTCAGGGGGGAAGGAGTAGAATAGGGCACTTCCCAAAGTGCATTAATCCCAGATTATACTCCCCCCTGTGACAGTGACACTGAGTCAGACCCAGAAGTTCAAAATGCGTTTCAATTTTCATGACGCAAGTCATGGCAGAACATATGGAAAATCATATCTGAAGTGCCTCTGGAGGATCTACCATCGAAGATTCCCTGGCTGTCATCCCTATTTGTCATATTGGGACTTGGCGGTTTTGGATATGAGAATATCTATGCCGCGGTGAAACAGGTCATTTTCAGGAGGGAGTAGGAGGAAAAGTGTCGCGAAGATCTGACCAGGGTGAAACTATCAGCCAACATCAGTGAATTTGAGGCTGTGGTATCCCGAGCTGAGGTTGACTATGCTTCCAAGATGAATGAGCTGAAGCATAAGATCAAAGAAAAAATCATCCAACAGAGGCACCTTCAGAAATAGTTATATGTTGTTACTGGGGAACTTGACCAACTCAATAATTCACTGGAGGGAGCTCAGAAGAATGGTATGAAAGCCATTGCAGATGCCAAGAAAGCACTCCATCAGGCTGAAAAGAGTGAATTTGGTCGAGTGCATGAGCTTCAAGTGGCTGTTGATGAAGCTCGGGATGTTTTACATCAAGTGAAGACTTATGTTGACATCCTCTTGTAATTTCTTGGAAAAGAGAAGAGACTCTAATCTGTGGATGTCCTTCTAATTCTTATGCATCAAATGAAGAACTTTTTCACCTTTAATCATTTGTGCACACATTTTTCTTTGCTACCTGATTTAAATTTTACCTAAGCCAATGATCCTAGTAAGAATAGTTTGATTTTTTCTAGGATTATTATAAATAACCGTACTAACTTTGAATCTTTTGATTTCACAATATTACCTAAAATCACACAAAATGTATGTTTAGTGAGCTGGAACTTGAATTTTATTCAGATTTCCCTTGTCTTTTGTGGGCAGTTTAAAGTCATGCATGTTGGACATAAAAAGGCTAATTTTTTAAGGTTGAAATAGCTTTGACTGAATGGAATAAAAATTGACTCAATTCCTTGATAATTTGTTTGAAAACATATTACCATATTCAAGTATGGAAGGGAAAAGAAATGTAAACTATGACCTAAGAAATATTGAATCTGAGGAATGATATGAAAAAAGGAATAAGAGGCATTAGAATAAGTATTTTCCAATAATGAAGTTACCATTATTTAACAAACCCGTTAGGGGGTTGAATTATGCAGGGCCACCTAAGGGCATTGGCTGCATAGTCAAATAATAGCATCTTTTGGTTGAAATCTCCGTTATGTAGACTTGTTTATGCAAGGCTGCCTAAGGGCACGTGCTGCATAGTCAGGAAAAAGAACTCTCAGAATGTTACTTTTCTACTGCTAAAAAGCCAGCGAAAGTTTATGGATATTCAAATTTTCCAAAGTATAGAGTTTGTTGTATGAAGAGAGGTACTTGAATATGAAGAAGATATTTTCAAACAAGATTGTTTAAGAACAGGATGAATGTCACTCATATTAAGGTCTGGCCCAAACGTAGGGAAGGGAAAATATAAACCATAGACTTGAATATTTTCAGATCATGAAAAAGAGTATGAGACAAATATGTAAATAATGGCTATTTTCGCGGATCCCTGCATATCATCGTTAAGACAACTAAGGACAAAAATAGGTTTTTGTCCTAAGAATGAAGTTACCATTATTTAAAAAACCTGTTAGGGGTTGAATTATTCAGGGCCGCCTAAGGGCATTGGCTGCATAGTCAAATAATAACATCTTTTGGATGACAAGTCTGTTATGTAGACTTGTTTATGCAAGGCCACCTAAGGGAACGTGCTGCATGATCAGACAAAATAATTCCCAGGTATCCGACATTTTGTGACTAGAAGTCAAGAAAAAGGTTATGGAGATCTGAAAATATTTAAGGTTAGGAGTGTGACACATGAAAAATGAGTATTTTCCGATGTATGTGGAGATACATAGATCAATACTAACTATAATCATGTTGTGGCTGGGTCCTGAATTAAAATATTGGAATTCACTAAGTATCCCATAAGGATGGGAATCAACACATATGTAGTTCTTGAACTATAGTTTAATGTCATGTGGGACAAAAGTATGGGAGATCTTAGTTTAGGGTCATAGATCCTGGACCATAATAAGGAATACACAGTGTGTGTTTTCATGGGGACTTTTCAGCAAATGGACTGAAAGTGGAATTTGTGGTTAGGCCCAAAGACTTGGGGCTAGATTCGAGGGACACTCGAACGTTCCTACGTATCCCATAAGGATGGTAATCAAGCCCAAAAAGTTCTAGAAATACCCCTTATACAGATTTGGTTTGTACATGTGAAGGGTGGAAGGGGACTTTAGTGCAATGATGGTTTGACTCAAAATAAAAGGTTCGGGCATTGCCATGTATGCACATAGTCTTTAGAATAAAACATGATTGGAGATCAATGTAAATAATGATTTCCTCTCAGGTGAGGGTATCAAAGAATGTTGTACTTTATTGTCATACTAGACAAAAAATGTTGTACATTTTAACGTCATATAGCAAGGATGAAGTTGAACCAATGTAAAGATATTGATTCTGGGGGCGGTGTCACAAATAAACATCATACGAGATGGATGTGAACCAATGTGAATAGATTGGTTTTGGGCTTGAACCTCGGGAGGTTGCCTACATACCCATCTTGGAAGGCAAGGATCAAAGTCTGCGTAGTTCAATTAAAGAATGAATTATTGATCAAGTTGTTCTTGGGGACAACGACCTAAAACAAAAATGGTATTGGGACGTACGCATGGTTAGCGGCCTAGAGAGGGTGTTATGGTTAAATTTTTCTCTAAGATCACGTGAGTTATACTCGTTGTGAGAAACAAGAGGTAACAACAACCTTAATGATGCACAGTTTAATGTCATGTAGGACATATGAAGGGACTATGTAGTTTTAAAGTCTTGTAGTTAGGACTATTGGTGCTGCACAGTTTTGTGTCATGTAGCAGGGACAAAATACAATTTAACGTCATGTAGGAAGTATTAAAAAACTTTTATACAGTTTAGCATCATGTATCTAGGATTATAGGGACAATATAGTTTAATGTCATGTTGGATGAAAGGGGGACTGTGCAGTTTAATGTCATGCAGTAAGGAAAAAAGAGTACACCGTTTAACATCATGTTGGATGTATTAGGGACTTTTTCACAGTTTAATGTCATGTTGGACGAAGAAGGGATGATAAAGTTTAGTGTCATGTTGGACGTAAGTGCCAATAGTTTAAGGTTATTGACATGGACCGTTGGTTATGTAGTTTAACATCTTGATGGACGTAAGGGACTTCTATACAGTTTAGAATCATATAGCTAGGACGTTATAGTTTAACGTCATGTTGGACAAAAGTGCAAATAGTTTAAGGTCATATGCATGGACCGTAACAATGTATTTTGTGTTTATACAAAATACTTCTTCAGAAATCTGGCATTGGTTGGAGTGGTGATGAGTTCTCCATCCATTGAGATTAATGAATATGCTCCATTAGAGTAGACCTTATGTATTGAATAAGGTCCTTCCCACTTTGGTTCAATCATGGGAGGTTTCTTTCCTGGTATCATTGGAGTTCTGAGAACCAATACCAATTCTCCCTGAATGAATGAACGAAGAAGAACTTTTTTATTGAAATCTCGTGCTATTCGATTATGATAAACTTCCAAGTGGTGCAGTGTGCACAATCTTTTTTCATCTAACCGTTTCAATTCATCCAATAGATTTTGATATTGTTCATCTGTAGATGACTGATCACAAATAGCTACTCTGAGTGAGGGTAGTTGAACTTTAATAGGCAAGACTGCTTCTGTTCCATACACCAATGAATATGGAGTTGACCGCGTTGCAGTGCGGGTGGTGGTTCGATAAGCCCATAAAGCATGAAAGAGTTTATCATTCCATGACTTCTTATCTTTATCCACCATCTTTTGCAGTATGTTTGAAAGAGTATTTTTGAAGGATTCTATCTAGCCATTGGCAGCTTCATGATACCGAGATGAATGATTGGATTTGATGTTGTATTCTTGATCCAACTTCTTCACCTCGGATGAACAGAAGTTGGTTACATTTTCTGTCAATATGGTATGAGGGACACCAAATCTAGTAATGATGTTTGACATGATGAATATAATAATTATTTTAGAACTAACTTCTTTGAGAGGTATTGCCTCATCCCATTTGGAAAAGAAGTCAGTAGCAGTAAGAATATACTTAAACTGCTTGGTTGTAGCTGAAGGGTAAGGTCCCACCACATCCATTCCCCATGTGGAAAATGGCCACGAGTACTTAGCTGTATGAAGAAATTCTGGGGACTGATGAATGAATTTGGCATGTACTTGGCATGAATGACACTTCTTTTTGAAATCAACACAATCTTGTATCACTGAAGGCCAAAAGTATCCAAGCCTTTGAATCTGATCAGACAGTCTATGTCCAGACTGGTGGGCACCATAGACTCCTGCATGCACTTCTTTCATGAAAACCATTGTCTCTTCACCATCAATGCATCTGAAGAGAACTCCATCAAAACCACACTTGTAGAGAATTTTCTCTAGGTGATATGGGATATCATAAAGAGTAAAATTGACCACACGTTGCCAAATTTTTTCTTTCCCGGCTCTGTAAGGTGGAAGTGTTCCATTTTGAAGGTATTCCCTGATAGGTGTCATCCATCCTGTAGTATGACCATACGGTTCAGGAATGGGACTAATTTCATTGATCTCATCTATTCTGGTTCGAACATAAGGTGAAATTGTATGACGGTGGGAAATACTGATGGTTGTCTTGTCCTGATTTGGATCTGCTAGAGCTGTGGCTATGTTAGCCAATGCATCAGCTCGAGCATTTTTTGATCGCGGGACATAAGAAAATGTCGGTTCTATAGGAAATTCCACCATTAACTCTCTGACGTAATCATACAAAGGGATCAATTCTTCTTTTCTGATTGCATAATCCCCATTGACTTGTTTGATTACCATGTCTGAATCACCTTTCACATTTAAGTGTCTCACTTGTGCTTGAAGCGCTAATTCCAATCCTATGATGAGATCTTGATATTCTGCTTCATTGTTTGTCCCGCCTCCCAATAATGAGAAGGAATAGGGTAACACTGCCTTTTCTAGAGAAATGAGCACAATTCCTAACCCAACTTTGTTGAATTTTGGATTTTCCATTTTCCTCCCTGTTGGACTTCTGGAAGCACCATCAAAATACATCTCTTATACCTAAGGAATATCCTGAATAGAGAAGACTTCTTCATCAGGGAGTTCAATATCTGAAGATGTATCTTCTACCGAAGGGTGTTCAGCAAGGAAATAAGCCAGAGCTTGGCCCTTTATTTCCTTTTGAGACACATACTGTATGTCAAACTGCTACAAAATAACTTCCCACCTTGCCATACATCTTGTAAGCATTGGACGACTAAGGATGAATTTGAGTGGGTTATTGCGAGATACCAATTGGACCTCATGATGTTTCAGGTAGTGTCTCAACTTCTGAACTGAAAAGATTAATGCCATGCAACAATTCTTAATACTTGAATACCAGGTTTCTGCTTCAAGCATAGTCCGACTGAGATAGTAGAGGTTGTTTTCATTCCCAGCATCATTCTTATGAGCAAGAAAGGCACCTAATGATCACTTCAAGGCTGTTACGTAGAGGATAAGTGGTCTTCCTTCAATAGGTGGCATAAGTACCGGTGGACTCAATAGGTATTTGTTGAAAATATTGAATGCTTCTTGACATTCTTCAGTCCACTGGTAAGTGACTCCCTTATTCATCAATTTGGCGAAGGGTAATCTTTTGCCTGCCAAATTAGCGATGCAATGCCAAATATAGGCTAAGTGTCCTTGAAGTCCTCTAAATTCTTTCATATTTTGAGGAGGTTACATACCACGAATTTAATTGGTCTTCTCAAGATCAACTTCAATACCACGATGGCGTACAACAAAGCTGAGAAATTTTCTTGAGGTTACCCCAAAATCACATTTTAAGGGGTTCATCTTCAAATTATATTGTAGAAGCTTGTGAAATACGAATTCCAAATCAGCCAAGTGATTAGAACGTTGTTTGGATTTGACCACCAAATCATCCACATAACATTCAACAAACTTCCCTAAAAAGGGCTTGAATATGTGATGCATTGCACGCTGATATGTTGTGCCTGCATTCTTTAAGCCAAAGGGCATTACCCAATTGCAAAACACACCATGAGGGGCTCTGAAGGATATGGATTCCTCATCTTCTGGAGCCATTCATATTTGATTATATTCAGAATATCCATCCATGAAGGAAAGTGCTTCAAAGCTAGCTATTGCATCGATTAAAAGTTCTGTAATCGGAAATAGAAAATCATCCTTAGGACAATGCCGATTAAGATCTCTGAAATCGATGCAAAATCTAATTTTTATGTTCTTCTTCACAGGAACAATATTATCCAACCACTTGGGATATTGAACTTCTCTGACAAAGTTAGCTTTGATAAGCTTATCCACTTCAGATTCAATTTTGGAAGCATAAGTTGGGCGTGTTCTTCTCACATCTTGCTTAAATCATCGATGTTCTTCAGTCAAACCCAAGCGATGGGTAGCAACATCAGGATCAAGACCAGGCATCTCTGTATAGTTCCAAGCAAATATTTCTCGATTTTTCTTTAAAAAGGAAATATAAATCTTGTGTTCTTCAAGAGTCACGGTCGCACTGATTAAAGTGGGGCGTGGATCTTCTTTTGTACCCAGATTTATTTCTCTAAGTTCATCCACGGTGGTAGAGATACCCTCTTCAAATGCTGGAGGAGAATCCCTGAGATCTTCCTATTCTTCTTTAACATGTGTTATTTATTCCATTTCTACTTGCATAGTAGATGATAAAGTACAATTTCCATGATCAGAAGAGATGTTAAAATTTGAACAACTTGAAAAAGAAGCTTTCATTTCGGAACCAATTGATGATGAAGGGTCTTCCATGGGTAATAAAGAGGAGATGATGGATTGATAATCGACATCATTGTTCACCTATGACGTTGCTATAACTTCTTCTATCCTTTTTGGTGAAGTATAAACTTGATGGATTTCAACAGATGAAATAAAGACATCTCCATTTGGGCTTTCATCACTACTTGGTGGCTCACCAATTTCTCCCATGTTGTCTGGCTCGATTGCCATAATTGACATTATGGATCTTTCCATAAGAGTATTTTGATTTGGGTATATCCTATCAATTTGATTGATAGGCAACACATAATCTGTACTCACATGTGCAAATGGATTTACTGGAATCTTATCCAAACCATATGGAGCATTAACTTTGGTAATCTCCCTTGTTGTGGATTTCTCCTTTCCCTTTATGTGATAGAATTCCACCTCAATGTATTGAGATTCACATGTCTTGAACAGGGCCTTATCACCATACAATGTCCCAACTTGACCATTAAAACAATATTTGAGACATTGATGGTATGATGAAGGGATAGCCGCATGTTGATGTAGCCAGGGTCTTCCAAGAAAGATGTTGAAGGATGAGTCTTGATCAACAACCATGAAATTTGAATTGGATACAAGATATCCAAACTGAGTTCTAAGTGTAATCTCGCTCAGTATTTCTTGTTCATTTTTATCATATCCTTGTAACATCATAGTAGAAAGAGATAAATTAGATTCCTTGAGGCCCAATCGACAAAGTGTACGAATGGGGATGAGGTTGACTCCTGAACCATTATCAATGAAATCCCTTCAGATGTCCACACGATTGAAATTTATAGATAAGTACAAAGGTCTAATATGCCCATGCACGACAACATATTCATCTTCATCTATGAAAGATATCACTGCATGGAATTCTGCATGATTATTTTCTACGTGGTAGACTTCAGCTGCAGCAATTTCAGTTTCTAACTCCTGAGGACTTGACAAAGCCTCAATGAGTGCTTCCCAAAGATCCTTTGATAAATTCAAGGCATCCAAAATTAATAAATTGGCCGGTACTTGGGCCAGGTGTTTTAATACATCATAATTTTGATCCAAATGTTTGTGTTTCCCAACAGGAACATGTGGTTTAGCAGGTACCTTGGAAGTTGATGTTTTGGAAGTTGATGCATCTTGTATCGGGGTAGGACCTGGAAATACTCCTGGACTTGGAAGATCAGACCGATTAGGTCTATTTACCTACTGAGAAGATGAAGGTGGAACCTCCAACCGATCCTCCAGAATAATTGTGCCAGGACTTAATCTGTTATTGGTGGAAGAATTTTTTTGTTCCTGTTGAGTCCGCTGAAGGGTTCTGCCACGATTTTCTACTGCATACACAATTCTAGAAGGGGTAGAATTGAAATAGTGGCTTATGGGATATCCACGTCTTCCTCTGTATCCCTGACCTCTGGAACTCCCTTTGATTCCTCTGTTTGATACAGATAACCCAGGTTCATTGAGATCGAAACTATGACTGGCATAAGGATCTGTTAAGTGGATCATATTAACAGAACCGAAGATCTGGTCTTCATCTGATAAAGACTCTACCTGAATAGCCAATTTAGGTTGTGCCGTTTAGTGGGACAGTGCTCGTGGCTTCGAAGTAGATGGAATGAAATCTTCCAAAGTTAAAGACAAATTAGTCTTTGACACAATTTCATCTTCCTCTGATTTCTTTTCTTTCTTCGAACTATGCCTCCATTTTGAGAATTTTTCCTCTGATGAGGATTTTGTTGTGGCATCCATATCAGAAGACACAATTGTTTTCTTCAATTGCATTCGCAAAATGGCATGAGTTCAGTTGATCGTTTTCCTGACCATCCAATCATCATATTTCTGCGCATTTTTGCTTTTGACTTCTTGTCATTCACCTTCTTCCTCTAGAACTGTAGCAGTAACACATGCTACCTAGGCTGAAGAGCCTTTTATTTTGAATTTCCCCGAGTCGACCATATTTTGTAGGAGGTCTTTGAATACAAAACATTCCTGGATGGGATGCCCCCACATTTGATGAAAGGGTCAATAATTGGGATGGTCTTCATCTCCTTCCTGGTTTGGCCTATTGGGCCTTGGAAACTGAACCAAATTATTTTCCAGAGCTGAAATGAAGTAGCCAGGAACTTGTTCATTTCGAAAAGAATAAACTTTAATCTTTAACTCATCAAACTGTTTCCATCTTTGATCTCTTTGATCATCTTGACGAAACATCCTTTGTTGTTAACGCTCAGGAGGTGGATCCCTTCTGGAAGAGGAAGGCTTTGAAGTAGAAGTAGGTACAGGTGATTGCTTAAGCATAACTGTAGCAGTCTCTACTTTACCCATTCTTCTTCCTGGAACTGATGGAATTACACGAGATTTAGCCTTAGTCTATATAAGGTAATGTTTAATCTACTGAGCGATTGAATTAAGGTCTCAAAACCCTCCTATGTATTTCACAGGGATCAAGGGTGTGCATAATTCGTCACGCAGATTTGCCACACAGATCGGCAACAGTTCTTCTTGAGGGAGTGCTAAGCTTAGGGAATATGTTAATCTCTTCCAGCGAGCAATGAAATATGAGACTCGTTAATTCTCCCTTTTCTTACAGTTTGTAAGATTGAAAACTGTTGTCTTTGGAAAAGTTGAACTGAATTGAAGAAGAAATCATTGATGGAGATCTTCCCATCCAGTAATTGACCGGGATTGCAAGCTTGTATACCAAACAAAAGCTGGTCCTTGCAAGGTTCGCATGAAGCATCTGAGTTTTATTTCTTCTTGTTATTTAGATGTTCCCATCATAGGATCACAACAAGACACGTAATGTATCAAATGTTGTTCAGGATTGACTGATCCATTGAAAATAGAGAATATAGGGTTCCCAAAACTTGATGGGGGAGGGATTGAATCAACCCATTTAGGGTAGGCTCTCTTTTCTGGTTGAACCTACGCACGCTTCCCTTCCATAGTCTCTAACTGAGCTGTTAATGACTCAATATTAGTTATTAACTTTTGAGAAATATCCGGTTAAACCTGGACTTAGGAAGGTACAATGACTGGAGCTTGGACAGGTATGACAGCTGGTACTGCAACCGATGGAAGCACTGCTGATTGTTGTTGCACTTGACCCATAGGATTAGACCTGTGAGGGTGTACGGATAGAAGAGGATATTCTTGATCCATCTCAGTAGCTACAACAAAATCCCTTGGCTGACCAACTCTAGAACGCTTAGGAGGAAGACTACCCTGAAGTATTTCTGCATTCATCCTCCTCAATTCATTCATTTATTCCTCTTGTTGTGAAAGTATTTGCTCTAATGAGAGAGATTGGCCTTCTCCAGAGGAAGGTTATGTAACCTGATTATTTCCTTTCCACTTGTTTGATCCCTTTCGGAGAGGGGGAAGTGGGTTACTTGAAGGAACACCCAGATTCTGGGTAAGCCTTTGATTTCATGTACGCACACCTTCTTCATTTGTGTCTGTGCGTACAACTTCTTGAGTAGGAACCTCTTCATCTGATCCCTCTAAGTGAGCCTCATCTGGTGGATCAGCAACAACGACATTGATGACATTAATTGATGCATAACGCATCACATCCTCTCTATCAGCATTTTTGTGATATTTTCTTCTGCCATGCCCCTGAAGAGACATCGCCTTCTGTTGATTTGATCCTTCAGGAACTTCTTAGTGAACCGTAATTTAGAAATAATCTCCTGATAATTTGACCCTTCGTTCCTTTTGGGGATTCTTCCCTAATCTAGAGATGACCAAATTTATCTAAAGGAGGGATTGAGGATTTGAAAAATTCCCTAGTCCGGTGGACTGGGGCTCTTCCTGCTGTTCCCGCTCAACTCCTCGAATCCTATTTGTTGATTCCGAGGGTTGGTTTAAAAGAGTCTCTAGTCTGGCAAGATGGGGTGGCTCTTGAAATGCTATGTCTGAGACTTTATTAAAATCTCTCCTGATCTTGCGGAACTTAGTCCGGAAATTAGATGGATGCATCAATCGACATCCACTTTTATCACCCATCTCAAAAGGCAGTTGGATGATTTCTGAAACTTCTGTCACTTGATGATGTGCTTGCTCCATACGAGAGGCCTGTTCAATATTTTCTTTTGCTTGATGCAGGAGTAATTCAAAAACTTGTTCTCTGTATTCTTGACTTTGAGAAGAACTAGTTGAGGCCTGTTCTTGGGAAACCTTTTGATTACAAACAAAATCCATTGACTGTGGCCAGACATGGGAAACAACATTGCATGAAACCATTTTCGGAGGGCTTTGCTGACTGGAGAGCACAGTAAAATGTAGTGCTCCATGAACACCCCATCCTCTGACATGAATACCAGATGGGGAATTGGAAATTAACTAGCGCAATATTCTTAGTGCACCAAGGCATGAGCGTTGAAGGGCTCTCTGCTGCTTTTCAGCCTTCGGATATCAAGAGACTGATAGAGATGCCATGTCAATTTGACGTAGTAACCTTTCTATTATCTTAACATGATTATCATATTCATCATAATATAATACTTTATTTTTCAACTGACAAATAGTTTTCCATATGTTGAGATGAATGTCATGAATCCCATCTTCCGTCAACATCTCTAGAATGTCATACTTAGAGTCAGCCAAAGGCCAAAACATGACTGGCACTTGACCTTTCGCCAGTTGTTTTCTCATGTTCAGCATTTCCTCTTTATCATTCAATGAATATTCTTCTACCTGATTTGACCAAAGCTGGTTCTTCCTTGTTACTTCATCAGATTCAATAGGATTGGTAGAGAATTCACTGATCAAACTAGAAGATGAATGACCCGAGGGTGGTTCAGAGAATTACCTACATCCCGGGCTATCTTTTGATTGAGAAAGTATTTCACCTGTTAGTGATGAAGCATCAGACATGACTGGTTTCTCATTTGCAAGTGCCTCAAGATAAGAGGGCTTTCTCGGCACTACATTTTCCACTGGCGCATTTTCTGGGCAATGTGCATCACTACTGTGGAGAGGACTTTCGTAGTGAAATTCATCATCATGGGGAGGACCACCATGGTGGGTTACAAAAAAAGATAATATCTATTTCTCCTTGGTCTTCTAGCCACACAGAGGGTTATTGTAGCTCTCATCTGAAGATAAAACTTCAAGATCAACCGAACTGTCATGAAGCAAGCCTTCATGAGGACGTTTCTGTTGAAGACCTTCAAAATTAATGTTCCCACTATTGGGAAATAAGGGAGTAGAATCTTGGATTCTAACAGATAACTGTCTGAGGGATTCAAGAACTCCATCATCGAGTAAGGCCTTGTTACATATTGGCTCTTGATTTCTTGAATGTGTTGGGCAAGTCTTCTTCTTATATGACTTCTTACTCGCCTTGGAAACCACTTGTTGATGAAAGTGGCTTCTCTAAGTAGGTTTATGTGCCTGATTAGGAGAGATGTCCCGGTTAGGCTGACGATCTCCACTCAAATCAGGTGTATGTGCCTGAATTGGTTGTCCGTATGATATGGGGGAGTACGCCCCACAACCCTCTTGGACTGGAACAGATGTGTGTGTCTGTTCCGGAGTGAACTGTTGATGAGTCACTCCACTGGTAGGGACAGATTTGTCTATCTTTCCCTGAGATGCTGCTGAATCTGTTATAATATCCTGACAGGCATATAGGATATGATCAGGGATTTACTTATACTCTTTCACCATTGACAGAATGTGTTTGGTGAATTCAGCTGCCGGAACGGGGATATATGTCCATTCAATGCTTGGAATAGGTGTATGTTCCTGCTCTTTTCCTCCTTTTCCTGTTAGTGAATCCTGACAGTACTCAAGTGTGGGGGCAAAGAGTTGAGTCTGCCTTCTGTTTATCGCTGGAGCTTTCCGAATGACTTCCATGAGTGCTACCAAGCGAGACTGTTGGTAGGCTTGATCAATACTAGTAGTTGTATGTTCCTACTGATTGCACTCCACCAAACATGGTTGAATAATTTCCTTAAACACTGACAGACGAGGCTGCTGGTAAGATTGATGAGTGTAAGCAGGTGTATGTGCCTGTTTACCAGTGGTCAACACATTGGGTAGGCGGGCTCCATCATATGTAGTCAGACAAGCCTGCTAACTAGCTAATGATTCATAAATAGGTCTGTGTTCCTGTCTATAGTACTCCACCAGAATTTCCTGGTGGGATTGGCATGCTGCTGCCAGACGAGTCTGCTAGACAGTGGGATTAAAACGGATGGGTGTATGTGCCCTCTCATTTCTTGCCACCAAGTTAGGTTGGTGGACTTCTCTAGAGATGGAAGAGATGAGAACCTGCTCACTGTTGACCGTATTTCACCTCTGGAGATTCGTCTTGCCTACTCAGGTTTGAGGAACCTGATCCGAACACCTGGAGACGATAACCTCATCATGTTGAGGGCGCACTGTCGCATGAGTCTGGCGGCAATTGTTGATGGGAGCCCTTGGGAAGGACTCATGTCTCCTTGAATTAAGTCCCTGAGGGGCCTGCTCATTCAACTCCCTAGAATATGGGAGTGATTGGTGATTGCATTCCGGGGATAACGACCCAAAACGGTTGGAGACGGTGGTTGGCACCACCTGCTTCTTAATCACTGTTCGTCATTTTCCGGACGACTGGTGTGAGTTGTTCACTTGGAGATCTTGTCAGGCAGCCTCTAGAGTTGGAATGGTACCGTGTTGACGATACTCCTTAAGCAGCGCATTTGATACCCAGCATTGAAGACGCTGAGTAGGTGATATCATCCTCAGAGCGGACGATGATCCAGCAGGATAATTAGTAGTGGCATTTGCAGTAGAGGTTTTCATAGATGTGGAATTAAGAAAAACCATTCTCATAATGCAAAAGATCTTAGAAAAGAGTGCATGTTTGATATAATAGACGTAATCAAGATTTGTCTGGCCACTACATCTTTTGGATGAGAATATATGTTATTGATTGTCTTGTTGGACCTCTAATTGAGTTTAAATAGGGGCCTAACAAATAGTTAAAACATCACTTTAACTTGGTTAGGATTCACGTCAGGTTCACCATTTTTTGTTTCCTCTGAAATTGGGGATGACCTCGTTGATTTAAGGTTCAAACATTCCAATCGGTTTCTAACGGGTTTATTCGTAGAACCAAAAAAATCCAATGATTTCATATCCATTTGGACCTACTTTCCAAAGGTAGGTGCTCATTAGTTGTGGACCGATGAGGCTTAGTAATTTTCATTGGTCGAGAGGATGGGAGGTTGGACTCATCACACCTTTTTAGGGGAATTATTGTCTACTCTAGGACTCTCTTTATAGATTTAAGATATGTTCATGAATCCTTATTACATTACCAAGTGTTAAAATGAGATTTCCTTTAGATTTGACAATCAATGATAAATATGTATGAAATTTAGATAATCTTTTATATTTATTCGAGGTTCTTAATTAATAGAGAATCATCTATGTTTGTTTAGAGATTCTTAGTCAATGGTATCCTTTGATACATTATATAGAAGTCTCGTCGTCATTATTATAACTATGCTGGTTTTAAATCCACTTAGCTAGGCACATGAAATTTATTGTCATTCAGAAGGACATAGATTATTTTAGAGTTGGGATCGTACCCATAGATGGGTTACCTACGTATCCTTGTTTAGAGAAGGAATCAGAAACCACGTAATTCAAGTAAGAGAGTATGAGGTTTATGCATGATTGATGGCTCAAAGAAAGATTTCATAATTACTTTTACACCCTAAGCTCACGTGAGTCATGCTCGGTGTAAGAAATAAGAGGTATTGGTAAAACCAGACAATTGTGCCATGAAAGATGAAATCATGAGAAATAATGTGGGGATTATGTCTGTATGACTGTACAGATAAATAAAGATTAGGATTTACTTTCGGGAAGAAACCCAGAAACAGGTTCCATAAAGGTATATGAACTTTATAGAGATTTGGATACACTAACTTTGGGATTACTCCTGAGAAAGATGCCCAAATTAGGAGGGGACTTATGATTGGGTTTTCCTCCTGAAAAGGAAACTCAAATCAAAAGTAAATGAAGACTGGTTAAGAGAAATAAATACTGGGGATTACTCCTAAAAATGAGGCCCAAGTTAAGGGATTTAAAAAAATAAGGGACTTGGGGCTTATTCCTAAAGAGGATACCCAGTTTAATGAGAATTTGGACTGGGGCTTACTCCTAAGGAGGATGCCCAATTTAATGAGAATTTGGACTGGGGATTACTCCTAAATAGGAGGCCCATGTTAAGGGAATTATGATTGGGGATTACTCCTAAAAATGAGGCCCAGGTTAAGGGACTTGGGGCTTAATCATAAGGAGTAAGACCAAATTAAGAGAACTTGGACTGGGGCTTACTCCTGAAAAGGAGGCCCATGAATAGGGTTCTCTCATCTTAAATAATGAGGTTGAATGAATGAACTCTCTAACTTTAGTGATGTAAATATGTGTAAATCACTAGGTTTTGAGAGATGTTCCACAGAATTCCTTTCAGATAAGGAATCCAACAAGGAAATCATGCCATAAATGGATTTGGAGGGAGTTTGGAAGGCTTAATCCTGAAGAGGAGAAGTGGATAGGTGTAAGAGAAGTGAAATAGGAAAAAGAGGCACCCAGAAAGAAAGGGGGCGCGCAAGTCCTGGTGGGAACGCAGGTACTGCATGGGCACGCAAGTCCTAGCCGCACAGGTATACCTGCACGACACATGGGTACTTGCGTGATTTTCAGCCCTTAGGGTAATACTTTGGAGAGACTTTGCTCAAAACCTTTTTATTATCCCTAGAGGCTTTCCAGAAGATGGAGCGCAAGTTATGGTGAAGGAGTTGGGCGGCGCGCAAATGTGGTCAGTTCCCTTAAGGGTTGGCCACTCAGGCGCGCAATTGTTGATGAGTTTCAACACATAGTCATTCCTCCCCCTCTTTGGATATTCCGTTATAGGTAAGAAATTACATTAGAAGTGTTCAGAATCTTTGAGAAGAGACTAGGGCGTTGGGATCTCAATTTGGAGGTTTTGGAATTTTTTTCCTTCAGGAAATGGGGGGGCCCATAGGGGTATTTATAGGCTAGAGAAGACCACGTGCAATTTTCAAAGAGGGCGCGCAAGTCACTTGCGCGACCATTAGGCATCACGCAAGTGTACTTGCGCGACCATGAGGGAACTTGCATGACCCAAGGGTATTTGACTCCTTGTTCATGCCTTTGTCAATTTTTGATGTTTTCTTCAAAGGACGAATCAATTTGTGCTAAGGCATTTGGATTTCCATTCTTTTAGACAATGTGACGAAAAACAGCGTCAACAGGTACACTAACTATCTCGAGTGATAATATTGAAATATCCTAGTCACTATTATATTTAGGGATTGTATCATTTTTTGAGTTTATATTCTTGTTTAGACTGGTTATAGATGATTGAGTTATGCCTCAGTCCATCTAGCAACTAGTATTCCGGGTATATGGCAACTTATGTCCTCATGTACTTGGTCTATATAGGTGGATTCAATATATAACTATTATAACAACCATACTCTTTATTACACACTTAAACATGATTTATTACATAAACATTCACTTAAGGAAACATTGAGGATTGATAGGTTTAGTGTCTTGGGAAATTAGGAACAATACATAACAACTTAGAACATAAAACCCAACATCTTTATTGAAAACTTCTTTTGCATGACCACAACATTCCTTTGTACTTAGCATTTCATGAAATAACCTGAGGACATGCATAAGAAAAGGGTGAGATATAAAGCCTATTAATGGAGTAAACAAGTCGTAACATGAAGAATATAGTACATGTTAGTAAATAGGTATATAAATGGAGAAAAAGAGAAACATGAACATAAAGGCATGATAGAGCATGATTATCATAACATGGAAATGTGGAAACAACATTTAACATGATATTATCATGAGAAAAGGATAATTGAACATGAATCATGAGTAAAACCTCATTGGAATTTAATTAGAATTATTAAACCCTCATTTAACATTACGTATCATGATACTAATATTTACACAATACATTGGCACACATTCAAGGATCACCCTTCTTAATCATTTCATTTTATGCATAAGTATGCCACATAGATCATACAACATGGATTCATTAAAAAACAACATTTATACAACGATAAAGGAATGTGGAATTCATAAATTAAACTCTATAATAAATAAGTAAAGGTGAATAAAGGTGAATACCCTTGATAGAGAAATGGGTATGGTATTCACTATATAATGACTTTGGTTTGGAGAATCATAGTGCAATTTCAGCAGCATAACAATGTGACTTAAGAATTAATAAAAATGGTTTATGATAGAGAAAGTGGTATCTCATCATATGTACATGAAATTTATATTAAGGGGGTTATATAGACACATTTACCAATATATGTAATGGAATTTAGATGCATAATATAAAAGGATTTATTGAAGGTAAATGATAAAAGAGAAATTCCTTACAGAATTTTGGAATGGTAATGGGTGTGCATGAGAGGAATTAATGTGAGAGAAAGAGGTATATCATCATTAAAACATAAGGAGGGATGTATGGGGCAGGTTATAAATCATACCCTAACATTTTTAATTCAAAAAAGGGTATAACAATATAAAAAATGGACAAAAACCAGAAAGGAAGAAATCCCATAATTGGAAGTGTAATCCCAAAGGCTTGGGAGAGGCGTCTTGGGAGCTTGGTGCACCTTGGGAGGATTATAGAGAGAGGATTTCAGGGGTTTCTTGAGCTCCAAATGTTTTTAGTGAAGAGTAATGGGATATTGAGTGGGTTTATATAAGAAATGAGAGGGATTTCTTTATTATTTAGGTTTTGGACACCACACATTAAACTAATCAAAACCACAAACCAACCCATGGTTTTTTCCCATGGTTTTAGCCAAATTGTAGTGGAAAAAATTATTTTATAATCCCAATGGCCAAAATTATTATAATATTAGGCTTTCTTATGTGGAGGTGGGTTACACTCTCAAGTAAATCATTTTAAAATGTTAAAATGTCTTGTAAGTCTTGGAGGGTCCAGTAAGGCTTTGTAAAATAAATCAAAAAACCCTAAAATCACATTATTTTAAATTTAAAACATATATTGTACAAATATACCATTTATAGTATTTTATTACATCACAATTGGGTCATTATGATATCATAATACACATTATATATTTAAACAGTATTTAATTTTTACCCAAAAAATCAACTATCTCAGAAAATTATGAAAAATTCACTATTGGATAATTTCAATATCATTATTAAAAAAATATATTCATTTTATCTAAATAATTTTCTTAATATGTGTATTTTTACTTTTAAAATAAAAACCGACATTTATTGAAAATTCACACGTTTTTCCAAAAACATGTTTCAAACCTTAATAAAAATTACAATTGTATTCATAAAATTTATATGATCATTTTTATTTAATAAAAATTAATTTAGTAATAATATTTTATTTAAATATTATTTAATTAAGAAATCCATTAATTCATCAAAATATATTTCTTAATTGAATATTAGCTAAAAATAATATTTGTGCTTTAAAAACCATTTACAAAATAAATGTATATTCTTTATACAAAAAAAATAAAGTAAACAATCATTGTGCTAGGGTCTTGTTATATATCTCCTTATAAAACTCACATAATACCTAAGGGTAAGGTGTGAGATTGTGATAGAATCCTGGGGTGGCTCAGATAACATCACTCGGGTGGTAATCTCTATTAACTTCCACTTCTCTCGTAGGAGATTTTGTTCAAGCTTAACATGTTGAAGCTATTATTGGGCTTGGTCAACGAAGATTCCTAGTGATGCCACCTCCTTTCCAAGATCTGAAAAATGGGCTTCGTATGGATTAATTCTACTAGATGAGGCCATCGCTTCCTTTTTCTAAGTAAATTGTATTTTTAAAGACCTATATTTATACTAATCATGTGATCACTATTCAACGGCTATATTAACAATGGTAACAATTCTTAATGGTATTTTGAAATCCAAAAAAATAAAACCAAGGAAGTGAATATGTTTTATATAGCCATTTTACATAATAATACATTTAATTAGATCAAGAATAATTTTTATTAAAAAAAGTTTGGGTCATTAAAATCTTCCCCCTTAATAAATTTGGCCCTCGAAATTTCATTTTCCCGCACTAAAATAGATGTGGGTAACTCTGCCTCATCACTTCCTATGGTTCCCACATTGCTTTTTCAAACTTTTTGTTTCTCTACAACACTTTCATGAGGGGAATTGTCTTATTTTGTAGAACTTTTTTCCTATGATCTAAGATCTTCACCTGCTTCTCTTAATAAGAGAGTTCATTCTCCAATGGTACCACCTCTAGATTGAGTACATGTGATGGGTCAGGTATGTACTTCCTCAAGAGTGATACATGGAATACATCAGGTACTTGATATTAGTTTGGTGGGAGTTCTGGCCGATAGGTCATTCCACCAATGCGATCAAGGATCTCAAAAGGGTTTATATACCTTGGACTAATCTTTCCCTTCTTCCCAAATCTCATAACTATCTTCCACAGTTATATGCGGAGGAATACCATGTCACCAACATCAAACTCTAGGTCTTGTCAATGAATATCAGCATAAATCTTTTGTCAAATCTGAGTAGATTTAATGTGATGTTGGATGGTCATAACCTTCTACACTATTTCCTAAACCATTTCTAGACCTAGGAGTTTTTTCTCCCCAACTTCATCCCAATTTTTTTGGTGTTCTACACCTCTTCCCATACATGGCTTCATAAGGATCCATTTGGATTATTAAGAGGAAACTTGTAAGAGAACTCAACCAGAGGAAGATGTTGAACCCATACTCCTTTGAAGTCCATTGAAAATTCTCTCAACATATCCTCAAGTGTTTGGATAGTCTGCTCATATTGCCTATCAGTTTGAGGATGATAAGCTATACTAAAGTTTATCTCAGTATTCAGAGCATGTTAAAAACTCTTCCAGAACTTAGAGGTGAATCTTGGATCTCTATCGGATACAATAGATAGTGGTACTCTATGCAATCTTACCACTTCTCTGATATATATTTGTTCCAGTTGATCCAATGAGAAATCCTCTAAAATTTAAATGAAGTGTGCAACTTTTTTAAGATGATCCACAACAACCCAAATAGATTTTTTTTCATTTTGATGTATTAAAAAGTACGGTGACAAAGTCCATGGTGATGTTCTCCCATTTCCATGCTGTTATGAGTAATGGTTGCATTATCCCCTTATAATTCTGCCTCTCAACCTTCACTTACTAATATACCATGCAATTTTATGTATACTCAGTGATCTCATTCTTCATGTTATCCCACCAATAATTATCTCAGAGATCTCGATACATCTTTGTGTTTCCTTGGTGAATGCAGAAAATCAAACTATGCACATCATCCAAAAGTTTATTCTTTAGCATTGGATTTGATGGAACACATAGTATTTTCCCAGATCACATAATTCCTTCTTCATTAACATTTAACTCTGAGGATTTCCCTTTTCAAATAGTTTCCACTTTCTTCTGAATTCCCATATCATTATTTTGAGCATCCTTTAGCCTTTCTAGAATATATGGTTGAGAAATCATTTGTTAAAAGATTGATGATGCTCCCTTCTTTATGATTCACATGTCCATATTTATAAAATCTAAGAAGATTGGATCATTTTCAATTATCATCATTGATAGAATTGTTGGGTCCTTTCTACTTAGAGAATCAGCCACCTTTATCTCTTTACCAGGGTGGTAATGGATTGAGAAGTCATAGTCTTTGATCAGCTCTAACCATCTTTTTTGGCACATCTTCAACTCTTTCTGTGTGAATATATACTTTTGGATTTTGTGATCTATATATATTTCACACTTCTCCCCAAAGAGGTAATGTCGCCAAATTTTTAAAGCGAAGATTACTGCAGCCAACTCCAGATCATGTGTTGGATAGTTTTTCTAATGAAATTTTAATTGCATTGAAGCATAAGCAAAGACCTTTTCATTTTTCATCAACACAAATCCCAATCCCTTCTTCGAAGCATCACTAAATACCACAGAACGTTCTCCACTTGTGGGTTGTGTGAGAATGAGCATAGTGATAAGAATTATTTTCAACTACTTGAAGATATTTTCACATTCATCACTCCAAGAAAACCTGACTCCCTTCCGAGTTAGCTTAGTAAGAGGGTTTGAAAATCGTGATAAATTTCTCACAAATCAGAGATAATATCCAGCTAACCCCAGGAAGATACAGATTTATGTCACCGATGTTGGACTTAGCTATACCTAAATTGTAGCTATCTTGGAGGTATCGACAGATATCCCATTTCTTATGATTATATTGACCCAATAATGAGACTTCCTTAAACCAGAACTCACAATTGTTGTACTTTTCATAGAGCTTCTCTTTCAAAAGGTCTCTAGTAAAGTGCTTAGATTCTCCTCATTCTCCTCCTTGGGTTTGGAGTATATTATAATATAATCTATAAAGGCTAAAAAATTGAGGTAATATCTAAAGAATATATTCATAAAGTCTATAATGATTGCTGGAGCATTAGTAAATCTAAAAGGCATTACTATGAATTCATAGTGCCTACACTTTGTACGAAAAGAAGTCTTGGAGATATCCTTCATCTTCACACTTACTTGGTAATATATTGAATGAAAATCCACCTTGAATAAGTATTGTTATCCACATGGATGATCGAACAAGTCATCAATTCAGGGTAGAGGATACATGTTCTTTATCTTGATTTTTTTGAGCTCACGATAATCAATGAAAAGGCGCATTGACCCATCCTTCTTCATGACGAAGAGGACTGGTGATTAGCCACTATATGAGGCTAATATTAATTTTTAATTTATATAATATTCATGTGATTTATTATTTATAAACACCATTATAGTGCATTTTACACTTTTAACATCATTTCACATTATTATTGTAATACCTTCTTAAAATGCACTATTATGTGGTACATTTTTTAACATCATTTAAAGTACCCAATGATTCATCTAATTTTAAGGAATGTAATTATCCATATTTTAATTTGATATTTTGGAAAATTAATCTAAACTTCAATATTAACATGTTTCATTCAGGTATCAATGGATAATTCATGGAAGAAGATGGGGATATTGTATGATGAAAAGAAGCAATTCTAGAGAAGGAAGATTGGACACCAGACCACTGATGAGAATGTGGGACCCACATTACAGACCCAATGAATCCAAAGTTTCGTGGGATGATAGAAGACATATATAGTAAAAATTAATTTTTCAGGATCCAGTGTTAATTAGGCTTCCATTATGGTCATTTATGCGGTCCAAGTTAGATATAAAATTCTGGGCCAGATTCTGCGGCCCAAAAAAACAGCCCACTAATCTAATCATATCTCCGAATACACAACTCCAAATGGGACCAATTTTACAGGAGGTTAGGAGACATCTGGGTATCAATTTTCTTCTGCTATGTACCACTATAATTTGGACATCTAGAAGGTCTTACAAGTGCGTCTGTTTGGTGGATGAATGCTGGATGCCACCTCGGGTCAAGGGTGGAAAAATCAACTCTCCCTCAACTTTCCACCCACCTATGGCCTATCAAAATTAATTGAGAAGATTTGTACAATTGGAGGCTCTAACCAAGGCTCCAAAAATTCCTATTTAAGGAAGTGGTGGTGGAGGAGTTGATGATCTTTTATTATTTGTTCAATTGTAATGTTATGCTGCGATTTTTTTGTCTCAAGTTTGTCTTTCACATGTTTGTTTTTCAATTCACTTTAGGTTCTTAATAAAAGTTCTTATTCTCCTCTTATTCTATTGTTCTTCATATCACTTTTATACCATTGGATCAAGGTGTAAATTTATTCACACAAAACCTTGTGAAATTATCACACAACGTTGGAGTGATCGTTATTTTATTGTGTTTTTTTACTTCTCCATTTCTTCCCTCATGAGTCTACTTTCCGCTTCCATTGAAACCATAGAATCAATGGAGGGCTAACCCACTTATGGGTTGATCCAAGGGAGTATCAAGGGTCTGTATTGGATGTTATTTATCACCCCATTAATGTCTAATCACTTATTTAAATGATATTTTTATTTAATGATTTTTAAACTCCATCGTCCTTGTTGAATTTAAGGCCACACAATTCATGTGCTAATACGAACCTTTACCTTGAAGTGCTCAAAACATTGATCCTTCAAGTGTATAGGTGATTAGTATTATGGTGTGTTGGTATAAAATCAGTAAGTGATGAAGTTTTTTGATCTCCTTAAATGAACTCAACTCAAATATAAGAAATTGAAATAATTGAAAAGAGAATACGCCCAATCCACCCCAAGTGATAACCTAGGATCAACTCATTATTTTAAATATAATTCACTTAAGTCTCTTTGATTTCCTTTAAACCCATCCAAAATCAAACCAAGTTTTCCACTTCATATCCAAAAATAGTCCATATAATTTATGTGTCTATAGGTTTTTTCTTAGGTCTCTGAGGATTCGACAACCCATGCTAAACTACAAGGACCATACTACCTTCTTCTCTTGGGTAAATTTGAGCGAGAATCAACTGGTACACCCCATGGTGAAGCAATTGGTTGTATACACCCTTTATACAGATTATCCTATAGTTTTTTCTTCAGCTCATCAAGCTCCACAACAGTCATTCTATATAGAGTCTTGGATATTGGCAATGCCTCAGGTATAATATTAATTGAGAATTCAATATCTCTTCTAGGAGGAAGATCGGGAAATTCATCAGGAAACACTTCAGCGAATTCCCTCACGATAGGCATGTCTTCAAGGATGGTTTCTTCCTTAGACTCAATCATTTGAGAAAGATACACATGCTCATAGGTTAGTAATATCCACATTTGAGATGATGGTGCTAAAGAAGATATGTCCTCCTCCATGCACTTGTATAGAATCGAGGGGTCGATTCCCTATATGGAGAGTGATTTACCTCTCAAGGAAATTTATGTTGGGTCTATATAGGGAAATCCAATACATACCAAGAATTGCATCAAATTCCTCCACAGGTAGTATGACGAGGTTCATCGGGAATTTCAATCCACAAATCATGACAGGGGAGGAGTTATATTCATGGGTTGCAAGGATTTCCCTGTTTTGCGTTCTCACCGACATCTATACTTCTATGATTTGTGGTGATGTTGGGATTGTTCTACTAAACTTTTGGGATATAAAATAATGCGTAGAACCAGAATCCAAAATTACATTCTCTATTATTGAATGAATAACTAGAATACCTATCACCACTTCATTGTTGGGGTACGCTTCGGTTGTAGTGATGGAAAAAGATCTCCCTTACTACCTTGGATGTTGTTGGTTGCCTCCGAAAACCGTTGTCTTAGGGAACTGGTTTGAAAAGTGCCATGGTTATTTGCAGTTTAAGTAATGAATAATGAATTAAGGGTTTAATGGAGCATTTCACTCCTCTATTACAGTATAGGGTTTTTCTTGTTGATAGTTAATAGCCAGGTGCCCTTCTCTTCCACACCTAAAGAATTTCCTCATCCCCTTCATGAAATTTATGGGCTTCTTCTTTCCGCACCTTTGTAAAGTGGGGTGCTAGATTTTCTTAGTATCGTTTTATTTGTCCATTTCACCGCCAGAATTAAATTCTACCTTACACTTTTTATCCCCATGATACCCCTGAGATTTACTGATCTCCATTTTGACTTTGAGGGAACATCAGATAATTTCTTCAAATCTCTCGAAGTCATGGATTGCTAGGCCTTTCCGTAGGCTCAGTTTTATCCCACCAAATAAGTGTTCAACCTTGCATTCTAGGGTAACGACAAAACCAAAGGCATATCGTGCAAGCCTTGTGAATTTTTCCTTATACACTCAGATGGATTCTTCTTCTTTTTTCTTGAGGGCAATGAATTCCCTTTATATCTTAAGTTATAGGGTGCAAAGAAAATATTTATCAAAAAACATTTTCTGGAAATCCTTCCATTCCAATGCCTCGATATCTTCCTCAGGCTTCGTATTTTTTATCAATGTCTGCCATTGATCATGATAACCCTCTATACGATAAGCAGGAAAAATAACCTTCTCTTTTTCAGAACATTGAAGGATATAGAATATCTTTTCAATTGAGTTGATCCATTGTTCAGTGATTGAGGAATCAGATTATCCATTAAAATTAGGAGGCCTTTTTCTCATGAAGCTCTCGATTACAGCTTATTCTTTCTTAGGGGGTTGAACATTCCTCTCGACCCATGTTTCTATTCAAAATTTGAGTTAATTGAAAGAGTATCATGACAAAGTTTGCGATTCCCGCTGCCATCAAATTGGACATCTAATTGAAACAGTCATCACATTGATGTTATCATCGGTTTTTAGCCCGATTCCTCCTATTACTATCCATTGGATAGAATAAAAGGAAATTTAGGGGTAAAAAGTAAAGGGGAATCCAATGACAAAAAGGGATAACTTATAAATTACATTTATTTCCATAACTTATCTATGTTATCCATGATCTACTTCCCAACATATATTCGTAGGGGAATTTTTTTAATTCCAGTAATAATGGTTCATACTAAGCTTATAAATTTACCAAAGCATATCCCCTAGGCGTTTCGTAACCAAGAGTGCAGTAAGGCCCGTTTTCATGCACCAGTTCTCGTTTGAGTCTAGCTCAAAGCATTGTTTTCAGGTTTTACCCCTAGATAAATATGTACCGGAGCTACCTCTACCTACTTGTATTCAAATAGGGATATATTTTCTTAATAAACCACTTACTCAATACTCACCAAAATTTAGTTATGTTTTTATTATACTTATTCTTTTCCCTAAGGCTTTAACTAGGGTTTTCTAATCCTAATCCCAAAATAACTAAATATATCCTCTAATACCAACTATAACTACTCTTCTCTTTATTACACACATAAACATGATTTATTACATAAATTTTCACTTAATACATCTCTGAGGATTGAGAGGTCTATGTCTTGGGAAATTATGAATAATACATAACAACTTAGAACATAAAACCCAACATCTTTATTGAAAACCTTTTTTATATGACCACAATATTCTTTCGTACTTAGCATTGCATGGGATAACCTGAGGACATGTATAAGAAAAGGGTGAGCTATAAATCCTAGTAAGGGATAAAAATAGGCGTAACATGAAGAATATAATACATGTTAGGAAATAGGCATATCAATAGAGCACAATAGAAACATGAACATAAAGGCATGATTATCATAACATGGAAATGTGGCAACAACATATAACATGATATTAGCATGAGACAAGTATCATTGCACATGGATCATGAGTAAATACTCATTATACATGAATTATTAGGAGTAAACCCTCATTTCACTTGACGTATCATGATAATAATCTTTACCCAATGCATTGGAGCGCTATTAGGGCGCACCATTCTTAATTATTTCATTTCATGAATAAGTGTGCCACATAGATCATACAACATGGATTCATTAAAAATAATACTTTATTCTGTGATAAAGGAATGTGGAATTCATACATGAAAATCTATAATAAATAAGTAAATGTTAACAAAGTTGAATACCCTTGATAGAGAAATGAGCATGGTATTCACTACACAATGACTTCGTCTTGGAGAATTGCGGTGCAATTTTGGCAGCATAACGTCGTGACATGGGAATTCATAAAAATGGTTGATGAGATAGAAAGGGGTATCTAATCATATATACATGAAATGGACGTTAATGGGGTCATATAGACACATTTCTCAATATATGTAATGGAATTTAGATGCATAATATAAAAGGATTTCTTGAATGTAAATGAGAAGAGATAAATTTCTTCCGGAATTTTAGCATGGTAATGGGTGTGCATGGGAGGAATTAATGGGAGAGAAAGAGGTATCTAATCATTAAAACATAAGTAGGGTGGTAGGTGAGAGGTGATAAATCATACCCCAACATTTGTAATTGATAAAAAATTGTTATAACAATATAAAGAATTCTAGACAAAAATGAGAAAGGAAGAAATCCCTTACTTGGAAGTGTGATCACAAAGGCTAGGGAGAGGCTTGAGAGAGGCTTATTGGGAGATTGGGGAGCCTTGAGAGGATTATAGAGATAGGAGGTCAGGGTTTGGTAGATCTCCAAATGGTTTGAGTTTAGAGGAATGGGATATTGAGTGGGTTTATATAGGAAAGAAGAGGGAATTCATTATTATTTAGGTTTTGGACACCATATATTAAACTAATAAAAACCACAAAACAACCCATGATTTTTTGCCCATGGTTTTTTCTAAAGTGAAGTAGAAAACATTATTTTATAAGTCCAATGGGAAAACATATTATAATATTAAGATTGCTTATGTGGAGGTGAGTCACACTCTCAAGGAAATCATTTTAAAATGTTAAAATGTTTTACAAGTCTGGGAGGGTCCACTAAGGATTCGTAAAATAAATAAAACAAACCTAAAATCACATTATTTTAAAGGTAAAACATATATTGGACGAAAATACCATTTATATTATTTTATTACATAACTATTGGGTCATTATAATTTCATAAAACACATTATATATTTAAACAGTATTTAATTTTTACCCAAATATTCGATTATCTGAGAAAATTAGGAAAAATTAACCGTTGGATAATTTCAACGTCCTAATGAAAAAATATTTTCATTTTATATAAATAATTCTCTAAATATGTGAATTTTTCCTTTTAAAATAGAAACTTACATTTATCCAAAATTAATGGGTTTTGACAAAAACAGCTTTCAAACCTTAATAAAAATGATAATTGTATTCATAAAAATTATATATTCATTTTTCTTTAATAAAAAGTAATTTATTAATAATATTTTTTTAAAATATTATTTAATTCAAAAATCCATTAATTAATCCAAATATATTTCTTAATTGAATATTAACTAAAAATACTATTTGTTCTTTAAAAATCACTTAAAAATATATATATATATTCCTTATAAAAAAATTAAAGAACAAAATAATGATGCTAGGGTATTATTACATATCCCCTTATAACACCCTCATAAGACATAAGAGTAAGGTGTGTGATGGTGATATACTCTTGGGGTGGCTTAGATAACATCACTTAGGTGGTAATATCTATTTACTTCCACTTCTCCTATAGGCGGTTTCATTAAAGCTTAACGTGTTGAAGCTCATCTTGGGCTTGGTTAAGAGTGAAGCACAGTGAGGCCACCCCCTTT
This sequence comes from Viscum album, assembly GCA_963277665.1. Taxonomy (NCBI): domain Eukaryota; kingdom Viridiplantae; phylum Streptophyta; class Magnoliopsida; order Santalales; family Viscaceae; genus Viscum; species Viscum album. The sequence goes on along the minus strand of OY728143.1, from coordinate 1,662,646,802 downwards.
CCGAGATCCAATAAATGGGCTTCATATAGAGCAATTCTACTGGATGAGGTAATCCCTTCCTTTTTCTGAGTAAATTGGATTTGTTAAAGCCCTATATTTATACTAATCATGTGATCATTGTTAAATGGGTATATTAGTAACATCAACACTTCCTAATGGTATTTTGAGATCTAGAAACATAAAGCCAGGAAAGTTCATATATTTTATACAACCATTTTACAAAATAAGACCTTTAATTAGATCAATATGAATTTTCAATAATAAAAGTTTGGGTCGTTACAACTATATTATATATATTATTACTATATATATAGTTACTGATTGGACACACATATCGTCTTTGAGCCGAAGCAAGTAGAGTCTCCAGGTGTCCTTTAGGGACTTGAGTAGCATAGTTTTTATCTTTTTAGTTTTGTTAATTATTCATTATACCTTCACACACCTTCAATTTGTATTCACATGATGGATTTAGCTATAAACACCGTTGGTGGTGGACTGTTGGAATTTTATATCACACCCTGCTCGGGTTTCCATTGTATTTGGGCACCTGAGTGCGTCTCATGTTCACAAGTCCATGGATTATTTCTAGTGTTGTTTTTATTGTACTTGGGAGTTAAGGTAAAGGGACAAAGATGGATCTCATGATGCTCATGGAGTTCTCCCTCAAGGCTTTTATTTCATTTATTTATCCGTGTATTTCACTATAATGGCCCAGACCCTCATGTTCCATTACATTTCCAAATTCTAAGTGTTGGGGTGTCCTAGACACCATCGGTGAGTCAGGAGGATGTCAGTGTTGGTGGAAACGTGTCCCTATTTTGTCACCTATTGATGCCACTAATCGGTCTCACCAATCAATTCCACCCATTGGTCTCTCAGATCGGCTTCACTGATCAGCTTCAAATATTTGTTTCACATATCAGCTTCACTAATCAACTCCGCTGATCAACTTCACTTATCAGCTTCACGTGACTAGCTTCATGGATCAGCTCCAATAGTTTCAACCATTGGTCTCACCTATCAGTTTCACATATTGGTCTCACAGGTCGGTTTCACATATCAGTCTCACCAATCAGTGTCTCACTGATCAATCTCATTGATTAGTTTCAACCATCAGTCTCAACGATAGATGTCTCACTGATCGGTCTCAATGATTAGTTTCACCCATTGGTCGCACTGATCGGTGACTCACCGATCAGTCTCACCGTTCAATCTCACCCATCGGTCTCACTAATCAGTGTCTCACCGATCGGTCTCATCGATCAGTTTCACCCATCGGTCTCACTGATTGGTTTCACCCATCGGTCTCACCGATCAGTTTCACCCATCGGTCTCACCTATCGGTGTCTCACCAATCCATTTCACTCAATCAGTTTCACCCAATCAGTTTCGCTGATCAGTTTCACCCGATCCTCTTCACCTGATCGGTTTCGCAGATCAGCCTCACCCGATCCACTACACCTGATCGGTTTCACAGATCAGCTTCACCCGATTAGCTTCACCCAATCCATTTCACTTATCAGCTTCACCCGATCATCTTCACCCAATCAGATTCACCCAATCAACTCCACCGATCAATTTCACAGTTCTATCTCACTGATCATCCATAGATGGCTATCGGGGTTTCCTTCCCCATTTTTCCTATAACGCCACTTTTAAGTCTTTTTAACATTTTAAAGTTGTTCAAGTCCATTTTTAGACCCATAAATAATGTTTTAAATCCCCTAAGAGTGGGGATACCCTTGAATTACCAAAACGTGTGGCTTTTTAAATCTATTTCACACCATTATTGCATTTTCCAGCCTCCTATGTTTTCTAGTCTCGCCCCTGTTACGTGTTTTCTCAATTTGAAGGATGTTTATCAACTCACAAAAAATATCTCCACCATCTCTGAGGAGAATTATTAAATCTTAATAATTTCTAATGTGTGAAACTACCCACCTGCGTGGTCAAGCCACAACCCATTTTTCAAGCATTTTGAAATGGCATATCCTGTAACTCTTGGATCGGGCCTTTGTCACCAAGATCTTTTTACACGGTCTCTTTGGTTCCCTCTAGATGCATTTGAAGTCCTTCCTCAGGAGATGATTCATGCACCCGTGCTTGAGCCCTTCCTGCCCAGCCTTTATGGAGTTTTTCCTACTGCTCGTGCAAACAAATTTTTGGGAACGATGAGGAAATGTCAATCCTTGATCAACCATGTAGGGATTCTTCCTACATCTCTCTTTTTTGTGCATCATGTGAGGTGAATATGATGATGTTCCCTCAGGAAGTAGATGAAACCAAATTTAACAAAGATAATAAATGAACCCTAAAAGAATTAAGGGGGTAGGAATGATAATTTTGTTGTTGTGTTATACCTTTTTTGTTATTTTGTGAATTGTATGGTATTTTTTCCACAGAAAATCATAGTCATTGGTGGTCCTTCCTTGTGCACTAATGTTCCTCCGTTTTTCTAGTTGATCCTATGATTGAATGGTTGTAACATGGAAACTGGTTAACCACCTAAAATCGGTTGATTAAATGGATTTCCAATGAAAAAGAATCCTTTTATTATCATCCTGGGTAACCAAACGGAAAGAATGAACTTAATGAATGGTGTGGTTAAAATCTTAAAAACATCCTTGATCTGTTATGGTGATATGTGTGGTGTCTCTACTTGATGTTGTGTTGGGGTGATGTGGATGGGAATGGAACCTCTGGTTAAAGGGTTCATGGTTGTGAATCAGAGGCCATGTGGGGATATATGTTGGGGCTTGGTTTGGTTCTAGTACTTCAAGGGATCTCACAAGTCCTTTTTGATGTTGTGACTCAACAAGAGAACCGGGTGTGAATGCTTAAAAGAATGCTTGACTATTTTATTTTAGTTGTTTTTTTGGATTGTGGTTATGCATAATTAGTTTCCTGGTAGTGAGGAATTATATTATATGAATATCACTTGAACATATAAAATGAGAATTGGTTCAATGGAGGAACTATTTTCCAGGAATCAGTTGTGATCTGGTTATAGTTGTTGTGTATTTGTGCATGTAAGGGTAGCAGCAAGTGTGTTTGAGTATGGGCTGGTTGTCTAGTTTGGAACCATTAGGTTGGTATGAGTTCTTGATTACCTATATGTATAAATTTTAGTTATTATGTTTCTCATACTCATCCCACCCATGTTGAGAACTTCGTGTCAAATACCCCCATTTCATGGGGGAGGGTGTTTTTTCTAACATTCCTATTGGTGGATGGTCATTAGGTCCTTTTCTGATCCCTCTCCCAGGTAGCCTAAGATTCTTCAGGCAGGCTGTGATGGCTGAAGGATTAATATAACCCAAGACTCTTTGGGCAGGGTGGTGTTGTGGTGGTTGGCCCAAGTGTGTGTGGGCAATTTGTTTTCCTAAGTGTCTTCGGGATGATGCCTAAGTGTCTTCGGGCATGGAAGTAGTCATTATAGCCCAAGTGTCTTTGGGCTTGGTGGTGGTTGTTTTGGCCCATGTGTCTATGGTCATGGTTATGTGTGGTTGTGGTGGACCAGGTGTTTGTGGGCAGGATGAACGTACAGTTGGGATGGCTCATATGGTTGTTGTTGGTGGCAGCAATGGGACTGTAGTGGGATCTTTGGGAGAGGTCTGATGCATAGCATGTCCTAAATAACTAGTGGTAAAGTGGTGTAGGGTACCCAAATATTTATGTTCTATTACTATTACTTTACCTAAATTTCATTATTTGGGGAGTGTGACTTGGTGAGGTTGGGTGGATAGTTTCCTTGCAAGGTGTTTGTTTATCTCTATTTTCTCATGGGGAATTAGATTGTCTCCCCACTTGTGCACGAGAGATCTTGGTCTTCCTTACTGAGTATACCTGTATACTCACCCTGGGTCTTATAAACTGTTTTTCATATCACTTGGAGTAGGTTGGAGATCAGGCTGGTTACTACTAGCTTGGGGTTTCCCCACTTGTGCACGAGAGATCTTGGTCTTATTTAATTTGAACACTTTTGTGGGAATGGATTTTTGGATTTACCCCTACCTTTTTTTTGGATTTGTTTGGGTTTTAGCATCTTATCTCCCGATATTTTTCTATAAAAGGGTAATTCCTTCCATATTAGATGTTATTTTATACCCTTGGTGCTATTTACCACTCCAGGGACTACTAAAGGTGGGACTTAGAGGTCATTATCTCTTCTTCAACTTGATGAAGGATGGGTCTGGTAGTTTGTTGTCCCTTCCCTCATCTTGGTGAAGGTGGGTCGTGATAGAATGGTATCAGAGGAGGATGGTTGAGTGATAGGATGGAGTTCAGAGTTAGGAATAGTGAGGATTACATGGGATGGTAGGGGAAAAGTGTTATGAAATCTTGGTGTGTGAAATAGGCCAGGGAAGACCATCTAGGACATGATATTTTAGGGTCCCCCATGATCCAATTCAAGCAATCTGGGCCTACCGAATGACCAGGTGAGGCTACACTGATTTTTAGGGTAGATACCCTAGGAAAGGTACAAACATCATAATGACTTGTGTTCTTGTGTTTCTTGGGTGTTTTGGAATTTAAAATAAATAAAAAGTTTAATAAATTTTTAAAAGGAATCTTATACACTACCCAGTCTTAGGTATTCCTTATTTACATTGCAGCTATGGATCCCAGATGACGTTCATGAGTACTGCGGGAGATCGAGGGCCAGGAGGTTGATTTAGTCGATCATCAGAGGATTGTTCGAGGGGAAGAGGATAAAAAGTGGCAAAAGACTCTATGTTCTTTCCAGCGGCAGACCCTCGGGATTATGAGGGAAGTTTTTTAGACTTAGAGATAGAGGGATGGATTGATGAGCTGGTGATCAAATTTTCCTTTATCCATGATTGGAGAGAGTATTGCGTTCCATTGGTAGTCAGTCAGATAAGGGGAGCATCACATCAGTGGTGGACACTCTACCTTAGAGAGAGGATGGAGATTGAGGTTTTTTGGACTGAATTAGAGAAGGAGTTCTAGGCAGAATTCCATTCTTTTATGAGGAAGGCTGAGAAGAGGCAGGAGTTACTCTCCTTCCAATAGGGGAGTATGTCAATGAGGGAGTTGGGGATCAAGTTCAATGATCTACTTTGTTTTTCTCTGGACCTCTTTTTGGATGAGTTGTCTCAGGTGAGACATTTAGAGGAGGCACCATGACCTTTTCTTCAGTACATTGTTACCCCCTTCACTCTACAAACGTACTTGGAGGTTTAGTAGAATGATGAAGTGGTGTAGAGGATGCACACGCTGGGAGGTGTGTAGTGAAAGGGGATCTAGTTGGGTTCTTCAAACGGGAAGGTTGTCAGCAGCAGGCCTCTAGCATCTGGGCCTTCCAGGTTTTGGGCGACGGGGAGCAGGCCTCAGTAGTTCCAGTTTTGGTCTCCTGGTCCTCTCCCTTTCTCTATGGGTATAGGACCGAGATTCATTATCTATGGAAGTTGTGACTATATTTATAATCAATGACTATACTGAGTTCAGTACAGTGGGGGTGGGAAGAATCATCACCCACCTCAGTAACAACAGTTTCCAGCCAAGCCTTTTCAGCAGCAGCAGTAGGGACAGCAAGCTCCCTCTCCTCCAAGAGTAGACATTGCAGGAAGAGAATGACCTCAGGGAACTCCTGAGGGACCTCAACCAGGGTGTGTTTGGGGAGGTTTCTGATAGATTAGGGGTAGAGGAGGTGGGCTTAGGTAGTTTCACGCCATAGATGTAGCAGTTCCAGTAAGTTTGGAGGTCGTTCGAAGTACGATAATCTTGTTTAGTACTATTTTATGTGCCTTGTTTGATTCAGGAGCTTCACACACCTTTGTTACACCTAGTCTAGCCCATGCCTTGGGCCTAGATGTAGAGATAATCTCTATGTCCCTGGTGATGAGTATGGAAGTTGGGGGTCATACCATCCTGTTTGATGTTTGTCAAGGATACAAACTGATGTTGGGGCCGCATCAGTCTAGTAGAGATCTCCTTCTACAGCAAATGCAACCATATGATGTCATCTTAGGCATCAACTGGCTATTTTCTGTGCATGTTGATATCAACTGTTTTCAGAGAAGATTCATGTTCTCTATTGAGGATGGACAATGTGTGGATTTTGTTGGAAAATGGATTTTTCGGGTGGGGAGACAGCATATGGAGCCGCTTCCTTCTAAGTTGGATAAGATTTTAGCAGAATTAGTGGATTATGAGATGATGGATGTTACAAGAGTTGTCAGAGAGTTCCTGGTTGTTTTTTTCTAAGGAGACTGTGACTCTACCCCCTCGACGTGACGTTGAGCTTGAGATAGACTTATAACCTGATGCTCGTATAATTTTGATGTCTCCTTATTAGATGGTGCCTTCTGAGTTATGGGAGTTGCAGATTTAGATTGATGATCTAATGAAGAAGGGTTTTGTATGACCCAACGTGTTTTCATGGGGTGCTCTAGTCTTGTTATCAAAGAAGGCAGATGGTGGTCTTAGGATATGCATAGAATACCAGAGACTGAATTAGGTAACATTCAGGAATCTTTACCCTCTCTTGAGGATAGAAGATCACTTTGACCAGCTAAGGGGAGTAGGTTAGTTCTCTAGGATTGATCTATGATCTAGGTATCAACAATTAAGGGTGAAAGATGGTGATATCCTAAAGAATGCTTTCTAGTGCAAGTATGGGCAGTTCAAGTTCGTAGCCATGACATTCGGTGTTACGAACACACCTGTTATGTTCTTGGGGCTCATGAACTCTATTTTCCGTGAGTTCCGAGACTAGTTCATCATTGTGTTCATCAATGACATTCTGATCTACTCAAGATCATAGGATGAGCACACCGAGCACCTCAGGATGGTCTTAGAGATCCTTAGACACCACTAGATCTATGGGAATTTGTCCAAGTTCAAGTTCTTGACACGAGAAGTGCACTTTCTTGGACATGTGATGTCTCAACAAGGGGTAGCAGTGGATCCGTCAAATTTTGAAGCGGTTGTTTCTTGGGAAGCACCCAATAATGTGGTAGAGGTTCAATGTTTCCTGGGTTAGGAAGGCTGTTATCAGAGGTTCATACCCAACTTCTCTCAAGTTGCAACTCATTTGACATCTTTGACCAAAAAGGACCGGGCCTTCATGTGGAGTGAGAAGTGTCGAGTAGCTTTCAACTATCTGAAGGAAATTTTGTTCAGTGCTCCAGTGCTCAGGTTTCTAGAGGAAGGGGTGTTGTTTGAGGTGTTTTATGATGCTTCTGGTCTTGTCCTAGGGTGTATGATGGTGTAATATTGGGGAGTGATCTCTTATGGGTCTAGGAAGTTATATCCTAATGAGCGTAACTATTCCTCCCATGACCTATATCTTGTAGTAGTAGTGTTTGTGTTAAAGTTTTGGTGGCATTACCTCATTGGGGAGAACTTTGTGGTCTTCATAGATCAAAAGAGTTTGAGGCATATCTTTACCCAGTGGGACCTGAACTTGTGACAGTGAAGGTGGGTGGATTTTCTTCAAGACTATGAATTTGATATCTCTTACACTAAAGGTAAGGGGAATGTTGTGGCCAATGCTTTGAGTAGGAAGTCGTGGAGGGAAGATATTCAGAAATCTGTGGATTCCTGGAAGGTGATGGAGGAGTTGGATGCCTTACACCTGGATGAAATGGTGGATGGTGGTAGTGGTTACTTATTTCATATGACAGTGCAGTCCTCTCTATTGTAGTAGGTGGAGGAGTCTTAGTGGGGATACATAAAGAGTGAAGTGATGTGTGATCGTGTTGACCAAGGCAATGCTCTAGAAGGGTGGTTAGAGTATGGTCAGAATCAGATGCTATTCTGCAAGAAGTTGTTTTTCCCAAAGATGATGCACAAGGGAGTTCTCTGTGAATTACATAACTCACCCATAATAGTACACCCAGGAGTTTACAAGATGTACTGACCCCTGAGAGAACAGTTTTGGTGTCTCGGGTGAAACAGGTAGTGGCGGGGTTTGTGGTAAGGTGCCTAGTGTTTCAGCAGGTGAAGGCTGAACACTGCGTCCAAGGAGGTTTTTTTCAGCCTTTGGATGTTACCAAGAGGAAGTGGGATGAAATATCAATGTATTTTATCATAGTACTACCTAGGGTTCAAGGAGGTTGTGATGTTATCTGGGTAGTGGCAGACCGGTTGACGAAATCAGCTCAATTCTTAGCGATCAAGGAGTCGAGTGCGGTGGATGCCTTAGCATAGAGATACATGGATTAGGTGGCGAGATTTCATGGAATTACGAGGTATATAGTCTCAGATTGGGATGCATGATTTACCTCATGAGTCTGGAGGGGATTGAAGCATGCTTTTGGCACCCAGCTATGCCTTAGCATTGCTTTCCACCCCCAGACAGACGGGCAAATAGAGTTGACCATCCAGACATTAGAGGATATGCTACAAGTATGTGTTTTGGACTTTATGGGATCATGGTTACAACATTTTCCCTTATTATAGTTTTCTTACAATAATAGCTATCACTCTACTATTTGCATGGAATAGTTTGAATCCTTTTATGGGAGGTTGTGTCATTCGCCCGTGTGTTTGACCGAGGTTGGGGAGGCAGGTGTTCTTGGCCTAGAGGTAGTGCCGAACACAAAATAGAAGGTTTATCTTGTGAATGAGTGGATGAAGGTATCTCAAGACCGATAGTAGTCGTATGTTGATCATAGGAGGAGGCCCTTATAATTCTAGGTTGGAGACCATGTGTTCTTGAAGGTTTCCCCTTGACGTGGGTAGTGAAGATTTGGAAAGGGGAGAAAGATCTCTCCTAGGTTCCTCAGGCCTTTCGAAGTGTTGAAGAAAGTTGGTGAGGCGGCATATTTGCTAGCGTTTCCACCTCAGTTAGAAAGGATCCATGACGTTTTCCACATCTCCTAGCTTTGTCGATATCTACACGATGACTCTTATGTCATTGACTAGGGAGAGTTAGATATAGGGGATAACTCTACGTTCATTGAGCAACCACTAAGGATCGAGGAACAAAACAAGAAGGTGCTTTGTGGATGGACCATCCCTTTGGTTTGTGTGTTGTGGAGGCACAGTGGCCTCAAGGAGAGTACTTGGGAGCGAGAATCTCATATGCACGCCTAGTAAACAGAGCTATTTTGAGTTGTTGTTCTAAGCCTTCCTTGATTTCATTGTTTTTATGACTTGGTGTGATGTAATTCTGACCTTGTTTGGTTATAATATGTGTTGTTTCCTTTACTTTGTTAATGTGTATAAGAATCACCGATGTTTGCGGAAGGGAGAACCTGATTTCTAATCGAGACGCATCAGCACATATGCGATTAAATATGTGTGGGAGAGTCAGTGCTGCCCAAAGAGGATAGTATCTTGACATGGAAGAAGGAACTCCTGGATCCATGTGTCAGGGTAATGTGGTCTTTGGGGTTTGTATGGTTGTTTAGGGTGGTTTGCCCCTGAGAGGTACCTTCTGGGGTGGTTTTTTGGACCCTTCTCTATTCTTAGAGTTACTATGGAATTCTCGAGGATGAGAATACTTTGAGAGGTATTTTATGTAATGGCCCAGACCCTCTTACTCCATTAATTTTCCAAATTATAAGTGTTGGGATGTCTTTGACACCATCAGTGAGTCAGGTGGATGTTAGCGTTGGTGGAAACGTGTCATCGTGGGGTCACCTATAAATGCCACTAATCAGTCTCACAGATCAGTTCCACCCATCAGTCTCTCAGATCAGCTTCACTGATCAGCTTCACAGATGAAATTCACTGATCAGCTTCACAGATCATCTTCACTAATCAGCTTCATAGATAAACTTCACTGATCACCTTCAGATATCAGCTTCACAGATCAGCTTCACTAATCATCTTTACAGATCAGCTTCACAGATCGGCTTTACTAATCAGCTTCACATATCAGCTTCACTGATCAGCTTCACAGATCATTTTTACAAATTATCTTCATTGATCAGCTTCACGGATCAGCTTCACATGAACATCTTCACAGATCAGCTCCACCGGTTTCAACCTTCGGTCTCACCAATGGGTCTCACCCATCGGTCTCATAAATCGGTTTCACCCATCGGTCTCACCGATCGGTTTCTCACCAATTGATTTCACTCATCAATCTCACCGATCCGTGTCTCACCAATCAGTATCACTAATCGGTTTCACCCATCAGTCTCACTGATTGGTGTCTCGCCAATCGGTCTCATTGATCTGTCTCACCGATCGGTTTTACCCACCGATCTCCCTGATCGGTCTCACTGATCCGTTTCACCCATCGGTCTCTCCGATCAGTCTCACCCATCGATCTCACCCATCTGTGTCTTTCTAATTAGCTTCACCTGACCAGCTTTTCCCAACTAGTTTCACTGATCAGCTTCACCCGATCATCTTCACCTGACCAGTTTCACTAATCAGCTTCACCCAATTAGTTTCACTGATTAGCTTCCCCCAATCAGCTTCACTCGATTAGATTCACCGGATCAGCTCCACCGATCAGTTTCACTGATCTGTCTCACTGATCGGCCATAGAGGGGTGTTAGGATTTCCTTCCCCTGTTTTCCCATAATGCCAGTTTTAAGTCTTTTTAAACTTTTAAAGTGGTTCAAGGATATTTTTAGGCCCATAAATAATGTTTTAAATCCTCTAAGAGTGGGGAGACCCTTGAATTTCTAGAACATGTGGCTTTTTTAATCTGTTTCACACCCTTGTCACGTTTTCCAGCCTCCTGTGTTTTCTAATCTCGCCCATGTTACGTGTTTTCCCATTTTTAAGGAAGTCTATTAACTCACAATCATTATCTCCACCATCTCTGAGGAGAATTATTAAATCTTTATAATTTATAACCTATGAGACCGTCCACCCACATTGTCAAGCCTCAACCCATTTTTTCATGCATTTTGAAACGGCATATATTGTAACTCTTGGATCAGGCCTTTATCACCAAGATCTTCTTCTATGGTCTCTTTGGGTCCCTCTGGATGTTTTTGAAGTCCTTCCTCAAGATATGAGTCTTTATCTCATGATCGATCCCTTCCCGCTCAGACTTTGTGTAGTTTTTCTATCTGCTCGTGCAAACACAGTTTTTGGCACAAGGAGGAAACATCGATCATTGATCAAACAAGTAGGGATTCTTCCTTCGTCTCTCTTTTCTATGCATCATGCAGGGTGGGTATAATGATGTTCCCTCAGGACGTAGATGAAACCAAATTTAACAAAGGTAATAAATGAACCCTTAAATAATGAAAGGGTTGGAATGATAATGTTGTTGTTGTGTTATACGTTTGTTGTTATGTTGTGAATAGTATGGGATTTTTTCTACTAAAAATCATGGTCGTTGGTGGTCCTTCCTTTCACACTAATGATCCTATATTTTTAGGGTTAATTTGATTATTGAATGGTTGTAACATGGAAACTGGTTAATCATGTAAACTCAGTTAATTAAATGGATTCCCAATAGACAAGAATACTTGTGTGACCAACCCAGTTAACTAAATGGAAAGAAGGAACTTAATGAATGGTATGGTTAAAATCTGAAAAACATAATTGCTCTGTTATGGTTATATGTGTGGTGGCTCTGCTTGATGTCGTGTTAGGGTGACATGGATGGGAATGGAACCTCTAGTTAAGGGGTTGTTGGTTGTGAATATGAGGTTGTGTGGAGCCGTATGTCGGGGTATGGTTTGGTTCCAGTTTTCAAGGGATATCACATATCCATTTTGATGTTGTGACTCTACAAGAGAACTGGGTGTGAATGCTTGAAAGCGTGCTTGACTATTTTGTTTCAGTTGTTGTTTTTGGCTTGTGTTTATGCCTGATTAGTTACTCAATAGTGAATAATTATATTAAATGATAATCACTTGAACATATAAAATGAGAATTGGTACAATGGGGGAACTGTTTTCTAAGAATGGGATGTTCTCTGGTTATGGTTGTTGTCTATTTTTGCATGTAAGGGTAGCAGTAAGTGTGCTTGTGTATGGGCTAGTTTTCTACTTCAGAAATCTTAGGTTGGGTGAGTGGTTGATTACCTATATGTATAAATTTTAGTTCTTATGTTTCTCATACGCACCCCACCCATGTTGATCACTTCATGTCGAACACCACCATTTCATAGGGGAGGGTGTTTTCCCAACATTCCTATGAGTGTCTAGTTATTAGCTTCTTTTCTACTCCCTCTCCCAGGTAGCCTAAGATTCTTCGGGCAGGCTATGATTGCCTAAGGATTATTATGGCCCAAGACTATTCAGACAGGGTGGTGTTTTGGTGGTTGACCCAGGTGTGTGTGTGCATGTTGTTTTTAAGTGTCTTCAGGATGATTCCCAAGTGTCTTCAAGCCTGGCAGTAGTTATTCTATCCCAGGTGTCTTTGGGAGTGGTGGTGATTATTGTGGCCTAGGTTTCTATGGGCGTGGTTATGTGTGGTTGTGGTGGCCCAGGTGTTTACCGGAAGGATGAACGTATGGTTGGGATGGCTCATATGGTTGTTGTTGGGGGTGGAAGTGGGACTGCAGCAGGATATATGGGGGGGTCTGATGCATAGGATGTCCTAAATAACCAATGGTAAAGCAGTTTTAGGTACCCAAATATCGATGTTCTGTTACTATAACTTTACCCAACCTGCGTTATTTGGGGAGTGTGCCTTGGTGAGGTTGGGTGGATAGTTTCCTTAATAGGTGTTTGGTTATATCTATTTTATCACAGGTCATTATATTGTCTCCCCACTTGTTTATGATAGATCTTGGTCCTTCCTACGGAGTATACCTGTATACTCACTCTATGTCTTATAAACTGTTTTTCATGTCACTTGGAGTAAGTTAGAGATCAAGTTGGTTACTACTATCTTAGGGTTGTAGGAGTTGATTGGGCTTCTTGGTTGATACTATTTTTCCTTTCTTTTTGTAATTTCCTATGGAGTTTTTTTTGTATTTTTTAGCACTTTACTTTGAACATGAATGTGGGAATGGATTTTTGGATTTACCCTTACCTTTAGTTTTGGAGTTGTTTATGTTCTACCATCTTATCTCCCGATTGTTTTTTATAAAAGGGTAATGCATTTCTTATTAGATGTGATTTTATACCCTTGGTGTCAGTCACCACTCTGAGGCCTACTGAAGGCGGGACTCGGGGGTCATTATCTCTACATCAACTTGACAAAGGTAGGGTCTAGCAGTTTTCTATCACTTCCCTCATCTTGGTGAAGGCGGGTCATGACATGCATTGTAGCATGTTTCCTACTGTATGTATTCTATTTTAGTTTATGTATCATCACCTAGAAACTCATGCATTGTTTTATATTAACATTTCGCAATTTGATTCACTTTTTATTATTATTCTTCCACTGGTATGCTTATTATTTATTACTACTTTCGCTGTTGTTTGTTGTTTATTTTTTGATATACTAATGTGATACTCTAGTCATGAGGGTATAGTCTTTCCAATATCACCTCCTTAAACCCTCTATGTTAGTCGGTAGCCTCGGAAATATAGGGAGGAATGCTTGAGGCCATGTGGCTACCAGTTTTTCTTCCTTTTTAGTGGTCATTCGGGTTAGAACATTACAAAAGTAAAATACATAATGCATAAAAGTTATTTAGAGTCGGTTATCGAAGATTTTAATAGAGTATTGCAATGTATAAGAGTAATATACTCATAAGTAAAATTAATTTCCCAAGGATGTAAGAAATATGGTGAAGTATGAAATTCTGTAAGAGTCACATTACTTTGTATATAATAGTTATTTTGTGTAAAGTGGAGAGAATTTGACAAATTCCAGAGACACCATTTGAAGCATAAGAGTCCTCCAGATCTTTTTTAAGGGTCATTTTTACTCTACAATCAATAAATTAACAAATTATGTAAAACATAAGACTCAATATTTTAGAAATAAGAATGAATTTTCCAAACATAAGTGACGTTTTTTTGAAGATAAGGGTAATGGACTTGATGAAATTTCAACTGATCTATTCAAAAGAATATTAATATTTTTCAAATCATATAAATCATGATCTATAATATGGTAGTATACTTTCATGCCATGACACATTTAAAAGAACTAAATTTGTATCCAATGACCATGTAGATTCAATTTGAACCAGATGATGGAATTATTAAAGTGTGGAGAGGATTTCATATAGTATTAAAATTGTTTCCATATGGATGAAAATCATGGGGAACTACTACATGTGTGGATCCTATTTCCCATGAGTGATTTTATGTGTGCTATAAGGAGGGAATTTCATGTGACTAATAGGGATTTAAAAAGATAATGAATCAAACACACAATAAGAAACATAGACTACACATAATATTGGAAGTATAAAAGTAGCACACATCTAGACATGGCCTTAATGTAGTAAGTGGATGGAATTATTAGATGGTTTAGCCATATTTTTCTAAGACAAATGGAAATTGTGAGAATTAGTGACCTATGGACCTCACTTATAGTTTTTAATTTTCATTATATCCTAATCAAATTATTATAGAAATTATGTTCTTGAATCTAAACTGGTTTTTGGTTTCTGGAATACAATTATAATCTTTTTTTAGATTTTTTGTTCAATTTGTGAGATTAAAATAGTTTTTATAAAAAAAATTGTTTAAATTTCTTAAGCAAAGTCCTTTTTATGAGTATAGTGAATTCAAATAGGTTTAATTTCATGGAATTATTTGATTAATTAAATCACTTTCATAGGAGGGTCAACACTCATTCCGGTATGATTATTCATAAGATTTATTTGTACATTTTAAGTTCTTAGAGTGTTAATTGAAAAATCTAAATAGGAGATGATATTTGAGAATGAAGAAGGGTGGGACCATTGTTCAAAACTTGTGCATGGAAGCTATTTTTCGGTATTTTAAAGTTGTTATTTAATTGATTTTTTTTTATACCCATAATTTTGATAAACTCAAAAAAATCCCCATTTTTCTTCTTCTTTTCACACACATATCAAAAAATTATTAGAAACAATACCACACCTAGAAAATTAAATTGGCCTAAAATTATGGTTCCATTGAGAATCTTCTCTTACAATTGTCATAAATTCAGTGGGAAGTGACCTAATACTTGAGTAAATAATAATAGTGTTCTCTTGAGACTCCTGAGATTCTAAAAAAATCCAATGCTCTATTCCCCTCTCACCAAGTGTGTTTCATTTCTACATTTTGGTTCAATAAGCCCTTGCATTCTCTAATTTGATAAATAATAGACCAATGAGAAGAAACCTGACCTGTGAGGGATTTATGCACCAAAGAGGAATCTATCTAAACCTACTAAATAATGATTTTATAAAGTATATAAATTTCAAGTCCATTGATAAGGGCCTTTGCATTGACAATAAGACAGGTTTTAGGCCCAAAAAAAGCACTGTAAGTCACCTCTATTGAAACCCATTTGTTTCTCACTATCCCACCTCCTATCATAATCCTCATATCACAAGACCCATCAAAGTTAAGACTTTTTCCACAAGTTCGTTTGTTATCGAACATCTGATGACTATTTTCATTGATGGGATCTAAATGAATATCACATTTCTCCATGAGGGATATAAAGATAAGAGATATTTCCTTCCACTTGATAAGGAAAACGACCTCCACAATCAGATATCGAACTCTAAAATTTATACCTAGAAAGGATCAATGATTAAAATTATTACTAGAATAATTCCCCGCCTCCCAAATAACATATAATACTACAATAAGAAACATACACCGTGTAGTATAATCATCATTCACATTTTATCTATGCATCCACTGTTCTAGAAAACCATGCAGATTATCTGAGTGAAAATTAATACCCAATAACCCTCCAAGCATATTCTATATAAAAACTGCCCAGTTTTCTTCAACAAAAATATGATAAATAGTCTTTACTTTGGAATCATCTCAATAAATACATTCAGAAACTAATTGAATGACCTTATTTTTCATCTCTATATATAAGAATAGCTTGATTATGGATATTATAGAATAAAAAATTAAACATAATTGTAATTCCTTTGAACCATACCCTCCTAGTCCAAACACTCATGCCCTGGTGCATAAAAAAGCTGCTTTATAAGTCTGCCTCCCAAAAATACATAGACCCAAAAGAATCAAAAATGAATTGATCATCCTCCTCATAAAAAATGATATCCTCAAAACAAGATTTTTTCTCATTTCTAAGAACATCCTAAACAAAATAAAATAAAACACTATCTTTATAAAGATAATAATATGGAATGGGATATCCCATAAAGAAACAAAGGTCCTTAGTCCAATAATAATTCTCGAAAATAAACCCACCTTATCCAATGATCCTTGTAATATAATTTTAATAGATTGGGAAGTGGACTTTCATGCATCACCAAATCTATAAAGACTTACCATGATCCTCAGAGGAAGTAGCATCCCGATAATTTTATTTTTTTTCTATATAACTCTATCCTAAATAGTAATACCTTCCATAATATCACAAGATATATTATCCTTAATATATAATATTTACTCCATAATATTCCTCATATTAATACCCCCACTCCTTAATGGGTTTTTCGATTCTCCCCTATCATTCCCAGTAAAACCTCCCTTCATGGTTAGAATCCTAAGAGAAATTATTTAATATTCCTTAGATGGAACATATAACCACTTTATGATCCTGAAGCACAGATAGGACACGCATAAGAATCAAGGAAATCACATTGTTCACTAAATAAATATAACCACTTAAGGATAGGAATCTACTTTTAAAATTTTTAATCTGATAAGTGATACGGTTCACCAAAGTCTCATAGTGTTGGATCAGGTCCTACCTTGAGAAATGTTATCCCCCTACTAATCAATAGGAAAATTATTTTGAACCACCTCCATCACTTCCTTAATCATTTTCACTCTCTTACTCATACTATATCTGGAAATATAGACGTTATTCTTGGCCTTATTTATCCTTTTTCCACTACATTTTTTGTATTTATCCATAAAATAGTTGAACCACTAGATGGATATCAAGGAATAATTGAAGAATAATAATATATAATTTATAAAAAAAGAGGTGATACACTTCATATAAACCAAACTTACCTCTAAAAAAAGAAACCTACCCATCCTCAATATCTACATTAAAATATTTACTTAACATATCTTGATCCATGATGAAAAGAGAAGGTAAGAGAGGATCGCCTTGGTAAATTCCATTCATTAATTTGAAAAATAAAAACTTTATTCCATCAATAGAAAATGAAAAAAATGATGATAGGAAACATTGAAAAGACATGTTACAGAACACCTTAGAGAATCTAGAGAATATCATAGCTCTAATAATAAAATTACACACAACCATATCATATTATTTTTTCATATTAACCTTAACCATAATATTACAACCAAATGTTTTCTAATTGATCATATGAACTATCAATTTAGCCGAACCAATATCCCCTTGAATGCTTTTATTCTTAATAAGTCTATGTTATTCCTAAAATATGATCTTGGGTATCATATAAGAGAGAAACTTATTGATTATGTTAGTCAATAAATTTTAGTATAAATTTAAATACAAATCAGTCAATATTCCTAAAAATAAATAGGATCCTTTACTTTTATAATAAGAAAAATGGACATAGTATATGACATTATTGAAAGGGATCCCCCTAAAGAAATATTGAATATAATAAATTAGGTTACCTTTGATGATATTTAATGCTAAAGTATAAAAATGCCCTAGAAACCCATCTGGTATAAGGGCAATACTATGATTTATATTAAATGTAACCTCCTTGATCTAATCCTGTAAAGAATCCTTATCAGATTTTCATTTTTAGAAACCACAAAAAATATGGAATATTATAGAAAAAATAAACTCCATCATTTTCTCTTAGATAACCCCCTGATATATCAAATGTATATTCATAAAAAAATTCCTCAAAATATGAAATGGCATATTTACCAACCTCTTCCATATTGATTCAATATGTATCATCTTTAAGATTAAAATTCCAATTCCTAGTATACTCTTTTATTTTATGAATTAATTTAAAAAATAATTATTTTTATCTCCTTATCTTAACCAAAGGACTTATGATATATCTCCCTCTCTTTATCCATTCCCTTTTAATCTCAAGAAGTTTCCTTGAAATAATATCTTGTTTACTCATAAAAAGAGTGAAAACCTCATCATTTCATTTCCCCAGAAGTTTCAAATCAATATGAATTATCTCATATTTAAGTTATTCAATGCCTTCCTAAGAATTTGGTTAGATTTATTTCTATAACATTAAATCCCATTTAAGAAAATGAATCTTTCAATGGAAAAGAACCCATTCATGGACCTTCATGAGATTATTCCAAGATGTACTAACAGTTTGATTAAATGTTTCAACCTGATTCTCCTTATTCACAAAAAATAAATAACTAATTATCCTATTATTAGTCTTAAATTGCAATAAAAGATTCACATGGTATGAAAAGACTCTATCCATCTTAAAATATGGACATTCCATTAATTTTAACAAATAAATGATCCAAGTGGCTCTAAATATGTTGATTTCAATTTATTATTATTGCGCCAAGAAAACTTGTCACTAGTGAAACTCATATCCAATATACTATTGGTAGATGAAAAGTATTTAAAGTCTTGAATAGATTTACTCAAATAAATAATTCCCCCTTTATTTTCAAAATTATCCATAATAGTGTTGAAATCCCAACTGATGAACCATGCCAAAGATCTCAGATTAAAGCTAAATAGCCTCTACCAAAGGGACTCCCTCTTTGTTTGATCACATTTTTCATAAACAAAAGTGATAGATAAAGAAGAATTATTGGAACTAAACTTGATAGTAATATGTTGTTTTGAGGAATCCATATTTTCAAATGAAAGAAACCACTTCCAAACAATCCAAGAATGGTTATTAGTAGTGTCATCATGAAAGATAATACCACCACCGAGATTCTACTTAAAATTTTGAAGGACTCAAACTTTTTCCATGTTATATAATAGTTACTCTTAGACTCACTAGTTCCGATAATCCCAAATCATGTTTCATTTATGTGATAACCATGTTTTTTTATAGGATAATCATATTTCATTAATATTATTAGGTTCTATCAAGTGATAATTATGTATCTTTAATCCCACTGCTCTCTTGTTTAAGCTTACAATGCAAAATTTATCTTATGTAGAAGGTCACCAAAGAAGGTTACTAATGAAGGTCACCGATAGAAGGTTACAGTTGAAGGTCACCGATAGAAGGTCACCGATGAAGGTCACCGATGAAGGTCACCGATGAAGGTCACCAATGAAGGTCACTGATAGAAGGTTACCATTTAAGGTCACCGATGAAGGTCACCGATAGAAGGTTACCATTGAAGGTCACTCATAGAAGGTCACTGATGGAGGTTACCGATGAAGGTGGTTGTTGAAGGTTGCCATTGAAGGCTACCGATGAAGCTTACTGATGAAGGCTACCGCTGAAGACTACTATTGAAACTTACTGATAAGAAGGCTACCACTACCAACCTACCGATGCTCACTCTTCTAATCCATACTTTGTCAAAATCTTAAGATTTTTTTAACCATCATATTTTGTAAATTTAATGCTTCTGACATTAATTAATGATGATTGTAGACATATAAAGAGACCATATCTAGGAACAGTACGAGGTACGAGGAGGACCACACATGGTTTACTTATTCCTATTATTGGTTCTCAAATATAAAATAGAAGACCAAGGAAGAAAAGGTAGAAGTGTGAATAGAGAGGAATGCATGAGAAAGAGCTTACTCGCTAGATCAAATAGAACAATAAAGAACCATCCAGCACTTATATTTTGAACCCAAGAGCATCACGAAGATCATTTGGAACAAATTCGCGACTGTCTTTTGTGCTTCATCAACTCTCTACCAACTCAAGAAGCAAAACACTCAGTTCCTGAAAGCTAGACCATGGAGTTGCGACACTCTGTTTTGAGGACAACTTCCAAAGAAAGACTTGAACTGCAAATTCTTCACTCCAAGGAGTCAAGAGATGAACTACAAACA
The DNA here is from genome assembly GCA_963277665.1 of Viscum album. Lineage (NCBI taxonomy): Eukaryota > Viridiplantae > Streptophyta > Magnoliopsida > Santalales > Viscaceae > Viscum > Viscum album. The sequence goes on along the minus strand of OY728143.1, from coordinate 1,662,626,849 downwards.
CATAAAAAATTTTAAACTCAATATTATAATATTAGATCCATTGTGTTCTTGTCCTTTACATTAAGAAGTGTGTGTTTGTCTATTACACAAACTGTCTCATGTGCTTAAAATAGAGGATACTGAAAATACTCACACCAATAATCCTTTATTCCTTTGTTCCCCACAAAGAAATATGGAAGAGGTCATGTGTGGACTGGTTGTGTGTTTATCCCATGAAAAACTATGGTAAAGGGTGTGATCTCTGAACAATTTGTGAAAACTGTTGTAAAGCCCAATACAGACTATGTATCAAGTTTATTATTTATATAAACTGCTTAGTGGAAGGTGATCACCAAGTAGAGAGGATTAAGTCTCATCTTGAGACTGAACATCTTGTTTAACTCTTCTATGTTCTATGTTTTTAAATACTCTCTTTTTCTATTTTCTATTGCTTATAATTTCAAAAATAGAAAACTGTTTTCCATTGACTCTGATAGTTAGTTATGGTTAGTGTATGTATCTGTTTAATTCAGTAAACCTGTTTCAAAAGGCGAGGAAGGGTTTTACACTGATTCAACTGAGGACTAATCACCATTTGAGAAAAATATTGACCAACTAAACATTTATATCTCTACTTCCTTAATTAACTGGGCTATTTCAAAATTGGGGGATCTTTAGCATAAAGTTTTTAATAGAAATTTTAAGTAGGAACTTAATTCACCCCCTCTTGAGTTTCAACTTTGACCAACATTTGCTATCAAAGGATTAAATTTTTTATTGCTACCATCTGAACGGTTGTACAATTTTTAAAATTCTTTTCAATTTTGATTTTATTTGTATCTTAAAGATCTTAAAGTTTCTGTCATATCTAAATTTTTAGTTCTTTAAAATTATAATTAACAATGGATAACATAGATGACGATGCTGCTACTAAAAGGACACCTTTATTTAATGGTAATTACTATGTTAAGTGGAAATTAAAAATGAAAATATATCTATAGATTAGGGGTCCTGGAATCAATGACACAATTGAAGAACAAAATGCATTTCCTGTTACTGCTAGGGACACATGGTCTTAGTTGACGAAATCTACATATAACAATAACTTTAAAGCAATGAATGCATTGTATTTTTCTCTAGGTTATGAAGAATTCAATAGAATATCTTCTTGTAAAACTGCATATGAAATTTGGGATGCTTTGGCTATTTCTCATGAGGGAACCACCAATATTAAAGAAATTAGATTAAATAATTGTACTATTAAATATGATAATTTTAAAATGAATCCTGATGAACTTATATCTGAAATGTGTCATAAGTTCAATGAAATAAAAAATACCATGAGTCTGCTTGGGAAACTAGTGGACAACAAGGATCAAATTATGAGGTTTCTTCGATGGATACCTGAGAGATGGAGAGGAACTTCTGTTTCTATTCGAGAATCATATGACATAGGCAAGCTACCAGTGAAGGAACTAATTAGAAAACTTATGATGTATGAAAAATAGATTAAGTTAAATCAAGAAGTTGATGAATAACCAAGAAATAAATCTATAGAATTCAAGAATGCTACCTCAAAGATCAAAGATAAAGAAAAAGTTCAAGCTCATGTAGACACTTCTACTAGTGAATACTCACACTCTAACAGTGATGATGAGATGGATAATCTTTCAAGGAGATTCAATAAGTTGTACCATAAGAAGAAGTTCTTTAGAAAATAAAACTATAAAGGAAGGTATGATAGTAAAGGAAAGTGAAAAAAGGATATATAATGGAATGGAAACACAAATTAGATAATCTATTATTAGTGTAAATGAATATTCCATGTGAAGGCTGGTTTCCCCAAGCTAAAATTTAAGAAGAAATATGAAGACAAGGGAAATCGATATAAAAAGGCTATGAAAGCTACTTAGAGTTCTTCAGAATATAGATCTAGTGGATCTGACACTTCTGATATTGAGAAGAAAAAACATGAAAACCAGTGTTTCATGACAGAAACATATGAGGTAATACCCAATTATCCTATACATAATGCTTATTATTATGGGAATGAAAGTGAATCAAATAATGATGAGAATATGTCTAAGGATGAACTATTTAAATATTATAGAATGATTGTGTATACCTTTAATGAACTCAAGGATAAATATAAATTATTGAAAATACAACATGCTTTAAATGCTAATTATAAGTCTAATCTGGATATTGAGAAAGAAAAATATGCTCAGCTATTAAAATAAAATACTGAACTTAAATTATCAAATGAGCAATTAAAAATGGATCTTTAGAAGTTTAATGCAGGTATATATACCTTCAATCAATTTCTAGGGAAACAAATTGCTCCAAAATACACAATTGGTCAAGGATATCAACCAGTATAGAGAACTATTATTAGAAATAAATTTTTTCCAAAATCTGGACAGTTCACTACTAGTTCAAGTTCTGGACCATCTTTCAAAAAAACTTCTCTAAAGAACCTAACAAAGTATTCATGTATCAAAACATATCTATTTATTATAGGAAACCTATAATACAAGTATGGGTTTCTAAATATTTACTTGCTAACCTCTCTAGACCCAAGAAAATATGGGTACCAAAGTTACCCTACACTTAATCTGTTATGTAGGAAAATTGTTTAAAGAGCCCCTGTAAGACCCTATGGTAATTGGATAGTGGATGTTCAAGAAATATGATAGGAGACTACTCATTCTTCAAGAGACAAATTAAATTTTATAGTGGACATGTCACATTCGGTGATAATTCCAAAGGGAAGATCATCGGCTTAGGACAAATTGGTAATCTTAATACTATATTAATTTTAAAAGTACTCTTTGTTGATGGGTTAAAATACAATCTACTTAGTATCTCTCAATTGTGTGATGATGGTTTCAATGTTAAATTTCAAAATGATGCATGCAATGTTTTTAATTCTAAAAATGATTTAATATTTACTACTCTTATAAATGAAAATGTATATGTTGTTGATTTAAACTCTTTAGCTAAGAAAACTTTTTCTTGTTTAAATTATTTTCATAAGGAATCTTATTTATGTCACAAGATATTAGGACACAACAATGTGCACTCACTTAGGAAACTAACTTGGAAAGGTTTAGTTAGAGACTCACATAAATTGGAATTCCCACTTAACAAAGTTTTTAATCCTTGTCAAGAAGGAAAACAATGCAAAGTTTCTTTAAAAAAAAGAAAGAAGTTTCCACTTCTCAATTGTTTGAGTTGGTTCACATGGATTTTTTTGTAACATCTAGAGTTTCAAGTTTAAATGGGAATAACTATGTTTATGTTATTGTAGATGATTTTTCATGATACACTTGGGTATACTTTCTAGATCACAAAATTGAATCATGTTCTTACTTCATTAAATATTCCAAGTCTATAGAAAATCTTAGTGGACTTAGAATTAGGACATTGAGAAGTGATCATGGCCGTTAGTTTGAAAATCAGGAGTTTAAATCTTTTTTCTCACATAGTGGATATAATCACAATTTCTCTTCTCTTAGAACACCCATAAAAAATGGATTTGAAGAAACAAGAAATAGGAAACTTCAAGAAATTTCCAGGACTATGCTAAATGCGTGTAATTTTCCAATCTATTTTTGGGATGAAGTTGTCAACATAGCTTTTTACATAATCAATAGTATTAATTAGACCTATTCTTAAGAAAACACCTTATGAGATCTAGAATAATTGTAATCTTAAGTTTAATTACTTTAGATTTTTCGGTTGAAAAGTCTTTATTCTTAACACTAAGGATAATCTTGTCAAGTTTACTTCTAAAAGAGATGAAGTAATTTTTCTAGTTTACTCAATCTCCAATAAAGCTTATTGAGCATTCAATAAGAGAACCAAATGTTTAGAAGAATCAATTCATGTCAAATTTGATGAAAATGATCCACATAAACCCAAACCATCTGTTGAAAAACTTGAGGAAGATATATCACTTATGGATCTTAATGATAAATATAGTGAACCCTTAGTGAAAAAAACTAGTTCTGGAAATTTTCCAGAATCTGAGCATGGTGAATCTGAACCTATACACAACCATGATAAGTCTACTTCAACTCTTTATAGAGGTATTAGAACTGTCAATAATCATCCTTTATATGATGTATTAGGCGATGTAAATAGAGAAACACAAACTAGAGCTTCTCTAAGAAACCAGGTTGAACATCAAGATTTTCTTTCACAGATTGAACCTAAAAATATCAATGATTCTATTAGTGATGAATTTTGGGTGATATCTATGATAGAAGAATTAAATCAGTTTGAAAGAAACAAAGTTTTAAAATTAGTAGAAAGACCTAAATACACTTTGACCATAGGCACTAAATGGGTGTTTAGAAATAAAGTTGATGAATCTAGTAACATAGTTAGAAACAAGGATAGACTAGTTACACAAGGATATAGTCAAGAAGAAGGAATAGAATATGAGGAAACATTTCAACCTATAGCTAGTCTAGAATCCATTAGAATATTACTTGATTATGCAGCTCATCTGAATTTCAAAATTTATCAAATGGATGTCAAAAGTGCATTTCTAAATGGGTACATAGTTGAGGATTTATTTATTGAACAACCCCCTAGTTTTACCAATCCCCATTTTTCAAATCATGTCTTTAAACTTTATAAAGATCTATATGGTCTAAAACAAGCTCCAAGATCTTGGTATGATATACTTAGTTCTTTGATTATTTCAAAAGGTTTTACTAAAGGAATAATTGATCCTACTCTTTTTATAAAAAGAATTTACAAAGATGTTTTAATAGTAAAAATTTATGTAGATGACATTATTTTTGGATCCTCTAAAAATTCTTTATGTACTGGTTTCTCAAAAATGACGCAAGATGAATTTGAAATGAGTTTAATGGGGGAACTTAAAATTTTCCTTGGATTTCAAATTTTTTAAAGTAAAAATGGTATTATTTTAAATAAAAGTAAATATACTAAGTACCTTTTTAAACATTTTGGTTTGGATAGTAATAAAGGTAGTGATACACCTATGAGTACCACTTGTAAGTTGGATGCTGATGAAACTGGTAAATCAATGGATCAAAACAATTACAGAGGTATGATTGGAAGTCTACTCTACCTTACTACCAGTAGACCTAATATTATGTTCAGTGTAGGCATGTGTGCTCATTTTCAATATAATCCCAAAGAGTCTCATTTAACTACTATTAAAAGGATTTTTAAATATCTCAAGTTTACTATAATCTTAGAACTATTTAATCCAAGAGGAAAATAATTTGATTTAATAAGATATTCAGATGCTAACATTTCTAGTTTCAATTTATATAAAAAGAGAACATCTGGAACATGTCACATTTTCGGAAAGTCACTAGTATCATGGTGTAGTAAGAAATAGAATTTTGTTTCATTATCTACTGTTGAAGCTGAATATATAGCTACATGTAGTTTTTGTGCTCAAATTATGTGGATGAAACACACTTTACTAGACAATGGATATCAATTCAAACATGTATCTATAAACTATGATAATACAAGTTCTATTATCATCTCTAAAAATCCAATATCTCATGCTAGGACAAAGTACATTGATGTGAGACATCACTTCTTGAGATATCATTATCAAAGAAGTGATATCACTCTTGAATTCATTGGCACTGAACACCAATTGGTTGATATATTCACAAATCCTTTGAGTTATGAGAGGTTAAATTACATCAAACATGAGTTAGGTATGATAAGATGTTAAGGTTGAACCTCACAATTAAGACCTCACCATTAAGACCTCGCCATTGGACCTCACTGTTGGACCTCACCGTTGGACTTCGCCGTTAGGAACTCACCATTGGACCTCACTGTTAAGACCTCACCATTGGGACCCCACCATTAAGACCTCACTGTTAGGACCTCATTGTTGGACCTCACCATTAGGACCTCACCATTGGCACCTTACTAATAGTTAGCCTTTCCAGGACTTTACGTTTTTATGCTAGAATCTGAAACGTTTTTAGTATTACTTATTTCTTTTACTCGATTTGTTTTTTCATCCCTAAATGATAAAAACAAATCACGAACCACATTTTGATCCACTTTAATCTTCTCCTGGACCTATTTCTCCCTAACCATGGAACCTAACCTTCTGTTCAAACCCTTGAACTACTTCAGATCGCATGGAAAGATTGAAGATACCGATTTTTAGTAATGAAGGAGATGTGCCGAACCTTAAGAGACCTCGAGCTGAGTCTAGTAGTGGAATCAAGGTAATGAAAATTATGATAAATCCACATTTTTTGAAGAGGAAAATCATGGTAGAGAAAGAATTATGTTCTGAATGGATGCTGTCAAGCAAGTCTCTAGTACGGAAGGCACTTGAAGCTCTGGATTGGGTAGAATGCTTTTCAAATAACAATGGACCTTATTACCAAAATCTAGTCAAGGAATTTTATGAGTCTATGAAGTTCGAGTAGTCTGAGAATGAAAATTGAATTTCTTCAAAGGTAAATGGAGTAAGTGTGAGATTCTCCTCTGTTGAATGGGATGAATGTTTAAGAGTCCCACATGAAGTGATTTTTTATTACTACTATGGAGTGGTGCCTCCCACTAGTGAGTTATTCTGTTATGAAGAAGATTTGGATGAAATGATAAGGAATGGGATCCCTAGTAGAGTTATTTCTATTTAAATGGAAGGAGAATACAGGTTTCTTTTTAAATTTGTTCAGCATGTTTTGAGTCCTAGGAGAGGGGACTTTGCTACCCTGAATTATAAGGACATGTTTCTTTTGTACCTATTGAATCATGGATATAAGATAAATATTTATAGGTTGTTGATGATTAAATTAGAGGATATGAAAAAGCTCAGTTCCAAGTCCAATGCTTTTTTTCATGTTGGGTTGATATCCTTGATGTTGAAAGTGAAAGTATTTTCTGGAAATAATGAGGAAACAGTTGTTGTAAGGGACAACTTCTACGTTGCCAAGATGATCTGCAAGTTTATAAAGATTAGTTGGAACCCTTGGAAAAGAAAATGGGTAAATGATGAGGCTAATATGTATAAATAATTCAATCCTATTACCCATATTACTAGGCCAAATAATAAGAGAAATCTAGGTTTAAATATTAATGAAGTGGAACCAGAATACTCAGATGAAGAGGAGGAGGCTGTTGTTATGAAAGAAAGAGAGAACTCTCCTATAGATGATAGGAGTGATCTTAACCTTCCCTCAATTCCTCATGCCAATACTATATCCTATGGAGATCCTATCCCACCAAAAATACTTCCTATAAGAGAGACTATCCTAAGGTATAATGATGATGAGGAAACCAGTGAAGAAAAAGGAGAAGAAAATGTCTTAAGAGACATTAGAGAGACCTCAGAGGAGGATGATGAAACTGAATCTAGTCATGATGATTTTGAGATAGATTCTAAAGAAAGTGAAGAGGAATATATAAGTCTCAGTCCTCTTATAGGATATACAGAAAATGGTAGAAAGTGTAGATCAAGAGGTTGCTGAATTAGTTTAAGATGGAATTTCAATGGCGGTAGTTGAAGATTCTGTAGAAGAATTGGCAGTGGACTCTCCTATTGATGAACTTGATCAAGGAGGTATAGCAGATATGGATGTAATTGATCAAGAGAATTCTCCAAGTGAGGGGAAGGAACCTGTTTCCACAGGCTCAGTTGTTGTTGCTCCTGGAATAGAATATCGGTCAGAAGACCCAGGATTCGTGGTCTTGGGTTTAGACTATGGAGACTCTGATGATGACAAGCCTAATAGAAGCCCTCTAATTTATTCTGTTTCAGAAACTACTACTATACAGCCAGTGGTGCTTTTACCTTGAGACCATGTGAAGAAGTATGGTTTAGAATCATTATAATCAGATTCTAAAAGACACTTTGATGATAGATCTATTGAGATAGAGAGAACAGTGGATCTAAATCAAGAAGTAGTGGAATTTGCCTTAGAAAGAGTAATTTTTACCTCTCACTCAAATTTTCCGCATAAAGTGAAGGAATGTCAGAATCCAGTTAGAACCTTAGCAGAGTCTATAGAAACCTTAAAACAGTCAATTGGAAGTTTAGAATCCTATATGGATTCAAGGGTTCAAGTGGACATGGACCGTAAGTTTGATAAAAGTGTTGTTCAGCAGATGGTCACTATGTTTGAGGACTTAAAGAAGTATATGGAGGCACATGTGAGTGGACAGAATGATGATGTGAAGAGGTTGATAAATGGTCTGACCAAGTATTTTAAGGAGATATTGGATTTTACAATGGCACCTCTAGGTGCATTTTCATCCTCTGCAGCCGCTCCTCCAAGTGATCTAGAAGCTTCCAGATTGTTTGTTAGAGAAGAAGTGGAGAAGTTCTCTGGTGAAAGTACCTCAAACCCTCAGTCTATGACTCAGGTCATTTCTACTATCATATAAATTCATAAGCTTGTGGGAGATTATCTAAGAGAGTCTACTCAAGATCAGAAGTCCATCAAAGAGAAATTTGATTTCTATTACAAAAGAGTGTACACTAAGAATCAGATGGATGGTCACTTTAAGCTACTGTTAGAAAACTTGAGGATCTCACCTCTCACTAAGGCTTTTAAAAATCAAGTTAGTAGGTTTAGAGAATTGAATCCTTCCTTGGAAAAAATCATAGAGAATAAGGATGAGTTTATCTCATCTATGGAAAAAGGAGGAAACATTATTATGGATTTTATAAATCTTCTTTTACCCTTCCTCCATGTGGACTACACTCCCATTATTATTCCTCCAACATTACGTTATTCCTCAGCTTCCAAAGACAAATCTCCCTTAGACATTTCTGATGTGGATTGAATATGGGCTATCTTCCTTGATAGGGATCTTTGTACTCTTTTTGTATATTGTATTCTTACTTCATTAATAATAAAATCATCTTTTATCTCTTTTTTTCTTACATTATTTTTGTTAATCACAAAGGGGGAGAAGTTTTAAGTTGAATGGAGTCTTTACATATATACACTATTTATATTTTCCACAATAAACATGGTTTAATTTTACTTATACACACCTCTAAAGAAATTATAAAATGTGATTAACCCTTATTCAATAATACTTAAATCTAAATTTTCACTAACACAATTTGTGATTATAAAAAAGGGGGAGATTGTTGGACTCACCTATTTTGATAATCCCAAATCATGTTTCATTTATGTGATAATCATGTTTTTATTATAGGATAATTTTGTTTCATTAATATTCTTAGGTTATATCAAGTGATAAATTATTATCTTTAATCTTACTGCTCTATTGTTTAAGCTTACAGTGCAAAATTTATCTTAAGTAGAAGGTCGCCAATGAAGGTTACCGATGATGGTCACCGATAGAAGGTGGCCATTGAAGGTCACTGATGGAAGGTCGCTGATGAAGGTAACCAATGAATGTCACCGATGAAGGTCACCGATGAAGGTTACTATTGAAGGTCACCGATGAAGGTCACCGATAGAAGGTTATCATTAAAGGTCACCGATAGAAGGTCACCGATGAAGGTTACAGACAAAGGTCACCATTGAAGGTTACCATTTAAGGTTATTGATGAATCTTACCAATGAAGTCTAATGTTGAAGCCTACTGTTGAAACCTACTATTGAGAAGGCTATCACTATCAGTTTACCGATGCTCACTCTTCTCCTCTATACTTTTTCAAATTCTTAATATTATTCTAACGGTCATATTTGGTAAATTTAATGCTTCTGACATTAATTAATGATGATTGTAGATATATAAAAAGACCTTATTTGGGGATATTACGAGGTACGAGGAGGACCACACATGATTTACTAATTCATATTGTCGATTCTCAAATATGAAATAGAATAATGAGGAAGAAAAGGTAGATGTGTGAAGAGATAGGAATGCATGAGAAAGAGCTTACTTGCTAGATCAAAGAGAACAAGGAAGAACCATCTAACACTTAAATTGTGAACCCAAGAGCATCATGAAGATCATTTGGAACAAATTCAAGACTTTCTACTATGGTTCATCAACTCTATTCCAACACAAGAAGTAGAAAACTCAGTTCCTGAAAGCTAGACCCTTGATTTGCGACACTCTGTTTTGAGGAAAACTTCCAGAGAAAGACTCAAACTGCAAATTCATGACTCTAAGGAGTCAGGAGCTGAACTAAAAACACATAGATCTTTCTAAACTCAATATTATAATATTATATCTATTTTGTTCTTGTCTTTTACATTTCTGATAAGTGTGTGTTTGTTTGTTACACACACTATCTCATGTTCTTAAACTAGAGGATATTGAAAATTCTCACACTAATCATCCTTTATCCCTTTATTCCCCATAAAGAACTTTGGAATAGGCTGTTTGTGGCCTAGTTGTGTGTTTATCCCATGAAAAACTATGGTAGAGGGTGTGATCCCTTGACAGTTTGTGAAAACTATTATAAATCCTGATACAGGATTTGTATCAAGTTTATTATTTATATAAATTTCTTGGTGGCAGGTGATCACCAAGTGGAGAGTAATAAGTCTCGTCTTGAGGCTGAACCTCTTGTTTAACTCTACTATGTTCTAAGTTTTTATAATACTCTATTTTTATATTTTCAGCTGCTTATAATTTAAAAAATATAAAATTGTTTTACATTGACTCTGATAGTTAGTTCTGGTTAGTGTGTGTATGTGTTTAATTCATTAAACCTGTTTCAAAAATTGAGGAAGTGTTTTACACTAATTCAACTGAGGACTAATCACCCTTTGATAAACATTTGAACTAAACATTTATATCTCTATTGCCTTAATTAACTAGGTTGTTTAAAAATTGGGGGATATTTAGCATAATGTTTTTAACAGAAATTTTAAGTAGGAACTCAATTCACCCCCCTCTTGAGTTTCCACTCTGACCAATAGTTACTAAGGAAAAATGATTAGAACTGGGACCATTAAAAATGATTTTCATTTCTCTTGAGGCCCGATGCCTCAAGTATTCTACACCATAAATGATATCATTATAAAAAATTATAATATACTTGACATACCAAGTCACTTAAGACCTTTACTGGTTAAGGATTGAGAAGAGAAGAAACTATAGATTTAGACCTGGTAACCACGCCACTATGAGGAGAAACTGTAGCTTTTTGGAAATATACTGTTTCACTATGAGATCCATAATCTAAAATATCTTCCCATTTCTTGAGAGAATGAGGAGAGTGACCCTCCACACTGTCCTTAATGAAACTACCAAAATTAGTACATCCTAGAACTTTAGTAAAAGGAACAAGTGTTTTTTAAAAAGAAGAAACAACCTTTCCCCCATCAACTAAGGAACAAAAATACTGCTCTTTAGAAGAAAAAGCTAATCCACCAACCACAGGACCAATTTCTTAAATAAGAGCAACTGGAGAAACAGTCTTACCAGGAAGGGGGTGTACCTCAACCCCCCCCCCCCTATAAGATAAATTCAATGAAACTTCACAATCACATCATCTAGACTCATCAGAAGACCCACTATAGAAACCCATACTTTTTATATATAGATATTACATCTAAATAGATGAATATTCCTTAAATAACATAAAAATACATAGTATAATCATATATATATAGAATATTTGGAAACATGGAAACATAAAAAACTAGTTCATAATAGTTCTACATCATATCCCACTTATATCTTCATAATTTTCACCTTTCTTATAAATATCATATATAAAATCTTTCTTTAAAACCTATTAAATGAAACATAATAAATTTTTAGTTATAATGCTAAGTAAGGGTATAAAATGGAGATATCAATTATTATATATTCATAATGTGAGAAAATGGTATGAGAACATGATCTTGACATTTGAAAACCATAACCTATATATAATAGATCATAATATTGAGTTATGGTATAAATATTCATAATTTATAATACATGAATCATAAAGGAATCAAAGAACATGATCCATGAGGGCATAACATTGGCATAAGACATGGAATTGTGGCATACACAAAACCATAGAAAATTATTTCCTCGGTATTCAAGGATCTTTTCAAATACTATCATAGTGGAATGAGTTCACTCCCAAAACCATCATAATAGTAAAGGTTCAATACCATAAATATCATATTGGAAAAATTACCTTAATAAATTTTGTTAACTCCCCATTCCAACCTTGTTTATCTCATGAAATAATAATATTTACTCAATGCATTGGATGGAGAGATAGGTCCCACCAATCACATAATGAAAATCATACATATATGTTCCATAAGATCATAAACCATTCATCATATCATACCCCTTGAAAATAAACAGGTTTCATAAACATTTCATTATATAATAACCCATGGAAAAGAAATGGGTTTGATAAACATTTTATCATTTCATCACAACATAACCCATGAAAAAGAAACAGGGTTCAAAAACATTGTGTAATTGTATTCATAAACCATCAAGAGAAAAAATAGGGATGGTATAATTGGATCTTATCCCCATTAAAACATAATTTAAATAAATTATTTTTGTTTTTATGGATATAAATACCATTAAAAGAACATTAAAACATTCATGCTGAAAATAACCTTCCCATTTTAAAATCACTTATTAAAAAAACAGTATAAGTATAAAGAAAAAAAAATTCATTTAAAATAACCAGGAAAATTTTTAAATGATTCTTAAAAGAGAAAAATAATAATGATGGTGGGAAAATCCATTCATGTTGTATAATTTAAAAACATTCCTTCCATAATTTTGTTGGAAAAGTCAAAAAATACCTCATTTGGAAAATAACAAGAATATTTCTTTAAAATCATATTCTAAAAAGTAAAAAATGGGTAAAATTAATTTAAGAAAACATAGAATAATAGTAAAACCCCTCTTTAATACATTTTCAGAAAATATGGATATATAAGAAAAAGGTTTGTATGCATAAGAGTGAAATGAATTTAATTTTCCTTAAAATTTATTTTCAATATCTTGAGTACATGAGGAAATGAAAATGAAATAAAAACATGTATTTTCAAGAAATAACTAGAGGATAAGAATATTTATAGGTTTTATTGAGTATTGTATCATATGATTTCATCATCGAAGGTATAGTCATAATCAATCCCGATAAACAATGAGATTATGACATGAAACCTCTAAGTCGATTTTTTATTTCTTTGAAAGCACTCTAACATCCAGTATAATAAATTTAAATTTATTATAATTATTTACAAGAGTAATTTTAATTCTTATAATATCATATATGATCTCTTTATATCATTTCAAAACTTCTGTTAATCAATAATTCCTTATTAAAATCATTATTTAGGGGTGTTAAATATTTCACTTAACATGAGTATTTCAGCAGATTAATTCCAGACCATGTACATTTATCTTGGTTACATAATATAAATAATATTAATCACATATATTCACTATATACATATTTATATTTATCTATAAAATTTATACATAGAAAAATGAATTACACCATTCATGGATATGGTAGGTCGTACGTACGCATGACCGTTGTTTTCATTTTTCAAAAGATGAAAAAAAATGTAAATATTAATTAAGCTATATTTTATAATTATTATACCATATATATCATATGTATTCATCAATTTATTCTTTATTTTTATCCAAGATAAATGTAAATTAAAAATGAATCACATTGCTTTGTGGAGGTTGTAGTTCACACCTACGCATGAATGACGTTATTATTTCTTAAAGGATTAGATGGTAAGTAGGTATATATGATATTATATTTAAAGAATTACAATTATTTAATAAATATAATATATAAATATTAAACCCATTATAAAACACATCTATAAATGATAATGATGAAAATAAATTATATCATTATGTCGTGACTGTAAGTCGTACATACCCACAAGCAATACTTTTACTTATCATTTGATGGTAAAGAGGGTATATAATGGTGTTTTAATAATAATAATATAATTTAATAATATTTATGGTAATTTATTTAATATTTTATCATAAATAACATATATTTATTTTAGTTGAAGAATAGTATAAAAGAAAGTGACCGGTTAAGGTGATTATCACTTCTTTGAAACAACTCCTTTATATATCCTCTAAAGGGATATAGGGTTGGTCTTTTGGGAAAACTAAAACCTATAAGACATGTATATGAAAGTTTATAAGAGACATTTTTATATTTTTATTTATCTATAAGGCTCAAGTTAGAGTAAATAAGTGAGGGAGGAGGTGCCCTTTTATAATTTAGGTGAGGGGCACTTTTATAATTTCTCAAAAGATTAAATTATAATAAATTCATTCTCAAGAAAAATGAATCAAAATGGTTAGGTATTAAAATATAAGGTTTATTAGGGATGTAATACCTTTAACTAATATAATTTAGAGAAGTTATTTTTTCATTTTAAAACTTATCATTTTGATTAACTGTTAGTTTACAAATTTTAATTTTAACTACGGTAGAAACTTTTTCAATATTAAAGGATGTAATTTTTAATTATAAGATGAAAATTGGCCCATAAATAGAAAATTTATGATATTTATGACCATATCATATCCAACTTTTCTTATATTAATATATTTATTATTTATAAATAATTTAATAATATATTATTTTGATAAAATATCATTATTTCCATTTTGAAAACTATTCATTTAAATTGAGTTAAAAGACATAAATGAAAATTTTGAATTCAAATATAATATTTTAAAACAAAAAATAATATTTCATGATCACCTATAAAATTCATGGAAGACTATAAATTACTAAAATTATATTACTTTTAATATTTTCAAAATAATTTATTTTATTTTTTTTCATTAATTGAATAAAGATTGTTTCGAAGTTGTGTATGGCATTTAAGGAAATTATATAATACCTAAAAATTATAAATAAATTACCATAATTAATATTTTTTTACAAAATTACTATTAATATTCATTCCTGACTAGTTTTTTTCATATGTAAACACATAAAATATATTTAAAACTATGGGAGTTACATTTTGTAACATTCTTGGATCTAAATAATATATAAATCATTTTCAGGGAAACGTTTCTATTAAATAACTCAATTTCGAAAATAAAGTGATAAGGTTAGAATTAAAATCATCCAATAATAATTAGGATAAAAAAATATTTCCTTGTCACATATTTTTAACCTAGATTGACTTGATTTACCCTTTACAGAGGTGATAAATTTTCTGCGGTTGATATTTTTATTGACCAAAAATAAAATGGGAATTTTTAACAAATTTAAAAATAATTATTCTAAATATTTAATTAAATTAATCTAATTTAATACCTATAAATTTCATAAATTAATTTTAAATTAAGTGCCCATAATGGAACAAAAATTTATTTTTAGAAAATAAATACATTTCTATGAATAAAAATGGATTTATTCTTATCATATTCCTAAAAAAAATATTTTTTTAATGTGTAAAACATTTGATCGAGTAAATAATTTATAAATTAAATTAAAATCATTCACAAATTGTGATTAATTTAACTTATTAATATAAAATACATTGTGTGTATAAAAACAATTTTTTTAGAAGAAAAAATATTATTTTTATTTTCAAATAGTTTTTATTTTTAATTACAATAATTTGATAACTAATGAATTCATTTTATAAATATTTAAACATTATATTTTTTTATAATTTAGTTATTAATATTCATACCCACAAATTCAATGGCTAGGCGATAATAGACACATGATATTTTAATGAATTTATGTTGTTCATTTAAACTTGGTGTTGAGTGTAACAAATGATATCGAAGAAATCAAAATATTTAAATATAAATATTTCATAGAAATCCCAGGTTGTTACACCCACCAGCCTTAGAATACCATATTGAAGGAACCACTAGTGCCTTAGATTTTTTATGTGTGATTTCTTAGATCAGAGGAGAAAAGGTGGGGGAGCCTCAATAGGATGAGAGACTGTAAAACCGAGCATAAAATGATTACAGTTGGAAATCTAGTGACACTAAAGGATGTACTAAACAAAAAACTAATCCTTTAGTGAAAGAAAAGCTTCTAGAACCTTAAAAAAGAGTCACCTACACAAATATCCAAAAAAGTTGGTGAGTCTTTGAATTATCAAGCTTCGCACAGATACATGTCGACATGGTGTTCTCCAATCATAGGGTATCTTCATTAACACAAAACAAAAATAATCTAGATAGTCACCAGTACCCTTAAGAAATGAAGGATTATGAAAAGGAAGTGAGATCCCTATAATATTGGCATAAACTACTACAGATGAAGGATCCCTCCTATTTGGAAATTAATCATCCACCTAAAAAGAATAAATCTCCATTTCCCACAAGTCTAACCTTCCCTCACCCATGTCTTCACAAAGTCCTCGTGGGAGAACATATTATGCAAAAAAGACAACATGTTGAGAACTGAGATGTCCATTGGATAAGAAAGACCCCAAGAACAGACAAAGTTGTTGAAGAAAACCAGTGATAGATGATCTATAAAAAACTTAAAAACAAGATTCCATTGATAGTATGAGGACATAAATTATATATATTTAGAAAAAAATAAGAGGAAAGTATTTCCATCAACCGAAGAGACCTTAGAGGATGACACTAGGATCGCCTAAAGAGTTCGAACAGAGACCCTAGAATAATGGGGTCTAAAACTGGAGAGATAATATTTGAAGGACCTCAAAGAAAATTTACCTGAATGAGGGCCTAGGGGAGTCATCTTTGACTAACAAGGAAGAGAGAATGAAATAGTCCATATCAGTAGGCCATTGCACATAATGGAAGGAAATGATGGGGTTGTAATAATAATGAACTCATCCAAATTAATAGTCAAAATATTTGAAAAAATAAGAGGTATGTAATGTGCGTACTCTTACAAAAAGTGACTCCATCCATAAGGGGGAAAATTATTTAATGTTGAAAAACATCTTCTTCTTCTTTTCAAAAATAGAAAAAAAAATTAAAAAATTTTAAACTTAGTCATAATATTCTCATGAAAAAAAACTTACGTAATGTTATAAAATATTTCTGAGGGTAAAATAGTTGAAAGGGATTCATGAAAATCAGTATATCAATTTATTACCATTTTCAGAGATATTTCTTAAGTTATTTGAATATTTTTTTGTATGACCAGTTATTTAGACACTGGTTTAGTGCCCTTAAACCTATTTTTATGAAAAATATATTATTCTAAGGACAAGTAAATAAGGGGTGTGGAAGAAAAGAACCCAATTATTGAATTTGTTATTGGAGAACCTTTAGATAACCAACCTAAAATGTTTACTTCTTATTTTGAATCCACCAACTTACCAATAAGAGATTGTTAAGAGCCTGATAGAAACAAGAAAGATCAAATAAATCTTAAAGAATTAGCCTCATTAAATGAGGATAATCAATAAAACAATATATAATACCATAAATTTCCTATTATATTTAAAATAAAATTGAGTTTTATTCATAAACATCCTAAATTAAATGGAATTTCTAGAGGGGACCCCACAAACATCATCAATAATTTCATTGTCTCTGTGTTAACATGAAACTACCATGGGTTAATGGAGAGAATATAAAGCTTAGATATTTTCCTTTTTTCCTTAAAAATTCTGGAAATGTATTAGTTATTCTACTCCCACTCTACTCTAATAAGGGATTGTAATTGTAGATCCCAGATTAGTTAGGGTTCAATTGAGTGGAGGTGAATTAGTGGTGCTAGTTTTTAAAAAATATTTCTATGAATTAAACCACTATAACCAGTTAAAGTCTTTATCCACTCTCTAGAATATATTCCTCACTATTATATACAAACAAGAAGATAAAATGGAACACAATAAATTTTTACAGTGTTTGGATTTAGTTTAAGATCCTACTTCTTTTCATTTCCCACCACTTGTGGGGAATGGATTTTATAATCACTATAAATTTCTAGTGATAAAAAATATAGTGGAAGTCTTATATAAGGTGTGAACAGGAATCATCTACTTCTTGAAATGGGAAGGTATCATCAAATTCCATTAAATATTGTATGGATTTATTTAGACATGAACAAGCATTTCTTCAGGATTCCTTCCTTCATAGTTGATTTTGAATTAGATCTTGAAATCTCCTTTAGATACCTCAGTATCAAAGAGTATATATTTTTTCAAGGAAGACTTCACCTTCCAATATAATATAAATTAAGTAGAAGTATATCATCCTTTCTATCAATATATATGAATGAACAACACATGTGTTCACAAGTTGGTCTTCTTTCTCCTTATTAGCAAGTGCTTATGTGATCAACAACTCAATCAGATTTCCTTAACCATATTATAAATCAAAGTTACAATGTAGTTCAATGATATTATTCCTCCTCTCTCTCTTCAGTACATTAGATCTTTAATAGGATAGGTATTATCCCCTTCTATCAATTCTTTAGAAACCTTATATTCTTTATTTCCTCCATTTTATTCTAAAAATAAGAGAGAATATTATTTCCATAATAGAAAATGGAAAATCCCCACAATATCAATTGATTGGAATTATCAGGTCAAAATAATTCTTGAAAAGTAGCATCATAATAATAAATAATAATTTCAAATATTCAAATTTTAAATCTCTATGAAAATTTTCCTACAATACCCACATTTAATCTTAATTTATATATATCATTCAAAATTTATTGAATATTATATTCAATAAAGTATATTGAGTGATCCAATTATATTTTTTAATTAAATGAACAGAAAATCATCGATTAATTTAATCTCATAGTTTCCTTTTTTTTTAAAAAAAATTGACTCTTGTAAATTTCTTTTATTGATAGTTCAAACATCACATTAAATTATATGAACTCAAAGTTACTATTCTGAACTTGGGAGTCACTCTTATTAAGTTGAGAAAAAATCTTACAATATTTATCAGTACTCTTCTAAACTCCCTACTTAATCTTATGATGTCAAAAGTGACTCTTCTCAAGTCTACCATGATGTAACAAACTAACCTGGGTCTACCAGACCAGTCACCCAAGTGATTCCATCATGGGGTGGGGTAAAACAAAGATAAAAAACTATTCTTATATATAAGAAAATAATAAAAACAACTATAGTAAAAAGTGGAAACAATAGGAGATAGAACTGATCCAAACAGGATAAACCAGAAAAAAGGAATGTCTAGACAAAAAGTGTCCATGTGACCATATGTCACCTCTAAACTATCCCAAAATGAAACAGAAATGTAAAGAGAATCCCAAATGCTACATAATTCTATTTCCATTACCTCAATCCTATAAAAAAGGTCTAAAATTCCCATGGGAAGAAGTAGGGTGTAAGAAATAGATCCCAGCAGGATACCACCAAAATAACTATACAAGTTCTAATAGAAAGAGTGTGCATGTACAATCTTTAAAACAAAATAGTTTTACAATAATTTTTATAAAACAATCAATTAAAAATCCATTTTCAAACAATCATTTAATTTTCACAAATTTCATTTTTTGTTTCCAAATCTAGAAACAAGCAGGTAAAGATATTGAAATATAAATATACTTGTGGTCCAACATCCATGAAATAAGAAATCATGTAATAAACAACTAGAAACAACAATTCACCTACCATATATGCTCTATCCTATGGGAAAATATATACTATATACTCACAATCCAAACAAGGCATAAAATTTTATCCAAACTAACATCAAGGCCTTCCATTGACCATAGACATATAAGAGGTTACCTCCTAGTGGTGTCACACACACTAAGGCTATCTGTGTCTATATCTTGACGTACCTAAGGTTCCAACATGGTAATGTTTGTCAATTTATCCTTTAAAAACCAAGACCATATTTTTATAAAACAATTTCAAATTCAAGTCAATGTGCTTTAGGGTTTGAAAATATATTTTCCATTTTAAATCAAAGAAATTATTTTTTCAATGCAAAATCCCTTTTCAAACATGATTCCATACCCCTTTTCAAATTTCAACACATGTAATTCCATTTAAAATCTCAATAAATCAATATGAAAAATAATCAATTCAAGAAATTAGAATGATTGAACAAATATGCCTACCTCAAGATCATATAAAACCTATACACCTTTAACAATATGGATTAGAAACCACAAGATTGGCCTTCGGAAAACAAGGAATGGCCAAATACTAAAAAAGGATTGGTAGAAAACACCATATGATTAACAATCCCTATAAAAAAGTGATGAAACCACCAAAAAGATAGAAATCGAGAGGAAATATTACTCAGAGAGATGAAGTTCCTAAACCTGTTGATCAATCACTGAAAGGATCAATCCGGATAGAAGTAAGACACCCAAAATTTCCTAGGATAAGAGCTCTAACCGATGGTAGAATTATGTAAAAACATATGATCCCTCAAACACCCACATGGCACCCTAAAAACCATAAAATGGATAATTACATGGAATGTAATATTTTACAAGTTGTGAATCCATCTCATTTTAAGTTACATAAAAAATGAATCACCTTTTTAATTAAAAACCAGAATTTCACATTACAAAAAATGTAACCCTTACATGATATGTAAATTATCATGTTTTGAATTCAACTCATGGGATAGGTCTAACTAGAATTAAATTTCATGAAACCCCATTACACATTATGTAGCTTCCCAGTGAACAACAAAAAATACAAGGGAAAATATGAAAATCAAACAAATTCCTAGATTAACCATTATAGGTATCCTCTCAATTCAGAGATGAAAATAATCATCCAACAAAAAGGTAGACCTAAAAGAAGAGATCAAAAAATACATGATATAAAGGTTACATGGCATTACAATATCCCCATTATAAAATTTCTATGTCCCTGGAAAGTGATAAAGATCTTGGATCCTTAAAAATAGAAGGCCATCATTACCTCATCAACGACTCATGCTGGAACGTCTCATGGAAATCTTGTATGCACTGCCATAATACTCAGACTAAGGGAATCATTTTACCATGTAGTTTCTTATCTTGTAAATCCATAATCAGAACTAGATTGTCAACTAAAGTGGTATCAAGCTCAAGAGAAACATCCTCCCATTTAATCGCATGGTAAGAATCTTGTATATACCTCATAAACTAGGAAACATGAAACACATATTCCACAGTCACTTAGTGATCTCAAAGGGGACCACAAATTTCTATGCCAACTTACCCTTATTACTAAACTGATGATGTCCCAAGTGAGGTGAAACTTTGAGAAATACATGATCCCCAACCACAAACTCAAACGGCTAAAAATTATGGTCCATATAAGATTTTTTATGAATATTTGACATGATCAAACACCTCTAGATCAACCGCACCACCTCTATCATCTATTAAATAGCGCTCAACCCAACCAAGGACCACTCTCCCAACTATTCTCTACACAAGGGAGATCTACATTACCACCCATAAAAAGCCTCAAAGGGTGCCATCATAATCAAATATTGATTTCTATTATTATAGGAGAACTTGAACAAAGGAAAATGCCTATCCCAATATCCTCCAAAATCAAGAACACAAGCCTAGAGCATATCCTCAAGAACTTGGATAGCACTCTATGTTTGTACATCCATATGTGGATGATTAGTCATGATCAATTTCAATTGGGAACCCATTTCCATATGAAAAACTTCCCAGAACATGGATTTGAACCTTGAGTCTCGATCATAAATAACTACAGAGGGAACCCCATGAATCTTCACAATCTGTCAGACAAACAAGTACCCAATATGTTCCACTATCATCATTTCCTTTATAGGAAATAACTACACTAATTTAGTGAGTCATTCAACAATCACCCAAATCATGTCCTTCCCACTAGAATTACATGGAAAACCAACAAAACAATTCATGGAAATATCATCCCACTTCCAAATAGGAATGGGTAAAGATTGTAATAAACCTTCTAGTTTCTGGTGTTCCACCTTAACTCTTTAACAAGTGATACATCATGACACAAAATCTTTAACTGACCACCTCGTCCCTAGACACTAATATCAATGTCTCAAATCGTGGTATAGCTTTGTATCCCACGGTGCATGGACAAATAAAATCGGTCTCCACTATCTAGAAACTTCTACCTTAGGGGAAATGAAACAACCAACCTACTATGGAATCAAAAAATCTCCACTAGGTGACCAAGACAACTCGCACGAGGTCTCCCCACCATTTAGGATATCATTTAAGAATCGTATCTTGGTGTATATAATTTTCTTGAGTCAAAATCACTCATAAAAATATGATTCAACATTTATCAAATCTAAGAACACCTATCCACCAACCCCCTCCACTCCCAAACTCATCTCAGCAACAAAATCATCAGAGACCACTATTCTACTGATTCCTTCACAGCTTTTTTTGGTAATTTTATACTCAATGCATCTTCCACTAAATTCAATTTACTATGGGAATATACAAATATAAAAATCAAAATTCTAAAGATACTCAACCCAACATATTTGTTGAAAGTTTAGATCTCTCTGGGTGAAAATGTCCTTTAGGATTTTTTTATCAGAATATTCCATAAACTGCTATCCAAAGAGATAGTGGCGCTACATTTTTATTGAATTAATAACAGCTTCCGACTCGTGATCATGGGTAGGGTAGTTCTTCTCATGGGGGCATAAATTAAAAGATCTATAAGCCACAACTTGTTTCCCCTGCATCAAGACACAACCCAAAACCATACCAAAAGCATTATAGAAAATTCAAAACCCAAACCTTAGTTTTGAAAGAATAAAAATTGGTTCTAAAGTCAACCTCATCTTCATCTCCTCAAAATATCTCTAACATTTGACATTCTATTCAAAATTTACACCCTTATGGGTTAAATCTATCATCGAAGATGCGATCTTGGAGAAGTCTCAAAAAACCTTCTATAGTAACCTTCCAAACCTAGGAATCTTTAGATCTCAAACACGTTTTCGGGATACTACAAAGACATAACTACCTTTAACTTTCTATGATCAGTTGAGATTCCCCTCTCAGATGTCACATGCCCCAAAAACATTACCTCCCAGATCCAAAACTCACACATGGAAAGCTTTCCATACATACGATGTTCCATCAAGGTTCAAATAATGATATCCAAATGGCCTCTATTCTCCTACTATGACTTGGATTACACCAAGATATCATCCATCAACACACACAAAAATATTCCAAGAACCGATGAAATATTCGGTTCATCAAATCCATGAATACCCCAAGAACGTTAGTGAGTATGAAGGGCGTAACCAGAAACCTGAAATTCCCATATCAAAACTGAAATTTTGTCTTGGGTATGTCCTCATCTCAGGCTCTCAACTCGTGGCACCCCAACCATAGGTCAGTATTAGAAAACCAACGATCCCCTCTAAGATAATCAAAGAGATCATCAATTCTGTATAAAGGATACTTATTCTTAATGGTCACCTGATTCAACATTCGATAGTCAACACAAAGTATAAGACTTTTTTCTACCTTCTTAGAAAATAGTATTGGGGAATCCCATGGTGAAATTCTAGGATGAATAAATAATTTCACCTCCAGATCCTCTGGACATTAATTTCCACCAACATTGTAGGTTCCATTCGATAGGATGGAATAAAAATTAGAATCATTCCAGGTAACAATTCAATAGTAAACTAGACCTATCTCTATGGTGGAAAGATGGAAAAGTCATCCAAAAATACCTTAGGGTATGCACACATAGTAGTAGGTTGATAACATCCTAATCATAGGTCAAATGTATCAAGAAACATTTCTAACAACTAGAGGAGATTAAACTGGAATAAGGAATAATCAGCCCTTCCCTTCTCGGTCTCAAGTACCACTCACCCTTGAAAACATGAGTGACCCCATCAGTAGATAAAAACAATACCCAAAAGTGATAATAGTATATCTAGTCCTTTATTTTAATCATCCAGTATGTACTGATAATCAAGTCAAAGATTTCAAGATCAAGCATGAAGAAGTCCCAATCCACCTCATAGTCTCATATCATCACCCAACATGCGGGACATTTGAAACCTTGTTTGTACCTCTTTATCAAAGGTGTTGAAAGATCAAAAAATAATAAAATAAGCTCGAAAATCAAACCCAACATGTCAACCAACTTTGATAATATAAAATAATGAGTGGAACCTGTATTAAACAAATATATAACCATAGAAAATGAAATAAAACCATACCTCTAATTGTAGCTGACCCTGCTTCATTTTCCTATGTCACACACTCTATTGCATAAATAAATATGGACTTAGCCACCTAGACATCCCCTTTGGTATGATAATGATACCCACCACTATTGGAATCATCAACATGAACCTGTGACCCCTTGGTGAAAGTGGATCCCACCTTATTTCTCTAGGACGTCTTATCACATAAACACTTTAGATGGACAGATCACCCACAAAGATGAAAAGTCCTAGGAGCCTTTGTACACTGAATCTTGGTATGACCACACCTCCAACACTAGTATAAAAATAACCTGTTTATTCCCTTTAAAATCCCTTGAAACTAGTCTTTTAGAAAAATAACCACTCTTGTGATTTCTTTTTTGACTTGAAGAAGCACCATAACTAACTATCGCACCCACTGAAGCTCTTCCCAAGCCTGCCCTTCCAGCCTTGTCTTCCTCGTCCAAATATGCTTTATCCACTACATCTATAAAGGTTGTAAGGTAGAGAATAACATCATCCCTCAGCCCCATCTCAATCCTGTGAGCCTTTAGGTAATCATTGGTGACAAGATCTGATGCCAGATTCACTAACTCAACAAAGCGGGTGGAGCACTCCATAATAATATGCTCCCCTAACTCCAAAATCAGAAACTCCTTGGTATTTTCCACACATAAGGTCTCATGATAAAACTAATTATTAATGATATTGTTGAAAGAAACCCAAGTAATACATTCATGCAACTTATCTTGCACTATCAAGTCCTACCATCTTCTTCCTGGTCCTTCGAGCATATACATGAAAAAACCCACCTAAGAATCCTCAGGATTCTTAAAAAATTTAAAGATCCACTCAATCTATTAAAGAAAATATTCTGAATCCTGTGGTCCTTTATCACCATGGAAGATATGTGGATGTCACTTAGTAAATTTCATACCATGATCCACTACCAGTCATGGGTTCACTGCGCTCATTGACCCTAGATTCTGAATGGTACAGATCACTACATAAAACCAAGAAGGGTCCACTAGAGGGTCCACCTATGAAACCTTTCTAATGGCCTCACCTCTTGTATTTGGAAGATACCATTTTGGAGGAATTTTCTGTTAAACACAATATAATATCCAATATTCCATAAGAGAATTATAAACCATAAAACTAAAAAAACCCAAAACAGTACTTTAAAATAATAATAATTTAAATTTGTTATGAATCTCATCACAAAAAACTCAAAGGCTTTTTAAAGTAACATATCCATATAAATAAACCCCCCACTTAGTTTATCTAGACAACCTTACATGCACCAAGTCCTCAGACATTATAGATAGGTTAATTTAATTAAAAGTCCCATACAATTTATTCAAATTAACATAAATACTTGGTATTGGACTTATTAATGATTTTTCAACCACCCATGGAAACTCAGATTCAGTAATGGGAGTGATCTATCCAGGCCCCTTTTATGCACCTAATATCCTAATTTCAATGATCCTACTCCTGTATACCCAATACATAGAACCAACTTAGGAAGTGCTGACACACTTCATGCTAAGTAACCCCTTTGATACCAAATTATAACAGACCAACCATGGTCAACCAGACTAATCACCCAAGTCAAGCCATCACAAGGTGGGGAAAAAAATATAAAAAAACTAGTCTTGTATATAATAAAAAAATAAAAACAACCAGAGTGTGAAGTAGAAATAAATGGATATACAACTGATCCAAAGATGATAAACCAAAAAAAAGACGAGTATAGACAAAAAGTATACATGTGACCAAAAATAACCTCTAAAAAATCCCATGATGAAACAGAAACATAAAGAGAAGCCTTCATGGTACATAATGCTCTCCCCATTACTTGAATCCAGCAAAATAAGGTCTACATCAACCCACCAATAGAAGTAGGGTTTTATCACCAAAGCCCAGTAGCTAGGATACCACTAAAATATCTATACAAGTTCTGATAACAAGAATGAACAAGTCCAAGATTTAAAAAATAATATTATGGGCCTTTTTATTAATAAATCAATTTTAAATACTTATTTAAACAATCCATGAGTTTTTAAAAATTACATTCCATGTTTAAAAATCTATACACAAGTAGGTAAAGATACTAAAATATAAATATACATGTGATCCAAAATCCATGAAATAATTTCTCATGTAATAAACAACCTTAAACAATAATACACCTACCAGTAAGGCTCTAGCCTATGGGAAAATATGTACTAGACACTCACAAGAAAAATAAGGCATAAAGTTGGATATGAACTATCATCAAGGCCTACTATAGACCATCAACATATAATAGGTTACCTCTTAGTGGTGTCACACACACTGAGGCTACTCGTGTCTCTATCTCAACATTCCCAAGGTTCCCTCTATGCAATGTTTTTCAATTTCTATTTTAAAAAAGATTCTCACATTTTTATAAAACAATTTAAAATACAATTCATTCTAATTCAGGGTTTGAAAAATCATTTTCCATTTTAAATCAAGATAATTCAGTTTTCAAAGAATAACCCCTTTTCAAAAATAAACCCATGACCCTTTTCAATTTCAACACATTAAATTTCATTTCAAATCCAAATTAATCAATATAAAAAACAAAAAAAAAATCAAGAAATTTGAACAATTGAATAAATCCACCTATCTCAAGATAATATAAAATCTAATCAACTTTGACAATGGGGATTTGAAACCATAATATATTCCATCAAAAGACAAGGCAAGACCAAAGACTGAAAAAAGGATTTGTATAAAATACTATCTGATTACCAATCCCTACAACAAGAGGTAATGTAACCACCAATGATATATAAGCTAAGATAAAATCTTACCTGAAGAGATGAAGAACCTAAACCTACTAATGAATCACTAAACGGATCGATCCAGAGGGAAGGAAGATGCTCAAAATCATCTAGGGTAGGAGCACTAGTTGTGAGGATAAGGCTAAAAAACTAAGCCCTAAAACACCTACACAACACCCTAAAAACTATAAATCAAGGAATTACATGATGTGAAATATTTTATACATCGTGAATCCCTCTTATTTTAAGTTACGCCAAAAAAATCTCATTTTTAATTAAAAACCATATTTTCACATTACACAACATGTAACCCATACACGATGTGTAAATTATCACACTTTGAATTAAACTCATGGGATAACTTTGTCTAGCATTACACATGGTGAAACCCCATTAAACGTCGTGTAGATGTCCACTGAAAATAGAAAAGGATAAGGGAATTTCTAAAAACCCAAAAACCCTTTAAATTCATCATTATAGGTAACCTCCCAATTCCAGGCCAAAAATACTTTCCCAATGAAAAATGGAACCCAAAAAAGAAAATATAATAACATAGCATATAAAATGATAATGGGGTGTTACAAATGACTCTTTATAAGTCCCTAAATAATCTAACAAAGTAAATAATGACTCTTAAATTTTCTAAATACTATTTTGAAGTTCTATTTTACCCCTTCTAAGATAGGACATGGCAATTTTCTACCTTAGTAATAATATTCCAAAATTCACTCAATTAATTACAAAAATTCTTCAATCAAATTCAGTACATCACTAAAAAACTAAAAACCACTTCAAACATATTCTCATACACACTTTTCAGAACCAAAAAATAGTTGACAACAAATATAACATGAATCAATAATTTTATTAGGTACTTTAGGAATGAACTAAAGAATATTTTCCTTGAAAATTGTTTCTCTAATTCTAGGACAGATTCCATTAGAAATGAAATTTTTTGAGTAATAAAAACTCAATGAGAATCTTTACATGAATATTGGGAGAGATTTAAAAGGTTATGTTTTAGTTTCCCCCACTATAAAATCAATGAAAAAAATTTAATTCAATACTTTTATGACAGGCTTTGTCTTAATTATAAGAGCGTGATAGATTCTCTCATAAGAGGAGATGTGGTTGAAAAAACTATATATACTTCTAGAAATATTATTTCTAAAGCAACTTAAAAATATGAAATATTTGGAACTCATGGCCTACTTCATGTGAAATATATTCAAGAAGTTCCTAATTCCCATTCTAAAAACAACATGATTCAGCTTAGTGATCTTACCAATATATTGAGATCCATGATGTTATCCAACACTTCACCAAAATCATCCCAACCAAAAACAAGTTTCCAACCTCAAGATCATTGTGGAATTTGTGCCTTAAATGAGAACTTTAGTGAAAAAATCCCAAAAATTCAAGAATATCTTGAACCTTTCAATGTTGTGTCTAGGGAGACCTTTATAATAAAAATAACCAATAACTTTTCAAATTTACAAAAAATCATATAATAAAAAACGAAATAAGATATTTACGGATCTTTAAAAACAAGGGAGGTTTATTCGAGATTAATTAAGTAACCCTTAAACTATATATTTTCAAGATCAATCCAATGCTCATCTTGGAATGAATTTTAAACCTATAATACCCACTCAAAGAAATGAAAACATCCTTAAAGAATCTTTTAAACTAAAAAAATCATGTTGAATACTTTGTTAAATCAAATACGGTAAATGGAAACCAATATTCGTATCATAAGGAACCAAACGATTGGATGAAATCCTTCATAAACTAATGTGAATCCCAAAGGAAAGGGTAAGAATAATGTTAGTTCCATACAACTTAGAAGTTGAATTTAATTAAACATACCCCAAGCTATGATATATGAATATAAACCTAAACTAAAACCTAATAAATAACTTTCCTTGCCTTTTCCACCTAATTTAGATCCTATTAAAGAAAACCAGACACCTACTGAGATTACTAAATTCCAAAACCTACTGTAAAATAAAAACCAATTTCTAAAGAGAATTGTTTTCTTAAGATGACCCAAAAAGACTATAAGAGAATGATAGGTACTTATGGTTATCAAAATAGTGATAAATATGATCATGATATACCAAAACCATACATTCTAGACCCTAGGGTAATCCCATCAATTAAGAAAATTATTGAGAGTAAATTATATAAGGATATATTAGGGTATTTTAGGATATTTCATATTTATATTCCATAATTGGATGCAGTGAAACATGTTCCCAAATATGAAAAAATTAAAGTAGATGTTCTCTCAAAAGAGGAAGTTGAAAGGAGGCAAAAAATCAAACCATGGGAGGAATGTTTCCTCCATGATTCAATATGATCTCTCTACCAAATGAAATAATCCACGACCATTAAGAATTCCTTAAAATATATGGTATTTTTAATTCCAAGGTATTATGTCATATTTAGGAGCTTATTTAATTGTGATGCCTCATTATATCTACTCTACTTTGTAGGTTGGAGAGTTCTAACCTACTGTAATTGTGATTTAATTAGCTAACTGAAGAACTGTAACACCTACTATAGTCATTGAATATGTATTGGAATAAGTAAGGGATATGGTTTTTCCAAATTATTTTTATGTTTTTTATATGTAAGATGATATATTTACCATACGTGAACCCTATATTCTTGGAAAATAGTTTCTCAAAACTGCTAAAGAAATCATAAATGTTCAAAAAGGTACACCATCACTTGAATTTAGAAATAAAATAGAGCACTTTAACATTTTTTTAATCCGTGAAATATACAATGGATTATCAATCATCCCACTAAGTAAACATTAATGACTGGTTCTCCACTATGTTATTTTCTAAATTTATAAGTGATGAACCACTGTTTAATGTTATGGAAAATGAAATTTTATCCAATTTTGAATAAGATTTTTGTGCCTGTATAAATGTTCAATGTGACGAAAATTTTAGTTCTGAATCTATTTAAGGTGCACCTTCTAAAAATTATGATTTATAGATTCCATCAAAAATTCTAAGAACCTTAAGTTTAATGAACCTATTTATTATTTTCTTGTAGAAACTAAAAAAAATTCATGTCAACCAATAGTTGAGTATTCTAAAACTGCTAAAATTGTTGCTTTTAATTAAAATATTGAATGTTATTTTAAAACTATAATTCTTTCAGATAATAACACTTGTACACAGTATATTAAAAAAATGTTTTATACTACTAAATACTAGAAACATACTTTTTTTTTGAATTTTTTAAGAGATGAGTTAGATTCCATTGATACCATAAAACCTTTATTCCAACTAAAAACATCATGCCTAGATAATAACTTAAACCTTTTCTTGAATATCTCAAATATTCCTTTTATAGAAAAATGATAAGCTTCCTATGATCTACCTAGTATTTTTCCTTCAGTATATATGTATAGAATATTGTTAGAGGATGATTCCAAACTTTTTAGGTAGTTTAAAAGGAGGTTAAATCATAAGATTTTGGAGTTTTTTATGAATTAATTTACCAATTTTATGGATACTAGAATAATATTTATAATTTCATATAGTCTATGGCTTAGCCTAATCTAAATAGTGCCTAAAAAGAGTGGATCTGTTATTTCAAAAAATGAATTTAGATATCTTTTCCCTGTTAAATTTTTAAACAAATGGAGAGTGTGTGCATATTATAGAAAACTCAACCATGTGACTAGGGAAGACCACTTCCCTCTTTTATTCCTTGTAAAAATTTTGGAGAGACAATTAGGGAAATACCAAAACTATTTATTAGATAGTTTTTTAGGTTACTACTAAATTTACATTACACTTAAAGATTAAGAAAAGACCACATTTACCTATCCTTTTGGAATTATATCCTATAGAGGAATCCCCTTTAGTTTATATACTACTTTGGGCACCATCTATGTAAAAACCTGACCCCAGATAGCCCAGATCTAGTGTCTACTACTATTACATTGGCATGATTACAAGGAATCAAATCTCAAAGGAATGAGAGTTTAGTAGTCTTGTTAAACCAGTTACATACATGAGAAAAGAATAAAATAATTAAAACATATTTTTTTCTTTCAAAATAAATAACTTTGAGGATAAATTTAATCCATCTAGTAAATCCCTGCATATATTTCATAGTATGCTTCTTGGATTCCTAGGGAAAGAAACATAATAAGGGTGATCCCAAATGCTCAGTATGGGTAAAATATAGAGGAATAAATAATGTATCAATGAGAATAATAATTATGAAATGGTAAATAACTAAAAAAACATGCCATTTAGTCAATAAACTAAGAAGGAACTGCATAAATAATATGGAAAGGTAATAATTGGAAACACATGCAATTCAAATAACTAGATAAGGAAAAAATCAATATAGAAAGGTAATAATCTGAAACACATGCCATCTAAATAGTGTAAAATGAAATGTATCCATAGATATGTCGACAAAAAATTTCATAGATGAGTAATAACTGAAACTAAATGAGGAAAATGATTAATTATTGGATGACATGTTTTCAAGGTACATAGAACCAGTACTGTGAAGACCTTTCACAAGAAGGTTTCTCTATCATGTACAAACCCATATAAGGTGTCTATCCAACTATTTCATCTCATGAGACTACCGATTTATTGAGGTTATTTCATTATCTAATCCCTAACCCATAGATCTTTCATTAAATAGTCCCAAGACTGTGTATTTTATGCCCAAAATATTCCTTATATCGAATAAACAATATTCCTTATCAAATATTCATATTGAATAAAGTATATATATTTATCAATATTTCCCCAAATAATAAAATAAATGTCAAAGTAGACACTGTATTAAAAATGGTATATAGTTTAAGAAATAGTAATATCCATGATAAATGATATGGATAATTAGGTAAAATTTAATGATCATGGGACATTGAATATTTCAAGGGGACAAAATAAAACAAGTAAGTGAATGTGAATACTATCCTTGGCTAAATTAGTCATAAATAATCCATAGGAAGATTAAGTATAGTATCAATATATCCTAACCCATGTTTATTAAAATAAATGGTTTTTGTTGTTGATAAATAAAAATATTATAAAAAGATATTTTAAAACATTATTGAGGAAAATATCCTTTTGTTTTGAAAAATCCATTTTAAAATAAAATTTTTTTTAAATTTTTTTTTAAAAAACAATTTTTTAAAAATAAACCTTTTAAACTTTAAATGGAATAATCAAAGAAATAATAGTGAATAAATCCGTATATTTCATATAAAATAAAGAAGAAACAATCCTTTTTCAAGTTAAAAATTGTTAGAAAAATGCTTTGTTCGGAAAGAGACAATAAGATTCCATTGAAAAAAATGGTAAAATAAAAAAATGGTAAAATTTTATTTACCAACTCATTATAAAAATATTTTTTAAAACATTTTAATAAAGCATGGTTTTTATAATAAAACAGGTTCTCTAACTAATGAGGGATACAAAGTAAGGTTTTCTGAAAAAACATTTTCTAAAACATTTTTTATACCAAAGACTGGGAAAATGGTACTAAAACTTTAAAATGGTCATGAATAACTAGATGATATAAAATGAAAGGTTTTATTGAACAATTTTCATATAATTTCCCCTAATGGAAATACCATTTAAATAACATTAAATTTATTATTGAGGAAAATAATCTTTAAACATTCTAAAGTGTCTCATACCACTTTGAAACTTTTTAAGCCATAAACCTCATGAAGGTATAATATTAAATTAAATTATTAAATACCATTAAGATAAATTATTTAATTATATAATATAAAAAATGGGTATTATATACACCACACAAAATATTTAAGTGGTGAACATGACATTTATCTCACATATATAGAAAGTTAGATGAGAATCTATTACCTTAAGTTTTATTTCAGGTGAACGCCCTTTAACTTCCTATGTAATAAACATATGTTAATTTTCTTCTTACTTGAGAAACTTTTTCATGTTTATAATTAATTTTATTTAACTATTTACTATTTTTGTATATAACTATTTAAAAAATTAATTTTACATCAGTTATTTTGACCAAATTCATTTTATGTGTCAAAAATAACTTTGGTAGGTCAACTATGGTCAAAGGGTTCATTATATAACATATACATAATAATAACCATGACATAATTATCATATTTATACACTGATCATACTTTTAAAATCAATCAATAAATATGGTTATGAAAAATGAATCAACGTTATGATCATGAAGATGGTAGATCATATGTACGCATGAGTAACGTTCTCATTTTTTAATGATCGTTATGGAAAAAAAGTAAGTAACACCATATAATTCCAGAATGATCACTATATTAAAAATAAAATATTATTTAATCATATATAATTATATATATATAATTCTTTTTATTTAAAAGGAATCACATCATGTTAAGGAGGCGGTAGTCCACACGTCCACAAATGACACTATCACTTCTTAAGTGTGTCAAAGGGTAATAAAGAAAATGATATATATATATATAGTGTGTATTTATAAAAAGGTAATTATGACATTAATATAATATAGATTTTTTTATATCCAAAATTTTTAATTAAAATTATCCATTATATGTTCCATGTTTAGTGTGAATGAATCACATCACTTTGAGGGGCTAGTAGTCTAAACTTCCTCAAAGGATGTTATTGTATTAACATAAAATGAAAATTATTAGACATATTAGTAATAAAAGGATTACAAATGTATAAATACATAATAAATATCATATATATACAGAGTTTCCATCATAATTTCCACAATGATAGGTGGAAAGGGAAAAATGAATGATCATCATTTCGTTAGGAAGTACTTCATCGTACACAGAAACAGTCTATTTGTTACCCATTATATGGAAGTGTGTTTAAGTGTAGATTAACCCCTTTAAATAAAAAAATCCTATTATATTGAGGATATTTGTGTTGTTATATAATAATGTAATAACATTAAATTAGGGGTGGAGAATGTAAATACAATTAAAAATCTTTAGATAAGTCATTACCTCTTAATTGGGTAACTACTTTTGGTTTGTATCAAAAGGCTTCTTTGGAGGGAATTATTCCCAAAGGGAGGCTTAAAGGTTTATTGGAGGGATTTGTGGAATATATATGGTAATATCTTGGTCGAACCTAAGTTTTTTGAGTGGTTTTAGGAATGGGGAGAGGTGGTGGCCTTTTATAGGGAAGGAAAAGGACTCACTTGGAATGGAAACAAGTTAGGTGTACACATGTTATTACCTAGAAAAAGTCATAACAAACCAAACCAATAAATAATTTAAGTTTAATTTATAAATTATGGAAATAAAATAGGTTTTTTACAAGTTTCTAGGTCATTTGGTCCCATAAATTAAAGGTTTAGTACTTTATTAAGCTTAATATTACCTTAATAATTGTAATTAATTTTAATTAATTTCACTAATATTTTTGGTCAAAAATAAATTAGGTATTATTATAAATTATAAACTGTTATGATTCTAAATATGGAATCAATTTTTCCAAATTCCAATCATTGAAGTGGAATAAATTAATTTAAAATCCATCCTGTAGGTAGGAAAATAATGTGGGTTTTTAAAGTAAAAACATAAAAAAGTTTACTATGTTTTTGTAATCAATTTCAAATTTAAATTAATTACAATGAATTAAATTAAATTAATTGGTAAAAATATTATCTAATTAATCTTTAAAACTAATTAAAATTATAATTTAACTATATAAATAAATTATATGAAAAAGCAGTTTTGAACTAAAATTCAGTATTTTTATCTATTCATTAAAAAATGAAATGTTTTAGAAAAATATCAAAAATTAAACCTAACATAATTATTATGTTTTTATTTCAAATATGATGTTTATTTTTACATATTAAATCAATTAAACTATCAAAATTCATATTTAAAATGGGTTCTCCATTAAAAGGTTGTAAATTGCCTTTATAAAAATATAGGATTTTATGTATAAAGTAGGGTTTGTTCTTATATTATGTCTATAAAAACTAATGGATAAATATAAAAAATATTTTATTGAATATATAACATATATATTTCATTAAAATCATTCAACAATTTTAATTAATTTTGTTTGTTATGGTAAAATAGCTTTGTGGGAATAAAAATTGTTTTTTATAACAATGTTTCTTTTATATTAAATTGGTTGTTATATTCATTTATAATAAATTTTTAATCAATTAATTAGTTGGGTAAAATGTATATTTTCATAAATTATTTAATACTATTCATAATGTCTAGTTTATATCTTATTATATTAAATAATAGTATTTTAATAATATATTATTTTTCGGTAAGACTCAGTCTTGCGTGTAGCGCAAGCTATCAAGGAAGGTCACTCTTGCATGTAATAGAATATATCGAGGAAGGTCACTCTTGCATGTAACACAAGATAACTCGATGTTGTTTGAATTTCAAGATATATCATGTATTTAAATATATAGAATCTATTTTAATTAGTAAATATATTATAAAGTATCCATATATTGTATTCTATTATGTGCTTGGTGTCGCATGTCATACATGCTATCAAATAAAAAGTTATACTTTAAAATTTTAGGTTGTTACATTCTCCCCACCTTAATAAAAAATTTTCCTTGAAATTTAAACTCGGTCTTGGTAATATATTGTTTGATATTTCCTACATTGAAATCTCACATCTTGAGAAGGGTTCTTAAAATATCCTCTAGAAAATAGATATTGGGAATTACAAAGGTCACACAGAATGCCATGTAACTAGGTTTAAAAGTAGGAGAACATTAGTGGAAAGTGAAAATATGTACTTTTAGGAAAAGATTAAATATTTATAGGAAGTTAATAAGGACATCAATCACAAACAAGTGAATGATCAAGGGAAAATTGAGGGCCTCAAAGGCACAAATCTTTGAGGATTTAAAAGACCATAAATTAAACAAAAATTAAGGTATTGGGATAACATTTTATTTCAAATTCATTTTCCTAATGTTGTGTAATTATTTTACAGAGCAATGATATAACAAAATATTCTTACTTTATAGGTTTCAATTTCATATGAACAATCCAAAATTTTTGTTGTGATTAAATCAAATTCTAATTCATCCCTTTACCCCTAGAAATTAATTAGTAATAATTAATTTTGTTATGCTTGAAGCACTAAAATATATTGTTAAAGGATCGTAAGCCCTATAAAAGAGTTAAAAATATTACAATTTCCCTTTAACTATCTTCTAAAACTAATATGGTTCAGACATTAATCTCTATCCTCAAAACTGATACTACTAGTTCATCATTAACATTTATTCTTAAAATTGTTTAACTAAAAACAATGAAAAATTAACCATGACATTATATAGGTCAGTGGTTGGCATGAAACCATTATCATCCTTCGGTCCTGGTTTTAAGATATGTGGCCTTACCGAATTTGATTGGTTGTCACCAAGCTTACAAGTTATCCTTTTCTAAAACCAAATTAATATAATTTACAAAAATAAATATGATTTACATCCTGTAAATTATGTTAAACACTAAATATCCTTTTAACTAAGGTTTTTAATACAACCACAATACATATATACTTCATCCATTTATTTCCACATAGGTCCTTCCTTGGTTTAGGGTTTATCCATAATATCATTTATAGAATTTCTAAACCATGAAAAATTATCTTCAATATAAAACACCTTAGGTTTAACATAGGTTACTTATTATGTATCCAAATTCTTCATAATGTTTTGAAAAGAAAATTTGAATTATCCTAAGAAAATCCCCTAGGAGTTTCAAACTAGTTTCATAGTAAGGCCCATTGTCATGTACCTAGTTACCTCGAGTTAGATTCATAACACCTTGTCAGAGTTGTTACTATAAGGTATATATGTTCCAGAACCACATCCACTTATAGTATCCATATGGGGATGTATTTCTAGAAAGATCCACATAATCTCTACATTACCAAAATTATAGGATGTTATTCTATACTTATCCTCAAATTATACCTTAGGGTTATTTTCTATAATCTATGTTTTCCTAAATATAGTTCCCAAGGTTGCTACTAAACTTCCTCTGATGTGAACTATAGTGACCTGATCCCAAATGGCTCGGAGCCATTTTATTTTACTATTACATTGGCATGATTATAAGGAATCAAATATCCAAGGAATGAGAGTTTAGTAGTCTTGGTAAACTAGATACATACATGAGAAAATAATACCCTAATTACAACATTTTTTCTTTCTAAATAAATAACATTGAGGATAACTCTAATCTATCTAGTAAATCCATTCACATCTTTCATAGTATACTTCTTGGATTCTTAGGGAAAGAAACATAATAAGGTTGAGATAAATTCTCAATAAGGGTAAAATATAGTAGAATAAATAATTAATCAATGAGAATAGTAATTATGACATGGTAAATAACTAAAAGCACATTCCATATAGTCAATAAACTGAGAACTACATAAAACAATAAGGAAAGGTAATAATTGGAAACAAAATCCACTCAAATTATTGGATAAGGAAAAATCAATATGGAAATGTAAGAATATGAGACACATGCCATTTAAATAACTAAAAATTAAATGTATCCATAGATATTTAGACATAAAATCTCATGGATAAGTAATTACTAAAACTAAATGATGGAAATTATTAATTATTGGACTCCATGTTTCTGAGGTACATAAAACCAGTGCTGCAAAGCCCTTTCACAAGACGGTTTAGCTATCAGTTAAAAACCCATCTAAGGTGTCTATCCACGTATTTCATCTCATGAGACTAAAAATTCAACAAGGGCCTTTTATTAATTAGCCCCCAACCTGTAGAGCTTTCATTAAACGGTCCCCAACCCATGTATTACATGTCCAAAACATTCCTCATATCGAATAAACAATATGTCTTATTAAATCTTTGTATTGAATAAAGTGTACGGATTTATCAATATTTTGACCAAATAATCAAATGATTTTCAAATTAGACATTGTACATAAAATGGTATACATTTTAGGAAATACTAATATCTATGATAAATGTTATGGATAATTAGTGTAAATTTAATGATCATAGGAGATTGAATATTTCAAAGGGGAAAAAGAAATCACGGAAGTGAATGTTAATACTATGCTTTCCAAATTATTCCTAAACCATACATAGTAAGATTATGAATGGTATCAATACATAATACCCCAATTGGAGTAAAATAAGGGGTTTTTGTAATTGATGAATGGAAATATTATAAAAAGATCTTTTAAAAACATTCTTAAAGAAAATATTCATTTTTTAAACCCATTTGAATATACTTTTTTTAAATCCCTTTTAAAAAAATATTTTCATTAAAAATAAACCTTTTAAACTTTCTAGGGAATCTTTAGAAAAATAATTGTGGATAATTTCATACATGTCGTATGAGGTAAAAAGAAACATTCCATTTGCATGGTAAAAAGGGTAATAAAAATGACTTGTTCAAAAAGAGAAAAATTATTTTGAAAAAATTGGTAAATGGAAAAGGGTAAAAATTTCTTTACCAAGACATTTTAAAAAATTAAAACATTTTAATAAAACATGGGTTTTATAATAAAATAAGTTCTTCAACTAAAGAGGGATACATAGTTGGGTTTTCTGAAAAAACATTTTCTAGAACATTTTGAGTACCAAAGAGTATAAAAATGGTAATAATACTTTAAATTGGTCATGAATAACCATAGGATATAAAATTAAAGATTTTATTAAACAATGATAATATAATTTCCTAGAATTTAAATACCACTGAATGATCATTAAAGTTATTATTGAGGAAAAGAATCTTTAAATATTCCAGAGTGTCCCATACCACTTTGAAACATTTTAAGTCCTAAACCACATGAAGTTATAATATTAAATGAAATTATTAAATACCATAAAGATAAAGGAATTAATAATATAATACATAAAAATTTATAGTATATACACCACACAAAAGATGTATTTGGTGAACATGACATTTATCTCACGGATGTAAAAATTGAGATTAGAATATCTTACCCTGAGTTTCCTTCCGGGTGAACATCATTTAAATTCATGTATAATAAAATTATGTTAATTTTGTAATTTATTTAGAACCTATTTAATTTTTATTATTAAGTTTATTTCACTTTGTACAATGTTTTATAAAACTACTTGAACAATTAATTTTATGTCGGGTGTTTTGACCAAATTCGGTTTATGTGACAAAAATAACTTTGGTAGGTCAACTATAGTCAAAAGGTAAATTATATAACATCTCCAAAATAATTATCATTAAATAATTATCATATTTATACATTAATAATACTTTTAAAATCAATCATTAAATATGGTTATGAAAAATTAATCAACGTTAGGATCATGGAGACGCTAGGTCGTACGTACGTAAGAGTAACATTCAAAATTTTCAATGATCATTATTGAAAAAAGGTAAGTAACATTGTATCATTACAGAATGATAATTATATCATAAATACCATATTATTTAATCATATACACTTATATATATAATTATTTTTATGTAAAAGGAATTTCATCATGGTGAGGAAGCGGTAGTTCACACATCCATGAACGACATTATCACTTCTTAAGTGTGTGAAAGGGTAATAAAAATGATATATATATATATATAGTATATTTACAGGAGGAAATTATTTCATAAATATAATATAGAGTTTTTTTATGTCATGTATTTTTAATTAAAATTACCCTTAATATGTTCCATGTTTAGTGTGAACGAATCACATCGCTTTGAGGGGGCGGTGGTCCACACTTCTTCAAATGATGTTATCATATTAACGTAAAATGGAAATTATTATTCGTATGTATCATAAAAAGATTAAATAAATTTAAAAACATAATAAATATATTATATATAATATATATGAAAATTTTCAATCATAATGGTCACTATGATAAGTGGTAAGGAAAAAATGATCAATCATCGTTTCGTGAGACAGTAGTTCACCGTACACAGAAACAATATGTTTGTTACCCATTATATGGAAGTGTGTATAAGTTTAGGTTGAAATATTTACATAAAAACATACTAGTATATTATGGATAATTGTTTTTTTACATAATAATGGAATAATAATATATTAGGGGTTTGAGAATAGAAATAAATTTAAAAATCTTGAGGGAAGATATTACCTCTTAATAGGGTAACTACTTTTGGTTTGTACCAAAAGGATTCCTTGGAAGGCTTTCTGCCCAAAGGGATGATTCAAGGTTCAGTGGATGGATTTTTAGAAGATATATTGATTAATATTAGCCAAACCTAAGTGTTTTGAGATAGGTGAGGAATGGGGAGAGGTTGTGGCCTTTTATCAGGAAGGAAAAATACTCACTTGGAATTTTTGGAAACAAGTCAGGTATACACATGTTCATACCTAAAAAAAGTCATAAAAAATAAAAACAACTAAATAATGGAATTTTAATTGACGAATTATGGACATAAAAGGTTTGTTGGACAAGTGGATAGGTCATTTGGGCCCTTAAATTAAAGGTTTAGTCCTTTATTAAGCATAATTTTAACTTATTAATTGTAATTAATTTTAATTACTTTCACCAATATTTTTTTCCAAAAAAAATTTTGTATTATTAAACATTATAAAATGTGATTATTAAAAATATGGAATCCATTTTTTCAAATTAAAATCATATAATTGGTAGAAAGTAATTTAATATTCATCCCGCATGCAGGACAACAATGTAGGTTTTTTAAGTAAAAATGATTGAAAGTTTGCTATATTTTTATAATCAATTTCAAAGTAAAATTGATTGAAATGACATAAATTATATTAATTGATAAAAAAAATTATCTAATTAAACAATAAAACCAATTAAATTTATAATTTAACCTTATAAATAAATTAGATGAAAAAGAAGTTTTGAACTAAAATTCAATATTTTTAACTATTCGTTAAAAATTAAATGTTTCAAAAAAATCAAAAATTCACCCTAACCTAATTATTATGTTTCTATTTGGAATATGGAGTTCATATTGATATATTTAATCAATTAAAGTTTCAAAATTTATATTTAAAATGGTTTCTTCATTAAAAGGCGGTAAAATTTCCTTTATAAAAATATAGGTTTTTATATGTAAAGTTGGGTTTGTTCTTATCTTATGTCTATAAAACCTAATGGATAAATATAAAAAATATTTGATTGAATATATAACATATATATTTCATTAAAATAATTCACAAATTGTAATTAATTATGTTTATTTGGGAAAAACAGCTTTATGGGTATAAAAATTGTTTTTTATAAGAATGTTCTATTTATATTCAATTAGTTGTTATATTCTTTTCTAATTAATTTTTAATCAATCAATTAGTTTGGTAAAACATATATTTTAATAAGTTAATTAATAATATTCATAACTATTAGTTTATATATTATTATATTAAATAATAATAATTTAAAAATATATTATTGTTCGGTAAGACTCAGTCTCATGTGTGACACAAGCTATCGAGCAAGGTCACTCTTGCATGTAAAACAAGCTATCAAGGAAGGAATATATTACATGTAATGAAAGATAAATCTTTGTTGCATGCATTAACATATATATCATGTATTGAAATATATATAATCTATTTTAAATAATAAATATATTATAATGTATTCGAATATTATATTTTCTTAGGCGCTTGGTGTCGCGTGTCATGCATGCTATCGAATAAAAAGTTGTAATTTAGAATTTTGGGGTGTTATAGTACAAAGGTGTACGATCGATATTTGTTGAAATTTATATTAGTGTATAAAACTTTTTATGGATGATTTTATAGTGTATAAATCATCTTTTAATAGTTTTTTGAAGTATCTTGCTCCGAACCTCAAAACCTATATTGAGATAAACTTGTTATTAGCTTTGAGAAATACCATTTTATGGACGAAAGGGGCACTATTATAGGAAATTTAGTTTAAAAGTATGGAATATGATTTTATCGATCTAAATTTG
Source organism: Viscum album (assembly GCA_963277665.1). Lineage (NCBI taxonomy): Eukaryota > Viridiplantae > Streptophyta > Magnoliopsida > Santalales > Viscaceae > Viscum > Viscum album. The sequence goes on along the minus strand of OY728143.1, from coordinate 1,662,585,002 downwards.
ATATTATTTACTCAATTCCATAACAAAAATGGTGACGAATGTGAGATCCTTTGATATCCATTATGGTTTCTATAGTAGATTGAAAATAAATTTCAATAAGACAACCTAAATTTTGTCTAAATTTCTATAAGAGTCTCAATTTACCTTTGATGAAAGTTATAAAGAGTCCTATAAGGAGTTGAAATAGAAGCTAGTATCCCCTACCATTATCCAACCACCTAGATGTAATTTACCTTTTGAATTGATGATTGATACATCAGATTTTTGTATAGGAGTTATTTTGAGTCAAAAAGTTGTAAAAAGGTCTCATTCCATAGCTTATGAATATATAACTATAAAGACCTGGATTTCCATGTAATTTTTTTTATATGAAATTATTATGAGTCTGCAAAAATTGATGGAACATGATTCCAAGGCCCGGTGTTCCAGGAATGAATTTCTAAACTTTTTTAAGGTATGTTCAGTAAATGTGCGAGCGGCGTTTTCTATCTTTTGAACTGGTGATCAGATTAAAAATCTGAGGGCACCGTTGAATCCATAGTGCTTAGATTCACTTAAGGGAGGCTTCACTTCGACCGCAATAAGTCTGGAGAAAAAGTTAGATTTTGGTCTTTTTAAAATAATAATAAAATAACTTTGTTATTTTATTTATTTCTTTATTTTTCTTCAATGGACAAGCAGAAATGGAGGGACCAACAACGTTTCAAGACATTAAATGGCTTGACTTTTCAAATCCTTTGTAACAACACTGTTGGAATTAGGAAGGTTCCTATTAAATTAACCCTCATTAATTCCACGGGCATTCCTCACCCGCCCCCTCTTCTATTTATATGGAGCTTGGGGAGAGGTATTGGACGACTTCACCAAGCGATGAAGTTCTGATAAAGTGTCATGATTCCAATCACTTGGAGGATGGAGCCGAGTCTAGTGGGCAGTGAAGAGCACCACCGAACAACGAACACCAACTCTTCTTCAATCGTCGGCATTATCCAATGATCTTGAGGTAGGGATTTTATTTTGGCATAATTTCTAGTGATTATTGAATCCTTTTTTAACCCTCATGTTTTCAAGCTAATGTGGAGGGCGCGGAATAAAAGAACAAGGCCCAGACCCTCTACTACCTTGTTTACCCTTGATTTCTTCATGAAAGACCATTGGTGCGGTGGCATAGGCCGGCCAGGATGGAGGCGGCGCACCATCGCACACCGCAGGAGGAGGCTGCAACACTATGTCGTGGCGGTTAGCAGAGCGGCCGACACCAGTCGACCACGGAGGTGGTGCGGCGTGTCGTCATGTGCCGTCGGTGGACAAGCGCCATGGTTGAAGCTGCGAGGGGTGGAGAAGGCGGCTGGCTCGAGCCGACCGTGGAAGGCGAAGGCGGAGCGGTGCGCCATCGTGCACTGCTGGAGAAGGTTGTGGCTCAAATCCACGGCAGGTGGAGAGCGGTACGGCCCCTCGCCGCACTGGGTTAGCGGACCCACGGTTGGCCAAAATGGTCAAATGTTACGCGATGGGGTAGCACCCCACCAGTTGGACAAAACGACCCCGCACCCATGGGGGCCTACTGGGGAGACCGGTCCACCTTCTAGAGGATCGGGCTGGACGCAGACCGACTGAGTGGAACGGACGTGGGTTGGCCAAGTAGGTTGGACCCGCGTCCTAGTGGGCTGGACCCGCTAGTGGTTCGGGACGAACCTGCGGCCCAGTGTGCCAACGCAGAGGGCCGGGCCCCACTCGATGGGCCAATCCAACTGTGGCACGGGCCTGCGAACCGAACTGAGCCAACCTCGACAGGCCATACCCCATAAATCAGATCGAACCTTAGTGGGACGAACTTGAGCGGGGTTAGGTAGACCCCATGACCCATTGCGTCTGGCCGACCTGACCGAGTCAGACAGAGCCCAGACCAAACCGGTCCCTGAATAAGGAAACGCTCATAACTGATGAACCGGGTGTCCATTTGACACGCTGTCAGTGGAGTTGGGATCCCTTTTGGGGAAGTGGCCCCTTTGGCATATTCTGGCAGGCCCAACCAAGCCAGGTCGGACCAAGGTGCAAAAACCCCCATTTCACAGAAAGGGGTGTAACTAACAGATAGGGAGTTTGTTTGACAAACTGTCTATGGTGCTGGAACCCTTAGGACATGGAGGTCCTTTTGGTATACTCTACTTGAGTTTTGGTGAAATTTGGAGTATGGACGATTTGGATCGAATATGAATTCAATTGGGCCTTTCGAACTAAAATGCTTATAAGTCACTGATCGGGTGTCTGATTGACGCGCTGTCTATCACGTTGGAACCCTTACGAAATGAAGATCCTTTGGGATACTTCTTCATGGAACTTTGTGGGGGTTTAGGTATGACCGATGACTTGAGGAGTAGATCCTCCCGAAATCAATCATATTATGAGAGGGAATCCAGTGGCTGGCAGTGAGGTAGAGGATGGAGATAGATCATACGGAGGTTAATACTGAGTGATCCTGTGTGGGTCAACACTTACCAATCCTGTGTGGTTCATCATTTAGTGATCCTATGTGGGTCAACGCATACTGATCCTATGTGGGTCAACGCTCAGCGATACTATGTGGGTCAGTGCATACTGATCCTGTGTGGGTCAGATCCTGTGTGGGTCTTGTGGGGGTTAGTTACCTATGAACTCCGGGCGGGTCAGATCCTATGTGGGTCATTGCGGGGGTTAGTACCTATCAATCCTGTGTGGGTAAGACTATATATGGTCACCATTAGTTCCTCTTGACAAAATAATATGATCTAGCTTTACGACTAATCATTTGTACTTCTATACTTCACTAATACCGGGTTTGAGATGATTCTTTCACCTTCATAGTGTTACCTTTGTGGTACTTTCACCTTCGTAGTGTTATCTTCTTGGTGTTACCTTTGTGGTACCTTCACCTTCGTGGTGTTACCTATGTGGTACTTTTACCTTTGTGGTGTTACCTTTTTGGTATTCTTCCCTCATGTATGTGATGAGTATATATTGATAACTTAGGTGTATGTATGGTAATATACCTAAGTAGAGTTGTTTACTAATTTGTGCTTTGTGGTTGAGGTCTTGCTTTGTGGTTTTTCATTTTTGGAACTCTCGGAGACCTTCGGGGGTCTCGGGATCCCTACTGAGTATTGTTATACTCACCCCTACACAGGCTATTCCCACACCTTGTTGTGTCTTTTACAGAGAACAGACAATGTTGATTGAGGTTGAGGGGGCCCAGATAGGACAGTGCTCAGAGGTGTACTTTTGACGTGACATGTTGTAGTGACTACTGATCGTGATCTATACCTACCCTTCAGGTAGGATCCTGGTTGGATGATCCAAGAGATGTTTTTTTATTCTTTTCAATTGTACTTATAGTTTCCAGTTGGGCTTGTCTTCCAGCCCCTTTATATTCAGCACACTTTTTACTACAGCAGTTTACTTTGTGGTTGCCTCTTGTTGTGTTCTCAGTTTGGGTGTTTTTACAGGTTCAAAGGAATTGTCTTCCTATTATAGGGATACACCTTGTAGTGTTAATTTCCACCCCATGTTCTATGGATGGCGGGCTTGGGGTAGTCATGGAACGGGCCTCAGGGGATGGGTCGTGACAAACTAGTATCGAAGGAGTCGGTTCTACTAAAGTTCTAGGACTCTGATCTTTTCTATGTGGCAATAGTGTTGAGTGTTATGAGTGTGGTTTTTAGTTTGAGGAGTCCAGTGTTGGTGCAGCAACTGGCATATCCATACACCAGGACCCTAAATTCAGATTTCTGATTCAATGCACGAAACACTAATTGTGTGTATTTTTTGAAATTTTTTTCTTTTTATTTATTTTAATCAGCTCACTAGGTATAACTTATTAACTGTGGTTCACCTATTTTATTTCAAGATGTCGCCACATAGATAGTTATCTAGGATTCCTGAGAGAGTACACGATGACGACCCACCGAGCGATGAGGCTTTGGTGCAGGGCCCCCTTATAGTGATAGTACCATCGGGTGGTGCACCAGTAGCACCACCACTCATTGGGAAGTAGATGACAACAGCCCCACCAGCAGTGGGTGCACTTCGACGGAGTGTGTTGCATGAGTTTTAGCAGCAAAAAGCTCTAAGGTTCTGAGGAGAGAAGGATCCACAGGCATCTGAGGACTGGTTGGAGGCTGTGGCTAGGGTTTTTCACTTAGTTGGGACACAAGCTGATCTAATGGTGATCCTAGCTACTAGTCTCTTCCATGGAGTAGCTGGGAGATGGTGGAGTCTGACACTCTAGTTACATGATGAGGCGACCCTCACGTGGGCGGGCTTCGAGGGCCCTTTCAGGGGCAGAGTTCGTCCTAGTGACTCTACGCTCAGTGCATATATAGAAGCTTATGAATTTACAGTAAGACAGCATGACTATATCCCAGTACTCGACGAGGTTCACTGATCTCTCCCGATACTCCACCAACATGGTACGATACCCTTTCTTCAGGGCCCAGACCTTTGAGTAGGGTATTCGATAGGAGATCAGAGCATTGATGATATCTCTCAGCATTCTGACACAGGATGGGGTGCTAGAGTGAGTGATTTTTGTGGAGAGATTCCTAGATAAGTAGGCACTAATAGTAAGATCCACCACTGAACGTTAGGTAGTAGAATCATATGCAGTAGGTAGTAGACAGATGATGTAGGGGACCAAGAAGGTCAGACCTTCTGGTGGACTACCTCATGATACAGGGTCGGTGGTGAGGGGATCACATGATAGATTAAGATAGTTGAGGATTAGGTAGTGCTACTCATGTGGCGGGCAGGGTCACATGGCTCGCGACTGCCCAACCCACCATATGGACGAACAGCTAACAATCAGGGGATCACTGAGGTAGAGGTAGATGTTTGAGTGAGGAGTTCCACAGGGCGGCAGACGTGGTAGATGAGTTGTCCGTATAGTAGGCGGTGGGTGGAGATTCGAGGTTCTGCCACCATCACCTCTAGGTCATCCACCCCGACAACAGGGAGAAGGAGGAAGGGGATGAGCTCAGCTCTAGGAAGCTAAGGCTTATGACCACGACACTCCAGAGATGATTAGAGGTACAATCTGTGTCTATTCCACCCTAGCTGCAATACTTATAGATAAAGGTGTCTATCACTCTTTTATTACCACAGCCCTTGTTCGGAGCTCAGAGATTCCAACGGATCCATTGGCTCAGTCCTTACATCTAGAGACTCCTACAAGAGAAGATTCGATAATTACACACTGGTGATGGTAGGGTGAGCTTACTCTAGGAGGAAAGAGCTTCATCTGGGATCTTCTAGTAGCAGTGTTAAGGTCTTACGATGTCATCTTGGGTATGGATTGGTTATACATAGTCCATAATCAGATAGACTGTATTAGGCGCAAAGTGTGGTGTGTCCGCACAGATGGGACCAGGTTTTCCTTCACCGGTGAGAAGGGAACCTTTGAAACACAGGATGGACTTTCCTGGAGGAGGGAGCAGCCGATCACACATCAGTTAGCTAGATTTACCCTTGAACTAGTTGATGTTGAGATTCTGAGATATCCTGTAGTGGTGGACCAGAATTCCGATGTCTTTCTTGATGATGTTTTGGGACTACCTCCATGTAGAGAGATAGAATTTTACATCAACCTATACCCTGAGACGGAACCGATATCTACACTAGAATATCATATGGCCGCTGTGGAGCTTCGTGAGTTATGGGTATAGTTGGAGGACTTGAAGAAGAAGGGGTTCATAAGGCCCAGTGTTTCTCCATGGACAGCCTTAATTTTGTTCTCCAAGTAGGTAGATAGGATTTCAAGACTCTGTGTGGATTATTGATGCCTTAACCAGGTGAGAATGAAGAACAAGTACCCACTTCCAAGGATTGATGATCTTTTCAATCAGCTGAAGGGAGATTGATGGTTTTTGAAGATAGACCTCAGATCAATCTATCATCAGCTCAAGGTATGAGATGAGGATGTGCACAAGATGACTTTTAGATGTTAGTATGGCCACTATGAGTTCTTGTTTATGAATTTCAGCATGACCAACACCCCTATAGTGTTCATGGGACTCATGAATAGGATCTTCCAGCCATACCTCGATCGGTTTGTGGTGGACTTCATCGAATACATCTTGGTGTACTCAGCGATAGAGGAGGAGCATGCCTATCATCTACAGATAGTTCTAGATATACTTCGAGAGCACCAGCTTTATGGTAAGCTCTCGAAGTGCCAGTTCTAGATATGGGAGGTTCACTTTCTGGGACATGTTATCTCAGAGGCTGGAGTTTCAGTAGATCCAGTGAATATAGAGGTTGTGCTAGCTTGGGAGCCACCCAGGAGTGTGACCGAGGTGTGGAGTTTCCTGGGGTTGGATGGGTACTATCGGATATTTGTACCTAACTTTTCTAAATTTTCATCACCTTTTTCAGTGTTTACAAAGAAGGGATAGCCCTTCATATAGATAGAGAGATTCCAGTAGAGTTTTTAGGAGTTGAGGAATATACTGATAAGTGCCCCCATCTTGAGGATACCAGAAGAGGGAATTGGGTATATAGTCTACTGTGATGAATCAGGGATTGGACTTGGATGTGTACTGATGTAGGAGCGAGCAGTGATCATGTATGGTTCTTGATAGATGAGATGGAATGAGCATAACTATGATACCCATGACCTAGAATTAGCAGTAGTGGTCTTTGTCTTGAATATGTGGTGACATTACTTGAGTGGTGAACGTTTTACAGTCTACTTTGATCACAAGACTCTCAGGTATATCTTCTCATAGAAGGACCTGAACCAGAGACAACTACGATGGCTAGAGTTCCTCTAGTACTATTAATTTGAGATAGTCCATACTTTAAGGAATGGGAACATAGTGGCAGATGCACTTAGCAAGAGGTTTGGTTTACAACTTCTTAGTGAGACAACAGAGCAGCTAGCCACATTGTAGATATCCTTTGTGGATAGATATGAAGTAGCTTACCTCCAGTCTATGACTGTCACTCCCCCACTACTTCAGAAAGTTCTAGAGGCACAACTTGGGTACATTGACTGTGAGGATCGACATGCTCAGATATCCTCAGAACAGACACCTGATAGATTTTATAAAGGTGGGGAGAATGTCATCCTATTTAGAGGACACACTATGGTACCAGTGGTGGTACGGAGGGAGGTTTTGAGGGAGTTCCATACGTCCCCTCTGGAGGTACATCCTAGTGTGGTGAAGATGTACTAGGACCTCTGGCGTCAAAACTAGTGGACAAGGATGTAGAAGGCAGTGGGAGAGTTTGTCTCATGATGCCTCACTTGTTAGAAAGTGAAGGTCGAGCATCAGGTTCCAACAAGCTTATAACAACCACTAGAGGTGCCAGAGTGGAAGTGGGATGGTATCTCTATAGACTTTGTGATAGGGCTTCAACGTACATCTAGGGGAAATGATTCTATCTAGGTGATTGTTGACCAACTCACCAAGTCATCCAACTTCCTACCCATCCGAGAGTAGGGATCAGTAGAGGGCTTGGGATACATCTATGTACAGAAGATTATGTGACTTCATGGTGTGCCATCAACAATAGTCTCTGACCTTGACACACATTTTACATCTTAGTTTTGGAAGGGATTACAATAGGTGTTTGGGACTAAGCTACATTTCAGCACCGTATTTCATCCACAGATGGATGGTCAGACAAAGCGGACCTTTAAGACACTGGAGGACATGATACGTGCTTGCGTCCTAGATTTTGGCCACAGTTGGGATGATCACTTACCCTTAGTGGAGTTCGCATACAATAACAGCTATCACTCCACCATCGGTATGGAACCATTCGAGGCTTTATATGGTCAACCTTGCAGATCACCTCTATGTTGGATAGACCCAGGGGAGTCATCACATATGGGTCTATATTTGTTATGTGATATCACTAAGAACGTGTAGATCATATAGGAGCAGATGAAGACCGCACAAAGCAAATAGAAGTCTTATGCTGACAGGAGATGGAGACCTATGGAGTTCCAGTAGGGGGACCACGTATTCTTGCGAGTCTCCCCTCAATGGGGACTTTGGAGATTTGGCCAGAGTGGCAAGTTATCACCGAGGTTTATCAGACCATTTCTGATACTTCATAGGATTGGTGAGGTGGCATACCGCTTGGCACTACCACCGTAGTTGGAGAGGGTGCATGAAATCTTCCATGTATCCCAGCTAAGGAGGTACGTGCAAGACCCATCTCATGTCATCAACCATGGAGAGCAGGACTTTGATGATGGGGCGACGTTTACAGAGGTTCTAGTGGAGATTGAGGATCAATAAGAGCGGGTCCTTCATGGACGATTGATGCCTCTGGTTCAAATTCATTGGCAGCACGAGAACCTCTAGGATAGCACATGGGAGCGGGAGGCTCAGATTCGTGATCATTACCCCCATTTTTTCCTTAGTCTATGTTATAGCTTTCAGGGAAAAAAATCCCTAAGGTGGAGAGAATGTAAAGACCCATATTTTCCATGTAATTTTTTTATTTATATGGAATTATTAAAAATCTGTGAAAATTGATGGCATGTTATTCTGAGGCCCGGTGTGCCCGAAATGAATTTCTGAACTTTTTTTAAGGTACATTCAGTAAATGCATGGTCATAATTTTCTATCTTTTGAACTGGTGCTTGGATTAAAAATATGAGGGCACCGTTGAATCCGCAGCATCAGGATTCTCTTAAGAGAGTCTTCACTTCGACTTTAGTAAGTCTAGAGAAAAGGTTATATTTTGGATTTTTTAAAATAATAATAAAATAAATTTGTTATTCTATTTATTTCTTTCTTTTCCTCTAATGGACAAGCGGCGGTGGTGGGACCAACGATGTGTCAAGCCATTAAATAGTTTGACTCCTCAAATCCTTTGTAACAACACTGTTAGAATTAGGAAGGTTCCTATTAAATGAACCCTCATTAATTCTACATGCATTTCTCACCCTCCCCCTCTCCTATTTATATATATCTTGGAGAGAAGTATTATGTGACTTCACCAATCGACAAAGTTTTGATAAAGTTCCGCGATGCCAATCACTTGGAGGATGGAGGTGAGTCCAGCAGGCGGTGACGAGCACCACTGAACGAAAAACACCAACTCTTCCCCAATCGCGGGTGTTCTCCAACGATCTTGAGGTAGGGATTTTATTTTGTTATAATTTCAAGTGATTGTTAAATCAGTTTTTCTCCCTCATGTTTTCAAGCTAACGTGGAGGGTGCGGGCCAAACGAACATGGCTCGGACCCTCTTATACCTTGTTTACCCTTGCTTTCTCCGTGAAAGATTGTCATCACGGCAGCACCAGTTGGCCAAGATAGAGGCGGCAAGCCATTACGTGCCACAAGAGGAGGCTATGACACTATGTCATGGTAGTTATTAGAGCTGTCGGCACCGGTCAGTTGCGAAGGTTGTGTGGCGCGCCATCATGCGCTACTGGTGGGAAAGGTTTGTGGCTGAAGCCGCGGCGGGTGGAGAAGGTGGCCTGCTCGAACCGGCCGCGGAAAGAAGAGGCGAAGTGGTGCACCATCGCATGCCGTTGGAGGAGGTCGCGACTTAAAGCTATGGAAAGTGGAGAATGGCACGGTCCCGTGCCATGCCGGGTTGGCGGACCCCTAGTCGGCCAAAATGGCCGACCATTACGCGGTGGGGCAGTGCCAAACTGGCGGGCCGAAACAGCCCCGCACCCACGAGGCAAGTTGGAAAGACCGGTCCACCTTCTGGCGGATCAGGTCAGATATGGGGCAGACCCGCCCAGTGGACTGGACTCGCCCAGTGGGCAGGGATGGACCCGCCATCGAGTTGGGCCAAACTCGTGGTCTAGTGGGCCAACATGGGTGCGTCGAGCCCCACCCAACAGGCCGTGCTAACCGTGGCCCGGAACAACAAACCGAACCGGGCCGACCCCGACAGGCCGGACCCAGTAAACTGGGATGACCCTTAGTAGGACGGACCCGAGCAGGGTTAGGTAGACCCCGTGACCCGTTGCGTCGGTCCGGCCAGACCAAGTCAGGCCGGGCCCAGACCCAACCGGTCCCCGAATAAGTAAACACTCATAACTGATGAACCAGGTGTCCGTTCGACACGTTGTTAGTGGATTTGGGCTCCCTTTTTGGGAAGTGGTCCCTTTGGCATATTCTAGCAGGCCCGACCAAGCCAGGCCAAACCAAGGTGTGATCACCCCCATTTCACAGAAAGGGGTGTAACTAACAGACCGGGCGTCTATTTGATGAACTGTCTGCGGAATCAAAACCCTTAGGATGAGGTGTTCCTTTTGGTATACTTCACATAAATTTTGTAGAAAGTTGATGTATGGCCGGGTTGGATCAAATCTGAATCTAACCGGGCCCTCAGAACTAAAACTCTTATCAGTCACATACCGGGTGTCCGATTGACGCACCGTCTATCACGTTGGAACCCTTACAACATGGTGGTTCTTTGGGATACATCTTCGTGGAACTTCGTGGAGGTTGAGGAATAATATATGGAATGAGGATTGAATCCTCATGAAATAAAGAGTACTATGAGTGGGAATCCAGTGGCTGGAAATGAGACGGAGGTTGGAGATATATCATAAGGAGGTTAGTACCAAGAGATCCTATGTGGGCCCGCACTTACCGATCCCGTGTGGTTCAGCGCTCATCAATCCTATGTGGGTCAGGGCATACTGATCCTATGTGGATCAGGTCCTGTGTGGGTTAAATCATGTGTGGTTCTTGTGGGGGTTAGTTACCTATCAACTCTGGGTGGGTCAGATCCTTTGTGGGTCATTACGGGGGTTAGTACCTATCGATCCTATGTGGGTCAGAATCTTTATGGTCAGCAGCAGTGCCTCTTGATAGAATAAGATGATCAAGCTTCATGACTAATCATATGTACTTCTATACTTCACTAATACCTGGTGTGAGATGAGTCTTTTACATTCATGGTGTTACCTTTGTGGTACCTTGACCTCTGTGGTGTTATCTTCATGGTGTTACCTTTGTGGTACCTTCACCTTCATGGTGCTATCTTCGCGGTGTTACCTGCGTGGTACTTTTACCTCCATGGTGTTACCTTTTTAGTATTATTCTCTAATGTATGTGATGAGTATATCTTGATAACTTAGGTATTTGTATGGTTAAATACCTAAGTAGAGTTGTTGAATGATTCATGATTTTTGGTTGAGGTATTACTTTGTGGTTTTACCTTTGTGGAACTCTGGAAGACCTTCGGGGGTCTCAAGGTCCCTATTGAGTATTGTTATACACACCCATGCATGGGCTACGCCCGTACCATGTTATGTCTTGTGCAGATGATAGACAACATTGATTGAGGCTGAGGGAGCCAGGATGGGATGGTGCTTAGAGGTGGACCTTTGACGTGACATGATGTAGTGACTACTGATCATGAGTTGTACCTACCCTTTAGATAGGATCCTCGGTGGATGATCCAGGAGCTGTTTTTTTTTCTTTTCAGTTGTACTTGTACTTTAGAGTTGGGCTTGTATACGATCCCCTTTACTTTTAGCACAATTTTTACTATAGGAGTTTACTTCATGGTTGCTTCTTGTTGTGTTCTCAGTTTGTGTGTTTGTACAGGTTTAAAGGAAATTCCTTAATGTTATAGGGATATGCCTTTTCGGTACTAGTCACCAGCCCTTGTCTATAGAAGGTGGTCTTGGGGTAGTCATGGCATGGGCCCTGAGGGACAAGTCGTGAAAATAACTCTGAATGAAGCATAATTTAATTATATAACCACTAAGAAGGAATTTCTAGGAATTTTTTTTCTTTAGAAAAATTTAGTTGTTTCTTGCTAGGTTCCAAGGTAATTATTTATAATTACCATTCTACCATTATATTTTTTATGAATAAAGATAAATAAAAACCATAGATTCTAAGATAGATTTTGTTTCTTTAATAATTTTATGTAGAAATAAATAATAATAATAATAATGGTAGTGAGAAATTAATAGATAGAAATTGGAGTAGACTATCCTTATTTTAATTGAAAACCCCTAAATATATCCACCCATTATGGAAACCTTACCTAATGAGAAATTTTAAGCTATTCATTTTTTTAGACCATGTTTTTCTTATTTTTTGTATTAATTGGATGATAATGAAGTCCCCTGTTAGTTATTCAACAAATAATTTTTCATGGTATTGAATGAAGAAAGGAAGTACATTTGGGATAAACTTTATTTGTGGAACCATAAAGGTGACTAAATAATTAGAAGACACATCCGATATGCCGGAATACATTCAGTTCTCAAATATTTCCATGTTTTGAGTTATGGGGTCCATTTTAGACCATAAATGGAATCTTGAAAAGTTCTTGGCTTAGGGTTTTTTATCCCAAATTTTTCAGGGTTTCTTTTAAATTTCGTTTATCTTATAAAACCATTAAATTTCAAGGATATATTTCCAAGATAAATTAAATGACACAACAATCACTTTTTTTGTTATGTATTTGATGTTTCAGGTATGCATTTTATGGGATCATATCCTAATTATTTTTGATATCTTTACATTTTACTTGTTTTTGACTATGTATCTAGGTTGGTAGAAGTAATTATGACTACAAATTATGATGCTAATGTATTTTTTAAATTTGTAAGATCCAGACTATTTTTTATATTCAAGCTAACATGATTTATCATCACTGTTCAAGGAACTCACTTTTCTAATATAACTATAGAATCTACTTTAAGGAAACATGGGGTTCATCATAAGGTTTCCAGGCCTTATCATCCTCAAAAAAATGGTATGATTGAGGTTTTAAATAGAGATATCAAACAAATTATTGAGAAAATTTTCCACCCAAATAGTAAGGATTAGAGTTAAGATTCGATGATGTTATTTGGACTTATAAAATGGCTTTTAAAACTCTAATTGAAATGAAATATCATAGGCTAGGTTATGGAAGATTTTATCACATATCAATGGAGATTTAACATAAATATGGTTTGGTTGTCAATATATATAACCTGAATTTGTTTGATTCTATAAAATAAATTAAATTCCACTTAAAAGAGATAAAGAAAATCAGAAATAATGTTTATGAAAATGATAGAGCATATAAGAAGAAGAAAAATCCATAAATGATGAATTTATCCTAGGTAATAAGTTAAAATAAGAAGATAAAGTATTGATTTTTTATTCTATAATAATGTTTTTTCTAGGTAAATTTCATTCCAAATGGTCTGGGCCTTTTATTATTACTCATGTTTTTTATTTTAGTGCAGTACAGATCAATGAACCAGGGAAAGGTACTCCATTTATAGTCAGCTGGCATAGATTAAATCTTTTTAGAGAAAGTTTTCAAGAGCCTTTATGGGAGGAGGTTCTTCAAGCTACTGTATACATCTGATAATAGGTTAGATCCTTCATTTTCACTTGTTTTTGTGTGCGATTATAATTATATCTTCCATATTTTTAGTTGAATTGTTTCATAATGAGTACATTTCACAAAATAGGTGTAGGGGAACACACTTATTTAGATTATATTAGGATTTATGTGTATTTTTAATTTTTAATTTTTATTTGATTTTTATTTATCTCTTTTTAATTTTTTGTGTGTTTTAAAACTATGATATCAAAAACTTGGAACATAGAGTTACTTATGTCAAATATGATCGAGGAATTATGTTTCTTTTAAAATACCATTTTCACAAGGAACTTATATCCTAGTCTACATTGTAAATCTGACCCAAGTTAGACCCTAGCATCCAAGAATAACCTTATTAGGTAGCCAAATTTTATACATAAAATCCTTATCTAAATTTCTATAAAAATTAATTGCATGATCCTAGTTGAACTCAAGTGTGGGGAAGGGTGTTTACATATGATTTTGGCATTAACTGGGGCTTTTTGGGAAGAATGTATGATGTCAAGAATCTATTTTCTAAAGATGAAATAGAAAAACATAAAATTTTTGGAATGTTTGAAGAGAACCCATCTATAAAAACTAGGTTATAAAGTTCACACCACAGTTTGAAGCTAAAAATATCTTCTCTTCTTACAAAAAACTATATATAATTTGAAGAAGAAAAAGAAGAAAAAATTTGTGGGAGTTAAAGAGATGAAAATAAAACTTATTTATACTAAAATGATATAAGTGTGAATCTTTAATGAAAATCAAGGTTTTTTAAATAAATTAGTGTAATGGAGTGAGTATTATACCATTATTTATTGTAAAACTAGGAATCATGAGAATTTATTCAATTATATCCAAACCTCCTCATTCAAGATCATAATATTTTACATTGAAAAATGAAACCCCTTAACCACTGAAAACCCATGAAAATTATAGATGACTAACTGAATTAATTGACTCTTTGGGTGGATATTTTGGGACTCATAAATCCTATAATGACCCTTTCATGTTTTTTGATGATAAAAATTTTCTTAAATTCATATTTTGTGATGAGAGAAATAATTCTTATGAGGTGAGTATTCACATGCATGGGGGAATAGAAAAAGTGAAAATTAATTAAATATAAAATATATAAAAAATGGAATTAAGAACATTCAATAGGTATCCCATGTTTGCTTTTCATGGTTATTAAAGATGTAACTTACATTGGAAAGTGTTTGGAACTTTACTTTTGTAATATTTTTTATGCCTTTTTATCTAAGTGTTCATGGATTAAGTGCAGAGGAATTGATAGAGCACTATTTTCATTACTTTTAATTTTCTTTTCAATTATTTCATCCCCAATCATTTTTTCATTTTAAGGTATATTAAATAATTTATAAATTTTAGGAATATTTTGTTGATATATTTTTAAATTATGTTTATTATTTTTTTTTTCATATTATAGAATCATTGGGAATGCCATATACTTTAATTTTATTTTTTCAATTTCTAGATAAACAGAACTCTTATAGAAAGTAAATTCTTCCCCATACCCTAACATGTGTGAGATTCATTTTGAATAAGATAATAAGTTATTTCATAGTCTAAGGAAGTATAAAAGTTGAATAATTTATGTGTAATTTATTTGGAGGAAGTAGTGGATGATTTTGATAAAGTATTACAATTAAAAAGAGTATTATAATATTACATAAAAGTAACTTTATGAAGATGACGGAAACCTAATTAATTATATAATTTCATAAGAGATATATTTCTATATATGTAAGAGTAATTTTATGGAAAGTGGAGAGAATTTTACAAACTCTAAATAAATCTTATGAAGCATAATATTCTTTTATCTCTTATATAAGGGTTATTTTTACTATTAACTCAATAAATTAGTAAAGTATATAAAATGTAGGAGTCAATTTTACAACCAAAAGAGTCACTTTTCCAAAAATAAGAGTTCGTTTTCTAAAATTAAGGTTCATAGACTTTATAAAATTTCAACCAATATTTTCCAATGAAGATTAATATTTTAAAATCATAGAAATCAATTTTTATAGAATAGAAGTATCCTTTCACACCATAACACATTAAAAATCATAGTGGTTGTATTAAATGACCACATGGATTCAATATGAAGAAAATAGGGAAAGCCTAAAGTGAGAAGATGATTTCAAGAAGTAATAAAAGTGTTGCAACCTGGGTGAAAATCATAGAGAGTGAACTACATGTGTGGATCAAATTTCTTAGGTGTGATCTAAAGTATATGGTAAGGGGTGAATTACTTGTTTCTATAGAGGAATTGAAAAATATAAATATTTGTAATCATATTAAGATACATATACTAGACATATTATTTGAAGGAGTAGAGCATCACATGTTTGGACATGGGATCAAAGTATCATGTACCTGGAGTTCTCAGGCGGTTTATCCATGTTTGGATAAACCCCTTAGTAATTGTGAGCAGTGGAGACCCATGGACCTCCCTTATAAGTTTTTATTTTCATTTTATACACTTTAAATTATTCTAGAAAGTATGTTCTTGAATATAAATTAGTTTTTTATTTCAATAATTAAATTCAATTCTAGTTCTATTTTTATGTATTGTTCGGCGTATGAATATAAAATAATTTTTGTTACTGTTCAAATTTATAAAGTAATATCTCGTTAAGTAGTTTAGTGCATTCAACTGGGTTTAATTTTTTGGAGGTATTTATGTTATTAGATCACTTATATAGGAGGATCAACATTCTTGGTAAGTTATTTTAAGAAAAATTAGGTGTACACTTTAAGGTTTTAGAGTGTGCATTGAATAATTTAAATAATAGGTGTTATTAGAAAATGAAAAAGGGTTTTTATAAAGGTCTAAGATAGATTACATATGATTTTTTATCTATTTAAACTTATTTATTTGATTTTATTTTGATTAAAATCATTTATATAAACTCAAACAATTGTAATTTTTTATATTATTTTAAAAAAACTAAAGTAAGAAATTCTAAAATTAGTTGCAGCCCCCTCAAGAGACAATATTGGGGGTTTTTATACTTCATTTCTTAGGAAAAAATCATCAAAATTTATCAATGAAAAAATAAAATTTTAGAGCCCATAACATAACCACTCAGTTTTTCATCAACATGAGGGTTCCTAGTTAATCACATATGAAAAAATATACCACTTTTCAAAGGAATAGATATAGTATTCAAGCTTTAATAAATAGTTCAACATGAAGGATAATTGTAACACCCCAAGATTTCATAGTGTATTATTTCTTCAAAATAATTCAATAACTTGCACTACACGCAACACCGAGTTCAAGCGCACTATGACTTACCAAACAAGTCGTTCGAAAGAGGTTATGAATAGTATTAACTAAATTTTAAACTTTATATAATCCTTATAATTTTAGAATCCATATTATGAGTTTCTTAGACATAATGTAAGAACAAATTCATTTTCAGTATTGCACTTTTACCAACTTTTAATAGTGAACCCTTTTTAAATCCAATATTTTAAACTTTTATATATTCAATTTGACTAAATAATTTTACTTTTTAGAATGGGGACATCAAAAATTTACAATGAAACATCCCAAGCTTCCACGGTACGCTTTCCTTTGAATAATACAGTGGCGTGTGTTGTACGCAACTTCGAGTTCTAACACACGCCATGACCAATCAAAGTAGCCGTTATAAATAGTAATACCAAATTTTTGAAATTTTATAAATTTTATTTTTCAAAATGGACTTCATTTTTGGATTTGGAATATCGAAATTATCCTAAGTTGAATTTTTGGTATTTTTCTGAGAACTTCCAATTTTTATGAATAGTGAAAAATACTTAAAAACAACTTTTTTAATCAAAATAATTTATAGTGATAAATTATATTATTGAGTGGTTTTAAATTATAATTAGAATATATTTTTACCATTTTATCCAATTTTGTTCATTAGAAGTAATTTCACTTTGAAATTGGACATAAACAATTGTCAATCTTTGATATATATTGTTTTTTTAAAAAAACGCTATTTGTTGTGACAGCGGGAATTAATTATAAAATTAATTATTGCAACTTATATGTTTGGAATTTTTTAAAATAGAAATCATTTTTGAATTCGGAATATCAATTATAGATTAGGGTGAAATTTTGGCATTGTTATGAAAAACTTCAATTTTTGATGAATAGTGAAACTACTAAGTAGTAGTTAAAAAACTGAAATTTTCATAAAACTGAATTTTACCGCTTCTGTGATTGAAATTTCTAAAATCCGAGAGACACGATTAATATCAAGGAGTAAAATGTGGTTCAATGAGTTGAAAATAATTTTTGGTGAATAGTAACTTTTTACTTTTATTTACCACGGTTAAAAGAAAATAGGTAATTAAGGGTAAAATGATATTAATATTACACTAACACATGTCCTAATTCAATTGGACAAGTTTATCTCAACCAAAAACAACCTTAGAAATAAAATATTATCATTTATGTCCACTTGGATTAGATTAGGACATTTATTATTATTTAATTCAAAGAAGAGTTAAAAGAGTTAAAATCGAAGTTTATTTACTAAAACATTTTTAATATAGGGTTATACATAAGATAAATTCGATTGTAAATATTCATTAGAAAGATAAAATTATTTAATACATAATTATATTTTATTTATAATTTTTAGACATTAAATAATTTAATATATTTATGACACAATGATGATGCAGTAATTAACATAATAGTGAACAAATTAAAATAATTGATATTATAAATACCCAAATAAATATAATTTGAGACTTTTTATGAATTAAAATAATTTTCTAGGTTAATATGACATGTTAGGATTTACTTAATTAACTTTTTTATAATTAATAATTCTGTTATGAGTTTTAAAAAAATCAATTATTAAATAGTGTCAAAATTGACATAAAAGAGTTTTTAGAACAAATATTATATTATTAATTGATATTAAATTTCTAAAAATCTAAGGTTCGGCCAAGAGACTTATATCATAATAGGTGTATCATTAATGGACCACTTGGGGGTCTCTTTGATGTATATAGTAAGTTTATTAACCATATAATATAAAAATACAAAGAGACATTGTAAAAGTGAAACTAATTAACTAAGAGTTAATACTTAAAGATAAGGTTAATATAATGACCCAAACCTGTCTAAATTCTATTGGTTGAGTGGTTTTCGACCCATACGCACCTTAACCTTTAAATAATCCACTTTTGAGCCATTAGAAACCGAATATAAATTTATTATAAAATAATATTTCTAGCTTTTCCAAAGGTGCCCCTCACCCCTCTTATAAAAGGGCACTCTCCTTTCTCATTAACTCACACCTTCAAAGCCTTTTGGTTCGGAAAAAATCTGCCCAAATACTCTCTAAACTTCCCTCACTAAAAACTATAGGAATTATTTTGATCAGAAATCCAACTTAAAATGCCCTTTTGATCAAATCAAAAGGAAGAACCTGAAGAAGAGGTAATGATTTCAGCACCCTTTTCAAGTTCCTTTCTTCTTCCACTTCTTCTTTCTTTGTTATTACAATTCTAAAATAATAACTCCAGTATATTATATATACTGTTATGTTATTATAAACATTTTACAACCATATTTCAGTATTCTATCCATTCTTTGAATAACATGTCACCATACGTGCGTACGTACGACTTACCGTCTCCAAGTCGTGGTGTAATTGTTATTCAATAAATTATTATTTGGATGGGTATAATAATGATGTGTAATTCATGTAAATAATAAATATAACATGATAATGATTCTTTATATATGATATACCATCCAATTATATATTATTTTAATATCAAAATAATGATATTGTCACTCGTGCGTAGGTACGGACTACCGTCTCCACGAACGCGATGAGATTCATTCTCCATCGTATCCATTCAAGTCTAATTATCATTTGATGATTAATAATAGTATCTAAGGACTTGATATAATTCTGGATATGATTAAGATACAACCTATCCATGAAAAACATGACTAACGTAACAAAACATATATAGGAAAATGAGTAAGTTAACACCCGAAACAACGATAATACTAAGATATTATTAACAAATCAATGTTAAAAGATCATATATGATATCATAATAATTTATATGATTCTTGTATAATTTAATAACACTTATTTCACCATTATAAATGAGTTTAACCTACCCCCAACCAAGTAAAAGTACAAGGTAAGGGTTTATTTCACAATCTCTTCATTATCCGAGGTTGTTTATACGTAATAATCTACTGGGATCTCTTTATCATCCACATCCATGTTCCTTAAAAATGTATTTAAAAACATTTTTACTATTTACTATACAATTGGTTAAAGTCATTTATACCCTTATGTGTTTTTAAAGGAATCTTTCCGTTGTTTTCCAAACAAATCACTTTTAACCTTTTCGACAAATTTAAGGTAAGAATGTCTTTTCTTAACTTATACGGCGGGTGCGGCTATTTACCACCATTATAAAATCGACAAAGCTTCCCTTGCAATATTATAAGAATATTTTCAAATAAAATGTTTTATTTTATAATTATGTGACTTTTAAATGATTTCAAAATGAATATTTTAAGAATTTTTGAAAGGTACTCTTTATCAAGATCATAATTTGAAATGTTTTAAAGATTTATCTTTCTAAATAATTTAATTAATGTCCATTTTTTCAAAATTATTTTAAGGATTTATTTATATGGACATGAATGTTTTGAAATGATATTTCTTTTCAAAATATTCAAAGTGGTATGGGACACTTTGATTCAAAAATCTCTTTTAAATTACTTCCTTTATAAATGTGTGACTTTTCAATGATTTCGAGAAAAGAGATATTTCTCTCAAATTGTTTTCATTTCATCTATGTCAACATCCTTTGATGTAATTTAAGCTTATTTGAAGTTGATTTATTATGATACAAAACTTTTGTATTGTATTAAAGGTTTTGTGATATGTTTTACTATGGATGTGTTATTTTTATACCATTCATGGTTTATGGAGAAAGTATTGACATTTCGTATGCTAGTTTTAATAAGAATGTTTATGTTATGTTTAAACCTTTTCATATGGGAATGCATAGGACTTAGTAAGTGACGGGTGGAGCCCACTATATCTCCTCGATGCATCGGTAGGTCTCATGAGACAAACTAGTGTCTTGGCACAAGGCCTTGGAAAAATCTTATTTGAAGTCTTCGCACGAGGCCTTTGCTATGTGGTTATGATAGTCTGGCATTATGCATTCCATCATTATGAAATTGGTTATTGATATTGCATGTGATTATTCTATTAGTAGAATATCCATGGGAATAAGTAAATGGACTTATTTCATTTTATTTTTTCCATACTATGTTGAAGTTCAAGTTTAAAAGGCTTTTGTTTTAGTTATACATTGCCTTAAATGTTTATTCTCATTTATTAAAGTTTCCTCTATATTGTTATCCTTACTGGTCATTTGAGCTCACCCCTTTTATATGTTTTATTTTTCCCAAGATGTGAATAAGTAATTTATGAATGACCTGCAGGGATAGTATGAGGGGATAAGAGTGTGGACTATGGAGACTATATTGTTGTAGTTTTCATTTTATGATGTAATGTAAAATTTATTAATGTATCTAGTTTTTCCAAGGCTACTAAACTAATCGGTCTATCGAGACTTGATCTTTCTTGTGATCATGCCAATGTTATGTAATAATGCACTGACTCTGGGTAACTGGGGTCGGGGCATTACAGTTGGTATCAGAGGAAGTTTAGTACAAACCTTGGAAGCTAGATTTAGATAAACTTTGATTAGAGCACATAAACCTAAGATGGACTTTGAGGATTCGTATAGAAGAACTTCCTAGAATTTTGGTATTGTAGAGATTTTGTGAGTTTTCCGAGCAATACATCCTTGTCTGGATACGAGCAGGTAGAGGCAGCTCTGGAACTGATGTACCTAGGGGTAAAACCCGAAAACACCACTTTGATCTAGACTCGAACGGGAACTGGTGCACGACAACGGGCCTTGCTACACTCTTGGTTACGACACTCCCGGGGGATATGCTTAGGACAATTCTCATTTTCTTTACAAACTATTATGAAGGGTTTATGAGTATATAATTTCTCAAAGGAGACATTTTTATGATTATGGATTATATCCATAAACTATTTAATTTATGTTATGTGTTTTACAAGTTTGGGATTAGGTATTGTTATTCATAAACTAATCTAGTGTATGCCATTGTTTAGAAATTGCGCTCAGTAGAAGGAATGAGAACTCCAGCAATGCACATGATCCAAAGAGAAACAAGGATCATATCTTTCATGGTCTTAAGCCAGAATTTATAAGAGAAATAGTCTCCCATGTATTATCATCATATGAAGAAATAATATCATGTGTTGATAAGATAATTAAAGAGTTTACTGAGTCCTATGGATTTGAAGGGAAGCAAGAGAAGAAAAGGATGTAAGAGAGAAATATGGATAAAGGGAAGAGGGAAAAGAATAATTTTCCCATATGTGATGACTGTGGGAAGAAACACTCTGGAAGTTGCTTGAAAGTAATGGGAGTTTGTTATAAGTGTGGAGGAAAAGGGCATGAAGTACGTGACTTCAAGGGTAAGAAAATGGTTTCAAATGTACAATGCTTCATTTGCAAGGAGTTTGGACACTACGCGAACCTATGTACCAGTCATCAGACTATGCCTCAAATGATGCTATTGGATAATAATCAAGTTATGATACTACCACAGATGAAGAGGAATGATTAGAGTTCTTATGTTGATTATTCCATTTGAGTGTTGTATCAACAATGTACTTGTTATAATAATTATGGAGTATATAAGGATTGTACTGCAGTACTATTTCATTAAGGACTTGAGATTGTGTGGAATAAAGAAAAGTGACTCAATAGCAGGTTAAAGTTTTGGAAAATATATGGTTGAGAGAAACATAAACCATAATATGGTTCTGATACCGAGGTAGTGATTTTAGAATAATACATGATTGATTTGGATAAATTATATTGGATATTCTTGACTACCTTGAAACTGATTAATGATTTGTATATTCCATCATTTTTGGGGTTTACAACATTTTTGGATTGAAGGAGTATATCTATTATTCTTTAAGGAATAAGGGATCATGAATGTAATCAATAAGGTTTTATGGTAATTCAGGATGTTGCAGTGTTTTAAAAGAATACATGATGAAGGTGTTCACATGTTATTACACGGAAAAAAGGATCTTCATTGTGTTTAACTTCCTTATAAATTTTGGACTGAAGTATTTTGGATAGTTCTAGTTTGTATTGTTTTGGATTTCCATAAAAAGGACAACCCGGAGGTCGGGCGGCAACCCGTCGCGTTCGGAAAGGCCGCAAGACTTGAACCCACAACCGAAGGGCGACAAGGTTGTATCACCTACCACTGACCCACATGATGTCCTGGATTGAATAATGACATTTTTTTAATGGTTCTTCTAGATGATTTATAAATTCATTTTTTTAACCCTATACGAATAGGATAAATAGAATATTATTTTTAAGTTCTATTATCTTTTAGAGTGAAATATGAGTTTGTGGTAGAACTTAGTTAAAGGATGAGACTCTACTTTTCAAGTATATATTTTTCTTCTTCTCTTATTAAATGAAGAAATTAATTCTTATACTTTACTGAAGGGATCTTAAAACAAAAAAATTATGTTATCCGAATACCATATTTTTTGCTGAACCGATGGTATTTTAAATCATCATAGATTGATAAATTTAAGGCCCTCAATTTTACACTTGTTTGTGATTGATGACCTCAATAACTACCTATAAATATTTATGTTTTTCCTCCAATTATATGTCTCTAATTTCCACCAATGTTCTCCGAATAGATATCATAATTTGGTGGTGACCCTTTCATTTCTCTTTTCCTCTTATTAAGACTAAATTTTATTAACCCAATTTCCGATGTGGGTTTTCCCACAAAGATATTTTCTATATTTAATCTTTTATTTTCTAAGAACAATTTCAAATTGTGAGGATGCAATTTATTGAAGGAGGGGAGAATGTAACACCCCAAGATTTCATAGTGTGTTATTTCTTCAAAATAATTCAATAACTTGCACTACACGCAACACCGAGTTCAAGCGCACCATGACTTACCAAACAAGCCGTTCGAAAGAGGTTATGAATAGTATTAACTAAATTTTAAACTTTATATAATCCTTATAATTTTAGAATCCATATTATGAGTTTCTTAGACATAATGTAAGAACGAATTCATTTTCAGTATTGCAATTTTACCAAATTTTAATAGTGAACCCTTTTTAAATCCAATATTTTAAACTTTTATATATTCAATTTGACTAAATAAATTTACTTTTTAAAATAGGTACATCAAAAATTTACAATGAAACATCTCAAGCTTCCACGGTACGCTTTCCTTTGAATAATATAGTGGCGTGTGTTGTACACAACTTTGAGTTCTAACACACACCACGACCAATCAAAGTAGCCGTTATGAATAGTAATACCAACTTTTTGAAATTTTATAAATTTTATCTTTCAAAATGGACTTCATTTTTGGATTCGGAATATCGAAATTATCCTAATTTGAATTTTTGGTATTTTTCGGAGAACTTCCAATTTTTATGAATAGTTAAAAATACTTAAAAACAACTTTTTTAATAAAAATAATTTATAGTGATAAATTATACTATTGAGTGGTTTTAAAGTATAATTAGAATATATTTTTACCATTTTATCCAATGGTTTTCATTATAATTAATTTCACTTTGAAATTGGACATAAACAATTGTCAATCTTTTGATATATATTGTTTCTTAAAAAACACGCTATTTGTTGTGACAGCGGGAATTAATTATAAAATTAATTAATGAAACTTATATGTTCGGAATTTTGTAAAATAGACATCATTTTTTAATTTGGAATATAAATTATATCTTAGGGTGAAATTTTGGCATTGTTCTGAAAAACTTCAATTTTTGATGAATAGTGAAACTACTAAGTAGTAGTTAAAAAACTGAATTTTTCATAAAACTTAATTTTACCGCTTCTATGATTGGAATTTAGAAAATCCGAGAGACACGGTTAATATCAAGGAGTAAAATTTGGTTCAATGAGATGAAAATAATTTTTGGTGAATATTAACTTTTTACTTTTATTTACCACGGTTAAATGTAAATAGGGTAATTAAGGGTAAAAATGATATTAATATTACCCTAAAACATGTCCTAATTCTATTGGACAAGTTTATATCGACCAAAAAAATCTTAGGAATAAAATATTATCATTTAGGTCCACTTGGATTAGATTGGGACATTTATTATTATTTAATTCAAAGAAGAGTTAAAAGAGTTAAAATCAAAGTTTATTTACTAAAACATTTTTAATATAGGGTTATAAATAAGATAAATTCGATTGTAAATATTAATTATAAATCTAAAATGATTTCATACATAATTATATTTTATTTATAATTTTTAGACATTAAATAATTTAATTTATTTATGACACAATGATGATTCAGTAATTACCATAATAGTGAAAAAATTTATATAATTGATATTATAAATACCCAAATAAATATAATTTTAGACTTTTTATGAATTAAACTAAATTTATAGGTTAATATGACATGTTAGAATTGACTTAATTAACGTTTTTAGAAGTAATAATTCTGTTATGATTTTTAAAAAAATCAATTATTGAATAGTGTCAAAATTGACAGAAAAGAGTTTTTAAAACAAATATTATATTATTAATTGATATTAAATTCCTAAAAATCTAATGTTTGACCAAGATACTGATATCATGATAGTTTTATCATTAATGGACAACTTGGGGGTCTCTTGGAAGTATATAGTAAGTTTATTAACCATATAATATAAAAATACAAAGAGTCATTGTAAAAGTGAAACTAATTAACTAAGAGTTAATACTTAAAGATAATGTTAATATAATGACCCCAACCTGTCTAAATTCTATTGTTTGAGTTTTTTTCGACCCATACCCACCTTAAACTTTAAATAATCCACTTTTGAGCCATTATAAACTGAATATTAATTTATTATAAAATAATATTTCTAGCTTTTCCAAAGGTGCCCCTCACCCCTCTTATAAAAGGCAACGCTCCCTTCTCATTAACTCACACCTTCAAAGCCTTTTGGTTCGGCAAACCTCTGCCCAAATACTCTCTAAAATTACCTCACTACAACCTATAGGCCTTATTTTGATCAGAAATCCAACTTAAGGATCCCTTTTGATCAAATCAATATAAAGAACCCGAAGAAGAGGTAATGATTTCACCACCCTTTTTCAAGTTCCTTTCTTCTTCCACTTCTTCTTTCTTTGTTATTACAATTCTAAAATAATAAATCCAGTATATTATATATACTTTGATGTTATTATAAACATTTTATAACCACATTTCAGTATTCTATCCATTCTTTGAATAACATGTCACCATACGTGCGTACGTACGGCTTACCGTCTCCACGTCGTGGTGTAATTGTTATTCAATAAATTATTATTTGTATGGGTATAATAATGATGTGTAATTCATGTAAATAATAAATATAACATGATAATTATTCTGTATATATTATATACCATCCAATTATATATTATTTTAATATCAAAAGAATGATATTGTCGCTCGTGCGTAGGTACGGACTACCGTCCCCACGAACGCGATGAGATTCATTATCCATCGTATCAATTCAAGTCTAATTCTCATTTGATGATTAATAATAGTATCTAAGGACTTGATATCATTATGGATATTATTAAGATACAACCTATCCATGACAAACATGACTTACGTTACAAAACATATATAGGAAAACGAGTAAGTTAACACCTGAAACAACGATAATACTAAGATATTATTAACAAATCAATGTTAAAAGATCATATATGATATAATATTAATGTATATGATTGTTGTATAATTTAATAACTATTATTTCACCATTATAAATGAGGTTAACCTACCCCCAACCAAGGAAAAGTACAAGGTAAGGGTTTATTTCGCAATCTCTTCATTATCCGAGGTTGTTTATACGTAATAATCTACTGGGATATCTTTATCATCCACATCCATGTTCCGTAAAATTTATTTAAAAACATTTTTACTATTTACTAGACAATGGATTAAAGTCATTTATACCCTTATGTGTTTTGAAAGGAATCTTTTCGTCATTTTCCAAACAAATCACTTTTAACCTTTTCGACAAATTTTAGGTAAGAATGTCTTTTTTTAACTTATACGGCGGGTGCATCTATTTACCACCGTTATAAAATCGTCAAAGCTTCCCTTGCAAGATTATAAGAATATTTTCAAAGAAAATGTTTTATTTTATAATTATGTGACTTTTAAATGATTTCAAAATTAATATTTTAAGAATTTGTGAAAGGTACTCTTTATCAAGATCATAATTTTAAATGTTTTAAAGATTTATCTTTCTAAATCTTTTAATTAATGTCCATGTTTTCAAAATTATTTTAAGGATTTATTTATATGGACATGAATATTTTGAAATGATATTTCTTTTCAAAAGTTTTAAAGTGGTATGGGACACTTTGATTCAAAAATCTCTTTTAAATTAATTCATTTATAAATGTGTTACTTTTCAATGATTTTGAGAAAAGAGATATTTCTCTCAAATTGTTTTGATTTCATATATTTCAACATCCTTTGATAGAATTTAAGCTTATTTGAAGTTGATTTATTATTATACAAAACTTTTTTATTGTATTGAAGGTTTTGTGATATGTTTTACTGTGGATGTGTTATTTTTATACCATTCATGGTTTATGGAGAAAGTATTGACATTTCGTATGCTAGTTTTAATACGAATGTTTATGTTATGTTTAAACCTTTTTATATGGGAATGAATTGGACTTAGTAAGTGACGGGTGGAGCCCGCTATAGCTCCTCGATTCATCGGTAGGTCTCATGAGACAAACTAGTGTCTTGGCACAAAGCCTTGGCAAAATCTTATTTGTAGTCTTGGCACGAGGCCTTTGCTATGTGGTTATGATAGTCTGGAATTATTCATTCCATCATTATGAAAGTGGTTATTGATATTGCATGTGATTATTCGATTAGTAGAATATCAATGTGAATAAGTAAATGGAATTATTTCATTTTATTTTTGTCATACTATGTTGAAGTTCAAGTTTAAAAGGATTTTGTTTTAGTTATACATTGCCTTAAATGTTTATTCTTATTTATGAAAATTTCCGCTATATTGTTATCCTTACTGGGAATTTGAGCTCACCCCTTTTCTATGTTTTATTTTTCCCAGGATGTGAAGAAGTAATTTATGAATGACCTGCACGAATAGTATGAGGGGATAAAAGTGTGGACTATGGAGACTATATTGTTATAGTTTTCATTTTATGATGTAATGTAAAATTTATTAATGTATCTAGTTTTTCCAAGGCTACTAAACTAATCGGTCTTTAGAGGCTTTATCTTTTTTTTTATTATGCCAATGTTATGTAATAATGCACTGACTCTGGGTAACTGGGGTCGGGGCGTTACAATAATCGCATAATAATAATATAAAACATGGTTAAAAGATATTCCATATATCATAACTAAAATATCACTTTAAACTGTGATGAGTGGAAGCATAAGAAAATTGTTATGTAGTCCATAAATATTACTAGTAATATATAATATGATAAGAATTACAAACTAATAACTAACCAAGAACAAGATCTAACATGGTAAGCATAACAACAATCAATAAAAACAATTCACATTTTAAAATAAATTCCTCAAAAGGTTTCATTTTTTGATAAATATATGGATCCCACTCTAAAGTGTGTATATAGGATTGAGGAGGACCTAAGGGATGAAATCATCTTATTTTCTTAGTTGGATGAGAAATATTCTTTTATTTTATAAAAATACAAAGATGTTGAAATTTTTATGGAAATATACCTTCAAATTAGTGAATGTATGATTACTAAAATGGTGGAAGAATAAAAAATAAATCCTGAATTTAATTAAAATTTCATCCCGTAGAAATGAATCTTATGCTTCCTTCCTTAGTACTTTTATTAATATGAAGCTCCCCTAATTTACTAGTTAATTATGGAATCTTTTTATGTTTCATCATTTGTTGAAATATGTAAATAACATAAATGTTTTTCTCTACTTTGTTTCTCTTTGAATATGTTTAAGAGTCTTATATTATGTTTTTCATATGTCCTTATGGACCAGTAAACCATCATTTTAGAGATTCTGGATAATTTTAGTTATCACAAGATCTCATGATGACTAGATCTATAAGATCCTAGCAGTTATTATTTGTTATCCCTTATTTAATTTTCTTGTTTGTACAAGAAATTGATTGGGATTATTCCCTACTCTCCAAGACTGTTCTAATGGATGATTAAGATTTTTAGTTCAACTCTCTGCAAGAGCTATATTACAATGGAATTTGAAGATGAACCACATCACTCATAGTCTAAGTCAACATGCATTGGGTGATTTCAGTATTGTTGAGTTTTGTTTGTTTTTTCAAATTTTTATTTTTTCATTATGTGGTCTACATGATGTAGTAAAGTTTTATTTGAGCTTTTTCTGGTGGTATCTTCTTGTTAAGGATATTTTTTAGGTGCTGGAATTAGTCCTAAAGACTTTTTCTTAACTTTTCATTTGTTTTTATAGTATGAGGCCTCATGGATTTCCCATTTTTGTTTATACACATCTATGTTCATTTGGGAGTTACATGCATTCTTTCTAGGGGATCTCATGGATAAAGTTTGTATATTTTTGGAGTGACCCTATGATGAATTGATCAAGATTAAGGATGTCTTATTGCATTTCCTCTAAAGAGTTGTCATCATTCATGGATGAAATAGACCACTTACAACATACAGTGATTTAATTGAGGAAACATAAGAGTGTTGGAGGGAATAGAGTAGATGGTTCTACTCTTGTTTAGTATCTTGAATTATCACTTTCTAAGAAGGAATATTGTATTAAAAAGTTTTATAATTATTTACATGATAAAATTGAATTAAATGATCAGAAACATGATGAAATAATGATTCTCTTTGGTAAACTAAATGATGAAGCAAGAACTATAAAGTCATTATAGAGTTATAATGATTGGATTTGTTCGGAGGTTTTTTATTGGAGTACAAGGTAAGTTATTGATAGTATGATGATGGTGGGTTATGCCACTACATAGTTTAAAAATATGGATATAGATCTAGATTCTATATTGACATGTAAACAAAATTATGAAGCTATGTTTTCACTGGTCAAAGATCAATAAAAGCATCACAGTGGACAGTTATATTGAGCAGAAGGTATGCCTGCTCTAATTTTCTTTGATATCTATACATTAGGTTTTTTCTCACTGACTTTTTTTTACTTTAAGTTAATATTGTGCTGGTGAAATCTCATTTCACCTTGTGTAATCATTGTACTATTTTATGTTTTAATAAATTATTTAGAAGTGTGGGTTGGTTTTCCAACTCATATTTCAATCTGTTTAAAAAAATCACATTTTCATATAACAATTAAATGAAACCCTTTATTAATTTAAAACTCTTCATTTTAAATTAATCCACTCATACCCACACCATTATAGAGCTAACACGTTAAAAGTATGAGAAAAATAAGGGATTTAACTACTAAATATAAATAAAAAATCTTATTAAATGTACAAAGAGGAAGATAATTTGATTATGCTAGGGTAACAGAACCAACCATTGATTTAGTTGTGAAAAAAACCCTACGAAATCTTGATGAGAGAAAGTCTCAAGAAAATGATTAGAATCAAAACCCTAGATTAAATAAATGGAATATTGAGATCATTTTTATTTTGAAAAATGATAAATAAGGAATATTAGAGGAGGCCACCACCTTTACCATTCTTAATAATTTATTTGATGACCAATTATAAGAAACATGAAGTTAGGGTGAAGGTATATTGGTTTGGGATGAAGGGAGGTGAAAGAGATTTTGGGAGGTGAGGATTATAGTTGAAATGAGGGTAAATATCAATCCATTAGAATTCTAGGGTTTAAAATTTGAAATAAGAATAAAAAACTACCCCTAATAATTAAAAAAACATAGTGTCATTGGGTACTCAATCCAGGTTCATTGGGTAGTTGGTGGTGCTGATAGTGGTGTTATTTCTTTACTACTACCATAAGGTACCCAAAACTAGTCCACCTAATGCCCAGTGCTATCCAACACCTGGGGTACCTCCTATCCTCCTTTCCTTATCCCCCCAAATACTCATAACTCATATTCAAGTCATAATTACACATGAAAATAGATAGGACCAAAATTAATGGGAAAAAATAACCCAAGAAGGTCAGGGCCTTTACAACCTCCACGTTATCAAATTTATTGTAACACCCTGACCCCTATAGAATGAAGTCGGTGCACTAATTATTATATTGTAATGGTTAGAAGTAATGAAAATCCTAAAGGAATGATCAGTTTAGTAGTCTTGAAGAAGCTAGATACATGGATGTTACTCAAATTACATTGGAAAAGTTTGCAAAATACAATACATAAAGAAAACAAAAAGATGCATCCACAAGAACTCAATAAATGATCTCTTCATTATCACCTGTTGAAAGTAAAAAATGAAAGGGGTGAGTTCAAACACTTAGTAAGGGTTAAAAATGGACGAATCATGAATCAATAATAACTGAATTGTAAACAATTTTACATAATCAATATGTCATGGTGAATAAATGAAAAACTTGCACCATTAATAAACTAAGAATAAAACTACATCCATAGATTTTGTCATAGTGAAAAACTCATGGATAGTAATAACTGATAATGAATAAAGATAATTCTTATTAATTGGATTTCATGTATCTGGAACATGGTACCATAATACAGTAAAAATGCTTTAGTTCTGTGGGTAGAAACCCATCTGATTTTTGTAAACAAACTCGAAGGGTTTGTCACTAACTGATTTGTCTCATGAGATCTACCGATGCATCGAGGGGATATAGAGGTCCCCACACTCCACTTAATATCCAAATAATTCTTTATAAATTTATTCAATACAATATAAATATTCCTTTTTAATATCCGTATAGAGTAGAGTATACAGATTCATAAATATTTCCATAATTAAAATAACTTTCCAAAAACACATCGTATGTAAAATGGAATACGATTTAGAAAACAAACATATCCATGAAATGAGAATATGTATATTTAATATAAATATAATTTCAAATGAAAATTGTTATCAAATGGGCAATAGGTACACCACATAAGGATTATTATGTGCACAATACAAATTTAGTCACAACGAAAAGGTAGTTGAGACAAAGTCCCTTACCACAATGTAATCAGTCGAATCATATGACCAGAACATAATGAACATCAAATGAATCATTGAATAACATGAATATAAAGATAATAATGTTATTATATATCAAATTTCAGTAAAAATATACCACATACAAGAAATAAGTGGCGAACAATTTAAATCTCATAGAAATGAAAGTGAGATGAGAAACCCCTTACCTTTTGCTCGAGTGTGTTCTTTGTTTATTTTAATGAACTGAATAATAAAATTTATCTTCATTAATTAATAACTCTATAACCTCCTATACATGTAATTTATTTTTTATAACCTTATTATGTTCATTCATGGCCCTTTTATGGGTTTAAGCGGTTCAATTTTCTTGTTTTGGAAGCATTTTCTTCCTTGGTTTTCATGATTCGTTTACTTGTTTTCATGAATGGAAGTCCATTTGAAATGTGTTTAAACATCCAGAATTTCTAATATATCTTATTAATTAAATTTAGGATATATAAATGATCTTATAATTATTTTGGGTTATATACCATGATGGTGATTCATTAGTTAAAAGTTTATTTCAAATATTCAGATTAACTTAGTCGTTTTGTTCCTAATGAACTTGTTTTGTATTATTATTTTATATTGTGAGTCTCTAAGTATTAAAAAATATTAATGAGATGAAATACATATATTCGTATCTGGTTCAACCATTAAAATGGTTTCATGACCTGTAATGAACGATAAAGTGAAGAACAAATCTCTACCGTCCACAAAGGTTATAAATTGGAACCTCATGGACGTTGATTTCGTTTATAAAAATAAAAAGGGGGAGTAAGAATATTGATGATGGTTATTCCATTAAAATGATATAATTTCATTATATAGATGATACTAGAGTTTATCATGGTCATTTTTATGGAGGAGGTGAGGAGGAAAAAATAAAAGAGATGAACTTGAAAATAAAAGAAAAGTTGAGAGATCCCTTATGAAAATTCGGCAGCCTAACGGTGTCGCTTAAAATTTCATAAAATGAATTGATGAGAAAAAAAGGGTATCTCATCATATTGAAATAAAAATTAGAGTAATAATAATACATAAAATCAAACCCCAGCATATGAGAATGTAAATTCAAATAGATAACATAAAATAAGTGTCGACTAAAAGAAGAGAATGAAGGATTCCCTTACCTTATAGAGTAACTCCTAGATCATAAATGATGGGACCTTGGGGGATTAAGGACGCCTTGGGAGAACACCTAGAGAGGTAAAACCACCAGATCATCGAGGATGAGGTATTTGTAATGAAAGAAAAAGAATGGATGAGTAGGTATTTATAGAAAAAGAGAGGTAGTTTTTTAATAATTTCAAAGGGGCACCTCATTAGTGGTTTTTTCCAAAACATAGAAGTGGAAAATTTGTGTTTAATGGCTTGGTTTTGACTCTCTCCTAAATAACCAAGTGTTTTTTCAAAGGAACATAATGCTTTATGAAATATAGGATATGAAAAGAATGTATTTAATAGAATAATGCCATAAAATATTTGGGGTGTTATATTATTCTCTCCTTTAGAAATTTCATCCTTGAAATTTTATGTATAAAACCCACCAAAAAGATGTGGGTGGTTCTTCTTCATGAAATCCCATAGTTCCCATATTTCCTCCTCCATATTCTAGTTTTTTCAAAGAACCATTACTATATAAGTCGTCCGATTTCTCAATACCTACACCCTTGTGTCAATAATCCCTATAGGATCCTCAAAGTATGATAAATCAAGTTCCAGTTCTATTTCTTCTTAGGTGAGTACATGTATTGGGTCTGGCATGTATTTTTTCAACAATGACACATGGAAAACGTCATGGACTTTGTAGAGACTTAGCGGCATTGCTAATCGGTAAGTTACAGCTCCGATTCATTCCAAAATTTCAAATGGTCCAACGTACCTAGGGCTCAGTTTTCCTTTCTTACCGAACCTTAAGACACCCTTTCATGGAGATACTTTTAGAAATACATGATATCCCACTTGGAATTCTAAATCCTTCCTCCGTTTTTCAGCATAACACTCCCACCTACTTTGGGATGATTTAATATGGGCTTGTATTGTCTTCACCTTTTTCGTGGTCTCTTCAATAAGTTCTCGGCCTATAAGTTTCCTCTCACCAAATTTATCCCAACAATTTGGAGTTTGACATCTCTTTCCATATAATTCTTCATATGGATCCATTTGAATAATAGAATGGAAACTATTACTGTATGAAAATTCCACCAAAGGAAAGTATTGATCCCACATACCTTGGAAGTCAAGAGAGAATGACCTCAGCATATCTTCTATAGTTTGAATAGTATTTTTATGTGTGAGATTGGTTAGCGGGTTAGCCAGTCAGGCGAAATTCTGAATGAAACACCGATAGTAACCTGCTAAGCCAATAAAACTACGTACCTCGGTTATGTTTGTTGGCATATGACAATCTTGGATTTCCTTTTTCTTAGAAGGATCAACTAGTATTCTGTCCTTAGATACAATATGACCTAGAAAATAAACTGATTGGAGCCAAAATTTTCCCTTGATAAACTTCCCATACAATTCATTTATTCTAAGAGTTTTTAGAATAATCCACAAGTGATCATCATGGTCTTCATAGATTTTTGAGTATACCAAGATATCATCAATTAATACCACAAAAAAGTTATCAAGATATTACTTGAAAAAACTATTCTTTAAATCCATGAAAATAGATGGTGCATTCATCAGTCCAAAAGGCATCACTGTAAACTCGTAATGCCCATACCTAGTTCGAAATGTTTTCTTCGGAATATCTTCCTTCCTCACACGTAGTTGATGATATCTGGATCGATGGTCGATCTTTGAAAAGTATTGATCTCCATGAAGTTAATCAAATAAATCATCAATCCGGGGAAGATGATACTTATTATTTATTATAATAGTATTGATTTCCCTATAATCAATGCATAACCTCATGGATCCATCTTTCTTTTTGACAAACAACACTGGGGATCCCCATGGAGAAACACTAGGTCGAATAAATCCTTTGTCACTCAACTCCTCTAGTTGTTTCTTTATCTCCACTAAATCCACAGTGGAAATTCTATAGGGGGTATTTGAAATAGGTCTTGAACTAGGAATTAAGTCAATGAAAAACTCAATTTCCTACTCTGGAGGATGTCCAGGTAAATCCTCTAGAAACACATCAATGTATTCTTTCACTATATGCACAAATTCAATTTGAATATTTCTTTCCCCACCCATAGATATTGGGTTCTCTTCCTCTCCAAGAATTGCATTCAATAGAGCTACTGGGGGTGGGTCTAGTTAAGAATCAGATGGCGAGGTCTCTCCTCTAGAGATAAGAGATTCTACACCATTTTCAAAAATTGTAACTTCCTTTTTCTTTTAATAAATATTCTCATCATAATTTGACATCCAATACATACTGAGAATTATATCAAATTCAGTCATTGATATGATGATAAGGTTATTAACTAAATCACGTTTATGGTTCACAAGGGGGACTAGTCGAGATGCCTTTGTTGCAATGATGCATCCCCTAGGTGTTTTGACTGATAACTCCTTTATTAAATAAAATTTGACATCTCTAATATTCTTGGAAAACTGGGAAGATATAAATGAATACGATGATCCAGAATCAAATAAAGTGTTGTCTAATTTTGAGGAAACAATTAAAGTACCTACCACCAAACCATTAGGAACTTCAACTTCTGCGGTTGTCATCGCATAAGCTCCCCCTTTCTCTCTTGGATTTTTCTGAGGCATGTTTTGTAACAACCCAAACTTTTTGTTTCCTAAATTTGTGTGTTGTTTTATTTTATACTCAACAATACTATATTCTTTAATTAATGAAGTGGTTATAATTAAAATGAGACGGTTGGGTTTCAACTGTTATATGACCGTTGGTCAATATGTCCGTTGGAAACTATAATCTTAATGTTGTGTTTTTATAAATACGGTTATCTTGGTTAATTAATACAGAAAGAAGATTGAATGGCCTCATCCAGTAGACTCGATCCATGTGAAGCCCATATGTCGGATCTTGGGAAGGAGGTAGCATCACTGGGATTTGCTCTGGATCAAGCCCAAGCTGAAATTCAACGTATGAAGCTTGGATGGAATCGCCTAAGGGAGAAGTTCAAGCTGATAGAAATCACCACTCGGGAAATGTTGTCTGAGCCACACCAAGATTCTATCATCATAGCACACCTTATACTTAGGTCCTATGCTGGTGTTATAAGGGGCTATGTAATGAGACCATAGCTGCTTTGTGTAATCCATTTATATAAATAAATTTTTATTTATTATTATGGCCAAGTGTGTGAATTTAAAATATCCAGATAAATATAGGATGTGTATTATTGATGAATTTAGGAAAAAAAGTGTATTTTAAAATATTTTTTATTCATTAAATAATTAATAATGTGAATTGATTTTAAAGAAATGGTCTTCTATAGTTTTGTTCAGTAAGAAATTTAGAGTCTAATAAGATCAACTTGGTTTTTAGTGAATAGTAAAGTAGGAATAGTAACATACCCATATGAATAGTAATGAATAGTTATGAATAGTAATTCGATAGAAAAAATAGAAACTTCACCCATGAATGTATAAATACATTTTAGACATCTTAAAAGTGAAAAAAAATGATCATAGTTTAAGTTTTGGTATTTTTGTTTGTCAAAAATATTTTATTTAAAATTTTATAATTAATTTAATAATTTAAAATGGAAATTTATTTTCATAAAATTTAATCATAAATTGTTACTTTATTGTCTTATATTTATACGATAATTTTATGGGACCTTGATTACTCTTTTAAGGTGTTACAAAAGGGGTTGTAGTTTTAAAGTGGTATTTTTGGAAGAAATAATGATTTTATTTAAAAATTAAATTAAAACTATTTAGAAAATTATTTTCATAAAATGGAATTCATTTTTGAATTCAGATCATCGATATTAGGTTACGGTGAATTTTATGGATTTTCCTGAAACAGTTGAATTTTCGGTGAATAGTAAAAATGCTGTTTTGAGTTTTGGGTGTTTAATTACATAATTATTGATGTAATAATGATGTAAGATTTATGGTAGACTTATGAATAGAGATATATGATATGAGGTGTCCCAAGTGGCCAATACCATGGGCAAATACAATGGGAAAGCCCATGGTTTTGCAAATACCACCGATTAGGTGTCCCTTGGAAATTAATAATTTATTCACTCACTTTCCTATAAATACCAAGCCTTTTTCCTCACTCATTTAATTCCAAAATCATTCTCAACAAATTTCTGATCTCCTTACCTCCCAAGGAGTCCTCCCAAGGTTCGTTCAAGCCTCCCAAGGTCCTGACCTTCAAGCTTTTGAAGTTACTCTTCAAGGTAAGGGATTCTTTCACCCTCCTCTTTTTAAGTCATGATTTCTTTTATGTTGTGTCTTATATTTTTAATATCTTTATTTTGAGGTTATGTTCTTATATTTTCTCGTTACTATCCTTTTCATTTCTATTTTTTTAGATACCCTTTCTGCTCTCATCAATTTCTTTTCGGAATTTTAAGTGATGCTGTTAGCTAGGCTGCAGAATTTTTCGTAAAAGAAATCACACTTTCTATTTCCTTTCAAGTTTTCTTTTCATGTGGTGTGTCATTAAAATGTCCACACCGTGATCTTATTTCTTTTTATTCTGTCCCTATACTGCAAAATTATCCATTTATGGATGGTATACCCTTGTCCCCACTCTTTTTATTATTTTATAAAACCATGTTATATAGTTGTCATGCTGCACAAATTTCGTCTCAAAATTTCTATCTCTTTCTCTCAAGAAATTATCTTGTTTTATTTATGTGAATACCCAGACCTATTTCGTTTCTATGGGTGTTCATAAATATATAAATATGATATATTTTATTCTATAATTGACATACTTATAACCTGTACTCCCTTTCCATGGGTTATAAATGATATAATGATCTTATTTTTAAGCTCTTTTTAAACGTCACGATTTTGACATGAAACCCATTTCTTTGATTCCATTTGGGTTATTTATGAAATGTTTGATTATGATCTATGTGTATCACATGAAAGTAAAGCTATATTAAGGTTTCACCCTGATATCTCTCCAATTTATTGGGTAAAGAATTAATCTCTAGAGATGACAAGTTTCCAAATACCTTGGTGAATAACCCTGGTAATTTTTATGAAACCTTGGGGTTAAACCTTGGTGATATGTTCATGAATGTCTAAATGAAATGTTTTAGCCACATATTCAATTTATTATTCAAGTTATTTTTATTATGATATTTTTATTCTTCCATTTCTCGTGCCTTTATGACTTTTATCATGTTCTTATTAATATTTCTCAAGATCACATGTCAACTGTATCACTTATTTTTCTTATTGAGCCTTTTGCTCACCCTTTACTTTGATGTATGTATCCAGGTTATGAGATGCAGTAATTGTAATTAGGAAGAACTTATGATGAATCCTTACAAGTGGTTTAGAAGAATTTTTTATGTTGTATTCAAGTTTTATTGTTCCTAATTTTCAAGACACTAGACTTTATAGATCTTCTGTATGTAAATTGAAATGTAAAGTAATGTAAAAAAAGGCGGGATGCCATAGTTGGTATCAGAGGATAGTTTAGTTATTTATAGAAATTAGGCTATGAAAACTTTCAGAAGAATCATATAGAAAATATTAAATATAGTAAAACTTCTTGGTATTTTGGTGAGTATTAAGTAAGTGGTTTATCAAGCAAATACATCCCTGTATGGATACGAGCAGGTAGAGGAGGATCTAGCACAGAGGTACCTAGGAGTGAAAACTCCAACAAGGAGTTTCGGGCTTGACCTGGGGTATCTTGGTACACGACAACGGGCCTTGCTGCACTCTTAGTAATGACACTCCTGGGGGATATGTTTGGTTAATCATTAGATTTTTATGAATCATTATGAAGGATTTATAGAGAAATGTAATTGTTTAAAGAAGTTTTAAGCCATAAATCCTTTATAGTTAAAATATTAGTAAATGAAATAAGTTTCTCATTAAGGTTTTATTCTTTTAGAAATGGCATGAAATAGGAGGAACCGTGTAAATGGTGACCACAATGGACCATGTGCTGGCGGCCCTCTGATGGAAGACGGAATGGAAACAATCATGCGAATGATGA
Source organism: Viscum album (assembly GCA_963277665.1). NCBI lineage: Eukaryota > Viridiplantae > Streptophyta > Magnoliopsida > Santalales > Viscaceae > Viscum > Viscum album. The sequence goes on along the minus strand of OY728143.1, from coordinate 1,662,546,171 downwards.
ACCAAATGACTCAAGTTATGGGAAATAGCATGAATCAAGCTGAGAGACCAATCTCATCGTGAAGGGAAAAACATTCTATTGAGTCCTTTATGTGTCGACAACCACCAACCTTCAGTGGATCGACTGACCCACTGATTGCTGAGTAGTGGATCAGCTCAATCGAGAAGATCTTTTCTATGCTCCACTATTCAGAGCAAGATAAGGTCACCCTAGTTTTCTATCTCTTAGAAGGAGAATCTAATGAGTGGTGGGACCTGATTAAAAACAAGAGTAAAAGAGTGGAGGTTGAATCTATGGAGTGGGAAGAGTTCAGAGGGATTTTCTTCAGTAATTATTTCCCTTGATCCATGATAACAAGAATGGAGAAGGAGTTTCTCGAGCTGAAGTAGAAGGAGAATAAATCTGTCAGAAGCTATGAGATGAACTTCACCAGACTTTCATGATATACCTCTAGATTTTTCATGGATCCAAATGGTAAGGTTGATAGATTCTTCGGTGGACTGAGACCTCATCTACGGAAGAATCTAGCCAACCGTGATTATGACTGCTATGAGGAGATTGTGCGAAGTGCAATGAAAGTCGAACTGGAGTTTGGTGAGATGCAGTTGTCTCATAAATCCAGTGACAAAAAGAGATCAATGGAGACAAGATTATGGAGGAGCTTTGATCAAGGAAGAGGAAGAAAGAAATTACAACGTCCCACGTGTAATAAATATGGGAAGAAGCATTCGGGGAACTTTATGCTCGGGAGCGGGAAATGCTACAAGTGTGGAAGAGATGGCTATATTGTGAGGAATTGTCGTAGTGAGGTGAAACCTAAAATTCCAATCATTAAAAACAAGGGGAAGATGGTGCTGGCCCTACCTGATGTCCAGTGCTTTAAGTGTGGACAAATTGGTCACTTTTCCAATCACTGTCCAAATCCGAGTGCAGTGGAGGGGAACCACCATCAGCCTTAGCAAAGGCCAAGGGAGAAAGTTTTTGCTTTTGCTATCACGATAACTAAAGTTGAAGCACCAAATGATGTGGTAGCAGGTACTCATGTTGTTCTCTGAAATCTAGTAAGTACTTTGTTTGATTCTGGTTCTACACATTCATTTATTTCCTCTACGTTTTCAAGGAATTTAGAATCAACTCCCGATTTTCTAAAAGTAGAGTTATCAGTCAAGACTCTTGGTCAGATTATCCAAGAATCATCAGTGTTTAGAAACTCTAGTATTTAATTTGGTGAGAACAATATTATCGCAAATCTAGTAGTCATTCCCATGCTGGAATTCGACATTATACTAGGGATGGACTGGCTCTCAAAGTATAATGCTAAGATCAAATGCAGAAGTAAGGATATATCAGTAGTCTTGAATGGAAAACCTACATTTATCTTCCAAGGAGAGATATCTCAACCTAATATTTGTTTAGAAGAACCTCCTATATCCTTATTTATGGAATTGATCGGTGAAGAAGAATAAGGAAATGAGAGTTTGAGGATAGAAAATGTACCCATCATCCAGGAATACATTGATGTATTTCCTAAGGAGTTGCATGGACCTCCCCCGGAAAGGGAGGTAGATTTCTCTATTGAACTCATACCTGGATCTCATCCAATATCAAAGACCCCGTATAGGATGGAAAATGTGGAGCTGTAGGAATTAAATAAACAACTCCAAGATCTTTTAGAGAAGGGGTTTATCCGCCCAAGTGTGTCTCCTTGGGGAGCACATGTTCTCTTTGTGAAGAAGAAGGATGGATCGATGCGGATATGCATTGATTATAGAGAACTGAATGGGATCACAATAAAGAACAAATACCTTCTACCAAGAATTGGTGAATTATTTGACCAACTTCGTAGGGATCAATTCTTCTATAAGATTGATCTTCAATCCGGTTATCATCAATTGAGGGTGAAGAAAGAATATATTCTAAAAACTGCCTTCCGGTCAAGATATGGGCATTATGAGTTTGTTTTTATGCCTTTTGGATTGACTAATGCGCCTGCTATTTTTATCGATTTGATAAATAGAGTCTTTAAATACTACCTTGATAAATTTGTGATAGTTTTTATTGATGATATTCTGATATATTCCAAAAGTCGTGAGGAGCATGAGAATCATATAAGGGTTATTTTGCAAACTCCGTAGAGGGAGAGGCTTTTTGGAAAGTTCAGTAAATGTGAATTCTAGTTACAACAAGTTTCTTTCTTAGGGAACATTGTTACCAATGAAGGAATCACAGTTGACCCTGCAAAGACAAAAGTTGTAGAGAAGTGGCCTCAACCTACAACAATAATTGAGATTCGTAGTTTCCTTGTATTAGCAGGATATTATTGGAGGTTTGTGAAAAACTATTCATGACTTTCTAATCCATTAACCAAGTTAACTCGAAAAGGGGTAAAGTTTATCTGGAAAACGGAGTGTGAGGAAAGTTTCCAAGATCTGAAGAAGATATTGGTTACTGTACCTCTGTTAACTCTTCCCTCAAGTGGAGAAGGATTCGTTATTTTTAGTGATGCATCTCTAAAAGGGCTTGGGTGCATCCTCATGAAAAATGACAAGGTCATTTATTATGCATCTCGACAGTTGAAGACTCATGAGAAAAACTATCCTACGCATGATCTAGAGCTGGCCGCAGTTGTTTTTTCTCTAAAGATATGGAGGCACTAACTTTATGTGGAGAAATGTTATATATACACAAAACATCAAAGTTTGAAGTATATTTTTACAAAAAAGGAATTTAACATGAGACAAAGGAGATGTTTGGAACTTATTAAAGACTATGATTGTTCAATTCATTAACATCTCAGAAGAGCAAACAAAGTCATTGATGCATTAAGCAGGAAAGACCCAGTTGTTCTGTCCATGATGAGGAATCAAATAGATCCTTTGATCAATGACCTAGTAAAGTTGGACATGGGAATTATAAGGGAAGGGACATCATCAACCCTAACCCAAATTATTTCTCAACCGTCACTACTAGAGAGGATTGAAAAGGCTCAAAAAAAAGATTCTTTGTTACATAAGAAGTTTGAGGCTGTGAAGGATGGGAAGTTTCCTGAGTTCAATACTGATCAAGAAGGTGTACTAAAATTTCATACAAGACTATGTGTTCCGTCTATTCTGGAAATAAAGAAGGAGCTGATGGATGAAGCTCATAGCTCTACTTTCTCTATACATCATGGTAGCACGAAAATGTATAGGGACCTTCGTGATCACTATTGGTGGGATAGTATGAAAAGGGAGATTACTGACTACATGTCAAGGTGCTTGGTATGTCAGCAAGTGAAGGTGGAGCGACAAATTTTTAAAGGGGCATTGCAACCACTACCCATACCATCATGGAAGTGGGACAATATCATTATGGACTTCGTCACTGGTCTCCAAAGAACATCCAAAGGAAATAATGCAATATGGGTTTTTGTGGACCGTCTCACTAAGACTGCCCATTTTATCTCCATTCGAGAATATTTCTCTCTTGATCAACTTGCCAGTATTTATGTTAAGGAAGTGGTAAGTGTAACACCCCAAGCTTCCACGGTACGATTCTCTTTCAATAACGCAATAGCTTGCATTGTACGCAAGTTCGAGATTCTAACACACCGCGACCAATCAAAGTAGCCGTAATGAATAGTAATACCCACCTTTTGAAATTATATAAATTTTATATTTCAAAATGGAATTCATTTTTTGATTTGTAATATCGAAATTAGCCTATGTTGAATTTTTGGTATTTTTCTGAGAACATCCAATTTTCGATGAATAGTGAAAAATACTTAAAAACAACATTTTTAATCAAAATAATTTATAGTGATAAATTATACTATTTAGTGATTTTAAAGTATAATTAGAATATATTTTTACCTTTTTATCCAATGGTGGTCATTATAATTAATTTCACTTTGAAATTTGACATAAACAATTGTCAATCTTTTGATTGATATTCTTTCTTAAAAACACGCTATTTGTTTTGACAACAGGAATTAATTATTAAATTAATTAATGCAACTTATATGTTTTGAATTTTTTAAAATATACATCATATTTTAATTCAGAATATCAAATATATCTTAGGGTAAATGTTTGGTATTTTTCTGAAAAACTTCAATTTTTGATGAATAGTGAAACCACTAAGTGGTAGTTAAAAAACTGATTTTTCGTTTAAATGAAACTTTACCACTTCTGTGATTTGATTTTCAAAAATCCGACATAAATGGTTGTCATTAAGAAGTAAAATGTGGTTCAATGAGATGAAAATAATTTTTGGTGAATAGTAACTTTTAAGTTTTATTAATCGCGATTAAAGGTAATTAGTGTAATTTAAGGTAAATATAATGTTATAATAATATGAAATTACCTTTACACTTGTCCTACCCTTATTGTAGGTGTCATGTCCGACCAAGAAAATCAATTGGTCAACTTGGGGACCCCATGGAGCCACTTGGGTAAGAAAATGACATTAATAACTTTTTATTTAAAGTAAAAATAAAATTGTCACAAACAAGTGTTGTTTTACTAAAACAATTATTACATGGGGTTATATAAGTTAACTTTTAGACTATAAATATTCATTGGAAAGATAAAAATATTTCCTACATCATGATTTTTTTATAATTTTTAGACATTAAATAAATTAAATTTTTCATGACACCAGGATGATGTAGTGATTACCTCATTAATTAACGATTTAAATAAAATGAAAAGATAATGTAAAATATAAGACTTACACTTGTCAAAAACCTATTGGATGAGTAGATTTAGAACCATTATCACCTTATCCTAGAAATATATAATTTTGGGACCTTTTAAATCCGAAAAGCACTTCATAATATTGTAACATTTCATGACTTTCCAAGAGTGTCCATCATCTCCTCTTATAAAAGGCCCCCACCTCTACCACCTTATTCACACCTTCAAGCCATTGGGATCGGCCAAGCTCTACCCAAATACTCTCCCAACTTCCCTCTATTACTCCTAGAAGCCTCACTTTGGGCAGAAGTCTTTCCAAGGAAGCCTTTGGCTCAAATCAAAAAGAGTTACCCGATTTTAAAGGTAATCTCTTCACTTGGGTTCTTTTGTTTTATTTTGCTTCTCCAACCCCCTGAACTCTTTTTATTCCTATATTTTGTAACAAAAACAGTATCTTAAATATACTTGGATGTTGTTATGATATGGATTTGATTTAAAATTACACACACCTCCGTCTAATGGTTAAAGAACATACTGTTTCTGTGGTTGGTGAATTACTGCCTGACAAAACGATGATTGTTCAATCTTCTTTTAACACCTTTCATGGTTGACATTAATATGTCACTATATTTATATATGATATATATTATATTTATGTTTTCCTTATTATTATTTATTTTTCATTTATTCCATACCTTTATGGTTTCCATTATGTGTAAACACGATATCTTCATTTTAGGAAATGTGGACTACCACCCCCTCAAAGTGATTTGAATCGTTAATGCCATATGTGGGATGTATAAATGATGGAGTAAATGATATTATATATTATATTATACTGTAATTATAATATAATTTTATATCATTAGTATTTCATTCCATTAAATACGAAATATAAATGAAAGTAGCGTTCATGTGTACGTACAGCTTACCGTCTCCATGAACGGTGCATTTCATTTCTTACCTCTAAATGTTATGTATTATTATATATGAATGTATGTACTGGATATATATGATTTATATGATATCTAAATCATGAATATAATTCTGGATATAATGGATATTTTACCACATGAACAACTTGTAATTATAAGAAGTTTATTTTTGACTCAAGTACCAAAGATCGACAAAACGACCGTTATTAACATAAATAATTACATAATGTTAATAACATGGTAATAAGTGATTTAAAATTAATAATGAACTTGAAAAAGGTTCTTAAGCAAGTATAAATTAACTCTAGTTTATTATTCAGGAGGTTAAATAACGATCGAGTCAAGTCAGACACGAGGTAAGGGACTTCATCTCAATCTCCTTTCATTGAGGCATAATTTGTTTTATACACAACTTTCTTTTATACGGTGTATAAACCCCTTTGACTTTTACATTTATTCAAAAGGAATATTTTATACAAAGAATTTTTACTAAACAACAAAAGGAATTTTTTGTCTTACGTACGCGGTGACGACAACTTCTCCACCGCCGTGACCGTTATTTGAGTTTCGGCTTCCTTTACAAGCCATAACATTTTTTAATGAAAAATAAATACCAAGTTTTACTTTCCTTTTATTTTGGTATTGAAAATGGTTTTATTATATCAATGCGTTGTATTGATATCTTGTGATTTAAATGTGGAAATGTTATGTTTCCTTTATGCATGTGTTATGTGATACGATTATGTTATGGTTTATGATATGTTTAAACCTTTTCATATAAGGAATGAATTGGACTTAGTAAGTGACGAGTGGAGCCCGCTATAGCTTCTCGATGCATCGGTAGGTATCATGAGACAAACTAGTGTCTTGGCATGATACCTTGACAAAATATTATTGGTAGTCTTGGTACGAGACCTTGGATACGTGGTTATGATAGTCTGGCATTATGCCTTCCATCATTATGAAAGTGGTTATTGATGTTGCATGTGATTATTGGACTAGTAGAATATCCATGTGAATAAGTAAATGGAATTATTTCATTTTAATTTTTCCATTTTATGCTGAAGTTCAAGTTTAAAGGATTTTGTTTTAGTTATACATTTCTTTAAATGTTTATGTTTATTTATGAAAGTTTCCGCTATATAGTTATCCTTACTGAGCATCTGAGCTCACCCCTTTCAATGTTTTAATTTTTCCAGGATGTGAAGAAGTATTTTATGAATGACTTGTAGGGATAGTATGAGGGGATATGAATACAATATGTTGTTGTAGTTTTGTTTTACTTTATGATGTAATGTAACATTTATGAATGTATCTACTGTTTCCAAGGCTACTAAAATAATCGGCCTTTCAAGACTTGATCTTTTATGATCATGCCAATGTTACATAATAATGCACCGATTCTGGGTAACCGGGGTTGGGGAGTTATAGTTGGTATCAGAGGCATTTTAGTACTAACCTTGGAAGCTAGATTTAGATAAACTCTGATTAGAGCACATAGCCCTAAGATAAATTTGAGGATTAGTATAGAAGAACTTCCTAGAATTTTGGTATTATAGAGATTTTGTGAGTTTTCCAAGCAATACATCCCTGTTTGGATACGAGCAGGTAGAGGCGGCTCTGGAACAGATGTACCTAGGGGTAAAACCCGAAAAAACCGCTTTGAACTTGACTCGAACGGGAACTAGTGCATGAAAATGGGACTTGTTGCACTCTTGGTTACGACACTCCTGGGGGATATGCTTAATATAATTCTCATTTTCTTTAATAACCACTATGAAGTGTTTATGGGTATATACTTCCTCAAAGAAAACATTTTTATGATTATGGATTATATCCATAAACTGTTCAATTTATGTGAAGTGTTTTACAAGTATGGAATTATGTATTTTGATTCATAAATTGATCTAGTTTATGCCATTGTTTATTAATGGTGCCTAGTGGAAGGAATGGAAACCGTATCAATGAATGCACTCTATGTAGGGATTTCCCTCCTGCTTAAGATAATTATAGTGGAGTTGGTGATACAACTGGTGTTGATCAGCTTATCACTATACTGGGACAACTCAGTCAGGTTATGAATAATAACCTTACTCGTATGGAGATCCCTGATCCGCAACATGGAGGATCAATGTTAGACCACTTAATGAGGCAACAACCACAAAAATTCAATGGGAGTACAAATCCCTTAGTAGCTGAGAAATGGATAAATTCCTTAGAGAAAATATTCCATGCCTTAGGGGGTAGTGAAAGGGAAAAGGTTATCATGGCAGTTTACCGCCTCACTGGAGATGCTGATCAATGGTGGTCATTGATTTAAAATACAAAGGAAGATGAAAAAGTATCAAGTATGGAATCGAGAGAGTTCAGAGAGCTATTCTTAGAAAAATACTTTCCTCATGACCATCGAGCAGATATGGAAAGGCAATTTCTGAGTCTGAGACAAAAGGAGGATGAGAATGTCATAAAGTATCAGTCTAACTTTACAAGGTTAGAGAGATATGTTGCAGATTATATACGTAACCCAAGAAGTAAGATTGATCGTTTCTTTGATGGGTTAAAACCATTTCTCTATCGAGCTTTAGTATCACAATCTTTCTCAACTTACGAATATATACTCTCGTGTTCTATCAAGACAGAAAAGGAATTATCTAAATCTTATGACAATAAAGTAAAGCAAGAGAAGAAGAGAACGATGGAACAATAGACAAACAAAGGGAAAAAGGGAAAGAAGGATTTCCCATTATGTGATAATTGTGGGAAGAATCACCGCGGTACTTGCCTAAAAGGAATGGTTGTTTGTTATAAATGTAGAGAAAAAGGTCATCGGGCTCGTGATTGTAAGGGAAAGAAATAGGCTATCAATTTTGAATGCTATAATTTTAAGGAAATGGGGAATTATGCAAATGAATTTCCTATGAGTCATGGAAACGTACCTAAGAAAAGGCCAAGGGATCAAGGCCAATCTTATGTTGTTACTACGGTTGAAGAGGAATAATTAATGTATTGGTGCTTTTGGACTCAAGGATTATATTCTGGTTATAAGAATAATGTGATATATATATAAGGATTGTACTGCAGTACTTGTTGTTTTCATTAAGGTTTTAATATTATTAAGGTAATCATATTTTTAGTATGTGACAAAAAGAGAAACTTTACTTTGTTTGGGGAATCTGATTTTACAATTGATTTTGGAATTTAGAGACCTTTTAGAGAAAGTCTGGATAGAGGTATTTTGGATAACTATAAAGGTTGAAATGGATTAAGTTGAACTTTTGATAGTTTTGTTTAAGGTTAAAACATTTCTGAAGATTATTTTTGGAATTTTATAATACTATAGTTTTAGGAAAAGGACAACCTGCAGGTCGGCGGATAACCCGTCGCGTCAGATAAAGCTGTAGGAATCGAACCCACAACCATAGTGCGACAGGCCTTCATTACCTACCACTAGCCTACAGGAAGTCCCTGGTTATTACAAAATAGTTTTCCTAATATAAATAGTATGTGTTAATATTTATAACCTTGTACGATTAGGATAAATATTATATTTTTGAGTTCTATTATCTTTTTGTGGGAAAGATGAGTTTGTGGTAGAAATTAGTTGAAGGTCGAAACTCTACTTGTCAAGTATATATATATATATTTACCTCTCTCTTATTCTATGAATAAATTAATTCTTAAACTTTAGGAAAGGGATATAAAAAAAATGTGTTATCCTAATACCTTATGTTTTGTAGAACTGATGATATTTTAAATCACCATAGATTGAAGGCTTTGAGGCCCTCAATTTTACACTTGTTTGTGATTGATGGCCTCAATCACTCCCTACAAATATTTAAGTTTTCCCTCCAATTATTTGTCCTTAATTTCCACCAATGTTCTCCTAATCGATATCATAATTTGGTGGTGAATTTTCCATTTCCCTTTCCCTCTTATTAAGGATAAATTTTATTGACCTTATTTCCGATGTGGGTTTTCCACAAAGGTATTTTCTATTTTCAACCTTTTATTTTTGAAGAACATTTCCAAATTGTGAGGACTCAATTTATTGAAGGAGGGGATAATGTAACACCCCAAGCTTTCACGGTACGATTCTCTTTCAATAACGCAATAGCTTGTATTGTACGCAAGTTCGAGATTCTAATACACCGCGACCAATCAAAGTAGCCGTTATGAATAATAATACCCACTTTTTGAAATTATATAAATTTTATATTTCAAAATGGACTTCATTTTTGGATTCGGAATATCAAAATTATCCTATGTTGAATTTTGGTATTTTTCTGAAAAACATCAAATTTTTATGAATAGTGAAACCACTAAGTGGTAGTTAAAAAACTGATTTTTCATTTAAATGAAACTTTACCACTTTTGTGATTTGATTTTCAAAAATCCTACATACATGGTTTTCATTAAGAATTAAAATTTGGTTCAATGAGATGAAAATAATTTTTGGTGAATAGTAACTTTTAAGTTTTCTTAATCGCGATTAAAGGTAATTAGTGTAATTTAAGGTAAATATAATGTTATAATAATATGAAATTACCTTTACACTTGTCCTACCCTTATTGGAGGAGTCATGGCTGACCAAGACAATCAATGGGTCAAATTTGGGACCCCATGGAGACACTTGGGTAAGAAAATGACATTAATAACTTTTTATTTAAAGTAAAAATAAAATTATCACAAACATGTGTTGTTTTACTAAAACAATTATTACATGGGGTTATATAGGTTAACTTTTCGACTATAAATATTAATTGGAAAGATAGGAAGATTTACTAAATTATGATATATTTTTTATAATTTTTAAACATTAAATAAATTAAATTTTATATGACACCATGATGATGCAGTGATTACCTCATTAACTAACGATTTAAATAAAATGAAACGATAATGTAAAATATAAGCCGTAAACTTGTCAAAAACCAATTAGATGATTATATTTATAACCCTTATCACCTTATACTATAAATATATAATTTTCGGACCTTTGAAATCTGAAAAGCACTTCATAATAATGTAACATTTCATGACTTTCCAAAAGTGCCCCTCCTCTCCTCTTATAAAAGGCCCCCACCTATACCACCTTATTCACACCTTCAAGCCATCTGGCTCGGCAAAACACTACCCAAATACTCTCCCAACTTCCCTCTATTACTCTTAGAAGCCTAACTTTGGTCATAAGTCTTCCCAAGGAAGCCTTTGGCTCAAATAAAAAAGAGTTACCCGATTTTAAAGGTAATGTCCTCACTTGGGTTCTTTTGTTTTATTTTGCTTCTCCAACCCCATAAACTCTTTTTATTCCTATCTTTTGTAACAACACCAGTATCTTCAATATAATAGGATTTTGTTATGAGATGGATTTTATTTACAATTACACACACCTCCGTCTAATGGTTAAAGAACATACTGTTTCTGTGGTTGGTGAATTACTGCCTCACGAAACGATGATTGTTCAATCTTCTTTGAACACCTTTCATGTTGGCCATTAAGATGTCACTCTATTTATATATAATATATATTATGTTTATTTTTTCCTTATTATTCTGTATTTTTCATTTATGGCATACCTTTATGGTTTCCATTACGGGTAAATGTGATATCTTCATTTTAGGAAGTGCATACTACCGCCCCCTTAAAGTGATTTGAATCGTTAATGCCATATGTGGGATGTATAAAGGATTGAGAAAATGATATTATATATGATATTATACAGGAATTATAATATACCTTTATATCATTATGATTTAATTCCATTAAATACTAAATAGAAATGAAAGTAATGTTCATGCGTACATACGGCTTACCGTCTCCATGAACAGTGCATTTCATTTCTTACCTCTAAATGTTATGTAATATTATAAATGAATGTATATACTGGATATATATGATATACATGATATCTACATAATGAATATAATTCTGTATATAATGGATATTTTACCACATGAACAACTTTTAATTATAAGAATTTTATTTTTGACTCAAGTACCAAAGATCGACAAAATGACCGTTATTAACTTAAATAATTAAATAATGCTAATAACATGGTAATAAGTGATATAAAAGGAATAATGAACTTAAAAAATGTTCTTAAGAAATTATAAATTAACTCTAGTTCATTATTCAGGAGGTTAAAGAACGATCGAGTCAAGTCGGACACGAGGTATGGGACTTCATCTCAATCTCCTTTCATTGAGGCATATTTTGTTTTATACACAACTTTATTTTATACAGTGTATAAACCCCTTTGACTTTTACATTTATTCAAAAGGAATATTTTATACAGAGCATTTTTACTAAAAAACAAAAGGAATGTTTTGTCTTACGTACGAGGCGACAACAACTTCTCCGCCGCCGTGACCGTTATTTGAGTTTCGACTTCCTCTACAAGCCATAACTTTTTTTAAATGAAAAATAAAAACCAAGTTTTACTTTTCTTTTATTTTGGTATTGAAAATGGTTTTATTATATCAATGTGTTGTATTGATATCTTTTGATTGAAATGTGGAAATGTTATGTTTCCTTTATGCATGTTTTATGTGATACGATTATGTTATGGTTTATGATATGTTTAAACCTTTTCATATAAGGAATGAATTGGACTTAGTAACTGACGGGTGGAGCCCGTTATAGCTCCTTGATGCATCGGTAGGTCTCATGAGACAAACTAGTGCCTTGGAATGAGGCCTTGACAAAATATTATTGATATTCTTGGCACGAGGCCTTGGATACGTGGTTATGATAGTCTGGCATTATGCCTTCCATCATTATGAAAGTGGTTATTGATGTTGCATGTGATTATTGGACTAGTAGAATATCCATGTGAATAAGTAAATGGAATTATTTCATTTTAATTTTTCCATATTATGCTGAAGTTCAAGTTTAAAGGATTTTGTTTTAGTTATACATTTCTTTAAATGTTTATGTTTATTTATGAAAGTTTCCGCTATATAGTTATCCTTACTGAGCATCTGAGCTCACCCCTTTCAATGTTTTAATTTTTCCAGGATGTGAAGAAGTATTTTATGAATGACTTGTAGGGATAGTATGAGGGGATATGAATACAATATGTTGTTGTAGTTTTGTTTTACTTTATGATGTAATGTAACATTTATGAATGTATCTACTGTTTCCAAGGCTACTAAACTAATCGGTCTTTCAAGACTTGATCTTTAGTGATCATGCCAATGTTACATAATAATGCACCGATTCTGGGTAACTGGGGTTGGGGCATTACAGTTGGTATCAGAGGCATTTTAGTACTAACCTTGGAAGCTAGATTTAGATAAACTCTGATTAGAGCACATATCCCTAAGATAGACTTTGAAGATTAGTATAGAAGAACTTCCTAGAATTTTGGTATTATAGAGATTTTGTGAGTTTTCCAAGCAATACATCCCTGTTTGGATACGAGCAGGTAGAGGCGGCTCTGGAACAGATGTACCTAGGGGTAAAACCCGAAAACACCGCTTTGAACTTGACTCGAATGGGAACTAGTGCATGAAAACGGGCCTTGTTGCACTCTTGGTTACGACACTCCCAGGGGATATGCTTAATATAATTATCATTTTCTTTACAAACCACTATGAAGTGTTTATGGGTATATAATTCCTCAAAGAAAACATTTTTATGATTATGGATTATATCCATAAACTGTTCAATTTATGTGAAGTGTTTTACAAGTATGGAATTATGTATTTTGATTCATAAATTGATCTAGTTTATGCCATTGTTTATTAATGGTGACTAGTGGAAGGAATGGAAATCGTATCAATGCACGCACTCCATGTAGGGATTTCCCTCCTGCTTAAGATAATTATAGTGGAGTTGGTGATACAACTGGTGTTGATCAGCTTATCACTATACTGCGACAACTCACTCAGGTTATGAATAATAACCTTACTCATATGGATATCCCTGATCCGCAACATGGAGGATCAATGTTAGGCCGCTTCATGAGGCAACAACCACCAAAATTCAATGGGAGTAAAAATCCCTTAGTAGCTGAGCAATGGATAAATTCCTTAGAGAAAATATTCCATGCCTTAGGGGGTAGTGAAAGGGAAAAGGTTATCATGGCAGTTTACCGCCTCACTGGAGATGTTGATCAATGGTGGTCATTGATTCAAAATAAAAAGGAAGATTAATAAGTATCAAGTATGGAATCGAGAGAGTTCAGAGAGCTATTCTTAGAAAAATACTTTCCTCGTGACCATCGAGCATATATGGAAAGGCAATTTCTGAGTCTGAGACAAAAGGAGGATGAGAATGTCATAAAGTATCAGTCTAACTTTACAAGGTTAGAGAGATATGCTGCAGATTATATACGTAACCCAAGAAGTAATATTGATCGTTTCTTTGATGGGTTAAAACCATTTCTCTATCGAGCTTTAGTATCACAATCGTTCTCAACTTACGAATATATACTCTCATGTTCTATCAAGATAGAAAAGGAATTCTCTAAATCTTATGACAATAAAGTAAAGCAAGAGAAGAAGAGAACGATGTAACAATAGACAAACAAAGGGAAAAAGGGAAAGAAGGATTTTCCATTATGTGATAATTGTGGGAAGAATCACCGCGGTACTTGCCTAAAAGGAATGGTTGTTTTTTATAAATGTAGAGAAAAAGGTCATCGGGCTCGTGATTGTAAGGGAAAGAAATAGGCTATCAATTTTGAATGCTATAATTGTAAGGAAATGGGGAATTATGCAAATGAATTTCCTATGCATTAGGGAAACGTACCTCAGAAAAGGCCAAGGGATCAAGGCCAATCTTATGTTGTTACTACGGTTGAAGAGGAATAATTAATGTATTGGTGCTTTTGGACTCAAGGATTATATTCTGGTTATAAGAATAATGTGATATATATATATAAGGATTGTACTGCAGTACTTGTTGTTTTCATTAAGGTTTTAATATTATTAAGGTAATCATATTTTTAGTATGTGACAATAAGAGAAACTTTACTTTGTTTGGGGAATCTGATTTTACAATTGATTTTGGAATTTAGAGACCTTTTAGAGAAAGTCTGGATAGAGGTATTTTGGATAACTATAAAGGTTGAAATGGATTAAGTTGAACTTTGGATAGTTTTGTTTAAGGTTAAAACATTTCTGAAGATTATTTTTGGAATATTATAATATTATAGTTTTAGGAAAAGGACAACCTGCAGGTCGGCGGATAACCCGTCGCGTCGGATAAAGCTGTAGGAATTGAACCCACAACCATAGTGCGACAGGCCTTCATTACCTACCACTAGCCTACAGGAAGTCCCTGGTTATTACAAAATATTTTTCCTAATCTAAATAGTATGTGTTAATATTTAGAACCTTGTACGATTAGGATAAATATAATATTTTTGAGTTCTATTATCTTTTTGTGGGAAAGATGAGTTTGTGGTAGAAATTAGTTGAAGGTCGAAACTATACTTGTCAAGTATATATATATATATACCTCTCTCTTATTCTATGAATAAATTAATTCTTAAACTTTAGGAAAGGGATATAAAAAAAATGTGTTATCCTAATACCTTATGTTTTGTAGAACTGATGATATTTTAAATCACCATAGATTGAAGGCTTTGAGGCCCTCAATTTTACACTTGTTTGTGATTGATGGCCTCAATCACTCCCTACAAATATTTAAGTTTTCCCTCCAATTATTTGTCCTTAATTTCCACCAATGTTCTCCTAATCGATATCATAATTTGGTGGTGAATTTTCCATTTCCTTTTCCCTCTTATTAAGGATAAATTTTATTGACCTTATTTCTGATGTGGGTTTTCCACCAAGGTATTTTCTATTTTCAACCTTTTATTTTTGAAGAACATTTCCAAATTGTGAGGACGCAATTTATTGAAGGAGGGGATAATGTAACACCCCAAGCTTTCACGGTACGATTCTCTTTCAATAACGCAATAGCTTGTATTGTACGCAAGTTCGAGATTCTAATACACCGCGACCAATCAAAGTAGCTGTTATGAATAATAATACCCACTTTTTGAAATTATATAAATTTTATATTTCAAAATGGACTTCATTTTTGGATTCGGGATATCAAAATTAGCCTATGTTGAATTTTGGTATTTTTCTGAAAAACATCAAATTTTTATGAATAGTGAAACCACTAAGTGGTAGTTAAAAAACTGATTTTTCATTTAAATGAAACTTTACCACTTCTGTGATTTGATTTTCAAAAATCCTAAATACATGGTTTTCATTAAGAATTAAAATTTGGTTCAATGAGATGAAAATAATTTTTGGTGAATAGTAACTTTTAAGTTTTATTAATCGCGATTAAAGGTAATTAGTGTAATTTAAGGTAAATATAATGTTATAATAATATGAAATTACCTTTACACTTGTCCTACCCTTATTGGAGGAGTCATGGCTGACCAAGACAATCAATGGGTCAACTTTGGGACCCCATGGAGACACTTGGGTAAGAAAATGACATTAATAACTTTTTATTTAAAGTAAAAATAAAATTATCACAAACATGTGTTGTTTTACTAAAACAATTATTACATGGGGTTATATAGGTTAACTTTTCGACTATAAATATTCATTGGAAATATATAAAGATTTACTAAATCATGATATATTTTTTATAATTTTTAGACATTAAATAAATTAAATTTTATATGACACCATGATGATGCAGTGATTACCTCATTAACTAACGATTTAAATAAAATGAAACGATAATGTAAAATATAAGCCTTAAACTTGTCAAAAACCAATTGGATGATTATATTTATAACCCTTATCACCTTATCCTATAAATATATAATTTTTGGACCTTTGAAATCTGAAAAGCACTTCATAATAATGTAACATTTCATGACTTTCCAAAAGTGCCCCTCCTCTCCTCTTATAAAAGGTCACCACCTCTACCACCTTATTCACACCTTCAAGCCATTTGGCTCGGCAAAACACTACCCAAATACTCTCCCAACTTCCCTCTATTACTCTTAGAAGACTAACTTTGGGCATAAGTCTTCCCAAGGAAGCCTTTGGCTCAAATAAAAAAGAGTTACCCGATTTTAAAGGTAATGTCTTCACTTGGGTTCTTTTGTTTTATTTTGCTTCTCCAACCCCATAAACTCTTTTTATTCCTATCTTTTGTAACAACACCAGTATCTTAAATATAATAGGATTTTGTTATGAGATGTATTATATTTACAATTACACACACCTCCGTCTAATGGTTAAAGAACATACTGTTTCTGTGGTTGGTGAATTACTGCCTCACGAAACGATGATTGTTCAATCTTCTTTTAACACCTTTCATGTTGGCCATTAAGATGTCACTCTATTTATATATAATATATATTATGTTTATTTTTTCCTTATTATTCTGTATTTTTCATTTATGGCATACCTTTATGGTTTCCATTACGGGTAAATGTGATATCTTCATTTTAGGAAGTGCAGACTACCGCCCCCTTAAAGTGATTTGAATCGTTAATGCCATATGTGGGATGTATAAAGGATTGAGAAAATGATATTATATATGATATTATACAGGAATTATAATATACCTTTATATCATTATGATTTAATTCCATTAAATATGAAATAGAAATGAAAGTAATGTTCATGCGTACGTACGGCTTACCGTCTCCATGAACAGTGCATTTCATTTCTTACCTCTAAATGTTATGTAATATTATAAATGAATGTATATACTGGATATATATGATATACATGATATCTACATCATGAATATAATTCTGTATATAATGGATATTTTACCACATGAACAACTTTTGATTATAAGAATTTTATTTTTGACTCAAGTACCAAAGATCGACAAAACGACCGTTATTAACTTAAATAATTACATAATTCTAATAACATGGTAATAAATGATATAAAAGGAATAATGAACTTAAAAAATGTTCTTAAGAAATTATAAATTAACTCTAGTTCATTATTCAGGAGGTTAAAGAACGATCGAGTCAAGTCGGACACGAGGTATGGGACTTCGTCTCAATCTCCTTTCATTGAGGCATATTTTGTTTTATACACAACTTTATTTTATACAGTGTATAAACCCCTTTGACTTTTACATTTATTCAAAAGGAAAATTTTATATGGATCATTTTTACTAAACAACAAAAGGAATGTTTTGTCTTACGTACGCGGCGACAACAACTTCTCCGCCGCCATGACCGTTATTTGAGTTTCGAATTCCTCTACAAGCCATAACTTTTTTTAAATGAAAAATAAAAACCAAGTTTTACTTTTCTTTTATTTTGGTATTGAAAATGGTTTTATTATATCAATGTGTTGTATTGATATCTTTTGATTGAAATGTGGAAATGTTATGTTTCCTTTATGCATGTTTTATGTGATACGATTATGTTATGGTTTATGATATGTTTAAACCTTTTCATATAAGGAATGCATTGGACTTAGTAACTGACGGGTGGAGGCCGTTATAGCTCCTTGATGAATCGGTAGGTCTCGTGAGACAAACTAGTGCCTTGGCATGAGGCCTTGACAAAATATTATTGATAGTCTTGGCACGAGGCCTTGGATACGTGGTTATGATAGTCTGGCATTATTCCTTCCATCATTATGAAAGTGGTTATTGATGTTTCATGTGATTATTGGACTAGTAGAATATCCATGTGAATAAGTAAATGGAATTATTTCATTTTAATTTTTCCATATTATGCTGAAGTTAAAGTTTAAAAGGATTTTGTTTTAGTTATACATTTCCTTAAATGTTTATGTTTATTTATGAAAGTTTCCGCTATATTGTTATCCTTACTGAGCATCTGAGATCACCCCTTTCAATGTTTTAATTTTTCCAGGATGTGAAGAACTATTTTATGAATGACCTATAGGGATAGTATGAGGGGATATGACGAAAATATGTTGTTGTAGTTTTGTTTTACTTTATGATGTAATGTAACATTTATGAATGTATCTAGTGTTTCCAAGGCTACTAAACTAATCGGTCTTTCGAGACTTGATCTTTTGTGATCATGCCAATGTTACGTAATAATGCACCGATACTGGGTAATTAGGGTCAGGGCGTTACAGTTTTTATCAGAGGCAGTTTAGTACTAACCCTGGAAGCTATATTTAGATAAACTCTGATTAGAGCACATAGCCCTAAGATAGACTTTGAGGATTGGTATAGAATAACTTCCTAGAATTTTGGTATTATAGAGATTTTGTGAGTTTTCCGAGCAATACATCCCTGTATGGATACGAGCAGGTAGAGGCGGCTCTGGAACAGATGTACCTAGGGGTAAAACCCAAAAACACCCATTTGAGCTAGACTCAAACAGGAACTAGTGCACGACAACAAGCCTTGTTGCACTATTGGTTACGACACTCCCGGGGGATATGCTTAATATAATTCTCATTTTCTTTAAAAACCACTATGATGTGTTTATGGTATATACTTCCTCGAAGAAAACATTTTTATGATTATGGATTATATCCATAAACTGTTCAATTTAGGTTAAGTGTTTTACAAGTATGGAATTATGTATTTTGATTCATAAACTAATCTAGTTTATGGAATTGTTTAGAAACGGAGCCTAGTGGAAGGAATGGAAACCGTATCAATGCAGGCACTCCATGTAGGGATTTCCCTCCTGCTCAAGATAATTATAGTGGAGCTGGTGATACAACTAGTGCTGATCAGCTTATCACTATACTGGGAAAACTCACTCTGGTTATGAATAATAACCTTAATCGTATGGAGCACCCTGATCCGCAACATGGAGGATCAATGTTAGACCGCTTCATGAGGCAACAGCTACCAACATTCAATGGGAGTACAATTCCCTTAGTAACTGAGCAATGGATAAATTCCTTAGAGAAAATATTCCATGCCTTGGGGGTAGTGAAAGGGAAAAGGTTATCATGGTACTTTACCGCCTCACTGGAGATACTGATCAATGGTGTTCATTGATTCAAAATACAAAGGAAGATGAAGAAGTATCAAGTATGGAATGGAGAGAGTTCAAAGATATTTTCTTAGAAAAACACTTTCCTCGTGACCATCGAGCAGATATGGAAAGGCAATTTCTGAGTCTGAGACAAAAGGAGGATGAGAATGTCGCAAAGTATGAGGATAACTTTACAAGGTTAGCGACGTATGCTGCAGATTATATACGTAACCCAAGAAGTAAGATTGATCATTTCTTTGATGGGTTAAAACCATTTCTCCGTCGAGCTTTAGTATCACAATCTTTCTCAACGTACGAAGATATACTCTCGTGTTCTATCAAGACAGAAAAGGAATTATCTAAATCATATGACAATAAAGTAAAGCAAGAGAAGAAGAGAACGATGGAATAAGAGAGAGATAAAGGGAAAAAGGGAAAGAAGGATTTTCCATTATGTGATAATTGTGGGAAGAATCACCTCGGTACTTTCCTAAAAGGAATGGGAGTTTGTTATAAATGTGGAGAAAAAGGTCACTAGGCTCGTGATTGCAAGGGAAAGAAAGAGGCTATCAATTTTGAATGCTATAATTGTAAGGAAATGGGGAATTACACAAATTAATGTCCTATTCATCAGGTAAACTTACCTCAGAAAAGGCCAAGGGATCAAGGCCAATATTATGTTGTTACTACAGTTGATGAGGAATAATTAATGTATTGGTGCTTTTGGACTCAAGGATTATATTCTGGTTATAAGAATAATGTGATATATATATAAGGATTGTACTGCAGTACTTGTTGTTTTCATTAAGGTTTTAATAGGATTAAGGTAATCATATTTTTAGTATGTGACAATAAGAGAAACTTCACTTTGTTTGGGGAATCTAATGTTACAATTGATTTTGGAATTTAGAGACCTTTTAGAGAAAGTCTGGATAGAGGTATTTTGGATAACTATAAAGGTTGAAATGGATTAAGTTGATCTTTGGATAGTATTTTTTAAGGTTAAAACATTTTTGAAGATTATTTTTGGAATATTATAATACTATAGTTTTAGGAAAAGAAAAACCTGTAGGTCGGCGGATAACCCATCGCGTCAGACAAAGCTATAGGAATCGAACCCACAACCATAGTGAGGCAGGCCTTCATTACCTACCACTAGACTACTGGAAGTCCCTGGTTATTGAAAAATAGTTTTCCTAATCTAAATAGTATGTGTTAATATTTAGAGCCTTTTACGATTAGGATAAATATAATATTTTTGAGTTCTATTATCTTTTTGTGGGAAAGATGAGTTTGTGGTTGAAATTAGTTGAAGGTTGAAACTCTACTTGTCAAGTATATATATATATATACCTCTATATTATTCTATGAATAAATTAATTCTTAAACTTTAGGAAAGGGATATTAAAAAAAATGTGTTATCCTAATACCTTATTTTTTGTAGAACTGATGATATTTTAAATCACTATAGATTGAAGGCTTTGAGGCCCTCAATTTTAAACTTGTTTGTGATTGATGACCTCAATCACTCCCTACAAATATTTACGTTTTCCCTCTAATTATTTGTCTCTAATTTCCACCAATGTTCTCCAAATAGATATCATAATTTGGTGTTGACTTTTTCATTTCCCTTTCCCTCTTATTAAGTCTAAAGTTTATTAACCTTATTTCTGATGTGGGTTTTCCACAAAGTTATTTTCTATTTTCAACCTTTTATTTTCGAAGAACATTTCCAAATTGCGAGGATGAAATTTATTTAAGGAAGGGAGAATGTAACACCCCAAGCTTCTACGGTACGATTCTCTTTCAATAACGCAATATCTTGCATTGTACGCAAGTTTGAGATTCTAACACACCGCGACCAATCAAAGTAGTCGTTATGAATAGTAATTCCCACTTTTTGAAATTATATAAATTTTATATTTCAAAATGTACTTCATTTTTGGATTCGTAATATTGAAATTATCCTATGTTGAATTTTTGGTATTTTTCTGAAAAACTTCAATTTTTGATGAATAGTGAAACCACTAAGTGGTAGTTAAAAAACTGATTTTTCGTTTAAATGAAAATTTACCACTTATGTGATTTGATTTTCAAAAATCCAACATAAATGTTTGTCATTAAGAAGTAAAATGTGGTTCAATGAGATGAAAATAATTTTTGGTGAATATTAACTTTTAAGTTTAATTAATCGCGATTAAAGGTAATTAGTGTAATTTAAGGTAAATATAATGTTATAATAATATGAAATTACCTTTACACTTGTCCTACCCTTATTGTAGGAGTAATGTCCGACCAATACAATCAATGGGTCAACTTGGGGAACCCATGGAGCCACTTGGGTAAGAAAATGACCTTAATAACTTTTTATTTAAAGTAAAAATAAAATTGTCACAAACATATGTTGTTTTACTAAAACAGTTATTACATGGGTTTATATAAGTTAACCTTTAAAATATAAATATTCATTGGAAAGCTAAAAATATTTCCTACATCATGATATTTTTTTATAATTTTTAGACATTAAATAAAATAATTTTCTTATGACACCATGATGATGCAGTGATTACCTCATTAATTAATGATTTAAATAAAATGAAAATATAATGTAAACTCTAAGACTTACACTTTTCAAAAACCTATTGGATGAGTATATTTAGAACCATTATCACCTTATCCTAGAAATATATAATTTTGGGACCTTTGAAATCCGAAAACCACTTCATAATAATGTAACATTTGATGACTTTCCAAGAGTGCCCCTCCTCTCCTCTCATAAAAGGCCCCCACCTCTACCACCTTATTCACACCTTCAAGCCATTTTACTTGGCCAACCTTTACCCAAATACTCTCCAAACTTCCTTCTCTTACTCCTAGAATCCTCACTTTGTGCAGAAGTCTTTCCAAGGAATCCTTTGGCTCAAATCAAAAAGAGTTACCCGATTTTAAAGGTAATGTCTTCACTTGTGTTCTTTTGTTTTATTTTGATTTTCCAACCCCCTAAACTCTTTTTATTCCTATATTTTGTAAAAACACCATTATATTCAACATACTAGGATGTTTTTATGATATTTATTTGATTTAAAATTACACAACCCTCCGTCTAATGGTTAAAGAACATACTGTTTCTGTGGTTGGTGAATTACTGCCTCACGAAACGATGATTGTTCAATATTCTTTTAACACCTTTCATGGTGGCCATTAAGATGTCACTCTATTTATATATGATATATATTATGTTTATGTCTTCCTAATTATTATTTATTTTTCATTTATGGCATACCTTTATGGTTTCCATTATGGATAAACACGATATCTTCATTTTAGGAAGTGCAGACTACCACCCCCTCAAAGTGATTTGAATCGTTAATGCCATATGTGTGATGTATAAAGGATGGAGTAAATGATATTATATATGATATTATATTGGAATTATAATATAACTTTATATCATTATGATTTAATTCCATTAAATACAAAATAGAAATGAATGTAGCGTTCATGCATACGTACGGCTTACCGTCTCCATGAACGGTGCATTTCATTTCTTACCTCTAAATGTGATGTAATATTATAAATGAATGTATATAATGGATATATATGATATATATGATATCTACATCATGAATATAATTCTGTATATAATGGATATTTTACAACATGAACAACTTGTAATTATAAGAAGTTTATTTTTGACTCAAGTACCAAAGATCGACAAAACAACCATTATTAACTTAAATAATTACATAATGTTAATAACATGGTAATAAGTGATATAAAAGGAATAATGAACTTGAAAAAGGTTCTTAAGAAAGTATAAATTAACTCTAGTTTATTATTCAGGAGGTTAAATAATGATCGAGTCAAGTCGGACACGAGGTAAGGGACTTCGTCTCAATCTCCTTTCATTGAGGCATATTTTGTTTTATACACAACTTTATTTTATACGGTGTATAAACCCCTTTTAATTTTACATTTATTCAAAAGGAATATTTTATATGAATCATTTTTACTAAATGACAAAAGGAATTTTTTGTCTTACGTACGCGGCGACAACGACTTCTTCGCCGCCGTGACCGTTATTTGAGTTTCAGCTTCCTCTACAAGCCGTAACTTTTTTTAAATGAAAAATAAATAGCAAGTCTTACTTTTCTTTTATTTTGGTATTTAAAATGGTTTTATTATATCAATGTGTTTTATTGATATCTTGTTATTGAAATTTGTAAATGTTATATTTCCTTTATGCATGTTTTATGTGATACGATTATGTTATGGTTTATGATATGTTTAAACCTTTTCATATAAGGAATGAATGGGACTTAGTAAGTGACGGGTGGAACCTGCTATAGATCCTTGATGAATCGGTAGGTCTCATGAGACAAACTAGTGTCTTGGCATGAGGCCTTGACAAAATATTATTTGTAGTCTTGGCACGAGGCCTTGGCTACATGGTTATGATAGTCTGGCATTATGCATTCCATCATTATGAAAGTGGTTATTGATGTTGCATGTGATTATTCGACTAGTAGAATATCCATGTGAATAAGTAAATGGAATTATTTCATTTTACTTTTTCCATATTATGTTTAAGTTCAAGTTTAAAAGGCTTTTGTTTTAGTTATACATTGCCTTAAATTTTTATGTTTATTTATGAAAGTTTCCGCTATATTGTTATCCTTACTGAGCATCTGAGCTCACCCATTTCAATGTTTTAATTTTTCCAGGATGTGAAGAATTATTTTATGAATGACCTACATGGATAGTATGAGGGTATATGAAGACAAGATGGTGTTGTAGTTTTTTTACTTTATGATGTAATGTAACATTTATGAATGTATCTAGTGTTTCCAAGGATACTAAACTAATCGGTCTTTCGAGACTTGATTTTTTGTGATTATGTCAATGTTACGTAATAATGCACCGATTTTGGGTAACTGGGGTCGGGGCGTTACAGTAAGGCTACATGGAGCTCCACTTTCTATCGTATCTGATCGTGATCCAAGGTTTAGATAAAAATTCTGGAGAAGTCTTCAAAAAGCTTTGAGCACTGAATTGAATTTCAGTATGGCCTATCACCCCCAAACTAATGGCCAATCTCAAAGGACTATTCAAACACTCGATGAAATGCTGAGTACTTACTCAATGGAATTTAAGGGTGGATGGTATCAACATCTCTCTTTAGTTGAGTTCTCTTAAAACAACAGTTTCCACTTGATCATTCAAATGGAACCCTGTGAAGCTCTATATGGGAAGCAATGTAGAACTCCTACTTGTTGGGATGAAGCTGGTGAGAGAAAGCTTCTTGGGCCTGATCTTATGTAAGAGATGACAGAAAAGGTCCATGTCATCCAGCAACACATTAAGGCTGCTGAGAGTTGGAAAAAAAGCTATGCCTACAACTATCGAAGGGAATTGGAGTTTGATGTTGGTGATAAAGTCTTTCTGTGGATTTCACCTTGGAAGAGAGTCATGAGGTTTTGGAAGAAAGGGAAGCTCAGCCCTAGGTACATTTTTCCCCTATGATATCCTTGATCGTGTGGGAGAAGTGGCCTATCAGCTTGCACTTCCTCCAAATCTAGCATAATTTCATGATGTCTTCCGTGTATCCCTCTTGAGGAAGTACATACCTGACCCTTCACATGTACTAAATCCAGAGGTGGTACAACTGGAACATTACATCTCTTATGACGAGCAGTCAGTGGAGATCTTGGATCGTAGAGATAAGGTTCTACACAAAAAGACTACCCACCTTGTTAAGGTGTTATAGAGGAACCACAAATATGAAGAAGCCATGTGGGAACCAGAGGATTCTATGAGGCAGAAGTAACCACACCTTTTCTATTCAGATGTTACAAGTTAAAAATTCCGGGGATGAAATTTCTTAAGGGGGGAAGAAAGTAATGACCCAAACTTTTTGTTTCCTAAATTTGTGTGTTGTTTTATTTTATACTCAACAAAACTATATCCTTTAATTAATGAAGTGGGTATAATTAAAATGATACCATTGGTTTTTGACTTTTATATAACCATTGGTCAATATGACCATTGGAAACTATAATCTTAATGTTGTGTTTTTATAAATACGGTTATCTTGGTTAATTAATACAAAAATAATATTGAATAGCCTCATCCAGTAGACTCGAGCCATATGAAGAACATCTGTCAGAGCTTCGGAAGGAGGTAGCATCACTGGGATTTGCTCTGGACCAAGCCCAAGCTGAACTTAAACGTATGAAGCTTTGAGAGAATCGCCTAAGGGAGAAGTTCAAGCTGATAGAAATCACCACTCGGGAAATGTTGTCTGAGCCACCCCAAGATTCTATCACCATAGCACACCTTACACTTAGGTCATATACTGGTGTTATAAGGGGCTATGTAACGAGACCTTAGCTTCTTTGTGTAATCCTTTTATATAAATAAATTGTTATTTAT
This sequence comes from Viscum album, assembly GCA_963277665.1. Lineage (NCBI taxonomy): Eukaryota > Viridiplantae > Streptophyta > Magnoliopsida > Santalales > Viscaceae > Viscum > Viscum album. The sequence goes on along the minus strand of OY728143.1, from coordinate 1,662,520,201 downwards.
TATTATGGCCAAGTGTGTGAATTTCAAATATCCGGATAAATATAGGATGTCTATTATTGATGAATTTAGGGAAGAAGGGTATTTTAAAATATTTTTTTATCCATTAAATAATTAATAATGTGAAATTATTTTCAAGAACTGTTCTTTTACAGTTGTGTTCAGTAAGAAATTTAGAGTCTAATAAGATCAACTTGGTTTTTAGTGAATAGTAAAGTAGGAATAGTAACATACCCATATGAATAGTAATGAATACTAATTTGACAAAAAAATAGACACTTCACCCATGAATGTATAAATACATTTTAGACATCTTAAAAGTGAAAAACAATCATAGTTTAAGTTTTGGTATTTTTGTTTTTCATAAATATTTTATTTACAATTTTATAATTAATTTAATAATTTAAAATTTAAATTTATTTTCATAAAATTTAATCATAAATTTTTTCTTTATTGTCTTATAGTTATATGATAATTTTATGGGACCTTGATTAATCTTTTAAGTAGTTACAAAATGAGTTATAGTTTTAAAGTTGTATTTTTGGAATAAATAATGATTTTACTTAAAAATTAAATTAAAATTATTTATAAAATTATTTTCATAAAATGAACTTCATTTTTGAATTCAGATCATAGATATTTGGTCAGGGTGAATTTTAGGGATTTTTCTGAAACAGTTGAATTTTCGGTGAATAGTAAAAATGCAGTTTTCAGTTTCGGGTGATTAATGACATCATTATTGATGTAATAAAGATGTAAGATTTCTGGTAGACTTTTGAATATTTATATATGCTATGAGGTTTCCCATGTGGCCAATTCCATGGTCAAATACCATGGTCAAGCCCAAGTTTTTGCAAATACCACCAATGAGGTGTCCCATGGAAATTAATAATTTATTCACTCAATTTTCCTATAAATACCAAGACATTTACCTCACTAATTTCAATCCAAAATCATCCTCAACGAAGTTCTGGTCTCCTTACCTCATAAGGAGTCCTCCCAAGGTTCCCTTAAGCCTCCCAAGGTCTTGACCTTCAAGATTTCAGAGTTTCTCTTCAAGGTAAGGGATTCTTTCACCCTCCTCTTTTTAAGTCATGACTTCTTTTATGTTGTGTCTTATATTTTTCAACTCTTTATGTTGAGGGTATGTTATTATATGTTATCATTACTTTCCTTTTCATTTATAATTGTTTAGAGACCATTTCCTCTCTCATCAGTTTGTTTTCGTAATTTGTAAGTGACGCCGTTAGGCTGCCGAATTTTTCGTAAAAGAAATCGCACATTCTATTTCCTTTCAAGTTTTCTTTTCATGTGGTGTGTCATTAAAATATCCACACCAAAATATTATTTCTTTTTATTATTTACCCCTACTAAAAAATGATGCATTTATGGATGGGAGACCCTTTTCCCCTCTTTTTTTATTATTTTCTAAAACCATGTTATATAGCCATTATGCTATAGAAATTTCGTCTCAAAATTTCTATCTCTTTCTCTCAAGAAATTATCTTGCTTTATTTATGTAAAGACCCAGCCCTATTTCGTTTCTATGGGTGTTCATAAATATATAAATATTATATATTTTATTCTGGAATTGACATACATATAACCCGCACTCCCTTTCCATGGGTTATAAATGATATAATGATCTTATTTTTAGGCTCTTTTTAAATGTCACGATTTTGACATGAAACCCATTTCTTTGATTCCATTTGGGTTATTTATGAAATGTTTTATTATGATCTATGTGTATCATATGAAATTAAAGACATATTAACGGTGCACCCTGATAGCGCTCCAATACATTGGGTAAAGAATTAATCTCTAGAGATGAAAAGTTTCACGATACCTTGGTGAATAAACATGGTAATTTTTATGACACCTCAGGGTTAAACCTTGGTGATATGTTCATGAATGTGTAAATGAAATGTTATAGCCACATATTCAAGTTATGATTCAAGTTCTTTTTGTTATGATATTCCTATTATTCCATTTCTCATGCCTTTATGAATTTTATCATGTTCTTATTAATATTTCTCAAGATCACATGTCAACTGTTTCACTTGTTTTCCTTACAGAGCCTTTTGCTCACCCTTTCCTTTGATATATGTCTCCAAGTTATGCGATGCAGTAATTTTACTTAGGAAGAAGTTATGATGAAGCCTTAAAAGTGGTTTAGAAGAATTTTTATGTTATATTCAAGTTTTATTGTTCCTGATTTACAAGACACTAGACTTTAAAGATCCTCTGTATGTAAATTGTAATGTAAAGTTATGTAATAAAAAGGCGGGATGCCATATGTTTCCTTGAAGATTAGAACACTCATTTTCATAATGTCTCATCTCTCTACAATTGTATCATTTAACATCATCAAATTGTTTCTTCCCCGTGCATTCAGGATATAGATGACCCTTTTCTCCACAATTATAGCAGACTCCCTTTCCTTTTAAGCATTTCCCGAGATGATTCTTTCCACAATTTTTGCATAATGGGAATTTATTCATTACCTTTTTGTTCTGTGGAAATTCACCATTCCCTTGGTTATCAGAGTACCTTTTCTTATCTTGGTTTCTCTTGAACAAATTTTATCTACTAAATTCTTTCTCTGTTTTGATGGCACTTGATACATTTTCATCATATGGTGAAAATGTTTGAGAAGATAGTGCCCTTAGAAGACTTGGAATAAGACCATCAAAGAAATGATAAATCTTGTCTACTGATTCACGTACGTAATCTACGGTATACCTGGCTATCCTTGTGAAGTAAACCTCATATTCTGCAACACTGTTTTCTTCCCTTTGCTTTACACCAAGGAATTTCCTCTTCATTTCAGTTCGTTGCTCATGAGGGAAATATTTTTTGAAGAATATTTCTTTAAAAGTCCTCTATTTCATATCTTCTATTTCTTATTCCTCTGTGGTATTCTGAATCAAGGACCACCATTGATCAGTGTTGCCCTTGAGACAATATAATACGATAACTACCTTTTCATTTTCATTGCATCTTAATGCCATGAATATCTTTTCAAGGGAATTGATCCATTTCTCAGAAACCACTGGATTAGTATTCCCACTGAAATATTTGAGCTTATACCGCATAAAATGATCCAACACAGGTGTGGAATGGTTATTTTCTACAACTTGGGTAAGTTGTCCCAATATGTTCATGATCTGATCTTCTCCCCCATTGACTGTGTTGACATGATCAGTGAGGAGATCCCTACGTTTCCCATGAGTATTAATTCCACTTATTCCATTATATTCCATTTATAAATAATGTCACACACTATATTATGGTATGATCATAATGTATAATCTTAACTTAACAGAATACTTAACATAAATTGAGATCCTACGCATGGCTAATCCCATAATCATAAAAATGGTTTCTTTGAGGAATAATTTTCATTTCAACCCTTCATAATGGCTTGTAAAGAAAAAATGAATTATCCTAATCATATCCCCCGAGAGTGTTGTAACTAGGAGTGCAGCAAGGCCCATTTTCGTTCATCAGTTCCCGTTCGAGTCAAGCTCAAAGCGGTGTTTTCTGGTTTTACCCCTAGATACATCTGTGCCAGAGCTGCCTCTACCTACTCGTATCCAGATAGGGATATATGGTTTGAAATATTCACATAATCTATTCCTTACCAAAATGCAAGGACGTTCTTGTATGTTTATCCTCAAATACTACCTTAGGGATTTGTTCCCTACTATAAATTTCCTACTCTAGTTTCCAATTTTTCTACTAAACTTTCTCTAATACCAAATGTAAAACCTCAACCCCTCTATAATGGAGTTGGTTCACTAATAGTTGTATTGGATTGGTTATAAGGAATGAAAATACTGAAGGAATGATCAGTTTAGTCGTCTTGAAGAAACTAGATACATAGATGTTACTCAAACTAAAATCTGCATCCACAAGAACTCAATAAATGATCTCCTCTTTGTCACATGTTGAAAGTAAATAATGAAAGGGGTCAGCTCAAATAACTATTAAGGGTTAAAAATGGTAGAATCATGAATCAATAATAACTAAATTGTAAACAATTTTACATAATCAACATGGCATGGTGAATAAATGAAAAACTCATGCCATTAATAAACTGAGAATAAAACTGCATCTATAGATTTAGTCATAGTGAAAACATCATGGATAGTAATAACTGATAATGAATAAATATAATTCTTATTAATTGTTTTTCATGTATCTGGAACATGATAGCATAATACCGTAAAAATGGTTTAGTTATGTGGGTAGAAACCCGTCAGATTTTTGGAAACAAACTCGAAGGTTTTGTCGCCAAGTGATTTGTCTCATGAGACCTACCGATGCATCGAGGGGATATAGAGGGCCCCACCCACCACTTCATGTCCAAATAATTCTTTATACATTTATTCAATACAAGAGAAATGTGCCTTTTCAATATCTGTATAGAGTAGAGTATACAGATTCATCAATATTTCTATAATTAAAATAACTTTCCAAATAAACACAGTATGTAAAATGGAATATGGTTTAGACAAAAAACATATCTATGAAATGAGATTATGGATATTTAATATAAATATAATTTCAAATTTAATGTGATCTCAAATGGGAATTAGGTACACCACATAAGGATTATTAGGTGCACAATACAAAGTTAGTCACAAAGAAAAGGAGTTGAGAAAAAGTCCCTTACCATAATGTAATCAGTCGAATCATATGACCAGAACTTAATGAACATAAAATGAATCATTTCATAACATGAATATAAATAGAATCATGTTATTATATATCAAATGGAAGTACACATATACCACATACAAGAAATAAGTGGAGAATAATGAAAATCTCACAGAAATGAAAGTGAGATGAGAAACCCCTTACCTTTTGCTCGAGTGTGTATTAATTTGTTTTAATGACCTGAATAATAAAATTTATCTTCATTAATTAATAACTCTAGAACCTCCTATACATTTAATTGATTTATTATAACCTTATTAGATTCATTCACGGCCCTTTTATGGGTTTAAGAGGTTTGATTTTCTTGTTTTGGAAGTATTTTCTTCCTTGGTTTTCCTTATTTGTTTACTTGTTTTCATGAATGGAAGTTCATTTGAAATGTGGTTAAAAATAAAAAAAAATTAATATATATTATTAATGAAATTAAGGAGATATAAATTATCTTATAATGATTTTGTATTATATACCATGATGATGATTCATTTGTTAAAAGTTTATTACAAATATTCGGATTAACTTGGCCATTTTGTTCACAATGAACTTGTTTTGTATTATTATTTTATATTATGAGTGTCTAAGGATTCCATAACATTAATGAAATTAAATACATATATTATTATCTGGTTTAACCATTAAAATGGTTTCAATATGAGTAATGAAGGATAAAGTGGAGAACAAAACTCCTTCGTCCACAAAGGTTATAAATTGGAACCACATGGACGTTGATTTCATTTATAAAAATAAAAAGGGGGAGTAAGAATATTAATGATGGTTATTCCATTAACCTGATATAATTCCAGTATATATATGATACTGGAGTTTATCATGTTTATTTGGATAGAGGAGGTGAGGAGTGAAAAAGAAAATAAATGAACTTTAAAATAAAAGAAAAGTTGAGAGATCCCTTATGAAAATTCGGTAGCCTAACGGTGTCGCTTAAAATTTCATAAAATGAAATGATGAGAACAAAAGGGTATCTCATCATATTTAAATCAAAAGTACAGTAATAATAATACATAAAATAAAACCCCACCATATGAGAATGGAAATTCAAATAGATAACATAAAAGAAGTTTCGACTAAAAGAAGAGAATGAAGGATTCCCTTACCTTGTAGAGTAACTCCTAGATCTTGAAGGATGGGACCTTGGGGGATTAAGGAAGCCTTGGGAGGACTCCTAGAGAGGTAAAACCACCAGATATTCTAGGATGAGAGATTTTTAATAAATGAAAATTAATTTATGAGTGGGTATTTATAGAAAAAGAGAGGTAGTTTTTTAATAATTTCAAAGGGACACCCCATTAGTAGTTTTTTTCAAAACTTAAAAGTGGAAAATTTATGTTTAATGGATTGGTTTTGACTCTCTCCTAAATAACCAAGTGTTGTTTCAAAGTAACACAATGATTTATGAAATATATGCTATGAAAAAAATGTATTTAATATAATCATACCATAAATTTTTTGGGGTGTTATGTTATTCCCCCATTTAGAAATTTCATCCTCGAAAGTTTATGTATAAAGCCCACCAAAAATATGTGGGTGGTTATTCTTCATGAAATCCTCTAGTTACCATATTTATTCCTCCATATTCTGGTTTTTTCAAATAACCTTTACTAGATGAGTCGTCCAATTTCACTATACATGCTCCCTTGTGTCAAAAATCCCGATAGGCTCTTCACAATATGATAAATCAGGTTCCAGTTCTATTTCTTCATAGGTGAGTACATGCATTGGGTCTTGCATATATTTTTTCAATAATTACACATGGAAAACGTCATGGAATTTGGAGAGACTTGGCGGCATTTCTAATCAGTAAGCTAATTATTTGATTCTTTCGAGAAATTTAAATGGTCCGATGTACTTGGGGCTCAGTTTTCCTTTCTTACCGAACCTTAAGACACCCTTCCATAGAGATACTTTCGTAAAGACATGATCTCCCGCGTAGAATTCCAAATCCTCCCTCTAGTTGTCAGTATAACTCTTCCACATACTTTGGGCTGCTTTAATATCGACTTGGATTGTCTTCACCTTTGTTGTGGTCTCTTCAATAAGTTCTGGGCCTATAAGTTTCCTCTCACCAACTTCATCCCAACAAGTTGGAGTTTGACATCTCTTTCCATATAATTCTTCATATGGAGCCATTTGAATACTAGAATGGAAACTATTGTTGTATGAAAATTCCACCAAAGGCAAGTATTGATCCCACATACCTTGGAAGTCAAGAGAGCATGACCTCAGCATATATTCTATAGTTTGAATAGTCCTTTTAGACTGTCTGTTAGTTTGGGGATGATAAGTAGTACTCATACGAAGCATAGTATTCGAAGCCTTCTAGAGACTTTTCTAGAATTTTGATGTAAATCAGGGATCTAAATCAGATACAATTGATAGAGGAGCACCATGAAATCTTAAAACTTCATTAATATATAGTCTTTCTAGGCACTCAAGTGGTAAATCCTCTCTTATAGGAAGGAAATGTGCTGATTTTGTGAGACGATCAACAATTACCCATATTTCATCATTCATTCTAGGTGTCCTCGGTAGTCTAGTGATAAAATCCATCGTAATGCTATCCCACTTCCACATAGAAATAGGTAGAGGTTGCATCACTCATATGGGATGTTGTCTCTCTGCCTTCACTTGTTGACAAACTAGACACCCTGACACGTAGTCATCAATTTCCCGCTTCATATTATCCCACCAGAAATATTCCTTCATATCTCTATAAATCATTGTGCTACCCAGCTGTATAGAGAAATTTGAGCTATGATCATTTTATAATAGTTCTCTTTTTTTCTCAGGTAGTGATGGAACACATAACCTCTTCCCAAATTTTAGAACTCCTTCATACATGAAGTCGGCCAGTCTCCCATCCTTGATAGAATTAATTTTCTTTTACAAATTCTCATCATAAAATTGAGAGCTTTTTACTTATCTAATAAATATGGTTTAGCAATTAGTTGAAATAGAAAATATGTTTCTCCTTCCCTAATAATTCCCATATCCATCTTTAGTAGATCCAAAAAATATAGGTTCTCTCTCAATCCTCATTTGAGTCAGAAATCCATGATCATTCCTTCTTAATGCATCGACCACCTTATTCTCCTTTCCTAGGTGGTAGTGTATTGAACAATCACAATATTTGAGTAACTCAATCCATCTCCTTTTCCTCATGTTGAGTTCTTTTTGTGTGAAAATGTATTTCAAACTCTTCTGGTTCATATAAATCTCACATCTTTCTCCGTAGAGATAATGTCTCCTTATTTTCATAGAAAAGATTACGGCTGCTAACTCAAGTTCGTGAGTTGGATAATTTTTCTCATGGGTCTTCAACTATCTTGATGCATAAGCAATAAATTTATCATTTTTCATAAGGACTCAACCCAGCCCAATGTTTGATGCATCGCTGTATATCACAAATCCATCACTTCCAGATGGAAGAGTCAAAATTGGAGCAATTACCAATCTTATTTTCAATTATTCAAAGTATTCTATACATTATTTTGTCCACACAAACTTTACCCCTTTACTTGTGAGCTTGGTTAGCGGGTTATCCAGTCAGGTGAAATTCCGAACGAAACGCCGATAGTAACCTGCTAATCCAATAAAACTAAGTACCTCTGTTATGTTTGTTGGCATAGGCCAATCATGGATTGCCTTTGTCTTCATAGGATCAACTAGGATTTCATCCTTAGAGAAAATATGACCTATAAAAGAACCTGATTCAATCCAGAATTCACACTTTCTAAACTTCCCATATAATTCATTTCTTCTAAGAGTTTTCAGAATAATTCACAAGTGATCCTCATGATCTTCATAGATTTTTTAGTATACCAGGATACCATCGATGAATACCACAACAAATTTATAAATATATTTCTTGAAAAACATTTTCATTAAATCCATGAAAATAGATGGCGCATTCATCAGTCCAAAAGGCATCACTGTAAACTCGTAATGCCCATACCTGGTTCGAAATGTTGTCTTCAGAATATCTTCCTTCCTCACATGTATTTGATGATATCTGGATTAAAGGTAAATCTTTAAAAAGTATTGAGCTCCATAAATTTAATAAAATAAATCATCAATCTGGGGAAGAGGATACTTATTATTTATTGTAATACCATTGATTTCCCTATAATCAATGCATAGCCTCATGGATCCATCATTCTTTTTAACAAACAAGACTGGGGCTCCCCATGGAGAAACACTTGGTCAAATAAATACTTTGTCACTCAACTCTTCTATTTGTTTCTTTAGCTCCACTAACTCCACAATGTACATTCTATAGGGGTATTTGATATAGGTCTTTCACCAGGAATTAAGTCAATGGAAAACTCAATTTCCCGCTCTGGAGGATGTCCAGGTAAATCCTATGGAAACACATTAATGTATTCTTTCACTATATACACATCTTCAATTTGAATATTTCTTTCCTAACGCACATATATTGGGTTCTATTACTCTCCAAGAATTGTATTCAATAGAGCTACTGGGGGTGGGTCTAGATAAGAATCAGATGGCGAGGTCTCCGCTCTAAAGATAAGATATTCTACACCATTTTCAAAAATTGTAACTTCCTTTTTCTTGCAATAAATCTTCTCATAATAATTTGACAACCATTACATACCAAGAATGATATCAAATTCAGTCATTGGTATTATGACAAGGTTATCAAATAAAGCATGTTTATGTTTCACACGGGAGACTAGTCGACATGCCTTTATTGTAATGATTCATCCCCTAGGCGTTTTGACTGATAACTCATTTATAAAATCAAATTGGACATGTCTAATTTTATTGTAAAACTGGGAATATATAAATGAATATGATGATCCATAATCAAATAAATTTTTGGCTAAGTTTGAGGAAATAATTAAAGTACCTACCACCACACCATTAGGAACTTTAACTTCCATGATTGTAATCGCATAAGCTCTCCTTTCCTCTCTTGGCTTTTTCTGAGTCATGTTTCCTTGGAGCTTTAGACATTCATTTTCATAATGTCACATCTCTCTATAATTTTACCATTGAATATCATCAAATTGTTTCTTCCCCTTATATTCATGAGATAGATGACCCTTTTCTCCATAGTTATAGTAGACTCCCTTTCCTTTTAATCATTTCCCGAGATGATTATTTCCACAGTTTTTGCATAATGGAAATTTCTTCATTCCCTTGTTCTTCTTTGGCACTTCACCTTTACCTTGGTTATCATAGTACCTCTTCTTATCTTGGTTTCCCTTTAACAAATTTGATCTAGCAAATTATTTCTATGTTTTGATGGCACTTGATACAATTTCATCATATGGTGAAAATGTTTGAGAAGACAGTTCCCTTAGAAGACTTAGATTAAGACCTTCAAACAAATGATATATCTTGTCTACTGAGTCATATACGTAATCTACGACATACCTAGCTATCCTTATGAAGGCAGCCTCATACTCTGCAACATTGTTTTCTTCCCTTTTCTTTAAGCCAAGGAATTTCCTCTTCATTTTAGTTTGTTGCTCATGAGGGAAATATTTTTTGAAGAATATTTCCTTAAAATTCATCCATTCCATATCTTCTATTTCTTATTCCTATATGGTATTTTGAATCAAGGACCACCATTGATCAGCATCTCCCTTGATACAATATACTTTCTTAACTACCTTTTCATTTTCATTGCATCTTAATTCCATGAATATCTTTTCAAGGTACTTGATCCATTTCTTAGCAACTGCTAGATTAGTAGTCCCAATAAAATATGGGGGATTCTACCACATAAAATGATCCAAAACATGTGTGGAATGGTTATTTGTTACAACCTAGGTAATTTGTCCCAATATGGTCATGATCTGATATGCTCCCACATTGATTGTGTTGACATGATCAATGGGGAGATCTCTACGTTGCCTAAGAGTATTGATTCCCCTTCTTCCATTAGACACCATTTCTAAATAATGGCACACACTATATTAGGGTATGATCATAATATATAATCTTAACGTAACAGAATACTTAGCATAAATTGAGATCCTACCCATGGATAATCCCATAATCAGAAAAATGGTTTCTTTGAGGAATAATTTACATTTAAATCCTTCATAATGGATTGTAAAGAAAACATGAATTATCATAATCATATCCCCTGAGAGTGTTGTAACCAAGAGTGCAGCAAGACCCATTTTTGTGCACCATTTCTCGTTTGGGTCTAGCTCAAAGCAGTGTTTTCGGGTTTTACCCCTAGATACATATGTGTCAGAGCCGCCTCTACCTGCTCGTATCCATAGAGGGATGTATGGATTGAAATATCCACATAATATATTCCTTACCAAAATACCAGGATGTTATTGTACAATTATCCTCAAATAATACCTTAGGGATTTGTTCCCTACTATAAATTTCCTACTCTAGTTTCCAAGTTTTCTACTAAACTTTCTCTGATACCAACTGTAACACCCCGACCCCTCTAGACTGGATCTGGTGCACTGCTAGTTATATTGGCATGGTTAAATGGAATGAAAATCCCAAAGGAACGGTCAGTTTAGTAGTCTTGAAGAAACTAGATACATAGATGTTACTCATATTACATTGGAAAAGTTTACAAAATACAATACATATAGAAAACTAAAAGTTGCATCCACAAGAACTCAATAAACGATCTCCTCTTTGTTACCTATTGAAAGTAAAAAATGAAAGGGGTGAGCTCAAATTCTCAGTAAGGTTTACAAATGGCAGAAGCATGAATCAATAATAACTAAATTGTAAATAATTTTACATAATCAACATGGCATGGTGAATAAATGAAAAACTCACGCCATCAATAAACTGAGAATAAAACTGCATCCATAGATTTTGTCATAGTGAAAACCTCATGGATAGTAATAAATGATAATGAATAAATTGAATGCTTATTAATTGGAAATCATGTATCTGGAACATGATAGCATAATACCATAAAAACGGTTTAGTTATGTGGGTAGAAACCCGTCTGATTTTTGGAAAAAAACTCGAAGGGTTTGTCGCCAACTGATTTGTCTCATGAGACCTTCTGATGCATCGAGGGGCTATAGCAGGCCCCACCCAACACTTCATGTTCAAATAATACTTTATACATTGATTCAATACAAGAGCAATATGACTTTTCAATATCTGTATAGAGTAGAGTATACAGATTCATCAATATTTCTATAAGTAAAATAACTTTCCAAATAAACACTGTATTTAAAATGGAATATGGTTTAGACAAAAAAATCTATGAAATGAGATTATGGATATTTAATATAAATATAATTTCAAATTAAAAGTGATCTCAAATGGTAAATAGGTACACCACATAAGGATTATTAGGTTCACAATACAAAGTTAGTCACAACGAAAAGGTAGTTGAGACAAAGTCCCTTACCACAATGTAATCAGTCGAATCATATGACCATAACTTAATGAACATAAAATGAATCATTGAATTACATGAATAAAAATAGAATCATGTTATTATATATCAAATGTAAGTAAACATATACTACAAACAAGAAATAAGTGGTGAACAACGAAAATCTCACAGAAATGAAAGTGAGATGAGAAACCCCTTACCCTTTGCTCGAGTGTGTTATTCATTTGTTTTAATGACCATAATAATAAAATTTTGATTCATTAATTAATAACTCCAAAACATCATATACATTTAATTGATTTATTATAACCTTATTAGGTTCATTCATGGCCCTTTTATGGGTTTAAGAGGTTCAATTTTCTTGTTTTGGAAGCATTTTCTTCCTTGGTTTTCATGATTTGTTTACTTGTTTTCATGAATGGAAGTTCATTTAAAATTTGGTTAAACATATTGAATTGTTAATATATATTATTAATTAAATTAAGGATATAATAATGATATTATAATTATTTTGGGTTATATACCATGATGATGACTCATTTGTTAAAAGTTTATTACAAATATTTGGATTAACCTGTCCGTTTTGTTCATAATGAACTTGGTTTGTATTATTATGTTGTATTATGAGTGTCTAAGGATTACAGAACATTAATGAGATGAAATAAATATATTATTATATGGTTCAACCATTAAAATTGTTTCATGACCAGTAATGAAGGAGAAAGTGAAGAACAAAACTCCTTCGTCTACAAAGGTTATAAATTGGAACCTCATGGATGTTGATTTCGTTTATAAAAATAAAAAGGGGGAGTAAGAATATTGATTATGGTTATTCCTTTAACATGATATAATTACAGTATATAGATGATACTGGAGTTTATCATGGGCATTTGGATAGAGGAGGTGAGGAGAGAAAAATAAAATAGATGAACTTGAAAATAAAAGAAAAGTTGAGATATCCCTTATGAAAATTCGGCAGCCTAACGCGTCACTTAAAATTTCATAAAATGAAATGATGAGAACAAAAGGGTATCTCATCATATTGAAATCAAAATTATAGTAAGAATAATACATAAAATCATACCCCAACATATGAGAATGGAAATTCAAATAGATAACATAAAATAAGTGTCGACTAAAAGAAGAGAATGAAGGATTCCCTTACCTTGTAGAGTAACTCCTAGATATTGAAGGATGGGATCTTTGGGGGATTAAGGAAGCCTTGTGAGGACTCCTAGAGATGTAAACCCACCAGATCTTCGAGGATTATGGATTTGGAATGAACTAAAATGAATGTATGAGTGGTTATTTATAGAAAAATAGAGGTAGTTTTTTAATAATTTCAAAGGGGCACCTCATTAGTGGTTTTTTCCAAAACATTGAAGTGGAAATTTTTTGTTTAATGGCTTGGTTTTGACTATCTCATAAATAACCAAGTGTTGTTTCAAAGGATCACAATGCTTTATGAAATATAGGCTATGAAAAGAATGTATTTAATAGAATCATACCATTAAATGTTTGGGGTGTTATATTTATCATCCTTAAAAATATTCAATTAGATTCCTTAAGTAACATATTCAACAATTTAATTTTGATTTTAGTATCTCTCTCCCAAGTTTCATCTTGGAGATTTCCATGCTACCATCTGACATTAGCCAGAGGTATCTCCTTACCCCAAAACACCTTCTCACTATGATCGATGATATAGATAGAATGATCTACAAAGGATTCATTAGCCTCAATCTCAATATCATTATATTATATTATATGAGTAGTTTCATGTATATATTTACTCATTTTATAAACATGGAAGTTATTAGTATGGCACTCAATTTTAGGGGTAGAGCTAGAAGATAAGTAGTCTCCCTGAATCTTCCCAATATTTAAAAGGGACAATACGATTTGAGGTATATATTCCATTTATAACCCATTCAATGATGAGAAAATATTAGTAAAACCAAAAGTAATACATGGTTACAAATATTTAATTATAAGGGTCTCCTTCAATGATAAAAATAGGAATTCTATCAACTTTTAGTGGTTATGAGGCACTTCTAAATTAGTTTCACCTACCCAGTCATATCTTGGATGATTCTAGACCTGATCATAGATTATTCACCTATTTTCTTCTAAAAAAGTGGAGAAATACATGGTCTTTCATAAGGATTTTTTAATGGAGTCATTTGAATTGATGTCTAATAAGTGTTACTATAGTAGAATCCCACTAGTGAGAGGTTACCCTCCCATAATCCGCTGAGGTCAAGAATAAAATCTAGTACCATGTCCTTTAGAATCTGTAGGTTTTCTTGGACTGGTCATAATTTTGGGGAAGTGGAGTTATACTAAATTTTACCTAAGTTCCCAAAGCTCATGACACCCCCTGTGAGAACATAGGTGTAAACTTAGGATATCTATCAGATATGATTCTATTTGGAACACCATGAAGCTTCATGATCTCTCTGATATATAACATTACTATATAATCAATAGAAGGATATTATTTTATAAAAAAAAGTGAAACATATTGGTTAGAAAATTTATAATTACTTTCATTGCATCATGGCCCCTTGGTGATTTTTGAAGACTTATCACAAAATCCAGGATAATTTTTCATCTCATTTTCAAATTGGAAAATGAATTGGTTGAAGAAAACTTGTAGCTATTGGTGCCCTTCCATTAACTATTGGAAAGTAAATAATCAAGAAAAAATCCATTAATATCCTTATTTATGCCAAGCCATAATAATTGATGATTTATATCATAATACATCTTAATTATTCTAGGATGTGTAGGCCATGAAGCCTTATAATCCTTAATCACTTCTTCTCTCATATAAGTAGGGGATACTAACCTTCCATATATATATAAGAATGGTTAGGAATATCAAAACCAAACATCAAGGATCTTACCACTGTTAAGTTTATATGGAATAATGATACAATCAGAATAAAATATCTAGGAGTCCTTGATGTGATACAAATAGAAGAGTAAATATCAATGTGTCATAATTTTATCCCACTAGGACTCTCACTCATTTATAAAATGATTCCATTAATAAATGAAATTAACCTCCATATTCCATTCATCTCATGGAAAATTTTAGGGTGAACATTCTTGTTGAGGTTTTTGGTAACCACATTTCCTTTTCCCAAAAAATATTGGATATAAAAATCAAAATATTAGAGATATTATAACCATTTCTACTCCATTGGATTTACATCTCACTCTAAAAACAAATTTTTCAGTATTCTTTAGTTAGTAAATACCATGAAGCTCTCACCACATAGAAATTTACTCTATAATTTTATGGAATGAAAAAAATAGAAAATTCTAAATAATGTATATGGTATTTTTGTATGTGAGAATGTAGTTATTTGTAACCATACACAACTAATTAGAGATCCTAAAAAATAACATAACTAAGGCTAACTAAAAAGGCATCGTAACCTTCACCTAGTTGAGGTATAATGAGAATAGGAGTTATGGTCATTAATTTCATCATCTCATGGAAATATACCTCACACTATTCTGATCATATAAACTTAGTTTATTTCTTACTTAATGAAATAATCAAAGAATATATATATAGAAATATAGGATAAAATAATTTTAGTGTCTATAAAGTCCAACAAAACTCCTTTTCTCAAACATATTCTATGGAAATTTATGAGATATTACTAATTCTACTTTCTTATGATCCACTAATATGGAAGATTTATAAATTACATGCCAAATGAATTTGAATTTTTTAATCCAAAGTGACCAGTTTGATATCTTTTCATATAGATGGTGTTCCTAAAAATTATCTAATACAATGTGATGATATCAAACCCACTCATCCCAAGAATTAGAATTTATGAGTATGTCATCTACAAGGTGTATATAATTCCTTCAACTTAATCACACCTCTAGAAGTGTACGATAAGAAATCATTTTGGAATCACCTGGTGGAAATTGATTCTAGAAATAACTTCTCCCAAATTAATGCTTCAGAACTTGATAGAAACAATGTTCACACAAGTCACCATACTAAGTTGAACCAAACTTAACCTCTATTTATTCTAATATATATAAAATTCATGAAATTTTAAATAAATTTAATCAATTAAATAACACTTTGGTTTTACTTGGTTCAGACTGATAGTCCTACATCCATGAGAGAAACATTGTAGAATTTCATTTCTCAATGAAAAATTACAACTTAGTGACTACTATAAAAAAAGTAATAAATTTTTGTTCAACACACCATAAAACTGAAGTACCCCACCCCCCCCCCCCTATAGAGTGAATTATCTATTCATCAAATTGCACCAACCTTCGAAAAGTGAAAGCATTCATCCATTCCAATGTTCCAACTACTGATCTCTGGTAGCAAACTTCAAAGTGACTGCCCCTTCAAGAAAACAAAAAAATCCATAGTAAGATTGAAACACTCACCAACTTATAGAAGTGAAATATGAAAACTTCAAGAACTAGACTATCTGAACATAATCTCATTCAGAATAATCCCTTTTGAAACATACTCCTTCTGGAAACCTCACTCTGGAATGCTAAAATAAAATTGATGTCACTTCCACAAATTCACAAAAAAAAGAACTTATGGAACCATTCCTTCCAGTTGTCTTCTTCCAATCAACTGAATTCATATTCATATTCCCAACAATCACCCACTTAAAGGAGAATTCAGAGAAAAAACCTCGGTATCACCTTCAAAAAGTATTACACGCAATGTTCCTCTAACTCCTTTCATTCACCCAAGTACTACCAAATATTTATGTTTCCTCAAAACTTCTAGACCCAAATTCTTAGTAAACATATTAGTTATTTTTTATATTCCAGTTACCTTATGTAACATCAACTCACCGTCCTCCAGTATCATCAGGATGTAATCGTACTTCATATCAATGTGTATTGTTCTTGAGTGAAACATAGGATTCTAATTCAAATGAATTGAACTCAGACAATCATAGTAGAGAAATCCTACCTCTTGGCTGCAACCAAGTTCTTAAACTAAATATATTAACTATTCAATAACCTTTCTTGATTCCTTTACAGCCACATACTCTACTTTTATTGTAGTGATTTCTATCACTAGTAGTAACCTAAACATCTAACTCATTGTGGTTCATCCAGAAGTGTAAACATATCCTATTATTCTCTTCTGAGAATTGGAATCACTCGAAAATAATGTATCAACAAACCTAATAAATTGTTTATCAACTAAAAAATAAATAGGTATTCCTTCCATTCCTTTTAGGTTCTTAATAATCCATTTAATAACTTCCTAATGAACCTTTCCTGTAATTTTTCACAAACCAACTAACTACTCTCACTACATGAGAAATATATGGGAATGTATGTACCATAATATAAATTAAGATTCCAACTATAGTGGTATAAGGAAATTCCGACATGTAATTCTTCTCTTATTCTATTTTTTGTGCTTGTTATTTCAAAAGTTTAAAATAACCAGCGAGAGGAGTTGAAACTATCTTACATCCACACATTTTGGATCCTTTAATGAACTATAAAATGTAATAATTTTTTGATAAAATCATGCTTTAGGTTTTATTATCATGTTCAATCCTCAAGAACAAGATCCTCTTAGCTTCACCAAGTGCTTTAATTCCAAAATTACAATATAATTCCCCCTTCGACTTTTGAATTGAATAAATATTCAGACCTATAAATAGTATATTGTCCACATACAAAATTAAGGTTATAAAGTCATTTCCATTGAAATTTTTATGAAAAAACAATTATTGGAATTAATTTATAGGAAACCTATTTCTTCCATGAAGGAAAAAAACTTATAGTTCTAATATATTAGTTCTTGTTTCAAACTATAAACGTTTCTTCTTAGTTTTTACACCAAAACCACATTCTGATTTCTCCAAAAACTTGATGGTTTCCTCATATAAATTTATTCCTATAGATCCTCATGAAGAAAATCCATCTTCATGTCCATTTTTTCAAGGTAAACATTTTCAAAAGAAACCAAACTCAACACACTTTGTATGGTAATATGTTTTACTATAGGAGAGAATATCTCTAAGAAATCGATTCCCTACTTCTTCTAAAACCCATTCACTACTAGCATAAATTTATATCTGTTTCTTCCATATGCTTCTTCTTTCAAATAAAATACCCACTTATTATAAAGTGACTAATTCCCTAGTGGTAAATCCATTATCTCCCATTTTTTATTCACTTTTAGTGAATCCATCTCCTTCGTTTCTAACTCCCACATTTTGGAATCTCCCAAAGGAGCTGCTTAATTTGGCTTCTATGGTTCTCCTACATCCATTAGTAGTAAGAAACTCATATCATATCCATACCTATTTATCGTCGGTTTGATTCTTAATGATCTTCATGCATTAACTTGTGAACTAGCTTCTTACGGAACTAAAACTTCTAGAAATTCTCTGTAACATCCCCAGATTTGGAACTCTCTCATGTGGCCAGAAAGTATTGGTTACGAGACCTCAAGTGCACTTACCCATACACTAGAGGTTACCGACTAGAAGTGGGGGTGTGATAAGTATAGTAGAGAGACAATACCCCTTGATTTTAGATTTTAAAACATAGTGTAAAAATTAATATAAATAAAAGAGTAAATATCAGAGTGAGGAAATAATAAAAATAATATGATATAGTGGAAAAACAATAATAAATCTAATTGAAACTAATCCAATAAATAATAAAGGAATAATTTAATGACGTGCTGGAATTTAACTAAATGTCATGATAGAATTAATACAAATAAAACACTAGAATGATCAAATGAAGAATCAAAAGTCCCTAATCTTAAACCCCGCGACAGTCCCACCTCCAAACTACATCCCATCAGTAAGAAAACAAATCAACAAAAAGTTTTTTTTCCATTGTACAATTTTGCATCCATGTAATTTTCTCAGGTACCAAGAGGTGGCCCAAATAGGGTGTGAGTATAACTCGGTAGTTCAACATCACCATGTCTATACATAATCAGTATGATAATAAATGTATACAATAATGAAATAACTAAGTATATTAATTAATTAATCAATTAAATTAATACTACTTATGCCTGCTTTGTCTCATGCTAGAATATCTCTGGGAATGTCTAACAACCAGGCCAATTGTAACCATATAACCATGGGATAACATAACCTACTTCAGTGTCATGTCATAATTTCTTGGAGCATGTATTACGACCATGCCAACCATAAAATTAAAACCAAGGTATAATATACACACACAATTCTCAGACAAACCCGCTATATAATCATTTCAGTAATCAATCATGGCCAAGCCTGGTATATCAACATTTCAGCATCAATCAGGTCCAAGCCTGGTATATCAGCATTTCAGCATAAAATCAGGGCCAAGACCATTATATCAGCATTACAACATACAATCAAGGCCAATCTTGGTAAATCCTCATTACATCATATAATTAGTGCCAAGTCCAGTATATCATCATTACTACATACAATCAGGGCCAAGCCCGGTATATTAGCATTTCAACATGCAGTCCGATCCAAGCGCGGTATATTAGAATTTTAGCATATTTCAAGGCCAAGCCTAGTATATGATCATAAAAACACGGAAATCACAAAACATTCCATGGAAACAAGGATATCACAATATCACATCATAAGGAAAAATGGTTAATTATGAAAATTTCCATTTATCTTTCAAATTCCCATTTCATTTATCAATTGGTCCAAACCAATAACATGGAATTTATCTCAATATACAATCCAAGACATGGTGAATCTATATCAATCAGTCACCCAAAAATCCATTTCACGCTCAATACACTTTAATCCATTAATCAAATCATTTATAAACAAGGGTTTTCTCACTCTAACAGTAGCCAAAACCCAGATCAAAAACCAGTTTCCTCCAAAGGGAATCTAAGGAATAATCCAATTCATCAATTAATTTATTTATTTCATGATATGTTTTTGAAATTTCAATATTTCACATACTCGATAATTATCAAACCATAAGGTTAAGTTTTAGACCCCTACCTTTAACAGAAGAAGAACACAATTCATCCAACAAAAAACTCCCATGAGGAAGAAGTTGTGGATGATCGCAAGAAGTATCCTTGATCAAAATCAATCAAGATCAAAACCAATTACTCACATGGACAAGATATTACACTTCAACTATCAGATAATGGTGAAAGATAAAGGGGAACAAAAAACAACATATTGGGGATTGATCACACAAATATGACGTCCAGAATCAAGTTAGGTACTCTAAAATAACCTGGAATGTCTTCCTAGGTCAAGAGAAGAAGGCTACACCATAGATAATGATATCAATCTCACGGAAAACATATTTTAAAAACCATCTTGGTATATTACATGGTGTGAAATATAGTTACACATAATGTATTTATTTTTAGAGGGATACTCTAAAAAACCCATCGCCTTGGATTATTATTTAATTCAATCGAACATTACATGACACCTAATCCTTTTACATAGCAAGTAAATTTTCTATATATGGGTTTTATCCCATTTCCCTTATAAAAACAACCTAAACCCCTATATTGGATTCTCAACTTACAAGGAACTCATGGTAACACTTGACCAATTTATACTTAGACTCCCTTTAATTCAAATAAACATACATACTCCGACTTTAAGTCATTTTCCCAAATAAATATCTCTATATTGATCTTATATGGTTTTCTCAGGTTTCCTCACAACCCAAGACTGTATTTATTCAAAAACAAGGAAATTTACAACGAAAGAACAACCACTAAGGTTTAAAGATGAGGAAAAATCAACCAAAATAAGTTTAATGAAAAACTCATAGAGGGTTATACCTAAAAAATGATTGAAAATTACATCTCCTTTGGGAACCCCTCCTTATAGAAATACTCCTTCTAGAACTAATCCTTTTGAATCACCTTCCTTTAGAACACTTGAGTGAGATTTCATAATTCTTGAGTTTTCTGATATACATTTCATTGGATTTCCTTATGAACTTTCTGAACTTTCCTCTGAAATTACATCCAGAATATGATTCCTTCTATTAGATTTAGAGACATATAAACACTCTAAAATATATGATCCTATGGAACCACCATTCAGATCAACTTGAAATGAAGTTTTATCTTCATTCACAACTTCCTTTCCCTTAAAGTTTTAATCTATCCACAATATTTTATCACTAAAGATAACATTACAACTTCTAAAAACATTCTTATTTTTATTATCCCAAAGATGAAGACCAAATTATTCATATCCATATCCTATGAAGAAACATTCTAAATATTTATCTTCCATATTATATCTATATTTTTCACTAAGATGCATGCAAGATAGGGTTTTAAATACTCAGAGGTAAACTACTTCTGGAACTTATCCTAACCAAATTTCTTCTGGTAGTTTCTATCTGACCGGTGCTAAATAAATTTTTTGATTAAGTAATTTATTATTTCTACTAATTCCATAAAAAACTTCTTACTAATTATGAAATGTAGAAGTATATTTCTTGTACTTTCCATTAATGTATGATTCATTATCTAGGATATACCATTTTTCATGTATACCTAGAACAATCTTCTCATGTCGGTGTCCTCTTATCTTACAGTTGTTTTAGAAACTCCTTCTGGTTTACTCACCACTATTTTATGATATTATACAATTTCATTTTCTTATATTTTCCCTTTCTACCATATCCTTACATTGAAAAAATATTCTAAACACTTCAATTTTTTTTTATAAAGTAAAGCCATGTTTTTCTTATGGAATAATAAATAAAGGCAACAAAGTAACTTTATTTTTCATAAAAAGTTACATGGAAAATACTCCAAACATATATATAAATTAAATCTAACTTTATATATTTTGGTTTCCTTCCAGAAATAATGAAGGGAACCATATGTTTCTTCTCGAGTATACAACTCTCACACATTCTGAATTCTGATAGATCTAGATTTAGTATGTCTTTGTCTTCTAGAATCCTTATAATCTTCTCATTGAGGTGCTCAAAATGATCAAGAAAATGTTCTAAGCATTTTTAAGATTTTATTCTGGTGAGTGCAGCTCCCACTGTCCTCTAGTTAAGATATAGATACCCATATTTTTCACATTTTTATATGAAAAAGAGAACCCTAAGTTATATTCCAAACTCCTTCCACAAATCTTGTTCCAAAACCTTCTTAATCCTGTTAACCCATTGAAATAAGGCTCTTAAAAGTCTTAGAACATGTCAAATCTATTTAAGTATAATAAAACTTTCATTCTTCAAATAATATTTCACTTCTCCCTTTCCTATAATAATAATATCTTCATCATCATAAAGGTGAACTTTACCAAATTTTCTAGAAACATAATTTCATAAAACCCCTTTTTCTCCTGTGGAAATGAATAAATCTCTAGAATCTATAAACTATAATTAAATCTATATAGAAACATTTTCAATTATATTTTCACTACATTCCACTTCCAAACTCAAATATCTATAAATTTTCCTTCTAAAAATTTTCCTCTATCATGATATCCTTTATTGAATTGAACTTTCTTTCCACAGTGCCAATATACATGATCGATTCTGGAAGACTTCCCTAAACTTCCTTCCCTTGATTTCCTCTCAAACTACTTACGGTTATTTTGATGAGGTGAGAAGAACCTTCCTTCCATATTCATAACTTCACTGGAATATATTTCAATCTCCTCCCTTCAGTGCTCCTCATTGAGAAAAAATTTCTAAACATCAGTGAACACCAAATAATTCTTTAAAATTGAACTACTCACACCTATTACCATGGATTTCCAAGACTCTGGTAAGGATGATAACAATAAAATTGTCCAAACATAATCTATAAATGTTTCCATTATAAATTCTAGATGGCTTGTGATTAAGTTAAAATAATTCAACAGATCATATGCAAATCTTCCTTCCTATAACTTCGTATTGAATAACCTCCACATCAAGAAAAAAATTCAATGTTTTGGGTTTCTCATATATAAATTCCAGGGATTCCATTAACACTATTTTGGTTTTATTCTCTCAAATTTTCAAAGACTCATTCTAGATTAAAGATATTTGTAACAAATAAAGTGTCTTTCGATCTTGCTTTTCCTATTCAACTTTTTCTCTTGCTTCTAATTTGTAACCCTTCATTGGAAGATCCAAATCTTTCTAAATGAGATAATCATCTATATTCATTTTCCATAAAATAAAATCTACTTTATTGAACTTCTTAATATGAACCTTTAATTTTTATTACATCATCCTTTCGAAAAAAATTACCTCCTACTATATTTTGAAAATTTTCTAAACAAAATAATGTTACCTAGATTGAGAAAACTATTGAGATTCCTAAGAAACATCCTATGATACCAATTTTAGACAATTCCTTTAACTTAAACATCCTTTTTTAAGTGTACCAAAAGTATTCGTTCTAGAATCATCTGGAAAAAACCGATTCTGGAAGGAACTTCTCCCAACCTAATGTTTCCGAACATGGTAAAAACAAAGTTCACTCAATTCACCGCACTAAGTTTAACCTCTCTTCTATTCAATTTAATATATAAAATATAACATGAAATTAATGTAAATTAATTTTAATCAAGTAAATAATACTTTATTTATGTGTTTTGGACTAATATTCCTATATCCATAGGAGAATCATTGCAACATTTTATTTTCCCAAAATAAATATTACAACTTAGTGTTACTATAATAAAAGTAATTAATTTATTCTCAAGAAGTCATACAACTCAAGTCCCCCCCTATAGTGAGAATTATTTTGTCATCTACTTGAATCAACCTCTAAAAATTATGGGCATCAATCCATTCCATTGTTCCAACTACTAATCTCTGGTAGCAATCTGCAAAGTGACTAGCCATTCTAGTAAACCATCAACTCTACATCAAGGCTAAAAAACTCACTAACTTTTATAGGAACAAATTGAAAAATTATGAAACCACACCATATAAACCTATTAACATTTAAAATAATACCTTTTGAAAAATTATCCTTTTGAAAACCTCTTTTTGGAATGTTGACTGAAAACCGTTATCGCTACCACAACTTCAATATAGACAAGATTTTCTAGAACCAATATTTCCATTAGTCTCCTTACAATCAACTAAAGTGGGATTCACATTCCCAATATAAGGAATATAATTGATGAGTATAAATGGATGAAATATCATGTTCATTAAATCTATAAACATGACTGGAGCATTATTCAAGCCAAAGGGAATCATCAAATATTATAAATTCCATTATTATCTTTTAAAATACACCATTAGTATATCCTCAAGTCTTACCCAAAGATGATGATAGATTGAATGTAGTTCAATTTTGAAAAACCACTTTTACCCCCACTTTAATTGATCAGAGATATCATTGATTTTGGAACAAGGGTAATGATTCTAGATCATCACATGGTTCATATTCTAATGGTTTACACAGAGGCATAGGCTCTATTCATCTTTCTTGGAAAAAAGGGCATGATCAACCAGGGGAGAAATTATTGGTGTAATAAACCCTTTTACCTAAATATCCATTAACTAAATATTTAATGACCTCAACTCATTTTATGATATTTAATGTGGATGAATTGATATAGTTTTAGTTTCAGGTGATAAATCAATGAAAAACTTCACTTCCCACTTCAGAGGTAAGCCTAAAAAATCTTCAGGAAACATGTTACAGTAAAGATCTACCATCGAAGATAAAACTTATTGATTCTTAGTTTCAACCACTCCAATAATAAGACTAGCCATATTTATTTTGATTTATATCACTCTCCTTAGATCAAGACCTACTCATCCAACCTAAAACTCTCACTCCACCAAAAGAGTATTTTGAATACCAGTGGGAGAAAAGAAGGATACTTTCATACTATAATAATCAATACAAGATCTAAAATAGTTTAACCAATCCAATCCAAAAATTATTTTAAAATATTTCATATTAAGGACCATCAGATCCTAGATATGCTAAAATATTCCACTACTAGGGCATATAATAGACACTTCCTCAATAGTTTTATTCTTTTACCTATATGGGTATTAAAATTTATATATATTAGTAGTGCTAAAACATTAATCTCAAGAAGAGAATCCAATTAATACAAAATAAATGAATGAGGAGAACCTATATCATAAATTGAACATGATCAAGTAGAGGATAGAAAGATATTACCTCTAACAAAAGAAGTCCCTTATACAACGTCAGCAGTACATTTCCTTATAGAATTTAAATGACCTGCTTCCTCATACTGACCTTTAGATGGTAAACCCTGCTCAAATGACTACACAGAAACTATATGTACATAACTACCTTGTTATAATCCAAGAATTATCTCCTAGAGGGTGGTTGATAGCCCTCAATAAATTGCATAACTGAGAGATCCTACGATACATGGGTTAACTAAGGTTTCTTCCTGAAACTTTTTTATACATATCTATCATAAAACCTCTAAATATTTCTATTCTTACTATAATAGTGACATATATTCACCTTGAAGGTACATTTTGACTTGAAATTGCCTAAGCACACACACCGATGACATTGAATAAGAGTCCTTCCCAAACTATGTGATAAAAGCACATCATTATCCTAAATTCCCTACTGATATCCACCTTAAATCATCTCCTCCTATCATCACTTCTGGATACTAGATGATTTATCACCTATGGTTTTTCCAGGTAGTGACTTATAGACACCTAAACCTCCCTTAGAGACTATATCATCAAAGAAGACCTTCCTCACTGCCTCATAAAAGGTTATAAAAGTAAAAAAAACATTACTTGGGTTTATACTATCTCATTAAAACCGATATCAAATAGTCTTTCCTTTGATACATTATCTCCACTCAAATATAGAGAAAAACTAAGCAAATCGGTATATTTGGTAGCATAGTCTAAAACAAACATGGATTCCTTCTTTATATCCATGAACTCTGGAGCCATAACCTGAAGTAGGGTTTTAGGATAAAAATTCTTAAGAAATAGATCTTGAATGTTCTTCCATGTAAGGCCTTATTCTTTCTTAGACTCGAGCATAACATCTCTCCATTGATGATCTTCCCCTTCAAGTATAAAGGTGGAAAATTGAACCCAATATTTCTCTATTGAACCTATGATCTCAAATATATGATGTATAATGATGATTTACTCTTTGGATTCGTGATAGGATTAATCACCTCAAATGTCCTAAGGCTAATGGAATTGAAAATACCTTATAATATCATAGGATTTTATCTCCTTTCGAGGATCTCCTTGATCATCTAATTGAAGTAGGATCGATTGATAGTCAAGTTAATAGTGCATGATTATCTACTTATTCATGTATATTAAGGGGTTTTTATCTAACTATAATAATCAATATTGATTAGAGAATGACATTAGTATCCCCTTGCTGTGAATAGATCACTCAAAGATTCATGATTGTAACAAAATGGTAGGTCTAACCCCATCCTCTCTCTCTCTTTTGTTTTCATTTATTAAAAACACTTTTCATTTTGAAACATAATTTTCAAGGCTCTACAAATAGTTTTACAAACATTTGTATATATTTTAAGGAACATAGAGTCATGATTTAATTATAGAATAAATGAAATGGGTCATCAACAATATATAAGAGCATTATCAACAAAAATAATCAGTTAACGACCTATATTAACCTAGTTGTTATCAATAAATATATATGAAAATTATATTTATTTTTTACTAATTTTTTTGTTAATATGAATCATAAACTGGTTCCATATTAAATAATCAGATATAAGTGATCGTGTGTTATGACATGATACCCAGCTAGTGACTTCCTATTGATACCTAGAAAGATTCATGGAACTCAATAGTTTAAAACTAAATCAAAGAATAAATAGAAAAAGGAACCCCAGAATACCCCTAGAAACTCAAGATTCCATCAAAATTATGTGGTCTAAACATATTTATGGGTTTATTTTTGAGTCCAAATATCTCTAGATCTTGGATACATTCAATTCTAATACCCAAGATCCCTTAGTAGCTCTAATAACTTTTTGTAATAACTTTGAATTAATTACCTGGAGATTATTGGGCCAAGTTTCCACAACACTTCATGTGAACCTTTCGGTCACCATTGGCTAGCGTTAATGTTGAGGTTTTAATAATAAAAATGTGTGAGATTGTTTTCCTTCATTGGATTAAATTTAAGGATATAATAACCATTCAGAAATTCCAGCCTAACATTTAGGGAAAATGGTCATACAAAACAAAATCTACATGAATTATCATGAAAGAAATGATGAAACAAATATATATACATAAATTATCATAAAAAAAGTCCAAGAGGAATGAAATAAGTCTAAAAAGTATAAAACAATAGAAAAAATATATACAAATGATGTTCCAACTAAACGGTGCCTAAGGATCCAAAAGGGGAAAGCCTCAACTTTGAAATATCTATTGGAACATCCTAGAATGGACCCTCTATGTCTACTCCTTTTTCCACCAAAAACTTAAAAAGAAAAAACCCAAAATATAGACTCTAAGTGTGAATATCTCCCATGCCCAGGCATTATTCCCTTATATGGATCGCATAAAAAAGGATCTACAAACATCCCATAGGGGAACTTGTAGGGTGTGTGCTTTTCATACCCAATAGAAAATCAATACCCCACCCCTTACAACCTATAATAAACTAAAGAATTTTTAGAAACAATAAAAACCAAGAAGAATAAATATATTAGTAGAAAATATGATATTTCAAAGATATTAAACATAAAAAATTACAATGACAAGTAACTCCATATAAGGGGAGGGTCTGTATCAAGGATACCTTCTCTAGGAAAATCCTTGAGATCTAAGATGATCAATACATATAATAGAGTTAGGGTACAATACCCATCCCATTTGGTGGAAAGGGAATAATTTCTATATAGTCATGGAAATATTATAGACCATTCCTTCGTAAATAAGGGAATGTGTATACAAATTCATAGTGTTGTAAACCCATCCTATAACCACCTTCCAGTTTTTTAACATGTGGGTACCTTATTAAACTCATATAATACAATATATGCCTTTTCACATGAGTATATATAGCTTTAAACCTTCAAGAAAAAGGTCAAAATGAATGATAAATCACATAATCATGTTACCAAATATGGTTAACAGATATGGAATATATCATAACTAAAATCTTGATTTAAACCATAATGAGTAGCAACATGAGAAAATAGTTATGATGCCTACATATATTAAAAAACATATATAATATTCTAAGTATACCAAACTAATTACCAACCAAGAATAAGAGCTATTATGGTCATAATATCCATAATTAATCAAAATACTTCACATATTCATATTAAATTTAAAATAAACCCATTATTAATTAAAAAATATTCATTTTGAATAAATGTTATCAACCCCACATCATTGTCTAGATAAAACTTTATGAGTATGATAGGAATAATGGATTCATCTAGAAATATAAATATAGAATTTTCTTTATAGTCCAAGGAGTAATAGAGTATGATTGAATTGGGGTTATGGAACCAACCTTTTATTCACTTTATCAAAACACCCATGGTAGCTCAATGGAATAAATTATGAAGTAATTGATGAGATTCAAAAGCCCTAGATTATGGAAATAATATATTTTAATCATTGCAAAGAAAAAAATAATGGGTTTTATAGGAACATCTCATGCTCATTATAGTGGAAGAAACCCATTAAATAGTTGAATCCATCATCTTAAAATCTACATGTAATAAAGAACATAAAACAATATCCATACCTCATGTCCAATTTTCTCCATCTCAATAGAGTATGTTTAAAGCAGAATACTAAGAAATAGCACTCTATCTCTTACCTTCACATGTAGTGCACTGGCCTTTAGAATACTCATATGATATAAGAGGACCCCTTAGACTCCAAATATGATCTATCACTTTCTCTATAGATAAAAAAAGAGTGTAGAGAAAAATAAATATAGCTTCATATTGTATTAATAGAATCATACCCCCACCCAATAGGAGGATTCAATACTTTAAATAGACTATCTTAATTTAATGAATGAAGTTGAGTATTGGAAGTCAATGTTTGGAAACAGACATACGTTACCCAAAATATATGCCCATTAGAGTGTTATGATAACTAAATGTTTTAAAGAACATAACATTCTTTTAATTCCATAAATGATTCAAATATATGATTCATAACTGATGGAAAACTATTTGAAAGATGAGGAAAATCCCAAGTACCTGATATATTATAGTATATTCCATATCATATGTTGTACCATATGACATGGGCATCTCTATTCCTTAAACACTATATTCATATCATTGATTATAATATGAATGAAAAATATAATACAATTCATCATATTTTAGTGTGCATATAACAATCTCTTACATACACTAATATCTTATAAGTACTTTATGAAAAACCTCTCAACTTTTTATGAATACAACTAAACTCCTTCGAATACAGTTTTTTAAACTATCTTCATTTTGGGAAAAACACTTTGTCCAAAATATGATCCTTATTAAATATCCTAACTATGTGATCTTACAAGACTTTGTATCATTGATAATAAGTACCAATTCTCTCTTTCATAAATATAAGAAAAGGGAATCCTCTATAAAAAAAATCAGTGTTACTCAAGCTATAAAGGGTTCTATCATGATCTATATAAAAAAATCATATATCTATATGATCATATACACCATAATATATATCATATACATTATATGTATAGTTATATAATGTTATGTCCACTGGGTCAAATATCCTGAGAGGGGGGGTAAATCAGGGTATGACAGATTAAAACTACTTCCCCTTCAGATCTTTTTTCTTCATTAAACAAAGCACACTTCTCTCTTTCTACCATAGAAATATATGAATAGAAATGAAATCATGCACAGGACATAGTGATTTGACTTAGTTCACCCTCACTGGGCTATGCCCAAGGATCATACAATGGTGATATACCAATGTACCAAATCCACTAAATCTCACTTCTAATTACAAAGTTTGGGATAGATCTTTTATACCCAGGATCACTACCTTTACAAGTTTTAGTGTTTTCTCACTACATTCCCAAGGGTCACTCCCCATGTCTCTTCCTCTGGCTCACTACTGGTGGAAAAGATTTTCATCTTCCTCTTCCTTCACTCACTACTCTTGGAAGGGATCCACACACAGTTTATGGACTTGTAGGTCCCTTCATTTTAATGAAATCATGAATCCTCAATTGTAGGTAGATGCTCTATTAAAGTTCTTTTTTTTCCAATAGATGAAATACACTTTTCTGAAAACTATTAGATTGCATAAATTCATTTTTCGAACTATTTATTTCCCTTCGCAAACCACATGTTTCCTCTACGAACTACATAGCACATATTCTTTGTGAACCACCTCTTCCGTGTACTATCCATGCGAACTGCCTATGTGTATTGCTTCCACGTACCATGTTCACGTACCACCTCTTCTTCTTCAAAAATCCTTCTTCCCAGACTTCTTCTTCCACATACCATTTTCCTTGATGGGATATAGTGACTCTCAAAACCTCTTTATGAACTATTGTTATGAACTCCTTCTCCTTTCATGTAATCCTCCTTGTAAACTACTTCACCCTTCATGAAATTATCCATCGTGAACCACTTTCATACTTCACCGAATTCCCAGAGAAAAGATGTTTTCTTATGAAAATATCTCTTAGTAATTATGAGATTAGTGCTATTTATATAGGAAAATATATCCACATAATTTGATAATCCAATATTTACCCAAATCTTGTATGTGGTAAAACATTCATTGCATACTACTTCTCCTACGAACC
Organism: Viscum album; assembly: GCA_963277665.1. Lineage (NCBI taxonomy): Eukaryota > Viridiplantae > Streptophyta > Magnoliopsida > Santalales > Viscaceae > Viscum > Viscum album. The sequence goes on along the minus strand of OY728143.1, from coordinate 1,662,489,299 downwards.
ATTCTTCCATATGCATTCCATGTACTAGCACTCTTCCTTCATGGTGGCCAAAATCATTGTCTCATTTTCATCAACGATAATCCATCCTATGAACCGTTTTCCTTCCACAAACCACAAGACTTCTCGTGAATATCCTTTCCTCTGCTGACCTCCTTCACTCCATTAATTGTTCCTCCTACGTGGTCCGCATGTTGTTTTCCTTCCATGAACTATTCTCATGTACCATCTTTGCAATCCACGAACTATGCTTCATGGTCCACATACTATTCACTACTATGTAGAAAATCTTCCTTTACCAAAAAACAAACTCCCAATTTTGAGTCCCAAAAATTTGGCAAACTCTGGGAAACTACACCACCTTAAACACTTGCTTTAGAAAACACCATTCATACTCATTTTTTATCATCTGGATTTGTCAAAAAACACAATTACACCCAAAATAGACTGATAGGATACCCTGAGGGGGGTTTTCCCAAAAATATCCTCCTATGGGTTTGTTGACAACACTTTCATAATTTGATATCTCATTAAAGCTTCTTCCATATTCTTCCAGCATTCACTTCTTACAATTAAGATAATGATCAAGGATTTACTAAACACATAATTTAAGCCCACATGATACATGATCAGTGTTAGAAACAAGAGTATAATGAAAAGTTTATCAATGAATCACTACATTCCATTACAACACCACTCTTATAATTTCATCGCAAACCTCAGATGTTGTGATATGTATCCTTTGATTGATCACTTAAAGCATCATCAAATTTAATTCTACCTCTATGTCACTACTCCACCTAATTGCTTTAACTCCCCTATCTCGATGCTCCACCTAGAAACTTCTTCCCATGTCTAGACTAATATATTTTCTCCCTTTTAATAGCACAATTTATCCCCCTTTGTCAATGAGCATGAATGTCATTCCATTGAGGTATAAAACAAGGTAAATAAAACAAATTAGCACATTAAGGGAAAAACATGCCCTACCTCATGGAGAGGGGGTCTCCACATCCACACTTTTTCAAGTGTGGGGAGTCGGTTGAACTCCCATATCCAGTCAATGCTTTTCAAATGCTTCTTTGGGTAAGTCCTTTATCATTATTTCCACAACCTGTTGTTCTATAGGTACATACTCTAACTTTAAAAGCCCTTGCAATACCTTATCTTGGATGAAATGATAATTTATTTCAATGTGATTTGTCCTTTAGTGATGGAACGTATTTTTTCTAATATTTATAGTAGTTGAATTATCTCAATGGATTCTGATTAGAGAATTCACTTCAATTCCCATATCATCAAGGTGTTGTTTCATCCACCACTACAAGAAATGAAAGTTATACCAATGGTTGAAAACCATTGGTATAGGCTGTAAAACCGTCAGTATAAATTATACCAATGGTTTTACAAACCGTATCCAAGTAAGTCATGACAATAGACATATACCAATGGTTTCAAAGAAACCGTTGGCATATGTGAATAAATATATACTATACTAATGGTTTTATGTAAACTGTTGGTATAGATATGAGATAAGTTTTTTGCAAATGTTTCTAAGAGAACCGTTGGTAAAAAGTGCACATAGAACCTATACCAACAGTTTAAAACTGTTGGCATAGGCTTAGTTGTACAATTCACATAGGAGCCTACTACTCTATGTGCTGCTATGTGAATTGTACAGCAGGAAATTGTATAATCAATTATGAATACAATAAGGACACATAATTTAATAATCAATTATGAATACAATACAATAATCAATTATGAATACAATACATTAAAAACTAAATACATAATTATATGTGATACAGAATTAATAATACATACAAAATTTCATTTTGTATAACACATACACGATTGAATTCAGAAATTAGAAGCTAATAACCCAAAATAAGGAAATGAATAAATGAATTAAACCAAACACAAATATAATGTCCCATGGTTTGGGGCGGTTGTCTTTGAACTTAGTGATGATGATAATGGGTGTGTATCAATGAGCTTGTGTGACTTAGGGAATATAGTTGTCCTTGAAATATTAAATGTCATGTGTTTTAGAATAGGGGTAGGAGTTCGTCACATGATAAGTGGATTGTGTGAGGCTGGACCATGGATCATTGTGCTAAAGTATAAACACAATCTGAATACGTTTGGTCAGTTTTCCGTATGCCAGTTGTTTTTACTTAAAATGATGTCCATTTTAAACAAAAGAGAGACAGTTAGAGTGATACCACTCACACTGTGCCTCGTATTGAGGCAAGGTTGACTCGTACATGTCACATATAACCCATGGATCATTTTCCTAAAGTGCCAACACAATCCGAATGTGTTTGGTTGGTTTTCTATATTCCAGTTGTTGTTTTCACTTAAAATGTTGTCCATTTCAAATAAAAGTGAGACACTTTGTGTGGTATTGGCCACACCGGGCCTCGAATTGAGGCTTAGTTTACTCATACACACCATAAATGACCCATGGATCGTTGTGCTAAAGTATCAACACAATCCAAATACGTTTTGTCGATTTTCCATATTTCAGTTGTTTTTACTTAAAACAATGTCCATTTTAAACAAAATAGATACACTTAGAGTGCTACCGTACACAACATGCCTCGAATTGAGACGGGGTTGACTCTTATACATCATAAATGACCCATGGATCGTTTTCCTAATGTATCAACACAATCTGAATGTGTTTGGTCGGTTTTCCATATGCCAGTTGTTGTTTTCATTTAAAATGTTGATCATTTAAAATAAAGGTGAGATACTTTGAGTGGTATTGGGAACACCGCACCTCGGATTAAGTTAGGGTTGACTCGTACATTTCAAAAATGACCCATGGATCATTTTCCTAAAGTATCAATAGAATCCAAATTCATTTGGTTAGTTTTCCATATGACATTGCTTGTTTTCATTTAAAATGTTGATCATTTCAAATAAAGGTGTGACACTTTGAGTGGTACCAGGAACACCATGCCTCAGATTGAGGTAGGGTTGACTCGTACACATCAAAAATGACTCATGGATCTTTTTCCTAAAGTATCAACATAATCCGAATACGTTTGGTCAGTTTTCCGTATGCAGGTTGTTTTTACTTAAAATGATGTCCATTTTAAATAAAAGAGAGACAATTAGAGTGATATCGGCCACACCGTGCCTCGGATTGAGGTGGGGTTGACTCATAGATGTCACACATGACACATAGATCATTTTCCTAAAGTATCAACACAATCTGAATGTGTCTGGTCAGTTTTCCATATTCCAGTTGTTGTTTTCACTTAAACTCATGTCCATTTTAAACAAAAGAGAGACATTTAGAGTGGTATCAGACACACCATGCCTCAGATTGATGTGGGGTTGACTCTTACACATCACAAATTTCCCATGGATCATTTTACTAAAGCATCAACACAATATGAATTCTTTTGGTCGATTTTCCGTATTCCAGTTGTTGTTTTCACTTAAAAATATTGTCATTTCAAATAAAGGTGAGACACTTTGAGTGGCACCGGTCACACCGCACCTCGGATTGATGCGGGGTTGACTCCTATATGTAAAAAATGTCCCATGGATTGTTGTGCTAAAGTATCAACACAATCTGAATATGTTTGGTTGGTTTTATGTACGCTAGTTGTTTTTACTTAAAAGGGTGTCCATTTTAAACAAAAGAGAGACACTTTGAGTGATATCGTCCACACCATGCCTCGGATTGAGGCAGAGTTGACTCATACACAACACATATGACTCATGGGTTGTTTTCCTAAAGTATCAACACAATCCGAATACGTTTGGTCGGTTGTCTGTATGCCAATTGTTTTCACTTAAAATGATGTCCATTTTAAACAAAAGAGAGACACTTAGAGTGGTACCAGCCACACCGTGACTCGGATTGAGGTGGGGTTGACTCATACACGTCACAAATGACCCATGGAACATTGTACTAAATTATCAACACAATATGAATGTTTTTTCTCAATGTATACCAATGGTTTAAAACAGTTGGTATTGTGTATTTTCATAACTATTGCACAGAATCCCCTCTAGTAGCCCATCCAGTATACACCTGCATAAAAAATAGCATAAAAACACATACAAACAGACTTAAAACAGTATAAAAAACACCTACAAAAGCACAAAAACACACACAAAACCATCAAACTCTTCCAACCATGTCATGTACTACAATTCCCTATTTCAATATTCATATGAAAACAATATTCTAGTAGAGTTGAATAACAGTTTCAATAACTCATACATTATTTACACCCATTTCAATATTCATATGACAACCACTCTTCCAGTAGTAATTCACCTCACCCCTGCACAACCCCCCCCCCCAACCAGCACAACCCCCCCACCTCCCCATCAGGACTAACCTGATGAAATGAGGATGAAGGCTCGCCTCTTTAAAGGATATTGTGGGATCAGGACAACTCGGGTATCTGATCACTTCCCCAGCCCAGTTTTGGTGCCAAAACTGGATACTTCCCTCTCCAATGATCCATTTCGAATTGCTTCGCAGAGTCGGAAGAAGGCGATAAATGGAGGATCGGAGGGGGGAACCTTGCATGGGCTCGTTGTGCTCATTCCCGCCCAGACTTTGAGCCATGATATTCCCCCAAAGAGAATTCTCTTCAATAAATTCCCACGCCAGTTTCACATGCATCCATATTAAAATTCCTTCTAGACTTTTCATGTTGATCCCTCCATCCTGAATTGTCCTTTCCAACCTCTCCCATGACACCCAACTTCTTTTCCGCTCTAATTGAGCATCCTAAATAAAACCCGATAGAATTTTGTCAATGGATTTAATGACCCCCTTAGAGACATTAGTGGAAGTCGTTGCATGAATTGGGATCATTTTTAGGACATTGTTGACCAAGGTAGTCCGACCCCCGAAGTACAGAAAATAGTTTTTCCAGTTGAGCACACGTCGTGCAATCCTACTCACCACCCGATCAAAATCCAGTATTCTTTTCCTATCAGGGGATAGAGGTGTGCCAAGGTATTCCATTTGGAAATACCCCTGATTCATCCCCAACCTATTACTCAGATGTGTATTCTTTCTTTCATCACATTTGTTAGAGATATAGAAGCATCTTTTTTCTTTGTTGGTCGCTTGGCCACTCTAGTGACAGTAATCCTTCAGAATTCTATTGATACCCCGCATCAACCTCTTCCCAGAATTTATGGAAATAATTGTGTCATCAGCAAACATCAGATGGGAATCTTATGGGAGATTCAGTTTCCTTCGGTAGGGCTGAATGGCCCCATTAGCAATTCCTCTATTGATCATGTGGCTGAGCGGGTCCTGAACTAGGATGAATATGCTGGGGGAGATAGGATCCCCTTGTCGAAGGCCTTATACCACCTTAAAGAAACCACAGGTTCACCCCATGAAGGATACATCCATCCATGCTGAGCTATAATAACGGAATAGGAGATTGCATTCCCAAGATGAGAACCCCATGTGGGCGAGTACCCTATTGATGTAGCCCCATTCCACTCAGTCGTACACCTTATTCATATCCAGTTTAATTGCTATGTTCGAGCCATGGGTTTTGATTTTGAGGTCCCTCAGCATCTCCTGTGATAGCATGATAGCCCCCTGAATTGTGCGGCCTCTTAAAAAGTCGTGTTGTTCAAGGGATATTCAACAGGGCAGAAGCTCAGATAACCTAGCATTAAGAATACCAACAAGTATCTTGTAAGGTAAATTTCCTAAGATTACTGTTCTATAGTAGATGACAGAGGATGGATCCTTCATCGTTGGGATACGAACCAGAGAAGTAGTGCATGCCACCCGTGGCAGGCTGGTGCTGTGAAAGAAGTCTTGGATAGTAGAGATGATATTCTGTTTAACAACTTCCCAGGATTCCATGTAAAATGAGCCTGGGAAGCTATAAGGGCCCGAAGCGCTCTCTGGATTGTGCCTCATCATGGAGTTTTGAAACTCCTCTTCCCCTGGTATCTCTTCCAGTGATTCATTGACATGAGCTGAGACGAGGGTAGGAACCTCTCCCCAAAACTCCTCACCCCCTACCGGATAGACATTTGGCATGGTCGAGCTTGAGCCTGCCAAGAGGTCTTTGACGAAATTGTGCGACATCTCCCCAACCAAATATTTTTTTCAATTTCGATGTTGTTCACGACCTTCAAGGATGAATAAAATCAAGTTTTCATATGTAATAATACTCTTCAGAGTGTTCTAAAATTAAATAGGTGGGTTTAGAAATGAAAATTAATGTGTTAGAAGTATGATTTTTATGGAGGGTTTTGAAATTTCTAATTAAATAGCTCCATCTCATATAAAAGATAAATATTTCAGAATATCCTATAACCAAAACATAATTTTAAATGAAGAGATGCCTCAAAGTGGTGTTAAACAAGGATAATTGAATTTGAAATCCAACAAGGGAGGTATCGGGAGAACACCCTAATGGATTAAGAATTCCTAAGGAAATATATTAATGATACTAATATGAATCACCATTTATATATTTACATTGATTTTATTGATGTATAATGATCTTCTTTTTCATGTGTGGAGTTGGGTTGACCTCAAAACACTGAATGGCATTCCACTCTATAGTTCTGAGAATATATTATCCAAAGATATTAAGCTTCCACCTGTAAACATGACAACTTTATATCAGTGCCTACTGGAATTTCATGACATTTAAGGGATATGTGTTTTGTGAAAAACCTATGCATTATAGGGATGTTCATGAATGATGGATTTTTGTCCATATGTGTATGGAATTCAATAATGAGGATGGGTTATTCCATTTAACCAATGTTATAGTGTATGTTTAGGATGAGTTCTTGCATTTAACAAATGTTCTAGTTTATGTTTAGGTGAGGTGAGTTAGAAACCAAGTTAGGAATGTAATTAGAACATGGGTTCTTCCATTTAACCTTGTAGTTTTTGATTTTAGGGATGAAAGTGTTTTGGGTGAGATAATTACTACCCACTCTATAGTATGGCCAACACATCATATGGGCATACCCATGAAACAAAGGCATGTTTAAATGGGATGTTTTCAACACCCCATTTGGCCAAACATACTTTTCACTATAAGGGATTGGCCATGTATATTTACATGGATATCCAAGTCATGTACTCTATGTACATTCCCAGGACACTAGATTATCTTAGACACCATGTGAAACCTTATAAAAACCATGTGAATCCTTATACCATATAGACATTATTACAACCACTAAAAATAACTTATTAAACATTATAATTTTTCAAAGATAATCAAATTGAACATAAATCAATAATACTATTGGATATATCAAGTAAAATGAATGAATACTATCTTACATCCTAAATGACCACCGACAACCATGATTAATGTCCATAGAGCTCTCCTTTCTGCCAGATCAAAAGAGAAAAAAAATAGTTGCAGAACAAAAAAACCAAGGTATAAAAAATAGTTTCAAAACCACAAAACCAAGGTATCACTTATAGATTTGAATTTTAGAAGAAAACATATTCTTGATTTAAGATGGATCGATCACTGTAAGAAGTTTGGTAGGCTGGGGAAGAGGGAGATTCGATTTAGGGCACCAATCGAGCGGAGGGGGACCTGCAATCGAGCGGAGGCGGAACTGGACCCCCAAACTGTATTTAGGGGAAAAATTTCCCAACGGTTTTTAAAAACCGTTGGGAATGTATGTATAGTAAGGCCTATACCAATAGTTCACCCAAACAGTTGGTAAAAATCCAACATATACCAACGGTTATTGATAATTGTTGGTAAAAGTGCCTATACTAAGGCCTATACCAACAGTTTAAGAAAACTGTTGGTATACATAGCCATTCCCAATGGTTTATCTAAACCGTTGGGATATAATCATTAGTAAAAGTAGGATTTCTAGTAGCGCACTTTAATTGTGTGGATGCTTGAGTAGTCGCAATATATTTAGCTTCTGTAGTTCTTAATGAAATTCTATCTTGTTTCCTACTTATCCAAGAAATATACAATCCTCCAAGATAGAATGCACCACCTGATGTCGATTTTCTATCATCTATTAAACCATCCCAATCCGCATATGTATATCCCAATAAATCTTGCTGAGATTTTTCATTATACATCAAACCAAAATTCATTGTGCCTTGATATACTGAATTATTATTTTCATTGTAAGAAATTGTGTTTCCCTGGGATTGCTTTGATATATTTCTACTTGGAATGAAGAAAAAACAATATCAGGTCTTTTTGCTTTCAAGTATAGTAGACTACCAATTATTTTGTTGTATTCTATAACATCAACTTCTTTGCCTTAATCATCCTGAGAAAGCGTCATACTGGTAGTTATTAGAGTCTCCATATTCTTGAAATTATCAATTCAAAATCTTCTCAAAACTTATTTCATATACTTATACTGAGAAATTAATTTTTCATTCTTTTCTTTTGTTACCTGTAAACTAAGTTAAAACATTAGTTCACAGATCATAGATATTTCAAACTCACTTTTCATGAATTTAGAAAATTGTCTTCATTGTGATTCATCTAATCCACTGAAGATTATGTCATCAAAATATACCAACACCATCATACTTTGATCACTTTCATTGTTGACATACATATTTTAATCAACTCCACCACACCGAACACCAATATTATTCAGAAACTGATCTAGTATTGAATATCATACTCTTAGCTCTTGTTTAAAACCATATAAAGACTTATTCAGTTGAAAACCTTTATTATTATCTTCATGAATGAGAAAACCATCTCGATTCTCAATGTAAACTTCTTATTCTAGAACCCCATTCATAAATGTTGACTTGATGTCCATATGGAAAACTTTGAACTTTCTTTGCACTGATATGGCTAAGAATAATCAGATTGTCTCCAGCCTTGCAACAGGTGAAAATGTATCATCGGCATCAATTCCCTCTATCCAGGATTACCCTTTGCACAATAATTATGCTTTGTTTCAAAAATTTATACTTATTCACTCATCTTATTGTGAATAACCCATTTTTTCCTGATTAAATTCTTATCTTTTGGCCTTGAAACAATCTATCAGTTCTGATTATTCAAAAAAAATTCAAGCTCTTCATACATAGCATGAACCCAATTATCATCTCCAACAACTTCATTAAAACATTTAGGCTCTACCTATTATAAGTAAGATAATTTTTGTAGAGTATTAATCCTACTTGTCTGAACTAGAGCTATTTGATCACCAATTATGTTATGTCTATCAATTTTGGTGCTTCTCTTCTATCTTTGTGTAGATACTGAATTGTGATCATTCTTTTCATCATCTGAATCTTCTTCTAAATAAACCTATGGAAGTAGAGCATCCCCTAATCTAATTATCTCTTCATCACTATCCTCATGAGACTGATCATTTATTTGCAGAAGATTCTTCTCATTCTCCACTATTTTTACATCATGACTTTTAACTACCTTTCCTAGATGCTTGTCGAAGCATTTATATGATTTGATTTTCTTTGAATAACCAATAAATATCCCTTCATCTACATAGGATTCAAACTTCATGTGTTTATCCTTATTGATAATGAAACACTTGATCTTGAAGACTCGAAATTACTTCAATGATGGCTTCTTTCCATACCATATCTCATACAGATTCTTCTCCTCTTTCAGATATAGTAACACTCTATTTGAAGTGTAGACTGCTGTCATCACTTGTTCTTTACAAAATTTCTCTGGAGGGTCTTTCTCAATGATCATTGTTTTGTTCATATTATTGAAAATCTGATTTCTTCTCTCAACTACACTATTCTTTTGTGGAGTTCTCACTGTTGAAACTTGATGCCTTATCCCATGTTTCTCGATATAATCCTCCACTTGGCTATTCATGAACTCTATTTCATTATCTATTCGGATCTTTTCAATTTTCTAACCTAGCATCTTTTCAAATTCCGATCAATATCTTGAAATTAAATTGAACACCTCAGACTTGTGGGTAATGATTGATACCCATGACATTATGCTATAATTATCAATGAAGAGAACATAATATCTCCTCCCATCAAGATCTCTTGGTAAAATTGGTCCGCACACATCAATATAAACCAACTCAAGAAATCTTGCTGACATTTTATTATTTTCTTTATATGTATTTTGAATGGTATTCCCTTATTGGCAGGCATCGCACGTATGTGTATGATCACATGATAATCTAGGGAGATCTCAAGAAGCATCATATTTCACCAGGTCTTCCAAGGAAATTTGGATCATGTGGCCAGTACGTTTATGCCACAACTAATTTTCTACTTCTTTGGACAGAAAGAACATATCTCATTATCCACACATGAGGTAGATATACCCTTTTGTATATTTTACCTACAATAAAATAGCACCATATTTTTCCTTGATGACACATAATTTCTTGGAAAATCTTATGGAATTTCCTAAGTTACACAATTTACTTACACTTAATAAGTTGTGACTTATAACTTCAACAACTAAGAAATCTACATATCTCGTGTATTTTCCCCCAAACTTTTCTTTACCATATCTAATAATTTTAAACCCTTAATCATTACCAAATCTTATGATACCTTATTTATCATACTTGATTCCCATCACCATATCCTTGTTTCATATCTTGTGGGAGGTGCATCCATTATCAATGATCCATATCTCGGTGTGATCTGATGCTATGAATGCAATTTCTACAATCACTGCTTACTCAAATCTTTTCTTTTTTATCCATTTTTCTAAATTCATACCTAGTATGGATTGATACTCTGGACATTCTTTGAAATATGATAAACCAGCTTCATCTTGTAGAGATGAAAATCGATTTTTCATTTTCAGCTCATTTGATGATATATTTTTCTACTGATTATAACTAACCTCAATTTTCTTTGGCACATTCCTCTATATTGTTGATGAGAAATATCTTTCCATGTGTCTAAATCCTCCACACCTGAAATAGTGACCATCAAATGATTACATGGAAAATTGAGCTATGTATGACTACCTATGTTGGACATGTTCCCTTTGGTACCTCTTTTTTATGGAACAAACATTTTGTGAGTGTCCCATATTTCTAAAACAATATCATCTTATGTGGGGTACATTCCTCTGTGAAAATACCTCACCAGTGGTTATCCCTTGGTTTCTCTAAATCTTTTAATTCTGCTTCATACCCAAATCAATATTCAATCTTGGAATGGGTTATTTTGGTCTAACTTCAACCATTAATGATTTTGGTTTTTTATCAATCCTCATACATCCTTATTTTCATTTTATTTTTTCTTCTATTCTTCTAGAAAACTATGCTCCACTTTCATATTTTCTATTGCCTATTTTATCTATTTCCCTGATGTTGTTCTATGAGTCAACAATTGTTTTTGATCCTTATAACATCATCACATACCTATGACTTACTCTTAAAGTTATTTGATACATTTGATTTGATATTTTATAGTTTCAATCAAACTATCAATCTCTATTTTCTATTATTCAATTTTGAGTTTGCACTCAACCACCTTTTTTGAGATTTTTGGTGTTGAAAACTTCAATTTTTCAATTTCTTCATTAATCTTATAATTCTCTTATTCTTACTACTGCATATTGATTTTATCATCATGAAACAATTTGTTAGATTTCTTTGTTTGGACTCTCCAAACATCTATCTCTTTAAGAGTATATTCTAATTCAGCCTGAAGGTCAAATCTTCCTTCAACTTCTCCTTCTTCATTTTCACTTTCTTCTTTTGTTATAGAATTTTTGAAAACCACCACCAAAGAATCTAATTCATGATCCTTGAAGTCCTCCATCTCTTCTGCCTCAGATTCTTCTAAACATTTATCTTCTTTTGAAAGTAGATTCTTCTTTTGAGTAAATTTCTCTTAGCACTTCTCACACCTTTCACATTGGATGAATACTTATTTTGGTGAATTTCATCATTGTATTCATCGTCATATTCAAACTTCTTAGCAAACTTTATTGAAAAATGTCTAATCTTTCCACATAAGAAGCATGCAAGTGGAAGTTTACGTTTGAAATTTACTCTTCCTATTTGCATATTTAAAGAGAAAAATTACATGACATCATCCAAATTATCTTCCTCCTAACAATCTTCAATAGTGAGATTCTTCATGGCCTTGAATTCCACTTCTTTGGAATACCCCTTTTCCACAACATTGTTATCATAATTTCTCATTTCATATGAAACAAGAGTACTATGCAAGTTATCCAATGTCATATCCTTTGGATCCTTGTATTCAAAAACAGAAACCTTTGGTTTAAACCGAGGTGGAAGTTTTCCCAAGATGCCCTTGATAATATTTATATCATCAAAGATTTCTCCAAGACCACTCATGTCTTCCACAACTACATTCACCCAATCAAAGAATGTATCAACAGACTCATTAGGGTTCATTCTGAGATCCTCGTATTTGTTTCATTAAACCTGTAGCTTTTCTTCTCTGACTTTTGAGTCTCCCTCATAAATATTCAGTAACTTTTCCCACATATCATGTGATGTTTTACATTACATTACCTTCGTATAAATTACATTTGATAGGGATCCCCCTAAAGCATTGATCCCTTTAGCATCATCATCCAATTCTCTTCTTTCATATTAGGATAAAGCACCACCATCAATACTAGATGCAATACCATGAATTACTGCTATAAAGACATATATTACTAAACATAGATAGTGGTGATGAATCTGATTCTTCCAAAGTTGAATTTTTTTCATCAAAGATCATAACCCCTTTGTGATTGACCACCTCCATTTCTTCTACTGAGAGAGATTCGCTAACTTTTAACCTTTCTCTCTAATACCAATTGTTAGGTCCACTAGGTCAAATACCCTGAGAGGGGGTGAATCAAGGTATTATAGATTAAAAATACCGACCCTTCAGATATTGTTTCATCATTAAACAAAACACACTTCTCTCTTTCTCCCATAGCAATATATGAACAGAAATGAATTCATGCATAGTACACAATGATTTTACTTGGTTCACCCTCACTGGGCTACGTCAAAGGAGAATACAACGAAGATGTGATGATGTACCAAATTCACTAAATCTCACTACCAATTACAAGGTTTAGGAAAGATTTTCTATGCCCAGGCTCACTACCTTTACAAGGTTTAGGGTCTACTCACTGCATTCCCAAGGGTCACTCCTTATGTCTCTTCCTATGTGTCATGAGACTTGGCTTGCCTTAGAGAGGGTTGGGGTTCCGCACGGGCGAACTACTGTGTTGAGACGCTCATCCCGTGACATCTGGCTCACTATTGGTGGGAAGGATTACCATAATCCTCTTCCTTCATTCACTGCTCTTAGAATGGATCCACGCATAGTTTATGGACTTGTAGGTATCTTCGTTTTCATGAAATCATGCATCCTCAAATTTAGTTAGATGCTCTATTGAAGTCCCTTTTTCACCTATGGAGGAATTCCACTTTTCTAAGAACTATTAGATTGTAGAAATTCATTTCATAAATTGTTTATGTCCTTTCATGAACCACCTACTTCCCCCTCAAACTATGTAGAACATATGCTTCATGAACCACCTCTTCTCTGTACCATCCCCATCCTCTGTGTATTTCTTCCATGTACCACATCTGTGTACCACCTCTACTTATGTGGAATTCGATCTTCCTAATACTACTTATTCTGCATACTGTTTTCCTATGTTGCTTATAGCGCCTCTCAAAACCTCTTTATGAACCATTGTCATGAACTACTTCTCCTTTCGCAGAATCCTTCTCACGAACTACTTCATCCTTTGTGGAATTCTCTCGCATGAACCACTTTCAGAATTTACCAAATTCCTGGAGAAAATATATTTTCTTATGAAAATCGCTCTTAGTAATGATTAGATTAGTGATCTTTATATAGTAAAATATATCCTCATAATCTGCTAATATGATATTTACCTAAATCTTTGATTTGGTATAGCCTTCACTACGTAATTCTTTTCTCGTGAACCATTCTTCCCTACGTGGTCTGCATACCTCTACTCTTCCTTTGCGGTGGCCAAAATCATCATCTCATTTTCACCAACAAGAATCCATTCCATGAACAGTTTGCCTTATATAAACCACAAGACTTCCCACGAACCTCCTTCACTTCACAAATTGTTACTCCTATGTGTTTTGTATACCATTTGGCTTCTGTGAACCATTCTCACATACCTTCTTTGCAATCTGCAAGCTGTGCTTCATGGTCCATGTACTGTTCGCTTATATAAAGAAAATATTTCTTTTCTAAAATCCAAACTCCCCATTTTGAGGCCCAAAAATTTTGAAAACACTGGGAAACTATGCCACCTTAAACACATGATTCGGAAAACATCATTCATACTCATTTTCAAACATCTTTCTTTGTTAGAAAAGACAATCACACCCAAAACATACCGAGAGGACACCTTGAGGGATTTTTTCCCAACATATAATTTATTTTTACTTAAAATCAGGTCACCGCTAAACATGGAACATATCAATCTAGTATAAGACATCACATATGCTCCGAATTCTCTAAAATATATTGTCTAGTATGAATGAATACATCACTCTTCTTTCATCTAAGTAGTTTAAAATATCACATGTCACTCAACTATTCTTGGACATGTGTTTCCTTGATCTAATTCAATCATGGGCCCATATATCATACTTATTATACAAGATGAAAATATCATCTTGGTTAAATTCAACTTATGACATGGTCAGAAAAATAGTTAACCACCTTTAATTAGCTCAGACTCAAGGTCGGTGTAAGAAAGGTATCATAGTATGAAGATTCGCATGCTAAGTGTCTTACCAGCCTCAAGTAATTTGGATTTATAATAAGATCACACATCTAAGTATATCAATAATGTTATGAAATTATAAGTGATATAATTTAATGGGTTGGTCTAGATAATAATTATATACTTATTATCTCTTGATTCTACTATATGTTGTATAAAATACTTCTACTCATGGTAATCTTAACATGTCATCAAAACCCATAATACTCTATGATCATCATAAATTAGTGACAAATCAAAGTCATACTATAACAACCATGGTCTTTAATAAATACTTAAACATGATTTATTACATAAAACCTTCACTTGATACAACATAGAAGATCGAGAGGTCTAGTGTCTTTGGGGATTAGGAACATTACATAACAACTTAAAGCATAGAACACAACATCTTATTGAAAACTTTCTTTACATGAACACTACATTCCCTCGTACTTAGCAATACATAGGATAACCTGAGGACATGCATAAGAAAAGGGTGAGCTATAAAGCCCAGTAAGGGAATAAACATGGAATAAAATGAGAAATATAGTACATGTTATACAATAATAATATCAATGGATCATAATAGAAACATGAACAAAAATTCATGATAAATCATGATAATCATAACATGGAAATGTGGCAACAACACTTAACATGGAATTAGCATGAGCCAAGGCTCATTGCACAGGGAGCATGAGTAAACCCTCATTGAATATGGAGAACGAGTAAAACCTAATTCTAATTGAATTAGCATGAGTCAACACTAATTTCACATGACGTATCATGATACTATACTTTACCCAATGCATTGGAGTGATATCAGGTCCCACCCTTCTTAAACATTTCATTTCATGCTTAAGTGTGCCACATGATCATAGAACATGAATTCATAAAACATCATAATTAATTACATGATTAAGGAATGTGGAATTAATACATGAAACTCTTACATCAATATGTAAATTTTCATAAAGTTTAATACCCTTGATATAGAAATAGGCTTGTTATTCACTACACAATGATTTTGGCTTAGAAAATTGGGGTGCAATTTCGGTAGAATAATGGCGTGAAATAGACTTTAAAAAAGTGGTTGATGAGAGATAAAGGGGTGTCTCATCATATTTACATGAAATGGACAGTAAGGTAACTCATATAGATAAATGTCCCAACATAGGTAATGGAATTTATATTCATAATACAAAATAATTACTTGAATTTAATGAGGAGAGAGAAATTCCTTATGGAATTTCGGCATGGTAACGGGTATATATGGAAGGCACCGATGAGAGAGAAGGGGGTATCTAATCATTAAAACATAAAGAGGGCATTATAGGGTTGGTGTAAAATCATACCACAAAATTTATAATTGAAAATAAAAGGGCATAACAATATTAAGAAACTTGGATAAAATGAGAAAGGAAGGAATCCCTTACTTGGAAGTGTGATCCCAAAGGCTTGGGAGAGGCTTGAGAGAGGATTCTTGAGAGCTTGGGCTGCCTTGGAAAGATTCTAGATATAGGAGGTAATAGGTTGGATGAACTCAAAAGTCTTTTAGTGAAGAGGAAGTGGGAGCTTGGTGGGTTTATATAGGAAAGAAGAGGGAATCCTTTATTATTTAGGTTTGGGACACCACACATTAAAAAAATCAAAACCACAAACCAGCCCATGGTTTTTGCCAATAGTTTTTTCCAAAGGGGAGTGGAAAAAAATATTTTATAAGTTCAATGTCTTAACTTATTAAAATAATAGGGTTTCTTCTATGGAGGTGATTCACACTCTCAAGGAAAATAATTTAAAAAGACAAAATGTTTTATAAGCCTTGAAGGGTCCACTGAAGCTTTGTAAAATAAATCAAACAAACCCAAAATAACATTATTTTAATTGTAAAAACATATATTGGCCGAAAATAATATTTATAGTATTTTATTACATCACTATTGGGTCATTATGATGTCATAAAACACATTATATATTTAAATGGTATTTAATTTTTACGAAAAAATTCGACTATCTCATAAAATTATGAAAACTTCACCATTGGATAATTTCAACATCCTGATTCCAAAAATAATATTAATTTTATCTAAATAATTTTCTAAATATTTGAATTGAAAATTTTCCAATAAAACCCGACATTTATAAAAAATTCATGGGTTTTGACCAAAACAACTTTCAAACCTTAATAAAAATTACAATTGAATTCATAAAATTATTTGATCATTTATATTTAATAAAAAATAATTTAATAATAATAATATTTTATTAAAATATTACTTAATTAAAAAATCCATTAATTCATCAAAACAGATTTCTTAGTTGAATATTAACTAAAAATACTATTTTCACTTTAAAAACAATTTACAAAGTAACAATAATAAAATTAATGTATATTATATGTACAAGAATAATGTACATAATTGTAGTACTAGGGACTTGTTACATAACCCCTTATAAAACCTGCATAAGATTGAAGGGTATGGTGTGCGATGGTGATAGACTCTTGAGGTGGCTCATATAACATCGCTCGAGTGGTAATCTATATTAACTTCCACTTCTCCCGTAGTAGGTTCCGCTCAAGCTTAACGTGTTCATGCTTAGCTTGGTATTGGTCAAGAGAGAATCCCAATGTCTCCACCACCTTTCCAAGCTCCAAAAAATGGTCTTTGTATGGGGAAATTCTACTAGATGAGGCCATCACTTCCTTTGTTTGAGTAAATTGGATTTGTTAAAGCCCTATATTTATAATAATCATGTGATCACTGTTCTAGGACTATATTAGAAATGATCACAATTCTTAATGTTATTTTGAAATCCAAAAACATAAAACCAATGAAGCTCACAATTTATATAACCATTTTACATGATAAGACATTTAATTAGATCAAGAGGAATTTTCATTAATGAAAGTTTGGGTTATTACAATCATCCCCCCTTAAGAAATTTCGCCCAAGAAATTTCCTTTTCCCACACTAAAATAGATGTGGGTAACTTTACTTCATCACTTCCTATAACTCCCACATTGCTTCTTTAAACTTTTGGTTTTTCCACAACACCTTGATGAGGGGCATTGTCTTATTTTGTAGAACTTTCTCTCTACGATCTAAGATCTTCATTGGTTGCTCCTCGTAAGGAAGGTCATCCTCTAACTATACTACCTCTAAATAGAGCACATGTGAAGGGTCTGGTATGTACTTTCTTAAGAGGGATACATGAAAGACATCATGTACTTTGGCTATAGTAGGTGGAAGTGCTAGTCGATAGGCCACAACCCTGACACGATCAAGAATCTTAAAGTGGACGATGTACCTAGGACTTAACTTCCCTTTGTTTCCAAACCTCATGACCTTCTTCCTCAAAGATATTCATAGAAATACCATGTATCCAACTTTAAACTCAATGTCTCATCGATGGTTATCTGCATAACTCTTTTGTTGACTCTGGGATTCCTTGATATGCTGCTGAATGGTTTTTACTTTCTCCACCATTTCTTCGACCATTTAAGTCCTAGAATCTTACGCTCACTGACTTCATCCCAACATGTCGGTGTTCTTCACCTCTTCCCATACAAGGCTTTATAAGGTTCCATTTGGATGATCGAGTGAAAACTATTATTATAGGAGAATTCAACCAGAGGAAGATGTTGGTCCCAACCTCCTTTAAAGTCCATGGAACATGATCTTAACATATCTTCTAGTGTCTGAATAGTTCACTTAGATTGGCCATCAGTTTGAGGATTATAGGTCATACTGAAGTTCAGTTCAGTATCCAAAGCATGTTGAATACTCTTCCAAAACATAGAGGTGAATCTTGGATCTCTATTGGATACAATAGATAGTGTTACTCCATGCATCCTTACCACTTTCCTGATATATATATATGTTAGTTGATCCAATGAGAAATCCTCCTGAATTACAATGAAGTGTGTAGACTTTGTAAAAAGATCCACAATAACCCAGATTGCATTGTTGCCTTTGGATGTCTTTAGAAGTTTGGCGACAAAATCCATGGTGATGTTCTCCTATTTCCCTGCTGGTATGGGCAATGGTTGCATCATCCCCTTAGACTTCTTCCTCTTTGCCTTCACCTGCTGACACACCAGGTACTTTGATGTATACTCAGAGATCTCCTTCTTCATATTATCCAACCAATAATTCTCTCATAGATCTCGATACATATTTGTGTTTCCTAGGTGAATAGAGAAATTTTAACTATGTGCATCATCAAAAAGATCCTTCTTCAGCTCTGGACTTGATGGAACACATAGTATTTTCCCAAATATCACAATTCCTTCTTCATTAACCTTTAACTCCGAGTATTTACCTTTTTTGATAGCTTCCACTTTCTTCTAAATTCCCACATCATCCTTTTTAGCATTCCTTAACCATTCCAAAGGAGATGGTTGAGCAATCATTTGTGAAAGTATTGATTATTTTCCCTTATTTATGATTCCCATGTCCATATTCATTAAATCTAAGAATACTGGATCCTTCTCAATTATCATCAATGATAGAATCACTGGGTCCTTTCTACTTAGAGAATCCACCACCTTGTTCTCTTTCCTAGGGTGGTAATGGATTGAGTAGTCATGGTCTTTTATCATCTCTATCCATCTTCGTTGGCGCATGTTCAACTCTTTCTGTGTGAATATATACTTGAGGATTTTGTGGTCCGTATATATTTCACACTTCTCCCCAAAGAGATAATGCCACCAAATTTTTAAAGTGAAGATCACCAAAACCAACTCCAGATCATGTGTTGGATAATTATTCTCATGAACTTTCAATTTCCTTGAATCATAGGCAATGACATTGTCATTTTTCATCAACACATAGCCTAGCCCCTTCTTCAAAGCATCACTGAATACCACAAAATGTTATCCACTTGTGGGTAAAGTGAGCATGGTCATAGTGATAAGCCTCCTTTTCAACTCCTAGAAGCTTTCTTTGCATTCATCCCTCCAAGAAAACTTTACTCTCTTCCGAGTTAGCTTGGTAAGAGGGTTGGACAATCATAAAAAATTTCTCACAAATCATCGATAATATCCAATTAACACCAAAAATTTATGGATATCTGTTACTAATATTGGCCTCATCCATCCCTCTATTGCAGCTATCTTGGATAGATCCATAGATATCCCATTGCTTGTGATGATATGGCTCAAGAATGAGACCTTCTTCAACCAGAACTCGCACTTTCTGTACTTTACATAGAGCTTCTTCTTTCGTAAGGTATCTAGTATAGTTCTTAGATACTCATCATTATCCTCCTTGGTTTTGGAGTATATTAGAATATCATCTATAAATACTACCACAAATTTGTCTATGGTAATCTCTAAATACTCTATCCATCAAGTCCATGAAGATTTCTAGAGCATTAGTGAGTTAGAAAGGCATTACTATGAATTCATAGTGCCTGTATCTTGTACAAAAAGCAGTCTTGGGGATATCTTCCTTCTTCACCCTTACTTGATAATATCCTAACCACAAATATACCTTATAGAATTATTGTGCTTCACATAGATTATCAGAAAATTTATCAATTCGTGGGAGAGGATGCTTGTTCTTTATCGTGATTTTTTTAAGCTCACGATAATCGATGAAAAGGTGCATTGACCCATCTTTCTTCTTGACGAAGAGGATTTGTGCACCCCATGGTGAAGCACTTGGGAATATAAGACCTTTATCCAGATTATCCTGTAGTTTTTTCTTTATCTCCTTAAGCTCCACAACATCCATTCTATACAGAGTCTTGGATATTAGCAACACCCCAGGTATAAGATCAATTGAGAATTCAATATCTCTTTTAGGAGGAAGACCGGAAAATTACTCGGGAAACACTTCAGTGAATTCCCTCACAATAGGCATGTATTCAAGGATGGTTGCCTCCTTAGACTCAATTATCTGAGCCAGATATGCATTCTCATAGGGCAGTAATATACATTCTTGAGATGATGGTGCTAAAGAAGATTCATCTTCCTCATTGCACTTGTATAGAATCGGGGGTCGATTCTCCACATGGAGAGTGATTTACCTCTCACGAAAATTTATGTTGGATCTATATAGGGAAAACTAATCTATGCCAAGAATTGTATCAAATTCCACCAAAGGGAGTATGATGAGATTATCCAATAAGTTCAATCCACTGATTATGATATGTGAGGAGTTATATTCATGGAATGAAATGATTTCCCCATTTTTCGTACTCACCAACATCTTTACTTCCATGATTTGTGGTGGTTTGGGATTGTTCTAATAAACTTTCAAGATATAAAAGAATGTGTAGAACTATGGATGATAACCCTACCTTTCACTTTTTTTATTCTGGTTCTACCTTATCCGATATAGACAAGGGATGATTACCTTAACCTATTAAACACATAAAGGGGAATCCAAGGACAAAACAGATGACTTATAAATAGATTTTATTTCCTTAACTTATGAGTATATATGCTTCAATCTATGCAATTCATGATCTACTTCATAACATATATTCTTAGGGGCATTCTTTTTAATTCCCTTAATAAGGGTACATACTAATCTTGTGAATTTACCAAAGAATATCCCCCGGGAGTGTCATAACCAAGAGTGAAGTAAGGCCCATTTTCATGTACCAGGACACCCCAGGTCAAGCCAGAAACTCCTTGTCGGGGTTTTCACCCCTAGGTACATCTGTGCCAGAGCTTCCTCTACCCGCTCCTATCCATACAGGGATGTATTTTCTTGATAAACCACTTACTCAATACCCACTAAAACTTAGGGATGTTTTTATTATACTTATTCTTTTCTCTAAGTCTTCACTAGGTTTTTCTAATCCTAATCCCAAAAATAACTAAACCTATCCTCTGATACCAATTATAACAAACATGTTCTTTATTACATACTTAAACATGATTTATTACATAAAACCTTAACTTTATACAACATAGAAGATCGAGAGGTCTAGTGTCTTTGGGGATTATGAACATTACATAACAACTTAAAGCATAGAACACAACATCTTATTGAAAACTTCCTTTACATGACCACTACATACCCTCGTACTTAGAATTGCATAGGATAACCTGAGGACATGCATAAGAAAAGGGTGAGCTATAAAGCCCAGTAAGGGAATAAACATGGAATAACATGAGGAATATAGTACATGTTATACAATAGGCATATCAATGGAGCATAATATAAATATGAACATAAAGGCACGATAAATCATGATAATCATAACATGCAAATGTGGAAACAACACTTAACAAGGAATTAGCATGATCCAAGGCTCATTGCACATGGAGCATGAGTAAACCCCCATTGCACATGAAGCACGAGTAAACCCTTTTTGTACTTGAATTAGCATGAGTCAAAACTCATTGCACATGACATATCATGATACTATACTTTATCCAATGCATTGGAGTGATATTAGGGCGCACCCTTCTTAAGTATTTCATTTCATGCATAAGTGTGCCACAAGATCATAGAACATGAATTCAAAAAACATCATAATTTATTACATGATTAAGGAATTTGGAATTCATACATGAAACTCTTACATCAATATGTAAATTTTTATAAAGGTGAATTCCCTTGATAGAGAAATAAGCATGGTATTCACTACACAATGATTTTGTCTTGGAAAATTGTGGTGCAATTTCAGCAGCATAACGACGTGACGTAGACTTCATAAAAATGGTTTATGAGAGAGAAAGGGTTGTCTCATCATATTTACATGAAATTTGTAGTAAGTTGGTCATATAAATACATGTCCCAACATAAATAATGTAATTTATATTCATAATACAAAATAATTGCTTGAATGTAAATGAGGAGGGAGAAATTCTTTACGGAATTTCGGCATGGTAACGGGTATATATGGAAGTCACTGATGAGAGAGAAAGGGGTATCTAATCATTAAAACATAAATAGGACAGTATAGGGGTGGTGAGAAATCATATCCCAACATTTATAATTGAAAATAAAAGGGCATAATAATATTAAGAAACTTGGATAAAATGAGAAAAGAAGGAATCCCTTACTTGGAAGTATAATCCCCAAGGCTTGGGAGAGGCTTGAGAGAGGCTTATTGGGAGCTTGGGGTGACTTGGGAGGATTATAGAGAGAGGAGGAAAGAGTTTTTATGAACTATAAAGTCTTTTAGTGAAGAAGAAGTGGGAACTTGTGTGGATTTATATTGGAAAGGAGAGGGAATTCTTTATTATTTAGGTTTGGGAAACCATACATTAAACTAATCAAAACCACAAACCATCCCATGGTTTTTTCCAAAGGAGAGTGTAAAAAAATATTTTATAAGGCCAATGTCTAAACTTCTTAAAATAATAGGATTGATTATGTGGAGGTGAGTCACACTCTCAAGGAAAACAATTTAAAAAGAAAAAATGTTTTATAAGGCTTGAAGGTTCCACTAAAGCTTTGTAAAATAAATCAAAAAAACCCAAAATCACATTATTTTAATGGTAAAACATATATTGGCCTAAAATAATGTTTATATTATTCTATTACAACACTATTGGGTCACTATAATGTCATAAAACACATTATGTATTCAAACAGTATTTAATTTTTACCCAAAAATTCGACCGTCTCAGAAAATTATGGAAAATTCACCTTTGGATAATTTCAACATCATAATTCCAAAAATAATATTATTTTTGTCTAAATAAATTTTTAAATATGTTAATTTTTACTTTTAAAATAAAAATCGACATTTATCAAAAATTCATGGGTTTTGACAAAAAGAGCTTTCAAACCTTAATAAAAATTACAATTGCATTCAGAAAATTATACGATAATTTATATTTAATAAAAATTAATTTAATAATAATAATATTTTATAAAAATATTATTTAATTTAAAAATCCATTAATTCATCAAAATAGATTTCTTAGTTGAATATTAACTAAAAATATTATTTGTGCTTTAAAAACAATTTACAAAGTAACAATAATAAAATTAATGTATATTATCTATACAAGAATAATGTACATAATCGTAGTACTAGGGTCTTGTTACATAACCCCTTGTAACACCCAGATAATACTAAAGGTTAAGGTGTGCGATGGTGATAGACTATTGGGGTGGCTTGGATAACATTGCTCGAGTGGTAATCTCTATTAACTTCCACTTCTCTCGTACACTACTACAAAAATGGGCTTTATTAGCGCTCAAAACGGGCTTTAACAACGCTACAAAAGCACTGTAAAGCTCGGCACTGATAAAGGGGGTCCCCTTTATCAGCACTTTTTTAGCTCTGATAAATGGTTTCTTTATCAGTGCCTTTTTAGTGCTGATAAAGGATCCCTTTATCAGTGCTAAAAAAACACTAATAAATGCCCTGCCTTTTGTATTATAAAATTCTGCAAAAGCACACCCAAAAAAGACTTGCAAAAAATTCAGAATATCAACAAGTATACCCATACAAAATTAACACATAATTTATAAGGTAATTTCATCAAGTATACCCATACACCATTAACACATAATTCATAAGTTGATTAAATACATAAAGAATTCAATTCAGAATTCAAGGGGTTAGGGGGTTGTTCAGGGGTTTGTGGTGGTTATCCAAGGTTGGTAGGGGGTGTCCAGGGGGTGGGGTGTCCGGGGGATGGGGGTGTCTGGGGGTGGGGATGTTGTCCATGGGGGTGGGGTTGTCCAGGGGGTGGGGTGTCCAGGCGGTGGGGTGGTGTCGAGGAGGGGTGGGGGTCGTCTAGGGGGTGGGGTCCATCCAGGGGGATGGTGGGGTGTCCAGGGGTGGGGGGCTATCCAGGGTGTGTGTGTGTGGGGGGGGGGGGGGCTGTCCATGGGGGTGTCTAGGGGGGTGGGGGTGTCCAGGGTGTTGGGGGAGCTTTCCAAGGGTGGGGGTGTCCAGGGGGTGGGGTGGTGTCCAGGGGGTGGGGGCGGTCCAGGGGGTTGGTGGGGCTGTCCAAGGGGGTGGGGTGGTGTCCAGGGGGTTGGTGGGGCTGTCCAAAGGGGGTGGGGTGGTGTATATGGAGGTGGGGTGGCTATCCAAGGGGGTGGGGTGTCTAGGGGGTGGGGGTGTCCAGGTGGTGGGGTAGTGTCTAGGAAAGGTGGTGGTATTGTCTAGGGGGTTGGTGGGTGTCCAGGGGGGTCGGGTGTCCAGGGGGGGTCAGGGCTTTCCAGGGTGGGGGGATCTCCATGGGGGTGTCCATGGGGGTTGGTGGTGTCGAGGGGTTGGGGGTCTTTCTAGGGGGTGGGGGTGTCCAGAGGGGTGGGGGTGTCCAGGGGGTGGGGTGATGTCCAGGGGGCGGTCCAGGGGATTGGTGGGGCTGTTTAAGGGGGTGGGGTGGTGTCCAGGGGGTGGGGTGGTTGTCCAAGGGGGTGGGGGTGTCTAGGAGGTGGGGGTGTCCAGGTGTTGGGGTGGTGTCTAGGAGGGGTGGGGGTGCCATCTAGGGGGTTGGTGGGTTTCTATAGGGGTGGGGGTGTCCAGGGGGTGGGGGCTGTCCACGGTGGGGGGGCTATCCATGGGGGTGTCCAGGGGGTGGGTTGGTGTCCAAGGGTTTGGGGGGCTTTCCAAGGGGTGGGGTTCAGAGGGGTGGGGGTTTCCAGGGGTGGGGTGGTGTCCAGGGGGTGGGGTGGTCCAGGGGGTTGCTGGGGCTGTTCAAGGGGGGTGGGGTGGTGTCCAGTGGGTGGGGGTGGTTGTCCAAGGGGGTGGGGGTCCAGGTGGTAGGGTGGTGTCTAGGAGGGGTGGGGGTTCCATCTAGGGGGTTAGTGGGTGTCCAGAGGGTGGGGGTATCTAGGGGGTGGGGTGGTGTCCAGGGGGTTGGGGGGATTTCTAGGGGGTGGGTGTCCAGAGGGATGGGGGTGTCCAGGGGGTTGGGGCGTCCCGGGGGTTGGGGTGTCCATTTTAAACAAAAGAGAGACACTTTGAGTGATACCGTCCACACTGTGCCTCATATTGAGGTGAGGTTGACTCTTACATGTCACAAATGACCCATGGATCGTTCCCCTAAAGTATCAACACAATCTGAATGCGTTTGGTTAGATTTTCGTATGTCAGTTGTTGTTTTCACTTAAAATTTTGTCCATTTTAAACAAAAGAGAGACACTTTGAGTGATATCGGCCACACCGTGCCTCGTATTGAGGCGGGTTTGACTCATACATGTCACAAATGACTCATGGATAGTTCCCCTGAAGTATAAACACAATACGAATGTGTTTGGTTGGATTTCCGTACATCAGTTTTTTTTCACTTAAAATTATGTCCATTTTAAACAAAAGAGAGACATTTTGAGTGATATCAGTCACACCATGCCTTGTATTGAGGAATGGTTGACTCTTAAACGTCAAAAATGACTCATGTATTGTTTCCCTAAAGTATCAACACAATATGAATGTGTTTGGTTGGATTTATGTACGTCAGTCGTTGTTTTAACTTAAAATTTTGTCCATTTTAAAAAAAAGACACTTTGAGTGATACCGGCCACATCGTGCCTCCAATTAAGGCAGGGTTGAATCTTACATGTCAAAAATGACTCATGGATCCTTACCCTAATGTATCAACACAATATGAATGTGTTTGGTCAGATTTCCGTATGTCAGTTGTTGTTTTCACTTAAAAATTTTTCCATTTTAAACAAATGAGAGACACTTTGAGTGATACCGACCACATCGTGTCTCGAAATGAGTCGAGTTTGACTTTTACACATCAAAAATGACCCATGGATCGTTCCCCTAAAGTATCAACAAAATCTGAATGCGTTTGGTCAGATTTTTGTATGTTAGTTGTTGTTTTTACCTAAAATTATGTCCATTTTAAACAAAAGAGAGACACTTTGAGTGATACCGGCCACACCATGTCTCGGATTAAGGCAGGGTTGACTCGTACACATAAAAAATGAATCATGGATCGTTACCTTAAAGTATCAACACAATATGAATGCATTTGGTTGGATTTATGTACGTCGGTTGTTGTTTTCACTTAAAATTCTGTCCATTTTAAACAAAAGAGAGACACTTTGAGTGATACCGGTCACACCGTGCCTCGGATTGAGGCGGGGTTCACTCGTACACATCAAAAATGAAACATGGATCATTATAATAAATTATCAACATAATATTAATGCATTTTTTCAGATTTATATACGTCAGTTGTTGTTTTCACTTAAAATTTTGTCCATTTTAAACAAAAGAGAGACACTTTGAGTGATACCAGCCACATCGTGCCTCATATTGAGGCGGGGTTGACTCATGCACGTCAGAAATGACCCATGGATACTTCCCCTAAAGTATCAACACAATAAAAATGCATTTGGTCATATTTCCATACGTCAGTTGTTGTTTTCACTTAAAATTCTGTCCATTTTAAACAAAAGAGAGACTCTTTGAGTGATACCGACCACAATGTGCCTCATATTAAGGAAGGGTTGACTCGTACACGTCAAAAATGATCCATGTATTATTCCCATAAATTATCAACACAGTATGAATGCGTTTGGTTGGATTTCCGTACGTCAGTTGTTGTTTCACCTAAAATTTTTTCCATTTTAAACAAAAGAGAGACACTTTGAGTGATACCGGCCACATCGTGCCTCGGATTGAGGTGAGGTTGACTCTCAAATGTCAAAAATGACTCATGGATTGTTATCCTAAATTATCAACACAATCTGAAAGAATTTGGTTGGATATTCGTACGTCAGTTGTTGTTTTCACTTAAAATTTTGTTCATTTTAAACAAAAGAGAGACACTTTGAGTGATACCGGCCACACTATGCCACGGATTGAGGCAGGGTAGACTCATACACGTCAAAAATAACACATGAATTGTTCCCCGAAATTATTAACACACTCCAAATGTGTTTGGTCATATTTCTGTAGGTCAGTTGTTGTTTACACTTAAAATTCTGTCCATTTTAAACAAAAGAGATACACTTTGAGTGATACCGGCCACACCATGCTTTAGATTGAGGAGGGGTTGACTCTAACACATAAAAAATGACCCATGGATCGTTCCCCTAAAGTATCAACACAATCCAAAAGCGTTTGGTCATATTTTTGTATGTTAGTTGTTGTTTTCACTTAAAATTATGTCCATTTTAAACAAAAGAGAGACGCTTTGAGTGATACCGGTCACACTGTGCCTCATATTGAGGTGGAGTTGACTCTTACACATCAAAAATGACCCATGGATAGTTACCCTAAAGTATCAACACAATATGAATGTGTTTGGTCAGATTTTCGTACGTTAGTTGTTGTTTTCACTTAAAATTTTGTCCATTTTAAACAAAAGAGAGACACTTTGAGTGATACCAGCCACACCATGCCTCATATTGATGCAAGTTTTACTATTACACATAAAAAATGACCCATGTATAATTACCCTAATGTATTGACACAATCTGAATGCTTTTGTTCGGATTTTCATACGTCAATTGTTGTTTTCACCTAAAATTATGTCCATTTTCAACAAAAGAGAGACACTTTGAGTGATATCGGCCACACTATGACTCATATTAATGCATGGTTGACTCTTACATGTTGAAAATGACCCATGTATAATTTCCCTAAAGTATCAACACAATATGAATGTTTTTGGATGGATTTCCGTATGTCAGTTGTTGTTTTCACTTAAAATTTTGTCCATTCTAAACAAAAGAGAGACACTTTGAGTGATACCGACCACACTGTGCCTCATATTGAGGTGGGGTTAACTCTTACATGTCAAAAATGATCCATGTATCATTCCCCTAAAGTATCAACACAATATGAATGCGTTTGGTTGTATTCCCATACGTCAGTTGTTGTTTTCACCGAAAATTTTGTCCATTTTAAACAAAAGAGAGACACTTTGAGTGATACCAGCAACACCATGCCTCGGATTGAGGCGGGGTTTACTCTTACATGTCAAAAATGACCCATGTATCATTCCCCTAAATTATCAACACAATACAAATGTGTTTGGTCATATTTTTGTACATCAGTTATTGTTTTCACTTAAAATTTTGTCCATTTTAAAACAAAAGAGAGACACTTTGAGTGATAACCGCCACACCATGCCTTGTATTGAGCTAGGGTTGACTCTTACACGTCACAAATGACACATTGATCATTCCCCTAAAGTATCTACACAATAAGAATGTGTTTTTTCAGATTTTTATACGTTAGTTTTTGTTTTCACTTAAAATTTTGTCAATTTTAAACAAAAGAGAGACACTTTGAGTGATACTGGATACACCATGTCACGGATTGAGGCAAGGTTGACTCATACACATCACAAATGAACCATGGATCATTATCCTAAAGTATCAACACAAAGAAAAGTGGTCCATCATTCTTTCATGTTGCTGGTGCATTTCATCTGTTAAAATGGGCAAATGACTCATTGTAGAAAGGATGTTTTATTTAATAACAATTACAATTTTCCTAAAAACATTTACATACAATAATGTTTCATATTTTGATCCCCTTAACCCCTATAAAAAATGACCACCAATTTTACATGTCCCAAAGTCAGATCTTCATGCTATTTGTGTACAATCTTCCATCAGGTATCCAGCCCACTCATTTCTGAACAAATCTCTATCATCTTTTGAGTATGAGTCTTTTTAAAAATCATAGTAGTACTACAAAATATATAAATAAATGATTAATAAATAATTTAAATGAAATAGTAGTTGTTTTTTAAAATACCTCTTTAAGGATGCTAGTTTTTTTATGAAAAATGATCTCTTTCATAAATTTACAAACATAATAACTGTAATCATTATCATTTGGCCTCATGCATTCGATCTGATATAAAATTTTATGCCTTTTCTTTTCGCCTTAAAAACTTTGGCTAACACCGTCAAACTACAATGAACCATTGTTTTCTGTGATGTCGGTCCTTCATCCCCGACCATTTCATCGATATTAACATCATCTATATGTTCATATTAAATGATAGAAACGTCATGTGCTGATGGTTGTTAGACCTTAACACTAGGAGCAGTAACAGGTTCAGAAACTTGTTGTTGCTCTGCACTGTGAGCAGCTGCAGCAGTAGCAGTAGCAGCAAAAGCTTGAGAGACTTGTTTAGCCTCAAGGCTAGGAGCACTAGAACGTCCAGAAGTCATTATCCGCAAAAGTGGTAGAACAGTTAATTTAGATTACATAAATTCAGTAATGATAAGATAGAAAGATCTATATTACAAACAAAATATAACATGTTTATTGAACTCTCTTTCTTTTTTTCAAAGGTTGAATGGATTTGAAACCTCTATCAATTATCCAAATCCCTTCATTGTGGTCTCCTCTAATATATAAAACATCATCTACATTGGGACCGTTGTGGAATGATTGCGATGAACCACTGAAAGGAACGTCCTCAACTAAATTTTCATTAGACCCTTCAGTAGTTTTGGAAAATAACAGAACAATTGACCACTTTTGGTTTACAGGATCTGGAACATAAAATACTTGTATCGCTTGTGATGCCATTATAAATTGTTCGCCTTTGTACCCTTCTTTATTAAAATCAACTTTCACAAATCCCAATTAATCTATTTTAACACCACTATTGTTATGAACCCATTTTCATTGAAAAATTGGTAATTGGAATTTCGTATAATCCAACTCCTATATTTATTTGATAATGCCAAAGTATGACATAATTGCATAAATTAGTTTTTTGTCCTTTCTACCAAAAACATGCATCGCTTCATCCATAAGTGTAACTCCACTATTTTTCATGGTATTATCTTCAACATGTTAGTCTGTATAGAATGTATAACCCTTAATTACATAAACATTGTAAGATAATACATACACACTTGGTTTGATAGCTATCCATCGAAGTCATTCTGAAATTGAATTCAGATTTTCATCTAACTCCTTAAAAATATGGTCCTGAAACCATCCTATAAACTGGTGATTATGTGTATTTGATATCCATTTTTCATCCCTTGATGGATTAAACTACCTAAGAATTTCTTTGTGTGTTTCAATTTATAGAGAAACCTCCCAACTGTTATGCAAAACATAAAGGTGGGCTTGTTCCTGATCTATAATATTGATTGTCACAACATCTCTTCCATAAATTCCCTCTCCCTCAATATGTCTAGTGTGACGAGATTTTGGGAGACCAATTATTTCCGCATCATATTGGTATTTAGTATAGAATTCAATGGCTTCCTCAACAATATATCGCTCCACTATAAAACCCTCTGTCCAACTTTGATTTTTGACATACCCTTTCAAAATATTCATATAACATTCAACGGGTTACATCTATCTATAATGCACAAGACCACAAATTCAAATCACTCTCACTAAGTGAAGCATCAAATGAACCATCATATCAAATAATGTTGGCAGGAAGAACATTTCAAATTCACATAATTTGATGACAATTTCTCTTTCCATAGATGGCAATTTCACCGGGTCTAAAACTTTTCTACATATAGATTTGAAAAAGAAACAATGTTTGGTTAATGTATGATGAACATTCATCGGAAAAATTCAATGCAAATCTATAGGAATTAAATCTTGCATCAAAACATGGAAGTCATGTGATTTCAAACCTTTTAACTTAAAATAATTCATTGACATAATGTTTTTGATATTTGATAAATACCTCTATGGAACCTTTACATCCTTGAAGAAGTTTCAAAACTGATATATCTCCTCCCTGGAAAGAGTGTAAGAAGCTGGAGGAAGAAACATTCGATTTTCACTCTTCACAGAAGCCAACTCTTCTGGTATTTCCATGTCAACCATGTCCAACCTTGCCTTAATTCCATCCTTTTTTTTTTAGGGGAATTTAGCAACATTCTGATAACACTATCACATACATTTTTTCCACATGCATCACATCAAGAAAATGTCTGACGTACAAACAATTCCAGTATGGTAATTCAAAAAAACTGATCTCTTTTTCCAACTTATTTTGGTAAGGTTTTTTTGAAAATGGTTTTCCAAAAACAGTGTTCACATCTTTTACTTTCTCAAACAGCTGATCACCTATTAGTGGAGATGGTGTTGTGCATTGTTCTGAACTTCCATTGAATGATGTTGTTCAAGATTGGTACTTATGTCGATGAGGTAGAAATCTACAATGTCCTAGAAACACAGTTTTCGATAAATTTTTCAACCAAATTGATTTTGTATCTTCTTCGCACATGGGACACCCTTGAGTTCCTTTAATTATATAGCCTGAAAATTTTCCATAAGCAGGGAAATCATTTATCATCCCATACAAAATCGCTCTCAACATGAAGTATTCACTTTTATAAGCATCATACAACATAACACCTGAATCCCACAATAACTTCAAATCCTCGATCAAAGGAGAAAAATAAACATCAATATCATTACCTGGTTGTTTTTGTCCTGATATAAGCATAGATAACATGATTGAATTTCCACTTAATGCATAACCAGGGTGGAAAGTTATAATTTACCAACATAACAGGCCATGTACTATGAGTGCTGGTTTGAAAACCAAAAGGATTCACTCCATATGTAGATAACGCAAGACGAATGTTTCTCAACTCTTTTCCAAATTCAGAATACTCATAATCAATTATCTTCCATTGAGGAGAGTCGGTCGGGTGACATAATTTCCCATCTTTATTTCTTTTATCTTCATGCCATGAAAATTGTCTTGTAGTTTCTTCACTTTTATATAGACGCCTAAACCTTGGAATGATTGGAAAGTACCATAAAACTTTCATAGGATTGGATTCATCTTTCTTGTATCGAGAAGCACTACACTTTGGGAATTCTGTAGGTGATTTTTTCTCTTTGTGAGTATACAGTCTTTTGGGCTGGCATTTATTCTTTCAGAAATCATACCCATCGAGCGTAGCATTCGTTTAGCTTCATATGTCCGGTTTGGGAGCACATTATCTTCTGGGATCATGTCATTCAAGAGAGAAAGTAGTTCCATAAAACTGATATCACTCCATCCATTGCCTAATTTCAATTTATACAGCTTCAGTATAACTAACAATGCTATATATTTAGTGCAGCCAACATAAAATGGCGTCTTTGAAAAACTCTTTAACTTCTCAAAAAAATTTGGGCAATCACAGAGTTCATCTTCAACTGTCCTTGTCATTTCCTCAATACAATCTTCATCATCATTGACATCTGTAATCACATCCTTCATACAGTCTTCTTCATTATCCGTATTTGTATTCATATCTGATGATCCATAAAACGCAGTTTTGTCTTATCCAGTAGCTACATTCGCCTTTTCTCCTTATTTATTCCAACATTTATAACTCCAATATATTCCATGACATATCAAATGTTCTTCCAAATCATCTGGAGTAATTATTCTAGAATAACAACAACATGAACATGTACAAAAGATTTGAGAAGAATCCTTTGGGTGGTCCTTTGCAAACTTGATGAACTCTTTCACTCTGTTCTCATACTCTATTGTCAAGCGATTAGCATCCATCCAATATTTATTCATATCCATCCTATTTTAATCTCAAATATTAGTATTTATGATTCAAATACATAAAACAAGAATTCTAAATACAATAGAACAAAACCAATTCCTTATAAAAATAGAGATTAATAGAGCCTAACCATTTCCAATAAAGATTTAGAAATCAGTAGAACTAAGATAGACCCCCCATCAAAATCAACACACTTTCCAACCCCCTTACCAATAGTTCTATCACCCACCACCCTTACAGCAAAAAATTAAACATCCTTTTAACCACCCCTACCAGCCACCTCATTCATAATAAAATAATCACATTAAACAGCCCAAAACTAGTGACCAAACTCAAATAAAATGAAATCAAGGAAACAATTTTGATGAGAAAACTAATATAGTGGATACATTTCCAAACACAAAGGGGTTCTTGGGGGAAACAAATAACCTAGGTTTATCCAAAATTATTATGGAATATCATAGGTTTTTTTTACCCAAATTAAAATAAGAAATATAAAATTAATGTTAATGAACATAAATTCTATCATAAACATCTAAAGAATATGCCATAAATCTCCCTCACTAACATGGGTCTCTACCAATGCCTACCATATACCTAGAAAATAATGGAAAAAATTAGAAAAAATAGTTTCTTATACCTATTTCTAATAGTTTTACAAGAAAATTATAATGAACATAGATCGTACCTCTAAACACTCCTGGAGACTCCTGGTAAAAAGACTCTAGTGACTACAACTATCCGAGACTCTAACCACTAACTTCCCAATATAATAGTGGTCTACTTAGGGGTATTATTAGTAGAATAAAACCAAAGTTACTTCCACCTCATGCTGCCCCCTGATCTCCTCCATCACTTTAGTGTTGTACATACCTCCTTTCTCCAGTTCCTTCCTTTTCCTAGACTATTCGTCGACTGCCTCACTTACTGTAGCATGAATGTTAAGAAAATGCAATGTGATATGTCTATACCCATCACAATCATATTAAATTTTTTGGATTAATGGGATATCCTTGAGGTACCTATGAATGACAGTGCCTCCTGAGATGAGACTTGCATCAAACACCTACTATGGGTGTGCTAACCCTACAACCTAGAAGATCACTACTTTAAAATATTATGATAACAACTCAAACCATAGGCATAATCATAGAACACTAATATATCCATCCAAATATTAGTATTACATGTTGAATTCCCCCAAACCACTAGAGTTTGGTCTATGAATTGATCAACATAAATTAATGGATTGAATAAAAAGATCTTAAATACAATCCAACCAATTGAAAGACATTTAAAATCTCCTGAGAATAAATTCATCTCCCATCACATAATCGGGTTCTCCATAGTGTAGGTGTACTTAACCAAAATCACTTGGCCTAACACACCAAGGGTAGTTCATTACTAGAGAAGTCTCCATTCAAAATAACAATCTTGATACCCATAATAGGTATCAGGGAAGAATCACTATCTACCCAATGAAGTACACGGTGTCTCCCCATTTTCAAGAAAAAACATTCTAGACTAGAACCTAAGAACAACTGGTCATAGAGGTTCACTAAGTTGACACCACCCTTAAATTATCCTTGAAATAAAAGAAATATGTGTGGAAATTACCATTGATCAAAGTCAAGAAACATCCCACAATCCTAAAAAGAATTAACCACCCAAATACAACTACTCACATGTTTATACCACTATCTAAACCCAAAGTCATTTTCTAAATAATACCATTCACCTTTCCATGGATGTGCTACTCTGATATCCTCATCTTCTATGGCCCTAGTGCATGAAGACTAGAGGACACTCCATGAATCTTGGTTTAATAATAAATGAACCTAAATGGCTTATAGGCTCCACTATGAACCGTCTCAAGGAGAGATTCAATTTAGAACACTATAACTTCACAAAGACACTCATCATCTCTAGTATATGGGTTGATGCATACACCATATCCTTACCAAGAGTTAACCATAAGTCTCCCTTATGAAGCATTCCATAATTCCTCGAAATTCATAGGGAAGAAAAGTATTATTATTGCACACATCACATAAAACTATGCTCACAAACTAAGGAAAATATAACTTAACATCCACAGGTTTGGATGAACTTTATATATTTGAGGGGTCCTAATCACTATCATAAATAGAATCTTCCCCATAAACACAATCACCAGCACATCATGACACCCACAAAGTGTAACCAATTAATAATGAGGTGGGTACTATCAAAAATATTCTTTTTCATGAAGGGATTTACAAAAAAGACCACTTTCCCCAATATAGATAAACCCACCCCACCAGAAGGATGAAGAAAAAACACTCAACATTAATAGAATATTCATGTATAACAAGGTCTAGCTTGAGGTTTCACGAGAATATAAAACCCAAATACATATGATACTTGGTGAAAAATAAATTCTAGTTACAAACATCATAAGGACCCATGGGGAATCATAAAAAAGTCATACTTTAGTTAAAATAATCTGCTAACCAAGTATAAGAATCCACTATGTGTGTTATTTCATGACATAGATTATTATAACTCTATGTTAGTTAGCATCTAATACAAGGGTGGTGATCATGGGGAAGAATCCAAACATCTCCCTAATGAAAACTACTCTCACAAAACCTATACACAAAAAATAAACCTAAAAGGAGAAGTGGGAGACTTAACTAAAGTAGATATCACCTGCGATGGAGGGAGAGAAGAAGCGTCGAGCAGTCAGGGAGCCTTCTGTGCTACGTCGGGAGGGGAAGGCACGACCGTGAGGGGGAGGTGCATGGGAGGATCTTCCACCATTGAGAAATAGAGGAGTAGGGTTCGCGGGGAGTACAGAGGAGAGGAGGAAGTAGGGTTTGCAAGGATTAGGATCTGTAGAAGGGGTTCGAGGGGGAGGAGAAGGAGTGGGGATAGCGGCGGAGGTCCGACAAAGAGAAGATCGTGGGGGTAGGGGAGTTGTCATAGGGGTATAGCACCGTGAGGGATTGAGGGCATGATAAACAAATGATAATGTGCACTGGATTTTATAAAATATGGGACTATGGTTTTATGAGCACTTTTCTAGCGCTGATAAAGAAGCCCTTTATCTGCGCTAAAATTTTAGCACTGATAAAGGGCTCCATTATCAGTGCTTTTTTCTTAGCGCTGATAAATGGCGGCGCTTCCCTTGCCTGTTTTTTTGTAGTAGTGGTAGTCGATTACACTCAAGCTTAACGTGTTCATACTCAGCTTGGGCTCTATCAAGAGTGAATCCAAATAACGACACCTCCTTTATGAGCTCTGAAAAATGGGCTTTGTATGGGGAATGTCTATCGAATGAGGATATCGCTTCCTTTGTCTGAGTAAATTGGCTTTGTTAAAGCCCAATATTTATACTAATCATGTGATCACTGTTCAATAGCTATATTAGCAACGGTCACAATTATTAATGGTATTTTAAAATCCAAAAACATAAAACCAATGAAGTTCACATTTTATATAACCATTTTACATAATAATACATTTAATTAGATCAAGAGGAATTTTCATTAATGAATGTTTGGGTCGTTACACATACTTTGAGGGGATATAATTATTTTGTTGTTAATGTAATATGTATATATATATATATTCATCATACATGAATTAATGATAAATATATATTTTATTTATTATAAAATCATGATACATTTTATAACCATTACATTCAATCTCTATTTTATCAAATACTAAGAGATTCAATATGACCCTCATTTTTTTCTATGTTAATGGTTTTTTCAATGGATCCACTACATTTTTATCTACAGCTACCCAAAATGTATTTACATCACCCCACTTAATAATATCTATAATGAAATGGTACTTTCAAGGGATGTTTTTTTACCTTTGGTCAGATCAAGTTTCCTTAGAATAAGTAATAGACCAATTGTTTTCATAGTAAAGCTCAATTTACCCTTATTTATAGAAAAAAAAACTCAAGTTTATAAATGAATTTATTAATCCAAATATATTCCTTTTAAGAATATAATATAGTGACGTACTCTACCTCTATTTTAGAGACCACAATGATGGCTTATTTTGAACTCTTCCAAGTTATATCTCCACCGTTAAGGAAAAACACAAAACTATATTAAAACCCAATATCAAATTTTCTAGAATGGAAAAAAGAATCGTTGTAACCCCTTACAATGAACTTATACTCACCTCTAAATACCAATATCATATCACTAATTTTTATTAAGTACTTAAGGATATTCATCATAGAAATATAGCAACTCTCACTAGAATTGGATTAGTATCTACTAGTTACGCTTAAATAATAAGTGACATTGGGTAAAGTAAATGATATAGGATACATGATATATCCTATGGTGGATGTATAAGGAATAATATCCATCCAATTTAACATTTTATAAGGATCATAAATCTTAATAAGATTCATGCCATGAAACACTATAAAATACCACTTCTTGGAGTTCTCTATGCTAAACCATTGTAATAGTTTACCAATATAGGTGTTTTGACTCAATCTAAGATACATATTAAATCTATCTATATATATCTACATACCCAATATATAGGTGGCTGGATATATATATTTCATTGAGAGTCACTTTTCCAACCACATATTTACAACATGTAAATTTAGGATATAATTTCTAATAAGTAGTATGTCTATAAAATAACAAAATTTTCAAACACTCTTATAAACCCTCTTGTATATACAAGAATCAACCACATTTTTAATGAAACCGCACTCTTTGTTCACATCATCAAACCAAATATTCTAACTCAGATAAGCTTAATTAAATAAATAAATAGAAAATTCCAACATACAATTCTTAACATACTCATTTGAAAATTTAAAACATTTGGTGTATTGTATCATATAAACACCCTTAACTAAATTTTCATTAGGAAAAGAAGTTTTTACATTCATCTGATATATCTCATAATCATAATGATGTGCTATTGTAACAACCAGATATTTCAATATGTACTTTTCATTTAAATGAATATTATGTTTAATACCTTGTGATACAAGTATCCTCAAAATAAAATTAACCATGATACGTTTATTGAAATAAATTATTACAATGAATGATAAACACGAATACACTATGAGGTTGTAATATGAAAAACATGGAGAAAATTATAGTGGAGTAAATGAAAATATATATAAAAATACCAAAAACAAAAAATCCTTAAACTAATGGTTTTTAGGAATATTGTGACTCCAACTAAAACTATGAAAATAATGTAAATAATTAGTAATACAATAAATATGATGAGATATAAGTAAAAGAATAAATTTTAGTGAAGCATGTAAGGTTATATATAAGAATGTAACATAACCGTTATATATATGGTCATTGGATACATAGTGATTATATATATATATAGTAATTAAATATATATTCATTATTTTTATTTAAATTCAATTTTTTGGAAAGGAAGATAAAATTGTTTTTAGGTAAAAGAGATATTTTCAATAAAACGGTTTTTATGTGTACAATGTATTTTTATAGATTAAATTAATCATTTTTTATAAATAATTATAATGAAATAATTATATTATATATTAAATTTAATTAATAAATGTTCATTTAATTATGTTTAATATGAAATTAATGATAATAAATTCATTTTATGCTTCAAAAATACACTTTCTTCAAAAATGGGTTTTTTTTCATTTTGTGTGTGGATATTATAATTAATTTCTTCCAATTTTATAAATTTTATTTGAAAATAAGGATATAATTTTTAAATAAATCGTTTAAAAATTATATTTGGATGAATGTTTTAGAATTTTCTAAAAATTTTGATTTTTTGAATGAATGGTGAAAAATAATGATTTTTTTTGAAAATTGTCATTTCCTTTCAAGAATTTATAAAGTTATATTTTGTATTAAAATAATTTAAAATTAAAATTAGTTTATTTATATTATTAATAAAATAATTATGTACATTTTAACCAATTTTATTCTTGATTTTGGAATAAAAAAATTATACTTAAGAATATATTTTTTCTAGAAAACAGATTTTCATCACGTTTTGTGGGTTTAATTTTAAATTAAAATTTTCCACTTATGTGGATTAAATTTGATAAAATGGATTATATATTTTTAATAATAATAATTAATATTAATATATAAGTTTAACTTGATTTTTTATCATAATTCATAGTAAAAACAATAAAAATATGTTACCACGGTTAAGGTTAAAATAGATTTACTAGGGGTGAAACTAAAGTGATAAGGGTTAAAATGAATTATAAAATTATCTAAATAATATTTTATGTCCATATTTAGACCCTATATCATAAAATATTCATAAATATTTTAGTTTCTATCCATTTTTCTTGAGTAAGATATTAATATATTTTAATATTTTGAAAAATTTCAAGTGTGTCATCTCCCCTTCTTATAAAAGGACACCCCCACTCATCTACCCTCCACACTTCAAGAGTAATTTGGTTTAGAAAATACCTATATAAATACCTTTATAACATCTCTACCCACATACCATATGTCTTATTTTGGGTATAATACCAACCTTATAGGGCTTAAGGTGTAATGCAAAGGAGGTTTTCTGAAAAGGAGGTGTAGTTTTTAACCGAATGTTTTAGTGTTATTTCTTATTCTACCTCTATAAAAACTATTATAACCATTTTGATATAATAAACTAATTATATATAATATAATAATGTGTTATTATATTTATGGATTAGCTTTAATCCTTCTACTTCTTTATCTAATGGGAAATGAAACCATCATTCGTGTGTACGGCGGACTACCATCTTGCGAACCGATGTAATTTGTTTTGCATCACCGCCTCTAAAATATGGTTATAATGATAGATTTAAAGTATATATATGATATTTTTTACATAATTATAATTCTAGGATGATAATATATAATATATATTTTTACCATTCCATCCATTGAAAAATGATAATGTCGTTCGTGTGTACGTATGATTACCACCTCCACAAAGAGATGTGATTCTTTTTTCATCACTACCTAACATGGATGGTATATATAAGTATATTTAAAGATTTAATATTATATTTGTGATATAACCATAATTTTTTAAAGATAAAATGACACCATATTTTTCTTATGTTCATTTAAATATGGAAATGTTACTCATGGGTACATACAGACTATCGTCTCCATGTTGTGATGTAATTAATTTTTCATAACCGCATTACATAGTTGGCTCTAAAAGTATAATTAATGCAAAAAAATTATAATTATTTCATAGTTATTATTATTTATATGATTTAATAATTACATCTCTAACCACAGTCAATATACCAAGGTTGTTTTGGAAATATAAACTAAATGTCCTCCAAACACGTGACGTGGATAGAATCGATTAAGTAATTAAATATGTCATTGAAATAAATGGTTTAATGGTAAGGTATTAAACCTATAAAAGGTTCTTGAGAAATTAAATAAGTAATATAAGTTTATTATACATGAGATAAAGAATATATGTGATAATTTAGACATTAGGTAAGGGATTTCTAGTCTCAATTCCCTTTATTTGAGACTTCAGCTATTTTCAACACATATTTTTATTTTGTGTGCTCTATAAACTACATTATGGGTGTATTTTAACATTACATTATATAATTACTATGTTTAAAATTTCATTCTAAGTTATTTACTTCAATTTTTCATTGGTTTAAAATTTATCACTTTATAAATGATATTTTACCTTAAAACCTCATTTTAAATGTTTTAAATATTTATTTTAAAATAGTTTTCCATATTATTCTACATATGTTTAAATATTTAAATAAATGATTTAAAAAGGACAATATATCCCTCATTTTAATTTCTTAAAAAGGACTTTTAAAGGTTTTTTATTTCATAATAAATGTTTTTAAAAGTACAGAATGACTGTGTTTTGACATATATGGCATTAATAACTTTTATTTCCACCATAATCATGATTTTATTTTTTTGATTATTTTATATTTTTACATTTTTTATTTAAAGAGAAACTAAACTTCCTTATGTTCTTTGTATTTTCAAAAGGAGGTTTTAAACTGAATGGATATTTTTATATCCATAAATTTTTTTCTTATGGTATAGAGAATATTTTTATGAGTGTAATGATGAAAATGAAAATTTTCATTTATTATTTAAAAGTTGTGGTTTTTAGGCTTTGTTTATGATGATGGGGAGCTTGATATAGCTTAAGATAATGGGTGATCCCGACATAGCTCTCTAAAGGATTGGATAAAGGTATGGAGTTAAACGGTTATAGGTTTCTCCTAAGAGACTATTGGAATTTACATGGTAGGTTATTCCATTTATAAGAGTGATTGTAAGAGTGATGTAAAAATGATCTCACATGTTAACTAAATGATTTATTTATGCTTTCTATGATATTTTTTGGAAATATTATGATTTCTTAAAATAATCTAATGATCTTTTGTTTCAAATAATTATTATTCCCTTTAAGGGTAAAATGGTATGTTTTTAAGAAAATGATTTTCATGGGTTATCATGTCTTCTATGAAATTATCATGATTGTGATTTTTTCTTTATATTTTATTATAAAGTGTTTTATGAAAAACTTTGTGTAGTGAAGATGATTTCAAGTGTAAGAAAATTATTATTTAAGCTCAATGTTTATTATGTCAAATGGAAACACTCTTATATGATATCATGGTTTTGAAATAGACTAATGGATTTATTTTATTTTAGTATATGTCCCTTATTGTAACGCCTCGACCCCAGCTACCCAGAGTCGGTGCATTACTTCGTAACATAGGAATGATCACAGAAGATCAAGTCTCGAAAGACCGATTAGTTTAGTAGCCTTGGAAACACTTGATACATTCATAAGTCTTACATTACATCATAAAGTGAAAAACTAATAACAAAGTCTTCATAGTCCACACTCATATCCTCTTCTGACTATCCATGCAGGTCATTCATAAAATACTTCTTCACATCCTAGAAAATATTAAAACATTGAAAGGGGTGAGCTCAGATGCTCAGTAAGGATAACAATATTGCGGAAGCTTTCATAAATAAACATAAAAATTTAAGGCAATGTATAACTAAAACAAAAGCCTTTTAAACTTGAACATCAACATAATATGGCAAAAGTAAAATGAGATAATTCCATTCACTTCTTCACATGGATATTCTACTGGTCGAATAATCACATGCAATACCAATAACCACTTTCATAATGATGGAATGCATAATGCCAGACTATCATAACCACGTATTCAAGGCCTCGTGCCAAGACCACAAATAAGATTTTGTCAAGGCCTCGTGCCAAGACACTAGTTTGTCTCATGAGACCTGCCGATGCATCGAGGAGCTATAGCGGGCTCCACCCGTCACTTATTAAGTCCAATGCATTCCTCATATGAATAGGTTTAAACATATCATAAACCATAACATAATCGTATCACATAAAACATGCATAAAGGAAACATAACATTTCCATATTTCAATCACAAGATATCAATACAACACATTGATATAATAAAAACGCTTTCAAAACCATTTTCAATACCAAAATAAAATAAAGTTAAAACTTTGTATTTATTTTTTATTAAAAAATGATGGCTTGTAGAGGAAGCCGAAACTCAAATAATGGTCACGGCGGCGGAGAAGTCGTTGTCGTCGCATAAGTACGGAAAGAAAAACATTCCATTTTTTTCGTTTAGTAAAACTCTTCGTATAAAAAATATTCCTTTTGAATAAACATAAAAGTCAAAGGGGTTTATACACCGTATAAAAGAAAGTTGTGTATAAAGCCAAATATGCCTCAATGAAAGGAGATTGAGACGAAGTCCTTAAAAAGATCATTTTTTAAATAAAATAGATCTATTATGTGTATTCACTATAGGTACACATAAAGAAAGTAAAAATACAAAATAGGAAATAATAATATCATGACATAATTTGGAAGTAGGAGATTAACCCAAAGAATGGAAGTTGGGTTAAGAAATTCCCTTACCTTGTGTCTGACTTGACTCAACCGTTCTTTAACCTCTTGAATAATAAACTAGAGTTAATATATACCTTATTAAGAACCATTTTCAATTTCATTATCCTTATTATATCACTTATTACAATGATATGAACATTATGTAATTATTTAAGTTAATAACGGTTGTTTTGCCGATCTTTGGTACTTGAGTCAACAATAAACTTCTTATAATTACAAGTTGTTTATGTGGTAGAATATCCATTATCTCCAGAATTATATTCATGATTTAGATATCCTATATATCTTATATATCCAGTATATACATTCATTTATAATATTACGTAACATTTAGAGGTAAGAAATGAAATGCACCGTTCATGGAGACGGTAAGCCGTACGTACGCATGAACGCTACTTTAATTTCAATTTCATATTTAATGGAACAAAGTCATAATGATATAAATGTATAATATAATTCCAGTATAATATAGTGTATAATACCATTTACTTCATCCTTTATACATCCCACATATGGCATTAACGATTCAAATCACTTTGAGGGGGCGGTAGTCCGCACTTCCTAAAATGAAATTATCGCGTTTTACCCATAATGGAAATCATAAAGTATGCCATAAATGAGAAATACAGAAGCATAAGTAAAACATAAACATATTATATATCATATATAAAAATAGTGACATCTTAATGGCCACCTTTGAAGGTGTTATATGAGTGTTGAACAATCATCGTTTCGTGAGGCAGAAATTCGCCATCCACAGAAACCGTATGTTCTTTAACCATTAGATGTAGGTGTGTGTAAGTGTAGCTAGAATAATTATTATAACAACATCCTAGTATATTTAGGATACTGGTGTTGTTACAAAAGAAATTAATAAAAAGAGTTTATTGGGTTGGAGAAGAAAAATAAAACAAAACAACATTAGAAAAGACATTACCTCAAAATCGGGTAACTCTTTTTGATTTGATCCAAAAGCTTCCTTGGGAAGCGTTCTGCCCAAAGTAAGGCTTCTAGGAGTAAGAGGGGGAAGTTGGGAGAGTATTTGGGCAGAGTTTGGCTGAGCCAAAATGCTTGAAGGTGTGAATAAGGTGGGAGTGGTGGGGGCCTTTTATAAGTGGAGAGGAGGGGCTCTTTTGGAAAGATTGAAATGTTACATTATTATACAATGATTTTCGGATTATAAAGGTCCCACACTTATATAATTCGTGTCTAAGGTGATAAGGGTTCGAAATCTCTTCATCCAATAGGCTTTGGACAAGTTTAAGCCTTGGATTTTGCATTATCTTCTCATTTTATTTAAATCGTTAAATAATGAGGTCATCGCCACATCATAATGATGTCATAAATAATTTAATTTATTTAATGTCTAAAAATTATAAAAAAAATACTATGATGTAGGAAATCTTTTTAGATTTCTAATGAATATTTATAATCAAAATTTTGACTTGTGTAACCCCACGTAAAAATTGTTTTATTAAAACATTTTATGTTTGTGTCATTTTTTACTTTAACATTAAATAAAAGGTGTTTATGTCATTTTCTAACTAAAGTGGCTCCATGGGGTCCCCAATTTGACCCATGGGTTGTCTTGGTCGGCCATGACTCATCCAATAAGAGTAGTACAAGTTTCATGCTCATCTCATATTATAAAAACATTATTTGTACCTTAAACTACACTAATTACCTCTAATCGCGATTAAGAACTTAAAAGTTTCTATTCACCAAAAAATTATTTTAATCTCATTGAACCACATTTTACTTCTTA
Source organism: Viscum album (assembly GCA_963277665.1). NCBI lineage: Eukaryota > Viridiplantae > Streptophyta > Magnoliopsida > Santalales > Viscaceae > Viscum > Viscum album. Next base: position 1,662,444,405 of record OY728143.1, on the reverse strand, counting down.
ATGACAAACATGTATGTCGGATTTTTGAAAATAAAATCACATAAGTGGTAATATTTCATTTAAACGAAAAATCGGTTATTTAATTACCACTTAGTGGTTTCACTATTCATCAAAAAATGAAGTTTTTCAGAACAATGCCAAAATTTCACCCTAAGCTATAATTGATATTCCGAATTCAAAAATGATGTCTATTTTAAAAAATTCCAAACATATAAGTTGCATTAATTAATTTTATAATTAATTCCCACTGTTACGACAGATAGCGTGTTTTTAAGAAACAATTTATATCAAAAGATTGGCAATTGTTTATGTCCAATTTCAATGTTAAATTAATTCTAATGACCACCATTGGATAAAATGGTAAAAATATATTCTAATTATACTTTAAAACCACTAAATAGTATAATTTATCACAATAAATTATTTTGATTAAAAAAGTTGTTTTAAGTATCTTTCACTATTCATAAAAAAATTGGAAGTTCTCAGAAAGTTACAAAAAATTCAACTTAGGATAATTTCGATATTACGAATTCAAAAATGAAGTCCATTTCGAAATATAAAATTTCTATAATTTTAAAAAGTGGTTATTACTATTCATAACGGCTAATTTGATTAGTCGCGGTGTTTTAGAACTCGAAGTTGCGTATAATGCAAGCTATTTCATTATTGAATGAGAAGCGTATCGTGGAAGCTCAGGGTGTTACATTCTCCCCTCCTTCAATAAATTGCGTCCTCGCAATTTGAAATTTTTCTTTGATAATAAAAGGTTGAAAAGAGAAAATACCTTTGAGGAAAACCCACATCGGAAATAAGGTTAATAAATATATAACATTAAAAGAAAGCAAGATAAGTACAAAGGTCACCCGATATAGCCCATTCTAGGATTCTATGAAAATATGGATATGGAAGAAAAACAAACCATCAAGGTCTGATGGAGAGTTATAGAAAACAGGATTAGGAGAAAGTTTAACCACAAGAAAATCACAAACTTGTGATTGGTTAAACGGTCATTGAATCCCCAGTTGGAAAAGTTAACCGACAACATTTTTGTTTTAAGTTACCTTTTATAATGTTGAGGAATTTATTTAGGAGATTTACTAAGAATGTAAGGGAATATACATACTTGTTATGTATACTTTCATTCGTTAATAAATTTTTACCACAAACCCAACTTTTACTCCAAATGGTAACGGAACTCAAAAATATTCTATTTATCCTAATTGTATAAGGTTCCAAATGTTAACACATACCATTTAGATTAGCAAAACGATTTTGTAATAACCAGGGACTTCATGTAGGCTAGTGGTAGGAAATAAAGGCTTGTCGCACTATGGTTGTGGGTTCGATTCCTGCAGCTTTGTCCGACGCGACGGGTTATGCCCCACCCTGCAGGTTGTCCTTTTCCTAAAAATATAGTACTATACTATTCCAAAAATAATCTTCATAAATGTTTTAACCTTAAACAATACTATCCAAAGTTCAACTTAATCCATTCCAACCTTTATAGTTATCCAAAATACCTTCGTCCAGACTTTCTCTAAAAGGTCTCTAAATTCCAAAATCAATTGTAACATCAGATTCCCCAAACAAAGAAAAGTTTCTCTTATTGTCACATACTAAAAATATGATTACCTTAATCATATTAAAACCTTACTGAAATCAAAAAGTACTGCAGTACAATATTTATATATATCACATTATTCTTATAACCAGAATATAATCCTTGAGTCCAAAAGCACCAATACATTAATTATTCTGCTTCAACTGTAGTAACAGCATAAGATTGTCCTTGATCCCTTGGCCTTTTCTGAGGTAAGTTTCCTTGACGCTTAGGACATTCATTTGCATAATGCCCCATTTCCCTACAATTGTAGCATTCAACTTTGACAGCCTCTTTCTTTCCCTTGCAATCACGAGCCTGGTGACCCTTTTCTCCACATTTATAACAAACTCCCATTCCTTTTAGGCACGTACCAGGGTGATTCTTCCCACAATTATCACATAATGGAAAATCCTTCTTTCCCTTTTTCCCTTTATCTGTCTCTTGTTCCACTGTTCTCTTCTTCTCTTGCTTTACTTTGTTGTCATAAGACTTAGAGAATTCCTTTTCTGTCTTGATAGCACACGAGACAATATCTTCGTATGATGAGAAGGATTGTGATACTAATGATCGACGGAGAAATGGTTTTAACCCATCAAATAAACGATCAATATTACTCCTTGAGTTACGTATATAATCGGTAGCATGCCTCGCTAACCTTGTAAAGTTAGCCTCATACTTTGCGACATTCCCATCCTCCTTCTGCCTCAGACTCAGAAACTGCCTTTCCATATCTGCTCGATGGTCACGAGGAAAGTATTTTTCTAAGAAAAGCTCTTTGAACTCCCTCCATTCCATATTCGATATGTCATCATCTTCCATTGTGTTTTGAATCAGCGACCACCACTGATCGGCATCTCCAGTGAGGCGGTAAACTGCCATGAAAACCTTCTCCCTTTCACTACTCCCCAAGGCATGGAATATTTTCTTTAAGGAATTTATCCATTGCTCAGCTACTATAGGATTTGTACTCCCATTGAAGTTTGGTGGTTGTTTCCTCATGAAGCGGTCTAACATTGATCCTCCACGTTGCGGATCAGGGTGCTCCATACGAGTAAGGTTATTATTCATAACCTGCGTGAGTTGTCCCAGTATGGTGAGAAGCTGATCAGCACCAGTTGTATCACTAGCTCCACCATAATTATCTTGAGTAGGAGGGCAATCCCTACATGGAGTGCGTGCATTGATACGGTTTCCATTTCTTCCACTAGGCGCCATTTCTAAACAATGGCATAAACTAGATCAGTTTATGAATCAAAATTCATAATCCCATACTTATAAAACACTTAACATAAATTGAACTATTTATGGATATAATCCATAATTATAAAAATGTTTTCTTTGAGGAAGTATATACTCATAAACCCTTCATAATTATTTGTAAAGAAAATGAGAGTTATCCTAAGCATATCCCCCGGGAGTGTCGTAACCAAGAGTGCAGCAAGGCCCGTTGTCGTGCACCAGTTCCCATTCGAGTCTAGCTCAAAGCGGTGTTTTCGGGTTTTATCCCTAGGAACATTTGTGCCAGAGCCGCCTCTACCTGCTCGTATCCAGACAGGGATGTATTGCTCGGAAAACTCACAAAATCTCTACAATACCAAAATTCTAGGAAGTTCTTCTATACTAATCCTCAAAGTTCATCTTAGGTCTACGTGCTCTAATCAGAGTTTATCTAAATCTAGATTCCAAGGTTTGTACTAAACTTCCTCTGATACCAACTGTAACGCCCCGACCCCAGCTACCCAGAGTCGGTGCATTACTTTGTAACATAGGAATGATCACAAAAGATCAAGTCTCGAAATACCGATTAGTTTAGTAGCCTTGGAAACACTTGATACATTCATAAGTCTTACATTACATCATAAAGTGAAAAACTAATAACAAAGTCTTCATAGTCCACACTCATATCCTCTTATGACTATCCCTACAGGTCATTCATAAAATACTTCTTCACATCCTGGAAAATATTAAAACATTGAAAGGGGTGAGCTCAGATGCTCAGTAAGGATAACAATATTGCGTAAGCTTTCATAAATAAACATAAAAATTTAAGGCAATGTATAACTAAAACAAAATCCTTTTAAACTTGAACATCAACATAATATGGCAAAAGTAAAATGAGATAATTCCATTCACTTCTTCACATGGATATTCTACTGGTCGAATAATCACATGCAATATCAATAACCACTTTCATAATGATGGAATGCATAATGCCAGACTATCATAACCACGTAGTCAAGGCCTCGTGCCAAGACCACAAATAAGATTTTGTCAAGGCCTCGTGCCAAGACACTAGTTTGTCTCATGAGACCTGTCGATGCATCGAGGAGCTATAACGGGCTCCACCCGTCACTTATTAAGTCCAATGCATTCCTCATATGAATAGGTTTAAACATATAATAAACCATAACATAATCGTATCACATAAAACATGCATAAAGGAAACATAACATTTCCATATTTCAATCACAAGATATCAATAAAACACATTGATATAATAAAAACGCTTTCAAAACCATTTTCAATACCAAAATAAAAGAAACTTAAAACTTTGTATTTATTTTTTATTAAAAAATGATGTCTTGTAGAGGAAGCCGAAACTCAAATAATGGTCATGGTGGCGGAGAAGTCATTGTCGCCGCATAAGTACGGAAAGAAAAACATTCCCTTTTTTTCGTTTAGTAAAATTCTTCGTATAAAAAAGATTCCTTTTGAATAAACATAAAAGTCAAAGGGGTTTATACACCGTATAAAAGAAAGTTGTGTATAAATCCAAATATGCCTCAATGAAAGGAGATTGAGACGAAGTCCTTAAAAAGATCATTTTTAAAATAAAATAGATCTATTATGTGTATTCACTATAGGTACACATAAAGAAAGTAAAAATACAAAATAGGACATAATAATATCATGACATAATTTGGAAGTAGGAGATTAACCCAAAGAATGGAAGTTGGGTTAAGAAATTCCCTTACCTTGTGTCTGACTTGACTCAACCGTTCTTTAACCTCCTGAATAATAAACTAGAGTTAATATATACCTTATTAAGAACCATTTTCAATTTCATTATCCTTATTATATCACTTATTACAATGATATGAACATTATGTAATTATTTAAGTTAATAACGGTTGTTTTGCCGATCTTTGGTACTTGAGTCAACAATAAACTTCTTATAATTACAAGTTGTTTATGTGGTAGAATATCCATTATCTCCAGAATTATATTCATGATTTAGATATCCTATATATCTTATATATCCAGTATATACATTCATTTATAATATTACGTAACATTTAGAGGTAATAAATGAAATGCACCGTTCATGGAGACGGTAAGCCGTACGTACGCATGAACGCTACTTTCATTTCAATTTCATATTTAATGGAACAAAATCATAATTATATAAATGTATAATATAATTCCAGTATAATATAGTGTATAATACCATTTACTTTATCCTTTATACATCCCACATATGGCATTAACGATTCAAATCACTTTGAGGGGGCGGTAGTCCGCACTTCCTAAAATGAAATTATCGCGTTTTACCCATAATGGAAATCATAAAGTATTCCATAAATGAGAAATACAGAACCATAATTAAAACATAAACATATTATATATCATATATAAAAATAGTGACATCTTAATGGCCACCTTTGAAGGTGTTATAGGAGTGTTGAACAATCATCGTTTCGTGAGGCAGAAATTCGCCATCCACAGAAACCGTATGTTCTTTAACCATTAGATGTAGGTGTGTGTAAGTGTAGCTAGAATACTTATTATAAAAACATCCTAGTATATTGAGGATACTGTTTTTGTTACAAAAGAAATTAATAAAAAGAGTTTAGGGGGTTGGAGAAGAAAAATAAAACAAAACAACATTAGAAAAGACATTACCTCAAAATCGGGTAACTCTTTTTGATTTGAGCCAAAGGCTTCCTTGGGAAGAGTTCTGCCCAAAGTAAGGCTTCTATGAGTAAGAGGGGGAAGTTGGGAGAGTATTTGGGCAGAGGTTTGCCGAGCCAAAAGGCTTTAAGGTGTGAATAAGGTGGGAGTGGAGGGGGCCTTTTATAAGTGGAGAGGAGGGGCTCTTTAGGAAAGATTGAAATGTTACATTATTATACAATTCTTTTCGGATTCTAAAGGTCCCACACTTATATAATTCGTGGCTAAGGTGATAAGGGTTCGAAATATCTTCATACAATAGGCTTTGGACAAGTTTAAGCCTTGGATTTTGCATTATCTTCTCATTTTATTTAAATCGTTAAATAATGAGGTCATCGCCACATCATAATGATGTCATAAATAATTTAATTTATTTAATGTCTAAAAATTATAAAAAAAATACTATGATGTAGGAAAGCTTTTTAGATTTCTAATGAATATTTATAATCAAAATTTGGACTTGTTTAACCCCACGTAAAAATTGTTTTAGTAAACCATTTTATGTTTGTGTCATTTTTTACTTTAACATTAAATAAAAGGTGTTTATGTCATTTTATAACTAAAGTGGCTCCATGGGGTCCTTAAGTTGACCCATGGGTTGTCTTGGTTGGCCATGACTCATCCAATAGGAGTAGTACAAGTGTCATGCTCATCTCATATTATAAAAACATTATTTGTACCTTAAACTACACTAATTACCTCTAATCGCGATTAAGAACATAAAAGTTACTATTCACCAAAAAATTATTTTAATCTCATTGAACCACATTTTACTTCTTAATGACAACCATGTATGTCGGATTTTTGAAAATCAAATCACAGAAGTGGTAATATTTCATTTAAACGAAAAATCAGTTATTTAATTACCACTTAGTGGTTTCACTATTCATCAAAAATTGAAGTTTTTCAGAACAATGCCAAAATTTCACCCTAAGCTATAATTGATATTCCGAATTCAAAAATGATGTCTATTTTACAAAATTCCAAACATATAAGTTGCATTAATTAATTTTATAATTAATTCCCACTGTTACGACAGATAGCATGTTTTTAAGAAACAATTTATATCAAAAGATTGGCAATTGTTTATGTCCAATTTCAATGTTAAATTAATTCTAATGACCACCATTGGATAAAATGGTAAAAATATATTCTAATTATACTTTAAAACCACTAAATAGTATAATTTATCACAATAAATTATTTTGATTAAAAAAGTTGTTTTAAGTATCTTTCACTATTCTTAAAAAAATTGGAAGTTCTCAGAAAGTTACAAAAAATTCAACTTAGGATAATTTCGATATTAAGAATTCAAAAATGAAGTCCATTTCGAAATATAAAATTTCTATAATTTTAAAAAGTGGTTATTACTATTCATAACGGCTACTTTGATTAGTTGTGGTGTTTTAGAACTCGAAGTTGCGTATAATGCAAGCTATTGCATTATTGAATGAGAAGCGTATCGTGGAAGCTCGGGGTGTTACATTTATTATGTTTTTTTCTAATCCCATATTTTCAAATGTTCTTTCTTAGGACTTAAGGATGATTAGAAAATTTAATAAAGACAGAGTTCCAAATATAGAAGTTACCATGAATAAACTAAGTGTGTCTTTATAAAGATCTTGTTTTGTGGGAAAATGGATACTATGTGGAATTTAAACTTTTAAAGAGTGTTTTAAAATTCTATAAAACTATAAATGTAACACCAAGTTATTCTTTTTAGTTACTCATTTTTTCAGTCATTGTTGATTGTCCTTTTTTGGTTGTGTTTTTGGGCTTCTCAGGGATGGAGAGCCTTGGCTAGGGAAGATGACCTAATGTTTAGGGACGTATGTTTGTTTAAATTAATGGAATCTTTGTATAAATGTGTTAATGGATTTGAGGGGTTCTCACCAAGTTAGAAGAATTTATCAGGTGCTTGGGTGGTTTCCTTTTGTTTGTTGTATGTTTACATGATGTGTAAATGGATTACACATTCTGTAATGGCTGTTAGGAAGATGTCGTGAAATAGGTTTAGAGCATGAAAGTTTTACACATTGTGTAATGGGAAAAATCAATTTTTATAAAAAGGTGACCTATTTTTCTATTTTTTCAGCCTTAATTGAATACAAAACATGTAATGGGACTACATGTCATGAAAATATCATATACTATAGGTTTTAGGCATTTTTTGATAGATTTATTTTTCAAATCATCTGTAGCCTCTCTCTCTCTCTCTCAACCCAAAGCTCACCCTATGTGACATTGGAGATCTCTGCTCCTTCTAGATCATTTTTACAGTGATTTGTCATCAGGTTTGTTTTGGTGAACCTCCCTAGGTAAGTGTTCCTTCTATATCTTTGTTCCTTTGGTTGTGGCCACTGCGATGGCTATATTTATGGTTCGAGTTCATGATCAGATAGTATTTTCTATCGATCCTTTGCAGTTTCTTATCATGCCTTGTCTTTCAAAGGATGATCTCTTGGTTTACAGTCACCATTGTTGAAGGTGGATAGGTTTATACTATTTTAAGGTAGGTGTTTCTATACAATGAGTTAATTCGATGAATTTATTAACATTCTTGTAAATTTCCTTTGGGTTGTTCATTTATTTGTATTGACATGTGGTTTCAAAGGTTTTCTTGTAAATAAAAATATATTTAATGGTTTTTTATCTGAAAATGGACTTTCTTGATTTGGAAATGGATCTTCAAACACTAAAGAGGATTGGATTTGATTTTTAAGTGTTTTATAAAACTATGAGAATGGTTTTTGAAATGTTTTATTGGAAAATTATCACATTGGGAACCTTGATTGTGTAGGTAAATAAACATGGGTAACCTTATTGTGTATGGTGCCACTATGAGGTAACCATTAGGAGATCGATGGACTATAGAGGGAATAAATATTGGTTCATGTCAACATTATTCCTATTTATGATCTTTACTATCTAGTACATATTCTCATTGGCTAGGACCCAATATGAGGTTCTTTTTCATTTATGGTTATTTATCACATGATTTTTTTCATTATGGATTGTTGCTCATGGTTTTTTATATTAGGTTATATCACATGGAATCACATGATGGTATTTCATGGATATGTTTTTACCTACTTCCCTCTTGATGTATGGATTGGAATTCATGTTTTATCACTTCTACTTTTCATATTTATGGTTTGAGAATAAGAAATTATTTTATGAAAAGAAAATGGAAAATGATTTATAAATTGATTTGGATTTATTAAAATTATTTTTAAAACAATTTTGTTTCAAAAGATAGAACTGTGGAATTATTGATATTAAACCTTGTATAATCTCTAGGGTGGTATCCTATTGGGATTTCTGCTCACAACCTACCTTTTCCTTTGGGAATTTGTAGATGTTTTATTATAGGATATAGGTAGAGGAAATGGAATCATGTATCATTTTGTCTTGTCCTTTTTTCTTCCTTTATATAAGGGTGGTTTGGAGGTGATTGTTGGTCATGTGGAGTTTTTTCATACTTTCTGGTTTATCCTTCTTTATTTTGGATTGTATACCTTTTGGTTGTATCTCTTTTCTCCTACTTTTTACTCTGATTGTATGTCTTGTTTTGGAAAAATTCAAGACTTATTTTCTTATTTCGTGTTTCCCTCTTTGTTATACCTTACCATGTGATGGGTTGGATCAGGTGGTTTATCAAGTTGAATTAGGTTTCTCTTTTACAATTTGGTATAAAAGGGTGGATCATCCTGAAGTTTGTTAACACTACCTAAGTTTGGTTCTGTTTTATGGGTAGACAGGAGTTAGGACCATCGAAATTATAATAGTAAGTGTAGAAAAGGGGCCAGGCCATCTCAATTATATGACTGAATCTTAGTTTCCATGTTTTGTAAGGTATTTTTACCGGGTTTAATACTTGGGGTTTGAGTTAATTTGAATAAAATGTGTGGTAAATTTATTTAAATTGACCTATTATTTTTTAATTAATTTATTTCATTGATATAATTCATAAATTATTTAAATTCTTGTGGTTTTAAAGATTTGGTTTGAATTCTAAATTTGGTCCTAAGATTATGGAATGTGCTCAGGATCAAATTGGTTATTGTCTTGTGTTTATTATAAAATACCTATGAGAAGAGCTCTTCCAAATATAAGAGATGAAGTTGTGAGATAATTTCTGCAGGTGAATACTCTAATGGAACCTTCCTTGGTAGAAGAAATAATCCATATTATTCAAACTCTAGGTTAAGTGGGTGTTGGGAACCTGGGACATGTGGTGGATCATGGATCAAAATTAACTAAGTAGAATATGCTCGTATTTCATGATAAAAAAGGGACCCAAGAATCTAAAGAGTTTCTTGAGTGGATTGGGAGGGACTTAAACTTTTTAAATACTCCTGAAGACTATATGGTGGGTTTTTTTACATATATGCTCAAGGGTCCGAGAAGGAGATGGTGGGAATATATTTGGAAATCTATGTTCCATGATGATCTTACCTCGGCTTCTTTCAAGAAAATATTTAATCAACAGTTTTACCCTGAGACATTATGTGTGGAGAAAACTCTAGGATTTCTAACCTTGGAGTAGGGGAATTGTATCATTCTGAGGTATTCTACCCATTTTTTCGAGCTGGTGAATTTTGCACTGGGTATTGTTACTAATGAGTATCTAAAGGATCGGACTATGGAAGGACTTGATATTAGTTGATATCAATGAACTGTGGAAGGACTTGAGATATCAATGAACTATGTAAGGACTTGATATTATTTGATATCAATGTTATGTATGTTTAGAATATTTAGTGTATAGTATGTATTCTTATAGGCAAAGTCCCAATAAAAGGTTCTTTTTCATTTATGGTTATTTATCCCATGATTTGTTTTTATCTGGGATTGTTTCTCATAGGTTTTTATATGATGTTTTATCACATGGAATCGCTTGATGGTATTTCATGGATATGTGTTTACCATCTTCCCTCTTGATTTATGGATTGGAATTCCTATTTTATCACTTATACTTGTCATATTTTTGGTTTGAGAATATGAAAGGATTTTATGAAAGCCATAGGAAAAATGATTTATAAATGGATTTGGATTTATGAAAATTCTTTTTAAAACTATTTTATTTTAAAATATAGAACTATGAAATTCTTGATATTAGACATTTTATAGACTTTGTGCTGGTATCTTATTGGGATTTTTCCTCACAACCTATTTTTTACTTTGGTGGTTATAGATGATTTATTAAAGGATACAGGTAAATGGAATGGAATATTTTAGCATATTGGCTTCTCTATTGGTCTTTTCCTTCGTAGTGGAGTGGTTTGGAGGTGATCGTTGGTCATGTGGAGTGTTTTCTTACTTTTTGGTTTAGCCTTATTTGGCTTGGATTGTATTATTTTTGGTTGTATCTCTTTTATTCCACTTTGTAATCTATTTGTATGTCTTGTTTTGGATATATTAAAGACTTGGATTCTAATTTCTTGTTTCCCATTCTGTTATAACCTACCATGTGATGAGTCGGTTTGGGTAGCTTGTCAAGTTGACTTGGGCCGGTCTATTACACTAAACCTAAAAGGTCCTTGAGTATGGAAGTGATCCAATTTTTTCCATTTTATGTGAGTTTTTTTATGGTTAAAATTGGTTCACATTTATTAGTATCAAAGCCATATATTTAAAGATTATTTTTTTATCTCTAGATCCAAGATTAAGGGTTTGGGGATGTTATAATTGGTATCAAATCAAGGTTTAGATAACTTTTTAGTTTAAGATGTTTTCATGTGAAGTTAACTTGATAGTTATGGATACCATTATTGGTTTATAAGTTTAAGTTTGAACATAATTTCAAAGTCATAGACACCCCTTTTGAGGTTTTAAGTGATGTGATTTTAAGATTATTAAAATTATTTTGGGAGACATTTATAGTAATACAACCCTTGGGAATAGTATGTGTTTTAGTGAAAATTGTATTTGAGGAATAATGATTTTATATTTTATGAACATAATTTTATAGGTATTAATAACCTTTAGGGTTAATATTATCTTTGATGTTGAGGTAATTATGGTTAATTGGGATAAAAAAGTTATTACATGTTGGAAACATATGATTTATCATATAGGTAAACATGAGATCAAAAAGTGATTCGGTGAATATGTGACAGATATTATTTTGGAAGATTTTGGCTATTTAAGGGACATTATATGATTAAGATAAATAGAAATACTTTTGGATAATATAATTTTTGAGTTTAGGAATAAATTTTGATTTATCTTTTGTAAGAATATATGATTTTATTATGAATCTATTTTGGGAGATGATTTGTATGTTTTTTAGAATATATGAACAAGGAATATAAATTTTTGGTATGATACTTTAAGAGTTATTGATGTCATATAGAGATAAATATTAATCTTATCTTGGAAGAATATGTGATCAAGTCATTATAATCTTTGGGTTTCAATCTTATTTGGGAATATTTTGATGAGTTTTAAGGATAGTTATTTATCAAATGATTTAAGTTGAACTATGGGTATTATTGTTAAGGATTTAGATATTGATGTTGTATTTCATTATATAAAGGTTTATTCATATTAGATATTATCTTACCTTGTGCTAACCATTTTATTTTTGGTTAATGTATAAAGACATGAGGAATAACTCATTGTCCATTTTTGGATCTTGTGATCTTTTAAAAGTTTATTTTAGTACTTTGGGTATGAAGAATTCATTTTGGAACATTAATTTCATGGAGTAAGAGATGAGATCAAAGTGGAAACTAATTTAAGCATGTAATAAAAGGATGAAATTGTGTTTATGTAATTGAATAATATCAAGTAAGTATATTTATTTATGATCTTAGACAATATGGTAGTGAAATTCCTCAACTCTAGGAAATAGATCTTCAAATAAAAAATTTATTTTATTACCTTCATTTCTGAAAAATTGATGGTATTTTTCATGTAACAACCTGAGATTTTATTATAATTATTATTTTTAATTTCATTGATATATTGTGTTGTACACTACACCAAAATTATCTTGTGCTATACGTAACACCGTATTAGCTTGCAATATACGCAACACTATTCTTGGCTCGTGTTACACACAATTTCAAGTTAGTTTTGTAGAAATTATTCTACGCAACATTAAGTATATATTTTGTTTAATTTATAAATGAAATAAGTTTTGATTATGTTATACGCAACAAAAAAGGGAGTTTTCACTACACGCAACCTTGACTTGGCTTGCATTACACGCAGTCGCGACCTTCCTCGATAGCGTGTGTAGTACACAATACCGGGTTTCACTAAACAACGATATATTGTTATAATATTATTATGAACTAGCCGTTATGAATAGTATTGACTAAATTTCAAATTTTATAACATTATTATTCATCTTACACATTTTCTATAACATCGTATGAGAACAAAATAAAATTTTCGAGTAAAATAAGTATTTTTCAAAAAATGTTGTTTGCCGCCTTTTGATGGAGCACCCACTTTAAATATAGTTTTTGACATGTTTATAAGTTCAATTTGACAAAATAAAATTCTTATTTGGGATAAGGATATAAAAATTTACTTTGGATAAATTTTTCATATTATTCTGATAACTTTCATATTTTAATGAATAGTAAAAACACGCTATATTTTAATTAAAAACAACTTTTTTCATCGTAATAATTTATATGGTTAAATTATAATATTGAATTGTTTTAAAGTATAAATAGAATATATTTTTACCATTTAATATAATGTATGTCATTAGCATTGATTTTACATTGAATTCTTAGGTAAAATCATTTCAATCTTTTGCAATGTTTTAACTTTTAAAACTCGTTTTCTTAACAACGGGATTAATTTTAAATTTATTTCTGCAACTTCTGTGATTTGAATTTGGAAAAATAGATTCTATATTTATAAAAATTAGGTTAAAATTATATTAATAAGCTAAATTTTATTTTTAGGCATTATGAATAGTAACTACGGTGAATTTTATTTACCATAGTTAAAGGTAAATCGGGTAATTAAAGGTATTTATAATATTATAAAATTACCCTAACACTTGTCTTAATATAATTGGATGATTATATTTTTCCCTGAATCATACTTGGGTCGAAATGGAATCTAATGGAACCCACTTGTATTTGATTAAGACCCTTTATTTATTTTATTTAAAGGAAAGTGAAATGTGTCTCACTCAAACTTTAATAATTAGATTATTTTTAATATAAGTTTATACAGAATATAAATTATATTATAAATACTCATTTGAAATATAAATTTTTTTTCTTTATCATGGTAATTTATTTGTAATTTTTAAGAAATATTTAATTACCTAATAGCTTATACATTAATGATGAAGAAATTATTTATTTGGTGAAAAATCAATAATATAGTTTTTATTAAAATAACAATACCTATCCAAAGGATCAGAAACTTGACCAAAAAATATTGGTCGAGTATATATATACCCTAAGCATCCAAGGGTCTATTTTTGGACCATTTGGAGCCTTATAAAACCGATTAGGACATTTATATTATTTTATTTTAAATGATGTCAAAGATGTCACCTTCATAATTTAATAGATATAAAAATTTAAATGTTGTGATTTTAAGATGATAAATTCGAGTAAAAATATTATTAGGACATTTATTATATTTATCTTCATCATAGGATTTTATTTTTAATTTTTATGCAACAAATATGTATATTAAATAATTATACAAAAATGTTGTAGTAATTATTTTATTAAGAGATATACCAAATAAATAGTTTTAAAAATATTAAAATAAATAATATATGAACATATTAATGTGCCCCATGATTTTTCTTGATGAATATAACATGTTAGGAATATATTATATATTTTGGTTCGAACATATTTTCTATGTGGTTTTTAATTAAATTCAAATAATGAATAGTGTCAAAATTGACAATATTGATATTTTATAAAAATAACATATTATTAAATTATTTAAAAATCACAAAAAAAATATAAAAACTACAAATTGAAAATTATATGGTCTAAAAGGTTATAAAGTATCCAATTATGGTAAATTGACAACATTTAATTATGTATTTATAAAAATTTAAAATTTAGAATTTTATTACCACAAATAAAATTAAATATATTAAATAATGATAAATCAAGTTGATAAGGTTTAAAATAAACTTAAAAAATGTCTAAATTTTATTGGTTGATGATATTACAATCCTATATAATCTCATCTTCGAATTGAATCATTTTTGCATGTTTTCAAGTGGGGTTTCATTTTATTATTAATTAATATTTTTAAGGTTTCCAAAAGTTCCCCTCTCCTCTCATATATAAGGGAACCTCCTCCCTCTCCTCTTCACAACACTTTTAGCCTTCAAGATCGGCCAAACCCTGACCATTTCTCTTCTCCACTTCCCTAGAAACATTCTGTAGGTTCTGTTCTTCTCAAAAGACCAACTCTAGTCCCTTAAGAGGAAGCTTAAAAGAGGTGCGTCGAAGAAGAGGTAATCTCTTCTACTGATTCTTTCAAGTTTCTTTCTTCTTCAACTTCTTCTTATTTCGTTTTTTCATTATAAAGTAATAACATAATTATAAATAATATAATTATATGTTATTATAAATATGAAACATCCCCATTTCACCTTCTATCTATCCTACAGAAAATGAAATCACCGCATGTGCGTACGTACGGAATATCGTCTCCACGTCGTGGTGTAATCTGTTTTTCCACCACCACCTTACTTGGATGGGTATAATGGTGTAAATAATAACTATATATGGTTATTATAACATCATGCGGATTTTTAGATATTATATAATCCACTCCAATTCCATTCAAAAATTATGGGAACGTTATCATCACTCGTGCGTACGTACGGATTACGGTCTCCGCGACACGATGAGATTCATTCTCCATGTTAACCATTCAAGAATGATTATAAAGTATATATAATTAATAATAATGGTATATGTAACATAATAATACTACTGGATTTATTCATATATATATATGTGTGTGTGTGTGTGTCATATACTTACTTCGATTCAAGTCAATAAAGAAAGGAAAACAGCGTTCATGCGTACGTACGGCCTACCGTCTCCATGAACGGTGTGTTTAATTTAATTTATCTATCTGTTATATATATATATATATATAATGAATATATATGATATATAAATAATGTTTTAAATTCTGGAAATAATTAAATCATGATATAAGTAATAATAATATCAATAACAACAGGTCCAAACACGTACGATAAATGAAACGATTTTATCAAAAACGCTGTTTTAAGATGGAATTTACAAAAGAACGGGTAATATAAAGTCACAAGTGAACCATATATGATATCATAACAACGAATATTATTATTTAATAAGTAAATGACATTATTTAAATCATTATACTGGAGGTTTGGATACATATTAATCATATCGGACCTAAGGTAAGGGATAACTTTTCCAATATCATCTCTATCTGAGATTGTTTATACTTCTGTATTTAATGGGGCCATATTTATCATCCACATCCATGTTTCCTCAATATGTAATATTATTTATATCCTCATAAATTTTTTTAAATCCAATTTTACCTATTGGTGAATTTTTTAGTAAAATATATGAAAAGAATCTTTTTTCGTTTCCAGTACGAGATACTTTTTTACTTTTCCGACCAAAGTACGAGAAGAATGTTTTTTAACTTATATGGAATGAATAGATTTTTATGATTTCATAGAAAATTATTTCCAAGATTCATCCTTTAAAAGCTTTCAAGTTTATTTTTAATTAACTTTTTTTAGTTTAAAATTTTATGACATGTTTAGAAATGAAAAATGTTTTTGAAGTAGAAAGGATATTTTCCTCAAGAATGGAGTTCAAGTGTTTTATCAAAATTATTTTCCATATAAGATAATATAGGTTTATGTTTCTATCCCTATTTTTACATTGATTTGATTATGTTATGATGGAATTATTTTTATGAAGTCCTTTTATCTTATATGGTTTATGTTATGATGGCATGATGTTTAAGAATCTTATTTTTATTACATGGGTTATGCTATATGATTTATGATTTTGTGGCACACATAAGAATGGATTCATTATGAGATGGGTGGGACCTATATATCCCTCTAATTAATTGGGTAAAGATTTATATATCATGAGATATACATGGATAGAACGGAAAGTTAATCTGGTTCAGTGATACAGGACTGGAACGAGGAGTGAACTCGATTCAGTAAGGGACTTTGTCCACTAAGATGGTCTTGGCAGCAATGCCTTGGCTACTATGGAAATCATAACATGTGCTTAATTTATTCCACAATTAAATGTTTTATTCTCATTCTATTTTATCATGATTGATGTTCTATTATGATATTTGCCTTATGTACTTCCATGTTTTATGTCATTTCTCAATATTTTGATGTTTAAACATTATGTTCATGTTTTTAAGTTCAAATGTATATGGTTTGTTTTATTTTCTCCATGCTTACCCTTACTGATCATTTGAGCTCACCCTTTATATGTTTTATTTTTCCCAGGATATAAAGAAAGGTTTTAGGTAAGAAAACAAAAGGGGTATATCTTTATGGGAAATGTTGAAGATCTTTCACAATGATTAGAAGATTATGTTCTGAGTTTCCAAAGACACTAAACTATTATGGTCCTTGAGTGTTAGTTTTTGTTATGTATTAAGTATTCCACAAAATTAATGTAATGTCCATGTATGTCAAGTATGGGTTCTCTACATTTCACACCTAATTAGTTTAGGATTTTGTGTTTATTGAAATTCTCATGATCATTAAATTTCTTGTGATCAATGTTCTATGTAACTCTCCATAATTATTTAGATATTAATTTTTTCTTTTATGTCTATATTTTCACTTCCCACTAATGTTCTCCTATTCGGACACCTAGTTATGTAATATTTCTGGTAAACTTCATACTTTCCTTCAACTATTTTCAAAAAGACATTTTATTATCCCTTTTTATGATGTGGATATTCATAAAATGTATTTTAAAATATTAAAAACGTTTTCCTTTCATGATCATATGGTTTATATTCCACTCATTAGAATTGACTTTTAAAATGTTTTAAACCCTTTCTATCATACATGTGATAAAATTATGAGGATAAAATTTCATTAACGTGGTAAAATGTAACATAATGATATTTTGATACGTATTTATACTATAAATGAATATTATGTTTCATATATTGTGATACATGAAACATTAAACTAAAATTAACCGTAATACTTTTATTGTAATAAATTATTATAATGAAAGATAAACACTAATACTTTATAAGGTTGCAATATGAAACAAAATGAAGAAAAGTAAAAGTGGGGTAAATGAACATATATATAAAAAATACCAAAAAAATAAAATATGTATCCTCATGGTTTTCCATGAAGACTATGACCTAACTGAAACTATAGAAACAACACAAATAATTAGGAATACAATAGACATGATGAGAGATAAGTAAATGAATAAATTTTAGTAAAGCATGTAAGACTATATATAGGAATGTAATTTGACCATATATATATGATCATTGGACTCATAGTAATTATATATATATATATATATATATCCATTAAATATATAGTCATTGGGTATATTTAAATTCAACTTATTGGAAATGAAGATAAAATTGTTTGAAGGTAAAAGAGGTATTTTTAATAAAAGTATTTTTATATGGGCACTATATTTTTATAGATTAAATTAATCACTATTGATAAATGATTATAAATAAATTATTATATTTTATATTTTATTTAATTAATTAACATTTGTCTAATTATGGTTATTAGGAAAGGAATGATAATAAATAAATCTTATTCTTCAAAAATAGATTTTCTTCAAAAACAGTTTTTATTGCAATTTATATGAGGATTTTATAATTAATTTATATTAATTTAATAAATTTAATTTCAAAAAATTGTATCATTTTTTAATTCATCATGTAAAAATTATATTATAATTAATTTTTTATGATTTTCTAAAAAAATCGATTTTTCTAATGAATCATGAAAAATACGGATTTCTATTGAAAACTATCTTTTTTTCTTCACACATTTAAAAAGTTAAATTTTATTTTAAAATGTTTTAAAAGTAAAATTAGTTTATTTATATTATTAATAATCTATTTAATTTCATTTAAATCAATTTTATGCTAGATTTTGGTATAAAAATCATTATACTTAAAAAGACTTCTTTTCTAGAAAATAGTTTTTCATCATATTTTACAGGTTAAATTTTAAATTAAATTATATCAATTATGTGAATATAATTTGATAAAATAGATTATATATTCTAAATAATCATAATTAATATTATTTAAAAAGTTTAAATTAATTTTTTTTTCATAATGAATAGTAAAAATAGTAAAATTATGTTACAACGGTTAAGGTTAAAACAGGTTTACCAGACATAAACTAAATTATTATGGGTTAAAATGACCTAAAAACTTTAAAAAACCTATTAAATAGAAATATTTAGACCCTCTATCATTTCATTCTTAGAAATGGTCTATTTTTTCCATTTTTCTTAAATAATTCATTAATATATATTAATCTTTTGAAAAATTCAATGTATGTTCTCTTCCCCACTTATAAAAGGAAACCTCATCTCTTGTCCTTTTCACACTTCAAGAGACATTTGTTTCAGAAAATATATGCCCAAATCTCTTCTTAACATCCCTCCTTATGTCTTATAGGTCTTATTTTAGAGACAATTCCAACCTTGGAGTGCTTAAGGTGTAAAACAATGTGGTTTTCCGAAGAAGATAAATAGCTTTTAACCAAATGTTTTAGATTATTTCATCTTATAACTCGTTAAAAACTCTTCTAACCATTGTAATATAATAACATAATTATATATGAAATTCTTATATTTTATTATTTTTATGCATTAACTTTAATCCATCTCTGTCTTCATCTATTGGGAAACGAAACCATCGTTTGTGCGTATGAAAGACTATCGCCTCGCAAACTGATATAATTCGTTTTCCATAAATTCCTCTCATAGTGGGTTATAATGATGGATTTAAAGTATATGTATGATATTCATGACCTAATTATCATTATATTAATATAATATCACATATATTCTCTTATCATTACATCCATTGAAAAAATGACATTGTCATTCATGAATACATGTGGATTACCACCTCCATGAAATGATGTGATTATTTTTTCATCAACTCCTCGCATAGATGATAAATAAAAGTGTATTTAAAGAGTTAATATAATTATCATTTTTTAAATATAAAATGATACTTACCTTCTTTCTCTCATGTTCCTTGAAAAATGGAAGCATTATTCATGTATATGTGCAAACTACCATCTTCATGTTGTAACATAATTAATTTTTCATAATCATATTATATAGTTGGTTATAAAATTATAATTAATGTATAAAAATGATAATTATTTCATGATTAATATTTTATAGATGATGTAATAATGACCTCTTTAACCAAAATCAACATACTAATTTTTTTTTTGAAATTATGAATTGAACATCCTCAGAACACCTAATGTGGACATAACCAATTAAGTAATTAAATATTTCATTAAAATAAATGAAATAAACGTTTTAATGATAAGTTATCAAACCTAAAAAAGATTATTAAGAAATTAAATATGTAATATAATTTTATTATACATAATATAAAGAACATGCGTGATATGTCGGACTCGAGGTAAGGGATTTCTAGTCTCAATTCCATTTCTTTGATACTTAATCTATTTTCACCACGTGTTTTTATTTTATGCGGTGTATGAAATTCCTTATGGATATATTTTATAATTACTTTCTAAAATTAAAGGGTTTTCAAATCTATTCCAATTCCATTTCTTCAAGGATACATTGGTTCAAGATATATCATGTTGTAAGGAATATTTTACTTTAAAAACCTCATTTTAAATATTTTAAAGATTTATTTTAAAATATTTTTCCTTATTATTTTAAAAAAATTTAAATTTTTAAATAAATGATTTATAAATTACAATTTATCCCTCCTTTTAATTTCATAAAAAGTACATTTAAAGGGATATTTTTTGCATATTTTATAGGAAATGTTTTTAAAAGTAAAAAAGGAATATTTTTTGACATATATGACATCAATGACTTTTCTCACCACCATAATCATTATTTTCATTTTGTATTCCTTTATAGTTTTCTATTTTTTATTTAAAGAGAAACTCATCTTCCTTGTGTTCTTGGTATTTTCAAAAAGTATCTTTAAATGGAATGGATATTTTGATATTTGGAAATGTTTTTCTTATGGTATAGAGAATATTTTTATGATTGCAATGATGAAAATAAAAAATTTCATTTATTATGTAAATTTTATGGTTCTTGGGATTTTTTTATGATTATGGGGGAGCCTGATATAGCTCAAGATAATGGGTGATCTCGACATATCTCTCCAAATCATTTGGTAAAGGGATAAAGTTAAATGGTTATAGGTTTCTCCTAATAGACTATTGGAATTTACCTGGTAGGTTATTCCACTTATAAGATTGATCGTAAGAGTGATGTAAAAATGATCTCCCATGTTTCTTACATGAATTATCTATCCTTTATATGATATTTTTTGGAAATATTATGATTTATTAAAATAATCAAATGATCTTTTGTTTCAAATAATTATTATTCCCTTTAAGAGTAAAATGGTATGTTTTGAAGAAAATTATTTTCATTGGTTCTCATGTTTTCTATGAAACCCTCATGATTTTGATTTTTCCTTTATATTTTATTATAAATTGGTTTATGAAAAACTTTGGGTAGTGAAGCTGATTTCAATTGTAAGTAAATTATTATTTGAGCTCAATTTTTATTATGTCAAATGAAAACTCACTTATATGATATCATGGTTTTGAAATATACTAATGGGTTTATTTTATTTTTTTTATATGTACCTTACTAAGTTTTTTTTCTTGTCCAACATTTTCAAATTACTTTTTATAGGGCTTAAGGATGATTATAAATTTTAACAAAGTCAGAGTTCCAAATATAGAATTTACCATGAATGAAGTAAGTGTGTCTTTATAAAGAACTTGTTTTGTGGGAAAATGGATACTATGTGGAATTTAAAATTTTAAAGAGTTTGTCCTAATTTTATCAAACATAAAATATAACACCCTTTTTTCTTTTTAGGTACTTTTTTATTCATTCAGCATTGATTTTACTTGTTTGGGTTTGCTTTTTGGATTCTCAGAGATGGAGAGCCTTGTCTCGTAAAAATGACCCAATGTTCAGGGTTATATGTTTGTTTAAATTAATGGAGTCTTGGTATAAATGTATTAATGAATTTGAGGTGTTCTCGACAAGTTAAAAGATCATCTCAAGTGCTTGGGTGATTTCCTTTTGTCAGTTATACGTTTACATGATGTGTAATTGGATTACATGTTTTGTAATGGTTTTCAGGAAGATGTTGTGAAATAGGTTCAAATAATTAAAGTTTTACACGTCATGTAATGGAAAAATAAATTTTTATATAAAAAGGAGACCAGTTTTTTGGTGTTTTCATACTTCATGGAATACAAAAGATGTAAAGGGATTACACACCATGTAAATCTCATGGCCTATAGGTTTTAGGTATTGTTGGGAAGATTTATTTTTCAAATCATCGGAAGCCTCCCTCTCTCAATCCAAAGCTCACCCTATGCGATTTTGGAGATCTATTCTCCTTCTAGACCATTTTTTCAGTGATCGGTCATCGTGTTTGTTTTTTTGAACCTCCCTAGGTAATAATTACTTTTGTTTCTTCATTCCTTTGGTATTTTTCACTGCGTTGGCTATGTTTATGGTTCGATTTCATGATCGAATAGTGTTTTATATTGATCCTTTATAGTTTCTTATCATTCCCTATCCTTCAAAGTCTGATCACTTGGTTTACAGTCACTGTTGTTGATGGTGGATAGGTTTATAATATTTTGAGGTAGGTGTTTCTATACAATGGGTTAATTTGATGAATTGATTAACATTACTGTAAATTTTCTTTGGTATGTTCATTTATTTTAAGTGACATGTGGTTTCAAAGGATTTATTGGAAAGACAAATGTATCTAAAGTTTTTTTTCTCTAAAAATGGATTTTTTTATTTGGAAATGGATCTTCAAAAACCTAAGTTGATTGGATTGTATTTTAAAGTGTTTTATAAAACTACGATAATGGTTTTGAAATGTAGTATTATAAAATTAGAACATTGGGAACCTTGGGTGTGTAAGAAAATAAACATGGGTAGCCTTAGTGTTTGTGGCACCACTATGAGGTAACCATTAGGATATCGATGGACTATGGAAGGACTCAATATTCGTTGATATCAACATTATTCCTATTTAGAATATTTAGTTTCTATTATGTATTCTCATAGTATAGGACCCAATATGAGGTTCTTTTTTGTTTATGTTTATTTATCACATTATTTTTTTCATCATGGATTATTGATCATAGGTTTTTATATGAGGTTTTAGCACATGGCATCGCATGATGTTATTTCATGGATTTGTGTTTATCTACTTCCCTCTTGATGTATGGATTTGAATTCATGTTTTATTACTTTTACTTGTCATATTTTTGTTTTGAGAGTATGAAAGGATTTTATGAATACCAAAGGGAAAATGATTTATAAATTGATTTGGATTTATTAAAATGATTTGTAAAACGATTTTGTTTTAAAATATAGAACTTTTGAATTTTTTATATTAGACCTTATATAAACTTTGTGGTGGTATCCTACTGGGATTTATGCTCACACCCTACTTTTTCCTTCTGGTAGTTATAGATGTTGTATTTCATAATACATGTAAATGGAAGGGAACCATGTAACATGTTGTCTTCTCCTTCAGTTTTCTTTTACATAAGGGAGGTTTTGTGGTGACTGTTGGTCATGTGGAGTTTTTCATACTTTCTAGTTTAGCCTTCTTTGGTTTGGATTGTATGTTTTTTGTTTGGATCTCTATTATTCTTTTTACACTAGTTTTATGTATTATTTTGGATAAATTCATGTCTTGGTTTCATCTTTCATGTTTCTCTCTTTGTTATACCTTACCATGTGATGGGTTGGCTTGGGTGGCTTTTCAAGTTGACATCGGTTGGTCTATTACAATTTGGTATCAAAGGGTGTCTCATCCTGAATTTTGTCCACGCTACATAAGTTTGGTTCTATTTCTTAGTTATATAGGAGTTAGGACCATCAGAATTCAAAATAGTAAGTGTGGAAAAGGGGTCAGACCATCTCACTTCTATGACTAAACCTAAGTTACCATGTGTGGTAAAGGATTTTTACTAGGTTTAAGACTTGGGGTTTAAGTTCATTTGAATCAATTGTATGGGATGTTTATTTAAATTGACATATTATTTTTTAATCCATTTATTTCATTGGTAGAATTCATAAATTATTTAAATTCTATTTATTTTAAATCTTTGGTTTGAATTCTGAATGTGGTCCTAAGATTATGGAATTTCCTCAGGATCTAATTGGTTATTGTATTGTGTTTATTGGAAAATAACTATGAGAATAGCTCTTCCAAATATGATAGAGGATATTGTGAGATAAGTTATAGAAGTGAATCCCCTAGTGGAACCATACTTGGTAGAAGTAATAATCTGTTTTATTCAAACTCTGGGTTAATTGGGTGTCGGGAACCCAGGACATGTGGTGGATCATGGATCAGAATTCACTAAGTAGCATCTACTTGTATTTCAGGATGAAAAGGGGCCCTGAGAATCTAAAGAGTTTCTTGAGTGGATTAGGAAGGTCTTAAACTTTTTTGAAGACTCCTAAACACTATATAGTGTGTTTTTTCATGTATATGATTGAGGGTCTGAAGAGGAGATGGTGAGACTCTATTAAGAAATCTATATTGCATGATGATCTTACCTGGTCTTCTTTTAAGAAAATATTTAATTAGTAGTTTTTCCCTGAGATGTTATGTGTGTAGAATACTCAAGAGTTTTAGATCTTGGAGTAGGGTAATTGTACCATTCTGGTGTATTCTGTCCATTTTGTTGAGCTGGTGAATTTGGCACTGAATCTTGTCACTAATGAGTATCTAAAGGCTCAGAGGTTTGAGTTGGTTCTAACACCTGATATTCAAACTATGTTGATTCTAATGTTCCTTCTGGCCTTTATGGAGGTACTTGACAAAGTATCTTTGGCTGAGGAAGACATATCTAAAAATATACACTTGAGTGGATCTTCTGTTGGTTCAGTTGTTATCTAGGGTGTATGTTCTGGCCAGAAGAAGAATAGCAAGGGTGGTCGGTTTTCTTCAAGACTAGTTATAGAGGATTTGATAGCTAAGAAGTATGTTTTCTACTACCAATGTGGAATGTGAGGTCATACTCAGCCTAACTATGTGAGTGATCCCAAAACTTTTCATCTTTGTGAATGATCTGGACATCACAAAAATTTTGTGATAAGATATCCCATGGTAATAAGAAAGGATCCATGTTCACCAAGGGTTCGTAGGTTCATCCAAATGCTTCCAAGGGTGGTGAGTCATATCCTTAGGAAAATGGGGATATCCATGTTACAATGAAAGATTAGGAATGAGTTGAGACCGGGTGTCTTTATATATTGGAGTATACACCGGAGGAATCTGAAGTAGGGCCAACTATAGTTAGAGGTATGGTGTTTATTTCATATTCTATGGTTTTATATTTGTTTGATATAGGTGCTACTCATTCTTTAATATCGTCAAATCTAGTTAATGTTTTGGGTTTGCATTCGGGACTTATTCCATGCTGGTTGGATATTTCTACACCTTTGGGAAGGGGTTTCGAACAAGGTTTCAAGTGTACCGCATGTTGGGTCATGATAGTTGGATTTGAAGTAGAATGGGACTATTAGTGCTCGATCTTGATATCTTCGACTTTATTATCATCATGAATTAGATGATCATTATTAAATTCCAGATATATTTTTATCATTGTCAGATATAGTTCTTATCTATCGAAGGGGTCACTCATGTTTTTCAGGGTGAGTGGGACTCTAGATCGGGAAGGGTAAGGATTTTTGTTCCTTATGATGGGGTAATCTCATTATATTGTTCAGATATTTGTTTATATGTCATTAACCCATGTTTGGGTGGTCAACTTCTTACAATGGTGTGTTGTTACACTGAGGTCTTTCCAGATAATTTTTTTAGTTTACCACCATAGAGAGATGTTGAAATTACGATTCCTATTTCTATGTCATCTTATCGAATAGCAGTTGCTGAGTTTGAAAAACTTAAGTTACATCTTAACGACCTGGAGGGTAAAGGATTTATTCATCCTAGTGGGTCACTATGGGCTTCACCTATCCTCTTTGATAATAAGGTATATGGGAGCCCCAGGATTTGTATTGACTATCAAAAGTTGAATCTAGTAACCTTTAAGAACAAATATACTTTTCCAAGTATTGATGATCTTTTTGACCATTTTTGGGGTTCATGTTGGTTTTCAAAGATTATCGTTTGTTCAGGGCACTTCCAATTGATATTATGAGGAAAGGATATACCTAAGACATAATTTAGAAGCCGGTATGGATATTTTAAGTTTCTAGCTATTCTATTCAGTCTGATTAACACTCATGTGGTGTTTATGGCTTTGATGAACCATATCTTTCATTTATTATTGGAATCTTTAGTTGTTCTATTTATGGATAATATTTTGGTGTACTTAAAGATAGAGGATGAGCAAAGGGACCATTTGGATATCATTATTTGAAACTTGAAATAACATCATTTTTATGGTAATATTTCCAAATGTGGTTTTTCGATCTGGGAATGAAATTTATGGGGAATTTGATCTCTGATAGGGTAATCTCAATGGATCATAAAAAGGTACAGGTTGTTATGTCCTAAAAGCATTCAAAAAAACATGTTTTATATTCAAATATTTTAGGATTTACCTAGTTTCTATGGACTGTTTGTTTAATATTTCTCTAATATTGCATCTTCAATTACTGGTTTAACCCATAAGGGTGTAAAGTTTGAGTGTAAAAAAAGGTATTAAGTATCTTTTGAGGAGATGAAGGTGGGGTCAAATTCAGAACTAGTTTTGATTCTTCCATAAACATGTTTGGGTTATGATGTTTTCTTTGATTCTTCTGGTATGTGATTGGGATGTGTCATTATGTAGGGGAAATAAGTGGTGACCTATGGCTCACACCAGCTACTCCCTCATGAGAACTACCACCCTACCCATAATCTTGAGTTGGTAGCGGTTATGCATGCACTCATAATGTTGAGACACTACCTCTTTGGGGAGTGGTTTGCTGTGTATTTTGATCATAGGATCCTGAAATATATTTTTACTCAGAGGGATCTGAACTTATGATAAAGAAATTATGTGTAATACCTTTAGAATTTTTATTTTGATATTTCATACATCCCTGGGAAGGGAAATGTGGTTGTTGATGCGTTGAACGGGAAATAACCAACACAAACTTTGAAGGAATCAGTTGAGGAGTGTTCTATGGTGAGTTTATTTGCTGGTATAATCTTAGCAGTAGAAGAGTTTGGTAGATAGGTGTTCTTGGATTATATGAAATTTGACACATCTTTTGATGAGAGAGTTTGGTTTGATAAGGTGGCATACACCAAGTGGAAATTCTTGGGTAAAATCCTTTATGTTAGGGAGACCTTGGGTGAGTGGTCTCAGTTTCCCAATGGCGCTTTGTACTTCCATGATAGGTTGGTTGTTCCATTTTCTTTGAGTTAGGATTTGATGGATAGTGGAGACTAGTCTTTTTGTTCTATGAACCTTGGGGATTCAAAGATGTATCATGCCTTGAGATGTTAGTATTGGTGGTTTCAGATGAGGTGGTTGATTAAAAATTTTGTATTGTGGTGTCTTAATTGTCAGAGAATTAAGGCAGAATGCTAGATACCTATTGGTTTGTTATAACCCTTACCAATTCTAGTATGAAAGTGGGTGATATTTTCATATATTTAATCATTGTTTTTTCATGGAATACTAGTGGTAAGGATGCGATTTGGGTGATTATTGATCGGTTCATAAAATTGGCACATTTCCTTCTTATCAAGGATACAAAAAAAGTAGAACATCTTGGGGACTTGTGTGTCCAAGATATTGTGAGACTTCATGGGGTTCCCTCTGTAGTTGTATCTAACAGGGACCCAAGGTTAATATCTAGGTTTTATAAAGGTTTACAAGAGGTTATGGGTTCCCATATTAGATTAATAATGACTTATCATGTGCAGATGGATGTACAGACATATAGGTCTATCTAGGTTCTTGAGGATATTCTCTAGGCTTGTGTTCTTGATTTTGGAGGATCTTGGGAAAATAATTTCCCCATGTAAAATTTTCTTATAAAAATAGTTACCAGGATTTGATAAATAGGGAACCCTTTGAGGATTTGTAAGGGAAATCATGTATATCTCCCTTGTACAGGGTAGAGTTGGGAGAGTGGTCCTTGGTTGGGTCGAGCCTTTCTTAGGAGACAATGGAGATGGTGATCCATAATAGATTGATCATGGTATAGATTCATCAGAAATAATATGAAGACTAGCATCATCATCCCTAGGAGTTTGAGGTTAGTGACCATGTTTCCCTTAAAGTTTCACCTCGCTTGGGACATCATCGGTTGGTTAAATAGGGTAAGTTATCACCAAGATTTTTGGTCCCCTTTGAGATCATAGGACAAATGGAGAAAGTGTACTATCGATTGGACTTATCGTCACATTTATCCATGACATGTTTCATGTTTTTCAGATGATGAGTTATATACCGGATCCATACCATATTATTTCATTGGAGGATGATGATCTTGACACTAAAACCACTTTGGTTGAGAAAACAGTTTAGATTATGGACTGTTGAAGGAAAGTGTTGCGTAGTAAAATTATTCCTATGGTCTTGATATTGTGGTAGTGCGAATGGGATAGACATAAAACATGGGAGAGGAAATTATTGATGAGGCAATAATGGAATTCAAATTTTTTGAGTCTAGGAGTCTGAGGTCTTTCTGGGGGTAGAAATCATTTATGATGGGGAGATTGTAACACACCATTTTACTTTTTGGGTACTCCTTTGTTCATTATTTGTTGATCATCCTTGTTTGGGTGTGTTTTTGGGCTTCTCAAGGATAGAGATCCTTGGCTGGGGAAAATGACCTAAAATTAAATTATATATGTTTTTTGGAATTAATGGAGTTAAGGTATAAATTTTTTAATGGATTTTAGGGGTTCTCCCCCAAGTTCAGAGAATGTCCTAGGTGATTATGTGGTTTTTTGTTATCTTTTGTAAATTTAAATGACATGTAAAGAGATTAAGCATCGCATAATGTCCTCCATGAATAAATTGTAAAATAGGTTTATCGTGTGAAATTTTTATACACCATGTATTTGGTTCACATCATGTACTTCAAAAAATCAAGTTTTTATAAAAAGAAGACATGATTTTCATAATTTTCAGCCTTCATGGAACGCATGATGTGTAATGGGATTACATGACATATAAATCTCACAGCCTGTAATTTATAGGCACTGGTCAGTAGATTTATTTTTCTAATATCTTGCAGCCT
This sequence comes from Viscum album, assembly GCA_963277665.1. Classification (NCBI taxonomy): domain Eukaryota; kingdom Viridiplantae; phylum Streptophyta; class Magnoliopsida; order Santalales; family Viscaceae; genus Viscum; species Viscum album. The sequence goes on along the minus strand of OY728143.1, from coordinate 1,662,415,329 downwards.
CCCTCTCTTAAACCAGATCTCACCCTAGGTTATTTTGAAGATCTTTTCTCCTTATGGATTTTTCATTTTGTGATTGATTATCAGGGTTATTGCGGTGCAACTCTCTGGGTAAGAATTCCTTTTGGTTCTCCATTACTTTGTTTGTGGCCACTATATTAGATACATTTATGGTTTGGATTCATTATTACATAGTGTTTTATACCAATCCTTTTTAGTTTCATGAAATGTATTTTCTTTTGAAGGTTGGTCTCTTGTTTTTTAGTCACCATTGTCGATGGCATCTAGGATTTCCTTTGGTATCAAATATTTTTAAAGGGGTATTGATCTGAAAACATATTTTCTTGATTTGAAAATATATTTTCAAATACAGAATCAGATGTATTATCTTTGAAAATATTTTATAAAAATTTTATCATGGTTTTGAAATGTATTCTTAGATAATTGGTACATTGGGAACCTTGGGTGCATTAGGAAATAGACACGGGTAGCCTTAGTGTGTGTGGCACTACTAGGAGGTAACCTTTGGGATATCAATAGACTATGGTAAGACTTGATATTGGTTTATATAAACATTATTTATATTTATGATATTTAGCGTCTAGTACGTATTCTTATAGACTAAGTCTCAATACGAGGTGCTTTTTCATTTATGGTTATTTATCCCATGATTGTTTTTTTATCATGGATTGGTTCTTATATGTTTTTATATGTGGTTTTATCACAAGGCATCATATGACAGTATTTCATGGATATTTGTTTACTTGATTCTATCTTGATTTATGGATTGGAATTATTATTTTATCACTTCTACTTGTCATATTTTTGGTTTGAGAATATGAAAGGCTTTTATGAAAACCAAATTGAAAATGATTTATGAATGGATTTTTATTTATGAAAACACTTTGTAAAACTATTTTATTTTAAAATATAGAATTATGATATTCTTGATATTAGAACTTTTATAGACTCTGTGGTGGTATCCTATTGGTATTTTTCCTCACAACCTATTTTTTACTTTGGTGGTTGTAGATGTTTTATTATAGGATACAGGTAAATGGAGTGGAATATTTTATCATATCAGATTCTCCTTTGATCTTTTCCTTCATAGCATAGTGGTTTGGAGGTGATTTTTGGTCATGTGGAGTTTCTTCATACTTTCTGGTTTATCCTTATTTGGCTTCGATTGTATGTTTTTTGGTTTTATATCTTTTCTTTAACTTTTTACTCTTTTTGTATGTCCTGTTTTGGATACATTAAAGACTTGGTTTATAATTTCCTATTTACCTTATTATTATACATTACCATGTGACAATCTGGATCAGGTAGATTGTCAGGTTTACTTGGGTTGGTCTGTTACACTAAACATAAAAGGTCCATGAGTATGGAAGTGGTCCATTTTTATCCATTTGATGTGAGTTTTTTTAGGGTTAAAATTAGGTCACATTTATTACTATCAAATCCATAAATTTAAAGATTATTTTTTTAGCTCTAGATCCAAGAGTGAGGGTTCAGAGCTATTATAATTGGTATCAGATCAGGTTTTAGATAACTTTGTAGATTAATTTTTTTTTCATGTGAAGTTAACTTGATGGTTGTGGATACCATTATGGGCTTATAATTTTAAGTTTTATCATAAGTTCAAAGTCATAGACACCCATTTTGAGGTTTTAAGTGATGGGATATTAATATGATTAAGAGTATTTTGGGAGACATTTATGGTAATACAACTCTTGAGTTTAGTATGTGTTTTAGTGAAAATTTTATTTGAGGAATAATGATTTTATATTTTATGAACATAATTTTTCAGGTATTAATAACCTTTAGGTTTAAAATTATCTTTTATGTTTTCTTAATTATGGTTAATTGGGATAAAAGGGTTATTACATGTTGGAAACATAGGATTTATCATATAGGTAATCATGAGTTTTAAAAGTGGTTTGGTGACTATGTGACTAATATTATTTTTGAGGATGTTCACAATTTTATAGACATTATATGATTAAGATAAATATAAATACTTTTGGATAAGATAAATTTTGAGTTGAGGAATGAAGTTTGATTTATCTTTTAGAAGCATATATTATTTTATTGTGAATTTATTTTGGGAAATTATTTGTATATTTTTTAGAATATATGACCAAGGCATATACATTTTTGGTATGATACTTTAAGAGTTATTGATGTCATATTGAGATAAATATTAAGCTTATCTTGGAAGAATATGTGATCAACTCATTATAATCTTTGGGTTTTAATCTTAGTCAAGGATATTTTGAAGAGTTTTAAGCATAGTTATTTATCAAATTATCTAAGTTGAACTTTGGGTATTATTATTAAGGGTTTAGATATTGATGTTGTATTTTATCATATAAAGGTTTATTCATATTATATATTATCTTACCTTGTGCTACCCATTTTAGTTTTGGTTAATGTATAAATACATGAGGAATAACTCATTATCCATTTTTGGATCTTGTGATCTTTTAAAAGTTTATTTTAGTACTTTGGGTATAAAGAATTCATTTTGGAACATTAATTTCATGGAGTAAGAGATGAGATTAAAGTGGAAAATAAATTAAGCATGTAATAAAAGGATGAAATTGTGTTTATGTAATTAAATAATATCAAGTAAGTATATTTCTTTATTATCTTAGACTATATAGTAGTGAAATTACTCAACTCTAGGAAAAATATCTTGAAATAAAAATGTTATCTTATTACCTTAATTTCTAAAAAAATCAGGATCTTTTTCACACCTAGTTGGTTTATAGTTTTTTGTATATTTAAATTATAATGATCACTAACTTTATTGTGATCAATGTTCTCTTTCAATCTCCATCATTATTTGGACATTAATATTTTCCTCTATGTCTATATTTTCAATTCCCACTAATGTTATCCTATTCAAAAATCTAGTTATGTATTATTTCATGTAAACTTCATAATTTCCTTCTACTATTTTCAAAAGGACGTTTTATTATCCCTTTTTATGATATGGTTATTCAGAAAAGTTATTTTAAAAATATTAAAAAGGTATCCCTTTCATGATCATATGATTTATCTTCCACTCCTTAGAATTGATTCCAAAAATGTTTTAAACCCTTTCTATCATACATGTGCTAAAATCATGAAGATGGAATTTTATTAAGGGGGTAAAATGTAACATCATGATATTTCAATATATATTTCTACTTTAAATGAATATTATGTTTGATATATTGTGATACAAGAAACATCAAGCTAAAATGAACCGTGATACATTTATTGAAATAAATTATTATAGTGAAAGATAAACACTAATACATTATAAGGTTGAAATATGAAACAAAATGAAGAAAATTAAAAGTGGGGTAAGTGAACATATATATAAAAAATAACAAAAAATAAAATATTTATCCTCATGGTTTTCCATGAAGACTGTGACCCCAACTGAAACTATAGAAACAATGCAAAGAATTAGGAACACAATAGACATGATGAGGGAGAAGTAAATGAATAAATTTTAGTGAAGCATATATGACTATATATAGGAATGTAATTTGAACATATATATATGATAATTGGATAAATAGTCATTATATATATATATATATCCATTAAATAAATAGTCATTAGGTATATTTAAATTCAACTTGTTAGAAATGGGGATAAAATCGGTTGAAGGTGAAAGATGTGTTTTTAAAAAAATTGTTTTTATGTGTCCATTGTATTTTTATAGATTAAATTAATAACTATTGATAAAATATTATAAACAAATTATTATATTGTATATTTTATTTAATTAATTAACATTCATCCAATTATTATTATTATGAAATGAATGAGAATAAATACATCTTATGCTTCAAAAATATATTTTCTTCAAAAACGGTTTTTATTGCATTTTATATGTGGATATTATAATTAATTTATATCAATTTAATAAATTCAATTTCAAAAAAATTGTATAATTTTGGAATTAATCATGTAAAAATTAGATTATAATTATTTTTTGAGTATTTTCTATAAAAATGATTTTTCTAATGAATTGTGAAAATAGTGATTTCTATTGAAAATTATCTTTTCGTTTCAAACATTTACAAAGTTCCATTTTATTATAAAATAGTTTAAAAGTTAAATGAGTTTATTTATATTATTAATAGTCTATTTAATTTCATTTAAATAAATTTTATGCTAGATCTTGGTATAAAAATTGTTATACTTAAGAAGACTTTCTTTCTAGATAATAGTTTTTCATCCTGTTTTACGGGTTAAATTTTAAATTAAATTATGTAAATTATGTGAATTGAATTTGATAAAATTGATTATATATTTTGAATAATCATAATTAATATTATTTAATAATGTTAACTTAATGTTTTTCATAATGAATAGTAAAAATAGTAAAATTATGTTACTACGGTTAAGGTTAAAACAGGTTTACCGGGTGTAAACTAAATTGATATGGGTTAAAATGACTTTAAAACATTAAAAAAAACTATTGTATGGAAATATTAATACCCTATATCATATCAGTATCATAAATATTCTATTTTTTTCTATTTATCTTGAGTAATATGGTAATATATTTTAATATTTTGAAAAATTCCAAGTATGTCCTCTCCCCCACTTATAAAATGACATCTTATCTTCTGTCTTTTTCACACTTCAAGAGCCATCTGTTTCAGAAAATATATTCCCAAATCTCTTCCTAAAATACCTTTCAAGTTCCAATAGGTGTTATTCTATAGAAAATTCCAACCTTGTAGTGCTTAAGGTGTAAAAAAATGTGGTTTTCCAAAGAAGATGTATAGCTTTTTACCAAATGTTTTAGATTTATTTCATCTTATAACTCATTCAAAACTATTCTCACCATTGTGATATAATAACATAATTATATATAATATACTGAGATTTTATTATTTTTATTCATTCACATTAATCCATATCCTTTTGGAAATGAAACCATCGTTCATGTGCACGGAAGACCACTGCCTTGCGAACTGATATAATTCATTTTCCATCGCTGCCTCTCACAATTGGTTATAATGATGGATTTAAAGTATATATATGATATTCTGAAAATAATTATCATTCTGTGAAGATAATATCACATATATTATTTTATCATTCCATCTATTGAAAAATTACAATTTCATTCATGTATACATGTGGATTACCACCTCCACAAAGTGATGTGATTAGTTTTTGATCACCTCCTCACTTTGATGATATGTAAATGTGTATTTATAGAGTTAATATGATATTCACAATAAAATTATAATTTTTTAAAGATAAAATTATACTTATCTTCTTTCTCTGATGTTCGTTGAAAAATGGAAGCATTACTCATGTATACGTACAGACTACCATCTTCATGTTGTAATATAATTAATTTTTCATAATCATATTATATAGTTGGTTATGAAAGTATAATTAATGTATAAAAATGATAATTATTTCATGATTATTATTTTATATATGATGTAATAATGACCTATTTAACCACAATCAACATACCTAAGTCATTTTGAAATTATGAACCGAACATCCTCAGAACACCTGATGTGGACATAACCAATTAAGTAATTAAATATTTCATTAAAATAAATTAAATAAATGTTTTAATGATAATTTATTAAACCTAAAAAATATTATTAATATATTAAATATGTAAACTTCCTTATGGATATATTTTATAATTCATTTCTAAAATTAAAGGGTTTTAAAATCCATTCCAATTCTATTTATTCAAGGTTTCATTGGTTCAAAATTTTTCATGTCATAAGGAATATTTTACCTTAAAAACCTCATTTTAAATTTTTTATAGATTTATTTTAAAATATTTTTCCATGTTGTTCCATATATATTTAAATATTCAAATAAATTATTAATAAAGGACAATTTAACCCTCATTTTATTTTCTTAAAAATTTATTGAAATTATTCTTTTTTTATTATTTCATAATAATTTTTTTTTGAAGTAAAAAATGGATGTTTTTAACATATATCTCATCAATGGATTCTCCTTCTTTCATAACCATTATTTTATTTTTTTATTCCTTTATAATATTCCATGTTTTTTTAAATAAAAACCCATATTCCTTGTATTCTTGTGATTTTTAAAAAGGGTTTTTAAATGGAATTAATATTTCAATATCCAAAAAACTTTTTCTTATGGGTAAAAAGAATATTTTTATGTGTAATTTTGAAAATTAAAATTTTCATTTTTTATGTACATATTTTGGTTTCGGGATTTTTTTTATAATGGAGGTTAAACCCTATATAGTTCAAGATAATAGGTGAGCTCGATATAGCTCTCCAGTGAATTTGGTTAAGGGATGGAATTAATTGATTATATTATTCTCCTGAGGGGTTATTGGAATTTACTAAGTAGGTTATTCCATTTATAAGGGTGGTTATAAGAGTGACATTAAAATTATGTCTCAAGTTTCTTACATGATTTATCTATGATTTATATGGTATTTTATATAGATATTATAATTTCATAAGGTAAAATAATGATCTCTTTTAAGGAATGATTATTCCCTTAATGGGTAAAAATTTATGTTTTTAAGAAAATGGTTTTCATGGGTTCACATGTTTTCAAAGAAACCATCATGATTATGATTTTTCCTTTATTTTTTCTTATATAGTGTTTTATGGAATATTTTGGGTAGTAAAACTGATTTCATGTGTAAGTAAATGATTTCTGGAGTTTAAAGTTTATTATGTTAAAGGAAAACTTTCTTATATGATCTCATGGTTTTGAAATGGGCTAATGGGTTTATTTTATTTTTCTATATGTCCCTTACTGAGTATTGTTTTTCTCATCCCATGTTTTCAAATTATTTTTCACAGGGCATAAGGATGAGTAAAAAAGTTAATAAAGTCGTAGTTCTAGATATGGAAGTTACCTTTTATGAAGAAAGTTTGTCTTTATAAAGAACTTATATTATGGGGAAAATGGATATAGTGTATAAATGTCCACTTTGAAAGAGTTTTTCCTAATTCTCTAAAACTCTAAATCTAAAAGGTCCTTAAATATGCAAGTGATCCAGTTTTTTCCATTTGATGTTGTAAGTTTTGGATGGGTAAAATTGGGTCAAATTTATTGATATCAAATCTAGAAATTTATATATTATGTTTTTTACAATGGATTTAGGAGTGCAGGTTCAAGGATTTTATAGTTGTGAAAAGCAATATCCTAATGAACTTTATTGTATCAATTGGAGAAAAACATCTCCATAATCAATACCATGATTTTTTTTTAAAGTTTTGAAACCAAATTATCTTTATTGGTATAAATTCTACCATGCATGTTATTTTTCTTATGAAAATTCCACTTGAACCCTATGGGTATCACCCCTTTAGGTGAATCCACAAAGTTCAAAACTTGGTTAGTGTACATGGATTTAATCTTATGTTTCCTTGACTTTATCCTTTTCTTAGAATCATAACTCTTAGTTGTCACTCATTCGGTAGTAGGTTTATTATCTATAAATATTACTTCAATATCATTTTCTATAAGAAATCCATATCTCTCAGTTTCTTGATGAATCCTACTAGACCTTTGGCATTCTTGTGTAATATGAGTCAGTTCTTCTTCCATAACTCTTTATAGAACTGACTCAACTTCCCTCTGAGGAACACTTACCATTTATTGATTTTGAAATTCTATATATTCAATTTTTCTCCCACTGACACCTTGATTTATATATTCTTTCTAAATAAAATACTATTTTAGTTTATGAACACTTTTTTCTTAGTGAAACTATAGAAATAATATCACGTAGTCTCTTTAGGATAACACGTAAATAAACATTTTTATAATTTGGGATTTAATTTTTCCTTATCCAAATGTCTTATGTATGCTTCACAACCCTAAATTATCATAAAATAAAAATTGGTACATTTATCATTCCATATCTCATATGGTGTTTTTACAACTACTTTAGATAGAATTTGATTAAGTGTGAATGCAAAAATTTCCAAATCATATCCCCAAAATGAAATAGGAAGGTCAGATTAACTGATCATTGATCTAACCATATCCAATAGGGTATAATTCCTCCTTTTAGACACACCATTCCACTATGGTGTGCCTAGATGAGTGAGTTGTGAAAAAATTCCATAATATCTTAGATGATCGATGAAATTATGGCTCAAATACTCACCACCCCGATCTGATCATATAATATTAATACTTTTTCCTCATTTATTATATACTTAATTTTTGAGAAATTTTTACTTTTCAAAGGTTTCAAACTTGTATAAAATTGGAAACATATAACCATACTGACTAAAGTTTTCGATAAAGGTTATGAAGTACCTATATAAACCACTATCTTGATTACTCATTGGTCTAAATACATCACTATGTATAAGATCTAATAGTCCACTATCCCTTTCACATTTTCCACTAAAAGGTGTTTTGGTAATTTTTTCTAATAAATATGATTCATATGTGTCAAACGATTCCTAATTGAATGATTCTAAAAATACATCTATATAGATTTTGAATATGTTTCTGGTTTATATTTCAAAGGTAACAATTCTAAAAATAAGTGGTGTTAGAATCAACCTTGACCTTATTATTTGGAATGTTATAGAGAGGATAATCCTTATCCAGAATATATAAACCATTCATCATATTCATAATTCCATAAAATATTTAGTTCATATATATATAATAACTCGTATACTTAATAATTAATGAAAATCCCCATCTTTTCCAAAAATATATATATAAATAAAATTTCTGTGTATGGAAGTAACATAATAACATTTTTCTAATTCCATAACTAATCCATAGAGTAGACTTGGATCATAATCTATTATTCATACATAGAACTACTTCACCTTTTATAAATTAATTCTTTCTTATGAATTTATGTTTATCATAACAAATATGTGATGCACACTCTTTATCCAATACACATGGGTTAGAATTTGAGAAATTAATTTATATAGAACTCATATCCATATGCTTGGAATATTTATCTTTGAAACACTTCTCAACCTTAGAAACCAATTTAGAATTATATTATAGGTTGATCCAATAAGAGACATCAAAATGATAATCATTATACATGACTTAATCTACAAAAAATACATATCTATGGGTGAGTATCATGTTTTATATCTTTCAATTAAGTAATTTTAATGTAAGTACTCCCATTAAATTGATATCCCCATTTAGTGGTCCAGAAACTATATTTCACTAATTTTTAGGTATCTTTAGTACATCTACCATAAATTAGATATTTAGGTGGGTTATTGTATCAATCATATTACATATGAATCTTGGATAGTTGAATGTAAAACCCTTTTCTAAAATCCATCATATGAAAAACACAACTTTATTCCTCGGGTATAGTAATCCTATTAGGGTTCCCCAACCAATTGTAACTCAAATATCACAATTGAATGTGGGTACCTAATCCCATTAGGGTCATCCATACCCAACATTCCTTATACAAGATAATTCATGGGCACGCAAATTTAGCATGACCTACCTGATTGGATGATCGAGGTTTTTACATGTGTTTACTTTGAAAGGAATCACACACTTAGTATTTTAGGGGTTTTCTTTTTTCTAGGAATTTTAAAATTCATAACATGTATATTAGTTTCATTACTATTCCATCACATGCAATCATTATTATCTCATGTTTTATTCCCCTTTGTATTCAAAGTATGAAAATTCATAATAATTAATTTATCATACAAATTAAACGAAAAATAATATTCTTATCAGATAAACAATTTATACACAAGAATACATAAATGGGAATAGATAAACAAATAAATAAAAAAATTATTTAATAAAATATTAAATTCTTCAAATTTTAAGCCATATCATATTATATGATAAATATCACCATTATCTATTGTAAGTTATGATTCAATCATAGCATACCATAGGCGTTATCAATGAGGTCTAGCGGTGATCTGTATCATATTCTGTGATATCACCTATATCATCATTACTATTCTATGCACTATTTTGAGAAACTTGAAACGCCATTCATAGCCTACAATAACCCTTACTGTTTCTCATAGAATGGTGTAAAATAAAGAGTTTTTATGAATCATACACTATGATGCACACTATCATACCTTATGATATAGAAAAACCCTAAATTTCATGTTACAACATCTTATATCATAAACACTAATATATTTATCCAACAACTTACTTTTAGACACATCATATCATATTTTACGATATATCCTTCAACATCGTATAGAAAACATGTAATTCATAAAATCAGTATAAAAAATTTGATTCAATGATCATGTTTCCTCTTAGATACCACTAATGGGTTTTTTAGGAATATATCATACTAAAAATAGTGAAAGAAACCCATTAAACCCCTAGACCTATCGAAATCAAGTTGACATGTAATGAAGAACATAAAAAATAGGCATACCTCATGTTCAGATTCAACTATCTTAATGAATTATATTTGAGGGAGATCACTGAGAAATAACACTCAGGTTCTTGCATCCAAAAGTAGTACACCATCCACTAGAATCCCTATACACTATAAGGGGGCCCCTTAGACTCCAAAGGTGTTCCAAAACCTTCATCTCAAAAAATAGAGAACAAGGAAGGAAGAGTGTTTCAATTTGGCTCAAAATAATCACGCTCTCACCAAAAAGTAGGATTCAATCCTTTAAATATACTCCCACCATTTAATAAAGGAATTCAAGCATCAGCTGCCAACATTTAGAAGCTGATATACATTACCCAAAACATGAACCTATTATAGTGTTATGATCGAGGAACATTTCAAAGATCATGACATGATTTTCATGTCATAAATGAATAAACTCTTTTATTTATAACTAATGGAAACTGTTTTTGAATATGAGGTAAATCCCATGAATCTAATATCTCATATCGTATACTATATCATATGGAGTGACATGTGATATAGGCATCTCTATTCCCCTAATAACACAGCCATATCTTTTCTTTTGATATGAATCACATGTATATTATAGATTATAATATGGATGAATCATATAATATGATTCATACTAATTTAGTACACATCTAATGAAAACATGAGAAATATGGAATATTGGAGGAGACCTCCACCCTTACCATTCCTATGATTATCTTTGAGGACCAATTGGAATAAAATTAAAGCAAAGATAAAGGTAAAATGAGGGGTAAATCCTGATCCCTATACATTTTATGGTTTAAAATTTGAGAGAGAAAATTTACCCCCAATCATTAAAAATAATCAAAATTGACACTATGTACCATTCGAAGTTTACTGGGTACACGGTGTTGTCTAATACCCTTAGTTCCACACCACCTCCTTTCCTTCACCCACCAAATTATTCTAAATCTTCTTAAGATAATAATTACACCCAAAAAGGGATTTAATGACTAAAATTAAGGATAAAAACAAACCCATGAAGGTCAATTTCCTTTCAATAATAATAATTCATTTATAATTTTATGGTTTTCATAGTTTAAAAGGAAATAGTTGATTATTTTTTAAATAATTTTATAACTACAAAATGGGGAAATATTTTACCACATTGGAAAAGAAATAGGATCATTAAATGTGTTTTTAGTTGTAGTTATGTAAAAAATATTATTTTTCAATATATTACTTCACAATATTATATGGATTACTTTCGAAGCCAGGTGTTGAGACAACATAAGATTTCCAGGCCCGGTGAACCCAGAATTGATGTTTGGAAAATATTAAAAATATTAACATAACATGCATTAATTTTTTCTAAAAAGGTGGAATAACTCTCAAATGAAGTCTTGAGTCAGAAATATAAGGTCTACGTTGAGTTCAGAGTGTGGGTTTTTTCCTAGGAGAAAAATAATCTTTATCGGTATCTGATGTTTCGGTAAAGTGTTATCCTGGGAACAAATAATAAAATAAATTAATTTTTTTTATTTGTTTATTTATTTGGACATAATGAAATATCATCCTCTATTTAAACATGGCTATGCTAAAATCCCTAGTGTTAGATTCATAACCTAGGGATTGAGAGGATTCATTTGAGAGGAGTTGTTGTAGGGTCATTGGTAGATGACATCGGATCAAGATCAGATTGAGGATTATGTGCCAATAGAGTTTGTGGATCTCGCTAACAATGATAAAATAGGATCTTTCTTCATCATTGATCAACCCAAACTCCAGGTATGATATTTTATTTGTGTGATTATATCCCATTATTTATCTTATGTCAAACGCGGATCAATTCCATGAACAAAAAATGATTCTCACAACAACAGTTTATTTATATTATAGTTGATTTATTTGTTCATATTGATTATTTCCCCTTACTTCATCTAATTATTATATAATAGATAGAGGTTGAAATAAAGAAAGTATGAAGTTTTTTCTTCATATTTTTCACTTATGGATTTCTCCCTCAATTCTTATCACATTCACTGTGGGCATTTTCTTTGGATCATGGTTCGACAAATACCGAGTATATGGGCATTGCACAACTATTCTTCAACGCAATCGATCAATGTCATGAGTTCAATTCATTGTCGAGGGTGTGATAGAGGTGTGATGATGATGGAGGAAGATCCGAGGTAAGTTTTAATGGATCTATGGTTCTTATTCTTCCCAGTTTGACATGTGGCAGCGATAGCATGGCTCGACAGTGGCATTTTCTGAGTGGATTTGAAGACTATATTTAGATCACTAATGAAAGGAAGGTCAGATGACCCCAAATACATTATTCCTGGATAGAATCACAGTAACGATAGCATGTATGGATGATGAAAATAATTACCTGAGGGTTCCATAAATTTTTGGGTTACACAACGTGTAATCTGGGACTATAAGATGTGTGGGGCCCTAGCTGTGGTGATAGGGTTTCTGCATAGAAGAAAAATATCATATTCTTCATGAAACTAATCACACTTCATGTGACCCATACTGAAAACTTAGCATATATCTCAGAGGATACACGAGAATGGGTAGGTTGGGGTACACATACATGGTCAGCATGGTAAGATCCATGTACTCAAACATAACTAGGTGTACACGGGCATGACCAAGTGTACACGGGTTGGTACATGGGCATGGGTAGAGTTCTAGTTTGATCTCTACATGTCGTGTCCCCATAGAGGACACACAGTGAATTTTTTGGTTTACATGTTGTGTGAGGTAGCAACAGATGAGCAGACTAGTGGTTGTCTGGACATGTCATGTACTCCCAATTACATACTATGTACCCCCTTTGAGGGTGTTTAAAGCTCTTAATTTCTTCAATTTGGACCAATATCGGTTGATTGTGTTCCCTTGTCTTGTCCCCTCAAGGGTACAGTGCATAATTATTTCCATAGCTTCGAATTATGATCCCCTATTGAGTATGAGTCTCAGATATAGTTTGTGGTGCCCCACTATGATATTGGGGTGTGATCCTTTATAATTCTTTCTTATACCCTATGTGGGGTTCATGGAATTGGAGTGACCACCTTGCACGGGGCATTGATCCCCCATATAGAAGTTTTTTTAGTAGGTTTCATAGTATCATTGGTATATGATCCCCTACATAGTGGGTTGATCCATATTGGGTTTATAGTGTCCTCCAGTGATCCTGGGTGTGATCCCCTATCTTTGGATTGAGTTCTTCAAAGACCAATGAGTTTTATTGGGCGGGGTCCAATGATCATGACCTCTTGGTTGAGTGTCACCAGGGATATCAAGGATTTTGGAGTAGGTCATCCTAGAATGATAATTTCCTAGAAGCTTCGAGAAAAATCATGTGCCTAATTGTTTGGTTTATACCACTTAGAGGCGTGGTGTCATTCTTGAGTATATCTATAGTTTTTTTACACTTTTTCATTATTATTGTTATGAGGTAATTACTATTGATTATTATATTTTGTGATTACGGGGTTTCCTACTAGGTATTACGATACTCACACCTATATGGGATATGCCCACATGTTTTGTGTCTTATGAAAACAATGTCTCTTTTTACAGTGTTATGGGAGGATATGGAGATGTTAGAGCATAGTTTGGGCTAGAAAGACCAAGGTTTTTTCTAGGCAGTTTCATTTGATATCGGTCTCGTCATTCTGAGTAGGTTGGACTCTATAGTTTTTATTTAGGCTTTTATTTGGACCATTTATAACTTTCAATATATTATTTTCGTACTATGATTATGGTATTATATATGTATGCATGCATTGGTTTTAGTTATTTTATATTTCAAAATTTTATGGGTTTGGATATGTGTGCATGTGTACAGGTATATTAGTCTAATGCCTCCCATGTGTGGGATATACTTACTCAGTTCTAGTTTCCAGCCCATAACCTATTGGATGTGGGGTTGGGGTTGTTTCAGCTTAGTACCTAGTGGGTCGGTTCATGAAAAAGTGGTATCATGAGTCGATTCTACCTTAGGATCAAAGATTTTGATATTTTTTTGGTATTTAGGGAAAAAGTGTTGAAGTGTTTTAAGATCTACTTTCAGGACAAGGACCCTAGTGTTGGTGTAGTGGCTAACGTATCCATTCACTAGGACTCTAAAAACCTTCCTGTTGACCTAGAACATGTAGACACAGGTTGTAGGGAAATATTTGGTATATGCATCATATAGGAATGCGTTTTTGTTTCCATTTCCTTCTTGAGTCATCTCCCCAGTTATACTATTTGACTATGGGACCTATTTTTTATTTCAGGATTCCTCTATGAAGATAGCCATCCAGGATTCCATTGCATGATCATAAGTATGGTCCACTAAGTGACGAGGCTTCAGTATAGGGGCTTGTATAGGAGATAGTACCTCCATATGGTTTACCATCTATAACACCACCCATTGATCTACATCTAGAATCGATAGTACTAGATGAGGATTCATGTAGTCTGAGTGTGTTGTATAAGTTCCAGAGGTAGCGACCTCCTAGGTTTTAGGATGATCCAAACCCACATGTGGTTGAGGACTGGCTAGAGGTAGTCACTTGAGTTTTTTTCCCTGTGAGGAAGCCTACATATTAGGTGGTAGTCTTCGTAGTGAGTCTTATTTGGGGCTATGATGGGAGATGGTGGAGTATGGTGACTCAGTCACATGATAATACAACTCTCTTCTAGTGAGACTCCAAGAGTCTCTTCAAGGAAAAGTTTTATCTAGCCACATTTTGATTGGTGTGCATCTAGGAGATTATGCATCTATGGTATGGTAGTATGATCGTGTCTAAGTATTCAAAAAATCTACTGATCTCTCAAGACACTCCCTAAATATGGTGTGAGTTCTATTCTTCAGGCCATTTACCTTTGAGTAGGGATTACGCTAAGATGCTAGGGATTCACCAATATCTCTTTTAATTCCGACCTATGTTGGAGTGTTTGAGTGGGCCTTAGTAGTGGAGATATTCCTGGAAGAGTGGAGGCCGACAATGGGTGTTTGTAGTGGGAACTCAGGAGATGAGACCTTGACATTAGGTAGTGGATGGCAGTCGTGGAGATCCAGACATGTCAAACACTTCAGAAGATGATCCCAGGATAGAGGTTCAGCGATGTGGGGCTCTTAGAATGGATCAATTCAGTCGATGGAGAGGTGGTGTTTATCCTATGACAATCAGGGAAATATTGCACAAGATTGTTCAACCCTTCATACAGTTGATCAAGATACGATCGAGGGACCTCCCAGGTAGAGACAGAGGGAAGAAAAATGAGGTCCCTGGGTCTATGAACATGGTAGAGGGGTAGTTAGAGCAGCAGTAAGTGGTAAGAGGTTTTTCCTATTATTACCACCACCCCCCGTTATCCCACACCAGGCTTAGGGAACTAGTGGTCAGGGATGAGGACAGCTACGGGCTATAGAGGCCTGTGACCCTGAGGCTCCAGGGATGATATGAGGTATGGTATCTATCTTTTATAACTTATATATAGTATTGATAGACATATATGAAATTCATTCCTTTCTTTATACTTCTCTGGTTTGATACTTAGAGATTATGGTTGATCCCTTGTCTCGACCCTTGAACTTGGGGACTCTAACAATAGGTGACACAGTGATTTCACACTTTTTCTAATAGTGTAATCTAACACTTGAAAATGAGATATTTGTATGGGATCTCTTTGTATCAGTGGTGAGGCCTTATAAAATCATATTAGGTATGGAATATCTATCCACAATTCCTATCCATATTGATATTTTTAGGTGAAGGATGCGGTGTGTCCACGGTGATGGATGGGGTGTGGTTTTTTTGTGGGTGAAAAGGAAACCTTGAAGAAGTAGGAAGGGATATGACATAGAAGGGTGTATCTAATTACTCACTAGTTGGCTAGATTAAATATTGGAGCAGTGGATTCTATGAGATACCAATTTCCTATGGTGGTGGAGGAGTATAAGGAAGACTTTTTGAAGATGTTTCAGGCTTACCTCCCCCACCGAGAGTTAGAATTTTACATTGAATTACACACTATAATGACCCCAATATCTCTAAAAGTATATCGTATGGCTCACATGGAGCTTCATGAGTTGAGGGTGAAATTAGAGGACTTTTAGAAGAATAGATTCATGAGACACAATGTTTCCCCCTGGGCATCCTCTGAGTTTTTCACCAAGAAGGTGGATGGGATCTTGAGGTTATGTGTAGATTAATGATGTTTGAACCAGGTGATTATGAATAATAAATATCCACTTATGAGTATTGAAAAACTCTTCGATCAGTTGAGATGTGCGTGATGTTTATCAAATATTGACCTTAGATCAATCTATCACCAGCTATGAGTATGGGATGAGGATATACCTAAGACATTGTTCAAATGTCGTTGAGGTCACTATGAGTACTTTTTGAATCCCTTCTATATAATTAATTCCTTAGAGATGTTCATGGGACTTGTGAACTATATATTTTATCCTTTCTTAGATCTATTTTTAGTATTATCCATATATGGTATCCTAGTGTACTCGATGTCTAATGAGGATCACATGAGACACTTGAGGATGTTCCTAGAAAAACTCCTAGAGAAACTACTTTATGAGAATCTCTCTAAGTGTCAATTTTGTATTCAAGAGGTCCACTTCCTAGGAAATTTCATCTTAGAAGTAGAATTAGTCGTGGACCCACTGAAGGTTGAGGCGGTTCTAGATTGGGATCCACCCAAGAGTGTTACTGAAGTGTGAAGTTTCTTTAGGTTAGACGGATACTATCATAGGTTTGTACCTGATATATTAAGATTTGCAGCACCATTGAAAGCTTTTATCTAAAAAGGTAATACTTTTATATGGATATCAAAGTGTCTGAAGTGTGTTCATGAGTTGATGTATATGTTGATTAGTTCCCCCATCTTGATATTTACATATGAGGTTGTTGATTACGTAGTGTTATGTGATGCATCGAGGACCAAACTTGGTTGTGTTCTGATGTAGGGGTAGGCAGTGATTTCCTATGGGTCCAAGAAGTTGATGCTACATGAGAAGAACTATGAGAACCATGACCTTGAGCTAGCATTAGTAGTATTCACCATAAATATGTGGTGAAACTATCTTATAGATGTGAATTTTATCATATACTTTGACCACAAGAGTTTAAAGTATATCTTCACTTAGAAAGATATCAACTTGAGATAGAGGCGATGGTTAGAGTTCATCCAAGACTATGACTTCGAGATAGACTATGCTCCTAGAAAGGGGAATGTGGTGGAAGACACTCTCAATGGGAGATCTTATTCTCAATTATTAGTTGATTCATCAAAGTAGTTACCCTTGTTGCAATCATATTTAGAGGAAAAGGATAGTTCTTCATATCTTCATTTAATGGTTGTTACCCCACCACTTTTACAGTGTGTTAGGGAAGCTCGACATGGAGATACCAACTGTGAGACCTTACATACTCAGATATCCACTGGGCATGCTCCTGATGGATTTTTTGAAGTTAGGGAGCACGTTATCATTTTCAAAGGATATATGGTGGTACCAGTGACATTGTGGGATGAGGTTATAATGGAGTTTCCTACATCCCCTTTGGTGGTACATACAAGTGTGAAAAAGATGCACCAGGACCTCCAACATCAGTTTTGGTGGCTAGTAATAAAGAGATGTGTTGCAGAATTTGTCTCTAGATAGATCACTTGTCAGCAAGTGAATGCAGAGCACTGAGTTCTAGTGGGTTTAGATCAACCCCTTGAGGTGATAGAGTGTAAGTGAGATAGTATATCCATGGAATTTTTGACGGGGTTACCACATATTTCCAAAGGAAACGATATCATCTAGGTAATTGTAGACCGACTCACCAAGTTGGACCACTTCATAGCCATTCAAGAGTAGATTTTAGTAGAGATCTTGGGATGATTATATGTGTAGGAGATAGTCATGGTCCTTGGAGTTCCCTAAATGAGAGTTTCATACCATGATTCTCACTTTATGTTGTGAATATGGGGATAATTTCATGAGGCCTTTGGTAATTAGTTAGGTTTGATCATGGAATTTCACCCCCAAATTGATGGTCAGACTGGGTGGACCATTCAGGTCTTAGAGTACATGTTGCAAGCTTACATGTTAGAATTTGGTCATAGTTGGGAGGATCACCTACTCTTAATGGATTTTATGTACAACAATATCTACCATTCCACCATCATTAAATCACCATTTGAGGCCTTGTATGAGAAAACCTACAGGTCACCACTTTATTGGACAAATCTAGGTGATTCAGCACTCATGGGCCTAGAGTTGGTATGAGATACAACAGAGAATATGAAGATCATTCTGGTGTGGATTTGGACTACACATATCCATTAGAAGTCCTTTATGAACTGAATATGGAGTCCTTTGGAGTTCGAGGAGGGGGGCTATGTGTTCTTGAAGGTCTCACCTCGACATGGATTATGTAGATTTAGCTGAGGTGGTAAGCTATCTCTGAGACTCATAATACCTTTCCAGATACTATGCAGAGTTGGCGAGGTGGTGTACTTCTTAGCTCTACCACTGTAGTTAGACTAGGTACATGATGTCTTTCATGTGTCACTGTTGAGGAGGTATGTGCATGAATTGTCACATGTTATCAATTGTGGTGAGATAGAAATTGGAGATGGGGATACCTTTGCTGAGTACCCAATGAAGCTCAATGATTAGTAGGAGAGGGTCCTTCATGGGTGATCGATTACCCTAGTGTGTTTCTGGTGGTAGCATAAGAATCTTTACAAGAGCACCTGAAAGTGGGATAATTGAATGCAAGCTCAGTACCCTCATCTTTTTAGTAGGTTTTTCACTTTTTGGGATGAACACCCCTAAGGTGGGTAGAATTTAACAACTCTGATTTTTTCATTTATTACTTAAAAATAATATATGAATTATTTATAGATCCATGAGTTGAGATGATATAAGATCCCAAGGCCTGATAAACAAAGAGTTAACATTTGAAAAATATTAAAAATATTAACATTGTGTGCATATAGTTTTCCTGAAAAAAATTGAATAACTCATGAATAGATGCTCAGATCAGAAATCTGAGACCTCCGTTTATTTTAGAGCATGGTTTTTCCCTTTTCATGATATAATCATTATTGACATTGGAAATTTTGTTGAAGTGTTATCATGGACACAAATAATAAAATAAATTAAATTTATGTCTTTATTTCTTTATTTCAACATAGTGACCTAGAATCTTCTATTTAAAAATTGATATGACTAAATCCCTATAATTAGATGCATAAACTAGGGATTGAGAGGATTCATTGTAGATGAACCATTGGAGAATCAATGGTAGAAGACATCAGATCAAGATCATATCAAGTATCATGTGCCAACATAGTTCATAGATCTCACCAACGATGGCAGCATAGGATCATTTTCTTCAGTGATCAATCCAAACTCCATGTAGGATTTTTGGTTTGTGTAATTCTATATCTTTTTTTGTCTCTTATCAAATGTATATCGATTTCACAAACAAGAATTTATTTACGCATCGATGGTTTATTTATCTTATGGTTGATTTCTTTGTTCATGTTGATTATTCATCATTTGTTTGTCAAATTCTTAGATGACAGATCAAGGATGAAATGGAAAAAGGATGAGGTTTCTTTCCTCATGTTTTTAGTTTATGTATTTCTCCCTCATTTCTTTTCACATTCATCATGAGTAATTTCATTCATTTGTGGTTCAACGAATACCAGGTATATGGTTGTTGCACGACTGTTCTTCAGCGCAGTAGATCAATAATGTAGGTATGGTTCGTGATTGGGGGTTAAATAGAGATGTGATGATGTTGGAATATCAAAGGTAGATCAGAATGGATCGACGATTCTCATTCTTCCCATTTC
The DNA here is from genome assembly GCA_963277665.1 of Viscum album. Taxonomy (NCBI): domain Eukaryota; kingdom Viridiplantae; phylum Streptophyta; class Magnoliopsida; order Santalales; family Viscaceae; genus Viscum; species Viscum album. The sequence continues at coordinate 1,662,395,078 of OY728143.1, read as the reverse complement.
TATGGGCGATGATGACAGCATGACTTGAAGGTGTTGTTTTATAAGCGGATTCAAATCCCAAATTCAGATCTCTAATGAAGGGAAGGTTGTACGACCTCAAATCTGAGATAAATAACTAGAATCATAGTAGATATAGTTAATATGGGAGATATAGAGAATAACCTGAGGGTTCTAGAAATTTATGGGTTACACAGTGTGTAATCTGGAACTACACATCATGTGGGGCCCTAACTACAGTGCTAGGGTTTCCATGGAGAAGAAAAATATCACAATTCATGTGGACCATGTTGGTGTCTAGGCATGTATCTTAAAGGATACATGGGAATAAGAATCATGGGGTATACATACACGGTCATAGTACATGGGCAGAACTATGTACTCAGACACAACCAAGTGTACCCAGGCACGACTAAGTGTACAAGGGTTGGTACATGGGCACGGGTAGGTGGCATGGGTAGAGTGATAGCTCAACCTATACACATCATGTACCCATATAGTTCATTCCATTTATTTTTATGTTTATATGTTGTGTGAGGTAGTGACACATGGGAAAACCAAGGGGTTTTTTGACACATTGTGTACTCCCTGGTACACACTATGTACCCCTGTGGAGGATGTTTGGAGCCCTTAATTATTTTATTTTGGACCAATGTCGGTTTAGTGTGTTCCCTTGGTCCATAACCTTGAAGTTAAAATGTATAATTACATCCACAGCTCGATATTGTGATCCCCTCTTGAGGATGAGTCTCAGATAGATTTTATGGTGTCTCTTCATGAGACTGGTGTATAATTCTCTATCATTCCTTCTTATACTCTAGGTGGGGTTCTTGTAATCGATGTGACCTCCATGCATAGTGTTTTGATCCCCCATCTAGAAGTATGTTCTATTAAGGTTTTTCGTATCATTGGAATATGATCCCCTACATAGCAGGTTGATCCAGATTGGGTTTGTGGTGTACCCTAGTGGTCCTGGCTGTGATCCCCTATCTGTGGACCAAGTTCTTCAAAAAACATTGAGTTTTCTTATGTGGGGCCCAACAATAATGACCTATTGGTTGAGTGTAATTGTTGATATCATATCTCATGGAGTGGGTTCTCCTAGAATGATTATTTCCTAGAAACTTGGAGCAGAATCATGTGGTTGGAAGTTTGGTTGAGACTGCCTGGAGGTGTGGTGTCCTTCCTGAGTATATATGGGATTTTGTTCAAATTTAATTATGGTATTAATTTTATGATATGATTACTCTTGATTCTTATGTTTAGTGATTTTAGGGTGTCCTACTGGGTATTTTTATACTCACCCTATATTGGATATGCTTGCACGTGTTGTGTCTTATGTAGGCGATGGCCCATTTAATGGTGTTATGAGAGGAAAGGGATAAGGTGGAGTATAGTTTAGAATGGATAGACCAAGGTGTTTTCTAAGTGGTTTCATTTCATAGTATTTTCATCCTTATGATTAGGTTTTACTCTCTATGGTTTTTTTTGGGCTTGTATTTGGCCTCTTAATCGCTTTTAGTATATTATTATTGTATTATATTGTAGGATTATAGATTTACGCATGCATTGGTTTTAATTGATTTACATTTTAGTATTTTATGGGATTAGAGATGTGTGCATGTGTACAATTACATAAGGATAATGCCTCCCAAGTGTTCGATATGCCTCCTCAGCACCAGTTGCTAACCCCTGGCTTATTAGAAGTGAGCTTGGTGTAGTTGTGACTCGAGACTCGACGATATGGGTCATGACTTATTATATGATATTTTTTGAACTGATTCAAATTGAAAGTGTTTGGGTGGTCATGATAAAAGAATATTTCATTGAATTGTTTTATTCCTCAATAACACATATCATTTTAAAATGAAAAAAAATTAAAAAAATTATGTAATGGATAGACATTTTTATGTGGTAGAAGATCTAACAATAAGTTGATCAAAAAAATGAGAGAAAGAAAGAGAGAACATCATTAAATATAGAAAAAAAAATTGAGTACAAAAAAATTGGGTTTAGGAACTACTTATGTCTATATATAAGCCAAAAAATTACTATTTTTTATATCACATAGTTATAATGTAAAATAAAAAAACTCTACCTCATAACTGAGTTAATAATATAAGAAAAAATTCCATAATTCCTAGATATGCATGGTATTACACAGTGTTATAGTCTTGTAATTTATGGTCAATTGTGTTATAGTGATCAGGTCTACTACAAAACCTAAAAATTGGGTTGGGACACTTTAGACCTTAGACCCCTGGAGCTAGGGGTTGGTAAAAAAATAGCCCAAACTGAACCAAACTGAACCATTATAGTGGTTTTTTTCTTTTGGTTTGGTTTGTGTTTTTGATTGATATACCATTGCGGTTTCCAATTTGGTTCAGGCTCCAAACCAAAATTTACTTGTTTTAAAAAGAATATAATTTTATATTTTTCTATTAGCTCATCCCATGCATCGTTTCTCTGATCCAAACCCTCTTTAATATTTTATTTCCAGTATCCATTAAAAAACAAGCATTTTATTTTGATATAAGGTCAAAGATAATATTTTGTTGTTGTGTCAATGATTAAGCATAAATTCCAATCAAATTATTAGCTTATCATTATAAATTATCATGGATCCATATCTAGGATGTTATTATAAAAAATGTGTTAATCCACAATATGAACTGAACAAAACTGATAATTAATGGTTTATAAATTTTTAATCTGAACCAAACTTTTATTAAAGGGTTTGGTTTTTAATATATAAAAATTGAACCACGAATTTTGGTTTGGTTTTGTTTTTAGTCAAAAATGAACCAAAACAATTTGTGCCCACCCTTACCTGGAGAAAGTGGTAATTACCCCCACCCCCTCCACACACACACACATATAATAACCTCACTATGATGGTTAATCTAAAAATGTTGTGGCCTCATGTTACATATGGGCCTCCATTGAGTGTCTTAACTTTATTAAAATAATATGACTCAATTATTCCAACATGTACCATGTAGAAACATTGGCTCATAGTGATACACTATGTTATAAATCCTTGTAATGTCCACACTAATGGGTTTTGTAAGAACATATCAAACTCATAATAGTATAATAAACCCATTAAATAGCTGGATCTATCATCATCAAATCAATATGTAAATGAAGAACATAAAAAATAGTATACATACTGCAAGTCTAGTTTTCCCAATCTCAATGAAGTATGTTTGAATAATATCACTTAGAAACAATTGAAATACTCTTTCCTACACAGGTGGTACATCAGCCACTAGAATCTTTGTATGCTATGAGAGGACCCCATGAACTCCAAAGGTGTGTTAACACCTTCTCCTAAAAGATGAATAGAGTATGGGAAGAAGAGATATTTTTCTTTACAAGGAAAAATCACCACACACACCCAATAGGAGGATCCAATCCTTATATATCCTCTATTTAATGAAGGGAGTCTAGCATTGGCTTCCAATGCTTGGAAACCGACATATGTTACCATAACTCATGGTTGATGGAGTGTTATGATTGCTGAATGTTTCATTGAGCATAAATTGTTTTCCATGCCATAAATGAATCATGTCTATGATTCCTAACCAAAAAAATACCTTATAGATATGTGGTATCTACCAATTCACTTGATATCACATATGATATTCCATTCGATATATCATACTATACAATAGAGTAATCTTCATGCCTTCTATGATATGGTTGTATTGTAGTCTATGATATACATCACATGCATATCTAGGCTTATGATATAGAATAATTTTATAATAAAATTCATTTATTTTAGTTTATATCAATCAGTCTCCTTCTTACACTAAAATACCATAAGGAATTTAAGTAAAACATCAAAAATCTTTATGAATCCATCCAAAACTACTTTTGATATGGTTTAACAAACTCTCTTCATTTCAAAAAAAATGCTTTGTCCAAAACATTAATATTTATTATAATGCCTAATTGTGTGACCCTAAGAGCCATTATAGCTGTTGACGCTCCTTTCGTCACAGAATCTAAAGATCGGAAAAGGGAATATCTGAGCTCAAAGTGATTCAACCTTTGAAGAAAACATAAAAAATCGACAAAGGCATGAACACAGGATCAAAAGCAAATGCACCGCGCAAGTTTTACCACTTTCGCGCAAGTACACTTGCGCGACGGTCTTGGTCACGCAAGTGACTTGCGCGACCTAAGTGGTAACCGCCCGGTAACCGCCCGGGGTCTTCTTTTGCCTATAAATAGACCCTGTGGGCCCCCCATTCGGGAGGATCTTTTTTCAGAAACTCGGATTGAAGCTCCTGACGCCCAAGTCTCTTCTCAAAGCTTCCGGAACACTTCTAAGGTAATTTCTTACCTAGAACGGAAGATCTAAAGAGAAGAAGGAAGGCCTAAGTGTTGAAACTTATCAAACACTTGCGCGCCGACTTATTTCCTTCAATATAACTTGCGCGTCCCTTTTCTGGAAGAACCTCAAGAGCATTCTAAAGGGTTTAATAAAGAGTCGCTCAAGTATTTCAATGATGGTTGAAAATCGCGCAAGTACACTATGTGTCGCGCAGGTATACCTGCGCGACCAATACTTGCGCGCCCACGGAAGACTTGCGCGCCCCTATCTTTTTGGGTGCCCATCTTGCCCATTTTTACCCCTCTTAAGTCATTTCACCTTTCCTTTTCCAGATTCATTCTTCAAGACACTCTTCAAAGCCATTTATGGCATGATTTCTTGATTTGACTTTCTTATCTGAAAGGAATTCTGTGGAATCTCTCTCAAAGTCTAGTGATTTAAATATCCTTATGTCACTAAAATACAGAGAGTTCATTCATTCAACCTCATCCTTTAAGATGAGAGAATCCTAAACATGGGTCTCCTTTTCAGGAATAATCTCCAGTTATAAAACCTTTAATCTGGGCATCTTCCTCAGGAGTAAGCCCCAAATTCTTAAAGTTCCCAATCTTGGGCATCCTCCTCAGGAGTAAGCCCCAATCAAGTCCTTTAATCTTGGGCATCTTTCTTAATAATAAGCCCCAACCTCAAATATGGGCATCCTCCTCAGGAGTAAGCCCCAAAACTTAATCCCTAACCTGGGTCTCCTTTTTCAGGAATAAGACTCAGTCATAATCTTGGGCATCCTCCTCAGGAGTAAGCCCCAAGTCCCCTAACCTAGGCCTCCTTTTTAGGAGTAAGTCCCAGTCATAACCTTGGGTTTCCTTTTCAGGAGTAAGCCCCAAGTCCCTTAACCTGGGTCTCCTTTTCTAGGAATAAGTCCCAGTCATAATCTTGAGTTTCCTTTTTAGGAATAAACCTCAAGCCCCCCCTTAAAATTCTCTTAACCAGTCATAATTTACCTTTGATTTGGGTTTCCTTTTCAGGAGTAAAACCCAATCATAAGTCCCCTCCTAGCTTGGGCATTCTCCTTAGGAGTAAGCCCCAAGATTAGAGTATTCAAATCTCCATGAAGCACATATAACTTTATGGACCCTATTCATGGATTTTCTCCCTAAAAGTAAATCCTAAACCTTCATCTATCTGGGAAGTCATCCATACATAAGCCCCAAACAAATTCTTATGATTGCATCTTTCATGGCACAATTGTCTAAATTTTACCAATACCTCTTGTTTCTCACACCGAGCATGACTCACGTGAGCTTAGAGTGTAAAAGTAATTATGACATTCATCTTTGAGCCATCAATCATAAACATCATACTCCATTTATTGAACTACGTGGGTTCTGATTCCTTTTCCAAAACAAAGGATACGTAGGTAGGCCATTTATGGGTTCGATCCCAACTTTGAAATAATCTCTGTCCTTCTGAATGACGATAAACTTCAAGTGCCCCACTGAGTGGCTTTAAAATCAGCTTGGTCATCATAAATGACCAAGAGACTTTTATATAAATGTTTTGAAGGATACCATTGACCAAGAATCTCTAAACAGATATAGATGATTCTCTATTGATGAAGAACCTCGAATACATATAAAAGATTCTCTAAATTTCTTTTCATATTTAATCATTGATTGTTAAAACTAAAGGAAAGCACATTTTATACTTGGTAATGTAATAAGGATTCACGAACATAACTTAAATCTATAAAGAGAGTCCCAGAGTAGAAAATAATTCCCCTCAAAAAGGTGCGATGAGTCCGACCTCCCATCCTCTCGACCAATGCAAATTTCTAAGCCTCATTAGTCCAAAAGCTAATGAGCGCCTGCCTTTGGAAAGTAGGTCCAAACGGATGTGGAATCATTGGATGTTTCCGGTTCTACGAACAAACCCGTTAGAAACCGATCGGAACGTTTGAATCTCCCGTCCAGGAGTTCATCCCCGGATTCCGTGCGAAACAAAAATGGTGAACCCGACGTGAATCCTTAACCAAGTTAAAGTGATGTTCTTCTTATTTGTTAGGCCCCTTGGGCCAACAAAGCAATCATTGACATATGCTCATCCAAAAGATGCAGTGGCCGGATTCATCTTGATTATGTCTGTTACAATGGAACAGGCACTCTTTTCTCAAGATCTTCTGCAAAATGGCTTTCCTTAAATTCACCCCTGTGAATACTGCTTCTGTGAACACCTCTACTGTGAGGTCTGCTGCTGTGAAAACCAATGCTGCTACTCCTGCTGGAACGTCATCCGCTCTGAGGATGACATCACCAACTCAGCATCTTCAACGCTGGGTTTCTAATGCACTGGTTAAGGAGTACCATCACAACGGTACTATCCCAACTCTGGAGGCCGCTCTTCTAGCCCTCCAAGTTAACAACTCTACCTGGTCGTCCGGATAATGGCGGCCAGCGATCAAGAAGCAGGCGGTGCTGACTACCGTCTCCAACCGTTTCGGGTCGTTATCCCCAGAACGCAATTTCCATTCACTACCTTACTCTGAGGAAGTGAATGAGCAGGTCCCTCAGGGCCTTAGTTCAAAAAGACAGGAGTCCTTCCCGAGGGCTCCCATCAACAATCGCTGCCAGACTCGTGCGGTAGTGCGCCCTCAACATGATGAGGGTACCGAATCCAGGTATTCAGCTCAGGTTCCTCAAACCCGAGCAGGCAAGATGAACCGCCAGAGATGGAATCCGGTTAACAATAGGCAGGTTGTCATCCCTGCCATCTCCGGAGAAGTCCACCAACCTAACTTGGTGGCAAACAACAAGCAGGCATACACACCTGCCCGTTTTAATTCCGCTGTCCAGCAGACTCGTCTGGCAGCATCAAGCCTATCCCGCCAGGAAATTCCGGCGGAGTACCATAGGCAGGAACATACACCTTCTTATACATCACCAGTTAGTCAGCAGGCTCGTCTGACTACATATGATGGATCTCGTCAACCGTGTTTGGTGAAGTGTAATCAGCAGGCACATACACCTACTAATACTAATCAGGCCTACCAACAGTCTCACTTGGTAGCGCACGGAGAAGTCAGTCGGAAAGTCCCGACGACAAACAGGGGGCAGACTCAACTCTCTGCCTCCACACTTGAGTACTGTCAGGATTCACTGATAGGAAAAGGAGGACAGGAGCAGGCACATACACCTACTCCAAGCCCGGAATGGACGTATATCCCCGTTCCGGCGGCTGAAGTCACCAAACATATTTTGTCAATGGTGAAAGAACAGAAGAAAATTCCTGCTCATATTCTGGATGCTTGCCAGGATATCATAACAGCTTCAGCATCATCACAGGGAAATACACATAAATCTATCCCTAGCAATGGAGTGACACATCAACAATTCACTCTGGAACAGACACACACATCTGTTCCAGTCCAAGAGGGTTATGGGGAATACTCCCCCATATCATACGGACAACCAAGTCAGGCAGATACACCTGATTTGAGTGGAGATCGTCAGCCTAACCTGACCATCTTTCCTGATCAGGCACATACACCTGCTCAGAGCAATCACTTTCGTCATCAAGTGGTTTCTAAAGCGAGTAAGAAGGTATCTAAGAAAAATATCCGCCCAGCACAGTCAGGAGATCAAAGGCCAATCTGTAACCAAGCCTTGCTCGATGCTGGAGTTCTTGAAGCCCTCAGACATTTATCTGTCGGTATTCAAGATTCTACTCCCTCAGTTCCCAATAACGGGAACATTAATTCTGAAGGTCTTCAACAGACACTTCCTCATGAAGACTTGCTTCATGAAAATTCGGTCAATCTTGAAGTTTCTTCTTCAGATGAGAGCCACAGGAACCCTCTGTGTGGTCAGAAGACCAAGGAGCAAGAGATTTCATCTTTTGTTGTAACCCATCATGATGGTCCTCCTCATGGTGATGAACTTCGCTGCGAAATTCCTCTCCGCAGTAGTGATTCACGTTGTCTCGAAAATTCTTCAGAAGGCAATGTAGTGACGAGAAATCCCTCCTATCTCAAGGCACTTGCAAACGTAAAACCAGTCATGTCTGATGCTTTACTATCGGCAGGTGAAACTCTTTCTCCATCAGAAGATAGCCTGGGGTTCAGGTTATTCTCCGAACCATCCCTGGGTCATTCATCTTCCAGCATGAATAGTGATTTCTCTACCAATCTTGTTGAATCCGATGAAGCAACAAGGAAACACCAACTCTGGTCCAAACAGGTAGAAGAATCTTCATTTAATGATAAAGAGGAAATGCTGAACATGAGGAAAAAACTGGAAAAAGGTGAAGTACCAGTCATGTTTTGGCCTTTGGCTGACTCCCAGTACGACATTCCAAAGATGTTGACGGATGATGGAATCCATGATATTCGTCTCAACATATGGAAAACTCTTTTTCAATTAAAGAAGAAGGTATTATCTTACGATGAATATGAAAATCATCTTAAGATAATAGAAGGGCCACAAATTCAGATTGATTTGGCATCTCTATCAGTCTCTCGATATCCGAAGGCTGAAAAGCAACAGAGAACCCTTCAACATTCATGCCTTGGCGCACTAAGAAGATTGCGTCAGTTAATTGCCAATGCTCCATCTGATGTTCATATTAGAGGATGGGGTGTTCACGGAGCACTACATTTCACAGTGCTTTCCAGTCAGCAAAGCCCGCCGAAAATGGTCTCATGCAATGTTATTGCCCATGGATGGCCACAGTCAATGGGATTTGTTCATAATCAAAAGCTTGCTCAAGAACAGGCTTCAACTAGTTCCTCTCAAAATCAAGTATATAGAGAACAAGTTGTTGAATTTATCCTACATCAAGAAGGCGAGAATATTGAACAAGCCTCTCGTCTGGAGCAAACACGTCATCAAATGACAGAAGTTTCGGAAATCATCCAACGATCTGTTGAACCAGGTGATAAAAGTGGATACAGGTTAATGCATCCAGCTAATTTCCGAACTAAGATTCGCAAGATCAAGAGAGATTTTAAGAAGATCTCAGACATAGCATGTCAAGAGACACCCCATCTTGCCAGACTGGGGACTTCTCTAACCCAACCCTCAGAGTCAACAAATGGGATTCGAGGAGTTGAGCGGAAGCAGCAGGAACATCCCCAGTCCACCGGACTGGGGACTTTTTCAAATCCTCAATCCCTCTCTCAGATAAAGTCAGTATTCTCTCGATTAGGGAATAAGCCTCAAGAGGAACGAAGAGCCAAGCTATCAAGAGATTCTCTCCAAGTGACGGTTCTCCAAGAAGTTCCTGAGGGATCAAGTCAATGGAATTTCATGTCTCATCATGGACATGGAAGAAGACAATATCATAGAAATGCTGATAGAAAGGATTCCATGCAATATGCATCCATTAATGTCATCAATGTCGTTGCTACTGATTCACCAGATGAGGCTCAATCAGAGGGATCAGACGAAGAGGTTCCTGCTCAAGAAGTTGCGCACACAGACCTAAATGAAGAAGGTGTGCGCACACGTAATCAAAGGCTTACCCAAAATCTGGGTATTCCTTCAAGTAACCCACTTCCCCCTGTCCGAAAAGGATCCAATAAGGGGAAAGGAAAGAATCAGGTTACTTCTCACCCTTCCTCTGAAGGAGGTCAATCGCTCTCATTAGAGCAAAGGTTTGCACAACAGGAGGAAGAAATGAAAGAATTAAGAAGGTTGAATGCAGAACTACTTCAGAGTAGTCTTCTTCTTAAGAATGATGAAGTCCGACAGCCGAAGGAATTTGTTGTAACTACTGAGATGGATCAGGAATATCCTCCTTTATCAGTACACCCTCAGAGGTCTAATCATATGGGTCAAACGCAACAACGGTTGGCAGCACTACCATCAGTTGCAGCACCAACCACCACGTCTGTCCAAGCTCCATTCATTGCACCTACCCAAAACCAAGTTCAACCTGACGTTTCTCAAAAGTTAATAACTACTATTGAGTCATTGACAGCTCGGTTAGAAACCATGGAAGGGAAACAGACACAAGTTCAACCTGAAAAGAAAGTTTATCCTGAATGGGTAGATTCAATTTCTCCTCCATCTAGTTTTGGAAACCCTATTTTCCCTACTTTCAATGGATCAGGCGACCCTGAACAACATTTGACGCATTACGTGTCTTGTTGTGATCCTATGATGGGAACTCCAGAGCAGCAAGAAGCAGTGAAACTCAGATGCTTCGTACGAACCTTGCAAGGACCAGCTTTTGTCTGGTATACAAGCTTGCAATCTCGGTCAGTCATCGGATGGGAGGATCTTCGTCAAAAATTCCTTCTTCAGTTTAGCTCAACTTTGCCAAAAACGACAGTTTTCGATCTTACAAACTGCAAGCAAAGGTAAAATGAAAGAGTCTCTGATTTCTTTTCTCGTTGGAAGGGATTAACGTATTCCTTGAGTTTAGCACTCCCTCAGGAGGAATTGTTGCCAATCTGTGTGGCAAATTTGCGTGACGAATTATGCACGCCATTGATCCCTGTGAAATACACAGGAGGGTTTCGAGACCTTACTTCAATCGCTCAACAGATTGAAGATTCCCTTATACAGGCTAAGGTTAAATCTCGTGTAATTCCATCAGCTCCAGGAAGAAGAATGGGTAAAGCAGAAACTGCTACAGTTATGCTTAAACAAGCACCTGTACCTATTTCTACTTCAAAACCTTCATCTTCTCGAAGGGCTCCTCCTCCTGAACGCCAACAACAAAGGCTTTTTTGTCCAAATGATCAAAAAGATCAACGACGAAAACAATTTGAGGATATGAATAGTAAAACATACTCTTTCCGAAGTGAGCAAGTTCCTGGTTACTTCATTTTAGCTCTGGAAAATAATTTGGTTCAATTACCAGTGCCCAAGAGGCCAAACAAGGAAGGATATGAAGACCGTCCCAATTATTGTCCCTTTCATCAAATGTTGGGGCATCCCATCCAGGAGTGTTTTGTCTTTAAAGACCTCCTGCAAAAGATGGTCGACTTGGGACAAGTCAAATTGAAGGGTTCTTCAGCTCATGTAGCGTGTATTACCGCTACAGATCCAGAGGAAGGAGGCGAGTGGCAGGAAGTCAAAAGAAAAACTGCAAAAAAATATGATGATTGGATGGTAAGAAAGACAATCAATCGGACCCATTCCATTTTTCAAACACAATTGGAGAAGCCAATTGTGTCTCCTACAAAAGATGCAGTAAAGCCTCCATCAAAAGAGAAATCCTCAAAAGGACAGCGCAATTCAAAGAAGAAAGAGGAATCAGAAGAAGATGAGTATGTAGCAAAGCCTAAATTGTCTTTGACTCTGGAAGATTTCATGTCATCTACTTCAAAGCCACGGGCACCGCCCCATCAAACGGCACAGCCTAAACAGGCTAACCAGGCAGAGTCTTTATCAGACGAAGAGTTAATCTTTGGTTCTGTTAATATGATTCAATTAACAGATTCATATTCCAGTCTTGATGAGCCTGAATTCCCTGTATCAAATAAGGGAACCCGAGGAAGTTCTAGAGGTTTAGGATATAGGGGAAGACGTGGATCTTTCCGAATCCACTACTCTAATTCTACCCCTGCTAGCACTGTATATGCAGCAGAAACTCGTGGTAGAGCCCTTCAGCGAGCTCAAAAAGAACAAGCAAGTTCTTCTGCCAATGGCCAACTCAGTTTTGGCACTGTTATTTTGGAAGACCGATTAAAGGTTCCATCTTCTTTATCTCAGAAAGTAAATGGATCTAATTAGTCTAATCTTCCAAAACCAAGGATGTTTCCAGCTTCAATACAAGATGCATCAGCTTCCAAAGCATCTGCTTCCAAGGTACCTGCTAAACCGCATATTCCTATTAGGAAACGCAGACCTCTAGATAAAAAGTATGATATATTGAAACACTTGGCCCAAGTACCATCCAAGTTATCAATTTTGGATGCTTTGAATCTGTCAAAAGATCTTCGGGAAGCACTCATCGAAGCTTTGTCAAGTCCTCAGGAGTTTGAAGCTGAAATTGCTGCAGCTGAAATCTATCACATAGAGAATAATCCTGCAGAATGCCATGCAGTGATATCTTTTACTGATAAAGATGAAGATGATGTTGTGCATGGGCACATAAAACCTTTGTACTTATCTGGAAAAGTCAATGGTATAGATGTTCTAAGAGCTTTCATTGACAATGGTTCAGGAGTCAACCTCATGCCCATTCGTACACTTCGTCGATTGGGCCTCACGGAATCTGATTTATCTCCTTCTACCATGATGTTGCAAGGATATGATAAAAATGAACAAGAACCACTGGGAGAAGTTACGCTCAGAACTCAGTTTGGAGATCTTGTTTCCAATTCAGATTTCATGATTGTTGATCAAGACTCAGCTTTCAATATCTTGCTTGGAAGACCCTAGCTACATCAGCATGCAGCTATTCCGTCATCATACCACCAATGTCTCAAATATTGTTTCGATGGTCAAGTTGGAACATTGTATGGTGATAAGGCCCCATTCAAGACATGTGAGTCTCAATACATTGAGGCGGAATTTTATCACATGAAGGGAAGAGAAAAATCTATAATGAAGGAAATTACCAAAGTTAATGCTCCATATGGTTTGGAGAAAATTCCAATAAATCCATTTTCACATGTGAGTACAGATTATGTGTTACCTATCAGTCAAATTGACAAAATAGGCCCAAATCAAAATACTCTTATGGAAAGATCCATAATGTCAGTTACGGCGATCGATCCAGACAACATGGGAGAAATTGGTAACCTACCAAGCAGTGATGAAAGCATAAGTGGTGACGTTTTCATTTCGTCTGCTGAAATCCAACAAGTCTATACTTCGCTAATCAGGCCAGAAGAAGTTATAGCAACACCAGAGGTGAATATTGATGTTGATTCTCAATCCATCATCCCCTCTTTATTTCCCAAAGAAGACCCTTTATCATCAATAGGGTCTGAAATGGAAGCTTCTTCTTCAAAATGTGAAAATTTTGACATCTCTTATGATCATGAGAATTTAATTTTTTCATCTACTTTTCAAGTAGAAACGGAAGAAATAACACATGATGAAGAGGAAGAGGAAGATCTTAGAGATGCTCCTCCATCATTTGAAGAGGGTATCTCTACCACTGTGGATGAACTCAGAGAAGTAAATCTGGGTACAGAGAAAGATCCACTCCCCACTTTAATTAGTGCGGCCATGACCCTTGAAGAGCAAGAGATGTATATTTCTTTTCTAAAGAAAAATAAAGATATTTTTTCTTGGAATTATACAGAGATGCCTGGCCTTGATCCTGATGTTTCCACCCATCATTTGGGTTTACCAAAAGAACATCGAGGATTCAAGAAAGCCGTGAGAAGAACACACCCAACCTATGCTTCCAAAATTGAGGCTGAAGTGGATAAGCTTATCAAAGATAAATTCGTCAGAGAAGTTAAATATCCCAAGTGGTTGGCTAATATTGTCCCTGTAAAGAAGAATAACGGACAAATTAGGGTTTGCATCGATTTCAGAGATCTTAATCGGTATTGTCCTAAAGATGATTTCCCAGTTCCGATTACAGAACTCTTAATTGATGCGACGGCTGGCTATGAAGTACTTTCTTTCATGGATGGATATTCTGGATATAATCAGATCCGAATGGCCCCATAAGATGAGTAATATACAGCCTTCAGAGCTCCTCAAGGTGTGTTTTGTTACCAGGTGATGCCCTTTGGTTTAAAGAATGCAGGTGCAACATATCAACGTGCCATGCATCGTATCTTCAAACCTCTTTTAGGGAAATTTGTTGAATGCTATGTAGATGATTTGGTGGTTAAATCCAAACAAAGTTTTGATCACTTGGCTGATTTGGAAGTCATATTCCACAATCTTCGACAACATAATTTGAAGATGAACCCCTTAAAATGTGCTTTTGGGGTAACCTCAGGAAAATTCCTCGGCTTTGTTGTACGCCATCGTGGTATTGAATTCGATCCTGAGAAGACCAAATCAATCCTTGGTATGTCACCTCCTCAGAATTTAAAAGAATTAAGAGGACTTCAAGGACACTTATCCTATATTCGGCGTTTCATCGCCAATTTGGCAGGCAAAAGTTTACCCTTTACCAAATTATTGAATAAAGGAATCACTTACCAGTGGACTGAATAATGTCAAGAAGCATTTGATGTTCTCAAGAAATACCTCTTGAGTCCACCAGTACTCATTCCACCTGTTGAGGGTAGACCTCTTATCCTCTATGTGACAGCTTTAGAGCGATCATTGGGTGCCTTTCTCGCTCAAAAGAATGATGCTGGGAATGAAAATAGTCTCTACTATCTCAGTAGAACTATGCTTGAAGCAGAAACCCGGTATTCAAGTATTGAAAAGTGCTACCTAGCATTAATCTTTGCAGTTCAGAAACTGAGACACTACCTACAACATCATGAGGTCCAATTGGTGTCTCGTAATAATCCTCTCAAATTCATCCTTAGTCATCCAATGCTTACAGGACGTCTGGCAAGGTGGGAGGTTATTCTACAGCAGTTCGACATTCAGTATGTGTCTCAAAAGGCAATTAAGGGCCAAGCTCTGGCTGATTTCCTGGCTGAACATCCTTCAGTAGAAGACACGTATTCAGATATCGAACTCCCTGATGAGGAAGTTTTCTCTATTCAAGAGAGTCCTCAAACATGGGAAATGTATTTTGATGGTGCTTCTAGAAGTCCAATAGGGAAGAAAATGGAAAATCCTAAATTCAACAAAGTTGGTTTAGGAATTGTGCTCATTTCTCCAGATAAGGCAGTGTTACCTTATTCCTTTTTGTTGTGGGAAGGTGGTACCAATAATGAAGCTGAATACCAAGCTCTCATTACAGGCATGGAGTTAGCACTTCAAGCACAAGTGAATCACTTAAAGGTGAAAGGTGATTCAAACCTGGTAATCAAACAAGTCAATGGGGATTATGCCATCAGAAAAGAAGAATTAATCCCTTTGTATGATTACGTCAGAGAGTTAATGTCAGAATTCCCTTCAGAACCGACATTTTCTTATGTCCTAAGATCACAAAATGCTCAAGCTGATGCACTGGATAATATAGCCACAGCTTTAGCAGATCCAAATCGGGACGAAACAACCATCTATATTGCCCACCGTCATGCAATTTCACCTTATGTTCAAGTCAGAACAGAGGAAATTAATGAAATTAGTCCCATTCCTGAACCATATGGTCATACTACAGGATGGATGTCACCTATCAGGGAATACCTTCAAAATGGAACACTTCCACCTGATAGAGCCGAGAAAGAACAAATTAGGCGACGTGTGGTCAATTTTACTCTTTATGATGGCCCAAACCACCTCTAAAAAATTCTCTACAAATGTGGTTTTGATGGAGTTCTCTTTAGATGTATTGATGGTGAAGAGACAATGGCTGTCATAAAAGAAGTGCATGCAGGAGTCTGTGGTGCCCACCAGTCTGGACATAGACTATCTGATCAAATTCGAAATCTTGGATACTTTTGGCCTTCAATGATACAAGATTGTGTTAATTTCACAAAGAAGTGTCATTCATGCCAAGTATATGCCAACTTCATTCATCAACCTCCAGAGTTTCTTCATACAGCTAAGTACTCATGGCCATTTTCCACATGGGGAATGGATGTAGTGGGACCTTACCCTTCAGCTACGGCCAAGCAGTTTAAGTACATTCTTACTGCTACTGATTTCTTTTCCAAATGGGCAGAGGCAATACCTCTCAAAGAAGTTAGTTCTAAATGCATTGTTAACTTCATCAAGTCTAACATCATTACTAGATTTGGTGTCCCTCATACCATATTGACGGACAACGGCACCAACTTCTGTTCTTCTGAGGTAAAGAAATTGTATCAAGAATACAACATTAAGTCCAACCATTCATCTCGATATCATGCAGCGGCTAATGGCCAGATAGAGGCCTTCAACAAGACTCTTTCAAATATACTGCAAAAGATGGTGGATAAAGATAATAATTCATGGCCAGATAAACTCTTTCATTCTTTATGGGCTTATCGGACTACCACTCGCAATGCAACGCGGTCAACTCCATATTCATTGGTATATGGAACAGAAGCAGTTTTTCCAATTGAAGTTCAATTTCCCTCACTCAGAATAGCCATTTGTGATTAGTTATCTACAGATGAGCAATCCCAAAAGCGGTTGAATGAATTGGAACAGTTAGATGAGAAAAGATTGTGCACTTTTCACCACTTGGAAATCTATCAGAATCGAATAGCATGATCTTTTAACAAAAAAGTTCGTCTTCGTTCATTCATTCAGGGAGAATTGGCATTGGTTCTCAGAGCACCAATGATACCAGGAAAGAAACCTCCCAAGCTTGAACCAAAATGGGAAGGACCTTATTCAATACATAAGGTCTACTCCAATGGAGCATATTCTCTAATCTCAATGGATGGAGAACACATCACGACTCCAACTAATGCTAGATTTCTGAAGAAGTATTTTGTATAAACAGAAAATATTGTTCCCAAATCCAAAACAATCACATTGGTTCATGTTATTTTGTCCCTGCAACATGACATTAAACTGTGCATCACCAATAGTCCTAACTGCAAGACTTTAAACTGCATAGTCCCTGTAGTATGTCCTACATGACACTAAACTGTATAATGTCCTATCTACATGACATTAAACTGTACAGAAGTTCCTTATTTGTCCGAGATGACATTAAACTATATTGTTACCTAGAAACATGACATTAAACTGTGTGGCACTTCCAACGTCCAGCATGACGATAAACTGTAAAAAGTCCCCAGAACTAATATCCTCATATTGGTTCACCTTAGTCCTAGCTACATGACTTTAAACTGTACAGCACTAGTTCGTCCTTACTATATGACGTTAAACTATACAGCAATGGTCCAGTATGACTTTAAACTGCAACTTCGTCCCACACGACATTAAACTGTGAAAAAGTTCCATAAACCGTCCAGCATGACCTTAAACTGCATCATCCCTGGTCCATGTATATGACCATAAACTATTTGCAAATCCCTTATGTCCAGCAAGACGTTAAACTGTGACGTCCTAACTACATGACGCTAAACTGTATAAAAGTCCCTCACGTCCGGAAAGACGTTAAACTATATAATCATCAAAGGTCCAGCATGACATTAAACTGCACCATCCACGGTCCATGCATATGACCTTAAACTATTCACATTTTTCGTCCAACATGACATAAATGGTGTGTTATTTTGTCCTTACGACATGACATTAAACTGCACAGTCCCCCTTTCGTCCAATATGACGTTAAACTATTTTATCCCCATCGTCCTAACTACATGACGCTAAAATGTACAGAAAATCCTTGATAGGTCCTACATGACATTAAACTGTATTTTGTCCCTGCTACATGACACTAAACTGTGCAGCACCAATAGTCCTAACTGCAAGACTTTAAACTGCATAGTCCCTTTTTTTATGTCCTACATGACATTAAACTATGCATCGTTAAGGTTGTTATTACCTCTTGTTTCTCACACCGAGTATGACTCACGTGAGCTTAGAGCGAACATCAACCATAACACTCTCTCTGGGCCGTTAACCATGTGTAAGTCCCAACAACATTTTAAATGGATCGTTGTCCCCAAGAACAACTTGATCATTAATTCATTCTTTAAATTGAACTACACGGACTTTGATCCTTTCCCTCCAGACTGGGTATATAGGAAACCTTCCAGGGTTCAAGCCCAAAAACAATCTCTCCACATCGGTTCACCACCATCTCATATGATGATGATTTGTGAAACCGCCCCTGGAATCAAAATCTTTACATTGATTCACTTTCGTCCTTGTTATATGACGTTAAACTATACAACACTTTTGTCCGGTACGACAATAAACTACAATATTCTTTGGTTTCCTCATTTGAGAAGGAACCATTATTGACATTGATTTTTTTCAATCATGTTTCATTTTAAAAGACTATGTGCATACATGGTAATACCTAAACTTTTTATCATAGGTTAAAACCATCATTGCACTAAAGTCCCCTTTCACCCTTCACATGTATGAACCAAATTTGTACAAAGGGTAATTCTAGAACTACGTGGACTTGATTCCCATCCTTATGGGATACGTAGGAACATTCGAGTGTCCCTCGAATCCAGTCCCAAGTCTTTTGGGCCTAACCCCAAATTTCACTTTCAGTCCCTTGGCTGAAAAGTCCTCATGAAAACACACACTGTGTATTCATTATTATGGTCTGAATTCTATGACCCTAAACTAAGATCACTCATCCTTTCGTCCTGCATGATGTTAAACTGCATTTCAAGAACTACGTATGGCTTGATTCTCATTCTTATGAGATACGTAGTGAAGTCCAAATTTCAATTCAGGACCCAGCCACAACATGATTATGGTTTTCATTGACCTATGTATCTCTATATACATTGGACAATAACCATCTTTATGTGTTATAATCCTAACCTTAAATATTTTCAGATCTTCATAACCCTTTTTCATGACTTCTAGTCACAAAAATGTCAAACTTCTGAGAATTATTTTGCCTGACTATGCAGCACGTGCCCATAGGTGGTCTTGCATAAACAGTCCACATAACAGACTTGTCAGCCAAAAGATGCTATTTATTTAACCATGCAGCCAATGCCCATAGGTGGCCCTGCATATTTCAACCCCCTAACGGGTTTTGTTAAATAATAGTAACTTCATTCTTGGGAAGAATGCCTCTTTTTTCCTTATTTGTCTTAAATGACAGTATGTAGGGATCCGCAAAAAATAGCCATCCTTAACATATTTGTCCCATATCCTTTTTCATGATCTGAAAGTATTCAAGTCTATGGTTTATTCTTCTTCCCTGCGTTTGGGTCAGACCTTCGTAGGAGTGATATTCATCCGGTTCTTCGATATTCTTGTTCGGAAATATCTTCTCCATATTCAAGTACCTCTTTCCATACAACAAACTCTATACTTTAGAAAATTTGAATCTCCATAAACTTTCACTGGCTTTTAGCACTAGGAAAGTAAATTTCTGGGAGTTCTTTTGCCTGACTATGCAGCACGTTCCCATAGGTGGCCTTGCATAAACAGTCCACATAACAGACTTGTCATCCAAAAGATGCTATTTATTTGACCATGCAGCCAATGCCCATAGGTGGCCCTGCATATTTCAACCCCCTAACGGGTTTTGTTAAATAATAGTAACTTCATTCTTGGAAACTACTTCTTCTAATGCCTTTTAGCTCTTTTTCATATCACTCCTCAGATTCAAATATTCTTAAGCCATAGTTTACATTTTTTCTCTCATACTTGAGTATGGTAATATGTTTTCAGATAAATTTTCAAAGAATTGAATCAATTTTTAATCCATTTTTTGGTCAAAGCTATTTCGACCTTAAACATTAGCCCCTTTATGTCCGGCGTGCATGACTTTAAACTACCCACACAAAAGACAAAGGAACTCTGAATAAAAGTCATGTTCCAGCTCACTAAATATACATTTTTTGTATAATTTAGGTAATATTGAGCAGTTAAGAGGTTCAAAGTTTGTAGGATTATTTTTAATAATCCTAGTAAAAATCAAACTATGCTTACTAGGCCCATTGGCTTAAGTAAATTTGAAGCAGGTAATGAAAGAATGCAGGTACAAATGATTGAAGACGAAAGTGTTTTTCATTGATACACAAGAGTTAGAAGGACATCCACAGACTGGAATCTCTTCTCTTTTTCGAGAATTACAAGAGGCTTTCAACATAACACTTCATTTGATTTTACGGCATCCCGAGCTTCATCAGTAACCACCTGGAATTCATTCATTCAACTGGATACAATAAAAGATGCAGTGATACCATCTCTTCTTGGAACAATTGTAAAAGGATGTTCTTAAGTGCGGTTTGAGAAAATTTTCTGCTGATAAAACAGTGACTCTGTTTCTATCCAAGAGACTTGGAAGATGGATACATGGATTTGAGAATGGATCATTGGAAGTAAATATCCATTTGGAGAGAGTACTCTTTTCAGATATTGCTCTAATATCATGTTTGTCTTCTCTCCACCAACCATTAGTAGAAAACATTTCAGCCCATGGGTTTTTCATTTTCATATCTGCAAGGGAATGACATGGAGGAAGAATTTGAAAGTTCACACCATTGTTGTTACTCTTAATGCACAGCATAACCGAAATAGAGAAGTAGCAGTGCAGCTGCATCTCAGGTGTATAATTGTTTACATTTGGAACATTGACTCCTTGTAGATGACCATGAACACACAGAGACAGGTAGATGCTCTGTGGGAAATTAAGATGATATTTTTTCAAGTACTTATCCAAATCTGGGAAAGTGTTGTCGCAGATATCATAGTAATCATGGCCAATAATGTTCATCATGTCATCAATCCGCTTGCTAGCCAGTTCATCAGCCGTTCCAATTCCCTCAGGATCCATTGAATCTGCACAAAAGTTGAACAAATTTAACTCTTAAATGGGTTTATTTTTCATAAAATTTGTGAAAGAATTCGGAAAAAATGGCTAAAGGCATTAAGTCGCGCAAGTCTAAACAAGGACGCGCAAGTATTTCGTGTGCCGCGCTAGTTTTTGACGCGCAAGTATAAACCGCGCAAGTACGAATACCTTTACAGGAGCGCGATAGTGAGGGAACAGTGAAAAAGAGACTTGCGCGGCTTAGGTGACCTGCGCGGCGAGAGATCGAGAAGGGATGAAGTCCGGAAATCCGGATACTTGTACGGAGGTGAGGCCGTGTATTTATAGGCCAGGAAGCCTACCTGCGCGCCGCACCCAGAGCGCTTAAGGCCTGCGCGACGCAAACTTGCGCACCGAACTCTGTGCAATGCAGACTTGCGCGCCTCCCTTTTCCTTTGGAAGGATTCAATTTCCTCAGAGTCAAATCCTCGTTTCTCTCCGGATCCAACTCTGAGGGGGGGCTTTTGTTGACGCTCCTTTCGTCACAGAATCTAAAGATCGGAAAAGGGAATATATGAGCTCAAAGTGATTCAACCTTTGAAGAAAACATCAAAAATCGACAAAGGCATGAACACAGGATCAAAAGCAAATGCACCGCGCAAGTTTTACCACTTTCACGCAAGTACACTTGCGCGACGGTCTTGGTCGCGCAAGTGACTTGCGCGACCTAAGTGGTAACCGCCCGGTAACCGCCCGGGGTCTTCTTTTGCCTATAAATAGACCCTGTGGGCCCCCCATTCGGGAGGATCTTTTTTCAGAAACTCGGATTGAAGCTCCCGACGCCCAAGTCTCTTCTCAAAGCTTCTAGAACACTTCTAAGGTAATTTCTTACCTAGAACGGAAGATCTAAAGAGAAGAAGGAAGGCCTAAGTGTTGAAACTTATCAAACACTTGCGCGCCGACTTATTTCCTTCAATATAACTTGCGCGTCCCTTTTCTGGAAGAACCTCAAGAGCATTCTAAAGGGTTTAATAAAGAGTCGCTCAAGTATTTCAATGCTGGTTGAAAATCGCGCAAGTACACTATGTGTCGCGCAGGTATACCTGCGCGACCAATACTTGCGCGCCCACGGAAGACTTGCGCGCCTTGCAAGACTTGCGCGCCCCTATCTTTTTGGGTGCCCATCTTTCCCATTTTTACCCCTCTTAAGTCATTTCACCTTTCCTTTTCCAGATTCAGTCTTCAAGACACTCTTCAAAGCCATTTATGGCATGATTTATTGATTTGACTTTCTTATCTGAAAGGAATTCTGTGGAATCTCTCTCAAAGTCTAGTGATTTAAATATCCTTATGTCACTAAAATACAGAGAGTTCATTCATTCAACCTCATCCTTTAAGATGAGAGAATCCTAAACATGGGTCTCCTTTTCAGGAATAATCCCCAGTTATAAAACCTTTAATCTGGGCATCTTCCTCAGGAGTAAGCCCCAAATTCTTAAAGTTCCCAATCTTGGGCATCCTCCTCAGGAGTAAGCCCCAATCAAGTCCTTTAATCTTGGGCATATTTCTTAAGAATAAGCCCCAACCTCAAATATGGGCATCCTCCTCAGGAGTAAGCCCCAAAACTTAATCCCTAACCTGGGTCTCCTTTTTCAGGAATAAGACTCAGTCATAATCTTGGGCATCCTCCTCAGGAGTAAGCCCCAAGTCCCCTAACCTGGGCCTCCTTTTTAGGAGTAAGTCCCAGTCATAACCTTGGGTTTCCTTTTCAGGAGTAAGCCCCAAGTCCCTTAACCTGGGTCTCCTTTTCTAGGAATAAGTCCCAGTCATAATCTTGAGTTTCCTTTTTAGGAATAAACCTCAAGCCCCCCCTTAAAATTCTCTTAACCAGTCATAATTTACCTTTGATTTGGGTTTCCTTTTCAGGATTAAAACCCAATCATAAGTCCCCTCCTAACTTGGGAATTCTCCTTAGGATTAATCCCCAAGATTAGAGTATTCAAATCTCCATGAAGCACATATAACTTTATGGACCCTGTTCATGGATTTTCTCCCTAAAAGTAAATCCTAAACCTTCATCTATCTGGGCAGTCATCCATACATAAGCCCCAAACAAATTCTTATGATTGCATCTTTCATGGCACAATTGTCTAAATTTTACCAATACCTCTTGTTTCTCACACCGAGCATGACTCACGTGAGCTTAGAGTGTAAAAGTAATTATGACATTCATCTTTGAGCCATCAATCATAAACATCATACTCCATTTCTCAAACTACGTGGGTTCTGATTCCTTTTCCAAAACAAAGGATACGTAGGTAGCCCATTTATGGGTTCGATCCCAACTTTGAAATAATCTCTGTCCTTCTGAATGACGATAAACTTCAAGTGCCCCCCTGAGTGGCTTTAAAATCAGCCTGGTCATCATAAATGACCAAGAGACTTTTATATAAATGTTTTGAAGTATACCATTGACCAAGAATCACTAAACAGATATAGATGATTCTCTATTGATGAAGAACCTCGAATACATATAAAAGATTCTCTAAATTTCTTTGCATATTTAATCATTGATTGTTAAAACTAAAGGAAAGCACATTTTATACTTGGTAATGTAATAAGGATTCACGAACATAACTTAAATCTATAAAGAGAGTCCCGGAGTAGAAAATAATTCCCCTCAAAAAGGTGTGATGAGTCCTACCTCCCATCCTCTCGACCAATGTAAATTCCTAAGCCTCATTAGTCCACAAGCTAATGAGCGCCTGCCTTTGGAAAGTAGGTCCAAACGGATGTGGAATCATTGGATGTTTCTGGTTCTACGAACAAACCCGTTAGAAACCGATCGGAACGTTTGAATCTCCCGTCCAGGAGGTCATCCCCGGATTCCGTGCGAAACAATAGCATCAACAACAAATATGATTTCTCTAATTGATAAATGTAATCAAATATCATCCTCTAGAAAAATATCAACACTACTCAAGCTACAAAGGGGTATGGTGTGATCTCGATCAAAAAAACTCATATCTCTCTATGAAGATGTCTACCACATGATATATCACATGCATCATATGTATACTTATATAATCCTTTTTTCCATGACATTAAGTGAACACTAGACATAGAACATGTCAATCTAGTATTGATCATCTCATATATTCATGATTCTTTGAAATAAACTCACCAGTTTGAATGAATAGATTGAATTTCCTCGGTCTAATTCAATCAAGTGACCAAATGATTTTTTTTCATACAAGTGGAAAAATATCATCTTGGTTGAACTCAATGGATAACATGATCAGCAACATACCCAACCACCCCTAAATAACTATGTCTCAAGGCTGGTGTAAGTATATTATCAAGGTATGAAGGTCTGTATGATAAGTATATTTCCAACATTGGGTAATGGGGATTTACAATAAGTATACAACCTTAAATATATCAATAGTTTTATGATATTCCATGTGATATTCTCTCATGGGTTTTTCCAAATAATAAGTCTCTAGTTATTATCTCATGATTTTACTCTTTAGATCATATGTAAATCTTTCTATCTCATACAAGATTCTAATCATACTAATCTTAACATATCATCACAACCCATAATACTCCATGATGATCATCGAATAGGGATAGCTCAAAGTCATATTAAGTATATGAGGTTTAAGTAAATCATATGTAAAGGGCGGAGCACTCAGGAAAGTAGAGGTGGTTCAAGTTTATAGTTGAGGTAAAATCAACCAAGGAGATACATAGGTGAACAGTTGGAATGTTTCAACTCAAACCAAACATGGTTCCAGGATTTATTTCCTAAGGTTAAAGGGTCTATTTATTATCCACATGATAAACCAACCAATAGAAAATCTCGTGATCATGCCACATGTATTTGTTTTATTTATGTTAAATGTATGGTTAATTATTTGTTTTTATATGATTATTTATCATGATCACATAAAATAAATGATTTAAAAAGAATTAAATATGGAATAAAATAAATAGATATGTGAAAAAATATTTTATCAATACAAGTTTAATCACTTATAGAAAATCCACATTATATTTACAAGCATGTAAAAGATAAAATAAATAATTTTTCACATAAAATATTAAATCTATCAAGGAGATATTAAGTCAATAATATCTTCAATTATTTTAGTAAATATATACCCATAGTTAAAGTATCGATCCGTCCATAGTCAGGGACCATTCAATTATTAGGAAATCATGAAAAAGATAATGGGTTGAATTAACCAAATTGGTATTTTTTGGGACCATGCGTATGAGTACTAAAGTGGAAGAAAGTATTCAAGATTTTGTATTGATAGTAGTCATATGATATAGTAGAATTATAGAAGGATAATAATAAAGAGATGGCGTAGGAGGAAAACTCTATGGAAGGACCACTTTTGAAGATCCAAGGAAGACTTCCAAAGGCCAACCCCCTAACTATTGCCAAGCAGAAATACCATATCAATCATATCCCTTACCAATACCCAATTTTTCTTTTTATTACCCCACCTACCAGTAGAAACCACTACCTACTACAACTAGAAATATAAAATAAATTATTAAAATAAAAAGGAAACCCCCCCCCTAGCAGCCAATGCCAATTCCCCCACATGGGAAACCCCGCATTCCTAACATTACCACCCTCTTGAAAAAACCAACTTTTTATCAAGTTTGACCTCCAAAAATCGTCTTAACTTCTTGAGAAATGGAACAGGGAAACTCCTCACACTAGAATAGTAGGTCCCTCCCCTCAAAATTGGTTGCACTCTTGTTTTAGCTTCAACATCATCCTTGATGGACTATGTCATAGTTTCCATTTTCAAAGATGTTTTAGGAAGTGAGGCTACGTATAGGTCTTTACAAATGGATCCTCCTATAGATGCTCTGTAGCAATAACATCAACCCATTAACAATGAATAGTGTCAACATTAAGTTTTTGGTAATTAAATTCAGCCATCTATAACCCATATTTATAAAAATTTAATTTTCAATTGCTTACATGGAAAACCTCCTCTGACATCCTTTCCATCTTCCATAAAAAACTTTGTGTGTAAAAACTATAGCATTCTTATATTAATTTCTCACCATTATAACCACCAAAAAATATTATCTATAAAAAACAACTAATAAATAAAAATGGAGAGAGGAAGAAAATTCCCCTTGTAAGAATACTTCATCTCGCTATAAGGAGAATGTGTCCATGACATGAAATATTGAAGAGATCAAGTCATTATTAAGCCTTCCAAACACACAAAAAAACTTTGAATTTGTAACCTAAGGAAACCATACTAGTCCTAAATCCTTCATACTAGAATACATAGCCTAGGTTTTCCCCACATAACCATATTTCTCTCTTCCCCTAAATGGTGTGAAACTCTAGTAAAGTCTCCAGTGAAGCCTTAGAAGGAACAGGGTGACCGGATGTCCACTTCAAAAATTCTGGAGTAGTGGTTGGGTTTTATATTTAAATATATAGTATTAAAGTCTTAGAAGTATTATTTGTAACAATAGAAACATCTCCCACTTGTGTTTCGTAGTTGGGCACAACTGGAGTGCTAATTCCCATGGATGTTTCTCTAATTGCTAGCCAAACATATTTCTCACAGCACCTGGTAAAAATAGTTGCAACTTCATCCAATGAATACATCGTGCATAGAGGCATGTAACAATATTCATAAACCAAAGAAAATATTATCCCACACCCATTAGAAGCTATTTCTATTTGTGGATTCGGTAATGGATCTGAAAACTGTGAAACTTTTTTCCCTTAGCTCTAGATAAATGGATCTAAATTGATGGTATATCTCTTTAAATACTTCATGTATTAACCTAGAAATTTGATGACTTTGTAAAAATAATGGAGATCCCATCCACTAAACAATATCTTCAAATGGAACCACTAGAACCAAAAACACAAATTTTGATCAAGTAGAATTATATATGTAAGTGTGTTCATCTTAATTAGTCAATTCCCCGTATGGATTCACTTCCTCCAAATACCTCCCAAAAAGGGACTAAAATTTAAATTAATTTCTCACACTACCAAACAACTCAGGAATTGAAACTCCCATGTTGTCCCCTTTCAATATTGCTAAACATTTTTACAAACTTGCCTGTGTAATACCCTTGAGATGTGAAACTAGAACTCATAATTAATGATGAAATTTATGTGTGTTGGAATAATTCATAGAACAAATAAACTAAAAAATATGATAAACTATTGCATAAATATATCCTCAGACTCTGAAGGTCCTAATATCAATGCTTTCATAGCTCATAAGCATTGTAAAAAATTCCATGTTCATCTCATTAGAATTAAAAGTCTTTATAAACAATGGTAGTTCATAATTCTTATACATTAACTATGATTCCTCCTAGATTTAATTATTTCCAATATTCCATAATCCTAATGGTTAAATATATGAAATAAGATTCATTGACATTCTAGAAAAATATTCCTCAATATAATTCTTAGTTTCATTGTGGATAAGTTCATAGTCCCCATTAATTTCCCATACTCCCTATTGATAAGAATTCCCAGAGAAATTGACTTCTTCCAAAGTATGTAAAAAAATATGGTGAAACTTTTCTTATAATTTTTATCCACTAGTGATATGAAAAATTCCCTCTAATTCTACCCCATTACATACTCCCAGTAGATGAGTTTCATATGAAGTCATTGGGACTCTCATACTTTCTACTTTACCAGTCATATGTTTTAATCACAAACCAAGATCAAGTATCTCTTCTTTTTCATTCCCAATTTAATCTATCAATGCCGATTAAAATTTATCCCACTCCATCTTCAAATTAAAAAACTTCCTCATAAATAACTAGTAAAGAGTTATGTCTTCCATGAAAATATGAATTAATAGTGGATTAATATATTCTAGTGTACAATTAATCTAGAAATATGTTTCGATTGTAGTAATCTATCTAAAATATTCCCCTATAAAAGAATAAAATCCAACTAATTCAACAATGCAACTCATAACATAATTTTTTGATAGGTCATCAATATTTAGACTCTCATCAAGTCACGGCCCCCTCTCTCTAAAGATACCACAATGAGGGGAGATAGATAATAACCCCCAAGTCCTGACTCCAGTAGGCCCCGGGTTGGTGACTAGCATTGAGGGTATAAAAATATCATGTATGGAAGGCATTACCCTATATAATATAAATAGGACCGAGAGATAAGATTAATCATCCATATTAAACTCCATGTCATAATATAAAAATAAACCAAAAACATCCCACAATGCATGTATAAATAGAACTGATACAATAAAAATATCCAAAGTAAATTCCCAAAAGTAAATATAAAATAGTGAACGATAACTATCCAAGATCGAAGCTAGAAATGTCCCGCACAGTTCACATAATCCTCCTGAAACCTAAAAGTAGTTTTTATATATGTAGGGTGAGAATAAAAGTATAATCAATAGGAAAACCAAAGTTTCTCATGCATATGTTAAAGAAGCATACTAATTCACCTATGAGGAAATAGAAAAACCAAACAACACCTATAAAGTCATAATAACCATCACAACCTCACCAAATCACACTTAGAAAAAAATGCAAGCCAAGTAATATAATATGATAGGAATCACATCAATAAGGGAACCATGCACTAATTTCCCACTAGTATGTCGCTCCCACACCCAACATCGTACGTCATGGTGCTCCAATATCTTCTGTATAACACACCTCCCCACAAGAATGGTCATAATAAACCATGCCCAAATACACCTAGGCACACTGACCCACAAGCACGGCCACATCACACCTCGCTAGAAGACACCCAGACTACTGCCCCACAAGCACGGTCACGTCTTGCCTGAAAACACCTAGGTTGTCACATCTTTCCCACAAACACTTGGGCTATCAAAACAACCATCTATTTCACTAACATACCTCTAGCAATCATAGCTTGTGCAATACCTACCTCACCTGGAAGAGAGAGTAGGAAATGGTGGGTACCCATCCATCCATACTCCTCACTAGATGTTGGGAAAAACACCCCTCATGTGACTATGTGGGTGTAATCATGTAGTGATCGATGTGGGTGGGGTGCGTATAGAAATTATAAGAATATAAAATTATATATGTGTGTGTAGTATAAAACACTCAATCCCAACCTATGAGTTCACAAAATAACCAACCAACTCACAACACTATCACCTTTGATTCCACCTCTAAATGCATACCACCACACAACAAGCCATAGGACACATTCATGTTTCCAACCAAACTTATTTAATCAACTCATTATTTTAATTATTTAGAATCAAACACATTTAACCACACAACCCACCATTTAATTATTCATTAACCATTTACATCCCATTAACCAAACTAACCCAATCCATTTCAAACATTATTAATTATAAATCTTATCTCTACTCGAGCATCTAGAACAAAGAAACCACCACCTTTCCACCCCAAAATAACATCCAAAAAAACCACCTCACCAAAAAATATCATGGACAAACAAACTACATAGTCACCTAAAAATCATGTCCAAAAAAACCAACTCACCACCCCAAAAACACAGCACACAAACCACCTCACCGCCCCAAAATCACGGAACATGAACCACCTTTCCTCCCTAAAACCACGACACACAAACCATCAACCCTGCATGCCCCAACCACACATCGTCATTCTAAAATCATGGAAAAACATCACAACACATCAAGATCATTTTACATTTTAAAAATTATCTTTTATCACATTTCACTTTACTTTAGGGGTGTTATCACATAAGCCATAATCCTAGGGAAACCATTTCATTAGACAAATATAATTGGTTAATAAATTTCCGTTTTTAGGGTGATATCACAATAATCACAATAGGTGCAACAGTCATAGCACATATCATCCATCACAAAAAAATCCCCCAACGACCACAATTTTCAATGGGGCCACAAGACTTTACAATCCACAATATCACAAATAATATCAAAACTGTAAAATCATGCAAATCAAACCCCATTTACTCCTTTAAATTTCAACTTAACCAATTATTTATCTTTAATTAAGCCATCACCACCACAATCCATAGGTAAATAAGAGAAAACCCCTCCTACATGATACACAATAAAGATAAATGAGGGATTCCCTATCTCAAATAATCTTGTTGGATCACTATGCACCGTAGGGTGAAGAAGAACGCCCTAAAACCACAACTGCACCATGAGAAAACATGGTTCAACAAACACCACAACTAAAGACCATCAAAACACAACCCAAATCACACCCCAAACCATAACAGCATCACTATAGTGAATCCTCAAGAGAAAAATGGAATAAAACCTTCCAAGAAGAAGGAAGGGATTTCCATGGATTGCCAACGAACAACCATTAGGACCAATGGATCAAAGAGGGAGGAAGAGGGATTGAAGAACTCCTCAGGGCACCTAGGGTTTTTCCAAAATGATGGGAAGAAAAATACATGACTGAATGAAAGAAAATTTTGCTGGAAATAACTTATAAAACTGCACTACATTGGGGATTTACATGATGTGTAATGCCCTTTCACGTCATGTAATCCTCAGAGTTCGGTTTCACCGAAAAATGCATCGCCTTTTTATTATTTAACCTCAAAAATATACACATTTTGAGATAGCCTTTGACAAGCTATGAGACACCATTACATATCGTGAAATACACTTATATGTCGTGTATTTCCTATAGCAGTTCTACTACACCTCCAACTTCCATTGAAAACTCATGAAACCTCCCCCAAACACCTCCAACAACCAAAACTAGAGAAGTAACAAACCGATAGGGAAAGGACCATTTCATAATATATCTCTAAAATAATTTTATCCCTCAAGAATCCAAAACCAAGCCTAGAATATAAGGGTTCCGAATAACCACCCTGTGAGATACCTATTAAGGGTCCCTTCATACCTCAAATGCTACCACCTTCCAAACACACTAACCCAAATGACCATAAAACACATTACACAGCCACATCAACACAACTACAAGATACCTCCCTTCACACAACCACACTACCAAAAAACCACTACACAACCATATCAACCTCCGCGTAGCCTAAACCAACAACCACTGAAACTAATGAACCGCACCATTCCGAACACACAAATTGGAAACATCTTCCATGTCAAGATATTATCCACTCTAGGCGTCACTGACTTTCCCACACATGTTTAATTTCATCATAGTAAATTCATCTTGATTAGGAATCAGGTCCATCCCTTTTCATATATTAGGACTTTATCAAACATCACACCTCACACATCACAAACCAAGTAAAACAGCTCATCAAGTAAAACAATAAGATCTCAAACATCACATCAAAAAACAAGATAGAGAAAAAATAAAATTCTAAACAAATTTAGGTATTAGGTAGGAATCTATGTCTCTCGCTCCCAAGTACGCTCCTCCAATCCACTATGCCTCCAGAACACATGAACCAAATAAATGGTTCATCCACACAGCACCTTCTCTTAATGATTCTGGATCTCTATTGGTCATTCCATAAATATTGCATCATCCTCGATATCCATATCTCCCTAGTCAATGACATGGGATTCATTGTGAAGATATTGATGAAGATAAAAAACATAGAAGACATCGTGAATCCTCTCCAACTATGGTGGAAACTCCAACTGATATTCCACCTCACTAACTCTCCCAAACACCTCAAAGGGTCCAACAATCCTAGGAGAAATCTTACTCCCTATACCAAACCTCTGATGCCCATGTCGAGGGGAAACCTTCAAGAACTTGTGGTCCCCAACCTCAAATGTCAAGGGCCTCCTTCTACGATCAGTATAATACTTCTTATGGTTATTCATTGCTTTCATCCTTTTATGAAAAAGATGAACTTTTTCTATCATGCTCTATACCACATTGGGAACAATAACGGTTGTCTCCCCAACCTCTATCTAGCACAATAGAGAACGACACGGTCTCCCGTAAAAAACCTCAAATAGGGTCATGTCAATGGAAGAGTGACAGCTATTATTATAAGAAAAATATAACAAGGTAAGTGTCATTTACAAGATCCACCAAAGTCTAAGATACACTCTCAAAACGTATCCTCCAATGTCTAGATATTATTCTCTATCTTCCCATCTGTATGAGGGTAGAAAGCAGTGATGAGGAATAATTGAGTTCCAAAAGTATGTTGAAATCCCCTACAGAATCGTGAGGTAAAACGTGTGTCTTGATCCAAGACAATGGACCTAAGAACTCCATGTAACCACACCAAATCATCCACATACCTCTTAGATAAATCATCCACTATGATCAACTCCTTGATTGCTAAGAAGTGGGCCAATTTCGTCAACCAATCCACTATCACCTAGATAGCACCACAACCACCCTAAGGTCTGGGTAACCCTATAGAAAAATCCATAAAGATATCTTCCCATTTCCAATCAGGAACTTCTAAGGGATAAAACAGCCCACTAGGAACATGATGCTAATCCTTTACCTGCTAGAAAACCAATCACTTTTCCACAAACTCTACCACTACCCATTTCATCCCAAACCATCAAAAACTACATCCTCAACACACAGTACATCATGGAAACTCTTGGGTGTACCACCAAGGGTAAGCTACGAAACTCATGATGGATTCCATCACACATTAGAATCCTAAAAAACAACCTCACATGAAACAACATCTAGTTATGACCATCCTCCAACCATCCCTCTGGATCATCACCATATCCAAGATGATCATGCATCACTTATACCTCTAATTCTCCCCAATGAGACTCCTCCACCTTCTGCATCAGATAATAATGCACCATCATTTGAAACAAATATCCAATTCCTTCATCCACATTTTCAAAAAATCACAAGGATTCCAACTCCTCCATTTCTCTCCAAGAATCCTCATATTCCTGAACAACACACTTCAATGACTTCTGACTCAAAGTGTCAGCCACAAAATTCCCTTTTCTTAAGGTGTAGTGGATCTAAAAATCATAATATTGAAGAAACTTCAACAACCTCCACTAATTCATGTTCAAATCATGATGGGAAAAGATATACCTCAAACTCTTGTGATCTGTGAAGACCACAAAGTGCTCCCCAATGAGGTAATGGTGCCATAAATTTAGGGAAAACACAATCACTGCAATCTCCAAATCAAGGGTGGAATAGTTATGGTCATGGGGACAAAACTACCTAGGACCATAAGAGATCATCACTCGCTCATACATTAGCATGCATCCTAATACCTGATGGGAAGCATCACAAAACACCTCAAACATCAACCCCTCCTCAGGAAACTGAAGCACTAGAGTACTAAACAACATCCCCTTTATGTAACCAAAATCTTATTGTCACTGATCACTCTACAAAAAATCCTAGTATTTCCTTATCAAAGCTATCAATGGGGATAAAACTTGAGATAAGTCAGGTAAAAACCTCCAATAATATCCTTTGAGACCAAGAAAACTATGAACCTATACCATATTCATGGGTTCTTCCCAAGAAACAACTGCTTCAACCTTCGACGAGTCTACTTCCACACCATGTTGAGACACCATATGAATGAGTAAATGAACATAATGTTTCTAGAAATTACACTTGTACAACTTTCCATAGAGTTAGTGGTGTTGAAGAATATGTAAGACAATTCTGATATGCTCTGTATACTCCTCCTCTGACTTTTAGTAGATCAAGATATCATCAATAAATATGATGAAGAACTGATCCAAGAACTCACAAAACATAGAGTTCATAAGTACCATGAACACAGTTGGCATGTTCGTAACATCGAATAGAATGGAAAAAACTAAAAGTTCTCATACCTACATCTGAATTAAGTCTTCATAATATCACCCTCCTTCACCCTCAACTGGTGATATTCAAACCGTAGATCAATCATATAAAACCAACTCTCCCCTCTCAGTTGGTCAAAAATATCATCTATCCTTGGAATAGGGTAAAGGTTTTTGACCATCACCTAATTCAAACTTCGGTAGTCTATACACAACCTTAGACCACCATCCTCCTTCTTGGTGAACAATATAGGATAACCCCAAGGTGACACAATGGGAAGGATAAAAAGATTATGCATCAGATCATCTATCTGAATCCTCAACTCCCACAACTCAAAAGGTTCCATTTGATAAGAAGGCATAGAAATTGGATAAGCACTAAGCTGCAAGCCTATATTGAAATCAACATCACTTCGAGGGGGTATCATCACAACCTCCTCAAGAAAAACATCTTAAAACTCCCCAAAAACCCTGGGAACCTATAATATACCAACATCAAATGATTCCAATTAAAACTCAGTAAACAAAGAAATAAGGGTCTCCACATGCTGACTACCCACCTGAAAACCCCACTCGCCAATGAAAAACACACGTTGTCCATCCATATCTGAAAACATGACTCTCCTATAAAACAATATGATAACAACATGTATGGAATAAAACTAGTTGATTAGAAGTATGTCATTTTATGACTGCATCTGTAGAAAGAAAATATCCCCATAGGAATGATGTGGCACCATCATCAGTCTACACCCCTAACACACATCAAACAATTTGGTTTGTACTATAACCAGTATAGTAAGAACAAGGGGAAAAAGAAGAATCTCTACATATAGTCCTAGACCATGGGCTAGAGTGGGTGAAACAAAGGAGTATGAAGATCCTGAATCAAACAAGTCAAAAATAAGAGTACTAAATAAACTGATCGTACCTCTAAAGATCTATGTCCCCTTTGAAATAGCTATCTCCACTGCATGCAACTGACCATTCCCAACTAATCTACCTATCTACTGAAGACCACATCCGCTTCCATGCTAAGGTCATATTCCCTAAACATGAGGAACATCCTGATGTCAACCTCTACCAGCTTCATCCCCTTAGCAGAGCAAAAATCTTCTACCCCTATTTCTAAAATGGTCTCACTAAAAACTGTTACAAAGGCTAGCACTGAATCTATCCACCTCCACCAAACTAAGCTTGGGGAACCACTGGGAACTAGTTTTGGTGATGGACATGAACCCCACAACCAAAACACACTAGCACAAAGTTCCCAGAAAAAGCACAGAAACCATTGGACCCAGAAGTCCGGAAAGGAAAATATTAATTTCGACTCCCTACCAGTCGAAACCTCAAAGGTCGTGGTGCATGAGACCTACCACTAAAAACTATTCTCCTCAAGTAACTTTGTTGGTTACCCTCTTGTGAAAAACCTACTCATGAGTGAATATATTCAATCACCTCCACCTTCTTATGAACCTCCAGATACATCAGCAACGTAAAAAGAGTAATTGCATACTGGATGGAAGGATGGATTTCATCTCCATGATGTCTCACACGAGACTCCTCATTTGAAAAAAGTTCTAGGGAAAAATGAAGAAGGTCTTTAAACTTGATTCTTAGCTCCAGTGCTGATATGATCCCCTACTAAAGAGAAATAATCCCCTGCCTCTTTACTTCCTTCATGGTAAATTAAAGGAACTCTGCATGAAACCCCTTCTAGAAGTCAATCCACAAAACATTTGCCTCCTTCCACTCTCCTAGATACATCAACCACCACTAATGTGCATCTCCACACATCTGACTAACTACCAAAGGGATACAGTACTCAATCGAGCCCGGATCAGACTAAAAGTAATCTTGAGCACCTCTAGACAGCTCTCTATCTTCATATATGAAACAATTCCCTCGTACTTTCCCAAAGCCTTCTAATGGAAATCACGCAATGTACTCTACCACTGATCGTCCTCCTCAATCGGATCAACCCTATGGTGATCAACTAGATAATCCTGTTAAACCTCAACTACCTGAGTCACCGGAAAACTATGAATGGGAGCCATATCTAAAAAGAAAATAAATAAATTCCTAAGCCTGATAGTGTGTAATTTTATTAAGTTATTTTTAACTCATTTAATTCATTTTTTATCCATTTAAAAATTCTCAAAATTTCCCAGTTATAATAATAACACATTTAATGTTGATTCATATACCTATCCTAGGTCTCTACCCTACAAGAAGGTCCATCTCACTTGGTTGTTCAATAATCATAGAGTTTCTACACTGGTTCATGGGGGCCCTAAAATCTCATGCCCTAACTAGTCTCGCTATCCAATGTCATGCACAAAGGTCAACTGGAATTGTTTCCATACCAACCCATGTATTCCTCACTATACCTAACTCCAAACTCTACCCTATCTCTTAACCATCATCTATGATATCACTCTATCATGACCCCCTCCCTCCAAAGATACCTCAATGAGGGGAGAGAGATAATAACCCCCAATTACTGCCTCCAGTAGGCCCCAAGATAGCGACTAGCACTAAGGGTATAAAAATATCATATATGGGAGGCATTACCCTCTATAATATAAATATTATTGGGAGATAAGATGAATCTTCCATAATAAACTTCATGACATAATATAAAAAGAAACCAAAACCATCCCACAATGCATGTATAAATAGAACTGATACAATAAAAGTCTCCAAAGTAATTACCCAAAAGTAAATCTAAAGCAGTGACATGACATCTATCTAATATCTAAGCTATAAATGTCTAGAATGGTCCACATAATAATTTTGGAAACCTAAAAACATTTTTTATATATATAGGGTGGCCATACAAGTATACTTAGTAGGAAAACCTAAGTCTTATGTGCACATGTGAAAGAAGCATACTAATGCACCTCTGAGAAAATAGAATAACCAAATAGTACCTATAAATTCATAATAACCATCCCAATATCACCAAGGAATGATAACCAAATAACACAAACCAAGTAATATAATAAAGAATCAGATTAATAAGGGTACCCCGCATCACTTTCCCACTGGTATGCCACTCTCACACCCAACGTCGTACATCCTATAACACATATCTCTTCTGTACACCACACCTCCCCAAAAGCACAGTCACAACACACCATGCCCAAAGACACCAGGTCTTTCCACCCCACAAGCACGACACATCACACCTCGCCCGAAGACACTTATGCTACTGCCCCGCAAGCATGATCACATCTTGCCCAAAAACACTTGGGCCATCAAATCTCACCTGCAAACACCTGGGATATAACAACCACCATATAATCCACTAATAGACCTCCATCCATCACATCCTATGCAATACCTACCTCACCTGGAAGATATAGTAGGAAAGAGCGGGTACCTAGCCATATGTACTCCTCACCAGATGTCAGGAAAAACATCCCTCATATGACTATGCAGGTGTCGGCATGTAGTGCTAAACGTGGTTAGGGTGAATATAGAAATAACAAGAATATAAAAGTATATATATGTAGTATCAAACACTCAATACCAACCTATGGGTTCAAAAACTAACTAACCAACTTGCAATATTTTCCCCTTTTCTACCACCTCTAAATGTATAACACCACACCAAAATCCATGAGTCGCATTCATGTTTCCAACCAAAATAATTTAATGATCTCATTCTTTTCATTATTTAGCATCAACCAAATTTAACCACACAACCCACCATTTAATTATTCATTAACCATTTCCATCCCATTAACCAAACTAACTCAATCCATTTTAAACATTATTAATCAATTATCCCATCACTACTCAGTCATCTAGCATAAAGAAACCACCACCTCACCACTCCAAAAGCATGGAAAAACAAAACACATTTCCACCCCAAAAGAACATCCAAGACAAAAACCTCACCATCCCAAAAGAACATCCCAAAAAACCACCTTTCCTCCCCAAAAGCATGGCACACGAACCACCTCACCCCCCCAAAAACACAGCACATGAACCACCTCACTGCCCCAAAATCACAACACACAAACCATAATCTCCACATGTCCCAACCACACATCGATATCCCAAAATCATAGAAAAACAGAACAAAACATAAATATCATTTTATATATTTAAAAATGGTCTTTTAGCACATTTCACTTTATTTTAGGGGTGTTATCACACAAGCCATAATCCTGGTGCAACCATTTCATTAGCCAAATATAATTATTTAATCAATTTTTATTTTTAAGTTGATATCACAAAAAACACAATAGGCCCAACAGTCACATCACATATTATCCAGCACAAAAAAATCCCCCAACAGCCATAATTTTTAGCGAGTCCATAAGCCCGTACAATCCACAATAGCACAAATAATATCAAATCTGTAAAAGCATGTGAATAAAACCCCATTTACGACTTTAAATTTCAATTTAACCAATTATTTTTCTTTAATTAATCTAGAATAACCATAAACCATAGGTAAAGAAAAGTAAACCCCTCCAACATGATACATAATAAAGAGAAATGAGGGATTCCTTACCACAAAGAAGCTTTTCAGATCATTGTGCACCATAGGGAGAAGAATAACGCCTGAAAAGCCACAACCACACCGTTAAAAAACACTGATCAACCTACAATAAAACTAAATAACATCAAAATGAAACCCAACACACACTCCAAACCATAACAACATCGTCGTAGTGAATCCATGGGAGAAGAACGGAAGAAAACCTACCAAGAAGAAGGGATTACCATGGATTTCCAACAAACAACCACTAGAACCAGAGAGTAAAATAGGGAGTAAGAGGGATTTAAGAAATCCTCAAGGTTCCTAGGTTTCTCCCAAAAATGGGAGGAAGAAAAATCCATGTCTGAATGAATGAAAATTCGTCTGAAAATAACTTTTAAAACTGAACTACATTAGGGATTTACATGATGTATAATCCCCTTTCACATCGTGTAATCCTCAGGGTTTGGTTTCACCAAAAAACATGTTAGATTTTTATTATTTAACCCCAAAAAATAAACATCATGATCCATCCTCACAAAAGTTGTGAACCACCATTGCACATTGTGCAATATACTTACATGGTGTGTATTTCCTACATCAGTTATGTTGCGCCACCAGCTTCCACTGTAAACTCCCAGAACCTCCCCCAAACACCTCCAACAACCAAAACTGAAAAAGTAACATAATGGGAGGGAATATAACATTACACATCCTATCTCCCTCTAATCTTCACAGTACTATCATTTCCCCCATAAGTACAAGTCGCAGATGACTCACTATGTTTTTCAGATAATGTGAATTGTTCCACCTGTAACTATAATTCCTTAAACCTGTCCACTATTTATTCCTCCGAATTTTATACCCTATGAGATATATTTTCCTAATTAGTATAGAAGTGATCTTTTTTATAAAAATAAAATTCTGATTATCCTAGTAGTTTCTTAATACTAGCTTGCACATCCTTTCGCTGTTGTTTCTCCGATGTGAGTTCAATTGGAGTGACCTTTCTCTCCATTCTTGTCTATATCCAGATCTCTCACCACCCTTCCTTTCAATATGTGCCTTCCACAGTAAACACAACTCACTAATTTGATCATTACTTTCTATATTAATTGTGTTATTATTCTCTCAACAAGAGCACCAAATGTTAAGATTGTGAGTTTGATTGAGAAAGAAAGTAAAATAATGTTGTCGATATGATTTATTGATAGTAACTATATGGTCCAACAGAATTACATAAGGAATAAGGATGATAATGAGATGAGGTATAGGGATAACCCCATGTAAAGACCAATTATGAAGAGACAAGTAAGACTCTTAAGTCCGACCTCCTAGCAGTTAACACTAACACCCACACACGGGCAGCCCCACCAGCCCCACATTCCTAATAGTATTGAGTGTAATTGTAAGTCTATTAAATACCATTTGGGGGTAGGTGTTTAGGAAATTCAATTTTAGGATTTCATAATTAGATATTTCACTCAACGGATCAAGTAATTATGAGTTAATGTTGTTAGAAAGACCTGGCTACCTAAATACCTTTGAGTAATTTTCATGGTCATAGTCTGGGTTATGAGAAGGGAAATATGGATCATTTCCACTAGAATACCCATGAAATATGATATTCTCAATTAAATTCTTGAAGGATATTGTATTTTGATAAAATATTGTGGGAATAATGAATAAAATTTATTACGTCACATTTTAGTAATCAATATAAATAACTAAAACCTTTTTATTATTATTGTAGAAAATGAAAATCGATTTAACCTCAACATTATCACTATGATGTATATTGAATAAAGATAATTTCCTCATAAAAATTAATATCCAAGAGTGTTGTAGGATATTTTTCATTTTACTATGCCATGAACAAAAATTCTATGTGTTGGAGTCCCTTGTTCCAAGTAAAGAGGAGTCTAAGGTGGCTAGTGATGAAGAGCATGTTGTCTTCTGGAAGCATATAGATGATGAACTGGTTGTTTAGTTCAACATGTTAACTTATATGTCCAGTGATATCTATAAGATTCCTGAGTACATGGATTCATACAACATATTTTCATATCTTTTTTATCTTATCAGGAGAAGGAAATATGAGAGAGTTATAAGATCTCTAAGGAATTTTTTGCAATATTAGAGAAGGTACACCAGTCGGACCACATGTAATCAAGATGATTGGCTATATTGAGTTTTGGAAATTTTGGGTTTCAAGATACCTGATGAGTTTCATATCAATCTCATGTCTTTCTCACTATCATGGAGATTCTATAGAATTATTGTGAATAATACTATAAACAATATTGAGAAGTCACTCTTGGAACTCTTTACTCTAACTTTCCAAGATTATAAGGACATGGGGAAAGAAAAATATGGGGTCTTTATGGTAAAAAAGAGGAAGGAAAAGGAAAAGGGTCATGAGAATATTTCCAAGTCTAAGGCTACTTCACACTGCCCAACCAAGAAGAGGAAGTCCAAAAGATAGGAAAAGGTACAATGTGCAGAGTGTTTTGTATGTGGTGAGAAGGGTGAATGAAAGAAGAAATTCACCATGGTAAAAGTAATAGAAATCTTTAGGAGTTTTTATTATCAAATGTAACATATCTATATATACTAGTTGGATGTTAGATACAACTTTTGGTGCTAAAATTATTATCCAAATATAGGAATAAAGTATATTTTGGAAGGTTTTGAAAGGTGAGGTGGATCTTAAAGAAACCAACAGATAAAAACTGGTTGCATTATAAATAAAATACTATCACCTTACATTACCAATGCTGTTGATTTTTGTTTTAAAAACTGTTATTATGTGTCTAGTGTTACTAAAAACATTAAATTCATGTCAATTTTTTACATGGATGGATTTGTATTCAAATTTTGAAAGGAAAGGTTATACTTTTATAAAGATAACATTTGTTATGGTATGTAACACCTCAATAATAGTCTTTATGTACAAGAATAAAAAACCCAAGTGTTTTCAATCAATAACGAATCAAGTTCACATTAATAATTTCATACCCAGTTGTGGCATCGCTAACTTGTTCATGTAAATGAGAAGCACTTGAAAAATATCTATCAAGATTGGTATTTCAATTCTTTTGAACTAAAATAACTTGATAGATGTCATGATTGTTTACAAGGAAAATGATAAAACTTACATTTGGAATAAACTGTAAAAGGGCCACAGAGATTCATGAATTGGTGTATACTAATGTGTGTAGAACTTTTCCAGTTTAATCTAGAGGTGGATACTTGTACTTAAGAACTTCTACAGAAAATTTGAGTAGATATGGATATGTCTACTTAATGAGATATAAGTCTGAATCCTTTGAGAAATTTAAGAAGTTAAATAATGAAGTAGAGAATCAATTTGGTAATAATATAAATAGATTTTGATTGAATAGAGGTGGAGAATATATTAATCAAGATTCCATCAACTATCATAGGAGGTTTTGTATTTTATCTCATTCCTCCTTATACACTATAGTGTAATAGTGTTAGTGAAAGGAGTAACTGCACCTTATTGGACATAGTGAGTCCAATGATGAGTCATGCATATCTTTTATTATCCTTTTGGGTATATTCGTTATAGATTGTAGCATATTCACTAAATCGTGTGTCAACTAAAGTGAAAAATGGTATTCTGTATAAGATTTATTATAGGAATAAACCCATTTTGTCACATATATGAGTGTGGGGCTGTAAATAAT
Organism: Viscum album; assembly: GCA_963277665.1. NCBI lineage: Eukaryota > Viridiplantae > Streptophyta > Magnoliopsida > Santalales > Viscaceae > Viscum > Viscum album. The sequence goes on along the minus strand of OY728143.1, from coordinate 1,662,353,351 downwards.
TTTTTAAGGCCATCTTTGGAAAAAAAACTTGAACCCTGATGCACTAATTGTATATTTATAGGATATTCTAAGGAAATGAAAGGATATTATCTATATAACCCTTCAGATAAAAGAATTGGGGTTAGCTGATGCACCACCTTTCTAGAGAGAGAACACATCTTTATAAAATGTAGTGGGATCAAATTGATTATGATGAATTTGATGCTCAAGATACACAAAATTTGGCATAAGAACAAATTCCACAATACCTCGTGAAATATTTTGTTCCAAAGACACAAGTACTATGTCAGAGAACCATAAAGGTTAGATAACCAGAGAGATAGTTTTTTAGTCACTGAGGATGGTGACTCATTATTAGTTAATAATGATGAACCTATGTCCTAAAAATGATGTAAATATCTTAGAAGATTAAAGATAGGAATATGTCAAGAATTTTGAGATGAATTCCATATACCATAACCAAGTTTGGGTTTTTGATGATTCTCTAGTAGATGTAAATCTTGTTGGGTGAAAATTGATATGCAAGAGAAAATAGGACATGAAAGGTGAATTTGGTATATATAAGTCATGATTAGTGGATAAAGGGTTTAAGAAACATCAAGTCATAGAACATGATGAAAATTTTATATTAGTTATGATTAAATACATCAAAATTATACTTTTCATAATAGTTTTTCATGATTATGAGACTTGGAATATGGATATCAAAGCCTCTTTATTTAATTTAATTCTTATTAAATATTTCTATATGAAACAACCATAGGGGTTTGTGAATCCAAGAGATATTAATAAGGTATGTAAGTTTTAGAGATCCATTAATGGATTAAAGAAAGAATACATATCATGGAACATTTGTTTTTATGAATCCATAAGAAAATTTGGTTTCATAAAGAATCAATTTGAGCCCTCTTTCTATAAGAGGTTTAGTGTGAGTATGGTTTCTTTACTAGTAGTATATGTTTATGATGTATTACTAATTGGAAATGAGATTCAAGTCTTATAGTTAGTTAAGATTTAGTGGAACACATACTTCTCCATGTAGAACTTAGGTTAAGCGGCTTATATCCTAGGGATCAAGATCATTCGTGATCGGTATAAGAGGTTCTTTGGACTAAGTTAGAGTACATAAATTGACATGATATTGAAAAGACTCATTACGGAACAACCCAAGAGATTATTTTTGTCAATATCACATGGTATACATATCTCTAATAAAATGTGTCCACAGGCATAAGAGGATAGATAAAGGATGACCAAGATTTTTTATGAAATAGTTATATGATCAGTCACGTATGACTTGTTATGTACCAGGACTGATGTTATGTATGCCTTGATCATAGTAAGAAAATATGAAGCAGAACCAAGATAGAATTATTGGATGGTTTTCAAGACTATCATGAAGTATCTAAGATGTGCTAAGGATATGTTTCTGGTTTATAAAGGATATGAGGAGATAGTCATCAAGGGATATATAGATGCTACTTTCCAGATAGATCAATAGGATCTAAAATCATATTTTGGATATTTTATCACTCTCAATGGAGGAATTGTGTACTGGAATATCTCAAAGAAGTAGGTGGTTATCAACTCTATAGTAGATTCAGTGTATATTACAACTTCTGATGTAGCTAAAGAAGCGGTGTGGGTATAAAACTTTTTCTAGGATATTAATGTTATACATAGTAGTAAATACCCTAAAACAATGTATTATGATAATACTATAGTGGTTTCCCTTCCCAAGGAGTCAAGTTCACATCAATGGATGAAGCATATACTTCATAAATATCACCTCTTGAGGGATTTTTCTCAAAGGGGTGAGGTCACAGTGAGCAGAGTTTCCACAAAGAAAAACATGGAGGACCTATTGACTAAAACCTCATCTCATAAAAAACATGAATATAATGTGATATCTAATGGACTATAAAATCATTAGAAGCTGGTTCAAATCCAGGTGGGATTTAATTGGAGTTTTTTTCCAGAACTAACTACTTAGTACTTCCGGTTACATGTTATTTATGATCTTGAATATTAATTAATATATTATCACATTATGTGCATTATTATGTATTACTTAAATTTGATTATATCCTTAAAATATGTTTTGCATAGAAATTTCATAGCAGTTATATGATATAATGAGAACCCTGAAGCATTATAATGTCATTCTTAAATATATATTCTATGGTTGGATGACATCTATCTGACGAGACATGGACGATGCAAGCTATTAGGTGTAAGAGGGTCATAAGACATTGAGACTTATTCTCATGAGTTTTGACACTCTGTTTCATCGCATGAATGAAAAAGTGACAAAGGGAAATGCCTTAGAAAAAGGATGAGAAATAGATGGAGAATATCAAGATTTGCAAAGGTTCAAAAGGTGGTTCACCTAAGGTATACCAAATCACCAGCGGTGCGCAAGTACTTGTGCACTGCACCACTTGCGCAACTAGTCTTTTTCACCTAGGGCACCATATTTTCTTATAAATAGACCCTTGGGGTCTTCATTTGGATAGAGGAATTTTTCTAAAGGCCAATTACTACTTTAATCACCCTAGTTCTTTTTCCAAGTCCTTTGAAACGTCCAAGGTAGTTTTATAACACCTAAAGAGAGGGAATTCAAGGAGGATAGTGAGACTTAAGTACATTTAGTGTTTAAAATAAACAACACTTGTGATACCAGTTCACCCAACCCCCTTATTTAAGAACACTTGCACGATCTCCCATCTTTAAATAGGAATTTGTGAGCCTCACTCCTAGGAATACCTTTGAAGACCCTTGAAGGCTTAAGCCAAGTCTTTCCCAAGTTTATTCATCTAGGTTGTTCATCACCTAAGGTGCAACCAGTTCTCCCAATCATACTTGTGTGCCACCCACTTGTGTTCCGCCCACTTGCATGCTTCTTCTTGGTTCACCTCGCCTTCCCAGCCTACGCGAGCCTTTCATGGAGACTCCTTTGTAACGACCCGGACTTTTATCAATGGGATTTATCCCTTATTATAGTAATTTTATATAGTATATAGCACATAAAATCACTTAGATACCATAATAAAATATTTATAAATGAGGAATTAAAGAAATAATAAGTGTTTCTAGAAGTTAAGGAACTTATACCGATGAAATAGTAACTTGACCTTAGGAATAGTAATATGACTCTTATGAATAGTAAACCAGACAAATGAATATTAACCTCACCCATTAAAGTATAAATAAAATTTAGGCATCTTATAAGTGAAAATATGATATAATTATACCATAGTATAAATAAGTAAATATTTTAAAAATTATTAATTAAGTGTTGGTATTTTTGTAAGTCATAATTATTTAATTACAATTTTAGGATTAATTTAAAAATTAAAAAGAAAATTTATTTTCATAAAATGTGTTAATAAATTAATATTTTGATTTCTTATTCTTTTAATATAATTTTATAAGACCTTAAGTAATTTTTCTAGAGTGTTATAAATAAGTTTTAACTTTAAAATATGTATTTTCCAAGTAAATGATGATTTTATTTAAAAATTAAATTACTAATATTTAGAAATTTATTTTCATAAAATGGATTTAATTTTTGAATTCTAAATATTAAAAAATTGTTAGGGTGATTTTTTTTGTATTTTTCAAAAATACTTGATTTTTTTTTGAATAGTGAAATATGATAATTTATGATAAAAACTAAATAAATGAATTATTGAGTCATCATTGATGTATATGGATGATGTAATCCCATAATATCAAAATATCCTTCCCCTTTTATTTTATTTAGTCATGGAATCATCATTATTGCTTGTCTTGAGGAAAATTAATAAACTAAGGAATTAAATATTGAGAAAACATCCCTCCCCTCCACTATAAATACCACCCATCACAACCTCATTTCCTCACACCTCTAAAGCTTCAATACTTGTCCAAATTATGACCATACCTATTCCCTAGTCCCTACCCCACATCCAGGAGATCTTGGTCTCCTCAAAAGACCAAGCCTAGGTTCCTTAAGGAGGATCTCAAGAGGAGAATTCAAGAGGTAATTCCTCTCTCTTTTCTTTCAATTTCCTTTCAAATTTCATTTATTTTCTTCTATTATCCTAAACTTATCTTATACAAATATCATGATAACTTAATTGTGTTTTATATACTGGTATTATATCATTTTAATAGAATATTATTCATTAAAATCCTCCCTCTCTCTCTTTTATGAAATTGTCGCCCGTGATGTGTTAATTTACCATCATCGTGGGCGATGCACCTTCATTTTCCTCCAATACCTTCAAGGATGTCAATAAAACAATTAAATGGTTGAAAAAGTATTTTAATATTTATTTTTTAACCATTTTTATATTATTTAACTAACTTATATACATGATACTAAATTATAAAAAAAAACAAGTTCGTTATGATCGAAAACCCGCCCATATTAACCAAAAACGATCATCATTAAATTTCATCTAATGATTCATCCTCATGGTATATAACCAAATTATTTATAAGATAATTTAAAGTTATTTAATATAATTAATAACATATAATAACAATTATGTATATTTATCCTTATTTTAAATGAACTTCTCTTCATTTATACAAATGAACCGGTCATGAAAACTAAGAAAATGAACACTCCTAAACGATGAAATTAAACTCTATAACTCATCCAAAAGACCATAAAAAAACATAATAACACCATAATGAATCATATTCATGTATAAAAGGTTATATAATTGTTAATTATTAAATATAATGTGATTATACAGGATATTAACATGAAGGAATATTTCGGACAAAAGGTAAGGGGAATTCTTGGACCCAACTCTCTTTTTTTGGGTTTTCCTTATTTCACTCCATTATCAGTATGGTTATTCCTTAAAATTTATTTATTAATCATTATATTAAATTTTATGGGATATAAATGTTTTCTACTTGAGTTTATGATAAACACATTGTTTTCCAAAGGAACTCTTCTTTCAAAAAAACACACCTTTTACTTCTCAAGATTGTTTCCACCACTCAAGGTGGATGATTATTTTATCAAGTATGTTATTCCCTATTTCATTTGGGAACCCAAAGTTTATGAATGTATTCTTATGAAATTAAACTCATTCCTTTCCATGGTTTATTATATGTTCAAGATTGATATATGTTGTATGTGGCATGCATGATAATGTAAATGTTGTGATGTGACGGGTGCGCCCGAAATTATATAGTGCAATGTAAATGTTATGATGTGACGGGTGCACTCGGAATTATATAGCACTCCAATAAATTGGGTAATGTGATGACTCTCACAAGTTAAAGTGAAATACGTTTGAACATGATATTATCTTTGTTCACAACTATGTGTGGTATTTGACCACTAAGACATGATGTTTCATTTTTATGCATTGCCACATTTCATGCCTTTATCTAATGTTTCCTCTTATGATTAGGATCCTTTGACTATGTTATAATGATATTGGTTATGCTCACCCAATGTTTTGTTGGTTCAAGTTATTATCTATCCTCTTACTGGGATTTTATCTCACCCATTTTTTATATATATCCTTATTTGACTACTTATACTAAGGAGAACACAAGGGACAATAAGAAGATAGAGACACTACACTAAAATTTGTATTTAGCGGCGGTTTGTTTTTGTTTAGTGGCAGTTTAAACCACCATGAAATCATTCTATGGCAGTTTTGGAAAATCGCCGCTAAATTGTGTGTTGGGAAATAATTAGCGACAGTTTTTTAGCGGCGGTTTAAACCGTCACTAAATCGTTTTTTTATTTTTTATTTTTTTATTTTTTTATATTAGTAATTTATTTATGTATTTATTATTTTCATAATTAATTTATTTTTGTATTTTCATAATTTATTTATTTATTATTACCACGCACATGACCATCTCCATGCACAAGTCTATGTCCATGAACAAGTCCAGGTCAATGTACATGCCCATGTCCATGCACATGCCCATGCCAATGTCCTTGCACATGCCCATGCCCATGTCCATGCACATGCCCATGCCATATATAAAAATTTTTCATTGGGTGAGATTTGAACCCCTTACCTCTTGCTTATTCTCCAAAGACTTTACCACTCCACCAGGCTTTTCATGTGGTTGATAAATCGAATTTAATATACTTATACATATATATATATATATATTAATTGGAAAAACAAGTAATACATAACAAATAGATACAAACTAAATAATTATTAATCAATAATTATTAATCAATAATTATTAAACAATAATGATTAATCAATAATCAATAATTAATAATTAATAATATATAATATATAATATATAACGTATAACATATAATATATAACATATAATATATAACATGTAATATATAACATGTAATATATAACATATAATATATAATACATAATATATAATACATAATATCTAATAGCTAATATATAATACATAATATATTATCTATTATATATTATATATTATATATTATCTATTATCTATTATCTATTATATATTATATAATACATAATATCTAATATATAATATATAATATATAATATATAATATATATAAGTAATGTATAAATAATAACTTAATTAAAAAATAAATTAATATATGATAAATAAATAACAAATTAATAATAAATTAATAAATAATAGATAAATAAATAAATAATAACTAATAAATGATAAATGATAAATGATAAATGATATAAAACATATAACTAATACTAATGTAATACATAATATATAACTAATAAATTATATATTATATGTTATATATTATATATAATATATTATATACCAGAAACGCCGTCAGAGGATAACCCCCTGACCATTTATTAAATAAAAAGAAAAGGACAGTAAACAAGTACCACATGTTGAAAGAGAAAATTACATATCAAAGAAACCATACCCATCGTCACATCCCTGATAAATATCCTCCTCTACAGTAGCTGATTCCCATTCCGAACTCTCATAATGTTTAAGAACCTCCGCATACTTCCTTCGCAGGTTCATTCGTTCCAAGGATAGTAGCTCTGTGTTCCCAACTGATGACCTAGTGGACATCGGCCTTGGTAAGTTGGAGTAGTCCTTCTTCGGCCTTCGACGTGGTTGAGCATTCGTGCTTCCCTGATTTCTGATCATCTTCAGCCCCCCACCCTGAACAATCTCACTATACGAAAGCCTGGTCAAGCCGTTGTCATTCTCCTTGCCACTATCCGAGTAATTCCCCCATCTTCCAGAAATATGAACCTCATGGAATCCATCCTCCCCTCCTCGGCCTTCCTGAGATTGACAATTGGGATCAATCAAGGCCAGACACTTTGGCTACTCTATTGATTCACGACCGTCCAGAGTCCCCGTGTGTTATATATTATGTATTATATATTATATATAATATATTATCTCTTATCTCTTATATATTATATATTATATAACACATAATACATAATATATAATATATAACATATAATATATAACATATAATATATAACATATAATATATAACATATAATATATAACATATAATATATAAGACATGATATATAATACATAATATATAATACCTAATATATAATACATAATATATAATATATTATATATAATATATATAATATATTATGTATAATATATTTTATATATTATCTTTTATATATAATATATTATCTATTATCTATTATCTATTATCTATTATCTATTATATATTATATATCATATAATACATAATAGATAATAGATAATATATAATACATAATATATAATAGATAATAGATAATAGATAATAGATAATAGATAATAGATAATATATAATAGATAATATATAATACATAATATATAATATATAATATATAATATATAATATATAATATATAATATATAACATATAATATATATAAGTAATGTATAAATGATAAATTAATTAAAAAATAATTTAATATATGATAAATAAATAACAAATTAATAAAAAATTAATAAAAAACAAATAAATAAATAAATAAATAATACATACTAAATAGTAAATAATTAATAATTAATAATTAATAATTAATAATTAAAAATTAAAAATTAATAATTAATAATTAATAATAACTAATAATTAATAATTCATCATTAAGAATAAAGAATTTCTAATTTCTAATTTATCTTTAAAAATTTATAAATTATTAATAAATTATTAATAAATATTGAATATTGAATAAATAAATAAATGAATAATAAATGAATAATAAATGAATAATAAATTAATATTTAGTAAATTAATAAATAATAAATAATAAATAATAAATAATTAATAATTAATAATTAATTAATAATTAATTAATAATTAATTAATAATTAATAATTAATAATAACTAATAATTAATAATTGATAATTATAAAATTAATAATTCTTAATTAATAAGTAATATTTTAATTTTAATATTTAATATGAAATATTCAATATTTAAAATTTAATAATTAATTAATATTTAATTAATAAATAATACAAAAATAATCAATAAATAATAAATAAATAATAATTAATAAATGGATAATAAAGTAATAATAAATTAATATTTAGGAAATTAAAAATAAATAATAAATAATAGATAATAAATAATAAATAATATATAATATATAATATATAATATATAATGAATAATGAATAATAAATAAATACATAAATAAATAGATAAATAATTAATTAATTAATAATTAATAATAACTAATAACTAATATCTAATAATTTATAATTAATAATTAATAATTAATAATTAATTAATAAATAATGAATAAATAATAAATAAATAAATAAATAAATAAATAATGAATAATAAACTAATAGTAAATAACTAATAATTAATGAATAAATAAATTAAAAATAAATTAATAATTAATGTGTACATAATAACTAAATAATAAATAAATATATAATATATAATATATAAATAAATATTAATTAATTAATTATTAATTAATTAATATTAAATAAATAAAAATAACAAATAATTAAATAAACCATAAAACGCACCACTTCGGTGGTGGTGCGGTGGTAAAGGAGAGTGGCACATCCACGCTGTTCTTTGGGAGGTTTAGGGTTTGAATCCTGGGAGTCCGCTTTCGGGGCGAGCCTCTCCCCTGGGATCCACCCGCCTTGTCAGGTCGCCCAGTCTCTTCTGGGTGGGAAAAATGAGGTGTAGCCCAATAGCTGACGGATCGCTTGACGGACCATCGTTGTTGGGTTGTCACCCTTCTGGATGCTCTGCCATCTCGGCTGGCAACGGCTCCATCCCCAGCTGGGGCGCTACCTCATGGGAGTGGCCTCTTTGTGGTGGAGGGGGTTTCCATGTGTGGAGGGTTCGAAAAGGCCATACAGGGGAATTCCCTTTTGAAACGAGAAATAAACCATAAAAGGCTAAAAACCTCTGAAACCCCTCAAAACACTAAAATGGCCATAAAATATGATCTAAGACTCCTTTTTCAGTGCTACAGCTAGTAAAATAAAATATCATGAAATGAGCTTCGATATGATATATGGTACAGGCCGAACGGACACCTCGATCGAAAGTTATAACTGTTTGAATTTTAGGAAATCGGTGTTTGTAACTAAAACCTCTATTTTGGAGGCCTTATGGGCCTTTCTGGCAGAATAAAATGGGGTATAATACTCAAAGGGTTGGTACCAAACCTAAGCGGTGTAGAGTTCATCGCAGGCTTCAAATTGATATGTGGTAGAGCCCAAACGGACACCCGGATTAATAGTTATGATCGTTTGAAGTTTGAGTTCAATTTTAGATTTTTGAATTTTGAATATAATTTTTTCCTTCGATTATCATGTGATTTAAATCTCAATTGGTTTTTTCTCATTTGATAAACTTCAATTTGACTGGTTGTGGAGATGAAATAGACTCGGATCAGGAGTTATGGTTATTTGATGTTGAAGTTTGTTCTTCTACTTATTGAAGATTTGCTTTCAGTTTAAAAATATTATTAAATAATAATTATAAATATTAATTAATTGACACATTATAAATATATAAGATTATAAACAATAAACTATATTTTATTATAAATAATAAAAAAATAATAAATAATAAATAAATAATATTTTTTTAAAAAAATCATAAATTTTTTTCTTAAATTTTGCGTCAGTTTTCAAAAAACTTATGCTATTTTGCGGTGGTTTTTTTAAAAAATCGCTGTTAAAAAATAAATTTTTTTTAGAAGATATTTAAAAAAACTTTAAAAAAATTAAAAAAAAGTTAATGGCGGTTTTTTCGCGGAGGTTTTTAAAAATGTCGCTAAAACACTGTTTTCTTGTAGTGAGAAGAATGAATTGAATAAATTTTTATATTTTATGCTGTAAAATTTATGAATGGTCCTAATTTTCCCAAGACACTAAACCTTTGGATCCTTAATGTGTAATTTTTTTATGTTGTTTATATTTAAAATTATGTAATAGTAATGTAATAAAAAGCAGGGTCGCTATAGTTGGTATCAAAGGACGATTTAATTAATTTGGGAATTAGGATTAGAGAACCTTAGTGAAAATCCTTAGTATAAGACTAAGTATATGTAAGAACACAAGACGGTTTTCTAAACATAGGAATTCCATAAGATATTATTTTATTGTTAATTGTACAAAGGATTAAATTATTTATTCCTGAATGGTTGATTTATGTTTTGTTCTAACCTTTTCTATTTTAGAAAATGGTGGGAACCAGGAGAAACCATGCCAACAACCTGTGTGAGGGACAATGCAGTGAATGCCCAAACGACATCCCCAATCCTTTGGGAGGTGGAGTTCAAAACTTCATGGTGATGATTACCCAACTATCCCGGGTTATGAACAATAACCTGAATAATGTGGAACTTCCTCCTTTACCTAAGAGGGAGAAATTGGCTATCGAGTGTTTTATACGGCAACAACCACCGATGTTTAGTGGGTCTTTTGATCCACTGGTTACAGAATAGTGGGTTAACTCAATGGAGAAGATCTTTTCTATAATTCACGATTATGATATGGAGATGGTGACTTTGGCTATTTATCTTCTAGATGGAGAGGCTGACCAATGGTGGGCATTGATTAAGAACACCAAGCTGAGGGAAGAAATTGAAGAGATGGTGTGGGAAGACTTTAAGACAATGTTTCTTAATAAGTATTTCCCTCTAACTCTTTGTAAAAATATAGAGAGAGAATTCAAATAACTCAATCAAAAGGAAGGATAATCTTTCACGGCCTTTGAATCAAATTTCACAAGTCTTTCAAGGTATGCTTCAAGTTTTGTTATCAACAATGATAGAAAAATTGATAGATTCTTTAGTGGATTAAAACAACACCTTCGAAAGGTTCTTGAAATTAGAGACTTTGGGAGTTATGAAGAATTTGTTTGATGTGCTCTCAAATTAGAGATGGAGTTTGGAGAATGGTCCCATGGTTATGGTGATAATAAATGAAAGATAGAGTTTCAAGTTAGAGGATCTATTAAGAAAGGTGGAAAGAAAACTCAACCACCCACATGTCAAAAATGTGGGAAGAAGCATCATGGTAACTGCCTAAAAGGGGTAGGGAAATGATTTAAGTGTGGGAGAGAAGGCCACCATGCTCATGAATATCTAAAAGACATGAGAAGGTAGGATAATGTGGCAGAGGAAAGGAGAGCACCACCCATAGTCCAATTCTAAAAATGTAGGGATAAAGGGGACTATACAAGCCAATGCACTAAACCTCGAGTCCTTAAGGGAAATTAGTGTCATCATTACCAAATCCAAAGGAGAAAGGGAAGGCTTATGTAATTACTACTGCTCAAGTGGAGAAAGAAAATGAAGTTGTACAAGGTACACTTCCTATTCACTCAAGAATGGAAAAAAGTCTTATTTTATTCTGGTTCTATGCATCCTTAATCTAGAACTATTGAATCGAAGCCCTGAAACCTTGAAGTAGAGATATCCGTAAAAACACCTAGTGGTGAAATCATTGCCACCCAAGTGTTGGACACTTCACCTATTGGTGTATGTGGGAATATTCTTCCAAAAAAATATCATGATACTTCCCTTGGTGGAATTTGATGATATATTGGGGATGGATTGTCTCTCTTTATATAGAGAACATATAAACTGTCAGGAAAAGGAAATATCTTTTCATATTTAAAACCACCCCATGCTCCTCTACAAATGAAAGGAAGATCATGAATCTCCTTTGAAAAATCCTTAAACTATGTGGGTGTTGCTTCCCTATGAAGAATCATACCTCACTCAAATGGTTGATTCAAAGGAAGTTATCCGCCTAGGGGAAATTCCCATCACGAGGGAATATAGTGATTTATTTCCTAGAGAGTTACCCAGACTACCTTCAGATCATGAGGTGGAGTTCTCAATAGAACTCATACCCAGAACTACTCCTATCTCAAAGTGTCCCTATAGGATGGATCTTATAAAACTGGAGGAGTTAAAGAAGCAACTACAAGATCATTTGGATAAAGGGTTCATACGACCTAGTGCATCACCATAGGGTGCACCAGTGATCTTTTTCAAGAAGAAGGATGGAACAATGTGGTTGTGTATCGATTATTAAGAACTAAACAAGATCACTATAATGAAAAAGTATATTCTTCTGAGGATTGATGACTTGTTTGATTAGTTGATAGGAGATAAATACTTCTCAAAGGTGGATCTCTATTCTAGGTATCATCAGATAAAGGTGAAGAGGGAAGATATTTAGAAGACTACCATTCATACAAGGTATGGGCACTATGAGTTTTTAGTGATGCCCTTCTAAAATACTAATTCCCCTACAATCTTAATTGATTTGATGAATATAGTCTTTAGACATTACCTAGACAAATTTGTGGTGGTGTTTATTGATGACATTCTCATCTAATCCAAGTAGAAGGAGGAACATGAAGAATATCTAAGACTTGTGTTGGCGATATTGAGGAAGGAGAAGTTGTACACCAAGTTTAAAAAGTGTGACTTTTAGATGTAGTAAGTCAAATTCTTTGGACATGTGATCACAAGTGAGGGAATTTCTATAGACCCTTCAAAAACCAAAGTAATTAAGGAATGGACCATACCCTCTAGTGTCATATAAATCTATATATTTCATGTCTTATCAATGTACTATCGATGTTTTGTGAGGAATTTCTCACAATTTTCAAGCCTACTAAGTTAACAAGGAAAGGGGTGAAGTATGTCTGGACAAAAAAAATATGATGAAATATTCAATGAGCTAAAGAAAAGGCTAATCACTGCATTTGTACTCACATTACCTAAAAGTGGGGAAATTTTTTTGATATATAGTGATTCTTCAAAGAAATAATTGGGTTGTGTACACATGAAAAATGATAATTTGATAGCCTACACATCACAGCAGTTGAAGATTCATGAGAAAAACTATCTGATGCATGATTTGGAGCTAACAGCTATGATTTTTTCCTTGAAAATCTGGAGGCACTACCTATATAGTGAGAAGTGTGACATATATAATGATCATAAAATCATAAAGTATATATTCAGACAATTGGGTATGAACATGCATCAAAGGAGATGGTTATAGATAATCAAGGACTATGATTACTCTATTCACTATTATCTTGGCAATATAAACATGGTATATGATGCTCTAAGAAGAAAATAACATGCTACTCTATCCATGTTGCATATTGAGAAAGACCCTATCTTCATGGATATTAAAAGGATGGATTTGGAAATCATAATAGTAGGGAATAAATCCTACCTTTCCCAAATAATTGTCCAATCATCTATCCAATAGAAGATTAAGGAGGCACAAAGGGATGATACAAAATTGTAAAAGAGGGTGAATGCAGTAAAGGAAGGGAAGCTGCAAGAGTTCCATATCAATGATGATGGTGTAATTAAGTTTGGAATAGGGATTAGTGTACCTTCATCACCTAGGATAAAGAGGGAGCAAATGGACAATGCACATAGCTCAACTTTCTCAATCCACCCTGGTATCACCAATATGTATTGTGATATCCAAGAACACTTCTGGTGGGATAACATGAAGAAGGAGATTGTGGAATATATATAAAGGTGATTGATATTTTAGCAAGTTAAATTAGAGTGACAAAAGTCCAAAGGGATGGTACAACCATTGTCTATAACCATATGGAAATGGGAGAATGTCAACATGGACTTTATCACGGGTCTCCCAAAGACATCCAAAGGAAATAATGCAATATGGGTTGTGGTGGACCGACTCACCAAGACTGGTCACTTTATCACTATTCGAGAAGATCTCTCACTTGAACAACTTGCTAAGATATGTGTGAAGTGGTGAGACTATATAGGGTTCCACTCTTGATTGTCTCTTATCGTGATCCCAGGTTCACATATAAATTCTGGAGGAGTCTTCAACATTCCCTGAGTATTGAATTGAATTTTAGCATGGCCTATCACCCCCAAACTGATGACCAATCTGAAATAACTATTTAGATACTTGAAGATATGATAAGATCCTTCTATAGAATTCAAAGGTTGATAGGATCAGCATCTTCCATTGGTTGAGTTCTCATACAACAATAGCTTCTATTAAAGTATTCAAATGTCTCTATATGAAGCTTTGTATGGAAAGCAATGTAGAACTCGAACCTGTTAGGAATAAGTTGGTGAAATAAAGCTCCTTAGACCTGATCTTGTACAAGAGATGACAGAGAAGGTTCAAGCCATCCGAAAACATATCAAAGCTCCTCAGAGTCAGAAAAAGAGCTATGCTGACAACTGTCAAAGGAACTTGGAGTTCAACATTGGAGATAAATTCTTTCTTCAAATATCTTTATGGAAGAGAGTAAATTGGTTTGGAAATAAAGGGAAGCTAATCCCAAGGTACATTGGCCCCTTTGAAATCCTTGATCACATAGGATCTGTGGCTTATTAGCTTGAACTTCCACCGAATATGGCTCAAGTTCATGACGTGTTTCATGTATCACTCTTAAGGAAGTACATACCAGATCCCTCACATGTACTAAACTCAAAGGTGGTATAGCTAGAAGATGATTTCTCTTATGAGAAGCATCTGGTAAAGATTCTGGACCTGAGAGGTAAGGTTCTATGCAAAAAGACAACACACCTTGTCAAAGTTTTATAGAGTAACCATAAGTATGAAGAAACAACTTGGGAACCAGAGGAGGCGATGAAGGAGAAGTACCCTCACCTGTTTTTGTGAAATGAAATTTTGAGGGAGAAATTTCAAAAGGGGAGAAGAATGTAATGACCCAAACTTTTAACAATGGAATTTCTCCCTTCTTATAGTAATTTCAGATAGTTTAAAGCGGATAAAATCACTTAGAGACCATAATAAAAACTTTATAAATGAGGAATTAGTGAAATAAGAAGTGTTTTTTGAAGTTAAGGAACCTATACCGATGAAAAAATAACTTGATATTAGGAATAGTAATATGTACTTTATGAATAGTAAACCATAAAAATGAATATTAACCTCACCCATTAAATTATAAATAAAATTTAGGCATCTTATAAGTGAAAATATGATATAATTATATCATAGTATAAATAAGTAAATATTTTAAAAATTATTAATTAAGTGTTGGTATTTTTGCCAGTCATAATTATTTAATTAAAATTTTATGATTAATTTAACAATTTAAAAGAAAATTTATTTTCATAAAATGTGTTCATAAATTAATATTTTTATGACTTATGGTTTTAAGATAATTTTATGAGACCTTAAGTAATTTTTCTAAAGTGTTATAAAATCAGTTTTAATTTTAAAATCTGTATTTTCCAAGTAAATGATGATTTTATTTAAAAATTAAATTACTCATATTTAGAAAATTATTTTCATAAAATGGATTTCATTTTTTAAATCTACATGTTAAAAAATGGTTAGGGTGAATTTTTGGGATTTTTCTAAACTACTTGAATTTTTGGTGAATAGTGAAATATGATAATTTACGATAAAAACTAAATAAATGAATTATTGAGTCATCAATGATGTAATACAATAATCTATAATTTTCATTCCCCTTTTACTTTATTTATTCATGGAATAGTCACTATTTCTTGTCTTGAGGGAAATTAACAAACTAATGAATTAAATATTGAGAAAACACCCCTCCCCTCCACTATAAATACTACCCCTCACATCCTCATTTACTCACACCTCTCAAGCTTAAATAATTGTCCAAATTCTACCCAAACCTATTCTCTAGTCCATCTCCCATGTCTATTAAATCTTTGTATCGTCAAAAGACCAAGTGTAGGTTACTTAAGGAGGATCTCAAGAGGAGAATCTAGAGGTAATTCCACTCTCTTTTTTCTTTCAATTTCCTTTCAAATTTGATTTATTTTCTTCTCTTATACTCAACTTATATTATCCAAATTTCATGATAACTCTATTATTTTTTATATAATGGTATTATATCATGTTAATTAAAGATTATTCATTAAAATCTCCCCTCTCTCTCTTTTATGAAATCGTCACCCACGATGTGTTAATTTACCATCATCATGGGCGATGCACCTTCATTTTCCTCCAATACCTTCAAGTATTTCAATAAAACCATTAAATTATTGAAAATATATTTTAATATGTATGTTTTAACCCTTTTTATATTCTTTAACTAACTTATATACATGATACTAAATGATAAAACAAAAAAAGTTTGTTGTGATTAAAAAACTGCCCAAATTAACCAAAACTGATCATCATTAAATTTTATATAATGATTAATCCTCGTGGTATATAACCAAATTATTTATAATATCACTTAAAGATCTATAATATAATTAATAAAATATAATAAAAATTATTTATGTTATCCACATTTTAAATGAACTTCTATTCATGTATACAAATGAACTGATCATGAAAACTAAGAAAACGAACACTCCTCAATGATAAAATTAAACTCTATAACTTATCTAAAGGCCCATAAAAGAACATAATAACACCATAATGAATAATATTCATGTATAAAAGGTTCTGTAATTTTTAATTAATGAATATAATGTGATTGTATGGGATATTAACATGAAGGAAGATTTCGGACAAAAGGTAAGGGGAATTCTTGAATCCAAATCTATTTCTTTGGGTTTTCCCTATTTCACTCCATTATCAGTATGTTTTTTCCTTAAAAATAATTTATTCATCATTATATTACCTTTTTCTTAGATATAAATGTTTTCTACTTTATTTTATGACAAACACATTATTTTCCAAAAGAAATCTTCTTTAAAAAAACACATCATTTACTTCTCAAGATTGTTTACATCACTCAAGGTGGATGATTATTATATCAATTATGTTATTCCCTATTTCATTTGGGAACACAAAGCTTATAAATTTATGTTTATGAAATGAAAAACATTCCTTTCCATGGGTTATTATATTTTCAATATTGATATATGTTTAATATTGAATGCATAATAAAGTAAATGTTGTGATGTGACGAGTGTTCCCGGAATTATATAGCACTTAAATTCATTGGTTAATGTGATGAATATAATGAGTTAAAGTGAAATATGAATGAAAATGATGCTAGATTTGTTCACAACTATGTGTGGTAGTTGACCACTAAGACATGATGTTTCATTTTTATGCATTTCCACATTTCATGCCTTTATCTAATGTTTCCCATCATGATTATGATCCTTTGAATGTGTTATAATGATATTGATTATTACCACCCCATGTTTTATTGTTTCAATTTCTTATATATCCTATTATTGGAATTTTTGAGGACCATTTTTTGATGTATATCCTTAGGTGACTACTTTTAATAAGGAAAACACAAGGGATAATAAGAAGCTAGAGAAGAAGAAATTAAATAAATGCTTATGTTTTATGTTTTAAAAGTTATGTATGGTTATAATTTTCCAAAGAAACTAAACCTTTGAATCATTAGTGTGTAATGTTTTTATATTTTTTATCTTTAAAATTATGTAATAGTAATGTAAGAAAAATCAAGTTCGCTATATCCTTCAAATCCATTCATAGAAAAGATTCTCCTTTACTATCTCCCTTGTATGAAAGGGGTTATTTTGAAACATTCACCAAGACCTCCTGATTTACAAAACCTTAGAGAAAGTCACATCAGCATGTCTCCCATTTGGGTTTGTGTTTCTATAGTCAAAGTTTTACCACACTTTTCCTTCCATAGGGTTAGGATCCTTAGAATGTTTATAGGTTTGTATATCTACGGTCACATGGACCCTTACCCCAGGGATAGTGTTGAGCAGTTCCTGGTCTTGGATTCTGGGAATAGGAATATATCCTCCCCTTCTTATCTCTAAGACCTGGAGCCTCTGGTTCCTAGTAGGGAGGATAAGGATCACACTTTCTTTTCCCTTTTCCAAAATAAAATCCTCCCTCCTATCCCAGGACCAATAGAAGGGCAACCATCTTGGTGTAATCCCTTGTCCTTTCATGTAGGATGTTGTAGTATTTCTTCTCTCTATATAATTCACCTTCATTCCCAACTTAAATTGGAAACATGTTCAATGTAAATTGAAGAGAGGAAAGTTTCATAGCCACATCCTCTTCCACCATAGTCATGACCTCTTCCATCATAGCTCGAGCCTCTTCTTCCAGTGAAGGAGGAAAAGTGTGTGTGGTTTGTTGAATCATTCACATACTCTTGTTTCTCACATTGAGCATGAATCACGTGGGATTATAGGTTATTAATGATCACAACATCCACCCAATCCATCATAAGTACTAAACTAAGAGAACTTTTATTCCTATTAGTCGGGATACATAGGAATCCCACTCAGGGCCTGAGATCAATGGGAATCCTCCTTACGAATAAGCCCTAATCATAATTCCCTTAATCTGGGCATCCCTATTAAGAGTAATACCCAAATTAATCCCCCATAAAACTCCATGATTTAATACATCTCTCATGGAACCTATTACAAGGGAATACTCTTCAGGAGTAAGCTTCATCCTATTTCTCTCAAAGGTCCATACTCCCCTATGAGACTTACCGAACTACGTGGGCTTTGAGTCCCATTCAAATGGGATATATAAAAAGCCTCCCTGAGGTTCAAACCCAACATCCCAAATCAACCATGTTCTCTCTGGGTCATATTCCCAGTAGGGTGTAATCTAACTTGGAAAATCATATCCTTTCCAGGTTCCTTAGGTTGCTTCAGTATAAGTCCTGCACCAAACTTTGACTAGGCATCTTCCGGCTAGATGTCCTTGCCACATGGCATTAAACTGTATGGTTGGTTCCTTATCACATGACCTTAAAAGATATGATGTGTCACATTAAACTTCACTGAACTACGTGGGTTCTGATTCCTTTCACCAGGATACGTAGGTAGTTCATCTATGGGTTTGATCCCAACATCAAAACAACTTCCATATCCCTGGATGACGATAAATTCCAGAGTGACATTTGTCTACCTAGATGACCATAAACTCCAGAGTGCCCCATTGAGTGGCTTAAAAACCATCACCATCATGATAACAACCAAATAATCTCTAAGTATTACATAATAGGATACCATCAATGTAAAACTCCAGATACACACAGATATCTCCATTGATGAGGAACCTCGAATACATACAGATGATTCTGAATTCCACACATGCTAATAATTAATTTCTAATATTGGGATAAAACACATAATACTTTGAAATTAATGAAGTATTCATGAACATATCTTAAATATATAAGAGATTCCTAGAGTAGGCAATAATTCCCCCCAACATGGTGTGATGAGCCCGAACTCCCATCCTCTCAACCAATGTAGGTTCTTAAGTATCGTAGGTCAAAAAACCTAATAAACATATACCTTTAGAAAGTAGGTCCTTTTAGATACAGAACTGTTGGGTGTTTTTAGTTCTATAAACAAATACTTGAAAGGGGGGTTATCAAAAATCAATAAAAATGAAGGCCTTCAGGCCATTCAGACACCCATGAATGCTCCAGCTGCTGCTCGGGATGGATCCTCATCTACGCAAAGGATTCCATCATCAACTCGGTGTCTTCAAAATTGGGTCTCTAATGCACTGGTTTGAGAGTATCATCAACATAATACCATTCCAACCTTGGAGGATTACCAACAGGCCCTCCTGATCAAGAATAACCCTCGATCGTCCATTCAACGGTGATCGATGGTCCAGAAGTAGATGGTTCCAACCACCATCTTCAACCATTTTGGAAGCTTATACCTGGAATAAAATCACCAATACCTACCATATTCTAGGAAGTTCAACCAAGAGTCCACCTATAGCATCGTCCTGAAGACACAGGGGTCCTTCCCAAGGGCGCTTTCCAACAACTGTCATTGCCAGCACCGTGCGGCAGTAAACCCTCAACATGATGAGGGTATTTCCTTTGGTTGTTCGACCTAGGTCTCTCAAACCTAGGAACACAAGATGCCCATCAAGGAAAAAAACTGGATAACAGGGAGCTGGATCCTACCTTTTCCCTCTCCAAAGAAGCCCACCAACCCAGTTTGGTGGAAAAGAATGATCAGGAATATACACTCATTAATTTTCAATCATCCAACTAGAAAACTCACCTAGTGGCATTCAATGAATCCCACCATTCTAATCTAGTGGAGTACCATAAGCAGGAACATACACTAGCCTACACCTATACAGCTATCCAGCAGACTCATATGGTGGCATTCAAAGAAGCTCGCCAACCAAATACGATGGAAACCTACAAGAAAGAACATACACTTTCCTACACCCATCAAGTCTGTCAACAGCCTTGTTTGGAAGCATTTGGAGAATTCAGTCGAAAATCCCCAATGACAAACAGAGGGTAGACTCAACTCTCCACCCCAACACACATGTACTGTCAGTATCCATTGACAGGAAAGGGAGTACAGCAGCAGGTACATACCCCTACTCCAGACACAAAATGAACGTATATTCCCATTCTGGTTGCTGAAGTCCCCAAGAACATCTTGGCAATGGTGAAAGGCCAGACACAAATTCCTGCTCATATCCTAGAGGCTTTATAATATATTATCATGGTAGAAATAGTAGTACATGAGGGACAGAAGCATAACTTTGTCCTCAAAAATAGGGTGTCTCATCAACATGTCACCCCAGAGAAGATACATACCTTAGTTCCCATCCAGGAGGGTTATGGGGAATACTCCCCCATATCATATGGACAACCGGATCGGGAACATGCACTCGTTCCAATTGGAGATAATCGGTTTATTCTGACATCCACTCAAAGGCAGACACATACACCTACCCATGATAACTAATTTTCTCAACAAGTGGACCTAACTATGTGTAAGAAGGCATCTAAAAAGGTATTATCAATCATAGTTGTAAAATCAAGATCTAATTTGTGATGTGTATCCACTCAATGCTAGAGTTCTTGAACCCCTTAGAAATTTATCTGTCACAGCTCAAGATCTTACCCTCCCATTACCATATTATGGGAGCAATAGCAGTAACTTTGAAGGTCCTTGTCAGAAAATTCCTCATGAAGTCTTGATTTATGAAAATTCAGTCAATATTGAGGTCATATCTCTTGATGAGTGTCACAGTAATCCTCTATGTGTATAGGAGACCAAAAAAAGAGGTTCTACCCCTTACTGTAACCCACTATGATGGTCCTTCCCATGATGGAATTCACTGTGAAATTTCTCTCTATAGTAGTGATTCGTATTGTAAATAGAATTATCCAACTAACAATGTAGTGATGAGAAATCCCTCTTATCTTGTGCCACTTGAAAATATAGGGCTATTCATGTCTATTTTCTTATCACTGGTGGGTGAAATTCTTTCTCAACTGGAACACATCCCAAGGCGACGGTCATTCTCCAAACCACCCTTGGGTTATTTATCTTCTAATATATCAAAGGAAATCTCTACTGATCTTGATAATTCTAATACAGTGGTAGTAAAATGATGACTTTGGTCTGATAAAGTAGAGAAACGTCTATAAAAAGATGAAGAGTATATGTTGAACATGAGGAAACAACTGGAAAAGGATAAAATACTAGTCATGTTCTGGCCTTTTTTCACCTCTTAATCCAACATTCCATAGATGTTAGTAGAAGATCATACTCATGATATTATCCTCAACATATGGAAGACTCTTCGTCATTTAAAAGCCAAAGTGTTGCACATGAGCCTCAGCCCAGTTGGTGAGGTATCCTTAAGTGCATCCACAAGACCCAGGTTCAAAACCAGGTATAGGCATATTTCCAGGGGGTACTGTAGCAGTACTGTAGCAGGTACTGCAGCAGGTACTGTAGTAGTTCTATAGTAGAACTGTACACTATATAGGTATTGTAGAAAAACTGTACACTATACAGGTTCTATAGCAGAACTGAACACTGTACAGGTACTGTAGAAAAGTTGTACACTATGCGAGTACTGTAGTAGGAACTGTAGTAGTTGATGTAGCAGGTATTGTTCGATATTTTAGCAGCTAGAAATATTCACCTTGGGCAACTAGTTTGGGCTTGGAGTCCTTAAGGCTTTCAGGTCACCCAGGCCTTTGGGTCAGTAGGGATTTCAGGCCACCTTTAAGGACTTCAGGCCACATGCAGTTTCCTCAAACAGACTACAAAAAAAGAGCATCCCCAGAAGAGGATTTAGAGCAGGTGCACTCACCAGAGAAAAGCCGAATAGATTTTTCAGAATGAGAGAGTATGGCTATGCCATCAGGACTAGTATGTTCTTACACAGGAATCCTATCCAGACATCCATGCGAAGGTGGAGAGTTATTATCATGATGCAGATGCTAGGGAGAGGAAATTCTTTGTAGATAGTCTGGTTGAATTCCCTAAGACCTTCAGGTCATGTATCTCCTAAGCCTATGGGCCATGTAATATCTGAGCCTACGGGCCTTGTAAGGGTTCCCCATCATCCCTTGAAAAGGGGGTAATCAAAAATCAATAAAAATAAAGGCCTTCGGTCCATTCGGTCAAAATCCAAAGTGTTACCATATAATGAATATCAAAGTCATGTTAAGATAATAGAAGTGTTGCAACACCAAATTGACTTGGCATATCTCTTAGCTTCCTGAAATCCAAAAATCTATAATAAACAGGGATCCCTTCAACGTGAATGCCTCAATGCATTAATGAGGTTGCGACAATTGATCACAAATACCCCACCTGGTGTTCATATCAAAGGATGGGGTGAACATGGAGAATTTCATTTCACTACGCTCTAAATCCAAAAAACCTCACCAAAAGTGGTCTCATGCAATGTTATTTCCCCAAGTTGAATACAAAAAACAAATTCTATTCGTGACCTAATGGATTCTCAACCAGAACAATCCTCGACCGGTTTTCACCAAATTTAGGCCCAAAGAGAGAAATATATTGATATACTTTTGCATAAAAAATCTAATAACATCAAGAAGGACTCCCTCTTAGAAGATGTCAACCAACAGATTATGAAAATTTCTGAAATAGAACAATAGTCTTCTGAAGTAGGAGATTTAAGTGAGTGCCAGATAATGCACCCGACCAACATTCAGACAATAATTTTTAAAATAAAAAGGGCAGCTATGTTGATATCATCCATATAAATTCAAGAGACACCCTAGCCCAAAGGGATGGGGACTTTTTTAACCCAACCCTCAAGGTCAACAAAAAGAACCTGAAGGTTTGAGAAAGAAGAACATGAACAGCCCTAGCCCGTAGGGATGGGAGATTTTTCACATTCACAATACCCTCCTCAGCAAAATTCAGTTTTCTCCCAATTAGGGAAGAATCCAAAAAATAAATGCACAACTGAACTTTCCATGGATTCCCTTTAGGTTAATTTCTACCAAATAGTTCCTGGGGAACCAAAAAATATGAGGACAAAGTCTTGTGGAGGGTGCAGAAGAAGGAGATTTCACAAAGATTCTGATAGAATTTCAGTAATGCATTATGCGTTGGTGAATTTTATCAATTCCATCATTGAAGATCCCACAAAAAATGAATCCAGTTTAGGGGATTCATAGGATGAATTTATTTTTCATAATATGGTCCACACCAAAGAAAATGAAGGAGGTGTGCATACCCAAAATTAAAGGCTTGCCCAAAATTTAGGTATCCCCTCGAATAATCAACTTCCACCTCTACAAAAGTTACCTAATAAGGGAAAAGGTAAAGGTCATACCATGTATCACCTTTCCCCCAAATACGGTAAATCCCTTTATCTTGAGGAAAGATTTGTTTAGAAAGAGGAGGATATGAAGGAGTTGAGAAAACTCAATGTAGAGTTACTCTAATGCATCATTCTAACTAGATATGTTCCAAAAAAAGATCTTTATCCTAAAATTACAATAAGAGAACCTCAAAAAAAGAGGGTTTGTTTTAATTAATGATTTGGATAATGAATTCCCTCCATTGCAAGTACAACCAGAGAAGGGTCAGGCATATCCTTACAGGCCTATCCCCCTGAGTTATCCAAGACAAATACCAGCAGCACCACCACCTATGATCTGACAAGTCGATTCACCTATTTAGGTTCCATCTACCGTACTTGTTCATGTTTGAACTCATCCATATATTCCTTGAATTATTATGAACACCATTGAGTTTATAACAACTTTATTGGAAGCTATTAAAGGATGGTGTGTAGCGGTTCAATCAGAAAAGAAAGCTTATCCCAATTGGGTAGATCCAACTCCTCCTCCAAAAAACTTTGGGAATCCTATATTTCCAATCTTCAATGGATCAGGAGATCCAAATAAGCACTTGAAACATTTCATCTCTAACTGTGATCCAATGATGGGGACCCATGAGTAACAGGAAGTAGTGAAACTCAGATGCTTCGTACAATTAGTGTAGGGACCAGCCTTTGTATGGTACACAAGCTTACAGTCTCAATAAAACACTGTATGGTAAGATCTCCTTTAGAAGTTCCTTTTCCATTTCATCTCAACACTATAGAATAAAATAGTCTTTTATCTCACAAAATACAAGAAAAGGGAGAATAAAATAGTTTTAGATTTCATTTATCTATGGAAAGGATTAACATACTCTTTGAATATACCACTTCCTTAAGAAGAGTTTCTACCCATTTATGTATAAAATATCTATAATGATTTTCACACACCATTAATCCCTTTCAAATACATAGTTGTGTTTCAAGGTCTAGCCTTGATTTCTTAATAGGTGTAAAACTCCATAGTAGAGACTAGATCCAAATCTTGAGTAATCCAATAAGCTCCAGGAAGAAGAATAGGAAAATTAAAATCTTCTACAATTACACTTAAGTAGGCCCCTATATCCGCTCATACTTCAAATCTCTCACCATATCATAGGGCTCCACCTCCAAAGCATCATCAACAATGACCACCTCATCAAGATGATCAAAAAGATCAATGGTGTAGATAGTTTGAGGAATTGAAAAACAAGTTCTATTCTTTTCTAAATGACCAAGTCCCTAGCTACTTCATCTCAACTTTGGAAAACAACATAGTTCAATTGCCAAGTCCAAAAAAATCTAACAAAGAAGGAGATGAGGACCTCCCAAACTATTTCCCCTTCTATCAGATGTTGGGACACCCCATCCAGGAGTGTTTTTTTAAGGACCTCCTACAAAATATGGTAGAATCTGGGCAATTGAAGCTAAAAAATTCACCAACCCAAGTAGCATGTGTTACTGCTACCAATCTAGAGGAAGAAGGCGAATGGCAAGTGGTCAAAAGTAATAATTCTTAGAAAATAAATGATTATATGATCTAAAATTAATCAACTGAACTCATGCCATTCTATGAACATAGTTGAAACAGAAGACTATGTCTCTTACTGCTTATGTTACAGAAAAGTCGTCTTCATCAAAATCCCAGTCCTCTGAAGGTCAATCCTCAAAGAAGCAACATGGCAGTAAGAATAAGTAGAAAATGGAAGAATATGATCTTCTGTCAAGGATAAATTTGTCCTTGAACTTGGAGGATTTCATTTTGACCATCTCAAAAACATGGGCACCGCCCCTCCAAATGGCACAACAATAATCAACTGGTTTGGCGTAATCTTCATCAGATGAAGAGTTGATCTTCAGATCTATTAACAATATTCACTTAATGGGTCCCTATAAAAATTATGATTTTGATTATGAACCTAAGTTCCCTGCACTTGATTGGGGAATTGTAGGATGAGTTCATCACGTTCAACGATACAGGGGAATACATGTTCATGCAATAAGACACTAATCCAACCACACCCTTGCTCAAACTATTTATGCAGTAGAAACTCATGGGAGATCCCTCTAGTGGGTTTAGTAGGAAAATAGAATTATCCCAAAAATGATAGGGTCTTACCTAACATGATCATCCTGGAAGACTGGTTAGAAGCTATGCCACCACCTCCTTAGTGAGTGGGAAAACCTATCTGGCCTAATTCACTAAGATTATAAGTACTTCTTGCTTCTTCTCCAAAATAGGGTCCATCCACATCAGGAACATCATATTCCAAGCCACCTGTAAAATAGCATCTCCATGCTAGAAAATGCATACCTCTCGATCAAAAGTATGATGTGTTAAAGAAACTGGACCAAGTACTAACCAAGTTATTGATCCTGGATGCCATGGGTTTATCAAAGAATCTCTAGGAAGCACTCATTGAGGCTTTGTCAAACCCTCAAGAGTTTGAAGTCGAGGTTGTTTTCATAGAGGTTTATTATATAGAGAATGACCCAGTAGAATTCCATGTAGTCATATCTTTCACAAATCAGGATGAGGATGTTGTTGTATAAGGACATATCATGCCCCTGTACCTATCTAGCAAGATTTATGACACTAACATCCGACGAGCCTTCATTGATAATGGCTCGAGAGTAAAACTCATTCCCATTCAGACACTTTGTAGATTAGGTATCACTGAATCCCACTTGTCTCCCTCCACTTTGATGTTACAAGGTTATGATAAGAATGAGAAAGAACCACTCGGTGAGATTACGCTCAGAACTTGGTTTGGGGATCTCATATCTGATTCAGAGTTCATTGTTTTCTAGAAAGACACAACTTTCAATGTTCTTCTCAGAAAACCTTGGCTACATCAGCATGTGGCCATTCCTTCATTGTACCATCGATGTCTTGAATATTGCGTCAATGGTAAAATTGGTACATTTCATGGTGATAATTCCCCATTCAAAACTTGTGAATATTAGTACATTGACATGTAGTTCTATCATAGAAGGGGAAAACAGTCCATTGAAAATGATGTTACTAGAATCAATGCTCTGAATGGTTTGGAAAAGATCCCAGCTAACCCATTCAAGCATCCCAGTATAGATTATGTGCTTCCCATTAATCAAATTTAAAGTGTGGCCTAAATCTAATCACTCGATCAATGGATTTCATAATTTCGTTCATGGAAACTGAACCTAAAAACACAAGAGAAATCATTAACTCACTAAGCAATGATCAAAGCCTAAACGGAGATGTATTAATTCTATCAACCGAGCTTCAGTAAGTCTCTACTTCATCATCTAGGCTAGAATAAGTTTTTTCACTCATGAAAAAAGATAGGGATTTCAATTCTCATCACATCATCTTCCCTTTAGATCTTTAAAAGGACCCTTCGTCATCATTTGGTCTAGAGATGGTTGCCTCATCTTCGGGATATCCAAACGCTGACTCCTCCCCTAGATCTGAAAGTCTTGCTTCATCACCTACCCTCCAAGTAGAGGAATAATAAGTAACACATGAAGAAGATGAAGAATATGAAGACCTCAAAGATTCCCCTACAGCATTTGAGGAAGGCATCTCCACCACTGTGGATGAACTTAGATAAATAAAACTAGGTATAGAGGAAGATCCATGCCCCGCTATGATTAGTACGGCCATGACTCCTGAAGAGAAAGAGTTGTATAATTCCTTTCTAAAGAAACACCATGATGTTTTTTCCTAGAATTAAATAGAGATTCTAGGCCTTGACCCCAAGGTGTCCACCCATCATTTGGGTTTTCTAAAAGATCATTGGAGATACAAGCAAGCATCTAGGAGGACACACCTGACTCACACCTCAAAAATTGAGGTTGAAGTCAACAAGATTATAAAATTTGACTTCATCCGAGAAGTGAAATATCCAAAGTGGTTAGCCAATATTGTCCTGGTAAAAAATAAGAATAGGAAAATCAAAGTTTTCATGGATTTCAGTGATCTCAACCAGTATTGTCCCAAAGTTGACTTACCAGTTCCAATCATAGAACTCTTGATTGATGAAATAGATAGCTACCAGGATATATCCTTCATCAATGGATACTCTAGGTATAACCAAATCTGGATGGCCCTAGAATATGAGGAATATACAACCTTCAAATCCCCTCAAGGTGTATTTTCTTATCGGATAATACCCTTTGTCTTGAAGAATGCTGGTGCAACATACCAACGTGAAATGCATCACATATTCAAACCCTTCTTGGGGAAATTATTTGAATTTTGTGTTGATGATCTAGTGTTCAGACACATACAACGTTTAGATTACTTGACTGACTTGGAGACCATATTCCGCAATCTTTAATAGCATAATCTGAATATGAACCCCTTGAAATGTGCTTTTGTGGAAACCTTGGGAAACTTTCTTAGTTTTTTTTGTATGCCATCACAGCATTGAAGTTGATACCAAGAAGACTAAATATATCCTTTTCATGGAACCTCTTAAAAACATGAAATATTTGAGAGGACTTCAAGGAAAATTGGCCTATATCCGGTGCTTCATAGGAAATTTTGAAGACAAGTGTTTTCCCTTCACCAAATTGATGAAGAAATGGGTCACATATTGGTGGACCAATGACTTAAAAGAGGAATTTGATACCCTCAAGAAATACCTCTTGATCCCACTGATATTGATTCCACCTATTGAAGGAAATCCACTTATTATTTATGTGGTGCCTTAGAGGATCACTAGGCAAATTTCTCAAAAGAATGATGTTGAGAATGAAAATAGACTTTATTATCTCATTGGAACCATGATTGATGTAGATAATCGAAATTCATATATTGATAAAAGTTATCTAGAATTAATATTTGTTGTTCAGAAGATAAGGCATTACCTACAGCATCATGTGGTCCACTTGGTCTCTCATAATAACTCGCTCAAATTTATCCTCAATCATCCTATGTTGACAGGATGTCTGGAATGGTAGGTAGTTATTCTACAATAGTTTGATATATAGTTTGTGCCTAGAAATCAATGAAATTCCAATTCTTGGAAAATTTTCTTGTTGATCACCCATTTGTGGAAGAAACATTATTCAATATAGAACTACCTAATGAAGAAATATTCTTTATTCAGGATATCTCCCGAATGTGGGAAATTTACTTTGATAGTGCTTCCAAAAGTTCAATGGGGAAGATAATGGAATACCCTAAACTCAACAAATTTTGGTTGGTAATTGTGCTTATATCCCCAAAAAAAGGTAGTGTTTCCATACTCATTATTATAAGGTGGTACCAATAATGAGGTAGAATATTAGGATCTCATTAAAGGTTTAGAATTGGCACTTCAATTACTGGTGAACCACCTGGAGGTGAAGGGTGATTCATATTTGGTAACCAAATAGATTAATGGGGATTATGTCATTATAAAAGAAGATTTAATTCCCCTATGTGATTATGTACGAGGGTTAATGGTAGAATTTCCCTTAGAACCAACATTGTCTTACATCCCATGGTCACAAAATTTCCAAGATTACACATTGGAAAATGAAGCTACAACCCTAGAAGATCCGAACTGGGATGAAACATTCATCATCATTGCTCATCATCATGTGGTTTCACCTTTTTTTTAAATCAGAACATATAAAATAAATGAAATAAATCCCATTCCTAAAACATTTGGTCCTACCATGGGATGGATGAAACCTATACTGAAATATCTCAAATATGGAGTACTTCCACCAGATAGAGTTGAAAGAGAATAGATCTAGAGGAAATCAATTACTTTCACTTGTTATGATGGCCCAAATCACCAAAATATCCTCTATATATGAGGCTTCGACAGAATTATCCTGATATTCATTGATGGAGAATAAGCTTCAACTATCATGGAAGAAGTACATGTAGGAACCTGTGGTACCCACCATTCTGGGTATAGGATTTCTGATCAAATCGGAAGGCTTGGATACTTCTGGCCTTTGATGACACATAATTTCACATATTTCACTAAGAAGTTTCATCCCTTCTAGGTGCATGACAACTTCATCCATCAACCACCATAGTTTCTACATACAGCCAAATACTCTTGACCATTTTCTATATAGGGAATTGATGTAGTATGACCTTATCCTCCAGCTATGGCCAAGCAGTTTAAGTACATCCTTACTGCTACTGATTTCTTCTCCAAATAGGTTGAGGAAATACCTCTCAAGGAAGTTAGGGCCAAAAGAATTATTAGTTTTTTCAAATATAATATCATCACTAGATTTGGTGTCCCTCGTACCATATTGATGGATAACAGCACCAATTTATATTCTGCTGAGGTAGGAAAGTTATATCAGAAATACAATATCAAATCCAACCATTTATCCTTCTATCATGTGGTGGAAAATGGATAGATAGATTCTTTAAACAAGACCCTATCAAACAAACTCCGGAAAATAGTGAATAAAGATAAGAAATATAGGCCTGGTAAACTCTTTCATACCTTATGGGATTATAGGACTACTACTAATACTACTACACAGTCATCCCCGTAATCATTGGTATATGATACATAAGTAGTTATTCCCATTGAAATTCAGTTGTCATCACTCATAGTTTCCATTTGTGATCAATTATCCACTGATGATAAATCTCAAAAATGGCTAGATGAGTTGAAGCAACTAGATGAAAAGAGATTGAATACCTTGCATCATTTAGAAGTCTATCAGAACCGAATAGAACGGGCCTTTAACAAGAAGATTCACCTTCATTCATTCCTCCAAGGAGATTTGGTTTTGGTCCTTAGGACTCCAATAATACTATGAAATAAGCCTCCAAGGATTGATATAATGTTGGAAATACCTTATTACATACATAAGGTCTATTCTAATGAAGGTTATTCCTTAATATCAATTGATGGAGAACTCATTACAAATCCAATCAATGAAAGTTTCCTAAAGATGTACTTTGTGTAATCACACAAATTTTGTCCCATTTGTATGATGATAAACTAAATTATAACCATAATCCATGATGCACAACATTAAACTACGTATCATCATCATCCTTGTTGCAAGACGATAAACTACATGACATGAGGTCCTAGTCGCATGACCTGAAACTGTAAAACACCATTTGTCCTTACCACATGACATTAAACTATACAGTTGATGTCTCCTTCATTTGACGTTAATAAATACCTCAAGATACCATGATTTAAAATTACTTGTGGTCCCTTAAATGATGAGCAGCTTTGATGCATAATCCTTACTCACATCATTTACACTCCCTAGTGGCATTTGAGCCCCATTTCTTCCCTATGTTTGGATCAGACCCACATGGGGAACCATATTTAAGATAAATGTGTGGATTTATTCTCATTCCAATGAGATATTTAGTGATTCCCAGATCTCTAATCTTGGGGCTATCTATAATAAAAAATCTCCTTCATTCCCTATGTGTATGAATCAAATATGCATACGGAATATTTTTTCAAGAACTACATGTGGCTTGATTCTTATTCCAATGAGATATGTAGTGATGCCCATATCTCCTATATCGGGCCTAGCTACAACTATAAAATAAATAATTTCCCCTTTCCTTATATACGATTCAATTCTATACTAGGAACCCTTCCAAAAAATATGGATTGATTCTCATAGCATCTTGTATTTTGGGCCCAACCATTATTATGGAATGTATTAAATACCCTGTTTCTAACATCAACATTCAATTGGTGTAGGGAACCATCCTCAAGAACTATGTGTGGTTTGATTCTTTACCTATCAATATATGTAGTGATGTCTGGATATCTAATCCTGGGTCCAACCACAATGTTTAAAAAGTTCCCTTCATCCCCTATGTGTATGAATAAAACTTGCACAGGGAGCACCTTCAAGAACTCTATGTGGCTTGATTATCATTCTAATGAGATACGTAGTGACACTCATATCTCTAATTCTGGGTCCATATTTGATTTTTGGAAAAGAAAATTCCCATTTATATTCCACGTGCATGAACCCGATCTGCACAGAGAACCTTTCCAAGACTTGTGCCTTTATTTTCATTATAATGAGATGTGTGGTGATACCTAGACTTCATGATTTAGGCACAACCATTAGTCTGGAAGTTATCAAAAGTACCCTTTCCCACATCAAAGTCTGATTAATGTGGGGAACAACTTTCAAGAACTACGTGCGGCTTGATTCTTTCCCTAGTAAGATACACAGTGACACTCGGATCTCCAATCCTGGGTCTAGTCATGGTTAATCATTAATCCCCTTCACTTCCTATTCATGAATCAGATCTACATAAGGAGTCTATCAAGTACCATTTGATTCTTGATTCTTACCCATATGAGATATTTTGTGATGCCTGAAATTTCATTCTTAGGCCCAACCACAATGTTTCCATCACTTCACGTCAGTTCAACTTCATCCTTCCCGCATTACATTAAACTACATAGAATTCCAAGAACTACTTGTGGATTGATTATCATCCTATTAAAATAAATAGTGACACTTGGTTCATGTCCCTTGGTCTAGATACAATTTAAAATCCCCCATTCCCTATGTACGAATGAGACTTGCATGGGGGACTTCTTCAAGAACTGCGTATGGCTTGATTATTTACCCAGCAAGATACATAGTGACACCCAGATCCTGTATCCTTTTCTAGCCACCATTAAAGAAAAAAATTCCCCCCATCCCTATGTATGGACCAAGCCTTTGCAAGGAGAACAATTTCTAGAACTATGTGTGGCTTGATTATCACTCATATGAGATACATAGTGATGTTCAGACTTTCAATCTTCGGCCTAGTTGTAATGTGAGTAAAATAATGCACTTTTCCTTCCATATATGAGTCATATATATGTGAGAAGATTTAATATGAGTTCTCATCTTAGGTATGAATTTGTATTCAAGGAAACCCCCATTATCTTCCAAAAATGAATTCAATCGGGGTGGGGGATCTTTATTTAAGAACTATTTGTGGCTTGATTCTCACCCCTGTGAGATACGTAGTGACGTGCATAACATAAACATTGGTCCCAATTTCATCATAACATAAAAATACACCACTTTACCACATATGAATAAAAAATTCTATGCAGGAGCTTTTATTTTGGGTCCTCTCCTTAGAGATCCCACCAAGGAAACAAGAAATGTCCCCATTTTACATATGAGTCAGATCTATATAAGGGACTCAAAAATCATGGACAATATAAACCTAAATACTTCCATTGTGCATTGGAAATTACCCATTTCACATTTCATACTCCTAATCTTGAGTACTTTCATATCTTCATAATATTTCTTCAGTTTTTTGGGGGTAGAATTTTTGATACCTGAGAGATCTTTTTCCTGACACTGGTGGAAATCCCACCTATACCAACACTTCTTTCCCAAAGGTTTGAAAAAACCATTGGGATAAAGAATCTATACAAATGTTTCTACGAAACTGTTGGTATAGACTAATAAAATTTTGGCTTTCCCAATAGTTTTAGTGAAGTGTTAAAAAAAACCACTTCAATACCAACGGTTCCTAAGAACCATTGGGATAGACCTACCTAAAACCTCTTTCCATCATGATCCTTCTCCCATCCGGACTTCCCATAAGACTCCACTTCTCCATCCATACAACACCACTCCTCCCCTTCCCTCCTCACCACTGCTCCCATCCTGACCCCCCCCCCCCCCTGTGCTCCCCTCCTCCCATTCCAACTCTCAATCACCGCTCGCCACTCACCGCTCCCTGCTTGCCGCTCCCTACTCACCACTCCATGCTTGTCTTCACTCGCCTATCCCCTCCTCCCATCCTGATCCCTAGTAGTCGTCGCTCTCCCCTCCCCCACAAACTCTTCACTTTTCATGTCATCCACAATATGTGCACAGAGGTATTACACCTCCCTCCTTCATTATTTCCCTTATGAAATTTCTGATTTCAGAAGTGTTTGTTTTAGGTTTATTCATCGATTTCACTGAATTATGGTGAAATCAATAGTTTATGATAGATATTTTTCTAAAATTAGGAATAGGGTAACCCAAGATCATGCCTTCCTGTTTTTTTACATCGATCCATTGAGGTATTCAATGTTTCATATTCTTCCAAGGGGTTTTTTCCAATATTAATTTTATTATTTATTGAATAGTCATTTTCAATTGGGGATTTGTACATACAAGATTCATGGATGCATTGGGAGTGACATAGCATAATAACAACACTATACGAAGGATTCATTTTGCAAAATTATTTTCCTTTAAAAAAAATATGTATGTGAAGTGTGTGTTATGTGAAATTTCCATTCGATTATTTTTTTATATCAACAAGTATGGTAATAATGTGGGTTTATCAACTTATAAGTTATAACACTGACAGAGGTTTTTTTCTCAACACTGGAGCAATTTTTTTTGTAGCTCAAAAGTGTTTGATTTTATTTGAACTTTCTTGTTTCTAAAATTCTAAACATGTTTTTGTTGAGGAGACATGGTTTTCTCTTCTTTTACATGTTTATTATTGTTTGAAAATTGCATATTCACTTGATCAATTAGATAACTCTCAATGTTTTTCATTTTTTTAGTTTATCCTTTTATAACTCATTATACCATATGATCAAACATTCATTATTATCATGTACAACCTTCTTCATAGTTGTGGATCCATTTGTAGAAATTGATTTAGAACTTAATAACATTGGCTATTTTCCCTTACCACGAATAAAATTCTTTTTACTAAGAATCAAAGTTATACATATGATATCTCCATGAACAATATAATTACACCTTCAAAAAACTTTTTCAACTACTTTTGATTTTCCTTAGGAGATCTCTTAGGATCTTATTCAGAAATCTCAACTACTAATACAATTATACTATCTCTTTATTGGATGGTTTCCATTTTCAATTCAAATTTTATATTATAAAATTTGTAGATCGTTATGTCTATTTTTAAATAGTCTATCCACAATCCATTTTTAATTTTATTGAAAATCCACTTTAAGGGTAAGTGGGAACCAACAGAAACATCCTTTAGCATCAAGTCACACCCTCACAAATTTTTAAATAGTCTATGATGTAGCATTTCTTACCATAATATAAGCATATTATCCATACTAAAACCCCATGATGATCGTCTCTTTTCAATGACCACTTAGGAGTGTCTTTTTATACTTTTTTCTTTAGTTTACACCTCAAGGTAGACTGTTTTTCCTTTTTCCCTACTTATTTAATCATAGACTCCTCGTTTCATTAATATATGCCTCATTTTGAGTTTCTACATACCAAAATTCCTCATAACAGTGACCATATACATTGTAATATTCACAAAAAATATTAAGGCTTTCAAATATGTTTCTAAGAGATAAATTTCTCTTCATATGTGAAAACTAATTTTGCACAATAGTTTTGTTCTTAGTTTTAACTATTATCTAATTTTATTATTCTCTTATACCACTTTTATGAGTATATATGTTATACCAAAAATCAATGTCCATGTTCCCAAACTTCCAGCAACACCAATATTTTACAAAAAATATTATTTATTTCTCCTTTGAGGAAGTTTTTATATATTTATTTCATTAATGTATTTGGATAGATTCACCATATATTTTTGATTTGTTTGCGGAACTAATCTTCATAAATATTCTCACATACACCCTTAATGTATTGGTGAGTTTCATTATATTTAATATCACTGGGTTTTTCATAGACATTGATCTTTTTACAACACTTACAAATAAAAAAGACTTAGAAATTATAACTTTATTAGGGTAGTGGGATACATTATTTTATAAGTATGAAGTGGAGGACTCTCCAAATGTTATAAAGATTTATTTTTTACTAGTATGAATCTATTTTTATTATAAAATATTCAATGTGATTTGAGTGGTAACACTTTTCTTCTCAATTCTTTGGGGAGGTTTATGTTGAGTTGATTCTAGATTCTTCGAGTTTTGATCCAAGCTCTAATCACTTCATAATGTGGGAATATTTATCAATCTCAAATAATTTTAATCTCTCTTAATATTATGATTTTATTCTTTATACATATTGTTAATCTCTTGTAGTAAACTATAAAGATCTTTCAACCTTTTAGTTTTCACATGCAGTTAAAAATCCTTGATATTCACAATGAATTTATACTACTCTTCTAATGTAGGAAAGCTTCTATAATTTCCAATTATCTAATATAGAGATATTTTATAGATACTAATCAATAATGAAATTATCTCTTGTCAGGAATCATCAATAGGTGAGCACATGCTAATCAGTTCATCTTGGACTATAAAAAAGTATAGTATTATCTATTCTAGAGAATATTGTATAGAGTAACCGATTGGGATTATATTAGAGAATCTATTATTGGCATGTCTTACCAATCATAGTAAGGAGTTTGGTAGTTTTGAGACTAAAGAATGTAATGATATTGTGTCTCTATTCATGGTTAGAGTTTACTAGATGGCTTTTGATGCTTATAAATAAATTATATTTTCTGGTTTTATGAGGTACAATATATGGTCACTTAATGACAAGACACTTTGCTCACATATTAGTTGTGGATGTGATTTTAGGAGGAATTCATGACCCAATAATGTATCATTAAAAAATAACTCCATTAGATTAAAAACTATGAAAATTAATACTTTTATGTTTTAAAGGATCTAAAAAGGGATTATATGTTATATTCTATATAGATATGGTATGATAACATTATCATGGTATAGTTCAACTATAATGAAATATACCACTCTATCATAGACATGGAACCTTCCTTGGCCCATTATGTTTTACCTTGTTTATCATCCCCTTATAGGATAGAGGTAAGAATTTTATCTCTAGTACTGAAAAGGTTGAAATTGGTGATAATAAATAAGGAACTTGCAATATAAATATGAATTATATTTAACTATTAAGTTTTTTTATTCTAATAGTTTTATTTTTTATAGTACATATCCCTTTTTAAATTTTTTTATGCTATGATATCTTCTATTTAATTATAAATTGTGTCCTCTAATAAACTTTCCTTATCAGGTGGGATAAAAATTGAGTTTTATTTCATCTTCAATGCACTCCCAATTGATGTCGTTGTTTGGTTAATTGAGAAATATGACATTCTCGACACAATTTACAAGTATTTTGTATTTATTGAAAATAATTAATTTAGAAATATGATATTTACATAATGAGATTCTGATTTATGCTAAAAACATAACTAAAACAAACAAACAAATATAGCCTCAAGTAAAGTTGTCCATTTAATTGTTAAATATGATTTTACAGTCTTACACTTTTAAATCCAATGCTACAAATAGATATTGGTCATCGCTTATAACATATATTATTTCTCTTATTCTTTGTTTTTATATGTATTCTATAATAACAACAGTACTTTACTTAAGCTTATACATACATTTCCTCCACTTCAACCTACATCTTGCTTGCAATACTGTCTTTTAATTCTTGCAATTCAATTACTGTAGATCTTTGAAAGCACGGAGGTTTGATCTTGAGAAAGACAAATAGAAGAGTGTGGTGTGTTATAATTTTTTGGTTTTGTGCCACATTATATGTTAGTTATAGTTTATCTTTTCCATATTATTTCACATCACCCTATTGTATTCTGTTTAGGTTTTCAAGAGCTTTAAAAAATATGCATGGGAACTCATTTTGTGGCTACAAAAGATCGATGAAGACAACTATCCTGAGGTATATTGATGAGTATATACAGAGTTACTAGAGTTAATGAATATCTCTGTTTAACAATAATAATCATTTCAAAATTAGAATCCTACTAATCTGAATAGAATTAAAATGTCCTAAATAAAATTATGGAAAATTGATTCAAACAAAACACAACCATAGAACGGTGTAAAATTTTCCATGAACTATCTATGAATGCTGTATAAAAACATACATCATCTATCCAATGAAAATTAAGTCTTATTTAATCATGGAATGCACTACACACCCCTTAACTCAAACATACATCTATTTCCCATTTTCAAGGATATGTCACCTTTTTCTATAATTTTTATATCAAGATGGTATTTAAAATGAACCTTTCCATATCTTTTGGAAGAATAGTTCTTCAGACTTACCCTACTAGATGTTAAGTGAAATGAAGCTCAAGAGTTTATATCTAAGACTCAAGAGAATTAGAGATACTCAACAACATACCAATCTTATATTCTAATATAAGATTAAGAGATCCACATCCAAAAGTGTATCTTATATAATTCAATCTCTACTCATTGAAATCTTTTTTCAAGTGTCCTTTCTTCCCATAATGCCAACACAAGGGACCATATTCCTCTGAGATACTCTCACTCCAACATGTTCTAATTTACCTTTTCTCTAACATTTATGTGTTGTGGAACTTTCCCCTTCCTTCCACACTATATTCATTTCTAGAAAATTCCTCCTTTCGATGAAGTTACTCATTCTATATCAAGTCTTTAATGTTTGAAAAGAACTAGTTATTTTTTCTTCTTGAATTACTAAATACAATTTCCATCACATCCCAAGGTTTTAAAATTTTCGGACTCAAATTCCCACTCCTTTCCATGATTTTTTAGTCACCTTAATTGAGGATTCTCCACTATAAACCCAGGTGGTTACTCTTAGGACCTCTGAATACTATAAGAATATAGACCCACTATGCTTCTACTCTAGAGTCCCACCAATGAATGCATCCTCCCACTAACCAATAAAAATGTATGATTAAAATAAAAGAGTATCTCACTGCTAGAAAATGGGTCTATACCAACACTTCTAGACCAACAGTTTATAAAAACCATTGGTAAAGATGATAAAATCTCGTCTATACCTATGGTTTTGAACTAACTGTGGGAACACAGGGCCAATTTATCAGGCTCCCATCCCCTCCCCTTGTGTGAACCCTCCCCTCCCCTCCTCAACCTCTGCCTACCGACCATCTCCTCCCTTCCCCAACCTCAACCTCCTGGCCTCCGCCTTTTCCTCAATGTCCCGACCTCCACCTCCTGACCCTCATCCCCTCTTGGATCCCTCTCCTTTAATGATGTCACCCCCCTCCCATCTTGGCTCCCTATCCTCCGGCGACATCCCCCCCTCTCGACTCCCTCTCCTCCAGTGATGTCCCCCGACCCCTTATCCTCTCCAGTCATGCACGAGACCCCCATGGCCGAACACCCCACCCGACATCCCCCTCTCTCATCTCCATCCCTCACCTCTCGGTATTTATTCAGAATTTATTAAGGGTTCTTGGTTAGTACTTCGAGGTAAGAATTAATCTTCTTTAATTCTTCAATTTCTTATAGTTTTACTCTCTCCCATTTTTAGGTTCCATTTAGCCTAACCCTAAGGGTTTTGAGGTTCTCTGATTCTAACTTTGATCCTTGTTTCCAGGGAGTATCATGGTTCTTTCAGGTCCACCTCATATGTGATTTGGCATCCTCTACTGAAGGAAAAGCATTTTGGATCATATTGGTTCATCTACCACCATTTTCCACCATTTGATGTTAGTTTATTTTTTCCTCTTTGTTTGGCCCAATTTAATTTGGGGATTTTGGTGATTTATGTGCCCGTGAAAAATCTATATTATGTATGAATTGCATGAATAATACTACTTTACATTCTACATATCTATTTGCGTGCATTTGTAGATGATATTATGTGTATATGTTCAAGATTCATCCTTTGGTATAATCATATCATGTTTGTTTATCCATGGGTGAGTTGGGATATGATGAGAAACATGATATTGTACAATGGATATATGGGTATGATTATTTTTTTATTTTGTGTTGGTATGTGCTATTATATTTGTCAACTCAGCCTAGTGCATGTTTGATTCTACTTTCATTGAATCTTATTTTTATGATTCATTTTTTAATTTTGAATTGATTTTAATTATGTTAATCTCATTTGGGTTATTTATCTTTTTTACTTATGTTTATTTGTTGTTTCATGGATTTCCAATGTATGGGTGACCCATTCTAGATTCTCAATAACTGACTCAATGTATTTAACATAGTCTTGAGAATGAATTTTGAAGTTCTATCCACATGAATTAGGAATGAAATTTCATCACATGGTATATGATAATCCAATGATAGGTGATGTAGGTCCAACAAAAGTGAGAGGTACAATTAATATTGATTCATTATTATATAGAGTTTTATTTGAAAATATTTACACTAATTATATTATTTAGACCTATATTGTGTACATGATAAATCATTTTATTGATTTCATGCATTGTGTGATTTAAATTGCAATGCCTCTAGGTAAAAGGAGAGATAAAGGTATTAGATTCCCCTCTTATGATTTTCCTTATATGATATCATTCATTTCTATGTATTTTTTACTCCAGATATAGAACCAATGGATATAATTATTAATATGTATTGTCTGATTATCAACTAGAACCCAAATGAATGAAATTTTCCAAGATAATATAAACAAAACCAAGACAAACTAAATCTAATGGAAATGTCCCAAACAAACTTGTATCGAACAAAACCAAACTAAGTTGAAACTCGATCCAAACTAATTGTATACCATTAATAGGAATAGTAATTTTTAATTAATAAGAATGTACTATTATATAGTATCATTTTTAAAAATGGATCTGTTCCCCCTTGTTTGCGGGAACATGATTTTACCCATGGGGTGTTGTGGTTCTAATATGTTGGGCAGTGGTGTGTATAGTCACAGAAGACAGGTATGTTTTAGTTTAGTTTTTATTTTATTTTATTTATCGCATTGGCCACTTAGGTCTTTTACTATTTTCTATTGATAGAGGGTAGTTATATTATGTGAAGGGGGACAAAAGGTGTTTATATGGTTTCAGTTCGCCATATTTGATCCGAAGTAAGATTTTATGGTTACTACTTGTCTTTCACCTCATGTATTTGGGTATTTCAGTGTTTTTGACTCTATATTATGTTTTTGGTAGGGCGTTGGATCATTTCATGTTGGTTCGGTTGGATTTGGTTCTCCGCTTACAATTGAGGTAAGGCTTTAATGTCATTGGTTGGTTTCTCACTAGTTATGTAGCATCCTTTATTTGTTTTAAGGTTCTTAATATCCTTTGTGTGGTGCATTGATCCCTACTCATTAGTTTCGAGTTTCCAAGTCAAGGGCGACTTGTCTTCATGTGAATAGGTAAGTAAGTATATGTATGTGGGTTCCCCCTTTACATGTATAGTCAACCATGGCAGTGATTATGCATGTATGGTGATAGGCGTTCCCATGTATATATATATAAATGCATACACATGTGATTGGAGACTGGTATATGCATATAATAATATATGAAAGGATCCCCTAGCACATGCACATGGCCATGCAGGTGTGTTCATAGGGGATAGGTGTCCTTGAATGTGTGTGAAGGTGCGTATACCCAGTGGGGGAGTAGCATATTTTAGTTAGAAATATCCAAGAGCCAAAGTGGACAGCTTGGTACCACCTTGAGGTAGGGTTCCTCTCCTAGCCTCTTTAATTCAAGAATGCTTTAAATTGAATTTATCTTATTTATTAATTATACTTAATTATTTTGAATTTCATATCTTGATTAAGTTTTCTTTAATATAATTATTTAATTTGATAAATAAAGTCATGTTTTTATAATAAAACTCATCCAACAGATGTGCACTGTCTGTGAAAACTCACAGTGATAGTTATGTTGATCTAGTTTCTTAACTTATTGCATTTGATTTTTTTTGAATGAGTTTTAGAATAAATTTTAAATATTATTAAATGAATTTTGTGATAAAGAAATGCCATGATTTTATAATAAAACCCCTCCAATGAAGGTGTGCTATCTTCTAAACCAAATATTAGTGATAATTATTTGTATCATGTTTAGATTTGGTTTGATTTTTCTATATGCCTCATGTTGGTGTTTGTTTTGTGGCTAGTTAGTTTTTGTTTTCTTTGAATAATATAAATTGGATTATCATACTCTTTTAGCTCAAATGACATTTTCCAAGTATGAATATGCCTTGACCATGACACTTTCCTTTTCACCCTTTGAATATTATAAATGAAATTTTCATGTTTAGGAGAAGTGAATGAATTTTTAAATGGTTTGTGTATGGTGTATGATTCTTTTTCGTCATTTTGTTTTCCTTTAGACGTTGCGTTATTGTGCCACTCGCTACAACCTTCTGGTGATCCCTTATTTTAGCATATTAAAAAGTTGATTTGTTCTATCATGTCCATTGTGACCTTATCTTGTGGAGAAACATGTTTAGGGTGTTTTTCTATCCTCTTTCCCACCCCTTTGGGTGTTTACCTGATCCCATATATCTAAAAACACTAATGGTGTCATTGTTTAACACCTGTCAGGCTTATGGTGCTCCCCACCATAAGCTTCATCTTACCACCACCAATTCATATGATTTAGTGCCTCCTCCTTTGAGTATTCATATTGAAACATTTCTCCCATGTTCTAATGAGAATAATTATAGTGGGGACACTCACTAAAGGCATTATGCTCACTATGGTGGACTTGTGTATAGAGAAGTATATAAAGTTGTTGTAAAGATCCCTATGTCATTTCCCAGATCAATTATGGAAAGCTAGTTGTTTTGGTGTATTAGGATTTTGTAGTGGAGAAAAATGGCCTAATGGTCATGGTGTCTGACATTTTGAAGGGAATATTACATAAAGAAGTGTTGCTTCATGCCTTGGTGTGAAGGTAAAAGAAATTTTGTTTGGAAACAAAATTCAAAAATTAGTTTCTATATCATGAGGTTTAGGATTTTAAAAGGAAAGTTTGAATGGTTTTTTTATGCCACAGATATTCAGTTGGAGGTTTAAAAGCTTTCCAAAGTTATGGAAAATGTGTATAATTAAAATGGAGGTATTCTTTCAAGATATTCAGATATTTTAAGTGGTGGATTTAAAAGGAGATATATACAAATTATGTAGATTGATAGTTAATAGTTTTCAATGGATGATGATTGAAAACATGAAGAAGTTAATGGAAAAATGCGGTGAATGTTCTTGGAGTCTTATTTAGTATATTTATTTGAATTCAAAAACATGTTATTTTCATGGACACTTCGAGAATAAAGAGAAGATTATAGAAGCCTAGTGTGATCCACACCATTCATAGTTGTGCATGAAAACTTCCAACACACACACACACACACACACACACATATATATATATATATTACATGAGTCTGTTATGATAAGGGGAGATACCTACACAACATTGAAACATATAGTTCTTCTATATTGATATAGAAGCCTGGTGTGATCCACACCATTCATAGTTTTGCATGAAAACAGACATCACACACACACACACACACACACACACACACACACACACATATATATATATATATATATATATTTAGTGGTATTCTCATCTGAAAAAAAACATAATTTTATAATAATAAACCATGTGGGTTCATATATTCATACAAAAACTAATTTCCCACAAATATGACCCAAATAAAAAAATACACAATAGGCTCTATTTCCATCCTAGATCACCACCTAGTATCATCACCTTCAATCCTTGTTGAGCTACTCCATCCCAATCCAGTACATAATCTTTTCTTATATCAGTAAAAATATCATAAGATCTACATACATACCAGGTTGATCATTCTAGGTGTTAGAAATATATGACATTAGAATCTCACAAAGAGACACTAATATATTTTTACATATATATGTATACCTCATCAAAGTAAATGTTATAAAAATAAATAGACACACATATCGTGTCAGATCTCATGTTCCAACTAGGACACCAAGACTCCATGTGTATTAGGTCATCATGTGATAAATAGGTTTCCATGATACCCAACCATAGATACATTTTTCTGAATAAAAAACTTTCATCATTGTACCATCATACATGAAACCCATCCTATACCCAAATACTCTAAATAGGGAGTATCAATGATTACTCAACCACAACCTAAATATGTAGGATAGATTCATGTATCCAAGCCCTAGACTAATACTTATCACTCAATATAGGTCATCACTCAACTACCAACATCTACCATACAACTAATGGTAGTGTCTCATACCACTATATATCACATACCAACCTTCTCACTCAACAAACATCAATGTTAATACATTATGATCAATGTAAATCCATTTTCTAAAATAATACCATATTAACCATGTTAGGTCTAATATCACATTCCAAACGCTCCATTATCACTCATGGTTGGGCTCATCTAGAACCTTATCACTCAAGGTGAGTCCATTATCTTGACCACTACCTTATCAATCATGGTAGGGTTAGATATCATGATATAATATGATAACATCATTATCACTCAAGTAAGGGTCCTTTCGACACCTTATCACTAAAGGTGTTGTCGTTACTTAAGATATATCACTATACTTGACATGTGTATGAAATAACAACAAGGGAATTTGGTCCATATCATAGCTCACCATATAGGTACAAGTTTCTAGTCACTTAGGACCTATACCCCCATCTCAAAAATGTCTCACCATCCAAGTACAAAATGTCAGTCCTCTTGGTACTCATATATCTTACACTAGGGAATCCAGTATAGTCCTTGAGACTCAAATCAATCTCATACCCAAAAAATAAATAATTACCTCATGATGGCCTAAAATACTATATGATATTCTTGGAAATTTCCTTGAATCCCAGTCTGCCTATGCTTACAAGTCATCACCACCACACTAACTCAGGTACCATGTTCTATTAGTATCAGAAGAACTCTCAAGACCACTTCTTGAAAGAAAAACATCTTTTTAACACCATTTATAGTCCTTGATAAATAATTTTACCTATTTCACACATCATATGTCATTCCACCATTAAGAGTGTGCTCCCTTCCCTGGATGGGAGAATACTTTCTGACTTTTTGCATGTGA
This sequence comes from Viscum album, assembly GCA_963277665.1. Lineage (NCBI taxonomy): Eukaryota > Viridiplantae > Streptophyta > Magnoliopsida > Santalales > Viscaceae > Viscum > Viscum album. The sequence continues at coordinate 1,662,308,477 of OY728143.1, read as the reverse complement.
CTAGTTTTTTTATCATTCACGATATTTTTAAAGTGATTATTTCTAGAAACTCAGTGAATTGTATGGATGAACAAATCCAATATGATAAAAATTATTCCTTGTGATCCTAGTCATAACATGTAACTAACTAAACAAGACTTTAATTCCTACAGTTTTAGGTTTCCTTTATTGAATGGGAAACATGGATCTTTATACATATATGTGAAACTAAATATCTGCCCTTGGAATTTTACTCCCTCTAAACATAATTCTCCTCCCTATTAACAAAACATCAACCCTTTTATTTTCCCCTAACCATGCCCTTTTTATCACTTAGTCCAAATAAATCTCATTGATTTTTTTACTGGTTCTGCCCTTACAATTTCTGCCCTTTTTACAGGTTCTAGCTGGAAGAGGTGCCTATTGTTTTTTTGTGGAGAAGAGGAAATACTAGTGGTTATATGAATTATTGGTATACATATTGAGTATTGTATACCAATGTTTTGAGAACTATTGGTATACCTATATACCAACAGTTTCAATGAAACTATTGGAATAGAGTAGTTTGTTATAGGTGGTATACCAATGATTGTTAAACTGTTGGTGTATACCCATACCACCCAACCTATGGCAATGGTTCACTATGAATCAATAAAATAGGTGTATACCAACAGTTAAAAACCATTGGTATGGTTGTATAAACCCATGGTTATTAAATGTTGGGATTGAAAATTTCCAATGGTTGACACTGAACCATTGGTATTTTAAAAATCCAAGCAACCTATCCCAACAGTTCAAGTTGAACCATTGGTGTATGGATATCCCCATGCCTCATAGCCCAATGGTTCACTGAACCATTGGGATAGAATATCCCAATAGTTTTGGGGCTTTTACCAATGGTTTGGAACCATTGGTATAAGCTTATTTTACAGTAGTGTGACTATGCAGTATGTTCCCCCAGTAGCCTTGCATAATTTCACCTACATTACAGGCCTATCATCCAAAGGGTGTCATTTTTTGGATATACAGCATAATATCTAGTTTTCCTTTCATAATACAGCCCCCATAATGGGTTAATCAAATAGCGTTAACTTCATTCTTAGGAGAAGCATCTTTTGTCCCTCTAAGATTTGATGATGGTATGCAGGAACCTATAGTTTAAAGTGGTCATCCTTTTTATATTTGTCTCATATCCTTTCTCTTGACAGGAAAGTCTCCAAGAACATGATTTAAACTTTTACCCTCTCATTTGTTCAAATAATATTAGAATAACCTTGGGTCATTTGACCATAATATCATTCTTCATTTCCTTAATATTTTGGTCCTAGTTATATGAACTAAAACTATAGGCACCATACTTCCAATTCTTGGGTTAGACCTTCATAGAGAGCCTATTTTCCTAATTCTTTGGAAATTATGACTTGAAATACCTCTTTTGTATTCAGGAACTTTTCATCATAAACCAAACTCTGTTCTTGGAAATATCTGAATCTTCATAAACTTTCATTGTCTTTTAGCAATAAAATTTCAGAATTATTGAGAGATCCTTTACCTGACTATGCAGTACATGCCCCCAGTTGGACTTGCATAAGTTGCTCACATAAAGATATTTTCAGCCAAAGGATGCCACTATTTTTCTATATAGAATATGCCCTAGCTGGCCCTGTATAATATAGTCCCCATAATGGGTTTGTCAAATATTGGTAACTTTGTTCTTGGAAGAGACCTTCTCTAATTCCATTTATCCCTTTTTCCCATATCACTCTTTAGATTAAGGAATCCCCAAAGCACATATTACAAATTTATCCTTCCATACCTGAATATAGTAGCATATTTCCAGACATATTATTGGGAATTGGATAACCATCAAACATTCAGTCAAAGCTAAAGACATTAAATCAAAGTCCATAATTTCCTTACTGTGTGACTTCAAACTGCATAGCATAATGTCATTAATGTATGACTTTAAACTGCACATCCCCCTAATGTCCTTGTTGCATGAATTTAAACATTATAGCCCCCTAATTTCCTTGTTGTATGACTTTAAACTACACAACATAATATAAAAAAACACATTCTATCAAAATGTTCCCTCCTTCACACCCCAAATTTATGTAAAAGTGGTTTCTCATTTCATGGCATGTGCTTGAATAGATGGCCCCTTTTATTCTCAGACATATTTCCTTGGAAAAGGTACCCACTTTGTTCTTGCGACATCCAAAACATATACCCACTTTGTCTATTAGTAATATAATGTAAAAATTCATAGGAACTCCTTTACCTGACTATGCAGTATGTGCCCTCAGCTAGACTTGCATTAGTTTCTCACATAACGAGCATATCATCTAAAGGATTCCACTATTTTTCTATACAGCATATTCCCTAGCTGGCCCTGCATAATACAGCCCCCATAACAGGTTTATCAAATAGTGGTAACTTCATTCTTAGAAAATACCTCCTCTATTCTTATATTTCAAATTTTAGATTTGGTGGCCATAAAAATCATGACTCAATATTCTCCTTGGAAGTATCTAAAATAGAATACATCAGGACATTCCTAGCCATCAAGCCTTGTTTGGGTTCTAATTTCAAAATTCACAGTCAATGTTATTTGGCCTTAAATGCTATCCTTATTAGTCTGACATGCATGACTTTAAATTACCAACAAAAAGAGACATAATACGCACCATATTGAAAACTTGCAAAGGGAAATATAGATAAAATTTGAGTCTTATCTCACTAGACCTACACTCTGTACAGTTTAGGTAATATCAAGTGATAAAAAGTTAAAAGGAAAAACTTGTTTGGCTGAAAACCCAAAAAAAGTAAGCCTAAGAAAAATCCAAGTCTCACCCACTAATTCCCCTCCATATTGGGTTTAGGTAAAAATTAGGGTGATAATACAAAAGACATAAAGTTTTTAGGGTTTTCCATATGACCCTTGAAAAATTCAAAACTATGCTCATTAAGCCCATTGTCTTAGGTAAAAAAATTAGTGTGCATCCCATCCCTATCATTGAAGTTATGATTATCCGATGTGAAAAATCCATTCTATGAAAATTGGTTTCTACATTATAATTACAATAAAAAAGTAGGGATGAATACATTGGTGATTAGAAATAAAAAAAATCAGTTATGAGCATGAAAACCCCCAAAGAAACATCCACAAACTGGAGTCTCTCTGTCACAAGTCACAAGAGGTCGTCAACATAACTTTTCATTTGTTGAATAGCCTCCTGAGCCCTTTTAGCCGCCTATTGAAGTTTCGTCAGTCGACTAGCCCTAGTCTCCTCGGCCTGACAAAGCTCTTCATTGGCATTTACAATGGCTTTTTCCCTTCCTTTTGGGTTTCTCCTAATGAGAAATGATGTTTCTTAAGTTCCTTTTTAGTAGTATCCAACTCTTTCTTAAGACGATACATTTGAACAATATTCTCTTTGATCTGCCGATTGAATGTTGCCAACATTGTGCTATGACTAGCCTCATCTTGAAATATTTTTGCTCAAAGTTCATTAATGTTAGGATGTAGTCTATATTTTATTAGATCCTTCTAAAGTTTTTACTCTTTCTCCTGCCTCTAAATGGTTTCCTTCACCATAGTGTGGATTACACTGTAATCAAAACCACCAAACCTCGACATGATAAATAATCCTAAAAGTCATGGGATTCTTGAAGGAAGTTCATCAAGGGTTTTCTCAGAGATAAGCTTCCATATATCTTTCCAATCTTTGAAAAGTGTGATATAGAGAGTTCCCTTCAACTTCAGGTCTGCTTCAGAATCATTTCCATAAGGAGGGAGGTACTCTGGGATTAATGCACTTAAAGAAGTGCCCTATTCTGCTCCCTCCCTAACGGTGGTTTCCTTGCTTCCTAATACTGGTTGAGTTGACATAGAAGTTTCACCCTCAGACCTAGCCATAAAAGCTAATAATCCTACATTATGAATCAAAACCATGGTTAGATTCAAAAGAATAGAAATAGTGGGGCACAATTACGATAGTTAGTGATCCTTACCCAATAGTAGATCAGTAGCTTGAGAAGATTCTTCCCCATCATTCCTAGCCTCAATATTTTGATTTGGAATCTCTTGGTGAGGGATATTTCCCTAGGTCTTCCCAAGACACACTTTATGAATTTAAAGAAAGCTCCCTGTTTCAATGTTCACTTGAGTAGGATCCTCCGCAATAATGGGATCGAGAGTGTTTCCAACATCTCCTCTAGGAACCATTATTATAGTAGTTTCAATAGATGGAGCTGCACATTTCAAACCCATCATGATTAAATAATTGGTCATAAGAAGATTTATTGGATGGAAAATAAAGACTCGCATACATTTGGTTCTATATATAATGACCTAAATTCTTCTAAAGTAATGGGAATATTAACATGTTCCAGTACTTATTCAAAAGATATTCTAAGATTTATCATAGATTCCAATGACATCCCAAGCCCCATGTTATTCTCACCCATAGGAATGCGTAGAGTGGTTGGTTCATGACCCTCCTTCGACAACTTTAGACCCTAAACAGCTTCCTCAGTGATAGTCCCTGGGTCAGCATCAGTCGTCGTAGGATTTTCCAGTGCATGTGACAAACATGAAATATTACATAAATGAAAGTCAGTTGTTAATATATAGCTTCTCATGAAGCACTTCTGATATACCTAATGTCTCCTCTCTCCCTGCAACCATAATAGGAGTAGTGTTAGGAGTAGATAATGTTTTCCTTTCCTAGATGCCTCTTCAACCAAAGAGGTCGTTTCATTGGCAGAGATCTGCACCTGGTCGGAAGTTCCCTCCTCAGTTCTAAAAGGGTCATTTGTAACTTCCTTGAGGGAATAAACATAAGAAGTTACTAAAATTACAAGAAGTTTAAGTACTTTATTTGGATGAGGTCAAAATTGATGATTTTAGGAAGACTTACCACTACTAATGAAGTGTTTAGCCACAGATTTATTTCTTTGGTGTACCTACTTCTTCATTTTCTTCAAAGGATAACTAGAACCATTATATCTAAAAATAGGTATTAGAGATGGAAATCCTCATGCCATCTCATCCTCCATGGCCTATCGGCCTGGAGATAATTATCTTGATTAAAGGGGTGATCCAGCAACTCCAAACATAGTACCACCAGGGCTATACTGTAGTGATGGAATTTCAACTGATTTTACTTTAGTCAACTAAAATTTAAAATGGAATTTCCCCTGAGAAATAACACTTTGACTAAAATATAAAGTCAAAGTATGAAATAATATGAGAAGAAGGAAACTTACATCTTTGGGATCAACAAAATCATGTCATTCCTCAAAATTTGAAGGGTCAATCCCTTTAGTGACATCACAAAATATCATTTCCTTCACTCATTTTGTGGCGGGGATTGAATTTTCAGTTGTATATATGAGCATATCTAGCTCCTGGATATAAATTCTTACTTCGTTAGGATTATTATCAAAGTGAATATCATATGGGTATCATAGATATCGTATTCCTGGAATATTAAACCCCTCACGTAAAAGATCCCATATAGTTTCAGCATCACAAAATAGGTTATATCATGTTTGAACTGCCTCTGGTCATACATATTCATAATACATTCCAGCCTACTATGAAGATGATTCTGCATCCTTATACCTGATGAGCTTCCCAATTCCTACCGTCACAGATGGTGGATGAGAAAATGGAACCTGATTCTCTTCTTAGTGATGGAGACTAGACCACCTAGGTGTAGTCTTAGTTGGTGATGATGGTGTAGCCCTCTTAATTCTGGCAGGTGAACTATATCTTTCATGAGGTTACTTTGGCGAGCTAAGAGACTCTTCATCCTCTCCCTCTGACTCTGATGACTCAACCTTTGAAGGATATGAAGAACCTTCCAAATGAGAAGGTTCTATCCTACTCCACCTCTTTACTATAACCTAAGGGACAACATTATTTATCACCCCTTCGTGGTATGATGTAATCCAAGATTTAGCATACTAGATATTAAATTTGCTTTATACATCAACTATAGGAAGATTAAACACTACCCTTATCTTCTCCACGACCATTAGAAACTATAACTGTTGATCCACCATCGGACGTTGTTCTAGTCTAACATGCACTGGAGGAGATATAGTCTTTTATTGGAAACATTTGAATTGGTGTAAAAATATGTAAGGAGAATAGGCCCCACATATGATTTCTCCATTGATCTTTGTTTCTAGTACACCATCCCTGCAAGCTAGCATATACGCCCTCATATCTAAGTTGGTCATCCCATCATCAACAAACCTTCCCATAGGCGGATTCATGTAAGGAAATAAATGTAATTCCTTAAAAATACTCAACCTTGTTTTAATGTCATGAGGTGTCAAAGATAAGGGTTGAATACCAGAGAAAGCCTGAACAGATGGTCGGAACAAACTTCCAAGGAACTGGATCCCACTCTGTATAACATAGGTTCAAAAATGAGTCACAATCCATCCCCATAAAACTTTTAATGGTCCTGCTATTATGAAAGTATCCTTACCTCCATGGATATGCAACAATATCCTATGGATATTTTCTATAACAGGGGTGTCCAATCCCACTATTTTCCTCTCTACCACCTTGGCCGCTATGACAAATGTTCCAGGCCTTAAACCGCCTTTGGAATCTTGAACAAACAATAGATAGACACTGATCCACATGGCCAGGAAACCCACAAGACACATCTTGGCAGGAATTTTGGAGTTGAATTCATACCCCCCACATTTCAAACTCTCCTTTTTCTAGCATCATCTATAAGGTTTCAAGTGTGCCTCTATTTTCTATATTAGAACATCTTTTTGGAAACTTAAAAGTGGTACCTTTCTCCTTTTTCTTCATCAAGAATATTTTCATCCACTTATTTGGACGAATATCTCCCTTTGTGTGGGGATTTTCCTTCTTGATTTTGTGAGATATCTTCATTAAATCACCTTCCAAAGATGGCGTCCTGTCATAATAATTCCATGTTTTCGTCGAAGGGATGAATTCATCATAAAAATAGATAACATAAATTATTTCATTCATCATTTTTAATTCTTACATGAGGATGATTCATAAGTTAGAACATTAATGATGATCGTTTAGACCATTTTAGTGGTTATTTGATAATAACAACCCCGTTTTGTCTTATAAATTAGAACCATGAGTAAAAAAGAATTATAGAACCATGGGTGAGTCATAAAACATATATTATAACCTGTTTCAACCATATAAATGGTTTCATGACCCAAATTGGAATAATTAATGGAAATTGAAATCACATCGTCCACGATGTCAGTAATTTGACACAAATGGACAATGTTTTTATTCTTTAAATAAATGGGAGAGGAGGAGAATAATGATGAGTAATTTTCATAAACATGATAAAATCAAGAGTATACATGATTTTTGGAGATTTCATGCCTCTTGGGAAAGGAGATATGAAGAAATAATAAGGAAAGAACTCAAAAAAAAGAATAATTGTGAAATCGCTTACAAAAATTTGGCAGCCTAACGGCTACGCAACATGGTTTTCGAAAATATTAAAAAGAGAGGGTACAAGGGTCACCCATCCAGAAATGAATCATAATATAGAGTAGATCAAGAATAAGAAGAAAATAATAACATGGTATGGAAACTTGAAAGTTATACCACATAAAACAGAACTTGAAAGGAAAAGGAAAGAAATTGGGAATTTCCTTACCTTGTAGAGTAACCCTTAGAACTTGAAGGTTGGGACCTTGGGGGCTTGAGGAAACCTTGGGAGGACTAATATAAAGGTAAGGAGGCCATATTTTCGTTGAGGGGGAATTTGGAATGAATTCAATGAAGGGAAGAGTTGGTATTTATAGGAAAAGTGAGGGATTATTTTAATAATTTTCAAGGGATACCTCATGGGTGGTATTTGCAAAACCATGGGTTTGCCCATGGTATTTTCTCATGCTATAAGCCACTTGGGACACCTCACATATTATTTAACTATACACAAGTAGACCATATCTATGAAATCATTATTATATCATTAATGATGTCATTAACACACTGAAACTAAAAAGTGTATTTTTTACTATTCACTGAAAAATCAACTGTTTCAGAAAAATTCCCAAAATTCACCCTAACCATTTATCGACATATAGATTTAAAAAATGAAGTCCATTTTTTGAAAATAATTTTCTAAATATTATTAATTTAATTTTTAAATAAAATCATAGTTAATTCAAAAATTAACAATTCTAATTCTGTAACTACTTCTATATCACAATGAAAAACTAACCTAGATGCTATTATCTTAAAACCTTAATAAAATAAAATAATAAAAAAATTTACTATTAATTAGGTTCATATCACTATTCATGTTACTATTCATAAGGGTATGTTACTATTCACAAAAAAACAAGTTGGTTCTAATAGACTCCAAATAACATACTGAACACAAATATAGATGACAGTTTCTTGAAATTCAGAACATGGAAGTAAAAAAATTATGTTTTAAAGGCTAATTAAAAATATCTATTTAAAACAAAGTTCCATGAATTTCTATTTATTTTTAGAAAAACTTGGGGTGTTACACTTGGAGACATGATGGTTTTGGTAACCTGGTCTCATGACCTCTATTTGTTTTGAATGTTTTAGTTGTGGTTCGTTTTAGAAAACAAATCTTAGGATTTTTCATGTTTCTTGGATTTGGGGTCATTTGGGTGTTTCTTGGAACATGATTCCTTTTTTTATATGAGCTCATTATGGATGTTCATGGTTATGGAATCTTGTGGCCTCTCTCAGCTTCAAGGAATGTTGGTTATTTTGGTGATTACCCCATTATAATAGTGGTTGTTTGATGCATCGTCGTTTAGATCAATTATAAATGGTAGGGAGACCTTTGTTTGGTCTCCCTTTATTTAGATTTTATTGTTGAATGCTCATGGTTGAAAACTGTTTAAGGTTTTTATTATTGTTAAAGAACATTTTGATGGTTTATTGGAGGAAAAATAGGGTTTAGTGCTTTTGTATCTTATTATATCTTGAGTTGTATCCAACTCTTTACACTTCTTGCAAAGGAGTGATGGGTTTTCCACTTTTTTTGTTACCTTTACCTTGATTAGGGACTTTCTAGAGGTAGAAAGTGGCATGATGGGGATAATTGTGAAACCCATTTGTCACTTATATTATTATTTCGTATTGTTTAAATTTATTTTTGGTTCATTCTATGTTTTGTGAGTTTCAGTAAAAAAATTTCCTAAAATTTTAAAAAAATTAAAGGTTTAAAAGGGGTGTATGGTTATCCCGCATGGATTGAAAACCATGCGGTGACCGTGTGTTTTGGGTATGTATTGGACAATTTCATTTGGTGTAGTTGGTGCATGGGATTTTACCTTGTATGAGCTCCTAGGAGTAACCATGTGTGTGAGTTTTTAGTGGCCAGTGTAGGTGTCATGGTTATCGCACTGTCTTTTAAACCATGCGAGTAAACCGTGCATCGTACCCCGAAATTTAAAATTGTATTTTGTTTTTATTTATTTATTTTATTCAATTTTTTTTATTTCATTGTCACTCCTCTATCCTCTCCTACATGTCACACACCCCTCTCCTTGGTTGAAGCCCGTGCATGGCCTCCCACTGATGGCGGCCTCCCCCTCTGTGAGCTCCCTCTAACAGTAGCCTCCCCTTGCGCGAGCTACCCCAGCTAGAAACCCTCATCCCTGCATCCTCCTATCTCACTCACACATGACACCCCATGTAGATGCCTCATGGTTATGTGCATCCTTTCTTTTATCCTCCACTATTTTGGGTGATTCAATGTGTGATCTTCACATTTTGGGGTAGAATCATCAAGGTAAGGTCTCTTCTCCTCATTCATTTCCATTTTGTTGTGGTTTCTTCCTCCCATCGCAATTTTGGTTTGGCCAAACCCTAGGGGTATCTGGTTGGACGATTTTTTATGTTCTATTTTCTTCTAGGTCTCATGTCAGCCTCTTTTTACTTTATTTGGAATCCTCCACCTAATTCGATGTGTTTCAGACCATTTCGGATCGCTTGTTGTCGATTTAAAGTATGTGTTTCTTTAGAACTCCCTTGTATTACATGTTATTAAATTTCAAATGTTTAAATGATTTATTATGATTTTAAAATCATATTTTATGTTTTTTTTAGGATTGAATCATTTTTTAAATTGTGTTAGCACTTGGCATGGGCTTAGGCCACATGCTAAGTGCTTGGAAAATTTCTCAAGTTGCGCTTTTAAAATGATTCAAGTGTTATAAAATATTTCTTATAGATTTACACATATCCAGCATACATTCAATGGTTTTAATTGTATTTTAATCATTTTAATGACTTTTAATGATCTTAATACAAATTTCAAGTGTTGGATTAAATTCTCATTTGGCTTTGCTAAAGGGATTTAAATATTTTGACAAAATGTGTTTGAAATCATGCTTGATGTTGGTTCCATTTTTGAAATGTGTGTGATTTATTTTAAATACTTGTTTTATTAAAATAAGGGAGTTAACCCTCATTGGAATGTTTTTTGAGATCATGGGGTATCATGGTGTTTTGAAATAGGGGAATTTTAGGTTTTGTGAAATGGGTGTTTGGCACCATTTAATTTCTTTTGAAACAGTTAATTTATCAAAAAGGGGTGTGTTGTTTTAGAAACTAATTTCAATAGAAATAATTTATTTCTAAGTTGGATTTCAAAGGGTGGTTGGGTTTTCAAAGGATGTTTTAAATGTGATTTTCAAATGGTGTGAAAAATGTTTTGGCCTCCCGATCTCATTTTTGAAGGCTCGAGTTGGCACTTTATGTGAAATGGTTTTATAAATGTGTGATACCCTCTTTGAGCCTCATGTATTTATCTTTTCCCATTATGGATTGTAACCCCTTTGAGTGATTTATATTGATATTAATATGGTAATGATTATTCTTGAATGTGTGATTGGGGTTGTTTCTTGTGAGGGTATGGGAGGTGAGGCGTGAGTTGTTTTCAAATGATTTATATTTGATGCATGTGATTATTGATTGCAAAACTCTTTACATGACTTATCATGGGAGTCCTAGGAATATAGTATGTGACTTTGGTGAGGGAAAACCCTGTTGGAGATAGTGGGTTGACTAGGGAGTGTCGTCTGGTTACTCCGAGATGGTTAGACTGGAGGGGTAGCGAGGATGATTATTTTCGGTGAGTTTGATGGAACTGTCGGGACAAGATAGGTTCAGTAGTGTCAGCCTGGTTTCCTTATTTCTAGTTTAGTTCTTGTATTACTAGATCCTAGAGAGGATTCCCATGATTCTAGGTCCTTTTTTGGGAAACTTTAGAAGGTTTTGTTTTGTGACACGATTGTACTTCCCTTAGTTTGTTTGACCATTGGCACTATTTCTTGATTGTATTCTTTGGATTATATTTCATTAATTGTTTGGTGATTATGTGTGACATATGTATCACATTGTGTTTGTTTTGATTTAATTTCAAATGGATTATTTTTATATGGTTTGAAAATTCTGTTTATAAAGGAAAATGGTTCAGATTTTCTTAAGAGTTTTTAAGAAATGGTTTTCCTTGAAATTGTTCATCATAAAGGATTTTTCATGGGATGCTTGTAAAGGGGGGAAATATTTACTTGGTTTGTTTTGCAAGTTTTAAAGACATATTTTCTTGATTAAAAGTTTAATTTAAAATATTCAACCATCCTTGTTTTTATTTTATATAAATTGATGATTGTGTGAAAATGAGCACGTGGCATATTGCTTGGTCTTGTTTTCTAAATCTTGTGAAAATATGTTTTATATCTTATGCTCAGACTAGAATTTTAAAAACTATCTTACTAAGGTTTTTCCATATATTTGATTGGTTTTTGTGGCCTAATCAGTACTTTTGTGCTCTCACTTATTATATTTCAGTTATAGTTTCTTAATTTTTTTTCAGACCACTCTTTGAGCATTGATTTTACCTGGGAATTTGAGGTGAGTTGTTTATTTCACTACATTCAACCTATGGTTCCTATTACCTATTTTTTAGGACCTAATTTTACTTTTATATAATTTCTAGCTTGTATCCCTTTATATGATTTACTTTGGCCAATTAGGCTTTTACTACTTTCTATAGACGAAGGGTAGCTATATCTATGGTTAGTTTTGAGGGCACAAAAGGTTTCTATGGTTTTCTTTATAGGAGGGAGACTAGGGGTGAGTATATGATTTTTTTACTTTATTGTTTTGTTTATTTCATCATATCCCGATATACATATAGTATGTGCCAATTTTTTGTTATATTTTGGTTGTTGATGTAACTCTGGTTATTGGGTGAAATTGTTCCCAAGTGTATTCTTGTGACTCTCAAGCACTAATTATCAGTCCATGAGGATCGAGAATTCCCTTCGGGCTAGTGAAAGGCTAGTTCAAGTGTCTGTTAGATGGATGGCCCGAATCTGTTCGTTATAGTGTGCCAACACTCTAAGCATGAAAGGGATTACATGGTTTCTACTGGATTTCACATGGTTTGAACCAAATTGTATGCTACCCATGAAAACTAGTCATGCAAGAACAAATTGAGCTAGAAAGACTCCTATGTAAGACACCCTACACTATTTTCCCCTTAATCGTTCATACTAAAACATGCACACACAAAAAAGCCAGAAAACTTAAATTTCAATCTCTAAACTTAAAAAAATTTCAATTTCCCAAAATTAATATAAAACAGTACACTGAAATGACATGGGGTGTCACAATTCTCCCCACCATGCCACTTTATACCCCTAATAATTATTAGGACAAAGTAGAAGGCAGCAAAAAAAGATAGAATTCAAGAATTATTATAATATATTCTTATAATGATTCTTCAAAATGGCTTCCATCAACCATGATTCTAAAATCATCAGAGGAAAACAAAAAAAGGCATCAACCTCATCCAACCACCAAGTTACCAGCTCGAGTTCCCTAAAGGAAGCACAATTTTGAAAGACATCCCAAGGATCACAAGATTGGGTTTCCGAACCATCACTTCCCAAAATGATTGAAAAATGCATCCATGGAAACACACCTCAAAAGAAAACAACATGGTTCTAACCTCAGTCCATGAAACTATATAAAAGGGAAGCCCATGGAACACTATCTCACAATGATCTCGATAGAGAAACTCAATCTAGTGGCACCAATGGTCTGACCAGAAATAATTACTGACCCTCATTACCCATGCACATACACATGATTTCCCATGTTCAAACCACCCAACAAAGCAAAGGCATATCTTCCATCACAAATATAAACCCACAAGTGAATCACACATAACACAAAAAACTTAAGAGGCATAAACATTCCAAAAAATCACTTATCACAAAAATTCACCATAAAGTCACCCAAAGATCACACCCAAAAAACCACCACAAAATCCCAACCACTCTAATCTTATCAAATCAGGGTCCCAAAATAGATCATCTCATGAACCAGGACTCGTATCTAAGACTCCCCTTATCTAGAGGGACTCTCAAGCCCCAAAAGGACCAATCCTCACCAATTCAACTGTCCAACTAAGGTTCACTAGCATAGACTACTCAACTTAACCTATACGGTTTCCAAATAAAGTTGTTGGGAGAGCACGACCTTTAATAGATCCAAGACACACAGCTATATTGTCAAGAGGGAAGGAAAACACCTACCACTCCAATCAGAGTTTGAGAAGTGTCAAAATAGGAAAAGGGACTACCCCTAACGACAATCATCCTACATTTACTTAAAACCTTTCTGGGAGGCTTACTTTAAACAACACAGAACATGGGATTAAATTTTTCCCAATACCAATCAAGGGAAAAATACAAACACGCAAATCATCAAAATGAGACAAATGGAATTATATTTTAATCTCAAAATGTCTTTCCCTTTAAAACATTTCAAAATAACCTAGCTTTTTTAACACCATCAGGGGTCAAAACCCAAATAAACCACAAAGTTAATTTTCAAAATAATTTGTTTCCTTTAAAATAAACAATCCTTTTTAAATATTTCAAAGTTTATCTTTATTGAAAAACACCAAACCCTATATAACACTTTAAAACACTTCCAACATTTCATATAAAACAGACCACTCTTGAAAGCCCATTTCAAGAGGATCAAAATATTGTGTAAATATAAACTACCACTTCCAAAAAAAATTAGGAAAACCAAATTCATTTTTCAAAAAAACATAAGGAAACCACAAGATCATATTTGATCCCTTTCCCATTTCCAAACCACACAAGGAAACTCAAGAACCCCCCCCCCCCCTAGAGGGGGAAAGGGAAGAGGAAGGCCTCTTTATTAAAACACTTTTAAACCATGTAAAGAGTATTATTTGATAAATTCATAAAAAACCAAAATTCCCACCCTCTTTCCAAAAACATTTTACAAATCCATTTTTGATGAAAAAAAACATCACTTTACATTTTAAAATCACTTTCCAAAACCTTATATAAATTAATTTTCAAAGAAAACCATAACCATAATTGGAATGAAATATAAATACAAAAAGGAACCATGATATCAATGTATTGAAACAAAATAAACAATCAAAATAATGGTTCCATGAAATCCACACAACATATAGGGTATAAAAATAAGATATGAAATGAAATCCCATAAAGATAGTCCTTGAGAGGAACTAGGTATAATGGGAAACTCCCTAGAACTCAAGTAATATGTGACCTAGACTAACAAATAGAATCCTAGGCTGGCACTAAAGAATCCACCAACATCTTGGTAGTCATACAGAACTAGTTGGGTTATATAACCTTACCTAGGAGCGCTCAAGCATTTGTGGGCCACACAATCCCTCCCAGGAGTGTTAAGATTCCCATGATAAAACTCAAGGGAGGTGAGAAAACAAACAGAGCATAGAATCATCACATAAGATAATATTAAAGCATTTGAAATAACCCCCACCTTATCTTCCACACCCAAGCAAGAAACAAACATCTTCCACATCCAATCATAAGTAATGTTGTTAGTCCTAGTAGATCAAATTCCTAAACTGAGAGGGGGTGAATCAGTGTAGGATACTTATAAAATTTATTTCTTTGAAATAAACCCCTATAGTCATTTGGGACACAACAATATCAAGTAGATATCTCAGCCTCACTCTAGTTTAATGAAAGTTAAGGAATAACAAAATAACCCATGAGTTTTTACAAGATTCAACCTCAATGTGAGAGGCTAATCCTTACAGAAGTTGTAGGATCATAATAATTATCATAGATGGATATACTTACAAGAGGGTGGGTGAATTGTAGTCTAAAAACTTAGTTTAAAATCTTTAAAGTAATTAACACACAACCTCTTAAAGTAAATAATATCAGACTCATACTCAGTCCAATTATCGGAGTAACTAAATCGAAATTAGATGATGTCTGATTATATCATAGTAAAATAATCATAATCACAATGGATCCTATTAAACATAGTTCCTTTACCGTAATCATAATTATACTCATAAAATAAATAGAATAGAAATTTGAATACAATGAATCACTTTCTATTATATGCACAACAGAATTGAAAACTTCTAAAAAATAATACAATATCTTTGTAAAATTAATAATGACTTGAAAGCTATATTAAAAAAATTCTATTTTAACTTTAAGAGTAAGGTAGTCAATAACCTTGACTAAAGGTATCCATAATTTTATACTTACTGTCAAGTATTTTGTTCCTTCCTAGGAAAGCCCTCGATACGATGATCAAAATAGCTTTGTCTTCCTATCCCTTGAAGCCCTCAAAGTGATGACTGGTATCTATCTTCCTATCCCTAAAAGTCCTTGATTTGATGGATTAGATTAACTATATTCCTATCCACAGAATCTCTTGATCGTAAAAATGATTTAAAGTGATTACAAAAGAAAATTTTCATAAGGAAACAACCCTGATGAGGATTCCTTAGAACTACCAACTCTCTAAAGAATTACAAAGACTAAGAAAAAGTAGTTCACGCTTATAAATCTTCATACGACTTGAGTTGCAAATGAAATAAATTTCTTCAAACTCTTCAAATGACTTTCTATTTATAGGTGAAACTTCAACGATCATATTTCTAAGTTTGTTGAATGGCCTCAGATAGTTGGATCTTGATAGCTCATAAAATTCTGGATCAACTAAATTTCCTATGTTGTATTGATTAACACCATTATAGTGTTTAAAGGTATTCCTTATATTATAAATAGGTATTTTTATTCTGATTATAAACTTAGGTTAGTCCCATGGACTTCCTTATTGATTATCAATACAATAATCCTTATGAAGGTCAATATGATTTTATCAATACCATAATCAGTCTGATGGTCATGTATTTTTTCAGAACAATAGACATGACTAAATTCTAACTTCTAGTCTGATTAAAGGTGAGTTTGATATATTAGACACATACTCATTCCAATTACCATAATTAAGAATGGTAAGTTTATATCCTTAATACATTTTGAACTTTTTCTATGTATGGTAAAATATAATATTTTCTACAAAAACATACTAAAACACTTGGGATATAAAAAGTTAGTAAATATATTTTAAGAAAGTGTTTGTGATTTCCAAAACTATAGGAATGGAAAAGTAATAAATAGAACTTAAAAATAAATAATATACCCCTTTTTGGAAAGCACAAACCACAAAAACTAAATGAAAAATAACTTGAAGAACTTACATCCCTTTATTATTTTAAGAACTACGAAGTTAATCTTTAAGAATTAAATCACCCCGAGATTGTAACTCTTATAAATATAATGGTGAATACAATAAGAGTATTTATAATAGTTCTTACTTAAAGAAAACTTCTCCCCCTTAGGTAAAAAATATCCCCCTAAGGATAGTATCTTCCCCTTTCTATAAAACATTCTACCCTTTAAAATAAATATTCCCACTTAATATATCATTCTCCCCATTCTATAAAATATTCTCCCCCTTTGTAATTTTCAAAAATGATGGTAAAGGATCTAATGCTTCTTGAAATGTTAGAAAATATAACATACAAAATAAATAATTGAACTAAATAATCATCCATAAAAAATATGAATGAATATGTAACCAATCATAATTGGAAAATATTCAAACAAATCAGAATTTGATGAAAATATAATTCCTTTATTACAAAAAATTAAAGTGTTTTACAAATAAAATACATCAAGAGTTAAAGAAAAAAAATCATTCTTTCTTCATCAAGGTCTTTATGAAATTATTCATCTTCTTAAACTTGTATCGATCTTTATCTAGATTTTTTAGCCTTTCTTCTTTCATCTGGTATTGAGACTTCAAATTTTTAACTTCCTTAGTGAGTTATTTGTTTTTTTCCCTTAATATGATCACTTCAACTTCACAAGACCTCATCCTGATCATCTCTAACTCCATATCTCGGATATTCTATTTCTCAATATTCACATATTTAGCCCGTTCATTTGTGGAATCTCTAAACTCTCTCTATCTGCCATTTCTAATGATAATTTTTTGGAATATTCAGATAACTATATCATAAGTTTATTTATTTCATAAAACTATTCATCATGCATTCTAATATCAAAATAAACCTAGTTTTACCACTTTTCTGTTTGATTGCAGATCTTTTATGAGTCCTAGAATTTTCTTGAAAATTTTTCAATACAACTTCAATCCAAATTATTAACTCTGTTATAACTTTTATTGATTCCAATTTATCACTAAGACTATTCTGAATAATATTTCACCTTACTTTAATGTTTGGAAAATAAGTAATTTTATCTTCTAACCTTCTCAATGATTAAACAATAAAATCAAAAAAATTGTGTTATTGTAGCCTATGAATTCGATGAGCTTGAGGACGGTTTATGAGGTTTAATCCTTCTCATTATGGTGTCAAATTCCTTTTATTTATTTTTATCTTTCTTTGAAACTACCTTTTCAACTTCCTTAGAAACTTTCTTATCATCAGATAGTTCAACAATCTCAACATCTTTATTAGTCTCAGATTTATCATCAACTTTTGTTTTTGAATGTTGATCTTATTCTTCTTTCTTTGATGATGACTCTACTTCTTGTTCTGAAGAAGATTATTCCTCTTGAGTACTTTGAGATTTTTCATCCTTTCTAGACTTAAAGGGTAAACTTTATGAGGATGAGGATGACTCCAAAGTTTCCTTATCTATCCTGGTTTCTCCACTATCATTTGTTACCTTATCTTTCTCTTCTTCCTCTTATTCTTAATCAACTTCAACTCCTTCTTCTATTTCTTTATATTCCTCTTCTTCTTCTTCTTCTTATCCCATTTCTTTTCCATAAAATTATTCATCAAATTCCTTATCAAGTTATTCTTGCAATTGTATTGTGATTCTGAGATATCCTTTTCCAGATAACTCTAGTATTGTTTCTTTCTATGGGATGAATAGAACAGATTCTTCCTCAACAACTTTTTCTTTTCCCTTATCAACAACAGAAGGGATATTGACTAGAAATTCAGTTTTTTCTCCAAAAACTAAACCATGTTTTGGAATGATTTGATCGGTATTGGATATCGGAAGTACCAGATTTTTTAAATCCTTTTCAACTCCTTTCAAAATATTTTCTACAATTTTGGCCTCTTGCAGTCTCTTCTTTTGCTTCCTTTTTTTTCTTCTTCTTTTAAAGTTTCAGCATCCTGAATCTAAAATACTTTGACTTCTATGAGTTCGAGTCTGATTTATAGATCCCTATGTTTCTTCTCAGCCTTATGCTTAGTCATTTCATCAAAAATATCATTAATAATATTATTTTATTTCTTTCTATTTTCTAGAGGAGAGGTCTTTGTCTTTATTTTATTTTTCTTATTATCTTACTCTACTTTTCTTGATGGTTGTCCCTCTAATGCAGCACCATCAACTTTTTCAACAAATTTATTTAACTCATCATCAAAAAATAATTTCATCCAGACCATCATATCCTCACTGATAAAAGAAATCTTCTCACTCATTAGATACAATTTGTTTACCACCTTGAAAATCTCCATATATTTGACAACCATATTACTTATAAAATCTGAAAACATAATAATCTTTGATTTGATTGAAGCTGTTTTAATGTTACCTAGAGTGAGAAAGATGAATTTTACTAAGATGATTTTACTCATATTCACCAGATAATAAAGTATAAAAACATCATATACTTTCAAAGTATCTATATCTCACTTCTTCGGAATCAGATATCCCTGCATCCATAAGGTTATGACTCAATTTTTCAGAGTCAAGTGAGATATGTTCCTAAACTTTTCATATTCCTAAGACAAAAATTTCTCATATTTTTTCTTATTAAAAGTTCTGAGATTTTTAGGAATCTTGTGAGAAGGAAAATACACTTCTCCTTTTGATAGTACTCCAACCAAATTAGTAGCTCTATTATAAGATATGTTGTACCTTTTTTCATACATCATGAAAGAAACTTTATCCTTATTATCCTATTTCAAAAATTGTACAGAAGCATAAAAAACATGAACTACCTCAAGATAATAAATATCGAAGTCCTTTTTAGGATTTTCAACACATACTGATTACCAAACATGGAATGATATAGTCTTCTTAAGTGATGAATCGTATTTTTCAAACCATTACCTTTTAACCAATCTCTCCCTAAAGACAAAACAATCAGCATAATCTTCCTTGGCCTCCATAGGATCTGTAGTATGAAACCAGAGAACAGATGAAAAGAAAAACTTATGTATTGAGTCCTTTGAGGGGTGCATCATCTTGGGAGTGAAAAAATCTGGAGAACTGATGTGGGACCTGGGGTCACCCACCCTTATATTGGCACTAGAGTGATGATTTGACTTCCATAAGATAATCGATGGTAGAGATTCAAAACCATTTTGATCGGATGGTCAAGATTGATTTGAAGAATGTTTTAAAAGTATTTTTGAACTCTTTAATTTTTTAATACTTTTATCTGATTGAGTATCATTCCGATTAAAAAAACTTATTAAATTTTTTGAAAAACAAAATAGATTTTTTATAAAAATTGAAAGAATAAGAACAACAAAAATTGTAAACTAAAGTAATGAATATGTTCAAAAACTAAACAAATAGAATAGCACATTTCAAAGTGGAAATATTCATTAGTGTGATTAGATTGTTCTTCTTGATTTTTGTAAAAAAATTATGATAGTTTTGAAATATAGACTGATTATGATAGTTTTTAAAACAAAACTGAATACGATAATTTTGAAATAAAAAAATTGATTAGGAAAGTTTTTTAATTCAAAAATTTTATAATAAATTTTTGAGCTCTGAAATTTTATTAGATTTTCTGAGTCCGGAAAATATTTTGAGAATTCTGACTCTGAAAATTTTAATAAAAAAATATGAGTCTGTAAAACTAATTACAATAAATATTTTAGAAAAACCAATAATTTATAAAACTAAATATTTAATAAATACAAAAAGTTTTTGAAAAACATATGTACCCCCCCTTTGAAAAAGGGTATCTTAATATAAGGATATTGATAAACAAGAATTATATATGAATGATTACTTAACATTAATCATTCCTAGATTCTATTTAATATATTCAAATCTATCAAAACTAATAGGTTTATTAGAAATATTAGAAATTTTTTCTTGCATTCTGATGAATTGTAAAATTATATCTCCTTTTAATGTGTGATCCCAAAGTAAATGGTGTATTGTATCTATGTGTTTAGTACATGAGTGATGTGATAAATGTTTACTTAAAGCAATGGAACTTGTATTATCAAAAAGTATTTGAGTTTTAGTAAAAATCATGTCATATTTAGCGAGTATGTGTTTCATCCATAACACTTGAGCACAACAACTTACAGCTTCCACATATTCAACTTCAGTAGTGGAAATTACTATTGAGTATTGTTTCTTACATGACCAAGAAACTAAAGAATCTCCTAATAAATGACAATTTCTGAATGTAGTTTTTTTATCTATTTTACATCCACTAAAGTCGGCATCTGAAAAAAAAATTAGTTTGAAAACATTTACAAAAGAATAAAATAGGTCTAAATCCGTATTTCTCTTGAGATAAAGAAAAAAACATTTTACAACTTTTAAATGGGGATTTTTGGATTTGATTGATATCTAGTACATAAGAATACTGAAAACATTAAATCTAGATGACTAGATGTTAAGTAAATTAAAATTACTATTATACCTCTAAAATTTTTCTGATCAGCTGGTTTCTCAGCCTCATCAATATCTAAATCATTGGAGGTACCAATAGGAGTACTAATACTTTTAGTATTACCATATCCAAATTTCTTAAGAAGATCTTTTATATACTTATGTTAAGGTATAAAAGTTCCTTATAGTTTTTTGAAATTTGAAAACTAATAAAATATGTTAACTCACCCATCATACTAATTTCAAACTCAAACTCCATAATATTCGGAAAGGAGTCTGTTAAATATTTTTGAGTTGAACCAAATATAATGTCATCAAAAAAAAATTACAATCATAATATTTTTATTTACTTATTTTCTAAAAAGATTTGTATCTACAGCTCCCTTAACAAAATTGTTTTGTAATAAAAATCCATTTAATCTATCCTAAAAAGATCTAGGGGCTGTTTTAAGTCCATATAAATCTTTGGTAATTTTATAAACATATTATGGATGTTTTTTATTATCAAAATCAATGGGTTGTTCAAAATAAACTTCCTCCTAAATATATCCATTAAGAAAAGTGCACTTCATATCCATTTGAAATAGTTTAAAGTTAAAGAATGTTACAAAGGCTATAATTATTTGAATAGCTTTAATTATTTATACCAGAGCATAATTTTCTTCATAATATATTCCCTATTGTTGATTATAAACATTAAAAACAAGTATATATTTATTTATAACTATTATTCCATTTTCATCACATTTATTCTGAAAAACCCATTTTACTCAAATTATAGAAGTTTCTATTGGTCTTTCAACTAAAGTCCAGAATATGTTCCTTTTAAACTCATTGATTTCATCTTGAATTGACTTAATCCAATCCTCATCACCTAAAGCCTCATCATGATTCTTAAGTTCAAATTGGGATAAGAAATCTAGATGTTCAATTTCATTTCTTAAGGAACTTCTAGTCCTAACTAGTTGACCTACATCACTGATGATACTTTCACTAGGATGATTCCTAAGAAAAAACTGACTTCTTGGGTTTTCCAAAGTTTGTTCTTCAACAATAGGTAGAAAATATTCCTAAGGAATGACTTTAGAAATTAATTCTTGGGTTATTTCCTTTGAGAAGAACTTTTTAACAAAGGTTGAAAATTAGTTTTAGAAATAACATCTGAGGATGTAGGTTGAGGTTGTTTGAAAACAAAAGGATCAGTTTCATCAAACTTAACATGTAATATTTCCTCAATAGTACAATAATGTTTATTAAAAACTCTATAAGTCTTAGAAGTAGTGGAATAACTTAAAAATATTATTTTATTGTATTTGGGTACAAACTTATGTAAATTATCTTTAGTGTTTAGGATGAATACTTTACATATAAATACTTTGAAGTAAAAAAATTTGGTTTTCTACCTGTCCACAACTCATAAGTATTTTTATTAAGAAAGTTATTAATAAAACTCAATTTATAGTATAGCAGATAGTATTAACCGCTTCAGCCCAAAAATGTTTAGTTAGTGAGTATTCACTCAGTATGGTTCTAGTAATATCCTAAAAAAATTATTTCTTCTTTCAAATACACTATTTTACCATGGGGTTCTAGGTGCTAAAAATCTATGTTCAATACCTTTCTTACTATAAAAATTTTCAAAAACAGAATTTTCAAATTCTCCAACATGATCACTATGAATAGTTATCAAGGTTAGGTTTTTATCATTTTTTACTCTGACTACAAAATTTTTAAAATAACAAAAGGATTTGGATTTCTTTGTAAGAAAATAAACTCATGTATATCTAGTGTGATCATCAACTAAGACATTACATAGTATTTTCCACTAATACTTCTAGTTTGTGTAGGACCAAATAAGTCCATGTACACTTACTATAAAGCATTAGAAGTTGAGACTTCACTAATAGATTTAAAACTTGACTTATGTTTCTTATCGTATTAACAAGGGTTACATACTTTTGAAGTATCAAACCTAAGTTCTAGTAGATCCTTAACAAGTCTTTTCTTAGTCAACTTAGATAAGTTTCTAAGGTTACAATGTCTTAACCTTATATTACATAACCAAGAATAATCTTCCATTTCATTAAGACAAGGTAAATCTTGTCTCCTAAGGTCTTCCAAATTAAGTGTATAGAAATTATCATGCCGAATCATTGAAAGAATAAATTCATCCTTGGAACTATGTACTAAACATTTATCATTACTAAAGCTCACAAGGTAACCTCATCACATAATTTAATTATTATTATAATGTTATTATAAAGACATAAAACAAATAAAACATTTTGAATAAGAGATTTTATAAGAAGAAAAATGTTACATATTCCGATAATCTCTCCTTGATCATTATCTATGAAAGTTATTTTATCACCTTTCATATTGATTATCTTCTTGAAGAAATATTTGTTTCCAGTCATGTTCCTAGAACATCCATTATCCATGTACCAAATATTTTTGTTGTTGGTACTATATTTGTCACGACCCGCCTTCACCAAAAGGAGGGAAGGGTCAGCAGATTGTCACTCCCTTCCTTCTTTAAGTTGAAGAATGGATAGTGACCCCCGAAACCCGAATTCAATAGGTCCCGGAGTGGCGACTAGCACCAAGGGTATGGAAATCACACACGAATGGAAGGCATTACCCTTTTGTTTTTATATGATCGGGAGATAAGATCATAAATATCACAACACCAAAAGCAGAAAGTAAAAGTAAATCCAAGAACCATTCCCAATGCATGTTACAAAAGTAAAAACCACAAGGTACAAAGTGACTACAAGGGTAAAGTACCAAAGAAAGAAAAACTGCAACTGCAACTGCCCCAAAGGTCCGAGCTAGTATGGTCCCGCACGGTCCCCGAAGTCCTCCTGGAAACCTAAAAGCATTTTTATATACGTAAGGTGAGCATATAAGTATACTCAGTAGGGAAAACCAAGACTCTCGTGCACAAGTGGGGGAACGTACTAAAGTCCCGTGAGAAGCAGACAACCAAAACTATCAAGGAGTTCATCCATCCCACTCACCAGCCACACTCACCAAATAACGCAAGCAAGTAATATATATATATAACAAGAGAACATCGATGTTTGGGTACTCCGAGCCGCTTTCCCACTGGTTATTTAAGACATCCTACGCATCGAACCAATCCCGCCATTCTCACCACAGTCCCACTGTCACACCCCGCCCGCACACACCTGGGCCACAACTTCACGCATTCCCACTGCCAAACCCTGCCCACACACACCTGGGCCACAACTGTCACATGTAACCACGCCTGAAAACACCTAGGCCAGAACAACCACCGCCATGCCCAAAGACACCTGGGATAGAAGATCCACTACTACACCCGAAGACACCTGGGCCTCATCCTGAAGATTCTTGGGAAACTACCTGCCCGCACACACCTGGGCCATAACCACCACACTACCCTTCCCGAAGGTTATTGGGCTAATAATGGACCTCATGCCATCACAGCCTTCCCGAAGATACTTGGGCTATCCGGGAAAGGGAGAAGAAAAGGAGCTAATAACCAGCCACTAATAACAGTGTTGGGAAAAACACCCTCCCCCATGAAATGGGGGTGTTCGAAACTAAGTGCTCAACTTGGGTGGGGCGCGAATAAGAAACACAAAACTACAATTATATATATATAGGTAACAAGAACTCTCCGAAGTTTAGGTTTTTCATCTAGCCTAAGGAACACAAACAGCACTCAAGTCCGAGTCACAACTCTCGCCAACAAAACTCATTTGTCCCATCCTTGTTTTCATGTTCAGTAATAATGTTTAAATAAGTTCTGCACCGACTTGGGCAACTAGTAAGCATAAGCACAAGTTCAGGAAAGCAAACATTCAAGCATTAACCACAACATATACACCCGGATCTCTCGTAAATCCACGACAACCCAAGAAAACCCCAAGATACAGACCCGTGTCCAATATCCAGGAGCCAAAAGGTTTCTCAAAAACAGAGGGTCCCACCCCAATTCGTGATATAACCAAGGTAACCACCCGGTATTAAAAACCACAACCACTAAATCCATAACAACAGGGGATCTCATCCCCACCCACATCACCCAGAAATCGGCCCGTGAAAGGATATAACCAAACCACTACCACCAAGACAAAGTGAGGCCATGCCGGTATTTTCAGATTTATAATATTTAACACACTCCATGATTTTCAAATTCACTGTACTTTAACCGGGGTTATCACAAAAAGGATTGATCCTGGTGCTTCCAATTTACTTAGCCGAATATACATAATTAACCAAATTCCTTTACATAGTAAGGGTTATCCACCGTAATACAATCCATTTAAACGTCACCAGAAGCAAGGGTTTAATAGTGCACAGAGAAAGACCACCAATGGCCATGATTTTCAGAAGGTGTAATCCCACACAATTCATAAAATAAGATTATAAAACAAGCAGCATCATCAATCACAGCCCCCCCCCCCTTCTTTCTTTATAGAATCCGTTCATTATCTTTATTAGGGTTTGGTTCATCCAATTCTACAGAATCAAAAGCATGCCCAACCCGCATGATACACAAAAATGGAGAGATGAAGGATAAATTCCCTACTTGTTGATCAACGATCGACGCTAAGGCTGGGCATGGAAATTCACGGATAGAGATGCGGCTCGCCTGAACAAAAAGGGGTTCGTCTGAACAAAGGGTACTACTAGCACAGGGTGATCGAGAAAAGAAGAAACCCATGGCGAACCCTTTAGTTTATAAGGGTCGGGGACGGTTGAGATAACAACGTGGAACCGCGTAAGGAGCGGGGGTCGTGGGTTGACCACGCGTCTCCACACGTTATTAAAGGGTCGGGCGGTTTAAACCGACGCACACACCAGGTTAATTCATTAAATATTTAATTAAAACATTTATGGGCGTTACTGGGCTTTAAAACAAGCCTAAAGGGGTCAAAATAGGGTTTAAAACCCAATTTGCGCAAAAAGGAGCGCTATTGGAAAGACCCCATGGGGGTAGGCGAGATCCACCGGTAGTTGAGAGCTACTAGTAGGCTGCAGCGACCGGTAGACTGAGCTACAGGTAGACAGAGCTACCGGTAGCTGCAGCTACCGGTAGACCGAGCTACCGATAGACAGAGCTATCGGTAGGCTGCGGCTACTGGTAGACTGAGCTACCGGTAGACCTGCTACCTGTAAGCTAAGGCTACCGGTAGGCCTACCGTTAGGCCAAACTTCACCGAGGTTCCCAGACCAGAAATCCCAACTTGAGATTTTCACAAAGTAATGGACCCCAAAAACCCGGGCCATTACATCAGATACCTCTTAAACGATTCTCGTCCTCGAGAATCAAAACAACCCAGAAGGAAAGAGAGTCTGAACAACCACCTCGAAGATACCTCTTAGGAGTGAACCTCATTATTAACTAATAATTCCTTTCTGTCAAGAACCAAGCAACATACCATGTCAAACTGCCCGACCATGTGGGTTGGGGAGTCTCCTTCCCCATGTCAAGATACTATCCACTTTGGGCGGCACGGACTCGCCTGCACGGATTTAATCGCATCCACCTTAATGCATCTTGATTAGGGGCTGGGTCCTCCCCTCCCCGTAGCCAGGACTCTTCACACACATTCAGAGGAAATAAAATCGCATATTCATAGCCAACAAGGTAAAAAGGTCCACTATAACAAGCATAAACAGAACAGTAAAAAACTCAGAACAACTCTGGGTACTGGGCATGCATCTGTGCTTCCCTCTCCCATGTACTCTCCTCAAGCCCACCATGTCTCCACAAAACATGAACCAAGGGAATGGTTTGTCCACAAAGAACCTTCTCCTTGTGATCCTCAATCATCACTGGTCTTTCCACAAAAGTCACGTCGTCCTCGATGTCCAGCTCTCCCCAGCCGAGGACGTGTGAATTGTCATGCAGATACCGACGGAGCTGGGACACATGGAAGACATCATGTATCCTCAGTAGCGGCGGTGGTATCGCTAGCTGATAATCCACTTCGCCAACCCGCCGCAACACCTCGAAGGGTCCAATGAACCTGGGAGAAAGCTTAATCCCCTTGCCGAACCTCCGCTGCCCACGCTGAGGGGAGACCTTCAAGAACACGTGGTCTCAATCTCAAACTCCAAGGGCCTCCTCCTAGTATCAGCATATGACTTCTGCCAGTCCTGGGCCGCCTTCATCCTTTCCCATATGAGCTGAACCTTCTCTGTCGTGCTCTGCACCACCTCCGGGCTAAGGATGTCTGCCTCTCCTACTTCGTCCCAACACACAGGTGAACGACATGGCCTCTCGTACAAGACTTCAAATGGGGCCATACCAATGGTAGAGTGATAGATGTTATTGTAGACAAACTCTACCCGAGGAAATTGTCGCACCCATGATCCTCCTGAGTCCAGAACGCATGCCCGCAGCATATCCTCCAAGGTCTGGATGGTGTGCTCTTTCTGTCCATCTATCTGGGTATGGAAAGTAGTGCTAAGGCGCATCTGGGTTCCAAAAGCATGCTACAATACTCTCCAGACTCGCGAGGTAAACCGTGAATCCCTATCCGAGACTATAGACCTCGGAACTCCATGCAACCGCACCACCTCATCCACGTACTTTCGTGCCAAAGCATTCACTGCACTCGACTCCTTGATCGCCAGAAAGTGAGCCGATTTCGTCAACAGGTCCACTACCACCCAGATGGCGTCATATCCCCCTTGGACCTTGGGTAGTCCCATGAATAAATCCATCGAGATATCATCCCACTTCCACTCGGGGACATCTAGAGACTGTAGTAGGCCGCCTGGAACTCGGTGTTCAGCCTTCACTTGCTGACACACTAAGCACTTGGCCACAAACTCTGCCACTGCTCGCTTCACTCCGGGCCACCAAAACTGTCTCTTCAGTCCCTAGTACATCTTGGAAACTCTTGGGTGTACCGTCATGGGTGAGTTGTGGAACTCACCGAGAACCTTTCCGCACATCACTTCTGTAAAAAACAACTTTCCCTGGAAAAGCATCTGGTTTTGTCCATCCTCCGTCCATCCTTCGGGAGCATTGCCCTGGTCAACTCGGTCACGCATCACTTAGCACTCTGGGTATCCCCACTAAGATTCCTCCACTTTCTGAAATAGAGATGACTATACTGCCATCTGATACAGGCAACCTCTACCGCTATCCATCCCCGCATCCAGGTGTAAGGCAGCCAACTCCTCCATTTCCTTCCAGGTGTCTGCCGACTCTCGGACCGCATCCTTCCGTTATCTCCTCCTCAAGGCATCAGCCACTACATTCCCCTTCCCTGAAGTGTAGGAGATCTCAAAGTCGTAATCCTGGAGGAACTCCATCCACCTCCACTACCACAAGTTTAGGTCCCACTGGGAGAAGATATACCTCAATCTTTTGTGATCTTTGAAGACCACAAAGCATTATCCAATGAGGTAGTGCCACCATAACTTCAGTATAAAAACGACCGATGCAAGCTCTAGGTCGTGGGTGGAATAATTATGCTCATGAGGGCATAGCTGCCTAGACCCATAAGAGATCACCCCTTGTTGCTGCATCAACACACATCCCAAGCCTTGTCCTGAAGCATCACAGAACACCTCATACGTTTCCCCTTCTTCTGGTAATCTCAGCACTAGGGCACTAACCAACTTCTCTTTCACATAGCTGAAGGTTGACTCGCACTGCTCACTCCACACGAAAACCTGGTCCTTCTTGGTAAAGGCTATCAAAGGGGCCGCAACTCAGGAGAAGTTGGGTACGAACCTCTGATAGTAACCCTCCAGCCCGAGGAAACTACGGACCTCTGCCACATTCTTGGGTGTTTCCCAAGAAACAACTACCTCAAACTTTGATGGGTCCACCGCTACCCCCTGCTCGGACACCACGTGCCCGAGGAAGTGCACTTCTCGTGTCCAGAATTTTCATTTCGACAACTTCCCATAGAGCTGATACTGTCGGAGGACCTCTAAAACCTTCCTCAGATGCTCCTCATGGTCCTCCTCTGATCTTGAATAGACCAGGATGTCGTCGATGAACACAACTACGAACCGATCCAGGTACTCCCAGAAGATGGAGTTCATAAGCCACATGAACACAGCCGGGGCGTTCGTAACACCGAAGGGCATGACTACAAACTCAAAGTGTCCATATCTGCACCTGAAGGCCGCCTTCGGGATGTCATTCTCCTTTACCCTCAACTGGTGATACCCAGACCATAGGTCGATCTTCGAGAAACACCCTGCCCCTTTCAGCTGGTCGAAAAGATCGTCTATCCTCGGAAGAGGATAGCGATTCTTGATCGTCACTTGATTCAGCCTCCTGTAGTCTATGCACAACCAAAGACCACCATCTTCCTTCTTTGCAAACAAGACTGGAGCACCCCACAGTGATGCACTTGGTCGAACATAACCCCTCTTCATCAGATCATCAATCTGAATCTGCAACTCCCGTAGCTCCGAGGGTGCCATCCGGTAAGGAGCCATCGAGATCAGATGAGCACCAGGCTGCAAGTCTATCCCAAACTTGATATCCCGTAGAGGGGGTAGATTCGTCACCTCCTCAGGAAAGACGTCCATAAACTCACGAACGATCCCTGGCACCTCCACCATTTCAGCATCTAGTGACTCTACTGACAGCTCAACTAACAAGGAGAGGAGGGGTCCCTCTCACCCACTGCCCTTCTGACTGCTCCGCTCGCCAGTGAAGGTAACACGCCGGTCGTCCAAGTCTGAGAACACAACCCTTCCTCGGAAGCAGTTGACGACGTCACACATAGAAAATATCCAGTCGATGCCTAGGATGACATCGTATGGCTGTATCTGTAGCAGAAGAAGATCCATAACCAACTGATGTGGCCCTATCATCAGTCTGCATCCTCGAAAAACAAATAACAAGTCGGTCTAACCTCCGACTGGTGTGCTCAGCACCAGGGGCACTGGAAGTCTCTCGGCATCTAGAACCAAGGCAAGGGATAGACTGGGTGCAACAAAGGAGTGCGAAGCTCTGGTATCGAACAAGGCATAAGCAAGGGTACTGAACAAACTGATCGTACCTCAAACAACCTTTGGCCCTACTGGAACTGCTACCTCTGCGGTGTGTAACTGTCCACACCCAGATCCTCTACCCCTCGGTTGTTGGCCACCTCCCAGAACACGCCCCGGTCGAGGTCCCTGAGGAGTGCCCTGAGGTCTTCCTCCTCCTACATCTGCCCTCGGAGGAGCGGGAGCTCGCTGCCCCTGTTGTTGTTGCTGGAAAGGCCTGGCTGGAAGCTACTACTGGGGCGGGTGCTGGGGATGTCTGCCACCGCCGTACTGTACCTGGTCCAGGCACTGACTCTGGAGATGTCCATGGCTCCCACAGATGAAGCATCGCGGTCCCAGGCCCGAAGGAAAAGGGCGAGGACCAGGGGACTGGAACTAGAACTGCTGCGGCCTGCTCCCTGCTGGTAGGAACCTGGAGGGTCCTGACACTGGAGGCCTGGTGCTGATGGCTTTTCCCTTCGATGGTCCCAGCTGGATCCCCTCTCGCGACACACCTCCTAGAGCGTGCATCCTCTCCACCACTTCGGCCTTCTTCTGGACCTCCAAGTACGTCGGCAGGGTAAAGGGGGTAACAGCATACTAGAGGGAGGGTCGGAGCGCCTCCTCTAAATGTCTTGCCCGAGACTCCTCGTCGGGAAAGAGGTCCAGAGAAAAACGTAGGAGTTCCTTGAACTTGATTCCTAGCTCCCTCACTGACATACTCCCCTACTGGAGGCAGAGTAGCTCTTGTCTCTTTTCTACCTTCATCGTAGAAGAGAGGAATTCCGCCCGGAACTCCCTCTCGAAATCAGCCCATGCCACCTCAGTCTCTCTCCTCTCCCCAAGGTAAAGCGTCCACCACTGACACACCGCTCCCCGCATCTGGCTGATGGCCAGAGGAACCCAGTACTCGTTCGGAGCCCGGATCAAGATGAAGGCTATCACTA
The DNA here is from genome assembly GCA_963277665.1 of Viscum album. Classification (NCBI taxonomy): domain Eukaryota; kingdom Viridiplantae; phylum Streptophyta; class Magnoliopsida; order Santalales; family Viscaceae; genus Viscum; species Viscum album. Next base: position 1,662,277,473 of record OY728143.1, on the reverse strand, counting down.
GCTCCTTTAGCCAGCCCTCCGTCTTCATATCAGAGGTGTTTCCCTCATACTTCTCGAGGGTCTGGCGCTGGAAGGCTCGAAGTGTCTTCTGCCACTGGTCGTCGTCCTCCTCTCGATCAGCTCTCTGCCGATCGGCCAAGGTATTCTCTGGGGCCTCGATCGCCTGTACCACATGTGGTCGCCTTCCAGGTTCCATAGATGCAAGGTAAACAAGGAATGCTTAAGTCCAAGTAGTGCAGAATGTTGTTCTTAAAACTTCTTAAACTTTTTATTTATTATTAATTCCCAAGACACCCCAGAAAAACGAGAACACAAGTCATTATGATGCATGTACCTTTCCTAGGGTATCTACCCTGAAATCAGCGTGGCCTCACTTGGTCGTTCGGTAGGTCCAGAGTCCTTGCATCGGATCACGGGGGCCCCTAAAATCATGTGTCTTAGCCGGTCTTCCCTGGCCTAATTCACGCACCAAGGTCACTCAACACTGTTTCCCTACCATCCCATGCAATCCTCATTGTGCCTAACTCCAGACTACATCCTATCTCTCAACCTCTCCACCTCTGATACTATTCTATCACGATCCGCCTTCACCAAAAGGAGGGAAGGGTCAGCAGATTGCCACGCCCTTCCTTCTTTAAGTTGAAGAAAGGATAATGACCCCCGAAACCCGCCTTCAATAGGTCCCAGAGTGGCGACTAGCACCAAGGGTATGGAAATCACACACGAATGGAAGGCATTACCCTTTTTGTTTTTATATGATCGGGAGATAAGATGATAAATCTCACAACACCAAAAGCGGAAAGTAAAAGTAAAGCCAAGAACCATTCCCAATGCATGTTACAAAAGTAAAAACCACAAGGTACAAAGTGACTACAAGGGTAAAGTAACAAAGAAAGAAAAACAGCAACTACAACTGCCCCAAAGGTCCGAGCTAGTATGGTCTCGCGCGGTCCCCGAAGTCCTCCTGGAAACTTGAAAGCAATTTTATATACGTAGGGTGAGCATACAAGTATACTTAGTAGGGAAAACCAAGACTCTCTTGCACAAGTGAGGGAACGTACTAAAGTCCCATGAGAAGCAGAAAACCAACACTATTAAGGAGTTCATCCATCCCACTCACCAGCCACACTCACCAAATAATGCAAGCAAGTAATATATATATATAACAAGAGAACATCATTGTTTGGGTACCCCGTTCCACTTTCCCACTGGTTATTGAAGACATCCTATGCATCAAACCAATCCCTCCATTCTCACTGCAGTCCCACTTCCACACCCCGCCCGCACACACCTGAGCCACAACCTCACGCAGTCCCACTGCCAAACCCCGCCCGCACACACCTGGGCCACAACTGTCACACGTAACCATGCCTGTAAACACCTAGGCCAGAACAACCACCGCCATGCCCGAAGACACCTGGGCTAGAAGATCCACTGCCATGCCCGAAGACACCTGGGTCTCATCCAGAAGATTCTTGGGAAACTACCTGCCCGCACACACCTGGGCCATAACCACCACACTGCCCCGCCCAAAGGTTCGTGGGATAATAATGGACCTCAGGCCATCACAGCCTGGCCGAAGATACTTGGGATATCCGGTAAAGGGAGCAGAAAAGGAGCTAATAACCATCCACTAAGAACAGTGTTGGGAAAAACACCATCCCCCATGAAATGGGGGTGTTCAGCACTAAGTGCTCAACTTGGGTGGGGTGCGAATAAGAAACAAAAAACTACAAGTATATATATATAGGTAACAAGCACTCTCCCAAGTTTAGGTTTTTCAGCCAGCCTAAGGAACACAAACAGCAATCAAGTCCGAGTCACAACTCTCGCCAACAAAACCCATTTGTCCCATCCTTATTTTCATGTTCAGTAATAATGTTTAAATAATTTCTTCACCTACTTGGCCAACTAGTAAGAATAAGCACAAGTCCATGAAATAAAACATTAAATAATTAACCACTACATCTACACCCGGTTCTCTCATAAATCCACGACAACCCAAGAAAACCCCAAGATATAGCCCTGTGTCCAATATCCAGGAGCTAAAAGGTTTCTCAACAACAAAGGGTCCCAACCCAATTCGTGATATAACCAAGGTAACCACCCAGTCTTAAAAATCACAACCACTGAATCCATAACAACAGGGGATCCCATCCCCACCCACATCACCCAGAAATAGGCCCGTGAAAGGGTATAACCAAACCACTACCACCAAGACAAAGCAGGGTCATGCTGGTATTTTCAGATTTATAAGATTTAACACACTCCATGATTTTCAAATTCATTGTACTTTAACCGGGGTTATCACAGAAAGGATTGATCCTGGTGCTTCCAATTTACTTAGCTGAATATACGTAATTAACCAAATTTCTTTACACATTAAGGGTTATCCACCTCAATACAATCCATTTAAACGTCACCAAAAGCAAGGGTTCGTTAGTGCCCAGAGAAAGACCACTAATGGCCATGATTTTCAGAAGGCGTAAGCCCGCACAATTCATAAAATAATATCATAAAACAAGAAGTAGCATCAATCATAGCCCCCCCCCCCCTTCTTTCTTTATAGAATCCGTTCATTATCTTTATTAGGGTTTGGTTTATCCAATTCTACAGAATCAAAAGCATGTCCACCCTGCATGATACACAAAAAGGGAGAGACGAAGGAGAAATTCCCTACTTGTTGATCAATGATCGATGCTAAGGCCGGGCGCGGAACTTCACGGATAGCGATGCGGCTCGCCTAAACGAAAAGCAGTTCGTCTGAACGAAGGGTACTACTAGAACAGGGTGATCGAGAAAAGAAGAAACCCACGGCGAACCCTTTAGTTTATAAGGGTCGGGGACGGTTGAGATAACAACGTGGAACCACGTAAGGAGCGGGGGTCGTGGGTTGACCACGTGGCCCCATATGTTATTAAAGGGTCGGGTGGTTTAAATCGATGCACACACCAGGTTAATTCATTAAATATTTAATTAAAACATTTATGGGCGTTATCGGGCTTTAAAACAATCCTAAAGGGGTCAAAATAGGGTTTAAAACCCAATTTGCGTAAAAAGGAGCGCTACTGGAAAGACCCCATGGGGGTAGGCGAGAGCCACCGGTAGCCGCGCTACTAGTAGGCTGCAACTCCGGTAGACCGAGCTACCAGTAGACAGAGCTACCAGTAAGCTACGACTACCGGTAGACCAAGCTACCGGTAGACCTACCACCGGTAGGCTAAGGCTACTGGTAGGCCTACCGTTATGCCAAACTTCACCGAGGTTCCCAGAACAAAAATCCCAACTTGAGATTTTCACAAAGTAATGGACTCCAAAAACCCAGGCCATTACAATTTATTATCCTGAATATAAAAATATTAGTTTTTTGGAACCCAAACTTTCTTGGGTATGGTATTTTTAGAGAAAAAAATCTTGGGTAACCACATTTGTTTAGAAAAATAAGCCTTATGAAAACATAATTATTTTACTCTGTTTAAGGAATAATTTTTCTTATAGTGACCACCTCTTTGACACTTAGTGCAAAAAATTTCACTTTTAGGAACAAAATAATTGTTGCTAAAATTGGTTTTTTACTTTTAAAACCTATTCTAGAACTATTACCATGAGGTCTAATTTGTATATACATTTTATCAATGTTTTCCTTACCAGTGGTAAAGTTTAATAAGAGTTTCCTCAAACTAGAAATTTCATATTTTAGTTTGACAGCTACATTTTTACCCTTGTTAGTATTAGTTTTAGAACTAAGTTTTGTTTCTAAAACATTTTTCTCAAAAATAAAATTTTCAAAATCTTTTGAAATAGTTTATTTTTCAGAAATAGTTTTATCAAGATCTTTAGAAAGATCTAAAATTTCATCTATTAAAATTTTTATTCTTGAATCATCCTTAGAAATTTTAGCTTTAGCACTATCAAGTTTTTTTCAAATCTTACAATTTTCATTTTCAATCATTTTTGAAAAACAGGAAATATCATCATAACTAGGTAAAGAATTATTTTCTAGTGAGGAAGATTATTCATCAGGAGATGTAAAATTTTTCTCATCAGGATAGATATAATTTAAAGACATGTTTGTAAGAGATTCAAACCATGGGTACATTTACAAAATGACTTATGTTCCTTTGTTTCAGACTTTTATTATTTGAAGAAATTTCTGAATAATCTCCACCATTGTCACTCCATGTGTCAGAAGCTTTCAAAAGTTTGTTTTCTTTATATTTTTAATACTTTTTGGAATTTCCTTCTGAATTATCTTCCTTTCTATCTTTCCTTTTTAACTTTGGACAATCAGGTCGGATACATCCATCTTTCTTACATTCATAGCAATTGACTTCAGAATCTTTCTTATCACTTTTATCCTTATGACCTTTCTTATATTTGTATTGAAAATATTTATTTATAACGATCTTGTTCATCCTTCTAGCTAAATTAGATAACTCATTTTATGAATTTTTTTATGTACTTGAATCATACTGAACAACAACTTTCTTTTTCCTCAAAGATTTAACAATTTTCTTAGCAAACTAAACTTTTTAAGGTACAGTAGTTGTTTTCAAAAAAGAAACACAAATGTTTTTCTTTTTTGATTTCTAATTTCCTCTTTTAAGTCTTCCCACATACTCTATAAGGATACTAATCAAATCATCAAAATTAAGATTAGTTAACTTCATTGTATCATCAACTGCAGTTCTTTTTTATTCCCACTCATTGGTAATTATATCAATAATCTTTTCTAAAAAAAATCATCATCAATCCCTTTTTCTCCAAGAGATTGTAAAATATTTATAATTTTCATGAACTCTAGTGTATCTTGGAAACTGACTCTCCATGAAGAAGATCAAAGGCTTGGTAGTCAGCTCTAAGCATAGCTCTTTTTGTTTTCATAACATTTGATATTCCAAAATGTGTAACTTCCAATTTACTCTAGATATTATTAGTAGCTTCACAAGAAGATATCTGACTATATATATTCCTTATCATAGAACATGGTAAAGTATTTCTAACTTTTTAGTTCAATAGGTATTCCAACTTCCCAGCATTTGTGAAAGGAGAAACTTCCTTATTAAGAATTTTATACTTCCTAATAAGCATCAAAAGGTTATCAACTCCAGTATTAATTACAAAGGTATTCATTTTATCTCTCCATTATTCATAGTCATTACCATCAAAAATAGGTGGTCGACTAGGATTAAAATTTTCAAGAGAAACAACATTTATTCCTTGCATCTTTAAAACAAAAGAAATTCTTTTCTAAAAATATACGTTAGTGTAACAATGTTTAAAAAGAAAGAGTTTATATCAAAACTTTAACAACCTTCAATAAGTAAAGAAGGTAAAAACTTAGAAAGTATATAAGAAGTATAAACTAGCTATGATACCAATTTTAGGATCATGAGAATTAGCTTAGATGGTTATACTTACAAGAGGGAGGGAATTGTAGTTTAAAAACTTAGTTTAAAAGTTTTAAAATAATTAACACACAACCTCTTAAAGTAAATAATATCAAACTCAGACTCAGTCTGATTATCAGAGTAACTAAATCGGAATTAGAAAATGTATGATTATATCAGAGTAAAATAATCATAATCACAATGAATCTAATTAAATAGAGTTCATTTATCATAGTCAGAGTTATATTGATAAAACAAACAGAATAGAAAGTTGAATACGATGACTCACTTTCTATTATATGCACATCAGAATTAAAAACTTGTAAAAACAAGCAATGAAATAGTTTTATAGAAGTAAGAATGACTTACAATCTATATTAAAAGATTTTCCTCTTTTAACCTTAAGAGTAAGGTAGTCAATAATCTTGACTAAAGGTATCCACAGTTTTATACTTACTGTCAAATCTATCTTTCCTTTCCAGAAAAGCCCTTAATACGATGATCGAAATAGCTTTGTCTTATCATCATTGGAAGCACTCGATACGATGATCAGTATCTGTCTTCCTATCCCTGGAATTCCTCGATCTAATGGATCAAATTCACTATCTTTTTGTCCCAAAAATCCCTTGATCGTAATAGTGATTAGACGCAATTACAAAAGCAAATGTTCGTAAGGAAACAACCCTAACAAGGATTCCTTAGAACTACCAACTCTCTAAATAATTAAAAATACTAGGAACGAGAAGTTCATGTAACACCTCAGGATTTCACAGTACATTATCTCTTTAAAGTAATTCAATAGCTTGCGCTGCATGCAACACCGAGTTCGAGCGTACCACGACTTACCAAACTAACTGTTCAAAAGCGGTTATGAATAGTATTAAATGCATTTTGAATTTTATATACTCCATATAATTTTAACATCCATATTATGTGTTTCTTATACATAATATAAAAACAAATTCAATTTTTCAGATAAATGAATTATTTTTCAAAAAATATAATTTTACCGCCTTTTAATGGCGAACCTTTTTTAAATACAATATTTGAAACTTTTATATATTCAATTTAATAAAATTAAATTCTTCTTTAGAATTGGTACATAAAAATTTAGTTTGGATAAATTTTTGGTACTTTTTTGATAACTTTCATATTTTGATGAATAATAAAAAAAATACTAAATTTTAATTGAAAATAACTTTTTTAATCAAAATAATTTAAAGTGTTAAATTATTCATTTGATTGGTTTTAAATTTAAATTAGATTATATTTTTATTATTTAATATAATGTAGTTCATTGTAAGTAATTTCTCATTTAAATTGGACATAAACACGTGTCAAACTTTTGATAGTTTTTACTTCTTAAAAACCAGCTTTCTGGTTTTGACAACAGGAATTAATTTTAAATTAATTAATGAAACTTTTGTGTTTTGAATTTGGTAAAATAGACATCAATTTTGAATTTAGAATATCAAAATTATATTTTGGTGAATTTTTGGTATTTTTCTGAAAACATTCAATTTTTGATGAATAGTGAAAAAACTACGTTATAGATAAAAACCGACATTTTCATTTAAATAATTATTTTTAATTAAAAATTTATCTTAAAGTAAAATAGAAACATAATACATATATTATTCCAATTTAATTAATTAGAGTAATTTATAATAAGATTAGACATATAAAAATTTATTGAACTTTTTTAACGTTTTTTACCCACCTTCTAGGCACATTTGCTTGCATAAAACATAATTTTACCACTTCTGTGAATTAAATTTAAAAAAACCGAGAGACACGGTTGACATAAGTAAAATGTGGTTCAATATGATGAAAATATTTTTTTATGAATAGTAACTTTTGAATTTTATTTACCACGGTTAAAAGTAAATAAGGTAATTAAAGGTAAAAATAATATTAAAATTACCCCAAAACATGTCCTAATTCTATTGGATAAGTGTATTTCAACAAAAATCAACATTAGAACAAAAATAAGATCCTTTTGATCCATTTGGGTAAGATTAGGATGTTTATTATATTTTATATAAAGAAGAGTTGAAAGGGTTAAATTCAAAGTTTAATAACTAAATCATTTTTAATATAGGGTTACACATAAGATAAATTAGAGTATAATTATTAATTAGAAATCTAAAAAGATTTCCTACATCATTGTATTTTATTTATAAATTTTAGACATCAAATAATTAAATTTATTTATGACACAATGATGACGCAGTAATTACCTTCTTAATAAAATATTAAAATAATTCATATTATAAATATTAAAATAAATGTAAATTGAAACTTTTGAATCCATCCACTAATTTTATAGGTGAATATGACATTTTAGGGATGATTCAACGTATTTTTTTCGAATTCATCAAGTTGTTATGACTTTCACAAAAAACCAATTACTAAATAGTGTCAAAATTGACATAAATGAGTTTTTAAAACAAATACTGTATTATTAAATGATATAATATTCTTAAAAATATAAGGTTCAGCCAAAGGACATATATAATGATAGATATGTAATTAATGAACCACTTTAGGTTCTCTTGGCATTTTATAGTAAGTTTATTAACCATGTATTATAATAATACAAGAAAACATGGTAAAAGTTAAAATATTTAACTAATGGTTAAATCTAAAAGATAAGGTTAATATGGTGACCTAAACTTGTCTAAAACCTATTGGTTGAGAGGATTTCCACCCATCCCCGCCTTAGCCTCGAAATAAATCCATTTGGAGCCATTATAAACTGGAAATGATTTTATAATAAAATAATATTTCAAGATTTTCCTAAAGTGACCCTCACCTATCTTATAAAAGGGTACTTCCCCTTCTCTAAATTTCACACCTCCAATTCAATTTGGATTGGCCAACCCATTCTCAAATATTCTCCCAACTATCCTCACTTGAATCTAGAGGCCTTACTTTGATCATAAATCCAACCTAAGGATCCCTTTTGTTCAAATAAAAAGGAATCACTCGAAGAAGAGGTAATTATTCCATCACCTCTTTCTAGGTTCTTTTATTCTTCCACTTCCTCTTTCTTTGTTATTTCCATACCAAAATAATAACTCTAGTACCCTACACACACTACTGAAAATTCATGTTTTCCCAATGCTTCTTTACCAATGGTTTTTTCAAACCGTTGGTAAAGAATCTCTTTCCCAACGGTTTACTAAAACTGTTGGGAAAGGGGTGTGCAAGACACCATTTCCCAATGGTTTGTTTAAACTATTGGTAAAGGGTCTCTTGGACACCCCTTTACCAATGGTTTTTAAAAACCGTTGGGAAATATTTCCCCCAAATACTCAATCGTCCGCTCTCTCCCCCATTCGCGACAGAACCCTAATCTTGTCCAGGGCTCTGTTGATCTCGCGACTTCCCCCATCTGAACCCATCAAACTACATCCAAATCATCTCAAATCAGGTATTCTATTCTTCATACACATAAAATATTTAAGTGATACATTGTTTTTATTGTTATTCATCTCATATTTTAGATTTAAGTTTTTATTTTGATGTGTATATCATTTTTTGTGTTTTGATTAAATCTAGATTTTATCCATTCCAATCCATTTAATTAATTAAATCTTTAACCCTCCATTGAAGAAGAAGTATCTCAAATTCATTTCCGTTCTATTCTAGATTTTCTAAGTATGTGTTTTTATGATTTTTTCCATCTTGTAATTAATTGTTACTTGGAAATTTATTCATATGTGTTTAATAATTTTTAGCAAAGTTTTTATGAATTTTTTCTTTAAAATTCCTTGAGGAAAGTGTTTTATTAAAATAAAAAAAAAATTAATAAGGCTTGTGTAATGTAATTTGTTATAGTACACTATGTGACTATGTTTGGTATTTAGTAACACATGAGATAACTGGTGTGTGAGAATATGTTGTGAAAGAGATTTCATGGTTGGTTCAAGATTATATTTACGTTTTGAGCCTATTAATGAGTTGTTTTAAAGATATTTTGAGATATTTACCTTATGTTTATTGGTGAAAACTGGGAGCTGTAAAGGTGGTTCATGATTAAGACATATAATTACTGCTAAACATGTGGATAAACCTTGAATAGTAGTGAATTCTTGAAATGTTTGATGTTTTTAGTCCTTTTTTATTTGGAGTTTCTTTTGATGGTGATGATTCTTATTGTTACCTATGATGGGAATTTATTTTAGTTTCTAAATTGGCTGAGACTCCCCCACCATGCACAGTGTATGCAACCTCTACCCTTATTTAATCATTCTATTTACACAGCGTATGAAACCTATACCCTCATTTAATCAGTGAACTCAAGTCATTAATTAAAACCTTCATTCTCACTAGAATGTAAGAAAATGAATGATGTAAACTCATCCTCACATGATTTTTTACCTTAGATAGTGTCCAACATATGAAATACGAGCTTTTGAATTCATCAGTTAACCAGGATCATATATTCCATTTCCCCCAAGATGACTATACTAATATAACTTTAGGGTCAATTAAATATGGTTCTCATTGTACGGTGTATATTATGTGTCCTTCTTGTCCAATACTCACTTTTATGAGGGTGGGGTGATTTTCACTACCCATTCTGGCATGTGTAGACATCCATAAAAATGTTAGATAAGTCGCAAGTTTAATTCAGTAATGTTGTTATCATTGACATACTTTATTATTAATCACAAATTTAAAAATAAATGTTTTTGTCTATACTTAATGAAATTAAATCTTTTTACAAGCCATGAACAACCTATTAGTGTAGAAACCTAAAATTTATTCACCCATGGGGTGCGCATGACTTGGGGAAGTAATTGGGTAATGAATGGTATGGTCATAGAGGTGCCAATAATGAGTTATTGAACATGAGTGAATGATTTGGGATGCCTATAACACATGATGGGACCTGAGGCACGTTCCTCTTATATACCTAATGAAAATGAATATAAATAAATTTTAATTTAATTTATGAGTACTTGTTCCTTACATTATTTTAATAGTTCACTACATCGACTAGAAACTTCTTCCTTTATCGTTTACTTAAATGTATTTTCTATTACAGTTCAAACCTTTTGAATTGTTTATGAAAAAATGACTTATATAAATTCTTTTTACAGAATGGATAGAAGTTGGATGTATGAAATCGATCGGATCTCAAGCGATTTTCAAAACAATTTGGAGAGATTTATAGATTTTGCATTTCAAAATGCTTCAGATAGTGGTCGTATACACTGCCCATGTTCCAATTGTGTTGGTAGACATTGGTTGAGCCGTGAAAAAGTCAGCTACCAGATAACCAAAAATGGTTTTCAATCAAACTAATTTGTGTGGTATCACAATGGGGAGAAAATGAAATCTCAAATTTGTGATGATTGAAATGAAAGGACCGAAATGGAGAATTTGTTAGATGATCGGTTTCTGTTTATTCGTCATCATGAAAAAGAAAGGATTTCGACTCAAGAAGACTTTGATATGAGGACAGCTTATGCTTCTAGTAAAAATGATGATATTGATAGGGTGAAAAAATTGAATGATGTTGCCACGACTCCAGTATATCGACAATGCGATAAAATGAAAAAGATGGAATTTTTAATCAGATTGTTTCATGGGAAAACTATGTATGGGATTTCTAATACAGAAATCGATTACATTCTTACCCTCTTGAAGGATTTACTTCCATATGATGTAGATATTCCCTCAAACCACAATATGGCATGGAAGTTAGTTGAGGAAATTGGATTTTCAAGAAACAAAATTCATGCTTTCCCGAAAGATTGCAGTTTATTCTGGGAGGAAACCGCTGAACGAAATGATTGTATAAAATGTGGCACATCTCTCTGGAAGTCAAAATCTAATGGAACACCATCTCGCATTCCACAAAAAGTAATGTGGCACTTTCCATTGATCCCCGGACTCTAGAATCTTTTTATGTCTGATGACATATCAATAAAAATGAGATGGCATGATATCGAGAGAAAGAAGACTAATGATGAGTTGGTTCATCCTGCAGATGGATTTGTATGGCAGAGATTTGATGCTCGACATCCTGATTTTGCAGCTGACGTGCGTAATGTGAGGTTGGGTCTTTCATGTGAAGGTTTTAATCTGTTTGGGAAGATGCTTACTTCGCACAGCACATGTCCAGTTTTTATACACATTTATAATCTTCCTCCATGGTTGTGTATGAAAAAACCTTTCACTTTCAGGAGTATACTCATATCTGGTCCTTCTGATCCCGGCATTGATATTGATGTATACATGAAAACTTTAATAAAAGAGTTGAAACTTCTTTGGGATGTGGGTGTGTTCACATAAGATGCATGTTTGAAAGACATATTTCAGATGCGTTTTGCGCTTATGTGTACGATCAATGATTTTACAACTTATGCAATGATGTCTGAATAGAGCACGAAGGGAAAACTGTCATGTCCAGTTTGTATGAAGAATACACAATCCAGAAGACTGAAATATCACTGTAGTTTTAGTTTTATGGGACATCGACGATTATTTCCAAAGTATCAACCATATAGAATGAATCGCCGAAGATTTGATAATACCATATAGACCGATGATCCACTCAAAGTGTATGTCTTTTGTTTCAAAAGGACATCATTTTAAGTGGAAAACATCAACTGGCATACAGAAAACCAACCAAATGCATTCGGATTGTGTTGATACTTTAGGACAATGATTCATGGGTCATTTGATACGTGTACGAGTCAACCCCGTTTAAATCCGAGACGTGGTGTGGCCGACACCACTCTAACTGTGTCTCTTTTGTTTAAAATGGACAGGATTATAAGTGAAAAGAACAACTGGCATACGGAAAATCGACCAAATGCATTAGGAATCTGTTGATAATTTATCACAACGATCCATGAGTCATATGTGACGTTTATGGGCCAACCCGGGCTCAATCCGAGTCGCGGTGTGGTCGGGATCAGTCAAGTGTCTCTCTTTTCTTTAAAATGGACAAAATTTTAAGTACATATGGAAACCAACCAAACGCATTCGGTTTCCATTGGAACGTTGGGAGAATGAACCATGGGTCATATGTGACGTGTACGAGTCAACCTCGCCTCAATCTGAGGTGCGGTGTGGCCGACACCACTCAAAGTGTCTCTCTTTTGTTTAAAATTGACTTCATTTTAAGTGAAAACAACAACTAGCATACGAAAAACCAACCAAATGGATTCTGATTGTGTCGATACTCTAGAACAACTATACATGGGTCATATGTGACGTGTACGAGTCAACCCCGCCTCAATCCGAGATGCGGTGTGGCCGACACCATTCATAGTGTCTCTCTTTTGTTTAAAATGGACATCATTTTAAGTGAAAACAACAACTGACATACGAAAAACTGACCAAATACATTCGAAATGTGTTGATGCTTTAGTAAAACGGTCCATAGGTCATATGTGACGTGTACGAGTCAACCCCGTCTTAATCTGAGGCACGGTGTGTCCGGGATCACTCTAAGTACCTCTCTCTTGTTTAAAATGGACAACATTTTAAGTACATATGGAAAACTGACCTAACGCATTCGGTTTCCATTGAAACTTTAGGAGAACAATCCATGGGTCATATGTGACGTGTATGAATCAACCCCGCCTCAATCTGAGACGCGTTGTGGCCGGCACCACTCAAAGTGTCTGTCTTTTGTTTAAAATTGACTTCATTTTAAGTGAAAACAACAACTAGCATACGGAAACCCGACCAAACAGATTCTGATTATGTCGATACTCTAGAACAACGATCCATGGGTCATATGTGATGGGTACGAGTCAACCCCGCCTCAATCAGAGACGCGGTGTGGCCGACATCATTCATAGTATCTCTCTTTTGTTTAAAATGGACATCATTTTAAGTGAAAACAACAACTGACATATGAAAAACTGACCAAATGCATTCGAAATGTCTTGATACTTTAGTACAATGATCCATGGGTCATATGTGATGTTTACGAGTCAACCCCGCCTTAATCCGAGGAACGGTGTGGCCGGGATCACTCTAAGTGGCTCTCTTTTGTTTAAAATGGATAACATTTTAAGTACATACGAAAAACTGACCAAACACATTCAGTTTCCATTGAAACTTTAGTAGAACGATCCATGTGTCATATGTGACGTGTACGAATCAACCCCGCCTCAATCTGAGACACGGTGTGGCCGGCACCACTCAAAGTGTCTGTCTTTTGTTTAAAATTGACTTCATTTTAAGTGAAAACAACATCTAGCATACGGAAAACTGACCAAACGCGTTCTTATTATGTCGATACTCTAGAAAAACAATCCATGGGTCATATGTGACGTGTACGAGTAAACCCCGCCTCAATCCGAGATGCGGTGTGGCTGAAACCATTCATAGTGTCTCTCTTTTGTTTAAAATGGACATCATTTTAAGTGAAAACAACAACTGACATATGAAAAACTGACTAAATGAATTCGAAATGTGTTGGTGATTTTGTACAAAGATCCATGGGTCATATGTGACGTGTACGAGTCAACCCCGCCTTAATCCGAGGCACGGTGTGGCCGGGATCACTCTAAGTGGCTCTCTTTTGTTTAAAATGGACAACATTTTAAGTACATACGGAAAACCAACCAAACGCATTTGGTTTCTATTGAAACTTTAGGAGAACGATCCATGGGTTATATGTGACGTGTACGAATCAACCCCACCTCAATCCAAGACACAGTGTGGTCGGTACCACTCAAAGTGTCTGTCTTTTGTTTAAAATTGACTTCATTTTAAGTGAAAACAACAACTAGCATACGGAAAACCGACCAAACGGATTTTGATTGTGTCGATACTCTAGCACAATGATCCATGGTTCATATGTGACGTGTACGAGTCAACCCCGCCTCAATCTGAGATGCGGTGTGGCCGAAACCATTCATAGTGTCTCTCTTTTTTTTAAATGGACATCATTTTAAGTGAAAACAACAACTGACATACGAAAAACTGAACAAATGCATTCAAAATGTGTTGATGCTTTAGGAAAACGATACATGGGTCATATGTGACGTGTACGAGTCAACCCCGCATTAATCTGAGGCATGGAGTGGCCAGCACCACTCTAAGTGTCTCTCTATAGTTTAAAATGGACTTCATTTTAATTAAAAACAACAACTGACATACGGTAAATTGACCAAACGCATTAGGATTCTGTTGAAACTTTAGTAAAACAGTCCATGGGTCATATGTGACGTGTAAAAGTCAACATCACCTCAATTCGAGTCGTAGTGTGGCCGGGATCACTCCAAGTGTCTCTCTTTTGTTTAAAATGGACAACATTTTAAGTACATACGGAAAACCGACCAAACGGATTCTGATTGTGTTGATACTTTATCACAACGGTCCATGGGTAATATATGACGTGAACGAGTCAACCCCACCTCAATTAGAGGTGCGGTGTGGTCGGCACCACTCAAAGTGTCTCTCTTTAGTTTAAAATGGACTTCATTTTAAGTGAAAACAACAACTGACTTATGGAAAACTGACAAAACGCATTCGGATTCTATTGAACCTTTAGTACAATGATCCATGGGTCATTTGTGACGTGTATGAGTCAACTCCTCCTCAATCCAAATCATGGTGTGGCCAGAACCACTCAAATTGTCTCTCTTTCGTTTAAAATAGACTTCAATTTAAGTGAAAATAATAAATGACATACGAAAAACCGACCAAATGCATTCGGATTCCGTTGAAACTTTAGGAAAACGATCCTTGGGTCATATGTGACGTGTAAAAGTCAACCCCGCCTCAATCTGAGGCCTGGTGTGGCTGGCACCACTCAAAGTCTCTCATTTTTTTTGAAATGAACAAAATTTTAAGTGAAAACAATAACTGGCATACGGAAAACCAACCAAATGCTTTCAGAATATGTTGATACTTTAGGACAACGATCCATGGGTCATATATAACGTGTATGAGTCAACCCCACCTCAATTAAAGCCACAGTGTGGCCGGTATTATTCTAAGTGTATGTATTTTGTTTAAAATGGACATCATTTTTAGTAAAAACAACTGGTATACGAAAATACGAACAAACGTATTCGGATTCTGTTGATAGTTATTCAGTTTTTTATGTATTTTATTGATAATTGATAATTAAATTATGTATGTATTCAATTATGAATTGAATTTTGGATTCCACATATAATTTTCATCTAAATTTTAAATTGAATTCTAAATCAATTATGTATGTTTATAATTACATTATGAATTTTGATTTAATTCTGGATGTGTATAGTTCAAGAATGAATTATATGTTAAATATGTATGAATTTGTTCTCTATATATATGTATTAGTTTGTTATTGCGGGTATAGTAATTGCAAAGGAGCAGAATGGAGGTTGGTGTACAAAATTGGAGGTTGGTGTGCAAAATTAGAGTCTGATGTGCAAATTGCAGGCTGCTGTGCAGTTTTCACAGCAAGCCTATGCCAATGGTTTGAAATCGTTGGCATAGGCTTGTAATAATCCTTTCCCAACGGTTTACAAACTGTTGGGAAATATTAATATGGATTTTTTTGCCAACGGTTCTCTTTGAACCGTTGTCAAAAACCATTCCCAATGGTTTTAGAATCGTTGGAAAAGAGTTTATTTTCACAAGTTTTACCAATAGTTTAGTGTAAACCGTTGGTAAAACTTATGCCAACGGTTTAGTGTAAACCGTTGGCATAGGTTAATTTTACTAACCTATACCAACGATTCTTTGTAAACTGTTGGGATAGGTTTTTCCCAATGGCTTACTTCCCCACGGTTTGCAGAATCATTGGTATATGTTATACCAACGATTCTGCAGCCTTTCCCAACAGTTCTGAACCATTGGGAAAGTCCCCATTTCCAGTAGTGGCATTCTGTGATGTTATTATAAATATGGTACAACCATATTCATTATAATTTTCATCCTATGAATGACAAAGTCATCATACGTGCGTACGTATGGCTTACCGTCTCTACATCGTGGTGTACTTTGTTATTCAACACTACATTATTTGGATGGGTATAATAATGAGTATAATTAATTTAAATAATTAATATAACATGGTAATTATTATGTATATGTAATATATCATCCAATTAAACACCATTTCACCGTCAATAGAATGATATTATCGCTCATGCATCGTATAGCTTACCGTCTCCACAACGCGATGAGATTCATCTTCAACGATCACCCTTCAAGAATTTTTATAAAAATAAATACATTGATTAATTATGAGGTATATGAAATAATATCTCTGCTATAATAATATATATTTATATAGATAAATATATGTTGTTTACTTACTTCCATACTATATGATAAGAAAACAGAAACAACGTTTATTTGTACGTATGGACTACTATCACCATGAATGGTGTTTCCATTTCATATATCTATCTATTATACATATTTATATTCTGAATATATATGATATATAAATCATGTTTTATATTCTGTAAGTATGTAAATCATGATCTAAGTGATACGATCAAGAATAAAAAAGCTAAAACACGTACAATAAAGAAAGCGATTATTACCTGAAATGTTACTTTAACATGAAAATTATTATTAAATGGGTAGTATAAATTAATAAATGAATCATATATTATATCATGAATATTAATATGGTTCTAGTGTAATTTAATAACATACTAAGTTCATTATATATGAGGTTAAACGTACCCTCGACTAAAGAAAAGTACAAGGTAAGAGTTAATTCCTCAATCTCATTATTATTCGAGATTGTTTATGTGTAAGATTTTACTGGGACATATTTATTATCCATGTCCATGTTTCATAAAATAGATTTAAAAAAGATTATTTTTAAGGGACTCTTTAACTAAAACATCATTTTAAATGGTTTAAATATTTATTCTTCTAAATCATTCTCATTAATGTCCATGTTTTTAAAATAGTTTTAAGGATTTATTTATATAGACATGAATGTTTTAAAATGTTAATTCCTTTCAAAAGTTTCAAAGTGTTATGGGACACTTTGATTCAAAAATGTCTTTTAAATGTATTCCTTTTTAAATTGTGTGACTTTTAAATGGTTTCACAAAAAGGGATATTTCTCTCAAAGAGTTTTACTGATCATTTTTAACTATTTCAACATCCTTTACTGGATATTATTCTTTATTGAGGTTGATTTATTATAATACAATCTTCTATATTGTATTGATTGAGTTATGATATGTTTGACTGTGGATGTGATATTTTTATATCATTCATGATTTATGGTTAACGTATTGACATTTCGTATGCTAGTTTTTATATAAATGTTTATGTTATGTTTCAACATTTTCATATGAGGAATGCATTGGACTTAGTAAGTGACCGGTGGAGCCCACTATAGCTCCTCGATGTATCGGTAGGTCTCATGAGACAAATTAGTGTCTTGGCACAAGGCCTTGACAAAATCTTATTTGTAGTCTTGGCATGAGACCTTGACTATGTGGTTATGATGTCTGGCATTATGCATTCCATCATTATGAAATTAGCAATTGATATTACATGTTATTATTCTACTAGTATAATATTCATGTGAATAAGTAAAAGGTATTATTTGATTTATCTTTTCCATATTATGGTGAAGTTTAAGTTTAAAAGTCTTGTGTTTTAGTCTTATACATTTCCTTAAATGTTTATGCTTATTTATGATAGTTTTCGTTATATTTTTATCCTTACTGAGCATCTAATCTCACCCATTTCTTATGTTTTATTTTTTCTAGGATGTGAAGTAGTTTATTTTGATTGATATGCAGGGTTAAGATAAGGTAATAATGGTGTTCTCAAAGGATTATTTTTGTTGTGTTTTATTTTCAAAATTGTAATGTAACGTTTATATATGTAATCTATTTTCCAAGACTGCTAAACTGATCAGTCCTTCAGAACTTGATTCATTGTAATCATGCCAATGTATTAAAATAATCCACCGACTCTGGGTAACTGGGGCGTTATAGTTGGTATCAGAGGAGGTTTAGCAACAACCTTGGAAATAGATTTAGATTAACTCTGATTTTAAAACATTACCCTAAGATGGACTTTGAGGATTAGTATAGAAGAACTTTCTAAAATTTTAGTAATGTAGATATTTTGTGAATTGTTCAAGCAATACATCCCTATCTAGATACGAGTAGGTAGAGGTGGCTCTGGAACATATGTATCTAGGGGTAAAACCCGAAAACACCGCTTTGAGCTAGACTCGAACAGGAACTAGTGCACAATAATGGGTCTTGTTGTACTCTTGGTTACAATACTCCTGAGGTATATGCTTAGGATAATTCACATTTTCTTTACAAACCATTATGAAGGATTTATGAGTAAATATGTCAGCAAAGAAACCATTTTTATGGTTATGAGACTAAATGTGTGAAAATATTCAATTAATGTTGAGGGTTTTTCTAGTTTTTGGATCATACATTATGATATGATCTAACCTAGTGTATTTTATCATTTAGAAATGGCGCCCAGTAGAAGGAATGCAAACTCTAGCAATACGCATGATCCAAAGATTAAGAAGGATCATATTTTTCATAATCTTAATCCAACATTTAGAAGGAAAATAGTCTCCCATGTATTATCATCATATGAATAAATAGTATCATGTGTTAATAAGATAAGTAAATAATTCTCTGAGTCGTATGGATTTGAAGAGAAGCCATAGAAGAAGAGGATGGTAGAGGAAAATATGGATAAAGGGAATAAGGGAAAGAATGATTTTCCCATATGTGATAACTGTGGAAAGAATCACCCTGGTAAGTGATTGAAAGGAATGGGAGTTTGTTATAAGTGTGGAGAAAAAGGACACCAAGTTCGTGAATGCAATGGTAAGAAAAATGTTTCAAATGTACAATGCTTCATCTACAAGGAGTTGGGACACTACGCGAATCAATGTCCCAATCATCAGAGTATATCCTAAATGATGTTATTGGATAATAATCAAGTTATGATACTACCGTAGATGAAGAGGAATGATTAGTGTTCTTAAGTTGTTATTAAATAATTGTGTCATTTGAGTATTGTATTAATGATGTACAAGTTATAAGAATTATAATGTATATAAGGATTGTACTGTAGTACATTTTCATCAAGGATTTGAGATTTTATGGTACCAAGTAAAGTGACACAATTTCAATTTAAACATTTTGGAAAATATATGGTTAAGAAAGATAAACCTTAATATAGTCCTGAAACTGAGGTAATGATTTTGGAATAAGAGATAATTAATTTGGATAAAGTATATTGGGTATTATTGACATCCTTGGAACTGATTAATGGTTTGTTTATTCCATCATTGTTAGAGTATTCATAATTTTTGGATTTAAGGAGTATATCCAGTATTCTATAAGGAACAAGGGAGCATGAATGTATTCAATAAGTTTTTATGGTAATTCAGGGTGTTACTGTGTTTTAAGAGAATTCATGATGAAGGTATTCACATGTTATTATGTGGAAAAAATAGATCTTCATTATGTTTACCTTCCTTATAAATTTTGGACTGTGAGTTTTGACAAAAGTATTTTGGATAAGTCTAAAGGTTGGAATGAATTAAGTTGGACTTTGGATATTATTGTTTAAGGCTAAAACATTTTTTAAGATTATTTTTGGATTGTTATAAAAAGGATAACCTGGAGGTCGGGCGACAACCCATTGTGTCCGGCAAAGCCGTGAGACGTGAACCCGCAACCGAAGGGCGACAAGGGTGCATCACCTTCCACTGGCCTACGTGATGTCCTGGTTTGTATAATGTAGTTTTTTTTGTCTAACAGATGAATTATAAATTCATTTTTTTGGAACCCTATACGATTAGGATAAATAGAATATTTTTGAGCTCTAAGATGATTTTGTGGTGGAAATTAGTTAAAGGATGGGGCTCTATTTGTCGAGTATTCTTTTTTTCTTTATTCTATGATGAAATTAATTCTTAAAATTTAGGGAAAGTATCTTAAAACCAAAAATGTGTCATCCTAATATCTTATGTTTTGTTTAACTAATGATATTTTAAATCATCATAGATTTATGGCTTTGAGGCTCTTAATTTTCCATTCACTTGTTTGTGATTGATGACCTCAATCACTCCGTATAAATATTTACGTTTTTCCTCCAATTATAATTTCCACCAATGTTCTCCTATTCAAAATCCTAATTTGGTGGTGACTTTTTCATTTCTCTTTCCCTCTTATTAAAACTAAATTTTATTAACCCAGTTTCCGATGTGGGTTTTCCACAAAGGTCTTTTCTATTTTTAACCTTTTATTTTTGAAGAACAACTTCAAATTGCGAGGACGCAATTTAATGAAGGAGTAGAAAATGTAACACCCTAGTATTTCATAGTACTTTATCTCTTTAAAGTAATTCAATAGTTTGTGCAACACACAACACCGAGTTCGAGCGTACAGTGACTTACCAAACTAGTTGTTCAAAAGCGGTTATGAATAGTATTAACTACATTTTGAATTTTATATACTCCATATAATTTTAACATCCAAATTATGTGTTTCTTAGATATAATATAAGAACAAATTCAATTTTTCAGATAAAAGAAATATTTTTCAAAAAATGTAATTTTAACGCCTTTTAATGGAGAACCTTTTTAAAATCCAATATTTGACACTTTTATATATTCAATTTAATAAAATTAAATCCTTATTTAGAATTGGGATATAAAAATTTAGTTTGGATAAAATTTTGGTACTTTTCTGATAACTTTCATATTTTGATGAATAATAAAAAAATACTAAATTTTAATTGAAAACAACTTTTTTAATCGAAATAATTTAAAGTGTTAAATTATTCATTTGAGTGGTTTTAAATTAGAATTAGATTATATTTTTATCATTTAATATAATGTAGTTCATTGTAAGTAATTTCACATTTAAATTAGACATAAACACGTGTCAATCTTTTGATAGTTTTTACTTCTTAAAAACCTGCTTTCTGGTTTTGACAACAGAAATTAATTTTAAATTAATTAATGAAACTTCTATATTTTGAATTTGTTAAAATAGACATCATTTTTTAATTTATAATATCAAAATTATCTTTAGGTAAATATTTGATATTTTCTGAAAACATTCAATTTTTGATGAATAGTGAAAAAAACTACGTTATAGATAAAACCCGACATTTTCATTTAAATAATTATTTTTAATTAAAAATCTATCTTAAAGTCAAAATAGAAATATAATACATATATTAGTCCAATGTAATTAATTAGAGTCATTTTATAATAAGATTAGACATATAAAAAATTATTGAACTTTTTTAACGTTTTTTACCCACCTTCTAGGCACATTTGCAAATTTGCATAAAACGTAATTTTACCACTTTTGTGAATTGAATTTAAAAAATCTGAGAGACATGGTTGACATCAGTAAATAAAATGTGGTTCAATAGGATGAAAATAATTTCTGTTGAATAGTAACTTTTGAATTTTATTTACCACAGTTAAAAGTAAATAAGGTAATTAAAGGTAAAAATAATATTAAAATTACCACAACACATGTCCTAAATCTATTGGATAAGTGTATTTTGACCAAAATAAACCTTAAGACAAAAATAAGATCCTTTTGATCCATTTGGGTTAGATTAGGATATTTATTATAATTTATTTAAAGAAGAGTTAAAAGGGTTAAATTCAAAGTTTAATAACTAAACCATTTTTAATACAGGGTTACACATAATATAAATTAGACTATAAATATTAATTATAAAGATAAAAAAATTTCCTACATCATGGTATTTTATTTATAATTTATAGACATCAAATAATTAAATTTATTTATGACACAATGATGATACAGTAATTACCTTCTTAATGAAATATTAAAATAATTGATATTATAAATGTTAAAATAAATGTAAATTGAAACTTTTGAATCCATCCACTAATTTTATAGTTAAATATGACATTTTAGGGATGATTCAATGTATTTTTTTCGAAGTCATCAAGTTTTTATGACTTTAACAAAATATCAATTACTAAAGTGTGTCAAATTGACATAAATGAGTTTTTAAAACAAATACTATATTATTAAATGTTATAATATTCCTAAAAATATAAGGTCCGTCCAAAGGACTTATATAATGATATATATTTTATTAATGAACCACTTGAGGTTCTCTTGGCATTTTATAGTATGTTTATTAACCATGTATTATAATAATACAAGAAAACATGGTAAAAGTTAAACTATTTAACTAATGGTTAAATATAAAAGATAAGGTTAATATGGTGACCTAAACTTGTCTAAAACCTTTTGGTTGAGAGGATTTCGACCCATCCCCACCTTAGCCTCAAAATAAATCCATTTGGATCCATTATAAACCGAAAATGATTTTATAATAAAATAGTATTTCAAGCTTTTCCTAAAGTGACCATCACCTCTCTTATAAAAGGGTATTTCCCCTTCTCTTAATTTCACACCTCCAAATCCATTTGGCTCAGACAAACCCTTCTCAAATATTCTCCTAACTATCCCCAATTCAACCTAGAGCCCTTACTTTGATCATAAAGTCAACCTAAGGATCCCTTTTGTTCAAATCAAAAGGAAACACTCGAAGAAGAGGTAATTATTTCATCACCTCTTTCTAGGTTCTTTTCTTCTTCCACTTCCTCTTTCTTTGTTGTTTCCATATCAAAATAATAAGTCCAGTACCCTACACATACTGTGATGTTATTATAAATATGGTACAACCATATTCATTATTTTTTCCATCCTATGAATGACAAAGTCACCATACATGTGTACGTACGGCTTACCGTCTCCACGTCGTGGTGTACTTTGTTATTCAACACTACATTATTTGGATGGGTATAATAATGAGTATAATTAATTTAAATAGTGAATATAAGATGTTAATGATTCTGTATATGTTATATATCATCCAATTAAACATCATTTCACCATCAATAGAATGATATTATCGCTCATGCATATGTACGGCTTACCGTCTCCACGACGCGATGTGATTCATCTTCAACGATCACCCTTCAATAATTTTTATAAAAATAAATACATTGATTAATTATGAGGTATATGAAATAATATCGCTATTTTAATAATATATATTTATGTAGATAAATATATGTTCCTTACTTACTTCCATATTATACGATAAGAAAACGGAAACAACGTTTATTCCTACGTATGGACTACCGTCTCCATGAACAGTGTTTCCATTTCATATATCTATCAATTATACATATTTATATTCTGAATATATATGATATATAAATCATGTTTTATATTCTGGAAGTATGTAAATCATGATCTAAGTGATACAATCAAGAATAACAAGCTAAAACACGTACAATAAAGAAAGCGATTATTGCCTAAAATGTCACTTTAACATGGAAATTATTATTAAATGGATAGTACAAAGTAATAAATGAATCATATATGATATCATGAATATTAATATGGTTCTGGTGTAATTTAATAACATACTATGGTCATTATACAGGAGGTTAAATGTACCCTCGACTAAAGAAAATTACAAGGTAAGAGTTAATTCTTCAATCTCATTATTATTCGAGATTGTTTATGTGTAAGTTGTTATTGGGACATATTTATTATCCATGTCCATGTTTCATAAAAGAGATTTCAAAAGGATTCTTTTTAAGGGACTCTTTAACTAAAACCTCATTTTAAATGGTTTAAATATTTATTCTTCTAAATCATTCTCATTAATTTCCATGTTTTCAAAATGGTTTTAAGGATTTATTTATATGGACATAAATGTTTTAAAATGTTAATTCCTTTCAAAAGTTTCAAAGTGGTATGGGATATTTTGATTCAAAAATGTCTTCCTTTCTAAATTGTGTGACTTTTAAATGGTTTCACAAAAAGGGATATTTCTCTCAAAGAGTTTTACTGGTCATTTTTAACTATGTCAACATCCTTTACTGGATATTATTCTTGATTGAGGTTGATTTATTATAATATAATCTTCCATATTGTATTGAATAAGTTATGATATGTTTAACTGCGGATGTGTTATTTTTATAGTATTCATGGTTTATGGTTAAATTATTGACATTTCGTATGCTAGTTTTAATACGAATTTTTATATTATGTTTCAACATTTTCATATGAGGAATGCATTGGACTTAATAAGTGACTGGTGGAGTCCGCTATAGCTCCTCGATGAATCGGTAGGTCTCATGAGACAAATTAGTGTCTTGGCACAAGGCCTTGACAAAATCTTATTTTTAGGCCTTGACTATGGTTATGATGTCCGACATTATGCATTCAATCATTATGAAATTAGCTATTGATATTACATGTGATTATTCGACTAGTAGAATATCCATGTAAATAAGTAAATGGAATTATTTGATTTATCTTTTCCATATTATGCTGAAGTTTAAGTTTAAAAGGCTTGTATTTTAGTCTTATACATTGCCTTAAATGTTTATGTTTATTTATGATAGTTTCCGCTATATTGTTATCCTTACTGAGCATCTGAGCTCACCCATTTCTTAGGTTTTATTTTTCCCAGGATGCGAAGAAGTGTATTATGATTGATATGCAGGGTTAAGCTAGGAGAATAATGGCGTTCTCAAAGGATTATTTTTGTTTTATTTTATTTTCGAAATTGTAATGTAACATTCATATATGCAATATATTTTCCAAGACTGCTAAACTGGTTGTAATCATGCCAATGTATTAAAATATTGCACCGACTCTGGGTAACTGGGGTCGGGACATTACAGTTCATGCTTAGAAATATTCAGATGACTTGAGTTGCAAATGAAATCATTTTTTTCAAACGCTTCAAATGACTCTATTTATGGGTAAAGCTTCAATGGCCATATTTCCAAGTTTATTGCAACAGCCTCGGACAGTTGGATTTTAACAACTCATAACATTTTGGCGTAACTGAATGTTCGACGTTGTATTGATTAACACCATTACAGTTTTTAAAGGTATTCCTTATATTAGAAACAAGTCTTCGTATTCCAATTATAAACTTAGGCTTGTTCGATGGACTTCCTTATTGATTGTCAATATGATAATCCTTATGAAGGTTCATTCAATTTTATTAGTACCATAATCTGTCTGATGGTCATGATTTTTGTCAGTACGATATACATGACTAAATTATAACTTCTAGTTTGATTAAAGGTAAGTCTGGTTTATTGGACGCATACTTATTCTGATTACGTAATGAAGAAAATTTTATATTCATAATATATTTATAATTTTTTCTATGTATGGTAAAAGATAATTTTTTCTAAAAAAACATACTAAAACACTTGGGATATAAAAATTTAGTAAACATGTTTTAAGAAAGTGTGTGATTTCCAAAACTATAGTAATGAAAAAGTAAGAAGTGTAACTTCTGATCCCTTACTGTAGACTGTCCACTAGAATCTTGTTATCAATACAGGTGATTTGGGTCAATTATTATCCTGATCTCATGCTTCCCAACACATACACTGCTCCTGCAAGCTTCATTATCTCCCGATGGTTGCAATGAATAACACACAACACCAGATTTGATAAAGATCTTCTTTTAGATTCGGGTTGCTTCAGCAATAGATGGATGAACCCCCTCTTTGAGCTAACAAGATAATATCGAGAAACGCATCTCACTTTCTTCAAGAGCAACTGCTTAAGAAATACCTGGTGAACATACTTTGAAGATATCGGTCTATTAATCTCATTGCATGCAGGACCTTTTGAGGATCTGCTTCTTCTTCTCTAAACCTCAGCACTATCAGTCTCTGTTTCTCACCTAACTGCAATGTACAACACTCAAATGTTTTTAATACATCTGACTCTTTCAAAATATTTGCATCTGAGATATTTTCCAAGCAACAAATATTCTCTCTCTTTGATTTGCGACACAACTGCACTAAAAATCTCAACTACTTGTAGCATGTAGCTTTTCACTACTGGAAATGGGGACTTTCCCAACGGTTCAGAACCGTTGGGAAAGGCTACAGAACCGTTGGTATAACATATACCAACAGCTCTGCAAACTGTGGGGAAGTAAGCCGTTGGGAAAAACCTATCCCAACGGTTTACAAAGAACCGTTGGTATAGGTTAGTAAAATTAACCTATGCCAACGGTTTAACCAAAACGTTGGCATAAGTTTTACCAACGGTTTACACTAAACCGTTGGTAAAACTTGTGAAAATAAACTCTTTCCCAACGGTTCTAAAACCATTGGGAATGGTTTTTTCCAACGGTTCAAAGAGAACCGTTGGAAAAAAAATCCATAGTAATCTTTCCCAATAGTTTGTAAACCATTGGGAAAGTCTTATTACAAGCCTATGCCAACAGTTTCAAACTGTTGGCATAGGCTTGCTGTGCAAATTGCACAGCAACCATCAATTTGCACAGGAGACTCCAATTTTGCACACCAACCTCCATTCTGCTCCTTTGCAATTACTATACCTACAATAACAAACTAATACATACATATAGAGAACAAATTCATACATATTTAACATATAATGCATTCTCGAACTATACACATCCAGAATTAAATCAAAATTCATAACGTAATTATAAACATACATAATTGATTTAGAATTCAATTTAAAATTTAGATGACAATTACATGTGGAATCTAGAATTCAATTCATAATTGAATACATACATAATTTAATTATCAATTATCAATAAAATACATAAAAAACTGAATAACTATCAACAGAATCTGAATACGTTTGTTCGTATTTTCGTATACCAGTTGTTTTTACTAAAAATGATGTTCATTTTAAACAAAATACATACACTTGGAATAATACTGGCCACACCATGGCTCGAATTGAGGTGGGGTTGACTCGTACACGTTATATATGACCCATAGATCATTGTCCTAAAGTATCAACATATTCTGAAAGCATTTGGTTGGTTTTCCGTATGCCAGTTATTGTTTTCACTTAAAATTTTGTTCATTTTAAAAAAAATGAGACACTTTGAGTGGTTCCGCCCACACCAGGCCTCAGATTGAGGTGGGGTTGACTTGTACACGTCACATATGACCCAAGGATCGTTTTCCTAAAGTTTCAACGGAATCCAAATGCATTTGGTCGGTTTTCCGTATGTCATTTATTGTTTTCACTTAAAATGAAGTCGATTTTAAACGAAAGAGAGACGATTTGAGTGGTTCTGGCCACACCGTGCCTCGGATTGAGGAGGAGTTTACTCATACACGTCACAAATGACCCATGGATCGTTTTATCAGTTTTTCATATGTCAGTTGTTGTTTTCACTTAAAATGAAGTCCATTTTAAACTAAAGAGAGACACTTTGAGTGGTCCCGGTCACACTGTGCCTCGGATTGAGGTGGGGTTGACTCGTGCACATCATATATTACCCATGGATCGTTGTGCTAAAGTATTAACACAATCAGAATCCGTTTGGTCGGTTTTCCGTATGTACTTAAAATGTTGTCCATTTTAAACAAAAGAGAGACACTTAGAGTGATCCCGAACACACTGCGACTCGGATTGAGGCGTGGTTGACTCGTACACGTCACATATGACCCATGGATCATTGTCCTAAATTTTCAACAGAATCCGAATGCGTTTGGCCGGTTTACCGCATGTCAGTTGTTGTTTTCAATTAAAATGAAGTCCATTTTAAACTATAGAGAGACACTTCGAGTGGTGCCAGCCACTCTGCACCTCGGATTAATGCGGGGTTGACTCGTACATGTCACATATGACCCATGGATCGTCTTCCTAAATCATCAACACATTTAGAATGCATTTGGTCAGTTTTTCATATGTCAGTTGTTGTTTTCACTTAAAATGATGTCCATTTTAAACAAAAGAGAGACACTATGAATGGTGTCGGCCACACCGCATCTCAGATTGAGGCGGGGTTGACTCGTACACGTCACATATGACCCATAGATCATTTTTCTAGAGTATCGACACAATCAGAATTCGTTTGGTCGGTTTTCCGTATGCTAGTTGTTGTTTTCACTTAAAATGTAGTCAATTTTAAACAAAAGACAGATACTTTGAGTGGTGTCAGCCACACCGCGTCTCAGATTGATGCGGGGTTGATTCGTACACATCACATATAACCCATGGATCGTTCTCCTAAAGTTTCAACGGAAACCAAATGCATTTGTTCAGTTTTCCTTATGTACTTAAAATGTTGTCCATTTTAAACAAAAGAGCCACTTAGAGTGATCCCGGCCACACCGTGCCTCGGATTAAGGAGAGGTTGACTCATACACATCAAATATGACCCATGGATCATTGTCCTAAAGCATTAACACATTTCGAATGCATTTGGTCAGTTTTTCGTATGTCAGTTGTTGTTTTCACTTAAAATGATGTTCATTTTAAACAAAAGAGAGACACTATGAATGGTGTTGGCCACACCGTGTCTCGGATTGAGGCGGAGTTGACTCATACACATCACATATGACCCATGGATCATTGTGCTAGAGTATCGACACAATCAGAATCTGTTTGGTCAGTTTTCCATATGCTAGTTGTTGTTTTCACTTAAAATGAAGTCAATTTTAAACAAAAGACAGACACTTTGAGTGGTGTCGGCCGCACCGCGTCTCAGATTGAGGCGGGGTTGATTCGTACACGTCACATATGACCCATGGATCGTTCTCCTAATGTTTCAACGGAAACCGAATGTGTTTGGTCGGTTTTCCGTTTGTACTTAAAATGTTGTCCATTTTAAACAAAAGAGAGCCACTTAGAGTGATCCCGGACACACTGTGCCTCAGATTAAGGCGGGGTTGACTCGTACACGTCACATATGACCCATGGATCGTTTTCCTAAACCATCAACACATTTTGAATGCATTTGGTCAATTTTTTGTATGTCAGTTGTTATTTTCACTTAAAATGATGTCCATTTTAAACAAAAGAGAGACACTATGAATGGTGTTGGCCACACCGCGTCTCGGATTGAGGCAGGGTTGACTCGTACACGTCACATATGACCCATGGATCGTTGTGCTAGAGTATCGATACAATCAGAATCTTTTTGGTCAGTTTTTCGTATGCTAGTTGTTGTTTTCACTTAAAATGAAGTCAATTTTAAACAAAAGACAGACACTTTGAGTGGTGTCGGCCACACCGCATCTCAGATTGAGGCGGGGTTGATTCATACACGTCACATATGACCCATGGATCGTTCTCCTAAAGTTTCAATGGAAACCTAATGCGTTGGGTCGGTTTTCTGTATGTACTTAAAATGTTATCCATTTTAAACAAAAGAGAGACACTTAGAGTGATCTCGGCCACACCGTGCCTCGGATTAAGGCGGGGTTGACTCGTAAACATCACATATGACCCATGGATCGTTGTCCTAAAGTATCAACACATTTCGAATGCATTTGGTCAGTTTTTCGTATGTCAGTTGTTGTTTTCACTTAAAATGATGTCCATTTTAAACAAAAGAGCGATACTATGAATGATGTCGGCCACACCGCGTCTCGGATTGAGGCGGGGTTGACTCGTACCCATCACATATGACCCATCGATCGTTTTTCTAGAGTATCGACACAATTATAATCCGTTTCGTCGGGTTTCCGTATGCTAGTTGTTGTTTTCACTTAAAATGAAGTCAATTTTAAACAAAAGATAGACACTTTGAGTGGTGTCGGCCACACCGCGTCTCAGATTGAGGCGAGGTTGATTCATACACGTCACATATGACCCATGGATGGTTCTCCTAAAGTTTCAATGGAAACCGAATGCGTTTGGTCAGTTTTCCATATGTACTTAAAATGTTGTCCATTTTAAACAAGAGAGAGACACTTAGAGTGATTCCGGACACACCGTGCCTCAGTTGTTGTTTTCACTTAAAATGATGTCCATTTTAAATAAAAGAGAGACACTATGAATGGTGTCGGTCACACCGCATCTCGGATTGAGGCGGGGTTGACTCGTACACGTCACATATGACCCATGGATCTTTGTGCTAGAGTATCGACACAATCAGAATCTGTTTGGTCGGTTTTCTGTATGCTAGTTGTTGTTTTCACTTAAAATGAAGTCAATTTTAAACAAAAGAGAGACACTTTGAGTGGTGTCGGCCACACCGCACCTCGGACTGAGGCGAGGTTGACTCGTACACGTCACATATGACTCATGGTTCATTCTCCTAAAGTTTTAACGGAAATCGAATGCGTTTGGTCGGTTTTCCGTATGTACTTAAAATGTTGTCCATTTTAAACAAAAGAGAGACACTTAGACTGATCCCGACCACACCGCGACTCGGATTGAGCCCGGGTTGGCCCGTACACGTCACATATGACTCATGGATCGTTGTGATAAATTATCAACAGATTCCTAATGCATTTGGTCGGTTTTCTGTATGTCAGTTGTTCTTTTCACTTATAATCCTGTCCATTTTAAACAAAAGAGACACAGTTAGAGTGGTGTCGGTCACACCGCGTCTCGGATTTAAACGGGGTTGACTCGTACACATCTCAAATGACCCATGAATCATTTCCCTAAAGTATCAACACAATACGATTTCGTTTGGTCGGTTTTCTATATGTCAGTTGATGTTTTCCACTTAAAATGATGTCCTTTTGAAACAAAAGACATACACTTTGAGTGGATCATCGGTCTCTATGGTATTATAAAATCTTCGGTGATTCATTCTATATGGATGATCCTTTGGCAAGAATCGTCGATGTCCCATAAAACTGAAACTACAGCGATGTTTCAGTCTTCTGGATCGTGTATTCTTCATACAAACTGGACATGACGGTTTTCCCTTTGTGCTTCATCCAGACATCATTGCATAAGCTGAAAATCATTGATCGTCCACATAAGCGCAGCACGCATCTGAAATATGTCTTTCAAACATGCATCGTATGTGCGCACACCCACATCCCAAAGAAGTTTCAACTCTTTTATTAAAGTTTGCATGTATACATCAATATCAATGACGGGATCAGAAGGACTAGATATGAGTATACTCATGAAAGTGAAAGGTTTTTTCATACACAACCATGGGGGAAGATTATAAATGTGTATAAAAACTGGCCATGTGCTGTGCGAAGTAAGCATCTTCCCAAACGGATTAAAACCGTCGCATGAAAGACCCAACCTCACATTACGCACGTCAGCTGCAAAATCAGGATGTCGAGCATCAAATCTCTTCCATAAAAATCCATCGGCTGGATGAACCAACTCATCATTAGTCTTCTTTCTCTCGATATCATGTCATCTCATTTTTATTGATATGTAATCAGACATAAAAATATTTTGGAGTCTGGGGATCAATGGAAAGTGCCACATTACTTTCTATGGAACGCGGGATGGTGTTCCGTCAGATTTTGACTTCCAGCGGGATGTGTCACATTTTATACAATCATTTCGTTCAGCAATTTCCTCCCAGAATAAACTGCAATCTTTCGGGCAAGCATGAATTTTGTTTCTTGAAAATCCAAGTTCATCAACTAACTTTCATGCCATATAGTGGTTTGAGGGAATATCTGCATCATCTGGAAGTAAATTCTTCAAGAGGGTAAGAATATAATCGATTGTTGTATTAGAAATCACATACATAGTTTTCCAATGAAACAATCGGATTAAAAATTCCAACTTTTTCATTTTATCGCATTGTCGATATACTGGAGTCGTGGAAGCATCATTCAATTTTTTCACCCTATCAATATCATCATTTTCACTAGAAGCATCAGTTGTCCTCATATCGAAGTCTTCTTGAGTCGAAATCCTTTCTTTTTCATGATGACGAATAAATGGAAACCGATCATCTAACAAATTCTTCATTCCGGTCCTTTCATTTCGATCATCACCAATTTGAGATTTCATTTTCTCCCCATTGTGATACCACACAAAGTAGTTTGCTTGAAAACCATTTTTTTTTATGTGGTAGCTGACTTCTTCACATCTCAACCAATGTCTACCAACACAATTGGAACATGGGCAGTGTATGCGATCACTATCTGAAGCATTGTGAAATGCAAAATCTATAAAGCTCTACAAATTGTTTTGAAAATCGCTTGAGATCCGATCGGTTTCATACATCCAACTTCTGTCCATTCTGTAAAAAGAATTTATATAAGTCATTTTGTCATAAACAATTCAATAGGATTGAACTGTAATAGAAAATACATTTAAGTAAACGATAAAGGAAGAAATTTCTAGTCGATGTAGTGAACTATTAAAATAATGTAAAGAACAAGTACTCATAAATTAATTTAAAATTTATTTATATTCATTTTCATTAGGTCTATAAGAGGCACATGCCTCAGGTCCCATCATGTGTTATAGGCATCCCAAATCATTCACTCATGTTCAATAACTCATTATTGTCACCTCTATGGTCATACCTTTCATTACCCAATTACTTCCCCAAGTCAAGCGCACCCCATGGGTGAATAAATTTTAGGCTTCTACACTAATAGGTTGTTCATGGCTTGTAAAAAGATTTAATTTCATTAAGTATAGACAAAAACATTTATTTTTAAATTTGAGATTAATAATAAAGTATGTCAATGATAACAACATTACTGAATTAAACTTGTGACTTATCTAACATTTTTATGGATGTCTACACATGCCAGAATGGGTAGTGAAAAGCACCCCACCCTCATAAAAGTGAGTATTGGCCAAGAAGGACACATAATATACATCGTACAATGAGAAACATATTTAATTGACCCTAAAGTTATATTAGTACAGTCATCTTGGGGGAAATGGAATATATGATCCTGGTTAACTGATGAATTCAAAAGCTCGTATTTCATATGTTGGACACTATCTAAGGTAAGAAATCATGTGAGGATGGGTTTACATCATTTAATTTCTTACACGCTAGTGAGAATGAAGGCTTGAATTAATGACTTGAGTTCACTGATTAAATGAGGGTAGAGGTTGCATACGCTGTGTAAACAAAATGATTAAATAAGGGTAGAGGTTGCATACACTGTGCATGGTGGGGGAGTCTCAGCCGATTTAGAAACTAAAATAAATTCTCATCATAAGTAACAATAAGAAACATCACCATCAAAAGAAACTCCAAATAAAAAAGGACTAAAAACATCAAACATTTCAAAAATTCACTACTATGCAAGGTTTATCCACATGTTTAGCAGTAATTATATGTCTTAATCATGAACCACCTCTACAGCTCCCAGTTTTCACCAATAAACATAAGGTAAATATCTCAAAATATCTTTAAAACAACTCATTAATAGGCTCAAAACGTAAATATAATCTTGAACCAACCATGGAATCTCTTTCACAACACATTCTCACACACCAGTTATCTCATGTGTTACTAAATACCAAACATAGTCACATAGTGTACTATAACAAATTACATTACACAAGCCTTATTAAAAAAAATCATTTTAATAAAACACTTTCCTCAAGGAATTTTAAAGAAAACATTCATAAAAACTTTGCTAAAAAATATTAAACACATATAAATAAATTTCCAAGTAACAATTAATTACAAGATGGAAAAAAAGCATAAAAACACATACTTAGAAAATCTAGAATACAACGGCAATGAATTTGAGATGCTTCTTCTTCGATGGAGGGTTAAGGATTTAATTAATTAAATGGATTGGAATGGATAAAGTCTAGATTAAATCAAAACACAAAAAAATGATATACACATCAAAATCAAAACTTAAAACTAAAATATGAGATGAATAACAATAAAAACAAGGTATCACTTAAATATTTATGTGTATGAAGAATAGAATACCTGATTTGAGACGAATTGGATGTAGTTTGACAGGTTCGGATGGGGGAAGTCGCAAGAGCAGCGGAGCTCTGGACAGGATTAGGGTTCTGTCGCGAATGGGGGAGAGAGCGGCTGATTGAGTATTTGGGGGAAAGATTTCCCAACGGTTTTTAAAAACCATTGGGAAAGGGGTGTCCAAGAGACCCTTTACCAACGATTTAAACAAACCGTTGGGAAAGGGTGACCATTTCCCAACAGTTCTTGTAGAACTGTTGGGAAATGGTGTCTTAGACACCCCTTTCCCAATGGTTCAAGAGAACCGTTGGGAAAGGGTCCCTTGGACACCCCTTTCCCAACGGTTTTAGTAAACCGTTGGGAAAGAGCTTCTTTACCAACGGTTTAAACAAACTGTTGGTAAAGAAGCGTTGGGAAAACATGAATTTCCAGTAGTGTTTCCTTACAGCGCAACCAACTTCAAAACTCAAGAAACATCTCAGACTTTTGAAAAACTTGACTAGCATCACTGCTAGATTAGCAAGTGATTTCAAGAACATAGAAACAACAAAGCATTTCCACACTTACATCTACATTATTCTTGAAAATGGAATAAAGTCCTTCATTTTGAGTTCATCTCATTCGGTTGATCTCATGTTTGAACTTATTATTCACTGAATAAGGATCACTGATTTTTCATACTACTAGAATCACAATTTAATTGTGATATTTTAAACACTAAAGATCGACTTAGAATCATCTGATTTTTATTTTTACTTCATATTCTTAAATCTAGAATACTCATATTTCAGTCTTCAGCTTTTCCAAGTGTTGAAACGCACACACACTGAGCTCTGAAGACACCCACACTGAGCGACTTCACGCTTACGCTCAGGTCATCACACATGTACTTGCTAGTATGACACCTACGCTAAGGCAAATGACACTTACGCTGGATCAAAACACACCTATGCTCAGCATGGATCACACATACATTGAGCAGACTAACACTAACATTGGAAGTCCTTTGCCAATTCTCATGTCTGTTGGGCAATGACACTTACGCTCAGACTGGATGACACATACGATGAGCAGCATGACACATACACAATACCTCATTCACACATACGCGTGTGCCATTGACACATACGAAAATCCAAAAACACACCTAGGTAGAAATGATTTAGCCAAAATTTAAACTCCAAATAAAATTTCAAATTTTCATGAAACACTCATAGAACATCTTGAATTCACCTCAGATCATCTCATGACATCTAAAAAGCATTCTTCACAACCTCAAACAACATCCCAGCTGCCTCCAATAATTCTCAAGATCAAATTGACAACAAATGCAAACCTTCAACAAGCCTAAGGTCACTTGAAATGCAAACCAAGTGAAATATAGAAATAAAGGGGGCATAATCAAGGGTCACACATATCGAGCGAATGTATTTATAAGTTTTTCAAACAAGCCTTTCTTTGAAAATCGACTTGGAGTACCAAGCCCTTATTTTTCTATTTGAACCCCAACTTTTAAACATATATCTAAAACCAATTCATTTACATTTTCCAAAACAAAACCACAAAGTGAACCGTTAGAAATCATATGGAAACCACTTAATCACAAACCTGTACATTTTCTTGGAAACCATTTGAAAATCAAAACACCCCTTTCACTTGAAACCACTCTTGGAAATAATGATTTTCCTCTTGGAATACAGAACGGTGGCAACCACCCCTTTTCACTTTCAAGTTCATTTACAAAGAGCCTCAAGGGCATTTATGAAAATAATTGGCATACAAAAATTAAGACTTTAGAAAACAAAACTAGAAAACCCAATCAAATTCCTTTTATATGAAGTGTAAAACTCATTGAAACCCTTTCATAAACTATCAAGGGCCTTGTACATAGATATATTTAGAAATAAATTGAATTTAAAATGCACAAGAATCTCATGACATGCCAAAGAAAGGAAAAGCACTAACCTTAATCAAGCAGTGATCAAGCCGAAAGTTGTCACCTTCGATGGCAGACACCCAAACAAGCCAAGAGACCTCTCCACCAAGCCCTAACAACCAAAACCCCCAAGGTTAAGTCACTTCAAACCCTAAATCCAACTATGGCAGCCCCTAGGGTTCGCGGGAGGAAAGGAAACCAAGAGAGAATGGGAGAAAAGGGAAGAAACAAGAGATGGGGATGGATTACCAGGGAGAAACCACTTGAAATCAACAAGGAATAAGCTCAAAATGGAGGGAGGAGGGAGGGAGAACCCCCCTGAGGCACGTCCTAGGCTCAACCGAACGTGGAGGAAGAGGAGTAAAACTTGTAAAATCAAAGGAGGGCATAATGGAAATTTCAAGATTTATTAAAACTAGAAGGTCACACAGTTTGGTAAATTATGTGCCAACCATGTGGCTCACATTGGACAAACCCAACGCACTCACACAGTT
This sequence comes from Viscum album, assembly GCA_963277665.1. NCBI lineage: Eukaryota > Viridiplantae > Streptophyta > Magnoliopsida > Santalales > Viscaceae > Viscum > Viscum album. The sequence goes on along the minus strand of OY728143.1, from coordinate 1,662,240,970 downwards.
TGATCGAAAGGTTTACCAAACTGTGCATCAACCATGCAAACCCACTCTGTTAAATTACCCCAAATTAATTTAAAATAATACACTACAATGACACAGGGGTGTCACATTATATGTGTCATTGGATATTCTCATTTGTGGGTGGGTGTATTGGTCCTTAGACTTGAGATTATTATTAATGCATATCATGCGGCGTACACTTAGATGTATTGATGAAAACCATGAAGACATATCCTCGCGACGAGGTAGGATGCGTTGGGTGCATCGCAAATGATATGACATTAATGAATAAGTCAAGAAATGATTTGTCTCTTCCGAGCTAATGTAAGTAGATATCTCAAACCTTTTGATTGGAATGAAATTGTCTAATAAGTCAATGACCAAGATGGTTTTATCAGTGAGTTCATTTCAGGAAAGCCAAGGAATGATATATCAAGCTTATAGGTTGATAACGCAAGTATGCAACTTGTTTGATTAGATATCGAGACAAAAGGATCATATTACATAGTGAGCATTCGTATAAGGTTATTGTCATTTTGACATTAACGTCGTTCTTTAGGAACTTTGACGTGTTAGAGTGATATTTATTTATTTAAATAAATAGTTGATATTCAATGTTCGATAAATGTCGAGGAAGATTGACGATGATGATGATTATTATTATTTAAATTATCCGTGAGAATTGAGAACGTCAAGAAAATATGATAATGATTATGATGATGATGATGATCATGATGATCATGATGATGATGGTTGTGGTTCTGATTGTGATTGTGATTCTGATTCTGATTATGATTACGAGTATGATTATGATTATAATGATTATGACTATAACAATGACTGACTATGAAAATGATTATGATTATGATGAACATTATGATTATGACGTCGTCGCGCACCAGGGCCTTCATTGGCCCCTCGGCTGGAGGGTGGTCCAGAGGTGCAAACTGTGAAGGATCATCCCCCTCCAAACTGTGTACAAGCCGAGAAGGCTTTTTCCCCTCCAGGCAGTGGCTTGCCCGGGGACCAGGAGGGGGTGTTGCAGTGAATGAGCCTATTTTTTAAAGAGGTTTTGTGCAAGAAGACTGATGTTGCAATGGATATTGAAGCCATCTCTAAACAATCTGACTGTGAGGCCATTGTCCAAGAGGAAGTTGACCGCGAACAATGGCAACACCTAATCACCGCCAAAAGAAAAGGAAAAGTCAAAGCGATGGATGGCGATGGCTTTTAAATGATCACTTCTATTAAATACATGACTCCTCCACCTGTGTCTAGACAGACCTTGCAGATTATTGAAACACATGGACAAGAGTAGGCGAAAGATGAATCTCATGAACATGCTTGGGCGATGATGAATGGGACAGATATTCCGGGAGAAATGCATTTGCCTCTTCCTGCTCTTGCTTTGCAGGTTGATCCTCCAGTACTCCCTGCGCCTTCTTTACAGGCTAGTATGGAAGATACAATGGGTGATGTTGTTGGTGGCATACTGAAAGGGAAGGTGGCAACATCGGAGGGTGTCATTGTCTTGTCAGACTTTGGGCCCAATTCAATTAATTTTACTTTACTGGACATCTTAAATAGATCTAACAATAAGGACATTTTTCATGAGGAATTTGGCAACCTTCGAGATGAAGCATACTTCTCAGGCATTGGCATTTCTGATATGAAGGCCGCATCTGATCAAGATGACTCTGTCTTGAAAGATGATTTTTTTGATGGCACTGAGCATCATGATGAGGAGGATGAATCATCAAGTATTGAATAACCAAGATGTTACTTGACAGACTCCAAATCAGTGGAATAGGGACACACCCAAGAGGTCGGGACGACAGACATAAAAGGTGACTGGTGCTTGATTTTTGTTTCGATGGCGGTGTTTGTGCCCCTTTGTTAACATTGCAACCCCTGTTTTTTCTGCTTTGTATTTTCTTTTCATTAATAAATTTTTCAGGGCCATAGATTTTAAAGCATAGTTCACGCCATTCTGAGTATTATTATTCTTATTATTATTCTAGTTCACGCCATTCTGAGTATTATTATTCTTATTATTCTTCGATGAGGGTACGCTAAGGATCAAGAGATTGGCAAAGGGCCTATGTGCAATAATCAATTCTCTAATCTAGCTATATAAACCTGGTTATATCATTTCTAAATGAGACGATTGTTGCACAAAACAAATACTTTAGACGATTCTCTCAAACCTAGAGAAAACATTTTCTTTAGAACGCTTTCAAGAACAAAAAGCAACTATTTTCCTTTAAAAATGTGAGAAAACTCTAGAATCCTTCAAGTTTGGAAGCGATTCTTATTGTGATTAAGTGAATGACACAAGCAATGAGAATCATCCGCACTAACACTCGATGATTCTTCAACAATGTTCTGAGATTCGTGAAGCACATTGTGGATCCTTCATCACAACCGACGGTGTGACAAGAGCGGCCAACCGATCCAAGAACAAAGAAGAATTCTAAAACAAGGTCATTCTTATTTATAAATTAATTATAAATTATATGTTAGGGATCCTATTCGGAAAGTTGGCCATTCATCAAGTTTTGAGAATAAATCTGAAGAAACCGATTTGTCACGACCCGTCCTCGGGGCCCGTGTCGTGACTACCCCAAGTCCGTCTTCCATAGGGCAGGGGCTGGCGACTAGCACCAAAGGCGTAAATCCCGATAAAAGGGAAGACATTGTCTTTATAGAAGTAAACAAACACAACAGAGTACGCAACAGAAGTAAACACTAAGTAATACTGAATACAAAAGTAAGTGCTGAAAAGTAAATGAGCCAGTATACAAACTCAGCTATAAAGTACAGTACAAGTGAAAAGCTAGTACAACTGCAGTAAAGTAAAGCAGCAACCACTGAGTCGTCCTCCGGAAATCTCACCTGAAGGGTGGGTACAGATGGTCTCCTCGGCACCTCGGGTCCGTCCGTCCGCTCCGTGTACGTCCCGCCAAGTGGTCCACCTCCGAGTACCGTCCAGTTCTACATGTCTCTACCACGATCAGCACTGTCTATCGTCTGCATCCAACACAACGTAGTGCGGGCATAGCCCGTACAGGGGTGAGTATAAGGATACTCAGTAGGGACCCCGAGACCCGCAAGGTCTCACAATATCCACTAAGGATAAACAAGAAGTAAGATACAAAACACGATGCATCAACCAACCCTACTTAGGTATATGCTCATACATATACCTAAGTCTTCAATTCAGTTCGGCTCCAACTCTCGAGCTCAAGCACAACTCAGTCCACACAAAAAATAAGTCAATCACATCGATGATAATGATAGAAAGTCAAGACTCAGCTCACACAGGTATACATCTTCGTATAGCAATAGAGATGATCAGATGTAGTCATTGATTCATCTAAGTTGTCGAACCCACGTAGGATACTAGACCAGCTAAGTTGTCGGACCCACGTAGGATACTAGACCAGCTACTCTGTCGGACACACGTAGGATACTAGAACAGAAGTCAACTGTCGGACCCACTGAGGATACAAGTACAGTAGTCATCGTTGTCGAACCCACGGAGGATTCCAGTACAGTTGTCGTCGTCGTCGAACACACGGAGGATTCCAGTACGGTAGTTGTCATCGTCGAACCCACGAAGGATTCTAGTACGGTAGTCGTTGCAGTCGCAGCCAGCTCTAAGGGTTTCCGCACAGCACGCTCGATTCCGAGAGGATCCGCTCCTCGAGCCAAGGGGTCGATACATTAACTGTCACGAAGTCCAGAGTTGATGTATCCTGAAGTTCCGTCTCATTTAAATGAACCCAACGCGACAGACGGCGCATCAATCGGACGTCCGGTCTGAGAGATATTGGTTTTTCTGTTCCAAAGGCCCGGTTGGAATTACGCTCGTTCCAACCCGGTCGTTTTCCAAAGTCATCCAAAACTCACTTAGAGTATCGCAAAAGGACCGTCTCGTCGTAAGGGTCCCAGTGCCGCAGACGGCACGTCGATCAGACGCACGATCGTGAAGTTATTCACATTTAAGTGAAACGGGCCCGACCCGTCAAGCCCGATGGGCTGGCGGGTCAGCCCGTCCTGGCTCGGCGGGTCCGACCTATCTAAGGGGTCGGCCCGGCCCAATGATGCGCGGCCCGGCCCGATAGGGCTCGGCCCGGCTCACGCAAGGGCGCGGCCCGGCCCGAGGGGGCGCGGCCCGCGGAAAAAAATATTATTGGGCACGAGCACAACTGCCTCTGTTCCGTCCCAAAACCTTCATTTTATCCTTTTTTTTTTATTAATTTGCCGAAGATGTGGTGCATGCCATTTTTGGTTGTGATAAGATTTAAATCAATTCGGAACAAGTGAAGCAGGATTCCTTTCCCCAGTGTCAAACCAGATTTCCGATTTCAGCAGGCTTTCATGGAGTGGTTTTCATCTTTTGACGTAAGGCTCCTCCAATAAGCTTGTGTAGCTTGAATAAAGCGAAAATAAGTCATATGTATGAAAGATTTGAATATCTAATATACTCAACACTTTCTGGCGCACACAAAAAAAAAAAAAAAAAAAACAGCTTTATTTTTGTGACTGCCTCATCAATTTTTACATCTATATGCATGATATTTCTACTAATAATGTCCAAAACACAAGTTGAAATGTTTGATATGCATGGAAATTTTATTTCATATGGATCATTTTTATAATCAATGAAAATTTATAAATAAAAAATAATATTTTTTAATAATAATAATAATAAAACGAATCACTGGGTTGGGTCTGTCCCCATCCACAGAAACCACAGCCACCCCGTCCCCCATCCCGTGTTCTGGACCGCGTCCCCCCCCCCCCAACAAATTAATATTAAAAGGACACAACAAATCTATTATAAATTTTAATATATTTTTAAAAGTACCCTTAAACTTAACAGTAATATTAAAATTTCTCCCATAATTAATAAAAAAACAAAAAAAACAACAAAAGCCCCATTACCTGAGAACGTTGATGAAGTCACCCCAATAACCAGCCAACTGTGAATAAATAAGAAAAGAGAAACCCGTTGTTAATGCATTGTTTTTCTTGATAATAATAAAAAAAAAATGATTAGTCGTTCTTAAATCTATCCCAACTTGCCTGACCCACCAAGCTCTTCCCAGTCCCGCCTTCAATTATCAATCCCACCGTCAAACCGATCATCGCCCATGCCCCATTGATCGCTTCTGCTTCCCGTCGTCTCTGTTACAATGTTAACCTCCATAATGATGTTTTTTTCAGTTTTCCAAAAAAAAAAATTACGCTTAGGTTATGCTTGGTAGGAATAGATTTTTTTTAGAAAATGAAAAATGCATGTGAGAGATAATGGAAAATAGTTTATTTAATGTGCATAGAAAATTTGAATATCTAAAATAATATAAATATATAACTTGGAAGAGTAAAAATAGGGTTGTGTTCTGTCCACCTTGAATCGCACTCTCAGTTGGATTTCTTCCCATTGTTTAGCGGCCAATTGTTTGGCTTCCAACGGATCCACCATTATAGCATCTCCCTCCATGCCTGCTTTCCCTCGTGACATATTCCTCTGAAATCACCAGAAAATCATATTTATATATATTTCGTTAAAAATAAAAAGAATTTTCTCGAATAATATGATGACCACCGGGAAAAAAAGGATTAATAGAAGAATTCGGCTGGTTAGGACAACACAATAAAAAAAGTTTAACCTCATTCTGTTCAGACTAAGGCTCCATTTGGTCATGAAAAACATTTTATGCTTCAAATTTTCAAAAATATATTAAAAATTATGCTAAAATGTATTTTTGCACATTTATAAAGTATGTTGTAGTTGGCGAATTCCCCCTTACCTCAATGCGAGGTGGGGACATTCTTTTATAGATGGGTAAAAAGGATTACATTGTGGGATATTTTGATGTGGGACTCGGAAATACCCATTATAATAAAACTGGGTTTAACACTCTCCGTCAAGCTGGACATGCCCAACTTGGACCAAGAGTCCCACAAAACGAAATACGAAAGCGAACAAAACCATACACCCCCCCTCGAGCTGGGTCGCTGATACTGTGGATACCCAGCTTGATACTGAGAGAGTCCAGAAGAGCTTCCGAGAGATCTTTGGTGAAGATGTCGACAAGCTATTCTGCCGTCGGAATGTGGTCAAAACTGATATGGTTCCGCTCGAGGAGTATCAGGACAGGATGTCTGATGAATGATGTCATGATCCTTGAGAAATTGCTGAAAGGAAGTAGATAAATATTCTCATCCATTGTCGAAGCGGAGACATTTGATGGAGGTGGAGAATTGAGTTTGAATTTCATTGTAAAATGTCTGAAAGGTAGGAAATACTTCAGACCGATCACGAAGCATGTAAAGTCATGTCATGCGGGAGTAGTCATCAATAAAGGTGATATAATAGTTGTACCCGGACTGGCTCGGAACCCTGCAAGGACCCCATATGAACAAGATCGAAAGGATTCACTACACGTGGTTCCTGTCAAGGAGAATATGTTACCCGATGATGTTTAGCAAACTTGCAGGATACACAATGGAATGATAGGTGACAACTGAATTGGGGGCAGATTTTATGGAGAATGGAAGGCGGGGGATGACCAAGACGGGAATGTAGGTCAAAAGCACGGGCCGAGATAGAGGAGCAAGCGAAACATGGCGGGGTATCGAACATGTACACCCCATTCTGAAGATGACCTTGACCAAGCTCCCGATTCGTCGTCTGCTCCTGGAAAACAACACCAGAAGAAGTAAAAGTAGCAACACAATTTAAATCTTTGGTGAGTTTGCTGATGGAGAGAAGATTAAAGGGACTGTGAGGAATATGAGCAACCGAATCCAGGCGAATAGACGGGGTCAAGTGGCATTTGCCAAATCCGATGATGGGGATTGTTGATCCATTTGCATTAGCAATTGTAAAGGTACCAATGTATGGATGATAGGTAGTGAACATACCAGAGTCCCCTGTGAGATGTTCCGATGCACCAGAGTCTTGTACTGGCCTGGACCCACCCGGTCCATTACTTTGTCAAAACACGGCTCCACTGTGACGGTGGCACCGTGACGGTGGCACCGTGTCCTCACCAAGCGGTCTTCGTTCTTTCCCAGTTCCCGACTTTTCTGCTCCCGCAACATATCTTTTGACGTAAAGATGATTTAATGCCCCCTTTCAAAGCCATTTAAAGCCTGTAAATAATATCTAAAATCCCCCAAGAGTCGGGCAATCCTTAACTTACCAAAACGTGTGGTTTTTCCTCAGTGTCACGCCTTTCCCCGTACCTTCCAGATCCGCCCCTGTTACGCGTTTCCTTATGGTTAAAGAAAACTGTTTAACGCGTATCCGTTATGACCACCTCTCCGAGGAGAATTGTTAAATGACAATTAATTCCATCGTGCGTAACCACCCAACCGCGTGGTGAAACCACGATCCGACTTTATAGCCGTTCAAAATTCCATATCCCGTAACAACGGGATCTCATCCTTATATCACGCTAGAAATTCTTTCTTCTTCCTCTTGGTCAGTCTCCTTTTCTTCCTTGTGTGTTTGGAGTTCCCATTCCCGAGGCAAGTGGTGCGCCTGTGCTGGAGCCTTTCTACTCACTCTTGGAGTCCCCGACGTTCCTCCCCTGCAAGTCACGCATCCCCAGTTCTTGGCGTGTGGAGAAGAACTTCGATCCTTGATCAACCAGGTAGGGATTTTCCTTTGTCTCTCCTTACTGTGTATCATGCGGGGTGGGTACGCCACTGTTTATGTGGAAATGGATGAAACCAAACCTTAACAAAGATAATAAACAAACTGTTAAAGAATGATGGGGTGCGTTTGACAATTCTGTTGTACTCTTTTATAATTGCTATATGTTGTGAACTGTATGGGTTTATGCTCACTGAAAATCATGGTCGTTGGTGGTCTTTCCTTGCGCACTAATGAACCTTTGTCTTCTGTGATGATTAAATGACTGTAACATGGAAATTGGCTAATCACCTAAACTCGGTTGGTTAAATGGATGCCCAGTGAACATCAATCCTTGTGTGGTCACCCCGGTTAACCAACAGAAAGAAGAACCTAATGAATGATGTGCTTGAACCTGGAAGTTTCCCTACTCTGTTTTGGTAGTAGGTGTATTGTTTTGTTTGATGCTTATGGGGTGATGTGGATGGGGATGGGATCCTCTGTTATGGCACGGTTGTTGGTTGTGAATCTGAAGCTGTGTGGGGCTGTATCTCGAGGCTTGGTTTTGTTCCAGTACTTTGAGGGATCTCACGGATCCCTTTGTTGTTGTGACTTTACAAGAGAACCGGGTGTGAATGCTTAAATTGTTGTTTGGGTGTTTCTCTTTCTTTGGCTTGTGGTTATGCCTATTAGTTGCCCAGTAGTGCAGAATTTACTTAAATGGGATCACTTGAACATGAAAACAAGAATGGGCTCAATAGGGAATTGCTTTTCGGGATGAGTGGTGACATGGTCGTGGGTTTGGTGTTTCTTGTGAATGAATAGTAACGAGGGTGTTTGTGCTTAAGTTGGTTTTGGAACTCCTAGGTTGGGATGCGTGTTTGTTATATATATTATATAATTGTAGTTCTTATGTTTCTTATTCGCGTCCCACCTAAGTTGAGCACCTAGTGCCGAACACCCCCATTTCATGGGGATGGTGTTTTTCCAAACACTCCTATGAGTGGCTGGTTATTAGCTCCTTTTCTACTCCCTTTCCCGAATAGCCCAAGACTCATCGGGCAGGCTGTGATGGCCTGAGGTCCATTATAGCCCATGATTCTTCGGGCGGGATGGTTGTGGTGGTTGCCCAGGTGTGTGCGGGCAGGTTGTTTCCCAAGTGTCTTCGGGATGAGGTCCAGGTGTCTTTGGCCGTGGCAGTAGTTGTTCTGGCCCAGGTGTTTGCGGGCGTGCTTACGCGTGGTTGTTGTGGCCCAGGTGTTTGCGGGCGAGATGTGTGGTTGTGGCCCAGGTGTGTGCGGGCGAGGTGTGGCAGTGGGACTGCGGTGACAATGGCGGAAGAGGTTCGATGCGTAGGATGTCTTCAATAACCAGTGGAGAAGTGGCGCGGGGTACCCAAACATCGATGTGTTATTACTATTATTTTTCTTGACTTGCATTATTTGGGGAGCGTGCCTTGGTGAGGCTTTGGTGGGCAGTTTTCCTTGCTAGGTTTTTCAGTTATCTCTTTTCTCACGGGGCATTAGAATGTCTCCTCACTTGTGCACGAGAGCTTTTGGTTTTCCCTACTGAGTATACTTGTATGCTCACCCTACGTATATAAAACTGTTTTCAGGTTTCCAGGAGGACTTCAGGGATCGTGCAGGGTCGTACTAGTTCAGACGTTGGGACAGTTGTTGTTGTTGTTTTTCTTTCTTTTGGTACTTCTTTTTGGGGTTTTCTTTTACTTTTATATCATTTACTTTTGAAACATGCATATGAGAATGGTTTGTTTTGGCTTTACCTGTACTTTCACTTTTGGTGTTGTTGAGATTTACTATCTTATCTCCCGATCCTATTAAATAAAAAGGGTAATGTCTTCCATCTTGTGTGTGATTCTATACCCTTGGTGCTAGTCGTCACTCCGGGACCTATTGAAGGCAGGTCTCGGGGGTCATTATCTCTCCTTCAACTTGAAGAAGGAAGGGTCTGGCAACCTGCTGTCCCTTCTCTCATCTTGGAGAAGGCGGGTCGTGACAGAATGGTATCAGAGGAGGAGGTTGAGAGATAGGATGGAGTTCGGAGTTAGGCACAGTGAGGATTGCATGGGATGGTAGGGCAACAGTGTTGGACAATCTTGGTGCGTGAAATAGGTCAGGGAAGATCGGCTAGGACACGGGATTTTAGGGCCCCCGTGATCCGATGCAAGGACTCTATGCCTACCGAACGTCCAAGTGAGGCTACACTGATTGCAAGTTAGAGACCCTAGGAAAGGTACATGCGTCATAATGACTTGTGTTCGCGTGTTTCATGGGTATTTTGGGGATTTAAAATGAATAAGAAGTCTAAGAAAATTTAAGAACAATATTCTACACTACTCGGGCTAAGGCATTCCTTGTTTACCTTACAGCTATGGCACCTGGGAGACAACCACGAGTAGTGCGGGCGATCGAGGCCCAGAAGGTTGACATGGTCGATCGGCAGCGGACTGACCGAGAGGAGGAGGACGATCAGTGGCAGAGGACGCTTCGTGCCTTTCAGCGACAGACCCTTGGGAAGTACGAGGGCAGCACCTCGGACATGGAGACAGAAAGCTGGCTAGAGGAGCTGGTGATAGCTTTCAGCTTGATCCGGGCTCCGACGGAGTACTGGGTTCCTCTGGCTGTAAGCCAGATGCGGGGAGCAGCACGTCAGTGGTGGACGCTCTACCTCGGGGAGAAGAGGGAAGTTGAGGTTACGTGGGCTGACTTCGAGAGGGAGTTCCGGGCGGAATTTCTCTCTTCCACGATGAAGGCTGAGAAGAGGCAGGAGCTACTCTCCCTCCAGCAAGGGAGCATGTCAGTGAAAGAGTTGGGGATCAAGTTCAAGGATCTCCTCCGCTTTGCTCCGAACCTCTTTCCAGATGAGTGTTAAAAGTGGGTGTCCTAGACCCAACTTGTATTGTACTTTGATTACTGTTACATGTATTTAGTTTGTTTTTATACATGTGTTTATCTTGCCATGATAGTGTAGATACTTCTGCATCCACTTCATTAATGGCAATGTCCTTAGATTACCTGTCGCATCAAATGGTTATAGCAGGTCTCAGGCTATAATGAGAACCCTGAGATGGCATGACAGTAATCTTAAAGTAACGTCCTATGGTCCAGTTACATCATTCTGAAAGGACACAGATGATGTGTGATAAGAGCAGAGGACAGAGGAAGGACACTTTGTAATATAAAGCAGGATGGGTAGGGTAGTACAGAAAAATGAAATGACACTTACAGCAGAATTCACCCAGGAGAATCCGAGACCCCTCCTGGTCCAAGCCACAAGGCCGAAATACCCAGACTATTCCCTCCCCCCCCTAACACACTAATCCCTGTACTATTTATAGGATATTCCAGGGAATCAAATACAGCTGGCTAACAAACTCAAAAAGCTCCTAACAAACAGTAGGGACCACCACTACACCTGGCTAACAGCCTCCTCTAACAGTTGTGGGCCCCAAGAATATTCCTTGAGGTTCTCAGCATATTCCCCATGGGCCCCCCATGCAGTTACAACAAATTTCCCAACAGGAGCCCTTATTGTCCAGCAGCACCTCCCCTCTTTCTCAGCCCATGGTTTCGTATCATTGTCACCCTCCCAAAAAACCACCTTGTCCTCAAGGTGGTGGTTGTGTCCCCCAAGTGTGACGGACCCAACATGCCAAGCAATTTCCCAGGCCAGCCTTGCTCCATGGAACCGCAAATGGTGAGAAGGTGTGTCTTTGTTGTTATGCCAAGCAATCTGCCAAATGCTCCTCCCAGATTGCTTAACATCGATTGTTGGCAGTTTGTCGCCATGCCACATCATAGTTTCTGGATGGTGCAGCCCCCTAGGTATCATGGAATCGTCGTGGTGGGGGCTGGTTGCCAGCACAAGTGCCCCATGCTGTGTATGCCAAGCAATCTGCCATAGGCTCCTCCCGGCTTGTTTGACGTCTATTGTTGTCAGTTCGTTGTCGTGTCATATCATGATTGCCGGATGGTGCATCCCCCTAGGTATCATGGAATCGTCGTGGTGGGGGCTGGGTGCCAACACAAGTGCTCCATGCTGAACATTAGTAACTCCCGCAAGCAGTGAAACAATAGGGGGATATGTGAGATTAATCACAGCTGGATATGAATTAAATGTTGCTACCACCTTTGCCGGGTTTGGATCCAAATCACCAGCAATTCGAAATAGAGGAACTGCAGGAAAATACACAAGTTGAAAGGCCGAAGGGCTTGAAGCTGTGCCCAAGCGGTGCCCATGTTTCCAGAAATGCAGTTCCATGTTGGGAGAAAGTGTTGGTGAGCTCCATCCAGCAGCACGCGCAACCACAGTAGGCGGAAGGGGAGAAGTGAGCCCGTTTGCGCTAGGTTGTCCCATGTCCGTAGGAACTAGGAGAAATCCAGCAGTTTTCAGAAGAGGTTCAGCAGACCTCTTTGGACTGTCAAGCGCCAGTAATAGCGTCGCTGGCATACTTTGTATCCTAGCCACAGTTGCCTCCAGTGGCCCTGAACCCGTGAACCCCCCAGAACTGGGTCGTGACTTCCGTGGTTCAATCATTGGTGGTGCTGCGATCTCTGAGGGAACGGGTATACCTGCAGCAGCTGCAACCTCCCAAGTGGGTGTTCCCACAGCAGCGGAAAGGGCAGCGGGGACGGTGGACAAATTTGAGGAAGAGGACAAGTGGTCCTCAACGAGAAATGGTGCGCTCTCCGGGCAACAAGCTATGGAATTGATGAGGTGGCGGAGGGCCGCCAATTCGGATGCCAGAAATTTCTGGAAATCAGCCTGCTCTGTGCGGGTTGCTTCCAATGTCGATTCCACGTTTGGGAGAGCGATTTCCAGGATTTCCACACGTTGTTCAAGACTGTCTAGTTCTGCCTCCATTTCAAGCATTTTAATCCAGCAACCCTTGTTTTCGGCAGAATTCCCCTCTGCAGCGAGAGGTCTCGCCACTGGATGTGGCAAGCGCGTCGCAACGCGTGCAAATTTGCAATATTTATTTACCTACTAACTACTGTAGAAGTGGCGAGCAGGGTCGAACCACAGAGAGAATGTGAGTAGACACTAGAAATGTCCTTTTGGAGGAATGTTCAGGCGGATGGGCTTTAATTGTGTGATTAACAACTAAGTTCTAAAAACTAAATGACTATTTTAAAAATGACTAATTAAATTAACTAAACTATCTAAGTGAATTAAGTTATGAAAGAAACTGGCAGAGATGGAAGTGTCAGAGTCGTGATGTCCGTTCAAGTGCATGCAATGTCAATTATTTAATTCCCACATTTGAATATTTATTTATTCAATTATCACCGATTCCAAATTTAATCAAAATACTATCTGGTCTCGTTCTCTGATGTTAGACAATATTTTAATATTTACACAAATTATCCGTCATTTCGTTCTTTGTCCTGACGAATAATTTGTGCATCATTAAAGCACTGAATCACTTGGTGAAATACAACGACCCGTTTCTCACAAAGTCGAAGTATCTACCTGCGTTGGGTTCGCTCACATGAGATTACTTATTAGGTATCACTCATGCAAGTTTGAAGGAGAGCGCACACAAAATATTAATTTTTCAATTAATATATTTATTTATTCAAAATTCGATCGCGCGCTTGATCAAATTCCGGATAAATAAATTCTCGGATGAACTCCCGTTCGTGATTACTTATTAGGTATCACACGAACGGGCACCAAAGCATGTGTGCAGAGCCCAAATGACAATTAATTTAAACGCAGATATAATTAACTAAATAAACAACCAATTAAAATTAATTTAAAAGGCAATCAAACGTAAAAATAAATTAAAGACATGCATTCACCATCATTTTCGTCACAACTCCGACACAAAGAATTAGCCCGCCATCATGTCGACAAAGCAGCACATAAAATAATAAACAAAAGATATCACCGTGCTCATGTCGTTGTTTTGGTCACCACGAGATGCCGTCAACGATCGCAAAACAATAACCATCGCTCCGCTCCGTGCTGTCGCTGACGCCGCACCCGAATCAAACCACCGCGTCGCTGAAAAATATGTTCTGATCTGTGCTTGCTCTCGCCGTGCGACGTGAATCTCTGGAAGCTTAGACGAACCGCCGCGCACGTCGATGATGTGTCCGAACCTTCGCTGCGCTCTTGGTGATGGTTCGCCGCTGTGGGTTGCGTACCTGCGATAGAACGGAAGAACTCGAGTCGACTTGGATTCTTCTACCACGGAAATCGGTCCTGGCCGCAAATACTGGATGGATTGCTGGAAGATATTGATGGTCACTGCTTCGTCCTGCGGGTCGAAGCGACGGGAAGCGGCTCAATAAACAGAGGCGGCAGTGAGATGGGGCGCCGGTGAGATAGAGGGGCGAGGGATGAGGCGGGTAGGCGGGGTCGAGGCCGTGAGGTTGAGCGGGTGAGTGGAGAGGAGGCGGCCAAGGGTGGCTGGGCAGGGGGTTCGGCGGGTGAGATAGAGGGGCGAGGGAGAGCCGGGCGAGTCCAGCCGGAGAGAAAGAAAGGGGAGTCCGGCCGCGGGTATGTGGGGTGCTGGGATCCAGAAATGGGGGGGCTACGGGTCGGCGGCGTGCGTGAAGCAGAGGGAAGGAGGCGTGCGGGCGAATGGAAAAAACCGGGTGGCTGGGGGTGCGCACGGCCGGCGAGGGGCTGGTGGCGCCAGGGGGAGTGCGGCGAGGATAGGGAGGGATGGCCGTGTGAGAGAAGAGGGGAAAGGGGGCCGCGTGGGATTTTTGAAGAGGGAGGTCCAGGGCGGCGGGTCCAGCCGGTGAGAAAAGGGAGGCCGTGGAGAGATAAGGGGGAGATTGGAGAGAGAAATGAGAGGGGGGTAGAGGGGTGACGTGGGAGAGGGTGGAGGTTGAGGAAAAAGTGGGAGAAATGGTTAAAGGGTGGTTGGGTAATTAGAGAGAGAGAAAAAAAAAACAAAATCAAAATCAAAAAAAAGTGAAATCAAAGTTAAAACTAAAATTCAAATTCAAATTAAAAGAAAACAATTATCTAAATATTTAATGTTAGATAATAATAATAATAATAATAATAAAATTAGAACTAAAAATTAATGCACATGTAATTAGATATTATACTATTAAATATAAAAATAATAAACTAATAAAAAGATACTATGTTATTAATACTATAAAAATAATGAAATAAAATACAAATAGAGAATTAAAATATATACATACTAATAAAATAAACTAAACTAAAATTAGTGAAACTAATAATAATAATAATATAGTGTTAAATATAATATATAAAATTAATACAACTAATAAAAATACTAAATTACTAATATAAGTATATAAATTAACTAAAAATTATCAAAATATCTAAATTACTACAAAACTACAAAAATAAACTAAAAATATAAAAATTGGTTAAACTAATTAATTAAAACTAAGTTAGAAAGTTATAAAAATACATGTAAAAATCCATGTACATCAGGATGCGATGAAGCTGGTAGTATGCCTCCGGTGCTGGAGTGCACTTAGTCCCAGCGTGTGTGTCACCGCCGAACGAAGCAGGCAAAGGTCGGTAGTTGTTGAAGCCGAGCCAAGAGGAGGTCACCGAATCGATCCGGCAATGCCCGCCTCCGCAGCAAGAAAATCCAGCAACGTTCCGGCAGTGGATATGTCGGGCAGATGATGGCAGAAGGAAGGGAAAAAAATGGCAGCAATGGAAGCGGTGGTGGGAGCGGCAGAGGAAGAAATGTGCGGTGCTCCAGCAGTAGGGAGCCACGGCAGGTCGGACCAATTGATAAGAGCAGAGGACAGGGGAAGGACACTTTGTAATATAAAGCAGGATGGGTAGGGTAGTACAGAAAAATGAAATGACACTTACAGCAGAATTCACCCAGGAGAATCTGAGACCCCTCCTGGTCCAAGCCACAAGGCCGAAATACCCAGACTATTCCCTCCCCCCCCCTAACACACTAATCCCTGTACTATTTATAGGATATTCCAGGGAATCAAATACAGCTGGCTAACAAACTCAAAAAGCTCCTAACAAACAGTAGGGACCACCACTACACCTGGCTAACAACCTCCTCTAACAGTTATGGGCCCCAAGAATATTCCTTGAGGTTCTCAGCATATTCCCCATGGTCCCCCCATGCAGTTACAACAAATTTCCCAACAGGAGCCCTTATTGTCCAGCAGCACCTCCCCTCTTTCTCAGCCCATGGTTTCCTATTAATGTGTGACCATCAGGTGCTAGGGGCTCATAAGCATTAAGACTTCTCATGAAGTTTGCACTTGATGATCTCTAACTATTGAGATCATGAGGACTGTTGGAGTATGGGTAACTTCCAGCCCCACTAACTTTGTAACTTCCAGCCCCCACTTCTTTTGTAACCTCTCTTGTAACTTCCACTTACAATTTTTTATAAATACAAGCCCTCTCCTTACCTTGAGGGTAAGAGGGATCTTTAAACTACATGGTATCAGAGGGAAATCCCCTCCATCTCTGCGGCCTCCCGGTTTTACCCGACCCCGCCTCTCCCCTTCTTCTTCCGGCTCGGCCTCCCTTCCAGGCGGCCCTCCCTCCCGGCTTGGCCCTCCCTCCCAGGCGGCCCTCCCTCCCGGCTCGGCCCTCCCTCCCAGCGGCTCTCGGCTCCTGCGGCTATTCCCGGCGGCGTCGCTTCTAGACGCGGCTCCCGGTTCCCGTCGGGCCTCCTTCTGCGGTTCGTCCGGCTCCCGCAAGCTCTCCCGGCGGCATCTCTGTGCGCAACGACCGCGCCTCCCGTCCAGCACCGGCGCCCGGTCCCCGTCGGGCCTCCTGCAGTTCGTCCGGCTCCCGCAAGCTCTCCCGGCGGCATCTCTGTGCGCAACGACCGCGCCTCCCGTCCAGCACCGGCGCCTCTCTGGCCCTCGCCTGGCGGCCCCCTCTCTTCCCAACGCGGCCCGCGCCGGCCCTCCCGTACCGCGGAGTTCCTCCTCCCGCGCGGCCGACCCATCCCGGCAACTCTCGCCAGCTCTTCCCGGCGCTGCTCCTCCTACGCGCCCATCCCGTCGCCGCTCCTCCAAAGCGCGACACTCCTGGCGCCCCTCTGCTCACGGCGGGCCTCCTTCCAGACGCGGCTCCCTCGCCCCGTCGGCCCCCGCGCCCACACCAGCGTCGCTCCCTCACCCGCCACCTCGCCCAGCAGAACCTCGCCTGCCCTACCTGCGTCCTGTGAACTCCCGCGCCTCCCACTGCTCCAGCGCCTCTCGGCGCCTTCCGCATCATCCCGCGCCGGCTTCTCCTCCGACAGCCCTCCTCCCGCGGCTACGCACCTCCGACGCCTCCCTCTCAGATCTGCAAAGGAACAATCTATTCGGTGTTTTTGCGGTGCTGGTCATCCACCTGGCTTACCAGGTTTCCAGTTTCCCTCCTAAATTTCAAGTCCCAGCACAGACCCGGCTCATCCCGGTCTTTCCAGCGCCCCAGGTGCACCGCTCCCCGGCAAAACTCCCTGCTTCCGGCTCATTCCTCCGCTGCATCTTCGGTATCACCGCTCCGCTTCCATGGCAGACTCTTCCCCACTGCCGCCGCTGATCACCGCTTCTACCCGCCTTGTGGATGACCGATTGGACTCCACAAATTTCTCCATCTGGCGGAAGACTGTTGTGATGTCCCTCACCGGCATGGACCTCGACCATCATCTTGAGAATCCTCCCCCAGCCACAGCTGATCCCAAATATCGTTCCTGGAAACTTGCTGACAGCAAAATCTTCGCTCTGCTGGTCAATTCCATGGAACGATCGGTCAAAGATGTCACCCGCACCGCCAATACCGTCAAGGAGCTCTGGGACTCCTTGAATATCATGTACTCCGAAACAAATAACCTCGCTCGGGTGTCCGAAATCCTTCAGAGACTGTCCCATGTTCGCCAGCAGGCCCACACCTTTACAACCTACTTCCTGGAATGGAAAGGGCTGCGTGATGAATTGCAGGAGTTGTGGCCCATTCCACAAACACCGGCCGAAGCTCAGACCCAGCGGGACCAGCTCTGTCTCTTCACTCTTCTCAACGGCCTCGCTCCAGAATTTGCCACCACGGCAACCGAATTGCTCGCTAGCTCGTCGACGCTGGAGATCCCACAGGTGTATCACCGACTCAGCAAGGCCCAGCGGGCTCTTCCTCCTCCCGCCCCCGTTATCGACCATTCAGCTCTAGTCGGTCACGGCGGTGGCCGTTCATCTGGTCCTCGTGGACGTGGTCGTGTGGACAGTCGACCACGTCCCCTCTGTCAACACTGTAACAAGGTTGGTCACACGATCGACCGATGTTGGGTCCTGCATGGACGTCCATCTCAGCGCCCGCGGCAGGGACAGACGGCGGTCCAAGAAGCACCATCGGCAGTTGCAACTCTTCCTCACTCTCTGGACCTTTCGATGGCCGACATCCGGCTGACTCATGAACCTCGGGAATCTGCCGAACCCGGCCCATCAGCAGCTTCTATAGCCCATTCTGCTCACTCCACTGCCTTTGTCGGCCGTCGCTCCCCTGCATGGATGTTGGACTCAGGAGCCTCTGACCACCTCACCGGTGATGCTGGTATGTTGACCTCTTACTGCCCTTACACCGGTCCCTCAGCCATCACGGTCGCTGATGGCTCCACTATCCCGATTGTGGGCTTCGGCACCTGCTCTCTGACTCCAACGATTCACCTACCCTTTGTGGCACATGTACCCCGCAGTCCATTTAATCTTCTTTCCATCAGTAAACTGACAAAAGAATCTAACTGCGCTGCCATATTTTCCTCCTCTGGTGTTGTTTTTCAGGAGTAGACAACGAACCGGGAACTTGGTAGAGGCCGACTTCAGGACGGGGTCTACCTGTTCGATGCACCAGCACCCATCGCCTGCTCATCTACCTCTTCTCCGGCTTTGGATCTTCATTCCCGGTTAGGACATCCGCCGGCATCCACCATTCATCAGCTTTTTCCAGAGTTTCGTCGGAATATTTCATTTCATTGTGAGTCTTGTACCTTTGCAAAACATCATCGATCTACATACCTCCCTCGGGTGGATACACGGGCCTCAAACCCTTTTGATCTCGTTCATTCAGATGTTTGGGGTCCTTGTACCATTTCGAGTCATTTGGGCTACAAGTACTATATCTCTTTCATCGATGATTATTCGCGAATGACTTGGCTTTACCTCCTTCGAGAACGCTCCGACGTGTTCTCCACCTTCCAAACATTTTATGCTGAGATTCAGAATCAATTTTCCCTCTCGGTCAAATGTCTCCGCTCCGACAATGGGCGTGAGTATCTCTCCAATTCCTTTCGGCAATTTCTCCAAACGAAAGGCATCCTTCATCAGACCTCCTGCCCTGATACACCCCAGCAGAATGGCGTGGCTGAGCGGAAACACAGACATATTCTAGAGACTGCTCGTGCCCTTCTCTTTCACCGACAGGTGCCTCTGCAGTTTTGGGGCGATGCCATTCTCACCGCCACCTACCTGATAAACCGTCTTCCTTCCACTATCCTTCGAGGGGAAACTCCTTTTCGAACTTTGTTCTCCTCTCTCCCTCTTCACTCCCTACCCATCCGCGTGTTTGGGTGCCTCTGTTACGTTCGCGACACACGTCCAGGTCTCTCCAAACTCGCTCCCAAATCCCTCCGCTGCCTCTTTTTAGGCTATTCCCGCACTCAACGCGGCTATCGCTGTTTTTCCCCCGACCTACGGCGGTATGTCGTCTCCGCCGACGTTGCCTTTGTTGAAAGTTCTCCATTCCTCCTTCCCTCTCCTCATCCTGACCCTGCCATCGATGATTGTCTTCCTCTCATCATCCATCCTTCACCGCCGTCAACCCCTGTTGACACACATTTTGGTCAGGTCTACTCTCGGCGTCCTTCGACTGTATTCCCCGTCCTGGCCGATGACACTGACGCTCCCGCTTCGTCCGCTGCTCCTGCTCCACCACCCGAGGACTTGCCCATTGCCCTTCGGAAAGGTACTCGCTCCTGCCAGAGTACTCCTCTATTTGTATCTTCATACAGGGGTTTGTCAGCTCTGGAGACAGTCTCTGTACCTCGAACGGTTGGTGAAGCCAAATCTCACCCCGGGTGGCTAGCTGCAATGCGGGACGAATTACAGGCTCTAGAGGATAACCATACTTGGGATCTTGTACCTCTTCCAGCAGGCAAACAGGCCGTGGGCAGCAAGTGGATTTACACTGTCAGGCTCAATCCCGATGGCACTCTCAGCCGCCTCAAAGCCCGCCTTGTTGCCAAAGGCTTTGCACAGACGTACGGTGTTGACTACTTTGATACCTTCTCACCGGTTGCCAAGATGGCCTCTGTCCGATTATTCATCTCTCTTGCCGCCCATCATCAGTGGCCTCTTCATCAGTTGGATGTCAAGAATGCCTTCCTCCATGGCTTCCTTGAGGAAGAAATTTATCTGCAGCAGCCCCCCGGATTTTGTGCCTTCAGTGCTGAATCTCGAGTCTGCCGTCTCCGCCGCTCTCTCTACGGCCTCAAGCAGTCACCCCGTGCTTGGTTCGGCCGCTTTAGCACGGTCATTGGCGATTTTGGGCTTTCTCGCAGTATGAAGGATCACACTGTCTTCTACCGGACGAGTGCACGTGGCTGCATCTTATTGGTCGTATATGTGGATGACATCATCATCACCGGCAACGACTCTGGGTATTACCCACCTCAAGGCCCATCTACACCACCACTTCAACACGAAGGATCTTGGTCCTCTCACCTACTTTCTCGGCATCGAGGTTTCCTATTCCTCGGACACCATCTCCCTCTGCCAACGGAAGTATGCATTGGATATATTACAGGATGCTGGGCTAACTCAGGCCACTGCGGTCGATACTCCTCTCGAGCCTGGGGAGCGGTCTCTTTATGCCTCCTCAGCTCTATACCCATATCCCGAGCGGTACCGTCGGTTGGTGGGCCAACTCAATTATCTCACCATGACTCGACCCGACATCTCCTGTGCGGTTGCCAAGGTCAGTCAATTTATGGAGCATCCAACCACCTCCCAATGGGATGCGATCATCCGCATCGCCAAATACATCAAGAGAGATCCTGCCCGTGGTCTTCATTACTCCCAGCATCCTCATCAGAATATTGAGGCCTTCTGTGATGCTGATTATGCTGGCTGCCTTGCTACTCGGAAATCTACATCTGGGTTTGCCATATTCTTAGCAGGAAATCTCATTTCTTGGCGAAGCAAGAAACAGACGGTCGTCTCTCGCTCCAGTGCCGAGTCTGAGTACCGTGCCATGGCCACCGTCACTACCGAGATCCTATGGCTTCAACACCTCCTCCAGGAGCTTGGCTTTCCTCAGCAGACTTCTGCTAACATATGGTGTGACAATCAGGCCGCCACTAAAATTGATTCGAATCCTGTTTACCATGAACGCACGAAGCATATAGAGGTGGACTGTCACTTTCTTCGCCACCACCTGGAGAACAAACATGTCAGCTTTAGCCACATTTCCACGGCGGACCAGCTTGCTGACATCTTCACTAAAGGCCTCCCCGGTGCTCGCCTCGCCTCTCTTAGTTCCAAGCTGGGGATCCACAACATCTGCCGCCCAGCTTGAGGGGGAGTTACGGTCTTCTTTTTTTTTATGTGTCCAAGCTAGGTACACCTAGCTTGAGGGGGAGTGTTGGAGTATGGGTAACTTCCAGCCCCACTAACTTTGTAACTTCCAGCCCCCACTTCTTTTGTAACCTCTCTTGTAACTTCCACTTACAATTTTTTATAAATACAAGCCCTCTCCTTACCTTGAGGGTAAGAGGGATCTTTAAACTACAAGGACAGACCCGCTTAATAGGAACACCACATGTTTCTGGTGTCATTGGTCGTTCCTATCTACGGACATGTGTAATGGTCTCCTGACTTAAGATCATCATCAATGAATGTCATTTAATTACGTACATTTGATATAAGGCGAAAACCATGGCGACAAAGTCGTGGTGAGGTAGTTTGTATCGGGTACGTCATTAATGGCATGGCATTGATTGAATGATCGAGAAAGGATTTGTCGCTTCCGAGTTCAGGAAGAGATATCTCGGGCCTGGTTGATTAGGATGGTTGCACCTTCAATAAATCCAAGGTCATGGTAGTCGAAGGTAAGACCGTCCGGACAAATCAACAAACAAAATAAAGCAAATAAAGAATGATGACACTAGTATGCATTCTGCTTTATTGAAATATCGATGACGAAGAGATTATATTACACGAACCGTGTTCGTAGGAAGGCAGTCGTTGCTTTGACTTTGCCTTATCTCTATAGGGGCCTCGATGGGTTGCTAGACCCCGCTCTAGGTCGGTGATATTATTCATTGTTATTGAGATAAGGGCCTAGAGGGTCACACACAATAGCGCCTTGAGAATCTGCTCTATTCTGGGAATAGGAATTTAGAACTTGGCGGACCCCGCCAAAGGGTCCGAGCATTATCGAAGTTCTATGGATCACCAAAGAATAAATAAATTCATTGATTATTCGAGTTTAGAATAATTCGTTGAATTTAATTATAACATGTATTTACAAGTTGTATAGTAAATACACGTATTAATATTATTCGACTCGATTTAAATATCCTAGGTACGTTTAATATTAGCAAGAGGAATGAGTCGAGTTAAAGACTCAAATTTATCACGTAATATATTTATATATTACAAGTGATAAATTGTAAATATTATTTATGGCATAATTTTATTTGTCATAAATAATTATTTATATCGCTTATATAGCGGACGTCTATTACACGGGGGTCGGGAACCTATACCGCGTGTTTTAACACTCCCTATATGAGTGAGAGAGATGCTCTCCCACCACTACTATTCAAGTGTCAAGATTGAGAGCATCTCTCTCCTCCTGGAATTTAGAGAGACTCTCAAGCAAAGAAGGATCTTCAAGATCATCCATCCCGGATTGAAGTTTCCTCCTTTGCGGTGATCATCGTTGTGCTGAAGTGAGCGTCGAAGATCCGCGCTAGCACCCGGATCTTGACGAACGGCGCGCGAGCAGATTTGCAAGGCGTGTGTGGACGATCTAGAGGGCTTCGACGTCGAAATCTTCGAGCAACGATCGCTGGCGTCCTGCACGTCAATTCTGAACAATGTAAATGTTCAGTTTAATTTTTGTGCTCCTTATGAACCTTGCGAGATCCTTGGACCAAGCCGGGACAAAATCACCGGAGTTGACAGGGTTATGTCACTCCGATGAAGCAGAAATTTTTTAAAATCCTGGCCCACCGGCTCACGCTGTGCAGTCCCGATACCTAACAGTGGTATCAGAGGGAGCGCAAGGTTTTTCTGAGTCAAAAACATTAAAACGCTTTAATTTAATTGCGGGGTGTTAAAACGATTCATTCGGATTCGACCGCACGTCGTTTCGATTTCGAATGATCAAGATACGATCATTTGAAATTTTTAATCGGATCGACATCGCAAGTTTTTGTTCATTTGATGTTTATCTCAAATTGAGAATTAACATAAAAAATATTTTTTATTATAAAATTTTATAATAAATATTTTATTATGTTTATAATAAATATTTTATTATATTTTTATAATAATAAAATATATAAGGGAGGGAGACCAAAACCAAGACCCCAAATGGGGTCTTATACAAAAGCAAGGGGAAGAAAAGACCCCAAAATGGGGTCTTCTCCCTTTATTTTTAAAAAAAAATAAAAAAAAAGGGCTAGATTTTGTCTAAAGGACAAAAATAATAAAAAGAAAAAAAAGGGGAGGAAGACCCCTTTGGGGTCTCCTCACGTGGCGCATGGGGAGGGCCAAACCCTAGCGCCTCTCCCCCCCGCCGGACCTCTCCCTCCGCCGGACCGCCTCCGGCCGGCCGCCGCCAGCCACGCCGGACTCCCCTCGCTGAACCGCCCCTACCCGGCTGCCCCAGATCCCGCGCCGGGCTCCTCTTCCGGCCAGACGCCGCGGCCCGCGCCGGCCTCCCCTCTCGTGCCGAAACCTCCTCCGTCGGACCGGCCTGCTGCGCTGCGTCGGCCTCTGAGCCCCGCGCCGGCCTCCTCCCCTCGCGCCGGCCTCCTCGCCTCCGCCCCGTGCGCGCCGGCCGCCCCGACCCCAAGCCGCGCCGGCCTCCTCCTCTGCGCCGGACCGGTTTCGTCCGGCCGACCCGAGCCCGCGCCAGACCGGACAGCAGCTTGGCCGGCTCGCCGGAGCAGCGGGCTGCCGGCCATGTGGCTGGCCGGCCTCTTTTCCGGCCTCCTCCCGCTTCCCTCGCACTATGCGGGAAGTTGCAGCCGCCGCGGGAGTCGTTGGACGCCGCGGTCACGCCGCGGTCACGCCGCGATCACGCCGCGGTCACACTGCGGTCAAGCCGCGGTTCCAGGACGACATCCCGCGGCGGTACGCAATCCCGTCGGACTCCTCTCCGGCTAGAGGTAACCCTGCACTGAATTAATTTTAATTAATTTAGTTTTTTAAATTAAATTAAATCGAATTAATTTAGGGGTTTAAATTATTTTAATCCGAAAATATTAATTTAATTTAAGTTTAGAATTAAATTAATGGTTTAATTTAATTTTTGGAAATAAAATTAAATTAAACAAATGGAACCGATAAATATAAATTATTTGAATTTAATCAAATTCATTTTATTTATTAAGCCACTCTCGCATAATTTAAATTTATTGCAATTTAATTTTTTATTGCGCTTTTACCCCAACTGGTCTTGAGCTATTGACCGACCTGTGTATGTCTGGCATTTATTTATTTATTTAATTATATATTCAATGCGAGCGATGATTGTAATATTTAATTAGATAAATGACGGTCTGCGAATCGTCTTTTAATTCAAATATGTATAAGGGTCTGCGCGTCCATTGCACTGGTTGTATTTTGTATCCCAGACCCCCTCGCCTGCGTGCGAGTATATTTGTAATTATTCGGTGACGATCCGAGAGGCAGACCCCGCCAAGTTGAGGCGGTAGTCCAGACAGGAGTTGGGCGCTTTGCACTGGGCCAGCAGCGACACGAGTCATGTATCGACTCAGGTATGGATGCCCCTAGGTGATGATTGATGAGTTATCGATCAATCATTATAGAATGCTCAAGACCAGTCGGAATGCATGATTTACTTTATGCACAGTTTATTATTTTATGTGTCTGCATGATTATTGCATGATCACATAAGATAGTAAACAAGATAAAATGCATAAAGTTTTGACGAATAATATTCTATTGAATGTTCAGTTGTGAGCGCGACAACCCAGTTTGAACATAATAAATAGAAAAGGATTATATTCGTCAATCAATATTAAAAAATCTCTCAAAGATATATTAAGTCTAAAATGTCTTCCATTTCTCATATCTAAACAAAAACGGCTGTTTGGGTGCTTCATCAGCCTCAGTTGAGAGTGTCTCTTACTACCGGGGCGTTTCCATGTGAGAAATGGGTCGACTTAACTAAAGTGAGTAGTCAAGGATTAGCCTTAGCTAACTTGCTATCACTTTAGAGGCAAGAGGTTGAGGGAATCAAGTCCAGATTCCAAAAGCTGGGACTTTACTCAACTACACAAGGTACCACAAGAACAAGTGGTTGGCCAGCATACTGCCTACCTTGAAACCCTCCAAGTAGTGTCGTAGCCCTAGCTTGTAGACTACGAGGGAGGTTTTGAGGATCCTTGCCACTAGAATGCTCAAGCGATAGAGTATTCCGAATCTAATAGTGAGAGCTGTTAAGGTTCGTGGGAGACATTAAATGATATAATAATTTATTAATCATAAAATGTCAAAAGGTAATCAGGACAAAGTACTAACTACTAAATGTTTATCTGATGTAGATTCAAAATGGCAATCACCAACACCACTAGTACTTTATCACTGCGATTGATCTTGGATAAAGAAAATATCCTGACCGGCAATAACTTCCAAGAGTGGTACAGGCGCTTGCACATAGTACTACGCCAAGAAAGGAAGTTATATGTACTAGAATCCCCAATTCCTGCTGAGCCTCCTCAGGGAGAAAGCAAGACGGAAAAAGATAAGTGGAAAAAGCATGTAGACGATGCGCTTGATGTACAATGCATCATGTTGTCATTCATGTCCATCCAATTGCAAAAAATGCATGAGGAAGAGACGCCTACAAGATGCTTTCACATCTCCAAGAACTATATGAGGAGAGGGCTAGGCAAGAAAGGTATGAGATCTCAAGTGCGCTTTATAAGTGCAGGCTAGCAGAAGGGCACCAAGTCGGTCCTCACGTACTCAAGATGATTGGGTATATTGAGAGGCTTGAAGCCCTTGGGTTCAAACTGAACCAAGAACTAGCAGTGGATCTCATTCTTGCCTCTTTACCGTCAAGCTTCTCGACTTTCATTGTCAATTATAATATGAATGATATGACAAAGTCGCTCCCGGATCTTTTGGCTTTAGTTCGCCAAGCTGATAAGGACATGAAAAACACCAATTCAACTGTCCTTATGGTGAACAAGAAAAACAAGGGCAAGGCAAAGGGGTCTAAGGCCAAGTCAAGGCCAAAGACACCAATGCATCGTCCTGCAAAGAAGCCAAAGATTCAGAGGCAAAGTAATGAGCATGAAGCTGTCTGTTTTGGATGTGGCAAGAAAGGCCACTGGAAGAAGAATTGCAGAGCTGGGAAGAAGAAGCAAGCTGACGCTTCTACTTCAGGTATTTTTGTCATTGAATGCAATCTATCTTTATCTACAAGTTGGGTATTGGATACGGCATGTGGCTCACACATTTGTATTCATATACAGGAACCAAGTAGGTTTAAGAAGATTGCAAAAGGTCAAGTGGATCTCCGAGCTGCAAATGGTGCAAGTCTGGCGGCCTTGGCAGTGGGAGACTATCACTTGACTTTACCAACTGGTTTGGTTCTTGTTTTAAACAATTGCTATTATGTACCGTATGTTACCAGAAACATTATCTCTGTGTCATGTTTAGACACTATGGGTTTTTATTTCAAGTTTGGAAATAAAAGTTGTCTCTTTTATAGGGATAACATATGTTATAGTATGGCACATCTTAACAATGGTTTATATATACTAGAACTTGAAAACTCAGTAATGGCAATCAATGACAAAAACAACCAACATGACTCAAATAATACCCACCTATGGCACTTTAGGCTTGGTCATGTAAACGAGAAGCGATTACGAAGATTACATCAAGAAGGGTATCTAGACTCGGTACAGTTAGAACCCTTAGATGTATGTCAAGCTTGATTACAAGGAAAGATGACCAAAGCACCTTTCTCAGGAAAAGGAGAAAGAGCCAATGCAGTGCTGAAATTAATACATACTGATGTATGTGGTCCATTTCCAGTAGAGGCAAGGGGTGGTTTTCTATACTTCATTACTTTTACCGATGATTATAGTAGGTATGGCTATATCTACTTAATGTGGTATAAGTCAGATTCCTTTCGTTTCTTTAAGGAATACCAAAATGAAGTAGAAAACCAACTTGGTAAGAAGATAAAAGCACTTCGCTCAGACCGAGGCGGAGAATATCTTAACTAAGCTTTCATTGATCACTTGAAGGAGTGTGGGATAATATCCCAACTCACTCCTTATACACCGCAATGGAATGGTGTTAGTGAAAGGAGAAATAGGACCTTGCTTGACATGGTCAGATCAATGATGAGTCATACAACTCTTCCATTATCCTTTTGGGATACGCCTTGCAGACAGCAGCATATACCATTAACCGAGTACCAACTAAAGCTACAGATGGGATTCCATATCAGTTATGGTATGGAAAGAAACTCAATCTGACACAAATGTGTGTGGGGGGTGCGAGGTATTTGTCAAGACTTTACCAAGTGACAAATTAGCATCCAGAAGCACTAAGTGCATCTTTATAGGTTATCCTAAGGAAACTAGAGGATACTACCTATATAACCCTTTAGATAGAAAAGTCATTGTGGCAAGGTACGCCACATTTTTAGAAAGTGATCACATTTCTACTGGAAATAGTGGGAGCAAGATTGACTTCGATGAAGTTAATGCTCCAGATGCACAAGAGTTGGTAGAAGAACAATCTCCACAAGAGCAAGTGGAAGAAGAAATTGTTCCTAAGACACAGATACTGCGTAGGTCTACGCGAGAGGTTAGAGAACCAGAGCGTTATAGTTTTCTTGTCACCGAGTCAGGTGACACAATAATCCTTGAGGATGATGAACCTCTAACCTACAAGGAAGCAGTAGAAGGCAAAGAAGCTGCTACATGGCAAGAAGCCATGAATTCTGAGATGGAGTCCATGTACCAAAATCAAGTTTGGATTTTGGTAGACCCTCCAGCTGATGTAAAGCTCATTGGATGCAAATGGGTATTCAAGAAGAAGCTGGACATTGATGGTAAGGTTAATACCTTTAAAGCAAGACTGGTTGCAAAGGTGAAAGAGCGCTGTCGTGGGCGCCCTCAAATGATTAGTGTGATTTGGGGTACTTAGGTGCAGCAGAGTGGCTGACCAAGGTCGTCTCTCAAAGGAGGAAGTGAATTTAACAACTTATTAGAGGTATTCTAAAAAAATAAAATAAAATAGAATAAATAAAAACACTACTTTAAAGGATTGGGGTTTGTTGTAGTTTATGAATCTAGAAGAAGTTTGCTGGAAGAAGATTGTATAATTTTTTGTTTTTAGTTTTGAAATGAATTTCGATTAAAATGACACAACAAGAAGATGTTTTTTTAGAAATCTATTTAAAAGGCGTAATCAATCTAACTCTACCTCTTCACTTTATTATTAATCATTATCATTTAAATTAACATTCACTTAATTATTATCCCTTAATTTGTTAAATCCCGAACCCTACGAGAATTAACTTTACCACGAAGATGATGTGAATTTAACCCTAGGCTAACTTCGGAACATGCAATCGCAGCACCCTGCTTTGATTGATGTTCTAAGATTAGCTTATGGTCGGTGGTAAATTAAGGCACATATCCATTCTGGAAATGAGGATGAATTGTGTTTAGGAATTATATTTGAACTCTACAAATTTATCTTGTATGGTCTTGTATTACCGATTAAGATTGCGCTCTCACAATTTACACAATTCTCGGTCTCGCGTGTTTTGTGTTAATTGTTCAATTGCTTGCTTAGTTTCTTAAAATTTAAAAACACAATTCATGGATCATATTAAGTGAATTACAGTAGCTCAATGATTCAAAATAATTAAATGAAGAGGGTAGAAGATAGATCGATTACTAAAAGACTACTCTTCCATGGGTGGCGTAATCATCGTAGAAGCGTTTTGCATGTGCAAAGGTTTATAATGGGTATAACCCAATAACGCTTCTACTTAAGAATTCCAGCCCAAAGAGGAAGATTAAGAGAAGAAGAAATTTAAACAAAACAGAAGAAGAGAGAAGAAATAAAAGAAGAACAAAGAAGTTTATTACACAAATGAAAACATTACAAAATGAAGAAGAGAAGGAGGCTTCGATGAGGGGATTCTTGCTTCAAGAGCTACCCCTCTTACAATGGTTGGAGAATTTGGGTGAAACAAATTCTCCTCTGCCTCCAATCTCCCAATGCACGTCCCAACCCCTCCAAATGAGAAAAAATCCAATTTATAGAGCGGAGGGGAGGAGAGGTTACAAGTGGTTTCAAGTGTGAATGTGGAAATTCGGCCAAATACTTTAATGCAAATTGCACCGCCCATTTGACCACCAAAACGCGTGAATTGGCCGGCCTTCCAGAAGGATCAAATGTGCGGATATGGGTCCTCTATCTCCTCTCCAAATTTGGGCTCAATACAAGCCCATATGTAGGAGTTATGGCCGCAATACAGAAGTTTATCCATTCTGGCGAGTCTAGCTCAGCTTTGACTTTATGGCCCAATTACTCCATTAAAATGCATTCTTTTGATCTAGTGTCCTGAATAAAAGTTGTAGATAATTAAGTTAGGAACACTGTTACAAAATTTCAAATTCAAATAATAAAT
Source organism: Viscum album (assembly GCA_963277665.1). Lineage (NCBI taxonomy): Eukaryota > Viridiplantae > Streptophyta > Magnoliopsida > Santalales > Viscaceae > Viscum > Viscum album. The sequence continues at coordinate 1,662,211,407 of OY728143.1, read as the reverse complement.
ATAAAAATATTTATCTTCGAAATACTACAGTGAATTATAAAGGGTAAAACTGGAATTTTCATCAAATATTCAAATGAATGATCTAATCCCAAATATTTTATAAATAAACATATTTAACACAATGTGAGAAAATTATATCATTTATTATCAATAAAATATTCAATAAAATAGTGTTTTATCAACTCTCCCACACTTACCCTTTTGCACACCTGGGCAAAACCTCATATCAAGTAAACATCAATATCAAATCAAAACCAATTTTAAAACACATATCCTTAAGATCAATCAATTTCACACCAAGAATCAAAAGATATCATGCCTCATAAAAAACCTTATTTCAAGTTCTCCATTTATATCATTCAATATATTTCCACTTCATTTATCCGCCCATGCACAAAACACTTACCTCGCTTGAATTTTCTCTCATCACTCAAATATCAATTTTTTTGCAATGTCTTTCTCATCCAAACTCATACAAGGGTCACCATAGGCTTGATAGATTCCTACATCGCTACCCGATGTGAGTCAGGGACATATGTTTATCATGAGGACTTTTCAGGGTTGTTCTGTGGCTTTCGGTTGGTAGGATTAAGATGTGAAAAACTCTGAGGCTGAATGAGGAGGGCTTGACTCTTTTGAAGCAAAATTGCATTAATCTAATTTTCACTTAAATATGGTCTTCTCTTCAATCCTCATAGTATCAATTCAGCTCCATCATCATGAAAAGTCATGAAAGGTTTACACCATTCATCATTTCAGCATAAAAAATGTCAATCTTCTCAAACATGATTTTCTTGAAAGCTCCAGATGGGCACAGCTTTCCACCTTAATTAGAAGCTCCAGAAAAGGCACAGCTTCACTTGTCATGAAAGCTCCAGAAAAGGAACAGCTTTCAATATAATGACTTTCTTTAGCAGCAAACACATCTCTTCAGAATTTAATTTTCCACCCAAAGTATCACAGAATGTGGTGGAAAAACCCAAGACAACTTCCCCCACACTTAAGCTCAACTAGATTATGCAATTTCACTTCAAGAGTTGGTTGGATAGGGAAAATTGGCTTGTAATGTGGCTAACCTAACAGGCTTGTCATGGATTCTAAGGGCTAAAAGGATTAAATATTCAAGGTAGGCCATTATAAAAAAGGATTCTTTGAAATAGGGGCTTTAATACCAAACAAATGCCTCAATCATTTAAACATAAGTACCTCAAACCCTCAAGTTTTGACAGGAATAGATCAAATTCTGGTTAAATCAAGTATGGTTTGGTTCTCTCAAGAAGTGAGGTGAATGTAAAGAATATGAAAATAATGGTTTAGAAGCCTCACAGGAAAGTGATTTCAAATATAAAGACAGTGATATTGGCATGGGATTCAAAATTCAGCGTACTTTTCATGAAATTACTAAATATTTGAACTTGAAACAAAGTCATTTCAGCATTCATTTAAACTTAGTTTCAAGGGGTAAATTGTTTCACTTATTGATATGGATTTAAAAATGGTGATGAGAATCATTTTAGCTCAAAAGGTTTCAAAAAACACAAAAAATTGTAAAATAAACACACAAAATTTGAAAAACACACAATTTTTTTTTTTTGGTTTTTTTTTTAAACAGGAAAACAATTGAAATTACTAAACTAAAAGGTTCCCTCCTCCACACTTAAAATATTGCATTGTCCTCAATGTGAACCCGTGAGATGATATATGCACATGGAATGCAGAATTTTTAAATAGGACAAATAATATAAAAGTGAAAGGATTAGGAACAGCCTGATGTGATCAAGTGATGATGGGGTCATGCAGTGTGATAAAATCCACTGCATTAGTAGGATGTCCCTCAATGTATCTCTTCAAACGTTGCCCATTGACTGTAAAGCTCCTTCCAGTGTCCTCTTGTGTGATCTCCACTGCACCATAAGGAAAAACATTAGACACAATATAAGGACCTAACCATTTGGAACGCAACTTACCAGGCATCAACTTCAGTCGTGAACTATAGAGAAGGACTTTCTCTCCAACATGAAACTCCCTTTGTTGGATCATTTTGTCATGAGCTGCTTTTGATCTTTCCTTGTAGAGCCTTGAGTTCTCATATGATGACAGTCGAATCTCCTCAAGCTCTTGAATTTGCAACTTCCTTTGAATTCCAGCTTGGGTCAAATCCATGTTGCATTTCTTTATAGCCCAATATGCCCGATGCTCGACTTCCACGGGTAGGGGTGTCCATGGGTCGGGTCGGGTCGGGTCGTAGGTGTTTCAGGGCCCGACCCGAACCAAAAGGTTCGGGTCGGGTCGGGTCGGGTCACATGCTTCATGAGCAGCTGACCCGACCCAACCCAACCCGTGGGGGTCGGATTACCCGTTGCATGCCCAAAAGACCCGACCCAACCCAACCCACTGTGAGTCGGGTCAATTTGGGTCGGGTTATATGTGTAAACCCGACCCAACCCGACCCAACCCGCCCCAACACGATGGACCCGAACCAGCAACTCAGACCCAACCCCCCTAGACCCAACCTGTTGGGCCCCTGTTGCCCCCCTGCTGCACACCAGCAGCTTGCTAATGCATGTACCCCTCCCCTGCAGACCCTGCAGACTAGTCGGCCCCCTCCCCCTGCTGCACACCAGCACACAAAAACCCCCACCAGCCTCTTTACATCCCTGCCCCCCCTCTCCCCCTTATACATACTCCCCCCGCAAACCAGCACACACACAAACACCCTTGTAACCCTCCCCCCTGCAGACCAGTCGGCCCCCTCCCCCACCCTGCACTGCATAGCCTGCCCCTCTCCCCCCTACACACAAAACCCAGCCCCCTCCCCCTGCACTGAACCCCTGCCCCCTCCCCCCTGCACTCCCTCCCCCTCCCCCCTCTCCATAGCAGTCACCAAACCAAACCCAACCTCCCCCTGCTGTACACCAGCACACAATCACCCCCACCAGCCTCCTTACACCCCCCTCTCCTCCCTAAATACTCCCCCTGCAAACCAGTACAAAAACACCTCTGCACCAGCCTCCTTAAACCCCTGCCCCCCTGCATATTCCCCCTGCAAACCAGCCCCCCCTCTCCCCCATGCCTGCACACCAGACCCACCCTCTCCCCCCCTACATACTCCCCATGCAAACTAGCACACAAACACCCCTGCACCAGCCTCCTTAAACCCTTGCCCCCCCTCCCCCCTGCCTGCACACCAGACCCACTCTCCCCCCTGCACACCACCCCCCCCCCCCTCCAGCACACAAACACCCCTACAAACCAGCCTGTCCCCTGCACAAAACCCCTCCACCCCTGCACCAACCTCCTTACACCCCTGCCCCTCCTCCCACCATACACACCAGCCTCCCCCCTGCAAGTGCAAACCAGCCAGCCTCCCCCCCCTCTCCCCCCCTTCCTGCACACTAAACCCAGTCTCCCCCCACCTGCACCCATGCACCAGCCTGCCTCCCTCCCCACTGAACCCCTGCCGACCTCCCCCTCCCCCCTGCACTGCACCCCTGCCCCCCTCTCCCCCCCTCTCCCCCCCTCTCCCCCCTGCACTGCACCCCTACCCCCCCTCTACCCCCTGCACACACCAGCCTCCCCCTCCCTCCAGCACACAAACACCCCTACAAACCAGCCTTCCCCCTGCACAAAACCCCTCCCCCTGCAAGTGAAAACCATCTAGCCTCCCCCCTCCCCCTTCCTGCACACTAGACCCAGCCTCCCCCCACCTGCACCCCTGCACCAGCCTACCTCCCTCCCCACTGAACCCCTGCCTACCTCCCCCCCCCCCATGACTGCACCCCTGCCCCCCTCTCCCCCTGCACACACCAGCCTCCCCCTCCCCTTGCACACACCAGACCAGACCCAGCAATGAACCTCCCACCTGCACTGCACCCCTTCCTGGCTCCCTCTCCCCCCTACACACACCAGCCTCCCCCTCCCCAATGCCACCAGAAAACACAATGCCACCAGAAAACACAACTGACCACAAAACAATTTAGAATCGACTTGAGACCAAATGGCAGTCGAGTCGAGACCAGACCACATCATCACCATCACATCACAAGACCACTAGCTATAAAAAATGAAACCCCAAACAATCACCATCGAAGGAAAAATGAAATCCGAATGAAGAAATGAAACCAAGTCTATTCATCCTGCCTTGTGTAAAATTAAATTATTGGATTCTAAAACAACACGTCCTAAAATCCCTACAAAAAACACATCACCAAACCAGAATTGGGCCTAGTTGCAGTGCAATAGTTCAAACAAAAGGTTCAAGGTGTAAAGGTTGAGTCGAACTAGGTAACGATAACCAGTGGATGTGTAACTAAACCAAAATTTTACAGTAGTAAAATAAAATTGAGAACTCATACATAATGGAATGGAAAACATAATTTAAAAGAACATGATAAAAAAAATCAATTGCTTACCACCACCACACCCATGGGTAACAGCAGTAGCAGGAGGAGGTCACCCGATCCAAGGGATTTCTCCCGAATCCCGAACCCAAATTGCTGGTGAGCTGAGAAGGTGTCCTTCGTGGGAGGAGGAAAACCAGGATGCCTTTTTTGGTTGGGTTCGGAGGTGCGAAAGGAGGCAAGAGGAGAGGAGGATGGAAAGGGTTTTTTAGCGGAAGGATAAGAGAGAAGAACAGAAGGAGAGGGGTTCGGGTTGCCGAAGGAGAAGAGGGGCGTGGCCTCGCCTGTCGTAGGGTTTCTTCACCGCACGCGAGGGATTGTAGTCGGGTCGTGGGGAGAGGAAGGAAGGAGGATAGGCGAGCGCGAGGAGCCCGACGGGAGCGTGCGTGAGGGAGGGAGGGAGGGCGACGCGAGTCGCGGCCGAGCGAGAGAGAGATATAGGTTAGAATTTTTTTTTTAGGTCGGCACCCAGCGGGTCACGGGTCGGGTTGGGTCTAAATGACTCCAACCCGAGACCCGACCCAACCCATGCATGGGTCGACCCGTTATGAACCCGACCCGAGTTTTTTTTTTCACAACCCGACCCAACCCGGTCGGGTCGGGTCGAACCCGTCAGGTCGGGCCAGATCTGGACACCCCTATCCACGGGGAGATGACAAACTTTCCCAAAAACAATCCGAAATGGAGACATACCAATGGGGGTCTTGTATGTTGTCCTCTAAGCCCACAATGCATCATCCAAACGCTTGCTCCAATCCTTCCTATTTGGCTGCACGGTTTTCTCCAAGATTTGTTTCAACTCACGATTTGAAACCTCAGCCTGGCCATTTGTTTGGGGGTGGTATGGTGTTGATGTTTTGTGTGTCACCCCATACTTCCGAAGGAGGGAAGCAAAATTCCTATTGCAAAAGTGTGTCCCTTGGTCACTGATGATGGTCTTTGGTACTCCAAACCTGCAAAAAATCTGTGCTTTGACAAAGTCCACAACAACATGAGAATCGTCAGTCCTGGTGGCCTTGGCCTCCACCCATTTACTCACATAATCAACAGCAACCAAAATATACAAAAATCCAAATGAACTAGGAAAAGGACCCATAAAGTCGATGCCCCATACATCAAAAATCTCACAAAATAGTATGGGTTGTTGGGACATCTCATGTCTCCTAGAAATGTTCCCAGTGTGTTGGCAACGAGAGCATGACTTACAAAACAAATGGGCATCATGGAACAAGCTAGGCCAATATAATCCAGAGTCCAAAACCTTCCTAGCTGTCCGTTGGGGTCCAAAGTGTCCACCACAAGCAAGTGTATGACAGAAATGCAAAACAGACTCAAACTCATGATCGGGAACACACCTCCTAATGACTTGGTCACTACACATGCGCCAGAGGTAAGGATCATCCCACACATAATACCTAGACTCACTTTTTAATTTTTGGACTTGATGCTTCTTCAAATTTACTGGGATTTCAGAGGCAACAATGTAATTAACTAAATCAGCATACCAAGGATGCTTACCTGAGATGGTATAGAGATGCTCATCGGGGAAAGTGTCCCGAAGTGGTACCTGGTCCAAGGTGTCACCCTCTAGTGTGTGAGTAAGCCTACTCATGTGGTCTGCCACCAAATTCTCTGACCCCTTCCTGTCCTTTATCTCAAGGTCAAACTCTTGAAGAAGGAGCATCCAACGGATAAGTCGTGGCTTTGCATCTGGCTTCTTTAGGAGGTACCTCAAAGTTGCATGGTCAGAAAAAACAACTACTTTAGAGCCCAATAAATATGAACGGAATTTATCTAAAGCAAATATGACAGCAAGAAACTCCTTTTCTGTGGTAGTGTAGTTTGATTGGGCTGAATCCAGTGTCCTCGATGCATAGGCGATCACATGTGAACGTCCTTCCACCCTCTGAGATAAGACAGCTCCAACCGCGAAGTTGGAGGCGTCACACATAAGCTCAAAAGGAATCTCCCACCGTGGGGGCTGTATGATAGGTGGAGTGGTCAGACGTTGTTTTAGCTCATCAAATGAATTCCTGCAAGAAACATCAAACACAAAATCAGAATCCTTTTGAAGTAATCTTGACATAGGAAGAGCAATCTTACTAAAATCTTTGATGAAGCGCCGATAAAATCCTGCATGCCCTAGGAAAGATCTAACATCACGCACACATGAAGGATATGGTAAGGATGAAATAATGTCTATCTTAGATCTATCAACCTCTATCCCATGTTTTGACACTACATGCCCTAAGACAATGCCATGCTCTACCATGAAATGACACTTTTCAAAGTTCAGGACCAGATTCTTTTCAATACAACGATTCAATACCTTTCCCAAACTCTTTAGACATTCATCAAATGAGGATTCATACACTGTAAAATCATCCATAAATACCTCCATGCAGGTCTCAATAAAATCAGAAAAAATACTCACCATGCATCTCTGGAAGGTACCTGGGGCGTTGCAAAGTCCAAATGGCATCCTTCGGTAGGCAAAGGTACCGAATGGGCAGGTGAATGTCGTCTTCTCCTGGTCCTCCGGAGCTATAGGAACCTGAAAATATCCAGAAAATCCATCCAAGAAACAATAGTGTGTCTTCCCAGCTAGTCTCTCAAGCATCTGATCAATAAATGGGAGGGGGAAATGGTCCTTGCGAGTGGACTGATTTAGTTTCCTATAATCAATACACACACGCCAACTATTTTGCACCCTCATTGGAACTAACTCATCTTTCTCATTTTTAACAACAGTAACACCACTTTTCTTAGGCACAACCTGAATAGGACTTACCCACTGAGAATCTGAAATGGGAAATATTATACCTGCCTCGAGCAATTTCTCAACTTCCTTTTTAACAACTTCCAGGAGGGTGGGATTGAGTCTCCTTTGTGGTTGTCTCACCGGTTTAGCCCCATCCTCCAAGAGAATCCTATGCATGCAAATGGAGGGGCTAATACCTGATATGTCAGCCAAGGTCCACCCAATCGCCCTGATGTTCTCCCTTAAAATATTCAAAAGATTTTCTTCATGTTCAAAAGGGAGATTGTTAGCAATGATAACAGGTAATCTCTCACCACTCAACAAGTATGAGTATTTCAGATTTGGTGGCAATGGCTTGAGTTCTAATGAAGGAGGGTGTAGTATTGATGGAGACATTGAAGGAACTGAAATATGTGCACAAAGAGCATCCGTATCAGAATAGACATCATCAAAATCAGAGAATAAAGAATCAAATCCATCAGTATACTCAACAGTCATTTCATAATCAGAGTGAACATGATCAAAATCAGAATATGATTCCATTTCAAAATCAAAATATGATTCCATTTCAAAATCAAATCTTAGAGAGTCTTGTTCCTTAGAAACGGGTGTGGAAGTACTCTTAGACATCAAACTAGAACCAATACTCAGAATCTCCCTAAGCATAGGACAATCCAATTCCATGATGTTTTTACTTGGTGGTTCAAAATGGGAGATAACAAAAGCAGAATGGTCCTCTGAGGGGTACTTCATGGAATCCATAACATTAAATATCACAACTTCATCTCCAAACTCCATGGAAAGTGTACCCTCATTGACATTTATGATAGTTTTTGCAGTTTTGAGGAAGGGTCTACCTAAGATAATGGGGGCATGAGAACTTACCTGATCATCCTCCATGTTAAGAACATAGAAATCCGCTGGAAAGATCATGTCTCTTACCCGGACAAGTACATCCTCAAGGACTCCCGCTGGATATGCCGTAGATCTATTCGCCAATTGTACCACTACTCTTGTTGGCTTCAACTCACCAACCTGCAAGGAAGAGAATACAGAGTGAGGCATCACATTTATTGAAGCTCCTAAATCACAAAGAGCATCAGAGAAGTGCAACTCCCCTATGGTACATGGGATGGTGAATGTCCCGGGATCCTTGCACTTTGTTGGCATTGCTAGAGTTGGTGTAATGAGTGCCGAGACATTCCTTCCAAGGTTGATCCTCTCATTCCCCTTGAGCCCTCTTCGATTGGTGCAGAGTTCTTTTAAGAATTTGGAATACCTTGGGATTTGCTTAATGGCTTCAAGTAGAGGAATGTTGATCTCCACACGCTTGAATGTGTCCAAAACCTCCTTTTGCATTGCTTCTTCAGCCATTTTCTTGGTTTGAACAACCCTGTTTGGAAAAGGAAGGGGTTTAGGAGGAACATCATCAATATTTTTCTTACCTTTATCTTTCTCCTTGGATTTCTCATCAGTTGGTTTGGAATGCGGCTTCTCTGGAGTTGAGGTGAATCCCGGTGGAATGGTAGGTACAGATGTATCGTTCATTTGCTTCCCACTTCTCAATGTGATGGAACTAACATTCCCCTTTGGATTTGGAGTGGGTTGGGAAGGTAGATTTCCGGAATTCTTACTTACAAGTTCATGGAGGGCGGTGGCAATCTGGCTCATTTGAGTCTTCAACTCCCTCAGCTCCAAACTTTGACTCTTCAGCTCATTCTGTTGATTAAGAACAATTTGCTTCAAAAGATCATCAGTATTAGAATCTACCTTTGGTGGAGGATTCCCTTGTTGCTGACTTTCTGATGCTTGGGCTTCAAATCTCCTTTGGGGTTGTTGGAAACCCTGCTGGTAAGGCGGAGGCTGCTGGAAGTTTGGTTGAAAAGGGGGCCTTTGTTGTTGTCCAGAGCCATACCTCATGTCCGGTTGATCTTTCCACCCTTGGTTGTATGTTGGAGCAAATGAATCAAACTTCTTTTGGGGATATGGTTGTTGTTGCTGCTGAAATGGTCTCCCAGGGAACACTGCTGCACAATCTTCTGTCTCTTGTAGTTGTGGGCAACAGTCAGTTGGGTGGCTTGTCTCAGTGCAAATGCCACATGGCCTTGAAGGAGGGGGTTGAGATGTCTTTTGAGCCAATGCAATCTGCCTCACCATAGTTGTCAATTCTTCTAACTTAGTATCAATCAAATGACTTTCAAGAGAAGAAGGGCTTACTTGATGTACTCCCCTGATATGTGGTGTACCTCGATCACCAAATTGTTGGGAATTTTGGGTCATCTTGTCGATCAATGCACGTGCGGCTGCTGGTGTCTTGTCCACCAATGCTCCTCCAGCTGCAGCATCCACCATGCTCCTCTCCATGGGTGTGAGTCCTTCGTAGAAGTATTAGATGAGGAGTTGCTCACTGATTTGGTGATGCGGACAGCTTGCGCACAACTTCTTGAATCTCTCCCAATACTCATACATTGACTCTCCTTGTGCTTGCTTGATCCCCGAGATCTCCTTATGAATGGAAGTGGTCCTTGATGCTGGAAAAAATCTCTGCAAGAAAAGATGTTTCAAATCGTTCCAACAAGTTACATCTTTGGGTTGTAAATAATACATCCAGTCTTTTGCAGCTCCATCAAGTGAGAATGGGAATGCTCTTAATTTGATTTGATCTTCAGAAACATTTCTTGGTTTAAGGGTTGAGCAAACCACATTAAATTCTTTCAAATGTTTATTGGGATCCTCATCAGAGAGGCCATGAAACTTTGGAAGTAAGTGAATTAACCCAGATTTCAGTTCAAAGTCCGATTCGAGATTTGGGTATGCAATACAATTTGGTTGATAGTTAATATCAGGTACAGCCAATTCTCGAATGGTTCTATTAAGTTCATTTCCATTGTTTTCAGCCATTGGTTCCTCTTTTATGTTTGAATTTGAATAGCTTCCAATTTCAATGTTTCCAAAAGAGAGGAATTCACCAACTGGTTGAATATTGAAACTTTCCGTAGATTGAGAATGTCTGATTCGTGCCCTAAGGCTACGTTCAATCTCAGGGTCAAGATCTAAGAGATCTTCGGGATTAGTTCGTGTCATAGATTAAATAAAAATGAAAAGAAAGAAAGTGGACCATAGTAAAATAAAAATGAGAAGTTTGAGTTGATGGTCCAAAAAGAAGTAGAAGAAAATAAAAGAAGAAGAAGAAAAATCAAATTGGGTAAAGAAGGAAGAAAGAAGAGAGGAAGAGAATAAAATGTAAAATAAAATAAATACCTCTAATTGGTTGAAATAATTACTTGCCTCCCCGGCAACGGCGCCAATTTGAAAGAGCGCGGTCGTGGGCGCCCTCAAATGATTAGTGTGATTTGGGGTACTTAGGTGCAGCAGAGTGGCTGACCAAGGTCGTCTCTCAAAGGAGGAAGTGAATTTAACAACTTATTAGAGGTATTCTAAAAAAAATAAAATAAAATAGAATAGAATAAAAACACTACTTTAAAGGATTGGGGTTTGTTGTAGTTTATGAATCTAAAAGAAGTTTGCTGGAAGAAGATTGTATAATTTTTTGTTTTTAGTTTTGAAATGAATTTCGATTAAAATGACACAACAATAAGATGTTTTTTTAGAAATCTATTTAAAAGGCGTAATCAATCTAACTCTACCTCTTCACTTTATTATTAATCATTATCATTTAAATTAACATTCACTTAATTATTATCCCTTAATTTGTTAAATCCCGAACCCTACGAGAATTAACTTTACCACGAAGATGGTGTGAATTTAACCCTAGGCTAACTTCGGAACATGCAATCGCAGCACCCTGCTTTGATTGATGTTCTAAGATTAGCTTATGGTCAGTGGTAAATTAAGGCACATATCCATTCTGGAAATGAGGATGAATTGTGTTTAGGAATTATATTTGAACTCTAGAAATTTATCTCGTATAGTCTTGTATTACCGATTAAGATTGCGCTCTCACAATTTACACAATTCTCGGTCTCGCGTGTTTTGTGTTAATTGTTCAATTGCTTGCTTAGTTTCTTAAAATTTAAAAACACAATTCATGGATCATATTAAGTGAATTACAGTAGCTCAATGATTCAAAATAATTAAATGAAGAGGGTAGAAGATAGATCGATTACTAAAAGACTACTCTTCCATGGGTGGCGTAATCATCGTAGAAGCGTTTTGCATGTGCAAAGGTTTATAATGGGTATAACCCAATAACGCTTCTACTTAAGAATTTCAGCCCAAAGAGGAAGATTAAGAGAAGAAGAAATTTAAACAAAACAGAAGAAGAGAGAAGAAATAAAAGAACAAAGAAGTTTATTACACAAATGAAAACATTACAAAATGAAGAAGAGAAGGAGGCTTCGATGAGGGGATCCTTGCTTCAAGAGCTACCCCTCTTACAATGGTTGGAGAATTTGGGTGAAACAAATTCTCCTCTGCCTCCAATCTCCCAATGCACGTCCCAACCCCTCCAAATGAGAAAAACTCCAATTTATAGAGGGGAGGGGAGGAGAGGTTACAAGTGGTTTCAAGTGTGAATGTGGAAATTCGGCCAAATACTTTAATGCAAATTGCACCGCCCATTTGACCACCAAAACGCGTGAATTGGCCGGCCTTCCAGAAGGATCAAATGTGCGGATATGGGTCCTCTATCTCCTCTCCAAATTTGGGCTCAATACAAGCCCATATGTAGGAGTTATGGCCGCAATACAGAAGCTTATCCATTCTGGCGAGTCTAGCCCAGCTTTGACTTTATGGCCCAATTACTCCATTAAAATGCATTCTTTTGATCTAGTGTCCTGAATAAAAGTTGTAGATAATTAAGTTAGGAACACTGTTACAAAATTTCAAATTCAAATAATAAATATAAAAATATTTATCTTCGAAATACTACAGTGAACTATAAAGGGTAAAACTGGAATTTTCATCAAATATTCAAATGAATGATCTAATCCCAAATATTTTATAAATAAACATATTTAACACAATGTGAGGAAATTATATCATTTATTATCAATAAAATATTCAATAAAATAGTGTTTTATCAAAAGGGTTTCAGACAACGTCAAGGCATTGACTATGATGAAACCTTCTCACCAGTGGCAATGCTTAAATCCATCAGAATATTGCTTACAATAGCAGCCTTTCATGATTATGAAATTTGGCAAATGGATGTCAAAACTGCTTTTCTAAATGGGAAGTTGGTTGAAGACGTCTATATGACTCAACCCGAAGGGTTTGTTAAGTCAAAGAATGCCAATAAAGTATGCAAGTTGCAGAGATCCATTTATGGATTAAAGCAGGCATCAAGATCATGGAATGTACGCTTTGATGAGGCCATAAGAGATTTTGGTTTTGTCAAAAATGAAAGCAGGCCTTGTGTCTATAAAAAGGTTGAAGGGAATGATATCGTTTTCCTAGTTTTATATGTTGACGACATATTAATCATGGAAAACGAGGTGCAAGTCTTACAGTCAGTTAAGACTTGATTAAATGAATGTTTCTCCATGAAAGACTTAGGTGAAGCAGCCTACATTCTTGGGATCAAGATCTATCGAGATAGATCTCAAAGACTGTTTGGCCTAAGTCAAAGTACATATATTGACAAGGTACTCAAAAGGTACAATATGGAACAATCCAAGAGAGGATTGTTACCTATGTCACCTGGTGTAAATCTCTCCAAGAAAATGTGTCCACAAACACAGGAGGAGATTGACAGAATGAGTAGAGTCCCTTATGCTTCGGCAGTGGGTTCTATTATGTCATGCTATGTACTAGGTTTGATGTTGCATTTGCTTTAAGCATAGTGGGTAGATATCAAGCCAATCCAGGAGAGCTGCACTGGACAGCTGTTAAAACTATCCTTAAGTACTTGAGACGTACCAAGGATGTGTTCCTGGTGTATGGAGGAGATGAGGAACTAGTTGTGAGGGGATACACTGATGCTAGTTTCCAGACAGATCATGATGATATGAAATCGCAGTCAGGCTACATCTTTTGCCTGAATGGTGGTGCAGTGAGCTGGAGAAGCTCAAAGCAGGTTGTGGTTGTTAATTCTACAGCAGAGTCCGAATATATTGCAGCTTCCGATGCAGCAAAGGAAGCAGTCTGGATACGTAGCTTTATCTCAGACATTGGTGTTGTACCTAGCAGTGCAGACCCTGTTCTAGTATATTGGGATAATACTGCTGCAGTGGTGCTTGCCAAGGAGCCCAGGTCTCACCAGAGGACAAAGCATATTCTTCGGAAGTTTCATCTCTTGAGGGATTTTACTCAAAGAGGTGAAGTGACAGTTAGCAGAGTAGCCACAGAGGATAACGTGGCAGACCCCCTGACTAAAGCCATTTCTCAGCAGAAGCATGATTCACATGTGAGAGCTAGCGGATTGAAACCTGTTAACAGTTGGCTCTAGTGCAAGTGGGAGTGTTGAAAGTGGGTGCCCTAGACCCAACTTGTATTGTACTTTGATTACTGTTACATGTATTCAGTTTGTTTTTATACATGTGTTTATCTTGCTATGATAGTGTAGATACTTCTGCATCCACTTCATTAATGGCAATGTCCTTAGATTACCTGTCGCATCAAATGGTTATAGCAGGTCCCAAGCTATAATGAGAACCCTGAGATGCCATGACAGTAATCTTAAAGTAACGTCCTATGGTCCAGTTACATCATTCTGAAAGGACATAGATGATGTGTGACCATCAGGTGTTGGGGGCTCATAAGCATTGAGACTTCTTCTCATGAAGTTCGCACTTGATGATCTCTAACTATTGAGATCATGAGGACAGACCCGCTTAATAGGAACACCACATGTTTCTGGTGTCATTGGTCGTTCCTATCTACGGACATGTGTAATGGTCTCCTGACTTGAGATCATTATCAATGAATGTCATTTAATTACGTACATTTGATATAAGGCGAAAACCATGGCGACAAAGTCGTGGTGAGGTAGTTTGTATCAGGTACGTCATTAATGGCATGGCATTGATTGAATGATCGAGAAAGGATTTGTCGCTTCCGAGTTCAGGAAGAGATATCTCGGGCCTTGTTGATTGGGATGGTTGCACCTTCAATAAATCCATAGCCATGGTAGTCGAAGGTAAGACCATCCGGACAAATTAACAAACAAAATAAAGCAAATAAAGAATGATGACACTAGTATGCATTTTTCTTTATTGAGATATCGATGACGAAGATATTATATTACACGGACCGTGTTCGTAGGAAGGCAGTCGTTGCTTTGACTTTGCCTTATCTCTATAGGGGCCTCGATGGGTTGTTAGACCCCGCTCTAGGTCGGTGATATTATTCACTGCTATTGAGATAAGGGCCTAGAGGGTCACAAACAATAGCGCCTTGAGAATCTGCCCTATTCTGAGAATAGGAATTTAGAACTTGGCGGGCCCCGCCAAAGGGTCTGAGCACTATCCAAGTTCTATGGATAACCAAAGAATAAATAAATTCATTGATTATTCGAGTTTAGAATAATTCGTTGAATTTATTTATAACATGTATTTACAAGTTGTATAGTAAATACACGTATTAATATTATTCGACTGGATTTAAATATCCTAGGTTTGTTTAATATTAGCAAGAGGAATAAGTCGAGTTAAAGACTCAAATTTATTACGTAATATATTTATATATTACAAGTGATAAATTGTAAATATTATTTATGGCATAATTTTATTTGTCATAAATAATTATTTATATTGGTTATATAGCGGACGTCTATTACACGGGGGTCGGGAACCTATACCGCGTGTTTTAACACTCCCTATATAAGTGAGAGAGATGCTCTCCCACCACTACTATTCATGTGTCAAGATTGAGAGCATCTCTCTCCTCCTGGAATTTAGAGAGAGAGACTCTCAAGCAAAGAAGGATCTTCAAGATCATCCATCCCGGATCGAAGCTTCCTCCTTTGCGGTGATCATCGTTGTGCTGAAGTGAGCGTCGAAGATCCGCGCTAGCACCCGGATCTTGACGAACGACGCGCGAGCAGATTTGCGAGGCGTGTGTGAACGATCTAGAGGGCTTCGACGTCGGAATCTTCGAGCAACGATCGTCGGCGTCCTGCACGTCAATTCTGAACAAGGTAAATGTTCAGTTTAATTTTTGTGCTCCTTATGAACCTTGCGAGATCCTCAGACCAAGCCGGGACAAGATCACCGGAGTTGACAGGGTTATGTCACTTCGGTGAAGCAGAAATTTTTTAAAATCCCGGCCCACCGGCTTCCGCTGTGCAGTCCCGGTACCTAACAATGAGGAGTCTCGAGCGAGACGTTTGGAGGAGGCACTTCGACCTTCTCTTCAGTATGTTGTTACTCCCTTCACCTTACCGACATACTTGGAGGTCCAGAAGAAAGCTGAAGTGGTGAAGAGGATGCACACGATGGGAGGTGTATCGCGAGAGGGAATCCAATTGGGCTCGTCGAAGGGGAAGGCCGTCAGCAGCAGGCCTCCAGCATCAGGGCCCTCTAGGTTTCGACCAGTAGGGAGCAGGCCCCAGCATTTCCAGTTCCGATCTCCAGGTCCTCGCCCTTTCCTTTCGGGCCCAGGACCGAGATGCTTCATTTGTGGCAGCCATGGGCACCTTCGGAATCAGTGCCCGGACCGAGTACAGTACAATGGGGGTGGGCCAGTGCAGCACCCGCCCCAGCCGTAGCAGTTTCCAGCCAGGCCCTTTCAGCAACAGCAGGGACAGCGAGCTCCCGCTCCTCTAAGGGAAAACGTCGCAGGAGGCCGACCTCAGGGCGCTCCTCAGGGACCTCGACCAGGGCGCGGTCGGGGAGGCGGCCGACAGCCGAGGGGCAGGGGAGCTGGGCGTGGGCAGTTACACGCCGCGGAGGCAGCAGCTCCAGCAGGGCCGGAAGTCGTTCGAGGTACGATCAGCTTGTTTAGTACTCTTGCCTATGCCTTGTTCGATACAGGAGCTTCGCACTCCTTTGTTGCGCCCAGTCTGGCCCGTGCTCTGTGTCTAGATGCTGAGAGACTTCCAGTGCCCCTGGTGTTGAGTACACCAGTCGGAGGTCAGACCGACTTGTTTTATGTTTGTCGAGGGTGTAGACTGATGATAGGGCCACATCAGTCAATCAGGGATCTTCTACTGTTGCAGATACATCCATACGATGTCATCCTAGACATTGACTGGTTGTTCTCTGTATGTGTCGTTATTGACTGCTTCCGAGGAAGGATCATGTTTTCAGACTTGGGCGGCCGACGCGTGACTTTCATCGGCGAGCGGGGTTACCAGGAAGGTAACCGGCGAGTGGAGCCCCTCCTTTCCTTGTTAGCTGAACTGTCAGTGGAGTCGGCGGATACAGAAATGTTGGAAGTCCCAGGGATCGTCGGTGAGTTTATGGACGTCTTCCCTGAAGAGGTGGCGACTCTACCCCCTCGACGTGATGTTGAGTTCGGGATAGACTTGCAACCTGGTGCCCGTCCGATTTCGATGGCTCCCTAACGGATGGCACCTTCTGAGTTGCGGGAGTTGCGGATTCAGATTGACGATCTGATGAAGAAGGGTTTTGTTCGACCAAGTGCGTCACCATGGGGTGCTCCTGTCTTATTTGCAAAGAAAGCAGATGGTGGTCTGAGGCTGTGCATAGACTACGGGAGACTGAATCAGGTGACGGTCAAGAATCGCTACCCTCTTCCGAGGATAGACGATCTCTTTGACCAGCTGAGGGGAGCAGGTTGGTTCTCTAAGATCGATCTGCGGTCTGGATATCACCAGTTGAGGGTGAAGGAGGGCGACATCTCAAAGGCTGCCTTCAGATGTAGGTATGGACACTTTGAGTTTGTAGTCATGTCGTTCGGTGTTACGAATGCACCAGTTGTGTTCATGGGACTCATGAACTCCGTCTTCCGGGAATACCTGGATCAGTTCGTAGTCGTGTTTATTGACGACGTCCTGATCTACTCAAGGTCAGAGGAGGATCACGCTGAGCACCTGAGAACGATTTTAGAGGCCCTCCGACAGCACCAACTCTATGGAAAATTGTCCAAGTACAAGTTTTGGACGCGAGAAGTGCACTTCCTTGGGCACGTGGTGTCCGAGCAGGGAATAGCGGTGGACCCATCGAAGGTCGAGGCGGTTGTTTCTTGGGCAACACCCAAGAACGTGGCAGAGGTTCGTAGTTTCCTTGGACTAGCAGGTTACTACCGGAGGTTCTTACCCAACTTCTCCCGAGTTGCAGCACCTTTGACAGCTTCGACCAAGAAGGACCAGGCTTTCGTATGGGATGGGCAATGCGAGGCAGCCTTTAGCTATCTAAAGGAGAAGTTGGTAAGTGCCCCAGTGCTGAGGTTGCCAGAAGAAGGGGCGACGTATGAGGTGTTCTGTGATGCTTCAGGACAAGTCCTCGGGTGTGTGTTAATGCAACGACAAGGGGTGATCTCTTATGGGTCTAGACACCTACGTCCCCATGAGCGTAATTATGCCACCCACGATCTAGAGCTTGCAGCGGTCGTGTTCGCACTAAAGTTGTGGCGTAATTACCTCATCGGGGAGCGCTTCGTGGTCTTCACGGATCACAAAAGCTTGAAGTATATCTTCTCCCAGCGGGACCTGAACTTACGGCAGCGAAGGTGGATGGAGTTCCTTCAGAACTACGACTTCGAGATTTCCTACACCTCAGAAAAAGGGAATGTGGTGGTTGATGCCTTGAGCAGAAAGTCGCAGAAGGATACGGTTCGAGAGTCGGAAGATGCTTGGAAGGCGATGGAGGAGTTGGTTGCCCTGCGCCTGGATGTAAGGGAGGATGGTGGTAGAGGTTGTCTGTTTCAGATGAAAGTGCAATCCTCTCTCCTACGGCAGGTGGAGGAGTCTTAGTGGGGAGACATAGAGAGTGAAGTAATGCGTGACCAGGTTAATCATGGCGATGCTCCGGAAGGGTGGAAGGAGGATGGTCAGAATCGGATGCTTTTCAGAGGGAAGTTGTTTGTTCCGGAGACGATGCGCGAGAGAGTTCTTGGTGAGTTCCACAACTCACCCCTGGCAGTACACCCGGGAGCTTCCAAAATGTACCGGGGCTTGAGAGGTCAGTTCTGGTGGCCCGGGGAAAAGCGGGCGGTGGCAGAGTTCGTAGCAAAGTGCCTCGTGTGTCAGCAGGTGAAGGTTGTGTAAGGGTTGGTGTCCTGAGAACCAACTGTTTTGTATTTTGATTACATGAATATTAACTTATTATATATTGTTCATTGTTCTGCATGACTATAATATAATAATGTCCCGGAATATTTGTTGCATTAACAAGGTCATGGCAGTTCCCCGCTATGATGAGAACCATGAAATGTTATAACAATATTCTTAAATAAAGTTCTGCGGTTGGATGACATACTATGATAGGACACATAGTATACAGACCGTCATGTGCGAGTACTCGTAAGAAGACGAGACTCTCTCTCATGGGGTTCGCACTTGGTAATCTCCAAGATGGGAGATTATGAGAATAGACTCGTCAGTAGCAATTCCGCATGTCTTGGTGTCATCGGACATTGCTATCTACGAGCGTGTGTAATGGTCCTTAGACTGGAAGATTATCATTAACTCATGTCATGACTTGCGCACTTAGATTTACTGACGAAAACCGTCACGCAGACAGTTGGCGGGAAGTAGGGTGCGTCACGAATGACATGTTGTTAATGGATAAGTCGAGAAAGGATTTGTCTCTTCCATTTATGGAAGTTGATATCTCGACCCTTTGATTGAAATAGAACTGTCGCATTAAATTCCATGACCATGGTATAAACGACGAGTTTATTTCAGGTAGTCAAAGAACGACGGATCAAGCATATAGGTTTATGACACTGCCATGAAACCTGCTTGATGAGATATTGAGACAAAGGGATTAAATTACACAGTAAGCGTTCGTATGAGGTGATACGTCAATGCGGCATCAACTTCTTTCTTTTGGGTGCCTTGACCCGTTGCTAGACAGTAATCTTGGACTTTAGGCAAACTCGCCTAATGCCAACGAGAAAGAGGCCTAGAGGGTCACACACTAAGTATATTCAAGTATCTCAAGTAGAATAAAGATTATTCCCGTACGTGGTTTAATAATTATTCAAGGAAGCCTAAATCGTTTTAATGATGGAGGAAGAAGGAAGTGAAAAACAAGATATACACGCCGTGTATTAAAGATTACACGCCGTGTAGTTTTTCATGGAAAACAAGTACACACCGTGTATTAATAATTACACGCCGTATAGTTTTCTTTATGGAAAGGAAATGAATAAAAGAAAACAAGATATACATGCCATGTACATTGAATGTACACGCCGTGTAGTTTTCAATGAAAAACAAGTACACGCCGTGTATTTATTAATGCACGCCGTGTAGTTTTTCTAGTCGGGATTTTGAGGATATAATATTGTTTTAAATGATATTTATTATAATCAGCGTGGGCGCATGTCAAGGAATTAATTATTCGACATAGGGGTTTTAAATAAGAGTCAATGAAATAAATAAAACGCGTAACGCGTTTATTTATTGTCATAACTCTACAACCTCAAACCTGATTATAAATATCCTCACAACCCCAACTTTTTTCCAACCCTACCCACAACTCTGAAGAATTCTTTCAAGCCCGAAAGAACCTCTTCCTCCAAAAACGCTCTCAAGACCGAGAGAGATCATCTTCCATCAGATCAAGACGATCGAAGGCGGACAACGCAAGCAAAGGTTTCTCCACGCTAGCACCCGGAGACTCCTTTGGCGACGTCCCGAGATACGAGGTACACGTGTGGATCACCGCTAGAGGAAGTCTACACTTGGCTTCTACGACGCAACGACGAATCACATCGGAACGTGATCAAGAACATCAATGAAGAAAGAACACCCAAAAGGTATTTCTTTTCAATTAATTATAATCAACCTGTAACGATCCTACTTTGTGGTTCCGGGACAAACCTTCTTCTTTGTCTTTTTCTGTGATTCGATCCGTAGAGACCGGCGTTTATCGTCGTATTGATCCCGGATTGATCATTGTTAATGACAAAAAGCCAAGTGGGCACATCCACCCACGCGCTTCCGCTGCGCCCGGAACCTTCAAATGGTATCAGAGAGAGGTTACAACGTTGATTATAGTTATTTAATTTTCGTTGATAATTTATGCATTTATATTTGATTCAATTCGAAATATATCGTTCTATTAATCTGAATAAACGAGATATATTCTTCCTCCTTCGTTTCTCGATTCATATCACAGAAACGGCTTTTTAATTTTAATTTTGATTAAAATAAAAACGAGGAATTCATCCGGAGGAGTCGCTCTTTCTGTCTGTACAACACGGGATTACACGGCGTGTAATTAAAACTACACGCTGTGTACTTAGGTTCAATGAACTGGCACTGATCCACCAAACCACGTCGTGTGAATTGATTGTGCCTAAGTATTAATCACGTCGTGTTGACCAGAATTGAACGGCGCGTGGGAACCAGAATACACAGCGTGTATGTTGGAACAACACGCCGTGTAGTCCGATCCGGTCGAGGTGAAACCGTGTACAAGGAGAAGCCATGTTTCGCGTACACGGAATTGCCAAGCCGGTTACCGCGTAAACAAGGAAGTACACGCCGTGTATGATTCATCTACACGCCGTGTACTCCAAAATTTCCAAAGTAGAGAAAACACGCCAAAGCCCCCGGCATGTACTTTGGAAACAAGGTGAAAAGAAATACACGCCGTGTAAATATAAACTACACGCCGTGTACTTTCCAGAAATGGAATTTCACCAGGTTTCCTCCAATGTACAAAGACTCGTACAAGGAATATGGATGAGAAGAATCTCAAGGAAATTCATAAAGGAATTTAAGATAAAGAATTGATTAATTATAAGATCATAATTAATTGAATTCGAGCGCGACTTATCTTAAATGAAAGAGCGATTAAAAGAATTTGAATTCTAAATATGCGTAAATGTCGTTGCATGCTATGGATGATCATGAGCTAGACCAAAGACCCTTTGTATGTGTATGGTTTCATTTAAATTTATTTTAAATTTGTTGGCCTGCGAGCCTTCTTCCAATAAAATGTAGGGTCTGCGTGCCCATGGTTTCTTTAATGTAAACCCATGTAATGGAGGATCTCCCAAGCCAGAGGAGACGGTTCCAATCCCGAAGTCGAGGCGAAACCGACGCAAGAAGATACAAAGGTAGACAGGTGGGAACTGCAAAACACGAACCAACAGGTTCAAGGTGTTTTCCCTAGGTCAGGGTTAGCTTATCAAAACTCCTAGATAAGCTAACCAATAAAAGCTCATGATCATGCCGTCTTATTTTATTTCTGTCTGATTGCATGGTTTATATATTATGTATGTGTTGTCGCGATCACATAATTAATAAAATGAACAAGCATGCAAAGATGGAATAAAATAAAAACCGGACTATGCGTAAACATTATCAGAACATGATTAATCACTTAATCAATCATCACTTAATATTAACAAGCATGTGATAATGCGAAACTACGCATAAAGGAATAAAATCCCTCAATACCATATTAAGTCAGACCAAGCCTTTCGTTACCTGATTAAGGGCAAGACTCAATAAAACTATGTGTTTGACCAACCCTTGTTGGGACACTTACTTTTATAAAGGAAGCCCTTATGAAAGGTTTCGGGTTGACTTAACCATATTACATCAAGAGAAGTAGCCCTTGCTAAACTTGGTGTAATATTGGAGGCAAGAGTTGAGGAAATCCAAGTCAGGATTTCAGGATTGGGGAGTCCACTCAACAGATCAAGGAACTGTAAGCTCACAGTTAGCAAAGACCTGCCTACCTAAATACCTTCAAATAGCTTGACCAACCCTTGTTGGGGTTATGCGAAGGGAAATATGGATTCTTGCCACTAGAATGTCAAAGCAACTAGACATTCCGAGTTCAATGGTGAGGGTCATTGGGACTTGATAAAATAGTGGAGAATTAATTAATTTATTATTTCTCATAAAAATGTAATCAAGAAAGTACTGATAAATCTGCTCTTTTAATTTGTAGAATCGAAATGACAAACTCTTCAACCACATTTTCTCTGCGATCAATACTGGATAAAGACAATACCCTCACCGGCAGTAACTTTCAGGAATGGTTTAGGCGCCTTCGGGTTATCCTACGCCATGAACGAAAGTTTTACGTGCTGGAGTGCTCACTTCCGGATTCTCCTGCCCCAGGGGTGAGTGATGAAGATTTCCTTGTCTATGATCAACATTTGAACGACGCTCTCGACGTTCAATGTTTGATGCTATCATCGATGTCTAGTGAGCTCATGAAGTCTCATGAAGACATGGATGCCTATAGCATGCTCGAGCACCTCCGTGGTCTATACCAGGAGAGAGCAAGACAGGAAAGGTTTGAGATCTCCAAGGCTCTATTTCAGAGCAAG
Source organism: Viscum album (assembly GCA_963277665.1). Taxonomy (NCBI): domain Eukaryota; kingdom Viridiplantae; phylum Streptophyta; class Magnoliopsida; order Santalales; family Viscaceae; genus Viscum; species Viscum album. The sequence goes on along the minus strand of OY728143.1, from coordinate 1,662,188,862 downwards.
CTTGGAGAGGGTGCCCCAGCCGGGCCTCATGTAGTCAAGCTCATTGGCTACATTGAGCGCTTGGAGGTTCTAGGGTTTAAACTCCCCGAAGAACTGGGTACCGATCTCATTCTTGCATCACTTCCCCAAAGCTTCTCAAACTTTGTTGTGAACTTCAATATGAACAACATTGAGAAGTCTTTGTCTGATCTTCTCATCCTCATTCGCCAAGTGGACACTGACATGAAGCGTGAAAAGCCTTCTGTCCTCATGGTGAATAAAAGGAAAGGGAAGGTAAAGAGCTTTAAGCCCAAAGCTTCTTCAAAGCCTTCCAAGAAAAGGAAGATCAAAGGGGAAGCAAGGGAACAGGATGCTGTTTGTTTCGCATGTGGCAAGAAGGGCCACTGGAAGAAAAACTGCACCCAGCCAAGGAAGCAAGGGGAAGCTTCAGGTGCGTTTGTTATCGAATGCAATCTATCTGTTTCTACTAATTGGGTATTAGATACTGCTCGTGGTGCTCATATCTGTATCCAAATACAAGAACCAAGTAGATTCAAGAAGATTGATCGAGGGGAGGTAGATCTACGAGCAGCCAACGGAGCCAGACTTGTTGTTGTAGCTGTCGGAGACTACCACCTCACGTTGCCAATTAGAATGATCTTGGTGTTAAAGGGTTGTTATTATGTGTCTTCTGTTACTAAAAACATTATTTCAGTATCCAGATTAGATACTGATGGATTCATGTTCAAGTTTGGAAATGAATGTTGCTACTTTTATAAAGATACCATTTGTTTTGGTAGGGCACATTTATATAACGGCCTTTATGTGTTAGACTACACAAACCAAGTGATGGCAATCAATGACAAAGTTAATTCGCAAGACTCATACCACACCCAACTTTGGCATCACCGGCTAGGTCATGTCAATGAGAAACGTTTGACAAAATTACATCAAGATGGGTATTTAGATTCTTTCGAACTAAAACCACTTGGTGTATGTCATGCGTGTCTACAAGGCAAAATGACCAAAGCCCCATTTAGTGGGAAAGGTGAAAGGGCCAAAGAGCTTCTAGAATTAGTTCACACAGATGTGTGTGGGCCATTTCCAGTTGAGGCAAGGGGTGGGTTCTCATACTTCATAACTTTTACTGATGATTTTAGTAGATATGGATATATCTACTTAATGAGGTATAAGTCAGATTCTTTTAATCGGTTCAAAGAATACAAGAATAAAGTTGAGAACCAGCTTGGTAAGAAGATTAAGAAGCTCCGCTCAGACAGAGGAGGAGAATATCTTAATCAGGACTTCATTGATTTCTTACGGGAGTTTGGGATTCTATCTCAACTCACTCCTCCTTACACGCCACAGTGGAATGGTGTAAGTGAAAGGAGGAACCGCACCCTGTTGGACATGGTGAGATAAATGATGAGTCATGCGAGTCTTCCATTATCCTTTTGGGGATATGCATTACAAACGGCAGCACACATACTAAACCAAGTACCAACTAAATCGATAAATGGTATTCCATACGAGTTATGGAGTGGACGCAAAGCCATGTTATCGAATTTACATGTGTGGGGTAGCGAAGCATTTGTTAAGGCCTCTTCAGGTAACAAACTTGCACCCCGAGGCACAAAGTGTATCTTTATAGGATATCCCAAGGAAACAAGGGGATATTACTTATACAACCCCTCAGACAAAAAGGTTACAGTGGCAAGACACGCCATATTCCTTGAGAGGGAGCACATCTCCAAAAGAGATAGTGGGAGCGAGATAGACTTCGATGAAGTCGAGGCTCAAGATACACAGGAGCACGAGAGAGGTGAGAGAACCAGAACGATATGGTTTTCTTGTCACCGAGGATGGTGACTCATTATTGGTTGACAATGATGATCCTCTTACCTACAAGGAAGCAGTTGAAGGCACAGACGTTGCCAAGTGGCAAGAAGCCATGAATTCTGAAATGGATTCCATGTACCAAACCCAAGTCTGGATTTTGGTAGATCCTCCAGTTGATGTAAAGCCTATTGGTAATAAATGGGTATTCAAGAAGAAACTGGACATGGAGGGGCAAGTCAGCACCTACAAGGCACGACTGGTTGCAAAAGGATTTAGACAGCGTCAAGGAATTGACTATGATGAAACCTTTTCACCGGTTGCGATGCTGAAATCCATCAGAATCCTATGGGTCATTGCCGCTTACCATGACTATGAAATTTGGCAAATGGATGTCAAAACAGTTTTCCTTAACGGGAACCTCCAGGAAGATGTCTACATGACACAACCTGAAGGGTTTGTGACTCCAAAGGATGCCAACAAGGTATGCAAGTTGCAGAAATCCATTTATGGATTAAAGCAAGAATTAAGGTCATGAAACATTCGTTTTGATGAAGCTGTAACGGAATTTAGCTTTGTTAAGAACGAATGTGAGTCTTGTGTCTACAAAAGGTTTAGTGGAAGTGCAGTCGTTTTCCTAATAGTATATGTTGATGACATATTACTAATTGGAAACGAAGTACCTGTCTTACAGTCAGTTAAGGCATGGTTGCATAAATGCTTCTCCATGAAAGACTTGGGCAAGGCAGCATATATTCTTGGGATCGAGATCCATCGTGATAGATCCAAGAGAATGTTGGGCCTGAGTCAAAGTACATACATTGACAAGATACTGAAGAGATTCAGTATGGAACAGTCCAAGAGGGGATTGTTGCCAGTGTCACGTGGCATTCATCTTTCCAAGAAAATGTGTCCTCAGACACATGAGGAAAGAAAGAGAATGGCAAGGATCCCTTACGCATCCGCGATTGGGTCAGTCATGTATGTTATGTTATGTACGAGGCTAGATGTTACTTACGCATTAAGTGCGGTAGGCAGATATCAAGCTGATCCAGGAGACCGCCATTGGATGGCAGTCAAGACCATCCTTAAGTATCTAAGGCGTACTAAGGATATGTTCCTGGTTTATGGAGGAGATGAGGAACTAGTCATCCGAGGACATGTAGATGCTAGTTTCCAGACTGATCAAGATGACATGAAGTCGCAGACTGGATACATCTTCAGTTTGAATGGAGGTGCAGTGAGCTGGAAGAGCTCAAAGCAAAGTGTGGTGGCAGATTCTACAGCGGAGTCCGAGTATATCGCAGCTTCTGAGACAGCTAAAGAAGCAGTTTGGATGCGAAGCTTCGTCCAAGAGCTGGATGTTGTACCGAGCAGTAAAGATCCTATCACACTCTATTGTAATAATACTGCAGCGGTGGCACTTGCAAAAGAGTCAAGGTCACATCAGCGGACAAAGCACATACTTCGGAAGTATCATCTCTTGAGGGATTTTTCTCAGAGAGGTGAAGTTGCAGTGAGCAGTATCTCCACGGAAGACAACGTGGCGGACCCCTTGACTAAAGCCTTGACTCAGCAGAAACATGATCATCATGTGAGGTTTAGCGGACTAAAAGTCGTAGGCAGTTGGCTCTAGTCCAAGTGGGAGTTTGTAAGGGTTGGTGTCCTGAGAACCAACTGTTTTGTACTTTGATTGCATGAATATTAACTTATTATATATTGTTCATTGTTCTGCATGACTATAATATAATAATGTCCTGGAATATTTGTTGCATTAAAAAGGTCATGACAGTTCCCCGCTATGATGAGAACCTTGAAATGTTATAACAATATTCTTAAATAAAGTTCTGCGGTTGGATGACATACTATGATAGGACACATAGTATACAGACCGTCATGTGCGAGTACTCGTAAGAAGACGAGACTCTCTCTCATGGAGTTCGCACTTGGTAATCTCCAAGATGGGAGATTATGAGAACAGACCCGCCAGTAGCAATTCCGCATGTCTTGGTGTCATCGGACATTGCTATCTACGAGCGTGTGTAATGGTCCTTAGACTGTAAGATTATCATTAACTCATGTCATGACTCGCGCACTTAGATTTACTGACGAAAACCGTCACGCAGACAGTTGGCGAGAAGTAGGGTACGTTGGGTGCATCACGAATGACATGTTGTTAATGGATAAGTCGAGGAAGGATTTGTCCCTTCCATTTATGGAAGTTGATATCTCGGTCCTTTGATTGAAATAGAATTGTCACATTAAATTTCATGGTCATGGTGTAAACGACGAGTTTATTTCAGGTAGTCAAAGAACGACGGATCAAGCATATAGGTTTATGACACTGCCATGAAACCTGTTTGATGAGATATTGAGACAAAGGGATTAAATTACACAGTAAGCGTTCGTATGAGGTGATACGTCAATGCGGCGTCAACTTCTTTCTCTTGGGTGCCTTGACCCGTTGCTAGACAGTAATCTTGGACTTTAGGCAAGCTCACTTAATGCCAATGAGAAAGAGGCCTAGAGGGTCACACACTAAGTGTATTCAAGTATCTCAAGTAGAATAAAGATTATTCTCGTACGTGGTTTAATAATTATTCAAGGAAGCCTAAATCGTTTTAATGATGGAGGAAAAAGGAAGTGAAAAACAAGATATACACGCCGTGTATTAAAGATTACACGCCGTGTAGTTTTTCATGGAAAACAAGTACACGCCGTGTATTAACAATTACATGCCGTGTAGTTTTCTTTATGGAAAGGAAATGAATAAATGAAAACAAGATATACATGTTGTGTACATTGAATGTACACGCCGTGTAGTTTTCAATGAAAAACAAGTACACGCCGTGTATTTATTAATACACGCCGTGTAGTTTTTCTAGTCGGGATTTTGAGGATATAATATTGTTTTAAATGATATTTATTATAATCAGCGTGGACGCATGTCAAGGAATTAATTATTCGACATGGGGGTTTTAAATAAGAGTCAATGAAATAAATAAAACGCGTAACGCGTTTATTTATTGTCATAACTCTACAACCTCAAACCTGATTATAAATATCCTCACAACCCCAACTCTTTTCCAACCCCACACACAACAACTCTGGATAATTCTTTCAAGCCCGAAAGAACCTCTTCCTCCAAGAACGCTCTCAAGACCGAGAGAGATCCTCTTCCATCGGATCAAGACGATCTAAGGCAGACAACGCAAGCAAAGGTTTCTCCACGCTAGCACCCGGAGACTCCTTTGGCGACGTCCCGAGATATGAGTTACACGTGTGGATCACCGCTAGAGGAAGTCTACACTTGGCTTCTACGACGCAACGACGAATCACATCGGAACGTGATCAAGAACATCAACGAAGAAAGAACACCCAAAAGGTATTTCTTTTCAATTAATTAAATTAATTATAATCAACCTGTAACGATCCTACTTTGTGGTTCCGGGACAAACCTTCTTCTTTGTCTTTTTCTGTGATTCGATCCGTGGAGACTGGCGTTTATCGTCGTATTGATCCCGGATTGATCATTGTTAATGTTGGAATCTGTATCCCACATCGGACTTGCGGTCCGATGTGGTCCCTTTCATTCATTATAAAAGAATGTCTCCGCCTCACTTTGAGGTAAGGAGGCAAGGGGGTTCAGTTTCTCTCATTTTATTCATCTACTTGGTATCAGAGGGTTTTCTAACCCGATCCCTCCCTCCCGTCTAGGTTTTTTTTTTCCGACGTCAAGTCCCCTGCGGGGGGCGGCGGCCTCGGTGCCCATAGGTTTTATGCCGCCGCCCCTCCGCCTCGTGGCCCTCCTGCCCAAAGCGGATCTCCCCTCTGCCTTTGCCCTTCCCGGCGGGCCTCCCATCGCGGCGGAGCCTCTCCCTCCCAGTGATCTCCTCTTCCCGCGCGCGACACTTCCGCCCGCGGCCCCTCCGGCGTCCAGATCCAGGCTCCCTTCCCAGCAGATCCTTCGCGCGCGGCTCCCGCTTAACCCGGCGCGGCTCCCCTCCCGGCGTCCCTTTCTCCCAGCGGTCTTTCCGGATCTCGTAACTGTCGGCGCGGCTCCCCTCCACGACGGCTTCGCTCCGCCCCGCGCTTCCCGTCAACCCGCGCGACTCTCGTCCGGCCTCCATGCGCGTTAGCCCGCGGCTCGCCTCTTCCCTCTGCGCGACGGACGCCGGCTCCCCCAATCCCGGCGGAATGCCTCTGCGAGCTCTGACGACTCTTTTTTTCTGGCGTTCCTCCTCCGCACGCGACGCTCCAGCGGGCCGCTCGGGAGGGCCGGCCCGTAGTGCGGATTTTCCCGACGCTCTGACGACCGACCCGTAGTGCGGATTTTCCAGCATTCTGTTGTCCGGCCCCGCACTTTTCCGGCGATGACCCATCCTTTTTTTTTCCAGCGGCATCACATTACCATCTTCAGGGGGAGCAGCATCAACAACGTTTTTATTATTTCCGTTTCATCTGTTTTTTGTCGTGTTTTGTCATCAAGCTGGGCATGTCCAGCTTGAGGGGGAGTGTTAGCATCTGTTTTGTTGCTTTCTTTTCATTATGTGTCCAAGCTAGGTACACCTAGCTTGAGGGGGAGTGTTGGAGTCTGTATCCCACATCGGACTTGCGGTCCGATGTGGTCCCTTTCATTCATTATAAAAGAATGCATCCGCCTCACTTTGAGGTAAGGAGGCAAGGGGGTTCAGTTTCTCTCATTTTATTCATCTACAGTTAATGACAAAAAGCCAAGTGGGCACATCCACCCACGCGCTTCCGCTGCGCCCGGAACCTTCAGGATGAACACCGCATCCCAGGGGGTCTGTTACAACCTTTAGATGTCCCTGAGTGGAAGTGGGACGACATCTCGATGGATTTCGTCACGGGACTACCCAGAGTTCAAGGGGTTTGCGATGCTATCTGGGTAGTGGTGGACCGATTGACGAAATTGGCCCACTTCCTGGCAATCGAGGAGTCAAGTACGGTGGATGCCCTAGCACAGAGGTATGTGGATGAGGTGGTGCGGTTGCACGGAGTCCCGAGATCCATAGTCTCGGATAGGGATGCACGGTTTACCTCACGAGTCTGGAGAGGATTGCAGCATGATTTTGGCACCCAGCTACGTCTTAGCACTACTTTCCACCCCCAGACAGATGGACAGACAGCGCACCATCCAGACATTGGAGGATATGCTACGAGCATGTATTCTGGACTCTGGGGGATCGTGGGAACGACACTTGCCTCTGGTGGAGTTTGCCTACAACAATAGCTATCACTCTACCATTGGCATGGCTCCGTTCGAAGCTTTGTACGGGAGGCCGTGTCACTCACCCGTGTGCTGGACAGAGGTCGGGGAGGCAGGTGTTCTTGGCCCGGAGGTGGTGCAAAGCACGACGGAGAAGGTTCAGCTTATACGGGAGAGGATGAAGGCGGCCCAGGACCGGCAAAAGTCATATGCCAATAATAGGAGGAGACCCTTGGAGTTCGAGGTCGGGGACCACGTGTTCTTGAAGGTCTCCCCTCGGCGTGGGCAACGGAGGTTCGGCAGGGGGAGTAAGCTTTCTCCCAGGTTCGTCGGACCGTTCGAAGTGTTGCGGCGGGTCGGTGAAGTGGCTTATCAGCTAGCGCTACCACCGCCGCTACTGAGACTGCACGATGTCTTCCATGTGTCTCAGCTCCGACGATATCTATACGACGATTCACACATCCTCGACTGGGGAAAGCTGGATATCGAGGACGACGTGACTTTTGTGGAAAGACCAGTGAGGATCGAGGATCGTGAGGAGAAGGTGCTCCGTGGACGGACCATTCCTTTGGTTCGTGTGTTGTGGAGGCATGGCAGGCTCGAGGAAAGTACCTGGGAACGGGAGACGCAGATGCGCGCCCAGTACCCAGAGTTGTTTTGAGTTTTGTTCTGTTTTGTTTGTACTTGTTTGTGATGGCACGCTTTACCTTGTTAACTATGGAACGTGCGGTTTTCCTTATTCTGTGGATGTGTGTGAAGAGTCCTGACTATAGGGAGGGGAGGACTCGATCCCTAATCAAGACGCATTAAGATGGATGTGATTAAACCCGTGCGGGCGAGTCAGTGCCACCCAAAGCGGATAGTATCTTGACATGGAGGAAGAAACTCCATAACCCATATGACAGGACAGTTTGACCCTCGAGTGTTGTCTAGTTACTTGAGGGAGAGGTGTTCCTGGATGTCGATGAGGTTCACTCCTGAGAGGTATCTTTCGAGGTGGTTGTTCGGAACCCCTCTTTTCTTCGGGTCTAATTTTGATTCTCGAGGGCGAGAATAGTTTGAGAGGTATCTAATGTAATGGCCCGGACCCACCTGGTCCATTACTTTGTCAAAACATGGCTCCACTGTGACGGTGGCACCGTGAGGGTGGCACCGTGTCCTCATCGAGAGGTCTTCATTCTTTCCCAGTTCCCGATTTTTCTGCTCCCGCAACATATCTTTTGACGTAAAGATGATTTAATGCCCCCTTTCAAAGCCATTTAAAGCCCGTAAATAATATCTAAAATCCCCCAAGAGTCGGGCAACCCTTAACTTACCAAAACGTGTGGTTTTTCCTCGGTGTCACGCCCTTCCCCGTACCTTCCAGATCCGCCCCTATTACGCATTTCCTTATGGTTAAAGAAAGTTGTTTAACGCATATCCGTTATGACCACCTCTCCGAGGAGAATTGTTAAATGACAATTAATTCCATCGTGCGTAACCACCCAACCGCGTGGTGAAACCACGATCCGACTTTATAGTCGTTCAAAATTCCATATCCCGTAACAACGGGATCTCATCCTTATATCACGCTAGAAATTCTTTCTTCTTCCTCTAGGATAGTCTCCTTTTCTTCCTTGTGCGTTTGGAGTTCCCCTTCCCGAGGCAAGTGGTGCGCCTGTGCTGGAGCCTTTTTACTCACCCTTGGAGTCCCCGACGTTCCTCCCCTGCAAGTCACGCATCCCCGGTTCTTGGCGTGTGGAGAAAAACTTCAATCCTTGATCAACCAGGTAGGGATTTTCCTTCGTCTCTCCTTACTGTGTATCATGCGGGGTGGGTACGTCACTGTTTCTGTGGGAATGGATGAAACCAAACCTTAACAAAGATAATAAACAAACTGTTAAAGAATGATGGGGTGCGTTTGACAATTCTACTGTACTCTTTTATAATTGCTATATGTTGTGAACTGTATGGGCTTATGCTCACTGAAAATCATGGTCGGTGGTCTTTCCTTGCGCACTAATAAACCCTTGTCTTCTGTGATGATTAAATGATTGTAACATGGAAATTGGCTAATCACCTAAACTCGGTTGGTTAAATGGATGTCCAGTGAACATCAATCCTTGTGTGGTCACCCCGGTTAACCAACATAAAGAAGAACCTAATGAATGATGTGCTTGAACCTGAAAGTTTCCCTACTCTGTTTTGGTAGTAGGTGTGTTGTTCTGTTTGATGCTTATGGGGTGATGGGGATGGGGATGGGATCCTCTGTTGTGGCACGGTTGTTGGTTGTGAATCTGAAGCTGTGTGGGGCTGTATCTCGAGGCTTGGTTTGGTTCCAGTACTTTGAGGGATCTCACGGATCCCTTTGTTGTTGTGACTTTACAAGAGAACCGGGTGTGAATGCTTAAATTGTTGTTTGGGTGTTTCTCTTTCTTTGGCTTGTGGTTATGCCTGTTAGTTGCCCAGTAGTGCAGAATTTACTTAAATGGGATCACTTGAACATGAAAACAAGAATGGGCTCAATAGGGAATTGCTTTCCGGGATGAGTGGTGACATGGTCGTGGGTTTGGTGTTTCTTGTGAATGAATAGTAACGAGGGTGTTTGTGCTTAAGTTGGTTTTGGAACTCCTAGGTTGGGATGAGTGCTTGTTATATATATTATATAATTGTAGTTCTTATGTTTCTTATTCGCGCCCCACCCAAGTTGAGCACCTAGTGCCGAACACCCCCATTTCATGGGGGAGGGTGTTTTTCCAAACACTCCTATGAGTGGCTGGTTATTAGCTCCTTTTCTGCTCCCTTTCCCGAATAGCGCAAGACTCATCGGGCAGGCTGTGATGGCCTGAGGTCCATTATAGCCCAAAATTTTTCGGGCGGGGTGGTTGTGATGGTTGCCCAGGTGTGTGCGGGCAGGTTGTTTCCCAAGTGTCTTCGGGATGAAGCCCAGGTGACTTTGGGTGTGGCAGTAGTTGTTCTGGCCCAGGTGTTTGCGGGCGTGGTTACGCGTGGTTGTTTTGGCCCAGGTGCTTGCGGGCGAGATGTGTGGTTGTGGCTCAGGTGTGTGCGGGCGGGGTGTGGCAGTGGGACTGCGGTGACAATGGCGGGAGAGGTTCGATGCGTAGGATGTCTTCAATAACCAGTGGGGAAGTGGTACGGGGTACTCAAACATCGATGTGTTATTACCATTATATTTCTTGACTTGCGTTATTTGGGAAGCGTGCCTTGGTGAGGCTTGGGTGGGCAGTTTTCTTTGCTAGGTGTTTCGGTTATCTCTTTTCTCACGGGACATTAGAATGTCTCCCCACTTGTGCACGAGGGCTTTTGGTTTTCCCTACTGAGTAAACTTGTATGCTCACCCTACGTATAGAAAACTGTTTTCAGGTTTCCAGGAGGACTTCAGGGATCGTGCAGGGTCGTACTAGTTCAGACGTTGGGACAGTTGCTGTTGCTGTTTTTCTTTCTTTTGGTACTTCTTTTTGGGGTTTTCTTTTACTTTTGTATCATTTACTTTTGGAACATGCATATGAGAATGGTTTGTTTTGCCTTTACCTGTACTTCCACTTTTGGTGTTGTTGGGATTTACTATCTTATCTCCCGATCCTATTAAATAAAAAGAGTAATGTATTCCATCTTGTGTGTGATTTTATACCCTTGGTGCTAGTCGCCACTCCGAGGCCTATTGAAGGCGGGTCTCGGGGGTCATTATCTCTCCTTCAACTTGAAAAAGGAAGGGTCTGGCAACCTGTTGTCCCTTCTCTCATCTTGGTGAAGACGGGTCGTGACAGTCTAGCATCCATGCTGTGGATTGTGGAGATACACATGCAGTAGAGCTGTCAGTCTGAGCAATGGGGGTTGGAGAAGAGGATGGTGGCACACTCGCCCGATAAGATTGTATCCAAGCAATTTCTTCGACAGAGAGTGTCGTTCTGTAACGGGTGTTGAATGAAGGGGAATGTGGGCAACGGCGGCCGAAGTGGGAGGCCGAGGGAGGGTGTCGCGAGTTGGGAGCGCAGGGAGGCAGGTCGGGTTGTGCAGGACTAGTGTACAGGTCGGCGACAGGAGGCGCGCGCACGGGCAGCGGGGCCGCAGGAGTTGGGAGACGCATCGAGCGGGAGCCGGGTGTTGCTGGGAAGCTGTGGGAAGCCGGGGGCCGGAGGAAGTCCGGAGCGGGAAGCGCCGGGAAAGGCAGCTGGCCGGGTAGTGGCGTCGGAGCGAGGGGCGTCGGTCCGTCGGGTGAGGGTCGACGGGAGAGAACCGGACTGGGGCAGCGGGTTGCCTGGAGCGAGCCGCGTCTGGACAGAGGTAACGTCAGGGATGGATGTGCCTGGAGGGGCCGACTGCTGGAGGGGCCGACTACTGGAGGGGTCGGCGTGGAAGGCAGGGGACCGGGAATCCGCTGAGGGCGAGGCCGATCGCGCCTGGATGGGGAGGTCGAGTGCCGCGTCGTGATGGACGCCGTTGGAGATGGTCGGCGACGGAGTGCATGGGCTACAGTCCATTGCACGGGGAGATTGTCGGTGCTGCAACAAGGCAGGGCCGCAGAGAGCGGGATACCAAGGAGAAGCCGTCTGGGTTGGCGCACTGGATCTGGACGGCAAGCAAGGAAGCGTGACGGGAGGCGGGTTGGGAAGGCGTCGCACAAGGAGGCTGACCGACGAGAGTCCGCTGGAAGGCACGGCTGATCGTGGGGCGAGGGGCGATCCAAAAGGCGTCGCGGGAGGGCGACGAACGGCGCGTCTTGCAGCGGGGCCCCAGAATGTGTTGCGGGAGCCGGGAGCCGCGTCTGGAAAAGGGGCCACCGAGAAGGGCGCCGGGAGGGGAGCCGCGTAGGGCGGGAGCTGTGACGGACAGCGGGAGGAGGGCGACGGGAGGCGTCGCGCTGGAGGGGTCGCGCGTAGAGGAGGGCCGCTGGGAAGATCTGAGAGGGTGCTCCGTCAAGAGGGACCCATGCCGTCGGGAGGGAGGAGCGCAGCTGCTGGGCGGGACGTCGTTGGTAAGGACGAGGTCGACAGGCTACGTCGCGACGGAGCAGGGCCGCTGGGAGGCGGGGCCAGACAGCGCAGGGAGGTGGGGCCGGGAAAGAGCACCGCTGGGTGAGGGCCGTCGGGTTGTCGCCGGGATGGGAGAGGTTGTCGCGTAGGGCAGTTGCCGCCGGGATGGGAGGGGGGGCGCGTAGGGCAGACCCAGGAGGGAGGGGTGCCACTTAGGGCAGAGCCGGGAGGAAAAAAAATCTAGAGCGAGGGCTCAGGAATAGGTTCCCTCTGATACCATGTAGAATGGGAAAACCCCCTTACCTCAGGGTGAGGCGGAGCCCTTCTTTTATAGATTGAGAGAGAGGAATACATACAGCAGTATTCCGATGTGGGACTCAGAAATGCCCAGAATAATAAAAAGGGTTTAACAGTGGTCTTTGATTGCGCATTGGTGATGTTCTGTTTTTGTCGTGATGCTTGATAAATGGCTATAACATGAAATCTGCTTAATCACGTAGACTTGGTTAATTGAAATGGATGCCCCGAGATGAAAACTCTTCGGTGATCACCCCTGTTTATCAAAGTGGACTTAAAGAACAATGTTTACCAAATCTGAATTTCATGTTTATAGGTGTGTCTGGTGTGGTGTTGTTGTGCAGCGGAGCTGCCGGGTTTGGTTGCGAGGACATGTTTGAGGGGGATAACTTTGAAGAATGACAGTTGGCAGTGGTTAAACGGGTGTCTAAGAAAAGGGAGGGTGTGCAGTGGGAATGCAGGTTGGTTCTCTGTTTTTACGAATGAGTGTTAAAATGAAAATGTTTTACCATGGTCCCTCTTTCCTTGTTCAATGTTGGCAGTACCGAAGAACGAAGTGGGTTGGTTGTTGTGTGTTTAGTTAATCAGACTCTTCGCCTTCTGAGAACGATTGCAGATGTTGTGCTTGGTAGTTGCCCCGGGTAATGCTGGAATAAATTAACGTGAACCCTTTGATTAATGAGTGGCAAGTGGTTAAATGAAAAAGGGGTTGGGCTTATGCTTTGGCGGTGGCTGTTTATGTGGTTGTGCATATAGGGGTAGCAACAAAAGTGGTTCTGGTGGGCTGGTTGTTTGTTTTGGGACCCGTAGGTTGGGTTGAGTGTTTGTTTACTTATATGTATAAATTGTAGTTCCTTGTGATTTATATACGCACCCCACCCTTGTTGAGCACCATGTGACGAACACCCCCATTCCATGGGGAAACATCCCGGTGGGAGGATGGATGGCTGGTTACTGACTTTCTTCCTCGCACCCTCTTCCAGATTCTTACCGCTCGAGCGTATCCAAGCAGGCTGTAATGGCTTGAGGTTTACTATAACCCAAGATCCTTCGGGCAAGTTGAGGTGTGGGTGAGAGGCCTAGGTGTGTGCGGGCCAGGTTAGTTTTCCCAAGTGTCTTCGGGATGAGGCTCAGGTGTCTTCGGGCAAGGGACGTGGTTGTTGTGGCTCAGGTATCTGCGGGCGAGATGTGTGGTGTGGTTGTCGCTCAAGTGTCTGCGGGCGGGATTTGTGTGCGATTTGAGGTCCAGGTGTGTGCAGGCAGGTTGTGGCAGTGGGACTGCGTTTTGGAAGAGTGGTAGCGTCAAGACGTTAACTGTTAGGAATGAGCAGTTAACCAGTGAGAAAGTGGTGCGGGGTACCCAAATGTCGACGTCCTTATACTACTATTTTACTTGACTTGCGTTATTTGGTGAGTGTGTCTTCGTGAGGCTAGGCTGGTTAGTACTCCTTAGTAGATGTTTTGAGGTTCTATTGTTCTCTCTCACATGGGCATTAGTATGTTCCCCCACTTGTGCACGGGTAGCTATAGTTTTCCCACTGGGTATACTTGCATACTCACCCTACGTTTGTAAAACTGTTTTCTAGTTTCCAGGAGGACTTTGAGGACCGTGATGGACTTTACTAGCGCAGGCGTCGGGATAGTTGTTGTGTTGCTGCTTAGTTTCTTTCTTTTGGTACTTGCTTCGGTGCTTTGGTGCTTTGGTGCTTTGGTTGTACTTTTGTCGCAGTTTATGTTTAAATCATGCATGGGTTGGATTTTAGTTTCCTTTATATAAATGTTCGGTGTTGTTTGGGATGTTTACCGTCTTATCTCCCAATCCTGTTTTCATTAAAAAGGGTAATGCATTTCGTTTTGTGTGAGATTTTATACCTTTGGTGCTAGTCGCCACTCCGGGACCTATTGAAGGCGGGACTCAGGGGTCATTATCTCTCCTTCATCTTGAAGAAGGAAGAGTGTGACACTCTGTTGTCTCTTACCTTATCTTGAAGAAGGCGGGTCATGACAAGTTAGAACTCCAGTAGGTGACACTATAGACTTCTTTGTCTAGATAGGACTGCATCAAGGTTCAGCTTTAAGCCCATACCTTTTTGTTTCATCTTAGATGAACTTACTAAGCATATTCAAGATCAAATACTTAATTGCATGCTTTTTGCGAATGATATAGTTTTCGTTACAGAATTCAAAGAGTATCAATTTAAAGTTAGAGCTTTGAAGAGTCTTTAGAATCGAAAGGTTTCTACCTTAATAGGGATAAGAAAAAATATACGAAGGTGTCGGTTTAACAAAAGATTGTTTCTTAATGTTATGGATGCAAAATTGGGAGACCACTTTATTTCAAGTTATCGTTTTCGATATTTAGGCTCAATATGCAATGTGATGGAGATATTAATGCAGATGTCATGGGATTCAAACTAGATGGATAAAATGGAGAAAGACTTCTAAGGTGCTTTGTGATAATAAAATTCTTTTGAAATTGAAGGGTAAATTTTATAGAACTGTTATTAGACCAACTATTCTATATGATAATGAGTGTTGGTCTTTGACGGAACATCTTCAACAACAAAAAATACGAATAACATAATAAAAATGTCAAGATGGACATCTGGACATATTAAGATTGATAAAATTAAAAATGAATGTGTTTGAGAGAAAATTGAAGTGGCTTTAATGACAAGAAGATAACTGAGACTAGATTGAGATAGTTTGTGCATGTTATAAGACTACCTAGAGATGCACCTGTTAATAGAGTAAACTAAATGACAAATTCACCTATTAAAAGAGGTGAGGAAAGAGGTAAAGGTAGGCCTAAAAGGACCTTTGAACAAATCATTCAAGATGATCGTGTTCTAAATGGTTTCAATGAAAACATGGTCTTCAATAGACCTAATTAGCGACGTTTGATCCATATAATCGACCCCATTTAATTGGGTTTAAAACTTGTTTGTTGTTATTGTTATAATTGTGCAAAACTTTAGCACTTAGTATCAAGGTTGCATTTGGTTTTTTATTTTTTTAATCCCAAGTATAGAAGCTGCCTATCCAATAGTTTTTATATTCTTAAAAAAACATGAAAACAGGATTTTTTCCTTAAAATCTAGCATTTGCATTTCAATTTTCCAAAAAAAAAAATTCCATTTACATAATCCAACAAATTTTCTAATACATTTTTGAAAAATATAAAACAGAAGTGCTCTCCAAAACCAAATGCAACCTAGAACCTGAGCATGAAACCAACAAACATATCGGCCAGATACAGATAATGCAAAAAAAAAAACAGCATTATAAATGGAGAACTCTTGCATGGAAACATACATTGGGATAGGCCAACATGTGAAATGATTGGCCCTTTCTTCTACTTGCAACTAGGCTTGTGCCTTCACCTCTTCTCCACGTATTCCTGAATAAGGGTCATCTCAAATAAAAAAATGTTGGACAATTCTAACATTTCAAAAAAGGAAATTTACATAAAAAGAAAATCAAATCGTGTTCCAAAATTCTTGTGTTGCACAATGGTTTCCTGTAATCAACAAAACACTGAAGACTGTTTAAAAAAATAAAAATCTGTTCTAAAAAACAAAATCCAAACAAACCTTTACTCCTAAACACCCAAATAAATTGAAAAACAAAATCAGATAAAAGAATAAAAAGAATGAAACAGAAAAATATAAACCAGAACCTCACTAATATAATTCAACCCCAAGTGTCCGTATAGAATGGACAGACTCTCAATACCAAAAATCAAAAGAATCAAAGACCCGTCCACTCAATTACAACCCGGGTATTTATAACAAAATACCACTACGGGAAACACAAAAAAATAACAATCAACAGAACTAAATCCCAAATGATAATTAAAATCCACCAAATCCGCTCACAGCTCCTGGTGCCCAGCTCACAGGACCCACCAAGAGCTCCTCGTCATTGCCAACAATCAAGGAAGGTCCAAAGGAGGGTCCATTGAGCCTCCATCATGCCCCCATGAGGGTAATCACTCTTATGAGGAACAAGACCACCCACCTTGTCAAAGTTTCGTAACGAAATCATAAGTTTGAGAAAACTACGTGGGAACCTAAACATGCGATGAGACAAAAGCACCCATCACTTATTTCCATTAAAGAAAAATTTTGAGCGAAATTTTTTTAGGAGGTAGAATGTGACATCCCACGGATTTTGGAATAGATTTCACTTTAAATAAATTTTGATTGAATAGTTTGCTACACACGCAACACCGAACTAAAACAAACGGCGATATATTAATAAGATAAAATTATTAAATATGATCATTATAACCGTCATTGAATTAACGAATATAAATAGAAGTAACCGAATTATAAAATTCATGTAGAAAGAAGAAGCAATGACATCAAACAGTACGAGTCTTCTTTATGAAGCTCATTTGTCTAAACTTGGAAAGGAGGTAGCGTCACTAGGATTTGTCATGAACCAAGCCCAAACTGAACTTCAACAGGTACGGCTAAAGCGAAACCGTCTGCGGGAGAAGTTCAAACTCATGAAAATCACTACGAGATCTATATTAAGTGAACCACCATCCACGGTTGCCACCATTGCATATCTTAGATCTTATGCGAAGTTCTTGAGGGGTTATATCTCTAGGGGATAGATATTGATATAATGTAAATTCTTTTATAAATGGAAGTGTTTTACAATAGTGCCACATTTTGTGTAGATGAATTTAATTGCATGTTTGGAACCTAGAGGTCAAAATTAGCTAAGGATGGAATTAGGTATTTTTAGGTAAAATAGTAAAATAATATTCGGGAAAATTATGAACTAAAAAATATGAGGAATTTATGAAATAAGTGTTAAATATGATAAATAAATGTTGGATACAAAGAAAGCATAATCATATTTTCGATAAAACATATATGTTAAATAAAATTTTATGATAAATATAAAAATTTAAAATAAAATTTATTTTCATAAAATGGTTTTATAAAACAATATTTATTTGTATATAAATGATAATATAATTTTATGCAATCATAAGTAATTTTTCCAAGGGTCACTAATTTGATCGTTTCATAAAAATCGACATTTTTCAATAAATCGTTTTAAAATTTGAATTTCTCATATTTAGAAAATTATTTTGATAAAATGAATGTCATTTTAGAATCAACACATCAAAATTGTCGTAGGATGATTTTTTGGCATTTTTCTAAAAATATTGAAAATTTAGGTAAATATTAAAATATTGTATTTAGTAATAGTACATATGAATGATTTTTTGGGGATTTTAGAAGTTAAGAGGAATATCTTAATATCACCTTAACTGTAGACTCTCATGCTCATTACTATTGAGCTAAATAAATATATTCTATATTGTTTCATAATCTGGAATGGTTAAATAGTGACAAGGTTAAATAAAACCAAATAAGTTCATCATGGTCGAAAAAACCGTCTAAATGAACTAACCGTATAATGATAACATTTATGCTAAATGAATCATCTCTATGTCAGATCGCATATCGATATTTGGGACCATTTAAACCAAAGTTGTCTTGGAACCGAGAAACGAACAACCTCATGACAGTAAGAATAAACATGTCTTCATAAAATGATTATAAATGAAGATAAAAAAATAGTAGTAAATCAAATATAGATGAAAAAGATTACGAAACAAGTATTTAATAAACTTAATTTGGTTATTCAGAAGATTAGATGCACACACCAAACAAGACGGGACTTGAGGTAAAGGTTTTGTTGACTCGATTTTCTTTCATTGGGTCATATACTATTTTTCCTTGACTATTAATATAGCCCGTAACCAACTTGGAGAATGGAGGGTGCATACTCGCAGGGGCAAGGGTAATTCTGACTCAGCAGCAAGGGAGGGAGGCGATCCCACTAAGGCAGTTAGGCTAGCGGAATCCCTTAAGTTAGTGGAGCCAGAGGGTCCTCCACGTGGGGCAAGAGAGAGGCACACCTAGTTTATGTTATAAGGGGAAGGAAGTGCAGAAGGGTGGGACCAGGTTGGTTTTAGTTGGGAGTTTCTCAGCTTGGGAGCTTGGGCGGGAGAGCAAAGGGGCCTCCCGAATTTCTTCTCCTCTATCTCCTTGTTTTTCACCTTGTTTTTCTTGTAATTCCCAGATTGCTCAATAGAAATACCTTCTTGCGCGTCTACAATCTTTAACTTGGTCCGACCTGCCATTTCATGCGCCTCTTTCTCCTTTCATTGTGCGCACAACTAGTCTCGCAGCTCGCTTGGACGCACCGATCAGCAATGGAAACACGTCACCAGTCCCGCCTGGATACTATGGATCAATGTGTGGATCAATGTGTGGATCAAATCAATTCTTCGTTGGCTGATCTCCATTCTTCGGTAAACAAAATCTCCTCCACCTTGAACTTCTTTCATATCAATTTTCAACGATTAGATCGGGAGGCACAAGAGAATGCAAAATTTCGGAAATATTCCTCCGGTGCCCTGCGATGGCAGGAAAAACATCCGCAACAGGAGACCAGCAAACCTTCTCTGTTTCTGGATGACTCCGGCGACCATTCTGGTCGCACCGCATGGGATCCTCCGGAGCTGCGGGACCACCCTGGGCTAACGCGCGACCCTCCGACGTTTCCAAAGGCGGTGAAGCTGCCAATTTTTAATGGTCGCAATCCTCGAGGGTGGCTCACTCAAGCCGAGCTCAATTTCCGGCTACAACAAACACCAGACGATTCCATGGTATCTCTCGCTCAATTCAGTATGGACGGCCCCGCAATACATTGGTTTACTATTGTTCTGGAAATCAATCCCGGTTTGTCTTGGTCGCTCTTCAAGGAGGAATTAATGGAACATTTTAGTGGTTTAGAGATGCATAATTCGTACAAGGAATTAGCCACCCTCCAACAAACCGGCACTGTTCAGGAATACATTTGAGGAATTTGAGTATTTAGCTTCCCTCGACCCACGCCAATCAAAACCGCAGTATGTTGGCTAATTCTTGCATGGCCTTCGGGAAGAAATCCGTAGTTGGCTGCGCATCCATGATCCTACAACGCGCTTGCAGGCTACGCGCCTTGCGCGCCATGTTGAACTTTCAGTCTGTCGCAGTATCGGCCCTCAATTTTTGCATCAGCGGTTCCTGCCAATTTGGGGGAGGGTGTGAGACCGACACTGGTCAAGCGGGTGTTCGTCCCCTACTGCACAATCAACTTCCATCACCCCATTCAGCCGCACGGCGTCCAGGGGGGCAGGGGGGGACTACATCGGGAACCAGTCAAGCCGCAGTTCCCCAACACAGGAGTCTAGCACCTGACAAATCACGAATGGGAAGACAGAAGAAAACGTGGGTTGTGTTTCCAGTGTGGTCCGCCTTACTCTCCACTACATAAGTGTGCTAACCCTAAGTTGTGGGTCTTGTTGCTGGGTGAAGACGACATTCTTCTTGACGGGGAAGAGTCCTTGTTGGACACTCGGGAGCTTGGTGCACCCACAGACGAGACAGCGGAAGCAGAGTGTAAAGTTATTGCTTATCAGGACCAGAACAATTATTACTCTCCTCTCCAACAGCCGCCCCGAGAACTGACTTCCATGAAAGTCGAGGGTCGCCTTGAGGACGTCCCTTTTCCTGATCCTGATTGACAACGATGCCACTCACAATTTCATATCCCCAAAGTTAATTCAATTCCTTGGCTTATCAGTACAGACAACAAAGCAACATGGCGTTAAAATGGGGCATGGTCACAGAATGTGTACCTACGGGTTTGCATCGGCATGTCCGCCTAAAAGTGGGTGTGTATACCTGTGTAATTGATACACAGGTTATAGATATTGGCGGGTTGGACCTTATCTGGGCATAGCTTGGCTGCGGACCTTAGGCGATGTACAAACTAACTGGAAGTCTGATACGGACCTGGACATATAGGGAATAAGTGGGTTATAGTAGTGGAATATTCTAAAAGGGGATTGTACAGCTGGCAGAAGTTATAAATAAAGAGGGGTTGGAGAATAGAGGATAGAGAGGAATAGAGTTCTGTTAGTTCGGCCGTTGGCTTGGGCGAGTGGACCTGAGGTCCCTCGAGTCTCTTTCTTCCTCCCCCATCTTTCTTCTCCTTGGTTTCTCCCTTCCATTATGAGTTTCTGCTTGTAATTCTACTAGTTATTCAAAAGGGTCAATTCTGTTTAGGTGAGGTAGTTATCATTTGGTCTGATCTGTCTTTGCTCCCTACTGTCAGAGCACCCGCTCTTTTCTTCCTCTCCTTGTTCCCTTCCGCCATCATCAGCGCACTACCGGTTTTTTTCGCAGTGTTGGGAATTTCTATGGAGGAGTCGCTCCTGGCCTGTTCGCCTCTCCTGTAGAAGGCGGTGCTCGCAGCTGTTTTTCATTTGCACATAGGAGTTGCACAACCTGCTACTGCTGTCTGAGGCCATTTCCTACGCAACGAACGATTTGAACCACACTTCATCAGCAGAGGCGTGCGTTCTGTTCAGCAGCGTGAGCTCCTTCCACCACGATCATCTTCTACTGGCGTTGCTTCCTTTCACTGTCGCATGTCGCACGACTGAGAGTTACGGACTCAACTCCCGTTTTCGACGCTCCCAGACGCTATGTCAATTTCTCAGGGCGTCGACTGTAACACCCCTAGTTTTTCTAAAAATAAATAGAAATGCATGGAACTTTTTTTTAAATAGATATTTTTAATTAGCCTTTAAAACATAAGTTTTTTACTTCTGTGTTCTGAATTTCAAGAAACTGTCATCTACATTTGTGTTCAGTATGTTATTTGGAGTCTATTGGAACCAACTTGTTTTTTTGGTGAATAGTAACATACCCTTATTAACAGTAATATGAATAGTGATATGACCCTAATGAATTGTAAATTTTATTATTATTTTATTTTATTAAGGCTTTAAGATAATAGCATCTAAGTTAGTTTTTCATTGTGATATAGAAGTAGTTACAGAATTAGAATTGTTAATTTTTGAATAAAGTATGCTTTTATTTAAAAATTAAATTAATAATATTTAGAAAATTATTTTCAAAAAATGGACTTCATTTTTGAAATCTACACGTCGATAAATGGTTAGGGTGAATTTTGGGAATTTTTCTGAAACAGTTATTTTTTGGTGAATAGTAAAAAATACAGTTTTTAGTTTCGGTGTGTTAATGACATCATTAATGATATAATAATGATGTCATAAATATGGTCGACTTGTGTATAGTTAAATAAGGTGTGAGGTGTCCCAAGTGCCTTATACCATGAGCAAATACCATGGGCAAGCCCATGGTTTTGCAAATACCACCCATGAGATGTCCCTTGAAAATTATTAAAATAATTCATCACTTTTCCTATAAATACCAACTCTTCCTTTCATTGAATTCATTCTCATTTCTCCCTCAACGAAGCTCTGGCCTCCTTACCTTCATAGTAGTCCTCCCAAGGTTTCATCAAGCCCCCAAGGTCCCAACCTTCAAGTTCTAAGGGTTACTCTACAAGGTAAGGAAATTCCCAATTTCTTTCTTTTTCCTTTCAAATTCTTTTTTATGGGGTATAACTTTCAAGTTTCCATACCATGTTCTTATTTTCTTCTTATTCTTGATCTACTCTACATTATGATTCATTTCTGGATGGGTGACCCTTGTCCCCTCTCTTTTTAATATTTTCGAAAACCATGTTGCGTAGCCGTTAGGCTGCCGAATTTTTGTAAGCGATTTCACAATTATTCTTTTATTTTGCGTTCTTTCCTTGTTCTTCATATCTCCTTACCCAAGAGGCATGAAATCTCCAGAAATCATGTATACTCAGGATTTTATCATGTTTATGAAAATTACTCATCATTATTTTTCTCCTCTCCCACTTATTTAAAGAATAAAAACATTGTCCGTTTGTGTCAAATTACCGACATCGTGGACGATGTGATTTCAATTTCCATTAATTCTTTCAAGTCTGGTCATGAAACCATTTATATGGTTAAACCAGGTTATAATATATGTTTTATGACTCACTCATGGTTCTGGAATTCTTTTGTACTCATGGTTCTAATTTATAAGACAAAACGGGGTTGTTATTATCAAATAACCACTAAAATGATCTAAACGAACATCATCAACGTTCTAACTTATGAATCATCCTCATGTAAGAATTAAAAATGATGAATGAAATAATTTATGTTACTGGATATATATAAATACTACTCCATTCCAATTCTGGAGTTTCACTTCCAATCGACGAGAATGTCCATCATGAACCAATCATGGAAACCATGTTAAGAACTCACCCAAAAACAGTGCAAAGGGAAAAATACTAACAATTAAGGGTGAAATGATGTTATGAAATGATCATATAAGATGTTATAAACATGAACATGTTTCTGTAAAATATTAATAACACTCTTTTAACCATTATACAGGAGGTTTAAATAAGTTTGAAGTAAGACAAACCCGAGGTAAGGGAATTCTTAACCCGATTTTCATTTTTTGGGTTAACCTTCTACTTCATTATTTATGTGCTATTTAAATTGTTTGTGTGATGGGTTCTGTTTATATTATGTTTTATTATGTGTATTTACAGTATATATACATACTTCATCCAATCTATTAAGTCTCTCCTCAATTGTATGATATTTATAAGGGGTTTTTCATTAAAAAATCCTCTTTTTAAATTTAGTTTTACGAAATTTCAAAGTAATGTTTTTATGGAATTATTCATGTTGTATGATTATGTTTTGATTCTTGGGAATTATTTATGATGAAGGGTGGGACCTATATTTCCCTCCAATGCATTGGGTATGAGTAAGTTGGAGGTCGGCCATATGGTTACTCCAAGTGTAACTGCGATGGTTACACAAAGTAAGGTAGTTGTGAGGGTTACAAATTTTAAGGTAGCCGTGATGGTTACAAAATTATGCAAGTAATGCCCCAAGATACCTTTATGATTATATTTATGTTCTCATGTTTGTGTGGATCTTGTGTAAATCTCATGTTACACGAAGTATATATGGGTGAAAAGCATGACTTTTGAAAATGTTTTCATACGTTATGAGTATTCATGAACTAATGTGATTTTTCCTTCTTTTCCATCCCTTACTGAGCTTTTGTGCTCATCCCAAGTTTTTAAATGATTTTTCACAGGTTAATGGATGTGTAATACAAGGAAGGAAGACACGTTAAATGTTGAAGAATTGTCAAGGAGTCTTGTTTTAAGTTTTAACGTTTTATATTTTGAGAAAGATGGAAACTGTTTTTATGATATCCACTATGTAACAATGTGTAATGTTATGAATGTTTTGTCCTAATTCTCTAAAGCTCTAAACTTGAAAAGATGCTCAATGTAAAAGGAAGTGTTTTCTTAACTAGATTCAAGATTATGTATGTAATAAGGTCGGGTCCTTATATCGACCGCTGCCAACGAACCACATGGAAGAGGCTTCACTTGTTATCGTCTCTGGTTCCCCGCGGCCAGCAGCAACAGTCACAGTCACACGCACTGAATGGATTCTGTTTCGAGTCCGCGGTTCTTCCGTTCTGTGGAGGCACACACCTGGTTCGGCAAAGGCGCGCGCAGTTTGTTCCGTGAAGGCGTGCCCTGTCTGCCTCGACCTTCTGGTCGCACATGCGGTAAAACAGCGGTATCATAAAAAAAACGCCAAAAAACGAAGGGGGATGTAGGCAAGTTGTTTCCCCGGTTTTGGAACGGACGGAGGCACACCACTAGACGCGACCACACCTGAGGTCGCCGGTGTTTGTCAACCATCCCTGCACAATGCCCGATTGATTTCACCGAGAACAACTCACAGAGATATGACAGACATGAGCATTGACGCTCGTCTAGATGATGCGGAACAGCGCCTGGACCGCTTCGACATGGCGGTGGTAAAATAAAAGCTTTTATAGATACGATGGCCTTGACGATGGCGGCTCACGCGCAGGAGCATAAGTAATTTCGTCAATTCTTAGCTGGAGCTATGCTTCTTCCCGAACCCAATCCATGACCAACCATCTTTGCTCATGGGGGAATCTGAGGGAGACTCCGCTGCTTTTGGGGTTAGCGACACTGAGGATGAAACACAATCGTCGGGTTGTGCTGACATTGTTGTGCTTGGGGCGACACTAGGACGACATGTGGATTTAATGGCAAAACAAAACACTGGTGATATGCTTCAGGATGATGACGACACCACGGGGCTGCCCATAGAGTACACCACTGCTACTGACATTGTTGTCGCGCGCAAGGAGGGAGCGGCAGGAGATGGGGCTACCGTAGTAGGCGCACAATTCGGCTAGGGCGCAAGGAGGCGGTACTGGCGTCAGGGAGGAACCGCACCTGGAGGGCTACGGAGGGCGGAGCGCCGGGATGGGTGGGCGCCACACAGGAGTCACCGACGCAGGAGTCCGCACAGGGAGGAGGCGGGGTCGGGAAACCGCAAAGGGAAGCGGGGTCGGGAGTTCGCAGAAGGGAGGTGAGGCCGGCAAACCGCACAGGGAGGCGGGGCCGAGAGTCTACACAAGGGAGGCGGGACCGGGAGCCCGCACAGGGAGGCGGCCACGGGAGAAGAGAGGTCGGCGTGGAGGCGGGGCTGAGAGTCCGCAGCGGGAGGCGGGGTCGGGAAGCTGCGCAGGGAGGCGGCGAGAGGGATCCGCCTGGAGGGTTCTGCGGGGAAGAAGGAGCGCAGCGAATGGGAGGGAAAAAAAGAATTATCGGGAATTACCCTCTGATACCATGTAGAATGGTAAAAATCTTACCTAAAGGAGAGGCGGAGACATTCTTTTATAGATGGATGAAAAGAATTACAAGTTGGAATAATCCGATGTGGGACTCGGAAATACCCTTTACCCGGAAATACAATTAACCGGGTTCAATAGTTTTCATTGATTTGGAAAAGACATATGATAAAGTTCCTGGAAAAGTTTTATAGAAAGCTTTTGAAAGAAAAGGGGTGCAGGTGGCGTATATTAAACTCATTCAAAACATGTATGAAGGGAGTTTGACTCGAGTTAGAACACCAGTGGGTGACACTACAGATTTCTCTGTCTTGATGAGACTGCATCAAGGTTCTGCTTTAAGCCCATACCTTTTCGCTTTGGTCTTAGATAAACTTACAAAACATATTTGTTTGCAGCCTGTTGCTTGCTTTGTTTCTTCTTTGTGTGTCCAAGCTAGGTACACCTAGCTTGAGGGGGAGTGTTGGACTATGTATCCCACATCGGACTTGAGGTCCGGTGTGGTCTTTATTATTTGTTATAAAAGCACCCCAAGGGCTCCTTTAGAGAAAACACCTTGGGGGTTCGGGTTTCTCCTATTTTCCCATTCTACGTGGTATCAGAGGAGGTTACATCTTAACCTAGCCCCACTCTTCTGCTCTAGGGTTTCTCTTTTTTTTTTCCATGGGGGGCGGCGGCTTCCATGGCCTACGAGCCATAGGTATTCTCCGCCGCCCCCCTGCCGGCCATCCCTTCCCGGTGCCCTTGTTCTTCCCGGCGGATCCCCCCCTCTGTCCGGCGGATCTCTTCTCCCACCCCTACGGTTGCGCTCCTTCTGTGGGAGACTCCTACGCGACGTCGGCTCCCGCATCACCCGCCGCTGCTCCCGACCTCCTGCGCAACCGCGGCTCCCGCTTCCTCCGCCGCGGCTCCAGTTCCCAGCGACCCTTCTGACTGGCCGCCTGCGGCTTTTCCCGGCGGCCCTCCTCCCGTCGTGATCTCGGCGGTTCTCCCCCCTGCCCTACGACGTCGGCCTCCTGCACCGTTCCTGCACGACGGATTTGCAGCGCCGGCCCGCCCCTCCCCGGTTCCGCCTCTGCGCGTGCGACGGCCACATCCAGGCGACCTAGTCCGACGCCCTCATCCCGGTGATCTCCCCCTGCTGCGCGCGATGGCCGACGGCCCCGACGCCCGATCCCGACGGCTCGTCCCGACCCTTGTGCAGCTCCCGGCGCGACTCCCGTCCTCCATGCGCGCAACTCTCGGGCATCCGGCGCTGCCTCCCTCTACCCAGGGCTGCCCTTTCCCGCACGCGGCTCTGTTGCTGGCAGCTTCTCTCGCACAACGGTCCGCTGCTTGCCGGTCCTCCCAGCGACGGACTCCAGGTGTCCCCTCCCTTCCTGCGCATGATGGACTCCAGCGGCTCTCCCGGCTCCCGTCACGCCTCCAGTTCCAGATCCTCCTTCGCCTTCCATCCCAGTCCCGGCGCCGCTGATCTCCCGTCGACAGCCCCCCCTGCGTTCCTCCCTACTGCAGTCCCCCCCTCATCCTTCATCTTGCGCTCCTCTTCCGGCAGTCGGTTCCAGTTTCTCTCAGCGGCTGCCTTGCTTCCAGTTTTGGATCTCTGGCACCTCCTGCGGAATCCCCGCCTCCCGGCATCTCCTGGCAGCCGCATCCCTGTCCATCGGCACGCCCTTGCGCTTCATCCACCGTGGCGCAGCACTTCGCCCGCCTCGGACCGGTCCATTTGGCGCCGCCAGACCCCGCAACAATTCTGCGGAATCCCCGCCTCCCGTCGCCGGCCCCGCAAGTGCGGCTTTCCCGGTGCTGGTGTGGATTTCCCGACGTTTCATTGACCGGCCCCACTAGTGCGGCATTCCTGGCGCTCCGTCAACCGGCCGGTCTGAGTGGTTCATCTGCTGCGTCCGCGACCTCATCCATCCATCATCCTGCGGGGGAGCTTCGATTGTGAGGGGGAGCAGCAGCCTTGCAGCTTTATCTTTTATTCTGCTTTGTCTTGTTTTGTCATCAAGCTGGACATCCAGCTTGAGGGTGAGTGTTTGCAGCCTGTTGCTTGCTTTGTTTTTTCTTTGTGTGTCCAAGCTAGGTACACCTAGCTTGAGGGGGAGTGTTGGAGTTTGTATCCCACATCGGACTTGAGGTCCGGTGTGGTCTTTATTATTTGTTATAAAAGCACCCCAAGGGCTCCTTTAGAGAGAACACCTTGGGGGTTTGGGTTTCTCCTATTTTCCCATTCTACAATATTTAAGATGAGATGCCCAATTGTGTGTTTTTTACATATAATATAGTTCTAGTTACAGAATCCAAACAGTATCAATTTAAAGTAAGCTTTGGAGAGAGACTTTAAAATTGAAAGGTTTTCGTCTTAATAGGGATAAGACAAAATATATAGAGTGACGTTTTAGCAAAAGATTGTCTCGTAATGTTATAGATGTGAGATTGGGAGACCACATTTCAAAAGTTGATCATTTACAATATTTAAACTCATTTCTGCAATTTGATAGAAATATTAATGCAAATGTCTCTCATAGGATTCAAACTGGATAGATAAAATAAAGAAAGTCTTTTGGGGTGCTTTGTGATAGTAAAATTCTTTTAAAATTGAAGGGTAGATTTTATAGGACGGTTATTAGACCTAGTATTTTATATGGTAGTGAGTGTTGGCCTTTGACGGGACATATTGAACAAAAAATAAGGGCAGTGGAAATGAAAATGTTAAGATGAACACGTGAACATACTAAGATGTATAGGATTATAAATGAATGTATTCAAAAGAAAATAGAGATTGCTCCGATTGACGAGAAGATGACTCAGACTGAATTGAGCTGGTTTAGACATGTTAGAAAAATACCTAAGGATGCAACTGTTAATAGGGTAAGCTTAATAGTTAATTCACTCACTAAAAGAGATAGATGTAAGGACTCTTAAACAAATCATTCAAGATGATCTTGTTCTAAATTGTTTTAATGAAAATATGGTCTTCAATAGTTAATTGGCGGTGTTTGATCCATAGAGCCGACGCCGTTTAAAAAGGGTTTAAGGCTTGTTTTTTGTTTTTTTGTTGTGGTTTTATCTGTCTCAAACCTTAGGTTAACACCTATCTAATCAAGCAACTCCAATTGCAACCAGAATAGATCACATTGTGCACCTGTCTAATCAAGCAACTCCAATTGAGACCAGGATAGATCACATTGTGCACCATTCGTCATTTGCTACCACTTATGCTTGGTGGCCCTCCAACGCTTCACATTTTTTATAACTCTTCGTTCATCCACCCAACTCACCTTTCAATTCATATTAAATAAATCCATAACGATCGAACTCCCGGGAACCGCTCTTTACACAAGACAAGCTCACCTCATCAACACATATACGCACCAAATGTTTGGAATCATCTACGAGGGTCTCTAATCATGTACCTCGATCCAATACCTTCAATGGATTCTCAACTCCAGCTCGATCATCATCATGACAAAAAAATATGTGGTATTAGTGTCACTAAAATATACACCGTAGTGGAGGAAACACGCATCATATATCGATCCATACCCAATGTTGCAAAATTGATATCCTCAATGGTGTGAAACTAACATGCACTATGCTCTCCAGCTTCGGGCCCTCCCACTATGCATGTATTTGGCGAGATAGTCCTGCGTCTAACCTGCTCTAGATATCATTAAAAGTGGTAATGTAAAATAGGCTTCGTGAGGCAAGACAAGCTTAACCCACGCAGGCTTGAGCCCACATGGGTTTGCCCACAAAAACCTGCATAAAATAAAAACAAAAAATTTCAAGTAGACCAGCCCCACACAAGTATCATTATTAAAAAATTAAATATATAAATTAAACTTATTTAAATGTTGTTATTAAATATATTTTTATTTTTTGTTAACTATTAGTGTATGAAATTTTTATATTTAATTTTTTTAATGATAAATAAATAAAATAAATATTTCCTGAGTTAACTAATATATTATAAAATGAATAATTTCAGCACATGAAAAAATTAAAATGCTAACCTTTCCAGGAACCTGGAAGTAATTTGGAAGATGCCGAAAGTCATAGAAAATAATCAAGAGCCCTTCCTAAAAGTTGCATCTGTGCTCGTTTCTAATGAAATTTTTATAGATGAGGATTTGAGATTGGGCTTGAATTGTGGTTAGAGGAGGATAGAATTTTGAATTTCGCATTGTTGTCACACGCTTCCACATTGAAGGTGGTTCTGGGTTGAAGTTGAACAACATTAGTGTGCACTGATGTACAAGAAAAAATATGAACATTATTTCAAATTTTCAGTAGTTATCGTATCTTTGTCTATGATTAAGGGCACAAAGATGTTCCGATATTGACACTGCGGTAACAAAATGTATGGATATAGAGAAATCAAGAGCCATGACAGGACTTAGCAACTTTGCACACCTAATTTTCATTGAAACCATAAACAGCCTATAACACTGAGCAAATTCGGATTATAATAACATCCATACTGGCGTGAAAAGAAAGAAAATGTATTTCTGAGCAACCCATGCTTGAATGGAAAAAAAAATCCACCTTATTTGAATAATTGATGCATCAAAAAAAGCGAAAACAGCAAATAAACGCACAAAACCACATAATAGCCATCAATTGTTAGACATACAGAAAAAAACAGGTGACAAATGGAGAAGTAGTAAAGGTATGAGGGGCGGGGTGGGCAATGCTCACCCAGTGAGTGCTGTGGAACTGGGATGGAGAATAAGTGAGGCCTGTTGAGTGGGAAGGGAAAAAATACTGTTGACGGTGAGGGAGAGAGACGCCATGCTCGCTCGCTCACTCACCTTTGGATGGGGGCCTCTCCCGCACGGGAGAGGATCACGATCCCACTCATTCACAGCCGGTGAACTCGAAATACTTACCTCCGGGCCGCCCGGAACAAAATATGCGGGGCCCACCTCTGTCCATTGCGACCATTTAGAATCACTACCTTCATCCCATGCCACGATTTATCCCAAATTAACATGAAGATGGGTGTCGTGTCTAATTAATTTTATGATCATTCGATCAGTTATGGAATTTGAAAATAGGATTTGAAAATAAAATCGGATAGCCAGTGGAAAAATATTGGAGGTCTAATCCCTCGGTGAATGCTTCGAGTTCGTAAACCTTTCGATGAATTCGTCACCAAATACCTTGGTGAATCTTTCGATGAACCCCTCAGCGAATTCCTCGGCGAACCCCTCGGTGAATCCCTCAGTGAACCACTCATCGAATCTCTCAGCCAACCTTTCGGTGAACCCCTTTGTGAACCCCTCAGCAAATCCCTCAGTGAACCATTCGGCGTACCTTTTCGGTGACGACTGTCAAAACAATTCAGTCTTAGTTTTCTACCGATAACAATGGAAAATGACAAGTGCTTTATGTGATTTCTGTTTGTCTATTTCTTTATAAATTATTAGAGTGGCTGGGATAGAGTCGTATTTGGTTGTTTGTTTATAAGTTTTTAGAGCTACAGCGATACAAAGATTAATATTGTCTCAGTTCGTATTTGTGTATATGGGTAATTGGAACACTCTGAATGTGATGATTTGATTTTTTTTCTACTGGGATGTTCAACTAGCAATTTTCAGTTGAAGTTTCTTTTGTTTTCCAGTAATTGCAAGAATGAATTTCAACCGGCAATTTTCATTGTCATCCAATTGATTTGTTGTGTGAATTTCCACTTCCATTTTTTAGTGTCAATTCTCACTGGCAACTTTCATTTACAGTGGTAATTATCCTTTAGTATTTGACATTGATTTATTCGAATTGATTTAATGAACCGACAACTTGTATTGGGATTTTCCAATTGGTTGGAATTAATAAATTTTTTTAAGGGACTGATGTCCTTTTGACTATTTGAAAAAGTGGAAATTATTGGTTGACATTTCTAGAGTGATTTTGCATTGGGAATTTTCAGTGTCATTTGTTTTCCAATAGGAATGTTTCTTACAATATATATATTTGGAGTTTCCACCGGAAATTTCCAATGGGAATTTTTACTATGAATTTCCAAGTGGTATTTGCACTACGAATTTCCATTGGCAACTTCCAGTGACAATTTGGATTTCATACAATAGAACTGGTTTGCATTATCAATTGATTCAAAGTGTAAATTTTATCTGGCAATTTGCGGTTCGAATTAGAAGCTGAATACAATTGAAATTTCCTCTGACAGTTTCCCATATGGATTGTCAATGGAAATTGCATAATAGGTATTCCTATTGAGAATTTATATTCACTGATAATTGGTGTTGAGAATTGGCAGTGAGAATTATGACTGAGGATTTCCAATTGGAATTTCCCATTGGCCATTCCCAGTGGAAATTTCAACTAGACATCCCAACTCGGAATTTGTATGCACCAGTAATTTCCATTTTATATTTCAACTGGGAATTCCCATTGGAATTTCAAATTGATTACAACTAGAAATTTCCATTGACAATTTTCAAACGATTCCAAAAAAACATATTTGTAATTTTGAATTGATTGGTTGTCATCTGTCAACTTCCAATTGAAGCTTTCAATTCACTATAACTGGAAATTTCAACACGGGAAACTTCCAAAGGAGATTTCCTAGTTGAAATTACCACTGTTAATCCCTACTGGAAACTCCAAAGTGAAAAGTCCCACTGGAAATTTCATAGTGTCTATTCCCAGTGGAAATTCGAGTGGAAAGTTCTGAGAGGAATTCCCATTGGAAATTCCCAGTTAAATTCAATTATAAATTCTAATTAGTAAATAATTATTTTGAATCAATTGAAATTTTCCACCGAGAAGGCTCAGTGTAAAATCCCAGTGGAAAGCCCCACTAGTAATTCTTAGTGGAAATTCCCAGTGGAAATTATGAGTGTAAAATCTTAGTGTAATTCCCAATGGAAATTCCCAATGAAATTCAATTATAATTTTCCACTACAGAACAATTTATAATTGAATCGGTTGAAAATTTCCACTGAGAATTCCCAATGGAAATTCCGCATGGAAATCCCACTGAAAATTCCCATTGGAAACCCTCCTAGAAATTACTAGTGGAAATCTCATTGGAAATTCCCAGTGGAAATACCCAGTGAAAAGTCTCATTGGAAAGTCCCTGTGGAGAGTCCTAGTGGAAATTCCCAGTGTATATTCCTAGTGAAATTCAATTACAATTTCCAACTACATAACAATTTATAGAATCGGTTGATAATTTCCTCTGAGAATGCCGAGTGGAAATTCTCTGTGGAGTTCAATTATTATTTTCAACTACATAACAATTTTTTTGAAAAAATTGAAAATTTACACTATGAATTTCCACTCAGAAATTCCAGTGGGATTTCCACTGGGAATTTCTACTGGGCATTCTCGGTGTAAATTTTCAACTCAATTATAATTTCCAACTATATAACAATTTTTTTGAACTAATTGAAAATTTATACTGGGAATTTCCACTGGGCATTCTCACTGTAAAATTTCAACTAAATTATAATTTCCAACTACATAAAAAAAATTTAAACCAATTGAAAATTTACACTGGGAATTTCCACTGGGCATTCTCAGTGTAAATTTTCAACTCAATTATAATTTCCAACTACATAATAATTTTTTTTAACCAATTGAAAATTTACACTGGGAATTTCCACTGGGATTTCCACTAGGAATTTCCCTTGGGCATTCTCAATGTAAATTTTCAACTCAATTATAATTTCCAACCACATAATAATTTTTTGAACCAATTGAAAATTTCCACCAAGGACTTCCACTGGGGATTTACATTTAGATTTCCAGTGTAAATTTTCAATGGATTCTATATATTTTTTGGTAGTTGTAAATTATAATTGAAATCCACTGGGAATTTTCATTGAGACTTTCTGCTATGAATTTCCACTAGGACTTTCCGATGGGAATTTTTGCTGGGACTTTCCACTAGGAATTTTCATTGGGAATTTCTAGTGGGATTTCCAATGGAAATTTCTAGTGGGAGTTTCCACTGGGATTTTTCAGTCGGATTTCCATAGGGAATTTCCACTGGTCCATTTATTTAAAAGTATCAATTCAGAGTCATATGGCGTTTTTCTAGTTGGAATTTCCACCAAGATTTTCTTATTTTTGCTTCTTTTCCTTATGTTATCATTCAAATAAAAGATGCTAATTCGTTACAGATACTTTTTTATGACAGAAGAAACCTCTACATCAACTACCGACCATTGTAGGTATTTGATGATAGGGTTGTGTAAAATATTTCATGATATTAGGCCAAATATTACTGAGAATCACATCAAATTTCTTCAAAGGACACTATTTTGGCATTTTTTTAAAGTGTTTCTCGATAAAATAGTGTCATTCGATAGTTGTAAAAAAACTGATGGATCTGTTTTATTTTTACTACATAGGTACAACATCAATTTAAAAATGTATGACATAAAAGGAATGTTGATGGGGTTAACAACTATCAACATCAATCATATATTTGTCATTGAGGATGGTGACATACCTTTGTCAACTGCCTATACATTACGACCAAATAGTTTCAAACTATTTAGGAGTAGGTTAACCCATGTTGGATGGATATTATCACAGGGTGTGTTAGGGAGATCCATTATTAAAACTGTTGAAGCCAATGGAGAGCAAGATTTCTCTGATGTGGCATGTTTGCTTTTCTTGCTTTTCCTTTTTGCATGCATGACATTATTTTTTCCTACATTTGGTTCCTATGTGGGTTGGAATTTCATCACATATTTTGAAGACATCACAAAAGTGAATTGCTATTATTGGGATACTAGTATTCATGACCAACTGATTACATTGGTATAAAAAAGTTACACCTCTCCTTTAAAATTTGTAGGTTCGATTATCAGTTTATTGATAAGGACTTAAAATTTATTTAACTATGATTATTTTTTCTAAGTTAGTTGAGTTATTCCTAACAATATTAGATGTTATAGTATCGGTATGCTGAGAATTTTGGGAATGTGACACCAAAAAGAGAGGGCGAACCATTATTTTTTAGGTGGAGTTTGCAAGATGTTGATGCTGCTCTACAAGAAAGTACTAAGGTACTATTACTAAAATATAATTCTGAACTGTCCTTTATTTTAAAATTAATTTCTAACGTCTGCAATTATGTTTCCACTATTCCATATAGACTCCAAGCATGCAAAGACATAGCTATAGCCTACAATCAAGTCATTTTGATTTTAAACAACTTGTTCAACTAATTATTGATGAAAAAAACCTCTATTTAGCATCAAAGGATGGGAGACAATACTTTTAAATGAGGAGATTGAGGGTTGCTACATGAAGTATTCCAAAATTAATAAAAATTTCAAGAGAATAAAGTAACAATTAAAATTGAATAATGTAAAATTATGATTTTGAGAGAAAGACTGAAGATTAAGGAAAAGGGAGAGATGAAAGTAGTTTCTGGTGAGGAGAAAGGCAGTGTTTTAGAGGATATTGGGATTCAAGAAATTTTAAAAGAAAAAAATATAGCTTCAGCCACTACTGTTGAGGGTAGAACACATTAAATTCATGGAGATGACATGATGGAAAGTAGTAATATAGAGGCAAGTGAGGGAGAGGAAGATGTCAATGAAAAATTAAGTATGGAAGAACCAAAAGGTCCTGAGTAGTAAAGTGCAACCGTTTTTGCCTCAAAGAAACAAATGTCATTAATTATAGGTGTGAAGAGTAGGGTGAGAAAATCAAAGATTCAATCTCCTTATATATATATATATATATCTAGAGGTGAATGTGGATAAGAGACTCTTGATGCCTCAAAATTTTCCCCAATTAATTCCTAGGTGGGTGAAGAAATAGACTATAGTGACGAAACATGATACAAGACTGATACAAATGTTGCTTGATGCTGATGGGGAGAGGTAGTTTTACTAAATTTATGTAGTTAGAATATATTCTAATATATTTTACTCTATTGAAAATAAAAATGACCTTACATGACAATAATAGCTTAGTCTGAGAATCTACTGACAAATCATATCATATCAATTTGAAGAACATTACTGATTTGTTAAACAAGAGGTCACTAGTAAAAAATGTATTTTTCACATCACCTTTTCCATGTAATTTATTTGTAACTGCCCTGACAAAGTCATCTGTGTTGATTTATCATGTCGGTTATTAGATAACCGACGTGAAAAAACAAGTAGCTCTCTTTATCACATCAGTTATTATTTAAACTATGTGAAAAACATGTAACACACTTTATCATGTTGGTTATTATATAACTAACGTGATAAAGAAAATCTCATTGCTTTATAACATCGATTATTTTATAATCAACATTTTAAAACCAATTTTCGTGTCATTTATTATATAACAGACATGAAAAATCAATAAAAATTACTTTATAACATCAGTTATATAATAACTGATGTTATAAACCGTTTAAAATTTTATGAATTTCCGCTTTGATCCATTTTTGTGTTATTCGATCTCGTGAAAGCAAACTCGTCTCTCTCGCATGCAGAAGCCCCAACCTCATTTCTTCAATCCAATGGCTTGCAATCTCAGTTTTCCATCATTAAATGTCCTCACATTTCATTGACTCATTGTTTGCATTCGATCTGCTCGTCTCTCAACTCTCAAATAAGCCTCACAAATCGATTTTTTCTTTTGGTCATTCAAAGTCGCGGACTCCCTAACTCTCATTTTTTTCAATTACATTTACTTACATCTCGTATTACCATCTTTATATACTCTCGGGTTTTGTTGGCCTCAGCATTGCACATTCATATATAGATATAATCATCTCAAATCTCGGATTACCATCTTCATATACCTTAGTTATCCATTGATTTAAGTGAAAAGGTGTGGATTTAATTACATTTTAATGTTATATGTTAGATCATAAATTTTAACATTATATCTTAATGTTCTGGTGTTTCTACTGTTTGGAAGATCATTTTCACCGAATTGTTTGACAGATGTTTATTGAACTATGATATAGCATTAAATCAAACTTTCATGTAGAAAACCTTATTTTTGGTTTAGTGTAATGTATTTTTTTCAATCCCTTATCTAATTGTATTAATTTTCACCTTAAATGTGTATTGTTAAGAAATATTACAGATCCCTTTTATCGGTTGCCTCATATAACCATGCCTAACATGGTTTCATGTATACTCTTGTATTTATTTTTATTTATATGTCACATATAGACTGAATGATTTTCCTCAACATAGTATCATATAAATGTAAGGATTTATGATGTATTATATAATGATAGATGTGTCCCATTAATCATCTTACTTGTGGACTAATAGACAACATAGAACCACTTGGGAGAAAATGTTAGTGACTAATCATACGTCATATATTTAGTGGAAAATTAGGTTGTCTACATTATTTTTGTATAATTAATTTTATATATGAATGTCCATGATTTATTAAATAAGAATTCATAAACTAATCATAATTCTACTAAAACCCTTATTATATGTTATATAATTAATTAGAGTCACTTTGATATTTGTCTATGTTTTGATTAGTGGTTTACATCCTATTTATCAATTATATTTAAACTTATATTCGATTATTGTATAGAATTTATAATAATACTTTTCAAATATGTGTAAATATTTTTAAAAAAATTTCAACTTTATGTTACTTTCAAAGTATGACATCGTTGATATAAATTTAAACCTGGTTTGACTTGAATTATTTATTCACACTTTTATCACAACTATATTATTTTAACAAGATATTTATTTTTGATACTTGTTATAGATAATAATGAGTCGAAGTTAGATTATGACACTTCAAATAAGTGATGAATATGAGGAATGTGTTGATGCTTTTTTAGAATTTTCTAAACAAAATGTTCTAAACAATTAAATGTTTTTTGTCCATGCATGAAATGTTTAAATATGAAGAATCTAAAAAGTAGAGAGATAGAAGATCATTTAATTTGTCATGATTTTAATTCGAGTTACAGTCCTTGGATTTGGCATGGTGAAATTGGGTAGAATATCAGATCTAATGATGATGATGCCTTGTAAGATGATAACTCTAATGAAATTAATGAAATGATTTGTGATATTGAAGCATATGAAATTGATAAATAACCAACAATTGATAATTTATATGGTGATGTTAAAAACCATTGTATCTGGGTTATACAGAATTTATAGTTTTATCATCAATGTTAAGATTGATTAACTTGAAGGTGAAACTTAGTTGGAGTGATAATAATTTTACTGATTTGCTACAATTGTTGAAAGATATTCTTCCTAAAGACAATGATCTTCTTGGTTCACATTATAAAGTGAAGAAAATACTATACCCGATGGGATTAGGTTACAAAAAAATACATGTATGTCCAAATGATTGTGTGCTATATAGGAAGGAATATGAATTTGTGTCAAAGTGTCCTAAATGTGGGATGTCAAAAAATAAGTTGAAAGAAAAATTACATACTGATTTAACAGTTACAAAGAACCCTTCCAAGACATTTTAGTATCTTCCTATAATTCCTCATTTGAAACATTTATTTGTAAATTCACATGATGTAAAAAGGTTAAGATGGAATGCAGATGAGTGGATATGTGATGGAAAAATAAGGCATCCAGCTGATTGTCCATAGGAAGTTTACCCTCTGATACCAAATGTTGGTCAGGGTGGAAACTCAAGAGGAGGGTGAATTGAGTTCCTACTTAAAATTTCTGTTACAAACTTTATGATAAAAAACCCTCAATTTGAGACAACCCGGTTAATTAGGGCAGTAGGGATATAAATGTTCAATTGGTCAACAAGTTTCTCAAAGGTTGATTAGTCCTCAGTTGAATCAGTGCAAAACACTTATCCAACTTTTGAAACAAGTTTACTAAATTAAACACATATACATACTAACCAAAACTAACCATCAGAGTTAATGTAAAACAATTTTCTGTTTTTGAAATTATAAGCAGCGAAAAATAGAAAAATAGAATATTACAAAGTACAGTACATGACAAGAGGTTCATTCTTAAGCTGATACTTAATCCTCTCCACTTGGTGATCACCTTCCACCAAGTAGTTTATATAAACTATAAATTTGATACACAACTTTTATCGGGCTTTATAATAGTTTTCACAAACTGTCCAGGGCTCACACCCTATACCAGAGTCCATGGGAAAAACATAAAATCGGGCCACACACAGCCTCTTCCATAGTCACATGTGGGAAACAAAAGTGTAAGTAATGTTTGGTGTGAGTATTTTCAATATCCTTCAGTTTAAGCATAGAAGACAGTGTGTGTGTAATAGACAAACACACACTGCTCAGAAGTGTAAGAAAAAGAACACAATAGAGCTAATATTATGAGGATTGAATTTAGAAGGATCTATGTGTTTTCAGTTCATCTCTAGACTACCTAGAGTGAATAAATTTCAGTTCGAGTCCTTCTCTACAAGCTGTCTCCAAAACAGAGTGTCGAAACTCTAGGTTTTAGCTTCCAAGTACTGAAGTGTTCTGCTTCTTGATTTGAAAAATATTCGATAAAGCACAGAAGGCAGTCTTGAATTTGTTCTCCCAAATGATCTTTGTAAATATCTTAGGTTCACAGAGTAGGTGATGGTGTTCTCCTTATTCTATAGATCTGTCTTGTAATGTCTTTCTCTCAGTATATTCTATTTTTTCTCGTACTTCTATTCTATTTTATATTCTTGAAGTCCGATAGTAGGAATGATCAAACCACATGCGGTCTTCCTCGTACCTCGTATTGTCTTCAGATACAGTCTCCAGATATGTCTACAATAAGCATTAATTAATGTCATTAGCATTAAATTTACCAAATATGACCGTTAGAATAATCTCAAGAAGATTGAAAAAGTGTAGAGTATAAGGGTATAGGTATCGGTAGACTTCATCGGTAAGCTTCATCGGTAGGCTTCATAACAGCAAGCTTATTAGCGGTAGCCTTGCAATGGTAGGCTTATTAGTGGTAGATGTATGAATTCCAAAGGTTCTTCCAACAATAACCTTTTAGCGGTGACTTTGTACTAGTAACCTCTAGCGGTAACCTTTATCGGTAACCTCTATCGGAAAACTCTACCGGTAACCTCTATCGGTAACCTCTATCGGTAACCTCTATCAGTAACCTCTTACTTAGAAAATTTTACACTGTAAACTATTAGAACCGAGCATGCAGTGGAATTCCCAAACAGGTGGGTTTTTAAAAAATTTCCACTGAAGATTGACATAAACTTTTCGACGTTGGTGAAGAGCATCTCGGTCAAAGCCGAGGATCTCACGTGAAGGGTTTTAAGCACAAAAATAAATCGTAAAAATACATGGTTTAATTATGAAGTCGCACACAACGTCTGCTCATCGTTGGCGATCACTGCTCAAAGAATACGAAGTTTAATTCCTCTAGATCATCCACACACACTTCAAGGAATCTGTGGGAGCGTCTTTCATCGTAATCTGGGTGCTTGCGCATAATTGCGACGACACATTCGACGCTCCAAAGATCACTACACCGCTTCACTAGCAATGTTTGAGAGAGTGATTGATCCATGCTTCTTGGATCCAGAGAATCTCTCTCTAGATTATGGGAGATAGGAGAGGAGAGAGAATCTCCATGAATAACACTTGGCAAAAGATCCTCCTCTTCTATTTATAGTGGTTAATTAAAATACCCGGTATCGCCTCGCCGACCCCAAATACTCAACGCACTATCAACAACATTTTATGACTACTAAACTGAGTCATAAATATTATTATCATTTCACTTGTAATATATTAAAATATATTACATGATAATAATTGAGTCATTAACTTGACTCGTCGCTCCCATGAATATTAATTGAACCTTGAATAATTTAATATTCATCAATTAATATTTTTCATGTATTTACTTAAAACTCGTAAATACATTTAATAAATAAATTCAATACTCATTATTCTAAACTCAAATAATATGAATTTATTTATTACATTAGTGATCATTTTTATTTGGAAAAATCTAGGAACCTAGTGGTGGGTCCCACTATGTCTAAAACTCATATTCAATTGAATAGGGCAAATTCTTGAATACGCTATTGTGTGTGACCCTGAAGACCCTTATCTCGATAGTAGTGAATAGTATTCACAGACCAAGAGTGGGATCTAGCAACCCACCATGGCCCCTGAAGAGATAAGTATTGTCACAACAGCGACAACCAACCTACGAACACGCACTGTGTAATATAATCTATTTGTCTGTCATATCTCATAAAGCAAGACGTACTCACGTGTCATCGCCCTTTTCTTGCTTTATAATTTGTTGATTTAACTGGATAAATTTAACCTTAATTGCCATGGCCACAGTCTTATAAAGGTATTGTCATCCATATTAACATGGCCTGAGATATATTACTTCCATAACTCAGAAGCGAAAAATCCTTTCTTAACCATTCAACCAATGCCATGCCACCAATGACGCACCCAACACAAACTACCTCACCACGACTTCATTTCCATGGTTTTCGTCTTGCATAAAAGTATGCAATAAAATGACATACATTTTTAATGATCTCAAGTCAAGAGACCATTACACATGATCGTATATAGGAACAACCAATGACACCCAAAACATGTGGTGTTCCTATTGGCGGGTCAGTCCTCATGATCTCACTACTAGAGATCACCAAGTGCGAACTTCATGAGAAGAAGTATCAATGCTTATGATCCCCCAACACCTGATAGTCAAACATCTACTGTGTCCAATCAGTGATACATATCTAGGCCATAGAACATATATTAAAGATTAATGTCATAGTATCTATAGGTTCCCATTATAGCCTAGGATCTGCTATAACCTTTCGATATGAAAATTAATATATGGACATTACCATTTCAATAGTGGACGCTGAAAATTCTACATTTTAATGGTAAGAAGGCATCATGTATAGATAACTATATACATGATATGATAATCAAAAGCATTGAATATTTGGGTCTAGGGAACCCACTATTTCAACATAAACTTGATCAAGAAATCAGTGAGATTAAAAATACATAATTGTTACATGATAAAAACTATAAAAACTAATGAAACATGATTTTCATATAAATGAAACATGATTTGGGATTATCAAAATAGGTGAGTCCAACAATATCCCCCTTTTTGATAATCACAAATTATGTCAGTGAAATTTAGATTTAAGTATTATTGAAGCAGGGTTAAGCACATTTGTTAATCTCTTCAGTGAACCACATTTATGATTGAAAACATATAAGAGCATAAATATATAGAAATTTCATATATTCAAGTGTCATAATCTGAAGCATTACCCCCCTTTATGATTAGAAAAAAGAAAATAAGACAAAAAGATACAGAAGTAGATTTTTGTATTAATGAGACAAGAGTAAAATATACAAAAATATAGATTACAGTGATCCCTATAAAATAAGATATCCCACATTCAATCCACATCAGAGATGTTTAAGGGATCTTTGTCTATGGGAGATGAGGAGGCAGGATCAGAAGATGGAGGTACAACCCTAGGGATAGTAGTAAGAAAGGTAGGAGGAGCTGATATAGAAGCATCAGTAGACCAATAATGAGTAGATATATGAGAAATCATAGGATTCAAGCTTCTGACGGCCTATGCAGAAGTCATCAAAGGGGAAGCACTGGTAGATCCTGATGCAGCTGAGGAAGAAGGCAATGCTGGAGGGACAATAATGGGAGTACAATCCACATGGAGAAATGTCAAAATGAGATTCCTGAAATCCATAATGATACTTCCTTCTCTTTCCATAGCTGAGATGAAATCATCCTTATTCTCTATGAACTTTTCTAATGCATGTGTCAACTCTCTAAGCCTGCTAACTTGATCCTTAAAAGCCTAAGTGATAGGTGGGATCCTCAAGTTCTCCAATAACAGCTTGATGTGACCATCCATCCGATTCTTAGTGTAAACCCATTTATAATAGAAGTCAACCTACTCTGTGATGGCATTATGATCTTGGGAAGCCTCCCTCAAGTAATATCCTACAAGCTTATGAATGTATCTGGTAGTGGAAATGACTTGAGTCATAAACTGAGGGTCTGAGGTACTTGCACCAGAGAGATTCTCCAATTCTTCTCTAACAACTTATCTGAAAACTTCTAGATCAACAGGAGGAGAGGCTTATGAGGAAGAAGATGCACACAGAGGTGCCATGGTGAAAGCTACTATCTCTTTAAAAGACTTGGTCAATCCACTGATCAACCTCTTCACATCATCATCCTGACCACTCACATGTGTCTCCATAGACTTTTTAAAGTCCTCAAACATAGTGACCATATGCTGAACAACACTCTTAACACACTTAAGGTATTTTTACACTTGAGTTCTTGAATCCATATATGAGTCTAAACTCAAAATTGACTATTTAACAGACTCCACAGATTTTTACAAGGTTCTGACTTGATTCTGGCATTCCTTCACTTCATGTAGCAAGTTGGAGTGAAAGGTAGAGATTATTCTTTCCAAGGCAGATGCCACAAGATCTTGATTGAGATCCATTTTTCTCTCAATCCCAATGGATATCACATAAAATTGTCTCTTAAAATCTAATTTTAATGACTCTAAGTCATACTTTTTAACACAATCCTGAGGTAGAAGAACCATCGGTTGCACTATAGTGATCTCTGAAATAGAATGAACTGGAGGTCTTCTGTTAGGTTTGTCATCTTTAGAATATTCATAGTCTAAGCCCAATACAACGATTCTAGGGTCTTCTAACCAATCTTCTATTTCATGAGA
Source organism: Viscum album (assembly GCA_963277665.1). NCBI lineage: Eukaryota > Viridiplantae > Streptophyta > Magnoliopsida > Santalales > Viscaceae > Viscum > Viscum album. Next base: position 1,662,146,140 of record OY728143.1, on the reverse strand, counting down.
AACAAAAATTGAACTTGTGGCAATAGGTTCCTCCCCCTCACTTGGAGCATCCTCCTGGACAACTGAATTCTCCTCTGTCAGTCTTCCTTGATCAACTGAACCAGCAGGAGAGTCTAAACCTACTTCTTCTACAGAATATTCAACCACTTTCATTGCAATTCCATCTTCAAACAATTCAACATCCTCTTCCTCTTCACTCTTAACCATTACTGTTTGTCCTATAAAAGGACTAAGACTTAGGCATTCTTCTTCACTTTCATCAACAACTGTCTCAAAATCCTCACGATAAACCTTGGTGATATGATAATGAATACCACATTTTATCTTGTATCCAAATTTACATGTTATGATTCATGTTCTTTCTATTATGATATGCCTCATGTTTATATTATCACACCTTATTGATATGTCTCTTTGTCACATGATAAGTATCTCCCTTGATTATTTCCTTGATGAGCTTTATGCTTACCACTTTATTTGATGTATGTCCTAAGGATATGAGATGTAGTAAAAGTAACTTAAGATAAACCTATGAAGATGTTTTCAATTGGATTATAAGAATTTTTATGTTTATGTCTTTCTTTTGTATTATGCTCATATTTCCAAGACACTAAACCCCAAAAGATCCTCGGTATTGTTATATGTTGTATTATGTATTGAAACATTTATATAATAAAAATGTGGGTTTCCATAATATGTAAATACAAATATACATACATACATGAATATATACAAACACACACACACACATATGCATACATGAAAATATAAATATCTATAAGTATATTTTAATACAATTACATACATACATATATATATTATTATATTTAAAATTTCCCTAGATAATATCAAATGTAAAATTCACACTAGATATATCTAGTGTAAATTTTGTTGTAACATCCCATTTCGAGCCACCAGGCCTGATATGGGGTTCCACATGACCGTATGATTGCCTCCCTGAACACAAGAGGCTACTAACTAGTAGCAAGGGTCTAAGTCTACTAGTGGGGAGACTATACCCTTAGTATCACGTAATATGAAAAATAATAAATAACAAACAATATAATAAATAATCTAAGTAACACGTGGAAACTAAAATATGACATACATGTCTTGAAATAAATAAACAAAACTAATAAAGGATCCAAGGTATGATGTAAATCCAATAAATAAATGCAGCAGTAAACATCCCGCTCAAACTTCATCCAACAATGTTTGCATCCTTCTACTCCACCTGCTCAACCGTCCACCACAGGGACCTTGCCTTTCATTGAATCCCTAAGTATGAAATCTACAAGCACCCTAAATTGTTGGAGTATGGTGTGAGTACATGACTTAATAGAAAATCACCAACAACCTTTAACATTAGTGCATAAGATATACAAGTGCATTCCTTGAATGTAAGCAGGGTACAAATATAAATAAAAATACATCACACAATTCAAAAACATATGTTGGGTCCTCATATACCATCTTTACCTTCTTCGGCACTATGTCGGAAGATACGTCGTGAGCATATGTTGGGTCCTCAGAGATTGGCTCTAATTGCTTCGACACCATACCAGAAGAAACCTTGATGGCTATCTTGGCACATACCCCCTTTAGGATAGTCCCAAAAACAACTAAAACATCCCACTAGATGGAATATCTCAGGTAAATACCGACCTCATGCCTGACACATCTGTCTCAAGGAATGGCCTCATAGGCCCCACCCCAATCTTATCTATAGAAGATATAAGAACCTCACATACGATACGTGATACAAATGAAAAATCAAACATCATATCAAGTATTAGAGTATCATCATCAAAACAATTCATATGCAAGAAAAACAAGAACAGGTCAAGGACACACACACACACACACCTCATGTGGTGAAGCATTAGATGAGTTTATTAGGACTACATATGCACGTTAACAATCTTTCCAATAACCACTAATATAGAACCCATGATAAACAACACCACCCTTTATCAGCACTATCTAGAAACACCACACCAAAGCAATATTTTATCAGTGGTTTTCAAAAACCACCACTAAATTGTGTGTCACTAATCATTGAGTGGTGGTTTTCAAAAACGTTGTGGAACGATTTAACTGTAATTTTTTAAAAACTGATAGAATCATTTAATGACGGTTTAAACCGCCGTTAAATCATTTCACGACAATTATTATTATTTATTTATTATTTATAATTTATTTATTCATTTATTATTATTTAGTATTTACATGCACAATTCATGCATGCATATTCCATATATACCATGAAATAATTTAGCATATCTTTGTGTTGGGTGAGATTTGAACCCTTTACCACTTAGTTATTCAGCAAAGGCTTTACCACTCTAGCAAAATTTTCACGTGGCGAGTAAATAGAATTTAATATACTTATATCTATAGAAAATAATAATGACATTAAATAATAACAAGTAATAAAAAATAAAAAATAAAAAATACATAAAAATAAACACAAACTGAATAGTTAATAATTAATAAATAACAACAAAATGGTTAATAAATAACTAACAAATGATTAATAAATAAATAAATAAATAATATGATAATAAATAGTAAATATTTAATATTTGATAATTAATAATAAATGATAATTATTAAGTAATAAATTATAAATTATAAATTATTAATAAATAAATAATAAATACCCAGATGGTGTGAACCATGGGTTATAGCCCATGATCCTAAAATTTATTGAAAATAAAACAAACACAAATCACAAGGAGAGAAGGCATGTAAAAAAACAATGATAGACCACTGCCATAAAGAGAAAAGAAAATAGATGCCCAAGAAACAAGGGAAGATTAATCATCTATTAGAATGAGATCGGCCACCGCCCCTACCTCTCGGATGACGACCCCTCTTACAGGTTTTGGGATTTTTCCATGTATTATCCTCATCATCTTGAGAATCAATGTTATCATCCAGCGAGGTGGGATCATCAAGTTTCCAAGGATCCTATTATCTATCCAAACAAAACCCTCCAATAATACCTTCATATTAGGATTGATCCTTACATTTACAGTCTTAGTACTTGAGGATTGTCCTTCAATTCCATGAGCATTTCCAAATTCATCAAGGAAAAAATCCTGATATTGGATCTATTTAAAATTTAAAGTATATTAGAGACACTATTTTTACTAGGAGGTGAGTGCTCCCTTACCTTTGATTGGTCCATCTTGGCCTGTTGACTGAGCATGGGTTCTATAACACTACCAAAAGCCACCTCCATGCTCATTGATACAAGGGACACTTCCTTGGAAACAACATCTCCTACACCACCAAAAAATGTCTATTAGAGTCCCTCATAAACCTACACTATTGTGACCACCACATGGACCTTTTTCTTCATAGGGATATTGGTTACAATAGCCTTTCCCTGATCCTCCATCCCCTTAGTAGCAACAACACTCCTAACAGTCTTCCATTGAGTAGTGGGAAGTGTTGGAATAATCATGTTGACATCAGGAAAATTAGGATTTTTATAAGATATAACCATAACCCACATAGATATAAACTACCCATAATTAGACTTTTCCCTATGAAATCTTGCATCTTTACCCTTAGTGAGGGAAAATTGCTTGTCTTTTCCTTCACTACTACTAGACTTAAGGTACCAGTCTTCCTGGTAATCAACCTTATCCATTTCAGGCTCATTTTTAGAGGACCAAGAATCATGAGGAGAATTTTAATGCTCGTTAAAATTCATGGAAAAATAAATCCCATCAATGAACCCAATAGTGGGTTGAGAAGATTCCTTGGGATCGCTTTTTTGGATCCCAGTCTTTCACCACATCCTTTAAACCATGGATAGTAGTAACTTGTTCCTTGTATGCAAAAGTTGATGCTAAATCTAAGGTTTCTTTATGAGGCCCACAATCAAGAGGTGATCCCTTCCCAAGATCCTTCTATAGCACTAAATCAGTAACATCAAATTGGTCCACTCCATCCTGCTCATCTCTCGAGGGTTAAGTAACACCACCCTTCACTTTAGAGTCAATGTTTCTCACAAAACTAATGGCATTGTGGACTTTAAGCCCATAAGGAGTGAAAAAAACCTCTTTCAAAAGCTATAAAATGAGCATCCCTTCATCCCACAGGAGTTACAAACAATCCTTATTTTATATCTATCAAATGTGTGTCCAATATTGTGGAAGCCTATGAAAAAATCAGGCACTTTTTCATAATCAATATCCAGATCAAACCTAAATTCATCAATAGAAAGCACAAATATTTTAATAAAATGAGTGGAGAGGTTAAAATACATGAGAAAACAAGAAAAGTGTCCATATATTTCCCTTTCAATCTCCTTGTTCATCTTAATCAGAACACCAATAGCTAAATAAATCTCTCATAAAATCTATAGGTTCCAGAGGAACTAGATCAGGCCATGAATTCATAACCAAATATGGGTAAGTGAGTTCTTCACATTTAGCGGGTTAAAGGTAGGATCCAAACCTTGTATCCTAAGAAATATGGGATTCAGGTTCACAAGTCTAAACCCCCATACCATATATTTTATAGTTGTATCAGAAATACTATATGAAAGAAGACCTTCCCTAATGATGTGATTTTCCAACCATCAAAACCCTAGATCTCAAGAAGCTTTTTCTTAAGCTCAAATAAAATCCATCGATTATATTTATATTTAAAAGATAAATGGGAAATTATAGAATGCTTACATTCCTTTACCTTATCTATAATAATTCCTTGGATGACTTCCACAAAAGCAGTTTCTCCCTTATTCATGATTTTTTGGGATGGGAATTTAAGGTTCTCATGGATCCATTCAAAGGTTCAATGATTTTTTTGCAGATGCCTCATCATGTAAGGCCCCTGAATAAAATTTAGGGGATATCTAGATAGCATGTATCCGAGTGGTATTGGCTCCTACTTGGCATCCAAAAGACTCAGGTTCAATACCAGAAAAGAGGTGGATCTTTGGGTTACTTTAGCAGTTACTGTAGCAGCAAAAATATTCACCTAATTTGGGCCTTCGGACCACAGAATTGGGCCTTTAGGACACCATTGGACTTTATGCTACAAGGACTTTGGGCCACCACTAAGCAGCAAGTGACGCGAAGTGACTAGTTGATTGGTGTAACACATCAGGTAGGCAATGCAGCTTGGTTTCAGGCATCACAGTTGGGTGGGAATCTCAAAAGAGTGATAGGTGCATTGAAATATATCAAATGAATCTCGAACCTCTTGGAAAAGAGGTGTGTTATTCCACAATATTGCAAAGGACAACACAACATGATAGTTCTTGGTAGAAGGGGTGACACATTGTGTGAATGGTGATGACCAGATAGATGAAGTGATGCATTTTGGCAGATAGTGTGGCATGGAGACTTTCACATGTTGTTGGGTGGGCAGCTGTGCTGACACCTATCATCTGGCTCTCTACCCAGACATGGGTTAAAGAGGGGTCTCTTTTACCTCTTCACGGTGGGGTAGTGCAATGTAATGGATAAATGGTAATGGGGGGCATTGCAGTGAGAATATTGAGATCATGATGTGAAGTTTGGGTGCTTAACTTGGGTATTTGGGTCACAAGGCCTTCAAGCCATCAAATTGTAATGGGCCTTCAAGCCAATGGGCCTTCGAGTCATGTAAGGGATACTTATAAACACTGTTGAAAAGTGGGTTTATTTCCTTAGTGAAAAGGGGGTGTTGCCCCTAACATATTTAAAAATAAAAAAGAAAAAGAAAAAAAAAGAAAAAAAGAAAAAAAGAAAAAAATAATAAATGAATAAATAATAAATAATAAATGGATATAAATATATATATATACACACATATATAAAAATTTACATAAATATATATAAACACACATGTATATATAATTGTATATTAATATATATATATATATAAACACAAGTAAATAATATATATATATATACCCATATAAAATATAAAAATATATAAACTTAAATATGTATAAATATTTACAAATGTAAATAAATATAGACAAATATTCATAAATAAAAATAAACATCCATGCATAAATAAAATTATATATAATTTTAAATAAATATTTATAAATATATTTAAATTAAAAATAAATATACATAAATGTATAAAAATACATACAAATATATATAATAGATAATAAATCACCAAAATAGGAAAATCATGACAATTAAAATTCCATCAAATCAATAGGAATCTAAATTCGTGAAATAAAATATAAACAACTCAATAATCATATGAAGACACTCTTAAAAAAAGTTGAAATCTCATCGATTTTTCAAAAATCATGGTATCTGAACCAAAAAATCAATTTTGGAGGCCTTTTAGGTCTTTTTAACCTAAAAAATAGCAACTGAGGTTTACCTAATCAAAAAAACATAGAGATCATCTTAGGCTTCAATTTGATATGTGGTTGAGCCCAAACAGACACTCAAATCAAAATTTATGGTCGTTTGAAGTTCAAGTTTAATTTTCAACATCTCTTAAATCTATAATAATTTTTATTCTATTAATTATTACCAAATTATTATATTGTACCTCATTTAATAAGGTTCAATTTGACTGGTTTTGGAGTTAAAACAAACATCGGGGTCAAAAGTTATATTCATTTGATGTTGAAGTCTAATTTTCACCTTATCCAAGAATTAATTTAATTTTCAAATAATTAAAAACTAATAATTATAAATAACTAATAATTAAAACATTATAATTAATTAAAACTTTAAATAATAAAAAATAAATGCTTATAAATATTAAATAATAAATCATAATTAAATATATAATATTTAATATTTTTCCATTAATTCGTGGTGGTTTTTATAAACCGCTGCTGAAAATAAATATAAAATATTTAAAAAAAATGTTAAAAAAACACATTTAGTAATAGATTTTAAAATCGTCGCTAATAAACCTTCATAATTTTTTTCTCAAAAAACATTTACTAGGGGTTTTTAAAACGGTCGCTAAAAAACTGCCATGAAATTCATTTTTTCCTGTTGTGAAAGTGCTGATGAAGGTACTCTTTATCAGTACTATCTAAAAAGTGTTGATAAAGGTAGGCCTTTGTCAATGCTTTTTAGGTAGCCTTTATCAGTGCTAAAAATGTGCTAACAAAACGTACATTTCATTAAAAAAATATATCATTTAAAATCATATATTGATATGTAAATATATTTATATTGATAAAAATATAATATATTTTATTAAATATAATTTATATATGACTAAATATACATTTACACTTGATATATAAGATATTTAATTAAAAATGAAATATAAAATAAAAATTATACATTATTGAAAATATTATTTTAAATATAAATATATATTGATATATATATATAATTTTCTTAAATATTATTTTTATAATACCAATATATTATAAATTATATATTTTTTAACAGGTATAGGGAAACACCCCCTTTTTATTAAGGAAACAAAACCCTATTTTTCAACTGGGTTGAAAGGTAACCATTTACATAACCCAAACTCCCAGTGGAACAAAGGCCCTTTACAATTTTAGATGGCCCCAAGGCCCAACGGTCCAAAGGCCTATGCATGGCCCTTTAAGGCCTTGAGTGAGCAGTCTGCATAATTCCATGTCGCCATTCATATGGAACGTTACCCCCCTTTCTAGTAATCATCACACCTTGATCCCAGTCTGAAAGTTGCATCGCCCCTACAATGATTATGGAAAGGTACCCCTCCTTCAATAGTGTGGGAGGAGGGCTAGATGATAGGTTTCATCACACCTATCTCTATTTCGAGCTTCCCACTCGGTGATGTCTGTGTTTCCCCCATTTGCATCACCTGCAAGTTACTCTGCATCCTCAGATCGGTCCCCAGTGTAGATGGTCACATGGCAGAGCACCCCTCCACCCCACATTGATTTAATGGGGATGAAAGGATAGATAATAAGCATTATCATGCATATCCCTTTTGTTGTGGCCGCCCACTCAACACTACCTGCCCACACTGCCTTCCTGTTGTGTTAATCCATTAGCTTGGTCTCACACTCCACCTTCTGCCCATTGGAGCTGACCCAAAGGACCCTTTGTAGCTTAGAGGCTCTGTGGCCCAAAGGCCTTGAATGGCCCGAAGGCCAGGTGGTCTGTAGGCCTAAATCAGTGGCCTGAAATTAATTCAATTTTATATAAAAAACATATAAACAAATAATAAATGGTTAATATTATTGTTTTATATTTTTATTTATTAACATTTAATATTTAATATATTTTGTTTTTAATTATTAAATTTTAATTATTTTTTATATTTATATTTAATATATACTATTTACTACCTTTTAATATATATATATATATATTAAATTTATTCATTTATATTATTATTTATTTCATTAATATTTTTTTTTAATATTTCTATAACTTCTTCATTTTTAATTTTTATTGGTTTAATATTTTTGTAATTTTATTCATTTTTAATATTTATTTATATTTATTGATTAACATTTAATGTTTTTAATATAATTATAATTTACACATATAAAACTTGCGTTACATTAATTTCACACGCACATATACATAATTAATATAAAAAACACACACAAACATAATATTTTTATAATTTATTCAATTTTAATATTCATTTTAGAATTTTATTCATTAACATAATATATATATATATATATAATATTATGTTTTTAATCGAAAAATTTTATTCATTTTTTATATTTTTATTCAACATATACTATTTATTACTTTTTAATATTTTTTTCAAATTTATTCATTCTTAATATTATTTATTCATTAATAATCTTAATTAATTTTTTTTTGGTAATTTATTCATTTTCAATTTTTTGTTTAATATTTTTGTAATTTTATCCATTTTAAATATTTATTTATACATGTTTATTCATTAACATTTAATGTTTTTAATATGGCTGTAATTTATGTTGACCCCAACCTATTTAAAAAAATATGGTTCTAATTTATATAATTAACATGTATTCATTTTCATTTTAACACATATTCATTTTTAATATTTTTAATAATCTATATAATTAATAACACTTATTCAAATTTTTTATTTATTTATTTCATTAATATTTTTTTAAAATATTTTTGTAATTTATTCATTTTTAGTCTTCATTTGTTTAATATTTTTGTAATTTTATTCATTTTTAATATTTATTTATATCTATTGATTAACATTTAATGTTTTTGATACAATTTTTATTTTCATAATTAATATATGTACTCATTTTCAATTTATGTATTCATTTTTTATTTTTTAAATTTTTTTATAATCAATAACTCTTATTCATTCTTTTAATATATTTTTAGTCTATTAATTTTTTAATTAAATTTCACTCATTTTCAAATTTATTAATGTAATATTATTTATTCCTTAATGATGTTACATGTTTTTACTTTTTTTATAATTTATTCATTTTTTATATTTATTCATTTGATATTTTTGCAATTTATTCATTTTTTATATTTTTTTATACATAATTATTCATCAATATATTTAATACTTATAATATAGAAATATATTAATATATATATATATATCAATATATAATATTTCCTTAAATATGATTTATATACAAAACATGTATTTACATTTAATAAGTCATATATCTAGTGAAAATTTGTTTATAATTAAAAATTAATATTAATTAATAACATTAACTAATTAGTATCGAGTAATAGACGTCACATATTATATAATGTCATTATTTGTTTGTTCAATTTAACATATATCAAACTTGTGTTATATATATACATTTTTTTTTTTGATATTTTTGATATTTTTTCATTTTTGTAATTTATACATTTTTATTCATTACCATTTAATTTTTTTAATATGGTATGTGTAATTTATATCATTAATATTTATTCTATTTCATTTTCACATTTATTAGTTTTTAATTTTTTAATAATATATATAATCAATAACACTTATTCATTTTTTAATATTCTCCCAATCTATTGTTTTTTTAATTATTAAATTTTGCACTTTTTGAACATTAATTCATTTAATATTATTTATCCACTTATAATATTAATTATTTTTTGATTTTATGTGTGTAATTTCTACATATTTATTCATTTACATTGAATGTTTTAAATATGTATTCATCTTTATTTTAATATACATTCATTTTTAATTTTTTAAAATAATTTATATAATTAATAAAACTTATCTATTTTTTAATATTTTTGAAGTTTATTCATTTTTAATTATTCAATTTTACTCATTTTTAACATTAATGCATTTAAGACTATACGTTCATTAATAATGTTAATTATTTTTTACTTTTTAAAAAAAATTATTCATTTTTAATATATATATATTTTTAATATTTTAGTATTTTATTTTAAACAATTTTATCGACACTTTTCAAAAAGTGGTGATAACGATGAGTTTTATCAGTGCTTCTTATTTTAGAGCTGATAAAACCCATCTTTATCAGTACTTTTTGGAAAGTGTTGATAAAATCATTCTCAATCTTATAAATTCAACCCTAACAAAACCCACATCTTCACATCGTTCAAGCTTTAACAGAACTCAACCTCTATTGCCGCTCCCCCTCACACATCTCAAATGAATCAACCCTCTCAAAACCTAAGGTATGTGAATATTTATACCCCTCTTTAGTTGATATTTCATTGCTGCAATATATTTATGCTGATGATGCCTCACCATATTTATACAGTTCTCACCTCCTCGCACTTCATATTCCAAGCTCATATGCCCCAGTCGCCTGAAGATCATAAGTCCCCTAAGGCCTCATGCATGTTGTGTATATGGGCGATTTCAATGCCTTATTTTTGATCATTTAGGCTTCCCATTTTAACTAGATCTCATGCCTATCCCACATTAGAAAATCATTTATGAAGAATCTAGAAATTCACTGTTAACCTTGATATTCATCGACAAGCCATGGAGAGAGAGAAGGGAAATATCCCAAGGGATAATTTTTTTAAAATATTTTTTATAAATATTTTTTTAAAAAATGAGTTAGGGATTTGAGTATTTTGAGAAACATGGAAACCCCGTTCACATATCTATCTTTTCCAAGAAGGGCGAATGAGGTTCACCTTCTTATTTACCAGTTTTAGTTCTTTCACTATGTACCATATCGGCCCCAATCCCCAGTTTTGTATATTTTCACTCATTTTAGTTTCTCCCCCCACCGATCCCATTGATCATTCCTTACACTTTCATTCTAACCTTGGTCCTAATGAGTAAATGGGTATTTCTTTTCAGTGTGTTATTACTCTTATCCCCATTTTCATTCATTTCAACCACCATTAAAATTCTTTAAGTCATCATTTTGATCTTTTTTTTCAATTGACTTTTTTGGTTCATCCCATTGAGACAGACCCATAGTTTTATTTAAACCCTGACCCCAGTTACATGGACTTAAAAAACTTTATTTAAATCTCCACACAGACTTCCCTTCATTCCTTAAATTGGAATTTTGACCAGTATTGAAAACATCCATATGTGATTCTGTCTTGTTTAAACCTTGCTCCCATTTTCCACTCTGAAAATTTTCCAAAGTTGATTCTCTCTATTGGTTCCATCGAGGCTGAGTTTTGTTTTCAGGTGATCCCAGGTAGTTAGGAATTTTAATATAATCATTATTTTAAGATGAGGCTTTATATTGATCCTATTGGGACACATCTTCAACTTGTGTTGAAGTTGATTGTTCCTTTTAGCCCAATGAATAATTTGCATTACTATTCTTTGAGCCTTTATCCAATCCAAGTTAATTATTTAAATTTGAAGCATTAGTCAAACCCCAATTAGATAGTTCTTCAGTTTTCTAGTATCTTGAGAACCCCAGCTTGAGACTTCTGGTTCATTGGATTTAAATTCAAGAGTTTCTTCAAATGTTGGGTTCTCAAGGCTAGGTAATCAGGCCCTATTAACGTTTTCATCATCTGACAAAAGATCATCAACTTTGATTCCTGAGCACCCTATCACTAAAATACCACTTGGACCATTATGTACCAAGTGAATAAATTAATAAACATCAACTCCTCCCTCTTATTAGACTCTCACCAAGCAAAGTTACAGAAACCATCCTTGAATTGCCACCTTTTTTGTCCTAAAAAAGATCAAATCGAGAACCTGTACCAAAAACCACATGTTTACTCCAGGTTATTTCTTTGTATGTTACCCTTGTGTAAAATGATAACTCTTTAGGAATCATCACCAATAGAATTCAAATGTTGGGTTCTCCTTATTGGAATTTATCTCTAGCCTTGATCCCTTTGCTTCAAATCTTTCATCCATAATCAATTGAATACTTTAATGCTACCACATGCCATCCTACTTTATTTCAGATGCTCAAAATTCTTATTATATGAGGAGGTTATCAATATGACACCTTATCATAATAAGGAGTCTAAAATTCCAATTTTAATAATTTTTATCTATTTTTTTCATTAATTTTTTTATTACTTCTTTGAGTGTCCAAACCGAGTACGTTTTTTTTAAAAAAATAATCAAATTTCTTAGAAGTGTATATAAATTTCTCCTTTGATTATGAATACCTTATGTGTATTTATTTATTTATTTTTGTACAAAATGAATATTTTTTGAACCTAATAGGATGGATATGAATTGAAAATATATGGATACTAATCGTATGAAAAAAGAGTATAAGGATGGAGTTAAAGACTTCATCAAGTTTACAACTAAGCATACATACAACCCTTCTCAAATCCTTTATTCTTGTTTACATTTCTTTTATTAAAGATAAAACCATTCAATCATTATTATTATTTTATAATAATAAAAGGGGTTCCAGAGTCTGAGGTACAAACAAGGGACTATGGAGGCCTAAAATAATGAAGTCACAGGGAATCCCCTTAAACCATATCTGTCATATTGGCGGGAAAAGAACCCAAATTAGAGAAAAAATCAATCACCACAGCTTGGGGGGACTTAGATGCTAGAAAGTCTAGGTCTTTATTTCCCTCTCATGGGGTGTGAATAATATAACAACCTTGGTCTTTATTACACATTTAAACATGATTTATTACATAAACTTGCACTTAATAAAACTCATAAGATCAAGAGGTATAGTGTCTTTAGGTCTTAAGAACATTACATAACAACATAAAACATGAAATACACATCTTTATTGAAAAATTCTTTTATATGACCACAACATTCCTTCGTACTTCGCATTGCATAGGATAACCTGAGGACATACAAAGGAAAAGGGTGAGCTATAAATCCCAATAAGGGAGTAAACAAGACGTAACATGAAAAATACAATACATGTTAGGAAATAGGCATAAAAATGGATCATAAGAGAAACATGAACATAAAGGAATGATATATCATGATTATCATAACATGGAAATGTGACAACAACTTAAAACACCACATCATTAACATAAAGGAATCAGGTAAACCTCTATCCCAACATGGTGGACAAACGTATTATAAAGGAATCAGGTAAACCACTATCCCAATACGATGTATAATGATACTAAACATTACCCAAATGTATTGGAGTTCTATCAGGTCACACCCTTCATAATCATTTCAATCTCATGCTTAAGTGTACCACATAGATCATATAACATGGATTCATTCAAAATCATCATTTATTCCAAGATTTAATAATTTGGAATACATAAATATAAGTCCCAAATAAATAAGTATATGTGCATAAAGGTGAATACACTTGATAGATGAATGTTTATGGTATTCACTACATGATGATTTTGGCATGGAAAATTGTGGTATAATTTCAGCAGCATAACGACGTCATATAGAAATTAATAAAATGGGTAGATGAGATAAAAAGGGTATCTCGTAATTTATACATGAAATGGAAAGTGAGTGGATCATGGAACATAATATCCCAACATATGAAATGGAATTTTAGATGTATAATACAAATTAAGTGCTTGAAATGGAAAAGAGAAGAGAGAAATCCCTTACGGAATTTTGGCATAGTAACGACATAGGTAAGGGTCTAAACGGGGGAGGATAAATGACCTCTCAATGAAATAAAATAAAATGAATAGTAGAGAATTGATTATAAAAGTATAAAAATATAACCAATTGAAATTCAAATGACTAATTTCAAACAAGGTTCTTGAATTGAAAGGAAGAGAGAAAGGTGGGGATCCCTTACTTGGATGTGTTATACCAAAGGATTGGGATAGGCTTATTGGGAGCTTAGGGGAACCTTGGGAGGACTCTAGAGAGTAGGGGGAAGAGGGTTTTAGATCTTCAAAGATCTTGAGTGAATAGTAATGGGTTCTTGGGTGGGTTTATATAGGAAAGGTGAGATAATTATATATTATTTTGGTTTTGGACCCTACACACTAAAATATTCAAAACCACAAACCATACCATGGTTTTTGACCATGGTTTCTAGAAAAGAGTATTATAAATTATTTTAAAAGTCTAAGGTATAGAAATATTAAAATATTTCCCTTTATTATGTGGAGGTGAGTCACACTTTCAAGGAAATGATTTTAAAATCTTAAAACATTTTATATGTCTTGAAGGATTCACTAAGGCTTTATAAAATAAATAAAATAAACCTAAAATTATATTATTTTAAAGTAAAACATATATTTGGCTGAATATACCCTTTATAGTATTTTATTACATCACTATTGGGTTATTATGATGTCATAAAACACATTATATATTTATACAGTTTTAATTTTTACCCAAAAATTCGATTGTCTCAGAAAATTATGAAAAATTCACATTTGGATAATTTCGACGTTCTGCTTCCAAAAATAATATCCATTTTATTTAAATAATTTTATAAATATGTGAATTTTCACTTTTAAAATAAAAACTGACATTTATTTAAAATTGACAGGCTTTGATAAAAATAATTTTAAAACCTTAATAAAAATTACAATCAACTTCATAAAAATAATATGATCATTTATATTTAATAAAAGTAATTTAATAATAATATTTTATTAAAAAATTATTTAATTAAAAAATCCATTAATTAATCAAAATAGATTTCTTAATTGAATTTGAATATTAACTAAAAAATACTATTTATACTTTAAAAATCATTTACAAAGTAACAATAATAGAATGAAATTATATTCATTATTCTATACAAAAATAATGCACAAAATCATAATTCTAGGGTTTTTTATATATCCCTTTATTACACCAACATACATTCTAAGAGTAAGGTGTGTGATGGTGGGGCTTTCATAGGGCCCTTCGGTGAACATGGTTTGATTCGTGATCTCGATGAGCTTGATCTTATCTTGTAAAAAGTTTCGCTCATGATTAAGTTGTTGGATCTCGACTTGGGCTTGGTTTAGGGAAAATACTAGAAATGATATCTCCCTTATAAGCTCTAATAAATGGGCTTCATAGGGTATGATCCTATTGGTTAAGGCCATCACTTTCTTTGTCTATGTCAAAAGGATTTGTTAAAACCCTATATTTATACTAGTCATGTGATCACTATTCAACAACTATATTATCAATGATAAGGATACTTAAAGGTCATTTAAATCCAATTGGATATAATAAAACAAAAGTATTTCATGTTTTTTATATATCCACAAGACATTTAATTAAAATAAATGAAATTTTATTCATAAATGTTCAAGTCGTTACAACCTTCCCCCCTTAAGAAATTTCACCCTCAAATTTTCCTTTCCCCAAACTAAAAGAGATGAAGGTAACTCTGTTTCCTCACTTCCTTTGGTTCCCACATCACTTCTTCAAACTTGTGTTTTCTCCATAACACTTTGAGGAGGGGCATTGTCTTATTTCATAGAACTTTTTCTCTATGATCTAAGATTTTCACCAACTTCTCCTCATAAGAGAGGTCATTATCCAATGGTACCACCTCTAGATTGAGTACATGTAATGGGTTTGGTATGTAATTCCTTAAGAGTGATACATGGAATACATCATGTACTTGAGATAGGTTCGGTGGGAGAAATAGTCGATAGGCCACTTCTCCGATGCGATCAAGGATCTCAAAATGGCCAATGTACCTTGGAATAAGATTTCCCTTCTTCCCAAATATCATAACTCTCTTACATGGAGATATGAGAAGGAATTCCATGTCTCCAACATCAAACTCTAGGTCTCGTCAATGATTGTCAGCATATCTCTTTTGTTGAATCTGGGTAGATTTGATGTGCTTCTAGATGGTCTTAACCTTCCCCACCATTTCTTCAACCATTTACGGGCCTAGAAGTTTTTATTCCCCAACTTCATCCCAACATGCCGGTGTTATGCATCTCTTTTTATAAATGGCCTCATAAGGATCTATTTGGATTCTTGAGTGGAAACTGTTGTCGTAAGAGAAATTCACCAAAGGAAGATATTAGTCCCATCCACCTTTGAAGTCCATTTATCAAGCTATCAACATGTCCTCAAGTGTCTGGATAGTATACTCAGATTGGCCATCAGTTTGAGGGTGATAGGCCATACTGAAGTTTAACTCAGTGTTCAGATCATATTGGAGACTCTTTCATAACTTATAGGTGAATCTTGGATCTTGATCAGACACAATCGATAGGTCTACTCCATGCAGACTTACCACTTCTCTGGTGTGTATCCGTGCTAGTTGATCCAATGAGAAATCCTCTCAAATTTCAATGAAGGGTACAGTCTTTGTAAGGCGATCCACAACAACCCAGATAACAATGTTTCCTTTGGAAGTCTTTAGAAGTTCAGTAAAAAAGTTCATGGTGATTTTACCCCCTTTACATGTTGCTATGGGTAATGGTTGCATCATCCCCTTTGACTTATGCCTCTCAGCCTTCACTTTCTGACATACTGGGCATTTTTATGTATATTTAGAGATCTATTTCTTCATGTTATCCCACCAATAGTGCTCTCGTAGATCTCGATACATCTTTGTATTTTCTTGGTGAATAGAGAAATTCAAACTATGTACATCATCCAAAAGTTATTTCTTTAACTCCAGATTTGATGGAACACATAGTCTTGACCCAAATCTAAAAATTCCTTCTTTATTAACATTGAACTCTGAGGATTTTCCTTTTCTAATAGTTTTCAATTTCATCTGAATTACAACATCATCTTCTTTAGCATCCTTTAACCTTTCCAAAAGAGACAGTTGAGCAATAATTTGTGAAAGGATTGATGATGTTACCTTCTTTATGATTCTCATGCCCATCTTCATCAAATCTAAGAAGATTGTATCCTTTTCAATTCTTATCAAAGATATAATTTCTAGCTCATTTTTACTTAGAGAATCTTCCAACTTGTTCAATTTTTAAGGGTGATAATGTATTGAGTAGTCATAATCCTTGATGATCTCCAACCATCTTCATTGGTTCATATTCATCTATTTCTATGTGAATATATATTTTAGACTTTTATGATCTGTATATATTTAAAATTTCTCCCCAAAGAGATAATGCCACCGGATTTTCAATGTAAAGATCACAACTGCCAACTCCAGATTATGCATGGGACAATTTTGCTCATGTATTTTCAACTTCCTTGAGGCATAGGCAATGACTTAGTCATTATTCATTAACACACATCCTAGGCCCTTATTCAAATCATCACTGAAGATTATGAAAAGATCCCCACTTGTGGGTAGTGTGAGCACAAGGTTAGTGATAATAATCTTCTTCAACTCCATGAAGCTTTCTTCACATTAATCATTCCAAGAAAAATTTACACCCTTCAGAGTTATCTTAGTAAGAGAGTTTGAAAATCATGAGAAATTTATCACAAATCAGTGATAATATTCAGCTAACCCTAGGAAGCTACAGATATCCATCATAGATGTCAGCCTTGGCTATACCTAAATTTATTTTGTTTTGGAAGGATCCATAGATATACCATTACTTGTGATGATATTCCCCAAGAATGAGACTTCCTTCAACCAGAACTCACACTTGATATAATTTTCACATATATTCTCCTTTTTCAAGGTCTCTAGTATAGTGCTCAGATACTCCTCATTCTTCTACTTGGTTTTAGAGCATATTAGAATATCATCTATAAATACTACCACAAATTTGTCGAGGTAATCTCTAAAGACTATATTAATCAAGTCCATGAATATTTATAGATCATTAGTGATTCAGAATGGAATTACTATGAATTCATAGTGACTGTACCTTGTACGAAAAGCAGTCTTGGGGATATCATCCTTCTTCGCCTTAACCTGGTAATATCTCAATTGAAGATCCACCTTGGAGTAGTATTGTGCTCCACATAGTTGATCGAACAAGTCATCAATTCATGGTAAATTACACCTTTTCTTTATCATGATTTTGTTGAGATCATGATAATCAATGCAAAGGCGCATTGACCCATCCTTCTTCTTAATGAAGAGGACTAGTTCACCCCATGGTGAAGCACTTGGGCATATAAACCCTTTATCCAAATTCTCATATAATTGTTTCTTTAGCTCCTCAAGCTCCACAATAGACATTCTATATGGATTCCTGGATATTTTTAATGCCCCAGATATAAGATCAATCGATAATTAAACATCTCTTCTAGAAGTAAGACAAGCCAATTCTTTAGAAAACACATCAGAAAATTCCCTCATAATAGGCATGTCTTCGAGGATTATTCTTTCCTTAGACTAAATCATTTGAGAAATATATGCGTGCTCATAGGGAAGTAATATCCATTCTTGAGATGATGTTTCTAAAGAAGATTCATCCTCCTCTTTTCACTTATATAGAATCGAGGTTCGATTCACCATATGAAGAGTGATTTATCTCTCACAGAATTTTATGTTGTCTCTATATAGGGAATCCAATCCATGCTAATAATTGCATTAAATTCCACCAAGGGAAGTATGACGAGGTTCACTGGGAAGTTCAATCCACAAATTGTGATAGGGGAGGACTAATATTCATAGGATGCAATAATTTCCCAGTTTCTATTTTCACCAACATATCTACTTCCATTCTTTATGGTGATGTTTGGATTGTTCTACTAAACTCTTGAGATATAAAAGAATGCATAGAACCATAATAAAAAAGTATGTTCTCTATTCTTGAATGAATAACCAGCGTACCTGTCACCACTTTGTTTTTGGGATTCACTTCCGTGGTAGTGATGGAAAAATATCCCCCTTGCTGCCTTGGAGGTTATTGGTTGCCTCTAAAAACCCTTAGCTTAGAGAACTAGTTCACAAAGTGCCCTAATTCTTTGCAGTTGTAGTAATGAAAAATGCATTGAGGATCGAAAAGAGCATTCCTTTCCTCTGTCTTAGTAGAGGGTTTTTCTTGTCGGAAATCGCTGGCTAGGTGCCCTTCCTTACCACACCTAAAACATTTCCTCATCCCCTTTAGGAAATTTCCAAGGTGATTCTTTCAATACTTTTGACAAGTAGGGAATTGTAATTTTTTAGAACCACTAGATTTATCCATTGAACCACCAGAATTAAAGTACACTTTTCAATTCTTATCCCCATGATACCCCTGAGATTCATTGATCTCCATCTCTACTTATAGGTCACATTGAAATTTTTTTATCATAGCTATCAAAGTCATGGATTTCCAAGGCTTTTTGTCGACTAGGCTTTATCTCACTAAAGAAGAAGTAAACCTTTCATTTGGGGGTAATGACAAAACCAAAGGTGTATCATGCAAGTCTGGTAAAGTTTTACTCATACTCCCCAATAGATTTTTCTTCCTTTTGCTTGAGTGTAAGGAAATATCTTTCCATATTAAGATGGTGGGTGTGAGGAAAATATTTATAAAAAAACATTTTTTCAGAAATTCTTTAACCCCATTACCTTGATCTATTCCTCAAGATTCATATTTTTGATCAATGTCCACCATTTATCAGCTTTACCCTCCATACGATAAGCATCCATAAGAAAATTCTTTTGTTTAGAACATTGAAGGATGGATAATATCTTCTCAATGGAATTGATCCATTTTTCGACTATTGAGGGATCAAATGATCCATTGAAAGTAGGAGGCCTTTATCTCATAAAGCTCTAGATTGTGACTTTTTTCTTTATTAGGGGGGGGGGGGTGGACGTTCATCTTGATCAAAGTTTCTATTAAAAACTTGAGTTAATTGAAAGAATATCATGACAAAGTTTGCGATTACTACTCCCATCAGATTGGGCATATCATTAGGGTAGTCATCACATTGATCTTCACATCGGTTGTTAGCCTGATTCCTCCTATTACTGGCCATTGGATAGAATAAAAGGAAAAATTAGGGGTAAATATTTTAAACTATTAAACACATAAACGGGAATCCAATTACTAAAATGGATAACTTATAAATTACATTTATCTTCTTAAATTATGAATTTCTAAGATTAGATCTAAGTTATCCATGATCTACTTCCTAATATATATTCTTAAGAGTTTTTTTGTTCCCTTAATAATGGTTCATACTAAGATTATGAATTTACCAAATCATATCCCCTAGGAGTGTCAAACCGATAGTAAATCAAGGCCCTTTGTTGTGCACCAGTTTCTATTCGAGTCTAGATCAAAGCGGTGTTTTTGGGTTTTATCCCTAGATACATGTATGACAGATCCACCTCTACTTTTTCATATCTAGACAGAGATATATTTTCTTGATAAACCAATTTCTCTATAATCACCAAAATTTAGGGTTTCTTTTCTTATACTTAGTCTTATCCCTAAGTATTTCACTAAAGTTTTCTAATCCTAATCATAAAAATAACTAAACCTATCTCTAATACCAACTATAACGACCCTGGTCTTTATTACAAATTTAAACATGATTTATTACATAAACTTTCACTTAATATAACTCAGAATATCGATAGGTCTAGTGTATTTGGGGCTTAGGAACATTAAATAACAACATAAAACATGAAATACACATCTTTATTGAAAAATTATTTTATATCACCACAACATTCCTTCATACTAAGCATTGTATGGGATAACCTGAGGAAATACATAAGAAAAGGGTGAGCTATAAAGCCCAGTAAGGGAGTAAAAAAGGCATAACATTAAGAATACAATACATGTTAGGAAATAGACATAATAATGGAGAATATAGAAACATGAACATAAAGGCATGATATAACATGATTATCATAACATGGAAATGTGGCAACAACTCAAAACACTACATCATTAACATAAAGGAATCAGGTAAACCCCTATCCCAACATGGTGGAAAAAATTCCTATAAAGGAATCAGGTAAAACCCTATCCCAACATGACTTATCATGATACTAAACATTACCCAATGCATTAGAGTGCTATCATGTCACACCCTTTATAATCATTTTAATATCATGCTTAAGTGTGCCACATAGATCATACAACATGGATTCATTAAACATTATCATTTATTACACGATTGAATAATATAGAATACATACATGTATGTCCCCAATAAATAATATATGTTCATAAAGGTGAATATCCTTGATAGAGGAATGTGCATGGTATTCACTCATGATGATTTTGGCACGGAAAATCGTGGTATAATTTTGATAGCACAACAACGTCATATAAAAATTCATAAAATGGGTAGATAAGAGAAAAATGGGTCTATAATAATTTATACATGAAATGGATAGTGAGGGGATAATGTAACATAATATCCCAATATATGAAATTTAATTTAAGATGCATAATACAAATGAAGTGCTTGAAATGGAAATGAGAAGAGAGAAATCCCTTACGGAATTTCAGCATAGTAATGACATAGGTAAGGGTCTACATGGGGGAGGAAAAATGACCCCTCAATGAAATAAAATCAAATGGATAGTAGGGAATTGATTATAAAAGGGTTAAAATATAACCAATTGAAATTAAAATGACTAATTTCAAACAAGGTTATTGAATTAAAAGGAAGATAGAAAGGTGAGGATCCCTTACTTGGATGTGTTATACCAAAGGCTTGGGAGATGCTTTTTAGAAGATTAAGGGAGCCTTGGGAGGACTCTAGGGAGTAGGGAGAAGAGGGTGTTCTAGCTTAAAATATATTGAGTGAATGGGTGCTTGGGTGGGTTTATATAGGAAAGGTGGAAGAATTATTTATTATTTCATCTTTGGACCCTACACGCTAAATATTCAAAAACAAAAACCATCCCATGGTTTTTGATCATGGTTTCTAGAAAAGAGGAGTGGTATACATTATTTTAAAAGGACAAGGGCTTAAAATATTAAAATATTTCCCTTTCTTATGTGGAGGTGAGTCACACTTTCAAGGAAATGATTTTAAAATCTTAAAACATTTTATATGTCTTGGAGGATTAACTAAGACTTTATAAAATAAATCAAATAAACCTAAAATTATATTATTTTAAATTAAAACATATATTTGGAGGAATATATCCTTTATAGTATTTTATTACATCACTATTGGGTCATTATGATGCAATAAAACACATTATATATTTATACGGTATTTAATTTTTACCCAAAAATTCGACTATCGTAGAAAATTATGAAAAATTAACCTTTCAATAATTTCGATGTCCTGATTCCAAAAATAATATTCATTTTATCTAAATAATTTTCTAAATATGTGAATTTTCACTTTTAAAATAAAAACCGACATTTATTGAAAATTGACGTTTTTTGATAAAAACAGTTTTCAAACCTTAATAAAAAATTCAATTGACTTCATAAAAATTATACAATCATTTATATTTAATAAAATTAATTTAATAATAATATTTTATTAAAATATTATTTAATTAAAAAATATATTAATTAATCAAAATATATTTCTTAATTGAATTTGAATATTAACCAAAAAATGTTATTTGTGATTTAAAAATCATTTACAAAGTAACAATAATAGAATGAAATTATATTCATTATTATATACAAAAATAATTCACATAATCATAATGCTAGGGTCTTGTTACATATCTCTTTATTACACTAGCATATACCCTAAGAGTAAGGTGCGCGATGGTGGAGATTTCATAGGGCCATTCAGTGAACATGGTTTGAGTCATGATCTCAATGAGCTTGATATTCTCCTGTAAACGGTTTCGATTATTCTTAAGTTATTGGATATCGGCTTGGGCTTGGTCTATGGAAAATACCAGAAATGATATCTCCCTCGAAAGCTCTGATAAATGGGCTTCATAGGGTACAATCCTACTGGTTAAGGCCATCACTTTCTTTTTCTATGTCAAAAGGATTTGTTAAAACCCTATATTTATACTAGTATGTGATCACTATTCAACAACTATATTATCAATGGTAAGTATACTTAACATCCATTTAAATACAATTGGATATAATAAAATAAAATTATTTCATGTGTTTTCTATATCCACAAGACATCTTATTAAAAAAATGAAATTTTATTCATAAATGTTTGGGTCGTTACAAACTTCCCCCCTTAAGAAATTTCACCCTAATTTTTTTCCCAAACTAAAAGAGATGAGGATAACTCTACATCATCACTTCCTCCAGTTCCCATGTAACTTTTTCAAACTTGTGGTTTTTTCACAACACTTTGAGGAGGGGGATTGTATTATTTCATAGAACTTTTTCTCTATGATATAAAATCTTCATCGGCTTATCCTTATAGGATAGGTCATTATCCAATGGTACCACCTCTAGATTGAGTACATATAATGGGTTTGTATGTACTTCCTTAAGAGTGATACATGGAATACATCATGTACTTGAGACAGGTTTGGTGGGAGTGCCAGTCGATAGTTCACTTCTCTAATGCAATCAAGGATCTCAGAAGGGCCTATGTTCCTTGGACTAAGATTTCCCTTATTACCAAATCTCATAACTCTATTCCATGGAGATATGTGAAGTAATTCCATGTATATAACATCAAACTCTAGGTCTCATCGAATATTGTCATCATAGCTCTTTTTTCGACTTTGGTAAGATTTGATGTGATGTTGGATGGTCTTAACTTTCCCCACCATTTCTTCGACCATTTTTGGACCTAGAAGTTTTCATTCCCCAACTTTATCCCAAAATTCCAGTGTTCTGCATCTATTTCCATAAAGGGCCTCATAAGGAGCCATCTGGATGCTTGATTGGAAACTGTTGTTGTAAGATAACTCCACCAAAGGAAGATTTTATTTCTATCCTCTTTTGAATTCCATTGAGTAAGATCTCAACATGTACTCAAGTGTCTATATATTACAATCAAATTGGCCATCAGTTTGAGGGTGATAGGCTGTGCTAAAGTTCAACTCCATGTTCAGAGCATATTAAAGACTCTTTAAAAACTTATAGGTGAATCTTGGATCTTGATTGGACACAATCAATAGTGCTACTCCATATAGCCTTACCACTTCTCTGATGTATATCTATTCTAGTTGATCCAATGATAAATCCTCTCAAATTGCAATAAAGTGTGCTGTCTTTGCAAGATGATCCACAACAACCCAGATAGCATTGTTTCCTTTGGGTGTCTTCAGAAGTCCAATGAAAAAGTCCATGGTAATGTTTTCCCATTTCTATATTGGTATGGGTAATGGTTGCATCATCCCCTTAGACTTATGCCTCTCATCCTCCACTCACTAATATACTAGTCATTTTGATGTATATTTAGCAATATTCTTATTCATGTTATCCCACTAATAATGCTCTCAGAGATCTTGATACATCTTCATGTTTCTTGGGTGAATGGAGAAATTCGAACTATGTGAATAATCAAAAAGTTCTTTCTTTAACTCTGTATTTGATGGAATACATAGTCTTGACCCAAATATCACAATTCATTCTTCATTAAAATTGAACTCTTAGGATTTCCATTTTCTGATAGTCTCTACTTTATTCTAAATTCCCACATCATCTTTTTAGCATCCTTTAACCTTTCCAAAAGATACAGTTGACCAATCATTTATAAAAGTATTGACGATATTCCATTATTTATGTTTATCATGTCCATCTTCATCAAATATAAGAAGATTGGATCCTTTTCAATTATTATCAATGATATAATTTCTAGGTCCTTTCTACTTAGAGCATCTACCACCTTGTTTGCTTTCCAAGGGTGGTAATGGATCGAGCAGTCATAATCCTTGATGATCTCTAACCATCTTCATTGGTGCATATTCATCTCTTTTTGTGTGAATATATATTTGAGACTTTTATGATCTGTATATATTTCACACTTTTCCCCAAAGAGATAATGCCTCTAGATTTTCAATGTAAAGATCACAGTTTCTAACTCCATATCATGCATGGGATAGTTTTGCTCATGGATTTTCAACTACCTTGAGGCATAGGCAATGAATTTGTTATTCTTCATCAACACACATCCCAGTCCCTTCTTCGAATAATCACTAAAGATTATGAAAATCTCCCCACTTGTGGGTAGTGTGGGCACATGGGCGGTGATAATTTTCTTCTTCAACTCTATGAATCTTTATTCACATTCATCATTCCAAGAAAAATTGACTCCCTTCCGAGTTAGCTTGGTAAGAGGGTTTGAAAATCATGAGAAATTTCTCACAAATCAGCGATAATAACCAGCTAACCCTGGGAATTTATGGATATATGTCATAGATGTTGACCTCATCCATCCCTAAATTTATTTTATTTTGGAAGGATCCATAGATATCCCATTACTTGTGATGATATTCCCCAAGAGTGAGACTTCCTTCAACCAGAACTCACACTTGATATACTTTTCATAGAGATTATCCTTTTGCAAGGTCTCTAGTATAGTGCTGAGATGATCCTCATTCTCCTACTTGGTTTTGGAGAATATTATAATATCATCTATAAATACTACCAAAAATTTTCAAGGTAATCTATAAAGAATTTATTCATCAATTCCATAAAAATTTCTGGAGCATTAGTGAGTTCTAATGGAATTACTATGAATTCATAGTGTCCGTACCTTGTACGAAAAGCAGTCTTGGGGATATCCTCCTTCTTCACCTTAACCTAGTAATATCCTGACTGAAGATTCACCTTGGATAAGTATTGTGCTCCACGTAGTTGATCGAACAAGTCATCAATTCTTTGGAAAGGATACCTATTCTTTATCATGATTTTGTTGATCTCATGATAATCAATGCAAAGGTGCATTGAACTATCCGTTTTCTTTATGAAGAGGACCGCTGCACCCCATGGTTAAGAACTTTCTCATATAAAACCTTTATCTATATTCTATTATAGTTGTTTATTTAGCTCCTCAATCTCTACAACAACCATTCTATACAGATTCTTGGATATTGGCAACACCCCGAGTATAAGATCAATCGAGAATTCAACATCTCTTCAAGGAGTAATACCAAACAATTCCTTAGGAATCAAATCATTGAAATCCCTCACAATAGTAATGTTTTTGAGGATGGTTCTTTCCTTAGACTCAATCATATAAGAAATATATGAGTGATTATAGGGAAGTAATATACATTCTTGAGATGATGGTGCTAAAGAAGAATAATCCTACTCCTTGCACTTATATAGAATTGGTGGTAAATTAACCATATGAAGAGTGATTTACCTCTCATATAAATTTATGTTGGCTATATATAGGGAATCCAATCCATGCTAATAATCGTATTAAATTCCATCAAGGTAAGTTTGATGAGGTTCAGTGGGAAGTTCAATCCACAGATTGTGACAGGGGAGGAGTTATATTCATGGGATGCAATAATTGCCCCCTTTTCCATTTTCACCAACATCTCTACTTCCATTATTTATGGTGATGTTTGGATTTTCCTAATAAAATTTTGGGATATAAAATAATTCATAGAAACATAATAAAAAAGTACATTTTATATTATTGAATGAATAACCAGCGTACCTATCACCATTTCATTTTTCGGTATTCACTTCAGTGGTAGTGATGGAAAAATCTCTCCCTTGGTACCTTAGAGGTTATTGGTTGTATCTGAAAACCCTTATCTCAGAGAACTGGTTTTAAAAGTTCTATATTTCTTTGTATTTGTAGCAATGAACAATCCATTGAGGATCAAACAAAGTGTTCCTTTCCTCTATCGCAGTAGCGGGTTTTTCTTACTGGAAATTGCTGGCTAGGTGCCCTTCCTTCCCGCACCTAAAGCATTACCTAATCCCCTTCATGAAATTTCCAAGGTGCTTCTTTATGTACTTTTGACAAGTAGGGTGCTAGAATTTTTTAGCACCGTTGGATTTATCCATCAGACCGCCATAATTAAAGTCCACTTTTCACTTCTTATCCCCATGATACCCCTGAGATTCATCAATCTCCATCTCAACTTTGAGGGAACATTGGAAAATTTCCTCACATATATCAAAGTCATGGATTTTCAAGTCTTTTCATGGACTAGGATTTAGCCCACTAAAGAAGCGTTCAACCTTGCATTTGGGGGTAACGACAAAACCAAATGTGTATCATGCAAGTCTAATAAATTTTTCCTTGTACTCCCCAACATATTCATCTTCCTTTTTCTTGAGTGAAAGTAAATCTATTTCCATATTAATATGGAGGGTGTGGGGAAAATATTTATAAAAAAACATTTTCCAGAAATCCTTTCATCCCATCGCCTTGATCTATTCCTCAAGATTCATATTTTTGATCAATGTCCACCATTGATCAGTTTCACCCTCCATATGATAAGCAGCTAGAATAACATTCTCCTATTCAAAACATTGAAGGATGGAGAATATCTTCTCAATGGAATTGATCTATTGTTCGACGATTGAGGGATCAGATGATCTATTGAAAGTAGGAGGCCTTTATCTCATGAAATTGTCGATTGCGACTTGTTATTTCTTAGGGGAGTTTGAACGTTCATCTTGATCCAAGTTTTGATTAAAAACTTGAGTTAATTGAGATAATATCGTGACAAATTTTGTGATTCCTACTCCCATTGGATTGGGCATATCATTAGGGCAGTCATCACATTGATCTTCGCATCGGTTGTTAGCTCAATTCCTCCCATTACAGGCCATTGGATAGAATAAAAGGAAAAATTAGGGGTAAATATTTTAAACTATTAAACACATAAATGGAAATCCAATGATAAAAAGGGATAACTTATAAATTACATTTATCTCCTTAACTTATGAATTTATAATCTTTGATCTAAGTTATCCATGATCTACTTCCTAATATATATTCTTAGGGGAATTTTTTTTGTTCCCTTAATAATGGTTCATACTAAGCTTATGAATTTACCAAAGAATATCCCCTGGGAATGTCAAAACAAGATTTCAGCAAGGACCATTATTGTAAACCAATTTCTTTTTGAGTCTAGATAATAACAGTGTTTTTGGGTTTTATCCCTAGATACATCTATGCCAGATCCACCTCTACTTGTTCGTATCCACACAGGGATGCATTTTATTGATAAACTACTTACTATAAACTCACCAAAATTTAGATATTCTTTTCTTATATTTAATATTATCCCTAAGGATTTAACTAGAGTTTTCTAATCCTAATCACAAAAATAACTAAACCTCTCTCTAATACCAACTATAATGACCCTGGTCTTTATTACACATTTAAACATGATTTATCATGATACTAAACCCCTATCCTAACATGGTATAAAAAAATTTCAATAAAGGAATCAGGTAAACCCCTATCCCAACATGATTTATCATGATACTAAACATTACCCAATGCATTGGAGTGCTATCAGGGCACACCCTTCATAATCATTTCAATCTCATGCTTAAGTGTGTAACATAGATCATATAACATAGATTCATTAAACATCATAATTTATTCCATGATTGAATAATTTGAAATACATACATGTAAGTAACCAATAAATAAGTTTATGTGCATAAAGGTGAATACCCTTGATAGAGGAATGAGTATGGTATTCACTACACAATGATTTTGGCATGGAAAATCGTGGTGCAATTTCGGCAGCATAACAACATCATATGGAAATTCATAAAATTGGTAGATGAGAGAGAAAGAGGTATATAATAATTTATACATTAAATGTATAGTGATGGGATAATTAAACACAATATCCCAACATATGAAATGGAATTTAAGATTCATAATACAAATGAAGTGCTTGAAATGGAAATGAAAAGAGAGAAATCCCTTACGGAATTTCGGCATAGTAACGACATAGGTAAGGGTCTAAATTGGGGAGGGTAAATGATCCCTAAATGAAATAAAATCAAATGGAAAGTATGGAATCAATTATAAAATGATGAAAATATAACCAATTGAAATTAAAATGACTAATTTCAAACAAGGTTCTTGAATTGAAAGGAAGAGAGAAAGGTGAGGATCCCTTACTTGGATGTGTGATGCAAAAGGCTTGGAAGAGGCTTCTTGGGAGCTTATGGAAAACTTGGGAGGACTCTATGGAGTATGGGGAAGAGGCTGGTTGAGTTTTAAAGATCTTTAGTGGAGAGTAATGTTTTCTGGGAGGGTTTATATAGGAAAGGTGGGGGAATTCTTTATTATTTTGGTTTTGGACCCTGCACACTAAAATATTCAAAATC
This sequence comes from Viscum album, assembly GCA_963277665.1. Lineage (NCBI taxonomy): Eukaryota > Viridiplantae > Streptophyta > Magnoliopsida > Santalales > Viscaceae > Viscum > Viscum album. The sequence continues at coordinate 1,662,116,792 of OY728143.1, read as the reverse complement.
ACAAACCATCCCATGGTTTTTCACATGTTTTATAGAAAATGAAAGTGGTATAAATTATTTTAAAAGTATAAGGGATGAAAATATTAAAATATTTCCCTTGCTTATGTGGAGGTGAGTCACACTTTCAAGGAAATGATTTTAAAATCTTAAAATATTTTATTTGTCTTTGAGGATTCACTAAGGCTTTATAAAATAAATCAAATAAACCTAAAATTACATTATTTTAAAGTAAAAAATATATTTGGACTAATATCCCCTTTATTGTATTTTATTACATCACTATTGAGTCATTATGATGTCATAAAACATATTATATATTTATACGGTATTTAATTTTTACCCAAAAATTCGAATGTCTCAGAAAATTATGAAAAATTCACCATTGGATAATTTTGAAATAATTATTCCAAAAATAATATTCATTTTATCTAAACAATTTTCTAAATATGTGAATTTTCACTTTTAAAATAAAAACCGATATTTATTGAAAATTAGCGGGTTTTGATAAAAACAATTTTCAAACCTTAATAAAAATTACAATTGACTTCATAAAAATTATACGATCATTTATATTTAATAAAATTAATTTAATAATAATATTTTATTAAAATATTATTTAATTCAAAAATCCATTAATTCATCAAAATATATTTCTTAATTGAATTTGAATATTAACAAAAAATACTATTTTTTCTTTAAAAATCATGTACAAAGTAACAATAATTGAATGAAAGTATATTAATTATTCTATAAAAAAATAATACACATAATCATAATGCTAGTGTCTTGTTACATATCCCTTTATTACACTATCATATACCCTAAGAGTAAGGTGTGCAATGGCGGGGCTTTCATGGGGCCGTTCAGTGAACATGGTTTGGGCCGTGATCTCGATGAGCTTGATCGTCTCTTGTAAACGATTTTTATCATGATTAAGTTATTGGATCTCGACTTGGTCTTGGTCTAGGGAAAAGTACAAAAATTCTATCTCCCTCAGAATCTCTAATAAATGGGATTCATAAGGTACGATACTACTGGTTGAGGCCATCACTTTCTTTGTCTGTGTCAAAAGGATTTGTTAAAACCCTATATTTATACTAGTCATGTGATCACTATTCAAAAAATATATTATCAATGGTAAGGATACTTAATGGTCATTTAAATCCAATTGAATATAATAAAACAAAAGGATTGTATGTGTTTTCTATATCCATAATACATTTAATTAAAAGAAATGAAATTTTATTCATAAATGTTCGGGTTGTTATAAATAATCTCCACGAGATTGCTTATACGACTCCTGCATTTTCATATGTGGTATGAAATAAACCACGAAATATCACTTATGCCATGAATAGATTAATAGATTATTTTGATTCGGTATTAACCATGGACAAGTTGATACTATTTTGAATACAAATCTCGAGACCCATAAGCATGGCCTTTTCTTTAGCCTAGAGAGAGTAACCATTCCAATAATAGCAGTATAAGAAAAAAAATGACAGACCCCCTAGTATCATGAACTAAGCCACCACCCCGCATGTGGCCCATACTACAAGAACCATCTGTGTTCAGTTTGTACCCATGCAAGTGTGGTTGCCAACAAATATATTACCCCTAGGAGTTATTGGAATAACCCAGAGAAGGAAAAATATAGTTAATAAGGAATCTTAAAGATATGGCCTCTCTCTAGTTCTTGATTATATTGAACAAATCGATCAGTAAACTGCTGATTTTGGAAATAAGGGCCAACCTTTAACATTAGAGACATTAATATCAGGCTTTGTTATGTTCCTTCCAAATGCACCAACATCCCACTGCTAGGATCACCTCCCTTGCCTACTTATTGATACTATTACTTCCCACACCTTGAAACCAGAGATCAATAAATTTTTCACTCGATGGTGCCTGAGTGGAAAAATTAGTGAACTCCCCAAACTTACACCAAACTAATAGTGCCCGATCTCTTTTAAAAAACAAATGGGAAGGAGAATCTTCCTAAGGGATTACACAATAACATCACCTGGATGCAAGAGTGATGTTGTTTTTCTTGAAAATATAATCCATGAGAATGACTTTGTTGTGAATTATCCAAACCAGGAAGTTGAGTTTTGTTAGAATATCTTTTCCGCACATCCTATCTCCCCACCTATCCAGCTCAGATGAGACCCATTGTAGTCAGCAGTATTCTTTACCTGAAAAAATGCCCGATGGAGAACCAAAGAAAATGCAATTATTTTAGTCAGGATACACATCAATTAGGTTGAAGAACATGTGATTCTCATAATTCAAGATAGCATGAATAAAGATAGGAAACTCTATGGAATTCTTAAAATATATGTTCGGAACAAGACATTCAGGAAAACTGAGGGTGGATCTAACCCAACGTTGGTGCCAGAAGTTAATGTATCCCCTACCAATGGTTTTCCTAGAATTTTGTTGAAGAGAAAAAAATGCAGATGAACTACATGACATAAGGGAGAGTAATTCTTTATGGAGGGATCTTTGAACTTCCTATATTTTTGAGTGATGAGCCTACCCCACATCGTCCGTCCTTATATAATTTCCCACACCATCCTTGCATGCATTCCATTATCCACATCCTACACACCCTTGATATTGATACCTCCTTCATGATTTGGACACGCCATCCTAGACCATGATGCCCAATGGTGTTTCCCTTCAAATTTGGCATCCCAAATGAATGAGGCAAGGATGTTATCGATTCTCATTATGACCGTTTTTAGGTATGGTAGAGAGGATAATATATGCATGGGAATTGATGTAAAGAAACTATTTACCAGTGTAATGAGGCCTCTGAAGGACATATATCAATTTTTCTAGTTGCGGATCCATCCAGTGATTTTATCCACCATTTGATTGAATTGATGAATTCGTATCATAATTAGTTATAAGGGAGTACTGAGATAATTAATTGGGAAGTTCCAACTACTTATGACCAAATGCCTACCAATGTTGGAGGCCCTTCTATCAGAACACCATGAAGAAATATACATTCTAATATTTTCTCTATTGAAAAGTTTCCCACTCCACTTTCAGTAATCCTCAAGAGTCCTATTTAACCCACAAACAGATCTTATACTGCCATAGAGAAAAATTATTGTGTCATCTGCATACATGAGATCATAGATGCCACCAAAGGACTATCCACAATGGTAGGAGAGGATGTTGCCCACCGAGAGCCTAATATAGATGAGTCAGCTAAAAGAGTCCTGCATGATTATGAATAGACTGGGTGAAAGAGGGTCTCCCTGTCTAAGACCCCACACCGCTTTTAAGAAACCATAGGTCTTCCCGAGAAACAAAATAGTGAGCTAGGATGAACTGTAGCACCTATAAAGGAGGACATATTCCCATATAGAGAAGCCCATACTTTTTAGAACTTTTAACATGAAGTTACATTCAACATGGTCATAGGATTTATCCATATCAAGATTTATCACCACATTCAAACCTACACTCTTTTGATTGATATCCCTTAGAATCTCCTATTCCAACCTAATAGCTCTATGAATTTTTCTACCTTTTATGAAGCCATGCTGCTCGTTCGAGTTCCAACATGGTAAATGTGGTGACAACCTCCTTTTGAAAAAACTTCCTAACACTTTAAACAGAAAGTTTAAAAAGCTAATTGGATGATAGTGTTGAAGAGAGGATATATCCTTTATCTTTGGAAGGAACACCAGTGAAGTAACACTTTTCATGCGGGGGAGATAGCCACCCCAGAAGAAGTCTTTCACTATGCTAACTAGACCAGCTTTGATAAAATCCCATGAGGACCTGTAAAACAACCCTGGGAATCCATCGGGTCCAACTGTGATTTCTAGGTTAATTCCCTATACCACATCATAAATCTCCTGTTCATCAGGAATTAACTCAAAACAAAAGTTTTCATGAGGTGACACCTTTCATGAAATAACATCAAACAACTCGTCACTTCCATTTGGGTAACCTACAACCAAGAGTTGATTTGTACCTGTAATAAGAGACTTAAAGTGAAGACTAGAAAAGTTTCCCACCACATCCAGATCATCCATGTGAGTTACATCCTCTAATAAAATGTTTTTCATGATGAAATGATTCTGTTCCTTTATGCAAGCTTGGAAGAATGCTGTATTCCAGTTACCTTCCTTCAACCACTTATCTGAGATTGTTCACACACCAGCTGTTCTTGTTCAAGCAGGATCTAGACTAGGGTATTCTTCTTGTGGGATAGATCATTGAAAATCTCCTCATTCCAATCTTCCTCCAGTATGGATTTCATATGATCTATATCTGATTTTATTGATTCTAACTGCTGGAAATGTGAGGTGTGGTTGTTATTCCATGCTTGAAGGTTTTTTTTGAGACAAAAAATCTTTTTATGATGGATCATTCACAGGAACCTATGAAATGGTTTAGTTTAAGAATTTCTCAGCACATGTTGATAGTCTGAGGAGAAAGTCCACTGTTGAGAGAAAAGAAAACTCCCCCTCCATCAGTTATGCTAGACAAAGCCACAATAATGTGAGAATAGTCTGAGAGGGCTCTAAAAAGATGTAAAAACTTTATGTTCTAATATTAATAGATTGCATTTATGTTCCCTAGGAAACCATCTAAATGACCCAAAGTCCAGTTTATGCCCTGATGGTTGTTACACTAGGTGAAGTGTTCACCCGTATACCTTAAGTTCGAGAGCCCAGTTCCCAAAAGGAAAGAAATAATGTCTTCACCATCCTTGTGAGAGAAGAAGCCACAACCTTTTTTGATTCATCCATAACTACATTTAAATACCCACCTACAAACCATGGAGAGTTCTCTGGATTGAAATTCCCTAGATCTTTCCAAATAAAATTTCTATCCTGGGAATTATATTTAGCATATACGAAGGAGAAGAAAAAACAGTGGACACCCATGCTAATCTTAGCTATAATAAACTAATTTGAGGCCATTATCAACTCCACTTTGATGTTTGATCTCCAAAACAACCAAATATACTGATTTTGAGGATTATAATGCAAGAAATTTCAAACACCTATTCTTTTGGCAAAGAGAGAAATTTTGGAAGCCTACTACTTAGGTTCGAAGATAGACACTATGGAGGAGTTAGAGTTATGCAAATCATTATTTATATAGTCTATCTTAACCTGAGATCCCTGACCACAATCAATCCATATTATGAGGGAAATCATTGGATAGCTGGTTTTGTGGATTTAGCGTCTGCCACTGTGGATGCTGATTTTTTATGATCCAATGTAGCTTTGGGTGCTTTCTTTTGAGACCTTTTTTGAACACTACAAGGAAGATAAGGCGGTAGGATCATATCCATGGACAATACTTATAGTTATTCAACATTTAGAACCAATGTGGATAAAGTAGAGAAAGAGTTTGATAGATTAATGTGGGGATCACCTAAAACCTCCTAAGTTTTTGAGAAAGCAACTTGAGATTCTGGCTTAGTATATCTTGCTAGAAGCTCATATATTAATGGGGGAGCATTAGTCTGGATTCTTATTGGATGGTAAATCACCATCACCCACCCTGAAGGATGATCTAGCTGGAGGGGCTCTAAAATCTTGAGAGTTATCAAAAGAGGGAGAACATATAGGGGGATCAACCTGCCTTGTGAGTATGATAGTGGGAGATCCCGGAGGAGTGTGAAGAATAGAAAAAGGGAGATCACTACGTGGAGCCGGAGAGGTTGATGACTGATATAAAGAGGGACCTAGAACTTAATATTGAGGAACATACCTTCTTTGCCTACAATATGTGGTAGAGTGACCATGTAGGTGAAAACTTGAGCAAAAATGAACTGGAGAAGATGGAAAAAAAAATTCCACTAAGAGAAATCGCCCACACATATAAGGATGCGATCTAGGAGAGGCATGGATAAATACACTTTGACGCAAATACATGACATGGAATCATCAAGTATATGAGATGTATGTTCATCATCACAAAGAAAAGAACCTATTACATTCCTGATAGAGATGAGGAAGGACACATTGTGCAGCGGGAGAGATAGGCCTAGAAGATTCAGCCACATCACTACCTGAGAGGAATCACGACTGAAGTGAATATTGAGGGACCACTACAACAAAGTCCAAGATGCCACCACATTCTGAAACCATGGGAGAGGGGGGTGATCCTATCCGAAACGGGCCACCAGGGTCCATTGGTGGAAGGATGTTGTAGATGAGAAGGAATCAACTAGGAAGACGAGCTCTATAGCTCCCTCAACCTTGCCCAGGCTAACTTGATCCATATAAATCTCTGGAACGGGAAGGAGAGTCTAAAACATAGGAGTTTCTCGGAGAAGCACCTCCTTGAGAGAAGGACTATTCAGATTGTTAGATTACATCCGAGGAGAAGAAGCACCAGGAGGATCCATGCATGCTGGTTGATTAATCAGAAGAAGAGATGAAGCCAAGACTGAGCCTAATTAAGCCACTTCTAAATCAGAGTTGAGAGAAGAAGACGTAATAGTTGAAAATTTTTGAACATGAGGAGGTGTGTGCAACACATTATCAAGAGCCATTTGATATTACTTTACTGTAATAAAACAAACAATTATTAAATAAAAATTCACCCATAAGAGTTTAAAGAACATTTTATTTTTCACAAAATAGATTAAATCTATAAATGTTGTACTAAACATGGGGATAAACTGAATGTACACACTCATTGAGATAATACTGTGATTTATGAATCAATTGATATGAATACTATTGTAAATGATGTTGTGGAAACTCCAGAAGTCACAATGATAAATAAGTTTTCAAATGAAGAAAAGATAGTAAAAAAAGAAGAATAATAATAAAAACATAGACACAGTGATTTACATGGTTTGGGGATGATCCCTACATCCACAAAGAGGCCAAAATATCACTATTGTTGGGAGCACAAATTACAGGGAGGATATCAAAGTTTCACAATGCAAAAATCCAAGCTCTAAAATGATCTAATAACGAGGATGAAGCACTATTCCACCAACCATATAGAAAGTTCATTATGCTATAGTGAAATGTGGCTAGAAGTTCACACTTCTAAAGTGTTGCGGCCACCTAAGTCCAAGCTACTACAATGGCCAGTGGAAAGAAGTCTGTGGAGTTACAGTACCAAAATATCTAAATTCAGAGCTGCTACAGTAGTTGTTCCAAAGTATGTACTGCTATGGTGCCTTATCAACGTTAGTTGGTTAGCTCTAATACATTCGATTAGAGTTACTATAGTTCCCCAAGATTTGGGTCAGGTCCCTTCGGCCCCTGGGCCCCCAAAGTAGGGGTGCATTGCCCCTACAACCCGTAATAAGCTCATAACAGAGCTCAAACCATGAAGTTGTGACCTGGTGTTTAGTATAGGCCATAAGCATTCAACCCAAAATCATCCAAAACAGATCAAGCTACACCAATCCAACAAAATGATAATGGAGATCATATGAAATAAATGAAAAATGGACATTTAAAAAGACCTTCATGATTATACAAAGTTGTTTGAGAAGTTAAATATATGTGAAAAGAGACCATTGTATATTTCTTTTACTAAATATACAACATTTTCAGTTGTATTGAAGTTATATAATTTTAAATATGGTAGTAGATGGAGTGACAACATCCACTACTGGAAATCTAGCATTTCCCAACGGTTTAGAACCGTTGGTATATGTTATACCAACGGTTCTACAAACCGTGGGGAAGTAAGCCGTTGGGAAAGGCTTTTCCCAACGGTTTACAGAGAACCGTTGGGGTAGGTTAGAAAAAATCAACCTATCCCAACGGTTCTGCCAAACCATTGGGAAAGGCCTTTCCCAACGGTTTGGCCCGTTGGGAAATCAACAGAGAATTTTCTTTCCCAACGGCTTACAAACCGTTGGTAAAGGTTTTTACCAACGGTTCTATGAACCGTTGGTAAAAACAACCATTCAACAGGATATCCCAACGGTTCCTTGAACCGTTGGTAAAAACAGCTACATAGAGCCTATGCCAACGGTTTTCAAACCATTGGCATAGGCTTTGCTGTGCAAATTGCACAGCAGCCTACAATTTGCACAGCAGGTCTGGTTTTTGGGCATTCACCCTTGGTTTCAATTCAATTTTCAATCCAATTATTCCCTTGTTTTCAATTCATTTTTCAATCCAATTATTGTACCTGTAACACATATAATGCATACATATAGAGAACAAACCAACACATACAAATAATGAAAACCAACCAACCAACACATATAATGCATCCTGAAAATATACACATCCATAATTAAAGTAGAATTCATAACATAATTATAAACATACATAATTCATTTAGAATTCATTTTAAAATTTAGATGACAATCATATGTGGAATCCGGAATTCAATTCATAATTTGATTGGTTTTTCATATACCATATATTTTTAATAGAAATGATATCCATTTTAAACAAAATACATACATATGGAATGATACCGGTCACACCGTGCCTCGGATTGAGGTGAGGTTAACTCTTACACATCAAAAATGACTCATTGATCGTTGTCCTAAAGTATCAACATATTCCGAAATCGTTTGGTCGGTTTTCCGTATGTCAGTTGTTGTTTTCACTTAAAATGAAGTGTTTTTTAAATAAAAGAGAGACACTTTGAATGGTGTCGGCCACACCGCGCCTCGTATTGAGGTAGGGTTAACTCATACACATCACAAATGACCCATGGATTGTTGTGCTAAAATGTAAACACAATCAGAATGCGTTTGGTTGGTTTTCCGTATGAATTTAAAATGTAGTCCATTTTAAAGAAAAGAGATACACTTAGAGTGGTCTCGGACAAACCGCGACTCAGATTGAGGCGTGGTTGACTTGTACACGTAAAATATGACCCATGAATCATTTTCCTAAATTTTCAATAGATTCCGAATGCGTTTGGTCAGTTTTTCATATGTCAATTGTTTATTTCACTTATAATCTTGTCCATTTTAAACGAAAGAGACACAGTCAGAGTGGTACTGGCCACACCGCGTCTCGGATTTAGACGGGGTTGACTCTTACACGTCTCAAATGACCCATGGATCATTTTACTAAAGTATCAACACAATCCGAATGCGTTTGGCTGGTTTTCCGTATGTCAGTTGATGTTTTTCACTTAAAATGACGTCCTTTTGAAACAAAAGACATACACTTTGAGTTGTTCCGGCCACACCACGCCTCGTATTGAGGTGGCGTTGACTCGTACACATCACATATAACCCATGAATCGTTCTCCTAAAGTTTCAATGGAAACCGAATGCGTTTGGTCAGTTTTCCGTATGTACTTAAAATGTTGTCCATTTTAAACAACAGAAAGTCACTTAGAGTGGTCCCGACCACACTTAGATGACAATTAAATTAGAATTCATAACATAATTATAAATGTACATAATTCATATATAATTCAATTTAAAATTTAGATGACAATTATATGTGGAATCCGAAATTCAATTCATAATTTGATCGGTTTTTTCTATACCATATATTTTTACCTCAAATGATGTCCATTTTAAACAAAATACATACACCTGAAGTGATATCGGCCACACCGCACCTCAGATTGAGGCGGGGTTGACTCGTACACGTCACATTTGACCCATGGATCGTTTTTCTAAAGTATCGACACAATCCGAATGCGTTTGGTCGGTTTTCCGTATGCCAGTTGATATTTTTCACTTAAAATGACGTCCTTTTGAAACAAAAGACGGAAACTATGAGTGGTTCCGACCACACCGCATCTCCAATTGAGGCGGGGTTGATTCTTACACGTCACATATGACCCATGGATCGTTCTCCTAAAGTTTAAATGGAAACCGAATGCGTTTGGTCGGTTTTCCGTATGTACTTAAAATGTTGTCCATTTTAAACAAAAGAGTGAAACTTAGACTAATCCTAACCACACCGCGACTCAAATTCATCCCGGGCTGGCTATTACATGTCACATATGACCCATGGATCGTTGTGATAAATTATCAAAAGATTCCGAATGCGTTTGGTCGGTTTTGCGTATTCCAGTTGTTCTTTTCATTTATAATCATGTCCATTTTAAACAAAAGAGACAAAGTTAGAGCGGTGTCGGCCACACCGCGTCTCGGATTAAGACGGGGTTGACTTTTACACGTCACATATGACTCATGGATCATTGTGCTAAAGTATCTATAGAATCCGAATGCGTTGTTCGTTCTTCCGTATGTCAGTTGATGCCTTTCACTTAAAATGACGTCCTTTTGAAACAAAAGACGGACACTTTGAGTGGTGTCAGCCGCACCGCATATCGGATTGAGGCGGGGATGATTTTTACACGTCACATAAGACCCATGGATCGTTCTCCTAAAGTTTCAACGGAAACCGAATCCGTTTGGTCATTTTTACGTATGTACTTAAAATGGTGTCCATTTTAAACAAAAGAGAGCCACTTAGACTTATCCTAGCCACACCGCGACTCGGATTTATCCCGAGTTGGCTCTTACACGTCACATATGACCCATGGATTGTTGGGATAAATTATCAACAGATTCTTAATGCGTTTGGTCAGTTTTCCGTATGTCAGTTGATGCTTTTCACTTAAAATGACGTCCTTTTGAAACAAAAGACGGAAACTTTGAGTGGTGCCGGCCACACCACGTCTCTGGATTGAGCTGAAACCACCGTTCACCATTCTAATTATTATTAGTGACGTGTACGCGCAGACGACACGTCAATCGGACGTGCGGTTTGCGCGGTACGACTCAATATTCGTGTTTTAAGTGATGCACGCGCTTCGTAAACGCGCGTGAGGGGGGTCCAAACGGGCCGAACGAAGTCAGAATGTCCTGAAATCAGACGAAAAATACGGGAGAGTGATTTATGAAGTGGTCGAGCAGACGACACATCAATCGGATGTGCCGTGTGCCCGCGGTGACCGACAACGCAGTTCTGGTGTCATAAACGGCCAAAACGGGCGTCCAACGGTCAAATTCATAGCGGACGACCTCATATTGAGCTGAAACCACCATGCAACATTCTAATTATTATTCATGATGTGTACGCGTAGACGGAACATTAATCGGACGTGCGGTTTGCGCGGTACGACTCAATATTCGTATTTTAAGTGATGCGCGCGCTTCGTAAACGCGCGTGAGGGGGGTCCAAACGGGCCGAACGAAGTCGGAATGGCCTGAAATCAGACGAAAAATACGAGTGAGTGATTTCTGAAGTGGTCGAGCAGACGGAATGTCAATTGGATGTGCCATGTGCCCGCGGTGACCGACAACGTAGTTCTGGTGTCACAAACGGCCAAAACGGGGGTCAAACGGTCAAATTCATAGCGGATGACCTCGGATTGAGCTGAAACCACCGTGGAACATTATAATTATTATTCGTGACGTGTACGCGTAGACGGAAAGTCAATAGGACGTGCGGTTTGCGCGGTACGACTCAATATTCATGTTTTAAGTGATGCGCGCGCTTCGTAAACGCGCATGAGGGTGGTCCAAACGGGCCAAACGATTTCGGAATGGCCTGAAATCAGATGAAAAATACGGGTGAGTGATTTATGAAGTGTTCGAGCAGACGGAATGTCAATCGGACGTGCCGTGTGCCCGCGGTGACCGACAACGCAGTTCTGGTGTCATAAACGGCCAAAACGGGCATCAAACGGTCAAATCCATAGCAGACGACCTCGGATTGACCTGAAACCACCGTGAAACATTCTAATTATTATTAGTGACATGTACGTGCAGAAGGCACGTCAATCAGACATGCGGTTTGCGCGGTACGACTCAATATTCATGTTTTAAGTGATGCGCGCGTTTCGTAAACACGCGTGAGGGGGGTCCAAACGGGCCGAACGAAGTCGGAATGACCTGAAATCAGACGAAAAATACGGGAGAGTGATTTCTGAAGTGGTCGAGTAGACGACACGTCAATCGGACATGCCGTGTGCCCGCGGTGACCGACAACGCAGTTCTGGTGTCACAAACGGCCAAAACAGGCGTCCAACGGTCAAATTCATAGCGGACAACCTCAGATTGAGATGAAACCACCGTGCAACATTCTAATTATTATTCGTGACGTTTACGCGCAGACATCACGTCAATCGGACGTGCGGTTTGTGCGGTATGGCTCAATATTCGTATTTTAAGTGATACACGCGCTTTGTAAACGCGCGTGAGGGGGGTCCAAATGGGCCGAACGAAGTCGGAATGGCCTGAAATCCGACGACAAATACGGGTGAGTGATTTATGAAGTGGTCGAGTAGACGGCACGTCAATTGGACGTGCCCTGTGACCGCGGTGACCGACAACGCAGTTCTGGTGTCATAAACGGCAAAAACGGGCGTCAAACGGTCAAATTCATAGAGGACGACCTCGGATTGAGCTGAAACCACCGTGAAACATTCTAATTATTATTCGTGACGTGTACGCGCAGACGGCACGTCAATCGGACGTGTGGTTTGCGCGGTACGGCTCAATATTCGTATTTTAAGTGATGTGCGCGCTTCGTAAACGCGCGTGAGGGTGGTCCAAATGGGCCGAACGATTTCAGAATGGCCTGAAATCAGACGAAAAATACGGGTGAGTGATTTATGAAGTGGTCGAGCAGACGGCACATCAATCGGACGTGCCGTGTGCCCGCGGTGACCGACAACGCAGTTCTGCTGTCATAAACGGCCAAAACGGGCGTCAAACGGTCAAATTCATAGCGGACGACTTCGGATTGACCTGAAACCACTGTGCAACATTTTAATTATTATTCGTGATGTGTACGCGTAGACGACATGTCAATCAGACGTGCGGTTTGCACGGTACGGCTCAATATTCGTGTTTTAAGTGATGCGCGCGCTTCGTAAACGCGCGTGAGGGGGGTCCAAACGGGCTGAACGATTTCGGAATGGCCTGAAATCAGACAAAAAATATGGGTGAGTGATTTATGAAGTGGTCGAGCAGACGGCATGTCAATCAGACGTGCCGTGTGCCCGCGGTGACCGACAACGCAGTTCTGGTGTCATAAACGGCCAAAACGGGCGTCAAACGGTCAAATTCATAGAGAAAGACCTCATATTGACCTGAAACCACCGCTCAACATTCTAATTATTATTCTTGATGTGTACGCGCAGACGGCACGTCAATCGGACATGCGGTTTGAACGGTACGACTCAATATTCGTGTTTTAAGTGATGCGCGCGCTTCGTAAACGCGCGTGAGGGGGGTCCAAACGGGCCGAATGACATCGGAATGGCCTGAAATCATACAAAAAATACGGGAGAGTGATTTATGAAGTGTTCGAGAAGACGACGCGTCAATTGGACGTGCCGTGTGCCCGCGGTGACCGACAACGCAGTTCTGGTGTCATAAACGGCAAAAACAGGCGTCCAACGGTCAAATTCATAGCGGACGACCTCAGATTGAGCTGAAACCACCGTGCAACATTCTAATTATTATTCGTGACGTGTACGCGCAGACGGCACGTCAATCGGACATGCGGTTTGCACGGTACGGCTCAATATTCATATTTTAAGTGATGCACGCGCTTCGTAAACGCGCGTGAGGGGGGTCCAAACGGGCCGAATGAAGTCAGAATGGCCTGAAATCAGACGACAAATACGGGTGAGTGATTTCTGAAGTGGTCGAGCAGACGACACGTCAATTGGACGTGCCATGTACCCGCGGTGACCGACAACGCAGTTCTGGTGTCATAAACGGCCAAAACGGGCGTCAAACGGTCAAATTCATAGCGGACGACCTCAGATTGAGCTGAAACCATCGTGAAACATTCTAATTATTATTCGTGATGTGTACGCGCAGAGGACACGTCAATCGGACGTGCGGTTTGCGCGGTACGTCTCAATATTCGTGTTTTAAGTGATGCGCGCGCTTCGTAAACGCGCGTGAGGGTGGTCCAAACGGGCCGAACGATTTCAGAATGGCCTGAAATCAGACGACAAATACGGGTGAGTGATTTATGAAGTGGTCGAGCAGATGACACGTCAATCGGACGTGCCGTGTGCCCGCGGTGACCGACAACGCAGTTCTGGTGTCATAAACGGCCAAAACGGGCGTCAAACGGTCAAATTCATAGCTGATGACCTCGGATTGACCTGAAACCACCGTGCAACATTCTAATTATTATTCGTGACGTGTACACACAGACGGCACGTCAATCGGACGTGTGGTTTGCGCGGTACGGCTCAATATTCGTGTTTTAAGTGATGCGCGCGCTTCGTAAACGCGCGTGAGGGGGGTCCAAACGGGCCGAACGAAATTGGAATGGCCTGAAATCAGACGAAAAATATGGGAGAGTGATTTATGAAGTGGTCGAGCAGACGGTGCGTCAATCGGACGTGCCGTGTGCCCGCGGTGACCGACAACGCAGTTCTGGTGTCATAAACGGCCAAAACGGGCGTCCAACGGTCAAATTCATAGCGGACGACCTCAGATTGAGCTAAAACCACCGTGCAACATTCTAATTATTATTCGTGATGTGTACGCGCAGATGGCACGTCAATCGGACGTGCGGTTTGCGCGGTACGACTCAATATTCGTATTTTAAGTGATGCGCGCGCTTCCTAAACGCGCGTGAGGGGGGTCCAAACGGGCCGAACGAAGTCAGAATGACCTAAAATCTGACGACAAATACGGGTGAGTGATTTCTGAAGTGGTCGAGTAGACGGAACGTCAATTGGACGTGCCATGTGCCCGCGGTGACCGACAACGCAGTTCTGGTGTCATAAACGGCCAAAACGGGCGTCAAACGGTCAAATTCATAGCGGACGACCTCGGATTGAGTTGAAACCACCGTGAAACATTCTAATTATTATTCGTGATGTGTACGCGTAGAAGGAACGTCAATCGGACGTGCGATTTGCACGGTACGGCTCAATATTCGTGTTTTAAGTGATGCGCGCGCTTCGTAAACGCGCGTGAGGGTGGTCCAAACGGGCCGAACGATTTCGGAATGGCCTTAAATCAGACGACAAATACGGGTGAGTTATTTATGAAGTGGTCGAGCAGACAGCATGTCAATCGGACGTGCCGTGTGCCCGCGGTGACCGGCAACGCAGTTCTGGTGTCATAAACGGCCAAAACGGGCGTCAAACGGTCAAATTCATAGCGGACGACCTCGGATTGACTTGAAACCACCGTGCAACATTCTAATTATTATTCGTGACGTGTACGTGCAGACGGCACGTCAATTGGACGTGCGGTTTGCGCGGTACGTCTCAATATTCGTGTTTTAAGTGATGCGCGCGCTTCGTAAACGCGCGTGAGGGGGGTCCAAACGGGCTGAACGAAGTCAGAATGACCTGAAATCAGGCGAAAAATACGGGAGAGTGATTTATGAAGTGGTCGAGCAGACAGCGCGTCAATCGGACGTGCCGTGTGCCCGCGGTGACCGACAACGCAGTTCTGGTGTCATAAACGGCCAAAACGGGCGTCCAACGGTCAAATTCATAGCGGACGACCTCAGATTGAGCTGAAACCACCGTTCATCATTCTAATTATTATTCGTGATGTGTACGCATAGACGGCACGTCAATCGGACGTGCGGTTTGCGCGGTACGGCTCAATATTTGTATTTTAAGTGATGCGCGCGCTTCGTAAACGCGCGTGAGGGGGGTCCAAATGGGCCGAATGAAGTCGTAATGGCCTGAAATCAGACGAAAAATACGAGTGAGTGATTTATAAAGTGGTCGAGCAGACGGCACGTCAATTGGACGTGCCATGTGCCCGCGGTGACCGACAACGCAGTTCTGGTGTCATAAACGGCCAAAACGGGCGTCAAACTATCAAATTCATAGCAGACGACCTCGGATTGAGCTGAAACCACCATGAAACATTTTAATTATTATTCGTGACGTGTATGCGCAGACGGAACGTCAATCGGACGTGCGGTTTGCGCGGTACGTCTCAATATTCATGTTTTAAGTGATGCGCGCGCTTCGTAAACGCGCGTGAGGGTGGTCCAAACGGGCCAAACGGTTTCGGAATGGCCTTAAATCAGACAAAAAATACGGTTGAGTGATTTATGAAGTGGTCGAGCATATGGCACATCAATCGGACGTGCCGTGTGCCCGCGGTGACCGACAATGCAGTTCTGGTGTCATAAACGGCCAAAACGGGCGTCGAACGGTCAAATTCATAGCGGACGACCTCAGATTGACCTGAAACCACCGTACAACATTCTAATTATTATTCTTGACGTGTACGCATAGACATCACATCAATCGGACGTGCGGTTTGCGCGGTACGGCTCAATATTCGTGTTTTAAGTGATGCGTGCGCTTCGTAAACGCGCGTGAGGGGGGTCCAAACGGGCCGAACGAAGTCGGAATGACCTGAAATCAGACGACAAATACGGGTGAGTGATTTCTGAAGTGGTCGAGCAGACGGCACGTCAATTGGACGTGCCCTGTACCCGAGGTGACCGACAACGCAATTCTGGTGTCATAAACGGCCAAAATACTGTCCATTTTAAACAAAATAGAGACACTTTGAGTGGTGTCGGCCACACCGAGCCTCTGATTGAGGTGGCGTTGACTCGTACACGTCACATATGTCCCATGGATCGTTCTCCTAAAGTTTCAACAGAAACCGAATGCGTTTGGTCGGTTTTCCGTATGTCATTTTTTGTTTTCACAAAAAATGAAGTCCATTTTAAACAAAATAGAGACACTTTGAGTGGTGTCGGCCACACCGCACCTCAGATTGAGGTGGCGTTGACTCTTACACGTCACATATGACCCATGGATCGTTCTCCTAAAGTTTCAACAGAAACCGAATGCGTTTGGTCAGTTTTCCGTATGTACTTAAAATACTGTCCATTTTAAACAAAAGAAAGTCACTTAGAGTGGTCCCGACCACACCGCATCTCGGATTTAGGAGGGGTTGACTCGTACACGTCTCAAATGACCCATGGATTGTTGTCTTAAAGTATCAACACAATCCGAATGCGTTTGGCCGGTTTTCCGTATGCCAGTTGATGTTTTTCACTTAAAATGATGTCCTTTTGAAACAAAAGACATACACTTTGAGTTGTTCCGACCACACCACACCTCGGATTGAGGCGGGGTTGATTCGTACACGTCACATATGACCCATGGATCGTTGTCCTAAAGCATCAACACATTTCGAATGTGTTTGGTCAGTTTTTCGTATGTCACTTTTTGTTTTCACTTAAAATCTTATGGAAATTCATATAGAATATTTTTATATCATATTTAGTATGGATTAGATTTTAGTTGATCGTGCTATGAAACATTTCAGAGCTAATGAAATTAAGGAAGGTGGAGGGGCTGTCCGGGGGGCTGTCCGGGGGGGCTGTCCGGTGGGTGTCCGGGGGGGCTGTCCGGGGACCAAGGAGGAGGGTGGGGGGGCTGTGCGGGGTCTGTCCGGGAGGTGTTTGGGAGTTGTTTAGGGGGTTGTCCGGGGTTGTTCAGGGGGATGTCCGGGGGTTGTTCAGGGGGTTGTTCAGGGGTTGTTCAGGGGTTGTTCAGGGGTTGTTCAGGGGGTTGTCCGGGGTTGTTCAGGGGGCTGTCCGGGGGGTGTTTGGGGGGTTGTCCGGGGTCCAAGGGGGGGGGGGGGTGGGGGGGTTGTCCGGGGGGCTGTCCGGGGGGCTATCCGGGGTCCAGGGTGGAGGGTTGGGGGCTGTACGGGGGGCTGTCCAGGGGGCTGTCCGTGGGGCTGTCCGGGGGGTGTTTGGGGGGTGTTCGGGGTCCAAGGGGTGGGGGGGGGGGGGGTTGTCCAGGGTCCAAGAATGAGGGGGGTTGTCCGGGGAGTTCTCAAACACACAACCACTAAAAGACAACAACATCCATAAAAACAGACAATATATAAAAATAACTCAACTCCAATACTATACTACGAGTCTAGATAAAACCAACAACTAGAATAGATTAAACATCAAATCTCAGTAATATAAGTCAAAAATGTAACAGATGAATATGTCCCACATCAGCATCACCATCATCATCATCATCATCATCATCATCACCCTCGTCATCGTCCTCCTCATCGTCCTCACCCTCCACAACGCCTTCCTCCTCGCCTTCGCCCTCCTCCTCGCCCTCCTCATCTCCCTCCTCTTCCGCATCAGACTCCTCGCCATCATCATCTTCAAGATGGACATCGGCCTGACCACCACTGGAACTGCCACCTGGTGCACCATATATAGAATGTATCGACGACATGTATTCATCAATCGCTGGGCCGACCTCTGCTGGAAGTGTTGGACGTAGAACTTCAATAAATTTCATAAATGCACTGTTTGCCCTAGCAGACTTTTCTGCCGTCTCTGTGGCCCTTTTCTCAGCCTGTTCTGCCTGTGCACTAACTTGCTGCAGCTCGGTGGCACTACAACTTGTACCTGATGCAGGCCAATACCTCGTCGGGGCTATCCTAGGTCGGAAGCGTACTCTGCCAGAATGATCCTCTCCCAACACCTGATGTAAGTGATCAGATGGCCCAAAATTGTCTGCTTCTTGGGCATCGAGGGCCTCTAAAGCATCATGTTACAAATATAAATATATTATTAAGTTACAAAATAGATATTAAAATATAAAATCAACAGATTAAAACTTACAATCTGCTGCTGAGTCGCTTCGTTGACAGCACTTCCATCCTTTTTTCGTCTACTCGAAAAAAACAGTTTTGCTCGAGGCACACGTCCTTCAATATTTTGTACTTGCCTCTACAATGACATTGAAAACAAAAGTTATATAAAAACTTTAGCAAATGATTAAATAATTGAGGAAATAAAAGAAAATGTAAGTCGTAAAGAAAACTTATAAACAATTGTCATACCTGCTGCCTCTCATGATCCGGCATCGTCGTGCGTCCTAGTGTATGGAGGTATTTTTTTGCATCAATGTTTTTTTTTATTTTTTCCAGATGATTCCTAAATAAAATTCGATAATGAAAAGGATAATATTAATGCAAAACTTGAAAGTTATTACTTAAATACCTCAAATGTAATTCATACCTTAAACTGGGTACTCGTCCAATGAGTAATCATCTGACGATACTGCTCTATAGGACAATCATCCACGACTGGTACCGCCTCTAACTCAGTGCCAACTCTAGCACGCCAGCCAATATACAGCTCATGCTTGTAGGCTCTCCAAAGCTCGCCTAAATCCTTTAGACGTTCCAGTCGTCCACCCTCACCATCAGGAAAATTAAATCGAAGCTGAAATCAAAATATTAATTCATATAAATACAAAAATAATTCATGGCATTAAATACAACAGATTTTTTTACCCATATCTCTGCCCAAGCTCTATCTTTGACGTCATGTGGCAAATGTCTCCACGACAGTGGGCTGACGGGAATGATGTCAGAGTATTTGGCAAGCGTCGCCAGAAAACTCCGACATTGCTGCCCTGTTTTCTCAACCATCTGATTGTCTTCATTATATTCCACCATAACCTGTGTGCGACGGTTCCACACCGAACGCATGCATGTACGGCCCCGCCCCCGCCTCCTGTCAGTAGATGTATATGTCATGAAAGAAAAACAAATATTTTATCAAAACATGTTATAATGAAAATAAATATTGCTATAATTTTTTTTAGGGTTTTATAAATATACCTGCGCTAGTCTGATCAATGAGTGGCGCCGGATCCACAGAACCTGATGGAACAACCTCTGGTGGAACAGGAGTCGAAGACGATGGAATATAAAAGCTCGGAGAGACAGAAGTAGAAGGAAAAGAAGATGGAACAGCTGTATGACCTGATGCTGACTGGGGAGTGGGAATCATCATGGGATGTGAAAATGATGGGGCAGAAGATGCAGAAGGTAGCTAAAACATGGGAGGCCTAAATACCCCGTGTGTCCCTAACGACACACCGGGATCAGAATGTGGGAAGTCTGAAATGTCAGTGGGAGGGGCAGGGTCTAGTCGGGCACGCGCAGCTCTACGTCCACCTCTGGTACGAACCCTCCTCGTACCACCGGCCTGAGTACTAGGACCAGTACTAGGCTCCTCGTCGAATAATTGTCGACGTAACGGTGGATCCTACAAAAAAGTTTACAAAAAAAATTAATCACATGACATTATATATTCTGTATATATATATATATATATTTGAAATAAAGTACTCACTGTAGGCACTAATGGTGGAATGCCCATCTCCTCCATCCGACGATTGTTCTCCGCCATTTTTTTTCTTCGTCTCTCTTCAATTGGCTGCATTTCCTGCATTTGAAAACAAATATGTAATTAATTAGAAAAAGAAAATTAATGTGTAAACCAAAAAACTAAATATATGAGGGAATGAGGGGATTCATTGGTAATTTAGCTATCAATTGTTTTAGAAGAGCTTGAATGAATTTAATAAAACATACAAGTTGTAATGTTCACCAAGTTAGAAATATTGTTTGATTTGGTTTGAATACAGTTCAATTCCAAATTAGAAAATGCAATTCAAATAAAACAGCAACCAATAAACATTGAAAATTCACATAACGGTCAAGTCAGCTAAAACATATTTGTGATCAATACTAAATAAATATGAATATTACCAACCTTAACAACCCAACTCGAGGTAAACCAAAAGAATTGAGAACATGGATGAATGATTCTATATATTTCCAACCACAACTTCAGGTTCACAATCAACTCTGACAATTGAGCTATTGGAGTCATCAAAAGAAATAAATGGATCGGTTCCAATGGCAATAGGGACAGTGTTAATTCCATCATCAGCATCATCAAAAATATGTCTTGGAATTACTTCAACTATGACACCAAATTCAGGTTGAAGTTGATCTTTGACATAAAAAACTTGTTTAGCCATTGATGCCAACACATATGGTTCTTCGGTAGCAAGAGTGCGGGTCATATTAATTACTCGAAATCCACAATCATCAATAAATGTGCCATGTCTCGTCATTGAATCAAACCAATGGAATTTCATCATTGTGACTCGTCCATGAGAGTAATAATCCAATATTATTATTTTCTCAACGACTCCATAATAACCCACATTTTCAAGTCGCGGTCTACTATCTGATGCACTGGCATAACAATCTGTTGTGGCAGTAACCATAATACCATCATGTTGTGTTCTCATGTTTTTGGCTCGTTCAGTGACAATAAATCTGTACCCATTGATAACAATTGATTTACAGTCACGAACCACGGTATTAGGACCAAAAGCCAAAGCTCTTATTTCCTCAGAGACAGAGTCAGCAGAAAAACTCAATACCTGCAATATAAATGACAGTTAAACTTAAGTAAATATTGAAATGATTAATTTAAACAGTAATATTTTTACCTTCAATTTTAACCAAGCAGAAAACTCTTTGCTATTCAAAGTCTCTCTCCTTCTCAAAGATAAAGAACGATGCTTCCTATTTATCATTGTTTTATGTTCCCTGTAGATAAAAAAATATGAATAGTTTAACAGATATATATGTAAGATATACATATTCAATTTTGTTACTTGATATAGTCATCGAACAAATCACAGTTGAACAAAACTGTGCGATGTGCCATCTCCCGCTCTTCATGGCTTAATGTCTTCAATGTATATGATCCAGGAATTCCTCCTGTTTGAGGAAGTGATGGAAAACTGGGTTCAATTTTCTCATATTGTTCTTCTTCATTTCTCATTGGTCTGTTCATTCTTGTAGTAAGATCAGACAAATACATCGAACAGAAATCCATACATTCTTGAGATAAGTAACCATTCACGATAGAACCTTCGGGATGATTCTTGTTTCGAACATAAGACTTTAATGTGAACATATTTCTTTCAGTTGGATACATCCAACGAAAAGAAACAGGTCCTCCGAGAAGTATTTCAGTTGGAATATGGACAGTCAGATGCAGCATGCATGTGAAAAATGATGGGGGAAATATTTTCTCCAACTCACACAAAATTAATGGGGCATCTGTCAACATTTTTTGCAAGAAAGACTTGGACAACTTCTTAGCACAAAGATCTCTAAACAAATGGCACAACCGAATAACACCCACCCTTACATTATTGGACAAAAGATGACGGATTGCTATTGGAAGTAACTCATGCATTAGAACGTGATAATCATGAGTCTTCAAAGATTTTAGCTTCAACTCTCTTCTATTGACCCGTTTAGATATGTTGCTTGAATAGCCATCAGGAACTCTAATAGTCTCTAATACTTCCAAAAATTGTTTTTTTTTTCAGTAGGTGTCATCACATAAGAAGCACATGGAAGTTTCCATTTATTTTCACTGATACGCACAGGATGCAATTCTGGTCTGATGCCCCAATCCACCAAGTCACGTCGAGATCATAAATCATCTTTTGTCTTCCCCTTGACATTTAGAAGAACTGAAATAAACATTTCACATATATTCTTTTCAATATGCATTACGTCTAAGCAATGACGTATCAAATTGGTTGACTAATAAGGCAAATCAAAAAAGATACTCCTCTTCCTCCAATTGTAACAGGTTTCTGTGGAAACATTCTTTCTCTTTCCAGATTTTATTTGACCCTTCCCAAACGAAAAACTGAAATCTTTCAATTCATTAAGCACATCAGTTCCAGACATACGCTGAGGTGGATCATCGGTCTCTATAGTATTATCAAATCTTCGACGATTCATTCTATATGGATGATCCTTCGGCAAAAATCGTCGATGTCCCATAAAACTGAAACTATAACGATGTTTCAGTCTTCTGGATCGTGTATTCTTCATACAAACTGGACATGACAGTTTTCCCTTCGTGCTCCATCCAGACATCATTGCATAAGCCAGAAAATCATTGATCGTCCACATAAGCGCAACACACATTTGAAATATTTCTTTCGAACATGCATCGTATGTGCGCACACCCACATCCCAAAGAATTTTCAACTCTTTTATTAAAGGTTGCATGTATACATCAATATCAATGCCGAGATCAGAAGGACCAGATATGAGTATACTCATGAAAGTGAAAGATTTTTTCATACACAACAATGGGGGAAGATTATAAATGTGTATAAAAACTGGCCATGTGCTGTGCGAAGTAAGCATCTGCCCAAACGGATTAAAACCGTCGCATGAAAGACCCAGCCTCACATTACGCACGTCAGCTGCAAAATCAGGATGTTGAGAATCAAATCTCTACCATGCAAATCCATCTGCAGGATGAACCAACTCATCATTAGTCTTCTTTCTCTCGGTATCATTCCATCTCATTTTTATTGATATGTCATCAGACATAAAAAGATTCTAGAGTCTGGGGATCAATGGAAAGTGCCACATTACTTTCTGTGGAACGCGGGATGGTGTTCCATCAGATTTTGACTTCCAGCAGGATGTGCCACATTTTATACATTCATTTCGTTCAGCGGTTTCTTCCCAGAATAAACTACAATCTTTCGGGCAAGCATGAATTTTGTTTCTGGAAAATCCAAGTTCTTAAACTAACTTCCATGCCATATAGTGGTTTGAGGGAATATCTGCATCATCTGGAAGTAAATCCTTCAAGAGGGTAAGAATGTAATCGATTGCTGTATTAGAAATCCCATACATAGTTTTTCCATGAAACAATCGGATTAAAAATTCCAGCTTTTTCATTTTATCGCATTGTCGATATACTGGAGTCGTGGCAGCATCATTCAATTTTTTCACCCTATCAATATCATCATTTTCACTAGATGCATCAGTTGTCCTCATATCGACGTCTTCTTGAGTCGAAATCCTTTCTTTTTCATGATGAAGAATAAACGGAAACCGATCATCTAACAAATTCTCCATTCCAGTCCTTTCATTTCGATCATCACTAATTTGAGATTTCATTTTCTCCCCATTGTGATACCACACAAAGTAGTTTGCTTGAAAACCATTTTTGGTTATGTGGTAGCTAACTTCTTCACAACTCAACCAAGTTTTACCAACACAATTGGAACATGGGCAGTGTATGCGACCACTATCTAAAGCACTGTGAAATGCAAAATCTATAAAGCTCTCCAAATTGTTTTGAAAATCGCTTGAGATACGATCGGTTTCATACATCCAACTTCTGTTCATTCTGTAAAAAGAATTCATATAAGTCATTTTGTCATAAACAATTCAATAGGATTGAACTTTAATAGAAAATACATTTAAGTAAATGATAAAGGAAGAAAATAATCATGGTATCAACTACACATGTGAAAAAAACATACTAATGTGTTATTGAAAAAATGTAAAACCAACAAGAACTTAATGTGTTATCACATCAGAGCATTCCTCATCCCATAACCATATTAGTAGGGTACCCTCGTGGACAGCCCCGCCCACCCCCGTGGACAACCCACCCACCCCCATGGACACCCCCTACCCCCTAGACAGCCCAACCACCCCCGTGGACAGCCCACCCACCCCCCTCGACACCCCTTCTCCCTATGGACAGCCCCCCACCCCCTTGGATAGCCCACCCACCCCCTGGACACCCCTACCCCCTGTGGCCAGCCCACCCACCCCCCCTGGACAGCCCGCCCACCCCTCCTTGACAGCCCGACCACCCCCGTGGACAGCCCGTCCACCCTTGTGGACAGCCCGCCCACCCCCGTACCCCCCTGGACACCCCGTACCCCCCCCCCCCCGGGATAGCCCCACCCACCCTCCCAAACAGCCCAAACCCCCCTCCCCTGCAACCCCACCACCACCACCTAGACATACCAACCCCCCTGGACACCCCTCCCCCACTAGGACACCCCACCCAGACCCCCAGGACAACCCACACCCCCTGGAAAGCCCCGCCCACCCCCGTGGACAGCCTTTCCCACCCCCTTGGACAGCCCCGCCCACCCCCGTGGACAACCCACCCACCTCCGTGGACGCCCCTACCCCCTAGACAGCCCAACCACCCCTGTGGACAGCCCACCCACCCCCCTCGACACCCCTTCTCCCTATGGACAGCCCCCCACCCCATTGGATAGCCCGCCCACCCCCCTGGACACCCCTACCCCCTGTGGCCAGCCCACCCACCCCCCCTGGACAGCCCGCCCACCCCTCCTTGACAGCCCGACCACCCCCGTGGACAGCCCGTCCACCCTTGTGGATAGCCCGCCCACCCCCGTACCCCCCTGGACACCCCGTACCCCCCTGGATAGCCCCGCCCACCCTCCCAAACAGCCCACACCCCCCTTCCCTGCAACCCCACCACCACCACCTAGACATACCACCCCACCTGGACACCCCACACCCCCCCCCCACCAGGACACCCCACCCAGACCCCCAGGACATCCCACACCCCCTAGACAGCCCCGCCCACCCCCGTGGACACCCCCTACCCCCTAGATAGCCCAACCACCCCCGTGGACAGCCCACCCACCCCCCTCGACACCCCTTCTCCCTATGGACAGCCCCCACCCCCTTGGATAGCCCGCCCACCCCCTGGACACCCCTACCCCTCGTGGCCAGCCCACACCCCCCCCTGGACAGCCCGCCCACCCCTCCTTGACAGCCCGACCACCCCCGTGGACAACCCGTCCACCCTTGTGGACAACCCGCCCACCCCCGTACCCCCCTGGACACCCCGTACCCCCCTGGATAGCCCCGACCACCCTCCCAAACAGCCCACACCCCCTCCCCTGCAACCCCACCACCACCACCTAGACATACCACCCCCCTGGACACCCCACACACCCCTCCCCCACCAGGACACCCCACCCAGACCCCTAGGACAGCCCACACCCCCTAGACAGCCCCGCCCACCCCCGTGGACAGCCTTTCCCACCCCCGTGGACACCCTCGCCCACCCCCGTGGACAACCCACCCACCCCCGTGGACACCCCTACCCCCATAATCCATTATCCAAAACATATCAAATTGGTTTGAACACAATCCATAATTCCCACAATCCATTATCCAAAACATGTAAACGTTCACGATAGCCTCCCACAACTCTGATTTACATGTTTTGAACACTCTCCTTCCAAACATAGAATACAAAAACATTAAATAAGTCTTCACAAACACAAACAATATCCTATTTAGATATTAATTTCAATAATCAATTAAACCACCAACACCTGGAAAAAATCTATTCATTAAAACAACTACAACAATATGGTTGAGATCAAATTTTACCTATTCGTATGGGGGTGTACCTGTTGGGATGGGGGTGCTGGTGTTCTGATTCGCGAAAGCAGTGGAGGGATGGGGTTCGCTAGAGCAGAGGAGCCAATAGATTAGGGCTCTGTCCGAATGGGGAGTGGAGATCCCGATCTGGAATTTGGGGGAAACCTTTGCCAACGGTTTATAAAAACCATTGGCAAAGGCACACATTTCCCAACGGTTCACTGGAACCATTGGGAAATGTGTGAGTTTAGCACCCCTTTCCCAACGGTTCTAGTGAACCATTGGGAAAGGGTCACACATTTCCCAACGGTTCAGTGGAACCGTTGGGAAATGTCTGAGTTTAGAACCCTTTCCCAACGGTTCCAGTGAACCGTTGGGAAAGGGTCCACCGAAATTCCCTTTGCCAACGGTTTTCTTAAACCGTTGGCAAAGGCTCACTATACCAACGGTTTAAATAAACCGTTGGTATACTACCGTTAAGAAAAGACCAAATTCCAGTAGTGATATTTACAGAACTACTTGGTCTATTAAATGATATGATACCATAATAAAATGAGCTTCCTTTTCGAACATATGATGCTAAATGAATGATACATTCAATAGGTTAGATCTCTAAAAAAATACATTCATATACAAATGATTTCATATTATTTCACAAGGACTATGATTCACTCAGAAAATGCACTAAGTGAGGTACAAATCTATGCAAGATAGATGGAATATGTCATTAGAAATTTTTATGGCACTTTCCTATCATTCCAACATTTAGAAGACTATATAAATGTCAGGAAACCACTAGATAATTGACATGGAATGTGGATACAAGAATTTAATATGGAAAACCACGTCACACAACAAACTCTCATTAGTGGAATACAATTGATTATGAGTATCCTGAATTTGGAAATTATTTAAGAAGCCTTCATCTTACATTATCTATAGATGGAATAAATCATTTTGGTGTACATAGTAGTGCTCAAAGTAAATATCCATTTATGTTGGTAAATTATAAATTTTCACCATGGTTATACATGAAGCGCAAATACATTATGTTGTATCTACTTATATCTAGACCAAAACAACCCAGTGATGATATAAATGTCTATTTGGATCCATTGATTGAAGATCTAAAATTGATATGAGATACATGTGTTATATTGAATGATGATTATAGAAGTGAATAATTCACATCGAGAGCCATTTTATATGGGATGATAAATGAATTTACTAACTTTTTCAGTTTATAACATTAAAGGAATTTTGGGATGTCCCATTTGTGAAGAATCCACACAATTAGTTAAGATGAAATATTCCTTGAAGACTGTGTTTTTAGGACATCACAAATTTTTACCCTAGCGATATAAATAATAATATTAGATGACATAATTTTATGGAAATATAGAATATGGTACAACACCATCTCCACTAATGGATGATCAATTTCTTAATAAATTAAAATATATTGACACTGTTTTTGGTAAACCTTTTTAAAAAAACCTTATGAAATCATGTTGGAAAAAGATATCAATTTTCTTTGAATTACTATACTAGAATTGTTTGTACGTTAAGAATTTTCATGATTTCATGCATGTAGAAAAAAATGTATTTGATATTGTTTTGGACATGATACTAAATGTACCATGAAAAAAATATGGAATCAAGGCTAGGTTGAACATGATTGACATAGGGTTAAGGGAAGAGTTGAAACCAATGAATGGTGAAAGATGGAATTTTATTCCTCCAGCATCTTACACTCTATCCAAATAGAAAAAATTTTAAATTTTCAACTTCTTTAATGGTGTAAAATTTATATAGGTGTATTCATAAAATATCAAGAATACCATGTCAATGAAAAATTTAAAGTTACAGGGTTTAAAATCACACAACCATAATGTTTTGATGCAAGATTTGATGGTCGTTGCTTTACGTTGCATTCTACCTAAAAATGTACAATATATATCAACTGAAATTTTCTTCTTTTTGAAATATATATGTTATAAAGTTATAGACCCAACGAATTTTCCAATCATGAATAAGGTGATTGTAGTCATATTATGTGAATTATGTTCTTTCCACCACCATTCTTTGATATAACGATTCACCTGATGGTTCACTTGGTTAGAGAGATTCAACTATATGGTCCTGTCGATTACAGATGAATGTATCCCATTGAATAGATATGAATATTTTAAAAGGGTATTTAAAGAATCAAAGTCAACCAAAAGGATGTATTTAAGAGTGATATATTGTTGAATAATCTGTTAAATTATCTACTGATTACCTATCATATATTGATAACATTGGTCTCCCAAAATCTCATCACAGTGGATTCCTTATGGTCGAATGGATTTCTTCAAGAGTTTTTATAATTACCATTACAGAGTGGGAGTAATCACACCATTAAATTTTACATAATAGTGTAAAGGTTTCTCTATATGTTGAAGCCCATAAGGTAATTCTTAGACATTTGAATCCATCAAGGGCTGAAGGGTGGATATTAAATACCAATAATAAGTAGTTTATAAGATGGTTTCAAGATCATATCTATAAATATTTATCTACAAAATTTTAATTCAATTGCTAAACGACTTCGATGAATAGCCATGAGATCAAATGTAAATGTTATATATTACACTGATTTTGTAATTAATTCTTATATATTATATAAAAAGGAACAAGATGAATGTATTATGATGTGAAAAATCAAAGTTATACTGGTGGTGGAATCAATGAAATTTTCTAGTTCCAAGGATAGAAATCCAATTTATGAAAATATTTCATATTTCAGCATCATCAAATAGATATATAAGTTAGATTATACAATATTTCAAGTGTTTATTTTCCATTATAAATGGGTCGAAAATAGGTTTGCATTTAAATTCAATGAATTGGGCTTTATGAAGGTGAATTTTAGTGTGAAAGGGTATAAGGAAAAACCATTCATAATGAGATCACAAGAAGCACAAGTATTTTAGGTCCTAGATCCAATAAACAAGAATAGATAAATTATTCTATTGGTGACTAAAACAAATATGAGGTAATATTAAAATTCAATTGAGGATGATTATTTCATTATGATATCACAATCATATTATGGTGGTCCCAATGTAGATAGTCTTGTACATTATAGGGGACCACAAGAAGGGAATTTTGATACTTGATAGAGGAGCTAAATCCCTTCAACTTTTAAAGAGAAAAAATAGTTCAATGAACATGATATTTTTTTTAATATAATATGTTTTTACTCATAATATTATGCATTATCTACTGCATTTACATAATCTAAATTAAATATTTAACTACTCATGCAGATGATGACTTCTTTACATGATGATATTCTAATCTCGAGGAAGAATAAACCATTAATGCAAAACTATGGAATTATCAGGGGATCAACAACATGTAGTAAAAAAACAATAGTAACATAGCATCATCATGTTAACTAAATTTATCAAGGTAAGGAGCAAAGGAATAAAATTTGAGGTTGGCTGGAATCAACACAGACAACCTATTTACCCCAAAAAGTTAATGTTCATTAGTTACATCAGGGTCACAACTCTAATGCATGTGCCAATTGATATAGATACATGAAAAAATGTCATACCTTTATTGAATACAACTATTTGGGAAGATATTAGGGTAATTCTATGCTAAACTTTCTTCATTTTATAGAAAAATTATATAACAAAACATTGATTTTATTTTCATTATCCCTTGTAAAGTTTATTTATTTTAAATTATTTCTATAATAAATTTGTCTTAATGATCACTAAAAAATCTCATATAGGCTTTTAGAAACTCATGATAAAGCATTATCTCAAGGATTCCAAGGGGAAAGTAAACCCCCACCCACCAGCTATATATGAACACATTATAAACTAGGAAACATTAAAAGATTTCATTAGTTTTCATGATGAAAAATCATTTTAGGTGCATTGTAATTGATAATATTTTATTTGAAAATATTTATTTTATCAACATTGATTCAAAATTGTTAATTTATGAAACAAAAAAGGAATGATAAAAATAAGCAACATGAATAAAAACCCATGTACCCCTATCATAAAGTAAGGATGTAGTACACTTCCCTTGAGAAGAAAATGGTATTTATTTTAAATCTATAGTAAAAGTTTTATGTGATATGAAAAAACATATGTTCCTTTGTTTATATGTAGATTGATGAATCAGAATTGAAAACTACTTTTATCCCACATCATGTGCTATGGAAGGAGGCTCATGTAAATAAAAATGTAAACTAGTAGATGAAAACAAAAAAGTAGTATGGGAATCATAAGTAAGTATGACATAATAATAATTTTTTATGATTTATAACATTATTATATAAAAATATGTATTTTTGTTAGTATGATTTTTATAGGGTTTAGACATAAGAATCATCATTGACTATACCTAAAGAAAAACTACTTTTAGTAGCTTTGAAGTGGCCAGAACAATATGGACATGTTAGAGGTGCACGTTTTGGATTGTCACCTCGAACATATTTCAAGAAGATAAATCCACAAGAAGATACATTTGAGATGATGAAATTAATGCAAACAAATATAGATTATTTGAAAAATATTACCATTTGGTCTAGTTTGGAGGATTAGTATATATGAAAGGATCAAAGTGAACCAGTAGTGGAATAATGATCAATACATTAAGAGCCATATGACCCCCACTATCATTGAGGATATCAATTACCCTCAACTATTTTTCTTACCTAGAGTAATCAATTTTTCCATAACCCTTTCTCCTAAATGTGAAGTAAACAACATCTGATAACTTTATATTACTAAAATTCTATAAGGTGAAATTGTATGTGATTTATATTTATCAACACCCACACATCGACTTATTGTGAGAGGAACAATGTATAATATTCCAAGAGAAATGATACATAATAAAAAACTCCCAAAAGATCATGTGAGAGTGGGTATTGAAGTATATCATGAGATGAATATTGATTTTCCTATTTTGATTAATTATCTATATGTTACCATGGTCGATAATGCTATTGGAACTTTTATAGCATGGTTGTCTAATCTTATAAAGACACATGAGGTACATCATTAACATAAAAAAAATGAAAAACCTTTAATAGTTGATAAAACAGGTCTAAAATGATGTATTATATTACATATGGATAAAACAATGGGGAAATAAAAGGCCAGATCAAGACAATCCAGTGGATCAATGAAGAAATCAAATGGAATTTCTGAGAGTACCTTCACACTACCAGTTCCAATTATACATATGTAAACATTACAAGTTCATGAGGATACAACATTAAAATATGTAAATATATCATACATTGAATAAAAAGAAACAATATTTTGAGATTCCATTACAGGCACAGTTGGTCTGGAGAGTATAAATGAAATTATCAAGTTTTAATGGTTGGGAGTATCAGTTGTGAATACATACATGAGGTACATTTTCATAATCTGTCTATCCAAACAATTATCTACTCTATTCATTATAGTTAATAAATATTCAAATTTTCTATAAGAATATATATTACTACTATATAAAGCTAAAACTCTACACAACACTATTTGGACTCATTAATCCCTCTATCATTTCTATGGAAAAAATTTCTTTGTAACTGGAAGAAATTAAAAAGAAAAAAGTTGGGCTAAGTGAGGTGTTTGAAAATAAAATAACAGATGATAAAATCTTCTTGATTTCTATAATTTAGTGGTAAAACCCTACAATCTAATCATATAAAAAATATTTTTCTTTTTTTCATTACTTTTTTTATAGGAAGCAATGGATTCTCATAATAATCAATTTGGATACCCAAAATATTTATTTTTTAGATCTAAAGCGTGGATTTCCATCAAAATAACCACCACACATGATGTCTATTGTGAATTTGTAATGTACTTCAATCAACATTTTATATATAACCATCAAATTGTATATTTTAGTTTGTGTTTTAATGATAGTTTTGTTATGATAGGGCGATCTATAAATATAATCTAAATCATGGTATGAGTTCGGTGACTGAACATAAGAAGACTAAGTATTTATTTAAATGGAAAAAAATTAAGGTATATATAGTATTATTTAACTATCAAAACATATTTCAAAACAATTTAATTATTTTGGTCATTGTTTCTACAGTGTTCGAATCAAAATAAAGATAATTATTATGGATATTACATTTGAAAATTGATAAAAGACATCATATACCATAAGAAAACTATCATATCCAAATAGGAAAATTTTGAAGGTAATTACAATTTCATTTAAAATATTTATTAATTAATTATTTTCCTATATTTTCTTAATACTACCAAGATTACTAAGAATCTATGTACTCAAAAGAAGTAAATTTGTTTAGAGATGAGTGGGAAGAGTATATGGCATCAGAATGTTTCCCAACATCAAATTGAGGTGGTTACCTATTATGTTTGTGATCTAGTACATAAAATAACCTTATATATACATTTAGGATTTTAATCATTAGTATTTTAATGCTTAGATAATATTTTTCCTAAAATAAAATTCATATAGTATTTAAATATATTAGTTTTATTTTTATTCTAGTCATACATTTTCAATTTCTCAAAGTATAAATGAGGAATTAATTATGAATCAAAATGTGTTTTCAATATAAAAATGTCATTTTAGTTAAAAACACATGTCACTTTTTCAAAACCAATAAAATGAGTTCATATTGTTTTCAAACTTTAGGAAAATGATCCATAATTCATTTGTGACTTGTAGGAATTGAATGCATGCCAATCAAAAACACGATGTGGTTGTTAGGACTCAAAGAGTGTGTTTTTAATACAACATTGTCATTTTACATTAAAATGAGTGTCACATATCCAAAAACAAGAAAACAAGAAAACAAGATAAAATTATTTTCAAACATTAGGACAACGATCTATAATTCATTTTTTATGTGTGGGAATCGAATGCACATCAATCCTAGACATGATGTGGTCATTATGACTGAAAGTATGTGTTTTCAATATTGAAGTGATATTTTACTTAAAAAAACATGTCAAAACTAAATCATTATACATGTAGGAAAATTATCCATAATTCATTTTTTACATGTAAGACTCTACCTCACATCAAAGTGGGCGATATAACTCAAAGTGCATGCTTTCAATGTAAACTTTTCGTTTTAGTTTAAAACACACATCATAATGAAAAAACCAAGAAAATGGGGTTATATTGTTTTCAAAATTTCAGAAAATGATCCATAATTCATTTTTTATTTATAGGAATTGACCACACATCAATCAGACACACGATGTTGCAGTCATGACTCGAAGTGCGTGTTTTTAATATAAAAGTTTCATTTTACTTTAAAACACACGTCACATATCCAAAATAAAGAAAATAAGGTTGGATTGTTTTCAGACTTTAGGAAAATGATCCATAATTTAGAATTATCATAATCATTTTGGATTATCCAGGAGAGAAAATGATATTATTGCATGAGAAATTTTATTTATTTTTGAAATTAAATGTTAAAATTAGGTTCTAGGAAACTCTCTGTTACCTACATATAACACCATAAAACCAAAGTAAGGGTGTTTTTATTAAAAAAAATATCTTCACATAAAAATACATATAAATTAAATCCAAAAGGTTTTATAAAAATGATGATGTTACAATTCTCCCCTTCTAATGACTTCTCATCCTCGATAAGTATCTCTAGATCATGGAACCACTACTCCCCACCATAAGATTTAAAAAAAAAAACCAGTTCTTAATTAAAAGATTTTTAATTCCATTTGAACTCAATGAAACCTATTTCCCAAAAGCATGTTATTTAGAAAAAACCCCTTAAGAACAAAAATCCCTCAAAACCACCACTCTTACCAAGTGGTAACCTAATCCAAGTTATTTATCAAAACCAAGTGAATTTCGAGTATATGCATAGTTTAGTAAATAAAACACATAGAGAGATCCATAATGAATAAAATTCAAATAAAGGAACAAAAAAAATTAAAACCTATTCAAGGATCAAATCCATATCACCAAAATATAAACATTATCCACAACCACATATATACACTCAAGTATAGAATACAACAAGCTAAAATAAAGAATGCAAGAAATAATTTACCAAAGAACATATTATATTTTCAACAGGCATTTAATTATTTGGGCTCTATCTAATGCAAGAAACAAGTATATATGACATGTGAACCTACATGCCTAACATTATGTATGAACACACACCAAATCCGATAAATAACACATCAACATCATGTGTATCACCCATGGTGAATTTAATCAATGGTAACATCAAAAAAAATTCCCCACTTTATTCCAACTTAGAGGTCCACTATACAATGATAATCAGACACTATCATAGTTCCCATGTATGAGTCCCAGCCTTCCTAACTCCTTTCTACCCTATCCAAAATAAAGGAAAGTAAAAAAGACAAGTTAGAAAATCCTAGTGCTCTGATACCATTTTGTAACATCTTGACTCAAACCACCAGGTCCGAGCTGGGGTACCACATGAACTAATGCATGCCTCTCTATACATAAGAGGCTGTCGAATAACAGTGAGAGTCTAAGTCCATAAGTGGGGAGACTATATCCTCAGTATCATGTCATAAGACAAATAATAAATAATAAACAATATAATAAATAATAAAAAATATAATAAATAATCCGAGTAATACGTAGAAACTAAAATATGTCATACATGTATTACAATAAATAAACAAAACTAATAAAGGATCCAAAGTATGAGGTGTTGCTAGTAAATAAACTCATTAGTAGACATCCCACTCAAAAATCCATCTAGAAACATTCATATCTACCTACTCCACCTACTCAACCATCCACCATAGGTCCCTTTCCCTTTATTAGATCCCTAAGAATGCATTAAAATTCCCAAGTAGGGTGTTAGTACAAGGCTCGATAGACCCCACCAATGAACCTTAACATCAGTGCATAAGATATAAAAGTGAATTACATGGATTTATATAGGGTATATATATAAAAAAATATATATCACACAAGTCAAAACATATTTTGGGTCATCATTGATTTACTTTACCTTCTTTATAACTATACTGGAAGATACATCATGAACATATGTCAGATCCTCAGATATCGAATCTACCTGCTTCAATACTATGCTAGAAGAAAACTCGATGGCTTGCCTAAAAACTCTCCCCATTATGATAGTACTAAACATGACTGACACACCCCACTAGCTAGGATAACCCAAGTACATACTGACCTCATGCTCGACACATTCGTCTTTAGTAATTGACCTACAGGCCCAACTACACACTCATCTGTAGAAGATAGAAGAACAACACATATGATAAAAGTAGAAAATGATAGATCAAACATCAATTCAAGTCAAACAATATCATCATCATCAAAAAAATTCGTATAAAATAAACAAAATCACAGGTCAAGGCTATACACACACACACACACACACACACCTCATGTGATCAAGCATCAGATAAGATTCTTAGGGATATACACACATGCCAACAATCATTCTAATAACCTAAATAAAACATGCACTAAAGTCAAGGGATTACTACCTCAATATTATTGATAAAGAAGTCAAAGGTTTTTTTAATTAAACATCACCCTAATCAATTCCATGTATTCATCATCTCAAGCCACTCACCAAGGATTTCGAGAACCCAATTATAACATTTTATTTCAAAAATAAATAAAAAATTTCATGTGATGTTATCATTCTCCCCCCGGATAATCAAGAATAATTATGATAATTCCAAATTATCCTTATTGATAATTCTATACTATTTCTTAGATAATAAATACAATACCACATATGATAATAATCTCTCTCTAAAATATTCTGATATAGATAAGGATAATTCTTATTGTTATTTTCCAAAATTATGGGTTATTATCATTTTAAGAAGTCATTATCATTTTATAGAAACCTTGAAAATCCAATTTCACAAACAATTATTATTTACCTCTATAGAATAATCCTGGAAAAATTAAGATAATAATTTATTTATCATTATTTTATAATTTACAGATTATTATCATTTCAAAATTCTTTATCCATAATTTCTAGAAACTCAAGAAGAACTGGATTTATAAATGAACATAAAATAATACCTAGAATTTACCCCCTTAACCATAAAACCCAAGTATATAGAAGAGAGGGAGAGGTTCTTCCACACCTAGAAAAAGGATTAAGAACTTGAATTTCATGAAGAGTACTTTCATATATTGTGTAAAGGATCTTTAGGCTACTTGGAATCAAGAGGTTAACTAAAAATGAAGTCCAAAAGGGTTTGACTGTTTTATAAATAACAATACCGTGTACAGAGCTCCAACATTAAATCCATAAATTAAATTAATAATTTAATTTTTCTTTCAAATATTTCTTAATGTCATAGAATTTAATTATTCATAAACATTTAACATAAGGGGAAATTAATCAATAAAATTTAATTCCATGATTTTTGGAATTTAAAACCATTGAAATTCATTACAAGAGCGTTATGGGGAAGAAGGAGTGAAAACAATGTTTTTATTTATTTTTATCCCCAAAAGGGAATTTCATAAGGGTAACATGGATTTACCCTTATGTAGATTCTAGGCATCGTGTGAGGGTACCAGGTTACCCTTACACAACCCTTGGAAAGAAAGAATCACCCTTATGTAATGAAAACCTACCCTCATGAAACCATCAGAAAAGTTTGTCTTACCTTTACGTATAGGAAGACTTACCCTTACACAGCCCTTAGGAACTTTAGATTACCCTTAAGTGAGACTTTTTTACCCTTACAATTCCTTAAGAAATCATAAGTCATCCTTACATAGCTTAGATTTTACCCTTAAAAAACCTTTAGAAACTGGGAGGTATCCTTATAAAATGCATAAGTTATCCTTAAGTAACCTTTAGAAACATAGGGCTATGCTAATACAAGTTACACTTACCCTTACATGGTAGGTACTATCCTTACGTAGCTCATGGTAATATTCCCCCACCCTTACATAAGACACACTTACCCTTACACAGTGGTTGGTACCCTTATACAGTGACTTATGTACCCTTACGCAGTGGTTGACACCCTTATGAAGTGACTTATGTACACTTACACAACATATAATAAGAGGGATTTATCCTTATGAAAGTAAAGTTTTCCATCACATAGTGCATGGAAAACCCAATTGACCTTACAAAACTCATAAAAATTTAGAGTTACCTTTATGGAACTCAAGTAAACTCCCCGTTACCTATACATAACACTATAAAACCAAATTAAGTGTGATTTTTATATAAAAAATGATTTTCACAAAAAAAATTATAAATTTAAACTAAAAAGGGTTTATAAAAATGAGGATGCTAAACTAGATATTTCTAGCATAATTTTTTCATTGGATATTTCTAGTGTAATTTATGAACCATAGATTTTCAATTATACATCTATATAAATACATAAAAAATAAAGTATATAAATTAATAAGTGCATAAGTATACATAAGTATATGTAAATATAAAAATTTATAAGTACACTTTAATACAAGAACATACATACATCTATATATTTTTATATGGTAAATCTACATTGGAAATCTCCAGTGTAAAATCCACACTAGAAATCTTCAATTTATAAATATATATGTATATTGAGTGGAACTTTTCTATTTTGATTTATATGTTTTGATAATTACATATTCCTTCTCACTTTGTTGTATTTTGATAATTATTATTCCCCTATAATTATTTATTATTATTATTTGTTATTATTTTTTCTTATTTATTTATTATTATTATGGAATTTATATTACTAGTTTCTCAAATTTTATATTGAAGAAATTTTCCAAGTATAGTATTTTACGCATGAAGAATAATTTGAAAATATATTACGCATTGTTCTGAGGTATTGTAAATTATATTGCATATGATTTTTTTTCATGGAAATATATATTGGTACCAGGTGCACAATAAAAGTATAAAAGAAAGGGAAATTAAAAATTTTATACCCTATTGACATTGTAACATCATGTCTAGAACAATGTTTCTCTAACATCAACTTGAGGATTTTATGTGAATTAAATTAATCAAGGAAGACAAACCGAACCATTACCACATTTGATTTGAAGAAGAAGGCATGTTTCACTCATGGATGGTTATTGCTGCTCAAAGGAACCAAGTCTAGAACACTCTAGATCATACAAAAATTCTTCAAAATTCTATTGGTGCATCAACCATCAATTTATAGGTGCTAGTGCGGATAATTGACATAGATTTTGACACAGTGACAATCACTGCAACACCATTACTTTGATTCGAGATAGAGAACATGGATCAGAGTTCTCAAATCTCCTATCTATCACTCTAAGAATCATGAGAGAGGATATAAATGTTCTATAATTATTTGTATGAATATGCCTGGTTAATTTGAGTTTCTCTTGACTTATATAGGTAGGTTAATACTTAATAAAATTGTACTTAGGCCCTCGAATAAGACCATCCTTCTAAATAAGACCCAAATGACATGTATGACCTAGTAAATGCTTTAAATAGGTTATAAGTATCATATAAAAATCTGTAACATTGAAAATAATGTTACATGATAAAATACTATTCATTAACTTGAATCGTCTCTCCCATGAATATTTAACAAACCTTAAATAATAATATTCATTCATAAAATATTTTCCCTTGTATGTACTTAATACAACGAGTCAATAAACTCAACACTTATTATTATAAAATAAAATAATATTTAATTTATTTATTTCTTGGTGATCATTCAAACTTAGGAATCACCTGAACTCTATGGTGGGGCCCACCATTTCCTAAATTCCAATTTGTTAGAATTGTCTAAAATTTTAAATATACTTATTGTGTGACCTTTTAAGCCCTTATCTTGATAGTAGTGGGTGCCACACATAGACTAGAAGTGGTGTCTAGTAACACATCAAGGCTCCTAAGGAGATAAGGTTTGGTTATAACAATGAAAACCTCTCCTATGAACATACACTATGTAATACAATCTTCTTATATCATGATATCTCATAAATCAGGACACACAACTTTTTTCTCCATTACATGATTTATTTATTATTTCAATGACCCTACTTGATGGACTTACCTTCTTCTACCATGACCATGGATTTAACAAAGGTACTACCATCTTGGTTAACTACATTCAAGATATCTCTTCCTCTAATCAGAAGAGATAGATCCCATATTGACCATTCAACCAATGTTATACCACCAATGAAATACCTAGAACATTATAACTCACCACAAACATAAATTTCATGGTTTTTGTATTGCATCAAAGCATGTGATCAAATAGTACACACTAATAATGACCTCAATTCAAGTGACCAATACACATGTTCACAGATAGGAACAACCAATGATACCTGAAACATATAGTGTTTATATTGGTGGTTCAGTACTCATTATCTCATGTACTCAAGATCAAAAAGTGTGAACTTTATGAAAATAAGCCTCAATGGTTTCGATCCCCTAAAAACTAATAGTTAAACATCATCCATGTCCTGTCAGTATTATGTGTCTAGACCATATTACATATGGTTAAGATTATTTTTATAGAATCTTGAGGTTCTCATTGTAGCTGAGAACTTCTATAACCTTTTAATACAACATGCAATCTATGTATATTACCATAAAAATTGTACATTTAGAAGAAATGTTACTATCATGGTAAGAGAAACACATAAACATGCACACACACATTAAATTTTATACATGTGATGGTAATCAAAGTACGCACATGATTTGGGTCTAGGAAACCCACTATCACAACACTCCCACTTACACTAGATCCAACTGATAATGATTCTCAAGTTTCTATCCATCACATGAGAATCATGTTTCTATTAGGATACATATTTAGCCATAGGGTATTTTAAGTTATCTTCTATGGAAACTCTGTTTTCTATGAATTCACATCTCTGGGTAAAATACATCAAGATATGAAGATTCTTATGCACATGATTTGTCCTCTAGTGTGACTT
The DNA here is from genome assembly GCA_963277665.1 of Viscum album. NCBI lineage: Eukaryota > Viridiplantae > Streptophyta > Magnoliopsida > Santalales > Viscaceae > Viscum > Viscum album. The sequence continues at coordinate 1,662,076,774 of OY728143.1, read as the reverse complement.
GTGATACTTTTCAAGTACCACTATTATATTACTATCATGATATACTGTAATAGGGTCTATAGAGCCAGGTACAATTCCAATATCTAAGACAAATTTGTGTATCCAGACCACATTCTTAGTTGCATCGAAAACCACTATATGCTCAGATTATTCTATAGAATCAGTGACCATGAGTTTCTTTAAGTTTCTACAGCTCACTACACCTCCATAAAAGAAAAAAACATAGTCTTAATGTGATTTAATATCATCTTGACCTGCTTTGAATATTTCATTAACATATCCTCTCACCATTAACTTCTCATCTCCTCCATACACCAGGATCATATCCTTTATACATCTAAAGTACTTTAGGATTGTTTTAATTTCTTCCCAATGAAACTATACTAGATTATCTTGATATTTACCCACTATTATTAAAGCATGGGTAACATCAAAACTAGTACATAACATCAAATTCATGATAGATCCCACCATAGAAGCATAAGGGACTCTACTCATTCTTTCAATTTCATCTTGTGTGTGGACACATTTTATTAGAGAGATAAATATCATGTGACATTGGTAATGGTCCTTGATTGTATTGTTTCATATTGTACCTTTTGAGTATCTTGAAAATATATGTACTTTGACTTAGCCCAAGCTGCCTTTGATATTTATCTCAATAGATCTTGATCCCTATAATTTAATCTATTTCACCTAAGTCTTTCTTAGAGAAACATTTATTTAACTATATCTTCACTAATTATAAGACTTTCACTTCATTTACCATTAATAATATGTCATCAACATATAATAATATAAAAATTATGGCACTCCCAGTAACCTTCTTATAGACACGTGGATTACTTTCATTCTTAATGAAACCACATTTTCTTATGGACTCATCAAAATGAATATTCCGTGATCATGATGCCCGATTCAATACATAAATGGATATTTATAGCTTGCATACTTTATTATCACTCTTTGATATTATAAAACCTTTAGGTTGTTTCATATAGACATATTCAACCAACTTACCATTTAGAAAATAAATTTTGTAATACATTTACCAAATATCATAAACAAGGAAGGTTGTTATTTGAAGTAATATTTTAATGAATTTAAGCACTAAAACTAGTGAGAAGGTTTCATCATAGTTAATACCTTGATGTCGCCTCAAACCCTTCACAACTAGTTTTTCTTCATCGATACTTACTTTACCATCCATGTCTAACTTTATTATTGAATACCCATTTACACCTAATATGTTTTACATTATCCAGAGGGTCTACCGAAATCCAAACTCAATTTTGGTACATGGAATCCATCTCAAAATGAATACCTTCTTTCCATATAGCAACATCCTTCCCATCTATTTCTTCCTTGTAAGTTAGAGGTTCATTATCCCCAAGGAATGATATTTCACCTAACTCAGTGATAAAATAACCATACAATAGAATATTAATAGTAAATTAATGTAGTTTTTTAGAGGCATTTTTTGAAACTTCATTTACAAATTTAATAATTTTTTGGCCATTTTTTATTGGAGCTTTCAACAAGCATCATTGGATGTTATTTTTAGCAGCGGTTGTAATAAAAAATTACACTATATGTCTTTTTAAAAAACCCTCCCCCCATCGGCCTCAACCCTGATACTCAACACACCCTCCCAACCCTGCTTCACCCTAACTGCCAAATCTTAATCACTGATCATTGATGAACCCCCATTCCTCGATATCCAATGACCTCAATACTCGACCCCATGTCCCGATTACCAGTGAACTCAACCCCTGGTCATCAGTGACCCCAAGGTACTTTTTAATATTGGGATTGATTTATATTAGTAAACACTTTATTAGGTTGTCACTTTAATTTTATAGATTGGGGTATTTTGAACATTTATGATCAATCAGAATCATGTTATTTTTCATTTCATTTGATATATCGTAAATTATTTTTCTTGGTTAGATGTCTCTATTAACCATTTGGTTTTCCATGAGTGATCAATGATGATAATATTATTTATTGTGTATTTATTAATGTGTTTGATATGTTTTGATATGTTTTATTTGATTGTTCAATGAAATGTGTATGACGATTTGGTGATTAACTAAGTGACATATAATGATTAGTTTAGATGTGTGTTGTGGTGGATATATATCCAATGAGAATTTTGGGAATTTGAAAAGTATGATGCTTAAAAATTTACATAATGATGTTTTCCTAATTATTTGATAATAAAGGGATATTCATGGTATAAAAATGAAATAGGATTTAAAATAATGTTTTCAATATTTTTTGGGTATAAATGATTGAATTATCATTGGTCCTGAATGTTTTATGATGAGTCTGAACTTTTGAAAATATATTTTTAAATGGAAAGGTCTATGTTATTATACATTTAAAATCTAATAAATTTAAATGGTTTGAGTTTTCATTTAAAAAGTTGGTTTGGAAACATGAGGTTTAAAATTAAATTAATGGAATGTATTTTATTTGTGACTCTTTTGAATTCCTATAAAGGATTTCATGTGATTTGACAATAATTAATAATTATATTTCATGTTTTTATTCCTTTAAAGGCACCACATTGCGTGTGTTTTTATTAGTACCAATATTTATTATAAATTGATTTAAATTTATTATAATTATTCATTGATATTAGGGTTATATAAAGTGTAATGTAATCGAATTCAATTTAAATATCACGAGATAATCACATAACCTTGGTTAAATGGTTATTTCCCTAGTTAACTAGTTAGTGGGTGATTTCTATTTCATTTTATGGATTAGTTTACTTTTGTATAATTTTATAGAATGTTATTAGTTTGGATTATATATAATTGTATAGAATTTTATAAGTTTAAATGCTCATGTTTTTATAGTTAATTAGTAGAGTTTTAATGGGTATCATTTCCAATTTATGTGTACCATAAAAATTTTGTATTTCACTTAAAGTTGACTTGTATAGATAATGGTATACATGATTGTGTGTTTATAATTGGTCTTTTAAAAGGTAATTTTCTAAGAAATTGTGATTTTTGTGGGATATTTTCTACACATAAAATGATTTAAAGTATGCTTAAAAATGGGAAATTTTATTTCAATTGAATTAAGGAAACCATGTTCTATTTGTTTAAAAGAGTTAATCGATCATTAAAGGGATAATTGAAATTATTTCTTTTAGTTATTGAAATTTGAAATATATTTTTATATATTTTAATTAAATATTATGACTAAATGGATTCTAACCTATATTTTTTCAAATGATTTTTTGATGTGATCTTAAAATACTATAAGTATTGAAAGGGAGGCTACACAGAATAAAATTTATTTGAATGATTTAATATGATTGAAAGATTGATTTTATATATAATAATATAATTATATTTTTATCTCAAATTGTAGGAAACCTATTACATATGGATAAAAGTTGGATTACCTTAACTTAGAACATATCTCAGTATGTTATGAGTTTGAATGTTTTTTTTTCGATTTTGAAATTGAAAATATATGAGTGGGTGTAAAAATCAAATGTTCATATACTAAATATATATTCAGATGATAGTTGAAGAGGGATGAATTATTTGAGAATTTTATATTGATAAAATTTACTCCTCATCATGTGCATTAGATTTGGCATGGTGAATCGAACATTACAAAAATTTTGAGCAGTTATGTCCATAACTAGAATAAACAAGTTAATTCCATAATAGTGGATAATGGAATTCAAAAATTGATAAATGATTCTTTTAGTATAGTAGGGAAACACTATAAACAATATAACACATTAGTTGATCTTCTTGTTGATTTTTCAGATATTAATGATTATTCTAGAACTTTAGGATAACCTCATCATGATGGTGACATATTAATGGATGATGTTGAGGAGACTAATACAAGGTAAAACTTAACTGATCAAACACCTGATTTTATAAATTAGTTGAAGGCAAAAATTGAGAATTGTAAGAAGGATGTGCTAAATATTAAAAATTATATTTTCTAATAAAGGTGTACCACACCATGTGCTTATGTGGAATTACAAATAAAATAATGTCCATGATATTGGAATTTTTACACGATTCATTTACTAAGTTGATATCCCTATATCATTTTATCAGATATAGAAGGTTATTATCAATATTGGATTAAATTATAGGAATATAAACACATGTCCCAATGTTTTCATGATTTACTAGAAAGAAGATTCAAATATAGAAAAGTTAAAAAGATATTATACTTATAAAATAAAGTATACAAATAATGATGTCAGTTTGAATCTACGTACTAACAAAAATAAAATAAAAAAATAAAATGGCTATGAAAGTTTTATATTATATTCCATTAGAACCATGATTTCAAAGATTTTTTATGTCTTCCAAAACCACTGAACATATGAAGTGGAACTCCTTATATAATACTATTGATGAGTTCAGGTGACATATAAGAGATTCAAAAGTGTGTAATACCTTTGATTCATTACATATAGATTTATCTTATGATCTTAGAAATGTGTGCTTGGGATTGGTAGTTGGTGTGTAAGATCTCATGTCTGTATGAGTAGAAAAGTTCAGAATGAATTTGAATCTTCAATTACTGGACATGTCAAATTTTGATTAGGGATTCGAAACATAAATTTGAAGGTTATAACCCCTTAAAAGGACCAATATGATCTTGGAATGAAGTTCTTATGAGGGTTTAAAGGTTTCAAGAACATACTAGGGGTTCAAGAATCAGTGTTTGAGTTCCTAGAAAGGTAGACTATGGTGAAAAATTAGTGGTAAACACACAACCTAACCATGTGGTCCAAAATAAACAGGCACACAGTTTGTGAAACCAGATGGATGGACTAGGTAGACTTTGCGAGTGTCTGTAGTAGGGTGCTAACATGTCACATGTTTGGCACATGGTTTGTGTAACTATGTGTCATAACCATGTAGAATTATTGTCTTGGATTTTTGGGGTGCATGGTTGGTGCATGGTTTGTAAAACCATGCAACCAAACCATGTAACTAATTTAAATAGGGAAATTACCATTTTACCCTCATGATATTTTAGAGGGAATCCCCCTCTTTCTCCCATATTCTTCCCTCGCATGAACCAGATCTACACCCCTTCGTTTTATTCTTCAAGATCCTTCAAGAGGATATTTTTAATGGATTCCCTTAGTCATTTAAGGTACCTTTAACCCTTCATTGATCTTTTTTTGTCTTCTCCTCTCTTCATTTCTAATTTATTTTTATTTGGTTAGGTATTTGGTTCCAATTCCATCAGATAATTGTATAATCAAACTAGTGTGATGGTGATGTAACTCTTTCTAGGATGAGGGTGTACCAGGAGGTCTTCTGTACTTCACCACATTCCTTTTCATTGAGGTATATTTCTATCATGAATTTTCAAAAATTTAAATTTTAAATTAAATTACTTGGGAAATTGTGTTAGAACTGTTGGTTAGGGTTTTTTCTCTACCCAAGGTTAGGGGTATGTCATGGGTTGTTGGAAAGTGGTTGGTCATGGTTCCATCATGATAAGATCATCCAGAGAGAATTTGGGAATTATGACTATTTGGATAAATAGTTTAATTAATTATAATTTTTTGAGACTAATTAATTAATTATAACATGATTATAATTAATTAATTATGTTGTTTTTGTTTTGAGAGGGGGCTCAGATGATTTTGGATAGAGCTATATGGGCTTGGATAGGACTTGGACGAACTATTGGCCCTTGGAGATTAAGTGGAAAGATATGAATGAGGTAGGTGGTATTGTGTACTTACCCTATGGAATTTATGATTTATTTATATTTAATGTGGATTCTTGGTATTTCCACTGAGGGTGATCCACCAGGTAAATTTAATTAAATGAAATATTTTAATTAAATTAAATTATTTAATTAAAATGGATGAACACAATGGGTCATGAACAACCCTTGTGTGATAGCTTGACACCTCAACCATTTATGGTTAAGGCTTAGACCTTGATATACTGGATTAGCCTCTATAACTATAAATAGGTTAGTCTAGGTCAACTAATACTTAATTTCCCTAGTGTAGGAGCCCAAGTTAACACCTCAAGTAAGGGGTGTTGTGGCTTGAGACGACTGGCCTAAGAGGGACAGGTAGGACTGTGTGACACCGAGTGGCCTCCAGACCTCTTGGTAGGTGGGGATGAACTTGATGTGGCTTCTTAACCCTTGAATAAGCCTAGGTTAATGGAAATTAAGCATATTAGGACCAAGTTGGGGGAAAAGATCGATCTAGAGTGACCTTGATGACCAAGATGGGTCATGGTCTATCTCTTGAACTGATACTAGTGTGGCATATAACAAATAGCCAACAAGGCCATGCTACCCTGATGATGATGTCGAGGGACGTAGGAACCTTCATGCGTCAGGTGTTGACCAGAGACCATGACTGATACTAAGGACCCATGCGAGGGTGCCTCTACTATGATGAGACCAAGGGGACCTTATGGATAACCCGTTAATAGATTGACCCTAAGCAGGTTTACTGATAGGGTAATGGGTTTCACCATAGAACCCATACCAGATAGATAAGCCTGAGGGTCTATGGAATTTAGTTTTGGGTGTGGGAATTTGACCATCCCTTGAGTTTTCTATTTTATAGAGGATTATGGAATACTCCCTCAGGGTAGACATAGTATATTTAGGATACCATTGTCATGAACTGTCCCCCGGGGCCCATACTGTGACTACCCCAAGCCCACCTCCCATAATCCAGGGGCTGATGACTAGTACCGAGTAGGAGTTTCTCACAAAGGGGAGGCATTTTCCTAGAAACCTGCACACACACACTCGCCCCTATGAAAAGTATTGAAACTAAAAACACTAAGTAAATAGATATGCAACACACTAATACAACCACTGAGAGTAACAGTACAAACTGAAAAGTAAACGGGCCAAAATACAATCCCAACTAAAAAGGAAAGTACAAGCTCCTGGATCTTGTCCGTAGAAAACCCTACCTGAAGGGTAGTTACAGTAAGATGTTTGAATTTCACTGAAGTGAACAACGTCAGTTGGGTCACCCTGAAACACCCCTATCTCTGGCCCACCAAGGACTCTATCAAAGATGCCAATCATCTGCACAAAACACGACACATGCAGGCGAAGCCCGTGCAGAGGTGATTAAAATAATACTCAGTAGAGACCCCAAACCACAAAGGTAAACCACAAAGTAAGATACAAGGAAGACTACCAAAGAGGTACAAGAAGTGTATCCACTAAGAAGTGTTGGATTTGGTGTCCTAGAACCAACTGTTTGTATATTGATTATATGAATATTTAATATATTTAAATATTAAACATCTTATTACATATTGTTCATTGTTCTGCATAACTATAATGTAATAATATCCTAGAGTATTTGTCACATTAATAAGGTCATAGAAGTTCTCTGCTATGGTGAGAACCTTGAAGTGATATGAAAATATTCTTAAATATAGTTATGTGGTTGGATGATATACTATTATGGGACACATAGTATATAGACCATCAATTAGGAGTACTCGTAAGCAGATAAGACTTCTTCTCATGAAGTTCGCACTTGGCAATCTCCAAGACGAGAGATTATGAGAAAATACCTGCCAGTAGGAATTCTTCATGTTTTGATGTCATCATATATTTCTATCTATGAGAATGTGTAATGTTACTTATACTTTAATATTATCATTAATGCGTGTCATGACTTGTGCACTTTGATTTACTGACAAAAACCGTCACGCCATATATTGGCGGGAAGTAGGGTACGTTGGGTGCATCAAGAATGACATGTTATTAATGGATAAGACGAGGAAGGATTTTTCCCTTCCATTTATGGAATTTGATATCTTGAACCTTTGATTGAAATAGAACCATCACTCTAAATTCCATGTCCATGGTGTATCGACAAGCTTATTTCAGGTAGTCAAAGAAAGACGCATCAAGCAAACAGGTTGATGACACTATCATAAAACCTACTTGATGAGATATTGAGACAAAGGGATTGTATTACACAATGAAAGTTCATATGTGGATGTCATTGTTGTGAATTTAATTTATTTATCTTGGGTTCCTTGACCCATTTCTAGACAATACTCTTGGACTTTAGGCAATCCCACCTAATGCCAATGAGAAAGAATCATAGAGGGTCACATACTAAGTGTTTCTTCTGGTCTCAATTAAATTATATTTGAATTTAATTAATGGAATATATATTATTCTAAAGAGTTTGGAATAATTTTATTCAAGTTAAAATGATCCCATAAATTAAATAAAATATATTTATTTTATTGAACATTTAATAAATATTTATTTACTAGTTTGTAAATAAAATATTTATTTAAGAGAATAAATTGTTTATTTATTCGGGTGTTCAATAAATGGAAGTGGATTTTGAGTGAAACAAGGTCGGTCCAGTATTAAAATAACTATTTTTAATATGGTAAATAATTATTTGATTAGTTAACACAATAAAAAATAATAATAACGCTGTTATCATTATGTGGCAGGAGATTTTATTTATGATTTCATTTTGTGCAAGTTGGCACCCCATGAATAATGGTGACATTATTATTATTATATAGAATGGGTTTTATCTAAGGTTATGAATGTATTTAATTACTATTATGCAATTAAATATTGTAACCAAAACTCTGTGTCGTTAATTAGACAGGTACGTCTATTGTGCCATTACGCCTGGCGAACCAAATTGTTGGTGGTGAGAGAATTATTGAGCTAAAACAATTTCTCTCTTGAATTATATCCTCTCCCCTCTCAATAATGAGATATTTTCTTCAAGACAAAAGAATAGGTGATCAAGAATGACCGATGCAAGAAACTCACTTCCCCACGCTAGCACTCAGAGAATGAGTGGTGTCGATCAGAGGCCATCAGAGCACGTGTGGATCACCGCTAGAGAGATTCTGCTTTGGATCCTCACAAGTGAAATAAGACAATCCTAAAGGGTCATTCCGAATGATCAACATCATCAAATAAGAAAGTACCAAAGATCCGGGTATTTAATTTCTGCATAAATTATTTAAATTAATTATAAACATGATGCGTAAGATCCTCTCTCTAGGATCTGGTGCCCTTTTCTTCTTTTGTCTAGATCTTTGATTTTAATTCATGGATACTGGAATTTATCACCATATTGATTCCGAATTGGTCATATATTACAGAAAAATCAAATTTGGACCCTCCCAACCGCAATGCTTCCGCTACGTACGAATCCTTCAAGTGGTATCAGATATGTCACATCATCATTTATAATTATTTAAATAATTCATTGATGATTTAAGATTTAATAATTTAGTTTATCAATTCAAGGTTAATCTTTCTTGTAATCTGGATTTCGAGATCTGCTCTTCCTCTTTCATTTCTTGCAGATCTAATTGAAATGAATAATTTTTTGATTAAAATCGAAGTGAGGAACTCATTCGGAGGCACTGATGATTCTTTCCAGGTGACATGAAAGTACACACCATGTGTTCATACTTTCACATCGCGTTCTCTACCATACACACCATGTAATCTGAATTACACACCATGTAGTTGTGTTCAGTGCATCAGGAGTAATTCGTAAATTACTCAATCCATGTGCATTAATTACACACCATGTAGTTGTGTTCAGTGCATCAGGAGTAATTCGTAAATTACTCAATCCATGTGCATTAATGACACACAATGTAGTTAATTCTTACATTGTGTGTTAACCAATAAGGACTGGCACAAGGTTAGCTGTATTACATGTTGTGTGGCCCACTGGACATGGCATGTAGTCCCTTCTGGTCAAGGGCCAAACCGTGTATCCTATACATGACTAAGATGATTAGTAACCATGTAACCCGGAGACAACACAACATGTGACCCACTAGACATGTCGTGTACTCAAATATTTATAAAGTATTCCTCACACACCGAGTCCCTAGGCATATACTTTGGATAAGAAGGTGAAGGTAGTACATGCCATGTAGTCGAAACTACACACCGTGTACTTTACCAAATTACACAGAATTAAAACTTTAATGTTTGTGTAATGTTCAGAATTACATATCATGTAGATTCAAATGGGTGTTCACCATGTTACCTCTAAGGTTATGGATGAGAATCTCAGGTAAATTCAGAAAAAGATTAAGATAAAAATATTTATTAATTAAAGATAATAATTAATTTATTCAAGAACAATTTATCTTAATAAGAATGATTAAAGAATTAAATTTTACTTTTATTAAATGTGTACTTAGTTTCATGTATGTGGATGATCATGAGATAGACTAGACCTTTGTAAGTGATTGGTTTCATTTTAATTTATTTTAAATTAAATTGTTGGCCTACATGCTATATATCCTCATTAATATGTAGGGCCTACGTGCCCATGTTTTATTTTATGTAAACCCCCTTTTTACCCCTCACCTGCGTGTGAGTTAAGAAGTATATGTAATGGATGGATCTCCCAAGCTAGTGGAGGTGGTTCAAGTTGGAGCTGAGACGAAACCAATCCCATGAGATACAAAGGTGGAAAGATGTAAACACAAACCCAAAAGGGTAAAGGTGTTTCTCCCCTAGGTTAGGGTTAGTTTTTCAACTGCTAGGTAAACTAACCATTAGAAAAACTCATGATCATGCCCTTTACTTTATTTTATTTCTGTCAGCTGCATGGTTTATCATTATGGATGTATTGTCGCGATCACATAATTAATGAATTAAACAATCATTAAAGATGGAACTAAAATAAACCAGGATTATGCATAATATTTTCAAGACATGTTTAATCACTTAAGTAAGTTCCACTTAATATTAACAAGCATGTGATAAATATAATAATAAATTTATGCATAAGAGATAAAAATACCTCAATAAAATATTAAGTCAGAGTAAGCCTTCCGTTACTTGATTAAGGGAAAGACTCAATAAAACTATGTGTTTGACCAACCCTTGCTGGGACGCTTACTTTTATATAGAAATACATTATAAAAGTTTTAGGTAGACTTAACCATATTAAATCAAGAGGAGCATCCCTTTATATATTTGGTGTAATATTGGAGGCAAGTGTTGAGGAAATCCAAGTCATGATTTCAGGATTAGGGAGTCCACTCAATGGATCAAGGAGCTGTAATCCTATAGTTGGAAAAGACCTTCCTATCTAAATACCTTCAAATAGCTTGACCAACCCTTGTTGGGGTTATGTGAAGGGTAATATGGATCCTTGCCACTAGAATGTCCAAGAAACTAGACATTTCGAGTTCAATGGTGATGGCCATTGGGACTTTATAAAATAGTGGGAGACTTAATAAAATTAATTTATTATTTCTCATAAAATGTAATCAAGAAAGTACTAATTATTTTCTCTTTTAATTGTAGAATTAAAATGAAAAACTTATTAACCACACTATCCCTATGATCAATATTGGATAAAGAAAACATCCTCACTGGAAGTAACTTCCAAGAATGGTTTAGATTCCTTCAGGTCATTCTATGCCATGAATGGAAATATTACATACTGGAGTCCTCATTAGCTGATCCACCCACCCAAGAGGTGAATGATAAAGAGTTCCTAGTCTATAAGAAACATATGAACGATGCGGTCGATGTTCAATGTTTGATGTTATAATCAATATCTAGTGAACTCATGAAGTCTCACAAAAACATGGATGCCTATAGAATTATTGAGCACCTCTATGGTATTTAGAAGGATAGAGAAATATAGGAATGACTTGGGATCTATAAGGCACTGTTTTACAGTAAGCTTGTAGAGGGTGCCTCAGTTGGGCCTCAAATAGTCAAGCTCATTAGATACATTGAGCGTTTAGAGGTTATAGGGTTTAAACTCTCTAAAGAACTGGGTACTGATCTCATTATTGAATCACTCCCTTAGAGATTCTCTAGTTTTTTGTGAATTTCAATATGAACAACATTGAGAAGTCTCTACCAGATCTTCTTATCCTTCTTCACCAAGTGGAAAAAGACATGAAGAGCAAAAAGCCTTCCGTCCTTATGGAGAATAAGAGGAAAGGGAATGCAAAGAGATTTAACCCCAAAGATTCTTTACGCCCTTCCAAGAAAAGGAAGATCAAGGGGGGTGAAAGGGAACAAGAAGATATTTGTTTCGTATATGGAAAGAAGGGCCACTGGGTGAGAAACTACACTCATCTAAAGAAGCAAGGGGAAGCTTCAGGTGTATTTGTTATTGAGTGAAATTTATCTATTTCTACAAATTGGGCATTAGATATAGCCTATGGATCTCACATATGTATCCAAATATAGGAACCAATTAGATTTAAAAAAATTGAACAAGGGGAGGTAGATCTATTAGTAGCCAATGGATCTAGACTTGTTGCTATAGCTGTTAGGGACTACCACCTCACGTTGCTGACTGGGATGATCTTGGTATTAAAAGGTTGTTATTATGTGCCTTATGTAACCAAAAACATTATCTTTTTATCCATTCTAGATACAAATGGATTTATTTTCAAGTTCAGAAATGAATGTTTCTTCTTTTATAAAGATATCATTTGTTTTTTAAGGCACATTTATATAACGGTCTTTACGTGTTGTATTACGCAAACCAAGTAATGAAAATTGATAACAAAACTACTTCACCTGACTCATACCACACCCAAATTTGGCATCATAGACTAGGTCATGTAAATGAGAAACTCTTGAAAAAGTTACATCAAGGTAGATATTTAGATTCTTTCAAACTAAAACAACTTGGTGTATGTCATGTATGTTTACAAGGCAAAATGAAGAAATCCCCATTTAGTGGGAATGGTGAAAGAGCCAACGAGATTCTTGAATTGGTTCATACTGATGTGTGTAGACCATTTCCAGTTGAAGCAAGGGGTGGGTACTCATACTTCATAACTTTTACTGATTATTTTAGTAGATATGGATATATATACTTAATGAATTATAAGTCAAGTTCTTTTGATAAGTTCAAGGAATACAAGAATGAAGTTGAGAACCAGCTTGGTAAGAAGATTAATAAACTCTGATCATACCAAGGTGGATAATATCTTAATCAATACTTCATTGATTACTTATGGGATTTTGGGATTCTATCCAAAATCACTCCTCCTTACACACCCCAATGTAATGGTGTAAGAAAAAGGAGGAACCACACCTTGTTAGACATGGTGAGATCAATGATGAGTCATGCAAGTCTTCCATTATCCTTTTGGGGATATGAGTTACAAACAGTAGAACACATACTAAACCAAGTACCAACTAAATCGATAAATGGTATTCCATATGAGATTTGGAGTGGAAGAAAATCCATGTAATCAAATTTACATGTGTAGGGTAGTGAAGACTTTGTTAAAGCCTCTTCAAGTAACAAACTTGCACCCTGGGGCACAAGGTGTACCTTTGTAGGATACCCCAAGGAAATAAGGGGATATTACCTATACATCCCCTCATAAAAAAAGGTTATAGTGGAAATACATTCCATATTTTTTGAGAGGGATCACATCTCTAAAAGAGATAGTGGGAATGAGATATACTTTGATGAAGTCGAGGATCAAGGTACACAAGAGTTGGTACATAAGAAAAATTCCACAAATCCCCATGGAAGAAAGATCTATTCCAAAGACAAGTACTGTGTAGGAGTATAAGAGAGATTAGATAACCGAAATGGTACGGTTTTCTAGTTACCAAGGATGTAGAATCATTGTTAGTTGATAATAATGATCCTCTAACCTATAAGGAAGTAGTAAGTGGAACAAACGTTGCCAAGTGGCAAGAATCCATGAATTTTGAAATGGATTCTATGCACCAAAAACAAGTCTATATTTTGGTATATCCTCTAGTAGATGTAAATCCTATTAGTTGAAAATAGATATTCAAGAAGAAACTGGACATGGAAGGACAAGTCAGTACCTATAAGGCATGACTGGTTACAAAAGGGTTTAAACAACATCAAGGCATTGGCTATGACAAAACCTTTTCACCAGTGGCAATGATGAAATCCAGAAAAATTCTATTGTCCATTGCCACTTACCATAAATATGAGATTTAGAAAATGAATGTCAAAACAACCTTCCTTAATGGGAACCTTCAGGAAACTATATATATGACACAACCTGGAGGGTTTGTGACTCCAAAGGATGATAATAAAATATGAAAGTTTCAAAAATCCATTTATAGATTAAAGAAATCATCCTGGTCATGGAACATTCGTTTTCATGAAGTCATAATGGAATTTGGTTTTATAAATAATGAATGTGAGCCTTGTGTCTACAAATAGTTTAGTGGGAGTTCAGTCGTTTTCTTAATAGTATATGTTGATGAAATATTACTTATTGGAAACAAAATACCAATCTTATAGTCTATTAAGGAATGATCTAATAAATAATTCTCCATAAAGGACTTGGAAGAGGCATCATATATTATTGGGATCAAGATCCACCATGATAGATTCAAGAGATTGCTGGGCCTAAGTTAAAGTACATACATTGAAAAGATACTGAGAAGATTCAATATGGAACAATACAAGAGGGGATTGTTACCAGCATCACATGGAATCCATCTTTCCAAGAAAATGTGTCCTCAGAACCATGAGTAAAGATAGAGAATGATAAGGATTCCATATGCATCAGTTATTGGGTCAGTCATTCATGCTATGATATATACTAGGCTAGATGTCGCCTACATATTAAGTGTGGTAGGAAGATATCAAGCTGATCTAGGCGACCACCATTGGATAAGAGTCAAGACTATCCTTAAGTATCTAATGTGTAGTAAGGATATGTTCCTGGTTTAAGGAGGATATGAGAAACTAGTCAGCAGAGGATATGCAGATACTAGTTTCCAAACTAATCAATATGACATGAAGTCACAAACGTGATACATATTCACTTTGAATGGAGGTGTTGTGAGTTGGAAGAGCTCAAAGAAAGGTGTGATTGTATCTTCTACAGCAGATTCCGAGTATATAGAAGCTTTTGAGGTAGCTAAAGAAGCAGTTTGGATGCAGAGCTTCATCCAAGAGTTGGATGTGGTACTTAGTAATAAAGATCCCATCACACTTTATTGTGACAATACTATAGTGGTGGCTCTCACAAAAGAGCCAAGGTCACATCAGTGGACAAAGGACATACTATGAAAGCATCATCTCTTGAGAGATTTTTCTTAGAGAGGTGAAGTTGCAGTGAGAAATATTTCCATGGAATACAACGTGTTGGACCCCTTGACTAAATCCTTGACTCAGTAGAAACATGATCATCACATGAGTTCTAGTGAACTGAAAGCAGTAGGAATTTGTCTTTAGTCCAAGTGGGAGTTTGTTGGAGTTGGTATCCTAGAACCAAATTTTTGTACAATGATTACATGATTATTTAATGTATTTAAATATTAAACATCTTATTACATACTATTCATTATTCTGCACGACTATAATTTAATAATGTCTTAGAGTATTTTTCGTATTAATAAGGTCATAATATTTCCCCGCTATGATGAGAACCTTGAAATGCTATGAAAATATTCTTAAATATAGTTATGCGGTTGGATGAAATACTATGATGGGAATCATAGTTTACAAACTATCTAGTGTGAGTACTCATAATAAGATGAGACTTCTTATCATGAATTTTTTACTTGGTAATCTCTAAGATGAGATATTATGAGAATAAACCTTCCAGTAGGAATTCCGCATGTTTTGGTGTCATCGAATATTCCTATCTGTGAGCATGTGTAATGATCCTTAGACTTTAAGATTATCAATAATGTGTGTCATGACTCACACACTTTTATTTACTGATGAAAATCATCACTCCATATGTTGGCGGGAAGTAGGGTATGTTGGGTGCATCATGAATGACATGTTATTAATGGATAAGTCGAGGAAGGATTTTTACCTTACATTTATGGAAGTTGATATCTCAGCCCTTTGATTGAAATTAAACCGTCACCCTAAATTCCATGGCTATAGTGTATCAACGAGTTTATTTCAGGTATTCAAATAAAGACATATCAAGAAAATAGGTTGATTACACTATCGTGAAACCTAATTGACGAGATATTGAGACAAAGGGATTTTATTGCATAGTGAGTGTTTGTATGTGGATGTCATAATTTTGACTTTATGTTTTTTCTCTTGGATTCCTTGACCTGTTACTAGACAGTACTCTTGGACTTTAGGCAAGCCCACCTAATGCCAATGAGAAAGAATCCTAGAGGGTCACACACTAAGTGTTTCTTGTGGTCTCGATTAAATTCTATTTGAATTTAATTAATGGAATAAATACTATTCTCAAGACCATGGAATAATTTTATTCAAGTTAAAATGATCGCATAAATTAAATAAAATATATTTATTTAATTGAACATTTAATACATATTTATTTAATAGTTTGTAAATAAAATATTTATTTAAGAGAATAAATTATTTACTTATTCAGGTGTTAAATAGATGGAAGTGGAGTTCGAGTGGACTAAGGCTGGTCTAGTAGGAAAATAATTATTTGCAAGATAGTAAATAATTATTTGACTAGTTGGCACAAGACAAAATAATAATAATGTTGTTATCATTATGTGGTAGGAGATTTCATTTATGATTCCATTTTTCGCAAGTTGGTGCACCACGAATAATGGTGCTATTATTTTTATTATGTAGTATTAGTTTTTTCTAAGGTTATGAATGTATTTATTTGCTGTTATGCAATTAAATATTGTAATCTAAACCCCGTGTAGTTAAATAGATAGGTACGTCTATTGTGCCATTACACATGGTAAACCAAATTGCTAATGGTGAGAGAATTTTTGAGACAAAACAATCTCTCTCTTGAATACTATCCTCTCCCCTCTTAAGAATGAGAGACATTCTTCAAGACCAAATAACAGAGACCAATAATGACTGACATAAGACACTCGCTTTTCCGCGCTAGCACCTGGAGAATTAGTGGGGTTGATTAGAGGCCATCGAAGCATGTGTGGATCACTGCTAGAGGGATTCTGGTTTGGATCCTTAAAAGCGCAACAAGACAATTCAGAAGGTTCATTTCGGATGATCAACATGATCAACGAAGAAAGTACCGAATATCCAGGTATTTAATTTCTGCAGAAATTATTTAAATTAATTACAAACATGATGCGCAAGATGTTATCTCTAGGATCTGGTTCCCTTTTCTTATTTTGTCTAGATCTTTGATTTTAATCCATGGATACTGGCATTTATCATTGTATTGATCCTAGATTGTTCTTCGATTATAGAAAAATCAAAGTTGGGCCCTCTTAACCAAAACACTTCCGCTACGTACAGATCCTTCAAGAAGTATAACCAAGAGAGTCACTAGAGTTAGCTCACACCAAGTATAGGTCTATGGCATGTAAACAAGATTGTCATAAGAATACATAGTACCCTCAAGTAGTAATACACTGATTGTAGGTAACACACAAAGTTTAGGTAACATGTGGAGTGTCGATAACACACAAAGTGTAGGTAACACACATAGTGTAGATAACACATGAAGTGTTGGTAACACACGGAGTGTAGGTAGCACAAAGAGTGTAATCAAAGACTAGAGGACCCTCACCCTGGTTGGATAGGGGAGTAATGACTCAACCTTGGTAATACACAAAGTTTATATAAGACACATAGTCAGGTAATACCCGTATTCTAGGTAATCACATAGCTTCTAGGTCACAGCCAGCCGCAGGATTCCATCCTTAGCATGCTCGTTTTGGGAGAATCTCCTACTCAATCCAATAGGTAGTATTCCAACTTACATGTAAACTCACTTAGAGTATCTCAAAATAACATCCTCATCTCAATGGTCCCAACACCATAA
This sequence comes from Viscum album, assembly GCA_963277665.1. Lineage (NCBI taxonomy): Eukaryota > Viridiplantae > Streptophyta > Magnoliopsida > Santalales > Viscaceae > Viscum > Viscum album. The sequence continues at coordinate 1,662,059,000 of OY728143.1, read as the reverse complement.
ACAAATCATCAAACAGACACATGGTTTGAGAGTTATGGGATTTTAAGTAAAAATGGGATGGTTGGGTCTGGGTCCGGTCCAACCCGGTCAGACCAACCCAACCTGACCTAACTTGGGTCCCACTTGACTCAACCTACCAGGTCTGACCCGACCAGACAGGTCAACTTGGCCCGCTAGGTTTGTCTCACTCGAGCGGGCCAATTCATCCGCTCGGACATGGTGGCCGCCACGTCCACTCCCCATCAATGCGAGGCAACCACCACATTTAACGCAATGGTCCGCCACATGATCACCCTATAGTCTAGGTGGACCATGGATCCTTGGCTGTGTGATGAAGCCTTGTGCCATGTCTGCTGAGGCCCACCATCGTCCGCCTACCGACGACCCCTATTTGTCACCCTGTGGCAGCCGCGCTGCGGTAGCCGTGTCGCGGGTTCCGCCCGTCGGGTGGCCACGCTGCTGCCAAAGGTTCTCCTTCTACGGGTCACCTGTCACACTTTGGTGCTCCATTTTTTAAGACAGAAGCATGCCTATGACCCTCAAGTTGCGTTATTCACTTCCTTGGACTCCAAATCCTATTTCCATCGCTCCTGGTGTCCGATCATGTTTAGAACCTCTCGACAAATACCGACACGACCACGAGGGTCTGTCGTTGAAGAACACAATAATGGGGGAGAGATATAAGCACAAGAACACCCTTAGAAAATACCTTGTCCTTGTTCACGATAGCCTTGGTCCATTCATGGAAGCGGGAATATGAAAGAGGAGCAAGAGAATATTTAATAAGATTCATCCCCTTTAATCCCACATTTTTAACCATCCCACAAGAACGATCGAACCACAAATCAACTTGTTCATGGGTTAGTCCATGTTTGTTTTTGGAAACAAGAACGGGGAAAGAAATCATGAAGAAAATAAACCCACTACCTAGAGTTTGGATGATTCGAAGAAGAGGATTCATCATTGATGGCGATCCATCCACAAGAAATCTTGATCCATCATTTGTCGTCATTCACCAACGGGAGGGTTCCTCCTCCTTGCCTTAGGAAAACTCCAGGGTTATAATGATAACCTTTGTTTTTCTAATAAGGATCAATTAAAAAGAAAACCAACACTTCATTACCACATTACATCAATTAAAATATTTTTATTAAATATTTTAATGACATTCACGTCCAGAAATAAATTTCACCCTCGACCCGCGCCGATCGAGGTTAGGATCCATCTAAGGAAAACACCCCATTAAGAACTCAACGGTGGTCTCATATTTCCAATATGAGTTACCATTTATGAGTTATTATAATTTTAAATTAAAATAATTCTATTTAATTATTTTATTTACGTATACGTCCTTTTCAGGTTTTCACACTGGAGACCCGCGCCGACTAAAGTTAAGTCGTGCCTAGGGTAAACTCACCATTCTGAACGCAATAGTGACCTCAAATTCTCAATCTGGGTACCTATTTAGAAGTTACTAAATCTCACATGTGCATTTTTTTTAATAAACTTAAAAAAAGTTTTAACATTTATTCCGAGCATCTTGGGCCTTAGAATCATGTGCCGTCTCAGCACCTGGTCTCGAAATAATTCCATATAATTTTCAAAAAATTTACATGGAAAATCCAGGACATTAAAACCATGTTTGGATCCAGGTATATGGATAGACTTCCATGTTTTAGAGCTGAATATGGTTGGATATACCTTAGATGAGGAGATTGGTATATGTTTGGAGTTTCCATAGAGTTAGAGATCAGTGTTGGATCCACCATGGTTTTGAGTCTCGGTTTTGATAAGGTCTTCCATGTATTTAGAGCATGGATGATAGGACTACCATGGGACTCATCCCTGAAGTCATGAGGATACTAATAGGAGATTACATATATTTGGATCCTAGATAATAGGTATGTTGTGGTTAATATCCCCATAGTCATGAGGATGCTGATAGTGGTTTCCATTGATTTGGAGCTTGGATGATAGGGCTTTCATGGGACTTGTCCCTAGAGTAGTGAGGAATTGATAGGGGCTACCTTGGATTAGGATTTTGGATGTTATTATTATCATGGGATGGGTACCCACAGTCATGATGATTGTCCAGGTCTCCATGTATTCGGACCCCACATATTATTTGGGAGGCATGGTCATCACGATGTGATCAAAGACACCCCGAAACTATCCTAAGAAAGTATGGTTGATTGTGATCACAAAACTAAGGATAAAAACTAATTTTTTTATTTTTACTAGTATTTTATTTATTTTATATGAGCCTGTCACATGTACATATCAATATATATTTTAGTTAGTATGGTACCACATTGGTGGTGACCTATTGAGTTATGTACTCACACCTTACTCGGTCCGCCACTGCACTTGGGTACCTGAGCATCCATTCAATTGGTTTCAGGAATGGGTTGGGGTAAGGCATGAGGTTAACCAATAAAGATAGATCAAACATGTACATGGATCTTGGGATTAGATTTGGCTCGGTGATGCAGTGGAACCTTTTAATTTATTTTTCTTTTGTTTCTGGTATGTTTATATAACCAGTCTAGTGGACAGTTTATTATATATATGACATGGCTATTCTATACCTACTACATTTCATATATTATCACCTGTTAATATTCATATGCTTCTATTTTTATTTTAATACAGTGTATAATGCTTGGTTACTTTATCTATTATTTAACACTCTGATATAGTGGGTATAGTCTCCCCACAATACCACCTTTGACCTCTGTTGTTAGTAAACAACCTCTGGAATATGAGGAGACACACTTGAGGTCACGTGGAAAATTGATCTAGTTACTGTTCATGAGGTGATATGAGTTTAGATTTTAAAAAGTTGTATCATAGCATTGATTTTATTTTTTGTATTACTATTTCAGGATTTCTAGACTGGAGATTTAGAAATGTGTCAGATCCTGTGATTGATATGAGACTAGTGTATCGAGAACACTTGTTCCAGTAGGAATTATTGGTTATTAGGGCATGGGATTTATATTTTGGATTGTGTTGTTATATTTTTATATGATTTTATCCTTGATTTATGCACATGCGGTTTGGATTTTATAATCAATTATGGATTTCTAGCTCTTGGACCATTTCCAAGAGGCCAATTATTTGGATTTTAATCATGGAATATATAAATAAATGGTGTCTCATACATTATGTCATGCATGTAGGATTCACATGAAATTAAAGCCTACTAATGTGTGGTTTTTCTGATGCCTGAGGATCAACTATTTAAAGCGTCAATAATTGATCATATGATGTTTTCCCGTATAAGTATTTGGCGTTATTTTATTTATTTAGGATGAATTATACATGGATTTATTCTAATGGTAGGTTATTTTGATCTATGGTGAGATATTAAATGGTGAGGATGATGACTTATTCCTCATGCACAAGAGGTTCAGTGACCTTGGTGGGTCGGGGTAGGCACAAGGTTCCTCAGTGGTTGGAACCCCTTGTGGGTTTTTGTTACTTAGGTTCAGTTATTTAAAGTGCTAGTAACAACTTATACATAATTTTCCCACATATATTGGGATGAAAATATACTTAACCAAATTGTGTGATGTGTTTTGTTTGGCATGGGTTGTCTGGGATGATTCCATTGGTTATAGGAAGAGTCGACCAATGAGACATGATCCTCTAGGGAGAAGTCTTTTGTGCAGAAGCTTGGAGAGGATGGGTTCCCTATTTGTGGGTGGTGGTTGGTTTGTGATTTTGTCATATGTGAGACCCAATGAGTGGGTGTATGTCATGATGATGTCGTGGTTTGAGATAATATAGTGTGTCAAACCCTATGGACTGTGACATTCTGTGAGCTTGACCTTAGGGATAAGTAGTTTGACCTAGTAACCATGACATGAGACCTGATTAATAGGGCTAGGTGGGAGACCTAGAGGCCCTTAGTTATGACTCAAACCTTTATTATTTTACATCTAGTTTATTCAAGGGCCGCCATGATAGGGGTTAAACCAGGGTTTTTTTTTCTTTTAGTGATGGGAAGAACCAAAGGTGCTTCAAGGTATGAGACTGATGCATGAGTGTGCTCAAGGTTTTGGTGATGAAAACCCTGGGTATTGATGATTTTAAGTATAAAAGTGTGTTTTGGAGTACAATACTAGGGTGGCATCTATACCTATGCATTTTTGATGTTTTTAGAAGCACAATAAAAGCATGAGTGGACGCTTGTGACTATAATGAAACCAGGTGGAGACTAAGTGTGTGGATGAGGTTGACATGCCTTAGACTGAGGATTAGATTCTTTAATTCATAGAACAACCCTGTGAGGTATACAATCATTGATAGATAATTTAATGAGTGAGGTGACTGATTTTTAAGTGGATTTCCAAGGTAACCCTTGGTATGTCGAGACTGACATGTGTTAGAGATTGGTCAGTAGAGCCTTTGTAAGGACCCAACCTTAAAAATTGCATATTTTAGTGATTTTAAACTAGAATTTTATTTATTTCATTCCCAAATATTTTTAAGGTTTAGAGTTTTATATAATTAGATAAAACTCTTATATAGTAAACCCACACATTACAAGTGGATACTTATAACTAGTATCCATTTTTTTCCACCAAACAAAACTTTAAAAATAAAACATGGTTTCTCTTCATGAAAAATCTTCACAATCTTCCCCTTGATCTCATCCTTTTCCCTAATCTTCATTAAACCCTATGATTTTTTAAAACTTTGTACAAGAACAGAAATATCAATAAGGGACACAAATAAAGGAAACCACTAGTCTAGTGAAAACCCATAAAAACATTTTCATGAAAATAAACCTTTTACACTGAAAAAGGAATCATATTTTCAAAAAATCATTATCATATCTTTTTAAAATCAATTAATTTCCATGAAAACTCATTAAAAATCATATAAAATATAAGTAAGTAACCTGGGAAATCATTTTACATATCAATCTTACAAATGGAGTAACCAATGTGGTAATCCTACAACTCTGGAGTACCCAATTCATTAGAGGTTAAAACGCAACCACCCATCCTTGGTTTATCACAGAACCACCCGTCATCGGTTAATAACATAACCAACCATCCTTAGTTTATCACCAAAACAACCGTAATTGGTTTATAACATAACCACCTATCATAATAAAAAATTCCCAAGAACTATATCATAATCATAAAACACGATCACTTTCATCATAAAAAACTCTTTGAAGAAGATAAGCTTTCCATTTTGAAATCACTCATTTTGAAAAACTGCACACGTATAATGGAAAACATTTTCTTTGAAATTAACCACATAGACTTGTAAAGTAAGCTTAAAAATATTAAGTTAGCATGATGTAATTTTTTTTTCATGCTATATATATAAAAAAACATTCATTTCAACTTTTGTAAAAACAAACTTTAAAATAAGATATTTTTTAAAGAAAGTCCCTTACATAAAACCATAAAAAGATCCATTTTGGAAAAAAATTGAGAGAAATTAGAAAATTAATTTTTTTAAAACATTCATGTCCATATAAATACATTCAAAAAATTTATTTTAAAAATAGGTACATTAAATATAAATATTTATAATAGAAATATTTTTAACATTTAAAACGAGGTTTTTAGTTGAAGAGTCCCTTACCTTGTGTCCAAAAGTTCTATACTTACTCTTAATGTCATGGATAATCAAATTAGATTCATTAATTACCTAATTAAAAACCTTTTACACATATATTTTATTTATTATAATTTTATTAATTTAATTTATTGTCATTTTTATGAGTTATAAGATCAATTTCTTCGTTCCGTGAGAGTTTGTTTCATGGTTTCATGGTTAGTTCATTTGTGTATAATTATGGATTTTATTGTCAAAAGAAAATAATACTATATAAGTGGAATGAAATGATATTAATTAAATTAAATAATTATAAATGGTCCCATATATCATTTTTTTTTCTAACATTAGTATGATTCATTTGATAAAATGTTAATGATAAATGTTTAGTTTACTTTGGCGGTTTTTATGGCTATCGTGAAGCGGTTTCATTTCATTTAATATTATATCTATATATTAGTTCCAGAACATGAAATAAGTTAAAATATACCTATTAAAATATTATTTAACTAGAATAATATTTTTATGACCAAAATTGAAGGCATTAGTGGAAAATAAAAACTCATTATCCATGGAGACGGTTGACCGCCATAATTTTGACAATGGTTTTGTTTTTTGAATAAGAGGGGATAAAAAAAAGGGATGAATACAAGATATTAAATTATAAATATAAAATTATAGTATATAAATTATTATATAGTTATTATTACTTGATGGATGAATGATGTGAGGATAATTTATAAGAAGAAAAGAAATTAAAAGAGGTAGTTTTGAGAATGTTACCTCTTTGATATCACCTCCTTGAAGGACCCCTTAAGGACCTTGGAATTGGTATTTTGGTGAGATAAGAAGAAATTTTATGTGGGTATAGTGTGTAGTATAGTGTTTTTATGGATTTTAAAATCTTAAAGTCTTGTTAGGATAAATTAGGTGGTGAGGAGTAGTATTTATACTTCAGGAGAGGTGGTTTTAAGTGATAAAAATGATTATTTTATATTTAAAGACAACTACATTTGGGTAGAATTAATTAAAAAAAATATTGATAATTAATTTATTAAGGGATTATTAAGGTCAATAAACACATCAAACAACAATTTAAAGTTTTAGTTTTTTGGTATTTTAATCTTTTACCATTTAGCTTTAACCCGTTTCATTATTTTACCTATACCGCAGTAAATCTTTTTTTTTACCAAGGTAAATTTTTTATTCCTAAAAATGAAAATGAACTTACTAAATAATTTGAATATTATTATTAAAAATATGAAATCCATTTTACCAAATTCAATTCCCAAAATTTTAAAAATTAAATTTAAAACAAAACTCACAGATGAGACAAAAAAACAGGTTTTCAAGAAGTGTATTTTTCAATAAAATCAAATCTATCACTAATAATAATCATTTTATAAAACCCAATTAATATTTAATGATATATAATCTATAAATTTCATTTAAAACATTATCCATTAGGAATTATATTAATTAATTAAAATGATAAACATTATGTACTTAAAACAGTTTGTAGAAAAATCCCATTTTTAAACCCAAAAATAAACTTATTCTAAAATATAATATAAATTATATTAAAAATAAATTAAGTGGAAAAAATATAAATAAATAATAATTATGTTACTTAAAACCATATTAAAAAAACAAAGTTACTTTTAAATTTCTTAATTTATTGAAAAGAAATGATATTTTAACAAAAAATGATGTTTTTTACTGTTCACTAAAAAATTTATCATTTTAGAAAATATAAAAAATTCATCCTAAGATAATTTTTACATGATGAGTCCAAAAATTAAATTAATTTTATCAAATACATTTTCTAAAATTTCCAAAAATTAATTATTCTATTTTTACATAAAAATAAATAATAATCATTTTTGAAGAAAATATATTTTTGAAGAATAAAATGACTTTACTAAAAATTTGAGTGATTATTTAAAAAGAATTAAACAATAATTTAGAGATTATTATGACCATTATATATTCATAATGTAGTTAATACTATTCATTCCCACCAATTTAATGGCCAGGTTATAACAGTCACATTTAAATAATAAAATTTCATAGTTCGTTGAAGATCAATGTTACGTATCTTATACAATATTGAACATAGTCATTACTTTTTAAAATATTGAGATGTTATATCCTTTATGGAGTATGAATCATGGGATAATGGGTCGGGTGTTATAATTTGTGATGGTTTTGAGTGTGCCGAGGATCGATGGAATTTTCAGTGGTTTGCATGTTGTCCTAGTTACCCGAGAACCTGAAGAACGTGGCTTGGGAGGATCGAAATGTATGGTTGGTAGTAAAATTTTTAGGAATAAACTTTAGGAGTGATATAAGAAAAAATATATGGTGGTAAGTACATCATTGGTGGTTTCCATGGGAACCATTCTCGGGAAGTGGAAACGAATGATGTTTTGGTGCTGTGGGGTAGTGCTCAGGTATGAGTGGGTTTGGACATGCCAATGGTTATGTCCAGTGATGGATGGGGCATGTGTCATGGTGATCTGGATCTTTCTTTAGTAGTATGGTGACAATAATGATCTTAAGGTGGGGAGCAAGATGTCGGATGTGAGTAAGGGCCCTCATGTGAGAAGGGTCATGGGTGTGGGACTAGTAGTTAGATAATCAATTTTGAATTTTTATACCAGTAGATAAATGGACCCAAGAGATAATGGATTCCTCATAGAATTACACATACAAGTTTTAATATATAATCAGGTGGAGTTTGAGCATGTGTGTCAGTATCAGGATAGCTTGTGATGTTTCAGATGTGTGAATCAAATTGGAGGTGTCTCGGTGCTCATAGCATGGCATGATGGTGGAAGTGTACAATGGATGGTTCAATAAGGGAATGCCACCAAAATATGGGTAAACTATTCAGTGAGCATTCCTAGATTATCATGAGATTCCCCCAGTGATTAAGGCATCATGATCAATTTAGGTGACACTTTAGTGGCTATATCGAATCATTTTTCAAGGAAGGTCATCCAGAGGTGGTTTGAATTGGGTTCTCTCATGTAAATCAATGAATATAGTTAAAAACCACATTTATCAAGTCATTTTGGAAATAATTTGAGTGTCTTCATAGTTTTTTGGGCTTTTCAAGGAAAATCCAGCACAACCAGGCTTGGGGCACAGTCGATTGGGATTCGAATTGTTTAGATCATAATACAAAATTGAGAGTAATTTTATTATATGTGTTCAGGTGTGATGAATTTCTAACAACACTGGGGTTTTCATTGGAATGCAGGATGAGTGGATCGACAAGAAACTTTAATGGTGGGAGCACCAAAGCATTAGAATTGTAAATTGCATCCTAAGTCCTATGGTGGGGATTAAAAGGGTCCATATGTTGAACCAGATGAAAATTTGGTTGTTTTTTAGTTTATAAGAGCTTGGTTAAGTACCATATTGATGTTTTAGTGGTGTTTATGAGCATTGGATCAGGTTTGGGAGGTTTAAGTGTCATATGTTCAAAGTGGAACTTGGAAGCGCACTGGGAGTTCAGATGTGAAACATAGTCATTTGAGTCAGAATTCACGAACAATATAGGATGAGAAGTTTGATTATATGTCCATAGATACTTCTCAAGGATGATAAGTAATATAATGGGAAGATTTTAAAATCCTATGTCCGTACGAGTTGAAAATCTCAGATGGAATTTGAATTTTCATTTACTGGATGGGTCAAATTTTGATCAAGGATTCAGAACAAAAATATAAAGGTTGGAACCCATAAAAAGTACACATTTTGTCTTATAATTAAGTTCCTTATAGGGTTCATAGGTTTTGGTATCATCCTAGAGGTTTGGGGTTCAAATTTATAGTTTTTGGAAAGACAACCTAGAGAGCATGGTTGGTTGATGTTTAACACTAATTGTGCAGCCTAACCATGTGACTCAGAATACATAGGTACATGGTTTGTGAAACTATAAGGAAGGCCTTGGAATAACATGATAGTGTATATAGTATGATATATACATTTCCCATGGTTGGTTCACGATCTATGTAATCATGTGACATAACTATGTGGAAAGCCTAGATTGGATAGTGAGGGTGCACGATTGATGCATGATTTGGCCAATAATGTGGAAAAACTGTACAACTTATATGAAGAGGTAAAATTACCATTTTCCCTCAAAATATTTTAATAGGTATACCCCTATTTCTCCCCACTTACTCCCTTACACGAGTCTTCTCCCCTCCCACTTCATTATCTTAATCAAGACCATTCAAGAGGAGGTTTTCGATGGCTTCCCTCATCGATTTAAGGTATTTCTAACCCTCCATTGATCTCTTATTATCTTCTACACTATTTGTTTCTAATTTTTTTCCCTGGTTAGGTATTTTTTATGATTCCACAAAATCATGGTGGAATCATAAGAGTGTGATGGGGATTTCACTTTTCCTAGGAATAGGGTGACTCAGGAGGCCATTTTCACTTTGTTTCATGGCATTTCATTGAGGTATTTTATCATGGTGTATTTTAAAGATTTAATGATTAAATACAATTGTTTGGGTAATTGTGTTGAAACCTTTAGTTAATTATTTTTCCTAGATTGAGGTTTGGGGTATGTCATGGGTTGTTAGATATCAATTGGTTGTGGTTTTGGCATGACAATATCGAATAATGAGCATTTAGGCATTATGCCTATTTGGATAAAATAGTTTAATTAATTATAATGAGTTGAGAGTAACTAATTAATTATAATTTGATTATAATTAATTAATTCTAGTTGTTATTTTTTTGTGAAATAGGACCTTGGTTGATTGTGTAAGGAGTTGTATGGGCTTGGATGGGCCTTTGCTGAGCTTTCGAATCTTGGAGTTTAAGTGGAAAGCTTTGAATGAGGTTAGTGGTCTCACGTACTGCCCCTATATAATTTATACTTGGTTTATGTTGTATATGGATTTTTAAGATTTCCATTAAGTGAGACACCCTAGGTTAATTTAACTAAATGACATATTTTAATTTAATTAAATTATTTAATTAAAATAGATGAATAATAGGGGTCAGGAACAACCCCTTATGTGCTATTTTTATTCCTCAACCACCAATGGATGATGTTGGGATCATGAGATACTGGATTGGCCTCCAAAACTCTATAGAGGCTAAACTGGTTCAACCAAGACATAGTTTCCCAAGTGTAGGAGCCTAGGTTTACCCCTTGAGGAAGGGGTGTTGTGACTTGAGATGGTCAACCTAAGAGGGCCATGCGGGACCATGAGACATTGATTGGCCTCCATACCTCTTAGGAGGTTATTCTAAACCTGGTGAGGATTTTCATCCCCTTTGTTGGCCTAGGTGGAAAAAACTTAGGTAGATCGGGATTGGGATGGGTGAGTGAATTGACTTAGAGGAACCTTGAAAACCAAGATGGGAAATGGTCCATTTCTTGGATTAATACCAGGGTGGTGTCCCCCACATATCCAGCAAGGTCATGGTACCCTAATGATGATGTCAAGGGATATGGAACCCTCTTTTCATCACGTATTGACCTAAGACTGTGACTGAGGTTGAGGACCCATGTGAGGGTGCCTTTTCAATTCTAAGACCGAGGGGACCAGTGGGTGCCCCATTGATAGACTGGCCTTGAGAAGGTGTACTAAGAGGGTAGTAGGTGTCACCATGGAGCCCATATAGGACTAATGAACCTGAGGTGCTGTGGAATATGGTTTCGAGCATAAGAATTCGACAATACCTCATGTTTTCTATTTTATGGAAGGTTATGTAATGCACCCTTGGGGGAAGACATAATATGGTCAAGTTGACATGTTTTGAGCCAGGTATATGGATGAGACGTCACATTTTGGAGCCAGATACAATTGGTACTACCTTTGATGTAGAGCTTAATATAAGGTTGAAGCTTCCATGGATTTAGAGATCAATGTTTGATTTTCCAAGGATTTTTGGCTCAGTTTTGATAGGGGATTCCATGGATTTAGATCCTAGGTGATAGGACTATTGTGGGCCTTAACCCTAGAGTTGTGAGGATGCTGATAGGGGATTCCATGTATTTAGATCCCAAATGATAGGGCTATCATGGGCATCATCCCTGGAGTCATGAGGATGATAATAGGGGTTTCCATGGATTTTGAGCCTAGATGATAGGTCTGCCATGAACTTTATCCCCAAAGTCATAAGGACTTGATAGTGGATGCCTTGGATTAAGATCCAGAATGATAATACTTTCATGGGATGGGTCCTCAGAGTCATGAGGATTGGTTGTGTATTCCATGTATTTGGAGACCGCATGTTACTTGGAAGGAATGGTCATCACAATGTGCTTAGATACACCCTGACACTGATCGAAGAAAGTATTGTTGATCTGGGTCATAGACCTAAGGATCGACAAGAATTTATTTATTTTTAGTAGTATTGTATTTATTTCAATCAAGCATTTCATATGAACATATCACTACATATTTTGGTTAGTATGGGACCATGTTGGTTGTTCCCTACTGATTTATGTGCTCACATCCTTCTAGGTCTACCACTGCACTTGGGTACTTGCACACTTGTTCAATTGGTTGCAGGAACGAGTTGTGATGAGACCCAGGGTTAATCGAGTGGGATGGATTAGACATGTACATAGATATTGGGATGTGATTTTTCTTGGAGACGCAGCTGAGCCTTTTCATTTTTTTTGTTTTTGGTATGTATACATAACTTAACTAGTGAGAGGTTTGTTGTATGTATAACATGGCTGTTCAGGACCTACTTCATTTCATATGTTATCGCCTATTTATATTCATATATTTCTATTTTTAGTTTACTACTTTGTAGGATTCTTGGTTATTTTATTTTTTATTTTTCACTCTGATTTAGGGGGTATAGTCTCCCCACAATACCACCCTAGACCCTAACTACTAGTTGGAAGCCTATGGCATATAGGGAGGAACATCTAATGCTTCATGGTGAACATGTCTAGTTAATGTTCAAGGAGTGATTTAGGCTAAGAAGTTACATGATGGATTCAATACTTTTGGGACTTTAAATATAAATTACATCAAATGACTGGTTATTTTTATCCCCTATAATATAACTCTCTAGATGTGTATGTAACGAACTTTAGTCATCATATCAATGATTATTCCTGGATAAAAATTCTTGGAAATGACATTTATATCTACCTTCAACCTCTTATTCAATAATTACAAGAGTTATGGAATGATAGTGTATAAACATATGATGCATCTAATTCATAAATGTTAAAATTTCATTATTTCCTTATGTGGACCATTAATGACTTTCCTAGGAAATTTTTCTAGTTGGAATACACACATTAATTTGAATTTTCTAGTTTGTAACTTTTATTTTGAGCCTCAATGACTAACTTATAGTAGAAAGTTGTGTTTCATGTGTCTTCATTGATTCTATGACACATCTCATAAATTTTAGTTTAATAAGTCACATTTCAATTAAAAAAATATATTTTAGGTTTCCCCCAAAATTATTATTGGGGTCACTGATCATGGAACATTATCAAATTCTAGTATAGAGTTTAGAAAATATTTTCAGCTAAATAAAGTTAGGAAAATATTTAAAACACCATTAGATATAATTGGAGTGGAAAAATTGAATAAAAGAAGTATATTTTTTAAACTTCTATATTAATAATTTAATTTGTTACATCATAATCTTGATGTCATTCACATTGATAATAATTCATGTGATAATGTTTTTTTATATTTCTTAATGATTAGGGAAAATAAATGGATCATTGAAATTCTTGTAATTACTTTGAATAAATCAATATCAAACATGGTCTATGGTAAAATGATAATGGAAAGTATCCAACATTTATTTTCACAAAGAAAAATTAGTAAAATATATTTTCCTTCAAAGATTAAAAAATGTGAAAGTGCCTGGTGGATATTCTAGTAAATTTTCTAAATGCGTTGATTTGAATAATCTTAAAATACACTAATTTAAAATTCACGACTCACATATATTTATGGAATAGTTGATACCTTTGATAATTCATAATTTTTTAGTTGAAAAAATAATCATCATTCTCAAATAGTTTGTGAGAAGACATTAAATCCCAATGAATTGGATAAAATTCAGAAATGAATTATACATATGCTATTTAATTTGAAGATGATATTTCCCCTATCATTTTTCATTGTGATCATTCATCTGATGATATATTTTTCCAAATAAGATGAAGTTGGAGGGCCCATGAATTATTGATGGATATATCTCATATAGAGGTGATTTATTTAAATTTAATTTTCATTAAAAAATTATAATTTTCCTATTCAATGATCATAAAATTATTTATTAATTTATCACTTTTTTATCATTTGGTATCTTGTTCATTTAAATAATTATGTGAAAAATAAATTTCACATATAAAGTTCTATTATAGAATGGTGCCTTTCCTGAGAGTTCCTAACCTTCTGTTTATGGTATTTAAATTTGATAGAGGCAAGAATTAATAGAGTGAGACTTGTTGATAACAATAAAGGTTATTTTTTATCCAATAATGGATCATAAATGTTTCCAATTATAATATAATAAGTTGTAAAAGTCTATTAATTTTTATTGATAGATTTACAGTTATGAAAATCACATAAATATATGATACTCAATACTGGTATTATTGATTTGTATGTTGTCGAATTAAGGACACAATGAAAATACACCTTAGGAGTTGAACTCAGAATTAGATAGATATAAAAAAATTTGTTAACAAAGAAATTATTTATTGGTTTTCATGTTGTGTAAGTTATTAAACTAATAAGTATTTTAATATATTTACAATTATCTAAATTAAGTACAATTTTTTTGTATCAACTTATATAGGTATTGAATAATAATAAATGATTTGAATTATCCAAAATTTTAAGATTTTATCTTAAGGTTTCTAAAGCATGCTAAGAGACTTGATGATCATAATATTTTTGTCTTATCGTTTCGCACCATTGATCATAAGGAAGGTTTGAAAACACAAAAAATGGTATATTTATAGTTGTAGATTAGGGTTACTAAGAAAATTTGGTTGATATTATTAAGTTAAATTGCCATGGTAAATTGAAAATTGTTTTATTTAAATATAACTAGGTTAATATTAATAGGGGTGTAAAAAAGATTAATTTCAATTTACTTATATAATTTTCTTTCAGTTGATCGATATTAGTGAGTGATAATAACACAATCTATATATTTTGGATTCCCAAACAAAAATGGTATATTATGTTGATAATATAATGGATGGAGGGTGGATTATGGGTTTTCACATGAAACTAAGAGACATGTATGATATGGGTGATGAAGGTGAAGTAATTTGTGATAGTGAACCCCATAAATAATAATAAACTGAAATTTTTATACTTTAATGCATTAAAAATTTTAGTCTTGTGAGGGAGAGTGAAGAAGAATAAGAAGAACTAGAAGAAGAAGAAGAAGTAATGTCAACAATGGAGCCTGATAATGATATGACCAACCAAGAATTATATTTGTTGGTTGTTTTTTTGATATTAATAAATACAATTTATATTTTTTATTTATAGATTAGTTAAATAAATATAAATTTAATGATTTTTAATTGAATTATAGGTTTAATTAAGGTTTTTTTCTTGATATTTTTTCAGGAATGTCACACCAGAATAGGTTTAGTGATGATACCCACTCTACATTAGAGGATTATTGTTCTTTTGCAGTGAAAACATGTACAATTAATCACATAAAATGCATATTTTTTTGGTATCATTTTATCTTGTCCTAATACACTTTTATCCAAAAAGTTCTATTGATTATTTTGGGGGATCATATAGAACACCTATGATGGGTCCGTTTGACAGTTTAGATGATAATCTGTTACCATCGAGAGGTTACTGGAGGGTCATAGTCATTGATATGTAATTCAATGTGAAAAAATATACTAATTTCTTAATTCATATGTTAAATAGATAAAAATTATAATAGAATGGAAACAAACATCAACAATCAAAATGTTTTTAATTTCACTTTTGTAAAGGTAGTTTTTCCTTTTAATGAATATGGGGTACCCAATGAGGATGAAACAAGAATTTTTTGGCAGTTCCTAGGACATTTAACATGTGATGTGGCATCCCTCCCTATTTATTATTCATATTGGAAGAAAATTCCATTGGCTTGGAAGAATGAGTATTTTGATACTCAGATAGAGGTACTATCATAATTACGTATTTATATATAATTAAATTAAACATTGTTACTTAATCTATTAATAATATAATGATATTTATATATTTTATTTATAGATGATGTTCCTTTTTGATGAGACCAATGAAATTTCACATCCATGGATATTAAAAAATTTATGCAAAAAATAGAAATATTTCAAGTGGATATTATGGCATAAATCCAATGACATGTCTCTTTTAGTGTCACAAATGTATGATAAAGTTCCCAAGGGTGTGCTTAGGGACCAATGGAAAACACTTTTTGAACATTATCACACTTATTCATATCAATTTTTTATTAAATGTCAGTATATTAGTAAAACTTTCTTAATAAAATTTCAAGTTTTATTGATATATAATTCCTTTAGGTTTTTTTTTATGATAAATTACACCAATTGAGAGATGAAAGTGATTCCCTACACTTCTGGGATGATTAGTTTCACTAGGAAATGAGGAGGAAAGGTGAAATTTAATTTTTAAAATATATATTTATAACACTTAAATTAATTTATTTCTTCAAAATGTTACTTATGTACTTTTTCAAAATAAGCGAAGGAGGTAGGTCATTATGTTGGAAAGACAAATCTATGGTTTGATGTCCATGAAAAAATATATAAGTTATGTCAATAACCCCAAAGAAAATGTTGGGGTAAAAAATTATAATTATTAGTTGGTGTTCACTACTGGAAACTGGACCTATACCAATGGTCCTATACCAATAGTTTTTCCAAACCGTTGGTATAGGTACCATAAAATGAACTTATATGATTGGGTTTTCTAAAAACGTTTGTATACAATCCAATTAAAGACCCTATACCCATGATTTTTCCAAAACCATTGGTATATGTATGCCCCTATACCAACAGTCTTGAAAAACCATTGGTATAAGTTCTTTATAAAAATCCTATACCAATGGTTTTTCAAAATCGTTGGTATAAGTCCGAAAAATCAGGGTACCTATACCAATGGTTCTAAAAACCGTTGGTATAGGTACCCGAATTTTTTATGAATTATTTTTTCAAATACCATAAAATAAATAAATAAATAAATTATATATATATATATATTTATCCAATTATATATATATATATATATTTATCCAATTATATTGAGAAAGATAATTGTATCATAGTGGTTAGGTCTTTGATAAATAAGTGGGAGGTCATTGGTTCGAATCTCACCTTCATCTTTTATTTTACATTACCTATCCCACTGGTTTGAAAACTGTTGGTATAGACCAATACCAATAGTTTTACAAACCATTGGTATAGACTTATACCAACTATTTTCCCCAAACCACTGGTATAGGTCTATACTGACGACAAATCAACCAACGACCCTCCAAACCATTGGTATAGGCTATACCAATAGTTTGGGGACCTATACCAATGGTTCAAAACCATTGGTATAGGATATTTTTCAAATAGTGGTTACTAAATTACTTTATAATTTAATATTATTCAATTCACAGTGTAAACTCAAAGAAGTTTGGGATGCCAACCCTACCATGTTAGCTATAATATCCTCAAAGGATGCTATAACTCAAGTTTTTGGAAAAGAGAATTATGGTAATGTGAGGGGGATGGGTTGTGGACCATCTCCTTCATAGGTATTTGGTAGGTCATATACAACTTATTCAATGATGTCATGAATAAGGGCATTTACAAGTTTTGTTGATCCTGGTGTAAAAAAGGAAACCCATACACTTAAAAATACATTTAAAGATCAAGAAACACTTATTCAAACATAGAATGACCAGGTCTCAGCATTGGAGAGTACATTGGATACAATTATTTATAAAATTAAATAAATTATTTCCTAATAAATAGCAACACTCATAAATAATTCAACATCAGTAAATTTTATAAATTTACACTTATGTTATTTATTTTATTAGTTACTTTTTTAGTAAATATCTAATAAGATTCTTAATGCAGAAATCTAATTTTCACAATAATAGGTTCTCAAAGGTTTATTCAAATCCTTTATTATTTACCATTTCATATTCAACTATGAGATTAAAATAAAAATATATAAATTTAATTTAATTAAATATATTCATGTATGTAAATATATTTCACTCCCTTATTTCTTAATGTGATTGGATTTGACCATGGATAGTGAAATATTCCCATTTAGAGAGGTGGGTAGGTTCTCAAAATGAGGTAAAGTTGTTTCAAAGAGTTTATATCCTTGAGAGGATCTCATAGTAAATATTGTCCTAGTCATGGTTGGGTTAGTTTTTAGTTTTGAAATCTTGAGTAGGGATATAGCAGTTCAAGATTCAAGTGTCAAAGCCTTATGATGGGTTGAATTGAGCAGTGAGTCTCATGAATCATATAGTGGATCATAATATTTTATTAGAAAATGCATGACTACCTATGATTGATTTTTGTACCATTAGATAAACCAATTTTATATGAAATTGCATATCATTATTCATGTAATTAGGATACAATGAGGTCTAAGAGAGTTTTATTAGGAGTTTTGGTGGTGAATTGTTAGACTTAAATCATTATCAGACCAATATCATGATATAATTTATTTTTAAATGATTATGGACTAATTTTAATAATTTATCCATGGATGTCATTTTAATCAGTTTAGAAGTGACTTATCATTCATTTTAGTTATTAAGTGTCGAAATCTTTCCCAAGTAGTCAAAGGGATAATTATATAAGTTAACTATCAAACAAACATTATTTAAATGCGATTTTAATATTTTCACATATTTTAAGAATGTATTTTTATATGTATTCATCCAAGGAAAGGATTATTTAAAGTAATGAAAGATGATATTGGTTCTTTATGTTCTAAAATGTTACTTTAAAATGGTGTATTTGACATATAATTTAATTATTTATTGAATTTGGTAGTAGTTAAAGTGTATGCATTACCCTTTGTACTTATTTTATTATTTATTGGATATGTTCATTAATAATATGTGGTTAACTACTTTAAATGTAGGCACCATAGGTGGGAGTAGGGAAGGTGGTGATGGGTAGAAGTATGATGTAGTAATAGAGAGTGATGGGTATTCTATTTTATAGAGCATATAAGTGATGAATGATGTGTATATTGACATTTTGAAAATTATAATGTTATATAATGATGTTGTATGGAGTATAACGTTGTTTGTTGACATTTTATAAATTATAATGTTATATACTTATGTTGTATCAAGTATAATGTTCTCTATTGATATATGAAAATAATAATTATTGTTATACCTTATTGGTTGGATGATATTTTTATATATTGATTTTTGTTTGTCTAGGCTGGAAGGTAATTCACTGTTATTTTTATAGACTGGAAAGATTAGCCAATATTTTAACCACCTAGGGATGTGGTAGAATATATATAATTTCACCACATTTAGTGATAGTTTTAAAAACTTCCATGAATTAAATTAATGGTAGTTAAAACAACCTTTAAGTTATACCTAAAATATTTATCGCATGTATTTAATGGAATTTAATATCACTACTATTTATATCTTAAATAATGGTGGTTTTTTAAACTAACACTAATAAAAAAACAACCACTAAATAATAATTCATGACATTTTAAAAAAATCATCACTAAAAAATTGTAACCGTTGTTAAAAGAACAATGAAAAAACATTTCACAGTGGTTATTAAAAACCACCATGAAAAGATTTAGCGGTGGTTAAAACCACCACTAATTGCTGGTTTTCCTGTAGCGATATCTCTCTGGTTCTCTAACCACTATAATATACCTTCGTAGTAATTTTGTCTCATAAAAAATTTCATCTCACACCATCTGTTATGAATATTATTCTTATACCAAATCTTGTTTATATGGATCATTAACTTCATCAAAGTCAATCTTTATCCCACTATTTCCATTGGAAATGTGCTCCCTTTCAAGAAATATGAAAAATATTTCTATAATAACTTTTCTTTCTGGAGGGTTATATAGGTAATATCCTTTAGTTTTTTTAGGATAAGCTAAAAAGATGCACATCGTTCTCTTAGATTCTAGTTTTTCATTAGCAATTGTCTTGAAAAATTCCTTGCATCCCCATACATTTATGTGCGATGGAGTGGGTTTTTTTTCATACCATAACTCATATGGAATCTCATCTTCCACTTTAGTTGGTACTTGGTTTAGTGCATATACTATTTTTCTTTAATTCATATCCCCAAAAGTATAATGGTAGAGTATCATGACTCATCATATATCTCACCATGTCACATAAGGTACAATTCCACATTTCACTCACACCATTCCATTCAGGTGTATAATTAAGAGTGATCTTGGAGACTATCCCACACTCCGTAAAGCAATCAATGAATTCTTGGTTTATATATTCTCTACCATAATATAAGTAGAGTTCCTTAATCATATTACCAAGATAATTTCCTACTTAATTTTTATATTCCTTAAACTTGTTAAAGAAATTTAACTTGTACCTCATTAAGTGATATATTCATATCTACTAAAGTTATTAGTAAAAGTTATTAAGTAAGAAAACTTGCCTATTTCCTCCACTATAAATAGACCACATACATCTGTATGAATCAACTCTAGTAGTTCTATAGCCCTTAATCCCTTCCTAGTGAAAGGTGTTTCAGTTATTTTCCTCATAAACAAGCATGGAATACATCCAAGGGTTTTAACTCAATAGGGTCAAAATAACCAGCTTGATGTAGTTTGTTTAAACAATTTTTATTTAAATGACCAATCCTAAAGTGCCATAGGCAGGTAGGATATGAGTAATTCTCATTGGATTTTTCATCAATTGCAATAATCAGTTTTTCAAGTATAAGTATATATAATCCATTGTTAATATGTGTTATACCATAACATATGCTATCCATATAAAAGTGATAAAATTTACTTCCAAACTTGAAATAAAATATTAGTGTCAAAAGTTGATATCGAGATTATTTTTTTGGTAATAGAAGGTACATAATAATAATTTTTAAGTACAAGAACCAAACCACTAGGCAAAGTGAGATGATAATCCCCAACTACAAAAGCTATCGGCCTCACACCATTTGCTGCTTAGGGATCCACCTCACCCTTTTAAATCATCTTGAATCCACTTAGTTCCAATATTTGATTACAAATTTGTGAGTCATATGTTGCATCCAATACCAAACCTATAGATATAGACATATCACATTCAATAAAAAATATAATTGAAGTATACATATCACCTTTCTTCTTCTTCTAATCTATGAGATTATTCTTCTAGTGGTATTTCTTTCCACATGAAAAGAAGAATGTTTCCTTCTCATTTCTCTCTCTTTGAATCTTTGTCTTATTGAAGGTGTGGTTCATTAGTTTATTTGAGTTAGACTTATACATTGACATCTTAGCTGTAACATCCTAGGTAAATAAAGAATATGAAATTTTCATATTTATTATTTTTTTTGAATTAAATATTAATTTTTCTTTAAAGGGGATGCTATTTTTGATGGCGTACCCGACATGCAACAATGGGTTTCTCCAAAGTCTTATGTTGCACACAATGCTAATTCATACTGAAAAAATAATAATATAATATCATTATTTTAAATGGCAGTTAACACCTAGACGTTTTATTAGTGGGAATGAACAGAACTAACCATATTATGATTAAACATGTTTGTTAAATGTTTTTACATTTATCCAGTAAAATTTATAGGCTTAAAATGAGAATGAATCCAATTTTAAGCATAAATACTCTAATATTTTTTAAAGGTAGTTTTACCACCTTTTGATGGAGAACCCATTTTAAATATAGTTTTTGTCACTTTTATATTTTTAATTTGAAAAAATAAACTTATTATTTATAAGTGGGATAACAAAATTTACTTTGGGTAATTTTTTGGTATTTTTCTGATAAAGTTCATTTTTTAATGAATAGTGAAAATACTGCATTTTAAGTCAAAACTGTATTTTCATCTGATTTATTTATATGGTTAGATTATCTTTATAAATGGTTTTAAAGTGTAATTATATTATATTTTTACCATTTAATACAATTTTGTTCATTAGAAGTAATTTCACTTTAAAATTTGACATAAACACATGTCAATCTTTTTGTAGTTTTTACTTCTTAAAAACACGTTTTCTAGTTTTGACAACGGAAATTAATTTTAAATTAATTAATGAAACTTATATGTTTTGAATTTGGTAAAATATAAATCATTTTTTAATTCATAATATAAAAATTAGCTTTGGGTGAATTTTTGGTATTTTTCTGAAACGTTCAATTTTTGATGAATAGTGAAAAACACTGCATAGTAGTTTAAAAAACTGACTTTTTCATTTAAATGAAATTTTACCACTTCTGCGAATTGAATTTCAAAAATAAAACATGCATGGTTGTCATCAGTAAGTAAAATTTTGTTTAATAGGATTAAAATAATTTTTGGTGAATAGTAACTTTTTATTTTTATTTACCGCGGTTAAAGGTAAATAGGGTAATTCAAGATAAAAATAATATTGTAATAATATAAAATTACCTTAACACTTGATCTAACATTATTGGATCAGTCATGAACGACCAATACAATCCTTGGGTATAACTTTTGGCCTTTGTAAGCCACTTGGGTAAGATAATTTCATTAATAACTTTTTATTTAAAGTAAAAATAAAAATATCATAAACATGTCTTGTTTTTCTAAAAAAAATTTAATGTGGGGTTATATAATTGATATATTTAACTATAAATATTAATTATAAAGATAAAAATATTTCCTACATCATGATATTTTATTTATAATTTTTAGACATTAAATAAATAAATTTATTTATGACACAATGATGATGTAATGATTATCTCATTAATGAATGTTTTAAATAAATGAGATTATAAATATTAAAATAAATTTATTTTGAAACTTTTTTATGAAATAAACAAATTTTGTGAATGATTATGACTTGTTATCTTTTAATTAATTAAGTTTTTTCTAATTAATCAATTTGGTTTGGTTTTTTTAAAAAGTCATGATATGAATAGTATAAAAATTGACATAAATGAGTTTTTAAATCAATTAATATTTTATTAAATGATAAAATAGTACTAAAAATATAATATTTGTCCAAATGACATATATGATGTTAAAAATGTCATTAATGATCCATTTTGGGTCTCTTGGAATTTTATAGTAACTATATTAACCATATAGTATGAATATACAAGAAGACATGGTAAAAGTTAAATTAGTTAACTAAGGGTTAAAGCTAAAAGATAAGGTTAATTTTGTGACATATAATTGTCTAAAACCTATTGGTTGAACTGATTTCAAACAATAATCACCTTATCTTCTAATTTAATGAGTTTTGGACCTTTTGAAAATCGAAATTAAGTTAATAATAAAATAATACTTTCAAACTTTCCTAAAGTGCCCCTCCTCCCTCTTATAAAAGGACACCACCTCTAACACTTAATCACACCTCTAAATCCCCCTTGGATCATCCACACTCTATCCAAACAATCTCCCAAGATCTCTCTATCTTTCCTAGAATCATTTTCCTAGGAATAAGGAAATTCAAGAGAGCCCTTAGGCTCAAATCAAAAGAAGTTACCCGATTTAAAGGTAACGTCTTCTCTCAAGTTCTTTTCTTTTATTATACTTCTTCACTCCATATTGTATTATTTTTCTTTGATTACATAACATAAAAAGTATAATAAATATACTATGATGTTTTTATGAGAATTATTTGAACTACACTTCCACACACCTCTATCTAATGGATACGAACATACTGTTACTCTGGACGACGAACTACTGCCTCGTGAAACGATGATTGTTCAATTATCTCCTACCTCCTATCATGGTGGAAATTATGATGGAAATATATTTATATGTGATATATATTATATTTATATTTTCTCTATTATTCTGTATTTTTTATTTATAGCATACCTTTATGGTTTCCATAATGGTTAAATACGATAATTTCTTTTGAGAAAGTGTGGACTACTGCCCCCTCAAAGTGATATGACTCGTTCATGCTATATGTGGAATGTATAAAGGATGGAGTTAATGAAATTATATATGATATTATACTGTAATTATAATATACCTATATATTATTATGTTTTCATTATATTAAATATGAAATAGAAATGAAATTAGCGTTCATGCGTATGTACGTTTTACCGTATCCATGAACGGTGCATTTCATTTCTTATCTCCAAATGTTATTTACTACTATAAATACATATATATAATATATATATATGATATATATTATATCTAAATCATTAATATCATTATGGAAATAATGTACTTTTGACCACATGGACAATTTGTAATTATAAGTTCATTTTTGACTCAAGTACCAAATATCGACAAAACGACCGATATTAACTTAAATAATTATGTAATGTTTATAAAAAGGTAATAAGTGATATAAAAGGAAAAATAAACTTAAAAAGGTTCTTAATCAAGTAGAAATTAACTTTAGTTTATTATTCAGGAGATTAAAGAACGAACGAGTCAAGTCGGATACGAGGTAAGGGACTTCATCTCAATCTCCTTTCATTGAGGCATATTTTGATTTATACACGACTTTATTTTATATGATGTATAAACCCCTTTTAATTTTAATTTAATTCAAAGGGAATATTTTTCTACGTAGTGTTTTACTAAATTAAAAAGGGAATGTTTCTTTTTAACATATGCGATGATAATGACTTTTCCACCGCCGTGAGCATTATTTGATATTTGGATTCCTTAACAAGACGTAATGTTTTTAAAAGGAAAATAAATACCATATACTCTTTTTACATATTTTGTTATTGAAAATGATTTTGATAATGGATTGATTATGTGAATATATTTAAATGATATATTGTAATTGTAATTACGGAAATGTTATCTTTCATTTATGTTTGTTTTATGTTTTATGAATATGTTATGGTTCTTGATAATTGTTTACATATATAGGTGGTTCTTTGATAAACCTATGGAGGGTGAGCCCGATATAGCTCTCCAATGCATTGGGTAATGTGATGGAGGTAAACATTAATGTTTCTCCTAAGAGATTTAGGGAATATACTGTGATGAGTATTCCAAACGTAACTCATTATGTAGCTGTGAAAGCTACAATGTAAGTATGTTATGGATTCCATAATTTACCTTTATGATTTATTATTTCTATGTGTTATTCATAAATCTTATGATTTTATGAGGTATGTTAAAGAACTTATATTTTATGATTGAAAAGTATGATTTCATTGATTGTATGTATTTATGGACTAATGTTTTTTTCCTTATTTTATAACCCTTACTAAGATTTTTATGCTCATCCCAAGTTTTTGAAATGTTTTTCATAGGGTATAAGGAAGGGTAAGAGAAAAGAAGAATTCAAGAAGATCTATATCAAGAAAATAATTCTTGTTTTCTTTTAAGGGTTTTTATTTTATAAAAAACATGGATATTTAGTAGGAGTGTCTACTTTGTAATTTTTGAGATGTAATGTAATAGTTATGACATAATTCTCTAAAACTCTAAACCTAAAAAGGTCCTCAATTTTAGCTATTAACTTAATTCAAGATTATGTAATGTTTAAGACTGGGACCTTATAGTTGGTATCAGAGGTCGGTTTAGACAACCTTAGGAGTTAGGGTGTTGTTAAATTAATATCCATAAATTAATTTATGGTAATATTGAAATGATATAGCATTTAAAGGTTACCATGTTGCTTCGTCTAAGATATGTTTTTTTAGAATGTTTTTTCATATAGAAAATAGGGTAGCTATGATGGGAAGGCATATAGAGGAGAATGACCTTCCAAATCAACATCCTGATATGGTCAGAATCTGAACTGAACAATTTGTTGTAGTGATGGCACAATTGAATCAGGTGATAAATGGTGGTTGTGTTTATAGATGATATTTTGGTATATTCTAAAAGTAAATAGGAGCATGGAAGTAACTTAAGTATTGTTTTAAAAACCTTAAAAGAAATGAAACTATATGGAATGTTTATTAAGAGTGAGTTTTGGTTACAAAAATTTTCATTCCTTGGTCAGATTGTTTCAAAAAATGGCATAACTGTTGATCCTGATAAAACAAAAGTTGTTAAAGAATGTCCAAGACCCACAAATATTACCAAGATCAATAGTTTTCTTGGTTTGGTAGGATATTACAGAATGTTTGTTGATAATTTTGCACAGTTATCTAGCCCACTAACTAAGTTAACTCAAAAAGGTGTTAAGTTCATCTGGACAAAAGAATGTGATGATTGTTTTTAGGAATTGAAAAGAAGATTGGTGAATGCTCCATTTTTGGATTTACCTTCTAGAGATAGTGAATTTGTTATCTACAAAAATGCTTCGTTGAAAGGAATTGGTTGTGTTTTAATATAGGATGATCAGGTAATTGCTTATGCTTCACATCAATTGAAACCTCATGAGTTAAATTACCCTACAAATTATTTGGAATTAGATACTATTGTTTTTACTTTAAAAATTTGGAGTCATCATCTGTATAGAGTAAGGTGTGAAATATATACTAACCATAAAAGTTTAAAGTATATATTAACTTAGAAAGAATTGAACATGAGACAAAGTAGATATCTGGAATTAATCAAGTATTATTATTGTACAATTCATTACCATACAGGAAAGGCAAATAAAGTGGGTAATACTTTGAGTTGAAAAAGTGGCAGTGAAATCATCTCTATCAGATAGAATTAAGAAAGCGCAAAATAAAGATAGTGAGTTGCATAAAAAGGTATAATTGGTTCATAAGGGTAAGTTACCTGAGTTTAATATTGATATAGACTGTGTTTTGAGGTTTGGAAAGAGATTATGCGTTCCTTGTGATTCAAAGTTGAAGAAAGAGTTGTTATGTAAAGCTCATAGTTCTCCGTTTTCAGTTCATCCTGGCAGTACTAAGATGTACAGAGATCTTTGGGAGTATTACTGGTGGGATGGAATGAAAATAGATATCGCTAAATTTACCCTGAGATTTTTGATTTGTCAATAGGTTAAAGAATAACGTCAGTTATCAAAAGGGACGCTTCAGCCTTTTCTAGTGCCAGAGTGGAAATGAGAAAATGTATCCATGGATTTCGTCATGGGATTACCAAATACTTCTCAAGGTAACAATTCAATCTGGGTTATTATCGATTGATTGACTAAATTTTCTCATTTCCTTCCTATTCAAGATACAATGTATCTAGATTAACTTTATTGGTTGTATGTTAAAGAGATATTCAGGTTACATAGAGTTCCCCTCTCCAATGTATATGATCGTGATCCGAGGTTCACTTTTAACTTTTGGAAAGGCCTTAAAAAGTTATTGGGTACTGAATTAAAATTTAGTACAGATTTTCATCAACAATTAGATGGGTAGTCAAAATGAATAATTCAGACTTTGGAAGATATGCTATGTTCTTGTTCAAAAGATTACCAGGGAAGTTGGGACCAACATCTTTATTTGGTTGAATTTTCTTATAATAATGGGTTACATTCTAGAATACAGATGGATCAATTTGAGGAATTATATGGAAAGCGGTGTTTAACTCTAGCTTTTTGGGATGAATTAGGTGAAAGGAAGTTGATGGGACCAGAATTGGTAGAAGAGATGACAGAAAAAGTTCAGTTGATTCATAATCACATGAGAACAAATTAGAGCAGGAAAAAATTTATGCGGATAACTGGAGGAAGGATCTTTATTTTGATCTAGGTGATCATGTCTTTCTCAAACTTTCTCCATGGAAAAGTGTGATACATTTTGGTAAGAAGGGAAATCTGAGTATGAGGTTTATTGGACCCTATGAAATCCTAGAGAAAGTTGGATCAGTTGCGTACAAAGTGGATTTACCTACAAGTTTATCCCAGGTACACAATTTTTTTCATGTTTCAATGTTGAGAAAGTATATACCATATCCATCTCATGTTTTGAGTCTAGAAGTAGTTTAGTTGGAAGACAATCTTTTTTATGAGGAACAACCAGTCCAGATTCTTAATCGAAGAGAGAAAGTGTTGTGGAATAAGGTAATCCATCAGGTAAAGGTTTTTTGAGAAAACCATATGGTTGAAGAGGCAACATGGGAATCTAAAAATTCTATGAGGGATAAATACCCCCACTTATTTGATAAATGAATAAAATTGCAAGGAAGCAATTTCCAAAAGGGGAGAAGGATGTAACATCCCAGGTAAATAAAGAATATGACATTTTCATATTTATTAATATTTTTGAATTAAATATTAGTTTTAATTTAAAGGGGATTCTATGTTTGATAGTGTACCCAACACACAATAATGGGTTTCTCCGAAGTCTTATGTTGCACATAATGCTTAGTTATACTGAAAATAATAATAATATAATATTATTACTTTAAATGGTAGTTAACGCCTAACTGTTTTATTGGCGAGAATGAATAGAAATAACCATGTTATGATTAAACATTTTTTTTAAATGTTTTTACATTTATATAGTAAAATTTAGAGGATTAAAATGAGAATGAATCCAATTTTAATCATAAAATACCCCAATATTTTTAAAAGGTAGTTTTACCACCTTTTGATGGAGAACACCTTTTAAATATAGTTTTTGTCACTTTTATATATTTAATTTGAAAAAATAAACTTCTTCTTTAGAAGTGGGATATCAAAATTTACTTTGGTTAATTTTTTAGTATTTTCTGATAAAGTTCATTTTTTAATGAATAGTGAAAAATACTGCATTTTAAGTCAAAACTGTCTTTTCATCTGATTTATTTATATGGTTATATTATCTTTATAAATTATTTTAAAGTGTAATTGGATTATATTTTTACCATTTAATTTAATGTTGGTCATTGGAAGTTATTTTACTTTTAAATTTGACATAAACACATGTCAATCTTTTTGTAGTTTTTACTTCTTAAAAACACGCTTTCTAGTTTTGACAAGTGAAATTAATTTTAAATTAATAAATGAAACTTCTATATTTTGAATTTGTTAAAATAGAAATCATTTTTGAATTCGGAATATCAAAATTAGCTTTGGGTGATTTTTTGGTATTTTTCTGAAAACGTTCAATTTTTTATGAATAGTGAAAAACACTGCATAATAGTTAAAAAAACCGACTTTTTCATTTAAATGAAAATTTTCCGCTTCTGTGAATTGAATTAAAAAATTCAGACATACATTGTTGTCATCAGTAAGTAAAATGTGGTTCAATAGGATGAAAATAATTTTTTTGTGAATAGTAACTTTTGATTTTTATTTACCGCGGTTAAAGGTAAATAGGGTAATTTAAGGTAAAAATAATATTATAATAATATAAAATTACCTTAACATTCATCCTAAACTTATTGGATGATTCATGGCCGACCAATACAATCCTTGGGTAGAACTTTTGGCCTTTGGAATCCACTTGGGTAAGAAAATTACATTAATAAATTTTTATTTAAAGTAAAAATAAAATATCATAAACATGTAATTTTTTGCTAAAACAATTTTAATGTGGGGTTATATAATTGATATCCTTGACTATAAATAGTAATTATAAAGATGAAAAGATTTTCTACATCATGGTATTTTATTTATAATTTTTAGACATCAAATAAATAAATTTATTTATGACACAATGATGATGTAATGATTACCTCATTAATGAATGTTTTAAATAAATGAGATTATAAATATTAAAATAAATTTATTTTGAAACTTTTTTATTCCATAAACTAATTTTATGAATGATTATTACTTTTTATCTTCGAATTAATTAAGTTTTTTTGAATTAATCAAGCTGGTTTGGATTTTTTAAAAAGTAATTATATGAATAGTAAAAAATTGATAAAAATGAGTTTTTAAATAAATTAATATTTTATTAAATGATAAAATAGTCCTAAAAATATAATATTTAGCTAAATTAAATATATGATGTTACAAATTTCTTTAATGATCCATTTTGGGTCACTTGGAATTTGATAATAACTATATAAACCATATAATATGAATATACAAGAAGACATGGTAAAAATTAAATTAGTTAACAAAGGGTTAAAGCTAAAAGATAAGGTTAATTTTGTGAAAAATACTAGTATAAAACCTATTGGTTGATCTGATTTCTAACAATACTCACCTTATATTTTAATTTAATTAGTTTCAAACCTTTTTAAAACCGAAATTAAGTTAATAATAAAATAATACTTTCAAACTTTCCTAAAGTGCCCCTCATCCCTCTTATAAAAGGACACCACCTCTAACCCTTACTAACACCTCTCAATCCCCCTTGGATCGTCCAAAATCTATAAAAATAAGCTCCCAAGATCCCTCTATTCCTCCTAGAATCCTTTTACTATACAGAAGGAAATTCAAGAGAGCCCTTATGCTCAAATCAAAAGAAGTTACCCGATTTAAAGGTAACGTTTTCTCTCAAGTTCTTTCATTTTATTCTACTTATTCACTCCCTATTCTATTATTTTTATTTGATTACATAACAACACCAGTATACTAAATATACTACGATGTTTTTATGAGAAGTATTCAAACTACACTTCCACACACCTCCATCAAATGGATACGAACATACTATTACTTTTGACGACAAACTACTACCTTACGAAACGATGATTGTTCAATTATCTTATACTACCTCTCATGGTGGCCATATGATGGAAATATATTTATATGTGATATATATTATATTTATATTTTCTCTATGTGTAATGTACCGGTTCCTAAATCCACACAACGGGTGCCCCAAACCTGGTTGGTCACATGAACTCAAGCGCATTTCCCCAAACACCAGAGGCTGCCGACTAGCAGCGAGGGCCTAGGTCTGATAGTGGGGAAACTATGCCCTCATTTGTCAAAGTGTAGTGCAGTGGAAAAATATAAACACACTCAAAAGCGGAAGCAGTAACAATATAGAACTAAAATAGAAAACATAACTTTAGTAAAAGATAATCAACAGTCATATATATATGATGATGCAATATGTCCAATTTCTAAGAAATTAGTCAAAACATGATACACTGCAATCAAATACAATACAGTACAAAGTACCAAGTACAGAAAAACAAACTAAAATAGTGTAACAGGAACTCAGTAGCATTGAACGCCTAAGCTCGGTCCCATGCTCTCCTACTCCTATGTAACAATCAAGTACCTGTATAGGGTCTCTTGCCCTTATCAACACCTGCAACAATATAATCTGTTTGGGCCCAAGACATGACCTAAACAGGGTGTGGAAATAAATCCCAGTAGGCAACCACCAAAGGCCCATGCCCAACTGTCAGTGAAAATGTTCAACACCAGTGTGCAATAATAAAATGTGGTAAACTATGCAGTACTCTAAAGTAACTATATCTATCAGTTACATTGCCATTTTATTAATTATTCATCAATTCCAAGCTTGTGCTTTAGCTTGGCAGGTACAACATAAGAAATCACCACAGTGAATACTCAAGGTAAACATTGTCCTCAGACATGTAAATCCTTACCCTTAGGTAAATAGGACCAAAACCCGCAGGTGACTGCCCATAAGCATAACGAATATTCCCCCCAAGCATACGAGATGTCTCCCATAGGCACAGAAGCCACTGCCCACAGGCATGAGAAAAGTTTCCCTTAGGCTAAACGAAACACTACCCTCCGGCTAAGAAAAACACTGCCCTCAGGCTAATCAAGTAACCGGGATGAGCCCAATGCATAAGCAAGTAATAAATATGTTTCCTCTCAAGAAAATCCAAAACATGCTATCATTACGACATACCCACGGGTATCCTGGCCAAACGGCTAAAAAAGGGAAACGCACCCACGGGGTGGCCCTGGATCCAAGAAATGATCCCAATAGTAGTTTATATTTATCATTATATTATCTATAAAATTATAGATATCTTATCAGCTAAGACCTCATCCATACGATACCCCAAACATGGCGCGTAGCTCAACGGTACACAAAATCAACTCGATAGTTGGAAATAAACACCAGACCACCTACCTCGATCTCCTCTGATTGATATACGTGAACGACGCCTCCCAAATCAACCGAGAATGGCATAGATCTGGGATAAAAGTTCACTCTTTAAAATGTAAATAACTTCACCTTGGGAAATAATTGGAAGGAAACACTCAATAAGAGAGAATAACTCACCCGCGCGGTTCAAACAAGATTGTCGATGAAGGAATTGGAGTCCCGATGTGAGGTTGGGAGCTCTTCCAAGATCCAACCTTCTCTCCCATGACTCTCAGGCGTTCTAAGCTTCCTCTATCGAATGAGGAGGCTAATGCCTATTTTAAGTGAAAAAACATAACTACACAATGTGTACTCTCAAGTACACGACATGTACTTTCCATTTTTTAACTGTTCCTCTGGCGTCCAATTTCCACCATCTCACTATTCATCTACTGACTTGGTTACATAGCGTGTATTACTAACTACACGGCGTGTACGATCATTCCGATGGAGGCTACTCTCACCACCTTACAGTTCACCTATCAACTGATTACATGGAATGTATTACTAAGTACACGACGTGTAGTTAGTTTTTACACCCTGAATCAGTGACAAGCCTAAAATCCCTGTATTCTCATCCCACATGGCCAAAGTATTCAGCGTATGGAAAAGTACACAGTGTTTACCCATAAATTTGGTATTTCCCCCCATTTTCCTTATTTTCTCAAAAACATTAAAGTAAAAGGAAAAGAATAAACCCGTACCTCAGGAAGAAGAATCCGATTCTTACAAGCTTCCCCCATTAAAGAAATTCGTCCCCAAATTTACCTTCCAAGGGTGTTGAAGAAAAAGCTGAGAAAAACTATGGACACTGAGCACATACATTGGTCTCCTACTCCCAGGTTTCATCCTGCACTCAGCCATGCTGTCATAACACCCGTATGAGAGGAAATGACCTACCTCAGAGAGCCTTCATGATCATATCAACAATACGAATCAGATGCTCCTCAAAGGATACATCAACCTGAAGTTCAACCTCCTCGGGCTGAAAAATGTGAGACAGGTCTGAGTGATAATGGTGCAGCTGAGATACATGGAAGACGTCATGCATGGTCCGATACCTCTGTGGTAACTGTAACCGATAGGCAACTGGCCCGACTCTCTCCAGAATCTCAAATGGCCCTACATACCTTGGTGAAAGTTTACCCTATATCCCGATCCACCTGTGCCCCAAAATCAATGAAACATGCAAGAAAACCTGATCCCTGACCATGAAATCCAAGGGTCGTCTGCGGTGATCAACATAAGATTTCTGACGAGACTGCGCAGTAGCCATCCACTTCTAAATCAACTGGACCTACTCTGAAGTCTCCTGCATGAGACGTGGTCCCAGTAAAGCTGACTCACTTGCCTCCAACCAGCACAAGGGTGATCGACATGACCTACCATATAGAGCCTCGTAAGATTCCATCTCAATAGTTTCATGAAAACTATTATTATAGGAAAACTCGACCAGAGGTATGTGCTTCTCCCAAGAGCCCCCAAAGTCCAGTATGCATGCATGTAGCATGTCCTCTAGCACCTGTATTGTACACTCTAACTGGCCATCGGTCTGAGGGTGGTAAGCTGTGCTCAAAAGAACCTGTGTACCCAGTGCCCTCTAAAAACTCTTCCAAAAATGAGACATAAAACAAGAGTCCCTATCTGAAACGATAGAATGAGGGACCCCATGAATACGTACTACCTCTAAGATATAAAACTTCCAAAGCTCGTCAACACCAAAGGTATCCTTGATTAGAAAAAAGTGAGCTACCTTCGTAAGTTTGTCCACAAAAACCCATATGACATCATTTCCTCGAAGTGACCTCGGTAATCCAATCACGAAGTCTATCGTGACATCATCCCATTTAAATTCCGGAATGGGTAACTATTGCAACAGTTTAGTTGGAATTTGATGCTCTTCCTTCACCTGCTGACAGGTGGAACATCTCGTAACAAAACTAGCTACCTCTCTTTTCATACCTGTCCACCAATATTGACATCTCAAGTCATGGTACATTTTGGTAACCCCAGGATGAACTTACCAAGATGAAGCATGAAACTCTCGCATCAAATCCTCGCGTATATCCCCTAGAACCCACACTCGTCCATGGATACGCAGTACCTCGTCATCGCCTATCGTTAAACCAGGAGGAGGGTCCTCACTTGCCACTGACTCCCATAGAACTAGGGCTTACGAATCCGATAGCTATCTCATCCTCACTCTATCCAGGAGGGTAGAAGTCACAACTAAGGATGAAATATAGGCTCTCCCCTGACTATCGTGAACCTCCAAATTCATCTCAGAGAACAAAGCCATAAGCTTGCACTCACCACTGTCCTCCTACATTTCCTGTATCTGATTCCTCCTACTCAGTGCATTGGCTACTGCGTTACCTTTACCAGGTGTATAAGAAAACTCAAAGTTGAAGGAATGTAGGTATTCAACCCACCTTCGCTATCTCAAACTCAGGTCACCCTGAGTAAAGATATATTTAATACTTTTTTGGTCCGTAAACACCACAAAATGTTCTCCCAATAGATAATGTCTCCAACAATGTAACACATGAATAAATGTAGCCAAATCGAGATCATGCATCGAGTAATTCCTATCATGTGGCCTGAACTTCCAAGACCCGTATGCAACTACTCGATCACCCTGCATCAACACTGCTCCCATCCCAATACCTGATGCATAACAGTAAACTGTATAGATCTTCCCTTTCTCTGGAAGTATTAGGACTGGTGCTAATTTCAACCTTCCCTTCAGCTTCTGAAAGGCTGTCTCACAAGATTCTGACCAAAAAAACTTCACACCCTTCTTAGTCAAACCCGTCAACGGTGATGCTAAGTGGGATAAGTCTTGTATAAAGCGTCTATAATAACCATCCAGGCCCAAGAAACTCCATATTTAAAACATTTTATTAGGATTCTCCTAGGAAACTACTGCTCTCACTTTCTTTGGGTCTATCAAAACTCCTGTCTCTAAGATAATATGACCCAGGAAGTGAATTTGATCCATCCAAAAGTGTCACTTTGAGAGCTTAACATATAACTGATGCTCTCTCAGTGTAATCAGTACGATCTCAAGATGGGTGGTATGTTCGTGTTGAGTGTGAGAGTACACCAAGATATCGTCCATGAAGACTACCAAAAAAGAATCCAGATATGGGTGGAACACACAATTCATCAGATCCATAAAAACTGTTGGAGTGTTCGTGAGTCCGAACGACATAACCAAGTACTCGTATAGACCATATCTACTCTGAAAGGCTGTAAGCGGTATGTCCGATGGTCTAACATGCAACTGATGATATCCGGATCTCAAGTCAATCTTCAAGAACACCAGTGCTCCTCAAAGTTGATCAAAAAGATCATCAATCCTCATTAAGGGATATCAGTTCTTAACCTTCAACTGGTTCAGCTTCCGATAATCCACGTAGTGTCTGAGGGTACTGTCTGCATTCTTCGTAAATAGGACAGGAAAACCCCAAGGAGAAGTACTGGGTCTGATGAAACCCTTTGCTTGAAACTCCTTTAACTGTCTCTTGAGCTCCTGTAACTCAGGTGTAGCCATCCTATAAGGAGGAATGGATACCTGTTCCACTCCTGGCACAAGATCAAAATAGAAATCCACATCTCGCTTGGGAGGTAGACCTGAAAAGTAATCCAAGAAGACATTCCTAAAATGATCAACCACTGAAGGGAAATCCTTATGAAAAGTTACCTGGTCATCCAGATATAGACTCGAAATCTGGGCTGTCACTCCACCTTGCCCATGATGCTCGGGTCTATCTTGGCTCACCTGGACATCCAATTCTCCCTTGTATAGAAAATCTCCTCCCTTTGGTGATGTGAAACTCACCCTACGAGGATAGAAATCCACAAAGGCCCAGAAGGGTACCAACTAATCCATCCCGAGAATGACATCATAGTCTGTCATCTCTAAGACATAGAGGGACCATAGAAAGTAACACCCACAAACCTCTAGGGGGAACTAATTGAATTGATGAACACCTACTATTCTAGTTCCCAACAGAGTGTCTAACGTCATGATATCATAAGAAGAAGAAACACAGATCCCAAGGCTCTCCACAACGGGCATAGATATAAAGATATGTGTAGCATGGGTATTGAAAAGTGCAGAAGATAAAACAGAAGCAACTAGAATTGTACCTATGACAGTGGAAGGTCCGGGATCCTGCTCCTATTGGGTATGTTGCACTACATATGCCTGCCCAGGGCCGCGGCCCTACGACACAGCCTGGCTACCCTGAGCTGACCCATCCTGCTGTCTCTGAGATCCTGGTGTCTGGCTACCATGACCATGACCACCACTCCGGCCTGAATGTCCTAACGTATTCCAATTCCTTGACTGATAAGAAGCTGCTGGCCCTGATCCTGCATGTAGAGTCTGCACAGAACCCCTCTCACTAGTCACTGGTGGAAACGCCCTGCAAAAATGCTGAAGATGACCCATCTTACTGCAAGCTCGGCACTCCACTGAGTCATGTAGACACTAAGGTCTCTTGTGCCCCTATTTACCACATTGGTAGCACATCACCTAGACACATAAAGAATTCTTCTGGCTAGTACTGCCACTGTGAGATAAATCCATCTACCTCTTCCTCTTACCGGTAGAAATAGTACCAGAGACTGGTGCTGAACTGCCCTGGTCCGCATCACTAGATTCCTATAAGTTCTACTCAGTGATCAGCACCTGGTTCACAATAACATGCACTGTTGGAAACCTAAAAACATTCACCAGAATGTGGATGTCATATATAAGACCATTCTCAAAGCGTCTATCCCTCAGCATCTCATCACCCACCAGAACAGGTGAAAACACTGTAGCTTGGTGAAGAGGGTAGAATAGTCCATCACTGACATGGTGCCCTGCTGTAGATTCATGAACTCTCGAGCTTAATCTTCCCTTAGCATATTTGGAAAGAAAAACTCATAGAATACTACCTAAAAATCTTCCCATTCCATGTCTCGGTAATGCTCGGTTTGGGTGGTAACATCCCACCATCTCTTGGCAGAATCACGCAGCATATAAGTAGTGAGCTTGACCCTCATCCCTGGAGGCATTTCAAGATGCTCGATGACAGTCTACAATGAATCCAACCACGACTCCGCAGCCTATGGTCCACCATCCTCTAAAAACGTAGGTGGATTCTACTACTAGAATATACATTTTAGCTCTGCCATAGATATGGCAACCGGCGGTGCTCCCTGGAAGGTCTGCATGAACTGCATGAAACCTTCACGGAACTGTGCATCCGTGCCTTCATCCAGTATAATGGCTGGCTCCACATCTGGCATTGCTGGAGGATACACTGGTAGCCCATGGCCTACCATCTCTGGAGTATAATCATTGCCACTCTCTTGGAAAACAACCAGTGGTCGTCTCGACGACATGTCTCTACAAGTTCAAACACATGCTTCAGTTTAATTTACTGTCGAGGTTCTTTTTTCCGTTTAAGAGTGACAATGAAAAGTAAAACAAAACACACAAAAACTGACAAAAAGAGACTACATGGCGTGTATAAGGTCTACACAACATATACCCTTAATCCCTTATATGGTCATGTTCTGATGCTGGCCTGGGTGTGTCTCAACCCTCAGTACACGGTGTGTTCCACCGGCACATGACATGTACACCACTCCGTCTCCCTAGCCACACGGCCGAGTCTACACGGTCTCCTACATGTCAAGACTACACGGCATGTCCCATATGTACATGGTGTGTACTAAACGAGCTTCGCTGACCCGTGTTGTTCAAGTCACGACCGGATACACAACTCACACTACACAACATGTTCCATATGGACATGATGTGTACTATAAAGGATAACACCGACCCATGTTGTTAGTCACATGGACAGATTCCCAGATTACACTACACGGTGTGTTCGGAAGTGACACGACGTGTACTAGAAAGGATAACATCGACCCGTGTTGTTAGTCACACAGCCGGATTCCTAGATTACACTACACAGTGTGTTCGGAAGTGACACGACGTATACTATAAAGGATAACACCAACCCGTGTTGTCAGTCACACGACCGAATTCCCATATTACACTACACGACATGTTCAGAAGTGACACGGCGTGTTTAAGCAAGGATTTCTCCATCCGTGTTGTTAGTCACACGAGCGGACACAGGGTCAACACAACATGACGTGTACAACCGGTACATGGCGTGTTCCCTCTAGAGTTTTCCCCTCCCGTGTTTCTACCTACACGGCCTATGACACTGTTAGAAACTACACGACGTGTACATAGGGTACACGGTGTGTACTTAATTTTTTTTCACTTCTTCCTGAACAGAAGAGTCCATGGTGTGTTTTCATAGAACCACACGCCGTGTTGTCTGGGTTTTCAGACAGTACACCTCATACACTACTCCGGAGCCCCTTTTTCTTTAATTTCAAGCATCAGTATGCCAAATTCTGATCTGTGGGGGCCCATACTCCCCGCGAACCAAAGATTGGCATCTTATACATGTTATAAAAAAGTAAACTAGTCGATGATCCACCAAATTCCGGTTGATGAGGGCCTATACTCCTCAAGAACCAAAGTTTGGTGTTAATTCACAAAACCTTACATAACAATACCCTATAAAATAGCAGGCATTTTATCAAGGCATCTATCACAACACCATGCATTTTCTAGCACAACATCTATCGCAACAACATGAAATTTCTAATGCACCTACATGGCATGTAAACTATGCATGACATGTGATTCTAACATGTTTCTAATTATGCATGAGATGACATGACCTCATCTCATCAGGTTTCAACTAAATAGAACCCAAGTATAAAAATATAACAACACACCACAAGTGCATCACCCAACAGTGAAATCAACTCAACTGTAAAATTGCAATAACCAAAAAATTTGCAACACAAGGTAAATTGGGTTTTCCCTGTACACGGGTTAGCTACTCCCGGGCACAACTTATTACCAAGTACCTATTCTATCCCATCCCTGTCTATAGGCTCCAAACAGTAAGTCAAAGAAAAAAATCCCTCTGATACCACTTTGTAACGTCCCAGTTCTGGAAGCCACACAATGGGTTCCCCAAACCCGGTTGGTCACATAACCTCAAGCACATTTTACTAAACACTAGAGGCTGCTAACTAGCAGTGAGGGCCTAGGTCTGATAGTGGGGAAACTATGCCCTCATTTTTCAAAGTGTATAACAACAGAAAAATATAAACATACTCAAAAGTGAAAGCAGTAACAATATAGAACTAAAATAGAAAACAGAACTGCAGTAAAAGATAATCAACAATCATATATATATGATGATGCAATATTTCCTATTTCTAAGAAATAAATCAAAACAGGATACACTGAAATCAAATACAATACAGTACAAAGTACCAAGTACAGAAAAACAAACTAAAAAAGTGCAACAGGAACTCAGCAGCATCGCAAGCCTAAGCTCGGTCCCATGCTCTCCAACTCCTCCGAAAAAATCAAGTACCTATATAGGGTCCCTTTCCCTTATCAACACATGCAACAATATAATCTGTTTGGGCCCAAGACATGACCCAAATAGGGTGTGAGAAATAAATCCCAGTAGGCAACCACCAAAGGACCATGCCCAACTATCAGTGAAAATGTGCAACAACAGTGTGAAATAATAAAATGCGGTAAACTAGGTAGTACTCAAAAGTAACTATCTCTATCAGTTACATTTCTATTTTATTAATTATTCATCAATTCCAAGCTTGTGCTTTAGCTTGGCAGGTACAAAATAATAAATCACCATAGTGAATACTCAAGGTAAACATTGTCATCAGACATGTAAATCCTTACCCTCAAGTAAATAGAACTGAAACTCATAGGTGATTGCCCACATCAATAACTAATATTTCCCCTAGGCTTACAAGATGTCACCCACATGCACAGAAGCTACTACCCATAGGCATGAGAAAATTTTCCCTCAGGCTAAACAGAACACTGCCCTCAGGCTAAGAAAAACACTTCCCTCAGGCTAAGCAAGTAACCGGGATGAGACCAATGTATAAGAAAGTAATAAATATGTTTCCTCTCAAGAAAACCCAAAACATTCTATCATTACGGCATACCCACGGGTATCCTGGCCAAATGGCTAAATAAGGGAAACGCACCCACGGGGTGGCCCTGGATCCAAGAAATGATCCCAACAATAGTTTATATTTATCATTAGATTATCTATGCAATTCTAGATATCTTATCAGCTAAGGCCTCAACCATACGACACCCCAAACATGGATCGTAGCTCAACAGTACACAAAATCAACTCGACAGTTGGAAATAAACACCAGACCACCTACCTCGATCTCCTCTGATCGATATACATGAACGACGCCTCCCGAATCAACCGAGAACGGCATAGATCTGGGATAAATGTTTACCCATTAAAACATAAATAACTTCCCCTCAGGAAAGAATTGGAAGGAAACACTCAATAAGAGAGAATAAATCACTCGCGCGGTTCAAACGAGATCGTCGGCGAAGGAATCGGAGTCCCGGTGTGCGGTCAAGAGATCTTCCAAGATCCGGCCTTCTCTCCTATGACTCTCGGGCGTTCTAAGCTTCCTCTATCAAAATAGGAGGCTACTGCCTGTTTTAAGGAAAAAAACATAACTACAAGGTGTCTACTCTCAAGTACACGACGTGTACTTTCCATTTTTAACTGTTCCTATGGCGACCAATTTCCACCCCCTCACTATTCATTTGTCGACTTGGTTACACAAAATGTATTACCAACTACATGGCGTGTACTATCGTTCTGCTGGTGGATAATCTCACCACCTTACTGTTCACCTGTCGATTGATTACATAGTGTGTATTACTAAGTACACAGAGTGTAGTTAGTTTTTACACCCTGAATCGCTGACAAGCCTACACACCCTGTATTCTCATCCCACACGGACAAAGTACACGATGTGTACCCATAAATTTGGGATTTTTTCCCCATTTTCCTTATTTTCTCAAAAACATTAAAGGAAAAGGAAAAGAAGAAACCCATACCTCAAGAAGAAGAACCAAGTTCTTACACTATGATTCTTTATTTTTCATTTATAGGATACCTTTATAGTTTCCATAATGGGTAAATACGATAATTTCATTTGAGGAAGTGTGGACTATCACCCCCTCAAAGTGATATGACTCGTTCATTCCATACGTGGAAGATATAAAAGATAGAGTTAATGAAATTATATATGATATTATACTGGAATTATAATATAACTATGTATCATTATGTTTTTATTCCATTAAATATGAAATATAAATGAAAGTAGCGTTCATGCGTACGTATGACTAACCGTCTCCATGAACGGTGCATTTCATTTATTATCTCCAAATTTTATGTACTAATATATATATATATATATATATATATTATATTATATATATGATATCTAAATCATGAATATCATTATGGAGATAATGGAATTTTGACCACATGGACAATTTGTAATTATAAGAAGTTCATTCTTGACTCAAGTGCCAAATATCGACAAGATAACCGATATTGACTTAAATAATTATGTAATGTTTATAAAGAGGTGATAAGTTATATAAAAGGAAAAATAAACTTGAAAAAGGTTCTTAAGAAAGTAAAAATTAACTTTAGTTTATTATTCAAGAGATTAAAGAATGGACAATTTAAGTCGGACATAATGTAAGGGACTTCGCCTCAATCTCCTTTCATTGAGGCATATTTTGATTTATAAACGACTATATTTTATATGGTGTATAAACCCCTTTGAATTTTTATTTCATTCAAATGGAATCTTTTTATACGTAGCATTTTACTAAACAACAAATGGAATGTTTCTTTTTAATGTACGTGGTGACAATGAACTTTCCACCGCCGCGAGCGTTATTTGATATTTGGCTTCCTTAACAAGCCATAATATTTTTAAAAGGAAAATAAATACCATATACTCTTTTTAAGTATTTTGGTATTGAAAATCGTTTTTATAATGTATTTATTATGTCAATATATTTAAATGATATGTTGTGATTGCAATTATGTAAATGTTATCTTTCCTTTATGTTTGTTTTATGTGTTGTGAATATGTTATGGTTCTTGGGAATTATTTACATATACAGGTGGTTCTGTGATAAACCTAGGGCATGTGAGCCTGAGATAGCTCTCCAATGCATTGGTTAACGTGATAGAGGTAAACGTTAATGTTTCTCCTAAGAGATTTAGGGAATATACTATGATGGGTATTCCAAACGTAACTCCCTATGTAGCTGTGAAAGCTAAAATTTAAGTATGTTATGGATGCCACAAGTTACCTTTATGATTTATGATTTCTATGTGTTATTCATAAATATTATTATTTCATGTGTTATGTTAAAGAGCTTATATTTTATGATTGAAAAGTATGATTTCATTGAATGTATGTATTGATGGACTAATGCTTTCTTTCCTTATTTTATAATCCTTACTGAGCCTTTT
The DNA here is from genome assembly GCA_963277665.1 of Viscum album. Lineage (NCBI taxonomy): Eukaryota > Viridiplantae > Streptophyta > Magnoliopsida > Santalales > Viscaceae > Viscum > Viscum album. Next base: position 1,662,016,848 of record OY728143.1, on the reverse strand, counting down.
ATACTCATCCCAAGTTTTTGAAATGTTTTCATAGGGTATAAGGAAGGGTAAGAGAAAGGAATAATTCAAGAAGATCTATATCAAGAAAATAATTCTTGTTTTCTTTTAAGGGTTTTTATTTTATGAAAAAAATGGATACTGAGTAGGAGTGTCTACTTTGTAATTTTTGAGATGTAATGTAATAGTTATGACCTAATTCTCTAAAACTCTAAACCTGAAAAGATACTCAATGTGAATTATTAACTTAATTCAAGATTATGTAATGTTTAAGGCTGGGGCCTTATATTATCCTTTTCATTCCTTATCTTGTTTACTATAAGAACTAAAGATTTTGAATTCTTTACATCCTTATCTGCTTGGTAAACTAAATCCAACATGTTCGAGAGTGACTTATTAATGTTATTAATATTATAGTTAATAATAAAAGTAGGTAATCTAGGTGGTAAATAGGAATGTATGTGATCAATTTATATTTATTATTTTGATTTGAACCCATGAGACTCAAGTCTCTCAATGTACCCAATCATTTTGATTATATGATTTCCCACTTAATTCCCTTCCATTAACCTGCACCTATACAGTGCACTGAATATCTCATATCTTTCTTGTCGAGCTCTTTCCTAACATAAATATTAGAGATAAGACAACATCTTATTGGAATATTCATCCTCAAGTATTTTTTATAGTTCACTGGATATCGATGACAACATGATGCACTAGACATCTAGCATATCATCCATATGATTCTTATATTTATATTTATCTACCTTACTTTCTCCTTGAGGGGGATCAGTGGAAGGTTGATATTCGAGTATGTAAATATTCCTTTCTTAGTGTAGTATAATACACGAACGTTTGTACTTCTCCTAGAAGTTATGAATGATTAGGATATTTTATTTATCCCATATCAATTGTAATGAAATTGAATAGGTGGAGGTATCCATTTTATATACAATAAGTAAATTTAATATATTAGTACTTTATCTTGATTACCAAATTATAAACATTATCAATTTATCAATATTTAATTATATCACACTATTTTATCAAATCCTAATATACCTCAACTACTAGATTTATAATATTCTATTACTTGAATATTATAATGTCAATAATCCTTTGGAACCTCTCCTCATAGTCCAAGATATGGCTGCGCCACTTCTCTAAGAATTCCAAGGTAGTATTTTTGTTGGCCATCACATTGAATCGTGACTTATTGCTATTTTGAGTGGATTCCCAAATAGTTACCTTTCACTTAGTCTGCACCTTACCTCTAAAATTTCACAAAGTTATCTATGAATACTTCTTTGAGGAAAATTTTATTCATGTCACCCCATCGCTTTCATAATAACACCCCAATAGTTGGGGGCACCTGCAACTATGGATGATGAGCACCTCAAACTTATGGTTTTGTTAAAAATAAAGTAATAAAATTTGGTTGTATTAATATTTTATTTGAGGGTTTTTTTAAATTATTCATGGTGAATGAAATCATTTTCTATTTAACATGATTATTCTATGTGATCACACTCACAACTGAACCATGGTTAAGTAGTAAACATTCACCATGTGTTAATTAAATTTTATCCTTGCATGATTTTTTACTACTCTATATGACCGTGTATAATCTAAAAATTCAAAAAATAATAAAACATTCATAACAAAAAAAACAAACAAACAAATTATGTGATCATGAGTTTTTTAATGGTTGATCAATTGAGCAGAAAATCAACCATCCTAGACCCGATGGGTTACTCCTTGAGTCACGTTCGACTCAAGTTGTAACACCCACTCCATCCAATGTATCTAGCTCCCATGTGGTACTCTTCAAATCCTTAGTGTGAACTGTGTCGCCTTTTGTCTTCCTCATTATACAAAAATTCACACATGTAGGTGAGGGGGTCTTAGGAATGCAGAATATAGATAAAGAATTATCTCTCATGGACATGCATACCTTTTCACATATAATGAGGTGAAATGACAATAGATATAATATTATTAATTAATTAATTATTATAAACCATTATATATTATACTAATTAATTAAATAAACTAAAATATTAGATACACATTGTTCGATCTCGCTCTTGATAAATCAACATGAAATAAACTTTCAGAATAAAATTAATTTTGAAGATAATTATACTCAAGGGAATAAATTATGAATAAAAATAAATAAAAACAATTTTATTTAAAAATTTTCTTGTTTAATGTTCCTAAAAATAATTTTATTAAACTATAAATATATATTTTTAAATATTTCTAGAATTATGTAGATTTTTGTGGGTTCAGAGTTGGTCGAACAAGATTCGACCTGACTCGACCCTAGTCAGAGGGGCATCATGCCTAGTGCATGAAACATGCAAGGAAAGTAGGTGGATCCACTGGGCACCACTTGGTTTGATAAAAAGACAAAAAATAATTTAAAAAAAAGGAAAATTTCAATGGAACTTTCACAAGCCCCCCCAATCAGTGGGGGGGGGGGGGGGTCATCGTGGAAAAAAATAAAACTTTGTCACCCGCTATAATTGTTTCTGTTTTTATATTGTTTACATGCATGAACCTTTGGTTTTTTATATTCCATCCGTGTTGTTGTAGAATCCTAGCCTCTAACCCGTTTCCAAAACCACTCTGACTAGACACATTGCCAACATTGACATTCAGCGAAGCGTGCCACTCCTCGCATGATATTCAGAAACTATTCCACTAAGGTTCATCCCCTACTAATATATATATATATATATATATATATATGAATATTTTATTATAATCTTTAAGCTTAAAAATCCATTCTTCGATATTCGGATGGACCTAACTTGACCATATGATCTTGGATAAAAGTGTTGTCAGTAAAATTGAGACCACAAAGATTCCCTATACTCAAATTCATGAAAATTTTATTTAAATTTAAACATAAATAATCACATGATCGCTCTGAAAACACATCCAAGTCCACGAAAAAAGTGTAAAATTAGGGGAAATTAAAATTTTTCTACCTGATTGATGTCATTGTTAGAGTTGGTTCCCTAGAACAAACTTCTAAGTATTTGATCATTACATGTATTCATTGTCTTGAATATTAATGACGTTTCTTATCATATCAGGATTGTTCCTCTACATAAAATAATATGAGATAATGTCCTAATAATATATATCATATTGAATGGTCATATTAGTTCCCTTCTATGATGAGAACCTGGAGGTTCCACAATAGTATTCTTGAATATATATATTTTTTATTGCTAGATGATATCCTTAGATGGAACAAAAATGATATAGGATATCAAGGGTGGAGACTCATAGGACATTGAAGCACTTTCTCATAGTATGAGCCCTTGGTAATTTACAGAGTAGAAGATTATGATAATGAGACCTACCAATAGAAAATCCACATTTATATATTTCATTGGATGTTCCAATCTAGGGAAATTTTTATTGATCCTTATACTTTAAAATTATCATTAATAAATATCCTAAGTTTTTTACTTTGATGTATTGGTGAATACCATGATGAAATATGATTTTTAGAATTAATATACCTTGGTTATGTCATGATTTATATGAAATTAATGGATAATTTGAGAAAGGATTTATCCCTTATATCATTTAATGGAAGTTGATATCTCAGGATTTTTGATGGGAATGGAACTGCCTAGATAAATCCATATCCATGGTGTTATTTAGGAATGTTCATTTCGAGAAAGTTAAAGAAAGAGACATTGAGCACATAGGTTGATAACACTAGTATGAAACCTACACTACCACAAAACTGGGCAAGGCCAACGCCAGCCTTTATCAGCGCTAACGAAAAAGTGCTGATAAAGGGGGGGGGGGTACTTTTATCAGCGCTAAAAAAAAGCACTGATAAAAGTACCCTTTTATCAGTGCTTTTTTTAGCGCTGATAAAAGGGTACCCTTTAACATCACTTTTTTAGCACTGTTAAAGGGTACCCCTTTATCAGTGCTTTTTTAGTAGCGCTGGTAAAGGGGGGTCTTTATCAGCGCTTTTTTTAAAAGTGCTGATAAAGGGTCTACTTCAAAAAAAATCATTAAAAAATATATATTAATATTTAAATATATAGATATAGTTATATTGATATAAATATAATATATATATTTTAAATATAATTTTAAATATATTTTAGATAAGTATAAATATACAGTTACACTTAATATGTAAGATATTTAGTGAAAATGACTTATAAAAAAAATTAAAAAAATATTTTTAGTAAATAATTTGCTAATTATTATGGATTAATAGTCATTTAATAACAATTTGAATAATAAAAAATTAAAAAAATTAAAAAATATCCAAAATATGTTGAAAATGCCACTCGAACTTCAAACAGACATATCTTTTGATCCGGGTGTCCGTTTGAGCTCTACAACATATCAAATCGAAGCCTGCGATGAGCTGTACGTGCTAATGAGTGAGGAAAAGCCTCTGTCACATTTTTTGAGGACAAAAAAGGCCCATAAGGCCTCTAAAACAGAGTGTTTAGTCGGGATACCCTGATTTTTTAACATTTTGTGGATTTTTAGCCTCGTTTAAGGGGGTATTATTGGATTTTTTTTGGTGGGGAATGAATTTATTCCAAGGTATTACATTCATATTGATATTATGTATTTTAAATTTTATCGTTTTTTATAATGTGATTCTATATATAATCAAATATATAACAATATATACATATTTTTATATATTCACACATAAAAATTTAATTATAAATATAAATAATAAAATATATTTACATATAAATATATTAGATCTATCTAAATAATTACTAATATCCATTTTATTTGAAATATAAATATATGAATATTTATATACCTATATATTAATATAACTATATATATATAAATATAACTACATATATATATTCATATAACTATAAATATATATATTAATATCACTATAAATATATATATTAATATAACTATATATATATATTAATATAACTATATATATATATTAATATAAATATATATTACTATATGAATAAATATAAATATAAATATATATATATATATATATAAATAGAGATATCATGAAATAGAAAACAAATCAAAATAGAGGAGTGGTAAGGGCTTAGGCGCGCATGAGGGAGGTCTCGAGTTTAAAACTTGGTGGAGGCAGGGGTGCGCACATGGGGGTGGATTTGGGGGGCTAGCGCTGATAAAGGGTGGAGGGGGTGCGTGTGGGTGCTGGAGGGGCTAGAAAATCGCTGTTAAAAGGGGGCTCAAGCGCTATAAAAGACCCCCCCGATTTGTAGGATTTTTTTTAATTTTTTTAATTTTTTTTAATTTTTTTTAATTTTTTTAAATTTTTTTTTAATTTTTTTTTTAATTTTTTTCTTTTATCAACATTTTTTTAGCACTGATAAAAGGGGTCTTTATCAGCGCTTTTTGGAGTGCTGATAAAGGGGACCCCCCTTTATCTTCGCCGGTATTAACAACGCTTTTTTAGCACTGTTAAAGTCCATTTTTAGCACTGATAAAAGGCGTATTTGTAGTAGTGCTACTTGATTAGAGATATAGCGATAAAGTGATTATATTACATAGTAAGTGCTTATATGAGGTTGTATATTGTTGTTATATTAACTTATTTCTCTATGAAAACCTTAGATTATTGCTAGAACCTAACCAAATACTTTAGGAATATCTACCAATTGACACTGAGAAAGATGCCTAGAGGGACACACACTAAGTGTATCCAGGATATTGGTTAAATTCAATGATTTCACTTAACAAGTTAGAATGAATATTATTCCTATTTTGTGGTCTAATATTTCTTCAGGTTTGGTTGATCACCAAGATTTAATCAATAATTAATAAAAAGAATAAGCAAGTCAAATAATAATAATACATATTTATTTTAAAGGTTTAGAAAATGTAATATTTATCATATTTATCAAAAAGTAATGTGATATTTATTTATTAAATAAATAGTCATTATTCAAGGTTCATTAAACATCGAGGAGGATAAGTAGACCGAGTTTAATAGTATTATTGGAAATGATATAAATTATATTTATTTATTATTAGGTGATGCACATGTCAAGTGAATAATAATTATATTATTATTAAGACATGGGGTTCTCTAAGAAGTAAGGAATTGGTAAGGGGTATTATATACAAATAGACAACCCTAAAATTTCCTTAATAAATATATATATATATATATATTTCCTAAGTGAGATTTTTTGTGCACAAAAGATAGATAGAAGCCCTATAAAACCTTAGAGAGAGTTCTAGATATCTAGAGTGTGATCTATCATCTTCTCTCAAGTCATCGAGAGAACCCCAATAATTCTTCATCCTCAAAGAGAATTCTACTATGATTAACCACAAACAACACAAGTAATCAGGATCAACCATGATAGAACTTGGCTATTCTACGATGGTGTTTAGAGATTATGGTACACATGTAGATCATATCTAGAGGGATTTTGTACTTGGATCCTATGATTCAATGATGGTATTATGAGATTGAGTCAACCAAATCATCAGTAAATAAATAATTAAAATTTTATAAAATTCTAGATCAGCGTTTTAAAATAATTATAAATTACATGTGATGATCCTCACCTTCTAGTTCCTTTTTTTAAACAAGCCAAGTAATATAAGATTTAATTCCATTGGTCATTATTTCATTCATCATGTAAATATTAGATTATTCATAAATTAATACTAAAAGTTGAGTTGTCCATGAACTACGCCCATAACCTACAAGCGGTATCAGAGGAGTCACATGGTTAATTTGTAATTATTTATTAATCATCGATCGGATGGTATGCATTTTCAATTTCTTTTACTTTAGATATATTCATTCATGGAATCTGAGCATTTTTTTATCCTCCCTTTATTCATTCTTGATAACATAACCAATAAATGGTTTAAATCAAAATGAAGAAACATCAAAAAATTTCATTTGGAGATACCAAGAATTCTGATTGGATTACATAAGACTACATTCCATGTAGCTGTGTATTTGACATGTATCTCTCATGGTTATCAGATTAGTTTAATGATATCATATCAGATCTAATAAAATTATATCTATATATATATACTAGAATATATTCAATTTAAATAACTGCATGTTGTGTAACTCATGTACACAATGTGTAGTCCTCATGTTCTTACAGTGGAGAACATTGGGGGTCCAAGTGTGTCATGTATGTGATACATGAAATGGGGACTAATAAACTATGATAATTTAATGCCACACATCATGTAAGAATATTACAAGTCATGTACCTCATACACATCTATGAAAGAAAATCATGATTAAAACCTAGGAGTGTGTCGCAGATATAGGTAAAACAGATCACATGCCATGTAACCTGGTATATGCTATATAAACTATTACATCGAATGTGGTTAATTTAATTCAGATATAATAATTAATTATACAACTAAACCTATTCATGTGTGTTTTATTTGTCATTTATTAGATAGTATACATCATACCATAGGATTTTTTATTATATATTAAATTAATTTTCATGTTAAATTCTAAATCTACAAGTTGTGTAAGGACTTTTCTTATAGTGTACTCTATGCACATTATGAGCATCACATGTAGTGTAATTCACATGTGTTCCATGTGTAATTTGTTTTATATTACACTCAATATAATTACTTACCATGCATGTATGTTGTATTCTAAGGTAATTCACAAGAACAAAGATCATGCCGAGTAGTTTGGATGAGTACATGTTGTTTCCCTCCAGTACACTTGTGTAAGTTACTAATTTTAAATAAAATTAATTAATTTAATTTGTTTAAAAATATAGATGATTCAATTTCAAGTATTATTGTATGGAATTAAGATAAATTGAATAAATTGGATTAATTTTTGGTGTTTTATCTTAATTAAATAATGAATTGAAGTAATTAATAACTAGATTGAAAATGTGTGTTCATTTCATGCTATATAGATGATTATGATCTTAGATTGGACAAATTTATGTGATTGTTTTTATTTTAATTTATTATCATTAAATTAAAATGATGGCATGTGAGTCATCCTCTCCTTCTTATTATGTAAGGTCCTATATGCCCATGGTTTCTTTTATGTAACCCCCCTTTATCGAATACATTGTAAACCTCACCTGCATGTGAGTAAAAGCTTATGTAAGGATAGATACCCCATGTGAGAGGAGGTAGTCTGATACTTTGTGAGGTGAAACGAATTTAAGTGATACATAAGAGCTAAGGTGGAATGCTGTAATATGAAAAAATTTACAATTTAAGGTGTTTTCCCCTAGATTCGAGGGTTAGTTTATCATCTTCTAGATAAAATAACCATTAGAGAACCTCATGATCATGCGAGTTATATTTTATTTCTACCAGTTTCATGGTTGATTATTTATGTTTGTGAATTCTATGTGATCACTTAATAAATGAATTAACTAACATGTAATATGTAATAAAAATAATATTATATTATTTGTAAATTTTATTAGGTGTGGTTAATCACTTAAATAAAATACACTTAATATTAATAAGTCATGTGATAAGATAAAACTGATATTTTATGAATATGGATAAATATAATTCAACTAAAATATTTAGTAATAATATCCTTCCACCACTCAAGGTAGAATGAAACTCATAGTTCAATGTATTTGACCCACCCAAGTCGGTGTGATTTCAATTATCAGGGAACTTATATCTTGATGATTTGGGTTGAATTAACTTGGTTCACATCAAGGATTGACTAAAAAAGTAGTAATTTATGTAACTGAGAGGAAAGTGTTGAGTAAATATTTATCTATGATTTTAGGATTGTATATTCCACTCAAAAGATAAAGTAATTGTGAGTTAATATAGTTGAAAAGTTACACCTACCTAAAAACCTTCAAATAAATTTTCAAGCATAAGTATGGTTTATGAGAATGGAATATGGGTATTTTCCCATTAGAATATATATGAAATAGGATATTCAAAAACTAATGGTGAGGGATATTAGGTTTTGAAAAAATAGTGGGAGATTAATAAAATTTTATGAAATTTAAATTTATTAATCTAATTTTCTAATCAAGGAAGTACTAATTATCCAATCTTAATTTTTTAATAATGGAAAGCCACGTAAATTTGATAATATCATTAAAATCCATTCTGTATAAGCATAAACTTCTTATAGGATCAAAATTATAGAAATGGTATAGTCTCTTATGCATTATAATATTCCATGAATGAAAATTATATGTGTTGGAAATCCCATTTCCCAAGTCGCTTTCTAAATAGGCTAGTGAGGAAGAAATATCTATCTACCTGAAACATGGGGATGGCATAATAGATGTCTATTGTTTCATGTTATACTCCATGTCCAATGAGCTTCTGAATTAATATAAGGACATAGAAGTATATATAATCATTTCTCACCTTTGTGATCTTTATCAAAAGAAGGAAAGAAAAGTGAGATATGAGATCTCCAATGCACTATTCACATGTAAGCTTAGAGAGTTAGGACCAACTGAGCCTCATGTGGTCAAGATTATTGGATACATATAATGCTTATACATCTTGGAGTTTAATATCCCTAATGAGTTATACATAGATCTTATTCTGCTTTCACTACCTAAAGCCTTCTCCAATTTTATTATGAATTACAATATGAGAATTAGTGATAAGATTATTTCAAAACTTCTTACTCTTATTATCAAAGTTGATAAATACACAAGGCATATAAAACTAATGGTCCTTATGGTGAATAAGAGAAATAAGAACAAGGAAAAGGTTTTGAAGAATCATTCCAATTCTAAATCACCAGAGCACTATCCTTTCAAGAAAAATAAGATCCATTGAAACGCAAAAGAGTGAAATGCTATGTGTTTTTCATGTGGAAAGAAAGGACACTAGAATAGGAACTAAACCCATCCAAATAAGTTAGGGTAAGATTTAGGTTCATTCATTATCAAGTGTAATATTTTCATATCTACAAGCCGGGTATTAGATACTACATGTGGTTCTCACATTTCTATCTAAATACAGGAAACAAGTAGATTTTGGAAGGTTCTAAGAGGTGAGGTAGATCTATGGGATACCAATGGAGCGAGGATAGATAATCTATCCATTATTTACTACCACATCACATTTCCAAAAATAATAATTTTGTTTTTAAAGATTTTTTATTATGTGCCTAGTGCTACTAAGAACATCATCTCTATTTCTTGTTTATACATGGATGGATTTATTTTATGTTTTTTAAAATAGGTTGAACCTAAATTTATCCTATAGATATATGTGATTGTTGTAGTATATTTAGGTATCAAATCCACATGGAATGAATAAGTGAACTCGAGACGCTCATATTTTATAGAAGGATTAGATATGAAGTGGAAATTTTTTTGGATAGACTTGATTTTAAAAACTAATGATTTAATTTAAAAAAACAATAAAAGAAACACAAAAAATGAATTAAAACAATTAAAGATGATGGACTGATCCTAGGTCGTTGTTAGGTCAATAAGGGATGTAATTGTTTTCTTATTAATCTTCCATTCATTACTTCAAGAGATATTAAATCAATGAGATAAGTCCACAATACCACTATCCAATTTATTCCTTAAAAAATTCCAAGTCTAATCACTAATTAACTTAGAGAATCAATTTCATGATCACTCCAATGAATTGGATTTTACTATAACTCTAAATGTTTAGTCGTTAAATTTAGTGAAGTTGAAGAAGAAATAAGTCAAATAATGGAACTCCCAAACCATGAAATGAATTAAAGAATTTAAGAACATAAAATAACATCCGATACATACCCTTTATGATAGATTGGATTAAACCATAATATGTTTATCCCTTCATTGATGTTATTCTACCAATGGAAGCAAAAATTAGACTTATGAGGGCATAATTGAAGAAGAAAAATATTGAAATAACAAACACTCCACCGTTGTGTGTGGAATTTCACAATGTTTGGTGTGAATAAATTCACACCATGATTCAATGTTATTAACATGTTAAGAAAAAGATTGCAAATTTTAAGTATAATAGGAATAATAAAAACTTTTATTAAGAAATTAAGGTTATTGAAATAACTTACATAGGAAAAACGAATAAAAAATTACAAATGATAACGAAACATTACAATTGAAAGAATAACATGGATACCTAAATAGCTTCACCACTAGATCCTTATATAGGAATATTAAAAGCTTTATGTTTAACACCCAAAAATAAATTTCCTCCCCATTAATTAGGATAGTCAAAAGGTGGGTGAGAGTAAAGGAAATTGGATGTTTCAAAGTTGACAACAAAAATAGGACCATATTCATACCCCCTCTTGGCGTGAACATAAGTCATTTTATATGAAAGAATATTTGATGGTTGTAGAAGAGAAATATCTTCTTTCAGGTTTCCTATAATATCTTTAAAAAATTCATGAAAATTGGGTCATCTGTTTGGAAGTTATTTTTGAAATGGTGGAATGAATTTATGGGCGTTCAGATCTAGCCATAAATTAAATCTTCATCTTTGACCACCTGTATTACCATGAAAACTCTCAAATTATCTCCAAACATTGTTTAATTAAATAATCACCATAATTTTATATTTATATAGTTAAAATATTAGATTCATTTGGATTGTATTATGGGGACCACTTTTACTTGATGGGCCCAAGGCCTATTATGCTTTGTCCAGAAATTTTTGCATTCATTGCCAAAAATATCCATCTTCCCTTATGATTCATCCACTTATCCTAAAATATAAAATGTTCTAAACAAAGTGATCAATAATATAACAAAATATAAAATATAAAATAATGAATATAATTTTTTCCACAAATAGATGATTGATTGGGCCCAAATTTTCACTTTAAACATGAATTGAACATGTGATGAGAAATGAAGTTCAAATTTTGAAATGCACTAAAATTAGTGTTTATAGAAATTTAAACACATGAATATTAAAATATAATAAATTAATATTTTCCTCTTTCAGTTTATAATCAGAAGAGTTTCTACTTTTATAAATATAACCTATTCTATGGCATGAAATAACTAAATAATGATCTCTATGTATAAATTATGAATACCAAATAATGGAAATTTATAAAAAATAAAAATTTTGTGAATCATTTAACACCCGGTTGTGGTGTCAATTTCTTGATCATGTAAAGGATAATTGTTTAATAAATCTCTATCAATATGGTTACCTAGACTATTTTGAGCTTAAACCACTTGAAATATGGTGTGATCTTTTACAAGGAAAGATGGACAAACCACCATTTTGTGGTCAAGGTGAAAGGGACACATATCTTATAGAATTTCTATACACTTATGTGCACATAAATTTTCAAGTAGAATCTATATTTGGATTCTCATACTTTATAAATTTTACCAATGACTTGATTAGGTTCAGTTACATTTACTTGAAGAGGTATAAGCCTGAATCCTTTGATTGGTTCAAGGTGTTCAAGAATGAATTTAAGAATAAACTTGGTAAAAAGATAAAAAAACTTAAATTAGATCGAGGTGGTTAATATCTTAACCAATAGATTATTGAATTTATATAAGAGTATGGTATTTTAACTCAACCCACTCTTCCTTACACACCACAATGGATTGGTATTAGTTCATGGATGAACCATACCATGCTGGACATGGTGAGGCCAATGATGAGTCATGCAATCCTGACATTATCCTTTTGGGGATATAAATTACACACTAAAATATAAATACTAAACCAACTACCAGCTAAAGTGGAAAAAATATTCCCTTTGATTATTTGAATGGAAATAAATATGTTTTTTCATATATTCATGCATGGGGGTGATAAGAATTTGTTAAAGCTATATCAAGAAACAAATTGAAACCCTGGAGCATGAAGTATATCTTTATAGGTTACCCTAAGTAAATAAGGGGATACTACCTATCTGATCCCTCAGATAAAAAGGTTATAGTTTCTAGGAGAGTCATATTCCTTGAGGGGGTACACATCCTAAATAAGTATAGTGGGAGAAAGATTTATTTTTAGGAAGTTGATTCTCAAAGATATATAAGAGTTAGTACAAGAATAAACTCCATAGGTCTTCATGTAAGATGTAGTTTCTAAAACACAAGTATCACATGTGAGAACTATAGAGGTAATAGAACCATAAAGATATGGTTTTCTAGTCATAAAAGATGGAGACTCACTATTTTTTGAAAATAATGACCCTCTATCCTATAAGGAGGAAATAATGAGCCCATAAGCCTTAAAATGGAAAGAATATATAAACCCCGAGGTGAATTCCATATACCAAAATCATTTGTAGTTTTTGGTCGATCCTCCAACTGATGTAAAGATCATTGGGTATAAATGGGTATTCAAGAGAAAGTTGGACATGGAAGGTTAGGTTAGTACCTATAAAGCACAAATAGTGGATAAAGGGTTTATACAATGTTAGAGAATATACTATGATGAAACCTTTTATAGTTTCCATGATTAAATCCATCATAATTTTACCTACCATAGAATCTTACCATGAATATGATATTTTATAGATGAATGTAAAAACATATTTTCTTAATGGGAACCATCAGGAAGATGTGTATATGACACAACAAAAAGCGTTTGTGACTCTAGTGAATACCAAAAAGGTATGAAATTTTAAGAGATTCATTTTTAGTTTAAATAAAGAATCTAGGTCATGGAAAATTTATTTTGATAAAGCTATAAAAGAATTTTATTTCATTAAGAATGAATCTGAGCCATGTGTTTACAAGTAGTTTAGTGGGAGTATAGTCATTTTCATAGTAGTATATATTGATGACATATTACTAATAGAAAACAAGATATCGAACTTATAAGAGGTTAAGGAAAGGTTGAGTATGTGCTTCTCTATAAAGGAATTAGGTGAAATAGCCTACTTCTTAGGGATCAAGATCATGCATGATAAATCAAAGAGGCTTATTTGGTAAATTCAAAGTACATACATTGACCATATACTGAAGAGGTTCAGTATGGAAAAATCCAATATGGGATTGGTTATAGTGTAACATGGTATACATCTTTCTAATAATATGTTTCCTTAGTCACAACAGGAAAGATATTGAATGAGTAAGATCCTATATACTTCTGTGATAGGATATATCATGCATTCCAAGTTATATATAAGGCTTTATTTTTCTTATTTTTTAAGAATGGTGGGAAAATATCAATCCGATCTAGGTGAATAACATCAGATTATTGTTAAAACTATCCTTATGTATCCAAGGAAAACTAAGGATTGTTCCTAGTATATGGAGGTGATGAATAGATAGTGATCATGGGTTATATATATTCTTGCTTTCAAATCAATCATAATGAGATGAAGTCATTGTCAGGATATGTCTTCAGTCTCAACAAAGGAGAAGTGATCTGGAAGAGTTCAAAGCAGTCCATTTTTTCCGATCTATAGTAAAGTCTGAGTATATTGTAGATTATAATGGAGATAAGGAAGTGGTTTGGATTCAAAAATTTGTCCAAGAGATTGATTTTGTTCCTAACAGTCAAGAACCTACCACAATTTATTATGATAACACTATAGTGGTGGCTCTCTCCAAAGATTTAAGGTCACATAAAAGGACAAGGCATATAATTCATAGCTCTTCAGGGATTTTTATAAATAAAGTGAAGTTTATGTGAGCTAAGTATCCATGGAGGAAAATTCAGTGGAACCCTTAATGAAGGCTCTATCTCAGCAAAGAAATGAGTATCATTCACGATATAGTGGACTGAATGTTATTAATTGTTGGATATAGTGAAAGTGGGAGTATGTTGGAGTTAGTTCCCTAGAACCAAATTCTAAGTATTTAATGATCACATGTATTCATTGTCTTGAATATTAATGAAGTTTCTTATCATATCATGATTGTTCCTCACATAACATAGTATGTGATAATGTCCTAAGAATATCTGTCACACTGAAAGGTTATAGAAGTTCCCTGCTATGATGATAACCTAGGGGTGGAATGATAGTGTTATTAAATATATATATGTTATGTATCATGATGGTATCATTTTGTGTGACACAAATGATACAAGATATCGGGGGTGCGGACTCATAGGAATTTAAGGCACTTTATCATAGTGTGCACCCTTGGTAATTTCTAGAGAAGAAGATTATGATAATGAGGTCTACCAATATAAAATCCAAATTTATATATGTCATTGGATGTTCCTATCTATAAACGTGCATGTTGATCCTTAAAATTTAAAATTATCATTAATGAATATAATAAATTGTGTAATTTGATGTATCAATGAAAGATATGATGACATATACTCATGGTGAAGTAGGATATATTGGGTACATAATGAGTGATATGTCATTAATGGTTAATGTGAGAAATGATTTATCCCTTATGTACTTTAATGGAAGTTGATATCTCAGGAACTTTGATGGGAAGGGAACCACCCAGATAAATCCATGGCCATAGTGTTCTATGGGCATGTTCATTTTTAGAAATTCAAGGAAAGATACATCGATCATATAGTTTGATGACACTAGTATGTAAACTTATTAATTAGAGATATAATGATAAATGAATTATATTACATAGTAAGAATTTGTAGGAGGTTGTATGTCATTGTGACATTAAATTATTTCCCTATGGATGCCTTGGAATGTTTCTAGATGCCAAGATCAGACTTTAAATTTCTCCACCTATTTTTATTAATAAATAGGCCTAGAGGGTTACATACTAAGCATATCCAAAATCTTAATTAAATTTAATGATTGAATTTAACAAGCTATAATGGACACTGTTCTGGTTTTTTGGTCTCATACTTATTTAGGTTTGGTTGATCACCAAGATTTAATCATAAGTTATTCGAAAGAATAAGTTATTAAAATAATAATAATAAATACCTATTTTTAAAGTTTGGAAAATATAATATTTATTATATTAATCTATGAATAATGAACTGATATTTATTTATTAAATAAATAGTCATTATTCAAGGTTCGGTAAATGTTGAGGAGGATAAGTAGACCAAGTTTAATGGTCTGATTAGAAATGATATAAATTATATTTATTTATTCTTAGGTGATTCACATGTTAAGTTAATAATAATTATATTATTATTAAGATGTGGAGTTCATTAAGAATTAATTAATTGGTAAGGGAGTTTATATGAAAATAGAAAACCCTAAAATTTAATTAATATATATAGTTATATCTCTTTTCCAAGTGATATTTGTTGTACGCAATGGATAGATAAAATCTATCTAAAATTATAGAGAGAGTTATAAAGATATAAATCTTTCTGTCTATTCCTCTTCTCTTAAGATATTGAGAGAACATGAAGAATTTTTCATCATTGAAGAGAATTCTACTATGATCAACCATGGACGATGCAAGTGATAGAGATTGAATGTGCTAGCATTATATGATTATATGATGATGTTCATAGATTGTGCTACATGTGTGGATCATCACTAGATGGATTCTGCACTTGGATACTGTGACACAATGATGGTATGATGAGATCGAGTCAACCTGATCATCAATGAAGAAAGAATTACAAGTTTAGGTAATTATAGACCTTCTTATAAATTAATTATAAATTACATGTGATTATTATACTCTCCTAGTTCCAACATTTGAACAATTCAAGTAATCTATTATTTAAATCCATTGGTCATGACATCATTCATCATGTGTATCTTGAATTATTCATAAATTAAGGCTAAAAGCCAAGTTGGCCATGCCTAACAACCGCTTCTATTACACTTGAAACCTATAGTTGTAATGATTTATTTAACACAAAACTTCCTAGTTATCAATTTGAATGTATCATGTGTATTAAATTATGCATGAAAAACAAATCAAACATTTTCCTCTTTTGATTTAAAGGAGTAAGTGTGTACCATTCATGGACAACGATCGCTGCTCAAAGGAACTGGGGAAAAAACCCTCTAGATTATCCACACGTGATATAAAAGTTTATTGGTGTATAAATCAATGATTTATAGGTGCTATCATAGATAATTGAAAAAACCTTAAACATATCAACAATCATTAAAACATTGTTACTTTGATCAGGGATGAAGAACTTGGATCAAGGTGCTCAGATCTCCTCCTTTTCACTCTAGGAATCAGTAGAGAGGAGAGAGATGCTCTCAAATTCATGGGATGAATAATATTGGTGAATTTGAGCAACTCTCAACTTATATAGTTAGGGAATTAATTACCAAAATTGTAGTTAGGCCCCTGAATAAGATTAACCTTCAGAATAAGTCCTAAACAACATGCATGACCTTATAAACATGTCACATAAGTTACAAGTATCCTATTATATACTTGTAACATTAAAAATAATTTTATGTGATAAAATATGATTCATTAACTCGACTTGTATCTCTCACAAATATTTAAAGAACCTAAAATAATAATATTCCTTCATAAAACATTTCCCCTTTTATTCACCAAACAACTTATGAATACACTAAGTCAATAAATTCAAAACTTTTTATTTTAAACTCAAATAATATTAAATTTATTTATTTCTTGGGGATCATTCAAACTTGGACATCACTTGAAACATGTAGTCTCCAAAACATTATAATTGGTCAGAATTTTGAATATTCTTAGTGTGTGATTGTTTAGGCCTTTATCTCGATAGCAGTGAGTGCTCCTCTCAGATTGGGAGTGGTGTTTAGAAACACATAAATAATCCTAAGGAGATAAGATTTATTCATAACAACAATAACCTCTCCTAAAAATATACACTGAGTAATATAATCTCTCTGTCTCATGACATCTTACAAAGAAATATGCCCAATTTGTGCCATAATATTCCGAAAATGAAATTTAGTCATAGTTTAAACCATTGTGAAATTATTTCACAATATGTTTTTGAAACGCATGGCTGATTTTCTCCTATCGACCAGTCTAGTTTCCGGTGCTCTACTAATGTGTATAGCAGCACTCGGGTTGAATCCTCGGTGACGATACTTTGAAATAGTTGTTTGTTTTAAGTTAATTGTATTCTGATTGGGGGGGGGGGTTTGTTTGCAAAGCTTATGAAATAATTTATAGATGATTTTTGATTTAAAAAATTGATAAATATTGGGGTGAGTTCATTATTAGGGAGTCAATCTTGTGATATCCTTGAGCTTTGCTTTATATTACATTTAAATTAACACCCACTTCACAAGATAATGCTGATTGGAATTCCTAAGTGTTAAGGCTTTAATCCAAGCCTTAACTTAACTTAGGGTTCTAATAATTACCATTACTTGTTTATGGTAGTGTATTTATGGTTCCAATAATCCATGTAAACCACATGTTAAACAAAACAAGTCATTAATCCATGACATGTTAAGTCCAACATACACAATGTTAATTCAAAGAATATTCATCGAGCAAATACTCTCAATCACTTAAAATCCCTAAATTTTGACTCACCCCAATAATAGATTTACTCATCCATTTGTATGTTTAATAATCTGGTTATAATGATTATGATTATAAATTAATAATAGAAGAAAAATAAAGGGATAAGAAAAGAGTGGTGCGTCGAACACACACACACGAACAATGATGAGAATTAAAAAAATGGACTTTAGATTGAATGAGGAAGCAAAATAAGGGAAGGAGATTCAACTATATTTAAAATATTTTAAGAAAATTAATATTAAACTATATAATGTGGATGATAATAAGATACATTGAATAAGAAACATTCATTAAAACAAAATTACAAATAAAGAGACTTACCAAATTACAATATTGAAGAACACAAAAGTAAATGAAAACAAAGAGAGGAGGAAAGATATATCAAGTGAAAACTTGAGTATGGAAGGTCCTACCAAGCCTTTTTCAAGGCTTTGGTCGTTCAAATATGTACTCCTATATTCTGAATGCCAACCTATTTGAAGGATAGGAGGGGGATGCATTTATAACCCAAGGAAGTGGACTGTTTTCATTCCCAATATGTCTCTCCACTTGCATCGCCAAGTTGGCTATTCTGACAGCCGAATCTTGAGATATCTCCTTCTTAAAAGTTGTAGATAATAAAGTTGGACGACATATCTCAAAATTTGGAGTCATTTGGACCTATGGAGCCAAAGTTATGGCCGGTTGATTAATCAAATTTAATCTGTCCATTTCAATCCAATCTTTTTGATGTCCAAAATTTGAAAGGGTTTTTTAATAGGAAGATGCCTTAAAAACCGAATGATATCTTCAACAAAGTAGGCCGCCTATATATCCTATTTCACACTGAAAAATATAAATTCTATTTGATGAATATATCAGGAGATATTTCATTAATACTATACTTATTGTAATTCCAGACCAGAATGGTGTGCTGAACTTAAAAGCTTCATTTGGGACCCTTGTTCTTAGAGTTGGGCCATAAAAATTTTAACCAAGATTCTTTTGGATAATCAAGAACACATGGTGGAGTTTCACAAAATATGGGCTTCAGGAGTGAGACCAGTAACTCAATCATCCTGGATGGTCCAGTTTCTTTACAAATTCTTTGGGTCATCTTGTGTGGTCCATATGAGCCTTCAAAAGGGCGAAATGTCCCATGATTCCTTCTAATGAAATGTGATAAATTTAATAAGGAATCATAAAAAATAAAAGCCACACAATTATAATCATTAGGGTGAGAGTTATAAATAAAATAGTAAACTGAATCAATTGGACTACTTCTAAAAATGTTCAAAAATTATACTTAGTATTAAAACATTAATATTTCACAAAAATTATGCACATTTCATATAAAATAAGTAAATGGAGTATATAATAAGTCATGAAAATATTAATAACATCAACTCTCCCACACTTAGTCTTGTTCATGTCCTCATGTGAAAAAAATATAAAAACATAACAAAATCATTTTCACTCACCAACAGATATTAAAATTTTGTTTTCTCCAATCAGGGGAAGTTTAGACTATTTCACTAATCCATTTTGAATTACACCACAAGTTGTTACAGAAACAATGTTCCAAAACTAGTTCATTTTTTCATGCTCAAATTTATAAATGGAAAATGTGGACACTCCAAACTCACACCTCTCAAGATGATAAAATTCATTTGTGGAGGTTCACTCTTTCACCAACCAAAAGTGAAAATCTTAGAGTTTGAAAGAGCTATCAGCTTCCAATCCCTATGAAAAGTGCATAAGAATCAAGAGGTCTTTTTAAGGGGTTTTTTTGTGGCTATGGGATGGTAGGAATATAATGTTCAAGAGAGATAAGAATAGGGGTAAAACACCAACATAGAAAAAGAAATGCATATTTTTTTTTGAAATAAAACATGGAAGGAAATGAAAACACATATTTTACAAGGGAATGATTGTGTGAAGAAAGACACAATAGAGGATGAAAATTTTAAGGGGATGAGAAGATGAAATATTTACAAACCAAAAAACTTCTCCCAATGACATAAGAATATAATGAAAGTGTTCTTTTTTTTCTCTTTTTTTTCTTTTTTTGAAAGTTAAACTTGGAAAAGATATCACACTCATATCCCAAACCATGATTGATCTCCTCACGACACTAATTGTAATAGTTATAATAAGATCAAAGGCTGATAAATAGTGATTTTTGACCTACCTAAGAAATAACCCAATTTTTTTTGTTCTTTTTTTTTGATTTTTTTGAACACTTGTCAATAAAATTTACAAAATTACATAAATTAAAGTACATTAAATTCCCCAAAACACAATGAATAACAACCTATCCCCCACACTGAAAAGGTTGCTTTCCCTCAAGCATATGATAACATGGTGAAATCAACAAAGGGTACCCATAATGAAATCCATCCCCCCCCCACACTTTAATTTCGAAAAAAAAATTATGCATTGAAAATCCATGTTGATAGTGGGTGGGAAAAGGTATTGGTCTTGTAATGTGGCTATCAAAGAAAAGGTTTTCATAGGCTCAAAGGGGCTTTCAAAAGAAGGATTAAATTAAGGGAAATGGGAGGCTATTTGGCTATTGTGGTTCTCATGTGGTTCATAAAATGTCTCTATCATATTAATGCACACTAAATTAGGAAATTAAGATCGAAGTTCCACAAACTCAAGACTCACAAATGGGGGTGAAAACAAAAATTTTGAAAAGATGGCCATAGGTGTCCTTGGAATGAAAGAAAATGTTGTTCCTCACAGTTTAGGAAAAGCATTTTCCAAATCAAAAATTGAGCATTCAAAATGTATTATTCTTGAAACAAAATTCTTTATCCAAATATGTGATTAAAACACAAAATTTTTGAGATGAAACCATGTCTTTTTACTCCTCAAAATGGTTGGAAAAATTTTTAAAATTGATGGTGAGTAAGTATGACTCTTTTTTTTACATTTTTTAGTTTTTTTAGTTTTTTTAGTGTTCTTTAAAATACACACCCACACAAAAGAGAAAGAGAAAAAGAAAGGGTTTGAAAAATAAAGTGGTAAAAAAATGAAAGAGAGGAGGATAAGAAGAAATAGGTAGAGAGAGGAAGAGATAGAGATAGAGTTAAAGGGAAATAGGTGCCCCCTGGTTTTGATTTGGCGGGTTGTCATCTTCATCTAGTGATAGGTCGACTGGAGAAGTTGGGGATTCAGTGGAAGTAGATGTTGATCCAGGATTGTGCGTCCTCTCATGGTGATGCTTTAACCAATGTCCATTAACTATGAATGTCCTTTTGGAAGAGGGGTCATGGACTTGCACTGCACCAAATGGGTAAACATTAGTAATAACAAAAGGACCTTCCCAATGAGAATTAAGCTTACCTGGGTGAATCCAAAATCTATAATTAATGAGCATTACCTTATCACCTTCATGGAATACCTTTCTTAGGATGTGTTTTTCATGGAGTACCTTATCCTTTTCTTTGTAAATATTGGAATTCTCATAGTATTCAAGTTGAATCTTCTCTAGTTCATCCAATTGCAACAATCTTTCTTCACCAGATTTTTCACAATCAAAATTACAGGTTTTCACAGCCCAAAAAGACTTATGTTGGATTTAAATTGGTAGATGACATGCTTTTCCAAAAACTAGCCTAAAAGGAGACATCCCAATGGGTGTTTTATAGGAAGTTCAATAAGGCCAAAGTGCTTCACCAAGTCTTTTAGGCCAGTCTTTTCTAGTGGGTTTTACAATCCTCTCAAGTACTCTTTTCACTTATCTATTAGAAAGTTTAGCCATGCCATTTGTTTGGGGGTGATATGAAGTTGAAGTTTTATGTACAACCCTATTATTTTTCAAAAGAGATTCCATGGTTTTATTACAAAAATGGGTTTCTAAGTCACTTATCAAGGCACAAGGTGTGCCAAATCGGTGGAAGATGTGTGTCTTTAGGAACTCACTAACAGTATGTGAATCATCCTTTCTAGTGGGTTTGGCCTCGACCCACCTATAAACATAATCAACCGCAAGAATAATGTATGAAAATCCATTGGAAAGGGGAAATGGTCCCATGAAATCTATACCCCAAACATCGAATATCTCACAGAAAATTAAAGGCTTTTAGGGTATTTCATTTCTCTTTGAAATTGTGCCAAACTTTTGGCAAGTGGTACATGATTGACAGAACTCATGTGATTCCTTGAAGAGTGAAGTCCAAAATAATCCAGAGTCTAGGACCTTTCGGGAGGTCCTTTGTGGTCCAAATTGGCCACCACTAGGCATCAAGTGACAAAATTCTAAGATATAGGAATGTTCATTTTTATCAACACATCTCCTAATTACCATGTCTGCCCTCGTTTTCCAAAGTTTATTTTCTTTCCAAAAATATTATTTTGAATCACTTTTCAACTTCATTTTTTGTTCTTTTGAAAAATATTCAGGAAATACACCAGAAACCAAGTAATTTACAATTGGGGCATACCATGGTATTTTTGGAGTGAGAGATGAAATGTGCTCAGTGGGGAATTCAAGATCGATGATTTCAGAATGAGAAGAATTAGAAATTCTACTCAAGTGATCAAACACATGGTTTTCTTTTCCTGGTCTATCTTTTATTTCAAGATAAAACTCTTGGAGCATTAGAATCTATATTATTAGCCTCGGTTTAGAATCACTTTTCTTGAGTAAGAAATTTATAGCATAATGGTCTGTGAAGATAATGATTTTGGCACCTAAGAGATAGGGCCGGAATTTATTTAAGGCAAAAACCACTGCTAAAAGTTCTTTTTCAATGACAGTGTAGTGAGATTGAGTTTCATCCAATGTTTTTGAGGCATAATAGATGACATGAGGAAGTTTTTCTATTCTTTGACCAAGAATAGCCCCAACAACTCTATCAAAATCATCACACATCAACTCAAAGGGTAAGGACCAATCTGGGGGTTGGATTATTGGAGAAAATGTAAGAGCAATTTTGAGTTCAATGAAGGCTCTCTTGAAAACCTCATCGAAATGGAAAGTGACATCATTTTGGAGAAACCGAGTGAGTGGGAGGGAAATTTTACTGAAGTTATGGATGAATCTTCGATAGAAACTGGCATGACCGAGAAATGAACGGATGTCTTGAACAGAAGTGGGTTGAGGAAGTGATTGGATCACTTCAATTTTGGAAGGATCCGCTTCAATACCATCTTTTGAAACTATGTGCCCTAGAACAATCCCATTTGTAACCATGAAGTGACATTTTTTTAAATTTAACACAAGGTTGCACTTGACACACTTTTGGAGGACTAGAGAGAGTGAATTCAATCATGATTCAAATGACTCACCATAAATGGTGAAGTCGTCCATGAAGATTTCCATAAAATGTTCAATGAATTCAGAAAAGATACTCATCATACACCTCTGGAATATTGCAGGATCATTGCAAAGTACAAAAGGCATTCTTCTATATGCATATGTGCCAAAGGGGCATGTGAAAGTAGTCTTTTCTTAGTCTTGAGGTGCGATTGGGATTTGGAAGCAGTCAGTGTATCCATCAAGAAAGCAATAGTGTGACTTTCCAGCTAATCGTTCCATCATTTGATCAAGTAATGGAAGAGTGTAGTGATCTTTTCTTATTTCAACATTCAATTTCTTATAATTGATGCACACACGCCATTTGTTTTTCACTTGAGTTTTGACTACCTCTCCATGTTCATTTGTGACAACAGTTATCCCACCCTTATTAGGTACAACTTGAATTGGAATAACCCATTCACTATCAGAAATTGGGTAGATAATACCAGCTTGAAGAAGCTTGGTAATCTCTTCCCTAACTACCTCAAGGATGATTGGATTGAGTCTTCTTTGTGGTTTTCTAATTGGTTTGGATGATTCCTCAAGATGGATGTGATGCATACAAAGAGAAGGGTTGATTCCTGGTATGTCATCTAGGGTCCACCCTAAGGCCTTTTTCTTTTCCTCTAACACCTAAACAAGTTTGGACTCCTCAGTTTTGGTAAGTGGAGAAGAGATAATTACAGGATAAGAGTGATCATGGAAAATTAATGCATATTTCAGGTGTTTAGGAAGAGGTTTCAGATCAGTATCATCTTTTATTTGTGGGTTAGAAAACTCAGGAATGGAGGAAGGGACTTTAGTTTCTTCAGATTCATTATCCTTAATACTTTCCAAGGTAGAGCAGTAGAGATCAGAGTTGATGTGGGATTTAAGAGAGTTTTCAAGTTCCTCTATATTGATGGAGTCTATGAAATGGAGGTCCACATCAACTTCACCATTTATGACTTGGTTAATCATGGTGCATATTTCACAAGATCCTTTGTCATTGGAACATGAAGAACATGGTGGATTGGGGATCGATTGACTCTTAGAAGTGTCCTCAAAAGCATGGATTGAGAATTCAGAGTGATCCTCAGATGGGTATCACATGGATTGGAAAATGTTGAACTTGACCAGTTGGTCACCGAATTCCATGGATAATATGCCTGAATGGAAATCAATCTTGGTTCTCGCAGTCATGAGGAATGGTCTTCCTAGAATTAGGGGAGATCAAGAAGAGTTCGTCTCACCTTCCATGTCAAGGACATAGAAATCAGCAGGGAAGATATGATCATTGAATTAGACAAGGACATCCTCAATTATTCCCTCAGGACTGGCTATGCTTTGATTGGCTAACAGAATGACAACACCCTTTGGATGTAAGGGACCTAGACCAAGGTTGGAGAAGATGGATTTGGGCATGACATTAATTGAGGCTCATAGGTCTATGAGTGCATTATCAAAGTTGGAACTTCTAATTTGGCATGGAACCATAAAGGTACCTGGATCTTTGCACTTAATGGGTATGGACTCTTGGGTTAAAACATTTTCAAAGGTCCTAAGTTTCCTCTTGTGGGTATACAACTCCTTGAGAAACTTGGCATACTTAGGAATTTGTTTTATGGCATCTAAGAGGATAATGTTGAATTTAACACGTCTAAACATGTCGAGCATTTCAGGATCGGGTTCAAAGGTCTTCTTTAGCTTAGAAACGGCTTGAGGAAAAGGAATTGGGTTCCTATGTGGAATAGAAGGAGGTGAGGGAATGGATTCAGGTTCCTTTTCAAGTTACTTTTTCTTTTCATTTTCTAGGTCAACATTTAAAGGAGGGTTGGAGGACTTATCTTGAGGAATAGCAATTTGCTTTCTCGATCTAAGTGCAATTGCACTTACAATACCCTTGGGGTTGGGTAATGGTTGAGCTAGGAGTTGGGATGAATTGGATGGTTGCTTCTGACTAAGGTGGGATTCAAGTTGACCAATTTGGGTTTCAGTGTTCTTGAGGCTTGAATGGGTGAAGGAGGCAAGATCTTCCACTGCACTTTCCCATGGTTGCTTGGAAGAATAGGCTTGTCCTGTATTGGGATTACCTAGATTTTGGTTCTTTGGAAAGCGATTGTATTGGTTTTATAATTGGGAAGGATCACTAGGATAATGGAATCCAAGAGTAGGATCGTTCCTTTGAGGTTGAGGAATAAAAGGATAAGGTTGTTGGAAGTTACCAACACCGTGACCATATTGAAATTGGTCTGGGTTTTGAGGAGGGAATTGAGGAGGATGAGATATGGGATTACCATACCTATGGACTTGGTTATATGAAGAAGAGAAGGGCTCAGAGTGATGTTGGTTGTAGTTTCTAACAAACTGACCTGATAGTTGAGGGTTGGTGTTCCTCTGAGCATATGCTGCTTTGAGATCCATTGGTCTAGATGAATCAGATTGATCCTCTTGAATTTGTGGACATGTTTCAGTTGGATGAGATGTAGAGTTGAAGATTCCACATTTTTTGACAGGTCCAGGAAACATTGATTACAGAGAAGATGAGGTTGGGGATTTCGTAGCCACAGCTAGTTGTCGCACAAGACCTGTAAGTTCACTCATCCACTCGATCATCTTGTTCGGCTCAATTGATTGATTATCTTGGGCTTTTTTGACTTGATCATATGCTCAAGTATGGAATTGTTGTGTGTTTTCAGCCATGTTACTCATGAGATCTCTTGCAGCTGTAGTAGTTTTATCAACAAGAGCACCACCACTTGCGGCATCAATGAGAGTTATCTCCATATCCAATAACCCCTCATAGAAGTATTGGATCAAGATTTGGTCAGGGATTTGGTGGTGTGGGCAAGTTGAAACAAGATTTTTGAACCTCTCCCAGTACTCATGGAGTGATTCACTTGGGAACTGATGAATATCACTTATTTCCTTTCGGATAGAAGCAGTA
The DNA here is from genome assembly GCA_963277665.1 of Viscum album. Taxonomy (NCBI): domain Eukaryota; kingdom Viridiplantae; phylum Streptophyta; class Magnoliopsida; order Santalales; family Viscaceae; genus Viscum; species Viscum album. The sequence goes on along the minus strand of OY728143.1, from coordinate 1,661,990,249 downwards.
CGAGAAGCAGGAAATAATTTTTCTAAGAAAAGTCTCTTCATGTCATTCCATGTGGTTATGGAACCAGGAGGTAGGTAGTAAAGCCATGACTTAGTAGTGTCATTTAGGGAGAAAGGGAATGCTCGAAGTTTTATTTGTTCCTCAGAAACCCCTTGAGGATTCATGGTAGAGCACACTACTTGAAACTCTTTAAGGTGGAGATGTGGATCCTCACCGGCTAGCCCGTGGAAATGAGGGAGAAGATGAATCAAACCTGATTTGAGTTCAAAGTCAGATTCTATGTTTGGATATTGAATACCAAGAGGTTGGTAATTCATATCAGGGGCAGCAAGTTCTTTAAGTGTTTGTTCCCTAGGATTGGCCATATCTAATTCAATTGGTTGGACAAGGAATGGTTCTTGAATTATTTGATTATCTCTTATGTTCCTCCTAAGTTGGAAAAATGTTAGCTCAATTTTAGGGTCAAACAAATCTGAGGTATTGTTTGGAAGGCTACGGGGAATTTAGTGAGATTTTGGAAGAAAGAGAAAGATGAGTTTTTCTTTGTATTTTTTTTCAGTTTATGATTTTTATGAGAAGATGGGTTTTTCTTTGTGTTTTTTTTCAATTTTGTTTTTTTTTTGTTTTTTTACAATAACCAGAAACTAATGACTACTTAAAGCACCATCCCCAGAAGTGGTTCCATTTGAAACGCATGACCGATTGTCGCCTATCGACCAGTCAAGGTTCCGGTGCTCTACTAATGTGTATAGCAGCACTCAGGTCGAATCCTCGGCAATGATACTTTGAAATAGTCGTTTGTTTTTAGTTAATTGTTTTCTGATTGGGGGAGTTTGTTTGCAGAGCTTATGAAATAATTTATGGATGATGTTTGATTTAACAAATTGATAAATATTGGGGTGAGTTCATCATTATGGAGTTAAGCTTGTGATATCCTTGAGCTTCACTTTATATTGCATTTAAATTAACACCCACTTCACAAGATAACATTGATTGGAATTCCTAAGTGTTAAGGATTTAATCCAAGCTTTAACTTAACTTGGGATTATAATAATTACCATTAATTTTTTATGGTAGTGTATTTATGGTTCCAATAATCCATGGAAACCACATATTAAACAAAACAAGTCATTAATCCATGACATGTTAAGTCCAACATACACAATGTTAATTCAAAGGATATTCATCGAGCAAATACTCTCAATCACTTAACATCCCTAAATTTTGACTCACCCTAATAATAGATTTACTCAGCCATTTGGGTGTTTAATAATCTGTCTATAATGATTATGATTATAAATTAAGAATAGAAGAAAAAGAAAGGGATAAGAAAAGAGTGGTGCGTCGAAGACACACACACACGAACAATGATGAGAATTAAAAAAATGGACTTTCGATTGAATGAGGAAGAAAAAGAAGGGAAGGGGATTCAACTGTATTTAAACTATTTTAAGAACATTAATATTAAACTACAGAAGGTGGATGAGAATAAGAGATATTGAAGAAGAACTTGTATTAAAACAGAATTACAAATAAAGAGACTTACAAGATTACAATATTGAAGAACACAAAAGTAAATGAAAACAAAGAGAGGAGGAAAGGTCTATAAAGTGAAAACTTGAGTATGGAAGGTCCTCCTAAGCCTTTTTAAAGGCTTTGGTCGTGCCAATATGTGCTCCTCTCTTCTGAAATGCCAACCCCTTTTAAGAAGAGGAGGGGGATGCATTTATAGCCCAAGGAAGTAGACTGTTTTGATTTCCAATCTGTCCCTCCACTTGCATCGCCAAGTTGGCTATTCAGACAGCCGAATCTTGAGATATATCATTATTTAAAGTTGTAGATAATAAATTTGTCTGACCTCTCTCAAAATTTGGAGTCATTTGGACCTATGGAGCCAAAGTTATGTCCGGTTGATTAAACAAATTTAATCTGTCTATTTCAATCCAATCTTTTTGATGTCCAAAATTTGAAAGGGTTTTTGAATAGAAATATGCCTTCAAAACCGAATAATGTCTTCAAAAAAGTAGGCCACCTATATCTCTTATTTCACACTGCAAAATATCAGCTCGATTTTATGATTAGATCAGGATATATTTCATTAATACTATACTGATTGTAATTCCCGTCCAGAATGGTGGGCTGGACTTCAAAGATTAATTTGGGCCCCTTGTTCTTAGAGTTGGGCCCTGAAAATTTTACCCATGATTCTTTTGGATAATCACGAACACATGGTGGAGTTTTACAAAATATGGGCTTCGGGAGTGAGACCAGTAACTCAATCATCATGGATGATCCAATTTCTTCACAAATTATTTGGGTCATCTTGTGTGATCCATATGAGCCTTCAAATGGATGAATTGGCCCATGATTCAATGTGATAAATTGAATAATGAATCCTAAAAAAAATAACTACACAATTTGAATCAGTAGGCTAAGAGTTATAAATAAAATAGTAAACTGACTCAATTGGACGACTTCTAAAAATTCTCAAAAATTATACTTAGTATTAAAACATTAATATTTCACACAAATTATGCACATTTCATATAAAATAAGTAAAGGGAGTATATAATAAGTCATGGAAATATTAATAACATCAGTTTTCAAAACCGTAATGAAATGAGGTGTCACACATCATTTCACATTGCTTTTAAAAAATCGCCACGAAATGATTTTGCAGTGGTTTTAAGAACAATCACTAAACAGTTATCGATATTTTTTGTATAAATATTATTAATTATTTATTATTCCCACCATTACCTAACCCACCTAGAACCAAACTATAAAATCAAGCATATATATATATGTGTACGATGATATTTTACCCCTAACCTCTTCATTATTCTTCAAAATATTTACCACATTACCTAGCCCTTCATGTGATGAATAAACAAACTTCAATATACTTATATATATATATATATATATATATACATATATACTGATAAACACATGTAAACACACATATACACATATTTATACATAATTTATAAAACATACATACAAAAATATAATTACATCTAAATATACATGCATACATACATACATACATACATACATACATACATATATATACTGACATAATATATACAAATATATATAAATGAATATAAATATATATAAATACATATAAATACACACACAAATAATTATATATAATTGTGTGTGTATATATTTCTTGAATAGGTAGGGTACAATTCCCCCTTTATATTAAAGAAAAAAACTCTCTTTTCAACTAGGATGAGAGGTAACCCAAACATGACCTGAAAGCCCAGTGACTCGAAGCCCCATAACAATTTGATTTAGTGAAAACCCAGTGGATTTAAATCCAAATGAATGACATGAAAAGATGGTCCAATGGCCCAAATTCCAAACATGGTACCAAGTCCTAGAGTGAGCAGTCTGCAGAATGCCAAAACACTAGACAAACATCAAGACACCCCCCATGACAGTGACCATCACTCCATGAATCAAGTCTGAAAGTTACGTCACCCCCTGCCATGAACTGTTGCATTATGTTGGTTGATGCATCATGGTAGGGAACCCCTCTATATGCAGAGTGGGGGGAGGACTAGATGATGGGTTCCAACACACATGTTGGTCTTTCAAGTCCCCCACTCAATAGTGTCTGCATGGCCCCACTTGCACCGCCTTCCTCATGCTACACATCCTTAAAATGGTCCAAAGGTAAGATAATCATGAATTAGGGAACCCATTCATCCTACATCAATGATCCAAGTGGACATAAGGATAGATGATAAGCGTCAACAAACCTATACCTCAAAATGGGGCCACCCACCTAGTAGTTCCTTTGCATTACCATCCAAATGCACCAAGCCGTTCGTCTTGAAAATGACATGCCATCTTCTACTTAGTGAAGCAGGTCTGAAGGCTACAACCCGAGGGCCCAAATCCTAGCTAAAAAACTGGGCAAAAATGGTCCTAAGGACCCATTAGAAAAAAAAATCAAGTTTTTTTTATTTAGGTGTTTTGAAAAAAATAATGCAAATAGGTCTATGTCAATTTTTGTTTGAAAAATATGCCCCAAAGGTAGCAGGGCTCGTGCCACCTTTCAGTTTTTTTTTTCATTTGGGTGAAAGCCGGTAAGTGGCTTTCCGCCTTTCTTAAAAAAATTGGGCAAAGGCATCATGGCCCTTGCTGCCTTTTCCAGAATAAAAAAAATCAAACATACATGTTTGTATAATTAAATTTTTTATTTTTATTTTGTTTTGTTTTGTTTACATATATATATATATATATATATAAATTTAGAAGAATTTATCTGCTATTTAATATCTAGAATTACTGCCATTAAAGAAGTCTGGAATTCTGATAGAAACCCTCACCCATGGCTCCCATTTATAAGAGGGTCTTCCCTGAAAATCATTCTACATTTCCGATGTGAGATTCAAGTTCTCCATTCATGCGCAGAACATTCTGCATTTTCAATGTGGGGTTTAGTTTCTCCCTTTCCTATGAAAAATTAATAATATATTATTATTAATCATTTTTAATCAATTAATAATAAATATTAGTTACTAATAAATAATAATTAACTATTAATGTTTACTACTAAATATTAATAATTTACTAATTTATATTAATAATATTTTAAACAATATTAATTAATACTATTGATTACTAATAAATATCAATAAATTAATAATAGTTAATAGTTATTAATTACTTAGTAATTAAGAAATATTTAAATACTTATTAATATTAGTAATTACTAGTTAACTAATTAACTATTAATTAATTAATAAATATTAACATATTGTTTATCACACAATTACTAATAAATAATAATATAATTATTAGTTATTAATTAATTAGTAATTAAGGAATATTTAATTACTTATTAAAAATAGTACTTACTAATTAATTAATTAATAATTAATTATTAATTTATTAATAAATATTAATAATTATTATTATCCAATTACTAATAAATATTTAAAGTTATTATTTAGTTACTAAATATTATTAATAATGAATAGATTATTAAAGTACTTATTTTGAATTAATCATTATTATATCAGTATTAATTAATTAACTAATTGTTGCTAATAAATACGAATTACAAATAAATGTTAATTTCTAATAAATAGTAATTAAATAATATGATTTGATATTTAATAATATTAATTTCTAATAAATATTAATTACTAACTAATGCTAATTATGAATAAATATTAATTTCTAATAAATATTGATTTATAATAAATATTAATTAAATAATATGATTTAATATTTAATATTATTATTTTATAATAAATATTAATTTCTAATTAATATTAATTAATTAATATGATTTAATATTTAATAACATTAATTAATAATATATATTTAAAATTATTATTTAGTTACTAATTAATAATTATTATTATTATTATACATTATATATTTATTATTTATTATTTAGTTATTATTAATATTATTTTTTATTAATTATATATTAATTAATTAATTAATTAAAACCTGTTATTTATTATTAAATATTTATAAATTAATTAGTTGTTTAATAATATTACTAAATACTAATTAATAGTATTAATTAATATTGTTTAAAATATTATTACTATAAATTAGTAAATTATTAATATTTAGTAGTAAACATTAATAGTTAATTATTATTTATTAGTAACTAATATTTATTATTAATTGATTAAAAATGATTAATAATAATATATTATTAATTCTGTGTAGGAAGGGGAGAACCTGAATCCCACATCGAAAATGCAGATTGTTTTTTACAAGAAAGAGAGAACTTGAATCTCACATCGGAAATACATAATGATTTTTAGGAAACACCCTCTTATAAAAGGGATCCCCAGGTGAGGGTTTCTATCAAAATTTCAGACTGCTTTAATGATATCAATGATGGATATTAAATAATAGATAAATTTTATTGATTTTTTTGTTTTATTTATATATATATATATAACAAAAAAAATTTAAATATACAAACATTTATATTATAGATATATATATATTTGATTATGGAAAAGGTGGAAAGGCCCTTACCGTTTTTTCCCGAACAAAAAAACCCAAAGGGTGCAGAGGTCCTTCCATCTTTGAGACATATTTTTCAAAAAAAATTGACCTGAACTTGTTTAAATAAATTTATTTTTAGAAAAACATATATAAAAAAAACCTTGAAAAAATCCCAAACCAAACCACGAAGGCCCATGCACTAGATACCATGCCTGGAAGTCACCGTCCCACCCGAAAACACTAATGCGACTTGAAGTCATTGCCACACAGCCCGATGTCATCTCCCAGTATTCTACATAGTCGCCAGGATCTTCCAATAACAATGACCGACACTTTCATCCTGATGTCGCCTTGGTGAACGACTTCATCCTGAGAAGTGAAGATGAAAGCCACGATGCCATTGGCCGATGCACACCCACCTACATCATTGATGACCCACTGATAGAAACTCATCTATCAGCTACTGCATGGACATCACCGCTACCCCCTGATGACCTTCGTAAAAGCTCACCACCGTTGCGGCCCCATGGATGCCGCCACCTGGCTTGACGCCCTCCTGATCACGAATGCCACCACCACGAGCAACTCACCACTACAACAAGCGACGAACTCTTCATAAACCAGACTCGGTCCACAATGTCGCTGCCACTAACCCTAACTCTGATCTGTGTTGAGGCCACCCACCACCCACCAGTGATCCCCAGATGAGCAAGATCCACCCACGAACCCACGTCACCACCTCAGATGACTGTAACCCAGACGATCGAAGCCTGAACACTCACCGCTGTGCTAAGAACATCCGACGCCGCTGGTAGATCACGTCGTGGAGACTAATGCCATTGTGAGATCTCACTATGGAAACCCTAGCAGGGGCGCTCCCACGTGTAGAGCTCCTGAGAGTGCCCCCTTTAATTGTGTGTGTATATATATATATATCCATATATAATATATATAAATACCAATAAATATAAATATATATAACTATATATAAATATACATAAATATGTATATATAGATATATATAAATATAAATAAATTTAATTAAATATATATAAAGACATATATATAATCAACTAAAATTATAAATAAATAAACAAACAAACAAACAGACAAATAAAAAAAATTATATATATATAAAGACACATAAATATGTATATATATATCCACATAATATGTATATATATATATAAATACATATAAATATTTATAAATATTCATACACACACACATACACATATAAATATACATAAATATACATAAAAACATATAAATATCTATAAATATATAAAATTATAAATAAATATAAATAAATATATATAAATACAAATATATATATAGTTAAATATAATTATATATAAATATAAATATATAAATATAAATATATAAATATATATAAAAACACATATAAATATATATAAACACACACATAGATATATATATATACACACCCACATAATATATATAAATATACATAAATATCCATAAATGCATATCAATATCTATAAAAATATATATAACCATAAATAAATTTACATAAAAATATATAAATACACACACACACACATATAATTGAATATAATTATATATAAATATATATGTATTTAGATATATAAATATATATATAAAAAACATATAAATATACATAAACACACACACACACACATATCCACATACTATATATAAATATATATAAACAAAGATAACTATATATAAATATACATTAATACATATAAATATCTATAAATACATATAAATATAAATAATTTTAAATAAATAAATATATATAATCAAATAGAATTATATATAAATAAAAATAATATATATAGGTATAGGTGTCTGTATTTATATGTAAATAAATACATATATAAGTAATTAATAATTGATAATTAATAATTAGTCAATAGTTAACAATTAATAATTAGTTAAAATTTTATATAATAAACAATAAATATTTTAATTATAAATAAAAAATTTAAATTTAATCAATTAATAATAATTATTAAATATTATTAATTTCATGACATTTTTTTAAAATCACCACTAAAATTAAAAAAAAATTAAAAAATATTAAATTTCAGGGTTAGTGATGGGTTTAACAGTCGCTATAAACCACCTATAAAATTAAATTAAATTAAAATAAAATAAAATAAAATAAAATAAAATTTTAGATTTAGCGATGATTTTAACCATCTCTAACAAACTACTACTAAATCTCATTATTTTATAGTGTCACTATCCTTATATCTTTTATTTCTTCTTTCAATGACCTTAATGGATGGACTTACCTTGTTTTACCATGACCATGGACTTAGTGAATGTACTATCATCCCGGTCAACTGGGCCCAAGATATCTCTTCATTTACTTGGAAGAAAAAAACATTGTCTTGATCATTACACCAATGCCATACCACTAATGACATACCCAAAATAAGCTACCTCACCATAAACATAAATTTCAGGGCTTTTATCTTACATAAAATCATGTAATCAAATGGTACTATCATGATTCAGATGTTGGGGAGGGGCAGTTCCTTGTAGATAGTCTGGTTGAATTCCCTAAGACCTTTGGGTCATGTAATCTCCTTAGCCTATGGGCCATGTAATCTCTGAGCCTATGGGCCTTGTAAGGGTTCCCCCTCATCCCTTGAAATGGGGGTTATCAAAAATCAATAAAAATGAAGGCCTTAGGGCCATTCGGGCATAAATAGAAGATGTAGAAGAAATGTTACTATCATGGTAAGAGAAACACATGTATATATCAAACTCTATACATGCAATGGTAATCAAAGTACACATATGATTTGGGTCTATGACACCCATTCTAATAATAATAAATTTTTTATGAAGTTTAAAATATTATGCATTAGAATTTTCACAAAGGGAATTATCTTAAATATAAAGAAAATATATTATGCATTGAAGGAATATATCACGTATTAGAAATTCCGTAAAGTATAAACTCATACGCAATGAAGGTTTTACCCTTATGTATGATGAAAAAGTGTTGGATGAATCTTACATATTGAACTTTTACCTTTATGTATAAATACATATTTAATGACAACTCTTATGTACTAAAAAACTGACAAAGGAGATAACTCTTATGTAACTACCCATGATTTTTGTAAATACTTTTTCCTTAGATAAATATCATGATGAGTATCACATTTTAAAAACAACGACAAAATAAAATAAAAACCATGATAATTTTATAAAATAAAATTATTAAATAGGATTAATATATTACATCCATTAAATTGGTGGTTATCAATTGAAGTAACCACCTTATGAAAGCTATACAAAAGGTATATTAATACAAGAGTCATTTCTTTTTCTTAAAAATAATTTTGTTTTCCATATATGGGTTTTTATATTAAAATAAATTACTATAACATTTAGAAATTGAATTTGATAAAATTAACTTATTTTTTTTAATCCCAAATATAAAAATTATTCTAAGGTGAATTTTTAGGATTTTTCTAAAATAATTTATTTTTAAGAGAATAGTGAAACATATAGTTTTTACTAAAACTATAGAATTTTTTACTATATAAATAAGTAATTATAAAATAAATTTATAAAATATATTTAATTATAAAAAATGTATTTATTGAGTGAAATTATTAATTTAAGATAAATACTATACTGAATTTGGAAAACCCATGTTTAACATTTTATAAATTAATCAATATTTTCCTAATATTTTTTTAGTATTTATCTTTTAATTAAGTTTTCACCAAATGAAATTAGGTTTTTGATTTTATTTAATGTCACATGAATCTAAATTGGTTAATAACAAAACAATTAATGTCTTTAAAATCAACAACATTGATAATTGTATTCTGAACATAATTTCCATGCTTAAAAATATGTTTATTCTAAAAACAGGGTTTTATGCGTTACATGCACTAATGTTAAAATTAATTTATATTAAACCTATAAATTTTATTTCATAAAATATATTTCATACTTTTATTTAGTAGGTAAAAATTATTTAGTTAATTATATTTTATTTAATAGGCATTCAAAGTAAATTAATTTGGTTAAAAATTATTACCCCAGTAAAACCAAAATGGTAAAAGTTAAAATTATATGATTAAAACACTTAAAAACATATATGAAAATGTATAATATAGGGATGATAAAACATAAAAATTCATAGCAGCCATTATTTTCTATTATTGGATTCATTTTACCTTTGAATAGTGACTTTACCTTTTATATATTACAAAAACACCACCCCCTCCACATATAAAAGGAACCTTCACCACCACACTTCTCTTCACACCCAAATCCACTTAGTTCGGCCCAAAATATGCCAAAATACCTCCTTAAAATTCCTAGAAACATACTATTGATTATTTCCCTCTCAAAATAACACCCTTTAAAAAGGATTATTTTATTTCAAAAGGATTTTTACAAGGAGTAAGGTAAAAAATCTGAATTACTCCCTTTCATTTTCATTTATTTTCAATTATTTTCCTTCTTATTCAACCTCTTTAAGATCGATTTTATACATTATATTATAATAAAATAAGTATTATTATCATAATTAAATATTATTATGATGATGGAATAATCATTAACTATCCTTTCTCTTTTACTTAGAAAAATGAAAACGCTACTTGTATTACGTGCGGACTACCGCTTCCATAATCGATGTGATTCATTTTTCATAACCTGCATAAAAGGATAGTTCTAAAAGTTTATTTAATTGATTAATATGCTACTTATAAATTTTTTAAAATTATAAAATTATAAACCATTACCTATCTTTCTATATTTCTATGGAAAATGAATACATCACTCATGCGTATGTGTGGACTACCGCCTCCATGAAAGTGACATATTTAATTTTTCATTATAGTATTTTATTATGAATATAAATATCATAATATATGTTTCTAAAAATTAATAAAATATAAATAATATAATTATTCATTTTTAATAATGATATTTTAACAAAAGAATCACTTTCTTAACCATACTCACCCATCAATCATCGCATGTTCTTGTTTGGGTTGGTTTAACGACCTATATGAACAATGCTATAAATTCATATCATGGATGACTATGGAAACATAAATAATGGTATTATTAGAAATTTATTGTTATATAATTTTTGGTTTATTATTATGGAAATGTTTTATTAATATTTAACGTATTATTAATATACCACTCTTTGTTTTTCCAAATTATCAAAACCAGCTTGTTATAAATCTTACTTATACATTTCATGAATAAAAATATTATTGGATGAACTTATAAATTTATATATCATCAAGAAATATAAATTCCAATGATTTTAATTATCTCATAAATGATAAAATTTTAATCTATATCCAAGAATAGATATCTTCTTTACGAAACAAATATTAAACATACAATTGAAACTAATAACATCCATTGATGAGAATAAACTATAACTAACTAATGTATTTGTAATAAATGAAAAAAATGAATTTTATAAAAGTTTATAGCTATGGATAATGTTATTAAATAAGTTATTAATATATCTATTTTGATTATATATGTGATTCAAAATATTTTTTTTGAATTCAAGAATTAAGGCAAGGGTTTTTTTATCTCAATCTTCATTCTTTGAGACTTATGCCATATCCACTCCTTGTTATCATTTGTATGGTGTATATACTACCAATGGATATATTTTTACCATTTTTTTAATTTGAATAAAATGTATTATATATCCATCCCATGCACCATGAATGCACGGGGCAATGCTACCCATGCAACCTTATAAGGTTGGGAGTTTGATATATATATATATATATATATATATATATATATATATTGGGAAGGTATTCTCTTGTGGTGTCAATTCTCTTGGGACTTCAAGACATATATTGGGCCTTGTGCCTATGGGCCTATAAGACATGTAATGGTTCCCTCTCAACCCAGTTAGAAAGAGGTTTATCCAAAAATAAATAAAAAATCCAAAGGCCTTCGGGCCTTTTGGAGTGAAAGGAATCTTCTTGTTAAACATTTCCATACTAACATATTTTACCACCATATTCATAAGATTTTTTTATTAAAATAACTCTACAAATTTTCATACATATATAATGAAATTTTTATTCCCTTATTTTATTAACATTTTCTCAATGGTGATAAAAAACTTAAAGCGCATTTCTTTTTCGTTCTCCAAGTAAATTTTAAAGATCTTTAAAAAGATTTTATTCATATACGTAAACATACTTTGATGTTCCCTATATTTTACTAAGGGATACATTATTATTCTACCATCCAACTTATTTATAAAGGTGTCTTATAAAAATTTATATTGATGCTTTTATGAAACCCATCTATTTTACTTGGGTTAATTAAGTGATGATGAAAAAATGAATGTTTTTATGATATTTTTGAACAAATATGTATAGTTTTTATTTATGTAATCTTTGGGCCTTATATATACCTCCAATTCATTGGGTAAAGATTTATATCCCATAATATAACAAGAGATAGGTTAGGATGACTCAATCCACCAAGGGAAATAGGTGAGTGAAGCATAATCCAGCAAGGGAGGTAAGTGAGTGAATCTTGATCCATCAAGATAAATAGGTTATGATGTCTGATCTACTATTTTATGATTTATATGCTTATGTTTATGCCACATTATTAAGTTTTTACATATACTCATGTTATTATGGATCATGTCTTATAATCCATGTTTTATTCAGGTATGTTTTCATAATTTTATGTTCATGGATATTGTTTGTGATATCATACCCACATGATTATGTTTTACTCACTTATGATCATCATTAGTTATCTCTTATGTTTCCCATACCGAGTGTCTCATATCACCCCTTTCTTATGTTTATATTCCTTAGGTTATGAAGGTGAGTATTTTTTATGAATTTCCTAGAAGGGGGGTTTGGACTTGTATGAGTATTGGGAAATGTTCATGAGTGTTGTAAAATAAGTTGTTAATGTAGATAATCTCTGAATACAACTAAACCTTCAGTTCTTAGTATTTTGTGACAATTTGTAAGATTAAATTATTATTGATTTAAAATAATTAATTAATCATCTTTATATAGTTTAGGTCACCTAAGTTGGTATTAGAGCATGGTTTAGTTATTTTTTTGGACTAGTTTGGTAATTTTTGGGGATTAGGATGAGAGGAATTAAGTGAAAACCCAAGTTATAAGTCTAAATATAAGATAACATTCTGAAGTTTTGGTATAGTAGAGAGTATATATATCTCCTAGGAATTAAATCCATATCTAGACACTAGAAAGTGTATTTGAATATGGAATATATTCACCTAGGTGAAATCACCTTGAAAATGGCTATTTGAGTATCAAATCGATCTTCACTTAGTGCATGATAAATGGGCCCAAGACATCACACCTGGATAGACACCCCCATAGGATACACTTTAGATAAGTCACATTATCTTTTTGGTATTATGAGGGGTTTGAATATGTTTAGGTTATAGAAACTAATAAAAAATTACTACAGATATCCAATATTGAAGCACAAATATTCATAATATAAGGCATGTAGAACATTTATGAGTTATTTATTCTAAGTTAATATTTTTTCCTTAGTACATTGATTTATTTTAATCCACAAAATCTCTTTTAATGTAATTTCTAGAACAAGGCTTAACCAAGTTAAAAATAGATAAAAAGGATAATTTTTTGATTGTTCTAATGAACTTCCAAATGGGATGAGATACAGTGTAAAAATCCTTATAGAAATTCTCACCCAAATATAAAAATATATGGATAATAACATGAACCACATTGAGATCCCCAACAATACTAAAAAAGGAGTAACTTTATATCGAGTCTTACATGAAAAAATTTCCACCCTCCTTCAGTATCACTTCAAATCCACTTATTTTCAAGCAATGGATGGAAAATATATTTTATGTAATCTAGTGCTCAGAGCACGAGAAGTTAGTTTTGGACATATATCATTATAAAAAACCCCAAACTATAAGGGAATCTGTTGACACCTGCTAAATGTGAATTGAAAATATATAAGGGAATAAATACATGAAACATGGGTATTATTTTCTCTGTAAAGCAAAGGAAGATATGGTGACCAAAACCTACAGATCATGTAAACCTCCAAAGAACACGTGATCACATGACCTTTGGAAGGTCATGATAATGGGTCATATGCAACACATTTCTTACTTTATATCATGTTAGGTCCCTTGGAAAATCCTCTTTTTTCTTAAAAATTAATCCATGATATTCACTGATCATGCAATAACAATCGAGTGAAATCCTTAACATAACACAACTTATAAATCAGTGGATGAATGCCAATCATCTAAAAACATCAAAAAATAAAGGGTAAAAAGATGTAGAATATGGAGGCCTTATGCAGTCATAAATCTTAATACGATGTTCCCATGTAGATCAAAAGACACCACAGAAGCCTTGGAGATATGTCTTCCCTATTGTGATAGATCCTGCTGGAATGTCAACCTTTATCATATGAAGGGTCTCAGACATGTCCATTCGACTTCGAGTTTCCACTACCAACTCTAAAAAGAAATAGAAGGGTTGTCCATGATAATGATAACACATCACTAAAGGACCCTTTATTGACCACATGATGTATCATGGATGAGGAAAGTGTTTTTTTTTGAAAATGATCACACAATGCCATAAAATACACATTCTTTGTAAAATAAACAAGGAAATAAAAGGGTAAATGATGGAAACTTCTTGCAGAGTGAAGATATATTGGCCTTCATGTGAATGAGGTTATACACCATAGGTGATCACCATTGATCATGAAAGGCCCCCATCAGCAAGCCATCATGGTCCTGTAATACCCCTTATAATGTCATATTGATCTCAGGAAGGCCCCTGACAAGCCACCTTTGTCTCAGAGAAGATCCTGGACAAGGCATCTCAAATCATGCAAAATCTTTCCAACATGCATCCTAATCTCATGAAGACTCCTAGAAATATCAACCCGACCTTATAAAATTCCCTTGGCAAGTCAACAGGGTTAGAAAAATCTCTTTGATCAACCTGGGTCCCATATAAGTGGAAAAGGAGGAACATTCCCACAGTCATTGATCATCATGCGATGCCTCCTGAATGACACGTGATAGGATCATGTGATGTGTGTAACACCAAATCCCTCCAATGATTCTAGCCTGAATCTATTATATATGCACCGCACAAGGAATCATATGACCATGGTGGTGAGGATGATAAGTTCCTCCCCATTAGATAAAAAGGACTATGAATTTATGCATCGACGGACCGATATATTGATCGCACATGGGAATACAAAAGTGTACTTATCAGAGTGAACAATCATGTGATCTCCAAGGTATTCCACTAGGTAAAACTTGGGGAATATCCTAAGGTATCACATGGAATTAATAGGAACTTTTCATGACCACTTAATAGATCATGTGAAGGAATTTTGGTGTGTCAGCTAGGTTATGTGAAGGAGGTCCTGCATATCTGCTGGATCACATGAAACCTAAACAAGATAACACTGGAAAAATATAAGGCATGTTTGAAATAAAAAGTTGTAATAAATATTAAAATATGTGAGAATAATGTAAAAAAAATTCACTAATATTCATACACTTCACATGACTCATCCAAATCACGTGACAACACTAGGACATGTCACCCAAGTCATGTGATGTCCTCTCAACATGCCATTTGGATCATGATATTTCCTCCAAACATGTTAAAAAAGTCACAAAATTCCCTCCAAGAATGCTATCCAAGTCTCATGAAGCCATACGAGTTATCCATCCATATCTTGCGATGTCATCTAGACATGTCAACCAAATTATAAAGTGACACCAGAGTATAACATCCAGGTATCGCAAAGTCCTTTGAGCTTACCAACCAGATCTTGCGACACCTCTATGCATGTCATCCGGGTCTCGTGATGACATGAGGACAAGTCATTCAGATCATGTTACATATTCTAGATATGTCAGTTTTGATCATGATACATCCTCCAAAAATGTTTTCCTAGATCATGTGATTATATTTAGAAATTTCCAGACATCCTTGAACATGTTAGGTAGATGATCGGGACAAGATAACCAGGTATCATGATGTCCTCTAAACAATTCATCCTTGATCATGTGATGACCTCCATATATGTGACTTATATTATGTGATTTCATTCAGAAAAGTAAATTGGATCATGTGATTGTCTTTGTAAGTATCCACGATACAACTAGATATGTCTATACATCCTTCGACATGTCAGGCAAACAATTAAGGCATGTCAGGAAAACAATCAAGAAGGTCATGTAGACAACCAGTCCATATCAAAAAAGTGTCTCGGTACATGATAACCTTGTCCAGTTTGTATATTAGGGAAACCTTAGTGTGTAATCCCTAATCATCTGAACTATGAGAACTATGATTCCTACAATAACCAAGATACTTAGGACACCTTCCTAAGTACTAATCTCAAATGGGAATAAACTTTAGTGCAAGACATACTATGTCTCTAACATTCCAAAAATTGGGACCCAATCACTCCCATGGGTTGATCATTCTTCCTCACCCACTAGTGGACCAGGAAGGCAATTGAACTATGATGATTCTGATTCCCCTCATACCTAGGATACCTAAGATATCTTCCTAAGGCCTAAGACCCATATTAAACATTTAGAGGGATGTCCAAACACATAATTACTACATCCATATGTAGTGAGATTGATTACTTTCTATAACTTATTTTTCACATCGAGCATGAATCACATGGGGTTAGGGAGTAGAAATGATCATATCATTCATATCATGAATCTCTACAAACCAGGGTATCCTCAGTGTGTATGTCCCAAGGGAATGATCAAACTATGATGAATCTAATTCCTAATATAATGAAGAAACATAGGATGAATCCTCAAGGATTGAGATCAAATAACTTGTGCCTAAATTACCTAACACATGTCCTTTCCTCATGATGTTAAACTGCATGGGTTTAATGAACTACGTGGGTTTTGATCCCTGTTATAAATAGGATACATAGGATACCTCATAATGGTTCAATCCCATCCTCAAAATTTTAATCACCTCCTTGGATGAAAAAACTTTGAAGTGATGGGTTGTATGGATTCAATAATAAGTGCCCACCCATTAAGATTAAATGGATGAAGAACATCAGATACATACACATGGACTCATTAATAGACCCCCTTCACATGTAGAGGGATTAAAAACTTGATCATTTTTTTAGGTTAACTGGTTCCATATAAATATTAGGAAGAGATTCATGAACATATCTTAAATATATAATAGAGTCACAGAGTAGGAAACAATTCCCCCAAAAAGAGTGTTATGAGCCCAACCTCCCATCCTCTAGAACAATGTGAGTTCCTAAGTACCATTG
The DNA here is from genome assembly GCA_963277665.1 of Viscum album. Taxonomy (NCBI): domain Eukaryota; kingdom Viridiplantae; phylum Streptophyta; class Magnoliopsida; order Santalales; family Viscaceae; genus Viscum; species Viscum album. The sequence goes on along the minus strand of OY728143.1, from coordinate 1,661,972,882 downwards.
GGTCTGAAAACCCAACTAACCACTAGCCTTTGGAAAGAAGGTCTGTACCCAATTATGGATGTGGGAACCATTGGGATTTTATATTTATAAAAATAATGGTGGAACCAACATGAATGATTGCGAAAAGAATAGAACCCCCTAAAATCATTCATCAGGATAAACCAGACGTACCTTAGTTTTATATTTTTTAATGAAACAAAAATGGTGAAATCGACGTGAATCTCTCAAATAATAGAATGATCAGTTTACCATGTGTCGGTCTATGTTGTTTTCATATACTACACAAACATGGAAACCAAATAATAACCTCTCAAAATATAAAGATGGGGTTCTCATGAAATATGTCCATCCTTGCTTTGATAAGTCCACACGAGTAGAATGGTCAGACTAGGAATAATAAAGGACAATTGTGTTAGTCATGTATATCTGATTGAGCACATATCATGCCTATGATGATGCACTGATCGGTGACCTCGTTACTTATTTTTTTCATGACTACAAACACTTCTCTAAAAAAACACCCCAAACTGAGATAATGTCTTCATCTAGAAACTGTTTTGGAAAATCAGCAATGGCTGTAACCCCCAAGGGTCTCAAAATGACCTCACCCACCCAAAATATATAACATCAGGTGGAGAATGTGATGGTCCAAGAATACCATTGACATGGTATGATCCCAAACCTCAAGGCTACCCATGAGGGTCTCCAAGTGTTGAAACTGACGAATCCACATCATCTGAAGAAATATGCGGTAAAGCCAGTGACACTCATCACCACCGCCAACCGCTTCAAAAGATTATCCACAGAGCATGAAAATTGCTGACTTTAGTATCTAATGAAGGTGAAACAAGGAGTCAACTATGAAACCCTTTTAGTTTAGGGGCCACTAAGGAAGTAACCTTTCAATCGCTGTCACTGGTGCCATCCCACCAGTTCCCTTCAGTCATTTGCTGAGGGTACCACCTGACACACTGCCACCTCTAATATCCATGCATGGGAAACAAGGAAGACACACCAGGTATGAAAGGATCTAGATAATCATGAGTGAGATCATATCCCCACTCCCACTAATTATGTCTACTGATATATTCTGGTGGTATCCAATGAGAAGGTTCATGTCCCTACTCACTCCGAACAAGTCTGCTAAAATATTCCTATGGAATGAATAGGGGAGATGTATATCACTACCCTCATGCATGAAGTCCATTGACATATTCTAGTGGAATAAGGAGGAAAAAAATTGGCTCATATATCCATTTCAATTTAAGAAATATACCCGTATATAGTGGAGATAGAAAATTTGCAAGCATACATTCTTATGAACACTTTGATAAAGTGCCATTACATTTTAGCAATAATTGAAGAACTTTGACAGAAAATTATGACACTAGTATAGATATAGGGAAATGTTTATATTCTTATCCCTACATCCATGACAACACAACAATATGATCAGTACAAACAAGTGGTTGCTTTAGAGAAAAGGCACATTATTTCTACCATCCAGGAGGATTATCAGCATATTCCGGAAAGGATGAGGCATCAAACTGGGCTCATATCCCTGTTCCAACCGAATCTCACCAAGTGATAGCAGTACATGACTTAGGTTTGGGGAAAATTCCCATTGAAAAATACCGGAATCATATTCAAAAGGCCCAAAATTGGGTTCATATCCTCGTTCTGGCCCGGGCTTACCAAGTAAGAGTGACACATGCCTCAGGACATGCTCATATTCCTATAAAAAATACTGATGGAATACTCCAAAGGCTCTGTATTGGGATCATATCCTTGTTTTGAATGAGTCTCACCAAGTGAGAATTGAACATGCCTTGGGATAGGCTTATATTCCTATTAGTGAATCTACTTGGCATATTCTAGTGTCTCGTGGAAGCTAGGATCATATCCTTACTTTCACTAAAAAATGATTGCGCCAACATCCTTCTGAGGATATAAAGGTGGAGGCTTATATTATTTCTCCCATTTCAGAGTTTTGTTAGCATATTATGATGGGGGGATTAATATTCAAACTTGGATCATATTCCCATTCCAACTGGGGCTCACCAAGTTAGAGTGACACATGCCTCCGGATAGGCTCATATTTCCGTAAAAAAAGACCGATGACATACTCCAAACACTCAAGATTAGGCTAATATCCCCATTATGACCAAGGATCACCAAGTGAGAGTGACACATGTCTTAGGGTAGGCTTATATTCCTTCCAATAATAAAGAAGATCATTGGAATATTTTAGTAGCTTCTCAACAGTGGGATCATATTCCTATAGCGCAAGACGGTTATAAATATATTTTGGTAGCTATCATAAAATAGACTCATATCCCTATACAATCCCAAAAGACAGGTCAACATATTACATCCACTATATAGAAGGATGATCATATTCCTAATCTTCTCAATTTTAGCATCCTTGAGATTGTTCGAGACATATTCTCAACACCCCAAGGGTCTTTCGACTCTTCAACTAAAGCAGAAGGTGATCATTATAGTGATAATCCTCATCGTGGTAGTATGAAGATGGTTCATAGGGACTCTACTCCTAAAATACACCATGGTCAACCTCCCCATAGTGATATCTTCAATGGATAAGGAAATCCTCCAGTTTCCCAGGCACCTCTATATAGAGAGGTGATCAAAACTCAGACACCTTCATATAGAGAGGTGCTCGACACATGGGGGTCAACCATATATAGTTCCACATAAAATACCGACAACACTATACTCTAGTTAATAGGAGACCCTAAGAAGCACCTTCTATGGTTTGACCAGATGGAGGTGTGTAATTCTGATGAAGAGGAATGTGATATTGACATATGGAGAGAGTTAGCTAGAAAAAACCTCCTCACCATGTCTCGAACCCTTTCTACTTCTTAAAATGAGATCCCAGATGAGATATAGAAGGAGTTCATGCATTACCTGCACCAAAATATGTGAGAAAATGTCATGACCCGTCCTCGGGGCCCGTGCCGTGACTACCCCAAGCCCGCCTTCCATAGGCTAGGGGCTGGCGACTAGCACCAAGGCGTAAATCCCGGTAAAAGGGAAGGCATTGCCTTTGTAAAGTAAACCACACACACCACAGAGAAAGCAGGCAGAAGTAAAAACTGGTACAACAGTAAGTGAGGAAAAGTAAGTGGGCCAGTATACAAACCCAAACTGAAAGTAAGGTACAATTGGAAAGGGAAAACAACAACTGAAAAGTAAAGCCGCAATGTCGAGATGTCCACTAGAAATCCCACCTGAAGGGTGGGTACAGATAGCCTCCACTGCTCCTCGGGTCCAGCCAATCGTTCCGAGTATGTCCCGCCCAGTGGTCCACCTCCAGGTACCGTCCTGCTCCGCAAGCCTCAACCACGATCAGCGTTGTCCATCATCTGCAACCAATACAACGTAGTGCGGACATAGCTCGTGAAGGGGTGAGTATAAGCTACTCAGTAGGGACCCCGAGACCCCAGAAGGTCTCCCAGAATCCACAAAGGATAATCCACAAAAGAAAGATACAATCACGAAGTAACATCTGACACTGCTTAGGTATATGCCCATACATATACCTAAGTCATCAATTCTCGTTCGGCTCCAACATCCGAGCCCAAGTACAACCCAGTCCACACAGGAAAGCAAAACGTAAATCCACACAGGATAGCACACCACAATCCACATAGGAAAGCAAAACAGGATTCATCTCACACAGGTATACTTCTTCATATGACGATAAAGATTACCAGATATTGACACTGACCCATCTAAGTCGTCGGACCCACAAAGGATTGATAGGTACTAACCCCCGCAATGACCCACAAAGGATCTGACCCACAAAGGATCAATAAGTAACTAACCCCCGCAATGACCCACAAAGGATCTGACCCACACAGGATCGATAGGTAACTAACCCCCGCAAAGACCCACACAAGATCTGTAGGTGCTGACCCACACAGGACCGTTGAGCGCTGAACCACACAGGATCAGACCCACACAGGATCGGTAGCACTGATCCACAAAGGATTGCTGAGTGCTGTAGTCGTCGTCGAATCCACTTAGGATCTCTGAACAGTCGTCATCGAATCCATTGAGGATCTCTGCACAATCGTCGTAGTCGCAGCCATCTCTAGGGTTCCCGCACACAGCAAGCTCGTTCGGGAGGGTCCGCTCCACGAGCCGAGAGGCTGATACATCAAATGACACATAGTCCAGAGTTGATGTATCCAAAAGTTCCGTATCTTCAACAAGAACTCAACGTCGCAGACGGTGCATCAATCGGATGTCTGGTCTGAGGGTTATTGGCTTTTTTGTTCCAGGGGCTCGGTTGGTTTTTAAGGCAAAAATAACCCGACCATATACTCCACATGCGTCCAAACCTTGGGCAGAGTAAGAAAAAAGATCCGTCTCACTTAGAGGAATCCATCAAAGTCGACGTCACGTCAATCGGACGTCCGGAGCTCAAGATATAAATGTTTCCGCTCCGAGGGCCCGGTTGGTCTCGTGTACGAACCGACCCAGCCAAACCCAAAGTAGTTCGAAACCTTAAGTGCGATATACCGAAACGACCGTATCGATCCAAGGATCGCATCTCCACTGAAAGAACGTCGATCGGAGGCCCGTAGCTCAAGAAACGGGCAAAAGACTGAAAAGTTCCAAAAACGGGGGGTCTGGGCCTCGACCGACCCAGACCAACCCCCCCCCCCCCCCGGGTCGGCTCGCCTGTTACGGCCGAGCCGCGGGTGGGGGGCGCGCTTCCCCCACGTGAGGAAGCCACGGCCCCGCATGGGGCCGCCCTTGCCAGCAGACGCGGCAGCCTGCCGCGTCCTGTGCTCCTCTGTCGGTCCCGCGCGGTCGCGGGACGGCCGGCCCGCCACTGCGGCGCGCCGGGCGCCACCGCCTTCCGCCGCCGGCACCGCCGTGCCGGCGTGGCGCACCGGCAGTTTGCTCTGCGGACCACCGGATGAGTTCCGGTGGTCAGAAAATTACGCCGTCTTCGCCAAAGGTCCTCCCGGGGTCCATTCTTCACTACGAGGACCCCGCGTTGCCCGTGCGGCCTGCTTTGTCGACGTCCTCCATTTCGCACATCAAGAACGAAAGGGGCGGTGGGTTCGGACTTGTTCGTTAGTCCGCACCCCCCGCGTTAGCGGTTTAAAAGTCTCACAACAATTATTTAATCAACACCGTGGGTATAAATCACAAAGATTTAAATAAAACAACTCCTACCTCGTCGTAGTCGTCGAACGAGAGTTCTTCGCGGAATTGACCGTCGTGGAAGAAGAGGATCGTCGCGTCGCGGAAGGGCGTCGCATCGTCGCGGAACATGGCGTCGCGTCGACGATCTCCGAGGGTTAAAGAAAATACACATATTTAATTTCACGAATTAAATCCATGTTGAGGATAAAATCCACAAAGAATTAGAGAACCGTAATCCCCTACCTCAAGCAGTTGATGATCAGAGATTGTTGCGGGGAAGAAACGTCGCGGAAGAAGCGTCACGGAAAGAGAATCGTCGGCGTCGCGGAACACGACGTCACGTCGTCGATCTCCGAGGGTTTGGCGTTCTTCGCGTTCTTCGCGTTCTTCGTGAAGGAGGATGAAGATCTCAAGCCTTAGAGTCTTCTCCAAATCCTCTCAACGAGCAATCCTCAAGAAAGACATGCGTTGGTATTATTTTATTAACATGCCAACAATTTGAAAAATAGGTTAAGAAACGAACCATTAATTCGGTGAATTAATCGTAACGTATTAACTGTCCAATTAATAGGAGCGTTAAGAGTTTTAGAAAACGCACCAGTTGACTTTCATTAAAGAGGAGTTTTCGCGGGTGCATTACTTAGAGGAAAAGAAACAGTGGGGCTCGTGCGGGCCCCACCTCACAAATATCCTACCAAGTGGGTAGGATATTTTGGATTGCACCCTATCCTCTTAAACTTAGATTAAGTGGATTTAAGTGGGTTTTAGTGGCTTTAAGTGAAATAAAATAAAGTTGTCGCACCACCTTATTTTATTTTCTTCACTTAACCCCCAAAAATTAAAAAACACACCCGAGCAAACGCAACTCCGAAAAAGGAGTTTCTAAGAAAATATCGGCGTTGCGATTCCATCGGTGCCCTCAGAATTCGATTCCGAGCACTGGTTCAAAAGTTAGAAAAACCCGCTCGTTCCTTCATTGAACGTACCCGAGCCAAACTTTGGAAAATGATTCCGGGCACACCGGGCCTCGGAATCAGGTGCCGTCAGAAACTGCGTTCTTGAAAAATTCCAAAGAAAATTAAGAAAAAAATTTCCTTGAAATTTACTGGTCTTTACAGAAAATCATCAGAAGATAAAGGATAGACATCTCCCGTATATAGGATATGAGGGTCACCTTCAGACCAACATGATACTATATTGTCAGCTAGGCATGGATGCTATCTTCACGACCCTAGACCCAAAAAAGAAAATCACAACATAAACCTACAACACATTTTTATCCATTTCATCACAACTCTTTAGAAACTGATCACCGAAGCCTTGTCATGCATCCATATTCAAGGATGTGAAATGTATGGAGTGCTACACTTCACCGCACCCCTAGAAAAGCAGAACTACCCATATATGGTGTCCTATAATGTTATATCCTTCGGTGAAATTAGAGGATCATGTTACATACAATCTAGTTGGTCACTATAATGAAACCCCCCTACTTCAATGGTGCTAAGAAAACATGAACGGAGGAAGATAATAACCAACAAGTCTTTGAACCGGGCCCCTCTAAGAGGCATGAACACATTTTAGACATGGAATCTGATGTTGCAATCAACCAAAAAACTTCCTATAAATATTGATTCCCATTATGGGATTCCATTTCAACCAGCTCATACACAATCACAACTATTCCATATCAAATAGGTCGCAATAGTAGCTGCTATAATAGCCATCCAGGAGTGAACCCAACTCAACTGTTTGGAGGAATATCTACCACCACCTCCACCCCTAAAATCATAAATCCCTAAGAGGATCAAGGACATATTGGTATCAACTATAAACAGACACAAGCCCACTGGGTTGGGATATTTTTTATCTCAATCACCACCACTAGGTTCATCATCCCCCAAGATGGTCCTGATAAAATTAGCAACGGTTCCAGATTAACCCCATATAATTGGGATATGGGCATTTATATATCAATTACTATCCTAGGAGTCATCATATCCTCAAGAAAAATCATCATATCCCCAACAACAGGATCAAAAAAAGCCAATTGTGGCTCCAAATAGTCCCTAGCTAGCAGGGATAGGGGATTTTTTTATCATAATCATCACCCCAAATGTAATCAACCTTCTCCAAGTTGGGAGATAAATATAGATAGTTGGAATCCCATCCATTCCACCCACCATAAGACAAAACTTTTACTATTTAGGGTTTTTTAGACAAACATGACCAGAAACTCCCTCAAGTTCAATTTTCATAAACCAATATGTGAAGAATGTATAGTAAAGGAAATCAAACCCCATTGGGGTCACAAACCAAAACGATCCAATATGGAGAAGGGTTTAAGAAATGACCCTAATATTGGTAGTGTAGAATTATACTATTGTGTTGAGAGTAATGGGACAACTACCATTTCTTGATATACCTTTGTGAATGTCATCACTATTAACACAAAAGATAATGTGGATCAAGATGAAAGTACAGAGGGAAAATATATAGAAAATATACCCCAAAAGGAGGATCTATATGTACCCAACGAGGATTCATGTACCCTAAACTAGAGGAGGATCCAAAACTTGGAACCTACAAATATCAAGTTTCCACCTCTATGGAGAAACACTACCAAAGATAAAGGGAAATAAGTGGTCATATCCCACTCATCACCCATAAGAGATGAAATTCCTTTCATAGAGGAGAAATTGGCACAATATGAGAGTGAGATACAATCTCTCAGACAACTCAACAAGGATATACTTAGGGGAAACATTCCCACTAAGTATCATCTTTAGGATTATGAAAATATCCCTCCTCCCATACATCTAGAAAGAACTGATTCACCATTATGAGTGGAATATGAGCATCAGACCAGATTTAGATTTAGCTAAATGGTCTACATAAATGAGAAAGTCAAAAATGATCATGACTTACCTCTATTATAATGATATCATCTCCTTTTCTAGGGTGATCATTCGGTCATATCATTAATTGAGAATCAAAAGGAGATGAAAACATGGCCAACTCATCAGGCACCACTCGCTCCCTGTATACAGGAGGCTACTTGAACAACAATATCTCAAAAATTAATCAATTCCATCAGGTCCCTAAATACTCGAATGGAATCCATGGAAGGGAGATGTGAACCTATGTATCTTGAGATAAATACATATCTTGAATGGGTGGATGAATCCTTTCCCCCACCCAATTTTTTCAATCCTACATTATCTACCTTTTATGGAATGGGAGACCCCGAAAATCATCTCATACACTTCATGTCCCAATACGGTATGATGATGGGCCTTTGAGATCAGTAAGAGGAAACCAAGCTGAGGTGTTTTATAAAAACTATGATAGGGAAAACCTTTGTTTGATACAAAAGTATTCCAACATGATCTGTTTCGGGATAGGGTGACCTTTTTTGTCAATTCCTTTACCAGTTCAGCTCTATACTGAGGAAAATGACAATTAATGACCTGAAAAACTATAAGAAATGTGAAAATTAGATGGTTTATGACTTCATAGACACATATAAAGGTTTAAAATATTCACTTATCATCCCTCTCTCATAGGATAAATCATTGGAGATCTATATTGAAAATATACAAGATGAGTTGTAGACACCTTTGATCCTAATAAAATATCTTGGCAGATTATGTGAGTTTTTATAAATGGAACAAAATTTATAAGATGCCCTTTAGTAGACCCTAACTATGTATTTAATCATTCCCCCAATATAGGGAAAAATTATCAGTAAGACAGAGGCTACCACTGTTACCCTCAAGCTAGTAGTAGTGCCCATTCAAGCACCTAGGTAGGTCCCGAACCACCAAGTGCCTCCTATTGAGAATAAATAACAAAAAAATAACCCTTGACTAGAAGAAAAAATAGTTTAGGGTCTTCTGGGATTTGAGGAATGGATGAATAAAGTATAATCCTTCTGAAATGAACATATACTTAGTTATTTCCTTACAGCAATAGACAACAATCTGCTCAAGCTACCATAACCTAGGAATCCCAATGAGGTCAACCTCACTGACTGTCTCGACTACTTAACTTTACATAGGAGGCTGGGTTATATCATTCAATATTTATTCATCTTCAAAGATATCCTAAAAATCCTAGTTTATTTCAGACAAGTGATGTTGGAAGACTCCCAAGTACTTTTGGCCTACATAACTGTTTCCTAGTAATAATAATAAGTTGATTGGAAAAAAGTTCTAGTGAGGCATGGGTGGAAGTTTGACAACTGAATGATTCAAAAGATAGTTGAGTAAGATTATTACACCACGAGATCAAAAATATATAGACCCATAAAATCCCCATCAAATAGGTATATGTCATCGAATATGTATCTTAAAGGTAAACACAACCATCAGACATAGGAAGAGACAGAAGAGGAAGATTCATTTTTAGCTTTGACACAAGCTCTAACTCTTGAATATTTATTCCTCACAACATCCGAAGCATGGGAATCACCTCACCAAATGGAACCATCATTAGAAAAATATATTATATTTGGTTATGTTAACATGATACACTTGTAATACCTCTTATTAGATGATGAATATGCCTTTGAGTATGAGTTTACCATACTTGATCGGGGAGTTGGAGGGAAAAGGCATAGGAGATAAGGATATAGAGGATAACACATACATATTTAGACACAATATTTTTTTCACATCCCCACAGAGTACATATACATGGATGATACATGGGTTAAATCAATCCACTAATCCCAATAAAGACATGTAAGTATCCAAGAATCCTCCAATAGTCATCCACACCCATCCATCTTACTTGACCATCTAGAAGGGGTGTGATTATCTAATCATCCCAAGCAATGGGTAAGGCCAAATAAATCTATTACATTGGTAGAAAAGGATTACTTTACCTTTTCATAAGAACCAATCCCATCTACCTCAAATTCCTCAACTAATAAACCATATAATAAGGAGAAACCCCACCTTGGGAAGATCCAACATCTGGAACAAAAGTAAGACATTATGAAACAACTAGTGATTGTCCCATACAATATATCAATCATGGATGTGATACATATTTTAAAATAACCCAGATAGGCACTCATTGAAGTAATCTATATCCCATAGGAGTTTAAGACAAAATTCACTCAACCAAGGTTTATCGAGTGGAGACTATACCATCAGAATGCAATGTCACCATATCATTCATAGAGAAAGATTAGAAAGAGGTCACCCAGGGACACATCTGGCCCCTATATATTTTAGGTATAATAGATAATTTCAATTCCCAAATGGATATTATTAATAATGGGTCTGGTATCAACCTTATCCTGATTTGAACCCTTTAATGTTTGAGATATAGCGAAGGGAACTTATCTCCCACAAAGATGACCATTAAAGGGTACAATAAGCATGAGAAAAGACTGCTTAAGAAGATCAAGATCAAATATCCATCTAGGTACCTCACATCCAACACTTATTTCATGGTTATACACCAAGAAACTACATATAATGTCCTAATCAGAAAGACTTGGATTCATATCCACATGGTGGTACCTTCAACATTCCACCAGTTTTTTAAATACTCCATCAATGGAAAGGCCAACATACTACCTGGTGATAGTGTACCCTTCGAGTCTTTCAAATCCATATATGCCAAAGCATGATTCTATAAAAGGGAGGGAAAACAACTAATGGTGGATGAAAGTACATATATTTTATCCCCCAATGGCTTGGGGACCACCTCTTCAAATCCCTAGAGTATGATCGACAATGATTATGTGGTACCCATAAATCTAGTTGAGGCAATAAACTCAACCATAGACGTCCAAGATCATTATATCCCTAGTGATAGTGTAAAATACAATCATCTATAGAATCTCACTAAAATTACTCTTATAGTAAGGGATGATAATAACTTTTCTCATGGCCTCTCTCACCTCGATAGTGACAGATATTCCCTCAGATTAACAAATTCATATAAAAATTCCTCCATAGACTCAAATGTGTAATAAGAATAGAATGAACTTAGTATAATCCCTCCCACATTATAGGAAGGTGTCTCTACCACCATTGATGAGCTCGAGTAGGTAAATATGGGAACACAAGAAGACCCGTGACATACATTGATTAGTTAATCCATGCCTCTTGAGAAGTAAGAGATTTAAATTGCATTTTTAAAGAAATATTTATATGTTTTCTCTTGGAACTATACATAAATGCATGTTTCGAATCCATATGTGGATATGCACCATCTTGGATTACTCTATGACCATAAATGCTTCAAGAATGAAATAAGGAGGATTCACCCATCTCATGATGATAATGTAGAGGTAGAAGTTGAAAAATTAATCAAATCCAAATTTTTTGGAGAAGTGAAATACTCTATATGAATTTCCAACATCATTCCTTTCAAGAAAAAGAATGTGAAGATTAGGGTCTTCATTTATTTCAGGGAGATTAATTGATATTTCCAAAAGGACAACTTCCCAATGATGATCACATAACTCTTTATCTATGCAATTAATGCCTTCCAAGACCTTTCCTTTATGGATGGGTATTAAGGGTAGAATTAGATAATGATGACCTCTAAAGATGAGGAAGCTACTGCCTTCAGAGAACCCCAGGGGATCTTTTTCTATAAGGTTATTCCCTTTTGATTAAAGAACATTAACAAGAAATATCAACATTATATGCATCATATCCTTAAGCCCTTATTGGGATAAATATATGAATGTTATGTTGACAGCCTAGTGGTCAAATCCCTGAAATGATGTGATCACTTCACGAATCTTAAAATAGTCTTCAATAAGCCAAGGTATCATAATTTGAAGATTAATCCGTTGAAATGTGATTTTGGGGTAACATCAGGGAAGTTCCATGGATTTGTGGTATGCCACCATGGCATCAAGGTCAACCCTAAAAAGACCAATACAACCCTAGAAATGTCACCCACTAAAAATATAAAGAAACTGAGGGGGTTCTAAGGGAACCTCTCCTACATTAGACATTTCATAACCAACCTAGCTGGTAAATCTCTCCCCCTCACCAAGCTAATGAATAAGGTAAACACATACCAATGGGATGATGACTTCCAAAAATCCTTTGAGAGTCTCAAGCAGTATCTTCTATGCCCACTAGTCTTGACTCCATTGCTGGAAGGAAATCCATTCATCTTATATGTGGGCTATATGGAGTGATCACTTGTAACTCTCCTTATACAAAAAAATGATGTGAGGAATGAGAATAGTCTCTACTACCTCATCTGAACAATGCTAGGTACTGAGACCTGATACTCTAATGTCGAGAAGAACTACCTCACACTTATATTTGTAGTGTAGAATATGAGGCATTACTTTCATCACCACAAAGTCCACTTGTTCTCCCATATTGATCCGCTCAAGTACATTCTTGGTTTTCCTATATGGAATGGGTGCTTGGCCCGATGGGTAGTCATTCTACAATAGTATGACATATAGTTTGTGTCACTCCCTGAACATGGGAGATGTATTTTAATGTCTCCTCCCAAAGTTATATCAGTAAGATATTGGAAAAACTATGACTCAATCGGGTTATCTTAGGGATTGTATTTGTTTCTTTAGAAAAATACTTTTTCCCTACACTTTCTCAATATCTGAAGGTTTCATGAATAATGAGGATGAATAATAATCCTTCGTCATTGGATTTTAACTATCCCTATAACTAAAAATAGCCTACCTGAACATCCAAAGTGATTCAGAACTAGTGATAAAGTAGATGAATGGAAAATATTCCATCAAAAAGGAAGAACTGACCCCTCTCACTAGCTACACTAGGGTATTAATAGTATAGTTCCCTTTTGAGACCATGTTACATCATGTTCCCTAATAAAACAATTATTATGTCAACGCATTGTCTAATTCAGTCACAATCTTGGCTTAGCCTAATTAGGAGGAATAAATACTCTGCATCATGCACTGAAGGATGGTATCATCAATCACTATATGTGATATGGAAGAAATATATCAGGTAAAAACCTCCCTAGAGCATGATGAACTAATATCCACCCCTGGATAGAGGGACCCTATCATTGATTATCTCCAAAATGGGATCCTTCCAACAGGCTAAGCTGAAAGGGAATAGACTTGATGCTGATCATCTAAATTTACTCTTCAAGATGGTATAAATGAGAAAAAATCCCTATATAAGTGTGGATTTGATTAAATACTCCTTAGATTCATAGTATATGGATATATTATTTCCATCATAGAAAAAGTCCATGCAAGCTCCTGCAGTGCTCATTAGTTTGGGACCAAGCTCTCCCAAAAAATCAGGAGGTTGGGTTACTACTAGAAAACCATGATACAAGATTATATGAAATTCACTAGGAAATTTTATTCATGACATATTCATGAAAACTTTACCCATCAGCCCATAGTATTTCTATATACAGCTAAATATTCTTATCCATTTGCTGTATGGGTAATGGATGTTGTGGGGACATATCCACCAGCCACAGCTAAGCTGTTCAACTATATTCATAATGATACCAAATTCTTTTACAAATGGGATGATCTAATACCCCAAAAATAATTCAGGAAAAATAATACCATCAACTTCATGAAGTCCCATATCATCACTAGATTCAGAGTCTGTCACACTATACTGAGAGAAAACAACACCAACTTATGCTCTATAGAGTTTAAGAATTTTTACCAAGAGTACAACATCGAGTCCAATCACTCATCCCACTATCATGCAGTGTAAAATGGAAAATAAAGGCCTTCAATAAGTCTCTGTCAAATATACACTAGATTATGGTAAATAAGGTTAAGAAGTCCTGACTGGAAAATATTCTCCAAGATTTATGGGCCCACTGTACCACCACACATACTACTACACAAGAAAATCTATATTCATTAGTGTACAAGACCAAGTTAGTGTTTCCTAGAGAGAAGTCCAACTAACCTCGATTCAAATAGATATTTGTGGGAAACTCCCAAATGATGAGAAATTGAAAAATTATCTCGATGAATTGGAGTGGATTTATGAGAATATGTTGCGTATATTTCACAACCTCAAAGTTAATTAGAATTGGATCGAACAAGTCTTTAATAAATAGTTTTTCCTCTATTCATTACTTCAAGGAGAAATGATATTGGTTTTCAGAACCCCAATGCTACCAGGAAAGAATCCTCCAAAGTTGGAACCCAAATGGGAAGGGCCTTATGTCATACATAAGTTCTATCACAATGGATCCTACTAACTATCCACAATGGATGAGGAATGTGTCACACACCCACCAACACAAGGTTTATAAAGATATAATTTTCATAAACTATCATCAAGCCTATCACATACTGACCACATGATGTTAAACTATATAGAGATCATTCTATAAGCAAGATGATAAACTGAACAACATCTCTCATCCTGACCACATGATGTTAAACTGTACGGAGATCATCCTAGAAGTAATATTATAATCTATAAAACATCATTTTTCATTAACACATGACATTAAACTACATGGAATCTATCCTTACCACATAATTTTAAGCTATATAGAGCTTATACTGGTAGCAAGATGATAAACTGTACAAATTCATCCATCCTTACCACATGACATTAAAATACATGGAAGATATCCTCACTGCATGATGTTAAACCACATCAATCCCCAATATTACTCTTCTTTTACATCAAGTCATCTTCATCCTTACTGCATGAAGTTAAACTGCATTAATGATGTCCGCTCTGCACGATAATAAACTAAACATGTTTCTATAACTACATAAATCTTGGTTCTCATTCTAATGATATACTTAGGGTTTCCTGGATCCTATATCTTGTTCTAGAAACCAGATGATACAAAATTCCCCTATCTATTCTCTAACTACCTCCATGTTATGAGAGGAACCTTTTTTATTAATTGTTTCTCACACTGAGCATAGCTCACATGAGATTAGGAATTTTTTTATGGGTTTACCCTGCATGTATGAGACATATCAGTTTAGGATAGAGTTATCATAGTCTTAGTTGAAATACCTTAAAAGGAACACCATGATTACTTACTGCATGAACTTAAATTGCATGTTTACTATTCCTTTCATGACACAAAACTGCACATTACTATGGAACTCACCCTAGAGGACCACTACCCTTGGTGTTGGTCTCCCACCACACCTCAATTCAAGAACTATGCATGGATTGATTACTATCATCATAGGATATGTAATGACACCCATATCTCTAATCCTATGTCTATTTTCAAAAATTAATAAAAATCATAACAACCTATGTGTAAGGGTTAGACCTGTATAGAGATTTTCCCATTCAAGAACTACATATGGATTGATTCCTATCATCATAGGATATATAGTGACACCCAAACATTCATTCTTGGGGCCATCCACACTATCCCCTTTTCACATTAGGGATCCTATATACTTACCACATGACGTTAAAATTCATGGTTTATCAAGAAATACATGTGAATTGATTCTTGTTATTATAGGATACATAGTAATGCCCAAATCTCCAATCCTAGGTCTAGCTACAACAATCAATGGAAAAATGACCCCTCTATGTAAGGGTTAGACTTGTGTAGAGTGTTTCCCATTTAAGAACTACATGTGGATTGATTCTTTCCCTTAAAGGATACCTAGTGATGCCCAAATCAATGATTCTCGAGTCCATCCATGATAAAACAAAAATATCCCCCCATACTTGTGTATGGGTAATACCTATGTAGGGAACTTCTATACAAGAGTTATGTGTGTCTTGATTCCTAACACCAAAGTACATGTAGTGACACCCAGATATACAATCTTGGGTTCAAATGAAATATATAAAAGATAAAATTCACCCTCAATTTCTTATGGACTAAACCAACGCAGTGAATGTGTAAGAACCCGGATATCTTTTTAGGTATGTTTTTCCTTTTTTCTGGAGTTTTTGAGAAAAATGATTTTTCTGGAAATTTCAGAAGTACACGCCGTGTACTTTCTGAGTACATGCCGTGTACTCTTTCCCGGCTCGAAGCCGTGTGCTGGCCGTGTCTGGGCCACACACACGGTGTGTAAGGCTGAGGTAGAGGCCGATTATTTCGGAATACAAAAAAATTAGAAGTACACGCCGTGTACTTTTTTTTCATGAAACGGACCGGGGTCGCGTCTAACCCTCATATTCACCTTCTTCTCCAGTTTTTGGCCGTCCAAAGCGACCCGTACGGCTGGATCTTCGACGGACGACCTCCCTGCCATCCATTCTCCGATTTGAGCACAGTCGATCGCGTTGGAATTACAGCGGCGAGTTATTCCTTCTGCTTTAGCCTTGTTTCTTGATTCCTCCTTGTTTCTAAGTTATCGTGGGATGAATGTTTTGTGCTTTTTCTCAGATCTACGTTGTTCTAAGTGGAATCTGTCATCGAGGTTCGCGTATATCGATCTCCTCGGATCGAGGTAGGTGGTTTGTGACTTTCCTTAAAAAGTTGATGAATTTTATGTGCAAATTCCACCAATACCCTTGAACGGGGTATTTCGTGTTTTCTTTTTTGCCCTTGTTGTTTGCCTACTTCTCTTGATTTCCTTAGTAGAGGTTATTTCTTGTGAGTAGTGTAATTTCTTTTGTGCTCAGGTTGCTTTGCCATGCTTGTTTTTCCAGTTGGTCATTTTTCCAATTGCCATACCTTGTTATAGGATAGTGGAACTGTCTCTTTTGATATGTTGTTGAGACTTAGTTGATAGACAAGTAGTTCTTGAGGTTTACTTGGGTGATACACATGCGCTGAGCATGTTTAGTTATACTTAGGACTGTGAGAACCTAGAGTAGCAGACCAAAGGGAGAATTGATGGAAGGGCTTCTCTAGAGTGTCTTTTAATTATGATACGCGGGCTATAGGGGAAATTGACGTTGAGTGCTTTCCCAGAGATCCATTAGCACGACGCGGGCTATAGGGGGAATTGACGTTGAGTTCTTCCCCAGAGGGCCTTTAGCACAATACGAATCTATAGGGGGAATTGACGATGAGTGCTTCCCCAGAGAGTCTGCTTAATTATGTAGCTGAACCAGAGGGGTGATACTGTGTGTGCCTCCCAGAGGGTTGCTAGTACTTAGAGGCTGAACCATAGGGGTTAGACTGTGAGAGCTACCCAGAGGGTTACCTATTTACTTCTTGTTGTTGACTGCATACTTATGTGCCTTACTTGTTAGAGCTATGGATTATAACTATTTTGTGATTTTCTGTTTACTGCTTCTTGTTTTAGCACTGCCATGTATTCATTGAATGTTAGGCACAGATCTTTGGGTGGTTGACTATTGGGATTGTATCTCACACTCTATTTGGGCCATGCTTTTGGGCCCAAGCAGACTATGTTGCTACAGGTATAGATAAGGGAAAGTGCCCTTCTACTTCAGGATCTTGATTGCACCAGGAGATGGGGATCATGGGACCGATCCGTGGCTTGCGATGCTGAGGAGATTATTTTATTTTTCTTTTGCACTTGGTTTCAGTTGTATTCCAGCACGTTGTTGTGTTTGCTGTTTTCCATAGATACTTGTACCTACTGCATCATTGTCATCATAGCTATATAATTACATTACTTACGCTATTGGTTTCTGTTGGCATGCATGTTGTTTACTGCTTCCGCTGTTTGTTGTTGTTTTCTTACCTTGTATACCTTACCGAATGAGGGCATAGTTTCCCCACCGACTCACCAAGGCCCTCGCTGCTAGTCGGCAGCCTCTGGCGTTTGGGAAATGCGCTTGAGGTCATGTGGTGAACCGGGTATGGGGCACCAGTGGAGGGCTCCGGACTTGGGACGTTATAGAATTTCCTAGCTGCATGACATTAAAATACATGACAAAAATTACATATTCCTATTTTATAAGAGGGTTGAGTCATACAAGATCATTTTACCAACACATGAGTCATATATACATACGACTTGTTTGAGTGTAACACTCTGACCCTAGAATCCTGGAGCCAGTTCATTATTTTAATACATTGGTATTATTATAAGTAATCGTGTCTCGAAGGACCGATTAGTTTAGCAGTCTTGGAAAATAGATTACATACATGAACTTTACATCACAATTTCTAACATAAAACACAACATATATAATCCTTTGAGAATGCCATTATTCCCCAAGATTAACCCTACATATCAATCATAAAACCCTTCTTGTCATCTTGGGAAAATAAAACATAAGAAATGGGTAATCTCAGATGCTCAGTAAGGATAAAAAATATAGTGGAAGCTATCATAAATAATTATAAACTTTTAAGGCAAGGTCTACAACTGAAACACAAGCCTTTTAAACAAAATATTCAGCACAATATGGAAAGAATAAATAAAATAATTCCTTTTAAAATTTCACATGGATATTCTAATAGTCGAATAATCACATGCAATATAAATAACTAATATTATAATGAGGTAATTCATAATTCTGAACATCTGAAACATACTAACGAGGCCTTGGCCAAGACATCTACAAATAAATGTTTATGGCCTCAGCCAAATCCACATCTGAAAATAAATGGGAAAGGCCTTGAAAAAGTCCATATCTGGTTTGTCTCATGAGACATACCGATGCATCAAGGGGCTATATTGGGTCTCGATCGTCACTTACTAATTCCCATACACTCCTTATATTAAAAGAGTGAAACATAACATAAACATTTGTATTAAAACTATCATACAAAATGTCAATACTTTAACCATAAACCACGAATGGTATAAAAATATCACATCCACAATAAAACATATAATAACTAATTCAATACAATAAATAAGATTGTATTATAATAAATCAACCTAAATCAAGAATAATATCCAATAAAGTATTTTTAAATAGTTGAAAATAATGAGTAAAATTATTTAAGAGAAATATCCCTTTTTCATGAAATCATTTAAAAATCACATAATTTATAAAGGAAGTAATTTAAAAGATATTTTTGAATAAAAGTTTCCCATAAAAATTTGAAACTTTTGAAAGTAATTAACATTTTAAAATAATCATGTCCATATAAATAAATCCTTAAAATCATTTTTAAAACAAGGACATTAATTAAATAGATTTAGAAAAATAAAACTTTAAAAAAATTTAAATGATGATATGGTTAAAGAGTCCCTTCTATAAAACCTTAAAATATTCCTTTTGAAAACATTTTAATGAAACATGTACATGGATTATAAATATTTCCTAGTAAATACTTACACATAAACAATCTTTGATAATAATGAGATTGAGGAATTAACCCTTACCTTAGGTCCGATACTCTCCGTACGTATCCGAAACTCCTATATAATGTTTTTAAACATATTATTAACTTATATAAGAATCGTAATAATATTAATGATATAATATATGATTATTTTATGACCTTATATTACCTGTTTATTAACAATTCCAAGTTAATTCAATATTTCGGGTAATAATCGCTTTGTTTATCGTACAAGTTTTGACTTGTTATTCTTGATCATATTACTTAGATAAGGATTTATTTACTTCCAGAATTTATAATATGATTTATATATCATATATATTCATAATATAAATATATATAATAGATTGATATATGAAATGAAAAACACCGTTCATGGAGACGGTAGACCGTACGTACGCGTGAACGTTGTTTCCATTTTTTTTATCATATTGAAAGGAAGTAAGTGAATAACATATATGTACATACATACATACATAAATACACACACACACACACATATATATATTATTATAGTAGCCTTATTATTTCATATATTTCATAATTATTTATAATATATATTTTTTATAATCATTCTTGGATGGTGAACGTGGAAGATGAGTGTCATCGCGTCATGGAGATGGTAAGCCGTACGTACATATGAGCGATGATATCATTTAATTAATGGTTTAATGGTATGCATTTGGATGGAATATGAATTTTAAATAAATAATACCATTTTATATTGATTATTTAAGTAATTTATATTCATCATTATACCCATCAAAATAAAGTATAAATGAAAAACAGTTTACACCACGGTGTAAAGACGGTAAGCCGTATGTACGCACGCATGGTGGTATTGTTTTTCATAGGATGAATAAAAGGTTGAATATGGTTGTCCCATAATAATAACAACATATCAACATATAGTGGATTTTGGAGTTATTATTTTAGTATGGTAACAACTTAGGAAGAGGAATTAGAAGAAGAAAATAACTTTAAAAGAAGGTATAAAACAATTACATCTTCTTCAGGTGTTTCCATTTGATTTGCACAAAAGGACTCGTTAAGTTGGTTTTATACCAAAAGGTTGGACTCTAGGATTAAGTGAGAGAATTTTGGGGGAGATTTAGGTAGGGTTTGACTAAGACAAAAGGATTTGGAGGTGTGAATTAAAGAGAAGTAGAAGTTCCCTTTTATAAGAGAGGTGAGAGGCACTTTCTAAAAAGTTTGAAATATTAATTTTTTATAAATTTATTTTCGGTTTATAATAGATCCAAAGTGATTTATATCGATTATAAGATGAGTATGAGTATAAATAATATCATCCAATTATTTTTAGACAAGTTTAGGTCATTAAATCAACCTTATCTTTTGGGATTAACCCTTAGTTAAATAGTTTAACTCTTACTGCATCTTCTTATATTCTTATACTATAGGGTTAATATAGTTACTATAAAATGATAAGAGGACCTAAAGTGGATCATTAATTAAATTATTAACATTATATAAGTTATTTTTCAAAATATTATATTTTTATTTTTTTTATATCATTTAATAAAATAGTATTTTTCTTAAAACTCATTTATGTCAATTTTGACACTATTTTGTAATTGATTTTTGTTAAAGTCATGAAAACTTGATTCATTTGAAAAAAATTCATTAAATAAAATCTAACATGTCATAGTCATCCATAAAATTATTATATGGCATAAAAACTTTCAAAGTACATTTATTTTAATATTTATAATCTCATTTATTTGACTCTTTCATTAATAAGGAAAATACTGCATCATTATTGTGTCGTAAATAAAATTTAACTATTTAATGTCTAAAAATTAAAAATAAAATACCATGATATAGGAAATATTTTTTATCTTTATAATTAATATTTATAGTAGAATATATCACTTATATAACTCAACAAATTTTTTTTAGTAATATAATACATGTTTATGTTATATTTTCCTTTACTTTAAATTAATTATTATAAAATGTCATTTTCACACCCAAGTGGCTCCATGGGGTCATAAAATAGACCTAAAGATGAACATGGTCGGACATATATCATAAAATATAATTATGACACATGTTAGGGTAGTTTTATATTATTATAATATTATTTTTTACCCTTATTTACCTGATTTACCCTTTAACCATGGTAAATAAAAATAATTACTGAAGTTACTACTCATAATGTTAAAAAATTAAAGGTACCTATTTAAATAATTTAAAACTTATGATTCCAAATATGGAATCCATTTTTCCAAATTCAAAACATATAATTGGAATAAATTAATTTAAAATTAATTTTCGTTGTCAAAACCAAAAAGTGGGTTTTTAATAAGTAAAAACTATCAAAACATTGACATGTGTTTATGTCCAATTTCAATGTAAAATTACTTATAATGATAAAAATTGGATTAAATGATAAAAAAATAATCCAATTGTACGTTAAAACCTATTAAAAATATAATTTAACTATATAAATAATTTATATGAAAAATAAGTTTTGAAATAAAATGAAGTATTTTTCACTATTCATTAAAATATGAAAGTTATTAGAAAAACACCAAAAATTTATCCAAAATAATTTTTTTATGTCCCTATAATAAAAAACAATTTAATTTCATCAAATTTAATATAAAAGTTTTAAATATTGGATTTAAAAAGGGTTCTCCATTAAAGGGCGGAAAACTGCATTTTTTGAAAAATACTTCTTTTATCCAAAAATTGAAAATTTCCTTATACTATGTATAATAAACAGATAATATGAATGCTAAAATTATATGGAATATATAAAATTTAAAATGTGGTTAATAATATTCATAATCTCTCTTTAAATGGCTAGTTTGATAGGTCTTGGTGCACTTGAAATCAGTGTTGCATATAGCGCAAGGTATTGGATTATTAAGAAGAAGCGTACCGTGGAAGATTGAGATGTTACATTATCCCCTGCTTCAATAAATTGCATCCTCTTAATTTAAAATCATAATTGAAAACTATGGGTTGGACTTTTGAAAATATATTTATTGAAATCCCACATCGAAGATTGATTAATGAGACCTCCATTTTAAAATAAAGAAAGGGAAGTATGAAAGTAACCAGAGATAACATATACTAGTATTACATGTAGTAAAATATGGATATGGAAGAACAAAACTAATGATCCTGTTTTGATGGAGAGTGATAGAGAACTTGAATAAGAAAAGCTTAATAATAATAAGGGTATAAATCTGTAATGATCTAAGGGGTAATTTGATTCATCACAAAAGAATGTACTAGGAAAACATTTTTGGTTTTATGATATTTTCCCTAGAGTTGAATAATTACTTCATAGACTAAGAACATAAGGAATAATACTTAATTTACATGTATAATTTCATCCATTAACTAATTCTCACCACAAAATCATCTTTCTCTTCAAAAGATAATAGAAGTCAAAAAAACTTCTAGTTATCTTAATTGTATAAGGTTCCAAATATAAACTTATACCATTTAAATAAAGAAAACTATGTCATACTAACCATGTAATTTTTTTAAGCCAATGGTAGGTGATAAATCCTTGTCGCACTTCGGTTGTGGGTTTGATTTCTGCAGCCTTGTCCAACGTGATGGGTTGTTACCCGGCCTGCGGGTTGTCCTTTTTCTCAAACTATATTATTATAACATTCCAAAAATAACCTTAAAAAATGTTTTAATATTAAACAATACTATACAAAGTTCAAATTAATCCATTCAAACCTTTAGATTTATCCGAAATACTTTTTTCCAAACTTTGTCTAAAGGGTTTTTAAATTTCCAAAATCAAATGTAACATCAGATTCCCCAAATAATGTAATGTTTATATTATTGTCACATACTGAATATATGACCAACTTCATCATATTAAAACCTTAATGAAAAAAAAGTAATACAATAAAATACCTATATATATATATCACATTCTTCATATAACCATAATATAATTCTTTAATCAAAAAACACAAATACATTAATTATTCTACTTTGACCATAGTAATAACATAAGCTTGACCTTGATCCATTTGATTATTTTGAGATGTATTTCCTTGAAACTTTGGAAAATAATTTTCATAACTTCCCATATCTTTACAATTATAGCAATACACAACTTATTTATTTCTCTTACAATCATGATCCTGGTGACCTTTTTCTTCACATTTGTAACAAAATCCTATTCCTTTCAGGCAAGTACTAGGGTATTTCTTCCCAAAATTATCACATAAGGGAAAATAATTCTTTCAATTTTTCCATTTATCCGTATCTTTCTCCATCGTTCTCTTATTTCCTTGTTTTACTTTAATGTCTTAAGTCTTAGATAATTCCTTTTCCATCTTGATAGCACATGAGTCTATATCTTCGTATGATGAGAAAGATTGTGAGACTAGTGCCCGTTAGTGGAATGGTTTTAACCCATTAATATAATCTATCAATATTACTTCTTGGGTTACATATGTAGTCAGCATCATGCCTTTCTAACCTTGTGAAGTTAGCCTTATACTTTATAACATTTTCATCCTCCTTCTACCTCACACTCATAAAGTTACTTTCCATATCAGCTCGCTATTCACAAGGAAAGTATTTCACTAGGAAAATTGCTTTAAACACCATCCATTCCATATTTTTACTTCTTCATCCTTCTTTGTGTTTTAAATTAATGACCACCATTGATCCACATCTCCTGGGAGATGGTAAATTACCATGACAACCTTCTACCTTTTGTTACTTCTCAAATCAAGAAATATTTTCTCTAAGGTACTTATCCATTGATCACCGAAAAATGGATTTGTAGTCCCATTGAATGTTGGAGGTTTTTGTCTCATGAAGCAGTCTAACATTGATCCTTTATGTTTTAGATCAGAGTGATCCATATAGGTAAGGTTGTTATTCATAACCTAAGTCAACTGTCCTAGTATGGTTATAAGCTATTTGAAACTAGTTTCATCGCCAGCTTCACTATAATTATCTTTCATTGGAGGGAAATCCCTACATGGATTATGTGTATTGATAAAATTTCCATTCCTTCCACTAGGTATCATTTCTAAACAATGGAACACACTATATTAGGTTATGAATCATAATGCATAATTCAAAACTAGTAAAAAACTTAATGTCACACTCTCCATTCTTAAATTATTATTATTATTATTTTTGTTAATTTTTATTGTCATCGGGTAGTTTGGGTTGATTTCGACTTAAAATTTTTGAGTTCTTGTTTAAAAACGCTTATTTTTGCCTTGTCTGCGTCCAACACACCGTGATTGAAGCCGCGCGACCTTGCCTAGGTCGCCACGTGACCTCGCCCAGATCACCACATGGCCTGTCCGATCTCCAAAACAAATAAATGAAGTAAAATGAAATAAATTCCGTTAAAGTAAGATAAGATATAAATAAATAAGTAAATAAATTAATAAACAAATGGAGTTTAAAGAATTATTTTAATAATAATAGAAATTGTAATTTTTTTCTTTCTTTATCATAATAATAATAATTATTATTATTAATGTTAATATTATTAATGTGTTAATTATTATTATTATTATTAGTTTTAATTTCTATTTTTATTTCCTTATTTTTTTCCCTTCTTTGGGTTAGGGCTTCTTCCCCCCATATTTCTTGCCGTGGTTCCCCTCACTCCGTAACCCCTCTCCAGTCCATTTCCCTCACTCCCCTCTCCTTCTTCTAGTCGCGCCGCCCACCCATCCTTGTTGGCTTTAGAGACCGCCCGACTCCCCAAATCCCCATCGCGACCCCTGTTTCCCCCTACTACCCACCACGTCGTGTCCCTGAACCCCCAGCCAGCTGCAATCGTGACCTTCCTCCACCCTCGCCGGACCATCATCCCAGTTAGACGCCCCTGCTTCTCGGCCAACCGCTCATGGCGTACCCCCTTCCACAGACACCCTCTGTTGCGCCCAACCTCCTCCCATGCCAATCTCGTCGAGCCCTTATCCCCCATGTGTGCTCCAAGAAACATTGGCTGGACCCCATCGCCGATGTTCATCTATTTACCGACACACTGCTTCTTCCTACTAAACCGAGCAGCTCCTCTCTCCTCTGGTGCATGTTCCTCCCTACAAGTTTATTTGAAGTTGTTTGAGGTGCTCTTGGTGCGCGACTGGTGTTTCACTTTGAAATTTTGGGTATTCCTACATTGAGGTAGGTGGTTCCATTCCCTTAAATTTCCTAGATAATTTAATTTGTTTATTTAGTTAATTTTAACATGTTCTATTCTTTAATTTAATGGTGCGAACTATGTTTTAGAATTTTTTTGGAATGCCCATTTGATGAAATTTGGATTTTCTGAATAATATAGTCTTATTTTTTATGTGTGTGTAGCCGTATAAATGCTTGGAAGTATTAAATGAATTGTTTGAGTAGTGCGAATGTAGTTTTAGAAAAAAGTGTGATCCAAATCTGGTTTGAAACAAGTTTCTTTATGTGAATTGGTTTATTTAATTGTGAAAATGGTTTTAGGGTGTATTATAAGTTATTTACTGGTTTATTTAAATTGTTTTGATGGTGCAAAGCCCATTTTTGTATGGTTAGGACATGCAGTCAAATTTTAAAGAGGTTTTCAGGTGCACTTTTGGTGTAAAACATCGGTGTGTTTAGTGAAGGTGTTTTATAAACTGTTATAGCATATTATCAAATTATTTTTGAAATATGAAAAATATGTTTTTGAAGGACTGGCATGCTTATGTGTTGGGTTTGTATTATGTACGAAAAATGGATGTGGGTGTGTTTTAAAGGGGTGTTATTTAGGGGTTGTGTGAGTTGTTTACGAGGGGCGAGTTGAGTTCGGAAAAGGTTTAAAGTGTTTTGGCGTTGAGAAATGGACTCCTTGAGAAAATGGGTTATATTCATCGGGTTTCACACATGCGTATTTGTGTTTTATGACTTGAATGCATTTGATAAAATGTACGGGTGGTGCGAAACCCCTTTTTAAATGGTTTCATTATGTTTATGGCTTACAAATATTTTTTTTAAATGGAAATCGGGTGTGTTTTTCTCGTGTTAACCTTTTCTTGCAAATTTTAAGTGTTTCATAAATTTTTTAACTAGATTTATTCTATTATATGTGGAGCATGAGAGTTGTATTTGATAGGGCTAAATGTGCATTAAGTTTTTAAAAGAACTATTATATGTGAAACTGTGCATTTTTCATGTGTAAACCCTTGTTGTGCTATTTAGAAATGTTCTTTGAATTGTTTAAACAATTTATCAAGTCATGCAAGTGATGCGAGTTATCCTATGGAATGATTTTGGTGTTTGTGTGTTTTTAAAATGGTTTTTAGGTGTGCAAGTGGTGGATTTTTTGTGTAATTTATTGTTGGGTTTGTGATATGAGAAAGAAATATACTATGTGAATGTGGAACTTGATTGAGAACAAGTGAACACCCTAGGTATCTAAGTGGGTGGACTAGAACTAGTGCGCTAGTGATCTAGAGTGGT
Organism: Viscum album; assembly: GCA_963277665.1. Lineage (NCBI taxonomy): Eukaryota > Viridiplantae > Streptophyta > Magnoliopsida > Santalales > Viscaceae > Viscum > Viscum album. The sequence goes on along the minus strand of OY728143.1, from coordinate 1,661,946,050 downwards.
ATCGTCCCTGTTTCACTTAGCTGGATTAACGATCGCAACACTAACTAAACATATGAATGACTGAGGGTCATGGTTTCTAAGCCACGTTTACTGAGGGTTGTAGTTTCTAATCCATTTTTACTGAGGGTCGTGGTTTCTAAGCCACATTTCACTAAGACACGAGGTTCTAGGGTCCCACTTGAGCTAGATGAACCTTAAGGGATTTACCCTTAGTGCTCTACTATTCATGACGTGGTGCCTTTCGTCAGCATATGGAGGAACACTTGATTATGTGCATGTTATTTATAAATTTTCTCTTCCATTTCAAAGTAGTATATGTGAAATGATTTTTATTTCAGTTCTCTTTTCTTTTCAATTTCATCTTTTAAATGTTTTCCTTAAAAGTGTTTTAAAAGTATGGTTTTAAATGGCATGTTAAATTATCTTTTTGATGTTGTGGTATGGAACCTTTTTATTGGGTGGTATCCTAATGGGCATTTGGCTCACACCCTACATACACCTTTGGGTGTATGTAGATCTTCTCCTTTGTGTATTCCAGGTTGAGGCATTGTGCTTAGTGATGGTGGTTCGGGTCGCTAATGGTCTTCTCATGAAGGTTGGTGTTTGTAGCATGTAGATGTTACACCTCTCTTGTTTCTTGGAGGTTTGAGTTTGAGTTTGAGTTTCTTTTGTTGTCATTTCCATTTGGATGTTGGTTCAAGTTGTAAACCTTTAAATTTGATTTTTGTTTGAGGGTCTGTTTTGTTGTTAGTTCACAGTTTTAGTTTGTTTATCTTGTCAATGGTTTTGTGTTTATTTTTTTTGTGTATATTATTCCCATGGATTATTTTTTATACCCGGGAACTTTTTTGATCCAGTGGGGATCGGTAAAACCCTTTGGGCCATGTCACAGACTGGGTTGGGTGCTGGGTCGGATGGTGACCTAGCCTGGTTCATGAAAAAATGGCATCAGAGGTAGGTTTAATCTCTTGGGTCGTTTTCCTTTGGATATAGTTAGGGTAGAACAAAGTTAAGGGTGTCAAAACACGACATTATAGTTATGAGTAAGGTTCCTGGCTAGAAAAACTTGTGGCAGGACTAGAGTTACCTGGGTAAGTTGAGGTTTTTCTTAGTCGTTGATCCTTGTGGTTAACCTTGTTTAGGTGAAATGAAAAGGGAGTAGGGTCAGTGGTCCTAGTGAGCTCACAGGGTCTGGAAAGACATGTGGAGCTGGGGACTCTATCCTAGAATATTATCTGTGGTGGTGGAATGATTGATGTATGGTCTCCAACCATATGTCTTAGTCACCCACCGACATTAGTCTCATATTGCATCGTTCCTTGTCTCTTTGCTTTGGACTCCTGGGAATCTAGTTTTTAAGTAAAAATTATTTGGCCATGAAAAATGTTCTGAAATGAAGATATTTAAAAAGAAAATTATGTATGAGGTTTAAAAAGTGTGGGTTTAATGATTTGGTTTTGAAAAAAAAGGAAATATTTGGTTTTGACCTTTGGTGTTCTCCTGGGCAACCAAATGCATGAGTGTATATGGAAAGAGAAATGGTCAATGGTATGAGTGGATGAGTGCCTAGATGGACTTGATGTGGGTGCCATTGTGGCACGAGAACATGCATATGTGAGGCCATGGGACACCATTGGTGTTTGCACAACCCACCAACTTCGTTCTTTTTCAAAAAGTTTCGTTAAAGGAAAATTTGGTGTTTTTAAATAACTGGTGATTGTGTGGTGTGTCCTTGTGTTTTGGAAATGTTGGATTTGAGGAATTTTGATCCAAGAATCCTTTTGAAGGATTTTTGTCTTGTGTTTGAATTCTTATTGTAAGTTGGTATGAAATAATGTGGTTTGTGGTTTCTTTTGTAAAGTGATTAGGGAAGCCCTTGCAGTGGTTCCCCCTACATGTTTAGTGTTCATTTGTGGTATGTTTTGGCATTTAGATCAGTTTGACTGGGTCCATGGTTTTCTTTCTTGACAAGTGAACGCCCCCCATAAATTATTAGCATGTGATTGAAGTGCGACTATGGGTAATTCACTGTTGGTCGACCCTCCAGTTGATTAAAGTAATGACTGTCCCTTTTTAGTGATAATTCTAAGTCTATCACTTTTTTCCTTTTCGGTTAAGTGGATCCTCCCACATCGAGAGGGTGATGTGAGAGGGTTTGAATGAAACTTGGGTTTCCTTTAGTCATTTGATAGTCAAGGGTGAAGTTTTATCTTGTTAAGTTGAAATTCATGTTTGGAAATGGTGAAGAAGATTCCAGTGGGGAAAGGTGGAAGCAGCTTGGAGTTGTCGGTGCGGGCTGATATTCTAAATGAACTTTGGTCCTTTGTTGGTTTCATTTAAGAAAGGACCTGTGTTAGGCCACTAGTGTGGAAAACCTAGTGACATGGGGATGCTACAGTTGATTTCAGGAATCATGTGTTGTTTAAGACTCAGTTTGAAGTCCCTGTACATATAATGTTTCTATCAACTATAATGGTCATGTTTAGTGATGATTTGCGGTGTCGTGTTCTCATTCAGTGTGACAAAGGGTGATGCACATGCACCATTTTAGCTCTTGTGTTGGTAAATGTTCTGTGTGGGATTAGGTGGATGTCTGAGTGTGTTGTGTCTGATGGTGTTTTCTTGAATGCAGTATGGTTTCTTGTGGCACCTAGAAAGAAGAAGCTCCATTTGAGAGTCTTCACTACCTGAATGCGAGGTAGGAGATGCTTCAAACATCATGGATCCTCGGAGTGAATCTAGCGCATGGACAGGAACGCTGGGAGTGTATGAGACCCCATCTTTATTTCTATCTTCAGTATTGAAGGTGAATATTGTTTAAATTGTTTTCTATGGTTGTTTTGTTCTGAACAACCCTTTTGGGTTCTTGAGGTTTTCCTTGGATATGAGGAGGCATAGTCGTTGTGTTACCTTAAAGTTCTGGGGGTCGAGTCCCACCCAATGTAATCGATTTTAGTGGTCCTTATGGGGTTTGTTGGGTAAATAAGTCTCAAAGTTGAATAGTGATCATCCAGGGATGTGGAAATGTTGGGATGTCTTCGACCATGGTTTTGACGCCCCAGTATTTGGGGCCAGCCCTCCCTACCCCTTGTGGTGGGGTGTTTGGTCACCAATGGGAAATTTTCAAAGTTTTGTATCTTATGTCAGTTCTAATGGTGGGGAGACCCATGGTGGGTCTCGCACAAATGTCTCTGGAATGAAATGGTGTTTGCCTTTTTATAATGGTGGGGAGTCCACCCAGGCCTCCCCGTGTCGGTTTTTCAACCTTGTCTCGAGTGTCAGTAAATTTCTAATGGTGGGGATCCCCTTAGGGCTTTCCCATGTTGGATTTTGTTCTATTCCTAGAGATGACTTGGTGGTCGGTGATCAAAGTGTTCCTTGGACGTGTTTGGTCTTTTTTGTTCATTTCAGTCAAATGGAGTGGTTCTCGTTCTTTGGTGCTCAAATTGTTTCAGTTTGTGAAGTTGACTTCCATGGGTGCGAGAGTTCTTTTCCTTGATCAGTCCACTGGAGGTGTTCTAGCTCTTTGGGGTGGGTGACACATATCAGAAAGTATTTTTACGAGTTTCTTGAAGTTATAATTTAAGTCACTTTCTATGAGCACAATGATTTTTCCTACTTTCACTTGTTTTTCAAGGGATCCCCTTCGAATCTTAAGGGGTGTGTCATTTTCTACTTTGGGTCTCAACCTTAGTTGGTATTTCGAGGGATGGAAAGCTTTATGGCGGGGAGAATTTTCACACTCTCCATTCTTAAATTATTATTATTATTTTTTTTAATTTTTTTGGGTGTCGGGTATTCTAGGTTGAAGTCGACTTAAAATTTTTGAGTTATTGTTTAAAAACACTTATTTTGGCCTTGTTTGCGTCCAACGCACCACAGTCGAAGTTGTGCTTCCTCGCTTGGGTCACCGCGTGACCTCGCCTAGATCAAAACACGACCTATCCGATGTACAAAACAAATAAATGAAGTAAAATGAAATAAATGCTGTTGAAGTAAGATAAGATATAAATAAATAAATAAATAAATAAATAAATAAATGGAGTTTAAAGAATTATTTTAATAATAATAGAAATGGTAATTTTTTTCTTTATTTATTATAATTCTTATTATTGTTATTATTAATGTTAATAATATTAATGTGTTAATAATAATAATAATAATTATTATTATTATTAGTTTTAATTATTAGTTTTATTTCCTTTTTCCCTTATTTGGTTTAGGGCTTCTTCCCCACCTCTTTCTAGTTGTGGGACCCCTCACCCCGTAACCCCTCTCAAGCCTGTCTCTCTCACTCCCCTCTCTCACTTCTGGTCACGCCGCCCACCCATCCTCATCGGCTCTGGCGATCGCCCGACTCCCTGCATCTCCGTCACGACCCCTGTTTCCCCCTCCTACCCGCCATATCGTGCCCCTGACCTCCCCAGCCATCCATAGTCGCGACCTTCCTCCACCCTTACCGGACCATCATCCCTGCCAGCCACCCCTACTTCTCAGCCATCCGCTTACGGCGTACCCCCTTCCCCAGACACCCTCAATCACGCCCAGCCTCCTCCCATGCCAATCTCATTGATCCCTTCTCCCCATGTTCACTCCAGTCCACATTAGCTGTATCCCATCACTGATGCTCCTCTCTTGACTGACACACTGCTTCTTTTAATGAAACCGACCAGCTCCACTCTCCTCTAGCGCAGGTGCCTCCCTCTAAGTTTATTTGAAGTTGTTTGAGGTGCGCGTGGTGCGCGACTTGAGTTTCAATTTGAAATTTGGGGTTTTTATGTATTGAGGTAGGTGGTTCAAGGTCATTACATTTCTTAGATAATTTAATTTGTTTATTTAGTTTATTTTAACATTTTTTATGCTTTGATTGAATGGTGCGAACTATGTTTTAGAATTTTTTTGGCATGCTTGTTTGATGAAATTTGGATTTTCCGTAACATCTCAAGTAAGTAATGAATAATAGATATTCTTATCTATGTCTATTAATGAATTAGATAGTGTTTTAGAGGCTTAAAATGAGAATAAATCCAATCTTAAGCATGGAATACACTAATATTCTTAAAAGATTGTTTTACTGCCTTTTGATGACAAACCATTTTTAAATCAAAATTTTGACAATTTTATAAGATCTATTTCTCAAAATAAACTTATTCTTTATTATTGGGACATTGAAATTTACTTTGGGTAAATTTTTGTTATTTTTCCGACAATGTTCATTTTTTAATGAATAGTGAAAAATACTCCATTTTACATCAAAACTGCTTTTTCATCTAATTTAATTATACGGTTAGATTATCTTTTTAATTGGTTTTAAAGTGTACATAGAATATATTTTTACCATTTAATCCAATATTGGTCGTTGGAATTAATTCCACTTTGAAATCGGACTTAAACTAGTGTCAATCTTTTGATACGTATTGTTTCATAAAAACACGCTATTTGCTCTGACAGCGGGAATTAATTATTAAATTAATTAATGCAACTTATATGTTTTTAATTTTTTAAAATAGACTTCATTTTTGAATTTGGAATATCAAATATATCTTAGGGTGAAGTTTTGGTATTTTTCTGAAAAACTTCAATTTTTGATGAATAGTGAAACCACTAAGTGGTACTTAAAAAAACTGATTTTTCGTTTAAATAAAATTTTACCACCTCAGTGTTTCAAATTTCAAAAATCCGACATACATGGTTGTCATTAAGAATTAAAATGTGGTTCAATGGGATTAAAATAATTTTTTGGTGAATAGTAACTTTTAAGTTTTTAATCGCGATTAGAGGTAATTAGTGTAATATAAGGTAAGAATAATGTTTTAATAATATGAAATGACCTAGACACATGTCCTACCCTTATTTTATGTTTCATGGCCGACCAAGACAATACATGGGTCAACTTGGGGACCCCATGGAGCCACTTTGGTAGGAAAATGACATTAAAAACTTTTTATTTAATGTTAAAATTAAAATGTCACAAACATGAGTTGTTTTACTAAAAAAAATTAAATGGGGTTATACAAGTCATATTTTTGACTATAAACATTCATTAGAAATATAAAAATATTTCCTACATCATAGTATTTTTTTATAATTTTTAGAAATTAAATAAATTAAATTATTTATGACATCATGATGATGCAGCGATTACCTCATTAATGAACAATTTAAATAAAATGAAAAGATAATGTAAAATCTAAGACTTACACTTGTCAAAGACCTATTTTATGAGTATATTTCGAACCCTTATCACCTTATACTCTAATTTTATCAATTTGGAACCTTTAAAATTCTAAAACCATTTTATAATAAAGTAAACTTTTATAACTTTCCAAGAGTGCCCCTCCTCTCCTCTTATAAAAGGCCCCCACCTCTACCACCTTACCCACACTTCCAAAGCCTTTGGCTCGCCCAAACCCTGCTCATTTTTTCTCTACACATTCCTCTATAACTCTTAGAATCCTCACTTTGGGCAGAAGTCTTCCCAAGGAATCTTTTAAGCTCAAATCAAAAAGAGTTACCGGATTTAAAGGTAGTGTCTTCTCTTGTGTTCTTATGTTTTATTTTAATTCTCCAACCCCTTAAACTCTTTTTATTAATTTCATTTGTAACAAAACCAGTATCTTCCATATACTAGGATGTTTTTATAATAAGGATTCGAGCTACACTTACACACACCTACATCTAATGGTTAAAGAGAATATTGTTTCTGTGGATGGCGAATTTCTGCCTCACGAAACGATGATTGTTAAACACTCATATAACACCTTTAAAGGTGGCCATTAAGATGTCACTATATTTATATATGATATATAATATGTTTTTTTACTTAAGCTTCTGTATTTTTCATTTATGTCATACCTTTATGGTTTCCATTATGGGTAAACGCGATATCTTCATTTTAGGAAGTGCGGACTACCGCCCCTTCAAAGTGATTTTATTCATTAATGTCATATGTGAGACGTATAAAGGATGTAATTAATGATTTTATATATGATATTATACTGTAATTATAATATACCTTTATATAATTATTATTCCATTCCATAAAATACGAAATAGAAATGAAAGTAGCATTCATGCGTACGTACGGCTTACCGTCTCCATGAACGGTGCATTTCATTTCTTACTTCTAAACGTTATGTAATATTATAAATGAATGTATATACTGGATATATATGATATATATGATATCTACATCATGATTATAACTCTGGATATAATGGATACATGAACAACATGTAATTATAAAGAGTTTATTTTTTTGACTCAAGTACCAATGATCCTTAAAACGACCGTTATTAACTTAAATAATTACATAGTGTTCATGACATGGTAATAAGTGATATGAAAGGAATAATGAACTTAAAAAAGGTTCTTAAGCAAGTAGAAATTAACTCAAGTTTATTATTCAGGAGGTTAAAAAACGATCGAGTCAAGTCGGACCCGAGGTATGGGACTCCGTCTCAATCTCCTTTCATTGAGGCATATTTTGTTTTATACACAACCTTCTTTTGTACGGTGTATAAACCCATTTTGACTTTTACATTTATCCAAAAGGAATCTTTTTTATATGAATCGTTTTACTAAATGACAAAAGGTAATGTTTTTGTCGTACGTATGCGGCGACAACGACTTCTCCGCCGCTGTGACCATTATTTGAGTTTCGGCTTCCTCTACAAGCCATACCTTTTTTTAAATGAAAAATAAATACCATGTTTTACTTTTATTTTATTTTGGTATTGAAAATGGTTTTCATAATGTTTTTATATCAATGTGTTGTATTGATATCTTGTGATTGAAAAGTGGAAATGTTATATTTCTTTTATGCATGTTTTATGTGATGCGAGTATGTTATGGTTCTTGGGAATTATTATGAAGACGGGTGGTTCTCTGATAAACTAAGGGCGGGTGAGCCCGATATAGCTCTCCAATGCATTGTGTAACGCAAAGGAGTTAAACTTTAAGGTTTCTCCAAAGAGATTTAGGGAATATACTGTGATGGGTATTCCAAACGTAACCAAGAGGGTTACTCCCTACGTAAGAATGTTATGAATGCCTCAAGTTACCCTTATGTCTTATGATTTCTATGATTTATTCAAGATTTTATGAGGCATGTTAAAGTGCTTAAGTTTTATGAGTATAGTATGATTTCATTGATTCTTGTGTATACATGTACTCATGTTTCCTTTCCATATTTTTTTATCCATTACTGAGATTTTTATGCTCATCCCAAGTTTTTGAAATGTTTTTCACAGGTCAAGGGAAGGGTACATGATATGATGATAGTGTCAAGGAAGTGTCAAGAAAGAATCCATGTTTTATTTTAAATATGTTTCCGTTGATGGGAAAAATGAATACTATATTTTATGTAACCACTTTGTTTAAATGTGGAATGTAATGCAAGTTTTATGATCTAATTATCTAAAACTCTAAACCTGAAAAGATCCTCAATGTGTAATCTTGTAATAACTCAAGATTAAGTAAGGTTTAAGGCTGGGGCCTTATAGTTGGTATCAAAGGTCGGTTTAGATAACTTTAGGAGTTATAATTCTATTAAATGATTATCCATAAATATTTTTTTTGAAATGATATAGCATTTTAAGATTACCATGTTGCTTCATCTAATACATGTTTGTTCAGAATGGTTTTCTGCAGAGGAAACAGGGAAGCAGTGCTAGTAAGGCATACAGAAGGAAATAACCTTCCGAATCATCATCCTGAGATGGTCGGAATTGGTACTGAACAGTTTGTTGCAGTAATGACGCAGTTTACTCAAGCAATAAATGGTGGTGGTATCCATGCACGAGATTATCCAGATCAACCGCAGAGGAACATGTCAGTGGTGGAACATTTCATGAGGCAACATCCCCCATAATTCAGAGGATCATCTGACCCTGTGCTAGCTGAAGGGTGGATTAAAGAACTAGAGAATATTTTCGATGTCATGGGGTGTTCAGACAATCAAAAGGTTAGTATTGCTATTTATCGTTTGGAGGGTGAAGCAGATCAGTGGTGGTCGATGGTTAAAAATGTCAGGGACGTTGATGAGATTGATGCTCTCGACTGGGATGAATTTAAAGGTATGTTTCTTGAGAAGTATTTTCCTAAGGTTGTTCGACTTAGGATGGAAAATCAATTCTTGGAATTGAGGCAAGAGGAAGACTCAGTGGCTGCCTATGAAGAAAGGTTCACTCGATTGGCAAGGTATGCTCCAAATTTTATCCGAGACCTTGATAGTAAAATCAATCATTTTTACTAGGGATTAAAGCCAAAATATCGAAGGGAATTAGCTTCTTGTGAGTACAAAAGTTATGAAAATCTTGTTCGATGTGCTGAGAAGGTGTAAATGGAGTTTGCCGATGATCAAGTGTTCTATAACAACCAGCAGAAGAAGAGACCGAGGTGGCAGGAGAAAGGGAAGAATTCTTCAAAAAAGTCTGATGGTAAGAAAACTAAGTTTCCAGTTTGTGATAAATGTGATAAAAGGCATGCTGGGGAATGTCTTCTGAATTCTGGAAAGTGCTACTGATGCGGTAAGATGGGACATAAGGCTCGTGATTGCACAGAAAAAGATCAGGGTGATGGTAAGTCCAAATTTGATTTATAGTTAGTGAAATGTTTTAAGTTCAATGAGATGGGTCACTATGAAAACGAGTGTCCGAAAAAGAGCTCGAGTGATGGGAAACAGTTAGACTACAAGCAGAAAGGGGTGGTGAAATCCTTTACAACTACTTCAGCAGATGTCATGCCATCAAATGAAGTTGTATCAGGTACTTTGTTTGTTTTTTCAGATTATGCCAGTGTGTTGTGTGATTCGGGGTCTACACATTCTTTCATCTCTGAAAACTTTTCTAGTAAAATGGGAATTCCATCTCAAGAAATGACTCCTGAACTTGTGGTAAAAATACCTGGGGAAAATGTTGAGGCAAAAAGAATTTATAAGAATCTTCTTATCCTTATCCGTGGAAAGAACCTACTTGCAAACCTTGTTGTTTTACCTATAGTAGAGTTTGATGTTATCCTGCGTATGGATTGGCTCTCTATTTACCATGCTAAGATTGACTATAGAGATAAAGAAGTTTATTTTCAGAAAGACTTTCAGTTTGTGTGCAAGAATGAACCCTTACTGTTGATAACATATCAAGAGGCTGAGAAACTTGTAAAAGATGGAAATGAATGTTACCTTGCACATATTGTTGAAAACAAGGGAACTGTTCAGATTAATAATGTGCCAGTGGTAAATGAGTATCCTGATGTTTTTCCTGATGAGTTTCCTGGAATAATACCTGATCGGGAAGTTGAGTTTACTGTTGACTTAGTTCCTGATGCTAAGCCAATTTCAAAATCCCCTTATCGAATGGCTCAAATCGATCTTTTAGAGTTCAAGGAGAAATTGCAAGATTTATTAGAGAAAGGTTTCATTCGACCTAGAACATCACCATGGGGTGCTCCTGTTTTATTTGTTAAAAATAAAGATGGTTCAATGAGACTTTGCATTGATTATAGATCCTTGAATAACATCACTGTTAAGAACAAATATCCTTTGCCTCATATCGATGATTTGTTTGATCAGCTCCAGGGAGTTCAGTATTTTTCCAAGATTGACCTGAGATCAGGGTACCATCAGCTAAAGGTAAAGGAAGAAGATATTCCGAAGACCGCGTTTCGTACAAGATATGGCCATTATGAATTTTTAGTAATGCCTTTTGGGATAACCAATGCACCTGCTGTATTCATGGACTTAATGAATAGAATTTTCCATGAGTTCTTGGATAATTTTTTGGTTGTTTTCATTGATGATATTTTGGTTTTTTCTAAATGTAAAGAAGAGCATGAAAGACATTTAAGGGTTATTTTGCAAACCTTAAAAGAAAATAAATTGTATGGGAAATTCATCAAGTGTGAGTTTTGGTTGAAACAAATTTCTTTCCTTGGTCATATTGTTTCTAAAGATGGGATAACTGTTGATCCTGCAAAAACAAAGGTTGTTTAAGAATGGACAAGACCCACAAATGTAACTGAGATTCGTAGTTTCCTTGGTTTGGCAGGATATTACCAAATGTTTTTTAGAAATTTTTCACGGTTATCTAGTCCAATGACTAAGCTAACTCGGAAGGGTGTTAAGTTTATCTGGACAAAAGAATGTGATGATTGTTTTCAGGAATTGAAAAGAAGATTGGTGAATGCTCCAGTTTTTCCACTACCTTCCAGGAATGGTGAGTTTGTTATCTACAGTGATGCTTCATTGAAAGGACTTGGTTGCATCCTAATGCAGAATGATCAGGTAATTGCTTATGCTTCACGACAGTTGAAAACTCATGAGGTAAATTACCCTACACATGATTTGGAATTAGCTGCTGTTGTTTTCGCTTTAAAAATTTGGAGGCATCATTTGTATGGAGTAAAGTGTGAAATATATACCGATCACAAAAGTGTAAAGTATATATTCACTCATAAAGAATTGAACATGATACAGAAGAGATGGCTAGAATTAATCAAGGATTATGATTGTACAATTCATTACCATCCGTGAAAAGCAAATAAAGTGGCTGATGCTTTGAGTCGAAAAAGTAATGCTTCATTAAAAATGTTGTGTTTTGAACGTGATCCTTTGGTTAAGGATTTGATGAACTTTGGCATAGAAGTTTTTGGTGCAGGATGTCCTTCTATTTTGTTTCAGGTATCAGTGAAGTCTTCTCTATCAGACAGAATCAAGAAAGCACAGAAGTAAGACAGTGAGTTGAAGAAAAAGGTAGAGCTGGTTTAGAAGGGTAAGTTGCTTGACTTCAACATTGATAATGATTGTGTTTTGAGATTTGGGAAGAGATTGTGTGTGCCTTGTGATTCACAGTTTAAGAGAGAGTTGTTATGTGAAGCTCATAGTTCTCCATTTTCAGTTCATCCTGGCAGTACTAAGATGTACAGAGATCTGCGGGAGTATTACTGGTGGGATGGAATGAAAAGAGATATTGCTGATTTTATTGTGAAGTGTTTGGCTTGTCAGCAAGTTAAAGCAGAGAGATAGTTACCGAAAGGTATGCTTCAGCCTTTACCAGTACCAGAGTGGAAATGGGAAAATATATCCATGGACTTTGTTGTGAGATTGCTGAAGACACCTCGAGGTAATAATGCAATCTGGGTTATTGTTGATCGTTTGACTAAATCTGCTCATTTCCTTGCTATACGAGATACTTTTTCCCTAGATCAACTTTATCGATTGTATCTTAAAGAGATAGTCAGGTTGCATGGATTTCCCCTCTCCATTGTATCTGATCGTGATCCCAGGTTTACTTCTAACTTTTGGAAAGGCCTTCAGAAGTCGTTGGGTACTGAATTAAATTTTAGTACAGCTTTTCATCCTCAATCAGATGGGCAGTCAGAATGAACAATTCAGACTTTGGAGGATATGCTATGTGCTTGTTCGATGGATTATCAGGGAAGTTGGGACCAACATCTTTTTTTGGTTGAGTTATCTTATAATAACAGTTTTCATTCCAGTATACAGATGGCACCATTTGAGGCGTTATATGGGAAGCGGTGCCAAACTCCATCTTTCTGGGATGAAGTGGGTTAAAGGAAGCTGATGGGACCAGAATTGATAGAAGAGATGGCAGAAAAATTTCAATTGATACAGAAACACATGATAACAACTCAGAGCAGGCAGAAGAGTTATGCGGACAACAGGAGGAAGGATCTCTTTTGAGGTAGGTGATCATGTTTTTCTCAAAGTATCACCATGGAAAAGTGTGATGCGATTTGGTAAGAAAGGAAAGATGAGTCCAAGGTTCATTGGACCATATGAAATTCTGGAGAAAGTTGGATCAGTTTCATACCGAGTGGCTTTACCTCCGAGTTTATCTCAGGTACACAATGTTTTTCATGTTTCAATGTTAAGGATGTACATGCCAGATCCATCTCATATTTTGAGTCCAGAGGTAGTTCAGCTGGAAGAGAACCTATCTTATGAGGAACAACCGGTCCAGATTCTTGACCACAGGGAGAAAGTGTTACGGAATAAGGTGATTCATCAGGTAAAGGTTTTGTGAAAAAACCACATGATTGAAGAGGCAACATGGTAATCTGAAAATGCAATGAGGGCTAAATACCCCCCACTTATTCGATAAGTAAATAAATTGCGTGGATGAAATTTTCTAAATGGGGGAAGGATGTAACATCCCAAGTAAGTAATTAATAATATATATTCTTATCTATGTCTATTAATGAATTATATAGTGTTTTAGAGGCTTAAAATGAGAATAAATCCAATCTTAAGCATGGAATACACTAATATTCTTAAAAGATTGTTTTACTGCCTTTTGATGGAAAACCATTTTTAAATAAAAATTTTTAAAATTTTATAAGATCTATTTGTCAAAATAAACTTATTATTTATTATTGGGACATTGAAATTTACTTTGGGTAATTTTTTGGTATTTTTCCGACAATGTTCATTTTTTAATGAATAGTGAAAAATACTGCATTTTACATCAAAACTGCTTTTTCATCTAATTTAATTATATGGTTAGATTATCTTTTTAATTGGTTTTAAAGTGTACATAGAATATATTTTTACCATTTAATACAATAGTGGTCTTTTTAATTAATTTCACTTTGAAATCGGACTTAAACTAGTGTCAATCTTTTGATACTTATTCTTTCATAAAAACACGCTATTTGCTCTGACAGCGGGAATTAATTATTAAATTAATTAATGCAACTTATATGTTTTGAATTTTGTAAAATAGACTTCATTTTTTAATTCGGAATATCAAATATAGCTTAGGGTGAAGTTTTGGTATTTTTCTGAAAAACCTCAATTTTTGATGAATAGTGAAACCACTAACTGGTACTTAAAAAAACTGATTTTTCGTTTAAATGAAATTTTACCACCTCTATGTTTTGAATTTCAAAAATCCGACATACATGGTTGTCATTAATAAGTAAAATGTGGTTCAATGGGATTAAAATAATTTTTTGGTGAATAGTAACTTTTAAGTTTTTAATCGCGATTAGAGGTAATTAGTGTAATTTAAGGTAAGAATAATGTTTTAATAATATGAAATGACCTAGAAACATGTCCTACCCTTATTGGATGTGTCATGACCAACCAAGAAAATACATGGGTCAACTTGGGGACCCCATGGAGCCACTTGTTAGGAAAATGACATTAAAAACTTTTTATTTAATGTTAAAATTAAAATGTCACAAACATGAGTTATTTTACTAAAAAAATTAAATGGGGTTATAAAAGTCATATTTTTTACTATAAATATTAAATAGAAATATAAAAATATTTACTACATCATAGTATTTTTTTTATAATTTTTAGACATTAAATAAATTAAATTATTTATGACATCATGATGATGCAGCGATTACCTCATTAATGAACGATTTAAATAAAATGAAAAGATAATGTAAAATCTAAGACTTACACTTGTAAAAGACCTATTGTATGAGTATATTTAGAACCCTTATCACCTTATCCTAGAATTTTATCAATGTGTGACCTTTAAAATCCGAAAATAATTTTATAATAAAGTAAACTTTTATGACTTTCCAAGAGTTCCCCTCCTCTCCTCTTATAAAAGGCCCCCACCTCTACCACCTTACCCAAAATTCCAAAGCCTTTGGCTCGGCCAACACCTGATCATTTTTTCTCTCCACATCCCTCTATAACTCTTAGAAGCCTCACTTTGGGCAGAAGTCTTCCCAAGGAAGCCTTTGAGCTCAAATCAAAAAGAGTTACCCGATTTAATGGTAGTGTCTTCTCTTGTGTTCTTATGTTTTATTTTACTTCTCCAACCCCTTAAACTATTTTTATTCATTTCTTTTGTAACAAAACCAGTATCTTACATATACTAGGATGTTTTTATAATAAGTATTCGAGATACACTTACACACACCTACATCTAATGGTTAAAGAACATACTGTTTCTGTGGATGGCGAATTTCTGCCTCACGAAACGATGATTGTTCAACACTCATATAACACCTTTAAAGGTGGCCATTAATATGTCACTATATTTATATATGATATATGATATGTTTTTGTTTTACTTAAGCTTATGTATTTTTCATTTATGACATACCTTTATGGTTTCCATTATGGGTAAACGCGATATCTTCATTTTAGGAAGTGCGGACTACCGCCCCCTCAAAGTGATTTGATTTGTTAATGCCATATGTGGGATGTAAAAAGGATGTAATTAATGATTTTATATATGATATTATACTGGAATTATAATATACCTTTATATCATTATTATTTCATTCCATAAAATACTAAATAGAAATGAAAGTAGTGTTCATGCGTACGTACGGATTACCGTCTCCATGAACGGTGCATTTCATTTCTTACCTCTAAACATTATGTAATATTATAAATGCATGTATATACTGGATATATATGATATATATGATATCTATATCATGATTATAACTCTGGATATAATGGATACATGAACAACGTGTAATTATAAAGAGTTTATTTTTTTGACTCAAGTACCAATGATCGTTAAAACGACCATTATTAAATTAAATAATTACATAGTGTTCATGACATGGTAATAAGTGATATAAAATGAATAATGAACTTGAAAAAGGTTCTTAATCAAGTAGAAATTAACTCAAGTTTATTATTCCTGAGGTTAAAGAATGATCGAGTCAAGTCGGACCCGAGGTATGGGACTCTGTCTCAATCTCCTTTCATTGAGGCATATTTTATTTTATACACAACCTTCTTTTGTACGGTGTATAAACCCATTTTGACTTTTACATTTATCCAAAAAGAATATTTTTTATATGAAGCGTTTTACTAAATGATAAAAGGGAATGTTTTTGTCGTACGTATGCAGCGACAACGACTTCTCCGCCGCCGTGACCATTATTTGAGTTTCGGCTTCCTCTACAAGCCATACCTTTTTTTAAAATGAAAATTAAATACCATGTTTTACTTTTATTTTATTTTGGTATTTAAAATGGTTTTCATAATGTTTTTATATCAATGTATTGTATTGATATATTGTGATTGAAAAGTGGAAATGTTATGTTTCCTTTATGCATGTTTTATGTGATATGATTATGTTATGGTTCTTGGGAATTATTATGAAGATGGGTGGTTCTGTGATAAAATAAGGGCGGGTGAGCCCGATATAGCTCTCCAATGCACTGGGTAATGTGAAGGAGTTAAACGTTAAGGTTTCTCCGAAGAGATTTAGGGAATATACTGTGATGGGTATTCCAAACGTAACCAAGAGGGTTACTCCCTACGTAAGAATGTTATGAATGCCTCAAGTTACCTTTATATCTTATGATTTCTATGATTTATTAAAGATTTGATGAGGTATATTAAAGTGCTTATGTTTTATGAGTAGAGTATGATTTCATTGATTCTTGTGTATACATGTACTCATGTTTCCTTTCCATATTTTTTTATCCCTTACTGAGCTTTTTATGCTCATCCCAAGTTTTTGAAATGTTTTTCACAGGTCAAGGTAAGGGTACATGATATGATGACAGTGTCAAGGATGTGTTAAGAAAGAATCTATGTTTTATTTTAAATATGTTTCCGTTTATGGGAAAAATGAATACTATCTTTTATGTAACCACTTTGTTTAAATGTGGAATGTAATGAAAGTTTTATGATCTAATTCTCTAAAACTCTAAACCTGAAAAGATCCTCAATGTGTAATCTTGTAATAACTCAAGATTAAGTAAGGTTTAAGACTGGGGCCTTATATTTTCTAAATAACATATTCTTTTCATTTATGTGTGTGTGGCTATATAAATGCTTGAAAGTGTTAAATGAAGTTTTTGAGTAGTGCGAATGTAGTTTTAGAAAAAAGTGTGATCCGAATCTAGTTTGAAACAAGTTTCTTTATGTGAATTGGTATATTTAACTTTGAAAATGGTTTTAGGGTGTTTTATAAGTTATTTACTGGTTTATTTAAATTTTTTTGATGGCGCGAAACACATTTTTGTATGGTTAGGACGTGTGGTATAATTTTAAAGAGGATTTCAGGTGCATTTTTTGTGTAAAAAATTGGTGTGTTAAGTGAAGGTGTTTTATAAACTGTTATAGAGAATTATCAAATTATTTTGAAAGATGAAAAATATGTTTTTGAAGGATTTACATACTTATGTGTTGGGTTTGTATTCTGTATGAAAAATGCCTATATTGTGTGGGTGTGTTTTAAAGGGGTGATTTTTTAGGAGTTGTGTGAGTTGTTTGCAAGGGGAGAGTTGAGTTCGGAAAAGGTTTAAAGTGTTTTGGGGTTGAGAAATGGACTCCTTGATAAAATGGGTTATATTCATTGGGTGTCTCACATGATTATTCGTGTTTTATGCCTTGAATGCATTTGATAAAATGTGGTGGTGGTGCATGCCCCCTTTTAAATGGTTTCATTATGTTTATGGCTTAGAGATATTTTTTTAAATGGAAACCGGGTGTGTTTTTATCGTGTTAACCTTTTCTTGCAAATTTTAAGTGTTTCATAAATTGTTTAACTGGATTTATTAAATTATATGTGGAGCACAAGAGTTTTATTTTATAGGGTTAAATGTGGGACAAGTTTATAAAGGAACTCTTATATGTGAAACTGGGCATTTTTCATGTGCAAACCCTTGTTTTTCTGTTTACAAATGTTCTTTGAATTTTTTAAACAATTTATCAAGTCATGAAAGTGATGTGAGTTATGATGTGAAATGATTTTGGTGTGTTTGTGTTTTTAAAATGATTTTTTGGTATGTAAGTGGTTGATTTTTTGTATAATGTCTTGTTTGGTTTGGGATATGAGAAAGAGATATACTATCTGAATTTGGAACTTGATTGAGAAAAAGGGAAAACCCCAGGTATCTAGGTGGGAAGACTAGACCTAGTGCGCTAGTGATCCAGAGTGGTATCATCCCTATTTCACTTAGCTGGATTGACAATCGCTGAGGGTTGTGGTTTCTAAGCCACGTTTACTAAGGATCTTGGTTTCGAAGACACGTTTACTAAGGTTCGTGGTTTCTAAGCCACGTTTCACTGAGACACGAGGTTCTAGGGTCCCACTCGAGATAGATGAACCTTAAGAGATTTACCTGCAGTTCTCTATTATTCATGACATGGTACCTTCTGTCAGCATATGGAGGACCACTTGAGTATGTTCATGTTATTTATAAAATTTCTCATCCATTTTAAAGTAGTATTTTTGAAATGGTTTTTCTTTCAGTTCTCTTTTATTTTCACTTTCAGATTTTAAATGTTTTCCTTAAAATCATTTTAAAAGTATGGTTTTAAATAATCATGTTAAATTATCTTTTTGATGTTGTGGCATGAAACCTTTTTATTGGGTGATATCCTACATGGAATTTTTCTCACACCCTACTTACACCTTTGGGTGTATGTAGATTTTGTCCTTTGTGTATTCCAGGTTAAGGCATCGTGCTTAGTGACGATGGTTCAGGTTGCTGATGGTCTTCTCATGCAGGTTGGTGTTTTTAGATTGTGGATGTTACACCTCTCCTGTTTCTTGGAGGTTTGAGTTTGAGTTTGAATTTCTTTTGTTGTCGTTTCCTTTTGGATTTTGGTTAAAGTTGTAAACCTTTAAATTTGATTTTTGTTTGAGGTCTTGTTTGGTTTTTAGTTCATAGTTTTTGTTTGTTTATCTTTTCAGTGGTTTTGTGTTTACTTTTTTCAGGTAAATTGTTCCCATGTATTATTTTTGATACCCGAGCACTTGTGCCAGCCCATGGGGATTGGGAAAACCCTTCGGGCCATGTCGCAGATTGGGTCGGGCGCCGGGTCGGATGGCGACCTAGCCTGGTTCATGACACTTAACATAAATTAAAAAAATTATGCATATCTAATCCTTAATCATAAATATGGTTCCATTTAGGACATATTTACTCATAAATCCTTTATAATGGTTTATAAATAAAATATGAATTATCCTAAGCATATCTCCCGGGAGTGTCAAACCAGGTGCGTAGTAAGGCTCGTTATCATGTACCAGGTTACCTCTAGTTAATCCCAAAACACCTTGTTAGAGTTTCCACCCCTAGGTATATCTGTACCAGAACCACTTCCACTTGTAGTATCCAGAAATGGATGTATTACTTGGAATATCCATGTAATCCCTACTTCACCAAAATTCTAGGGGGTTCTTCTATACTTATCCTCAAAGTCTATCATAAGGTTATGATCCCTAATCTAACTTTTCTAAATCTATTTCCAAGATTGTTGCTAAAATTACTTTGATACCAATTGTAATGATCCAACATTAGAAGCCCAGAGCTGATGAATTATTTCAATACAAAGGCAAGATTACAAGGAATCATGTCCTGAAGGACCGATCAGTTTAGCAGTCTTAGAAAATAGATTACATACATGAATTTTACATCACAATTTATAACATAAAACACAACATATATAATACTTTTATAATGAAATTATTCCCCCATCTTAACCCTTCATATCAATTATAAAATACTTCTTGGAATCCTGGGAAAATGAAACATAATAAAGGGGTGAGCTTAGATGCTTATTAAGGATAAAAAATATAGTGGAACCTATCATAAATAAACATATAATTTTAAGGAAAGGTATAAAACTAAAACACAAGCCTTTTAAACATAATATTCAGCATAATATAGAAATAATAAATAAAATAATTCCATTTAAAATTTCACATGGATATTCTACTAGTCAAGTAGTCACATGCAATATCAATAAATAATCTCATAATGAGAGAATGCATAATGCTGGAAATATAAAACATACCGTTGATGCATCGGCCAAGAAATCTAAAAATAAATGGTTATGTCCTCATCCAAATCCATATCTGAAAATAAATGGTCAAGGATATTGAATCAATAAGTTTCCTTATGAATTTTCTATTCCTTTATGATTTGAAAATCACAAACACATTTTATTAAGAAATATTATATTTCTTTAAGAAATATTTTCTTAAGGAAAATTTACTTTATCTATTTTTTTGACTTTAACTATGGTTTTTATTATCTTATATAGTGTTTTACTAAACCAATACTAACTATATTTTTCTTAAGTAAAAAACCGGATCCTTGTCTAAACTAGAATCTTACAGTTCCTTGGAATTTGATTTCCCTAGAATTGTGACTCCAATTTCTCCTAAAACAAGACTCCAATTTCTTCTAAAACCATACTCCAATTTATTCTGAAATTAGACTCCAATTTCTCCTAAAATAAAACTCTAATTTATCTTGAAATTAGACTCATATTTCTTCTGAAATCAGACTCTAATTTGTCCTAAAACCATACTCCGATTTACTCTAAAATTAGACTCTGATTAGATTAAAATTTCTTCTAAAATCATACTCCAATTTCTTCTGAAATCATAATCTGATTTCTTCTAAAACAGATTCAAATTTCTTTTGAAATCAGACTCGATTTTTTTTAAATCAAACTCTGGTTTCTCCTAAAAACATACTCCGTTTTTTTTTGAAATCAGACTACGATTTCTTTTAAAATCATATTCTGATTTCTTCTAAAATCGGACTCTGATTTCTTTTGAAACCAGACTCATATTTCTTCTAAAATTAGACTTTGATTTATTCAGAAATTAGATTCTAAATTCATTAGAATTCATACTTTGATTATATTTTATTTTAGAATCCAATTGTCAATATTTCTAGACTCTATTTCTCACTTTCTTAAGAATCCGATTAAATGAATTTCTTACAGTTACCTCATTTCCTTAAAGAAATGTTTCATTTTAATAGATACAAATTTTTTTAATGTTTCTTAAGCTTAAAAATGTTTTATTTATTATATTTTATTTTTTATTACACATGATAATGTTTCCCATGTTTTCTTATATGAAACGATGTCGTACAATTTGTTTTTAACTAACTATTGGATGAGTGACACATGTACAGTTCCCTCCAAAATTAAGGAAAAATATGACTGTTGGAGGAGGAATTCAGCCATTGGAATTCATTCCTATAAATACCTATCCATTTTAATGATGTTCATGTGGTACTCATACATGCTAAATTCTTGAGAGAGAATTTGTGCTATGAGTTCTCTGCTCAAACCTACCTTGTGAGAATGATGTGAACAACTTGTTCAAGATTTGAACATATTTTTTAGCCTACCTAGTGTGAATATTATTGTTGCTGATCAATCAAGGGATTTTGGGGATATGAATACAATGGTACCGATCACCTTAGAGATCAAAGTCTTGCAGGGATAACAAGACATATTATGATACTCTTATCGAGGGATTACCCTGGTGTGGATAAGGCAGAATTTCTTGAAAGTATAAATCAAGGGAACTTTATCCAATTTTGTTGGATACCCTTCTCTTTGGGTTAAAATATTTCTTATACTTGTCTTTTTTTGTTACAAGTTTTATTTCTGCTGTATTTTTTTAAAGAAATAAAGTATAACTTTATTATACTTTATTATACTTGTATACTATGATATAAATAAGATTATATATACTTTAAGGTAGAATCTTTCCCTAAGTAAACTTGTATTAAGTTTATTTATCGAATTCATTATTTGAATCCTAATAAAGTTAGTTTCTTAGTTAAGAACCAAAGAGGGTTTGTGAATCCATCATGCTTAACTTTGTTAAATATAGATTTTCTTAAGGATAAAAATGAAAAATTTTAAACCTATAATTCACCCCTATTGTAATTTAGAAATCTATATATACATTTTGATCCTAAAAAGGCCTCGACCAAGTCCATATCTAGTTTTTATCATGAGACCTACCGATGCATCGAGGGGCTATAGCGGGCCCCACCTATAACTTACTAAGTCCAATGCATTCCTCATATGAAAAGAGTGAAATATAACATAAAAATTCATATTAAAACTAGTATATGAAATGACAATACTTTAACCATAAATCATGAGTGGTATAAAATAGAAAATACATAGTCAAACATATCATAACTCATTCAATAAAATATGAAATATTGTATTATAATAAATCAACATCAATCAATAATAATATCCAATAAAGTATCTTTATATAGTTTAAAATAATCAGTAAAACTATTTTAGAGAAATATCCTTTTTTGATGAAATCATTTAAAAGTCACACAATTTATAAAGGAAGTCATTTAAAAGAGATTTTTGAATCAAAGTGTCCCATACCACTTTGAAACCTTTGAAAGGAATTAACATTTTAAAACAATCATGTCTATATAAATAAATCCTTAAAATCATTTTCAAAACATGGAAATTAATTAAATAGATTTAGAAAAATAAATCTTTAAAACATTTAAAATAATGATATAGTTAAAGAGTCCCTTCCATAAAACCTTAAAAGATTAATTTTGAAAAAAAATTTATGAAATAGGGACATGGATGATAAATATGTCCCGGTAAATACTTACACATAAATAATGTCAGATAATAATGATATTGAGGAATTGACCCTTACCTTAGGTCTGATACTCTCCGTACATGTCCAAAACTCCTATATAATGTTTTAAAACAAATTATTAACTTATATTAGAATCATAATAATATTTATGATATCATATATTAATTTTTTAAGACTTATATATTACACATTTATTAACAATTTCAAGTTAATGTAACATTTAAGGTAATAATCGTTTTGTTTATCGTACGTGTTTTGACTTGTTATTCTTGATCACATTACTTAAACCATGATTTAACTACTTACATAATGTATAATATGATTTATATATCATATATACTCATAATATAAATATATATAATATATAGATATATGAAATGGAATACATCGTTCATGGAAACGGTAGACTGTACATACACATGAACGCTGTTTCCGTTTTCTTATAATATTGAATGGAAGTAAGTGAATGAAATATATATACATATATATATATATTATTATTCTAGTAGCCTTATTATGTTATATATTTCATAATTATTCCTAATATAAATATTTTTATAGTCATTCTTAGATGGTGAACATGGAAGATGAGTCTCATCGCGTCGTGGAGACGGTAAGATGTACATACGCATGAGTGACGATATAATTTCATTAATGGTTTAATGGTATGTATTTTTATGGAATATGAATTTTACATAAATAATAACATGTTTTATTTATTATTAAGTCATTTATATTCATCATTATACCCATCAAAATAAAGTATAGATGAAAAAAAGTTTACACCATGGCGTGGAGACAGTAAACCGTACATGTGTATGCATGGTGGTATTTCTTATCATAGGATGGTTAAAATGAGGAATATGGTTATCCCATAATCATATAATAAAATAACTTTTAAATAAGGGATAAAATGATTACCTCTTCTTTGGGTGTCTCCATTTGATTTTCACAAAAGGACTCCTTAAGTTGGTTTTATACCCAAATAGTGGACTCTAGGATTAAGTGAGTGAAGTTGGGAGGATAATTGGGTAGGTTTTGGCTGATAAAAAGGGCTTTGGAGGTTTGAATTAAAGATAAGGAGAAGTTCCCTTTTATAAGAGAGGTGAGGGGCACTTTAGGAAAATCTTGAAATATTATTTTTTTTATAAATTTGTTTTGGTTTCTAATAGATACAAAGTGATTTATTTCAATTCTAAGATGAATATGAGTATAAATAATATCATAAAATTATTTTTAGACAAGTTTAGGTAATGAAATTAACCTTATCTTTTGGGATTAACCCTTAGTTAAACAGTATAACTCTTACCGTGTCTTCTTATATTTTTATACTATAGGGTTAATATAGTTACTATAAAATGCTCAGAGGACCTAAAGTGGATAATTAATTAAATTTTTAATATTATATAATCTATTTATACTAATATTATATTTTTATGATTTTTATATCATTTAATAAAATAGTATTTGTTTTAAAAACTTATTTATGTCAATTTTGACACTATTTAGTAATAGATTTTTGTTAGTCATAAAAACTTGATTCCTTAAAAAAAATGAATTAAATAAAAGATAACATGTCATAGTAATCCATAAAATTCATGTATGGAATAAAAAATTTCAAATTATAATTATTTTAATATTTATAATATCATTTATTTGATTCTTTCATTAATAAGGAAAATACTGCATTATTATTGTGTCATAAATAAATTTAATTATTTAATGTCTAAAAATTACAAATAAAATACCATGATGTATGAAATATTTTTATCTTTATAATTAATATTTATATTTGAATATATAACTTATAAAACTTTAATTAAAATTGTTTTAGTAATAAGATACATGTTTATGTTATATTTCCCTTTACTTTAAATTAATTATTATAACATTTCATTTTCACACCCAAGTGGATCCATTGGGTACTAAAATATAATTAAGGATGGTCATGGTCATACATATATCATCTAATAGTATTAGGACATGTGTTAGGGTAGTTTTATATTATTATAATATTATGTTTTACCCTTATTTACCTGATTTACCCTTTAACCATGGTAAATAAAAATAATTACTGAAGTTACTATTCATAATGTACAAAAATTTAAAGGTATATTTTTAAAAAATTTAGAACTTATGATTCCAAATATTAAATCCATTTTTCCAAATTCATAACACATAAATGGTAGAAATTAATTTAAAATTAATTCCCATTGTCAAAACCAGATAACGGGTTTTTAAGAAGTAAAAACTATCAAAAGATTGACATGTGTTTATGTCCAATTTCAATTTGAAATTACTTAAAATGACCAAAATTGGATTAAATGATAAAAAAAATCCAATTATCCTTTAAAACCAATTAAAAATATAATATAACTATATAAATAATTTATATGAAAAAGCAGTTTTGAATTAAAATGGAGTATTTTTCACTATTTATTAAAATATGAATATTATCAGAAAAACACCAAAAACTTATCCAAAATAAATTTTTATGTCCCAATTATAAATAATAAATTTATTTCATCAAATTTAATATAAAATTGTAAAATATTTTATTTAAAAAGGGTTTGGAATTAAAAGGCAGAAAAACCGCATTTCTTGAAAAATACTTCTTTTATCCAAAAAATTAAATTTGTCCTCATATTATGTTTAAGAAAAACATAATATGAATTTTTAAATTATATGGAATATATAAAATTCAAAATTTGTTTAATAATATTCATATACTCTTTTTAAACTACTAGTTTGATAGGTCATGGTGTGCTCGAACTCGGTATTGCGTGTAGCACAAGCTATTCATTTATTAAGAATAAGCATACCATGGAAGCTTGGGGTGTTACATTGAGTACATGATAAATATATGGAATAAGGGACCTGTAATATGTGCATCCACTAATAATCTTGTGAATGGATAAAATATGATCCCAACAAAGCATCCCCAAGGAAATGTTTCACATTTTTTGCATTAGTTCCCAAATCCTTACCACAAGATGTTAAACTATAAGGAAAGGAGAATGTACTTACTACATGATGTTAAACTATAAGGAAAATGTCCTTGTTGTATGACATTAAAACTACATACCAAATACATCCCCACTACATGAAGTTAAAATGTGCAAGCCATCACCCATCACCATTCCTTATCAAAGGGACACACGGTCCTAACCCTGGTCAACCAGAGTATGAGGTTCTTTCATCATATTTTAAGCACCACAACATATAAATCAAACTCCATGTCTTGAGCAACTTTAGTTTTTGCAAACCTTTCATGGCCCTTTTAAATGAAAATAGATCACTCTTTTTTACCTTTTTATTGATGCATAAGGGCTAATACCTAACAACCAGAGACATATTGGCCCTATATAAAGATATTTCTAATCCTCGTGAGCCCGAAATCACTATGGAAGAACTCAAAACCTTAGGGTGTTATGGTCCATCCCTGATATACTTGTCCCATATCATTTATCATGACTTGACAATCTAAATCCATGATTTATAAAAATTTTATCTTCTATTTAAAAGGATTTCAGAGTAATCTTGACCCTGATTATCATAATTAGGTTCTTGTGTAACATTCCCCTCATATTAGGTCCATGTGTGTCACAACCTTAAACTTCCTACACCTTGGTCAAAGTTGTATGAACTTATAATATACTCTTTTATTTTCCAAATCAAAATAACTTAAACTGCTAGTGAAAGAGACACAAAACTTGTAAGGTTGAAAAATCTCAAAGGGAAGATAGAGTAAAAGTCAAGTCATCACTCGCTAAACTCTTCATCTCCATAGTTTATAAAAAGATAGGGTATAAATACATGAGGCATAAAAATCACATGGTTAACATTGTGGAACTTATAAAATCCAAGTCATGCTTACCGGACCCCCCGATCCATGAAAAAGTTAAAGTAATAGTTTTTTCCATTTCCTCGTAGTGATAATGTGTCCACTAGGAAGAGGCACAACTTTTAGGGTACTCAAAACCTTTTTGAATTTTATATTTCTATGAATCATACTTCATGATTAGAGTGACTTGGGTCACTAAAGACCTTCCATGTCCCCTGGAAATGAAAAAATATCTCTTTTTTTGACCTTGATATTAGTGCATAAGGGATTAGACCTACCAACCAGAGATATCTTGGGCCTATATAAAGAGATTTTTTATCCTTGTGAGTCTAAAATAACCACAACAAAAATTATCACTTTAGAGTGTTCTAGGCCATTCCTGGAATGATTTTCCCATATCATTACTCATGACCAGACCAATTTGGACCATGATTTACCAATCCCCACAACTTTACTATTCTAGAGGATTCGAAATCCTCAACATTTAATCACTGTGTTTTGTACCATTTATAAAAGTAGGAATAAGAAACTCCATTACTAAACCTTTTTATGGCCCAAACTCTGTGACTCAAAACCACAGGGCATAGGTCCCATGCTTCACAATTAAGTTCTAAATTGCCCTAAGATGTTAGAACCCTTCCTGGATAGTTTTCATTCCAAACCCAACCTCATTACATAAATGTTAGAGTCTTCTAAAATCATTCATGGACCTCAAAAAAGAGTGGGGTTCAACTTTACTTGACCATGCATGTAATCCTTAAAGACTCATTCATAAGGTCCTTAGCCCACTAATTAGAGGAATCATATCCTTGTAGGAAAGAAACTATGATTCTTGTGAGCCCCAGTAACACCGTGGTGAAACCCCTCACCTTAGGGTGTTATGGTTCATCCTCAACATGTATTCCCTATTCCATGTTCACTAACTCAAACTTTTGGGTTATGAATTACATCGCTCACATTCCAACTATATAGGTGGAATCAACTTCCCTAGTATTTCTCCCTCAACCAATATGACCCCCATAAATCTTCCATGACCCTTGGAAAAGAGTGGATACACCTATTTTTGACAATGCTACCAACACATAAGGGGTTTGGCCTGCCAATCATAGACATCTCCTCCTTGTAGGAAAGTAACTATAATCATTGTGAGCCCTAGAATCACCATGATGAAACTCATAACCTTAGAGTGTTTTGGGTCATCCCTGAAATATCTTCCTCATATTCCATATTCATCAATCAAGTCCCAGAAAAAAGACTTTAAATTGCACAATATTTGAAGTCATGGCAGTAAGACTTTAAACTGCATGACATCTCATGGTCTGAGCTAGAATACCCTAAACCAAAACAATAGAAGGTCCGATCTACAAGACCCTAAACTACATCAATAGAAGGTCCAATCCAAAAGAACCTAAACTAAAACAATATAAGGTTAGATCTAGAATACCCTAAACTATAACAATAACATTTATAAGGAAAAAGACCCTAAACTATAACAATAGAAGGTCTGAGCTAAAAGAACCTAAACTACAGTAATAAAAGGTACAATCTAAAATACCCTAAAACACAGTAATAGAAGGTCTAATATAAAAGACCATAAACTATACCAATATAAGGTCTAAGTTAAAAGACCCGAAACTATAACAATAAAGGTCTGAGCTAGAATTTATTAAACTACAATAATATAATTTCTGATATAGAAGGCCCTAAACTATAATACAATAATGATTTATTTTGAAAGATCAAAAAAGGCACAAAACCTATTAGGTAAAAAACCTATAAGAGGGGATCCTGAGAAAAATACAAGTCCATGCTTGCTAAGACTTCCCCTATATGAATCTTAGAAAAAATATAGGTCAATATAAATAAATTGATACAAATATTGTGAGGCCCACTATATGGACTTAACGAAAATCAAGCTATGCTCACTAGGTCCATAGACTTCATCAAAAGATAGAGTATTCTCCTTCCGAGACATATACTTTACCAAATTTATCCTTTTGTGAATAAGGTAATATCAAGATAATTGGAGAAGATACATCAATGAGGAATATCATATTGGTGGTATTCATGATAATTTCTTGAGGGAAATATATTATGATTTAAACATTCAAATGAAGAAACTCAGGCTTACTTGATATTATGAAAAGGATGGGTATCGTCGATGATTCATACAACATCAGATAAATAAGTTATCATGCACATCATGAATGAAATAACACTATTCAACAACATATAAAGTTCTGAAGATCTATTAATTAATAGAATACAAAAGGAAGGATATCCACATTTTGGATCCTCTCCAAATATTCAATAAAAAAATGCATCAATGATAATACTACAATAAGATTTGATCGGATGAGATGGCCAAGTTGGAAAGAGTCTGATGAGAAGCATTGATTGAGGAAGCCCCATATATTATTCTCTCAATAGGTGCATCATATATTTCTTTATTTGAAGGGATAACTTCCCTGATATATTTTTCCCCATTGATGGTATGGTCATCGCTAATAAGAGAATGCATCCTCAAAGAATCACCTGACTCTTGAATCAACTCCATCATTTCTATAAACAGTGGGGTTGGTGAGGAAAATAGTTTTTCCATGATATGAACCAATATGTTCAACACACCACCCAGGTAGTATTCTACCCAAGTCGGGGCATAATCATAAGTGAGGAATATAGGGATTCCAATAGGAAGAAGTATAATCTCATCATTGGTATTCTCACATGCCAATTAGAACAAAAAACTGGCATATGATCTTAGGAAATTTCTCTCCATGCATGCTAGATGAGGGGATAGGGGAAACCCTTTAGATACATCCAAATTTTCAAGTGAACCAATAAAAATAATATGGATTTAAAAAAATCATCTCATCCATCCTAGACATAAGAAACCCATCCCAAAGGGAGATCTTTGATGACCTTTCATCAAGAGAAGTCCATTATCAATAATTGGACCACTCAATATAGGATAAGGCATGAAATCGAATCGATCAGAGTGGATCAACATATAAGCAACCTCATCAAGGCCTAACAACATGGCCTCAACTATAGAGTTGTCCAGTAACTTGGGGTAAAATAAGGAAAAATGGATCTCAGTGGTGTTGTGGTATCCGTAGCAGGGGAAATTCTCCCCTATTCATCCAAATACAAATCAGAAAGGACCACTAATCCTATAAGGTATTTCCCCCTGATGAATATGTTCTAGAATCTAGTAAAGGTTTGAAAGATTCAATACATCTAGATTGAGAGCTTTTCCCTCTTCCATCCATGATGCCATCACCAGCATACTGACTTGGATTCTCGAGCACGTGTCCCTAGTCGGGAAAAGACACCTATTCAAGAACATGTCCATGAAATCCACCATCCTAAGGCTCAGGGATATATTTGGCCTCACTCATTATCCCCATGTGGTATGTTCTACAGCTTCCAATATTTTCTAATATGAATTCCCACTATCAAGAACCTATTGAGAGGGGAACTAGTGAGGGTACATAGTGGTTAGCTGAGCTTTAATGCTATAGAGGAAATTTTTTTATCCAGTATTTAAAAGAGATAAGAGGGAAAATATTCAAATCCTTTATTAAATTTTATTTCACAATTTTGAACATGTACCATTCCAAAACTAGAGTTTATACGGGGTTATCAAAAACATCTGAAGCAGAAAGAAATTCATCATAAATTTATTCAAGGGGGATATCCCACCCTTCTGATAGATATCCTAGAGGATGATTCCAATTTCTCCATGGGATATATGAAATGAATTGGTACCAAAGTACCAATGTCTAACTAGTTTTCTAAGAAGATCAAAATTTCAATAAATGATGAACTAGGAAACCTATACTGTTTCATAAATACGAATAGCATGTATATGGTCGAAAAATTATAAGCAGCTCTGCCTAACCTATAATGGACACACCAATTGATAATAAAATTTTACAATAGGGTATACATCCCATTTAAAGCTATTTACACTATCCAAGTCATTCAAATAAGATTTGAATATTCTCAAATAGATTTGAGCAATGGGTTGATGGAAAAAATCACAACTATCTGGGCCCAGAGGGGAGTTCTTCAGTATATAAGACAACCCCTGGGACCATGATACAATTAGTTGTCCATCATCAGAAATTGTAATTTGAATTCAATCAATAGAAGTTGACACCCATCCAGATGAAAGATTGTAGTCAGAATAAGGAGTGAAAACATCATCTAATAGGCCGAATCCATTCAGAGGAAGCTCGTGTGATAAATGATAGTTTTAGAGTTCAAACCATATAATCCTTTTCAGAACCACATTGTTAGAGCTCACAAGATATCGTGGTTCAACATTATGATTCCCATAAATCAAATCCCTATGGATAGATATGGAAGAAAAAATATGATGAGAGTTGGAATCTATCTGCATAAAAGCAATAATAATATGTCATACAAGTGAAAATCTCATAAAAAAGAAATGTATAACTTTGGCATCATCATGTGAATCACATGACTCACAATGGGGTTTGTGATCAAATGAACTGATACAAGGTATTATGAACTACCTTGTGAAGATCTTACAGATCGCATAAACACACATGAAATATCACGACCACACAACTAGTCCATAAACTCATGATCACATGATCCTAGCATGGTCACACAATCCATATAATAGTCGAGTGGTCTTACAACCGAACTAGAGGATCCTAAAAAACTCAAAAATACAACTATACAACTATATGGATAAGGATCAAGAAATTAACAAGATTTAATTCATGATTGTTTTGAGAATGTTTTGGGGGAAATAGATCTCTCAAAATGGTTCTCATGAAGTAGTCTTGTGGACAGGTCCCACGATCAGTTCTTACGAATGGTATTGCGAAGGGGTTATGTGATGGAATCCAATTGCAAGAGATCTAGAGAGTAGGATTAGATAGTGAATTATCCACCCTACATTCCCCTATTTATATGGTCTTCTATGGAATAATAAAATTTTCCCATAATACCAAACATCACCCAAGACATTGATTAGAGACAACCCTAAAGACTCAAGTGGGAATTTACTTTCCTTATAACTGAGCCCTTTGTCCCTATGGAAGTCACTCCCAAGGGGGGTAATTTGTTTACACCCACCAAATTAACTTCATAAAATCTAAAAGGGAAAAATAATCAAAACGTGGGTATTATTTTCTCTACAAATAAAAAGAAGATAAGGTTTCCAAAACCCATGGATCACGTATACCTCCAAACAACATGTGATCTCATGACCTTTAGAAGGTCATGTGAATGGGTCATGCACTGCACATGCCATTATTCATATCACACAAGCCCCCTTGGAAATTACCATTGTTCTTGAGAATGCGTTGAAGACATTATCTGATTATGTATTGGTTGTTGAGTGAACTTCTCTGCATCACATGACTTGTTAATCAACAGATTCCTGATAATCATCAAAAAACATTGCAAAATAAGGGGTAAAAATATAAAAAAGATAGAGGCCTTATGAATTCATATATATTTATGATACATTCCCATGTAGTTCATAAGACACCACAGAAGCCCTTGTGACATGTCTTCCTTATTTCACAAGATCCCAATGGCATGTCACCTTCATCATATGAAGGGTCTCACACATTTCTATTCAACTATTCATTACCACTACTAGCTCAAAAAAATATATAAGGGTTTTCAATGAAAATTATCGCACATCACCAAAGGACTTTTTATTGATCATGTGACACATCACAGATGAATAAAGTGTTTTTATTCGACAACACTCACACAATGCCATGAAATCCCCAGTCTTTATAAAATAAACAAGGAAATAAAAGGGTAAATGAGGGAAGATTCTTGTGGAGAGAAGATATGTTTTTCTTCACGTGAATGGGGATGTACACTCTAGGTGATCACTATTGATCATGTAAGTCCCCTTTGACAAGATATCATGGTCCCACAAGACCCATTGGCATGTTATATTGATCTCATGAAGGCCCCTAGTAAGCCACCTTTGTCTTGCAGAAGATCCCAAACAAGAAATCTAAGATCATACAAAATCCTTTCGACATACATCATGATCTCATGAAGATTCCTATACATGTCGGATCGACCTTGTAAAATCCCCTTATCATGTAAAAAGTGTTAGGTAAAATCCCTTTAATTGTCTTGGGTACCATAAAAGTGGAAAAGGAAAAACATTCCTGTGGTTTTTTATCATCATGTGATGCCCCCCCGAATGACCCTTGATAGGATCATACGATGCACAAAACACTAAATACCTCCACTGAATCTAGTCCAAATATGTGAGATACATGCCACATAAGGTGAAATATAACCAGTGTGACGAGGACTACAAATCCATACCAATCAGTATAGAAAAAGGACTATGAAGATACACATTGATAGAATGATAGATCGATCACACATGGGAACACATGAGAAGAATTATCAGAGTGACCTATCATGTGATCGCTAAGGTCTTCCACCATGTAAAACTTAAGGAATTACCCAAGGTATTACACAACATGAATAAGCACTTCATGTGACAACTTAATGGATCATGTGAAGGAAATATTTTGTGTCAACTGGGTTATATGAAGAAGGTCCCACATATCTACTGGATCATGAGAAAACTAAACAAGCTAACAATAAAAAAATATAAGGCACATATGAAATAAAATATTGGAATAAAGACAAAAATATGAGAGTCTAATGTGAAGATAGATTCACTGATCTTTATGTGATTCACATGAATAATCCATATCATACAACAACACTAGTACATATCACCCAAGTCATGTGATTTCCCCTATTCATGCCATTCAGATCATGTGATGTCCTATGGACATGTCAAGAAAGTCCCACAATTCCCTCCGGGCATTCCACCCGAGTCTCATGAATCCCTATGGGTTTTCCGTACAGATCTTGAAATTTCCTCTAGACATGTCTTCCAAATTATGTGGTGACACCAGAGTATAATAGTTAGGTCTCATGAAGTCATCTAGGATTACCAGTCAGATCTTGTGACACACTTTAGGCATGTCAGCCAGATCTTACAATGACGCCAAGACAAGTTATCCAGATCATGCAATGTACTCCATTAATGTTAGTTTTGATCATGCGATGTCCTCCAGACATGTTCTCCTGGATCCTGCAATTGTCTTTAGACTTGTCTAGACATCTCTAGACATGTCAGGGAGATAACTAGGACAATATAACTAGGTCTTTAGATGCCCTCTAGACAAGTTATCTCTAATCATACAATGGCCTCTAGATAGGTCACTTATATTTTTCAATTTCCTTCATACAAGTCGACTGGATCATGCAATTATCTTTGGAAATATCCTAAATACAACTTGATATGTCAAAAAATCCTATGAAATGTAGAAATACAATTTGGGCATGTCAAGTAGACAATCAAGAGGGTCATGTATACAATCGGGCCATGTTAAGTAGGCACCCCGAGACATGATAACCTTGTTCAGTGTGCATATTAGGGAAACCTCAGTGTGTAAGACCTGATCAATTGAACTAAGATAAATCTAATTCCTAAAATAAATAGGATATATTGGATGACTTCCTAAGTCCTGAGCTCAAATGGGCATCCACCTCAGTGTAATCCCCACTATGTGTCCGACATTCCAATGATTGGGACCCAATCACTCCCATGGGATAATCATTCTTCCTAACCCACAAGTGGATTGGGAAGTCAACTGAACTACAATGAAATTTATTCATGCCATACTCAGGATACATAGTATTCCTTTCTAAGGCCAAGCTCCATATTAAATATTCAGAGCACTGTCCTAACACAAAAGTCCCACATCCATATCTAGTGAGACTAATTACTTTATATCCCTTATTTCTCACACTGAGAATGGATCGCATGGGAATAGGGAGTAATAATGATCATATCATTCAAATCATGAATATCTATAGACTATGGTATCCTTAGTGTGTAATCCTCGATCAATGGAATGATATAAATTCCCCCATATAAGAGAATCCACCTTAGGGAAATTCCTAAGGGAGTGATCGAACTATGATTAATTTTATTCCTGCTATAACTGGGATACATATGATTCCTCCTCAAGGATGTAGATCAAATACCCAGTACTGAAATGACTTCATATATTTCTTTTCTACATGATGTTAAACTGTATGGGTTTAACAAACTACATGGGTCTTTATTCCTTTTATAAACATGATACTTAGGATGTCTCATAATGGATCAATCCCATCCTCAAAATATTAATCTCCTCCTTGTATGATAACAAATTATGAAGCAATGGGTTGTATGGATTCAATATATAAGATCCAACCCATTAAGGGGAAATGGATAAAGAACCTCAAACATATACATATGGAATCATTAATATAATACCATTCACATATAGAGGGATTCAAAACTTGATCATTTTATTAGGGTAATTGATTTAATATCAATATTAGAAAGATATTAATGAACATATCTTAAATATATAAGATAATCCCAAAGTAGGAAACAATTCCCCTCAAAAGGGTGTGATGATACCGACGTCCCATCCTCTTGACCAATGTGAGTTCCTAAGTTCCATTGGGTCTGAAACCCCAACTAACCACCTACCTTTTGAAAATAGGCATGTGCCCAGTTGTGGATGTGGGAACCATTGGGGGTTTCCATTAAGGAAAATAATGGTGAAACCGATGTGAATGATTGTGAAAAACATTGAACCCTCCCATAATCAATCATTGGGATGAACCTAATGTACCTCAGTTGTATCTTTCCTGACGAAATAATACCCTTCCTGGGACAAAAATGAAGGAAGAGGGATAATGAACCTCAATTAGTTCCTTTAGTAGGTCTTGGGTTGGTGACTAGAAATTAGGGTATAATAATCTCACTTATGGAAGGCATTACCCTTAAAGATTATGGAGGATCGAGAGATAGGATTTCAACCATCAAGAAACTCCATGAAATAATATAAAAAAAGAAACCAAAACCATCCCACAATTTAAGTGAAAAGTAAACAAATACAAAGAGTCTACAAATAATTACCAAAAAGAAAATCCTAAGACAGTTCCATTAAAAAAC
Source organism: Viscum album (assembly GCA_963277665.1). Classification (NCBI taxonomy): domain Eukaryota; kingdom Viridiplantae; phylum Streptophyta; class Magnoliopsida; order Santalales; family Viscaceae; genus Viscum; species Viscum album. The sequence goes on along the minus strand of OY728143.1, from coordinate 1,661,910,793 downwards.
CCCAAAGTCCAAGCTAGTAATGTCTAGAACGATCTACGTAGTCATTCTTGAAACCTGAAAAATAGTCTGTATATATGTGGAGTGAGCATAACAAGTATATTCAGTAGGATCATAACCAAATTATCTTTTGAACATGTGAAGATATCATACTAATTCACCCATGAGAAAACAACAGAACCAAAAACAACTAAGCTAGAAAACTAACCAATCCCATCCTCACTATGACATGCTTACCTAATAATGTACCCAAGTATAATAAATAATAAGAATCATATTTATAAAAGGGTAAATCACACCACTTTACCATTTATTTTCCACTCTCACACCCCAAATTCACATGTCATGGTACTTTTATATTTTCCTTATAGTCCTACTCAGAGACATATTGGAAATTGAATCATGCTAAGTACCCAGCGTGCAACTGGCCATCACATCCCGCCTAAAGACACATGGTCCACCACATCACATATCAACCATTTCCATAACCATAATAGTAGAGTATCGTGAACATTAAGGACATCAATATTTTTCCCTCCTCCTACCATGCACAACCCCCACCACTAGTTCACTTTTTAATTTCGGCCATTACAACTCATGTATAAGAACCTTTACTTGAAGAGTGAGTAGGGAAGAGGGTATAGCCATCCATCCATCCTCACCATCCAGGATGTTGGAAAAAACACCCCAAAAATCTTTTTTTTGTGTTAGTACATAGTGATATACTTGGGTGGGGTGTGTATAAAAATCACAATGAAAATAGTGTGTGTGTGTGTGTATATATATATTACAAACACAATCCCAACCTATGGGTTCATAATAGGGATACCATCCAAACTCACCACACCTCAAAAAGCCTTACAACATCCACCACTTTCACCACCACATATAAATAAATAAAACTACATAATAAATCCACAAAAAATACACATTTCATATTTATTTTCAAGTTAATCCAATTCCATGATTTACCAGTTTCCAAAAAAATTAATTTATCTAGCCCATTCATTTAATATTTAACAACAACACCTTAAGCCACACTTCCTATTTCAATTTAATCATTCATTAATAATCCCAAAACATTATCAAATTAGTCCCATTATGCATTCTATTTCCATCATTAACATTTAATTCCATTACTACTAGGAAAATAGCACAACACATCTCCATCACAAATAACCCACCTTATAATTCTAACAATCCATACATTACCACCAATACACACCACAATAACTTCCTTATCACAAAAACCAAAAATCACAACCACATATCATCACACAACCACATAACAAAACCACCTTTCATTTCAGTTAATCAAAATAAATTTCATCACATTCACATATTTACTTTTAGGGGAATTTTTACAAAATAAAAGATTCAATGGGAAACAAAATTATTATCCATATATAAGTGATTATAAATTTAATTAAAGGTGATATAAAAAAATCATACAATAATGGTTCTAAAACCATATCAATTATAACACAAAAAAGGCTACCAATATCCATTATTTTTAGCAAAGACATCAAGAATTTATAACACAAATAATATCACAATAATAAAAACATTTGTTTCATTTCCCATCCCCTTAAATTTAAATTAAACCAATTAATTATATTTATTAGGCTGATGCATACTACCTACCCAAATTAAAACAAAAGAATGATCTCTCCCACATGTACAACTAAAAGAAAAATGAAGGATACCCTACCTGGATGAAAGAAACTTCACACAATTTGCTTCACCAAAATAGGGGCTATGCATATAGGATGGAGTAACCATTTTAAGAACTTGGACCAATAAGTAGTAGGGTTACAAAACTCCAAGGGAAAGTCTCTAGAACCTCCCATATCATGACAATCTAAATTGAAAAGAAAAAATTAAAGATATTATTTTTAGAATTAATGATATGAAACCATTAAGATTTTAAATCATAGATAAGACTTTAATTAACCATTAATAAAGATGTCATTAAATTACATGTAGAATAACTCATTAATATCTTAGGTCATCAAGGAAAATCAAGGATATAATTATCCTCCTTGAAATGGTCTTTAAATACCCTTAATTAAATCTTCAATACTGAATTTATGATAAAAAGTATTTTTCATGACTTTTATGGTTATTCTATAGAAAAATTTAAATTTATTTATTTTGGCTAAGTCCTAAATTGATAGCAACAACTAACCCACTGTATCAAGAAACAAGCAACCGCATGAAGAAAACAAGTGAAAATGTAAACCAACCACACAACCATCCAACCTACCACATGGATAAACATATAAATGCATAAAGAAAACAAGTGACCATTCTAAATGAACACATGAAAAACCAACCTATTTCATAAAAAAACTGACTACATGAAGAAAATAAGTGACCATTCCAACTGAATTCATAACCAACCAATCTACCGCATGAACAAACAACTGACTGCATGAAGGAAACAAGTTACCATTCCAACCTTCTATATGACCAACCGACCTACCACATGAACAACTAAGTGAATGAATGAAGGAAATTTATATCCCATAGTCAATCAAGTGACCATGAGAATAAACTTAGAAAAAAAAGAGGAAAAATAATCCAAACACCCTATTGAATCCAAAAGTCTTAGAAATCACAAAGGAAATAATTTTATAAATCTAGTACCTTATATAAGATACCTTTTAGATATTCCTTATCCCTAAGAATTTAAAAATGAACCCGAAAAGAAAGGGATATGTTTTAGAAATCCACCATGTGAGATACCTCTCAAAGATCTCATTACACCCTAAACACTACCACACTATTTCACGCCATCCAAAATATCCCACTATTCTATATAACCACTCATAAAAACTTTTCAACCTCTGTAAAACCCAAGTCAATAACCACCACAACCATCACATAACACTTCCCTAAGAACATTTATCAAGGAATCCCACCACCAATATCAAGAAATTTTCCTATTTGGGTGGAATTTAATCAACCATATGATTTTAAAACATATCATAAACATAACATGTCTTGATTAGGAATGGGTTTTCTCCTCTTTCTATACTTGAAGTTATAACACACATCACCAGTAAGGGAAAAATAAATCACATTTCATAAAATCAGTAAGGTTAAAACATCACATCATCAAAGAAAGAAAATAAGAAAAAACCCAAAACTACTCCATGTAATAGGCACACATCCATGTATCACATTCAGAGTAAGATACTATAAGAAAAAATTCCTCCACAACACATGAACCAAAGGAATGGTCCATCCACACAACACCTTCTCCCAATGATCCTGAATCTTTATTAGCCACTCCACGGAAATTGTGACATCCTCAATACCCAAATATTCCTAGTCAATGACATGGGATTCATTGTGAAGATACTAAATAAGATGATATATATAGAATATGTCATGGATACTTTCCTGTCATGGTGGAAGATCCAATTGATAATCCACCTCACCAGTGTTCTCCAACACCTAAAAGGGCCCAAAAAATTGGGGTAAGAGATTACTTTCTCAACCAAACCTCTACTTACCATGATGAGGAGGAACCTTCAGGAACATTTGGTCTCTCACTAAAAACTTAAAGGGACTCCTCCTATGATCTAAATAATACTTATAGTGGTCCTTCACCACTTTCATCCTCTCATGAACAACATAAAACTTCTCTTTCATGCTCTATACCACATCAAAACTATGAACTGATTACTCTCCTACCTCATCCCAACACAAAAGAGAAAGAAAAAACCTCCTTTACAAATCCTAAAATGGGTCTATGTCGATGGATGAGTGGTAGATGTTGTTATAAGAAAAATCAACCAAGTTCAAGTGATTTTACCAATATCTACTTAATTATAAGATATAGTATTCTAATATATCCTCCAGTGTTGGATAGTATGCTCTATCGTCCATCCATATGAGGGTGGAAAGTAGTGTTGAGGCATAACTATATACCAAACACATGATGAAATACAATCCAGAATGATGATGTAAAATGACCATCCTGATCTGAGGAAATAGACCTCAAAACTCCTTGTATCTTAATAACCTCATCCAAATACCTCCTTGTTAAGACATCCATGATGCCTGACTCCTTGATCGTTAGGAAGTGGAAAAACTTCATCAATAGTTCCAAAATTACTGAGATAACATCACATCCTTTCTAATCTTAGGGTAGTACCATGAAAAATTTCATCAATATGTCACCCCACTTCCACTCAGTAATATCCAATGGTTTCAACAAACTTCAAATAACATTATGTTATGAATTTACCCACTAGAAATCTAGACATCGAGCTATGAAATCTACCATCACCCATTTTATCCTGGACTACCAAAAATAAATCCTCAATCCATAATGCTTCTTAGATACTTCTAGGTGTACCTCCAAATGTGAGTTATAAAACTCACAAAGTAATACCTTAGGAATTTACATTATAATTAAAAAATTATTTTGAAGCATAATTTGATTGTAAAAATCCTCTAACCATCCCTTTGGAGCATCACCATGGCTAACACAACCCCACACCACCACCACCTATAAGTCTCCCCACCAAGACTCTTTAAACTTATACATCATTGAAGACTGGACTGTTATCTAAAATAATCAACCACCAACATCAACCACCATTTCATCTAAGTAAAGGGATTCCAAATCCTCCATCTCCCTCCAAGCATCCTCATACTCTTAAACAACATCCTTCCATGACATCTTAGTCATCATGTTATCCATGAAATTAAACTCTTCTAAGGTATAAGAGATCTCAAAGTAATATTCTTGGAGAAACTCTATCAACAACAATAATAACTTCATTTATTAATAATATTGAAAAAGACACAAGAGAAGAAAAGAACAACAAGAAAGAGAATAAGAGAAGGGAATCAGGGGGGTCTAAAATAATGCAATACAAGTGTGTCATTTCAAATAAGTAAAATACATTTTTAGGTAAGGATGACCATAGTATAAAAAACCATATGAGGATTGTCTATATTTTCCCATGCCGCCAGAAAATATTCCACTTTATTACCTTCATGCTAAGTGTGATCCATGCTTATGCCATTATCGATATAGTTTTTACACCTAAAAATGAGGTACTCAATAAACTAGGGGCATCAAATTTACCTTTTATAGCATTTTAGATTACTGAGGAATTTGTTTCAATTACCGAAAGAAAAATGTTGTGTCGTATGAAAACTTCTATACCATTAATCAAGTCTTTGTCTTATTTCATAATAGAGTTACCATTTCCATAAACTCTATTGAAATACTACTAAACTTCACTGTCATGACCTCGGATAACAGCTCCCCATCACATGATGCCCAACCAACATTGTTTCGCACGGATTTCGGGGATGACCTCCTGGACGGGAGATTCAAACGTTCCGATCGGTTTCTAGCGGGTTTGTTCGTAGAACCGGAAACATCCAATGATTCCACATTCGTTTGGACCCACTTTCCAAAGGTAGGCACTCATTAGCTTGTGGACTGATGAGGCTTAGGAATTTGCATTGGTCGAGAGGATGGGAGGTCGGACTCATCACACCTTTTTTAGGGGAATTATTGTCTACTCCGGGACTCTCTTTATAGATTTAAGTTATGTTCGTGAATCCTTATTACATTACCAAGTATAAAATGTGCTTTCCTTTAGTTTTAACAATCAATGATTAAATATGCAAGAAATTTAGAGAATCTTTTATATGTATTTGAGGTTCTTCATCAATAGAGAATCATCTATATCTGTTTAGAGATTCTTGGTCAATGGTATCCTTCAAAACATTTATATAAAAGTCTCTTGGTCATTATGATGACCAGGCTGGTTTTAAAGCCACTCAGTGGGGCACTTGAAGTTTATCGTCATTCAGAAGGACAGGGATTATTTCAAAGTTGGGATCGAACCCATAAATGGGCTACCTACGTATCCTTTGTTTTGGAAAAGGAATCAGAACCCACGTAGTTCGAGTGATGGAGTATTATGTTTATGATTGATGGCTCAAAGAAGAATGTCATAATTACTTTTACACTCTAAGCTCACATGAGTCATGATCGGTGTGAGAAACAAGAGGTATTGGTAAAAATTAGACAATTGTGCCATGAAAGATGCAATCATAAGAAATTGTTTGGGGCTTAGGTATGTATGACTGCCCAGATAGATGAAGGTTTAGGATTCACTTTTAGGGAGAAAATCCAGGAACAGGGTTCATAAAGGTATATGTGCTTTATGGAGATTTGAATACTCTAATCTTGGGGCTTACTCCTAAGGAGGATTCCCAAGTTAGGAGGGGACTTATGATTGGGTTTTACTCCTGAAAAGGAAACCTAAATCAAGGGTAAATTAGGACTGGTTAAGAGAAATTTTAAGGGGGTTTGGGGTTTACTCCTAAAAAGGAAACCCAAGATTATGACTGGGACTTACTCATAAAAAAGGAGGCCCAGGTTATGACTGAGTCTTATTCCTAAAAGGGAGACCCAGGTTAGGGGACTTGGGGCTTACTCCTGAGGAGGATGCCCAAGATTATGACTGGGACTTCCTCCTAAAAAAGGAGGCCCAGGTTATGACTGAGTCTTATTCCTAAAAGGGAGACCCAGGTTAAGGGACTTGGGGCTTACTCCTGAATAGGATGCCCAATTTAAAGGATTATGATTGGGGCTTACTCCTGAGGAGGATGCCCAAGTTAAAGGAATTAAGGTTTGGGGCTTACTCCTGAGTAGGATGCCCAAGTTTGGGAACTTTAAGAATTTGGGGCTTACTCCTAAAGAAGGATGCCCAAGTTTAAAGGATTATGATTGGGGCTTACTCCTGAGGAGGATGCCCAAGTTAAAGGATTATGATTGGGGCTTACTCCTGAGGAGGATGCCCAAGTTAAAGGATTATGATTGGGGCTTACTCCTGAGGAGGATGCCCAAGTTAAAGGATTATGATTGGGGCTTACTCCTGAGGAGGATGCCCAAGTTAAAGGATTATGATTGGGGCTTACTCCTGAGGAGGATGCCCAAGTTAAAGGATTATGATTGGGGCTTACTCCTGAGGAGGATGCCCAAGTTAAAAGATTATGATTGGGGCTTACTCCTGAGGAGGATGCCCAAGTTAAAGGATTATGATTGGGGCTTACTCCTGAGGAGGATGCCCAAGTTAAAGGATTATGATTGGGGCTTACTCCTGAGGAGGATGCCCAAGTTAAAGGATTATGATTGGGGCTTACTCCTGAGGAGGATGCCCAAGTTAAGGATTCTCTCATCTTAAAGGATGAGGTTGAATGAATGAACTCTCTATATTTAGTGACATAAGGATATTTAAATCACTAGGTTTTGAGAGATATTCCACAGAATTCCTTTCAGATAAGGAAGTCAAATCAAGAAATCATGCCATAAATGGCTTTGAAGAGTGTCTTGAAGACTGAATCTTGAAAAGGAAAGGTGTAATGGCTTAAGAGGGGTAAAATGGGCAAGATGGGCACCCAAAAAGGTAGGGGCGTGCAAGTCTTGAAAGGCGCGCAAGTCTTCCGTGGGCGCGCAAGTTTTGGTCGCGCAGGTATACCTGCGCGACACATGGTGTACTTGCACGATTTTCAACCAGCATTGAAATATTTGAGCGACTCTTTTTTAAACCCTTTAAAATCCTCTTGAGGTTCTTCCAGAAAAGGGACGCGCAAGTTATATTGAAGGAAATAAATCGGCGCGCAAGTGTTTGATAAGTTTCAGCACTTAGGCCTTCCTTCTTCTCTTTAGATCTTCCGTTCTAGGTAAGAAATTACCTTAGAAGTGTTCCGGAAGCTTTGAGAAGAGACTTGGGCGTCGGGAGCTTCAATCCGAGTTTCTGGAAAAAGATCATCTCCGTATGGGGGCCCACAGGGTCTATTTATAGGCAGGAGAAGACCCCGGGCGGTTACCAGGCGGTTATCACTTAGGTCGCGCAAGTCATTTGCACCACCATAAGGCGTCGCGCAAGTAGACTTGCACGACCACTAGGTAGCGCGAAATTACTTTCACAACCACTAGACAGCGCGCAAGTGTACTTGCGTGACCATGAGGGAACTTGCGCGGCCTATGGGCAATGTTCTCCTTGTTCATCCCTTTGTCGATTTTTGATGTTTCTTCAAAGGATGAATCACATTGGACTCAGATATTCCCCTTTTCCGATTTTTAGATTTTGTGACGAAAGGAGCGTCAACAAAAGTCCCCCCTCAGAGTTGGATCCGGAGAGAAATGAGGATTTGACTCTGAGGAAATTGAATCCATCCAAAGGAAAAGGGGGCGCGCAAGACTTTAGGGCACAGAGGGCAGTGCGCAAGTGTGCTGGAACTTGACTTTTATTCAGAGTTCCTTTGTCTTTTGTGGTCAGTTTAAAGTCATGCATGCCGGACATAAAGGGGCTAATGTTTAAGGTCGAAATAGATTTGACCAAAATGGATTAAAATTGACACAATTCCTTGAAAGTTCATCTGAAAACATACTACCATACTCAAGTATGAGGGAAAATATGTAAACTATGGCTTAAGAATATTTGAATCTGAGGAATGATATGAAAAAGATCTAAAAGGCATTAGAAGAAGTAGTTTCCAAGAATGAAGTTACTATTATTTAACAAAACCCGTTAGGGGGTTGAAATATGCAGGGCCACCTATGGGCATTGGCTGCATGGTCAAATAAATAGCATCTTTTGGCTGACAAGTCTGTTATGTGGACTGTTTATGCAAGGCCACCTATGGGCACGTACTGCATAGTCAGGCAAAAGAATTCCCAGAAATTTACTTTCCTAGTGTTAAAAGCCAGTGAAAGTTTATGGAGATTCAAATTTTCTAAAGTATAGAGTTTGTTGTATGGAAAGAGGTACTTGAATATGGAGAAGATATTTCCGAACAAGAATATCGAAGAACTGGATGAATATCACTCCTACGAAGGTCTGACCCAAACGTAGGGAAGAAGAATAAACCATAGACTTGAATACTTTCAGATCATGAAAAAGGATATGGGACAAATATGTTAAGGATGTCTATTTTTGGCGGATCCCTACATACTGTCGTTTAAGACAAATAAGGACAAAAGAGGCATTCCTCCCAAGAATGAAGTTACCATTATTTAACAAACCCGTTAGGGGGTTGAAATATGCAGGGCCACCTAAGGGCATTGGCTGCATGGTCAAATAAATAGCATCTTTTGGCTGACAAGTCTGTTATGTGGACTGTTTATGCAAGGCCACCTATGGGCACGTGTTGTATAGTCAGGCAAAAAGAATTCTCAGAAGTTTGACATTTTTGTGACTAGAAGTCATGAAAAGGGTTATGAAGATCTGAAAATATTTTAAGGTTAGGATTATAACACATAAAGATGGGTATTGTCCAATGTATATAGAGATACATAGGTCAATGAAAACCATAATCATGTTGTGGCTGGGTCCTGAATTGAAATTTTGGACTTCACTACGTATCTCATAAGAATGAGAATCAAGCCATACGTAGTTCTTGAAATGCAGTTTAACGTCGTGCAGGACGAAAGTATGAGTGATCTTAGTTTAGGGTCATAGAATTCGGACCATAATAATGAATACACAGTGTGTGTTTTCATGAGGACTTTTCAGCCAAGGGACTGGAAGTGAAATTTGGGGTTAGGCCCAAAAGACTTGGGACTGGATTCGAGGGATACTCGAATGTTCCTACGTATCCCATAAGGATGGGAATCAAGTCCACGTAGTTCTAGGACTACCCTTTGTACAAATTTGGTTCGTACATGTGAAGGGTGAAAGGGGACTTTAGTGCAATGATGGTTTAACCTAAGATAAAAAGTTTAGGCATTACCATGTATTCATGTAGTCTTTTGAAAATGAAAACCATGATTGAAAAATCAATGTCAATAATAGTTCCTTCTCAAATGAGGAAATCAAAGAAAATTGTAGTTTATTGTCGTATCGGACAAAAGTGTTGTATAGTTTAACGTCATATAACAAGGACGAAAGTGAATCAATGTAAAGATATTGATTCCAGGGGCGGTTTCACGAATCAACATCATATGAGGTGGTGGTGAACCGATGTGAAGAGATTGTTTTTGGGCTTGAACCCTGGGAGGTTGCCTACATACCCAGCCTGGAGGGAAAGGATCAAAGTCCGTGTAGTTCAATTAAAGAATGAATTAATGATCAAGTTGTTCTTGTGGACAATGATCTAAATAAAAAATGTTGTTGGGACTTATACATGGTTAGTGGCCCAAAGGGAGTGTTATGGTTGATGTTCGCTCTAAGCTCACGTGAGTCATACTCGGTGTGAGAAACAAGTGGTAATAACAACCTTAACAATGCACAGTTTAATGTCATGTAGGACATAAAAAAGGGACTATGCAGTTTAAAGTCTTGCAGTTAGGACTATTGGTGCTGCACAGTTTAGTGTCATGTAGCAGGGACAAAATAACAGTTTAATGTCATGTAGGACATATCAAGGACTTTCTGTATAGTTTAGCGTCATGTAGTTAGGACGATGGGGACAATACAGTTTAACGTCATATTGGACGAAAGGGGAACTGTGCAGTTTAATGTCATGCAGTAAGGACAAAAGAGTGTACCATTTTAACGTCATGTCAGACGAAAGTGCGAATAGTTTAAGGTCATATGCATGGACCGTGAATGGTGCAGTTTAATGTCATACTGGACTTTTGAGATTATATAGTTTAACGTCTTTCCGGACGTGAGGGACTTTTATACAGTTTAGCGTCATGTAGTTAGGAAGTCACAGTTTAACGTCTTGCTGGACATAAAGGATTTGCAAATAGTTTATGGTCATATACATGGACCAGGGATGATGCAGTTTAAGGTCATGTTGGACGGTTTAGGGAACTTTTTCACAGTTTAATGTCGTGTGGGACGAAGTTGCAGTTTAAAGTCATACTGGACCATTTCTGTATAGTTTAACATCATATAGCAAGGACGAACTGGTGCTGTACAGTTTAAAGTCATGTATCTAGGACTAAGGTGAACCAATATGAGGATATCAGTTCTGGGGACTTTTTACAGTTTAACGTCATGCTGGATGATGAAAGTGCCACACAGTTTAATGTCATGTTGCTAGGACACAATATAGTTTAATGTCATCTCGGACAAAATATAGGAACTTCTGTACAGTTTAACGTCATGTAGATAGGACATAATACAGTTTAGTGTCATGTAGGACAATATATGAACCAATATAGTTTAATGTCATCTCGGACAAAATATAGGAACTTCTGTACAGTTTAACGTCATGTAGATAGGACATAATACAGTTTAGTGTCATGTAGGACATAATATAGGGACTATGCAGTTTAAAGTCTTGCAGTTAGGACTATTGGTGCTGCACAGTTTAGTGTCATGTAGCAGGGACAATACCATGAACCAATGTGATTGTTTTTGGATCTGGGAACAATATTTTGTGTTTATACAAAATACTTCTTCAGAAATCTGGCATTAGTTGGAGTCGTGATGTGTTCTCCATCCATTGAGATTACAGAATATGCTCCATTGGAGTAGACCTTATGTATTGAATAAGGTCCTTCCCATTTTGGTTCAAGCTTGGGAGGCTTCTTTCCTGGTATCATTGGTGCTCTGAGAACCAATACTAATTCTCCCTGAATGAATGAACGAAGACGAACTTTTTTGTTAAAAGCTCGTGCTATTCGATTATGATAGATTTCCAAGTGGTGCAAAGTGCACAATCTTTTCTCATCTAACTGTTCCAATTCATTCAACCGCTCTTGGGATTGCTCATCTGTAGATAACTGATCACAAATGGCTATTCTGAGTGAGGGCAATTGAACTTCAATTGGCAAGACTTCTTCTGTTCCATATACCAATGAATATGGAGTTGACCGCGTTGCATTGCGAGTGGTAGTCCGATAAGCCCATAAAGCATGAAAGAGTTTATCAGGCCATGACTTCTTATCTTTATCCACCATCTTTTGCAGTATATTTGAAAGAGTCTTGTTGAAGGCTTCTATCTGGCCATTAGCCTCCGCATGATATCGAGATGAATGGTTGGACTTAATGTTGTATTCTTGATACAATTTCTTTACCTCAGAAGAATAGAAGTTGGTGCCGTTGTCCGTCAATATGGTATGAGGGACACCAAATCTAGTAATGATGTTAGACTTGATGAAGCTAACAATGAATTTAGAACTGAATTCTTTGAGAGGTACTGCCTCTTCCCATTTGGAAAAGAAATCAGTAGCAGTAAGAATGTACTTAAACTGCTTGGCCGTAGCTGAAGGGTAAGGTCCCACCACATCCATTCCCCATGTGGAAAATGGCCATGAGTATTTAGCTGTATGAAGCAACTCTGGAGGTTTATGAATGAAATTGGCATATACTTGTCATGAATGACACTTCTTTGTGAAATTAACACAATCTTGTATCATTGAAGGCCAAAAGTATCCAAGCCTTCAAATTTGATCAGACAGTCTATGTCCAGACTGGTGGGCACCACATACTCCTGCATGCACTTCTTTTATGACAGCCATTGTCTCTTCACCATCAATACATCTGAAAAGAACTCCATCAAAACCACGTTTGTAAAGAATTTTCTCGAGGTGGTTTGGGCTATCATAAAGAGTAAAATTGACCACACGTCGCCGAATTTGTTCTTTCTCGGCTCTATCAGGTGGAAGTGTTCCATTTTGAAGTTATTCCCTGATAGGTGACATCCATCCTGTAGTATGACCATATGGTTCAGGAATGGGACTAATTTCATTAATTTCCTCTGTTCTGACTTGAACATAAGGTGAAATTGCACGACGGTGGGCAATACAGATGGTTGTCTCGTCCCGATTTGGATCTGCTAAAGCTGTGGCTATATTAGCCAGTGCATCATCTTGAGCATTTTGTGATCTTGGGACATAAGAAAATGTCGGTTCTGAAGGGAATTATGACATTAACTCTCTGACGTAATCATACAAAGGGATTAATTCTTCTTTTCTGATGGCATAATCCCCATTGACTTGTTTGATTACCAGGTCTGAATCACCTTTCACCTTTAAGTGATTCACTTGTGCTTGAAGCGCTAATTCCAAGCCTGTAATGAGAGATTGGTATTCAGCTTCATTATTGGTACCACCTTCCCACAACAAAAAGGAATAAGGTAACACTGCCTTATCCGGAGAAATGAGCACAATTCCTAAACCAACTTTGTTGAATTTAGGATTTTCCATTTTCTTCCCTGTTGGACTTCTAGAAGCACCATCAAAATACATTTCCCATGTTTGAGGACTCTCTTGAATAGAGAAAACTTCCTCATCAGGGAGTTCGATATCTGAATACGTGTCTTCCACTGAAGGATGTTCAGCCAGGAAATCAGCCAGAGCTTGGCCCTTAATTGCCTTTTGAGACACATACTGAATGTCGAACTGCTGTAGAATAACTGCCCACCTTGCCAGACGTCCTGTAAGCATTGGACGACTAAGGATGAATTTGAGAGGATTATTACGAGATACCAATTGGACCTCATGATGTTGCAAGTAGTGTCTCAGTTTCTGAACTGCAAAGATTAATGCTAGGAAGCACTTTTCAATACTTGAATACCGGGTTTCTGCTTCAAGCATAGTTCTACTGAGATAGTAGAGACTATTTTCATTCCCAGTATCATTCTTTTGAGCAAGAAAGGCACCCAATGATCGCTCTAAAGCTGTCACATAGAGGATAAGAGGTCTACCCTCAACAGGTGGAATGAGTACTGGTGGACTCAAGAGGTATTTCTTGAGAACATCAAATGCTTCTTGACATTCTTCCGTCCACTGGTAAGTGAATCCTTTCTTCAATAATTTGGTAAAGGGTAAACTTTTGTCTGCCAAATTGGCGATGAAACGCCGAATATAGGAAAAGTGTCCTTGAAGTCCTCTTAATTCTTTCAAATTCTGAGGAGGTGACATACCAAGGATTGATTTGGTCTTCTCAGGATCGACTTCAATACCACGATGGCGTACAACAAAGCCGAGAAATTTTCCTGAGGTTACCCCAAAAGCACATTTTAAGGGGTTTATCTTCAAATTATGTTGTCGAAGCTTGTGGAATATGACTTTCAAATCAGCCAAGTGATTAGAATGTTGTTTGGATTTAACCACCAAATCATCTACATAGCATTCAACAAACTTCCCTAAAAGAGGTTTGAAGATACGATGCATGGCGCGTTGATATGTTGCACCTGCATTCTTTAAACCAAAGGGCATCACCCGGTAACAAAACACACCTTGAGGATCTCTGAAGGCTGTATATTCCTCATCTTCTGGGGCCATTCGGATCTGATTATATCCAGAATATCCATCCATGAAAGAAAGTACTTCATAGACAGTCGTCGCATCAATTAAGAGTTCTATAATCAGAACTGGGAAATCATCTTTAGGACAATACCGATTAAGATCTCTGAAATCGATGCAAACCCTAATTTGTCCGTTCTTATTCTTTACAGGGACAATATTAGCCAACCACTTGGTATATTGAACTTCTCTGATGACGTTAGCTTTGATAAGCTTATCCACTTCAGCCTCAATTTTGGAAGCATAGGTTGGGTGTGTTCTTCTCGCGGCTTTCTTGAATCCTCGATGTTCTTTTGGCAAACCCAAATGATGGGTGGAAACATCAGGATCAAGGCCAGGCATCTCTGTATAATTCTAGGAAAAAATATCTTTATTTTGCTTTAGAAAAGAAATATACATCTCTTTCTCTTCAAGGGTCATGGCCGCACTAATTAAAGTGGGGCGTGGATCTTTCTCTGTACCCAGATTTACTTCTCTGAGTTCATCCACAGTGGTAGAGATACCCTCTTCAAATGTTGTAGGAGCATCTCTAAGATCTTCCTCTTCCTCTTCATCATGTGTTATTTCTTCCGTTTCTACTTGCAAAGTAGATGAAAAAACGAAATTCTCATGATCATAAGAGATGCCAAAATTTTCACATTTTGAAGAAGAAGCTTCCATTTCTGACCCTATTGATGATAAAGGGTCTTCTTTGGGAAATAAAGAGGAGATTATGGATCGAGAATCGACATCATTATTCACCTCTGGTGTTGCTATAACTTCTTCTGGCCTGATTAGTGAAGTATAGACTTGTTGGACTTCAACAGATGAAATGAAAACATCACCACTTATGCTTTCATCACTGCTTGGTAGGTTACCAATTTCTCCCATGTTGTCTGGCTCGATCGCCGTAATTGAAATTATGGATCTTTCCATAAGAGTATTTTGATTTGGGCCTATTTTTTCAATTTTACTGATAGGTAATACATAATCTGTACTCACATGTGAAAATGGATTTATTGGAATTTTCTCCAAACCATATGGAGCATTAACTTTGGTAATTTCCTTCATTGTAGATTTTTCTCTTCCCTTCATGTGATAAAATTCCGCCTCAATGTATTGAGACTCACATGTCTTGAATGGGGCCTTATCACCATACAATGTTCCAACTTGACCATCGAAACAGTATTTGAGACATTGATGGTATGATGAAGGAATAGTTGCATGCTAATGTAGCCAGGGTCTTCCAAGCAAGATATTGAAAGCTGAGTCCTGATCAACAATCATGAAATCCGAATTGGAAACAAGATCTCCAAACTGAGTTCTGAGTGTAACTTCTCCCAGTAGTTCTTGTTCATTTTTATCATATCATTGAAACATCATGGTAGAAGGAGATAAATCAGATTCCATGAGGCCCAATCGACGAAGTGTACGAATGGGCATGAGGTTGACTCCTGAACCATTGTCAATGAAAGCTCTTCGAACATCTATACCATTGACTTTTCCAGATAAGTACAAAGGTTTTATGTGCCCATGCACAACATCATCTTCATCTTTATCAGTAAAAGATATCACTGCATGGCATTCTGCAGGATTATTCTCTATGTGATATATTTCAGCTGTAGCAATTTCAGCTTCAAACTCCTGAGGACTTGACAAAGCTTCGATGAGTGCTTCCCGAAGATCTTTTGACAGATTCAAAGCATCCAAAATTGATAACTTGGCTGGTACTTGGGCCAAGTGTTTCAATATATCATACTTTTGATCTAGTGGTCTGCGTTTCCCAATAGGAATATGCGGTTTAGCAGGTACCTTGGAAGCAGATGCTTTGGAAGCTGATGCATCTTGTATTGAAGTTGGCAACATCCTTGGTTTTGGAAGATTAGACTGATTAGATCCATTTACTTGCTGAGATAAAGAAGATGGAACCTTTAATTGGTATTCCAAAATAACTGTGCCAAAACTGAGTTGGCCATTGGCAGAAGAACTTGCTTGTTCTTTTTGAGCTCACTGAAGGGCTCTACCACGAGTTTCTGCTGCATATACAGTGCTAGCAGGGGTAAAATTAGAGTAGTGGCTTTGGAAAGATCCACGTCTTCCCCTATATCCTGAACCTCTAGAACCTCTTCGGATTCCCTTATTTGATATAGGGAATTCAGGCTCATCAAGACTGGAATATGAATCTGTTAATTGAATCATATTAACAGAACCAAAGATTAACTCTTCGTCTGATAAAGACTCTGCCTGGTTAGCCTGTTTAGGTTGTGCCGTTTGATGGGACGGTGCCCGTGGCTTTGAAGTAGATGGCATGAAATCTGCCAGAGTCAAAGACAATTTAGGCTTTGATACATACTCATCTTCTCCTGATTCCTCTTTCTTCTTTGAATTGCGCTGCCCTTTTGAGGATTTATCTTTTGATGGAGGCTTTACTGCAGCTTTTGTAGGAGACACAATTGGCTTCTTCAATTGTGTTCGCAAAATGGAATGGGTCCTATTGATTGCCTTTCTGACCATCCAATCATCATATTTTTTCGCAGTTTTGCTTTTGACTTCCTGCCACTCGCCTCCTTCCTCTGGATCTGTAGCGGTAATACACGCTACATGAGCTGAAGAACCCTTCAATTTGACTTGTCCCAAGTCGACCATCTTTTGCAGGAGGTCTTTAAAGACAAAACACTCCTGGATGGGATGCCCCAACATTTGATGAAAGGGACAATAATTGGTACGGTCTTCATCTCCTTCCTTGTTTGGCCTCTTTGGCACTGGTAATTGAACCAAATTATTTTCCAGAGCTGAAATGAAGTAACCAGGAACTTGCTCACTTCAGAAAGAGTAAGTTTTACTCTTCATATCCTAAAATTGTTTTCGTCGTTGATCTTTTTGATCATTTGGACGAAACATCCTTTGTTGTTGGCGTTCAGGAGGTGGAGCCCTTCGAGAAGATGAAGGTTTTGAAGTAGAAATAGGTACAGGTGCTTGTTTAAGCATAATTGTAGCAGTTTCTACTTTACCCATTCTTCTTCCTGGAGCTGATGGAATTACACGAGATTTATCCTTAGCCTGTATAAGGGAATCTTCAATCTGTTGAGCGATTGAAGTAAGGTCTCGAAACCCTCCTGTGTATTTCACAGGGATCAATGGCATGCGTAATTCGTCACGCAAATTTTCCACACAGATTGGAAACAATTCCTCCTGAGGGAGTGCTAAACTCAAGGAATACGTTAATCCCTTCCAACGAGCAATGAAATCAGAGACTCTTTCATTCTCCCTTTGCTTGCAGTTTGTAAGATCGAAAACTGTCGTTTTTGGCAAAGTTGAGCTAAACTAAAGAAGGAATTTTTGACGAAGATCCTCCCATCCGATGACTGACCGGGATTGCAAGCTTGTATACCAGACAAAAGCTGGTCCTTGAAAGGTTCGCATGAAGCATCTGAGTTTCACTGCTTCTTGCTGCTCTGGAGTTCCCATCATAGGATCACAAAAAGACACGTAATGCGTCAAATGTTGTTCAGGGTCACCTGATCCATTGAAAGTAGGGAAAACAGGGTTTCCAAAACTGGATGGAGGAGAAATTGAATCTACCCATTCAGGGCAAACTTTCTTTTTAGGTTGAACTTGCGCCCGTTTCCATTCCATAGTTTCTAACCGAGCTGTTAATGAGTCAATAGTAGTTATTAACTTTTGAGAAATGTCAGGTTGAACTTGGTTTTGGGTAGGTGCAATGAATGGAGCTTGGATAGACGTGGTGGTTGGTGCTGCAACTGATGGTAGTGCTGCCAACCGTTGTTGCATTTGACCCGTAGGATTAGACCTCTGAGGGTGTACTGATAAAGGAGGATATTCCTGATCCATCTTAGTAGTTACAACAAATTTCTTCGGCTGTCGGACTTCAGCATTCTTAAGAAGAAGACTACTCTGAAGTAGTTCTGTATTCAACCTTCTTAATTCTTTCATTTCTTCCTCCTGTTGTGCAAACCTTTGCTCTAATGAGAGCGATTGACCTCCTT
The DNA here is from genome assembly GCA_963277665.1 of Viscum album. Lineage (NCBI taxonomy): Eukaryota > Viridiplantae > Streptophyta > Magnoliopsida > Santalales > Viscaceae > Viscum > Viscum album. The sequence continues at coordinate 1,661,892,562 of OY728143.1, read as the reverse complement.
CAGAGGAAGGGTGAGAAGTAACCTGATTCTTTCCTTTCCCCTTATTGGATCCTTTTCGGAGAGGGGGAAGTGGGTTACTTGAAGGAATACCCAGATTTTGGGTAAGACTTTGATTACGTGTGCGCACACCTTCTTCATTTAGGTCTGTGTGCACAACTTCTTGAGCAGGAACCTCTTCGTCTGATCCCTCTGATTGAGCCTCATCTGGTGAATCAGCAGAAACGGCATTGATGACATTAATGGATGCATATTGCATGGAATCCTTTCTATCAGCATTTCTGTGATATTGTATTCTTCTATGTCCATGATGAGACATGGCATTCCGTTGACTTGATCCCTCAGGAACTTCTTGGAGAACCGTCACTTGGAGAGAATCTCCTGATAGCTTGGCTCTTCGTTCCTCTTGATGCTTATTCCCTAATCGAGAGAATACTGACTTTCTCTGAGGGAGGGATTGAGGATTTGAAAAAGTCCCCAGTCCGGTGGACTGGGGATGTTCCTGCTGCTTCCGCTCAACTCCCCGAATCCCATTTGTTGACTCTGAGGGTTGGGTTAGAGAAGTCCTCAGTCTGGCAAGCTGGGGTGTCTCTTGACATGCTATGTCTGAGAACTTCTTAAAATCTCTCTTGATCTTGCGAATCTTAGTTCGGAAATTAGCTGGATGCATTAACCTATATCCACTTTTATCACCTGGTTCAACAGACCGTTGGATGATTTCCGAAACTTTTGTCATTTGATGACATGTTTTCTCCAGACGAGAGGCTTGTGCAATATTCTCGCCTTCTTGATGTAGGAGAAATTCAACAACTTGTTCTCTATATACTTGATTTTGAGAGGAACTAGTTGAAGCCTGTTCTTGAGCAAGCTTTTGATTATGAACAAAGCCCATTGACTGTGGCTGGCCATGGGCAATAACATTGCATGAGACCATTTTCGGTGGGCTTTGCTGACCGGAAAGCACTGTGAAATGTAGTTCTCCATGAACACCCCATCCTATGATATGAACATCATATGGAGAATTGGCAATTAACTGACGCAATCTTCTTAGTGCGCCAAGGCATGAACGTTGAAGGGTTCTCTGTTGCTTTTCAGCCTTCGGATACCGAGAGACTGATAGAGATGCCAAATCAATCTGACGTTGTAACCCTTCTATTATCTTAAGATGATTTTCATATTCATCGTAAGATAATACCTTCTTCTTTAATTGACAAAGATTTTTCCATATGTTGAGACGAATATCATGGATTCCATCATCCGTCAACATCTTTGGAATGTCATACTGGGAGTCAGCCAAAGGCCAAAACATGACTGGTACTTCACCTTTTGCCAGTTTTTTCCTCATGTTCAGCATTTCCTCTTTATCATTAAATGAAGATTCTTCTACCTGTTTTGGCCAGAGTTGGTGTTTCCTTGTTGCTTCATCGGATTCAACAAGATTGGTAGAGAGATCACTATTCATGCTGGAAGATGAATGACCCAGGGATGGTTCGGAGAATAACCTGAACCCCAGGCTATCTTCTGATGGAGAAAGAGTTTCACCTGCCGATAGTAAAGCATCAGACATGATTGGTTTTACGTTTGCAATTGCCTCGAGATAGGAGGACTTTCTCGTCACTACATTGCCTTCTGAAGAATTTTCGAGACAACGTGAATCACTACTGCGGAGAGGACTTTCGCAGCGAAGTTCATCACCATGAGGAGGACCGTCATGATGGGTTACAGCAAAAGATGAAATCTCTTGCTCCTTGGTCTTCTGACCACACAGAGGGTTCCTGTGGCTCTCATCTGAAGAAGAAACTTCAAGATTGACCGAATTTTCATGAAGCAAGTCTTCATGAGGAAGTGTCTGTTGAAGACCTTCAGAATTAATGTTCCTGTTATTGGGAACTGAGAGAGTAGAATCTTGAATTCCGACAGATAAATGTCTGAGGGCTTCAAGAACTCCAGCATCAAGCAAGGCTTGGTTACAGATTGGCCTTTGATATCCTGACTGTGCTAGGCAGATCTTTTTCTTAGATGCCTTCTTACTCGCTTTAGAAACCACTTGATGACGAAAGTGATTGCTCTGAGCAGATGTATGTGCCTGATCAGGAAAGATGGTCAGGTTAGGCTGACGATCTCCACTCAAATCAGGTGTATGTGCCTGACTTGGTTGTCCGTATGATATGGGGGAGTATGCCACATAACCCTCTTGGATTGGAACAGATGTGTGTGTCTGTTCCGGAATGAATCGTTGATGTGTCACTCCATTGCTAGGGATAGATTTATGTGTCTGTCCCTGTGATGATGCTGAAGCTGTTATGATATCCTGGCAAGCATCCAGAATATGAGCAGGAATTTGCTTCTGCTCTTTCACCATTGACAAAATATGTTTGGTGACTTCAGCCACCGGAACGGGGATATACGTCCATTCTGGGCTTGGAGTAGGTGTATGTGCCTGCTCCTGTCCTCCTTTTCCTGTCAGTGAATCCTGACAGTACTCAAGTGTGGAGGCAGAGAGTTGAGTCTGCCTCCTTTTTGTCTTCGGGACTTTCCAACTGACTTCTCCGTACGCTACCAAGCGAGACTGTTGGTAGGCTTGATTAGTATTAGCAGGTGTATATGCCTGCTGATTACACTTCGCCAAACATGGTTGACAAGATTCCTCATATGTAGTCAGACGAGCCTGTTGACTAACTGGTGATGTATAAGCAGGTGTATGTTCCTGCCTATGGTACTCCGCCGGAATTTCCTGGCGGGATCGGCTTGATGCTGCCAGACAAGTCTGCTGGACAGCGGAATTAAAACGGGCAGGTGATTGTGCCTGCTCGTTATTTTCCACCAAGTTAGGTTGGTGGACTTCTCCGGAGATGGCAGGGATGACAACCTGCCTATTGTTAACCGGATTCCGTCTCTGGCGGTTCATCTTGCCTGCTCGGGTTCGAGGCACCTGAGCTGAATGCCTGGAGTCGGTACCCTCATCATGTTGAGGGTGCACTACCGCACGAGTCTGGCGGCGATTGTTGATGGGAGCCCTTGAGAAGGACTCCTTTCTTTTTGAATTAAGGTCCTGTGGGACCTGCTCATTCACTTCCTCAGAGTAAGGGAGTGAATGGAAATTTCGTTCCGGGGATAACGACCCGAAACGATTGGAGACGGTAGTCAGCACCGCCTTCTTCTTGATCGCTGGCCGCCGTTGTCCGGATGACCAGGTAGAGTTGTTAACTTGGAGGGCTTGACGAGCGGCCTCCAGAGTTGGGATAGTACCGTTGCGACGGTACTCCTTAACCAGTGCATTAGAAACCCAGCGTTGAAGATGCTGAGTTGGTGATGTCATCCTCAAAGCGGACGACGTTCCAGCAGGAGTAGCAGCATTGGTTTTCACAGCAGCAGACCTCACAGTAGAGGTGTTCACAGCAGCAGTATTCACAGGGGTGAATTTAAGGAAAGCCATTTTGCAGAAGATCTTGAGAAAAGAGTGCCTGTTCCATATAACAGACATAATCAAGATGAATCCGGCCACTGCATCTTTTGGATGAGCACATGTCAATGATTTCTTTTTTGGCCCAAGGGGCCTAACAAAAAAGAAGAACATCACTTTAACTTGGTTAAGGATTCACTTCGGGTTCACCATTTTTGTTTCGCACGGATTTCGGGGATGACCTCCTGGACGGGAGATTCAAACGTTCTGATCGGTTTCTAGCGGGTTTGTTCATAGAACCGGAAACATCCAATGATTCCACATCCGTTTGGACCCACTTTCCAAAGGTAGGCGCTCATTAGCTTGTGGACTGATGAGGCTTAGGAATTTGCATTGGTCGAGAGGATGGGAGGTCGGACTCATCACACCTTCTTTAGGGGAATTATTGTCTACTCCGGGACTCTCTTTATAGATTTAAGTTATGTTCGTGAATCCTTATTACATTACCAAGTATAAAATGTGCTTTCCTTTAGTTTTAACAATCAATGATTAAATATGCAAGAAATTTAGAGAATATTTTATATGTATTTGAGGTTCTTCATCAATAGAGAATCATCTATATCTGTTTAGAGATTCTTGGTCAATGGTATCCTTCAAAACATTTATATAAAAGTCTCTTGGTCATTATGATGACCAGGCTGGTTTTAAATCCACTCAGTGGGGCACTTGAAGTTTATCATCATTCAAAAGGACAAGGATTATTTCAAAGTTGGGATCGAACCCATAAATGGGCTACCTACGTATCCTTTGTTTTGGAAAAGGAATCAGAACCCACGTAGTTCGAGTGATGGAGTATGATGTTTATGATTGATGGCTCAAAGAAGAATGTCATAATTACTTTTACACTCTAAGCTCACGTGAGTCATGCTCGGTGTGAGAAACAAGAGGTATTGGTAAAAATTAGACAATTGTGCCATGAAAGATGCAATCATAAGAAATTGTTTGGGGCTTAGGTATGTATGACTTCCCAGAAAGATGAAGGTTTAGGATTCACTTTTAGGGAGAAAATCCAGGAACAGGGTCCATAAAGGTATATGTGCTTTATGGAGATTTGAATACTCTAATCTTGGGGCTTACTCCTAAGGAGGATGCCCAAGTTAGGAGGGGACTTATGATTGGGTTTTACTCCTGAAAAGGAAACCTAAATCAAGGGTAAATTAGGACTGGTTAAGAGAAATTTTAAGGGGGTTTGGGGTTTAATTATGAAAAGTAAACCCAAGATTATGACTGGGACTTACTCCTAAAAAAGGAGGCCCAGGTTATGACTGAGTCTTATTCCTAAAAGGGAGACCCAGGTTAGGGGACTTGGGGCTTACTCCTGAGGAGGATGCCCAAGATTATGATTGGGACTTACTCCTAAAAAAAGAGGCCCAGGTTATGAATGAGTCTTATTCCTAAAAGGGAGACCCAGGTTAGGGGACTTGGGGCTTACTCCTGAATAGGATTCCCAATTTAAAGGATTATGATTGGGGCTTACTCCTGAGGAGGATGCCCAAGTTAAAGGAATTAAGGTTTGGGGCTTACTCCTGAGGAGGATGCCCAAGTTTGGGAACTTTAAGAATTTGGGGCTTACTCCTAAAGAAGGATTCCCAAGTTTAAAGGATTATGATTGGGGCTTACTCCTGAGGAGGATGCCCAAGTTAAAGGATTATGATTGGGGCTTACTCCTGAGGAGGATGCCCAAGTTAAAGGATTATGATTGGGGCTTACTCCTGAGGAGGATGCCCAAGTTAAAGGATTATGATTGGGGCTTACTCCTGAGGAGGATGACCAAGTTAAAGGATTATGATTGGGGCTTACTCCTGAGGAGGATGCCCAAGTTAAAGGATTATGATTGGGGCTTACTCCTGAGGAGGATGCCCAAGTTAAGGATTCTCTCATCTTAAAGGATGAGGTTGAATGAATGAACTCTCTATATTTAGTGACATAAGGATATTTAAATCACTAGGTTTTGAGAGATATTCCATAGAATTCCTTTCAGATAAGGAAGTCAAATCAAGAAATCATGCCATAAATGGCTTTGAAGAGTGTCTTGAAGACTGAATCTTGAAAAGGAAAGGTGTAATGGCTTAAGAGGGGTAAAATGGGAAATATGGGCACCCAAAAAGGTAGGGGCGCGCAAGTCTTGAAAGGCGCGCAAGTCTTCCATGGGCGCGCAAGTTTTGGTCGCGCAGGTATACCTACACGACACATGGTGTACTTGCGCGATTTTCAACCAGCATTGAAATATTTGAGCGACTCTTTTTTAAACCCTTTAGAATCCTCTTGAGGTTCTTCCAGAAAAGGGACGCGCAAGTTATATTGAAGGAAATAAATCGGCGCGCAAGTGTTTGATAAGTTTCAACACTTAGGCCTTCCTTCTTCTCTTTAGATCTTCCATTCTAGGTAAGAAATTACCTTAGAAGTGTTCTGGAAGCTTTGAGAAGAGACTTGGGCATCGGGAGCTTCAATCCGAGTTTCTGGAAAAAGATCCTCTCCGTATGGGGGCCCACAGGGTCTATTTATAGGCAGGAGAAGACCCCGGGCGGTTACCAGGCGGTTATCACTTAGGTCGCGCAAGTCATTTGCACGACCATAAGGCGTCGCGCAAGTAGACTTGCACGACCACTAGGTAGCGCGCAAGTACTTGCACAACCACTAGACGGCGCGCAAGTGTACTTGCGCGACCATGAGGGAACTTGCGCGGCCTATGGGCAATGTTCTCCTTGTTCATCCCTTTGTCGATTTTTGATGTTTCTTCAAAGGATGAATCACATTGGACTCAGATATTCCCCTTTTCCGATTTTTAGATTCTGTGACGAAAGGAGCGTCAACAAACATGCACCATCCTTATTGATATTAAAACCATGTTATGGGGGATTCCAGCAAACCCGTCTACCTAGACGGTAAATCGTTTGTGCAGAGATTCCACTTCTGATTCCTACCATAACCATTATCATCATTTGTATTATGTCCCAATTCTTTACTAAGTATCCCAGCTCTGCTGCAAGAGTCCTTGATCGAACATGCATGGCCAAGGATGAACTGGACCAACCTTCAATTCACACCCTATTTCTAGCATCCCAGATTGACCAACAACCTGCCACCAATAACACCACTCTTTCCATAAATTCCTTCTTACATAGATTTTCATCCTATAATCCACTCCAAAGAAAATGTAGACATGTGGCGACCTGCATGTCCCACCTAATTAAGACACCAAATCCCCTCCAGACTGCTTTATCCCAATCACTTCCAAATAAAAGGTGATCAACTATTTCTTCATAGGAATGCCTGCAACACCAGCATCTTGACACCAGGAAGATACCATTTCTTCTAATGGCCTCATCTGTAGGGACAATTTTGTTAAAAATACTCCAAACTAGAAAATTATACTCTATGGGTATATCCTTACACCAAAAAAAGTAACCACCAAAACTACTATCATCATTGTACTGGTGAATTTAGTTATACTCCTTAGATGTGAACATCCCTGTAGAAGAGATGGTAAAGACAAGCTTGTCAAAAATCTTGGAAAGATCAATTTGATCAAAGACCTCACACTTTTGGTGATTAAGGACGGTCTAAATTATCATAGGTTACTGAGTAGCCTGAGAAAAGGTAATATTAGGCATAAGACAACCTGGAAATCCAAGAGGAGAACCATCCCAATTGTGATTCCAAAAATTAATCTCACCGTGGCCCATAATCCATTTGGAGTATAGATTGAGAACAGAGTAGTGACCTCTTAGCACCTTCCATAAATGAGAGACTTTCCCCCTTGGAGAATCCAGGGTAGGACCATATTTCCTAATGATTATCTTACTCCAAAGGGAGTTCCCCTCCATGATATTCTAGATCATCTTATCTTGAAGGCTAAGCATGGTGCCCTTCACACTACACAAATTAATACCTCCATCATCCACCAACCTCACTATTCTACTCCACGAAGCCCAATGAAACCTATTTTATTTATGAGAATCCCATATGAAAGAAGTCATAATATTATTAATATTCCTTAGCACAGTTTTAGGTGGCCTAATCACTGAAATCACATGCATTAAAAGGTAAGTGAGGACACAATTCACTAAAGTAATCCTGCACCTAAATGAAATAAAGAGATTATTCAAATTATTTATGCGACTAGTAATTTTGATAATAACACCCTAATAATGTCTAATGTGAAGCCTACCTGGAGAGATAGGTGCACCCAAGTCTTCCAAGGAATATATTTTCTGTGAATTCCCAACAACTCCTCCATTCTCTTCCACCATATTTCCGAGCATAATCTTTGAACATAAATGAATCTTTTTTCACAATTAAAATTTTCACCACTCTAACTTTATATAAACCTATAGGATAAATTTAAGGCCTCTAATGGATATGTTCTCACCATTGATGAAGACAATCAAGTCATATGCAAAGAAGAGGTTACATATACCATTATAATTATTTTTTATTTTGAACAAAATAATGTTACCACCGTGGATTTCATAGTTAATGGATCTACTAAGAAAATCCTAAACCATGATAAAAAGGCTAGGAGACATGGGGTATCCCTACCTGAGGCCATGAATTGATTTGAAGAAACCACATATTTCCCTTATAATCAAAATTAAGAGCCAGGGAGAGCTGAAACAGCTGAAAAATAAGTCTCTCACTCAGATAGAGAAACCCATGCATTCCATCACCTAAGGATGAATCGCCATACTAATATATCATATGACTTATCTATATCAATCTTAATAATAATGTTGGACCCATGAGATTTAATGTTAATATATTCAACCATTTCTTTAGTGAGTCCTATAGACATTTGAGTCGACCTCCCTTTAATAAACCCATGTTTCTCTCTGGAGACCCATCCTGTCAGATAAGAAGAAAATATCCTATTAATCACACTGGATAGAATTATGTATGAAAAATTACACATAATTATAGCCCTGAATTGGTTGATAGATTTTGGATATTTGACTTTTATAATCAGAGTGATAAGAGTTGCACAAAACACCCTTAGTAATTCACCCCCTTGGAAATAATCTTGAATAGAAGCAGTAAGATCATATTTGATAAGCTCCCAGGATGTCATATAAAAGGAGGATGGTAACCCATCTAGTCTAGGAGAACTTCTCTTATTGGGATATTGAATTTATTCTTATATTTCACGTTCGTATGGTTTACTCTTAAAAAAATAATTCTTTGAAATTGACACCACCTGTGGGATGCTTCCAAACAAATCATACTGACTACTAGGATAACCACGTTTCATTTTAGGAGTTTCTTTAGCCAACAAGGATTTGAAAAAGTTCTCTTCTAGATTTACCACAATTGTTGGGTCATTGCATAAGGTTCCATATTCTAAAATAATGTTTTGAATACTATTCTTATTAGTTCCTTAAGGAAGGCCTGAAAGAACGATGTATTTATATCTCCCTTTTTAAGCCAAGAAATTATGGACTTCTCCCATTATATTCTTTACATTTCCAATAACATCTCATGAAAGCTATTTTTCTTACCAATAAAATCACAAAAAAACCATCGTTCCAATTATCTTACAGACTAGATTCCATGTGAGAAATATCATTCTCAATGATATTTAAATCAGAAAAATGAGAGGGTTGATTCTCATTCCACACATTAAGGTACCCTTTCAAATGCCTAAGTTTATTATGAAAACCAATCCATGACCACCCCTAAATGGTCTTATTCCATGAAGACTGTACCACCATGTGATAATCTTTCCTGAAAGCCCATTGGATTGAGAATAAAAATCTACCACTACCCATATTACTGGATTCTATGTTAGTATGAAGAGGAGGGTGGTCCGAAATATACTGATTAAGATAAATAAGATGAATATATAGATCTAGATCTTTCTTGTAATAGTTACACTCATGGGGGAATAATTTAATAGAACCATAAAATATTACTAAATTCTATTGAATCAAGACACATCCCAATACCAGACATGAATCATTGCAGGACACCTCAAACATCAATCATTCCTCCAACAACTGGAGCACTAGAGAACTGATCGACTTCTCCCTCAGGTAGATGAATTCTTATTGAAACTAATTAGTTTAGATGAAATCCTAATCCTTTTTGGTAAAGGCTATGAGTATAGATATAATATAATAGAAATTGGATACAAACCTAAGGTAATTTCCCACAAGACCAAGGAAGCTATGAACCTATGCCACATTCTTGGGTGTTTCCCAAGAAAAACTACCTAGAACTTAAATGGGTCTAAGAAGACACCCTACTAAAACACCACATTCTGAAGTAAATCCACCTATCATGTCTAGAACTTAAACTTTGAAAGCTTCCCATAGAGCTAATGACATCAAACGATCCGCAAGATTGCTCTAAGTTAATCAGAATGATCCTCCTTTTACTTCAAGTAGTTCAAGATATCATTTATGAAAATATAAAAACTAGTCAATTAACTCTCATAACATGGAGTTCTTGATCCCCATTAATATAGATGGTGTGTTTGTGACAACAAATTACATGACCTTGTACTCTAAGTTTCCATACTTGCATATAAAATTAGTTTTCAGGATATCATCCTCCTTGAAACTTGACTGGTGATATCAAGACCACATATCGATATTTGAAAACCAAATAGATCCTCTACACTAGTAAAAAGTATCATTGATCCTTGGGATAGGGTAACAATTATTGATCATCACCTAGTTTAACCTTATTTATTATATACATAGCCTCAGAATACCATCCACCTTATTAGAAAATAATATTGGAGTACCCCATGATGACATACTAAGTAGGATGAAACCCTTATACAATAAATAATCTATATGAATCCTCAACTAATGAAACTCAGAAGGATCTATCCAATAAGGATCCATCAAAATTAGAGAAACCCTAGGTTATATATCTATTCTAAACCCAATATCATGTTGAGGGGGTAGCATAAGAACCTCCTTAAAAAAATGTAGAAATTCCTTGATAAACTTGGGATCCTAAAATTTCTTAGCATATATGGACTCCATAGATAACTCAACCATCAAGTAAAGAAATGGTTATGTGTATCTAATTCCCAACTAATAACCCTTCTTGCCAATTAAAATCGCGCAATGACCATCTGCATCCAAGAACATGACCTTCCTTTCGAAGAAGTATGATGTTATTAATATTTTCATGACTTATTATATACTCCCTTTACTTATTTTATATGAAATGTGCATAATTTGTGTGTAATATTAATGTTTTAATACTAAGTATAATTTTTGAGAATTTTTAGAAGTAGTCCAATTGAGTCAGTTTACTATTTTATTTATAACTCTCACCCTACTAATCAAAATTGTGTGATTATTATTTTTTTAGGATTTATTATTCAATTTCACACATATAATTATAAGGAATCATTGGCCAATTTTTCCATTTGAAGGGTCATATAGACCACACAAGAAGGCCCACATAATCTGTGAAGAAACTGGACCATCCATGAAGATTGAATTACTAGGATCAATAGAGAACTAAAAATTCATTAATTCTTATACAATGTTCTAAGAACACTATAATGACTCTTTGATAAAAATTTCAAAACCCAAATCCAAATACAAGGGGCCCAACTGATTCATTTAAACTCAACCCACCATTCTATCCACGAAATAGAATCAGTATAGTATTCATGACATATATCAAGATGTAATCATCAAATCAAGCTGATATTTTTCAGTGAGAAAGAGGAGATATATTTGGCCATCTTTTTTGAAGAAAGTGTTTGGATTTTAAGGCATATTACTATTTATAAACCCATTCACATTTTGTCCTTCTAAAATGTATGGATTGAAATGGACAGTTTAATTTTTTTTAATAAAAACACAATAATGTTGAATCCATAAGTCCAAATGAATCCAAATTTTGAGAGAAGTCGTCCAAAATTATTTTCTACAACTTTGAATAATAGGATATCTCGAGATTCGGCTATCTTAATAGACAAATTGGTGATGCAAGTTTAGGGACAGATTGGGAATGCAAACAGTCTACTTCCTTGGGCTATAAATACACCCCCTCATCTCTTTCAAAGAGGTTGGAATTTTAGAGAAAATGAGGATATGTTGGCATGAACAAGGCTCTGCCAAAGTCTTGGGAGGATCTTCCATACTTAATTTTTTACTTGATAAACCATTCCTCCTTTCTTCCTTTCATTTATTTTTGTGTTGTTCTTCATTTTTAATCGTGTGAGTGTTTGTTTTTTGTAATTATGTTTTAATGGAATTTTCTTCTTCAATATCTCTTATTATCATCCACCTTATGTAGTTTAATATTAATTTTCTTAAAATATTTTAAATACAGTTGAATCCCCTTCCCTTATTTTGCTTTCTCATTCAATCTAAAGTCTGTTTTCAATTATCATCATCGTTTTTGTGTGTGTTCGACGCACCACTCTTTTCTTATCCCTTTCTTTTTCTTATCTTATTAATTTATCATAATAATAATTATAACCAGATTACTAATCATTTCAATGGCTGAGTAAATCTCTCATTAGAGTGAGTTATAATTTAGATATGTTAAGCGATTGAGATCTTTTTCCTGATGAATATTCTTCAAATTAACATTGTGTATATTGGACTTAACATGTCATGGATTAATGACTTGTTTTGTTTAACATGTGGTTACCATGGATTATTAGAACCATAAATACACCAACATAAACAATCTCTGATTTAGATTAGAATCCTAAGTTAATTTAAGGCTTGTATTAAAGCCTTAACACTTAGTAATTCTGATCAATGTTATCTTGTGAAGTGGGTGTTAATTTAAATGCAATATAAAGAAAATCTCATGGATATCACAAGCTTAACTCCCTAAAAATGAACTCAACACAATATTTATCAAATTGTTAAATCAAACACCAATCATTAATCACTTCATTTAAACTCTAAAAACAAAACCCATCAATCAAAATACAATCAACTAAAAACATTCAACTATTAAAAAAGTATCATCACTGGGGATTTGACCCGAGTGCTGCTATACACAGTAGCAGAGCATCAGAACTTTGAACGGTCGATAGGTGAAAATGGGCTATGATTTCAAAATGGTTCCATCATTGGGGATGGTGAAATTAGATAGTATTTAGTTTCTGGTTATTTTAAAAAAAACCAAAAAAAAATAAATTTAAAAAAATTGAAAAAAAAAACACAAAGAAAAACCCGCCTTCTCATAAAAATCATAAACTCAAAAAAAAACACAAAGAAAAAACCATCTTCCTCTTTATTCCAACATCTCTCTGAATGCCTTGTAGCCTCCCAAACAATCCCTTGGATTTGTTTGACCCTGAAATTGAGTGAACACTTCACCAACTTAGGAGGAACATAAAAGATAATCAACTCATTCAAGAACCTGTCATTGTCCAACCAATTGAATTAAAAATGGAAAATCCTAGGGAAAAAACACTTAAAAAACTTGCTACCCCTAATATGAATTACCAACCTCTTGGTATTCATTATCCAAACATAGAGGCTGAATTCAAACTCAAACCGCGTTTGATTCATCTTCTTCCTCATTTCCACGGGCTAGCCGGTGAGGATCCGCATCTCCACCTTAAAGAGTTCCAAGTGGTGTGATCTACCATAAAGCCTCAAGGGGTTTCTGGGGAACAAATAAAACTTCAAGCATTCCATTTCTCCCTAGATGACTCTACCAAGTCAAGGATTTACTACATTCCTCTTGGTTCCATAACCACATGGAATGATGTGAAGCAACTCTTCTTAGATAAATTCTTTCTTGCTTCTCATACTGCTTCTATACGAAAGGAAATAAGTGGTATCCATCAATTCCCAAGCGAATCGCTCTATGAGTACTGGGAGAGGTTCAAAAATCTTGTTTCAACCTACCCACATCACCAAATCCCTGACCAAATCTTGATCCAATACTTCTATGAGGGGTTATTGGCGATGGAGAGAACTCTCATTGATGCCATAAGTGGTAGTGATCTTGTTGATAAAACTCCTATAGATGTAAGAGATCTCATAAGTAACATAGCTGCGAACACACAACAATTACATACTCAAGAAAATGCTTAAGTAAAACAAGTCCTAGAAAATCAATCCATAGAGCCAAAAAATATGACCGAGTGGATGAGTTAACTTATAGGTCTTGTACGACAACTAGTTTTGGCTACCAAAGCCCCAACCTCATCTTCTCCACAATAAATGTTTCCTAGACCTGTCAAAAACTATGGAATCTGCAACTCACCATCTCATCCAATATACACCTATCCATAACTTCAAGATGAACCATCTGATTCATCTGGACCAATGGAGCTCAATGCAGCATATACTCAACGGAACCCCAACCCTCAATAATGAGGTCAGTTTGTTAGAAACTTCAACCAAACCCATTCTGAGCCCTTATCTTCTACATATAACACTATATTGAGATATGGGAATCCCATTTCTCATCCCCCTCAATACCCTCATCAAAAACCAAACCAGTTCCAATATGGTCAAGGTGTTGGTAACTTCCAAAAACCTTACCCTTTTGTTCCTCAACCTCAAAGGATCAATCCTCCTCTTCCTCCTCCAGTCTTACACTATCCCAGTGAGCCTTCCCAATTCCCAAACCAAAAAAATCACTTTCCCAAGAACCAAAATCAAGGCAATCCCAATTCGGGACAGGCCTCTTCTTCCAAGAAACCATGGGAAAGTGCAGTTTAAGATCTTTCCTCCTTTACCCATTCTAGCCTAAAAAACATTGAAACACAAATTAGTCAACTTGCATCCCACCTGAGCCAGCAAAAACAATCAAATTCTTCCCAACTCCCAGCTCAACCATTACCCAACCCCAAGGGTAATGTAAGTGAAATTGCACTTAGATCGGGAAATCAAATTTATATGCCTCAAGATAAGTCCTCCAACCCTCATTTGAATGTTGACCTAGAAAAAGAAAATAAAAAGAAACATGAAAAGGAATATGAATCCATTCTATCACCTCCTTTTATTCCACTTAGGAACCCAATTCCTTTTCCTCAAGACGTTTCTAATCCAAAGAAGTCCTTTGAACCCAATACTAAAATTCTAGACATGTTTAGACATGTTGAAGTAAAAATTACCCTCTTAGATTCCATAAAAAAAATCCCTAAGTATGCCAATTTTCTTAAGGAATTGTTCACCCACAAGAGACAACTTAGGACCTTCGAAAATGTTTCCACCCAGCAGTATATTCCCATAAAGTACAAAGATCCAGGGACCTTTATGGTTCCATGACAAATTGGAAGTTCCAACTTTGATGATGCACTCATAGACCTAAGAGCCTCAATTAATGTCATGCCTAAATCCATCTTCTCCAACCTTGGTCTAAGTCCATTACATCCAATGGGTGTTGTTATTCAGTTAGCTAATCGAAGCACTGCTAGTACTAAGGGTATAATTGAGGATGTCCTTGTTCGTGTTAATGATCTTATCTTCCCTGCTGATTTCTATGTCCTAGACATTGAAGGTGAGACAAACTCTTCTCGATCTCCCCTAATTCTAGGAAGACCATTCCTCATGACCACTAGAACCAAGATTGATGTCCATTCAGGAATATTATCTATGGAATTTTGTGACCAAATGGTCAAGTTCAACATTTTCCAAGACATGAGATACCCATATGAGGATCACTCTGCATTCTCAATCCATACTACTGAGGAAACTTGTGAGAGTCAATTGAATCCAAATCCATCATGTTCTTCATGTTCAAATGATAAAGGATCTTGTGAAATATGTACCATGATTAACCATGTTATAAATGTTGATGTTGATGTGGACCTCTCATTTATAGACTCCATCAATCTAGAGGATCTTAAAAACTATCTTGAATCCCATATAAACTCCAATTTCTACTGCTCCACCTTGGATATTATTAAGGAAAATGAATCTGAAACAACTAAAGTCCCTTCCTCCATTCCTGAGTTGTCTAACCCACAAATGAGAGATGATACTGATCTAAAAACTCTTCCAAAACACCTGAAATATGCATTCCTTTTCAATGATAAATCTTATCCTGTCATTATCTATTCTCCACTTACCGAAACCGAGGAGTCCAAACTTGTTCAAGTGTTAGAGGAAAACAAAAAGTCCTTAGGTTGGACCCTAGATGACATACCAGGAATCAAACCTACTCTTTGCATGCATCACATCCATCTTGAGGAATCATATAAACCAATTAGACAACCACAAAGAAGACTCAATCCACTCATACTTGAGGTAGTTAGGGAAGAGATTACCAAGCTTCTTCAAGATGGTATTATCTACCCAATTTATGATAGTTAATGGGTTAGTCCAATTCAAGTTGTACCTAAGAAGGGTGGGATAACTGTTGTCACAAATGAACATGGGGAGGTAGTCACAACTCGAGTGAAGAAAAAATAGAATGTGTGAATAGATTATAGGAAATTGAATGTTGAAATAAGAAAAGATCACTACCCTCTTACATTCCTTGATTAGATTCTAGAATGATTAGCCGAAAAGTCACACTATTGCTTTCTTGATAGATACACCAGCTATTTCCAAATCCCAATCACACCTCAGGACCAAGAAAAGACTACTTTCACATTCCCCTTTGGAACATATGCATATAAGAGAATGCATTTTGGCCTTTTCAATGCTCCTGCAACATTCCAGAGGTTTATGACGAGTATATTTTCTGAATTCATTGAAAACTGAATGGAATTATTCATGGATGACTTTACCATTTATGGTGAGTCACTTGAATCTTGTTTGAATTCACTCTCTCTAGTACTCCAAAAGTGTGTCAAGTGTAACCTTGTGTTAAATTTTAAAAAAATTCACTTCATGGTTTCAAATGGGATTGTTCTAGGGAACATAGTTTGAAAAGAGGGTATGGAAGTTGATCCTGCCAAAATTGAAGTGATCTAATAACTTCCTAAACCCACTTCTGTTCGAGACATCCATTCATTTCTTGGTCATGATGGTTTCTATCGTCGATTCATACATAAATTCAGTAGGATTTCCCTCCCACTCACTCAGTTTCTCAAAAATGATTTCACTTTCCATTTTGATGAGGTTTTCAAGGGAGCCTTCATTGAACTCAAAATTACTCTTATATATGCCTCGATAATCCAACCCCCAGATTGGTTTTTACCCTTTTAGATGACATTTGATGCTTCTGATAGGGATATTGGGGCTGTTATTGGTCAAATAAGAGAAAAAATTCCTCATGTCATCTATTATGCCTCAAAAACTTTGGATGAAACTCAATCCCACTACACTATGACTAAAAAGGAACTTTTAGTAGTGGTTTTTTCCTTAGATAAATTCCTACCCTATCTCTTAGGTACCAAAATCATCATCTTCACATACTATTCTACTATAAAGTTCTTACTTTAGAAAAGTGATTCCAAACCAAGGATAATAAGATATATCCTAATTCTCCAAGAGTTTGACCTTAAAATCAAATATAGACTAGGAAAAGAAAACCCTGTGGCTGATCACTTGAGTAGAATTTACAATTCTTCTCATTCTGAAATCATTGATCATAAATTCCCTGATGAGAACCTTTCATCTCTCACTCCAAAGTTACCATGGTATGCCCCAATTGTAAATTACTAGGTTTCTAGTGTTTTTCCTGAACTTTTTTAAAAAGAATAAAAAATTAAGTTGAAAAGTGATTCAAAACACTATTTTTGGGAAGAAAATAAAATTTGGAAAACTAGGGTAGACATGGTAATTAGGAGATGTGTTGATGAAAATGAACATTCTTCCATATTAGAATTCTATCACTCAATGCTTGGTGGTGGCCATTTTGGACCACAAAGGACTTCCCGAAAGGTCCTAGACTCTAGATTCTTCTGGACTTCACTCTTCAAGGACTCACATGAGTTCTTTCAATCATGTCCCACTTGCCAAAAGTTTTTCATAATTTCAAAAGAAATGAAATGCCCCAAAAGCCTTTAATCTTCTATGAGATCTTAGATGTTTGGGACATCGATTTCATGGGACCATTTCCCCCTTCCAATAGATTCTCATACATCCTTCTTGCGATTGATTATGTTTATAGGTGGGTTGAGGCCAAACCCACTAAAAAGGATGATTCACATACTGTTAGTGAGTTCCTAAAGGCACACATATTCCACCGATTTGGTACACCACGTGCCTTGATAAGTAACTTATGAAACAATTTTTGTAATAAAACCATGGAGTATCTTTTGAAAAAGAATGGTTTTTGACATAAAACTTCAAATTCATATCACCCCAAAACAAATGGAATGGATGAACTTTCTAATAGAGGAGTGAAAAGAGTGCTTGAGATAATTGTAAAACCCACTAGAAAAGACTGGCCTAAAAGACTTGGTGAAGCACTTTGTGCTTATCAAACTGCCTATAAAACACCCATTGGTATGTCTCCTTTTAGGCTAGTTTTTGGTAAAGCATGTCATCTTCTAGTTGAAATCCAACATAAGTCATTTTGGGCTGTGAAAAATTGTAATTTTAATTTTGAAAAATCTGGTGAAGAAAGACTGTTGGAATTGGATGAATTGGAGGAGCTTTGAATTGATTCTTATGAGAATTATAATATGTACAAAGAAAAGGCTAAGGCACTCCATGAAAAACACATCCTGAGAAAGGTATTTCATGAAGGTGAAAAGGTAATGCTTTTCAACTCTCGATTTCGGCTTCACCCAGGTAAGATTAATTCTCATTGGGAAGGTCCTTTTGTTATTACTAATGTTTACCCATTAGGTGGAGTGAAAGTCCAAGACCCCTCTTCAAAAATGACATTCACAATTAATGGACATTGGTTAAAGCATCACCATGAGAGGACACACAATCTTGGAACCACATCAACTTCCATCAGATCCATAACTTCTTCTGTTGACCCACCACTGGATGGAGATGGCAACCCACCAAATCCAAACCAGGGGGCACCTCTTCCCTTAAACTCCTCTTCTATCTCTCTCTCTATCCTCCCTCCCTCCTTCTCATTTTATTTTTTTACCACTTTCCTCCTCACATTTTTTTATTTACTATTCCTCTTTTGTGTGGATGTGTCTTTATAAAAAACTAAAAAAACCCCTAGAAAACTAAAAAAACAAAATAATAATAATAATATGAAAAATCATAAAAACTAAAAAAAAAACAAAATAATAATAATAATATGAAAAATCAAGAGTCATGATTACTCACCTTACAATTTTCAAATTTTGTCCAACCATTTTGGGGAGTTAAAAGACATGGTTTCATCTCAAAAAATTTGTGGTTTCTTCATAAATTTGGATAAAGAAAATTGTGTCAAAACTAAGAAATTTTGAATGATCAATTTTTGATTTGGAAAATTATTTTCCCCATCTATGAGGGACAACATTAGCTTTCATGACAAGGCTACCTATGTCCATCTTTTCAAAATGTGTGTTTTTCACCCCTATTTGTGAGTCTTGAGTTTGTGGACCTTTAATCTGAATTTCCAACTTTTGTGTGCATTAATATGATAGATACATTTTATGAATCACGTGAGAATAAAAATATCCAAATAGCCTCCCATTTCCCTTAAATTAATCCTCCTTTTGAAATCCCCTTCAAGACTATGAAAAACTTTTCTTTGATAGCCACATTACAAGCCCAATACCTTTTCCCACCCAATATCAACATGGATTTTGATTGCATAATTTTTTAAAATTTAAGTGTGGGGGGGGAATGGATTTCATTTTGGGTACCCTTTATTGATTTCACCATGTTATTATATGCTTGAGGGAAAGAATCCATTTCAGTATGGGAGAGAGGTTGTCATTCAGTGTGTTTTGGGGAATGTAATGTACTTTCATTTATATAATTTTGTAAATGTTATTGACAAGTGTTAAAAAAATATCAAAAAATAAAAAAAAAAAAAAAAAAGAAAAAAATGGGTTGTGTCTTGGGTAGGTCAAAAATTACTCTTCCTAAAACTTTCATATTGTTATAACTATTATAATTAGTATCTCGAGGAGATCAATCATGGGTTTGGAGATGAGTGTGAGATCTATTTCAAGATCAACTTTTGAAAAAAAATACAAAAAAAGAACAATGATGAACACTTATGTCATTGGTATAAGTTTTGCGTTTTGTAAAAATTTCATCTTATCATACCCTTAAAATTTTCTTCCTCTGTTGTGTATTTCTTCACATAATCATTCCCTTGTAAATATGTTTTTTTATTTCCTTCCATGTTTCATTTCAAAAAAAAATGTGCATTGCTTTTTCTATGTTGGTGTTTTACCCCCTTTTTCCTATCTTTTGGATATCATCTTCCTACCATCTCATATCCACAGAAAAACCCCTAAAAAGACCTCCTGATTTTTGAGAAACTTAGGATAGGGAGTGGAAGCTGAGTGCTTTTACAAACTCTAATATTTTCACTTTTGGTTGGTGAATGAGTGAAGCTCCATAAATTAATTTTATCATCTTGAGAGGAGTAAGTTTTGTGTGCCACCATTTTCCATTTCTAAATTTGAGCATGAAAAATTAATTGTTTTTGGAACATTTTTTCTATAACAACTTGTGGTGAAATTCAATATGGATGAGTGATATTGTCTAAACTTCCCTTGATTGGGGAAAACAAAATTTTAATATCTGTTGGTGAGTGAAAATGATTTTGTTATGTTTTTATATTTGTTGCACATGAGGACATGCACAAGACTAAGTGTGTGGGAGTTGATGTTATTAATATTTTCATGAATTATTATATACTACCTTTACTTATTTTATATGAAATGTGTATAATTTGTGTGAAATATTAATGTTTTAATACTAAGTATAATTTTTAAGGATTTTTAGAAGTAGTCCAATTGAGTCAGTTTACTATTTTATTTATAACTCTCACCATAATGATCCAAATTGTTTGGTTCTTATTTTTTTAGGATTTCTTATTCAATTTCCCACATATAATTACACTGAATAATTGGCCAATTCTTCCATTTGAAGTGTCATATATACCAAACAAGAAGGCCCACAGAATCTATGAAGAAACTGGCCCGTCCATGAAGATTGAATTACTGGGATCAATCCAGAAGTGAAAATTCATTAATTATTCTAAAATTATCTGGGGACAATATAAGGAGTCTTGGATAAAAATTTCACATCCCAAATCCAAATATAAGGGGCCCAACTGATTCATTTAAACTCAGCCCACCATTCTGGCCGGGAAATAAAATCAGTACACTATTCATGACTTATATCGTGATTTAATCATCAAATCAATATGATATTTTGCAATGTGAAAGAGGATATATAGAAGAACTACTTTGTTGAATAAAGTGTTAATATTTGAAGACATAATCCTATTGATAAACCCATTCAATTTCTGGAATTCTAGAAAGTATGGATTGAAATGGACATTTTAACTTTGTTTAATCAAACCGACATAACTTTGGATCCATAAGTCCAAATGACTCAAAATTTTGAGATAAGTCGGAAAACATTATTTTATACAACTTTTTAGAATAGGCTATCTCAATATTCGGCTTCTGTAATAGCCAAATTGGTGATGAAAGTGGAGGGACTGATTGGGAATGAAAACACTCCACTTCCTTGGGCTATAAATACATCCCCCTCCTCTTCTTCAAAGGGGTTGAAATTTCAGAGCAAAGGAGGATAGGTTGGCACGACCAAGGCTCTTCCAAAGGCTTAGGAGGATCTTACATACTCATGTTTTTACTTTAGAAACCATTTTTCCTTGCTTCCTTTCATTTAATTTTGTGTTGTTCTTCGTTTGTAATCGTGTAAGTGTTTGTTTTTTGTAATTATGTTTTAATGAAAGTTTATTCTAAAATATATCTTATTATCATCCACCTTATGTATTTTAATATTAATTTTATTAAAATATTTTAAATATATTTGACTACCCTTCCCTTATTTTTCTTTCTCATTCAATCTAAAGTTCATTTTCAATTATCATCATCGTTTGTGTGTGTGTTCGACACACCACTCTTTTCTTATCCCTTTATTTTTCTCATCTTCTTAATTTATAATCATAATCATTATAAAAATATTAATAATCATTTAAATGGATGAGTAAATCTCTCATTGTGGTGAGTTATAATTTAGATAAGTTAAGCGATTTAGAGCTTTTTCTCAATGAGTATTCTACAAATTAACATTTTTTATGTTAGACTTAACATGTCATGGATTAATGACTTGTTTTGTTTAACATGTGGTTTCCCTAGATTATTTAAACCATAAATAAACTACCATAAACAAGTTCTAATTTATATTATAACCCTAAGTTATGTTAAGGCTTGGATTAAATCCTTAACACTTAGGAATTCCGATCAACGTTATCTTGTGAAGTGAGTGTTAATTTAAATGAAATATAAAGAAAAGCTTGAGGATATAAAAAGCTTAAATCCCTAAAAATGAACTCACCACAATCTTTATCAAATAGTTAAATCAAATACAAATCATTAATCACTTCATTTAAGCTCCGCAAACAAACCCCCCAATCAAAATACAATCAACTAAAAACATTTGACTATTAAAAAAGTATCATTGTTGAGGATTCGACCTGAGTGCTGCTATACACATTAACAAAGCATAAGAACTTTGAACAGTTGATAGGAAACAATCAGCCACACTTTTTATGTTTATAATAGCATGTAGTGAATAAAACTAATCAATGTTGAGGATTTAATTTTATAGTTGTGTCTATGGCAAGAAAAGATAGACACACAATTGATGTTTCCCCATCATGAGTCTACACCCCAATCACACATCAAATAAGAAGGTCTAGCCTATGTTTAGTGTAGTCAACACCAGGGGTATGAGAAGCCTCTTAATGTTTATTCCCAGTGTATATACTAGATTAGTTGAAACAAAGGAGTGTGAATATCCTGAATCAAATAAGAAATAAACAAGAATGGAGGACAAGTTGATCGTGCCTCTAACAATATTTGGCCCCTATGGTGCTAGAACCTGCAATGCGTACATATTTCCATGCCCAAATCCTCCACCTTTTTGTTTATGGACACCTCTATGGCCATTCTCAATTAGAGGTCCTTGAAGAAGAGGAACATCTTGAGGTTAACCTATTTCTACCCTATCTCCTCTTATAGAAGAATAAGCCTGCTTCCCCTACTGTTTAAATGGGAATGTTGGATGTAGTTACTAAGGATGATGTTGAACCTAAACACCCATACCATGCTGAGATCTGAGAACCACTGGCCATTGATTCTGATGATGAACACACCCCCGCAGAAGAAACTCAATGGCTCAAAAAACCCTGTAAAATAAGGAAAACCACTAGCCCCAGAAGTCTGAAAAAGAAGATTCTAATATTGAATCTCCACTAATAAAAACCATTAAGGACCTATCACCTAAGACCTACCACTAATAACTATGATCCTCAAGTAACCATACTGGTTCAACTCTCACAGTATACCTCCTCTTGAGTGCATATGCTCGATCACATCCACCTTCTTCTAAACCTCCAAGTACATTATAAATGTAAAAGGAGTAACAACATATTTTATAGAAGTGTAGAGTTTCTTGTCAACACACCACACATGGTAATACTCATCAGGTAAAATATCGAGGGTGAAATATAAAAGGACCTTGAACTTGATCCCATGTTCTCACACAGACATACTCCCCTACTAAAGAGAGAGTAGCTCCTACCTCATCACTGCCTTCATGGTTAATGATATGAAATCTGATCAAAGATTATTTTTTAAATATTACCCTGAAAAATTCACCTCATTATGCTTCCAAAGGTATAATATCAAAAAATGATGAGATGCACCCCTCATTTGATTGACCAATAGTGGGACCCAGTATCCCACTTGGGCCCGGATCAAACAAATGGTGATCTTGAGCTCCTCCAACCAATACCCTATCTGTTGGGCAAAAATCCCTCAAGGTATCATTGAATCCTTTTTGAGGTGATTGTGTTTGTTGACAAAGTGGACATCTAAGTTGTGATTGTTGACAAAGAGGATTTCATGGTTGAATGTCGAGTTCAAGAGCTGAGGTCAACGATCCATGTTTGATTCAAGAACGTCGATAAAAGGAATGGATGATCTGGAGGCGGTACAAAAGAACAGATACAAGGTGGCGCCGTTTTCCAGTGTTTTCCAAATTTTTGGACCTGAAAATCGGAAAATGAAGAAAAGTGTTTTTGGCAAAGGGACTTGCGCGCCGTGGACTTGGAGTATAGGAAACTTGCACGCCATATGTTTTTCAAGATCAGAAGATCAAAATATGGATAAGAAGATAGGTTCGCGCAAGTTTGGGAGTTGGTCGCGCAAGTGTCTAAAAGGAGAGAAGACTTGCGCGCCGAGATTGGGTCGCGCAGGTGACTTGCGCGCCATCGCGCAGGGTGGTCAGATTGCCTATAAATACCGGACCACCCTTCCTCATTTCTCACCGGAGTTCAAGACGAGAGCTCCCGTCGCGCAGGTGTGGTGGTCGCGCAAGTGGTGTGTGTGGTCGCGCAGGTGGGACTTGCGCGCCAGAGGGTGAAGTTGTGCGCCTGCATTAGAAGTTGTGCGCCAGTAGGCAGTTGGGTGCCAATATTTGTTTGGGCATAAAAGGAAGAGAGTCGCGCAAGTTTGGAGTTGAGGAAGGTTGTGTCGCGCAAGTGTTTGAGGAAGACTTGTGCGCCGATAATTGCGCGCCGAGGTTGACTTGCGCGCCAAGTAAGGGTTGTTCCAGCAGTGTTTTTCGGGCTGCGTGGAAGCTGGATGTTTGCCCGATACCTTCGGTGCAAAGAGATATTCATCAACGGGTGAAAGTTAAACTTCAACAGAGCATCTACATACAAGAGAAGATGCATTCTTTCATGAAAATGAAGAGACCTACAGGTCTATAAACTGTGAGTGGATTCCATCCAAGAGCAGTGAGCTTAGGAAGAGGAAGAAGGTGATCCTCTCCACCGGCAGTGAGCCAGAGAGAGAGAAACAGGGAGTGACCCTTGGGAAAGCAGTGAGCTGACCCT
The DNA here is from genome assembly GCA_963277665.1 of Viscum album. Classification (NCBI taxonomy): domain Eukaryota; kingdom Viridiplantae; phylum Streptophyta; class Magnoliopsida; order Santalales; family Viscaceae; genus Viscum; species Viscum album. The sequence continues at coordinate 1,661,868,189 of OY728143.1, read as the reverse complement.
AAACATTGTAAAGGCAGTGAGCCTGGGCATAGAAGTGATCTAGCCCGAACCTTGTAATCCACAGCTAGTGAAGATTAGTGGAATTTGGTATGACCGGAAACCTGTCGGCGTATGCTCCTTGGACGTAGCCCTTAGCGGTGAACCAAGTAAAATTGTTGTGTCCTGTGCTTGCTTTACATTCTGTTTATATCGTGCAGCAGGAAAAAGAGAGAAGAGTGTTTTGCTTAACAGCGAAACAAGATCAGAACGGGCATTAATTTTTAATTAGTCATACCCTGATTCACCCCCCCTCTCAGGGTATCCAGCCTAGTGGACCTAACACTATCTCTATATTATATAAGTTTCCCTCATAATTTTCCAAATCTTACTGTTGAAAGGTATATAATGTCCTCTATCACTAATCATTCTCCTCAACCGGGTCAACCCTCCGACGATCAATTGGGTTAGCCTGATGAACCTCACTATAATTAACCACATATGGATGAAATACATGAGCCATAATTTAAATATAAAACAAATATTCCCTAAGATCAATAGTATATAATTTTATTAAGACTCATTTAATTAATTTTAACTTTCTAAAACCACCCGATTAAGTTAATAACACAATTAATCATGATGCATGCACCCTCTTAGTTCTTTACCCTATAAGCGGTGCCACCTCACTTGGTCATTCAATAATCTAAGAGTACTTGTATCAGATCATGGGGGGGGGGAATAAAATCTTATTTCCTAGATAGTATTATCTATAATATGTCATTCTCTTAGATCAACTGAAACCATTTACCTACCAACCCAATCAATCCTCATAGTACCTAAGTCTAAACACCATCCTATCTCTCAAACTCCCACTAATACCACTATGTCAAGAACCTCTCCTCCAAGGGTACCCATAATAGGCCAAAAATTAAGGAATAGAGATAAAAAAACCTAATTCCTTCCTTCATTAGACCCTAGGTTGGAAAAAACATTTATTGTATAAGAATCTCACATATGAAATGCATCACCCTCAAAGATGATAGAATATTGGGATATAGGATGTCAACGACCAAGTAACTCTATGACATAATATAAAAAAGTAAACAAAGACCATCCCAGAATGCTTTTAAAAAGTAAAAAAATAGAAAGAGTCTCCAAATAAATACCCAAAACAAAATACTAAGGCAGTAACACACCAACAACCCCAAAGTTTGAGCTAGTAATGTCTAACATGGTCTACATGGTCCTACTAGAAAGCTAGAAAATAGTTTTTTATATATGTTGGGAGAGAATAACATGTATACTTAGTAGTGTAATACCCAAAGTCTTTAATGCACATGTGAAAAGAGAAAACTAATTCACCCATAAGAAAATAGTAGAACAAACAACACATGAGTAAGTAAACTAACCAATATAATTATCACTATAACATGCTCACCAAATTGCACTCCCAAGTATAATAACATAATAATAATCATATCGATAAAAGGGAAACCCATACCATGTTCCCATTGATTTCTTGCTCACACACCCCAATATCGTATGTCTTGGAACTCCCATATTATCCATATAATCTTTCCTGAAGACACCTAGGAAACTGCATCATTCCAAGAACCCTTCATAAAACTGGCCATCACATCCCACCCAGATAAACCTAGGCTCTATTATCACATCTAGAATATTTCCATAACCATAATAGCAGGGTATTATGAACATGAAGGACATGAAACTCATTCCCTCCTCCTACCATGAATAAACCTCACCATGAGCCACCTCATCATCTCATCAAACATAACCACTAGTGTACTTTTGAATTTTGGATATCACAACCCATGCATAAGAAACTATCTTGGAATAGAGAGAAGGAAATAGGTGGTATCCATAAATCTATCCTCACCATCCAAGATGTTTGGAAAAATACCCCCACAAAATTTGGGTGTTATCACATAGTTCTCGACTCAGGTGGGGTGCCTATAGAAATCATAATGAATATAATACACACACACACACATGTCATACACACAATCCTAACCTATAGGTTCATAACAAGGGTACCATCCCATCTCACCACACCTCATAAGGCCTTAAAACCTCTACAACTTTCACTGCCACCTCTAAATGAATTACACTACATAATAAATCCAAAAATAATAAGAAATATACCATATTTATTTTAAAGTTAATCCAATTCCCTAATTTACCAGTTTCCAAACAAATTTATTTATTTATACCATTCAATTCATATTTAACAAAAATAAATTAAGAAACACTTTCCATTTCAATTTAATCATTAATTAATCATTTTGGACCATTAAACAATTCATCCCATTAGCCATTCTAGTTTTATCATAAACATTTAATTCCATCACAACCATGAAACTAGCACAACACATAACCAGCACAAACAACCAGCATTCTCAAGTAGAAAAACCCCAAATTAACACCATCAAACACCATAACCAATTACTCATCACAACCGCCACATATCATCACAAAACCAACTAAAAGAACCAATTTCCAAATATTTCATTTCAGTTAAAAAAAGGTATTTAATCAAATCCACTTCTTTAATTTCAAGGGAATTCTTACACAAGTATATATTTTATAGGAAACCAATTCATTAGAGATATATAATTGATTACCCATTTCATTCATGGTGATATAAAACAATCACACAATAATGGTTCCACAAACATATCAACTAACACAAAAATGATCTCAATAGGCATGATTTTCAGTATGGGAATCAATCATGTATAAAAGAAATAACCTAAAAAGTGGTAAAACATGTATTTATTTTCCCTTAACATTTATTTTCAATTTAAAAAATTAATTATCTTCATTATGATGGTGCATACCACCTCCCCAAAGGGAAAAAATCATTATCCCTCTTATATATACAACTAGAAGAAATATAAAGGATCCCCTACTTGGATTAAAGAATATTTACACAATTCACTGCACCAAAACAGGGCCTATATGCATAGGATAGAATCAATACTGGAAGAACTTAAACCAATCAGTAGGTGAGTTTAGAAAATTCAAGGGAAAGTCTATAGAACCTCCTATCTTAAGAGAAATAAAGTAATAAATAATTAAGAAAATATATTCATTTTAAAATTAAAGATATAAATCCATTGGGATTTTAGATTTGAGGTAAGACTTAAATTAACCATTAATATAGATCTCATTACATTCTATAAAGAAGAACTCAGTAATATCCTTGGTCATCAAGGAAAATAAATGATACAATTATCCTCCCTAAAATGACCTTTAAATACCCATAATTAAATCTTTAAAATCACATTTACATTAAAAATTAATATTCATGACTTTTAGGGGTAGTTTAGGAAAAATTGTAAATTTTATAAATCTAGAAAAATCCTGAATTGACCACACTAAAAAACTTACTCCATGAATGAATAAGTGACTACATGAAGGAAACAAGTGATCGTTCCAAATGACTGCATGACCAACCAACCTACCACACAAACAAAAAACTGACCACACAAAGGAAACATGTGACCATACCAACTGACCACATGGACAACCAACCTATCGCACAAATAAAAAAATAACTATATAAAGGAAACAAGTGACTATTCCAACTGACTATATGACCAACCAACCCACCACATGAAAAAAAAAACTAATTTTATAAAGGAAACAAGTGTCCATGAAAACTGACCGCATGACCAACCAACCTATCACAAAAACAAACAAGTGACCACATGAGAAACCAACCTATCACATGAATAAATAAGTGACCACATGAAAGAAATTCAGGTTCGACAGGAAGTCAAGTGTCCATGAGAATACACTTAGAAAAACCAAGATGAAAAATAATCCAAACACCCTCTTAACACCACTAGGTTTTGAAAAAATAAAAAGGAAAGGGTTTTAGAAATCTGATTCCTTATAATCATTTAGAAGGAGAGGCTTAAAATGGTATAATCTTATTAAGAATACAATGAAAAAGTATAAATTAGAATCTATGGAATGAGATAATTTCAAGAAATTATTTTTCATTAATAAATTTCCTCAAAATATTTACATGAAAATAGAGAAAGAATTATTAGATTTTAAAAAAGGAGTCTACTGGAAAATATGAGGAAAACTTTATAATACTCATGAGGTACTCATATAGTTATAATTTTAACTTTTAAAGTAATATTGACTATTTATTTGGTGGGTTAAAACCAAGTCTTTGAAGGGAATTAGCCATAAGAGACTTTGGGAGCTATATAGAAATTGTTTGATGTGTGCTAAAGGTATAAATAGAAATTGGGTACTATCATTATTCCAGGGATAGAAAAAGTAAATTATATTATAATAGAATCTCCAATGATAAGATACATGGGGGGTAGAAAAATCCAACACCATTATTCTAAAAATGTGGGTGGAAGTATCATGGAAATTGATTAAAAGGAATCAGGAGGTCCTTCATATGTGGAAGAGTTTAACATCAAGATCATCAATATCGAATGAAGATTAAGATTCAAATTAGTACAATGGAGGAGAATAAGGCCCTAACAAATGCACAACTCATAATTCAATGTTTCAAGTGAAAGGTGTTTGGTAATTGTGTAAATCAATTCCCTAACCCTAGATATAATGAATAGAATATGAACAAGAAAACTCCCAAACTAAGAGAAAAAGGGAGAGTGTTTTCCAACACTATCATTGAGGTGGAATATGATTATTAAGTGGTGAAAGGTACTCTCATTATACACTATATAACTGAAAATCCCTTATTTGATTATGGTTCTTTATATTCTTTCCTATTGCACAAGTTTTATAAGAATACTGATTTGCAACTTCAAACATCCGAAATTTAACTATATATGAAAACCCCTTGTGGAATTATAATCTCATATGAGAAGACACTACCTATAAATATAGTCCTTATACCTTTATTTGGATTTTATATAATATTGGGCATGGATTGGCTTTCCTTATATAGATAACATATTAATTTTTAGGATAAAGAGATATTATTTCATACCCCTAACAATCCTATGACCAAATATATATGAAAGTATGACCATGAAACCCCTTCCAAAGAAAATTATATCAAATGTATCCTAATACCCAATAATAAGGGGATTATTTATTAAATGATTAGGGAACAAGTCATCATTGATGAAATTCCTCTTATATGGGAATATGTTGACATATTTCCAAATGAAACACCTAGATTCCCCTAGGGAATGATGTTGAGATTTCAATTGAACTCATACCTGGATCTATTCCAATACAAAATATTCCATATATAATAGAACCCATTGAATTTTAAGAATTAAAGAAGCGGTTACAAGAGGATATGGTCAAGGGTTTTATACGTCCAATGCTTCACTATGGGTGCACTAGTATTCTTTGTAAAAAAGAAGCATGGATAAATATTTATTTTCCTTTATTATCTTGATTTTAATAAAATAACGATCAATAAAAATTTTCCTTTACCTCATACTGATGATTTTTTTTACCAACTCAAAGGGGATAAATTCTTTTGAAATACCGACCTTTGATCGAGATTTATCAATTAATAGTTAAAATTGATGATATTTCCATAAAAACATTCCATATGAGGTATTGACACTATGAATTTATAGCGATTCCATTTGGAATTATTAATTCTCACATAATCTTCATGGATTTAAAGAATAGATTCTTTAGAGACTAACTCAATCATTTTTTTGTTGTCTTTATAGATGATATTATTATATATGAAAATATTATGGAAGAGCATGAAGATCATTTTCAAATTGTGTTGAATACCTTGAGAAATAGGAAAATGTATTCTAAATTTATTAAGTGTGAATTCTAGATACACAAAGTATCATTCTTGGGTCATGTAATCATAAGAAAGGGAATATTAGTAGATCCATAAAAGATATAAGTTATTTAGCCATGGCTCAGAATGACCACTATAACTAAGATCTATAGATTTTTTGGGTTAATAGGATATTAATAATGATTTTTGAGAAATTTCTCGTGGATATAAAATCCAATAACCAAGTTAACATAGAAGGGATTTAAGTTCCTTTAGATATATGAATGTGAATAAAGTTTTACTGAATTAAAAAGAGGTTTTTTACCACTCTTGTACTTATATTACCCCATAGTCACGAATGATTTGTAATATAAAATAATTTTTTAGAAAAGGGACTGGGTTTCCTCCACATTCAGAATGATAAGGTTATTGATTATTCCTCATATCAATTAAAGAATCATGAGAAAAATTACCTAAAACGTGATTTAGATATGATGACATTGATCTTTTCATTAAATATTTGATATAATTATATCTATAGAGAAAAGTGTGACATATATATACTAATCATAGGAGATTGAAATATATATTCACGTAGATGGAGTTGAATATGGACTAAAGGATATGGTTTTTATTGATAAAAGATTATGACTGATTAATAAATTACCACTCAAGAAAGGAAAATAAGGAGGCTGATGCTTTGAGTAGAAAATACCATGTTATCCTATCTGTGATGAGGATTGCAAAAATCCCAATACTCATGGATTTTTAGAGGACGAATCTTAAATTAATAAGGGAAGGGTAGAAATTATATCTTTCCCAAATTATTTCTCAACCATCCATTCATAATAAGATCAAATAATTCTAGAAAAATGATGTGGAGCTATAGAAAAATTTTATGAGTATTAAAAATTTCAACCTTGATAAAGAGGTAGTTATAATGTTTGGAACCTAGATGTGTATCACATAAAAACCAAAACTCAAGAAGGAAATTTTGGATGATGCTCATAGATTATCCTTCTCTATTCATCCAGGAAGCAAAAACATGTATGAAGATCTAAAGTAAAAATTGTGGGGGGATAAAATGAAGATGGAGATCGTAGAATACATATCATGATTCTTTGTATTATAGAAAGCTAAGGATGCATGAAAAAATTCAAAGGGCATGTTGTAACCATTAGCTATAATTTTATGAAAATGGGAAAACATTACCATGGATTTTGTTGTGGGACCCCCAAGGCATCTAAATTCTATAATTACATTTTCATTATATTTTATCACAGTAAAAATTCAGTTCATTTTATTTTCATCAAAAATTATCACTCACTTGACTAACTTTATAGAATATACACAAGATAAGTGGCAAGGAAATATGAATTACCCCTCTCTATTATACTCAATTGAGATCCAAGGTTTACCTCGCGGTGATGGAGAATCCTTTAAAAATAATTGGAGATAGATCCAAGCTTCAACATTCTATATCATCCTCAAATAGATGGTAAATCTAAGAACAACATTAAAACTCTATAGGATATTTTGAGATATTATTCGATGGATTTTTTAGGATGTTGGGATCAACACCTTCTCATGGTAGATTTCTAATATAAAAATAGTTTCCATTATAGAATTCATATGGAACCCTATGATGCACTTTATGGGAAGATATTTAGGACTCCAACATGATGTGATAAAGTTGTAAATAGGAAGCTGATAGGTTCTGAACTTTTCTAAGACATGATGGTGAAGGTTCAAACTATTCAGTGACATATGAGTGCATAAGAAATTCAATATAAGATTTATGAAAAAAAAATTCAATGAGATATAGACTTTAAAGTTTTTGAAAAGGTTTTACTTTGGATATATCCTTGTAAGTGGGTTATGAGATTCGAGAATAAGGGAAATTTGATCCCTAGGTACATCAATCCCTTTCAGTTCCTTGATCATTTCAAGGAGGTATCTTATATCTTAACACTCACTCCATTTTTATCCCAAGTACATTATGTGTTTTATGTATTTATTTTTAGGAATTAAACACTATAACCCTCCCATGTACTAAAATTAGAAGCTGTGTAATTGTAATATGATCTCTCATATGAGGAACAACCAGTGAAAATTCTGGATCGAAAAGATAAAGTGTTTTGGAATAAGGCCACTCATCTAATCAAAGTTATATGTAGGATTCATAAGTTCAATGAGGCCTTGTGGGAAACCAAGGATATAATGATTTCTTTCATTTTATTTCTAGAAATACAATTTTGAGGATGAAATTATTTTTAAGATGTGTAGAATGTAATGACCAATGATTTTAGTAAATGGTTTTTTCTTAAATAAATATCATGTTGAGTATATTGTATTACATGAAACACTAAACTAAAACAAAAAAATGATAATATAATAAAATAAAATAATTAAATATGACTAATATACTATATCTATTAAATTGGAAAGTATCAATAGAAGTAACCACCTTATCAAAACTATATAAAAAGGTATATTAATACAATAATCATTTCCTTTTCTTAAAAAATACTTTTATTTCTCACATAATTTTTTTTATATTAAAATAAAGTACTAAAAAATTTAAAAATTTAATTTGAAGAAATTATATTATCTTTTGAATTCCAAACATCAAAATTAGTCTATGATTAAATTTTGATATTTTTTTGAAATAATTGTTTTTAGGTGAATAATAAGAAATACAATTTTTACAAAAATTGTAGTGTTTATAAATATATAAATTTATAAAAATAACTTAAAAAAATATAAAACATATTTCATGCTAGAAAAATGTATTTATGGAGTGAAATTATGTATTAAAAAAAACACTATCTTGAATTTAGAAAACCCATGATTAAAATTTTAGAAATTAAGAAATATTTTTATAATAAAAACTATTTTTAGTATTTATCTTTCAATTAAGTTTTTGATAGGTTAAATTAGGGTTTTTATTTCTTTTAAATTCACATAAATAGCTTTTTTTAATAATAGACCAATTAATGTCACTAAAATTGACAACAATTATATTTTTATCCTAATCATAATTTTCATGCTTAAAAACATGTTTTTTTTCTAAAAACGATTTTTTACGCGTTACGTGTGATATTGTTAAAATTAATTTCTATCACACCTAAAAATTTTATTTGATAAAATTAATTTATTATTTTTAATAATTAGGTCAAAATTATTTAATTATGTTTATTTTATTTTTAGTTATAAAAAGTAATTTACTTAGGTTAAAACCCATTAAGAGATTATCTACAATACTCCTTTGAAATTTCCATTATTTTATATCATTGTACTATTTTACCCCTGAATAGTGACTTTAACTTTTATATATTACAGAAATATGACTCCCTCAACTTATAAAAGATTCCTTCACCACCCCACTTCTCTTAACACCCAAATCCACTTAGTTTATCATAAAACCTACCCAGATTCATAAAACAAATTCCTAGAAACATCATAGTATTTTTTTATTCTCAAAATACTACCCTTTCAAAGGATCAATCCTTTTTTTCAAAGGTATTTTTCCAAGGAGTAAGGTAAAACTTTCTAATTACTCCCTTTCCATTTCAAATATTTTCAATTATTTTCATTATTATTCCACATATTTAAGATCTATTTTATCCATTATATTTTAATAATATCAGTATTATTAATATACTAAAATTTTATTATGATGATGTAATAATCATTAAATACCCTTTCCATTTTAATTAAAAAAATTAAAATGTTGCTTATGGAATACCAACTCTAAATTACATGATCTATTTTTCATAACCACCTAAAAAGGATGGTTCCTGATGTTTATTTATTAGATTAATATTATAATTTTAATTTTTTTAAAATTATGAAATTATAAACCGTTACCTACCTTCCTTCCATTCCATGGAAAATGAATATGTCACTCGCACGTATGTGCAGACTACCACCTCCACGAAAGTGATGTATTTAATTTTTCACTCTAGTATTTTATTATGTATAAATATATATTATAATATGGTTAAAAACATTAATAAAATATAAATGAGGCTTCGGACCCAACCTTTAAAAAAATTCTATAAATTTATATCATGGATGACTAAGGAAAATTAAATAATGATATTATTAGAAATTAATGAGTTTATAATGTTAGATTTATGTTTATATAATATTTATATTAATATTTGACTTATAATTAATATACCACTTCGTCAACACTATCAAAACAAGCTCATTATAAATCTCACTTATATGAATCATGACTAAAAATATTATTGGATAAAATTAAAACTTTTTATATAATCATGAAAAATATATTCTAGTACCTTTAATAATCTTACAAATTATTAACTTTTAATCTACAACCAAGAATCAACACCTCCTTTATGAAACTATTACTAAACAAACAATCCAAACTAATAACACCCGATGATGAAAATTAACTATAAATAACTAATGTATTTTTAATAAATGAATAAAAATGAAGTTTATAAAATTTTATTTCTATGAATAAGGTTATAAAATAATTTATTAATATATTTATTTTTATTATACATGATATTTAATTTCTTTTGTTGAAGTTAGAAATTACGGTGATGGGTTTCTCGTCTCAATATTCATTTTTGAGACTTATGCTATATCCACAACTTGTTATATTTTTTGCAGTGTATATAATACCTATGGATATATTTTTATCATGTTTTTAATGAGAATAAAATGTATTATATATCTATACCAAGTTTTTTCTTTCAATGTATTTTTATTCAAGGGTTACTAAAGTCGTAAAGTTTCTTTTCAATATTATTTTCAAGTCAAGATTGCTTACGAATAGTAATCCATCTAGGTAATTTTAAAGTTCATATTCTTAATTTTTTTATGAATGTACTTATATGTGATTATATTATTTATTAAGGTCTTTTCAATGAACTTGACTCTATTTTTAAAAGGAATCCCATTTTATAATTTTTGGTGCAGTCTTCTTCCACAAAATTTAACTTTTTTCAAAATACAAAAGGAATATTATTATTAAACATTTTATATTCTAATGCATTTTCCTATTTAATTCATTGATTTTTTTATTAAATTACCACTCTAAATTTTCATGCTTCTATAAATAAATTTATATTCCCTTGTTTTATAAATTTTTTCTCAAAGGTGATCAAGATTTTAAAGTGCATTTCTTCTTATTTCTTCAAGTAATTTTTAAAGATCTTATAAAAGATATTTTTCATCAATATCAACATCCTTTGATGTTTCCTATATTACAATAATGAATATTTTCTTATACTACCATCCATATTATTTCACTAGGTGGATTATGAAATATTCTATTAATGTTTTCCAGAAATCCACCTCTTTTCATTAGGTTGATTAATTGATGATGAAAAATGAACATTTTTATGACCTTGTGTCACACATATTTCTGGTCTTTCATTTAGTGAAAATTGATCCTAAAATATCCCTATGATTCATTGGTTAAAAATTTATATCTCATGAGATAATGGGAAATAAGTAGTGATGACATGATCCACCAAGGGAAATAGGTGAGTGAAGCCCGATCTTCCACGGGAAATATGCGAGTAAAGCCAAATCCACTAAGGGAAATATGTGATTGAAGTCTGATCCACTAATGGAAATAGTTTATGATTCTTGATCCACTATTTTATGATTCCCATGATTATTTTTGTGCCACATTATTATGTTCTACCACATAATCATATTACAATGGAACATATCTTATGAACCATGTTTTATCTGGTTATGTTTTCATAATGTCATGTTCACGGATCTTGTTTATAATCTCATACCCACATGCTTATCTTTTTCTCACTTGTGATCATTATTGGTTATATCTTATGTTTCCCTTATTGAGCATATAATCTTACCAATTTATTATTTTTCTTTTCCCTAGGTTATGAAGATGATTATTATTTAAGAGATTCCTAAAAGGGGTTTAGATTTATATGAGTATGGATAAATATTCATGAGTATTGTAAAGAAAGTTGTTTATGTAGCCAGTCTCCCAAGACACGAACCCTTACATTCTTAGAATTATGTGACTATTTATAAGATGAAAGTATTATTGATGAAAAATAATGAATTAATAATGTTTATATATCTTAGGTCACCTTATATTAAACCTTACAACAATGGTGTTTTAGAAGTTAAGTCTAGAAGGATTCAGATGAAGAACTACTTCAGAAGAAACAAATGTTATGGAAGATTAAGTTTTAGAAATAAAAATATTAAAAATTAATCGACTTTTAATATTTATATAAATATATTTTGAATAATTATTCTATGAAGAATAAAAATATGGGTATCCTTTTTTATAGTGAACCTAGAGAAATTTTAGAGAATATTTAAATGAATATTTCAAGTTCCTTAATTTAAAGAGATTATTTCAAAGAAATGTTTATGGAAAATAAGATTTATAAAATGGTTTTTATTTTAAGGTATGGAATTTGGAATTTGACTATGAATTTATGATTGATATTTAAATAAATTATCCAATAGATATAAGGAATTAAACCTGATTATTGGAAGATACCTCTATAAATAGAGATTGAGGCAAACCCAAAAAAATATTTTTTAAAACTCGATGCTCATGATTGTGACTATATTTTTTATTTAATTATTTTCAAATCATTATCATTCTAGGGTTCATTATAAAGTTTGATATATTAGCTATATATATATATTAAATATTTATCTATTTAAGTTTTATTTTATGTGTTTTTATTATATTTTCTTTATCTATTCCACTGTAGTACAATTTCAATCAGTTTATGGTTTTCCACATAAAATCAAGTTCTATATTGGTTATAACTCTATAAAAGGTACTTGTTCGAAATTATTTGTGACTATATGGTTAAAGGATGTTGTCTATTGGTTTTAATTTCAATAGAAAAGGTAAATTGTAAAATTTTTGTGACCCCCTATAAATGTCATACTGATTTAGTGTTTACTATGCCACTTGAAGAGTAAAGGGTTGTGATGAGTAGACGTAAAATATTTATGATCTAAACTACTATAAAAAATGATCAATCTATTAATTAATTTTTATATTTCTTTAATTATTAATTTTATTCAATCCAACCCCTCTTGAATATTGAATTTATTTATATATGGGAAAAGAATTATTATCAGAGAATTTGATCTTTTGGATAATATTCTATTTCTAACCTTATCCCAGGCTTAATAGTATAAGAGAAATATATTTTTAGATGGAAGGTTAAGATAAAAATGATGTTTTAGTTCCATAAAAGTTACCCTTTTATGTAAATTAGTACAATTATTGGAAGACTATGGAATAATCCTACCTCAAGTAATTAATCATTGAACATTGGACCGCAATGGTAAAACTATATAAACATCTAGAGGTAATCCCTGATTCTCTCACTAGTAATGATGTGACTAATTATATTCTTAATTATAATATCATGAATATTTTTCATTATTATATTAGCCTGTAATAACCTAGACTTTTACATATTGAATTTTTAATCTAAACATGTTGCATATTTAGTTTTGTAATATAGTATAAAAAACTTGTGCCACATTATAAAAACCAAAAACACTTTTGAAGATAATTTATAAAATTACATTTCAATGATAAATATACCCAATAAAATTTAAAATAATATAATGATAAAATAATAAAAAACATAAAATAACTATAATTTTAAAATTTGGATCATATTGGTCTCCTAGAATAATCACACAAAAAAAGAATAAACTCTAGTAATATAATAGAAATTTTTGAAAATTAAAAGCATAACCTTGATAGGAATATAAGTAAATAATAAATAAAGGAAATAAGTGATATTTATATAAATTATAAAAATTATATAACCATTAGAAATATGATCATTGAAATAATAACCTGGCTGTTAGTAATAGTAATCTTACAGTTAAAATATTAACATGACTGATGGAATAGTAAAATAATATATTATATATATTATGAAATAAAAATATGAGAAATTTATATCACAATACAATTAAATAAAAGTGTTAAAAGTGATAAAATGAATATTTTACATAAAGACACCATAATTGTGTTTTTAGAAAACATATATGTTTTATTTTTGTTAAAAAATAGTTTTTAATAAATTTAACATTTTTAAATAAAATTTTATTTTCATAGAATGGTTTAAAAAACATTTATTTATATACAAATAATAAAACAATGTCATAAAATCAAAAGTAAATTTTCTAAGGGTTAAAATTTTGACAGTGTCATCAAAATTAGAATTTTTGAAATAAGTTAATATTTTATATAAAAACTAAATCCCTCATATTTATAAAATTATTTTCATAAATGGATTTAAATTTTAGAATCAAAATATCAAAATTATATTAGGGTTGTTTTTTGGATTTTTTCTGAAATAGTTGAATTTTTAGTGAAGAGTGAAATACCATAAGTATTTTACATTATAAGTTAAATACATGAATAATTATATATGGTTAGATATAAGTATCCATTATCTTGGTATCACATTCACCAATTACTATTTATATTCACAAGAATAATTTGATATTTGTAGTCTTTATAACATCTCAATACCTTCTTTAAGGTAATACTTGGCCATTGTTTTGATCTCCTTTAAATTGGGTCTTGTTTTGGGGTTGTTCTAGGTGAATTTGGAAAATTTTGGAGGCTCAAGGGGATATTCATAGTTAGTGCATGGTTAGGGAAAACTGTTCAATTTACCCTGAAAAACCATTCACCATATTGTGAGCCAATATAAGGGGGAACATATTTTGTATAAATAGTAGGGCTATCCCCTCCAAACCATGAAACCTTAGGCTATGAGGGTTTTCATGGTTGGAACATGGTTTGAAAATCATGAAACCTACTATAAGTGGTGAATAATTTGTCTAACCATGTGGCCCTGTCCAACAGACTATGCACACAGGTTTTAATTTCCCTGAAAATTTTATTAAAATCATAAAACCCTCCTGTTTAACCCCTAATCACTCTGATTTTAGAATAACTAGAATCCTTGGTCTTGTAAGGCTCTCAAGAGGTGATTTTTGATCCTTAAACCCCTTTGCTTGGTGGATTGAAGTGTCATATATCTCATTTTATCTCCTCCAAGTAAGTTTATATCCTCTTGTGTGGTTTCTTAGAATCTTTCTTTCTCTCCTTCTTAGAGAGTTATGGATCTTCAATTTTTTTATGAATCTAAATTTCCTTTTTGATTGATCTTGATTCTAGTTTGTTTTTATTCATTTCCTTTAACTTATTCTTAATTGGCGATACCATTGCAAGTATTGTATTTGACTATGTGATTAAAGTTAGGTGGATCCATAATTATTTGACCTATTATTAAAACCTAATGTGATTTATTGGAATTGAAAAGATTTTTTAATTAATTTCAAAAAACAGATTTGAAAGGATTTTTCATGTGATTTTAAATGGAATAGGACTTATTAAAAGCCCTAAATTTTAATGGAAATGAAATTTTGGGTGGATCTTGGGAAAATAATGGCTTTATTTTGAAATTGATTTGGTTAATTGATTTTTTTTAACCTTGATAAAAATGGATTAAAGTGAGAGATTATTTGAAATGGAATGAATTTATAAAAACCTCTATTTTAGTTTTGAAGTGGAAAATGAATGAAGAAAAATGAAAATTGGGAAATTGTAGTTTTAATTGATTTGAACTTTTTTCTTTTACCATGTTTGATTGATTTATTTTTTAAGCACGTGTTAGCTTGGGTAGTTTTTGGTAACTGGGAAAATAATGCTAGGAACTTGAATCCCTAGTAATGGATTGAATATAACAAATGTTACTAAACAATTACAACATAAATTCCCGAGAGGGTTCCCATTTGGGGGTGTATATAGATTTTTATGTTCACACCTATCTTGATATGAGATCATTATTAGGATGTATAAGGATACTATTACCTAAATTAACATACAACAAGAATTTTTTATATATTGATATGATTTTTTGACTTGATTTTACATTCCCATGATTATTGAACTATTTTATTCATTCAAATTGTTTTATATAAGTGTTATTTATAAAATATTTATGTAATCCATTTTTGATATATATTCTATATCTTTAAATGTGAAATAACGTTTTGGTTTAAAATATGTGAATGATATACCATTCCTTGTTTAATTATAATGAATAATAATTGGTTTAATTATTATGTAATTAATTATGGAAAACTTGGTGAGACCCTATTGGGGTTTATAGCTTACACCCTACCTTTCCCTTCAGGAATTTGTAGCCTTTCTTATGACTAGTCTGAGTAAATGGAAAGTGCTACTTGGATGTGGTGGATGTTCTTGATCCTTGGGACCATATAAGGTTGATGGTGAGCGGTGGCGCTGTTGTCCAATAGTTACACATGAGTTTTTGAGAGTTTTATTTGATTGAAATTTTTATTTTCTTAGTGATGTTTTTCTTTCTATCTGGGTGTTTATTTACCTGTTACTTCTAGTACTTTCTCCTTTTATATCATTTAGCATTCTAACTTGTATCTTTTATCTTCTGCTATTTTGTAGAAAAATCGCCCCCTCTTTGATTTTGTATAATGTTAGGTGACAGTCTCCCACCCATGGGGGTTGGGAATTCCCTTCGAGCTATATTAGACTCAAATTGGTTATTAGTGTAATGGGGTATATAGGATGGTTCATGAAAAAGTGGTATTATAGGTATAGGTTAATAATCTTTCTTTAATGTCAGTATGCAGTTTGGGATGTCTTGATGGGACTTAGGAGGTAGTTGTTAGTAAGTTCTTGGATATATCTCACCGTAATAAACCTTAATTCACCATGGGTGTTTGAGAAAATTGTCCTTGAGGATTTTTTTGATCCGATTCTGGTATTTTCACTGATATTGATCTGAGCATGTTGAAATCCTAATCTTAAATTTCTACTTGATGGAATTGATATTCCCATATTTCTTATATGAGTTGCTGATTTTTGTATCCTTTATGATGTATTTAATGTTGTCTATTGATGTTGTGTAATATCATTCCTCTGAAAAGATGTGTGAATAGGCCTCTAGAGGAAGATGTTGGTGAACCATAGTGCATAAATCCTTAGTGGACCATAATCTTACAGTACTTAATGATGTTTAAGCTCTAGGACATGCATTGAAGATCATTTACTATTAGGTTTTAGTTGTAGAAACTCAAAGGGGTGAATCTTAGAGTTGTAATGAAGATTTAATTCACTAGAATCCACTTGCATTCTAGGGATCTAACAATCCTCAATAATATGAGGACTGGTTGAGAAAGATATAACTTATTTTTTAGTTCTTGGAAATTTCTAATTTGATTAAGGTGAGATGTGATACCTTTAAGATGGAAGGTCCTAACATGATATGGTGGGATTCAATGTCGATGGAAAAGAAGCATAGGGTTTTGGAATGTAAAGTCTTTCAAGTTATTTTCACTGATTTGTTCTATGTAGAATCTATGGTCATTGTAAAATCTATGGAGTTTCTCAAACTCTAGTAGGGTGACATGACTGTGACTCAGTACACAAATCACTTTTATGAGCTTGTTCATTTTTCTCCTGAGGTAGTGAATAATGAGAAGATAAAGGCACAAATACTTGAGATGGTTCTTTGATAAGACATCCAATCTTAGGCATTACTACTAAATCTAGCTTCTTATTATGATGTTTTGGATAAGGCATTGATGTTTAAGATTGATCTTACTAGTAATTCAGGGTTAACAAGAGTTAATTTTTCTCCCAGCGGTAGTTATGTGACTTATATTAAACCAAATATGAAGCGTGATGAGTCTCATGGTGGTTCTAGATAGTAATCATCTTCCAGATCTCATACGATTCCTAAAAGAGGCACCATGAATTTATTTTAGCGTGAAAATGTTGGGAATTTGAGACATGTTTGTATTGAGGAACCAATGTGTTGAGCAAGTATTGTTTTCAACAATACATAATATTGTTATTTAAAGGGGGAGTTTATATTAATACTCTATATCTTTATGATAATTTTGATGCTCACAAATACCCTTAATTATTTTCTAATGATTTTATTTGTTAAGCATTTTGCAGGAATTTATCATTTTATTTTACTCTTGAAATTACAGGAATTTATTATTAAATTATTTGTATTTTAGCATGTTCTGGAAACACTGTTCATACGCTACTTATTCAGAATCTGCTTGAGCGTGTTCTAAAAACACTGTTCATACCCTACGTGGATAAAAATAGCGTAAGGATAAAAACCGTGTATAATTTTTGAGATAAGGAAAAAGTATGGTTAAACAACCATACGTTATCGGAAAAGTATGGAAGAATAACCCTATGTTAGGAAGGAACCCTTTGTTTGGGATATCCGAAAAGTATGGAAGAAGAACCATACGTAAATATTAAATGTTACGTTTGTTTCTCAAAAGTATGGTTCATCAACCTTACTTTTGTAAACAACCATACGTTCTTGGAAAAGTATGGATCAAGTAAAAGTGTGTATCTTTTATCGTACGTTTGAAAGTTTAAGAGAAAAGTATGGATGACCAACCCTACGTTTGGAATGAACCTTACGTTTGTTGTCAAGTTTTCATTGTCAACCTTACGTTGTCAACATTACTTTATAAACCTTACGTTTGAAGACTATGTCATCAACCTTACGTTCAGAGGATGCATACAGTTCAACTTAACCTTACGTTTGGAGCCATAGAATTTAAAGTTGATATTTTTTATGCAACGGTCAATATGCTGATTATTAGGTGAATTTCAAGCCAGATTTCAAGCTGATTTTAAAGTACGATTTTGACTGATTCAAAACCATTTCATTAATGATTTGATAATCAAATTAAAAGGATCTTTTTATACCGAGTCTTCAGGGATGTTATGACTACTCTGTAAATTCAAATGTTTGAATATCGCGAGTAAAAAGGCGAATTTTGTGGATCTAATTTTACAGGAGAAGTTCTTATCATTCTTTTATTTATATGGGCTTTTTTAAACTGCATCGATGATTATTGATCATGTGTGATCTTTTGATTATTCTGTAAAAAAAGGAGAAAAACAGAGATTAATAAAACACACCGATCTGCTGGTTCAAAAGGAGCATCAAAGCTCTGTTTGTTAAAATAGGAAGGAACACTATAGAAGATTCACTTGTTATACAACAAAGATCTACTGTGAATTTTCTACTGCTGAAGTTGTAAATTATATTTCTATATCTACTGCAACAGGATCGAATCATAATGTTTCTTATGTGAAGATTATTAATTCTGAAGGCGACGATCTATCTACTGTCAATTGTATGCTATTGAAATTGTGAAGAACATCTGGAAAGTATTTTCAAAATATGAAAATCTTTTCTTTTTATTCTTGAGTGATCAGCTTATCATACTAAGCTATATAGGTTCTGTAAGTGAACAAGAAGGCTTTGTTTTGCCTTGGATTGTAAAGGTGTCAACTGCCTATACTCAGTTGTGAACTGATCTGTTGAAATGAGGACCAGATAGTGAAAATCACCAAGCTCATGGAGTAGAGCGTTGGTGGAGTGGACTAGGGGCCTTCTGTTCCCCGAACCACTATACATCTTGTGTTTCTTCTATTTAAATTTCAGCTGCATCATTTTATCTGATTAAAGTTAAAAGGTAGAACACAATCTCGTAAAGATTTTTGAAAAGACACAATTCACCCCCCTCTTGTGTATATTTGGTGTAATCCGATCCAATAATTGGTATCATAGGTTGAGCTTTCTAAAAAATCTTTAACAAGATGAAAGTTATTATACACAGAGAAAGATGACTGATACAAGAGAGGGAATGTCTATGGTCAGATCACCTTAATTCAATGGAGAAAAATATGGATGATGGAAGTCTCGAATGATTATCTATTTGAAAAATCTTGGATACAGAGTCTATTCTAAGATTCTAACTCCATATGAAATACCAGAAAAACCTGAAACATGGAGTGCAGCTAATGAAGCATAATATGATATGAATTCGAAGGAAATGAATGCAATTATATGTGGTCTAGGACCTGATGAGTTTAACAGAGTATCTCAATGCCCAACAACATATGAAATGTGGCAAACTATTGTTGTTGCTTATGAAGGAACTAACAATATCAAGGAAATGAGATATGCAACTGCTAAGATTAAATTTGATACATTCAGAATGGTTGAAGGTGAGATTATTACTCAAATGAATGGAAGATTGAAAAATATTGTCAATAACATAACTGCCTTGGGAGATACCATTAAGAAAGATGATCAAGCTTTAAAAGTGTTCAGAGTACTGCCTACAAAATGGAATGGAATCTCTGCAGCAATCAGACAGTCGACACCTGTCAAAGATTTAACCATGAGAGGACTGATTGGAACATTAATGATGTATGAAGCTGAGATGGAAGATTAAGCTAATGAACATAAAGTGATTATCAAAAGAGAAGATACTACCTTGAAAGCATCGTCATAGAGAAAAAACAAAAAGATGAAGAAAAATGAAAAAGAAAAGTCAGAGAGTTCTGAGTTATCTAATTCTGATGTGGAATTGGCTTAGCTAGCCTGAAGATTCACAAAATTATATAGAAAGAAAAGAGGCTTCAAAAAATCCTTTAAGAAAGATGGTAAGGAATTAAGATGATATGAATGCAAGAAAATGGGGCATATCAGTCCTGACTGTCCTCAGCTAAAAGAAGACAAGAGAAATAAATTTTTCAAAAGAAATAAATATGAGCATAAGGATAAGAAAGCCATGAAATCTACTTGGAGTGTATCTGAAGACTCCAGTAGTACTTGTCAATCAGGCTCAGAGAAGGAGGAAGAAAATCTGAAATCCAACATGTGTTTTATGGCAGAAACAGATGAGGTACAATCTTACTACTCTTCTGATTTTAGTTTTGAATCTAATTACTCTAATGAAAAACTTGCAGCCTACTACAATATGCTTGAAGAAAAATATGACTCTCTATTTAAGAAGAATAAGTCTTTAAATAATGTTCATAAGACTATTTCTGATTAAAGAGATACAATTATGAAACAATATAAGGAGTTAACTAAAAAAATTTATTCAATTAATTCTAACAATATAGATTATGAATCAAAGATAAAATCACTGCAAACTGGAGTAGAAACTTATAAAACTACAACCCTTGTTTTTACTAAAGGAAAAAATACTTTAAATAAAATCCTTGGGAAAAAATTCATTAAAAGGAAAGATTTGGAATTAGCAGTAAAGGTGAAAAACTCAATCTGTACAAAAACTATTTTATTCCAAGTGAAAAAAGACTAAATTGTAATTACTGTGGAATAAGGGGACATATTTCTAAAAACTGTTTCTTAAGACAACCCCGAATAAGTGGAATTAAGAAAGATTTTGTATCAAATGATCTATTCGACTCATGTGAAATTAGAAAAACAAAGCAAGTCTGGATTCCCAGATCCTTGCTAGCTAACACTACTGGACCCAACAAAATATTGGTACCAAAGCAATCTGTGTAAATGTCTTTGCAGGGAGCAGGTCACAAGAGAAAAAAGGACATATGGTATATGGACATTGGCTGATCAAGACATATGAGTGGAAACTCATTGAATTTCTCTACACTCACTCAAAAAGATGGCAGACTTGTCACTTTTGGTGATAATGTCAAAGGAAAAATCATTGGTATTGGAACAGTTGGAGATCCAGAAGCTGTCTCAATTAATAAAGTACTTTATGTACAAGGATTGAAACACAATATGATAAGTATCTCTCAACTATGTGATGATGGTTATGCTGTTGATTTTTCTAACAATTTTTATTCTGTTTTCAAAAATAAATTGTTTAAATTTAGAGCACCAAGAACTGATAATGTGTATACCCTGGATTTAAATTCCTTGTATAAACAACAAGTAAATTTCTTAATTGCTAAAATAAATGATTCTTGGATCTGGCATAGGAGACTTAGACATTGTAATATATATGTTTTAAATAAGTTGTCTAAGAAACATTTAGTTTCTGATTTGACTAGTCTCAAATTTGAAAGTGACAGATTCTGTGATGCATGTCAACTTGGTAAGAAAAACAAATCATCCTTCAAATCTGTTAAAAAAATTTCTATATCTAAACCTCTATAACTTATTCATATGGATTTTTTTGGACCTTCAAGAGTAGAAAGCTTGGATGGTAAATTATATGTATATGTTTTAGCTGATGACTATTCTAGATTTACATGGATTTTCTTTTTGAAATTTATAAATGAAGCTTTTACTTTATTTGAAAGTTTTTTTAAAACTGTTAAAAATGAAAAAGGTTTTAAAATAATTTCATTAAGAAGTGATCATGGTGGAGAATTTGAGAATTAGGAATATAATTCCTTCTTCTCAAATATGGGTATTAAACGCACCTTCTCTACACCTAGAACACCTCAACAAAATGGAATTGTTGAAAGAAGAAATAGGACTATTTAGGAAATGGCTAGGACTATGCTAAATGAATACAACCTTCCTACCTACTTTTGGGTAGAAGCTGTAAGCACAACTTGCTATATAATGAATAGAGTTTTAATTAAACCTCTTTTAAAAAAGACACCCTATGAACTTTGGAATAATAGAAAACCTAAATTTAACTACTTTAAAGTTTTCAGATGCAAGGTTTACATCTTAAACACCAAGGATAATCTTGGTAAGTTCGATCCAAAATCTGATGAAGGAATTTTCTTAGGATATTCAGCTACTTACAAAGCTTATAGAATATATAATAAGAAGTCAAGGATTGTTGAAGAATCAGTTCATGTGAAATTTGATGAATCTGATCCCTTTGAGAAAAGGACAGATCAAATGGGTGAATCTGACTCTAATGATAACATGAGAATTGAGAACTTGAAAAATGATTTTGAAAAAGATATAAATAAAATTCAGTCCAGTTCAGTAGAACATGATACTGAAGAACCTATAAGTGTGTTTCCTAGACAGAATAAAACCCTAAAGAATCACCCTTTAGAAACTATAATAGGAGACTTAGATACAGGAATAAAAACTAGAAGAAATATAGGAAATCTTGTAGAATTCTCTGCCTTTCTATCCCAATTAGAACCCAATACTATAGAAGAAGCTTTAGATGATGAAAGCAGAATGATAGTAATGCAAGAAGAATTAAACCAGTTCAAAAGAAATGAAGTCTGGGAATTAGTTGAAAGACCACAGAACTATCCAGTAATAGGAACCAAATGGGTCTTTAGAAATAAGCAAGATGATCAAGGAATAATAACTAGAAATAAATCTAGACTTGTAGCTAAAGGATATAATTAGGAAGAAGGTATAGATTATGATGATACCTTTGCACCTATAGCTAGAATAGAAGCCATTAGAATCCTCTTAGACTATGGATCTCATATGAACTTTAAATTATTTCAGATGGATGTTAAGTCTGCCTTTTTAAATGGTTATTTAATGGAGGAAGTTTATGTTGAGCAACCTTCTGGTTTTGAAAATTCTCAAAAACCAGATTCTTTTTTTAAAACTTAATAAAGCTCTATATGGCCTTAAACAAGCACCTAGAACTTGGTATGAAAGATTAAGCTCTTTTCTTTTGAAAAAATGATTTTACTGTTGGAATGGCAGACCCAACACTGTTTAAGAAAACTGTGAATTCTAATATTTTATTGGTTCAAATTTATGTTGATGATGTAATTTTTGGATCAAATAATAAAACCCTTTATCATGAGTTTTCAAAGTTAATGCAAAAAATAATTTGAAATGAGTATGATGGGAGAACTAAATTTCTTTTTAGGACTTCAAATTTATCAAAAAGATTTTTGAAATGTTTTCAATCAAAGAAAATACATTACTAATTTGTTGAAGAAATTTTTACTTGAAAATATCAAGACATATACAACTCCTATGTGTACTAATATAAAACTTGATTTGGATGAAACTGGAAAATCAGTTGACAACAAGTTATATAGAGGTATGATTGGTAGTTTATTATATCTTACTGCTATCAGTCCATATATAATGTATTCAGTATGTCTTTGTGCAATATTTCAATCAAATCCTAAAGAATATCATCTAACTGTTGTTAAAAGAATTTTTAGATATTTAAAAGGAACTGTTTTTCAATCTCTTCTTTATCCAAAAACTTCTGATTTCAATTTGATTTCATATTCAGATGCAGACTTTGGGAGTTTTAGATTAGATAGGAAAATCACTTCAGGAACTTGTCACTTTTTAGGAAAATCTTTAGTGTCATGGTCAAGTAAGAAACAACATTCAGTTGCCCTGTCAACAGCTGAGCCAGAATATGTTTCTGCTGGCAGTTGCTGTGCACAGGTGTTGTGGATGAAAAACACTCTTATGGTCTTTGGACTAAATTTTAATAATACTCCTATTTTATGTGATAATAATAATGATATAAATATTTCAAAAAATCATATTAATCATTCTAGAACTAAGCATATTGATATCAAACATCATTTTCTAAGAGATCATGTTCTTAAAAAGGATATATCTTTGGAATTTGTAAGTAATGAAATTCAATTAGATGATATTTTTACTAAACCACTTCCCACTACAAGGTTTTATTTTATTAAGGGGGAGATAGGTTTATTTGGTTTTTAAATAAAATTTTATTTTACAATGGTAGTTATTTATTTTAATTCTACTTAAAATAATTTTGCTATTTTGTTTTTCAAACAGAATAAATTTCTTTTACTCGCGTAATCTATTTTATTTATTTTTAAATATATGTAATGATTATTAAAAACATGGGAATTAAGGTTTTCAGAAACCCTTTCGACTTCTAAATCGTTTCATTTCTATCGAAACCTTTTAGAACTCGCAAACCGCACCTCTGCTTGTGAACCCTAATCTTCAAACCTCTGAAACCCTAACCTTCAAACCTTCAGAGATTCTTGTAGAGATGGTAAGGACTAAAAGAGCCAGTGAAGCCGAGATAAGCAATGCAAAGAGACAATGCTCTGAAGGAAAAAAAAATCTTATAGGAAAGGGTAATCGATCTCGACTGGTTATTTCAGACAAATCTACTGTTGAAACAAGCACTGTCGTTTCAGAACCTTGAACAGACGTTCAATAGTGAAAATATGAAATTTTAGTATGAGGTAGAACTTAGATACTTCTTCAAATCTGTACAGTTTAGTCTGGGATATACTGAGGACAATATGATGGCTAAGATAGATGATAGAGATTTCTCAATCTCGTCAGTAGAAATTGGTCAGATTCTCAACTGCCCTCATGAGGGAGTTTTTCATTTCGATTTGAAAAATATTGGAGATTATGTGCATAAATAACAGGACATAATGTCTTTTTATTTTTGGTATTAAGACTGTAAAGAAAATGTTTATCAAGGATTTGGAGCCTGATCAGAAAATTTTGGTCAAATTTGTGCAAACAGGGATTACACCAAGGATGTCTGAGATGGAAAAGATATTATATCCCGACATGTATATAATGTATCTTTTTATCAGTGATGTCAAACTCAATTTTCCTAGGTATATGATTAGATACCTAAGATATTGTTGTCAGAGTGATGCCTGAATGAACTTTTATCCTTTTGATCGATTCATTTCCAAGATGTTGCTTAAGAAGGACATGGTGAGACTGGTGGATGCCAGAATACACTGTCATCACAGTAATGTGTTTAATTCTGGAACATTAAGGAAGATTGGATATTTCTGGAGTACTATGAAAGGAAAACTTTTTCCAGTAGGAGCAGATGATAAATCAGAGAGTGCTGAAGCTTAATCTGCAAAGTCCAAGGAGAGACAAGCTGAATCGAGAGTCATCACTGTGGCAAGGAGGATCAGATTTGACGTGGTAGAAACTGAGGAAGAAAGAAGTCATGAGGGACTTCAAAATCAGAGGAAAATACCTGTAACTGAGGAACTTACTTCCCCTGATTTAACTACAGGATATTTACTCTCTTACATCTTTGTCAGAGAAAAGGTTGTTGAACAATCTCAAGAACAGAATGTCACTGTTACAGATCCTGATCATGAAAGGATTGTAGTTGAAAGATTAGAACAATAGGTTATAACTGATGTTGTTGTTGACATTCAATAAGAAAAGGAGGCAGAGCTTGGTGAGGAAGTGGCCAGACCTCAGAAAACTCAATAGAATATCATTTTAGATATTTTATTAGTCGAACAAATTGCAGATATTCATGATGATCATGCTTCTGATGCTCACATAGAAGTTCTTCAAGATGATTTTTCTATGGAAGAGTCTGCAAAGGACTCTGATGAAAAATCTGTGGACCAACCTACTCAAGACAAGGAGAAAGAAAAATCTGATGTTGAATCATTATCTTTAGTACTACTACATCACATAGAACCTGAGAATGCGAATCAAGCACCGGGTTCTTCTGCTTAAAGGAATAGGGAAGCTGGAGAGTTGTATAAAAATATATCTCAACTGCAATGTGAGAATGATTCTCTAAGAATCATCTTAGCATCCGAACATTTGGAATTTCAAAAGCTTAAGGATATTACTGTTTCAAGACAAGAAGTTGAAATTTTTAAAGAGGATATGTTAAATGATGTTGCCAAATTGAAATCTGAAATGGTTATGAAGTCAGATTTCTCAGATCTTAAGTTGTTTCTGGAGACACAATTTGCATCAGTTGGAAATAGTGCTGCTAGTGGATCAGGCGCTTCACCTGATTTAATTAGAAGATTTCAAGCTATCACAGCTACAATGATCAATATGAATGACAATTTTCAAGATCTTCAGTGCAATAGTTCTCCATTATCTGTTCTCTTAGATAATAAAAAATTCTTAGTTGATCATTCAATATCTAGTGATCCAGGAATCCGTTATGTATTAGAAAAATTCACAGAGAAGCTATATTTGTTTATGGAGAAAAAAGAAATTCTTCACGAGTTTTTCAGAGTCAATCTCATTGAAGATATTCATATGACTCAATAGGCCAGAGATCTTATTATTCGGCTTTTTGATGGATTAATTAAAAGGTTGAGAGAACAGTTAGCAGAAATCAAGTCTACAATCCAGTGAAGATAAACCCTACCTGTTCACTGTAAGAAAAAACCTTGATTCATGTGTTTATCATCCTTGTATCTATTTTTGACTTTTAATGAAAATATGTTTTTTTCTTTTTATTTGTTTTACTGTCTTTATTTTGATATTCCAGTACTACAGATTTAATTATTGATAAACAGTTAATAATAGAATTTACCTACAGTTCAGTGTGACATTAAATGTGTTAAAATCCATGATTTATCATTCTTTTTGATATCACAAAAGGGGGAGAAATTTGGATAAACACAACAATTTATTTTAAAAACCTTATTTAAATGATTTCTTGTATATTTAAAATTTTTTGGATTTATACAGATTTATACTTATACAGAAAACTATTTTAAGTTATTAACAGTCATTTATTATAAAGGGAAATTTTCTTTTACTTTTTATTCAGAGGGAAATTTGGATAAAACTAGAAACTTTTATTTTAAAAAAAAATATTTTATTTTCGTGAAGGGGGAGACATTTTTATTTATTAAAATGATTTTTTTAAAATTAAATATTGTTTTATCCTCTCAAAATTCAAAAACTTCATGTAACTAATTTTGAAAGTTAATTTCATTTAATTAGTCTTATTATTTTATGGGTTTTGTGATCATCAAAAAGGGGGATATTGTTGAGCAAGTGATATTTTCAACAATACATAATATTGTTATTTAAAGGGGGAGTTTATATTAATACTCTATATATTTATGATAATTTTGATGCTCACAAATACCCTTAATTATTTTATAATGATTTTATTTGTTAATCATTTTGAAGGAATTTATCATTTTATTTTACTCTTAAAATTACGGGAATTTATTATTAAAGTATTTGTATTTTAGCATGTTCTGGAAACACTATTCATACACTACTTATTCGGAATCTGCTTGAGCATGTTTTGGAAACACTGTTCATACCCTACGTGGATAAACATAGCGTAAGGATAAAAACCGTGTATACTTTTTGAGATAAGGAAAAAGTATAGTTAAACAACCATACATTATCGGAAAAGTATGGAAGAAGAACCCTACGTTAGGAAGGAACCCTATGTTTTGGATATCAGAAAAGTATGGAAGAAGAGCCATATGTAAATATTAAACGTTACGTTTGTTTCTAAAAAGTATGGTTCATCAACCTTACTTTTTTAAACAACCATACGTTCTTGGAAAAGTATGGATCAAGTAAAATTATGGATCTTTTATCATACGTTTGAAAGTTGAAGAGAAAAGTATGGATGACCAACCCTACATTTGGAATGAACCTTACGTTTGTTGTCAAGTTTTTGTTGTCAACCTTACGTTGTCAACCTTACATTGTGAACCTTACGTTTGAAGACTATTTCATCAACCTTACATTCAGAGGATGCATACAGTTCAACTTAATGTTACGTTTGGCATCAGAGAATTTAAAGTCGATATTTTTTATGCAACGATCAATATGATGATTATTAGGCGGATTTCAAGATAGATTTAAAGCTGATTTTAAAGTATGATTTTGACTTATTCAAAACCATTTCATCAATGATTTGATAATCAAATTAAAAGGATATTTTTTATGCTGAGTCTTCATGGAAGTTATGACTACTCTGTAAATTTAAATGTTTGAATATCGTGAGTAAAAATGCGACTTTTGTGGATCTAATTTTACAGGAGAAGTTCTTATCGTTCTTTTATTTATATGGGCTTTTTAAAACTGCATCGATGATTATTGATCGTGTGTGATCTTTTGATTATTCTATAAAAAAAGGAGAAAAACAGAGATTACTGAAACACACTGATCTGCTGGTTCAAAAGGAGCATCAAAGCTCTGTTTGTTAAAAGAGGAAGGAATGCTATATAAGATTCACTTATTCTACAACGAATATCTACTGTGAATTTTCTACTGCTGAAGTTGTGAATTATATTTCTATATCTACTGCAACAGGATCGACTCAGGACATTTCTTATGTGAAGATTATTATTTCTGAAGGCGACGATCTATCTACTGTCAATTGCATGCTGTTGCAATTGTGAAGAACATCTGGAAAGTATTTTCAAAATAAGAAAATATTTTCTTTCTATTCTTGAGTGATCATCTTCTCGTACTAAGATGGGTAGGTTCTGTAATTGAACTAGAAGTATTTGTTTTGCCTTGGATTGTAAAGGTGTCAACTGCCTGTACTCAGTTGTAAACCGGTCTGTTGAAATGAGGACCAGATAGTGAAAATCACCAAGCTCGTGGAGTAGAGCGTTGGTGGAGTGGACTAGGGGCCTTCTGTTCCCCGAACCACTATACATCTTGTGTTTCTGCTATTTAAATTTCTACTGCATCATTTTATCTGATTAAAGTTAAAAGGCAGAACAAAATATCATAAAGATTTTTTAAAAGACACAATTCACCCCCCTCTTGTGTATATTTGGTGTAATTCGATCCAACACAATGGTATAAAGTTCCTTTAGTTACTTAGAACACCTATAAAAGTTCTAAAATTTCTTTTCTGCTCCATATAGTGGAATGGGATCATAAAATCCAAAAAGTACTATGGTAAAATCAGATTCTTCAAGATCTAAGGGGTTCTAACCACATGCATATAGAATTAAGCTTCTTCATATAGTGGAGGAGTCTCTAAAGGAAGATGATAGTGGTCCAGTGAATGTGAGAGGTTTTGTCACTATAGATTTATATTTAGGTGACTACTTTATTTGATACTAGTTCTTCTCACTAATTTATATCAACTCGTATTGTGAAAATGCTAAATCTTTCCTTAAAAAAATTTCCTTATGTGATGGAAATTTCCACACCACTCAGAATGAAGATAGAGTAGGGTCTCTATTATCATGCTTGTTTTTCTCTTTTTAACATACTAAGATTACCAGTAACTTTTTTTTTCTTAACGTGAGACCTATGGATGTCTTCCTTAGGATTGATTGGATGATTTCTAATAAGGCCCAGATTGTCGGTTACTTTTGATGGGTCTTCTTTACTTCACCTGATGGGGTGTGCTATGCCTTTCAGGGAGTATGAGACCCAAGGTTGAGTAGAACTGGACTATATTTTCTAGAATTTGGTAGGGTGATATTGATGTTTTATTTTTACTTGAAGTGATAATATTTGAGTGATGATATCCCTCCAGTAGTTGTCGAGTTTCTTGACATGCTTCCTTATGATTTATCTAGTTTTATACTGGTAATAGAGGTAGATTTATCTATTGATTTAGTACATGGTACTATACCAGTATATATTACTTTTTAACATATGAAACCAATATATTTTAAAGAGTTAAAGACTCAGTTATATGATCTGTTAGAAAAAGGCTTCATATGGATGAGTGTGTAACCTTGGGCGACACTTGTTCACTTTGTAAAGAAAGCTAAAAGAAAACTTTTCCTCTGGGTTGAATACTGAAAACTCAATTGAGTTATAGTAAAGAATAAGTATATATTACCATAAATTTATAATATATTTTACTAGTTAAAAGGGTTAAAGTGGTTATTGAATGTTGATATTCAATATGGTTATAACGATCTAAGAATAAAATAATCTAACATTCCGAAGACCACCTTCAAGAGTAGTTATAGAAATTATGAGTATCATGTCATACCGTTTAGTCTAACCAATGATCATGTAGTTTTTATAGATTTAATGAACTATATCTTCCATGAGTACCTTGACTCATTCATAATAGTCTTTATGGATGACATCTTGGTTTAATCCAAGACTGAGGAGGATCATGTGTGTTATTTGAGAGTAGTCCAAGAAATCTTGGTAGATAATAGACTCTATGTAAAGCTTTAAAGTGTAATTTATAGATATAGTAAGTGAAGTTATTGAGATATTTGGTCTTGGAACATCAAATATCATTCAATATTGAGAAGGTGAAAAATGTTATGACATGGGAGAAACCACACAACATTTTTTCAATATAGAGATTCTTGGTTTTGTCAGGGAATTATCATAGGTTTGTCAAATATTTCTTGAAGTCAACTTCTCCAATGACCACCCTCAATCGGAAGGGAGTGAAGTTTTTGTGAAATAAAAAATGTCATATTTATTTTGATGATTTGAAATTCATTTTATCTTCTATTCCAATGTTTACTCTTATATAGACTGGGTAGGGCTATGTGGTCTTCTCTGATGCACCAAGTTTGGTTTTGGGTTGTGTTCTTATGCATTGTGATCATGTGGTAGCTTTCAGATCTAGAAATATTAGTCTACATGAGAAGAATTATCCAACCCATGATCTTAAACTCATAGCTGTGATGAATTCTCTTAAGAGTTAGTGACATTACCTTTTTGGAGAAACATTTACTATTTATTCTAACCACAAAATATTGAGTTATATTTTCTCTAATTTTTTTGAACCTCTATTATAGGAGTTGTGTGGAGTACCTGAAATATTTTTATTTCGACATTGCCTTCACCCCAAGGAAGAGAAATATTTTTGCTGATGATTTGAGAAAGAAAATTACATTCCAAGCCATGAAAGAATCATCAGAAGATTGGATATTCTCACACAATTTTATTTAGAAATACGGGAAGAAGGGATCAAGGTTTTCTTTCCAAGTGTTATGCTAACCTTCACTCTTCTTAAGATGATTCTTTAGGAAAAATATCTTGATGATGAATTCCATATCATTTTCTAATATCTTTATCGTGGGTATACTATCATCAAATGGACATTATATTCTAAGGAAATCATGTGTTTCCAAAATTTGATTGTTATACCTTTTCCCATAAGAAAGACTGTAATGGGGGATTTCCATAATTCCCAATGGACAATGAAACCTAGAACCATGTAGATGTTTTATGATAAAGGAAAATGATTCTAGTGTCCAGGTATGAGACATTGTTGAATTTGTTTCTCATTGTTATACATGTCACCAGGTCAAATATGAGAACCAGATACCTTCAATTTTGCTTCATCCACTTCAAATGCTTATTTGGAGGCGGGTTGAGATATCTATAGACTTTGTGGTTGGGTTTCCACATATCCCTCTTAAGAATAATTCAATATGAGTTGTGATCGACTGGCTAACCAAATAATCTCACTTTATACCCATTCTTGATATAACAAAAGTTGAGGACTTGGTATGTATCTATGTGTAGGATATTGTCAAATTTCATAGTGTTCCATATGTTAGAGTTTTTGATAGTGATACTTGGTTTACTTATTACTTTTAGAGAGGCCTCCAGAAGGCACTGGGATCTAAAGTACATTTGAGCACGACAGATCATCCATAAATGGATTAACATAGATAATGAGCTATACATATTCTTGAGGATATGTTAGGTGCTTGCATTATCAATTTTGGTGGAGCTTGGGATTCCCATTTGGGACTGGTTGTTTTTTCCTACAACAAAACTTATGAATCCTCTATCATAATGGCTCCTTTTGAGGCATTTCATGGTTAGAATTATAAATCTACATTTTTTTGGTCAGATATTGGTGAAAGTTAATTAGTTGGATTGAGTTTAGTCCAAGAAATTATGGTGAATTTTTATTTGATTCTTTAGAGATTGTTGATGTCACCAAGCTGGTACAAATATTATGATTACCATTATAGATTACCTTTGGAGTTTTTATTTTTTGACCTGGTGTTTTTGAGAGTTTCACCTCGTTTGGGTCATTAATGGATTGCGAAACAAGGGAAGCTTACACCTTAGTTTTTATGGGACCTTACAAGGTTGTTGAGAAGTTGGATAAAGTGTCTTAATATTTAGAACTTACACCATAGTTTATGTGAATCCATAGTGTGTTTCATGTATCACATATTTTGAAGTATATTTTTGACCCATATCATGTCTTGAGTTGGGAGGATCTTGATGTTGATCCTAATTTATCCATGTTTGAGAATCCAGTCATGATAATTGAATTTGAGACAAAGGTAATTTGTTAGAGGATGAAACCTTTAGTTTGTTTACTATAGAAGCATGGTTATGATTCAAATGAGAGGTTATATCATGATACATTGATGAGAGAGTAATGAACCCACCTCTTAGGCATGGATATTTCTAGATAGAATTTCTGATGACATAAATTTTTTATAGTATGGGGGTTGTAACATCATATTACATTCTTTTAGGTATTCCTTGACCATTGTTTTATATT
Source organism: Viscum album (assembly GCA_963277665.1). Taxonomy (NCBI): domain Eukaryota; kingdom Viridiplantae; phylum Streptophyta; class Magnoliopsida; order Santalales; family Viscaceae; genus Viscum; species Viscum album. The sequence goes on along the minus strand of OY728143.1, from coordinate 1,661,835,389 downwards.
CTCTAATCAGGGTTTATTTTGGGGTTGTTCTAAGAGAATTTGGAAAATTTTGGATGGCCAAGGGGCTGGACATGGTTGGTTCATATTTAGGGAAAACCATGTGGTTTGGACCAAAAAACTGTGTGACATGTTGTGAGCAACTGGAAGGGGGTGCAAAGTTTTTCTAAACCATGTTGCCAACACTTCCAAACCATGAAACCTCAGAAAGTTAGGGTTTCCATGGTTGGTTCATGGTTTAACAAACTATGTAGCCTCCTAGGTGAAACCATGCACCCTGCCTACAGGGGCACACAATTAGGGTACACAGTTTGTCTAACCATGCAGACCTACCCAGTGAACCGTGCATGCAGGTTTTAATTCCTCGAAAAATTTTATGAAAATCCTAAAACCCTCTTTTTTAACCCCTAATCACCTTAATTCGACCCTATCTTGAATCCTTGGCCTTGGAAGTCTTCCAAGAGGTAATTTTTGCTCCTCAAACCCCTTTTCTTGGCATATCAAAGCATCGTTGATCTCATTCAATCTTTTTTGGGTAAGTGGATCTCCTCTTATATGGTTTTTTATGATATATCTTTTAATACTCCATAGATACCGATGGATCATTGTGTTTTTTATGGATCTAAAATTAGTTTTTGAGGGATCTTGATTCTAGGTTGTGTTTCTTGACCTCCTTTGCCTTGGTCTTCATTGGCGATCCCATTATGAGTGTTGTATTTGATCGCGTGATTAAATGTTGTTTGTTCTATAATGCTTTACCCTATAATTGAAATCTAAAATAATTTATTTAAATTTAAATGAGTTTTTAATTAATTTTAAAACCCTTATTTGAAAGGATTTTATGTATTATTTTAAATGATACAGAATTTGTGAAAAACTTAAATTTTAATGGAATTTAAACATGAGGAAGATTTTTGGAAAATGTTGGATTTATTTTTAAATTTATTTGATAAATTTATTTTTTGTTGAACCTTGAGAAAAATTTATTAAAGTGTGATATAATTTGAAATGGCATGAATTTATGAAACCCATTATTTTTTTAAATGAGAAAGGAATACTGAAAACTGAAAATCCGGAAACTGTAATTTTAATTGATTTGAAATGTTTGATTTTTCCATGTTTTATTGATTTATTTTTGAAACATATGTTTGCCTAGGTAGTTATTGGTAACTGTGACAAGCATACAAGGAACTTGAATCCCTAGCAATGGATTGATAATGAAAATTGTTACCAAATATTTGTGGCATAAACACCTGAGAGGGTTCCACTTTGGGGGGTGTAGATGGCCCATGGGGGTTCATCAATTAGAGTGAATATTGATTTGTTTGTTCACACCTATCTTGAGCCAATATCATTTTTGAGATGTGTGAGGATCTTATTACCTAAAATAATATACCGCTTGGTTTTTTTACACAGTGAAATGATTTGTTGACTTGATTATACATGCCAATGATTATTGAACTTTTTTATTCATGAAAACTATTTTATATAAGTGTTATATATAAAATTTTAAGTTTATCTAGTTTTAATATAAATTTCATATCTTTGAATGAGAAAAAAATTCGTGGTTTAAAATATGTGAATGATATACCATGGATTAATTAATTAAAATGAAGAATAATTAGTTTAATTATTATGGAATTGATTATAGAACACTTGGTGAGACCCTAATTGGATTTATAGATCACACCCTAAATTTTTATTTGGGAATTTATAAATTTTCTTATGATAGGTTAGAGAAAAGGGAAAGTGCCACTTGGATGTGGTGGATGTTCTTGATCCTTGGGGCTATGGAGGGTTGATGGTGATCAGTGAAGATATTGTCCACTGATTACACCAGAGTTTTTGAAATTTTATTCTTCTTGAAATTTATATTTCCATTTAGTTGTTTTTCTTTATGTTAGGGTATTATTTCATGTATTTTTTAGTACTTTATACCTTTGGAGTGTTGATCATGCTGACTTGTATACTTTAGCTTCTTCTGTTTTATCATAAAATCATTCCCTCTTTAATCCTGTATGATGTTGGGTTCTAGTAACCAACCTTAGGGGATCAGGAATACCCTTTGGGATATGTCAGTCCTCGATTGGGTATTAGTGTACAAGGGTATCCATTCTGGTTCATAGTAGTATTGAGAAAAAAAATAAATTAATGAATATTATATTCAAAAACACCTATCTTATGACCTTATAAATAATGTCATTCACCACCCCACTTCTCCACACACATTAAAATTCTTAGCTCATAAAAAATATAAAAAAATACATCTATAACTCTCATATACATGTCTTATAGGTTATGGTATCATCAAAGTCCACCCTTAGAAGGATAACCCAATTAGTAATGGAGTTATCGCAAGGAGTATGGTAATAACTCATAAACTCCCTTTTTCATTTCTATTCATTTCATTCTTCTATTACCTCATAAAAATTTATTAAATACATCCTAATATAATTACATTAGTATAAAAAATATACTAAAATGTTATTATATTAATGTAATAAGCATTATCTACCTTACCCTCATTTATTATAAAATTAAAATGTTGCCCATATTATGGTTGGTTCACCTGCTTCATGGATGAAAATGTTCATTTTTCATCACCGCCTTTATATTTGGTTATAATTATAATTTTATAGTTAAATATGATATTAATAATTATATCATACTTTATTTCATATTTTTTAATATGTAAATATGCATAATGATTTTATAAAACCATTAAAGTTCACTATGGTTGAAAAAATTGTCTAAATAAACTATCAATTAAATAATAACATTTATACTCTCTAAACCATGATTTTTTTCAATAAAATATTATATATAAAACCCTTAAAAATTATGTTAATAAATTAACTCCAAAACATTACACTTATTGAGTTATGAACTCATATAAAAAGAACTTCCACCATTATCAATAATTTGATGCCACCATTGAACAATGGAATGAAAAACCTCAAAATAATGAGAATAAACATGAATTACTAATAAAATAATCATAAACAAACATAAAATAATAATAATAAATCACATATAAATGAAAAGGTTTTTGAATTAAGTATTTAGTAAATTTTATTTAATTATTCAAGATGTTAGATGAACACAATAAGCAAGTTAGAACCTGAGGTAAGTGAACTTCCGAACCACCCTTTTTTATTTTGAGTTATGATTTTTTCTATATCTACCTCACTTTATATATCTATTTTTCTCATGTTATTATTATTTATTATGTATATATGTCTCTTAAATATATAACTAGTATATCCTGCCTATATTGTTTGGGGTTATACATGTTTTTTAAGTTCCCTTCTTAGTCTTTCTTTAAAACAATCCCGTTTAAAGGGAACATTCTTATTAACTATTACTTTACATCTATAAATATTTTAAAAAATTTATCCCCTTAATTTTTTTTTCAAAAAATAATAATTATTTTAAGGAAAAACATTCTGTTCCATTTATGTTTTTATGGAAAATACCATTTTCTCTCATTCTTCAAAGGTTTTTTTGCTCAATTCTTAAAACATCATTTAATGGGTTTATTACCACACTTACTTATTCACCAATTTATCATGATTTTTTCATCAACTAAGCTCTATCATCATGAAATATATATTTTATATTAAATTATGAACATATTAAAATCATTAATCTATTTTTATTGTGAATCATTATGATATATCTTTTGGTTATGATTTGAAATATCATTATGTAACCCATTTCATTCTCATGGGTTTTTCTTATGTTATGCCTCATGCATGATTTCCTTATGTGGTTTAAATATTCATAGACATATTTTTATGTATGGGTTGGCCCATAATTATACACCCCAAATACATTAGGTAATGTTTTCAACTCATGAGATATCATGTGTAGTGCACGATTAATAAGCCTAACACACTATGCTATGTTGACTTAGAAGTGATCCATGACTTATGATTTATGATGTTATGTTTATATTACATCCACATTTTTATGATTCAACAATATTATGATATCCTATTATTAATTACATGATTCCATGTGATTTTATTTATGATCCACCCCTTTTATGGTATCAAGTTTTCCTCTTAACTCATATGCTACACTTCATAATCAAGTTTATTCCCTTACTGATCTTTATACCTCACCCATTTTTTTATGTTTTCCCTTAAGATATACTATATATTATTAGAAATTCAAAAGTATTTAGGATCAAATTGAGGATATTAAAATAAATATGTTTTATATTATTTTTAAGTCAATGTTTTATGTTTCCAATCTCCCAAAGACACCAGGACTCTAGATTTCTGGGTTGTCTTCTAGACTCTTATGTTACAAATAATTTAATAATACATGTATAAGACTCGGGTTTCTATAGATGGTATCATACAATGATCTATTTATTTTTTTAGATTAGTTTATATAAACTTATAGGAAATAGATCATGAATAATTCAGATTGAAACCAAAAAATTCATAAGTTAGGATATACCTGTCATTTATGAGTTATTACCTCAAAGATCATAGTTTTTCCTTTTATATGATTATTAATTTGAGTATTATCATTCATAATTTTCAATTCTTTAGTAAAATAATGAAAATAGGATAAATAATCTTAATAACCAATGTGATGGTCAAATTAATTATCTCCCAAATGAGATACCTAATATGATGTGATTGGAAGTGGAGAACCTCATGAAGGTACCTGCACAACTAACCCAAGTTATGAATTATAACATGAATCATATGAAATTCCCTCATTATCCTAAGAATAAAAAAGTTGTAGTTGAGTAGTTTATGTAATAACGCCTCCCATATTTATTGGATCTTATGATCCCCTAATCATAGAATAATAGATTAATTCCATTAAGAAGATTTTTTATATCATATAATTCTCTGAATAAGAGAAGTTTGTATTTTTAATCTATTTTTTAGAGGGAGATTCTGATCAGATTTTAACACTAATTAATAATATAAAACCGAAGGATGACATAAAATCTTTGGAGTGGGATGGATTCAAGAAATTATCATTTAATAAATATTTTCCTTGTACTCTCCATATTAAAATGCAGAGGGATCTCTCCATTATCAAGAAAAGGGAGTATAAATCAATAGGGTATTGTGAATAAAACTTCATAAAGATTGTAAATTATGACTCAAAATTTACCATTGACACCAAAATTAAAGTGAACCTCTTATTTATTAGAATAAAACTTAGTCTTTAGAAAGATTTATCAATTAAATGCATTTAAAAATATGAGGAAATAGTCTGATTTACCCTAAAAAGTTGAGATGGGTATTAATTATTATTAATGGCACTAAAAAATATTTCATTTTTTCCAACAAGGACATATCTGTTAGTAAAAGTGCATTTTCTGTTGGTAAAACGTTTTAGCAACATATATGTCTCTGTCACTAAACTGTTGGTAAAAAGTCTGTCACTAAATGTTTTTACGATAGATAAAATAGTTCTGTTGCAATTATAATTATACCAACAGATAATATATATGTTGGTTAAAGTGTTTAGCAACAAGTTATGGTGACAAATTTATCTGTTGCTAATAATATTTCCAACATATAATATATATTTGTTTATAAATTACATTCGAATAAAAATTATAAATTTTTCTTGCTAGTAAAATTCTATATTATATTTATTACTTTATCATATATAATACATAAAATACAATTTTAACACAGGTTCCAACTAAGAAAAAAATTAATTATATTAATAATGAAATATTTATACAAAATGATTGATCCCCCAATATAAATAATGAAATATTTTGTACAAAAAACTGGAACCCACAATCCCCCTTACCACGCTGGATCCCCCAATATGGTCCACCCCACCTCCAGGCGACCCATCCATAACATCTAATCAGCTCCGACTCCAGTTCCCCAACCATGCCATCACCTCATCCATGCCATCTAGTCACCTACAATCGAGTGACCAAATCCAAATAAAAGAAAGTTTTGCTTTGACCGGAAACAGAGGATGTTTTGGTATAGTCTCATGCACATCTTGATCCACCACCATGTAGGAAGGCCAAAGCTGGTTGTCATACTCCTCTATAATCCATCCAAGATCTTCCAACATCAACCTACTTTAGTACTTCAAAAAATCAATACTTCACCAAATTATAATCAAAACACAGGAAAAAAATAGAAACGCATCCAGTACTTCAAAATTTACATTCAAAATAGAAACTCAACCTATTAAAAAAACAAAAACCCAAGTTGGATCTCACACTCCTCTAACATTCATCCATGATCTTCCAACATCAGATGTCACTATAATGATTCCCAACAATGTTATTCACACTTCCTAAGTGCAGACATCAATATACCAACGGGATATCAACACTCAATCAAAGTCCAATTTAATTTAATTTAACCTAGTAACCAACCCATGCATTTGCGTGACATAATCATTTAATTACAGATTCACATATAAAAGTTCATAATTTTAAGTTATTAAAACCTTAAAATAGATGAAATATAATAAGGGAAATAAAAATAAAGATAAATAATAATTGATATATAAAACAGAACCGAATCACAAATAAACAATTGCACAGTGTAAGAATTTAAATTTAAGTTAAAACATGATATTTCTGTCAAAAAAATGGCATAATTAATACATATGAAATGAAAAGTTTCCTTAAATTGATGTTTCTATTGATAAATAATTTGTGTGAAGAATTGAAATGAGACTTACAACGAGAAAGCATTACTAAAGGAGCATGTATAGATTCATTTTTTAATAATAATAGGGTACTGTATGCATTTAAAAGAATATGATTAAATTAAAATGAATAATATATGAATATAGAAAATAGAATTTTTAAACTTACACATGAGATGAATCTATATGGAGTTTTAAAACACCTCCTCAATTTACACCCTTGTAATGACTATCAATGTTCACATGAAAAATAAAAGGTCACCAAATAGGACCCCCACAACAGGTTCAACCATAAATGATTCCACCAGGCCTGTAGGAAACCAGTATTGATATCCCCCTTCAAAACAGATTCAAATACATTTAAGATAGGTAGATAAGAAAGTAATTGAATATTAAATATGATAATATTAATTTTAAATTAACATAAGTAAAGAAAAAAATCATAGAAAGCAGTGCAGGGTATCCATGTACCTACTTCATCATGAAAGTAGTACAAAAATCATACCTATTGAAAATTTAAATAGATATCGAGTCATGGATTAGATTAGACAAGCCAGAGCACGTGGTGAAATAAGAAAATGGGGGAAACTGAGGTAATCAAATCCATCACAAATAATAAGTTCAAAAACATGAAAAGGTTACACCAACATGAATAAGTAAATGCCATTACATACATAGAATGAATTACAGTGAAGGATGGGAGTTTTTTTAGGTGGAAATGGAGGAATTAAAATAACAAACATTTAGTCAATGAAAAAAATACATAAGGGTGTTGATAGTCTATATAAATTAACACCAAAAAATATATTACATTGAGGTGCTACTGCAAACCTGTCCAGAAATAAAAACTATAGCAAGAGAGGAAATCGAACACCCACTACATAGAGGTGCTTATGCAAACCATTCCAACAAATAAAGGAAGAATATGGTTTAACATATGACTAAAAGAAATAGAGAAAGAAGCTTTACACTTACCGGAACATGAACAACATTATTAAATCCAGCATAAAGAGAGATGAAATTATCAAACAAATAATGCAGATTGAATGCACTTACATAGAAAGGAGTGTGGGGTTTCCATGTACCAACTTTATCATGAAAGCCGTGAAAAATTAATACATATTGAAAAAGTAAATAGATTTAAATTCATGGATTAGATTAGACGTTCCAGAGCATGTGGTGAAATAAGAAAATAGGGAAAACTGAGGTAATCAAATACAACACAAATAATTAGTTCAAAAATATAAAAAGGTTACACCAACATGAATAACTAAATGTCATTACATAGAATGAATTACAGTGTATGATGGGTGTTTTTTGAGGATGAAATGAAGAAGGAATGAAAATAACAAACATTCAGTCAATGAAAAAAAATACATAATGGTGTTGGTAGTCCATATAAATTAACACCAAAAAATACCTTGCATTGAGGCGCTTATGCAAACCTATCCAGAAATAAAAACTATAGAAAGAGAGGAAACCAAACACCCACTACATAGAGGCACTTATGTAAACCTATCAAACAAATAAAGGAAGAAGATAGTTTAACATATGGCCAAAATAAATAGATAAAGAATCATTACACTTACCAAAACATGAACATTATTAAATTCAGCACAGAGAGAGATGAAATTCCCAAACAAATAATGCATATTGAATGCGCTTACATAGAAAGCAGTACATGGTTTACATGTACCTACTTCATCATGAAAGTTTTGAAAAAATCATACCTATTGAAAAAGTAAATAGATGTCCAGTCATGGATTAGATTAGACGTGCTAAAGCATGTGGTGAAATAAGAAAATGGGGGAAACTGAGGTAATCAAATCCAGCACAAATAATAAGTTCAAAAACATGAAAAGGTTACACCAACATGAATAACTAAATGTCATTACATAGAATGAATTACATTATAGGATGGGAGTTTTTTGAGGAGGACATGAAGGAGGAATTAAAAAAATAAACATTCAGTCAATGAAAAAAATACATAACGGTGTTGATAGTCCATATAAATTAATACCAAAAAATACCTTGCATTGAGGCGCTTGTGAAAACCTGTCCAGAAATGAAAACTATAGAAAGAGAGGACATTGAACACCCACAACATAGAGGCACTTATGCAAACCTGTCCAACAAATAAAGGAAGAAGATGGTTTAACATACAATGAAAAAATAGAGAAATAAGCTTTACACTTACCAAAACATGAACAACATTATTAAATCTAGCACATAGAGAGATGAAATTCTCAAAAAAATAATGCAGAATGAATGCGCTTACATAGAAAGTAGTGTCGGGTTTCCATGTACCAACTTTATCATGAAAGCCGTGAAAAAATCATAACTATTGAATGCGCTTACATAGAAAGCATTGCAGGGTTTCCATATACCTGCTTCATCATGAAAGCCATAAAAAAATCATAACTATTGAAAAAGTAAATAGATGTCCAGTCATTGATTGGATTAGATGTACCAGAGCATGTGGTGAAATAAGAAAATGGGGGTAAAATGAGGTAATCTAATCCAACATAAATAATAAGTTCAAAAACATGAAAATGTTACACCAATATGAATAACTAAATGTCATTACATAGAATGAATTACAGTGCAGTAAGGCCTAATATGCTTTTCATACTTCTCTATAATCCATCCATGATCTTACAACATCAACCTACTTCAGTACTAATACTGCAGAAAAGCATTACTTCACCAACTTATAAGAAAAAAAACATAGAAAAAAAACAGAAACTGAACTAGTACTTCAAGAATCCTAAAACATGTCAGAACAGTGGGTAGCCATAAGCAGGGTCGCAACATCAATTGAATACTAAGGGATCCAACAAATAATCTATAAAAGGATATATCATTAATCATTGATCCATTAAGTAATGTACACATTGTGTTGGTAAAATTGATATATTTCACATACTTAACAATTAAAAATAACATAGGGTAATTTTTAGAACCACTACCTTTAACTGGAAATCAATCAATGCTTCCAACGGTTTACACCAACATGAAAGAAGCAACAAAAGATCACATAAACAAACCTAGATCACAGAAAATAAATATCAACACCTAGAATAATTGTTTTCAAGATATTAAACTACTACAACTGGAAAGCGGTGAGAATAGAGAAGAAAACATATGAAAAAATGGATTGGAGATCATATACATGATTGGGTTGTCTGAAATGGTGCAAGGAACTCAAAAATCACATGGAATCACTTAGTACATGAGGGAGGTGGTACGCTACAGATGAAGGGGTCCCGAGGGGGATGGAGGGGCCGCTGTTGGATGCTGGTTAAGAACATGCAAGGGGTTCATTTGAGGATGTCGGTGGGGAAAACCAGGGATGATGAAGGATCCGGTGAAGACACAGGTCGCACTGTTGAGGGCAGCGACTAGGGCTGGGGGAGGATGAGGTGGGGTGATGGGAGGTGAGGAAATGGGAGGTCAGGCCATAACAGGGTTGTGCGGGATGTGAGGCAGGAGAGCGGGATGAGGGGCGGGCAGTGCGGGATGTGAGGCGGGAGAGCGGGATGAGGGGCGGGGTAGTGAGAGGCGAGGCCGAACACAGGGCAGGGGGCGATGATGGTTGGGGAAGAGTCACCAATTAGGGTTTTGGGTGTTATTTTTTTATAATTTTTTTTAAATATTTATTAAATAAATAATATTGAAAATTATAAAAAAAATTAAAATTTTGAGAAAATTGAATAATTTTTCTTAAGAAATATAAAAACTTAAAATATTTTGATAAAATTAAAAATTAATATTAATTATGATATGTTTTTAATAAAACTCTAGGATATAAAAATTTATTTTGGTCAAATATATATATATATATATATACACACATATACTATGTTTCTCTTGATTGGTTATTGATAAAATATTTTTTTTATTGAATGGTTTGTTGTAATAGTTTTTATTGACAGAAAAATATTTGTTGATAATTGTGTTATTAATAACATATTCATGTTTTGGTAAAAAAATGTTGGTATTAGTGTGATAAAGTAATAGATTTAACTTTTGGTAAATTATATGTTGGTATTGAAGGATTAATATCAACAGATATATCTGTTTGTAAAAAGAAGTGTTGGTATTAAAAATTAATACCAATAAAACATAATATCTATTGGAATTGCGCATTTTTACCAACAGATATATTATCTATTAATAAATTTCTGTTGGTATAAGCCATTTTTTTGTAGTGTGGTCTCATCTAGTCAGAGATAAAAAGGGGTGAATAGAGTTTATCTCAAAGGTATTAATAGAAAAATATCATAGAGGGAAGAAAATACAACTTCCCACATGTCATAACTATGGGATGAATCATCTAAGAAACAGCCTTATTGGAACAAGGAGATGCTTCAAATGTATAAAAGAGGGGAATTAAGATAATGAAGATCAAAGTCAGATAAATAAGACAACAAATATAATGGAAGAAAAGAATGTTCCAATCAATCCTTCACCTATGGTACAATATTTAAATCACAAGTAACATGGAAACATTTAAATTCAGTGAATTAATCATCAAAGATAATCAATGATAACAACATCTAAGAGATAGTGATAAAGGATGGGTGTATTCTATCACTACTACTAAGGTGGATCATGAAAATGTAATGATAGGTACACTTCTTATTCATTAGGGATTAGAAAATGTCATATTTTATTTTTTCCCTACACATTATTTCATATCTTGAAATTTTAGTATAAATATCATAACACCACATAAATACATGGAGGTTGAGTTATCATTGAAAACACAAAGTGGTGAAATTATTGCATATCAAGTATATAAATTTTCTTGGATTAAGATTTTTGGGAAGAATATCCCAGAAAACCTTATTATAATCCCTTTTGTGGAATTCAATGCTACACTGAGCATGGATAAAATATTTCTATATGGAGCCAACATCAACCATTGAGAGAGGGAAATAATGTTCCATATCCCAAATCATCTGTCAATTCTATACAAGTGCATGGAAAATAATGAATCTCATTTTTAAACTCATTCTCAACCATGAATCTTATTTCCCTATGAGAAATCATATCTATATCAAATGATTATGATAAAGTATATGATAATTCTTGAGTACATTCCCATTATAAGGGAATATTTTGATTTATTATATTAAAAAATTTCTAGTCTTCCACTAGATTGAGAGGTTGAGTTATTAGTTGAACTTATACTCAGAGCTCAACTCATATTCAAGATTCATTATAGAAAAACCCCCACTAAAATAGAAGTACTAAAGAAGCAACTACAAGAGAATCCGGAAAAGGGCTTCATATGCCCATGTGATTCAACATGGGGTGAAACAATCCTCTTTTTCAAAAATAAGGATGGGTCAATGTATATCTACATTGATTATCATGAACTAAATAAGATCATGATAAATAAAAAGTACCCCCTACTAAAAATTTATGACTCGATCAATAAACTAAGATGGGAACAATACTTATCTAAGGTGTATATTAAGTCAGAATATCATCAATTGAAGGTGAAGTTGGAGGATACTCCCAATACTACCTTTCCGACAAGGTATAAACATTGTGAGTACATATTGAATCCATTCAGACTCACAAATACTCCAACAATTTTCATGGACTTAATGATAGAGTCATTAGAGATTACCTTGGAAACTTTATGGAGGTATTTATAGATGGTATTATTAAATATTCCAAAATCAAGTAGGAACATGAGGAGCATATGAGTAACATGATAAAGACTCTAAGAAAGAATATCGTATATTAAAAGTAAAGTAAATGTGATTTTTGGATGGATAAAGTAACATTTTTGGGACATGTTATCAAAAGAAAGGGGATATATGTAGATACTTCAAAGAAAAAGGTGATTGAGGAATGAACTATACCAAGATATATAATGGAGATCCATAGTCTCCTCAGATTAGTTAGGTAATATCAATTATTTTTGAAGAACATCTCAGGATTTTCAAACCCACTAACCAGGTTAACATGGAAGGGATTGGTGTTTTTATAAAATGATTAATGTGAAGATATATTCAAGTATTTGAGGAATATGATAATCACTACAACTATACTCACACTACCCTCAAGTGGGGAATGATTTGTGATATATAGTGACGCATTAAAAAGGTCTTGGGGTGAGTACTCTTGTAAAATAATAAAGTAATAGCTTACGACTCAAGGTAGTTGAAGGTTGATGATAAAGATTACCCATTACATGATTTGGAGTTGGCTAAATTAATATTTTCATTGAATATTTGGTGGCATTATCTATATAGAGAGAAGTATGATATATATAAGGATCATAAGAAAATAAAATATATATTTACACAAAATGATCTTAATATAGACCAATGAAAATTGTTAGAAGGGATCAAGGAATATTATTTATTCTTCTATTACCATTTTGGTAAGGTGAATAAAGCAACATATTCCCAAGGTATAAAATATCCTACAACCTTATCCCTGATGAGTATTGAGATATATTTAATCATCTTAAACATAGAAACTGTAGGTTTCAGGGTGTAGAAAAAGGGATTAGGGTTATACCTAACAAAGGAAATTCAACATATTCTTTATATTTATCCTTATAACTAGACATATAGAAACCCATGAATCCATAAGATATGATCATCATGCATAATTTATACTTAATTTATGTAAATAAATAATTACCTCAAGTTGGAATTATTTATTTATTATTGAATTGGTTGAATACTTCACATAATAGCATCATTGTGTCAGATGATTCATGAGTATAATACATATTAATGTGATCCTCATATGATCTAAGAACCTTCCAACATCACTATAGAAATCCATGGGTGCTATCACAAAATACTCTCTTGTGTCATTCACTTTTGATCTATATAATAATCACTTCAAGGTGAAATGATTCTTATTATTATCCCTAAATTCTAAAGAGTGGATGAGGAGGATCACTCTCTATTATTGAGATCATTTTAGAGAAAGAGCTATATAGGGTATAAGAGTATTCTCTATAGAATTTTTTTTGCACAATGTAATCAATCTCTCAATTAAAACTAGGATAATGGTATAATGATGTATTTCTAGAGCTAGGTTAGGGTTGGTAATTGCACATATGACCTTTACCAATAACCTAATATCTAGATAACCCCATTACTAAATAATAATAATATATTATTATTTATTTTACATGATCTGAACACATGGATAAAATAAATATCATTTCTTAAATAAATAAATTATTACTTATTTAAATGATATTTAATATATCATTTCTTATCGAACCCTTAACCTATTACACGTTTCTTCCCTAATATTTATCAAACATTGAATAATGAATATTTATTTAAATAAATAAATATAATTTAATTATTCACTAATAAATAAATGAATATTATATTTAATAAAATAAAAAACAAATATTTATTAAATATTCAACTCACATATATTATCTTGAATAATCGATAACTAAATATTTTCAATCAACCAAAACTGAATAAATATTATTACTTATATTAAAAAATAATATCCCATTATAATATTAAATTTATGTCTAATTTAAATGAGGTTCTGGATATACTTAGTGTCTATACCTTTAGGTCCCATTCTCAGTTTCATTAGGCATAACCTCCCAAAGGCCAAGGTTAACATCTAGAAACATGCTAAGGAACCCATAGAGAAAGGAGTTATTTATATAATGGTAAAAAACCAAATATAAATTTACACCTTATAATATAATATATTTTTCTCAATATCTATAATAAAGTAGGTTATATACTGGTGTCATTAACAAATATTCTTGGTGTATCTTTCTTTAAATTTATAGGAATGAACATGCCAATATAATTCCATGTCCATGGAATTAATTAGACAGTTCAATTATCATCAAAGGGATAGAGATATCATCTTCTTAAAAAAACAGAAGGGAAAAATTATTTCTCAATTTAATCATTAATTCAATATTAGTTGGGATGCACCCAACGTATCCCACTTCATCATGAGAATTTGTCTTCACAATTTTCATGAATACATCAAATTACATGAATCATGATATGAATTAATAACAATATTACATTCTATGGTCTATTATACACATATGAAGATAGGTAAATCCAATGAAACATTAAAAATATGGATTTTCTACTGGCATGGCATGTTCTTATAACCTCTTATCTTGGATATTACCAATGAAGAAGATTATTATAAGTATCAATATCTTATGATCCTCATACCCTTGATTTCCTATATAATTTGTGTTATGTATAATGATTCCATCTAACCATAGAATATATATTTATGAATGGTATCATAGAACTTTAAGGTTCTAATCATATCGGAGAAATTCTATGACCCTTTTACATGAAAATTACCCTTAAGACTTTAATAATACTAAATATCATGAACATATAGGTAATAATAAAGTACAAGGTAGTTGGTTCTAGGGAATCAACTCCAATAGAATCCCATTTGAACTAGATCCAACTGCTAACAAACATTAGTTTCTATCTCTCACATGATATTCATTCTTATGTTGAGATAAGTCCTTAGTCGAGTGGTCTTCCGCATTCTCTTCCATGGAAACTCTGATCATTACAACTTCACCCTTTTGAGAAAAATCTCTCAAGAGGTGATGCTTATAGAGTATGTTTTTTCCATTGATGTGACCTTGGATCATTTATAAGTTCTTACACTATTGTATTATCATAATATAATGTGATATGGTCTTTACTTTTAGGAACCACATCAAGATATTGAATAAAGTTATGTATCCAAACTACTTCTTTAGATACAACAGAAGCTGTAATACACTTGAAATCTAATGTATAATCAATGACCAACAATTTCTTTGTGATATTCCAGCTCAAAAATTATCCATTGATATTGAAGACATATCCTGAATATTACTTTAGATCATTTTGATTTATCTAGAAACTAAAATATGTATATCAATTGATAACTACAACCTTATCTCCTCTATATACTAGGAACATACCTTTAGTATTCCTCATATACTTAAGTATTGATTTAATATTAGTCAAATACTATTCACTAAGATCTTCTTGATATCTTCTAATCATGATAAAGGTGAAGGAAACCCCATGTATGGTATATAACATGACATACAAGATAAATCATATCACATATGCATATGGGATCCTACTCATCCTCTCCCTCTCTCATGTTGTGTCAGAGGCCACATTTTATTGGAAATATGTTTAATATATAACAATAGAACCAATACCCTCATAGATTATTCCATACTAAATATCTTCAATATCTGTTCAAAGTATATACCAATAATTAGTCCAAGAAACCTCTAAGATTTATCATGAATAATTTTGATCCCAAAGATGTAGGCTGCTTTCCCTAAGTCCTTCATAGAGAATGACTTGTTAAACTAATCCTTAACTATCTATAAGACCGGAATCTCATTTCCAATAAATAACATGTTTTAAATATATTATACTATTAACACAACCAAACTCCAACTAAATCCCTTGTAGACACATGGATCACATTTTTTATATATAAAAATAGAATCTATTATGGATTCATTGAACAGAATGATCCAAGAGCTGGATGCTTTATTCAATAAATAAATTGATATTTGTAACTTACATACCTCATTGGAATCACCTAGAGTAAAAAATCCTTCTAGTAGTGTCATATATATATATATATATCTTCCAAAATGTTCCCATAAATAAAATCTATTTTAATATATATTTTCTAAATATCATAGCCATGGAACAATACTATGGAAAAAAATTCCAATATATTTTAGCATGGAAAATAGAGAAATAGTTTCATCATAGTTTATTACTTGATTCCATTTATAACCTTTATACACTATCCATGATTTATAGGTATTAACTTTACCTTCCATGTCCAGTTTTCTCTTGAGTACTCATTTTCACCTAATAATATTTACATCATCTGGGGAATTGATCAAAACCGATAATTAGTTTGTATTTATGGAATCTATCTTAGAATTCATGGATTGTTTCCGTCTTGAATATTTTAAGATCTTTAATAAGTCATTTTAGGAAATATGGTCATTATTATAAACTAATAATGAGTCACCATCCTAAGTATCTATAAAACCATATCTTTTTGGTCCAATAACTTCTTTGGTGATTTTATATAGTACTTATGTCTCAATAACAACATCTTCAATGGGGATCTATGGAATTTGTTCATGTATCAAATATTATGTATCTTTATAATTAACCTCATATAATTCAATCTTTCTCCCACTATATTTCTTGAGGTGTGATCCCTCTTAAATAATATGGGATTTATGGCCATTGTAACCTTTATATATAAGGATTATTATAGGAAATACCCACTTATTTCATTAGCTTATCTTATAAAGATACACTTCACAACCTAGGGTGCTGGTTTATTGCCTAAAATGGCCTTAACAAACACCTCACAACCCTATACATGAGTATGTGACAACACAAGTTTCTTTCTATAGAATAATTTGTATGGAATTTAATTTTTCAACATAGTTGTTACTTAGTTTAGTATAAAAATCACAATATACAATTTATATCCCCAAAAGGATAATAGAATATCAACATGACTTATCATTAACCTCACCATATTCAATAAGGTGTGGTTCCTACTTTCACTAACACCATTCCACTGGGGTGTATAAGGAGGAGTGAGTTGATATAAAATCCCACATTCCCATAGAAATTCAATAAACACTTGTATAAGATATTCTCTACCTCAATATTATTATAGGTTATTTATCTTCTTACCAAATTGATTCTCAACCTCATTATTATAATCCTTAAATTTATATAAGGATTTGTACTTATACCTCATTAAGTAAAAACTTCCATGTGTACTCAATTCATTGGTATAGGTGACGAAGTAAGAATACTCACCTCTAGATTCTATTTGAAAATGTTTTCACACATAAGCATGAACCAATATTAGAATCTCTATATCCCTTTCACGCTTACTTCCAAAAGGTGGTTTGGTTATATTTCCTTGAAAACAAGAGAGACATCTATCAAATAGTTTTCACTAAAAATAATATAAATAACCATCTTGATAGAGCTATTTCATATGCCTCTCATTTACATGACTAAGACAGTGATTAAAAAATTAGGTGTGTAATGATTCATGCAAACTTGGTTAATTATCAATTCATAACACTTTTTTATAATATAATACATAAAAACCATTATTTAAATGTACCATACCATAAAATATGACGCCTTTGTAAAATAAGAAACTTTTATTTCCAAATTTTGATATAAAACCATCTGTATCTAGGTAAGAAACATAAATTATGTTTTTATTAACATTAGGTGGATAATAATAATTCTTTAAAACCATGATCATCCATGTTGGAAACAAAAGGTGGAAGTCACTTATAACCAAGGAAATAAGTAATGCACCAATGGTAGAAAAACGATCCACATATCCTCTGGAAATATTTTAGAATTCAATTGGTTCCCACATTAGGATACATATATGAGTACATAAATCTATATATAATACCCAAAATGAAGATATTGATAGATTTCAATTGATAATTTATGCAGTAGAAGCTTCCTCATGCTTCTTTAACTGGGTGTATTTCTTCTTCTAGTGGCCCATATTTTCACATGAAAAACATATTTCATCTTGTTACTTTTCTTATCATTAGATTTTCTTCTTCTTGGAAGGATTGTTCTCATAATACCTAGACTTGAAATAAGTATTTGGGACCTTTTCCTTTTTATTCCTCTTCTTATTCACCATAAGTACCGTAGGTTTTTCATGCCCCATGTGTTTATCTACTTGGTGAATTAAACTAATAAAATATATTAGATACTTATCAAAAAAAATTATATTATAATTTATAATTAAACTAGAGAAGTGAAATGGTAGTGAGGATAAAACTATATTGGTACACAACTCATTTGAAATCTTAAATACCAAGATATACAAGAACTCAATATAGCCAATCATTTTGACTACATGAGGACATTTGACACCCCTCCTCTAATCTTGCAAGTGAATAATGACTTAAGGTTATTATATATCACCTTTATGGGATTCTCCTGATATAAATCATAAAGATGACCAAACATAGTGTATGTATCCACTCCCTTATGTTTATTTAGGATCTCATTGGTAAGGGATAATAACATCAACCACTCAGAGTCTAATGCATTTTCTATGTGTTTAAGGTAGAGAGATACCTCATCCTAACTATCCCCTTAGGCAAGAAACTTAGGAACTAGGGATTACAACATGTATAATTTACTCTCTTGGAATTGTACAATACACAATAATCTGTACGGTTCCTAGAAAATCACACCAATGATGATATTCTATTTCTTTAATGTATAATGTAGTGAAAATGTAGTAGTTATATTAATTTCCATTTTTCTATAATAAAACAAGAGTATATTATTTTTACCTTATCTTGATTACCATATGTGATGTAACAAATATAAATTTATCAATATTTCCATATTGTATCAAAACCAAATAGCCCTCACCATTGGTATTCAAAATATCTCATTGAATGGATATTCTAGTGGTGTGGATATATAAGCCACTTATTATAACCTAGGAAGAGGTATAACAAGATATTCAAATGTATTTAGGTAGATAGGTATTTGAAACTACATTAACATGTATCTCCTTAATTAAATGAGTGGAATCCCCCATCATGAAATCCTAGGTTGGATTTCATCAACACTTACCTACTAATTACACCAAGTCTCATGAAGGCGATCAAAAATTAATGAGAACTAGGTTAATTTGACCCAAAACCCAAGTTAAAACTACATAATAATTTAAAGAACCCTACCTGAGGTTGGTCAATTACTTTGGACGTTGGTTGTATCTTAACTCGAGTAATTAAAGGATTTACTAACTTAATATTTGGTTTGATGGATTTTTGTCTCTATACAAAATTTTCCAATTTTATCTTATTACAAATTTTTTAATATTAAGTGGATTTTAATTAAGTTATTAAACATATCTAGATAAAATTTTCAAATAATCCAATTTATTTTAATTTAATATTTCATGTTTTTTAATTCATTTACTTGTTTATTATCACAAAGCATTCATAAATAATTAAAAATGAAAATGATATAAATAAAATGAAATGGTCGTTATATTTTATAATACTTGTTTTATCTAGAATATGATAAAGAATATTTAGACTCTAGTGGAATAACTCTTGGAACCATGCCTGCTTCATGTTACAACATTCCACCTATACTCCTATACATCTTATGGGTTGGTATTACATTGGATCTAAACTAATACCACCTCTAATCTCTTGGGAGCTCCATATTTTACATATTCCTTTACTCATGAATAGGTGAGAGGGAAATTTGAATGGTTAGGGGATTTACATTAAATAAACCTTAGACACATAGGTCATACATAGTATAGTTGAGGGGATGACATACATACCATCATTTTAATTTAATAATAATAAATTAAAAGAAACTAATCACATACAAAGGTCGGTCTAAGCTCATGATCATTCACACATGAAAAGAATATAAATTTTCACACTTTCTAGCATTTAATTAATTTTTTTCATTAATTAAAATAAAACCACCTTAAATTAATACAATTAATTATGTGATTAAATTAATTAATTTTATCATAATATTAATCCTAAAAGTTTTGGAAATTACTATCATCAATAATTTTAAAAAAATAAACAATTTTTTATAAATTATTTGAGTACACATCATGTACTTACAGACAACGAAGTTCACCAGTCCAAACTACCTGACATGGTCCATGTAAGGTATTATGCACTCATATGACATCCAACATACACAAAATGAAACATAATTACACAACATTTATTTTCAATTATCGGCACACAAACACATGTAAATTACAGGGTGTGATTTCTATTAATGCATGTGGAGTACATGGAAAGTAAGGACCATACACAACATGTAGTCATGATTTTATCATAGAAATAAGTTTATCATTAATTACCTATCACATGGTGTGTATAATAAATAAATGAAACATTAGCACATGTTGATTAGGTATGGTACAATTTATTTTCTTTCCAAATAAAATTAATTACACGGTGTACGATGTGAAACACCCTAGGTTTTAGGATCAATTACCATCATCATCATCATCATCATCATTATGATTATTATTATTTATGTATATAATTTTAAATAATATTTCTTTATTATTTCAAAGTATTAAAACATAATTAGAAAATGTGACATATAAGATAAGAACCATACTAAAGAAACTTTATTCATTTATAAGTGGGACATTACAACAAAAGCACATAAAACTAAGTACTACACACCATTGATTATTACTCACCATGGATTATGTAAATCCATTAAAAATGCCTAAAAATAGTAGAAAATATATATAAAAGAATAAAATATTCACAACTAGGAAATCTATTATATTATATTCAAACTTAAGGATCACTAATAGAAAAACAAAACCTATAATTAGGAAGATCATAATAAAATGAGAAATCATTATGTAAAATATATAATATGAAATAAGAATTGTGCATTGCAAAGTGGGAGTAGAATGAATGAATGATTTTGTAATTATATATATAGGAATGAAATATGATCATTGAAAATATGGTCATTGAAAATATGGTAGTTGGTCATATATCCAATAGGTATACTGAAGCCATGTATAATTTATCAGTAAATTTAAAACAACAAAACTCACAATGATATAAGAATATTATATTAAAATATTATCAATATATATACACATATATATTTATACATTATGTATAAATATTATTAATATTATTATTAAAGTATGTTATCATATATATATAAAATTAAAATAAATATTTTAATATAAATAGAGTTGTAAAATTAAATTTTTGAATATAAATAAACAATTTTAAGTTGTTTACGAATATTTGATCTAAAAGTAATATTTTTTTTCAAAGAACCATTTTGGTAATAATTTAATATTTTATCACAATAGATTAAATTTAACATTTTAAAACAATATTAACATTAAATTACTATTTTTTAAATTATAAATTGATATTAAATAATATTAATAACAATTAATGTTTAAAAATTTCATTTTTGAATAAAATTACTTTTTATTTATATTTTATATTTTTCATTTAAAAGAAAAATATAAATTTTAGAATTTAAATTAGATAAATATAAATTTATTTTTAGATTTATAGTGACAAAGTTATCTTAACATGAATTTTTGAAATGTTTCTAAAAAGATTGATTTTTAGGTGAACAATAAACAATATTGTTTTTACAAATCACATCCCTTTTATTACATTATTAGTAAAGTTTGAATTGAAAGTAAATGAAACCATTTTATAAAAAATTATTTATTTTCTAAGTGAATTTATAATTTTAATATTGTTAGTTTTAATTTATAAATCCATATTTGACATTTTATAATTTAAGTTATATATTTTAAAAAATTATTTTTAATACATTATACATTTAGTATTTTAAAATTAATTTTATCTCTTTTAAAAATTGAATAAAAAATTGTATTTAAAATTTAAAATAATTAGGTCCAAATTATATAATAAGGTCCATATTAATTTTGGTAATAAAAATATATTACCTAGGTAAAAATTATTTGCTGTGGTGAAAACCGAAATGGTAAAAATGAGTAACCTAAGAGGTAAAAGGACAAGCTTGTTTTAATTGTGCAGTTGAGTTTTTTTATTTCCCTTATATATAATACTCTATATTATTTCTCAAATTTTTATCCATTTTCCATGAGTGTGATTTTCCATTATTGAAATGTTTTGGGTATTTACAAAATTGCCACTCCTTTTCACTTATAAAAGGGACCCTCCGATCCTCACTTACCCTCATACAAAAACCACCTTAGTTCAGAAAAAAATCTACCCAAACATATCTTAAACACTCCTATACACCTTAATTAGCTTATGATATTATCTAAATACCATCATTAAAAGTTTTAACCCCCTTCACAAAGGAGATAATCCAAGAAGTGAGGTATAAGTTCCTAACCACGTTTTCTCTTTTATTTTGTTTGTTATGTACATTTTTTCTTTATAATTTTTTTTAAATATATAAATTATAAATTAATTATCATTATTATTCTATTATTTTATTTCAATGATGGTACTATATTTAACCACACTTCCATTTTTCTTTAAGAAAAGCGAAAATGAAATTTTTGTGTGCATGGACTACCGCCTCCACAAAAAGTCATGTTTTATTTTTATTAAACACATTACATGGATAAAACTATTATTTAATTTAATAAATATTTGTTATATTTATAACATATTATAAATTATTAAATGATAAAACATATTATTTATTTCTCCCGTTCTATGGAAAATGAAATCTTCAACCATACGTACCTGTGGACTACCACCTCCATGGGATGATTGGTTTCTATTTTTCTTTTCATAATAAAATTAAATGTATGGTTTTATAATGGTTTTAATGGATAAATATTATGATTATAATATAATTAATGTTATTTTATGAAAAATTTAAGAACCTATTAATGATATGATTAAAAAATGATTATCATCAATTCAATCATTTAAAACAAGTGTACTAAGAAGAACATTTTTAATTAAAATTATGTAATATTTTAATATGAATTAATTATTATTCTAAGTAATTTAAAATTATTATATATCATACTAATAATCACAAAATTATTTCATTATGATAAGTTTGTAAGGACATTTCAACTAAATCACCTCATAATCATCAATAATCATGGTATGTTCACATTTGGGTTGGTTTGACCACCTACTTGAAAAATGCTAGGAAATTATATCATGGATGATTATGAAAACTCAATTAATGGAATGATATGATATAAAAAATTAAATAATAATTATTTTTTTCAAAAAATATACATCAATATTTAACTCATTAATTAAGAAAACACTCTTCGTAGGTTAAAAATCATATAAAAATGTTTATTGTCGATTTCATCTTCAAGAATTAAGAAAAAAGTACTCATGAAAGGAAATTTAGGCATAATTAATAATTATAATTCATCCATTATAGTAAATTTAATGAAAATTTAATGGTGAAATTTGGAATAAGATGAATAACAACAATGCTATTATGAATCTAGTTCAAAACGATCAAGATTACCCACACCCAACATCAAAAATAGGTAATAACTAAATAAAATAAATTTAGAGAATAATTATAAATTAAGTTTATTAAATGTTATGTATATGAATAATGTTCTAAAATAGGTGATTATAATATTTATGTTTTTTATACAAGGTCTTATAGTGCATTCAACTAAGTGGGGAAATAAGGTAAGGGGTTCTTTGTCTCAAATTTAATTTATTGAGACACATTTCTTAATGGGAACCACGATACCTTTAATATGGTGTAATTATTTCCAAATTAATATATTTTACCATATTTATGAGGTTTTAAGACCCATATCATGTAATTGTTTTTAAATGGACATCTAATCAAATGATACCCAACTTTTAAGTGGTTTTTATCAAAATGTTACTCAAACTATAAGGGTTTTATTGTAAATATTATTTTCAAATAAATATTGTTTTTGAAAGATAATATATCTAGGGAATTTTTATTATTTATAAAAACCCTCATAATTTCTATTTTATATTCATGGGTTTTTATTTATTCCCTATATATCTCATTCCCCCTTGACACATATTTTATTAGAAGTATTTATTGTAAGTGAAACTAATCCCATCTATTATTATCATTCAAGAGCCTACCTTTTCCATATTTGTATTCATAATATTAATTTTATAGTGTCCTTATCTATGATACAATAATTTAATAAGGTGACTTTATACCACTTTACCTTATTTTAAAAGTTTTAAATAAATTTTAACATTTTCCATAAGGGTAGTTTTCATCAAAATGTGAAAAATTTCCTTTCTAATGTTTATGTGTGAACATGTCATTCCACCACCATTTAATTTTATATTAATATTTTTCACTAAAATTTCATGTTTTCCAAATAAATTATTTTTCTACTAGTTTTATAAAATATTTCATTTAAAATATGTTTAATAATATTTCTTATTTCCAAAGGGTTTTTTTCTAAAACCTCTAAAAAGTGCTTTTCATTTATGAAATTTTACTTTAATACATAATATGTTTGATCAAGGATATTATTCAAATGATACTATAAACCTTCTTTCTCCAGATTAATTATAAAATGTTATTTTATATCATGGAAATGATACATCACTATTTTTGTCTTTACTTGTCATTGAAGGTTTATAAACCTAATTTTTCTTCCAATTCCTTCCATCTATGAATAACCTATTTTTGAATTTTTTAATTTATGGGTGTTCACCTAGGTTCTATACATCAATTTAATGGGGAAATATTTTCATAATCCTATACCCTTTATCTATGTGGTGTAAATACCACATGCTTTATTATCTTTATTGAATGGTATTTACCTAGAAAGTCACTTGATGTCATTTGATACCCATTTATTTTCCATGGGTTTATCATATTATGAATATTCATGGAATTATTAATGATTTCCATATATGATTCCATATAAACCCATTTTCCTTCCATGGGTTCTTTATGATATGTTTAATGAA
This sequence comes from Viscum album, assembly GCA_963277665.1. Taxonomy (NCBI): domain Eukaryota; kingdom Viridiplantae; phylum Streptophyta; class Magnoliopsida; order Santalales; family Viscaceae; genus Viscum; species Viscum album. Next base: position 1,661,810,155 of record OY728143.1, on the reverse strand, counting down.
ACTCGTTTTCTTTAAATGGGTTATTTATGCTATAAAAGTGAATGATTTTCACTTGGAAAGTTCTGTAGAACCTATTTTAATTAAATGGGTTCTTTGTGATGTGACAAGTGATTAATTTTAAGTGGCACTCATAAGTATGGATGAAGAGGGGTGGGGTCTTATATCTCCTTCCAATAAACTTGATAAAAGTTTATATCTCATGAGATAAATTATTCATGAGTACATTTTAGTTTCTCACAAGTGTGGTCACTAATGGTATGACTCATGAAAGTAATGTTCCCCATACTAATGTTTGTGTGAAAGTTGAAATATGTATCATAGTTTTATACTTATTCTCATGAAAATGTTAAGATCTCATATATCATATTTATTGACTCATGTTTCCATACTCTTTTGATTGATGTTTTATATTATTCCAATTCATATTCCATGATTTATGATATATGATTTATGGGGTATGAATTCTATTATGTATCCTGGTTATGCCCATATAATCATCTTATGTTTACTTATGATATTCAATTGTTATCTCTTATGCCTACCCTTATCGATCATATGATCTCACCCCTTTCTTATGTTCCCATTTACCTAGGTCATGAAGATGAGTATAATGTATAAAAAGTATAAGAGGAAGTATAATGTGGCATAATTATGAAGAAATATTCACAAAGTTTTTAAAATAATTTTCCTATGTAGCTAGTCCTCGAAGGAATGAAAGCTTTCATTCATGGGATTGTATGGTTATTTATGATATGTAATGGTTACCATATGCAAATGTTTAAAAAAAACATGTCTATCTCATGTCTCTATAGTTGTTATCAGAGCATGTTTTAGTTATTTTTCATAATTAGTTTAGTTATTATTGGGATTAGGATGAGAGAACCTTAGTGAAAAACTTAGAGACGAGCCTAAGTATATGGTGATAGCCTAAAAGATTAGTGTAAAGTATTGAGTATGTGGTTTTCATATAAAACCATCCCTCTATAGATATGAGAAAGTGGATATAGCTGTGGCACAAATTCATCTAGGGGTAATCTCCCTTAAAATGGTTAGTCAAACATTGAATCGATCATTAACCTAATGTGCGATGAGTGAACCTCAGACTACATCTCACGAACCGAATCTGGTCACCACTAATACCAGCACCAAATTCAACCCATGATAAGGCCTGAAGGGCGTTCCCTATCCCCACGAGATGGAACAAGTGCCCAGGTGTCAATAAATTTGGGTTGAGAATGATTTTCCTGAGTATGAAAGCATAAAACATTAAAAACAATCAATTATATGAATTTGAAAATTTCATACCAAACAAGCCTTAACAAAAACCAGATCTGAATACATGGTTTTAAATAAAGTACAAGAGGTCTAAACATAAATAAAAATAGCAACAAATCAGCCACAAAGTGCAACGACCCAAAATTTTATCAATAAAAATTTCTCTTGATCTAATTAAATGTATTATTATGTAAAATGGTTATATAACATATGAAATTATTTGATTTTATAATTTTTGATTTCAAAATTCCATTAAGAATTATTACCATTTCTAATATATACTTTGAATAGTGATCAATTAATTAGTATAAATATAGGGTTTTAACAAATCCAATTTACTCAGACAAAGGAAGTGATGGCCTCATCCAGTAGAATTGCTCCATAAGAATCCCATTTGTTGGAGCTCGGAAAGGATGTGGCATTATTAGGCTTCGCTCTTGACCAATCCCAATCTGAGCTTCAATACGTGAAGCTTGAATAGAATCTCCTATGGGAGAAGTGGAAGTTGATAGAGATTACCACTCGAGCAATGTTATTCGAGCCACCCCAAGATTCTGTCACCATCACATACCTTACCCTTAGGTCATATGCGGGTGTTATAAGGGGTTATGTAACAAGACCTTAGCACTATTATTATGTGCATTATTTTTATATAGAACAAAGAATATACATTCATTTTATTATTTTTACTCTGTAAATAGTTTTTAAAGCGCAAATAGTATTTTTAGTTAATATTCAATTAAGAAATCTATTTTTAAGAATTAATGGATTTTTGAATTAAATAATATTTTAATAAAATATTATTAATAAATTACTTTTTATTAAATATAAATGATTGATCATACCATGATTCACTATTTTATTCTACCCTTACACCACTGTTTTAAACTAGTTTTGTAATGAATATTACAAATATAATAATAAATTTCACTTTATGTTTGAATCATTTAATTAATTTTAATCAACATTATAATGGGAAATGTTACTTGTTTTTATTATTTCAATGTATGTGGAGGTGATTTGGAGGGCCCTTGATGAAGTGGAAGAAAAATGGGCCAAAATTGCATGGATCCATGGAAATCTTTCCACTGTTTTGCATATTACACACAATTAGTGAATCCAAATGGGCTGATATTTTGTGGGCCTGTCCAAAATTTTATAGGATACATTTCATATTAAGGAACCCAATCCTGATTCGGCTTTTATGGTGCCCATCCGAACTGATCTGTCCAAGCCACCGAATTTGGACCAAGTCAAATGCGGTGTTCTATATTTTATCAATATCTTGAGCTGTAGTTGTCCAAATGGTGCCAAAAATTCGGTGGAGACACTCAAGAAGTAGGGATAAAACTTTTCTATTTTCTCCAAAGTGAGATAAGGCTTTATAAAGACCGAAACACGTGGTACAAGTGGATTGATGAAATCTGTGTGCCTAAAACCACCTTCCAATTTTCCTATAAAAGGGCACCAAGGGAACCTCATTTGAAAGTTCGGCCAAGAGGAAAGGTGATAACATTTTGGAGTCCCCAAGGAGTCTTATAAACGTCTCTAGATGTTCTGGAGGCTATGGGAAGTTCTACTTCAACATCTTCTTCTTCTTCCTCTCCCATGGGTTTCTAAACCCCTTGTGATCACCCGAGGAGGAATGTGATGTAATCCCGAGCTTAAAAGTTGTATTATTTTGAATGATATTTTTAATTATAGTTTTTATGTTGTTTTTCCTCATACTATATTTTTATTTAATTGATTTATATACTGGTATGTTATACTCAACTCAAATGATCATGTTTGGGGGTACCCTTTCATGTGATATTTCACAAACCATTCACCCCCTTTTCTTCCCTCATTCAATTACGGTATTTGTGTGGTTCATATTGGTAAATTGAACTCACATAAGCACTGTCAAGATCATGAAAATTTATGTCATGGTATCACAATGAAATAACATGCAAACCTGGATAGCACATCGAATTCTTCATGTGTTTCCTTGGTGTGTTTCGGTTATGATGTCGAACACAAATCACCCAATCATCGGTGGTGTTCGGTGAATCGTTATGTGTTTTCGACCGAACCCTAGGAGGTATCCTAGTATAAACTCAGTAACATTCTAGTTCTAGGTGTTACAAACCAGGGATTAAAAGATCATAACCCCATACCTTGAAGCGATGAAGGATGAGCATCACGAGACTTCCCCGGGTTGATCACGTTTAATCAATCTTGTTCATTTCTACATTGTTTTATCACTTTCATTTTCTATTTTCATCTTTAAACATAAAACCCCCAAGTTTAAAAAAAACCTCATTTACCTTCTAATTTCATAATCAAAACCCTCTTTTTAAATTAATGATCTAAAGCTCCATTGAGAGACAACCTAGGGTTGCTGCTATACTGCAGAAATTCTAGTCAAAATTAAACAACTAATTTGACACACTCGACAACGCGATCAAATTTTGGCGCCGTTTCCGGGGAGCCAAGATAATTTTTTTCTTTATTTACTTTTATTTTTTTATTTTACTTCTTAATTAGTACTTTTTTAAATACCCCACCCCCATTTGATTGTTTTTATTTTGGATTTTGTCTTTATTTTTGATTGTTTCTAGTGTGTTCTTTATCTGTCTCTCTCTCTCTCTCTCTCCTTTTCTCCATCTCCCTCTATATAATTCTGTATTATAATATTATATTCTCTTTTCACCCATCTTAAGTTATTTCATCCATATTCATAAAAAAAACAAACTTCACATCTTATTTACATGACCCGATCTGGTAAAGAAACACTACTTGAATTTGACCCTGAAATTGAAAAGTCACTTCACACACAAATCAAGACACCTAGAGAAGTTCAATCAAGTAACACTAAGGAAACCCATTCAGAACCTCAAGTGGTCTTAAACCAGTCAAAAATTGAACCCAATCAAACCCCGAAGATCATGGCTGCAAATAACCAGACATTAAAAGAACTGACCACCCCGGATGTGGAGTAACAACCTGCGTACATCCAATATCCTAAGGAAGCATCCAATTTTGAGCTAAGATAAGGCCTCATCCACCTCCTTACAAAATTCCATGGTCTTCTTGGTGATGACCCTCACAAACATCTAAAGGAGTTTCACATAGTGTGCTCCACCATGAAACCCCAAAATGTGTCTGAGGACTTAATCAACTTTAGGGCCTTCCCTTTCTCCCTTGATGGTGTAGCCAAAGATTGGTTATACTATTTGCCTACCAAAATTGGGGGATGGAATGACCTAAAAAGAATTTTTCTAGAGAAGTTCTTCCCTGCATCTCGAACTACTTCAATTAGGAAAGAAATATGTGGAATTAGGCAATCACAAGGAGAGACCCTTCATGAATACTGAGAGAGATTAAAAAGACTTTGCTCAAGCTGCCCCCACCACCAGACTAGTGAACAATTTTTAATTCAATACTTCTATGAGGGAATTATCCCCATGGATTGTGGAATGATTGATGCTGCAGTTGGTGGTGCCCAAGTTGATAAAACTCCTTCCACCGATCGTGACTTAATAGCCAACATGGCTCAAAATGCACAACAATTTGGTACACGAGCTATTGTACCAACCTAAGGAGTTCATGAGGTAAGTCATTCAGCCCTAGAAAAAAAGGTAGATACTAAACTTGATGAGATGCATACCCTTCTAAGGAAATTATCTCAAGCACAAGGTAACTCACACTCTAATTCTATTCCATTACATTGTGGGATTTTTTTTCTAATAACACTCATTTTTCTGACCAGTGCCCACAACTTCAAGATTCATCTGAGTCTTGTGCAGCTGTGTTCCCAGGGCGTCCATTCCAACAAGAACCTCCCTTCAAGCAAGAACAATTCAGGCCAAATCCAAATCTAGTGTGGAAAGCACAACCCCAATACCGACAAGGAAGAAACTCAAGCTACCCCAAGAAGAATTGGTATCAACAAGGCCAAGGTATGCAAACTTCTTATCCTTTAACTTCTCAAAACAATCATCCTCCTCCTCCCAAATCTGAACCAAGCCTCGAGGACATGGTGAAAAAATGGCAACCCAGAACCTCCAGTTCCAATAGACCACAGAATCAGTAATTCAAGATTTGCGAACTCAAGTGGGACAATTGGCAAACACCATCGGTGAGCTTAAGATGCAAGGGTCTGGACAAATACCATCCCAACCCATTGCCAATCCGAAGGAAAAAGGTAATGTATGTGAAATTACACTTCGTAGTGGTAAATAAGATTAATCCTTCTACTGATTCTACTCAAAAGGTATGTCCCCCTCTTGAAAACACTCTTTCCCAACCCTCAAAAATTTCATGTAAAGAAAAACAAGACAAAAATGGTAATCGAATTGTCATTGATGATTCAAAAGAACAATCCATTCCTCTTCCTTTCCCTCAAAGACTCTCTAAATCTAGGAAGAATTTTGATAATGAGATTGATAAAGAAATAATGGATACATTTAAAAAGGTTCAAGTTAACATTCCTTTATTGGATGTAGTTAAACAAATACCTCGATATGCCAAATTTCTTAAAGAGATTTTCACCCATAGATGGAGGCTAAAGGGGAATGAGAGAGTCAACCTGGGAAGGAATTTCTCGGCCTTGATTCAACCAGAAATGCCAACCAAATGTAAGGATCCCGACACATTCACGATACTTTGTGTCATAGGGGAGACCTTCTTTTCTGATTCTATGCTAGATTTAGGTGCCTCTATTAATGTAATGCCTCACTCCATCTATACTTCTTTGCAGGTTAGATAGCTTCAACCAACAGGCATTGTCGTGCAACTTTCCAACTGAAGCACAACACACCCATCAGGAGTGGTCGAGGATTCCTCGTAAAAGTTAAGAATCTCATATTCCCTACAGACTTTTACATTCTTGAGATGGAAGATACCCGAACCCAAGGACATTCCCCTCTCATACTTGGGAAGCCATTCCTCAAAACAACAAATACAATCATCAACGATCACAATGGTACATTGTCTATGGAGTTTGGTGGAGAAAAGGTAAGTTTTAACATCCTTAAGGCTATGAAACACCCCATTGAAGAGCACTCCACTCTTCCTATCTATTCTATGGAGGTGCTCTATAATAACAAACACACACAAAATTCTATCCTTGACCCATCCTCTGATTTATTTTCCTCTTATTCACCCATGGATGATTTGAGTTTTGGTTCTTCTTTTGAATGTTGGGAGGGTTCAGAAAAATTTAAATTTTGTGCTTTAATTGATGAGTGTGTTTATTCTGAGGTACCCATGACTATCGATAATTCTGAAAATCTCATTTCAATAAATTCTATTTCCTTTGAGAATAAACATGAGTATATAGATAGTTTCATGGACCTCAATCCCCCTAGATACACTCCCTTAATACAAAAACCCCTGGTGTTGGAATTAAAACCACTTCCATAAAATTTAAAATATGCCTATCTTGAGGGTATTGACCAATTGCCCGTCATTATTTCCAATAACCTCTCCCCACAACAGGAATCAAAACTGCTCAAACTTTTGAGAGAGTGTAAAAAGGAAATAGGATGGACATTGGCTAATATTCCTGGGATTAGCCCATCTATTTTTATGCACCATATACTTTTAGATGATGAGGCTAAGCCCGTAAGGCAGGCTCAATGCCGGTTGAATCCCACTCTCCCTGAAGTGGTAAAATTAGAAGTCAGTAAATTACTTGCTGCGGGGATCATTTATCCTATATCTGATAGTAAATGGGTTAGCCCAGTGCAAATTGTGCCTAAAAAAACAGGAATAATAGTTGTGTCAAATGAAAGGAATGAATTGGTTCCAACACGTGTGCAAAATAGTTGCCGAGTCTGTATTGACTACCGTTGACTGAATCAAGCCACACGTAAGGACCACTTTCCATTAACTTTCATTGACCAAATGTTAGAACGATTGGCTGGTAAGTCCCATTATTGTTTCCTTGATGGCTATTCAGGTTATTTCCAAATCCATATAGCCCCTGAGGATCAAGAAAAGACCACATTTACCTGTCTATTCGGCACATTTGCATACAGAAGAATGCCTTTTGGCCTATGTAAGGCTCCTGGTAATTTTCAACGATGTATGTTGAGTATTTTTTCTGAGTACCTTGAGAGTTGTATGGAAGTCTTTATGGATGATTTCACAGTTTATGGTTCTTCTTTTGATGATTGTTTGGAAAACCTTGGTTCTATCCTCCGCCGCTGCATTGAAAAAGATCTTGTTTTAAATTATGAAAAATGTCATTTCATGGTCGAGCGGGGGATAGTTCTTGGGAATATCATTTAAAATAAGGGAATTAAAGTTGATAAATCTAAAATTGAATTAATTTCATCCCTTCTATATCCAAAATGTGTTCGTGAGGTGCGGTCTTTCTTGGGTCATGCTGGTTTTTACCACCGATTCATTAAAGACTTTAGTAAGATCGCACTTCCCTTATCTCGGTTGTTACAAATGGATTATGAATTTGTTTTTGATAGAAATTGTGAGGATGCTTTCAATTCACTAAAAATGAGTTTGACATCACCTCCCATAATCCAACCACCATGGTGGGATATCCCCTTCGAGCTTATGTGTGATGCCTCTAACTTTGCAGTTGGGGCAGTTTTATCACAAAGGGTTGAGAAGGCTCCTCATGTCACTGCATATGCCTCGCATACCCTTGACCCTGCCCAGGTAAACTACACAACCATAGAAAAAGAACTCCTCTCTATTGTGTTTGCCTTGGAAAAATTCCGTTCATATCTTCTTGGGTCAAAAAGTGATATTGTTCTCTGATCATGCTGCCCTTCGTTTCCTCCTAAAGAAACCTGAAGCCAAACCCCGCCTCATTCGATGGATGCTCCTCCTCCAGGAGTTTGTCCTTGAGATTAGAGATAAGAGAGGGGTGGAGAATGTGGTAGCTGACCAAATTAGTAGGATTTCCCCACCATCGGACCATCATGTTGAATCACCCCTACCCATTGGAGAATTCTTCCCTCATGAGAACCTTTGTGATATTGTAGACCTTACCCCCTAGTATGCGGACATTTTGAATTTTCTAGCAATATCTAGGGTCCCCACTGATTTTATAATTTTACAATCCCAGAGACATAAGCATGATTCTCATTGGTACATTTGGGATGACCCATAATTGTGGAGAATTTGTAGTGACCAAGTAGTTCGTTGGTGTGTCCCTAACCATGAGTTCACCTCTGTTTTGTCCTTTTGCCACACCTTGGCATGTGGGGGCCACTTTGGCTCTCAACATACTGCTCGAAAGGTCCTTGACTCAGGATTATATTGGACAACATTGTATAGAGATGCCCATAGGTTTTGTAAATCATGTACTCGATGTCAATTCACAGGGAATATCTCTAAGAGGAATGAAATGACCCAACAACCCATGTTATTCTGGGAAATCTTCGATGCATGGGGAATTGACTTCATGGGGCATTTTCCAAATTCATTTGGCTTTGCGTACATCTTATTGGATTTTGACTATGTATCTAAATGGGTGGAAGCAAAGGCCACCGGGACCGATGACTCTCGAGTAGTTGTTGATTTTGTGAGGTCCTAGATTTTCAGTAGGTTTGGTCTACCAAGATTCATCATTAGTGATCAGGGTTCACATTTTTGCAATCTTAACATGAAAAACTTGCTTCGTAAGTATGGGGTTGTTCATAAAGTCTCCACTGCATATCATCCCCAAAATAACAGACAAGCAAAAATTTCAAATCGAGAAGTTAAGCGAATCTTGGAGAAAACGGTACAACCCAATAAGAAAGATTGGAGTTTGCGCTTGGATGATGCACTTTGGGAGTACTGTACTGCTTTTAAAACTCCGATCGGAATGTAACCATATAGGATTGTGTTTGGAAAAGCTTGTCACCTCCCAGTGGAGGTAGAACACCGTGCATATTGGGCTGTTAAACAATGTAATATGAACATTTTAGATGCAGGTGAGGAAAGAAAGCTGCAGATTCAAGAGTTGGAAGAAATTCGATGTGATGCATATGAAAACTCCTGAATCTATAAAGAGAAGACAAAGGCTATTCATGATATCATGATTCACCAGCAGACGTTCCATATTGGTGAGAAGTTCCTCATGTACAATTCCAGGCTTAAGGTCCACCCAGGTAAGCTTCGTTCCCGATGGCTCGGTCCTTATACTGTTACTAATGTTTACCCTTTTGGTTCAATATAGGTTTTGCATGAGTAGAGTGGATGAAGTCTTACCGTCAATGGGCAGCGACTTAAACACTTCTATGAGGATTTTCTGAAGAATCCGGTGGAGGAAATCCACCTTCTCGACACATCATACAAATAAAACACACCAGGTTTTATCCTTCCTTCTCACATTCTCAATTATTTCAGTGAGAAAATTACATACTCTAGGTGTGTGTGTGTGGGGGGGGGGTGGATACATTCCCGGGTTAGTTAAGAATTTTCATTGTTTTATCCTTTTTTTCTCTTTTTGGCCTTCTTTATGGTATTTTCATTTTCCCCCATCAACAATTTTGAAGTTCCATGATTTGGCAACCATAAAGTGGGGAAAGTAAAAATACCATAACGAAGGCTAAAAAGAATATGTGTATGAATTTACCATTAAGGATTGATTTTTTAGTGAATTGGTTTGATGTCAATGATATAAATAGTCGTATCTATGTGAAACCTTTGAGATGATTGATTCCCATTGTGTGAGTAGTTTTTGGGAAAACCATGTCACTAATATCTCCACAAATATTTGCACCAAACCACAAAGTGTGATTATTTCTTACTTAATCTAAGTTAAATATATGTTGGGTTAATATTTTTCAGCTTTAAATGATATTTCCATACGTTCGTTCCTTATCCGATCTGTTTCATTACTGTACCAGATTGACCTATGCGTGTGTATCTAATGTCCGACTGTTGTACGCCCTCAAAAAAAATTGTTGTGTCTTTTTCAGGTCAAAAACCACTCCTCCTCAACCTTTGATCTTGTTATAACTATTTCAATTAGTGTCGTGAGGAGATCAAACAAGGGTTGAGAGATGAGTGTGAGATTTTTTCCAATTGCAACTTCAAAAAAATATATATAATAAATGAGGGGAGTGATGAAATGTGATACATATGGAGATATCTAGGTCAGGAGCTTATGGTTTGACTTCTGGGAATGCTTAAATGAGTGGGTCTTGAAATATAATTGCAAAAGATGTAGGACAGGTTCGGTGAAAAAAATCATTTAAGCTGAAAAATGTTAAAATAACATATATTTATTAGATAACAAGTGGAAAGAAGAGCATGGAATGGTTTTCACACACACATGGAGAGTTAGTGTCATGGTTTACTTCTGAATTCATTTCTCAATTGGGTATCGTGAATCATTTTTAATTTTGCTATGATATGATTTATGAGACATCTTTTTCTATTTTCACTAAGAAGAACTCCTTGGTGTGGTTCGTGCATTGATCACTTTACTTTAAATAAAATTTCCTCAAATGATAAATCTTCAGGATGTTGGAAATATATATATATATATATATATATATATTCATAATTGTATTTAGATATGTGACTTTTCCCAGGAGTGAAAATGTTTAGGTGTGGGGGTGTGATCGTACCATGATTCACTGTTTTATTCCACCCTTACACCGCTGTTTTAAACTAGTTTTGTAATGAATATTCCAAATATAATAATAAATTGAACTTTATGTTTGAATCATTTAATTAATGTTAATAAAAATTATAATGGGAAATGTTACTTGTTTTTATTATTTCAATGTAGGTGGAGGTGATTTGGAGGGCCCTTGATGAAGTGGAAGAAAAATGGGCCAAAATTGCATGGATCCATGGAAATCTGTCCACTGTTTTTCATAGTACACAAAATTCGTGCATCCAAATGGGCTGATATTTTTTCTCCCTGTCCAGAATTTAATAGTCTACATTTCATATTAAGGAACCTAATCCTGATTCGGCTTCTATGGGGCCCATCCGAACCGATCTGTCCAAGACACCGAATTTGGACCAAGTCAAATGCGGTGTTCTGTATTTTATCAATATCCTGAGATGTAGTTGTCCAACTGGTTCCAAACTTTCGGTGGAGACGGTCAAGAGGTAGGGATAAAACCTTTCTATTTTCTACAAAGCGAGATAAGGCTGTCGGAAGACCGAAACACATGGTACAAAGGGATTGATGAAATCTGTGTGCCTAAAACTACCTTCCAATTTTCCTATAAAAGGGCACCAAGGGAACCTCATTTAAAAGTTCAGACAAGAGGCAAGGTGCTGCCATTTTGGAGTACCCAAGAAGTCTTCTCAACATCTCTAGAAGTTCTGGAGGCTATGGGAAGTTCTACTTCAACATCTTCTTCTTCTTCTTCTCCCATGGGTTTCTAAACCCCTTGTGATCACCTGGGGAGGAATGTGATGTAATCCCGAGCTTCAAAGTTGTATTATTTTGAATGATCTTTTTAATTTAGGTTGTATGTTATTTTTCCTCATCCTATATTTTTATTTAATTTAGTTATATATCGGTATGTTATACTCAACTCAAATGATCATGTTTGGGGGAACCCTTTCATGTGATGTTTCACAAATCGTTCACCCCCTTTTCTTTCCTCATTCAATTACGGTATTTGTGTGGTTCATATTGGTCAATTTAACTCACATAAGCCCTTTAAAGATCATGCACATTTATGTCATGGTATCACAATTAAATAACATGCAAACCTAGACAGAACATAGAATTATTCACATGTTGCCTTGGTGAGTTTCGTTTATGATGTCGAACACAAATCACCCAATCATCAGTAGTGTTTGGTGAATCGTTATGTGTTTTCGACTGAACCCTAGGAGGTATCCTAGTATAAACTCAGTAACATTCTGGTTCTAGGTGCTACAAACCAGGGATTAAAAGATCATAACCCCATCCCTTGAAGCGATGAAGGATAAGCATCACGAGACTTCCCCGGGTTGATCACGTTTAATCAATCTTGTTCATTTCTACATTGTTTTATTGCTTTAATTTTCTATTTTCATCTTTAAACATCAAACCCCCAAGTTTTATAAAAACCTCATTTACCTTATAATTTCATAATCAAAACACTCTTTTTAAATTAATGATCTAAAGCTTCATCGAGAGACGACCTAAGTTTGCTGCTATACTGCATAAATTCTAGTCAAAATTAAACAACTAATTTGACGCTCTCGACAACGCGATCAATGATCATATAATTTTTATGAATAAAATTGTAATTTTTATTAAGGTTTGAAAGATTTTTTGTCAAAACCCATGAAATTTCGATAAATGTCGGTTTTTATTTTAAAAGTAAAAATTAACATATTTAGAAAATTATTTATATAAAGTGAATATTATTTTTGGAATCAGGATGTTGAAATTATCCAATGTTGAATTTTTCATTATTTTCTAAGATAGTCAATTTTTTGGGTAAAAATTAAATACCGTTTAATTATATAATTTGTTTTATGACATCATAATGACTAAATAGTGATATAATAAAATAATATAAATGGTATTTTTAGACAATATATGTTTTATCTTTAAAATAATGTGATTTTAGGTTTGTTTTATTTATTTCACAAAGCTTTATTGGACCCTCCAAGACTTATGAAACATTTTAACTTTTAAAATGATTTCCTTGAGAGTGTGACTCACCTCCACACAAGCAATCCTAATATTTTAATAATTTCGAGCATTGTCCTTATAAAATAATTTTTTTCACTCCCCTTTGACAAAAAACATGGTAAAAAACCATGGGTTGGTTTGTGGGTTTTTTAGTTTAATGTGTAGGGACCAAAACCTAAATAATAAATAATTACCTCTCTTTTCCTATATAAACCCACCCAATATCCCACTTACTCTTCATTAAAATACTTTTTAGTTTGTCCAACCTATTCTCTACTCTATATATAATCCTACCAAGGCTCCCCAAGCTCCCAATAAGCCCCTCTCAATCCACTCCCAAGCCTTTGGGTTTACACTTCCAAGTAAGGGATTTCTTCCTCTCTCATTTTTTTCCAAGTTTCTTTATTTTGATATACTCTTATATTTTCAATTAAAAATGTTGTAGTATGATTTATCAAATCACCCATACTTCCATAATTATTTTTTAATGATTATAAAACTTTTTATCTCTCATTAATTCCTCCCATGTACACCCGTTACCATGCCAATTTTTTATAAGGGATTCATTTCTTTATCATTTTATCCAAGTTTCTTAATATTGTTATGCCCTTTTATTTTCAATTATAAATATTTGGGTATGATTTATCACATCCCCTATAATATCCTCTTTATGTTTTAATGATGAGATACCCCTTTCTCTCTCCTTGATGCCTTCCATGTATACCTATTACCATGCTGAAATTCCATAAGGAATTTCTCTCTTCTCATTTACATTCAAGAAATTCTTTTATATTATGAATCTAAATTACATTACATGATTTGGGAAATGAATATATATGACCCCTCTCTCTCATAAATCATTTTTACGAATTCTTATGTCACACTGTTATGCTGTCGAAATTATACCGTGATTTTCCAAGCCAAAGTCATTGTGTAGTGAATACCATGCCCATTTCTCTATCAAGGGTATTGACCTTTATGCATATTTATTGATTATAGACTTTCATGTATGAATTCCATATTCCTTTATCATGTAATAAATTATTATTTTTAATGAATCCATGTTATATGATCCTTGTGGCACACTTATGCATGAAATGAAATGATTAATAAGGGTGTGCCCTGATAGTGCTCCAATGCTTTGGGTAATGTTTAGTATCATGATACATCAAGTGAAATAAGGGTTTACTCATGATAATTCAAGTTAAATGAAGGTTTACTCATGATCCATGTGAAATTATCCTTTTTCTTATGCTAATATCATGTTAAATGTTGATGCCACGTTTCCATGTTATGATAATCATGCTATATCATGTCTTTATGTTCATGTTTCTCTTATGATCCATTGATATGACTATTACCTAAAATTTATTGTATTATTCATTTTATTCCTTTTAATACCTTTTTGGGCTTTATAGATCACCCCTTTCTTATGCATGTCCTCAGGTTATCCCATTCAATGTTAAGTATGAGGGAATGTAGTGGTCATGTAAATGAAGTTTTCAATAAAGATATTGTGTTTCATGTTTTAAATCATTATGTAATGTTCCTAAGCCCCAAATACACTAGAACTCTTGATATTATATGTTTTATCAAGTGGATATTTTATTTAATAAATCATGTTTAAGTGTGTAATAAAAATCAGGGTAGTTATAGTTGGTATCAGAGGATAGGTTTAGTTATTTTTGGGATTAGGATTACAAAACCCTAGTGAAAGCCTTAGGGATAAGACTAAGTATAATAAAAACATCCATAAATTTTGGTGAGTATTTATTAATTGTTTTATCAAGAAAATACATCCCTATCTGGATACGAGCATGTAGAGGCAACTCTGGCAGAGATGTACCTTGGAGTGAAAATTCAGACTAGGAGTTTCAGGCTTGACCCAGGTATCCTGGTACACGACAACAGGCCTTTATGCACTCTTAGTTATGAAACTCCTGGGGGATATTATTTGGTAAATTCACAAGCTTAGTATGCACCATTGTTAAGGGAATAAAAAATGACCCTAAGAATATATGTTGAGAAGTAGATCATAGATAACATAGATTTAAGCCTATACATTCATAAGTTAAGGAAATAAAAGTTATTTATAAATCATTCATTTTTTCCTTGGACCACCCTTTATGTGTTACCCCTAACTTTACTTTTATTCTATCCAATGGACGATAATAGGAGAACTCAGGCTAACAACCAATGTGAAGATCAATGTGATGACTGCTCTAACGAGATGCCCAATCTGATGGGAGTGAGAATCGCAAACTTTGTCACAATAATCTATAAGTTAACTCAAGTTTGGAATAGAAACATGGGTCAAGAGGAACATTCAACCCACCCTAAGAAATAAAAAGTCACAATTGAGAGATTCATGAGACAAATGCCTCCAAATTTTAATGGATCATCTGATCCCTCAACCGCCAAACAATGAATCAAATCCATTGAAAAGATCTTCTCCATCCTTCAATTTTTATAACAAGAGAAGGTTATTTTGAATTCTTATCATATGGAGGGTGAAGCTGATCAATGGTAGACATTGATAAAAAATATGAAGCCTGAGGAAGAGATCGAGGTGTTGTAATGGAAGGATTTCCAGAAAATGTTTTTTGACAAATATTTTCCTCGCACCCTCCGACTTAAGATGGAAACAAACTTTCTTGCCCTCAAGAAAAAAGACTAAGAATCCGTTGGAGCATACAAGAAAAAATTTACAAGGTTTTCACGATATACCTCCAGCTTTGTCATTATCCTCTAATGTAAGGTTTAATGCTTCTTTGGTGGGATAAAACCTAGCCTATGGAAATCCCTAGAGATCCGAGACTTTGAGAACTATGAGGAAATTGTCTGATATTCCCTCAAGGTTGAAATGGAGATAAAAAAATCTTAGGGGTATCATGGGGATAAGAAGAATAAAGTGGACTTTAATTTTTGTGGTCCAATGGATAAATCCAATGTTTCTAAGAAAATATAGCACCCCACTTGCCAAAGGTGTGAAAATAAGCACCTTGGAAATTTCTTGAAGGGGATGAGGAAATGCCTTAGGTGTGGAAGAGAAGGGTACCTACCTATTAACTGCCGAAAATAGAAACCCGCGGTAGTGATAGAGGATAGGAATGCTCCATTAGAACCTCAACACATTGTTCATTGCTTCAACTGTAATGAACCAGGGCACTTTGAAAACTGGTTCCCTAAGCCAAGGGTTTTCAAAGGAAACAAAAAACCTCCATGGTAGCAAGGAAAATATTTTTTCATCACTACCACTAAAGTGAACCCCGAAAATGAAGCGGTGATAGGTACGCTAGTTATTCATTCAATAATAGAGAATGTACTTTTTGATTCTAGTTCTACACATTCTTTTATATCCCAAAAGTTTAGTAGAACAATCCCAACACCACCACAAATCATGGAAGTAAAGATGTTGGTGAGAACATAAAATTGGGAAATCATTGAAACCCATGAATATAACTCCTCCCCTATCACAATTTTTGGATTGAACTTCCCAGAGAACCTCTTCATACTCCCTCTAGTAAAATTTGATGCAATTATTGGCATGGATTGGCTTTCCCTATATAGATCCAACATAAATTTCTATGAGAGGGAAATCATTCTCCATATGGAGAATCAACCCGCGATTCTATATAAGTGCAAGGAGGAGAATGAATCTTACTTAGAACCATCATATCAAGTGTAGATATTAATTCCCTATGATCATGTGTATCTAGATCAGATGATTGATTCCAAGGAAGAAACTGTCCTTTAAGACATTCCTATTGTGAGGGAATTCGCTGAAGTGTTTCCCAAGGAATTTCCTGGTCTTCCCCCTTGAAGAGATGTTGAATTATCTATTGATCTTATTCCTGGGGTGTTTCCAATATCCAAGAATCCATATAGAATGGCTATTTTGGAGCTGAAAAAACAACTATAGGAGAATCTGAATAAAGGGTTTATACGCCCAAGTGCTTCACCATGGTGTGCACCAGTCCTCTTCGTCAAGATGAAGGATGGGTCAATGCGACATTGCATTGATTATCATGAGCTCAAAAAAATCATGATAAAGAACAAGTATCCTCTTCCATGAATTGATGAATTTTTAGATCTTCTATGTGGAGAACAATACTTATCCAAGGTGTATTTGTAGTCAGGATATGACCAAGTAAGGGTGAAGAAGGAGTATATCCCCAATACTGCTTTTCATACAAGATATAGGCACTGTGAATTCATAGTAATGCCTTTGGACTCACTAATGCTCCAACAATCTTCATAGACTTGATGAATAGAGTCTTTAGATATTACCTAAAAAAATTGATAGTATTTATAGATGATATTATAATATACTCCAAAACCAAGGAGAAGCATGAGGAGCATCTAAGAACTGTACTAGAGACCTTGCAAAAGGAGAAGCTCTATGAAAAGTACAACAAGTGTGAGTTCTTGTTTAAGGAGGTCTCATTCTTGGTTAATATCATCACAAGCAGTGAGATATCTGTGGATCCCTCCAAGATAGCTACAATAGAGGGATGGCTGAGGCCAACATCGGTGATGGATATCTGTAGATTCTTGGGGTTAACTAGATATTATCGCTAGTTTGTGAGAAATTTCTCATGATTGTCAAACCCTCTTACCAAACTAACTCGGAAGGGAGTAAAGTTTTCTTGGAGTGATGAATGTGAAGAGAGCATCAAGGAGTTGAAAAGAAGGCTTATCACTATGCTCATGCTCACACTACCCATAAGTGGAGAACTTTTTGTGGTATTCAGTGATTCTTCGAAGAAGGGCCTGGGCTGTGTGTTGATGAAAATTAAAAAAGTCATTTCCTATGCTTCAAGGCAATTGAAAGTCCATGAGAAAAACTATCTAACACATGATCTGGAGTTGGCTGCAATGATCTTCACTTTAAAAATTTGGTGAAATTACCTCTTTCGAGAGAAGTGTGAAATATATACGGATCACAAAATCCTCAAGTATATATTCACCTAGAAAGAGTTGAAGATGCACTAACAAATATGGTTAGAGATAATCAAAGACTATGCCTGCTCAATCCATTACCACCCTAGGAAAGAGAACAAGGTGGCAGACGCTCTAAGTAGAAATTATTCAGCAATTCTATCATTGATGAGAATTTAAAAGGATCCAATCTTCTTAGATTTGATGAAGATGGACATGGAAATCATAAAGAAGGGAAAATCATTAATCCTTTCAAAAATTATTGCTCAACCATCTCTTTTGTAAAGGTTAAATGATGCTCAAAAGGATAATGTGGGAATTCAGAAGAAAGTGGAAACTATTGGAAAAGGGAAATCCTCAAAGTTAAATTTTAATGAAGAAGGAATTGTGAGATTTAGGAAAAGACTATGTGTTCCATCAAGTCCAAAGCTGAAGAAGGAACTTTTGGATGATGCACATAGTTCGAATTTATCTATTCACCCAGGAAACACAAAGATGCATCGAGATATTCAAGAGCTTTATTGGTGGGATAACATGAAGAAGGAGATCACTGAGTATACATAAAAGTGCCCGGTATGTCTGCAAGTGAAGGACGAGAGATAGAAGTATAATGGGATGATACAACCATTAACCATACCGGTATGGAAGTGGGAGAAAATCACCATAGACTTTGTCACCAGACTTCTGAAGACATCCAAAGGAAAAAATACTATTTGGGTTGTTGAAGATCATCTTACAAAAACTGCACACTTCATTGAAATTTAGGAGGATTTCTAATTGGATCAACTGGAACAGATATACATCAGAGATGTGGTAAGTCTTCATGGATTACCACTATCTATTGTATTCAATCGAGATCCAAAATTCACCTCTAAGTTTTGGAAGACTCATCAATATGTTCTTTTTATTGAGCTGAACTTCAGTATGACTTATCATCCTCAAAATGATGGCCAATCTGAGAAGACTATCCAAAAACTTGAGGACATGTTGAGAGAATTCTCAATGGACTTCAAAGGAGGATGGGATCAACATATTCCTCTAGTTGAGTTATCTTACAACAATTGTTTCCACTCAAGCATCTAAATGGATTCTTATGAAGCCCTATATGGGAAGAGGTGCAAAACACCGACATGTTGGGATGAAGTTGGGGAGAGAAAACTCCTAGATCCATAAATGGTTGAAGAAATGGTAGAGAATGTTAAGATCATCCAAAAACACATTAAAACTGCTCAGAGTCAATAAAAGAGCTATATTGATAATCATCGACGATACCTAGAGATTGATGTCAGAGACATGGTATTCCTCCACATATCACCATGGAAGAGAGTTATGAGATTTAGTAATAAGGTAAATCTTATTCCAAGGTACACCAACCCTTTTGAGATCCTTGATCGCATTGGAGTAGTGGCCTATTGACTAGCATTCCCACCGAACCTATCTCAAGTACATGATGTATTCCATGTATCACTATTGAGGAAGTATATACCAGACTCATCACATGTACTCAATCCAGAGGTGGTACCATTAGAGAATGAACTCTCCTATTAATAGAAGCCAGTTAATATCTTAGATCGTAGAGAAAAATTTATACAAAATAAGACAATGCCTCTCATTAAGGTGTTGTGGCAAAACCACAAGTTTGAAGAGGCAATGTGGTAATCCTAGGAAGTAATTAAGTAGATTTACCTTCATCTGTTTTATTGTGGGAAAATGAAATTTTGAGGGTGAAATTTCTTAAGGGAGGAAGATTGTAACGAACCAAACTTTTATCAATAAAAATTACCCTTAATCTAATTAAATGTCTTATTATGTAAAATGGTTATATAACATATAAATTTCTTTGGTTTTATGATTTTGGATTTAAAAACACCATTAATAATTGTTACCATTTCTAATATAGCTGTTGAATAGTGATCAATTGATTAGTATAAATATAGGGCTTTAACAAATCTAATTTACTCAGACAAAGGAAGCGATGGTCTCATCCAGCAGAATTTCTCCATATAAAGCCCATTTATTAGAGTTCGGAAAAGAGGTGGCATCATTGGGCTTCAATCTTGACCAAGACCAAGACGAGCTTCAACACGTGAAGCTTGAACGAAATCGCCTATGGGAGAAGTGGAAGTTGATAGAGATTACCACTTGAGCGATGTTATCCGAGCCACCCCAAGAGTCTGTCACCATCACAAACCTTTCCCTTAGGTTATATGCGAGTGTTATAAGGGGTTATGTAACAAGACCATATCACTATTATTATGTGCATTATTTTTGTATAGAACAAAGAATATACATTCATTTTATTATTGTTACTTTGTAAATAGTTTTTAAAACACAAATAGTATTTTTAGTTAATATGCAATTAAGAAATAAATTTTGATGAATTAATGGATTTTTGAATTAAATAATATTTTAATAAAATATTATTAATAAATTACTTTTTATTAAATATAAACGATCGTATAATTTTTATTAATACAATTGTAATTATTATTAAGGTTTGAAAGATGTTTTGTCAAAACCCCTGAATTTTTGATAAATGTTAGTTTTTATTTTAAAAGTAAAAATCAACATATTTATAAAATTATTTAGATAAAATTAATATTATTTTTGGAATCAGTACGTCAAAATTATCCAACGGTGAATTTTTCATGTTTTTCTGAGACAGTCAAATTTTTGGGTAAAAATTCAATACCGTTTAATTATATAATGTGTTTTATGACCTCATAATGACCCAATAGTGATGTAATAAAATACTATAAATTATATTTTCTTCCAATATATGTTTTATATTTAAAATAATTTTATTTTCGGTTTGCTTAATTTATTTTACAAAGCTTTAGTGGACCCTCCAAGACTTATAAAACATTTTAACTTTTAAAATGATTTCCTTGAAAGTGTGACTCACATCCACATAAGGAAGCCTAATATTTTAATAAGTTTAGGAATTGGCATTATAAAATAAGGTTTTCCACTCCCCTTTGGAAAAAAATGGGAAAAAACTATGGGTTGGTTTGTGGTTTTGATTAGTTTAATCTATAGGGACCAAAACCTAAATAATAAATAATTACCTCTATTTTCCTATATAAACCCACCCAAGCTCACACTTCCTATTAATTAAAAGACTTTTGAGTTCTTACAAACTATTTCCTCCTCTCTCTATAATCCTCCCAAGGCTCACCAACCTCCCAATAAGCCTATCTCAATCCCCCCAAGCCTTTGGGATCACACTTCTAAGTAAGGGATTTCTTTCTCTCTCATTTTTTTCCAAGTTTCTTTATGTTTCTATAATCTTGTATTTTAAATTAAAAATGTTGGGGTATGATTTCTAACCTCCACCATTCTTCCCTACTTATGTTTTAATGATTATATAACTCTTTATATATCATTAATTCCTCCCATGTACACCCGTTACCATGCTGAATTTTCTTAAGGGGTTCTTTCCTTTCTCATTTTATCCATGTTTGTTAATATTGTTATGCCCTTTTATTTTCAATTATAAATATTGGGGTATGGTTTAAAACCTCCACTATAATGTCCTATTTATGTTTTAGTTATGATATACCCCATTCTATCTCATCTATTATTTCCATGTATACCCGTTACCATGCCCAAATTCCATAAGGAATTTCTCTCTTCTCATTTCAATTCAAGCAATTCTTTTGTATTATGAATCTAAATTCCATTACATGTTTTGGTAAATGAATATATATGACACACCTTACTTTAAATTTCATGTAAATATGATTATACACCCCTCTCTCTCACACCAACCATTTTTATGAATTCTTATGTCACCCCGTTATCCTGCTGAAATTGCACCGTGATTTTCCAAGCCAAAGTCATTGTGTAGTGAATACCATGCCCATTTCTCTATCAAGGGTATTAAACTTTATGAAAATTTACTGATTATAGAGTTTCATATATGAATTCCACATTCATTTATCATGTAATAAATGATTATGTTTAATGAATCCATGTTATGTGATCTATGTGGTACACTTATGCATGAAATGAAATGATTAAGAAGCGGGCACCCTGATAGCTCTCCAATGCTTTGGGTAATGTTTTGTATCATGATACGTCAAGTAAAATGAGGGTTTACTCATGATAATTAAATTTAAATGAGGGTTTAATCATTATATATGTTCAATTATCCTTGTCTTATGCTAATATCATGTTAAATATTGATGCTACATTTCCATGTTATGATAATCATGCTATATCATGCCATTATGTTCTTTTTTCTCTTATGTTCCATTGATATTTCTATTTCCTAACATGTATTGTATTATTCATGTTATGCCTTTTAATCCCTTATTAGTATTTATAGCTCAACCTTTTCTTATGCATGTCATCAGGTTATCCCATGCAATTTTATGTACGAGGGAATGTAGTGGTCATGTAAATGAAGTTTTCAATAAAGATGTCGTGTTTCATGTTTTAAGTTGTTATGTAATATTCTTAAGACCCAAAGACACTAGAACTCTAAATATTCTATATTATATCAATTGAATATTTTATGTAATAAATCATGTTTAAGTTTTTAATAAAAATTAGGGTTGTTATACAAAGACTCAACATGCCAAGTGGGTCATCACCCCCCGAGCCGTCTCCACAACACTGCACCATAGGAGGTGACTAACAACCTGAACCGCCTTCACCCAAGGCTTTTACATTACCTATTTCAAACATAATAAATTATAATCACACCAAAGGGGTTTATTTATGGTGTGAGACTAATCCCAATAGTATACCACCCAAATATTCCAAAAAGTATGCACTATAAGGTGAAAAAGCACATAGTTTTAATATGTAAGGAAAAGCAGCGATACATTCCAAGAAATGAAACTTTCAATTGTAAATAGTTTTCAAAATAAAGCTTTCAGAATTTTAACACATTTTAATAATACATGTTATCTACTATAATTTACATCCAAACACACCCTAATATAAGGGTAAATACCACAACTCCAATGAGCACCAAAACAAGGAACACCCCTAGGCACTAGATAGTCTCGATCCCTATGTACCTCATACCTCGATGTAAAATATCCATGTCACAATCCTTTAATATACATGATAAACTAGTAGGGAACATACCCATAACCTATTGGTCCCAAAACATCATCCATATAGTTTAGTTAGAGTTGTCGTTATCTAAAATGCTAAGTGAAATAGGGACAAAACCCATCCAGATCACTAGTGTACAAGTACATATCCGCCAATCAAGGTACCTGACCTTCCCCCTTTGTGATAAAACAATTTTAGCATGATAAATACATACCTATTAATATAAAAACACCACTACAGGTCACATAAAAATAATATAGTAGCTATAAAAACTTTATACAACTTAAAACACCCAACAAAACATTTTTGATTTTAAATAAAACAACTTCTCAAACATCACATTATTTTGCACCCAAAACTCCTTGAAATCCCCATTTTTCACACTATGTGCACAATAATAAGTCACCAAAACAAAAAATTTCATCCCAATACCTTTCAATGAAACCAACAAATCAGTTATAGGGAAGCCCCATATGAACCAAGAAATGATATCTTTATAAAACCTCCATTTTCACACAAACATGGCACTTAAAGTTCATATTCTTCACAAACACCATTAAAAAAGATTATCACAGAAAAAACAAAGGATATAAAAATTAAAAAAATTATTTTAAGCCCTAATACATTTCAATAATATCAATTAAGTAGTTATAGGGAATCCCCAAATGAATCAATAAAATATTTCTATAAAAAACCCCCCAATTTCACATAAAAATGGAACTTAAACTTCATTGGATTTACAAATACCACTAAATTTTTTTTAAACCAATAATAAAATGATATAAACATGAAAATATTATAAAAATATCAATCTAAGTCACAAATATTTCATACACATGGAATCACTTACCAAAATTGTTAAAACTTTGAATCCTTTGTGCGAAAATTCAATCGCACCACTGCCGCACCTCAAGGAAGGCAGATTAGCCTAAAATAAAAATATTGGACCAAGAAAACCCAAAGTTAAAACATAGGTTCAAAAACCTAATCTCTTGTCATTTGGTACTTCAAGTAAATTGGAAGAAACTTCATGAAAAGGTGATGAACTAAGAGGGAGAAACACTTACTTGAGATTGTGCGAAGTTCCTCCACCAAACCCCCTTTAAAATGGAGTTCCAATGAGGGTTTGAGAGTATTTGAGGGATTCCATGGATGTTAGGTTCGAATTGGGGAAGAAAGGGGCGAGTTAGGATAAATATCAAGAGGAAAAAAAGTCATTTAACTCATTTTTAATGATATGGACATGGGCGCACTGTTCGTGTGCACAGTTTGGAAAACAGTGTACCTAAACCATCCACCCACATTTCTCCACTAAAAACATCTAAAAATGCCACAAAAATTTGTGGTAGATTAGGTGGGACTTAGGTAGTTATTTTAGGATAAAAATATAAGAAATATAAGTACCTTTAATGAAGAACTTGGGTGTGAAAATTATCCCCACCATGAAAACATTATGTCCTAGAAAGTCGACTAGAGGCTTGATCAAAAAACAAGAATGGGTACTCATCATAAACCCATGAATTAAAATCCCAGGTATAATTTGTATCACTACCATGCTTCCAACTAACTTGGAACAACAAAATAGACCTCCCTTAAAGCACCTTCTCTTGGGAGTCCACTATTTGCACTGGCCGCTCAAAAACGGACAAGTCAGGCTCTATCTCCAGTTCTTCCCAACTCATCACATGGGACAGATCCAAGTTGTATTTCTTCAACTGGGAGACATATAATAAATCATGGATGGATTTAAACTGAGAAGTTAAGTCCAACCTATAATCCACTTTTCCAATACACTCAGTGATCTCAAAAGGGCTAACATATCGCGACGTTAGCTTCCCTTTCTTCCCCAATCGACGATGGCCCAGATGAGGGACCACTTTCAAGAATACCCTATCACCCACAGAAAACTCTAGGTCTAAACACCTCTGGTTAGTGTATGATTTATGGAGACAATGAGCTGCCAATAAGCGCTGCCTGATCAACTTGACCTTCTCAGTCATCTTCTGCACTAGACTCGACCCAAGTAGTGAGGTATCACCTACCTCAGCCCAACACAGGGGGACCGACAAAGAAAACCATAAAGAACCTCAAAAGGAACCATTAGAATTGAGGATTGGTAAATGTTATTATAATCATACTCAACCAATCCCAAATGGCTATCCCAGGGACCTCCAAAGTCTAGAACACATGCATGAAGCATGGCCTCCAAAATTTGATTCGCCCGCTCTGTCTGACCATCTGTTTGAGGATGGTATGTCATGCTCATCTTAATCTGAGACCCCAAGGCCTTCTGAAAGCCTTAATGAAATAGATAAGTGAAATGGGGGTCTCTATATGAGACAAATTCTGATGGTACACCATGTATCCTTACCATATCTTGAAGATACAAACAACCCAACTCATTTACTTTAGTTGTATATATGATCAGAATGAAGTGGGATGATTTGGTCAGATGATCAATCACCACCTAAATGGAATTATTACCCTGAGGTGTATGAGGTAATCCTGAAATGAAGTCCATGGAAACCTTGTCCCACTTCCAGGTAGGAATGGGTAATGAATAGAGAAAATCGGAGGGCCTTTGATGCTATGCTTTCACCTGTTGGCATGTGTAGCATCTTGACACAAAGCCAGCAATGTATTTCCTCATACCAGGCCACCAAAACTTCCAACAGAAATCATAATAAATCTTAGTGGAACCCAGCTAGAAAACCCACTGAGACAGGTGGATATCCTAAATCACCACCTTCCGCAGAGATAACGACACTACTGAACGGCCCTTTAAGCACAAGATTACCTCTGGAGACGATAACCAATCATGGGAAATCACCCCACCATGAAGAAACTGACTCGACCACTGACAAAGCTTATCACTGGGCTATTCTCTCTGAATCAACTCCAACAGAGAATAATTCAATTGAAAGGTCACCAAGAATGTACCTTCACTACACTCCCTAGTCTCCACATGAATCTAAGCAAAGAGACCCATCAATTTCCACTCATCACTGGACTTCCTCAAGGCCTGCACTGTTACCTTTCTGTTCAAGGCATCCTCCACTACATTTCCCTTTCCTAAGGTATAAACAATGTCAAAGTCAAACCCCTTCAAGTACTCTATCCCATGAAATTGCATCAGATTTAGGTTCTTCTATGAGAAGATATAGGCCAAGATTTTGTGATCAGAGTAGAGCACAAACTTCTCCCCAAAAAGGTAGTGATGAAAGGTCTTCAAAGCATGAATCACCATTTCCAACTACAAGCAGTGAGTTAGGTAATTATTTTTTCATGGTCGGAGTTGGTGGGAACCATATGCTACCACATGATCATCCTAGATAAGCACGCACCCAAGACCCATACCTGAAGCATAAAAATAGACCACATACCCTTTCCCAGCCTCAATAAAAATAAGTACGGGGGTGGTAGTAAACCGCCAATTCATCTCTTAGAAGGACTCCTGAAATTATGAGCCCCATAAAAACTTCACCCCTTTCCGAGTGAGCACAGTCATTGGTGAATCAAGCCAAGAGAAATCCCGAACAAATCTCCTGTAATATCCATCTAGACCAAGGAAACTCTTAATCTCAAACACATTATTCGGTTGCTCCCATGAAATGACTGCACTAGTCTTCTCAGGGTCCACTAAAACCCCCTGGTCTGAGATCACATGCCCCAGAAATTTCACCTCCCTAATCCAGAAAGTTCACTTTGACAAATTTTCCTAGAGGTGGTCATCCCACAAAGTGCCCAAAATGATATTTAAGTGATGTTCATGTTCCTCCTCAGAGCCAGAGTATACTAGAATGTCATCCACGAACACCACAATAGAGGAATTGAGATACCACTGGAACAACCTACTCATGAGTTCCATAAAGACCGCTCGAGCATTGGTCAATCCGAAGGGCATGACCAAGTACTCTAAGTGGCCATACCTGTTTTAGAGGGCTATCTTCAGAATATATGCCTCTTTCACCCTGAGTTGATGGTATCCCGAACACAAGCCTATTTTTAAGAACCACTTTTTCACCTTCAACTAATCAAAAAAACCATCTATTCTAAGAAAATGATATTTGTTCTTAATTGTTACCTTATTCATCTTCCGGTAGTCAATTCATAACCAGAGGGATCTGTCAGCCTTTTTCTCAAACAACATAGAAGCAGCCCAAAGAGAGATGCTCAGGCAAATGAATCCCTTGGATTCTAAGTCATCCAGCTGTATATTTAATTCCCTCAAATTGGTGGGGGACATATGATATTATGGAAGAGATATAAGCTATGTTCATAGTGCCAGATAAATTGATAACTCTATATCCCGATCTGGGGGAAAACCAGAAAAATCATTCGGGAATACCTCTGGAAACTCATTCACTACATGAGGTAGTGAACCTTCAGGGGAAATAACATCATCCTCTAGCACGATTGGTGATAACTAGAAGATAAGACTTCCCAACTCTGGGAATGGTGGTCCTGAGCGACACAACCGAGGATCCCTTTCTCCATGAAAAACCTGACGACTCCCATCAAGTGCTGTGAAACTCACTCACTGCCTATATCAATAGATGTTTTCATGGAAGTGTACTATCCAATAAATTCCAAGTATCATGTCAAAAATATCCACATACAAGACCAAGAGGTCCCACTCCATCTCAATTCTGGACACAGAGAGCGCAAACGATGGACACCTAAGACCCCACTCCGTTTTCTTTCCCAATGGCGTCACCAAGTCCATAAAAAAAGATAGAAAATCAGTAGGAAGATTTAGTGTGTCCACAATACAGGTAGAGATAAATGAAATATATGCACCAATATCAAAAAGCAAAGTAGCTATAGAATATGCAATAAAAACAATACCTCGAACTATCAATGATCCTACCTCTAATCCTGCCGGTGCCTGATCTTCCATATGAAAATGTTTAGTCTCTACTTGTGAATGAAAACTAGTCTGTAGCTATGACTTGAACTAGATATACCCAAAATATTACACATCACTACCACCACGACCACCAAATCGAGATCCCCCTATCCTCGACGGCTCTGACTGTACTGACACTCCTCTTGAAGCCACTGACCCTTCCCCAATCTGAAGTGGATGTGCCACCCCATAAAAGTGCTGCAAGTGAACCATACTTCCACATTGGTAACATGGATTCATAGGAAGTGGTCATGCTGGTCAGATGTTCCCTGGCCTCCCACACTGGTGGCACACAACCAATCTCGCATCAGAATCCAAAGATGAAAACTTCCTAGAAGAGTGGCCTGAACTACCACCTCCCTTATTCAGCTGTTCCTCACTCTTCTTCTTATTCTTCTATAAAGATATGACACTACCCACTAATTGTAAATACCCCAAAATTTACATACATAGACATTACATTACTTTTTCGGAATACTTAATAAATAACAAAAACAGACACCAAAGAACCGTAATAGTTTAGTGTCTTTGGAAACTTGGAATATAATCTTCTAATCTTGGTGAAAGATCTTCAACATCTCCCACATAGATCTTCATTTTTTTAACCTAAAACCTTTCTTTATATCCTAGGGAAAAGAAAACATATAATGGGTGATCTCAAATGCTCAGTAAGGGTAATCATGGAGAAAATAAAACAAACCATATACATTTGAACATCAAAACATGAACATAATATTTAAACATCAAAATCTTGAGCAATGAAATAAAACATGGTAGTACGTAAGACATAGATCATAATGGATCATAAATCATGATAAAATAGCATGGAAATAAAACATTTAATTGTGGAAAAACATTAAGCACATTATATGATTTCCATAGTAGCCAAGGAATTTCTGCCAAGACCATCTTAGTGGACAAAGTCCCTTACTGAATCGAGTTCACTCCTCGTTCAAGTCCTGTATCACTGAACCAGATTAACTTACCGTTCCAGCCATGGCTATCTCATGAGATATAAATCTTTACCCAATGCATTGGAGGAAGATATAGGCCCTACCCATCTCATAATGAAATCATTCTTATGTGTTCCACAACATAAACATAAATCATTCATTATAACCCAAAGAATAAAATGGGTTTCATAAACATCATCCCATCTTAACATAATCCATATAAAACAAATGGATATAATTCATTCATAAGAAAAGTAGAACCATGTAAATCATAGATACATTATAATTGAAACATACACATATGAAATAATGTCATCTCCTATGGAAAATGATTTTGATAAAACACTTGAAATGAATTCTTGAGGAAAATATCCTTTCTTCTTCAAAATCATTTTCTTTTCACAAAATGCCATGAAATTTTAAAAGAAAAGAATTTCATTGAAAATAGTCATGAAATATTATAGAGTAATCTTCATGAAAATTAGTTGTTATGAAACTGTAAAAATCCATTCATTCCGTATAAGTTAAAAAAACATTCTCCTCGTACTTTTAATGGAAAAGTCAAAAAGTAGCACGTATGGTAAACAAAAGAAAGATTCCTTCCATAACACAAAGTAAAAGTCAAAGAGGGGTAAAAATGACATTAAACATACATGGAATAATATTAAACACTTTATGAAAACATTTTATGGGAATGAATGAAAAATATAACCCCAGTAAATACTTAAGTATAAGCAGTCTCAGATAAAAATAAGATTGAAAAATTATCCCTTACCTTATGTCTGATGTGCTTCGTATGTATCCGAACCTCCTGTATAATGATTTAAATAATGTCATTGACTTATTAAAGAATCATATTCATTGTTATGATATCATATATGGTTCACTTATGACTTTATATTACCCGTTCTTTTGTAAATTCCATGTTAAAGCAACATTTTGGGTAAAATCGTTTCATTTATCATACGTGTTTCAATTTGTTGTTCTTGATATTATTACTCATATCCTGATTTACTTAATTCCATAATGTAAAACATGATTTATATATCATATATATTCAGTATATATATATATAATACATAGATAAATGAAATGAAATGAAACACACCGTTCATGGAGACGGTAGGCTGTACGTACGCATGAACGCTGTTTTCCTTTCCTTATTGACTTGAATCGAAGTAAGTAGATGACATATATATATATATATATATATATAAATCCAGTAGAATTATTATGTTATATATACCATTATTATTCATTATATATACTTTATATTCATTCTTGAATGGTTAACATGGAGAATGAATCTCATCACGTTCGTGGAGACGGTAGACTGTACGTACGCACGAGCGATGATATCGTTCCCATAATTATTTAATAGAATTGGAGTGGATGATATAATATCTCAGAATCATAATGATGTTATAATAACCATATATAGTTATTCCTTACACCATTATACCCATCCAAGTAAGGTGGTGGTGGAAAAACTAATTACACCACGGCGTGGAGACGGTATTCCGTACGTACGCACACGCAGTGATTTCATTTTCCGTAGGATGTATAGAAGGTAAAATGGGGTTGTTTCATATTTATAATAAAATATCAGTATATTAGTGATACTTATGTTATTACTTTTGTTTCCCTCGGAATCTGGGGATGACCGCCTTGATGGGAGGTTCAAACGTTCCGATCGGTTTCTAACGGGTTTGTTCGTAGAACCGGAAACATCCAATGATTCCACATCCATTCGGACCTACTTTCCAAAGGTAGGTGCTCATTAGTTTGTGGACTGATGAGTCTTAGGAATTTTCATTGGTCGAGAGGATGGGAGGTCGGACTCATCACACCTTTTTGAGGGGAATTATTGTCTACTTCGGGACTCTCTTTATAGATTTAAGTTATGTTCGTGAATCCTTATTACATTACCAAGTATAAAATGATATTTCCTTCAGATCTAACAATCAATGATTAAATATGTAGGAAATTTAGAGAATCTTTTGTATGTATTCGAGGTTCTTCATCGATAGAGAATCATCTGTATTTGTTAGAGATTCTTGGTCAATGGTACCCTTCGACACATTTATACAGAAGTCTCTTGGTCATTATGATGACCATGCTGGTTTTAAAGCCACTCAGTGGGGGCACTTGAAGTTTATTGTAATTCAGAAGGACATGGATTATTTTAGAGTTGGGATCGAACCGGTATATGGGCTACCTACGTATCCTTTGTTTAGAAAAGGAATCAGAACCCACGTAGTTCGAGTAAGGGAGTATGATGTTTATGATTGATGTCTCAAAGAAGGATGTCACAATTACTTTTACACTCTAAGCTCACGTGAGTCATGCTCGGTGTGAGAAACAAGAGGTATTGGTAAAAATTAGACAATTGTGCCATGAAAGATGCAATCATAAGAAATAATGTGGGGCTTATGTATGTATGACTGTCCAGATAAATGAAGATTAGGATTTACTTTAGGGAAGAAATCCAGGAACAAGGTCCATAAAGGTATATGTGATTCATGGAGATTTTGAATACTCTAACATGGGGCTTACTCTTGAAAAGGAGGCCCAAATTATGAGAAGACTTATGACTGGGTTTTACTCCTAAAAAGGAATCCCAGATCAAAGGTAAATTAGGACTGGTTAAGAGAAATTAAGACTGGGGCTTACTCCTGAAAAGGGGGCCCAGGTCAAGGATTAAGGTTTGGGGCTTACTCCTGAGGAGGATGCCCAAATTAGGAGACTGGGGCTTACTCATAAGGAGGATTCCTAGATTTGGGAACTTTAATAATTGAGGCTTACTCCTAAATAAGATGCCCATATTTGAGACTGGGGCTTACTCCTGAAAAGGAAGCCCATGTTAGGGGATCTGGGGCTTACTCCTAAGAGGATTCCCAAAAATTAAGGGAATTGGGGCTTACTCCTAAAGAGGATGCCCAGATTTGGGAACTTTAAGAATTGGGGCTTACTCCTAAGGAAGATACCCAAATTTGAGACTGGGGCTTACTCCTGAAAAGGAAGCCCAGGTTAGGGGATCTGGGGCTTACTCCTAAGAGGATGCCCAAAAATTAAGGGACTTGGGGCTTACTCCTAAAGAGGATGCCCATATTAGAGGACTTATGACTGGGGCTTACTCCTGAAAAGGAGACCCAGGTTAAGGATTATCTCATCTAAAAGGATGAGGTTGAATGAATGAAATCTCAATCTTTAGTGACATAAAGATGTGTAAATCACTAGGTTTTGAGAGATATTCCACAAAATTCCTTTCAGATAAGGAATTCAAATCAAGAAATCATGCCATAAAATGGATTTTAAGAGTGTCTTGAAGACTGAATCTTGAATAGGAAAGGTGTAATGGCTTAATAGGGGTGAAATGGGAAAGAAAGGCACCAAAAAAGGCAGGGGCGCGCAAGTCCTGGCAAGCGTGCAGGTACTGCATCGGTGCGCAAGTTTTGGTCGCGCAGGTATACGCCTGCGCGACACATGATGCACTTACGCGACGGTTAATCAGCAGGGTAATACTTGAGCGACTCCTCATTAAAGCCTTTAGAATCATCTTGAGGTTCTTCCAGAAGTGGGGCGCACAAGATCTGTTGAAGGAGTAAGGTGACGCGCAAGTGTGGCCCTTTTCCCTTAAGGGCTAGCCACTCAGGCGCGCAAGTGTTGATGAGTTTCAACACTTAGGCCTTCCTCCCCCTCTTTAGATCTTCCGTTCTAGGTAAGAAATTACCTTAAAAGCGATTCAGAAGCTTTGAGAAGAGGCTGGGGTGCCGGGATCTCAAATCTGAGTTTCTGGAAAAAAATCCTCTTCGAATGGGGGCCCCACAGGGTCTATTTATAGGCAGGAGAAGACCCCGGGCGGTTACTGGGCGGTTATCACTTAGGTCGCGCAAGTCACTTGTGCGACCATAAAGAGTCGCACAAGTGGACTTGCACGACAGTGATAGAACTTACGCAAAATAGGTGATTTTGATCCCTTGTTCACGCCTTTGTCAATTTTTGATATTTTCTTCAAAGGTTGAATCACTTTGAGCTCAGATATTCCCCTTTTCCGATCTTTAGATTCTGTGACGAAAGGAGCGTCAACAAAATTCCCCCCTTAGAGTTGGATCTGAAAGAAATAAGGATTTGACTCTGAGGAAATCAAAGAATCAAAAAGGAAATATGGCAGTTTAAAGTCATGTATGTCGGACATACAAAGGCTAATGTTTAAGGTCGAAATAGCTTTGACCGAAATGGATTAGAATTGACTCAATTCCTTGAAAATTCATCTGAAAACATATTACCATACTCAAGTATGAGGGAAAATATGTAAGCTATGACTTAATAATATTTGAATCTGAGGAATGATATGAAAAAGAGCTAAAAGGCATTAGAAGAAGTAGTTCCCAAGAATGAAGTTACCATTATTTAACAAACCCGTTAGGGGGTTGAATTATGCAGGGCCACCTAAGGGCATTGGCTGCATAGTTAAATAAAATAGTATCTTTTGGCTAACAAGTCTGTTATGTAGACTGTTTATGCAAGGCCACCTATGGGCACATGCTGCATAGTCAGGAAAAATAACTCTCAGAAATTTACTTTCCTAGTGCTAAAAGCCAGTGAAAGTTTATGGAGATTCAAATCTTCCAAATTATAGAGTTTGCTGTATGGAAAGAGGTACTTGAATATGGAGAAGATATTTCCAAATAAGATTATCGAAGAACTGGATGAATATCACTCCTACGAAGGTCTGACCCAAACGTAGGGAAGGAGAATATAAACCATAGACTTGAATAATTTCAGATCATTAAAAAGGATATGGCACAAATATGTTAAGGATGGCTATTTTTGCGGATCCCTACATACTGTTATTTAAGACAAATAAGGACAAAAGAGGCATTCTTCCCAAGAATGAAGTTACCACTATCCGAAAAACCCATTAGGGGGTTGAATTATGCAGGGCCACCTAAGGGCATTGGCTGCATAGTCAAATAATAGTATCTTTTGGCTAACAAGTCTATTATGTAGACTGTTTATGCAAGGCCGCCTATGGGCACGTGCTGCATAGTCAGGCAAAAGAACTCTCAGAAGTTTGACATTTTTGTGACTAGAAGTCATGAAAAGGGTTATGAGGATCTGGAAATATTTAAGGTTAGGATTATGACACATAAAGATGGGTATTGTTCAATGTATACAGAGATACACAGATCAATGCTAATCATAATCATGTTGTGGCTGGGTCCTGAATTGAAATGTTGGACTTCACTACATATCCCATAAGGATGAGAATCAAGCCATACATAGTTCTTATACTATAGTTTAATGTCATGTGGGAAAAAAGGATTAGAGATCTTAGTTTAGGGTCATAGAGCTTGGACCATTGTAAGAAATACACAATGTGTGTTTTCATGGGGACTTTTCAGCCAAGGGACTGAAAGTGGAATTTGGGGTTAGGCCCAAAGACTTGGGGCTGGATTCGAGGGACACTCGAACGTTCCTACGTATCCCATAAGGATGAGAATCAAGCCCACATAGTTCTATAAATACCCTTTGTACAAATTTGGTTCGTACATATGAAGGGTGAAAGGGGACTTTAGTACAATGATGGTTTAACCCAAGATAAAAGGTTTGGGCGTTTCCATGTATACATGTAGTCTTTGAGATGAAACATGATTGAAAAATCAATGTAAATAATGGTTCCCTCTCAGGTGAGGGTATCAAAGAAATTTGTAGTTTATTGTCATACTGGACAAAAGTGTTGTATAGTTTAACATCGTATAACAAGGATGAATGTGAACCAATGTAAAGATATTGATTCTAGGGGCGGTTTCACGAATCAACATCGTATGAGATGGAGGTGAATTAATGTGAAGAGATTGGTTTTGGGCTTGAACCTTGGGAGGTTTCCTACATACCCAGCCTAGAATGAAAGGATCAAATTACGTGTAGTTCAATTAAAGAATGAATTAATGATCAAGTTGTTCTTGGGGACAATGAACTAAAAAAATGATATTGGGAATTACACATGGTTAGCGGCCCAGAGAGAGTGTTATGGTTGAGGTTTGCTCTAAGATCACGTGAGTCATACTCGGTGTGAGAAACAAGAGGTAACAACAACCTTAACGATGCATAGTTTAATGTCATGTAGGACATATAAAGGGACTATGCAGTTTAAAGTCTTGCAGTTAGGACTATTGGTGCTGCACAGTTTAGTATCATGTAGCAGAGACAAAATACAGTTTAATGTCATGTAGGACGTATCACGAACTTTCTGTACAGTTTAGCATCATGTAGTTAGGACGATGGGGACAATAGAGTTTAACGTCATGTTGGACGAAAGGGGGGGACTGTGCAGTTTAATGTCATGCAGTGAGGAAAAAAGAGTGCACCACGTTAACGTCATGTTGGGCGCATTGGGGATTTTTCCCCACAGTTTAATGTAATGTTAGACGAAAAAGGGACGATACAGTTTAGCGTCATGTTGGACGAAAGTGAGAATAGTTTAAGGTCATATGCATAGATTGTGGATGGTGCAGTTTAATGTCATGCTGGACGGTGGTGTAATTTAAGGTCATATAGGACCTTTTATGATTATGTAGTTTAATGTCTTTCCAGACGTAAGGTACTTTTATACAGTTTAGCGTCATGTAGTTAGGACGTCACAATTTAACGTCTTGCTGGACGTAAGGGACTTGCAAATAGTTTAAGGTCATATGCATGGACCGTTGATGATGCAGTTTAAGGTCATACAGGACCTAGTTGCAGTTTAAGGTCATACTGGACCATTTAGGGAACTTTTTCACAGTTTAACGTCGTGTGGGACGAAAGTAAAAATAGTTTAAGGTCATATGTATGGACCATTGCTGTATAGTTTAACATCATATAGAAAGGATGAACTGGTGCCGCACAGTTTATTATCGTGTTGCAGGGACAAAATATAGTTTAATGCCATGTAGGACGTATCAAAGGACTTTTGTACAGTTTAACGTCATGTAGCTAGGACGATAAAGGTGACACAGTTTAATGTCATGTTAGACGTATGTGAAAAATAGTTTAAGGTCATATGTATGGACCGTTGCTGTATAGTTTAACGTAATATAGCAAGGAAAAAAGAGGGACTTTGTAGTTTATACAAAATACTTCTTCAAAAAACTGGAATATGGATCTGTTAATTGAATCATATTAACAGAACCAAAGATTAACTCTTCGTCTGATGAAGAATCTGCCTGATTAGCCTGTTTAGGCTGTGCCGTTTGGTGGGGCGGTGCCCGTGGATTTGAATTAGATGGCATGAAGTCCGCCAAAGTCAAATACGACTTAGGCTTTGACACATACTCATCCTCTTCTGATTCTTTTTCTTTCTTTGAATCATGCCGTTTCTTTGAGGACTTTCCCTCTGACGAAGAGGGTTTTGCCGCAACATTCATGGCATAAGACACAATTGGTTTCTTTAATTATGTTTGCAAAATATCATGAGTTCGATTGATTGTCTTTCTGACTATCCAATCATCATATTTCTGTGCATTTTTTCTTTTGACTTCCTGCCATTCATTTTCCTCCTTTGGAACTGTAGCAGTGACACATGCTACCTGGGATGAGGAGCCTTTCAATGTGACCTGTCCTGAGTCGACCATCTTTTTCAGGATGTCTTTGAAGAAAAAACACTCCTGGATGGGATGCCCCAATATTTGATGAAAAGGGCAATAATTAGGATGGTCTTCATCTCCTTTCTTGTTTGGCCTCTTCGGTATTGGCAATTGAACCAAATTGTATTCTAGAGCCAAAATGAAATAACAAAGAACTTGTTCATTTCAGAAAGAGTATGTTTTTCTCTTCATATCCTCAAATTGTTTTTGTCTTTGATCTTTTTGATCATCTGGACGAAAAGGCCTTTGTTGTTGGCACTCAGAAGGTGGAGCCCTTTGAGAAGATGAAGGTTTTGAGGTAGAAATAGGTACAGGTGCTTGTTTAAGCATAACTGTAGCAGTTTATGCTTTACCCATTCTTCTTCATGGAGCTAATGGAATTACATGAGATTTACCCTTAGCCTGTATAAGGGAATCTTCAATCTGCTGAGCGATTGAAGTAAGGTCTCAAAACCCTCCTGTTTATTTCACAAGGATTAACGGTGTGCGTAATTTGTCACATACATTTTCCACACATATTGGCAACAATTCTTCTTGAGGGAGTGCTAAACTCAAAGAATATGTTAATCCCTTCCATCGAGCAACGAAATCAGATACCCTTTCATTCTCCCTTTGCTTATAGTTTGTAAGATCAAAAAATGTTGTCTTTGGAAAAGTTGAGATGAACTGAAGGAGGAATTTTTGGCGAAGATCCTCCCATCTGGTAATTAACCGGGATTGCAAGCTTGTATACCAAACAAAAGCTGGTCCTTGCAAGGTTCACATGAAGCATCTGAGTTTCACTGCTTCTTGCTGCTCCGGAGTTCCCATCATAGGATCGCAACAAGAAACGTAATGCGTCAAATGTTGTTCTGGATCACCTAATCCATTGAAAATAGGGAATACAGGGTTCCCAAAACTGGATGGAGGAGAAATTGAATCTACCCATTCAGGGTAATCTTTCTTTTCTGGTTTAACTTGCGCAGACTTCCCTTCCATAGTTTCTAACCGAGCTGTTAATGACTCAATAGTAGTTATTAACTTTTGAGAAACATCCGGTTGAACTTGGACTTGGGTAGGTGCAATGACTGGAGCTTGGACAGATGTGACGATTGGTGCTGCAACTGATGGTAGCACTGCCAACTGTTGTTGCACTTGACCCATAGGATTAGACCTGTGAGGGTGTACTGATAGAGGAGGATATTCTTGATTCATCTCAGTATCTACAACAAATTTCTTTGGCTGACTGAATCCAACATGCTTAAAAAGAAGACTACTCTGAATTAGTTTTGCATTCAACCTTCTTGATTCTCTCATTTCTTCCTCCTGTTGTGCAAACCTCTTCTCTAGTGAGAGCGATTGACCTTCTCTAGAGGAAGGATATGTAACCTGGTTCTTTCCCTTCCCTTTGCTGGATCCTTTTTGGAGAGGGGGAAGTAGGTTACTCAAAAGATTACCTAAGTTCTGAGTAATCCTTTGACTTCGTGTACGCACACCTTCTTCATTTGTGTCGGTGCATACATCTTCTTGAGCAAGAACCTCTTCATCTGAGTCCCCTGAGTGAGCCTCATCTGGTGGATTAGAAACAATGAAATTGATGACATTAATCGATGCATAACTCATCGCATCCTTTCTATCAGCATTTCTGTGATATTGTATTCTTCTATGTCTTTGATGAGACATTGCCTTTTTTTGATTCAATCCCTCAGGAACTTCTTGATGAACCGTAATTTGGAGGGAATATCCTGATAATTTGGATCTTTGTTCCTCTTGAGGTTTCTTCCCCAATCGAGAAAAGACCGACTTTCTCTGAGGATGGGATTGATAATTTGAAAAATTCCCTAGTCCAGTGGACTGGGGTTGTTCCTGCTATTCTCGCTCAACTCCCCGAATCCTTTTTGTTGATTCCGAGGGTTGATTTAAAAGTTTCCCCAGTCTGGCGAGCGGGGGTGGCTCTTGACATGCTATGTCTGAGACTTTCTTGAAAGTCCTCCTGATCTTGCGAATCTTAGTCCAGAAATTTGCTAGATGAATTAATCTGTATCCGCTTTTATCACCCGGTTCAAAAGACCGTTGGATGATTTCCGACACTTCTGTCATTTGGTGACATGCTTGCTCCAAACGAGAGTTCTGTTCAATATTATCGTTTGCTCGATGCAAGAGTAATTCAACAACTTGTTCTCTGTATTCTTGATTTTGAGAGGAACTAGTTGAATCCTGTTCTTGGGCAAGCTTTTGATTACAAACAAAGCCCATTGACTGTGGTCGGCCATGGGCAATAACATTGCATGAGACTATTTTTGGCGGGATTTGCTGACTGGAGAGCACCGTGAAATGCAATGCTCCATGAACACCCCATCCTCTGACACGAATACCAGATGGGGAATTGGCAATTAACTGACACAATCTTGTTAGTGCGCCAAGGCATGAACATTGAAGGGCTCTCTGCTTCTTTTCAGCCTTCGGATATCATGATACTAATAGAGACGCCAAATCAATATGACATTGTAACCCTTCTATTATCTTAAGATTATTTTCATATTCATCATAAGATAATACTTTCTTTTTCAACTGACAAAGAGTTTTCCATATGTTGAGATGAATATCATGAATTTCATCTTCCGTCAACATTTCTGGAATATTATACTGAGAGTCAGCCAGAGGCCAAAACATAACTGGCACCTCACCTTTCGCCAGTTGTTTTCTCATATTCAATATTTCCTCTTTATCATTTGATGAAGATTCTTCTACCTGATTTGACCAGAGTTGGTGTTTCTTTGTTGCTTCATTGGATTCAATAGGACTGGTAGAGAAATAATTGATCAAACTAGAAGATGCATGGCTTAGGGGTGTTTCGTAGAATGACCTACACCCTGGGCTATCTTCTGATTGAGAAAATATTTCACCTGCTAGCGATGAAGCTTCAGACATGACTGGTTTTGCATTTGCAAGTACCTCAAGATAAGAGGGCTTTCTCAGCACTACATTGTCCACTGGAGCATTTTTCGGGCAATGTGCATCACTACTGCATAGAGGACTTTCGCAGCGAAATTCATCATCATGGGGAGGACCACCATAATGGGTTACAGCAAAAGATGATATCTCTTGCTCCTTGGTCTTCTGACCACACAGAGGGTTCCTGTGGCTCTCATATAAAGATAAAACTTCGAGATCGACCGAATTGTCATGAAGCAAGCCTTCATGAGGAAGTGTCTGTTGAAGACCTTCAGAATTAATGTTCCCATTATTGGGAACTGAGGGAGTAGCATCTTGAATTCCAACAGATAATTGTCTGAGAGCTTCAAGAACTCCAGCATCAAGCAAGGCCTTGCTACAGATTGTCTCTTGATCTCCTGACTGTGCTGGGTGGGTCTTTTTCTTAGACGCCTTCTTACTTGCCTTGGAAACCACTTGTTGACGAAAGTGGCTGCTCTGAGCAGGTGTATGTGCCTGATCAGGAAATATGGTCATGTTAGGCTGATGATCTCATCTCAAATCAGGTGTATGTGCCTGAATTGGTCGTCCGTATGATATAGGGGAGTATGCCCCATAACCCTCTTGGACTGGAACAGATGTGTGTGTCTGTTCCGGAGTGAATTGTTGATGTATCACTCCACTGGTAGGGATAGATTTATGTGTCTTTCCCTGAGATTCCGCTGAAGTTGTTATAATATCCTGGCAGGCATCCAGAATATGAGTAGGGATTTTCTTATGCTCTTTCACCATTGATATAATATGCTTGGTGACTTCAGTTGCCAGAACGAGAATATACGTCCATTCTGGGCTTGAAGTAGGTGTATGTGCCTGCTCCTGTCCTCCTTTTCCTATCAGTGAATCCTGACAGTACTCAAGTGTGGGGGCAGAGAGTTGAGTCTGCCTCCTATTTGTTGTCGGGGCTTTCTGACTAACT
Source organism: Viscum album (assembly GCA_963277665.1). NCBI lineage: Eukaryota > Viridiplantae > Streptophyta > Magnoliopsida > Santalales > Viscaceae > Viscum > Viscum album. Next base: position 1,661,769,891 of record OY728143.1, on the reverse strand, counting down.
TTTCCGAATGCTACCAAGCGAGACTGTTGGTAGGCTTGATTAATACTTGCAGGTGTATGTGCCTGCTGATTGCACTTCGCCAAACGTGGTTGACGAGATCCATAATATGTAGTCAAAAGAGCATGCTGACTAGATGATGGTGTATAAACAGGTTTATGTTCCTTCCTATATTACTCCGCCAGAATTTCCTGGTGGGATTGGCGTGATGATTCCAGACGAGTCTGCTGGACAATGGAATTAAAACGGGCAGGTGTATGTTCCTGCTCGTTGCTTGCCACCAAGTTAGGTTGGTGGACTTCTCCGGAGATGGCAGAGATGAGAACCTTCTCACTGTTGACCGGATTCCTCCTCTGGTGGTTCGTCTTGCTTGCTCGGGTTCAAGGAACCTGAGCCGAACGCTTGGATTCAGTACCCTCATCATGTTGAGGGCGCACTGCTGCACGATTCTGGTGGTGATTGTTGGTGGGAGCCCTTAGGAAGGACTCCTGTCTGTTTGAACTAAGGTCCTGAGTGACCTGCTCATTCACCTCCCCAGAATAAGGGAGTGAATGGTGATTGCGTTCTGGGGATAACGACCCGAAACGGTTGGAGACGGTAGTCAGCACCGCCTGCTTCTTGATCACTGGTCGTCGTTGTCCAGACGACCGATGTGAGTTATTTACTTGGAGGGCTTGTCGGGCAGCCTCCAGAGATGGGATGGTACCGTGTTGATCGTACTCCTTAACCAGTGCATTTGATACCCAGCGTTGAAGATGCTGAGAAGGTGATATCGTCCTAAGAGAGGATGACGATCCAGTAGGATTAGCAGCAGTGGCATTTGCAGCAGCAGTATTCACAGGTGTGAACTTTAGAGCAGCCATTCTAGAAATGCAGAAGATCTTGGGAAAAGAGTTCCTTAGATATAACAGACGTAATCAAGATAAATTCAGCCACTACATCTTTTGGATGAGCACATATGTCAATGATTGTTTTTGTTGGCCCTCTCATTGAGTTTTAAATAGGGGCCTAACAAATGGGTAAAACATTATTTTAACTTGGTTAAGGATTCACGTCGGGTTCACCATTTTTTGTTTCCCTCGGAATCCGGGGATGACCGCCTTGATGGGAGGTTCAAACGTTCTGATCAGTTTCTAATAGGTTTGTTCGTAGAACCTGGAACATCCAATGATTCCACATCCATTCGGACCTACTTTCCAAAGGTAAGTGCTCATTAGTTTGTGGACTGATGAGGCTTAGGAATTTTCATTGGTCGAGAGGATGGGAGGTCGGACTCATCACACCTTTTTGAGGGGAATTATTGTCTACTCCGGGACTCTCTTTATAGATTTAAGTTATGTTCGTGAATCCTTATTACATTACCAAGTATAAAATGAGCCTTCATTCAGATCTAACAATCAATGATTAAATATGTAGGAAATTTAGAGAATCTTTTGTATGTATTTGAGGTTCTTCATCGATAGATAATCATCTGTATTTGTTAGAGATTCTTGGTCAATAGTACCCTTGGACACATTTATATAGAAGTCTCTTGGTCATTATGATGACCATGCTGGTTTTAAAGCCACTCAGTGGGGGCAATTGAAGTTTATTGTCATTCAGAAGGACATAGATTATTTTAGAGTTGGGATCGAACCTGCAGATGAGCTACCTACGTATACTTTGTTTAGAAAAGGAATCAGAACCCACGTAGTTCGAGTAAGGGAGTATGATGTTTATGATTGATGGCTCAAAGAAGGATGTCACAATTACTTTTACACTCTAAGCTCACGTGAGTCATGCTCGGTGTGAGAAACAAGAGGTATTGGTAAAAATTAGACAATTGTGCCATGAAAGATGCAATCATAAGAAATAATGTGGGGATTATGTATGTATGAATGCCCAGATAAATGAAGATTAGGATTTACTTTAGGGAAGAAATCCAGGAACAGGGTCCATAAAGGTATATGTACTTCATGGAGATTTTGAATACTCTAACTTGGGGCTTACTCCTGAAAAGGAGGCCCAAATTATGAGAAGACTTATGATTGGGTTTTACTCCTAAAAAGGAATCCCAGATCAAAGGTAAATTAGGACTGGTTAAGATAAATTAAGATTGGGGCTTACTCCTGAAAAGGAGGCCCAGGTCAAGGATTAAGGTTTGGGGCTTACTCCCGAGGAGGATGCCCAAATTAGGAGACTAGGGATTATTCCTAAGGAGGATGCCCAGATTTGGGAACTTTAAGAATTGGGGCTTACTCCTAAAGAACATGCCCATATTTGAGACTGGGTCTTACTCCTGAAAAGGAATCCTAGGTTAGGGGATCTGGGGCTTACTCCTAAGAGGATGCCCAAAAATTAAGGGACTTGGGGATTACTCCTAAAGAGGATGCCCAGATTTTGGAACTTTAAGAATTGGGGCTTACTCCTAAGGAAGATGCCCAAATTTGAGATTGGGGCTTACTCCTGAAAAGGAATCCTAGGTTAGGGGATTTGGGGCTTACTCCTAAGAGGATGCCCAAAAATTAAGGGACTTGGGGATTACTCTTAAAGAGGATGCCCATATTAGAGGACTTATGACTGGGGATTACTCCTGAAAAGGAGACCCAGGTTAAGGATTCTCTCATCTAAAAGTATGAGGTTTAATGAATGAAATCTCAATCTTTAGTGACATAAAGATGTGTAAATCACTAGGTTTTGAGAGATATTCCACAAAATTCCTTTCAGATAAGGAATTCAAATCAAGAAATCATGCCATAAAATGGATTTTAAGAGTGTCTTGAAGACTGAATCTTGAATAGGAAAGGTGTAATGGCTTAATAGGGGTGAAATGGGAAAGAAAGGCACCAAAAAAGGAAGGGGCGCGCAAGTCCTGGCAGGCGCGCATGTACTACGTGGGCGCACAAGTTTTGGTCGCGCAGGTATACACCTGTGCGACACATGATGTACTTGCGTGATGGTTAATCCGCAGGGTAATACTTGAGCAACTCTTCATTAAATCCTTTAGAATCATCTTGAGGTTCTTCCAGAAGAGGGGCGCGCAAGATCTATTGAAGGAGTAAGGCGGCGCGCAAGTGTGGCCCTTTTCCCTTAAGGGCTGGCCACTCATGCGTGCAAGTGTTGATGAGTTTCAACACTTAGGCCTTCCTCATACTCTTTAGATCTTCCGTTCTAGGTAATAAATTACCTTAAAAGTGTTTCAGAAGCTTTGAGAAGAGACTAGGGCGCCGGGAGCTCAAATTTGAGTTTCTGGAAAAAATCCTCTTTGAATGGGGGCCCCACAGGGTCTATTTATAGGCAGTAGAAGACCCCGGGCGGTTACTAGGCGGTTATCACTTAGGTCGCGCAAGTCACTTGCGCGACCATAAGGCGTCGCACAAGTGGACTTGCGCGACAGTGATAGAACTTGCGCGGCACAGGTGCTTTTGATCCCTTGTTCATGCCTTTGTTGATTTTTGATATTTTATTCAAAGGTTGAATCACTTTGAGCTCAGATATTCCCCTTTTCCGATATTTATATTCTGTGATGAAATGAGCGTCAATAACTTTATAATGAAACAACTAAATAAGAATAAGTTGAATAAGAAATAAAACTTGAAAGAATCGGTAGAAGAGATTACCTCTTCTTCGACGCACCTCTTTTAAGATTCCTCTTAAGGCACTAGAGTTGGTATTTTGAGGAGACCAAAGCCTATATAATGTTTATATAGAAGTTGATAAGGGAAATGGTCAGGTTTTGTCCGAGCTTGAAAGCTCAAAATTGTGTAAAGAGAAGAGGGAGGAGGTGCCCTTTTATAAGGGAGGAGAGGGGCACCTTTGGAAAAACTTAAAATATTATTTTATAATAAATTCATATTCAGTTTTTAATAGCTCAAAATTGATTTATTTTGAAGCTAAGGTGGGGATGGGTCGAAATAATCTGAAAAAACAGGTTTTATACAAGTTTAGGTTACTATTTTAACCTTATCATTTAGATTTAACTCTAAGTTAAATAATTTAACTTTTACCGTGTATTCTTGTTTTCTTACACTATATGGTTAATAAACATACTATAAAAATCCAAAAGAACCCCAATTGGTCCATTATTAATATATATAACCTTATCTAAGTCATTTGGCCGAACCTTATATTTTTAGGAATAAAATAACAATTAATAATATAATATTTGTTTTAAAAACTATTTTATGTCAATTTTGACACTATTTGGTAATTGATTTTTGTGAAAATAATAAGAGCATGATTAGTTCTAAAAAAATTAATGAAATCAATAATAACATGTAATATTAACCTATAAAATTAGTGTAATTCATAAAAAGTCTCAAATTACATTTATTTGGGTATTTATAACATCAATTATGTTAATATTTCATTAATAAGGTAATTACTGCATTCACCATTGTGTCATAAATAAATTAACTTATTTAATGTCTAAAAATTATAAATAAAATACCATTATGTAGGAAATATTTTTATATTTATAATTAATATTTATAGTCTAATTTATCTTATGTATAACCCTATATTAAAAATGTTTTAGTTATTAAACTTTTATTTTAACTATTTTAACTCTTCTTTAAATAAAATAATAATAAATGTCTTAATCTAATACAAGTGGACCTAAAGGGTAATATTTTCTTCCTAAGGTTGTTTTTGGTCGAATTAAACTTATAAAATAGAATTAGGACATGTGTTAGGGTAATAATAATATCATTTTTACCCTTAATTACCCTATTTACTTTTAACCGTGGTAAATAAAAGTAAAAAGTTACTATTCACCAAAATTTTTTTTTATCTTATTGAACCAAATTTTAATCCTAGATATTAACCGTGTCTCTCAGATTTTCAAAATTCCACTCACAGAAGCGGTAAAATTAAGTTTTATGTAAATCTTCAAATTTTCCTAGGAGGTGGGTAAAAGACGGTGAAAAGTTCAATAAAATTTTTATATATCTAAAATTATTTTAAAATGACTTCAATGAATTACATTGAACTTATATAGGTATTATGTATCAATTTTGACCTAAAATAAATTTAAATAAAATTTATAATTATTTAAATAAAAAGTCGGTTTTTAAATAGTAATCCAGTGTTTTCACTATTCATCAAAAATTGAAAGTTTTCAGAAAAATACCAAAAATTCACCCTAGGATAATTTCAATATTCCGAATCCAAAAATGAAGTCCATTTTAAAAGATAAAATTTATAAAATTTCAAAAAGTGGGTATTACTATTCATAATGGTTAGTTCATAATAATATTATAATAATATCTCATTTAGTGAAACTCGGTATTGCGTACTACACACGCTATCGAGGAAGGTCTTGATTGCATGAAATGAAAGCCATGTCAGGGTTGTGTGTAGTGAAATATCTGTTTGGTGTTGCATATAACATAATAAAAACTTATTTCATTTATATATTAAACAAAATCTATACTTATTGTTTCGTAGAATAGTTTCCACAAAACAAACTTGAAATTGTGTGTAACACGATCCAAGAATAGTGTTGTGTATACTGCAAGCTAATATGGTGTTGTGTATAGCAAAATATAATCTTGGTGTAGTGTACAATAGAAGACATCAAAGAAATTAAAAAGAATAAATCTCATAAAATCTCGGGGTGTTACATTATACCCCCCTTAAAATGAATTTCTCCCTCAAAATTCGTCGGGGTTATAAATGGTTTACTACTTGAAATTTTCTTTCATAGAAACCCACATAATAAAAAGGAATACTAAAAATTCATTTTAAAAAGGAAAGTTAGAATCATTATGGTCACCCAAAGTAACTCAGCACTATGTTTCCACATAGGACAACATAGGTGAAAATATGGATATGGAAGAGAAATCTAACCATCATGTTTTGATGGAGAGTGGTAGAGAACATGGCTATGAAAAATCCATCAATCACAAAGCCATAAATTTGTGATGATTTAAGGTACCATCTAATTCATCGTGTATGAGGGTACTAGGACAACATTTTTAATTATCAAGATCATTTCCCTAATGTTGAAGAATTGTTGAATTAAAATAAATACTTACTTGATTTTGGTACAATCTCACCGTTGTTCCGAACTTTAACAATTTCCACTTCATATATTAAAGAAATGAAGTTGAATTTGTCACCCGTGAAGTGTTAGCAGATCATGCGATAGAATGATAAGTCATTCCATCTGTTTCCATCTCAAAAAGTTTAGCACAATTTATTAAATATACATAAGTCCATCTATGCTGAGATTAATCGTATATGGTTGCTAAAATGGACTTATACTTCATCTATCATAGAACTTAATAAAATAAAACTAGTTTATACTAACCAGGGACTTCCTGTAGGCCAGAGTTAGGCGATAAAGGCCTATCACACATCGGTTGTGGGTTCAATTCCTACATCCTTGTCCGACGCAACGGGTTGTCACCCATCTTACAGGTTTTCCGTTTTCTAAAACTATACTATTACAACATTCCAGAAATAATATCAAAAATTTCTATCCTTAAACAATACTATCTGATGTCCAACTTAATTAATTCCAAACTTTAGGCTTATCCAAAATACATCTTTCCAATCTCACAGTATAAAGAAAACGATTACTGGAAATGTCATCTATCGAGCATGTGAATACCATCATTTATCATACGATATATCTTGTTGGTCACATTCCAAACATGTGAATACCTTAATAATGTATTCTATTGAAAAATGAATACCCATTGAACCTTAGTGAAAACATGAATGCTGTCAAAAGTTAACTCTTTCCACATACCAAAGTCCTAAAATTTCTATATACTCAAACCATGATATCACTTTGTCCTTATATCAGTCATGAGCTTATGAATACTATCAAACATATTATTTTATCCTTATACCTTCATTATGCGCATATCATCTGCTTTCCAAAAATATTTTAATCACTTTTAATGGTTACCAGTACCATATAATTATTTAAAACCACAATGGACCAATACATAGATATTCCAATATACCATAAAAGTACCTCAACAACATTATTCTTGAATACTAATATATAAACACTTAAATCCATTCTCTTCAATGATTTTCATGGAATAATTCCTTCCTTGATTTAGAAGTAACCTCTTAGGTTAGGGAATTGAGTTGGGTAATTCCCATGTTCTCCACAGATAAGACATTGAACTCCATAACAGTATGTCACTCTATGACCCTTCTCTCCACACAGATAACATCTTTCCCTCCATTTGATGTATTCATCAAGGCTCTTCTTCCATTCTTTAGAAATATCAATCTTCCTTTATCTATGCTCATCACCATGCGAATATGCATAAAAGTCCATCTTCCTCTTATTTGATGAATTAGGAATACCACTAAAGTTCACCTTGTTAATCATATATAGTGATGATTGATTCAGCATAATCACAAAATCATTCTTTCTAGGAATTACACAATTTCATAGCTCATAGTCACCAATTTTTCCATTGGATTCAATGTTTACCCAATTCCTTCTGGTTCCCTCCATTGACTAAAACCAAAAACCATGGTGTAAGAAAGAATTAAAATAACAAGGAACCACATAATCATAAAAATTCACTTATGGGATGTCTAACTTATCACACATTCCTTAATCCATGAAACCCTAGGTTCACCCTAGGTTATTCATGATCATCAACATAATTCTAGGACGGTAACCTATAGTCATACTAGACCTGAGGGACATCCCTATACATACCTTAGAAATATCTCTAGGGATCTCACTAAAGTTCTCGCATCCTAATTTCCAAAGATTGACTAAACCTTTCCTCTGATACCAACTGTAGAGACCCCAAACTTGACGTACATAGACATTACATTACTTTTGTGGAATAATTAATACATAACAAAAACAGACACCAAAGGACCTTAATAGTTTAGTGTCTTTTGAAAATTGGAATATAATCTTCTAATCTTGGTGAAAGATCTTCAACATATCCCATAAAGATCTTCCTTTTTTTAAACCTAAAAACTTTCTTTATATCCTGGGGAAAATAAAACATATAAAGGGTGAGATCAAATTCTCAGTAATAGTAAGCATGGATAAAATAAAACAAACAATATACATTTGAACTTCAAAACATGAACTTAATATTTAAACATCAAAATCTTGAGCAATGATATAAAAAATGGAAGTACGTAAGGCATAGATCATAATGGATCATCAATCATGATAAAATATCATGGAAATAAAACATTTAATTGTGGAAAACAATTAAGCACATTATATGATTTCCATAGTAGCCAAGGCATTGCTTCTAAGACCATCTTAGTGGACAAAGTCCCTTACTGAATCGAGTTCACTCCTCATTCCAGTCTTGTATCACTGAACCAGATTAACTTACCATTCCAGCCATGGCTATCTCATGAGATATAAATCTTTACCCAATGCATTGTAGGGAGATATAGGTCCCACCCATCTCATAATTAAATCATTCTTACGTGTGCCACAACATAAACATAAATCATTCATCATAACCCAAAGAATAAAATGGGTTTCATAAACATCATCCCATCATAACATAATCCATATAAAACAAATGGATATCATTTCTTCATAAGAAAAGTAGAACCATGTAAATCATAGAGACATTATACTTGAAACATACAAATATTAAATAATGTCATCTCGGATGGAAAATGGTTTTGATAAAACACTTGAAATGAATTCTTGAGGAAAATATCCTTTCTTCTTCAAAATCATTTTCTTTTCCCAAAATGCCATGAAATTTTAAAAGAAAAGGATTTTGTTGAAAATAGTCATGAAATATTATAGATTAATCTTCATGAAAATTAGGTGTTATGAAATTGTAAAAATCCATTCATTCCATATAAGTTAAAAAAAACATTCTCCCCGTACTTTTAACGGAAAAGTCAAAAAGTAGCATGTATGGTAAACAAAAGAAAGATTCCTTCCATAAAACAAAGTAAAAGTCAAAGAGGGGTAAACATGACATTAAAAATATATGAAATAATATTAAACACTTTATTAAAAATATTTTATGGGCATGGATGAAAAATATAACCCCAGTAAATACTTACGTATAAGCAGTCTCGGATAAAAATGAGACTGCAAAATTATCCCTTACCTTATGTCTGATGTGATTCGTATGTATCCGAACCTCCTGTATAATGATTTAAATAATTTCATTGAATTATTAAAGAATCATATTCATTGTTATGATATCATATATGGTTCACTTATGACTTTATATTACCTGTTCTTTTGTAAATTCCATGTTAAAGCAGCGTTTTGGGTAAAATCGTTTCATTTATCATACGTGTTTCAATTTGTTGTTCTTGATATTATTACTAATATACTGATTTAATTAATTCTAGAATGTAAAACATGATTTATATATCATATATATTCAGTATATATATATATATATATAATAGATAGATAAATGAAATGAAACACACCGTTCATGGAGATGGTAGGCCGTACGTACGCATGAATGATGTTTTCATTTCCTTATTGACTTGAATCGAAGTAAGTAGATGACACAGACATATATATATATAAATACAACAGAATTATTATGTTATATATACCATTATTATTAATTATATATACTTTATAATCATTCTTGAATGGTTAACATGGAGAATGAATCTCATCGCATTCGTGGAGATGGTAGTCTATACGTACGCACGAGCGATGATATCATTCCCATAATCATTTAATAGAATTGGAGTGGATTATATAATATCTCAGAATCAGTATTATGTTATAATAACCATATATAGTTATTCTTTACACCATTATACCCATCCAAGTAAGGTGGTGGTGGAAAAACTAATTACACCACGGCGTGGAGACGGTATTCCGTACGTACGCACGCGCGGTGATTTCGTTTTCTGTAGGATGTATAGAAGGTGAAATGGGGTTGTTTTATATTTATAATAACATATAAGTATATTAGTGATACTTATGTTATTACTTTATAATAAAACAACTAAATAAGAATAAGTTGAAAAATAAATAAAACTTGAAAGAATCGGTAGAAGAGATTACCTCTTCTTCGACGCACCTCTTTTAAGCTTCTTCTTAAGGCACTAGATTTGTTCTTTTGAGGAGACCAGAACCTCTATAATTTTTCTAGGGAAGTTTATAAGGTAAATGGCCAGGTTTTGGCCAAGCTTGAAAGCTCAAAAGTGTGTAAAGAGAAGATGGAGGAGGTGCCCTTTTATAAGGGAGGAGAGGTGAACCTTTGGAAAAACTTAAAATATTATTTTATAATAAATTAATATTCGTTTTTTAATAGCCCCAAATTGATTTATTTCAATTATAAGGTGGGTATGGGTCTCAATAATCTAAATTAATAGGTTTTAGACAAGTTTAGGTTACTATTTTAACCTTATCATTTAGATTTAACTCTAAGTTAAATAATTTAACTTTTACCGTGTCTTCTTGTTTTCTTACACTATATTGTTAATAAACTGACTATAATAATCCAAAAAAACCCCAAGTGGTCCATTATTAATATATATAACCTTATCTAAGTCATTTTTCCATACCTTATATTTTTAAGAATAAAATAATAATTAATAATATAATATTTGTTTTAAAAACTATTTTATGTCAACTTTGACACTATTTGGTAATTGATTTTTGTGAAAATCATAAGAGCATTATTATTTAGAAAAAAATTAATTAAATCAATATTAAAATGTCATATTAACCTATAAAATTAGTGTAATTCATAAAAAGTCTCAAATTACATTTATTTGGGTATTTATAACATCAATTATGTTAATATTTCATTAATAAGGTAATTACTGCATTCACCATTGTGTCATAAATAAATTAAATTATTTAATGTCTAAAAATTATAAATAAAATACCATTATGTAGGAAATCTTTTTATATTTCTAATGAATATTTATATTTTAAATTATCTTATGTATAACCCTATATTAAAAATGTTTTATTTATTAAACTTTGATTTTAACTATTTTAACTCTTCTTTAAATAAAATAATAATAAATGTCCCAATCTAATCCAAGTGAACCTAAAGGGTAATATGTTCTTACTAAGGTAGTTTTTGGACGAATTACACTTATCCAATAGAATTAGGACATGTGTTTGGGTAATAATAATATCATTTTTACCCTTAATTACCCTATTTACTTTTAACAGTGGTAAATAAAAGTAAAAAGTTACTATTCACCAAAAATTATTTTTATCTTGTTGAACCGAATTTTACTCCTTGATATTAACCGTGTCTCTCAGAGTTTTGAAATTCCACTCACATAAGTGGTAAAATTAAGTTTTATGTAAAATTTTAAATTCTCCTAGGACCGTAAAAGACGGTGAAAAGTTCAATAAAATTTTTATATATCTAAAATTATTATAAAATGAATCCAATGAATTACATTGAACTTATATAGGTATTATGTATCGATTTTAACCTAAAATGAATTTAAATAAAATAAATAATTATTTAAATAAAAATTCGGTTTTTAAATATTAATCCAGTGTTTTCACTATTCATCAAAAATTGAAAGTTTTCAGAAAAATACCAAAAATTCACCCTAGGATAATTTCGATATTCCGAATCCAAAAATGAAGTCCATTTTGAAACATAAAATTTATAAAATTTCAAAAAGTGGTTATTACTATTCATAATGGTTAGTTCATAATAATATTTTAATAATATTTCGTTTAGTGAAACTCGGTATTGCGTACTACACACGCTATCGAGGAAGGTCTTGATTGCGTGAAATGAAATCCAAGTCAGGGTTGCGTGTAGTAAAAGCTCTGTTTGGTGTTGCGTATAACATAATAAAAACTTATTCCATTTTTATATTAAACAAAATCTATACATAATGTTTCGTAGAATAGTTTCCACAAAATGAACTTGAAATTGTGTGTAACACGAGCCAAGAATAGTGTTGCGTATACTGCAAGCTAATATGGTGTTGCGTATAGCGCAAGATAATCTTGTTGTAGTGTACAATAGAATACATCAAAGAAATTAAAAATAATAAATCTCATAAAATCTCGGGGTGTTACATTACTGATACTGACCCATAAAAACCAGCCCTCCCTTTCCAGTCAATCTCCACTATGCACACCCAATCAAACACCTCAGCATAAGTCCTTATCTTAAAAAAGAAAACCCAATAGTATATCTCTGGTCGTAAGCCTTTATCAAACCTTTGGGACTTAGCCTTTTCATTTGAGAAGATTTTAGGGGAATATCAAACCAACTTAGAAAAATGGCTGGTGTACTCCATCATAGAAATATTCCCCTAAAAAAGGTCCATGAACTCTTTGGATCTAGCATAAGCCAACACTTTAGGGCAGTAATGGTCATTGAAGATGGACTTGAAATCTCCCCAGCACATCTGATCATTCTTCCCAGTCTAAAGTACTAACTCCCACTACTTAAGGCTGGTACCCTCCAATAGAAAAGAGGCACACTTCACCTTGACCTCCTTAGGTGTTTCTAAGAACTCAAACATGCGCTCAATCTTCTCGAGCCATTCCTCTACTTCCTGTGGTTCTATGCTGCCTCTAAAAGTAGGAGGCTTGTTTTTTAGAAACTCTTGAGATTTATATTTTCTAAGACCGATCTCTTATACCCTAGTAGGAATTGGAATAGGATCCAATCCATATCCTAGAGCTTGGATATCCCGAACCCCAACCACAACTAGCCTCTGATCAATCGATGTGGGAGAACTCTCTCCGGCTTCCTCCCATGGGTGTATGGGAGCTTTCCGGGGAGGCATGTTCCTAAAAAATGAAATATTCACAAAAACAATAGTCAATACCAAAATTAGGAGAATTTTAATCGAATACATTAAATATAAATAATCTAAACACATTACAGTAATAAAATAAACAACTACTCCACCCCCGCCCGATGTCCACGTGTGGTCTGCAGCCCACATGTCTCATCTAGAAGTGAAGTCAATCAGACAATTACAATGTACCATGAAGACTCAATGTATACCATGAGAGGTACGGTCCATGAACCCTACTCATGAAAAAAAACCCAAGCCCTGACAATCCTAGCTCCTGTCTATCCCGACTCATCCCAAAATAGTAATATAACCCAAAAACATTGGCCTCCTCTGATAACATTTTTTCAAGAACCGAATATGGTAACCACTAATACTGATACCAAATCTAGCCCATGACAAGGCTCTAAGGTCATTCCCTATCCCCAAGGTCTGGAATAAGTGCCCAAGTATTAATAAATTTTGTTTGGGAATGATTTTCCCGAGTATGAAAACATAAAACATGAAAAACAATCAATAGTATGAATATGAAATTTTCATGCCAAACAAGCCTTAACAGAAACCAGATCTGAATACATGGTTTCAAATAAAGTAAAATAGGTCTAAAAATAAATAAAAATAGCATCAAATCATCCACAAAGACTCTACACAACAAGGGGGTCATCACCCCTGAGCTGTCTCCACAACACCACACCATAGGAGGGGACTAACAACCCGAACAACCTTCACTTGATGCTTTTCCTTAACCTGTGTCAAAAATAACCAAGTATACTTAAACCCAATGGGTGTAAGTAGGGTGTGAACCTAATATAAATATGATATCAACCAAATATTCCAAAAATTATGCAATACAAAGTGAAAAAGCATGCAGTTTTAATATGGAAGGAAAAGCAGCGATAAATTCCAAGAAATGAAAGTTTCAATTGTAAACTGTTTTCAAAATAAAAATTTCATAATGTTAACACATTTGAATAAGACATGTTATATACTTTAATTTACAGCCAAAAACACCCTAATACAAGGGTAAATACCACAAATCCAATGAGCACCAAAACTGGGAACACCCCTAGGCACAAGATAGTATCGAGCCCTATGTACCTCGTACCTCGGTGTAAAATATCCATGTCACAATCCTTTCCCATGCACCATACACAAGTAGGGAACATACCAATAAACTATTGGTACCCAAAAATCATCCTTATAGTTTAGTTAGAGTTTTCGTTTTCCAAAATGCTAAGTGAAACATGGACAAAACCCATCTGAATCATTAGTATACTAGTACATATCAACCCACCTAGGTACCCGGGCTTCCCCCTTTGTTCTGAAACAATTTCAGCATGATACATACATACATTTTCATATAAAAACACCACTAATGGTCACATACAAACAATACAGTAGCTATACACACTTTATACCACTAAAAACACACAACAACACATTTTGATTTTCAATAAAACAACTTTGCAATTCTCGCATTGTTTTGCACCCAAAACTCCTTGAAATCCCCACTTTTTACACCATGTGGACACTGATAAGTCACCAAAACAAAAATTTCATCCCAATACCTTTCAATGAAATCAAAAAATCAGATATAGGGAATCCCCATATGAACTAAGAATTGATATCTTTGTAAAACCTCCATTTTCACACAAACATGGAACTTAAAGTTCATATGCTTCACAAACACCATTAAAACAGATTTTATCAGCAACAAACAAAGGATACAAACATTAAAAAAATTATTTTCAGCCCTAATAAATTTCAATAAAATCAACTAATTAGTTATAGGACAACCCCAAATGAACCAATAAAATATTTCTATAAAAAACCCCTAATTTCACATAAAAATGGCACTTAAACTTCATTTTCTTTAAAAATACCACTAAAACAATTTTTTTCACTAATAATCAAATGAGGTAAACATGAAAATGTTATAAACATATAAATCTAAGTCATAATGATTGCATACACGTGGAATCACCTACCAAAATTGTTAAAGCTTTGAATCCCTTGTGTGAAAATTCAATCGCACCACCGCCACACCTCAAGGAAGGTAGATCGAGCCTAAAATCAAAAGGTTATACCCTAAAAACCCAAAGTTAAACCCTAGGTTAGAAACCCTAACCTCTGTTAATTTTTTAATTCAAGGAAATTTGAAGAAAATTCATTAAAAGGGGTGGAACTAAGAGGGAGAAACACTTACTTGAGATTATGCGAAGTTCCTCCCCCAAACCGCCCCTTCAAAATGGAGTTAAAATGAGGGTTTGAGAGACATTGAGGGCTTATATTACTGTTAGGTTCAAAGTGGAGAATAAAGGGGCGAGTTAGGATAAATCCAAATAGGGAAAAGAAGCCATTTAACTCATTTTTTAATGAGATGGACATGGGCGCACAGTTTGTGTGCACGGTTTGGAAAACCGTACACCTAAACCGTGCCCCCTCCTCTCTCCCATAAAAACATCTCCAAATTCCACAAAAACTTGTGGGGGATTAGGGGGGACTTAGGGGGATGTTAGGATAAAAATATAAGAAATATAAGTACCTTTAATGAAGAACTTGGGTGTGACACTACACACCTCAGTAGACACTCCTAGAGGATATTATTTGGTTAATTACATGCTATATATGAACCATTATAAAGGATTTATTTACTAATTAATTTGAGGGATTAAGTTGATAAGTATAAGATACTACAACATAAAGTTACCTAGGTTAAACTAAGATATATATATATTGAACTAAAAGAACTATAGTCTGACATGATAATATAAAAGAACAAGGAATTGTGATGTTGTAATTCCTTTTATGATTATGATAATTACATCATATTTTTAATGACTTGTCACTAATTTCAACTATTTTTGTATAATAAATTTATATAATTATATGTAACCATGGTGAAAGAGACAATGAAAAGATTACCTCAATGAAAAACCCATCATAATAGGAGTTGGAATGAGAAACCTTATGATTATACCAAACCAAATATCATGAAACATGATAAAACATGTGAACATAGGTGAAGTCCCAAACACACCAAAGAAGGGAAATATGGAGTCTCTTGAAAGATAAAGTGATAAATATTATGAAAGAAATAATATTAAATTTTCTATATATCAGAAATATGGAAATACACACCAAGGGAATTGAAACAAGGGGACATGGAGATGGTTTATTTTGGAAGCCAAGGTCATTAAGAATAAAACTATCATAGTAAAATTAAGATATTGATTAACATGATTGAAAGAAATAAAGTTCATCCAAAGGTACCATTAATAATTCAATGTATTATGTGTGGGTAACTTGGGAATTATCCAAGCCAATTATCTAAACCAAGGACCCAAGATGAAGAACATCACTAAAATCCAAGACTAAGAGGATAATGGAATACCTATGAAATGACTACCCTCAAATTGGATTTTGATATTTAAGATACATGTATCCTCCAATCTAGAGTTGTGGATGTATTTTTGGAATTTGATTATAATAAATCTAGTATATCTAATAATTTTTTTAATATAATTAAATCACCACCACAATGATTTTATTATCAACTAAATATTTTAATGGTATGATTATTGTATTACAAGTTAAAGTTTATAAGAATTTTCCTTTTTAAAATATTATTATTATTCCATTAAATTTTTTTGACATGGTGTTAGTGATGGATTGGTTCCATCCACACAGAGAAAAATTATATGGAGTATGTAAAACACACTTAATATTAACCAATTATATTCTATCAATGAAAGGATAATAAGAAACACTCTATAGAAACAAATTATATAATTTTGGTCATGAATCAAAATAACGGTATACACTTGTACCACATAGTTGTAGAGAAACTCAATATTAGGGATAAGCTGATTATGAGGAAATAGATATGTTTCCCAAGTTCTTAAGGATGATATATCTCTAGAAATTTTATCTTGATTCATCTCTATAATTTATATTCCATTATCTATTTTTGTTGGTATGTGATAATTAAAATTACGATGAAACAATTTATTTAGGGGAGGGAGAACGTTACACATCAGGTTTTAAGATACATTATTATTATTATTATTACCATTATTGTTATTTACATATATAAATTTAAATAACATTTCTATATTCTTTCAAAAGGATTGAAAAATTATTATAAAATGTGATCTATAAGATATGAACCAAACCAAAGAAACTTTATTCATTTATAAGTGGGGCATTACACCAAAAGTACGTAAATCTAAGTACTACACATCATGGATTGTTACTCACCATGGATGAAGTAAATCCATTAAAAGTTCATAAAACAATAGGAGATAATAGATATAAAATAATAACACCCTAATGACTATTAAATCTTCTATATTATCTTCAAAATTTAGGATCACTAATAGAAAAAAACATTTAATGAGGAATATCATAATAAAAGGAGAAAGAATTATGAAAAATCTATAATATGAAATAATAACTCTTCTATGCTAATGGAATGTGGAATGAATGAATGATTTAGTAAGTCTCTATATAGGAATAAAATATTATCATTTTAAATATGGTTATTGGTCATATATCCAATAGGTATACTAATGTTTTGTATCGTTAAGTAGTAAATTTAAAATAATATAACTGATAATGAAATAAAAGGATGATATTAAAAAATTAAAATATATATATATATATATATATATTTATGAATTATGTATAAATATTAAATTTATCATTATTTAAGTATTATATAATTTATATTTAAATTTCAAATAAGTATTTTAATAACAAGGGATTAGTAAAATTAAATTTTGGAATATAAATAATTTTTTTATTTGTTTAAACATATTTGGTATAAAAGTAATGTTTTTATTCAAAGAACAGTTTTGTTAAGTATTGAATATTTCATCTTAACAGATTAAATTTAAAATTTTAAAATACTATTAATATATTAAAATATTTTAAATTATAAATTGATATGAAATAATATTAAGAACACTTAATGTTTAAAAACATCATTTTCAATAAAAACAACATTTCTTTATCTATTTTATTTTTTATTTAAAAGATAAATTTATAAATTTTCGAATATAAATTAGATAAATATAAATTTACCTTTTTATTTATAATGTGAAAAATATCTTAGCATGAATTTTTGAGATTGTTTTCTAAAAAGATTTTTTTAGGTGAATAATGAAAAATATCATTATTATAAATAACATGAATTTTATAAAATTATTAGTATATAAGTATGAATTATAAGTTTATAAACCATTTTATAATAAAAAATATTTATTTTATATGTGAATTTATAATTTTCATTTTTTTTAAATTTATAAACCCATATTTGACATTTTGGAAAACTTGTTTTAAATATATTATACATTTTGAATTTTAAAATTATTTTTAGCCCTTTTAAAAATTGAATAAAAAAATAGATTTCAAAATTAAATTAATTGGTTATAAATTACATAATAAAGACTACTTTATTTTTTATCATAAAAGACAGATTATATAGATAAAAACTAGTTACTATAGTGAAAACCATAATGGTAAAAACGAGTACCCAAGAGGTAAATGGAAAAATATATTAAAAAAATGTTTTAATTGAATGTTTGAGTTTTTTATTAACACTATATATTCCCCTCTGTATTATTTCTCAATTTTAGTTCCATTTTCCTTGACATTTACTTTCAATTATTGAAATTTTTTGGGTATTTATAGAATTTCCACTCCTTTTCATTTATAAAAGTGGTTCTCATGTCCTAAATTATCATCACAAAAAAACCCATTATTTCGTCCCAAAATATGAAAAAAAACAATCCTAAAAACTCATATAAACGTTAATATTTTTCTTCTATTATAAAAAGGCCACCCTTTAAAGGTTGAGCTCCTTTAACAAATGAGATAATCCACAAAGTGAGGTATAATTTCTTAACCACTCCTTATATTTACTTTATCCTTATGTACATTTATTCTTCCTAAACTTACTTTTAAGTATATAATAATAATTAAATAAGTATCCTTATTATATAATTATGTTATTATAATGATTTTTTACTATTTAATCACCCTTATTATTTTCCATAAGAAAAGTGAAAATGAAATTTGTGTGCGTGCGAACTACCGCCTCCACAAAGTGTCATGTTTCATTTTACTTCACTACCTTAAATAGATAGAAATAATGTTTAATTTAATAAATAAGTGTTATATTTATAAAATAATATAGATTATTAAATTATAAAATATATTTTTAATTTATCCCATTCTATGGAAAATGAAATCACCAACCCTGCGAACATGTGCACTACCGTCTACATGGGGTGATTGATTTCTATTTTTATTTTAATCACCAAATTACATGGATGGTTATGATAATGGGTTTAATGGATAAATATTATTTTTATGATATCATTAATTTTATGGTGTGATAAATTGGAAAACCTATTAATAATATGATCAATAAATGATTATCATTAAATCATTCATTTAAATAAATTGTACTAAGAGGAAAATATTTAATTAAAATTATGTAATATTTTCATATAAATTACTTTTTATTATAAATTATTTATAATTATAATATATAAAACTAATAATCACTAAATTACATTATTATTCTTTTTGTGTAATGATATTGTAACTAAATCACCTCATGGTCATTAATAATAATGGTATGTTCATGTTTGGGTTAGCTTGACCACCTTCTTAAAAAAATATAGGAAATTATATCATGTATGATTATTAAAACTTTATTAATATCATATTATTATATAAATATGTAAATAATTATTTTTTTGGTTCTATAAATGACACGTTAATATTTAACTCATTAATTAAGGAAACACCCTTCATAGGTTAAAAATCACAAAAAATGTTCATTGCCTATTTCATATTCTAGGATAAAGAAAAAATTACTCATGAAATTAATTATAAACATAAAAAATCATTATAAGTCATAAATTATAGAAAATTTAATAAACTTTCAATGATGAACATTGGGTGAATAAGGAATAACAACATCACTAATACAAAACCAGTTCAAAACAATCAAGATTACCCACACTAGACATCTAAAATAGGTAATAACTAACTAATATAAATATAGAGAATAAATATAAATGAATTTTATAAAAGGTTATTTATATACTTTTTTTATTAAATTGGTGATTAATATTTTAATGTTTGTTATATCGGATCTTATAGTGAATTCTACTTGGCGGGGAAATAAGGTAAGGGGTTCTTTGTGAAAAATTTAATTTATTGAGACATATTTATTAATAAGAACCATAATACCTTTAATATGGTGTGATTAATACTTAATTAATTTATTTTAATACGTTCATGTGGTTTTAGGATCCATTCTATGCACTTTTTTTTCTAAATTTTCACCAATTCAAAAGATTCCCAACTTAAAAGTGATTTTGATCAAAATGTTACTCAATCTGTAAGGGTTTTGTTTCAAATATTATTTTAAAATCAAGATTGTTTTTAAAAGATATTCCATCTATGGAATTTATCTATTTATAATACTTATCATCATTTCCACTGTATATTCATGGAGTTTTATATCTTCCCTCAAAATCTCATTTCCCCTTGACTCATATTTTAATTAAAGTGTTTCTTGTTAGTGAAATCGATCTTGCCTATTCTTCTTAATTGGGAACCTCCATTTCTACATATATTTATTAATTAAATTCCTTTTAAAGTGTCCTTATCTATTATCCAATGATTTATTATGGTCATTTTATACTACACTACCTTCTTTTAAAAATTTTAAATAAATTTTAACATTTTCCATATGGATCATTTTTTTCAAAATGTGAAACAATTACCTTTATAAAATTTTCACATGAACAAGTAATTACAAAAACATTATAATTTTGTATGAATATTTATCACTATGTTTTCATGGATCCAAATAAATTATTTTTCTCATAGTTTTATAAAATATTTAATTTAAAATGCGTTTAAGAATATTCCTTATTTCCAAAGTGTTTTTTCTAAAACTTATAAAAAGCGATTTTCATCTAAGTCATTTTACTTTGATATATATTATGATTGATCAAGTATATTCTTGAAATTATACCATAAAATTATTTCTCTAGATGTCTTATGAAATTTTATTTTATATCATGGAAATTATACATCACTACCTTTATCTTCCATAATCATTTTAGGTTTATAAACATAATTTTTATTATAATGTATTCCCTATGAGAATACCATATTTTTAATTGCCTTAATTTATGGGTGTTAAACCAAGTTCCATACATAAATTGTTTGATAAAATTATTATCTTATTGATTTACCCTTTATCTATATGATGTAAATACCATATGATTTATTTTCTTGATTGAATGGGGTTTACTTATAAAGTCACTTGATGTCATTGGATACCCATTTATTTTCCATGATTTATCATGTTGTGATTATTTATGTAATTATTAATAATTTAATTATGTGAATCCATATGAAACCCATTTTATTTCAATGGGTTCTTTATAATGTTTTGAATGAAATCCATTTTCTTTCCATAGGGTATTTATGTTATAAAAGTGAATGATTGTCATTTAGAAAGTTTTATAAAATATATTTTATTTCCATGCATTAATTATGATTTGAAAAGTGATTGATTTAATGTGGAACTTATAAGTATGGATAATGGTGGGTGAGGTCCTGTATCACCCTCTACTACATTGGATAAATTTTTATATCATGAGATAAAGTATCAGTGAGTATATTTTAGTTTCTCATAAGTGTGGGAATCGATGGTGGGGATCAATAAAGTAATGTTTTTTATACTAATGATTATAATAATTTTAAAATATGTTTCACATTTTTATTCTTATTCTAATTACTATGATAATATCTCATGGTGAGAATAGACAGAACCCCAATCCCCTGATTTTTCTCTTGCTATCGATGTTACCAGCTCCTAGGGTTTCCAATGCGCTACTTTGATAGTGAGGTGATCTTATTCAGGCCTCCTTATCCATATTTCCTCTAGAACATGAACCAAGTCTACTCTTACAACTAGATCCTCCATGACATACCTCATTTGTGGTCCTGTTCAGTGTTCTGCATGGTGGTTTGGGATATACCAGTGGTTGTAGTCGATATATTATTTTTTAGATTTGGGAAGGTGTGTATTCAGGTTCTTCAGTTCTCTCTACGGTAGTAGATCAAAATCGGGGACATTTTATGGTTAAAACATTTATCTTGATTTTAGATCTACTGAATTATTTTGTATTTCAGTCTGATGAAGTGGTTTTGATGGGGGTTTTGGGATGTGTTGGTTAGGCATTCACTAGTGTTCTTTGAGTCACCATTTTTGTTGATTCTGCTTGTTCTTTTGGGTTTCAATTTTCTTATTGGTCATGTTTTTGGGTTTTTTTATTTTCTTTAGGTATTTCTATCCTCAATCAAATTTTATCATTCCCTATTGAAGCCTTATTCTACTATAAACTCTGATCTTTCTTCTTGATTCTACTACTCCCCTGTTCGGCTGATGTGGTGGTCTTCTATGGGGATTTAGGATGTTCTATTTGATTGAATGATGATGTTTTAGTAGCATGACCCATTTTTTCATTTTTTTTCAGTTTGGTGTTTCACAATGAGAATCAATAATGAATTTATGGTTTCATTATTATGTTTATGATATGAAATGGGAGCATTTTTGGTTAATTTTTCTAGATGTGGATGGTGTTACTGGTTTTATAATGGTGTGGATTATGTGGATGTCTATAATTTTTTATTTCCCGGAGTATACCAACAATGTTCTTTGATGATCGGAGGAAAACCAGTGAATGTAGGTCTTGTTTTGTTCAATCCTCTTCTTATGATTATTCTGATGATGTGGTAGTGATACATAGGTTTTTTTTCATGTTGGTCATTGGCATTCTGGTGATGCTAGTTCTTAACTCTCTCATAGATGAAGGTCTATTTTTTGAGGTCTTCGTGATGTTTCAACAACGGAATTTTTGTATTGTTTGATAGTGTTTCTTTTGATGAGGATATGATCATAGATCCAATGACGTAGGTTTGGGTAATATAGTGCAGTATTAGAATCTTAGTGATGGGCTTGAGATGATGTCTATGATTGGTAGTTGCAGTTGAGAATTTTTGAATTTTGAAATTTGAATATGTATTTGGGTTATATTAGTTTTCTTAGTTAGGGGTTTGTGCATATTTCCACTCTACCCTATAAAATAGGATTTATATAAAATTATAAAAATATAAGTTTTGATGGATGTTGATCTATAATTTATCATGTTTATAGACTCATTTTTCTATACTCTTTTGATTCATGACTTATGTTATTCCAATTCGTATGCCATGGTTTATGATCTATGATTTTTTGGGTATAAATTTTCTTATGTATCTTTATTATACATACATTCTAATATTATTTTCACTTAGTATATTTTATTTTGATCACTTATGTTTACCCTTACTGAGCATATAAGATCACCCCTTTATTATGTTTCCATTTCCCTAGGTTATGAAGATGATTACAACATATAAGAAGTATAGGAGCGAGTCTATTATAAATCAATTATGGAGAAATGTTCATAAGGGTTATAAAATAATTTTATTATGTAGCTAGTTATTAAAGATGCCAAACCTTTCATTCTTAGGATTGTGTGATTATTTGTTAGATGTTATTTGTATTTTATGTTAATGTTGTAGAATAAAGTCATATCTATCCCAGGTTGATATAGTTTTTATAGGATAAAGGTTTAGTTTTTTTATAATTAGTTTAGTTATTATGGGGATTAAGATGATAGAATATTATTGAAAACCCTATAGGTGAGTCTAATTTTAGATAGATATCTTGAAATATTAGTAAAGTCTTGAGTATGTGGTTTTCTTAGAAATCATACTTGTATAGATACTAGAAAGTGGATGCGACTATAGAACAGATTCACCCAAGGGTAATATTCCATAAAAATGTTGGTTGATCATTGACTCAATCATCACTATGATGTATAGTGAGTGGGCCTTAGACTTCACACATATCTAGAAAGTCATGGGGGATATTCTTTAGTTGATTACATGCTCTATATGAACCACTATACATGATTGTTTTCCTAGTTACTTTGATTTATTAGGATGATAAGTATAAGATAACCCAACTTAAAGAAACCTAAGTCAAACAAAGATCGATATAGGTTTAACTAAAGTAAATATAGGCCAATGTGATAATATAAAAGGCCAAGGTGTTTTAAGGTTGAAATTCATTTTCTGATTATGCTAATTCCCCTTTATTATTAATTTTTTTCACTCATGTCAAACCTTTTTGTTTTAATGATGATTGGAGCTTGAAGGAACCACAGGTGTAAGGGACAATATAGAGATTAACTTAGTGAACAACCCATAAAAATGAGAGATGGAATGAGAAACCTTTTAATTATTCCAAACCAGTTATAAAAAAATATGATAAACCATGAGAACATAGTTGAATCCCCAAACACACAAAAGAATAAAAATATGGATCCTCATGAAATATCAAGTGGTGAAGATGATGAAGGTAATAATGTTCAATTTTCTATATGTCAAAAATGCAGAAATAATCACCAAGGGAATTTCCTCAAGGGGACTAGAATATTCTTTAGTTGTGGAAAAGGGGGTCATCAAGCATGAAACTACCATAGGAAAATGAAGAGTTTAGTCAACACAAATGAAGGAAATAAAGCTCATAATGTCTTATGTTTGGGAAACTTGGGTATTATCAAAGTCAATTCCCTAATCCAAGGACTAACCATGATGATGAGCATCACCAACATCCAAAAACAAGAGTAAAATTGAATACCTATTCAAAATCTACTCTTGAAGTAGATCTTGATATTTTATGTACACGTTCCCTCTAAAATGAAGTTATGGATTCTTTATTGTAATTTTGTTCTAGTAACTCTAGTATATCTAAGAAGTTTTATATGATCATTAGATCACCACCCAATGATTTTATTATTGAAGAAAGTTATGATTATTATATTCCAAGTTTATTCTTATAAGAATACACCTTGTAGAAATATTCTTATCCCTTAGCTAAACTTAACATGGTTTTAGTGATGGATTAGTTCCATATACTTATAGGAAAAATTTTATGGATTAAGGAAACCACATTTCATATTAACCCATGATATTTTATCAATGAAAGAATAATAATAAATACCCTCTAGACACAAATTATATAATGTGGGTCTTGAAACCAAATAATAGTAGACTCTTTTCCCAAATAGTTTCAGAGAAACTCAATATTAGGGATAAGACTATTTTAAGGAAAGTGATATGTTTACCAAGCCTTCAAGGTTTATATTTCTATAGAAAATTTATTCCAATTCTTATTTATAATTTAGACCCCCTTAGCTATTTCTGTTGGTATTTGATAATAAAAATTATGAGGACGTGATTTATTTAATGGAGGGAGAATGTAATGCCACAGGTTTTTGGATCCATCCTCATAATAATAATAATAATAATAATAATAATAATAATAATAATAATAATAATAATAATAATCATTAATTTTATTATTTATGTTTATAATTTTTAATAATGTTTCTCTATTATTCCAAAAGGGTTGAAACATGATTATAAAATGTGCCCTACAAGATACAAACCAAACTAAATACACTTTATTTATTTATTTGTGGAGAATTACAACAAATGAACATAAAACTAAGTACCCCACACCATGGATTATTACTCACCATGGATGATGTACATCCATTAAAATTTCCTAAAAAATAGTGTAAAATAAATAGAAAATAATAAAACCTTAATGACTAGAAAATACACAGGATCATATTCAACCTTAAGGATCACCAATAAAAAAACCTATAATAAGGATGATCCTAATGAAAGTAGAAATAATTTTTCAAAATCTATAATATGAAATAAAAACTGTGCCTTGAAAAGTGAAAGTGGAATGAAAAAATGATTTAGTAATTATATATATAGGAATGAAATCAGATCATTGTAAATATAGTCTTTGAAAATATGGTTGTTTTTCATATATCCAATTGATATATTAAATGCATGCATTATTAAGTATAAAATTTAAAATATTTTAACTCATAATGAAATAAAAATATGATATTAAAATATTAAATATATATATATATATATATTTATGTGTTATGTATAAATATTAATAATAATATTATTAAAGTATGATACGATGTATATATAAAATTTTATTAAGTATTGAATATTTTATCATATACATTAAATTGACCTTTTTAAAAATTTATTAATGTAACAACCTGAACCTCTTGGCCCATTTCTTTGAGGGAATTTTTGTGGTGGAAGTTTTTGAGGGGAGTCTCAAGGAGTTGGAGAATAGAGGAGTGGTTGTAGATGGAAAATTAAATTAGAAAATTGTTATGATTTGGAACATTAGGCTATGATGTAGGGGTTTCCAATACTATGTAGAGGATCTAGCTGTGGCATTGGGAGCTCAGGGACGTGTTTTAGAGACATTTCCAAAATTAGTATAGCAGTTCCATGGAGCATGGCTATGGTATAGTCAGTTCTCAACCAATGAAAGTTGTGACGTAGGGATGTTGGATATGGCATAGAGTCTGAGGGTGAATTTTTTGGTGGTTTTGTTAATCGGGGGGGGGGGGGGTGCTACACTGTGGATATGGGGCTGTGGAACAATCTCTTTCTAGTTACTGCGGGTCTGTGGCATAGTGGTTAGGGCTACACCGTGGTCACCTCCTATTGTTTAGGATTTTTGGTTTTTGAATAGCTGTGAATATCGAAGGTTGGTTTGACCAACATTATAATGGTGTGGTCCTCCCCACTATGTTGTAGTCCCTTCAGTTTTCAGTATTTCTTTGGAATGATCTTAGGGGATGTACTGTAGTCTTATGTTTTTCATACTGGGTATAAAATCTTAAATCTCGTCAAACCAGATCACTTTTTCTATCATTATCTCATTTCTCGAGTGACCTAAGTGCATTCCAAGGAGGTATTTTAGCCTAGTTTTTGTTTCTTTCAACGTCAATCTTGGGAGATCAACCTGTGGTGGTTTAGGTGAGTTAACCTCTCTCTTTTTCTAGTTTCCCCTTATTTACCTTCTATTCATTCATCTTGGAAGGGGATATGTTAAGAGAAATCTCATGTTTTTATGTTGTTTGAATGGGATAATGATATTGTTCTTGTGTTTAGGATGATCAAGGTGTTCTTCTTTGCTGTGGTACCCATTGATTACTCCTACTTATTCCAACCTTGTGTAGTAAATCAGAAATCTCTATTTAAGGTAGTGGATCCTTTGTTTCTCACTTAGTATATCTTATAGGATGGGTTATTTTTGTTTACCTTTTGTAATATGGTTTTCTTCCAACTCAATTAAGATAATTAACTAGTTTAATTTAAATTGAATTGGGAAGGGATTGAATCACAAGTTTTAACTGCCTTTGATATTATTTGATGTTTTGATTTAATAGGCTTGAATCCTTACTGAAATCATGTTCATTGGGGGATTTTCAAGCACTATTATTGTTGTGATTAGGGAAACCTTGTTTTTTGTTTTTAATTACCTAAAATGGAAATTGGATAACCAATTATATTTAGTTAATGAGATATTTTTTCTTGGAATAAGGATTGTGTGAGAATGACCCTAAAATAAAGAAGCGTATGTAATGAAAATCCCCCTTTTCTAAATATGAATAATATGTGAATGGTGTGAAAGGTGTTGTGATTTGAGTGGTTATGATACATGGTTGATATGATGTGATATGATATACCAGGTGTCATTGGTCAAGATTTGATGTGATGTGATGGCCTAGGCATCTGCTGACAATATTTGAGGTGATGCAATGTAATGAATCAGGTGTCTATGGGTGAGATGTGATGTGTTGTTATATAAAGGATATGGGAGTGCTAGGATGTACAATGTTGGGATGTGATAGTGAAAAACTGGTAGGGGAAGTAGTACGAGGTGCAATTTATCAATATGCTTCATATTATGTTATTATTATTAGATGCGTTATTTGGTGAGTGTGCCTTGGTGAGGATGAGATTAGAAAGTTGACTTGTTTAGGTGCTATTGGTTCTACTGTTTTCTTACAGGTGCATTAGTATTCTATTTTAACATGTGAATGAAACTTTGGTATGTTCCTATTGAGTATAATTGTATTTTTATCCTACATATATAATTTTTTTAGTTTTATAGGGGGACTTCATGGACTGTTCCAGACATTTATAACTTAGTCTTTAGAGTTGTTGTAGTGTCACTGGAATATATTTTTATTTTGGGTATTTATTTAGAGACATTTATCTATATCTATTTTATTTATACATTCATTATGGTATGGTTTTGATTTTATTTTTATATGATGTCATTGATTTTCATGCAGTTGATTTATCCTATCTCTTGATCCTATTATTATTGAGAGAAATTCCTCCCTACCATCGGTGCTATTAAACAAACCAGGACCTATTAGAGGATAGAGTCAAGGGTTCATTATCTCACTTTATTTATTTATAGACCATGGGGGGTACAATTAGAGGGAGGGGGTCATTATAAAGTGGTATTAGAGGTGACAGTTGAAGGATATAATGGATTTCAGAGTTAGGAATGGTGAGGATTTCATGGATTGGAATGGAAAAAAATGAAAGTTTATCTTGATGTGTGACATATTATAGGGAAAATGAATATGATTTGTGATTTTACGACCCCTTATGATCTGAAGAAAGGTCTCTGAGCCAAATTAACGACCAAGTGAGTTGATTCCTTTTTCTAGGTTAAATCCTAAGAGAGGTATATGAATCATTATTGACTTGTGTTATTACTTTAATTAGGTGATTTTGGTTCAAGGAAGTTAAAATGAATTAAATAAATATTTAAAAAAATCTATACTATATGGATTATAAAATACCTGTTTCCCATTCATTTATGGATATTATTCATCCTCTACATATGGTTTATATAGTGGAGGTTCAGAAGGTTGATCTGGTTGATTTCAGGAGGGTTGATCCAGTTGAGGTGGATGATCAGTGGAATAAAATGTTCCATTCTTTTCTAAGACATGTTTTTAGAAAGTATAAGGATAGTGTATGATTTGGTGATAGAGAGAATGTTGAAGGATCTTGAGATCACCTTCATTTTGATTTGGGTGGTAGAATAGTACCGAGATCCATTGGTAGTCAGATAAACACTGGGAACTGCATGTCCATTGTATATTATGTATCTTTATGAGTGGAAGGAGGTATATATTTTGCGGGTTGAATTTTAGGAGTTCAAAGAGGAGTTACTCTCACTGAATTTGAATGTAGTGAATAGGTAGGTTATTCTTTTTCTTTATCATTGGAGTTTTTTTGTGTGGGTTCTTGGAATCAAGTTCAAGGATCTATTGTGTTTTACCCTAGACCTTTTTATGAATAAGGATTCCCAAGCTTGGAATCTTGAGGAGGCACTCCATCCTTTTATCTAGTATATGGTTAATCCCTTTACGCTACCAACATATTTAGAAGTAAAGATAAAGGTAAAATTGATCAAGTGTATGCAATCACAAGGAGGTTTAGCATGAGAGTGGAACCAGAAGGGTTCCTTGAGAAGAAGTGTTATTAGTGGAAGGTATCAGGGGATAAATAATTTGAGGTTTCGACCAGTGGGGAGTCAACCTTAGTAGTTTACCTTATGTCCTTCTAGGGTTAGTGGTTTTTTGTTATTTTCTTGGGGGCTTCAAGAAGGGTTTTTTTTCTATGGGGTTTGTGTCCATCATTAGAATCAGTACCTAGTGGTTCTTCGAGATTATTATGGTGGAGGTAGACAGGTTCAGTTTTAGCATGAGAAACAACTTCCGGTGAGACCATTTCTATAGTAGGGGTAGTAGTATTTTTCTACACCAATAAGGGATGAAGTATGTATTGGATGAGCATAGGATGTTAATTTTTTATGGACTTTAACCTAAGTGTGTCTATAAATGTGTCTGTTAGAATAGTGGTAGAAGATATGGGCATAGTCAGTTGCATGTAACAGAGGAGGCAGTTCCATAAGGGCCAAATATTAGTTGATATATGATTAGTTTATCATATAACCTTGTTTTTAAATTTTTTCAATTTTAGATATTCAAAATGCTTTGCTATATCCCCTATATTCCATGATATAGGACTAGATGTAGAGAGGCTTCCCTTAAAATTTATGTTGATTATTCCATTTGGAGGCTAGAATAGTTTGTTTAATGTATACCAGGGGTGTAGACTGATGATGGGGCCACCTCAGTCATATGTTGACCTTTTTTTGCTATAGATATCTCCATATGATTCCATTATCAACATCAACTGGTTGTATTATGCACATTATATTATCTACAACTACCATAGAAGAGTTGTGTTCTATGATGTGGATAGTCAGTGTGTGGTTTTCATTGGTGATCAGAGTTTTTTGGTGGGTAATATACATATGGATCCCCTTATTTATTTTGTGGATGAATTGTCTATGGAATCAATAGATACTAGGATGGTGGAGGGTCCCAGGGTTGTTGAGGAGTTTTTTTATGTTTTTACTAAGTAGGTTGTGATATTACCCCCTCGATGTGATGTTGAGTTTAGGATGGACTTACGACCTGACGCTTCTATGATTTTTGATGGATTATTATAAAATAGAACCCTATGGGTTGTAGGAGTTTTACATTTTGATATATGATCTGATTCATAAAGGTTTTATCTGGCCTATTGTGTCACCATGGGGTGCTCCAGTGTTATTCTCCAAAAATTTAGATGGTAGATTAAGGTTGTGCATAGATTGCTGAAGGTTGAATGAATCTAGGATCAGGTATTTTTACCCTCTTCCAAGGATAGATAATCTTTTTGAATAATTGAGTGGAGCTAGTTGGTTTTCTATGATTGATCTATAGTTTTGAAACCACAAGTTGAGGGTCAAAGTGGGTGATATCCTGGAGACCACCTTTAAATACAGAAATGGGTACTTTGAGTTCTTGGTCATTCCATTCAGTGTTATGAATGCACCAATTGTGTTCATGGGGCTCATGAACCCTATGTTACCTGAATTCTTAGACCAGTTCATAGTCATGTTCATCGATGACATATTTAGCTACTCGAAGTTAGAGTAGGAGTTTATCGATCATCTCAGAGCTATCTTAAAGGTTATTCAATGCCACAATCTCTATGTAAAATTATCTATGTGTAAGTTCTGAACATGATGGGTGCATTTCCTTTGGAATGTTGTGTCACAGTAGGGTGTGTCTATAGACCCATTGAAGGTTGTGGAAATTTTTTACTAGACAGTAACCAAGAGTGTGGAATAGGTTTGTATAATACTTAGTCTTATAGGTTATTTATAGAGGTTCATATCCAAATTCTTATGGATTGTAGCCCCATTGATAACTTTAATAAGTAAGGAACATGTTTTTATCTGGACTAATCAGTGTTATGAAGTGTTTGACTACCTGAAGGGGAAGTTGATCCGTGCTCTAATGATTTAATTTCCATATGAAGGGGTGGTGTTTGAGGTGTTTTGTGATGATTTCAGTATGTATTTGGGATGTGTCTTGTTTTATAAGAGGGTAGTGATATCTAGTAATTCTATGTAGTTATATCCCCCTGAACATAACTATTCCACCTATGATATAGATTTTTCAGTGGTTGTGTTTGCACTGAAGATATGACAATATTACATCATTATGAGTGCTTTGTGATCTTCAAAAATCAAAAGAGTTTTAGGTATATCATTTCTTAGAATTATATGAATCTATTAAAAAACACATGGATGAATTTTATTTAGTAGTATGATTTTTATATCTTCTATACTGAAACAAAGAGATTTTTTTGGCTGATTCTTTGAGTAGGAAGTTGAAAAATGATGTTGTTTGGGAGTCTGGAGATTGTTAGAGGTTGATGAAGGAGTTGGAAGACCTATATTTAGATATAATAGAAGTTGATGGTGGAGGTTTCTTATTTCAGATTATGGTTCAATATTCTTTGATGCAGTAGGTATAGGAGTCTTAGTGGGGAGACTCGGAGGCAAAGGTGATCCGTGATTGTGTTGGTCATGGTGATGCTCTAGAGGGATGGTCAGAACTAAATTTTGTTTCAATAGATACTATTTTGTTTAGTAGTGATTCACGAGGGAGTCCTTTCTGAGTTTTATAAATCAACTTTGGATATAAAACTAGTGGTATCCAAGATATAACATGGCTTAAGGACATAGTTTTGGTGGCCTGGGATGAAATAGGTAGTGGTAGAGTTTTTAGCTTGATGTTTGGTTTGATAGTAGGTAATAGAAGATCATCATGCTCCTGGAGTTTTGTTGCAGCCCTTGTATATCCCCAAGTAGAAAAAAGGATGATATATTAACGGAATTAATCACAGGGTTTCCCTGAATTCAGGGATGTTGTGATTCCATCTTGGTAATCATGAATTAGTTGAATAAATCATCACACTTATTGGAAATCAAGGATTCAGTCTCCATGATTGTTTTAGAGAGGAGGTATGTGGGTGAGGTGGTGTGGTTTCATGGAGTCATGAGGTCTATTTTCTCATATTGGGAAGGTCATTTTACCTTGAGAGTTTGGAGGGGATTTCATCATGATTTTGGAACTCAATTATGGATCATCACTACTTTCCAACCTCATATATATGGGTAGATAGAGTGGACTATCCAAATGATGGAGGATATGTTGCGAGCATGTATCTTAGACTTTAAAAGATTTTGGGAAAAGTAATTTCATTTGGTTAAGTTTTATTGTAACAATATCTATCAATTATCCCTTATCATGACCCTATTTGAGTCTTTGTATGGGAGTCAGTGTCATTCGCCACTATGCTGGGATAAGGTTGGGGAATCATCGATTCTCAGTCTTGACGCGGTGCAAGTAAGAAAAATAAGATTTAGGTTGTTCATGATAGGATAAAAGTAGTGCGTGATCAGAATAAGGCTTATGATGATCGTATGTGGAGGCCCTTGGAGTTTGAGTTTGGATATCACATTATTGAGAGTCTCCCCTTAATGTGTGAAGTGTAGGTTTAGTAGGGGGAGTAAGATCTCACCCTAGTTTTTTTGGGACTTTCAATGTGTTGAGGCATGTTGGTGAGGTTGATTATCAGTTTTCACTTCCTCCATGATATGACTTGTTTCATGATATCTTCTACGTCTCTTATCTTCTTTGGTATATTCATGATGACTCCCATTTCATTTACTGGGGAGAGTTGGATACCACAGATGATGCGATGTTCATGGAGTAGCTAGTGGTGATCTAGGATCATCAGGAGAAGGTACTTCCTAGATGGACTATTCATTTGGTTTGTGTGTTGTAGAGAAATGGTGTCTTAGAAGAGAGTACTTGGGATAATGAGTCTAAGATGCATTCCTAGTACACTAAGTTATTTTGAGATTTTATTGTTTTGCCTTGTTTTGTTTATCTTGATGATTTGATGTTTGAATCTTACTAGTTTATGATATTTGATTCTTCCTTATTGATGTGATGTGTGTTTTTAAGATTTAAGCATGTTAAGAGGGGAATACCTGATTCCTAATCAAGAATAGTTATACTTTGAAATGATTAAAACCTCAAGGGAGAGTCAATGCTACCCAAAGAAGATAATATCTTGACATGGTAGATGGAAGTCATTGATTCATGTTATTGGGGATCTATTTTGAGGTGGTTATGGGGATCATTGGAATGGGATTTGTGGGGGATGATATGGCGGTTCAAGTGGTTATGTGTAAGGGGGTGGTTTGTGGCTAGCATGAAATGGTGTGGTGTTGTTCTTGGAGGGGTGGATGGTAATGTGGTGTGGTGGTGGTGTTTTTTAAATTATTTAGTGAATATTTTTTGCTGGTTTTAGTGTGTTTGGTTTGTGGCGGTGTCTCAGTTGTAACAAGATCCTCGAGAGGTATCTAAATATATGGTTATTTGTACATTTAAAAATTTTCCTTTTGGGTTGGTTTTTATTCTCATGGGTGAGAATAGTATGAGAGGTATCTGATGTAATGGACCATACCTCCCAACTCATTAATTTTAGGAATTCTAGTTATGGAGGTGTATGAGGGGTGTCTCAAGGAGTTGGATAATGGAGGAGAGGTTTTAGCTGTAAAATTAATATAATGGAGTATTGTGGAATAGAGACACAAGCTTTTCCATAGGGGTAGTCTCTATGCTATGGAGGATCCAACTATGTTGTAGGGGGAATAGGGAGCTGTTTTGGAGATACTGCCAAAAATCGTCATAGCTATTCCATGGATCATGGATATGGAGTAATCCCTTATCAATGGATGAGGGATGTGTCTTAGGGATGTTGAATGTGGTTTGGATACTGGGGGTGAGTGTTTGGTTGGTTCTATCATTTTCATGGGGAAGATGCATTGTGGAGTTGGGGCTGTAGTGCAAACTCTTCTTGATTGATGGGGGTTTGTGGTGTAGTGGTTTGAGCTACACCATGGTCACCCATATTTTATATGATATTTAGTGTGTGAATATAAACAAACATTAGAGGATAGTTTTACTATCCTAACTACCATGTGGTCCTCCCCACTATGCCATAGTCCCTTTAATTTTCAATAGTTTCACATTGTGGTCTTAGGGGCTGTGCTGTAGTCTTATATTTTACAGATTGAGTATAAATTCTGAAATTCCTTTGGACCCGATCAATTTTCTAATATTTTTATCATTTCTTGGGAAAACCAAGTGCATCCCAAGGTGGTGTTTTGTCCCCATTTTAGTGGATTTCAACTTTGATATTCAAACATAAACCCTTTGTGTTTTTGGTTAGTTCCACTCTCCCTCTTTCCATTTATTCCCTTATTTTCCTTTTAGTTATTCATCTTGGAAGAGTTGTTTTTAAGGTAAATATCTGGTTTTGGCAATGTTTTTATTGGAGAATGATATGGTTTTTTTGTTTAGGTTGATCAATGTTTTATTCTTCATTATGTTTTTCAGTGGTTGTTCCATCTTGTTTCAACCTCACATAGTGAATAAAAAATCTCCATTTGAGGTAGAGGATCCTTCCTTTCACACCTAGTGTATCATTTGGGTCAATTTATGATTTCTTTTTTACCTTTAGGAAGATGGTTATCATCCATTTTAATAAACATAATTAACCAGTTTAATTAAAATTGTAGGGCTAGGGATTAAATCACATGTTTTACTGTCTTTGATATTATTTGATGTTGTGACGGAATGTGCTTGACACCTTGTTGAAAATCACGGCCGTTGGGGGATTTAATTACACTATTATTTTTGTGATTATGGAAACCTTATTGTTTTATATTTTTATCACTTTAAATGGAACATTTATAACCACTAATATTAAATCAATTAAATGGTTCCCCCTGTAATTATGTCTTGTGTGAGAATGCCTTCTAAATAAAGAAGTGAAAGTGGTGAAAATCCCCCTTTTCTAAATATGAAAAATATGTGAATGGTGTGAAAGGTGTTGTAATGTGTGTGGTTCTAATACATAGTGGATGTGATGTGATGTGATGGACTATGTGTCTTTAGGACAAATGTGATAGACCAGGTGTCTATGGGTGAGATGTGATGTGATAACCTAGGTGTCTATAGGAGATATGTGATGTGATGTTATATAGAGGTGATGGGAGCACCAGGATGTACAATGTTGGGGTGTGAGAGTGGAAACCCTATAAGAATGTAGTGTGGGGAACCCTTTATTGATATTATTCATTTTATATTATTATTCTTTGATTCTTTATTTGGTGAGAATTCCTTGGTGAGGATGTAATTGGATAGTTTACCTATTTTGGTGCTGTTGGTTATGCAGTTTTCAGACGAGTGAATTAATATGATATTTTTCACATTTTCACAAGATAATTTGGTATATTCATACAAATTATACTTATATTATCACCCTTAATATATAAAAAATATTTTCAGGTTTCAAGGGGGACTTCGTCGACCATACTAGACATTTCAAGCTTGGGCTTTGGAGCTCTTGCTATATCCTTGACTTAATTTTTTATTTTGGGTATTTATTTGCATAATTATATATATATATATATATATTATTTATACATGAATTATTATATGTTTTTGGTTTTATATTTATATTATTTCATTAGGACTATTGTGATTGATTTATCATATCTTCCGATCATATTATTATAGTGGGTAATTCATCCCATTTGTGATATTTTTATACCCTCAGTGCTAGTCTCCAACTCAGGGCCTAATAAAGATGGGACTTGGGGGTTATTATAAATCTTCCTTCATTACCATCCTAGGAGGTGTACCTTTATAGGTAAGGGGTTGTAAAAATTAACATATTAACATCTTTTAAATTAGAAATTGAAATAAAATAATATTATGACTAATAATGGTTTAAAAATGTCATTTTTCAATAAATGAAATTTTTATATATATTTTGTCGTTATCATTTAAAATATATATTTATAAATTTTATAATTTTAATTATATATATAGAAATTCATTTTTTATTAATATGTTCAAAATTAACTTATCATGATTTTTTGAGCTTTTTCTAAAAAATTGATTTTTAGGTGAATAGTGCAAAATACCGTTTTACCAAAAAACATGACTTTTATGACATTACTAGTACAAAAGTATGAATTAAAAGTTTATGAAACCTTTTTATAAGACCAAATATATATTTTATATGTGAATTCTTATTTTTAATTTTTTTTAAAATTTATAAACCCATATTTGAAAATTAAGAATTTATGTTATATTTTTCAAAAAATTATTTTTAATACATTATAAATTTAGTATTTAAAATTATTTTTTATCAATTATAAAAATTTAATCAACAAAATGGATTTAAAATTTAAATAATTAGGTCTAAATTATATAATATGAACCATTTTATTTTTGGTTATAAAGGATAAATTACCTAGGTAAAAACTAGTTACCGTGGTGAAAACCAAAATGGTAAAAATGAGTTAATGATTTTTTGACTTAACATAAATTATTTTGAAAACCATGAAACACTTCATTTATGTAATTAATCTAAAATATGTTTTTACTCCATATTTTATGTTTTTAATTTATATAAATCTGTTTAATGAAATTTTGAAAACTTAAGGTTTAACGAAATATCGATGGAATTGATTTAAGAAAATTAGATAATTGAAGGAATTTAATAATACAATATGAAGAAATTTAATGGTTATTAACCAACCTATCAGTGGATATGGAAAGAATCCAAGTCCCTCATAAGATTAATTGTGACACGATACTGATACTGTTGCAACTGACCTTGAGATTTATAGAATTCGACTGTTGATGTTTTTATTATAAATAGAATTTCAACTAATAGACCTGGAGTATAATATATTTTCAAGAAAAATAAGAGTTCCAAAATCACTTGATGTATTTTACTATTATTTATTAATGCACTTTTATTGGTTTCTCTCTCTGAGTTTTTTTCTAGAATCTTTCTATTATGAGGATTTTATTATTAAAAAATCTAGAATTTATTACTGTAATTATTTTACTGAGATACCAAATAAATAGTGGGGAAAATAAAGAAACCGGTTAAGTAGTAGAATAATAGATCTACTGGTTTCTATAGTCATGGTAAAACTAATCTACCAGTTAAGTAACGGGGTAAACTGAGCTACCAGTTGCTATAGTGGGGGAATTTATGATCCGGATAATCAAGGGATTACATGGTTATGAATATAGAGTTCAAATTTTGACTTTATGAAGTAGAAACCTTTAGATAGGTTTATATTATAGGATACCTCAGATCATATCTATATATCTAATTCATAATTTTATATAAAATTGAGGTTTATAATATCCCTAATTAGTAGTTCATTTATAAATTGTATTTTTTACTCCAGTTTTATATAATATTTTTTTGTTTATATTTTTATTATGCTTAGTATTTCATTAGTACATTGTAATAGAAATTATATTTTTAATTCCACTATTTATTTTTAGTATTTTTTAATATGAAATACCGATACTTAATATTTTACTATGCTTTTTGTTTCTTGATCTTATAAGTAACTCATGATACCGATACATTTATTTTGGTCCAATAAAATTTTTATAATTCCAATACTTTCATCCTTCAAGGAGGATGATAATATATAGTTGATTTTATACTACAATTAATCCCCTCTTGTATTATTCTTACCACACTATCTAATATTATGATCCTATAATTGGTATCATATCAGGTTTCTATATTAAAAACTGAATCAAATATTACCTAAGATTCCATTTTTATTTATAATTTTTATATATAAGTTTCCTTTCTCAATAAAAAGTGTACACATAATTTTTTTAAGTATACTTGGTTTAGATTTTGGATCAACATTTAATCTAAATCTAAAAATACCACTAATTTTTGATGTTAGTGATTATGAGTATTGGAGTGATTGAATTAAAACATATGTTATCAACAAAGGAGTTGAAAATTTTCTTATAATTACTAGAGATGATTAATTTTATAATAAATAATAATATACCTTTAGAAGATAAGATAAAAATGAATTTATATCAAATTAAAAAGTAAGAAATTCATTTTTTTATTCTATACAAAGAAAAATATATATCAAAAAATTTTATTGTATAATTTCATGTGGAATATAGAAAAAGTTATAAGTTATACATTTCAAAACTTCAAAAGTCTTAGAAACAAAAAGATATAAGCTAAGAGAGGACTACCAAGAATTTTATTTTCTAAATAGAGTAACTATTTATCAAATTCAATAGATATTTATGACCATTTTAAATATATTACAATCCATTAGTATGAAATAATTATCTGATGATTAACATGTAAAGAAATTTAAATATATCCTACTGAAGGAATTAGAATCTAAAAAACAACCATTGATGATACAATGTATATTACCAAGTTAAATCTAGATGAAATAATTGGTACTTTGATGCAACATCAAAGTAAATTAAAAATAAATACTGAAAAAGAGAAAAAGGAAAATAGAATTTATTTTATAACGATTGGAAATAAATATAACAAAAATTTCAGAACAAGATCTTTATAGAAAAGACCTAGAAAAGTTTCTGAAGATAGTGAAAAGAAACCTACAAATGAAAAACATTATAACATAGCAAGAATAATATTTTAACATAAGATTTTAAGAATAAATAATTCAAATAAATTAAAAGAAAATAATGATACTTATGATCCTATTTGTTAATAATGTTGAACACATAGTCATATTAAACTTGAATATCATAATCTTAAGAATAAAGAAAAAAATTTCTCTAGAAAATATATCTATAAATTATTCAATAAATTAAAGATTATATTTCAAAATTTGAAACCATTCATTAAAAGTTTTATAATACTTATACCTATCTTAGGGAAGAATTTTCAAAAGGAAAAGGAAAATTTATAAAATTTGAGGATAATCTAACTAAAATAAGAAAATAAAATAGAAAGTTTATCTCTAAATTAGACAATTCTAAAGATAAATTTTCAAAATTTAGTGATTCTCTAAAAGGAAAAGATAATGTCTTTGAAGATACAAATCCAAAAATCTTGAATCAGAAAGAAAAGTAAAAAAGAGTGACTTTTACTCAAGATAAAAAATGAGATTTTCAAACATAAGTCTGAGATTAAAAGTCTAAAAAATATTTTGAATAAATTTAATAATGGAATAAAATAGTTTGAAAATTTGTATTGAAAAATAATACCGATCCTATTTATATTTGGATTAAGAATTAAATCAAATAGAAGTTCAGTCTATACTAAAATATTTTATTTTCTATATAAATCATCCTTCTAAACATTATGTTAGAGAGGTGGACATTAGAAGATGAAATTTTCACTAAAAAAATTCAAACTTTTAGACAACTTAAATCCTTT
This sequence comes from Viscum album, assembly GCA_963277665.1. Taxonomy (NCBI): domain Eukaryota; kingdom Viridiplantae; phylum Streptophyta; class Magnoliopsida; order Santalales; family Viscaceae; genus Viscum; species Viscum album. The sequence goes on along the minus strand of OY728143.1, from coordinate 1,661,730,402 downwards.
ATTTCATATAAACTTGTTACTTATGAACACAAGATATCTACTCAAGTATAAGTATAAAAAATTTTATTTTCTAATTATTCTAGACCTAAGGAGGTCTATCAATGGGGAAATTTATCCAAAAGATTAAAATGATGCACATTAGTAGCTGAATACCTGTTACTAATTTATTTTGGTATTTATTATTTAAATGTTTTAAAATCCATTAATTTAAAGTTTTCTTATTTTGTTTCATTTATTCCATTTATTTAGGTAGAATAATTTTTAATTACTTTTAAATAACTTGTAAATATGTTTTTAAATTTTCTAATAAATAAAAAATTTATATCAAAACATTTATTTAACTATATTTAAAATAATATGATCAATATGTTCATAAATTAAAGATAACTTCCAAAAAAATTTAGGCAAAACTTTTTATTCATCGTATTTTTAGGAAATGTTAAACAGTTACTGTATTTTCAAAATATGGGTTATCTACTAGTATTTCATTTTTATCTATATTTTTAAATATCTTTCTTTTACCTATATTTAATTTTTGAATTTAAAAATAATGGTTATGTAACTATTTATCTAAATTTATATTTCTTTACATTTAAATTTCAAAATTTTATTTAGTCACTTATTTTTTCAAAATTTTCTAAATGAATAAAAAATTTGAAAAATTAAATAAATCATTAAAAACATTTAAGACATAATGTGTTTTAGTGGGAATTGATATGATCTGTTAGATTAAACTAATCTATAGTCATCTTTCACTGCCCTGAAAATTTCTTTATAGAAAAGTGGACCCTAGAAGTATTTGGATGCATTCACTATGAACAGTATAAAAGCTCTTCATTTTTTAGAGAATTCCAGTCAACTTCATAAGTTATTTTTCCATAAAATATTTAAAATCATGGATTCTTATAAAGATCTTATGACTAAAATATATCATGAGAGAATGGTTGGTTGATTTTGATCTTTTAGAAAATCATGATTTCATGATAAAATATATTATTAATTTTCAATTCTATTTAAAACTAGCTTGAATTGTAGATAGGCATGAACTGCATTACCCACTTATGATAAGAAAATTTTATAGTTAAAAAAAGTTTATAATAGAAGAAGGTGTTAAAAAGGTTTCTTTATTTGTTTTTATTTGAAAATTTCCATGACACTGGTGAAGTTTTTAGAGCTATTCAAAGTTCCTTTCAAAGTAGTGTCTTTGTTTGACTATCATAAAATTTCTAAAGTTTTTGGTGAGTTAGTTAAATTAGATATCGAGATTTTTTTTTATAATTTAAGAAAAAGTTTACAAGGAAGGAAATCTAAATCCTAATGCAAGGATTTTCTTTTAATAGATTATATTATTCATTTTTACTTAAAAAGGATATAAAAATATAACCAAAATTCAGGATGTATATCTTTTGTATTTCCTAGTAAAATTTCAAAAATTTGAATTTTCCCATGTTCATATGCTCTTATATTAAAGCGATAAAAAATGGTTTAGTTAATATGAACGTCTTACCATATAGGAGGATATTGAATCGAGATTTGGTTAATCTGATCAAGGAAAATGATATTGAGAAAGAAGCACAACCTGAAAGGAAAAAGGAAAATACGATTAATAAAGAGACTCTATATAGAATGATATTAGTTTATGATTTCAAGGATAATAAAATTATCAATAAATCCTATTTAGTTTATTCTATATATTTTAAAATATTAGATGAAGAGAAAAAAATGAATTTTAGGAAGTTCAATTCCCTAAAAAGAGAAAGTCATCAGAAGTATCTTCTTTAGATAATGCTTCAAAAAATAATCCAAAAACTATTGAAAATATTTCTAATATGAAAGAGAATGAATATAAATATTTATAAGATGATTAGAGAAATAAATCTAGTCAATATTATAGGATTAATAAGTTTATTGTTAACCATAGTGGGTTTCTAAAGAATAAAGAATAATAATAAAAGGAGGAGGAGGGAAGAGATGCTGGAAAAACCATTTTAATTCTATACAAATATATATAAAAGGAAATCAGATTAAAAGTTAAAGATAATATGGATAAAGATAAGAAAAAGAATAAATATTCCTATAAGATGAAAAAAATATTAGATTTCATGATATGTTCTTTTAGGTGGTACAATCAAGGAACATTTTATTTCAAAATATTCTTTAAAAATGAAATTTGATTTTAAAGGAAATGGAAAAGGAGTTACCTCATAAGTATCAGATAAATATTCATCTCTCTATTCACCTCCAACGTTTATTATAAGTCCAATTATATATCCTACCAATGTTAATGTTCTCATTCTATCTAAATATAAACTATTAGTTGTTAATACTATTTAATTTCATCCTTTTGAAGTTCAAACTTTATAAGTTCAAGTTCAAGAATATATACCTAATTTTTTTTATGATAGTCATCTAAGTTGTAAAACCAATTGAGGAAGAATAAAAATAAAAATCAAATAAAGTAGAGGTAGATGACATGTATCCTCTTAAATTATCTATATCTATGTTTACTGCTATCACTTATTCACCATCAAATAATTTTTTTTTTAAAATTAGTTTTTAAAGATATATCCTAGTCAATTTCTTCATCTAGTTCTTTTGAAAGAACAATTGATTGAAGAAAAATTGTTCCTAAAATTTCCAAATAATCATATAGAATAAATGATCATCTAATCATTTGAAAAGAGAATAAGAAGAAAGAATGTTCATCTGAATCAATAGCCTCAATATAGCTAAATACTATGTTTATAAATTATATCCTATTTTCATTATGTGATAGAAAATTAACCACAAAATCTATTTAATATTTGATCTTAGTGAAATAATGGTAGTTCTCCAAAGAAATATGTTTCATGTGAAAAAACAAGTGAAAATTAATTTAGTATATTTATTTGAAAAATTGAAATAAGAGTTAAAGGAATAAAGAAATGAAACAAGAATTTGTAAACATAAATTGAAAATTTTCATATTTATTTAGTGCCTAAGTAAAAAATGTAAATTATATCAGAGAGAATACTATATCACTTCACCAAAACTATAATATATTTTATGATATATCAATAGTTTTTGATAACATTATGAAATATCCCCAAAGAAAAGTTGAAGGGATTTCTTCTTCAGTTAAAGGCTTGAAGGGTATTTCTGAAAATCATATTCAATAATTGGAATATTAGACTCAAACTTTGTTCAATCGGTTTCAAAAATAATAATCATAGGATTAGAAAATCCTTTCTTTAGAATAAAAACTTTTAGAGTATGACCAAAATTCAATGTTTTAAGAAATCTAAATTTCAGAAAAAGTTTTTGAGTTTAAAGATAAATTAAAAGGTAAGGAAGGTCACATATCTAAGCATCAAAATTATATTAAAAATATAAAGCACATAATTTAAAAATAAATTAAAAAGGATTTATTTTTAAATTTATGAATTCATTTAATATCAAAATATGCCTCAATTCTTTTTAATATAATTTTAATATTGATATACTCCCTAATATTTGATGAATGTTTTATAATGATTTTCATATAATATATTAATCAATGATAATAATATATTTAAAAAAAATTCTATTTCCCTGCCTGTATTAAAATAAAAAATTTTTTCAAAGAAAAAAATTCCTTCCATTATTTTTGAAAACCACAAGGGGGGGATAATGCATCTAAAAATTTACTAAAGTCTTTCACAGAGGGGGATAATGATTTTTTTTAAAAAGTCTTTCCTAAAGTCTCTTAAATAGGGGTATTTTATTCACTATGAGAATAATATTCAATAAATGGGGAGAAAGATAAAAAAAATATATTAAGAGGGGGAGATGAATGGGTAATAAATGAATCATTTTTAGATATTTTTAATTTTTCTGTAATTGTGTGTTTTTACAAAAGAGGGATATTATTGAGTCTTTGAGTTAACTTAACTTGTTTTGAAAATAATAAACACTTAATTTAAATAATTAATCTAACAAAAGTTTATTATTATATCTTTGAGGTTTTTTGTTACATAAAACCATTTAATAAAATTATGATAACTTAATGTTTAATGAAATACTGATGGAATTGATTTGTGAAAATCACACAATCTAAGGAATTTACTAATATTGAAAGTATACGGTTTATATTTGAAGCACTATATTGGTTCTAAAGCAACCTATCATTAGATATCAAAAGAAACCAAGTACATCTAACAATGAATAGTGATATTCTACTAATACAATTTCAAATGACCTTGAGATTTTTAGAATCTAACAATTTAAGTTTTTATTATAAACAAATATGAACCTAATGGATTATAAGTATAATAGATTCAAAATAAAACTCTTAGAGCCACAATTTCTTGAATTATTCAAATGCTTGTTGATGAATGTATTTTAAATTGTTTTTATTTATGATTATTTTTATAGAAGATTAAACTTGTGAGTATTTAATTGTAAAAGAATCCATCTTTTCTTGTTGCAATTGTTTCACTGAGCTACCAATTAATTAGTGGGACAAACTAAGCTATTTATTAAGTAGTGGAAGCACTAATCTCTTGGTTTTTATAGGCGAGGTAAAACCGAGCTTCTAGTTAAGCAGTTGTGTAAAAAGAGAAACCAATTACTATAGCAGGGGAGTTTCAAAATCTAGATAATAGAGGTCTTATAGGGTTAGGAAGATATATTATATATTATAACTTTATGAGGAGAATAAACTTTGATAGGTTTATAGTCAAGGATACCTCATATCAGGTCTGTAGATCTATTCTCACTTTGGTCTAAAAGTGAGGTTTATCATATCATTGTTTAGTTATTCATTTCTAAACACAATTTTTTTACTTCAGTTTTATATAATATTTTTTTGTTTCCATTTAATATGTGTTGAGTATTTCATCGCTACATTGTAATACAAATTATATTTTTTAATTATATTGTGTTTGTTTAGTATTTTAGTAATTTGAAATATACATATTTAATATTTTACTCTATTTATATTTCATGATTTTTCCAATAGTTCATAATACTGATAAATTTATTTTGGGAAAATCTAATTTTTATAATTTCTATACTTTTATCTCTTGATGAGGATGAAAACCTGTAGTTTATTTTAAACTACAACTCAACCACTCTTGTAGTATTCTTACTGTATTATCTAAAATTACGATCCTACATGAGGAACCTAATAGGTTAAGGGAAAAATATTAAAAACATGTTTTAATTGAGTGTTTGAGGTGTTTAAAAACCCTTTCTCTTATCCTATTTATTATTTTTTAGTTTTAGAGCCATTTTCCTTGGTGGTGACTTTACATTATTGAAAATGTTTGGGTATTTACAATATTTCCAATCCTTTTCACTTATAAAATGGGATCTACTCTCTTCACTTTCCATCACCCCAAAACCCCTTTAGTTCAGTCCAACATTTTACCAAAACTATTCTAAACAATAATATATACCATAATTAGGTTCTGGTATTATCAAAACACCATCCTTCAATGTTTTAACCCCCTTCGCAAAGAATATAGTCCAATAAGTGATATATAAATTCCAAACCACTCTTTCTATTTTTTCTTTTCCTTATGTGAATCTATTCTTTATCAAATTTATTTTCACTATATAAAAATTATAACATTAGAATACTCATTATACTTTTATGTAATTATAATGATGTTAAAAGATTTAACCACCCTTCCCTTTTTCCCTAAGAAAAGAGAAAATGACATTTCTGTGTGTGCGAACCACCTTCCACACAAAATGTCATATATTTTTTTCCTTAACCAAATTAAATGTATGATAATAATGTTGAATTTAATAAATAAGTATGATATTTATAACATATTTTAGATTCTAAAATTTTAAAACATATTATCCATTCTCCCCATTCTTTGGAAAGTGAAATCATCAACCATGCGTACATATAGACTACCGCCTCCATAAGACAATTGATATATATTTTTATTTTCATCACCACATTACATGGAGGTTCATGAGAATAGGTTTAATGGATAAATTTGATTTTATGATATAATTAAGTTTCAATTATGACAAATTTTAGAAACTAATAATTATACGATTAATAAATGATTATCATTAATTCAATCATTTTAAATAAGAGTACCGAGAGGAGAATATTTAATTCAATTTATGTAATATTTTTATATCCATTAATTTTTGTTTTAAATAATTTATAATTAGGATAAATCACACTAATAAACACTAAATTATATTATTATGCTATTTCTATGATGATATTGAAACTAAATCACCTTATAATTATCAATAATCATGGTATGTTCATGTCCGGGTTAGTTTAAAATCCCAATTGAACAATTATAGGAAATTATATCATGGATGATTATGAAAAATTAATAACTATTTTAATATTATATAAATATTTAAATAATTATTTTTTTGGTTCTGGAAAATATACATAGATATTTAATTTATTAATTAATAAAACACTCTTCGTAGGTTACAAATCACTGAAAAATGTTTGTTGTCGATTTCATTTTCTAGGATAAAGAAATAATTAATCATGAAAGAAAATTTAAACAACATAAATCATTTTAATTAATAAATTATAGCAACTTTAATAATTTTTAAGGATTATAATTCGGAGAAGAACAGATAACAACACAGATATTACGAAATGAGTTTAAAATAATTAAGATTACCCACACATAACATCGAAAATAGGTAATAACTAACAAATATAAATGTAAAGAATAATTATAAATAAATAGTATAAGATTTTATTTATATTAAAAAGGTTATAAAATAGGTTATTAATATATTTTTTCTTATTATATAGGATTTTAGAGTGCATTCAAGTAAGAGGGGAACAAGGTAAGTGGTTCTTTGTCTCTAATTTAATTTTTGGGGACATATTTCTTAATGTGAACCATGATACATTTAATATGGTGTGATTAATACCTAATTAATTTATTTTACCATATTCATTGGGTTTTAAGAGCCACATTTTGTACTTTTTTAAATTTCCATTGATTCAAAAGATACCCAAATTGAATTAGTTTTGATCAAAATGATATTCAAACCATATGGGTTTCGTAGCCAGTATTATTTTAAAATAAAGATTGTCTTTGAAAGATAGTTTATATATGAAATTTTAATTCTTTATAAAACCCCTCATAATTTAAATTGTATATTTATAGGTTTTTATATGCACCCTTGATATCTCATTTCCCCTTGACTCATGTTTTAGCTGAAGTGTTTCTTATAAGTGAAAAAAACCCCATCTCTTTTTCTTGGTCAGGAACCTAACTTTTTCCATATCCATATTCATTATATGACTTTAAAGTACCGTGATATATTTCAAAATAATTTATTAAGTTAATTTTATTCCACTTGATATTATTTTAAAAGTTGTAAATAAAATTTAACATTTTTTTATATAGGTCATTTTCATCAAAATGTGAAAAGGTTTTCTTTTTAACATTCATGTGTAAAAAATTAATTCCACCACCTATATAATTTTATACAACTATTTCTCACTATGTTTTTATGGCCTCAAAATAAATTATTTTTCTCATAGTTTTATAAAATATTTCAATTAAAATGTGTTCAATACTATTTATAATTTCTAAAGTTCTTTTTTCTAAAACTTCTAAAAAGATATTTTAATCTAAGTTATTATTCTTTGATACATATTATGCCTGATCAAGGACATTATTAAAATGATACCACCCACTTTATTTCTCCCTATGTATTACAAAATTTTATTTTATATTATTGAAATGATACATTACTACCTTTTTCTTTCCTAGTCATTGAAGATTTATAACCTAATTTTTCTTCCAATTCCTTCCCTATGTGAATACCCTATTTTTGATTCCTTTAATTTATGGGTGTTTAACTCAGTTCCATCCATATATTTATTAGGGAATTTTTTATATTAAACATTTACCCTTTATATATATGGTTCAAATTCCATATTATTTATAATCTTTATTGAATGGTATTTACCTATAATGTTACATAATGTCATTGGATACCACTTTATTTTCCATGGGTTTATCAAGTTATTATTATTAACGGAATTATTAATTATTTTCTAATTTGAATCTATATAAAACCCATTTTCTTTACATGAATTCTTTATAATGTGTTTAATGAAACCATTTTTATTTCCATGGGTTATTTATAATATAAAAGTGAATGATTTTTTATTTAAGAAGTTTTATGAAACCCATTTTATTTCCATGGGTTATTTATGATGTGATAATTGATTTATTTAAAGTTTAATTAATAAGTATGGATGATGAAAGGTGGGATCCTATATCACCCTCAAATGAATTGGCTAAAAGTTTAAATATCTTGAGATAAAGTATTTTCAAGCACATTTTAGTTGCTCAAAAGTGTAGAAACTAATGGCGGGGCTCATGAAATTAATATTCCCTATACTAATGTTAACTATAAATTTAAAATATGTTTTATAGTTTTAGGATTATTTTCATTACAATTTTAATATATCATGTCTCATTTTTATTGACTCATGATTCCATACTCTTTTTGATTCATGTTTTATACAACTAGTCCTCAAAGATACCTAACCTTTAATTATTGGGATTTTTTTGATTATTTATGAAATGTAAATTTTAAGTTATAGATATTTTTAAAATAAAGGCATTTTAATAAAGTCTTGTAATATGGTAGGTTACATGGTGTTAGGACCAAAATGGGCCTAGATATCCTGAGGGGGGGGGGGGGTGAATTGGGGTATGGATATTATTTTACAACTTATTCTTCCTGCCCCACTAGATCTTGATATCTTTGTTATAAGGGTCACATTGTTTACACATAAGTGTTTATGTAGACCATATTCATTTATTCTTTATCTAGTGATATTTCTTTGAATGCAATGTAGATAATAAAGCAATAGACACACATATTTTTACTTGGTTCACCCTTACTGGGATACGTTCAAGGAGAATACAACGACGATGTGCCAATGTACCAAATCCACTAAAATTGACTGACAATTTACAATGTTTGGGCTAGATCACTTATATTATTATGATCACCGCCTTTACAAAGTTTAGGGGTTAGATCACTAATTTCCCAAGGGTCACTCCCTATGTGTCTCTCTCTGGCTCACTGCCAGTGGAGAGGATCATCTTCTTTCTCTTCCTTTGCTCACTAGTAGGGAAATGATCCACTCACAGATTATGGAATTGTAGGTCCCTTAATTATCATAAATGAATGCATCCCCCTTTGTATGCAGATGCTATTTTGAAGTTTCACTTTCATTCATTAATGAATACAACTTTACTACAGGTGTACCAAACAATCTTCCAACTTTCGCACAACCCTAGATTGACCATAACACTTTTCAAAGCCTGGAGCACAAGTGTTACCAAAACACTTGGGATACAATACCTTATTTAAATAAAAACTTGGGTGACTCACACCCTTTTATGCCCAAACCAACATTGGTACACAACTATCAACTGGTGCACAACTTCTGAATATATTTATACTTGTGCGCCCAAACCACCACTTGCACGCCCAAACCTACTTCTGTGACTAGAGATCGAATTCTCTCTAAGTTTTGAGATTCATAAAAAATGAGGATGGGTATACCTCTATTTATAGGCATTTTGGGAACCTTGAGTGCCACATGAACGTCTCCTCGAGGTGCGCAAGTACAGCCGCCTAAGCCCCTGTCGCCCTAGTCACCTTGCGCGCCCAAACCAAAACTTGGGAGACCCTGTTTCCTTTTCCATATTTTGATGTTCTGATATTTAAAAATAGATGGAGCACAACTTTCCAAGCCTCCATGAAACTGGATAGAAAGTCCCTTTTCTAAAAACTCTATTCTCCATTTGTCGATTTTGAGGCCCAAAAATTTGGAAAACACTGGAAAACGACGCCCCCTTATATCTATTCTATTTATACCGCCTCAAGATCGTCCATTCCTTAGTCAAGGTTATTATGTTAATCATAGATTTTCAATAACTTCTTTTGAACTCAAAAACTCACCATTTAAACCCCCGTTTGTCAACAAATTGAACATCATGTTCTGCTTTGTCAACAAACACAACATGGAGGCCCAGTTTGTCAAAAAACACAATCACATCAAAAATGATTTAATGATACCTTGAGGGATTTTTTCACAAAAATATCCACCTTTTGGTTTTTTGAAAACTCTTCTCATACTAATTATCTTCACTTTGATACCTTAGTGAAGATCCTTCCATCATCCACCGTCATTCACCTATTTCAATTTAGATAGTGACAAAAGATTCACTCACCACATACTCTAATCCCACATGGGCAATGCTCGGCCTGAGAAACAAGATTATTATGAAATGTTCATCAATGAATCACTTAATTTATGACACCAAATGTTGATTCTATACTAATATCAATAAACTTATTTCATCACGAACCTCAGCTATCATGATTTCTAATCTTTGATCGATCACTTCAAGAATCTTCAGATTCAATACTCTCCTTCTTCATTTCTTGGGTTTTTGTGTTGTCCAAGCTAAGCTCTAGCTGAACACTTCGAACACCACATAATCTCATCATGGTGACCCCCCCTATCAGCTTCTTCACCTATCTTGATAAAATATCCCTATATTTTTGCACAACCTATCAAATTCTCACCGTGTATTTGAAAAAGACATTGTATCCATTCTTTATCCACAATTTATCCCCCTTTGAGTCACTCTTTCTCCTCCTTTGTCAACAAACCCAAAGATCACTCTTTTATGGTCTGCAACCGAGTAGAGAGAAAATATTGGCATAGTAAGGAAAACACACCATACCTCAGGGATAGAGGGACCCACATCCACACTTTTTTGAGTGCAGGGAGTTGAATGGACTCCCAGATCTAGTCGATGCCTCTCAAATGCATCCTTGGGTAAGGCCTTTGTCAGAATGACTGCAACCTGTAGCTCTGTAGGCACATACTCAAACTTCACTAGCCCTTTCTCCACCTTCTCCTTTATAAAATGATATGTTATCTCAATGTGATTTTTTCTTGAGTGATGGACAATATTTTTTCTAAGATTGAAGCACTTGAGTTATTGCACTGGATTCTGATCGGAGACTTCACTTCAAATCTCATATCATCAAGATGCTACTTCTTCTGCAATAACTATGTGCATTCTTGAGTGGTCGTAATATAATCATCTTCCACGGTGCTTAATTAAATGCAATATTTCCTTCTACTTAGCCAAAAAATACACAATCCACCAAGATAGAAATTACCTTATAACGTTGATTTCCTATCATCCTCTTAACCAGCCAAATCTACATTAGTATATCCAAATAACTCTAACTGAGTTTTATCATTATATATCAAGCCTAAATCCACTGTACCCTTGATATAATAAAGTATTATTTTCACTAAAAGAATGTGGATTTACTTGGGATTAATTTTATATCTCACTGCTTGGCATGTGGAGAATACAATGTCAGGCCTTGTCGCGGTCAAGTACAATAAACTTCTAATAATTTTCCTGTATTATGTGATATTAACTGCCTTGCCTTTATTATCTTTTGACAGTTTTATATGTGTAGAAACAAAAGTCTTTATTTCCTTGGAATTTACATCCCAAATCTCTTCAAAACCTCCTTGGCATATTTGTACTGAGAGATAAATGTGCCATTCTTTCCATGTGTTACTTATAAACCAAGGAAAAATTTCATCTCACCGATTATAGACATATCAAACTCATGTTTCATGAATTAGGAAAATAGTCTACACTGTTCTTCATCTGATCCTCCAAAAATTATATCATTAACGTATACCAAAACCATCATCCTTTGATTACTGTCATTGTTCACATATAAATTTTAATCAACTCCATCACATTGGAAACCAAGCATCCTCAAAAATTGATCTAGTCTTAAATACCATGCTCTTGGTGCTTACTTCAACCCATATAAATCCTTATTCAACGGACACACTTTGTTCTCATCTTCATGAATGATAAAACCATATATATTCTCAATATATACTTCTTCTTCCATAACCCCATTCAAAAATTATAACTTGACATCTATCTGGAATACTTTAAACTTCCATTACTCTACAATGGACAAGAATAACCTAATTTTTTCCAGCCTTTCTACAGGTGAAAATGTCTCATCAACATCTAAAATCTCTATTTGAAAGTATCCTTCACACACAAGTCATGCTTTGTTTCGAATCACTATGCCATCTTTATTCATCTTGTTACGATATACCCATTTAGTCCCGATGAAATTCTTATCTACTGGCCTCAAAATAATCTCCCATGTCTGATTCTTCTCAATCTAATCTAGATCTTAATTCATATCCTAAACCAAGTTTTCATATTCAGTTTCATCAAAAAAATATTTCAGATCTACCTGAGAAAATAAATGTTACTACTGTAGTGACTTCATTCTTCTTATCTGGATAGGCGCTGACTGATCACCAATGATATTTTTCCCATCAATTTCAGCTTGTCTCTTTGAATTCTATACATATATGAATTTTACTTCCTCCTACTAATCATCAATATCTTATTCTAAATTATCATCTACCTCTTATACTACCACTAATTCTCTTACCTCCTCATCAATTTCATCAGGAAGCTGCCCACTCTGTTGTGGATGATTCTGTTCAATTTCTACGACAGTGACTTCATTTCTCTCAACTAATTTTATCATATCCTTGTTGAAACACCATTGATATTCTATCATAGATTCTTGATATCATGAAAATAGTCATCTAATACCATAATGTTAGAAAAAAATAGATGATCATGAAATACACGAATGTTGCTGCTTCTCCCACAATATGTCTTCTCTCAATGGACAACTAAAAAGTGAAATGGGTCATCCAATTATTGATTTGATATCTCTTTCATCTTATTATGATATTTAATGATTACCCTATGTTATGAAAAACCTTCTATTGCTAGGGCCACTACTTAGACCCATAAACATTCTTCTTCTCCTACATCATTTCTTCACATGTGACTGCAGGTTTGAGAAACTTCGCCAGATCAATTACATCAATGAGATCTTCATTGGGTGAATTCACCTCTTAGAAATGAGCCATAAACAAAACCTATAATCCTACTGAGTTGGAACTTAGTGTGGAAAATAAGAGATAGAGTTAATAACACCATCACTATCCATTTTACACAATTACTTCCTTTCATATTCAATTCTAATAACTGATTTCAATCATTTGACATTTTGGAGGAAATCACTTCACCACTTTGCATCTCTTGATGACACTTCCCCTTGGATCGTATCTACCCTTGATCCTAAAACACTAGAACATCAGTTAATAGAATTTAAGCACATAGGTAGATGGGAATTTTTGGAATCTTCAAAAAGAGGATTGTGGTTGATCCCGATGGGTCAACCCTTTGATTATTTCTTGCAATGAATCACACTCTTTCCTTGATTGCTCTAACTATCTAGCCATATTAAAATATTCTAGCTATACGACCAAGAATTCATTACCCTCATTCTGAGTCTTCTTCTGATATTTGGATTCTGGATGTTTGGTCCTTTTCACGATCTTGAAATTAATCCAATTAGTATAGATTTATTTATTTGATTCTCCACTAATATTCCATTTCTCATGACTCTTTCTTTGAGAAGGAATCTTTCCACTAGTCATCGGCTCTTGATTCTTCCACCATTGGGTTGTTCTTTCTCTTGCCTTCACTTCTTAGTATGTGGAATGACATGTGAATTTTCCAAGACATTATTTATTCATATTTATTTTATCAAATTTTTGAGTCATGCCACATTTTTTTGTTAGGGTTGATTCTTCTACTGAGTTATCATTATTCTTAATTACAATGGGGGAATATACTCCCTTTCTCTTCCAAGAGTTTCCACATCCATTCCATGGAAGTTTTTGTGAGTGTAATAGAGGAGGTTATTTATACAACTTTAATTGATCTCCTTGTGATTCTATTGATATTGTAAACCTATTTTTCAACTTACCATGTTTTCTTCCAGTATAGGATTCTTCGTTGTAAACTGCCTGTGCTAGGGATCTCCTTCTGGATTCATTTTCATTTCCTAGATTTTTATTGCTGAAATGTCTTTCCAAATATCTATGATCAGAACATATGAAACATCTTCCATTAAAGTCATACCTCTTCTCATCAATTCTCAGCTGAGATGTTGATGAAACTTGAGTTCTTCTTATGAAATTGATCTCCTGAGATTACTGACACATAATCATGGTGTAACCCATTCTTCCACAATAGAATAAATTCATGGATACTTTCTTCTAAGAGACTATTCTTTCAGATTTCTCATGAAGCTTCTTATTATACTCATATTTAGAAAAATTTCTATCCTCAGAGCATGAAATGTATTCCTGAACCTCTAAAAAAAATCTTGATATATGACCATAAATCCCACATAAATGGAACATGATATCATTAATTCTTTTAAAATACCTTTTAGGTATGCCTTTAGAAACTATAGGCCTTTTTCTATTTCTGGAATTATTCATAGATCTCTTCCTACCATGCATGAGAGGGGATTCATCATATCCAATACCAAATTTTCCCAAATGGTATGGTATTTGAGATGAGAATATATTTTCTTGTTTCTCTTCATAAATAGAATATTTACTTTTTCATTTCATCATCACCTACTAAAGGATAATAAAATAGTAAGTTCAAGGAATCCTTCAATTTATACTTTCCTTTGGAATTAGATTTCTCCACTTCTTTCTTTGCTATTTCTATCTCTTCTCCAAATTGTTGAATCTTTTTGTTCCTTGATTCAAGTTGAGAATTATAATTTATCTTGATATCCTCACCCCTACTTATCTCATCTTCCAATTAAAGTTTGATCTTATCCACCATATCACTTTGATCCTTTATTTTCAATTTTTCTTGAGCATCAGAATCAAAGGAGCATGCATTATCTTATTGTAGCCTTTGATTCTTTTGAAATAGTTCAGACAGTTGTGCATCACGATCACCATTTTTGGATTTCAAATTCTGAATTTCATCTAACTTCTGATTCTTTCCCTTAACATGAACTTTGTGTTTTTCTCTCTTTGTAGTTATTTTTTGCAGTTCTTCAGCTTGAGAATCATTCTTATCCCTCAGATCAGTGGCCACATCAATAATCCTTTGATTTAATCCTCTTATATTGTTAACCTCAATTTCCAATGCTTGGATTCGAATATATTTAGATTTAATCTCTTTATACAACTTCTAATCTAATTCCTTTGTTTCATGAAAAAATTCCACTTTTTTCCTTATGGGAGTTTCTTCATCATCAGTAGTTCCAACATCACTTGGAATATTAGGTTCTTCTCTCATTCCTTCTACATCATTGAATGAGTAAGTATTTTCACTGTATGATTTATCCAAATCATTATTTTATTCATTACTTGATTCCTTTAATTGAATCACACTATTTCCATAGACACTTCCACTCAGAGTAATATCACCTGACTTCTACTTCTTCATTGAAGTTCTTCCCTTTACCATGGAACACAAAGATAATAAATGACTGAATTTTTAACTTTAATAATCAACTGAACAAAGTTAGAGAAAACAAAACTAATAAAATAAACCTTTTCTCTGATACCAATTGTTAGGACCAAAAGGGGCCTAGATACCCTTGGGGGGGGGGGGTGAATTAGGGTATAAATATTCTTTTCCAACTTATTCTTCCTGCCCCACTAGATATTGACATATTTTTTATAAGGGTCACTTTTTTTGTACATAAGCGCTTATATAGACCATATCCATTTCTTATTTATCTGATGATGATGTTTTGAATGCAATGTAGAGAAGAAAGCAGGTAGACCCAGAGATTTTTACTTGGTTCACCCTCATTGGGCTACGTCCAAGGAGAATACAATGACAATGTGCCGATGTACCAAATCCACTAAATATCACATCCAATTTACATTTTTTGAGATAGATCAATTATATGCCCAGGATCACTACCTTTACAAAGTTTAGGGTCAACTCATTTATTTCTCAAGGGTCACTCTTTATGTGTCTCTCTCTGGCTCACTACCGATGGAGAGGATCACCTTATTCCTCTTCCTTTACTCACATCTCTGGAAAGGATCCACTCACTATTTATAGACTTGTAGGTCTCTTAATTATCACAAATTAATGAATCTTCCTCTATATATATATTCTCTTTTGAATTTCCACTTTCATTAACTGATGAATACAACTTTACCATGGGTGTACTGGGAAATATTTCAACTTTCACACAAACCTAGAATGACCAAAACACTTCTACAAGCCTGGTGCACAAGTGTCACCAAACCACTCATGTGACACTCCCTTATTTAACTCAAAACTTGGGGTACTCACACCCTTTTACACCCAAACCAACATTGGCGGGCAACTATCAACTGGCATGCAACTTCTAAATATCTTTATACTTATGCTCCCAAACAACCACTTGCACACCCAAACATACTTGCGTGACTAGAGATTGAATTCTATCAAAGTTTTGAGCTTCTTTAAAAAATGAGGAGGGAAATCCCTCTATTTATAGGCATTTTGGTCACCCTGAGCGCCACACATAATTCTCCTCCCGGTGCGCAAGTCCAGCCGCCTGAGCCTCTGTCGACCTAGTCACCTTGCACGCCCAAACCAAAACTTGGGCGACCATATTTCATTTTCCATATTTTGATGTTATGATATTTAAAAATAGATGGCGCACTACTTTACAATCCTCCAAGAAATTGGTGCACAAGTCCCTTTGACAAAAAAACTTTTCTCTATTTGTCTATTTTGAGGCCCAAAAATTTGGCAAACACTGGAAAATGGCGCCACCTTATATCTGTTCTCTTTTTACCACCACCAGATCATCCATTATTTTATCAAGGTTCATTTTTCAATCATTTATTTTCAACAACATCTTTTGAACTTGACACCATGTAAACCTTTTTTTGTCAAAAAAACTAAACATCATGGTCTGCTTTGTCAAGAAACACAACATGGAGGCCCGATTTTTCAACAAACACAATCACCTAAAAAATTCTTCAATGATACCTTGAGGGATTTTTCCCCAACACAAGGTTTTTTCTTAGGATACATTCCATGTAACTTATTCTACCCAAGTCTGTGAAAAGTGCCTAGGTATTGGGCATGTATTTCATTTACAAACCTTAATGAGGTACATAGTGTGTACATGAGTAATATTCCATGTGACCTCGATGTTTCTCAGATGGGATTCACATGAGTGTTGTAATAAATACATGTTACATTTTTGACTATGTGTTTTACACCATAAAAATGTGTGGACTACATGATTTTTAGTCTAGAATAACATGTACCAACTAGGAATGATCAAGACATGGTGGGAATTAATAAAATACATATGTATTTAATATATAAAAACCCATATTTACCACAATTTATACTGGTGAAGTGTAAATGGGTACATGACATGTACCAAAGAGCTATATGTTGTGTAGTATTGTGTTATCTTGATGGAACTATCAACAACTCTTGGTCAAATATGAAATTTTTCATCATATGTTTTTAATATCTTCTTAGTCATATGAAGGTGAATAAACTCATATTATAAAATCTTTGATTAAATAACAAATAAAAATAGAAATGAAAAGTAACAAAAATAATATATCATATATCCATAATTAGTATTTAATTATAAATTAATATGTGATTGCTTTGATACTACTTGTTGGTTTCAGGGCACAATGGAAGTGGTTGGGGGTAACACTCAATAATGTAAATTTGTAAATTTTTTCATATTTCTCCTTAAAATGAGATGAATAAGATCCCCAAAATCCATGATACTATATTATTAGATATAATTTATAATTAATTCATATAGATAAAAATTACCTCAATTCATAATTCTTTCTTCGTTTTCAAATTAGTTGAATACTTCACTCCATAATATCATTGTGTTATAGGATTTAAGAGAAGAATACCTCAAACAGTGATCCACATATACTTCAAAAACCTCCAAATGTCACTGTATAAATCCCTGAGTGCTATCATGGAAGATTAAAATTCCTTTATCATTCACTTCTAATCTCTAAAAAAATCAATTTGACGTGGAATGATTCTTCTTATTCTCTCTAAAGTTGAGAGGGTGTAAGAGGACAATCACTCTATATTCAAGAGAGTGTTCTAGGGTAATATCTCTCTAGGGATTGAGAGTATTCTCACTAGAATTCATTTTGTAAATCATAGGCAACATATCAATTAAAACCAAGAGAATGATATAATCGGGTATTTATAGATCTAGGTTAGGGTTGGTAAATGCACTAGGCCCTTGACCAATAACATAATCTCAAGAGAACCTCATGTATAAATAATGATAATAATATATTATTATTTACTTGATATGAGCTAAACTCATGGATAAAATAAATATTATTTCTTAAATAATAAAATTAATAATTATTTAAATGATATTTACTATATAATTTTCCACTAAACCCTTAACTTTATTTGGATTTTCTCCTTGATATTCATTGAACTTTGAATATTTACTATTTATTTAAATAAATAAATATCACTTCATTACTAAATGATAAGTAAATAAATATTATATTTATAATAATACAAAATAAATATTTATTAAGTATTCAACTCACATATATTCTTTTGAATAACCAGTGACTGAATATTTGCAATCAACAAAAAATGAATATATATTATTCCTCAACTGAAAGGCATGAAGGCCTTATATTTTTATTTATTTTTGGATAATTCCCATTTTAACTGGGTTGAGAGTGAAGCCTTACCTAACCCATTGGCCTAGGGACACAAGGCCTATTACATGACTCAAAGTCCTAGAGGCATAAGGCCTAATATATGACCAAAAGGCCCAAAGACCCGACTACATAGAAACTAACCCTCCCCAGTATCTGCTTCATTGTAAGAGGATAACTACCCACCTCAAATGGATGATCATCTAGAATTACCCCATGGAGATCTATATGGTGCCTCATACCGATGGTGATTTCCAAACCCTCATGTTATTCCAATCTGAATTGCTCTGATATAGTGGCTGTTACTTTCTCTAATTCCTCTTCTAGGGCCTGTTCTTGTGTGGTTCGTCCTGATTGATCATGTGGCCTGAAATCCCATGTCCCATAGACCTAAGGTGGTCTGGAGGTCTTATATTCTGAAGGCTAATGGTGTCCCATAATCCCAATATGGTGTCTCAAAGGCCCAAATCAAATGAATAGTTTTCGATGTTATAGTACCACTATAATACCTACTACAGTACTATTACAATACTACTATAGTACCCAAAAATATCCTCAACTGGGATTTGATCCTGGGTTTTATGTAGTATTATGGGGTGTGTTAACCACTATAATACCACCCTAACTACTAAATATCATTCCTCAGATTAGAAAATAATATTCTATTCTAATGTTAAATTCATTTATAATTTTACTAAGGTTCTAGATACACTTAGTGTATGATCCTATAATCCATTTACTTAGTAGAACTTGGAAGAACCTACTAAATTTTATGGTTATAATCTAAAAACACACCAAGGAAGACATTGAGAAAGGATTTATTATCATAATAAAAAAACCACACATGAACATAAACTATGAAATATAACCCCTCTATCTTGATATCTCTAATCAAGTAGGCTACATACTGGTATTATCAACCTATGTTCTCAATGTCTCTATATTTGAATTTCTCTAAATAAACTTATTAATATAACTTCATTTACATAAAATAAACAATGTAGTTCAATTATCATCAAAGGGATCAATATATCAAATTCCATTAAAAAATAGAAGGAAAAAAATCATTCTTTGACTTAATCATTAATGCAATATCAATTGTGACACATCCGACAT
Source organism: Viscum album (assembly GCA_963277665.1). Classification (NCBI taxonomy): domain Eukaryota; kingdom Viridiplantae; phylum Streptophyta; class Magnoliopsida; order Santalales; family Viscaceae; genus Viscum; species Viscum album. Next base: position 1,661,710,619 of record OY728143.1, on the reverse strand, counting down.
ATCCTACCTCACTAAGAGCATACGTCATCTAAATTTTAATCAATAAATTAAAGTACATGAATCATGTCATGAAATAATAATAATATTAAAGTATAAGTACCATTACACACATCCTCATATAGGTGGATCCAATGAAACATATAAAATGTGGATTTTCTACTAGTGGATTATATTCTCATAACCTCTTTTCTTGGAGATTACCTAGGTAGAACTTCAGGAGAATAATTATAAATGTCTTATGAGACTCTCACCCTTGATAAAATATATCAATTTTTTTTTCATATAATGATATCATTAGGAAATATAACATGTATTTAAGAAAACTATCATAGAAATACAAGGTTCTCATCATAATGTGAAATTACTTTGATCCTTCAATGTGAAAAGTACCATTATGTAATTATCACATTCATTGTCATGTTTAAGAAAGATAAAGACATGATAATAAATTTATTACTATTCAAAATACTTAATATACATATAATCATAAAGTACAAGGTGGTTGGTTCTATGGAACAAATCAATTACAAAGGATGGGAATGGTAATCATAAATAAAGGAACAACATCCTATCTTGTATAAATGATTTCTCAAAATCTATTCCAAAGAAAATTAAAAAAGATAAAATAGAGGATATAGAGATACCAAATATGGTGATTAAATAATTAATGGGAAAGAATCAAAGTTCAACATTGATAAAGAAGGGTTTGTGAGATTTGGGATATGATTATGCACAACATCATAGTCTGAGATAAAGAAAGAGTTACTAGATAATGCTCATAGATAAACAATCTCTATCCACCCTAGGATCACAAAGAAGTATATATTTCTACAAGAACACTTTTGGTTATACAATATGAATAAGAAGATCAAGGAATATATATAAAATAACTTGATATTCCCACAAATTAATGCATAAATATAAAATTCTAAAGGGATGATGCTACCATTACCCACACTTATATAGAAATGAGAGAGCATAACATGAATTTTTTTACTATTCTTCAAAATTAATCCAAAGAAAATAATTCCATATGGGTTTAAGTGGATCATATTATAAATAATTACCACATAATCATCATTTGAGAGTACTTCTCAATTGACCAACATACAAGGATATACCTTAGAGAAGTTGAGAGGCTATATAGAACACTATTATTGATTATATCCGATCATGATTTGTAGTTCAAATCAAAGTTATGGGAAAGTTTTCAACATGCCTTGAACATAGAGTTGAACTTTAATAAAAACTATCACTCAAATATTGATTTATAATTTGAACAAACTATCCATACACATTAGGATATGATCAGAGCTTGCACTATGTATTTTAAAAAAGTCCAAGATCAAAATCATCATTTGATTTAGTTCTCATACAGTAATAACTTCCACTTAAGCATTCAGATGGATCCTTATGAAAAACTCTACAAGATGAAATTTAGAACTCTAACATGTTGGTATGAAGTTAGATAATGTAATCTATTGAGGAATGAACTCATTAAAGTAATAGTAGAGAATGTAAAATCTATTCAAAAATACAGTAGAGTAGTACATAGTCAAAATAAGAGATTTGTTGATAATCATCAACAAGACACAAAGTTAAGGTTGGAGATAAAGTGTTAATTAACATATCTCTATGGAATAGGTTCATAAGGTATGGGAAGAAGGGAAAGATAAGTAGAAGATACATAATCCCCTTAGAGATTCTTAATAATATCGGATCCATAGTATATTGAATATCCCTCCCACCAAACCCATCGCAAGTGTGTGATGTGTTATACATATCCTTTTTGAATAAGTACATATTATATCACTCACATATACTAAATCTAGAGGTTTTATAATTTTTGCATGATCTCTTTTATGAGAAGTTGTTGGTGAAGATCTTAGACTGTAGAGAAAAAGTTCTACAAAACAAGATAACTCACCTTGTCAAATTACTTTGGAGAAACCATATGCATGAAGAGGCAACATGAGAACCTAAGCATTGAAACAAAATTACTCTTATATATTTTCAACTTAATGTTTTAAATAAAATTTCATGGATGAAATTTTTAAGGGGGAGAATGTAATGACCCAGAATTTTATAAATGGATTTTTTCTTCTAAATAAGTTTCATATTTATTTATGTAATATAGTATAAAATAAAGTCACCATATAATTAAAAACAACAAAACTTTATTATTTTAATTTATAAAATTTAATTTATATGATAAATATACCCAATAGAGTTGAAACCAATACATTGCAAACAAATGAAAAAAATAAAATAAATAGTGTAGGAAACATTAGATCACCATTGTCTCCTAGAATAATCACACCCATGAACAAAACTATAAAAAAGGAACAAAACATTAGTAATGTAATTTAAATTTTTAAAAATGAAGAATATAATATTGATATTAATATAATTGAAAAATTAATTAAGTAAATATACAGTATTTATAGAAATTTGTAAACTTATATAACTATTAGAATAATAATATGACTATTAAGGATCAAAACCTAACCATTAGAATCGTGACGTAACCGATGGAATAGTAACATAATATATTGGGTATCTTATAAATAAAAAATAAAATAAATTTATATTATAATATAATTAAATAAAATTGTTAAAAATGATAAAATAAATACTTGACATAAAGAAATCGTAACTGTGTTTTTGGAAAACATATATGTTTTATTTTTGTTAAAACACATTTTATAAAAAATTTAAAGATTTTAAATAAAATTTTATTTTTATAGATTTTTTTAAATAGTTATTTTTATATAAATAATAAAATAATTTTATGCACTCATAAGTAATTTTTCTAAGGGTCAATATTTGATCATGCCATAAAATTGGCATTTTTCAAATAAATAAAGATTTTACTTAAAAATTAAATTTATCATATTTATAAAATTATTTTAGTTAAATGAAATCCAATTTTCATAATCATCATATCAAAATTTTCTTAAGGTTATTTTTTGGTATTTTTCTGAAAAATTTGAATTTTTGGTGAATATTAAAATATGATAAAATAAAGGTATTTTACATTATTTGTTAAATACATGATAAATTATAAATAAGTTGATGTAATAAACCATTATCCCATCGACACATTTACTAATTACTATTTATATTCACAAGCATAGTCATTATTAATATTCTAGAGAAAAACTAATAAACTAATGAATATTATTTTAAAAAACACCCCTCTCATCCCCTTATAAATATCACCCTTCAAAACCTCACCTATCCACACATATTAAGGTTATTAGCTCATCCAAACACTACCCAAATACATCCAAAAAACTCATAGGTATTTATGATAGGTTATGGTCTCATCAAAAGACCACCCTTTGACCGCATAATCTATTTATCAAGGGAGTCATCCAGAGGAGTAGGGTAAGAACCCATAATCTCACATTTTGATTTCTATTACTTTTCTTCTTAATATACCTCCTAAAAATATATTTCATCCATACTAATATAATTGAAATTAGTATGATAAATATATTGAAATATTATTATATTAATGGAATAACCATTATCTATCTTCCTCTTATTTATTATAAAATGAAAACATTTCCCATATTATGGTTCATCCACCATCTCCATGGATAAAATATTTAATTTTCAGCACTACAATAATAGATGATTATAAGCATAAATATTATATAAAAACATTTATGTTCACCATGGTTAAAAAATAACCCAAATGAACTATCAATTAAAAGATAAAATTTATACTCTATAAACCATTATTATTTTTCAATACTATTTAATATAGAAAAACCTTAAAATTTATATGAAGAAATTGACTTTATACCACTACACTTATGGATTTATGAACTCATTTTACAAGAACTTACTCTATTGTCATTAAACTGACGTGACTATAGAAACATGAAACGAACACACTTGGGATGTTGAGAATAAATGTAATTTACTAATAAAATGATCATAATCATACATAAAATAGTAATAATAAATCAAATATACATGAAAAAGTTTTTAAAGAAAGTATTAAATTAAATTAATTTGATTATTCAAGTAGTCAGACACACACAACAAGTAAGTGAGGACTCGAGTTAAGGGAACTTCCAAACCACCCTATTATTTTAGGTTATTCTATATCACTCTCTACCTCAATTTGTATCTATATTATTATAAATTTTATTATTTATTCTTTATATATTTCTCTTACATATATAACTAGTATATTTTTACTTTCCTTTTTTGGGGTTATACATTTTTTTCAAGTTCACTTCAGAGTATTTAAAAAAACACGTTTAAAGAGAAGTTTCCTATTCATTATTACTTTTTCAAGTGTCAATATATTAAAAAAACTCATCTTCTATTATTTTAAAAAACAACAACTAGTTTATGAAAAACAATTTTGGTTCATTTTTTATTTTAAGGAAAACACCACTTTATTTCCTTATTCAAGGGTTATTTTCTCAATTCTAAAAACATCATTTAAGGGGTTTATTAACACACCTAATTATTCACCCCTTTATTAGGATGTTTTTTCAATTAAGATATATCATCATGAAATATATTTCCTTATTCAAATATTAATGCCTCAAAACCATTAATCCATTATTTTCTTAGAAATAATTATTATATATCTTTTGGTTATGCTTTAAAATAATATTATGCAACCCATTTCCTTATCATGAGATTTTCTTATGAATATGATTCATTAATTATTTACTTGTATGAAACACATATAATGTATATATTATGGTGTTATGGGTGGTCTTATAATTATACATCTTCCCAAATAATTGTGTAATGTTTTTATCTAATGTGATACCATGTATTGTGCATGGGAAATAATCATAGAACACCATGTTATGTTGTATTAACACCAGGACTTGATTTATGCATATGATATCATGTTTTATATTATTTCCAATTTTTTATAATTACATTATATTATGATTTAATATTCTCTATTCCTCAATTTTTTTATATTTTATTTATGATTCCCCTATTTTATTATACTATATTATGTCTCTTGATTCATATGTTACACTTTATGATCATGCTTATTACCTTAATGGGATTATTTCCCACCCGTTTTTTATGTATGTTCCTAGGGTATCCTATGTAGTATTATAAGTTCAAATGGATTTAGGATCACATTATGGAGATTAAAATAAACTAGTACCCAACTCTTTCATTTTTATGACATGATCATTTAATTATAATTTTCCATACACTTACTCAAAAAATTGTGGTGATGATCTATGAAATCTATGTCACTTGTTTGGAGTTAGAGGAAATTGGAAGAAGAAATTCAATGGGATACTCATGACACATGGAAATGGAGTTAAGGGTGGTAGTGACATGTGTATTTTGAATCATTATATATAATTATATATGTACATTTATTTTCATAGGTGTATTTAAATTAAATGAATACTTGCATAAATTATGCATATAGGTTTATATGATTTCAAACAATGTATTCATACTATATGCATAATACTATATGGAATTTTTTAATGTAGAAGAGAAATAGAATGAATACTAAACTACTAGAATAATTAATGCACAATATATAATGTATGAATATATTGGTGATATAGTGGTGAATGATGAATTGAAATGATTAAGTAATAGTTTATTAAAATATAAAAATTGGTAAACTTGAAAAGATGTATTGATTTATTTAGACATGTTTTATTATTATTAATGAATCTTAAAAAATTTAAATGAGTATATAGAAGTAATATTAATCTTCTATTTTCATCTTAAAACTCGAGCATGATCAATGAAAGACTTAATTATTAAAGGATTTAGTAACCACCTCAAAACTTTGATAGAAACAAAGCCATTAAAATCACACTACACTCATGGAATCAATAATTTTTTCTAAAAACTTTCAAAGATTTAAAATGAATAAATTTTTTATTTTGTACCACTTACTAAGCATTAATTTTATTATTACTTGAAAATATATGTGTTTCCACTCACAAAACATTAATTTTACGCTTGCATGAAAATATGTGTTTTCACTCACTAAAAATTATAAATGTAGTGATCCATGGAATGGAATTATCAAAACTGAACTTGAATCCATCATTCGTGAGTATAATAAATTTTGGCATAATGATACATCATTAGTGTTTTATTCTTGGATGTAGCATAGTATGAGTGAACCATGTAATGTTGGTTGGATTTGTTGAAATAAGAAGATGAAAGATTTCATAATCCAAGGATGGTGTTTGGGGAGTATGATCATCTACTGAGTTATTTTTTAAATGATGGAATAATTTTGATGAATGAGACTTCACCCTAGGCATACTATAGTGTCTTATATTTTAGTAATAAAAAATAATCTATTAAGATAGAAACAATTAAATTCACATAACCGACACAAGGATTTTTGGAAGATGAAATGATATAAATAAGTTATGGAGAATGTGAAATAATAATTTGGTCATTGGGCGTGGTGGATGAAATTTGTGATGCCAAAGGATGAACTAATAAATAATTTTTTTTAAAAAATGGTGCAGAAGTATCTATGGAGTTATTAAAACCATTAAAAAATAACAATATATGAAGATAAATAAATGAAAGAGTTTACTAAAATTTTATTGTCATTCTGCATTAATATATATTTTGTAATATCCACAGATGTAGAACCATCTCTGTTGTCGTCTCCACTAAATTCGATGTTGACTTCCTAACCTGTATTAAATCTTTATTGATTGAATTTATATTCTAAATGTATCTACAAATAATATGTTAAGAATAATGTGATAGAAAGTTCACAAACAAAAATAATATAAATGCATAATTCATATCCACCAAACGATTACATGATTAAATGTATTTTCAATTTAAAAGTATTTGCATTAAACTTTTATTTCAGTATATCATACATGGTTATATAATATGATTATAGTGTGTGAAAACATGACTAAAACGTTGATTTCTGTCTTTGAATGTTTAGTGAAGAGCACCATGAAGAGTCAAAGAAGAATGATGAAGAAGTGACAGAGGAAATATTGAGAATAATTCCAAACCATCATGAGTTATTGATGAGATTAAAGGGTTTTCATCATGAAAACAATACACATGACCCTGAAAAGGAGGCTTGGGATAATCTAGTTATCCAAAAAAGTCATCTATAAAGAAATCTTCAAGGGGAGAGTATGTTGAAACCAAACCATATTTCAATGTCGAAACTATGCATAGTGGGGGTGAAATAAATGCACTTAGGCCTTTCTAAGTTCTTTCTTGGATTGTATAGATTTTTCGGAAGTGATGTTTTGTGTGAGAAATATAAATTCTACCATTTCCTCAGCACATTCCAAAGTACACAGACTATAATCATATTATCTACTTTAGGGACTGCAATTATAGTACTTTAGTTGAACCAAATGAGTATTGAAAGTACTATAATTCCAGTAAAATTGATTTATATAATATGATAATAGTATGACCATTTGAAAGTACTAAAAATCAATATTTGATGGAATTTTGTAAGTGAAGAAGATGTAATAGTACCCCAAGAACTGGATAATTACATTAAATTGGATTTTGAACAACTTTCATTGCAGTATACCAGTTATGTATTCATATTCTTTTGTTTAATTATTTCAGAAATTAATTTATATAATATCACATGGTTTCAAAAATATAAGTATTCATATTATATGCATACTAATAAACATATAATATTACATTGTTTAAACATCCCTTTTATCATATTATATATAGACTAAAAATCATATTATATACATACCATAAAAAACACTAATAATCATATTATATTGGACTAGAGTCATAAGATATTAAATGTGAAGGTATGCATATAAATAAAATGTGTTACCAATATAAAATTGAAACAGGTAAGAAATTAAATAGTTTATACCATTTGGTCTGAAGATGACATTTTTTTAGTACTTGAGACAGATTTTTGGGAAGTTTCATTAGAAGGAACAACCTATAAGATAATTAAATTTATAGTTAATCACCAAAAATAAATGTATGTGTTATGTAAAATGGGTTTTATTGACTTATTCTTTTCTTTTGAAGAGTTCTCAAAATCAAAGATTTGTTATGCATTATTTTCAATGCAGATAACCTTGAAAGGATTCTCTTTTTTTTGAATTTAACATATTACTATAGAATATGAAAAATAAATAAGCTTCAAACCTGCATATTTGGAAGATGTATTTTGAGAAATGGATAATATCCTTTGTAATCCCACTTATATATCACTTTTGTAATTGAAAGACATATTCATCATCATTGAAATATATGATAGGGGGTTGGATGAAAATTTATAATTATGTGATATCATATATTAGATTTTATTCAAAATCAAAAAAAAAATTGATGAATTTTAAATTCAAAATCAAATTAATTAAAAGAATATTTTATCAATCTCAAAGATAGTTTTAAAAATATTCTAAGAATAAATAGAAGTAATTTTCACACATAATAAGATCATTACCATACATGATGAAGGAAACTTATCAGTACCTAAAAAAGGAAATGATATTAAAGATGAGATGTATGTAATTACCTTATGATTCAATGCTACACACACATCCTTGTAGATAAATTAATGTAAGGAAAATAACTGGGAAGTCTCACCTCAGTTAAAAAAAATTGTTTTATACTCATCTTATTGATTATGGAGTTTGTTTCATTGTGTAAAGATTGAATGAGAAGAAAGATTAGAAGAAGAAAAAAATGAGTTTTTATGGGGAAAATGAATTAAAAACAAGGATATCCTCAAGACCAAATTAAAATTATTCGTTACTAAGATATATAGATAAAAAAAATTATTATCAAGTAAAATGAAAAAAATAATGATGTAACACTTTAAGTTCATATCACAAAAGAAAAAATTTACATTAATTTAATAAATAATATGTAGTGGATGATATGGTTCTTATCTCTAGGAGAATGTTGTGGTGAGTAAATAATCGATTCATTACCCCAGCAGGTTATTATATTGATTTTGTGATATGAACATAAAGTTTTCATTTGATAGAAACAATACAAGTTCACTTCTCTCACTAGGTTAGTATACTGATTCTATAGGTTAGTATAGCGATTTTGTAATTAGTTCATGTTAACTTCTAAACAGTTCTATTTTTATCAATGAGAGGGAGTTAATTTTATAGAAACAGTACATGTTCACTTCTCTCAGTAGGTTAGTATACTAATTCTGTAGGTTAGTATACTTATTCTGTAATTAGTTCATGTTCACTTATAAATAGTATAGTTTCTGAAGTGAACATGTACATGTTCACTAGTATAATTTAAAGTGTTCATTTGATAGAAATAGTACATGAACACTTCTCTTAGTAGGTTAGTATACTAATTTTGTAAGGCAGTATACTAATTTTATAATCAGTTCATGTTCACTTCTAAATAGTACTATTTCTGAAGTGAACATGTACTATTTTCAAAGTGAAAATTTACTAACCTATTGAGGTAATGCCATGATTATAATTGAACATGTACTATTTATATCAATGAGAGGGTACATGGAGGATAATAATTCACAAAAAAATATGATTAAATACATTTGAGATAAGTGAACATGTACTGTTTCATTTGGGCAGTATAGTATAAATAGAATGTTTTGGTGTGTAAATAATTTTCACACATAATAAGATCTACACCCTATATACTAGAGGAAACTTACCATTACCTATCAAAATGAAATAATGTTGATGATAATATGCAAGGTGTAAGAAATTATATTATCCAATATGGTATCATAAACACCTGAGGAGGAAATTCTTTTATCCAAACCAGCATCTTTCCTTTCCACTCTATCTCCTATAACCAGACATAAAATAGTTTTTCATGTATATAAAATGGAAATTAATCACCAATAACTATATTGGAAACCCCCTTTGAAATAAATAAACATCCCCTGTGGTAAAATAGAGCCCTCCATGAGTATACCTCTATGCCACAATGTTTTCACTGTTCCATAACTGACTTTGAACTATCTAGTGCCATCAATGTTTTCCTGGTATTCCCCTTGAGCCTAAGTAACATTGGTTTCCTCTTCTTCTACCTTCTTCCTCCCAAGACATTATAAATTCTTTCAGGATAGGGATTTCCCTTTCCTTATTCTTTGGGAGAATCTTTGTGCATTATGTGGTACCTCATATAGACACCCAATGATTTCCTATAAGGAAAACTCTAGTTGCCTAAATTTCAGGCATACTTGGGCCTCTTATTCTGATCTCATCCCATTTCTATAGTCCTGGTTTTGATAAAATCAAATGAAACTCAACAATAATACATGGGAGAGAGAGCATGAGTTGACTAAATTTTTTTGAAAACAAGGTTATAAATTGGTTTAAGGAAATGTATTAAATAATGATGAACTATTTTATTTGTAATTAATAATGGAGAATAATATTTCAAATTATAACATACAAAGATTCTAGAAATGGGCATGTCTTTGATGATTCATGAAGACTCTAAGGTAACCATTGATAGGATCACTGGTCCGCACATAGTCCCTTCTTTCAAAGAGAATGGAATTCTCAGTGTTAGTTAGTTTGGGTTAGAGGGTGACAATCTTGTCTCCAAATACCCCACTTGGTCATGGGAATATAGAGAGCCTAGTAAGAGGAATCCCTACTCACCTCCTGATATTTTTTTTAATTATCAGAATTGTTCCTTGTCTATGAAGAGCTTCATCTATTCAAGAAGAATATGAAGAAGAAAGTAGTTAATTTCTTCTTGATAATGAAGATGATTATGGTTGCCTAGATACCCATGGAAAACCAAAATAAAAGGATACAAACTATGATTAGGATAACTTTCTTCGGATGGATTCCTTAGAAATCAGAAAAAATAGTTCCTTCCATCCGACCTCTTCTTACTTTGGAGGTAAGGAGGAAGATATCCGGACGTGATAGAGTACACTGAACCTGATAATCTTGTCGAAATAGATTTTGCAACACTGTAGTTTACATATCTAGTGGCCCAAGAAACTAATGATTAAAATATAATGTGGAATCGCACTTATGATGTTAGCATTACATATTATAAATATTATAAAACTACCCATGTGTGGATAAATGTATATGATGAGTCAAGGATAATTCTTGGACCATATAATGTACGTGAAGATGTCCTATATTGCATATTTCTAGTCCTTGACCATGATTCTTCAATGAAATGCTCATATGAAATAGCCCTGTTTATGAATAACGAACTGAGGGGGACAATTATGATGAAGAAAATGTTAATTTTTTTGTACCTAACTTCTTTGATGATCAATTGATTGAGCTGGTTTCCTAACCTTGTAGCTAGGGAAGGGTTGACCGCTATGTACTCTTTCATATATTTCTCATCCAGTGTTCAAAAGCCAATGGAATCCATCATTAATAAAGTCGCGTGTCATAAAAAGAGAAAAGGATTTATAGGTTAGGTTCTTTAAGGATCCTGAATCTATAACAAGGTAAGAGATTGAAAATAATGATTTCAGGATTTGAAAAACTGTAGGATTTTTGGGGAATGGATGAAAGTAGATTGAGATTTATGGAGGGAGACAAGATTTCATGAATCATTTAACACATAACTAGAGATTGTTGATACGAATTTAATGAAACCCTACCTTTTATGATAAATTAGATACATATTATGGGAGACACGACTCTTGAATAAACGATATAGGATAGTCTAAACATTGATTGAAGGAGAAGGATGTGAAGTTTCATACTGAGGAAGAGGTAGAGTTGCGGGTGGAGAAGGCAGAGGCAGAGTAGAAGGTAGACAAGGCCAGTGTAGAGTTTCAAGTGGATTAGGTGTGTATGGAGTTGTAGGTGGGGAAGACAAACATGGAGGAGGAGAGGAGTATGTGGAGGTGATGATGATGAGGAGGTGGAGGTGGTGAGGCAGAGGTAGATTTAAAGTATAAGGGTTTAGATGAGAATGGTTTAGAAGTGACAAAAAGGCGGAGAGGTGGAGAGGTGGGGGAGTGTAGGAAGATGGAGGAGATGAACACAGAGGATATGAACGCGTTGTCAAAGGAGGATTCGTTGGAGGAGGTGGAATATGTGAAGATAGAGAAGATGAGGAATCAAGTTTTTGAGGGAATTGGGAAGTGCACAGATGAGGGAACATCACCCAAATCTGTATGGAGATGACACATGGATGAAATTTCACACCCTATAGTATAGAAAATTATTATGTTTTATTTTATCTTTAACATAGTGTTTATGCATCAAATCTCCCAAAGACACTAGGTCTCTTGCTTTATAGGTTTTGTTTTATGGATTTTTATATTAAGAATCATGTAATAATATGTGTATTAGAGTTGGGTTTCTATATTGAAAAAATATTTTTAGTTATTCTTCTTCTTGTTAGATTTATCATAATATTTTTGGAAATTTATAATTTACATATTATGGTATAGATAAGTTGAAAATAACTAAGTTTTTCATGTTGAAAGTTGAGTAATAGGACTTAGAAATGGGATAAAACAAGACTTTCAACCAAATTATCCATAAATTTACAAGAATTTTGAATGGAATGAGAACACTTGGTGAAAAGTTAGACAAATATTTCATGGTTAAAATAATTTTTAGAACACTATTAAAGAAGTGGAACACCAATAATTTAACCATTTATGAAAGAAAGAACTTCAATGAGTACACACTTGATGAAATTTTCAGTTCACTTTTGAAATAAAAATTAGATTTAAAGAACATATCTAGAGAAGGGATAACTAAAAATAAAGGTGTGGCATTCAAATAAGTAAATGTTGTTTCATCCGACTCATATAATAATGAAATGCAGGTATGTGAAAAAATGAAGTATATAAACTTGTGAAAGGAGTCTATAATGACATTAAAATAGATAATGGTTTCAAAATATGATTTATAAGATATTATAAAAGATTTTATCTAAAATATAATAATAAATTTAGTTCTAGAAAACTAATTTTGGAGAAGGGGTAGTTTAAAAACTATTTTATGATAAGAAATGTAGTTCCAATTATAACTTTAATATGTCTAATACCACCTGTTATGAGTGTATAAAGAAATGGTACACCAAAAATAATTGTCCCAGAGTAAATAAGGAAAGTAAGGACAAAAATTTCAAGAAGAAAGAGAAAATATCATTGACTATAAGATAGAGAAACATTGAATATTATGATTCAAGTAAAGAATCTAAATTTTAAAAGGAATATTTTAACTTTTTCTTCATGGAAAATATGAAAGAGTTTAGTGATTATTGTTTCAATTATGAATTTGATTATAATTTTGAATTTGATTATGATAAACCTAGTATTGATGAATTTAATGAAAATACATAAAAGTTGTATTGAGATATTATTATAAATTTTTAGTCATATAAGCAACTTAAGGTAATTAATAAAAAACTTATTGAGGAAAGCGTGTTTATTTATGAAGAGAACGGGAAGCTAAATATTACCAGTTTCAGTATAAATTAAATGGTTTGAGATGTTTTGGAGTCCATTTAAAAATATAATTAAAATATTAATAAAGGGATTGAAATTTTGAAGGAAATCCTGAAAAATTTTGTTCAAGGGACAACGAGTTATAATAATATGATATCAATTAAAAAGATAAAAAATAGTGTTGTTTATGATATAAAAATACCTAAGAATATATGATCTTATTTGAAAAAATAATTAAAAGAAGTATGCATACTTCCATTTTTTTTATAAACATTATGTAAGGTTATTATTCTAGTGAATTTCCCCTTAGTCATCCACAATATTTTAGAAACACTAAATCATATATCTATAAATCTCTTTATTATAGTATTACAATTAATACTTGTTTGAAATTTTCATGGGTATCAAATAATAGAGTAACTAATCATATTAGACCCAATATTACGTGGGTACCAAAATTAAATACTATTTGATCTTTTTTAGGAAATATGTCTTAGATGCCTCAGAAAATATGTAGGGTACATAGAGAGTAGATACTCTAGGAATATGAAAAGAGACATAAAAAAATTCATTTATTATAATAGATGTGATGGAGTAACTTTCACTTTTATAGATAATTCCAAAGGCATGGTAAAAAGTTTTGGTGGGGTTGTTATATCAAATTCTAATATTATTAGTAAAGTCCTATATGTTGATGGATTATAGTATAAATTGATTAGTATATCTAAATTATGTGATGATGACATGAATATTAAACTTTATAATGATACAGTATTTTCTATTAAATATGATTTTTTATTGTTTTATGTTAGCAGTAAGAAATATATTTATGTTATTGACACTGTTGAGATAATAGTGCAATATATAAAGTGTTTAAATACTGAATAAATACATATTATCCTATGATATAAGAGTATTGGGATTGTAAAATTTTTAATTCTTTATAATCTTTCCAAATATAAAAGAGTAGTGTAATTTCCATATTTTAAGGTGGACAAGTATCATGTTTGTGATTCGTGTAGGAAGGGAAAACTTCAGAAGGAGTCATTTAGGATGATCAAGAAAGTGAACACCATTAAGAAACTCCATCTAGTTTATCTAGATTGGTTATGAATTATTTAGAAAAATATATTTCGAGTGAAAAATTATGCATTTATTATTATATAAAACTATAGTATATATGTATGGGTGTAATTTTTGGCTCACACGAGTGAAAATTTTATCTATGTTTTCAGCTTACTATAATTTAGTTTATAATGAGAAAGGATATATGATTATCTCCATTAGAAATGATTGAAGGGGTGAATTTAGAAACCTAGAGTTTGAGAAGTTCTATGAAAATTATTATTATTCTCATAAATTTTTAGATCATAGGATTGTATAACAAAATAGAGTAGTGGAGAGTAAGAACCTGACACCTCAATAAATGGAAATGATTATACTAAGTGAAATGTGTTACCTAGATATTTTTTGGAAATGACTATTCATAAAACTTTTTATACTCAAAATTGAATTTTTATGAGACCTATTTTTAATAATAGTACCTATGAATTGTGGAAATGTAAAAAACAAAAGGATCCATATTTCAATGTTTTTGGATATAAAGTTTTTATTCTCAATACTAAGGATAGTTTAAATAAATTTGATGCTAAATATAAAGAAAGTTTTTTTCTGGGATATTCAAGCCTAAGAAAATCTTTTAAAGTTTATAATAAAAGTACCATTGTTGTAAAAGAATAATTCCATATCAAATTTGATGAAAAGGATTATATAGAGAATCCAAATTTAAAATATCAAACTGAAGTAGTATTTAGAGAATTTAATTTTGGAGATCCTCTATCTTTAGAAAATAATAGTCAAGTAGTAGATTAAAATATTGACGGGGATAATCAACCATATCTATACATGATCTATAAGACACATCTAGATCACTATTTTGAAAGAGTGATTTCTGATGTAGATTTAAGAATTCAAACTAGAAGTTTGGTATGGAATTTTTGTTCACACTCTAAAGAGATTAATCAATTTAAAATTAATAATGTTTGGTAATTGGTTGATCCAACCAAAGATCAATAAGTCATTGAATCCAAATAGATTTTCAAGAATAAACATGATAAATTTGTTTAGATTATGAGAAAAAATCTATATTAGTTACTTAAATTTATAGTCAATAGGAAGGAATTGATTAAGGTGATATTTTCACACTAATTTCAAGATTGGAATCCCTTCAAATTTTATTATCGTATGCCACACATGAAGGTTTAAAGATATATAAAATCGAAATGAAAATTTTATTTTAAAATGGATTTATCTTTGATAATATCTATATGGATTAAAACATGTAACTCAATATTGGTATAAGAGGCTATCATAGTTTCTTTTTAATAATGATTTAATTAAAGGTAATGTTTATCCAACTTTTTTTATTTATTTTTATTCCAAGAATATTATATTGGCTTAGATTTATATAAAATATATTATATTTTTATAGTGATTTTTTGTAATGAATTTTAAGATTTGATGACTAAAAAATTGGGTATGAGTCTAATGGGATAACTTAAGTTCTTTTTATTATTTTAGAGTTTTTAATTATAAGAATTATTTTTTAATCAAATAAAATAGAACAAGAAATTTGTGAAGAGTTTCTGTCTTGATTCTTGTAAAATCATGAATAAAACTATGATTAATTCAAATATAATGGACGAATATTATATCATTAAAGTAGTTGATCATAAAACATTTAGAGGTATTATTGGAAGTTTGTTATATTTAAAAAATAGTAGACATAGTTTGATGTACAATGTTTTCATGTGTGTAAGATTTCAGGCTAGAAGTTAAAATGATTGTAGTAAAGAGAATCATTAAATGCATGAATTGTTTTTTGAAGCTAGGATTATTATATCAAGGGAATTATTCATTTTATTTGTTGAGTTATTTAGATTTTGAATTTAGTGATTATAATATTTATAGGAAGATCACTAGTGTTATGTGTAATTTTCTTGGTAATAGTTTGGTTTCATGGATTTTAAATTAGAAGCTTTTAGTAGCCTTATTTTTAAAAGAAGATGAGTATATCATAGTAGAAATATGTTGTACATAAACTCACTGGATTACATAAAATTTATTTGATTTTTGATATTCATTTTGAAATAATTTAAAATATTTTTTATAGTTATTTATCCATATAAATTTTAATAACCCTATCTAACATTCTTAAACAAAGCATTCTGAAGTGATGTATCAATTTTTCATAGATCATCTACAAAAAGGTGATATCAATTTAACTTTTATTCCTATCGAAGAAAAACTGAATGATATATTAAAGAGTTCATTAGGGTATTATCCATAATAAAAAAAAGAAGGCCTTCGGGCCATTCTGGATAATGATGGAATCATGAGGGAATTTATCAATGTTACTCAATATAGAACTAAATATAATCAGTTCAAAGAGTCTCATAGATAATTACAATTAAAATATTCTATTTTTTTTGAAAACTATTTCTTTTATAATCTAATTTTATATCCCACTCTCATATTTTCAATATTATATTCACTACTTTGACCCCTGATTATTATTATTTTGATAATTAAAAAAGAGGACAGATATTGATATTTGAATATGATATGTTCATAAAGGGGAGAATTATTTTAGAAGGAAAGATTTGTTTAAACCGTATCATTAGTTACTATTCATTAAATATCTTTATTTTAATTATTTTCATGTTTTTATAATTTATTAAATAACTTTTAACGTGTTTTATATGAATCCTTATTGATAATTGTATTTTATAGGGGGGTTTATATGAATTTTAGTATATCTTTCATTATTTATTCTATATTATTCTTATTTGGTATTTTTTTTGAATAATATAAGATATTAATTAAATTTAGTGTTTAATATGATCTAGATGTTTAGTTTAGGAGTTATTTTTTTATTGATTAACTATCATGACCATGTTTCTTATATTTCTTTTAGTTTTATGAACTTCTTGATATTGTATTTACTTTTTAAGATTACAAAAAATTGGGGAGATGTTTGGATTTTGTAATTTTCAAAGGGGGATAATGTTGAGTGGATCTTTACCACTTTTATTTATATGTTTTTATAATTAGGATTCATAGTCAATTTTTTATAATTAATATCCAAGAATAATTATTTATAATAATTATTTTTTTATTATTTGACCTTACTTATTTATTATTATTTTGGAATATATATTTTAGGTTTCAAATATTTTATGTTGTGAAACTATTCTAAGTACATAATATTATTAAAAGAGTAAACATTTTAAATTATTTATCTTTTAATTTCAATATTTTTAATCCCAAAAAAGTTTTATGTTAAGGTAAATTGTCACATTTTATGGTTTTAGTAACATTTTGAGCTAAATTGCAAAAATGAACTCATTTTGGATTTTAACTATTTCAATTTATTTATGTGTTTTGGACATAAAATTTTATATAATGATCAAAATTGAAATATTATTGTTTTTTAGGTTTCTATGTTTTTTTGGATTAATTTCATTCTTCTAGATCCAAATCTCAATCCATCATTTAAAGGAACATAATTAGCTCATAAATCAGGCCTCAAAATTTATGCACATATCTGGAGATTTTTTATATTGGGGCCATTTCTCATACCTAGAAGAACCAATGGATCTAAAATTAGATAAGGATATGTATAATATATAAATGAAAAGCATTCATTACTGGTTAAATTATTGATTCCTTATTTTTTAAATTCCATAAATTCATGTGCAATCGAAGATGGGAAATACAAAGAGTCTACATAGACATATTAATGTTCTAAAGTAAAAAATACATAACTCCTATATAAGGTGTCTAAAAAAGATTTTTTTTGAGATTTAATGAGGATAAAGTATAGTAAAAACTTTTTATAATGCAATAATTTAAAATTATTCTATTAAATGGGGATAACATGTGAATTATTTTGGAGGAAAATTATGGAGCCAAAAGTTCAACCCTTTTTCCAGTAAAAATGTATATCTACTTCCATTCAAGGGTTTGGAAACTTTTTCAGACAATTATTTTGTAGTTTTATATTTTGTTTAATTATTTAATAGTATTATACATTTATAATATATTTTACTCTTATTATTCCTCAGATTATCATTTTTTTATCTTTTGTGTTTCCACCCCATTTTGTTCTTCACTGTGAACTCTTATGCTCATGATCATGAGTAGATAACCCAAGGAAGTTCCTGGGGGAGTAATCTATTAATGAACCAAAGTATTTGAATATTCATGATTAATGTTTCTTACTTTATTAGAGTTAGTCCAAGGGGGATATTAGTGGGTAATTCACCTTTGTGTCTCCACTTTCCACCTAAGGTTTAACTTTCACTTCTGTAATATTTTCATTCGATCAAGGAGGTGGATGTTTTGTATCTCAATGATCACTGAGTCAACTATATATTAAAAAAATAGGTATAAGGTTATTTTCAAACATATTATATAGTGTGATAATCAAGTAAATTTGAAACTAATAATAATAGAATGAAGGTTCAATATGGGTGATTCTCTCGGGAATATATATTTTAGTTTTAACTTCATTACATTTAAATTCATGTGATTTCATTGCATTTGAATTTATAGTTTTAGTATTTAATTATCAACTCTAAAACCTATATTTATTATAGTTTTATTTCATTAAAAAAAATATAAAAAAATATAAAGTGAATTAGAATTTGTGAGTGATGGACCAAAACAACTCCTCAAGAGAACGACCAAGGTCATCCCTTATGCTGTACTTAGTTAAAATATTTCTAGAGTGTGTAAGAAAACATTTAATCAATTTGGAACCATTTTTGGGGAGAAAATTAGTCTTAACTCACCATTTTTATTCAATTTTTTATAAATAATTTTCTTTTCTTTCATAAAAAAATCAAAAAATAATTTTTTTTATCTTTGTTCATGTTTTATTCAAATTAAAATTATTATTCTAGGACTAAAAAATCTTGGATTTAAGAACTTAAAGAATAAATACAGTACCTGGAGACAAAAATGGAATGTATAATTAAATATGTACATTGGAGTAAAAAGAAACTAGAACCTCATCCAAAACCAGAACCAGAATGAATGGTGGAATATATAACACCAATAATTTTTATATCAAAGAATCTGAGGTGGTTTAGAAGGAGATACTAAAGGAATTAATAACATCAGACCACACTCAAATATTTCTCTATGAGGTCCCTAAAAAACACATTCAATATGATTCAATCAAGAGAGTTCAACATTTTTTAGAAAAATACTAGAATGAATTTGTTGAAGATAACTTGAAACTTGATTTTCCCATCCTTGATAATGAAAAAGTAGCACCTATCTACCTCTATATTACTTTAAAAGGTGATGATGAAGATTTTCTATTTATATAGAGTTATCAATGTTCCTTCCATAGGAGTTCAATTTCCAAGATGAATTAATTGAGAGGGAATATTTCTTTATTGATTCTTTATGTTTAAATATTATTCAAGATGCGTTTTTTTTCTAACTTCTATTTTTATAAAATTTTTGATACAACACAAACGGAGCAGGACTTGGATTTTAAAGAAGAGACCATAAAATTGGTAGTGGATGGAGAATAAGATAAGAGAAATCAAATGGGTATAAAACCACCTCACCTATAACAATTTTTATACCATGTGGAGTATGAAACAATGGATGTAAACAAAGATCACTACTATTTTCTTTCCCCTCCCACTATGGATCTCAAATTCTATCATTCGTCTTTATTTGGGGATAGGAATTTTATTATATTATTTGTGGTTATATATTATCTATGTCTAATCATGGACACTAGTAAAATTAAAATGTGGAGGTTTGTCTCAAAGAAACCACACCCACATTCTAAATGGGGATAATCCACTACAACTGCCTGGCTTAGGGAAATATAAACCTATCACCCACTTAGGGTTATAAACCAAGCATTATAAATTTTATTTTCCATTTATATTTTTTATTTTATTTATTTTAATTTTAAATTGGTATCATATATAAGCTTAACTCAAGGCTGTAACTAAAAAATAAATCAGGTTGTGTCTTTCGTTTTATTTAATTTATTTACTCTTAAATTAATATTCTGTATAAAAATCATTCTTGATATGATTTTAACTAAAAAGAGGGTAGTAAATGGAATAGGTGTAGGGGATATATTTTATCTTATTTTATAATTTTTTATGTGCTTCCATTTTATTTTTCATGTATTTTTCTAAATTTTTCATGTTTTCCTTTTTTCCTTTTTTTTTTGTTTTTTAAATATTATAGAGATGAATAGAATACTTTAGGAAATTAAAAATATCATAGCGTTTTTGGAACATTTATTTATTTTAATTTTTTAGGATTTAAATGATTTTTAAATGTATTTTATTTCATGATTTTCAATATTTTCATTTGATGAAGCTTGATTGATTATGAAACTCATGTTCACTAATGTTGTCTAAATTAAAAATCTTGCCCAACTCTAGATTTTTCAGAACATTTTTGACATCTGATTACATTTTTATTTTTCTTTGTAGTATCGAGACATGTTGTGTGATACATAAATTTCTTTCTTTCTCTTTATCAAATATGTTAGAGGTCATGGAATGTGTCTATTGTGATTGATGCACCACTTTGAAAGCCCATTTTACATCAAAATCTTAATTTGGAATACCTTTTAATCTTACCTTTATTAATACCATAGTATACATGAGATACCTTATTTGAAAAACACATTATAATCCATTTATCCATTTAAAACCGACTATAGAAGTTAAATGAATGATTATTATTGAACTCAAGTGTGGGGGAGGGAGAAGATGGGAATAGTTTATTTTCATATAGAATATATTTGAGATAAACTATAAAAAACTTGTTTCCATATTTACTATTACTTTGGTGGAAAAAATTTCATGATGTAAAGATTTATGTGTAGCCCAAATATAATTATATATATATTTTTTCCGATTGTTCACCAATACTTGAATATCAAAATCTACCTCTATTTTCCTTAAAAATATGATCCCAAAAAGAAATCCATATCTAAATTCAAACTGAAAAAATGCTACAAATGGGGAAAATAGGGATGAAATTTATCATTTAGGCTGAAATTACTTGTGTGAACTTCCCAATAAAATCAAGATGTGTTTTTAGGTGATTCAATTTTGATATAATTAATTATAACACCATTCTTGATCAAAAATATTTCATACATTTACTTCACATTAGAGCTTAACCCTCCTCATTCCGCCTCAGATGTTTTCACATTTTAAACCTACCAACCCCTAGCCACATATCAACCCATGAAAAATACATCATGATTGACACATTATTGACTCTGTGAAGTGGAGATACTATTAGGACACCAAGCCTGTGTAAATCACACATGTCCTTGAGAATGAGATAAAATCCATAAAAAATTCTCCATCGAAGAAAAAAATATTTTTCTGAGGCTGTAGGCATGACATGAACATGAGGATTAATATGAGATTTAAAGTATTTTTATTATTTTTGAGGATTTATGGAATTTGGATCCATGTAGGATACATGCTATTTTCTTTGACGTGTTAATTGATTTGTGCGGTCATTAATGCTTTGCGAGATTTGTTTTGACCTTAGTATATGATGATTTCCCAGGAGTGAAATGTTTATGTGTGGGGGAATTGATAGAGAAAATATTTTCAATTATTTTAATTTGAATTTAAATATTTCTAGTCCCACCAAAGTATTATTTTATCACATTTTATTATTTTAGTAACATTTTGAGATTAATTGTAAAAATAAACTCATTTTGGATTTTAATTATTTTAATTTATTTCAATATTTCAACCAGATTTTTTTTAAAATGATCCAAATTGAAAAATTATTATTTTTTAGGTTTCTATTTTTTCTTAGATTTGTTTCATTACTATGTATCCAAAGCTCAATCCATCATTTGAAGGCGGAAAATCTTCTCATAAGTCAGGCCTTGAAATCTATGCACATATTTGGTGATTTTTTATATTGGGACCATATCTCATAATTGGGAAAGCCGATAGAGCTGAAATTGGAAAAGGATATGTATAATATATAAATAAAAACTTTAATTAATGTTTCAACATGTTATTAATTATTTTTGAAGGGAATAAATGCACGATAAAATGAAGATGGGGAATGTGAAGAGTCTGCCTAGATAGATTAAATTTCAAAAGTAAAACATTCATAACTTCTAAATTCTATGACAAATAAGGAATTATTTTGAGGTTTCATGAGGATAAAGTATAGAAAAACATTTTAGAAGAAAAAAATTCCAAATCATTACATTAAATGGGACTAACACGTGAAAAATTTAAGAGGAAAACTCTAGATCCAAAATTTCACCCCTTTTTCCAATAAAAATGTATCTATTCTTTATTTGAGGGGGTTGAAAATTTTTGTTGGAAATTTATTTTCTATTTTTCTAGTTTATTTTATATTTTAATAATATCATAAAAATTTAATATATTTTACTCTTCTACTTCCACTCATTTTCATTTTTTTATATTTTGTGTTTCCTCTTCAGTTTCTTCTTCATGAAGAACTCTTTTGCTCATGATCATGTGTAGCTAAATTGAGGAAGTTCCTAGGGGATTTATTAGGTGATGAAACCATGTATTTGAAATTTCATGCTTAATTTTTCTTATTTTCTTATATTCAAGACATGGTGGAACTTAGTGGGCAAGGAACCTTTGTGTCTTCACTTTCCACCCATGGTTTAATATTCAATTTTGTAATATTTTCCCTCTATCAAGGAGGTGGATTTTCTGTCTCTAGGAGAATATTGAGTGCACTAAATATTAAAAAACATAGGTATAAGAGGATTTTCAACCATATGATCGAGTGAAATTATTAAGTAATTTTGGATCTAATAATAAGACAATGAAATTTCAATCTGGGTGATTTTCTTGGGAATGTCTCCTTTATTTCTAACACCATTCCATTTTCATTCATTGTGTTTGAATTGCATAAGTATTTATAGTTTTAGTATTTAATTATGAATTATTAAACCTATATAACTTTTATTTTTATTTCATAAATGATAAAAATATAAAAAAACAAGTTAAAATATGAATTATAAGTAGTGAGCGATTGACCAAAACAAATCCTCAAGAGAATAACCTATGTCAGCCCTTGTGATACACTTAGTTAAAATATTTTAAGTGTGTATGAAAATTATTAATCACTTATGAACGAAGAATAATTTGGAAATATATTATATACTATTCTTTATTACTGGAAAGTATATTATGATGATTTTTTCCAAGGAAATATATTATGTATGAAGTACTGAATCCTAAAAATTAAAATTTTCACTAATGGAATAATCTTATATGTGAAGGAAATATTTTATGTATTTAAGGAATATATTGTTTATTGAAGGAATAAAATATGTATTGGAAGTTAATAAAATTATAAACTCTTACATATTGAAGTTTTACCTTTACATACGAAACCATATTTAGAGATAATTGTTATGTATTAAAATTTTGAAAAAGAAGATAAATATTACATATTATAGTGAAGGTGTTTCAAAATTTAAGTTTAAAATGATTAAATATATACATAAGAATATTAATTCTAGAATAAGAACTATTTTAGAAGAGGAAAAGGATAAATATGTCACAACCCGTCCCAATGGGACCTGTACCGTGATTCCCTAAGGTTTACACCAATATGCCATGGGATGGAGACTAGCACTAAGTAGTCATATCACTAACATGAGAGGCCTTATCCTAAGTAACTACACACACACACACACACACACATCTCTAAGACCATAAAATTATGAAATGTAAAAACAACTAAACAACCATGCATTCATACATCTAAATACCAAAACTAGAATATGATAAAAAGTAAAGGAAAGTAAACATATACAAGTAAAATCCCACAAAAAAGAGTCCAAAAACAAGTCCAACATAAAAGTAATACTGGGGGATACTATCAAGATACCACAAGAACACATCTCAGTTTTTCTGATCTCATTAAGCACCATCTGGTCATGGTCTATCTAGGACTCTGTCAAAAGGCTGATCATTGGCACAAGAAATGACATATGTAGGAAAACCCTGTGCATGGGTGAGTATAACATTACATAATATGAAACCCGGAAAACATAAATCACACAATAAATAGAAACATTTAGCTCTACATAGGTATATGTATACAACACATATAATAAGAATATCTAGATATACACAACAAGACACATAGTCTAAAGGTAAGTCACAACCGTAATACTGGCCTAGAATTTAAGCTCTAAGATTCCACATAGCAATTGTCTGATAGAAAATACTCCATGAGTCTAATAGTACTGATGGTGTCTATATAATAGGAAATTCCTTTCAGTTCTTTCCATTATAAGTAAATGTTGAGATTCCAAAGAGAAATGACACACAGATGAGGATCACTCCCATGGCTATGGGGTATACCAAAAACTCAATCTGGATTAACCTACTAAGTAGAGGATTGGAGCCCGCATAGTGTTGTTCATGTTGTTACCAATAACTCCACCTATAGAATTAATATGAATAGAATATCTCACTATGATCCTTATAGGAGTATTCTAACAAGTTTATCCAAGATGTTCTGCTAAAGGGATCACTATCCTATGTGTAGGAGGAAATTCCATACTAAACCTCAGGGAATGGATATGTGGAATGAACCCTAAAAAACTTTTCCAAGATATAGAGGATGAGGGATAAAATCCAAAATTTAAGTATTACACAACATGTAGTAGAGTTATATGTCATTTACCTTCGACCATGAGTTCTACCCATGTAAATGACCCGTTTCCATGTCTGTGTAACATTACACGGTGTTCGGCTACCCATTTACTTCTTCCCATGTACTATTACACGAGTATTACCTTGTATGCCTGGAAAATCCATTTCTGTTTAGGATTACATGGTGTGAACATGACCATGTACTCTAGACCGTGTCCATGCACCCTCCGAGGTACACACCGAGCCACTAGGGAGAGGTCACATGCCATGTGCTAGTGTCACACGCCATGTGACAGGGACACATGCTGTGTGATCCTTAATTTTTTCTCAAAACCATATACACCACTAGGAGGGACCCACACTCCATGTAATCCCAGATTACATGCAGTATGGATTTGTTTTTTACAAAAATCTTGGTTCTTCCTTCTGTGCACACTCATGCAACCATTGCCTAGTATTTCATTGTACGCTGAAGAACATGAAATCGGGTATCCAAAACCATCTAATATTCCAATGATTCTATCATCACACCACCTTCATGTCATGCTAATACTTCATCTACATTATTGAATTTTTATTCCATGAAAATGGTGTGAAATGATTGATTTCTTAGGGTATATCAAACCACAGTCTAAACGATGAACACCCACAATGAATGACAAATTAGGGGAGAAAAGTACAAGAACAATCATGAGGAATATACCTCGTTCAATTTTTGTATCGACTTTGATTTGTTTCTATTATAATTATTAATTAAGTGATGACAATTTATTCACAAAGTGAATTATCCCAATAAAATCCCACAATAAATCCCATACCAAAAAATATTGATCTGCGGATCAATCTGTTGGTTGATAGAACCGTGTTCATCATAGAATTTAAGAATAAGGAAATAATCCAAAAACAGAAAATATTCTACCTCAGGATTGATCGATCACTGATGAAGAATGATACAATGTTGTGATTATTTGTGAGATCCCAAATTCTGTTTCCCACCGGTCACTAATATATAATCTGATTGTTTTTCATCTAAGAGAGATCCTCCAATGCTCTTTCAAATAGCTCTCCAATTGATCCATGATTATGCATATAACCTTATAATTTCATCATAACATTATATTTAAATACACTTCAGTCATTTCATAAGCTAAATAAAAATAAAATAAAATAAATAATTATTTTATTCATTTTATTACCTTAATGAATTTTCTACAAATGCCTTATACTGACCAAGGTTATGTCACACTTAGTGTCAACTCTACATTCTAAACTCAATGGTGCCCTCTGATTTATGATCCAGGCACCCATTTATAATTTATTCAATATTTCTAGAAAAACTGTGTGTATGTACTATTTAATATATTAAATATAATTCAAACATTTATTATAGGAACACAAAGCCTATAAATCACATGCCTTCTTAGTTCCTGGTCTCAAAAATATTCTATACAATATCAAAAGATAATATAGGAAAAATCCGAGTCATTAAATTCTCCCCACCTTGGGGATTTACATCCCAAAAATCCAAAACAAGGGAGACACAAAGAGATGTGGGTATTGCACACAAATCTGAGCCTCCCATGAAGGACCCCGGGACACCCTGAGAGGGGAGGGGTGAATCAGGGTGACCAATTTTTCTTTTAAAGTGATGGATCTTGTTCCCACGTTGGTAGGAACTTGTTGAACCTGTATGATGATTATGATTAGAAAACAAGCATTCACAAGCACAGAGAAGACACAACCCTTTTTACTTGGTTCACCACTAAGGACTATGTCCAAGGAGCATACGCCGTCAGGTTATCGGTCGTACCAAAAAACACTATGCTTCACTAGCTGTAGATTAAAAAAGTTCGGGTACAGTCACTCTGTCCCAGGCTCACTGCCTTTACAAAGGTTAAGGGATAGCTCACTGATTCCCTCGGGTCACTCCCGTTGACTCCCCCTGGATCACTGCCATTGGTGAAGTCTCACTCAGTTTATAGACATGAAGGTCTCTTCAATTGATAGTCATGGAGTTCATTGTCTCCTGTTCAGCATGAGACTTTGTTTGCATCAGAGTCCTGAGTTAATGCTCTGTTAAGATCCAAACTCCAACCACTGAAGAAAACCCCCTTTTTCCTTGTCCACAGGGCAAACAACCTTTGACAAAAAGCCTTCGCAAAGAACCCTACTTCGCGAGGCTCCCAAAATTGCAAAGCTCAAACAAGCCTTCGCGGAGCCCCTTCCATTTCGCAAAGCTCAATCGCGAAGCACTCTCGCGATGCTCCAGCCTTCGCAATGCTTGGCTATCGCGAAGCTCCTGCCTCTTCGCGAAGCTCACTGAGCCAACGCGGGGCGCGCATCTTTCGCGGAGCTAAAATATCCTCCGCGAAGCTCCTCGTTCGCGAAGCACTCTGCCTTCGCGAGAGACCTTTGCGAACCGAGAGCAAAGGAATTTCTATGAAATTATCTCTACTTCTCTCGAGGGGGTCTACCTGTATTTATAGGCAATTCCACCGACCCTCGTCCCTTCCGCGCAAAGTCAACGCCATGTCATCTCAAATTGCGAGGCTCCAAAGTTTCCGTCGTAATTCTGTCCAAATCGCGAAGCACCACAACAATTTTCCGTTCGCGGAGCTTGACGTAATCTTGAAGAATCACCGTCAACATACCTTCGCGTCTTCACCGCGAAGCTACCTCGCACGCCGCGACTCTCCCTCGCAAAGACCTTCACCACCGTGATGCTCTTCAACTCTGCCGTTCGCGAAGCTTTGACGTAATCGCGAAGACTCACCGCCTCCATTCTTATAGTCTTCGCGATTTCCAAACCATGCATCCTCTCTTCACGAAATTCAAGCCTTATCCATATTTAATTATTATCTTTAGGGAAATCCACTTTTCGCGATGCTCAACAACTTCCAAATTTTGGACCCCAAAAATTTGGCAAACACTGGGAAACGACGCCACCTTCAATACTGTTGTCTACTTGAACGGTATGATCTCTTTGCTGGTACACGATCCGAGATTCCATTGATGATTGACAAAAAACACAAACCACACTCCAAATCATGCATAGAAGACCATGGTTCCAACATCCCACTCACATGTGATCTCCGGAAGACTCCTGTGATTCTACTAGACATACACTAAAGAAATCACCCACCCATGAAGGATCCTCTCCTTCCGATACTTGATCTCTACCAAGCACTCAACAAAGGTATCTCCAAAATTGATTTCTAGATCACCCAAGCCGATAACGTGTGTTGGGTCATGCACGTACCTCCCCAGTTACAACACGTGGAAGACCTCGTGCACCCGATCTAACTACAGTGGTAGATCTACGTGGTATACCACCTTGATAACTATACATATTATCTGGAAGGGGTCAATGAATCACAAAGATATCTTTACACCTTGGCCAAATCTTTTTAATCCATATTGATTTGAAACTCATAAGAACACATAATCTCCCTCCTCAAATTCCAAAGGCTTCCTTCATCTATCCACATAAGTCTTTTGATGGATTTTTTTAGTCCTCATGCACTCATGGTTGATCTACACCTTCTCTATAGTTGATCACACCAACTTTAGGCCCATGAGTGCCGAATCTCCTGGGTCAGTCTAGAAAAGTGGTGACCTGCAAGGTTGCCCATACAAAGAATCTAAAGGTTCTATACTGAAAGTGGAATGGTAAGTGTTGTTGTATGAAAACTCCATTAGTTTTAGGTGATCCTACCAACTATTTACAAAGTCTAACATGCAAGATCGCATCATGTACTCCAAGATCTGAATGTTCTTCTCTGTTTGACCACCGATTTGGGGGTGAAATGCTATGATCAAGTGAAACTAAGTCCCAAAATCCTCCCATAATCCCTTCCATAGACAATATTTGAAGTAAGAATCATAGTTAGAAATGATCATTGAGGAAACTCTATGGAGTCAGACTATCTCCTACTCATAGAGGAATCCCATGATCTCTACTGAACTTTGCTCCCAAATGGCTAATAAGTGGGCTGACTTGGTGAGTTGGTCTATGGTCACCCATATAAAATCATTTCCACTATAAATACATGGTAATCCCATAATAAAGTTTATAGATATCCCATCCCACATCCACTCTGAAACCTCAAGGGGTTGATCTAAACCTATTGGAACTTTGTGCTCAGCCTACACTTACTGACAATTAAGGCACAAAGAGATAAAATATGTAAGTCCTTTCTTCACACCTAGCCAAAATATCTAACATCACAGGTCCTGGTACTTATTTTACACACCTGGATGTACCAACAAAGGATATATATGAAACTCAACTAGAACCTTCTCCTGTAATGCCAATGGTGTTTGAGTTGGTGTTCTGCGAACCAACTATTTATAATTTGATTACATGAATGTACACTTATTATATAGTGTTCATTGTTCTACATGACTATAATATAATAATGTCTTGGAATATTTGTTTCATTAATAAGGTCATAGAATATCCCCGCTATGACGAGAAAATTGAAATTCTATAACAATATTCTTAAATAAAGTTCTACAATTGGATGACATACTATGCTAGGACACATAGTATACAGACTGTCAAGTGCGAGTACTCGTAATAAGATGAGACTCTATCTCATGGAGTTCACACTTGGTAATCTCCAAGATGAGAGATTATGAGAACATACCCACCAGTAGTAATTCCACATTTCTTGGTGTCATCGGACATTGCTATCTATGAGCATTTGTAATGGTCCTTAGAATGGAATATTATCATTAACTCATGTCATGACTCACGCATTTAGATTTACTGACAAAAACTGTCACAAAGACAGTTGGTAGGAAGTAGGGTACATTGGGTGTGTCACGAATGACATGTTGTTAATTTATAAGTTAAGGAAGGATTTGTACCTTCTATATTAATGGATGTAGATATCTCAAGACCTTTGATTGAAAAAGATATGTCTCCCAAATACCATGGCCATGGTTTCATGACGAGTTTATTTCTGGAAGTCAAAGAATGACGAATCAAGCATATAAGTTTATGACACTACCATGAAACCTGCATGATGATATATTGAGACAAAGGGATTAAATTACATGGTAATAATTCGTATGAGGTGACACGTTAATGCAGTGTTAACTTCATTCTCTAGGGTGCCTTGACCCGTTGCCAGATAGTAAACTTTGACTTTAGGCAAGCCCGCCTAATTCCAACGAGAAAGAGGCCTAGAGGGTCACACACTAAGTGTATCCAAGTATCTCAAGTAGAATAAAGATTATTCCCATATGTGGTTTAATAATTATTCAAGGAAGCCTAAATCATTTTAATGTTGGAGGAAGAATAAAATGAAAACAAGATATACACACCGTGTACATTGAATGTACATACCATGTAGTTTTCATTTTGGAAAGGAAATGAAAAACAAGTACACGCCGTGTAGTTTTTCTAGTAGGGATTTTGAGGAAATAATATCATTTTATTAAATGATATTTATTATAATCAACGTGGGTGCATGTCAATGAATTAATGATTTGACATGGGGGTTTTCAATAAGAGTTAATGAAATAAATAAAATGTGTAATGCGTTTACTTATTATCATAACTCTATAACCTCAAACCTAATTATAAATATCCTCAAAACCCAAACAATTTTTCTTAATTGTTGTGAACAACAATTCTGTAGAATTCTCTCAAAGATGAAAGAAATCCTTCCTCCAAGAATTCTCTCAAGACTGAGAGAGATCCTCCCCCATCAGATCAAGGTGATCTAAGGGGGACATTGCAAGAAAAGGCTTATCCATGATAGAACATGAATATTCCTTTGGCGACGTCCAGAGATACATGGTGCATGTGTGGATCACTGCTAGAGGAAGTATACACTTGACTTCTACAACGCAATGACAGATCACATCGGAACGTGATCAAAAATATCAATGAAGAAAGAACGCTATAAAAGAAACTTCTTGTCAATTAATTAAATTAATTATAATCAACCTGTGATGATCCTCCTTTGTGGTTCCAAGACTATTCTTATTCTTTGTCTATTTCTGGGATTTTATCCATGGAGTCTGGTATTTATCATCATATTGATCCCAAATTGATCATTTCTATTGACAAAAAATCAAGTGGGAACATCCACCCATGATCTTCCGCTGCACCCGAGACCTTCAAGTGGTATCAGAGGGTTCACACCATTGATTATAGTTATTTAATTTTCATTGATAATTTACGCATTTATATTTGATTCCATTCAAGATAAATCGTTCTATAAAACTGAATGAACGAGATCTGTTCTTCCTCCTTAGTTTCTCGATTCACATCACAGAAATGACCTTTTAATTTAAATTTTGTTTAAAATAAAAATGAGGAACTCATCTAGAGGATCTGCTCATTCTATTTGTACAACACAATAATACAGGGCGTGTAGTGAAATCTACACACTGTGTACTTATGTTCAAGGAACCGGTACTGGTCTGCCAAAATCACGCAGTGTGAATTGAGCATACCTAAGTTTTTTAATACACCGTGTTGACCAGAACTGAATGGCACGTGGAAACCGGAATACAGAATGGGTATATTGAATCAACATGCCGTGTAGTCCGATCCGACCCAGGTGAAACTGTGTACAAGGAGAAGTTGTGTAATCACGTACACGAGATTTCCAGGATAGTAACCACATAACAAGGAAGTACATGTCGTGTTATATTAATCTACACATCGTGTACTCCAAAATTTACAAAGTACAGAAAACACACAAAATCCCCTGACGTGTACTTTGGGTAAAGGGTGAAAACAAATACACGCCGTGTAATATAGCCTACACGCTGTGTACTTTCCAGAAATGGAATTTCACTAGGTTTCCTCCAAAGTACAAAGACCTGTACAAGGAATATGGATGAGAGGAATCTAAAGTAAATTTAGAAAGGAATTTAAGATAAATAATTGATTAATTGTAAGATCATAATTAATTGAATTCAAGCACGAATTATCTTGAATAAAAGAACGATTAAAAGAATTAGAATACTAAATATGTGTAAATGTAATTTCATGCTATGGATGATCATGATCTAGACTAAAGACACTTTTTTTGTGTATGGTTTCATTTAAATTTATTTAATTTAAATTCTTTGTCCCTCAAGCCTTCTTTCAATAAAATGTAAGGCCTGCGTGCCCATGGTTTCTTTGATGTAAACTCCATGTAATGGAGGATCTCCCAAGCTAGAGGAGATGGTTCAAAATCTGATGCTGAGGTGAAACCAACCCAAGAAGATACAAAGGTGGACATGTGGGAGCTGAAAAACATAAACTATCGGGTTCAAGGTGTTTTTTCCTATGTGAGGGTTAGCTTATCAAAACCGCTAGATAATCTAACCAATAGAATATCATGATCATGCCATCTTATTTTATTTCAGTCTGATTTCATGGTTTATTTATTATGTATGTGTTGTCGTGATCACATAGTTAATGAAATAAACAAGAATGCAAAGATGGAATAAAATAAAAACCGGATTATGCGTAAACATTATCAGAACATGGTTAGTCACTTAATCAAGTATCACTTAATATTAACAAGCATGTGATAATGCAAAACTACTCATAAAGGATTGAAATCCCTCAAATACCATATTAAGTCAGACCAAGCCTTCCATTACTTGATTAAGGGCAAGACTCAATAAATCTATGTGTTTGACCGACCCTTACTGGGACACTTACTTGTATAAAGGAAGCTCTTATGAAAGTTTCAGGTTGACTTAAAAATTTTACATCAAGAGGAGTAACCCTTTCTAGACTTGTTGTAAAATGGAGGGAAGTGTTGATGAAATCCAAGTTAGGATTTTAGGATTGGGGAGTCCACTCATCAGATCAAGGAACTGTAAGCTCATAGTTGGAAAAGACCTGCCTACCTAAATACCTTTAAATAGCTTGACCAACCCTTTTTGGGGTTATGCAAAGGGGAATATTGATCATTTCCACTAGAATGTCATAGCAACTAGGCATTCCAAGTTCAATGGTGGGGGCTGTTAGGATATGATAAAATAGTGGGAGAATTAATAAAATCATTTATTAATTTTCATAAAATGTAATCAAAAGGCACTGATAAATCTGCTCTTTTAATTTTTAGAATCAATATGACAAACCCATCAACCAAATTTTCTCTACGATCAATTCTAGATAAAGATTATATCCTCACCGACAGTAACTTTCAGGAATGGTTTAGGTGCCTTTGGGTTATCCTATGCCATGAACGAAAGTTTTACATGCTAGGGTCCTCACTTCCTGATTCGCCTTCCCAAGGGGAGAATGATGAAGATTTATTGGTCTATGATCAACATTTCAATGATGCACTTGACGCTCAATGTTTGATGTTGTCATCAATGTCTAGTGAGCTCATGATGTCTCATGAAGACATGGATGCCTATAGCATGCTCGAGCACCTCCGTGGTCTATACCAGGAGAGAGTGAGACAAAAAAGGTTTGAGATCTCTAAGGATTTATTTCAGAGAAAACTTGGAGAGGGTGCCCCAGCTGGGCCTCATGTAGTCAATCTCATTAGCTACATTGAGTGCTTAGATGATCTAGGGTTTAAACTCCCCGAAGAACTGGGTACCGATCTCATTATTGCATCACTCCCCTAGAGATTCTCTAATTTTTTTTTATAAATTTAAACATGAACAACACTGAGAAGTCTCTATCTGGTCTTCTTATCCTCATTCACCAAGTGGAAAATGATATAAAGAGTGAAAATCCTTCTGTCCTTATGGTAAATAAAAGGAAAGGGAAGGAAAAGAGCTTTAATCCCAAAGATTCTTCAAGGCCTTCCAAGAAAAGGAAGATCAAAGGGGAGGAAAGAGAACATGAGGATATTTGTTTCTCATGTGACAAGAAGAGACACTAGAAGAAAAACTGCACCCATCCAAGTAAGTAAGGGGAATATTCAGGTGTGTTTGTTATCAAATTAAATCTATCTATTTATACCAATTGGGTATTAGATACTGCTTGTGGTGCTCACATCTATATCCAAATACAGGAACCAAGTAGATTTAGAAAGATTGACCGAGGTGAGGTGGATCTGCGAGCAGCCAACAGAGCCAGACTCGCTACTGTAGTTGTCAGATAATACCACCTCACATTGCCTACTGGGATGGTCTTGGTGTTAAAAGGATGTTATTTTGTACCCTCTGTAACAAAAAATATTATTTCAGTATCCATATTAGATACTGATGGATTCATCTTCAAGTTTGGAAATGATTGTTGCTACTTTTATAAAGATAGCATTTGTTTTGGTAGGGTACATTTATATAACGACCTTTATGTGTTAGACTACACAAACCAAGTAATGGAAATCGATGAAAAAGTTAATTCACATGACTCATACCACACCCAACTTTGACATCACCGACTAGGTTATGTAAATGAGAAATGTTTGACAAAATTACATCCAGATGGTTATTTATATTC
Organism: Viscum album; assembly: GCA_963277665.1. Taxonomy (NCBI): domain Eukaryota; kingdom Viridiplantae; phylum Streptophyta; class Magnoliopsida; order Santalales; family Viscaceae; genus Viscum; species Viscum album. The sequence goes on along the minus strand of OY728143.1, from coordinate 1,661,676,037 downwards.
TTTCGAACTAAAACCACTTGGTGTATGTCATGCATGTCTACAAGTCAAAATGACCAAAGCCCCATTTAGTGGGAAAGGGGAAAGGGCTAAATAGCATATAGAATTAGTTCACACAGATGTGTGTGGACCATTTCCAGTTGAAGTAAGGGGTGGGTTCTTGTACTTAATAACTTTTACTAATGATTTTAGTAGATATGGATATATTTACTTAATGAGGTATAAGTCATATTCTTCTGATCGGTTCAAAGAATACAAGAATGATGTTGAGAACCAGCTTGGTAAGAAGATTAAGAAACTCTGCTCAGACAGAGGAGAATAATATCTTAGTCAGGACTTCATTGATTTCTTACAGGAGTTTGGGATTATATCTAAACTCACTCCTTCTTACACGCCTCAGTGGAATGGTGTAAGTGAAAGGAGTAACCACACCCTGTTGGATATGGTGAGATCAATGACGAGTCATGCGAGTCTTACATTATCCTTTTGGGGATATTCATTATAAAAAACAACACACATACTAAACCAAGTACTAACTAAATTGATAAATGGTATTACATATGAGTTATGGAGTGGACGCAAAGCCATGTTATCAAATTTACATGTGTGGGGTAGTGAAGCATTTGTTAAGGCCTCTTCAGGTAAAAAACTTGGACCCCCGGAACAAAGTGTACCTTTATAGGATATCCCAAGGAAACAATAGGATATTACCTATACAACCCCTCAGATAAAAAGGTTACAGTGGAAAGACACACTATATTCCTTGAGAGAGATCACATATCCAAAAGAGATAATGGGAGTGAGATATAATTTGATGAAGTCAAGGCTCAAGATACACATGAGTTGGTACAAGAATAGATTCCATAAAGCCCTGTGGAAGAACAATCTATTCCAGATACACAAGAACTGCGTAGGATCACAAGAGAGGTGAGATAACAATAATGATATGGTTTTCTTGTCACCGAGGATGGTGACTCATTATTGGTTGAAAATGATGATCCTATTACCTACAAGGAAGTAGTTGAAGGTATATACATTTCCAAGTGGCAAGAATACATGAATTCTGAAATGGATTCCATGTACCAAAACCAAGTCTGGATTTTGGTATATCCTCTAGTTAATGTAAAGTCTATTGGTAATAAATGGGTTTTCAAGAAGAAACTGGACATATAGGGACAAGTAATAACCTGTAAGGCACAACTGGTTGCAAAAGGTTTTAGACAACATCAAATAATTGACTATAATGAAACCTTTTCACCGGTTGCGATTCTGAAATACATAAGAATCTTATTGGCCATTACTGCTTACCATGACTATGAAATTTGGAAAATGGATGTCAAAATAGCATTCCTTAATGGGAACCTCCAGGAAGATGTCTACATGATACAACCTGAAGGTTTTGTGACTCCAAAGTATGCCAACAAGGTATGCAAGTTGAAAAAAATCCATTTATGGATTAAATCAAGCATCAAGGTCATGAAACAATCATTTTGATAAAGCAATAACAGAATTTGGATTTGTTAACAACGAATGTGAGCCTTGTGTCTACAAAAGGTTTAGAAGAAGTGCATTCGTTTTCCTAATATTATATGTTTATGACATATTACTAATTAGAAATGAAGTACCTGTCTTACAGTCTGTTAAGGCATGGTTGGATAAATGATTTTCTATAAAAGACTTGGGTGAGCGATTATATATTCTTGGGATCAATATCCATCGTGATAGATCCATGAGAATGCTGGTCCTGAGTCAAAGTACATACATTGACAAGATACCGAAGAGATTCAGCATGGAACAGTCCAAGAGGGAATTGTTTCTAGTGTCACATGGCATTCATCTTTCCCAGAAAATGTGTCCTCAGACACATGAGGAAAGACAGAAAATGGCAAGGGTCCCTTACAAATCTGCGATTGGGTCAGTCATGTATGCTATGATATGTACAAGGATAGATGTTGCTTATGCATTAAGTTCAGTAGGAATATATCAAGCTGATCCAGGAGACCGCCATTAGATGGCAGTCAAGACTATCCTTAAGTATCTGAGGTGTAATAAGGATATGTTCCTAGTTTATGGAGGAGATGAAGATCTAGTCATCAGAGGACATGTAGATTCTAGTTTCTAGATTGATCAAGATGACCTGAAGTCACAGACGAGATACATATTCAGTTTGAATGGAGGTGCAGTGAGTCAGAAGAGATCAAAGAAATGTGTGGTCGCAGATTCTATAGCAGAGTTTGAGTATATTGTAGCTTCTGAGGTAGCTAAAGAATCTGTATGGATGCGAAGCTTCGTCCAAGAGATGGATGTAGTACCTAGCAGTAAAGATCCTATCACACTCTATTGTGATAATACTACAGCGGTGGCACTTGCAAAAGAGCTAAGGTCACATTAGCATACAAAGTACATACTTAGGAAGTATCATATCTTGAGGGAATTTTATCAGAGAGGTAAGGTTACAGTGAGCATTATTTCAACAAAAGAAAACATGGCAGACCCCTTGTCTAAATCTTTGACTCAGTAGAAACATGATCATCATGTGAGGTCTAGCAGACTAAAAGTTGTATGAATTTGCCTCTAGTATAAGTGAGAGTTTGTTAGAGTTGGTGTCCTAAGAACCAACTGTTTATATTTTGATTACATGAATGTACACTTATTATATATTTTTCATTGTTCTTCATGACTATAATATAATAATATCCGGGAATATTTGTTGTATTAATAAGGTCATGGAAGATACCCACTATGATGAGAACCCTGAAATTATATAACAATATTCTTAAATAAAGTTCTACGATTGGATGACATACTATGACAGGACACATATTATACAGACCGTCATGTGTGAGTACTCATAAGAAGACGAGACTCTCTCTCATGAAGTTCACACTTGGTAATCTCCATGATGGGAGATTATAAGAATAGACCCGCCAGTAGTAATTTTGCATGTCTTGGTGCCATCAAACATTGCTATATACGAGTGTGTGTAATGGTCCTTATACTGGAAGATTATCATTAACTCATGTCATGAATCGTTCACTTATATTTGCTGACGAAAACGGTCACAAAGACAGTTGGCGGGAAGTAGGGTGTGTTGGGTGCCTCACGAATGACATGTTGTTAATGGATAAGTCAAGGAAGGATTTGTCCCTTCCATATTTATGGAATTAGATATTTGGGGCCCTTTTATTAAAATAGAACTATCGCCCAAATTCCATGGCCATTGTGTCATGACGAGTTTATTTCTAGAAGTCAAAGAATGACGGATCAAGCATATAGGTTTATGACACTACCATGAAACATGCTTGATGAGATATTGAGACCAAGGGATTAAATTACATGGTAAGAATTTGTATGAGGTGACACATCAAGGCAGCATCAACTTCTTTCTCTAGGGTTCCTTGACCTGTTGCTAGACAGTAATCTTGGACTTTAGACAGGATCGCCTAATGCCAATAAGAAAGAGGCCTAGAGGGTCACACACTAAGTGTATCCAAGTATCTCAAGTAGAATAAAGATTATTACCGTATGTGGTTTTATAATAATTCAAGGAATCCTAAATTGTTTTAAGGTTATAGGAAGAATAAAATGAAAAACGATATACAGGCTGTGTACATTGAATGTACATGCCGTGTATTTTTCATTTTGGAAAGGAAATGAAAACGAGTACACGCCATGTATTAATGATTACACACCGTGTAGTTTTTCCAGTCAGGATTTTGAGGAAAGAATATCATTTTTTTAAATGATATTTATTATAATCATAATGGGCACATGTCAAGGAATTAATGATTTTACATGGGGGTTTTCAATAAGAGTTAATGAAATAAATAAAACGCATAACACGTTTATTTATTGTTATAACTCTATAACCTCAAAACTTATTATAAATATCAACAAAACCCCAAAAATTTTATTTAATCGTTGTGCACAAAAATTCTGGAGAATTCTCTCAAGGTCGAAAGATCTCTTTTTTCCAAGAACTCTCTCAAGACCGAGAGAGTTCCTCCTCTATCGGATCAAGGCGATCTAAGGCGGACAATGCAAGAAAAGGCTTCTCAATGATAGCACTCAGAGATTACTTTGGCGATGTCTAGAGATATGTGGTGCACATGTGGATCACTGCTAGAGGAAGTCTACACTTGGTTTCTATGACATAATGACAGATCACATCGAAATGTGATCAGAAATATCAACGAAGAAAGAACGCCATAAAAGGTACTTCTTGTCAATTAATTAAATTAATTATAATCAACCGATGATGATCCTCATTTGTGGTTCCGAGACTATTATTATTCTTTGTATATTTCTATGATTCGATCTGTGGAGTCTGGCATTTATCATTGTATTGATCTCGGATTGATCATTGCTAATGAAAAAAAATCAATTAGGTACATCCACCCATGAGATTCCGCTGCACCTAGGACCTTCAAATGGTACCAGTGTGCATTCTATGAAAAGAATGACATGCTCCCCACCTTTAGAAAATCTATTAGGAGCTTTTCCAGTGGATATCTGATTATAAAGGGTATCATAGTTGGAATTCCCAAAATGTGTATCCGTGAATCCATACAAGAGTAGAGGGGTGACAACCATCGACTGGTGGTAAGCTTCTCTATATCCATCCATAAAGGATATCTGTTATGATGACAACTGCTCTGATAGTTCATTTATCAATTGAGAACAAGATCTCATGCTGAGATCATATGATACAATGTTCCACTTCCCAATAGTATATAAAACCATGAATTAAGAGTCCTAGAGGAACTATAACCATCACCTCTGTCACATATTAAGATCCTTATGAGAGATGAAATACTTGAGACTCTTGTGATCAGAATAGATTCTAAAACTCTCACCCATATGGTAGTTTCACCACATATTTAATGTGAAGACTACCACTACTAACTCAAGATCATGGGTCACAAAGTTCTACTCATGTGGTCACAACTGACATGCACCATAGAAAATCACCACCTTCCTCTTCATAAAAATGCAACCAAGACCAGTTCTTGATGAATCACAGAACCCTATATACTCGACACCCTCCTCTAGAAATATCATGATGGGAGCACTCATAAATCTCTACCTTAACTACCAAAAATATGATTGGAACCTCTCTGTCCACATGAAAGGCTGCCCCTTTTGGGTTAAATCTATCATGAGTGCTGATATCCTAGAGAAATCAAGTATGAATCTCCGATAATAACCTACCAACCCAAGGAAGATCCACACCTCCATTGTTCACTTGGGTGGATCCCAAGATAATACTACCTTTACCTTGGCTAGGTCCACTACCACTCCATCTGCTGAGATAACATGCCCAAGAAAGTAGACTGCCTAAATCTAGAACTAGATCTTCAAGAGATTAACATAAAGTTGGTTCTCTCGGAGTATGTTAATCACCATCCTCAAGTGTTTCTCATGATCCTCCTCATATGATGAGCACACAAGGATATCGTCGATGAAGACTAACATGATCCAATATAATAAAGGATGAAAGATTCAGTTCATGAGCCCCATAAACACTATTGGGGAATTTTTCACACCAAAGAGAATCACCATGTACTCATAGTGACTATAGAGATATCTAAATGTTTCCTTCAGTATAAAATCATCCTATACATGCAACTGGTGATATCTTGATCTGAGGTCAAACTTTAATAATCATCGTTCCCCTTTAAACTAATCAAAGAGGTCATCGATCCTCAGTAGTGTATACTTGTTCTTCACGATCCCCTAGTTCAAGTGACAATAGTCTACGCATAACCTCAATATTCAGTCTTCATTCTTGGAGAACAAAACTGGTACTTCCCAGGGTGATACAATGGGTCTAACAAATCCCTTCCTATTAAAGTTTTCCAACTACACCCCCATATTACAAAGATCAATGGGATCCATCTGATATGATAACACAAATATTGGTTCCATATCAAGTTTTTGATCAAAGAAAAAGTCTATATCTTAGTGGGGAGGTAAGTCTGGAACATCCTCAGGGATTACGTCCTCATACTTTTATACCATTGCAGGGAACTAAAAACTTATAAAATCCATTATACCAAGGGTTAGGCTACCCAAATGATGAATGATCGACTACACACTCCTATGTATGAGTCTGTCATACACTTCTTGGTTTTCCTTTTCACCACCAAGGGAAAATATGGTCCCATCACTATGGACACACTGCATCCTCTACATGAAACAACCAATGTAGGAATGAAATATGGATAACCAGTTCATAACTAAGATGAATTCATAAGGTATCATCATTGCTATAAAGATACCCCAATAGAGACTCACACTCCCAAGATTCATCCCACACTGTCAAAATAAGTGTGTGAATGCTGAGTCATCTTCAGTAGGAGTATCCAAACTGAAGGGTTGAGCCAAGGGCTCAAATGGAATCTATAAACCTCGAACAAGATATTTAGAAAGAAATGAATGACTAGAAACCATGTATATCAGTACTTATAATAAGGTAGAAAAGTAAAAAATCATACCGCATATCATTTCTGGAGCCTATGGGTTATAAGCCTTGACCAGATGTAGCTATCCCAAACCTTGTCCTCCAGCTTCCTGAGCCTGGAGTGAACCAACTTGGGGAGGTGGGGGTAAGAAGTCAAAGAATATACCACCTCATTCTTCTCTTCCAACTCCTTTACTACACCCAAAAACCTACAAAACTATCTATTCATTCTGTTGTATCTATCTCAATGGCTCATCCCTGGTCTCTCTGTCAGAAATACGATAGGTTGGAAAATCTTATGAAAGATGTTCCATCACATCACATGAGTAGAACTGCCTCTCCTTGAAATGATTGTACCCATCTGGTGAGAATTGAGTCATAAAAACTCTTTTATCATACATCCTATTGAAATTTCTCACACATCCAGTTCCCTAAGACTGACGTTATATCCCTATTTCCAATGTCTATGCTCCTGATTTTCCATTATTGGAAACCAATAAATTTGTTTTCTTAGCTAAGAAACTCTCAACCACCAAAGCTCAATATATAAACCTAGCATAAGTAGGAATTAATAGAGGTATAACACTAGCTTAGATGTATCTGCTAATTCCTCACTCAAAGGTATGAGCCCGAAAGAAATTATCCAAAAACCACGTCCATAAAGTACTTGGAGAGGTTGTTAAACCTTGATGAATACTCATCTACCGTCGTGATGACTTGTTGGATATGTATAAACTATTGGATATTTACATTCCTCATCATAGATGGAGATAACTCTTCTCTAAAAAAGTACTCAAACTCTGACCACACTAGAGTCACCTCATCGCAAGACTAGGTAACTAACCCACACCATCATACTACTGAGCCATGGAGAAGTATCACTACCAGGACCACCATACGATCTTCTAGTGTCCTAACCACATGAGAAAATCATGTCACCACCTCAATCCAATACTCAGACACCTATGGGTTAGGCTCACATCAGAACATGAGGGGTATATGTCACTGAAACTCATGTAGTGTGCTCAGCCTACACACCCCATCCACTAGTACTGCATGTACCATCTACTACTCTACATGTGGTTGTATATCCAATGCACCACCTAGAGGTAGAACCTATGGAACTGGTCCTTGTATCGATGCTTCATCACTGAGGGTATCATCTTCATGATCCTGAAACCAAATCCTAGCTGGGATATGTTGTAGAGGCATCCTGAATGTAAACAAGATGTACCATGATCAAATAGTATATCTAGGGAGCTGACTCAAAAAGGACATGGAAACAAAAATATATTCCTAAATGATTCATGAATCACTATTTTCTTGGAATCTAGTGTTATCATGTATTGATTCTAAAAGAATGTGATCAGAGTCCTGGTGTGTGGATACATCAGCCGCCACACCAACACTATATTACCTAGCCTAAAATTCAAACAGAAAACACTTAACAATGTTTCCACAAACCAATCTCACAGAATTTGGTCCTAAGGTGTAACTGACAGCTCTAATACCAATATTTCATGACCCGTCCTAATGGGGCCCATTCAGTGACTCCCCAATCCTAACTCTAATAGTCCAGGAGATGGCTCTATCTCGGAGTAGGAATATAACTAACCCGGAAGACCTTAGCCTAAGTACCTACACACACACAAATACCCAAGACTACACAATGATGAAATATAAAAACATCTGAATAAACATGCATGCATACATCTCAATCCGGAAACTAGGGTATGATAGGAAGTAAAGGAATGTAAATAGGAAAAAATAAAATCCCACTAAAAAGAGTCTAAAAACTGTCCCACCTAAAAGTAATATTGGGGACTATTGTTAAGATACCATAGGAACACAACTCGGTCTATCTGATCTCACTAAGAACAATCCAGTCTTGGTATATCTAGGAATCTGTCAAAAGGTTTTTTGTCTACACAAGAAAATACATGTGTAGGAAAATCCCATGCATGTGTGATTATAAAAATACCAAGTAGGACACACCTAAACCAAAAAGCATACAACAAAGGAAAAATAGTAAGATCTACATAGGTATAAGTCTATAGAAAATTTAATAATAATATCAATATATACTCAACAAGACACCAAATCTAAAGTCAAGTCACAACAATAATTCCCACCTAGGAATCCATCTCGAAGATACCATATAGAACTCATCTAGGTGAACACACATCATGATTTTGACAGCACTGATGATGTCTGTCTAAGAGGTAATGTTTGTCAAGACTCAACCTTAGAAGTACACATTGAGATGTTAAAGATATATTATACATAGATGAGGATCACTCCCAAGGCTATAGGGTATACCAACAACACAATATTGATTAAAAAACTAAGTATAGGATCAATTACCACATAGTTTTGGTCATGATGATACTAAGAACTCCACCTAGGGAATGAAGATGAATAGAGCATCTCACTTTGGGCCTCAAGGAAGGATTCCAAAAACTCTATCCAAGAAGTCTTGCTGAAGGGATCACTGTCCCATGTGTAGGAGGTGATTCTGTATTAACCCTTAGGGAATAGATATGGGGAACACACCCTAACAAAACATTTACAAGATATATAGTAGAAGGGATCTATGTCAACATTTAAGGGGTATAAGACATGTAGTAGATTTACATACCGTGTCCCTTCGACCAGGGTCCTACCCATTTAAATGGCATGTGTCTGTGTCCGTGTAACAATATACGACATGTGGTTTCCCGTATACTTTATCCCATGTAGCATTACATAGGTAATCTTGTGCACACCTGACCAAGCCGTGTCCATGTCGGAGTACACGATGCGCTGATTATTTTGTATTTGAGCCCATGTCTGTGTACCCTCTAAGGTACATGGTGAGCCATTGGGGAGAGGTCACAAACTGTGTGATCCTTAACTTTTTTCCAAAACCCTACCCACTTCTAGAAGGGACCCACACATCATGTAATCCAATATTTCACACCTTATGGATCAAGTTTTTCCCTAAACATTAGTTCTTCATTCTGTGAACACCCATGCCACTGTCATATCAAATTTCAGCTCCAATCATGTCGGAAATCAAGGATCTACCTTGTCCAAACCTCACCATGTCCGTTCTATGGATTCCAACCCTTAAATTCATTTAGAAAATAACCTTGTTCATCGTTATTTATTGTGAACCTAAGAACACGAAACCAGGAATCCAAAACCATTTGATTTGATGCTTCTTTCATCATCTTACAATAATCAGTTGTTTTGATCCTAGATCTACAATATTTAATCGTTGCACCAAGAAAAAGGTACGAAACAAATCAAATTTTCAGGGTATTTTGAACCACAAGACAAATGAATAATTCCTGAATTGAATGAAGAATCATGGGAGAAAATCATAAGAACAATCATGAAGAACAGGCCTCAGTTGATCTTCATGTTGACCTTGATTTGTTTCTATTAAAATAGTTAATAAAGAGATTACAATTTAATCACCTAGAAAATTCTCCCAATAAAATACCCATAATAAATCCCATCCTGCAAACTACCGATCCACCGATCAATCTATTGGTTGATTGATCCATGTTCATTATAGAAATTAAGAATATGGAAATAATCCAAACACACAAAATTTCCTACCTTGAGATGGATCGATCACTGATGAATAACGAGTTTGTGTCATGATTGTTGGAAAAATCCTAAATCCCATTGCCTGTCGATTGCTGATCTATGATCCAATTTCCATCATTCTGAGAGAGATCCTACAACACTATCTCCAATGGCTCCAAGGTTATGTATATAACCCTATAATTTTATCATAATAGACTATTTAAAGACACTCAAGTATATATTTTAATAAAATAAAAATAAAATAAAATAATTAATTATTTTAATCATTTTACATCTGTGAATTTTTTTCTAAAAATGCCCCATAATGACCAAGGTTATGTCATACAAAGGGTAAACCCCCTGTTTTGAAGTCAATAGTGCCCTTATATTTCTTAACCAGACATTTTTTTAAAATTTATTCAACTTTTTTGGATAAATACACGTGAATTCTATTTATTATATTTAATATATTTCAAATATTTATTTTGGGAACATCAGGCCTCGAAACCACACGCTGTCTCAACACTTGGTCTTGAAAAATAATCCATAAAATATCCAAAAAAATACATAGAAAATACGAGTCAATACAATAGAATATTAAGTAGTAGAAATATAAATATTAAAATATGATTGATTTGTGAATTTAAATGAATATATTTTGAAGATGTTTTATATGATGAACATAAAAATGGTTATCCTTTTTTCACAATGAACCTAGATAAATTTTTGGGATGATTTAAATGATGATTTCAAGTGACTTAAATTAAGGAGATTATTTAAAAGCTACTTTTATGAAAAATCAATGTTGAATAATAAGTATTATTTAAATGTAAGAATTTGGGAATTTGACTAAATATTTAAAACTAATATTTTAGGAAATAAATTCACTAATGGTTATGAAGAATTGAAGAAAATATTTGGAATATATATCTACAAATATAGATCAATCCAAACCATAAAAACAAATTATGTCACTTTGCGATCAAAATCATGATTGTATTTCTACTTCAATTATTATGAAAGCTTCATCATTCTAGGATTAACCATCAAATGTTATTGAGTTACTATATATGTTCAAGTTTTATTTGTTTAAGATTAAATTTTTTGTGTTTTCATTTTATTTTATTTATATATTCCACTATGGTATAATTTTAATTGGTTTATTATTATCCTCATAGAATAAAGTTCTGTATTTGTTACAAATCTATTAAATTTACACATATATAATTGGCTGTGCCTCTATAGTAAAAGGAAGTTTGTTTATTGGTTGTGTGTAAACTAGAAAAGAAAGTTCTAAAAGGGTTGAGACTCCCCTTAAAAATCCAAGTTTATTTAGTGTGTAATTTACCTCTCGAGGAGTATAGGGGTGTGAAGAGTAGATTTAAGTTCTTTATGATCTGAACTACTTTAAATTTTTTTTGTGCACTCATTTAATTTTTATATTTTTTAATTATTGATTTCAGTTAATTCTTTCCCACTCTTAATTCTCATTCATCCCTACATCTAGGAAAACAATGCACATAAATTTATATAAGTAAAATTAAATAAAAATATTCACACATATATAAGTATATACAAATATAAGTATATATATATATATTTATTAATGTATACATGTGTATGTATCATTATGCATATGTATGTATGTGTGCATGTGTAAATTTATTATTATAAAATTTTCATATATTTATATTTATAGATAATTGTATTAATATATATTTATGTACTTATATTAATATAGATTTAAATATGTATGCATGCATGTAGTTATATTTAAATATATGTATGTATGTATGTATGTATGTATGTATGTATGTATGTATGTATGTATGTATATGCTTATATTAATTTGTATATATTGTTGTACATATGTGTATATATATTAATATATTGATACATATATGTATACATGTAAACACCCATTCATTTATATATATATAATATGTATTTACATTAATATATATATATATATATATATATATGAATGTACATGTATATATATATATGTATACTTAATATTTTTTAAATTTAACTATCAATATGTAAGTTATTTAGTATATTTTTTCTGTAAAAAAAGTACATGATAAGAGTTAAAAAAACATAAATTTTCAGTGAAAATATTTATATATAAATGAAAAAATTAAAGTTCAAAATAACTTATCATATATGGGACTATCATTATTCATCTCAATATCATGATCACATTGATGTTGATAGATTTAAATTTTGTTATCATTTGAATAAAATATATTAGATCAAAGTTTATTAGTTTAATATGTAAGTATGTATGCATGTATGTAAGTAAGTAAGTATGTATGTATCCATGCATGCAAGTATGCATATATAACAAAGATACACACACGCATGCTAATATATTTATAAATGACTATATATATACACACACACAAAAACACATATACACTAAGTATAAATTTTTATAATATATAAAACATATATACGTGAATGTGATTTAAAGTGTAACATCCTAATATTTTATGATATTTTTCAAATGAATTTAATTTTTCAAAAGCTTGTGCTACATGAAATACTGATTTTAAACGAACTGCGATATACTATTAAACTATTATTATTTAATGTGACAGTTATCGTCTAGACATTGGATATATGGGTATGAATATGAATAACTAAATAATGAAAAAATTATGGTTTATATATGTATAATATTAATTATTTGGTTACCAATTAATTACAAATTAAAATAAAAACTAATTGAACATAAAGGAGTTATTTTTATGAAAAACTGTTTTTATGCGCGTAATGTGTGTTTATATTAATAATTTAAATTGATCACTATTAGTGATTTTTTAAATTAAATTTATATATTATATATTAAATAAATTTTTTTATCATTCATATAATATTTATTCTAGGAATATGATAAGAATAAATCTAATTTTATACAAAACTATATTTTTCTAAAAAGCGGTTTCATCGTGCTTTACGCACTTATTTTAAAATTATTTTTTCCACTTTTCGAAAATTTATTTGAAAAATTAAATTCATTTTTTAAATCAATATTTTAAAATTATCTTATATTTAATATATGATAATCCTCAAATTTTTCAATGAATAGTGAATAATAATGATTTTTATTAAAAATTATCTTTTTATTTAAAAAATTTACAAAGTTATATTTTATTTTAAAATGTTTTAAAAGTAAAATAAGTTCAATTATATTATTATTAATCCAATTTAGGTTATTGGAATCATTTTTATATTTAATTTTGATATAAAACTTTTTATATTATTTCATGTGGAAAACAAATTTTTATTGCGTTTACAGTTTTAATTTCAAATTAGATTATGCCACATCAATGAATTGAATTAGAAAAAATGGATTTCATACTTAGAATCAAAATAATTAATATTATTTAATAATTTCAACCTAATTTATGGTTATAGTGAATAGTTAAAACAACAAAAATTAAGTACCACAATACAAGTTAAAATTAGATTTTTCACGTTACATGCGCATGTGTTAAAAATAATTTTCCACACACATAGTTTTTTATTTGATAAGTTACATTTAAAATTTATAATTAGTGAGTAAAAATTATCAAATAATAACCATTTTATTTTTATTCTTAAAGTATAAATTACCTAGGTAAAATAAATAAATATCATGGTGAAAACTAAAATGGTAAAAGTTAGTAACCTTAGAAGTAAAAAGAATAAAATATTTATTTTTTAGTATTTGAGGTGTGGATAAACTTTATCTTCTCTAAATTCCATTATTTATAAATTTTTAGGAAATTGGTTTGAGAGTTACTTCCCATTATTGAATAGTTTTGTGTGTTTATGAAAATGCCACTCCTTCTCACTTATAAAAGGGAACCTCCTCACCTATTTTATTCACAATTAAAAATACTTTTGGTTCAGAAATTACCTCCAAAATACCTTACTCAAATACCTTACCACTTCTTAGTGACCTTTTTTTTATTATAAAACCCTAATAGTAATGATTTTGGAGAAAATCTAAAGAGGTTTTCCAAAGAAGAGGCATCCTTCATTACTGATATTTTTTGTTTTATTTATTTTTCCACCTACTTAAAATCTTGTTAAACTGTGATTAAATAATTAAAAAATTTCATTCCATATAATAATATGTTATAATATTTATTAAATAACATATATATTTCTCCTCTTCCACAAAATAAGAAACAAAACCATCGATCATGTGTACGGTGGACTACCGCCTCACGAACCAATGTAATTCATTTTCCACCACTTCCTATAAGGGATGAAATAATGATGGATTTAATGTATATATATTATATTTATAATTCTAAAATTATAATATCATATCCACTTTCTTACCTTCCAATCCTTTGAAAAATAATAACATCGCTCGTGCGTATGTGTGAACTACTCCCTCCATGAAGAAATGTGATTCATTTTTCATTTATGATTTAAATGGATGAAATAGAAAAGTATTTGTTGAATATATGTGATATTATAATGATTTTGGAACATTTAATTTTCATTCCATCCATTAAAAAAAGAAAAAAATGTTCATGCATACATACGACCCACTATCTCCATTAACAGCATAATTCATTTTTCTATCTATAATTTTGTGGATGACTCTAGATTTGTATATATTGAATATATATAATATTTATATAATTATTATAATTATTAATATGATGTTAATATGACAAAATTATAATTATTGAAACTACTGAACCAAAACATACATAAAAAACAAAGGAGTTATTACCCAAAATAGTGATTTAAACAAAGAATTATAAATAAATAGGTGATAAAAGGTTATAAGTAAATTATATATGGTTTGATATATATGAGTATGGTTATATAATAGATGTATAGGAAACATATATTTATTACATAGGTGGTTCAAAACTATACAAATAAAGTCCAGACATGAGATAAGATATTTTAGTCTTACTTTTTTTTATGCGAGACACATGCTATATTCACAACTTGTTTCTTTTATGTGTTGTATATAATCAAAATTATTGTATTTTATGATTATTATTATGAATTTTATGGGTATTTATATATCCATATAAGTTTCTTTCTTCCATGAGTCTTATAATTCAAAACATACCAAATCAGTAAGGGTTTTATGTTATAATCTCATTGTTTATCAGGATTATTTTTGGTTAAGTTACCGATAATGAAATATTATGATCTATATCTCATGAAACTCATGAAGTTTCTTATACTATATTTATTTCTAGAGAATAAATTTTTTTCGTTCATTTTCCTCTCTTTAAGTACTCATGAGACTAAAAGAAAATTTTTAAAGAAAATCAACTTTATCTCTCTCTTCGGTCCACATCTTTTTTATTCCATATCCATATTTTCTAAAAATATTTTCAAGCATGTTTTTAATATTATAATATGACAGTTTAAAGTCATTATTACTCATTTTTTAATTTTTTACATTTTAAAAAAAATAAATCTTCTTTTCATTTTCTGAATGAGGTACTTTTTAATATTTTTTACAAAGGTGTGAAAGGGATGTCATCTTTTAACTTATATGACATGAAAGGAATTTCCACCATCATGATCGCTCAATTATTTGAAGATTTATTTATGATTATCCATGTTTATTTTCAAATAATATAATTTTGATAATATTATATGATTTTTTAGTTTCAAAAAGTCATTTTTAAAGTGGAATTTTTATTTTCCTTTAGTATGATTTAATGATATTTTAACAGTATTTATATTCATCAATGAAAACAACCGTGTATTCTACTTATGATATACTAGGTATGTGATAGAAGGATACCATCATTATTATTTATATATATAGTTTATGATTTTTATGAAAAAATGTTTATGAAACCCACTCCATTTATACTGGTTATTCTATGATGAATTGATGAAAGGATTATGAAACCAATTTCTTTTGTACAGGATATGTCCTAAATAAATGTTTATGAAACCCATTTTTTTCATGGGATACAATATGATGAATGTTTTATAATCTTGTGGAACATATATGTATGATATTGATTATGTCATGGGTGGTCCCAAAATTACATATCCCTAAAATGTATTAGGTAATGATAGATATCTCATGAGATAAATAGGTCTGGAATGGGGAGTGGACCTATTTTAGTAAGGGAATCTATCTACTATGATAATCTTGTGAGTGAAACTTGAACAATATGATGGTTTGGGGAGTGAACTGAATCCACTATTATATTCTTGGAAATAATCCTTGACTACTAAGTAAATGATTTACTATACTTATGTGTATTCCACAAATCTATGTATTTTTCCAATTTTATTTTATCGTGGATCCTGTTCTTTAATTCCTTTATATTTCATGTCTTATGAAATAAAAATCTTTAATCTATGTTTTATTATTATGATCTTTGATATACAAGGTATGATTTTCAAATTATAATCTCATTTTCTCATACCCTTATGCTCATTTTTTTCTTATGTGATCATTGATATATCCCTTGTTTACCCTTAGTGAGCATCTGAGCTAAGCCATTCTTGTGTTTCCTTTCCCCAGGTTATGAATAAAGGTATTAAGTATGATATGACTAAGAAGGGTGATAGTTGTGAAGAAATTAGTGGAAGATGATGTAGTTCACTTATGAACTATTTGTTTATGTATCAAAGTTTTTAAAGATACTAGACCTATATGATTCTGGCATGGATTGTTATGTTGTATAATTAATATTCATACAATAAGATGTAATATATATGTATGAAAATTATGAGGCACTATATAAAGTGTTTAATATATATATATAACATATTTACTAGTTATTAGTTTTATATATTATTATTAGATATTTATTATTATTATTAAATTTTATTTAATTTGTTATTTTTATTACCATTTTTGAGAATATTTTAAAATAAAATAGTATTATATATATATATATATATATAAAATGTTATAAATTTTTTAAAACATTTTTATTCCAATTTTTATTTATCATTATTTAAAAATAATAAAAAAATATAATTATAAATATATAAAATGATAATAATAATAATAATTATTATATCAAAAATACCTAAAGAAAATTAAAAATGGTGCTACAATGAAATCAAAATGTATGAAATGTCAGTATATTGATTTTCTCATTACCTTACCCGATTTTTTTAAAAAGCCTTGATTTTGAGATCTGATTGCACATTGCAACATATACATATGTCACCATCAAAAAACCATAATTTAGGATCAATTATATGTTGTGTAATTGAGATAAAAAAACAAAAATATTTTAGAGTATACATGGTCAAGGGATCCATCAAGTTCGATAAGGTTTTATTGAACATATTTTTCAATCCTAATATTAAACAGGTCTATTTTAAAAACCCAATTAACAATAGAAACTAGGATATCTCTTTAGTACGTGACCTAATAAGTGTCCCATATTGTTCAATTATTCTATAACATAATTATATTTTTAAAAACTATAATATTATGTATTCATTATTTAAAAACAGTTATTATTATATATAATTTTTATTTTATTTAATAATATTTTGGACCTGATTAATAAATATACCAAAATATTTAAAAAATAATTTTAATCATAATTTTTTTTCAAGGATTGATTAATAAATTGACAAACTCAGGTCAGTTTGGTCAGTATCAATTAATTAATGGTGTAACGTCCCCGACCTAGGAGCCATTAATCGGTGCCCCGAGCTGGGTGGTTACATGGCCTCAAGCACGCCTATAACAACACTTCTCTTAATTTTACAGTTAAAAGTAATATATTACATAAAATATTCACTTTATACAACATAATATCGATAGTTTTAGTGTATTTGTGGATTAGGAACATTACATAACATCTTAAAACATGAAATATACATATTTATTGAAAACTTATTTTACATGACCACACACAGTCCTTTGTACTTAGCATTTCATTGTATAACTTGAAGACATGCATAAAAAAGGGAGAGATACAAATCCTAGTAAGGGAGTAAAAAATCCATAACATGAAGAATAAAATACGGTTAGGAAATAGGCATATCAATGGATCACAAGAGAAACATGAACATAAAGGCATGCTATAACATGATTATCATAACTTAAAAATGTGGAAACAACATTTAACATGATATTAGTATGATCCAAGGATAATTTCACATGAACCATGAGTAAACCCTAATTGAAATTGAATTGGAATGAGTAAAACCTCATTGCACTTGACATATCATGATACTAATATTTACCCAATGCATTGGAGCAGTATCAGGGCAGACCCTTCTTATCATTTTATTTCATGAATAAGTTTACCACATGGATCATACAACATGGAATCATTCAACATCATAATTTATTAAATGACAAAGGAATGTGGAATACATACATGAAATTATATAATCAATAAGTAAATATTCATAAAGGTGAATACCATTGATAGAGAAATGAGCATGGTATTCTCTACACAATGACATTGGCTTGGAAAATCACGGTGCAATTTCGGCAGCATAACAACGTGACATAAGAATTCATAAAAATGGTTAATGAGAGAGAAATGGGTATATCATAATATGTAAATGAAATTGAAATTAAGTTTTTCATATATATACATTTACCAATATATTTAATGGAATTTATATGCATAATATAAAAGAATTTCTTGAATGTAAATGAGGAGAGACAAATCCATTACGGAATTTCAGCATGGAAAGAAGTGTACATGGGAGACATTAATGAGAGATAAATGGGTCTCTAAGCATTAAAAAATAAGTAGGAAAGTATAGAAGAGTTTATAAATCATACCCCAACATTTTTAATTTAAAACAAAAGGGTATAACAACATAATGAAATTTGGACAAAAATGAGAAAGGAAGAAATCCCTTACTCGGAATTGTGATCCCAAAGGATTGGGAGAGGCTTGAAAGAGGATTATTGGAAGATTGGGGTGATTTGGGATGATTATATAGATAAAAATCAAGGGTTTGGTTGAGATCCAAATGGTTTTAGTGAAGAGGATGGGAGATTGAGTGTGTTTATATAGGAAATGAGAGGGAATTCTTTATTATTTAGGTTGTGGACACCACACATTAAACTTATCAAAACCAAAAACCATATAATGGGTTTTGACCATGTTTTTTTGCCAAATTAGAGTGGAAAAATTTATTTCATAAGGAAAATTTCCAAACTTATTAAAATATTTGGCTTTCTTATGTGGAGTTGAGTCACACTCTCAAGGAAATCATTTTAAAATGTTAAAATGTTTTATAAGTCTTGGAGGGTCCACTAAGGTACCATAAAATTAATAAAACAAATATAAAATCAAATTATTTTAAATTTAAAACATATATTGGCCGAAAATACTTTTTATAATATTTTATTACATCAATATTGGGTTATTATGATGTCATAAAACACATTATATATTTAACCAATATTTAATTTTTACCCAAAATTTCAATTGTCTCAGAAAATTATGAAA
Source organism: Viscum album (assembly GCA_963277665.1). Taxonomy (NCBI): domain Eukaryota; kingdom Viridiplantae; phylum Streptophyta; class Magnoliopsida; order Santalales; family Viscaceae; genus Viscum; species Viscum album. The sequence continues at coordinate 1,661,656,561 of OY728143.1, read as the reverse complement.
AATTCACCGTTGGATAATTTCAATGTCATGATTCCAAAAATAATATTAATTTTTTTAAAATAATTTTATAATTGTGTGAAATTTTACTTTTGAAATAAAAATCGACATTTATCAAAAATTCATCGGTTTTGACAAAAACATCTTTCAAACCTTGATAAAAATTACAATTGTATTCATAAAAAAATGACATAATTTATATTTAATAAAAAGTAATTTAGTAATAATATTTTATTAAAATATTATTTAATTAAAGAATCCATTAATTCCTCATAATATATTTCTTAATTGGATGTTAACTAAAAATACTATTTGTTCTTTAAAAACTATTTACAAAGTAACGATAATAAAATGAATGTATATTATTTATTCTATAAAAAAATAATGCACATAATTATAATGCTAGGTTCTTGTTACATAACCCATTATAACACCCACATAAGACTTAAGGGTAAGGTGTGTGATGGTGATAGACTCTTAGGGAGGCTCCAATAACATTGCTCAGGTGGTAATCTCTATTAACTTCCACTTCTCCCACAAACAGTTCCATTAGAGATTAATACGCTAAAGCTTGGGTTGGGATTGGTTAAGAGAGAATCCCACTGATGATACCTCATTTTTGTGCTCTAAAAAATGGTATTTGTATAGATAAATTCTATTGGATGATGCCATCACTTTCTTTTTCGGAGAAAATTGGATTTAAAACGCCCTATATTTTTACTAAACATGTGGTCATAGTTCAACAACTATATTAGAAATGGTAACAATTATTAATGGTATTTTAAAATCCAAAAACATAAAACCAAGGAATTATGTATGTTATATAACCATTTTACATAATAAGACATTTAATTAGATCAAGAATAATTTTAATTAATAAAAGTTTGGTTCATTACAATCTTCCCCCCTTAAGAAATTTCTCCCTTGAAATTTCCTTTTCCCACACTAAAACAGTCAAGGGTAACTCTACTTCATCACTTCCTCCGATTCCCACATTTCTTCTTCAAACTTGTGGTTTTTACACAACACCATGACTAGGGGAATTGTCTTATTTCATAGAACTTTTTCCCTACAATCTAAGATCTTCACTTACTTCTCTTCATAGAAGAGGTCATTCTCCAATGGTACCACCTCTGGATTGAGTACATGCGTTGGTTCAGGTATGTACTTCCTTAAGAGTGATACATGGAATAAATCATGTACATGAGATAGGTTTGGTGGGAGTGGTAGTCAACAGGACACTACTCCAATGTGATCAAGGATATCAAAAGGGCTGATGTACATTGGATTAAGCTTTCCCTTTTTCCCAAATTTCATAACTCACTTCAATGATGATATACAGAGGAATACCATACCATGTATCCAACATAATACTCTAGGTCTCATCAATGATTATAATTATAGATCTTTTATTGACTTTGAGTAGATTTAATGTTCTACTGGATAGTCTTAACCTTATCCACAATTTCTTCGACCATTTCTAGACCTAGGAGTATTCAATCCCCAACATCATCCAAACATTCCAATGTTCTACACCTCTTCCCATAATAAGAATCATAAGTATCTATATTATTTTAATAGAACTCAACAATAGGAATATTTTGATCCATTACTATTTTAATGTTCATTGAGAATTATCTCAAGATGTCCTCAAGTGTTTGGATAGTCCGATCAGACTGGCCATCAGTTTGAGGATGATAAACCTTACTGAAGTTCATCTTAGTATTAAGATCATATTGAAGACTCTTTTTGAACTTAGAGGTGAATCTTGGATCTCGATCGAATACAATAGATAATGGTACTCCATGTATCCTTACCACTTATCTGATATATATCAGTACCGGTTGATCCAATGAAAAATCCTCTTGAATTGAAATGAAGTGACCAGTCTTTGAAAGATGATCCACAAGAATCCAAATAGCACTGTTTCATTTGGATGTCTTTAGAAGTTTGGTGAAAAAGTCCATGGTGATGTTCTCCCATTTTCATGTTAGTATGGGTAATAGTTGAATCGTCTTCTTAGACTTCTTCCCCTCAGCCTTCACTTATTGACATACCAGACACTGATGTATACTCAACGATCTCCTTCTTCACGTTATCCCACAAATAATACTCTCAGAGATCTTGATACATCTTTGTGTTTCTTGGGTTAATGGAGAAATTAAAACTATGTTCATTATCCAAAAGTTCTTTATTTAACTCATGATTTGATGGAACACATAGTCTTGACCCAAATCTCAAAATTCCTTCTTCATTAACATTGAACTCCAGGGATTTCCATTTTTTGATAGTTTCCACTTTCTTCTGAATTCCCACATCATCATTTTGAGCATCCTTTAACCTTTAAAAAAGATATTTTTGATCAATTATTTGTTAAATTATTGATTATGTTCACTTATTTATGATTCCCATGTCCATATTCATCAAATATAAGAATATTGGATCCTTTTCAATTATCATCAATAATATAATTATTGGGTCCTTTTTACTTAGAGCATATTCCACCTAGTTTTCCTTCCCAATGTGATAATGGATTGACTGGTCATAGTCTTTGATCAGCTCTAACCATCTTCATTGGCACACATTTAACTATTTGTTTGTGAATATATACTTAAGGGTTTTGTGATCTAGGTATATTTCAAACTTCTCACAAAAGAGGTAATGTTTCCAAAATTTTAAATAGAATATTCCTGCAGCTAACTCCAGATCATGTGTTAGTAGTTTTTTTCATGAACTTTAAATTTCCTTGAAGCATAGGCAATGAATTTTTCATTTTTCATCAACACACAACCCATGAACTTCTTCATAGAATAACTAAATACCACAAGAAGTTCTCCACTTGTGGGTAGTGTGAGAATGATAACAATGATAAGCCTCATTTTCAACTCCTTGAATCTATCTTTGAATTCATCACTCTATGAAAACTTTACTCCATTCTATGTTAGCATGGTAAGAGGGTTGAAAAAATGTGAGAAATTTCTCAAAAATCAGCGATAATATCCAGCTAACCCCAGGAAGCTACATATATCTGTTACAGACGTTGGCCTTAGTCATCCCTCAATTGCTGCTATCTTGGAGGGATCCAAAAATATCCCATTTCTTGTGATTATATAACCTAATAATGAGACCTCCTTCAACCAGAACTCACACATTCTATACTTTTAATAGAGCTTATCCTTTTTCAAGATCTCTAGTATAGTTCTTAGATGCTCCTCATGCTCCTCCTTTGGTTTGGAGTATATTAGAATATCATCTATAAAGACTACCACAAATTTGTCGAGGTAATATCTAAAGACTCTATTCATCAAGTCCATAAATATTTATGAATCATTAGTGAGTCTGAAAGGCATTACTATGAATTCATAGTTCCCGCATATTGTACAAAAAGCAGTCTTGGAGATATCCTCATTCTTTACCCTTACACGGTAATATCCCAACTGCAGATCCACCTTGGAGAAGTATTGTGATCCACATAGATAATCGAATATTCATCAATTCATGATAGATGATACTTGTTCTTTATAGAGAATTTTTTTAAGCTTATGATAATCAATGAAAATGCGCATTGACCCGTCCTTCTTCTTGACGAAGAGGACTAGTGCACCCCATGGTGAAGAACTTGGGCATATAAACACTTTATACAGATTCTCCTATATTTGTTTCTTCATCTCCTCAAGCCCCAAAAAATCCATTATATATGGTGTCTTGTATATTGGCAATGCCCTGAGTATAATATCAATTTAGAATTCAACATCTCTTCTAGGAGGAAGACCATGCAATTCCCCAAGAAACACTTCAGCGAATTCCCTCACAATAGGCATGTCTTCAAGGATGGTTGCTTCCTTATAATCAATCATCTAAGTAAGATATGCATGCTCATAGGGAAGTAATATCCATGCTTGAGATGATAGTTCTAAAGAATATTTTTCCTCCTCCTTGCACTTGTATAGAATTGGGGGTCGATTCTCCATATAGAGTTATTTCCCTCTCATGACAATTTATGTTGGATCTATATAAGTAAAGACAATTCATGCCAATAATTGCATCAAATTCCACTAGAGGGAGTTTGAGGAGGTTCCCTGGGAAGTTCAATCCAAAAATCATGATAGGGGAGGTTTTATATTCATGAGATGCAATGATTTCCCCATTTTCCATTCTCACCAACATCTTTACTTACTTGATTTGTGGTGGTGTTGGGATTTTTCTACTAAATATTTTAGATATAAAAGAATACATAGAAATAGAATCAAAAAGTAAATTTTCTATTATTGAATGAATAACTATCGTACTTTTCACCACTTCATTATTGGGGTTCAATTTGGTGGCAGTGATGGAAAAATATCACCCTTGCTGCCTTAGAGGTTGTTGGTTTCCTCCAAAAACCCTCGGCTTAGGTCAGTGTTTTGCAAAGTGCCCTAGTTCTTCGCAGTTAAAATAATGAAAAAGGTGTTGAGGGTTGAATGGAGCATTCCTCTCCTTTGTCGCAGCTGGAAGTTTTTATTTTCAGTATTTAATGGCTCGGTGACATTCTCTTCTACACTTAAATCATTTCCTCTCCCCCTTCACGCAATTTCCAGGGTGCTCCTTCCACACCTTTGGCATGTGGGGTGCTGGTATTTCTTAGCATCATGAAATTTATTCATCAGACTACCTGAATTAAAGTCCACCTTATGCTTCTTATCCCCATGATACCCCTGAGATTCACCGATCTCCATTTCAACCTTGAGAGCACTTCAGTCAATTTCCTCATAACTCTCAAAGTCACAGATCGCTAGGGATTTCCTTAGGCTAGGTTTTAGACTACTAAAGAAGAATTCAACCTTGAATTTTGGGGTAACGAAAAATCCAGAGGCATATCGTTAAATCCTTGTGAATTTTTCCTCATTTGCTCTGATGGATTTGTCACCTTTTTTCTTGAGGGAAAAGAAGTCCCTTTCCATCTAAAGTTGGAGGGTGTGAGGAAAATATTTATCAAAAAACATTTTCTATAAATCCTTACATTCCAACACCTTGATCTCCTCTTCAAGCTTTGTATTTTTTTATAAATGTCTACCATTGATCACCTTCACCCTCCATACGATAAGAATCCATAAGTACCTTCTATTGTTCATAACATTGAAGGATGACGAAGAAATTCTTAATGGATTTCATCCATTTTTCGACAATTGAGGGATAAAATGATCAATTAAAAGTAGGAGGCCTTTATCTCATGAAGATCTTGATTACAGCTTGTTCTTCTTCGAGGGGGGGGGGGGGGGGTTGAATGTTACTCTTGACCCATGTTTCTATTCAAAACATTAGTTAAATAAGAGTGTATTGTGACAAAGTTTACGATTCCTGCTCCCATCATATTGGGCATCTCATTAGAACAATCATCACATTGATCTTCACATAGTTTATTACCCTGATTCCTCATATTACCAACCATTATATGGAATAAAAGTAAAGATAGGGTTAAAAAATAAAGAGTAATCCAAAGAAAAAAATGGATAACTTATAAATTACTTTTGTTTCCTTAACTTATGAATTTATAGGCTTCAATATATGTTATCCGTGATCTTGTTCCCAACATATATTCTTAAGGGGATTTTTTTATTCCCTTCACAATGGTTCATACTAAGCTCATGAATTTACCAAAGAATATCCCTTGAGAGTTTCATAACCAAGAGTACAAAAAGGCCTATTTTCGTGCACTAGTTCTCATTTGAGTCTAGCTCAAAGCAGTGTTTTCGTGTTTTACCCATAGATACATCTGTTCCAAAGCCGACACTACCTGATCATATATAGACAATGATTTATTTTCTTGATAAACCAATTAATAAATACTAACCAAAATTTAGGGATGTTTTTATTATACTTAGTCTTATCCTTAAGGCTTTCACTAGGGTTTTCTAATCCTAATCCCAAAAATAACTCAACTTATCCACTGATAAAAACTATAAAAACCATTATCTTTATTTAATACTTAAAAATAATTTATTACATAAAATATTCACTTGATACAACATATAATATCAATAGGTATAGTGTCTTTGGGTCTCAGGAACATTATATAACAACTTAAATCATGAAATACACATCTTTATTGAAAACTTATTTTACATAACCACACACATTTTTTCGTACTTATTATTTCATGGGATAACCTGAGGACATGCATAAAAAAAGGGTGAGCTATAAATCTCAGTAAAGTAGTAAACAAGGAATAACATGAAGAATAAAATACATGTTAGGAAATATGCATATCAATGGAGAACAAGAGAAACATGAACATAAAGGCATGATACAACATGATTATCATAACTTGGAAATGTGATAATAACATTTAACATGATGTTAGCATGAGACAAGGCTCATTTCACATAGATCATGAGTAAACCCTCATTGCACTTGATGTATCATGATACTAATCTTTACCCAATGTATTCGAGCACTATCAGGGCGCACCCTTCTTAATCATTTCATTTCATTCATAAGTGTGCCACATGGATCATACAACATGGAATCATTCAAAATAAGAATTTATTCAATGATAAAGGAATGTGGAATACATATATGAAACTATATAATCAATAAGTAAATATTTTCATAAAGGTTAATACCCTTCATAGAGAAATGAGCATGGTATTCTCTACACAATGACTTTTTCTTGGAAAATTGCGGTGCAATTTTGACAGCATAACAACGTGACATAAGAATTCATAAAAATGGTTGATGATAGAGAAAGGGGTATATAATCATATTTCCTTGAAATTTATAGTAATTATTTCATATAAATTCATGTCCCAACATATGTAATGGAATTTAGATTCATAATATAACAGTATTTCTTGAATGTAAATGAGGAGAGATAAATCCATTACGGAATTTCGGTATGGTAACAAGTGTACATGGGAGACATTAATGAGAGAGAAAGGGGTCTATAATAATTAAAAAATAAGTAGGGTAGTATATAAGAGGTGCGAGATTATACCCCAACATTTTTAATTTAAAACAAATGGGTATAACAACATAATGAAATTTGAACAAAAATGAGAAAGGAAGAAATACCTTACTTGGAAGTGTGATCCCAAAGGCTTGGGAGAGGCTTGAGAGAGGATTATTGGGAGCTTGGGGAAGCTTGGGAGTATTCTAGACAGAGCTGGGCATGGGTTGTATGAGATAAAAATGGTTTTAGTGATGATTAATGGGAGATTGAGAGGGTTTATATTGGAAAGGTGAGAGAATTATTTATTATTTAGGTTTTGGACACCACACATTAAACTAATCAAAACCAAAAACTATCCCATGGTTTTTGACCATGGTTTTTTCCAAAGTGGAGTGAAAAAAATTATTTTATAAGGCCAATGGTCTAATGTATTAAAATATTAAGCTTGCTTATGTGGAGGTGAGTCACCTCTCAAGGAAATCATTTTAAAATGTTAAAATGTTTTATAAGTCTTCGAGGGTCCACTAAGGCACCATAAAATTAATCAAACAAATATAAAATCAAATTATTTTAAAGGTAAAACCTATATTATACTAAAATCCTTTTAATAGTATTTTATTACATCAATTTTTGGTCATTATGATGTAATAAAACACATTATATATTTAAACAGTATTTAATTTTTACCCAAAAATTTGACTCTCTCAAAAAATTATGAAAAATTCACCATTGGCTAATTTTGATTTCCTTATTCCAAAAATAATATTAATTTTATCTAAATATTTTTTTTAAATATATGAATTTTTACTTTTAATATAAAAAACAATATTTATTTAAAATTCATGGGTTTTGACAAAAACAACTTTCAAACCTTAATAAAAATTACAATTGTATTGATAAAAAAATATAAGATCATTTATATTTAATAAAAAGTAATTTAATAATAATATTTTATTAAAATATTATTTAAATAAAAAATCCATTAATACATCAAAATATATTTCTTAATTGAATATTAACTAAAAATACTATTTTTTTCTTTAAAAACTATTTACAAAGTAATAATAATAAAATGAATTTATATTCTTTATTCTATACAAAAATAATTCACATAATCATAGTGCTAGGGTCTTGTTACATAACCCATTATAACAGACACATAAGACCTAAGGTTAAGGCGTGCGATGGTGATGGACTCTTGGGGTGGCTCAGATAACATCGCTCGGGTGGTAATCTCTATTATCTTCCACTTCTCCTGTAGGAAGTTCCGTTAATGATTAATGTGTTGAAGCTATACTAGGGCTTGGTCAAGAGAGAATCCTAGTGACGATACCTACTTTATAAGCTCTGAAAAATGAGCTCCGTATGGTGCAATTCTACTAGATGAGGCCATCACTTCCTTTGTCTGAGTAAATTGGATTTTTAAAGCCCTATATTTATACTAATCATGTGGTCACTGTTCAAAGACTATATTAGAAATGGTAAAAATTAATAATAGTATTTTAAAATCCAAAAACCTAAAACCAAGGAACTATATATGTTATATAACCATTTTACATAATAAGACATTTAATTAGGTCAAGAAGAATTTTCATTAATAAATGTTTGGGCTGCTACAACGCCTCCCCGTATGCCAAAGGTTGCCGACTAGCAGTGAGGGTCTAAATAGTCACATGGGGAGACTATACCATCATTTTACCATAGTAATACTCAATAGTAGAAATATAAATAGAAGAAACACTATAAAACAACCAACACAATGCATAAACAACCCAGTCCCAAACTGGGTACAACACAACCTTTAGTAAGTATGTCATGCCTTGTTACAGTGAAAAGTGAACAAAAACCAAAATGAAGACAAAAATCAGAATCCCCAAAATATTCCTGGAACTAGGTCCCGAACCCTAACCAATATCATCTCTAACTAGACTCAATTCCCAAGCATTGGGCCTTTGCCCTTCTCCTGACCTATAACCATTAAATCTTCCCAGGTACCCAATGACAGCCAGAGAATGGTGTGAGTACAATTTAGTAGGCCACCACCAACAATGTATACAAAATATATAGTCAATAGATATTTCATGTAAGGTAAATAAAAGAAAGTAAAGGAAACCGTTTATAAAAACAATCTCAATTGTATACTTTTCCATTAACCTACCAAATAACCCATACTCATACAAAAAAACTTCATTTATCAATTCAACCTTTATACGTGCTCAATGGATTATAAAATATCAACATTCACAACATGAGGGAATTAAACAAGTCATATATCACTAGGCATTATAACAAAACAAGTTTCATTATCCTCACCTCTAAGCCTTACTCAAGGTGGATGCAACCATTAGGGTAATGGAACTCTCTCCCCTCCCCTAACCTATGCATTTAGAGGGAGGAGATTAGAAACTTAATCAAATCTTGACCCGTAGGTGTAGAACCTCAAGTCTATACCTTACACTACCAAGCCATGTTCACATTATTGTTTATTAAACTCCACAAAAACCACAATTCAACCCAACACAACCAATATCAGTGGAAACAATACAAAAAATCAACAATGGGTAAAATAACATTATGCCACAATCCATTAACACATTCCTTATTAATAAACCATAACAATTCGTCCCCATTTTCTATTACCATGCTTATCTCACTAATCATTTTCAAGTATAAATATAATCCCTTAGCATTTCTCTTTAACTCATTTAACCACTTTTTAAGCCAAAAAAACTCCCACTTAGGCCATCACCCGACCAAGGTGCATTACTACAATTCCCATCCTTCATGTTTAACAACATATTCACCATGGGTTCTATGTTCTCGCACAATGACCTCACATTTACTTAGCTAAATTCTATGTTCAGAAATATCGGCACACCCCATGGGTAGCCCTAATATAGGTCACATCATCCTCCATGCATCCCACAGGGATCATGAGGGTTTCATTAGGTTGTTTAGACACCCTAAAGATCACATCACAATAATGGAACAAAGAACACTTCACAAGAGTGTAATAATCAAAACACCACATGTAAAAATCTCTATAAAACTCAAGGGATATAACTTGTAGAACACTTAACACAAATTAATTGATGAATACACTCCCAATAAAGGCCTTAGACCCGAATCCAACACACCTTTGAAACCTCAACCTAGATCTCACTGAAAAAGAAATGGTTGAGAGCTTTGGATGGAGATCACACAAAAGACAAGACCTACACCGAAAAAGAGAGAGAAAGAGAAGATTGGACTCACCCAGATCTTCAATTTTCTTCCAACAACACTCCAAATGGTCAAGAATCAAAGTAGATTGATATTTGGGAGCTCTTGTTCCCTTTGGTTCATCACAAGGGCTGTGAGGAAGAGAGTGGAGGAAAATCCAAATTTGGGGTTTAAAATCCTAGAGTGGAAAAATTTTAATTTTTTAAAATTTTCTGGGCCACACAATTTACCCGCACAGTTTTCTAAATAGTACAAAAACCATGCAGATACCAGTGTCCAAAATCCCACCTCTTGTACAGTTTCCCCGGACTGTCTGCACGGTTAGCACTAACCATGCACATACCATGCAACCTTCCCAGAAAACCCATTTCTCTAATTTTTCATGTCTCGAACCCCCAAAACAACCTTGAGCCTCCTTAAGGACTTGGGTAAGTGCTTAATTAACCAAAATAAAGGGCTTAAACTTAAATGTAAGTAAAACCTACCTTACAGAGAAATCCAGGATCTTACAACCTCCTCACCTTATAACAGATTGTCCTCGAGCCTCTCTTCTGAGCATCATTAAAAAACTATGAAAAGAGTTTGGGCCACTAGGCCCGCATATCTGATTCTCACTCCCAAGTTTCCTCCTGAACTTTTCTGTGCTGCCACAACACACAAACCAAAAGAAAAACCTTTCCTCTCAAAACTTTCTCACTGGGGTCCATGATACGAACTGGATTCCTCAAAGTACACATCAACATCAAGCTCAACATCTAGAACATGAGTTGGGTTAGGGTGATATTTACAAAGCTATGAAACACGAAACACATCATGCATCCCAATATACCACTGTGGAATATCTAATCAATAATCCACCAACCCAATCCTCTCCACAATCTCAAATGGCCCCACATACCTAGGTGCCAAATTTCCTTACTTCTAAATCCAATGGTGACCCAATCTTAGCGACACATAAAGAAACACACTATAACCCACCCTAAACTATAGAGATCTATGAAGCTAATCAACATAATAATTATGACTACTCTATGAAATTTATATACATTTTTGTATCAAACTAACCTTCTCAGACATCTCCCTAACGAAATTCGGTCCCAATAACTCAGAATCTCCCACCTCCAACCAATACAACAGAGATCTACACAGTCTCACATAGAGTGCCTCAAAAGGAAACATATGAATCATATCCTAAAAACTGTTATTGTAGGAAAACTCAACAAGGGGACAGTATTTCTCCCACGAGCCACCAAAATACAAAACACAAGCGCTCAACATGTCCTCTAACACCTGAATCATTCGTTTTGATTTCCCATTCGTCTGTGAGTGATAAGATTTACTCAACAACAACTAGGTACCAAGGACCTTCTGTAACCCCTTCTAGAAGCATGAAGTGAAATGTGGATCATGATCCGAAACTATTTTTATCATCATCCCATAAAAATTCACTAACTCTTGGACATACAACTGTCCCACTGGTCAACTGTAAAGGTATCCTAAGTCGGCAGAAAATGAGCCACTTTTGTCAATCGGTCCATGACCACCCAAATTTCATCACTCTTCTGAGGAATCTTCAAAAGAACAACCATTAATTCCATTTTTCCATCATTCCATTTCCACTCTGGAATAGTAAATGACTACAATAATCCACCTGGATGCTGGTGCTTGGCCTTCACCTGCTGATAGGTAAGGCATATTGCTATGAATCCTGCAAATTCTCTCTTCATTCCAGGCCACCAAAACTATCTGTGGAGTTCACAGTACATATTAGACAAAATAGGATGTACTTCCCACTTCGATGCATAGAACTCGCGCATAAAATCTTCTCGTACTCCTACCGGTACCACAAAATGGTCATGAACATGAGCAACACCATCGGCACCAAAAACCCATCTAGAAAGTGACTCCCCACCTTTAAGACTTTCATTCATAGATAAACACTCTAGATCCACTAACTGGCTCTCCATAATCCAGATCAAAAGCATAGATTCAACTGCTAAGGATGAAAGAGTTGTCTACCTCGGCTCATCCTATACCTCCAAGTGCATCTCAACAAACAAGGTCATTAATCTCCACTTTGATATTGATTATTGGACCACCTGATTTTTAGTCTTCCAGCTCAGAGCATCAACAAAAATATTCACTTTTTTGGTGTGTAAACAAACACAAAATCATAGGATTTAGGGTATTCAAACCGAATTCCCTATCGAAGATTCAGATCCCACTGAGATAATATGTACTTATGATTTTTATGGTTGGTAAACACCGTAAAAGGTTATCCTAACAAGTAATGTCTCCAACACTTCAAAGCATGAACTGCTATAGCTAGTTCAAGGTCATGAGTTGGTTAATTTCTCTCATGAGGTCTCAATTGTCTCAACCCATAGGAAATAACCCAGGGTCATCCTACATCAACACCACACCATGTCCAACACCAGACGCATCACAAAACAAGGTATACTTCTTACTCGGTTCAGGTAAAACCAGAATTGGTATGGTAGTTGACCGCTTCTTCAGCTCCTAAAAAGAACCTTCACAAGCTCTTGACCACTCAAACCTCATTCCTTTCTTAGTCAGAACAGAGAGTGGTGATGAAAAATGAGATAAGTCCTTAATGAACCTCTGATAATAACTGACCAAACCAAGAAAACTCTGAACATCAGAAATGATCTTGGGCTGTTCCCAAGACACCACAACCTGTACTTTCTCTGTATCCACTAACACTACTGATTCTGAGATGATGTGTCCTAAAATGTACAAATCATCAATCAAAAACTGACACTTTGATATCTTAGCATTAATTTTATGCTCTCTTAGTGTACTAAAGAAGATGTCAAGATGTTGGGAATGATTTTCATGTGTCCTATAGTACACTAAGATATCACAAAAAAAAACAACAACGACAAACCGGTCCATATATGGGTGAAATATCTGGTTCATCAAATACATGTACACAACTAGTTCATTGTTCAACCCAAAAAACATTACCAAAAAATCATACGACCCATACCTTCTCCAGAAAGATGTCCGTGGTATGTTAGAAGGTCTCACCCTTAACTAATGGTATCATGATCTCAAGTCGATCATGGAAAACACCAAAGAACCCTTGAGCTGGTAAAAAAGATCACCGATTCTAGGAATAGGGTATCGGTTCTTCACCATCATCTGGTTTGGCCTCCTATAATAGACATAAAGTCTCAGTGGCCTATCAGCCTTTTTAGAAAAAAGAAGAGGTGATCCCCAAGGTGATATACTAGGATGAATAAACCACTTGCCTTCCAATTACTCTAACTAAACCTTATGTTCTTGGAGTTCTACTAGTGCCATATGATATGGAGGAATGGAAACCAGATCCTCTCTCAACAACAACTCAATTGTGAACTCCACATCTCTCTCAGGGGGTAACCCTGAGAAGTCCTTAAGAAACACATCCCGAAACCGATCTACTACTAGTGGGAATGTTGGATTCTCTTTCTCCCCTTCATCCAACACAAGGAATGCTACCTGAGCTGTGAGACCTCCCAACTACTGGCAACGAGGACCAACATGACCCGATTGAGCATCACACTCTCCATAAAGGACATATGTGTCTCCATCAAGATACATAAAAGTTTCTGATGTCTGTAACAATAGATATGGGATTGATACAACACTAACCAATACATTTCCATGATCAAGTAAAAACTCAAAATCTCTAGGAAAACAAATCCCACAAAAAACAATATCCAACAATCTCTAGGGGAGAACCCTTACACTGCCTGATGTTTTCGACTCGTACACCCTACCGAGTATCAAGTGACATTAACCCACATGAATCTTACACATTCAAACACAACACAAATAAGAACTGAGAAGAAATAAAATAATGCATAACATCTATATAAAATAACACACTAGAAAGTGTGGAAGTTATAATAATTTTACTTCAAACCATGGATGAGCCTACCTCACCACCCTTAGGCGTAGTCTGAACCGCATGGAGTTGACCCACCCCTCTACCCTGGGCTACAACCTGAGTACCCTGTGCTGCACTACCCTGATGGTAAGAATTGTCTCAGCCTGAAGTTCCACGTATTCTACATCTACTGGTATGACCTGTAGAGATCAAAATTCCAACCGGATATGGGGTAACCCACCCCTACCTGCACTCATCATCTTCTGTTGACTCCCTTCATTTCTCGGCTTCCACAGGTTCTTCCAGAATTTCTACACATGGCCTAACCTACTGCATGATCGGAACTCGAATGGTGGTAGGGGACACTAGCCACACATGTTCCCGAGCCTACCACACTAATAGAAAAAGATATGTTCACCACTCTGAGAAGCTGTCCCCCTCTTCTGTCTACTCTGAAAATTTCCACTTTGCTAAAAGTTTCCAAAATAGTGCTTCATGCCCTTGGAATCCGCACTACTGGTCCGCCCAGCTTCCACCACGATATCACTACCCAAGGCCCCCTTGAGGTTTTCCTGAGAGAAAAGAGACTAATCTAACAATTTATAAAACATCTTCAAATGAAATATATTTAACTGATACCTGATATCATGGCTCAACCCATACTAGAAACATCTCTCCATAGCAGCCCCATCTCTGCTAAAGTTGGAATGAAGCGATGCAAGTAAATGAAACAACTAGTGTAGTCCATCAACAACCTCTCCCCTTGAGTCAAACTCATAAAATAAACTGCCTTTTTCTATCTCAATGTATCTATATAGAAGTTCTCAGGAAACTTCTCATGGAATTCCTTCCTTAGTATTCCCTCAACCTTTTCCATTTGGACCCTAATGTCCCACCAACGCTTCTCTTGGACTCTCAACATATAAGCCACCAACTTGACTCACTTATCTATGGGAGTATCTAGATAATCAATAATAGTATTAATGGACTCAATATAGAACTATAATACCTCTGGCCCACCATATCTGGTAAAGGTTAGAGGGTGCTATAGTTGAAACTCTTTGGTCAGCTTGAACATACTTGGCGCAACCCGCCCTGAGTCCTGTTCCATCATCTATATAAAATGAGTGATGTTATCATAGAACTACCATTCCCTATCACTATAAACCACTAGGTTCCCCTTATACACTACCAAAGGAGCATTCTCGGCAACATCTTCCGGTCATCTAACTAGAACACATCTTCACAGTTCCATTTCTCTACAATTCCAAACACACCCATAGAATAAAGCACTAAATCTATCATGAAAAGAAGGGATACCATAGAAAGGATAATCACTAGACATAAAAAACACTATGAAAATACTATCCAACCATGCCTATGAAATCCTGTTCACTACCCTTAGCAATTCCTCCTAGGACCATGGCCAACACAGTTAACCAACTTATACAGTTGAAAGCCTTTATTTCATACACCGTTTTAAACCATTCCACATCCCATGTTTCTCTAACAACATCTTAACTCATATTACATTCTAATTAAACATGTTCTTATATTATCACAAAACCTTTTCAAATCCCTTGTTACCCATTCATATCATCTTATTAGGCATAACATTATCACTTTTAAAATAAATAATGCATCTTAACTTTTACATCCCACACACCCATCCCGTGTGTGTGTCTTCCATGATGCCTGTCACTTATCTATATAGGTGCCTTGGATGATTCATGAATGAATATCCTTGTTACATTCAAACCATGAGTTAAATATCATGAAATTGTCAAATCACACAACAAGTGTATCACCCGGTGGTTAAATATCATCAAATGTAACAACACAAAACAAAAACAAAAATTCCCACCAAGGGTGAATTGGTTTTCCCCTCATACGCGGGTTAGATACTCCCAAAAATGAGCTCATTAAAAATGCCCAACATTATCCTAATATCCATCTACCATCCCCAAATAGTAATAAAAAGAAAAGGCCTCCTCTAATACCACTTTGTAATGTCCCCGACCCAGGAGCCACTAACCTGTGCCCCAAGCTGGGTGGTTACATGACCTCAAGCACGCCTCCCCGTATGCCAGAGGCTACCAACTAGTAGCAAGGGTCTAAATAGTCATGTTGGGAGAGTATAACCTCAATTTACTAGAGTAATCCATAACATTAAAAATATAAATATAGGAAATACTAAAAAACAACCAACACAATGAATAAACAATCCATTCCCAAACTGGGTACAACACAACCTTTAGTAAGTATGTCATTCCATGTTATAGTGAAAAGTGAACAAAAAATAAAACAAAGACAAATAGAAGAATCCCAAAAACAGTCCTGAAACTAGGTACCAAACCTCAACCAAGCTCATCCTGAACTAGACTCAATTCCCAAGCATTAGGCCTTTTCCCTGCTCCTGACCTGGAACCATGAAATCTGCCTAGGTACCCAATGGAATCTTGAGCAGGGTATGAGTAAAACTTAGTAGGCCACCAGCAACGGTGTCTACAAAATATCCAGTCAATATATAGTGCATTCAAAAGTAAATAAAGGCAATTAAAGGAAACAGTTTAGAAAGCCAATCTCAATTTTGTACTTTTCCATTAACCTATAAAATAAACCATACTCATACCAAGAAACTTCATTTATTAATTCACCCTTTATATGTGTTCAATGAATAATGAAAGGTAAACATTCAAAACTTGAGGGAATTAAATACGTCCTATCTCAGTAGGCATCATAAAACAACAATTTTCATTATCTTCACCTCGAAGCCTCAGTCCGAGTGGATGCAACTGTTAGGGGAATGGAACTCTCTACCCTTCCCTATTCTATGCATTTAGAGGGTGGAGCTTGGAACCTTAGTCAAAGATAGACCTGTGGTCATAGAACCTCAAGTCTATACCCCACACTACCAAGCCATGTGCACATGCTTATTTATTAAATTACACAACAACCATAATGAAACCCAACACAACCAATATCACTAGAAATAATAAAAAAATCAACAATGGGGAAAAACACATTATGACACAATCCATTAACACATTCATCATTTATAAAAAATAGCATTTCATCCCTATTTCCCATTCCCATGCCTATATCACTAATCATTTTCAAGTATAAAGTGAATCCCTTAGCATTTATCTATAACTCATTAAACATTTTTTTAATCCAACCAAACAACCACATAGGCCATCACCCGAATAAGGTGTATTACTATGATTACCATCCATCAATATTAACAACATATTCACCATGGGATCTATGTTCTCACACAACAACCCTATATTTACTTATCTAAATTATAAGTATGGAAATATCAGCACACCCCATGGGTAGCCCAAACATAGGTCACATAATACTCTATGCATCCCACAGGGATCATGAGGGGTTCATTAGGTTATTTAGACACCCTAAATATAACATCACAATAATGGAACACAAAACTCTTCACAAGAGAGTAATAATCAAAACACTACATGCACAAATCTCTATAAATATCAAGGTATATAAATTATAGAACTACTAACTCTAATCCATTGATGAAAACCCTCCCAATCAAGGACTTAAATCCCAATCCAACACAACTTTGAAGCCTCAACCTAGATCTCACTGAAAAAGAAAGGGTTTAGAGCTTTGGATGGAGATCGCACAAAATACAAGACCTAAACTGGAAAAGAGAGAGAAAGAGAAGATTAGACTCACACGAATCATGGATTTACTTCCAATGACACTCTAAAAAGTAAATAATAAAAGGATATGAATTCTTGGGAGATCTTGGTCCCTTTAGTTCATCACAAGGGCTGCGAGGATGAGAGTAGAAAAAAATCCTGAGTTGGGGTTTAAAATCCTGGATTGGCAAAATTGTAATTTTTTAAAAGTTGCTGGGCTGCATGGTTTACCCACACATTTTTCCAAATAGTACGCAAACCATGTGGATGACACTATCCAAAATCATACCTCCTGCATGGTTTCCCTAGGGTGTCCGCACGCTTAGCACTAATCGCGTACAGACCCTACGACCTTCCCAGAAAACCCATTTTTATCTTTTTTCTTATCCTGAACCCCCATAACACCCCCGAGCCTCTTTAAGGACTTGGGTAAGTGCTCAATTAACCAAAATAAATAGCTTAAACTGAAACTTAAGTAAAACATACCTTATAGAGAAATCTAGGATCTTACTAATGGGTTGGGTTTTTTCTATCCCAAATATGATAAACCCAATCCAGGTACAAGTTTATTTCGGAGTAATGAAAAATCATGAACAAGTGGAGTATGGTGAGGGGATAATTGAGTTTGTTTTTCATGTTTACCCAACTCAAAGTCACATGGAGATAACATTTTTTCTTTAATTTTGACATACTTTTAAGGATTTTTTTTTTCAAATTACCTACAACTCTTTGATATCTATTTTTAAAATTGATATTTATATATATTTTAATTAATGTTTTAGGTGGTGGAAACTCTTCATGTGGGTATAAAATTTTCAATTTTGGATTGAATTATCTTTTCTTTTTTTATGTTTTAAGGTTTCGATTGGGAAAAATATAATGAATTGAAGATTTTCAACTGATAAAGAATATATTTCTAATTTTTATCAACACTGAGAAATGATTATTATTCTTCTAAAATAACTAAATTTTTATCACCATTTTATCTCGATAAATTTTTTTGGGTCTATAACTAGCTTATGGTAAACCCATAAGAAGATAATTTACCAAATAATCATGCATAAAAGTAAAGGCTCCATAATGAACTCCACAAAAAAATGGTCAAAACTTGGAAGACAACTAAAACAAAACCACCATACCACTATGAAAAACCACTAGAAGAACACAATAAAGTATAATATATTCAATTATAAAAATGAAAATAGAGGCATTAGAATAAAAATGATTATGTGGTTTTGGATTGCAGACTGATTTATAGAGAAATAATTCTTTACTATAACTTGAAGGAAAATATTAAAATGCTTAAGAAAACTCAATAAATGTAGTACATTTCTAATCTCAAGTCATTCATCTTACTTAAATAGAGTAATCTAGTTGGTAATTCTGGTCACCAACATCATCCGATCTTCCTGAGTCACCATTCGCCTCAATCGGTCTTCACAAATGAGCCTCTGTGTAGTTGAGTATTCCCACCACCTTAAATGGCCATGTTAGTGAAACATTTTTGATCCAAATATTAACTAGATATGGAGTCCAACATATCTTTTAGTGATCTATAATTTCAATTTTTTTTGTCTTCATCTTCTATTATCATCTTCATTCATAATATAGTGAACTTATCATCCACTATTGCTCTATAGGACATCCCATCATTGGAATTAAGGCCATTGTATTTTTCTCCTTTGGATGATCTTAATTTTGGATTTCAAAAAAAAATAATCTCACACTCCCAAAAAATATCTCACTTAAGATTCATTAAGGAAATAACCATGAAAAATTATTTTATTATCTTTTAAAAAATTTCTTTCGAAAATTTATAAAGTCATTTATATGGTTCCCTAACTATAGTGAGCATTAAACCAAGCCTAACTGAGTCCCAACACCACCCCAAAACTTCCTTGAAAAAAAATTCATTAATATTTCTACTCAATTATGAATTATTTTTATCCATATTATAATAGCTTCCAGATAAAGTGATACTTATATAGGATGTGATTCATCAGAGAATGGAACATTAAATTTTTGGCCAAGTCAATTTCACTTTGTTATTCAAAAAACAACATCCCAAATTTTTATTCTCTTATGAGATCCTCTAGTAACCATTTTATATTAATAAAATTCTTCCTTAAATTCATCAAAGTGATGTAATATGATTCATTTTTTGATATTGAAAATGTATAAAGATCCAACATCTAACTCACTATTGGTTATCCAAAAGAAAACACATAACTATGCATGCTCTTCCATATATATGAATTTCCATAAAAATTTGATTTAGAAAAAACCTATAAGGACTCATCTATTTTGAAGAAAAATTCCATGCTTCTAAAACCTTTCATGTACCAAATAATCCATTTCATATCATCCATGTTCTATCTTTTGAGATTTTACATAAACCTTATAATAACTCCCACTACTTGTGAAATGTTTAGGTGAGTGTACACCATAACGTACATCATGCTTCCATCAGCTGATGAAAATAGATCCTTCACCATGAAATCAACCTTAGATTTCATTCATGGTAACTTCTATTTTATAAGATTAAAGTGTATGGTCTAGGGTGTTGACATTTATTTTTCTTATTATATCCTGAATAAATTAAATATCATCCAAATGTAATCTAATCAATTCAGGTTTAGATTTCTAGAACTTTGTACTCATATAATCATCATCCCAAAAATCTATTTCTTCAGGCCAAGGTCCTTAATTTAAATTTTTTTGAATAAATCTTCCATTAATTCATTTATTATTTCCATTTCTGAACCTAAAATCAACATGTTTTCAATGAAAATAATTAGGATCAAAATAATCCCATCACAAAAATCATCTTAATAATATCAATGATCAAAATTTTTCTAGACAAACTTAAAATCTTTTATGAAATCATTGATATTACGATTCTAACACCATGATGCTTACTTAAAATTATAAAGGAATAATTAGTTATTATATATAAGTCTCTAGTTCCATTAATCCTTGAAACCAATTGGTTCCTACCTAATAATTTATTCATTTATGTCCCCATGATGGAGTGTTGTGTTCACATCCAATTTTTCTAGATAAATCCATTATGATGTAACTAAACTCAACACTGTTTAAATAGTGTCATGGTTAAAAATCAAAGAAAATACATTTTAGAAATAAACTCTTTTAATTTATTTAAATTGGTTCATAACTACTTATAATTTAACCTTATTTTACTACCCACCTCTTCTATTAACTAATAAACCTATTTGTTTTGAAGAACCTTCTTGCCATTGGGTCTCTCCATTCACTCCCATGTTCTAAAAAAATGGATGGAATTAATTTACAACCGCATGGTCAACTCCCACTATTTAAAATCATTCAAAATCCTAACCTAATATGGGATATATATCTATCAATAGTTCATTATATGTTAAAAAAGTCAATGTATCACCAAACCTTTACACTGGGAACCTATCTCCAGTTGATCACTACAACTGTACCTACAACTGAGCTCCTTATAGTATTATAAATTCTAGAGCATGAAATTTAAATTATTGAGATTCCAAAATCTTTGAAATCTATAGTAATTCTATCCTTGGTATCACCATACAAAATTTACCCCTTTCTTCCAGTAATTCCACTTGACAGTATTGTGCTATCGATCCAGATTCATTCACTAGAGACTTTAAGAATTTAACAACTTATGATCATCTATTCAGTTAAACCTTGAATTCTGATGTTAATATTCCACATAAAAAAATCTCTTTTATGGGTATAATCTTTATATAAGATCACTTTGTTGAAGATAGTATTTTTAATTTTGATGAATTTTTAAGAGTCATTTTCTAAGAGTCTAAATCCAAACTCTTCACACCATAACCAAAAAAGTTCCATACTTTTGACTTAGTATCCATATTGTCTCATTCTTTGGAATCAACATGGAAATAGGTGATAAATTTGAATACTTTTAGGATATTTAGATCATAATTTCTTTTAGAATTTTGTTTTCTCAAGATGTAGTTTTCCAATTAGAGAGGATGGGCTCTAGCTGATCAAATATGGTACAAAATTCACATATTTCACCTAGAAAACATTGGTTAACATTGTGTGAATTCATATACTACATGAATTTCCCACTAATTTCTAGTTTATACTTTCCAAAACTTTTTTGTTCTTAATATTACCTACAATTATCTTCTCAATTCAAATCCCATTCCAACAGTAGAACCATCAGAACTCCCTATTTTCATACTCACCACCATTGTATGACTATAAACACTTTAACTTAATTTTTGTATCTCCCTCCATCAAATAAAAGTTTTTAAAATATCGTACTTGGGACTTATAAAGTACACCCACATTTTTGTGTATAGAATCATCAGTTAATTTCACATAGAAGAGTGACCCCCCATTATAACACATTAGATCTATTCCACAAACATCTGTGTGTACTAGATCTAACTTCCAATTCTTTGATGTTTTCAATTGTAATCGGATGGATACCTTATACTACTTTACAAAGACAATATCCTCACACATTCCATAATTTTTGCTTTAATACTTCACCAATCCTTTAGAAGGAAATATTTTTATCCACTTCTCACAAAGGTGACCAAGATAGTCATTCCATAACTTTGATGAAGTTAATTTCCTGATATGAAATTCAACTTAAATTGACACTATTAGGTAGGGAACCCAATCTTTCACTCCAATTTTAATTTCCATGGATTTGTGTGAAATATTCAATGCTCTATCTATGAATGTTGTAAATAAAACCACATCATTAATTTTCCCAAAAATAATATGGTTCTTTTGATGGTATGAAATATGTAATACATTCTTCAACTCTTGTATTATTTCATTCCTTGTCTGGACCAAACCATTATCTTTACCCAATATCTCAAGAGCGTTGTTATGAATAAGATAATCCTTTCCTAAACTTTTAGTAGTATAATTATTTGTACCCCTCTCTCAGACATATTAGGGAATTAATATATATATTCCATCACATAAGACCCCAATGAACTTACAATACTTCGGAGAAATCCATTCTTTTCTTCCATTATGGGATTTGATGATAGGATTATGAAGGAATATCTTCTAATTTTTTGCCTCCATTCATTGTAATATTTATTTAAGTAGATTTTCCTACCACCATTATAGTGTAAGGGACCACCATACTTTGAGATACTTCTAATCCAAATCCAAATCCCTTTTCCCCTTCCAAATTCTTTCCCATCCAAAGTCACCCCATCTTCCCTAAGTGTTGTACACATCCATATAAGATTCCCAAATATCCTTAAAATGAATCTAATTATTCAATATCAGGTTGTTGGAATCTATTAAATTCTAATAACTATTTCCATTAGAGTCCCTCACTGCTATCACCATTATATCCCATGATTATGGGAGTGAAGGAAGTAACAATAACACCCAAAACATGTCTCTAAAGTTTACCTTCGTTGAGTCTAAATAACTTAAAATAGTATAAAATTCCTTGATGTAATTAATGATAGATATTACTTCAGAGATTATCATACTTCATAATCTATGTAGTAATAACACTTTTTTCATTACCATAGACTTTTTATGCATATCCACAAGGGCCTACACAAGTTTTGATGATTTATTCAATTCCCAGATGTTGGACGACACATTCCAAGAAAGTAACATCCACATTAACTTGAGTAATTTCTTTTTTAGCCTCTCTCAATATTAATTTTTCATTGATTCATACTTTTATTTAATTAATGAAAGATCATGGTACTTATGTAGAAGTAAATCCCTTATCTATATCTTATAAAACCCAAAATCCATTACATTTATTTTCTCCACCCAAAAAGTATTCTCATCAAACATCATACCTCTAGAAATTGTGAACTCCCAATACTTTTATTAATGTAATATGAGAGGTTACAAACTTAAAACCATTATTCACCAATAAAGAGAAATGCCAAATTTATCTAATGAGACAAGCTTTAAAACACCTTCTCCATGTATTGATATTTTGGAATCACTCTAATATTGGACTTAGTTACCACTTGTTAGGTCCACGACCACCTTATGACAAACCCACCAAAATATACTCCAATAGAAATTAATACAAGGAAGAGAAATATTTAGAATGAACCCCATATAATGACATTAAAAACTTGAAAGAAAACTACACCCAATACCCCATAATGCTACACAAAACCACCAAAATAAAACAATATATAATAACTAATGAAATGATCTATAAAAAAATAAAGGAATAGGAACAAAAATGATTACATGGTTTAGGCTTGTACCCTAATATATAGGGGAATTATAATTTTCTATAAATTGAATGAAAAGATTAAAATTATTAAGCATACATTCTTAGTACTTATAGTACTGATCACAAGTGATCCACCCTATATAAATAGAGTAGTCTAGCCAGTGTTTCTGATCACCACATATATATGGTATTCTCAAGTCACTATAAAACATGGTAAATCTTCACATATGAGAATCCATATATTCCAATAATACCACCATATCAACTGAAAATACCAATTAATTTTTACCTATCAAAATATTATGACAGATATAAAGCACAATGTATCTTTCAGTGATTTGGACTTCTGGGGTTTTTTTTCCAACGCACCTCTAGCTGTCATCCACCTTCACCATTTAGTAAAATGACTAGATAATAACTATTCATAGACCATCCAGTCATCAAGAGTAAGTCCATTGAATTTTCACTCCTCCCGATGGTCTTAATTTCTTAAATAAAAAATAAAGCCCTCACTCCCCAAAAAACATCATATCAATACTGAAAAATTTATTATGTTTTTTAAAAACAGTTATTTATTCTCATATCATCTTTCTACCACATCTTCTCACTAACATTTATGATTTATTAGAGAGTTTTATTTTTTATATATCATTCATATTTAGGAGTATATATCACCAACTCTTCAAATTTAGGTTAGTATTTTATAAACCAGGTTCCGTATTTTTTTAACTTTGAGGGTTTTTATTTTACAATTTTTTGGTTTCAAAATTTATTTTTTACTCATATATTTTCATTGTTGTGCATGTTATGATTAAATTATAAATATCATTAAAGAGGAAAATAATTATTCCAATATATTCATTCATGAATTTTTTCTTCACCATTATCATCATCTTGTATCAAATATTTTGTCCCCAATATAATATATCATGGCATTGAATTATTGTTATATGTTCTTCATAAATGGTAAAAATTATCACATGAAACAATTAAAAAATAAATTATCTTTTATTTTTAAAATAGATGTATCTATCAGTGTTTTCTACTCATAAGTTAAAAGGAATGACTGATAAATATTGAGAGTTTAAACATAAAATTGTATGTGGTTTCATTCATAAATGGGTTGAATAAAATAAAATAAACAAATTTTCAATATATTTTACATATAAACTTTATGAGAGAATATAAAAACAACTTATTATTTTAAGATGAGAAATAATAAATTATTTATTCTTTAAAATAAATTGAAATTTAGGTAAAAAAATGAACTTTTATTTATAATTATTTAGGATATTTTTAGGACTATTTTGATTGGTTATCTAGAATGAGTGACAACTTTGAGGATAAAAGTTTGGATATTTGGTTTCTTAAATTTTTACCAAAATCTTGAGATGTAATGTCTTACCTAGGTAAGACCATTCTACCGAGTTAAAATGTCCCACAAACTTAAGTGCGCTTGTAGTGATTGGGGTTTTTCCCAGATAAAGACTCAACTCATTCTTGAGTTAAGGATTCCTGAGTGATTTAAAGGAGGAAAAATAAATTTAACATAGTAAACAATATCAAAAAAATTATTATGGTTATTTTGATCTCAATACATGATGTTTACCCTTAGGATGGAATTTGGTGAGTTTCCAAGTCAGTCAAGTTTTTGAGGATATTTAATATACATTTAATAAAGTATTTATTATCATACACGTGTGAATGTCAATATCTCATAAATGAGGCCACATATATATAATATCTCACCCTAGTTTTTATCATGATTGAGGGTATTAGATAGGAGGGTTATAATATTTTTTCAAACATCTATATTTATATTGGGTCTATTTGGATACTTTAAAAAATTATTTGGTTAGCTAAAACCCTAAGAATATAAATACCATATTTAACCCATTTACTATGGGTTATCTACCATTGAAAATAAAAACCCTATATATTCAAAGATAATTGAGATTGGATATTGTGTTATATGAGTGGTAAATGAAATAGAGATTCATTAATCTAGGATGATAAAACTACGAAGTATTAATGATCAACCAATGAGATAAGACTTTAATTTTCTGATTTTTCTCATTATACATGTGGAAATTGGGTTTAATATTTAGTTTTTTATTTATTATCATTTTATACATTCTCAAAATCAAGTTTCATTATAATTATATGGAATTTATTTTTTGTTTTTATGTTATTTATTGAAGTATGAATCTTCAAAAGAATAATGGTGAACAGACGATCCATCGAACACCCTCTCCTCTTTCTTATTATACTGCATGCCTTATCATGAATTTGGTGCTATAAAAATGGACGGTGGTGCTTCACATGAGGATGGATGGAAAAAATTTTCTATCTATTAACCCCTTTGTAACAGCCTAGGTCATTAAAATATATTTCATTTTAAATTTAATCTATTTGATAACTTGAGATACACACAACCCCGAGTCTATAAGAACTGTAAAATAGTATAACATTATAACCTTGACATTAAATTGAAGGGTATTAATAGGATTAACTAAATTATTAAAATTATATGGTTTACACATTTATAAATAAGTTCATTGGTAATCAACTGAATAAAAATAAAAATAAAAACCATTTGAATGTGAAAGAAATGTTTTCCTAAAAAATGGTCTTATGCGCACAATGTGTTTTGCACTTATTTTAGAAATAGTTTTTTCAAATTTTTAAAAATTTATTTGAAAAAATTAAATTCATTTTTTAAATAATCATTTCAAAATTATCATAGAGTGATTTTTTTATAATTTTTTGAAAAGATTATTTTTTCGATGAATAGTAAACAATATCGATTTTTGTTGAAAATCACCTTTTTGTTTAAAGAGTTTTCATAGTTAAATTTTATTTGAAAATTATTTTAAAATTAAAATTATTTAGATAATAATAATATTAACTCAATTTATTTCATTGGTTTCAAATTTAAGTTTAATTATGATATAAAAACTTTTTATACATAAGAAAACATTTCATCTAGAAAACTATTTTTTCCTCGCGTTTGTGGGTTTAATTATAAATTAAATAATACCACTTTTTTGAATTTAATTTGGTAAAATTGAATTCATATTTGAAAAAATAATAATAAATATTAGTTACCAATTTCAACTTACTTTTTGGTTTTAATGAATAGTAAAAATAGTAAAAAATAATTACCGTAGTTAAGGTTTAAACGAGTTTACTGGGGGGGGGGGATAAACTAAAAAGATAAGGGTTAAAATGACCTAAAAAATTGTATAATTTATATTTATTAGAGATATTTTGACCTTATATCTAATAAGGTTTATTAATGACTCAATTTGGAGACATTTTGTATTTGCAAAACTTGGGTATATCTTATTCTTTTAAAAAATTCCAAGTGTGTCCTCTCCCCTACTTATAAAAGGACTCC
The DNA here is from genome assembly GCA_963277665.1 of Viscum album. Lineage (NCBI taxonomy): Eukaryota > Viridiplantae > Streptophyta > Magnoliopsida > Santalales > Viscaceae > Viscum > Viscum album. The sequence continues at coordinate 1,661,629,219 of OY728143.1, read as the reverse complement.
CATATCCTCTCATATACACAATCAAAGAGACATTTTTTATCCAATACCTACCAAAAAACATTCCTTACATCCCACACCATTACCAATAATTTTAGGTTAAATCATAAAACCACATTGGGGTGGATTTTTGTATAAACCTAAAGAGGTTCTCTAAAGAATAGGTATAGTTCTTAACGATAAGTATTAATTTTATTTCTTCCTATACCCCAATAAAATATTATATAACTATGATAAAACATTAAAACCAGTATTTTACATGTAATGATATGTTATTATGTTAATTTAATAACCAATATCTTTCAAATATTCCATCAAATGGGAAATGAAACTGTCGATCAAGTGTTTGGAGGACTACCGCCTCATGAACCGATGTAATTTGTTTTATATAACCACCTATCATATAAGGATATAATGATAAATTTAATGTATATATATATATATGATATTTATGACACAATTATTTTCTGAAATTATAATATCACATCTACCCTCTTACCTTCCAATTAGTTAGAAAACGATAATGTCACTCATGCAAACGTGTGGACTACCACCTCCCTGAAGTGATGCGAGGCATTTTTCAATTTTAATTTAAAATGGATGGTAATAAGGATAGATTTAATTAATATATATGATATATATGATATAATAATGATTCTTTAAAGGTGAAATATCATTTACTATTCTTTCATTCTGTCTGTCGAAAAAATGGAAGCAATGTTCATGCGTATGTACAACGTACCGTCTCCATGATCGGTGTAATTAATTTTTCAATATATAATTTTTTATGGATTAATATAAATAAATATAAAATGAATATATATGATATTTATATAAATATTATAATTATGTATATTATTTAACCGTTATCAAAGTATAAGGACCAAAATTACTAAACCAAAACATACATGAAAAACGAAGTAGTTATTACCTAGAATAATGATTTTAACAAAGAATTTTTATTAAATGGGTGATAAATATTATAATTAAATCATATATTGTATGATATATATGAATATGGTTATGGAATAGATTTATAATAAATCTATATTTATTATCCTTTAGGTTATGACACATACGAAGGAAGTCAAACATGAGGTAAGGGTTTCACATCTCACTTTTACTTCCATGAGACATATATCATATTCCCCACTTATTTCTTTTGTGTGGTGTATATTTTAAAAACCCAATCTATTATAAATAAAATTACTCTTTAATTTTTATTAAATGTCTTATTATATAATATGTTTATAGAAAACACATTTACTTATTTTGTCTTATTATGAACATTAGATTTAATTTATTGTTAAGAATAATTATTGTTGATAATATCGTCATTGAAAATTTATCACATGATTAGTATAAATATACAGTTTTAACAAATCCAATTTTCATAGAAAAAGGAAGTGATGGCCTCAAATAGTAGGATTATACCCTATTAAGCTCATTTATCGAAGCTTCTAAGGGAGATAGCATTTCTAGCCTTTTCCCTTGACCAATACCAATCCAAGATACAACAACTTAATCATGAGTGAAACTATTTACGAGATAAGTTCAAGGTAATCGAGATCACGACCCACACCATGTTATCCAAACCAACCCATGAAAGTCCCACCATCATACACCATACCCTTAGGGTGTATTTTGTTGTATTAAAGGGATATGTAACATGTCCCTATAAATATGATAATGTACATTATTTTTGTATAGAATAATGAATATATTTCCATCCTATTATTGTTAATTTATAAATTATTTCTATTCATAGTATTTTTGGTTAATATTCAGATTAAATTAAGAAATCTATTTTGATGAATTAATGGTTTTTTTGAAATAAATAATATTTTAATAAAATATTATTATTAAATAATTTTTATTAAATATAAATCATCATATAATTTTTTTAAAGTCAAATTTACTTTTTATAAGGGTCCAACAAATGTTATTATAAAAAAACTTATCATTTTCAATTAACTTCGGATTTTATTTCAAAATAAAAAATTCACATATTTAGAAATTTATTTTGATAAAATGAATATGTTTTTTGGAATCAGGATGTATAATTTTTCCAATGGTTAATTTTTAATAATTTTTCGAGATAATAGAATTACTGTTTAATGAATCTATTTAATGGATGGTTCTTGGTGTTTCGTTTGGGGAAGGTGGGTTTGTGTTGCATCTGCTTCCAGTTCTACTTCATCTTTATGTTGGGAGGAGATATGATGTTGTGGGGCTATGGTGCTGGAACTCTACTTGGATATTCTTCATATGAGGTTCAGAGCAAGAAAACTTCACCGGTGCATGCCATTTGGATTTAGATGATCGAGAGGGTATGGCTTCACCATCGGTACCATGCCCGTGAATTCCTGCACGGGACTAATAGCTGAGCGGTCATGATTTAGTGAAGGCTTCCTCATGGCATAGTTTTTGGGGAGGGGTAGATCCTATTGTTTGTTCTGGGTTGTTCTCTATTTTGTTTGTATGCGGTTGTTTTGTTGGATCTCTTGGTTTCTCACATTATCCTTAAAAGTGTTTTGATAATAAAAAAAGTAATTTTCAGTCAGTATTTTATGACATCAAAATGACCAAAATAGTGATGTAATAAGTTATATAAATGGGATAAAAGACCAAATATATGTTTCAACTCTAAAATAATGTGATTTTATGTTTATATGATTTATTTTGTAAATCCATTATGAATCCTCCATAACTTATAATGTATTTTAATATTTTAAAATAATTTCTTTAAAAGTGCAACTCACCTCAAAATCACCATGGGTAATATTTTAATAAGTTAAGAACTCAACCATATAAAATAACAAAAACCACCCCCCTTTGGAAGAAACCATGGGAAAAGAACATTGTATGGTTTCTGGTTTTGGATATTTAATTATGTATAATCCAAAACCAAAATAATAATGAAATCTCTCTCTTTTCCAATATAAACCCACCCAAGATCAAATTTATCTTCACTTTGATCCCTTGGAGCACATAATTACACTTCTTGTCTACTATGAAGTCTTATCGATTTATCCTTGACCTATTTTTATGATTCCTATGTTGTTTCCACATTTCCCATGTTATGATTATCATGATATATCATGCCTTATTATTCATATTCCTTTTATTCTTCATTGATATGCCCATTGTCTAACATGTATAACTTATTCCATGTTTATTCCCTAACATGGATTTATATATCACCCCTTTATTATGTATGACCTTAGGTTATCCCATGTAGTTTTATGTTCAAAGGAGTATTTTGAGCAAGTTAAAGTAGTTTTCAATAAATCATGTTATGGAATTTTTTAATAATGTTGCTATATCCCATGTTCAAGAAGTTATGTTTTGTACCTAATTATAAAATAAAATAAACTTATGGATATTTTAGGTTTATTTAAGTTCAATTTTATATAATAAATCATGTATTACTATGTCATAAAGAGAAGGGTTGTTATAATTGGTATCGGAGAAAATGTTTAGTTATTTTTGGGATTAGGATTAGAAAACTCTATAGAAAATCCTTAGGGTTAAGACTATGTATAAGTAAAACATCCCTATATTTTGGTATGTATAGAGTAAGGGGTTTATCAATAAAATACATCCCTATCTGGATACTACAAGTAGGCATGGTTGTAACACAAATGTACCTAGGAGTAAAAACTCTGACAAGGTGTTCCATGGCTAGCTTAAAGTAACTTAGAACACGAAAATGGGCCAAACTACACACCTGGTTTGAAAATCATAGGGGGTATTATTTGATAAATCCATAATACCATTACTAACCATTTTTAAGGGAATAAAAAATTCCCATAAGTATGTTTGTTAGGAAATTGATCATGGATAACATAGATTGAAGCCTAGAAATTCATAAGGCAAGTAGATAAATGTAATTTATAATTTATCCCTTTAATTAATTGGATTCCCCTTTATGTGTTTAATATTTTAAAAATACTAATATCTAATTTTCCATTTATTTGATAAAATGGAGAGAAATAGGAGGAATCAGGTAAACAATCAATGCAATAGGCAATGTGCTAAATTCCCTAATGAGATACCCAATATGATGGGGGAAGGAATCAAAAAATTTGTCACAATACCCTCTCAGCCAACTCAGGTTCTGAAGAGAAACCTGGATCTGGAGGAGCACCCAAAACCCTATATGAGAGAACAAGACATAATCGATATCTTCATACAACAAAGGCCTCCCACTTTCAATGGATCATCCGATCCCTTAATCATGGAAAAATGGATTAAATAAATTAAAAATATCTTCTACATACTTCAATTTTATGAACAAGAGAAGGTTCTTATTGCTTCTTATCATATGGAGGGTTAAGCTGATCAATGTTGTACATTTATCAATAATACAAATATTGTGTAAGAGATCGAATCAATGGAGTGGAAGTAGTTTCAGAAAATGGTTTTCGATACATATTTTCCCCACACCCTCCATCTTAAAATGGAAAGGTATTTTCTTGCACTCATTCAGAAAGACGATGAATCTATTTGGGAATACAAGGAATTTTTTTTAATACTTTCATGATACAACTCTTGTTTTATCATTCCCCCTAAATACAAGCTTGACCACTTCTTTGGTGGGCTAAATCCTAGTCTACAAAAATCCATGGTGATCTGTAACTTTGATAGCTATGAGGAGATTGTCCGATGTGCCCTCAAAGTTGAAATGCAGATCAGTGAATCCCAAGGGTATCATGAGGATAAAAAGAAAAATGTGAAGTTTAATTTTGGATTTCCGATAGAGAAATCTAATGGTGCCAAGAAATTTCAGCATCCCACTGGTCAAAGGTGTGTGAAGAAGCACCCCGTAAATTGCCTAATGGGGAAAAATGATTAAAGTATAAGAAGGAAGGGAACCCAACTAATAATTTATGATAGGAGAAACCCACTAATGAAATGAAGGAAATAAATTATCTAGTCAAACCTCAATGTATTGTTCAATTCTACAACTACCAAGAACCATATAAATTTGCAAACCAATGCCCTAATCCAAGGGTTTTCAGAGGCAACATAAAACCTCCAAGGAATAAATAATGAGATTTTTACATCAGTACCATTGATGTGAATCCCAAAAACAATGTGGTGAAAATTACACTAGTTATTCATTCAATTATAGAAAATTTAATTTTTATTCTGGTTCTATTCATTCTTTCATATCATGAATTTTTAATAGAACCATTCAAACACCACCAAAAAGCATGGAAGTAGAGATATCAGTGAAAATGGAAAATGGGGAAATTATTGAATTCCAACTACATAACTTCTCCATTATTAAAATTTGTGGGATTAACTTTCAACTAAACCATGTCATATGACCATTTGTGTAAATTGATGCAATTCTGGGAATGTAATGGATTTTCCTATATATAGCCAACATAAATTGTAATGAGAAGGAAATCAATCTCTATGTTACGAATCGACCCCTGATTCACTAAAAGTTTAAGAAGGAGGAAGAATATTATTTATCACCATAATCTCAAGAAGGGATATTATTTCTCTATAATAAAGTGTATATAGCTCAAATGATTGGGTCTAAGGAAGGAACCATCCTCCAAGTCATGCCTATTTTGAAGGAATATACTAATGTGTTTCCGGAGGAATTTCCTGATCTTCCTCCTAGCTAAGAGGTTAAATTTTCAATCAAGCTTATACCTGGGGAATTACCAATATCTAAGACCCATATATGATGGATGTTGTGGAACTTTAGGAGATAAGAAATAAATGTAAGATAATTTGGATAAAGGGTTCATACACTGAAGTGATTCACCAAGGGGTGAACTAGTCATCTTCAACAAGAAGAAGGATGGGTCAATGCGCCTTTGATATGATTATAATGAGCTCAATAAGATCACAATAAAGAACAAGTATCCTCTTTGATGAATTGATGAATTGTTCGATTAGCTGCATGGAGAACAATAATTCTTCAACATGGATCTGTAGTCGGGATATTACCATGTTAGGGTGAAAAAGGAGGATATCCCCAAGACTTTTTTTTCTATAAGGTACAGTCACTATGAGTTCATAGTGATGCCATTCAGACTCACTAACGCTCTATAAATCTTCATGGATTTTATGAATAATGTCTTTAGATATTACCTCGACAAATTTTTGGTAGTATTTATAGATGATATTATAATATAATACAAAATTAAGGATAAGTATGAGGAGTATTTGAACATTATTCTAAAGACCTTAGAAAAGGAAAATATTTATGCAAAGTACAAAAATTATGAGTTTTGGTTGAAGGAAGTCTCATTCTTGGGGAATATCATCACAAGTAATGAGATATCTGTGTATCCTTCAAAGAAAAACAAAATTGAAGGATGGTTGAGGCTAACATATATGATATATATCTATAGTTTCCTTGGGTTAACTTGGTATTATCACCAATTTTTGAGAAATTTATCACAATTATCAAACACTCTTACAAAGATAACTCGGAAGGGAGTAAATTTTTCTTGTAATGATAAATGTTAAGAAAGCTTAAATGTGTTCAAAATGAGGCTTATAAATACCCCTATCCTCACACTAACCGCAAGTGGAGAACCTTTCGCGGTGTTAAAAAATTATTTGAAGAAGGGATTGGACCATGTGTTAATGAAAAATGAAAATGACATAACCTATGCTTCAAGGAAGTTAAAATTTCATGAACAGAACTACCCAACACATGATATGGAGTTAGCTAAAATGATCTTTTCTTTTAAAATTTGGTAGCATTATATCTTTGGGTAGAAGTTTGAAATATATACAGATCAAAAAAATTTCAAAAATATATTCACATAGAAAGAGATTAATATGATCCAATGAATATGGTTATAGATGATCAAAGATTATGACTTCTCAATTCATTACCATCCTAGGAAAGAGAACAAAGTGGAATATGCTCTAAGTAGAAATGACCTAACAATTTTATCATCAATGAGAATCTAGAGGGATCGGATATTCTTATATTTTGAAAGGATTAACATGGAATCATAAAGAAAGGATCATCATTAATCCTTTTACAAATTGTTTCTCAATCATCTCTTCTATAAAGATTAAAGGTTAATAAAAAAGGTGATGTGAGAATTCAGAAGAAAGTAGAAATTATAAGAAAAGGGAAATCCTCCAAGATCAATGTTAATGAAAAAGAAATTGTGATATTTTGGTCAAGACTTTGTTTTACATTAAATCCTATGTTAAAGAAAGAACTATTGGATGGTTCACATAGTTAGACTTTCTATATTTACCCAGGATACAAAATGATGTATCGAGATCTACGAAATCAATATTTTTGGGACACAATGAAGAAGAATATTTCTGAATATACATCAAAGTTCCGGGTATGTCAGCAAGTGAAGGCTGAGAGGAAGATGTATAAGGGGATTATGCAACCATTACCTATACCAACAATAAAATGGGAAAACATCATGATGGAATTTGTCACTAGACTTATGAAGACATACCAAAAAAATAATGCTATCTAGGTTATTGTGTATTGTATAATAAATTATTCACACTTCATTTCAATTTGAAAAGATTTCTCACTAGATTAACATTCATGGATATACTTCAGAGAAGTGTTTATGCTACATGGAGTACCAAAATTTATTTTGGCCGATTGAGATCCAAGATTCACCTCTAAGTTTTTGAAAAGTATCTATCATTCTCTAAACACTGATACAGACATCATTATAGCTTATCACCCTCAAACAGATGGACAATATGACCGGACTATACAAACAATTGAGTACTTGTTGAGAGCATGATCAATTAACTAAAAGAACGACGAGGCCAACATCTTCCTGTTCTTGATTTCTCTTACAATAAAAGTTTCCAATTGAGCATCCAAATGGCTCCCTATGAAGCCCTTTATTGGAAGAGGTGCAGAACACATGCATGTTAAGATGAAGTTAGGGAACAAAAACTACCAGGTCCTGAAATGGTTGAGGAAATGGCAGAAAATATTAAGACCATTTAGCACACATCAAGGCTTCTCAGAGTCTAAAAAAGAGTTTTGGTGATAATCATCAACGATACCAAGAGTTTGATGTTAGAGACATGGTATTCCTTTGAAAATATCCATGGAAGAAAGTGATGAGATTTGGGAAGAAGGGAAATCTTATTCCAAGGTACATAAAACCTTTTGATATCCTTTGTCACATTGGAATGATGTCCTATAAACTAGTACTCCCACTAAACCTCTATTAAGTACATGATGTATTCCATGTATCCCTCTTGAGGAAGTACATACCATACACATTAAATGTTCTCAATCCATTGGTGGTACCATTGAAGAATGAAATTTCATATGAGGAGCATCAAATGAAGATCTTATATCATAGAGAATAAGTTCAAAGAAATAAGACAAATCACCTTTTCAAAGTGTTGTGGAGAAACCACAAGTTTGAAAAAGAAATGTAGGAACAAGAAGAAGTGATGAATTATAGTTACCATTATCTATTTTAGTGTGTGAAAGGAAAATTTCAAGGGTGAAATTTCTTAAGGGGGAATATTGTAACGACATGAGCTATTATAAATAAAATTCTCCTTGTATTTTTATTAAATGTATTATTATATAATACAGTTATAGAAAACACATAAAATTATTTTGTTTTACTATGCCATTGAATTTAATTGACCATTAAGAATCATTATTGTTGATAATATAGTTATTGAAAAGTGGTCACATGATTAATAGAAATATAGGGTTTTAACAAAACCAATTGTCATAGATAAAGGAAGTGATGGCCTCAACCAGTAGGATTTTACCCTATGAAGCCATTTTATTAGATCTTCCAAGGGGGATAAAATTTCTGGGATTTTCCCTAAAACAATCCTAATCCATGATCCAACAATTTCAACATGAGTGAAACCATTTACAGGAGAAGTTCAAGCTCATCAAGATAATTTCCCAAGCCATGTTCACCAAACCAACCCATGAAAGTCCCACCATCACACATCTTAACCTTAGGGAGTTTATTGGTATATTAAAGGGATATTTAAAAAAACCCTATAAATATGATCATGTATATTATTTTTTCTAGAATAATTAATACAATTTCATCCAATTATTGTTAATTTATAAATAGTTTCTATTGATAGTGTTTTTGATTAATATTCAAATTCAAATAAGAAATTTTTTTGATGAATTAATTGATTTTTTAAATAAACACTTTTGTATTAAAATAATATTATTAAATAATTTTTATTAAATATAAATAATCTTATAATTTTTAGGAAGTCATTTGTAATTTTTATAAGGGTTCAAAAAATGTTATTGTAAAAAACCCACCATTTTCTATAAATGTCAGTTTTATTTTAAAAGTGAAAATTAAAATATTTAGAAATTTATTTAGATAAAATGAATATTATTTTTGGGAATAATGATGTCTAATTTATCCAATAGTTAATTTTTCATAATTTTTGGTGATAGTAAAATTTTCATGTAAAAATTAAATACCGTATAAATATACTTTACGTTTTATGACATCACAATGACCCAAAGGTGATGTAATAAGTAATATAAATGGGATAAATGACCAAATATATGTTTTAAATTTAAAATAATGTGATTTTAAGTTTATTTCATTTATTTTTTAAATCCATTATGAATCCACCAAGACATATAAAATATTTTAAGATTTCTAAAATCATTTATTTAAGAGTGTGAATCACCTCCACATCACCAAGGGTAATATTTTAATAATTTTCCCCCTTTTACATATAAAAAAATAAAACACTCCACTTGGATAGAAAAAATGGTAAAAACCATGGTATTGTTTGTGGTTTTGGATATTTTATTATATAGAAGACAAAACCAAAATAATAAATAAATCACCCCCTTTTCCAATATAAACCCACCAAATCCCCCATTTCGCTTCACTAAAACCCCTTGGAGAACGTCCTTAATATACCATTCCATCTATAAAGTCCTCCTAAGGAGCCCCCAATCTTTCAAGAAATCCCTTTCCAAGCCTTTGAGGCCACACACTCATGTAAGGGATCTTACACTCTCCTCTTTTATCAACCACTCCTTTTATGTAATGTATTTTACTTTTTATTTGATAATTATTTGATATGATATTACATATTACCCTTAATATCCTTTTTATATATAAATGATGAGATATTTATTTCACTCTCATCAAGCCTCCCATGATCTTTTATGTGCACTTGTTACCATGCCAAAAGTTTGTAAGGATTATTTTCTCTATTCATGTTTCTTCTTTACCATATTTCTTATATTTCAAAATTTATAACGTTGGGATATGATTTTTCATGTCACTATTACTTCCCTTTTTATATAAAAATAATTATTTACCACTTTCCCTATCATTAACCATTTTTATTAATTTTTATGTAACGTCGTTATGTTGTTGAAATTTTACTTTGATTTTCCATGTCAAAAAAATTGTGTACTGAATACCATACCTGCTATTCTATCAAGTACATTCACCTTTTTTAATATATAGTTATTTATTTGGGACTTAAAATTATTTATTCTACATTCCTTTATTTTGGAATAAATTCTGATGATTAATGAATCCATGTTGTATGATATATGTGGCACCCTTAAGAATGATAATCAAATGAATATGATGAGTACACCCAGATAGCGCTCTACTGTATTTAGTAATGTTTAGTATCATGATAAGTCATGTTGGGATAAATGTGTACCAAATTCCTTTATGGTACTTTTTCCACCGTGAAATCTTGGTGGTTTATCCTTGACCTATGTTTATGATTCTGTGTTTTATGTTGTTGCCACATTTCCCATGTTAGGATTATTATTATATATGATGAATTATTATTTATGTTCTTTTAATTACTCATTGATATGCCTATTTTCTAACATGTATCACTTATTCCATGTTTATTCCCTTACTAGACTTTATAGATCAACCCTTTCTTCTATATTTCCCCAGGTTATCCCATGTAGTTTTAAGTTTGAAGGATTATTTTGAGCTTGTTAAATAACTTTTCAATAAAAAATATTAAGGAATTTTTTAATAATTTGTTTTTATCCCATTTCCAAGATGTTATTTTTTTGGTTCATAATTCCCAAATACACTAGGATTATCGATCTTTTAGCTAGTATTAAGTTTACTTTTATGTAATAAATCAAGTATTAATGTGTAATAAAGAGTAGGTTTATTATGTATATACCACCAATTTGATATTTTATATCATGAAAATATTTATCTTAATGATATTTAAAGTTTCATTTAAACTTATTTATTTCATGGGGGGTTATGATTCAAAAGATACCAAAACAGTAAGGTTTTATTTCACAATCTCATCATTATTTTGGATTATTTATATTTAAGTCACCAACGAGGAAATTATTATATCTTAAACCTAATATATTTTTATTATCATCTATTATTCTAATAAATTACAATTTTTCCTTCAATTTGCTCTTTTTAAGTACCCATGATACCAAAATAATGTTTTTAAGAAAAAACTGACATTATTTCTTTACTTGATTAAAAATGTTTCTCTTATATGCCCATATTTTCTAAAAAATGTTTTCAAAAATGTTTCTAATATTATCCTAGGATTTTTAAATGTCATTTTTCTCTTGTTTAAATTTTTAAAATATGGTTTAAAATAAATCTTCTTGTCATTTTACAAATATTGTTCTTTTTAAACTTTTTAAAACTATGAGAAATAAATGTTTTATTTTAACAACATGTATAAAATTACCCACTATCATGGAAAAAAATTTAATTTGGAGCTTCCTTTATTAATTTTCATTAATATTTTCAAATAATTGTTTTCCCTAATATTCTAGAGATTCATAGTTTTTAAAAATTATTTTCAAAGTGAAATGTTTATTTTACTCAAGAATGTTTTTAATAAAATTTTTATGGTATTTATATTCATAAAAAAAACATATGATAGTTTTGGGATATGTTGTAATGATACCATCCTTATTATTTATATAAATGGTTTATGATTAGTTTGACTGTGGATGTACTATTTTGACACTATTATTTATATTACTTTGGATGGTTTATGGTTATGTTTATTGGTTTGGGAAAGTATTAACATTTCATAAGTGAGTTTTTCAATATGAATGTTTATGTTGTTTATGATTTATTATTTTCATATGAGGAATGAATTAGAATTAGTATGTGACAGGTGGGTCCTTCTATAGCCCCTCAATACATCGATAAGTCTCATGAGACATACTAGCTTGGGTATTTGGTAGAGGTATTACCCATTTATATAAGGTGTCTTGAAACAAGGCCTTGAAGATATGTTTATGATGTTCAAAATTATTCATCACCTTATTATGAGATTAATTATTTATATCCATGTGATTATTTGATTAGTTACGATACCCATGTATAAGTTTCAAGATCATGTAATTATTCATATAGAATTATTTGATCATCATTTATTCTAGCCATATTATTATTCATGCTCATGTTAATGATTAAATAACATGTGTTCTCAAATATTTACATTTTTATATTTATTGTGCCCTATTTAGTTGCAATAGATTACATTGTACACATACTCTTAATAAGCATTTGACCTAACCCATTTCTTATGTTTCCTTTCCCTTAGATTCCACGAAGTGTATTATAATTGATATATAGAGATATAGTAAGGGGAATAATAAGGTACTCAAAGAAAATAATATGTTTTATTTTATGTTTTCAACTATAATGTTAGATTCAAGTATGTATCTAGTTTACCAATACTACTAAACTATTCAGTCCTTTGGGATGTTATTCCTTATAACTGATTCTAATGTAATAAAGTAACCACCATCTCTGAGCTACTAGGGTTGAGGTATTTACACCCTTACCCAAAATATCCTATTTCTATCTCCATCTAATGATAACAAAATAAACCATAAACCCTCATATTGGTTGGTAATTTGAATGTATAATTCAAATGATGATCAAGGTTGCATGAAGGTGGATCGATGTGAAATAGGTCAGGCATGGTTGTAATAACATTGAGGTAGTGAAACTAGAATTTGGGTTCTTGACATGGGTAGCTTGAAATGGACTGGAGGAGTACATATTGGTTTATATAGTCATTAAAATTAGTGATGAGTAATATTTTTTTTGAATAGGGAATAATTAAAGTTATAATGACATATAGAGGTGAGAACATTGATGTTTATGGTGGAATATTCTGGTGTATATGATTCCTATAATTAGATTCAACAACCCCATGAAATATAGTCTCTAATACATGTTGTTTCTAAATTTACATGGTGGATAATGTTCCTTATGTCATGATAAATATCACACAAAGTTTAGTTTTAAAATTCACAACATGTTTGTCAGGGACACATAAACTATGGTGTATAGGAGTGTTGGGTTCAAAACCTTCCATCCAAATGTTATCCTCTGTAACTCTCATTGGTAGAAGAAAAGTATATAATTTACAAATTATAATTTACCCCCACTTATGTTGTTTCTAAAACTATGAATACAAAGAACCCTAGACACAAAATACAACACACACATACACATCAGACAAGAACACATGGAATATTATTGTATGAATGAAAATAGTAAGTATTTAAATGTTTTTGAATAAGTTTTACTCTATAATGAAAATGATGAAAAATCTTTTATTAAGAAAAAATATGAATAAAATAGAAAACGATCAATGAAAAATGAACCCATTATAAAATTTATAGTAGATCCCAACTGATGTAACCTGACCTGAAAATAAGCATTTTTTTTGATTATCAAGAGTCCGAAAGGCCAGACAAAAGAAGAGTCATGGAGGACTAAAGTAATGGAGACCGAGATCATCATTAACAATGAAATGGACCCCCTCAGGGGGAAAGGAACCTAGGCTCAAGAAGTAGGTTGTGCCTCGATTCGGAGGAGCCTTAGAAGCCAAGAAGTCCGCCACTATATTCCCCACCCGCCAAGTGTGAGAAATGCCGGTCCTTGCACCCAAGAGAAGGTTACATTTCCTGATGCAATAAGTGATATTCCATGGGCCCTTAAACTTCCTAAAAAGAAAATTATAAAGGGTAAGGGAGTCCGTCTCCACCTCTTCAAGGCCGATGCACCTTTGTTCACATAATTCAAGCCCGGTGACCATGGCCAGTGTTTCCGCCTGAAGAACGTCACCCTCGCCAAAGCAGGCTGAGAATGCAGCAATGATGGAACCCCTCCGGTCCCGAACAACCCCTCCTCCTCGCATCGTTCCGTTAAGAAGAGAGCCATCAATGTTGAGTTTCAAACCTTCTCTTGGAGGAATCCAGCGCACCCAATTCCCCTGCCCCTGCATGCTCACCTGGTTGGAAATGACCGAAGCCGTCCTAAACCTCCTGATCGAAGGTGCATCCATGCAACCCTTACATAGGCTGACCAATTCCAGCAGGGTGTTCCTCATCTTGAAAGAAATTCTGGAGGGCATTCCTGGCAAGCTGCAGTGGCAGGCGTCATTCCTTGCCTTCCATATAGTCCAACACCCGACCAGAATGATCAGCACACATACAAGCCTCTCCTACCCTTGCACACCCGAGCCCATGAGCCAAGAGGAAAGATTATTGTCGAGCACAGCATTGTCATGTTGATCTCTAGAAGGGAGCCCAGAAAAATTCCAGATTTGCCGCGCCCAGTCACTACCCAGAAAACGATGACTGACCAATTCAAGCTGAGGAGGATTGCAACACCAGCACCGCGAGGCAAGGCTAATGTTGAGGCATTGAATCCTGTCGTCAGTGGGTAGGGTGTTGTTGCGCACCTGCCAAAGAAAAAAATTAATCTTTGATGGAACCTCCTTACACCACATCATCTCCCCCAAGTGATCATCCCTGTTTGGCGCCGCTCTCAGCCGCCAGAAGTTCTTGACAACAAACGATCCAGAAGGAGAGGTAGAGAAGACCAAGTCGTCCAGCTCCTCGCTGAGCACGATGTTGTTGAAGGCTTCACGCTATCTTGCATTCAGAACCTCCTGGGGAAAAAGGGGGTAGCGGGCTACCTCATGGAAAGAAATAAACGGAGCAGGGCATCCTGGGAACCACAGCCGGCCGGCACCCTAATCGTGGAGCCAGAAGTTTAAATCTCCTCTACCCACGATCCAGTTCGAATGGCTACACAGTAGGTTGATGTGAGGGTGAACGAACTTCCAAAGCGCGGATGGGTGAGGCCTCTACAAATTCAAGTCACGGCCGTAACGAGCATGCATGGACCTTCCCCATAAAGAACATCCAACTAAGTAATCCCACGCAAACTTGGCATGGAGCCCCTGCATTATGTTGTGAACACTCCTCAATTTGATGCCGCCTTCCTGGATAGATCTCGACATGAAGTCCCCGGAAGCCTAGTGGAAATGACCCTCCATTTTCCCATCCCAAGCAAAGGAAACCATGATTCTTTCCAGATTGGAAATAATAGCTTTATGAGCCTTTAGGGTGGAGAGCACATGCATGGGGATGGAAAAAAGAACACGATTTACAAGCTCAATGCGGCCGCCGAAGGAAAGGAGTATTTTCTTCCAGTTGAAGATACGTCCCGTGATCTTGTTGGCAAGCTTATCAAAATGATGGACTCTAGGGGAGTACGGACTGACCGGAGCTCTGAGATACTCCATGGGAAATTTCCCCCTCTTCATGTTCAAACCGGAATCAAGATTAAATTCCCTCCTCCCAGAGATCCTCCTGGCAGTGTAATACAAGCTTTTCTCCCTGTTCACCCTCTGGCCGCTCCACTGACAGTACTTTTCAATAATGCTATATAGGCCCTTAATCGATCTCCTACTACCATTTCATAACAAGATGGAGTCATCAGCAAACATAAGGTGTGTAATATTAAAGGAATTATAGTGGTTCCTGTAGGGGGTGACCTTTCCAGCATAGAGAGTACACACTTTGGATTTATTCTTTATGAAAATTCCTTTACATGGTAAAAGGAACCCACCAACTCAACTCCTCCATTTGGTGAATTGTGAATCCTTATAGGAACTTCATAATTTATCCTTACATATCCTTATGAAGAAACGTTATGTAATCCGTATAAATGCTGATAAACCCTTATATAACTTCATAATTGACTCTTATAGAAGTAATTTTTGTATCCACACTTTTTACTTCTAAACTCATCATTTGTGATTCCAATTACTATAAATTTAGTTTTATAGACATTGGTCATTCCATTCCACCATATTTACCCTATTTTGGAACTTTGAATTCTAGAATCAATCCATCCATAAGTTACAAAACTTAGTTCCAAAATTGTTTTTCACATGGATAAATCTTACAATCTCCCACTTGAGAATAATTTTTGAGCTTCACCCCCAAGTCCTCCATAAGCATCTAAAAATCTATTTCATGCTCAGTATTAATTTATAACTGCATGGTTTCCCCAACATTATTCTATTCATCCCATTCTATTTATGGTGTAACACTATACTAGAATATTACAAACAACAACCTTGGTCACAATATGTAATAGATTCCAAAATCCGTCCACTTTTCATAGATCCAATACATTTTCCTCTAATAACTTATGGATGAAGTGATACCTCAATTTAATATTATTTTTCCTAGATTGAAACATTAGATTTATGGGTAATTGGATAAAACTTTTTTAATCACAAAACTACATATGAATCCCTTATGTTTTTCTAAGATACTGTAATAACCCCTTCATCCAAATAAAATCTTTCCTAGCTTCTCTTAGAGAAACAAACTCTAACTCTATTTTTTAAATCACAACTACCTATTAAAGCTTTGATATATAAATCAAAAAAGTTCCCCCTTATAGGTAAAAACATATATATTAGTTCTCCTTTGAGTGTTTTCATATCCCCCAAATTCTAAATAAAAAATCCCCTATAATAATTCACCAGTTATGAAATGGACTGCAAAACTTTTGGAAAATTGGAGATATTAGAGGATCTAATTAATGAATCCCCAATGTTCTATTTCAAGATTATACATGGACATACTAATAACTCTCACTTTGTGAATAATTTCTAACTATGTACAAACCATGGTTCACATCAAGCTTCTGAATTATAATGAAAATGGAACCTTCTCTATGTACTCATCATTTTCTTTCATTCTAGGAATATTCTCCCTACATAACTTAAAGTATCTAACCAAGGGAGTTATAATAGTTTTCTCATCACTCATTTTAAATCATTCTACCAATTTCTTAATATATTTATACTAATTAATAAATAATTTTTCAGGATTTAAGTCTCTTACTATCCATATCCCCCAAATTTATTTTTTCAAGACCACGATATTTCATCTTAAAACTTCTAAAAAATTAATTCTTTAGTTCATCAATAATTTAGTTTACCAGTCTATAAATAATAATTTCATCAATATAAAAATGTAAGAGTATAAAAAACCCATCATAAAACACCTTACAATAATAGAAATGATCTATATTTCTCTAGATGAACGTCTATTAAACTAACATGGTTCTAGATTTAAAGGATAAATTCATTACTTTAGATTACACATAAAATATCCATGTTTTTCTTATCCACAAAATCCTTTGACTGCTTCATATAAATATCCCCATCTAACTCTCCCTAAGGAAATTTGGTTTTAACGTTCTAACTTATATCCTTAAATGGAAAACATTCTAAGTATAATTTTAATAGTTATTTGTTTGAAAACTAGAGAGAATATCTTAAAAAAATATACGCCTTTAATTTATTAAAAACCCTTCATGAAAACCATTTCATTGTACCTATTTTTACCAACCAATTTTTTCTTCAACCAATAACCCATTTATTCTTAATTAATCTTTTCCAAGTAGATTTTTATGTTACCTATAATGTTTTGTAAATATCTAAGGAATCTATTTAATCCCTCATCTTGAACTCTCAATAACTCAAGTCACTCAGACTTCTGGACTCTTATAGTTTTTAGGTTCCCGATCATTATTGATAATCTAATAGTATGATTAACTTCCATATATTTACAATTAGAATTGAATTCTGGTAGACCTGTATAACTAACTATATATCTTAGATCCTTCTAGAAATTCTATTTCTATAACTTTTCCTATAGAATTTCTTCTCAATATTCTATATTCCTCAAGCTTTATAGTAATTTTAGACTCAAGTATAACATTATAATAGGACTTTCTACTTCTAGATAGTCTGGAATTTCTATAACCATTGTACTCCCAAATCATTTTAGAACACCCAAAACATTAAAACACCCATTCAGATTAACCTTATATTGTGATTATACTTTTATTTAATCTAAATATTCCACTTATTTTTAATCCCTCCACAAGATATTTTCATTTAAGACAACATTTTGTCTTCAGAAAACCTTTTATAAGTTGTCATTATAAAGTCAAAATAAAATTCTTCATCGCTATACCCTATAAAGTAACCTGCTTAGGACTTAACCTATACCTTGTCCCTTTATTTAGATTCAAAATGAACATGAGTGAGAGAAAAAATACTTTTATATGGGAAAAGTAGATCCAAATGTTATACCAACAAGATTCTAGAAGATCTTTCCCCCAAAAAGAATAATAAATTTTATTCACCAATTAGGCAACACGATTCATTACCTTCACCCAAGACTCCTTAGGAAAACCATTATATGTCCTCACGATCCTTGTATTATATGATAAAGTCTCATCTATAATCTCCATGAATCCATTTTTTCTAGAGTTATTAGGATGATTTTCTCACACCTTGTTACTTTCCACTAGCAGAATCTTCAAAATTTCATACAACTGTATTCTCCACCATTGTTATACCTTAAATGTTTCAGTTTACTTTTTATATCATTTTCCACCATAGATCTCCATTGAAAAATGTTATTAAAAAACTTTTATGTTTTGATTTATAATGAAAAATAACACATTACATGTTGCATCATTGATAAAGGTAATATATTATAGTGACCCTCTATGAGAACATACTAGATTTAGACCCCATACTTCCATATAAAGCCACATTGGATTCCGATACTTGGAAATATTACCTTCAATTAGGAATGATTATTACTAGTTATTTATAAGGATTAAATATTTACAATTTTTTATACTACATGATTTCGATCTGAAACATTCTTTTAGTAGTAAGGACTTTTATTCCTTTCTCACTTAAGTTACCAAGAAGTGCATGGCATAAATTTGTGGAAGTTACCTGTTTAATATTCATTACCCCTTATAAAATTCGCATCAGGTACAATGTTATATATTTAACTCTTTTTTCCATATCATATAACCACATGTAACTTTCTCACTCCACCGAAAAACATTGTATAAGAACCCACATCATCTGAATATCCCATTAAAATCAATTTTTCCATTAACCTCAGTATGTTCCACACTTATTACAATTCCAAAAATATTTTATTCTGTATCTAGATAGGAACACCAACCTTTCCTACAATCTTGAGAGTTTCATTATTCAAAATATGTAGTTCTAAAAAAATACCTAGAATTTATAATCCAAGACATAAGTGGACTGGTGACACTCAATAAAAGATAACTCATATATTCTAAAATGTGATTTTTGAATACACTTATAGAAGAATATATTTTGGAATTAACTCTTCAATCACTATAATATTTTATAAAATTTACTTTATTTCCACAACGACAACATATGTGACCACCTTTAATTAGGATAATATGGATTTTAATTATTATTTATTTCCCTTTATTATAAATCTTACATGTAGCAGAGTTTAACGTGTCAGAAGAGGATGCCCCCAGAATGTATGAAAGACCGGTGCATGTAGATACGAGTGACGAACAAGTCTCCTAGATTGATAAACAAAATCAGATTTTGATCTGAGGCTTCAACGAGGGTAAGACCAGTCTAGAGGAACATGTGGAAACTTGGGATAAGATGGATATTTGCTTCGAGGATCTCATTAAGGAAAACCGAGACCTGATGGTCACCTCCATTGAATGGAAAGTTTTCAAGGTAAAAAACTCAAAATTTTTCAAATTTATTTGGAATGGAGTGATGATTTCATATTAGGTTTGTTTCTTATGTACCTGGAACTTTGATGGTTTCCCACTTTTCCGTAAAAGATCTTTGAAATAAAAAATAATTAGTTATGGTTACATGTAGTAGAGAATCCATTATCTTCCAAAACATATGTATTTTTGGTAGAAGTTTGGATCTCATTATATCGAATCTCCTCATTAAAAATTATATCTCAAACTTACATAAAAACAAATAAATTTTTTTCCATTTGTGTTTAACATCATAGAAACCATTACATCCAATGATTCCAAGAGTAGTGAAAGAAAAAACAGTTCCCACTATATATCTGATAAATTTACCTTTACTAATTATAACTGACTTTAAATCATACTTATTTCATTGACATGATCAACCACCAACATTACCTATGACATTCTGATATCAAATTTCCTCATTAATAGAAACACTTTGTTCATTGTATTTTGATTCTCATAAATATATACAAGAGTATTCATAAGTTTTAAAGTCATCTTCACATCACATATATTATAGGACACATTTCATGATAGTGAAATCTAGATCATCCCCAATGATTTCTTATAAATCCTTTCATATTATTCCTTATTCATAAAATATTGATTCATGATATTGAAAAAGGTAAAGATACTTTTATAGTAGATAATAACCTACCTGTATCTTCTAGAATCTAAAATCCATCTAGTAAAACTTCTCTATGTAGACCTTACCCTCACCCAACACCATTATTACAATATCAATGAACTCCAACTAAATACGATACACACAAGGAAGAGATACCAGGAAATAATTATCTGAATAAATCAAAATTTTTGAGAGAATAATTATTTTACTATACCAATATATGAAACACTTTTTGTAGGGTTTGGTTATACCAAACTTTATAATAGAGCTCTGGTGCCACTTGTTGGGTCTATAACCTCCTAAAAGGAAGTTATCCCCTAGATCTTACACAAGTGGAAAAGAATTCTAGAACTACAAAATCAGAATGAACATGTGATTATGATGTTTCTATAAATAGTAATAAAAAAATAACCTATCCATACACCAAAACACACACCCACACATTGACAAATAACTTCTAAAAAAAGTAAGAAAAATAAAATAAAATAACAACACAATATCTACATAGTTAAAAATATGTTTTACTTAATGGGGGATGTAATTCCCTGACCCCAGTTACCTAGAGTTGGTCCATTATTACAAAACATTGGCATGATACAAGGAATCATGTCTTGAAATACCGATCAGTTTAGTAGCCATGGAAGTACAAGATACATACATATTTTTTAAATTTAATTATAAATTGAAAAAAGCAACATTGTGTCTCTGTAGAACACACTCATATCCCTTATCCGATCCCTGAAGTTCAGTCAAAATTTACTTCTTCACATCTTGGGAAAAATAAAACTTAAGAAAGGGGTGAGCTCAGATGCTTAGTAAGGATAAAAATATAGTAGAAACTATCATAAATAAGAATAAAAATTTAAGGAAATGTACAAGAGTACAAGAAAAGGATTTTTAAATTAAAATTCATCATAATATATAAAAGATAAATCAAATAAATCCATTTACTTATTCACATGGATATTGTAATATTTCAATAATCACATGTAATATCAATAGCTAATTTCATAATGATGGAATGCATAATGATGGACATCATAACCACATAGTCAAGGCCTCATGCCAAGAATACAAAGAATATTTTTTCAAGGCCTTTTCCTAAGACACTAGTTTGTGTCATGAGACCTACTGATTCATCGAGGAGCTATATCGGGATCCACCCGCCACTTACCAAGTCTAATGCATTCCTCATATAAAAAGGTTGAAACACAACACAAACATTTTTATTAAAACTAGCATATGAAATGTTAATAATTTAACCCTAAACCATAAATGGTATAAAAATAACACATCCATATTCAAACATATCATAAATCCTTCAATAAAATATGGAATATTGTATCATAATAAATCAACTTCAAACAATTGTAAAATCCATCAAAGGATGTTGACATAGATGAAATCAAAACTATTTGAGAGGAATATATCTTTCCATTTTGAAATAATTTAAAAGTCACATAATTATAAAAGAAAACATTTATTTTGAAAGTATTCTTATAATATTTAAAGTTAAGATGTGAAGCTGTTATAATGGAGGAAAATAGTCGCACCTACCGTATAAGTTAAAAAAACATTCTTACCTTAATTTGCTGGAAAGTTCATAAAGTACCTTGTTTGTAAAATGAAAGAAAGATTTATTTCAAACCATTTTATAAAAAGTCAAAAGAGGCTATAAATTAATTTAACTCATAGTCTATTAAATAGTAATTTTTTTGAAATATATTTTTAAGAAAAATGGATGTGAATGATAAAGAGGTCCCAGCAGATACTCAAATATTAACAACCTCAGATAATGAAGAGATTGTAGAATTAAACCTTAACTTGTACTTTTACTTGATCGAGTGTACATTAAACTCCAGTATAATAGTTAAATAATTGTTATTAAATTATTCAAGAACCAAATACATAAATATGATATCATATATGATCTTCTAATGTTGCTTTGTTAATAATATTTAAGTAGTATCATTGTTTCCAGTGTTAACTGATTCATTTTAATTTTTATGTTTTGTTATGTAAGTCATGTTTGTTATGGATATGATGTATTTTATTCATATAAATAATGATATTTATTTCTTAAAACTATTTTTAATCATAAAATGAAAATTATTCTTGAATGACAATAATGGGGAATGAATCTCATCGCGTTCGTGGAGACAATAATCCGTACGTAAGCACGATAGAAAATATCATTCTATTGATGGTGAAATCGTATATAATTGGATGGTATATAATATATACAGAATAATTAACATGTTATATTTATTATTTACATCAATTATACTCATTATTATACCCATCCAACTAATGAATTTTTGAATAACAAACTATAGAACGACGTGGAGATGGTAAATTGTACATACACACGTATGGTGACTTATTCATTCATAGGAAAAATAGAATAATGAATATGTTTGTACCATATTTATAATAACATCATAGTAAGTATAAGGTACTAAATTTATTTTTTTGGTATGGAAACAACCAAGAAAGAGGAAGTGGAAGAAGAAAAGATCTTTGAAAGAGGTGATGAAATTATTACATCTTCTTTGGGTGCTTCCTTTTGACTGGATCAAAATGGATCCTTATGTTGGATTATGATAAAAGTAAGGAATCTAGGTTGAATTGAGGGAAGTTAGGAGGATATTTGAGTGGGGTATGGCTGAGCCAAATGGGTTTGGAGGTGTGAATTTTAGATAAGGGGAAGTACCCTTTTATAAGAGAGGTGAGAGTCACTTTAAGAAAATCTTGAAATATTATTTTATTATACAATCATATTCAGTTTATAATATCTCAAAAAATATTTATTAATATTATAAGGTGGGTATTGGTATAAAAAATATCAAAAAATAGGTTTTAGACAGGTTTAGGTCACCATAATAACCTTATCTTTTAGATTTAACTATTAGTTAAATAATTTAACTTTTACCATGTATTCTCGTATTATTATAATAAATGGTTAATAAACTTACTATAAAAAGAAAATAGAACCCTAAGTGGTTATTTATTGATATATATAACCTTATTTAAGTCATTTGGATAAAACTTAGAATTTTAAAAATATTATATCAATTAATAGTAAATTATTTGTTTTAAAAAGTCATTTATGTCAATTTTGACACTATTTAGTATTTGTTTTTTTGAAAGTAATAACAACTTTATCACTTCAATTTTTTTTAATAAACCCTAACATGTAATATTAATCTATAAAATTCTTTTAATACATAAAAAGTCTCAATTTAAAATTATATTAATTTTTATATTATCAATTATTTTAATCATTCAATAATAAGGTAATTAATGCATCATCGTTGGGTCATAAATAAATTTAATTAATTAATTTCTAAAAATTATAATTAAAATACAATTATATAGGAATTTTTTTTATATTTATAATTAATATTTATATTTTAATTTATCTTATGTATAACTCTATATTAAAAATAGTTTATTTATTAAACATTGAATTTAACACTTTTAACTCTTCTTTAAATAAAATAATAATAAATGTCCTAATATAATCTAAGTGGACCAAAAGGATCATATTTTATTCCTAAGGTCTATTTTTTTCAAATGACACTAATCTAATAGAATTATGACATGTTTTATGGTAATTATAATATTATTTTTACCTTTAATTACCCTATTTACTTTTAACTGTGGTAAATAAAATTCAAAAGTTACGATTCACCAAATATTATTTTCATCTTATTGAACCAAATTTTAGTTACTGATGTCAACCTTGTCTCTCGGATTTTTCAAATTCAATTCACAGAAGTGGTAAAAATATGTTTTACACAAATTTTCTAATGTGCCGAGAAGGTGGGTAAGAGACATTACAAGATTTAATAGAATTTTATACATCTAATTTTATTATAAAATGAATCCAATGAATTAAATTGAACTAATATAGGTATCATGGATCAATTTTGACTTAAAATAAATTTAAATAAAATAAATAATTATTTAAATAAAAAGTCGGTTTTAAACAATAATGCAATGTTTTTCACTATTCATCAAAAATTGAAAGTTTTTAGAAAAATACCAAAATTCACCCTAATCTAATTTTGATATTCTGAATCCAAAAATGAATTCGATTTAGAAAAATAAAATTTATAAAATTTCAAAAAGTGGGTAGTACTATTCATAACGGCTAGTTTGATTAGTCGGGGTGTGTTAGAACTCGAAGTTACGTACAACACAATCTATTGTATTATTAAAAGAGAAGTGTACTGTGGATGCTTAGGGTGTTACTGGGGAAATGTAATAAAATCTTTTATTATGGAAAACATATATGATTACAACAGTGAAAAATCATTGACAAAATGAACCTGTCCCATAATTTAAGGTAGGTACTAGACGAGAAAGCTGATTCTACCGCATTTTGATATTTGTAGAGAGTATGTTCTTTGGATTTGATCTTCATGGTTATACTTTCATGTATTCAAATAAATCAACTAGAATAAATCCTTTTTCATTTAATATTTCATTCTTCTAGAATCTTTTTAGGTTCTCCATAAATAGAATTTTAAAGAACCCTTACTTAATCACCATGAATACTAAGAAACCTATATATAAATCTAGAACCTACCCTTAAATAACTACTTGGTGATTTAATTTTATTATTTATAAAATAATTATTCATGCTTATCATTACTCTACTTTTTGTCTTCTGGAAATTGGTCAAATCACTCCACCATCTTCATCCAGTTTTGAAAATTTAACTTTTCGAGTCACTCCTTTCGCAAGATGAATTAAACTTATAGAGTATATACTCGAGTGAATCTCAAGTCCCACACACTACATAACCTAAGTGACATGATGTGTATGTTGACATGATATAACTAGACATACCTATCTATTTCACAGGTATAACATGTTGTGATCGAATGATTTGGGAAAGTTAATAGTCAATTATAATATTTTTTTATAAATAAATCTTAGTATCAGGTATTCTTTTGTATTATAGACTAATCCTAAGGCATTTTAGGTAGATTAGTAATTTCAACTATAAAGTTATGTTGACTTGGTTTAGGAAATATGGTCTGAGAAAACATTGGGTTTGGTACCCTCTCACAATGGGTTGATGATAGGGTTGTTTCAACCATATATATTATAGAGATTTGTATTCATATAAATATAGGTATTCAATGATCTTAAGGGTTTATTTATAGATGAAAACCCGCCAAGGGTTAAATAAAGAATCACCGATGAAGAAACTGAGGGAGAAGTCCTATGGGGGTTTCTTATAGAAAAAAAACATTACGAGTCTTGGAGACTAATATAATGCTGATTTGGATTCATTTATTCAAATTCACTCCTTGGTTAATGTCTGTGAATGCAATATTTGAAAAGGAATGTTGATATTATTGGTTGAGAAATTACTCTTATTCACCATGTTTAAGAGATTTTAATGTGGTATAAAGAGTGAGACTCTATTTAGTAGTAATATTAGTTTCATATTTATAGTAAATCCTAATTTTCTTATACACATGAAGAAGATAAAAATGTAAGATTAAAGTTAATTACTCCCTAAGTCAAGGAATAAATGATTAGATTTAGATTATTCCCCATAACATATGGAGTTGGTAACTTCCTAGAAGATGGGGCATTGGTACTCCATCAATAGGGTTTGGTATCTCTTTAGTCCTTACACCTACTTTGAAGAGATAGGGACCCCACTATGATTAATAAGTGGTGATTTTGTAGTTATAAAGTTGGGTAATTCAGGAGTTTTAGGCCTTCCATCAATGGGGTTAATACTACCTTAGCCAATGTATATCTTATGGTGAGGTGTGGGTCCTATACTATATTCATCCATTTGATGTTTTAATTTTGGGGTGAGGTTTCCTGATATGTCCCATTTTTATAATACATTGTTTTGGGAACAAATATTCACTGGTTTTTTGACTATAACCTTTTAAGATGAGAAGTAATCTTATTGAAGTTGTTGTTTATTGTAGATCAGTGAGATCATTTGTGTGGGTTTCTCTTTATCAGTTATGATTATAACAATGTTGTGTTTCAATATTATAGATGTAGCATGTGGTTGAACATTTAAAATTTACATGCATTATCATTTTATTAGGGAGGTTATATTATTCCATTGAGTCATAAGGTCCATTTTAAGGTACTCATTATAATGAGAAAAGAAATTGCGAGGTTTCTATAAATTGTGAGATCTAACCTTGGTTATAATTGAAAGTAAATTCAAAAATTTACTTCTTATATTTTTTTATCATTATTATAATTTATGTAGTTTTAGGTGGGTGATAATTTAATCCATTATTCTATCTTGGGGTGCACTACTGGGTATCTTTATAATAACCTTATATAGATTTTCAGTACACATGTGTTGTGTCTTTATAGATGATTTATAGTTTGGGAGTGATAATAGTGGATGTTTATTTCTTAGATTACGTGTTTTGTTATGCTTGGTGGTGGTGGTTGATGATCGTATTTATGGTAGGAGTGTCGGTAGTGAGGAGGTTACCTTCCCTTTTTGATAGTGGTTATTTCATCCTTGTTTTTCCTATGATCCCTATATTACTATTATAGAGATTGTTTCTATATTTTCCATAGATGATTAGTGGAGTTATATATATATATATATTATCTACTCTATTTTTGTTTATTGTATCTTATATAACATCGATAGTTGTTGTCATATTGCATTGTTGGATATATATAGATGCTATAATTTTTCTTCAGTATATGGTATCTCATGTATGTTATTCTTTCTTTGTTATACTCACCACCCTATGTAATATTAGAGGAAGGATTAAGGTGTTATACTTGGTCTATCCACCAGCTCATGGTAGGGCCCTAGTAGGCTAGGTCATTCTAGAGTGGAATCATAGTGGGCCTAACTTAGGGATGAAGTTTAGAGTTAGGCTTATGGAGAGGATGGTTAGGGAAATTCAACTAACAATGTCTAAAGTGCTCAAGTCTAGTCTTTAGACCAATGAACATGGATATGACATGAAAACTAACACATTATAATGTAGGATATTTTATAATCTATGGGTTGGCTTGATTATTATTGAAACATAATAACGCATCCCATGGAATTGGTAAAAATAGGGACTAAAAAACCTCCAAAAAATCTTACACTATATAGTAGAGTATCATCCTATGTCCAACATGGGACATGGGTGATTTACATGTGCACCTTGAAATATCAAATAGTAAACCCTCCATAGTATGAGTTCATTTCCCTAAGATGGGTAGTAAACCCTATGGGAAGAAAAACTATGAGGATTTATGTTAAATCAGAAAATTTCATTCTATGAGGGGTGGGGATTGAGCCTTTTAGTTGGTATCAAAGTGTATGGAAGTTTTATTCCCATGGGTACTTATATTGGGGATGAATTGTGTGGAATCATTGATGTGTTCCATTCCATTGAGTCATCCCCTCTAATTGGATCAGGGAAATTAAAGTGAGGTTTCCCCTCTATTGGGATTAGGGAAATGACAGTGAGCCAATCCCGACAAGATACCCCACCCTAAATCCCTTAACATATATTGAGGGGATGATTTTTAGAGGAAAAAAACACATCATATGGAATTGGTAAAAAGTGGGACTAAATACCCTCTTGAAATGACTACACCATTTAGTGATGCATTATCCTAAGTCCCCACATTGGGTGAATGGGAGTTCCATGTGTTAATTAAAATATGAAATAGAAATTCCTCCCCAGAAACTGAAATTTTCCCTTGGACTATTAGTGATCCCTAGGTGGGGAAAAACCATGATGATGTGTGACAAAGTAGACAATTTCATTCATAGGGGGGATGATCATATTAGAAAATCGATAACATTCAATTAAGTATGGATGTTTTTATGGTGTTTTATTTTTTATTAATTGGTATTTGAGTTTTTTTGGGTTGGATTTTTAATATATGAAAGTAGGTTTTTGGTGTTGGAGGTTTTGGAACCAAATTTAAGATGTCTGATAACAACTTGGAAAAAGTATGGATACACATATTGTTGAGATAAAACACAATTTAGGTTGGTGAACTAACTTGTATGGTTGGTACACATCCTCATAAGGTTGGTACATGAATTCATAATATAGAGACACATCATCTTAAGGTTGGAAAAAAATTTCGTATGGTTGGTTTTTCATAATGATGATGCTAACTGACCATAAGGTCAAGACATACCTCATACAATTGTTTAGGAAAATTCATGAGATTTATCTATGCTTCCATTTAGTAAATCAGATGATGAATAAAATGGTCTTGAAGTATTTAAACATCATGGAGCTTTAAATCAAAACCATGATTTAATATTTTTAATGGAATATTTGAAAAATATTTCAGTGGGCTAAGTGAAGATAAGTATAATGTTGTAAACAAGGAATCCATGTAGAAGTTGGTGTATTCATGAGTTTTATGAATCCATATATAATATTATTTAATCATTTATGATCTTATTTCAAGATATATTATTTTTGGATATTGGGAATATGGTTTTTGGAATTTCTATTCGTGTTTTCATTCCTATGGATGTATTTGATAAAGTACAATGTTAGAGAGATCCTATGCTATGGTTCAAGGTATAATGAGTATCATGAATTCTTATGGTAGAAGAAAAAAATAAGTTGTACATCATGATTTGTGTTTTGAATGGAATTTTTCTTGTAGAATCATTTAACCACACCATAGTAGAGAGGTCTATGGCATTTCACTAGGAATTTCACCAAAAGATGAACTACACCAAGTTTATTTATTCTACCTTTTTGAGGTGGTGATATTTTCATTTTCAAAGGATTAGATCAATAACTCAAAATCATGATAATATGTTTTTTGAAGAAGTTAATCACACTATGGTCTAGGTATTTCTATATTTAGATAAAGTTATAAAGTAAAATTAAGCATCATGAAAGTGTAAGAGTTAACATGACCCTCTTGGAGAGATTTACACAGAAACTAAAATCGTAGTACTCAGTGTAAAAAGTGCCAATTTTTATTCTTAAAATAGTAATAACTAATACCATGTAAATATAAGAATGTGAAGTGGAGAGAAAATATATTGTTCTTAGTGAGAGATCTAAAGAACAGTTGAATTCCAGGAAAAGCTAGAAACTGAGCATCCTTTCCATATCCGCTTATATGGAAGAAGAAAAATAAATTGCAACTATATAGAAAACAAAAGAGGAATATAAGGCATAATAGTTGTTTAGTTAAGGGAAAATAGAATAGGGTATCACTATTGTGTAATAATGTAGAAGGATTATAGATAATGGGCTAGAAAAAATATATAGAATAATTAGAAGAGAATTTTCCATCACCAAATATCCTACCAAAGGAGTTTCCATGATGGATCATGTGGAAATGATTAATATGTTCATGTAATTGTTTATAAAAATCCCATGAAGGAGAAATCATGGGGATCAAAGTACCTGACTCATAATTCATGAAATTTAAAATACAGTAGCGATTCTATTAACGTTAGTCATATTTTCCATTATCTTTTTTTATTTGGATCAAAAATAAAAGGGGGAGTGAGGAAAATTTTCCTTGGGTGGTAGTGATCCATCCCAAAACCATTTTATAGGGATTGAACCTAGGTAGAAGTGACCTAGAATAAACCCTATCATTGACCAGTGACGTTAGTGGTTAATTAGTGCATTGACACATTTTCATTTTCGAGCTCCTTGGAGTATCCTAGTATAGGTTAACCAAGTAAAAATCATTTCTATCATATGCGATATTTATTCCTTCATGTGTTGAATGAAATAAACAGAAAATGGGGGTTAATAGATAATTGACAATACTTGGTAAAGTGGTAGGTCAATTGGAACAATAATTAGATCAACTGATAAGAAAAAGAGAAAAAATAAGCGACCCTTATTTTTAAGAGTTCAAGATCAAACTAGGGCAGTGAGAGTTTAAATGAAAATTATTTTTATTAGAAATATTTCATACCTCGATTCACCCATTATCGGGGTATCTCTCACATAATCACATTGTAGACCTAACAATTTATATCATAGCATAAGTTTATTCTTTTTAATGGATTAGTTTTTTTGATGACCCGATATAATTGATTTTTATAATTGAAGGTTCAATTTTCACTTATATTATTTTAATCAATGGAAAAGGGAAAGAATTTAAAGAATTATAATTATAATGTAATTGTTTATTGTGGAACTGTTATTGGTTAATGTGAAATTTTGTTAAAAGAATCTCACATACTATAAAAAAAGCTTGAAAAATTTGTATTGTGATTGTATTTACTTGTTCAATCATGTTGCATGAATGGATGAAGAGGATAGTATACCAATTGAAGTTGGGACTTTTGAGGATTAGGAAGTCCAAATGAGTCCAAAATTCTAAACTATACACTTATTAGATTATTTTTGATCAACACATGAGTCAAAAATTATTTTTCACATTATCCTTATCACGCTGGTTATTCATTGCTGGTGTGAAAAAGGTATTTAACTAGCTTTATTACATTAGTTATTATATAATTAACTTGATAAATCGATATATGTTCTTTTTTATGTCAGTTATTATGTAAAATATGGGATAAATCTAGATATATTTCTTTATCATGTTGATTATATAACAACCGACATGATAAAGGAATATTCCTTGAGTTATCACATCGATTATTATCTAACCGATGCGATAAATCTTCTTTATCATGTCATTTAAATAATAACCAATATGATAAATTTATTTTCATTTCCATTTCACATAGGTTATAAAATAACAGACATTAAAAGTCCATTTTATCACATAGATTACGTAATAACTGGCGTGATAAAGAATTTAAAATTTCATGAATCATTATTTGAATCATTTCGATGTTTTTTCTCTTCTCAAGAAATCTGAACTGTATCTCCCGAATGGAATCCATTACCATTATTCTGTTCGATCCAATTGAATCAAATATTTATTTTCCATATTCTTATATCCTTTGGTTTTTTTGAACTCATTGTCGCACATTCATTCCACCCCACTCTTAAGTAAAACTCACTCATCCATCCTATCTTTCAGTAATTCAATGGAACCATAGACCTAACATTAATTTTTTATTCTATTTACTAAAATATTACAATACCATATTCTTAAACCATTTTATTTCATTGGTTTCATCTTTTTTCGTAAGTATGGTTGGAATTAGATCCCTTAGATGTTCATATAGTATTATTCCTAAGATATTTTGATAAATTTAATGATGATTTCCCTATAGTGGTTCTAAAAATACACACTCGATGTATATATTGAGTTCATGATAAAGTTTCACTATAGTGTCTCTTTGTGTTATTTTACTTTGTATATGATTGATTATTTGGATTTACTAGAATTAGAGATTAAGAATAAGGATTAACTATAAAAGGATTTCATCTAGTGTAGTGTACCACCATTGGGTTCTTTATTGTTTTTCAGGATAAGGTAGATGGTATTATAAAGTTGTGAATCAATTACCATTAACTAAATAAATAAATTATAAAGAAAAAATATACCCTCCCATTGATTGATGGTTGGTTTGATAAATTGATGGGCTATTGTTAGTTCTAGAAGAATGATTTTCGGGTTGACTATCATTATATGTTAGATAAAGAAGAAAATATTCTATAGAATTAATCTATGTGACATTGGATACTTTGTGTTTCTAGTTATGTCTTTTAGTATAAAGAAACATCCTTAGATTCATGGGACTTATGAATTACACCTACATCAAATGGTATTCACACTAAAAGAACTTTTCTCCCCATAAATGTGAATTTTTATTGTATCAAAGGTAGTATATTGTAAATTACATCCATGCATACCTTTTTGTTATTTAACATATACATTTAAAATTATATTCCATTATTTTATAAAATTTATAATTCTATTTTTTAAATATGCATATATTTTTTATATTTCAAAATTGTGTTACTTTAAAATTATGAAATATTTGATATAAATTTTAAATTGGATTATCTTGAAAAGATATTTATTTTGATATTTGTTATAGATAATAATGATTTGAATTTGGATTATAGAACCTTGAATAAGTGATGAGTATGAGAAAGGTGTTTATTTTTTTAGAATTTTTGAAAAGAAATGTTCTAAACAATGACATGTTTTTTCCATGCCTGAAATGTTTAAATATGAATAAGTTAAAAAATAGAGAGATCAAATATCATTTAATTTTTCATCATTTTAATATGATTTATAGCCCTTGTATTTGGCATTATAAAACTGGGAAGAATTTTTAATCTGTTGATGATGACACTTCTCAAGATTATAAATCAAATGAAATTGAAAAAATGATTCGTCATATTGAAGTAGAGGTAATTGAGAAGGAAGTAAAAATTGAGCATCTATATGGTGATGCTGAAAAATCATTGAATCTAGGTTTTATTGGATTTATGGTTTTATCAACTGTGTTAAGATTGATTAACCTAAAGGTGAAACATGGGTGGGGTGATAAGAGTTTTACTGATTTTCTCTAATTTTTGAAAGATATTATTCCTAAATAAATTGATCTTCTTAATTCATATTATAAAATAAAGAAAATACTACGATTTCTTGGATTAGGGTACAAAAAAATACATTTTTTTGAATGAATATGTACTATATAGGAAGGAATATTAATTTATATTAATGTGTCCAAAATGTGGGACTTCACAGTAGAAATTGAAAGAAAAATTACATGATAACTTAGTATTTATAGAGACCCCTTCCAAGAAATTTCAGCATCTTACTATAACTCAACATTTGATAAATTTGTTTTGAAATTTACATAATGAAAAAAGGATAATATGGAATGCAGTTGAGTGGATATGTGATGAAAAATTATGACATCCATCTAATTATCCATAGTGGAAGAAAATTGATCAGTAGTTTCATACAATTCAGAAATGAAGTTATAAATATCAAACCTGGACTATACATGGATGGAATGAATCCATATCGAATCCTTAGTATAACACATAGTTCATGTAACGCCCCGACCCCAGCTACCCAGAGTCGGTGCATTACTTCGTAACATTAGCATGATCATAAGAAAGATCAAATCTCGAAAGACCGATTGGTTTAGTAGCCTTGGAAACACTAGATATATTCATAAGTTTTACATTACATCATAAAATGAAAAACTACTACAACAACATAATGTCTCCATAATCCACACTACTATCCCCTCATAATATCCCTGCAGGTCATTCATAATTTACTTCTTCACATCCTGGGGAAAAATAAAACATAGAAAAGGGGTGAGCTCAAATGCCCAGTAAGGATAACAATATAGCGGAAACTTTCATAAATAAGAATAAACATTTAAGGCAATGCATTACTAAAACAAAAGCCTTTTAAAATTGAACTTCAACATGGTATGGCAAAAGTAAAATGAAATAATGCCATTTACTTATTCACATGGATATTCTACTAATCGAATAATCACATGCAAAAATCAATAACCACTTTCATAATGTTGGAATGCATAATGCCAGACTATCATAACCACATAGCCAAGGCCTCGTGCCAAGGCTACAAATAAGATTTTGTCAAGGCCTTGTGCCAAGACACTAGTTTGTCTCATGAGACCTACCGATGCATCGAGGAGCTATAGCGGGCTCCACCCGTCACTTATTAAGTCCAATGCATTCCCATATGAAAAGGTTTAAACATAACATAAACATTCGTATTAAAACTAGCATACGAAATGTCAATACTTTCACAATAAACTATGAATGGTATAAAAATAGCACATCCACAGTCAAACATATCACAAAACCTTCAATACAATATAGAAGTTTTGTATCATAATAAATCAACTTCAAATAATCTTAAAATCCATCAAAGGATGTTGACATAGATGAAATCAAAATTCTTTTTAAAGAAATATCTCCTTTTATTTTGAAATCATTTAAGATCCATATAAAATAAAACATTTTCTTTGAAAATATTCTTATAAGCTTGTAAGGAAAGCTTTGAAGATTTTATAACGGCGTAAAATAACCGCACCCGCCGTATAAGTTAAAAAAAACATTCTTACCTCAATTCTGTCGAAAAGGTTAAAAAGGACCTTGTTTTGAAAACGACGGAAAGATTCCTGTATAAACCTCTTATAAAAATTCAAACAAGGGTATAAATGACTTTAACCCATATTATTGTAAATAGTAAAAATGTTTTGAAATACATTTTGAAGAAACATGGATGTGGATGATAACGAGATCCCAGTAGATTATTACGTATAAACAACCTCGGATAAAGAAGAGATTGTGAAATAACCCTTACCTTGTACTTTTCCTTGGTTGTGGTAGGTTAACCTCCTGTATAATGGTGAAATAATTGTTATTAAATTATACAAGAATCATATACATTAATATGATATCATATATGATCTTTTAACATTGATTTGTTAATAATATCTTAGAATTATCGTCGTTTCGGGAGTTAACTTACTCATTTTCTTTTATATGTTTTGTTACATAAGCCATGGTTGTTGTATCTTATTCATATCCAGAATGATATACAGTCCTTAAACATCATTTTTAAATCATCAAATGATAATTATACTTGAATGGATACGATGGAGAATGAATCTCATCGCGTTCGTGGAGACGGTAGTCCGTACGTACGCACGGGCGACAATATCATTCTTTTGATATTAAAATAATATATAAATGGATGGTATATCATATATACAGAATCATTAACATGTTATATTTATTATTTACATGAGTTACACATCATTATTATACCCATCCAAATAATATTATATTGAATAACAATTACACCACGACGTGGAGACGGTAAGCCGTACGTACGCACGTATGGTGACATGTTATTCAAAGGGTGGATAGAATACTGAATATGATTGTACCATATTTATAATAACATCACAGTATATGTGAGATACTGGAGTTATTATTTCAGAATGGTAAGAACAAAGGAAGAAGAAGTGGAAGAAGAAATGAACTTAGAAAAGGGTGGTGAAATCATTACCTCTTCTTCGGGTTCTTCCTTTTGATTTGATCAGAAGGGCTCCTTAGGTTGGCTTTCTGATCAAACTAAGGCCTCTAGGTTGTATTGAGGGATGTTGGGAGAGTATTTGGGCAGAGTTTGGCCGAACCAAAAGGCTTTAGAGGTGTGAAGAAATGAGAAGGAGGAGTGCCCTTTTATAAGAGGGGTGAGGGGCACCTTTGGAAAAGCTAGAAATATTAATTTATAATAAATTCATATTCGCTTTCTAAAGGCTCCAAAGTTGACTATTCAAAGGATGAGGTGGGGATAGGTCGAAAACAACTCATCCAATAGAATTTAGACAGGTTTGGGTACTTATATTAACCTTATCTTTAAGTATTAACTCTAAGTTAATTAGTTTCACTTTTACAATGTCTCTTTGTATTTTTATATAATATGGTTAATAAACTTACTATATACATCCAAGCGACCCCCAAGTGGTCCATTAATGATTAACCTATCATAATATAAGTCTCTTGGCCGAACCTTAGATTTTTAGGAATTTAATATCAATTAATAATATAATATTTGTTTTAAGAACTCTTTTATGTCAATTTTGACACTATTCAATAGTTGATTTTTGTGAAACTCCTAACAGATTGATTACTTCGAACAAAGTCAATTAAATCAATCCTAATATATCATATTATCATAGAAAATTAGTTTAATTCATTAAAAGTTTCATATTATAATTATTTGGGTATTTATAAGATCAATTATTTTTATTTTTCACTATTTTAGTAATTACTGCATCATCATTGTGTCATAAATAAAATAAATTATATAATGTCTAAAAATTATAAATAAAATATCATTATGTAGGAAATCTTTTTAGCTTTCTAATGAATATTTATAATCGAAAATCCAACATGTATAACCCTATGTAAAAATTGTTCTTCTAAAAGATGTAAGCTTATGCCATTTTTATTTTTATTTTAACTTTATTAATATAAAGTGTCCCTACCACATACAAGTGGCTCCAAGGGGTCCCCAAATTGACCAAAGGATGCCCATGGTCGGGTATGTGTCCACCAATAAGGTTAGGACACGTCTTAGGGTAATTTTTTATTATTATAATATTATTTTTTTAACCCTTATTTACCAGATTTACCCTTTAACCATGGTAAATAAAATATTTACCACAGTAACTATTCAAAATGTCTAAAAATAAAAGTTACCTATTTACACAATTTGAACATCCTGATTCCAAATATGGAATCCATTTTCCTAAATTCAAAACACAGAAGTGGCAGAAATTAATTTAAAATTAATTCCCGCTGTCAAAACAAAAAGCGTGTTTTTAAGAGATAATAACTATCAAAAGATTGACACTTGTTTATGTTCGGTTTAATTGTAAAATTATGTCCAATGATAAACATTAAATTGAATGGTAAAAATATATTCTAAATATACTTTAAAACCACTCAAATTCATAATTTATCACTATTAATTATTTTGATTAAAAAAGTTGTTTTTAATTAAAATTTAGAAATTTTCACTATTCATCAAAATATGAAAGTTATCCGAAATGTACCAAAATTTCACCCTAGGCTAATTTTGATATTCCGAATCCAAAAATGAAGTCCATTTTGAAATATAGAATATATATGATTTCAAAAAGTAGGTATTACTATTCACAACGGCTAGTTTAATTAGTTGTGGTGTGTGTTAGAACTCGAGGTTGCGTACAACACACGCTATCGCATTATTCGAAGGGAAACGTACCGTAGAAGCTTGGGGTGTTACATTCTCCCCTCCTTCAAATAATTGCGTCCTCGCAATTTCTAGGGTATTACTGCATAAAAAGACTCGGGTGGTTCTTCATCATAAGTTCCTCGGGTTCCCACGTTGCCTCTTCCATTTTATGATTTCTCCACAAAACTTTTACCAGACGCGTCGTCCGGTTTCTCAGTACTTGTTCTCTTGTATCAAGAATCCTGACGGGCTCTTCGCAATAAGACAGATCAGGTTCCAGTTCTAATTCCTCATAGGTGAGTACATGCGTTGGGTCAGGCATGTATTTCCTCAACAGAGATACGTGGAACACATCGTGAACTTTGGAGAGACTTGGCGGCATTGCCAATCGGTAAGCTACAGCCCCAATTCGTTCTAGAATTTCGAAAGGTCCGATGTACCTGGGACTCAATTTACCTTTCTTACCAAAACGTATGACTCCCTTCCATGGAGATACCTTCAGGAAAACATGATCACCGACTTGAAATTCCAAATCCTTCCTTCGATTATCGGCATAGCTCTTCTGCCTACTTTGAGCTGCTTTAATGTGATTTTGGATTACTTTCACCTTTTCCACCGTTTCCTCCACCAGCTCTGGGCCTACAAGTTTTCTTTCACCAACGTCATCCCAACAGGTTGGTGTACGACATCTCTTTCCGTATAACGCTTCATATGGTGCCATCTGTATACTCGAATGGAAGCTATTGTTATAGGAAAATTCTACTAGTGGTAAATATTGATCCCACATACCCTGAAAATCAAGTGAGCAAGATCTCAACATGTCTTCTAAGGTCTGAATAGTCCGTTCTGATTGTCCGTCTGTCTGAGGGTGGTAAGCAGTGCTCAAATGAAGTTCAGTATCCAGGGATTTCTGAAGACTTTTCCAAAATCTTGAAGTAAAACGGGGATCACGATCAGAAACAATCGATAGGGGTACTCCATGAAGTCTCACAACTTCATTAATATATAGTCTTGCTAGACGTTCCAGGGGTAGATCTTCTCTTATAGCAAGAAAATGTGCTGACTTGGTAAGACGATCAACAATAACCCATATTGCATCGTTCCTTCTAGGAGTCTTTGGTAGCCCCATGACAAAGTCCATCGTAATATTGTCCCATTTCCACTCCGGTATGGGAAGAGGTTGCATGACTCCTCCAGGCTGTTGCCTTCCAGCTTTCACTTGTTGACAAACCATACATCTTGACACAAAATCAGCAATCTCCCTCTTCATGTTGTCCCACCAAAAATGTTCCTTCAAATCTCTATACATTTTGGTGCTCCCAGGGTGTATAGAGAAATTGGAACTATGAGCATCATCCAGCAATTCCCTTTTTAGATCAGGTATATTGGGAACACAAAGTCTCTTCCCGAATTTCAAAATTCCACCTTCATACGCAAAGTCTCTCAATCTCCCATCATTCACAGCTTTAATCTTCTTCTGAAATTCTTCATCATCGGTCTGAGAACTCTTAATCCTTTCTAGTAAAGATGGTTTGGCAACCATTTGAAAAAGCATTGATGTTTCACCTTCCCTGGTTATTCCCATGTCCATCTTCACTAGATCCATGAAAATTGGATCCCTTTCAATTCTCATCATGTTCAGAACTCCATGGTCTTTTCTGCTCAAAGCATCTGCCACCTTGTTTGCCTTCCCCGGGTGGTAGTGTATCGTACAATCATAATCCTTGAGTAATTCAAGCCATCTCCTTTGCCTCATGTTGAGTTCTTTTTGTGAGAAAATATACTTCAAACTCTTGTGATCAGTATAAATCTCACATTTTTCACCATAGAGGTAGTGCCTCCATATCTTCAAAGCAAAGATCATAGCTGCTAACTCAAGATCATGAGTAGGATAGTTTTGTTCATGAATTTTCAACTGTCGTGATGCATAGGCAATAACTCTATCATTCTGCATAAGGACACAGCCAAGTCCTTTCTTCGATGCATCACTATAAATAACGAACCCATCATTCCCCGATGGTAGAGTCAATATAGGAGCATTGACTAATCTTCTCTTCAGTTATTCGAAACATTCTTCACACTCTTTTGTCCAAACAAATTTAACCCCTTTACGTGTGAGCTTCGTTAATGGGTTAGCCAATCGGGCAAAATTCTGGACGAAATGTCGATAATAACCTTCCAAACCAATAAAACTACGTACCTCAGTTATATTCGTAGGTGCTGGCCATTCTTGGATTGCCATGGTCTTAGAAGGATCAACATAGATTCCATCTTTAGAGACAATATGGCCAAGAAAAGAAATCTCCTGAAGCCAGAATTCACACTTGCTAAATTTTCCATATAATTCATGCCTCCTCAGAGTCTTCAAGATAATGCGCAAGTGATTTTCATGATCTTTGTAGGTTTTGGAGTATACCAAGATATCATCAATAAATACCACCACAAATTCATCGAGATACTCCTTGAAAACTCTATTCATCAGATCCATGAATACAGAGGGTGCATTAGTCAATCCAAACGGCATTACAGTAAACTCGTAATGCCCGTACCTGGTTCGAAATGCTGTTTTCGGAATGTCTTCCTTCTTCACACACAACTGATGGTATCCAGATCGAAGGTCAATCTTTGAAAAGTATTGAGCTCCATGCAGTTGGTCAAATAAATCATCAATACGAGGTAGGGGATACTTGTTCTTTATCGTTATAGCATTGATCTCCCTGTAGTCGATACATAACCTCATAGATCCATCTTTCTTTTTAACAAAAAGAACAGGGGCTCCCCATGGAGAAACACTAGGGCGAATAAATCCCTTATTACTCAATTCCTCTAGTTGTTTCTTTAGTTCGACTAGCTCTACAGTGGCCATTCTATAAGGGGTCTTCGATATAGGCCTTGATCCAGGAATTAAATCAATGGAAAACTCTACTTCTCGTTCTGGAGGATGTCCAGGTAAATCTTCCGGAAATACATCTACAAACTCTTTCACAACAGGTACACCCTCTATTTGAACATTCCTTTCCTCACCGATAGTTACTTCATTCTCTTCCTCCCCAATAATTGAATTAAGTTGAGCTACAGGGGGTGGATCTAAATAAGAATTAGGTGGTGACGATTCTGCTCTAAAAATAAGGTGTTCCTTATCATTATCATCAAGAATCGTAACCTCTTTCTTCTTACAATAAATCTTCGCATCATAGTCCGAAAGCCAGTCCATACCGAGGATTATATCAAACTCAATCATAGGTATGACGATGAGATCAGCAGATAAAGAAAATTTATGTGCTCTAATGGGGACTGATTCACAAAACTTTGTTGCAACGATACTTCCCTTAGGAGTTTTAACTGACAACTCCCTTATTAAATCAAATTGGAAATATCTAATTTTCTTAGCAAACTGGGAAGATATGAAACAATGCGATGATCCAGAATCAAATAATGCATTTGCTAAACTTGAGGAAACCATTAAATTACCTGCCACTACGTCTTTCGGAGCTTCTACCTCAGCAGTAGTGATAGCATAAGCCTGACCTTGATCCCTTGGCCTTTTCTGAGGTAAGTTCTCCTGACGCTTAGGACATGCATTTGCATAATGCCCCATCTCCCTGCAATTGTAGCACTGAACGTTGGTAGCTTCCTTCTTCCCCTTGCAATCATGAGCTTGGTGGCCTTTTTCACCACACTTGTAACAGACTCCCATTCCCTTCAGGCAAGCACCGGGGTGTTTCTTCCCGCACTTACCACAAGATGGATATTCAACCTTTCCCTTCTTCCCCTTATTTCCATTCCCAGATTGATCAGCAGGTCTCTTCTTCTCTTGCTTTGCTTTAAAGTCATAAGACTTAGAGAATTCCTTTTCGGTCTTGATAGCACATGAGACAATGTCTTCGTACGATGAAAAGGATTGTGAGACTAATGCTCGACGGAGAAATGGTTTTAACCCATCAAAGAAACGATCAATCTTACTTCTTGGGTTGCGAATATAATCACCAGCGTACCTCGCTAACCTTGTAAAGTTAGCCTCATACTTTGTGACATTCTCATCCTCCTTTTGTCTCAGACTCAGAAATTGCCTTTCCATATCTGCTCGATGGTCGCGAGGAAAGTATTTTTCTAAAAACAGATCTTTGAACTCCCTCCATTCCATGTTTGATACTTCATCATCTTCCTTCATGTTTTGAATCAATGACCACCATTGATCAGCATCTCCAGTGAGGTGGTAAACTGCCATGGTAACTTTTTCCCTTTCACTACTCCCCAAAGCCTGAAATATTTTCTCTAGGGAAAATATCCATTGCTCAGCTACTAAGGGATTTGTACTCCCATTGAACGTTGGTGGTTGTTGTCTCATGAATCGATCTAACATTGATCCTCCACGCTGCGGATCAGGGTGCTCCATACGGGTAAGGTTATTATTCATAACCTGAGTAAGTTGTCCCAGTACGGTGATTAGCTGATCAGCACCAGTTGCATCACCAGCCCCACTATAATTATCTTGAGCAGGAGGGCAATCCCTACATGGAGTGCGTGCATTGATACAGTTTCCATTTCTTCCACTAGGCGCCATTTCTAAAAAAAATGGCATAAACTAGATCAGTTTATGCATCAAAATACATAATCCCATACTTATAAAACACTTAACATAAATTGAACTATTTATGGATATAATCCATAATCATAAAAATGTTTTCTTTGAGGAAGTATATACTCATAAACCCTTCATAATGATTTGTAAAGATAGTGAGAGTTATCCTAAGCATATCCCCCGGGAGTGTCGTAACCAAGAGTGCAGCAAGGCCCGTTGTCGTGCACCAGTTCCCGTTCGAGTCTAGCTCAAAGCGGTGTTTTCGGGTTTTACCCCTAGGTACATCTGTGCCAGAGCCGCCTCTACCTGCTCGTATCCAGACAGGGATGTATTGCTCGAAAAACTCACAAAATCTCTACAATACCAAAATTCTAGGAAGTTCTTCTATACTAATCCTCAAAGTTCATCTTAGGTCTACGTGCTCTAATCAGAGTTTATCTAAATCTAGCTTCCAAGGTTTGTACTAAACTTCCTCTGATACCAACTGTAACGCCCCGACCCCAGCTACCCAGAGTCGGTGCATTACTTCGTAACATTAGCATGATCATAAGAAAGATCAAATCTCGAAAGACCGATTGGTTTAGTAGCCTTGGAAACACTAGATATATTCATAAGTTTTACATTACATCATAAAATGAAAAACTACTACAACAACATAATGTCTCCATAATCCACACTACTATCCCCTCATAATATCCCTGCAGGTCATTCATAATTTACTTCTTCACATCCTGGGGAAAAATAAAACATAGAAAAGGGGTGAGCTCAAATGCCCAGTAAGGATAACAATATAGCGGAAACTTTCATAAATAAGAATAAACATTTAAGGCAATGCATTACTAAAACAAAAGCCTTTTAAAATTGAACTTCAACATGGTATGGCAAAAGTAAAATGAAATAATGCCATTTACTTATTCACATGGATATTCTACTAATCGAATAATCACATGCAAAAATCAATAACCACTTTCATAATGTTGGAATGCATAATGCCAGACTATCATAACCACATAGCCAAGGCCTCGTGCCAAGGCTACAAATAAGATTTTGTCAAGGCCTTGTGCCAAGACACTAGTTTGTCTCATGAGACCTACCGATGCATCGAGGAGCTATAGCGGGCTCCACCCGTCACTTATTAAGTCCAATGCATTCCCATATGAAAAGGTTTAAACATAACATAAACATTCGTATTAAAACTAGCATACGAAATGTCAATACTTTCACAATAAACTATGAATGGTATAAAAATAGCACATCCACAGTCAAACATATCACAAAACCTTCAATACAATATAGAAGTTTTGTATCATAATAAATCAACTTCAAATAATCTTAAAATCCATCAAAGGATGTTGACATAGATGAAATCAAAATTCTTTTTAAAGAAATATCTCCTTTTATTTTGAAATCATTTAAGATCCATATAAAATAAAACATTTTCTTTGAAAATATTCTTATAAGCTTGTAAGGAAAGCTTTGAAGATTTTATAACGGCGTAAAATAACCGCACCCGCCGTATAAGTTAAAAAAAACATTCTTACCTCAATTCTGTCGAAAAGGTTAAAAAGGACCTTGTTTTGAAAACGACGGAAAGATTCCTTTATAAACCTCTTATAAAAATTCAAACAAGGGTATAAATGACTTTAACCCATATTCTTGTAAATAGTAAAAATGTTTTGAAATACATTTTGAAGAAACATGGATGTGGATGATAACGAGATCCCAGTAGATTATTACGTATAAACAACCTCGGATAAAGAAGAGATTGTGAAATAACCCTTACCTTGTACTTTTCCTTGGTTGTGGTAGGTTAACCTACTGTATAATGGTGAAATAATTGTTATTAAATTATACAAGAATCATATACATTAATATGATATCATATATGATCTTTTAACATTGATTTGTTAATAATATCTTAGAATTATCGTCGTTTCGGGAGTTAACTTACTCATTTTCTTTTATATGTTTTGTTACATAAGCCATGGTTGTTGTATCTTATTCATATCCAGAATGATATACAGTCCTTAAACATCATTTTTAAATCATCAAATGATAATTATACTTGAATGGATACGATGGAGAATGAATCTCATCGCGTTCGTGGAGACGGTAGTCCGTACGTACGCACGAGCGACAATATCATTCTTTTGATATTAAAATAATATATAAATGGATGGTATATCATATATACAGAATCATTAACATGTTATATTTATTATTTACATGAGTTACACATCATTATTATACCCATCCAAATAATATTATATTGAATAACAATTACACCACGACGTGGAGACGGTAAGCCGTACGTACGCACGTATGGTGACATGTTATTCAAAGGGTGGATAGAATACTGAATATGATTGTACCATATTTATAATAACATCACAGTATATGTGAGATACTGGAGTTATTATTTCAGAATGGTAAGAACAAAGGAAGAAGAAGTGGAAGAAGAAATGAACTTAGAAAAGGGTGGTGAAATCATTACCTCTTCTTCGGGTTCTTCCTTTTGATTTGATCAGAAGGGCTCCTTAGGTTGGCTTTCTGATCAAACTAAGGCCTCTAGGTTGTATTGAGGGATGTTGGGAGAGTATTTGGGCAGAGTTTGGCCGAACCAAAAGGCTTTAGAGGTGTGAAGAAATGAGAAGGAGGAGTGCCCTTTTATAAGAGGGGTGAGGGGCACCTTTGGAAAAGCTAGAAATATTAATTTATAATAAATTCATATTCGGTTTCTAAAGGCTCCAAAGTTGACTATTCAAATGCTGAGGTGGGGATAGGTCGAAAACAACTCATCCAATAGAATTTAGACAGGTTTGGGTACTTATATTAACCTTATCTTTAAGTATTAACTCTAAGTTAATTAGTTTCACTTTTACAATGTCTCTTTGTATTTTTATATAATATGGTTAATAAACTTACTATATACATCCAAGCGACCCCCAAGTGGTCCATTAATGATTAACCTATCATAATATAAGTCTCTTGGCCGAACCTTAGATTTTTAGGAATTTAATATCAATTAATAATATAATATTTGTTTTAAGAACTCTTTTATGTCAATTTTGACACTATTCAATAGTTGATTTTTGTGAAACTCCTAACAGATTGATTACTTCGAACAAAGTCAATTAAATCAATCCTAATATATCATATTATCA
The DNA here is from genome assembly GCA_963277665.1 of Viscum album. Lineage (NCBI taxonomy): Eukaryota > Viridiplantae > Streptophyta > Magnoliopsida > Santalales > Viscaceae > Viscum > Viscum album. Next base: position 1,661,584,225 of record OY728143.1, on the reverse strand, counting down.
TAGAAAATTAGTTTAATTCATTAAAAGTTTCATATTATAATTATTTGGGTATTTATAAGATCAATTATTTTTATTTTTCACTATTTTAGTAATTACTGCATCATCATTGTGTCATAAATAAAATAAATTATATAATGTCTAAAAATTATAAATAAAATATCATTATGTAGGAAATCTTTTTAGCTTTCTAATGAATATTTATAATCGAAAATCCAACATGTATAACCCTATGTAAAAATTGTTCTTCTAAAAGATGTAAGCTTATGCCATTTTTATTTTTATTTTAACTTTATTAATATAAAGTGTCCATACCACATACAAGTGGCTCCAAGGGGTCCCCAAATTGACCAAAGGATGCCCATGGTCGGGTATGTGTCCACCAATAAGGTTAGGACACGTTTTAGGGTAATTTTTTATTATTATAATATTATTTTTTTAACCCTTATTTACCGGATTTACCCTTTAACCATGGTAAATAAAATATTTACCACAGTAACTATTCAAAATGTCTAAAAATAAAAGTTACCTATTTACACAATTTGAACATCCTGATTCCAAATATGGAATCCATTTTTCTAAATTCAAAACACAGAAGTGGCAGAAATTAATTTAAAATTAATTCCCGCTGTCAAAACAAAAAGCGTGTTTTTAAGAGATAATAACTATCAAAAGATTGACACTTGTTTATGTTCGGTTTAATTGTAAAATTATGTCCAATGATAAACATTAAATTGAATGGTAAAAATATATTCTAAATATACTTTAAAACCACTCAAATTCATAATTTATCACTATTAATTATTTTGATTTAAAAAGTTGTTTTTAATTAAAATTTAGAAATTTTCACTATTCATCAAAATATGAAAGTTATTCGAAATGTACCAAAATTTCACCCTAGGCTAATTTTGATATTCCGAATCCAAAAATGAAGTCCATTTTGAAATATAGAATATATATGATTTCAAAAAGTAGGTATTACTATTCACAACGGCTAGTTTAATTAGTTGTGGTGTGTGTTAGAACTCGAGGTTGCGTACAACACACGCTATCGCATTATTCGAAGGGAAACGTACCGTAGAAGCTTGGGGTGTTACAGTTCATGTCATATTTTATTAGTAATTTATAACTTATTTCCATATTTTTGTATGAAGTAAAAATATGTCATGTTGAGTTTAATGATCTCTAGACGAAAACATCCCAAAAATGATATTTATGTTTTCTTGTCAAAATTAATTGATGATTTGAAAATATTATGGTAGGATGGTATTAGAGTGTATGATTACTATAAAATGGAATATTTTCAACTACGTGCAATGATTATGTTCAATATAAATGGCTTCCTAGTGTATGAAATTTTTTCTTGATACTATGTTAAGGGGAATAAAACATGTCTAATTTGTGAACAACATATGTCATATTATCAACTACATCATGGGACAAAGACAATATACATGGTTCATTGGAAGATATTTTTTATTGATCAATTTTATAGAAGATTAAAAAAGGCATTTAATTGATCAATTTTTTTTATATTTCTCTAAAAGCTTTATCCACTGATTAGAATTTTGAGAGGGTGAAAAACCTTGATGTGAAATTTGTAAAGACACATAAATATGGTAATGATACAAATTTTTTGGAAGAAATGGTAAATATTTTTTGAGCTACCATATTGAAAATATCATGAGGTTAAACAATACATTGATTTCATTCATGTGGAGAAGAATATCTATAATAGCTTGATTTTAATATTGCTAGATATTAAATGAAAGAAAAAATATGGGTTTAATGCAAGATTGGACTTACTCTCAATGGGAATATGTTTGTAGTTAGATCCCACTCTTTATGAAAGGCGAATATTACTGACCCTAACTTATCATACATTATCCAAGAGGAAGACAATTATATTTTTTATTTGTATTCATGATATCAAAGTTCCACATATTTATTCTTTAAATGTAAAAATTTTTGTGTCTTTAAAGGATTTTAATTTGATAGGTATGAAATCTCATGATTGTCACATCATGATGAAACAACTCTTACTAGTTTCATTGTGTGAAATATTTCCCATCCATGTCAAAATGACTATTAAGAAGGTGTGTAATTTTTTCAATTCAATTAATAATAAGATGATTGATCTGAATGCTTTGAACAATTTTGAAAACAAAGAAATTTATATACTTTGTCAATTGGAAATGTATTTTCCGCCATATTATTTTGATATCATGGTGCATTTAATGGCTCATTTGGTGTGAGAAATAAATATTTTCAGACCTGTATATCTCTGATGGATGTGTCATTTTAAAAGTTATATGATGATTATGAAGTGGTATGTTAATAATCCATATCGACCTAAAGCCTCCATTGTTGAGAAGTATATTTCTGAGGAGGCTGTGCTTCTTTTTACAAGCTACTTGTCTACAGTGGATCAAATTAGATTGCCTCTATCTCCCTATGAATGAGTTAATTATGGGGGAAAGGGGATCCATGGTTTGAAAGTAAAATCTTTGATATGTGAATAGATAAAGAAGGTACATTTATACATCTTTAATAACATATATGATTCTAAATAATATATAACATTTCATTTTAATGTGTTGAAACAATTTTATCCAAAGAATAAATATATATGAATTTTAAATGAGCATAAAAAAACATTATATTCATGGTTTAAGGAGACCTTGATTGGTAAGTTTGATTCATTAGAAACATTAATATGGTTATTGGATGGATCAAGTTTAAATTTTATAATATAGTCCATGTATGACATTAATGGCTATACATTTCATACGAAAGATCAAGACAAAAAAGTACAATTCATAATAGTAGTGTATTGGTGTTTTTCGAAGCAATTCATTTTTTGAGTGCTAATGAAAAAACCCAATTTCTACATCAAGTGCATATTATGGAATAATTGAATAAATATGGGTGGTTTGTTACATTAAATTTCATGTTCTAGTTTTTAAATGAATATGGTTTATTGGTAACAACAATTTTAGACATGATGAATTTGGAACAGAACTTGTTAATCTGAATAAATTGGTATACACAAATGATCCTTTTATAATATAAACATATGGAAACAAATATTATATGTTACTAATCAATCTGATATGCGGTGGCTTAATGTTTTACATAATTTTTTTTTGGTGTTGATAAACTTGAGGAAGATTATGATTTATGTGAGATCCCACTTATATGGAAAGATTAACAAATGATATTTATGAAAACACTAAATACATGGTTTTTTTCCATATGGAGTGATCATGAAGAAGGAATTTGGGAAAAAAATCCTTTAGTATATTCATAATATTATAAGTAACATATGTTTATTTCTTGTTTACATTTTTAAATTTCATAAAATGTAAGATATTTTAATTTTATTTTATTTATTAAAATTTTTTTTTTCTATTAATTGATTTAGTTTACTTTTTTGGATTCTTAATTTTTCAATTACATTAGTATGTAATAGTTGGATTTGTATATTTGTGTACTAATTGTTTTATTTATTTATTTTTTTAAGACAATGAAAGATCAATCATCTGATCCACCATATGCTTCTAGAGATGATTTTACTCGTACCTCTAGGGAGGAACATACACTTGATTCACTTGATGAGCCTCCTCAACCTTTTTTACATGAGACAACTAATTCTATAGTGGTACAAAATAGTTCAAGGGTTTGTAAACATGACACCACATGCTTACCAAAATTATCAGTTGCATATATCCAGAACTAGAGTATACATGTATAATTTGATGATAATTATATTCTAAAAGGTCCAAATGAAAAACAATTCTAGAATTTTGTAGTAGTTCACGGTAAAATAAATGTTAGTATTTTGTTTTATGACTAGTGATATTTTTAAAAAGTGAGATTATTTCAGTTTTCAGAGACCATTTTGGTAAATTTGTTTTTATTTTACTTATCTTGAAAATTTTATAGTAATATATGTTTTCCCACATCTTATTAGATGAAATATGATGTACTCGATATTAGAGAAGTTATGAGGAAATGTTTATCATTGGCTTCTAGAAGATGGATGGATTTTAAATCATCCCTCACATCACAATTAATTTTTTGGGATTGACAACATTAGAATCCATGTGATATATATCCATTTATAAATGAATATATATGGAAGTAATTTATTTAAATTAGATGATGAGAAACATTTTTGGTAAGTGAAATGTTACCTTTTATAATTTTTTTTGATTTTAATGACCATGTTAATGATTTTTTTCTTAATTATTATTTTACAAAAATCAAGGAGATCTCATTTGGATATAAAATATAAAAAATGTATACCCATATATGTTTATTAGGGAGGGTATACATTATTAGAAGAAAAACTTATAGTAGAAAAAAATTCAAAATATGAGAGTGGAGTCTTTAGGGTCTATAGAGGTTTCCCCTCCCCATAGTAGACAAGAAAAATGGAAGAGGGATTAGGTGATCCAAAAAGGAAAATATCTTATGGAAGAGTTGAGAATTGTAGATGATAGAATTATAATATTTTTACTTTATTTATTTATGTAAATTCAATTATTTATATATTTTGATTAATTATATATATTTTGAAATATTTCATATAGGATTCTCTTTAAGAGAAGAGCACACATGGGGTATTTATAACTGAGGTTAGGAAGGTTATTTTAGCTATAACATTGGGAAATCCTGAACATCTGGGTTGTGTATGAGGATACCAAACATGTATATTACTAAAAAAAGTGTTTCCACATTCAGCAGCAGTGGAAGATGTTTATAAACATAAAATAAAATCTTTAGAAACTATAGTTAAAGATATTTAGGTTAAGATTGAGGACATGATTAGATCTTTGGTACAGTCCACATTTGCAGACATGCAAAGACAGTTTCAGAATTTAGCTGCCACTCCTTCACCTCCACCAATAGCTCCCACTACTCCACCTCCATCTAATAAACCCACAACTTCTTATCATACTCTTAATCCTCCCCTCCACATATTCCCAGATACTATTAGGTATATGATTATCATCCCTAGCATCATATTGTTGCACATGTAAAGATATTTGATATTAGAGATACTATTCATCACCAACAGATACATACAAAGCATTATAGAGTCACTGTACAAGATATTATAGATAGATTAGTAGAAGTTCCATTACATATAGATGAGGTTAGCATAGTTGGACATAGTATCAACCACTTTTTAGTTTGGACATTTAGACTTGTGTGGCATATTACCATTGAGGTGTGTCTAAATTTTATCATTTATTTCATTTCAGTATTAAATTTGTTTAAAAATATTAAATTTTATAAATTGATCTATTTTTTATAGGAATACTTTAAAGGTAAATAAATACTACATTGAAAACAAAAAATAAAAAGTTCTATGACATCAGATACAGATTCTAATAATCTTGATATATTGTCAACATATTAAAATGTTTTGTTGAATTTTTATGAGATTCTGTTTGAAGCTGATGTTTGTGGGCATGAAATGAATGTGAGGATTTTGAAAAATAATATCATGGAGCTCGTGAATGGAGATATATTGGGCATCAAAATGATGCATGTTTTTTCAATGTAAGTCTTAAAATAAATTTTTCTATACATTTAATTTATTGAAAATTTATACTTATGTTTGTTTTATATTAGGTATCTTTAAATAATTTTTCATAATCATGATAAGACAGATGTATATAGATTTCTGGACTCATATTTTATTTCACATGGAGCAATGAAAATGAAGTAAGTAGAAATAACAATGTATATTGTTGAAATATTACAATAAAATGTAATTATTTAGTGCTAGATGTTTTCTTATCTTAAATATTATAAAACATATATATCAAAATGTTTTATATATCTTTTAAAATAATAACCACTAAAATTAAATTTTCTTTTATATCAGTGGCCATTGGATGTTAGGTGTATTTTTTCCAAAGGAGAATACACTTTAATGGTAATGCTCTATCAATGGGGAAGTGCGATAAAATTTTATGGATGTATAGAACACATATGTTTCAGTTTTTTCAATAAATATAAATATTATAATGAATTAAATTTATATCATTAATATTGTTTTTCAAATAGGGAATGTAATATTTTTCAAGATACCATAAGAATGAAGATCTTCAAAATCAAATATGTAAAATCAAAAGTGAATTTTCTTTTACAATTACTAATTTTTTCATATATTAATTAATAATATTATTTTTAAAGGAAAAACTATTTTAAACAACATTTGAATAAACAGGAAGTCATAAAAGAATGTAGATATTATGTTTTAAAATTTATTTATGAAATAATTTTAACTTTGACAGTTATGAAGTTCATCTAGGTTAGATTTCTTTATAAAGTTTTCCTTAGTATTTACTTCATTTTATTCATTATAAATGATAAATTGTTTCATTTTAAATTGTATATTTTTTATGAACCTCAACCTTAAAGTGAACAAGAGGTCATACATTTAAAGGTGTAATTGGAAAATCATTTTAAAAGTTTTTTCATGTTTTTGTTTTTTTGTAGAATACATTTTAATTGTTAATGTTGTAATTGTAATGGTGTTTTTATTGCTACTACTTCTTATCTCTATTTGTTTTATGTTATGGTCAGTTGTGGAGAGGAAGGATGTTTGGAAATAAATTTATTAATTTTTTTGATTTTTCACGTCATATTTTCTTATTAGTTATCAAATAACTGACATAATTTTTTTATCACGTCAGTTATAAGATAACCTATGTGAAAAATCCATTTTGAATGGTTTATCATGTTGGTTATATTATAATTTATGTGATAAACCAATTTACATGTTGGTGATTTTATAACCGATATGAAAAATCAATTCTATATTTCATGTAAAAATTCCATCTTTTGTAACAGACTTTAAAGATATATTTACAATGTTGCCTAATAACTGACATGAAAAAAACCCGACTTGGAAAATAACTTTTTGTAATAGTGACAGTTTCATGAAGAGAACTTTAAATTGAAAGAAGAAAATATTTGTCAAAAAATCAATGTTAAAATACTTAAAATGAAGGTTGAAAAACTAAAAGCCTCAATAGAATAATTTTTAAAGTGACTAGAAACCTAAGGGAGAATAATCAATCCCAAGTTGATGAATTTCTAGTAGTGTCTTCTAAAGTGAAACAATTCAAAAATGGTTCTAAAGAAAATTTTCTTAACTTAAAATAAATTTATAACATGAAGTCCAATTGGGAGGAATTTATTTCACACATGGTATATCTATTTTAGGAGAATCAATGGTGAAAATAGGAGAGGGTAAGCCTTAAAGATTCCATTACTTGAATGAATGTTATTATTAAATAAAAAAGTTAAATAATAGAAAAAATCACTCATGTATTATAAGACACGATGTTTAATGGAAAGAAACTCAAAGAAATCATGAGGCTTCAACTTGAGGATAAATGAATAAAAACACATAAACTAGAAGAAGAGTCTATCTTTTCTAGGAAGTAAGTGAATAAATCTAATGACATGGGTAAGATTAAACTAAAAGACTTTACATTTTTTTAATTACCCCTATAATTGTGATAATTAAAGGAATGAAAAGTATTCCATTTCATAAAAGAATGTATGAAATTATTATCATATCAAAAAGTTCATATTCAATGAGAAAATATAATTTTTACTATGATGGAACCCATCTAAGTAATCAGAATAACATTACTATGGAATTTATCAATAAAATGAAAAACAATACAAGTGATAGAAATACTTTTTTGAAGGTCCCTAACAATGTTAATGAAAATTGGGTGATCACTCAAAAAATGTATGGGGACATGGATTTATTTTGTGGAATTCATGGGAAAATTTATATTTTTTTGAAGCCCTAAAATATATAAACTATTTTTAATTAAATTAAAAACATATAAAACAATGTTAACATTCATAATAATAATGGTAAAGGTTTTATTTTATAAATTATCATAATGTTAACCATGTCTTCAATGGAAATACTAATAGATGCTATACTAAAATGAAATGTAAAAATTAACTATAATTAAAATATAAATATATTATTTTGATAAATATATTTCAAGGAATGGTTGAAGAAGATATATTTTCTGAAAGGGAGTGGAGAAGTTTTTCTAATGTTTTTAGAACAAAAAACATCAGGAATCGGAAAAAAGAATATTTTGAAGAAATATAAATTCTCATGTTTCCAAAAATGAATAAGTACATGTGAAATATGTATCCCAAATAAAGTGATATTTTGATAAAAAAAATAATTCTTGTTGGGATATACATTGAAAAATAAAAATTTGGAGAAGTAAAGAAAAACTGTTAAAGGGAAAATAAATCAATGACAGAAATATTAGCTAAGGAAGAGATGGTTTTGTTTTGGGTTGTGTATAATAGAAAAAGACTAAATAATATGAAATTAAGTTTGACTCTATTAAAAAAACTTCAAATATGAAAATATATTCCAAAATAAAATATGATGAATAATAAGAATAAGTTAATGAGGTTATGGAATTCCATTCCCTAAATATGATACAGGAAAGAAGAAAGTGTGAAGATAAAGAGTTATTACAAATTGACCAACCCCATTCTTAAAATTGAGGAAAATGAAGGTATCACCTACCTATATGATTTAAAAGTTTATAAATTGTTTAAATACATGCAAAATTCTAGGGGGGATTCAATCTACATTGATTTTTTTCTCAAAAACCACACATTTTAGAGCTGAAAATAAATCTAGTTTAAAGATGGAAAGAGAATGTGAAAAGTGGTGGTTGAGGAATTTTAGATCTATCTTGGTGTCAAGCTTAAATTTAGATGATATATTGAATTTTATTGATAAAATTTATGAATAAAGAACATACATATATGAAATATGGGGCGTGAAGATAGATCTAATGTAGTATATTTCATGTTGAATCTGCCTTTCAACTAGAGTTTTTAGGATGTGTGTTTTGAGGAATCAGTCCACTAAAAGGGGAAGATAGAAAAGAGTATATGTAATGATAGTATTTTTATTTATATGTTTAGAGAGTAATTTTTTTCCATCTATGTGTCTTCTTAGGATATTTAATTATTTAAATTAAGAAGAGTTATTTATTAGCAATTAATTTACCAAAAATGATGAATACCTCAAATATATGATATTGAAATTAAGGGGAAGGTGGAGATATATTTTAAAGGGTTTGTAAAACTTATATTTTAGCGAAGGAACATATAAGACTATTTTGTTAAATTAAAGTTAAATGTAATTCCTTGTTTTGTGTTAAAAAATGATAAACATTTATTCTCCATGTGGCATGTCACAACCCTTTATGCTTTACAATTTATATGATAATATTTTGTTGTGAGTTTGGTTGAGATTATAGGATTTTTTTAGAAAATTAAAAATATCAAAATTCTAGGGAATTAATGGTCTTAGTGAGTGGAATAAACCACTTTTAGGAAGTTGACATAGACTCTTGTTTCCTATACCGATCCATAGCTTAATAGGATTAAATGGTTTTTTCACTACCCAAATTCTAAGTGATAATCTCACTCATTGATATTTATGAACAAGAGAAGTTGTGGTTGGAATGTAGTTAAGATATGAAAAAGGTTAGAAAATAAGAACTATATTTAGCAAGATAAATAATTCTCTCCATTGAATTTATAAATCAATGTGGAGTTAATTTAATGATTCTTTCTACATAAAATTTAAAACATAATATGGAATAGAAATTTATAAAATAACCCACTGTAGCGCCCCGACCCCAGTTACACAGTGTTGGTGCATTATTACATAACATTAGCATGATACAAGGAATCATGTCCCGAAAGACCGATCCGTTTAGTATCCTTGGAAGTACTAGATACATTCATAAGTATTATATTACATCATGAAATAAAAACATCAACAAATTTTTTTCCCTTTTTGGACACACTTATATCCTTAGCCTATCCTTTCAGGTCAACCATAAAATACTTCTTCACATCCTGGAAAAAATAAAACATAGAAAGGGGTGACCTCAGATGCTCAGTAAGGATAACAATATAGTGGAAACTTTCATAAGTAATCATGAACATTTAAGGCAATTTATAAGACTAAATAAAAATCCTTTTAAACTTAAACTTCCAAAAAATATGGCAAAGATAAAATCAAATAATTCCATTTACTTATTCACATGGATATTCTACTAGTCGAATAATCACATGAAATATCAATATCCACTTTTATAATGATGGAATTCATAATTCTAGACTTCATAACCACATAGTCAAGGCCTTGTTCCAAGACTACAAATAAGATTTTTTCAAGGCCTTCTTCCGAAATACTAGTTTGTCTCATGAGACCTACCAATACATCAAGGAGATATATAGAGCACCACCCGTCACTTACTAAGTCCAATGCATTCCTCATATGAAAAGGTTTAAACATAACTTAAAAAATCACATTAAAACAAGAATACTAAATTTCAATACATTATCCATAAACCATGAATGGTATAAAAATAACACATCCACAGTCATACATATCAAAAAACCTTCAATACAATATGGTAGATTTTTATTATAATAAATCAACCTCGATCAAGAATAATATCCCTTAAAGAATATTGACCTAGTTAAAAATTATTAGTAAAAATATTTTAGAGAAATATACCTTTTTCATGAAATCATTTAAAAGTCACATAATCTATAAGTAAAGTCATTTAAAATATTGTTTTTAATAAATGTTCCCCATACCACTTTGAAACTTTTGAAAGGAATTAACATTTTAAAACATTAATGTCCATATAAATAAACCCTTAAAACCATTTTGAAAACATGGACATTAATGAGAAAGGTTTAGAAGAATAAATATTTAAAACATTTAAAATGATGTTTTATTAAAAAATTCCCCTAAAAATAATCCCTTTGAAACCTATTTTATGAAACATGGACATGATAATAAATATGTCCTAGTAGATACTTACGTAAAAACAAGCTCGGAAAATAAAGAGATTGTGAAGTTAACCCCTACCATGTACTTTTCCTTGGTCTAGGGTATTTTAACCTCCTGTATAATAGTTAAATAATTATTATTAAATTATAAAATAACTATATACATAAATATGATATCATATATGATCCTCCATTTTTTATTTGTTAAAAATATTTTAGTAGTATCATCGTTTTAGGTGTTAACTGATGTGTTTTCCTTTATATGCTCGGTTACATAAGCCATGTTTGTTATGAATAGGATGTATTTTATTCATATATATAATGATATTAAGTTCTTAAACATTATTCTTAATCATAAAATTAAAATTATTTTTGAATGATTATGATGGGAAATGAATCTCATCGCGTTCGTGGAGACGATAATCCATACGTACGCACGAGGGACAATATCATTATATTGATGGTGAAATTGTATTTAATTAGATGGTATATCATATATAAAGAATCATTAACATGTTATATTTATCATTCAAATCATTTATACTCATTATTATATGAATCCAAATAATAAAGTGTTTGAATAAAAAACTACACCATGAGATGGAGACGGTAAGTCATACTTACACACGTATGGTGACTTTTTCATTCATATGATGGATATAATAATGAATATGGTTGTACCATTTTTATAATAACATCATAGTATATAGAAGACATTTAATGTATTATTTTTTAATGGAAAAAAACAAATAAATAGGAAGTGGAAGAAGAAAATAACTTGAAAGAGGGTGGTGAAATTATTACCTCTTCTTCGGGTGTTTCCTTTTGAGTTGGTCAAAAGGGATCCTTAAGTTTGATTTATGATCAAAGTAATGAATCTAGGTTGATTTGAGGTAAGTTGGGAGGATATTAATGCAGGGTTTGGCCGAGCCAAATGTATTTTGAGGTGTGAAATTAAGTGAAGGGGAAGTACCCTTTTATAAGAGAGGTGTGGGTCACTTTAGGAAAAGCTTGAAATATTATTTTTTAATTAAATCATTTTTGGAATATAATGTCCCAAAAATGGTTTATTTCAAGGATAAGGTGGGGATGGGTCTCAAATATCTCAACAAATAGGTTTTAGACAGGTTTAGGTCACTATATTAATCTTTTCTTTTAGATTTAACTCTTAGTTAAATAGTTTGACATTTACCATGTCTCTTTGTATTTTTATATTATATGGTAAATAAAATTACTATAATAAGAAAAACGAACCCCAAGTGATTAATTATTAATATATATAACCTTATATAATTCCTTGGGACAAACTGAATATTTTTAGGAATATTATATCAATTAATAATATAGTATTTTATTTAAAAACACAATTATGTCAATTTTAATAGTATTTAGTATTTGGTTTTTGTGAAAGTCATCAAAACTAGATTACTTCGAAAAAACATAAATTTTATCAATACTAAAATGTTATATTCACCTATAAAATTCATGCATGGAATCAAAACATTCAAATTATATTTATTTTAATATTTACAATACCATTTATTTGATTCTTTCATTAATAAGGTAATTACTGCATCATCATTGTGTCATAAATAAATTTAATTATTTAATGTATAAAAATTATAAATAAAATATCATTATGTTGTAAATATTTTTTTCTTTAAAATAAATATTTATAGTCAAAAATATAACTTATATAACCCCATTTGAAATTTTTTTTACTAAAAGATTTATGTTTATGTCCTTTTTGTCTTTACTTTAGATTAATTAATATAAAGTGTCATTATCACCCTCAAGTGGCCCCATGGGGTCCCAAAATAGACCCAAGTATTCCCATTGTCGGAACTATATCCGCCAATAAGGTTAGGACATGTTTTAAGGTAATTTAATATTATTATAATATTATTTTTTACCTAATTTACCAGATTTACCCTTTAACTGTGGTAAATAAAATATTTACTGAAGTACATATTCATGATGTCTAAAAATAAAAGTTATCCATTTACACAATTTGGACCTTCTGATTCCAAATATGGAATCCATTTTTCCAAATTCTAAACACAGAAGTGGCAGAAATTAATTGAAAATTAATTCCTATTTTCAAAACAAAAAGCGTGTTTTTAAGAAATAATAACTATCAAAAGATTGACACTTGTTTATGTTCAGTTTAAATATGAAATTACATAAAATGACCTAAATTATATTAAATGATAAAAATATAATCTAATTATACTTTAAAACCACTCAAATGTATAATTTGACACTATAAATTATTTTGATTAAAAAAGTATTTTTTAATTAATTTTTTGTATTTTCACTATTCATAAAAATATGAAAGTTATCACAAAAGTACCAAAATTTTATCAAAACTAATTTTTTTGTCCATATTCTAAATAAAAATTTAATTTCACTAAATTTAATATATAAAATTCTCAAATATTGGATTTAAAAAGTGTTCTTCATTAAAAGGCGGAAAAACTGCATTTTTGAAAAATCCCACTTTTGTCTTAAAAACTAATTTTTCTTGTATTATGTCTAAGAAACCCAAAATATAAATGTTAAAATTATATAGGATATATAAAATTTAAAATGTGGTTAATACTATTCATAATATCTTTTTTTTGAATGACCAGCTTGGTAAGTCATGGTGCGCTTGAACTCAGTGTTGTGTGTAGCGCATGTTATTGAAATACTTTGAAGAGATAACATACTATGAAATATTGGGGTGTTGGATTCTCTCCTCCTCAAATAAATTTCTTCCTTGCAATTTAAAATTGTTTTTTTAAAATAAAAGGTTAAAATAGAAAAATACCTTTGTGGAAAACCCACATCAGAAATTGGGGTAATAAAACTTAGTATTAATTAGAGGGAAAGGGAAATGAAAAATTCACCACCAATTTATGATCTCGATTAGGAGAACATTAGTGGAAATTAGAGACACATAGTTTGAGGAAAAATGTAAATATTTATAGGGAGTGATTGAGGTCATCAGTCATAAAAAATTGTACAATTGAGGGCCTCAAAGCCATCGATCTTTGATGATTTAAAATATCATCAGCTCAACAAAACAAAAGGTATTAGGATAACACATTTTTGGTTTTATTATCTCTTCCATAATGTTTAGGAATTAATTTTTTTATAGAATAAAAGGAAAAAAATATACTTGACAAGTATAGTTTCATCTTTCAACTAATTCTTACCACAAACACATCTTTTACTCTAAAAGATAATAGAATTCAAAAATATTCTATATATCTTAATCGTATAGGGTTATAAAAATAATGAATTTATAATTCATTTGATAGAATATTTTAAAAAAATATATTATACAAACTGGGACATCACGTAGTCCAGTGGTAGGTGATGTACCCTTGTCGCCCATCGATTGTGGGTTCAAGTCTCACGACCTTGCCGGACGCGACATGTTGTCGCCCGACCTCTGGGTTGTCCATTTTATGACAATTCAAAAATAATCTTAAGAAATTATTTAGCCTTAAAAATAGTATCCAATGTATAACATAATCTCTTTCAACCTTTAGACTTATTGAAAATACTTCTGTCTAAACTCATAGTCCAAAATTTATAAGGAAGGTCACATAATATACATGTGAATACCTTCATCGTGTATTATCTTAAAACGTGGTAATAAAATTAATTGCCAGAAAACCATATTTGAATAGGTATTTACATACTTATTCCTTCTATAAATCATAGAATACTGGATATACTCCTTAAATAAATAAATTTTGTAATCCCAAACAATGTTGTAATAAAAAAATGATTAATTAGTTCCAAGACAGTCAATAATATCCAATATAATTTATCAAAATCAATCATCTCTTATTCCAAAATCAATACCACCATATCAAGACCATATTAATGTTTATCATTCCTTCAACCATGTATTTTCTAAAAAGATTGAAATTCTATTTAGTCACTTTTCTTGGTACCACACAATCTCAAATCTTTAATGAAATAGTAATGTTGTACAATCCTTATATACTCCGTAATTATTATAACCAGTACATCGTTGATACAACACTAAAATGAAATAATTCTTTAATATCAACATAATAACACTAGCCATTAATCTTCATCTTTGGTAATATCATAACTTGATTATTATCCAACAACATCATTTTTGGTATACTATGATGATTGGGACATTGATTTGTGTAGTTTCCTAACTCCTCGCAAATGAAGCATTGTACATTTCAAACCTTTTTCTTACCCTTGCAATCACATACTTGGTGTCCTTTTTCTCCACACTTATAACAAAATCTCATTCCCTTCAAGAATTTAACAAGGTGATTCTTTCCACATTTATCACATATTAGAAAATACTTCTTTCTCTTATGCCCTTTATCTATCTTTCTCTCTATCATCCTTTTCTTCTCTGGCTTCCCTTCAAAGCCATATGACTCAGAGAATTATTTACTTATCTAATTAACACATGATACTATTTCTTAATATAATTCCAATACATGGGAGACTATTTATTTTCTAAATTTTAGCCTAATACCATCAAATATATGATCATTCTTACTCTTTGGATCATGTGTATTGCTGGAATTATCATTCCTTCTACTAGGTGCAATTTCTAAACAGTGGAATACACAAGATTTTTTTATGAATCACAATACATAACTCCAAACTTGTAAAACAGTTAACATAAATTGCATAGTTTATGGATATAATACATAATCATAAAAATGTTTTATTTGAGGAAGTATATACTCATAAACCATTCATAATGGGTTTTAAAGAAAAAGAGAATTATCCTAAGCATATCCCCCGGGTGTGTCATAACCAAGAGTGCGACAATGCCCACTATCGTACACTAGTTCCCGTTTGAGTCTGTCTCAAAGTGGGGTTTTCAGGTTTTACCCCTAGGTAAATCTGTTCCAGAGTTGCATCTACCTGCTCATATCCAGATAGGGATGTATTGTTTGGAAAACTCAAAAAATATCTACAATACCAAAATTCTAGGAAGTTCTTCTATACTAATCCTCAAAGTCTATCTTAGGTAGTGTTCTATAATCAGAGTTTTTCTAAATCTAGTTTCCAAGGTTTGTAATAAACTTCCTCTGATACCAACTGTAACACCATGACACCAATTACCTAGAGTTGGTGCATTATTATATAATATTGGAACAATTCAAAGAATCATTTCTTGAAAGACCGATCAGTTTAGTATCCTTGGAAGTACTAGATACATTCATAAGATTTAAATTACATCATGAAATAAAAACATCAACACCATTTTCCCCCTTTTTAACACACTTATATCCTTATACTATCCTTTTAAGTCTACCATAAAATACTTCTTCACATCCTGGGAAAGGTAAAACATTGAAAGGGGTGAGCTCAGATGCTCAGTAAGGATAAAAATATAGCGGAAAATTTCATAAATAAGCATAAAAATTTAAGGCCATGTATAACAATTAAACAAAAGACTTTTTAACTTAAACATCAAAATAATATGGAAAAGATAAAATCAAATAATTCCATTTACTTATTCACATGGATATTCCACTAGTCAAATAATCACATGAAAAATAAATAGCCACTTTCATAATGATGGAATGCATAATTTCAAACTTCATAACCACATAGTCAATGCATTGTGCCATGAATACGAATAAGATTTTTTCAAGGCCTTGTGCCAAGACACTAGTTTGTCCCATGAGACCTACCGATGCATCAAAGAGCTATAGTGTGCTCCCTTCGTCACTCACTAAGTCCAATGCATTCCTCATCTGAAAAGGTTTAAACATAACAAAAACATTCGTATTAAAACAAACATATGAAATGTCAATACTTTATCCATAAACCATGAATGGTATAATAATAACACATCCATAGTCATACATATAAAAATAATTCAATATAATATGGAATATTTATATCATAATAAATCAACCTCGATCAAGAATAATATCCCGTAAAGGATATTGACATAGTTGAAAATGATTAGTAAAAATATTTGAGAGAAATATCCCTTTTTCATGAAATCATTTACAAGTAACATAATCTATAAAAGAATTCATTTAAAAGATAGTTTGTAATCCAAGTGTCCCATACCAATTTTAATCTTTTTAAAGGAATTAACATTTTAAAAAATTCATATCCATATAAATAAATCCTTAATTTTTTTTGAAAACGTGGACATTAATGAGAAAGATTTAGAAGAATAAATCTTTAAAACATTTAAAATGATATTTTATTGAAAAATTCACTTAAAAATAATCCCTTTGAAATCTCTTTTATGAAACATAGACATTGATAATAAATATGTCCTAGTAGATACTTACGTAAAAACAACCCCAGATAATAAAGAAATTGTGAAATTAACCCTTACCTTGTACTTTTCCTTGGTCGAGGGTATGTTAACCTCATGTATAATAGTTAAATAATTGTTTTTAAATTATAAAATAACTATATACATAAATATGATATCATATATTATCCTCTAATATTGCATTGTTAATAATATTTTAGTAGTATCATCGTTTCAGGTGTTAACTAATGCGTTTTCCTTTATATGATCGGTTACATAAGCCATGTTTGTTATAGATAGGATGTATTTTATTCAAATTCAGAATGATATTAAGTTCTTAAAAATTATTTTTAATCATAAAATGAAAATTATTTTTGAATGATTATGATGGGGAATGAATCTCATCACGTTCGTGGAGACGGTATTCCGTACGTAGGTACAAGAGACAATATCATTATATTGATGCTGAAATCATATGTAATTGGATGTTATATCATATATGAAGAATAATTAAAATGTTATATTTATTATTTATATCATTTATACTCATTATTATACCCATCCAAATAATGAAGTGTTTGAATAAAAAACGACACCACGACGTGGAGACGATAAGCCGTATGTATGCATGTATGATGACCTTTTCATTCATATGATGGATAAAATAATGAATATGGTTGTACCATTTTTATAATAACATCAAATTATATATAATATACTAGAGTTATTATTTTAAAATATAAACAACAAAGAAATAGGATGTGGAAGAAGAAAATAACTTGAAAGAGGGTGGTGAAATTATTACCTCTTCTTCGGGTGTTTCCTTTTGAGTTGATCAAAAGGGATCCTTATATTGGCTTTCTGAACAAAGTAAGGACTCTAGGTTGATTTGAGAGAAGTTGGGAGGATATTTGGGCTGGGTTTGGCTGATAAAAATGTATTTGGAGGTGTGAAATTAAGATAAGGGGAAGTGCCCTTTTATAAGAGGGGTGAGGGTCACTTTAGCAAAAGCTTGAAATATTATTTTATAATAAAATAAGGTTTGGTTTATAATGACTAAAAAATGATTTATTTATAGGTTATGGTAGTAATGGGTCGAAAAAATCTCAACCATTAGGTTTTATACAGGTTTAGGTCACCATATTAACATTATCTTTTAGATTTAACTCTTAGTTAAATAGTTTGACATTTACCATGTGTCTTTGTATTCTTATATTATATGGTTAATAAACTTACTATTAAAAGAAAAACTAAACCCAAGTAGTTAATTATTAATATATAAAACCTTATATATGTATTTTTTTCTGATACTTATATTTTTAAGAATATTATATCAATTAATAATATAGTATTTGTTTTAAAAACTCAATTATTTCAATTTCGACACTATTTAGTATTTGGTTTTTGTGAAACTCATCACAACTTGATTACTTCAAAAAAAAATACATTGAATCAATAATAACATGTCATATTCACCTATAAAAGTATTTTATGGAATTAAAACTTTAAAATTATATTTATTTTAATATTTACAATACCATTTATTTTATTCTTTCATTAATAAGGTAATTACTGAATCATCATTGTGTTATAAGTAAATTTTCTTATTTAATGTATAAAAATTATAAATAAAATATCACTATTTATGAACTCATTTTAGATTTATAATTAGTATTTAAAGTCTAAAATATAACTTATATAACCCCATGTAAAAATTCTTTTACTAAAAGATATATGTTTATGTCATTTTTGTCTTTACTTAAAATTAATTAATATAAAGTGTCATTATCATTCTAAATTGGCTCCATGGGGTCCCAAAATCTATACAAGGATGACCATGGTCGGAAAGAAATCATCCAATAAGGTTAGGACAAGTGTTAGGGTAATTTAATATTGTTACAATATTATTTCTTATCCTAATTTACCAAATTTACCCTTTAACCATGGTAAATAAAATATTTATTGAAGTAAATATTCATAATGTATAAAAATAAAAGTTATATATTTACACAATTTGGACCTCATGATTAAAAATATGTAATATATTTTTCCAAATTAAAGAAACATATGTGGCAAGAATTAATTTAAAATTAATTCCCATTGTTAAAATAAAAAGCGTGTTTTTAAGAAATAGTAACTATCAAAAGATTGACACATGTTTATGTTCAGTTTAAATATAAAATTACTTACAATGACCAAAATTATATTAAATGATAAAAATATTATCTAATTATACTTTAAAACCTTTAAAATTTATAATATAACACTATAAATTATTTTTATTAAAAAAGTTGTTTTTAATTAAAATTTAGCATTTTCCACTATTCACCAAAATATGAAAGTTATCAGAAAAGTACCAAAAATTTATACAAACTAAAATTTTATGTCCATATTCTAAATAAGAATTTAATTTCACTAAATTAAATATATAAATGTTTCAAATATTGTATTTAAAAAGGGTTCTCAATTAAAAGGCGTAAAAACTACATTTTTGAAAAATACCTCTTTTGTCTTAAAAATTGAATTTTTCTTATATTATGTCTATGAAACACAAAATATGAATGTTAAAATTATACAGGATATATAAAATTTAAAATTTGGTTAATAATATTTATAACCTCTTTTTTTTGAACGGCTACTTTGGTAAGTCGTGGTGTGCTCGAAGTCAGTGTTGTTTGTAGCGCAAGTTATTGAAATAATTTGATGAGATAACATACTATGAAATCTTGGGGTGCTACATTCTCCCATGCATCAATAAATTTCATTCTCTCAATTTGATTTTTTTTTGAAAATTAAAGGTTAAAATAGAAAAATAATTTTGTGGAAAACCCACATCAAAAATTTGGGTTAATAAAATTTAGTCTTAATAAGAGGGAAGGGGAATGAAAAAGTCACGAAAAATTTATGATCTCTATTAGAAGAACATTGGTGGAAATTAAAGACACATAATTGGAGGAAAAATTTAAATATTTATAGGGAGTGATTGAGGTCATCAATAAAAAAAAGTGTATAATTGAGGGCCTCAAATCCATCGATCTATAATGATTTAATATATCACCAGTTCAACGAAACATAATGTTTTATGATAACACATTTTTTGTTTTAAGATATCCTACCTAAATTTTAGGAATTAATTTATTTATAGAATAAGAGGGGAAAAAATATACTTGACAAGTATCCTTCAACTAATTCCTACCACAAACTCATCTTTTACTCCAAAAGATAATATAATTCAAAAATATTCTATATATCCTAATCGTATAGGGTTCTAAAAATAATGAATTTATAATTAATTTTACAAAATATTTAAAAAAACTACATTATACAAAAAAGTACATCATGCAGGCCAGTGGTAGGTGAAGTTCCCTTTTCACCCTTCGGTTGTGGGTTCATGTCTTGCAGCCTTTCCGGACACGACGAGTTGTCGCCTGACCTTAAGGTTTTCCTTTTTATGATAAGCCAAAAATAATCTTAAGAAATTATTTAACCTTAACAATAGTATCTAATGTAAAACTTAATCTATTCCAACCTTTAGACTTATCCAAAATACATCTTTCCGAACTCACAGTCAAACATTTTTAAGGAAGGTGACATAATATAAATGTGAATACTTTCATCGTGTATTCTCTTAAAATGTGGTAATAAAATGAATTGCCAAAAACCATATTTGAATAGGTATGTACTTTTTTATTCCTTCTGTAAATCATAGAATACTAGATATACTCTTTAAATCCAAAAATGTTGTAATCACCAACAATGATGGAATAAAAAACCCCGTTAATTAGTTCCAAGGTAGTCAATAATATAAAATATAATTTATCAAAATCAATCATATCTTATTCCAAAATAAATACCACCGTATCATGACCATATTAAAGTTTATCTTTCCTTCAACCATATATTTTCCAAAAGGTTTAACATGCTATTGAGTCACTTTTCTTGTAACCACACAATCTAAAATCCTCAATGAAATAGTACTGCAGTACAATCCTTATATACTCTATAATTATTATAACCAATACATCATTGATACATCACACAAATGAAAGAATTCTTTAATATCAACATAATAACACTTGTAATTACTCTTCATCTTTGGTAATATCATAACTTGAATATTATCCAACAACACCATTTTCAGTATACTCTGATGATTGGGACATTGATTTGTGTAGTGTCCCAAATCCTTGAAAATGAAGCATTTTACATTTGAAACCTTTTTCTTACCCTTGAAATCATGTACTTGGTGTCCTATTTCTCCACACTTATAACAAACTCCCATTCCCTTTAATAATTTACCAAGGTGATTTTTTCCACAGTTATCACGTATGGGAAAATCCTTCTTTCCCTTATTCCCTTTATCCATCATTCCCTCTACCATCCTTTTCTTCTCTGTATTCCCTTCAAATCCATAAGACTCAGAGAATTATTTACTTATCTTATTAACACATGATACTATTTCTTCATATGATGATAATATGTGGGAGACTATTTCTTTTCTAAATGTTGGCTTAATACCATGAATGATATGATACTTCTTACTCTTTAAATCATGCATCTTGCTATAATTATCATTCCTTATAATAGTCATAATTTCTAAACAATGGCATACACTAGATTAGTTTATGAATCACAATACATAATTCCAAACTTGTAAAACAGTTAACATAAATTGAATAGTTTATGGATATAATCCATAATCAAAAAAAAATTTTCTTTGAAGAAGTATATACTCATAAACCATTCATAATGGTTTGTAAATAAAAATAGAAATAGCCTTAGAATATCCCCTGGGAGTGTCGTAACCAAGAGTGCAGCAAGGCCCACTGTCGTGCACCAGTTCCCATTCGAGTCTAGATCAAAGTGGTGTTTTTGGGTTTTACCCCTAGGTACATCTGTGACAGAGCCACCTCTACATGATCATATCAAAATAGAGATGTATTGCTTGGAAAACTCACAAAATATATATAGTACCAAAATTCTAGGAAGTTCTTCTATAATAATCCTCAAAGTCTATCTTAGGGTAGTGTTCCTTGATCATAGTTTTCATAAAACTTGTTTCCAAGGTTTGTACTAAACTTCCTCAGATACCAACTATAATGTCCCAACCCTAGATACCCAGATTCGGTGCATTATTACATAACATTGTCATGATACAAGGAATCATGACCCGAAAGACCGATCAGTTTAGTAGCCTTGGAAGTACTAGATACATTCATAAGTTATAAATTACATTATAAAAAAAAACATCAAAAACATTTTCACCTCTTTTAACACACTTATATCCTTATACTATCCTTGATGGTCAACCATAAAATACTTCTTCACATCCAGGAAAAAAGAAAACATTGAAAGGGGTGAGCTCATATGCTCAGTGAGGATAACAATATAGCGGAAGCTTTCATAAATAAGCATAAAAATTTAAGGCTATGTATAAAACTAAAACAAAAGACTTTTAAACTCAAACTTTAAAATAATATTGCAAAGATAAAATAAAATAATTCCATTTACTTATTCACATGGATATTCTACTAGTCGAATAATCACATGCAATATCAATGGACACTTTCATAATGATGTAATGCATAATGCTTGAATTCATAACCCCATATTCAAGGCCTTGTTCAAAGACTAAAAATAAGATATTTTCAAGTCTTTGTTCCGAGACACTATTTTGTCTCATGAGCCCTACCGATGCATCAAGGAGCTATAACGGGCTCCACCCGTCACTTACTAAGTCCAATTCATCCCTCATGTGAAAAGGTTTAAACATAACATAAAAATTCATATTACAAAAAGCATATGAAATTTCAATACATTATCCATAAAGCATGAATGAATAGTCATACAGATCACAAAACCTTCAATACAATATGTACGATTTGTATCATAATAAATCAACATCGATCAAGAATAATATCCCATAAAGGATGTTGACATAGTTGAAAATGATTAGTAAAAATCTTTGAGAGAAATATCCCTTTTTTATGAAATCATTTAAAAGTCACATAATATATAAAGGAAGTCATTTAAAAGATAGTTTTGAATCAAAGTGTCCCATACCACTTTGAAACTTTTGAAAGGAATTAACATTTTAAAACATTCATGTCCATATAAATAAATCCTTAAAACTATTTTGAAAAATGGAAATTAATGAGAAAGGTTTAGAAGAATAAATATTTAAAACATTTAAAATGATGTTTTAGTAAAAAAGTCCTGTAAAAAGAATCCCTTTGAAATCTATTTTATAAAACATGGACATGAATAATAAATATGTCCCAGTAGATACTTACATAAAAACAACCTCGGATAATAAAGAATTTGTAAAATTAACCCTTAACTTTTACTTTTCCTTGGTCGAGGGTACGTTAACCTCCTGTATAATAGTTAAATAATTGTTATTAAATTATACAATAACTATATACATAAATATGATATCCTATATGATCCTCTAATATTTCATTGTTAATAATATTTTAGTAGTATCATCATTTCAGGTGTTAACTAATGCATTTTCCTTTATATGATCGGTTATGTAAGACATGTTTCTTATGGATATGATGTATTTTATTCATATCCATAATGATATTAAGTTCTTAAAAATTATTTTAATCATAAAATAATAATTATTTTTGAATGATTATGATGAGGAATGAATCTCATCGCGTTCGTGGAGACGATAATCCGTACGTATGCATGAGCGAAAATATCATTATATTGATGGTGAAATCATATGTAATTGGATATTATATCATATATACAGAACCATTAACATGTTATATTTATTATTTACATCATTTATACACGTTATTATACCAATCCAAATAATTAAGTGTTTGAATAACAAAATACACCACGACATGGAGACGGTAAGCCGAACGTACGCACGTATGGTGACTCTGTCATTCATATGATGGATAGAATAATGAATATGGTTTTACAATTTTTATAATAAAATTATAGTATATAGAAGATACTATAGTTATTATTTTATAATGTAAACAACAAATAAATAGGAAGTGGAAGAAAAAAAGAACTTGAAACATGGTGGTGAAATTATTATCTCTTATTCGGGTGTTTCCTTTTGAGTTGATCAAAAGGGATCCATAGGTTATCTTTATGAAAAAATTAAGGACTATATGTTGATTTGAGATAATTTGGGAGGATATTTGGGGAGGTTTTGGCCAATCCAAATGGCTTTGGAGGTGTGAAAGTAAGAGGAAGGGAAGTACCCTTTTATAAGAGAGGTGAGGGTCACTTTAGGAAAAGCTTGAAATATTATTTTATAATAAAATAAATTTCGGTTTCTAATGGATGAAAAATGATTTATTTAGAGTAAAAGGTGGGGATGGTTCGAAAACCTATCAACAAATAGGTTTTATAAAGGTTTGGGTGACCATATTAACATTATCTTTTAGATTTAACTCTTAGTTAAATAGTTGGACATTTACCATGTCTCTTTGTATTCTTGTATTATATGGTTAATAAACTTACTATAACATGAAAAAATAACCCTAAGTGGTTAATTATTAATATATATAACTTTATATATGTCATTTGGTCGATAAATATATTTTTAGGAATATTATATCAATTAATAATAGAGTATTTGTTTCAAAAACTCAATTATTTCAATTTTTACACTATTTAGTATTTGGTTTTTGTGAAAGTCAAAACAACTTGACCACTTCAAAAAAAAAAAAAATTGAATCAGTACTAACATGTCATATTAACCTATAAAATTATTTTATGGCATCAAAACTTTCAAATTAATTTATTTTAATATTTACAATACCATTTATTTGATTCTTTCATTAATAATGTAATTATTGCATCATCATTGTGTCATAATTAAATTTAATTATTTAATGTCTAAAAATTATAAATAAAATATCATTATGTAGTTAATATTTTTATATTTTTTAATTAGTATTTATAGTATAAATTATAACTTATATAACCCCATGTAAAAATTGTTTTACTAAATAATATATGTTTATGTCATTTTTGTCTTTACTTTAAATTAATTAATATAAAATGTCATTATCACTCTCAAGTGGATTCATGGGGTTCCCAAATTGACCCAAGGATGCCCATGGTCGGAAATGTATCATCCAATAGGTTTAGGACATGTATTAAGGTAATTTAATATTATTATAATATTTTTTTAACCTAATTTACCAGATTTACCCTTTTACCATGGTAAATAAAATATTTACTGAAGTAAATATTTATAATGTATAAAAATAAAATTTATATATTTACAAAATTTGGAACTACTGATTAAAAACATGGAATCCATTTTTCCAAATTCAAGACACAGAAGTGGCAGAAATTAATTTAAAAATAATTCCTGTTGTCAAAACAAAATGGGTGTTTTTAAGAAATTATAACTATCAAAAGATTGACACTTTTTTATGTTCATTTTAAATATGAAATTACATAAAATATCCTAATTTATATTAAATGATAAAAATATAATCTAATTATACTTTAAAACCACTCAAATTTATAATTTAACACTATGAATTATTTCGATTAAAAAAGTTGTTTTTAATTAAAATGTAGTATTTTTTACTATTCATCAAAATATGAAATTTATCAGAAAATTACCAAAATTTTTTCCAAACTAAATTTTTATATCCCTATTCTAAATAATAATTTAACTTCACTAAATTGAATATATAAAAGTGTCAAATATTGGATTTGAAAAGGGTTCTCCATTAAAATGCGAAAAAATTGCATTTTTGAAAAATACCTCTTTTATCTTAAGAATTGTATTTTTCTTATATTATGTCCAAGAAACAAAAAATATGATTGTAAAAATTATATAGTATATATAAAATTTAAAATGTTTTTAATACTATTCATAACCACTTTTTTTGAACGGCTAGTTCAGTAAGTCGTGGTGCACTTGAACTTGGTGTTGTGTGTAGCACAAGTCATTGAAATACTTTGAAGTGATAACATACTGTGAAATCTTTGGGTGTTACACCCTCTACATTCTATTTATAATGGGATATAATATTCTCTCTATATATTTCATGGACTATTTTATAAAGGGGTGAATATTTGATAAGAATAAAATATGTGTTATTCCATCCTAATAAGATGTTAATAAGTTATACATTGGATTTATTGTCAAATGGGGAGGAAAAAACTCATGAATAAAAATCCTAAGGGGGATAAGAAAGATTTTTATTAGAAACATTGGATTCAAAGTTGAGTGGTTTTTCCAACAATGGAAAAGGATTCATGATAAGGGGTGTTTCCAAAAAATCCTAAGGGGGATATTGTTATTATACAATTAAAGATTGATGTTTGAATAGAGTTGAATTTATTGTTAAAAAGTATTAGAGTTTTTTGTGTTTTATTTATCTATTATGGTTGTTTTTTGGTGTTATTGTTGTTGGTAAAAAAGTGAAGATGTCTAATAACAACATGGAAGAAATATGCAGACATGTATGTTTGAGGCAGACCATGCGTATAGTTAGGGTTATACCATGTAATGTTGGTAAACATCCTTGTAAGGTTGAGACACATCACCATAAGGTTGGT
Organism: Viscum album; assembly: GCA_963277665.1. NCBI lineage: Eukaryota > Viridiplantae > Streptophyta > Magnoliopsida > Santalales > Viscaceae > Viscum > Viscum album. Next base: position 1,661,557,491 of record OY728143.1, on the reverse strand, counting down.
ACATGACTTCATAAGGTTGATGTGAATTTTCATAAGGTTTTAGTGAAACTTTATATTGTTAATGAAAGTCATATTTGGGCGTGACTTCGTAAATTTGGTGCAAGTGCTTTTTAATGTTGATATAGAACCTTATAAAGTTGATGAGAAATACTCATAAGGTTGAGAAAATCCTTATACAATTAGTTACAAGATTTTGTGGGATTTATCTATGCTTCTATATCATTAATTAGATGATTCTTACACTATTCTTAAAAGATTCAATCATCATGGAGTTTTAAATTAAATACGCAATTCTTGTTGTTTTAAAGGAAGAGTTGTAGTGATATTTAAGTGGGTTAAATTAAGATAAATATCATATTGCAAATAAGGAATGCATGAAGTAGCTGGTTCATGCATGAGATTTATCAAGTCATGGAAAATATTATTTATTCCTCCAAACTCTTTTCTTAAGCTATATTATTTGTTGACATCATAGATATGAGGCTTGGTATTTCTCTAGGTATCTTGGTTTTAGTGGAGGACTTGTAAAAATCATAATGTTAGAGAGGTCATATGCCATGGTCCAAGGTGAAGTGTTTTTTGAGAATTATTTAGGTGAAAGGAAAAATGATAAGGTGTCCATGGTGATGGATGTTTCTAAGGTTTTTTTTCCTGAATAATCACTCAACCATGCCATGGTGGAAAGGTGCATGGAATGTTCTTGTGTGTTTTTCTTAGATATGAACTATACTGAGGTTATTTCTTACACTACACAGATAGGGTGTTGTTTGAATTTGAAAAGGAGGAGATTATATGACTAAAATAATGTCAATACATTAAATGAGTAATTTAATCCCATAGTGATATGGTTATCTTCATATTTAGATAAAATATTAAATTTAAATGAAGTAAAATGAATGTGGTAGAGTTAACCCAACCCTCTCAGAGGGATTTGAAAAAAAAATCTAAAATCACAATACTAAGTTTAAAAATTAACAAGAGTTATTCTTAAAATAGAAAGAAGTAAAACCATAAAAATAAAAATAGGGTAAGTGGGGGGAAAATATATTGAGATTAGAAAGAGATCTAAAAAAGATAGTAATTCCAGGAAAGGCTATAAATAGAGTAATTTTCATATCTAGTTATAAGGAAGAAGAAATGGAGATTATTTCACTACAACAAAGTAAAAAGGAAGAGGTGTTGTCATTGTAGTGAAATGGATTAATTTAATCAGAAGGTATCACTACTGTGTGGTGAGGTATAATGATTCTATGTGAGGGTATGTAAATAATAGAAGAAATAAGTGGAATAATGTTGGCACTCACTAAAGATCCCACCAAATAAAGAGTTTCCATAATGGCTCACAGAGAGATGATGAATCAAATAAGGGTGTTATTCATAGTAATATTATGAAGGAGTAACCAAGGAGTTCAAAGTTACCAACTCATACACAGTACGATTTAATTAATATTTCCTAGGAGTTGTTGATGTTTTTATTTATTTTGAATCATTATAAGAATCATTAGAGTTTTTTAGAGGGTGTTTGAAATATTTTTTGAGGTCTCTTTGAGTGTTTGATAAGGAATCAATATTTGAATAATAGATTTAGAGTTTAGATAAGTTAATTATGAAAAATATTTATAGAACATATGAATTTTTTTAGATCATAATAATTTATGAAATATTATATAAATTCTAGTATCAAACTTCTACATATGGATCTAATGGTCATCGTATAAGTTTGAGTACTGAGTGTATGAATTGATGAGAACATATTATGACTTATTTTCAATAGATATATTTTAATATCTGAGATTATGAACTCATAATATAACTTTGGGAATCCTTTTATGACTTTAATTATTTCAGTATGACTTTATCCTGAGACTTCAACGTATTTATTTTGAAGTCCAAACAACATGAATTTGAGCTATCTCAGTATTTAAAATTCTATATAACTTTAATTTCAAAAAAAATTATGTCACCTTCATGGTTGAGTGTATGAATTCATGGATTGTATGACTTTCAAAGTCATATGATAAACCTAAAATTATTAGAGTTTCCAAAATTCAAATTTTATGAAGAATTAAAACTAGGAGAGGAATGAGTTGTTCTTCAAAGATAAAACATCACATTTAAAATTTAAATCAAGAAACACAATGAATTTTTAATAACCTCATTACGAATAAATTTTTTTTCCACCAGTAAATCTGAATAAGGGTGTTTTTAATAAAATTAAAATGTATTTGTTCTATTTTTGAGAATAAAGTTGATGAATGAGTGTGTCTATTCTTTTATATTTCTAAGCTCCTAAAATCACTTAAAAAGATTATAGTGATTAAATATTTGTCTTTTTTGGAGTCTGGGTTTATTTTTGAGGCTGATATATTCAATGTTGTTGTTCTGTAAGTATTTTTCTTCACACTAGAAGAAGTTTTAATAATATTTGAGATAATCAAGGATGAACCGGTTAGATGAAAAAGTGTCAAGTTTTATATCTATATTGATGTCGAGCTAATGAGTATCTGAGGTTATTTATCTCCTGATAATAAGAGAAGAGTATTTATGTAATATTTCATGTGATAAGTAGTCCCACATGATAGAGTTTGTGAAAAATAAAAATAAAATAAAATAAAATAAAATAATGGGGGACAAAAAATGAAAACTTTATAATTTTTATTTCTTCTGGTGTCTTAAAATTTCTCATAGTATCCCATTTTTAGAACTTAATATAAAAGGATCAATTTATTGCCATCAGTTTTTGAAATTTGAAAAATATAGAGGTATTAGAAAATATTAAATATTGAGTAGAATAATATATTGATATATGGATATACATAGAGAGTGAGAGACTAAGAAAAATAGCTTGAGTAGAAGGGAGCTCCTAGAACTGGTGAATCTTTCATATGAAGATCTATTTTTCCTAAGTTCATAGTGCAGAGTGTGTGAGAAAAATATATTTAGGACAATAAAGGGTTCTCTATGTAGTGAGTCTAGTAGGAAAAGTTCATAAATATCTAAGGACTAGGTAGATTCTGAAGTGGCTGTTCTTGAAGTAGATGTTTTGTACCTTATTGTTTCTATCTTGCTAACTCGAATATGATGTTCACACATATTTTCTTAAGAAATTTGCTTCCAAAAGAAGTGGTCACTCATATATATCTTTTTTATCATTTATTATAGCTATCAAGAGATAATGGAACATTAGGTAGATTCCCCAGTACTGGTAAGCATGGGATCTTGATAATAAGTAGACCAAACCACTTGTTTTGATAATATTATATTTTTGGAAATTTTATAGAAAGGAATAAAAACCTATTGTAGAAAGGTGTAGACTCATAAATTGTGATGAAACTTATAAAAACTATGGTGTACCATTTTTTTATTTAGTTTCATATAATTTTAGTTTGGATTAGTTTTATATATTTAAGCGTGTTATGTTTTTATCAACTATAAAGGTTTATTTTAAAGAAATAAATTTTCAAAAGAGAGATACATTGATTCAACCCTCTCCTCTCAGTGTATCCACTTGGTCCATTGAGAAATTAATGTGGCATTAGAAATGAATGTTTCCTCTGATATATTCTCTCAATGTGTAGGAATATGAACAATATAAACTATTTGAATAGCAAACATGTTCCCAAATTTGATAAAAAGAGTTTCCAAGGATAAAAAAATTGAATTCTGCCATTTTTTATATCTCGGGTTCTTAAAGTTCCTTATCTAGCCACAGTGGAATTTCCAAAAATTCGTAGAGGTTATGAAATTCAATTCATTGATAAAAGGAACCTTGAGGTTGATGGAAAATAAAGAAGTTCTATTTTTATGTCTTATCTGAGAGGGTGTTTACCAAAGTGATGGGATTATAAATTTTTAAAGAAATTTGATATCAATATGAAAACATTTATGAATGTGATTTAAAAGTGAATGAAACCAAGATATAAATATTGATAATAAACATTAATAGTATAAATATTGATGATTATGAATCCATCTCTGATTAAATTACTATAGATAATGATATAGTATGTAACATTAGAGGTTGTGGAGAAAATTTGGATGAACCTATTATTACAGAGAAGTACATGGGGCATTTTTCTGATTAGTTTAATCCAAATTTTTACTCTTGATAATATGTAAGATCTATCATTGTATTCATTACATAATATCCTCATTACTTATGGTACCATAATGACTATTTACTTTAAAAATAAAGTAAAGGATAAAAGATAATTTTAATCCATAATAAATTTTAAGCTAAAATAAGAAGAACTTGAACAATATGGTGAGTATTACAATGATATTAATATGGATAGTGATAATAAGAGAATCATGTCTTTTTTCTACAAAAATTTTAAAAAGGTAAATGGAAAATATGAAGAGAAGATACCCTTGTAATGATTCAAATATTGAGGAATTTGACAATTTGAAGTCAAATTTATAAAAAAGGAAGAACTTTGAGTTTTATGTTGATGATCAAGAAGAGAAACCAAAGAGAGGAGAAATGAGATAAAGGCTCGAAAATAGTGGTAAAGATAGGTGAAAACAAGATAAGATTTTATATAAGAAATTAGTGATGTATGACGAAAAAAGAAGAAGAGGAAGACTCTTACTCTAATATATAATATGAATATGAATCACCTAAAAGTTAAAAAAATTAATGGCATTTATTATGGGACAATAAACCTCATTAAGTAGTAACATGGAAGGGGGTGAAGATACTTACATGGAGTATATGATCAGATCTAAGTTAAAGGTTTTTATTGAGTAAAATAATAAGTTTAATAAGGAAGTTGAAAACATGATGAATGATAAGGGTAATAAATTTAAATAAAATGAATAATATCTTAAAATAGAGATTGAAATTTTTGAAGAGAATAGGAAATTAAAGTTGAAGGTTGATGATGATGAAATTATAAAGAAGGATATTGAATAGAAAATCAATTAAAATGAATAAAAAATTGGTAATATATAATCAAAACATCTTATGGATGAACATGAGTTAAAAGAAGTGAATGAAGACTTATTAAATTCAAGGATCAATCATCTAAAACTAATTATATTGTTAGTATGTCAATTCTTATTAAATAAATACCTGAATATACTTAAAAAGTTTATTTAATTTTTATTAATAATACAAATCATATTTCAAAATTTTTATAATTCCACGGTAGTAAAGATGATGAAAAATTATATTTTATATTGGAGTAATAAATAATAATGAAAGAAAAATTAACCACCTTGAGGAAAAAGAAAAATAAGACCAAATCTGATTAGAAAAATAAAAAACCTAAAAAGGAATTTTTTATAAAAGATTATGGATTTAACAAAAGATTTATATTCAATTATTATTATTGGAGTTGTTTTATTTTTGTCCAAAAGTATTAAACATGTTTGTATAATATTTCATTACCTGAAAAATGGAATGAATCAAGGAGCAGTACCTCTGATGTTAAAAAGACTGATTCTCTAAAGAAGAAGGCTATGAATAAAATATCAACAAGTTTTTCTGTACTAATAAACATTACGAATGTTTCAAATAATCTTTTGGTAGATTTTAGAGACCCAATAATTATGATGAAAAGCGCATAAAAAATATACCTATAAAACTCTCCTATATATAAAATAGGAAATAAGTTGAAAAGAAAAGTCAATAAGAAAAATAAATCACTGTGGAAGTGGAACTAAATAATGGAAGAGAGTAATAACATATATCCTTAGTAGTGGGTGTTCTTTACATATGATTAGGGACACCTAAATCTCGAAAGATATGAAATAACTTGAAGGAGGGATAGTTACATTTCTTAATGAAAACTCCATATAAATAAAAGATTTTAAAACTAATGATAATGATTCAAAAAAGACTAAAATCCAAAAAATTATTTTTTTATAGAAGGGTTAAAACACAATATTTATAGTGTTATCCAATTGTGTGATGAATTAAATGAAGGTTTTTTTAAAATAAATCATGCATTATCAAAAGTTTCAATGATTTAAGAGTCATCATAAGAGGTGAAATAATAGGTGGGAACTTGTTTAAAATTAGTGAACCATCCAATTCATGGAACATGAGTTCCCAAGATGAAAATGATTTATGGTATATAATATTTGGAAATCTTATAAATAAAATATGAGCAATATTTCAAAACTTGAGTTGGTAAGATACCTTCCCAAACTAGAAAGGGATAGAGAATTCGTTTATGATACATGATTATAAGGTAATGTGGTTCAAGGGACACAAAATAACGTGGATATTCAATCCACTAGACCATTTGAGCTTATATATTAATATGTGTGTACTCCCATGTGGAACAAATCAACTAGGGATGATATTTACTTCATTATATTTATTAATGACTATAATCGAATGACTACTGTTCTCTTTATAATGAGTAAATCATAGGCTCTTCATATGTTTAAAATTTTCATAAGACAATTAAACAAATAATGTAGTGTTCATGTCAAGAATGGGATGTTTGATAATAGAAAATATTACAAATCTAATGACTTTTAGAGATACTTATAAAAACAAGGAATAAAGCATAAATATAAAAAACTATAAAATCCCTAAAAAATAGTATAGTTGAGAAGAGTAACAGGATGATTGTGGATAGGGGAAAAATCATGATAGATTAAAACAAGATTTCATAATTTTTTTGAGAGAAGTTATGTGCACTGCTATGCACATTCAAAATAGATTTTTATTATGTCTTAAAGAACACATGACTACATATGAGATGTGGTAGTTTAAAAAACTAAAAATATTTTAAATACATCAATGGGTTTTTGAGCCATTGTTACATGAAGATAAAGAATAAAAATGTATTCATGTTTGAAGAATGAGATGAAGAAGGGATTTTCATGGGATATATTTTTAATGAGAGTGGCTGATAATTATAGAGAAATAAATAAACATAATATGGTAGAGAGTTTATATGTAAAAAATCATTGAAAATAAAAATAGAACAATTGAGTATATTGAGGATGAAATTGGACCTTATGATGTTGGAAACATGAAGATTCTAAAACATAGGTTACTGAGTAGGCTATAAATAAGAAGGGTGTGTTTGATATTGATTCATATGTTAATAATAATTAAAAATAACCTAGGGATTAAAAGAAACTGTATCAAATTATAAAGAAAAATAGCAATTCTAAGAATATTATTTTAAAATAATATATACTTGTTTAAACTAGAAGAAGGATAATACTTGAGAAGAAAGATATAATTATCTCAAGATTTAAACCATGAATTAAATTTGTGTCCATTGATCATCAGGAGTAAATTATTTCCATGAATACATAGTTTGATCAGATAGATATGAACTCCACTTAGGAGTTGTTTCTAATACCTAATAAAAAATATAACTAGAACCAAGTGTGTTTATAGAAACAATTTGAATGTGGAAGGTGAATCCCCAAGGAATAAATAAAATATGGTTTTAAGGGGTATTCATAAATAAAAGGAGTTAACTTTGAAGAAACCATTACACTGGTGTAAAGGCATGATAGCATTATGATTTTCTTGGAAGTGGAAGCTCACAAACATTACAATTTTTTTTAAATGAGGTTGAGGCTCGAGGGCCTCTTTATTAAATAATTTTAAAAAGTTGAAGAGTTACATACAAAGACATAACATTCCAAAACACAATAAGGTGAGGGTCTCAAGTAACTTGTGACCTGGTGCTCATACTGTGGTGAGGGATTCTCCCACCTCGGCCACGAGGAGGTCTTCCTCTTCTCCCAGTTTTGGCCATCAACCATGGTCCACCTCCATCATCCAAGAGTTCATCATCACTGACAATCATAATTTCTTTCACAGTGAGTGTACATTCAGATTTTTGTATTTCTTAATCACTGCTTGCGGAGGCAATCAAATAAAACGAGTTGCAAGTATTCACTTTAGAGTGAACTTTGTTCCTATATTGGATATATGTTCTTCCAAGAGTATAATGGCCATCTCCTTATTCTTTAGATTGGAAGGTGACAGTAGGACTGAGAACCTTCATTCCTTGTTTATGTCCATAAGAATAGATTTGTTGAACCTGATGGAGAGTGGAAGTCCTGCCACAATGAATAGGGTTCTTTTCTCCATCAACAGCATGGTCTAGAAAATGAATTCTTAAATAATGATCCTGAAGAAGAGGTTTTCATTATACAACCTATGGGGTTTCGTCTTGATATTTTTGAGAGAATGGTATATAGGCCTAAGAAATCATTATATATCTTAAAACATGATCCTAGATATTGGAATGAAAATATGTATGAATGTTTGAGAATTATAAACTTTTCAAAATTTAAAGTTTATAGTATTCTCTATGTGAAGGATATTTCCACAGGGACTCTTATTGTCATAGTATATGTATATGACATAATGTTTTAGGTGAAAAAGGGCATATTTTTTAGGTGTTTTAGGGGGAAATGAAAATACATTTTTATATATCTATGTTGGGTGAGATGTTATATTTTTTGGGATTTCAAATCAATCAAGTGGATGATCATGTTTCATTACCCCAAAAAGAATGATCTAGAAAATTGTTTAAGTGGTTGGAATATGGGAATTTAAGGGGATTTATAATCCTATAGATATTGGAACTAAGATGATTAAAGGTGATGATGGATCGAGTGTGAATCAAAGGGATTAAAAAAACTAATTTGTATCATTATACACTTAAAAAATCTTAAGCCTAAATTTTTTTACTGTAACATTATGTGCTCAATTTCAAAATGATCCAAAGGAGTCTCACAAGTTTTAAACCAATGGGATTCTGAGGTACATTAAGAATACACAGAGTTATGGAATTCTATATAGATATAGTTTAGACTTGACCTTTCATGATTTTATAGATTTATATTGGGTTGTGTATTCAATTGATAGGAAGATGACTTTTGGTGGAAAGTTATTTCTAGGTGATATTTGTGTGGAATATCATAGCAAGAAGAAAATGTCAATGGAATTGAACATAGTTGAATTTGAGTACATAATATCTACACATGATTATACTCAAATTATATAGATATAGGTCCAACTAGATGATTTGAGAGTTAATGTTTAGAAACCACTATGTATTTCCTGCAATAACCAAAGTTCTATAGATATTTCTATGAATTTAGTTCAACAGTCTAGATCTAATATCATTGATCTTAGATATCATTTCATCAAAGATAATGTGTCCAAAGGTGATTTTAAATTTTAGTTCTTTGGTACCAAGGGAAAATTTGAAGATATTTTCACCATGTAATTGAAAAGGAGAGGTTTTATATGTTATGTTTTAAAGTTTATGTTCATCCTTCCCATCTCAACTAATTTTTTTTGGAAATAAACCCCCATATGGATTTAGATTTGTTTTGTAAATAGGGGAGAAGAATAATGAAATGACTATTAATTATTTTTCATAGGGATAGTAGAAAAAAATTGTTTTATGGGAAGTACAAACTTTATTTGAATGTTTCAAGATGTGATTGTTTCAAAAAGGGAGTACTTTTATAGTGACATGAGGGGGATTTTATCTTAGTAATTTCTCATAATTTCTTAACATTGAGGGATAAAATTATGTCAAAAATTACCATATCCAATAGTGTGGTCAAATAGACTTATCATAATATAAATGTATTTACTTGATTATTATCATGTGATTTGTTTATTTTTGAATATATCTGACTTTATTTGTAAGATTCATACGAGGTTTACAAAAAAATCAAAAAATGCGGATATTGGAGTTCCCTTAGAGATTTTGATGGTTTGTATTTATGGTTAATTTTTGTGATAATAATTGGAGGTTTTTTAAAATGTGTCTATAAATTTATTGAGGTGTTTATGAGTGTTTTATAAGGCCTCATTATATGCTAAATAAAATTATATTTTATTTTAGTGAATTATTAATAACTTGTAAAAATTGTATGCCTTTTCCCAGATCATAAGACTTCATGCCAGATCATAAGACTTTAGTGTCAAAATTCTTCATATGACTCCGATGGAAATAATATGAGTTTTAGTACTGAGCATATGACTTGGTGAGAAGATAATATGAATTCAGGATAGTATATGTATTTGAATATTTGAGGGTATGACTTTAGTGTATGAATTTAGGAAGTGGTGCATGAATTTGAGAAGTTTTTTTATAACTTTATCATGAAACTATAATGTTGGTCTTTGGAAGTCCCAACTGTATGACTTTGAGAAATTTTATTATTTAGAATTTTATATTACATTAAATTTATATGAATCATGTCACCTGTATGGATAAACATACAATTTCACGGATAATATGACTTTTAAATTCATATGGTATACCAAATTTTTTGAATGTTTTTAGAATTCAAATTTTCTAATGAATTAAAACATAGTGAAGAAAGATATATTCTTCAAATTTAAACACATCACATTTAAAATTTTACTCAATAAAAAAGAATAATATTTAATCCCTGAAACATGGACAATAAAATCGTCAACCTGTAAAAGTGAATAAGGGTGATATTAATGAAGCTAAAATGAATTTATTCTGTTTTCAAGAATAATTAAACTTAATTATTATGGAATTGATTTTTTTCTTAAGTTCCTAAAATCACATAAAAATATTTTAGTGGTTCAGTATTATTTTTTTTATCCTAGTTCATTTCGATGATGAGAAAATTTGTGTTGTTTTACTATAAATATTTTTCTTCACACTGTAAACAGGTTTAAGAAGCTATAAATGAATCACGAGTAAACGAGTGAGAAAAAAAGAGATTAGTTATATTTTTATATGAATATTTTACTTCTTAGGTATCCGAGGATGTTTATCTATTAATAATAATATAAGGGTAGTTTTGGAATATTTCATGTGAGAAGTAGACCCTCATGACAAAGTTTGTGACAAATATATAAAAAAATATGGGAACCAAAAATGACAATTTTATAATTATGATTTTGGCTAGTGGATTACAAATTTCTCCCAGTATTCCATTTTTAAAACTTAAAAATTAAAGGATCAATTTAAATATCTTGATTATAGCGACTTGAAAAATATAAAGGTAGCTAAAAATATTAGAGAGTGAGTAGAATAATATATTGATACATGGTTGTATTTAGAGAGATAAATAATATGAGATAGATCATGAGAATAAGTGATTACATGGAACTAAGGAATATTTCATAAAAATAAAATTATACCAAAGTTTACAATGCTAAGTCTTAGATAAGAAGATAAGAATACCATCAAAGGTTTGTATGTGTAGTTAGTTGGTCAGGCTAAGCTCTTTAGATTTTACTCACTAAGTTGATCCTGAAGTGGTTTTCCTTGATTAAAGAGAGATTTATTCTATTATTTATATATTTTTTAATCAAATATGTGGTTTAAATATCTATTTTTGATGTAAAATTAATCCAAATTAAGACCTCACTAACATCTAGTGATTCTTATAATTTATTGAAACTATCAAAAGATAGTGGAAACTATGGGATCAAATTTATTTCTTGGAATTATCAGATATAGATAATAACTGGCGCAAACCAATTGTATTGGTTGTAAGATGTTATTGTAAAATAAGTTGAAAATAATAAAAACCATTTATTAAAATGAGTAAAATCACACTTTGTGGTCTAAAATTGTAAAAACAATTGTGTGCATTGGTTTTATTAACTTTAATTTTGTTTGGGTGAGGTTGAGTTTAATCAATTCAAGTGGTTCATATCCTAACAGACCATAGATTTTTATTTAAAATAAATAATCTTAAATAATAGAGATAAAATAATTCACATATCCCCTATCAGTGTATCCAATTCATCCAATATGAATTTATAATATAGTGGTGATGCTATTTTGGTTTTCCCTGTGAGCTAATATCGTTTTACCTTTAGATTAGTGAGAAAAGGAGGGAGTGAGGGAATTATTCATTGGGTTCCAATGAGCTAACCCAAAAAAATTTAATGTGAAGTAAACCTAGGCATGATTGAATAGGAATAATCCCTACCATTGATTTTTGAGTTTAGTAGTTAATTGGTGAATTTAAATGCTATCGATTCTATACTCCTTGGAGTAGCCTAGTTCAGGGGAATCAAGAAAAATACTCACTGTCTTATGTGGTTTTTCATACATTATATTCTAACTAATGTAAATTTAAAACAAGGGTAAATATATAATTGATAATACATATTAGTGATTTAGGATCATTGGAAAAATAATCATATCAACTCACAAGGAAAAGATAAAAAAGAAGTTACCCTTACATTTTAGAGGTAAATATCAAACCCAGGATATGATATTTTAAAGGAAAAGTGTTTAGATTGGGAAATATTTCATACCTCAATTCACCCCCATTAGCGAAGTTCTCACATAATACCCTTATGGACCTAACAAGTATTTAGAGTATAGTTCATTGGTTATAGTTATGTTAATACATGCATTATATAATATCAAGTGAATTATTGTTTTAATGACATTGGATCCTATTTCCAGTGATGTCCCCATGTGATGAAGATATAATCTCCATATGAAAATGTATTATTTAGAGGTGCATAATGGAAACTCTATGGATCCTGTGATAAAAATACTACTCACTATAATGTTATATTTCCAAATAAACACTATCTCAATATTCCTTTATACCAATGACTGTAGAATTTTCTTACTATAACCCTATCACCAATACAAGGGTCTTGGTGGCCATAATTGATTGGTATAGGGTTGGTTAAAGTTACTCCCTTTTTGATTATCCATCAACAAGGAGTGATTCCCCATTATATTTAATAGGGATAGGTACTCCCTTGGTTTATTCATAATAGACAAGGTTGAGAGTCCCCTATATAGTGGAAGTGGTTTGGTACCCCCTAAAATATTATTGATTCTAGTGTGTATGTCCCGTACATTCATTATGGAGTTGAGAACCACCTATAGATTTGGGGTGTGGGTATTATATTTTGAGTATGGAGTTGATACCCACTTGATCTCAAAAAAGAGTATGTCCCCCATATGATAAATGGAGTTGGTACCCCATTGATTGACATACTACCCTCAATGAGGTATGGGTTCACTATTAGTAGAGTTGGTAACTACCACCCCTTGAAAAATAGGGTGTACGTACTCTATCATCATATTTACTAACCACCTCAAAAAATAAGATGTGGGTCCACTATAAATAGAGTTTGGTGCCCTTCAATGATCAGGGTACAATTCCTCTACATGTGAGGTTAGTTATTCTCTCCTCCAACACCTATATTCTCATTTAGTCATGGATCCTAATCTATAGATCAGTTATTAAATGGGTTATATTTGGCACATAATAGTTCTTAATATTTTCTATTCACAAAATGGGGGGTATTTTAGTTTATGATATTCCTTGGGCTATAAGAAATGATATTTATATTAATTCTTATAATAGTTTTATATCATAAAGGGCGTGAGAATGATTTTGTTTACCTATGTCATATCATATGATATTAAATATGATAATGTTGCATGCAATGAACATAAATGCACCACTTCAATGTTCTCCCACATGGTTCACAAATTACAACTCAATGTGATTGAGCTATTAATAGATTTATATATTCATTGATGATTTCATTGAATAATACTCCAATGAAAAAAATAATCAGTCTCCATGTGAATGTAGTTGATGATTTAATGTTTCAATAAACTTTTAAGTGATTATAAAAGGGGTCATATCCCTCATGTTCAAGTTCGTACTATTTTAAGAAAACCAATCCAAATATCTCTACTATTCCTAAATCTTTCATTCATCTTCAATAAGGCATTGAAAAACCTTTGATGGATCAGGATCCTTTTTTTTGTTAACAAGTATCCAAGGGTTGGTGTAATTACTCTAAGGAAAGATGAATTTCATTACTTCAACAATGATATCTATCAAATATAAATTGAAAATTAAAATATTTATTATAAAAAACTCAGGTACACATTTATGTTCTTCATTTTATAGCATGTTGAACTATTAAAGATAGATAGATTATGACATGGGTTGTTATACTACAATATCATCATTAGATGATCCACTAAAACCCATCAGTTGTATCAGAGCCACATTACTAAATGAAAAATTTATTACTATGATTTTTTCAAGAACATTAATATAATAATGTTTTTGAGACCATATCGTAAAATTCAATACATTATGGATAAAATTCAGCCATTGGATTTCTGTATTTCTTAGTCATCACTACTAGAAAACTAACCTATACCAACGGTTTGGAGGACCGTTGGCAAGTAAGCCGTTGGTATAGTTCTATACCAATGTTTTTGAAAACCGTTTGTATAAGTAATATTAAAATCTATACCAACGGTTCCATAAAACCGTTGGTATATGTATTTCAAAAAAAAAAATCAGTGGGATTTGATCCCAGGACCTCTAGTTTATCATTGAACGACCTAACCACTAACCTAACATGACTTTTTTGAACATAATTTCATAAATATATATATATATATTATCATAATTATTTTAAATTTTGATTTATATAATGTTATCAGTAAGAATATTCGACAAAAAATCTAAGGACCTATACCAATAGTTGTCAAAACCTTTTGTATAGGTATATACCGACGGTTTTGACAACCGTTGGTATAGGTTCTTTGATTTTGGTAGCAACATAGGTATATAGGGGACCTATACCAATAGTTTGGACAAACTATTGGGATAGGTACCCACCATTTCCCAACGGTTTGGCCAAACCGTTGGGAAAGTGGCCTCAAAGTATACTTTTCCCAACGGTTTGGCCAAACTGTTGGGAAAAGTGGCAACAAAGTGGACTTTTCCCAACAATTTGGCCAAAAACTTGGAAATTCCATACCATTTCTCAACGATTTTGGAAAACCGTTGGGAAAAGTGACCTCAAAGTGGGCTTTCCCAATAGTTTGTCTGAACCGTTGGGAAAGGGGACCTATACCAATGGTTTTTACAAACTGTTGGTATAGAATCGTTGGGAAATGTTAGATTTCCAGTAGTGTATAGTGTATGAATAAGCTATATGTTACTACCAAATTAAATTTTAATTATTTTTAAACAATCTATTTTTAAGGGTTGAGTAGTTAGCCGAACAATAATGGCATTAAAAATCAATGATAAATGCCAAACCACTTCAATATAATCTTAAATTATTATAGCTGTATATTTGGTGAAGGCTCTAGACTACAAGGAATTTACTATATTTTGGTTTATTGTGAATGATGTCATTGAACAATAGAGCCATCTTATCCCATATCTTAATTTACTCCTCTATGCTAATCTTATCCTTATTTAATCCACAAATGGAAATATGATTTTAAGTATCAATCCATCACAATTATTATTGATTCAAATTTTTTTTTATGATTTTTGGAAACGATACTATTGTAATACTCTAATTATTGAACATAAATTTGAAATTAATTTTCATACTTAACCTCCTTATAATGAAAGAGAAGGTCCATAGAGAGTGTTGAGTACAAAATAAGTTTTTTGGGTCCCCTGTTATAATCCCATCATAGATGATTTCCTTATTTAGCTTTGGAACTCGATCCTTCCTCTTTATTTTATAAAATGTTATATTATAAAGTATAATATAGTTTAAACCTATGTATTTTTTCAATATCACAGGATATCATATAAGATATCATAATAAACAACAAAACTAGGTTTTGTAATAAATATAGCAGCATAATATAACTATGATATAAAAGATATCATAAAAAAGGATTGACGTATTATGAAATTTCCAATCATAAGAGGTGATAAAAATCATAGTGTACAATTGGTTTTATATCTTCAACTATGATTTATACATGAATATTCAATTATGTATCAGTCATAACTTATAAAATCTAATTTAATATTACCATATGTAGAATATGATATATCTAAAAATAATAAAAATTAAATATTTTTTCTTTTTGTGCTTATAGTTTGAAAATGATAACTATTAGGGATTGATTTTTTTCTAGTGTCACATGTTTTTTAAAAAAAATAAAGAGTTTATTTATTTCTTTATTACTTAATAATATTATTTTTTATAAAAAATTTATAATTTATGAATATTGTGAGTTGTCAATTTATGATATTAACTGCTTCTAGTATATTGTTATTCCATGTGTTACATTCTATTTACAACATCATAAGATTTAGTTTTCATCTAAAATGACCACATTTTATAATTGAAGCTATAAGTTTAAATTTAGTTGTTAGAAATAATTTATATATATTAGGTTTTAGGATTATTATGAATTGGATTATATATTGAGTAAATTACCCATTGCTAGATGGACCTTGAGTTGGAATTCCCAATAGTTTGTAGGATTATGCCTTATTCTAGAAAGGTATGTGTCATATATCTGTGTCTCTTGGATTTCTTATATGGACATTCTTAATCTCATATAATTTTAAACCTTTAACTGATGATTTTATACACCTTATGTAAATAATTTATTTGAATATGTATGAATATGTATGTCTTATGTAATTGGGTGACTAACATAGAATGTGAGATGTGAAAAGAGTTACACATTAATGTGGTGTGAAAAAAAATTTGTGGATGTAATAGGGATTTTAAAACTAAATCTTTAGAGTCATGTTTATATAATGGAATACAACACGAGAAGATAAATATTGAATAAAATGTAATAATTATGAATTTAATATGCATATGATGTATATTAAATTGGGAGGACATTGAAAGAAAAAACCTTAAATAATAAGTTTGTTATTCATTCCAAATAATCACTTGTCAATACTTTAATCTTTTAGTATAGGTGACCCAAACCATTTAGTTTTCATAGATTATCTTGTGTTAGGAAAAAAAGTTATATAGTGACTCTAACCATTAGTTTCCTTATTCTTGTAGTTTTATTTAGGTTTCAATTTGTTGGGAAACCATAAACATTATGATACGGGGGGAATAAATATTAGTGAATCAATATGATAAATTTGGATAAAGAGTTATCCATCCATCTATGTAAGAATCATATATGATATGACTGATAATAATTATCTATATGATATAATCATGACTTATTTACCTGATACCTGATATATGTTAAGATGATTTATGGGTCTTGTCTCATTAAACATATATGATATATGGGGCTATCTTTTTTAGTGAGATTAAATTAATTAAAAAGTACTTGATGAAAAGATACAATATATGATACTCAACCATAAAAATTTCTTTATTATAGATTGTTTCATACATAATGATAATCATTTTTAGTTATTTAATTGGTATGTCATATAAAATAGTTCATAATTAGTATCTAGGGTGGATAAGGGTTCTCAAAGAAAATAATTTATATCATTTGAATGTGTACAATATAAAGCTCAATTTCTTTAAATCTAACTTAGAGGGTTTTAAATATTGGGTGTACATCACAAATTTTTGCTGATAAATACATACTCATAGATATAAAATAATTAATGAATGGATATTTGGACATTAGTTTTGGTAGTGGGGACATGTTTTTTTTATCATCACCTTGGATATATAAATTATAAATAAATATAAAGAAACTATAGAGACGGATCATTAGAATCATTTTATTATGAATAATTTGATATATATGAATATTTTTTATTACTAAAAATTAATAAAGTAACTTTTAGTGTAATAATTTAAAGGGTTAGTGTTTTTTTGGATCTCATACATAATGATGCATGTAGACTAATGAGTAATTTGTTTTTGTATTTTTAGGTATTTTGTTAACTTCACTGATGAATTTAGTCATTATGATAATATTTTAATTATGTGACACAAGTATGAAACCTTTGAAAAGTTAAAGAAGTTTTAGAATGAAGTAAATAATAATATTTTAAAAAGTGTTAAAATTATATGATTGAATTGGGGTGGTTAATAATTGATATATGAATCAATATATTATTTAAGATATTACATAATTATTCTACAAATCAGACCCCTAAGAACACCACAATGGAATGGCATGTCTGAGAGGAGGAATCATACCTCATATACATAGTAAAATTAATGACGAGTTAGTGTTCCTTCTTATTTCATTCTAGAGTTATGATCTAATGAATTTTTCATTTCTACTTAAATGTACTCCATCTAAATAATTCATAAAGACTCTATATAAAATATGTCAAGGGGGACATACCAATATGTTTTTAATAAGAATTTTGTTAGTGACACATGTGTATGAAATTTTTATTTTGATAAAACTACCCCTAAATTTGAAAAATTATTATGTATTACTTGTCCTAAATAAACTGTGGGATATAACTTTTATAAAACAATAGAACACAAAGTGTTTTTTGTCTAACATGGTTTTTTCCTAAAGAAGGAATGTATGAGTTAAGGTTTCAGTGGGGGAAAAGTAAAAATTTGATAATTTCATGTCTAAAAAATAGTAAGTGTTTATATAACACCCTAATATTTTGTGAAATATGTTTTTTATAATTAATTTAATCTTTTTTATAATTTTTTTTTCACGAATAACTGAATATAGTTTTTTATATTAAATAACCAATTTTTACATTTGTTATAAGAAAAAAAGTTAATATTGCACTACATTAAATAATTAAATTAGTTTTCAATTCACACAACAATTTTTTTGGCTTGTACTACACATAATACTAAGTCCCTTCGATGCCAGCGTTACACCCAAGGCCAAGTTTTTACTAAACTAAAATATTCTATTAATGTTATTATCAAAATACTATTATAGATACCACCTAACCATTGGAATGAAAGATAAAAATAAGATTAAATAAATTGTGAAATATTATTTACACATTAATACTTTGGTTATAAATTAGTTTAAGTGAATGAAAGAACTATTTGAAAATAAAAAATTACTTTTTAAAGAAAAATATTTTTCTATGCACAAATTTTTTTATCTCAATAAATTAAAAAAAATAATTTTGGTTAAATTTTTCAATATAATTTATATATTATATATTAAATAAATATTTTTTATATTCATACAATTATTTTATAAATATAAGATAATAATAAATCCCATTTTATGAACAAAAAGATGTATTTTTCTAAAAGGTAATTTTAGCACCTTTTAATGGAGAACCCATTTTAAATATAAGTTTTACACATTTATAATTTTTATTTTAGAAAATAAACTCCATTTTTTAAAGTGAAATATCAAAATTTACTTTAGGAGAATTTTTGGTATTTTTATGAGAACTTTCATATTTTGATGAATTATGAAAAATACTGTATTTTAGTTCAAAACTACATTTGAATAAAATTTATTTCTATAAATAAATTATGTTTTTAATTTATTTTTAAGTATAATTAGATAAAATTTATATCATTTAAACCAATTTAGGTCATGGGAAATAATTTATTATTAAATCTATATATAAAATCCTAGAAAACTTTTGATCCTTTTTCCTTTAAGAACCTATTTTGTCGTCTCATGTATGAGATTAATTTTAAATTAATTTTTTCCACCTATGTGATTAGAATTTAGAAAAATGGATTCCATATTTGGAATCAGAATTATTTATTTTTTATTATATGGCCAAATTATATTTTGAACAAAAATATTAGTGAATGTAACTGAAATTAATTATAGAGATTATGGTAAAAATAAGATTACTTAATGGCTAAACATTAATATTAAGAGGCCAAATGACCTAGAAACATTTCAAAAATCAATTTTATGTAAATATTTAGAAATATTACCCTATATTATAAAATTTTATTTATTATTGGAAGCACACAATGCAATGGAGACCTCTCAATAATGTTTACCTTTTTATATTTACAAGAATTCCACTCCTCCTCCACTATAAAAGGTAACTCAACCCTCTTACGTTATTAACCCTCTCATGAAACATTGGATCATAAAAAACCTGACAAAATATCCTCCCAAAATCCTCCCTTAATCCTAGATGCTTCCCTTTGTTATGAAATCCAAACAAGGAAACACTTTGGTGAAAACCTAAAGGATTTACCCAAATAAGAGGTAACATCCTTCCACAAGCTCTATTATTTTATTTTTATTCTCCACCCCCAAAAATATTATCATTACATGATTATATAATAACTGAAATATCCTCAATATACTGATTTTTTATTAAAATGGTTCTATCTACAATTACTTACAATTCCATCTAATGGGTAACAAAATTCCCGTTTGTGTGTATGGCAGACTACCGCCTCACGAAAATTTGTTATTAGTTTTTCCTTTAACTCCTCTCATGGGTGATAATTATGATGTAAAATACATTTTTATATTATATATTTCATATTTATTATTTCCTTATTCTTTTGTAATTATTATATAAAAACATAACTTCATGCTTTCCATTTTTTGTAAATACGATAACATTGTTTGTGAACGTGTGGACTACCGCCTCCTCAAAATGATGTGATTCGTTAAAAATGCACATGGAATTTATTAAGGATGGGTTTAGAAAAAACATATGATATATATAACATAATAATTATACTGGGATGATATTATATATAAATATACATATATTCCATTTACTTCATTTCTTTCAATACAATAATAAAACAAAAACAACATTCATGCGTATGTATGACCTACCATCTCTCTGAATAGATTATATCATGTTATATATATTTTTTATGGTTATAAAAGATTAATTTATAATTTTTCAAAAATATTTTCAAATAAAAGATTCAAAAAAAGTTTTCAAATATTATTTTATATATTTTCATAACTATTTTCAAAGCAAAAGGTTTTCAAAATGTTTTCAACCATTCTTTATAAGATTTAAAAATGTTTTCAAAGAAAAATATTTTTGAAAATTTTATCAAACTTTATTTATAATTTTTAAATATGTTTTCATATAAAAAGGTTTTAAAAATGTTCTTAATCTCTCTTTATAAGTTTTAAAAGTGTTTTAAATGAAAAAGGTTCTAAAAAATGTTTTTATACTTCCTTTATAAGTTTTCATAGAAAGAGGTTTTCAAAATGTATTCAATATTATTTTATAAGTTTTCAAGGAAAAAGGTTTTAAAAAGGTTTTAAATATTAATATATATTATTAAAGGTTATTTTCAAGTAAAATGGGTTTAAAAATGATTTATGTTTTCAAAAGTATTTTTTTTCAAATATGAATGGATATTTTCTTCAAGAAATGTTTTTAAAAGTTCTTTCAAAAATATATTCTATCTATGATGACTTATATTGGTGTTACTCATACCTTACTAAAGATACTATCATAGGGTTCCATTCATATTATTTCTCCAAATATTTTATGTTTTGATGGAATGATGTTTATGAAAAATGTTCCTCTTTTACATGATATATTATTATGAAACCCACTTCTTTTCATTGGTTATGTTTTGAGGAAATGATTATGAAACCCATCTATTTTCCAAAGGTTATGATATGATTAAAATTTTATGATAAATATTTCATTTCATGGGTTATGATATGGTTAATTTTTATAATTTAGTGGTATATATATGTACTGTTTCATTATGATATGGGTGAGACCTATATCTCCCTCCAATTAATTGGGTAAAGATTTATATCTCATGAGACATACATGGATGAAACAGGGAGTAAACTCAGTTTAGTAAATGAATTTGTTTGATAATACAGTCTTGGGAGTAAACCTTGACTACTAAGATGATCATGGGAGTAAACCATGACTACCAAGATAGTATGAGGAGTGAACCCATACTACTAAGACGACAATAGAAGTGATGCATTGACTAATATGGGAATAATTTTACATTCTTATGTCATAAATTATATGTTTTAATCCTATGTTATGATTTTATGGATTATTCTTTTGATTACCTTACAATTAATTTCTTATGAACTACCAATATTTATTCCATGACTCATGTATATGATATTTGATATCCAGGGTATAATCTTTAAATGTTATTCACATATTCACATACCCTTATGATCATGTTATGCTTATGTGTCTATTTTTTTACTCTTATTGACCATCTGATCTCACAAATTATCTATGATTCCTTTCCCCAGATTATGAAGAATTTTTTTAAGTATAAGTATTAAAGGGTAAGATCTTTGTGGGAAACATTGAATATATTTCACCAAGTTAGAATATTTTGTTCCATGTCTCCAAATATACTAAACTATTATGGTCCGTAGGCATGTATTTTCATAATTTGTTGAATATTCATCCAAAATGACTCAATATCCATGTATGTTACGCTTGGGTCTTTATAATTCATATCAAAGGGATGGTTTTGTCAACATTTGGAAACTTGGATGAGAAAACCTTAGTGATATCCCTAGGAATATTTCTAAGGATTTTTCTAGGGATGTCTCTAAGGATAATCCTTAGGTGTCATATTTTTAAAATAAGGTGTCATAATTTAGACATCCTATAAGAATGTTTTCCTGATTATTTGTTTTTCTCTTTGATAAGTGCTTCTCACACTATGATTTATATTTTTAGTAAATAAAAAAAACTAGAAGGAAATATATTAACATTGAATGTGACAATTTTTTTTGATGAGTAGTCAAATGGGATGATCAGTGGAGTGAAGGATATTATGATAATGCCTAATAATTTTTCACAAAACATGATAAACATTGTGTACCTTAACCAACTCTTAGAATCACCAAATAAGAAAATAAAGGAGTACAATAAGAGTTTAGGAAATAGAGACCATGGAGGAAAGAAGAATAAATTTTCACTCTATCGAGAATGTTGAAAAATCAATCCAAGTGAATGTATTAAAGGAACAAGAAGAAAGTTTGACTTTGTAAATGAATGACACAATTCAAGTAACTATAAAATAAAAATGAAGGGTTTGGTTAATAAAATGATTTGGAATACTAGAATCCCTAATACATCATCTAAGGTTAAATTCTTTATGAGTGGAATGAATGTTCATTATGAAAATTAATGTCCCAAGTGGAAAGCTTAAGAAGATAATAAAAAAGGTGGTATTATAATTGGTTATATTTATGACGACGATGAGAGTATAGGATAAATATAAAAGGAAATAGGTATTAAGTAATAGGATTAAGTAGCATTTTTAATGGCTTAAGGATGAAGTGGAATAATCAATGTTTTTATGTATTTGGATTGAATAATTATGTTATATGAATGATGGGAAATATAAGTATTATTCAGTTTATGTTTTTTCACTAAGTATTTAAAATATTATGTTGATGGTTCTGATGGACTAGAAATGTGATTTAATGGAAAAGTGATTTTAATGGGGAAAACATGATTAAAGGAAAGATAACCATTAATATTTTCCTTATGTTATGATAATGATGTTTAGATAAATATATATTGGATATGAATAAGTAAATTGGATAATACTTATTACCATGTAACTAATTAAGGATTTCCTGACAAGTGGTTTGTGATATCATTGATGATGTTTACAATATTTTTGGATTTAATGTATTTATCCAATAATCCATGGAATAAGGAAACATGAATGTTTTAAATAAGGATTTTTGGTAATTTATGTTATTACCATGTTTCAAAAGAATACATGATGAAGGTATACACATGTTTGGTATGTGATAGCCAAGAGTTAGTTTATGATATATAGGGGATCAATGATAAACTGTTTTGGAAAACTTTATTGACCTTAGTTATAATGTTTTGGACTTTTATATTCTAGAAGTATTATAAGGTTAACCATTTATGGAATGGTTTATGTTAAACTTCAGAAGGGTTTTTAGATATTAAAGTACTATCTCCCCATATAAATATTTATGCATATTTAATTACTTTTTATAACACTTTTTTTGTGATAAATACACATGTAATGACCTATCATTTTATTAATGGATCTCTTGATATATTAATTCTTTAGGAAGGAAAAATTAACCATCATTTCTAAGAATAAAATATGAAGTGGAAGTTGCTCGAGGAACAACAAAGGAAAAAGTTTTCATGAAATCATGTAAGTATATATTTTCATGAAAATTATTCAACTTTAGGAAAAATGGTCTTGAATTAAAAATGTTGTCAAGTTATCATCATTTTTGATGATATCAATGACAATTTTGAATCTTATTTGGGTTATGGATTTTTGATTAACTTTATCCAAACCATGATCTCTATCACTATCCATAAAAACTTTATAGTTAGATTTATTTTCCATATCCATGTTTCATTTTACACTTATGTTTTCCTATGTGGAAACCTAGTTATGATTTACTTTGGGTAACCATTATGGTTCCAAATTTCTTTTTTAAAGAAATATTTAGTATTCATTTTTAAGATGCAGGTTTCTATGAAAGAAACTTTAAAGAATTTAAAATTTAATAACCTAGACGAATCTTAAGGGATAAATTAATTTTAAGGTGGTTATAATGTACACCTTGATATATTGTAATATATTTTTTTTTCAAATTAATTTAATCTTTTTTATATTTTTCATTTAACACAATACTGAATATATTTTGTTATATAAAATCACTAAGTTTGGATTGTGTTATATGAAACACCAAGTTAATATTTAACTACAAAAAAAACTTATATTATCTCATTATAAATTAAACACTATGTTTGTCTTTAATTACACTTAATATTGAGTCCCTTTGATAGCTTTCATTAAACATAGGGTCACATTTTAAAAAATAATAATATACTTGTAATAATATTATTAAAATACTATTATACCAAACACCAAGCCATTGAAATAGAAGTAATGAATAATATTAACTATATTTTGAAAATATTATTTACACATTAATCCTTTAGTTATCAATTATACTAATTTAATGAAATAACTATTTTAAAATAATGAAATTACTTTTCTAGGAAAACTATTTTTCTTTATAAAAACAAAATTGTATCTTAATAAATTTAAAAAATCACTTTTGATTAATGTTTTCAATAAAATTTATATATTATATAATAAATATATAATTTGTATACTCATACAATATATTTTATAGGTATAATATAAGAATAAATAAAATTTTATGAATAAAACGATGTATTTTTCTAAAAGGTGATTTTACCGCCTTTTAATGGATAACACATTTAAAATATAATTTTTGATAATTTTATAATATTTATTTTAAAAAATAAACTTAATTTTTTAAATATAAATATCAAATAATACTTTGAGTGATTTTTTGGTATTTTTTTGAGAACAACATATTTTGATGAATAATGAATAATAATGATTTTTAGTTCAAAATTACATTTTTGTCCAATTTATTTATACAATTAAATAATATTTTTAATTGGTTTATGAGTATAATTAGTTCAATTTGATATCACCTAAACCAATTTAGGTTATTAGAAATAATTTAACATTAAATTTAGATTTAAAAACTTACCAAAATTTTGACTATTTTTACTTTAAAAATCCACTTTGTTGTCCCTACCGAGAGATTAACATTAATTTTATTTATTCACATTTGATGATTATAATTTCTAAAAATGTATTAAATATTTGTAATCATCATAATTTAATATTTATAATGAGGTAAACATAACTTTTTACCCTAAATATTAGTGAAAACAATTAAAATTAATTACTGCGATTAAGGTAAAAAAAGATTACTTAATGGTTAATCATTAATCTTAAGAGAAAAAATGATCTAGAAAGATGTAAAAGATACATTGTATGGAAATATTTTTTCCAATTAATCTATATTATCTTATATTAGAAATTATTGGAGGCACATGATGTAATATATATTACTCAATAATGTTTACCTTTTAATATTTACAAGAATTCCACTCCTCATCCTCTATAGAATGCAACTCACCCCTCACTTACTTACACCTCTCAAGCCACTTTGTTTTAGAAAATACTACACAAATATCATAAAAAAAATCCTTCCATTCATCATATAATCCTCCATTTTTTCATAAATCCAACAATGAAATCCCTTTTGTGAAAACCAAGAGTAGTTACCCAAAGAAGAGGTAACATCCTTCCACAAGATATTTTGTATTATTTTCATTCTCCACCACCTAAAATATTATTATTATATGATTATATATAAAATTAGTATCATAAATATAATTAGATGTTGATATTCTAATCTTTTAACCTACACATGCACACACTTCTATAAAATGGGTAACAAACTCACCATTCATGTGTATGATGAACTACTGCCACACGAAATGATGTTGTTCATTGTTTCCTTTACCACCTCTCATCGGTGGGAATTATGATGAAAAATATGTTTTCATATGATATATATTATATTTTTTATTTATTTATTCATAAGTAATTATTGTATAAAACATGCCTTTATGCTTTCTATTTTGTGTAAATACTCTAACTTTATTTTTGGACATGCGGACTACCGTCTCCTCAAAGCGACAAGACTCATTCAGAATTTACATGGAATGTATTAAGTATGGTTTAAGTAAAATTAAATGATATATATGACATTATAATTATACTCTAATGATATTTATATATATACATATATGTCGTTTACCTAATTTCTTTCAATATGAAAAAAACAGAAACAACGTTCATGCATACATACGACCCACCTTCTCCATGAACGGTGCATTCCATTACATATTTATATATTTTATGGACTATTATAAATATTTATATACTGAATATATAAAATATTAATATCATGTTTTAATTCTTTAAATAAGCAGGTCATAATCTAAGTAGGATAATCAGTAATGAAATGTCAAATAATATACCAATAACAAAGAGAATATTACTTGAAACAAAATATTTACATAGAGTTTTTTAATAAAATGGAAATATAAATTCATAACTATAGAAACCCTGATTTTTATTACATTATTATTACAATATATTAAAAGAAAACAACATAATAGTTCTACAAATATTAGATCCAAAAGGTATCGTGTCTTGGAAAAAATTAGGACTATACATAACTTTTACATAAAAAAACATAAAAATTACTTAATTCCTTATTATCTAGATTATTTTAGGGCCTTGTGTTATCATTAGTACAAGTATTCACATAAGGATATACATAAAAAAGGGGTGAGATAAAATCCCAATAAGAGGATGAATAAGAAACATGAATAAATATAACATGGGTCAACATAATCATCATATTAACATGATATTCATGAGTGGAAACATTAGATAAATGAATGGAATGTGTCAATTCATAAAAATTAAACATCATACCTTAGTGTTTAATACAACACATAATTGTGAACAAACCTAGCATAATGTTTATGCATAACATATGTGAATCCTAATAACATCATATTTATGAAAAAAGATAGCATCATGTTCAAGAATATTTCACATTATCTCATGAGATAAATCACATTAACCAATGAATTGAAGCTCTTATAATTCTGGATGCAACCATCACATCATAACCTTTATATAATCATACATGTCATATAGAGTGTTTAACAATATTTTCCATAAAATAACTCATGTAAAGGAAATGGGTTTCAATAGAATTTAGTAAAGAATACTTTCATGGATAACATTGGGGTTCTGAAAATAAAAAGGGAATAACATACTTTGTATAATAATCATTAACATTGAGTAAAGAAGGAACAATATCAAGAGACGTAAAACATGTGTTTTTAGAAGGAAAAGTTATTTTGAAAAAAATCATTGCATTTGTCACAAAACTATATTAGAAGCATATATATATAAAAAAAGAAAATGTTAGGAAATAAAATGATAATTAGGGAATATTAAAAGAACATCCATACTAAAAATAGAGTGAGATTGGGAAAACCCAAAGGAAGAGAGTTGGGTTCAAGAATCCCCTTACCTTATGTCCGAATGATTTCTTCACTTAAATATCATAGATAACCATATTAAATTAATTAATCAAAAAATACAGAACCTTTATAGAATAATTTGATTCATTATATTTTTATTAATTTCATTTATGAGATTTTAAATTACTTATAGTGTTTAATTTCATCGTTTGAGTGTATTCATTTTCTTGGTTTTCATTATCAGTTCCCTTGTATACAAGAATGGAAGTTCATGTAAAATGTGGATAAGTATAAAAAACTATTATTATAAGTTATTAATTAAATTATATAATTTTAAATAATATTATAAACAATTTTTTATATGGTATGAGGATGAATGATTAGATAAAACTTAATGATAATCGTTTTAGGTTAAATTTGGAAATTTTCAATCACAATGAACCCATTTTGTTTTATCAATTTGTATTATGTATATATGTTAGTAACAGAACATAAAAAAAATAATTAAAAAAATATTTTTTAAATATTTTTCAACCATCATAATGTTTTTATGACCAACCATGATGATGGTAAAGGAAAATGAAAACTTTTCATCTTCGAAGGTAACAAATAAACTCATCACAGACAACATTTTCATTTTTAAAATAAAAGGGAGAGGAGAAGAAGTTTGATGATTTATTATTCCAATATCATAATAAAATTATAGTAAATTTATGGTAATAAAGTTATCACACCATTTGGATGCGAGTGAGGTGAGGAGAGAATAAGAAAATAAAAGAACATGAAATGAAAATAAAAGAGAAGAAAGAGGATTTTACATCTTGAATCATTCTCTTTGAGAACCTCCTAAGGGGGATTCATTTTGGAATTTTGTTGACAAAAAAGGATCTTGGATGTGGGGTAGAGGCTTGGGAATATTATTGGGAATAATTTGGAAATGTCTCAAAGATTGAGATGTGTTAGGAGATGAGGTGGTGAGGGGTGGTATTTATAATGGAGGAGAGGAGTGTTTTCTCATTATTTTATTCATCAGTTTATTTATTTGGATCAAGACAAGAAATAGAGATAATTAAATCACTAAATATAGAAAATAGGTAAGGATAGTTATATATTATGGGCTTAAATAATCCATGAATCATCGATGACTCATCCATGACACATAAATCCATTTATTTGTTAAATACTTCAAATTCACTATTGACCAATAATTCTACTATTTTAGAAAAATCCAAAAATTCACTGTAACCATTTTTCGACATGTAAAATTAAAAAAATTAACACCATTATATGAAATGAAATTTCAAAATATGATAAATTTAATTTTTAACTAAAATCATTATTTACATAGAAAATACAGATTTAAAAATTATAACTGATTTTATAACACTTTGAAAAATTACTTACGGTCTCATAAAATTATCTTATAATCATAAAACAAAAAATTATTAATTTATTAATACATTTTATGAAAATATAATTTCTTTTAAATTATTAATTTAATTTAAAAATTTTAATTTAATATTTCTGACTTACAAAAATACCAACACATATTTTTTCATTTTTAAAACATTTCATTACTTATTCCATCAAATAAATACATAATATTTTCATTCATAAATAACTAAATTTTATTTATACTTTCATAGGTGATATTAATATTCTATTGGATGATTTACTGTATATAACAGTCACTTTACTATTCTAAAGGCCAGGTTACTATTCCATTGGTAAAAGTTTCTTAACATCTAGAAATATTTCTTATTTTATTCATTCTTAATTTATAAAGTTTTATTGTGTTCTTAGAGTTATTTTATGTGGTTTATAATATATGAAATAATTATAATAATGAAAATTTCATTTGATAAAATTATAATTTATTACTATAACCAAATCATATATGGTATTTGACAAAATAATATGGTTCTATGGTAGATGTGTAATAAAATAATATTTATTATACCGAATATTTGAACATGTATATAGAATTTCAAGTATTAAGGTAAGGTTTTTCCTATCTAACTATTATTTCTATGAAATTTATGCCTAATTTAACACTCATTTTTGTGTGTGGTGTATATACTACCCATGAATATATTCTATGACTCTTATACTTAAATATATGAGTATTTACATATCCATTGATGATCTCTCTTTCATGGGGTTTTATGGTTCAAAAGTTACCAAATCTATAATGTAGTTTTGTCGCAATTTTCCTTCTTAGAGGCACATGTTTTTTTGTTCACCTATATTATTTTATGTGGTGTAAATACGTTAATTTTACATGTTATATCATG
The DNA here is from genome assembly GCA_963277665.1 of Viscum album. NCBI lineage: Eukaryota > Viridiplantae > Streptophyta > Magnoliopsida > Santalales > Viscaceae > Viscum > Viscum album. Next base: position 1,661,527,633 of record OY728143.1, on the reverse strand, counting down.
AATATAATTATTTTCATTATAATTTAAGAATAATTTAATTTAATTTTCTTACATGGGTAGTATGATTCAATGTTATCAAGTGGTAAGAGTTTATTAAAATCATCTCAACATTTATCAGGATTATTTATGATTATTCTTCCATTGATGAAATATTATGATCCATATCTCAAGAACACTTGTGAATTTTCTTCTCCTATTGTTATCCATGATGTATTCACCTATTAGTACCATTTCCACACTATTTGGTTCTTTAAATAATTAATAAAATGTTTTTAATAAAATATGATCTAGTTTATCTTTTTAGTTGGAAATCTATTTTATTCAAAAACCATGTTTTAAAAATGTTTTAAAATATGTTATTTTAATCCTATTTTATACGAAAAAGGATTTTGAAAATGTTTTATGGTCTTCAAAGATCCCTTTATAAGTTTTTAAATATAATTTAAAAGAAATGTTTTCAATTTTTTTCAAAGATTATTTTATACATTTTAAAAACTATTTTCAAAGAAAATGGTTTTCAATTTTTTTGAAGATTTATTTATTAGATTTAAATGTGTTTTAAAAGAAATATTTTTATGATTCTTTTTTAAGATTTATTTATAATTTTTCAAATTTTTCTCAAAATAATTTCAAGATTTATTTATAATTTTTCAATGTGTTTTCAAAGAAAAATGTTTTTAGAATATTTTAATGCTCAAATTATATGTTTTACAAGAAAAAAGTTTTCAAAAAGTTTTCAAGGTTATTTTATTAGTTTTTAAGGAATAAGGTTTTCAAAATTATTTCAAGCTTCCTTTATAAATTTTAAAGTTTATTTTCAAAGAAAATTGTTTTCAAGATGGTTAATTTCTGAAAAAGTGTTTTGTTTCAAAGAATAAAGGATATTTTCCTCATGAAATGATTTTTTTTAAAAGTTCATTCCAAATTATGATTCATCTAAGATGAAATTTGTTGGTGTTACTCATGCCTTGATGAGGATATGTTCTCGGGGTTCCATTCATATTTTTTCTCTAAATGGTTTACGTTTTGATGGAATGATATTTATGAAACCTACTTCTCTTTCACAAGTTATATACTTATGAAACATGCTTATTTTCATGGGTTATGTTTTGATGAAATGATTATGAAACTTGTCTCTTTTTTACATATTACGATGTGATTATATGTTTTTGATACCCATTTGATTTCATGGGTTATGATATAATGAATTTTTATGATCTATATGAACACATAGTTATGATTTAATTATTAGTTAGGTGGGACCTATACCTCTCTCTAATGAATTGGGTAAATATTTATATCTAATGGGATCGACATAGATGAAATGGGGAGTGAATTGAGTTCGGTAATGAAATTTGTTCGCTAAGATGGTCTTAAGAGTGAACCTAGATGACTAATATGATCATGAGAGTGAACCAAGACTACCAAGATGGCATGAGGAGTAAACCCATACAACTAATATGGCCTTGGAAATGATTCCTTTAATACTATGGAAATAATTTTATATGCTTATGTTTCTACTAAAAATTATATGTCTTAATCTTATATCATGATTTCATGGATTATTCTCTTAATTACCTTACGATTCATGTCTTATGAACTATGAATATTTATGTCATGTCTCATGTATATTATCTTTTATATGTATGGTATTATCTTCAAATGTTATTCTCATGTTCTCATACCCTCATTACCATGTTATGCTTATATGTGAATTTTTATACCCTTACCGAGCATCTGAGATCACCTATTTATTATGTTTCCTTTCACTAGGTTATGAGGAAATGTTTTTAAGTATAATTACTAAAGGGGTATATCTTTGTGGAAAACATTGAATATTTTCACTAAGTTAGAATATGTTTTTACAATTTTCTAAATAAATTAAACTATTACGATCCTTAGGATTTATTTTTTGTAATGTGAAGAATATTTATCTAAAATAATGTAATATACTTGTATGTTAAGCCCAAGACTCTATAGTTTATGATATAGAAGTTGAGATGATTCCATAAACTGTTATGGAAGAAGAATTGAATTAAGTTAAATAATAAACTTGATGGTTTGGTATGATTACTTAGGAGTTTGATATATATATATATATATATATATATTTCATATTGAATGTGATGATGGAGTAAATTTCATAGAAGATGAACCTACAACCTTACAAGAAGCCATAAAGAGTTATGATTTTATTAAATTGATGAAATCTATGAAATATAAAATAGTCTCCATGCACACTAACCCAATCTAGAACTCGGGGAATAAAGAGAAGTATTGAGGCCCATTAGGGGAAAGTGGGTTTCCCATAAAAAATTTGATTTGGATGATAGATTTTATGACTATAAATAATTCTTTGTGTCAAAAGCTTATAATAAAAATCATGGTATTGACTATGAAAAAATACTTTCAACTAGAAGAATGATAAATTTTATTCATATATTTCATTCCACAGAATCTCATTTTGATTATGAGATATATAAAATAGATGTTAAACTCAATTTCCTTAATATGAATTTAGTAATGGATGTGTATAGGATATAGACTAATGGTTTTAAAGTATAAAATGAGCATACTAAGGTATGAATGTTTCACCAGTCTATTTATGGATTGAAACAATATTTATAGAGTGAGAATATCTAGTTTTATGATGCAATCAATGAGTTTGGTTTCATAAAAAAACACAGATGATTTCAGTGTCTACAAGTGGATTAGTTTGAGTGTGGTAGTATTTCTGATATTTCACATAGATGGATTACTTATTATCATACATAAAATCCCGACACTAACTCCACGAATGTTTCATTAGGATAGTGATTCTCTATAAAAGATATGGGTGAAATAACAAACTTACTAGGTATGAAGATCTATAGTGATAGATCTAATAGCCTTCTTGGGATCAATCAAGGAACATATATTAAATATGATAATGTCTTGAGAGTACTTCTCAGACTGAAAGGTTATAATAGTTCCCCACAATGATTATAACCCTGAAATTCTATGATATTATTCATAAAAATATGTTATATGGATGAATTATATCATATTATGGGATATATATGATACAATATATTATAGGTTGGAGGATCATAAGAAACTGATACTTATTCTCATGAAGTTCTCCCTTACTAATATCTAAGAGAGGATATTATGAGAATAGAACTTCCCATAGTAAACCCACACATTTCATGTGCCATTGGATGTTCTTATCTTCTAACATTAATATTGGTTCCTATAACCGACATTATTATAAATGCATATCTTGAGTCATATATTTTGATGTATTGATGAAAATTGTGATGATGTATTCTTATGATGAGGCAGAATACTTTGGTGCATCATGATTGATATGTAATTAATGAATAAGTCAATAAATGTTTTTTCTATTCTATGTTTATTTTAATTAGATATCACAATCCCTTTGATATAAATAGAATATCCATATTAAGTGAAGGACCACCACAATTTTTAATTTGAATGTCTCTTTTTAGAAATTCATAGATAGAGATTCAAGAATATATGTTAACACATCTAATGAAAATTTATTTATGGGATATTTAGAAAAATATATTCTGTTATATAGTGAGTGTTTATATATGGTTATTTTCATTGTGGAATTCAATTACATTCTTTATGGGTGCCTTGACGTATTTCTAGATGCTAATATTATACTTTAGGAAAGTTTTCCCTACCTCCACAGAGAAAGGAGACTATAGTATCACACATATAGTGTATCCAGAACCTCAGTTAAATTCTATAAGAATTTACTATTAGAATATATATTCTTAACAAGTTATAGAAAATAATATTATTTGTGTTTGGTTGATCATATACATTCAATCACTAGTTATTCAAGAGAATTAATAGGTGAGTTAAATATTAAATAAATATTTCTTTTTAAGGAAATTATTAATTTAGTTATGTGAATATATAATATTTATTTATATTTGGTTAAACATATATTCACCAGTTTAGTGAATATATTATTTATTAATTTATTACATGAATAATGAAATGATATTTATTTATTTTAATAAATAGACCTTCTGGGTTCGATAAATTCCAAGGAGGATAGATGGATCAAGTTAATGGTCTAGTAGAGATGATATATTAAATATAATTTGAATAATTATTAATCATAATATTTAAGAAATGATATTTATATTATTATTGAGACATTCATGCATTAAGGAAATAATAATAATAATAATAATAATAATAATAATAATAATAATAATATTCAATGTGGGGTTCACTAGGAAGTAAGGACATGATAAAGATCCATCATATAATTATTTATTCTTAACTTTTCTTAAAAAATACCCAGTTATATCATTTACTAGGGTTAGTAATAAGAGAAACTATAATGTATAATGAATTTTCTATAGAGATTCTCTCAATACCAATAGTGGAATTCCTCTAGATCACACTAAAGAATGGAGATCTTCAAGAATCTTCCTCCCTCTCAATCCCTGAGAAAGCCGAAATAATTTCCTCAAGCCTAGAAGGAAATCTTTATGTGATCAATGATGAATGAAATAAACATTATAACCATCCCTTCTAGAAACCAAAGTTTTGTATAGTGACATTTTTATTCTTGTGGATCACACATGGATACTGATATAGGGATCTTATCCTTGAATCATTCGATGCAACGATGGTGTGACAATAAGTGGTCAACCCAATTGACAACGAAGACAGAATTCAAAGACAAGATAACTCTTTATATTTAAAAATTAATTATAAATTATATGTAAAGATCCCATCTCCATCATGTGGAATCAGAGTGACCACATATTAATTAATAATTATTTATTAGTCATTGATTGATTTATATATTTATTTTTAGTTTTCAGTTATATATTATTCTTTATTTAACACAAAAGTCTATATTTCTTTTTTTCCACCTTCATGTGACTAGGAATATATGAAAAAGTTTAACAACCAATCTAGAGGTTACAAAGATTCTATATGAACAATGCAGGAAAACACGAAGTGTAACAGAATGGCACACACCATACACCCAGATTCACCACATAAGGACAAGGTTGTGTATTACATGATAATTAATTTGAAGAATATAATGTATCATTACATGCCACATGTTGACCAGGACCAATTAAGGAAAAATTTTAGGGATTATAGGGAATATAACTGGAATTCACCCCATGTAGTACTACATGTTAGCCTTATTAATTTCAAATAAACTGTTTAGAAAAATACCTATTGTGAATATAATACACGACATGTAAAGAATTAAAACTAAAAAACATGGTCATGTTAAGATTACATGGAAGGTATCTAACATAAAAACCATGTAAACCATTTATTTCAATATGGATAACATCCTGAGTCCCTTGGTGTGTATAAAAAATGGATGATACACAATGTGTAGATGGATGTACACATCATGTTTCAAATACCCATTCATGTGAATCACATGTCGAGTGAGGTTGTACATGCATAAATTAATTTACATGGAAAGAAAATTAATTGTGTAATATTAAAAAATGACATAGTATGTAGATCGAATACTGGTCATATGATAGGGTTTTCATAAAATTATGTTCTCAATTAATTTCATGTTAAATTCAGAAATACACTCCATGTATGGTAGTCATACATGTCATGTACTCTGTGTGCATTAAAAGTGGTGCACATTGAGTAACACATGACTGTACATCATAAATTGATAGCACATATCATGTAATTATGTGACATGTCATGTATTACTACCTATCAAGTGAGAACACAATACATGATATGTACCATGCCCGATATGGGGTATTTAATATGTGCACACACTGTGTTGCATATAAGTACACCCCATTCAATTAATTTGTTTATAGAAAAATTAATTAATTAAATTTAAAAAAATTATTGAATGACAATATTTTTGGAGATGGTTTCCTAGAACCAACTATTTATACTTTGATTACATTAATATTTGATATATTAAATATTAAATTATACTTCTTATTAAATATTTTTCATTGTTCTTCATGACTTTAATGTAATAATGTACTAGAGTATTTTTCACATTGATAAGGTCCTAGTAGTTCCCTGCCATGATGATAACCTTAAAGTGATATGAAAATATTCTTAATATAGTTCTGTAGTTGTATAACATACTATGATTGGACACATAATATATAGACCATTAGGTGTAAGTACTCATAAGCATATGATAATTCTTCTCATGAAACGTGCACTTGGTAGTCTCCAAGACGGGACATTATAAGAACCAAATTGCCAGTAGTAATTCTCTATGTTTTGGTGTTATTAGATATTCCTAAATACGAGTGTGTATAATGTTCCTTAGACTTTAAGGTTATCATTAATTCATTTCAGGACTCGTGAACTTATATTTTCTAGTGAAAACCATCATGCCATATAATGGCGGGAAATAGGGTATGTCGGGTGCGTCACAAAGGGAATTTTATTAATGGACAAGTCATAAAATAATTTTTCCCTTCTATCTTTAGAGAAGTTGATATCTCGACCCTTTGATTGAAATAGAACCGTCTCCCTAAATTCCATGGCTATGGAGTAATGAATAAATTATATTTGACAACCAAATATTGATGCATCGGGCATATAGGTTGACGACACCATCATGAAACATTCATGATGAGATATTTTGAAAATGGGATTATATTACACAGTGAGTGTTTGTATGTGGTTTTCATCATTGTGACTTTAATTGATTTATATTGGGTTCCTTGAACTATTCCTAAAAAGTAGTCTTGTACTTTAGGACAACCCTCCTAACAACAACAAGAAATAATCCTAGAGGTTCACAAACTAAGTGCTTCTATTGGTCTTGATTAATGTAACGTCCTGGACCCGGGTTCCACTCAACGGGTGCCCCGAACCCGGTTCGCCATGTGACCTCAAGCACATTTCCCCAAACACCAGAGGCTGCGGACTAGCAGCGAGGCCCCAGGTCTGATAGTGGGGAAACTATGCCCTCATTTTTCAAAGTGTAGCACAACGGAATTGAAATAAAACATATAACAAACAGCAAAAGCAGTAAACCATACACAACTGAAATAATCAACTAAAGATGATATAACCAACAGTATATAAAAGATGCAACATGTCACAAGTTCTAAGAAAACAGCCAGAACATGTTATACATCAATATTGTACAAAAAAATACAGAGTACAACAAAACAAGAAAAACATTTGGCTGTGGCATCGCGAGCCTAGGCTTGGTCCCATGCCCTCCTAATCCTCAACAATAGTCAAGTACCTGTATAGGGACTCTTGCCCCTATCTACACCTGCAACAACGTAATCTATTTGGGCCGAAAAGTATGACCCAAACAGGGTGTGAGAAATATATCTTAGTAGGCACCCACCAAAGGCCCGTGCCCAACTGCGTGCTAACATGCAACAACAGTGTGTAGTAGAAAAATGAAATAAAGTAAGCAGCACAAAAAAGTAACTAACTTAACAGCTAAATTGCCATTTAATTATTCATTTAATCCATTTAATATAAGAAATCACCACAGTTCATTTCTAAGTAAACAACTAATGTCCTCTGACACGTAAATTCCTACCCTCAGGTAACGTGTATCCAACACAAGAATCTGCCCTCAGGAATAATAGAGTTTGCCCTCAGGCATAGGTAGTGTCGCCCACAGGCACAAAATCAGCTGCCCACAGGCACGGAAGAAGTTTCCCTCAGGCTGAAATAACTACTGCCCACATGATAAATAGTGTAGTTCCCACATGCTAATCACAACAATGCCCTCAGGCTAAATAGGTAACTGGGCCATGCCCGACATGTCAAAATGCAGTAAACAAGAAATTCCTCTCAAGGAAATTCTACAATTACTACTTTAGAGGCATACCCTTAGGTATCCTGGCCAAACGGCTAAACAGAGGAACACACCCCTGGGGTGGTTCCGGATCCAAGAAACGATCCCAACTGGCATTTTATTATCACAATTTAATCACCTATGCAATTCTAGGTATTAAATATAGCAACAGCCTCAGCCACATGACACCCCAACATGGGTTCATGGCACGAAAACACACAAAAACGCACGACAGTTGGAAATTTACACCAAGCCACCTACCTTATACACCAACGAGCGGTATACGCGAATACCGATTTCAGAAACGCCCAATAATGACACAAATTTAACGAAGAAGAAAACCCACTCAAACGTAAATAAATTCTGTTAGGGGAATAATTGGTAAGAACCATACCAGGAGAGGAGAGGGCTTACCTGTGTGGTTCCAATGAGATCGTCCAAAGACAAATCAGATTTCTGACGTTCGCCCGACAGATCTCCGAAGCTCCGGCCGTTCTCTCCCAAGATCCTCCTCTAGTTCTAACCCTTCCCTGTGAACAAGGGAGGGTACTGCTGATTTAAGAAAAAAAAAACAAAGTACATGGCGTGTACTTCTGAGTATACGACATATACTTCCTTCATTTAACTATTCCTCCGGCGGCACCACCACACTGTTCATTAGTCAACATGAGTACACGGAATATACTCTTGAGTACACGACATGTACTGTCGCCCAGCTGTCGGCTGCTCCACCGCCTTACTGTTTTGGCCTACCGACTGACTACACGGCGTGTAAAGGACCACTACAAGACGTGTAGTCTATTTCTACACCCTTCACCACCGACAAGGCTACATGCCCCGTGTACCCATTCCACACGGCCAAAAGTACATGACATGTGGAAAAGTACATGGCGTGTAGTTCCAAAAATTATGATTTTTCCCGATTTTCCATATTTTCTCAAAAACACTTAAGGAAAAGAGGAAAGAAGAAGCTCGTACCTCAAAACTAAGAACCAGGTTCTTACAAAATTTCCCCCTTATAGAAATTCATCTCTGAATTTCCCTTCCATGGGTGGAGAAGATAAAGATCAGAACAACTCTAGCCACTGAGCACGTACATCGGTCTCCCACTCCCAGGTTTTGTCCTGCACTCGGCCATGCTGCCATAGAACTCATACGAGAGGAACTGACTAGCCTCGAAGAACCTTCGTGCTCCTTTCAATGATATGAATCAGATGCTCTTCAAAGGACGCATCTGCTTCTAGCACAACCTCCTCAGGCTGGAAGACATGAGACAGGCCTGAATGATAGCGACACAACTGAGACACGTGGAAGACGTCGTGCATGGCTCGGTACCACTATGGTAACTGCAACTGATAGGCAACCAGCCCAACTCTCCCCAGAATCTCGAATGTCCCCACATACCTCGGTGAAAGATTACCCTATCTCCTAATCCGCTTGTGTCCCAACCTCGACGAAACACGTAGAAAAACTTGACCCCCGACCACGAACTCCATAGGTCATCTTCGGAGATTAGCATAAGATTTCTGACGAGACTACGTGGTAGCCATCCGCTTCTGAATCAACTAGACCTGCCCAGAAGTCTCCTGCACGAGCTGTGGTCCTAGTAAAGCTGCCTCACCTGCCTCGAACCAGCACAAAGGTGATCGGCATGGACTACCATATAAAGCCTCGTATGGTGCCATATCAATAGTCACCTAGAAGCTATTATTATATTCAAACTCGACTAAGGGTATATGCTTCTCCCAAGAGCCCCCAAAGTCTAGGACGCATGCATGTAGCATGTCCTCAAGCACCTGTATCGTACGCTCTGACTGTCCATCTGTCTGAGGGTGGTATGATGTGCTCAGAAGAAACTGTGTACCCAGTGCCCTCTAAAAACTCTGCCAAAAAACGAGACGTAAAGCGGGCGTCCCTATCAGAAATGATTGAACGAGGGACCCCATGATGACGTACGATCTCTCGGATATACAGCCTTCTGAGATCATCCACACCAAAGGTCTACTTGATCGAAAGAAAGTGAGCTAAATTCGTGAGACTGTCCACAACAACCCACACGGCGTCATTTCCTCGAGGTGACCTCGACAAACCCATCAAAAAATCCACCGCGACATCATCCCATTTCCACTCTGGAATGGGTAACTGCTGTAACAGTCCAGCTGGTCTCTGATGCTCTGCCTTCACCTGCTGACAGGTGGAACAGCTTGTAAAAACACCAGCTACATCTCTCTTCATACCCGACCACCAATACTGACGTCTCAAGTCTCGGTACATCTTGGTAACCCCGGGATGAACTTCCCAACCTGAAGCATGAAACTCCCGCATCATCTCCTCACGTATATCCCCTGGAACCCATACTCATCTATGGAAATGCAAGACCTCATCATCGCATATCGTCCAACCAGGAGAAGGGTCCTCACTTGGCACTGACTCCCATAGAACTAGGCCTTCCGGATTAGATAGCTACCTCATCCTCACTCTATCCAGGAGGGTAGATGTCACAGCTAAAGAAGAAAGATAAGTCTACCCCTGACTGTCATGCGCCTCCAGATGCATATCAGAGAACAAAGCCATAAGCTCCCACTCACCACTGGCCTCCTGCACTGCCTGTATCTGAGTCTTCCTGGCCAGTGCATCAGCTACTGCATTACCTTTACCAGGTGAATAGGTGATCTCAAAATCGAAGGACTATAGGTACTCAACCCACCTTATCTGCCTCAGATTCAGGTCACACATAGTAAAGATATACTTGAGGCTTTTGTGGTCAGTGTAAACCACAAAATGATCACCCAAAAGATAATGTATCCAACAGCACAACGCATGAACAAATGCTGCCAACTCAAGATCATGCATCTGGCAATTCCTGTCATGTGGCCTCAACTACCGAGCCCCATACGCAACAAATTGATCGCCTTGCATCAACACTACTCCCATCCCAATCCCTAATGCGTCACAGTAAACTATATATCTCTTCCCTTGCTCTGGGAGTATCAGGATCGGTGCTGATGTCAACCTTCCCTTCAGGTCCTGAAAAGCTACCTCGCAAGCTTCTGACCAAACGAACTTCACCCCCATCTTAGTCAGACCCATCAATGGTGCTTCTAAGCGGGAGAAGTCCTGTATGAAGCGTCTGTAGTAACCATCCATCCCTAAGAAACTCTGTATCTCAAACACGTTCTTAGGATGCTCCCAAGAAACTACTGATCTCACCTTCTCTGGGTCTACTGCAACTCCTTCCCCTGAGATAATGTGACCCAGGAAGTGAATATGGACCATCCAAAAGTGGCACTTGAGAGCTTAGCATATAGACAATGCTCTCTCAGTGTACTCAGTACGATCTCAAGATGGGTGGCATGGTCGTGTTGAGTGCGAGAGTACACCAATATGTCGTCCACCGATACTACCACAAAAGAATCAAGATACAGATGGAACAAACGATTCATCAGAGCCATGAAAACTGCTGGTGCGTTTGTGAGTCCAAACGGCATAACCAAATACTCGTACAGACCATATCTGTTCTGAAAAGCTGTAAGCGGTATATCCGATGGTCTCACACGCAACTGATGATATCCGGATCTCAAGTCAATATTCGAGAACACTCGTGCTCCACAAAGTTGATCTAAAAGATTGTCAATCCTTGGCAAGGGATATCAGTTTTTAACTATCAACTGGTTCATCTTCTGATAATCCATGCAAAGTCTGAGGGTACCATCCGCATTCTTCGCAAAAAGGACCAGATAACCCCAAGGAGAAGTACTGGGTCAGATAAATCCCTTTGTATTCAACTCCTCGAATTTCCTCTTGAGCTCCTTCAGCTCAGGTGTAGTCATCCTATAAGGAGGAATGGACACTGGTGCGGCCCCTGGCACAAGCTTGATAGATAAATCCACCTCATGCACTGGAGGTAGACCTGAAAAGTCGTCCAGGAAGACATCCTTGAAATGATCAACAACAGGAGGGAAATCCGTCTGACAAGTCCCCTGATCATCCAGATATAAGCTCACAATCTAGGCTGTGACTTCATCTCGCCCATGATGCTCTAGTCCAGCTCGACTCACCTGAACATCCCATTCGCCCTTGTATAGAAACTCTCCGCCCTCGGGTGATGTGAAACTCACCATGCGATGATAGCAGTCTACAAAGGCTCAAAAGGGAACCAACCAGTCCATCCCGAGAATGACGTCATAGCTCGTCATCTCTAAGACATAGAGGTCCCATAGAAAGTGACACCCTCCAACATCAAGGGGGCACTCCTTGCACTGACGCACACCTGCCGTCCTAGTCCCCAACGGAGTGTCTAGCGTCATGATATCAGAAGAAGTAGAAACATAGATCCCAAGGCTCTCCACAACGGGTACAGATATGAAACTATGTGTAGTACCCGTATCGAAAAGCACTGAAGATAAGACAGAAGCTACTAGAATAGTACCTTTGACTGTAGAAGGTCTGGGATCCTGCTCCTGCTGGGTCTGTTGCACTGTATATGCCTGCCCAGTATCACAGCCCTGCGACACAGCCTGGCTCCCGTGAGTTGTCCCGCCCTGCTGCCTCTACGATCCTGGTGTCTGGCTACCATGGCCATAACCACCATCTCTGCCAGAATGACCTGATGTATTCCAGTTCCCCGACTGGTAAGAAGCCACTAGTCCTGCTCCCGTACACAGAGTCTGCACAGAACCCCTCCCACTAGTCACTGGAGGAAATGCCTTGCAAAAGCGCTGCAGATGACCCATCTTGCCACAAGATCGGAACTCCACAGGGTCTCGTGGACACCGCGGTCTCTTGTTCCCCTCTCTACCACACTGTTAGCACATAACCTGGCCACATGAAGCATTCTTCTGACTGGTACTGCCGCCCTGAGAGAAGTCCATCTATCTCTTCCTCTTGCCAATAGAAATAGTACCAGTAACTGGTGCTGAACCGCCCTGGCCCACACCACTCGATTCCCGCAAGTTCCTCTCTGTAATCAGCGCCTGATTCACAATAGCGTGTACTGTAGGAAACCTAAAAACATTCACCAGCGCTCGAATGTCATAATGAAGACCATCCTCAAAACGTCTGGCTCTCAACGTCTCATCACCCACCAGAACTGGTTCAAAACACTGAAGCTCCGTAAAACGAGCAGAATAGTCCCTCAATGACATAGCGCCCTGATGAAGATTCATGAACTCATGAGATCTATCTTCCCTCAACGTCTCGGGAAATAAGAATTCATAGAGGACTGCCTGAAAATCTTCCCACTCCATGTCCCAGTGATGTTCTGACTGGATGTTAACATCCCACCACCTCTTGGCAGAATCACACAGCATGTAAGTTGTGAGCTTGACCCTCCACCCTGGAGGCGTCTCAATATGCTCGAAAATTGTCTGCATCGATCCTAGCCAAGACTCCGCAGCCTATGGTCCGCCATCCCCTAAAAACGTAGGCGGATGCTGCTGCTGGAAGATACGTGTCAGCTCATCCATAGATGTAGCAGCCTGCGGTGCTCCCTGAAAGGTCTGCATAAACCGCATAAAGCCTTCACGGAACTGCGCCTCCGCGCCCGTGTATGGTATTACAGCTGGCTCCGTATCTGGATCTACTGGAGAATCAACTGGTATCTCATGGCCCAACATCTTCGGAGTATAATCGTCGCCGCTCTCCTGGCAAACAACTCGCGGTCGTCTAGGAGGCATAACACTACAGGGTCAAAAGCATGCATCAGATTCAAGATTTATCAAGACTGAAAGAGAAGGAACCACAAAGGAACATGATGAAGAAGGAATTTCAAAATTTGAAAAACAAGACTACACGACGTGTACACTGAATACACGACATGTAATTGAATTCTCTTCCACTTCCCGGGTCCTTATACACGGCTAAGCCACACGAATCCCGTTGAATAAAACTACACGGCATGTATAATATCTATATGGCATGTATGGTGTTATTTTCGAACTGCCTGTGTCATCTGTGACATGGCCGACTACTCGGCTTGACACTACACAGTGTGTACAACACCCCATTTACCAGCCACATGGCTAACACCACACGGTCTGTCGTCGGACAAGACTACACGGCGTGTCCCACAGGTACACGGCGTGTTCAAGGAGAGGTGACACCGGCCCGTGTTGTTAGTTACATGGCCGAGTCCCCAGGTCACACTACACGGAGTGTCCATAATTGACACGGTGTGTTCAAGAAAAGAGTTAACCGATCTGTGTTGTTAGTTACACGGCCGAACTCCGGGTCAACACTACACAACATGTATGCCATGTACACAGCGTGTCTTACCCAATCCTTTCCCTTCCCCGTGTCACCGCCCACATGGTTTGTGACATGGGAAGAGACTACATGGCGTTTACTCAGAGTACACGACATGTACCTTAAAAGTATATTTTTCTTCCGAACAGAAGAACATACACGGCATGTATGTGGTACTACACAGTGTGTATACTGGGTTTCTGGACAGTATGCCTCAGAAACTTCCTCAGAACCCAGAAAATACTGAAACCAACACCTAAGTGTCAAATTCTGACCCATGGGGGCCCATACTCCCCACGAATCAAAGTTTGACATATTATTTGTGTTATAACTAAATAAACAGCTAATGATCCACCAAATTCCGGTCAATGGGGGCCCATAGTCCCCCAAAAAAAAGTTTTACATCCATTCTATAAACAGGATCACATAAGGAATACCCTATCACAAAGCATGTATTTTTATCAAGAAGCTATCACAACAGCATGCTTCTCTAGCACAACAACTATCACTACAACATGCAATTCTAATGCACCTACATGGTGTGGAACTATGCATGGCATGTGATTTCTAGTATGTGCATATATGATGCATGAGATGGAATACCCTCATCTCATCGGGTTGTAACTAAATAGAACCCATAGATAAAATATAACAGCACAATCCCAAGTGCGTCACCCAACGGTGAAAACAAATCAACTGTAAAATTTTCAAAATCAGAAGAATTGAAAAATACGCGGTAGACTGGCTTTTCCCTGTACACGGGTTAGCTACGCCCAGGCACAACTTATTACCAACTACCATTCATCCTATCCCTGACTACGACTCCAAATAGTAAGTCAAAGAAAAGAACCCCTCTGATACCACTTTGTAACGTCTCGGACTCAGGTGCCATTCAACGGGTGCCTCGAACCCGGTTCGCCACGTGACCTCAAGCGCATTTCCCCAAATGCCAGAGGCTTCTGAATAGCCGTGATGGACCATGTCTGATAGTGGGGAAACTATTCCCTCATTTGTCAAAGTGTAGCATGGCAGAATTGAAATAAAATATACAACAGACATCGGAAGCAGTAAACAATACACAACTGAAATAAACAACTGCAGATGATATAACCAATAGAATATAAAAGATGCAACATGTCACAAGTTCTAAGAAAATAGCCAGAACATGTTATACATCAATACTGGACAATAAAATACAGAGTACAACAAAACAAGAAAAATAGCTGGCAGCGACATCGTGAACCTAGGCTTGGTCCCATGCCCTCCTACTCCTCAACAATAGTCAAGTATCTGTATATGGACTTTTTCCCCTATCTACACCTGCAGCAACGTAATCTGTTTGGGCTGAAAAGCATGACCCAAACAGGGTGTGAGAAATATATCTCAGTAGGCACCCACCAAAGGCCCGTGCCCAACTGCGTGCTAACAAGCAACAATAGTGTGCAGTAGAAAAATGCAATAAAGTAAGCATCACTCAAAAGTAACTAACTTAACAGTTAAATTGCCGTTTGATTATTCATTTAATCCATTTAATATAAGAAATCACCATAGTTCATTTCTAAGTAAACAACTAGTGTCCTCAGACACATAAAATCCTACCCTCGGGTAACGAGTATCCAACATAAGAATCTGCCCTCAGGCATAACAGAGTTTGCCCTCAGTCGTAGGTAGTGTCACCCACAGGCACAAAACCAGCTGCCCACAGGAACAGAAGAAGTTTCCATCAGGCCGAAATAACTACTTCCCAAAGGCTAAATAGTGCAGTTCCCACATGCTAATCACAACAATGCCCTCAGGCTAAACAGGTAATTGGTCCATGACCGACATGTCAAAATGCATTAAACAAGAAATTCCTCTCAAGGAAATTCTAAAATTACTACTTTAGAGGCATACCATTGGGTATACTGGCCAAACGCCTAAACAGAGGAACACACCACCGGGGTGGTTCCAGATCCAAGAAACGATCCCAACCAGAATTTTATTATCACAATTTAATCACCTATAAAATTCTAGGTATTAAATATATAAATGGCCTCATCTACACGACACCCTAACATGGGTTCATGGCATGAAAATGGACAAAAACGCACGACAGTTGGACATTTACACCAACCCACCAACCTTATACGCCAACGAGCGGTATACGCGAACGCTGATTTCAGAAACGCCCAAGAATGACGTATATCTGACGAAGAAGAAAACCATCTCAAATGTAAATAACTTTGGTTAGGGGAAGAATTGGTAAGACCCATACCATGAGAGGAGAGGGATTACCCGTGCGGTTCCAATGAGATCGTCCGAAGACGAATCAGATTCCAGACGTGCTCCCGTCAGATCTCCGATGCTCCGACCGTTCTCTCTCGAGCTCCTCCTCCGGTTATAACCCTTCCCTGTGAACAGGGGAGGCTAATTCTAATTTAAGCAAAATAATAATAATAAAGTACACGACGTGTACTTCTGAGTACACGGCATGTACTTCTTTCATTTAACTGTTCCTCTGGCGGCACCGCCACACAGTTCATCCGTCGACATGAGTACATGACATGTACTCTTGAGTACATGGCATGTACTGTCGCCCAGCTGTCGGCTGCTCCATCACCTTACTATTTTGGCCTGCCGACTGACTACACGACATGTAAAGGACCACTACACGATGTGTAGTCGGTTTCTACACCCTTCTCCACCGACAAGGCTACACGCCCCATGTACCCATTCCACACGACCAAAATTACACGGCGTGTAGTTCCAAAAATTAAGATTTCTCCCCATTTTCCATATTTTATCAAAAACACTTAATGAAAAGAGGAAACAAAAAGTTCGTACCTCAAAACTAAGAACCGAGTTATTACAATTAAATTCTATTTCAATTTAATTAATGATATAAATATTATTCTCAAGATTGAGAAATAATTTTATTCAAGTCATATTGAACACATAAATTAAATAAATATTTATTAACCAAATTGTGAATAAAATATATTTTATATTTTATTAAATATTTAATAAATATTTATTTAATAGTTTGTAAATAAAATATTTTTTAAGAGAATAAAATATTTATTCATATGTTCAATAAATGTAAGAGGAGTTCTAATAGACCACGACCGCATCCAGTGATAAAATAATTATCGACAAGTAAGAAAATTTTATTTATCCAATTTGTGCAAGTTGGCACAAATAATAATAATAATAATAATAATAATAATAATAATAACAATATGTGGCATGGGATTTCATTAATTGTTATTATTATATTTAATGGATGTTATGAAATTAAATTTTACAACCAAGATCCCATATCTATAAATAGACAGTTATGCATATTGTGTAAAAAATTCAAAACTGATTCCAAGTTTGGGAATATAGAATTTCTTCACACAACAAATTCTATCTCAACTCATCCTCCTCTCTCCATCTCAAGAATGAGAAACACAAGATATAATTTCTTCAATACTGAAGAATGAGCGATCAAGAACGAACAATGTAGGACCTTAGATTCAATATGCTATCACATGAAGAATGAGTGACATTTCTCAAAGACCATTAAAGCACATGTGGATCACTATTTGAGGTATTCTACTATTGGATCCTCACAAGTGCAACAAAAGAAATTCGGAAGGGCCTTTTCTAATGATAAAAAATCATCAATGAAGAAAGTTACTAAGCCCATATATTTATTAATTTAGATATTAAATAAATTAATTATAAATTTTATATACAATATCTACACTCTTGGTATTAGGAAATGATTAAAAAAAGAAAATTTAATATATCACCCTCGACTACAGTGCTTCTACTACACCCAGAACAAAAAAGTGGTATCAGAGCAGTTACATTTAAATTTATAATTATTTATTTGATTATTAATCTATTGGAAATAATGGTTATATTTTCATTTAATATTATTCATTATTTAATCTGATTTGAAGAAACATGTTATCCATATATTAATCATGTTCGTTCAGTGTTTCATTTTCTTATAGATTTAAGAAAAAATGATGAATGATTGAAGATTCCATCAGGAAGTTCCAAATATTTGGTTGGTAAAGCTGGGTTACATGATGTGCGATCATAGAACACGTTGTACACCCATGTGTAATTTATCTAGATGATCCAAGTAATTAAAAACATGTGGTGCTTTTATTTCTTTTTTTTGACCAGGCCGACTTGGAATGTGGTAAGTAGATATAGGGTGTGTAGATGGCAAGTATATATCATGTAGTCTAGTCGAGTTAACATACTGAATCCCCAAGTGTATGATTTGGATATATGGAAACCAAGGTACATGACATTTAGATGGATGTACTCGCCATATAGTCTACCATTAATTGAAAAAATTAAAATTACATTAAATTTGAAAAATTGTAGTATTAAAACCTTATTTTATTGATTTTGACATTGTTTTTTGTCTGAAAATTTAATAATGATTTCAACGAATTTTAAATAGACAATTAATTTTCTATAATAAATATTCCATTAATGGTTCTGAAATTTCTTTTCTATGAATTCCAAATTAATGGGTATCTCAAATTAAGTTTGGATAATTATTAAGATTAAAGGGAATTAATTAATTAATACAAACATGTTCATATTAATAACAATTAATGAACAATGAAATGAATTCTAGTTAGTTACTTTTTGTGTATTAATTGAATGTATAAAAAATCATGATATTGACCAAGACCTATGTATGTTCTGGAATTTATTTAATTAAATTTATTTCATGGGTTTTCAATTAATTAATATTAAGTTAAAATATGGTCTGCAAGTCATCCCTCCCTCCATTATTATATAGAACATGTGTTTCCAAGGATATTTATGTAATTACATTTTACCAATAATTTGGCTCCCCTCACCTATGTGTGAGTAATAAATATTTGTAATTAATAGATCATCCCAAATTTCATGAAGAAAATTCAAGACGAAACCATAATAATTCCAGCTCGGTGATACATAGGTGCCTATATGAAATATTGTAGCTCATGCCAAGTCCGACATAAGGAGTTATTTCCCATAGGCCATAGGTTGATTTAATATCTACTCATTAAATCAACAATTAGATAAGATCATGATTAAATCATTTAATTAATTAATTATTTTCTATCTAATTCATTAAAATTATATTTATTGATGTAACACTACCATCACATAAATGAATAAATATACAAAGAAATAATTTAAGTAAAATTTATTATGCATAAATTTTTTATCCAAACATGGTTAATTAATTTTGTAAACATTTACTTAAAAATTAATAAGGCATGTAAAGGATAAAACAAGATAAAAATTTATTCATAATAAAATAAAATTCCTCAATCTAATATTAAGTCAAACTAAGCCTTCTGTTACTTGATTAGGAACAAAAACCAACATAACTATGTGTTTGACCAATCCTTGTTAGGACACTTACTTTTATAAGGGGAGTTATTATAAAGGTTTGGGGTTTACTTAACCATTTTACATCAAGAGGAGTAGCCCTTTTTAGACTTGGTGTAATTTGGAGGAAAGTGTTGAGAAAATTCAAGTCAGTATTTTTGGATTGGGAAGTCTACTCAACGGAAAAAGGAGATAGAAGACCGTAGTTGGAAAATACTTTCCCACCTGAATACCTTAAAAATAGGGTTATCAACCATTATTGGGGTTATATAAAGGGGAATATAGATCTTTTCCACTTTAATGTCCTAAAACATGACATTCCATGTTTAATAGTGAGGTATATTGGGACTTGATAAAATAGTGGGAGATTTAATAAAATCACTTAATTTATTATTTATAACAAAATTTATAATCAAGAAAAGTACTAATAATATGATAGTTTAATTATTGAATAAAATCACAAGCTCTTCATACACACTATCCCTATGATCAATATTGGATAAAGAAAATATCATCATTGGAAGTAACTTCCAAGAGTGGTTTAGATGCCTATGGGTTGTTCTATGACAGGAAAAAATGTCTTAAATGCACGAATCATCAATTCCAGATCCATCTACTCAAGAGATGATAGATGAAGAGTTCCTAGTCTCTGAAAAACATATGAATTATGTAGTCAAAATTCTATTTTTTATGATTTCATCTATGTCTAGTGATGTCATTATTTCTCATGAAAACATGGATATGTATATAATTATTGATCAACATCATGGTATTAATATTGATAGAGCTATACGTGAACAATTTTAGATTTACAAGGCACCATTTTAGATAAATACTCAAGAGGGTTCCCCATATGGTCCTCATGTAGTCAAGATCATTGGATATATTGAGTGCCTAAAGGTTCTAGGGTTTAGACACCCTGAATAACTAGGCACCGATCTCATTGGGATATCACTACCTTAATGATTCTCTAGTTTTGTTGTGAATTTTAATATAAAAAAAATTGATAAGTCTACGCTAGATATTATTATCCTCCTTCACCAAGTAGATAAAGATATGAAGCGTGAAAAGGCTTCTGTCCTTATGGTGAAAAAATGGAAATGGAAAGAAAAAATATTTAAGCCCAAATCTTCTTCACACCATTACAAGAAGAATAATATCAAATGGGAAGCAAGGGAACAAGATGCTATCTATTTTGCATGTGGAAATAAGGGCCACAGGAAGAAAAATGGCACCTAGCCAAAGAAGCAAAGAGAAGCTTCAAGTTCATTTGTTATCAAGTGAAACTTATTTATTTCTACAAATTGGTTATTAGATACAGATTTTGGTGTTCACATATTTATTAAAATATAAGAACCAAGAAGATTTAGATAAATTGACTGAGGGTAGGTAGATCTACGAGCAACAAACGGAGCTAAACTTGCTGGTATAGTTATCAGGGACAACCACCTCACATTGCTGACCAGAATGATATTGGTTTAAATGGGTTGTTATTACGTGCCTTTAGTTACCAAAAAAATTATTTCTATATCCAGACTAGATACAGATAGATTCATTTTCAAATTTGGAAATAAATTTTTCTTATTTTATAAAGATAACATTTTTTATGGTATAACACATGTAAAAAACGGTCTTTACGTGTTGGATTACATTAACCAAGTAATGGAAATTAATAAAAAAGTTATATCATATAAATCATACCACACCAAAAATTAGCATCACCAGATAGGTCATGTAAATGAAAAATGATTGAAAAAACTACTTCAAGATGGATATTTATATTCATTCAAACTATAACCAATTGGTGTATCTCACACATGTTTACAAGAAAAAATGAACAAATACCCATTTATTGGAAACCGTTAAAGGGCTAAATAACTTCTTAAATTAGTTCATACTAATTTGTGTGGACCATTTTTTATTGAAGAAAGGGGTGGGTAATGATACTTCAAAACTTTTACTGATGATTTTAGTAGTTATGGATATATTTACTTAATAAGTTATTAGTATAATTATTTTGTTAAATTCAAGGAATACAAGAATGAAGTTGAGGACCAGCTTGGTAGGAATATTAAGAAACTAAACATAGATGATGGTATATAATATCTTAATAAAGACTTCATTGATTACTTACAAGAGTTTTAGATCCTATCCTAACTCACTCCTCATTACATACCTTAGTGTAATGGTGTAAGATAAAGGAGGAACCACACCTTTCTGGACATGGTGAGATCATTGAAAAGTCATGTGAGTCTTCTGTTATCTTTTTGTGGATATGTGTTACAAATAGTGGAAAAAATAATAAACCAAGTACCAAATAAATTGATAAATTATATTCCATACGAATTTTAAAGAGGACGAAAAACCATGTTACCAAATTTTCATGTGTAGGGGAAGTGAATCATTTATGAAGGCATATTTAGGTAAAAAAATTACACCTTGAGGCAAAAAGTGTACCTTTATAAGATACCCTAAGGAAAAAATAGGATATTAACTATACGACCCCTGAAAAATGATTATAGTGGAAAGACACACCATATTTATTGAGAGGGATCACATCTCTAAAAGAGAGTGGTAATGAGATTAAATTTGATGAATTCAAGGCTCAAGGCACACAAGAGTTGGTAAAAGATTAGATTCTACAGAGCCCTATGGAAGAAGAAACTATTCCAGATACACAAGAACTGTGTAGGAGGACAAGATAGGTTAGAGAACCAAAATGTTATGGTTTTCTAGTTACTGAGATTGTTGACTCATTATTAGTTGATAATAATGATCCTATAACCTAAAATGAAGTCGTAAATGGAATAGATGTTGAAAAGTGGAAAGAACCCATGAATTATGAAATAGATTCCATGTACCAAAACCAAGTATATATTTTGATAGATCCTCCTGTGGATGTACATCCAATTGGTTTAAAATGGGTATTCAAGAAAAAAGTGGGCAATGAAGGACAAGTCTGTACTTATAAGGCATGGATGGTTGCAAAAGGGTTTAAACAATTTCAAGGAATTAACTATGATGAAACCTTTTATCCAATTGTAATTCTTAAATCCATCATAATTATACTTGACATTACATCTTACCATGACTATGAGATTTTTGAAATGGATGTCAAAAAATCCTTCCTTAACGGGAACCTTCTGGAATATTTCTACATGAAAAAACCTGATGGGTTTGTGACTCCAAAGGATGCCAATAAGATATGAAAATTGGAAAAAAATCCATTTATGTATCGAATAAATATTCCAAGTAATGGAACATTCATTTTAATGAATCCATAATAAATTTTGTTTTTATAAATAATGAATGTGAGCATTGTGTCTACAAACAATTCAGTGGGAGTGTAGTTGCT
Organism: Viscum album; assembly: GCA_963277665.1. Taxonomy (NCBI): domain Eukaryota; kingdom Viridiplantae; phylum Streptophyta; class Magnoliopsida; order Santalales; family Viscaceae; genus Viscum; species Viscum album. The sequence continues at coordinate 1,661,504,834 of OY728143.1, read as the reverse complement.
TTCTTAAGAGTATATGTTAATGATATATTTCTTATTAGAAATGAAATACCAGTCTTATTGTTTGTTAAGTAGTGGTTGAATAAATGATTTCCATGAAATAATTGGTCACAGAATCATATATTCTTGGGATTAAGATCAATCGTGATAAATACAAGAGGTTTCTTGGCCTAATCCAAAGTACATACATAGACAAAATACTGAAGAGATTCAGTATAGAACAATCCATGAGGGGATAGTTTCTGAAATCACGTGGAATTTATCTTTCTAATAAAATGTGTCTTCATACCCATGAAGAAATAAATATAATGGTAGGGATTCCATATGCATCAATGATTAGGTCATTCATATATGCTATGGTATGTATTAGGCTAGATGTCACCTATAAATTAAGTGTGATAGGAAGATATCAAACTAATCTATGTGAACTCCATTGGATGGAAGTCAAGACTATCCTTAATTATCTGAGGTGTAATAAGTATATATTACTTGTTTACAGAGGATATGAGATACTCTTTGTCATATGATATGAATATTATTGTTTCCAAACTAATCAATATAACATGAAGTCAGAAACAAGATACATCTTCACTATAAATGGAGGTGTTGTGAGCTGGAGGAGCTCAAAGTAGGTTGTGGTCATAGATTCTATAGTAGAGTCTTAGTATATTGAAACTTCTGAGGTAGCTAAAGAAGTAGTTTGGATTCACAATTTAATCCATGAGATTGATGTGGTACATAGTAGTAAAGATCCCACCACACTCTATTTTGATAATACTACGGTGGTGGCTCTCACAAAAGAGCCAAGGTCACATTAATGGAAAAAGCACATACTTTAAAAGTATTATCTCTTGATGGATATTTCTTAGAGAGGTGAGGTTGTAGTGAGTAGTATTTTTATGGAACACAATGTGGAAGACCCATTGAATAAAGACGTGACTCATTAGAAACATGATTATTGTGTGAGGTCTAGCAAACTGAAAGTCATAGGTAGTTGGCTCTTTTCCAAGTGGGAGTTTTTCATAGTTTCTATCCTAGAACCAACTATTTTTACTTTTATTAAAAGAATATTTGGTGTATTAAATATAAAATTAAACATTTTATTACATATTTTTCATTATTCTATATGAATTTAATGTAATAATGTCTTAGATTATTTGTCTCATTTACAAGGTCATAGTAGTTCCCCGCTATGATGAGAACCTTGAATTTCTCTGAAAATATTCTTAATATAGTTCTATGGTTGGATAAAATACTATTATTAGACACATAGTATATATGCCATTAGGTGAAAGTACACATAAGTAGATGAGACTTATTCTCATGAAGTTTACACTTAGCAATCTTCAAGATGGGATATTATGAGAACATACCCGATGGTAGAAATTATGCATGTTTTGGTGTCATCAGATATTACTATTGGTGAGTGTGTGTAATGGTACATAGACATTAAGATTATCATTAATGAATTTCATGACTCACACACTTAGATTTTCTCACAAAAACCATCACACCATATGTTGGTGGGAAGTAGGTTATGTTGGGTGCGTCATTAATGACATGTTATTAATGGATAAGTCAAGCAAGGATTTTTCCTTCCATCTTTATGGAATTTGATATCTCAGCTATTTTATTGAAACAGAGTCATCATCCAAAATTCCATGGCCATGGTTTAACAATGAGTTTATTTCAGATAGTCAATGAATGATGTATCGAGCCTATAGGTTTATGAAACTATCATGAAACCTTCTAGATGAGATATTGTGACAAATGGATTATATTACACAATGATTTTTCATATATGGTTATCTTCATTGAAACTTCAGGTTCTTTATCTTGGGTACCTTGACCTGTTTCTAGAAAATAATCTCGGACTTTTGGAAATCCCAGCTAAGGTCAATGAAAAATAATCCAATAGGGTTACACACTATGTGTTTCTATTAGTCTTGATTAAATTCTATTTGAATTTAATTAATGGAATAAATATTTTTCTCCAGACTAAGGAATAATTTTACTCAAGTTATATTGATCACATAAATTAAATAAATATTTATCACCAGATTATTAATAAAACATATTTAATTTATTTTATTGAATATTTAATAAATATTTATTTACTAGTTTGTGAATATTTTTTAAGAGAATAAAATATTTATTTGGGTGTTCAATAAATGATAGAGGAGTTTTAATGGACCAAGACCATGTCTGGTGATAGAATAATCATTTATGAGTTGGTAAATATTAGTTATCCATTTTGTGCAAGTTGGAACACCAAAAAATAATAATAATAATATTATGTGGCATGAGATTTCGTTAATGGTTATAATTATATTTAATGGCTGTTATGCAATTAAATTTCATAATTTAAATTCTATCTCTATAAATAGAAAACTATGTCCACTGTGTAAAGAATTCAAAACCAACTCCAAGTTTTGGAATAGAGAATTTTTTCACACAATGAATTCTCTCTAGAATACTCCTCCTATCTCCCTTACAAGAATGAGATACCTAAGAGGGAATTTCTTCAAGCCTAAAGAACGAGTTATCAATAATGAACAATGAAATACATTTTATTTACTATTCTAGCACTCAAAGAATGAGTGGTGTTGGTCGGAGACCATTGGAGCCCATGCGGATCACTGCTAAAGGGATTCTACCATTGGATCCTCACAGGTGCAACAAGGGCAATCCAAAGGGTCCTTTTTGGATGATCACCAATCATCAATGATGAATTTTATAATCCCATGTATTTATTTATTCAGATATTAAAAAAACTAATTATAAATTTTATATGCAAGATCCTCGCTCTTGGTTTTGGGAAACCATTATTAAAATAAAATTTTCTATATCACCCTACACCGCAACGCTTCCACTGTACCTGGAACAAAAAAAATATAGGATTATTTTGATGAAAAATAAGATAAATGGATGACTGAATTAATAAGATAGTTGATTTATTAATTAATGAATTTTATATTAATAATAAATAATTAACTGAAATGAATGCTTGCTAGTTTACAATTGTGCATTCATTTCATGTGTGGATGGTCATGAGTTTTACAGGACTAAATATGTATTTGATTTATCTTATTTTAATATTGTGTCATGAGTTTTGTAATAATAATTATTAAGTTAAAATGATGGAATCTGATTCATCCCCTTCTATTTATTATTTAAGACCTATATCTGGATGGTTTTATTTATATAAATCCCCTTAACCATTCTTATAGTTCCCCTCACATGCTTATGAGTAAATTATATATAAGGACAGATCTCCTGGGAAAGTGTAGGTAGTTTGAGCTTGGGGTCAAGGTGAAACTGAACCATTAGATATATATGAGGACATATGGAATGGTGTAAGTTGATCCAAGTATTAAGTTAAAGAGTTATTACCCTATGTTAAAGGTTTATGTTGTCCTTCACTAGACAAACTAACCAGTAGAAAGATCATGATCATCTAACACTATTTTTTTATTTATACCAATTGTATTATTAACTATTTATATTTATTAATTATTTATCAATATCACATAAATAAATGAATTAATAATCATGTAATATGTATTTAAAATAAGTTGTATTATGAATAAATATTTTATCAAAACATGGTTATTCACATAAAGATAAAAACCCCTCAATGTTAATTAATAAGTCGATATATAATTCCATTAATTTAGTTAAGATGAAACTATAGTTTAAAGTTCCTGATGAGCCTCTATTGAGATTATTTCAATTATCTGAGAGTTTTGACTAAAGTTTTGGGTTGACTAAACTTAGTTCTCATTAATGTTTGATCACATTCGAAAGACTTAATGTAAATAGTAATAAATGATTGAAGATATTCGGTTCCAGGATTTCTGATTGGGGATTCCACTGAATAGATCAAGGATTTATGAGTTAATATAGTTTAAAAAAATAGCCTATCTAAAGACCTTTGAATAGCTTGTCAGGCCCCCATATGGGTTATAATAAGGGATATATGGATCCATTCCACTATAATATATATTCAAAAGTATATTAAAAAATCAAGGGTATGGGTTATTGATTTTTTTTATAAAATAGAGGGAGACTAATAAATAAAATTTATTTCAAAACATATTTTGGTAATCCATATAAAGCACTAAAAAATATACTATTTATTTTATTATAGATAATGGAAAGTAACTAAAAATTGTAATTATCACTGTGATCCATTTTGGGGAAGGATAACCTTCTCACCGATAGTAACTTCTTAGTTATTACTCATCATACAATGCTAATAGAAGAATTATTTCAAAATGGAATCTACTATTCTTTATTTTCCCTCCAATGAGGCTAGCGGGGTATAGATCTCTCTCTACCCAAGATACTTGGATAATGTGCTAGATGTCCAGTGTGTCATGATTTTTTCCATGTCCAATGAGATCCAAAATCTATATAGAGAAATGGTTGTGTAGATAATGATTACTCACCATCATGATATTTATCAAGATAAGGATAGACAAAAGTGGTACGATTCCCCTAAGGAAATTTTTACCTAAAATAATGGTGATGGTTTCCCAAAAGAAACCTATATAGTCAAGATGATTTGATACATTTATTGTTTAGAGATCTTTGGCCTTAAGCTCATGGATGGGTTGCATATCAACCACATGACTGTCTCATTACCTCATAGATTCTCTAGTTTTATTGTAAATTATTGTATGATAAATAGTGATAAGTCACTCTCAAATAAACATAACATGATTTTATAAGTAGATAAGAACATGAGGGGTAAAAAATGGATTTATGGTGAATATGATAGAGGGAATTGAGAAAATATCCAAGAATAATTCTATTTATAAGGCTTATGAGAACCATCCTTTCATGAAGAGTAAGATCTAAAGGTAAGCGGAGAAATAAGGTATAATATATTTTTCATGTGGAAACCATTTCCATTAGAAGAAGAATTTCACCTAGTTGAGGAAACATAGGGAAGATTATGGTGTGTTAATCATTGAGTGAAATAACATCATATCTATAAGTTGGGTATTAGATAAAACTTATGATACTCACATATATATCTGAATATAGGAACCAAATAGATTTAGAAAGGTGTATATAAGAGAGGTGGATCCTTGAGCTGCCAACTAAGCATGAATGACTACCTTAGCTGTACGTTATTTCCACCTCATGTTGCTGACAAAGATGATCTTGGTTTTAAATGTCTGATATTATATTTAAATCATTACAAATATCATTATTTCTATACTTTTTATAGATATGGATGTTTTTATTTTCAAATCTGGATAATTGCTAATTTTATAATGATAACATATGTTATGGTATGACACATATTAATATTGGTATTTATCAATTAAAATTAAAAACCCAATGTTATAGATCAATTGAAAATTAAGTTTTCATGAATCATATCATTCCCAACTATGGAATCACTAAATTAGTCATGTAAAGAAGAAGATCTTGAAAAATATCTAACTAAACCACTTGAAAAATGTCATAATTTTTTATAAAGAAAAATGACTATACCACTTTTTTTAAATTTGGTTAAGCGGTCTATATAAATATTAAAATTGGTATACATTGATGTGTGTAAACCTTAAACATTATAAGATAGAGGTGTGTATTAATACTTAATAACTTTTACCAATGACTTGAGTAGACATGGATATTTTTATTATTTAATGAGGTATAAGCCCAAATCCATTAGTAATTTTAAGGAGTTCAAGATTTAATTAGGGAATCACTATAGTAAGAAGATAAAGAAACTTTAATCCATTGGAAATGGATAGTATCTTAACCAAGACTTCATCATCCATCTATTGGATTTTAATATTCTATCACAACTTACTCATCCTTATAAACCATAGTGGAATGGTGTTAATGAAAGGAGGAACCACACCTTATATGACATGGTGAGTTCTATGATGAGTTATAAAGATATTCCTTTATCCTTTTGGGTATTTTCATTACCTTATGTGACACATATACTCAACCAAGTTCCAATTATGATGATAAATTAAATAACCTATGAGTTAATTTACAGAAATAAATCCATGTTTCTGTATACTCATGTTTGAGATTATGAGGCATTTTTCAAGGATAATTCTAGTAAAAAAATAGCACCCAAAGAAATGAAGTGTATCATTATAGGATATCCCAAGGAAAAAGTGACATTATCTCTATCATCCCCTAGAAAATATAGATTTCATTAAAAGACATGAAATATTTATTGAAAGGGATAACATATCCAAATGAAATAATTAGAGAAAGATGAACTTCGAGGAAGTTGATGCTTAAGAAAAATAGATTTTGGAACAAGAACATATTACATCACTACCTATGAAAGAGGATGTTCTAGAGACAATAAAACTGAATAAGATCACCATATAGGTTAGATACACAAAGAGAAACGTTTTCCTAGTCACTGAAGATGGTGAATCATTATTGGTTGACAATAATGATCATTTTACTATAAGGAAGAAGTTATTAATCAGAAGTTGTAGATGGAATGAAGACATGAATTTTGATATTGTTCCATTTATTAGAACAATGTATGAGTTCTAGTTGTTTTTCCATTTGATGTAAATACCAATGGGTGCAAATGGGTATTCAAGATGAAATATGAAATGGAAGGTAAAGTGAGTACTAATAAAGTACGACCATAGGCTAAAGGGCTTAAATAAAACCAAGGAATAGACTATAACAATAAAATTCCTATAGTTTATATTCTTAAATCAAAACCACTACAAAACCCACATATAACAGCACTAGTATTTATTAGCTCTAGAAAAAAACACCAATAAATGACATATTTATCAAAACTAAGTGAAGTGCTTTTAAATTTAACATTTTATTTTTAGCGCTGGTAAATATTTCTTTCATAAATGCTTTTTATCATAGATAAAGGTCTAAATAAATAAAATTAAATAAATATATAAACAATAAAAAATAAAAAATTAGTTTACTAAAAAAATTATTACAAAAATTATTAATTAAATAATTATTTATAAAAATGAGTAAATTGATCATACATTATTAAATATTAAACATTTTATTAAATAGATAATTATGATAATTAATTTTATTAAATTGTATATATTAAATATATAAATATATATCAATGTATATAAATATGATTTATATATTCAAAAATATTTATACACTTTACATTAAATAGTGATATATTTATTAAATAATTGTTTATAAATAAAAATTAATATGAATTAAAAATATTGGCTAATTACATAGTACTCCACATATAATTGAATGCCGTTTGATTTTTCAATTTTACATAGATAAAATCTGTGTTATATTGATTTCATATATATGGATTAATGCATTTTTATATACAATGCAGACACAAAAAACTTATCCATTTTTTCAATATTTTTAAAGTGTACTTATTCTTAATTTATTCAATTTCACTCATTTTCAACATATATGTATGCACTTAAATTAGATATTCATTAATAATGTTAAAAATATATATGTAAAAAAATAATTATAAATAAAATTTTTATAAATTTACATTTAATATATTTATAAAAGCATATAATTATAATTATAAATAATTAGATATTTTTTAAAAGTATTTATATAATTATAAACAAATAATTTTATATATTTAAATAATTACAAAATTTATAATCAATTTACTTAAATAATGAATATATTTACTATATTTATATATATTTATTAAATATATATATATATATATATATATGTATAATTATATAAATATATAAAATGATAAAAATATTATTTTTAAAAAATATTACTATAATTATAAAATTATAAAAAATATATTTTAAAAGTAATATATTTACTATATTTATATTTATATATATTTATGAAGTACACATAAATACTTAATTTTTTTATAATTATAATTATAAATCCTCTATCAGTGCTTAAGTAATAAGCGCTAATAAAAGCATCTTTAATAGCACTTTTTCACGCTGATAAAGATGAGGCTTTATCAATGCTAAAAAAAGTGCTGATAAAATTTACATATATCAATACTATAATTTTGGCGCTGATAAAGATTTATTTTGTTAGTACTTTTTTAGCACTGATAAAGACCTAACTTTATCACCGCCTATTTTTAAGTGCCGATAAAAGTGTACCAATCTAATTTTAAAATCCTAACTATTTGTGAACCCATCACGATATCAGAAGCTTTCTGTAGAATACACATACTACCAACACTCCTCCTTAATGAATAGAACTCTAAATCACACCACTCGGTTACCTCTCAAACATCTTTTCTGACATCCAGTGTTCGATTGAAGTTACGGTTTCTAAAGGGGGTTTCAGATTTTATTCAACCTTGCGAGGCAGGACTTCCAATTTTATTTCTGTATTTTTGGTTTTGTTTTTGATTTATTCTTTGATTATGTTGTTATTTTTGGACTGGTGATTGTATACTACTGAGGTAGGCCTTCTGATTTTCTTATTTTCCAATTTTTATTCAGCTCTTGATTGCTCATGGAGAGTTTATTGTTTTCGGACTCACATGGACTCACATGGAGTTCAGTTGGTTGTTTTATTTTGTGTACATTTCCAAAATTGATCACCCAAATCTATCATACATATTTTTTATTATTTATTTTATCAATGGTATTCCATACATGTGAAATTTTAGAAATTGAAATTGGGGATTCTGTGTGTGAGGGAGTTGAATGTAGTTTAGGGGATTTATTTTATATTATATTGATTCATATATTTCTTTTTCTAATTATCTGGTTTGGTGTGGGAATCCAATGTATGGATGCCTCATGATAGTTCTTATTTAAATTTTATACTAGTTTTATTTAGTTTTTTGGGCCAAATCATTCCCATTTTATTGTTTTTCATTCACTAGTGCTTACTGCTAGACCAAGGGGGATTAAGAATGTCCCTTGGACACTATCATGGGACATCTCGGGTGTTTGATAATATGTAATATTTTTAAACTAGATTATAATTTTTCATCATCATCCTACTCCCCCTTTCTCAATAATTTACAAAATAATATCCTTTTGAGAATACCCCTTTCAAGTTATACCACTTTTTTGAGACCTATATACCACTATAATACATTGTAATTTCGTTGTTGGAAATGTAGATTTTCAAGATTTCCCCCTTTTGATTATTTATTTAACTAATAACAACTGAATTTCTATGGAATAAATTTGTTTACTAGCTACATGACATGTAGAAAAATAGTAAGTCAAACCATTTTACTATAAAAAAGGTTAGAATATAAAAAATCTCTCATACTTCATGATATATATTGACATTCCATCCACAATATTTGAAAATTTTATTTAATTTTCAATGGGTGTTAACAAGTGTTTTCAATATTCTTTTTGAAATCTATAAAACACTTCCCACACATACATGTATTTAGAAATAAATATCCCATGAACTCCATGAGTTCACTATAAACTACGGAAAATGTCAACTCACTAATCATCAACATTTAAATGCTGGTCATTGTTAATTTAGAAAATTAATATCATCATTCATCTCTTGGGCCTCAAAATATTTTCTCTTCCACATTGATAAAAACTTTCAATCTATAAATAAAATTATTTTTATGTAATGATTATGATCAATTACTAAATTTTTAAATCAATGTTTCTTTAATAATTTATCTAACCTTTAATACCAAGATCTTAGTTCTTATTTCAACTCATACATCACCTTTGTCAATTTATAAACATTTTTCTCATATCAAAGACTAAGAAAAATATCTATTTCTTTGATGTTAACTTCCTATTTGTGAAATCCATTATTAAATGCTAATTTTACATCCAGTTTAAGTACCTTGAATTTCCTTGTGATGGGTCGGTGTGGTGATATGACACCCCAAGATTCTTGAGATGTTTTAAATATTGATATACCATTAATTTTAAATGTGATAATTCTTAGGTTGCTACATAACTTGTTCCAATACATTTTTATATCTTCCAGTTGATTGAATGATAGTTTATTATTCTTGTTTATTATATTTTATTTTATTATTACTCCTTAATTTCCTATATTAAAATTTTATTTTTAATATATTTAAGAAAGATTTTACATGGGGTAATTATTTTCTTAAATTCAATTACCCATTTTCTTCAACATGCTGAAATTCCTTGAAATAATAAAATGTTGAGTTTCCCTTATTCAAATTGTTTATAACTTTCACTTTTGTTAATGAATATCTTATATGTATTTATTTATATATTGTATAAAATTTTATTTTATGAACCCAATAGGATGTATGTGAACAAAAAATGGATTCATATTAATTGTTTGACAAATGAATATGAATATGGAGTTAAAGAGTTCATCAAGTTTTCAAGAGAGCATGCAGACGACCCTTCTAAAATCCTCTATCCTTGTTTACATTGTTTTTATTCCATAAAAATTAATTCAGAAGAGCCGTAAGAACATTTTATTTGTCACAAAATAGATCCAATCTATAAATATTGGACTAATCATGGGTAAAAATGAATTTGTACATAGATTAGGATGATACTATGGTTTATGAATCACCTGATATGAATACCTTTGTAAAAGATGATGGAGATCACATAGAAGAAATGAAAATGGAAATTGAGGATGACCTTCATGATTGTCCAAATTTGTTTGAAGAGTTAAATATCTATTCCAAGAAATCATTGTATACTAGTTTTACCAAATACACAACATTGTAAGCTATATTGAAGTTTTATAATTCGAAAGATGGTAGAGAATGGAGTAACACCAGCATTACAGAACTACTTGGTCTTATGAAAGATATGCTACAAGAATAAAATATACTACCATGATAAATATAAAATACTAAATGAATGTTACATTCGATGGCCATGATCTATAAAAAATACACGCGTGTTCAAATGATTTCATATTGTTTTGCAAGGACCATGAATAAATCATAAAATGACCTAAGTGTAGTGAAATTCGATACAAGAAAAATGAATCCAGTCCTTTGAAATATGTATAGTAATTTCATATCATTTCATTATTTAGAAGACTATATAGATGTTAAGAAACTAAAAAACAATTAACATGGCATTCAGATACAAGAATTAAAGATGAGAACCTATGTCATCTAACAGATTCTCCTTCGTGGAAGAAAATTAATTACAAGTTTCCTAAATTTTGAGATGAGATGATAAACATCCATATTGTGTTATCTACAAATGGTATGAATCATTTTGATATAAAAAGTAGTACTCTTATTACATGGCCCATCATGTTGGTAAATTATAAATTTCTACCACAGTTATGCATGAAGTGAAAATAAATTATGTTGTCTATGCTTATATCTAGACCAAAGCAACCCAGTAATGATATTAATGTCTATTTGGATCCATTTATCTAAGATTTGAAATTGATATGGGATAAAATTATTAAAATTTATGATGCTCATAAAAGTAAAGAATTCACATTGAGTTCCATGTTGTACGGAATGATACATGACTTCCCCAAAAATTTATCAGACTATAGAATTTAAGGAATTTTGGGGTGTCCCATTTGTGAAAAACACACATACTCAGTTTGGTTTACAAATCCCTTGAAGATTATTTTTTAGGAAATTAGAAATTTTTACCTCAATGAAATAAATATAGATCTAAGATGAAAAAATTCAATGGGAATATCAAACAAATTACAATTTCGTCTCCAGCAATAGGCGATCAACTGTACAAAAAAATTAGAAAATATTGACACTGTTTTCAGTAAACCATTTTTGAAAACATTAAAAAATAAGGTTGGAATAAGAAATAAATTTTATTTGAATTACCATATTGGAATTTTTTCTATGTCATAAATTTTCTAGATTTCATGTAAATAGAAAAATGTATTTGATAGTGTTATTGGAAAGTTACTGAATGTTCCTAGAAAAATAAAAGATGTAATCGAGGCTTGGTTGGACTTTATTAAAATGGGGATATGGGTTTAGTCATAACTAGTGAAGGGTAAAAGGCAGTATTTTCTTTCTCTATCAGCTTACACTCTATCCAAATAAGAAAAAAATCAATTTTTTTACTTTTCATTACTAGTGTAAAAGTTCTATAGGGGTATTTATCATATATCAAGAATGTTGTTTCAATGAATAATTTTAATTTACAATGAATAAAATCACAAGAACATCATGTTTTGATGCATGATTTAATGCATGTTTCACTTCATTGCTAACTACCTCAAAATACATGACATACATTAACCAGACTCTACTTCTTTTTCAATGCCATATGCAGTAAAGTTATAGACCCGAAGAAGTTTCCCATCATGAATAAAAAGATTTTAGTCATATTATGTGAATTATATATGTTCTTCCCACCAACATTCTTTGATATAATGGTCCACTTGATGGTTTACTTGGTCAAAGAGGTTCAAATATGTTTTCCTATCTATTACAGATAGGTGTACCCCAATGAATGGTATATAAATATTTTGAAAGGGTATGTCAATAATCGATGTTGGCCAGAAGGTTGTATTGAAAAATGATATATTGTTGAAGAATCTATTGAATTATGAATTTATTACCTTTAAAATGTTGAATAAATCAGTCTCCCAAAGTATAATTATAGATAACACCTTATGGGAAATGTATTTTCAGAAAAGATGTTGTTATAATTACCTTGGCAGAGAAAGAGCAAAAACATCCTTACAAATTACATAATAGTGAAGATGTTGATCCATACCTTGAATCCCAAAAAGAAATTTTTAGAGATTTAAATCTATCAAGAGATGAATTATGGATATCAAATACACATAATCAATAGTTTATAAGATGGTTTAGAGATCAAATTTATAATGGTTTATATGAAAATATGAATTCAATTGCTGAACGACTTCAATGTATAGCCGGAGAACCAAATGAAAATGTTATATCTTATACTGGTTTAGTAATTAATTGTTATACATTCTATAAAAAAGAACACATTGAATTAAGTATGATGAAAAATAGTGGTGTTACCCTTTTGGATAAAGAAATCCACATATCTATTTCCAAGGATAGATATTGAATTTATGAAAGTATATCATATTTTGGAATTATAGAATAGATATACGAGTTGGATTATACAACATTTGAAGTGCATCTTTTCCCATGAAAATGGGTTAACAATATCAATGGATATATAATTAATTAAATTGGATTTGTGAAGGGTAATTTTAGTGTGGAAGGGGAAAGGATGAGCTATTCATAATGACATCATAAACATTGAAAGTATTTTATGTCTCTGATCCAACAAACACGAATTGGTCCATTGTCCTACTGGTGATTAAAAAAAATGCTGAGTCTGAAGAATATTCAATTGAGGATGAACCTTTCATTGGTACATTATAATCAGTTCATATTGGTCCCAATGTATACAATTTCTTGTACATTAGAGGGCACCATAAAGAGGGGATTTGGATTTTTGAAAGAGGAACCCAATCCTTGAAACCATTGAAAAATAGAGGGTTCAATGAAAATGTAATTTTTTTAATATATTATTTTTTCCTCATAATATTATATGTTCTCTACTACATTAACACAATATAAATTAAATGTTTGACTAATCATGCAAAAAATGTATTCTGCACATGATTTAAGAAAACGCTATAATGAAGGAAACCCTTTGGAAATATGTAAAGGTAATGTTATGATATAATTTCTCTATATTATCGAAAAATCATATAATTAAACTTTTATTTATTTTCATTATTCCTTATAGAGTTTGTTTATTTTAGAATATTTATGTCAATGTGTCATTCCTTTCTAGGAAGAGAAACGATGCTCTCTCTGCTCAATCACAAAAACATCCTTGATGTTTTCATAGTAAAATAATTATCCATAGAATTAATATACCGTTTCATATTTATGATTAATTTATTTCATTTTAATATAACTCAAATAATAATTTTTTTCTTATATAGGTGTATTATTTTGTTTGAGTTGGGGTGATCTATCCAACTTTCAGGCTTATTCTCCCTTAAAACCTTTTCACCCCTGTAGTGGTGTATTTATCACATTATTTCAAGTTACCTCCAATGCCTTTTCAAAAATAGAAATGAAACTTCCTCTTCATAATCATAGAATAAATATTGATATTTGAACAGTAAAATCATTTTCTATAGAATTAATGTATTATTTCATATTTATGTTTAATTTATTTATTCTTAGTATAACCAACAAAATAATTATTTTCTTATATAGGTGGATTCTTTTGTTCGAGTTGAGGTGCTCTGTCCAACTTTCATGCTTCTTCTCCCTTAAAACCTTTTCACCCCTATAATGGTGTATTTATCACTTTCTTTCAAGTTACCTCCACTAAATTTGTAGGAATAGAAACGACTCTGTCTATACTCAATTACAGAGGTAATCATGTTGTTTTCACAGTAAAATCAATATCCATATAATTAAGGTATTATTTCATATTTATGTTTAATTTATTTATTTTTAGTATTACTAACATAATAATTGTTTTCTTATATAGGTGTATTCTTTAGTTTCATTTGGGGTTCCTTATCCAACATTCATGCTTTTTTCTCCCTTAAAATATTTTCACCCATATAGTGGTGCATTTATAATTTTTTTAAAGTTACCTCCAATGCCTTTTTAGGAAGAGAAATGAAACTTCCTCTCCATAATTACAGAGGTAATCATGATGTTTTCATAGTAAAATAATTTTCCATATAATTAATTTTTTTTTTCATATTTATGTTTAATTTATATATTTTTAGTATTAATCAAATAATGTTTTCTTATATACATGGATTATTTTTTTTGATTTGGGGTGCATTTTCCAAATTCCATAATTCCTCTACCTCAAAAAATTTTCACCCCTATAGCGTTTCATTTATCACTTTCTTTAATGTTCTCCCCTCTACCTTTGTAATAAGAGCAATGACACTGCCTCTACTGAATTACATAGCTAATCTTGATGTTTTCATAGTAAAAAATATTTCTATAGAATTAATTTATTTCTTTATATTTATGTTTAATTTATTTATTTTTAGTATTAGTCATATAATAATTGTTTTCTTATATAGGTGGATTATTTTGTTCGATTTGGGGTGCTACGTTCATCTTTCATGCCTTTATGCACCAAAAATTCCACATGCTTCTTCACCATAAAAATATTTTACCACTGTAGGGTTGACATTTATCACTTTCCTTCAAGTTACCTCTACAGCTCAATCATAGAGATAATCTTGATATTTTCACAGTAAAATCGTTTTCCATATAATTAATGTATCATTTCATATTTATGTTTAGTTTATTTATTTTTAGTATTACTCAATATAATTGTTTTTTAATAGAAGTGGATCCTTTTTCCAGTTTTTTTGTTTGTTTTAAGATGCTCATGCAGTGTTGGAAGTTAGACAAAGAATGTTAATATAAATTGTGGTAAAATTGATAGTTATAAAATTTTGAGACTTTGGGACATTTAGGAATCATATGAACATCAATCCGAAAAATTATGTGACCGGTATGACTCCAATTACTTCTTTCTATTTTAAATTGAAATTAATTTTATTAAAAAATAAAACTGACTCAATATTTCTATTAGCAGTTTAAAATTGACAGTTGAATTTAAAAATTTTCACTCACTAAAAACCAAGAAAATGAACTTGAATTTTGTTTATAATTTAGGGAATATATTTATAAATCATTTTTTACATATAGGAATCAGTCTCATGTCAAACTGATAAATGATGTGATCCATATGATTCAAAATTCATGTTTCATGTTTAAAATAAAATTTTAGTAAAAAAGATAAGTAATGTAATCAAAACTAAGTAAACACATTCAAATTGTTCTAACAATTTAGGAAAATAAAGCATAAGTGATTCCGAACATGAATGAATCAGCCACACCTTAATCCGATGCACAATGTGACTGGTATAACTCTAAGTGAGTCTTCATTTAAAATTGACATCAATTTTAGTAAAAAAATAAATTGAACTAGTAAAAACTAAACAAACACATTAATATTGTTTTGATACTTTAGGATAATGATAAATAAGTTATTTTATGTGTATGAATCAGCCACACCTCAATCCGACGTATGGTGTGACTGAAATGACTCCAAGTGTGTCTTTTTATTTAAAATTGACATCAATTTTTGTAAAAAGGCCAACTAACCTACTCAAAACCGAGAAAATGAATTAAAATTGTTTAACTACTTTATAATAATGATCCATAAATTATATTTGATGTGTATGTATTAGTTTCACCTCAATCCGATGCACTATGTGACTAGTATGACTCTAAGTGAATCTTTTTATTTAAAATTGACGTCAATTTTATTAAAATTAATACTCTTTGTTAATTAATTTACTTATATTATTAAAAAAATAATATTTTTTTTATATAGGTGTGTTATTTTTATAGAGTAGTGATGGTTAGTTAGGAAATAACATGAGTCGGGTCAAGATTAAATGATAAAGGAACATTGATGTTTTTAATGCATGTAATAATTTTGGTTAATGTATTTATATAAACCAGTGCTTGATATTTCTTCAATATAGTGTTTTTATTGTGTTTGTGTTTTAAATTTCATTTCATTTATGTCCTCTATTGGGACTTATTTTTTATGTCTAGCGTGTTTCTGGTGCTGTGGTGTGCTGTACAACATAGTATAGTATGCCTCTTTATCATAGATTTTAAATGCATTGATAAAGGTATACTTCATCAGCATTGATAAATGGTTCCTATAGAGGAACTTAACTAATACATTGATAGAATATTCCTTCATTTTTTCTTTTACACGTGCTGATAATGGTTCCATTTAGAAGTACCTTTTTAGTGTCAATAAAGGACCTTTTTATCAGTTGTTTTTCAATGTTGATAAAATACCAGGGCTTTTAACCTCTCCAATGTAGTTAGTTATTTTCTTATTTTGTTAAAGATTATTTATGGAGCTATTAAAGTCTGGTTTTTTAGTAGTTCCACCATAATTCTTCTTACCATAGTATCTTACCAAGATTATGAGATTTTGAAAATGGATATCAAAACAGTTTTCATAATGGGAAAATTATAGAAGAGGTATATATAACACAAACATATGGGTTTGTGGCTCTAAAGGATGACAATAACATGTGAAATTTATATAAATCTATTTATGGGATAAATCAAGCATTTATGTAATGGATCATTTACTTTGATTATGAAATAAAAGAGTTTAGGTTCATAAAGAATGAATGCAAGTCTTTTATCTTCAAGGAGTTTAGTGGGAGTGCAATCATTTTCCTGGTAGTATCTATTGATAACATACTAATTAATGGAAATTATATATCAGTATTATAGGTAGTTAAAATGTGACTGGATATGTTATTCTCAATGAAGGAATTAGGATAATTATCCTATATCTCCCTGATAACGATGATTCATGATAGATCTAAGAGGTTTCTTGGACTAATTGAAGGTATATACATTGAATAAATATCGAAGTGATTCATTACATAACAATTCTAGAGGGCATTGGTTATAGTGTAACATTGTATATATCTCTATAATAAAATGTATCATAAAAAACAATTGGAGATAGAGAGGATGAGTAGGATAATATATTTTTCTATGATAGGTTTCATCATATATTCTATGTTATGTGCTAGGATTGATATTTCCTAGCTTCAAGGATGGTAGGTAGATGTCCACAAGATCCATGATAATGATATTGGTCTAATTTTAAGGATATCCTTAAGTATCTAAAACATAATAAGGATATTTTCATGCTGTATAGATGATAATAGGATCTATTCATTAGGGTATATAGAGATTCTAGTTTCCAGAATGATCATAATGTTTTAAAATCACATTGAAGACATATCTTCTATCTCAATGAAGGATCTGTGAGATGGAAGAGCTCAAAGTACCTAGTTTTCATAGATTCTATAGTATATTATGAGTATATTATAGATTCTGATATAACAAAAAAATTAATTTGGACATTAAAATTTGTCCAAGATCTTGATGTAGTGCCTCATAATAAAGAACCTATAACATTTCATTGCGATAATACTATAGAGGTGACTCTCGGAAAGGATCAAAGGTCACATCAAAGAAAAACTAACATACTATAAAATTACCACCTCATGATATATTTTTCTCAAAGGGGTGAATTCACAATGGGTATAGTATCTATATAATATATCATGGTGGACCCTTGACTAAATATTTATCTTAGTAGAATCATTAACTACATGTAAGAGCTAGTGCACTGAGAGCTATAATTATTTGGATCTAGGGTAATTGGAAGTTTATTGTATTGGTTTCCTTAGAATAAACTAAATTTTACTTTATTATTAACCGTATATTGGTATATCTAAATATAAATAATGTTCTTATCATATATTTATTATTATTTACTATTACATTGAATGTGATAGTGTCATAAGAGTAATTATCATACTAAAAGGTTATAACTGTTCTCTGCTATGATGAGAACCCTAAAGTGCTATGATAATATTCTTAATTTTTTGTATATAGATGGATGATCTCTTCTATCATGAAGTAGATAATTTATTCTATTAAGGGTAGGAGATTCTTATAACATTTATACTTCTTCTCATGAATTTTTCCCTTATTAATATCCAAGATAGGAGGCTATGGGACCAAATTTTATTTTAGAAAATCTACATGTTTTATTGGTCATTGGATGTTCCTATCTGTGGATGTGTGTATTGGTCCTTAGACTTTTTATTATTATATATTCATATCATGAGTAATGTAATTTTATTTATGTATGAAAAGTATAATTAAAAATGATCATAGTGATGTAGAATACATTGGGTGCATCATAATTGATATGACATTAATGAATAATTCAATAAAAGATTTATCCCTTCTGATTTTAATGGAAGTTGATATCTTGGGCCCTTTTATGTGAATAAAACAACATGATTAAGTTTAGGGTAATGGTAGTTTATAATCAACAAGTCTATTTCCATAAATTAAATGAAATAAATTCAAGTATATAGGTTGATGATACATGCGATGAAACATTCTTGATGAGATATTAAGACAAAGGGATTATATTACACAATGAGTGTTCATATATGACTATTTTTATTAGGGATTTTATCTTATTTCCCTATGGGTTCCTTAATGTATTACAAGATTCTAATACCGGACTTGCGTAATGTTTGGCCTAATGACACCAAGAAAGTGGCCTAGAGAGTTATTCACTAAGTGCATCCATAACCACAGTTAAATTATATATGAATTTAATATTAGAATATATATTATTACCATGTTCTATAAAATAACATTTTGTGGCTATTATTGATCAAAGGTATTCAATCACCAGTTAATCAAGAGAATAAATAAATACTTTGAATATGAAATAAATATTTTTTTGAAAGGTAATTATTAATATAGTTAATTGAATATATAATATTTATTTATCTCTAATTAAATAATTATTCACTAGTTTAGTGGGTATAATATTTATTTATTTCTTAAATGAATAATAAAATAATATTTATTTATTTTAATAAATACTAATTATCTTAAGTCTGATAAATATCAAGGGGTATAGACTAACCGAGTTAATGTTCTAGTAGAAACGATAGATTAAAAATCATTTCAATAAATATTAATGAAATAATTTAAGAAATGATATATATATATATATTCTATGAGACATGTTTACTTCAATAAATTTTTTTTTATTCAACGTGGGGTTTTCTAGGAATTAAGGGAATAATAAAGGCATGTGTGAAATTATTTATTCTTAACCCATCTATATAAATACTTAGTTATATCATTTTCTAATGTTAGTAACAGGATACACCATTATACATAATTAATTATATCTAGATATTATCTCAAACTCTAGAAATAAGTTACCCTTGATTGATCTCAAGAATAGAGAGCTTTAATCCTTCTCCTCTTAATCAAGGATTAAGAGAATAAAATAATTTATTAAATCCTTAAATAAATTATTTTTGGGATCAAAAATGAATGATGTGATCATGGGAATCATCCATTTTAGCATGAAAATATTTTTATGGAAAAGTTTTGAATTCCTTGGAGTATGTGTGGATACCTTCAGATGGATTCTATCCTTAAATCCTTTGATGAAATTCTGGTACAACAAGAAGCAGTCAATCAAATTGAAAATGAAGAAAGAATCACATGAAAAGGTAATTTTTTATCTTTATAAATTAATTATAAATTATATGAAATGATCACATATTTTTTGATTATAGGATCTCTATTTGTCTATTTTTGTGGATTAATCCAAAGAAGTTGATGAAAAAACAATTTTTGGGTTTGAGCATGACCTCTTCCATTGTGCTCCAAAAACTTCATTAATCATTTTAACACGGAAAACTCCAAAAAGGTACTTTACTAAATTTTCAGGGTTAAAATCCTCAAAAGGTTAAGGGTCCTTTTAAGGAGTTAGAAAGTATGTATAAAACTACCTATTATTTTTCTATATAATCTAACTTGTATTCCATGAATCATTCTTGACTTAATGTCACCTATTTTCTAATCATAATTGGTATATACAAATCCAATCCTATTGAGAGTTATTGGATTTTTGTTAAAAAAAAATTTATGTACTTGAGAAGATATAAGGACATGTTCATGATCTTTAGAGGAGATGATGAGCTATGTAGAAGGGGTTACACTGAAGCAAGTTTTCAATATTCAAAGATCACCTGAAATATGAATTCAGTTTCATGTTTTACCTGAATGATGGGGAAACTAGTTTGAATATTTCCAAAAAAACCACCATTACAAATCCAATAATATAGGAAAAGTACATTACTACTTCATATTCTATAAAATAATCTCTTTGGATTGGGATGTTTATCATATAAATTTAGGTGGTTCCATGAATTAATAGATAAATTGACTTTTAATGTGATAATAATGGATCCATTTATTAGGATAAATCACCCCAGTATCCCCAAAAAACTAGGAACATAGTTTTCAAATACCATATCATATGGAAGATCATTGAGAGGGGAAATATAAAAATCTTCTAGGTGGATAAAAATGACATGGTTTCAGATCCAAGGATTAATCCATTATCACTGCAAAAGAATGAGGATCATGATGAATATTTTGGTACATGATACATAAGATATTTCTATAATGATTGTAAACATATCGTGATTTTTTAAAATAAATTAAATATCTATTTATAATTCATTCATGTGCGCTACAATCTACATTACATGAATAGTTTAATGATAATACCCCCTCAATGTATGAATTTGAGCTGTCCCTAAATGATGATCATAAGAGACTATTATGGTTTATGATGACATGATATTTTTAGTGTGGATAGATCTTATAATCATTACCATGAGTTTTAAAGGGGATATGAATAATAAATTCATGAGGTATCAAGTCAAGATTTATTACTTGGACCATACCTCAAAATTATATCTCATGAAATTTCATTGATACAATAGGGTGTATGGACTAGTTTTACAATAAATTCCACTTGATAATGGACCTTTTATATGTATAAAATTTTATTTATGGATTTAACATGTCTTGATAGTTTAAAAAAAGGCATGAAATAGATAATTGATCAAAGTTATCATGAACTAGAGGTTTTGGAGTAAAAATAGAATCACTTGGGCTCATTTCCATCCAAGCATGGTTTTTAGTAAAATATAAAAACCATGATCCTCAACCCAAGAAACCATGTGAGATAAATGTTTTAGTGAGTTTAAATATTGAATAGTTACCTCAATGTTTACCGAACTATGTGGGATCCCCCAAAGACCATGTGGAATACAATTTGAGGAGACAAAACCATACACACGGTCTATGCATAATTAACATAACCATGAACCTCTCACCAAGAACCACGTTACTTGAAGTGAATATGGAAGGACTAATATGAAAAATTAGAACATAGTTTATCTAACTATGTGCTTTAACCATAATCCATTGGTCAACTTTCCAACCACACCGATCTACCATCATAACTACTTTTTAACCCTGGATTTTGACCCTTGATCATGTAGAGATATTGGGGTCACCTAATTGATGATCTAAAACCATTTTGGGGTGAGGAATCATATTATATATCCATCTTAGAGAAATCAAGATCTTGAAACTCATACAGGGGGAGTTCTAGAACATTTTTAGAGTTAGTGTTTATTTTTTTCTCTTTTCTAAAATGAAAACCAGTGATTAGTAGAGAATGATTTTCATCATTTTTATTATGTCTTTAAAATTACATCTACTATTTTTGGGTTGTGGAAAATAATGGATGTAAGATCCCGATTTTTTTTAAACGTATTTTTTCATTATGTTTTTATTGAATTCTTTATTTTGGGCTTCAAGGGATGTTTTCTGAAAGTATGAGAGGCCTTGGGGGTGTTCCGGGGGCTCAAGGAACAAAAGAAGAGAAATATGGGCAAGATAAGGCTGGGTGCATGGCTTGCGCACAACCAAGGTAAACTGTGTGGCCTACCCAAGAAAACCGTGTGACCCCTCCTCCTCCGGACAGTAGCATGTGCACGGTTTGCGCATGATTTTTCAAACAGTGCGGCCAAACCGTGCAGCCTCTTAATGTTGGGTAAAATTACAAGTTTTCCACTCCGGGATTTTAAACCCCAACTCGGGGTTTTCCTCCATTCATCCCCTCTCAACCCTTGGGATGAACTTGGCCGACCCAAGCTTCTCAAGGGTTGTTCTCCTTTGATTCTTGGCCGTTTAGAGCGCCGTTGGTTGTGGATCAAAGCTCCGGGTAAGGCTAATCCCATCCTTTCATCTCTTTTTGTTTTAGGGTTTGTATCTTCTATCCCTCTTGTTCCAAAGCTCTAAAACCCTATATTTTGGGTGAGTTTTAGGTTGAAGCTCCAAAGGTTGGTTAGATTTAGGTCTAAGGACTCGATTGAGAGTGCATTCAACCGCGGTTTTGAGGTAGGTGTTCTACAAGCTATACCCCATGGTTATTTGGGTATTTGTGCATTTTCAGTTGTGTTCTCAGTTCCCCATGGTTATGTTTTGAATAAACTTGGCATGTTTGGTAATAATGTTGTTTAAAATGGATAATGGGAACCCTCACGATCCTCTTGGGATGTGTTGGGATGGATTTGAAATAATTTAGGGCCATCCATGGGATGTGTCGGCTTTTCCGGGGTTTAGGGATTGTTATTAAACAAGTGACCTTGTTGTAGTGAATTGTAGAGCCCTTGATAAACATGTTGGCATAAATGGTTAAATCATGGAAATGATGAACATATTAAATGGGTTAATGTGTAAAATGATTAAAGACCATAATGGATAGGTTATGGGTCTAGTACTAAATGCTTAGTGAGATAGGCATAACACATGGGAATTGGGTGAATGGTTAAATGATGTGAAATGGTAATGTGTTAATGTGTTAAGGAATAATGTGATTTCCCATGTGTTTTTTTGTGAATATTTGTCCAAGGGGAAATGGTATGGATGCGTAATGGTTACTTATATATATAAGCATGTGCACATGGCTTTGTGGAGTGGGGTATGACGTGAGGATCTACGTCCACGGGTTGAGCTAAAGATGAGGTTCTATACTCCACCCTAAATGCACGAGTTAGGAAAGGGGAATGAGGGTCTGTTCTCCTAATGGTTGCATCCACCCAGATTGAGGCTTCGAGGATATGGTTGCTATGAGGGGGTTAGTCCTAGTGAGATAGGATAACAATGTGTTCACCCTCTTGCATGTGATTGTTGGCCTTTGACCCATGTAACATAATGTATGTGATTAATCCATGGAAATATGATGAGATGGTGAGTGATGATATTTGGTGTGTAATGAATGGTAATGGAAGTGGCAACAACTTTGGCTCAAAAATTGGCTAATGGAACCTAAATTAATTAATTGGAAATTATAATTCATTTTCCTTTTGCATGCACTACCTGTTTATATTGGATATTTTGTAGACACCGTTGGTGGTGGCCTACTGAGTTTACTCACACCCTGCTTGGGCCGCCATTGGGTACCCAAGAAAATTTCATGTTTGTAGGTCAGGAGAAGGGCAAGGGTCTTGATAGATTGTTGAGTGGACATGGGTAGCACTTAGTGGAGGATCCAGACTTGGTGTCGGGACCGTTTTGGGGATTGTGGCTGTTGTCCTTATTTTGGGTTTTTGTTCACTCTTTCACTTGTAGTATGACATGACATATTTATTTTTGTAAATGGTTGATAAACATGTTACTTGTTTATTGGTTATTTTTTCCACTATTTGGTTTATTTCTGTTATGGCTTACTCTGATAAAAAGGCGGTATAGTCTCCCCACTTGAGCCCATAGACCCCCGCTTCTAGTCGGAAGCCTTTGGCATACAGGGAGGTGCACTTAAGGTCATGTAACCACCCAGATCGTAGTACCGTTTTAGTGGATTCCGGGTCAGGGATGTTACAAAGTGGTATCATAGGAGGTTTTTCTTCTCCTTCTCTGAGGTCTTGTTATTTGGGATTTGTAGCCAAGGGTTAAGATGTGTCGGGCCTTGGTAATTAGCTAGTGCTTGGGAGTAGCTAACCCTGGTATGGGTAAACCCAAGTCACATTGGGTGTGAATTGTTGTTCTTGGTTGTGTGTTGTTACAGTTGATGATATTTCACCATTGGGTGATGCACATGTGGTTTGATGCGACTGTTTTGTGATATTTGGCTCTTGGACTTAACAACACGATGATTTTCATTCATGCATCATTTTAGGAACCTAGGGAGATAGGTGACATGCATTGTGTTATGCACACGCACAGGGTGGGTGTGTGAGGTAGGAAGTTAGGGTGCATTATGTATTCCATGAAATTCAGAAATGATGAGATGAATGAAATAACACAAGTGGGTAAGGATGAATGAACGATAAATGATGTTTAATGGAATAATAGGGTTTGAAACAAATTGGAAAATGTTGTTGGGTTAGTGTATGAAAAGTGGGTTGTTGTGGATAATAAGGAGTCCTTTGTGATGGAGTCACGAAAGTTTTATGGAATGTGTTCTAAATCTCATTCTTGGAATTGTAGAGAAATGCCACCAAGACGTCAGTTTCCAGTTGGGAAATAGGAGGATGTTACTGAGAACACTCCTCTAGTAGATGAGAAAGAAAATGTGATTATCCATGAAGGTAGAGAAGACCAGTTCCAGGAGAACTTGACTCACCTTATGCAGATGATGGATCGGGACCCAGGGTGGGTTACATCGAGTATGTTTGAGCTAACCTAGGAGTTCCAGCTGCAGCACCCTCTGATCTTCACTGGAAAGGGTGGGCCAGAGGCAGTGGAGTTCTGGTTAGAGTCTGTCCAGACGATATTGGATCATCTAGAGACCCCTGTCAAAAAGCAAGTGAAGTTGGCCGCTTATATATTGCGGGGCCAGGCTAGGAGTTGGTGGGACATTAAGGCTCAAATCGAGCAGGCTGAGAAAATGTCATGGAAGGTTTTTAAGGAAAATTTTCTAGATCTTTTTTATTTATAGACTTTGAGGCAGGAGCGGGCTGAAGATTTTATGAGCCTGACTCAGGGATCGCTATCAGTAATGGACTATGCTAGTCGCTTCACTGATTTGAGACACTTTGTCCCAGTGTTAGCAGGGGATGAGGCAGTGGTAGTAAAGAGTTTCCAGGATGGGCTGAGAAATGAGATCAGGTCTCAAGTAAACATCTTTCGCTTGAAGAGGTTCGTAGAGGTAGTAGATCAGGCATTGATCTCGGAAGGAAACCTAAATGGATCTTTGGGTAGTGGGATTGTGGTTCCAGTGGGGCAGATGAGTAGTGCAGCTACCGAGGGTTGGAAGCGACGCCATGAGGGCTCACAACATGGAAGAAGTGTGCAAAGTGGATGGAAGAGAAGTTCAGCCTCTCAGAGTGGAAATCAGGTGTTCTATTATCAGTGCGGTAGGATGGAGCATATGCGTGGTCAGTGTCCTCGACCTTCGTTTGAGTGACGTTCGTGCCGTAGATGGGACATGTGCAGAAGTTCTGCAGGAAACCTCAGCAGGTGGGAGAGTGTGATGGTGGAAGGCATGTACCAGATACGGGAAGGGGATCAGTTTCCCCGTATCAGGTTTGAAGTTGGAGCTCCATGGGTCGTATTGTCAGGGGCAGTGGACGTGGGACTCAAGGGAAAGATCTCTCACACCAGCAGGGTAGTGTAGCATAGGGTACTCAGGCAGGAGCCCAGGGTGGAGGGGCATGTCGGCTTCAGGCAGTTCAGTTTTCACCTGGTGATGGCGAAGATGGACCATCGACTATTCGAGGTACAATCCTTTTAGATTATACATTTTCTAGTGCGTTTTTTGAAACAGGTACCACACACTCTTTTGTTTCTGCTAAGTTTGTGGTAGTGCAGGGTTTACCTGTGGGGAGGGTTTGTGGAGTTATGTAAATTGACACCCCGCTAGGAGTGCGGGTTGAGGATATCAAGTTGTTTAAGGGATGTGCCTTGGAAGTTGGTGGGTATCATTTTTTGTGGGACATGTTAGCTCTTGAGATGTCAGGATTTGACCTAATCTTGGTAATGTATTGGTTTGTGTTGTATCGGGCGCACATAGATTGTTATCGTCACAGAGTATCATTCTGGTCACTTTAGGGTGACTCTTATGTCCACCATGGTGAATGGGATGTTCGAGCAGGGCATGCGGGGCCGTTTTGTCAACAGATGAGTGGACTCACGGCTCAAGTGGCATGTCTCATGCTTGATGATTATGAGGGAGGGGATAAATCTAATTTCCCTCCTATGGTGGATCGATTTCAGGACGTTTTTCCTGAGGATTTCTCTGGGTTACCCCCCAAGAGGGATGTTGAGTTCACAATCGAGTTACTTCTGGGAGTGGAGCCAGTTTCCATTCCTCCATACCGAATGGCACTGGAAGAAATCTAGGAACTAAAGGTTCAACTTGAGGAGTTGGAGCGTAAGGGGTTTATCTGTCCCAGTACATCTCATTGGGGATGTCCCTTTCTTTTTGCAAAGAAGGCCGATGGGTCGTTGAGGCTGTGTGTTGACTATCGAAAGTTGAACCAGATGATAGTGAAGAATCGGTACACTCTTCCTAGAATTGATGACCTGTTCGATCAGTTGAGGGGTGCATCAGTGTTTTCTAAGATTGATCTGAGGTCAGGTTATCACCAGATGAGGGTGAGGTCTTCTAACATACCGCGTATATCTTTCCGGAGTCGGTACGGGTTGTTTTAGTTTGTGGTAATGCCTTTTGGCTTGACCAATGCACCGACAGTGTTTATGGATTTGATGAACTAGATCTTTCGTCCCTATCTAGATCGGTTTGTGGTTGTCTTTGTTGATGATATATTAGTGTACTCGAAAACTCACGACGATCATTCCCAACATCTTGAAATCATCTTGGGTACGCTAAGAGAGCATCAGATATATTCCAAGATATCAAAGTGTCAATTCTAGACAGGTGAGGTGAATTTTTTGGGTCACATCATCTCAGAGGCAGGTGTGTTAGTGGATCTAAAGAAAGTGCAGGTAGTTGTATCTTGGAAGAAACCCAATAGTGTTTCAGATGTTCGGAGTTTTCTGGGTTTGGCCAGGTATTACGGAAGGTTCATTCAAGATTTCTCTCACTTGGCAGCACCACTCTCGAGCTTGAGCAAGAAAGGAATCAGGTTCAAGTGGTCCTAGGCCCATGAGAATGCCTTTCAAGAGTTGAATAAGCGGTTGACGACCACACCAATCATGATCTTACCTGAGCCAGGTAAGAAGTACAATGTGTTTTGTGATGCGTCCAGAATCGAACATGGGGCTGTGTTGATGCAGGATGAGTCGGTTGTGGCTTATTGGTCAAGGCAGTTGAGACCCCACGAGAGGAACTATCCCAATCATGATCTTGAGTTGAATACAATAGTGTATGCCTTGAAGTTCTGGAGGCACTATCTGTTGGGAGAACGGTTTACCGTGTTTACCGACTATAAGAGCCTAAAGTACATCTTCTCAAAGTGGTATTTGAATCTTCGGTAGTGAATATGGGTTGAATATCTCCAGTATTTTGAATTTCATTTGGTGTACACGCCAGGAAAGGGAAACCGTGTTGCTGATGCTCTGAGCAGGAAGGTTCCAAATCAAGCGGTTCAGGAGTCCAACACCGAGTGGAGAGTGATTTCTTAGTTTGCAGAGATGCTCTTGGAGGTGCAGGAGGAGAGTGGTCAGGTCGCTCTTGATTCCTTGACGATGAATTTGAAACTTTTGAGTTGAGTTAGAGAGGGTCATCTTGATGACCCGAAATTCTTGGCCATGAAGGAAAAGCTTAAAGGTGAGGATCTACCTTCTGGGTGGGCCGTCAGTGTGGAAGATGTTGTTCGTGTTCGTGATCATGTGGTTGTGCCAGAGTGTGTGCGGGAAGAGTTGATGCGTGAGTTCTCTGCATCAAAGTGGGAAGTACATCCTGGTTCGACCAAGATGTCCCGTGATCTCCGAAGGCAGTTTTGGTGGCCTGGGAT
Organism: Viscum album; assembly: GCA_963277665.1. Lineage (NCBI taxonomy): Eukaryota > Viridiplantae > Streptophyta > Magnoliopsida > Santalales > Viscaceae > Viscum > Viscum album. Next base: position 1,661,476,463 of record OY728143.1, on the reverse strand, counting down.
AAAGAAAGAAGTTGCAGGCTTTGTGGCACGGTGCCTTACCTGTCAGCAGGTGAAGGCCAAGCATCAACGCCCAGGTGGTTTGTTACATCCATTTCCCATTCTAGAATGGATTTGGAATGATGTAATTATGGATTTTGTCTTGGGTATTCCGAGGATGCCGCGGAAGAATAATGAAATCTGGGTGGTTGTGGATTGGTTAATGAAAGTGTATCACCTCTTACCAATTCAAGAGACCTTTACAGTAGACTAGTTGGGTGAGCTCTATGTTCGAGAAATAGTGCGGATGCATGGGGTTCTTTGGACCATAGTTTCGGACTGTGATTCGTGTTTTACATCGTGTTTCTGGCAAGGGTTACAGAAGGTTCTTCGTACGCAGGTGTTTTTGAGTACGACTTTCCACCCACAGACGGACGCGCAGTCGGAGCATACAATCCAAGTGTTAGAAGATATCTTAAGAGCTTGTGTCTTGAAACTTGTTGGTTCTTGGGAGAGGCACCTATCATTGGTTGAGTTCACCTACAACAATAGTTTTCAGGCTACGATTCAGATGGAACTGTTTGAGGCACTTTATGAGAGACCATGTAGATCTCCATTGTGTTGGCTAGAGGCCGGTGAATCAGAGTTACTGGGGCCAAGTCTCGTGTAGGAGACTTCAGAGAGAGTTAAGTTGATCTGGAAGCAAATGTATATGACTCAGAGTAGGCAGAAGTCATATTCATATTATAGGCATAGACCTTTTGAGTTTGGGGTGGGTGATAAAGTGTTAGTTCGGGTGTCGCCAAGGTTGGGTCACCGTCGGATCCGAAATCAGGGTAAGTTGGTGCCCAAGTATGTGGGAGCTTTTGAGATTGTGGAGAGGATCAGACCAGTGGCTTATCGATTGGCTCTTTCATAATGGTATGGTGGGATGCATAATGTGTTTCATGTGTCACAACTTCGACGGTATCACCCTAACCCATCTCACATGATTGATTTTGAGGACGTGGAGCTTGAGGCTGATGCATTCTTTTTGGAGCACCCAGTTCGTGTGGTGGATCATAGTGAAAAGGACTTGTGAGGAAAGGTTGTTCCATTAGTGTGAGTACTATGGCAGCATGGAAAAGTTCAGGAAGAAACTTGGGAGGAAGAATTAGATATGCGGGCTCAGTGGCCCAAACTCTTCTCTTCGGTGGATCAATAAGGCTTGGAAACTCAGCTCGAGGACAAGCCATTATAAGGTGGGAAGGTTTTAAGATATCAGTTTTTTGAAAGGTATGTTTTCATTATGTTTTGGTTGAATCCCTTGTTTCGGGCTTCAAGGGATGTCTTCTGAAAGTATGAGAGGCATTGGGGGTGTTTTGGGGGCTCGAGGCACGAATGAAGGGAAATATGGGTAAGACAAGGCTAGGCGCATGTCTTACGCACGACCTATGTAAACTGTGCGGCCTGCACAGGAAGACCATGTGACCCCTCCTCCTTTGGACAGTAGCATGCACACGGTTTGTCAAATTGTGCGGCCAAACTGTGCGACCTCTTAAAGTTGGAAAAAATTACAAGTTTTCCACTTCGGGCTTTTAAACCCCAAATTGGGATTTTCCTCTATTCATCCCCTATCAACCCAAGTGACGAACATGGCCGACCCAAACTTCCCAAGGGTGGTTCTCCTTCGATTCTTGTCCGTTTAGAGCATTGGTGGTTGTGGATCGAAGATCCAGGTAAGGCTAATCCCATCCTTGATTCTCTTTTTGGTTTAGGGTTTGTATATTCTCTCCCTCTTGTTCTGAAGCTCTAAAACCCTATCCTTTGGGCGAGTTTTAGGTTAAAGCTCCAAAGGTTGGTCGGATCGAGGTCTAAGGACTCGATTGAGAGTGCATTCAATCGCGGTTTCAAGGTAGGTGGTCTACAAGCTATATACCATGGTTATTTGGGTATTTGCGCATGTTCAGTTGTATTCTGGGTTCCCCTTGGTTATGTTCTGAATAACCTTGGAATATTTGGTAATAATGATGTTTAAAATGGCTAATGGGAACCCTCACGATCCTTGCGGGATGTGTTGGGATGGAATTGACCTAATTTAGGGCCATCCGGGGGATGTCCTGGCTTTTCCTGGGTTCAAGGATTGTTATTAAACAAGTGAACTTGTTGTAGTGAATTGTAGAGCCCTTGATAAACATGTTGGCATGAATGGTTGAATCATGGAAATGATAGACGGGTTAAATGAGTTAATTTGTAAACTGATTAAAGACCATAATGGATAGGTTATAGTTCTAGTGCTAAATGATTTGTGAGATAGGCATAACACATGGTAATTGGGTGAATGGTTACATGATGTGAAATGGTAAAGTGTTAATGGGTTAAGGCATAATGTGATTTCTTATGTGGTTTGTTGTGAATGGTTTGTCCACAGGACAATTATATGGTTGGGTGATGGTTACTTATATATATAAGCATGTGCACATGGCTTCGTAGAGTGGGGTATGACTTGAGGATCTACGCCCACGGGTTGAGCTAAGACTGGGGTTCTAAACTCCACCCTAAATTTATGGGTTAGGAAAGGGGACTGAGGGTCTATTCTCCTAACAGTTTCATCCACCCAGACTGAGGCTTCGAGGTGAGGATATGGTCTCTATGAAGTGGTTAGTCCTAGTGAGATAGGATAACGATGTGTTACCCTCTTGCATGTGATTGTTGGCCTTAGACCCATGTAACATAATGTATGTGATTAATCCATGGAAATGTGATGAGATGGTGAGTGATGATATTTGGTGTGTAATGAATGGTAATGAATGTGGAAACGACTTTGGCTCAAAAATTGGCTAATGGAACCTAAATTAATTAATTGGAAATTATCATTCATTTTACTTTTTAATGCACTACCTATTTATACTGGATATTTTGTAGACACCGTTGGTGGTGGCCTACTGAGTTGTACTCACACCTTGCTCGGGCCACCGTTGGGTACCCAAGAAGACTTCATTTTTACAGGTTAGGAGAAGGGAAAGGGTCCTTGCTAGATAGTTGCGTGGACATGGGTAACACTTGGTGGAGGATCCGAACTTGGTGTCAGGACCGTTTTGGGGATTGTGGTTGTTGTCCTTATTTTGGGTTTTTGTTCACTCTTCCACTTGTAGTATGACATGACATATTTATCATTGGAAACGGTTGTTATACATGTTCCTTGTTTATTAGTTATTATTTATGCTATTTGGTTTATTTCTGTTGTGTCTTACTCTGATAAAAAGGGGGTATAGTCTCCCCACTTGACCCAATAGACCCCGCTTCTAGTCGGAAGCCTTTGGTGTACGGGGAGGCGTGCTTAAGGTCATGTAACGACCCATCTCGGAGCACAGATTTAGTGGCTTTCAGGTCGGGGATGTTACAATGGATATTTTTTTGGATAATTTAATTTTAATTGCTATGTTTGTGTAATTTATAAATTTTCTCATAATTTCTTCATGTAAATTTTATTCCATTTACTAGATATTTAATTTCATACCATGGATGGTATATTAAGAAAACTCTGAAGTATTTACCATGGATAGAAATATTACCATTAGGTTTATTCATAATCATGTTGGGTTTTACCTTTATGAATGTTTCTAAAATGTAAATTTCAAAAAAAGTAGTTTATTTTTGAGAAAATAATAAAAACCCACCAGACTAAAGAGGATTTGGTATATTTGAGTCATGGTGATGAAATTTATTATGAAAAAAATAACACATAATATATTTCAATCCCATAGATATCCATTTAATGTCATAACCTCAAAACTACTTTCTTATTATATTAGAAAAAGAAATTTCATAATTTTTTTGTGGATTAAATATTATAGAGATTTAATCTAGGGTTAGCTAAAGCTTAAATGACCCTCATAAAAGAAATGAAATAATTTTATAATTAGCTTAAGAATTAATGTCAAAAAATAACCAAGATATTCCTAAGGATTGACCCCATACTACCACTGTACTTGTTTTGGAATTGGGATACATTTAATCTGGAAAAACTGAAAATAACTAGTTTGGTGGGAAAGCACAAAATTCTAGAATCATTGTTGGGGAATATCTTCAAATTGTGTATTTTCAATAAAATTGAGGTTGATAAATCTATAAGAAAATAAAAAATTATGAAAAATTATATTCTTAATCCTTTATCTATTTTTTTAATTCTTGGGGTTTCCTTTTATTCTCGATGTATTGTTTTTTGGTATAGGAATATGATCATATGATCTACTTCCTTATTTATTCTAGGAGTCAAAATACATTAGTGAGTGTCATATTTAACTCATAAATTGGATGAAAGATATGAAGGAGAAGAAAAAACACTCAAGGGAGAGAACATATGAAATGATCCCATACAAAACTAGGAAGTGGAAGACCCAACTATTAACTATAGATCCGGACAGAAGTTTTCACCTGAAGTAGGGTTAAATCAATTGTTTTCACCCATGGGGGAGAAAAATAAACATATACCTTAGTCTTTATAATATTTACATCTAAATAAACAACCACCACTAGCTAAATTTGTGTTGGTATATTTTTATTGCGAATATCACTCTCTTATATAGTTTTAATTATCACAAAAAGAATATTAAATTTATAAAATTTTAATTTATTGGGTTTTAGTGTTTTTATTTTAAAATATTTTTCATTAATGGTATCTAAAAAAACTATGGTCTCAAAAAAAGTGAGGAATATATTTTTAAATTACTCCATATACAGTGGACCATAGCTACCTGGTAGAACACATTAAATAGATGGTGGTATCTATATAGAACATTGGTTATATCTAGGTTCTAATGGCTAGCTGGTGAGACCCAACGACTATTAAATGTAATTTTGGCAGCCAAAAAATTTCCATTAGAGAGGTACCCTCATGCATTAATTAGACCCATAATGGCTATATTCGACACCTAACACTTTTAAAAATATATTAAGGAAATTATAGGCTATAATTACATCTCTAAGGGTGATTGGATACGAGAGTATACCTTGAATATCAATTATAGATCCAAATTGGTTCAAATTTATCTCTTACTTCTGATCACTTATAATTATCTCACATTCTCTCATTTCTTTATCTTTGTTACTTTCTAGAGATGTGTGAGTGTGCTTCAAAGGGATTATATAAATTAATTCTCTTCATTTTCTTTTCTCAAGTGATCACTACCATTGAGTGTGTGAGGGATAGGTTATCACTACATTTTAATATATGGACTAGGTGATCACTACCATTGTGTGTGAGAGGGATAAGTGATAACTACCTTTAAAGTGAAGGAGATTGGGTTTCTTGGTACCAATCACTAAAAACCATGGGTATTACTTCTTCTAATGGGATTACTTACTATAACCTCTAAAAATTAAGGGTTCATGTTTTCTAACTACAAATATTAAAAATAATGGTTTATTCCCAAACCTTTTAAGGATAATTGTGGTGGTGAGACAAATGGATCCCTTTTGGATTATTTTTAAATTCATTTATCAATTAATTATTTTTTATCTTTTAGATTCATATTTTCATAGCACATATATCTTAAAATTATTGTTTATCACTTTAATTATTTTAATTTTATAAAATTTATTTTTAATTTATAAAAAGTTTTAAAAAATAAATTCACCCCCTCTTTTCATCTTTACTTATACAAACAATGTTCCACAAGCACAACAACAATATATGCCAACCATTCCTTAAGTACAACTATCACCTCATTTTATTATTATAGAGTTTGAACCACCATGAATTCATGAGTTTGAATCTATACTTATCAAAACCCCTTAAATACAATATTTGTTAAATAAAACCATCTATATTACAACTCATTAAAATATAGAGAAATTTGGGGTCTTATCGAGTGAAGACACAAATTTTCACATTGCCAATTTCCTGGAGATTTGTGGGACATTCTATTATATAAGAGTGATCCAGTATACAATTAACCTTCACCTCTTCCAATTTTTATTAAGGAATAACATTATGGATTGGATCAAAGGAATATCATAACACTCTATTCTTAATTGGGAGGCTCTTTCTCAATCATTTTTGGTAAACTATTTTCCATTATTAAAGACCCTAATGTAAAAAAATGATATCCACAATTTCCATAACATGAGAGTGAATCCCTATATGTTTCATGGGAAAATTTTAATGAGATTTTGAGAAATTTCCACCACTAAGGACTCCAATTATAGATTCAATTTCAAACTTTATATAGATGATTCACTATAAGAACAAAATCGATAATGAGTTTAACAATTAGAGAAATTGTTATGAGGAATGATCCCAATGAATTTTTTGAATTATTGGAATATATTCCATCCAAAATATTCCAATAGAGCTCAGAATGAGGCACAAAAAATAGGGGCATGAATAATGTTTATATAATAAACATGATCACAACTCAGTTAGATTCCATGTCTAAGAAGATTAATGTGCTTCAACTCAGCAAAATCACAGATGTTAAGGTTATACATTATCCTACTTGTAGTGAATGTGGTTACAACCATTCCATGGGAGAGTGTCAAAAAAAGTTCTAAAACAACTATTAGTTAAGTGAGTTACTTTATACAAAATATAGTGATTAATGTGTTTCTATAATACCATAATCCATTATATAAATATAATTAAATTTCTAATTAGGATAGAAAATAATAGAAAAGTCACCAACTGAGGCTTAAAAGACATCCTAGGTATGGCCAAAAAACCTACAAGAATCCATACTTGTAGAAATAATAAGTCAATGAATACCAATAGTGTATATACTAATAACAAAAAGGGTGTAAAAACCCTCATCCAGTTTGGCCCCATTAATAGAAACAACAGTCTCCACAACAGTCACAATAAGAGACAAAGTCAATTATATAGAAGATTATGTATAAGTTTATTACCACTCCTAAAACTAGATTTTAGAATCAAGAAAAATACTATCAAAATACTTAATCTAAATATTAGATATCTTTTAAATTATCTCTCAATAAGATAACCCGATACAATGTCGGGTAACACTAAAAAAAAGTCCAAAGGGGATTATAAGGTAATGATCTTAAAGAGTGTAAAGAAATTTGAGAAACCTACCTCAGAAAAACAAAAGTTAGTAGATTATTAGAAAAAATATGGACTTATAAAACACGTGGAAGAAATATCTAATCCTAATTTTTTACGACCAGATAAAGGAAAAGCATAGGGGAAAGAGATAATTTAATAAAGTATGTAAGAAAAGGTAAAAACATTGTAACACTTTTTTTCTTTCTAGAGTGGATGAGGAAAATAAAGATGAACCAACCATTTGGTAAATCTATAGAGGTGTTCTAGAAGATCCATATTAATATCCATCTTACTGAGGCATTGGATAAAATTCCTATATATATGATGTCTATAAAATAAACATTTTCCAATAAAATAAATATGGAGGAATTGGGAAGCATTTCATTCCTTAATGAAGGCTCAGTGGTATTAAAACATTAAATTAATCCAAATATTCAAGACCCTAGGATTATTTCCATCTCTTGCACCATCTACACTTCTGAATCTCGAAGGAAAATATATTATTTGGGTGATAATATCAATATGATCCCATTTGGAGTGTTCATGAAATTCGGACTCGAAGAGTTAAATCCCACCCACATGTCACTTGAACTGGCTTATAGGCCCATCCTATATCCCACGGGGATATGAGAAAATGTTTTTGGTAATGATTGAAAAATCTATATTTCTAGCTGACTTCATCATCCTTAATATGGGGAAAGATGTTGAAGTACCCCTAACTTGCGGGGGACCATTCCTTGCCACAAGAAAGGTGCGGATTTGTGATCATCAAAGTGATCTTATATTTCATGTTAGAAACAAAAAGGTATCATAAAATATTCTAAATTATTCGGAATAAGTATATCATGTAGAATACTAGGACTACTGCACTCTATCCAAAATATAAAATCATTTGGTATTCATTAAATATTACATGGGCTACTCCCAATCTATTGAAGAGAATGAAAATAAATAATTAATGACCGATCTTGAATACAATGTGGCGTAATATGTTTTTATAGGGAAATAATTACTATAAGAGATAGGTTACCCCATATAACAACCTAGTATTAGAGTTTATATAAATTACATCATTTTTGAAAAATACTTAATACATTACAAAAACAGATTGCCAATGACCGTATTATTTTAGTGCCTTTAGAAACATGGAAACATAAAAACTAGTACATGTGTGAGCTACATTATCTCCCACCGGGTTCTATAATACTTTCACCCCTATTAGATATATCATAAATAAAATATATCTTCATAACTTGGGGAAGGAAACATAAAAATGGGGTGAACTCAGATTCTCATTTAGGATAAATAATATAGACATGAGAGCATAAACATGAGCATAAGGGCCTAAGAACATGATGATAACATTATAAGATCATACCCTTCATATCATAAACATGAATCATGGAATAAGGGTTATCAATTCATAAGGAATGAATCATAAGTAAATCAGGAGCATAAGACATGAAATCATAGCATAGGAATAAGACATGGAATTGTGCCATACACATAAAAATGTAATATCATTACCTATAAGTCAAGATGAATTTCTAGAACTTATCAAGGAACTTCATTGGAACTACACCTACTAGGAGGGACACAAACCCATATATAGTCATAATCATTTCTTTATAAGGGGTTGGGAATCCCCATCATCCCATAGTGGATCAAGTTTCCCAATTTTCACATAGTGGATCATGTTCCACCATATTCTATTTTCATGGTGACTAAACCTAGTGGGTGGAACACACAACCGTCCCCAGTCGTAGTCATTTCCTTGTAAGGGATCAGGTTTCCCCATCTTCCCATAGTGGATCAATCATGTTGACTTGATTACCATCATTATCTCATGAGATATAAATATATACCCAATTACTTAGAGGGAGATATTGGTCCCACCAATCACATAATAAAACTATTTATACATGTTCCATAAGAGTATAAAACTTTCATCATATGATGATCTATAAAAAGAGATAGGATCATTAACATCATATATTAACCCATGAAATGAAATGGGTGTCATAGAAATTTCACCACATCATAACCTATAGAAAATAGATAGGTTTCATAATCATTTCATCAAAGAATAACATGTGAAAAGAATCGGGTTTCAAAAGTATATAACCAAATGAAGTTAAATGAGTGTTATAAAAATCATGCCATTAAAACATTAACCATTGAAGAAATAATATAAATGTAATCACCTAATCATATCTCCAATAAATATTAAACGTTTATAAAGTATCAAATCCCAGATGGTAAAGGATTTTGAAAGTTTACTTAAAACATTTATTATGGAAAATATCCTTTCATAGAAATTACTTTCCATAAAACCATTTCAGAAAAAAATACATTTCTTATAAATAATTAATTATAATTTCATTTAAAACATATATCGAGAAAAATATCATTTCCCCTATTAAGTTTTTTAAAACATAAATTAATTTGAAAATATTTTTCTAGTAAAATATCTTTGAAAACATATAATGGAATCTTAAATATATTTTGAAAAATCTTTTCTCTGAAAACACAATTAAAACTCAAAATGAAATATTGAAAAAATTTTGAAAAAATTTTTCTTTGAAAATAACTTTAGAACTTAAAAATAAACCTTGAAAACATTTTGAAAATAGTTTTACTTGAAAATTTATAAAAGTATCCTGAAAACATTTTGAAAACCATTTTTTATGAAAATTTTTAAAAGATGATTAAAAATAGTTGAAACACTTTTTAAACATCATTTTTTTGAAGACTCTTTTTCATTGAAAAAAATTTTAAAATAAAAAAAATTCCCTAATATTTGGAAAAAAGTTCTTTTACAAAAAATAACATTTTACATTTACCATAGAATAATCATAGAAAATATGGTCAGGAAAGTAGATTAGTTTTTATATATCAATCATTCCATTTTCACCTTAAATGTTTAGAAAATTGCCTTGATTGGAAAATGAAAATAAGAGTCCATTTAAAATGTTTTTTAAAAAGTTAATATGTGTGTAAAAGATTAATTTAAATATCATATGTTAATAGTAAAAAAAAATTGAAAACATTTTTAGAAAAAACGGTTTTGAAAGAACCAAGATTTCTGATAGAAAGGAGAAATAATGTTTGATTTTCATAAAAATATTTTCTAAATTATCTTAAGTAAAAAAGAGTGAAAAATTTAACCATTACTTTTATATAACATTAATAACTATAGGGTAATAAAATTAATTGGATTTATTGATATATGGATCATAATATTTTATTAATTTAAGCATAATCTTAAATAATCTCAATAAATGATGAGATTGTAGCAATAAACCTCTACTAATTCGGTAACATTAAATCATAATGAAAAGTAAAGAATAAAATTAAATAAAGATTAAAATATAATTAAAATAAAGAGATTCATAATATAACATTTCAAAGGTAGTATATACACCTCATAGAAAAATATAGGTGCATAACATGTCATGTATCTCATAGAAGGAAAATTGAGACAAAAATACTTTACCGATTTTGTAACTTTTGAAACACAAACCTCATGAAACAAATATCATCAAATAGATATGTGAATAACACCAATTTTAAGTATTAGAATCATAAAATACATACATGGGTGGTATAATCATAAAAAAAAGAAATGAGTGGTGAATAAGATATGATTCTCGCTGAGATAAAAAGTGAGATGAAATTCCCTTACCTTATGTCTTGAATCTCTTTGTACTTATAAAAACATCCTTATGTATTGAATCTATTCATACTCATACAAAAATCATTTTATATTGAATCTATTCATACTAAGAATACCTCCATAATTGTTTAATTTCTTTATACGTGTTCAAACCTACTTATGTCTTGACTCTTTTCATACTTGTACAAACCTCCTTTTCTTTGGGTAACTCCTAGTTTGCACCAAAGAGATTACTTTGTTGGATTTATGACCAAAGAGAGGATTCAAGGAGAAAGGGAGGTATGTTTAGATGTGAAATGGTTAGATCATGGAAAAACTTATGTGTCTTGAGAGGTGTGAATAAAGGGGGGGGGGGAGGGAGGTGGCGTCATTTTATAAGGAGGGAGGGGACATAATTAAATTTTTTTAAAACAAGTTAGGTATATCAGCGTGTTTAACTAAAGTGATCATTGAAAAAAAACCATAATAAATTATGGATGGTTTATAGACAAAATATTTCCATCAAATTGTTTTTTTACAAGTGTATAGTTCATTTTTTCTATAATATTAAGGTTTAGTCCCTTGTTAAGCTCAAATTTACCCTAACCGCCATAATTAATTCTAATTTCATTCACTAAAAATTTTGTTCAAAAATTAAGTTGATATTATTAGACTCTAAATATTATATTATTTATAATAATGAATGTATATTTTTTAAATTCAGGTAACAGAAGAGGAAAAAATAATTTTAATGCTAATCCTACTGACGTGGTGAGAAAGTGTGTTTTTAAAGTGAGAATGTTCAAATGCTCATTGAGATATTATATCTAAATTTAATATAATAAATGATTATAATGACCTAATTTGGATTAGTATATGTATAATTTAAATACGATGTATTTAAAACCAAAATAAAATTCAATTTAATTATATAATTAAATTAGATGAAAAAACTGTTTTGAATTAAAATTCACTATTTTTAACTATTCATCCAAAAATGAAGTTTCTCAAAAAACTAAAACAATATTCAACCTAAGCTAATTTTTACATTATTAATTAAAAAATTATTTTTTTTATAAAATTTAATTTCTAAATTTGTCTAAAATTATTATTTTTAATTTTCATAGAAGGACATAAAAAGCAGTTCTTTTAAGAAAATACTATTTTCAAAAATATAATGAATTTACTAAAAATTATATGTATTATCATCAATTTTGTTTATTTATATAATAAACTTATAAATATTATTTAAAAATTTGTTATTAATATTAATAGTACTATGTTTAACTTCTAATTTATAACTATCTCATTTAAATAATTATAGTAATAAAATTATGTTTCATAGAAACTCATTGTTTCGTGTAACGCAGGCCAAGTAAATGTTGAATTTAACAAAAGATTAAATTGGTGTAAAATATAATGAAATTTGGAATTACTGTAGCTTTCAATGACCGAAATTAAAGAAAATTAATTTATTTGAAAAAAATGTTCACAAAAACCTGGGGTGATACTTTCTACCTCACATAAAATAAAATTTCACTCGATGCTCTTTTGGGTTATTAATGGTTTAATACTTGAAAGTTACTTTTATAGAAATCCACATCATAAAAATGAATACTAAAAATTTCTTTAAAAATGGAATTTTTGAAACATTATTGTTACCCAAAGTAAGTTATAACTAGTTTTCCAATTGGGATAACATTGATGGCAAGTGAAAATTTGGAGTTGGAGAAGAAGAGTAATTAATTATAGGGAGTGATTGAGGTCATAAATCACTAAAAAAGTGAATGATCAATGTAAATTTGATGGAATCAAATACATAAATCTGTGATTATTTAAAAGAACATTGGTTCCACAAAAATATAGGTATTAAGACAACATTTTATTTCAAGATAATTTTCCTAAAGTTGAAAAATTTTCATGAAAGGATATACTTGAATAATTTAAAGAAAACCTCACCCTTTATTATTACTTGATAAATTTTTGCATAAACTCTTTCTATAAAAAGGAAGGTGAAATTTTCATTCCTAAAGTACTAACAGATCATGAAATCCGTGATAAGACATACCATCTATCATCAGGTTACATCAACAAAAAGTTATTGGAATATGCTATCCAATATGAAAAAATCCTCATATGGTGAGATCATAATGAACCTAACAAACTTCATTTGAATTTTTACTGAAACTTTCCATAAATGGTTAACCTTATAACCTTTCTGAAAGGTAAAAATAAAAAGCTATAGATGAAGGTCACCAAATTTCTCAAAATCAACTCAACATTGATTCCCCCATATATCATATAGTATATCTTATCTGTCACATACCAAACATGTGAATACATTCATAAATTATTCTCTCTAAACACAGTAATGATGAATTACTATAAATCCTTATTGAAAACAAGCATGTTTCCTTATTGAAAATATTATTTGATAAATTACATAAATCTAAGAAGTTTTAAACTTCATCCCTGATAACACAAACTACTTTGTCGAAAAATACTTTATCCATTCTGAGGTAATCATTACTGTCCAATTTACTTATTCATATCAAATATATCTTTATCCAAACATCATTAATCAACATTAAAAATAAAATAAGGGTTACCTTCCCTAAATCAAAATACCACCTTTCCAAGAAATTTCTTTTCTATCACCCCATCACTATTCAAAATATCCTTTCAAATCCTAAATTTAAAACTTATACTGAAAATACTTATATATTTCATGATTTTTATAATATACTATTTTAATTCCATAACATATACACTTCAACCATCCAACTTTATCCTCAAACCATTACTCATGCTTCATCAACTTATTCCTTAATACCAATTTCCTAGAATATGAAATACAAATCCTGTCTTAACATTTATTAAACACAATTTAATCATTCTTATCAACAATAATATTATAAAAACACATAAATTTTATATTTCATTCACGATGTCTTCATCATAGGTAGAAAAATCATTACTTTTATTACCTTGTTGACTCTATTCAGGATCCTTCCATATAGAAAATTGATTTTCATGATGACTATAATTTACTCATTTAAAGTTTTCATCAATTGATACTACCTTAGAGAGGGTAACATTCTAATATATTGTGTTAATTGAATTTTTCATTTTCCTTTGGAGTTACATGATTTATAACCTTGTTTTTTAGGGTTAAAACATCATCTTGTTCCTATGAGACATTCACTTTGGTGTTTCTTCCCACATTCTTAACATGTAGAAAACTGAATTTTCTTTCCTTGATGGTCTTCTTTACCAAAAATTTTAGTGATCTGTTTCCTTCCCTTCTTTGGTACGTATGAGATTTTGTTATGGCACACATTGTTATTTATGTTCCATGAAAACCAATCAGGCATGATTACAATATCCTTTACTCCAATGATCATCCCATTTTACTTATCATCAACCTGTTTTCTGTCACATTAATTGTTAATATCATTTCTACTAGTTACCACATTTAACTTAAACAAAAAAGAATAGAGTAAGAAACCATCGTCAAATTAATGAACCATATAATCATAAAAAACCACTTATAGGATTTTCAAATTATGAAACCTTATTTAATCAATGTCACATTATTTTTATCCTAGGTTATGCATAAAAAGCCTATTTTTAAATCCTTAATGATGGTTTGGGAAGATTTTGTCAATTTCCAAAGCATATCCCACAAGAGTGTCAAACCAAGTGCGTAGTAAGGCCCGTTTTTGTGTAACAGGTTATGCTCAAGTTAGGACAGAAACTCCTTGTTATAGTTTTTACCCTTAGTACATCTATTCTAGAACCACATCCACTTATAGTATCTAGAATTATATTTATTTCTATGAAACTACCTACTCTATACTTTACCAAAATTATAGGTCATTTTCATATAATTTTCTTTATCCTAGACACATCATTAGAGTTCTCAATATTGTTTTATAATCCTAGATTCCAAAGGTTGACTAAAAAATTGCTATGATACCAAATATAACAACCCAGTCTTAACATACATATAAATTAAATATTTTTTTTTCAGAATACATAAAACATTACACAAAAATATTCCTAAAGATGGTATTAGTTTATTGCCTTTGGAAACATGGAAATATAAAAACTGGTACATGATTGAGCTAAATTATCTTCCAATAGGTTCTCCAAGACTATTTCTCCTCTTAGAAATATCATACACAAAATATATCTTCATAACCTCGGGAAGGAAATATAAAAACATGGTGAGCTCAGATTCTTAGTAAGGGTAAACCAGGGATATTTATAAACATAAACATGAACATATGGGTATGAGATTATATTATAATATTATAAGATATTTCCAAGTATATCATAAATAGGAACCATGGAATAAATGGTATCAGTTCATAAGGAATGAATCATAATAAAATCAAGAGCATAATCCAAGAGAACATAACATAGGAACAAGTCATAGAATTGTGGTATACACATAAACATATAATATCATTCCCTATAAGTCCTGATGAATTGCTTGAACTTATCAGGGCACTTCATGGGGACTACACATACTGGAAGTGACACACCACCATCCCTAGTTACAACCCTTTCCTTTTAAAGGATTGGGTTTTCTGATATTTCTATAGCAGATCAAGTTTTCTCATCTTCCCATAGTCGATCAGGTTTACCTATATTCTATATTCATGTTGACTACACCTATTGGGAAGGAAAAACCATCACCCCCATTTTTAGTCCATTCCTTGTAATGGATCAGGTTTCCCCATCTTCCCATAGTGGATCAAGCCTATCAAATCGATTCCCATAATTATCTCATGAAATATAAATCTTTACCCAATGCATTGGAGGGAGATATAGGTCCCACCTATCACATGATAAAACCATTCATACATGTGCCATAATATAATAAAAAATTCATCATATCATGACCCATAAAAAGATATGTGTTTCATAAATATCATATCATAACCCATGAAATGAAATTAGTATCACAAAAATTTCATCACATCATAACCTATAGAAAATATATAGGTTTCATAATCATTTCATCAAAACATAACATGTGAAAACAAGTGGGTTTCAGAATCATATAACTTATAGAATAGAAATATGTTTCATATACATAATTACATTAAAACATAAACAATTAAATAAAGAATATGAATTCTATTCTTGGATCATATCCCCAATAAATCTTAAACTATAAAAAATTATGACATCCTAAATGGAGAAGTATTTTGAAATATCACTTGAAACATTTATTAAGTAAAATATCCTTTATTTGAAAATACTTTTAATAAAACAATTTCAAAACTCCTCTCCATATAAAGAAATATTTATAATTTCTTTTAAAACATATCTTGTGGAATATATTGTTTTTATTTGAAAAATTATTTTTATAACATATATTATTTTTAAATCCTTTTTCTTTTAAAATATATTTGAAAACTTATAAATTAAACTTGGAAATATATCGAAAACACTTTTCTTTGAAAACACCTTGAAAACTCAGAATAAAATAATCAAAACATTTTAAAAAAAATATTATTTGAAAATACATTGAAAACGTAAAAATAAGGCTTGATATCATTTTGAAAAAAATATACTAGAAAAATTATAAAATATTCTTGAAATTTTTTGAAAACCATTTTACTTGAGAAATTATAAAAGAAGATTGAAAACAATTGAATCTCTTTTAAACATATTTATTTAAAGGACATTTTTATTGATTTTTTTAGAATAATAAAAACCTACCTAATATTAGGAAAAAAATTTTATTTAAAAAATCCTTTTAAACTTACAAAGGATGCATCATAGAAATGACGGCCATGATAGTGGGTGAGTCAATACATGCTGAATAGTCTTTTTGTAGCTTACAAGTTTAGAAAAGTGACTTGATTGGAAAATAAAAAAAAGATTACTTTTAGAACTATTTTTAAAAATTTAATACATGGGAAAAAATTTCCTTTAAGAATCATAGGATAATAGTAAATTATTATTTATTTTTTTTTAGAAATATTGATTTTTAAAAAACACATATTTCCAACTTAAAGGAGAAATAAAGTCAGATTTTCATAAAAACATTTTCTTAATTATCTTAAGTACCAAATAATAAAAAAATGGCACAGTTACTTGGATATAACCTTAATAACCATAGGGTAAGAAAATATATGATATTTATTGGGAGATGGATCATAATATTTCACTAATGGAATCATAATCTTAAAAAATCTCAATAAATAATGATATTATTGTAATAAACCGTTTCCACTTAGGTCACTTTGAATCATAAAAAAATAAGAAGTATAAAATTACATGAATATTAAAATATCATGAAAATAAGAAGATTAAAAATATAACATTTCAAAGTTATTATATACAACTCATATAAAAATATAGTTGTATAACATGGAATGTGTCTCAAAGAAGGAAAATTGAGACAAAAATACTTTACCGATTTGGTATCTTTTGAAACATAACCCCCATGAAATAAATATCATCAAATGTATATGTGAATATTAATAAATTTAAGTAAAATAATAATATAATACATCCATTTGAATTATAAAAACCACAAAATAAGTGAGTGGTGAATAAGAAACGTATCTCATAGAAATAAAAAGTTATATGAAATTCCCTTACATTATTTCATGACTCTATTTATACTCATAAAAACCAAATTATGTATTGACTATCTTCATACTAATAAAAACATACTTATTTATTGAATCTATTCATACTCATTCAAACCTCATTATGTATTTACTTTCTTTGTACACATTGAAACCTCTATATGTATTGACTCTCATCATACTCATACAAACCTCTTCTTCTTGGGTAACTGCTTTTGGTTTTCACCAAAGGGTGTCTTCAAGGAATATTAGGATGGATGTTTTTAAGTGAATATTTTAAATATTGGTTGAATTTAAGTTTCGTGAGAGGTGTGATGAAGGGGGTGGGGGAGTTGTAGGCCTTTTATAAGGAAGGGAGGGTATACACTTGGAATTTTTGAGAAGAAGTTAGGTGTACCCATGTTTTTACATAAAAAATCCATAAAAAACATACTAAATAAGGGAAGGTTTATTACCTAAATGTTTATAGATAATGGTTTTTGGATAATTAGATAGGTAATTTTTCCCTTATGTTTAAGGTTTAGTCCCTTGTTAAGATTAATTGTACCTAATCATTGTAATTAATATTAATCACTTTGACAAATATTGTAACGAACCAAATTTTTTTTTAATGAAAATTCCTATTAATATAATTAGATAAATTATTATGTAAAATGGTTATATAAAACATATTAACTTACTTAGTTTTATGTTTTTTGATTTTAAAATACCATTAAGAATTGTTACCGTTGCTAATATAGCCGTTGGATAGTGATCACATGATTAATATAAATATAAAGCTCTAATAAATCCAATTTAATTAGACAAAGGAAGTGATGGTCTCATCCAACAGAATTTATCCATATAAATCCGATTTTTCAGAGCTTGGAAAATAGGTATCATCACTGGGCTTCGCTCTTGACCAAGCCCAAGATGAGCTTTAACATATTAATCTTGAACGGAATCGCCTACAGGAGAAGTGGAAGTTAATATAGATTACCACCTGAGTGATGTTATCCGAGCCACCCCAAGAGTCTTTCACCATCTCACAACTTACCCTTAGGTCATATGTAGGTGTTATAAGGGGTTATGCTACATGACCCTATAATTTTGATAATTTTCATTATTTTTGTATAAAGAATATACATTCATTTTATTATTGTTACTTTGTAAATAGTTTTTAAAGCACAAATACTATTTTTTATGATTATTTAAATTCAATTATGAAATATATTTTGATGAGTTAATGGATTTTTGAAATAGATAATATTTTAATGAAATATTACTTTTACTAAATTACTTTTTATTAAATATAAATGATCGTATAATTTTTTATGAATAAAATTGTATTTTTTATTAAGGTTTGAAAACTGTTTTTGTCAAAACCCTTGAATCTTCAATAAATGTTAATTTTGATTTGAAAATTGAAAATTCAAATATTTATAAAATTATTTAGATTAAATAATTTATATTTTTGGAGTCAGGACATCGAAATTATCCAATGGGTATTTTTTCATAATTTTTTGAGACAATCAAATATTTGGGTAAAAATTAAATACTGTTTAAATATATAATGTGTTTTATAAAATCATAATGAACCAATATTGATGTAATAAAATAATATAAAAGTGACATTAATCAAACATATGTTGTATATTTAAAACAATTTGATTTTGGATTTGTTTGATTTATTTTACAATGCCTTAGTAGACCCTCCAAGACTTATAAAATATTTTAACTTTTTAAAATGATTTCCTTGCTAGTGTGAATCACCTACACCTAATAAAGCCTAATATTTTAATAATTTCTGCCATTGGCCATGTAAAATAATGGCTTCTACTCCACTTTGAAAAATCCATGGGCATAAACCATGGGATGGCTTGTAGTTTTGATTAGTTTAATGTGTAGTGTCCAAAACCTAAATAATAAATAATTGCCTACCTTTTCCTATATAAACCCACTTAATCTCTCATTCCCCTCACTAAAAACCTTCAGAACTCAACCAAACCTTTCCCTCCTCTATATATAATCCTCCCAAGGCACCCCAATCTCCCTATAAGCCTCTCTAATGCCTCTCCCAAGCCATTAGGATCACACTTTGAAGTAAGGGATCCTCACTTTCCTTCCTTCATTATTTATGTCAAAGTTTCATTATATTGTTAAGACCTGTTATTTTAAATTATAAATTATGGGGTTTGATTTCTAACCTCCCATATAGTTTCATCCTTATGTTTGAATGATTATAAACCCCTTTCTCTCTCATTAATTCCTCCCATGTACACCCATTACCATGCCGAAATTCCGTAAGGTATTTATCTCTCCTCATTTACATTCAAGAAATTATTTTATATTATGCATTAAAATTACATTACATATTTTGGGATATTGTATTCCATGACCCATTACTGTCCCTTTCATTTATAAATTATGTAATATCCATTTATGTCTCATTAACCCATTTTATGATTTCTATTTGACGTCGTTATACTACCGAAGTTACACCCAAATTTCCCATGGCAAAATCATCGTGTTAGTGAATACCATACCCATTTCTCTATAAAGTGTATTCACATTTATGAACATATACTTGTTAATTGAGGACTTAAATTTATGTATTCCACATCTCTTAGTCATGGAATAAATTATTATGTTTAATGACTCCATGTTGTAAGATCCATGTGGCACACTTTTGCATGAAATGAAATGTTTATAAAGGGTTCTCCATGATAGAGCTCTTTTGTATTGGGTAAAGAATAGTATCATGATAAGTCATGTGAAATGACGGTTTAATTATGAAAATTAAATTTAAATGAGGGTTTACTCATGATAATTCATGTGTAATGAGGGTTTACTCTTGCTTTTTGTGCAATGAGCCTTGGATCAAGCTAATATCATGTTAAATGTTATTGCCACATTTCCATGTTATGATAATCATGATATATCAGGAATTTAGGTTCATGATTCTATTGTTATCCATTGATATTCATATTAATTAACATGTACTATAATCTTCATTTTATGCCTTGTTTACTCCCTTACTGGGCTTTATATCTCATCATTTTCATACGCATGTCCTCAGGTTATCCCATATAATTCTAAGTATGAAGGAATGCTGTGGTCACGTAAAATAAGTTTTCAATAAAGAAGTTGTGTTTTATGTTTTATTTTGTTATGTAATGTTTCTAATTTTCCCAAGAAACTATACCTCTTGATCCTCAAAGTTATATTAAGTGCGTGTTTATGTTATAAATCATGTTTAAGTGTGTAATAAAGAGTATGGTTGTTATAGCTGGTATCAAAGGATAGGTTTTATTATTTTTGGGATTAGGATTAGAAAACAATTGTGAAAGACTTAGGGATAATGATAAGTAAAATAAAAAAATACCTAAATTTTGGTGAGTATAGAGTAAGTGGTTTATCAAGAAAATACATCCCTGTCTGGATACGAACAAGTTGAGGTGGCTCTGGCATAGATGTACCAAGGGGTAAAACCCGAAAACACCATTTTGAGCTAGACTCGAATGGGAACTGGTGAAAAACAAAAATACATGATTAAATCTTAGTTGTGACACTCTTGGGGGATATGCTTTGGAAAATTCATAATATTATTATGAACCATTATTAAGGGAATAAAAAATGCCCCTAAGAATATATGTTGGGAAGTAGATCATGGATAAAATAGATTAAAGCCTATAAATTCATAAGTTAAGGAAATAAATGTAATTTATAAGTTATCTCTTTTTTCATTGGATTAACCTTTATGTGTTACCCCTTACTTTCCTTTTATTCTAGACAATGGCCAGTAATAGGAGGAAACATGCTAACAACCGATGTAAAGATCAATGTGATGACTGTTCTAATGATATGCCCAATCCAATGGGAGAAGGAATCACAAACTTTTTCATGATAATATCTTATTTAACTCATGTTTTGAATTTAAACAAGTGTTAATAGGAACATTAACCCCACCCCCAAGAAAGAACATGCCAAAATTGAGAGATTTAAGAGGCAAAGGCCTCATACTTTCAACGGATCATCTGATCCCTCAATCGCCGAACAATGAATAAACTCCATAGAATAGATATTCTCCATCCTTCAATGTTCATAAGATGAGAAGGTTATTTTGTATTCTTACTGTATAGAGGGTGAAGCTGATCAATGGTAGACATTGATAAAAAATACAACGCCTGATGAAGAGTTCGAGGCATTGGAATGGAAGGATTTCTGGAAAATATATTTCGATAAATATTTTCCTCGCACCCTCCAACTTATGATGGAAAGGGAATTTCTTTACCTAGAGAAAAAAGATGACGAACATATCAGATCGTATGATTAAAACTTCACAAGTATTTAATGACACACCTCCGGATTTGTCATTACCCCTGAATGCAAGGTTTACCGCTTCTTTGGTGGGCTAAACCCTAGCCTACAGAAATCCCTGGTGATCTGTGGCGTCGATAGCTATGAGTAAATTTTTCGATGTGCCCCCAAAGTAGAAATGGAGATCAGTTAATCTTAGGAGTATAATGGGGATAAGAAGTGGAAAGTGGAATTTAATTTCGGTGGTTCGATAGATAATTCCAACAACGCTAAGAAATTCCTGTACCCCACTTGCCAAAGGTGCGGAAAGAAGCACCCTAGAAATTACAAGAAGGGGACGAGGAAATGATTTAGGCGTGGAAGAGAAGGGCACCTAGCCATTAAATGCCAAAAATAAAAAACAATTTCTACGATAGAGGAGAGTAATGCTTCGTTCAAACCTCAACACATTGTTCATTGCTTCAACTAAAAATAACATGAGCACTTTTCAAATTAGTTCTGTAAGACAAGGGTTTTAATAGGCAACCAACAATCTCAAAGGCTGCATGTGCAAGCTTTTTCCATCACAACCACCTAAGTGAACCTTGAAAAAAAGTGGTGATAGGTACACTAGTTATTAATTCAAGAATAGTGAAATAACATTTTTTTTCTAGTTATACACATTCTTTTATATCCCAAAATTTTAGTAAACTAATCCCAACACCACCACAAATTATGGTAGTAGAGATGTCGATGAGAATGGAAAATGGGGAATAATTATAACCTATGAATATAACTACTCCCCTATCACAATTTATGGATTGAAATTCTCAAAAAACCTCATCATAGTCCCTCTAGTGGAATTTGTTTCAATTATTGGAATGGATTGGATTTCCCTATATAGATCCAACATAAATTTACATGAGATAGAATTCACTCTCCATATGGAGAATCAACCCCTGATCCTATAAAAGTGCAAGGATAAGGATGAATCTTCTTTAGGACCATAATCTCAAGAGTGGATATTACTACACTATGAACATGTGTATCTTGCTCAGATGATTGAGTTTAAGGAAGAAACCATCCTTGAATACACACTTATTGTGAGGGAATTTCCTAATGTGTTCCCAAGAAATTTCCTAGTCTTGTTCCTAGAAGAGATGTTGAATTATTGATTGATCTTATACCCAGGTATTTTCCAATATCCAAGAATCTATATATAATGGCTATTGTAGAGAATTAGGAGATAAAGAAACAAATACAAGAGAATTTAGATAATGGATTTATATGAACAAGTGCTTCACCATGTGGTGTACCAGTCCTCTTTATCAAGAATAAGGATGGGTCAGTGCAACTTTGCATTGATTTTCGTGAGGTCAAAAAAATCACGATAAAGAAAAAGTATCCTATACCACAAATTAATGACTTGTTTGATCAACTAAGTGGACCAAAATACTTCTCCAAGGTGGATCTGTGGTTGGGATATTACCATGTAAGGGTAAAGAAGGAGGATATCACCAAGAATACTTTTCATACAAGGTATGAGCACTACGAATTCATAGTGATGCCTTCCAGACTCACTAATTCTCCATCAATCTTCATGGACTTGATGGATAGAGTATTTAGAGATTACCTAGACAAATTTTTGGAAGTATTTATAGATGATTGTATAATATACTCCAAAACCAAGGAGGGGCTTGAGAAGAATCTAAGTACTGTACTAAAGACCTTCCAAAAGGAGAAGCTCGATGAAAAGTACAACAAGTGTGAGTTTTGGTTGAAAGAGGTATCATTATTGGGTCATATCATCACAAGAAATGGGATATCTGTGGATCCCTCTAAGAAGGATACAATTGAGGGATGGCCAAGGCCAACATCAGTGAAGAATATCCGTAGCTTCTTGGGTTTAGCTGGATATTATTGCCTACTTGTGAGAAATTTCTCATGATTTTCAAACCCTCTCACCAAGATAACTGAGAAGGGAGTCCTGTTTTCTTAGAGATATTAATGAAAAGATATATTTAAGGTGTTGAAAAAGAGGCTTATCACTACACTTGTGCTTACACTACCCACAAGTGCAAAACGTTTTGTGGTATTTAGTGATGATTAGATGAAGGACATGGGATATGTGTTGATGAAAAATAACGAAGTCATTTTATATGCTTCAAGGAAATTGAAAGTTCATGAGAGAAACTATCCAAAACATGATCTGGAGTTGGCTACAGTAATCTCCACACTAAAAAGATGGAAACATTAACTCTTTGGGGAGAATTGTGAAATATACATGGATCAAAAAAGCCTCAAGTATATATTCACATAGAAAGAGATGAATATATTCCAATGACGATGGTTAGATCCGATTAAAGACAATGACTACTCAATCCATTACCACCCTGGGAAGGTAAAAAGGGGTGAAGATGTTCTAAGTAGAAAGGACCCATCAATTCTATCATTGATGAAAATTAAAATGGATCCAATATTCTTAGATTTGATGAATATGGACATGGGAATTATAAAGAAGGTAGAATCATCAATCCTTTCATAAATTATTTCTCAAAATTATCTTTTGGAAATGTTAAAGGATACTCAAAATGATTATGTGGGAATTCAGAAGAAGGTGGAAAATATCGAAAAAGGGGAATCCTTAGAGTTCAATGTTAATGAATAAAGAATTATGAGACTTGGGTGAAGACAATTCAATCCATCAAATCTAGAGTTAAATAAAGAACCTTTTGATGATTCACATATTTTGAACTTATACATTCACCCAGGAAACACAAATATCTATCAACATATCTGAGAGCATTATTGGTGGGATAACATGAAGAAGTAGATCACTGAGTATACATAAATGTTCCTAGTATTTCAGCAAGTGAAGTCCAAGAGGAAGAAGTCCAATGGGATGATGCCACCATTATCCATACCAGCATGGAAATTAGAGAACATCACCATGGGATTGGTCACTGGACTTATGAAGAAATACAAAGAAAACAATTCTTTTTGGGTTGTTGTGGATCATCTTACAAAGACGAAACACTTCATTACAATTTGGGAGGATTTATCATTGGGTCAACTGGAAAAGATATACATAAGAGAAGTGGTAAGGCTGCATGGAGTACCACTATATATTGTATCTGATAGAGATCCAAGATTAACCTATATGTTTTGGAAGAGTCTCCAACATGATCTGAATACTGAGCCAAACATCAGTACGTTTTGTCATTCTCAAACCGATGGAAAATCTTAGCAGAAAATCCAAACACTTGAGCATATTCTGGGAGCATGCCCAAAAGAATTCAATGGAGGATGAGATAAACATATTCCTCTAGTTGAGTTTTCTTACAACAACATTTTACACTCAAGAATCCAAATGGATCCTTATAAAGCCCTTTATGGTAATAGGTGTATAACACTAGCATGTTGGGATGAGGTTGGGGAGTGAAAACTCCTAGGTCTAGATTTGGTCAAAGAAATGGTTTAGAAGGTTAAGACCATCTAGTAGCACATTAAAGCTGCTTAGATTCAACAAAAGATCTATGCGAATAATCCTCGAAGAGAACTATACTTTAATGTTAGAGACATGTAATTTATCTAAATATCACCATGGAAGAGAGTTATGAGATTTGGGAATAAGGGAAAGATTATTCCAAGGTACATCAACCCTTTTGATATCTTTGATCGCATTGGAGTAGTGACCTATCGACTAGAACTTACACTGAACCTATCTAAAGTACATGATGTATTCCATATATCACTACTGAGGAAGTGAATACCTGACCCATCACATGTAATCAATATAGAGGTGGTACCATTAGAGAGTGACCTCTCCTATGAAGAGAATCCGGTAAAGATCTTATATCATAGGGAAAAAGTTCAATGAAATATGACAATGCCCCTCGTCAAGGTGTTATGGAGAAACCAAAAGTTTGAAGAGTCCATGTGGGAATTAGAGGAAGTGATGAGATGGAGTTACCCACATCTATTTTAGTGTGGGAGAAGGAAATTTCGAGGGAAACATTTCTTAAGGGGGGAATATTTTAACGACCCAAACATTTATCAATGAAAATTCTTCTTGATATAATTAAATTTATTATTATGTAAAATGGTAATATAAAACATATGCACTTCCTTGTTTTTTTTGTTTTTGTATTTTTAAATACTGGTAAGAATTATTACCATTTATAATATAGTTTTTGAACAATGATTACATGATTAGTATAAATATAGGGATTTAACAAATCCAATTTACTTAGACAAAGGAATCGATGACCTCATCTAGTAGAATTTTTCCATACGAATCCCATTTTTTAAGAGCTCTAAAAGCAGGTAGCATCATCAGGATTCTCTCTTGACCAATTCCATGCTAATATTCAACACATTAAGCTTTAATGAAACTACCTACATGATAAGTGGATGTCAATAGAGATTACCACTCAAGCGATGTTATCTGAGCTACCCTAAGAGTCTATCACCACTGCACACCTTACCCTTAGGTATTATAATGATGTTATAAGGGGTTATATAACAAGACCATATCAATGGGATCATGTGCATTATTTTTTTAAATATTATATATTCATTTTGTTATTGTTACTTTGAAAACAGTTTTAAAGCACAAATAGTATTTTTTAGTGAATATTCCAATTAAATTGAGAAATGTATTTTGATGAATTAATGGATTTTAAATTTAATAATATTTTAATAAAATATTATTATTACTAAATTATTTCTTATTAAATATAAATGATCCCTTAATTTTTTATGAATACAATTGTAATTTTTATTAATGTTTCAAAACTATTTTGTTCAAAACCCATAAATTTTCCAAAAATGTTGGATTATATTTTAAAAGTGAAAATTCACATATTTAGAAAATTATTTAGATAAAATTAATAATATTTTTATAATCATGATTTTAAAATTATCTAACAGTTAATTTTTTATAATTTTCTAAGGCAATCGAATTTTTGTGTAAAAATTAAATACCATTTAAACATATAATGTCTTTTATGACATAATAATGACCGAATATTGATATAACAAAATACTATAAAAGGTATATTAGGGAAAAAAATTTCAATTTTAAAATAATGTGATTTTATATTTTTTTGATTGTTTTAAAATGCCTTAGTGGAACCTCCAAGACTTATAAAATATTTTATCTTTTTAAAATGATTTCCTTGAGAGTGTGACTCCCCTCCACATAGATAAGCCTAATATTTTAATAATTAATTATATTGGACTTTTAAAATAATGGTTTTCAACCCAAATTGAAAGAAACCATGGCCAATAACCATGGTATGGTTTGTGTTTTTGATTAGTTTAATGAGTAGTGTTCAAAACCTAGATAATAAATAATTCCCTCTATTTTCCCATATAAAACCACTCAGTCTCCCATTAATCTTCACTAAAAACCTATGGATATTGAAAAAACTATTCCATAATATCTCTATAATCCTCCAAATATTCCCCAATATCTCTATAATCCTCTCTCAAGCCTCTCCCAATCCATTGGGATCACACTTCCATGTGAGGGATCTTTGCTTTCTTTCCTTCCTTATTTATGTACAAGTTTCTTTATATTGTTATGCCATTTTATTTTAAATTAAAAATGATGGAATATGATTTTGAACCTCCCCTATACTGTATTACTTATGTTTTAATGATGAGATACACTTTTATTTCTCATTAATTCCTCCCATTTACACCTGTTACCATGCCGAAATTCCATAAGGTATTTCTCTCTCTGCATTTACATTCAAGAAATTATTTTATATTATGAATCTAAATTCCATTACATGGGTTGGGATATTATATTCCATAACCCCATTAATTTCTGTTTCATGTACAAATGATGGGATACCCCTTTCTCTATCATCATCCCATTTTATGATTCCTATTTGACGTCGTTATGCTGCCGAAGTTACACCAAAATTTCCCAGGCCATAATCACCGTGTAAGTGAATACCATACCAATTTCTCTATCAAGGGTATTCAAATTTATGAACATGTAATTGTTGATTGAGGACATAAATTTATGTATTTCACATCTCTTATTCTTGGAATAAATTATGAGGTTTAATGAATCCATGTTGGATGATCCATGTGGCACACTTATGCATGAAATGAAATGTTTATAAAGGGTGTGCCCTGATTGTGCTCTAATAACTTGGGTAAAGAATAGTATCATGATAAACCATGGGAAATTAGGGTCTACTCATTATAATTCAAGTAAAATTAGGGTTTACTCATGCCAATTAATTTTCAATGAGGTTTTACTCATGATCCATGTATAATGAGCCTTGGATCATATTAATATCATGTTAAATGTTGTTGCCACATTTCCATGTTATGATAATCTTGTTATATTATTCCTTTATATTAATGTTTATCTTGTGATCCATTGATATTCCTACATCCTTACAAGCACTATATTCTTCATTTTATTTCTTTGTTTACTCCCTTACTGGACTTTATATATCACCTTTTTCTTATGCATATCCTCAGGTTATCCCATGAAATGCTAAGCATGATGGAATGTTGTGGTCATGTAAAAGAAGTTTTAAATAAAGATGTTGCGTTTTATGTTCTATGTTGTTATTTAATGTTACTAATTTTCCCAAGACACTGGACCTTTTGATACTCATTTTTTTCTTAAGTACAAGTTTATGTAATAAATCATGTTTAAGTGTGTAATAAAGAGTAGGGTTGTTATAAATATTTTGGTCAAAAATTAATTTGATCTTATTGTTGTGTAAATATTATACTGAGTACAATACTGTATGTCTATTTTTCCAAATTAACTTAATGGAAGTGGAAAATTTTCATTTAATGCTAATCCTATATACATGGAGAGAAATCATATTTTTAATGTGAGAATATTCAAGTGTTTATTATGATTTTATATCTAAATTTAATATAAAAATGATTATAATGAAACAAATTACATTAATATATGTATAATTGATCTACTATCACTTTAAAACCAACATAAAATGTAATTTAAATATATAAATAAATTAGATGAAAAAGTAGTTGTGAATTAAAATTCAGTATTTTTCACTATTCATTAAGAAATGAAGTTTCTCAGAGAAATAAAAAAATAAACCTAAGATAATTCTGACATTTTTAATTCAAAAAAGAATATTTTTTTATCAAATTCAATTTCTAATTTTTTTTGAAATTCATTTTATTATTTTTCAATGAAGGACAAAAAAATAAGTTCTTTTGAGAAATTAGTATTTTTAAATGTATAAAGACTTTAATAAAAATGTATTCCTTATTATCAATATTTTTTATTTATATAAAACCATTGTAAATAATATTTAAAAATTCATTCTTACTATTAATAATACTATGTTTAATGCCTATGTTATAAATATCTCATTTAAATAATTCTAATAACAAAATGATGTTTCATAGAAACTCGGTGTCACATTAAACAAAAGACATGTTGGTGTGGTGTGTAAAAAAAGATTATATTGGTGAAGTGTATAATAAAAGGTTTTCTTAGTGTAGTGGTCAATTCCTGACATCAAATAAAATTATATGACTCTAAAATAATTTTCAAATTAACTCAGGGAATTACACCCCAGATAACTTGTAAAGAGAAAATAATAAGCCCTTAGTGCCTTCAATTTTTAAGGCCCTATAATTGGAATTGATTCCTATTCCCTCATATTTAAAGTATTACTATTTTATGAAAATTAAATCCTTCCATTTTTTCTCAATTATTCTCTCATGAATGATGAAGAAGCTAAAATTTTAAATGTGATGAAATGGAAATGGGAATCCATAGGATGGATAGTGATTGATCTTAAATAGATAATTCATATAATTTTTCCTGAAAATGTTTTTTGGAGGAAGAGATTACAAAATTTTAATAACCATAGGGAAGGTTGAAACCTTTCATATAGGAGGTAGTTAAAAAGGAAGTAATTAATATCTTGGATTATGGAATATTTCACCTTAACTAAGATAGCCTATGGGTGATAAATTTTTTTATTTTGTCCAAAAAATGGAGATATTACCATGATTTAAATAGAAAGGAATGAGATAATTCCCCCAGGAATAATCCTCTAATAGAGAGTTTGTGTGCATTATCAGAGTTTTAATTATGCCACAAGTAAAGAAAAATTTCCAATCCCATTCATGGATTAAATTCTAGATATACTAGTAGGGAAAAATTTTTATTGATAATTAAAGATATAACCAAATATCTATTTCCCCTAAAGATAATAAAAAGTCAACATATTCATGTTCATATAGATCTTTTTCTTGTCAACAAATTTAATTTTACATGTACAGTGCTCTATCCACCCTCCAACATTGCATGTTCTCCATTTTACCTGACATGCTATAACAAATTTGTGAGTCATTTTTCAGAATAATTCTATGTATATGTTAAATAATTTTATGCTTTATTAAAGAAACTTGAGTTAGTATTTGAAAGGTGTGAGAAACAAATTGGTACAAAACTGGGTAAATTGTTACTTCATTATAATTTTTTTATTTTATTAGGTCATTAAATTTCTATAAGAGGAATTGTAGTTGATATTTAAAAAACTAAAGTAATATCAAACATATCCATTACAACTTTAATTAGGGAAATTATAATTTCTCTATAACATGTAGTCTTTTATAGGCAATTTGTAAGATATTTCTCTATGATTTATCAACTATTGAAAAACCCTATCACAAAGGATTCTATCTTTGAGTTATATGAGACATACATGAAATTGTTTTGGATGTTAAAGAAAATATTAGTTGAATCCCCGATAATGGTTTCTCTAGATTATAATGATCCATTTAAGATCATGAGTGACATAAGTGATTATTCAGTAAGATCAGTTCTTGGCCAAAGTGATGATCAAATATTTTAGTCTATATATTTTTCAATTTGAGCTTTCAATTAGAGTTTGATTAATTAAACCACTATAGAAATTTTAATTTTGATTTTATTCTTTTCATTTTATATATTTTGTTCTTATTTAGAGCTATCCAAAGTTGTTTTATACACAAATCATGAAGCCCTAAAGTACCTCCTCAATAATAATTATGCCAATCCGTGATTGATTCAATGGATTATTCAACTTCATGATTTTTATTTAAAGATCCATGAAAAAAGTGGAGTGAAATATTGTGTCCATTCACCTATCTTGTTTGGTGGTACCTCACTATGAAGGTGAGAAAGATTGAGAAATCCAGAAAGACTACCCCGATGAACATATATGTTCAATAATGGAAACCCCCAAATGATGGTTTGTAGACATTTCCAATTATTTTTTCACTATAGTGATCTAACTTGATATATCTTATAAAAAAATTATTTTTATTAGAAGTAAACATTATGTTCTACAAGATCTACTGTTATTCTAATCTTATTGAGATGGAATAATTAATCATTTTGTTATATAGGTTGAAGTGTAAGTTATTTTAAAATTACACAATTATTTAAAATATTGGGGACATCATACCAATAATAAAAAATTTATAATAAACTCTAATGTGGTTTATTTTATCGCATTATTTTCAAGGATTCTTAAATATTTATATCCTGATGTGATAGGGGATACATGTTGGGAACATTTGGAATTAAGCATAAATTTCACAAAAACATAATATATAAGTGTAAGTATTTTACATACGGGGAATCAATTTTATGATACCTTTACCACCCTTATATAACAACACCTATAATCTAATGTGTGAGAATCATATATCAAAAATATTTTAATCCAATTCTATAACTCACAATACCACCAAAGTTATAATTTATTTCCTTAAGAAGAACATTTTTTGTTAGTATGAAGTCCCTTAAGTTGTCATCACTGATAGGTTCACTCTTTTAAAAGATATATACTAAAGAACTTTTTAATTAACTTTGGATTAAAGTAAAATATAGGTGTACCCTAAAACCCCCAATCTATTTGTCAAGTGGAAGTCTCTAATTGAGAACTAAAACAAATTCTTGAGAAAATAGTGTGGTCTTTGAGGAATGAATGGAGGAAAATATTGATACTACCTTGTGGGATTAAAAAATAATAATAATTCTTTGGGATTGTCTGCTTTTTATTGTTTTATAGGAATACATGCCACTTTCTGGTTGAATTAGAGAATAAGGTTTAGGGGGATGTTAAAATTTTAAATTTGGAACATAAAACTTTTAAGGAAAAGAAAATGTTTCCAATGTCTGAGTTCACTAAGATCAAGATGGAGGCATGCAATAATGCCTCTATACATGAGTAGAATATAAAGGTGGTTCATGGTAGCATGATATCCATGAAAGTATTTCCACCAGAGAATAAGATATTTATTTTTAACTCATAATTGTGGATATTTATAGGAATGTTAAAGTACCCATGACTTGGTCCCATTAAAGTAATCATAATGTTATACCTTGGTGAAGTGGAGATCATGAGATATAATGGCACAACCTTAAATGTTAATGGCCAACGCTTCAATCCATAATTTGGAATAATTGGTGGAAATTATTTCTAAAATACATTTTTTATAGAAATAGGCATGGGTATATCTAGCATAAAATGTTAAGAACAATAATCATCAGTTAGTAACCCATCATCTCATATAACTCTATAAACAATTAATTTTTTTTTCATAGGAAATATTGTTATTGTGTTTTAGTAATAGGGTAAGTATGAAGTTATGGGTTTATGATTTAATTATAATTATTTAAGTATTAATATGTTTTTAAATAAGCCTTCACTTGGTTCTAAAACCATTGGTAAAGCATAAATTTTAACTCAAAATAGAATGTTTTATTTAAAAAATGGGATGATAACCATTAAAAAAACACCCTTCATGGGTAGTGAATATTTTAGAAAATCATGCATTGGAACTATGCATAATTGAATCCCAAAAGAAATATTATTCACACTATCCACACATGGTTTAACAAAAAATGCAGAGTGACTGTAAATTGTGTGGTTACCTTTTAAGTATCATACAAATGATTACTGCATGGTTTACTAAAATTTTTGGTACAACTATACAATATGTTAAAACACCATAATTACTCAATTTCCCAAAACCCTAATTTTAAAAAACTTATACCATTCTCCCCTCCTTACTATCCTATTCCCCTAACCTCCCTTATCCTACGACCTCTTTACTTCAGAAACAACCCTAGGTATATTATTTTCCTCCACCTCCTGTGCATATTACAAATATTAATATTTTTCATTTTATTTTATTTAATTCTTTTATCAGTTAGGCCACTCTTCCCCCTTTACCCTCCCCTTTTAAATTTTCATTTTAATTTACCTATTCCATTTATTTTTAATTGAATTTTAATGCTGATTTTTCCATGGAATTAGGAATTTCATAGGTACTTATTCAAAGATGTATATTTTAATTTCAATTATAAGCCATTTAATTTTTGTTGTGTGAGATATATTTATATTTAATTACCCACAAGATCCTTCCCTAATCCCTTAACACTAAAAAAGGATTCATCTAGGAGATTTCATGTATTCACTTCTGAAAATACATTTACTGCTCACCTTAATTTCTATAATAAGGATTAAATTATGAAACAATTACTACACAAGAAGTTTCCCCACCACTATTTTGAATAAAAAATTGGATTTATTTGGAATCAAAGCGGATCTCTAGAATTATAATTTGATGGGTCATCTTAGAGAAGTTATTTCGGTTCATAATCCTACATATAAGGAGATGGTTCTTCAATTTGAATCTATTATCCACTATAATTAATGGTATAAAGTTTACGATAATTGAGGGATTATTTAAAATGGCATCAATTTCAAATTATATCTCCTCAAGAGACAATAAAAACTGACCCTTGGGAAATTTTTGAAACTCCTTGGACTTTATGATGAGGACTATATCGAGTTAACTAAGTATACTGAATCATCTATGACATGGGAACCTGACCCTACTAAAATAATTTAAGAACAAATTAATAAAATCAAGCCTACTCAAAACCCTCAAACTGGAAAGGCAAACAATTTGTTACACCCCATGAATTATGTCCTTCTTCATACTCTTACTATGTGCTTCATTCTACAATCAGGAAATGTGGGTAATTTTTTTCTTGAGATCTATTTATGATTCATTATATTACCAGGGGACCTAAAATATACTTGGAATTTGTTATTTTTACAATATATTATTCACATGTTTGCAAATATGAATTTAAATCTTTTTAGAGGGCTATAAAACATGCTCGCAATGGAGTATTTGGGAGATGATTATGAAAAAGTGGACTTCACATAGGATGAACCACCCACCCCTTTTGTTCTTAGTATAATAAAAAAAGCATTTTATTACATATAGTGATCATCCATACTATTTTGGTGGTACCCAGTAGAAATACTAAGATGAGATTCACGTGGAATGTTTCCATCCTAGGGATCCAAGAATAGTTCCCCACATGAGGAGTTTCTACCTTCCCCCTCTCTTAGATAAACATCCTATCGAACCAACCATTACACTACCATAACTCCATTTCCATACTACCCATACCCCCATATAGATATGTAGAGGAAACCCTATAGTGATACATACCTATAATGATAATCCTAATAGGAAAAATATTCAATTTCTGACTTATATGTTTAATATGATCACTAATATTTTGAAGGAATCCAAATGTAGGAATACCTCCACCCTTTAATAACCTTTAAATAATATTGTTCTTTCCTATTACCTCTATGGTGGTGGATTAACTCATCAAAATAGTTCTTGGTATATTTATATTTATTTTTATTAATAAAACAACGATATACTAATTAATCACGGGCCTTGTTCTTCTTATTCAGGTAGTGATGGGGATACTCCTCCTCTTACGATGATAATATATTATGTCTTTAATAGTAGTATTCCCACTTGGGATGAGGATTCTTGAGTAGAATTACATGATCTATTTGAATTTATACCTCCCAAGTTCTTCCACTAATATCTTTAACCAATTTTCATTTCCCTTATCTATTTATTTCCATATCTCGTATTCCTTTTAAGGTTTGCTTCCACCCATTTGTTTTGTTGATGGATATTGTGTGTACCATTTTTTATTTTATATTTATTAATGGTGTGATTATGTATTACTACTATTTTCCCCTTATACTATTCTTCTATTCATTATAAATATTTTATTGTTTCTTTAGTATTGATAGTAGGTTGACTACTCCAATGTTTTTAACCACACTCTTCCTCTCTATGGGAAGTCACACACCAAATTCATGTAATTAATTTCACATCACTCAAGGGAATTTTTCTTTTGATTCTTTTTAAATTTCCATTATTTATTTTCTTCAATATTCCCCTTCACTGTGATTTACTTTTCCATCTTTCTCTACTATATATGATCACGGGGAACTATGATTAGACATAAGTTTAGGGGAGGGAATACAAATATTTGACTCCCCATTTGGACATTACCTTATCATTTCAAAGGGTGGAATAGTTTTCTTAGATAACATTTAAGGGATGGTATAAATGTCACATTTTTATATTATATAAATAGTTATAGATTTTGTAGAATGATTTTGAAATTTTACAAATTCCTGGAATTATATATTAACTTTGATGTGAGTGAGCATAATAAATTTTAGGCGAATTGTTTAAATTTTTTTCTTAAAAAACTATGTTAAAGGATCGATTTTTTGATAGAGTAATTAAAATTTAAGAATATTTTAAAATTAAAGTCAATTTATTCATTATAAGAAGTGAATCCTTTAAATTATTAATACTACACACATTGTTATTATGCAGTCCAAATTTCAGAAGATCATGAATTGATTAAACAATTCATCAAGGTGAGTCGTATAAAATTTTTGAGTACAATGATTCACCTCTACCAACACTCCCCAATAAAAAATTTAAGATATCTTTATTTTTTACCTAATATTATAATAAACATATCCTATAATCCAAATATAAATTCAATGAGATCATGTGACCTATAAAAGTGATATCCCACCATTTGATGTAAAAAAGATCATTTTCCTAACCTACCCAAGTGTATGATGAGATGGAAATTGATGGAGGATTAATTAGTAAAAATTTATATTTAAACCAACAAGTATTTAAGAATGTAAACTTATAATTTTTTATTTGTGGATAATTTGGTTTTGTAACTTTTGGGAATGGTAAGTCTTGAAGAGAGTATATTGAATTTTTAGTAAAAATCCATTTAAAACTTATTCTCATTTGTAGGATATAGTCAAGGGCATTTATTCTAGTTTCCTATGTGGACCTTTGGAATTAATGTCTAGGTAATTGTTTGAGGAAAATAAATTGATCAATTATGTGGAATTTTTATATACTAGGGTGCATGTACAAGTTTTATAATAAATTCAACATGAAAATGGTATTTTTATATGTACATAATTTTATTTATAGACTTAGAATATTTTTATAGGAAAAAATAGTCTTGAAATAGATTATTGATATAATTTTAAATTAACTAGAGGTTTTATAGGAAAAATATAAGCATTTGGGATCATTTCTTGCAAGAGAATCATTCACTAGAATCCACAGACAATGTTTCTAAACCTAGGAAACCATGTGATAAAAAATTATAGAGATAGTACACACTTCATGTTCTACCAGACTACATGGGATTGACTAGAAACCTTATGGAATACAAGTTGAGGAGAGATAACCATGCACACAGTCTACACATAGTTAACGTAAGCATGCTCCTCTCCCAAGCTACCGTATGACCTGAAGTGAACAGGGAAAGAATAATATGTATGGATAGTACATGGTTTATCTAAATGTGTGTCATGATTAAGCTTGAAAACCTCCCATCTACCACCATAAATATTCATTGAAATATTATTTTTAACCCTGACCACCTAGAGACCCTAGGGCCACCTAATTGATGATATCTGGATATTTTTAATATGATTCATCATCTGAGATTTCCATCGTAGAGAAAAAAAGATCTTGAAACTAATACAAAGCATTTTTTTTCTAGACATGAATTGTAATTTCTTTTATTCTCTTGGATTTAATGAACACCCATGGTAAGGGGATCTTGTTTTTCATCATTTCATCATATGTAGATAATTCCCTCCTCTGTGTTGGGTTTTGTTTGAAAATGGATATTTTTTTGGCTAATTGAATTGTTATTTCTATATTTATATTATTCATAAATGTTTCAAAGAATATATTCATGTCATTTTTTCTTCCATTTACTGGATAAGTTATATCAGAAAAATAATGGTATATCCAAATTCATCTTATGAAATTATGATGAATATTATTTTGACCCTTAAATTCATTCATAGTCAACTTGGGTTAGCCTTTTATGAATATTTCTAAAAATTAATTTTTAGACCAAGAATTTGATTTCCAAAAATAATAGAAAATTATTATACCAAGGTTGTTTTAGTATATTAAATTCAAAATTATGATATTTTTTATGAACAACACAATACATAAGATAGTTCATCCAAAATGGTCACCATTAAAGGTCATAACCCTAGTTCATCTATCATATGATTTATGAACATCCAATTTCATCATTTTTTGGTGACTTAAATATTTAATATATTTAGTTTAGGAACATTTTATGATCAAAATACTCTCAAACACGAAATGTAATCTTACAATAATTAACTAAATAATTCGCATTAACAAATACCCAAGATTCCCATGAGAATCGACCCCATACTTTCACTACAATCATTTTGTAATAGAGAGAAATTGAATTTGGTAGATTTTTTTCAATCCTTGAGGCTTAAATAATGAAAGGTGATTGGGTATATTGCTAGTCAAGTCATTAGTTATAGCTTATCCATGATGATATGTGTCTACTCATATGATAATTTAATACATATGGGACCTTTATTGAATTTGATTGAGGAAATTCATGGATAGTAATATTTGAGTAACATGTGATGTGATTACCTACCTAGATGTGGGAAATGTGACTTGATCATCAATTAGATGAATGATGTGATAAACTCATTAAACTAGTTAGTCTATTTATGATAATCATCAATGGATGAAATAGATTATAATAGGTTGATATTTTACATGTATATTGGTCACTCGATGCCATGAAAAAATGGATTATATAGGCAACATTACGATGTATATTATACATATTTTGGTGGAAATTTTTGTATGAATATATGAGTATATATGATCAAGATCACACCATACCCATTATTAAATAGATTAGAATTAATTATTTTATAGAGGCTAGTCTTTGTTTACTTCTATAAAATCGGGATATCATATTTTTTGTCAATTATACTAAGGTATATAGGGTCACATAGTTAGGGATTTGAATTAGGATTATTTTTACAAGGTTTTTATTTCCAAATGAAGATATTTTTTATAAACCATATCCAAAATAGTTTTGGGTGGATTTATAAAGAGTTGTGAATTTTTTTGTTAGGGAATTATGGAATTTTATAGAAGTGGGATATTGTAAGATATTCAAAAAATGAGGGATATCACAGTTTATGATATCCTTTCAGTTGCAAGAAATGTTATGAATTTGATTTATTTTGGTGATTATGATATTATTATATCATAAAGGTCATGGGGATTATTTTATTATAGTACATAGTTTCATTGGTTTTAACTCAATGCGATTTAGTTATTAACAAACTTATATATTCATTTAAGAGTTCAATGAATAATAACCTAACTAGTATAAATGATTTACTTCCATGAGATGTGTGTCTGTACTACCACACTTATATACCCTTACAAGTTAATATAAAATTGATCATATCCCTCTTGTTTTATTAAATTCAAGAAAAATATATATACTATTATTTAATCCATTATTCATCTTTAAGAATTTTCTATCACCCCTTTGAAGGATCAAGATTCTCTTGTTATGGATAATGATCTGAAGGAAAATCAATACCTTGGAGACTAGAATAATTTAATTACTACTACCCTAATCTCCATCAAACATACATAAAAGATTAAAAGATTAATTGTATAAAAAATAATTTATTTCTTTTTGTCATTTTTATAGAATGTTTAACTATTAAAGATAGATCATTCATGCTATGTGTTCTTCCAATTAAATATGATCATTAGATGATCCCCTAAAACACATCATTTAGTATCCTCATAGATAAGGGTGTGACCTTTTAAAATTACATTGATTGGATCAACATAGACTATTAGTATCCATCATTCAGGGAACAATGTTTTTAGTAATCTTGATGTCAATATTGAGAGACTTGGCTAGAAGGGGTTTGTTGTAAATTTTCATCTCATTATACATGATATTTTTTTTGTGATTATCTTATTCCAAAATATTTAGGTAGATAAAAGATTATCGTTGACATAGAAATTTTGTTTCTATGATTAGGATTTTTTTATCCCATAATGATATTATTATATGATCACGATCCTTTAAGATATTCATGCTTAGTTTTTTTTATGGTAAAGTGTTTGAAGATAATTTTATGATTTGGAGGGAGTTCAACAGAGGTATCTAAAGTAAATATAGACTCCTATCATAGAACTTGTCTTTTTACCCACCATTCCCATTGGAATTTTTTTAATATTTATTTTGAGGGATCCCATCCTTTGACGTAGGGAAATAATGGAACTCTAATAATAGTAGAAATGATAATCATTTGTTATATTGTTAGTTTGAGTACCAATGCTTCATGAAGAGGCTAAATAATAATATTTTCATTATGTTTCATGTTTTTGTGTCACAATTGTATTTTTGAACTGAGTTCATATCATTGGATCCTAGGATTTTAATGGTGTAAGACTCTCTGAGTAGTCATTCAACCCCATTCTTTGGAATCTCTATATACATACTGACTCGGGGGGGGGGGGGGGTATAAGCCTTAATCCGTGTGAAAAATATTTTATAGAAAAGTTTTAGATCTACTAAGAGAAGTGAATTAGGACGTATAACTTAAAATTATTGATAGATATGGTGGAGCAGTAGTAGATAAGGTATATAAATATTGAAACAACATATTAGATTATGAAAGTCAGATGAAGGTGGAGTATAGAAGTAGAACATACTTTTGTAAAAGTAACTCTATAAATATGTAAGAGTTTTTTTAGTATTACCTTAATGGATTTTCAGTAGAGAGACATATAACAATAACTTTGAAAAAATGTATGTAAAAAATCATTATCGTTTTAGAAGAGATCATTGTGTACTTGAAGATGGAGTTGAGGCAGTATGAGTCTTTAACCATGTGGAGGGATACCTATAAATATTGGATTGAGGTGGATTATCTCTCCGTGAAGATTGGATGGGTATGGATACTAGAAGCATCATGTAGACTCTTCTATAACTAATAGGGTGGATATTGTTTTCTACCAGTGATTGTGTGAAATAATTGGGAATTGTAGTTATCTTCTGATTCGTGAAGAAAAGATATTGTAGTGTACCCCCAATGATTTATGACTCATGTTCGAACCATGTAAACACTTGGGTTGTTCTTGAGTATTTTTTTATTTCAATAATTGTTACTCAAAAGTTATTGTCCAGGTTTTTTAGTTTTTAATTATTTGGTGTAGTGAATTATATGTGGTTGTGTTCTAATTTTCCATGCACTGAGTGTTTAGGGCTTTTCTAGTAATTTTTTCTACCTTGTATGTTTCAAAGTAATAACATTTGGTGGTTTATTCAAAAGATTCATTTAACCCAACAAATGGAATAAAATCATTGATTGTAGAGATTTATATAACCATGACCAAGTGATGGTGATTCATAGCTAATTTTAAAAATATAATTACTCCCTTTCCCTTATAGGATAATTTTGGTATGTTTTTCTTGATACCTATACATTTTCAATAATTTTCTGGGAGTTCAATCTCTCTGTAAGAAATAGTGTTGGATAACGATATGTTCTAGATGGATAAGTTTAACAAGAAGTATATCATATTCTGGAAGATGAAAATAGAGGATTATAAACTATTGAAGATTCTTAATCTTCCATTGATGGGTACTGAGCCTAAATATAAGAATAAGAAATAATGGAATAGGATGGATAAGAAAGAACTTGGTAGGATCTATATCACACTAGTTCAAAACGTGGCTTATAATATCTGGGAGGTAAAGACAACATCAGAACTTATAAAGACTCTCATTGATATGTATGGGAATCCAAAAGTAATGAAAAATATATTCATCTTTTAGAAGATAATTTACATGAGGATATAAGAAAGTAACTCTATAACCGATCACATCAAGGAATCTAACATTATTCAGATTTAGATGGAATCGATGACGGTGAACTTCAAATATTAAAAATGGTCACTTCTTTTACACTCACCACTCCCAAAATCATAGGATGTGATGGTTTATATGGTGGAAAATCCCTAAAATAAAGAATAATCAGTGTCTATTATCATTGGAGATCTTATTTTTAACAAACACATTTATCAAAATGAGATATATTTATCTTCCATAAATGAATTTTAACACCCCAAAATTCTAAGAGTAACCTTTTATTTGATAGTGTGTAGTACCTGAGAAACCAAACATAAAAAGGAATATAACCTCTCAAGAATGTATGGAATATTTAATATTTCAGATAAATTTAAAATATTATATATCTTGGAATGCACACAATATTGATTTATCTTGTGCTACAATCATTAATGAGTTTCTTTGATAGTTTTCATTACATGGAGGACTGAGTTTTACCAAACAATAATAAATTATTAAAATATTATCATTTAATATAATAAAATATAACCAAGCTGTTAAATTAGTTATTATAAGAAGGATTGATTAACATATGAAAATATATGGTTTTCACAAATATAAAATGAATTATTTGGTCACCAATTAATTCTAAATGAATATAAAAACTAATGGAATATAAAGGAAATATTTTTATTCTCATAAAAGTGTTTTATCATAATAAATTAAATTTATTACTATTACTGAATGATCATAATGACATTTATATATATTATATTTCTAGTCAAATATTTGTGACATTCATCCAATATAATTGGAAAGAATAAGATAATAAAGACCTAATATTACACATATAAGCTATATTTTTATAAATAAGGTTTTTCTCCTTGTAATGACACACCTATTTTAAAACTAAAATTTAAAAATTTGAAAAAATTTATATAAAAAAATATACTTAATTTTTTAAATAGTAATTTGAAAATTATTTTAGGGTGAATTTTTTTATTTTATGAGAAGTTTAATTTATTGATGAATAATGAAAGTACTAAATTATAAATGGAGACTAAATTCATTTATAAATAATTTATAAGGATAAATTATATTTTAAATTGTTTTTAACGTCAAATTAGTCAAATTATACATAAATTAATCTTATTTAGTTCATTTGAATAAATTTCACATGGAAATTGGATATAATAATATTTCAAAATTTTGAACATTTTAACTTTAAAAACTAGTTTTTCTCATCCCTTCTACATGATTAAGATTAAATTAATTTCTTCCACTTATGTGATTGGAATTTGGATAAAGGGATTCCATACATGGAATCATAAAATTTTAAAAATTCTTGTAAGTTTATCTTAGTTTTTTAACAAATATAATTCTTGAATGCAGTTAAAACTAATTAAAATGATTAAGGAAAAAATGAGTTTACTTTGTGGTTAAAAATTAATTTAAGGGAAAAAATAACCTAGAAACATGACAAAAATCCCTTATGTATCCATATTTATACTTTATAATCCATTTTTTATTTAAAATTTACTTTTATTGGAGGCACATTATGTAAGGCAGACCTCCCAGTAGTGTTTAACGTTTTATATTTACAAGAATGTCACTCTTCTTCCACATTAAAAAGGCATTCACCCCTTCCATTTATTCACACCTTTAAATCCCTTTGGATCTTTTAAAACCTACCTAAATAATCTCACAACATCTTTTCACTCTTTCTATAAGCCTCACATTGGGAAGAAATCCAACCAAAGAAGACTTTTGGTATAAACCAAAAGGAGTTACCCGAATAAGAGGTAACATACTTCAACGATCACATTAGTTTCATTTACATCTCCACCCATAAAATTATTTTTATATCATGATTATATAATAAAGTCAGTATTTTCAATATACTAAGATTTGTTTTTATATTAAGGTAAGGACCTACACTCTCACACACTTCAATCAAATGGGATACACAATCATCATTTATGTGTATGGAGGATTTCTGCCTTGCTAACCAATGTCATTCACTCTTCTATTACCACCTTTAAAGATTGGGAATAATTCTGGATTTATAATTTATATATGACATATATGATTTTTTATAATTTATTTATGATTCTAAAATTATTTCATAGCACGTACCTTCATGATTTAACTTTTGTGGGAATACGATAACATTGTTTATGGACATGTGGACTACCTCCGCCTCAAAGAGATATGATTTGTTCATGATATACAAGGAATGTACAAGGGATGGTTTTAATGTAACGACCTGAAATTTTTAATAATATTTGTTTCCTAAATTTGTGTGTTATTTTATTTTATACTCCATAAACCTTTATCCTTTAATTAATGAAGTGATACCGTTGGGTTTTGACTGTTATATAACCATTGGTCAATATGAACATTGGAAAATAAACTCTTAACATTATAATTATTGTTTATAAATACAAGTGATCATAGTTATTTAATACAAAAATAAGAGTTTATGGCCTCATCCACTAGACTCGGGCTATACAAATCCCATCTTTCTGATATTGAGAAGGAGGTAGCATCTTTGGGATTTGCTCTAGACCAAGCCCATGCTGAGCTTCAACATGTGGAGCTTGAACGAAATCGCCTAAGCGAGAAGTTCATGATGATAAAAATCACCACTTGGGCAATTTTTTCTGAGCCACCCCAAGATTCTATCACCATATCACACCTTACACTTAGGTCCTATGTAGGTGTTATAAGGGGATATGTAACAAGACCTTAGTTATGTTGTGTAATCCTTTTGTATAAATGAAATTGTTATTTCTTATTATGTCAGATTTTTGAATTTCAAATATCCAGATAAATGTAAGATGAGGTTACATATTATTGATGAATTTTGGAAAAAGGGGTATTTTAAAATATTTTTGTAAACTTTAAATAATTAATAATGTGAAATTATTTTCAGAAAACGGTCTTATACAATTATGAGCAGTAAGAAATTTAGAGTATAAAAAGATCAAATTAATTTTTGGTGAATAGTAAAATATGAATAGTAATATACCCTTATGAATAGTAATGAATAGTAAATCATCCAAAAAATAGAAACTTCACCCATGAATGCATAAATATAATTTAGACGTCTTAAAGGTGAAAAAATGGTCATAATAAAAGTATTGGTGTGTTTGAATGTCATTAATATTTTAATTAAAATTTTATAAATAATTTAATAATTTAAAATAAAACTGTATTTTCATAAAATGTAATCATAAATTTAGACTTTATTGTCTTATGGTTATACGATAATTTTATGGGACCTTGATTACCTTTTCAAGGTGTTACAAAATAAGTTATAGTTTTAGAGTTGTTTTTTTTGAATAAAGAATGATTTTCTTTAAAAATTAAATTAAAAATAATTAGAAAATTATTTTCATAAAATGGAGTCCAGTTTTGAATTCATATAAACGATATTAGGTTAGGGTGAATTTTTGGGATTTTTCTGAAATAGTTGAATTTTCGATGAATAGTAAAAATACAATTTTGAGTTTCGGGTGTTTAATGACATCATTAATGATGTAATCA
This sequence comes from Viscum album, assembly GCA_963277665.1. Classification (NCBI taxonomy): domain Eukaryota; kingdom Viridiplantae; phylum Streptophyta; class Magnoliopsida; order Santalales; family Viscaceae; genus Viscum; species Viscum album. The sequence goes on along the minus strand of OY728143.1, from coordinate 1,661,432,202 downwards.
TGATGAAATAGATCTGGACTACTTTTTAATAGTAAGATATTTAATGAGGTGTCCCAAGTGGCCAATATCATGGGAAAATACCGTGGGAAATCCCATGATTTTTCCAATACCACCGATGAGGTGTCCCTTGGAAATTAATTAAATATTCCCTCACTTTTCCTATAAATACCAAGCCATTACCTCATTCATTTCATTACAAAATCCTCCTCAATGATGTTATAGTCATTTTACCTCCCAAGTAGTACTCCCAAGGTTCTCTTAATCCCCCCAATGTCCCAACCTTCATTCTTTGGAAGTTACTTTTCAAGGTAAGAGAACATCTCACCCTCCTCTTTTAAGTCATGACTTCCTTTATGTTTTGTCTTCTCATTTCCATTTAATTTTGTGGGGGTATGTTCTTCTATATCTTTATTACTGTATATTTTATTTCCAATTTATTAGAGACCCTTTCCACTCTCATCAACTTATTTTTATGAATTATAAGCGACGTTGTTTTGCTGCAGAATTTTCGTAAAAGAGATCACATTTTCTCTTTTCTTTCATGTTTTCTTTTCATGTGGCATGTCATTCCACAAAATTATATTATATTTTATAATTATTTACCTCTACTATAAATTATTCATTTATTTATGGGATACCCTTTTCCCCTTTTTTATTTTTTCCCAAAACCATGTTATATAGTCGTTATGCTGTAGAAATTTTGTCTCAAAATCACTCTCTCTTTTTCTCAATAAATTATCTTGTTTTATTTATTCGAATACCCAAATATATTTTCTTTTTCAGAGGTATTCATAAATAAGTTAAATTGATCTATTTTATTCTGGATTTGAAATACATTAAACCCTCTTTCCTTTTCCAAGGTTTATGAAAGACATAATGATCATGTTTCTAATCACTTTTAAAACGTCACAGTTTTGAAGTGAAACCCATTACATTTACCCTCTATGGGTTATTTATGAAATGTTTGATTATGATCTATATGGATTACATGAAAGTATATATATATTAAGGTTTCTCTCTGATATCACTCTACTGCATTGGGGAAAGAATTTAATCTCTAGAGACGACAAGTTTCGTGATACCTTGGTGAATAACCTTGGTATTTGTTATGACACCTAGGGGATTAACCATGGTGATATGTTCATGAATGTCTAAATTAAATTTGTAGCCACATATACATGTTATGGTATAAGTTATTTTTATTATGATATTCTTATACTTCCGTTTCAAATGTCTTTATGTTTTTTAATAATTTCTTATTGATTTCACTAGTAAACTAATTCCCTTACTTTCCTTACCAGGACTTCTTCTCACTCTTTCCTTTAATGTATGTCTCCAGGTTATGAGATGAAATAATTTCACATAGGAAGAAATTATAATGAATCCCTACAAGTGGATTAAATAATGTTATATGTTTTCATGTTTTATATTCTTGATTTCCCAGACACTTGACTTTAAAGATCTTCCGTTTGTAAAATGTAATGAAAAGTTATGTAAAAAAGGGAGAGATTCCATAGTTGGTGTCAAAGTAAAGTCTAGTTATTTATAAAAATTATGCTATGAAAAATTTAGGATTAATCCTATAGAAAAGTTTAAATATTGGAAAACTTCTTGGTATTTCAGTGAGTATTGAGTAAGTGGTTTATCAAGAAAATACATCCCTGCCTGGATACGATCTGGTAGAGGCAGCTCTAGAACAGAAGTACCTAGGAGTGAAAAATCTGACAAGGAGTTTCGGGCTTGACCTGAGGTATCCTGGTACACGACAATGGGCCTTACTAAACTCTTGGTTATGACACTCCCGGGGGATATGTTTGGTTAATCATAAGATTTTAATGAATCATTATGAAGGATTTATAGAGAAATTTAATTGTTTAAAGCATGAATTTTTTAGTCATAAAATACTTTATATTTTAGAGATTCATAAATAAAATATGTTTCTCAATAAGGTTTTATTCTTATAGAAAATGGTAGGTAATAGGAGGAATCGTGCAAATGGTGACCGCAATGAACCATGCACTGATGACCCTTTGATGGAAGATGGAATGGAAACATTCATGAGAATGATGAACCAACTGACTCATTGTATGGGAAATAACTTGAATCAAGATGAGAGACCAATCTCACCATGAAGGGAACAAATTTATATTGAATCCTTTATGCATCAATGACCACTAGCCTTCAGTGGATATATTAACCCATTGATTTCTAAACTGTGGATTAGCTCTATCGAGCAGATATTTTCTATTCTCTATTGCTCAAAGCAAGAGAAGGTCACTCTGGATATCTATTTCTTAGAGGGAGAATCTGATCAGTGGTGGGAACTGATTAAAAACAAGAGGTCAATAGTGGATGTTGAAGCTATAGATTGGGAAGAGTTCAGAGGGATCTTCTTTAGCATATATTTCCCTCGATCGATGAGAACAATAATGGAGAAGGGGTTTATCAAGCTGAAGTAGAAGGAGAATGAATCTGTGGGAAGCTACAAGATGAAATTCAAAAAGCTTTCACATTACACCTATATCATTGTCATGGATCAGAATAGTATGGTAGAAAGATTTTTCGGTGGACCGAGACCTCATCTGTAGATGAATCTAGCCAACGGATATTATGATAGCTATGAGAATATTTTGTGAAGTGCGATGAAAGTCGAACTAGAGTTTGATGAGATGCAATGGTCTCATAAATCCAATGATAAGAAAATATCAATAGTAGAAAGCTTAGGGAGGATATTTGATCAGGTAAGAGGAGGCAAGAAAGTGAAAAGTCCCACGTGTAATAAATGTGGGAAGAAGCATTCTGAGAAATGCCTGCTTGGGAGTGGGAAATGATACAAGTGTGGAATAGATGTCCATATCACATAGAATTATCATAGAGAGGTGAAAACACAACTTCCCAACATTAACGTCAAAGGGAAGATGGTGCATGCCCTACCTGATGTCCAATTATTTAAGTGTGGACAACTTGGGAACTTTTCCAATCATTGCCCAAATCTGAGGGTAGTGGAGGGGAATCACCATCAGCCTTAACATAGGCCAAGGAATAAAGTTCGTGCTTTTGTAATCACTATGGCCGAAGTTAAATCACCAAATGATGTGGTGGAAGGTACTATTGTTGTTCTCTAAAAGATATAAAGTACTTTGTTTGATTCTAGATCTATGCATTCCTTTATTTACTAAAAAGTTTGCAATGACTTTATAATCAACCCCTGATTTGCTAAAAGTAGAGTTATCAGTCAAGACTCTTAGTGGGATTATCCAATCATCGTCAGTGTTTAGAAACTCTATAATTTATTTTAGTGAGAACAATCTTATCACAAATCTAGAAGTCATTCCCAGGATGGAATTCGAAATTATACTAGGGATGGACTGGCTCTCAAAGTATAATGCAAAGTTCAAATGCAGAAGCAAGGAAATCTTAGTATTCTTTAATGTAAAACATATCGTTATCTTCCAAGGAGGGATATCTCAACCTGATATTTGTCTATAATAACCTCCTCTATCCTTCTTTATAGGGTTGATTCATGAAGAAGAAGAAGGAAATGGGTGTTTTATGATAGAAAATGTCCCCATCATCCAGGAATACGTTGACATATTTCTAGAGGAGTTGCCCGGACCTCCCCCCTGAATGAGAGGTAGATTTCTCCATTGAACTCGTACCTGGGTCTCATCCGATACCTAATACCCCATATAAGATGGAAAATTTAGATCTAGAATAATTAAAGAAACAACTCCAAGATCTTTTGGAGAAGGGGTTTATCCGACCAAGTGTGTCACCTTGGGGAGCACTTATTCTCTTTGTGAAGAAGAAGGACTGATCAATGTAGCTCTGCATTAATTATAGAGAACTGAACGAGATTGTAGTGAAGAAAAAATACCCTCTTCCAAGAATTGATGACTTATTTGACCAACTTTGGGGGGATCAATTATTCTCTAAGATTTATCTTCGATCTAGTTATCATCAATTAAGGGCGAAGAAAGAAGATATTAGAAAAACATCCTTCTGATCAAGATATGAGCATTATGAGTTTGTTGTTATGCCCTTCAGACTGAATAATGTGCCTGCTATTTTTATGGATTTGATGAATAGAGTATTTAACGACTAGCTTGATAACTTTGTGGTAGTGTTTACTAATGATATTATGATATATTCCAAAAGTCTAGAGGATCATGAGGATCATATAAGGGGTATTTTGAAAACACTATGGAAGTAAAGGCTTTTTGGAAAGTTTAATTAATTTGAAATTTGGTTGCAACAAGTTGATTTCTTAGGGAAAATCGTTACCAACGAAGGAATCACAGTTGACCCTACAAAGACAAATGGTGTAGGGGAGTGTCCTAAACCTACAACAACAACTGAGAATTGTTGTTTCCTTGGTTTAGTGAGATATTATAGGAGGTTTGTGAAGAAATTTTCATGAATATCAAATCCATTAACCAAGTTAACTCGAAAAGGGGTCAAGTTTATCTGGACAAAGGAGTGTGAGGAAAGTTTCCAAGAGATGAAGAAAAGATTGGTTACTTCACCTGTCTTAACTTTTCCCTCAAGTGGATAAGGATTAATTATTTTTAGCGATACATCTATGAAAGTTATTGGGTGAATCCTCATGAAAAATTACAAAGTCATTGCTTATATATCTTGACAGTTGATGAATCATGAGGATAACTAACATACACATGATCTGGAGCTGGCTGCGGTCATTTTTGCTCTGAAGATATGGAGGCACTATCTTTATGGAGATAAATGTGATATATACACAGAACATAAAAGTTTAAAGTATATTTTCACACAAACGGAATTGAACATTAGATATAGGAGATGGTTGGAACTTATCAAAGGCTATGATTTTTCAATTCATTATCATCTCGAAAGAGCAAACAAAGTCACTGATGCATTAAGCAAGAAATACCTAGTTGTGCTTTACATAATGAGGATTCAAAGAGATCCTTTGATTAATGACCTAGTAAAGCTGGACTTGGGAATTATAAGGGAAGGGAAATTATCAACCCTAACCCAAATGATTTCTCAACTATATTTACTGGAGAAGATCAAGAAATATTATATATAAGATCCTTTGTTATAGAAGAAGTTCGAGGCTGTGAAGGATGGGAAGTTTCATGAGTTCCATATTGATCAAGAAGGTGTACTAAAATTTCCTACCAGACTATGTGTTCCATATATTCTGGAAATAAAGATAGAGCTGATGGATGAAGTTCATAGCTCTACTTTCTCTATAAATCCTGGAAGCTGAAAAATGTATAGGAACCTTCGTGATCATTATTGGTGGGATAATATGAAAAGGGATATTTCTAACTACACATCAAGGTGCCTGGTATGTCTGCAAGTAAAGACAGAGAGACAACTTCCTAAAGGGGTTTTGAAACCACTACCCATACTAGCATGGAAGTGGGACAATATCACTTTGGACATCATCACTGCTCTCCCGAGAACTTCCAAGGGAAACAATGTGATATGGGTTATTGTGGACCATCTCACCAATACTTCCCATTTATCTGCATTCGAGAAGATTTCTATCTTGATCAACTTTCCAGGATTTACTTGATGGAAGTGGTAAGGCTGCATGGATTTCCACTTTCAATCATATCTAATTGTGATCCAAGGTTCAAATCAAAATTTTGGAGAAGTCTTCAACATGATTTGAGCACTGAATTGAATTTCAGTACAAACTATCACCCCCAAAATGATGGCTAATCTAAAAGGAATATTCAAACACTCAAGGATATACTGAGAACATGCTCAATGGAATTTAAAGGTGGATGGGATCAACATCTCCCTTTAGTTGAGTTCTCTTACCACAAAAGCTTCAACTCGAGCATTAAAATGGCACCCTATGAAGATCTGTACTATAAGCGGTGAAGAACTCCTACTTTTTAGCATGAAGTTAGTGAGATAAAGCATCTTGGGCCTGATCTTGTGCAAGAGATGATCGAAAAAGTCAAAGCCATCCAACATCACATTAAGGATGCTCAGATTCGACAAAAGATCTATGCCAACAACCGTCGAAGGGACTTAGAGTTTGATGTTAGTGACAAAGTCTTTATTTGAATTTCATCTTCAAATAGAGTTATGAGGTTTGGGAAAAAAGGGAAGCTTAACCCTAGGTACATTGGCCCCTATGAAATCCTTGATCGTGTAGGTGCAGTGGCCTATCAGATTGAACTTCCTCCAAATCTAGCACAAGTTCAGGATGTATTCTATGTATCCCTCTTGAGGAAGTACATACTTGACCCTTCACATGTACTAAATCTAGAAGTGGTACAACTAGAACATGACCTATTTTATGTTGAACACCCAGTGGAGATCTTGGATCGTAGAGACAAGGTTATACACAACAAGACTACCCACCTTGTTAAATTGTTGTGGAGGAACCAAAAATGTGAAGAAGCCACGCGGGAACTAGAGGAGTCTATGAGGCAGAAGTACCCACAACTTTTCACTTTTGAGGGTACAATTTAAAATTTCAGGTATGAAATTTCTTAAGGTGGGAAGAATGTAATGAGCAGAACTTTTTAATAATATTTTTTCCTAAATTTTGGTGTTATTTCATTTTATACTCCACAAAACTATATCCTTTAATTAATGAAGTGATACCGTTGGGTTTGGACTATTATATTATTGTTGGTTAATATGAAAGTTGGAAAATAAACTCTTAACATTATAATTTTTGTTTATAAATACAAGTGATATTGGTTAATTAGTACATAAAGAAGATTCGATGTCCTCATCTAGTAGTCTCGAGTCATACGAAGCCTATCTGTCAGATCTTGGGAAGGAGGTAGAATCTATGGGCTTTTCTCTGGACCAAGACCAAGAAGAGATTCAACATGTGAAGCTTGAAAGAAACCGCTTAAGAGAGAATTTCAAGTTGATAGAAATCACCACGTAGGAAATTTTTTCTGAGCTGCCCTAAGATTCTATCACTATAGCACACCTTACACTTATGTCCTATGCAATTGTTATAATGGCTTATGTAATGAGACCTTAGTTACGTTGTGTAATCCATTTGTATAAATAAAAATGTTATTTCTTATTATGTTATATTTTTTAATTTAAAATTTCCGGATCAATGTAGGATGAAGTTCCATATTATTGATGAATTTTGGAAAAATGGGTATTTTAAAATGTTTTTGTAAACATTAAATAATTAATAATGGGAAATTATTTTCATAAAATGGCCTTCTACAATTGTTGACATTAAGAAATTTAGAGTCTAATAAGATCAATTTAATTTTTTGTGAATAGTAAAATACGAATAGTAATATACCCTTATGAATAGAAATGAAGAGTAATGAATAGAAAATCGGCCAAAAAAATAGAAACTTTACCCATGAATGTATAAATATAATTTAGACGTATTAAAGTTTAAAAAATTGCCTTAATATAAGTATTGGTATTTTTGTATGCCATAAATATTTTAATTAGTATTTTTTAAATAATTTAATAATTTTAAATAAAAAAATATTTTCATAAAATGTAATCATAAATTTTTATATTATTGTTTTTGAACAAAAGACGAATTCATTAAAAACTGAGATCAGCGGAAGTAAAAGCGTAAAGCCATGACGGAAAGTGGTCTAGCCAGAGTTGGTCGTTATCAAGAGGGCTAGAGGCTGCCAGCTGGTGGGCAGAATTGTTCCCTTCCCATCTGATGAAGGAGAAGGTGCAGGAAATGAAACAGTGATGGAGATATTGGATTTTCTAGATGAGGAGACCATAAGATTGAAGGCCGTCGTCATTGCGGTTGATGGTCTTGATAACAGTGAGATAGTCCGATTTAAGGTGGATCTTCTCCCATCCACGATCTTCGGAAAACGTCATCCCGATGAGGATGGCAGTGGCATCGGCAATAATCGGTTCCCAAAGAGCGTGATGGGATTCATGTTTAGCTGTGATGATTTGACCCAAATGATCCCAGGCCAGCAGACCAAGGCCGACATGACCATCCATGGGGAGAGACGCATCCACATTTGTCTTGAGGATCCCTTCCGGTGGTAGAAAACAATGGGAGGAAGGGGGGAGGTATCCAAAGGGCATTTGTTGACCAGAGTGATGCTGCCAGCCTTCAATCCAGGATGATGCCCGTTCAATCCAGAAATCAGGAGGATTGAAGACATGGATGAAAACCGCATCGTTGCGACGAACCCAAATGGTCCAAGCCATGAGCAAAGTGAGCCCACCAAGGATGGTGATGAGGAAGAGCACCAATGCCTCAGGAGCGAGGGGAGGTCAGAGGCCAAAACTAGTGAGGAATCCGCAGATGAGCCCCATTTGTTCTGGGATGTCCAGGAAGAAGGGGCATAACATGTCACTAGAGAAATTTCGGAAGGCAAGGAGGCTCATGGTATGGAGGATTCCTGAGCACACATTCCACCGGAAGTGGTAGATTTTTGGGGGTACGTTGAGATTCCATAGCGAATCCCATGGCCCTCCTTCCCTAGCGTCAAACTGAGAACAAAAAGTGATTCGATAGCCAGATTTCACCGTATAGACTCCCAAGATGTCATTGATCCAGAAGAGGTGGTCGGGGCCTGCATCCGGAACACAGGGGATACTATGGATAATCTTTCTATCTCTTTCATTGAACTATGATTGAAGCTTTTCCATGCACCACCCATTCCCATGATCAACAAACAGGCACCAGACGATGGCACCTTCGATCCCAGGTGGGCCTGGTGATGATGCCCGCCTTCCATCCTTATCGATCAGCCAGGGGTCCGTCCATATAGAAACATATGTACCATTCCCAATCCTCCAACCCATCCCTCTCTCCACGAGGCTACGGGAGCTCTAGACGCTTCTCTAGAGGAAGCTGGGCCGGGGGCCAAGAGAGGAGTCCTGGAAATCGTTGTGGGGGAAATATTTAGCATGGAGAACTCGTGAACAGATAGAGGACGGGTTGTTAAAAAGGCGTCATCCTTGCTTTTCCAGCAATGCATCATTAAAGTGAAAGAGGTCCCGGAAACCCATTCCTCCCTTAAATTTTGGCTGGTAGAGATTTTTCCAGGCGATCCAGTGGGTTTTATTCATTCCATTGTTTTGTCCCCACCAGAAGTTTGCTGTGCACGAGGAGATCTGGTTGACAACCACAACAGGGATCTTAAACAGGGACATAAAGTAGCTAGGAATAGATTGAAGGGAATCCTTAATGAGGGTTTATTTTCTGGCTTTGGAAATTTTTTATGGGGTCCATACATAGATTTTTTTCTCTATACTATCAAGCAAAGAGGCGAAGATTTCGTTTTTGGATCGGCCGATCACTGTGGGTAGCCCGATGTACTTCTGATGCTTCTCGACCATATGAATGCCTGAAATGGCACAAAGCTCTTCTCTTTTGGAAACTGGGACCCCGAAGCTGAAGGATACTTCTGACTTTCCATGATTGATTGTTTTCCCATAAGCCCTCTCATACTGTTGAATCACATGGCCTATAGTGAGGCACTCATTCTGGGTTGCTCTAGAGAAAAGAAGGTAGTCTTCGGCGAAAAAAAGGTGTAAAACTAGTGGGCTTGCATGACAGACCTTTTCCCCATGAATTGAATGAGAGGAAGCTTCCCTATTCATGAGGTTAGAAAAAACATCAGCCACCAAGATTAAAAGAAAAGAGGAAAGAGGGTCTCCCTGGCACAAGCCACGGGTTGGGGAGAAACCACGGGTAAGCACCCCATTGACATTAATTCGAAAGGAAATAGATGAGACACAGTGCATGATCATCTCTGTCCACATAGAAAAAAAATCCCATTTTCATCATCACGAATATGAGGAAATGCCATTCCACTTTATCGTAGGCCTTGGTCATGTCCAGTTTCCACACCATGGTTCCTCTTTTCGCGGTGGAGCGTGTTATCATTGAGTGGAATACTTCATGGGCCACAATGGCATTATCTGTATTCATTATCTTGGACATGAGAGAACTTTGATTTTCCGAGATGATATCAGAAAACCATGGGCGTAGCCAATTAGCCAGGATCTTCAAGAAGATCTTGTATGAGACATTGCAGAGGCTGATAGGTCTGAAATCAGGTACCACAAGGGGTTTCGCGATTTTGGGGATGAGGATGAGGATAGTTTCGTTAATGTCGGAAAGGCTTGTTTCCCCAGCCTTGATCTTCTTCATCATATTATAGATTTCAGGACCAATAATGTGCCAATATTGTTTGTAGAAGAGGGCGTGGAAGACATCCGGGATTGGGGCCTTAGTAGGGGGGATATGTTTCAGGGCCAGACGAATCTCATCATCCGTCACATCTTTGGTAAGTTGACTATTAATTTCTTCAGTGATCACATGTCTGATGCAGTCTTCCACTTCGGCAGAGATGTTAAGACTACCAAACAAAAAGAGATTCTGGAAATAATTGGGGATAACGTCTTGGATTCCATCATTGTCGAAGGCTTTGGTACCATCCGGATGTGAGATGCAAGAGATAATATTTTTCTAGCACCTAGCTGAGGCTTTCAGATGAAAATAGCGGGTATTGGCGTCCCCTTCTTTAATGTGGGTGTCACACGCCAACATAGCCCAGAATCTTTCCTTGATTTGTAAGGTAGCATCCAGATCCCTTTGAGTGGTGCTGATTTTGGAGGTAGTTTCATTGGATGGGGTTGGTTGAGAAGCTTTCACAGTTTTCCTTCGAGGAAATAACATTGCCTGTCAGGTTGAAAGAATTTTTTATTGCTCCACTTCCTCAAATCTGAGGAAAACTATTGGAGATTTTACCCAATGTCCGCATGTCCACACTTCTAGCCTGAACAAATCACATCTTCGCATTCACATTTTTTAGTCCAGAAGCTTTCAAATCTGAAGGGTCTTATGCCTTTGTTATTGCAGTCTCCTTGGGTGCATTCAATCATAATTGGACAGTGGTCCAAGCAATTGAGAGACAAGTGATCAATGTGAAAAATTCTGAAAAATATTTATCCAATCCGTTGAGCCTAGAAATCTATCAAGGCACTCCGCGATATGGGTTTCATCCGTGTTTCCCCAGAACCACGTGAATGGGCTCCCTGTGAATCCCAGATCAACCAAATCCGCCCTAGTAATGGCATCCATAAAGTTAGACATTGACGAGGAGGGTCGAAGAGATCCTCCACTTTTTCCCTTATGGTACAAGATCTCGTTAAAATAACCTCCAATTTGAAAATTTCTTGGCAGGTAATGTCGCAGATTGCAAAGGAGATCCCACGACTTCCACTTCTTAGTGTGGGTTGGTCAGCCATAGAAACCCGCAAAGGTCCACAATGGGGTATGTGCGTCATGAATAGCCGCCGCCACATGGTGAGAGGAGAAGGATAAGATCCTAATGTCAACATTCTCTTTCTATAGGAGACAGAGACCCCCTGAGTGGTCTTGTCGGGGAACCGGGAGGTGGCCCTGGAAGCCGCATTTCAGTTCAAGGCCATTGGTGTCCTTGTTTTCCAATATGGTTTCGGACATGAAAACCATATCAGGGCGACTTTGAGCGCAATGGCGCTGGAACATTCGAACCATTTGTGGGTTTCCAAGACCACGATAGTTCCAGCATAAAATGATCATTGCTCTAGGCGGGGCTGGGATGTACCCACCTCCGCCTTTGACTCCTCCGGGATCACATTTCATGGTGTTACAAAATAAGTTATACTGTTAGAGTTTTTTTGAATAAGTAATGATTTTATTTAAAAATTAAATTAAAAATATTTAGAAAACTATTTTCATAAAATGGAGTTCATTTTTGAATTTAGAACATTGATAATAGGTTAGGGTGAATTTTTGGGATTTTTTTGAAACAGTTGAATTTTCAGGGAATAATAAAAATACAGTTTTGAGTTTCCGGTGTTTAATGGCATCATTGATGATATATCATGATGTAATAAATATGGAAGACATATGAATAGTAATATATGTTATGAGGTGTCCCAAGTGGCCAATACCATGGGAAAATACCAAGGTAAAGCCCAAGGTTTTTCAAATACCACCTATGAGGTGTCCCTTGGAAATTAATTAAATATTCTCCCACTTTTCATATAAATACCAAGACATACCCCCATTAATTTCATTCCAAAATCCTCCTCAACGATGTTAAAGTCTTTCTACCTCCTATGGAGTACTCCAAAGGATCCCTCAAACCCCCAAGGTCCCAACCTTTATGTTTTCAAAGTTACTCTTCATTGTAAGGGAACCTTTCAGCCTCCTCTTTTAAGTCATGACTTCCTTTATGTTATGTCTTCTAGTTTCGATTTCATTATGTGGGGGTATTTTATTCTATATATTTATTACTATGCATTTCATTTCCTATTTATGAGATACCATTTACACTCTCATCAACTTATTTTTTTAAATTATAATTGACGTTGTTATATAACCGAATTTTCGTAAAAGAAATCATATTTTCTCTTTTCTTTCAAGTTTCCTTTTCATGTGGTGTGTCATTCCACACCATGATATTATTTATTTTTATTATGTATCTCTACTATAAATTATTCATTTATTTATGGGAGACCCTTTTCCCCTATTTTTTATTGTTTTCTAAAACCATGTTATATAGCCGTTATGCTGTAGAAATTTTGTCTCAAAATATATATCTCTTTTTTCTCAAGAAATTATCTTGTTTTATTTATCTGAATTCTCAAATATATTTTCATTTATAGATGTATTAATCAATACATAAAATTGATCTATTTTATTCTGGAATCTACATACATGAAACCCTCTTTCTTTTTCCATGGGTTATAAAAGACATAATAATCATGTTTCCAAGCACTTTTAAAACGCCACGATTTTGAAGTGAAACCCATCACATTTACTATCTATGGGTTATTTATGAAATTTTTTATTATTATATTTGTGGCTCACATGAAATTAAATACATATTAATGTTTCTCCTTGATATTTCTCCAATTAATTGGGTAAATAATTTAATCTGAAGATATGACAAGTTTCACGATACCTTGGTGAATAACGTTGGTAATTTTTATGAAACCTTGGGGATGAACCTTGGTCATATGTTCATGAATGTAAAAATTAAATGTTTCTGCCACATATTAATGTTATGGTTCAAGTTAATTTCATTATGATATGCCTATACTTCCTTTTCACATGTATTTATGTTTTTTATCAAGTTCTTATTGATTTTATAAGTAAACTGATTCCCTTTCTTTCCTTAAGGGGCCTTATGCTCACCCTTTCCATTGATGTATGTCTCTAGGTTATGATATTCAATAATTTTACTTAATAAGAACTTATAATGAAGACCTAAAAGTTTATTATAATAATGTTTTATGTTTTCATGTTTTCATGTTTTATGTTCCTGATTTCCAAGACACTAGAGTTTAAAGATCCTCAATTTGTAAAATGTAAAGAAAAGATATGTAATAAAAGGAAGGATGTCGTATTTAATAAACATATATTACATAGATGACATAAATATGATTATAGAAATATAATATACACACATATATCATTTAATTTTTATTCTTTTAAATATAACAAGGAAATAGAAGTAGCGTTCATGTGTATATACAGCCTACCATCTCCATGAATGGTGCATTTTATTTCCTATCTCCAGATTTTAAAGATCATTATAACTAAATATATACTGAATATATGTGATGATTATGTCATGTTTTAAATTATGGATATGGTTAGATAATGATATATGTAATAAGAACAATATATAACCCATCAAAATATACTTGAAAAACTAGGCAATTAACACCAAAAATAGTGAAATTAATGAATGATTACTTACAAATGGGTAATAAGATATTATAATAAGATAATATTTTATATTAAAAATATTATTATGGTATAATTATAACTCAACAACTTTACTAAAACCATTATATCGGATGTGAATTTACGTTCACTCCAAAGGAAATACAAGGTAGGGTATTTTCATCTCACTTTTTACTTATGTGAGGTAAATATCATATTCAAAACATATTTATTTTTTTATAGTGTATCTATATACCATTTTGATATATTATATCATGAATTATTTTATATTCATGGTATTTAATTTTTTCACTTGATGGTTATTATGTTTTGGGTTTCTAATTGAAATGTTACCACAATTGTTTGTGATTTCGTCTCAATTTCACTTCATTGAGGTATATTGTAATGTTATTCACCTAGTTTCTTTTATATGGTGTATATACTCTAAATTTAAAAATTAATATAATTTATAATTAATTATTCATGGTTTTTTTAGTTTCAAATTGAATTATTTCATCTAAGTGGATTTGAACTTAAAGTTTCCAAGTGCTAAAGAAATTTCATAACTCAATTCCCTTTCATTGGGTTATATGGATTCCTCATTGTTAACATTATATGATAATGTGTATAATTAATTAGAATCTCTATTTATGTATTTACACTTATTATATATGGATTTATACTTGATACACATAATAGATTAATTTTTTAATTATCACTTCAACATTTTGATCATTTTAAGGCTTTATTTCCCAATCTCATTCTAATCGAGATCTCTTATTCTTAAAATTTCATTAAACTAATTTATAAGATAATTTTTAAATAAAACCATTAATTTACTTCTAATATGATTATTAATGAAATTTTTCAAGTAATAGTACAATTTTTACACTCTTTTTAACTTAAAATGTTTTAGAAAATATTTTTATGAAAACCCTACTTTATTTCTCTCTTTGGTCGGAAACCTATTTTCTCTTAAAACCATGTTTTATAAAATTGTTTTGAAAATTGTTTTTATCCTTTTATAAATGATTTATTAAATACATTTTTACCCCTTTTTTCTTTTACAAATGTATTTAAATAAATATTCTGGTATCTTTCTGAAAAATGAACTTTTCTAACCTTTTACAGTACAAAAGAAATGTTATTTTTTCCTTGTATGAAATTTATGGATTTACCCACCGTCATTTATTCGATGGTTAATTTTAATGAATAAATGGTTAATTTTATAGTTTTTTTTTTAAATTTTATTTTCAAAGAAAAGGATAATCAAAATGTTTTTCAAAATAGAAATGATTTTTTTCCTCAGGAATGTTTTTAAAATATATTTTTATAAGATTTACCTTCATCAATGACAACAACACTTTATATTACTCTACACAGGATATGTTGTATTTATACCATTATTATTCTTCCTATGCATGGTTTATGATTTATTTTTCCAAGTATGGTATTGAAATTCACTTCCTTGATTTTTTTAATCCCCTTGAAATATTCAATTCCCTATGATCATTAGAAATTAAATTCCAACTAATTATCCATATCATTTTTCAAGGATATGTTTATTTCCTAAACTATATTCCATTTTTACATATGGTTTTTACTTTTAAAGTTATTTTATTATCTATTAAAATGATTATAAATATTTATTTATTACTAAATATAGATATTTGATAAGGCATATTGTTCATTAATTAAGTCAATTATTAAATATATAAGGAATGCTTTGGACTGGAAGCAATGGGGGGGACCTAGATTTTATATATTCCCTAAATTCATCGATAGGTTCTCATAAGTGAGATCATTTGTAAAAATTAAATGGGTTTCAAGATTTAGTTTTAAAATATATTTTGAATGGTCTTGACGATATAGGTTTTCATGCACCTCAAACACAACATCCAATAATTTGGCATTGCCTTTTTTTAGAATTCAGTTGTTGTTATTATTTTTCCATGAGATATTCTGTTTAAAATTATGTATGTATTAATTTCATTATAATTTTATTGATTAAATGACATGTGTATTACTTATTTACCTTCCCATATTGATTATGCCTTCTCAAGTTATTTGAATGGCATGCGTTTCCAGTTATTACCTTGTCATACTGTTTATCCACTACCTTCTAACTTTATTGATTATATGAAATGTGTTTTTAGTTATTTAGATTTCCATATTTTTTTATTAAATTCTTTCTAATTTTATTTTTTATATGGAATATGTGTTCAATTATTACCTTTCAATATTGATTATTCTCATTGATTCATTATTTCTTCCACTGTAATTAACGATTAATGAGAATTTAAAGCTCACCCATATTTTATTTCATTCATTAATAATTAAAGAAGTGTACTAAGAAAGATATGAATGAATTTTCTATGTTCTAATAAATTTATTAACCTTGAAATAAATTATGTTGCAATTAGTATATCCAATTGTAATGTAAGACTCGTGTATGTATCTAGTTTACCAAGACTAATAAACTCTTGATCTTTTTGGATTTGATTTCTTGTAATCATACCAATGTAATAATTTAGGTAACCAAGTTCAGTCGCTTGGTTTTAGGGAGTTATAGTTAGAATCAAATGAAGTTTAGTAGAAACCTTTCAAACTAGATTTAAGAAAACCTATATTAGGGAATATAACCCTAAGATTTAATTTTAGGATTAACATAGATACATATACGTCTTAATTAAATTAAGAGTTATGGATAACATCATTGAATAATGATATTATGATTAATCATTAGTTAAATGACCTAAAAATATCTTTTTAGGATTTATATGATGGAAACCTACAAATAATAAGGATATTTTGGAAGAAATTTAGGCCAATACAAATCATTAGTTTAGTACATGTTTTATTAGAAATTTTATTTGAGGAATAATGAATTTACATTATAGATACATGAGTTTAAAGGTATTGATAACCATTTGTATTATTGTTATCATTAATGACATTATAACAATTGTTAAATTATATTATTATGGTTTGAAAAACAATATGTTGTATTGAAAGAATTCGAGAAAAGGTTACTAAATGATTAAATTTTAAGGATATCCATCCTAATTATTTTAGAAATTATATTAATATAGTTTTATAAAAAGGAGAACCTATAAGGCGATGGGAATTAAAACCATGACCGAAGAAAGATAAAGGTTTCATGCCTACCACCGACCTATGTGATTTCATTATTAAGGTGTAATTATTTTTAGTTAAAAAATTTGATGAATAGATATTAAAAATGAACCAGTAGTGTTAATATTTAGGTTTATAGATTAATATATTAAACATATATTATTTTATGAATATTTAGAGAAAAATTGAAACAATTGTGACTATTTTATGGTCCATACAATCTATTAAAAGTGCATTTTAGGGATTTAGGCATCAAAGTTAATTTTTGGACATCCATTACCTAAAGTAAAGGTTGAATTGGATATTTTCCAAAGGAAAAAAAGTATTATTTTATTATGAAATAAAAATATTTCAAGTACACATATTTCTTTATATTCTTAGGCAGTAAAAGAATTACTCAACATTAAGAAAATGATAAAAAATTTGTCCTAATATGTAAAGACCCAAAATTTCCATATAATTTTTTTTAATATATGGGAATTTTATGTCTTCACAAAAATTGATGGTGCTTGATTCCAAGGCCCGAAGTGCCCGGAATGAATTTCAGATCATTTTTTGGGTACGTTCAGTAAACGTACGAGAGGGTTTTTAGAACTTTGTAATCGGTGCTCAGAATTGAAATCTGAGGGTACTGTTTAACTCATAGTGCTGATATTTTCTTAAGAATACTTTCACCTCGATGACAGTTGGTCGAGGGTGAATGTTATTTTTTGGGTTTTTCATGGAAATAATAAAATAAAATAATCACATTTTATTTAATTTGTTGTAACCACCCATGTGGATATTTCACAGGTGGGGACCACCTGAACTAAAACCTCCCATGAGAGGTTATATAGGTGGGGAACACTGAGCCTAACCTCCCATACGAGGTTATGGTGGTGGGGACCACCCGGGGTTTGAAACCTCTTAAACTCCCTATTAAGTGGGGAGAAACCTCTTGAGCTCCCCACATAATTATGCCAACCCTCCTCATAATTCATAATGTCACACATCAATTAAATATCTAAACCTTTTTTTAAATTGTGCCAAAATAATTTAATTTTAAAATATATATTAAGAAGTTGGCTATATTTTTATTTTGGTGGAATTTGGGAAAAAGGTTGGAAAAGGGGAGATCTTTGGAGAATTGGGGGAATTCCCTCCATTGAGGAACGCTGACGCACGACTTCGACTTATTTTCTTGGGACATCCTTCAGCATGGGGCATCTTTAATAGATGATCATATTTTCCTCCCCAATGACGTCTTATCCTCCCTCGCGATCTCTGTCAATGAACAATCCAAGGTAGGGGCTTATTTGTGTATGAATACTTTTCCCATGTTCTTCCCTTGAATTCTTTTTCGGGATTGGGAATAAATTATTGTGAGAGGTTGTAAAGCTTGATGTTATTCTTCAATTTCTTGTTGAGGAATATGCTACCACCCTAATGCAGAGGGTATGTTCCAAACAAAGATGACCCGACCCCTTCGCAAATCTTGTGATGATTTGTGGTGTTGAACACGACAAAGGCGACGGTGTAACGAAACCGCCCCATGGGCACCACCGCCTCGTGATCTCTTAGTCCTTGAGGAACCCCCATGACCGAGCCGCTCTGTGGCACCTGAGGCCACCATGCCCCATAGCTCCGCCACCCACAGGCCCGCCATGCCGCCCCCGGCTGCCGCCGTCCGGGCTGAGCCGTCACTGTCGATCGGGCCGAGCTGCCACTGCCATTTGCCAAGCCGTCTTCGTCCTGCCAAGCCGCCCAGGCCACGCTGCTCACAACCCTTAAAGCCACCCGCTTCCTTCTACGCCGCTCCGTCCGGGCCACCCGCGGCCCTCCAAGCCACTTCGGCCGAGCTACCCACGGCTGAGCCACTCCGGCCGAGCCCCCCGCGGCCCCGAGCTGCTTCGACCAAGCCGCCCCGCAGCCTTTGCCCTCCTGGCCGAGCCTCCCCGGCCGAGTCACCCTGCAGCCTTGCGCCATCCATGGATGAACCCCTGCGGCCCCTCGCAGTCTGGAAAACCACCCAGCGGGACGGGTTGGTCCGATTGGGTCGGACCGGACCAAGGCCTACTACGACCCATTTACTTCTTTTGGTAATAACTTTGGCACCAGACATCCGGTTGGTAAACCATCAGCGGCATTGGAAATCTTGGAGAGAGACGATCTCTTTGAGTATACCCCACATGAGTTTTGGATTAAGATGGGGAATAGTCAGGTTTGATCGAGCATGAATCCAACCGGGCCCCTGGGACTAAAAGGCTAATAACTCACAGAACAAGTGTCCGATTGACGCGCCGTCTGTTGCATTGAGACCCCTATGACGTGGTGGACCATTGAGATGCTTCTTAGTGGGACTTCATGGCTGTTGAAGTACCGAAAAGTAGCTCTTGGATCATATCCTCCTGGAGATGAGCAAGTATAGTGCAGAATCCCAGTAGCTGGCGGAGACTTGACGACTACTGACCTTTTCGACTTAGAGTAACTTGATAGGCCCAATGGGGAGTGCCTCTATGTGACGCGGTAGACCCACGGTGGGGAGCGCCTCTATGTGAAATGGCATACCCATGGTAGATGAAAAGAAGAGTAACTCAGTAGGCTATGGTGGGGAGAGACTCTGTGTGATGTGACAGACCCACGATACTCAATAGGAGGAATACCTCAGTAAGTCACGAGGGAGAGCGCCTCTGTGTGATGCGGCAGACCCATGGTGGGGAGCTCCTTTGTGTGACGCAGCAGACCAATGATACTTGACAGGAGGAGTACCTCACCAGTCCATGGTTTTTGGGAAGTGCCTCTATGTGACATGCATGCCCACTAAACTTGATAGAGGAGGGGATCTCCAACAGCCGAGGTGTTCGACAATGTGACTAGGGATGTTACTTGTTACTTCCCCTAGAATAAATCTTAATGTGAGATGAGTCAGTATCTCTATGTTTTCCTCATGTTTGAGATGTATTACTTGATAACTTATGTATATGTATGAGCATATACCTAAGCAGGGTTATCTGTTGATTTCATTCTTTGTGGTTTATCCTTGGTGGTTTTTGTGAGACCTTGAGGGTCTCAAGGTCCCTACTGTGAATCGTTATACTCAACCCTGCACAAGATATTCCCACACCTTATTGTGTTGGATGAAAATGATTGGCAATGCTGACTGAGGCTGAGAGTACGAGGACTGGATGGTTCCCGGAGGTGGAACATACAGCGTGTCGGTACGCAGAGGATACAGGTTGACGTGGAGTGCTGAGGAGGCGATCTGTACCTACCCTTCAGGTAGGAACCTCAGAGGATGATCTAGTATCTGTCTTTTCTCTTTCTTCAGTTGTTTTTTATTTCATTTGTACTTATACCTTTACTATTGGGCTTGTATTCCAGCCCCTTTACTTTCAGCACCCTTTTGGTTATACATTTTTCTTGTGTTTGTATCTTACTGTGTGCTTGGTTACGTGAACTTACAGGTTATAAAGGCAATTCCTTCCCAATTTTAGGGAAAATTCCTTTTGGTTCTAGTCTCCTGCCCCTGGCCTATGGAAGGTGGGTTTGGGGTAGTCACGACATGGGCCCCGAGGGACGGGACATGACATAATACCTTAATATTTGTTTAGTCGATGGTCTTTTAAATCATCACATATTTATGACTTTTAGGCCCTAAAATTTCCACTTATAATTAAATTATTTGTGATAAATAACCTCAATAACTCTCTATAATTATTTATTCTTTTCTTTAAAGTACATAAATTTACTCTACATTAATGTTATTCCAATTGGAAACATTGTTATGTGTTGTTCCATATGTCCTTGGTACTTTCCATTTAATATTTCAAGAGGATCTTTTAACAACCCTTATCATGATTTGGATTTTAGTAAAGGGATTATAAAATATCAAAAAATTTATTACCAAGTTCATGATTAAATTTTGAGGATGCAATTTATTTATGTTGGGGGAGAATGTGACACCCTGATTATTCCAAAAGAGTGACTTTTTATTTAATACTGTGTATGACACGCAACACCAAAAATAGAAATTAATATAACATCATGATAATTAATAGTATAATTAATATTTTCATTAAATTTAATATATTTTTTAGCTTTTAATTTACACAATACTAAGTTATCTTGCGTCACATGCAATAATTAGTTTCTTCAATAGTTTGCGTTACACGCAAGACGAAGTTTTACTGAACAATAACATATTATTAAAATATTATTATTTAATATAATAAAATATGACCTAGAAATTAAATTTTTGGTTATAAAGAGTATTAAATAAATTATAAAAATATATATTTTACACTAATATAAAATTTATTCATTGGTTACCAATTAATTAGAAATGAATATAAAAACCAATTGAATATAAAGGAAATGTTTTTATGTTCACAAAGGTGTTTTAACCTAATAAATTGAATTTAACATTAATGAATGATATTAAAGAAATATATATATATTATTTATTCAATAAATTATTTTTTTACATTCTTCTAATAGATTTGATAAGTATAAGATAAGAATATACCCAATATTACACATAAAAAGTAGTATTTTTATAAAGATAGTTTTGATTCCATTTAATGGCACACCTATTTTAAAACTAAATTTTAACACTTTTATAAATTTTATATGAAAAAAATAAAATTAATTTTTTCAAGAAAATTTTCAAAATTATCATAGGGGAAGGTTTATTATCTTTTTGAGATGTTTTATTATTTTATGAATAGTGAAAATAATGAATTTTAGTTGAAAACTGTATTTTCATCTAAAACATTTGTGAGGTAAATTTATATCTTAAATTGGTTCTATAGTCACATTATATAAAAAGCACATCATTTAATCCATTTAGGTGATTTTAATCAATTTCATAATGAAATTGGATATACAATCTTTTCAAACTTTTCAATATTTTTACATAAAAAACCTGCTTTCTCATCCCTTCTATGAGATTAAATTTAAATTATGTTCTACCACTTATGTGATTGGAATTTGGAAAAATGGATTACATATTTGGAATGAAAATAATTTTAACTTTATGATAAGTTCAACTTAGATTTTACAGAAAAAATTAGGGAATGCAGTTAAAATTAATTATAGTGATTAATTTAAAAATGATTTTACATGGCGCTTAAACATTAACTTCAGGGGAACAATAATCTGGAAACATGTCAAAAATCCATTTTATGGAAATATTTCTACCATATACTCACTTTTATCAAATATGGACTATTATTTGAGGAACTTTATATAATTTATATGTCTTTATAGTGTTTCACTTTCTATGTTTACAAGAATGCCACTCCTCATCCACTATAAAAAGGCAATCACCCCTACCACTTATTCATTGCTCTTAGGCCATCTAGATCTTCTAAAACTAGACCAAATAATATTAAAACCTCACTCCACTCATCTTAGAAGCCCCAATTTGCACGGAAATATAAACAAGGATGTTTTTTGGTTAAACCAAAAATAGTTACCTGAATAAGAGTTAACGTTCTTCAATGATCAAATTAGTTTCATTTACTTCTATAACCTGTAAAATATTTTTATGTCATTACCATATAATAAACTAAGTATATTTTATATAATGATATTTCTTCATGTCAAGGGAACATCCAATACTCACACACACACCTCCATCAAATGGGGTACGCAATCATTATTTGTGTATATAGTGAACTACCGCTTTACAAACCGATATTGTTTGTTCTTCCCCTACCAAATTTGAAGGAAGGGAGTAATGATGGTTTTATAGTTTATATATGATATATATGATATTTATAATGTATTTATTCTTATTTAATTATTTAATAATACATACCTTCCTGATTTCCATTTTATGGGAATACGATAACATCATTTTTGGACGTGTAGAATAAATATGATAATGGAAATATAATATAAATACATATATAACTTATTTTATTAAATTAAGGTTTTTATAAATATATGTTACATATATGATGTAAATATGATAATTTAAATATAATATAAATACATATATCATTTAATTTTCATTCTTTTAAATATGATCGTGAAATAGAATTAGTGTTCATGCGTACGTACGACCTACCATTTCCATGAACAATGAATTTCATTTCTTATCACAAAATATTATGAATTATTTTAATTACTTATATAATGAATATATATGATAATTATATAATGTTTTATATTATTTTTATTATTAATTCATAATCTAATTAAAATAAATAATAAACAACAAGTCAAAACATACTTGAGAAACTAGGTAATTAAGACCCAAAATAGTGAAAATAATGAAATATTATTAAAAAATGGGTAATAAGTTATTATAAGAAGATCATATATGATATTAAAAATAGGATTATGGTTTTTATAAGTTAATAACATGATTAAAACCATTATACATGAGTTTTAATTACTTTCGTTGAAAAGGAAATTCAAGGTAAGAGATTTTCATCTCACCTTTTTCATCTATGATATTAATGTCATATTTACCACTTTCATATTTTGTGTGGTGTATATAATTAAAATTTTGATATATTATATAATTAATTATTTTATATTAATTTTATTTAAATGTTTCATTTTATGATTATTACTTTTGGTATGTCAGATTCAAATGTTACCATAATTGTAAGAGATATCATCTCAATTTCACTTCATGAGGGCATATTATATTGTTATGTAACTAGTTTATTTTTTATAGTGTATTTAATTCTCATTTTAAATTTAATATAATGAATAATAATTATTCATTGTATTTTTAGTTTCAAAATTAATTATTTCATCTATAGGTATTTGAACATAAAGTTACCAAGTGGTAAAGAAATTTCTTAACTCAATTAATTTTCATTGGGAAATATTACTTCCTCATTATCGATAATATTATATGATTATGTGTATATAGAATTTGACTATCTATTATGTATTTAAAATTAGTATATGTGTCTTTATATTTGATACACACAGTAAATTCATTGATTAATTGTCACTTTAACATTATGATCATTTTAACGGTTTACTTCACAATCTTACTTTAATCAAGATTGTTTATTCTTAAAATTATATTAATGTAATTTATATGATAATTTTTAAATAAAAAATATCATTTTATTCTAATATAGTAATTCATAAATTATTTGAAATAATAGTACTATTTTCCACTCGTTGGTACTCAAAATGTTTTAGAAGATGTTTTTATGAAAACCTGACTTCATTTATATCTTTGAATGGAAATATATTTTCTCTCAAAAATGTGTTATATAAATTTTTTTCAATTATTATTAACATTTTAAAAAGGATTTAATAATTAAATTGTTACCCCTTTTTTACTTTTCAATTTTTTTCAAAGGAATATAATTATGTCTTCAAAACCAGGATGGTTTTCTAACCTTTTACAGTGCAAAAGGAATGTTCCTTTTACCTTGTGTGGCATGTAAGAATTTACCAACCATAATTTATTTGAATCTTAATTTGAAATTTTAAATGGATATTTTTTTAATGAAAATGTTTTAAAATGTTATTTTAAAAGTAATGTAATTTTAAAATATTTTTTAAAATAAAAAAAATATTTTTCTCAAGAATGTTTTTAAAAGATAATTTTATAGTATTTTCATTAATTGATAAAAAAAACCCTTTATTTTAATCTAATCATAAAATTTTGTATTAATACCATCCTTATTTTTCATATGGATGGTTTATAATTGATTTTCACAAGGATAGTATTGAAATTCACTTTCTTGATTCATTTTTGTAGTCCCCTTGAAATATTCAATTCTCTATGATCATTAGACATTAAATTTCCTATAATTATAAATATAATTTATCATGGATATGTTTATTGAATTAACTATATAACATTATCTTGGGAAATATTAATAAATATGTATTCTTTAATCAATAAAAATATTTGATATCACATATTTATCATTAATTAAATCGATTATTCAATATATGTTGAATGATTTGGAATGGAAGTGAAAAGTGGGGACTGTAATTTATATATCCCCTCTATTAATTGATAGTTTCTCATGCGAAAAACCTGTTTAAAAATTTAAATGGGTTTTACCTATAGTTTTAAACTATCTTGTGAAAGGTCTTGATAGTATAGGTTTTATGTGCCTCATACATGATGTCTAACAATTAAGCATTTCCTTAATTCAAAATTAAGTTACTGTTATTATTTATCCATGAGATATTCTATTTTAAATGTTATGTAGATTAATTTTAATCTCAGTTCATTGATTAAATGGAACGTGTTTTAGTTATTTACCTTTCCAAATTGATTATGCATTATCCAGTCATTTGAATGGAATGCATGTTCAATATTTTTTTTTCATATTTTTTATACACTCTCTTCTTAGTTTACTGATTATATGTCATGTGTGATTAGTTATTTACATTTATATATAGTTTATTCTCTTCTTTATCAGTTTATTGATTATATGGCATGTGTGTTCAGAAATTACCTTTCTATATTGTTTATTCTCAATGTTTCATTATCTCTTATGATGTACTTAACCTTTACTAAGCATTTTAAGATCACACATATTTTGTTTCCATCCCCAAGAATCCAATAAGTGTATTAAGAAATTTATTTATGGATATGATATGTGGGAATAAATTTATTATCCTCAATTTTTTTAATTAGTGTATCCAATTGTAATGTAAGACTCATATATGTATCTGGTTTAGCATGACTATTAAACTCTTCGATCCTTCAAAATTTTATTCCTTGTAATCATGCCAATGTAATAAAGTAAGACACTAACTCTAGTCTTCTGGGGTCAAAGAGTTATCTGAATATAGTGTAGAATGAAATTGGTGTTATGTAACATATAAATGTACTAAGAAGGTAAAAAGATAGATAACATAAAACATCATTTTCTTAGTGCATAGAGGTCCTATGTGTTAGAATTTTGGGAAAAGATAACCTAAATAAATATTTCAATAATTGAAGATTTATCATTATAAGTTATCCTTCTAGAAACATATCTAAAAATACCATATAGGAAGATATAAGTTGTAATTTACTAAGTAAATATGATTCATTTGAATTTTGTATTATTAACTATGGAGCCTTATTTTACTTTACATCTAAGAGTGGAACTATAATGAATTATTATTCAAGAAGATATTGAAAGGCACAACTTATTTATTGTGTATCTATCAAAATTATAGGTCATGGTGATGTTTCTATTTAAGTAATCAATGAATTCTTACTAGAGTTACATGGTGTATAGCCTATACTAGGGTTAATTATGAAAATAATTTCCATTGGATATTTAGATGAAGATGGTTTCTATAGATCATTTATATATGAAGTATGTAGGATAAAATTTGGTTCCATGGTGATAGGAAAAAGTGGAGCAAAAAACTTTTCATCTGATTGATGTATTATAAGGTTCAATTCATACTAGATAGGTAACATCTAAAAAGTTATGACATGACTATCTAGGTAACTTAGGTGGGGAAGGGGTCACATTTCTATCTATTAAAGGGATTCTAAAAATCAAAACAATTGAGTATAAAAACTTTTTGATATTTTTCCATGGGAAGAAGTGGAAGGTTTTATTTTAAAAAGAAGCTATGAAACAAAATAACTAAAAGTTATAATTGGTCTATACAGATGTACGTAGACCAATATTGATTAGTTCTCATAGAGTCTTACTATATTATTCTTTATTCATTGATGATGTGATAGAAAATGTGTGAGTTTTCTTTATGAAGAACAAGTCTAAGGTGTAACCTTTATTTGATAGAGATCTATTATGGAAAAATAGATTGGAAAAAAACATAAATAATTTGGGTATGAAAATGGTGGGGAGTAAATAATAATAGAGTTCCAGAGGTTTTGCTGGAGGACACAAATATGGATTGAGAAGGCCATACCATGTAATATTGAATATAATTGATTCTTATAAAGGATAAATCAAAATTTAGTTTATAAATCAAGGTATATTATAATTTAAATGGGGGTTTCAAAGGTAGATGTGTATAAGAAGTGAATTTTGTGGCCTACTTGATTGATAAGAGTTCATTATCTCTATTAGGGTAGGAACATTCAAATGTCCTGGTCCAAAATAAACAATCCCCATATGAAAATATATTTTTACCAACTTTAATACACATTGATATCAAGGATATGGAAAAAATAGAGGATAAGTCCCAATAATGTCACTTTGTTGGGTATGAGGATGGATATTTTTATTTTTGACTTTGGGAGAATAACTTATGAATAGTTATTAAAATTAAAAATGTGATATTCCATAAAGAGATATTCTGGAATAATAAGAACCTACCAGATATTACTAATGTGAAAAATTTATTATCCTAGGTTGACGTTTGGAAGGATGTATATTCAGAAGTTATGGATGTTTTTGAAATTTTAGAGAGCATGTAATTATAAAAATAAATAGTTTATTTAGAGGATGTTTTATAAGGAGTTAGGGTTCTAATGTTTCTTCCAAGGTTGTATGTACCAGAGAGAATTTGGACCATGGAAGCTTGGGGAAGAGCTCCAAAATTTGGAGTTCTATTTACAATAGTTCCTAAAGTATTACAGCTATAGAGGGAATTACGAATGTCTACTATGATCAAGTTATAAGTGTAGAGATATAGAAGTAGTATATTTTATTTATTATAATAGACGAATAGAAACTTGAGATCTTGAAATAGGATGTAATTTTGAAGGACTTGAAATATTTGAAGTTAGCTTTGAGGGATGAATTCGATTCATTACATGTGTTTTGAACTTGGGACCTGTCATAATGCCCCATTAATAAGAATGTAACTTTAAATAAGTGGTATTATCAGTTGAAGGAAGAAGTGGGTGGTAAATAAAGGTACATGGAAAGGTTAATCCTGAAGGGGATTCAATAAATAAAAGCTACGGACTTCTCTAAGATATTTTCTATGATCATTAAACATATAACTATTCAGGCGATTCTCAACATTGTTTCAATATAAGTAATTCATATTAAGTTGGATGGGAAGGATGTTTTACTTCATAAGGACATAGATAAATAAATTTATATGGATCCA
Organism: Viscum album; assembly: GCA_963277665.1. Lineage (NCBI taxonomy): Eukaryota > Viridiplantae > Streptophyta > Magnoliopsida > Santalales > Viscaceae > Viscum > Viscum album. The sequence continues at coordinate 1,661,404,352 of OY728143.1, read as the reverse complement.
TCACAAATTTTCAAAAGGAATGAAACTTAAATCTGAAGTACAATTTGAAAAAATATTTTACAGATTGAATCAAGCACAAAGATAACAAAATTTATAGTTTAATTACTTTATGGTTGAATAAAATTTCATCCAGAGTAAAGGTAATCTTTCCTATTTCTAGAGGGTATAAGATGATGGGAGCTTAATCATTATACTTCTCTATGTAAATGACTTTATTTATAGTTATCTGGGTAAAAAAAGTATCAATGATCTAAAATATGAATTATTTAGAAGTTTCAGTATGAAGGATCTCAATCTAAAGAAACAAATCTTAAGGATATATATTATAATGGACTCCACTTTAAGATATTTTTTTCTTGATTCTAATTGATTATATCTATTTTGAAGTGGAAAACTTCAAAGATGATCAAGGTGAATCTCATTACCACACCCCAGGTTAAACACTTCACGTTGATTAAATAGAAGGAACCATTAATAGATGCTGAGGTAGAGTACATCTAAAATGTTTCTTATGCATCATTAGTCTGAAGCTTGATTTATTCCTTTTTTTTTATAATGAACCACACATTAAAAAAGTAGTGAGAGTTATCATTAGATTAATGGATAATCTATGAAGAGAGTAATAGGAAGTGAAAAAGTGTATTCTTTAGTATTTTAAGTCATCCATAACATTTTCTATTTGATTCAGAATGGATGGACCATTATAAGGGTTTACAGACATAGAATTTAGAGGAGATATAAATACATGGATGTGAAACACGAGCTAGGTGTTCACTTTTATAATAACAAACATGAGTTTTATATTGAATATTCTATATGAAGTTAAACTTCTATAATTGAAGAGGGGTACATTTTTTAATGGAAACTAAGGAGTTAATCTAGATAAAGGGTCTATTGGATGATCATGGAAGAATTTAATAAGGATGAACTTTTATTTTGTGATTCACAGGGCATGATTCACTTTGATATCAATATAATATTTCATTATAGATAAAATCATATCTAGTTAATTTATCGCTTCATATATAAGGTATTAGAGGAAAAATTATAATTCCACGGATGATAAATAAAGCAAAAAATCCACCTATAATGCTTAAAAAGGTTATAATATGAGATTTGTTGAGGTAATATTTCACCTATATTGGGTTAGGATTACTTTATGCACGGTTGGGGAACCATAGGACTACAAATGATGTTTAAGAATTATATTATTTTAATAGATAATGATGGGGGACTTGGTGGCGAATCCTAGAAAATAATTCTCAAGTGGGTGATTATTAGGATCAATCCATGTGAAAACCATTTTCTATCTGAGTTAAAAATACCTTTTTAGGAGTGAATATTGTAGTATAACATATGAAGCTACATGTAGACTGTGTAATTCTAACCAATAAGGTCTATATGTCTTGAACAAACAAATTAGATGATGGTATTTAGATAATTTCATTCAAATCTCACCCCTTTAACGTTTAAAGGTGGAGTGAGGAGGTGCAATAGACTTTCATAAAGGTAACTATAGAAACACATAAGAGTCTTTTTTGAGGATTCCCTTAGTATATTTGTTACAAATGGAAACTTAAGAGTAACTTGAAAAAATTTAAGAGTAAACTCTAAAGTGTTTCTGAATAAATAACTATGTACCGAGAGATCATGTTGAGGTGGTGGGAGTCTTTGAATATGCAATAGAAATTTGTAAAATTGTAATGAGGTGGGTTAAATCCCAAAAAATATTGAATATTATAAGATATTAGATTCACCATATTCAATATAGGAGAACTAGTAGGTTGGAACTTTTGTTCATTAGTGATTGGGTGAATTAATTGTGAATGGTAAGAATCTCATAATTCTCAAATAAAAGAGTTTACCACATTCCCTATATGAATTAGGGTTCACATCCAAACCACATGAGTAATTGTGTTTTTATTTTTCTATTATTTTTTTCAGTAATTTTATTTTACATGTTATATTTTGGGTTATTTTTATGTTAGTGATTCATTAAAATGACTTAGGTGTGGTTTTCTTTTATGTTCTACCGCATTTAGTTCACAAGTTTTCTATAGACCTTTTTCTACATTTTATATTCTTGATTCATAATATTTAGTGCATTATTTTGAAGTTGTATCATACCTAATAGAGGGTATGATGAGTATTACCTTTGTGATATTTCAAGAAATAGAGAAGGTACATGGTTCCATACGTTTTGGTCATGACAAATAAAGTTTTGATAAGTGTTTTAATATGTTTTGGAGTAGAATGATTGGGGTTGTCTGAATGGTTAAGTACCATCCTCTTTGGATAGTGGTGAATGTTACATCAAGGAGATAGTGTTTGGTTTCATTGTGAATTGAGGAGGAAATTAAATTTTTGATATTTTCGATTATATTTCTTGAATAATACATTATGACCCAAATAAGTAATCTCTGGTAGTGGGTGAGAACCTCAATAGAGTTAAGAGAACAATTTATTTGACTTTGTGATGGTTAATGTTAAATTGGACCATGGGGTATGATCTTAAGCTTGTTCTATATGATGGAAGAATCAATGCATATTAATTTTTGGTATATTATAAAAAATAATGTTATAACCTGATATTAAATTACCTTAAGATCTCATGTGAGGAAAAGGTAGACTTATCATCAATTTACCCATAAGGACTACTAGACATGATTATATTATCTTCCTATGGTAGTATTTTAGGAAAATAATTAAATTGAAAGGAGCTTGATTACCTCATAAATTTTTTTAACACACCCTTTTATGTTGATGTTTGTGGTTCATGGTTTCACCTCTAGTTCGTGAATATGCGAATTTTGTGGTTAGAAAAGCCTTTGGGGGTGAAAATCCCAAATAAGAATAAAAAAAATGTGAGTTTTCACATGTGATGAGGAATTGCCTTCAAATAATGTTGAGTTGATCATCTCTTATTGAGAAATAGGGATGTTAAAAATAGATACCCCACTAGAAGTGATAGTGAGGAGATGTGTTTCCCATTTTTTGGTTATATTTTTTTGTCCTCAAGGATTTTTGAACATATAATATATAATGGATCTCTTGTAGAGATGTATCATATTCTCACATGAGCATTACTTATATGATTATTGATAATCCAATTTATATTTTTTAGGAATAAAAGTTTTAAGGTGGGGAGAATAAACAAACCCATGTTTTTTTATTGTGTAAGAAAACACTCATTAATGCATTAGAGATCCCCAATCCCTTTAAAGGGGGAAAATGATAAATTCACCATAGTATACGATATTATAATTTTTTTGACGGTTTCATTGATATCTGGAAATGATATTTACCCTTGGGATAGAATTTGGTAAGTTTATATGGTGGTTTAGATCTCAATGTTATTTAACATTTATTTAAAAAAATATTAATTTTCCATCCTCTTTGAATGCCAATATCTTATAAGTAAGGCCCCATATGTAAATAGTTTAGTGTAGTTTTAATTGGGATAAGGGTTATTAGATAAGAGGAGAATAATCATATTTATGGTTTTGGTCCTTAGACTAGGCTTATTTCAACACTTAAAGAAAAATGGATTAGATAAATCCATAGGCCTATGAATACCATCTTTAACCCCTATATCCAGGGTTATCTACCATTTAGGATACAAATATATAGAGTTAGAGAGAATTTAGATTGGTGATTTTTCTCTTTGAGGAGGACATGATGTTGAGATTAACATATTGATGTTGAACAAGCTTAGAATCATCGATTATCTACTAATGTTATAGGCTTTGATTTTTTAAATTTTCTTCATTATTCATTAAAAAAATGATTTAAATCACTATTGATGAATTTATTCTCATTGTTAAAATTTCATGATCATGTTTTTAATATTTACTTCTAATTTATTTTCTGTTTTAATGTTCTTTATTGAGGGAAAAACATTTAATGAAAAATGATGGTGGGATTAACCACTAATCACCCTCCCATTTTTCCTCTTATATCATATACATTAGTGTGGATTTAGGGTTTCTAGAAATTTATAAGCATGATTTTCACATGGGTGGTTGGACCATACTGGTACCTGGAGAACCCTTTTTCTCCCTCTAATCTATTACACCTCTCTCTCTATCCGACTCTTGTGATAATTAGAGATTTCACTACTCCTCACGATGGCATACAACTCAAAGAAAAAATTTCTTCAGCACCTATAGTGGTGAGAATGTAATCTATAAGGTGATAACTCACTCATTTAAGTGACAATAGAGAGGTGACCAAGTCAGAGTCAAGGAACATTATTGAGGTTAACCAACGTCAAATAAGGTATGAGATAACAATGAGTATAATAACTGATTTCGATGGTGTATAAAAAGGTGTTTCTGAATTGGGTATCTTGATAGATTCATAGAAGAGACATGCATATATGGAAATGGGAATTATGGTAGTAGTGATGATAGTGTATGATTTAGGAAATTAGGGTTTTTACAAGACAACTCAATGATTACACAATGTATAGCCATTAATACACATGGTGTTTTTATCATTGAACACATCTAGGGTTTCAAGAGCCAAGATAAATATCACACAATATGTAGTTTTCAAACAAACATCATGTATATAATAGACACACAACCAAGGATATATGGGAAAACATTCCTCATTATTCCCTAGGATATACATACCATTTTTTACAATGGAATTATTATGTTAGAGTAAATTACCTAACTTGGACTTTTAAAGTACATGTTTGACTATATCTTGAGTCTCGCATGCTATATCTAAGAGACGTTTGATAAAATATCATTAATACATGCTAATATTTAATGAAATTAAAAATAGTTTTGAAACATATTTGTTATCTATAAGAGTTTTTATAATTTATTTTATTTTTGATTTATAGATGCATACTTTATTCTTTTTCTCATTATTGATTTTTTGTGAAGTCCCATTGACTATTCCCTTCAACTTTGGTTATATGATTGATGTTTTCATGTTGATAAATGTTTTATATAATTGATAAAGGTGTTTTGATTCTTTACTTGGGTATGATCACATGGGGAACTTGGGTAGATCTATGGATATTTAGTATGAGTGCTCCTCTAGCAAAGATTACTACACCGTCTTGTGTTACAATGTAAAGTTTGTCACCCTGTGATTCTAGATGGAAAATTATAGGTTGGTTTTCTCTCTTGTTCATTATAATTATAAAGGTTTTCTAAAAGATAGGTTAAATACTATCCCAATATACTCAAGGTTGATATCCCATATTTTGGATAATTTAATGAGGCAACTACTTCATTTCGGGTTATACTTTATATTGTGTCATGTCCACTATATGTCATGTTTTACTTTATTTTTTCATTTAATTTAGGTGGAATTTGACCATATGTATATCCCTCCATAACATTACTTTTAATCTGGTGTTTCTTTTGGAATTTCATCCTTAAGTGACCTCATTATGATTTTACTAAAGTAAATCATGTTATGAAATAAAAAGTAACATGATTTGTTTTCTTTATGGTATAAAATAAAAAATAGTATTTTTTAAATTTATTCTAAACTATTATTTTAATTATGAACTCTAAACTAAATGACATTGATTATTGGTGGTATCTTAAAGAAATTTAGTTCATATACTATTTACACACCACACTTTATTTGTAATTTTTTATTATCTTGATTTTTCTTGATGGTATGTTCTCTAACATTATATAAGGGGTATAACATTGGATCAAATTTATTGTAATGGAGGTGGTGGTATATAGAGATTAATGTTACACATTGTGATAATTAGGTATTTATTTCATTTTTTAAACTTTGTGTCTTGATATTAATCCCCTTTGGTTTTTATTATGTATGTTATGTAATTTCTTTATACAAGGGGATATTTTTTAACTCATTTAATTTACTTTGTTTTAATTTATTATTTATATTTTATAAAGGTTAAATCATTAAAATTATAAATGTTATATCATTTGGCATTGGTAGTCAGCCCGTAGTGTTCAGGAACATGCCTTTGGATTTTGGTAGACTGATTTAGGTATTGAGATCTAACATATCAGGCTGGTTCATTAAAAAATGGAATTAGAGCATGAACTATTAGTTAGGAAGAAGGTGGAAGTAGAATTATTAGAACATGGGAAGTAATTCATGGATGGACTTGATCATCCTATTCATTATAGAAACCAATTTTACCATGGAAAATCTGGGTTAAGTGGATATTTCATCCCTTTAATGGGTTGATTTTTCTTTTTTTCTTTTACTATAGTATAATATATTTGACATTGTTGTTCAAGAAAAATAATTTCATTTTAAATTTCATATATCATGAAACATTATTAATTTATTGAAGACCCCTATAAAAATTAAATTATTTTTGGGGTGATTGTGGGTGGTAATTCAGATGATTAGTATACTCTAGGATATTTTGACATGTATTTGTTGTTTGTTTTATGTTGTGTGTAAAATGATTCTTCGTTTCTTGAATAATTAATCAACGATGATATATAATATTATTTATAAAATTTTTTGAAATATAAAATCTGTAAATTCACCAAAATATTTATTATCCAATTACTAAATAAAAGGAGTTATTTTGATTTTTAATAGAAATAGATTTAAAATTTTATTTTTTTAAAATTTTATAGAGGAGGAATTTTTTTTCCATTATTCAAATTGTTTTAGAATGAATCAATTGTTTTAGATTTTTTTTGAAATGGAAGTTAAGGGTTATAAAACAATTGACTACACATGAAAAATCTAGAAATTTGTTATATTTATTGAGTAAATTGAAAGGAAATAGCCACTAAAAAAGTTTTATAGAGAGTGATAAATGGATTATTTCACTAGATACGTAATTAAAAATGGGTTACCATGTCATTTCATAAATTAATTTTATTAATTTATAGTTATGTTTGATGTACCTAATTGTTTAAGGTCGTAACTTATGACAACTTTAATAATTATGAAACCTCCATTTGTTTTTTTGAAAATTATTTTTTTTCTTTTATAAATTATTATTTTCTAAGAGTTATTATATTTATATATATATATTGTTTTGAAATAATTTTATAGTAATGAGTATTTATAATTATCTTTATTTGGAACTATTTAATAGTTTTAGAACCAAATGATTTGTTGCGCTCTTTTATAATGTAGTATTAGAAAATAAATGGGTATAATTAGAAGGTGGATAACTTTTATTTTAGTTGTTAAAAAAAGGATATTTACTAGCATCAAAATGGAAACAAATAGTTTATATATGTTTTTTCTTCTTTTGAAATTTAATTTTCATAATTTTTATCCTTTTTTAGAAATGGTTTCTAGTTCATCCTTCATTTGTTTCATTGAAATATGTTGTAATAAAATCAATTAGTTGACATAAAAAACAATTTCTTAATTATTCACTAGTTATAAGCGATTTACCAAAACAAAGCTTTAAATTTTCAGGTGAATGTTAATGTTAACATTTATTTTGTAATGAAATTATGAAAATATGTAAATTTTGGTTATGGTATATTTTTAAATTTTCTTAAATAAATTATTATAAATATATGATACAATGTTTTAGGAGGAAAAATTATATTTGGTTGATGTTTAGGTGGTTTTGGGTTCATTTTCCTAGAATATTTTTTTTCAATGATTTGAATATATGATATTTTATTATTTTCAGATAGGTACTCAAAAAAGTGATTTTGAATTAAAATAATTCAATTTCTTTCTTATTTTTAGACCAATCGAATACTAAAGGCTATTTTAGGGGGGGTGAAAAATAAAAAAAATTAATTTTTATGAAAATCTTGGTATTGATTCGTTTCTATTTTTTATATAGAAAATGGGTATGAGTTAAAAAAATAAGATTATAATTTTTTAATTCCACACATGTTGATAATGGGTATTTTAATTCCATTTAATAACTAGGGCCCAAAGGCCATGTGTAAAATGGTGATTATTTCTAAAAATAGTGTTTTTTTATTATTTGGTTTTGATTCAATTTAAATTTGAGGTGAGTAGATTATCTTATGAATTTTTATGTATATATAGAAAACTATTTTTATGTTGATTCATACTAATGATAATATTTCATTGAGTAATTTAATATTTAGTTAGTTTCGATTTGAATAAATTTATTTTTTTGGTTTATTTATTAGATCTAGATTTTTTCCTTTGATGAATATTTGAAATGAAAACTATTTTAAATCCAAATTATCATGGAGAAATTTAATGGTTTTCAAAAAAAAATTGTTTTAGTAGTAATGGTTTGGTGACCATTGATCCACTTGGAGTCTAAGGTCTTGAACATGTGTTCTCAATTTGATTATTTTTTATTTTTATGGGATATAGTTTTTAGTTGGGTTTTATTCTTACTGAGATTATTATTATTTGATATTACTTTCCATGGTATGTAATGTAATTTTGATGTCGACAAATATTTGGTTATTAAGTACAAATTTTTTATTTAGTGTTTTAAATGATATCTGAGAAATAAAATTTAGTTTGAAATTGATATAAATGTATAATTTTCTAATTTAATATTTAACCATATGTAAAATTACTAAATTGGAAAGTTAGAATATGGTATGTTATACTGTGATGTTGAATAACCTTTGAAATTTATAAAATTGACGAAAATTTTAAAAATAAACAGGTGATAGAAATGGTAAAATTCATTGAATATTTTTTCACAAAGCATAAAAAATATCACATATGTTTTTATTTTGATACATAAGATGTATCATGTAAGTTTTTGGTCAGAATTTTAGAAATCAAAGTCAAAATAGGAAATGATTAGGTTGCAATGTTTTTTTGAAAAAAACCAACATGGTTTACCCTAGGTGTTCATGGTTCCTAGAAAAAGCCTACATCTTGGTATATAACCACTCACGTGGTTTGTGAATGGTTTTTCAAACCATGTGACTAATCAATGCATGTATGGAATTGTTTAGGAATTCCCACATAGTTGGTTCATGATTTAAAAACTCCATAAAATAACTATGAATGATAAAAAGTTCCAAAACTCCATGTTTTCAGACATCCCTTGACCCTATAACTTTATATTATTACTATTTATGGTCTATATAAATCCTTATTGTCTTAAGAGATGCTTAATTATAAGTTGAGGTAAGTGTATCTTTGAAAACATCATTTCTTTGACATACTCTTGATGCTAGATCTTTCCAAAATTAATTCTACCCCATGAAATGAATTTATTATTCATTTTTTAAGAATAACCAAAATGTTTCTATGGTTGTTTTTAACAAATAATATTTATTTGAAATGGATTTCATGAATAATTATATTTATATTCTCCTAGTATTTTTTTACGTATGCAAGGTGTTTGAAATATTTCCACTAAGATTATCTATATATCAAATGAATTTGTAAAGAATATTTTGAATAAAATTTTATTTATATAAAGAGTATTAACATTAATAGTCATTTATTATTCCCTAAAACATATATTATATTCATAAGGGGTATTTGATAAAATTTCATAGAGACTTGTTGAGTTATAATGAAATTAAAGATAATTTTGAGATATATTTGGTTCCTATAAAAGCGTTTCTCATGTTTTCTACGTTGAATTATATTTATAGAGGCATAATATATATTTTTTAACTAGTTATTAATTTTCTTTTGAAGTATTATCGACCATACCCCTTGAATTTTTGATATATGAGAAATGTTGTTTGGGGTTTCACTATGTTATAGAATTGAAAAGGTGGTTATGATTTGGAACCTATGTATTATCACATGGTAATGATGGGTAGAATATTGGTATTATAGATGATTTATCATCTAGATTATATTATTGTACTAAATATAGGGCCCTAGGGATGTTCATACCCTTAATAGGGAATTTTCACTCAGTAAGGAAAGAAGGGTAAGTCGAGGTTGGGTTTTAGTCAAGTTAATCATAGGTTGATATGTGCTTTGTGAGAAAGTTCTTAGACTATACCAGTAGACTCATGGTTGACATCCTATGTTCTGGTCATTTTATAAGGTGATTAATTTATTTCATGATTTACTTTATGTTGTATTGTGACTTATTTATATCATGTTTTACATTATATAATGTTTTCCTTTATGAGTGAGTTTACCATACTTATCTCTCTCCCTAACATTAATTTTACTTTTTTTGTCCCTTTTAGTCATTCATCAATATTTTACCACATTATGATTTTATAAAATTAATTTTATTTTCGAAATAAGAGGTAACATGATTTTTTCCCTTATTATATGAAAGAAAGAATAGTATTTTCCAACATTTTCCCAAACTAGTGTTGTGAGTTTGACTTGTAAATTAAATTACATGTATTTTTGGTGGTATCTTATTGAGATTTATCGTACAAACTATAAAAAAACCCTGATGTGTCTTTAGTTTTTTATTCTATTGATTTGTCTTACATGTATATTTTTTAGATTTATCTAAGGGGTGGTCCATTGGCTTAAACAGAGCTTAATATAGTTGTTGAAATATGGATATTCATGTACATCATGGTGATATTTGGGTATTTATTTCATTTTTTTAAGCATCATATCTCTATTGTAATCTCCTTTGGTTCTTATTGTGTATGTTATAACATGTTTTTATATAAGGGTGTATTATTTTAAAAATTGAATTTACTTTTTTTCAATTATTCTTTTTACCATACAAAGGGTAACTCATTCCCATCATACATGTGCTACCATTTGGTACTAGTTTATAAATTTTGGTTAACAATAATGTGGTTCTAGCTTTTTAGTGGAAACATTTAGGTATCTAGGTGGCTATCATGGGTTGGTTTGTTATGGACACACTATGTAGGTTATCATGTCATACTTGGTATTCAATATTTAAGTCCTAACTATTAAATAGGGATCACATGAATTGTCTAAATGTGTACATGTAATATAATTTTCCTTCCATTGTGTTTTTCATATTTTCTCTCCTAGGTATCATAATTGAGTAATTAAATAGTAAATTATGGGAATTTTTCTATGTAGTTCACAATAGCGAGATTTTCATTTATATCAGAGGCCATTCATGATATGATTAGGTAGATAAAAAAAATATCCACACAATGATGATATTTGATTTTGAAAAAGATAATTAGAGTAGGTATGGGGTTCAATACCCATTTAAATTTTATTAATGATAGGTAATTGGTCCCCTATATGAATTATGTAAACTGGTATTCCTAAAAGGTTTGATATTGATTGATATCTAGGAGTTAGTTTGTATATAATAATTCATTTAGGGTTTGAGAAATATTCTTAAACATAGAAACCTAATGAAAATTAATTAAGGTTCCCCTCATAGTGGAAAAGAAATTATTTGTGTCTTGGAGACTGATAGAGAGTCTACGTGGGTTCATTTATTTCACTACACCACTTAGTGGAAGTTTGTGTTACTAATATTTGAGAAGGAATATTGAGAGTACTGTTCATTGACTCTCATTCATCATGTTCATTAGATCTTAGCTATATATGGAGGGTAAGTATCATTTTATGATTAATGTTATTCTCTTCTCAAGAAGATTACCTTGAGGGGGGGGGGGGTGAATCATGGAACATAGTTTTTAAAAATGTACTCCTTGATCACGATCTTGTTCTCTCACTATAAGGAAAACTATTTTCTCTCACTCACTTTTTCACTGAGTGATGGAATAAATAAATAATGTAGAGTATTTTAATTAGTGTCACCTAACTAGGATAGTCCAAGGATCATACAAAGGTGGTGTTTTAATGCACCAGGAACAATAGAGCACTCAAATTATTTTAGTTTTAACAATGGAGCTATCTCACTAACCCTCTAAATACACTATTATAAAAATGAGAAAAACAATTTTCTCACATCATAAGGAGGAACTCACTTCTACTTCATGAGGGATTTGAAATTTATCAAGATAGGAGGATGTTATTGTAAATCTGAAATGGAATGTCTCTTCTACAAAACATGATGATATTCCAATAAGATCAGTATTCTAGAATATCATTCTCTCTTATTTTTTTACTTTCTAGTATTCCTGGAAATTACCTAGGATTCTTTTCTCTAGTGATATTCTATGTATTTTTGATAAAGAGATCCCGTGAAAATAAATTTTCCAACTTTCCTATATAATGGGGATTATATATTTATTAAATAATTTCTACAATTTCCATACCTCTAAAAAAATATAATTACTTCATAGTTTATTTATGGTTGGATCTATTATATATATGACAAGAGTTTATTTATTTCACTTCGAATCACTCATAACTTCTATTATTCAATTTTTTCTTAGATCATGGATCCTATATGAAGATACATGATACTTGAAAAATTTATGAATTGTTAATGTATCAACTGATATGGTTTCATTACTGGCCATAATTCCCAAAAAAATCATAAAATAAACCCCCCATATGTCATTGGGAAATACCCTACATTGGGCCATTTGGTTATACATATCACCACCATTGGAATTGTGTATGTGAAAAACCTTACATGGTGGAAGACATACAAAAAATCCCCTATATTGAAGGACTTTCATATGTCAACCCTTACATATAAAAAGCCACCAACATTTAAATTCCCATTCATGGATAACTATAAAATCCCATATATAGATTCATTCTACAAATTGTGTATATGTATCCTTGAAAAAGTAACATACACAACACCCTAGAAATGGTTTTTCATGTTCCCCTATAAAATTCACATATGTGGACCTCTTTAAAGTTCATGTATGTTGTCGTTAACATAGTTGTAATACTTCTTATATCCAAATTTTACTTGTGACACTGATTCTCTTACATGACCTCCCTTTCATATCCAAATTTTCATACATTGGGACATTTCTATTTTTTTGATAAACTATAGACTGCTAGATTGCACTAAAGTCATCCAGACCTATTCTAGATCACTTACATCCTTTAATATTTTGGATTAAAACACATTTATAGACAATATATATGATTTATTTCAATCCATTACTAATAAAAAAAACGCAAAAAACAATTCAAATTGGTTTTTACAACAATATCTCACTTTGGGTGTCTTGAAAATTCATTTAAAACAAAAAATATACCACTTTAAAAAAAATTCTTTAAAATTGTGAATCGGTGATTCCTTAATCATAAACATTAATATCATGCGAGTATAAAATTGATGTGAGAAATAAGAGTTATATGAAATAATTATCATTACTACACATCAATTCTTAACATGAAACAATTCTTCAAATGTCATGGCCCAAAACATATCAACCCCAAAATCTAAAAAATTACTCTTCGGTTTCTTAGATTCCCCCCTTTAATTAATAGAGGCATCCATCATTATTCCTCATAAACATAAGTATCTCATACCCATAATTTATAGATTTTATAAAATTATTTCTCCCTAATTATCAATAAACCCAAAGATTATTTCTTTTAGGAATCATAAAATGGAAGGATAGAAAGTGAGGAGGGAAGTTAAAAGTAGTTTCAATTTCAATTCCAACTGGTGATTGGGGTTAAACAACCATTTACATCTGTATATATATACCCATTTAGAATCCAAGTGATAATTTATTCAATTAAAAATAAACTATGGGCGAATCCTTTCTCCTGATGTCAACAAATTGATTTTGGGCAGGCAAATTCATCAACATAATAACCTATTGTTCCACTTTATTCTTTAATAAATGGTAATTAATTTCAATGTTCTTTGTCAATTAGTGTTTAATGGTATATTTTCTAATTTTTATTGTACATAATTTATCACACATGATTATAATATGAGTTACCATCTCAATTTTAATATCATCTATCTCTTTTTATTCCAAATCAATTTGGTACATTATTGAGTTAGGGAACCTATTCTTCCTTTACAATGATTAAAATATGTAGTATTAATTTTTTACTTCTCCATGAAATTAAATAGATTACAAGGTAGAAAAAACATCTAGAAATTTTTTTTATCAACCAAACTCTCCCAATCCACAATTTTTTTGATATACCAAAGTATACGACTAAAAACCTTAATGTGACATTATATTAGACAAATTTGATAGTGAGAGATTTGAAATTTAGAAAAAAATGTATATCCAAGTATATTTCAAGTAGAGTAAACTAATGATAAACTACCTGTAGAGAATCACATCAACATTATTACAATCACCATATTTGGAAAACTTCATCTAATTTGTTTTTGGAGTATCCATTGTTTTGGCATCTTCTTTTTGAAACCATTTTATAACTTACTTGGCATATTTATTTTGGGAGATAAATGTCCTAGTCAATCATAAAATGACCCGTACACCAAGGAAAAACAATTATTCAATAATAAGTGACATATCAAATTCACTCCTCATTAATTCTGAAAACTACTTTCCTTGCATGCCATCCAAACCTCTAAAAATTACGTATATAACATATATATGGAAGAAAAACCTTTGAAAATTTTCCTTCTTAATGTAGATCCTAGAAACAATATTTCTACTATGACAGTTTAGGTTATTTAGATTCTGGTCCAACTATGAGTACTAGGCTCTTGGTTACTATTTCAACCCATACAACTCATTCTTCAATTGAAAAACCATTCCCTCAATATCATGTAAGTGAAATCGATTTGGTTTCTCGATGTAGACTTAAAATTTGAGGAAACCATTTAATAATGATGTTTTTACATTCATTTGGTAAACATTAGAATCATTTTTAATTTTCATAGTTATGAATAATACTATAGTTTCAAGCCTATTTGTCGATGAATTTTTACCCCAAAATGAATATGAGAATACCACTTGCATACAATACATGCCTTATTCATATTCATAATTCCATATTCAATGATTTTATTTTTTGAAACACATTTATTTATGATCATATTCTTGTTTTTTTACCCTAACAAAACTTCATAAGTGCTCTTTTTCTCTATCTAGTCAAGATCCTCCTAAATTGAATTGACCCAATTTTCATCTGTAGAGCCTCATAAAATTAAATTGGTTTGAAATGTGATAGTAATGAATTTTTTTATTGTTAATTAAAACAAATTTTTTGAATAGGTTCCATTTGATCACCAATGATATTTTCATTAGTGATTTATGCTCCTTTTGAATGTCTATTTTAACCTATTGTTCCTATTGTGTATCAATTATCATCAAATGTTATTTCATACCTTTGGGGTCTCCTAGATATTTCAATATCATCATCAATTTTCAAAAAAAAAAATGTTTTTGTGATTTTTTTTCTCATTTTAGGTTTAAATTTTCTTACATGAATTGAAATTATAATCACATTCAGGTATGGTCACATCATGAATCTTTACCATTTTATCAAGAAATTTGTTATAAAATATATATTACTTGATATTGGTTGAATAGAAAATAAATATCCCCTTATATACACATGCTTCAAGAATTACATGATTTTATATGTTCAAAATAAAACACTTAAATCCAAACACTCGAAATTATTTCACCATGGAATTCTTTACATACCGAATTTCATATGAATTATTATTTTCACATAAAAATACTTGATTTGACTTATATATAAGTGATAGAAAAAATTCTTTTAAATAAATATCTATTTATGAATTTTAAATGATCATAATACTATACATAGTTTTGATGATTTGATTTATCTTCTAAGAACTCCATTTTGTTGAGGAGTTATCACAACTATCACTTAATGTTAAATCCTATGATTTTCTAAATATTCCTCAACATGGTTACTTGGGAATTCCATTCCATTTTTTGAAGTGAATATTTTGATTTTTTAAAACAATATTTCTATATTCAATTTGATATTGAGTGATTCACTTTTATACATTATTTTTATGTGTAATCACTATCATAAAATCTGTCTCACTGAAGTTATCAATAAAGAAAACATACTATATTTTTAAGCCAAATTCTTTATGAGTTATTGGGATACAAAAATACACATGGACACTCTCCAATAATATTGATTATTTTTTATTCTTTATATTGTATTTCATGCATGTATTCTTCCAATTTTTACAATAATCACATGTATTATCATTGTTTTAATTGAGCTTGTAAATATCCTTAACTCTATCATTTTTTACAAGATTTTCTAATGATTTTTGGCTCAAGTGCATGAGCCACTTATGCCAAATTCTATTTTCAACTTCTTTGGAAGACATACATCATTTTAATCTCTAATTCTATAAACATTTATCTTATACCATCTTCTATATAGAAGAAGTGTACCATATTTAGATTTAACAATGCACCCCATTGTTTGAAATTCCATAATAGGACTCGAGTCCCATAACTATCTCACACTGCAATGAGAAAATATTTCCCAATATATCTTCCTTAAATAAATATTATGTTAATTGGTGGATCTAAAAAACCATTATATACTAAAATAAAATTTTACTATTATAATATAGCCATTAAATTAACAGATATAAAAGGATGTAACCATATTATAAAATCAATGAAGAAAAAGGAATGAAATGGAATCTGGTAGAAAAATTCACCCTTATAAAGCTCATTTTTCATATATTTTAAAGGATGTAGCTTAACTATTATTTTCTCTGAACCCATCGCAATCCAACCATGAAAAATTAAATTATGATATAAATTGTATGTGATAAAAATTCGAGCTCTTTGAAATTTCCATGAGGTCTATGCTTTCAGAATCACTACCCCTGATTACCACCAGGGAATAACTTATACTTAGATATTATGCATAGATAACAAGGTGGTATATTAATATAAATTAGGTTGATCTAATCAAGTGATTATGAATCTAATAATTTATTTATCACCTGTATTTTGCACATTTTTTATTTTCACTTTTAATGAAAAAGAAATTTTAATTTTTTTATAAATATAGTTTTTCTTTATAATTAATATTAAAATGATAAATTTATAAATTTTAGAATTTTAATTTTATTAAATTTGATTAATTTTCAAATAAATAATATCGAAACTAACTTAAGGTAAATTTTTGATATTTTTCAAAAATAATTGTTTTTTTGATGAAGAGTGGAAAATAGAGTTTTTACTGAAATTATTGTAAGTACCCAGCCTTAAAACATTACATAGTCATGAATTAAATGAATAATTCACATAGGAGATCTTTTCAGGTTTAGAGTTTTAGAGAATTGAGACATAACTATTACATCTCAAAAGATTACAAAGTAGACACTTCCACTAAGTTTCCATAAAATAAAAACTCTTAAAAAGAAACATTTCTAGTTCCATGATTTAGATTGCATGCCTTTCCTTGATCCCATAATTGAACCTATTCAAATTTATGTCCTGTGGAGAACATTTAAAAAACTTGGGATGAGCATAAAAAGCCCAGTAAAGGATACACAAAGAAGGAAAACAATTAGTTTTTCAAAACAACAAGTAAACCATGAATACTTTATCAAAGTAATACTTTTTACCTTTATGAAGTAGTAAATACTCTTCACTGAATAAAAGATCACTATTTATCCTTTGTAACCAAAAGATTACCATAAAACCGATATAAATAACACATAACATATAAAGGTAACTTGAGACATAAAAATACTTAAATGGAATAACCATACGATCGACTTTCACACATATCCCTACATGGAATAGCCATGTAGCCGAATTCCATACCCAATGCATTGGAGGTTATAATTTAACCACCCGTCCTGGTATTCATGGCACCACCCGTCATATGGTTTATCATATAACCACTCGTCAAATTTCCAAGTACCATTATAAAATCATAACACATAAACCAATTATAAAGTAAAGAAAACATTTCCATATTTCAATCACAATATATCACTTAAATATATTCACATAAAAAATCCATTATCAAAACCATTTTCAATACCAAAATACATAAAAGAGTATATGGTATTTATTTACTTCTAAAAACATTACGACTTGTTGAGGAATCCAAAAATCAAATAATACTCGCGGCGACGGAAAGGTCGTTGTAACCACGTACGTTAAAAAGAAACATACTTTTTTTTCGTTTAGTAAAACACTTTGTATAGACAATATTCCCTTTGAATAAAAGTAAAAGTCAAAGAGGTTTATACAACTTATAAAATAATGTTGTGTATAAAACAAAATATACCTCAATAAAAGGATATTGAGATGAAGTCCGGTTCAAAGACGATATCCATAGATTAAGGATAAATCAATTATGAAATTATGTGTGAAAAATATAAATACACCCAATACAAGTGGTTATTAAGTATATAAAAATCATAGGTCATTCACATATATATCATGACATGATCAAGAATTAGAGTTTTAACCCAATGAATTGAAATTCGGTTAGGAAGTCCCCTTAAAAAAATTCGACAGCCTAACGACGTCACATTAAAATTAAAAAAAATAGTTGATGAGAGAGAAAATGGTTTCTCATCACATGTACAAAAAATTTAAATCAATAAGGATATATAAAAACATATCCCAATGTAATAAGATGTAAATTAAAAGATATAACAAAAAGGTGTTTTTAAAAAAAAGGCGGGTGAAAGGTTCCCTTACCGATTTGGTAACTTACATAACATAAGCCACATGAAAGAAGGATCATAAAATGAAGATGTGGATACACATAAATTTAAGTACATTACATAATGAATACACTCATGGGTAGTATATACACCACAAAAAGGAAATAGTGGAAAATGTAGCATGAATCTCATGGGAATAAAAGTGAGATGAAAAAACCCTTACGAAAACTCGGTAGCCAAACGACGCCACTTAAAACTTACAAAAATGGATTTATGAGATAAAATAGAGTCTCTCATCAAATGAACATAAAATTTATAGTAATATTAATATAAAATAACATCCCCCAACATAAGAAATATTATCTTAAAATAAATGACATAAAAGAGAGTACTTAAAAAGAAAGAGAGAGGTAGGATCCCTTACCTCAAGTCCGACTTGTCTTGTTCGTTTTTTATATTCTTGAATAATTAACTTTGTTCAATTTATAATTTCTTAAGGACCACCTTTAAATATTATTATTCAGTTCATATCACATATTATAATGTTATAATAATTGGTTAATAATGTGAGATCATATCAGACGTTTTTGCCGATGTTCGGTACATGAGTCAAAATTGAACCTATTGGAAAATAATTTTCCATGTAGTTATAGGAAAATCATATCCAGAATAGTATTAATGATTTAAATATCATATATATCCAGTATATATTCATTTTATACTAATCCATAAAATTTGGAGATAAAAAATGAAATGCACCGTTCATGGAGACGGTAGACCGTACGTACGCATGAACGCTACCTTCATTTCTTTGTCATATTAATGAAATTAAAACTAAATGAGAGATATATATATTATAATTACATAATGATATCCATAATTTATATGTAATATATGACATATATATCCATTATATATATGTACTTATAATAGTACATAACATTTGGAGATAAGAAATGAAATGTACCGTTCATGGAGACGGTAAGCCGTATGTACGCATGAATGGTACTTTCATTTCTATTTCATAATTTAATGGAATGAAAACATAATGATACATAGTTATATTATAATTACAGTAAAATATAATATATAACATCATTAAATCCATCATTTATACATCCCACATATGGGACTAACGATTGAAATCACTTTGAGGGGGCGGTAGTCCGCACTTCCTAAAATGAAATTATCGCGTTTACCCATTATGGAAACCATAAAGGTATGGAATAAATGAAAAATAAATAATCATAAAGAATAAATAAACATAATTTATATATCATATATAAATACAGTGATATCCTAATGGCCATTATGAGAGGTGTTAAAAGAAGATTGAACAATCATTGTTTCGTGATGTAGTAATTCACCACCCATAGAAACAGTATGTTATTTAACCATTAGATGGAGGTGTGTATGAGTGTATCTCGAATACTCATCATAACATAATCCTAGTATAATTAACATAATGGTATTGTTACAAAATAAAGGAATAAAAATAGTTTAGGGTGTTGGAGAAGCAAAATAAAACAAAAGAACATAATAGAAGACATTACCTTCAAATCGAATAAATCTTTTTTATTTGAGCTCAAAGGCTTCCTTGGAAAGACTTATTCCCAATGTGAGGATTCTAGGAGTAATAGAGGTATGTTTAGAGAAACTATGAGTAGAGGTTGGACGATCCAAGGTCTTTAGAGGTGTTGGTAAGGAGGTAGAGGTGGGGGCCTTTTATAAGAGGGAGGAGGGGCACTCTAGGGAAGTCTTGAAACATTACTTTATTTTAAAATGATTTTCAGATATAAAAGGTCCCAAAATTATATATTTAAAAGATAAGGTGATAAGGGTTCTAAATCCACACATAAAATAGGTTTTTTACAAGTTTAGGTTTTATATTTTACATTATATTTTCATTTTATTTAAATCATTCATTAATGAGGTAATCGTTGCATCATCATGGTCTCATATGTAAATTAATTAATTTAATGTATAAAAATTATGAAAAAATAATATGATGTAGAAAATATTCTTATATTTATAATGAATATTTATATTCAAATATATGACTTTTATAACCCCATGTAATTTTTTTTTGTAAAACAATACATGTTTGTGACATTTTTTTTGAACATTAAATAAAAAGTTATTAATGTAATTTGCTTACCCAAGAGGCTTCATAGAGTCCCCAAGTTGACCCATGGATTTTCTTGTCTGTCCATGACTCATCCAATAAGGTTAGGACATGTGTCAAGGTCATTACATATTATTATAACATTATCTTTACCTTAAATTACACTAATTACCTTTAATCGCGATTAATAAAACTTAAATGTTACTATTCACCAAAAATTATTTTCATACCATTTAACCAAAGTTTACATCATAATTACAACCATGTATGTCGGATTTTTGAAATTCAAATCACATAGGTGGTAAAATTTCATTTAAACGAAAAATCAGTTTTTTAACTACCACTTAGTGGTTTCACTATTCATCAAAAATTGAAGTTTTTCAGAAAATTACCAAAATTCCCCTGAAGCTATATTTGATATTCCGAATTCACAAATTATGTATATTTTAAAATATTAAAAAAATAGAAGTTGCATTAATCAATATAATAATTAATTCTCATTGTCAAAACAAATAGCGTGTTTTTAAGAAAAAATATATATCAAAAGATTAACACTAGTTTAAGTCCAATTTCAAAGTGAAATTAATTCCAATGACTACCATTGGATTAAATAGTAAAAATATATTTTGATTACACTTTAAAACAAATTAAAAAGATAATTTAACCATATAAATAAGTTAGACTAAAAGGAGTTTTTGAATTAAAATACAGCATTTTCACTATTCATTAAAAAGTAACTTTATCGGAAAAATAAAATTAATTTACACAAAGTAAAATTTGATGTATTGATTATAAATAAGGATTTTATTTTGTCAAATATAACATATAAAATTGTCAAAAAGTATATTTAAAAAGGGTTCTCCATCAAAAGGTGGTTAATCAGACTTTTAAGGAATATTAGAATATCTATGCCTAAAAGTGAATTGTTTACTTATTTTAATCCATTATCATTTATTTGATAAATGTTAAAATATTTGAAAAACATATATAATCATTTTTTAGTTATTTATATTCATTACCTCCATTACAATGACTAGGTGTTAACTACCATTTAAAATAATATTATATTATTATTAGAGTGCAACATAAGATTTCAAAGAAACTCGTTGTTGCGTATTGGGTACACCATCGAGCATAGCGTTACCTTTAAAGTAATATTAATATTTTATTTCACAAATGTTAATAAATATGAAAATGTAATATTCTTTATTTACCTGGGATGTTACATCCTTCCCCCCTTTTGGGAATTGCATCCTCACATTTTTTTTAAAAATATTGGGCTCAAAAACTTCATTGAAAGCCCCACATCAGAAAACGAGTCAATTAAAATGTCACATTAAAAGAATAAAAGGGAAGTACAAAGGTCACCCAAGTTAACCCATACTAGTATTCCATGTAGGAAAACAAGGACATGGAAGAGAAAATAAAGTGTCATATTTTGATGGAGAGTGATAGAAAACATGATTAAGAGAAAGTTAACAACCAGAAAATCACAAACTTGTGATGGGTTAAATGGTATTTGATTCCCTAGTAGGAAAAGTTAACGGACAACATTTTTGTTTTAAGTTACTTTTCATTGAGGAATTTATTTATGAGCTTAACTAAATCCTAAGGAAACATACTTACTTGTCATGTATACTTTCATCTCTTACTAGATTTCGTACACAAACTCATATTTCCTCCAAAAGATGAGTATTTAGGATGACTTGTTCACATTAAGAGTGTTATAATAAACTTATAGAGAATCACCTAATCCACAAAAGAGAACAACATATTTTCCATGTCTTTAGACCCTTTCCAAAACCAAAATTGTTAGAACAAGATCAGATAATCCATAAAAGGGTAATCCTTTATAAAAAGAAAATCTATTCTTAATCTCCAAAATTTGTCCAACAAAACCCAAAGTTCAACGAAGACCATTTGATAAACAATTTGTCCATAAAATTATTCCAAGTAAACTAAACTAATATTGAAACCCAAATATTTTAAGGATTTAACCACAAAGTCTTAAAAGGTAAAAATTAACATTTATCTCCAAATAACACCAGTTTCTCTTAATGTCTCATATTGAAAAGTAATTAACCTAATCATATATCCTCCATGATTGGTCAATATTTTCCTAGATAACGCAAAATCAACTTATTCTTGATTCATAAAATTATATAACTAAAAATAATTTGTCATACTAACCAAGGAATTCACGTAGTCCAGTGGTAGGTGATAAATACCAATCACACTTTGGTTGTGGGCTCGATTCCCACAGCTTTGTCCGACGCGACGTGTTGTCAGATAGTCTGCATATTGTCCCTTTTTACAAAACTATATAATTCTTAAAACATTCCCCAAAAAAGATATAAAATCTTCAAAAATAACCATAACATAATTTAACCTCAATTTTACCTCATGACTTTCATCTTCCATCATATAGTAACCAATAATTACCTCAAAAGTAAGGATCATATAAACTATAATGGTAACCATTATAATTATTACCTGAACATCCACATCGAGTTGGTTATCTCATACATGATGCATCAGAGAACTCAACAATGATCAAGTGGTTAATCATGACTCTTTGGTAGTTGGTTTATAATAACCACGAGATTCCTCATTGACTCCCCCATTTCATCCAGTCTCTTAATCAGAGAACCACCACATTTTCCTTCAAACCCATTGTCACTTTGTTTCCTGCTATATCGATCCATTTACTAAAACAAAAAATGCCAGTGTGAGTAAATCAACAAAATTATCATGTACTAATGAGGAATATAAACACTAAGATATACTTACTCATTCAATTTATCTAAAACTATGACTCATTCTGAAATCCTAACCATTATGGAAATGCCACTTATGCTTAGAGAATACCCTAACCACTAAAGTTATCTAAACCGCCCTTTGATACCAACTATAAGGACCCGACCTTAAAACATTACATAATCATGAATTAAATGAATAATTCACATAGATAATCTTTTCAGGTTTAGTGTTTTGGAGAATTATGACATAACTATTACATCTCAAAAGATCACAAAGTAGACACTTCCACGAAGTTTCCATTAAATAAAAACACTTAAAAAGAAACATGTCTAGTTCCATGATTTAGATAGTATGTCTTTCCTTGATCCCATCCTTGACCCTATTCAACTTTAAGTCTTGTGGATAACATTTAAAAAACTTGAGATGAGCATAAAAATCCCAGTAAAGGATACACAAAGAAGGAAAACTGTTAGTTTTTCAAAACAACAAGTAAACCATGAATACTTTATCAAAGTAATACATTTTACCTTTACGAAGTAGTAAATAATATTTATTGAATAAAAGACCACTACTTATCCTTTGTAACCAAAAGATTACCATAAAACCCATATAAAGAACACATAACATATAAAGGTAACTTGAGACATAAACATACTTAAATAGAATAATGATACGATCGACTTCCACACATATCACTAAATGGAATAGCCATGCAGCTGACTTCCATAGCCAATGCATTGGAGGTTAAAACATAACCACCCATCCGGTTATTCACGGCACCACCCATCAAATGGTTATCACATAACCATCCGTCAAATTTCCAAGTACCATTATAAATTCATAACACATAAACCAATTATAAAGGAAAGAAAACATTTCCACATTTTAATCACAATATATCACTTAAAAATATTGACATAACGAATCCATTATCAAAACCATTTTCAATACCAAAATATATAAAAGAGTATATGGTATTTATTTACTTTTAAAAACATTACGTCTTGTTGTGGAATCCAAAAATCAAATAATACTCACGGCGGCAGAAAGGTCATTGTCACCGCGTACGTTAAAAAAGAACATACTTTTTGTCATTTAGTAAAACACTAAGTATAGAATAGATTCCTTTTGAATAAAAGTATCAAAGGGGTTTATACACCATATAAAATAAAGTTGTGTATAAAACAAAATATACCTCAATGAAAGGAGATTGAGACGAAGTCCCGTTTAAAGACGGTATCCTTAGATTAAGGATAAATCAAGTATGTAATTATGCGTGAAAATATAAATACACCCAATATAAGTGGATATTAAGTGTAACAAAATTAGAGTTCATTCACACATATTCATATAATGACATGATCAAGTATTAGAGTGTTAACCCAATGAATTGAAATTCGGTTAAGAAGTCCCCTTACAAAAATTCGACAGCCTAACGACGTCACATTAAAATTCAGAAAAATAGTTGATGAGAGAGAAAATGGTATCTCATCACTTGTACAAAAAATTTACATCAATAAGAATATATAATAACATATCACAACATAATAATATGTAAATTAAAAGATATAACAAAAAGGAGTCTTTTAAAAAAAGGCGGGTGAAAGGTTCCCTTACCGATTTAGTAACTTACAAAACATAAGCCACATGAAATAAGGATCATAAAATGAAGACTTAAATACCCATAAATTGAATTATATTACATAATGAATAAAATCATGGGTGGTATATACACCACAAAAAAGGAAATAGTGGCAAATGTAGCATGAATCTCATGGGAATAAAAGTGAAATGAAAAATCCTTTACGAAAACTCAGCAGCCTAACGACACCACTTAAAACTTCCAAAAATGGATTTGTGAGATAAAATAGGGTCTCTAATAAAATGAACATAAAATTTATAGTAATATGAATATAAAATAACATCCCCCAACATAATAAATATGAGCATAAAATAAATGACATAAAAGAGAGTACTTAAAATGAAAAAGAGAGGTAGGATCCCTTAGCCCAAGTCTTACTTGTCTTGTTCGTTTCTTTATATTCCTGAATAATAAACTTTGGTCAATTTATAATTACTTAAGGAACTACTTTAAATATTATTATTCAGTTATTATCACATATTATAATTTTATAATAATTGGTTAATAATGTGAGTTCATATCAGACGTTTTTGCCGATGTTCGGTACATGAGTCAAAATTGAGCCTGTTGGAAAATAATTTTCCATGTAGTTATAAGTACATCATCTCCAGAAGAGTATTAATGATTTAAATATTATATATATCCAGTATATATTCATTTTATACTATTCCGTAACATTTGGAGATAAAAAATGAAATTCACCGTTCATGGAGACGGTGAGCCGTACGTACACATGAACGCTACTTTCATTTATTTGTCATATTAATGGAATTAAAAATAAATGAGAGATATATATATATTACAATTCTAGAATTATATCCATCATTTAGATGTGATATATGAAATATATATCCATTATATATATGTACTTATAATAGTACATAATATTTGGAGATACGAAATGAAATGTACCGTTCATGGAGACGATAAACCGTACATACGCATGAACGCTACTTTCATTTCCATTTCATAATTTAATTGAATTAAAACATAATGATAAATAGTTATATTATAATTACAGTATAATATAATATATGACATCATTAAATCCATCCTTTATACATCTCACATATGGGATTAATGATTCAAATCACTTTGAGGGGGCGGTAGTCCGCACTTCCTAAAATGAAATTATCGCGTTTACCCATTATAGAAACCATACAGGTATGACATAAATTAAAAATACAGAATCATAAGGAATACATAAACATAATTTATATATGATATATGTATATAGTGAAATCCTAATGGCCGCCATGAGAGGTGTTAAAAGAATACTGAACAATCATCGTTTCGTGAGGCAGTAATTTTCCACCCACAGAAACAATATGTTCTTTAACCATTAGATGGAGGTGTGTATGAGTGCAACTCAACTCCTCCTCATAATAGAATCCTAGTATAATTATGATACTAGTTTTGTTACAAAATAAAGGAATAAAAATATTTTAGGGGGTTGGAGAAGAAAAATAAAACAAAAGAACATTTTAGAAGACATTACCTTCAAATCGGATAACTCTTTTTTATTTGAGCTCAGAGGATTCCTTGGAAAGACATCTTCCCAAAGTGAGGATTCTGGGAGTAATATAGGGATGTGGAGAGACAATGTGATCAGAGGTTGGACGATCCAAGGGCTTTAGAGGTGTGAGTAATGTGATAGAGGTGAGGGCCTTTTATAAGAGGGAGGAGGGGAACTCTAGGAAAGTCTGGAAAAGTTACTTTATTTTAAAATGATTTTAGGATATCAAGGGTCCCAAAATTATATATTTCTAGGATAAGGTGATAAGGTTTCTAAATACATCCATAAAATAGGTTTTTGAAAAGTTTATGTCTTAGATATTACATTGTCTTTTCATTTTATTTAAGTCGTTCATTAATGAGGTAATCGCTGCATCATCATGGTGTCATAAATAAAATATTTTATTTAATGTATAAAAATTATAAAAAAAATAATATGATGTAGGAAATATTCTTATATTTACAATGAATATTTATAGTCAAATATATGATATTTATAACCCCATGTAAAAATTGTTTTTGTAAAAGAATACATGTTTGTGACATTTTTATTTTAACTTTAAATAAAAAGTTATTAATGTCATTTTCTTACCCAAGTGGCTTCATGGGGTCCCTAAGTTGACCCATGGATTTTCTTGGTCGTCCATGACTCATCCAATAATGGTTGGACATGTGTCAAGGTCATTTCATATTATTATAACATTATCTTTACCTTAAATTACACTAATTACCTTTAATCGCGATTAATAAAACTTAAAAGTTACTATTCACCAAAAATTATTTTTATCCCATTGAACCACATTTTAAATCCTAATGACAACCATGTATGTCGGATTTTTTAAATTAAAATAACAAATGTGGTAAAATTTCATTTAAACGAAAAATAAGTTTTTTAACTACCACTTAGTGGTTTCACTATTCATTAAAAATTGAAGTTTTTTCAAAAAAATATGAACAATTCCCCATAAGATATATTTGATATTACAAATTAAAAAATGATGTCTATTTTAAAAAATCCAAAACATATAAGTTTCATTAATCAATTTAATAATTAATTCCCGTTATCAAAATAAATAGCGTGTTTTTAAGAAAAAATATATATCAAAAGATTGACACTAGTTTAAGTCCAATTTCAAAGTGAAATTAATTCTAATGACTACCATTGGATTAAATGGTAAAAAAATATTTTGATTACACTTTAAAACCAATTAAAAAGGTAATCTGACCATATAAATAAAATATCCAAAAAGGAGGTTTCGAATTAAAATACAACATTTTCACTATTCATTAAAAAAGGAACTTTATCAGAAAAATAACATAAATTTACACAATGTAAATTTTGATGTCTTGATTCTAAAAAAGGATTTTATTTTGTCAAATATAACATATAAAAATTTCAAAAAGTAGATTTAAAAAGGGTTCACCATCAAAAGGCGGTTAATCAGATTTTTAAAAAATATTAGAATATCTAGGCCTAAAATTAGATTCTTGTAACGCCCCGACCCCAGCTACCCAGAGTCGGTGCATTACTTCGTAACATTGGAATGATCACAAAAGATCAAGTCTCGAAAGACCGATTAGTTTAGTAGCCTTGGAAACACTAGATACATTTATAAACGTCACATTACATCATAAAGTGAAAAACTACAATAACAAAGTCTCCATAGTCCACACTCATATCCTCTTCTGACTATCCCCGCAGGTCATTCATAAAATACTTCTTCACATCCTGGAAAATATTAAAACATTGAAAGGGGTGATCTCAGATGCTCAGTAAGGATAAAAATATAGCGGAAGCTTTCATAAATAAACATTAACATTTAAGGCAATGTATAACTAAAACAAAAGCTTTTTAAACTTCAACTTTAGCATAATATGGAAAAAGTAAACTGATATAATGCCATTTACTTACTCACATGGTTATTATACTAGTCAAATAATCACATGAAATATCAATAACCACTTTCATAATGATGGAATGCATAATTCCAGACTATCATAACCACGTAGCCAAGGCCTCGTGCCAAGATACTAGTTTGTCTCATGAGACCTACCGATGCATCGAGGATCTATAGCGGGCTCCACCCATCACTTATTAAGTCCAATGCATTCCTCATATGAACAGGTTTAAACATATCATAAACCATAACATAATCGTATCACATAAAACATGCATAAAAGAAACATAAAATTTCCACATTTCAATCACAAGATGTCAATACAACACATTGATATAATAAAAACACTTTCAAAACCATTTTCAATACCAAAATAAAAGAAAGTTAAAACTTTGTATTTATTTTTCATTAAAAGAAAGGTGATGGCTTGTAGAGGAAGCCGAAACTCAAATAATGGTCACGACGGCGGAAAAGTCATTGTCGCTGCATATGTACGGAAAGAAAAACATTACCTTTTTGTCGTTTAGTAAAATGATTCGTATAAAAAATATTCCTTTTGAATAAACGTAAAAGTCAAAGGGGTTTATCCACCGTATAAAAGAATGTTGTGTATAAAACCAAATATGCCTCAATGAAAGGATATTGAGACGAAGTCCTTAAAAAGATCATTTTAAAACTAAGATAGATCTATTATGTGTATTCACTATAATTACACATAAACAAAGTACAAATACAAGATAGGACATAATAATATCATGACATAATTTTAAAATAGGAGATTAACCCAAAGAATGGAAATTGGGTTAAGAAGTTCCCTTACCTTGTGTCCGACTTGATTCGACCATTATTTAACCTCCTGAATAATAAAATAGAGTTAATTTATAGTTTCTTAAGAACCTTTTCAAGTTTCTTATTCCTTTAATATCACTTATAACCATGTTATGAACATTATGTAATTATTTATGTTAATAACGGTCATTTTGTCGATCTTTGGTACTTGAGTCAAAAATAGACTTCTTATAATTACAAGTTGTTCATGTGGTGAAATATACATTATATCCATAATTATATTCATGATATAGATATCATATATCTCATATATATCCAGTATATACATTCATTCATAATATTACATGACATTTAGAGGTAAGAAATGAAATGCACCGTTCATGGAGACGGTAAGCCGTACGTACGCATGAACGCTACTTTCATTTCTATTTCGTATTTAATGGAATGAAATCATAATGATATAAATATATAATATAGTTCCAGTATAATATCATATATAATATCATTGAATCCATCCTTTATACATCCCACATATGGCATTAACGATTCACATCACTTTGAGGGGGCGGTAGTCCGCACTTCCTAAAATGAAATTATAGCGTTTACCCATAATGGAAATCATAAATTATGCCATAAATGAGAAATACAGAAGCATAAGGAAAACATAAACATATTATATATCATATATAAATATAGTGACATATTAATGGCAACCTTTTAAGGTGTTATATGAGTGTTGAACAATCATCGTTTCGTGAGGCAGAAATTCGCCATCCACAGAAACAGTATGTTCTTTAACCATTAGATGTAGGTGTGTGTAAGTGTATCTCAAATCCTTATTATAACAACATCCTAGTATATTGATGATACTGGTTTTGTTACAAAAGAAATTAATAAAAAGTGTTTAGGGGGTTGGAGAAGAAAAATAAAATAAAATAACACAAGAGAAGACATTACCTTAAAATCGGGTAACTCTTTTTGATTTGAGCCAAAGGCTTCCTTGGGAAGAATTCTTCCCAAATTGAGGCTTATAGGAGTAAGTTAGGGAAGTTGGAGAGTATTTGGGTATAGTTTGGCCGTGCCAAATGGATTTAATGTGTGAATAAGGTGGGAGTGGTGGGGGCCTTTAATAAGTGGAGAGGAGGGGCACTCTTGGAAAGTAAGGAAATGTTACATTATTATACAATTCTTTTCGGATTCCAAAGGTCCCACACTTATATAATTCTAGGATAAGGTGATAAGGGTTCTAAATCTCCTCATCCAATAGGTTTTTGACATGTGTAAGCCTTATATTTTACATTATCCTTTCATTTTATTTAAATCGTTAATTAATGAGGTAATCGCTGCATCATCATGGTGTCATAAATAATTTAATTTATTTAATGTCTAAAAATTATAAAAAAAATATCATGATGTATAAAATCGTTTTATCTTTCCAATGAATATTTATAGTCAAAAATATGACTTGTATAACCCCATGTAAAAATTGTTTTAGTAAAACATTTCATGTTTGTGTCATTTTTTACTTTAACATTAAATAAAAGGTATTTATGTCATTTTCCAACTAAAGTGGATCCATGGGGTCCCCAAGTTGACCCATGGATTGTCTTTGTCGTCCATGGAACATAAAATGAGGTTAGGACATGTGTCAAGCTCATCTCATATTATTAAAACATTATTTTTACCTTAAACTGCACTAATTACCTCTAATCGCGATTAAGAACTTAAAAGTTACTATTCACCAAAAATTATTTTAATCTCATTGAACCACATTTTACTTCTTAATGACAACCATGTATGTCGGATTTTTGAAATTAAAAACACAGAAGTGGTAAAATCTCATTTAAACGAAAAATCAGTTTTTATAAGTACCACTTAGTGGTTTCACTATTCATCAAAAAATGAAGTTTTTCAGAAAAATCCCAAAAATTTACCCTAAGATATATTTGATATTACGATTTCAAAAATGATGTCTATTTTACAAAATTACAAACATATAAGTTGCATTAATTAATTTTATAATTAATTCCCGCTGTCACAACAAATAGCGTGTTTTTAAGAAACAATTTATATCAAAAGATTGACAATTGTTTATGTCCAATTTTCAAGTGAAATTAATTATAATGACCACCATTGGATAAAATAGTAAAAATATATTCTAATTATACTTTAAAACCACTCAATAGTATAACTTATCCCTATAAATTATTTTGATTAAAAAAGTTGTTTTTAAGTATTTTTCACTATTCATAAAAAAATGGAAGTTCTCAGAAAATTACAAAAAATTTAACTTAGGATAATTTCGATATTACGAATACAAAAATGAAGTCCATTTTGAAATATAAAATTTCTATAATTTTAAAAAGTGGGTATTACTATTCATAACAGCTACTTTGATTAGCCGCGGTGTGTTAGAACTCGAAGTTGCGTACAATGCAAGCTATTGCATTAGTGAATGAGAAGTGTATCATGGAAGATCGGGGTGTTACATTCTCCCCTCCTTCAATAAATTGTGTCCTCACAATTTGAAAATTTTCTTGGAAAATAAAAGGTTCAAAATAGAAAATACCTTTGTGGAAAACCCACATCGGAAATAAGGTTAATAAAAATATAACATTAAAAGAAAGCAAGATAAGTACAAAGGTCACCCAAGATAGCCCATTCTAGGATTCTATGAAAATATGGATATGGAGGAGAAACAAACCATCAAGGTCTGGTGGAGAGTTGTAGAAAACAGGATTAGGAGAAAGTTAACTATAATAAAATCACAAACTTGTGATTGGTTAAACGATCATTAATTCCCCAGTTGGAAAAGTTAACCGACAACATTTTTGTTTTGAGTTACCTTTTATAAAGTTGGGGAATTTATTTAGGAGATTTACTAAGAACGTAAGGGAATATACATACTTGTCATGTAGACTTTCATTCTTTAATAAATTTTTACCACAAACCCATCTTTCACTCTAAAAGGTAACACAACTCAAAAATATTCTATTTATCCTAATTGTATAATGTTCCAAATATTAACACATACCATTTAGATTAGTAAAACTATTTTGTAATAACCAGGGACTTCTTGTAGGCTAGTGGTAGGTAATAAAGGCCTGTCGCACTATGGTTGTGGGTTCGATTCCTGCAGCTTTGTCCGACGCGACGGGTTATGCCCCACCCTGCAGGTTGTCCTTTTCCTAAAACTATAGTATTATAATATTCCAAAAATAATCTTCAGAAATGTTTTAACCTTAAACAATACTATCCAAAGATAAACTTAATCCATTCAAACCTTTATAGTTATCCAAAATACCTCCATCCAGACTTTCTCTAAAGGGTCCTTAAATTCCAAAATCAATTGCAACATTAGATTCCCTAAACAAAGTAAAGTTTCTCTTATTGTCACATACTAAAAATATGATTACCTTCATCATATTAAATCCTTAATGAAAACAACATGTACTACAGTACAATCCTTATATATATCACATTATTCTTATAACCAGAATATAATCCTTGAGTCCAAAAGCACCAATACATTAATTATTCCGCATCAACTGTAGTAACATCATAAGATTGTCCTTGATCCCTTGGACTTTTCTGAGGTAAGTTTCCCTGACGCTTAGGACATTCATTTGCATAATGCCCCATTTCCATACAATTGTAGCATTCAACATTGATAGCCTCTTTCTTTCCCTTTCAATCACATGCCTTGTGACCTTTTTCTCCACATTTATAACAAAATCCCATTCCTTTTAGGCAAGAACCGGGGTGATTCTTCCCACAATTATCACATAATAGAAATTCCTTCTTTCGCTTTTTCCCTTTACCCGTCTCTTGTTCCACCGCTCTCTTCTTTTCTTGCTTTGCTTTAAAGTCATGAGACTTAGAGAATTCTTTTTCTATCTTGATAGCACACGAGACAATATCTTCGTATGACGAGAAGGTTTGTGAGACTAATGCTCGATGAAGAAATCGTTTTAACCCATCAAAGAAACGATCAATCTTACTTCTTGGGTTACGTATATAATCTGAAGCATGCCTCACTAACCTTGTAAAGTTAGCCTCATACTTTGCGACATTCTCGTCCTCCTTCTGGCTCAAACTCAGAAACTGTCTTTCCATATCTGCTTGATGGTCATGTGGAAAGTATTTTTCTAAGAAAAGATCCTTGAACTGTCTCCATTCCATATTTGATACTTCATCATCTTCCTTTGTGTTTTGAATCAGCGACCACCACTGATCGGCATCTCCAGTGAGGCGGTAGACTGCCATGACAACCTTCTCCCTTTCACTACTCCCCAAGGCGTGGAATATTTTCTCTAAGGAGTTTATCCATTGCTCAGCTACTAATGGATTTGTACCCCCATTAAATGTTGGCGGTTGTTTCCTCATGAAGCGGTCTAACATTGATCCTCCACGTTGCGGATCAGGGTACTCCATACGAGTAAGGTTATTATTCATAACCTGAGTGAGTTGTCCCAGTATGGTAATAAGTTGATCAGCACCAGTTGTATCTCCAGATCCACAATAATTATCTTGAGCAGGAGGGGAATCCCTACACGGAGTGTGTGCGATGATACGATTTCCATTCCTTCCACTAGGCACCATTTCTAAACAATGTCATAAAATAGATTAGTTTATGAATCAAAATACATAATTCCATACTTGTAAAATACTTAACATAAATTGAACTATTTATGGATATAATCCATAATCATAAAAATGTTTTTTTGAAGAAGTATGTACTCATAACCCTTCATAATGGTTTGTAATGAAAACGAGAATTATCCTAAGCATATCCCCCGGGAGTGTCATAACCAAGAGTGCAGCAAGGCCCGTTGTCGTGCACCAGTTCCCGTTCGAGTCTAGCTCAAAGAGGTGTTTTCATGTTTTACCCCTAGGTACATCTATGCCAGATCCACCTCTACCTACTTGTATCCAGACAGGGATGTATTGCTCGGAAAACTCACAAAATCTCTACAATACCAAAATTCTAGGAAGTTCTTCTATACTAATCCTTAAAGTCTATCTTTGGGCTATGTGCTCTATCAGAGTTTATCTA
Organism: Viscum album; assembly: GCA_963277665.1. Lineage (NCBI taxonomy): Eukaryota > Viridiplantae > Streptophyta > Magnoliopsida > Santalales > Viscaceae > Viscum > Viscum album. The sequence goes on along the minus strand of OY728143.1, from coordinate 1,661,370,179 downwards.
AATCTAGCTTCCAAGGTTAGTACTAAACTGCCTATGATACCAACTGTAATGCCCCGACCCCAGCTACCCAGAGTCGGTGCATCACTTCGTAACATTGGCATGATCACAAAAGATCAAGTCTCGAAAGACTGATTAGTTTAATAGCCTTGGAAACACTAGATACATTTATAAACATTACATTACATCATCAAGTGAAAAACTACAATAACAAAGTCTCCATAGTCCACACTCATATCCTCTTCTGACTATCCCTGCAGGTCATTCATAAAATACTTCTTCACATCCTGGAAAATATTAAAACATTGAAAGGGGTGAGCTCAGATGCTCAGTAAGGATAACAATATAGCGGAAGCTTTCATAAATAAACATTAACATTTAAGGCAATGTATAACTAAAACAAAATCCTTTTAAACTTGATCTTTAGAATAATATGGCAAAATTAAACTAATATAATGCCATTTACTTAATCACATGGTTATTTTACTAGTCGAATAATCACATGAAATATCAATAACCACTTTCATAATAATGGAATGCATAATGACAGACTATCATAACCACGTAGCCAAGGCCTCGTGCCAAGACCACAGATAATATTTTTTCAAGGCCTCGTGCCGAGACACTAGTTTGTCTCATGAGACCTACCGATGCATCGAGGAGCTATTTCGGGCTCCACCCGTCACTTATTAAGTCCAATGCATTCCTCATATGAAAAGGTTTAAACATATCATAAACCATTACATAATCGTATCACATAAAACATGCATAAAGGAAACATAAAATTTCCACATTTCAATCACAATATGTCAATACAACACATTGATATAATAAAAACACTTTCAAAACCATTTTCAATACCAAAATAAATGAAAGTTAAAAATTTGTATTTATTTTTCATTAAAAGAAAGGTGATGGCTTGTAGAGGAAGCCGGAACTCAAATAATGGTCACGGCGGCGGAGAATTCGTTGTCGCCACATATGTACGGAAAGAAAAACATTCCCTTTTTGTCATTTAGTAAAATGATTCTTATAAAAAAGATTCCTTTTGAATAAACGTAAAAGTCAAAGGGGTTTATACACCGTATAAAAGAAAGTTGTGTATAAAACCAAATATGCCTCAATGAAAGGAGATTGAGACGAAGTCCTTAAAAAGATCATTTTTAAAATAAAATAGATCTATTATGTGTATTCACTGTAAGTAAAAATAAACAAAGTACAAATACAAGATAGGACATAATAATATCATGACATAATTTTAAAATAGGAGATTAACCAAAAGAATGGAAATTGGGTTAAGAAGTTCCCTTACCTTGTGTCCGACTTGATTCGACCGTTATTTAACCCCCTAAATAATAAACTAGAGTTAATTTATAGTTTATGAAGAACCTTTTCAATTTTCTTATTCCTTTAATATCACTTATAACCATGTTATGAACATTATGTAATTATTTAAGTTAATAACGGTCGTTTTGTCGATCTTTGGCACTTGAGTCAAAAATAGACTTCTTATAATTACAAGTTATTCATGTGGTGAAATATATGTTATATACAGAATTATATTCATGATATAGATATCATATATCTCATATATATCTAGTATATACATTCATTCATAATATTACATGACATTTAGAGGTAAGAAATGAAATGCACCGTTCATGGAGACGGTAAGCCGTACGTACGCATGAACGCTACTTTCATTTATATTTCATATTTAATGGAATGAAATCATAATGATATAAATGTATAATATAGTTACAGTATAATATCATATATAATATCATTTACTCCATCCTTTATACATCCCACATATGGCATTAACGATTCACATCACTTTGAGGGGGCAGTAGTCCGCACTTCCTAAAATGAAATTATCGCGTTTACCCATAATGGAAATCATAAATTATGCCATAAATGAGAAATAAAGAAGCATAAGGAAAACTTAAACATATTATATATCATATATAAATATAGTGACATCTTAATGGCCACCTTTGAAGGTATTATATGAGTGTTTAACAATCATCTTTTCGTGAGGCAGAAATTCGCCATCCACAGAAACAGTATGTTCTTTAACCATTAGATGTAGGTGTGTGTAAGTGTATCTCGAATCCTTTTTATAACAACATCCTATTATATTGAGGATACTGGTGTTGTTACAAAAGAAATAAATAAAAAGTGTTTAGGGGGTTGGAGAAGAAAAATAAAATAAAAGAACACAAGAGAAGACATTACCTTAAAATCGGGTAACTCTTTTTGATTTGAGCCAAAGGCTTCCCTGGGAAGAATTATTCCCAAAGTGAGGCTTCTAGGAGTAAGGGAGGGAAGTTGGGAGAGTATTTGGGCAGAGTTTGTCCGAGACAAATGGCTTTAATGTGTGAATAAGGTGGGAGTGGTGGGGGCCTTTTATAAGTGGAGAGGAGAGGCACTCTTGGAAAGTAAGGAAATGTTACATTATTATACAATTCTTTTCGGATTCCAAAGGTCCCAAACTTATATAATTCGAGGATAAGGTGATAAGGGTTCTAAATATCCTCATCCAATAGGTTTTTGACAAGTTTAAGCCTTAAATTTTACATTATCCTTTCATTTTATATAAATCGTTAATTAATGAGGTAATCGCGACATCATCATGGTGTCATAAATAATTTAATTTATTTAATGTCTAAAAATTATAAAAAAAAAATCATGATGTGGGAAATCTTTTTATATTTCCAATGAATATTTATAGTCAAAATTATGACTTTTATAACCCCATGTAAAAATTGTTTTAGTAAAACATTTCATGTTTGTGTCATTTTTTACTTTAACATTAAATAAAAGGTATTTATGTCATTTTCCAACTAAAGTGGCTCCATGGGGTCCCCAAGTTGACCCATGGATTGTCTTGGTCGTCCATGGAACATAAAATGAGGGCAGGACATGTGTCAAGCTCATCTCATATTATTAAAACATTATTTTTACCTTAAACTACACTAATTACCTCTAATCGCGATTAAGAACTTAAAAGTTACTATTCACCAAAAATTATTTTAATCTCAATGAACCACATTTTACTTCTTAATGAAAGCCATGTATGTCGGATTTTTGAAATTCAAAACACAGAAGTGGTAAAATTTCATTTAAACGAAAAATCAGTTTTTATAAGTACCACTTAGTGGTTTCACTATTCATCAAAAATTGAAGTATTTCAGAAAAATCCAAAAAATTCACCCTAAGCTATATTTGATATTCCGATTTCAAAAATGATGTCTATTTTACAAAATTCCAAACATATAAGTTTCATTAATTAATTTTATAATTAATTCCCGCTATCACAACAAATAGCATGTTTTTAAGAAACAATTTATATCAAAAGATTGACAATTGTTTATGTCCAATTTTAAAGTGAAATTAATTCTAATGACCACCATTGGATAAAATAGTAAAAATATATTCTAATTATACTTTAAAACCACTCAATAGTATAACTTATCCCTATAAATTATTTTGATTAAAAAAGTTATTTTTAAGTATTTTTCACTATTCATAAAAAAATGGAAGTTCTCAGAAAATTACAAAAAATTTAACTTAGGATAATTTCGATATTAAGAATACAAAAATGAAGTCCATTTTGAAATATAAAATTTCTATAATTTTAAAAAGTGGGTATTACTATTCCTAACGGCTACTTTGATTAGTCGCGGTGTGTTAGAACTCGAAGTTGCGTACAATGCAAGCTATTGCATTATTGAATGAGAAGTGTATCATGGAAGCTCAGGGTGTTAAAATTATTTACTTATTTTAAGCCATTATCAATTATTTGCTAAATGTTAATTTTTTTGACAAACATATATAATCATTTTGTAGTTAGTTCTGTTCATTCCCTTCATTACAATGGTTAGGTGTTAACTACCATTTAAAATAATTTTATTTTATTATTAGAGTGCAACGTAAGATTTCAAAGAAACTCATTGTTGCGTATTGGGTACGCCATCGACATAGTGTTCCCTTTAAAGTATTATTAATATTTTAGTTCACAAATGTTAATAAATATGAAAAAGTAATATTCTTTATTTACCTGGGATGCTACAATTAAAGTGTTTATTACTATATAAAGATGTAAGTTTAACTTAAAAACATAAAAGAATTTTTCATGGTAAAATATGTATTATGGATTAAAAACTATAAATTTATAAATAATATTTGGAATTTATGAAACCTATTTTTGACATTTTATAAAGATAAGTTACATTTTCTAATAAAATAAAATGTTTTTTGTATTTTCTTTTAATTAAATATCAATTTTGTAATATTATTTTTGTTTTGTTTTTAAAGCTACATAAAATTATTTTTTATAATAAACCAATTTATATCATGAAAATAAAATACATTATTATTTTTATCTTACACATAAATTTTAAGCTTAAAAATACACTTTTTCTAAAAATGGGGTTTTACACGTTACTTGAACTAATATAAAAATTGATTTTTCTCACCTAAAGAAATTTTATATGATAAAATAGATTTAGTATTATTAATGAATAGGTTAAATTTATCAAATAAGGGATATTTTATTTTGATACATTTAACATAAATTACTTAAGTACATTTAGTTACCACAATAAAACAAAAAATGGAAAATGTGAAAATTCTAAGAGTAAATTGCTTAAAAACATATAAAAAATGTGGAAAGGAAATATAGAGTGTTTATAGACCTTATAAAATAAATAAATACATTATTATACATTTTTTAATCTTATTTATATGTGAATAATGATATTTTTTATATATAGTCGAAGTATTTAGAAAAATGTGACTGTCACCACTTATAAAACGGGCCTCTCACCGTCCTTTTGAGACAAATCAAAGAAGTATGTTTAACATTGATAAATATTCTATTTAATTGATCCTCTAGTAACAATATATTTTCTTAATATGCTTATTTCCAATGAGTCTTCCAAGGGAAAACCTATGTCCTCTACGTAAGTAATTTTTCCTAACATCCTTTATTTTCTTTCTCACCATCCCAACTAACATTTTTTAATTACTATATAATTAAATGAATAATTTTTTATATTGAATTTTATTATTTTAAGGAAATAACTATTGAAAACCTCTTACTATTTCAATTAATAAAAATGAAACTATCATTTAGGAATTGGCGAACCACCACCTCCACAAAGTTACATCTTTTTTTTCACAACCACATTTCTCCACTAGTTATAAGGATGAAATATTAGAATAAAAATAAATGTTTAATATAATTATTATTATGAATATAAAAATAAAATCTAGCTTCTTTCCAACCCATTCAATGAGAAATGAAAATGTTAATTGTGTGTTGTGTGGAATACCACCTTCACAAAGTATCATATTCCATTTTTTCTTATTTATTTATTATTTATTTAAATATATTAAAATATAATTAACCACCATAAAATTATATAAATAATATCATTATTTATCTATAATAATTATTTTATTAAAAAACTCCCTTAAATGATCTTAATCATCCATTAATTATGGTATGCTCAAATTTTGGTCGGTTTAACCTCCTAGTTGAAAAATGACATAAAAAAATTTCACAGATGACTATGAAAATTTAATTATTGATTAAATATGAAATAAATAAGTTAATAAATATAATATATTTTTTAATTATAATAGTTAAATTAAACTAATTAATTTAGATACCAATGTTTGATTGTTAAAAACCTTCAAAACATGTGCATCACTGATTTCATCATTAAAGATAGTGACATAAAATCCAATAGAATGAAATTATAACATTATAAATATTATAAAAAATAAATTAAAGTACATTTTATTATTTTATAATGATGAAATTTGAGATAAGAATGAATAATGTCACTGCTAATAATAAAATTGTAGAAAACAATCATGATTACTCACACGAGATATTGAAAATAAATAATAACTAACTAATATACGTGTAGATAATATATATATATGAATTTATAAAAGGTTATGTATTTAAAAAATGTTAAACAATAGGTTGTTAATATAGTAATTTTTTTATACAGGAGAGTCAAGTGCATTAGGGGAAGTTAGGAATTAGGGTTAGGGGTTATTTTCCTCAAATTTAAATTCCTGAGACACATTTCTTATTGTACACCATGATATCTTTATAATGGTTTTATTATTACCAAATTAATGTATAATAAAATATTAATTTAAATAATTTTTTTAATATCCTTATCATTTTCTCTATTTAGATGGCCTACATTTCAAAATATTCCAATGTTGTAAGGGTTTTTGTCAACATAACTCATTTTTTTGAGTTATAATGATTCCTATTAAACATGTTTCTTACATGATTTATTTATTAAACTCAAAAAATTAATTTTATAATAATATATCCTAATTTTTTGGGAGAATGAATTTTAATCAACATATATTAAATTTATGAATCTCTTCCTAGAAATGTATATCATGGTTAAGAATAATTTTCATCTTCATTAATTACGGTTTCCCATAATTGTCCATATTTTACTTTCCCAATAATGTTATATTTTGTATTTGGAAACCCAATTATGTGTGATGACATGTGACATTCATATTTTCCCTCTTCTATCTTAAAAAGGATTATTCATTACTCTTTTTATGTTTTTATTTTTCTAGAAAAAGAATTTAAAAATATTAAAATATTTTCCATACTTTCAAAATAAATTTTTCTATCTTCCACTCCACATTTATTTTTATAACCTTATTATCATTTCAAGGATATATTATTTATGTTACAATTTCAAAATAATGTATTTTCCAAATCATTTACTTCATTTTTTTAAAAACATATGTCTTTTCCAAGGATCTATTATTTAAGTGTCTTTTTAAAAGTAAAATCTTTAAACTTTTTAACATTTATCCTTTTTGAAAAATTTATGTCTATTTCAAAGATTAATTATTGAAATTTATTTCAAAATAATGATTTTTAAAATGTGTTATTGTTAATTTATGAAATGTAACCATTTTCAAAATCAATTTTCAAAATTACCCATCCTTATTTCCATGGATTTTATTTTTCTTGACCCACCCTCTAATTTTTTATATAAAATATTTTTTAAGGAGATTAAATGTTTGGAATTGACCCATTACATGATTTAGATAAATTTTATTTTGATAACATATTGATGTATTGTGAAACCCATTTTCCATTACAGGGGTCCTTTAATAGGTGATGAATAAAACCAATTTTGTTTCCATGAGTTATTTAGGATATAATGATTTATCAATTTTCTAGTGGAACTCATATAATTTAATGATGGAAGAGTGGGTTAATATATATACCTCTAATGAAATGGTTAATATTTTATATTTAAATCCCCATGTGTATGGAAGGGTATTACTTGTTGTAGGAAACATTGAATTTTCAATCTGGTGGATAATCCATTTTGGGAACTGGGTTTCAAATCAGTACTACATTAGTTATAACATCCAAATATGGTGTTCTTAGTTTTGATTTTGGGTCTTGTAGGTGACTAAGATTCTTGTTCTAGTCTCAAGATATTTAGGACAAGTTTTTTATGTTTTTAGCGTTTCTTTCTAGGGTGCACAATTTAGTGTGAATAATTTATAATAAACCATATGGAACCCTAAGAAAGTGGAGGTTTTTGGTTCAAATTATATATCAAATAGATTATTTAAATTATTATCACACAGTCCTGAGAAAACTACATAGATTTCAGGGTGAGTTTGGTATCTTGGTTTAGACATAGTTATTAGAAAATAGTGTTAATATAGGTTTAGAAAATTGTGTGAAATGTTGTAAACCAAGGTAGTTTCAATTCACATGATTAATGTAGAATTTTGAAAATTGTGTTTCCTAACTGTGCAAGAGGTGTGCACTTGGATAGTTCCTACCACATGGTTTGTGAATAGTTTGAAAGAACATGCAATCAAATAGCGTGTCTCATTAAAAGAGGCCTTTTAACTTTTTTTGTTTCGAATCATAATAGGGGAGACATCTATATCTCCTCATCTTCCTTGTGTGATACTTAGTCGATGCACCTCCCCCTTCCTCCTTCATTATTATTTTGATTAGAGGTGTTTTAAGTGAAATTATTTTATGTTTAATGTGAGTTTCCTCCCCTTAATTCCACTCTTTATCCTTTCCCTTGTTATCCTATAATTTTGTATGATAGGGGGTACGGTATTAGTTTTAATTCCACTCGAAAATTGTGGAATAGGTTTAATGTGATATGTGTTTCATGTAGCCCAGCTATAAGGAACCCCAAGACACTATTTTCATGTGGTTTCTCAAAAATTTGATAACTTATGTTGTCATAATTTTTTTTCTTAAGGTTATGAATAAATTTTAATTATAATAATTTTGGATTTGGTGTTTTATATTATTGGTTTGTCTTGAAATGGGTTTAGGTGTCTGTCAGGGATTTTTGATACCCCATTACTTGAAGAGACAACATTACACGATAACTTGGTAGGGTTTTAGAGATTAATACTATTTGAAATTAATTTGAAAAATTAATTATAAAGGTTATAATTATTTTCTTTTGAGTTTTTGAGTGTGGGTTAGGGCCTTGAGTGAGTTTCCTATAGAGGGTGGGGACATGTACACGATCAGATTATAAATTAGCATGATTAGGAAGGGGACATAAAGTGTATATTTAAAGAGAAAATATTCAAAATCTGGTAGGTCATTATTTGTATTTGACCTATGGTTTTATGATTTTTTATTGTTCATGTGGTGTGTGGTCTCTCCACTTGGGGTTCTAGCCTATTTAAATTAGTTTATCATGTTGTGTGGTGGACTATAAAACTTATGTGGGTGTGTTTGATATGTTTAGGGATAGGGGACTAGAGTGGGTGTCCTAGGGATATATTGAGCCTAGTGAGAGGTTGTTATTTGACATTAGGAGTGGTGATATTATTGGGTGTTTGGATAATCTATGTTATAATATTTTATTTTCATTTTTCCCTTTCGGGGGTGAATGGTTTCACAGTTATGTTCCCTAAAATCTCTCTCTTGGGATCAATTCTATGAAATAGAAAGATAATATGGGAGAATTCCTTTATTATGTTTGGAAAATTCTCATAGGGGTGGTCTTTTTTATTTATGTATAGGAAACTTTCTTTAAGGGAAATATTTTATTATTTATGGAAAATTACATTAGTGAAGTATTGGATACTAGCTAAGAAAACTCTCTTAGGGGAGGTTCATAGTACTTAAAGGATTATTCTCCTTCCAAGAAAACTACCATAAGGGAGATTCATTTTACATGTGGGGTAATACCATGGAAAATAAAACTCCTTTAAGGGAGGTCCATGTTACTTTTGAGATTATGACTAGGATGAGAAAAATTATAAAGGGGAGGTCCGTGTTACTTATGGTATTATTACTATGATAATAAAACGCATATAGGGGAGTTCTATGATAGTTTTCAATATACTGGGGAGTCATGAATATTCTATATATATTGGTGAAGTCATTATGATGTGCCCAGAGACACCCCATCACTAGACCAAGAAGGTATGGTTGATTAGAGTCATTGATCCAAAGATCAATAGTGGTTATAAGCCTTGTACAAAGTTATATGCATACACCCTTGATGTGGTTGTGACACTATAGTTGGGACATTCCCCATGATTCACTCAAAGAAATTCTGGTATTGGAATAAAGAAGGTATTTTTGGTGGGTTTGTCTATGTATTTATAAAATTTATTTAATTTACCAGATTATGTCACATGGATATATCACTACATTTCCAATTTTTTATGGGACAACAATGGTGGCTCCCTATTGAGTTTTGTAATCACAACCCACTCGAGCCTCTATTTTAGCAGGTTAAAAAAGAAATCATTACTTATTTCAGCTTTATGTTGAGACAAGGACCAAGATTGATTGATCAAGCTCAAGTGTCTATGAGGGGATTTAGAGTTTGGGATGAGTTGAAACCCTAGGGATGTAAAGGATCCCATTGTACATTAATTTCATTCTATACCCATTTTGTTTATTTTTATTTTATATATGTGATTTTCCAAGTGGGTGATCAAGTCTATATGTATATATATATGTTTATATATCTCATATTTTTATTTCTGGATACTTATTTATCTTTTTAATTAATGGTTAGGGTTTGTGTTTTATGATAGTTATTTTATTTGTTATTCCACTCTCTAATATAGGGAGCATAGTCTCATCCTAGTACCAACATCATAAAACCCCTATCCCTTATAGACATACTTATCTATTTAAATTCATTTAATCCTATTCAAATTATATAACCAAGAATCGTTCTTGTTATAAAAGCTACCTTGAAGGTTCACATAGGGTTTGTATGGGTGAAGTTGGCGAAGGATAGTAGTGGAAATCACTAGTGGAGATGGGGTGGTGCCACTGAATAGTTGGTGGATGGGGTCATAGCTTTGTAAGGATACAATAATTCCCCAGATACCTAGTAGGAGTCTTTTAGAAATTTTAAGTGGTGGAAACCCTATAATTTTCTCCCACAACATTTTTAATTTTTTATAATCCTCCCATTTGATGCTAACTTGGGATTAGTGATCTGGAATGTTTCTCTAGGGGTTCTTTGACTTCTCTACAAATTTCCTTTCATCCCTTGATCCATTATTCAATTATAAAATCATGATTTTTTAACTATGGTGTTGCGCATGGTTCAGATGATTAATTATTAGGATTCTTCTTCACTAGTCCTAAGTATGTGGTCTAATGCTTCGTCCTAAAGTATTATTTCTAATCTTAGTGTATGTATCACGTGGAATATTTCTGAAAATATATGCACACAACCTCTTCTAATTGGAATTCACTAATATTTCTTGAATTCTCTTACATAGAACCTCCATGGATCCCTTTGGGTTTGTTGGAAATTGAAACCAAGGACTTCCATTCACAAAAAGGTGTGCCTATATTTTATCCTAGGTTGGAATCTAGAATATATGAACCTAGTTCCCTTATAATTGAATTGTGGGACCATTACCTAATCTCTATATTAAACCTCATAAATTATTGTTACCCTTGGGATTTGGAAATTTGTTTTTGGGAATATATTAACATATAAATTTGTAATTAAAATGGATTAATTGGATTGTATTTGGATAAATGTCTTGTATTATCACATTTTAATGTTAATCACTAATTGAAATATTTTCATATTGTTATTAAATTAGATATTTTTTGTTATTATCTCTTGGAATAGGAATTTACCATGGGTATATTGTGAAATAAATGTGTAATTATCCCAAGGTATGAGAATTGGCCTTGGGCCTATTGTCAAAAAAATATGTAATTGGCCCCTAGAATGAGAATTCACCTTGGGTATCTTCTAAATTGTGGGATATGCATATTTATACATGGTAAAATATGATATAGTTGGATACTAAATATCCCATGGTTACAGTCACCAGACACATTTGTGGTTATGGATCAAAACATTTGGCATATTTCCTTAGCCAGTATGGAAAACCCGGGTTTCCAACTAGATATCGAGGTTTGATGGGGTTCTTTATATGTGATGTGTTTACTTTTTAATTAATGAATTGATTTATCATACCATTTCATGCACTATTAATCAGTATTTACATTTTTAGACACCATTGGTGGTTTCCTACTTAGTTTTTCTCACACCCTATTTGGAACTCCATTTGGTACCCGAACAGGCATCAAGGATGTGGGATTAGATATAGTCTAGAAGCCTTGTGATTTATTTATTGACTTACTACATGGGGATTCAACCGTGATATAGAACTAAGAACGGGGTTAGGGACTGGTTTTAGGGGTGCTTATTATTATCCTTTTGTTTAGTTGGTTTATTTTTTGGATTAGGCATGAAATTCAGTATAAAATTATATGGATTTAGAATATTAGGTTGTTTTTGAAGTTTTCAATTAATCTATTTGATTTTATTGTATTATTTGGTTTATTATGATTCTGATATGATTTTTATTTTGTATAAGATGTTATAGTATCCCCACTATATATATTAGACCCTTACTGCTTGTCAGTAACCTCTAGCATATGGGGAGGCACTCTTGATGCCTCATGGTGACCCGTCTTGATCAAATGAGGGGGAACCAGGTATGAGATGTTAAAAAGAGGAATCTAAGGAGAACTTTTATTTTTATTTAATATTTTGGAAAGGTAGATAAGAGAACAGAATGTGTTGAGGATTTGAAATTATCTTTTTCCTAGAAGTAGGTAACACATGTATGTGGGAAATCTATGTTTTTAAGGATAATATTGTTATTATTGAGCGTCACTTGTAACATTTTTGATATTATTTCACATTGGATGACACACTTTTTTTGAAGTTTTATTTATTTATGATATTTTACTCATGGGATGGTATGGAATGATGCATCTATTCTTATATCATAGTAAGAATATAGAAAAGGATTTCATCATGCATTACTCATGAAAAGGATATAATTACTGCATAAGAAATCTATTCATATCTAAATAATGCATTAAACTCAATGATATGTTTACTAAAATTAATAATATAAATACATTATAACATGTTAATTAACTTGTTAATCTAGGACATAAAATGAACTTGTATCTATGGTTATCTATTTCCCCTTATATTTCCTTGTGAGTTAGAATATGTAATGTGAACTACGATTTTGGTAGTATATTGATCATTTTAGAGAAATATATCCACATAATATTATAGTTAAATGATGGGAGAGTGGTAATGAGACACACCTCAAAATCATAGCCATAATCTCTCATGGATTCGAGGAATTTGATTGACAATCATCACCACAATAATTCTCTATGTATCTTGATAGCCATAGATAAGAATAGTATCAGACCATACATTCTATGTTTGATATGATGATGAAATTATAGCTAAATAACCCACCCAAATTCACTAGGGATAGAGGTACTCATGTAGCATAGTTTAGGGCTGAGTTTAACTAGATGATCTTCGATTACCTAGATACACCCATAGAGAGGAGGGTAAATCTTGTTGCTTATATGTAGTGAGGACTAGGAAAGAAATATTAGGATAAAATGGTTTGTTCTGAACTACATGAGGAGTTGATGTGGAATGAATTATAGGAGAAGTTTTGGAGTCACATTTACCCATAGATGTTAAAGGATGAAAGTGCCCTGGATTTTTTTCACCTGTTGTAGGGGAGCATATTTATGATGTACTATATTTGTATTTTCACCGACCTGGAGTGTTTTTCTCAATAAATAGTATGAGAAGATATAACTATAGTAAAGTTCTTATAGGATGGGATTAAATATTAAATCCAATCATGGGTGAACATCTTCCACATGAAAAACTTCTATAATGTGGTGAATTAGTATCTCATCATTAAAGGGAACATGAAGGTGTCCATGAGTGGTGAGATGGCAGTACCAGCAGGTTGACTAAGGAGTTCTTATTCAGGTAGGAGGAAGTACCACTTTGATAATTTCTACCAAGATTGTGGTGGGAAGAATTAATAAGGGAGTGTACCACCATCTTAAGACCATATCCATGTGAAGCACTCTTAGTCTGGTATGTCCATCCATAATCATAGAAAATTTCTTTTTTCCCTCAATGGAGTGTTGATCTTATGATAATATGGTCTACTTATAAAAATTATATAGCGGACTCAAAAACCTATTAGTGGACAAGGATAATGATAGAAACTAAAGTTTGGGAAGGACTTTTCTACCCCTCATAATATAGGTAGATGTAGTTCCATATGTCACACAGGCTGAGTAATGGGGTGTGGTACCCCAACATAGGTGAAAAAATACCATAATAAAGGATCATCATAGGGGAGTAAAACTCAAGCCCATGGTATAGGGGTGAGTCAGTTGTATGCAATTCAGTCTACTCATACCAGTCTAGATTCGCGTTCTTTCACTGTTAGAGGTATGATTATCATGTGATCTACCATTTCTAATATTTTTTAATACAATGGCACCACATTATTTTTTATCTTCTCAATTCTCCAATTGATTGGGTTTTGTTTTGGAATGTATAAATTATTTTATTACTATCAATATGCTATTAGTGGCATGATCTGAGGGTATCTGGTGCTGTAAAGAGTACACTATTGAAATTAATGGATATTAATTTATTTTGGTTCTATTTGTTATATAAATAGTTGTATTTGATTTGATTATTTTTAGGGATTATATAGTAATGTACTAGGTGCATATCAACTATTATCGGGGGAAGTTAAAATTTATATCCCTAGATGGTAACAATTTTTTATATTGATGTGAATGAGATATTTTGGTTGTTAATGCAAGACCAATTCAATGAATATTGTATTATCTCACGGACCATGTTATAATCCTCATTATGGATGATGATGATTCATAACATGAGGTCCTTCTTCCAATGGTACATCACTTTCTAGATGTATTTCATGAATAAATCTTCATCTTACCTCATAAATGGGAGATCGAGTTATATATTATGCTAGTTCTAGGAGCCAAACTTGGGTCCTTTATTCTCAATATAATGTTACCAATAGAAATTTGAGAGTTGCAAGTTAAGTTGGAGGTTCTAGAAGATAAATGTTTTTTTATGACCTAGTATACCAACAAGGGGTTCTCTCATGTTATTTACCAAGAAATCATACGGTACCTTTTATTTTTTGTGTCAATTACTGGAGGGTAAGATAAATGAAAACTAAGAATTGATACCCCCTTCCATTCATTTGTGATCTCTTTGATCAGGTGAGAGGTGCGAAAATATTCTCCAAGATTGAATTAAGGTTAGGGTACCATTTTTAGGGTGATATTGTCTGATATACCTTGTAATGTGTTTAGGAGAAAGTATGCCTTGTATGAGTTTTTAGTAATTCCATTTGTTCGAATGAATAAACCATTGATATTTCTGGCCTGGATGAATCAGATATTCCACCAGTACCTGAATAAGATTGTGGTTATTTTCCCTGATGAAATCTTGGTGTATTCCGAGTCTAGATTCTATCATGCCTAACATATTGATATTATCCTCAGTATTTTTAGAAACAATTAGTTATATGTATTTTTTTCTAAATATATGATTAGGTTGAAAAATTTAACTTCTTAGGAAATGTTATCATAGAGGATGGAGTTTCAAGGGACCTGGAGAGGGTGGAAGTTGTGGTGTTTTATGAGTAACCAAAAAACATCTTTGAGAAGCATTTTTATGTATGGAGAAATATTATATATGATTCGTCTAGGAATTATACAATCTAGAAGAACTTATGTATTTACTAATGAAAAAATGGGCGATGTTTCATTGATAAAATTCATTCAAGGAGGCATTCATAGAATTAAATAGTAGTCTAAACTAAGCACTAATCCCAACTTTACCTGATTTAGGTAATTATTATACCTTGTATTTCAACCCATAAGGAGTTGGGCTCAAATGAGGTCTAATATAGGAGGATCAAGTGGTTTCCTATAGCTCCAGTCAGCTGAGATTACATGATCATAATTATTCTACCCACAACCTAGAGTTAGTTGTGGTGGTACATGCTCTAAGATTATGGGTACATTATTATTTGGGTGAGAGATTCATGGTGTAAATAAATCATAAGATACTAGGTCATATCTTTTTAAAATTGGATCTAAGCCTTTAGTAGAGGACATGGGTCAAGTACATTCATTATTTTGACCTCAAGTTACTATATAATTATAGAATGAGAAACATTGTTGATGATGTATTTAATAGAAATATGAAAACTAGGGAAATGTGGAAAATGTTAAATGAGTAGTGTATGATGGCACATTTTGCAGATATGCATCTGGATATTTGGGATTCTCATCAGAAACAAACTACAATGTCAATAATTATTGTTTCCAATATTCTGAATTTGATCGAGTAGGGGATGTTCTCTTATATAGAGGGTTTAACATAGAGTTAAAACATATATGATGGGGATATAATAGCTAGTTTATATATTATGATTAAATTCGTAATGTCCATGGTCATATTTAGTGTGGGAAATCATGGATAAACTACCGAAGGTATCCCATTTCTTACCTATTAGGAAGACCATACCTATCGATGAATTGAGAAACCTCTATGTGTTGGAGCTATTTCAATTTCATGGTATTTTACAAAGCATTTTATTATATTGTGATCCACATTTTTCACCCCACGTATGGTAGGGAATTCTGAAGGCATTGGTTTAATAGGTTCTTTTGAGTAAAACCCATCATTTTTGGAATGATGGCCAATTTAAACATATGATTTAGATTTTGTAGGATATGTGATGATCCAATATGTAAGAATTTAGTGGTTAATGAGAGAAACATCTAGATATAATGTATTTCACCTATAATAACAACTTCAAGGTATAGATACAAAAATCTCCCTTCAAGTATTTATACAAAAGGCCATGTCATTCTACTTTATGCTGGTTAGAGGTGGAAAAGTCAATTCTAGTTGGACTTAGTGTCAGATAGAAGACATTCAAATAGGTTCTATTGATGAAGAGGTAGTTTAAAATCATTAAGAGTTGGTAAAAATATTATTCTAAAAATCATATATGACCTATTGAATTTGATGGCTGTTACTGGGTCTTTTTTTGGTGTCTCTTATGTTTGGATAATTCTATATTTGTAAGTAGAGAAGTTAGCACCTAGGTATGTATATCCATTAGAATTATTAGAGAGAATAATCCTGTATGGTAACTAATTGAATCTTCTACAATTCTAAAGTTCCGTGTACAATGTGTTTAATGTATCTCAACTTTTGTTATATAAACCTGATACTTATAAAGTTATTGATGTTAAGGATTTTGAGCTTGATGCTAATGTGACCTTTGAGGTTCATCTGATACATGCTAGAGACCATAGTGAGAAGATCATTCATTGAAATAATTTACCCTTTTTAAGAGTGTAGTGGGAATATGGTTTTGTTCAAGAGGATACCTAAGAGAGGGAGTCATATATACATGACAATGCCCCAAGTTATTCACTAATAGATCTCATTGATTTATTAAATCATAAATCAGGGATGAGATTCTATATGGTTGGGACTTTATAAAACCACAATCCCATTGTAAGGAACTTATATATTAAAATTTTATTGAAACTATTTTAATTTTATAAATAATAATAATTCTTGGTCTAAAAGTTACTTTATAGGTTCTTGAGAGGCTTGTCGGGGTGAAATTACTGAAGGCTAGTAGTGGAATGTATAAGAGGAGCTTATGTAGTGAAATCAGATAGCCAATGGTGTCCACTAACTAGAACATGGATGTGGATGTTTTCCAATAAGTCTATAGTAATTTCCCAAATGGTTGGTGTTGAAGCACCAACTATCTATTTGCACACCGACTAGCCAATGGAATCATAGTGGCTAGCCAGTGAGGGTATGTTGGGGATTTTAAGTGGGGGAAATCCTATAGTTTCCTCCTCCAAACTTTTTAATGTTTTATAATCCCCCCATTCGAACATAAGATAGGATTAATGTTATTTAAGTGTTCTATAAGGCTTCCTTGACTTCTCCAATTACTTTCTTTTATCCCTAAATTCATTGTTCGACCCATAGATGCACTTTTGGGAATTGTGTTGTTGTGCATAGTCTAGATTCTTGATTCTTGGGATTATTCTTCTCTATTCCTAAGGTAGGCATCCTAATGTTTCTTTATAATGTTTTATTTACATTAGTAGTTTATTTATCGTGTATGATAATGTTGTTACACCATTCACATGACTTATTCTAATACAAATCCATTAATTGATAGTGTGTATAGAAGTCATGTCAACAATGTACCGTGAAGATAAATCAAGAGTGAACCTCAAGAATGAAATCTAATATTATAAGTTTTTGTTAATTTTATTAAACTAATTTGTATTCATATTATGTATAAATGTTTTATAATGTGTTTTATACTTATAGTAGATTGGTTAAACCCAAAAGTTTCATAGTTAAATATTTTAATCCCCACATATTGTTTTTACCTAAATAACCAAAATGGATTAGTGATGTTGAGGTAGTATTTTTTCCAAATGTTTATATAAAGAAAAGTTACAATGGGATGAATTTGGAAGATGTAGGAATATAAAAATTAATGAAGTTAAATACAGAGAGGTTTTCCACCACTTTATCACTTTTAATTTTTAATATGGTGATGATAAAATCTATGATACTACCCTTAATAGTGGGAAAATGTTTTTGTTGTGCTTATTGGAATTCTAATATACTCTATTTTAGTAATAAACTACCTATGTATATAATTATTTATGTGTTGGAATATAAATAATAAAATATAGGTTCTAGTTTTTCTAATGAAACTTTATACTATATATTTTTGAATTTAGGTAATGCTTTCTAAATGGAAGAAATTGATACATGTAATAATTTTTGAGTTAGTTTGTATTGAATCCTTAGAATTGTTGATGGTGGGAAGAAGAGTTTTCTATGATAATTTTGTGAAGTAATGAAATTTGGTTTCATTGGTAATTTTTAAATAATCAAGGATTAATAAAGATAAATACCAGCTAAAATTATGAGAAACCTTCTATGGATTATTATGAAATTTTGTTGTTGAATCATATAGGTAATATTTATTAGATTAATTTAGAATATAGAATAGTTAATTATATAATTATTTGACATAGTGAATAATCATTGAATAATTCAATGAATAATTATTATATAATGAAAAATGATTTATAAATTTGTTTGAAGAGATTTAGAAATATTCTGATATTTTCTAAAGTCATTTAAAGCCATATTGAAGTAATTGGAGATCACCTAAGATAGTTCAAAGCTGTTATGAGGTGTTTTGTCTAAGTTTTTGAATTATAGATAGAGATGAAAAAATTATCCAAGTCATTGATATTTAAGAGTCCCAAGGACCATATATAAAAGTAACTTCTAGAATCTCCACCATGCATAAAATTAGAATTGGTGGAGAATAAAATAATTAACAGAGGAAAATTATACAGAGGGAAATTATACAGTTGAGTAAATGTGGGAAAATGTAAAATTATTTTTTTCATCCAAATAAATATTTAAAAATAACCATGATGTGGAACAATTATTTTAATAATATGTAAGATTAATCAGCTACTATAGAGACTAGAAATTTAGTGAATTCATACACCAACATCGAGGTACATAAAAGTGAATATACTAGAATGTAAAAGAAAATATAAAGAATAAGTCATGTGTAAGAGTCATTCTAGGGGAATTTTAAAAATTACTCCATGATTCACTAAAGTGTTTAAGGGTAACTATAATAGTAAGTTACAATTATAAAATATGTCTTCTCCATATCATAAAGAGTTCATTGGTTCACAAAATTTAATATTACTTGAGATTTAAAATCAGTTGATGCTAAAGTTGGTCTTCATTTTGTTAAAACTGAAAATGATTTTTAGATATTGTGATTCAAGAAAAATATGTGATATCCACCAAATTTAGATTAATTCCAAATCATGATATAATTTTTAATGAATAAAAAGCTAATGGTTCATCTCTGAAAAGCAATGCTTCCATGTCATGATGAGAATGACACACTATGGTGAGAGATGGAGAAACTATCACGGGATATCTTCACACTATGTTAATAATCCATGATGTATCAACATAGTTCTACTATAATTTAGAATATTATTTCATGAATATGATATGTGAATCTATTCCATAAATTTATTTTTTGTACTCTTATACATATTAAAGATTCATTTTTAATAGATTTGTTAATTTTTTAGAAGGAATTATCCTGAGTCTCTTGATAAATTGAATGTTGATATTTTGAATTGTATTTATTGTAATAACAGATATCTAATTAAAAAAAACATAATAAAATATATTTAAATGAGATGATGTGTATTTTTTTGTATATTACTGGACATTTGATGTCAAAAAGAAGGAGAATATTTGGAGATCATGGAGGCATTTCCATGTGATTCAGTTAAGTGATTAATAAGATTATCATGGTTCTTAGATTGGTATAGTTTTCTATATTCAAAATATTGAAAATATATTCACATGATCCAATGAGTATATATAATAAGAATAAAGAGAGATAGAAAAGGGGTAGATAACTGAAAAAATTATATTGATCTGATTATTGAATATTCTAGAGTATCAAAGAAATAATATGTGAAGAAGATAATATATCATGATATATAATTAATAGTGAACTACTATGTATCAAAGAAGAAGAAGCTAAAACACTTTAGTGAAAGTATATTCAGTTTGTCGAATGAGAATAAAAAAAATGAAGGAAGAGGAATATCAAGCATGTTTGTAATATAGTTCTATGATTACACTATATCATAAAATACAATTAAGAAGTTATAGAAAGAATAAATATGAATAATAATAGTTTCATGAGAGAAAAATATGCACTATTGTTGTTTAAACACTATATTAAGGCTTTTATATGTAGGAGAAACAATATTTTATAGATAACATGAGGCTTGAGAGGTAAGGATGAATAATGAACTTGCCTCTATAAAAGATAATGTTTCTTGGTTATTTTCATATTATAATTTTCATATAGACTAGTTTAATATTTTAAGGATAATAAAGATTATATATAGGGAATAAGATCATATCATTATGATGTAGTGACAACATGAGGTCATTTTTATTCTTTTTCATTATAATTTTGATGGTTTTATTGGTAAATCACTACAAGAAAAATTCCCCATACCAATGATTTGAAACCGTTGGTATAGGCCTCGAAACCATTGGTATATCCTATACCAACGGTTTGGAGAACCGTTTCCAAGTAAGCTGTGGGGATACATCTATACCAATGGTTTTGAAAAAACCATTGGTATAGACCTACAAAAACGGTTTTCAAAACCGTTGGTATAAGTATTATGAAAAATATATACCAATGGTTCCATAAAACCGTTTGTATATGAATTTCAAAAAAGAAGAATTATGTTGGTTTTGATCCCAGTACCTTTAGTTTATGATTGAACGACCTAACCACTAACCTAACTTGTCTTTTGTGAACATAATTTCATAAATATTTTAAATTTCAATTTATTTAATGTCTCTGTAAGAAGATTCCCTAAAAAATACATGTAACTATACCAACGGTACTAAAAAATATTGGTATAGACCTATACCAATATTTTTGAGAACCGTTGGTATAGATTCTTTGAGTTTGGGACCTATACCAACGGTTTGGGGAAACTAGTTGGTATAGGGTCTCTATTATGGACCTATATAAACGGTTTGTCCAAATCCATTGTCATAGGTCCATATAGGTGACCTATACTAAAGGTTTGTCCAAAAACGTTGGTATATGTCCAAATTAGTGACCTATACCAACGGTTTTGGCCAAACCGTTGGTATAGGTCCATATAAGTGAACTATACCAACACATTGCCCAAAACCATTGGTATAGATCTTATTTCTAGTAGTGAATCAATTCAAGAGACTAAATATTGGTGGGGTAAAGTATAATTCACAATTAATAGATTTTAATATCTGGGTTTAGGATGATACCTTCCAAACCTAATTAAAATTTATAATTGATTATAATGGATAATCAGTTCAAAACTAGACCTAATCATATCAAGGATATAGTCACCCACACTAGGGGTGAACCTTATTAAAATACTGTGTAGTACTCTATCCATTTAATTTTTTATTTCTTGTAGAATTATGTGTCGTGTAAAAAATAATAATATCAATTTATATCCCAATAGTTAGTATTGGTTCAAATATTGAGATGCTACTTTAAAAGGGTAAAATTTTAAGTATACAAGAACTTGATAAAATAGGTCACCCTGATTCACAACTCCTAGGTGACTATAGAGTTCACTAGTCACTTCTATAGGCATCAGTGAAAACTTGGTTTCCATTAGAGGGATATCTTTTATTTACTATTTTTTCCAACAATGACTTATGAAGTAAACAATTTAAATATAATTCATAAGTGTTTTTGTTGGAAAATTTATTTCACATTCTTATCAATACAAATATGGAGGTTTCATCCAATACCCTAAAAATAGGAAGCAAATGGAGGTTCAGATGATGATAAAGAGTTCAAAGGAAAAAAATAAGATACACCACTACTTGAATGTAATCAATGTTTTTAATTATATATATATATATTGAGAAATATTATTTTGACGATTCAAGTTCAAGATTATGAAGAATATGAAGAGTATGTACCTAATTAATGATTTATTATTATTTATTCTAAATTATAGGATTATCCTAAAATGGTACATGTTTAATTTTTCACATTTATACATGTAAATATTAAGTTTATACAGGAATAAAAATCACAGGTGTTGTTGGGAGATGATGTAACGAAAGAGGAAATGACTAAGAAGGTGTACATGTAAAACAGAATCACTAAAATTGATGGTTCCAAGAAAGATAAATTAATGTTATATAAATATAAAATCATCCTGGATGAGTAAATATTTTATAAATCTAGTGATAAGAAATTTATAGTTAATAAAATAATAATATAAAATTTTTATACATTGAATGGAATCACTAGTGTTGAAGTTTCTTAGCTGGAAATTAAAGAAAAAAAGAATTAAAGTTATTTTAATGCATTTCACGAAGAAAATAAAGTGTGTTCATAATACATGATGGTTATAATAAATTAATGTATATATAATGTGAAATCACTTAAATACTAGAAAAACATTCTTAATATGGAATGAATGGAGTTTGGCATCAAGATGGGGAATCTAGAAAGTACCCGATCAGAATCTTCATAAAATATTAAAAAGAAAAGTTTATTGTAATTTTTTGTAAAAAGATTATTTCTCCTAAAAAAACACATATTGGTTCTTATAAAATATTTATATCATTCAAATACCTATATACCATAAGTTCATGAAAAACTAAAAACCTTCTCTCAGAGATGTTTTGAAAAACTGATGTTGTCTCAACTTCTAGTTCATGTTTTAAATAAACGTTTGGAAAAATATGGGTATAAAAAATTATAGTTAATATACCATTAAATCAATGTCAGATATAATAATTATTATGAAAATAATCTACATAATAATATCCTAATAACGAGGTGTTTCTACCCAAAAATAAAAAGGTTTACAATCTGTCTAGACTGTAAAAAAAAGGATGAAGCCTAAATTATAGGCCATTATTGGAAATTTTTAAGATTTGGTCAAAGTGACATTGAATATTGTAATAATTATTAAATTAAAAAATCTTATAAGAGGCTTGGATTAAGGTGAATTATATAAAAAAAATATTAGAAGGCATTTTAAAAAAAATCAAATAAGAAAATTAATATTTCAATCATGAAAAAATATATAAATTTTAATAATTTCCATGAGAATAGAAATAAATGTGGCCATATAAGTGAAGTGAACTATTATAGATCAAACAATAATATACAAAAACCATTTATAGAAATAACCCCACAATATATAAAGAAAAAATGAAAAGTTAACGAGTGTTATTTGGGCTATAATCAAGGGAATAAAAGTCTTAATAAAAAAACACCTGAGAAGAAAATATAAAAGGAATAAATATAATCAAAAAAATATTTTTATAATGAGGTAGGAAGTTACACACATGGACCATTGAAAATTTTCTAGGAATAAAAAGTCAAAAAGAATTAATCTAGAATCAAATAAATATTTAACACATTAAATAAATGAGGGTATTTGTTTTGTAGAAGACGTCCCATAAGTAAAAGTTTTATAAAAAGGGTTTCTCAAAATGTTCTAAGAAACTATGTAGAGAATTCCATAAGGCTAATCATGTGATAAATGAATACATGACTAATTCTCCATCTCAATTGGATTTTTTTTAGAAAGATGTAAAAAGCACAAGATAATGTATATTATAAAGGGAAGAAAGTAATTCTATATGTGGAAGAAATAAAATTTATTGATAGGTTTTCAAGAGATGAAAAACCAAGTTTTATTCATAATCTATGTTGATTATTCATGCATATGGGAGACACTAAAAACAATTACATGGCATGGCTATTAGAAAAAAAGTAGTAAATGAAAAATAAATTAGAATTACCATTGATTTCATTTTATCTATATTCTAAAGTGAAAAATAAAGTTACAAACAAGGATAAAAAAGAAAATAAAAGAAATATGTCCGTACAACCTAAGGAAGTTAAAATATGGGAAGAGAAAGGAGAACTGCCATAAATATTTCTCAGAAGATTAGAGTTAAAGATAAAAGTGTTTCAAGGTTGTGAAACAAATCTCAACCATGTTTCTCTCATTAATAAGCTATAAATAACTACCTTATTTCCATGTTTGTGTGATTTTGTATATATATGTAGGTAACTAAAGGTGACATATAAATGTAATAACTAATGAATGTTCTAACAATAATACAACATGGTATGTCATAAATCATATAGTACCTGAATCCTTCTTACATCAATAAAATTGATATTAGCAGATTCTTAGAGTTCATTTTTGAAGGAAATAAATACATAGTGAACATTATTAAAGTGCATCCATTGAAGGGGATATTAAAATAAGAGAAATTTTTCAATGTTTTATTATTTCATAATTAATCTATAATCATAGATTGATGTTAAAAACTAATGTTTGATAGATGATTAACACATTCCCATCATTGTTAAACGAGCATAGATTCTCATTATTGAAGTGGATTTCATGTTAATAATATAGGGGGAATACATTCTTTTACTAGAATTATTTTAATTAACTTTTGAAAACAAATGATAGAGTTTATGTGTATAAATATTAAAAACTCACTAAAAAAGAGAAAATCCATGTTAATATCACATTATGGATTATTTATGGAAAACATTGGTTCCTAGATTTATAAAAAAAATTTCTAAATAGATATATCTCACATATAATTGGAGTTGATTCATTAATGGAACATTTCAAGTTATAATGTGATTCCACTTTCCTCTTAATATAATAAAACTATATCTCTCATGTAAGGGTGAGAATAAAGGAGATAAGATAAAAACATCAAGGGAATTAAAGATAAGTTAAGGAGATGCTCAGGAATTTCCCTTACACTATTAAGTTTCTATTTATTGAAAATAAGTTGAAGAGGTAATAACCACTTAGATTGGAGAATAATAACATTGAATTTAAAATAAAATCATGTATTGGAATTGAATTAGGTATTGAAATAAGATCCAAAGGTGAAGACTAAAAACACCTAATTGATTAAATTGGGGGTTGTATTTTATTTTAATGTGTTTATGTGAAAACATTTAATGATAATTGAGGTTGGGTGATAGAGGAAGGGAAGAAATAATAAGGGATAATATTGAGATACTACCTACCACTATATCACGATGATTCATGAATGTTATGATAAAGGAATCCATGTTACTTCCCTCAATAGAATGAAGGGTATATTTTTGTTCTATTTAGAATTAAAATATAAAATATTTTTGTATAAATTATCCCATATATTTTTTATTGATGTACTAGATTGTAAATAATAAAATATATATTTTTTGGTTTCTAAATGTGATATTAACAATAGATTTATGAAGGATGATATTTCTTCTTGGAAAGAAGATGAAAATAAATGTGATGATCATCAAGCTTCTTTGTATGGAAGCATGAAAAGTATTTATGGTAGAAAGAATTACTATAAAACATATTATTTTGATGTTGAGAAAGCTATTTTTATTATATGAATTTGAAGAAGCTATGATTGTGCTATAATTAAGGAATAATGCCACTTTGTTTAAGTCTGGGATAATATCCATTGACCATCTATTATTTTGGATACTGAATTATATGAGATATATTTATTAGAAATTATTCTATGTAGTATGGGTTAAAGATGAAGTTTTCTAAGGAAGTTAAGAATCATTGAATAATTGAAAATAACAATTCTTATATTCTTTAAAATACTTTTTAGTTTTTTTGAAGATCTTTCTAAATATTATGATATTTTTATAACTCATTTAAAGTGTTTTTAAAGTAATTGGAAATGGCCTGAGATTTTTAAGAGGATATGAGGTGATTTTCATAAGTTATGGAATTTGGGAGTTTAACTTAAGAATTTTATAAGTCATTGATATGTTAGATCCCCCTAGACCATGTGTAAAATAACTTCAAAAATATGCTTCATCAATAAAAGTAACTTTAATGGAGAGATAAATAATTCTAAATGGAAAATTATATATAAGTGTAAACATGGGTATATGTAGAAGTATTTTTCTAAGATGACTAAAAATTGAAAAATTCATGTGATTCATAAGATTTATTCGACTCATACATAATAGTAACCCGCTATTAGGGAGAATATAAATTTGATAATGTCATAGACCGTCATAGAGGTATATATAAGTGAATGTACAAAAACATAAAATTTAATATGAGGAAAAATTTATGAATAAGATTAATTCTAGTTGAAATTTAAAATAACTTTTAGATTTATCAATGTATGTAATGTTCACCAATATAGTATGTTCTAGTTTTAAAATATGGAATCTCCAAATCATAAATGGTTGATAATTTTGTAAAACTGGAGATTATTCTAAATCTAAAATCATTCTATGATAAATATGTTTTATATTATATTAAACATCACAATGATTAAAATATATTGTGACTCAATATGATAATATGTTTTCCAAAAAATGAATAAAAATACCATATTGTGATGTAGTTTGAGAATAAAGAGAAAGTTGAAGATGAATATGTAAAATGAGATTATGCCATGCTATGATGAGGATGTCACACTATAGAGAGTGCTGAATAAAATATAAAAGGAGAGATTCAAACCATTATTTTGAAACACTGTTTATCAGCACAATAGTAATATGATACTAAAGAATATGTCATAAATGTGATATGAAAAACTACACCATAATAGCAGGTTTGTATATTTGATTGCGTTGTTGAGCTCGTAAAATTACAAACTTTTTACTAGAATTTTGACAGTATATAAGGAACCCTAGGTATACTCTCGAGGGATCCATAACTCATTAATTTAAAAATATTTTTTTAATTATATAAAATGTTCTATTTTTTTCTTAAATGGGTGTTTGGGATATAATCCATAAAGCATGCATGAAATATTACTAAATTTAAATGAGAATTTAATGACAAGATTGACTGCGATCAACATAGGGAAATATCATGACACTCATCCTTCATCACTTTAAGAGAAAGAGAAATGATATTTTAATCCCTATGTTTTAACTCAAATAGAAACAATTTTTCTGATTTTATACTATGATACCTCTTAGGTTTCACTTATAAACACAAAATGATTCACTGATAACCACCGATGATTAGGTGATTTGTGTCTGAATTAATAACTATAACTCATGAACTCACCACATGCAGTACTTGATATGTTTTACATGTTTTTATAATATTTTAATTTAATTCCATGAAATAATTTTACATGGTCATTATAGTGTTTATGTGGACCTAATCTACCAATATGAACCACATGAAAGGGGGAAGAAGTAGTGAATGTTGTACAAAACATTACATGAAAATGTAACAACAAATTTGATCATATGAGTATGAGTATGAAATAACAGTGAATAAATCAATTAAATAATAAGATATGGGTCATAAAAACATCATAATATCCATAAATTAAAAATATCATTCTAATATTACGAACAAGAAGATTATGGTTTACATCATGTTTCTCCATGAGTGATCACAAGGAGCTTAAAACTCCATGGAAGGGTATTAATATATAAATATTGAATAAAAACATCCCAAATCCTCCAATACTTCCATATATTATAAATTCATTTCATAAATATGGGTAAGAGTCATTTTAATTACAATTACATCAAATATTCCACAAAAATAAGCCAAGTGTCTAATAGACTAGGTAACTATTCAAGGTAGACTTTATCCCTCTATGTTTTCTGGATCATTGACCAAATTAATCATTGAATAATGAAATGAGATTTAGTGGATAGGTGGGAAAATAAGTTATATATCAAATTAATATAGAATCATCCCAACTATATATCCTAATCTAGATTTATAGCCCAATCAATATAGGTAGGTCCCATCCGCCCCACCTTGAACTTCTTTACATTATAGGCCTCTTTCAGGTCTCTTATGATCATATCCAACCTTTTTTCATGTTGGTTGAATTGAATACCCATGAACATATAATATTGAGAAAAATTAATTTTCACATTTGGATGAGTGTATATGATTTTATGATAAAAACAGTTAACTACTATCAAATTAATCCATTGTGAAGTTATGTATTTTCAAGCATATTTTTAAAACATTAATTAAAAATATTCATTGAGTGAAAATGTTTTATTAATGGGATAATAAATCCCATAAATAATTTAATACATAAGTATATGGGTAATAATATATGATATGTTATTGTGTGATCAACCCCCCACTCCTAAACATTATTTACTCATGGGAAAAGTCTTATATCCGACTAAAGTACCATTCAGAAATCAAAGGTGAAAAACAACAAAAATTATTTTAAAATGAAATTAATCATGTATCATTTATGAAATAAATTTTCATATCATTATTTTTCTCTCAAATTCAATTTTTTAAACCTCATTTTTTCATCCACACAACATGTCGTAACGTAACTCACCTAGAAGTTTTCCCTATTCACTATAGGAATATGTGAAAGTGGAGTTATTCTCATTTCATAATGTTCATGTAATATTAAAATATGATTTTCACGATTCCTAGTTCGATATTGTTTGAAAATAGTTTCCTAATAAATAATACTTCCCTAAGGTTATTCTAAGGTTTAAGGATTGGTATGAGTTTATATTTAAAAATATGCGGTATAAGAGGAGTGTTTAATATCTTAAGTAAAAATTATGTCAAAATTCATAAGGTGTTCATTATTAATGTTCTTTCTCAACTGATCACATAGTCTATTAATTTCATCTCACTCTCACCTTTATTATTTTTGTGTTGGACACATCAAATCAGTGAATAATCATGAGTAAACTTTATATTTTCTTCATTTATTTTTCTTTTGTTCTGTTTAATTTTTTTTAACTATATATAATTTTTTTATAAAAAACTTTATTTGGTGATAATGTGGTAAACATGTGTAAAAAAATTATATAATTGGGCTTATGAACCCACTTTTCAAAAAAAAAAGGTTCCCTTTCACTCAACCCATACTGATGAGTATTTCTCAATAATTCCCATAAAAACACCATATCCCCAATACTTATTGAAAATAAAACAATATTATACAAAAGATATGGGTAGTTAGGGACAAATTAGATTATATTTTGGCCAACTAAAAGGATTTTTGTAGTATATAATGCTTAAGAAGGTTTAAATTTCAAGTTGTCTCAAAATAGGAGATACTTATACAAAGTGATTTTATATTGAATGATGGACTCTATAAAGGGTATATCACACTAGAATCTTATATATTGAGATATAATGAAGATAAGTTTAATTTTTTCTACATGATTCTAGAATCGTAATAAAGTTATTAAAATGAATAATATAAAATGAAAGGCTTATAATGTCTATCAGGTAAGGGATTTAAAATATTGGTTAGTGGTAAATTCTCAAACAATAAAGGAAATTTTCATACAATCGAATCGGGAATGAAAAATGATTTTGTATATTCTGTTTAAGATCATAATTTATCTAAAGATAAAAAAAGAAAAAGAAATAAAAAAAGGAATTTTTTTTTTGTTTTTAGTTTTATGTTTTAATAGTAATATTATTATTTTTATACTATTATTTTTTAATTTAAATCATAAAAAACTATTTCACCCTCCTTTTCACCTAAAAATTACATTTTCTATAGTGAATGATGTTTAAATAAATAGACATGTAAATGAAGGCATGAAGAAGGGATAATCTGCTAATTTGTGTCTTGTGTGGAATCCATTATATGGATTTTATCAACTTGATTCTTTGGAGAATAATTATAGGGGTGTTTAATCCAATATCCAATAATAGTAAACCATTGGACACTATTCTCATGAAAACCCTTTATTTCACCAAATTGGTAAACATTAGTAATGTTATAACAACTAAGACATTGGGAATGATGATTACATGGGTGAATATTTAGCTTACAATTCTATATGAGGACCTTCTCACCAATATGAAAATTCCCTTGATGAATCATTTTTTCATGGATAACATTTATCTTATCTTTATATAATTAGGAGTTCTCATATCCATAACGTTTAATTTCTTCATACTCTTGAATCTACAACTTCCAATGCTCACTTTCATCTGAAAATTTTATGTAACATTGTTTAACAAGCCAATATTCATGGTTATATACCTCTATAGAAAGGATAAAAGACTTTCCAAACATGATCCTATATGGTGACATTCTGATTAGGGATTTATAAGTGATACTGTGCGCCCAAAGTGTGTCGTTCAAGTTTAAACTCCAATATTTCATATTTGGCTGTATCATTTTCCACATATTCACTTAACATACAGTTTTGAATTTTTCCCTATTAGTTTAGAAGTGATATTAAGTAGAGAATTTATGAACAATTCCATACTTAGGGAGCATGTTTATCATGTTTTGATTAAAAAAATTTGAACCTGGGCCACTAATGATGATTCTTGGAAAAGGATATTTGATGAAAATCTAGTTCCTCACAAAATCGATAACTTCACGAGATTCATTGTTACTAGTAGACTTTTCTCTACACATTTAAATACATATCCAAAAACCAATAAGATGTAAAAAAACGTAAATGAATTTGGAAAAGGACCCATGAAGCAATTCCCCATGAATCCATGGTCTCATAAAATAAAATGGGTTATTGGGGTGTTTCATTCTTCTTGGATACATTCATTGTGAATTGAAATCATGTGTGTGACTTACCAAATAAATGAGAATCTCTATACAATGTTTTATAATAAAGAAAATTTTAAGGTCCTTTTGATTCATACAATAATGGATAAAGTGGAACCAATAATCTAATGTGTGTAAGAAGCATAAAACATAGGTGAAATGATGGTCAAGGACACACCTACGATCATCCTAGTCACGATAAATTCTCTAAAAATATGGTTCATCCAAAATGAACCATCAAAAATCATGCATATGGATTTATAATTGTAATGTTAAAAAATATATGAGGACCACATATGCTAATAATAAATTAATAATATCAATATACCAATGGGTAAAGTCCACTACATCATAAAGGTGATCATCATAGAAATATCCCATAGGGAGTGATGATTTAACATGGTATTCCAATGGTGGTAAATTATACTAATGTGTTAAGATATAACATTTTAAACTCCTATATATCTCAAATATCTAGGTCAAACTATTGGAGGAAGAGTATCCACTATAAGAGGTAGGGTTTAGCTTCAGGTTTCTTGAGGAGAAACTGATGGGATGTGTGATTTGAAAACACAATGAATTTTTACCCAAGAGGATATGAATCAATTTTTTCCATGTAAAACACAATATAAATATGTTCTTTTTCAGTGTTTATGTAGTTTTCCAAGGAATGGTCAAGGGTTTGTGTGGAATACACAATCACATGAGGATCCCTCTCAACCCTTTATAAGAAAACTTACCCCACTAAAATGTTATAGTAATCACACATAAGTTTAAAAGGAAGATCCCAATAAGGTGGTTGGATTATGGGAGGTGATGTGAGAATCTTTTTTATATAATTTAATGCAAAATTACAATTTTTTATCAAAAAGAGCCATTTTTTTGCAAAAATCATGATAAGGGAAGTACTATATTTCTAAATTAATTAATGAATAAGTTGTCAAACTAGAATTTACCAATAAATATTACACCTCAATAATAATTTTTGGTTAAGGAAGGGAGAAAATTATTTCAATGTTTTATTTATCAATATGAATTTCATTACTCAAAATAACATTCCAAGGAACTATCCCCCTCTCTACCATGAAATTGAATTTCACATAATTTAATATGAGATCTCTTTCAATTAATTTATGGAGGAAATAACCTAGGTTCACAAAAAAATAATCAAATAAATAGACATAAACTTAAAAATCATCCATAGAAACTTCTATAAAATTCTCAAGGAACTCAAAAAATATACTCAACAAAAAATTATTAAAAACACTTGAAGCATTACATAGACATAATGAAATCCTGTAATATAAAACTGTGTGCAATGGAAAAGAATGTATTGCATTTTCTTGATCATAAAGGGCTATATGGATTTAAAAATAACCCAAATATCCATCAAAGAAACAACAAAGAGACTTAACATCTAGTGTTTCAAACATGTGTTCAATGACAGGTAGAGGAAAGTGGTCCTTTCACATTTATTGATTCATTTAAAAATAGACAATACCGATATGCCAACTATTTTTCACACTTATAAACCATTCATTCCTTTAATTTTATATTTCTATTATTCATGTTTTTTTGGAACAAATTTGACATGGATAATCCATTTACTATTAAATATGTGATGGATGATCCTATTTGTATGTAATTTAAAAACTTATAATTTTTACACTTCAAGGAGTATGTGATTTAACCACCATTGAGATTACCTTATATTATTCACCTCAATATATAAATATATATGGTGTATGAAAATAAATGGGAAAATCCTTGGAATATCATCCATTATCCATACTATCACCTTTTTATAATCTTTTAAAAGGTCTAGAAGTTTTGATTCATGTTTAAGAGAGGTTTTTGGAAATAATGATAGGAAATTTGTTAATACCCTTAATATAGAAATATTTTAGATTAGATGTAAGTGGTTTAAATTACAATAATAGTGGTTTTTAGATTGAGGTAATGTATTTAGAGGGAGTGGGGTCTATGAAACAATATATATACTCACGTTTATTCTCTATGAAAAGAAAATCAAATGAAATGATTTTTTTGAAATCACTAATGGTCATGGGTACCTCAAAATGAACACACTATTAAATTAAAACATACAAATCACACCTTTCCAAACCCACACATCAATATTAACCAGATTTGAAACTCAAATCAGCTAAGAGTGAAGAAGAATAAAACAGATTTGAGTATGGTTCAATGAGATAATGGTGTGTGTCTGTTGTTGAAGAGAACTTATGTTGAATAAACATGAAGAGTGGAGTTATCTTCAAGGGGAGGTTTTATAGCATCAAGGATATTGAAAATTACCCTTTCTCCTAAAACTCCATGGAAATCATTCCATTGTGAACATTTATGGTTATATTTTCTATTTTACAATAAGGGTATTTTATGTATTATAGGGGTATGTACTTGGGTATGGGTATCTTAAATCTGATGAAAGTAGAAATATGTAGGGAATATGAGATTCCTTACTCACACAAGGATGTACTAGATCACTCTTGTTGGGTGTGTTGTTCTCCAATTGGAAAGTTTCATGATTATTCCAATTGGTCGAAGCTCTACAACATGAAAAAAACTGTACATAGAGTAACTAATCACATTAATCAAAGAACCAAAATCGACAACTACATCAAAAAAGAAAGTATCTATACAGTTTAAGGTATTATGAAAGTGAAAGGATATATAAATTTGGTTGATATTACTTGTTGTATAAAGGTAGATACATTCCTTCTATTATTGACTCAATTATTCCCATTCAATCGTTATTTATGGGTGTAAGGTTATTTATAAATTTTTCATAGTGAGAAAATTTATTAACAATATAGGAGAGAGGAATGTTAACTTGTACCTTTCGAAATGTATCCATAATATATTTATCAATTTCATTATCAATTTTTTTCTTGGATTTATAGAGTATTTAGGTAAATTGAATACAAATGGAATATTTAGTGGAATCCTCAATAATAAATTTTTATCCTTTTTTTATTTTTCTTCACATGAATCCTTTGAGGTTGGAGAAAGATAGTTTTTAGGAGGAGGGCATACCTATTATATAGAATCATAAGACAGAGAAAATTATTTACAACTATAAAGTATGATATCACATACATTACCTTTTTATAGGATATTAGAATTAGGTTGGGATTGTAGTTGTTCATAACCTTGCATATTTATCTTATCGACGATGTTTTCTAGTTTTTCCACTTGAGTTCATAGTTATTTGATAACCAATTATGTGTTCTCTTCAAACTAGAGGTTCTATAATACCATTTTCATCAGCATGTTCTAGAGTATTGGTTTAAATTTGGTAGTAGGTGGATTATTTCAATATGGTGAAAGATAAAAAAGTTGTGTACTTAGGCATTTTCGAGACCAATTTTTTTAAGGGTATCATTTGTTTCATCCTTATTGGTATTGTGTTTGTTGTTAACATATGAGGTTCTGAATTTTTCATAAATTATTCTTTCTTTAAGGGTTGTTCTTCTTGAAATGTAATCCTATGAAATACTGCTTTACATTACTCAGATGAATCCTAATGTTTGGGTCACAGATCAATGAATTGAGTTTTATTAGAACAAATACCACAATGTAATGGAATTAGCGGAGAGTGTAAATTTCCTTGAGCCTAATCCATTTTATTCAAATAGTATTAATTTTATGGATTATATTATCTATCCTTTGTGTTATGTATGAATGGACTACCTTATGAACTTTTTGACTGGGTATAATTTCTTATCTTCTAAGTTTTCTTTCATTTTGATCCATGTTAACTATTAAGGGATGAACAGAAATAGGGATTTCATCCACTAGGGAACCAGTATCTACATCTTCATTTATTTCATGATACATGTGGGAAATTACCTAAAAAAATTTTGGAATTAAAAATTATTTGCTAATTTAGAGGCAGTGGATATTTATCAGAGCCTTTTGATCTCTCTAAATATTCAGTAAGGGTCTCTCCTTATGATCTCCTAATACCATATATTTATTTTCTAATGGATTCAATTTTGGAGTTAGGGAATAAATTATCAATAAATATTCATCTATGGTCATTAAATCCTACAATTATTGTAGGATGATAGTATAACGAGTTATTGGCTACACCATCAAGTGAGAAATTGAAAAACCTAAACATTATGAGGTCTTTAGAAACATTTTGGGGTTTCATGTTGGATCAAAATATGTGAAACCACTTGTTATTATTGTGAGGGTTTTGATGAGGAAGACCATGTTTTGTAGGAATTATGTGGATAGGGCCTGATATCATTTCAATTTTGGCTTCTTCCATGGGTTATTAGAAATATATAGGTTGATACACCACATTAGAGGCAGTTAGTTCATTTAAAGTATATTTATTTAAAACCACATTTTTAAGGATTTTATTTGATTTAATTTTTTATAGGTTTAAAACCAAAGAGTTTACAAAATGGAATTCTTTATGTTACATTATTTATATACTCTAAAAGACATAATATATGAGTATTGTGTCTTTTCAATTTCAGTGTCTATTTATAATAGCTTTTAGTTTCTTTACTATGTAATGGAAATAAGTTGTGATTTTTTCTTCCTTTTTTTTTTGATTTTGGTAGAATTAATGATATTAAATAAAAGAAAAAAATATAATAAAGTGTTAAATAAATAAAATAAAACAAATATACTGTAAAACCCATTTTAATTGGCAAGAGAGAAGATGAATGAAGAATAAGAGAGAGAAAGTAATAGAGAGAGAAAAATTGTTAAAAAATAAATTGAAACCAATTGGGAAAGGGGGGTAAGATTGAATGGAGTAATAAAAAATAGTAGATAGAAAAAAAATCAAAGGAAAAAAAGAAATTTTCTCCAAATAAACTATTGAAAAATGTGATCTTTTTATTGACCATGTCAAATTAGAAAAATATTTAATAGAATTTGTATAGTGCAAAAATAACCCTAGGTCATCTCTCGATAGAGACTTGGATCATTAATTTCATGAGTGTTTTATTTACATAATATGAGAGTTTTTTTCATTAAATGGGGGCTTGGTAATCAATCCTAAATTATTCATTAAATAACAATAAATGTAAATGATAATTTATTGAAATGATTGACTATGATCAACCCAGGGAAGTCTCTTGATTCACATCCATATTCACATCATGAGATATGGTTTATATCTTTTAATATATTTTTTATAACAAATATAAACATAATTTTATTACTTTTATACTAGGATACAACTTTTTTTTAGAGAGAAACAAAAAATAAGTCACCTATAACCATAGAGGATTGAGTGGTTTATGTCCAACTTCCTAACCAAAACTCACCAAGAGATCACATGAAGAAAATTATTTGTTTTCCATGATTGTATATTATTTAAATTTTATATCATGAAATAAATTTATGTGTCAAAGAAAATATTTATTTGGATTCGTTATACCAATATGAACCACCCAAACACTATAATTGAAAGGGGAAAAGAAGTGGTGAATGCTATGAGAAAGATCACCTAAATAGGTAAAGATAAACATGATAATTGTTTTTTGAGTATGAAATAACAATACATAAATAAATTAAGAAATTAGTGTCTACGGATAAAAATATTATTAAATACTTTAATTTAAAATACTATTAAAATATTACAAACAATAATCTTGGGATTTACATCATGTTTATCCCCCAGATGATCAAAAGGAGTTTAGAACTCTATGGAAGGGAAAGAATCCATATATGATGAAAAAGAACATTCCAAAGACTCTAATCCTACCATATTGTCTAAATTACATTCATAATGATGGGTAAGAGTCATTTTAGGGAAAATTACATCAATGATTCCACAAAAATATATCGTGTGTCTAAGGGACTAGGTGGATATTTATGGAAGTATTTATATCTCTATTTTATCAACCTCTTTTATTGCCTTAATCACATAATTATTACATTTAATTCAGTGGAAAGGTTTATAGTTTATTTATCTATCCAATGTAGGTGTAATTATCCCAATTAAAGGTCTGATACTCATATTATTGACCAATCACTCTAGGGTAGTTCAATATGTCCTCCCTATAATTTATTCACTTTCTCAGCATCTTTTGGGCCTCTTGTTCTTAGATAAAAAATTCCATCCAGTTGAATTAATTTAATCCCCATGGACATGGAATCCAAAAAAATGAAATTTTTACATTTTTATGAGTGTATATAATGTTATGAAAAAAATGAACTTCTATAAAATTGTTCCATTGTCAAATTACATCTTTTCAAACATGTTTTCAGCAAATTAATTAAACATGTTTATTGAGTGAAAAATGATTTAATAAATGGATAATAAACTCAAAAACTATGTAATAAATAATTATAAGGGTGATAATATATGATATATCATTATAAAATCAATATTCTCAAGCAAATTTAAAGATATATTTGTTGTGAATTTTTTGAATTTTTTGAGAAGTAATTATCTAGAATATCATGGTAAATTAAATAGAGATATTTTTAATAGTATTAATTTATAATAAAAATAAAAAATAATCATGGAAATATAATAAATATCATTTAAATTAAATGATGGGTATTCTTGTAATATCAGTGGAGAAAAAATTTCTAGAAGAGGAAGAATATTTAGAGATCATGGGAGGCATGACCACATGATTTCATTGAGCGTGTAATGAGAGTGTCATAGTGTCTAAATTAATATAATTTTATATATTTATAATATTGAAAATATATTCATGTGATCAAGTGAAAATATAAAAAAAGTTGGAAAATGGAGAGATAATTTAATAAATCCAATACTTATCCCACTATTTAGAATCCCAAAGTATCAAAGAAAGATTATGAAAATAAAAGAAGAGAACCCCATGCTACATTCCTAAATATCCACTATGTATTGAATAAGAATAATCATGTGAACTTTAGTGATATAAGATCTATTTCTTTAAATAAGAAGAGAAAAGGAATAAAGAATGAGAAGAAGAAGTAGTTTTTTAATCATGTCCTACAATACTTCTATATGATAAGATAATGTTAAAAATATAGAGAGTTAGAAAACAGTATTAGAAGATTTGAGTGAGATATTGATATGCACTATTTTACTGAGACTTCAAAATTGAGGAGTTAATTGGTTTTTAATTTCACAAGAGGATTGAGAATTGAGGAAGGATAGTGATTGAAATACTATGTAAGAATAGGTTTTATGGTTATTTTTAGGTATGATCTTTCATGAAGATTAGTAGAATATCTTAATGATGTTGAAGAATCTATCTAAGGAAGAATGTCAAATAATTTTTATAGAATAACATCAGAATTATACTTTTCATACAATATTTTTTGATAAGGAACATTTGTAATTTAGGCCAGGTGACATAATGGTAGACAAAGTTAGTATAATTCATGATCTTAAGATCATAAAATCTTGGTTTAGGATGATCCCAAAACCATCCACTTATAATTGGTAAATTTTTATGGTGTATTATCTATTTCTCCAACATTAATCAAATAAAACATAGATTCTATAAACCAAAATGAAGGTGAAACATATAAAATTAAAATGTGCTAATTTTTCACATTGTTTTCAATCTGTGCTGGGTAAATCATAAGGTAATGAATTTATATAATAATATTTCATAGTGGTAAATAATTTTATTTGTGAATTTAAAATGGTAATGGTTTATGTAAAAAATAATCCAATAAAACAATTCACACTAATTAACCCTCACACCTCTGATGACTGAAAATATCACAGAGCACATCATTTTCTTTATTATATTGATGGTTTTTCATGTTAAATTTAATTATTCATTGTTAAATTATTTTATTTATATATAAATCCATGTGAATTTATTTTTTAATTCTCTAAAACCTTTTATAAAAATAATAATTATAATAATGATTATTTTATCTTTTAAAATTAGTATAACAGTTATGTTTAGTTTCTAGAAATAATTAAAATAAAAAGATTGATTCCAATCAATGTTATTAGAGTGAGGTTTTACAAGGTTAAATTTGTTTAATTTTATGAAATAACAAATAATGATCACGATGTTTATGGAAATTAAACATCATTAAAATTAAAAGAATAAATGTTTTTCATAATATTTGAGAAATAAGATTAAATAGTTTAATAATTAACTTTTGGAATTACTGGGATTATTTTTTTAGGTGTTAAAGATAATGTCATGGACATGTTTTATAAAATAAGACTAAAAAAACTAGATCATAAATTCATAACAATATCCTATTTATTTATTTCTAATGTTAATGGTAATATCATATGAAATCAAATTATACAAAATAGTATTATTGTGTTACATGATATAAAGATCAACCCTATTAACTTTAAACAAATAACAATGACTAAATATTTTAAATAAAATAAAATTTGGAACCAAAAAAATTAACATGGTCTAGGATATAACCTGAATCCATGTAGGAACACAAAAAACCACTAAGTGAAATAGAATAAAATCTCAAGATACATGTGATTAAATGGTCATTACTCGAACAAGCTAATTAAAAAGTCTTAATTTCCAATGTAGAGACCAATTATTTATAGAAAAATCACAAATCATATAAATAATAATTATTCATCATGTAAATTGAATATTAATAGAATATTTATTTATCATTGGTTATTATTTCTCCCAATATCATTGACATATTTACTAATATTGTGGAAACTAGAAATCTACAACATAACTATATACAGTCGCTCATAAAAAATTCTTCCACTATCGAAATACTTGCTTAAAATGTACACTAAAGTATAAAAAATAACCTATTGAAAATTATATATTCATGGTTTTGGTTATCTCATGGTTCTTGATACTAATTCATCATATATATGATGAATAATATTGGATCACATTTGATCAAGTATCCTGTAATGATCATCATGTTGTTTTGGACTGTGACACATCATGTGATGATGTGTAGATGGATTATTTATTGTTAATATATTTTAACAATAATATACATAAATTAAGATAAACTATAAATATTATAATGTAATATCCAAAGATATTATTGTTTCATAATGTATGAAATGTTAAAACAAAATAAGGTTCCTTATTAAATTAAGGAATTTAATTGAATGATTTCATATACCTCATTTGTGTGTAAAAAATACTATATATCATTCTCAAATAAACCTAAATATTTATTTATCTATTTTATATGAATTTTATTTTTTATTTGAGGTTATAACACACCCTTTAAAGAGAAGGTGTCTTACCCAAGAATTATGTGATTCTAGTGGCCATTTTAAACCTTGGGAGGAAATAAACCTTTGGTTTTTGTTAAGGGGGATCATGGAAAATCACTATTTTAGATGATTTTAAATATTCAACGAGGTATGAACTATTTTATTCATTTTAATTTAATTTTATTTATTTCTATCCTATAAGATATTTCAGGTGTGTTTTGTGTTTTCATCCACTATATTTAGATATAAATTCTTCCCATAAATACTCAATTGGTATCAAATTAAGTGTCAATGAATAATCATTAAGATGAAGATTGAAAATTGATACTAGTTTGGAGTTTCATTAACATTGACTATGGTTCTTATAAAAAAATTTTGGTTCATAAAAAACATTTAAAAAATGTAATGTTTTTGAAAAATTCCATTGTTTTCTTATCACAAAACAATGAATTGTAAAATGGTATTTTATAGCATGTTTTTTCATAAATCATTCATGGTTTATGAAAATTAGTTTTACAATAGTGAAAACCAGAATACAGAAAATATTAACAACTCATAGTTTGTTTATAAACATAAAATATAAATGGATTGTACATGTTTAATACATCATGGTTCAAGGATGTTCCTTTGAGAAATTCTATGTCTAAAATGTCTTGGGTAGAGAAACCATGTCTTGGTTCTTGGTTATGGTTTAAAAAATATTTATGAAATAATTTTCTAAAAAACAATTATTATCCTAAGATAAAATGTAGTTTTAATCATTATAATTTTTTATAGTTTCTATATATCTCATGTTAAATATTTTAATTCTTATTTATTTATAAAATATTTATTATAATATTCATGTTTATAAATTTTTTATATTAGGAATGTTGTACATTTTTGTTTAAATTTTTTAAATTACATATTTATATTTCTGTACCATTCAAGTAAGATTTACATAGTAAGTATTTCATCAAATATTTAGTTTCCATTCAACCGAGACTTGTATTTATTTAATAAGTCATAATTTAATAATAAATATTGATAATTATTTTTATATATTAGGTGTTATAGTTTCATTATAATTGGGTTATCGATTGATTATTCATCAAGAATAGTAATACTTTTGGTATCACTTCTCGTTTTCTTGTGGTATTAAGCATTATTCTTGAAAATTTGGTACGGAATACCTATTTTACCATACTCATGCATGACCGAATTTTGGTTTCATATGATTCTAATACTTCATATAAAAGTGTTTTATAAAACTTATTAGTGGGATACATTTGAATATTTGTGTATATGATTGGATTTTATTATAAGTTAAGTAACATAAATATTTATTTTCATAATTTTATAAAAATAAATATTTTTCTAACATGTTAATTTTTTTGATGAAATATGATTCATAACTAAATCATTACACACATTAATACAGGTATGGATTATATTATATGTAAATATTATAAAAGATTTAATATTTATATATGATATGTATAGGATGAATATGAAAATGGTGATACTAATAAAGCCCTATAAATACTAAGTTCTAGATTCATTCTAATTTGAAAACATTCAAAGACCTCGGCCATCAAAATGGGTAGTTCATGCAAAATTTGGGTTCCCAGGGATTATATTGTGTAAAAAATGAGAGGTATGGGTGGAACCTATATGATTAGTTTCCAATAATCGATTGTAATATTAATGTTTCAGTTAGCTGGGTGACCCTCATAGGATTATATAGCTAAATTAGTAGAATTAGGATAATTAATATGATAAATTAGGTTAGGAGTCATCCACCTAATTTTCTGATAGAAACATGTGATATAATATTCATGATGGTCTACCTAAATAACTAAATATTTGGATAAAGTAAAAAATCAAATAATATTTAGTAAAATATGGATCTTATACTACTAAAATATATGATGTATGTGGTCATTATTTTAGTGTGAATACATTTAATAAAAGTAATCATTTAATTGATATACAACAGTATACTCCCCAAAACATATGTATTTTGGTGTATAATAACGTATATTATGAACATCATTTTGAGTTATTTTGTTGTTTGGGACTATAGTTTATTATGATCATAAGGATGTGAATGTTATATAATTCAATTTCTCTAATTTTGAGTCACGACTATTGGATATCTTGTGTGTATTAGAAATTTTTCATAGTATGGAAAAA
Organism: Viscum album; assembly: GCA_963277665.1. Lineage (NCBI taxonomy): Eukaryota > Viridiplantae > Streptophyta > Magnoliopsida > Santalales > Viscaceae > Viscum > Viscum album. Next base: position 1,661,328,134 of record OY728143.1, on the reverse strand, counting down.
GTAAAAAAAAAGAGAGAATTGATAAAATGGGAAGCATATATATATTTTTTAAATTTGATACAGATTTAAAAAATTATATTTTGAAACATATTATATAATTAAACACAGTTTTTTAATTTAAGAATTAGAAATATTTTTCACTCCAACAATAAATTGAAATTTTATTTCAATATCTTGTTTAGATAAAGAGGGATTTTAATATGAAACTTTCTTATAAAATATTTTGGGGTATTTTTATAGAAAAACATAGGATTAAATCAAATAAAATATTTTTTTACTGAAGATTCATAATATTAAGCATTAGGAGTGTGGGAAGAAGTTTGTAATGACTTTAGTTGAAGTTTGGAAATAAAATCAAAACCACAATATGGTTATATGATATTAAATTTTGGTTTCTATAATGTTTTTATAAAAAGGATGGAGTGATTGAATGGATTCTCATGGTTCTTTTGATGGTTATTAAAACAGTGACTAAAATTAATATATGTTATGGTGGATATCATGGTTGGATTTTGAGTGTTCTAATGTTTGATATAAAATAGGCTACAGGAGAAAAAATGACCATCATAGAGGGTGTTTTTTAATAAATGTGTAGAATAATCATAGTGAAATAAATATTGATACTCAGGTTATGAATAAATTTTGGAAAAAATCCCTGTGTCATACAGATTGGTAAAAAAATATTGCAGTGGTCCTCGTGGATTGATGAAAAATATTTAAGGGATAATTGACATAATATTTTTTATGGAAATTTATTTAGAAAAGTAACTATGATAAAAAATTCATTTTTTATAGAAAATTATGTTTTGGTTAGTTTTAGATTTATTTTCCAAAATTTTGAACCCTATGGACTTGAATTCTATTTGTTTTCAACAAACGATTGATATGTGTTAGAGATTATAAGAGGATCTGAAGTGAAAAAGAACAGAGAATGACTATTATTCTTATAAAATGGTATGAATGTTGCTATGATATTAAATAAAATAAAATTTGTAATTGTATACAATATTTAACAAGGTTAAAACTAAGAAAATATTTATTTTCATGAGGAATTAATTTAATTCCAAAATTATATTATTTATTTTACATGATGATTATTTCAGAAGAAAGCCATGAAATATTATATAATTTCATAACAAAATAATTATAGAGAATTACATTAAAATATATGGTGTTCATTAATGAAAACTAATTTATGGAATACAGAAATCCAAGCCTCATGATTGGTTTTTGAGAATTCCTTGGATGTTTTTGATTTATATTGGATAATGCGTAAAGGAAAATTGGAATTTATATTACCTGTGTAAAGGTAAGTAACATATATGAATAGATATGAAAGGGTTGATATTGCACAAAATATGGTTAATTATCACATGTAAGGTTATAATTACATTTTAAGGGTAGTCGTCAACTTATTTAGAGGTAGATGAGTTTCTTGGTAAGGGTACGAGGCTTGCATAAAGGTAATTAAGGCACTACATAAGAGTACATGGCTTGTGTAAAGGTAAATGAGGTTTTATGTAAGGTTACCCAACTTTAGTAAAGGTAATTAATAGGCTAATTAATTGAAATACACTATTATTATAAAAATAAAACTTTGTTTGATAGCGTATACGACACACAACACTGAGCCTAAATGAAAAGTTAAACGTTAATAATTAAATATGACCATTATAACACAAATATTAAATTGGTGGGTATGAAAAGATTTAAATAATTTATAAAATATATATAAATATCCAACTAAATATAAATTTATTGATAAATTCACAATTAATAACAACTCAATTTTAAATGAAGGCATTTTATTCTTAAATAAGTATGCCTTCTTAAAAAATGATTTTTATTTATTTTTATGAGAAAAAATTATAATTTATTTCAAAAAAATTTATAAAATATATTTTATAAAATAAATGAAAATTTTGAAATAATAATATCCAAATTAACTTATTGTGATGTTTTGGGATTTTTCTGAAATGATTGATTATTCAGTGAATAGTTACAATTACAAATTTTTCAAATAAAGCCATTTCTTTCCACAAAATAATATAATTCAAGATTAGCATTATATTTTTTATTTGTATTAAAATTAAATACGAACCATTTTCTTTATAATAATACAATTAATTTTATTTTAATTAATAATTTTTATGATTTTGGTATAAGTTAATTTTTTATGCTTAAAAATGCATTTTAAAGAAAACATATTTTAAGTGCATAAAGTTTATCCATTTTAATTAATTAAAATAAACCCTAATAAGTAAATATTTAAATGAAATTTATATATTATATATATTTTTATAATAATTTATATTCATATAATGATAATTTCTAGTTATATTGTTAATATAATATTATCTATTGCTATGAAATGCATATTTCTGAAAAACCATTTTCATTCTGTTTTCTAGTTTAATAGTTAAATAAATTATACCACTTATTTGTTTTGAACCATGGAATATGGATTCCATATTTTTAATTATAGGGTAAAAATTGGGTAAATAGGTTCCTTTTATTTTGGTCATTATGAATAGTAGTTAGAGTAAATACTTGTAACAATGTGAAATGAAAAATGGGTTAATTATTGTTAAAAATAATTTGATAAGAACAAAAAAGAACCATATAACTTATTTTTTTTATTATATGAGTATAATTCATTCATAATCATAAAAATTATAATATATTACCTTATTTGTTATATATCCATGATTGTGACCCTTATAATACTTTATGTAAAGAAAATCTAAAAATTTCACTTTCTTACTTTTAATAACTATAATATTTTGTGATAGGGAAAAAAATAACCCATGTTTAGTTACAAATAGTCATTTCAAATATAAAATATTTTATTATCAGGGTAATATATTTCTAAATTTTAGTAATTAAATAAGTACCTTAAACGATTATGCAATATTGATACAAAAATTATCTACATGAAAGGAAAATTAAATAAATGATTTTAAAAATATTAGAAGTATTAAAATTTGAATGAATTATTATTTCTGAAAAAAATTATATAAATATAATATTTTGGTGATGTTTTAATGTTATATATTTGAATTCTTCATTTCTCTTGATGTTTTAAAGTATATTTAAATGAAATGTATAAAAATTGTAATTATTGATATCTTATAATAAATAATGAATTATTAAATTAATTTAAATTAAAAAAATTCATATATTTATCCAATTCGTTGGTATATTTTTGAAAATATCAACCATGATCCATTTATGAGTCATTTTTTCATTTATGATAATTTTATTAACCCTTTAAGATTGAAATAGTTATTAGCATAGTTAAAATTAAAACACGGCTGTGTGTGTTACCTGTGCATGATTCCAGATTAATTTCCCAAACAAAAAGTTTTTTATTTGACAGATTATATTTAATATTTAGAATCATTGGGCCCAAATTATCTAGTAATACCCATTATATTTTAAGGCTTAAAGGATAAATTACCAAGGTAAAAAAACTTGTTACTATGGCTAAAACTAAAAATGTAAAAGCATGTAACTTTAGAGGTAAAAAGAATAAAATGTTGATTTTTAGTGGTTATTCATTGGATATAAATTATATTAAAAAACTAAATTATTTATAAATTTTTGAGGCACTTTTATTGAGAATGACTTCCCATTATTGAATAGTTTTGGTTACTAACAAAAATGACACTTCTTCTAACTTATAAAAGGGCATCTCCTATTATCCTTTATTCACACTTAAAAATCCATTTGGTTCAGACAATATCTACCCAAATACCTTACTTACTCCCCTTCCCATGTCACTGTGGTTCTTTTTTTTATATCATATAACCCTCCTTTGAATGATTTTGGTGGAAACCTAAAGATTTTTTTCGAAGAAATAGTATCCTTATTAACCAAGAATTTTGAATTATTTGTTCTTAAACCTCTTTAAAATATTTCTAAACCTAGATTATATAACAACATCAATATATCCCATATAGTTAGATGTTATTATGTTAATTTCATAACCTACACACATATCTTTCTTCACTAAATCGGATATGTAACCATTGTCTGTGTTTATGGAGTACTACCATCTCACGAACCGATGTAATTCATTTCCCATCACCGCATCTCATGAATATATATGATGATAGATTTAATTTTTATATATGATATTCATGAAATATTTATAATTACTTAAATTTAACATATCATATATTTTCATACCTTTTCATTCATTAAAAAATGATAACATCAATTATGTATACATGTAGACCACCATCTCTATAAAGCGATGGGATTCATCACATCATCACATGGATGGTATATATAATTTAATTTAAATAAATAACCTTATTATTACTAAATAATGATTATTCTAGAAAGGTAAAATAATACTAACCTTCTTTCCATTATGATCATTAAAAAATGGAAAATGTTACTCATGCATACGTATATCCTAACATAGTTCATTTTTCATAACCATCATTCATGGATGGTTTTAAAAGAATAATTTATGTATAAAAATTATAATTATGTTGTTATTATTATTATGTATATGATGAAACATTGATTTATTTTACCCTAGTCTACCTACCGAATCCATTATGGACATATGAACTGAATATCGCTAATGTATAACATGAACTTAATTGATTAAGTAAATAAATATAACATAATAATAAATAAAACAAAAGGAATAATAAACATGATTTTTTTTTTCTTATTTTTGTAATTAATTAACATAATTTTATTATTTAGGAGTATAAAGTACATATGTAGCATGTCAAACTAGAAGGAAGGGGTTGTATCCCAATTTCCCTTTATTGGGAAATATTTTAATTTTATGCACCTAATTAATTTTATATTATTTATATTATGTCTATTTTATATATTATATCATGAATACTTCATAATTCAAGGTATTATATGTTAAAATTCAGTTTTATTCATCCAAAGAGATTTTTTTTGAAAGGATTTACAATGTCCATTATTTTCAAGACTATATTTGTTCAAGGTTCCATTGAGAGGAATTATACAAATTTTTTTTTTAATCACATATATTTTATTCTCCTCAGGCTATGAATATGTTTTACCTTTTTGGTTTCCATTTCTCCCCTAACTAAATAAACATAAATAAAGTTGTTTGTAATTAATATAAATCTTGTAACTAATTTTAGATCTGAAATAATTATCTCTCATGTATATATTTTAAAGAAAATATTTCACACCATCATGAAAACTAAATGATTTAAATAATCCTTCAAATTTTTATTTTTATTTTAATATAAAATATTTTCCATAATATTTTTGGAAATATTTATCTTTTAAAGAAGTGTTTTCGATGTAAAAATTTCATCTTCCACAAGAAATATTCCATGTGATCTTTTAAAGATGATTTCATAGACGATGAAAAACATTGATGTTTTATATTTCTTCTAAATTATATATATATTACATATATACCTATCTAATTATACATTCATTTTATGAGTTTATACATGAATTATGTTCATTTATCAAATTCATTATTTATGAAGACTCTTATGATTATAACATGAGGCGAGAATAAACAACCCATTTATTTCCTTGTTTAATTATTATGTTAATCTCTTATGACTTATTTTTTTTGAAACACATAAGCATGTACATGTTATAATGGGTCCACTAAAATAATTCTCCAATTATTTGGGTAAATATTTTTTTTTCTGATGAGACATTATGTATAGTATTAGGTAGTAAACCTAATCTATAATATGACTTTTTACACCATGTGATATTGTCTAGGTAGTTATCCTTTGATCATGTTTATGTCATGTTACATGTTTCTGTAAAATTTCCTATGTTTCTATGATCTTATGATAACATATTCTTTATATTATGATTCAATGTGATTATCCAAGAGCCTTATATATTATGATATCATGTTATTAATTTATCTCAAAAATTATATATTTTTTATGTTTATTCCTTTACTAGGATTTTTAGCCCACCCCTTTTTATGTATTCCCCAGTTTATCCTATGAATTTTAAGGATCTCAAAAGGATTTAGAATCTTATTATAGAGAATAAAATAAGGATGTAATGTTTTTTCCCTTTTGATGTATTATGACCCTAGTATTCCAAATACACTAGTCCTCATGATCATTGGGTTTTATTTATTGGATATCTATGTTTAAAATCATGTAATAATATGTGTAAAAGGATTTGGACTCTATGGTTGTATTAGAGAAAGGTATAGTTTTTTATTAGGATTAGATAACTATTGTAAAATATATAGGGATGAGTCTTAGTATAGTATAACAACCTAATGATTAGGTAAGGAGTATATTATGTGGGTTCCTAGACTAAATATGTATCTATGTTATACCAATAATTGGTGTGAATGGATTGAAGTATTTATTTCTTAGGATTAAATAATTATGTTGTAGAAGTATTTTTATAAATGGTTTTTTGTTTAAAAGAATCATGAAATATCTCAAGATTCAGTTAATTTATGGAAGTATATGTGACTTTACTATGGATTTATATTGATTTAGGTTATTTATAGAAATTATTATCTTATATTATTATGGAATATACATTTTTATGAGACTTTAATAATGAAGGATTTTATTCGGAGATAAGTGTTAAATTTATCTTTGATAAATATGTGATCAAATCAATTAAATATTTGGTTTTCGTCCTTAATTATGAAGATTTTGAATAAATTTAAGGTAATTGAACTTTGGGTTTTATTATTGAGGCTTTAGAGATCAATGTTGAATTTCATTAAAATTAAGGTTTGTTAATTATAGGAATTATCATACATTGTGTTAACCATTTGGGTTTTGGTTATTGTATAAATTCATGATGAATAACATGTTATCATTTTTTTGTAATTATGTGTTCAATTAGAAGTTTATTTTAGTGCTTTAGGGAAGAAAAATTTCATCTAGAATACTCATCATTTGGAGTAACAGAGGAGATTGTGGTATAAATTGATTAAATAATGAAATTATACTTTTCAAATTAGTATATTTTCATTATGACAGTATACATGGTAAAGAATTATCAAAATACAATTAAATGATATTTAAATGGAAATTTTGTTCTATTACCTTAATTTTTGATGAATCCATAGTATTTTCAGACTTCACAAGTTTATGTTTTTATGGTTACTTACATTATAATAATCATTCTAATTTCTGTGATAAATGATATATGTCACTCTCCATCATTATTTTTGTGTTATTCTTTTATTCCTTGTCTATATTTTCCCTTTGAACAAAATTTTCCAAATTTTAATACAAGTTATGTGTTAAAATAGATGACCTTCATACTTACCTTTTTCTCTTATCAAAATTAAGTTTTGTTAACCCTTTTTATTGATTTGAGATTTCAATGGAGGTATTTTAATATGGAAAACCTTTGATTGTCGAGATCAAGTTCCAATTGTAAGGATGAAATTTATTAATGTTGATGGGAGAATTTAATACCCAGATATTTTGAAAAGAAAACTCTGTTTGATAGCGTATTTTTTATATTACTCCAAGCCTAAATGAACCATTAAATATTATTATTTAAATATGACCATTGCAACAAAACAATAAAATAGCAGGTATATATTAGATTAACTGATTTATGAAATATATATACCATAATCAATATAAATAAATTGATAAAATATTTGAAAATAAATAATCAATTTTTAATGAAGACGTTTTATTCATTAAAAAATATGTTTTCTTCAAAAATTTTTTTTATTATTTTTTGTGAGAAAATATAATAATTAAATCCTATAAATTTTAGAAAATTTATTTGATAAAATAAACCATATTTTTGAAATAATCATATTAAGAAAAAATTAGAGGATTTTTTTTTGTATTTTTATAAAATGATTTTTTTTAGTAAATAGTGAAAATAACTGATTTTCAAATATTTTTATTTCTTTTTAAAAAATAATATAATTTTAAAGTCTCATTTTATTTTGGATTTAGTATTAAAGTGATATATGAACCATTTTATTTATAATAATATAATTAACTTCATTTTAATTAGAAATTCCCATTATTTTGGTATATGTTTATTTCATTATACTTCAACATCCAATTTTCTAAAAAATATTTTTATGTGCATAATGTCTATTCATTTTATTTAATTAATATAAACCCTAATAAAGAAATTTTTAAATAAAAATTATAGATTATATATCTATTAATGTTAATTTAAATTCATATAATGATAATTTCTAGTCATTGAGTTAATATAAGATCATTTATTTCATGGATAAGGAGTTTTATGAAAAAACAATTTCACCATGTTTTGTTGGTACAATCTTAAATTAAATACTTATCTTTTTTTAAATATTGGAAAATGGATTCAATATTTGAAATCAAGAGGTCTATTTTTTTAATATTTCCCTTTTATTTTTGGTTACTATGAATAGCATATTTAGAAAATTTTTGTTTCCATGTTAAAGGTAAAATAGATTATTTAAGGGAAATAGTAATTTGATACGGAAAAAAACCTTAACACTTTTCTTATTTTAATTTAATTATTATATCTACTCTATAATCCTTACAAATATTAATATGTGACATGTTCTTTGATATGTCTGTGATTGTGACATTAATAATACCTTATTTAATGAAAATACAAAAATGTAACTTTATTTCTTTTAATAGCTATAATATTTTTTTTATCATCGATGAAAATAAATTATGTTTAGCGATATAAATTAATTTTAATATAAATTATTTTTTTGAAGTGGAATATTTTTTCTAATTTTTAGTAATGACATTATTACCTTAAATTCTTACGCAACAATGGCACATTAATTATTTAATTAAAAGGAAAATAAAATAAATTATTCTTAAAATATTAAATGAAATGTAATTTGAATGAATTACTATGTGACAAAAAATTATTTTATAAATTTAAAATTTTATGTAATTTTGAAAGTTATAAATTTGAATTTAATCTTTTTCATGATTTTTTTAAATTCAAATTAATTACATAGTGTCAAAATTGACATTAATGATATTATAAAATAAATAATTTTTTATTAAATTATTTAAGATTCCTAAAAAACCTATCATCAAAAAAGTTATTTTTATATGTTTAACAATATCAATAATGTTCCATATATGAGTATTATTTCATTTATGATAATATGATTAACCCTTTGGGATTGTAATAGTGGTTATCGAGATTAAGGTTAAAACGGCGTTTTGGAAATTACATATTCAAGAATTAAAATTAATTTCCCACACATTGTTTTTTTTATTTGGTAAATTAGATTTCATTTTTAGAATTATTGGGTCAAAATTATCTAATAATTATCATTTTTTTAGTCTTAAATGATAAATTACATTTGTAAAAACTTGTTAATGTGGTGAAAACTAAAATTGTGAAAGTGAGTAACAATAATGTGAAAGGGAATTACATGTTTATTTTTAATGGTGGAGGTTTGGATCTAACTTACATTCCCTTCCCTATAATAATTATCAATTTTTGAGGCACCTTTCCTGAGATTGAATTCCTATTATCGAATAGTTCTAGGTATTTAAAAAAATAACACTCCTTATCATTTATAAATGGGCACCTATTATCCTATATTATTAAAAATTAAAAATCCTTTTGGTTTATAAAATACCTAATCAGACCCCTTAATTAATACCTTTCTCATAATTTGGAGGCATTTTTTACTAGAAAAACATCATTGGAATACCTTTACTGTATACATAAATAGGTATTCGGAAGAAAAGGCATCGTTTTTAACCGAGTGTTTTATTTTATTTCTTATTTAACCTCCTTCAAAATTTATTAAATTATGATGATATAATAACATAATTATCTACCATAAGATGAGATTTTATTATGTTAATATAATAACATACAACTGTCTTTTATTTCATCAAATGGGAAACAAAACCTTCATTCGTTTGTATAGTAGACTACCACCTTGTAAACAAATGTAATTCATTTTGCATCGTCACCTACGATGGATATTTATAAAGATTGATTTATTATATATATATATATATATTTCATGACACATTTAACATTCTCTAATGGTATTATATCATATATATTTTACCTTTCTATTCAATGAATAAATGATAACATTGTTCATGCATATGTGTAGACTACCACCCTCATGAAGAGATGTGATTCATCACCTCTTCACATGGTTAGTACATATAAGTGTATTTAAAGAAATAATATTCTACTTGTTATGTAATTATTATTCTTGAAATATAAAATAATAATTAACTTCTTTTCATTAAGATCATTTTAAAATGGACAATTTTAATCATGTGTTTGTACGACCTACCGTCTTCATGATTGTAACATAATTCATTTTTCGTAACCATATTTCAAAGTTGGTTTTAAAAGTATAATTTATGTATAAAAGTTATAATTATATCTTGATTAATATTCCGGAAGATAATATAAATAAGTGATGATCCAAACTCTAGGTGAGGGAATTCACCTCAATTTCCCTTTCATCGAGGCATATTTTAATGTTATGAACCCAATTTATTTTATATAGTGTATATGATTCCCAATTTACATATTATTTTACGAATCCTTTATAATTTAGTTTATTTTAAGTTAAAATTTATTTTACATTATCCAAGTATCTTTGATTCAAAATTTACCTAAGTGGTAAAGGCTTTATGTTACAGTATCCTTTCCATTTGAGATTGTTTATGTTCAACGTTCCTTTGGGGGAATGCATATAATATTATTTTATTGAACCATATAACTTTTATTCACCTCTAGTGATGAATTTTTTTACATGTTAGTTTTCCACTTCCTCCCTTATTAAATAAAGAAACATCATGAATGTTTTTTTAAGTAATACTAGTCTTGTATCTTCTTATGTATCTAGAATCTTTTTCTCCCATTATATGTTCTCCATAAAATATTTTAAATATTTTTATTTACTATTATCTAATGATTTATTAAATGTATTTACCTATTTTTTAATTATTTACAAAATGGATTATAAGGAGTATCTCTATAATTTATTGAATAAGGTATTTTGTGATTTTTTTGCAAAAGTGTGAAAAAATATTTTCTTTTAACTTATATGACATGAACAGAATTTACCTCCATCATCACAAGTAACCAATTTGAATATGACTCTATAAGTTTACATGGTTATTTCTAAATAAAATATTTTCTATAATGTTTTTTAGATATTTATGGTTTAAATTCTTCATTTTAGAAAGAAAAGGAAATTTTTCTCAAGAAATAATCCATGTGATATTTTAAATACATTTTCATCAATGACGAAAGTATTAGTTGTTAAAAATTTATTCTAAATTATATATATATATATGTTTATTACATATATACTTATTTATATCTCCCATAATTAGATTGGTGTAATACATGCCTTAATTTTATTTATCAAATTCCTTCTTTATGAAATATAATTTGATTACGACATGAGTCAAGATTATGAAAACCATTTCCTTACATGGGTAATTATTATGTTTATAACATATGATTGATTTAATTTTTGTGGAACAAATAATCAAGTACAAGTTATGATATGTTCATTGAGATAGTGATCCAATGCCTTGGGTAAAGCTTCTTTCATCAAGAGACATTATGTTTGGGATTAGGGAGAAAACCTAATCCATTATGGGACTTTGTCCACCATGTGATATTTTATAGGTAGTTTTCCCTGAATCATGTTTATGTCATGTTATATGTTTCAACCACATATCATATATTTCTATGAACTTATGATACCATGTTATTTATAATATGCTTTTATGTGATTACTGATGAGCCATTACTTTTTTGATATATTGTTAACCTTTGAATCAGACATTATGTTTTATTATCATGTTTGTTTACTTAATAACCTTTGTAGATCACTCTTTTCTTTTATGTATTCTCCATTTTATCCTATGAGGTTTCATGAGCTCAAATTGATTTATAATGTCATTATGGAGTATAAAATACAGATGTATTATTTTATTTCCATTATGATGTATTATGAACCTATTCTTCAAATGATTCTAGGCATCACAGTCTTTGGGTTATAATTATTGTATAATTATGTTTAAAAATAATGTAATAATATGTGTAAAAGGATTGGGTCACTATAGTAATTTTACCTATATTACTTAAAGGTAATAGTATAGAGTTTGTGATTTGTATGGGTACCTAGGTAAGGGTACTAAGGTGAACCATGTGCTATATAAAGGTCTTTCTAGTGTTTTATAATGGTAGGTCGAGGAAACCTAAGGGTAGCCAATATATTTAGTCACATTCGAAAAAGTAAGCATATAAAAAATGAATATTCACTCAAGCTTGTGTAAGGGTAATATAATTACCATTTAAGGGTAACTAAGATCTTTCTCTCCTCATGTAAGGGTAATGCTACCATAAGGAATCAGTTTATACAACCTCTTATCATGTTCTACCATCAATTATCAATGTTACCACTAGAGATCATTTTTGACCACCAGTTATAAAGTGATACTATAAAGAACTGAGTTCTACCAAGAGAAGAGAAGTTACTATCATGAGATACAATGGTAGAAGGTGCTACTATGAGATGAAATGCACTGAAAATAGATCATCTGAGTTTATTGAATGAAAATTTCATGAATATATACTATTATAATGAAACATGTAATAATCTACATACGAGATTCATTCATGCGATATTCTTGAATACAAGCTATTAAAATATGAGTGATTTTTGAGGAAAAGTTGAGATCATGAATATCTTTATACAATATGGAAGAATGAATCTCAATAATTCTAGATATTAAAATGAACATTTAAATGGGTTTTAAAATAAGTTTAAATATGATATAAATTGGGAACTATTTAACTGATTTAAATGAGATGTTCAAGCATCCATAAATTATTGGATTTCCATAATTCAAATATAGAAATATTGAGTGTGGTAATTATAAGAATATTATTCGTGATGATATTGTGAATCTAAATATTAGTGTATGTATCTATGAAATGATTTTAAATAATTGATAGAACTTCAATAAATTATGCAAGAGTATTATAAGATATATTGATACTCCTAGTATTAAGAAAGTTGGGGAGAATACATATCATACCATATCTAGAGATTAGTCTCGAAACCAAAAACTATTGAAGTTATTGAGGAATAACATATAAAAGTGTGATCCATCATTCTCATAGATGAAGATCAATATCTATTAGGAAAAAATAAAATAATTTGTGAAAGAGATTATCCTATAGTGGATCAATCATTGAATAAGGTAAAATATTTTGTGATGATTTATGAAGACCCTCCCCTATAGACTCGGGAGTTAAAGGCCAATATAGACTCTAGTATTACTATGTGATGAGATATAAAGAGCATGCTGTATAGAATCTAGTAAATCTATTTGAATTATTATAATGATCCTATAGTGTGGACTCATTATTTAAGATACATTTTGAATTTTTATAATAAATTGTAATTGATAAAAATATTATAGAGGAGAATCATTTTTGGGGGGACAAACCAGCATGGAAAAGAGTAGGTCTTTATATCAAATCTTGAAAATCCTTATGTTTTGTGCCTTGGATTTGTAGATTTAATTTATATGTGATTAGGATACAAAAGATGACTGTATTGAGGATTTAACAATCCACATAGGTTGAATTGAAATGGGAAAATATGTAAAAACAAAAGAGATCACTGATTCACCCCCTCCCCTCTCAAAAATATCATAATAATTTGATCTCTAAAAGTGGAATCAGAGTGGAATTTTTCCTAGGAATGATCAAAAAATAATAAGGATAGATCAAATGAATTTAGTTAATAGTAGGGGTGTTCTCACTTTCAATGGTGAGAACTATTATTAATGAAATAATTGGATGAAAATGTATCTTCTATCACTGGAGATAGAAGTAAAATATTTAGTTATAGTGGGATTTCCCCCATTTAATGAGAATTATTCAATGACGTTTGTAAATATTAGAAATATATAAATGTACAAAAATCACAAAATACCATAATGATGTCACCATCTAAGAAGGTATATAATATGGTTCAAGAACTTCAAAATACAAATGAGATTTATAAAAAATAAAATAGTATTTATGAAGGAAATATAAAATTTAAGGAATAAATAATAAAAGTGTAGAGAAATAGATTTGAATTTATTAAAATGTATGAAAATGAATGTGTTTATGGATACTTTACAAAATTAAATCAGATTATTTAGAGCATCATAGGATTTGGTGAGAAGATGGATGACTCAACCCTTGTGGAGAAGTTGATGAGAAACTTTCGAGATAAATTTAATCCCAAGGTTTAATCCTTAGAAGATATAGAATATATATCATTGAATGAACTTTATAATATTATTATATAATATTAATTGTGAAAAGTTATAACATTAAAGAAGAAGTCCTTAGATGATATATCCTTTAAATCCATGATAATAAGTAAATATAGAATTATTGAAGAACTAGAATCAAGTTATTATAAGGATGAGGAAGCTAAATATGACTTCAATCAAATAATGGACTTGTTTAAAAATATTTATAACAATGTTAAAGTGGAAAATTAAATAAGACACTAAATTTATTCAACTATCATGTAATTATATATTTTTCATACGACTATCCAAAGAAAAAATATTATGTCATCGCGATTGATGGAGAATAAGACTACCTGAGGATAAAATCTATGAAACATATAAGATTTTACTATAAGATTAAAAATAATACTTTTTTATGAAAAATAATATGTTTTAATGAAAAATAATAAGTTTTGAAGAAAAATAAATGTTATAAGAAGGTATGTTGATGAATATTAATTATGAAGTAGTGGTATAAAATATGAATGATCCTCTATAAATTGGGTGTGTTTAATTGGAAAATCCAATATAGCTAGACACATTTGATGTTGTAGAAGGTGAAGAGGTAAATGAAATATAACAATTACTAAAAGATAATCTATAGGCTACTATTTTGAATAACATCAAACTCAATAAGGAGAAAATAAAATTGATAATGGGGAATGAAGAGTGTTTTAGGAAATAAGAGACACATATTGATGAGATAAGAGCATATAAAAAGAATATAGTTAAGCATGAAAGGAAACTAGAAGATTTTGAATAATAATAACCTTGAATATAATATATTAACAAGAATGAAATTTAATTCATTTCATAAATCAAGAAAAATAGTTTAATGATAGCTGAAAATGAAATGATAGTGAATGGTCTTATAGAAATACTTACTAAGAAAGAGAAATAATAATATGAGAAACAATCTAGGTGCCTCTATACTCAAATTGAGTTGAATAAGATGAAATTAGACTTCACTAAGTTGTTGAGATTAATGATTAATCTCATAGAAATTTTTAGAATAAGGGTCGATAGAAAAAGAATTATTTTATATCTAATTAATCATAATGTACATTTATTATTTCTAATAGTGTAGTTCTGCAAGTCTAGAATGAAAACTGATTGACCAAATGAATAAATGTGGAAACATCTTCTATAAAGGAAGATCATTATATATTATTCTTGGAAGAAACTAAGAGGTGGAAGAGATTATACTATTGTGGATCAATACATAAAGAATGTAGAAGAACATGTGATGCAGTATAAAGGACCTTATATGTGGAATCTGGAGTAGAAAGCCAGTACGGTCTTTGTTAACACAATATGATGAAGTTTGAAGACCCTATAGTGTGAATTCACGAGTATAAGGATAATTTGGACACTACTAACATTGTGTGAAGTTGTATTAATATCCTCATGTGTGGAGTCTATAGTTAAGATATAATGTGACTCTATATGGATAATTATAACTGATAATAAGAATATAGTTGAGAGTACATGTTCAAGAGACTCACCAACATGGAAAATAGTTGGTATTTATACCAAAACATTTAAATCCTTTTTTATATAGATTTAATTTATATCTTTATTCAAGGCGAGGTTGAGAGAAACATGAATAGTGGATTGAGCCTTTAACCATCCATAGAGGTTGAATTGAAAAGGAAAAATTTATAAAAAAAAAGGGTTCCCTGATTCACCACCACCCCTCTCAGTGATGTCAGGATGATCATGCATCTACACAAAAGGAGAAAAATAATCATATTTTTATGATATATAGGATTGGTTTTACTTTCATTATAGGTTCAATCAGTTGACAAAACCAGACCAAATGGTGGCGGGATAAAAATATGTCATAGTGGTTAATTTCTATACAAATTTCAATATTAATACTTCTCTATAAAAGGGGATGACTTTAGATTTAAATAAAGACCTTTTAAGTTATATTTTTAAGACATATATGGATTAGTTTTCTTATTTATTTTATAGAGGTATGGATATGTTAATAATTATAGACATAATGTTTTTATTTGGAATTAGAGAATTTACTTATTACATAAAAAATAGGGTAAGATATAGAAAACATGAGAGAAAATAATATTTATTGGGAATTATAGAGAGTTTTATTTTTGTAAAACATACATGGATATTTGTTATGACTGTTATATCTAACTAAATAATAAGGATGCAGTCACCATATTTATGGAGAGAGAGTTTATTTTTTCACTAATAAAGGTGTAATATCTTTTTTGTGTGGATCAAAAATGTTCATAAAGATCCATTAATGTGAAAGATCAAATATCCCCCTTTAAGGTAATTATAAAACGACTAGTTGTAGATTATATAAATTGGGATATGGTCAATATAGAATTTATCGTTTAATTGAGGGTTGGAGAACTCTCAAAAATATCATTCCATTTTATGGTGTTCTTTCTAAATGAACTACACTTTAGTGGAATGAAATAACTTATTTCTTGAGATGATTCATTAATAAGTTATAATAGTTGTTTATAGATATATTTATTTTCAATATAGTCCTGGATGATATATAATCTAATATTATTTGTGTGAAATTCTATATATTATGGGGATCATGTCACACTAAATGATGGGGACTTATTCTATTAAATAGGATTTTACTTGATGATCAATTATCCACATAACACTTTTATAAACCTACAATTTAGATTCAAATAAAAATAAAACTGGTCACACCATAATAAATTTAGGTTTGATTTTTTTCTTTGGATCTCAATAAAAATTCAGAATGTTTTTAAGAGATATAATAAAAAAATATGATATGGAGTTTACTGTTGATCTTACCATAACACATCA
Source organism: Viscum album (assembly GCA_963277665.1). Taxonomy (NCBI): domain Eukaryota; kingdom Viridiplantae; phylum Streptophyta; class Magnoliopsida; order Santalales; family Viscaceae; genus Viscum; species Viscum album. The sequence goes on along the minus strand of OY728143.1, from coordinate 1,661,310,999 downwards.
ATTTCTCACAGGGATTTTTCTAAGGTATTTAAAAATATGATTTTATTTTAAAAACAGAAAAAACATGAGATAAGAAACCTTAATCTACATAGAATAATCTAAAGAGGATATTGTCTAGGGTTGAGTAGAATAAAAAATAACTCATACCTGATACAATAAACAGAGTTCTTGAGGAATCTATTGAAGATTGATCAAATTATTAATCGTCATCTAGATATTTCTAATACTTCGAGTTTAAGAAAATATTCCCAGTCTAATGATTTATTATTTTTTACTATAATAAATGAGAATGGACAGTTTGATCATGACCATTAGACACCAAGGATTATTTACTCAATAAAAATAATGTTTAAAATTTCTAAATATCATGTATCATGTGTATTATATCTCTAATTTTCTCTTATAATTTCTTGATTAGAATCATGGATCCTATATAGTAATTAGTGATAGAAATAATCACTTTGAGAGTTTTTATTTTTATAATAACTAATTTACCCCTTAGTGTATGTTCATCTCTTATCACTACATATCAGTTAGAAATAATGATTGTCAATTCTTGAATATTTATTCTATATTCATAAAATTGTAGTTTACAAAGAATTCCATAAAGTGATAAAATTTTAGGTATTCCTAAGGATCCTTTTTTTATTTATATCTATCATCTTTTTGATAAAATTGATCTATAGAGAGTATGGATTCTGTCAACAAAAAGGGTTCCCAAATGCTTCATAAAAAATTATTCCATCTATTGAAATAGACCATGGTTTCATATATTCTATCTATTTTCTTGTTCATTATTGAAATCACTTAGAATAGATTTCACATTTCCTAATTTGTTTTAACTTACACATTATAAGATAAGATAAATGTTGAATCCGATTAGATAGAATGAAATGTGTTACCCTCATCCATAAATGAGGGAAAATCGATTTGGATAATTTGATCCAAAAAAATAAATGGTATAAAGAGAATAATATATGAAATATATCAAGGAGATAAGAAATTTAAAGAGTTTTTATTAGAAACATATAATACTAAATTTTTGTATATTCGGGTGGGAGAATAAAAATCAGTGGATGAGTTCCTTGTAAGGGTAACTAAAATAGTAAACTCAAATGATGTTATTGATAATTTATTAAATATTCAACCTTCATAAAGTGATTAATGATAATTATACCATAAAATTTTGGAGACAAAATATTTTCACTATAGGATCAAGGATTGAATGATTAGGCCATTGGTAAGCTCAAAAATTTCTTAATATTTTACGATAAGATTGTTGATCCAACCTTAAGGAATAACGGAAAATGTAAAAAAAATTCATTATTTAGATTCTCAGAAGTCTCAAAGCATTTTGATTCAAAATGGTCTCTTATTAAAGAATATGAAAATGAAGACCATTCCATGAATTTCAATGAATTATTCTCTTTATTTTATAACGGAAAAAATAAAAAGGTATGTAAAATGGAAAATTATTTCTTAAGAGATTAAATTTTGGGTAGGTTGGTTACTTTTCAATTATATTCCCTTGGAAGAGTGGAGATAATGTGGATAATGATCAACCCAAAAATCATCAAGGGGAAACACGGTGGGAGGAAATTGAAGAGAGAAAATATATTTAAAGGAAATGGAATGAAAATTTAATCAATAAAGAGGAATTTTATCTCAAATCATAATGTGATATCATGTGATGTGGTAAGTGAAAGAGAGGAAGATGAATTTGATTCAAAAGGGATTAAAAATTTTATAGAAAAATTGAAATAGTTCAATGATTTCTATAGGGAAATTGATAATGAAAGTAGAAAAGTGGAAAATACTGATGAATAGTCTAAAAATAGTTTCATTAAATAAGGGACCTATTAGCATTATTAAAAGATAATATAAATATTATAAGATAAAAGAAAGAAGTGAATAATGAGAATGATTCATAAAAAAATATTTCTAATGAATCAAATTCTATGGTGAATATCAAGATAGAAAGAAGTTTTGTAATAAATAAGGATTTTATCAATTTAAATCCTTAATACAAGAGAAAAATTAATTTTGATTAACATTAGAAATATAATTTCTAAGAATTATAATGTGAATAATATTGAGAAAAATGTTGTTGAAGGTAAAAATTCCTTAAATAATTTTCAGTTTAAGCATAAAAATTATATCAAGAAAATTTCAGAAACTTACCAAAAACGTCATAAAGGTTATAGATTATACTAATAAACTTGTATATTATACTATGTTTCCACAAATAATAAAGATGGTAACTTAAGATAGAAATAAAAATGGAGAATTTTATAATAATAATGTCAACTAGTTGATTGGTTCACTAATGAAAGATGAAAGAATCCTTGTTACTTCATATTATGTTATTAATTTTTTTTTAAACAACATGGTGAAGAAGAAGATTTATTTATGTGAAAATACAATAGTTAAATACATTGTAGGAGCAAATATTTATAAGGATGTGGAATTCAAAGGAATGTAATGGATTTAAAATCGAAAGGAAAATCAATGGGTAAATTTTATGGAATAAAATTTATAATTTAGGAGAATCTGAATTGAAAGAATATGTTGGTTATATGGAATATAAAAGTATAAGTCCTATGTGTTATGTTAAAATAAACCAATCCATCAATATAATAGAGTCCATAAATCATGTGGGATCCAATATTAAGTTGTAAAAGCAATACTAATACAATATTCAGAATTAAAGGTAAAATTTCAGAATATTTTTTGATTATCTCAAGAAAATGTGTGGTAATTGTTATTAACCAGTAACAATTACTAATGAGTGTCTTAACACACTACCACATTAACTGAAATACAGAGATAACTCAAAATTTATTATTAAGAGGAGTAATCAAGAGAAAAATATGATAGTTGAGGAGGATTAAAATTTTGAAAAGGGAGGAAAATATTGATAATAAATAGTGTCCATTCATCACATGTGACTAGAAATTAAAAACTTGTTTAAGGATATCCAAAGTTATAAAGGAGGATTTTTTACTTCCAATATGATGGATCACCCAATTGATGTTGGAAGTACTATAATTGGAAGCACTAAAATGAGTTGGAAGCACTATAATTGGTGAAAACAATTTTGAATCCATTGATGTTCAGTTTGTTAATGGGTTGAGGAGAAATTTACTAACTATCTCCTAAATTTTTAAAAATTAGAATAAATTGATATTTCCTATTAATAGATTTTCCATAAAGATAATGAAGGATTGATTGATTATCATGAAGGTTCAGTGAACAAGTAGTAACTTATTTCAAATTTATAACGATAAAAACATATGTTGTAATGTTTTTAAGGAGTAGAATAAGATTTAGAATAAAATAATTGGCCATTTTGGTCAAAAGAAGATGGTTATAATTTTCATATATAAATATGTAAGAATTATAGTGAATCTAATTCATGAGAGGAGAAACACATGTGATGTTTTTCTCTAAGGAAAGATAGTCCAGAAGAGACAAAATGTTATCAAAATAAAAATTAATAACCCACATGAATTGATATACTCTGATGTGTGTGGTCCAATGATTTTGAAATCATCTATAAGAGATAAGAAATTTATAAATCATGTTAAAAATTTCACTTTTATGAATTATATCAAAATTATCTCAAATAAATCAAAATATCATGATTGGTTTAATAATTTGTAGAGATGTACAAAAAAACAAATCTCATATGCTATAAAAATATTTCAATATAATAGTTTATTTTAACCTAATAATAAAAAATTTGAGGTCTATATTTAGAAGAATAGAATAATACATGAGTATATTTATCCATAATTTTCATAACAAAATTGATTTTATGAAAGGAGAAAAATTATAGATATAAGGAGAACTACGATATCAAAGCATGGAACTTAAAAATTATTTTAGAAATAAGCTATTACAATAGATACCAATATAATGAATTAGTTTTTACTTAGAAAAAAGTCAATAAATACACCTTATGAAATTTTATTTAGAAATAAGACTAACATAGAGGGATTAATCTTATTAGAAAACCCATTTTATATCAAAATTAATGCATGGATTTGGAGCATGTTTTATAAGAAAGTGGGTGAGGGGATATTTCTTAGATATTCACTCTATGTATGGAGTTAAAAATGTTTGAAAAATAAATTGATGAATATTGTATTAAAAGTTTATCAAATTATGTTTATATATTAATTATATCACAAACATAACATCCCATCAATGATGAGATTGAAAAAACTCAAGTATAAAGGGTTATATAACATGGGGTTGATTTGGGTTTAGTAGTAGATTCTCAAAATTACAATAATGATTAAAAAATTATTAGATATTAGAATGGTATTAAAAAAGTATAAACTATGTTATTAAGACTTATAAAACATGTATATACCTATAATATCCTTGTTGATATTACCAAGGGTGTTCAATCCAAGATAAGATTGAGAAATTCCATTCATATAAGATTGACTTCATAAGATAATCCAAGAAGTGTTGATGCTAAATATGAGTATTGGATTGAAATGATGGATTAAGTCATGAATTAAATTAACAATAATGACACATTGTATTTAGTTTCATATACTAATGATAATAATGTGATTATTATAAAATGGGTGTTCAGTAATATGCTCAGTGGGAATAGAGAGGTAATATAGAAAAAGCCAATATTTTGTGATAGGGTTACAGACTAATTGAGGGTTTAGAAATTAAAGATATGTTTTATCTAGTTTTAAAGATTGAAATAATAAAAATAAATCTTATTATATATATGTTAAAATTAACTAAAAAGTGTCACATATGGCCTTTACTTTGAGGTATGTATTTAATTTTATGTTTTAATCACATAAGATTTATTTCCCTTTTTGTAAATTGTTTTGTTGGAGTTCGAGCTGAGCGCGATTTTAGTGGTACGCACTTGCGCTGATAAGTGGACGCAGGCTTGACGTTGCCCGATGCACGGGCACGACACGAGTGAAGCCTTGTGGCCTGCCCGGTACACGGGTGGTCTTACTTGGTATTATTAATATTAACGTTTTAAGCGAGTATTTCTTTTATTTTATTCTTATTTCCTTATTATTATAAATATTATTGGTATTTTTGTCACTTTTCAATTGTTAACTTATATTATTAAATCCTTTTAACATTTTCTATTTTAGAACAGTTTAATTAATTTAATTGTGTGTATACATATACATATATATATATATATACATATGTATATATATATATATATTTATATCCCTCCATTTTTTTTATTTTTTTTATCTTTATTATTTCATTTATCTTTTTTTTAATTTAATCCTTTTTTTAATCCACCTAATCCTACCCTAGCCGCCACCCACCCTTATTTTTTTTCTTTCCTCTCCCCCACGTTTTCTTCTCTTTATCTCCTCCCTTCTTCTTCTCTCCTCCCTTCTCCTTCTCTCTTCCCTCCTTCCTTTTCCCTCATCTCCCACGGCGCCTCTCCCTCCCTTTTACCCAGCGCACCCCACCCAAATCCCTTCCCCTCCCGCGGACCCCCCCTCCCCTTTTATCTATTTTTTTCTTCCTTTCTTTTTTTTCTTTCTTCTCATTCTCTCCTTCCCCTATCCCCTCTCCCTCCTAGTGCACCTCACTCTCCCCTTCTCCTCCCTTCCACGCCCAACACACCCATCTTCCTCCTTTTTATTTTATTTTATTTTATTTTCTTTTCTTTTCTCTCCTCACCCTTCTTCCTCCCAAAAATCCGACCAGCCCCACCCTCTTCCGGTCTCGCCATCCCACACTCTCGCTATCGCTGCTGGACAGCCCCCGCAACCCGGTTCGCACTCGCCGGACAGCCGCTGCGCGCCCCTAGGTTGGATCCCGACATTTCCGCGATAATGGTTGGTTTTATTTTATTTAATTATTTTTGATTTGTTTAGTTGTTAATTAATATATTCAGTTATTATCGCATGTGTTTAAAATTGTTAACCAAATTATTTGATTATTATTAGGTCGGTTAATCATTTTATTTAATATGTATAATTGTTTATCAATTTAGTTAATTGAATTTGTTTAATTGTTAATCTATTTGTTTAATTACTATTAAATTTGATTATTCATTATTCAATTTGATTAATTATTATTGAATTTGTTTTATTGTTAGTTAAATTATTAAATTGCTGATGTTGTGATGGGTTGGCGATGAGAATTTTTGGTCTACTATTTTAGGACCCTTTTGACGGTTCCGTGCAGTGCGACCTTTGCGCAATGGGAGTATTGCGCCGTATCTTTTTTCTTTTGTTCCTGCATTGAGGTAGGTGGTTCCATGTCTTTAAATAATTTAGATAATTTAATTTGTTTGTTTAGTTTAACTAAATATGTTCTATGGTTTAGTTACATGATGCGAATTATGTTTATAATGTTTTGATAGTGCTGTAGAGGTTTTGCAAAATTCGTTTTAAAAATGGTGTAACATGCGTGTGTGATGAAAATTGCACTTGTCTTTAGAAATTGTCATGTTTTTCCTTTCGATCCAATTGTGGTAAATTTTAGAAGTGCTTAATAATTCTTTATAGAGTGCCAATGAGGTTTTAGAAGGGTCAATTTGTGAAATTTATTGTGTAATGGTTTCTTTTACATGCGATATGTTTTATAAATTGAGGAATTGTTTATTTAAGTGGCGTTTTGAGTGCGAAACATGGTTGAAAGGTTTTTGAGGGTTGTTTGGAAGACGTGAAAGGTTTTTTCAAGTCACTTTAGGTGTTTGTGTATTTGAATAGACATTTTCAATGTATATGAATCACTTTTGGTGTGTTTTCCTTGTTGTGTACATTTGAAGTTGAAATGCAAAATTGTTTGAATAATGGAAAACAAGTTTTGACATGGTTACCTCGTGTATCATGTTTTAAAGTGACGCCTCTATATAAAATGAAGCTGTTTTTGGGGTAAGTTCTTCTTGGATTTTATTGAAATTATTTCAATAGTAACTCAAATGATTTATTAGTGCATTTATATGACTCTAAAATGGTGCTTTATAGGAGTTGAATATGCGTTCATTTTTTTTAAGTGGTGTATTTTTATAAAATGAGACATGTTGTGTGCGTGTGTCTTTGAAATAGTGCTTTGGTATACAAATGGTAACTTTTGTGTGAAATATCTTGTTTGGTTTGTAAAATGTGAAAGTGATGTGTTATGTGAATGTGGAACATGTTTGAGAACAAGGGAAAACCCTGGGTATCTAGGTGGGCGGACTAGAACTAGTGCGCTAGTGAACTGGATGGGTATCATCCCTGTTTCACTTAGCTGGATTGACGATTGCAACACTAACTAAACATATGATATCTGATGGTCGTGGCCTTCTAAGGCACGTGTTCTGAGGGTCGTGGCCTTCTAAGCAACGTTTTTCTAAGGGTCGTGGTCTTCTAAGACACGTTTCACCGAGACACGAGGTTTCTAGGGTCCCACACGAGCTAGATGAACCTTATGGAATTTACCCATAGCGCTCTACCTTCAATGTCATGGTGCCTTCCGTCGGCATATGGAGGACCACTGGGGTGTTATCGTGTGTGTGTGTGTGTATGTGTGTGTGTATGTGTGTGCGAGTATGTGTGTGTGTGTGTGTGTGCCCAAAATGAACTTTTCTCTTCCTCTTTAAAATTGTGTATGTGAAATGAGTTCTTTTTAGTGTTTTGCTTTAGCATTTGGTTTTTAAATGTTTCTTTAAAATCATTTTGAAAGTATAATTTTGAATAATCACTTTAAATTGTCTTTTGATGTTGTGGCATGAAACTTTTTCTCGGTGGAATCCTACTGGTCTTTTAGCTCACACCCTACATACACCCTTGGGTGTATGTAGATTCTTATTTCTTGTGTATTCCAGGTTGTGCATTGTGCTCAGCGATGGTGGTTCTAGTTGCTGTTGGTCTTCATGTATAGGTTGGTGTTGGTAGCTTGGGGATGCAACTTCTCGTGTCACATGAGGTTGGTTTTGGAGTTTAGTCCTCTATTCCTGTTGTTGTTAATTTTGGGTTTTTAGCTGAATTGTCGACCTAAAACTGTTTATAGTTTAGAAGTGTGTTTTGTAGTCTGTTTCCAGTTTCAGTTATTTATCTGGTTGGGGGTTTTTCTGTCTTGTATTTTGGGTAAAACCGTTCCCACTTGTAAAACTTGATTCCCAGGAACTTGTGCCAGCCCGTGGGGATCGGGAACGCCCTTCGGGCCTTGCCGCACACCGGGTCAGGCACCGGGTCGGATGGAGACCCGGCCTGGTTCGTGAAAAGATGGTATCAGAGGGGAAGTGTTTTCTCTCTTGGGTCGTTCTCTTTTTAGATAGAGTCGGAGTGGACCAAAATTAAGGTTGTTGGAACTCGGAGTTCTAGCTACGATCAATGTGCCTGGCCAGCACACCTCGTGGCGGGACTCGAGTAACCAATGTGCGTTGAGGTTTGTCTGTGTTTTTGGTCATTACTGTTAATCTTGTCCATGGGAAATGAAAAAGGGGTAAGGTCAGTGGTCCTAGTGAGCTCACAGGGTCTGGCAAGCCATGTGGAGCCGGGGACGCTGTCCTAGAATACCCTCCGTGGCAGTAGCATGACTGGCGTATGGCCGCCAACCATACGTTCCAGTCACCCTCTGACACAAGTTTTCTCTTACGTCATTTCTCGTCCCTTTGTTTTGGATTCGTGAGAATTTGGTTTTTAAGTAAAAATGTTTTGGACTTGGAAAATGATTTTTAAATGAAGCGCTTTAAAAAGAAAATGAGGTATGAGGTTTGAAAGGTGTGGGTTGGATTTTTTGGTTTTGAAAAAAATAGAATGGTTTGTTTTTGACCCTTGGTGTTCTCATGGGAGACCACATGCATGAGTGTATATGGAAAAAAAATGGTTATTGGAACGAGTGGATGAGAGATTGGATGGATATGAGGTGGGTCCCAGTGCGGCACAAGAACATGCATGTGCGAGGCTCATGGGACACCATTGGTGTTGGTGCAATGCACCAGGTTTACTTATTTTCAAAATGTTTTGTTAAAGGAAAAAAAGAAAATTTGGTGTTTTAGTAAACGGTGTTTGTGTGGCGTGTCCTTGTGTTTTGGAAATGTCGGATGTGAGGAGTTTTGAGCCAAGGATCCTTTCAGAATGACTTGTGTTCCAAGTTTGAATTTTTATTTGTAAGTTGGTATGTTTTCGTGTAGTTAGTGAATTCTTTTGAAAGTTCTTCAGGAAGCCCTTTCAGTGGTTCCCCCGCACTTTTAGTGTGTGCTTCTGGTATGTGTTGACTACTGCACCAGTTTAGTTGGGTCCATGGTTTTCTTTCTCAACTAGTGTACGCCCCCATAATGTGTTGACATGTGATTAAAGTGTGGCCATGGGCAATTCGCCGTTGGTTGACCCTCCAGTTGATCAGAGGAATATCCTCTTGAATTCTAGAATTGAACCCACCTCTCCTTTTTACAACTAAGTGGATCATCTCACAGCGGGATGACAGATGCGAGGGGAGTTGAATAGAGTTTTGGTTTCTTTAAGTTGTCTGAGTCGTCGGAGATGAAATTTGACGTCATTGCATTTGAAGGTTTTCCCTGGAAACAGTGAAAGGAAATCCAACGGGGAAGGGTGACGGCAGTTCAGAATTTTCAGTGTTAACCAGTGTCTTGAAGGGCTTTGTAGTACTTACATCAGCTTCAAGGGTCATGTTTGGTGACGTCTTGCAGTGTGAGGTCCCTTTGATAGTCAACAGTGGTTTAGAAACAGTAAAGGAGACTCCAGTGGGAAAAAATGTGGAAGCAACCCTAAGTTGTTAGTGTGGTCTATCGTTCTAAATGACCTGTGGTCTTTGGTTTGTTTCGTTTAAGGAAGGGTTTGTGTTAGGCTACTAGTTGGGCAGACCCAGTCGTATGAGGCTGCTATAGTCGTCTGTAGGAACCACATGTTGTTTAAGAAGCGGTTTAAAGTCTTTCTCAGCGTAATGTTCCTCTCAACAACAACGGTCATGCTCGGTGACAATTTGTGATGTAATGTTCTCATTCAGTGTGAAAAGGGTGATGCGCATGCACCATTTCAACCCTTGTGATGGTAAACGTTCCGTGTATGATCAGTGAGATGTTGTAATGTGTTGTGTTTCTGGTGTTGTCTCAGTTGCAGTGAGGTTGCATGTGACACCAAAAAGAGAACCTTCGCACGGGAGTCCTCAATACCTGACTGTGAAGCAGGGAGATGCTTCAAATATCAAGGCTCCAGCCATAGGCCTCGGAGTGAAGTTGGCGCGTGGTCGGGAACCCCGAGAGTTTATGGGACCCAACTTTATTTCTGTCATCAATGTTAAAAGTAAAGGCAGTTTAAATTGTTCATATGGTTGTTCCGCTCTGAATGAGCCGTCTGGTTGCGTATGGTTTTCGTGTCTACGTGGAGCAGTGTTCGTCTCGTGCATTAATGTCTTGTGGGTCGCGTTACACTGGATGTAATTGCTTTAGTGGCCTTATGGGGTTTGTTGAGTAAATCTGTCTCAAATCTGAATAATTCTCATCCAGGAATGTGGAAATGCTGGTTTGTCTTGGGTCATACTTTTGACGCCCCGGTAGTCAGGCCCCCCCTCCCCACCCTTGTGGTGGGGTGTTTGGTCACCATCAAGAATCTTTTTTTCTAATGTTTTGTACCTGCTGTTAGTTCTAATGGTGGGGAGACCCACATCGGATCTCGTACAAATATCTCTGGAATGAATCGATGTTGGACTCTTCTTAAATGGTGGGGAGTCTGTTCGGACCTCCCGATGTCGATCTCCCAAAACCATCTTGGGCGATAGTAGGTTCTTAATGGTGGGGAGTCCGCCTGGGCCTCCTCGTGTCGATTTTCTAGTCTCGTCTCGGGCGTCGGAAAGTTTTTTTAATAGTGGAGAGCTCCGTAGGGATCCCCCGTGGTGGGCCATTCAGTTTTGTTCCTAGAGATGGTTTAGTGGTAGGTCATTGAAGTATTCTTTGGATGTGGGTTGGTCTTGTATCTTCGTTCCAGTAAAATGGCGTGTTTTTCGTTCAATGATGCTTGAGGTGTTTGGGTTGTGAGGTTAGTTTCCATAGGTGCGAGATTTGCTTTCCTAGATCAGTCAACTAGAGGCGTTCTAGCTCTTTGGGGTGGGAACCACATATCAGAAAGTCTTTTTACATTATTCTTGAGGTTTTCATTTGAGTCACTTTTTCTGAGCACGTTGCTTTTGCTACTTTTTGCTTGTTGGTTGTGGAGATCCTCTTTGAGCTTTAGTGGGGTATCAGTTCCTTCTTTGTGCCTCAACCCTAGCTGTGGCTTTCCGGGGACGAAAAGTTTTAATGGTGGGGAGAATTGTCACATCTGGAATTCACTTTGAGGTATGTATTTAATTTTATGTTTTAATCACATAAGTTTTATTACCCTTTTTGTAAATTGTTTTGTTGGAGTTCGAGCTGAGCACGATTTTAGTGGTAAGAACTTGCGCTGATAAGTGGACGCGGGCTTGACGTTGCCCGATGCACAGGCACGACACGGGTGAAGCCCTGTGGCCTGCCCGGTACACGGGTGATCTTACTTGGTATTATTAATATTAACTTTTTAAGCAAGTATTTCTTTTATTTTATTCTTATTTCATTATTATTATAAATATTATTACTATTTTTGTCACTTTTCAATTATTAACTTATATTATTAAATCCTTTTATCATTTTCTATTTTAGAATAGTTTAATTAATTTAATTGTGTGTATACATATAAATATATATATATACATATGTATATATATATATATATATTTATATCCCTCCATTTTTTTTAATTTTATCTTTATTATTTCATTTTCATTTTTTTTAATTTAATCCTTTTTTTTAACCCACCTAATCCTACCCTAACCGCCACCCCCTTATTTTCTTTCCTCTCCCCCACGTTTTCTTCTCTTTCTCTCCTCCCTTCTTCTTCTCTCCTCCCATCTCCTTCTCTCCTCCCTCCTTCCTTTTCCCTCTTCTCCCACGGCGCCTCTCCCTCCCTTTTTCCCAGCGCACCCAACCCCAATCCCTTCCCCTCCCACGGACCCCCTCCCCTTTTATCTCTTTTTTATTTTTTTTTCTTCCTTTATTTTTTTTTCTTTCTTCTCATTCTCTCCTTCCCCTTTCCCCTCTCCCTTCCAGTGCGCCTAACTCTCCCCTTCTCCTCCCTTCCACGCCTAGCACACCCATCTTCCCCCTTCTTATTTTTTTATTTTATTTTATTTTCTTTTCTCTCCTCACCCTTCTTCCTCCCAAAAATCCGACCAGCCCCACCCTCTTCCGGTATCGCCATCCGGAAATCTCGCTCACGCTACTGGACAGTCCCCGCAACCCGGCTCGCACTCACCGGACAGCCACTGCACGCCCCTCGGTTGGATCCCGAAATTTCCACGATAATGGCTGGTTTTATTTTATTTAATTATTTTTGATTTGTTTAGTTGTTAATTAATATATTCAGTTATTATCGCATGTGTTTCAAATTGTTAACCAAATTATTTGATTATTATTCGGTTGGTTAATCATTTTATTTAATCTGTATAATTGTTTATCAATTTAGTTAATTGAATTTGTTTAATTGTTAATCTATTTTTTAATTACTATTTAATTTTCTTATTTATTATTCAATTTGATTAATTATTATTTAATCTGTTTTATTGTTAGTTAAATTATTAAATTGCTGATGTTGTGATGGGTTGGCGATGAGAATTTTTGGTCTACTGTTTTAGGACCTTTTTGACGGTTCCATGCAGTGCGACCTTTACGCAGCGGGAGTATTGCGCCGTATCTTTCTTCTTTTGTTCCTGCATTGAGGTAGGTGGTTCCATGTCTTTACGTCATTTAAATAATTTAATTTGTTTGTTTAGTTTAACTTAATATGTTCTATGGTTTAGTATCATGATGCAAATTATGTTTATAATGTTTTGGTAGTGCTATAGAGGTTTTGCGAAATGCGTTTTAAAAATGGTGTAACATGCGTGCGTGATGAAAATTTCACTTGTCTTTAAAAATTGTCATGTTTTTCCTTTCGATCCTGTTGTGGTAAATTTTAGAAGTGCTTAATAATTGTTTGTAGAGTGCCAATGAGGTTTTAGAAGGGTCAATTTGTGAAATTGATTTTATAATGGTTTCTTTTACATGCGATATGTTTTATAAATTGAGGAATTGTATATTTAAGTGGCGTTTTGAGTGCGAAACATGGTTGAAAGGTTTTTGAGGGTTGTTTGGAAGGTGCGAAAGGTTTTTTCAAGTCACTTTAGGTGTTTGTGTATTTGAATTGACATTTTCAAAGTATATGAATCACTTCTGGTGTGTTTTCCTTGTTGTGTACATTTGAAGTTGAAATGCAAAATTGTTTGAATAATGGAAAACAAGTTTTGACATGGTTACCTCATGTATCATGTTTTAAAGTGATGCCATTATATAAAATGACGTTGTTTTTGGTGTAAGGTCTTCTTGTATTTTCTTGAAATGATTTCAATAGTAACTCAAATGATTTATTGGTTCATTTAAAAGACGCTAAAATGGTGATTTATAGGAGTTGAATATGCATTCATTTTTTTTAAGTGGTGTATTTTTATAAAATGATACATGTCTTGTGCATGTGTCTTTGAAATAGTGATTTGGTATGAAAATGGTTACTTTTGTGTGAAATATCTTGTTGGGTTTGTAAAATGTGAAAGTGATGTGTTATGTGAATGTGGAACATGTTTGAGCACAAGGGAAAACCCTGGGTATCTTGGTGGGCGGACTAAAACTAGTGCGCTAGTGAATCTGATGGGTATCGTCCCGGTTTCACTTAGCTGGATTGACGATTGCAACACAAACTAAACATATGATATCTAGGGTCATGGCCTTCTAAGCCACGTGTTCTGAGGGTCGTGGCCTTCTAAGCCACGTTTTTCTGAGGGTCGTGGCCTTCTAAGCCACGTTTCACCGAGACACGAGGTTTCTAGGGTCCCACACGAGCTAGATGAACCTTAGAGAATTTACCCATAGTGCTCTACCATCAATATCGTGGTGCCTTCCATCGGAATATGGAGGACCACTGGGGTGTTAGCGCGCGTGTGTGTGTATGTATGTATGTGTGTGTGTATGTGTGTGTGAGTATGTGTGTGTGTGTGTGAGAGAGAGAGAGAGTGTGTGTGTGTGCCCAAAATGAACTTTTATCTTCCTCTTTAAAATCGTGTCTGTGAAATGAGTTCTTTTTAGTGTTTCCCTTTAGCATTTGGTTTTTAAATGTTTCTTTAAAAGCATTTTGAATGTATAATTTTGAATAAGCACTTTAAATTGTCTTTTGATGTTGTGGCATGGAACTTTTTCTCGGTGGCATCCTACTGGGATTTTAGCTCACACCCTACAAACACCCTTGGGTGTATGTAGATTATTGTTTCTTGTGTAATCCAGGTTGTGCGTCGTGCTCAGCGATGGTGGTTCTGGTTTCTGTTGGTCTTCATGTGCAGGTTGGTGTTGGTAGCTTGGGGATGCAACTTATCGTGTCGTATGAGGTTGGTTTTGGAGTTTAGTCCTCTGTTCCGTTGTTGTTCATTTTGGGTTTTTAGCTGAATTGTAGACCTAAAACTGTTTATAGTTTAGAAGTGTGTTTTATAGTATGTTTCCAGTTTCAGTTATTTATCTGGTTGGGGGGTTTTCTGTCTTGTATTTCGGGTAAAACCATTCCCACTTGTTAAACTTGATACCCGGGCACTTGTGCCAGCCCGTGGGGATCGGGAACGCCCTTTGGGCCTTGCCGCAGACCGGGTCGGGCGCCGGGTCGGATGGCGACCCGACCTGGTTCGTGACACAAAGTGTTATAAATGGATGTATAGTTGGTATTTTTTAATGGATATCTTTAAGATGAAGTATATATTGAATAATTAAAATTATTTATTCAAAATTGTGATGGATATCATGTGTGAAAGATTAAAAGAGTTTTATTTGAGCTTAAAAATATCTTTTAACATGGAATTCGAAGAATAAAAATATATTAAATAACATGAAATTTAAAAAATATGAGGTGGATATTAATTTCTATGTAAATGGAGATAACATAAACTAACTTATTATGATTGGGTATGTTGATGGAATTATTTATACTGGAAATGAAGTAATAACTTGTGAGGTATTTTTTGTCAAAAAGAAACAAAACATTCGAGTATCAATTATTAGAAAGATGATATATTTTTGGGTTTTAAATTAAATAAAATTTCATGATTTATATTTTTCTCACTAGAAATGTATACATGTGAGTTTTTAAATTGGTTTATAAAAGAATAAATGATAGAGGTGTCAACTTCTATAGAATTTGGGACTAAATTTTACTTGGATGAAGATGTAAGGATATGGATGAAAATGAATTTCAATGTATAATCATAATAATACTATATTTCATAAAATATATAACAAAATGATATTTTTTATTACTGTTTGTGAATGATTATATTGTAATCCTAAGATGTCAGAACGTATATAAATAAAACAAATATTTCACTGCATTAAATGGACTCTTGATTATGAATTGAGTTATGATAAAGACCCATATTTGTATGTTTATATTTATTCTGATACTTATTAGGGAGGTGAATTAGGAAATCAGAACTCAACATTTGGAGGTTTATTATTTAATAGAGATAGACGTGTTAACTATATTTCCAAGAAGATATCTTAATTCACACTAAACAGAATGTAAGATGTGTATGTTTTAGAAATATAGTCTTAAACTAAAATGATATGGATGAAGTCACAACTTGAAGACATGATGGTGTAAGTACATAACCTACAATGATATGGTGTTACAACCAAAGTAAAATAAATTTATCAACAAAATATAGTACCATATCCATGTTCAAATCATATTTACTTCAACTAAAAATTTTATAGAGCTTATATTCTAATTTATTTTAATTTTTAATTCTTTGATTTTGTAAGATCATAAACATTATACTATCTATATTATAATTAAATTTTTTTAACTCTATTTTTTGGTGAATTAAATGATTCTTGAGAATGTGAGAGGCTTGGCGAGTTTCCCAGTGCTTCTGAACATGAAAAGGGGTGGAATAAACATCCAGTTAATGGTGCACAGTTACTGTTAACTGTGCAACATGGACTAGAGAGTGTCTGGTCTAGATCCTTTAAAGAGAGGTGGGAACACAAACATAATAAATGTTTTCAAACCATGTGGGTGGCCCATCCAAACCATATATAATGGCCCCTATTTGATAGAGGGTTTCACATGGTTGGCACACAGTTTTTCCAACCGTGTGGCTAAACCATGCACCACATATAAGTGTGGGATTTTACCATTTACCACCTCAATAATTAAGAGTTATTTCTTGATTTTATTCCACATTCCTCCACTATAATCTTGGTTTCTCAACCAAGAGCTCCCAAGCTCTCTAAGGGCCTTTCTCATTCAATCATTGGTCATTTGAAGCATCATTTGTTTCAAATAGAAGAAATGGGTGAGTTTATCATTCCTATTTACATTGTTTTTTTGGAAGAACCATTGTGGTATTTTTATCTTATTCTGAACCTACTAAATGCTATGTTTTCCGGTGAATAATTTTCTTTAGTGTTGGTGGTAATTTTCAGTCGAATCAAGGGACAAGGTCAGGTGAGCACTTATCTATGATATTAAGGTCAGTGGTCTATAAGTTATTTATCATAGTATTTAAGTTTATTCATGCATATGTATATTCTTTAGTTTTTTAATTACACTATGTAATTGATTCTTCATCAAGGAATGATATATTTGGTCTCTAATTGCTATTTCGAACCTCCCACAGATCTCGTCGGATTAGTTGATGATGATTAGACTAGTATGAGGGCCACCCATGGGGTACATCACTCCCATGAACAATGAAATTGAGTTATTAAATGTAGAAAGAAAAGGGTTTATATGATTAAACCAATTTTAATTGTGTTTATCATGTGTCCATGACTTTAAGGGGCGTTTGGATTAATATATAAATTTAAATCGGTCATGAAATGATTAAGAGGAAAAGTTATATATGGATAAATGGTGTATTTATTTAAAGTATTTTTTTTAATGTGTATTTAATGTTTTTGGTTGTGAATAGATGGTAATGTAGGATAATACATAATTGATTTAAATTTATTTTAAGTAATAGAACATGGTAATGCTGATAAAAATGAAAAGATGAACCCTTATTGATGTATGTTTAAATGGTTAAGTGTTGGTCCTTAGAAATGATTGTTGATGATTGGTTATGGGTTTTGGTTATGGAGGTGCACACCAAGGTACATATGTTGGTTATGGAAATTCAATGGAGGAATGAATGTTGGTCATGGTGATCCAGACCATGGTATTGATGTTGTTTATGATGGCCCACATCGAGGTATCGCTATTGGTCCTGGAATTCCACGCCGCTGTCTGGATACTAGGATAGATGATCCTTGTGTATCATTTTTTGACCTCTTTTTTAAATGGATCATATGACCACAATAGACTAAATAATTTTTTATGGGCTTGGGTATCATGTAAAACCTATGGGAAAAATGGTAAATTGATAACTATTAAATAATGAAACCCATTTTTTTTATATATTATATAATATTCGTTTATAAATTTTCTATACCCTGTTATAGACTAGATATTACATTATAAATCATTAGTGGTGGCCTTATGAGTTGTAATCAAAACCTACTTAGGCCACCATTGGTACCTAAGTAGAATTCATGGTTTGAGGTCCAGATAAGGCCATGTGATCTATGATAGATGGATAAGTCTCAATTTAAGGATACAACATGGATAAGGGAACTAGAATGTTGTCGAATAACTTTTTATGCATTATATTTAGTGTCTTATTTTGGGTTCCTTATTGATACTTGACAGTACTAGTACATGGAATGTTTATTTTATTTTTCCTAGAGAATTTAACCAGTTTTGGAAATTGATTTGTGAGGAATAGTTACTGATTTTATTGTAAGGGTGATTTATTATATTGATTTCCAATATTTTTTACTCTGGTAAAGAGGGTATAGTCTCCCTACATACCTTATTAGACCCTCACTGCAAGTTGGAATTCTTTAGTTTACGAGAAGGCATGCCTGAGGCAATGTGTCGCACCGGCTTGGGGATCCAGTATTAGAGGCACCCAGACTAGGATGTTACTAATTGGTATCAATGAATTTTTCTTTTCTATTATCTTTATATTTGGGGAAGGTATACAAGATAATAGTATTGTTCTATACTTGTAAATGAGTTTGTATAAGGGATTATCTAAACCATGTGTGAGGAAAACCTAATGTTCACAGGGGTAGAGTTTTATTCATGATGTTTGATGTTGCAGTTGGATAATATTTCACATTTGGTGATGCACTTGTTTTGTGATGTTACTGTTTTCTATGATTTTAGTCATCATCTGACATGGGATTTGGTTTTTATATTCATGAATCATTTTAGGAACTCAGGATTTATGTGCCATGAATCATAGAAATAACTCATTAAAATATAAGTTATGGTGCGTTATAGGAAATTAAAATTACTTTCTGCTTTTCTTATAATTTTAAGGAAATAATTCCTAATAGGATGTTGATTTTTTTTTTAAATTTCCAAAGTGATAAATTTTAATGGTTAAAATGGTGACTAATAATGATGTTGTAATTATTTTATAAGTTTAAATATGAAAAAATGGTTCCAAATGAGAGGTTTCGAATTAAATATCAGTTTACCTTGAGTTATCCATGGCCCATGATAGGGATAATTTAGGGTAGTGATAGATATGAAACTATATTTTTTGGATAGTGTATGTGAAGTGGGATTTTATGGTTAATAGTGAGACATAATTTTTGAAAAATATGGAAAATATATGTCAGGTGTCCAAATATGAGAATTTAGAATTTTATAGTGATGACAACATGATGATTCTTACCAGTACAAAGAAAGGTGGAAATTGCTAAGAATGAACCTCCAATAGTGGGACAAGAACCCCCATTGATTTTTTCTAATAGGGTATGATAATTTCCATGGTAACTTAACTAGTTTTATGAAGGTCATGGAGAGAGACCCTATATGGGATATGTCGAGTATGTTTAATCTGATGAGAGGCTTCAGCTGCATCACCCTTGGATGTTTTCTATAAAGGATGGGTGAGGTTACAAAGATCTATAATGAGTCTATCCAGCTATTCTATCCCACTTAGAAAAACCTATAAAGAAATGGGTTAAGTTGGTAGTGTATATTTTAGGGGGACCACCAAAGCACTGGTGGGATATTCTATTCCAAAGTGAGAAAATAGAGGTCATGTCTTGGAAGGACTTCCAAGGGATGTTCTTAGAGAATTTCAATCCAGATATCCTAAGACAAGAGAGATTTGTTATGTTTATATGGTTTACCCATGGACACATGGTAGTGATGGATTATTACGGACATTTCACAGAATTTTATCACTTTGTTATATAAATGGTGGGGGATGAGGTAGCTACAAAGAGACATTTTTTTGGATGAGACCATGTGAGGGATTAATTCAAAAGTTAATATCTTTTGTTTTAATAGGTTTATCTAGGATTTGGATCAAAATATCCTTTTTGAGGGAAACCTAAAAGTGGATTCAAGTGGAAAATAGAAGGTTGTAGCTGTGCAATCGAGTAGTATAGCCTTATATAATAGGAAGTTCCATCATGATAACTTTGAAAAAGAAAATGGTGGATATAGTGGCCATAGAAGAGAATCAACCACGGAAGGAGGTATTTCAATCATATTCTATCAGTGTTTTAGACCCTATCACATGCGTGGTTTATGTCTTTGAATCCTAATGGTGTTCCATGATTGTGGTCGGATGGGGAATATACATAGTTTATACAGTAACCCTTTATAGATGAGTGGTTATAGAAGACTTAGGTCGATGTAGAGTATTGGAAGGGGGTCTTCTACACCATATCAGTCTAAAAGTTGGAGGTCCACCATAATTAATGGTTGAGGTGGTGTAAATAGTACCTTAGGACAATAAAATATGTATTATCAAGGTTTTACAATAATTAAGACTTAGATAGAAGCCCAAGGTAGGTGAAAAATACCTCAACATTATATTCATCCTACTCTAGTTAGTAGTCGGGCTGGACCATAAAACGTTCAAGGTAAGATTATTTTAGATTTCTTTATTTCTAGTGAATTATTTTATTTGAGATAATGACATTAATTTTTATCTATTGGATTTGTGAATGGTTTGGGTATGAAAGTGGAATATATGTTTCAAGTATTATTGACTGACTTAGTATTAGGGGTGAGATTAGAGGGTATCCGACATTGTAAGAAGTGTTACCTCGAGATTCATGAGAACCATATTTTTTGGGACTTTTTCATACATAAGGTATTTTATTTCTTCCTAATACTGGGAAAGGAATAGTTGGTCACATTATATGATCACGTTGACTGTTACTACAGAAGATTGAGATTTACATCTAGTAAATCTAACACTAAATTCCATCGTAGGGAATGTACTACCTAAGTAGGCCATGAAAGGCCATTTTTTTCTGAAATTCTTTGAGCTCAATGCCCATATACCAAGTCTGATTCTGGAATATTTAGGAGTAAAACATGATTTCTTCCCTCCAGTAGGGGATAGAACTCAAGATGTATTTCATTAGAAGTTTTCTTTATTCTCACCTGAGATAGAGGTTGAGTTAATGATTGAAATAGTGTCAGTGGATGGATTGATTTCCATTCCACCTTACAAAATATAACTAGTATAACTATGAGAGCATAATACTTAGCTACAGGAGTTGGAGGATAATGGATTCATCCATCCTAGTATATCAACTTGGGGTCCCTAGAATTGTTTTCTAATAAAGTGAATGAAACAGTACCCCATATGTGTTGATTTATGAAAATTTAACTTGATTATGATTAAGAATAGGTTTCCTCTTCCGTGTATATATGATTTTTTGACCAACTAAAGGCTGTGTTCTCCAAAATTTATTTGTGATGAGGATATCATCAAATGAGGGCGGGGCCTTCTGATTTACCCTCGATGGTTTTTAGAAGAAGTTATCGATTGTATGAGTTCATTTTGATGATGTTTGGGAAATGAATTACCTTGATATGTTTTAAAATTTGATAAACTGAATATTTCAGTCATAATTAGACCATTTTTTCATTGTATATTTAGATGAAATATTTGTGTACTCCTAGACTCATGAAGATCATTCCAAAAAACGTAAAATATTTTTATATACACTAATATATCATCTTATATACACTGATCTATCAAAGAGTCTTTTATAGATCAACAAGGTATATTTCTTGGGAAAAATCATCTCAGAGGAAGGTGTTTTAGTGGACCTAGGGAGTGTTAAAGTGGTTTTTTCTTATTAAAATCCCAAGAAAGTTTTTGATATAAAAATATGTATGGGATTATTGGGTTATTACTTAAATTTCATCAAATAATTTTCCTCATTTGAACCTCCACACTCAGTCCTTACCATAAAGGGTGTAATGATTGGGCGGTCCTGGACATGTGATGATGCTTTCCAAGAGTTAAGGAGTTTCTTGACTATGGTATTGATTTTGATTTTAACTAACCTAGGAGAATAGTATAATATATATTGTGTTGAATCTAGGGTCTAACATATGGGAGTGTTGATGCAGAGAGATAAAGTCATGGAATAAAAATCATGAGAGTTAGGGCTATAGGAATAGAACTATCCTGTGCATGATATCATGTTAACTGTAGTTCGTTATACCATATTATTTTTTCAAAATTTTCATTTGGTTGATAATTTTATCATTTATAAAAATTATAAGAGTCTTAATTATATCTTTTACCATCATGATTTAATGCTATGGTAATAGATATGGATTTGGTACATGAGGTGTCTTGAGTTTGAGTTACATTAAATTCTGAGGAAGGAAAACATCATTGTAGATGAGTTGAGTCCTAAAACACAAACCAAGGTTGTTTCGGATTCCAATTCCTAGTGGAAGATGTTGGATTTGTTCATATTGATGCATATAGGAATTCATGAAGAGCATGATCTGACGAAACTCATGTACTTATCCATTGGTCACTCTCTTCTGAAATGGGAAAATAAGAGGCAGTATGAGGATTCAAAATTTTTGGTCTTGATAGATTATTTTGATGGTGGGGATCGAGATTCTGTTTATAATTTTGATGAGGATGATATTATTAATATCTTTGGACATGGTTTTCCCTAATTGTATATAAGATGAACTGACATGAAATTTTAATGCCTTGTAGTGGTCTATTCACACTTGTTTTCCTAAAATCCATCAAGTTCATCATAGAGATTATTGGTGTCTAGGAATGAAAATGGTGGTTGAAGGTTTTGTGAAAAAAATATATTCTTGTTAGGAAATTAAGCCATAATATCAGTGACCTACTCAAAATTTATATCCATTACCCATTCCAGAGTGGAAATGGAATGGTATTACCATGAATGTTTTGGTCATAATTTTGAGGACACCTTATAAGAAAGATGTAATATGGGTGATTGTGAATTGGTTGAAAAATGTATCCCATTTCATAATAATTTGAGAGACTTTTATTAGAAACCATTTAGGTGACTTGTATGTTCATTATATAGTTTGTTTTTAAGGGGTGTCATAGAATATAGTTTCATATAAGGATCCATGCATTATTTTATCCTTTTGGAAGGGTTTCTAGAAGTCTCTTGGTAACTAAGGGTTTTTAGTGCATATTTTCAATCGTAGATAGATGGGAAGTCATAAAATTCTATCCAGGTACTAGAGGAAATGATTATAGCTTGAATCATGGAACATGAGAGAAGCACTTACCTCTCTTTGAGATCACTTATAAGAATAATTATCAGGTGACTATATATATTAGACCATAGAAGGTGATATATGGAAAGCCATGAAGATATCCCTTATGTCAGATGGAAGTTGGGAATCATAGTTATTGTGGATTAATCTCATGTAGGATACATCAGGGAATGTTTAGTTAGTCCAGAGTTGTATGGATATGGTATAGAGTAGACATAATTCATATAATAATGGATAGTTTCGACCTCTTGAGTTTAAAGTTGGTGAATATTTATGACTTTGAGTGTCAAAAATATTGGGTTGCTATAAGATTCAAAAATAAGGAAAGTTGGAACCCATGTATTTTCAATAATTTTAGATAATGGAGAGGATCAAACCGATGGTGTAACGATTGTCTATTCCCAAGAGGTACAATTCTATAAATTATGAATTTCAAGTGTCACAACTGTGTCAGTGTCATCCCGATGCTTCTAAAGTGATCTACTATTATGATGTTGATCTTGAGGATGATAAGTCCTTTGATGAGAATATGGTTTATATTTTGGATTATAGAGAGAATTTTTTGTGGGGTATTATCATGCCATTATGCTAAGTATTGTGGAAGAATAGTAAAATTTCAGAGGAAAATTAGGAGGAGGAAGTATATATGTGATCTTAGTGGACAATCTTATTTACCGTAGAATCTTAGTTATTCTTAGGAGAGAAACATGGGGAAGAGCTGTTATAATATTTCGAGGTTGTAAGTTACTCACCATCATACAAGTTAGGTTTCATTTAAATTTTGGTTTATCACCCTTTTTTGGTGAATGAATTTATTATTGAGAATTTGAGGGGTATTGGGTGTGTCTCGGGGATTTAGGACATAAAAAAGGGAGAAACAGTACATCCAATTCATGGATCAAGGTTAGGACACTGTAGTATAGACTATGAGACCATATGGATTTACCCCCTTAGACATATGTGGGCACATGAACACTGCATGTTTTGTCAAACCATGCAAGTGGCTGAACCAAATCGTGCATCTTGGACCCCATCTTAGAAAGATGGAGTCACACAGTTGGCACAAAGTTTGGGCAACCAAGCATCCAAACCATGCACATCTTAAAATTGAGGTATTTTACCATTTTCACCCTCAATCCTAAGGGTTTATCACCTTATTTTCATCCATATTCCTCTATATTCAAGGGGTCCAAAATAAGATCCCTCAAGCTCCCAAGGGTACTTCACCTTCAATTTTGTGTCATCTATAGTGTCGTTTGGTGTGAATCAATGATTTTGGTAAGTATATCACTTTTATTTCTTCTATTTTCAAGAATAACCATGATAAGGAGTTTTATATTCTTTTTAAGCTTATAAACCCTACTTTTTACATATAATCCTTAACTTTGGTGTTGGTGGTCATTTTTGTTTGAATCAAGGTATGATGTTAATGGTGTAATTTTATACGAGCTTGAGGTAGGTGGTCTAAAAGTTATTTGCCATAGTTTTGATGTATATTATTGTGTATATAGTTTTTTTATTGATTAATAATTCTACATAATTTATTATTCATCAAGGAATGATAAATTGGGTGACTAAATGTTTTTTGAAATCTCTCACAATTCCTGTTAGATCTATTAATGGTGAGTAGACTAGACCAAGGGCCACCCATGGGGTGTGAAACTCCCATGAGAATTGAAATTGAGTTTTTAAATGGTGAAATCAAATGTTTTGTGAGATTAAACCAATTTTAATTCTATTTATCATGTGGACATGATATTACATTGTGTTTGGATTAACATGGAAAGTTAAATGGTTCATGAGATAATTAAGGGTAAAAGTAATAAATGAAAAATGGGGAATGTCCAAGTTGTAAATTGTTTTTCAAAATTATTTTTAGTGGTTTTGGTTATGAATAAATATTAATGTTGACTCATACAGAATTAAGTTAAATGTATTTAAATAAGTATAAAATAAGAATGTTGATAAAAATGAAAAATTTCACCTTTATTAATGTATATTAAAATGGTAGAGTATTGTACATTGGAAATGATTATTGATAAAATGGTTAAGGGCATTGGAAATGGTGGTCCACTCCATGGTAAGGATTTTGGTCATAGTGGTTTACATCAAAGAATGGGTGTTGGTCATAGTAATCCACACCAAGGTAATGATGTTGGTCATGATGGTCTAGATCGAGGTATGGGTGTGGGTCATACTGTTCTACACTATGTATTGGATACTTGGAATGATTCATCTTGTATATTATTTTATTACCCATTTTATATATGTATTTGATGATCGAAATGGATAGAATAAGGGTTTATGAGGATGATATTTTTCAAGTCAATGGCAGTGTTGTTCTGCCTACTTACATATCGAAAGAGGTGATGTATGATTTTCAAGCCCTGATGTGGGCCGTGAAACCTGGTTTTAATAAAATGTATCACGACCTTTATAGGAATTATTGGTGGATAGGAATAAAAAATTATATTGTAGGTTTTGGGAAACATTTCTCCACCTATTAGAAGATGGCGGTCGGACATCAGTGGCCTACTAATATTTTACCGCAGCTACACATTCTAGAGTGGAAATGGGAGGATCATACCATGGATTTTGTGGTGGGACATCTAAGGGCACCTTAGAAGAATGCTGTAATATGGGTTATTTTGGATTATTCGACAAAGGTAGAAAATTTCTTGTCAATTAGAGATACTTTTACCCTTGACTAGTTGGGTGACTTGATATTTCAAATTTACATGTGGTGACATAGACTATAGTTTAATATCATGATCGATGATTTACCTCACACTTCTAGAAAGGTTCTTATAAGGAACTTGGTACCCAAGTGTTTTTGAGTATAACTTTTTACTCACAGACAAAAAAGTATTTTAAACATACTATCCAGGTATCAGAGGATATGCTAAGAGCATGCATCATGTATTTTGGTGAAACTTGGGAGAAGCACTTATCCCTATTTGTGTTCACTTATAAAATAATTTTTTATGTCACTATCCATATGTAACTATACATGAAATGATATGTTAGGCCATGTAAATCAGTCTTATGTTGGATAAAAGTATGGTTTTTAGAGTTGTTGGGGCCAAGACTCGTGTGGGAGACGCCAAAGAATCTTCAGTTGTCGCGAAAGTGTATGGATATGGAATAGAGTAGAAAAAAATCATATATTGAATGATTTTTTGACATATTTATTTTACATTGGGTTGCTATGTATTTGTTTGGGTGTCTCCAAGGTTGGGTCACCATCGAATTCAAAAGAGGTAATGCTTGCGCCCATGCATGTTGGGTCGTTTGAGATTGGGGAGAGGATTGGACTGGTGGTGTAATAATTAGATCTTAAATTTAGGTACAGACCTATGAATGATGTATTTCATGTTTCACAACTTTTTTAGTGTCATCCGGATTCTTTTCATGTGATTGATGTAGATGACGTTGTGCTTGAGGCTATTTCACCTTTTGAGGAGTATCTGGTTCGTATTGTGGATCACAGTGAGAAGATTTTTTGGTGAAAGATTGTGCTATTGGTTAGAGTGTCTTGTAATAATTGTAATATTTTGGAAGAATATTTTGTGGTTGGAAGTATATATATGAACCTAATTGTCCATAATTTTTACATTGGAAGTTAAGTGATGCTTGGGATAATATCTCAATGACGAGTTGTTATAAGGGAAGGAGGTTGTAAGAGTCTAACCTTTTTACGATGTATGTTTTATATAAATTTTTTTTACTCCCTTTATTTTGGTGAATTGATTTCTTACTAATAAGTTTAGGGTCTTGAGGGGTGTACCAGGGCTCAAGACATGAGAAATATGAAAAAGTTAATCCAGTGCATGGTGCATGATTAGGGTTAACTGTGTACCATGGACTAGGATACCGTATGGCCTAACCCCATTAGAAAGAGGCATGAACATTTTGGAATAATGGTATTTCAAACCACGTGGGTGGAACATCCCAAATGTGTATCCTAGACTCCCTCTTGGATAGACGGTGTCACACAGTTGGTATATAGTTTGGAAAACCATATAGCCAAATATTTCACCTCTTATTCATAATAAATTTTACTATTTATCCCTCTATCATTAAGGTTTATTACCCAATTCTCTTCCCCATTCCTCCTCCACCTGCTAGGGGTCCATAATAGGATATATGAAGCTCTCAAAGGGTGTTTTTCATTCAATATTTGGTCATTTTAAGCATTATTGGTTGTGAATCAAAGATTCAATTGATTTTTTCACTTCAATTTCATCTATTTACTAGAAGAAATATGGTGGAATGTTTTATCTTGTTTCAAATCACATTAACCATAATTTTTACAAAGAATCATTATCTTTGGCATTGGAAGTCATTTTAGTCTGAATCAAGGGCTATGGTTGGGGGAGTACTTGTCTAAGAGCTTGAGGTAGGTGGTCTATGAGTTATTTCCCATAGTATTGATATGTATTCATGTGTATTTAGTTTGTGTTTTTGTATTTCCATACTGAAAAATTGATTCTTCATCAAGTAATGATAAATTGGAAGTCTAAATGTTGCATTCATCCTTTCATAGATACTATAATATCCATTGGTGGTGATTAGAACAGACCAAGGACCACACATGGGGTGTTCCAATCCTCTGAATATTGAAATTGAGTTTTTTGATGGTGATATAAAAGGATTTATTAGATTAGAAAAAATGTAATTATATTTGGAATATAAAAATGATATAGGGGATTGGTTGGATTAACATGGAAAGTTAAATGGGCCATGTGATAATTATGGTGTAATGTGATAAATGGATAAAGTTGGCATGACTATTTTGTAAGATTTTTTTGAAATTATATTTTGTGGTTGTGGTTATGAATAAATGGTAAATAGGGAGAGTATAGAATTGAGATAAATAAATTTAAATAAATGGAAAATTGGAATGTTGATGAAAATGAAAAGGTTCACCCTTGTTTATGTTTATTAAAATAGTCATGTGTTGGTCCTGGAAAATGATTAATAATGAAATGGTTATGGGTGTAGGTCATGGCAGTCCACAACACACTTAGGATTTTGGTCATGACAATCAACGTCAAGGAATTGGTGTTGGTCATGGATGTCAACACCATGATAATGATGTTTGTTATGATAGTCTACATCAAGGTATGAGTATTGGTCATAGTTATCCGCACCATGTTTTGAATATTTGGTTTGATTCTCCTTGTATAGTATTTTGTGACCCCTTTTATATATGGATAGGGCAATCCATAAGTACTGAATTAGGTTTGATGATTTTTTTGGGTATTATATTAAACCATTAGGAAGATGTAATAAATTAAAAATTATTAAACAGTGAAACATGTTTTATTTATTATTGTAAATTCTTCATTTATACATTTGAATACACTATTATGAAATGGATATTTATTTAGACACCATTGGTGGTGGTACATTGAGTTGTACTCACACCTTACTTGGGACATCGTTGATACACAATTGGAATCGAGGGTTTCTAGTAAGGATAAGAGAAAGGACCCTATGATAGATGGATAAGTCAAGATTTCAGAATGGATCATGGATGAAGGAACCGAACTGAAGTCGAGACCCTTTTTAGGGATCATATCTAGTGTCTTATTTTGGGTTATCTTTTGAAACTTGACACTAGAAGGACATGACATGTTTACTCTGTGTGATCATGGGTATTTATGCAATATTGGGAATTTATTATGTGATGCATGATTATTGATTTTTTAAGGATTATTTATTATATTAATTTTTAATAATGTTTACTCACATAGAAATAGTATAGTCTCCCCACATATCTCATTATACCCTCACTGCTAGTTAGGAACATCTAGATTATGGAGATGCATTCCTAAGGTCATGTGGGATACTGGATTGGGGAACTGATATTAGTGGTTCCCTGGTTGGGATGTTATACATTTAATCCCAATAATTATTTAATACAATGGTATGTGAATCATTGTTAGTTCATAGTGTTATTTTTTATATTATTGTGGAAATAGCCTAATTCTTGGGTTTTAAGAATTTTCACGAATTTATAGAATATTTTGAAGAGATATATACTTAATTTCTGAATTTGGTATTTTTTAAAAAAATTGTTGTGAATGAGTTATGTACTCATTTAGAAATATTAATTTTGAAGAATAAAAAAAGAAATTTTACACTTATTGGAATAACATAAATGTAACCTTGAGATATCCTAAAAATCCTTTCCTTCTAGAAGTGTAGAATTTTAAAAGTAAATATACACATGTTTCCAAAATAATAGTCATTTTTCACTATACAAGGATAGTTTAAACCATTTTTTTGTTTGATTTAGGGACACATGAATATTTTATTATACTTGAGTTTAATTATCAATAGAAAACCCCCTTTTATTATCTTATCTCATTTTTATCGTTATATTTAATTGAATGTGATTGTTTTTAGTTGACATCTCATACTATTATTTCATAGGGGTGATAGTGTTATTTCTACATCGACTTCAACTTTCTCATATAAGATGAAATGATTCAGTTTTATTGTTGAATTATTGACTGATCATTGATATGAGTGTGAATCCCACATTGTGTTTTCATTTTATTTTTTGTCATTATACTTTCAACATCAATGTGGATTGATGGTACCATGAAATGACTTATAATTTATTGTGAGTGAGTTAATTATTCTGAGCATGTTTAATGGAATGGATATCCTATGAAAGTTTCATTTTATAGTAATGTTTGTGTATGTATGGAATATACATTTTGTAATATTTGTTTAATATAAAAATAATAATGATTTAAGAAGTCTAGAAGTTGAGTGATGAGTATTTGGATTAAGAGATATATAATACTAGCTATGGAATTTAAAATAACTAAAAATTATGTAAATTATAAAGGCTAGAAAGTTATGTTGTATAATACTAGCAAGGAATTCCAATAAACAAAAATATGGTAATTATAAAGGATAGAAAGTGAGGATGCATAATACTAGGAAAATAATTTCAAAAAAAAAATACACAAATTATAAAGGCTATAAAGTCTCTCCAGAAACCATATTACCACATGGTCGATTACAATACTAAAAATAGTAATACTATAGATTTCCAAAATTGGTCTCTAGTGTATTTTAAAGGCCACTATCCGACCACTTTTGGTGGTAGAGGTTGGCCCGTCAGTAAAGGGAAACAGCGATTGACTACAAAGTTCTCTATAGTTAGTCCTCAGATGACCACATTGATGGTCACATGGAAGAACATTAGAAACTTCCAAAAGTGATCACAACACCTAAATATATAGCAACTATCATAAGCGGTCACTAATGATCTATGAAAATAAAAGTATTAGTGATCCTCTATGACAGTCTATATCTTGAAATATGTTTGTAAAAAATATATAGTTTTATAGAAGGAAAATAAAAAAACAAAATTCAACCAGAAATGAAAAAAAGTAAATAATATATAGACATGCATAAAAAACTGTCAACCCAAAAATCTACAGATCCTTCCAATCCTCTGTCTCAATCAACCTATTGATAAGATAAAAAAACAATTAAACACATAAACCATAAATTAATATATTTAATATTAATAAAATTTATTCAATTAATATATATATATATATATATATTTAATAATAAAAATAGATTTTACAGTGTTACGTACAAAAATAATCATAAATACAGAAATGATTCAAATCTAATCTGAAATGTCTATTTACATTATTTTTCAATTTTGTGATGACTCTTAAAAGTTGAAAACCATGTTTACCATATACCGATAAATATGAGCATCAAATAAATGGGCAGTTGTTTCTAATAGATCACTAATGATTTGAGTAATGTTCTCCTAGCATGGTACATCAACCCAAATTCATTTACTCATTTTCAACCCCATGGTCGGAAATATGTCATCATAATAACACTAAACAATATTACCCATTGTTTTCCATTATACTAGGTGAAAAGAGAATCAGATGGATGTGGTGTTGATTTATATATATAAATAAAATGTTTCAATAACTATTATAGCATAATTTCATATCAATCCAAGTGTGTTTTCTTAGTTTTGATCCTTTTACATGTTTTTCACTTAACACCAAACTAAGGGGAAAAAGTCACATTTGATTATACTAATCAATTTTGGTATCTAATCCACATGTTAATGATTCCTATTGATTTTAAATTACATAATGATCATTTTACTATGATTTAATATCTTTTGGATCTCTTATCGTTGGATTTTACCCTTACACACATGATTTTCCCATTATTACAAATTGTTAATAAATGTGAAAATAAAATTTTAATTGTACCAACCAATCCATGTAACAGATTGATGTGATGATTTGTCAAAAATATCACATATGGTTCAAAGAATAATCTATTAACTTTTCATTTCACCTAGAATTTATTTTCCTCTTTTTGACCTCCAAACTGGAAATATGTCATTTTAATAACACTAGTCAATGTTATCCATCATTTACCATCATATCGGGTGACACAAGCATCCGATGGTTGCAGCTTTGATTCCTAAAAATAAAAAATGGCCTAGTGATAATTCTACCATGTTTTTTAGTCAATCAAAGTGTGTTTTATTAGTATTGGACCATTTTAAATGATTTTTCAATTAACTATAACTTTGTAGGACAAATTTGCATTTCGATCGTACTAAGAAATTCTGGTATCCAATCCATGTTTTGGATCATTCAACTAATTTTAAATGAATTAATGATATTTTTTTATTATTTAATTTCAATCAAAGCTTGTTTTTATAGTTTTAACCCCTACACACATGTTTTTCCCATTATAAAAAAATGATAATAAATGTGAAATTGGTAGTTAAATTGCTCAAACCAATAAAAATATCAAATTGGTGTGAGGTTGATTCCAATAGATCAAATATTATTTGTCGAATGTTATCTTATCTTTTAACAAAAATCATAAGTTTTTTCTCCTTTTTAACCCCATGATGGGAGATATGTCGTTATAATAAAAACAAACAATGTTATCCATCATTTTCTATCATAATTATTGACACAATCATTCGATGGATGCATAGTTGATTCCAGCATATCAAAAAAACTTAGTGATAAGTATACAAGGATTTCATGTCAATATAGGTTTCTTTTCTTAGTATTGTCCACTTTTACATTATTTTTCACATAACTACAAATTTGAGGGACAAACAAAACCATCAATCATATCGAAAAATTCAGGTATCTTATCCACGCGTCAATGATTAATATGAATTTTAAATGGCTAGAAGATAAATTTACTAAGATTTCATGTCAAAAAAACCTCTTTTGGTCAATTTATACCCCTACACACACTATTTTCCCATTATTACATAAATAGTAGTAAATAAGAAAATGAACTTTTAAATGTACTAAATAATATAGGGATAAGATTGAAATGTTATCGATTCCAATAGATCACATATGATTCAAGAAAATATTTCCCATATTTTTAGGTAAATAAAAAATCATTTTCTCATTTTCGACCTCCCTAAAGGGAGATATGTCATTTAAATGACACAAGACAACGTTATCCATTATTTTCCAACATAAAAAGAAAAAAGAATATATGATGGATTAAAAAATTGATTCATATAGATACAAAATCTATTTTTGATCATTTAAACATGATTTCATTTCAATCGAAGCGATTTTTCTCGTTATTAGACCCATTCATGTAATTTTTCACTTAACTCCATCATCGAGGGACAAACACCACTTTCGATCATATAGAGAAATTCAAGTATCCGATTTATATTATAATTATTCATATATATTTTAATTTAATTTAAGATCATTTACCTATGATTTCATGTCAATCAGAGCTCATTTGGTTGTTATTTACTTCTACACACATGAATTTACCATTATTACTAAAAATTATAATAAATGTAAAAATTAACTTTTAATTATACCAGCCAATGAAAGACATTATATTGATGCACAATTGATTCGAATAAATTAAATATGAATTGAGAAATTTTATCCTAGATTTTCACGTTATTCAAAAACCATTTTCTTATTTTCGAACCCTTGATGGGAGATATGTTATTTTAATAACACTAGACAGCATCATTCGCCATTTTCTATCATACTGAGTGACATGATATTTTGATGTATGAAGTGTTAATACTTATAGATAAAAAATATGTTGGTGATCATTATTACATGATTTTGTGTTTATAAATGTGTGTTTTTTTGGTATTGGTCTCTTTTATATGATTGTTCTCTTAACTCCAGACTCAAAGGACAAACACCACATTCAAACGTACTGAGCAATTCAGGTATCTTATCAATGTGCCAATTCTTCCCATATAGTTTAATGTATTAAATTTCATTTTCCAAAGTAATCATATCATTCATATCTATGGAGGATGAGGATGGAGAGTGTGGTGCATAGATGAGTTGTGTTTTCCAAAGAAGAAGATAATCCGGAAGCATTTAGGTGGCTTTGTCAAAATTCATAGAGATAGTAATTGAGGACTGATACCTTCTAAATTTGGAAATAAGTATCAATGAGTTAATTGTGCTTCTAATTTAACTCCTCCAATGAGAAGAAATAAACCAATTTTCATTCAACCAATTTTATACTCTTAGAAGTTATAGAAATTACTGATTTGGAAATGGAAATTAGTCCTCTATAAAATAATCATGATTATAATTTGGATACTACTATTTTTTGTAACAGTTTTACATAACTAATAAGATTAAATACTTTAACTATTTCAAATAGTGAATTCACAATGATACTTTTAGAACATAATTTCTAAAAAAACTTTATAGGAACACTTATTTTTTTAATTAACTAAAAATCCTATTATAATTTAAAATCCAATCACTTACTTTAAATTTTTTCCAGAGATATTATAAAAAACAGATGATTTCATGGATCATATTAATATAGGTTGTATAAACCAGTTTAATAGACCATAACATTAGAAACAACATAGTTATGATTCTTATTATGATTAATGTGGATGGTAATGGTATACTACTAAATATACCATGCATAGAAGAGGTTTAAACAGATGACTTATCTCCCAATACTTATTTTATACTAGTCAAGATAGATTTTCCATCTTTTTTCATTAATAATGATATTTGGTGCACAATAATTTATTGAAGATAATATAAATTTTTTTTCAGAATTAGTGTCCTTCTAGCATGAATCAATTTATATTTTTGGTTATTTTTCAAAAAGTTGAGCATTTTGGTAATTTGTATATGTTTAGTTATATTTTTATATCTATTTTAGTTTATGAAATTTTAATAAGTATTTTTTCTAATATACCTGTTCTAGTTATTAAAAATGTATTCTTAGCTAAAACGTTTACATGATGGAGGTTATATGAATTTTTTCCCTCTAAAAAATCATGTAAGGCATATTTACCACAAATATAGAGAAATTTAGATGGGTTATTTAGTATCGTGATATCTTATTTAGGTAATACCATTAGTCAGGTGATCGTAAGTTCCTTTAAAATTATAAATCTTCTATTTATTGTGGATCTGAGTTCAAAGTGTCATAGATGTTCTCTAACTGCTAACATTTTGGATGCCCTACGTGTGATTCATGATTTAAATTTAAAGATACAAAATCACTTAATGATTATTTTACTATGTTTTTTGATCATTATATATGTATTTAGTTGGTTTTTAATCCCTACTTGGTCAAATTTTATTTTAATGAAAATTTAAATTTCATTTGCGACTTTACTAAAAATAAAAAAAATGAGAAAATAATGTTGAATAAAAAACTAAAATGAGAAAACAAAACACACGTCCTGAATATAATCCATCAGGAATGAACATGGTACCTACATATGTCATGTGTGGCAGGGGCCTAAAAAAATAAAAATTAAGAAGAAAATAATAATAAATTTAATAAAAGAAAAATAATTAAATTAAATTTAAACCTTCATTTTAGGATCTCCTGCACCATCATCTCACTAAATATATTCCCAAAATGCTTAGACCTCAGCTAACATCTACACATTAACCTCCTCGGAAGCATGCATATGTGCCTCTCAATTTTTCACATGTTTTTCCATCCCAAAAAAATAGAAGCCACAACCTCAATACATGACACTACATAATGAGGAAGATATGTTCCATATGTTAAGAAAAATCCATATTTATTACGTCCAATAATGTGATGAAATAACTCATCCCTTCACATGGAAATTTTCAGTGGTCCCTTGAAATAGAGCTAACTCAACCTCAAATTGATCGTATTTAATATATAAATATAAATATATATATATATATGTATATAATGATGTGTATAAGTATTTATAATTAGTACAAGAACTTACTATAATAAATGAAACCTCTAGATCATTTCGTTCATGATTAATCATTGACACAAACATTTTATAAATTGGTAAAAATTACTACCATAATAGTATACCAACAAGATATAAATATATAACCCAAAGAATATTATTTAAAATTTTTTAAAAGTGATAAATAAATACATCAGGTCAATTCTGGGACACATGATGTGTCCCAATCCTATGAGGTGGTACCTATAATGCATGATTCCCACAATGACATGATTCCACATCCTACTTCAAATTAATTCGAATCTCAAATATGTAAAATGCTACCCATTATTTGAAATATAAAAAAAATAGAATCCCCATTTATACCTAAATGAAAAAATATACAACTAACTCATGCAATTGAGATGTGAGAATGCCTCTTGAGACTCTGTCTTGAATGTATGGGGCACCAACATTTGGTACCTAGTGGTACCACATGACTCTACCTTTATAATATTTCTACATTTTACGAAATTTTTCCATACACACTGGTTGAAACTAATTGGGGTACACTCTCATATTATTCTATTTATGAAAAAAAAATTCAAAAAAATTATTATTTTTAAACATAGCTTGGAAACTAAAATGATCCCCTTACCTAAACTTCCCTCAATATTAAATATAATGTATCATGGGGGAATAAAGCCCAGTTACATGTAGTTTATGAAGGTTTGTCTAGTCCATTTATGATATGACCCAAATGAAGAATAAATGAAAGGGAAACTGATCCCACAATATGGTATGTATCATCAAATGATAGATCAAGGGTCATGTCAGGATTCCATGATGAAATACCATGATCAAGGCCTCTCCTATGATATAAAGAAGTGGTGGAGTCTGATCCTATTGAAAATAGTTTCACAATTAATTAGACAGATGTGTGTGTGTGGTTAATGATTAATCAAAAAATTAAAGACACATTTATAGTCATACAAACATCGTCCCATAGGCGCATATGGTTCTGTATAATGATGTGGATTTGGTTCCCATTCCCCTAAAATTTTTGCAGTCATATAAATCATTAGTAAAGAAAGGATTCCTTATTTATTACAATTCCATATAAGGTGAACTAAAAATTAATCATGTAAATTTTATTTATGGCACACAAATTTTTTAAAATATAAAGAGTTGGTTGGAGAAAAATAGATGTTAGAGATAAGATATGATATTTCATTTTTTCATAACCACAAAATCCCATATAAAGGATAAATATCCAATTACCATTCATTTAATTCATCAATAATGAGAAATTCATATATGTTGAGTTTATAAACCCCAGGAAATAAATGGTGTTGAATGTTTCTTTCCACTACCAATAATTAAGTACCATCACTATAATATACTAGACAAGAGGTATTTACATGAATCAAAACAAAGTAAAATTTCATATATAATAAATATAGGCATATAGCTTATATAGGCAGAAAGTTATAAAAAAATATATAACGGAAATTCCAAGGGGACCACTCAATTTGAACTAGATACAATAATTTAATCTGAATTACATGGTGGTAGCATGATAATTAAATGAATATTTATATATATATTTTATGCCAATTATGGTAAGGTTATTATAAGGGAAAAATTAGATAGAATGTGAAGAGAGGGAGAAATAAAATGTAGAAGTTGACTCACAATTGTTCTCTATTAAAAATTTGTATCTAAAGAACCTCATAGAAAAATATAGAACTATAAGGGGACTGTGTCTCATAAAATTGATCATTTGAATGTAGAAAATTATCATGGATCTATACAGGAAGGTTCATAAATCTAAAATAGATACTTTAGGTCTGAATTCCATTAACTGAGGGGTGGTTTAATCTATAAAACAAATTTTAATGCATTTCTCATTCATACCATTCATTTCTATCCACTATCAATTCATTACATTCCATCGATCCATCCATTTTGAGTTGTATTTGTAGACTACAGACGGATAAGGGGTTTATCTGCATGATAAAGAATAAATTTTTACTCTATATTTATTCTTCTTTTTAATATTCTAGACTAGAAATCTTATGGTGGGTAAAAGTGATTTAATTCACTAATTAATTCATTTTAATTAAAATCAAGAAATATGTGATTTAAGATC
Source organism: Viscum album (assembly GCA_963277665.1). Classification (NCBI taxonomy): domain Eukaryota; kingdom Viridiplantae; phylum Streptophyta; class Magnoliopsida; order Santalales; family Viscaceae; genus Viscum; species Viscum album. The sequence continues at coordinate 1,661,273,891 of OY728143.1, read as the reverse complement.
TTTCTCTTAAAAATATAATTGATTGATTACTAGTTAATATATTTTAAGGTGGGGGTGATGGATAGAGATTAAAATACTGAATATTGGAAAATATTTATGATCAATATATTTTTTGAATTGAATTTCAGGGAATATAATGTTTATTAATTGATTTTTGGAAAAAATAAAAATATTTGACCGTTTAAAATAGTCACATTTATTAAAAAAAGTGGTTCAAAATGATACGGGAAAAAATAAATTAAATATTTGGGTATACTCAATGATAAAGTAGCATTATAATTTTTTACAATGAGGAGGATAATAAAAATTAAATTAAATGTTAAAAAAGAAACACATTACAGACTAAAAAATAAGAAAAATACAAACTAATAGTGAATATGATCACATCCCTCACACCTGATTTGTATTGTTTCTTTATTTCTCTTCCATAGAATATGCCATATTAAATTTGAAACAGTGAACAATAAATATATATATATATAATGAAAAGATATAACCTATCTATTTTATATTAATATGGATAGTATCAACATGAAATATTTTATTAGGTTAAATAACTATCCATTTTACTTGAAAAATAAGAATTAAAAAGATTATTATTATCCTAAAAACAATGGATAATAATAATAAAAATGTTAAAGAGAACACGGGTTTAACTCCCCATTATGAGTAGTGTTTTTATATACCCTCATAACATTGATAGTATTATAAATTCAGTCCCATTTTTAGAGTGGTTGTGGATTTTAAATTATATACCATTATATATTATCTTCTATAATTTTCAACTAGGTTGATTTCATCCTCAACTAAACTACATCAAACATGTTCTCTTCTCACTACTACAGAAGATAATTTTAACAGTTCAAGAAAACAAATTTGTCAACATAATAAAAAAACGAATGAATCTCTTATTATAAGGTGTATTCATATATTATAGGGTCTCATGACCTTATTATTATGTCCTTCGATATCCTAATATTGAAAATTAATAAATTCATGATGATGATAAAAAAATTATTAGATATTTATTTGATATGAATCTTATGGTTAGATACTTACAGGATTAACCTAATTATCTATTATGAAATCAAAAATCAATTTATTCCCTTATATTAAGTCATTTTCACACTCACAAGATTAATAAAAAATACAAAAAAACATTTACATTATTATGATGATTCCTAGAAACATCACCATTCATTCTTAGTTTTCATTTTTTTATAAGTATATCAATGATCTAGTCCATATTCTATCCTCATGGAGATGGTCTTGTCCTTACCAGTTATTATCCTACTAATACCTTATACACTTTTAGGTGTTTTTTAGTTTATAATTATATAAATATATAAACAAAATTTTGTTTCTATATGTATGGATGGGATGGGTTAAAAAATATTTACAATGCATTATTTTAATGAAATAAGGGAATAAAGTAATCTTAAATCAATCAATAATTTTTTTATTTCAAATTCAATGCCAATAAATATATCAAAGTGTATTATAAAATGGTATTCATGTCCAACAAACATCCATTTTCCCTATATATTAACAAAATGAAAAGAATTTGGATCATTTTTAAAAAAATTCAACATAATTTATCATGGGATAATGAAATAACATAAGTCATTATTCAAAAAAATCAAACCCACATCTAGTGTACTGAAGTACTATTTTATTGAATAGATAAATAGGTTGACCAATTCTATAAAAATACCCATTCTCATATCCCTTACTTTTAAATCCAATTAGAGAAGACAAATAGATAAAATAGTGTGATGGATAAAGGAAGAATGATAATTAGTGATAAATTTATTCAAATGTTGTGTGTTATGGAAATTATTATACGTAATAGTAGTGATATAATGGAATAATGACCAAAGAATTTAAATAGTGATTTAATGAATGGGAAAGAATGTATACTATAATTTAGAAAATGACATAACATTATATGGGAAGATTAGTTAAGTAATAGAAATGTTTATTAGGTAAAGGAAAACAAGAAATTAATCTAGAAACATTTATTGATTATGGGATAGAAATATATTGACATAAGATACCAATTAAAAGGGTAGAAATGAAAATAAACTAATGGTATAATATAATTCTTATATAAAAATCTATATTCCATATGTGAAATTGGAAATATAATTATTAAATAGGGGAAGAGATAAAAGAGGAATGTTTTTTTGAAGAGGTAAGAAAGGAATTGAAAATAGAAGATAACCTCAATATTAAAATCATAATCCAAGAAAAAATTTGTTTATAAGATAAATAACCTAACATAGACTTGTTATCAAAAAAAATATTAATGTTTAAATGATAAAAATTATATAATAAAAAAATAAATATGGAGGGATTACATGTAGTATGTTTTTTATATGAAAAAATTAATTGATAAAACCTTGTCTGTCACAATCTAAGAGAAAATATCACATGGAAATAATTGAGTCTCTTGTACTTAGATGATTAAGACTAAAATTAGTTTAATATAATTTAAATTAATCAAAATTTATCTTTGATTAACAGGATCACTAAACTCACCATATAGTTACTTGGGTGTTGTTCATTACTAGCAATTTAATGATTCATTAAAAAAACCAATTAGGTAAATTCATTTTAATGGGAGTAAATGGATCATTTTAGAATAAAATATTATGTTTATTGAGAAATAATGACCAAGTGTGTGTGTGAAATATTAAATCGATGAATAATTGTTAAGATAAATATAAGAGCTAGTTATCATGCATAACTTACATGCCATGGTTACCATAATTAACCTTATGGGATATTTTATCATTAAAATGGATTATTTTGAGATTTTAATATACTCATTACATGAATAAATTTTATTCATAATATATTTATTAAATATGTATATATATTCATGTGGAAAGTGTTCCTTATTATCAAAGAAAATGTTAAGGATGGGGAATACTAAGCTTTTATGTATAATAAGAAAATTAATGTATCTGATTTTTTGTGTAGTGATAAATCATTAATTAGGGGAAATTGGATAGTATGGTGATAGTATTTAATGAGAATAAATTGAAAATATATGTTTATATTAAAATTTAGATTCAAATAATTCATTCCCATTAACATTTGAGGACCAGAGCCTCATACATTAGATGAAATGACTGCTTAGTGAAACTTTTTATTTCATGAAATTAAATGATGCAAAGTAGTCTATAAATTGTGAGGGTGGGGGGAGGTAATGGTTAACATATTGTTGTTATCTTTTTATTATCATAGTTTACATTTATTTTATAATTTTATGTGTTTTATTGTTTAAATATTTTAAGAATAATTGTTTTTAAATTATTTTGAAAACAATTCCTTTAAATTATTTTACTCTAATCTCTATCATTTTTAAGGAATATAAATATCAATTACAGAGACAATAAACACAAAATAACAAACAGATAAACATATCATAAAATTTTAAAAAAAAATCTAAAAAAGGTTTTAAACAAAATATCAAGAAAACAATCATACCATTAATTAAACATGAAAATCAACCATTTCTCCTTCATCAGTCTCTCTAACACAATAAATATATTCTTCATGTGGAACTAATATATGTTGATCAAGATGTTTTTCCAAAAAAGAAATAGGCTTGGGTTCATCTCATTCAATTTAAAACACTCTTCACCTTGAAATATTAATATAAAGTATCCAATTTAGAATGGATATCATGGTAACTAAGAAAACATTCTCTTCTTGTGATACTGAAATGAAAGGTTCATTTCTAACCCATTTATATATATAATACATACTATTAAAGTCCACCAATGTAAACTGATATTCATTGAATTTACATCCATATAATATATAAAATAAATTATAGTTTAATAGTATATATTTCAGCATGTCCACATATAAAACTTAAAATATTACATTCAATTGACCGTAGTATTAACCAAAATCTATAGATAGACAACCAATTCAACTATTTCATGTCACTTTTTTTGATTAAAATATTTAATGAGAAACAAAAATCTATTATCATATAAAGATTTATAATCATGATCCATTATAAATGTAACCTCTTCTATTTGGTTTAATTTTTTAGTTGGTGTAGTGTCACTTAACTCTTGATAGTTATCAACCTATATATTTCAGATAATTATATAAAAATTTATGATTGATAAAATTAGTACTTATAATTACCCATAATTTACATACATTGAAGTTACATTAAAATTAATGAATATTCATTACAAAATATAACAAATCCACGAGAGGAGCATATAAGTATAGTGTCTTTAGAAATTGGAAAACATAAACAACTAGTTTATAAGACATATTCAATTTATACTAGTTATTTCATCATATATAGACCCCTTTTTGATATATAATACTTAATAACCTATTTCATCTCCTGGGGAAAATAAAAACGTGAAAGGGTGAGCTCATATGCTCAATAAGGATAAATAAGGGCTATATCGATCATATTATAATAATAATACATCAGAACATTACATTTGAACATCTTGTCATACATATGACAGATCGTGATATCATGACATGGAATAAATCATAAAATTTCCTCAGAATAAATGAAAATAATCCCAAAATTCTTAACATAAGACAATAAATTTTGTGGAATACTCATAATAATAGAAAATAATTTCATACAAGTTAATTCTCATTTCCGAGACCATCATAGAAGAAAAAGTCCATTGTTGAACCGAGTTCACTCCTCATTCAAACCATGTACTACTAAAACGATATCATTTCCCATAAAATCCATGTCTATATCATGAGATAAAAATATTTAACTAATGAATTTTAGGGAGATATATATCCCACCCATCTCATAATGAAATCATTCTTACATATTCCACAAAACATAAATCATTCATTATAGCATAACCCCATGAATAAAATGGATTTCATAAAAATTATTCCATCATAAGATAATCCATGTAAAACAAATGGATTTCATGGATCAAATTCCATAATAAATACAATAAAATAATAAGAATATTAGGGATATTATACTTGATACATATCCTTATCATATAATTTCATCTTAGTTGGGAAATAATAATGGGAAAACACTTAAAATTAATTCTTGAGGAAAATATCTATTCTTGTTCAAAACATTTTTTTTCTTAAAATGTCAAACCATTTTAAAAGAAAATAATTTATTTTAACATAAAACAAAAAAAATTCAAGGTAATATTCATGGAAATAAAGTGTTATGAAAATGTAAAAATCTTCTCATATAGTATATGTTAAAAGAAAACATTGTTCTCGCACTGTTGTCAAAAAGTCAAAAATTACCTTATAACAAAAATAACAACATATTCCTTTCATTCATTTTAATAAAAATTCACCAATGGGTAAAATTATATTTAATTTTTATAGAATAATATAAATAATATTTTTAATATATATTTACAAAGTATGGGCTTGGATGATAAATATACCCCCGAAAATACTTACGTATAAACAATCTTGGATAATAATGAGATTTTGAAATTATCCCTTAACTTAGGTATGATTTTCTTTATATGACTCTGAACCTCCTTTATATTGGTTTAAATAATGTCGCTAAATTATTTCAGAATGATACTAGTTTTTATTATATCATATATGATTAGATTATCATCCTTATATTAGTAACATTATTATGCATCCATCAGGTGTTAACTTTTTTATTTTCTTATGCATGTTTTGTCAGATAAGTTCTTGTTACTATTTTTAGGTTGTAGTTATATAATTTTAGGAATTATATTAGTATTATATATATAATATTTATTCATTCCATTCATTTATATAATCATTATTTAATGAATATCATGTAGAATGAATCACATCGCATCGTGGAGATGGTATGTCGTACGTACGTACGAGAAACAATATCATTTGCATAATTACTAAATGGTATTGAATTCAATGATTTATAATATTTTATAATCAATATAATTTTATATGTATTATATTTATTCATTATTTTCATCATTATACTGACCTGAGTAAGATGGTGGTGAAAAATAGGTAACACCACGATGTGGAGACGGTAAGTCGTGCGTACGCACGCGTGGTGATTTAATTTTTTGTAGGATGGATTGAAGATGAAACATGGTTGTTTCATAATAATAATAAAATATTTGTAAACAATTTATGATAGAATTATTAATTTATAATGAAACAATTCCTGAAGAGGAAGTATAAGAAGAAAGATGTTTGAATGAATTGGTATAGGATATTACCTCTTCTTTGACGTGCTCCCTCTGAATATCTTATTAATGCACTGGAGTTAGTCTTTGAAGAAGAAAAAACCTATAGTATGTAACTAGGTATTTTTGGAAGATAAATGGATAGGGGATGACCGAGATTTAAGCCTCAATGTGATGTGAATAGGTGAGGGAAGTGGTTCCCCTTTATAAATGCGGTGATGGGAACTTTTGGGATCTCCAAAAATATTAATTTATAACGAAATAAAACTCCATAAACCCCCAAAAATTTAACCATTTTGAATATGAGATGAAATAGGTTTATAATATCATCATCCAATAAATTTTTGACAATTGTTTCTCTCAATTTAGACCTTATATATTTAATTAACACTTATTTATCCTATTTATTCTTTAAGTAAGGTAACAACTATTTCAATATTAAAAGGATGAAATATTCACTTATTTTTGTTAATTAGATGATAAATAAATAAATTATAATATTTTATATTATATAATAATTATTCTACATATATTTTTTTAAATTTTTATGATTTTTAAATAATTTAATAAAAAATTATTTAGATAAAGAATAAATCGTGTCACTTTTGACCCTATTCAATTTATTGATAACAAGATAACTTTGAAATAACCGTTTTATTATATTAACAATATGTAGAGGACATATATAAAATCAATTTTACATAATAATTATACTCAATTATATTTATTTTAATATTTTTAATAACATTTATTTGATATTTCCATTTATAAGATTACCACAACAATAGTTTTATGTAATTATTTAATATAATTATCTGTTGAATAAAAAATAAAAAATAAAAAAAAGATAATGAAGATAAATCCAATATATTTTATAATAATACATTTATTCGAATATATCTTCTTGAAAATCCATCATTAAAAAGGTTATACTTTTTAAAACATGAATGTGAAAAGTTTATTATCACTTTAAATAAAACAATATAAGTGTCATAATCTCTTCTATAAGGATACAAATTGCCAATAACTAATCCCTTGAATGAATATGGTCTATATATACTCTACCAATAATATTTGGTCATGTTTTTGGTTCATTTAGTAGTTATTATAATTTTAATAATAAATATTCTATTGATTTCTCATCAATTAAATAATTTCTCCATCATTAAATTATATGTATTTAAAGTAATTATTTATTTTCGAAAAATTTCAAATAAATTACCATGATAGAAAAATATATTTTATATTTAAAATGATTTTTATAATAAAATTTATCTTATGTATAACCTTACATTAAAAATTATTTAGTGATTAAAATTTGATTTAGACATATTTAACATTTCATTAAATAAAATAAATTAAATGTCCTAATATTATCTAAGTGGATTCCAATGGATACCATTAATACCCAAGGATTATTTACGTAAGAAAAACTCATCCAATGATATTTATAAAAGTGTTAGGGTAAGTTTATAATATTTTTTTATTATTAATTACAAGATTTACCCATTTACTATATTAAAAGAATTACCAATTTTACTATTCATAATGCCAAAAAATAAAAGAAATATATTTATATAACTTGGAAGTAATGATTCCAAATATGGAATAAATTCTTAAAAATTAAAAACAAAAAATTTTCAGTAATTAATTTAAAATTAATCATGTTTTCGGGTAGAGGGAATAAGTTTTAAAAGTTAAAACATTACAAAATATTGAAATGTATTTACATCAGAATTCAACGTAAAATTAATGCCACTGAACTAAATTAAAATAAATGATAAAAATATATTGTATTTATACCTTAAAATTAATCAATAATATAATTTATCCATATAAATTATTTTGATGTAAAAACTTGTTTTTAAATAGAATTTAGTGTATTTCTACGATTCATCAAAACATGAAAGTTATAAAAAAAATAAAAAATTTATTCAAATTAAATTTTCATATCCCTCTTACAAAGAATAATTTAACGTTTTCATATAAAAATTATTAATTTGTCAAAATTTTTCTATAAAAAGGATTCACCATTAAAAGGTGGTAAAAAATAACATTTTGAAAAATATAGGTTTTTATACATAAAATAGGTTTTATTCATACACAATGACAAAAATATCTATTGGATGAATATAGAAAATATTTTATTAAGTATATAAAATATTTATTTCATTAATTTTATTTCATTAATAGTAAATCTCTCAGTTTATTAACATAAAAATATAAATAAAAATTTGATTTAGATTTTTCATAAATAATTGGAATCCAATGAATTGACCCTAAATTTTCATTAGTTAGATATATTTATTCCCTCTAACCTAACTTCTAGAATAGAAATATAATTTTATATTAAGGGTGTCTCATGGTTCATTTAAACTCACGATTGTGTGAAATGCTAGCTATTGAATAATTAATATTATTTAAAGAAAATATTTCATAAAAACATATGGGTATTAAATTAAACACCCCTTAAATTGAATTTATCCCTTTAAATTCATCATTTAGAAACAAACAAATTATGATACGTTTTCCTCATCACACACACAAGTTCCCACATAGCTTTCTAAAATTGGTGGTTCTTCCATAATACGTTAACAAAGTGAGTGGTCTTGTTATATAGGAATTTTCCACTATGATCTAGAATCTATATTAGTTGTTATACATATGAAAGATATTAATTTAGTGGTAGATCTTCTGAGATTAATACATGTTAAGTATTAGGTATGTACTTTCTCAATATAGATACATGAAACACATCATGAACTTGAGAGAGATTCGGTGGAAGAACCAATCAATAAGCTACCTTCCCAACACGATCTAGAATTTCAAAATGACCGATATACCTAGGGATATACTTGACCTTCATTAAAAATATAACTTCTATCTTACATGGACATATTTTTAGAAATGTGTTGTCACCTAATTTATCCTCATGGTTTTTTCTTTTGTTTTCAGCATAACTTTTTTGATGAATCAAGGCTTCTCTTATGTTTTGTTGAATAGATATGACCTTTTCTATCATTTAATCAATTAGATTTGGTCATAATATCTTTATTTCTACAACTTCATCCCAATAAGTTTGAGTTATGTACCTTTTTATATAGAGGGCTTCCTAAAGAGATATCTGAATAATGGAATGGAATCTATTTTTGTAAGAAAATTCCACCAAAGGTAGGTGTCGATCTCATCCAACTTTTAAATACATTGAGAAAGATCTCAATATGTATTCTAGAGTTTGAATTATCATATTAAACTGACCATCCGTTTGATGATGATAATTTTTGATGAAACTTAACTCTATATCCAAATTGTTCTAAAGACTTCACTAGAACCTCAAGGTAATCCTCAGACCTAATCAGATATAATGGAAAGTGCTAATCCATGATATCTTACCACTTCATTTACATATATACTGGAAATATGATCAAGAGATAAGTACTCTAAAATAGTAAAAAAAGTTTTCCAAATTTATAAGGCAATCAACTATAATCTATATAGAATTACAACCTTTATATGTTTTAGGATATCTGATGAGATATTCCATAGTGGTGTTTTCCCATTTCCATTTCGGTATGGGTAATGGTTGTAACATCCCATTAGAATTATATATCTCATCCTTAACTTTCTAAAAAACCAAGCAGTGAGGTACATATTCTGTAACATATATTTTCATTCAATCCAACCAAAAATACTCTTTCACGTCCCTATACATCTTTTTGCTTCTAGGATGAACAAAGAATGAATACATATGAGCCTCATCCAATAGCTCATTTAATTTGTTTCTGAGAGGAATACAAACCCGGATCTTGAACCTTATTATTCCATCATAATCAATATTGAATTAAGGAACATTTCTCACCTTCTTTTGTATCTCTACATCTTCCTTCTAGACCTCTTGAATCTTCACTTTTATAGGCTGTTGAACATTTAAGTGATAAAGATAATGTTCTTACCTTCCATTAAAATTTCATGATCCATCCATTGAAAATCCATAAATACTACATATTTTTTGAACCTCATCATGGATAGGCTAGCATGGTCCTTTAGAATCAAATCATTTGTCACCTTGTTCACTTTCCTAGGGTGGCACTTATTGAGCAACCACAATCATTAATCAACCCCAACCATCTTCTTTGGAACATATTCAACTCCCTTTGTGAGAAAATATACTTTAAAATTTTATGATTAGTATAAATATCACCCCATTCACCATAGATATAATTCCTCTATATCATTAATGAAAATATGATCAAAACTTACTCCAAATCATGTGTTGGGTAATTATTATCATGTATTTTCAATTTTAACAAGGAATATGCTATCAAAACATCATTTTTCATGAGAACACATCCCAAAACCTTCTTGGATTCATCAATATAGATTAAAAACATTTTTCCACTATAAGGTAGTGTGATCATAGTTTCACTGGATAAACTTATTTATATCTCTTTGAAATTATCTTCACATTCCTCTACCCACATGAACATAACTCATTTCTGAGTCAACATTGTGAGTGTTTTAGATAGTCATGAAATTACAAAAAACCAAACATATCTAGCCAAACCAAGAAATACTTGGATCTCAGTTACCATTGTTGGTCTCATATAACTTTCAATAACATTAATTTTTTCTAGATCCACAGATATCCCCTCTCTTGAGATTATGTGACCCAAAAATGAAACTTCTTGAAGCCAAAAATCAAACTTGGAAATTTTTTCAACTATTTCCTACATTCTTAGGGTATTCAATACAATTGTCAAGTTATATTAATGTTATTTATTATTGTTTGAATAGACAATAATATCATTTATAAAGACTACCAAAAAACTGATCAATATAGTCTCTAAAAACATTATTCATATGTTCTATAAAGATAACTGGGGAATTAGTAAGAAAACAAATGCATAACTATAAATTTATAATGTCCATAACTTTCATTGGTATATCCTCCTACTTGAAACTTAATTGATGACATCCTGAATGAAGATAAATATAGGAAAAGTATTGAGATCTTCATAGTTGTTCAAAAAAGTCATCAATGAGGGTATGCAGATATTTTTTCTTGGAAGTGAACTTTCAAGGTTCTTGATAACCAATTCAGATCCTCATTGATATATCTTTCTTCATAAAAAGTTGAATAAGTTCTCCCCAAGGTAATGCACTTGGGCCTATGAATCCCTTGTCAAGATTCTCTTGTAGTTTCTTCTTAAATTCCAACAACTTAACTGGGTCCATTTTTTAAGGTTTCTTTTAGATAGGCAAAGTACCTGGTATCAGTTATATTGGAAACTAAACCTCACAATTCAGTGGAAGACCTATAAATTCTCCTAAAAAGACATCGTCAAACTCATGTACAGTGGGTGTAATCATAATTGTTGTTTCTACCCAACTATTTGATATATATAACCTTTATTTACAAGAATCAAGGCCCATAATATGGAATTAATTTCTATTGGAAGTTCATATTCATCCTTGCATTGATAGATGATCATAGATTGATCCGAAATATGAAATGTGACTTCTATTCCTTGTAAATTGATATCATATCCTTATAGAGGAATCCAATCCCTGGCATGAATCAAATAAAATTCTACTATTGGAATGATTATAAGATTTTTATAAAGTAAGTTCTCCCAAAATTCAAACAGAGAAGAATTATAAACTTTTTATTAGACCGTTTTACCATTAGGAGTAGTCACAATGAACTCAAGATCTAATTGTTGAGGTAATATGAAGATACCATTAGGAAATTATTCATAAATAAATGATTGGGTGGATCCAGAATCAAATAAACCATTTTCTACTTTAGATTTTATGGTACATGTACCTTTCACAACTTTTTTACCACACTCCAGATCACCGATAGTGATTTCATATATCTTTCCTTTTTTCTTTGGACTTAAGAGTTTGCTGACATTGATCATCATCAATAACCCCTGGGTTAGTGATTTGACTAACATAATTACAAATTTCCCTTAACTTGTAACATTGATGTTTTAGAGGTTAATTATGTATAACTTTTTCTTTATTTAGAACATTATAAATTATTTTCCCATCACTTCAGTATTCAACTGTCTGATGACCTTCTTTTCCACACTTAAAAAATTATCTAGTACATTTAATCCAATTTCTTCCATGTTTACTTCCACACTATCTGCATAAGGGAAAACTCATATTCTTTTCAGTGTGGTATTTAGATTTTCCATTGTATTCCATTTTTCTCTTCTTATCAAACCCACAGGACTGATGGGTTACTCCAATCATCATCTCAATAATGAGATTACATCCAATGATTTCCTTATTGCTATTAAAGTCTCTTATAGGCAATTCCCTTCATAGACTTGGTTTTAAGAAACTAAAGAATCAATCAATTTTTCTCTTAGGTTTGATAATAATTACATATGTGTACCTTGAAAGTTTGGTAAAATTTTATTCGTAGATACCAATAGATTTATCATACTTTTGGTTAAGCTCAAGGAACTCCTTATCCATATTTGTATGGTGAATAAAAGGAAATTACTTATTGAAAAATAATTTCCTAAACTCATCCCTTTACATGGATTCAATTTCATCTATTTTCCTCATATTACTGATATTTTTCCACCATTTATTAGCTTGAAATTCGAAATTATAGACTGTTAAGATGGCTTTATCAAGTTCTGAACATTGGAGAACTAAAAATATTTTTCTAGTTGTACAGATCCATTGTTCATCCACTAAAAGATCTAAAGACCCACTGAAAATAGGTAGACGCTGCCTCATGTAGGACTCAATTTAATGTTGTTCCCTCGTTTGATTATTTGGAAGTCCGGAATGATTCATAGATTGAGAATGTTCTGTGATCATAGTATTAAGATTTTGAATTCCATCTCCCATAACATTTGGTTGATCAGGAGGATAGATTTTCCAATACCTGTCACATTCAACATAAACATGGTTCCTCTAGGTTCCAACCATTTACTAAAACCAATGAGCATAGTATGAGAAACACTAATCATAATGGGAAAACCATATTATCAAGAATAAAATTTTCCTTTAGGAAAATTAATATTTTATCCTATGTTATTAATGGTCATTTCTAAAACACTAGTATTATAATATACACTTCTATATATCATTAGGGTTCATTACTATGTTTTTATCATCCTAGTTTCAAATATTAACTATACCTTTCTTTTGATAACAAAAAAAACCATAATTTTCATACATAGATGTTAAATAAAAATTGAATAATATTCATTTAAAAATATAAAAAATCCATTATAGGACCATATATGTATAGTGTATTTAAAAACTGGGAAACTTAAACAACTGCTTCAGAAGACATATTCATTATCTCCCACTTATTTCATTATATATTGACCCCTTTTGATATATCATACTTTATACCCTTATTCATGTATTGGGGAAAAGAAACATATGAAATGACGAGCACTAATGCTCAGTAACGGTAAACATAGAAGATATCAATAATATCATAATAATAAGACATAATAACAAAACAATTGAAAATATTATCCTTCATATAAAATATCATGATATAAAGCCCTTGGATAAACCATAAAAGGTTATAATTATAAATGAATATAATCCAAAAAGTCACAAAATAAGACATAAAATTTTGTGGCATACAGATAATCATAGAAAATAATTTCATATTAATCAATTATCATTTCCAAGACCATCATAGCATATAAATTCCATTATTGAATCGAGTTCACTCATCGTTCAAGTTCTGTACTACTAAACCGAGATCATTTCCCATTTTAGCCACGTCTATATCATGAGATATAAATATTTACCCAAATCATTAGAGGGAGATATAGGTCACACCCACCTCATAATGAAATAATCTTTATGTGTGCCACAAAAACATAAATCATTCATCATAGCATAACCCAAGTAATAAAATGGGTTTCTTAAACATCCTTCCATTGTAAGATAATCCATGTTAAACAAAAGAATTTCATAAATATCATTCTATCATAAACATAATCAAATAATGGGAATAATTTTGATAGTATACTGGGTACACATCCTTATTAAATAATTTCATCTCAGATTAAAAATAGTTTTGATAAAACACTTGAAATTAATTCATGAAGAAAATATCCATTCTCCTTCAAAATGTTTTTATTTTCTTAAAACACCATGCAATTTTAAAAGAAAATAATTTCTTTTAAAATAAACGTGAAATCTTGTTAAGGTAATCTTCCTATAAATAAGAAGTTATTAAAATGAAAAAAATCTGTTCATACCATATATGTTAAAAGAAAACATTATTTTTGAATTTTTGTTGAAAAGTCAAAAAGTACATCGTAAGGAAAATGAAAAAATATTCATTTCATAGAGTTTAAATTTTTTTTTACAATATTTAAAATTGAACTTAATTTTTTTATAAGAACAAAAATAACATTTTATAATTCATATTTAGGAAACATTGACACAGATTCTAAATATACCCCATTAAATACTTACATATAATCAGTCTTGGATAATAATGAGATTTCAAAATTATCCCATACCTTAGGATTGATTTCCTTTTTATGTATCTAAACCTCCTGTATAACGGTTTAAATAATTTCATTGTCTTAATTAAGAATAATTTTAATTTTTATGATATCATATATGATCATATTATCATTCGTTTGTTAGTAAAATTAATACTCGTCCACTAGGTGTTGACTTCTATATTTTCTTACGGTTGTTTTTCCAGATAAGTTATTCTTAATATTCTTAAGTTATAGTTAAATAATTTAAACAATGATATTATTGTAATATATATCATATTTATTCATTAAATTCACTTATATAATAATGATTTAATGAAGATAATGTATAATGAATCACATCACATCATGGAGATGGTAGGTCGTACGTACACACAAACGATGATATCATGACCATAATTACTGAATGGAATTGAAGTGGATACTGTATAATATTTAATAATTATTGTTAAGTTATAATAATCATATTTAGTCATTATTTCCATCATTATACCTATCCATGTAATATGGAAACAAAAAATAGATTACACCATAGTGTGGTGACAGTAAGTCGTACGTACACATGTGTGGTGGTTTCATTTTTCGTAGGATGAATTGAAGATGGAATATAGTTTTTTAATAATCATAATTACATATTAGTATATAATTGACAATGAATTTATAAATTTAAAATGAAACAACTCATAAAGATTATGCAGAGGAAGAAACAAGTTTGAAATAATTGGTATATGATATTACCTCTTATTCGACATGCTCACTCTAAATCTCCTCTTAAAGGAGATGAGTTGGTCTTTAAAGAAGATAATAAACTCATAGATGTAACTAGGGATGTTGATAAGGGAAATGGGTAGGGGATTTCTTAGCTTGAAGGATCAAAGTGAAGTGAAGAGGTGAGGGAGGACGTTTACTTTTATAATTTAGGTGAGTGGCACTTTTGGGATCTCCAGAAATATTAATTTATAATAAAATAAAACCACATCCAAAATACTCCAAAATGTGCCAAAATAAAATATGTGATGAGATAGGGCTGTAATATCATAAACCAATAAATTTTAGACAAGATTTTCTGTCAATTTAAAGCTTATAATTTTAATTAACACATAGTTATTCTATTTAATTTTTCACTCAGGTAACAAATATTTAAATATTAAAAGGGTGTAATATTTACTTGTTTTATGTTAATTAGACCATTAATAAAAACCTTAGAAAATAATAGATTATATAATTATTATTCTAAATTTCTAAAAAATGTTTTATTATTTTTTAAAATTCTAATAATACATTATTTTGATAAACAATCAATATTATCAATTTTGACACTATTCAATTTATTGATTTTTATAAATACCAATATAAAAAGTTAACTTCAAACCAAATATTTTATTATTTTAATAATCGGAAACTTTCATCTATAAAATTAATTTTACATATTAACTGTCCAAAATTATATTTATTTTAATTTTATTAATAACACGTATTTGACATTTCCCTTAATAAATTAACTATTACTATTGTTTGGTGTAATTATTTATTTCACTTATTTATTGAATAAAAATAAAAAATAATAAATAAAATTCAATGATGAAGATAGATATACTATATTTATGAAAAATAATATTAGTTGAATATATATTCTAGAAAATCCAACATTAAAAATGTTTTACTTTTTAAAAAATAAATGTGACAAGTTGATTATCACTTTAAATAAAATAATATAAGTTTCATAATCTCTTCTATAAGGATCCAAATAATCAATAACATGACCCATGGATGGTTATGGTCATGATATACTCAAAAAATAATATTTTTTCAAGTGTTTGGGTCTTTTATTAGTTATTATCATTTTAATAATAATAACTCTATTGATTTCTCATCAATTAAACAATTTACACAAAATTAAAATATAAGTCTTTAAGGTAGTTATTCTATTTCCAAAAATTGAAAATAAATTACCATGATAAAGAAAAAAAAAATATCTTTAAAATGAGAATTTATAATCATGTTTATATTTTTTATGACCTTATATTTAAAATCATTTAGTTAATAAAATTTGAGTGAGACATATTTGACTTTTCTTTAAATAAAATAAATTGAATGTCCTAATCTGATCCAAGTGGATTCCAATGGATTCCATTTTAACTGAAGGATTATTTATGTCAAAAAACACTCATAAAATAAAATTATATTAAGTTTTAGAGTAATTTTATAATTTTATTTTTACCCATAAATACCCGATTTACCCTTTTAAAGTATTAATAAAAATTACCGAAGTTACTATTCATAATACCCCAAAATAAAATAAATCTATTGAAATAATCTGAACCTATTGATTAATAAGTTTTACATTACATCATGAAATAAAAACATCAAAAAAATTTTGTCCCATTTTGAACACACTTATATCCTTATCCCACCCTTTAAGGTCAACCATAAAAACTATTTCACATCTCGGGAAAAATAAAACACAGAAAGGGGTGATCTTAGATGCTGAGAAAGGATAACAATATAGCGGAAACATTCATAAATAAGCATAAACATTTAAGGAAATTTATAAGACTAAAACAAAATCCTTTTAAACATAAACATAAGCATAGTATGGAAAAGATAAAATTAAATAATTCCATTTACTTAATCACATGGGTATTCTACTAGTGGAATAATACTTGCAATATCAATAGCCACTTTCATAATTATGTAATTAACATTGCCAGATTTCATAACCACATAGTCAAGGCCATATGCCAAGACTTCAAATAATATTTTTCATGGACTTGTTCGAAGACTCTAGTTTGTCTCATGAGGCCTACAGATGCATCGAGGAGCTATATTGGGCTCAACTCGTCACCTACTAAGTCCAATGCATTCTTCATATGAAAAGGATTAAACATAACATAAACATTCATATTAAAAATAGCATACGAAATTTCAATAATTTATCTATAAACCATGAATGGTGTCAAAATAACACATGAAAAGTCATACATATCACAAAACCCTCAACACAATATTGATGTTTTTTATCATAATAAACCAACTTCAAACAAGCTTAAAATCCATCAAAGGATATTGACATAGATGAAATCAAAACTTTTTTAGAGAAATATCTCTTTATATCTTGAAATAATTTAAAGGTAAAAAAATTATAAAAGAAATAATTTATTTTGAAAATATTTTTATAATCTTGTATGGGAAGCTTCGACGATGATATAATGTCATAAAATAGCCACACCCGCCTTATAAGTTAAAAAAGGACATTCTTACCTTAATTTGGTCAAAAAGATAATAATGTACCTTGTTTGGAAAATAAAGGAAAGATTCTTTTCAAAACATATATGGTCATATAATGGTATAAATGAAATTAAACCATAGTTTAGTAAATATTAATTTTTTTGAATTACATTTTAAAGAAAACATGGATTCAGATGATAAAGGTGTCCTAGTAGATACTTACGTAAAAACAACCTCAGATAATAAAGAGATTATGAAATTAACCCTCAACTTGTACTTTTCCTTAGTCGATGGTACATTAACCTCATGTATAATATTTAAAACATTTTTGTTGAATTATACAATAACTATATACATAAATATAATATCATATATGATCCCTTAATATTTCTTTGTTAATAATATTTTAGTTGTATCATCGTTTCAGGTGTTAATTGATTCATTTTCCTTTTTTTATGCTCGGTTATGTAAGACATGTTTGTTTTGGATAGGATGTATTTTATTTATATCCAGAATTATATAAAGTTCACAAACATTATTTTTAATCATAAAATGAGAATTATTCGTTAATGATTACTATGGAGAATGAATCTTATCGCGGTCGTGGAAATGGTAATCTATACGTACGCACGAGTGAAAATGTCATTATATTGATGGTGAAATCATATGAAATCATATGGTATATCATATACACAGAATCCTTATCATGTTATATTTATTATTTACAATAGTTATACTCATTATTATACCCCTCCAAATAATGAAGTGTTTGAATAAGAAAATACACCACAACGTGGAGACGGTTAGCCATACATACACACGTATTGTGACTATTTCATTCATATGATGGATAGAATAATAAATATGGTTGTACCATTTTTATAATAACATCACAGTATATAGAGGATACTGGATTTATTATTTTAGGATAGAAATAACAAAGAAAGAGGAAGTGGAATAAGAAAACAACTTGGAAGAGAGTGGTGAAATTATTACCTCTTCTTTAGGTGTTTCCTTTTGAGTTGATCAAAAAGGATATTTAGGTTGGATTTATGATTAAACTATGACATCTAGGTTTAATTTAGGAAATTTGGGAGGATATTTGGGTAGGTTTTGGCTGAGCCAAAGGGCTTTGGAGGTGTTATTTTGAGAGAAGGTGAAGTTCCCTTTTATAAGAGAGGTGAAGGGTACCTTAGGAAACGATTGAAATATTATTTTATAATAAAATAACTTTCGGTTTCTAGTGGCTCCAAAATGATTTATTTTGAGTATAAGGTGGTTTTGGGTTGAAAAACGTTCATTCAATAGGTTTTAGACAGGTTCGGATTACCCCATTAACCTTATCTTTTAGATTTAACTCTTAGTTAAATAGTTTAACTTTTACCATGTATTCGTATATTATTATAATAATTGGTTAATAAACATACTGTAAAATTACAAGAGAATCTCAAGTTGTTTATTAATGATATACCTATCATTATATAAGTTATTTTTTAGAACTTTAGATTTTTAGGACTATAATACAATTTAATAATATAATATTTGTTTTAAAAACACATTTATGTCAATTTTTTACATTCTTTAGTATTTGGTTTTTGTGAAATTCATCACAACTTGATTACTTTGAAACAAATACATTGAATCAACCCTAACAAGTAAAATTAACTTAGAAAATTAGTGGATGTCATAAAAACATTGAAATAATATTTATTTTAATATTTATAATACCATTTATTTGATTCATTCATTAATAAGGTAATTACTGCATCACCATTGTGTCATAAATAAATTTAATTATTTATTATCTAAAAAGTATAAATAAAATAAAACTATGTAGTAAATATTTTTATATTTGTAATTAGTATTTATTGTAGAAAAGATAACTTATATAACCCTATTTAAAAATTGTTTTTACTAAAAGATATATGTTTATATCATTTTTGTATTTACTTTAAATTAATTAATAAAGAGTGTCATTATCACTATCAAGTGGCTCAATGGGTTCCCAAAATCGACCCAAGGATACCCATGGTCGAAAATGCATCAACCAATAGAAATATTACACATGTTAGGGTAATTTAATATTTTTATAATATTATTTTTACACTTATTTACCGAATTTACCCATAAACACGGTAAATAAAATATTTACCGAAGTAAATATTCATAATGTATAAAAATAAAAGTTACCTATTTACGAAATTTCGACCTCCTGTTTCCAAATAGGAAATACATTTTCAGAAATTCAAAACAAATAATTTGAAGAAATTAATATAAAATCAATATCTGTTGTCAAAACAGAAAAGTGGGTTTTTAAGAAATAATAACTATAAAAAGATTGAAGCTTATTTATGTCCAGTTTAAATGTGCATTACTGGAAATCATTCTTTTCCCAAAACTTGTATACCAAAAGCTCTTTTGAATCGTTGGTATAGGTTTTCTTTACCAACGGTTTCCATGAACCATTGGTAAAGATAGAGTTTTCCGAATGGTTTTATGAAACCGTCAGGAAACCATTGTTTTCCCAATGGTTTTTAATAACCGTTGGGAAATTATGCCCCAAATTCTACTAAGGCATGAGACCCCCTAATTGAAGAAGTAGATTTTGCGACTCCCAAAAGCACTGCCCGACTCCTAAAAGCCCTTGAAAAGCCCCAGCACAGGTGCACATCTTCCAACTGATCACCTGTCAGGTTAGACTCCTTCCACCTCTTCTAAAGGATATCCTTCCACCTATTCTCAAGGATATCCTTATATTCCCAAGGATAACATTATTCTCTATTTCTATGGATTTTGGAAAATTTTATGATTCACTACTCCCCGAACCGTGTACTCAAATCTCTACATCCACGAATTGTGTACTCAAATCACTACATCAATGTACACATTTTCCAATTAATGTTTTCATTAAACATATACATTTATAAGGGAATGATGTCTTTTTCTTTTTTTCTTCTTCTAATTTTAAATATTCATAGTTTTTTTCTCAATGCTTAAAATATTACAGCTTCATGTATATGAACTCATAAATAAATTTTTTGTAATATTTATTCATTGAATTTCATGAAAATCACTCCTTTAATTAAGATCATGTCAAATATGAAGATCTTATTCATCTTAATTTTTGTACACTATGTGTATTACAAAACAAGTATGTATCATGATTATATCAAAATTTATATATATATAAAATGAAATACTGTTCATTTATCCTTTTCACAATAGAACATATGGAGTATCTTCTTGAACTTTTCAAAATAGTATGTGGTCCCTAATTATTTTTCACAGAAGAAATAATAAATAATTAACTGTACAATCCAATGTTCTTTATGAATAAAATATATACAAAGGAAACTCTTGGTAGGACCTCTACTTTTCCCATGTAGTACTTCTTCCTTCTTTATGAAACTAATTCACAGAATGTCAAATTTGAAATATTAATGAATATTAGTTTTCCTAATATAACAATTACTCATTCTGCCTTCAAAATCATACAATAGTTATTCAATCACCTTTTTAAAACACAATGAATATTTTCACTGATTTGGGGTTCCTCAAAATGATTGGAAAAATCAGAGAAACACATGTATTGAATCATGATTCTAATACAGTTTCATGGATACAAGTTCATCTAAAAATCATGACTGCGTGGTTCAAATATCAAGAGGACCATGGGATTATTATTCTTCACACAAATGAAGTTGTTTTTATCTCTTCCTTTTGTGAACACAATGTTCAATATCCACTCTATTTCACTCCCAAAAATCATTATTCTTATATGAGATAAAACAATATAGAACTTGTATGGAATGGGTGAATATGGTACTTTCTTTGGGATATGTGGTTTTCCTTTTTTAGTGGGGTGATATAGTACATTCTATGGACATTAGTGTGGGTTTTATTAAATGTAACAACTTTGAAAAATATGTCCATTTTTTATCATCAATAACTTAGTTAAAAAACTCTCTTTACACGGTTGTGGGTGGTCATTTAGGATGTAAGATAATATGAATTCATTTTACTTGATATATCCAATATTATTATTGATTTATGTTCTATTATATTATCTTTGACAAGTGATGTTGTTTAATAAGTTGTTATTAATTGTTGTAATAATAACGATATGGTATAAGGGTTCACATGGTGTGTATAACGGTTGACATGGTGTCTACGATAATCTAGTGTCCTGGGAATGTACACACAGTACATGACTTGGATATCCATGTAAATATATATGGCCAATCCCTTATGGTGAAAAGTATGTTTGGAAAAATGGGCTGCTTAAAACGTCCCATATACACATGGATTTGTTTCATGGGTATGCTCACATGATGTTTTGGCCATACTATAGAGTATGTTGCAATTAGCTCAATAAAAACACTTTCATCCATGAAATTAATGACTACATGGTTAAATGGAAGAACCCATGTTCTAATGACATTCCTAACATGCTTTCTATCTCACCTCACCGAAAAATAAACTATAACACTAGTTAAATGCATGAATTCATCCTAAACGTACACTATAACATTGGTTAAATGGAAGAAATCATCCTCGTTACTGAATTCCATACACATTTGGGAAAAAACCATCATTCACGAACATCACATTAATGTATAGGCTTTTCACAAAACACATATCCCTTAAATGTCATGAAATTATTGTAGGAACTGATTTAAAGTTGTCATTTTTACAGGTGGAATCTTTTTAGCTTTGTATAATGTATTCTCATAACTATAGAGTGGAACCCCATTCAGTGTTTTGAGGTACACCCAGGGCAACCCCACTTCTTCCTAGACCTAGGACAACCCCCCTCTTTCCTAGACCCTGGACAGCCCCCACCCTCCTCCCTGGACCCCGGACTTCCCCCCCTCCTTCTTGGACCCTGGAAAAACCACCTTCTCCCTAGACCCAAGACATCCCCCACCCACCTTTCTAGACCCAAGACATCCCCCCTCCTTCCTAGAACCTGGAAAGTCCCCCACCCTCCTCTCTGGACCCCCGACAACCCACCACCCTCCTCCCTTGACCCGGACAGCCCAAAACTCATTATTCGTATGTGAGATAAAATACAATAGAACTTGAAGGACCCTCTCCAATGAGTGTCAATTTGGGTTAGGGTCACTAATGAGTGGAATCCTGGTTTGGGACATCACAATTCCAGGATATCCTTTTTATAGGTGTTTCTAATCAAATCCATACCTATAACTATTGAAGGTCCCTCTCCAAAATCAATTGGGACATGATTTAATGAATACACCCTACCAACCTATGATCTATGGCCCCAAACCAAGGATCCTTTAATCAATGGTTAAGGTGAAACTTGATGAGGCCATAACTACTTTTTATTTGATCCTCATGCTACTCCTCATCCGGATCTTCATGAAGAAGTTAAAGTATAAAACTCATGTACTCCCAACAAGACCCTTAAGGATTATATATTACTTGATCCACTTCCAATATCTTACTGGGAAATCCTTGAATATAGGAATTATATATTCTGTATATTATTTTCTTATATGAACTACATTTTTATTTATTTATTAATACGATTATCATATAGAGTAATGTGTCAGTTATGATTTTATTTAAATTAAACAATTTTCATTTAAAAAAATATTTTTTTGATTGAACTTCAATATTATTAAAATGATTTGAAATGACTTATTGAAAATTTTTTACAGAATGGATAGAAGTTGGATGTACGAAACTGATTGGATTTCAACTAATTTTCAAAATAATTTGAATAGATTTTTAGATTTTTCATTTGGCAAGGCTTCAGATAGTGGTCGCATACACTGCCCATGTTCTAACTATGTTGGAAGACCTTGGTTGAGTCATGAAGTAGTTAGCTATCATATAACCAAATATGTTTTCCAAATAAACTATTATTTGTGGAATCACAATAGAGAGAAAATGGAATATCAAAATTTTGATGATCCAAATGATAGGAATGGATTGGAGAGTTTGATATATGATCAGTTTCTATTTATTCAGCATCATGAGAAGAAATGGATGTCCAACCAACAAGATTTCGATACAAGAACACATGATGCATCCCAAGAAAATGATAATGTTGATAGGGTGGAAAACTTAAAAGATGCTGTGATGACTCCAGTATACCGGCAATGTGGTAAAATGAAAAATTTTGAATTTTTAATCCGATTGTTTCATTGGAAAACTATGTATGGGATTTCAAATACTGTAATAGATTACATTCTTACCTTCTTGAAGGACTTAATTTCAGAGGATTTAGATATTCCCTCAAACAACTATATGTCATGTAAGTTAGTTTATGAACTTGGATTCCAAAAAAATCATGCTTGGCCGAATGATTTGAGCTTATTTTGGGAGGAAACTCCTAAAAGAAATGATTGAATAAAATGTGGAACATCCCGATGGAAGCCAAAAGATGATGGAACACCATCTTTTGTTCCAAAAAAAGTAATGTGGCACTTTACATTGATCCCTAGATTAAAAAAACATTCTATGTATGATGAAATATAAGTAAAAATGAGATGGCATGACACCGAGAGAAAAAAGAATAATGAAGAGTTGGTTCACCCTGCTGATGGATTTTCATGGCAGATATTTGATGCTTGATATCCTGAATTTTCAGTTGACATGCATAATGTGAGACTCAGTCTTTCCTGTGATTGTTTTAATCCATTTGGACATATTCTTACTTCTCCCGACACAAGGATAATTTTCGTACACATTTATAACCTTCCCCCATGGTTGTGTATGAAAAATCCTTACACTTTCTTGAGTTTACTGATATCTGGCCCTTATGATCCCGACAATGATATAGATTTATACATGCAACCTTTAAAAAAAGAGTTGAAACTTGTTTGGGATGTGGGTATGCCCACATACGATGCATGTTCGAAAGACATATTTCAGATGCATGCTGTGCTTATGTGGACAATCAATGATTTTCTTGCTTATGTAATGATGTCTGGATGGAGCACAAAAGGAAAATTGTCATGTCCTATTTGTATGAAGAATACTCGATCAAGAAGACTGAAATATCATCGTAGTTTTATTTTTATGGGATATAGACGATTCTTTCCAATGAACCATCCATATATAAACAATCGTTGAATATTTGACGATACCATGGAGACTAACGATCCACCTCAGCGTATGTCTGGAACTGATGTGCTTAATGAATTGAAAGATTTCAGTTATTCATTTGGGAATGGTGTAATATAATCTAGAAAAAGGAAAAATGTTTCCAATGATACCTATTACAATTGGAAGAAGAAGAGTATATTCTTTGAGTTATCATATTGGTCAACCAACTTCTTACGTCATGTCTTAGACGTAATGCACATTGAAAATAATATATGGGAAATGTTGCTTTAGATTCTTCTAAATGTCATGAGGAAGAAAAAAGTTGATTTATGATCTTGACGTGACTTGGTAGATTGGGGGATCAGACCAGAATTGCATCCTGTCTGTACCAGTGAAAATAAATGGAAAGTTCCATATGCTTTTTATGTGATGACACCTATTGAAAAAAATCAATTTCTAGAAGTGCTAGAGGAAATTAAAGTTCCTGATGTCTATTCAAGAAATATATCAAAATGGGTAAAGAGAAAAAAAAGTTGAAGCTGAAATCTTTGAAGACTCGTGATTATAACGTCCTTTTGCTTGAGTTGATTCCAATAGCAATCCATCATCTCTTGTCCAATAATGTAAGAGACTTATTTATTTAGTTGTGATATTTGTTTATAGATCTTTGTGCTATGATGTTTTCCAAATCCTTCTGCAAAAACTGTTGGTAGAGACACCATTAATTTTGTGTGAGTTATAGAAAATATTCCCTCCATCCATTTTACATGCATGTTGCATCTGACTATCCATCTTCCGAATGAAATACTTCATGGAGGACTCATTTCTTTCCATTGGATGTATCCAAATGAACGAAACATGTACACATTGAAATCATATGTTCGGAATAAGAATTATCCCGAAGTTTATATTGTGAATGGTTACTTAGATCATGATTGTACGGATTTCTGCTCAATGTATTTTTTTGATCTTACTACGAGAATAAATAGACCAATTAGAAATGAAGAAGAACAATATGAAAAAATTGAACCCAGTTTTCCATCACTTCCTCAGACAGGTGGAATTTTGGGATCATATACATTGACAACATTAGGCCTTGAGGAGTAAGAGATGGCACATTGTACATTGTTGTTCAATTGTGATTTTTTCGATGAGTATATCAAGTAACTAAATTGTACATGTATCTATTATCTTATCTATTTTAATTTTAAATATTTGTTAAACAATTATTATATTTATCTACACGGAACATAAAAAACTGATATATAGAAAGCATCGTTCATTATATTTGTAGAAGGAAAGAGACTTTTCCTAGCAAAGGGTTTTCTACTTGGTTGAAATTTAAGGTAAAAATATTTCTATAATAACTACAAAAAATAATATTTAATTAAGTTTACTATTTTTTTATATTTCAGGTATCAAGTTTTCTTATAGACTCTGTTTCTAAGGAAATAAGATCTTTGGATTTTGGTCCAAATACCATGGTTCGTGCTTGTAAATCACTTGTGATCAATGGATACATATTTATTATCACTGAATGAGCAAGAAACATGGGAACACAACAGGATGGTGTTATGCTAACTACCAAAACATATAGTTAAGCCTGTTCATCAGATAATATACCTCATTCTAAAAATTTAGCTTATTATGGAGTCATGGAGAAGATAATAATTTTGGATTATTACTCGCATGGTTGAGTCACGATGATGAAATGTCAATGGTTTGATTTAATGATGAGGCAAGGAACCTTTATTGATGATTTTGGATTTCGAGTTATTGACATGACTCACACTCTTTCCACCGATGAACTATATGTATCGGCTTCAATGGCGAAACAATTTTTTTTGTCAAAGATCATCGTTATCCTAAATTCGGTGTAATTATGGATGTAAATCCTAGACTTTTTTTTGATGATGGTGATCATGAAGTTGACACTATCCCTACTGCAATTGGAAGAAATCCTTTTATTAATTTTGATGAATCCAATAGCCCAATTGTCAAAGTTGATTGTGAACCCGAAGTTGTGGTGGGAAATATATAGAATCATATAGTCGTGTTCTCCCCTACATGTTTCATCTACATCATTTAGAGTGTGTATAATAGTACTTACCTTCAAACCACAATAAATATTATGTTTCTTTATGTTTTTTTATCAGAATGGTTTTTCTATATTTTATTTTTTGGGTTACACATTAGTTATCTATTTCTAATTACTTCCATATTTGTTTTTACAGTAGGAAATGAAACCCATTAAAGAGAGGCGGTGGAAAAAGATGATAGAAAATAATCCTCATAGGACACAGATGGGTATTCCTCCACTCATCCCTATTGTGAGTATTTTATTTCAAATGTATATATTTCAATAACTTATAATATCATGTGTTTACTTTTTTGTTAAACTTTTTTTAGGACCCACCCCCTAGACGAGAGTTATCCAATGAGGAGCCTGATATTGATCCCAGTATAGAGGCTAGTGGTAGGAGGGGGGTGGTGTCAGAGTTAGAATATCATCTGGTTGTCCCAGTACTGAGGCCGGTGGTACGAGGGCTCATTGTGCGAGAGTTTGACGATCCACTGGTCGTGCCTGATTGGACTATGACCCTACCACAAACGTATCTTCTACACCCCATTTTTATCCTGGTGTCTTTAGGCACAAATAGGATATTTAGGCCTCCAATGTTTATACTACCAATTGTCCAAATGTTCATTCCTTCATATTTTGCTTCTGGTTCATTATCTCTGAGCTATTATATTCCACCTTCTTCCACTCCTGATCTAACACAGTATGTGGCTGAGGAGCGTACAATAAGGGAAAATCCACCTGTACAGGATATTCCTTCAGCTTTTGCACATCCAGTGACACCCATTGATCCAACAACAACAAGTATATTTGTATTACTCTAACAAATTTTTATACCAAATTTTTTTTTATTATAACTTGTACTGATTTTTTTTCTTTAATAACAGATTCATCTACCGATAAGAGGTGTGGGCGTACTCGCTTATGTGTAGTATTGAACTTCCAGAAACAGTTGATATTTGAATACAATGATGATGGACAGATGATTGATAAATCTGGACGGGAATGTCGGGGTTTTTTGGAGATGCTAGCCAAATACTCCGACATCATTCTGGTCAGCCCTCTCTCTTGGAGACATCTGCCACAAGAAGTCAAGGATAATTCATGGTCACAAATATGGGTAAAAAATCTATTGTATTTAATGTAGTATTTTTTTATTTATATGAATTATTCTATTGGGTTTCAGCTTTGGTTTAACTTCCCTGATGGAGAAGGTGCACGACCAGCGCATTTAAAGGAGCTAGGAGAGCTTTGGAGAGCTTATAAGCATGAGCTGTATGTTGGCTGGTGTTATAGAGTGGGCACAGAGTTAGAGGCATTACCTATTGTGGATAACTGCCTGATAGAGCAATGTCACTAAATGATTACCCATTGGGCGACTGCCAAGTTTAAGGTAATAATCCTATTTGAGGTATTTAAATGACAGTTTTAATATTTTCCCTTAATATTATCTTATTTATTATTAAATATTATTTAGGAATATTCTGAAAAAAATACAAAAAAATTGATTTAAAGAAATACCTCCACACTTTGGGGTGTACTACTATGTCAGATCATGAGAGGCAGCTGGTACGATATAGTTGTTTATCATGTTTCTTTTGGACTTTCCCTATTTATTGTTTCCTACATAAATTATGTGATATTTTGAATATTTAATATATGATTATACTAGCACTTTATATTGTTTCAATGTCACTACATAAGAAAAAATTGAATATTGAAGGACGTATCCCTCGATCAAAATTGTTTTTCTTGAGTAGAAATAAAAAAGATGGAACTGCGGTTAATGAACCGACATAAGAAAAGTTTGTAAGATTTAATTTGTTTATTTAAAAGTTTAATTTATATTTTGAAATTTAATAATCTATTAATATTTTAGTAGGCTGCTTTAGAGCCCCTTGATGCCCAGGAGCCTGACAATTTAGGGCCACATGATCATTTATATCAGGTTTTTGGAGAATATCACTTTGGTTGAGTACGCTGCCGACCTGGTAAGAATATAGTCCCGACGAGTTATTGGTCCTCTCCAGGTATCCATTATAGTACCACTGAGTTCGAACAGGACAAGGATCATGCAAGAAAGTCTGATAAAAGGGTCACCGGGTTGGAAGAATAGGTTCAAACGAGGGATAAAGAATTTATGAAAATGATCAAAGCTTTATATTCATCAATTCCACCAGAGGCCAGCGTGGATTTTCAGACATATATGTCGTTTATGGGTGAATTATCTAATGCACCAGGTGGAATTTCTAGTGGCGGTTGAGATGATGAAATTCCTGGTGATCATGAGGATGCTAAAGAGGACGAGGGAGAGGATGAGGATGTGTACGAGGTAGAGGATGGGGATGAGGGAAAGGATGGGCTCGAGGGAAAGGATGGGGCTGAGGATGAGCATGGGGAAGATGATCAGGATGACGACGAGGATAGAGATGGTGGCGAGGATGAGGCTGATGATGAAAGTGGTGATGGTGATGGTGATCAGGGGATGATTGATCCATTACATTTTTATATTCGGTATAACTCTTTATTTTTGAACCTAGTTTTACACTCTGCTATGGATATTTTTGAATTCAGTATAACTGGTTTTTCACTCTGGTATGGATTTTTTTGAAATGGACAACATTTTAAGTGAAAAAAACAACTGACATAAGGAAAACTGACCAAACACATCTGTATTCAATTGATACATCAGGACAACGATCCATGTGTCATTTGTGACATGTATGTGTCAACCTCGACTTAATCTGAGGCACGGTGTGGTGGGTATCACTGGAAGTGTTTGTCTTTTTCTTAAAATGGACACTTTTTTAAGTAAAAACAATAGCCATATGAAAAACTGACCAAACGTATTCTGATTGTGTCGATACATTCGCACAACGATCCATGTATCATTTTTGATGTGTACGAGTCAATCAATCCTCAATCTGAGGCACGGTTTGGCCGGTACCACTCAAAGTGTCTCGCTTTTATTTGAAATGGTCAAAATTTTAAGTGAAAACAACAACTGGCATATGGAAAAATGACCAAACGCATTTGGATTCTATTGATACTTCAGGAAAATGACCCATGGTTCATTTGTGACGTGTACGAGTCAACAATGACTCAATATGAGGCACATTGTGGTGGGTATCACTCGAAGTCTCTATCTTTTGTTTAAAAGGAACACTGTTTCAAGTAAAAACAACAGCCATATGGAAAGCCGACCAAACATATTCTGATTATGTTGATACATTAGAAAAATGATCCATAGGTTATTTGTTATGTGTTCGAGCCAACTGTTCCTCAATCCGAGGCACGGTTTGGCTGGTACCAATCAAAGTGTCTGACTTTATTTGAATGGACAACATTTTAAGTGAAAACAACAACTGGCATACGGAAAACTGACCAAACGCATTTGTAATCTTTTGATACTTCATGAAAACTATCCATGGGTCAGTTGTGACGTGTAAGAGTCAACCCCGAATCAATCTAAGGCACGGTGTGGTGGGTATCACTCTAAGTGTCTATCTTTTGTTTCAAATGGACACTATTTTAAGAAAAAAAATTGACATATGGAAAACTGACCAAAAGTATTCTAATTGTGTAGATACTTTTTCACAATGATCCATAAGTAATTTTTGATGTGTACGAGTCAACTACGCCTCAATCCGAGGCATGGTTTGGCTGGTACCACCCAAAGTGTCCCACTTTTATTTGAAAAGGATAACATTTTAAGTGAAAACAACAACTAGTATATGGAAAACTGACCAAACGTTTTCAGATTATATTGATACGTGAGAACAAAGATCCATGGGTCATTTTTGATGTGTACGAGTCAACCCCGCCTCAATCTGAGGCATGGTGTGGCCTGTACCATTCAATGTGTCTCACTTTTTATTTGAAATGGATAACATTTTAAGTGAAAAAAACAACTGGCATACAGAAAAATGACCAAACACAATCAGATTTTGTTGATACTTTAGGAAAACAATCCATGGGTCATTTTTGATGTGTAAGAGTCAACCTCGTCTCAAAACGAGGCACGGTGTGGCGGTTATCACTCAAAGTGTCTGTATATTGTTTAAAATGGAAACTGTTTTAAGTAAAAACCACAACTATATGGAAAACCAACCAAACGTATTCTAATAGTGTTGATACTTTAGAACAACGATCCATGAGTAATTTGTGATGTGTATGAGTCAACCATACCTCAATTCAAGGCACATTTTGGCTGATACCAGTCAAAGTGTCTCAAATTTATTTGAAATAGACAACATTTAAAGTGAAAACAACAACTGGAATACAGAAAACTGACCAAACGCATTCAGATTCTGTTGGTACTTCGGGAAAATGATGCATGGTCCATTTTTGATGTGTACGAGTCAACCCGGACTCAATCTGAGGCACATTTTGGCATGTATCACTCGAATTTTCTGTTATTTGTTTAAAATTGACACTATTTAAAGTAAAAACAAAAGCCATATGGAAAACTGACCAAACATATTATGATTGTTTTGATACTTTATCACAACGATCCATATGTAATTTGTGATGTGTATGAGTCAATTGCACCTCAATCTAAGGCATGGTTTTCCCGGTAACACTCAAAGTGTCTCACATTTATTTGAAATGGACAACATTTTTATTGAAAACAACAACATGCATACGAAAAATAGACCAAACGCATTCGGATTCTGTTGATACTTTAGGAAAATGATCCATGGGTCATTTGTAATGTGTATGAATCAACCCCAATTGAATCTGAGGCACGGTGTGGCGGGTATCACTTGATGTGTCTGTCTTTTCTTTAAAATGGACACTGTTTTATGTAAAAACAACAGACATATGGAAAACCAACCAAACGTATTCTGATTGTGTTTATACCTTAGGAAAATGATCCATATGTCATTTTTGATGTGTAAAAGTCAACTGTTCCACAATATGAGGCACGGTTTGGCCGGTACCACTCAAAGTGTCTCACTTTTATTTGAAATGGACAACATTTTAAGTGAAAATGAAAACTGGCATAAGGAAAACTGACCAAACGTATTCATATTCTGTTGATACTTTAGAAAAATGATCCATGGGTCATTTGTGATGTGTACGAGTTAACCCTGCCTTAATCTGAGGCACGTTGTGGCCGGTACCACTCAAAGTGTCTCACATTTGTTTGAAACGGAAAACATTTTAAGTGAAAACAACAACTAACATACGAAAAAACAACCAAACACATTCATATTCTATTGATACTTTAGTAAAAAGATCCATTGGTCATTTGTAATGTGTACAAGTCAACCCCGACTCAATCCGAGGCACTGTGTGGCCCGTATCACTAGAAGTGTCAGTCTTTTGTTTAAAATGGACACTGTTTTTAGTAAAAACAACAACCATATGGAAAACTGACTAATCGTATTTTGATTGTGTTAATACTTTATCACAACGATCCATGGGACATTCTTGAAGTGTACGAGTCAATTGCGCCTCAATATGAGGCATGGTTTGGCCGGTACCACTCAAAGTGTCTCAGTTTTATTTTAAATGGACAACATTTTAAGTGAAAACAACAACTGAAATACGGAAAACTGACCAAACACATTCAGATTCTGTTGATACGTAAGAACGATGATCCATGGGTCATTTGTGATGTGTACAAGTCAACCCCGACTCAATCCAAGGCACATTGTGGCAGGTATCACTTGAAGTGTATGTCTTTTGTTTAAAATGGACATTATTTTAAGTAAAAACAAAATCCATACGGAAGACCAACCAAATGTATTTTGATTGTGTTGATACTTTATCACAACGATCCATAGGTAATTTTCGATGTGTATGAGTCAACCACGCCTCAATCTGAAGCACAGTTTGGCTGGTACCCCTTAATGTGTCTCACTTTTATTTGAAATGGACAACATTTAAGTAAAAAAATTGACAAATGGAAAACCGACCAAACACCTTTGGATTCTATTGATACTTCAAGAAAATGATCCATGGGTCATTTTTGACATGTACGAGTCAACCTTGACTCAATCCGAGACATGGTGGGGTGGGTATCACTTGAAGGGTATGTCTTTTGTTTAAAATGGACACTGTTTTAAGTAAAAACAACAGACATATGGAAAACCAACCAAACTTATTCTTATTGTGTTGATACTATAGAACAACGATCCATAAGTCATTTTTGACATGTATGAGTCAACCTTGCCTCAATATGAGGCACGATTTGGCTGGTATGAGTCAAAGTGTCTCACTTTTATTCGAAATGGACTACATTTTAAGTGAAAACAACAACTGGCAAATGGAAAACCGACCAAAGGTATTTGGATTCTGTTGATATTTAGCACAACAATCCATGGGTCCACTGTGATGTGTACCAGTCAACCCCGCCTCAATCAGAGGCACGATGTGGCTGGTACTACTTAAAGTGTTTCATTTTTGTTTGAAATAGACAACATTTTAAGTGAAAACAATAACTGGAATATGGAAAACTGACCAAACACATTCGGATTCTATTGATACTTCAAGACAACGATCCATGAGTCATTTTTGACGTGTACGAGTTAAACCCAACTCAATCCGAGGCACGGTGTGGCCAATATTACTCGAATTTTCTGTCTTTTGTTGAAAATGGACATCATTTTAAGTAAAAACAACTGGCATACAAGAAAACTGACCAAACATATTCGGATTTTGTTGATACTTGATCACAAGGATCCATGGTCCAACCTCACACAATCCACTTATCATGTGTGGAACTCCTACCCCTATTCTAAAACACATGTCTTTTATTACGCCAAGGAAAAATACATTCCCTAAGTCACAAAATCTCATTGATAAAGACACATTATCATCATCACTAAGTTCATAGACACCCTCCCCAAACCATGAGACATTATATTTGTGTTTGGTTGAAGTCATTTATCCATTTCCTTATTTTGGGGTTATTAGCTTCTAATTTCTTTAATCAATCATGTTTGTGTTATACAAATTTTTTTTTTGTATTTATTCTTAATTTTGTATAAAACATATAATTACATATTCAATTTTTTATGTATTGTATTCATAATTGATAATTAAATTTTGTATGTATTCAATTCAGAATTCAGTTATGAATTGAATTACAGATTGCACATATAATTTTCTCTCAGAATTCAATTCTAAAACAATTATGTATGTTTATAATTGCCTTATGATTTATGTTTTCATTCAATATGTGTATAGTTTCTGGAAGGTGGAAAATAATTTATTTAGAAATATGTTTTTCATTGTATATGTTTTAATTCTATGTATGTATTCAATTCAGGCCTGGAAGTGCAGGCCTGAAAATCACTCAAAGAGGCTTGGATAGCAGCAGCTCACCACTCACAGCAGCAGCTCACAGAAGCCTACTGCTGCAATTTCTCAGTATAGCCTATGCCAATGGTTGTAAACCATTGGTATAGGGTGTTTTATACCAATAGTTCTATAGAACTGTTGGTATAAAACAACTAAACATATATCAGGAATAGTCTTTTTACCAACGGTTTCAACCCATTTGTGAAAAATTTATACCAACGGTTATGTAATACCATTAGTATAAGGAGGATATCCTAAGATATGCCAATGGTTTTCCACTAACCATTGGAATATCTCTTCCCCTACACCTTACATCCCCACGGTTTGGAAAACCATTGGTATATATTATATCAACGATTATCTAGCCTTTACCAACGATTTTGAACCGTTGGTAAAGACTTATTTTCCAGTAGTGGTGAAAATACATAAAATGACCTAAATTATATTAAATGATAAAAATATAATCTAATTATACTTTAAAACCCCTCAAATTTATAATTTATTACTATAAATTATTTTTATTAAAAAGTTGTTTTTAATTAAAATTTAGTATTTTTAACTATTAATCAAAAATTGAAAGTTTTCAGAAAATTACCAAAAATTCACCCTAAGCTAATTACTATATTCCAAATTCAAAAATGAAATCATTTTTGAAAAATAAAATTTAGTAAATTTAAAAAACTAGTTATTACTATTTATAATGGCCATTTTGATTGGTCGTG
Organism: Viscum album; assembly: GCA_963277665.1. Lineage (NCBI taxonomy): Eukaryota > Viridiplantae > Streptophyta > Magnoliopsida > Santalales > Viscaceae > Viscum > Viscum album. Next base: position 1,661,238,775 of record OY728143.1, on the reverse strand, counting down.
GTGTTTTAAAACTTCATATTGTGTAAAAAGAAAGCTACGACATTATTCCAAGGGAAACATACCGTGGAAGCTTGGGGTGTTACATTCTACCCTCCTTAAAATAATTTCTCCCTCGAAATTTTTAGAATATTACTACATAAAAAGATTCGTGTGGTTCTTCATCATATGTTCCTCAGGTTCCCACATTGCCTCTTCCATCTTATGGTTTCTCCATAGAAAGTTTACCAAATGAGTCATCCAGTTTCTCCACACATGTTCTCTGGTATCAAGAATTTTACAGGCTCTTCACAATAAGATAGATCTGGTTCCAGTTCAATTTCCTCATAGGTGAGTACATGCATTGGGTCAAGCATGTATTTTCTCAACAGTGATACGTGGAACACATCATGAACTTTGGAGAGATTTGGAGGCATTTCCAAATGATAAGCTACATCTCCAATTTTTTCTAGAATTGTGAAAGGTCTGATGTACCTAGGACTCAATTTACCCTTCTTACCGATATGTATAACACCCTTCCACGGAGATACCTGCAAGAAAATATGATCTCCTACTTGAAATTACAAATCCTTCCTTCGGTTATCGGCAAAACTATTTTGCCTAATTTGAGATGCTTTGATGTGGGTTTTGATAATATTCACTTTTTCCATTATTTCCTCAACATGTTCTGGCCCTACAAGTTTTCTTTCCCCAACATCATCCCAACAAGTTGTCCTGTGACATCTCCTTCTGTATAATGCTTTATATGGTACCATCTAAATACTTTAATGGAAGATATTATTATAGTAAAATTCTTCTAGAGGTAAATATTGATCCCACATACGTTGAAAGTCAATTGAGAAAGATATCAACATGTCTTATAAGGTTTGAATAGTCCGTTATGATTGTCCATCAGTTTGAGGGTGGCTGGAAGTGCTCAAACGAAGTTCAGTATACAAGTATTTCTATAGACTTTTCCAGAATATTGATGTAAAATGGGGATCACAATCAGAAAATATCGATAGGGGTTCTCCATTAAGTCTTAAAACATCATTAATATATTTTCGTTCCACATGTTCAAGTGGTAAATATTCTATTATACCAAAAAAAATGTGCTGAATTAGTAAGACGATCAATAATGACCCATATTGCATCATTCCTTCTAAGATTATTTGGTAGCCCCATGAAAAAGTCCATTGTAATATTATCCAATTTCCACTCAGGTATGGGAATAGGTTGCACGACTCTTCCATGCTGTTGCCATCTAGCTTTCACTTGTTGACAAACCATACATATTGACACAAAATCAGAAATCTCCCACATCATGTTATCCCACCAAAAATATTCTTTCAGATCTCTATACATCTTAGTGTTCCCAGGGTGTATAGAGAAATTGGAGCTATGAGCGTCATCCAACAATTCTAATTTTAGATCAAAAATGTTAGGAACACAAAGACTCTCGTAAAATTTTGAAATTCCATCTATATATATGGAGTCACTCAATCTCCCATCATTCACAACATTAATCTTCTTTTGAAACTCCTCATCATCAATCTAAGAACTCTTTATCCTTTCTAGTAAATATGGTTTAGCAACCATTTGAAAAAGTGTTGATGTTTAAACTTCCATGGTTATTCCCATATACATCTTTACTAAATCAATGAAAATAGGATCCCTTTCAACTCTCATCTTGTTCAAAACTCCATGATCCATTCTACTCCAATTATCTTCCACCTTATTTGCCTTCCCCGAGTGGTAGTGTATAGTGCAATCATCATCCTTGAGAAGTTAAATCCATCGTCTTTGCCTCATGTTGAGTTCTTTCTGTGATAAAATACACTTTAAACTCTTGTGATCAATATAAATCTTACATTTTTCACCATAGAGATAGTGTCTCCATATCTTCAGAGAAAATATTACAACAGCTAACTCAATATCATGGGTAAGATATTTTTTCTCATGAATTTTTAGCTATCGTGATGCATAGGAAATAACTCTATCATTATTCATAGGGACACAACCAAGTACTTTTTTTGAAGAATTACTATAAATAACAAACCCATCATTCCCCGATGGTAGAGTCAAGATAAGAGAATTGACCAATATCCTCTTCAGTTCTTCAAAAAATTCTTCACAATCTTTTGTCCAAAAAAATTTAACCTCTTTATGAGTGAGCTTGGTTAATGGGATAGCCAATCAGGAAAAATTCTGGACAAAACAATGATAATAACATGCTAAACCAATAAAATTGCGTACCTCAGTTATACTAATAAGTCATAGACATTCTTGGATTTCCTTTGTCTTTAACAGATCAATAGAGATTCCATCCTTAGAGACACTATGTACATGAAAAGAAATCTCCTGAAACAAGAATTCACACTTGCTAAATTTCCCATATAATTCATTTCTTCTAAGAGTCCTTAGGATAATGCGCAAGTGATTTTCAAGATCTTATTATATTTTTGAGTATACCAAAATATCATCAATAAATACCACTACAAAGTCATCAATATATTCCTTGAAAAATCTATTCATTATATCCATGAATATAGAGGGTGCATTAGTCAATCCAAAAGGCATTACTGTAAACTCGTAATGACCATACATGGTTAGAAATGCCGTTTTCATAATTTCTTCCTTCTTTCCACAAAATTTATGATATCAAGATTGATGTTAAATCTTTGAAAAATATTGATCTCCATGAAGTTGGTTGAATAAATCATTAATGCGAGGTAGGGGATACTTGTTCTTTATTGTTATAGCATTGATCTCCCTATAGTTAATGCCCAACCAAATATATACATCTTCTTCTTAACAAAAAGAATAGGTGCTCCCCATGGAGAAACAATAGGGAGAATAAATCTCTTATTAATCAATTACTCTAGTTGTTTCTTTAGTTCCACTAGTTCTATAGTGGTCATTCTATAAGGGGTATTCAATATGGGCCTTGATTCAGGAATTAAATCAATGGAAAACTCAATTTCACACTCTGGAGGATGTCTAAGTAAATATTCTGGAAACACATCAACACATTCATTCACAATAGGTACGTCATATATTTGGACATTATATTACCTACCCATAGTTATTTCATTCTATTCCTCCCCAATAATTGAATTTAGTAGAGCTACTGATGGTGGATATAGATAAGAAACATGTGGTGAAGTTTTTGCTTACAATATAAGGTATTTCTTATCACAATCAAAAATTGTAAACTCCTTATTATAATAAATTTTCGCATCATGATCCGAAATACAATCTATACCAAGGATTGTATCAAATTAAATCATGGGTATGACGATGTGATCATCAGAAAAAGAGCATTTATATTCCCTAATGGGAACTGATTCACAAAAATGTTTTGCGATGATACTTCCCTTAGGTGTTTTGACTGAAAACTCCCTTGTTAAGTCAAATTGAATATAATTAATTTTCTTAGCAGACTGGGATGATATAAACACTGTGATAATCCATAATCAAATAAAGCATTGGAAAAACATGAGGAAACCTTTAAATAACCTTCCAAAACGTTTTTCGGAGCTTCAAACCCAGCAGTAGTAATCACATAAATGTGGCATTGCTCCCTTGGATTTTTCTGAGGTAAGTTCCCTTGGAACTTAGGAAATTCATTTGAATAATGCACCTTTTCTCTACAATTAAAGCATTCAACATTGACAACCTCTTTCTTACCCTTGTAATCATGAGCTTGGTGGCCTTTTTCTCCACACTTGTAACAGACTCCCATTCCCTTCTAGCAAGTACCGAGGTGTTTCTTCCCACATTTACCACATTATGAATATTCAACTTCTCCCTTCTTCCCCTTATTTCCATTTATATAGTGTTCAACAGATCTCTTCTTCTATTGCTTTAATTTGATGTCATAATACTTATAGAATTCCTTTTCTGTCTTGATAGTGCATGAGACAATATCTTTTTATTATGAGAAGGATTGTGAGACTAATTCTCAACAGAGAAATGACTTTAACCCATCAAATAATCGATCAATCTTACTCCTTATGTTACGTATATAATCTAATTCATGCCTTTCTAACTTTTTAAAGTCAGCCTCATACTTTGCGACATTCTCATCCTCCTTTTGCCTCAGAATCTGAAATTGTATTTCCATATCTACTTGATGGTCACGAGGAAAGTATTTCTCTAATAAAATATCTTTAAACTCCCTCCATTACATGTTTGATACATATTCATCTTACTTTTTTGTCTTTGATTAATGACCACCATTGATCTGCATTTCCCGTGAGGTGATAAAATTCTATGACAACTTTTTCCCTTTCGCTACCACCCAAAGCATGAAATATTTTCTATAAGGAACTTATCCATTTCCAAAATACTAATGGATTGGTACTTATATTGAATTCTGGTGGTTGTTTCCTCATGAATTGGTCTAACATTGATCCTCCACGTTGTGGATAAGGGTGCTCCATACAGTTAAGGTTATTATTCATAACATGGGTGATTTGTCCCAATATGGTGATAAGCTAATCAGCACTAGTTGCATCACCAGATCCACTATAATTTTTTTAGTAGGAGGGAAATCCCTACATGGATTACGTGGATTGATACTGTTTCCATTCCTTCCACTAGGGTCCATTTCTAAACAATAGCATATAGTAGATTAGTTTATGAATCACAACACATAATTCAAAACATATAAAATAGTAAACATAAATTGAACAGTTTATGGATATAATCCAAAATAATAAAAATATTTTCATCGAGGAAGTATATACTCCAAAACCCTTAATAATTGTTTTTAATGAAAATGATAATTATCCTAATCATATCCCTCGAGAGTGTGGTAACCAAGAGTGCAACAAGGCCTGTTTTCATGCACTAGATACCATTCAATTCTAGCTCAAAGTTGTGTTTTCGAGTTTTACCCTTTGGTACATATGTGCCAGAGCCACCTCTACCTGCTTGTATCTAGACAGGGATGTATTTCTTGGAAAACTCACAAAATCTCTACACTACCAAAATTTTAGGAAGTTCTTCTATACTAATCCTTAATGTCTATCTTCGGGAAATGTTCTCTAATCAATGTTTTTATAAATCTAGCTTCCGAGGTTTGTACTAAATTACCTCTAATACCAACTATAACACCCCAACCCCAGTTACCCAGAGTCAGTGCATTATTACATAACATTGGCACGATACAAGGAATCATGTCCCTAATGACCAATCAGTTTAGTAGCCTTGGAAGTACTAGATACATTCATAAGTTTTACATTATATCATGAAAAACAAATCGTCAACATTTTGTACCCTTTTAAACACACTTATATCCTTAGATTATCCTTACAAGTCAACCATAAAATAATTATTCACATCCTGGGAAAGATAAAACATAGAAAGGGGTAAGATCAGATACTCAATAAGGATAACAATATAACTAAAACATTCATAAATAAGCATAAAAATTTAAGGCTATCTATAAGACTAAAACAAAAGAATTTTAATCTTAAACTTTAGAAAAACATGGAAAAGATAAAATCAAATAATTCCATTTACTTAATAACATGGATTCTCTACTAGTAGAATAATCACAAGAAATATAAATATCCACTTTCATAATGATGGAATGCATAATGATAGACTTCATAACCACATAGTCAAGGCCTTATGCCAAGACTACAAATTTCAATTTGTCAAGGCCTTATGCCAAAACACTAGTTTGTCTAATGAGACCTACCGATGAATTGAGGAGCTATAGAGGGATCCTCCTACACTTTCCAAGTCTAATGCATTCCTCATATGAAAAGGTTTAAACATAACCTAAACATTCGAATTAAAACTAGCATACGAAATGTCAATACTTTATCCATAAACCACGAATGGTGTAAAAATAACACATCCATAGTAAAACATATCAAAACCCCTTCAATACAATATGGATGTTTTTATCATAATAAATCAACTTCAAACACTCTTAAAATCCATCAAAGTATGTTGACATATATGAAGTCAAATTTTTTTTCTTCATAAATATCTTTTTCTATTTTGAAATCATTTAAAATTCATATAATTATAGAAGAATACATTTTTTTTGAAAATATTCTTATATGATTCTATGGGAAGCTTTGATGATGGTATAATAGAGGAAAATAGACACTCCTGCCTTATATGTTAAAAAAAGTCATTCTTACCTTAATTTTGTCGAAAAGGTCATAAAGTACCTTGTTTGGAAAATGACAGCAAGATTCCGTTCAAAACATATATTGTCAAATAAGGGTATAAATGACTTTAACACATAGTACATTAAATATTAAAATTTTTTTGAGTTACATTTTTAAGAAAACATGGGTGTGGATGATAAAGAGGTCCCAGTTGATACTTACATGAAAACAACCTCAAGTAATAAAGAGATTGGGAAATTAACCCTTACCATTTACTTTTTCTTAGTCGATGGTATGTAAACCTCCTATATAATAGTTAAAATGTTGTTATTAAATTATAAAATAACTATATACATAAATATGATATCATATATGATCCTCTAATATTTCTTTGTTAATAATATTTCAGTAGTATCATTATTTCAGGTGTTAACTGATCCGTTTTATTTTATATGCTCAGTTATGTAAGCCATGTTAGTTATGGATATGATTTATTTCATTCACATACAGATTTATATTATGTTCTTAATCATTATTTTTATTCATAAAATGAAAATTATTTTTGAATGATTACGATGGGGAATGAATCTCATCGTGTTCGTGGAGACAGTAATCCATACGTACTCACATGAAAAAATATCATTATATTGATGGGGAAATGGTATGTAATTGACTAGTATATCATATATAAATAATAATTAAATTTTTTTATTTGTTATTTAGATCAGTTATACACATTATTATACCCATCCAAATAATGAAGTTTTTGAATAACAAACTACACCACGACGTGGAGATGGTAAGCCGTACGCATTCATGTATGTTGACTTTGTCATTCATATGATGGATGGAATAATGAATTTGGTTGTAAAATTTTTATAATAACATCATAGTATTTATAATATACTAGAGTTATTATTTTATAATATAAATAACACAGAAAGAGGAAGTGTAAGAAGAAAAGAACTTGAAAGAGGGTGGTGAAATTATTACCTCTTCTTCAGGTGTTTCCTTTTGAGTTTATAAAAATGGGTCCTTAGGTTGGATTTATGATAAAAAATAAGGCCTCTAGGTTGAATTGAGGAGAAATTGGAGGATATTTGGGTAGGTTTTGGTGGATCCAAATGGCTTTGGAGTAGTGATTTTGAGAGAAGGGTAAGTGCCCTTTTATAAGAGAGGTGAGGGGAACATTAGGAAAGTATTGAAATATATTTTTATAATAAAATCATTTTTGGTTTGTAATGACTTCAAAATGATTTATTTAGAGTATAAGGTGGGTATGGTTTGAAAAAATCTCAACCAATAGGGTTTAGACAGGTTTGGTTCACTATATTAACCTTATCTTTTAGATTTAACTCTTAGTTAAATAGTTTAACTTTTACCATATATTCTTGTACTATTATAATAATTGGTTAATAAACATACTATAAAATGCCACGCGAACCTAAATTGGTTAATTAATGGTAAAATTATCACTATATAAATTACTTGGTAGAACCTTCTATTTTTAGGACTATTATATAATTTAATAATATAATATTTGTCTGGAACAATCATTTATGTCAATTTTGACACTATTTAGTATTTAATTTTTGTGAAAGTCATAACAATTTTATTACTTCAAACCAAATACATTGAATCAACTATAACATGCCATATTATCCTAGAAAATTCATTGATGTCATAAAAACTTTGAAATTATATTTATTTTAATATTTATAATAACATTTTTGATTCTTTCATTAATAAGGTAATTACTTCATCACCATTGTGTCATAATTAAATTTAATTATTTATTCTCTAAAAATTATAAATAAAATAAATTTATGTACGAAATTTTTTTATCTTTCTAATGAGTATTTATAGTCTAAATGATAACTTATATAACCCCATTTTAAAATTGTTTTACTAAAAGATATATCTTTATGTCATTTTTGCATTTACTTTAAATTAATTAATATAAAGTGTCATTATCACTCTCAAGTGGCTACATGGGGTCCCAAAATCGACCCAAGGATGATCGTGGTCGGAAATGTATCAATTAATAGGAATAATACACATGTTAGGGTAATTTAATAATATTATAATATTATTTTTTACCCTTATTTACCGGATTTACCCTTTAACCATGGTAAATAAAATATTTACCGAAGTAATTATTCCTAATTTCTAAAAATAAAAGTTACTTATTTACATAAATTTTACCTCATGATTCAAAACATGGAATCCATTTTTACAAATTCAAAACACAAAAGTGGCAGAAATTAATTTAAAATTAATTCTCGTTGTCAAAACGAAAATCCTGTTTTTAAGAAATAATAACTATCAAAAGATTTACACTTGTTTATGTCTTGTTTAATTGTGAAATTACATACAATGACCTAAATTATATTAAAAAATTAAAAAATAATCTAATAATACTTTAAAACCAAAAAAATTATAATTTAACACTATCAATTATTTTTATTAAAAAAGTTGTTTTTAATTAAAATATAGTATTTTTCACTATTCATCAAAAAATTGAAAGTTTTCAGAAAAGTACCAAAACATCACCCTAAGTTAATTTCGATATTCTGAATTCAAAAATAAAGTCCATTTTGAATAATAAAATTTAAGAAATTTCAAAAAGTGGTTATTGCTATTTATAACGGTTAATTTGATTGGTCATGGTGTGTTAAACTTCACGTTGCGTACAACGCAAGCTACTGCATTATTGAAAGGGAAACATACCATTAAAGCTTGTGGGTCATAGTATATCACTCAATTTATTAATACATAAATATAAATATAAATTTTATTTATATTTTTCATATATAATTGGTAGAAAATGAAATCATGATACATTTTCATAAGTTACTTATATTTGTTCCTGATAATCTAAAAGCTAGGTTAAAATAGACATTTTATATTAAGGATGTTTCACAGTTCTTTTAAACTCATGAATGTGTTTAATTAAATCTAATAAAGAATTAAAATTATTTAAATATATTATTTCATAAAAAAATTCGGTGTTACTGTACTATACTTCAATCATAATGAAAATACATTTTTATGCACAAAATCCTTCAACTAACCATTAAATGATTAAAAATTGTACTATTTAATTTGATAATCACTCACACAAGACAAATCTTATTTTATCTCATTAATTCATTTGTTGTAAATAATAATACTATGTTTAAGTGATCAACTTATACATGTAAACAAAACTTGTCAAACATAAATAATAAAAGTGAGAAGACACTTACCACATCAATGGTGAAAATTATGGAGTATTGGACAAGATGTATCAATGTTATTATTCCAACTTGATGTTATCCATATCAAATATAGTTCCTTATCTAATTAGACTATCATGAATCTGAGATGGATTATGTAATTTTTTTGGAACATCCATAAGATATTATGTACAAAAATTAATACACTCTTCCATCAAAAAATTCTTTTCTATTGATCCATATGAATGATCTCTATAATTTATGAACTATTTCAATTTATTTAGATACCACTCAATAGATATATAAACCTAAATTTCATTGTACTAGAAACCATTACATCTTCAGTTATGTGAACTATCAAGTGAGATATAACATCAAAAAGTGGGTTGGAAATAGTTTCTCAACATTAAAAATTGTAAGTACAATTTTTTCCTTTAAAATTTTTAAATCAACCATTTATTGATTTAATAAATAGATAAGTCTAAATAATTTCTAATCCAAATCAATGGTTTAACAAAATTGGGTGATATACTATCACTAATTGAAATCATAATCAACCACTGAATTAGTATGTGTTTTTCAGGACTTTTCAACCCTTGAAATGTCATTCTAGACATCTTTACACACATGGAATTATCAGATGAGTAATCATTAGGATCCTTGAGAAAATTTAAAATGGAATGAAATGTCTCTTTTTATCATTTAGTCATCATATTATATACATTAGTCATGTACGCCTTGTTTTCCTCATACAACTGTAAATGTAATTGTTTCCTTAAACCTTTTTCTTCTAAATCACATTGTGGATTGACATGGTCCTTGGAATTTCCATTGACACATAAATGGTTCACAATATATTATCATATTTTTTCAATATTAATGAAATCTATACTATGACTTAACATGATAGTTTTTAGGTAATAAAGATTAAAAAAATACTTTTCTACTTCCAATTATGAATATTCTGTCTACCAGCACCACAAATATTTGTTAATGGATGAGAAAAAAATCATAAAAAGCATATATCATGTGGATGTTTTCCTCCACAATCAAAAATAATCTTTTTACTCTTATCATGATCATTAGTGCCCAGATGATTTCTATAGAACAATGAAATTCTAATCTTTCCTTTATGAACCTATATAGAGGGGGAAGAAAACATCTATTAGCCATGTATTCCCATTTTTTACAGTGTTTAAGCAATGTAGAATTTTTCTTTTATTGCAGAAAGGCCAGAAAATCCCCCTTCCGTACTCTAACGAGATAAAGTTTTATAATTTTAGTCGTCATTGAATGTCTAAAACAAATAATCCTACATTTTAAACATTTCACTCATTTTAGAGTCATAAGACATCACACCACCAACCCAAAATTCATTCATATTTTCAATCAATGACTGAACGTAAACCGTAATTTTATCCCCGGGACTTATAGATCCATCAATAAGAGTGGGAATTAATATAAATTATTATTTACTACAAATCCACATATGGAAGTTATACAGAACCCATAAAAAATTCCATGTTCTATGAGTTTCACCAACCATACACATGAATGTATTGAAACTATATTCTACCAAGCACAATCATACATTAAAACTATATTTAGAAAATTCAGTGTGACTCTAATTACAATCCTTACATGAAAGAGAATCATCGAGGTGTGTTAGAATATCAATTTCACTATTTATTTCCAAATTGAATATCATTAATTTAAAAACATTAGATGACATAAATAATATTTTCAACCTATTATTCAGTAGAAAGAATGAAATTTTACTTATGAAAATCTATTTCTCCAATTTTGCAGTTTGACTTTGATTAGTCTAATTTTCCCCATTATCTTTCCTCCTTAAAGAGTCACAAACTGTATAATTATCTATATGGATATTTTCATTTCTGAACAACATACAGTTGTTTTCACATGCATCTATGGTCTCATTTGTGAATCCTAAGGTCTACATTCAATAACAAGCATGGTAATATGACTCAAAAATCATAGAATCATTAGGAAGTAATTTTTTCATTTACACCAATAGAATGTTGAATGGTGTGTATGAACACTAATTTAAAGTCTTCAAATGCAAAAAAATCCATGATAAATGATAAATTACTATTTTTAGTACACCAAGAACATACTTCATCTTGTGAATCATAAAGTATTTTATAAAATGTCAATGAATCACAATCTATATCAAATAATGTATTTAACTCATTAGTATTATCATTTTTGAAGTTAATTCATTCAGGATTCAACCATCATACCATTTCATTAATCATTTCATGCATGAAATTTTTCATCCTCAAACCAACATCCATTTGAACCATTTTTATAGTGAAAATGAATATATTCCTCCCAATGATGGGACCAACTCTTATAATTATTCAGAAACCCATTACAGAATAGGTGTACTCTCACAATATCTTGTGTGAATGGATAAATTTTGGAACATTTATTATATGGACGTATAATATATTCACTTTGAAATCATAAAGTGTAATAAATAGACTAAAGAATTCCTTAAAAATATTTTCTATACATTTTATTTAGAATATTAATCCAACTCTTATCCATATTACTAAAAATATAAAAATCATTAACATTTACAAAATACTTCATATTGTAGGAATTTTTATAATTCAAAGTTACAAAATATATTTAAAATAATGAACAAATATTACTTGAAGAATTATATTTGTACTCATCCCAAACAAAAAAACAATTCACTAAGGATATGCTCATAACATTTTATCCTTTTTAAAATAATTCCCAAAAAATTCACAAATGATATGATCATCAAATTATAAAGGAATTCCCACAATCATTACAAATTTAAATGAATTAAAAAATATTTTGAAATAGTATAAATGGAATTTAATGGGGAGGGTAATGTTTGATATTTTATAAAATGTTTTTTTATAATGTATATTAGAGATCGATTGATATATTTCACTACTTGTCTACCTGAATTTAATATTTATTATTTTAACTCAACTATTTGGAATGGATTATTATTAAGAAGACCATATTTTTTGTGGTTATTTAAAAAATATAGTTAAACAGTTTTAAATCTCTACACTCATAGGATAATTACTTATTTAATTATAAATACTAAAAATACCATAAAATTAGATGTGCTCTACATCCAAACAAAACTGAGTCTGATTAAATATTACACCCCAAGATTTAAGGAACCATAAAAAAACAGAGATCATAAGCTGTCATAAATTTACAATTTTACCCCTTTAAAGTACCCAAATATCTAAAAATAAAAAATGATCCAAATCATGATTATGAAAAATAATCCATGTGTTATCCAACTTGTCAAAATGGTCACATTGTTCCAAGAGATCAAACTATTTTGGGATTCCTTACCACCACAACCCAACATCAACCACACTTCACATGAATTCCCTTGTCCAAAGGTTTATATTTCAATTAAAAAATATATTATGAATATGAATGATCATCCATAATCATTATTTAACAAATTATTAATTAAATGAAATAGACCAGTATTTGATTCATAATGTCCCAAAAAATTATTTGTTTTATTTTTTATTTTATTAATATGTACATGTTTAAATATTTTTAAAAAAGGAGAGAGAATGTTGGGGGGTGTTGGAAATTCGTAAGTATTGATAAAAAATAATAAAACCTCATATTTTAAAATTATTTTTTTATAAAATTATTTGTTAAAGACTCTATATACTTATCCATGTATACTAATGCAAGTACGATTTTTTACATCAATGTGAATCTTCCTATGTCCTATATTTCAATATGAGGATAATTATTAATTCATGAATAATAATTTTCATTATGACTAAAAAATTTAAATCCCATAATATTTGGAAATAAAAATAAAAATTGAAGTAAAAAAAATGGTCATTTTAAAATAAATAGAGAGAGAGGGATGTACTTCTTCACTGACATATATAATCAATATTAGGGATGAACATTTAAAACAACTATTATTAATATCTTAAAATATAATGCATATTTTTTTCATTATTTTAGTAACATTATAAAATTTATAGTGAATAATATAAAATTTATTATAAATAAAATAGATTTAAAAATTTAATAATCAATGTATTAAAATTTCAATGTGAAAAATTTATTCGAGTGAGAAGGTTTGATTATGGTTTTTGAGGAGCATTTTTTTCATCACTTTTCATATGAAGAAGGTCTTTCCAAATTCCCAAACAAATCCTAACTACTTGTTTTTCTAAAATCCTAACAATATCATTTCTTGAAATTCTTGAATTACAAGCATTAAAATATACCAAAAAATCATAAAATTTGAAATAATTAAATATTATTTCATATTGAAAAAGTTAATTGACACATGAATACCTGTCAAAACTATTTTACAACACTAAAAATATAATAAATAAACTCATATATCTTTAAAAAAATGTAAATTAACCAAATAAATCAAAATATAGGCATTATTTATTTACTTATGAATGAAATAAAGATAGATAGATAGGAAATATTTTTCTCTACTATTATAAAGTACAATTTCAACTAAAAGAAGTGGAAATTATTTCAAAAGCGGACCCCATTATGGTTTCACTACAATTAAAAATTAATAACAAATATATATCAATTTTTACTTATAAAAAAATACAACCTTCTAAATAAAATATTTTTAAAAAAATGCACAATATCATTGATCAAGATTTGTAATAAGATGGAAGTAGGAACCTATTAAAATGTAGATCTAAGAATTTTTTTAAAAATTCTAGATGGAAAATAAAAACCCTTAAATATTTGATGTTTCAAACAGTTGAATGTTGACTAAAAATATCACCCATGAAGAAGACTCACAGAAAGAGTTGGGTGACTTCTATGGATGACCAAACACTAGAGGAGACCCGCTAAAGATGGTTGGTTCCAACTGTTGATGAACTATAGAGGGTGGTTCCACCGAAGAAGAATCAATACATTTGTTGGTGACTACCTAGAGAAAACATACATTAACCTTGTTTTCTACTCCGCATCTTTGGAAATAAATATGGGCTATGATGTCTGGGAAATTTGTGTGGATTTTCCAATAAATGAAATAGAATAATGGGGAATTAATAATTTATCTGTATTCCCATTTGAATAAGATATTCTAACTACCTTCCCTATGGGCGTAGGTCATCTGATCGAACCATGTTAAATTTTTGTATCCCCACATGTTTTTAATTATCTATTTTTTTTTTCATTATTAAGAGGGAGTGGAATCTTCACAAAAAAAGGTATCAAAACTGTGTTTTATTACCTAGTAAATATCCTTATATGTTTCTCCGTATGCGAACCTGAACCTAATATGGCTCGTGCTTCATGTTGGAAGCTATTTTTCAAACATGTGAAACCTAAAATTTAAATCTTCCACTATCATCACATATGAAACCCTATACAACTCGGAATTTGGATCTTCCCTTGTCTGCACATCGTCTACCCAATGCAGTTCATGCCTCTTCAGCCTCTTTATCCTGTGACTGAATCCCTGGGGTTTTTTGGAAATTTTTTCCTCATGATCTCACTTCATTATATCACTGTTGTACACACCACACAACCTACAAGCCCTCAAATCTTTTACCTAGAGACCAACCTCCCAGTGTGAACCCCTGGGCATCAGTTGTCCAAACATGTCTCTCCAAATGTTTCTCTATGTTTTATTTGGAATTTTTGGTTGTACAGTCCATGAAACCACGCTACATGTGATGTATGGATATTATGGAAAGGGGGAGAATAAATTAGATGTAAAAATAAGATAAAGCAAAAAAAGAGGATTTTCATTTTTTTCCAGGCACATGTGAAGAAAAAAGAAAAGTGTAATTTCTTCTTTTGATAAGGGATGGCATATACATCAAAAAATAAAAAGGGGATATTTTAATTGTTTTCCTCTTTTTTGAAGTTGTATGGGGAATTTCATTAAGGAAATAAGAAAATTCATTGGTTCTTTTTAATCAAGGGTGCCACAATTTGATTTAAAAAAAATGAGTACACATTATGTTTTTATTGTTAAAAAAATACTTGGGGAGAAAATTTTATATTAATTTGATATCAGATTTGGAAAATTAAATAGTCAATTTTATAATTTTTTACTATTATGGATTATTCGGTGTTGTCTATTTTTGTAAATTTGGATATGTTTTTATGATGGAGAATCCCAAAACCAAAAGTAGTATGGTACCACATGAGGATTCTATTCCAGATACACATGTTGGTACTACAAGTATTTCAAAACAAAGAAGTTTGGTGTCCATTAAAAAATTTTAGGTGGAATAATATGATGAGGAGAAAAACATTAGCATGTGGGAATGTGATATTTTGGATGTTAAAACTCAACCAGAGTTAGATATCACCTTAGAAGAAGGACCCACTAACATCTATGAAGGTGATTGGAAGAGTCTAAATCTTCAAGACTAAAATATGATCTAAATTTGATTGGATAAAGATGAAGAATATAGTGTGATTCAAGAAACTTTAGCAAAACACTGTTTAATATTTTCGAGAACAAGTATACGACAAACAACACTGAAAATTACTAGTAACTAAAAACGAAATTTTTCATATTTTAGTACTAGCCTGGTATGTCTATGATTGATTATCTATAGAGTTTTAATAAAATACTATTTTATTTGAAATGTTTGGATGTAAAAATTGGAGATTAAGATAAGGGTATATTATTATTGAAATCTCTACTAGAGAGTTATGATCACCTTACTACAATATTTCTATATGGTAAGGATGAGGTAAAATGTGTTAATGTATCAAATGAATGAGTTAGAAACAACTTCACATGGAAGGATAAGTATGAACATTTGGGTTCTACATTAGATAAATTAATGAAAACTAGTGGAATATCAAATAGTAGAAAATCCAAAAGATTCAGAAGAGACGAATCATGATCTACTTCAAAAGGTGAGTCTATATTTAGATGTCCAGTATAAGATGAGTGTTCCTACTATCATAAAAATGGGAGCTAGAATAATGATTTTCCCAAAATTTGGAAACTAAGGAAAAATGTTGTACTAAGAACCAATAGTGTAAAAGAGTCTGTTTTTAAAATCTTAAGGAGTCATGTGAAGGTGTGGTGTATATGAAAAATAACCACCGGTTCCACATGAGGGGTATTGAAACAGTATGGTTGAATATGCATGATGGTAAAACTCGATGCCTTACTGATGTAAGATACGTACTCAAATTGGGGAAAACCTTATATCACTTGGTGTTTTGGATAATTTTGGTTATCAAATAAACAATGAATACATATTCATGATATCTAATTTAGGTGAACTCTTTGTGATGAAAGGTACTAGAAAAGGTGATTTTAATTATTTAAATGATAATACTATTATAGGTGGAGCAGTGATATCAAATAAGAGTATCACTACTGGTAGCACATTAAGGATCAAAAAGAGACATTCTAGGATTGAAAACTGGTTTACATAATCTCTTTATGTAGTTGAATATGGTGTTCCAGATAGTTATTATAACGTTTTGGATAGGATATAAATTAATCAGTGGAAGTCTGTTATTGAAGAATAAATAAATTCAATGCTTCCCAAATGACATGGGATTATATTCCGACTCATAAGGAAAATAAAAATGGTACATGGATAAAGTTCTAACATTGTTTGTACTTGATAAATACTTATCAAAACAAGAGATACCTATGGGAATTGGGAAGGGAGAAGTAGGAAAAAATATTTGATTCAGAATAGTAGGAAAATTAGTTTCAATTATATGATGATTGGTATGAGAATCAATATTTTGATATTTTTTAATCAATGTGAAGATTGATAAATGTAGGAAAATAATATAACCATTGAAGAAGACTCACAGTAAGATTTGGGTGACTTCCAGGGATAAACAATTTCTAGAGGAGACCCACTAAATTTTTTTGTGCCACCTATTAATGACCTACAAAGGGTGGTTCTGCTAAAGAAGAATCACTTCTGCAGTTGGTGACCTCTTAGTGAAAACGTACTACAACCTTATTTTCTCCTCCACATCTCTATCAATAAATATGGGTTTTAATGTGTAGGAAAGTTGTGTAGATGTTCCTGTATGTGACATATAAATATGTGGAATTTTTAATATGTTAGTATTAATATTTGAATAATATATCCTGACTTCATTCCCTATGGATGTAGGCCATTAAAATGAACCACATTAATTGTTTTTGTCCCAAATTTGTTTTTTATTTCTATGTTTTTAGTGATATTTTTGATAGGGTTAGGCTTCTGCACAACCCAAGCTAATCGAGAATCCAGGTATTACCTCTGTTCCAGATGATGTGGTATATTTTTATCTTCCACCACGCACCATGTTAGTTTATCTTGAAATATTCCACATTGAGTTGATTTCCCGATAGGTATCACAAAATCATCATCCTCAATAGAGAGAGTTCTCTGTTATGAGAGATCAAGATTAACTTTCACTGTGAATGAACACCACATGTGCATAGAAACACTTTAACTATGTAAGAATTCTACCTAAAAAATACTACCAAGATAAAATATATATGAGATTTGAGATTGTATGAATGATTTTCCGAGAAATAAACCTGACTATGATTAAGAAGAGTTCTATAGATTAAAATTCCATGATGAAATGTGTTGGGTTTTCATGGTTTAAGCAATAATGTAGATGAATGTAATGAATGAAGATACCAATAAAATATTAAGACTTTCATTGAAGGATTTTCATAAAAGTATTCACTGTCACATTAGAATCTGTTGCTACATACGACATTATCCATACAAATTTGTGAATGGGTGAACCTTGTATGATATCTGAGCTCATATAAATTCTATAGAGCAAGACACTAAGTGTACCATGGTTATGTGATTAACAAAGACTCATGTAAAAATGGAAGAGTTAATTAAGAAAGGGTCGATCTACCTTACTTGGTATGTAGTGAGTAATAGGTGAATTTAAAAAAATTAAACACAAAATATTATTAGTTTTTATTGAGTCACAACAATAGAAACCAAAATAAATAGTGGGACCCTTTGTCAGTGTTTTTTAGTGGCGAGAAAGTGTGATCTTTATCCCTACAAAAAAATGTTGTTAAAAATTATATTTAGAAAACTATATCATTAAAAATAATATATTATTATATAAATATATTTGTATTAATAAAAATAAAATATATTTTAGTAAATATGATTTATAAATTATATAATTACAAATACCATAAAAAATATATTATTTAAAATCATATTTGAAATATAAATATATATATAATTTTCTTAAATATTATTTATATAATACTATTTTATTAAAAATTATATTTATATGTCATATATTTAGTGAGAATGATTTATAATTTGATTAAAAATATAATATTAATTAAAAATATTTACCAATTAATGTTAATAGACATTTACTAACATTTTGTTTCTAATAATTTATTTTGTTTTTTCAAATTGATATATATATCAAATAATAATTATTTAATTATTAATTTAATAAATTTACTAATATGTTAAACATACTATCCCATTTAATAATTTCACACAGATATATATGAAATGTATTCAATTTTATAGAAAGAAAATTTACAAAAATAATAAAATTTTAATGTTATCGTTTTAGATTTTTATTTATTTTTATTTAATATTTATTATATTATATTTTTAATCAAGAAATTTTATTCACTTTCCTTATTTTTAGTCAATATATACTATTTATTACCTTTTAATTTTTTTAAAATCTATTTATTAAAAATATTATTTACTCGTTGAAAATATTAATTATTTTTAATATTTTTTAAATTTATTTATTTCTAGTTTTCTTTTTTTACTATTTTTATAATTTTATCCATTTTAAATATTTACTTATATGTGTTTATTCACTAATATTTAAAGTTTTCAACATGTTTGTTAATTATTTTATCAATATGTATTTATTTTCATTTTAATATATATTCATTATGAATTTTTAGTAATCTGTTTAATTAATAACACTTGTTCATTTTTTAATATTGTTTCCATCTATTGTTTTTTAATTATTAAATTTCAATATTTTTTATTATTAATTCATTTAATATTATTTAATATTATTTATCCACTAATAATGTTATTTTTTACCTTTCTTTTTATTTTATTCTTTTTTAATATTTAACCATTTAATATTTTTAAATTTATTCATTTTTTATATTTATATATATATTTATTCATTAATATATTTAAAAAAATTTATATATAATTGTGCGTGTGTGTCAGTATATATAATATTTCCTTAATAAAGATTTATATAATACAAAACATGCATTTATTTTAAATAATTAATATATATAATTAAAAATGGTATATAATTAAATATTAAAATTAATTAAAAATATCGACTAATTAGTATCGAGTAATTAGAATTTACCAAGATAATGTAAACTCGGGGTTATAGCCCAAGATTTTAAAATTTATTGAAACTAAAATAACTAAGAAGTAAAAGAGGAGATGAGAAATATAAGAAAATGAAAAACCACTTCACAAAAAAATATATTCATCAATGGGGTCGGCCACCACCCCTATCTCTCGGTTGATGACCCCTTTCCAATGTTTTGGGTTACTTCCAAGTCTCTTCATCATTATCATAAGGTGGGGTAGGATCTTCCGCCAAAGTTGATCCCTCCAATACTGACTAGACAGTCTCAGTGCCTAAGGGTTTTCAATCAACAAGGAGAACTCCACGAGCATTGCCAAATCCCCCATGGGAGGCATCCTTGCTATAAGACTTGTTTAGGATGTCAAGACTAAAATTATTTTTTACCAGAGTTTAGTGGAGGCACAAAAAAGTACTACAACATAATATTAAATGGATCTCGACCCCCTTTCTCATATCTTATCGGGTGAGAGCCCCACTCCCGCCTCGAGAATGAATCTGGAAGAGGATGTGAATTGTTAGTGTCATAAATAGCTATACCAGATTTTGTTGCACCCAAGAAAAAAAAATTTTACAATGAATCTCGACATCAGAGACCTCCTGCATTACATCAACCCATGATTTACGACACTTCCCCTACCCATTCAAGACATCCTTAGTAGGTCCTATTACCCCAAATGCATCCTTTCTTTTATCCTCAACTAGATGAGTAGCTCCAGAAGGAACTAAAGGAAATAATCCATTATTAGTTATATAACCTTTAAAATGTTTATCCAGTATACAAGAATCAACAACAAGTTTTTTTGTATTTCCTTTGGAATTAAATAAGATAGTCAGGTGGTCCTCTAGATCCTATTGCATATTTACTCTAACCTGAGTAGCGCATTTCTTATCAAATTCCACATCTCACTAGAAGGTCCATTGGGATACTCTTGTGGTATTAGAGTAATGATAGATTGTCCCTCCACCTATCCATTAGTTCAATTAGATCCATGTCAGATTCACTAGCACACCACCCCTACACTAGGACATGCAAGAGGGTGTCTCTACCAGACTCAAATACCTTGTTTTCATCATCAATTATGGAAATAATTTGATCTAGTTTAAATTTTTAGCATACATATTTGAGTGTAGATCTTTCAAGGCCTTAGGTGAAGGAACCTGCTTACTGGAAGCCACCAATGGTGGATCTTATTTTCCATCCCATTACATTAATGTATTATTAAATTGATCTAGATTCTTTGCAAATGGGGTAGTCCCCCTTTTCGAAAATTGTCTTCTTGCAACGTTTTTGGATTTTCTTAGAGTTGGAAGTCTCATTACCTACCTATATATAGATATTGAAAAACTCAGGTAATAATTAATACTCAAAATCAATTTCAATTCATTCACCATTTCCTATTAAATAATCATTTTATAAACTAATAATCAAGAATTTCAAATTCATTGAAACCCTAGCACAATATCTGATTTTTCCATGGAAATACATGTTTAATAAAATTTAGTTAGTTTGTTTAAATTTCATATATATCAAAATTGTGTTACTTTAATTTCACACACACACACACACAAATAATTAATGAATTTTTATAGACACACACACACACACATAATATTTATGTAATTTACTAAAATTTTAATATTCAATTTATAAATTTAATTATTAACATAATATATTTAATATATATATTTTTTTCAACTAGTAAATTCTATTAATTTTATATTTTTATTCAATATATATTATTCATTACTTTTTTATTTTTTTAAAATGTATTCAATTTAGATATATATTTAATCATTTATAATCTTAATTATTTTCAATATTTTTATAATTTTTTCATTTTCAATTTTTCTTCGGTTTATAATTTATGTAATTTTTTTCATTTTTAGTATCTATTTATATATTTTTATTCATTTAATTTTAATGTGTTATAATATATGTAATTTATATAATTAATATGTATTTATTTTATTTTATACATATATTCATTTATAGTTTTCCAATAACCTATCAAATTAATGATCCTAATTATTTTTGAAGTTTTTTGCAATATATTAATTTTTAGTTATTAAATATCATTCTTTATTAAAATTAATTCATTTAATATTATTTATAATTATTTATCCTCTAACAATGTTAATTATTTTATACTGTTATTTCTTATTTAATTATTTTTAGTAATTATTATTTTAATATTTTTGTAGTTTATTTATTTTTTATATTTTTTATAAATATTTATTAAGTAATATATTTAATATTTACAGTTTATAAATATGTGTGTATATATGTAAAAATATATAATATTTACTTAAAATGATTTATATAATAAAAAAATATATATTTTCATTAAATAATTCACATATTTAGTAAAAATGGTTTATACCTATAAATTAATATTCACTAATATTTTTGACTAATTAGTATTAAGTAATGGATGTTTAATTAAATTTTATTTGTTTTTTCTTTAACATATATGATACTTATGTTACATTATTTTCACAAGCACATATATGTAATTAATGAATTTTTTTATAGAAGAAAACATGCACACGCACAAATAAAATTTCTATAATTTATTCAATTTTTAATTTTCATTTAGAATTATATTTATTAACATAATATTTTTAATATATATTATATTTTAATTGGAAAATTTTATTCATTTTTTTATTTCTATTCAATATATTCTATTTATTAATTTATAATATTTTTTTCAAATTTATTCATTTTTAATATTATTTGTACACTACTAATCTTAATTATATTTTAAATTTTTTCTATTATTCATTTTAAAATTTTCATAATTTAAAAGTTTCATAATTTTATCAATTTTTAATATTTATTTATACATTTTATCATTAATATTTAATGTTTTTAACATGGTTGTAAATTATATAATTAATATATATTCATTTTCATTTTAACATAGGATTATTATTAATTTTTTAGGTAATCTATATATATAATAACACTTATTCATTTTTTTAACATTTTTTCATTTTTAACATATATTAATTTTTTAATATTTTTTCAATAAAAAATAACTGATAACGCCTATTCTTATTAGCGCTATCTATTTGTGTGGATAAAGATAGGTTTTATCAGCACTAAAAAGAACTAATAAAGATGTGTATTTATCTGTACTAAAAACCATCTCTAATAAATATATGTTTTATTAGTGCATTGTATTTTAGCACTATTAAGACCTATGTTTTTTATCTCTCTTTGGAAATCATTCATAAAAAACTTATCTTTTATTAAATAGAACCATAATAGAGAATCCCACTCTCTTGCTCTATTCAAACTCTCATGGAACTCACCCTTTTCCACTCCTCCACCGTAAAGTTCTTAAATGAGTTGAGCAATTCACAATCGAAGGTATGTGATTCCTTCTACTCATTTTTAACTAATCTTCCATTGTTTCACCATTTTTGGTTATTCTATTCCCAAGTACCATATGAACCCTATTACCCTTAGCCCCTGGGAATCTTAGTGTCCTTCTCGTGTACTATATGATGCACATTTTCGATTGTTATAGGGTTTTAACACCTAATATTTTTGTGTTACTAATTTTTCCATAGGGTTTAGCTATGTCCTGTGATCTTCAGAACTCAAAGAGGCTCAAGTCCTGCCAATCCACAATTCCTCCTGATCCCCACCCACGAACCTACCTTCTTTTATTCCTGGCCATCCTTTTTTTTTTCTGATTTGTGTTTGGTTAGGTTTTGGTATCTTTAGAGATCCATTCAAAGAAGCTCATTTTTTTGTTGATCCATTCATATACGCACATGTTTTTAATTAACACTTTTAAATGGGACACTTATTTTTAAATCCAGATAAGATGATTAGCGACTGATTAAGCCAAATATTTTATTCATTTTAGTTTATTTAATATGTTAATAAGGACTTTATCTATATATATATTTATAAAAATGTTTTGGAAAATCCTATAAGAACATATATATTGTTAATCATGTTTATAAATATTAAATTTTATCATATTACTTTTATTTATAGTAGTTAAAATATTTATTGACTACCCTATAAAACATTATAATAAATATTTTTAAATCTTAATTTTTGATATTTATATAGATTGAACCTTTAAATTTTATGAAGATTATTTTTTAAAATCATGTTGTTTAATTTCATAAGACATGTGTATGGTATTATTTACTAATGTAAATCATTTTTTAAGAACCACCCATGCCTAAAATATATTTGGAGAAACTATTTTTTACTAATTTATGGTAATTTCATTTGTGAAGATTTTATTATTATAATTTTTATAACTTTATGTAAATTGAAACAATTGTGGATAGGGGTTCGGAACAATTGTGTATTTTTTTTGCCTCGTTTAGCTTGTTCTGGTTTGAGTTTTATTTATAGTCTATAAGGATTAATACAGGAAGGTTATATTATGATAATTGAGTGTGAATGGAAATCAATTGGTTGACACTCTATTTTATTTTCTCTCATGTGTGTATTAAACTTTCTATTAATTTTTATTTCATAAGTAGTCTCTCATGACTGTTTCTAAAAGATTTCTTTTTCACATAAAGTATTAATTGATTAAAAATGAATATAATATTATTTATTGAAAAATATTTATAATATAAATCAAAATGGTGTTTTTTATTGGAAGATTTGTGTGGAAACATAGGCTTTTGAAGAATGAGAAAAATGTATGAGTGGAGAAGGGTTGAAAAGAAAAAAATTTATGTTTTGAGCAATTTAAGAACTAGATTTAGTGTAGTGGCCTTAAACATGTTCACACTATACATACATTCCCAAAATGGACCATGCATACACTTAAATTCCGATACATTTCGTATTAATTAATTAATAAAAACATTATATGAATACCTTATGTGTATTTATTTATTTTTTGTAAAAAATGAATATTATTTAACCATATAGGTTGAATATGAAAAGAAATGGTTGTATTCTAATCACATGACCAATGAGTATGAAGATTGAGTTAATGAGTTCATCAATTTTATAATATAGCATGCATATGACCATTATGAATCCCTTTTCCATGTTTTTGTTGTTCTCATTCAAGACTAATTCACCCAGATGTGTTGGAAGAATATATCATTTGTCATGAAGTACATCAAATATATAATGGTTGGTATGCATTCAGTGAAAAAATGAATATAAATAATAAATGGGATGGCACAATAAATTATAGATCATTTGATATGAATTAAAATTACAATGATGATGGATATCGTATAGATGAAATTATAATGGAAATTGAATATGACCTTTTTGGTTGTATAAAGTTGTTTCAGAAGTTAAATAACTATGAGAAGAGACCATTGTATACTATTTGAACAAAATATACAACATTTTTAGCTGTATTGATGTTATATAATTTGAAATAAACCCACAGATGGAGCGTCACTTATTTTTCATAACTACTTGGTCTACTGAATGAATTCTACCATATGAAAATGAGATTCCATGTCAAACATAATATGTTAAATGGATTCTAAATTTAATGGGTATGTTATCTAAAAAACATGTCTATCCAAATTATAGTATATTTTTTCACATAAACAATGGATAACTCAAAAAAATTCCCTAAATGTGGTGTGGATCAACATAATAAAGTTTAATCAATTTCTTCAAAATCTGTATTGTACTTTCCTATAATTCCAAGGATTTGATGACTATATGGATGCCAGGAAACCACTAGAAAATCAACATGGAATACAGATATAGGAATTGAACATGGGAAAATATATCACCCAGAGGAATCTCCTCAATAGAATAAAATTTATTATGAGTATTCTAGATATACAAATTTGTTGAGAAACCCCCATCTTGTATTATCTATATATGAAATAAATCCATTTTTTACAACGTAGTACTAATAGTACATGGTTAGTTATTATGGTAACATATAAATTTACAATATGGTTAAACATGAAGTGGAAATTTATAATCTTTTCTTTGCTGATAACTAGAAGAAAACCCATTAATGATATTGATGACTATTTGGCTCAATTGATTGAAGATCTAAAATTTACATGGGATACATGTATTACATTGTCTGATACTCATAGAAGTGAATGGTTCAAATTTAGAACCATGTTGTATGGGATGATAATTGAATTTATTACTTATTTAAACATTTTAGGCTAAAAACTAATAGAGTTCTAGTGTGTACCATTTGTGATGTAGGTACACAATCAGTTATGTAGAAACATTCAGCAAATACTGTGTTTTTAGAGCAACACAAATTTTTAATCGGACAAGATAAATACTGATCTAGGGTGACATCAATTGATTGAATCATAGAACAAGGTACATGATTAACTCTACTATCGAGTAATATAATATTCACGAGATTAGAAGATATTGACACTAATTTTAGTAAATATTTTTCAAAAAACCTTATTAAATTTTGTTAGAAAAAGTGATCAATTTTCATTGAATTGTCGTGCTTGAATTGTTTGTATGTCAGAAATTTTCATTACTTCATGAAAATTGATGAAATATATATGATAGTGTTATTTTAATGTTACTAAATTTACCAGATTAAAAAATATATGGAATTATGTTTAGGTTGGACATGATTGAAATGGAGATAATGGAAGAGTTGACATAAGTTATGGGTGAAAAAAGAACTTTTCTTCCTCCAGAAGCTTATAATATATCCATAAATGAAAATTTTAAAATTTTCAACATCCTTAATGGTTCCAATGTATGAGAGGAATATTCATTAAATATGAATAATGAAATTTCTGTGAAAAAAATAAAAGTTACAGGTTCTAAAATCACACGATTATCTTATTTTGATGAAATATTTAATCATGGGTTATAGCCCATGATTTCAAAATTTATTGAAACTAAAGTAAAGAAAAATTAAAAGTGAAGATGAGAAATGTAAGAAAACGAACAACAACTTCACAAAAAAAATTTCATCTATGAGGTCGGCCACCACCCCTACCTTTCGGATGCTAACCCCTCTCCCATGTTTTGGGATACTGTCAAGTCCCATAATAATTTTATTCTAGAGGGGTTAGATCTTTCACCAAATTTGATCCATCAAATACTGACTTGATAGTATTAGTGCCTGAGGGTTTTCCATCAACAAGGAGAACTCCATGAGAATTTCCAAATCCCTTAAGGGAGACATCCTTGCTAAAAGACCTATTTATGATGTCAAGTAGACTAAAATTATTTTTACCAGAATTTGGTGGAGCCACAAAGAAGGACTACTCCATAACATGAAAATGACCTCAACCCCCTTTATCATCTCTCATCAGGTGAGATCCCCCCCTCCCCCCTTGAGAATGCATCAGAAAGAGGAAGGGACTTTTGAGTTTCATAACTAGTAGTGGCATCTTGTGTTTCACCCTCCGAAATAGTTTTACTATGACTGTGGTCATCAAAGACCTCATGCACTACATAAACCCATGATTTTCAGACCTTACCCTACCCATTCATGACATCCTCAATAGGTCCTTATACACCATATGCATCCCACCTTTTATATCCTCAACCAGATGAGTCACTCTAGAAGGAACTAAAAGAAAAATACCATTGTTAGTGATATAACCCTTAGAAGGTTTAGCCAATATACAAGAATCAACATTTGTTTCTTTACTTTTAAATAAAAAGAAGTAGTTAGGAGGTCCTCCCCATCATATTGTATATTGAATTCAACCTGAGTAGTGAATTTTTTATCAAATTCCACATGCTCACTTGTAGGTCCATGGGGCTTCTCATATTGTATTGAAGTAACGAAGGATTGTCCCTCCACCTGTCCATTGATTCCAATAGTTTTGTTCATCTAACTATGCCCAAGTAAATCCATGTCAGATTCACTAGCACCACACCTCTACACCAGGACATGAATGAGGGTGTTTCTACCAGACTCAAATACCATGTTTTTTTGCTTCAATTAGAGAAAAAATTTGACCAGATTTAGACATTTTAGCCTACTTATTAGAATGTAGGACTTCCAGGGCCTTATGATAAGGAACCTACTTTCTAGAAGCCACCAACGATGGATCTTATTTTCCTTCCTGTTCCATTAATATATAATTCAAGTGCTCTTGATTCATTGAAATGAGGTAGTCCCCCCTTTACAAATGTATCCTTCTTGCAATGTTTTTAGATTTTCATAGAATTGGAAGTCTCTTTCTTAACCTGTATGTAGAGGTTGAAAAAGTTAGGTAATAATTAATACTCAAACTCAATTTAGATTCATTCACCATTAGATATTAAAGAACCATTATCTGACGTAAGAATCATGAATTCAATATCCACTAAGACCCTAGCACAATATCCTAATTTCCCCAAGAAATAGATGTTTAATTTTTTTTAAATTCCTCATATATCAAACTTGCGTTACATAAATTTCACACACACACAAAGATATATATATATATATATATAATTAATGAATTTTTACAGAGACACACACACACACACACACACAATATTAAGGTAATTTATTCAATTTTAAATATTCAATTTATCTTTTTATTTATTTATATAATATATTTAATATATATTATGCTTTTAATTGTTAAATTTTATACATTTTTATATTTTTATTTAATATTTACTATTCATTACTTTTTTATTTTTTATTTTTAAAATGTATTCATTTTAAATATTATTAATTCATTTATAATCTTAATGATTTTTAATATTTTTATTATTTATTCATTTACAAATTTTCTTCAGTTTATATTTTTTTAATTTTTTCCTATTTTTATATTTTTTTATATTTTTTTATTTATATTCATTTCTTGTTTTTATAATGGTTTTAATTTATATAATTAATATATATTCATTTTCTTTTTATCATATATTCATTACTATTTTTTTTAAACCAATATAATTAATGATCCTCATTTCATTAAATATTTTTACAATCTATTGATTTTTAATTATTAAATTTCACTCTTTTTTAAAATTAATTTTTTTAATATTATTTAGTATTATTTATCATATAATAATGATAATAATTTTGTAATTTTATTTTTAATTTATTCATTTTTAATATTTTTTTCTTTTAATAATTTTCTAATTTAGTCATTTTAAATATTTTCTACACATATTTATTTATTAATATATTTAATATCTATAGTATAGAAATATGTTTGTATATATGAAAAAATATATAATATTTCATTAAAATAATTTATGTAATAAAATATATTTATTTTCATTAAACAAGTCATATATTTAGTGAAAATTTTTTATAACTATAAATTAATATTTATTAAGTATTTTTCCTAATTAGTATTGAGTAATGGAGGTTTAATAAAATGTTATTTTTTTTATTTAAAATATATCAAACTTATGCTGCATTAATTTAACACGCTTATATGAGTATTGAATAAATTTTTTATGAAAACATACACACAAACACATGAGTAATATTTCTATAATTTTTTCAATTTTTAATATTCCTTTTAGAATTTTATTTATTAAAATAAAAAATTTAATATATATGATATTTTAATTGGTAAATATTATTCATTTTTGATATTTTTATTCTATATATTCTATTTTTTACTTTATAATATTTTT
Organism: Viscum album; assembly: GCA_963277665.1. Taxonomy (NCBI): domain Eukaryota; kingdom Viridiplantae; phylum Streptophyta; class Magnoliopsida; order Santalales; family Viscaceae; genus Viscum; species Viscum album. Next base: position 1,661,209,493 of record OY728143.1, on the reverse strand, counting down.
TTTCAAATTTACTCATTTCTAATATTATATATTCATTAATAATATTAATTATTTTTTTAAAATATTTTTCACTTATTCATTTTCCATTTTTCATTATTTAATATTTTCATAATTTTATCAATTTTTAATATTTATTTATACATTTTATCCATTAAAATTTAATGTTTTTAATATGGTTTTAATTTATATAATTAATATGTCTTCATTTTCATTTTAGCATATGATCATTTTTAAATTTTTAAATAATCTATATAAATAATAACACTTATTAATTTTTAAATATTTTTTTATTTTCTAACATATATTCATTTTTAAAAAAATTCAATAAAAAGAACTGATAAGACATATCCTTATTAGCACTACATATTTGTGTTGATAAAGATAGGTTTTATCAGCACTAAAAAGAACTTATAAAAATATATCTTTATTAGTACTAAAAACATCTCTGATAAATATAGGTTTTATCAATGCATTGTATTTTAGTGCTAATAAGACTAATATTTATCAGTGCTCTTTGGAAAGCATTGATAAACAATTTTCTTCTTTTAAATAGAACTATAATATAGAATCCCACTCTCTCTCTCCATTCAAGCTCTCATGGAACTCGACCTTTTCCTCTCAAATTCAATGTTCTTAGATGAATCGAACCATTGACAATCGAAGGTATGTGATTCCTTCTACTAATTTTTAGTTGATCTTCTATTATTTCACTATTTTTTGTTCTTCTTTTCCCGAGTACCATATGAAACACATTCCGCTTTGCCTATGGGAATCGTAGGGGATTTCTCATATACTATACGACCAACACTTTCAATTTTCATATGGGTTTAACACACAATGTTAGTATGTTTTTAGTTTTCTAAAAGGGTTTAGCTATGTTGTGTGATCTACAAAACTTGAAGATACTCAAGACCTGCTAATCCACAATCCTACTTACTCCCCACCCTCAAACGTACTTTTTTTTATTCTCATTCATCCTATTTTTTGTCTGTTTTTTTATGGTAGTGTATATCTAGAGATCCATTCAAATAAGATCATTTTTTGGTTTATCCATCCAAAGAAGCACATGTTTCTAATTATCCCATAAAAAAGGATACTTATTTTAAAATCCAAATAAGATTATTTTCTACTGATTAAGCCAAATATTTGATTAATTTTATTTTCATTAATATGTTTCTGTGGACTATAACTATTGATATATTTTAATTAAACATGTATAAAATCCTATAAAAACATATATATTATTAATCAAGTTTGTAAATATTATTTTTATTTAAACTAGTTAAAATATTTATTGATTTACCCATTAAAAATTATAAGAGATATTTCTAAATTTCAATTTCTCAAATTTATATAGAGTGAACCATTAAATTTGATGAAGAATATTTTTAAAAATCTGGTTTATTAACTTCATAGGTCTTGTATATGGTATTATTTACTAATTTAAATAATTTTTAAGAATTAACCATGCCTAACAAATATTTGGAGATCTTATTTTTTAAAAATGTTTGGTAATTTTCTTTGTGAATATTTTGTTATTATATGTTTTATAACTTCAAGTAAATTGAAATAATTGTTGGTAGAGTTTTGGAACAGTTGGGTATTTTGGGCCTGCTTTAGCTTGTTATGGTTCGATTTTTATGTATAGTCTATAATGATTATTATAGTTGAGTTGTATTGTAATAATTGAGTGTGCATGGAAATTAATTGGCAGAATCTCTACTTGATTTTCTCTCATGTGTATATTACACTTTCTATTAATTTTGATTTCTTAAGTTGCCTATCATGGGGGTTTCTAAAAGATTTCTTTGTCACAAAAAAGATTTATTGATTCGAAATTTATATAATTTGATTTATTGGAAAATATTTATGATATAATTCAAAATAGTGTTTGTATTTGAAAATAAGTGTGGAAACAACCGGTTTTGAAGAATGAGAAAAATGAAAGAGTATAAATGGGTTGAAAATAAATGAATTTTTCTTTTGAGTAAAGTAAAAACTAGATTTAGAGTAGTGTCCTTAAACATGTTCAAGCTATGAATACATTCCCAAAATAGAACATGCATACACTAAAATTCTTATTCTTTTTTTATAAATGATTTAATATTAACATTATATGCATACCTTAGGTGTAATTATTTATTTTTTGTACAAAATTAATATTATTGAACTGTATATGATGAATATAAATAAAAACAATTGTTGGATTATAATCAAATGAATAAGGAGTATGAGGATGGGGTTAATGAGTTCATGAGGATTATAATAGAGCATGCATACGACCATTCTCAAATACATTTTCCATGTTAATATTGTTATCATTCAAGACTAATTCATCCATTAGTATTGGAAGAATATTTAATTTTTCATAAAGATGAACAAATTTATAATGGTTGGTCTAAAAATAAGAAAAACTGAATATACATACATATGGGGATGACACTATCATTTATATATCAGTTGACATGAATTCCAATGTAAATGAAGATGGATATTGTATAGAAGAAACTACAATGGAAATTGAATATGACTTTTGTAGTTGTCTAAAGTTGATTGAGAAGTTAAATAACTATGAGAAGAGACCATTGTATACTGGTTGTAATAAATATACAACATTTTCAGTTGTGTTGAAGTTATATAATTTGAAATCTACCCATGGATGCAGCATCACTACGTTTTCAGAACTAATTTGTATCCTAAATGATTTCTACAAGATGAAAATGAGATTCCAAGTTAAAAATATGATGTTAAACAAATTCTAGGTTTAATGGGTTTGATATCTAAAAAAATACATGTCTATCCAAATTATTGTATATTTTTTCACATGAACCATGAATAACTCATAAAATTCCCTAAGTGTGGTGTGTATCAACACAATAAAGACGAATCAAGTCCTTCGAAATCTATATGGTACATTCCTATAACTACAAGGGATTGATGGCTATATGGATTCCAGGAAACCCCTAGAAAATTGACATGGAATGCAGATATAGGAATTGAAGATGGGAAAGTACATCACCTAGTGGAATCTCCTTAGGCGAATATAATTTATTATGAGTATCATAAATATGGAAATGAGTTTAGAAACCTCAATCTTTTCTTATATATAGATGAAATTAATCCATTTTTTTTACAAAGTAGTACTCATAGTACATGTTTAGTTATTCTAGTAACTTATAACTTTCCACTAGGGTTATACATGAAGTGAAAATGCATTAAGTTTTCTCTAATGATATCTATACCCAAAAAACTAGTAATGATATTGAGGAATATTTGGATCCATTTATTGAAGATCTGAAATTGACATGGGATACATGTATTAAATTGTATGATTCTCATATAAGTGAAGGGTTCACAATTAGAGCCATGTTGTGTGGGATGATAAATAAATTTCTTAATTAAAGAAATATTTTAGGCTAAAACATTAATGGAATGTTGGGGTGTCCCATATTTTTAGTAGGTACACACTGAGGGAGGTTGAAACATTCAACAAAGAATGTGTTTTGAGAGCATCACAAATTTTTACCCCAATAAGATAAATACAGATCTGGGAAGACATCATTCGATGGAAATACAGAACAAGGTACATGATAAACTCCACTAATGAGTAATAAACTATTCGAGAAATTAGAATATGTTGATAATAATTTGAGTAAATATTTTTCAAAAAAAGTTATTAAATCAGGTTGGAATCAGAGATCAATTTTCATTGAATTGCCATAAAAGAATTGTTTGTATGCCATAAATTTTCTTTATTTCATGCAAATTGATGAAATATATATAATAGTGTTATTTTCATGTTACTAATTTTACCAGTGTAAAAAAATATGGAACTAAGGCAAGTTTGGACATTATTGAAATGGAGATAACAGAAGAGTTGGCCTAAGTGTAGGGTGAAAGAAGAAATTTTATTTCTACAACGGCTTACAATATATCAATACATGAATTTTCTCAATTTTTCAACTTCATTAATGATTCCAATGATCTATAGGGATATTCATAAAATATGAATAATGTCATTTCAATGAAAAAAATTGATGTTACAGGTTCTAAAATCACACAATTTTCTTATTTTTATGAAATATTTAATGCATGTAGTTTTACGTTTCATACTTATTAAAGTTTTTTGACCCACATTAACCAGGATGTTTTTCATTTCCAAATACATACATAGAAACATTATAGACCATATGAATTTTCCAATCATGAAATAGGATATTACAGTCATATAATGTGAATTAGTGATGTTTTCCCACCATCATTCTTTGATGTAACGGTCCACCTAATGGTTCACTTGGTTATATAAATTCAAGTATTTTGTCTAATAAATTACTGATGGATATATACCTTTGAATGTTATATAAATATATTAAATGGGTACATCAAGAGTTGAAGATGGATAGAAGGTTTTATTATAGAATAATATACTATTGAAGAATATTTTGAATTCTCTACTGATTAATTATCAAATATTGATAGAATTGGTATCCCAAAATCTCATCACAGAATATTCCTTCAGGATGAAGGTAAGTATAGAATATTTTTTATTAGAATTACCATTAAAAATTGGGGGAAATATCACCTTTATATTTTATAAAATAGTGTAGAGGTTTTCCCATTCAGTGAATCCCAAAATGTAATTTTTAGACATTTGAATTCATCAATGTATAAATTATGGATATCAAATCCCCATAATCAATAGTTTATATGACGGTTCTGGGATCATATTTATATGAATTTATCTGAAAAATATGAATTCAATTTCTTAACAACTTTGATGGTGATCTGAGGGATCAAATGTAAATTTTATATCTTATATTGGTTTTGTGATTATGGGTTATACATTCTATTTAAAGGAACAAGATAAACATATTACAATAAAAAATATTAGAGCTATAAATGTGGTAGAAGCGATGCATAGATTTAGTTCGAAGGATAGAAATCCAATTTATGTGACTTTTACATATTTCAGCATCATTGGACAGATATATGAGTTGGACTATAAAACATTTTAAGTGATGATTATTCTTTTCGAATGGGTTTACAAATAATCATATTAGGTATGCTAAGGGGAAATTAAAACCCCACCCACTAGTTACTAATGTACACCATATAATCTATGAAACATAAAAATATGTTATTATTCATTTCTATAAGGAATAATTTTATGTTCATTGTAGTTGATATAATTTTAAGTTGAAATTATTTATTTTATCCAAATTTTTTCAAAATTATTAATATATGAAATTGAAAAGGTGTAATGAAAATATGTAACGTGTTGAAAAACCAATATACCACTATCTTAATGTAAGGATAGGGTGGGTTTTTATTGAAAAGATAATGGTATTTATTATATATATATATAGTTAAAGTTTAATGTGATATGAAACAACATATTATTCTTTTTTGATATTCATATTGATGAATTAGAATCCAAATCCACTTTCATTTCATGTCATGTGGTAAGGAAGGAGGCCCATGTAAATTAAGAGGAAAAACTAATATATGAGAATACACTATAATTATGGGAATCATTTGAACATATGTTATAATAGTAATTTTTTATGTTTTATAATAATATTATATAAAAATATATATCTATTTTTTATGTTTTTTTATAAAATTTAGACATAAGAATCAATATCAGCTATACATGAAGAACAACAACCTTCATTGGACCTGATATGGCTGAAAAAATAATACCTTGTTTGAGGATAATGTTTTGGAGTATCGGCTCGGTTATATTTCAAGTAGAAAAGGACACAAGGAGATATATATGAGTTTATGAATGGATATTTTCACATATATAGTCTTTAAAAGATATTATTATTTGGTCTAGTTTGGAAGAGAAATATATTTAAAAGGATCCAAGAGAAATATTATTAAAAAGACAATTAGAACATGAAGATCCACATTATCCCACTAGCTTTAAGACTATCCATTCCACTAAACCATCTTCCTTATCCACGGTAATCAATTTTCTCATAACACTTTCACCTAAATGTGAATAAAATTACGTTCGATAACTTTATAATCCAAAAATTTTTAAGGGTGGAATTGTATGTGATTTATATCTATCAAAAACCACACATCTCCTTATTTTGAGTGGTATGGTTTACAGTATCCCCTAATACATCATACATAATAAAAAAACACAAATATTACATGATATTGGTGATTTAATTAACACTTAAGTCGATCGTTGAGTTTTCTATTCCACTTGATGATATGTATAATAACACAAAATATAATTCTATAAGAACTTTCATAGCATGGTGATTTAATCTTATAAATATACATGAGGTATGAATTAAGAAAAATAAAATGAAATACCTTTAACAGTTGATAATAGAAGTTTATAAATAAGGTTTGTTATTATAGAAAGAAAAAATGAAGGGAAAAAATTTTGAATCAAGAAAATATTATGAATAAACCAAGAAAACAAAATGAACTTCTGATATTACCTTCACCCCACCAGTTCTGTATCCACATATATTCACATTACAAGTTCCAATTTATAGAACATTAAGAGATGAAAATAAATCCTAAATTAAATATAATGAAACATATTTGAATATTCCATAACCAAAGTGGTTGGTATCTTGAGTATAAATGAGATTAACAATATTGAATGAATATGAATCTTAATTGTGAATACATACATCGGGTATGTTTTCATAATATTATTTTCTAAAAAATGATCTGTTATGTTCATTACATTTAATAACTATTCAAATTTTCTACTAGAATATGTATTATAACTATATAAAGAGAAATATTTACAACGAAGGATTAAGACTCATTAATCCCTCTATCATTTCTATGGGATATTTTTCTTTTGAGTTGAATGAAATTGAAAAAAAAATATTAACTAGCTTTGGAATTTGAACTGAAAATAATCGAAGACAAAATCCTCTTGATTTCTATAATACATGGGTAAGAAAATATACAATGTATTCATATAAAATATACTTTTTGTTTCTTCATTATATTTTTTTTTATTTTTAGGAAGCATTAGATGTTAATAAGAATCAAATTGGATACCCTAAATGTTTATGTTTTGGATCCAAAGCATGGATTTCCAAAAAATCAACCACACATGATATCTATTGTGAATTTGTGATGCACTAAAACCAAATATTCACAAATAAAATTCATATTATATGTTTTAGTTTTTATTTAAAAAAGAATTATGTTATGATAGGTTGATATATAATTATTGGCTAAATCATGGTACGAGGTTGGTGATTGAACAGAAAAACCTTATGAACTTATTAAAATGGAAAAAATTAATGTATATATAGTAATATTTAACTATAATGAAATATTTCAAAACGATTTACTTATTTTGGTTCATGTTATTATAGTATAGGAAATGAAATAATAATAACTATTGTGGATGTTATGTTCGAAAATTTATAAAGGATATTATATACCCTTAATAAACTACCATCCCTGAACATGTAATTTTCAAAGGAAATTTTAATTTCATTTAAAATATTTTTTAATTATTTGTTCAGATATATTTTCATAGTGCTACCAGGACTACAAATAGTCTACATTTAGAAAAGAAGAAGTAATTTTATTTAGAGATGAGTGGGTAGATTCCATGGTGTTATAATGTTTTCCAGTATCAAGTTGAGGTGATTAACTATTATTTCCATGATCTTGTATATACTATGACCTTTGAGATAAATTTATGATTGAAGAATTAGTATCATAATTCTTTTGATAAAATTTTTCCTAAAATAAAATTTAATTTTCCACTAATTTCCTTCTCTAGTGGTTATGAAGAGTTTGTAAACACTATAAAACACTTTAGTAATGAACCTTCAAATAAAGAAATATTTAAGTTGTTTCTCAAGGATATGTAACATGGAGGGTTACTATCTAAGGATTGTAGTCGAGATAGTAACATGTCTGAGGCTACTTGTGCTCATGATAGATTGGACTTAAAGGATACATTTAAGATAATAGAGAGATGGAAAATGGTTCAAAGAACATTCTACCTCCAAATTTATATATATATTACTAACTACTAGGGAGGGTACTTCTATTCTCCTAGCATCATATTGTTTATTTTCCATATTTTTGTCTTTTGATGATTTTATAAAACAAAATTGGGCCATATTACAATCACTTCCACCTCCTTGATGAAAAATAAAGATGATTTACATTACATAAACATTTTATTCAACCAAAGAACATAAAATGAAAGACAAATTAAATAATAATAGAAATTCCTGATCAATTTCCCAATCCAATTCTCAATTTACATACAAGGAATTAACTTTGAAGGAAATTGAACCATAGATTGATATAAAAAATCTTGATATACTGGTTGGTCTCTATAAGGTAATTTAGTTTAAAAACATTTCATATTATCAAAACTTAGAACACATGGTTTATTTTCTAAAAAAATTTAATAAAATGATCCACAATTAACTTGAGATATGTAATAATTTACCATACATTAATATTATAGATGATGTGGCTGGAATGACTCCAAGTGCATGATTTAAATATAAAAGTGTTATTTTACTTTAAAACACACATCAATTTGTCAAAACTAAGATAACAAGATCTAATAATCATGATAATTTAGTAAAATTATCTATAATTTATTTGTGATGTATAGGAATCAACCGCACATCAATCTAATAATCAATGTGTCGTGTATATCCCAAAGTAAATGTTATCATATTAGAAGTATCATTTTAGTTTAAAAATTGTGTCACATTGTCTAAACTAAGAATAAAAGTTCAGATTGTTTTCAAAATCAAGGGTAACGATCCACAATCCATTTCTTATGTTTAGGAATTTATTTCATTCCAATATAATAAACGGTGTGTCTATTATGACTTAAAGTGTATATTTTCATTATAAAAGTGTCACTTTAGTTTAAAAAAGACATCACATAGAAAAAATCAAGCAAAAAAGATCATATTTTTTTCCAAAATTTAGGAAAATGATCTATAAATTAGTTATAATGTGTATTAATTTCCCGCACATCATTTCGACAGATGAGGTGGTTGGTATGACTCAAAATGCATGTTATTAATAAAAAAGTGTAACTTTAGTTTAAAACATGTGTCAAATATTCAAAACCGAGAAAAAAAGATCCAATTATTTTAAAACATTTAGTAAAAATATCAATAATTTATTTGTGACATGTAAGAATCATCTTTATGTTAATTTGACACATGATGGGGTTAGTATGACACAAAGTGATTTTTTAAATATAAATGCATAACTTTAGTTTAAGACTTGCATCAGAGAAAAATAATAATAAAAAATCTTAGATTATTTTAAAAATAGTATAAAATGATGCATACATTATTTTTTATGTTTAGGAATTGAGTACATGAAAATCTGACACCTGATGTGTAAGGCATGACTCAATGTTCATGTTTTCATTATTAAAGTGTTATTTTAGTTTAAAACACATGGAACATATCCAAAAATGAGTAAAAGAAACAAATTGTCTTGAAACCTAAGGAAACTAACCCATCATTAATTTTAGTTTTGTAGGAATTGACCGAACATTAATCCAAATACACAATGTGGTTGGTATAACTCAATGTTCATGTCTTCAATATAAAAGAGCTATTTTAGCTTAAAACATGGGTCACATTTTCAAAAATAAGAAAACGATATCATTTTTTTAAAATATTAGAAAATTATCCGTAATCATTTTTTGATATATAAGAATTTACAACGTGTTAATCTGACACATGGTGCATCTAATATGACTCAAAGTGTTTATTTTATATATAAAAGTGTCATTTTAGTTTAAGATTCATGTCCCATAGAAAAAAAAGAAAAAAATATCATTTTTAAAAAAAGTATTTATAAAAAAGATCCAAAATTCATTTTTCACATATAAGAATTTACCGCACATCAATTAGACACATGATGTGAATGGTATGACTCAAAGTGTTTGTTTTCAATAAAAAAGTGTTTTGTAGTTTAAAATGTGTATCACATATCCAAAACAATGAAAACGAGCTTTGATTGTTTTCAAACATTAGGAAAATGACCCATAAATAATTTTTTACATGTAGGAATTGACGACACATTAATATGACACGTGATGCTATTGGAGTGAATTAAAGATCATGTATTCTATATAAAAGTGTCATTTAGTTTGAAACGCATGTCAAAAATCCAAAAACAAGAAAACAAACTCATATAGTATTCATAAATTATTAAAATGATCTATAATACATTTATGTAAAATAGTAAATGACTTTACAAAAATATGATATACGATGTGGCTACTGTTGGTCATAGTAGAGACTCAAGGGGGGGGGGGGGGTGAATTGAGTTCTTACATAAAACTTCTGTTATAAAATTTATAATAATGATCCCCCAATTTGTAAACAACCTAGTTAATTAAGTCAATAGAGATATAAATGTTTTATTTGTCAACAAGTTTCTAAAAGGGTGATTAGTCCTCAATTGAAATAGTGTAAAACACTTATTCAACTTTTAAAATAGGTTTACTGAATTAAACACATACAAAAACTAACTAAAAATAACTATCAAAGTTAATTTAAAATAGTTTTCAATTTTTGAAATTATGAGCAGCACAAAATAGGACAATAGAGTATTACAAAATATATTACAGAGAATAATTAACTAGGAGGTTCAGTCTAAAGCTAGGACTTAATCCTCTCCACTTGGTGGTCACCTTCCACTAAATAGTTTATATTAAAAATAAAAGTAATACATATCTTGTATGGGGATTTATAATAGTTTTCACTAACTTTCCAGGGATCACAGCCTCTACCATAGTTCTTTAAGGAAAAAACAAACAAACTAGTCCACACACGACATCTTCCACAATTACACGTTGGAAACAAAAGTGTAAGTTAAGTTTGATGTGAGGATTTTCAGTATCCTAGTTCAAGCACAGGATATAGTGTGTGTAATAAATAAACACACACCACTCAGAAATGTAACATAATAAACACAATAGTGATAATGTTATAAATATTGAGTTTAGAAGGCTCTATGTGTTTCCAGTTCAGCTCTTGACTCCTTGGAGTGAAGAAATTGTAGTTTGTGTCTCTCTCTGGAAGTTGTCTCCAAAACAAAGTGTCGCAAATCTGAGTTCTAGCTGCCAGGTACTGAGTGTTGTGCTTCTAGATTTGACATATATTTGATGAAGCAAAAAATACAATCTTTAATTTGTTCTCCCAAAATGATCTTCTTGAGGATCTTGGGTTCAAAGTGTGAGTGCTAGTGTTTTTATTTTGATCTTTAGATCTAGCGTGTAGTGACTCTCTCTAATGTTATCTATTTCCTCTCTTCCTTGGTCTTCTATTTTATATTTGAGTTCTGACAATAGGAATAGGAACACCACCTGCGTTTTTCCACTTACCTCATACTTTCTCCCGATATGGTCTCTTGATATTTCTACAAATCATCATTAATTATTGTCAGAAGCATTAAAGTTACCAAATACGACTGTTAGAATAATAATAAGAAATTGAAAATGTATGGAGTAGAAGAGTGGGTATCAATAGGATGTAAACAATATCCTTCTCAGTGGTAGCCTTTATTGGTTGCCTTTAATGGTAGCTTTCAGTGGTATCCTTGTAGCAGTAACTTTTATCGGTACTTTTACATCAATAGCCTTTTAACGGTAGACTCATATTAATAACCATGCATTGATAACTCAGTGTTATACTATATTGGTGACCTTCTATCAGTAACCTCTATCTGTAAACTCTATTAGTGACCTTATACTTAGAGATGTTTTGCAATGTATGATTTAAATGAGGGAGCAGTGAGATTAAAAAAACATAGTTATTACCTGATAGAAACTAAGAATATTAATGAAACATGATTATCATATAAAATATACACGATTTGTGATTATCAAAATAGGTGAGTCCAACAATCTCCCCCTTTTTGATAATCAAAAATTATGTTAATGATATTTTAGATTGATGTATTGGTAAATCAGGATTAAGAAAATTTGCGGGGAGAGTATACATATATTATGTACCAGGACTTGAAATAGAATAAATTTGAACCAAATTAATTTCTGAAAATATATCAGAGAATATAGGCTTAAGATTCTCCCACTTTGTGATTATAAAAAAGAATGAAATTCATGAATGAGAAAAACTAATATTCATGTATTAATAAAGAAAGAGTACAATTGAAAAAAATATTACAAATATTTCTATCAACTAAGACAGCCCACATTCATTACACACTAGAAATGTCCAATGGACCTTTGTCTTTGGAAGCTGAGGAGGCAAGTTCAGAAGATAGTGGGACAACCTAATAATAACAACGAGCATGGTAGGAGGATTGGATACAGAGGCATCAGTCGACCGATAATGAGTAGGTCTTGAAGGTATCAAAGGATTCATGTTTCTGATGGCCTGTGAAGAAGTTATCAAAGGGGCATCACTAAGAGATCCTAAGGCAGCTGAGGAAGAAGGTAATGTGGGAGGAACAATAATGGGAGTGCAGTCCACATGGAGAAAGTGTAAAAAGAGATTCTTGAAATCCATAATGTTGCTTCCTCCTCTTTCTATAGCTGAGATAAAATCATCCTTATTCTACATAAATTTCTCAAAGGTAGGAGTCAATTATCTAAGCCTAATAACTTGATCCTTTAAATCCTGAGTGATAGGTAGGATCCTCAAGTTTTCTAATAGCAACACGAAGTGACCATCCATCTGATTCTTAGTGTACATGATTTTTTAATAGAAATGAACTTTCTATTTTATGGTCTTATGATCATGAGTAGCCTCCCTTAAGTAATCTCACACAAGATTATGAATGTCTCTAGTAGTGGAAATGACCTGATTCAAAGACTAAGGGTCTGAGGTACTTGCACAAGAGAACTTATCTACTTCTTCTCTAACAACTGACCTGAAAGCATCTAGATCAACAGGAGGAGAAGATGAAGAGGAAGAAGATGCACAAAAAGGTGCCATTGTGAAAGATACTGTCTCCTTAAAAGACTTGGTATGACCACTAATCAATCTTTTCACATCATCATCTAGACCACTCACATGTACCTTTATAAAATTCACAAAATCCTTAAACACAGGGACCATCTTCTGAACAACACTCCTAACAAACTTATGGTCTTTGTCTACTTGAACCCTTGAAGCCATATATTAGTCCAAACTCACAATAGATTGTTTTATAGATTACATATATTCTTTGAAGGTTTTTACAGGATTCTCAAATTCCTTTAATTCATGTAGAAAGTATGAGTGAGAGGTAGAGATTTATCTTTCTAAGGAAGATTCCACAACTTATTGATTGAGAGCCACTAATCTCTATATCTCAACAGATTGCTCATCCAAGTGTCTCTTGAAATCTGATTTTAATGATTTTAAATCATCATTCTTCACATAATCTCAAGGTGGAAGAACCACTATCTGCACAATAGTAGTTTCTGAAACAAAAATAATTGGAGAGCTTCTGATAGGCTTGTCATCTTCAGAGTCTCCATAGACTAAGCCCAAGACCATGAATCTAGGATGTTTTGACCAATCCTATATTCCATGATAAACAAAAACTGATCATGTGGCAATAGGTTCCTCCCCCTCAATTGGTGTATTCTTCTAGTCAATGATATTAACCTCTGCCATTCCTCCATGATCAACTATAGCAATAGGAGAGTCCATGGCTACAAAATCTTAAACCACAACCATAACAATTATAGCTTCAACTGATTTAACATTCTCATCCTCTCCACTTTATACCACTTCCGTATATCCTATCAAGGGACTAAGACTCAAGAGTTCCTATTTACTTTTAGAAACAACTGTCTCAAATTCCTCAAGATTAGTGTCAGCTTTATCCTCCTCCTCTGTGGTTTCTACAACAGTAATGTCTCTTAAGACATTCTCATCTCCTTCTTCTTCACTGGTTTCATCATCATCACTGTCTCTTAGGAAAACCTCTCTTGTGGGAAATCTCTTTGGTGGGATAGGCTCACCAAAGGATAGAACAATAGCATGAGGACTTGAGGGAAGGTCAAGATCACTCCTGTCATCTACAAGAGAATCCTATCTTCCATATACACCAGCAACCGCCTCTTTTTCATTTTAATAAATTGGTTCCACGTCATCATCATCTTTAATCCTTGATCTCTTTTATTCTTTGGCCTAGTAAAATTGGTAACAGGATTGAATTCCTCATACATCTTATCCTCATTATTCACCCATTTTCTTTTCCAATGGTTTCATATTATCATAAAAAATTTACAAATCACTTTGGTAATTCAAAAAATGTCACATACAACTACTATTTCCTCCTTATTTCAAGCAACACCATTCATTCTCTCAACTAAGGATATCAACATGGAATGAAACAAAGCATTTGATTTTGAACTTGGCATAGTCATATCTTCTAACATAACCATCAGAAACCTACAAAGATTTATCCTCTGTCCATGCTTCAACAGATACAATAGGAATATTTCTTGATACCTCAAAGTGGAAAAGTCCATTCTCCTCGGACTCAAACCTTGTTGAACAAATTTAAAAAGAAACCTATTTTATCTTTCCATTTCTGTAGCAATCACCTTTCTAGGTATTCCATTCACAGTATGCTTAGTCAAATCCTCTTCATAGAAAAATAATCACTGGTGGGAGGGACCACTCTAGGGTAGTAATCAAAAATGCATTCATGTGGGACTCTTAAGCATTCATCCCATTTAACAGGGGAGAAGCTAAAACATACTCTATTTAACATTGATTACATTCGGTTCTCATCCTCAGTCTACTCAAACATTATAGATTCATAGAATTCCTTCACTAGATTTGGGTACTATGGTCTATTGTTATTTGAAAATAATTCTACACTGTCCTGAGCTTCGAGTGCCATCAGTACCAGAGACCTACTTGACAGCAGCCATTCCGGACATAATTTATTTTCTACCAAGGTTTAACTCTTCGACAAATGTGGATTGATCAACTTCACCATTAGTTTTCTTCCACTACTAGACACAGCTCGAGGTCTCTTAGGGTTCAAAACATCTCCTTCATCGCCAACCATCAGTCTTTTTATCCTTTCAATTGTAGTGTGGAGTGGTTAGAGGGTTTCACCAGAAGTCTAGGTTCCATGATTTGGGAGCAAAAGGTTCAGGAGAGGATTGAAGTGGATCGAAATGTGATTTGTAATTTATTTTATATCATTTAGGGATCGAAAAAAAATCAAGTAAAAGAGATAAATAAGATTAAAACATTTCAAATTCTGGCAGAAAAGCATGAAGTCCTAGAACTAAGTAAGGTCAAATATCGGTAAGGTTCCAATATGGAGGTCCAATAGTGAGGTTAAACGGTGAGGTCCTAACACTGAGGTCTTATTTGGGAGGTCTAACAGTGAGGTCTTATCAGTGAGGTCTTATCGATGAGGTCTAGAAGTGAGGTCTTATTAGTGAGGTCTAAAGGTGAGGTCTTATCGGTGAGGGAAAACTGTGAGGTGTTATCGGTGAGGTCAAACAGTGAGGTCTTATCAGAGAGGTCTAAGGTTGAGGTCTTATCAGTGAGGTCTAACGGTGAGGTCTTATCAGTGAGGAATAATGGTGAGGTCTTATTAGTGAGATATAATAGTTAGGTCTTATCGATGAGGTCTAACAGTGAGGTTTTATCATTGAGGTCTAAATTTAACAATTTATCATAACTAACTCATGTTTGATGTAATTTAACCTATTATAATTAAAATTATTTGTGAATATATCTTCTAATTGATGTTTAGTGCCAATGAATTCAAGAGTGATATCACCTCTTCGATTATGATATCTCAGGAAGTGATGTATCACATCAATATACTTTTTCCTATCATGAGATAGTGGATTTTTAGAGATGCTAATAGCACTTGTATTATCACAGTTTATAGAGACATGTTTAAATTTATATCCATAGTCTAGTAAAGTGTGTTTCATCCATAGAATTTAGGCACAACAACTTCCAGCAGCAATATATTTAGCTTAGGCAGTGGATAATGTAATATAATTCTGTTTCCTATTACACCATGATATTAGTGACTTGCCCAAAATGTGACATGTTCTAGAGGTTCTTTTTCTATCTAACTTATAACTAGAACAATCAACATCTGAATAAATTATTAAATTAAATGATTTCCCTCTTGGATAAAAAATTCATATGTTTCTAGTATACTTGAGAAATTTAAAAATATTTTTAACATTATTTAAATGAGATTATTTGGGATTGGATTGAAATTGAGCACACATGCATACACTGAACATAATATCATGCTTTCTAGAAGTAATTTAGAGAAAACACCAAATCATACCTCTGTAATTGGATTGATCCACTAGTTTACCAGTTTCATCATCTTCCAACTTACAAGTGTTACTCATTGATTTGATCCTAAGTATATTTACCCCATTAAAATCATTTCAAATTCATCTTGCATGATCTTTGAAAAATCAGTACATAAAGAATTTTTTGAGAATCCAAAAAAACTTCCATCCACATAAATTTTTATTATTAAAAAATATTTGGAAATCCTTTTAATAATTAGAGTAGGATCAACTATTCCTTTAGTAAAATAGTTTGAAATAATAAAAGAACTAAGCCTATCATACCAAGCTCTAGGATATTCTTTTAGATCATATAATGATTTAGAATGTTTTATGACATGATTTGAAAAATGGGGATTTGTAAAACTAGGGGGTTGTTCAACAAATACATCTTCAACTATGTAAATTCACTTTTGAAATCCATTTAATAAATCGTGAAATTTAGATGTGCTTCATAGGAAAGTAGTATCCCAAAGTCCTCTAGTATAGCTATAAGTGCAAAGGTTTACTCATAGTATATTCCTTCTTCATGACTATATCCTTGTGCAACTATTCTAGCCTTGTTTCTAACTATGTTTCCAGATTCATCAACATTATTTATAAACACCCATTTTGTGCCTATGGTCAAAGTGTCTTTAAATCTTTCTACTAATTTGCAAAATTTATTTCTTTTTGAATTATTTAATTCATCATGCATAGCTATCACCCAAAAATCTTCATTGATAGAATTATTAATATATTTTTGTTCAATATGTGAAAGAAAAGATTGATGTTAAACCTGGTTTCTCAGAGAAGCTCTAGTTTGTGTCCCTCTAATTAGATCCCCTACTACAACATCTAAAGAATGATTCATGAGAGATATAATACCTCTAGAAAGAGTTGAACTAGACTCTTCATGGTTGTCTATAGGATTATATTCAACATGATCTGATTCTAGAAAATTTCCAGAACTAATTTTTTTCACTACATGTTCATTTTCATTATCATTATGGTCCAGAATTGACATTTCTTCCTTAAGATATTCAAGAGAGTTTTTGGGTTCATGTGGATCAGTATCATAAAATTTGACATGAACTAATTATTCCACACATTTTGTTCTATAATTGAATACTCTATATGATTTAATTGATATTGAGTAACCTATGAAAATTCTTCATCACTCTTGGAAGAAAATTTATAAAGATTATCCCCAGTGTAAAGCATAAAGACTTTGCAACCAAAAAAATAAAAAGAAATTAACCATAGGCTTCCTATTATTCTATAGATAATAAGGGGTTTTCATAAGAACAGGTCTAATTAAGACTCTATTGATGATGTACACGATGTATTGACAACTTCACCCCAAAAATAGATAGGCAATTTATACTAATTTAGCATAGTCCGGGAAATATCTTGAAGTGTCTTATTCCTTATTTATACAACACCATTTTGTTGTGGTGTTGAAGGAGTAGAGAAATTGTGATTAAATCCATTATGTGAGAAAAAAGAATCAAACTCCTAATTTTCAAACTCATGACCATGATCACTTCTCAAGGTCTTAATTCTTTTCCCACTAATATTTTCTACAAACATGGAATATTTAATGAGGTAAGAACATGATTCACTATTATGAGCTTGAAATTATACCCAAGTGTATCTACAAAAATCACCTACAAGAACATAAACATAGTGCTTCCCATTTAAACATGAAACTCTTGATGGCCCAAGAAAATATATGTGAACCAACTCAATCTCTTAAGATGCTTAAACTTCTTTCCTTGCTTTGAAAGAAGATTTGTGTTGTTTTCCGTTTTGAAAAGGATTACAAAATTTGTTAAGTGGGAATTACAATTTAGGTAAGTCTCAAAATAAAACATTCTTATTCAATTTCCTAATTGAGTGCACATTGCAGTGTTCTAATATTCAGTTCTATAACCAATATTCCTTATGAAAAGCATTTAAACAAGAAATTTTTTACTTAACTAGGGAGTTTAAATCAATGACATATACATTTTCATTTCTAAGAGCCAGGAATATAAAGTCATTATTAGAATTAAAAAAATTGCATGAATTATTTCCAAATAGAACATTAAAACCATCATCACAAAAATGAGAGATACTTGGTAGATTGTATTTTAACCCATCTACAAAAAGTACTTTTGAAATTTATATAGTATTAGGGTTACCAATTTGTCCTAAGCCGACGATCTTCCCTTTAGAATTATCACCAAATGTAACACTTCCATCATTAACTTTAATTAGGCTCTTGAAGAATGAATAGTACCAATTCATATTTCTTGAACATCGAGTGTCCAAGCACCATAGGGTCTTAAGGATCTCTTTAAACAATTTTCTCAAAAAATAGATTAAGTATAGGGTAACATTGGTACCCAGATTTTATTAGGTCCAGAGAGGTTATCAAGTAAAACATTGAGATCCCATATTTGTCTCATAGGTTTCCTATAATAAAAAGATATGTTTCTAGACATGAACACTTTGTTAGGTTTTTTAGAGAATTGTCTTTCAAAAGATGGACCAAATGTTGAACTAGCAGTGAACTGTCTAGATTTTGGAACAAATTTGTTCTTAATAATCCATCTCTATCCTGGTTTATATCCTTAAACAATTGTGTATTTTGGAGAAACTTGGTTCCCTAGAAATTGAGTCACGATATCTCTACCTGCATTAAATTTCTCAAGACCTCTTTTTAAATGCTCATATGATAATTTAATTTTATTATTTTCTTTTCACAATAGAGAAAATTTTTATTTCTCAATATCCATAGCAGACTTATAATTGGCATTTAAATCATGTTGTATTTTCAAAAATTTATATTTATCCTTGAGTTCATTAAATGTATCCTCAAGTGTTCCACAATATTCAAATAGTTCATCCTTATTCATATCTTCCTCATTATTTGATTCACTTCTATTTTAAGAATAATAAGTGTTATTTATATCAGAATTAGGTATTAACTTAGATATTTCTTTCATGAAACACAAGTTTTCATGTTTGTTATTTCCACAATCAGAAGTGTCAGATCCACTGGATCTATCTTCTAAAGCACTCCAAGTATCATTCATCTATTTTTTTATCCCTTGCCCTTGTCTTCATATTTCATATTAAATATCAGCTTGGGAAAATTAGCCTTTTTATTTACACTCATAGAAAACTATCTCATTTGTATTGTCATTCCATTTTCTATCATTTTTCCACATTCCTTTACTATCATACCTTCATTTATAGTTTGAATTTATAAAGAACAGATTGTTTTAGTAGAACTTTTTGAATCTCCTAGAAAGATGAGCCATCTCATCATCACTTTCAGAATCTGAATCTTCACTGGGGGAACTATATATAGGAACATGAACTTTTTCCTTATCTTTTATCATTGAGGTAGCAGTATTGAATGCTATAAATTTTTTCTCAGTTCTTCATATTCTTCTTGATTTACCTTAATATCTTCTTCGTACATCATAAGTTTTCTAATTAGTTCCTTCACTGGTAGCTTTTGTATATCACATGATTCTAAGAAATAAATAGAAGTTCATGTCCATATCTATAGTAGGCATCAAAGAAACCTTATAATCTGATCCTTGTTGTCCATTTGTTTCCCATGAGGACTCAATGTATTTACTATTTAATTGAACCTTAGATACATTTTAGATATAAGTTCATCAGGATTCATTTTAAAATTATCATATTTAATAGTATAAGTATTTAATCTCTTTTATTTAACATTAGTTGTTCTCTCATGGAAAACAACCAAAGTATCCCAAATTCCATATGCTCTTTTATAGGCAGATATTCTGTTGAATTATTCATTACCTAGAGAAAAGTACAATGCATTCATTTTGTTACAGTTATTGTTATATGTAGCTTTAGTCAACTGAGACCATGTTCCCTTAGTAGAAGTAGGAAATGTATGTTGTTCTTAAATTGTGTCCTAGATTTATGTACTCATTCTCTCTAGATAAATTTTCATTTTTAATTTCCATTGAGTATAGTTATTACCATTAAATAAAGGTGGACTAATGGTAGATGCACCCTCAACTCAGTTATTTATAGTTAATTATAATTTAATGAAATAAAAATTTAAATATGACAAAAAAATTTAAGATCATTAAGATACAATTAAAATCACAGTTGAAAATAATTTGAGAACTTGCCCAATAGTTCATATGGTAGAAATACAAATTTAATCCTATGATACCAAATATTGGTCGATGTGCAAAATCAAGAGGGGGGGGGGGTGAATTGGGTTCTTACATAAAATTTCCTTAAAAAAATTATGATAAAGATACCCCAATTTGGAAACATCACAGTTAATTAATGAAGTAGAGATATAAATGTTTAGTTGGTTAATAATTTTCTCAAAGGGTGATTAGTCCTCAATTGGAATAGTGTAAAACACTTATTCATCTTTTGAAATAGGTTTACTGAATTAAACTCATACACACACTAACCATAACTAAGTATCAAAGTTAATGTAAAAAAGTTTTCTATTTTTGAAATTATGTGTAGTGGAAAATAGAAAAACATTTTTTTATAAAATATAGTACATAGAAGAATTAACTAAGAGAATCAATCTCAAATTGAGACTTAATCCTCTCCACATGGTGATCACATACAACAAAGTAGTTTATATTAACAATAAACTTGATACACAACTTGTATCGGGCTTTACAACAGTTTTCACAAGCTATCCAGGGATCACACCATCTACCACAGTTATTATTGGGAAATAAAAAAAAAACAAACCACACACGGCCTCTTCCACAGTTACACATGGGAAACAAAAGTTTAAGTCATGTTTTATGTGAGGAATTTCAGTATCCTCCAATTCAAGTGCATGAGGAATTATGTGTAATAAAAAAACACACACTTCATAGAAATTTAATATAATAAAAAAAATAGAGATAATGTTATAAAGATTGTCTTTAGAAGGTTCTATGTGTTGGAATATTCTCTCTTGACTCATTGGAGTGAAGAAATTGTAGTTTGAGTCTTTCTCTAGAAGTTGTCTCCCAAACAGAGTGTCGCGACTCCTGGTTCTAGCATCTAGGTATTGAGTGTTCTACTTCTTGGTTTGATAGAGATTTGATGAAACAAAGAAGACTGTCTTGAATTTGTTCTCCCAAAATGATCCTTTTGAGGCTCTTGTGTTCATAGTTTGAGTGCTAGTGTTCTCATTTTGTTCTTCAGATCAAGCATGTAGTGACTCTCCCTAGTGTCCTCTATTTCTTAACTTCTTTGGTCTGCTATTTTATAATTGAGGTCCGAAAATAAGAATATGAAAATGAAGTGTGGAATTCCATTCCTCATTATGTCTCTAGATATGGTCTCTTGATATGTCTACAATCATCATTAATTAATGTCATAATCATTATAGTTACCAAATACGACTGTTATAACAATCTTATGAAATTTACAAAGGTTGGAGTAGAAGAGTGGGAATCAGTAGGCTGGAAATGGTATCCCTCTCAATGGTATCCTTTAGCAGTATCCTTTAGTGGTAGAATTCAGTGGTAGCCTTTAGTAGTAGCCTTCAATAATAGCCTTTAGCAGTATCCTTCAGTGGTATCCTTCAGCGGTAGCTTTCAGTGGTAGCCTTGTAGCAGAAACTTTTATCAGTACCTTTACAACAATATCCCTTTAATGGAAGACTCGTAGCGATGACCTTGCTTTGAAAACTCAGCGGTAACCTCTATTGGTGACCTTCTATTAGAAGCCTCTATTGGTAACCTCTATCGGTGACCTTTTAAATAGAGAAATTTTTCACTATAATCTTCAAATGAGATAGCAATGAGATTAAAAAATCCATAGTTATTATTTGATAGAAACTAAGAATATTAAGAAAACATGATTACCCTATAAAAGAAGTATGATTTAGGATTACAAAAATAGGTGAGTCCAACAGCTAGTATGACTCCATGTGCCTATATTCAAAAGAAACATTCATTTTAATGGAAAATTTTCTTCATATAGCAAAAAATGAGTAAAAAAGCTATTATTGTCTTGAAAATCTAGGAAAATAGTCTATAATTCGGTTTTGGAATGCAATAATTGACTACACATCAATCCAACACATGTTGTGGATGGTATGACTCAGTGTGCATGTTTTGGATATAAAAATTTCATTTTAGTATAAAATAAATTTCACATAGCTGAACATGATAAACATACTCAAATTATCTTGATACTTTAAGAAAATGATCCAAAATTCAATTTTTTTACTTATATTAATTCACCGTATATAAATCCAACATACAATAGGGCTGGTAAGACTCCAAGTACACATTTTCAATATAAATATGTCATTTTAGTGTAAAATGAATGCCACATAGCCAAATCAGAGTAAGCGATATCTGAATGTCTTGAAACTTTAGTATAACTATCAATAATTCATTTTTGGGATATAATAATCAAACATACATAAATCCAACACATGATGTGGACGATATGAATCAAAGTGAATGTTTTTAATATAATAGTATCATTTTAGTTTAAATCATGTGTCATATAGCCCAAAATGTGTAAATGATCTTGGATTGTCTTGATACTCTGGGGAAATGAAACATAATTCATTTATGGTGTGTAAGAATTTACCAACCATCAATAAAATACATTATTTTTCCAATATGGATATATGTTTTGTTTTCAATATAAAAATGACATTTTATTATAAAACATTCATCACATAGCCAAAACTGAGTTAACATGATCAAACTATCTTGAAATCTTAGGATAAAAATTCCTCATTAATTTATGGTGTGTAGTAATCAACCACACATCAATTCAATACAATATGCCAATGATACATTTTAGAGTTTGTGCTTTCAATATAAAAGAGTCATTTTAGTTTTAAACAAACTTCACAGATCCAAAACTAATTAAATGACCTTGGATTCTCTTGATACATTAATATTTCTTATTTAGTAGTTAGATTTACAATAATAGTTTGTTACTAATATTAATTATGTAATGTATAATATTATAAATATATTATGTTAATGGTGTAGTAAATAAATATTTTTATATATTAAATACATGTCTAAGTGAATTTATGTTAGTTAATATGGAAAACAGAAAAGAAACATCATATCATGGAGGTAGTGGTCTATACATACACACATACAACAGTCTAGTATTCGTAGAATGGGAATAAAGAAGAAACATATATTCTATAATTTTAAAATAAATAATTTTTTTTAAATAATATATTATCATACTAAATAACCTTCTTGAACTATTCATGAAATGTGGTGATGAAAAACTAAAAGAGTCTCTTAGTGGAGGTGGAATTCCACACACACACACACACTAACAACGATTCATGTTTTTATTTGTATATGGAGGAGAATAAATAATGTTTGTGACAATATTATTATAACATCCCAAAATATAATTATTCTGAGGTTATTATTTTTAATGCTATGAACCCAATTACCCAGAGTTAGTGTATTATTACAGAACATTGTCATGATCACAAGGGATCAAATCCCAAAACACAGATCAATTTAGTATCCTTGTAAGTACTACATACATTCATAATTTTTACATTACATCATGAAATAAAAACATCAACAACATTTTCCCCCTTTGGACACACTTAAATCCTTAGTTTATCCCCGCAGGTCAACCATAAAATACTTCTTCACATCCGGGAAAAAATAAAACGTAGAAAGGGGTGAGCTTTGATGCTTAGTAAGGATAACAATATAGAATAATATTTCATAAATAAGCATAAGCATTTATGGAAATGTATAAGACTAAAATAAAAGACATTTAGAAATTAACATCATCATAATATGGAAAATATAAAATAATTTAATTTAATTTACTTATTCACATAGATATTCTACTAGTTGAATAATCACATGCAATATAAATAGTCACTTTCATAATGATTGAATTAATAATTCTAGACTTCATAACCACATAGTCAATACCTTGGGCCATGAATAACAATAAGATTTTTTCAAGGCATTTTTCCAAGACACTAGTTTGTCTCTTGAGACCTACCGATGCATCAAGGAGCTATAACGGGTTCCACCCGTTACATAGTAAGACCAATACATTTCTCATATGAAAACTTTTAAAGATAACATAATCATTTGTATTAATACTTACATACAAAATGTCAATACTTTATCCATAAACCATGAATTGTGTAAAAATAACACATCCATATTGAAACATATCACCAAACCTTAAATATAATATGGGCGTTTTGTATCATAATAAATCAACATCAAACAAGCTTAAAATCTATCAGAGGATATCGACATAGATGAAATCAAAACATTTTGAGATAAATATCTCTTTCTATTTGGAAATAATTTAGAAGTCATGTAACTATAAAAGAAAACATTTATTTTGAAAATTTTCTTTTAATATTGTAAGGGATTCTTTGAAGGTGTTATAATGGCGGATAATATCCCACCCACCGTATAAGTTTAAAAAACATTCTTTCCTTAATTTTGTCAAAAAGGTCGTAAAAGATTTTGTTTGAAAAACGATGGAAAGATTACATTATAAACAGTTTATAAAAATTCAAACAGGGGTATACATCACTTTAACCTATAGTCTAGGAAATATTAAATTTTTTTTGAAATATATTTTAAGGAAACATGGATGTGGATGAAAAAGAGGTCCTAGTAGATACTCACGTATAAAAAAACTCAGGTAATGAAGATATTCAAGAATTAACCCTTAACATGTACTTTTCCTTAGTAAATGTTATTTTAACCTCCTGTATAATAGTTAAAACACTACTATTAAATTTTAAAATAATCACATAAAAAAATATGATATCATATATGATCTTATAATATTGCTTTGTTAATAATATTTTAGTAGTATCATCGTTTTGGGTGTTAACTAATTCATTTTCCTTTATATTCTTGGTTACGTAAGCCATGTTTGTTATAGATAGGATGTATTTGATTTATATACAGAATGATATAATGTTCATAAACATTATTTTTTAATCATAAAAATTATTCTTGAATGATTATGATGGGTAATGAATCTCATCACGTTCGTGGAGATGATAACCCGTACGTACACACCGGCGACAATATCATTATATTGATGGTGAAATCGTATGTAATTGGACGTTATATTATATATATAGAATCATTAACATGTTTAATTTATTATTTATATCAGTTATACTCATTATTATACCCATCAAAAATAATTAAGTGTTTGAATAACAAACTACACCACGACATGGAGATGGTAATCCGTACGTACACATGTATGGTGACTTTGTCATTCATATGATGGATAGAATAATGAATATGGTTTTACCATTTTATTAATAACATCAAAGTATATAGAAGATACTAGAGTCGTTATTTTAGAATGGAAACAACAAATAAAGAGGAAGTTGAAGAAGAAAAGAACTTGAAAGAAGGTGGTGAAATTATTACATCTTCTTCGAGTGTTTCTTTTTGAGTTGATCAAAAGGGCTCCTTAGGATGGATTTATGATCCAATAAAGGAATATAGGTTGATTTTAGGGAAGTTGGAAGGATATTTGGGTGAGGTTTGGCTGAGCCAAATTGCATTGGAGGTGTGAAATTAAGAGAACAGGAAGTGCCTTTTTATAAGAGAGGTGAGGGTCACTCTAGGAAAAGCTTGATATATTATTTTATAATAAAATCATTTTTGGTTTCTAATGGATACAAAATGATTTATTTAGAGGATACAGTGAGGATGGGTCAAAAACTTCTCATCCAATAGGTTTTAAATTGGTTTATGTCACCATATTAACCTTATCTTTTATAATTAACTCTTAGTTAAATAGTTTGACATTTACCACGTCTCTTTGTATTTTTATATTATATGGTTAATAAACGTACAATAACATGACAAGAAAACCCAATGTTCATAGTTATTAATATATATAACCTTAAATAAGTCCTCTATCCAATCCTTAGATTTTTAAGAATATTATATAAATTAATAATATAGTATTTCCTTTATAAAGTCAATTATGTCAATTGTGAAACTATTTAGTATTTGGTTTTTGTGAAAATAATAATAGCATGATTACTTAAAATAAAATTATTTAAGAAACCATAACATGTTATATTATCCTATAAAATTAGTATAATTCCTCAAAATTCTCAAATTACATTTATTTGGATTTTTATAATATCAATTATTTTAATCATTCATTAATAAGGTAATTACTGCATCATCATTTTGTCATAAATAAATTAAATTATATAATTTTTAAATATTATATATAAAATACCATTATGTAGAAAATATTCTTAGCTTTCAAATTAATATTTATTGTCAAATTTATATTTTGTGTAACCCTATATTTAAAAGGGTTTAGTTATTAAACATTGAATTTATCTCTTTTAACACTTTAGGGGCTGAGTCGTTATTTATTAGAAAAGGAAAACAAGAAATCCTTTTGAAATGGGAAGGGGAAACCCATTACATGCCCGAAGGCCAGAGGAAAATATCCTTAGATCCCAGTGATGAATGGAAAGTCGACCCAAAACCCATAAAAACATGTCAAAATGGCCGTAATAGGCCCAAATAGAATCCAAGTCGCCATCTCTGGCAAAATCTCCACCACAGGCCACCACGTTCCGTCGTCCCTGCTAGAAAACCACAACCGCCGCTCGTCGCGGCCAGAATCGCACATCTGCACCATAAAATATTCACATTATTTCCCAATCAATAGCTCCCGAAAAACCCTAACCGCAGAGAAAATCTACGCCGCTGCTTGATACCATGCCGAGATCTGAACACGCACCACCACAAAAGGAATCTGAAAATAGAAACTATCACCGCTACGAAGAAGCCGAAGACCGGCATGAAGAAACCAAACTGCCATCGCTCGAGGAGAACCCATGCCGTCACTGTGAAGAAGCCGAAGACCAAGTTCAAAGAAATCATGCCACCGTCGCTCGAGGATAACCCATGCCGCCACAACTGAAGTCAGAGGAAGAAAACCTGAGCCTACCGCCGCAAAGAAGAACAACAACCACCAAAGGAATAGATCCCGTCGCCGTAAGGATTCAGGGGAAGATAAAGGAGCCCACCGCCACAAGAAACCCTAGAAGGGGAAGCGATTCCGTAGCGACAGGAGAGCCGCGACCGAAGCCGCGACCCCATTCTTTAAATAAAATAATAATAAATGTTTTAATCTAATCCAAGTAGACCAAAAGGGATAATATTTTATTACTAATGATTTTTTGTCAAATTAAACATATCCAATAGAATTAGGACATGTTTCAGGGTAATTATAATATAATTTTCCCCTTAATTACCCTTTTTACTTTTAACTATGATAAATAAAAGTCAAAAGTTACTATTCACCAAAAATTATTTAATCTTTTTGAACCAAAATTTACTTACTGATGTCAACTTTGTCTCTCAAAATTTTGAAATTAATCTCACAGAAGTGGTAAAATTATTTTCTATGCTAATTTCCAAATACTCCTAGAAGGTGGGTAAAAGAAGGAAAAATGTTCAATTAAATTTTATATATCTAAACATATTAAAAAATTACTCTAATGAATTAAATTAAAAATATAAAGGTATTATGTATCTTATTTGACCTAAAATAAATTAATATAAAATTACTAATTATTTAAATAAAAATTCAGATTTAAATAATAATGTAGTGTTTTTCACTATTCATCTAAAATTGAAAGTTCTCATAAAAATACCAAATATTCACCCTAAGATAATTTTGGTATTCCAAATCCCAAAATGAAGTCCATTTTCAAAATTAAAATTTTTAAAATTTCAAAAAGTGTGTATTACTATTTATAACGGCTAGTTTCATTAGTCATGGTGTATTAAAACTCCAAGTTGCGTACAATGAAAACTACTGCATTATTCAAATGGAAATGTACTGTGGATGCATAGGGTGTTAAATTCTCCCCTCCTTAAAATAATTTTTTTCTTGAAATTTCTAGAATATTACTCCATAAAAAGATTTTTGTGTTTCTTAATCATAAGTTCATCAGGTTCCCACGTTTCCTTTTCCATCTAAAGGTTTCTCCATAGAACATTCACCAGACGATTTCATCCGGTTTCTCATCACTTGTTCTCTGGTATCAAGAATATTGACATGCTCTTCACAATAATATAGATCAGGTTCCAGTTCAATTTCCTCATAGGTGAGTACATGCATTGGTCCAGTCATGTAATATATAAATAGTGATACATGGAGCACATCATGATCTTTGGAGAGACTTGGAGGCATTACCAAACGATAAGCTACAACTCCAATTTGTTCTAGAATTTCAAAAGGTCCAATGTACATTGGAGTCAATTTACCCTTAATGAAACGTATAACACCCTTCCTTGGAGATTACTTCAAGAAAATATGGTCTCCTACTTGAAATTAAAAATTCTTTTGTCAGTTATCGGCATAGTTTTTTCGCCTACTTTGGGATGCTTTGATGTGGGTTTGGATAATCTTCCCCCTTTCTATTATTTCCTCAATATGTTCTAGGACTATAATTTTTCTTTCACCAACATCATCCCAAAAAGATAGAGTGTGACATCTCTTTCCATATAACACTTCATATGCTGCCATATGAATACTTGAATTGAAAATATTCTTATCTGAAAATTCTACTAGAGGTAAATATTGATCCCACATACCTTGAAATTTAAGTGAGGAAATCTCAACATGTGTTATAAGGTTTGAATAGTCTATTCGGATTGTCCATCAGTTTGAGGGTGGTAGGTAGTGCTCAAACAAAGTTTAGTTTCCATGGCCTTCTGAAGACTTTTCCAGAATTATGATGTAAAATGAGGATCACGATCAGAAACAATCGACATGGGTACACCATGACGTCTTACAACTTCATTAATATATAGTCTTTCTAGACGATCAAGTGGCAAATCAACTCTTATATCAAGAAAATGAGGTGACTTATTAAGATGATCAATAATGACCCATATTGCATCATTTGTTTTAGGAGTATTTGGTAGCCCCATGAAAAATTCCATCGTAATATTATCGCATTTCCACTCAAGAATGGGAATAGGTTGCATGACTCCTCCAGGCTTTTACCTTCTAGCTTTCACTTGTTGACAAACCATACATCTTGACCGAAAATCAGCAATCTCCCTCTTCATTTCATCCCACCAAAAATGTTCCTTCAAATCTATTCACATCATGGTGCTCCAAGGGTGTATAGAAAAGTTGGATCTATGAGCATCGTCCAAAAATTCCCTTTTTAGATTAGGTATGTTAAAAACACAAATTCTCTTCCCAAATTTCAAAATTCCATCTTCATATATGTAGTCACTCAATCTCCCATCATTCGTAGATTTAATATTCTTTTGAAACTCCTCATCATCAGTTTGAGAACTATTTATCCAGTCAAGTAAATATGGTTTGGAAAGCATTTGAAAAAGTACTTATTTTTCACCTTCCATGGTTATTCCCATATAAATCGTTACTAGATCAATGAAAATAGGATCCATTTCAACTCTCATCTTGTTCAAAACTCCATGATCCTTTCTACTCAAAGCATCTGCAACCGTATTTTCCTTCCTCATGTGGTAGTGTATAGTGAAATCATAATCTCTGAGTAGTTTAGTTCATCTTATTTGCCTCATGTTGAGTTTATTCTGTAAGAAAATATACTTCAAACTCTTGTGATCAGTATAAATCTCATATTTTTCACCATAGAGGAAATGTGTCCATATTTTCAGAGAAAAGATTATAGTTGCTAACTCAAGATCATGAGTATGATTGTTTTTCTCATGAATTTTTAGCTTCCGTGATGCATAGGATATACCTCTATCATTCTCCATAAGGACACAACCAAATCCTTTCTTTGAAGAATCACTATAAATAACAAACCCATCATTCCCTGATGGTAGAGTCAAGATAGGAGAATTGACTAATCGTCTCTTCAGTTCTTCAGAACATTCATTACACTCTTTTTTACTAAAAAAAGTAACCCCTTTACATGTGATCTTGGTTAATGGGTTATCCAATCATGAAAAAATCTGTTCAAAATGTCGATAATAACCTGCTAAACCAATATAACTGTGTACCTCAGTTATACTCGTCAATGCTGGCCATTCATGGATTTCCCTGGTCTTTGAAGGATCAACATAGATTCCATCCTTCGAGACAATATAGCCATGAAAAGAAATCTTTTGATGCTGGAATTCATAATTGCAACATATTCTATATAATTCATTTCTTCTGAGGGTTTTCAGAATAGTGTGAAGTGATTTTCTTGATCTTCATAGATTTTTGAGTATAATAATATATCATCAATAAATACAACTAAAAAGTCATCAATATATTCCTTGAAAACTCTATTAATTGGATCCATGAAGACAGAGGGTGAATTAGTCAATCCAAAAGGCATTACTGTAAACTCGTAATGTCGGTAACTAGTTCGAAATGCTGTTTTTGGAATGTCTTCCTTCTTCACACACAACTGATCATATCTAGATCAAAGGTAAATCCTTGAAAAATATTGGGCTCCATGAAGTTGGTCGAATAAATCATCAATGTGAGGTAGGAGATACTTTTTCTTTATTGTTATAGCATTGATCTATGTGTAGTAAATGGACAACCTCATAGATCCATCTTTCTGTTTAACAAAAATAACAAAGGATCCCCATAGAGAAACACGAGGGAAAATAAATCCCTTATTACTCAATTCCTCTAGTTGTTTCTTTAGTTACACTAATTCCACAGTGGAGATTCTATAAGGGGTTATTGATATGGGTCTTGAACCAGGAATTAAATCAATGGAAAACTCAATTTCTCATTTCGGAGGATGTACAGGTAAATCCTCTAGAAACACATCAACACATTCTTGAACAATAGGTACATCCAATATTCGACCATTATTTTTCTCACCCATAATTATTTCATTCTCTTCTTCCCCAATAATTGAATTTAGTAGAGATAATAGGGGAAGACCTAGATAAGAATCACAGGGTGACGTTTTTTCTCTAAAGATAAGGTACTCCTTATCACCATAGAAAATTGTAACCTCCTTATTCTTATAATAAATTTTTGCAGCATGGTATGAAATCCAATAAATTCGGAGTATTATATCAAATTAAATAATGGGTATAATGATGAGATCAGTAGAAAATGAATATTTATATGCCCCAATGGGAACTGATTCACAAAAATTTGTTGCGATGATACTTCCCTTAGGTGTTTTGACTGAAATCTCCCCTTTTATGTCAAATTAAAAATATCAAATTTTATTAGAAAACTGGGAAGATATGAAACAATGTAATGATCTAGAATCAAATAAATCATTGACTAAACTTGAAGAAACCATTAAATTACCTGCCACCACATCTTTTGGAACATCAACCTCTGCAGTAGTTATCGTATAAGCTTGGCTTTGCTCCCTTGGCCTTTTTTAGGTAAGATCCCTTGGTGGTTAGGACATTCATTTGCATAATTACCCTTTTCTCTAAAATTGTTGCATTCAACATTGACATCCTCTTTCTTCCCCTTGTAATCACGATCTTGGTGGACTTTTTAACCACACTTGTAACAGACTCTCATTCCCTTTAGGCAAGTACTTGGGTGTTTCTTCCCACATTTACCATAGGATGGATATTTAACTTTTCCCTTCTTCCCCTTATTTCCATTTAAAGAGTGTTCAACAGATATCTTTTTCTCTTTCTTTGCTTTAATGTCATAAGACATAGAGAATTCCTTTTCATTCTTGATAGTGCATGAGACTATATCATCGTATGATGAGAAGGATTGTGAGACTAATAATCGATAGAGAAATGGTATTAACCCATAAAATAATCTAAAAATATTACTCCTTGGGTTACATATATAATCAGTTGCATGCCTTTCTATCCTTGTATAGTTAGCCTCATACTTTGCGACATTCTCATCCTCCTTTTTCCTCAATCTCAAAAATTGCCTTTCCATATCCACTCGATGGTCACGAGGAAAGTGTTTTTCTAAGAAAATCACTTTAAAATCCCTATATTCCATGTTTGATCTTTTTTCATCTTCATTTGTGGTTTGGATTAATGACCACCATTGATCTGCATCTCCCATGAGCTGATAAACTGCCATGACAAGTTTGTCCCTTTCACTACTCCCCAAAGCATGAAATATTTTTACTAATAAATTTATCCATTGCTCAGCTACTAATGTATTTTTACTACCATTGAATGTTGGTGGTTGTTGCCTCATGAAGTGTTCTAACATTTATCATCCGTGTTGTGGTTCAGGGTGCTCCATATGGGTATGGTTATTATTCATAACCTGAGTTAGTTGTCCCAGTATGGTGATAAGCTGACCAGCACAAGTTGCATCACCAGCTCCACTATAATTATCTTTAGTAGGGGTAAATACCTACATGTATTACGTGCATTGATATGGTATCCATTCTTTCCTTTAGGCGCCATTTCTAAACAATGGTATACAAATATTAGTTTATGAATCGTAATACATAATTCCAAACTTGTAAAACACTTAACATAAATTGTACAGTTTATGGATATAATCCATAATCATAAAAATGTATTATTTGTGGAGGTATATACTCATAAAACCTTCATAATGGTTTGTAAAGAAAATGATAATTATCGTAATCATATCCCCTGGGAGTGTCGTAAGCAAGAGTGCAACAAGACCCGTTGTCGTGCACCCGTTCCCGTTCGAGTCTAGCTCAAATCGGTGTTTTCCGGTTTTACACCTAGGTACATATATTCTAGAGTTGCCTCTACCTTCTCGTATCCAGACATGGATGTATTTCTTTGAAAACTCAAAAAACTTCTATAGTACCAAAATTTTGGGAAGTTCTTCTATACTAATCCTCAATGTCTATCTTTGGGTAGTTTTATCTAATTAGAGTTTTTCTAAATATAGTTTCCAAGGATTGTACTAAAATTCCTCTGATACCAATAGTAACACCCCGAACCTAGTTACCCAGAGTCAGTGCTTTAGTACATAACATTGGCATGATCACAAGGGATTAAATCCCGAAAGATCAATCAGTTTAGTATCCTTGGAAGTACTAGAAACATTCATAAGTTTAACATTACATCATGAAATAATAACATAAAAAAAAATTGTCCCCTTTTAGACACACATATATCCTTAGTCTATCCCTACAGTTCAACCATTAAATACGTCTTCACATCCTGGGAAAAATAAAACATAGAAATGGGTGAGCTCAGATGCACAGTAAAGATAAAAATATAGCGAAAACATTCACAAATATGCACAAACCATTAAATAAATGTATAAGATTAAAAAAAGACTTTTAAACATAAACATTAGCATAATATGGAAAAGATAAAATAAAATAATTCCATTTAATTATTCACATGGATATTCTACTAGTCTAATAATAACATTCAATATCAATAGCCACTTTTATAATGATGGAATGCATAATGCCAGACTTCATAACAACATAGTCAAGGCCTTGTGCCAAGAATAAAAATAATATTTGGTCATAGACTTGTGCCAAGACATTATTTTGTCTCATTATACCTACCAATGCATCGAGGACCTATACCGGGATCCACCTGTGACTTAGTAAGTCCAATGAATTCCTCATATGAAAAGGTTTAAAGATAACATAAACATTCATATTAAAACTAGCATACGAAATGTTAATAATTTATCCATAAACCATGAATGGTATAAAAATAACACATTCATAGTAAAAAATATCAGAAAACATTCAATAAAATATTTAGGTTTTGTATCATAATAAATCAACTTCAAACCAGATTAAAATCCATTAAAGGATGCATATATAGATGAAATCAAAAAATTTTGTGAGAAATAACTCTTTATATTTTGAAATTATTTAAAAGTAATGTAATTATAAAAGAAATAATTTATTTTGAAGTTTCTTTTATAACATTTTATGGGATGCTTTGAAGTTTTTATAACATTGGAAAATAGCCACACCTTCCGTATAAGTTAAAAAAACATTATTTTTTTAATTTTGTTGAAAAGGTCATAAAGGACCTTATTTGGAAAACGATAGAAAGATTCATTTATAATTTTTTTAAAAAAATGAAACAAGGGTATAAATGAATTTAACCTATATTTTAGAAAATAGTAAAAAGGTATTGAAATATAGTTTTATGAAACAATGTTGTGGAAGATAAAGAGGTCCCAGTACATACTCATGTATAAACAACCTCAGATAATGAAGAGATTGTGGAATTAACCCTTAACTTGTACTTTTATTTAGTATATGGTATGTTAACCTTATTTATAATAGTTAAAAAATTGTTATAAAACTATACAATAATCATATACATAAATACGATATCATATATGATCTTATAATATTGATTTGTTAATAATATTTTAGTTGTATCATCCTTTCAGGTGTTAACTGACTCATTTTCCTTTATATAATTGGTTACATAAGCCATGTTTGTTATGGATAGGATGTATTTGATTCATATACAGAATGATATAATGTTCATAAACATTATTTTTAATCAAAAAAAATTATTCTTGAATGATTACGATGGGGAATGAATCTCATCGCGTTCATGGAGACGGTAATCCGTACGTATGCACGAGTGACAAAATCATTATATTGATGGTGAAATATTATGTAAATAGATGGTATATCATATATAAATAATAATTAACCTGTTATATTTTTTATTTAAATCAGTTATACTCATTATTATATCCATCCAAAATAATGAAGTGTTTGAATAACAAACTACAACACGACGTGGAGACAGTAAGCCGTACATACGCACGTATGTTGAATTTTTCATTCATACTATATATAGATTAATGAATATGGTTTTTATATTATTATAATAACATCTATGTATATAAAATATACTGGAGTTATTATTTTAGAATGGATACAACAAATAAAGAGGAAGTGGAAGAGGAAAAGAACTTGAAAGAGGGTGGCGAAATTATTACCTCTTCTTTGGGTGTTTCCTTTTGAGTTGATTGAAAGGTATCTTTATGTTGGCTTTATGATCCAAGTAAAGACTATATGTTGATGTGATGGAAGTTTTGAGGATATTTGGGCAGGGTTTGGTCGATCCAAATGGCTTTGGAATTGTGAAATTAAGAGAAGGGGATGTACCCTTTTATAAGAGAGGTGAGGGTCACTTTTGGAAAAGATTGGAATATTATTTTATAATAAAATTATTTTATATTTATAATGCCTCCCTAATGATTTATTTCAAGGATATGGTGGGAATGGGTGAAAAAACTCTCAAAAATAAGGTTTTAGACTGGTTTATATCACCTTATAAACATTATCTTTTAGATTTAACACTTAGTTAAATAGTTCAACATTTACCATGTCTCTTTGTATTTTTATATAATATGGTTTATAAACATAAAATAACAAGACAAGAGAACCCCAAGTGGTTCCTTATTAATATATATAATCTTATCTAAGTCCTTCGGACGACCCTCATATTTTTTGGTATATTATATAAATTAATAATATAGTATTTGTTTCAAAAACTCAATTATGTCAATTTTAACACTATTTAGTATTTGGTTTTTGTGAAAATCATAAGAACACTATTACATAAAATAAAATTATTTAATCAACCCCAAAATGTCATATTAACCTATAAAATTAGATTAATTCATCAAAGGTATCAAATTACATTTATTTGGATATTTATAATATCAATTATTTTAATCTTTCATAAATAAGGTAATTACTGCATCGTCATTGTGTCATAAATAAATAAATTTATTTAATTTATAAAAATTATAAATAAAATCCAATTATATAGGAAGTATTTTTATATTTCTAAATAATATTTATAGTCTAATTTATATTGTTTTTATTCCTATATTAAAAATGGTTTAGTTATTAAACTTTGAATTTAACTCTTTTAACTCTTATTTAAATAAAATAATAATTAATGTCATAATCTAATCCAAGTGAACTAAAGGGGGTCATATTTTATTCATAAGTTTATTTTGGTCTAATTAAACTTATCCAATATAATTATTACATGTGTTAGGGTAATTATAATATCATTTTTACACTTAATTACCCTATTTACTTTTTACCGTGGTAAATAGAAGTCAAATTTACTTTTCCCAAAAATTTATTTTCATCTTATTGAACAAAATTTTACTTAATTATTTCAACCATGTCTCTTAGAGGTTTTAAATTCAACTCATAGAAGCGGTAAAATTATGTTTTATGCAAATTTGTAAATGCTCCTAGAAGGTCGGTAAAAGACGGTAAAAAGTTCAATAAAATTTTATATATCTAAACTTAATATAAAATGACTCTAATTAATTACATTGAACATGTATAGGTATTATGAATTTATTTTGACCTTAAATAAATTAAGCTATAATAAATAACTATTTAAATAAAAAGTCAGTTTAAAACAATAATGCAATGTTTTTTTACTATTCATTAAAAATTAAAAGTTCTCAGAATTATACAAAAAATTCACCCTAATATAATTTTGATATTACGAATCTCAAAATGAAGTCCATTTGGAAAATAAAAATTTGTAAAATTTCAAAAAGTGGGTATTACTATTCATAACGGCAATTTTCATTGGTTGTGGTGTGTTAAAACTCTATGTTGCGTACAATGCAAGCTACTTCATTATTCAAAGGGAAACGTACCACAAAACCTTTGGGTGTTACTATATTATAATATAGATATTTTTTTAAAAGGAATTAATAGGGAATAAAAGTTATGAAAGGTGTGTTACCTACTTTGAGACCTTGAAATTCCTCTTGATGAAGGCCTTATATATGACGGACCTAGGATAATTTTTTGTGACTAGGAGAATTATAGAATGTAATGAACCTCAAGTATAGGAAATTCGGGCAGGGTTTCAAGGTAATTTTTAAATAGGTGTGGAGTATTAAAATGGTAGAAGTGATCCCACTTTTAAAAGTGTTGAAGATGGACTTTTCCATGTAAAATAATTTTATGTAAGGGGTAAGAATGGAATGGTATAAAACCTAGGCGAGATAGGTGAGTAAAGGTGGTTATGTCAATGTATTTAATAATTTAAATCCTTAAAAAAATATTTCTAGAAGGTATACAGGTAGTTTTATTTTAAGAAAATATTATCCACCATTTATTAGTCTTTTAAAAACTTATTACTCTTAATTAAATATTAATCATGTCAATTATATTTTTACTAAAAATATAAATTTAACCTTATCACCCAAATTTTACATGTTTTATATTAATTTGGGCTCCAATTAATATAATTAATTCTCTAAATATTTTAATTTTAACTTTAAAATCAAAATATATAATGTGTTGAAATTTTTTTTATAAGACTTTTGTTTTAATCCATATGTATTTTTAATATTATTTATCATTTAATTTCTCATTTAATGAGTTTTAATTAATTTTTATTTAATTTCAAGCATAATTTTAAAGTTTTAATTTAAAATTGATTCATTTAATTTTAAAAACACACAAAAGTTTGAAATGTATTATTCATTGAAGAATAATCATTTTACCAGGTTAATGAATCTTTACCAAATGTAAAAAAAAATTTAGGCCTAAAAATAATGTGACCCTTTCTAGATAATTTGGAACCATGGATTGTAAATTTTAAATCCATTTAATTTGGTTAAATTGATTAAATATAATTTTAAAATACTAATGTATATTGTATTTTGAACAATTTATTGTGAAAAATATTTCATATGTTTTAAAATATGAAATATTGGTTTATAATTCAATCATTATATTTGAAAAAATATATTGTTACTTAAAATGAATATATATTTTTAAAGATAATTCTTAATTTTTATATTATGGTTATATTTAAGTAATGTTTTAAAATCTATGGTATTTTTCAAAATGGTATTATGCACAATTCAACAAAAAATCAATTATTTTACAAAAAATCCAAAAACTATTCTTAAATGACAATGATAAATCTAAAAATGAACTTTTTTCATATTTAAATCCTAATGTATAAAAATT
Organism: Viscum album; assembly: GCA_963277665.1. Lineage (NCBI taxonomy): Eukaryota > Viridiplantae > Streptophyta > Magnoliopsida > Santalales > Viscaceae > Viscum > Viscum album. The sequence continues at coordinate 1,661,171,247 of OY728143.1, read as the reverse complement.
TTACATTAAAAAATAATAAAATATCATCAGAAATATATTTTTAAATAAAATCATTTTTTCAAATATTAAATTTTCTTTTAAAACTATTCCAAATCAGAAATATATCAAAATTGAAAAATTTCCATTTTATAAAATACATTTTAAGTATCGAAAGTTATCTTATTAGTTTCTTAGTTGTACTAATTGATTTTGATGTTTTAGATGAATTTTATTTTTTATTACATATATGTATATATCTCTCATAATTATGTTACCATATTTATACCTGTTATTTCTTAGGATACCTTATGATTGTTAATGTTGGTTTGTTTTTGGTGTTGAATGTGGAGAAAACCATATTACATAGTATTTATTTAAGGATAAAAAGCTTGGGACATTACACTAATCCCCTAATTCATATTCTAATATTTTTAATTTCCCATTTATAAATCAAATATGTAAAATATAATACAATTATTAGTTTCACAACTGGTGAAATTCATATGATTAAATTCCATTCTAATTATAATTCTCTAGGTTCTTGAATTTCTATTTCTAACCTAGAGTCAAGGATATGCACATCTCCTGGGTTGCTGAAGGTCTAGGGTCTCCATCACCAACGGACCCAATGGGAGTCGTGGGAAGTATAAACAAGAGGTTTAATAGCAATGAATTCCAATTAGAAGAGAATACACACACAATGTTCCAGTATGATCATACATGTTACATATACTAGAATCAAAAAAATATCAGAGGTGGATACTATACACCGCATACCTCAAAACAATAAAGAAAAACAAAGACATCAAATGTCCAGATTTATGCACAACACCACGATTCCCAATTCACGGCATATAGATTGAACCAAATATCCAAGAACCACGAGAAGGCATTAGAAAAGAAAATAAATCCCTTATGGACCCTTTTAAATTGTTAATATAAAATCATTGTTAAAGGGGGAGGTTTAAGTAATCCAACATGAGTTTCATGGGTAGAAATTTGTTTCTACACCCTACATTCCTAGCCTAGAACAACACTACTAACTAACTATCGGCTACCACCAGCTAGCTGGTGGTGTTAGCTTGGATGAGTACAACTCTAAAAATCCCATCGACTAGATGGTGGTCTCCATTACCTAGACGATGGTCTTCCTATAGGAATCCTATTGTTCTAGGATTCCATCAGCTGGCTAGTGGAATCCATTTGTTAGTTGGTGGTTGTGCATTAGTTTCCTTACTGCATGCCACCACTATCACTTGCAATCCCACTTCCTCCAAGCCCCCAAAGACCTAAAGAATCCAAAATAAATAGTTTTTAGGGATTTTTAAAAGAGTTTGAAGGGATCAACAAAAAAACTAAAGATATAGGTACCATGATAAAAGAAATATCCTTACAACCTCACCACCATATAACAACTCATCCTTGAGCTTTGAATCCATGCATCACTAAGAGTTATCAGTGAACAGCTTAGGCCCCCATGCTAACATTTTGACTTGCACACCTGGGTCTCCTCTGGTACATTCCCATTCATCCACTTCACTCACTCTAGGGGAACAATATATCCTTGGATATTATTGACACTAGGATCTATGATACGTTTTGGATGTTTCTTAAAGGATTCATTGGCATCAATCTCAATATCATCAATATTTACCACGTGAGAGGGATAATGGTGATATCATTGAATCTCTGATACATGAAACATATTTTTCATAAAATTGTATTATTGTGGAAGAGAAAATTGGTAGGAAACTAAACCAATTCTCTCCACTATCCTAAATTACCCATAAAATAATAAGTCTTAGATTTAACTACTTTTAGATACAGTGTTACCCCAGCATGGGAAACAACAGAAGAAAACCTACTGACCAACCTAAAATTTTATAGGTCACGTACAATGGCCTGTGTAATATTTATTCCAACTAAACATGGTTTCTAACAAATTCATGGTCAATAGAACCCCCTTATATGTTTTTATATTATAGTTGGTCTAACGATCTCTGATTTACCCTCATATAACCAACACAACGGTGAATGGAATGACCTTTTGTATAAATCCTCAAAAGGATCCATCTGAATAGATGTATAAAAGATATTATTATAAATGAACTCCCTCAGGGTTATATGAAAATCCCAAAAAATAAAAAAAGAATAAAACACATGATCATATAATGTCCTCTAGAATCAAAATAATCTACATGGATTTTCTATCATTCTAAGGACAACAATATATGATTAAATGAACTTATGATCCCAGTTCCCTTTGAATACCCTACCAAAAGTGAAATGTAAAATGTCGGTCTCAATCAAAAATGATACTCCATATAAAAACATACATTTTTACCATACATCACATATAGTGGTTACAAAATCCATAGACAGTGAAGGTATCCCTGATAGGCAAGAATTGGGCAGCATTTGTTAGTTGATCCATGATAACCCATAGTGATCCTAAGTCTTCACCTACTGACAGGTGTATCATAATTCTATAAATCAAACTACATATTTCTTCATACCTAGGAACCATTAATTACTATGAATATTATGATACATATTTGTCAATCCAAGATATAACACCCATTAGAAAGCATGAAATTCATTCATTAACTCCTCATGCATACCCATAATATCATAAATATTCCCATGGACATGAAGAACCTAATTGATATCAAAGAACCAAAAAAATGGTGGTTACAAAAAAAATATGATATCCCTTGGATATTAGCCCTCTATATTAGATGATTATATCCCCTTGATTTGAATCACATGTGAGAGAAAAATATAGATCAATGTCAGAGTTTCTTATCCCTGAGACTCTTGAAATGATAGATACATATGTACACAAATAACCATCATAACCCACTCATCACATGATTCTAGCACTATAAATGAATAAATATTTATACTTAAGGAATTAATAATTATGGTACCCTTTACAAGAGTATATTCCAACATGGATTCAAAAGATTCCCAACACTCGACCCACATCCTCTACTGGAGATTTATGTATCATTGTAAAAATATATAATTCAATCTCTTATGATTTATGTAGACCATGAATATATCATGCAATAGATAATTATATTAGTATACTAAAATGTGTAACAATAAAGTTAACTCTAGGTCATGAGTGGGATAGTTCCACTCTTGAGATCTCAGGTATCTAGAGCCATAAGAAACGACTCAATAATCATGTATGATAACTAACCCAAGCCTAACTACTAATGTATCTCAATATAGCATGTAATGCTTACTCGGATCATATAAGGTTATAATAGGTGATGAGTTTAACCTTATATTCAATTTTTTAAGGCCTTCTCTCAATAATCTTACAATAAAAACCTAACCCCTTTCTTGGTCAGACCAGACATCAACACTACTAGATGGGAGATGTCCTAAATGAATCATCGATAATAGCCTTCAAAACCCAAAAATCAATAAATATCAATGAAATTACTAGGTATATACAAATATACCATGAATTAAACCATATCTAAGTCTACTAACACTCCAACCTTTGAGATAACAGAGCCCAAAAAAGTGTACTTTCTCAATCCAGAAATGATATATTTTTTAACTCAGTGTATAACTGATGCTCTCTCAGTGTAATCATGTAAATGAAAATATGATGTTAATGATCATATATAGACTAATATTAGACAAATATTTAATTGAATAAACCACCCAAAAAATGATCCTATTATGGATGCAGGATTCGATTCATCAACCTCATGAATACAACTGATTCATTTGTCCATCCAAATGTAATTACCATGAAATTTACAATATGTACCTGATCCTAAATTATTCTAGGGTATGTTAGATGAAGTCAACCTCACCTAATAGAAAATAGAAAATAATTCAATCTTATATAAAATTCTAGATCCTCTCAGCTGATCAAAGTGATTATCTATGTATAGAAGGGGATATCATTTATTGACTGTCATCTGGTCCAACCTTCAGTAACCCACACATAAATGAATGGATCCATTTAACTTTTTAGATAATTACATGGGGGAACCCCTTGGTTAAGTACAAGGATATACTATTCCCTTATATCTTGGATCATTTAACTTAACATTCAACTCCCAAATATTTTATTGTTTAATTTGGTAGGGCTGAATTGAAATAGGTTCATCTCCTTATAGAAAATTGATAGTCATCTCGATCTCCTAATCTAGTGGTAAGTTAGACAAATCCTTTGGAAAAATATTATGAATTTTATCTACTAGAAGATAAAATGTACCCTTTTATGACTCACCATCATCTAGAATAAGGATTTGCACTTGGGAAATGATCTATCTCAATTTTCACAGAATTGGTCATTCATGATCATCTTGAAGATATCATTCACCACTATTGATATAATTTGTCTTTCTATATATAGGATAGTCATACTCCTTTGATGGTAGTAAATATGATTATGGTATATAACTATCAAATCCATACCCAAAATCAAATCAAATAAATCCATTTACAACACAAATATATCCCAGAGAAACTGATAACCAATAATTTTAAGAGCACACTCCTTACAGTGTTTGATACCCACTTATCTCAACCCTATGTTTTTTTTTTAAATTTTATAAACCCATATATTTTAAAAAAACACAAAATAATGTAAACTTGACTAGATATAATGTCATTTTAGGATCTTATATCAAAAAATAAGAAAGTATGGGTAGATTGCATAAGAATCATACATCTGGAAGTGGAAGGTCCTACAACCTAGATGGTAGGAGTAGACTTTTAATGGGAAATTGACAAAACCCTATTCCATGTGCTCCAACCTAAATCCCTTTAGAGTCTCCTTATTAATAATAATTTTGGTCCTTCATCAGGTACCACTCTCCTTCCTTGGACTCATCGATTGTTGGAAGTTCAACTAGTTGTCTATTGAGGGGAATCATAGTCCTTCCCAAAATTCAGTGCTTTCCATGATCCATCAGAACTAATCAATTTCTATGTGATCCTATATAACCTTTATGGGTGGCCTATCTTACCAAAATATTAAAAATCCCTTGAAGATAAAGGACACTGAAAGCACATGGGGCTAGATCTTCCTCACTAATTGAGTTTCACCTAGTTTTAGTCCTGATATGACTATCCACTTCTTGGATAATATTCTCATCACTTCCTTGGCAGGATTTATCGAAGAAAAAAAATTTCATCGTTATGAGTAACTCCTAAATTATCGTTCTAGGAATACCTAGATTCCACTAAGGGCCACCTCTAGGTTCCATTCATTAATGAGATTTTGGATAATCATGTTAGAGAATTTGGTAAAATGCAAGACATTAACTTATGAATTGATTTAAAATTGAATCCCATATTGGAATCTCTTCACCTTTTTTATCTCATATCCTATCAGCAAAGGATATAAAAACTAAAATTATATGAAGGGTCTAACACAGTCCATCACTAAAATGTTCCCCTATTTTAGAAACATGAAATCCTAAATCATTTATTCCCTAAACACCTCTAGATAAAAGTGACTCAGTAACATAGAATTTAAGACATTAGAGGCCAGATCCTCATAAAATCCATCATATACTATGATGTTTGTATAGTATTTGGCTAGTACCCATAGAATACAGGCCACATTCATTACCCTCCTCTCTATAGGTTCCTCTAGGTGACTAAATATTGTCTCAAACAAATCAATCTAGAACTATACTACATGAGGGAATCCATTCCCATTGAACATGGGGGGTGTTTTAGTTGTAAATCACTATTTAGATCAAAAATTTAAGGAATAACATGATAGACTCCCTCTACATGGATCACATGACCCACGTGAAACTATAATGGAGATGATCAAACATTGAATTCGTCAAATCCATCGGATGTTTTAGATCTATTTCAGGATATGTCTTCTCATTATCACATTCTTGATACTCAATAGGAATATGATGAAAATATATTTTCTCTACAAGGGTCACCATGCCTCTTTGATCACAGGGTTCATAGTAGGATCAAACTCAAAAGGAAAATATGATAATAGATAACCATAGATAAAAGAAACTTCAGTTATTTGATTAAGAAGTGAATTAATTATCTTTTCAACAGCTTAATTTTATTCATTTTTATCAAGAATTTCATGTAGTTTACATAGATTTTATATAGAAAATTTATTGTGTGATAAATGAGTCCCTAGAATGAATAATGAATTACAATAAATTTTTATATGTTCTTAGTATGATGCATACATACACACCTCATTATATATAAATACATGTGTAAAATATCATAAATTAGTGACAGCACACAAATAGTGCTTCACTCAAGGTGAAGTAACATCACAACTGAAATAATATAACCTCATGAACAATAATCCCATACCAAAAAAATGGTTTTCTCCAATAAATTGGTTAGTTAGTCCCATTCATGATCTCATTAGAAATCCTCGGCATATCCTAATCACCAATATACCTTTCCCAATTAGTAAAGAGATAGAAAATACCCAACCTTTGATACCACTTTGCAACATGCCTAACCCAATTATCCCTCATGTGATATAGGTGAGTTATTATTGAATCTTAAGAAGACCTCTGCATATTCTAGAGGATTTTTATTTTAAGAAAATGTATCATAAATATAATTGGGACACTATACCCACATTTTCCAAATATCAATAATATAAGAAACATGATAAATAAACAAATATATATCAACACCAAAAAATAATTACGCAAAGACCCAAACAATCCAATATAATTAATCATGTAATGTCATACATAAATTCATACAAAAATGTCTTGTAATAAACCAACATTAAGAATAAACCTAAATGTAAGTCTCCTAAAACATGTCTTGAATCCCATACTCAATTCCATGTCTATGCTTCAGTCCCAGATATAAAATCAAAAAATCATGTGAAACACCCCTTGAACTTGTCCAGAAGTATATTCATGATGTATTCTCGGTTACCAAATGGTGGCCTAAACATGGAGCAAGTAAAACTTAATATACCACCACTAATAGTGTCTAAAATAATCTAGTCTGACTAATAGTGCATGAAAAAGTAAGATGCATATAGGCATTAATTAAAACTGAGTTCATAATAACTAAATAAACTCATCAACCATCGATCCATTGGTTGAAACCCAAGGTCAGTAATACCTACTTAGGCATGATGTTCGTTATCTCTTCTAATACTCACCATCGAGTAAAAGTAGGTTCCATTTACAAAAATGAATCATACATTTAGTTCACAGCTAAGAGATGGTTGATTCCCTTACAATGGTTGAATCATATGTTTAATTTTTCAATAGACCAAGTTAAAATTATCATGATAAGCCCACTTACATGCTTAGTGGACATCATATCCCCAAATAATTTCCATGATAGGGAAGATTTCCCATTTCAAATATCAAAAAAACTATACACCAATGCATACCAAGTTACAAAATATTCCAACATGTTAACATATATTATATTGATTAATTCAAGATATGTAACAATTATATTTCTAATTACAGTTACATGTAATTATTCTTTTATGTCAGGTTTCAATTAAGAGTCATATATATTACTATTTGATTATACCAACATGAAATTAATCAATTTAAAATTTCATGCCAATTATCCAATTGCTTGATAATCCACCAAGTCATATTTCAATTGTTTCACTTTCCAATTGACATAAAAAGATAATACAATTAATATTTTCACAACCATATCCATTATAAAATTATAATCAAATTACAAGGATCTAGTTTCTTACATTACAATTTCAATCATAGTGTAAAAGATAGAAACACCTCATGGGTGGTTGGAGGTCCAGGGTCAAATCTCCAATGAACCCAATAAGATCTTTAGGAGATCGACGAAAAATGATTTATGAAATAATCATGGAATCCAAATATAAGAGGCCACACACACAACATGCCAACATGAACACAAATGTTACATATACTAGAAAATTAAACAAATCAATGAGAGATAATTCAGACCACCTACCTCAAAACAAATATGGAAGAAAGACATAAAATGTCTGAATGCACACACTAAACCCTAATTCTTGTTCAAGATTTCCAGATCAAATGAATAATTGAATAACTGATTGTAGATAACGGGTATGCAAATAAATCCATAGATAACCATTAAAAAGGCTAATACTGAATAAGGTTAAAAGGAGTAGTTTTATGAAATTAAATGGGGGGGTTTTAGGGAATAAAATGATCCTTACCCTTCAATTATTAACCTAGAACAACATTAACATCTAGCTACTGATTTCTACCAGCCATCTATTTAACTACTGGTGTCTTCTTAAAAAAAATAAAACCCTAGAAACCCCATTGAATGGTTTGTGGTCTCTACCATAGAGCTAGTGGGATTACTTTAGGAAGCCTATTCCATCAATATTCTATTAGCTAGTCAGCAGGTCTCACCATCTGGTAGGTGGACTTCTTGTATATTTACTAGTCTATTGGTCTATCCACCAATTAGCTGGTGGACTCTAGTAGAAAATTAGTGTCATTGTATCTATTTCCATGTTGTGTTAAAGCTCTAGTTCTTAATAACTCAACTCCTTTAATACCCTTAGAACCTCTTGAACTCCATATAAACTAGGTTTCAATGCTCATTAAAATAATTTAAAGGAGTCAACAAAAAACATAAAGGTATAGGTACCAAGATAAAAGATTTAATATTATAGGGTTTATTTTAAAAATGACTTCCAACTAATGGAAATTATGTTTTGTGATCGTATAATGACCCTTCATTAGAATATAAAAAAGAAAAATTGTGATTTAAATTAAAATATAATGATTGTTTTGAATTATTTTTTCTATAGAAATAATTATTTAAAATAAAATAATTATATATCTAGATAAATAAAAATGATTAGTATCCCTCCACCATGTCAAGGGTAGATAAAATAGCATGTGAAAATGGTGGTCCACCAAAGTTATCCCAAAAATCTATGAAAAACATCCAAAAATAAAAATGATCATGTTCTAAAAATCCTAGATAGAAAGGAATATAAAAAAAATGTTTTTAGGGCATTTTTGGTATTGTTAAAAGTTGGAGCACAAGGCCTTGGATTTTTTTTACACTAGGTTCACATCTGAGGCTCAAAGAAAAACTATATTATAGTAGTTTTACCTAAGAAGAGGATATAACCATCTATATCGAATAAAAATTCATAATGAGGGAAATCAAATTAAAAATAACCTGTTATATTACATTGAAAATATCAGTGGGAAATATTTTATAGGAAGTCATAACTATGAATAATGTTGGTTTCTATATATTTATCATCACTCATATGAAAATGAAAATAGAATACAATAAATAAAATAGAGTAATGCTAAAAAAGAGATAAATATTCCTTGCGAGAAATACAGAAAATTGAAGGTTTTTAACACAATAAAATATTTGGACAAACCACTCCAAATAAGTCTAAAAGTAAGGTTATGAAAGATGTCTATTCAAATAATAAAATATTTTTTAACTATGGAAAGACAAGACACACAATTTTTTATTATAAACTAGACATAGAAAATAATTTAAAACCAATGAAATAGTAATTAAAGAATTAGTAAATTAATGAATGGAATAATTAGATTGGGTTATTTAAATACAAACTAAAATAAGAGTTGATGTAGTTTCGAAAAAGAACCAACTCTTAAAATATAGAGATGTTATATGAAGTCTCTAGATAGGACACAACATTTTTAAATGGGTGTCTGTTTTTTTGTATAGATTATTTGGAAATGGAGAGAAATATGGATTCAGTATAATCAAAGGAAACTTGTAACATAAAATAATAAATAATATAAGGAAAATGTGAATTTTATGATAGGATTTCAATAAACAATTACTTATGGGTTTTACATGAGTTTCATCGGAGGTGTAACATATCTAGAAAAATATCTCATAACAAATTAACCATGAATTTATCATAGGAATATAGTTTGAGGAAAATAATTATGGAAAAAAATATGAATGCTTTTATTTCTTGTCAAAAGCAGCGAATCCAACACAAAATGTTTGAAATGGTGTATCATTCCATGTCTTCAAAATTAAAGAAATATTTTAAAATGAAAAATTAAATAATGAAGAACACTAAAGTTATATGAAATGATTGTTTTGGTTGTAAATAAATTTTCACAACAATTTTTATTCCAATGAATAACAAGTTTCATCTTATTCCCTTAATCGTTTTTATTTTATTCATGTGCTAACCATATAGGTAATCAAAGGTGAAGATTCTACTCAATGGGAGATCTAGATAAGGTTCTATAAAAAGTAATTTGATCCATGAAAACCTAAAATATCCAAGAAACCCATTCTAAAATTTAATCTATGGTTATCCAATTACATAATACACAGATATTTTAAAATAATAACATTATATTCCATAGGGTATACAACACAGAACAATAACCCAAAACGACCCACGGAATATATTATTTAAATATGATCATTATTCACAAAACATTGAATTAAAGGGTATGAGTCTAATTTACCAAATTATGAAATATATATCCATTGGTCCTAGTAAATAAAAATTTTCTAATATTGTTTTAGTAAATAATCACTCAAATTTTTATTAAATTTATTTTATTCTTCAAAATACATTTTCTTCAAAAATTATTTTATTTTTCATTTTAGGTTTTGGAATTATAATTAATTTATACCTATTTTATGAAATTTATTTTAAAAAATAATATCAATTTTTTACATATTATTATCGTAATTATTTTAGGGTAATATTTTTTTATTTTTTCAAATGAGTTATTTTTCAATGAATTGTGAAATATTCTTCTTTTTGTATAACTTTCAGTTCTTTTCAAAAAATTAAGTAATTTAAAAGTAAAATTATTCATTGAATATGAATTAACATTTACACATGTATCATTTAGTTATTTTGAAAATAATTAAATAAATTTTAATCATCTTTATACATGAGTTTGGTATAAGTTTATTTTTCAACTTAATAACACATTTGTGCAAAAACAATTTTTAAATTCATAATGTTACTCCATTTTAATTAATTTAAATAACCACTAATAAATAAATAATTAGATGACTTTTTTAGTTAATATAAATTACTATATGAAGTTAAATCAATAAAATAATGATCACTAGTCATAGAGTTAATGTAATATCATCTTAAGCTTGGAAAAATGAATTTCGTGAAAAAACAATTCGATGTGATTTACATGTTTTTTAGTAAACTAAATTATAATAATTATATGAATTAAGTATCATAAAATAGATTCTAAAATTGGAATAATATTAGTGAATATTATATAATATGTTTAACTTAATTTTTGGACATAATGATTAGTAAAGACAATAAAATATATTTAATACGATTAATGTTTAAACAATTTTTTTCCCATTACAAGGGATTTTGTTAAAATTAATTTCCCATACACATGGAATATTTAATTTTTTAAATTTAAATTAATATTAATAATAATAGGGTAAAAATAAATTAATAATTATCTTTTAATTTTATGTTTAAATGATCTAATACTGAGGTTAAATAGCTATTTCCCTTGTGAAAAAATGGTGAAAGTAAGTAAACTTTGGGGATAGAGAATAACATGTTTAAAAAATAATTAATTTTTGTGTGGAGGATTTGTGTGTCCTTAAATTCCATAAATCCATTATTTATCAATTTTATAGGATATTTGTGTTAGAGTGACTTCCCATCATTGACATTGTTTTTCATATTTACAAAAATGACACTCGACATCAATTATAAAAGGGCACTCTGTCCCATCACTTATTAAAACGTATAATTCCATTTTTATCAATCAAAAATTGAAAAAATATATCCTAAAAATCCTTTGAAATATTTTATAGCTTCTTCTCTTCCCAAAATACCATCCATGTGGTCCTTAATAAGAGATCCCAAGGAGGTTGTTTTAAGAAATGGTAATTGTCTTCACTAATTACATCTTTTTTGTTTCATATTATTATCCCTTAAATTATGTCTTAAAAAATAAAATATAAGAAAAAATATATATCCCATATACCTGATATATTATTATGATAATGAAATTTGTTTATCCATATCCTCATCCATTAAATGGGAAACAAAGCCATCGCTCTTATGTATAGAAGACTACCACCTCGCGAACCGATGCAATTTGTTTTCTATCACTGAATCATGTGAAGAGTTATAATTATGGAAATAATGAATATATATGATAAATATGACATGATATTAATTTATTTAAATTAATATATCATATTCTTTTTTACCCTTTCACCCATTAATGGAATGATATCGTCACTCCTGCGTACGTATGACCTACTGTCTCCACCAAGAGATGTGATTCATTTTTCATGTCAAACATTAATTAATGGTTTTAAAAATGTATAATATAAATATATATTATATTTAAAACACTAATATAATTCTGGATTTGACGTATCTATATCTTATAAATAATAATTGTAACTTCCGTGACAAAACACGCATTAGAAAACAAATTAGTTAACACCTAAAATAGTGGTAATAATGACATATTTTTAACAAAAAGGAAATATGATGTTTTAATAATATCACATATGATATTATAAATATTAATAAGGTTCTTTGACCAACCAATAACATGTTTAGAACCACTATACCATAAGTTAAAGAATGATTAACTAAAGAGAAACTATAGGTAACAGATTTTATCTCAATTCCCTTTTATTGAAGAATATTGATATGTTATGAACCTAATTTACTTTATATGTTGTAAACTTCGTATTTTATATGTAATATCATGAATAATTAATAATATATGAAATTTTAAGATTAAATTAATTTTATTTCATCCAATGATATTTGAATTAATATTTACCAAGTGGTAAGTGTTTCGTAACAGAATATCTTTCCACTAGGTTATTTTACATTTCACTATATTTAATATTCTAAAGATATGTTTGTAATGTATTTTGATCATATAATTATTTATTTCCACATTTTATTTGTATTTAAATTTTATACACATAATAAATTAATTGATTAATCCTCTCTTGACAAGTATGATCTTTGTAAGATATTTTTTCTCAATTTTAACTTAATTGAGACATATTTGGTATTATGCACATATTAATTTTTATAAGGTTTATATACTACCACATTGATATGTTATATCATTAATATATCAATATTAATGGCATTTAATTTTTTATTTGAATTTATTTTATGCATGGTGGTAATGATTAAAAATGTACCAAAGTGGTAAGGGTCTGTTATTAAATCACATTATAATCAGGACTATTTGTTCTTAAATTGACATTAAAGGAAATTATTTTCTCATTATACAATAAACTAGTTTTATTTTATTATTATTTGGTTATTAATAAAATATTGAAGTAACAAAATCATTTTTCTCTCTTTGGTACTTACAATGATTGATAAAAATTTTTAATAAAATTTGACTTTATTACTCTCTTCGGTCGAAAATCATTTTTTTCCAAATCAATGGTTTCTAAAAATGTTTTAAAGAATTTTTTTAATATTTTAATATTATTTTTAAGTTAATTTGTACCCATGACTGTATTATTACTAATTTTATTAAAATTAATATTCCTATCAATTTTTAAACATGGTTTTTTCTGACTTTTTATACAAAAAATGTGAAAGGTAAATTTACTCTAACATGATCAACAAGAATACAATTTCCCACTGTCATTACCAATTGTTTATTTGAAGTATCATTCACACGTTTAGAACTATATTTTCAAAGAAAATGGTTTTCCTAATATTCTGGATATTTTTATTTTTTAAAATTTATTTCTAAAGTGAACAAGGTATTTTCTTCAATTGTTTTTAATGATATTTCTATGGAATTTATATTCATAAATAAAAAAATCTTTTCTTTTATATATAATACACTAGGTATATGTTGTAATGATACCATTATTATACATTCCCTGTATGTTTTATGATTAGGATGACTGGGTAAATTATTTACATCCAATTTTCGAATTAATTTTATAGTCATTAACTTTCCCTTGAAATATTAACTTCCTTATGATCATTATAAATTACATTTCCCCTAAATATCCAAATTATTTATACCATGAAAATCATTATATCCAAAACCGTAAAACATTTTTATTGATTTTTATTTACTTTTAATGTTATTTTATTGAATGGGGATATAATGATATTCCATATTCTTTATTCAATACAAATATTTATTGATAAGTCATATTAATCCATTAATTAAATAAATCATATGAAATATATGGAATGCATTGGACATTCAATGAATGTTGGGGAATAAAATTATATATCCCCTCAATTCATTGATAGTATATTGAGGAGAGTTAATAAGGTAGAATTATTTGGGTTTCTAGTGCATAACTACAATTTTATTAAACATTCCTAGAGAGAGGTCTTGATGGTATATATATCATGATGTCTAAGATCATGAAAAGAAATAATAATAATTTATTTATTGAGAATTTATTTATTATTATCCATGAGATTATTTCATTGATATTATCCCTGAATGAATTTTATGATCAATTTTTTGATTAAATGGAATGTGTTTTTAGTTATATACCTTTCCATATCGATTATGCCTTATCTAATCATGACGGTCATGTTATTGAATAAATTAAATTTGGGTTATGTTATTAACCTTTCCATATTTATTATTCCTTATATAATCATGATAGTAATGATATTTATTAAATGGAATGTGTGTTCAGTTATTTACGTTCCCATATTGATTAATCCTAATCTAATCATTATAGTAATGCTATTAAATAAATGAAATATGTGTTCAGTTATATATGTTTTCATATTGATTATTACTTATTGATTCCTAATAGCTTCTACTATACAAAAACCTGATTGATAATTTATGCTCACCAATATTGTTTCCCATCCATATGACATGAAGAAGTAATCTTTGAACGATTTCAAGGATAGTGAATATTTACTATCACTAGTTGTAATTTATGATTTACAATGTAATGAAAGACATATGTATGTATATTTTTTACTAATATTACAAAATTATTTGGTCCTTCAGGATTCAATATCTTATATCTAAAACAAATTTAATAAATTAACCACCAACTATGGTTTATTAGGGTTAGGGTCTTTATAGTTGATATTGGAGAAAGTTTAGTAGAAACCTTCAAAATGAGATTTAAGAAAACATAGATTAGGGAACATGAACATGTGATATACATTGAGGATAAGTTTAAAAGAATATCATAAAAGTTTTTATTGTTGTTTCTGATGATTTTTCTAGGGCACGTCTACCAGAAACATCTATTTCTCACTGATAGCTGCATTGTACCCCACATTCCTTCCTTCCAAAGGATGGATACATTCATCAATTACATTGAGATGGATGCACCATGATCAAAATGGAATGATGAGATTCTTTTTCGTGATTCTATGGACTACTCTTTTGAATTCATTTCCTAGACTGAATCTCCCTCATATAACTATGACGTGGTATGTGACACTAATTCTTGAATCCATCTCTTTGTGGATTGTATTTAATTATTCCTCTTTTGTCCTAAAATTCCAAGGGGTATGATAGGTTATCAACCTTCAGTTGGGGGAAGAGTCATGTTTGACATCAATTTCATATCTGGATGCAAGAAAATTGGTCACTAGTATTCATCCTCCTAGGAGGTTATCTCATGGAGGCATATCAAGTGTGGAACTTGAGGCATCCCATGGCGGTCAAGAGGTATCGTATGTTGGAGGCATGTCTCATGAGGTTTTCCTTAGGCATCCCATTTTTACCATGAGGCAGGACATGAGTTTAACATATTGTGAAGATGAAGAGAGGATAATCAGAATATCAAATGGAGATGGATCATAGAGGTAGCTCCCTAGGAGGGAAAACCTAAAAGGATTACAAGATAGATGGATTAGAACTCCTAATGGGAGCAGACCTAGGGTGTTTCATCCCATAATGAAATGTTTTTACACTATGATGGATGATATGGATACCATTTAATGCAGATCAGAGAGGTGAATTCATAGGAGGGTGACACCTGGAATGTTTACCAGATGGATGGATCAGGATGCGGATTGAGAGCTAACATAGGGTGTTGCGTCTGATAAAGATAATATGACACAAAATAATGGCTAATCTAGACACCACTGAGGGAGGATCAGAGAGGTGTACCCCAATGAGATGGACACCAAGGTTTTCCACTGTGTGGGATTGAACCTAATATAGGTGTTGTACATACCCTATTTAGAATAATGGGATTTGAACACACATAGTTGATAGGGGTGATGTGGGGATCATGTATTGGAACTTCCCGTCACAAGAAGATTTCTGTTGGTTGGATAGTGTAGATTTTTTGGGTCTTACTCAATGGAGCTACATGGGTGACACTGAGAGCATAAATGAGGTGTACAGGGCTTACACATTAGAACTAACCAAATGGAGGGAATGATCTCACCAGGATTTAGTACCCTGAGTAGGATTAGGGATGGATATGAATGAAGTTTGACAGGTGTAATAGATGAAATGGATGTTTTGTTAGGGTTGGAACTGATGGAATTTATGAATATTGAGGGGTGGTGTAGAGACCCAAAGCTTGATGTACATGGACATTAAATTACTATTTTGGAAAACATTATACATAAAAAACACAAACACAGAAGGACTGTAATAGTTTATGGTCTTTGGAAACTCAGAATTTAATCTTCTAATCGTGGTGAAAGATCATCAGCTTCTCCCATAAAGATCATCCCCTTTTGTTTTCTTACATAAAACTTTTCTTTATATCCTGGGGAAAAGAAAACATAAAAAGGGTGAGCTAAAATGATCAGTAAGGGTATGCATAGATAACATAAAACAACCCATAAACATTTGAATGAAAAAGCTTGAACATAAAATCTAAACATCAAAATCTTGAGTAAAGACATATATATTGGAAGTACCTAAGGCATTTATAATAAAGGAACATCAATCTTGATAAAATGTCATGGGAATAAATCATGTAATTGTGTCAACAATTCAGTACTTGTTATGATTTCCATAGTATCCAAGGCATTGCTACCAAGACCATCTTAGTGGACAAAGTCACTTTCTGAATCGAGTTCACTCCTCATTCTAGTCCTGTATCACTAAACAGAATTAACTTACCATTCCATCCATGTCTATCTCATGAGATATAAATATTTACCCAATGGATTGAAGGGAGATATAGGTCCCACCCATCTCATAATGGAATCATTCTTATGTGTGCCACAACATAAACATAAATCATTTATCATAACCCAAAGAATAAAATGGGTTTCATAAACATAATACCATCATAACATAATCCATATAAATCAAATGGATATCATTTCATCATAAGAAAAGTGAAACTATGTAAGTCATAGAGGCATTATACTTGAAACATACACATATGAAATAATGTCATCTTAGATAGAAAATGGTTTTGATAAAACACTTGAAATGAATTCTTGAGGAAAATATCCTTTCTTATTCAAAATAATTTTCTTTTAACAAAATTCCATGGTATTTTAAAAGAAAAGGATTTTGTTGAAAATAATCATGAAATCTTGTAGAGTAAATTTCTTGAAAATATAGCATTATGAAACTGTAAAAATCCATCTGTGCCGTATAAATTAAAAAAAAATTATTCTCGTACTTTTGCCGGAAAAGTAAAAAAGTACCTCATAAAAGAAAGATTCCTTACATACCAAGTAGTAAAAGTAAAAAATGGGTAATAAGGAATTTAAACATACATGATACAATTTTTAGAAAATAGGTACATGGATGATATATATAACCCCAGTAAATACTTATGTATAAGAAATCTCGGATAGAAAACAATTGAGATTACGACATTATCCATTACCATAGGTCTGATATGCTTCGTATGTATCTGAACCTCTTGTATAATGACTTAAATAATGTCATTGACTTATTACATAATCATATTCATTGTTATGATTTCAAATATGGGTCACTTATGACTTTATATTACCCATTCTTTTGTAAATTCCATGTTAAAGCAGCGTTTTGGGTAAAATCGTTTTATTTATCGTACGCGTTTAGACTTGTTGTTCTTGATATTATTATTACTTATATCTTGATTTACTTACTTCCATAATGTAAATCATGATTTATATATCATATATATATATTCATTACATATATATATATAATAGATAGATAAATGAAATGAAATACACCGTTCATGGAGACGGTAGGCCGTACGTACGGATGAACACTATTTTTTTTGTTTCCTTATTGAATTAAGTAGATGAAACAAATATATATATACATAAATCTAGTATAATTATTATTTCATTTATTTCATGATTACTTATTATATATACTTTATAATCATTCTTGAATTGTTAACATGGAAAATGAATCTCATCGTGTCGTGGAGACGGTAATCCGTACGTACGCACGAGCGATGATATCATTCCCATATTTATTGAATGGAATTAGAGGGGATAATATAATATCTTAGAATCAGTATGATGTTATAATAATCATATATTGTTATTCTTTACACCATTATACTCATCCAAGTAAGGTGGTTGTGGAAAAACAGATTACACCACAGCGTGGAGACGATATTCTGTACGTACGCATGCGCGGTGATTTCGTTTTCCGTAGGATGGATAAAAGGTGAAATAGGTTTGTTTAATATTTATAATAACATATCAATATATTACAGATACTTATGTTATTACTTTATAATTAAACAAATGAATAAGAAGAAGTTGAAGAAGAAAGAAACTTGAAAGAATCGTTAGAAGAGATTACCTCTTCTTCGACACACCTCCTTTAAGCTTCCTCTTAAGGAAGTAGAGTTGGTATTTTAAGAATACCAGAACCTCCAGAATGTTTCTAGGGAAGTGGATAAGAGAAATGGTTGGGGTTTGGCCGAGCTTCAAGGCTCAAAAGGGTGTTAAGAGAAGAGGGAAGGGGTGCCCTTTTTATAATGGAGGAGAGGGGCACCTTTGGAAAAACTTAAAATATAATTTTATAATAAAGTCATATTAGGTTTTTAATAGCTCCAAATTGATTTATTTCAAATATAAGGTGGGTAAGGGTCTAAATCCTCTCAACAAGTAGATTTTAGACAGGTTTGGGTCATTATATTAACCTTATCTTTTAGTTTTAACTCTTAGTTAATTAGATTGACATTTACCATGTCACTTTGTATTTTTATATAGTTAATAAAATTACCATATACCTCCAAGAAACCCCCAAGTGGTCAATTAATGATACACCTATCATGATATAAGAAACGTGGCTGAACCTTAGATTTTTATTAATATAATAACAATTAATAATATAATATTTGTTTTAAAAACTATTTTATGTCAATTTAGACACTATTTGGTAATTGATTTTTATAAAAATCATAACATGATTAGGTCGAAAAAAGTTAATTAAATCAATACTAACACACCATATTAACCTATAAAATTAGTGGAATTCATAAAAAGTCTCAAATTACATTTATTTGGGTATTTATAAAATCAATTATGTTAATATTCTATTAATAAGATAATCATGCATCATCATTATGTCATAAATAAATTAAATTATTTAATGTCTAAAAATTATAAATAAAATACCCTTATGTAGGAAATATTTTTCACTTTCTAATTATTATTTATAGTATAATTTATCTTATGTATAACCCCATATTAAAAATGATTTAGTTATTAAACTTTTATTTTAACTATTTTATGCCTTCTTTAAATAAATTAATAATAAAAGTCCTAATCTAATCCATGTGGACCTAAATGGTCATATTTTATTCCTACGGTTGTTTTTGGTCGAATTACACTTATCCAATAGAATTAGGACATGTGTTAGGGTAATAATAATCTCATTTTTACTCTTAATTACCCTATTTACTTTTAACCGTGGTAAATAA
The DNA here is from genome assembly GCA_963277665.1 of Viscum album. NCBI lineage: Eukaryota > Viridiplantae > Streptophyta > Magnoliopsida > Santalales > Viscaceae > Viscum > Viscum album. The sequence continues at coordinate 1,661,151,399 of OY728143.1, read as the reverse complement.
ATGTAAAAAGTTACTATTCACAAAAAAATATTTTCATCTCATTGAACCACATGTTAGTCCTTGATATTAACCTTGTCTCTCTAATTTTCTAAATTCCACTCATAGAAGCGGTAAAATTATGTTTTATGTGAATTTCCAAATTCTCCTAGGAGGTGGGTAAAAGACGGTGAAAAGTTCAATAAAATTTTTATATATCTAAGATTATTATAAAATTACTCCAATGAATTACATTGAACTTATATAGGTATTAGGTATCAATTTTTACCAGAAATAAAAAATATAATTATTTAAATAAAAATCAGTTTTTGAATAGTAACCCAGTGTTTTCACTATTCATCAAAAATTGAATGTTTTCAGAAAAATACCAAAAATTCACCCTAGGCTAATTTCCATGTTCCGAATCAAAAAATGAAGTCCATTTAGAAATATAAAATTTATAAAATTTCAAAAAGTTGGTATTACTATTCATAACAGCTAGTTTATATAACATATCATTGTTTAGTGAAACTCGGTATTGCATATAACACACACTATCGTGGAAGGTTGCGATTGCGTGTAATGAAAGCCAAGTCAAGGATGTGTTTTGTAAAAGATCCTTTTGGTGTAGAGTACAACACAAGACATTAATGAAATTAAAAATAATATTTTTCATAAAATCTCAGGGTGTTACATTCTACCCCCCTTAAAATGAATTTCACCCTCGAAATTCGTCGGGGTTATAAATGGTTTACTAGTCTAAAGTTCCTTTAATACAAACCCACATTGAAAAAAGGAATACCAAAACTTGACTTTAAAAACTAAAGAATGAAACGTAACAGTTACCCATATTAACTAATCACTGGGATTCCACATAGGATAACATGGGTGAAAATGTGGATATGGAAGAGAAATCTAACCATCAAGTTCTTATGGACAGTGGTAGAGAACATGGATATGAAAAAGCCATCAATCACAAAGACATAAATTTGTGATTATATAAGGTACCATCTGATTCATCATATATAAGAGCACTAGGACAACATTTTTGGTTTTCAATATCATTTCCCTAAAGTTGAAATTTTTTAATTAGAATAAATACTTCCTTGATTTTGGTACAATCTCATTGTTGTTAGTGCCTTGAACAATTTCCACTTCATCTCTTAAATAAATGAAGTTGAATTTGTTATTCGTGAAGTGTTAGGAGATCATGTGATAGAATGATGGGTCATTCCATCTGTTAAAACAAAAAGTTAGCAAAAGTTATCAAATATACGTAAGTCCATCTATGGTGAGGTTAATCATATACGATTCCAAAAAATGAACTTATACTTAATCTATCATACCGCTTAATAAAATATAACTAGTTTCTAATAACTAGGTACTTACTGTAGGCCAATGGTAGGTGATAAAGGCCTGTCTCACTTCATTTGTGGGTCCGATTCCCGCATCTTTGTCCGACGCGACGGGTTGTCGCCCATCCTGCAGGTTGTCCTTTTTCTAAAATTATATCATTATGACATTCCATCAATAATATCGAAAAAAGTTCTATCCTTAAACAATACTAACATGTGTCCAACATAATCCATTCTAATATTTAGGCTTATCCAAAATACATATGTCCAATCTCATAGTCTAAATAAAACAATTATTTGAAAGGTCACATAACAAGCATGTGAATACCATCATTTATCCCTCATATATAATAAGATATATCTTGTTGATCGCATTCCAAACATGTTAATACCTAAATCTTGTATTCTCTTGCAACATGAATTACCATAGAACCATAGTGATAACTTGAATGTTGTCAAAAGGTAACTCTTTCCACATACCAAAATCCCAATGTTTCAATATACTCAAACCATGATATCACTTTTTCCTTATATCATTCATGATCTCTTGAATACTATCAAACAATTTATTTTCTCCTTATCCCTTCATTATGCGCATATCATATGTATTCCAAAATATTTGAATCACTTTTCATGGTTACCTGTACCATATTCTTATAGAAAATTACAATGGACCAATACACAGATATTTCAATATACTATAAAAGTACCTCAACAACATTATTATTGAATTCCAATACATAATATCTTCAATAAATCCTCTTCAATGATTGGAATGGAATAGGTCCTTCCTCGATTTAGAAGTAACTTCTTAGGTCAGGGCATTGATTTGGGTAACGACTATGTTCTCTTTAGATGAGACATTGGACTCCATAACAGTCTGTCACTCTATGACCCTTTTCTCCACATAGATAACATATTCCCCTCCATTTGAGGTATTCCTCAAGGTTCTTCTTCCATTCTTTAGATATTTCAATCTTCCTTTCTCTATGTTCCTCACCATGCGAACATGCATAAAATTCCATCTTCCTCTTATTTGATGACTTAGGAATAAAACTAAAGTTCACCTTGTTAATCATATATCGAGATGACTGATCTGGTGTAATCACAATATCTTTCTCTCCAGGTGTTACACAATTTCATTGATCATAGTCACCAATTTTTCCATTGGAATCAATGTTAAATGAATTCCTTCTCTTTCCCTCCATTGATTAAGACCAGAAACCATAGTGTACGAAATTGTTAAAATAACGAGGAATCGCATAATCATAAAAAGTCACTTATGGGATGTCTAAAATATGCAAAATTCTGTAATCCATGACAACTTAGGTTCACCCTAGGTTATTCATGATCATAGACATAATTCTAAGACTCTAACATATACATACACTTAACCATAGGGACATACCTACACATACCTTAGAAATATATCTAGGGATTTCACTAATGTTTTCGCATACTAGTATCCAAAGGTTAACTAAACATTTCCTCTAATACCAATTGTAGAGACCCAAAGCTTGACGTACATATACATTACATTACTTTTACGAAATACTTTATAGATAACAAACACAGACACACAAGGACCGTAATAGTTTAGTGTTTTGGAAACTCGGAATTTAATCTTCTAATCGTGGTGAAAGATCTTCAACTTCTCCCATAAAGATCTTCCCCTTTTGTTTTCTTACCCAAAACCTTTCTTTATATCCTGGGGAAAATAAAACATAAAAAGGGTGAGCTCAAATGGTCAGTAAGGGTAAGCAAAGAGAACATAAAACAATCCATAAACAATTGAATGAAAAAGCTTGAACATAAAATCTAAACATCAAAATCTTGAGAAAAGACATAAATCTTGGAAGTATGTAAGGAATATATAATAAAGGAACATCAATCTTGATAAAATAGCCTGGGAATAAATCATGTAATTTTGGAAACCATTCTGTACTTGTTATGATTTCCATAGTAGCCAAGTCATTGTTGCCAAGACCATCTTAGTGGACAAAGTCCCTTTTCTGAATTGAGTTCACTCCTCTTTCCAGTCCTGTATCACTGAATCAGATTAACATACCATTCCACCCATGTCTATCTCATGAGATATAAATATTTACCCAATGCATTGGAGGGAGATATAGGTCCCACCCATCTCATAATTAAATCATTCTTATGTGTTCCACAACATAAACATAAATTATTCATCATAACCCAAAGAATAAAATGAGTTTCATAAACATCATACCATCATAACGTAATCCATATAAAACAAATGGACATCATTTCATCATAAGAAAAGTGAAACTATGTAATTAATAAAGACATTATACTTGAAACATAACCATATAAAATAATGTCATCTTAGATGGAAAATGGTTTTGATAAAACACTTGAAATGAATTCTTGAGGAAAATATCCTTTCTTATTCGAAATCATTTTCTTTTCACAAAATTACATGAAATTTTAAAAGAAAAGGAATTTTTTGAAAATAATAATGAAATATTGTAGAGTAAACTTCTTGAAAATAAGGCGTTATGAAACTGTAAAAATCCATCTGTTCCGTATAAGTTAAAAAAACATTATTCTCATACTTTTTCCAGAAAAGTAAAAAAGTACCTCATAAAAGAAATGTTCCTTACATACCATGTAGTAAAATTAAAAAATGGGTAAAAAGGAATTTAAACATACATGAAACCATTTTTAGAAAAATGTACATGGATGATAAATATAACCCCAGTAAATACTTATGTATAAGAAATCTCAGATAGAAAACAATTGAGATTGCAACATTATCCCTTACCTTCGGTCAGATATGCTTCGTATGTATCCAACACTCTTGTATAATGATTTAAATAATGTCATTGAAATATTAAAGAATAATATTCATTGTTATGATATCATATATGGTTCACTTATGACTTTATATTACCCGTTCTTTTGTAAATTCCATGTGAAAGCAGCGTTTTGGGTAAAATCGTTTTATTTATCGTACGTCTTTGGACTTGTTGTTATTGATATTATTATTACTTATTTCTTGATTTAATTACTTAAAGAATTTAAATCAGGATTTATATATAATATATATACTCAGTACATATATATATATATAATAGATAGATAAATGAAATGAAATACACCGTTCATGGAGATGGTAGGCCCTACGAATGCATGAACGCTCTTTTTTTTGTTTCCTTATTGAATTAAGTAGATGAAATACATATATATATATATATATACATAAATCCATTATCATTATTATTTCATATATTTCATGATTACTTATTATATATACTTTATAATCATTCTTGAATTGTTAACATTGAAAATGAATCTCATCGCGTCGTGGAGACGGTAATCCGTACGTACGCACGAGCGATGATATCATTACCATATTTGTTGAATGGAATTAGAGGGGATGATATAATATATTAGAATCAGTATGCTGTTATAATAATCATATATAGTTATTCTTTACACCATTATACCCATCCAAGTAAGGTGGTGGTGGAAAAACAAATTACACCACGGCGTGGAGATGGTATTCTGTACGTATGCACGCGCGGTGATTTCATTTTCTGTAGGATGGATAGAAGGTGAAATAGGGTTGTTACATATTTATAATAACATATCAGTATATTAGAGATACTTATGTTATTACTTTATAATGAAAAAACTAAATATGAAGAATTTGAAGAAGAAAGAAACTTGAAAGAATCGTTAGAAGAGATTATCTCTTCTTCGACGCACCTCCTTTAAGCATCATCTTAAGAGAGTACAGTTGGTCTTTTGAGAAGACCAAAACCTCCAGAATGTTTCTAGGGAAGTGGAGAAGAGAAATATTCAGGGGTTGGCCGAGCTTCAAGACTCAAAAGGATGTTAAGAGAAGAGGGAATGGGTGCCCTTTTTATAAGGGAGGAGAAGGGCACCTTTGAAAAAACATAAAATATTATTTTATAATAAAGTCATATTCGGTTTTTAATATCTCCAAATTGATTTATTTCGAAGCGAAGGTTGTTATGGGTGTAAATCCTCTCAACCAATATATTTTATATAGGTTTGGGTCATTATATTAACATTATATTTTAGTTTTAACTCTTAGTTAATTAGATTGACATTTACCATGTCACTTTGTATTTTTATATAGTTAATAAACATAACATATATCTCCAAGAGACACCCAAGTGGTCCATTAATGATAAACCTGTCATGATATAAGTATCTTGGCCGATCCTTTAGATTTTTTGGAATATAATAACAATTAATAATATAATATTGTTTTTAAAAACTATTTTTTTGTCAATTTAGACACTATTTGGTAGTTGATTTTTTTGAAAATCATAACATCTTGATTAGTTCGAAAAAATTTAATTAAATAAATACTAAAATTTCATATTAACCTATAAAATTAGTGGAATTCATAAAAAGTCTCAAATTACATTTATTTGGGTATTTATAACATAATCATTGTGTCATACATAAATTAACTTATTTAATGTATAAAAATTATAAATAAAATACCATCATGTATGAAATATTTTTAGCTTTCTATGTAATATTTATAGTCTAATTTATTTTATGTATAACCCCATATTAAAAATGTTTTCGTTATTAAACTTTGATTTTAACTATTTTAACCCATCTTTAAATAAATTAATAATAAATTTCCTAATATAATCCAAGTGGACCTATATGGTCATATTTTATTCATAATGTTTTTTTGGCTAAATTACACTTATCCAATAGAATTAGGACATGTGTTAGGGTAATAATAATATCATTTTTACCCTTAATTACCCTATTTACTTTTAACTGTGGTAAATAAAAGTAAAAAGTTACTATTCACCAAAAAATATTTTCATCTCATTGAACCACATTTTAGTCCTTAATATTCACCGTGTCTCTCGGATTTTCGAAATACCACTCATAGAAGCGGTAAAATTATGTTTTATGTGAATTTCCAAATTCTCCTAGGAGGTGTGTAAAAGACGGTGAAAAGTTAAATAAAATTTTTATATATCTAAAATTATTATAAAATGACTCAAATGAATTACATTGAACTTATATACGTATTATGTATCAATTTTTACCTAAAATAAAATAAAAAATTATTTAAATAAAAAGTCAGTTTTTGAATAGTAACCTAGTGTTTTCACTATTCATCAAAAATTTAAAGTTTTCAGAAAAATACCAAAAATTCACCCTAGGATAATTTCGATATTCCGAATCCAAAAATGAAGTCCATTTCTAAAGATAAAATTTGTAAAATTTTAAAAAGTGGGTATTATGATTCTTAACGGCTAGTTTTTATAACATATCGTTGTTTAGCGAAACTCGGTATTGCGTACAAAACACGCTATCGTGGAAGGTCGTGATTTCATGTAATGCAAGCCAAGTCAGGGATGCGTGTTGTGCAAGCTCCATTTGGAGTAGCATATGACACAAGACATTAATGAAATTATAAAGAATATTTTTCATAAAATCTCGGGGTGTTACAGGTGGAATGGATGGAATGGATGGAGTGTGAGGGATGTTGATCATGAACCTCAATGGAGGTTTCCTACAAATCCCAGTCACTTGGGAATCAAATTCCACATAGTTATGGATTGTTATGAGACACCTAAAATGATTTACCATGTAAATAGATAATATGTTTGAGGATTACACATGAAAGATTCATGTGGGGACCTTAAATAAGTGTGACCTTCTTCTTGGGGCGTGTTCCTCCCGAGACATTGAAACTCAAGGGAAAGACCAGTATGGGAATAGATGAAGGGATGAATCATTGTGGAACCTTCCTACATATCCTAATTGGTTTGGAATCCAAGTTCATGTAGTTTAAGAAAAGGGACTGGGACACCTAGGGAGGTATCCTAGAGGGAAATGGGGCATGTCTATGGGGCCTACATGCTAGAGATGCCTAAGGGGACATAAAAGGCCTTATGTATTGGAAACTACCAAATGGATGGAGATTGAGGCTTACTTCTAGAGGGATTCCCATTTGGGATTGGATAAATTTTATCGACACTAATAACCTCTAAGAACACAAGATTCATGATCAGTGTGAGAAACAAGAGGAAGCACTGGGCCTAACGCTTATATCGCAAAAGATGCACTATTGAGGGATGGTGTGGGGCTTATGCATGTGAGATTACAAGGAATATAGTATTATGGGTGACGAGGATCTCATTACCTTAATTTAATATCTTCTTCCATGATAGTAAAAAATAGAGCATCCTATCAAGGAGGTTTGTCAAGGCTTATGCGTGAAGGAAACCTGAGGTGAACATGGAGACAAAGCCCAAAGGGAGAGAGATGGAGACCTGAGGAAGCTGGAATAAGAAGGCTTATGATGACCATACCATCTATAATCATGTGCGGGGGATGTCATTCCATGTCACACATACATGGTGTCATCCCGATATTTCTAATCATGGTAGGATCATAATTTATTTTATCGTGTTGAGGATTTTGTGTCTAGGAAGTTTAACATTACACAGCTTGGATGTGGGGGGATCACTCCCACCCAGTGGGCTTACATTAATATCTCCCATAAACTCTTAGGTAAGGGAAGGAGTTAGCGTTTCCAAAAGGCGAGGGTGTGGATAATGGTCTGTCATGGAGTCCATGTTAGCATAAATTTTTTGAAATTTTTTTTTATCAGCATACTTATGTTGAAAAGAAAAAGGTAGGGCATCAGAATAGAGGAAACAACACAAGGAATAGAGAAATAACTACACAAAATCCAAGAGGGCCACATGTAGTAGGCACATGCAATAGATGAGGGTTGTGTTCAATAGGGGCTTAGATAAGGTTATTTAGGGTAAAGTAAACCCATAGAGCTTCAAAGAGAGGGTGTGCGCCATATTGGGGTTCAACATGAAAAATGACACTTTTGCACACAATTAACATGGGTTTTAAGGAAGTGAGCAATGTCCAAACAACAATTGGCCCACATTAAGGAGGACCCCCAAGGAACTTGTTTCTCAAGATCTTATACCTTGAGGGGTTCATCTTCGGTGATGTCATAGAAGAAGTATCTTATTCGAAGTCTAATGACACTTCGAATTCCATAGGATCACCTTGAAGGGGGGGGGGGGGAGTACCTTATATATATATAGAAATGACTTTTTTTGGTGTGTAATGTTATGATCACAAAAGAAGGATTCATTATACCTATCACTTTGGGCTGCATCAGGTGCACATGCAAAGTCACATTTGACATTTCATTGGGTACCTAAGGGTCTTCTGCATAGAATCTCATCTTCTGTAGAAGCATAAAATCATACACACATCTTCCTTGGATTATTGGGATGTCCTATTGAGTCTAAGGGTGATCTTGGTTTACCCAAATATGGTTTTTATGGATCTATGAATAATTTTGGGAAAAAATTCCCCCCTCAAAATCTGAGATGAAAGGGGACTAGAAGGTCAAGATCCATGGGAAAAGTTGAAAAGGGAGGTTCATTTGAGGAGGTTCATGAAAAAATATGGATTTTTCATGGAAGTAATATTATTCACACATTAAGTAACCAGTTCATGCCTATAAATAATTTGGGGGTGGGGTGGGGGTATCCACAATACCTTAAATTTTCAAACAACATGCAATTTTGATCTCGTGTGCACAAGTTTCTAAATCCCATGTAGACGAACAGAAATAAGTCCTCTATTTTATGCGAACCACATCTTCTTACCATGCAGTTTCATTCATTTTAATTTTGTAGTTTTGAATTAATTATAGTTGTTCTTTAACGTGAAGTGTCTTTTGCATGAAACTGTATTAGCATTTGATATTAGTATTTATATTTTCCAAGATCAATCCAGATTTCTAGTCAAAAAGATGTTTCTAAGAGGGAAGCTGCAAATGCCTTGTGGAGATAAGAAATAATTGATAACCCTTAAACCATCCTTTCCAAAAGATTCATTATAGAAAACAATGTGCTCCTGGTGTTACTATCGCTATGAGATAAGGATTATTTTTTGATTGATAGCCATTCGATATGGAACATGGACATACATGATGAATTATCCATCCTAGGATTTGATACTGATTCACCGTGATTGTGTTTCACACATGGAGATAGATTCCAGTGATTCAACATCAAAATTTATAAACATTTCATATGGGATCATTAATATATGGCCCAATTTTCTTGAACACAGAGACATATACACTCACTAGAAGAAAACCACAGGTAGGGGAGTCCCCTACCCACTATTCTAGAAACTTCTATAGTAGTATGTGGGATGATAGTGTGGGATGGAAGCAATACTTAGACATGTGTTATATAGGAAACTTTACAAGTGAATGGTCATGGGTGTACTAGGTATGCTACACATGAAGGTAGTTCGGGGTAGATCTATGGAATACTGGGCTGTATGAGGCTGTACAAATGTCGCAGTTCTACTTATATCATTAGAAGGAGTTGTTTCTATAACTGTTTAGTAGATTGTCTATCGACACCAACATTTTACCCCTCCACTATGGGGAGGTTATCATCATATCGTGGGATTTCCATTTCATAAGAGGCATTCCAATTGGGGTATTTAAATACGAAGATTTCCTTTTAACAAAAAACACCTAGAGAGATTGCTGGCGGACCCCGATCTTTACGTGGAATCTATTGGAGGCAAAAAGACAGAAAATGAAAATCAATTATATCCTGATGGACATCTCATTCCTAGAATGGTTCGACCCATTCTTCAAGAAGTATGATATGGTGATGATGTCGAGCTGAGGGATGTAGTTCCCAAAAGTATCGTAGTGGGGTAAGGCAGGATCATAATGGGTGGTCATAGTGGTGGGACTATATCAATCACCGGGCTACAACAAGGATGATAAATGAGACCCAATAGTTTGATATGCCACATTACATGTTTCATTCCTGAGTGGGTGGATATTACCAGTGAGGGACATAAGAATGGGGTCTTCCCATGGACCTTGGAGATGGAGAGGATCATAGAAGCTCTCAACAGGGTCACCCTAGGAGTGCCTATGCTAGCAAGACTCTACAACATTCTAGAATTCCTCTCAATGGGAGGAACACACATAATAATCTGTGGTCCATTCTGGATCATGTATGGCAAGATCACAGTTCATTTCAGTAGATATTATTTTCCAAATTCCATTCATCCTCGAGGTGATGGTCTACTATCATCACTTATGAAATTTTCGTGTGTTTGGCCACCGACCCTCCATCAGGATGTGATTGTTCTTCATTTTGGGAACTTTGAAAATTTCAAATTACAATCCTTTCTGCACTCTAGTTTCCCAGATTATGGATAACCTGAATGGCTCATAGGAGTAGATGGAGTACTTAAAGAGTTTCAGGAGTCATGTGATGGTGGATTGAATCGATGGAATGATCATCTTTTAACCAAAAATGTTATCCCTCATCACTATGCAGTTTGTAAGCCTTTAGAAGGTGGTGAGGAAAATGTATACAGTGTTATGTGAAGAAAAAGACCCTTACATCGTTCGCTAGCTATGGTGCATGATGATGACAGCTGGGTTCAGAAAGAAAATCATGATGCTGCCTATGAATGTTGGACTATAAATGGAATATGCTAAGAACTGAGTGGAGGCATACTAGATGAAATCATGTGAAGTCATATTCAGAAGATCAATGTACTGAGTGTGGAGGTAGAGTGGTGGGAAGGCTTGTGGGATCCAACCAAGTGGAAAATTAGGAAGAAAACCAAAAGACATGGGTGGAATGGGATGGAACCAAAATGGTGGGTACATCACAGTGTACGGTCACACCTCCACATTTTGAAGAGGGGTGGTCCCAAAAATAGCCTCGAGGACCAGTCAAAGAAGTCCTAAGAAGAAGATAATCTATTCCCTGCAGCCACTTATAGATTCCATTTTTCAGACCCTTTGTTATGCTTGGAAGAAATTGTGACAATCATTTTCTACTAAAGACCTGTTGAGGTGGTTGAAGTGCATTGAGCTCGAATTTCTAGAAATAAGATGCATTCATGTGGAAGACATGGTGATATTTCATAGGATTCTTTAGTATTTTACAACCATGTATACTTAAGAAATCCCTTGGGGGTGATATGAAGATCCTCACACCATTTTGAAGGTGATGCTCAGCCAAAAATCAAAAAGAGAAAAAAACCACCAACTACTAGAAATTTAAGCTATAACCATGGACCTATAGTCACGGTTTTATAGGTCTGTGGCAATAGACTGTTTATACCGACACTTTAATTAAACATCCGTGGCTAAAATTCTAAACATCAACGTTTATTTTTTTTCTTTGGATTTCATCGGCCTCTCCTCTCCTCCTCCTTCGATCCATGACAGCCTCTCCTCTCCTCCTACCTCGATCCGCGACCCTACGCTCCGAACCGTCTACAGCTCTCCCCGCGGTGCCCTCCTCCCGACGCTCCCAATCAACACGGTCTCTCATGCTTCCATCGACCTCTCTCACCGCGACCCTCCACTCTAAACTATCGACCACTCTCACGAACTCTCTCATGATATTAACGGTGGCCCTTCAAAAGCATCAATCCACTGGCGCTTCAGCTTGCAATTTCGGTGCACTTTCTGAATCTCCCTCCTTCTATTTCCCTCCCACTATAAACCTCTTATGTTTTGTCGATTGAAGAATCCTCCTCCCAGGGATGCTTTTCTTATTTTTTGATTTCCATTATGGAATGATAATCACATGGTCCAGATGACTATGGAGAGTTGGGGGAGGAAGACATAGCGTATTAGGTTTTTACTTCCTGTACAGTTGGGAATTTATGATCATCGTTTCAATTTATTTAGTCATTGGCAGTTGCCTTTAGTTTTTTTGTTCAATGAAATTTTATCTGCTCAGGATGGTTTTTTTGGATTCGTGTGGTAGTAGACTCGATGGATTGTTTGTAATTTCCACACACCTCTGGCTTTTCCTTATTGATTCGTTTCTTTTCAAGTGAAGTTACTTGCTGGAATCAGTTTTTTAATTTGTATTCAATTTTCCTTTTACATCCCATGCTTATTTCATTTATCACATGCTTATCTTTTTTCCCGGAGAACCTACGCTTGCATGGTGTATTAAATAAAATCCCCCTTTGTCTTTTGTTCCAAGTAATTGGGGATGTGGGGTTTTAGTTATCCTCGTATGATGTTCTCTATTTATTTTCTTAAATACTACTTTTTTGCATTTATAAGCTTGTTAGCATGTCTTGTGGTTCAAATTTGATGGAGTTCAAAATTTTCTGTATGTGGCTGCTGATTCTTCTCATTGAGTTAGCTTGTGGTGTTTTCCTAATGAAAACTGAGGGGGTCTGCTTCTATATATTTGTTAACTACATTGAAAACCTTTGATTCTATAATGCCATACCGATATTATTTGAACGTGTAGTTGAAAATTTATCATGGGAGAAACTAAAAACAATACCAAAGTGAAGGTTTTTTTGCTTTACTAATTATATTTTTAAACTCGGATCCATGGTCAGAAATGCTTCCCACTCACAAACCTGTCCTGTTTTGGTGTTCATCAATTCCAAAAGTGGTGGTCTGCTTAGATGTGAACTCCTTAAAACATATTATGATGTTCTCAACAAGAACCAGGTATTTAGGTTTTTAACCCCTCAAATTTCAGTCGTGTATTTTCTCCAATGGTTGGAATTTATATGTTTATGGGATTTTAGGTGGTTTAAAATATCAGATGATGGATGAAAAACCGGATACATATGTTTTATTCAAATCAGGTGAGTTCGGGTGTAAGGGTGGCGTTTGGAGTATGATGGCTATGTATTGGGTATGGTTTGGATTTGTCTTTGGGGGTTTGGGTTGGTGGTAATCCCTCAAGTTTGTGGATCTTGTTGGGGTTTTTCTTGATGTTTTGATGTTAAACTATCGATATAGGGAATTTTGGTGATTTCTGGGTGATTTGATTGTGTATTTTTATTAGGAAGTTTCTTGTTAGATCAGTTAAGGGGGTGGAGGGTTTCTTATTTTCAAGGGTGAATGTGCGGGGTTTGGTTGTTATTCTTGGTGTGTAGAAGATTAACCCTTAGATTATTATGATAAACCTTAGGTTTTGGTGTTTTGGAAATGATATTTTGTTATGATGTAAGGATTAAAGGTAGTTTCATGATTTTGTGGTAATAATGCATGCTTAGGATTGTGGCACGATGAGTTTCTAATTAGTAATGTTGTTATTACGAGATGACGTTGAGTCAAAATTCATCAACAAAGCATCTAATTAGGATGGCATTGTGTTCAAATGGGAAATATGCTCAAGTGGTTGTTTCCCTCATATTATGTTACAACTACTTTGATCTATTGACCAAGGACTTCGAAAAGGAAAATAAATGGTTTTCTAAGTTATCCATGAGTTCTAGGAGTAGCAATATCTAATTTTCAGTAGTGACATGGGATCATAGGATGTTTAGAATATGTTGAAGAAAGTTTAGTTCCTTTTTGAAAGGATTGAAACTATAGAGGATATATGGGTGAAACTAAAAGTTTCTAAATTCAAAGGAGATGAATTAGAATGGATAAATAAATTTGATCAGAAAAGAAGGAATGAGGAGGTTATAGGGATTGAGTTTTATTCCCTCTTCTATGAGAGGCTATGGAAGATTTACAGAATAAGAGAATGTTTTGGGGATTCATGGAGCTATATCATTATGGGAATCAGTAATGGAGCATGCCACTAAATTTGAAAGTTTATTCATTTCATTTCATCCCTCAAATGAAATTTATTCATAAAGGAATTCTACATTTTAAATGGTCTTATGTACTCATTATGGGCATGAGTAGCTTCCTTTTATCTAGACACCTACTAGGAGATATTCAAGAAAGACTAAGCTATCTATGTAGATACATCCATTGCATATGATGGTTCATGGAGAAGGATGGAAACCAGGTAGGAATTAATGTTGGTTGGTGAGCCTCAGTAGGGTGACAGAGTAAATTAAATGAGTAATATCTCAGCTAAATATTAGAAAAATAAATTAACCCTGGTCTATTTCTCATGTATCAAGAATGTGCGTGCATTCCCTTAGTATTGGGATGAGAAAAATAGGTTTCATGTATGTGTCGATATGTGGGTTTCTATATTATTTTATTGGGATAATCTATGCTAGGTGAAGTGACTTTTCGTACTATACTTAATGAGGTATTCCCAAAGTTATTATTTTCTATAATTTGGATTTCTCTATCTAATATCTTTTAATGTATTATTTTTTTTGGATATAGTGTGTGTTTGAAAGATGATAGATTTTAAATAAATAAATTTTGTTGAGATTATTGGGCTAGGATCTTCTGCAGTGATCATAATTTGATATGAGGCACTAGAAATGTGTATGTAGGATTGATGATGGTATCAATAATACTAGAGTGGGGAGATTCATACTTGTCCTTTTTGAGTGAAATCCATATCAAGGGATGGTGATCATTATCAAGGTTGTGAAATGTATGAACTTAGACAATAAATGGATGAATTTAGTGTCTGGAGATGGAAGTTTGATGAATAATATTTGGTTCCAAGACCACACCAAAATTAATGATTTACCTATAGTGGTTGGTATAGTCAGTGTGTTCAGTTAATTATGAGAAGTTTATATTATTAAATATGCTATTTAGAGCTTTTGTATTTCTAAGATGTCATTCTGATCAATGTGTTGGGTTAAGTATCAATATTTGATATTCTAGTGGGCTAGTGCTTGACAATTCTAGTGTGGAGTTTGAAAGGGAGCCTAAAAAGGGTACTCTAAAGGCTGTTGAAAGTGTGTGTGGAAGGGAAAACAAGGAGTCCAAATTGTTAAGAATTTATGAAATAGATTCCATAATAGTAATTATTGTTGAAAGATAAAAGGAAAGAACCAATTATCGCATGTTCTAAAATAGTTTCTACAAAGAAGGAATATACAATCAAGAAGAAAGAATATCATGCACCAAAAGATTGTCTAATCATATTAGCAATCTGGTTTGAAAAATCCAAGTGGATTGAGTAAGAATAAAAGAAGGAAAATTTTATACTTTATAAAATTGATAAACCTATATAAACTAAAAATAAATGTGAATTCTAGAAGAAGAACATGCTAAAAAATTAGGTTTCAATCTAGAAAATTAAGAATGATATAGGCATGAAGAGTTTTAGGTATCCACTATATTTACTAAACCTGGGTCCTTCCAGGATGACATGTCACCTCCACATTGTTCCATGTCACCAACTTCGCTCAAACATTCCCAAAAATACCCCCAACAACATCACACACTTCCTCATATTTCTATTCTCCCTGCTCATACCCTTCCTATCAGCTCCTCTTCTAACCCTGGTTCTCCAGCCACGACTAGGGTTTCCTCTCTACTCGAATTAGTTCACCAGTGGTCGATTCTGCTTATCTCCTCCAGCAAACTGTCCCCGGAATCAACGCGCTTACCATCCCCAGCCTGGAAAACCTCCTTGGGCTTACCATCGTCGACATCTGAGGCCTCGTCGCCCATTTCATCGCATATTTCGCGCAGTCGTGGATGATCACTTCTTATTTTATTTATACCATGCAAGAAATCATAAGGTTAGTCTCTGAGTTTAGAAGTGGTGGATAAAAATCAATCTGATGGGCGAAGGAGGTCCTTCAGAGTGCTTTATTGTTCCGTGCGGTTCATGGATTTCTTTCCGTTTCCTTACTTCTCAGAAATCGGAAGGTTAGTCTCTGCAACGTATTTGTTTCAGAAGAAGAGTTCTTCTTGTACATGACATGGTTTTCAATATTCCTCATGAATATACTATTGGAATCTAAATAAGATTATCTAAAAATAATTGGTGTCGATGTCTCTCAATCAGAACGGGTGGTGCTCTGCATCAGCTAACGGCTCGGCTTGGTAACCAATTTCCCACCTCCCTCTACGTCCTCAACCACACATTTTCATTAGGTTTCATCTTGATTACAGGTTTTGGTTTGGTCATCATCATCAAAACTCAGGCTTTCTAACATCTTTACGTATCCTATGTTTAAAATCGAAGCCATCGAGAGATAATTCATGGCTATTGATTCAGGTTTATCTCTATCCCAAACAGCTTCATATATCTACATGTATCGAGTCATATTTTTTCATTTCCTACTTTGTGCTGCTAACATGTTCTTTTAGGATTTTTATAATGCAATGTGAAACAAAACCAAATCACTTAATTTGATCAAGTTATGCCAAACTATGATTTTCATCTTGAACAAGTTCAATTCCATACCTCTATAGCAGTTGGTCATCCTTTTAATAGGTTCTATTTGGGAAATTTTTCATGTTTTAGTTAATTTTCCCTCCTTGATATCGTGGATACGTTTCCACTTCCTAATTTTATGAAAAAAATATCCTATTTGTTGCATGTAAGGGTATACGAAAACTCATTTTATTCTACGGAGATAGGGATTATGTTTGAAGTGCAAATTATGAAGCTGTACCAAAACTAATACCATGGTGGATTGATGAAGTTAGCTGTCGTTGTGGGGGTGAAGTTTTTTCTTCTGAGATTAATTCTATTTAATGCATCATCCAATGTCCCTTTGTATTATAAAAGGCAATATTTTATGTGGATGATCACTATAAAAAACTGAATCACTTCTGAATATGAGTTTTTCATTTGACAAATTTTTTTGTATTTTTATTACCTTATCTATGAATTTTCATTATACCATTGGGAGGTAGGGCTCTTTCCATGGATCATGTGACAATTACATATTCTTTTCCTCCGAATGTTGGACCATTTTCATAATGATTTCCTTTATTTATTATGTGCATGGATAAATATGACATGCCCTTCCTAAACTGATAGTTTACAATCCTATGTTTATGATCCAAACAAGCAATGTGGCCCGAATTATGAAATTTGAATTGATCGTTCATTCTTATTTGAATTTTTTGAATATCTGATTGTAGATAAATATCAATATCATGACTAATGGATGGTGCAATGGTAGAAAAATTCAAGGTGTTATATGACAATTCATTTGGTTTGGACATTTTATGCTACACATGTATTTTAGTGGAACAATGATGTAAATTTTTGTTTCCTCTCAAACCGTCAACTGATCTCTTTGTAGATTAAGTTAATCTTGAAGATAAGTGTTTTAAGGTGAAAACTAACTACCATATTGTGCTCATGAAATGTTCCAATTTGAAAATTTGTTTTTCTTCATCCTTAACATGAATACAGAAAAAACAGAGTATTCACTATCTACTGAAAATTGGATTCCCTCGAGTCATGTGCATGATATACGGTACCCCTGATCCCATTATTTCTATTCCTATGAATTTTATTTAGATGAGAAATGAGTTTCATGTTGATATGTTCCGCTTAGTATTTTCTTTAATGTGACTTCAGATTGACACCTTTAATGGTGTTTGTACTGTGATAACTTTTCCCCAAAAAAAGGATACAACCCTCTGCTCTGGACTAGAACCTAGACTGGCTGGTAAGTTATTAATCTTACAGGTTCTTGATCCAAATCCACCTCTGTCTCGGTCTCCTATGGCTATGGATCCTCCTGCTTCAAGTTCTCCACCTCCTAATTCTTATGTTGTATCTGCCTACATTGTCTCCTTCGCCCACTGCCTACACTGAAAAACCACCATGGGCTAGCGATTTCAATTTCCTCTAGCTATGGTAAACCCTAAATATGTACTGTTCTTACCCCTACCCCTACAACCAGTATAGGAATTTCTTCACCCACAACCTACTATGAAATCTAAATTTTTTGTCTATTTAATTCACTTTTCTTCTTTTATGAGAAATTTAGAAAAAATGATGTTTTTATCTTTTCTGATGAATGTAAATTGAGGTTTTTTTGCAGGACCTTCCAAACTAATCCTTGATAACTGGAAAGAATTAAAGCACAGAAGTTTCCATTGATTTGATATAGTTTCCTACCTATAGTCTAATATAAAATTGGTTCACTATGTGATATTATTTTGACTGATTTGGTGTTCTTTCAGTGCTCAAATGTTTGTAATAGAGCTGCTGAAGCCTGTGACTTTATACAGAGTTAGAACATATGAAGGTAGGCATAGAATGAGATCCTGGCAATATTCCTCTAACTTTCACTGCCTTAAATGATTAATGAATCTCAATTAATTTTCTTCCTCTCAATTTTTGACCTCTTGATTTCATAATGCTAAAAATTCATGTCAACATGTACACATTTCGGAATGGAAGAAGCTTCATGAAGAGGAATCCAGTGTTGTGCAGGGGGCTGCACAGGTGCGTCATTCGCTGACTGCTTCATTTATAATGATGAAAAATCATCAATCTATGTGTTTCAGTTTTTTTAATGTATGTGAAAACTAAGAAAATTGATTTTTTTAATTATGAGTCAGTATTAAATGAAGCATTTAGTGAATATGTTTTAAATGAAGTAGTCAGTGAATATGTGTCAACCAGATGTTTCAGTTGTTTTATGGTATGAGTCTGCTTTTTGGATTAAAAGAAATAAAGATTGTTTTTTGTTGCACATAGTATGAAACAATAGAGTATACCATTATTTAATTCAAACTGTTTTGTTTGTTAGTTTTTTAGTTTGGAATATGTACTTTATATGACCTTTACACATTCCAGTTTATTGATCATTTATTAGTTTATATGTAAATGCAACATAAAACATTATACAGTGTATAAGTTAAGATACATGAATCACATTTTAGAGCATGTATAAGTTAAGATACATGAAACACTTCATAATGCATCAAACACATTCTGGCATATAGGGAGATTTATAATTGCAATTTTGTATTAATTATTTTTAAATTCATACAGCTTCTTTTTTGATGCATGTACATTGAGGTTTTTTGCAGGACCTTCCAAACTAATCCTTGATAACTGGGAATGGATGGAGGGGGGAAGAGTGGGTTGTGCAGGCTAGGGGCTTGGTGGAGGGGGGAAAGGGGCAGGGGGCAGGGTGGAGGGGGGCAGGGGTAGGGGCAGGGTGGAGGGGGGTAGGGGGGCAGGGGGCAGGGGGTAGGGGGAGGGTGGAGGGGGGCAGGGGGTGGGGGTGAAGGGGTGTGCATGGGGTGTTGTGAAGGCTAGGGGGATGGGTGGTGGGGGTAGGGGGTAGGGGGTAGGGTGTAGGGTGGATGGGTGCAGGGGGCAGGGTTGTTGGGGGGCATGGGGGGTAGGGGGCAGGGGGCAGTGGGGAGGGTGGAGGGGGGCAGCGGGCAGCGGGCATGGTGCAGGGTGGAGGGGGGAATGGGGGTAGGTTGGAGGGGGCAGGGGGCAGGTTGGAGGGGGAAGGGGGGAAGGTGGTAGGGGGTAGGGGGCAGGTTTCAGGGGGCGAGGGGGAAGGTTGGAGGGGGCAGGGGGAAGGGGGCAGGGGGAAGGGGTGCAGGTGGGGGTAGGGGGTAGGGGGCATGTTGGAGGGGGCAGGGGCAGGGGGCAGGGGGTAGGGGGGCAGGTTGCATGGGGCATGTTTGAGGGGGGAAAGGGGTAGGGGGCAGAGGGAAGGGGGCAGGGGGCAGGGGGTGGAGGGGTACAGCTGTGGATAGGTTAACAACAACCCATGTTCCGGGTTTGGAACCTAAATTTTTTTCCCCTTTTCTTTTCTTTTATTTTGTTTAGTTATTGTACTATTTAATAACATTTTTCTTGTGTTTTCTGGGCATGAAAAATGATGGACAACACCTCATGAACATGTTGGAGATCGAATCATATTGTTTTTGGAAGCATATTCAAACATCCAGGTTCGTGTTTCTACTTTTTTTTCAATGTTTTTTATGTTTACCACCTTCCTCTTTAAATTGTAAGTGTGACATTTCCCATTTAATTTGAAGGTTTCTATAAAATACATTTAATGTGTGAAGGTGTGTATACCTAGTGGGGGAGAAACAACTTTTAGTTAGAAAGCACCAACACGCCGCGATCACGCCGCGGTCACACCGCAGTCATGCCGTAGTCACGCCGCGGTAATTCTGTGATTTGGCCCTACTCCGGCCACATCTAGCCCACACCTGCCCCCTTCCACCTTCATTTCAGCCCACTGCCACCAGCATTCCAGCCCGCAACATCCCCCCCTACCACCTTCAAATCAGCCCGCACCATCCCCCCAACACTTGCAACCAACCCCCTTCCACCAGCATTCCAGCCTACTCCCTCTCCCTTCGCTCTTGGCCAGAAGATGCTGCCCCACGGATGTCGCTGGACCGGGCCAACACGCCGCGGTCCTGCCGCGGTCACGCCGAGGTCACACCGCGTTCACGCTGTGGTCACGCTGCGGTCACGCCGTGGTCACGCCACGTTAATGTCGTGATTTGGCCCTACTCCAGCCACATCCAGCCCACACCAGCCCCCTTCCACCTTTATTTCAGCCCAGTACCACCAGCATTCCAGCCCGCAACATCCCCCCTTCCACCATTGAATCAGCCCACACCATCCCCCCAGCACGTGCAACTAGCCCACTTCCACCAGTATTCTATCTTTCTCTCGCTCCCTTTGCTCCTAGTCGGAAGATGCTGCCCCATGAATGTCGCTGGGCCGGGCCAACACGTCGCAGTCACGTTGTGGTCACGCTGCATTTATGACGTGATTTGGCCCTGCTCCAGCCACATCCTGTCCACACAATCCCCCTTCCACCTTCATTTCAGCCTACAACAGCCCCCCAGAATCAAGATGGTAGCCTCACAATAATTCCTGGGTAACAAGATTCTTAGGATGAATTGGTTTTTGTACTGAAGGGTGAGGATATTTTTATCCAGCTTTAGATTTATGATTCTCTAAAGGTTATTTTTGTAACCATCTCACTAGAGGGTCCGAGTTATAAGTGGTGGAAGTCTATTATTCAGACTAATCCAGAAAAAGATTATTCTTGGAAAAGTTTTAAGGCATTGTTCATTTAGAATTCGTTCATAATGAAGTGAAGGTACTGATGGATATAAAATTTTTTAGAAGGGGCTGTCCAGGTGGGGTGTCCAAGGGCTGTCTGGGGGGGGGGGGTGCCGGGGGGTCTGCAGGGCATGGGGGGGGGGGGTGCAGGTGGGGTGTCTAGGGGGGGCTGTCTAGGGGGGGTGTATAAGGGTTGTCCGGGGGGTGGTCTGCAGGGCAGGGTGCAGGTGGGGTGTCCAAGTGTTGTCCGGGGTGCCGGGGGATCTGTAGGGCAGGGGGAGGGAGCAAGGTGGGGTGTCCAAAGGTGAATTTACCCATCTTTTTTTGATTAAGAGTAATGGTGCACTGTATGGTGAAGAAGGTTGGTGTATGAAAAAATTATTTAGATTATTTTGTAGTTTTTTCTTCAACTCCTAATTTTACACAAAATCCATTCTATATTGAGTCTTTTATATTTATATTTACCCACATGTAATATAGACTGAGTCTTCTCAAAATTGGCCTCTTCTCCCCTAATTTCAGAATATGTTGGCTTCGAGCTCACTGAATGGAATGGTGCAGAACTAAATTATTTAATTGTTGGATTTTTGTGTGGTTATTTCTTATTGAGAGTAATTCACCTTGTCTTGGTCTTCTTCCTATTGTTCATGTGAAAACTATTTATTCCAACTCTTTCGGTGCAAAATCATTGTTCACATGGGTTGAAGATTCTCCTAGGCTGCGGTGTGGTTCCTTCTCCTGGGCCTCCCCTTGCCCTTTCATAACCTGGATTTCCATCATTTTATCAGTGACATGGTTGGATATTTTTTTTGGACAAGCACATTTATTTGCTTCTTGATGCTTCCTCTTCCCATATCTGTGTGGATATGGATCTCTCCAACCCTTCCCTAACTGCATCCTCCTCATGGCAGGGACTTTCTCCTTGTGGAAAAATCTATTCCATCCATTCCAAATGAATTTCATCTCCCACTTCCTATTGCAAGGACACTTAGCATATCTGTGAAAACACTTTCATGTTGGTCCTTAGGCCCCCACAGTGGTGTTTAAACTCTTAATATCCCTTTAATGCAGCCTAATGTTTCCATGGATCCTCGTGAAAAGGGTGCATCTTCGTTTTCCCCCACTTATAATTCACCTCCTGCTGTTTCCCCGGTGGTCCTTCAGCTTCCTGCAGTGCCTCCCCTAGTTCCTATTGTCCTGCTTCCCCCACCTTACATACCTGGTCTAAGGGGGGAACCCCGTGAATGGAGTAGGTTTGACCGTTACCTAGAAAAATTGAATGCCATTTATTTCATACTAAGTGTTAATTTTTTTACCTTTCTTGTGATATCTCAGACCATTCACTGATTCTTGTTACCCTTTGTTAGGATGATAATAGAGGTGATCGCTTCATCTTTTCTCACATATAGATCTCTAACCCATGTTTTCTCAACATGGTTTTGGAGTCCTAGTCCATGCTAGTTCATGATAACCTATGGATTGGTCTTCATAACAGGGTGAGGGAACTTCAACATGATCTTCAAGCATGGTTAAAGAACCTACTTCTGTGACTTCAAGACATGGATAACTTTCGTGCATATGTTATCTTTTAGAAATGCAACTATTGTCCTACTGTGATAATGACCTGTTTAGTGATTTGATCTCAATGAATAATGATTTTGTGGTCTGCCTTCCGAAAAAGTAATTTCTCTCTCAGGAATGGGATTCAATTAAATGGATTCTGGAGAGGGGAAAAACTCTACAATTTTTCATCCATGCATTAAAGAAAGACACCACCATACTAGGCCTAACATAATCCAAGAATATGGATCCTTTATGGCTGATCAAAATTATGTTTGAGGCCTTGATGTTACTAACTTACAATATATTTTGGTTGACCAAAACACCTACATTCTCGAGGGTTACCCAAGGAGCCATTTTAATATCTTTGATGCCATCCCTTTTTTTCAGAGTAGACTAATAGGGTGGTGTTGCTCGATCCAGTTGGGAAGAATGCTTGTGGCCTACAACTATAGCAGAGTTGACCGACCGACAAGCACTGTAGGGGGTGTGTAGTGAGGAGGGGGGTGGGGTGCAAGGTGAATGGTTGTGGGGCAGGGGAGGTGTGCAGGAGCAGGGGGTGGGGGGGTTCTGGTGCAGGGTGGGGGAGCTATGGGTGGGGGGAGGGGGGAGTTGGTAGTGTTCTCCCAACAGCCAGCACTGCTGGATTTTTTTTATGCACTTTAAAGGACTATAGCCATAGTTCATAGTGTTGTGGACTTTATTAGCATGGCTATAAGGTCAACCCTATAGCCACAGTTTGAGAACCCTGACTATAGGGATATAGCTATGGTTGGAGTCTTGGCTTTAGGGATATAGCCACGGTTTGAACCGTGGCTATAGGCTCCGACCTATAGGCACACCAATACCAACCACGGTCCATGAAACCATGGCTATAACATATATCCACGGTTTTTTGATCCTATAACCATGGTTTAGAACCGTGGCTATAGCCTAAATTTCTAGTAGTGACCTGTGGATGATACCAGGAAGAGGAAGAAGAAGCACGAGAAGAAGAAGAAGAAGAATAAGAGGAAGAATGAGAGGGTGGACGAGAAGGATAAGGTTAAAGGAAATCCCAAGGGGTATATTCTTAAAAATATATTCCTTGGGATATTGGGGAAATTTCAGGTTTCAACAAAATGTTCATCGACCAACTATCTATAATCTCCACTTACTCATACTTCTCTTTGATCTTTCCTTTTACTCTATAGATTTTATTACCTACAAATTTCTTGAATAGAAACAACATGTTGATGAGTAGGGGTACCCACTAAATGGGTGAAAATATGTCAGTATACAAAGAAGAGAATGCTATAGGGCATAAACCAAGAACTGTCAAAAGTGGTGAGTCAGCCGAGGTTGAGGCAGCCAGTGGTGAACCGGCCCGGGAAGCTGGGGTGGAAAGTGTAAATCACCATGTCATTCATGTATTCTATGGAGGACCACATCCTGGAATTACCATGTACCCTCATACTAATGATAAATGAACAATAAGTATCATCATCAAATTCCCTCCTCATGGTAAGAAGAAATCCTAGACCATCTGTCCATAATTAGATTCCATGATGTTTTGACATCAACATGTGTTTATCCTATGTAGATCCTGATCAATTGCAAGGAGGGAAGGTTCAGTAATCAACATACCATGTGGCGATAGATACCCTATAGTGTAATTACCTATGGTGACCCAAGTGCTTAGCCTAATGGTGCTCTTCTCATGCAAGTCTTCATCTCACAAAGTCATATCTATCTTCAACAGAGCAGTGTGAGTGATGTGCTTTGTGCCATGAAGTGATATAAATTAAATGAATCTAATGAGTGGAAGGGGACATGGAATCTATAGGACCCCTTCTAATGGCTACACATATTCATGAGTAGCTGGATAGTGAAATTGTTATTTCTTTGGTGGTCTTGGAAAAACAGTCGGCGACGACTGAGACTGATTCCACTAGTGGGGAAGAACTCAGGGATGGCAGTGGAGAGGCTGTTAATGAAGAAGAAATCAAATTGGGAAACCAATATGACATGGATCCTAACCCATCATAGAGGATAATAGAGTAATACCTTGCTACAGAGCTCATTGATTCGTTTCCATATTACTAGCCTATTGATATTGACCAGCTAGATGACAGTGACCGATACATAGTTGAGGAAAACCTTTTCATTTAGTATAGATCATTGATATGAATTCATAGCTTCATTGATATAACACCTAAACCACAAATGAATGTCTAGATGGGTTCACTCTACCATTTTTTGTGCAATCTGTGTTCCTAAAGAGCAGATGTAGAAATCCTGCATGCACTGGTCTGTGACATTCTTATTAATAAGATACAGGTGGGGATCCATCATCTAGAAGATGTCTGGTTTTAGAAGAAGTCCGATAGAATGAACAAACTCCATGAAGTTACCCAATATATCTATCATCTTGAGGTATTAGAGATCAAGAATTTTTCTTTCTTCAAGACTAAATTAGAAATCATCAGCAAGATGAGGGCTCAATTTAAGGAGGCCTATGACCAGATGAAGTAGGTGACTATGCATATTTTCAATATCTTGGTTGAGTGGTTGGAAGCATAGAAAAACATTGATGAGATATTTATAGTTTCCAATGATGAGTAATCATAGCTTTTCAGGAGGCAACAAATCTTAGGAGACAGACGCCTGAGGCTGGTAGAGTAGAAGCGGGTGATTAGTGACGTAGAGCTATTGGAGAGATTTTTTTAAAAACATGTAAGTCTTTCATGTAACCTACTATGTGTATGAACACAATTATTTTCTTTCATACATTATCTCACATAAAAAATATTTTTTAGAAAACTAATTATCAATCTCTAAGCTCATGTGGGTTATTCCTGGTGTGAGGAAAAAGGGATGACCACATAATTGTTCACTTTGTATGAGAGTTCCAATTAATCATCAAGCATTCAAGGTATTATTTTTTGAATAACCAATGAGAGTGTTATGGATGATATGGGTTATGGTTTGTGAAAAGAGATATTAGAGAAACCAACTTTCATTTCCCAATGTGAGATACTGCATGAATAGAATAATGTCAGGTGTATTAGAGTCGATCCAAACAATGTGGGTTGAAAATTGTTAATCACGATACAAAAAATTCAGAACACAGGAAGGATGACATGCCCTGGTAGAGTGACTACTGACTATGTCCTAAACATAGCATCTGTATAGCTAGGCTTAAATGAGAAAAAATTGTCTGCTACTAACCATGTTTGAAACACAGAACCCAAATTCAAATTTCATTTGATGTCCTTCAAAATGTTGGCCCATGATGGTAGGTGTACCAAAGTGGAACAACCAGGACATTACGTGGTCTGTTCAAACTTGAAAGAGTATTAGGTTCTAGATGAGAGGCACATGAAGAATGGGGTAGAGTTATAGAATGTTTTAATGTCTTCAAACACTCTTGGAATTACACCACCACAGTTTAGATCAAACCCATTTTTCTTGGGGACCTCTTATGTGAGGGGTTAGGATTCCTTGTGGTTTTACATCATGAAAATGAGGATTATTAATGTGAATTTTTACATCTTATGGTAAATATTATGCATGTAACAATTTTTTTTCATGTAATCAGGATGTTCCACATAGTTTAAGTTCATACTACCTAGACCATGGAAATGTCTATTCCTAGAACAATGTAGTGGCATTGAGTAAATAAACCTGATGTGAATATGACAATAGAGGATTACGTACTACATAAGAGTTTGGGAATAGACAAAAAGGAGGAGTATGTGGTAAGGTGATGGGAGAATATCAAAATTAGGCTCTTAGTTTAAGGTCAAAGAGTTTAGACCGTGAAAGGGATGGCTTATAAGTAAGGGTCGACCATTGACCATGTTCAAAACACATTGACCATTACTATAAAAAACCAATATGTGGGAAAAAAATATAGTGTCTACCATTTACCATGATCGAAACAAATGATATGCTATTAATTACAAAACATTTGTTAGTGTGTTGGACCTGGACTAGAGGTGATCTACAAGTGGCATAAAACCATCATCTTTAGGGGGTCTATTAGAATGAAACAGATGGTGGAAACCTAGATCCAGAGTGACATGAAATATGGAATGGAGAATACCACATAAGTCATGCAATGAATTTATTGTTGTTCTACTTTGACTGTAGGGGATGAAATAGTTTAAGGTCATAATAGTTAGACCTAGATAGTGGCATCCCAAATGGACCTGTGCGGTGTAACAGATTATAAAATCAACTTGAATGGGGACCATAGAGGCACAACATGCCACAACACACATTCCTAGGTATTGAAAAACAGTTTAATGTTTTGATTAATTGGACACAAGATTATATTTTAAGGTCATAGAGTTCAAACCCTATAAATTCACAACTTACTAGGCTTCTATGCCCACTTAATCCATGCTCGATGTGGAAAACAAGGAATGATATTAGAGAAATTCTGAAAATGAGAATGATTATAGGAAATGAAAAGGATATATGCCAATAAATTCAATTTTTACATCATAGGGGTGACTGATAACTAAGGATGGACTACTTAACATATTCGAAAATGCATAAATTCTACCTAACTGACTAGGAATGGGGAAAGAAAATGGAAAATCATCTATTGACCATGTTAAAAAACATATGATCTATTTTTTTTACTAGAGATCCATTAGGGAGTTTTTCCAAAATAGGATGTGATAAAAAAGTGGCATGAAACCATCACCATTTAGGGGTCTATAAGTATGTGAAGGAGAATTGAGACCCATGCCCAGAATGGATCAAAGTATTAAATGGGTAGGTAATAGTGAACATGAATTAAACCCATGTTTCGTAGAAAGTTCAAGGGTGTATCATGTGGACCGTGAATATGGACAAAGGGTTGCATATTTGAAGGATATCACGGTTGGACCGAGAGAAAAAATGTTTGGGTGTATCTACATATCTAATGAGGATGGGAATCAGGAAACTTGTAGTTCTTAAATGCATCACTGTAGGGGGGACGTCACCGGTGGGGTCCATCTCTCTCTGGGGAGGGATTTTGGCATCCCATTATTATCCTGGGGAATCCTAAACAATCCTAGGTTATTGTTGCATTTTAACATTGTGCAATGAGGAAGTGGGCCCTTATTTTTAGGTCATATTATTCAGACCATGATGAGGGTATCCCAAGAGAGCATGTATAATTCGGTGTTATAAAAAACCCAACATGAATGTGACCAAGGAGGACCAACACCACATGAAACATTCTTGAGGAGGCTCTAACATAGTTTTGAGTCATCATGTCTGGACTTAAGAATCCAGTTTAAGGCCATAGATCTTGGACCAATATAGTGAATGTATCAAATGGGTGGATAATACATGGCATCCAGATAGACCTGATGTGAATGAGGATCAAGTGGGCCTGACACCGCACAATATATCCCAGAAGAGTCTCACACGCAGTTTAAATTAATGTAAAGTGGACTACCCATAGAGGCCAAAACACCTATGTATGGAATCAAAGATGATATGTTCAGGTGTTTCTATGTATCCCACGAGAATTGGAATTTTGCCAAATATATTTCATAGAATCCAATGAAATTTAATATCATGCAGTAATGAAAAAAGTAAACCAATGTGAGGGAAAGTAAATTCCATGGCTGGGCCCAAAATTGAAGATCCAAGTGTCATTATATATCTCATAAAGATAATAATGAAAAAAATAGTTCTTGAAGTCCAGATCCTTGTATTGGTCTGATCCACACATAATAAGGTGGAATGGTGATTGGGGTGACTAGAACAAGATATAGAATCATGGAATCACTACATATCATGTATGGACCAGAATCAATACATACACAGTACATGAAGATGGAATTATAGATGACCAAGTCCAAAGATGATGATGTTTCATTTTAATGTTGTGTGACCAGATCGGTTCAGAAAATTTATCACCATTTGGTAAGGATTCTAGAGGGGGTGTTGCAATTGGGATGTTCCTGAAATGGACACTAGAGTCTTGACATGAATGAAGGAATGGGGGCCTACTATATTCCAGACATTCCCAAATGAAACTCATCCCCTTGGTACAAGAGGTTTGACCCACGGTTGGGCCTATGGATGAAATTTCTGGGCATTATTATGTATCTCATAAAGATGGGAATCAATACATATATAGTTCTTGAAGATAAAATGGTAGATGATCGATGCCAAATGGTATATACTCTCAATAAAGAATATTGGGGTGTTATGAAATTTTATCCCCATAAGACCAGGATAATGGTTATTATATAGTATATCATCAAGCGGCCAGGACACTGGGAATCTTATTTTAAGGTCATATAGCTTAAACCAAAGGATGAGGCTACTAAGGTGGAAATATATAGTGTGATGTTAGGGAGGAAAAACACTG
The DNA here is from genome assembly GCA_963277665.1 of Viscum album. Classification (NCBI taxonomy): domain Eukaryota; kingdom Viridiplantae; phylum Streptophyta; class Magnoliopsida; order Santalales; family Viscaceae; genus Viscum; species Viscum album. The sequence goes on along the minus strand of OY728143.1, from coordinate 1,661,122,342 downwards.
CAAGGAACATTCTTGAGAATAACTCTCACACAGTTTTAATTCATGATGTGTGGACTATAAGGGAAGGGTATCTAAGAAAAGGGATATATAACATAGTGGTAACAAACCCAATGTAAATGATGACCAACGAAACCCATCACTGCAAAACACATCATTAAAGAAAACACATACATAGTTTTTGTTCATAATTCTTGGACTTGGGTGCCCAGTTTTATGTCATGTTCCTAGGACATGGGTACATTCTTTTTAAGGCCATGTTATAAGGACCGTCAATGTTGTGTGGTTTACCATCATGAAGCCAAGATGAAAGAACATGTATTTTAACAACATATGTCAAGGATGAGGATTGTTATGTTGTTTAAATTATTGAAAATAGGACAGAGGTCATTACACAATTTATTATACTTTAACCAGGATGTGGAATCCCTTTTAAGTGATGTAATGAATTAGGAACATGTCATCGGTCGGAGGAGTGATGTGATCACCATCCATGGTGACCAAAGATTATACGTCATTGAGATAGATGTTATGAATGATACACAATCATTAATACTTGGGTTACAACTTTGGTGGCTTCATTAACGGTATCATTGGCATTTAAAGAGATAACACTACATCACCTTCAAGGAATTATTATAGGTGATCCATATTTTTGAATACACTACCTAACTTATTTTGATGCCTCTTTAGATTATGGAAGGCTTAGAGCTTTCTTTCATTAAGGGATTCCAGCTCAGCTAGATGGACCTCAACTGTATTTTCTGGAATATTCTAGTCATAGGTAGCTATTCAGAATAATGTAAACTTAATCTTGAAGAGGAGGACCACATATGTTCCTTACACCCAGGATTGTAGATTCACTTAGGTGTAATTTTGGGCAGTTTTTAGACAAGAAAAGGGAGTATTGGGGATCTTTTCTAGATACATTTTCTTGTTCTAGACCACTATCTTCTGAAATTTTTTGGAGATTATTTTTTTAATGCCTCGATCTACCCATTTTTTTGTGCATGCTAGAGGGATGTATTGTATGAAAAGAAACTATACATGGCATAAAACATCTTTTACTAAACTGCTCAAAAGTCGGTGCCATGTTTGGTTATAATAACAAGAGGAAATCAAAACCTATAGATGATGTCAGAGATTAGAAATTCAAAAATTGAATAAGATTTTACATCCTTGAGAGGGAACACTTCTTCCCACTTGGAAGGCAATCCATTGTGGTCAAAATGAACCTACACTGGCAAGCTATTTCTGGTGTATATGGTCCCATGATGTTGAGTCCCCAGACCACAATGGGCTAAGAGTACTTGGTAGCATGGATGGGATATAGTGTACAATTCACAATGCTTTCATGGATGTGAAACTATTAAAACCTATTGGAGAACTTGATACAGTCATGGACCACAATGGGAGAAATGTATCCCGACCTGTGAATAGGGTGGGAGAGATTCAACCCTTCCCGATGAGTGCCACATGACCTTGCATGAAATTCCTACATAAATTAGGATATCTAATGTTCTTATATGAAATAGAATAAAATTACATGAATCCCACATTTTTAGAGAGTCTTCTCAATTTTGGGTCTACTTTGAAAGGTGAACTATGCTGCACACTGATAGATTCACTCACGTTCATCTCATTCCAAATGGAGAAATACATGATAAAGATACATAATGAAAGGAGTTTTCCAATCAAATATTTATTCAGTTTCATGGATATTCGAAGGCACTGATGTGGAAGAAACAACAGAAAGTTGGATTACCTACTGGCTGTCATCATCATCTAAAGTGATGAGGGTGATGACTCTTCGATATACCACATGAACGCACCAATCATCCTAGTCAGGTTGTTCAAGAGACATAGATAGACTACATAGGCTATCATATAACCATTCCACAACTGGGGGACATTAGTCATCATTTTATGAGAAGGGAACTGGGCCATAAGATGGTGAACATGCCTAAGAAAGGGTATGAGATCTAGTTTTTTGATGATGTAGTCACCATTAATATTCTTGACGACCAACTCAGAATACCCTTTCACATGAAAGTTAGAAATGTCAATCTCAAGGTGAATCTCAATACCAATTATGAGAGCCCGATACTCTTCCTCATTATTCGTGATATTTTCTACTAGTTAGAACAAATTATACAAGACTACTTATGTCAGGGTGATGAAGATGATTCCTTGACCACTCTATTGAGCTTGGGGTTATTGATCCTTCTACAAGTTAGACTATGGGAGGAACCATTAAAATGAATATTAGAACATGGAATTACTTGGTCTACATAAAGGATAGCCTAATCTAGGAAATCAATCTCTATAATAATTTCCAAAGGGACCGGATGAGTGTCCACAAATTCTTCCAATGATTTACCCTTGATGACCTTCTATGGAAAAAACATGATGTTGAGGCACTAAGTAATCACCAACCAACGTACTAGATAGCCGATTACATTTGGGAGATTCATAATATAGTTTATCATATCCACATGGGACACTATCCATATCGAATGATTCTGCAAATAATGACACAAACTATAAACTGAATAACCAATGTAAGGCATCTCTTTTTGATGGGAGAATATCTGGACTCTGTGTCAAAGAATAGGTGACAGAGATAGTATAAACTATTATCTGTCCGTTGAATATTATATTAGGAGAGAATGGCCTAACATATCATTCTAGGGTGGTCACAGAGAGAAATAATGACCTCCCTGAGATAGGTGGATTCATATTTGGTGGATGTAGTAAATATTTATTAATTTCCTCAAAAGAAGTCTACAACTATTCATACCATTGGTTGAATACACCTTTCTTTATGAGCCTGGAGAAGAGATTACACTTTCTGAAAAAATTCATGATGAATAATCATATATTGGAAAAGAAGAATTGGAATCCTCGGAGCTCCTGTAGGTTTCTTGGAGGAGGCATCAGGCTGGTGGATTTCATCTTCTCTAGGATGATCTCAATGCCTCAACATATGAAAAAAATGGGAAACTTTCCAGAGGTCACGTGAATGTGAATTTCAAGGGGTTCATCTTTAACTACAAATAATGAAGGTATCCGAACAATATCTCAAGATAACTAAGATGGTTTTGATGCTGGTATAATTTTACCACAAAATCATCCATGTAGAATTCCACTAGTGTTCCAAGGTTCAATTTAAGATGAAGTACATGAACCAATGATAAGTATCTCAAGTATTATTTATAACAAAAGGCATCAACTAATAGAATAAATAACCTTGTGATTATTTGAAGGTGGTAGACTCATCATATTCAAGGTCCATCCAGATATGGTTGTACCTAGAGTACCCATCCATGAAAGAGAGATCCACAAACCCAGTCTTTGAATCAACCAATAACTTCATCACTAGAAGTGAAAATAATCATTTGGGTAGTGGTGTATAAGATCATAGAAGTACATTAAAACTCTGATAAGTCCATTCTTCTTCATTACTAGGATGATGTTGGCTAGACACTTGTGGTACTAAAATTTCTTGATGAATATGGATTTCATGATCTTATCAACATTGAACTCAACCATGGATTCCTGAGATAGGTGAATCTTTTGAGGAGGACACTTGATCCCACGATGAATTATGGGGATACCAAGATGGTGGAAAAAAAATATGGGTCTTGTTCTAAAATATCTCTATAGATCTAGGGAAAAACATCATAGGCCTACTTTAGGAAATCCACATACTACTAATATTCCTTTAAAACATGTACGCACTGATCATCATTAGTCTCAAATATGCCTCAGTACCATGATTTAAGTGGACCAGTTCAACAACGGTGGTGGATATGCCTTTCTAAAATACTGGAGGACCACTTTCCCAATATATTTCGTTTCTTGAGGCATGGGTATCATTGGGATGTGGTGGATCTTTCAGATTTACTAGAAGAACACTAGTGCTGTCCTGGGTGGTGGTTGAATCATCATGAAGAGACTCTTGTACTATTGAAATAATGGTGATGAAAATTTTCATACCGATTCCATGAAGACATTGACCAAGAGGTACACACTGGAGGTTAAAACAATGATGACGATGCAGTTTGTGATGACTCAACCTAACTCGGAAAAATAAAAGGGTATGGTGAATAGATATATCCAGGGGGAGAACAAATCAATACCTAATGGGTGTAAGGGGTTCTGGTATCACCCAATCTTGACTCATGTAGAAATAAAATATAATCTTATATCATTCCTTGAACCTAGATACATATCAACCTTTCCTCTTAGAAAACACAAATTAGTTCCGCATGTCTGGTGTCATAGCGTGAAACTGATGAATCAAGATGAAGATTGCGCCATCCAAATCTATCCATTGGTTGATTACAATGGATATATTCTCAACCTTATTGGCTTGTGAGTTCTTTTCCTTGCTTTGTAAGTAGGCCGCATATGTATAGAAATCTTCACAAGAGGAAAAAAGAGAAGTGCCGCCTTAGAGAATGGTTACATGATCATTGAGGAAGTTTTTGAAGAATTGGTTATTTGAGGAGGAAATTGCTACATATAGATGGATCCAGGGTCTACCCATCAATGCATTGTAAGATATTTCATTCGCGAAGACCATTAACTCTGTGTTTCTACCAAACTAACGAATTGAGTCTTCAAACATATCCTACCAAACAGCCTGTGTTTGGTCCTTTCATAAACTTGAACCTTCTAGTTAGAGGGGATAAATATTCATCGATGATTCATGACATACATAGAATTTCTATCAGGATGAGATTGAACCCAAAAACAATTTCAATAAGAGGGAAACATACCTACACACCATTGAATAGCACAATGATGTACAATAGGAGAATTTTCCTAGGTACGAGAGAGCTCTCATCTTAACTAAAGAAAGAGATAATGTCCTATATTTTGGATTTCTCATCCTCATCATCATAAAAATACTCATCTTCCATAACATATGTTTTGAACAAGAGTAGGATTTTCAATAATTATATAAGGGATTCTCGTATTTGTTAGATAGCCAAAGAGCCTTGATGACCGAGAGCTTGGTGGGAATGCTGGAGAGGTGACTCAACACAAAGTAATTACACGATATGTGGAAATTTATACCTAAAGGTGGGATCTATATGGTGAGAATTATGAAATTAATCCCTTGATGAACCAATAGATTCTGTTTGGTGCTGGAAACATAGTAAGACACATTAGGAAAACTATCGAGAACTACCACTGGATGACTGTTGGCAGCCTATGGCCTTATTGAATGCATCTGATCACGGTGTGACTGCAGAATTTCTTCTTGATAAATGAGAATAGTCAATGGTGGAGTTGAATATAGTAGAGAGGGAATTAGGTAATATTCCTATTGAGATCTTCAAAACACCCACTGTCTAATCTCAGTGGCTTCCATGACCTAACATGAAGCACTATAATGAGAATTATGTGAATATATCTTCCATTGGATTCTTATTAGATGTCATCAGCCATAGAAATTTAGATGGACTGCATAATTCTACTCATCATCAAGTATCATTTAAGGATTCACCAATTTGATGTTATTCAAAAAAACACATTCCTGACCATCAATAGAAGAGTCTTCCAGTGCTAGATTAATACTGGATTTGATCCCCATTTCTAGAGGCTTGATGTCAAAAAGATCATGAGAAAGATATAGTATTAATAGAGGAAATTTCATTACCATACACTGTTTATGCCTAATCTTTTGATATTTCAAGGGAAGATAGGTTGATGATGAAGTGGGAGATGGAGAAGGATACATGACTTCTAGAAGTTCTAGGCAGTCTTTATAGATATAGATGATGTTGTGGGCATATGCTACTACCCTAAGAGCCAACCAATCATCTTTATTTTATGTTTTTTAGCTATATACATTCTATCATTCACCGAAAACATCACTATAACTATTGGTCTCAGTCGATATGTGTATAACATGTGAAAGAACTTCACCCAGTAAGAAAACACCATTTTTCACCTAGTCCTAGAGCCAGTCTTTGAACACATTACACTTCTTTATGGTATATCCAAGATCCAATGATAAGGACAATATTCGTGGAGATTAGTGAGTTAATCCTCTTGGGGATTTCTTCACTTGGGTATCATTAGGACTCCTTCATCTAAAAAAGATTGGAAAAAATTGTTAACTTTGGCCCCTATGAAGGAGTAGGTCTAGTTTCTCCATTTTGGATGGGGAATCTTGACAGCTTGATTCTGAAGAGGGGGTAGAGGTGGAATAAGGGACAAAACCATGTTCTCTTATATGGGCGGTGTGTCCTACTAATTTTTAGGTGCTTTCCAATTCTATTATTGATGAGTTAGAGCTTGATGAAGTTGTTGTACCCAATGATGTGGTGCTTGGTGAGTATCTACTGGGAATAACACTAGAAGCTCTGGATACCCTACCTACACTATGGTGGGATTCATTTTATTATAAGATATTCTTTATGGGGTTGGAAGAGGAAAATGAGGTCCCATCTTATCTAATTATAAGGATTTGTCTAGGAACTTATCCATGTCAAAGAAATAATGAAATATACTAGGGAAATTCCAAGTGATGATGGTAGGAACCAATAAAATCTCAAAATTCCCCATATACATTGTCAAAAACTTATCCTGAGTTAGTGGAATGTTTGGAGAGTTTGTGAGGCCCTTCCACTCGGTAATGAATTCTGTGATTCACTAATTTGGCCATCGTGTTCATATTAAGAGTTTTTTAATTCTCCTCTTTCACATAGTAGAACTAAACATGTAGAGAAACTAATTGTGGAGATATTCCCAGTCAGTGATGGACCCAATGGGTATCTAGATATACCAAATGAACTCATTCTATTACTATTTCTGAACAGAACATCAGATCTTGGCTACTTCCTAATTCTCTGGAGTTCCTAACATAGGTCCCCACCTTGATATGTAGTGGTTCAGATGTTATAGTGGGTCTCCCACCACATTTATGGGGGATAAGGTTGGATTCCTGAAATATGGGGGTTATCTCATATCATCCATCCATGATAGATAAAACTTTTTGTCAGGTGGAATCACCACCTATAAAATTTTAAAGGCTTCGAGTTGTATAGTGAGAGCGGATAACTGATCATCCTGGCAGGGTTCCTGTCTTGATGAGGATTTTTAACCACTAGGGCATTAACGGGCTGACCAAAACACCAAATAGGAATAGTGGATCGTAGATAAATCTATAAATAAATTTTCATAGTATCTTGATCTGTATATCAAAGGAGATTTGATCATGTTTTTGAGTGCGTCAAATTAGTTATTTAGTTTTCAATATAATTCATACAGTATTGCAAGAACCATATGTTATCTCTCGATGGAACCATATATCATTAATTTAAAAATAATATTTTTATTAAGAAAAGGGGGAATGGTATTTTATGAAATTGGGTTTTTTATTAAATATGAAATCCTATAAAATCAATAGATACAAGCAATAGATATTAAAATTTTGGATTACGCATGATCAACCTAGGTAATTATCATGATGATCATCCTCATCCCTTGAAGAGAAATGGTATAGGTCATTTAATCCCTAGTTTTTAAAACCTAGAATCCTAATCTTTCTGAGTTTATACTAGGATAAATCCAATGGGTTAGTCAGAAATATACAATGATTCACTGGATAATACTGATGATTGGGTGATTTGTGTTTGAATTCATAATTGAAACTCTCCATGGAAACAGAAGAAGAACTTGATGTGATTTATACGTTTTTATGTTAATTATTTATGATACCATGACACGAATTTATGTGTCCTTGATAGTGTTAATGGAATTAAAATTTACAAATATTAACTACAAAAACACCGCAATTAAACGAGGGAAGAATAAATGGTGAATGGTGTGTGAAACATCACTTGAAATGGTACCTCCAAACATGATCACATGAGTTTGAGAATGAAATAAAAGTACATAAATCAATAAACGAAGAAGATATGATGATGAAAAACAACACAAAAACCTGGAATTTAAAATACCAGAAAATTATTACCAAAATAATGTTTGGTATTTACAACACATTCGTCACCAGGTAGTCCGGAAGAGATTATAAATCCATGGGAGTGGAGGAAGAAAAATATGTTATTGAAGACAATCCCATAGTCTTTATAACATATAAATATGATTAAAGGAATCCCATATGACTCCAAAATGGAAACACCTTACCTCCTGGTTGAATTTCCAAATGGGGTTCCCAAGATATCATATTATAAGAAAAGTGAAAGGTGGTTTTAAGCCCTAGATTTTTTAAAACCCCATAGATCATGGTTTCTAGTTATCATAAAGTCTTATCTCACTTTTTAAAAAACTAAAAACAAGTTATCACACCTTTTTAATATCCCCCAAATAAATTTTGAACCATTTAGAGTCCCAAATCTCGATATATATCCAAAATGAAGAACACCACTTTTGAAATTATACAGATTCAATTCACTGGAATAATTAGTTTTTATGGGCCTATTAATGTCTAATTTGGCTTGGTTGATTTGAAAAGAGTTTTATCCCACAAAAGTTTGGATCTTTATAAAAAATATTAGCACATTGGGATCCAAAAATTTCATAGAAAATGAAAAATAATGGATATGTGTTCATGGGCATCCATACAGTTCGACCCATTTTCCTTCTGCATCATCATTATATCTCTAAATCACCTCCACCTTCAATGAAATCATCAAAACAAGTGAAATTTAACTTTTTAATATTTTAAAACAAAAAATAATTGAATCAAACATGATGTTAATTTTTTTATTAAATTTGGAATTTATGATACAAAATTAGTTTAACATAGTGGTATAAGGGTAGAAATGTATAGTGAATCATTGTGTGGTCACACAACCACACCCAAACATTTAAAATTCATTGAAAATTAACATTTCAAATATTATCCATATATATATTAAAAAATTCATAAATACTTAACATTAAAGAAAAATTAAATCCCTGATAGCAATGTGATCAAATAAAGAAACACCCAAGGAGTTACTCCTAGCGATCATGGAAAAATATGTCTCTTAAATTGTATCAGAATAAAATTTAAAGAGGTGAATGATACCTCTATAAGAAAGGAAATCAAAATTTAATCATGCCTCTAACCATCTACATTCATCTGTGATAACCATTACATAATATTCTTTCTAGTTTCTATCCAGTAAATATAGGTTATTTTATTATTTCTCTATTTAAATGTCTTTTTCCACCGATCCTTCCCTATATTCTTTGTAATAAAAATTCATGACCCACTTACTTAAGCATTCATAGAAGTAAAAACATAAGCACTTGACCTAGATATCCTTATATATTATACATATAATCACTCCCCTCATTTATTAATTTTGTTTTTCAAAAGTTGAACTTGGTATAAATCTTACAATAATCACTCAACCCATGTTTGATCTCTTCACAACACTAATTGTAGTAGTTATAACAAGATAAATGGTTGAGGAAGAGTGTTTTTTACCCTTCCATATACACAAACCATATTTTTTTGTTGTTTGTTTTAATTTTTTTTAATCTATATGTATATATATTATTAGTTGTAGTTTTTTGAGTGTGTACAATAGTCGGACAATAAGTACATGTGCATAGTTCAATCCAGCACAGTAATAAAAAGATCAAATAATGATTACATGTATGGAAAAATTATTTTATAAATCTAATAAATATTAACCTCACTTATATTTATATTTTATTAATTATGAAAAATTAACACTTCATGGTTTGTTGCAAAAGTGTGTGGAGATATTAAGTGGCACAATTTCCAAATAAATGACTCACAAAAGGTGCACCATTCTCCTTAGTGTTTTCAAAGTGACATAACCATTTCTATCATGAAATAATTAAGAATTTTAAATAAAGTCACACCTCAATGTTGAATTCATTATAAAAAAACATTTCATCATTGATTATTTTAAATTCCAGAATTATATAAAATTGGGAAATTCCTCATGAATTTTCAATAAAATCCCTAATTAAGTGAGCTTCATTTTACATCATAATGTGGGAATAAAAAATTAACATTCCAGCCCAAAATTTTATGGGGAAACAGTGGGGACTGACAATAAAATTTAGCAATAGAAAAAGATAAAAATGAAGAAAAATGATGAAAATCCCTAATAAACTCCACAAGGTGGGGAAATGTGAAAATACCATTCATCAAGTGAATAAGATAATAAAGAAAAAGAGAAATAAAAATCATAATGAACACAAGAATTTACCCTTATACCTAGAGTGTCAAGTGTCGTCATTGTAATCAAAGAGAATGTGGGAAGGAAGGATAAATCTTAATGGGTTTCACTGGTATGTTTCTTCTTGATGGTGTATTTCTCCCACCAGGGGATTTTGAAAATCCTTGTAAAACGTTTTACGTGTATCCCATTGATGATAATACTTTAATAACTTGGATAATACAAGACCAGTATTTCAACATTAGGGTAAAATTCATAACGGTATAAGGTCAAATCTATCAAGAATAAAGCTTACCTAGGTAGAGATTTAGCCATGAATTATATATAAGGACCTTCTAGCCAATAAGAAATTTCTACTGTTGAATCATATGGTTATGGAAAACCTCTTTTTTTACATTATCTATTAATGATTTCTCATATTCATCACACCTAATTTATTCCATCTCTATAATCTGCAACTTGTTATGCTCACTTACATCTAAAAGATTCATATTACATTTTTTATCAACCTAATATACATGGTTCTATACCTCAAGTAGGAGGGGACATAACTTTTAAAACATAATCTTGTAAGAAGACATTACAATCATGTTTTTAAAAGTTTTATTGTATGCCCAATGTGCATCATCCAAGAACAAAATCCAATCTTTCTTATTGGGTTGTACCATTTTTTCCAAGATTCTCTTAACATTATGATTTTAGATTTATTATTGTCTATTATTCTGGGGGTGATATGCAGTAAATAATTTATGAACAACCCCATTCTTATGAAGTATATTTTTCATTTTGTGATTGTAGAGATGTGAACCCTAGTCACTAATGATGAATCTCAACAAATCAAAACTTTTGAAAATCTGGGACCTCCCAAAATTAACAACCACACAATAGTCATATGTCATGTTATCCTTTTCTTACACCCATTTAGAGACATAATCCACAACCAATAATATGTAAAAAAATCCAAATGAATTTGTGAAAGGACCCATGAGGTCAATTCCTCATGCATCAAAGATCGCACAAAATAACATGGGATGTTGGGGAATTTCATTCCACATGGATATATACAAATTGAATTGAAATTGTGTACATGGATTAGAAAACTAATGGTAATATTTATAAAATATTTGATAAAAAATTCCCAAGTTGATTACCTTTAGAGTAGTGCATCCAGATCCAAATTGGCCCTTATAAGCCAAAGTGTGGTAGAAACTCAAAACTGAGGTGAACTCATGGTTAGGGACACACCTCTAAAAAAATTGTTCACTACAAATTCTGAAAAAGTATGGGTCATACCAAATGTACCACCATGAATTGTGCTTATGTATTTGGGATTCTAAAGTGAAAAAATTATAGGGGACCCTAGATGCTGCTAGAAAACTCACAATGTCTGCATACCAAGGGGTAAGTTCCATAACATCACAAGGATTCTAATGAGGAAAGAATTATCCAATAGAGAGCGATGAGTCAACAATGTGATCCAATGGTTGGGAAATCCTACTAAAATGGTAAGCTACAAAAGTTTCTACATCTATCTTATCTCGAATATTAAGGTCAAAATCATGGAGGAGGATCATCCACAAAATGAGGCAGAGCATTTGATCGGGTTTATTAAAGAGAAAAAAGGGCATCATGATCACGAAATAAAATGATTTTTAACAAAATATGATACGAATGTACTTTTTCCATTGAAAACACAATAGGAAGAAGATATTTTATAGTGGTTGTGTAGTTTACCTATATAGGGTCAAGGGTGGATAATCCATACAGAATGACTTTTGGAGCCTTCTCAACCCTTTGTGACAAAACTACCCTAACTAAAAAGTTGTTGGCATCATAGATAAGTTTGAAGGGGAGATCCCACCTTGGTGGTTGGATGATGGGATGTGACATGAAACTTCCTTATATAAAATTATAATCTTCCTCATATTTTTTTATCCAATACATATTCGTAATAATTTTACAACAGTTGAGATAAGGGAAGTGAGAGATTACTAAAGTCTATAATGAATCAGTGGTAAAAAATAACATGAACCAAGAAAGATCACACCTCATGAACAAATGTTTTATAAGAAAGGGATGATAATAATTCAATTTTTTATTTATCCACTTGAATTACCTCACAAGAAATAATATTCCAAAGAACTATCCCCAGCTCAACCATTAAATGAAATTTCTCATAATTTAATAAGAGAAATATTTAGCTGAAACAATGGAGGACAAAACCTAGGTGTTCCAAACAGTAATCAAAGGTTGTTAAATTAACCATGAAATTATCCATAAAAAAGTCCATAAAATTCTCAAGGTAATCAAAATAAATTGTCAACATACATTGATGAAAAGTACTAGGAACATTACATAGGCCAAAAGGCATTCTTATGTATGAAAATGTGCGGAATAGACAAGTAAATGTTGTCTTTACTTGATCGTTAGGGGTTTTATAGATTTAGAAATAACATAAATATCTTTCAAGAAAACAATAATGGGACTTTCTATAAAATAATTCGAATATTTGGTCAATGAATGGTGGAGGAATGTGTTCCATTTGCATGGATTGATACATTCAATAGTAGTAAATATGGCTCACCAAATTTTTTGCACACATTTTGGAACTAATTCATTCCCTTCGTTTGACAAAAATATTATTCCAAATTTTTAGGAAGATTTTTTATTAGGCTAACACATCTAATATTAGATATAGGATAATTGATCCCATCTCCAAGTAATTTAGTGGATTCCAATTTTAACACTTCAAAGAGTATGGGATCCAATAGTTATTGACAATTCCTTATGGGATTAGCCTCATCATATTTAAGTATATAATGCTTAAAAATATATGGGATAATCCTATAAATATAAGACAATGTCCATATAATTTATTATTTTACACACCCAAAAAGGTCAAGAATATTTGATTCCTATTGAGGAGAGAGGTTATTCAAAATAATGATAACCAATTGGCTAATACCCTTAATATAGGTATATTTTATATTATAAGGATGTGGTTTTAGTTATAATACTGGTTGTTTTTTGGATTGAGGAAGGGGATTTAGGGGGAGTGAGGTCCATGATACTATCTATCTACTCATATATATTCTCTATGGAAATATAATATTTGTAAATTACATTTATAGAATCATTTATGGTCATGGGTACCTCATAATGAACACACTCTTCAATTAAAGCCTAAACTTTACACTTTTTTGGACCCACACAACACTCAAAACATGATTCAAAACAAAAATAATCCAATGGTGATGAAGAAGAATAAAAATCAGAGTATGGGTAATGGATATAATGTTTTGTGTGTGTCATTAGAGAGAACTTCTATAGAATAGAGAGGAAGTGTGGAGTACTCTTCAATGGGGAGTTTCGTGGAATCAAGGATATTGAAACATAACTTTTCTCCTCTAAACTCCATGGACAACATACCATTTTGAAAATTGATGATTGACTTTGATATTTTTAATAATGGACTCCCATGCATGAGATGTGAAATTCCTTGGGTTTGGTTATCATACATATTGAGAATGTAGGATTTTGCAGGGAAATGAGATTCTAAACTCTTATAAGGATAACCTCGGTCACTCTGGATGGGTGTGTTGTTCTCCAGTTGGAAAACTTCCTAATGATTCCGATTGGTTGTAGCTCTACAACCTATATATAAGTTTAAAAAGATTAAGGCATCACCTTAATTGAATCACCTAAATCTAGAATTTCTTCTGAAAAAAGGTTTCCCTTATGGTGCAAGGTATCATGAATGTTCCCAAAATCATTAATTTGGTTAGCATTGCTAGTTTTATTAAGGATGAGTAATTCCTTCATGGGTTGACTCCCATTCCACTTTATCCATCATCTATGGGTGTAAATATCTTAAAAAAAGTTGGCATATTGAGGGATCTATTTAACAACATCCAATAATGGAATGTTTACCTGAACCTTTTTAAATGTATCTGTTATTTACTTATCAACCTCATTATAATTTTTTTCTTAGGTTTAGAGAGCCTTTGTTGGAAAATAATAGGAAGGTATTGCTTAGGTGAATCCTTCATGATAAGTTTTAAAACCTTTTTATCTTGTTTGAATTCACTTGAAACGTTTGTGGGTAGAGAAAGAGAGTTATAAAGAGAGGAAATACAAGTTGGGTAGAATCATTATAAGAATAAAATTATTTACCACTATTAAGTGTTATTGAAAAAACATTACCTTAATCATTTATATTAGTAATAGTTTGGGATGTTATTTTTCTAGAAACATTTATCTTTATCTCAACGATGGTGATTTCCAATTTCTATACTTGAGTTCATATGTCTGGAATAGCTGAATGTGTGGTATTTTAGAAGAGGAGGTTATGGGTTTCAATTATCTTTAAAACCAATTTCAGGCTTGGTTCAGATTTGTGTGGATAAGGATTGTTTCTTGATATTGAAGGATAATAAGGTTTTATTCTGTGTCCATTTTTATATCAGTTCGGTTTAGGGTATCTTTAGTTTCCTCTTTATTGGTATTGTGGTTGTGCTTTCCACCCAGGGTTTGTATTTTTTCTGAAGGGTTATTTCATGAAGGGTGGTGCTTTATGAAAAGCAATCCTTTGCAATATTGATGCATAAGACTCAAATGAATCTTGAAGTTGCAGGAATTGGTCAGAAAACCGAGTTTTATACAAACTAATACCATAATGTGATGGAACAGAAGGAGAGTTTGAATTACCATATGATTGAGGTAATTTCCTTATAAGGGTATTAATTTCAAAACTTTTATTATATACCTTTTGTTATAGGGATTAATGACATATCTCATTAATTACTTAGGATGGTGAAATTTCTCGAGCACCAAATTGATTGTCATTTTGAGCCATGATGGCTATTAGGTCATGAGTGGTAGATGTAGTTTTATGAACTAGGGAACCACAAGCTGATAATTTTTTCACGCCATAATCTATTTGGAGATTCCCTTATAGAAGTATTTAATTATCAATTTTTCTCTAATTTGGTTATGGGGGGAAACATAAATAATTTCTTTTGAATCATTCTCAATATATTTGAAGGGTCTCTAATTTTTATTTACTAATTCCAGAAATTTCTTTTCCAGTTGATATATTTTGATACGTAGAGAATAAAGTATCTATAAATATTATTTTAAAGTCATTATAGCCCCCAATTATTGTAGGAAGATAGTATATATACTCTTTTCTACACCATTAAGGGAGAAAGGTCAGGCCCTTAAATTAATGAGATCATTAGATACATTTTTGGGTTTCATGGAAGAGAAAAAATGTGAAAATTATTGAGTTATTTGTGAGGGTTATCACTCGGAAGATCATAGAATTTTGGAAGGAGGTGGATGAGGCCTGACCACAACTCAATGTTAGATACTTCCTCAAGATATTGGATGTATTTTGGTTGGTACTCCACATCTGGGGTGGTCAGTTCTTTTAAGGATCAGTTATTTACCGCCAAGTTTTCTAGGGTTTGATTTGGTTAAATATTTTATTAGTTTTGGATCACTTGAGGTTACATAATGAGTTTATTATTGTTACTTGATTTTTCAACCTCAGATAACCTAAATTGTGAGTGAAGTGTCTTTTCAATTTCATGGTCAAATTTTAGAAGTTTTTATTTTTATGATTGGGTCATGAAAATGTGTTGTGATGCTTTTTTCTTGTATTTTTTTTCTTTTTATGATTGAATGTGGGTAAAATAAAATCAATTAAGAAGAGTGAAAGGAGAAAAAAATAGAGTGTTGTACTATATAATTATAGAGAGAGAGGAAGAGAGAGTGAGAAGAAAGAACACACAAAAAAACAAAAGACAAAACAATGAATAATAATCAAAATGTATGGGGGGATATTGAAAAGAATATGAATTAATAAGTAACATAAATAAATAATATGAATTAATGAGAAAAAATGATATTTCATCCCCAAAAACAACACCAAAATTGGATCGCATTGTCATGGGGGTAAAATTAGTTGTTTGGTTTTTAATAGAATATCTATAGTATAACAGGAACACAACGTCATATCATTATGGATATGTAGCTCATTAATTTAAAAATAATGTTTTTATAATGAAAATGGTGAATGAGATTGTATAAAATTTTAGTTTTTTTATTTAAGATGAAATCATATAAAAGAAATCGATATAATGCAATATAAATTAACATATTTTATTTAGTGTGATCATCCTGAGGAGTTATTATTATGATCATCCTTAATCGATTCAATAGAAAGGGTAAAAATGTTTTAATAAAAGATTTTTAACACTTATAATATAAATTTAACTATGTTTATACAGGAATACCTCATAGGGTTCTGTCAAAAACAAATAATGATTCACTAGATACTGCCAATGAATGGGTGATTTCTGTTCATATTCATAACCAAAAATAACGGAGGCCACATATGAAGAACTCGATGCACTTTCTAGGTTTTTATATTATTTATTTTTGATAACATGATACAAATGTAAATTGGATTGAAAATTTTTATAAGATTTCAATTGATCAATATGAATAACACAAACACCACAATTAAACAAGGGAAGAACAAATGGATAATGGTGTGTAAAACATCACTTGAAAGGGTACCCACAAACAAGATAATATGGGTTTGAGAATGAAAAAACATTCAATAATATAATAAAATAACAAAAAAGGATGATGAAAAATATCACAAAAACCATGAATTTAAGGTTCCATTCAATTATTACAAATACAATTCTTGATATTTACAAAACCTTCCTCCTTTAGTAACCACAAGAAGATTATAAATCCATGGGGAGTGACGAAGTAAAATATGTTGAAGTACCACTTACCACAACCTCCATAAATTCTATCTTTAATGAGAGAAATTTTTCAGCACTTAAAAATGGAAGTACATTTCCTCATGTTTGGACATCCAAATGGGGTACCCAAGGTATCATTTTATAGGCAAAGTGGATGGTGGTTTTTATCCCCAAGATTTCATAAAACCAATTAGAACATGGTTTTAGGAAACTATATAGTTTTATATCACTCTATATTAACATAATAAGTGTTAACCCATCTCTTTAATATACTCACAAAAATGTTGGAATCATTTAGAGGCCCACAAGTCTAGATTTATCTGAAATATAGATCACTACTTTTGACATTCTACATATTTGATTCCCTGGATAGATTAGTTCATATGATACCATGAATGGATGAATTGGGTTCAGGTTCCGTCATTAGAGTTGTATCCCACTAAATTTTCTATCCTCCAAAAAATATCATCCATTTTGGATTCATCTATTTTTGGGAACATGAAAAAAAGCTGACATGTGTTCATGGGTTTCTATGCAGTTTGGTCCATTTTCTTTGCGCATCATCGTGGGCTCACCAAATCACCACTACCTTTGATTAAAACATCATAACAAGTGAAATTTCCCTTCTTGGGAGTTAAAAAAACAAAATAATTGAATCAAACATGAAGTAAAAGTTTTTATAAAATATGAAATTTATGGTAAAAAATTATATTACCATAGTCGTATAAGGGTCAAAATTAATAGTGAATCAGGGTGCGATCAGGAAATAAGTGGATAGATTATGCTGATTCAACACCAACATTTTTGAATAAAAAATTAAAAAGGCTAGAATCTGACTTTGATATTACTGTATGTTATGAGTGTCAAAGAAAAGATAGGTGACCCTTCGACCTACGTGTATCCTTAGAGAAACATCATATATCAAATAAGAACTGAAAAAGAATATAGAGTTGAGGAGGGACTTATCTTATTCTTCATTGATGTTCCAAGTGTTGTGATCCATAAATAGAAATAAATTATTTCATTTAATATAAATAGAGTGTTTGAGAATAAATAGTAGAACCTGATATTATGTAATATTGTCTGCATCATCTGGGAAATAAAAGATCCACTACTTGAAGAATAAGATTCCATTCAGTTAATGTAGTGACATCCTAAAAACTGAGATATATTTTTCAATACATTTTAGAAGACCTATTGGGTAACTAGGGGTACCAATATAAATAATGAAAAAAATAATATGAAGTGTATGATACATACCCAACCATATATAGAAGATACTAGTTCAACAAGTTTGTGTGACTTGGACAACACTTTCTAGAACTAAAATTCAATAGTGATAATAAAATTCATGCACTAAAAGAATTCGAACATGGTAAGGAGTATGATCTATCATTGAGGATTAAACTTGTATTTTTGTTGTGATTTTTTCTCATTAATGTATTCATTAATGGGTAACATGATGTTTTAGTGTTCATTAATTTATATATTCATCTTAATAGTGGAGTGGGTTAGTGTACAATTATGGATTAATTAAAATTAAATAAAAAATAATAAAATTTGGGATAAATGATTTACCCCCTCTCAGTGTCTCAGTATATTGTACTGGGATCTAAAAAGAGTTTTGAGGGTAGTGTAAATTTATACATTACTCAATAGGTTATTGGGTGTTTCTTGAGTTATGTATTTAAGGCGCATTTTTTATCTTTTATTCTCATATGAAGGAGGATATTTTTTTTTGATCACATCTGATTGATTCTCACATTCATTACCACCCTTAGATGAGATAAGAATCAATTATTTATTTTCTAATTAATCAAATTTCAGAAGAATAGTTAATCAACATTGTATAGGGAAAACATAACATTTTTGGGACCAATCCCCACACCAATAACCTATTGAATCATTTAATTATGTTAAATATGGTTTTTCATAGAACTATTTAATTCTTTTATTTTACTAAATCAAATAAAAATATTTTTCTTTCATTTTAATAATTTTGATAGTTTTAAAATTTCACCCTTTCTTTTTTAATAGCATTGGACTCCAATTTACTATAGTTTTACCTTAGGATTTAATTTCTTTTTTTATTGACCCAAAAGTGTTTTTTCAAAAACATGGAAATACTTTCAGGTAGGTGATGTCAAATTTAAGAATAATAATTTACATTAATTATTCTAATACAAGCTATATTAACTCTATTAATCAAAAAAATTAAGAAAACCTTTCTAACTACTTGAAAAAACTTAAATCTAAAGTCACATATTGAGAATATCTCTTTAAAAATCATGTGAAAAATCTAGTGTTCATTTTGAATCTGAAACTATGAATGAAAATCCTAACAAAATCCTCAGATATTTTTTGTTCACGTCATTTAATTAATGAAAATAATAAAATGTCCATTCTTTAATTAGAAGAAAATTTTTAGTTAAAAAATTTATTAATTCAACTCCTTTTAAAATTTAATTCGATTATAGGTGAAAATCCAAAAAAAACATATGAAATTATTAGCCTTCGTTTCCTCAAAAGTTAATCCAAGGAGAGTGGATGTAGTCCATGTTAAATAGAAAAAATATACATTCTTTTTGGAAGGAGAATATAAAGAGTGAAAATTGAGTTTATAACATAGATAATTAAATGATTTGAATGATTTTAAAAGTAATTTTCCTTAAATACCCTTTCCTACATCAAGTAGAACTTCCATTATAGAGAATATTTATTCCATAAAATATTCTACTAGAGAAACACATTATGAGTGCAGACACTACTAGAAATATGATCTATACCAACGGTTTGGGGAAAACCGTTGGTATAGGTCACTTATTTGGACCTATACCAATGGTGTGGCCAAATCTATTGATATAGGTTACATATATGGACCTATAACAACGGTTTTTCCAAAACCGTTGGTATAGGTCCCAAAATCAAAGAACCTATACAAATGGTTCTCAAAATCATTAGTATAGGTCGACACCAACGGTTTTGAGAACCGTTGGTATAGGAACATGTATTTTTAACAAAATCTTCTTACAGAAAACATTAAATAAATAAAAATTTAAAATACTTATGATAATACAAATATATATTTATGAAATTATGTTCACAAAAGTAATTTGGGTGAGTGGTTAAGTCGTTCAATTAGAAATAGGGGGGGCTTGGAACAAAACCAAATTAATGATTATTTTTTGAATTACATATACCAATTTTTTTGTGGAACCATTTGTATATATTTTCATATAACTTATACCAATGGTTTTCAAAATAGTTGGTATAGACCTATCTTCACGGCTTACTTGGAAACAGTGCTCCAAACCGTTGGTATAGGATATACCAATGGTTTGGAAGCCTGTACCAATAGTTCTAAACCATTGGCATAGGGTATTTTTCCAGTAGTGAGCGAAAGATTCAGTAATCAATGGGGATGTTTTACACACCAAGAAATTTAGTAATGAAATTTGTTATATTTCTTCTATCAAGGTATAGTTGATAGTGATAGAAATCTAAAAGATGAAACATTGGGATGAGGCTTGATTAATAAATCAAAAATTGAATCAAAATGAGTTCTAGAAAATATTTCTCAAAATTCAAAATTTTATTGTGAAAGTGGTACTAGAACAAGAGGAGAGTATGAGGTAAGATAAATTAAATCACCCTCAATTGACTTTAAAATTTAGAAACTAACCTTCTTGTTTAATTAAAAACTATTAAATAATCATGTGATCAAATCACATTAGTTAAGGTTTATGATATTTATTCATCTAAAACTCATTATATTGAATAGTGTGAAAAATTACAAGAAATTGAATGTTATGTATCTACTTAACAAAATATGTAATTTTAGAAAATAAAATATGGATGGATAGACACTTATTAGGTCGATTATGGTATTGGTAACTAATAAAACCGAGTTAAAAAACTAATTTCACAATAATTTAAACAACTAATATTATTTAAATAACCTGTTAGGAATCATTATAAACTAAAATATTTAAAGCAACCACCTTTCAACAAATGATATCCATGAAGAATCCCAAAACTAGTTCACAAACACATCTGTAGAACTAATATGATTTTATGTTGGAAAAGATAGAAACTAACATGGATTAACTAAAAATTCATCTAGGAATTCTTATAAAAATGATGATCAATAAACCTAGAAAATTACCAACCCAACCCATTATGAACCACAAGTGAAATGTGAGTGTGGTTAAAATATGTGTTTAAATTAGATTTATTCCACATTAGAAATGAATTCCCTGAAAAACCATGACAACTATAAAAACAAGATAAAAGAGTGATTTGAAAGTGATGATATATAGTGTGAAACTAAATATAGAAACATGTTTGGGGAATATAATGACAAAATAGGAAGATATATTTGAAAGGGAAAATAATTAATAAAAATATACCTTATAGAAAAAACAGAGTGAAAATAAATTTATTCCGCTCTAACTTCAGTCATGAATGGTGTAATCAAAGAATATACATGAGGGAAAAAAATAAATAATTCTGGATAGTTTTAGAAAGGTTTGAATTAACATTTCTTTTCAGGAAGATCTCAAAAAGATTCCAAAATATGCTATGTTTAGAATCATTTCATTTAAAAAACTAAAAGTCTTCAAGGGAATTAGGGAATGAATTTAATATGAATTTTTCTCCTTAATCACACCAACTATTCCAACAAAATTTTAGGATCCATGAATATTCTCTACTCCACGAAAAATTATATCAATTAGTTTTACCAAATATTTATATGATATCAGAGCTTTTATAATTTTAATTCATTATTTTATTCTTATTTACAGATGGTAGAGATAAAACCAACAAGATAGGTTATCTAATTAGATAATTGATCCATTATATTTATATTATGACTTTTGGAAAATGTTTTGGTTTGATTGTATAATTTTTTTATCCAAAAAAAAATATATGTATTAAACATTGAGGAGGCCATGACCCATGCTCAATAACATATTTTCTAGCCTAGACCCTCTATGTAAATATCAAAGATATTACTACATTTATATGAAGGTAATTCAACAATGGTTTTTAGTGAGAACATATACGATTTAGATATTTTTTATTCTCTGATGTAACAAAAAAAGAGAAATCACTTTTTTCATTGACACATTCTGACGAGTCTAATTTATATGAAGAAAACAATTTTCTACATGAATTTTAAAATTTGGTAAAAAATTGTGAACTAAAAATTATATGGAAAAAATTGAGAAAAGATTGAAAATTATATCAAATTATTTTATTCATAGGTTGTAAGGCCCTTATTTTTAGGATCAAACATTATTATTATTATAATTATAATAATAATTATTATTTAACTCTATAAATTTAAAGAATGTATCTCTATTCTTGAAAAGATATTGAAATATGATTATAAGTTGTCCTTATAATATATTAACCAATATAAATTCCAAATATTCATTAATATGTGGGGAATTACAATAAAATCACATAAAACTAGTTAATTGACATAATGGATTATTACACACCACAGATTAAGTGAAAATATTAAAAAATAAAAAACAATATGGGATAAAAAATTAAAAAATAAATCATTCATGTTGAGGAAATATCCAAGATTATATTCAACCTTGATGATCACCAATAACAAAAAAAACCTAAAATGCGGGAGGCCACCATGAATAGAGAAAGAATTATGAAAAATATAAAATACAAATTGTGCCTTTCAAATTGTGAGTGGAATAAAAGAATGATTTTGTAAGTATATATATAGGAATGAGATATGGTTGTAGAAATTATGGCTATTTCAAATATATTCATTACATTTTTTGTCATTGTTCATAAATCCTATACATATATTGAACTCGATTATTGTAAAGTTGTAAATTTAAAATAATAATACTCACAATGAAATAAAATTATGATATTAAAATATTATAAATATACATATTTATGAATTACATATAAATAATGTTTTTCTAATTAAGATATGATGTGTTATATTAAAATAATTTAAATAAATATTTCAATATCAATAGAGGAGTAAAAAATTAAATTGTATTAAATAAATAATTAATTAATAGTATTCGTTAAAGTGTATTTATTATAAAATTAACATTGAGTTTAGTAGAACTCTTTTATTAAGTATTTAAAATTTTAACCTAAAAAAATTGAAAATTTAATATAATATTATATATGAACTAATATATTATTATCACTTAAATTATAAATCAATATGAAATAATATTAAGAGCACATAATTTTTAAAAATGACATTTTCCAACAAATTCAATTTAATTATAATTTAGTTTTATTTAATAGAACTAAATATAAAAATATAAAAATATAATTTTATGAAATAAACTAAATTTTTAAATTCAATATATCAATATTATCCTATGATGAATGTTTTTATATTTTTATGATAGTTTTTTAAGTGAATATTAAATATGAATATTAAAAAACTATCACTTTTATTATTCAAGAATGATTTAAAAGTTTCAGAAACCCCTTTGGGATTAAAAATTTATATTTAATAAGTAATATAAATTATAATTTTTTTTGAATTTATAAAAAACCTATTTAACAATTTTAAAACTCAAGTAATGTTCTACACTAAAAACTATTTTTACGCGCTTATAATCAAAAAATTTATTGATAAAATTTAGAGAATAAACAAAAAAACATATTTCCTATTTTATTTAAACACGTAAATATTAGAGAAAAAGTAAGTTAAATTCTATAATAATGAATAAAATATTATCAATATTGGAGTCAGTTAACATGATAATGGGAAAATTTTTTTTTAAGAATTGTTTTATTAATATTGTTTAATATTTTTATTTATTATAATTGATAAAATTTAAGTTATGAATCTAATATTATTTTTAGAAATATATACATATATATATATTAATACATATTAAATTTTTAATCAATACTAAATAATATTAAAGATCTCATAGTGGTTAAAAGTCATTTTTCTACAGAAAATGTTTTCTTACAATAAATATTTTTATACAAAAGTTGATTTCATCATTTTTATAAATATAATTTTATTAAATGGAATTCAACTTCCAGTTAAAGACATAAAAATTTGGTAATATGGGTTTCTTTATATATTTAAATAAAATATAAATTAATTATTTAAAAAAAATCCACAAAAAAAGACTAATAAATTTAAAAACCTATGGTAAAATACATCAAACATGTTTGAAACCTATGTGGAAAGTATTTTATAATGATTTATCCTCCCAAGATCACCCCACATTCCATTATTTCTAATTTTTGGAGGCATTGACCAATGAATATTGAATTTATATCGTAGAGGTGTAAAGGGTATTACTAAAAGTTACATTTTTTCACTTATATATGGGGACCACTTCCACCCTCCATGGTTACACTTACCAATAAAATTTTAATTCAAAAACTAACCAAAATACCCATAATGGAATTAAATTTATCATTATTTTATCCCCTGATCTATATAATTTACCTTAAGGCCTTCACATCCAAGGAAATATCTAAGATAATATCATGTCTCCAACATAATTATTTGCTTTAAGTAATTTTTTACCTAATTATTTTTTAACCAAATTTATAATATCAATAACAACAAAAATAAATAATTATAATTATTATAATAATATAATATTATATCAATGTAATAACCATGAGCTATTCCTCTCTATGCAATAAGAAAAACAAAAGTGTCATCGGTGCATTGTGCGGTCTACCACCTCCATAAACCAACATCTTTTGTTTTTCATCACCAATATCCATGGATGATAAAAATAAGGAAATAAATGCACATATATATATAATATAAATGTGATTATAAAATTTCAAAATATATTTTCCCTTCTTTCCCTCTCACGAATTGAGAAGTGGAAACATTAATCACGTGTACGAGAGAACTATTTCCTCCCTGACCAATGTATTTTATCTGTCATCACCACACATAATGGTTTTACATAAAAATATATTTAATATATAAATATTTTCCCTAAAAAAATTAATATGATAGATATTATTAAAAAATTTCACAATTATTTTTTCCAAGGTTAACATACATAAGCAGTTGTATGAAAATTTACCGAACGACCTCAAGTAATCGAAGAAAAAACCTATACAAAAAATAAATAAAACATCATAATAAATGGTACATATTATATTAATTAAATAATAATAAATTTCCACATAATTTATATAATAAACTTAATTTGGTTATTTAGTATGTTAGTAACGTGCATGGAAAGTATATAGACAAAGGTAATGGTTTTCATCTCATATTCTCTTCATTAAGTCATGTTTTAAGGTTATTCAATGATTTCATAAAAGTATAGTGTATATACATACAAAGTACATTTTTTTGGCATAATTCATCATTTAATTTATATTATTTATATAAAAATATTATTTTCAATCTTCCAATGTCCTTTGAATCAAAATTACTAAATTCATAAGGGTTCAATCTCAATCACCCTCCGTCGAGGCATGATATAATATTATGAACCAATATTAAATTTTTTATGATGTATCTACTACCCAAATGACTTATAATATCATAATTATATTTTAACTTATAAATTTTTCTTCTATTCATGATCTTCCTTTATATGGGGTATGATTGAGGCCTCCCATAAAATGTAAAGGTATTTTATACCTCATTACGATTTCATGAGTTAAAATGTATCTCTTTGAGTTTTAAATTTCAATTTATATGGTATATGGTTTTTAAAAATCGATATAGATTTTCATTAAATATTTTTTACTAGTTATTTCTATTTTTTTTAAAACGAAGATATGTTAATAACAATTCTTATACTTTTAAATAATAGTTTCCCCTCCATATCCATAATTTATCTTCCCACCAATATTATACGTCTTAATTGGAAACCTAATTAATATATATATCATGTGAAATTCATATTTACCTTCACATATTTTGAAAATAATTTTTTAGTTTAATTTTCATGATGTTGTATTTTCAACAAAGGGGGTTTAAAATGAAATAAAAAATTTCAAGACCTCCTTCATGACATGTTAGTAAAACAATTTATTTATTTTCCCCCCTTTTATGAAATATTATTCTCATTTAAATCTTCCATTTTTGTATATATGTCCCTTAAAAATCTACCAAGTAAAATAAAATTATCATTTTTTGGTCTTACATGTTTTATTTACCTTTAAAATTCATACTTTTATGTTGACCTAGTTTATGAAAATTTTATTTATTGTATCATGTTGAGCATCACCCACATGAAATGGTTTTAAAAATTTTATAGAAAATAAAAACCTCCATTATTTGATACAGAACCATATTTGTTAAATTTTATTTTAATGGAAAATAATGAGGTATATCTTTCTTTAAAATACCCACTAGTAATTTCATAAACGCTTCACCCATGTGGTATATTTTTATTCATTATTCTCATAGACCCTTATAATGATTTATATATATTAGAACTAAATATTTCACATATATGTTTATTATTAAAATATGAACATAATAATATTTAATTACTCTTATATTGGGAATCATTTTGATTTATTCTTCGGTTATGCCTTGAATTAGAATTATAAAACCCTCCTTATTCACATGGGTTTAATCATTCTTATAATTTACATATGGTTTATTTTCCACATTTGAAACCCACAATATATATATATATATATTATTTTAATCTATGTTATAGGTAAGATCCTAATTATATATCATTTTAACTCATTGGGTGATGATTTATATATCAGGATATATTATGTTAAATATTAGGGAGTAAACCTAATCCACCATGAGACTCTATCCACTTTATGATGTCTTCCTTCTAGGTGACCCCTAAATTCTGGTCATTATGTCATGTTTTTTGTTTTTTATACATGTTTATGATTCCATCATCTTATGATATACTTCCCTTATTCCATGTTTCTATGATTATGATCAACCTCATTATGATATCATGTTATCTCTTTTGACTCTAATGTTATGCTTTATTTTCACATTTACTCCCTTACAAGGATTTCAATCTCACAATTTTCCTTATGTATTTTCCCCAAGAAATCGAATTCTATTTTAATATATCTTTTTTAATTCATGAGAACTATATAGAGTTTTAAAAAAGATGATGTTTTTATGTTTAATATGATCTATTTGTATGTCTAGTCTTCCAAAGGAACAAGACCTCTAGATACATGGAATTTAGTGTTTGGAATGTATGTTATAAACAATTAAATAAATTATATTTATGGATTGAGTCACCATATATGATATAATAGAGGGGTCTGGTTTTATTTTTAGTTATGATAAAATATTAGTGAAAACCCTAGAGAGAAGTCTAAGGGATATGGCTAATCATAGGATAAAATCATAATATTTAGGTAAAGTAGAGTTTTTTTTATTTTCAATGCAATAAATACCTTTATGGACACTAAAAATGGATGTGGTTTAAGAATAGATTCATATAGAGGTAATTAATCAAAAAATAATTGGTTGAGTATATCTTGGCCAACATTATGGTTTATGGTGAATGGGCCTTTACCATGAAGCTGGTTTGACACTCCCATGGGATATGATTGGGATTGTCATATACTCTTTTTGAGCCACTATGAATGATAAATTTTATAGTTACTTTGAGTAACTAGGATTATGAGTATAATATAACAAAAATAAAAGTAATATAGGATAAAACAATATTGATATAGGTTTATGTAACGTCTCATATTTTCCCTGTATTATTTTTAAATATTATATGGATTGTTTTCAAAACATTTTGTTGAGATTGAGTGCATTACGAGGCTAGGTGTTCTGGGAATAAATTTTTGAAATATATTAAATATATTTAAATAGTATCTCAAATAGTTTTACTTAAAAAATTTAATTCCTTTGAAAGGGGTGCCCGAATCAGAAATATTAGGGAACTATTGAGTTCAGAGTGATATGTTTACCCTTGTTTTAACTTAGCATTAGTTGGCATGGGTTGTTTGTAGAAAATTTGTGGTAGGCATAAAATAATTTAATAAAAATTATTTTTATGCAAGAACTAGTTTTATATTTAAATACAAGTTTATGAACAATTAATAGGGTTTGCCACATAATCATATGAATTTGATGAGTGCCATTGGAGCATTGGAGGATGCCTTGTTGGCAGACGATGATGTCTTTTCAAATCAAAGATTGACGAACCTTTGATTCGATGGATCTTTCCAATGAATGAGATGTGATAATCGTTCTTCATCTGAGAACGAACTAAATCAAAGTAGGTTTTTTTTGGATTTTACCCATTCTTGATTTCTATGATGAACACGGATCAATCGACCAATATATTGATATGAGGATCATGTGTATTTTTGGGATGGGTTTCTTTCATGCAATGTTTGAGATAATTTCTTGTGTTTATTAATCTATTCATTTTTTTTCTTATGGAAAAAAATCAAGATCGAATTTTTTTTTTTTGAGGTTTATTCCTTTCATTTGTTCTTATTATTTTCTTCTTGGGTTCCACGATTCACCATGATAATTCATTGTTTGGAATGAAGTTATACTATTCTCAATCAAATGATCATTACACAAAAATTTCATGGAATATAAAAATGGTATTGTAGGTATAGGATTGATACAACATGATGTAGGTGAAGCAACAAATATAGAATGTTTCAGACAATGGAAGAATCTTGATTTCTTATTATTCATTGTGTAATAAATAATTTTGATGATATTGTTTTCGGAGTGGATTGAAGGACCTAATCTTGATGATTTGATGATGGCCGGAATAAAAAGGTCCGTATTTAGAGTTTATGGAAGGGAAGATGATGGATCAGAGGTCGGATGATCAGTCGGGGTTTACTGAAGAAGAATCTGGGATTCTGAAAAACTCAATACAACACACCATGTAATCATTGATTACTCTGCGTGTGGGGACCCTTCACCAGATAATAGGGTTTCAGGATGAAGATAAGGAGCACACGTCATGTGAACACTGTCACATGGAATGTGACCCTCCCATGATGACTTGTCATGTAGTCTGAAGAGTACATAGACATGGGATGGAGTACATAGGAATGAACATGTTGTGTAATCCCACACAGACACGACCATGAGGTATGATCAGGATACATTGTGTATCTAGACAACATTTATGTCCTTATACATGTTGTGTATATGGAGAATATATGTCCTGTGAGTCTCTTCCACATAGGTAGAACTTGGGATAGGTGGACATGCCATGTAACCCTTAGGACATGATATATACTCCATTCCAGAGTTATTGAGACTCTTCATTTTCATTATTTTCACTATTATAGGTTGAGTTTGTTCCCTTGGTCCTTTCCCTTGAGGGTACAATGTGACATTACATCCACATCCTAGGATTGTGATCCCCTCTAGAGGTCGAGTCTCAGATAGAGTTGTGGTGTCCCTCCATGAGACGAGAGTGAGATCCTCTATCATCCCTTGTCCGAGTTTGTGAAATGAATGTGACCTACCTGATCTGGGATTTAATCCTCCATCAAACAGGCTACATCGATAGTGTTAGTGGAATCGTTGATATATAATCCCCTATGTAGGTAATTGATCCATATTGGGTTCTTGGTGTCCCCTAAATGTTTTGGATGTGACCCCTATCTATGTATCAAAGTATTCTTAGACGAGTTCATTCTTTGGGAGGGGGAATGAGCTATACCTATTTTTCGATTTTCTCCAATGATAGCATGTCTCATAGAGTTAGTTTTGTTGGAAAGATCATTTCTTCGACCAGAATCCTATGGCTGATAGTTGGTTATGACTGTTTGATGTAATGGTTTTCTTCTTAGGTATATATGTGTTTTTTATGTTATTCATTTATGTTTATATGTTGTATTTAGATGGATATACTTAGTGCTTTATTTTTAGTGTTATCGGGGTGTCCTACTGATTATTGTTATAGTAACCCCTCCATGGGATTTTCCCACATGTTTCGTGCCTTGTGAAGG
This sequence comes from Viscum album, assembly GCA_963277665.1. NCBI lineage: Eukaryota > Viridiplantae > Streptophyta > Magnoliopsida > Santalales > Viscaceae > Viscum > Viscum album. The sequence continues at coordinate 1,661,092,434 of OY728143.1, read as the reverse complement.
TGAAGGACCTTTTGGTAGTTTACTAAGAGGAGAGGGATAAGGTGGAGCATAGCTAGAGGATTAAAGAACTATGTGTTTATTAGGAGCATGATTTTGAGTTATTCCTTCACTTGGAGCATATTGGACTCTTTATAGTTTTGGGTTGGGTTTGTTCATGGCCCTATTTCTATGTTCACCAGTTTACTATCATACTCTCTTATGGGATCTTGGATGTTTGCATGAGATTATTTTGTTGTTTCACATTTCATTATTGTGTGGACTTGGTGATGTGTGTGTGTGTACCAGTACATTAGGCTAATGCCTCCTATTTTTGGGATATGCCTAATCGGTGCTGGTTTCCAGCCCCTGGCCTATCGGAGGCGGGCTTTGCGTAGTCACAACATGGGTCCCTATGGGATGGGTCCTTATAGAGTGTTATTAGAGGGGTCAGTTCTATATTAGGATCAAGAGTCAATGATATTGGTTTGGGGAACCAGTGTTAAGTGTTTCGGGCTCAGCTTCTAGTCTAGGGAATCTAGTATTGATGCGATGAATTATGTATCCATATACTTGGAATCTTGTCACCTACATTTTGAGTCGACACATGAGAACATTGGTTACATGGAAAACTACGATACATTCATAATATAAGAATTGGTTGTGGTTAAAATGTAATTCTTGTGTATGATCCCCATATATACTCTATTTATCATGGAACATCTTGTTTTATTATAGGATTCCTCCATGCAGATAGCCAGCTAGGATTCCACCTCGTGATTAAGAGGATGATCTCCCCAGTAAAGAGGCATCAGTAAAGGGGTTCGTACTAGATATAGAACCTCCGAGTAATTTACTAACTATACAACCACCTATTGAGAAGAATCTAGTGCCAACACTACTAGCTGATGATGTACACATGTTGAGTTCATTGTACAAGTTTTAGTGGTAGAAACCTCACATGTTTTGGGGTCAGACAGACCCCCAGGTGGGTGAGGACTCATTAGAGGTAATCAATCACACCTTTCACATTTTGAGGATGACTATAATAGACCAGACCTCCACAGTCCATTAATTTGAGGTAATATAGTGTTTAATGAGTTTTTCAGAGATCAAATAGACTCATTTCAACACTTTGAAAAATTTCCCAATGTTTTATATGTTTTCCAATGGTGGATCAACTGGGTGGTCACTCACTAGCAATTAATTGCTACATGATGATAACTAGATGTCACTCATTGGCGGTCTCTCACTGGCGGTGGATCGCAAGCGGTGGCTCACTAGTGGTGGCCTTCTGGAGGTGGCTCATCCAACGGTTCCTCGTCCAGCAGTCTTGTAACAACCCGAGATTTTATAAGATATATTATTTTTAATTTCATTCATATCTCTTGTTGTATGCTACACCAATATTATCTTGTGTTATACGCAACACCGTATTATCTTGCAGTATACACAACACTAATCTTGGATCGTGTTACACACAATTTCAAGTTTGTTTGATAGTAGTTATTCTACGCAACATTAAGTACATATATATATTCAATTTATTAATGAAATAGGGTTGAATTTTTTTATACTAAATAACAAAGGAGTTGTGCACTACACGAAACCCTGACTTGGCTTGCATTACACGCAACTGCGACCTTCCTCGATAGCTTGTGTTGTACGCAATACTGGGTTTTACTAAACAATGATATATTATTATAATATTATTATGAACTAGCCATTATGAATAGTATAAACTAAATTTTTAATTTTATAACATTATTATTCATCTTACACATTTTCTAGAACATGGTATAAGAACAAAATAAAATTTTTGGGTAAAATAAGTATTTTTTGAAAAATGCAGTTTTGCTGCCTTTTGATGGCGCACCCACATTAAATCTAGTTTTTGACATGTTTATAAGTTAAATTTTACAAAATAAAGTTATTCTTTGGAATGAGGATATAAAATTTTACCTTGGATAAAATTTTCATATTATTCTGATGACTTTCATATTTTAACGAATAGTAAAAACATGCTATATTTTAATTAAAAACATCTTTTTTCATCGTAATAACTTATGTAGTTAAATTAAAGTATTTAATGGTTTTAAATTATAAATAGAATATATTTTTACCATTTAATATAATGTATTTCATTAGCAATGATTTTACATTGAATTCGTAGGTTAAATAAATTCAATCTTTTTCAATGTTTTAAACAAAAACCCGTTTTCTTTCGACAACGAGATTAATTTTAATTTAATTTCTAAAACTTATGCGTATTGAATTTGGAAAAATGGATTCCATATTTGGAATCATTGGGTCCAAATTATATTAATAGACTACTTTTTATTTTTGGGCTTTATGAATAGTAACAACAGTAAATTTTATTAACCATAGTTAAAGGTAAATCGGATAATTAAGGATAAATATAAGATTATAAAATTACCCTAACACCTGAAAAAATCTTATTGGATAACTAAAAGTCGTCCCATATCACCTAATTGTTGGATTAGATTCATTTAATGTACTTTTTTCCATGAAAATAATTTAATTTTTATTAAAACCAAAGAAAGTGACAACATGTCACTTTCTTAAATCTTATAAGTATAATAATTTTAGTTTAGTGATTACCTTCATGAAACATCGGATATAAATAGTCTCCAGAAATCTAAGTAAATTATCTACATCATATAAATTTATTTATAAATTTTAACGATTAAATAATTATCATTAAAGGTGACATAATAGTGATGTTGAAATTATTTTATTAAGAGAAATATCAATTAAATGGTTTTAAAAATATTAAAATAAAAATTATATGAACTATTTAGTGTGCTACACTAATTTTCTAGACAAATATGACATGTTAAGAATCTATTAAATCTTTTATTTATAAAATATATTCTCTATATTGTTTATTTAAATTCAAATAAATGAATAGAGTCAAAATTGGCACTATTGTTATTTTCTAAAAATAACATATTATAAAATTGTTTAAAAATCACAAAAATATTTAAAAATTAAAAATTTTAATTGATATGGTCGAAAATGTCATAAAGTGTCAAATTATAAAAAATTCACTACATATATGTAATTATGTATAACCATTTAAAATTTAGAATTTTATTACCACAAAGAAATTTAAATAGATTAAATAACGATAAATCAAAATGAAAAGGTTTAAAATAAGCTCAAAACATGTCTAAATTTTATTGGTTGATGATATTACAACCCTATCTCATCTAATTTTCTAATTTAGTCATTTTTGGAGGTTTTTATGTGGGGTTTGAATTTATATTAAACTAATATGTTTGAGGATTCCAAAGGTGACCCTCTCCTCCCTTATATAAGGGCACCTCCTCCCTCTCTTCCTCACACAATTTTGAGCCTTGAAGTTCGGCAAACCTCTTCCTATTTAACTTCTCCACTTCCCTAGAAACATCCTAGAGGTCCTGGTCTTCTTAAAAGACCAATTTTAGTGCCCTAAGAGGAGGTCTCAAAAAGGCGCTTCAAAGAAGAGGTAATGTCCGTTACAAATTCTATCATCCTTATTTCTTCTTCTACTAGTTCTTCTTTAGTTGTTTCATTATGAAGTATTAACATCAGTATCACTCATATGATGATATGATATTATAAAATTAAGAAACCCCATTTCACCTTTTATCCATCCTATGGAAAATGAAATATCTGTGCGTGCGTACGTACGGAATACTGTCTCCACGCTGTGGCGTAATCTGTTTTTCCACCAATACCTTACATGGATGGGTATAATGATTTAAAGAATAACTATATATGGTTATTATAACATCATACTGATTCTGATATTTTATACCATCCACTCCAATTCTATTCTATAATTATGGGAATGATGTCATCGCTCGTGTGTACGTACGGATTACCGTCTCCACGACGCGATGACATTCATTCTCCATGTTAACCATACATGAATGATTATAAAGTTTATATAATGAATAATAATGAAATATATGACATAATAATGCTACTGGATTTATGTATATATATATTTATGTCATCTACTTAATTCCTTTCAATTCAATAAGGAAAAGAAAACAACGTTCATGTGTACGTACAACCGACCATCTCCATGAACAGTGTATTTCATTCCTTTTATCGATCTATAATATATATGTATATGATAAATATATATTATATATAAATCATTTTTTACATTCTGTAATTATTTAAATCTGGATATAAGTAATAATATCAAGAATGACGAGTCGAAACACATAGGATAAATGAAATGATTTTACCAAAAACGCTGCTTTAACATGGAATTTACAAAAGAACGGGTAATATAAAGTCATAAGTGAAACATATATGATAGAATAACAATGAATATGATTATTTAATAAGTAAATGACATTATTTAAATCTGTATACAGAAGGATCATATCCATACAAAGCATATCGGACCTAAGGTAAGAGATAATTTTGCAAATCTCATTTTTATCCTAGATTTCTTATTCGTAAGTATTTACTAGGGTTATTGCTATCATCCATGTCCATGTTATATAACGGTTTTTTCATTTATATTTAAAGTCCTTTTTAACCATTTTGACTTTTACCCCATGTTATGGAATGAATCTTTCATTTATTTTCCATACAAGGTACTTTTTCACTTTTTCGAAAAAAGTACCAGAAGAATGTTTTTTAACGTATACGACATGAAATGATTTTTACAGTTTTATAATGCCTTATTTTCATGAAGATTCCTCTAAAATATTTCATGACTATTTTCAACAAAATCCTTTTCTTTTAAAATTTCATGACATTTTGTGAAAGGAAAATGATTTTGGAGAAGAAAGGATATTTTCCTCAAGAATTCATTTCAACTGTTTTATTAAAACCATTTTCCATCCAAGATGACATTATTTCATATGTGTATGTTTCAAGTATAATGTCTCTATTACTTACATGGTTTCACTTTTCTTATGATGAAATGACATCCATTTGGTTTATATGGATTATGTTATGATGGAATGATGTTTATGAAACCCATTTTATTCTTTGGGTTATGATGAATGATTTATGTTTATGTTGTTGAACAAGTAAGAATGATTTCATTATGAGATAGGTGGGACATATTTCTCCCTCCAATGCATTGGGTAAAGATTTATATCTCATGAGATAGACATGGATGGAACGATAAGTTAATCTGGTTCAGTGTTACAGGACTGGAACGAGGAGTGAAGTCGATTCAAAAAGGGACTTTGTCCACTAAGATGGTCTTGGCAGCAATGCCTTGGCTACTATGGAAATCATAACATGTGTTGAATGGTTTCCACAGTTAATTGTTTTATTCACATTATATTTTATCATGGTTGATGTTCCATTATGATATATTCCTTACGTACTTCCATGATTTATGTCTTTTCACAAGATTTTGATGTTTAAATTTCATGTTCAAGTTTTTGCTTTCAAATGTTTATGGATTGTTTTATGTTCACCATGTTTTCCCTTACTGAGCATTTGAGCTCAGCCTTTTTATGTTTTCTTTTCCCCAGGATATAAGTAAAGGTTTTAGGTAAAAAAAATGGGAAGATATTTATGGTAGATGTTGAGGATTTTTCACCAAGATTAGAATATTATGTTCCAAGTTTCCAAAGGCAATAAACAATTATAGTTATTTGGTGTCTATTTTTGTTATGTATTAAGTATTCCACAAAAGTAATGTAATGTCCATGTATGTCAGGCTTCGGGCCACTACAGTTGATATCAGAGGAAACGTTTAGTTAACCTTTGGAAACTAGGATGCAAAAACGTTAGTGAGATCCCTAGAGATATTTCTAAGGTATGTCTAGGGATGTCCCTAAGGTTAAGAATACATATAGATTATAGTCCTAGAATTCAGCTAACGATCTTATAATTAAACCTAAGTGGTTAGATATTTAATGTACTCCCCCTTTATTATCTTGTTTTCCCTAGCATGGTATTTGCCTCTCACACTATTATTTTTGGGTTTTAGACGATGGTTGGAACCCGAAGGAACCATGTTGATCAATGTCAATGCAATGATTGTCCACATGAACAAACCAATGCCATGGGAGATGGATTGCACAATATTATTTCTATACTTACATAAGCTATGAATCATTTTGGACTTCAAAATGAGCAGAGAAAAGAGAAACATTCTGTTGAATCCATCATGAGGCAGCGTCTACCATCATTATGTGGGTCTTCTGATCCTTTAGTGGCTGAAAAATGGATCAGTACTACGGAAAAGATATTTTCAGTTCTACAATGTTATGAGCATGATTAAGTCATCTTAGCAGTATATCATTTGGAAGGTGATGCTGATCAATGGTGGAACTTATCAAGAATATGAGGCAAAGAGATTAAATTGAGTCCATGGAATGGGACGAGTTCAAGAAATTATTTTTCAATAAGTACATACCTCTTATTATTCAAACAATGATAGAGAAGGAGTTTCTTGAACTAAAGTAAAAGGATGATGAATCTGTTGGTATATACGAAGAGAATTTTACAAGGCTTGCATGGTATGCATCTGGCTTTACCATCCCACCTGAATGTAAAGTTGATCGATTCTTCAGTGGCTTAAAACCCAGTCTTTGAAGGGCATTAGCTATAAGAGACTTCAGTAGCTATGATGAAATTGTGTGTTGTGATATGAAGATAGAAATGGATGTTGGTGATACATATCCATCTCATGGTTTTGACAAGAAACTAAAGATGGAGTTCAAGGAGAAATCTCAGAATAATGGTGAAAAGAAGATGAATGTTTCCTTATGCTCAAAGTGTGGAAACAATCATGGTGGATATTGTCTTAAAGAGACTAGAAAATGTTTTAAGTGTGGAAAAGAATGTCATCGAGCAACTGAGTGTCGAAGTAATGAAAAAGGGTTACTGATGATAAAGAAAAGACTACAGAGAATGCACCACCAACACATCAATGATTCAAGTGAAAGTAAATGGGGGCATTATGCTAATAAATGCCCTAATCCATGGGTTAATGATGATCAAAGTGAGGAACCTCTTAAGGCAAAGGATAAAGGGAAGTCTCATGCGATCACTATTTGTGATGTTGAGTATGAAAATGATGGTGTGTAATGATTAAGTGTTTATGTAATGGGATTCCAAAATAATGTTGTATATAGTATCGTGGAATATTTGAATATTTATGTATTGGTCCATTTTGGTTTTCTATAGGAATATGGTACCGATAACCATGAAAAGTGATTGAAATGTTTTTGGAAAGCAGATGATAAGAACATAATGAAAGGATAAAGAGAAAATGAAATGATCTCATGACTGATAAAAGGAAAAAGTTATATCATGGTTTGAGTATACATAAATTTTGCGATTTTGGTATGTGAAAAGAGATACCTTTTGACATCATTAATGTTTTCACTAAGGTTCTATGGTAATTTTTGTTTCAAGAGAAAACATGATTAAGGAATTCACATGTTTGGAATGTGACCGACAAGATATATCGTATGATAAAATGATGTTATTCACGTTCTTATGGTGTTACCTTTCCAGTAATAATTTTTTGTACATTATGAGATTGGACAGATGTATTTTGGATAAGTCTAAATATTGGAAAGGGTTATGACAGACATCAGATAGTATTGTTTAAGGCTTGGACTTTTTTTCGATATTATTCCAGAAATGTTATTATAATATAGTTTTATAAAATGGTACAACCTACAAGACGGGCGACAACCCGTCGCGTTGGACAAGGCTGTAGAAATCAAACCCACAACCGAAGTGCGACATGCCTTTATTTCCTACCACTGGACTACAGGAAGTCCTTGGTTAGTGGAAAGTAGTTTTATTTTATTAAGCGGTATGATAAATAAAGTATAAGTCCATTTTTGGAACCATATAAGATTAATCTTACCATAAGATGGAATTATAACTTTTGCTAACCTTTTGTTTGAAATAGATGGAATGACCCATCATTGTATCACATGATATTCTAATGCTTCACGAATAACAAATTCATCTTCATTTCTTTAAGAGATGAAGTGTAAATTGTTCAATTCACAAACAACAGTGAGATTGTACCAAAATCATGTAAGTATTTATTTTAATTCATCAACTTTAGGGAAATGATCTTGAAAACAATAAATGTTGTCCTAGTGTCCTTATATCCGATGGATCAGATGGTACCTTAGATCATCACAAATTTATGGCTTTGTGATTGTTGGCTTTTTCATAGCCATGTTCTCTACCACTCTCCATCAGAACTTGATGGTTATATTTTTCTTTCATATCCATATTTTCACCTATGTTATCCTATATGGAAACCTAGTGATGAGTTACTTTGGGTAATAATTACATTTCATAATTTAGTTTTTAAAATTAAGTTTTAGTATTCCTTTTTACGATGTGGGTTTCTATGAATAGTAAACGATTTATAACCCCGACGAATTTCGAGGGCGAAATTCATTTTAAGGGGGGTAGAATGTAACAACCCAATATTTTATAAGATATATTATTTTTAATTTCTTTCATATATATTGTTGTACGCTACACCAGGATTATCTTGCACTATACTCAACACCGTATTAGCTTGTAGTATATGCAACACTAATCTTGGATCGTGTTACACACAATTTCAAGTTTGTTTGATTGTATTAATTCTACGCAACATTAATTATATATATATATATTCAATGTATTAATGAAATATGGTTGTATTTTTTTATATGCAACAACAAAGGAGTCATGCACTACATGCAACCCTGACTTGGCTTGCATTACACGCAATCGCGACCTTCCTCGATTGCGTGTGTTGTACGCAATACTGTGTTTTACTAAAAAACGATATATTATTATAATATTTTTATGAACTAGCTGTTATGAATAGTGTAAAATAAAATTTGAATTTTATAACATTATTATTCATCTTACACATTTTCTAGAACATGGTATAAGAACAAAATAAATATTTCGGATAAAATAAGTATTTTTAAAAAAATGCAGTTTTGCCACCTTTTGATGGCGCACCTACTTTACATCTAGTTTTTACATGTTTATAAGTTAAATTTTACAAAATAAAATTATTCTTTGGAATAACGATATAAAATTTTACCTTGGATAAAATTTTCATATTATTCTGATAACTTTCATATTTTAATGAATGGTAAAAACACGCTATATTTTAATTAAAAACTACCTTTTTCATCGTAATAACTTATGTGGTTAAATTATAATATTGAATGGTTTTAAATTAGAAATATAATATATTTTTACCATTTAATATAATTTATGTCCTTAGCATTTATTTTACATTGAATTCGTAGGTAAAAAAAATTCAATCTTTTGCAATGTTTTAAACAAAAACCCGTTTTCTTTCGACAACCGGATTAATTTTAATTTAATTTCTGAAAAATATGTGTATTGAATTTGGAAAAATGGATTCCATATTTGGAATCAGTGGGTCCAAATTATATTAATTGACTACTTTTTATTTTTGGGCTTTATGAATAGTAACAACTGTAAATTTTATTTACCCTAGTTAAAGGTAAATCGGGAAATTAAGGGTAAATATAAGATTAAAAATTACCCTAACACCTGACAAAATCATATTGGATGACTAACGGTCGACCCATATCACCTAAGGGTTGGATTAGATTCATTTAATGAACTTTTTTCTAAGAAACAAATTAATTATTATTAAAACCAAAGAAAGTGACAACATGTCACTTTCTTAAATCTTATAAGTATAATAATTTTAGTTTAGTGATAGCCTTCATGAAACTTTGGATATAAATAGTATCCAGAAATCTAATATAAGTATCTACATCATATGAATTTATTTAGAATTTTTAGGGATTACATAATTATCATTAAAGGTGACATAATAGTGATGTGGAAATTATTTTATTAAGAGAAATATCAAATAAATGGTTTTAAAAATGTTAAAATAAATAATATATGAACTATTTAGTGTTCTCCACTAATTATTTAGATAAATATGGCATTTTATGAATCTATTAAATCTTTTAGTTCGAACATAACGTCTGTATATTGTTTATTTAAATTCAAATAAATGAATAGTGTCAAAATTGACACTATTGTTATTTTATAAAAATAAGATATTATAAAATTGTTTAAAAATCACAAAAATATTTAAAAATTATAAATTTAAATTTATATGGTGGATAATTTTATAAAGTTTCAAATTATATAAAATTCACAACACATAAGTAATTATTTATAACCATTTAAAATTTAGAATTTTATTACCTCAAATAAACTTAAAAAGATTAAATAAGGATAAATCAAAATGATAAGTTTTTAAAAAAGATCAAAACATGTATAAATTTTATTTTTTGATTCGATTACAACCCTATATCATCTAATATTCTAATTGAGTCATTTTTGGAGGTTCTTATGTGGTGTTTGAATTTATATTAAACTAATAATTGTGAGAATTCCAATGGTGCCCCTCTCCTCCCTTTTAAAAGGGAACCTCCTCCCTCTCTTACTCACACCATTTTGAGCCTTGAATCTCGGCCAACCTCTGCCCATTTCACTTCTCCACTTACTTAGAAACATCCTAGAGGTCCTGGTCTTATTAAAATACCAATTTTAGTGCCCTAAGAGGAGGTCTCAAAGAGGCACTTCAAAGAAGAGGTAATGTCCGTTACCGATTCTTTCAACATTATTTATTCTTCTACTTCTTCTTCTTTAGTTTTTTCATTATGAAGTAATAACATCAGTATCACTCATATAATGATATTTTATTATAAATTTTAAGTAACCCCATTTCACATTCTATTCATCCTACGGAAAACGAAATATCTGCGCGTGCGTACGTACGGAATACCGTCGCCACGCCGTGGTGTAATCTGTTTTTCCACCAACACCTTACATGGATGGGTATTATGGTGTAAATAATAACTATATATGGTTATTATAACATCATACTTATTCTGATATATTATATCATCCACTCCAATTCTATTCAATAATTATGGGAACGATATCATCTCTCGTGTGTACGTACAGATTACCGTCTCCACGACACGATGGGATTCATTCTCCATGTTAACCATACATGAATGATTATAAAGTTTATATAATGAATAATAATGAAATATATGACATAATAATGCTACTTGATTTTTGTATATATATATTTATGTCATCTACATAATTCCATTCAATTCAATAAGGAAACGAAAACAGTATTCATGCATACGTACGACCTACTGTATCCATGAACGGTGTATTTCATTAGTTTTATCGATCTATAATATATATGTATATGATGAATATATATTATATATAAATCATGTTTTACATTCTGTAATTTTTTAAATCAGGATATAAGTAATAATATCACCAATGACAAGTCCAAACACATAGGATAAATGAAAATGATTTTACCCAAAACGCTGCATTAACATGGAATTTACAAAAGAACGGGTAATATAAAGTCATAAGTGAAACATATATGATATCATAATAATGAATATGATTATTTAATAAGTCAATGACATTATTTAAATATTTATACAGGAGGTTCGGATCCATACGATGAATATCGAACCTAAGGTAAGGGATAATTTTTCAATTCTCATTTTTATCCGAGATTGCTTATTCGTAAGTATTTACTGGGTTTATTTCTATCATCCATGTCCATGTTTTATAAAAGTATTTTCATGTATATTTAAATTCCTTTTTACCCATTTTGACTTTTACCCCATGGTATGGAAATAATCTTTCTTTTATTTACCCTACAAGGTACTTTTTGACTTTTCCTAAAAAAGTACCAGAAGAATGTTTTTTAACATATACGACATGAAATGATTTTTACAGTTTTTAAAGCCCTATTTTCATGAAGATTCCTCCAAAAGATTTAATGATTATTTTAAACAAAATCATTTTCTTTTAAAATTGCATGAAATTTTGTTAAAAGAAAATGATTTTTGATAAGAACTGACATTTTCCTCAAGAATTCATTTCAACTATTTTATTAAAACCATTTTTCATATAAGATGACATTATTTCATATGTGAATGTTTCAAGTATAATGTCTCTATTACTTTCATGGTTTCACTTTTCTTATGATTAAATGATATCCATTTGTTTTATATGTATTAGGTTATGATGGAATGATATTTATGAAACCCATTTTATTGTTTGGGTTATGATGAATGATTTATGTTTATGTTGTAGAACAAGTAAAAATAATTTAATTATGAGATGGGTGGGACCTATATCTCCCTATAATGAATTGGGTAAAGATTTATATCTCATGAGATAGAAATGAATGGAATAGTAAGTTAATCCGGTTCAGTGTAAGAGGACTAAAATGAGGAGTGAACTCCATTCAGAAAGGGACTTTGTCCACTAAGATGGTTTGGAAGTAATTCCCTTGCTACTATGGAAATCATAACATGTGCTGAATGGTTTCCACAATTACATGTTTTATTCCCATTATATTTTATCATGGTTTATGTTCCATTATGATATATGCCTTACGTACTTCCACGATTTATGTATTTACTCAAGATTTTGATGTTTAAATTTCATGTTCATGTTATTGCTTTCAAATGCTTATGGATTGTTTTATGTTCACTATGTTTTACCTTACTGAGAATTTGAGCTCACCCTTTTTATGTTTTCTTTTCCCCAAGATATAAGGAAAGGTTTTAGTTAAAAAAGGGAAGATCTTTATGGGAGATGTTGAGGATCTTTCACTAAGATTAGAAGATTATGTTCCATGTTTCCAAAGGCACTAAACTATTACAGTACTTTGGTGTCTATTTTTGTTATGTATTAATTATTCCGCAAAAGTAATGTAATTTCCATGTACATCAGGCTTTGGGTCTCTACAGTTGGTATTAGAGGAAATCTTTAGTTAACCTTTGGAAACTAGGATACGAAAACGTTAGTGAGATCCCTTGAGATATTTATAAGGTATGTCTAGAGATGTCCCTAAGGTTAAGTATACATATATATTATAGTCCTAGAATTGCGCTAACAATATTAGAATTAAACCTAAGATGTTAGATATTGAATGTACTTCCCCTTTATTATGTTGTTTTCCCTAGCATTGTATTTGCCTCTCACACTATTATTTTTGGGTTTTAGAAGATGGTTGGAACCCGAAGGAACCGTGTTGATCAACATAATGGACAATGCAATGATTGCCCCCATGACCAAACCAATGTCATGGGAGATTGAGTGAACAATATTATTTCTATACTTACACAAGATATGAATCATTCTGGACTTCAAAATGAGCAGAGAAAGGAGCACCATTTTGTTGAATCCTTCATGAGGCAGCGTCCACCTTCATTCTGCGGGTCTTCTAATCCTTTAGTGGCTGAACAATGGATCAGTAATACTGAAAAGATATTTTCATTTCTACAGTGTTCTGAGCATGATAAAGTCATCTTAGCAGTATATTGTTTGGAAGGTGATGCTGATCAATGGTGGAATCTTATCAATAATATGAGGTAAAGAGATGAAATTGAGTCCAGGGAATGGGACGAGTTCAAGAACATATTTTTCAATAAGTACTTCCCTCGTATTCTTTAAACAAAGATAGATAAGGAGTTTCTTGAACTAAAGCAAAAGGATGATGAATCTGTTGGTATATACGAAGCGAATTTTACAAGGCTTGCAAGGTATGCATCTGGCTTTATCATCCAACCAGAAAGTAAAGTTGATCGATTATTCTGTGGCTTAAAACCAAGTCTTCGAAGGGTATTAGATATAAGAGACTTCAGTAGATATGAAGAAATTGTGTGTTGTGCTATCAAGGTAGAAATGGAAGTTGGTGTTACATATCCATCTCATGGTTTTGACAAGAAACGAAAGATGGAGTTCAAGGAGAAATCTCAGAATAATGGTGAAAAGAAGATGAATGTTTCCTTATGCTCAATGTGTGGAAACAAGGATAGTGAAGATTGTCTTAAAGAGACCAGAAAATGTTTTATGTGTGGAAAAGAAGTTCATAGAGTAGTTGAGTGTCTAAGTAATGGAAAAGGGTTACTAATGATAAAGAAAAGACTGCAGAGAACGCACCACCAACACTTCCATGCTTCAAGTGAAAGGAAATGGGGCATTATTCTAATAAATTCCCTAATCCATGGGTTAATGATGATCAATGTGAGAAACCTCTTAAGGAAAATAAAAAAGGGAAGTCTCATGAAATCACTATTTGTGATGTTGAGTATGAAAATGATGTTGTGTAATGATTAAGTGTTTATGTAATGGGATTCCAAAATAATGTTGTATATATTATCGTGGAATATTGGAATATTTATGTATTGGTCCATTTTGGTTTTCTATATAAATAGAGTACCGGTAACCATGAAAAGTGATTGAAATGTTTTTGGAAAGCAGATGATAAGCACATAATGAAAGGATAAAGAGAAAATAAAATGACCTCATGACTGATAAAAGGAAAAAAGTTATATCATGGTTTAAGTATATAGAAATTTTGGGATTTTGGTATGTGGAAAGAGTTACCTTTTAATAGCATTAATGTTTTCACTAAGGTTCTATGGTAATTTATGTTTCAAGAGAATACATGATTAAGTAATTCACATGTTTGGAATGTGACCAACAAGATATATCGTATGATAAAATGATGTTATTCACGTTCTTATTATGTGAACTTTCCAGTAATCATTTTCTGTACATTATGAGATTGGAGAGATGTATTTTTGATAAGACTAAATATTGTAAAGGGTTATGATAGACATCAGATAGTATTGTTTAAGGCTAGGACTTTTTTTCGATATTATTGCAGAAATGTTATTATAATGTAGTTTTATAAAAAGGGAAAACCTGCAAGACGGGCGACAACCTGTCGCGTCGGACAATGCTGTGCAAATCGAACCCACAACCAAAGTGCAACGGGCTTTTATCGCCTACCACTGGCCTACAAAATGTCCCTGGTCAGTGGAAAGTAGTTTTATTTTATTAAGCGGTATGATAAATAAAGTATAAGTCAATTTTTTGAACCATATATGATTAATCTCACCATAAGATGGACTTATAACTTTTGCTAACCTTTTGTTTGAAACAGATGGAATGACCCATCATTCTATCACATGATCTTCTAATGTTTCATGAATAACAAATTCAACTTCATTTCTTTAAGAGATGAAGTGGAAATTGTTCAATTCACGAACAACAGTGAGATTGTACCAAAATCATGTAAGTATTTCTTTTAATTCATCAACTTTAGGGAAATGATCTTGAAAACAAAAAATGTTGTCCTAGTGTCCTTATATCCGATGGATCAGATGGTACCTTAGATCATCACACATTTATGTCCTTGTGATTGTTGGATTTTTCATAGCCATGTTCTCAACCACTCTCCATCAGAACTTGATGGTTAGATTTTTCTTCCATATTAACATTTTCACCTATGTTCTCCTATATGGAAACCCAGTGATGAGTTACTTTGGGTAATCATTACATTTCATACTTTATTTTTTAAAATTAAGTTTTAGTATTCCTTTTTATGATGTGGGTTTCTATAAATAGTATACGATTTATAACCCCGACGAATTTCGAGGGTGAAATTCATTTTAAGGGGGGTAGAATGTAACAACCTGAGATTTTATAAGATATATTATTTTTAATTTCTTTCATAGCTTCTATTGTATGCTACACCATGATTATCTTGCGCTATACGCAACACCGTATTAGCTTGTAGTATACACAACATTAATCTTGGATCGTGTTATACACAATTTCAAGTTTGTTTGATTGTATTTATTCTACACAACATTAAGTATATATATATATATATATTCAATGTATTAATGAAATATGTTTGGATTTTTTTATACTCAACAACAAAGGAGTCGTGCACTACATGCAACCCTGACTTGTCTTGCATTACACGCAATCACGACCTTCCTCGATAGCGTGTGTTGTACGCAATACCGGGTTTTACTAAACAAAGATATATTATTATAATATTATTATGAACTAGCCGTTATGAATAGTATAAACTAAATTTTTAATTTTATAACATTATTATTCATCTTACAAATTTTCTAGAACATCTTATAAGAACAAAATAAATTTATCGGGTAAAATAAGTATTTTTCAAAAAATGCAGTTTTGCAGCTTTTTGATGGCACACACACTTTAAATATTGTTTTTGACATTTTTATAAGTTCAATTTTACAAAATAAAATTATTCGTTGGAATCAAGATATAAAATTTTACCTTGGATAATTTTTTCATATTATTCTGATAACTTTCAAATTTTAATGAATAGTAAAAACACGCTATATTTTAATTAAAAACAAATTTTTTCATCGTAAAAAATTATGTGGTTAAATTATAATATTTAATGGTTTTAAATTATAAATAGAATATAGTTTAATCATTTAATATAATTTATGTCATTAGCATTGATTTTACATTGAATTCGTAGGTTAAAAAAATTCATTCTTTTGCAATGTTTTAACCAAAAACCCATTTTCTTTCTACAACGGGATTAATTTATATTTAATTTATACATCTTCTGTGTATTAAATTTGAAAAAATAGATTCCATATTTGGAATCAGTGGGTCCATATTATATTAATAGTCTACTTTTTATTTTTGGGCTTTATGAATAGTAACAACGGTAAATTTTATTTACCATAGTTAAAGGTAAATCGGGTAATTAAGGGTAAATATAAGATTATAAAATTACACTAACACCGGCCAAAATCCTATTGTATGACTACACGTAGACCCATATCACCTAAGTGTCAGATTATATTTATTCAATGGATTGTTTTCGATGAAAATAAATTAATTATTATTAAGACCAAAGAAAGTGACAACATGTCACTTTCTTAAATCTTATAAGTATAATAATTTTAGTTTAGTGATAAACATCATGAATCTTCAAATATAAATAGTCTCCAGATAGATAATAAAATTATCAACATCATAAAAATTTATTTATAATTTTTAGGGATCGAATAATTATCATTAAAGGTGACATAATAGTGATGTTGAAATTATTTTATTAAGAGATATATTAAATAAATGGTTTTAAAAATATTAGAATAAATATTATATGAACTATTTAGTGTGCTAAAATAATTTTATAGATACATATGACATGTTATGAATCTATTAAATCTTTTATTTCAAACATTTCTTTGGTATATTGTTTATTTAAATTCAAATAAATGAATAGTGTCGAAATTGACACTATTGTTATTTTATAAAAATAACATATTATAAAATTGTTTAAAAATCACAAAAATATTTAGAAATTATAAATTTAAAATTATATAGTATAAAATTTCATAAATTATGAAATTATAGAAAATTCACAACACATATGTAATTATTTATAACCATTTAAAATTTAGAATTTTATTACCCCAAATAAACTTAAAAAGATTAAATAATTATAAATCAAAATTATAAGGTTGAAAATAAGATCAAAATATGTATAAATTTTATTGGTTGATGATATAACAACCCTATCTCATATAATATTTGAATTGAGTCATTTTTGGAGGTTTTTATGTGGGGTTTGAATTTATATTGAACTAATATTTTTGAGGATTCCAAAGGTGCCCCTCTCCTCCCTTATAAAAGGGAACCTCCTCCCTCTCTTCCTCACACCATTTTGAGCCTTGAAGATCGGCCAAAATCTACCCATTTCACTTCCCCACTTTTATAGAAACATCTTAGAGGTCATGGGATTCTTCAAAGACCAATTTTAGTGCCCTAAGAGGAGGTCTCAAAGAGGCGCTTCAAAGAAGAGGTAATGTCTATTACCGATTCTTTCAACTTTATTTCTTCTTCTACTTATTCTTCTTTAGTTGTTTCATTATGAAGTAATAAAATAAGTATCACTAATATACTGATATGTTATTATAAATATTAATCAACCCCATTTCACCTTCTATCCATCTTACGGAAAATGAAATATCTGCGCGTGCGTACGTACGGAATACCGTCTCCACGCCGTGGCGTAATCTGTTTTTTCCACCAACACCTTACATGGATGGGTATAATGGTGTAAAGAATAACTATATATGGTTATTATAACATCATACTTATTCTGATATATTATACCATCTACTCCAATTCTATTCAATAATTATGGGAACGATATCATTGCTCGTGTGTACGTACGGATTACCGTCTCCACGACGCGATGAGATTCATTCTTCATGTTAACCCTACATGAATGATTATAAAGTTTATATAATGAATAATAATGAAATATATGACATAATAATTCTACTGTATTTATTTATATATATATATATGTATTTCATCTACTTAATTCCATTCAATTCAATAAGGAAACGAAAACAGCGTTCATGCATATGTACGACCTACCATCTCCACGAATAGTGTATTTCATTCATTTTATCGATCTATAATATATACATATATGATGAATATATATTATATATAAATCATGTTCATACATTCTGGAATTATGTAAATCAGGATATAAGTAATAATATCAAGAATGACAAGTCGAAACACATACGATAAATGAAATGATTTTACCCAAAACGGTGCTTTAACATGGAATTTACAAAAGAACGTGTAATATAAAGTCCTAAGTGAAACATTTATGATATAATAACAATGAATATGATTATTTAATAAGTCAATGGCATTATTTAAATCATTATACAGGAGGTTCGGATTCATACGAAGCATATCAGACCTAAGGTAATGGATAATTTTGCAAATCTCATTTTTATCTGAGATTGCTTATTCGTAAGTATTTACTAGGGTTATTGCTATCAACCATGTCCATGTTTTATAAAAGTGTTTTCATGTATTTTTAAAGTCCGTTTTACCCATTTTTACTTTTACCCTATGGTATGGATGGAATCTTTCTTTTATTTACCCTACAAGGTACTATTTTGACTTTTCCTACAAAAGTATGAGAGGAATGTTTTTTTAACATATATGCCATGAAAGTATTTTTATGGTTTTATAAAGCCTTATTTTCATTAAGTATCCACTAAAATATTTCATGAATATTTTCAACAAAATCCTTTTCCTTTAAAATTTCATGACATTTTGTGAAAAGAAAATGATTATGAAGAATAAAGGATATTTTCCTCAAGAATTCATTTCAACTGTTTTATTAAAACCATTTTCCATCTAAGATTACATTATTTCATATGTGTATGTTTCAAGTATAATGTCTCTATTAATAACATGGTTTCACTTTTCTTATGATGAAATGATATCCATTTGTTTTATATGGATTATGTTATGATGGAATGATGTTTATAAAACCCATTTTATTCTTTGGGTTATGATGAATGAATTATGTTTATGTTGTGGCACAAGTAAGAAGGATTTCATTATGAAATGGGTGGGACTTATATCTACCTCCAATTAATTGGGTAAAGATTTATATCTCATGAGATATACATGGGTGGAACGGTAAATTAATCTGGTTCAGTGTTACAGGACTGAAACGAGGAGTGAACTCGATTCAGAAAGGGACTTTGTCCACTAAGATGGTCTTGGCAGGAATGCCTTGGCAACTTTAGAAATCATAAAATGTGCTGAATGGTTGCCACAATTACATGTTTTATTACCATTATATTTTATCATGGTTGATGTTCCTTTATGATATATTCCTTACGTACTTCCACGATTTATGTCTTTGCTCAAGATTTTGATGTTAAAATTTCATGTTCAGGTTTATGCTTTCAAATATTTATGGATTGTTTTATGTTCACTATGTTTTCCATTACTGAGCATTTGGGCTCACCCTTTTTATGTTTTCTTTTCCCCATGATATAAGGAAAGGTTTTAGGTAAAAAAAGGGAAGATCTTTATGGGAGATGTGGAGGATCTTTCACCAAGATTAGAAGATTATGTTCCAAGTTTCCCAAGGCACTAAACTATTACGGTCCTTTGGTGTATGGTTTTATTATGTATTATGTATTCCGCAAAAGTAATGTAATTTCCATGTACGTCAGGCTTCAGGTATCTACAAGTTCCTTGTTCGGGCGATCTTGGATCAGTTGGAAAAATTATATCACTTCTTAGAGATCAAGGAGTTTGGTGTCGTGAATGCCTTGGATATGAGGTATGTGGATGAAGTAGTTCGGTTTCATGGAGTTTTGAAGTCCATTGTCTCAGATCTAGATGCAGGATTTACCATATGAGTCTATAAGGGATAACAACATTCTTTAGGAACTCAATTATGACTTAGTAATACATTCCACCCTTAGATGGAAGCGTATAAATAATGGACTATCCAGATGATGGAGGAAATGCTGTGAGCATGCGACTTATACTGTGGTGGATATTAGTTATGACCCCTACCATTGGTAGGGTTTTCATATAATAATAACTATCACTATAATATTTTCATGGATCTGTTTGAATATTTTTAAGGGAGACTGTTTCATTCTCCATTCTTCAAGATAGAGGTTGGGGATACAATTTTTCTTGGTCCTAATGTGGTGCAGAGCATTATTGAGAATGTTTAAATTGTTTGTGAGAGGATTAAAGTAATGCATGGTCAACATAAGTCATATGTTGATCATAGGTGGAGGCCCCTAGAGTTATAGTTTAGGGAGCACAAGTTCTTAAAGGTTTCCCCAAGAACTAGTAAACATAGGTTTTTTAGATGGAGTATGATTTATCATAGGTTCGTTGGACCCTTTGAGTTGATGGGGTGAGTTGGAAAAGTGGAGTACCGATTGTGACTTCCCCAATGGTTGGAGAGGATCCAAGATGCCTTCCACAACATTCATCCTTTTTGGTATATTCACGATGATACCCATGTCACTGACTATGGGTAATTGGATATTGAGGATGACACAATGTTCATGGAGTTTCCAATGGAGGACTAGGATCATCGATAGAAGGTTCTATGAGGACGACCCATTCCTTTCATTTGTGGGTTGTGGAGGCCTATTGGCAATGATAAGAGTACATGGGAGAGATATACTTATGTGCATTCCTAGTACCCAATTTTTTTTTGATTTTTTCCTTGATCTGTTTCACTTTTAATGTGATGTTTGAACCCTATTTTATAAGATATGATCAATTTTACATTGTTTTGTGATGTGTGTGGTGTGATTTGTGATAAAATTTTGACATGTAAAAAGGGGAGGACTTATTTCCTAATCTATAAACATTTAATGTGATGAAATTAAACACATGTGGGTGAGTCATTTCCACCTAGAGATAATAGTATCTAGACATGGAGAAAGATATTCTTTGATTTTTATGTTTGAGACGGTGTCGTTTTTGTTCTTGTGTAGTGTGTTTTGTGATTATTTGGGTTAGCGTGACGAGGATCAGTTTTTCAATTTTAGAGGAGGTGTTATTGGATGTGTACGATTTCACTCCACATTTTGTACACCACAAGGTGGTTTATCATTGAATGTTGATGTGTTTAGTTAATATCAGTGCTTCTAAGTGTAGGGAGATATTTGAGAGGTATCGTGAGGTATGGTTGTTCAGACCCTTCCTCCCTTTTTTTTTGTTTTTTTTTTGAATTCTTGAGGGAGAGAATATTTTGAAAGGTATCTGATGTAATGGTACATACCTCTCCAGTCCATTACATTTTTGGAATATAGTGTTTGAGGTGTCATGGTAGATCAAGGTGACTCGTTTCAAAGAGTTTCAAACTTTCCAATTTATTTCATTTTTTTCAATGGGGGATCACCCTAGAGGTCATTTGTGGGTGGTGAATCACCGACGAAGACTCGCTAGTAGTTTCTCTCTAGCGGTGGCTCATAGGAAGTGGCTTACTAGTAGTTTCTCACTAGAGGAATCTGGTCCAATGGTGCCTCGTCTTGTGGTTCCTCATCTGGTGATGTATCATCTGGTTCTGTCTCGTCTAGAAATTCCTTGCCTAATAGTGACTTACTGATGGTTGTAAGAAATTCCTCTTAGTGGTTACTCATCTAGCAGTGAGTTTCCTTACGGTTGATCATAAACAGTGCCCATCATAATGGTATCTCACAAATTGTTCTTTGGCATTTGGTACCTCATCTAACACTGCCTTGTGTAAAATGTTTCTAGCTTCTTCCAATTTTTTCCTTTTGTCATCTTTCATTCACATAAATCAATTTTAATTCCATATTTTAAAGGATTTTGTGCTGATTCAAAGGCCTTAAATCATATATTTATTTTTCAATGATCCTGGGTATTTTAATTGGTCAAAATTCATGGTCTTGACTAGATCCACCTTTAATGGATAATCAAAAACATATCTAAATCCTTGGATACGTTTCTATTATCCCAAATCAATGATACCCTCCCACCTTTATCTTCCTTTTTTGTTTCTTTTGGTATGGGATGCACCGAACCCTTCTTCCCATAGGATTCATGTAGTTGGGATACACCTTTTGTTTCATGATTCTTGAGAGTGTTTCCTTTTGCATGTGCACCCCTATCTTGGTGAAACAAGGAAGTTCCAATTTCCTTTTCGTTCATGTAGTATTTACTTTTTTCTTTATTAATTGTTCATCATTCAGGATGGGTATATAGATGTTTAAATTTGTGAATATAGTTAAACTTATATTAATAATTAAAATTAAAACTATTTATGATCAATTTACAAGGGTTGGGAAATTGATGCTTGTTATTGTTATTTGATTGCCTTTGTGGATGTTTTATTTTGTACGGGATATCTACCCACTAAAAATCATGGCCATTGGGGGTCCTTGATTTCACACTAGATGGTTTGTTGAATTCATATTTTTTGGTTTTTGTTTAATTCTTATATATAAAAGTTGTTTAACCATGTATATTTAGATAATAAATGGATGCCCCAGGTGCATACAGTTTCAATGATAATCCCTGAATTAACAAGTGGAAAATAAATAAGCGATTCCTTGTTAAATCGTAAATATTTTTATCATTGTTATGTGGTGTGACGTGGTTTTGGGCATGGCGATGAAGTGGGTCTGGGATGGGTGTTGTGTGATTATACAACAGGGCGATGAAAACTAGTTGTGTTTTAATATGTAACTGGATGTGGTTGTGAGTTGTGAGTTTGTTTTGGTTGGTATGGTGGTTTGTCCAAGATTACTTTTAAGAAGGTTAATAGTGATTAGTACGGGTTATTATCCATTGATAAAATGCATAAATATTCAACATGTATCTAGATTTTATGGTACAATGTGTCTTTAATGTGAACTACATTAATTTACCATGACTGTCACCGTGTTTCTTATTGTGTGTTGTTCTTAGTAGTTTCTTGTGTAGTGATGTAATGAATACATAATTTTTTAATGAATCATGTAATGGATTGGATTGGTTTGGATAATATAATGTAACTAGTTATATAAATTGTTTGGGAATGTGGAATGGGATTTGTGGCTTGTTGTGTGCTGTTGTGCATTTAAAGGTAGCAACAAAGGTGGTAGTTTTGTGAGTATTTTGTTTGTTTGAGGACCCAATGGTTGGGATTGAGTGTTTGGTATAATATATGTATATACTTTTATTTTCTTGGTGATTTCCATATGCATCGTACCCTAGTTGAGAACTCTGTGCTGAACACCCCCATCTTCACAGGGGGTGTCTTTCAGAATATTTAGTGAGGAATACAGATGGCTAGGTAACTTCTCTTTTCCACTCTCTCTTCCTGGCCGGGTAGGTATGGAACATAATGTGATGGATGGAGGTATGTTAGTGTCTTATATGGTAGTTGTTTTTTCCTATGTGTCGTCGTTCCATATTTGATGGCCTAGGTATTTTCAGGCGAGGTGGATTTATTTCCTAGGTGTCTTTGAGATGAGATTTGGCAATTTTTGAGGCCCATGTGTGTGTGAGATGGATTTTTTGTAAGGTACAACTATGGGTGGCCAATATGTGTTCTGAGGTCCAGGTGTGTGTGGGTGGGTTGTTATTTGTTTTGTGGCATAGGGATGTGTGGGAGGGAGGTGTTGTGGTATATAGAAGGGATGAGACCACTAGTACATTCGACACTGGGCGAGAGCGGAATACCAGTGGGAATGTGGTGTGGGGTAACCAATCATGGATGTCATATATATTATATTACTAGACATATTTTATTTGGTGAGTGTGCCTTGGTGAGGTTGGGATGGTTAGTATACATGCTTAGGCAACATTTGGTTCTATTGTTTTCACATGGGTGCATTAGTATGAATCTTTCACATGTTCATGAGAGACGTTGGTTTTCATAAAAAGCATACTTGTATGCTCAACCTACTTATATAAAACTAATTTCAGGTTTCTAGAAGTATTTCATGGATTGTGTTGGTCACTACAATCTTGGACCTTTGGAAATTATTTTTTTTCTACTAAGCATTACTTCTGGGTATTTACTTTGGATACTTTAATTGTACCAGTTCTATTTATACATGAATTGTGGGATTTTTTTTATATTTATATTTTATACTATGTCTTGGAGTTTTTTTAGATGATTTATTTTATCTCTGTATTATGATTCTTATAAAGGGTAATGCCTCCCTTATTGTGAGATTAGTACACCCTTGGTGCAAGTTTCCAACCCACGACCAACTAGAGGCGAGACTCTGAGGTAATTTCCTCCCTTTCTTCACTGCCATCCAAAGAGAGGCATCCTGGGAGGGAGGTGGTCATGAAAAAGTGGTATCAAAGGAAGGTGGTTGAGAGATTTGATGATGTTTGGAGGTAGTAACAGGGAGGGTTGAATTTTTTGGTATGAAAACAGTTCCAGTTGACCTTGGTGTGTGACATAGGCTAGTGAGACCATCTAGGACATGGGATTTTAGGGCCCCATGATCATGTGCATAGAATCTAAGCTTTTTGAATGAATATGTAGGATATACCTACTTGTAGGGTAGAGACCTAGGAAAGGTACATGCATCATAATGACTAGTGTTCCAATTTCAATTGGGTTTTTTAGAAGGTCAAACTGAATAAAAACTATAAATTAAAATATAACTTAATAAAATTCCGTACTACGCAGGCATAGGAAATCATTGTCTACCTTTTAGCTATGGATCATAGTCATCGTTTTCATGTGGCTCAGATATTGGAGGTTCAAGAGGCTGATCAGGTGGATCATAGTAGGGTTGATTTAGTTGAGGAGATGACTAGTGGAAATGTACGTTGCATATTATGCAGCGAAAGGTTTTGGGGAAGTACAAGGGAATTGTTTCAGAAATGGAGAAATAAAGTTAGCTATATGAGATGGATATTTATTTTAGTTTTTTCCAGGCCCCAATAGATTACTGGGTCCATTTGGTAATCAGGAATATGTGGGGAGCTTTTCGATTGTGGAGAACGTTGTATCTGGTGGAGTGGAATGAGGCAGATGTTTTGTGGGTAGAATTCTAGTTTGAGTTCCATGTAGAGTTCCTATCATTTACCATGAAGGTAGTAAGGAGGTAGAATATTCTATACAATAAATTGGGGAGTATGTTAGTATGTGATCTAGGAATAAAGTTCAATTAACTTTTTTGTTTTCCTCCAGATGTCTCTCTTGATGATATGTCTTGTGCGAGAAGTCTTGATGAGGCACTCCATCCTTCAATCCAATATGTTGTTACTCGTTTTACATTTACAACTTATAAGTAGGTTTATAATGAGGTATAGGTGATCAAGTGGATGAACTCACGAGGATGTCTACTATAATATGGGAGACAATAGAGTTCTATGAGAGGTATAGTTTTCAGTTGAAGGTCTCAGGGGCCAATACCTTCCTCGTTTCAACCAGTAGGGAGTCGACCTCACCATATTTCTTTCCAGCCTTCTAGTTCTGGCGGTTTCAAAGATTTTCTTGGGATCTTTGTTCTAGTGTGTTTTAGATGTGGGATTTTTGGTCATCACTATATCCAGTTCCCAGTAGTTCCCAAAACTCAGTATGGTGGAAGTGGATAGGTTCAACACCTGTTTCAACAGCAGTTGGTGGGGAGGCCATTTTAACAGTAGGGGTAGTAGGTTTTTTTCTTTCCAATGGAAGATATTGTGGGTAGAGTCCATCCTCATGATGTTCCTCATATTTAGGGATCAAAACCCGAGCATGGATGTATAGGTGGTCGTCAGTAGAGTGCAAGAGGATCTGGGTGCAATTATTTACATGCAATAGAGGCAACAATTCCAGAGTGACCATAGATCGTCAAAGATTTTATATGTTTGTTTAGCACCCTTGCTTGCACCGTTTTTGATTTAGGAGATTCACACTACTCTATTGCACCTAATCTATCACCTCTTATGGGACTAGACATAGATTGTATTCCCATTTATTTTATGTTGAGTACGCTAGTCAGAGGCCAGGATAGCCTATTTGATGTGTGCTGGGGTGTATAATTATGATGGGACCACATCAGGCCCATTGGGATCTCTATTTTTCTATAGATACAACCATATGATTCCATTATAAGTATCTATTGGTTGAATTACATACATTATATCCTCAAATTCTTATGGAGGAAAGTTGTGTTTCATATTTAGATGGAAAATATGTGGTTCTTGTTGGTGAGTGGGGTTGTTTGGTAGGAAGTCGGCGTGTTGATCCCCTTCTTTAATTATTGGATGAGATGTTAGGGTATGTAGTGGAGACTAAGATTATAGAACTTCCTAGGGCAATTAAATAGTTCATGGATGTTTTCCCTAAGGAGTTTGTGATGATAAACACTTGACACAATGTTGATTTTTTGATAGACTTGCATCCTAGTTCTTCTTTGATTTCGATGGATCCTTATTAAATGGAACCTTATAATTTGTCAGAGTTGAGGATTCAAATATATCATATGTTGAAGAGGGGGTTTATCCAGACTAGTATTTCATCATGGATTGCTTCAATGATTTTCACAAATAAGGTAGATAGTAGTATAAGGTTGTGTACAGACTGTTGGAGGATGAATCAGGTAACATTCAAGAACTGTTACCCTCTTCTAAGGATAGATGATATTTTCAACCACCTGAGAGGGGTAGTTAATTAATTTGATTAATCTATGGTCTAGATTTCACCAGTTAAGG
The DNA here is from genome assembly GCA_963277665.1 of Viscum album. NCBI lineage: Eukaryota > Viridiplantae > Streptophyta > Magnoliopsida > Santalales > Viscaceae > Viscum > Viscum album. Next base: position 1,661,065,542 of record OY728143.1, on the reverse strand, counting down.
GTGAAGTAGGGTGATATCATGAATATCAGATTTAAATGTGGTAATGGGAGATTTGAGTTTTTATTCATTCCATTTAGTGTTATGAATACACTATCTATGATAATGGGAATTATAAACTCAGTTTTCTATGATTTCTTGGACAAGTTTTTTATTGTATTCATTGATCATATCTTAATGTACTCAAAGTCAGAGGAGGAGAATTTTGAGCATCTCAGACCTGTCTTTCATGTTCTTTGATGCCATTAGATTTATGAGAAGTTGACCAGGATTATATTTTGGACATGAGAGGTGAATTTCTTTAGTCATGTGGTGTCTCAGTGGGGGTTCGTAGAATAAGTTTCATCCTTTAAATCATTTGTTTCTTAATATGTTCCCATGAACATGTCAAATGTTCACAGTATCCTTGGTCTTGTAGGATATTATAATACATTTTCCAGACTTATTTTGAGTTGCAAAATCATCAAAAATCTTACTAGGAAATACCACACTTTTGTGTAGAGTGAGGAGTTAAAGGTAGTGTTTTACTTACTGAAGGGGAAGTTGGTTACTACTCTAGTTCTCCAGTTTCTAGAGGAAGGGGTTATGTTAGAGGTGTTTTGTAATTACCCATGTATGGGTTTAGAATGTGTACTGATACAGTAGTGATAAGTGATCACTTATAGGTCTAGAAAGTTACTTCCCCATGAGGGTAACTATACCACCCATGATCTGGAACTATCAGTAGCTGTGATTGTACTAATTTTTTCATGGCATTTACATCATTGAGGAGAACATTGTGGTCTCAACGCATCACAAGAGTTTAAGGAATATCTTTTCCCAATGTGACATGAATCTAAGACATCAAAGGTGGATGGAGTTTCTTCAGGACAATGATTTTTAGATCTCATATACCTTAGGAAAGGGGAATTTTGTGGCTAATGTTGTGAGCAAGAAGTCAGAGAAAGATTTTTTTTTGGGAATCTACGGATTCATGGAGAGTGATGGACGAGTTGACATCCTTGCAAATAGATAAAAGAGTGGATGGTGGTAAAGGTTGTTTGTTTTATAAGATTTTGAAGTATTCACTAATGCAATAGGTGGATTAGTTTTAGTGGGGATACTCATAGGTAGTGGTGATGCGTGGTTGTGTTGGACATAGTGATGCAATTGTAGGATGTTTGGAGGATGGTGGGAAGTTGATGATGATTTGTGGAATGTTTTTATTTCTGGTGGAGATGTATAAGGGAGTCATTTTTTAGTTTAATAAATCTCATTTGGAGGTATACCCAGAAGTTTCAATGATGTACCTTGTCTTAAGGATGTAGTTTTAGTGGCCTAGGATGAAACATGCATTAGTAGTGTTTGTGGTGAAGTGCTTGGTTTTCTATAAGGTAAATACCAAGCATCATGTCACCAATGGTTTGTTGAATCCCTTGGATGTCCCTAAGCAAAAATGGGATGAAATATCAATGTATTTTATCATATTTTTACCCATATATTGGGGTGGTTATGATTATATCAAGGTGATCATGGACCTATGGGAAAAATCAGTTAACTTCTTAGTGATCAAGATGTTGGGCGTAGTGTATGTCTTGGCTAAGAGATATGTGGATAAAGTAGTGTGGTTTCATGGAGTTTTGAGGTCCATTGTCTTGGATAGAGACACATGGTTTACCTCACAAGTCTGGAGGGGATTTCAATATAATTCTTACACTCGGTTACACCTTATCATAGCTTTCCACCCTTAGATAGATGGGAAGATGGAATATATTATACAGATGTTGGAAGATATTCTATCAGCGTGCATACTGGAATTTTTTCACGGTCTCAATGTGGTGCAGAGAATTCCCGAGAAAGTTAATCATGTTCATGATAGGATGAAAGGAATAAAATACCAATAGAATTCTTATTCCAATCATATCAGGAGGCCCTTGGAGTTTATGGTTGGAGACCCGTGTTCCAAAATGTTTCACCTTGGAATGGTAAGAGAAGGTTTGGCATAGGGAGTAATATTTCCTATAGGTTCATTGGAATCATTGAGGTGTTAGGGTGAGTTGGATAGGATCCAAGACATCTTCCAAATATCCCAGCTTTGTCTATATCTTAACAATGACTCCCATGTCATTGACTCAAAAGAGTTAGATATTGAGGATGATGTGTAATTTGTGGATCAACCCATGAAGATCTAGAATCATTGAGAGAAGGTGCTATGAGGAATGACACTCCATTGGTTTGTGGGTTGTGGAGGTCTGGTGTCCAAGAGGATAGTACTTTGGAGGGAGATATTTTGATGTGTGCCTAGTACCTAGAGTTGTTTTGAGTTTTTTTCCTTTATTTTTTTTGTTTTGTAATGTGATTCTTTGACACTATTATAAATGTTATGATATTTTTTTCCTTATTTTGTAATGAGTGTGGTGTGAGGTGTAATAAATTTATAATATGTAAAATTAGGACGACCTAATTCCTAAATGAGACACATTAACAATGATGTGATTAAATGCATGTGGATGAGTCAATGCCGCCCAGAGGGGATATTATCTTTACATGGAGAATGAGATTCCTTGTTTCATGTGTCCGGGATGGCATGCTTGCTTTTCGTGTGAGGTGTATTTTTTCCGTCATTTTGGTTGATGTGATGAGGCTTGATTTTTGGTTTTCAAAGGAGGTATTCTTGGATGTCGAGGCATCTACTCCATATTTTGAATAACACCGGGTGGTTTATCATTGAACATTGATATGTTTTGTTGATAGTGGTGCTTCCATGTATAGAGTGATATTTGAGGGGTAACATGAGGGTTGTTTGGTCATACTATTCCAATATTTTCATTACAGGATGGTTATTAATTTTCAAGGTCAAGAATATTTTGATATGTATTTAATGTAATGGCTCTAACCTATCATAACCATTACATTGTGGGAATATTTTGTTCGATGTGTTCTCAGATATCAAGGTGAATCATTTCAACACTTTAAATAATCTCTTTGTTTTATATCAATTTTTTATAGAAGTGGCTCACCATAGTGGTCACATACCGATAGTGACACACTATTGGAGGCTTTCTAGTGGTCTATCGATAGATTTGGATCACTGGTGGTGGCATGCTAGAAGTGGATCACATGTGGTCACTAGTCCAGTGGTGCGTCACCTAGCGGTGCCTCATATAGTGGTGTCTCATCTGGCAGTGTCTCTCATAGCAATGTATCACTAAAGGTGGAATGCGCTTTATCCTAGAAGTCTCTCATCTAGTGGTACCTTTTTTAAAGGTAGCTCATGAGAAGTGCCTTGCCTAATGGTATCTCACTAGTGGTGCCTCATTGGGTAGTGCCTTATCTAATGGTGCCTCATGTATAATGTTTCCATCTTCATCCAGTTTTCCATTTTGAAATATTTCCTTAACATAAAAAGCATCTTATGCCTTATTTAAAAGGATTCAGTGCCTATTTAAAGTCCTTAAATAATATATTTATTTTCCTAATAGTATGGGGCATTAAATTAATCAAAATTCATGGTCTTGACCTGATCAACCTTTAATGGATAAAAAATCATATCTAAACTTGCAGCTCTATTTCTATCTTCCCAAATTTGGGATACCCTCCCTCGTATTTCTTTATTCATGATTTCTATTGGTATGGTTCACCCCAAACCCTTCTTCCCGTAGTCATCATATTGTTAAGATGAAACTTTTGGTTCATGTTTCCCTATATTTTTTCCTTCTACTTGCGCGCCCCTATCTTGGTGCAACCAGGAAGTGCTGATCTCATTTTCTTCCATATAGGTGTTCCCTTCATCATTATTAATATTTTATCATGTGGCATGGGTATATAGATGTTTATATTTTTGAAGATATTTTAAATAAGATTAATAATGAAAATTGAACTAGTTTTTGATCAATATACAGGGGATGGTAAAGTGATTCATGTTCTTGTTGTTTGATTATTTTGTTGATATTTTATTTTATAGGGGATAACTGTCCACTAAAAATCATAGACATTGGAGGGTCCTTATTTGTGAACTGGATGGTTTATAGAGGTCCAATTTTTAGGTTTTTGTTGATCTCATATATATAAATATTGGATAACCATGTATATTAGGCTAAAAAATGGATTCTCTACGATCATACAGTTTATATAAAAACCCTTGAATTAACAAGTGGAAATTAATGAAATGATTCCTTGTTAACCCTTAAATATTTTTTTTTCATTGGTACATGGGATGATGTTGTTGTGGGAATGGATGTGTAGTGGGGCTGTGACTAGTGTGGTGTGACTATGAAGTAGGGATAAAAAAAGTTGTCCATTCCATAATATGTTACTTGTTGTGGTTATGAGTTGGGGGTTTGTTTTAGTTGGTGTGGTGGTTTGGTTAGGATGACTTTGATGAAGGTTTGTAGTGATTGGAATGGGTGTTTCACCGTCAGTAACATGATGAATGATTCACCCCAGATATAGATGTCATGGTTTAATGTGTCTTTAATGTGAAGTTTGTTAATTTACCCTGAGAGTGACTGTGTTTCTTGTTGTGGGTTGTGCTAAGAAATTTACCAGATATTGATGGAATGAATAAATAAATTTTTTAATAAATGATGTATTTGATTGGGTTTATTTTCCTAATAGACTGTAAGTGGTTAAAAAAATTGGTTGGGAATGTGAAATGAGTTATATGGCATATTGCGTGATGTTGTGCATTTAGAAGTAGCAGCAAAGGTGGTAGTGTTGTGAGTTGAATATTTTTTTGAGAACCCATAAGTTGGTCTTGGATGTTTTGTATCAAATATGTATATTCCTGTATTTCATTTGTGATTTCTATATGCACCCAACACAAGTTGAGAACTATGTGTCGAACACCCCCATCATCACAGGGGGATGGCTTCTTTCCCAACATCTGATGAGGAGTATAGATGGTTGAGTACCCACTATTTTCCACTCTATATTCCTGGAAACATAGGTATGGCACAAGAAGTGATGGAGGAAGTTATGTTATTTTCATAGATGGTGGTTGTGATGTCCCATGTGTGTTCGGGAGAGATGTGATGGAACACGTTTTTTTGGGTGAAGTATTTTGTTCTTTCCCATGTGTCTTCGGGATGAAAGGTTGATTTCTTTCCAAGGTGACTTCAGGATGAGATGTGAAACACTCTGGGGCCTAGGTGTGTGTGAGTGGGATGTGTTGCGAGTGCCAAGTATGTCTGGGAGTGATGTGTTGTGAGACCTAGGTGTGTGCAGGGAGGTTAGGATGTGGTTTTTGGTTTTGGTGTGTGTGGGTGGGAGGTGTTGTGGTATAAAGAAGGGATGGGAGCACCAGTGCATTCGACCTTGGGTGAAAGTGGCATACTAGTCAAAATGAGGTGGAGGTTACCCTATCATCAATGTAATTTTTATTATATTACTTTAATTGAGTTATTTGTTCGGCATTCCTTGGTTATGTTGGGATGGTTAGTATACCTTCTTAGGTGTTCTTTGGTTCAGATATTTTCTCAAGGGTCTATTTTTATTCCCCTTTAACATGTGGATGAGAGGCTTTGGTTTTCTGACTGATAAAACATGCATGATCACCATATATATATATAACTGATTTCAAGTTTATTGGAGGACTTCAAGAACCATTATGGGTTATACTTACTCATACTTCAGGATAATTATTTTTCACTACCTAGCTTTACTTTTGGGTATTTTCATTAGCGACTTTTATTGTACCAGTTTTATTTATACATGAATTGTGGGATGGTTTTTTTCTTTCTATTTTTTATTATTTCTTGGGGTTGTTGTAGATGATTCATTCTATCTCCTGATTTTATTTTTTATAAAGGTTAATTCAATTCATATTTTTATATCAGTACACCATTGGTGCTAGTCGCTTATCGGGGCCTACAAGATTTGGGACTTTAAGATAATTATATCCCTTTCTTAACACTAGTCTAGGAAGGGTATATTTAGAGGGTCGGGGTTGTGATAACACCTTTGGATCAAATGAATTTCCTTGCATCGAGTATTCATTGGGGCTCTGTGAATAGATTTTAGAGCTTGGTAACATAGTCACACGAAGAGATAGCTCTATCCAGGATAGAATTTTAGAATCTATTTAGAGAGTAGCTCTATCCATACAAATTTAGATGAGTACACATACCTAATCTTATGCATCTGCAACAAGGAATTATTACCATGGTAGAGTATTAAGAAAGGTAAACCGATCTCGCATGACACTCTTTGGATATGGTGTGGGACCAGTTTCTTAGGGCTCTGACCATTGAGTAGGGCTTGCACCGGGATGTAAGGGTGTTAGTGGTATCTCATAGCATTCCCACCTATGATGGAGTTCTTGAGAGAGCCTTGATGGTAGAATGTTTTCTAGTAGAGTAGAAATCAGTAGTGGGAGATAGAATTGGGAACCCAGTAGATGAGGCCTCAGTAGTAGGTATAATATGATAGTCACATAGATTCATGTAGGCCAGAATCTTTAGGTGGTGATCCCTGGAATCAGGGTTAGTAGTGTAGGGTTCTCACAGTCTCTGGAATCAAACAATGGATAGGAGACATTTCTCTTATGATGTTCAGGTACATATGGAATGTGATTTACAGACCCGTTGTACAGATGATTGGGATATAGTCAAGGGACTACCTAGATATAACTGATGTAGGAGCATAGAGATCCGCTAGGCGTAAAATGTAGTAGTGGGGCCTACATGGCAGTAGGAGGTGGTTAGATGTTTGAACTATTACCACTACCACCCCCAAGTGGCCCATACTAGGCTTAGTGAGCAGGATGACAAGGGCCCGAACATCATTAAGATATAGAGTAATTTAACACCGAGGCTCTAGGGAAGATTTGAGGTATAATTTGTTTCTTTTATACTTTAACTATTGGGTTGTTAGATATAGGTGCTATTCATTCCTTCCTTAAAACTTATTTGGTTTGAAGCTTAGAATTTTTAGTTGAGCTTTTTAATCAACTCTTGCTATTAGAGACTGTGACAGTTGGTGACTAAGTGACTTCACACTTATCTCTACAGTGCAACTTGATGCATAGAGGATAGAGATTTTATGAGACCTCTTGGTTTTTGAAATGAGGCATTATGATTTCCTCTTAAGTATGGAATGGCTATCTATAATTCATTCCCATATTGAATATTTTAGGAGAAGGGTACAGTGTATCCATAGTGATGGGACCAGGTTTTTGTTGTTGGTGGAATGGAATCCAAGGGATCATAGTAATCGCTCGTTCATTGGAGGTTGAAGCTGATTAATCACCAGTTTTATAGATTAACCCTTAGTGTAGTGGATATTATGAGTTCCTAGATTCTTTCAATGGTGGTGTAGTATGAGGATGTATTTCCTAGGAATGTTCCAGGTTTACCTCACCACTAAGAGGCAGATTTCTATATCGACTTACATCCTAAGATGAAATTGTTTTCTGAACCATAATATATAATGGATCTCATAGAGATTCGTTAGTTGAGGATGCAGTTGGAAGATTTGTAGGAGAAGGTCTTTGTAAGACCTAGTGTTTCCCCATGGGTTTCCCCAATATTGTTATCCAAGAAGGAAGATGTGAGATTGAGGTTATGTGTGAATTACTAGGGAATGAAAAAAGTGACTGTGAAGAATAGGTATCCACTGTTGAGGATAGATAACCTCTTTGATTAGTTGAAATTGGGGAAATGGTTATCAAAGATTGACCTAATATTAGACTATCACTAGTTGTGAGTATGGGATGAGGATATACCTTCAGATGGGCTTCATATGTTGTTATGGTCACTATGAGTATTAGGTCATGCCATTTGGAATGAAGAACACCCCATCAATGTCATTGGGACTCATGAACGGGATCATTAAACAATTCTTAGACCAGTTCATGGTAGTCTTCATCGATGACATACATGTTTATTAAACATCTTGGGAGGAGTACCTGAGACACTTGAGGATGGTTCTGGACACACTTTGAGAGAACCAATATTATAGGGATATCATGAAATGTCACTTTTGAAATTGAGAGGTCCATTTTATAGGACACTTCATCTTAGAGGATGGAGTTTTAGTGGATCTAGCAAAGATTGAGGAAGTGATTTCTTGGGAGCTACCCAAGAGTGTGACCTATGTATGGAGTTTCCATGGATTGGATGGGTAAAATTGGAGGTTTTTACCCAACTTATAAAAAGTGTAATGACACTTGAAATCCTTGACCAAGAAAGGGAAACCTTTCGTGTAGATGGAAAGGTGCCCTCAGTGCTTTTTGAAGATGGGTAAGAGGTTGATGAGCACTCTTTTTTGAGGTTACATGAAGAGGGTTTTGAGTACATAGTATTCTTCGATGCATCAAGTACCAAAAACGGTTGTGTTTTGATGAATATTCATGAATTTATTGGGAATGGTTCATTCTAGTTGATACTATATGATAAGAAATACATGATCCACAACCTTGAGTTAGCATATGTTGTTTTTTCATTAAAGATGTGGCGACACTACCTGATGGGGAGAGATTTATCATGTAATCTGACCACAAGTGTCTCAATTACATCTTTACTCACAATATATTAACATTAGAGATATGTGATGTAAAGAGTTACTCCAGGTATATGAATTTGATATTTTCTATACTCATGGGAATGGGAGTGTTGTAGAAGATGTGCTCAGTAGGACATCTAGATCACAACTGTTGAATGTGGTGTCAGAGTAGTTAACCTCATTATAGTTATCTAATGTGGATAGAGATGGACTATTTTACCTAGAGTCTATGGTCTTCACACCTCTGATCTTATAGTGATTTAGGGAGATAGATCTTGATGATACAAACTATGAGACCTTATGTGTTCAGATATCTACAGGGCAGGCTCCTGATGGATTTTCAAAAGGTGGGGAACATGTCGTTCTTTTCAAAGGATGCATGATGTTACCAGTGATTTTGAAGGAGGAGGTTTTGAGAGAGTTACATAAATATACTTTGGAGGTACATTTATATTTGGAAAATATGTACCAAGATATTTGAGGCCAGTTTTTGTCACCAGGGATGAAGAACATAGTTGTAGAGTTTATCTCTCAATGCCTTACTTGTTAGCAAGTGATGGATGATCCCAAATATCCAATGATTTTATCTCAAGAGGTTCCATATATTATGTGGGATGGGATATGTTTGGTTAATGGGATGGGATTACGATGTAAATCCATAGGATACAATTCCATCAGGGTGTCTATAGACCAACTCGCCAAGTCGGCCCAGTTCCTAGCTATCTGAGAACAAAATTCAATAGAGATCTTCATATTCCTCTACTTGTAGAAGATTGTTCAAATACATGTATTTACATATATGATTGTTTATTATTGGGATTCTCACTATTTTTCCCAGTTGTGGAAGGGATTATAAGAGGAATTTGGGACCTAGTTATGCTTGCGCAAAATATTTCACCCACAAACTGATGGCAAGACTAAACAGACAGTTCAGGTTCATAATGAAATTATATAATCTTTCAAGAAAGACTTTGGCTATAGTTGGGAGGATAAACTACCACTAGTAGAGTTTTCATACAACATCATATACTATTATATCATTATTTTGTCACTGTTCGAAGGTTTTATGTGAAAACCTGTACGTCACCACTTTGATGGATTAACCCAAGAGAGTTAGAAATCATGTGCCCAATGTTGCTTTTAGCCACAAAAAATAAGATAAATATCATCCAAGAGTGGATAAATATTGCACCAAGATATCAGAAGACTTATATTGATAATAGACAGATGCCATTGGAGTATGAGGAAGGATAAGATGTGTTCTTATTGCTTTCTCCTCGACATGGATTATAGAGATTTGGATGATGTGACAAGATATCTCTTAGAATAATCTTTCCATTATAGATACTATGTAGAGTTTTCATGGTAGCATAACACTTATCTATACCTCTGTAAATAGGTCGGGTACATGACATCTTCCATGTTTCATAGCTAAGGAGGTACCTGTATTAGCCATCACATGCTATCGACTGGGGTGAGATGAACATAGAGGATGGATTGAACTTTTCTATATACCCAGTAGTGATTGAGGATCGATAGGAGAGAATCCTTCATGGTTGATTGATTTCTTTAGTGCATGTTCATAATCAACATGAGATCCATTTGTTGATCACCTGTATTTGGGAGAGACAAATGCGAGATCAGTACCCACATATTTTTTAGTATCCCTCATTTTGGATTTTCAAGGATATAAAGCCCCAAGGTGGGTAGAATGTAACATCATAGATTTTTTCTATATTATTTTTAAAATTTATATGTTTTGTTTTCATGACTTGGAGATGAGACGATGTGCGATTATGAGGCCTGGTGGTCCCAAAATAAATGTTTGAAATATATTAAATATATTTAAATAGAACGCATGTAATGTTATCTTAAAAAGTGAAATATATTCTTAACATTTTTCTGTATTAGAAATTTGAGGGAACCATTGAGTTCGTAATGGAAGTTTTATCCTAGGTGATAATTAACATTAGTCATTATAGATCGTTTGTAGAATAGTTTTTGCAAATGTAAAATTAATATAAAAATTTAATAAAAAATATTTTGACACAAAGAACAATTTTTCTCATTAAATAAATTCTTATGGAAAATTAATTGGTTTTTTCACATAAACATGTGAATTTTATGAGTTCCATTGGAGTATAAGAGGATACCCTATAGAATAACAATGATGGTTTTGCAAATCAAATATCGACAATCTTTGGATTTGATGGATCTTCCCAAAAAATGTGACATAACAATATTTTTTAGTCTGAGATCAAATTTAATTGAGGAAGGATGTTTGTTTTGAGTGGATTCCTCCTATTTCATATTTTTTACGATTAATGTGGATAAATCGACTAATGGATTGATTCGTGAATTGTGAATTTCTTGGGATGGGTTTATTTTATGAAACTTTATGGATAATTGCTTATGGTTGTAAATCCCATTTTTTTTATTTTATGGAAACGAATTGAGGCAAATAGAAACCTTCATCCAGGTTCATTTCTCTCTTTTTTTGTTGTTATTTTCTCCCCCAGTTCTGTGATTCACCATGAGAGTTCTTCGTTTGGCCTGAGGTTCAACTATTACTGATCAATCACTCATTGTTCACCTGTTTCATGGGGTAATGATATGTTGTCTTATATTTGGTATCCTAATGGAAAGATGGATTCAATAGAATAGGGAAATAATTATTTAGATGATATATGATTCCTGATCTCACGTTCATTAGTGAATAATGAATAATAGTGACAATGTCATTTTGTAAGTTGATCAAAGTTCCAAATATTATATATTCATTGATGTAATTACTAAAATAAGACTAATATGGAGTTTTTATGCATGGAGTTTAATATATCATATGTAAACTATTCAGATGTGGAATGTAGGGAAAAAATATGGGATTCTCAAAAATCCTATAGAATCGGACGTGTAATTCAGGATTATATGGAGTGTAGGGCCCCTTCGACGGAGGTTAGGATTTGAGAATGAATATAAAGACCACAAAGTGTGTGACCAATATCACACGACATGTGCCCCCAGTTTACTTAGTGTGTACTATGGAGAGTACACTAACATGGGTTAGAGTACATGGGAACAAACACGCCATGTAATCCCACATAGAAACAGATAGGAAACACTGGAATGATACCTTGTTTATCAAAACCCCATTTATCTCCTTCAAAATGTTGTTTATATAGAGAGTACATGTCATGTGGGGATCTTCCATATGGGAACATCCTGGGACAACTGGACACATTATGCACCCATTGGGACACGCCGTGTACTCCTTCAAGAGTACTTAAGGATCTTCATTTTCTTAGTTTGGACCAGTATTGGTTGAGTGTGTTCCCTTGGTCACTTTCCCCAAGGTTAGTGTGTGTAATTACATCCACATCACTGGATAGTGATCCCCTCTAGAGGCTGAGTCTTAGATAGAGTTGTGGTGTCCCTCCATGAGACAGAATTGTGATCCTCTATCATCACTAGTTGGAGTTTTTATAATCAATGTGACCTCACTAAATAGGGTTTTGATCCTCCATCTAGAAGGCCACATTTTTAGGGTTAGTGGAATCATTAAAATATGATCCTCTATGTAGCAGGTTGATCCAAATTGGATTCATGTTGTACCCAAGTGGTTCTGGGCATGACCCCCTATCTGCGTATCCGAGTCTTTGTAGGTTAGTACATTCTATTTTTGAGGGGCCTAAAGATCTAGACCTATTATTTGAGTGTCTTCAATTATAGCATGGATTATGGAGTGAGTTCTCCTAGAATGAGCGTTTCTATGAGAAAAATATTGTGGCTGAAAATTGGTTATGAATTCCTGATAGTGTGGTGTGTTTTATGAGTATACATAGGTTGTTTCTATTATAAATTGATTATTAAATATTTTATTTATATGAATATACTTGTAACTTCATGTTTAGTATTTTAGGGTTGTCCAAATTATTACTTTTATACTCACCCCTGTCTATGATTTTCTCACACATGTTATGCCTTATGTTGATGACAACCCTTTTGATGGAGTTCTAGGAGAAAAATAGGAGAGTGGAGCATATCCAGAGCTTAAAAAACCAAAGTCTTTACTGGGAGCATTCATTTGAATTATTCCTCTCCCTTGGAGCATGTTGGACTACTTAATGTTTTGGGTTGGGCTTGTCTTTGGCCCATTTTCTGTTTCTATCACTTTGTTAACATACTCTTTTATGCGATCTTAGTTGTATTCATTCATTCTTTTAGTTGTTTTACATTTCATAATTGTGTGGTATTGGATAAGTTTGAGTTTTTGTGTAAAGATACATTACGTTAACACCTCCAATTTGTGGGATATGCCTACTCATCACCAGTCACCAACCCCCGACCTGTCAGAGGTGGGCTTGGGGTAGCTGTGACACAGGACCCTATGAGATGGGCCATGATAGTTTAACTAATGAAATTATAGGCTGGTCTACTGATGAAAAATTGTAAAAGGTTTTATGTTTAAATTAATTTTATATTTTTAATTACGATAATACCCCTTTGATGTTAAATATACACCACTCATGTTAACCATTTTGGTTTTAGTAAGGAATGTAACTAGAAGGGATTGAGTTAACCATGGGGTTATAGTCATTGAGATGATTAACACAATGGTGAAACAATTAGAATGAGTGTTGGACTAACAAATCAGGTGATTAATCCCAAATAACTATCACAAAACATGATTAATAATGTAACCATAGTTGAAAACCACAGTGTTCCAAATAATTGAAGTACATAGCCTCATGAAAATTCATGTAATAAAATGACTAAAAAATAAACACTATATTTAATTTATGTAAAACATTTGGTAAGAAGATAAAATAAAAATAACTCAAGGGGACTATAAAATTATTTATATAAGAGGAATTCATTGAGCATCGAACTGCCATTGGAATATAAACAGGTTAGTTAGCACAATGGGAGTGAAATGAATGCATCCAATATCACTAGTAAAGGTATAATTCATTATGTGGGAAAACGTTGGTAAATATATATTTCAATACCCTTTTTTAAAGACCAACAAGGATGATAGGAATCAATAACTTCCATGGCCTCGAGAATAAGATAAATCATATAAAATCACAACTATGGAAGTTAGTTCTGAAAATTATGTGGAGTTAGCAACAATGATCATCCACTCAAGAACTTTGAGTAATATATTTTTAAATTGTTCAACATACTAAACTATATATAGAATTTTTTATAAGAACATTAATTATCCACCTCCATGTACACATTTTTAATAATTAATAAAAACTTCAAGAGGTATGATTATTGTATCCCTTATGTATTTTTATGGTAATGTTTATTATAAAAATATTATTATTATTTCTTGATAAATCAAATTTGATTTCCTAAATGGGTTGGTTATATCCAATTGGTGGAAAGAAATTAATCAGAATAAGGAGATAAAATTATATATCAATCTATGATATTAAATGAAAGGATGATTATTAACACCCTTTATTAGAAAATCACAAAACATGAGTCTTCATACAAACTAAATATAGAATATTCATTAAAGTGATTGTAGAATATAAAATATTAGGGACAATCATATTTTAATGAAAACAATTTTTTTCTTAGTTTATAAGGTTGATATCATTTAATAAATTAAATCTCATGTCACTTTATTGATATCCATATCCAACTTCATTAGTAAGTTATAATTAAAATTGTGAAGAGAAAATTTAATTTGGGGGATAAACTTAATGCTCTAGGTTTTAATATCCATGTTTATTATTATTATTTATGTTTATAATTTTAAAAATATTTTCCCAATTATTCAAAAGGATTAAAATTTTATTATAAGATGATCCCTAAAAGATATAAACAAATTTAAATAAACTTTAATCCTTCATAAGTTGTTCATTACAATGAAATCACATAAAACTACGTAAATCACATCATGAATTATTACTCAAAATGTATGAATTGAATCCACTAAAAGATAAAAAATGAATAGTGGAAAATAGATAAAATAGAAAAAAAACATCACAAATAAGAAGTATCCTAGATAATATTGAACTTTGAGGATCACTAATAGCTAAAAAACATACAATGAAGAAGAGTTCTGTGAAAGGAGAAATCAATATGAAAAATATTAAATAAAAATCGTTCCATACGATGTGGGAGTGGAATGAACCAATGATATATTAAGACTATATATAATAATGTAATACAATTGTTGAAATTTTGATCATTGTAAATATGGTCGTTGGACATATATCATATATGTATACTAAATTCAGGTATTATTAAGTGGTAAATTTAAAATAATATAACTCATCATGAAATAAAAATATAATATTAAAATATAATATAAATATATATATTTTCATGTTACGTATAGTTATTATTATTATTATTAAAATAATTTTTTATGTATATTTAAAATTCAAATAAATATCTCAATATCAATGGAGTGCTATAAAGTGAATTTTAGAATATAAATAAATAATTAATGGTATTTGTTAACACATATTTAGTATACAATTAATATTTATTTTCAAAGAACTATTTTATTATGTTTTGTATATTTTTCCTAATAAAATAAATTTAAACCTTAAAATATTTTAATATTGTATGTAATATATTAACATCACTTAAGTTAGAAATCAATATGAAATAATATTAGGTGCACATATTATGTAAAAATGATATTTTCCAATAAAAGAGGTTATATCTATATATATATATTTTAAAAAACTAATTATTTAAATTTCATAAATTTAATTTTATAAAATAAAAAAACATTTTTGAAACCATTATATTAATATTTTCATAAGAATAATTTTTTATATTTTTATTAAATAATAAATTTTTAGGTGAATAAAAATATTTCGCCTTTTACTTAAAACTATCCCATTTTTTAAAAAAATAATGAATTAAATGTTTAATAACCCATTTTGATATAAAAAATATATACTTATTAAGTAATATAAATAATGTAAAAAATACAATGCTGAATTTACAAAACAAATATTGAACATTTCTAAAACTCAGGGAATATTTCACAATAAGAACTGTTTTTATACGTTTTTTAAAAAAATTAAACATTATCACTTTTAAAAATTAAATATAACAAAATTAATTTCAAATTTTACTTAAAAATATAAATAGTAGATAATAATTTATTTTTTAGTCATAAATATTATATTAGTAATATTATTGTTAATTACCACAATAAGGGTAAACAATTTATTTTTCAAGAAATTTCTTATTAATATCATATAATATTTTATTTAATAAAATAGAGCTAATTTAAATTATTAATATAACATTATATATATATATTTATATTAATATTCATTAAATTGATAACCAATACTAAATAATATTAGAGAACACATAGTAGTTAAAATCCATTTTTCATCAAAAATAATTTTTTTTCTGTATATTTTAATTGAAAAGTTGATTTTCTCATATTGAAAATTTTAATTAGAATAAATATAAATTTTTCTTATCCAAGAAAATTTGGAAATAGGGGTTTCAATAAATATTTAAATAAAATATAAATCACCTAATAAAAAACTACTTATAAATGAAAAAATAAAAATGTAAAACTGTAAAAACCTATAGTAAAAGACTTTACACATGTTTAAAACATGTATGGAACATATAAACGAATTATTTATCAACACAATATCACCAAAAATATATTTTTATGAATTTTTGGATGTGTTAACCTTGGAATAGGGTATTGATATCATGTTAGTGTAAAAGGTATTCCCAAAATTTAACTTTTCTTCACTTATAAAAGGGGATCAGTTCCAACCATACATGGTTGCACTTACCATTTGAATTTCCATAGAAACTATTACCAAAATAACTTTCTTAGAATTAATTTTATCATCGTTAATACTCTATTCTCATGAATTTATCTTAATACCTTTACTTATAAAGAAATCTCTAAGATAAGATTGTGTTTCCAACATATGTATTAACTCTTCATAAGTTTATCTCCATAATCATTATCTTACATATATCTTATATCAATAAAAATATAATGAAATAAATAATTTTATTATACTAATATGTTATTATATTAATGTAATAAAATTAATTATTCTTCTATATCCACAAAAATAATAAAAGTGTTGTTAGCGCGTTGTGCATACTACGACCTCTACAAAGATGCATTTCCAATTTTTGTATCCACCCTTCACGGTTGATAAAAATAATACAATGGATGAATAAATACGATATCAATAATATATATATTATTATAAAATATAAAATTATTATTTAACTTATTTCCCTATCACTCAATGATAAATGGAAACAACAATCGTGTTTATTTGTGAACTATCGATTCCTTGATCAATGAGTTTCATTTGACATCACCACCCATCATGGAAGAAATAAAAATATATAACATATAAGAATTATTTCAATAAAATTATAAATATTACAGATATTATGAATCTATTTTATAATGATTTTGACGAAGGTAAACATACATATGTAGTTATGGAAAAAATGACTAGACAACCTCTATTAATAGAAGCATGCAATAAAACTATATAATAAATAAATAGTACAAGTTAATAAATGGTAAATATTAAAGTAAATAAATAAAAAATAGTTCATAAAAAATTATACTATAAACATAATTTTTTATATAGTATGGTATATGTGTGCATAAAATGAATTTGTGACAAGTTAGGGTTTTCACATCAATTTATTTTCATTGAGAAAAATTTTAATGTTATTCACCAAATTCATTATTTTTGTTATGTATATACTTAAAAATAATATATTTTAGAATAATTCATGATTTAATTCACAGTATTATAGAACAATACAATTTTCAATATTCTAATTAACTTTGATGAAAAATTATTAATTTCATAAGGGTTTCATATCATTTTCCCTTCATCGTGGAATGTTTTAATATTATACACCAATATTAATTTTTATAGTTTTATACTTCACCAATTACCTATAATATTATAAACTTTTCTTGAACATGGATATTAAACATTCATTCATGATCTTATTTTTTGTTGGTTATGATTGAGGTCCGCCTGAAATATAATGGTATTTTATTACTCAATCTGATTTATTAAGTTATAATGTTTCTCCTTCATTTTATTCTTTCATTTCATATATAATAAAATATTTATATTTTTAGAGATATAATTTATTAAAATATTATTTACCAGTGATTTATATTCCTTATTGATAATTCAACATTGTTAAAAATAATCCCCATCTATTTAAATAATAGTTTCTCCTCATTATCCATCATTTCCCTTACCACTAACGTTCTCCTTTTTAATTGGAAACCTCATTAAATTATGTCTCATATGAACATTATATTTTCCTACCACTCTTTTCAAAATAATTTATTATTATTATTTTTCATGATGTTTTATTTTTTCCAATGGTATTTTAAAATGCCGTAATGAATATTCCAGACCTCCTTCGTAACCTTCCATCTACACATTCTATTTCTTTTTCTCTTATTTAGGAAATATTATTCTCAATTAAAAATAATTATATTCTATATATCTCCCTTAAATATATAAATATTTAAATATAAATTTAATTTATAGGGCTACACATGTATTATTTCTCTTTAAAATTCCCACTTTCAATTAAACTTGGTTTTAGGAAACTTTTCTATTCCTTGTCTCATATTGAGAATCACGCCATGAAATGCATTAAAACCATGAATTATTTCTAAAAAACTAAATATTTTATATATATCCATCTCATTTAAATTATGTTTCTTTGGAAAATGTTGATACAATGACCCATAATTTTCATACAAAGATATTATATCATATCAGATGAATATTAATTATATAACATAACAATACACGATTGAATCATATAGTTTTTGTATCTTTATAAAATTGGATATTTTACTTACAGGTATATAAGTGAACTAAATAATATCCCACTAATTTATTCCTATCTAAAACCCTTATTAGTCATATCATACATAATACCATTCTTTATAACCTGAGGAAAGGATACACGAGAAAGGGTGATTTAGGATGCTCGGTAAGTGTAAATAAAGGATATATCAATGATCACATAATCATAAAATTATCAAAAGAGAATAATAAAATTAGAATTAAATTTTAAAAAAACATCATGCATATCATAAATCCTAATCTTTAGCCATTTCAAAAATATTGGCAGCTCATAAGACATGAATCAAAAAGGGGTCAAAGAACATGATCCAGGGGGGAATAACATTGTTATAAGATTTATATTTGGTGAATATAATGAATCATATAAAATCATTTCCTTATTATTTGAGTATTACTAGGAATACTATTATAGTGGAATGGGTTCAATCCCCAAACCATCACTGTATTCACAGTTTAGTCCCATGATTATGATAGTGAATTGAGTCCCTTACTTAATAAGGTTTTCTCCCCATTAAAAGACTACTTATCTCATGAGATTTACATCTTTAAATAAATAATTGATGTGATGTATAATTATGATACCATCCTTCATATAATGAAAACCATGAATTTGTGTTCCATAACACCATAAAACATTAATCACATCATCATAACATAACCCACTGAATGAAAATGGGTTTCATAAAAACATTTTTATCATAAACATAAACCATACAGAGAAATAACGAGGATTATATCATTTTATAATATCCCTAGTAATGATTAAATTTTTTTAAAGTATTGAATCATAAATATAATATCATTTCAAATGGAAACTTGGAATATTTCTTGAGGAAAATACCCTTTTATACTTTTAAATTAATTATTTAAAATCTATAAATTACCCAAATATTTATGAAAAAAATTATTTGAAAATGAACCTTTAATATTATAAAGTTATTTTCAAATAATTGAGAAATCATGACCATATAAAATTTCATTCATGTCATAAACATTAAAACAAATGTTCCTTTCACATTTTTAGTGAAATTTCAAAAGTACCTTGTTCATAAAATGAAAAGAAGATTCATTTTAAATATTTTTCTTAAATTAAAATATCTGTAAAATGAATAAAAAAAAGTAATTATAGTATAGTAAAAATATTCTTCAAAAAATATTTATTAAACATAATCATGAAAGAGAACGATGTTTCACCCAAACAGGGGAAATACAATTGATTTTCCTTAAACAAAATCTTCCAGTTTCATGAGTTATTGAAGTTATGTGAATGAAAGGAAAGAATTAATTCTATAGAAATGACCATATTAGAATTAAATTCATGAGATTATTGATACAAATATTATGAATTTTTTTTCATCAGAAACATAATCCTAAAAAATCACGATAAATAATGAGATTGTAACATAAAACCCTTAACCCAAGTCTATAGACATTCATATGTGTTTAAACCAATTGTATAATAAAAATCGATTTATTATACATTTATTCCATTACTATGATCATATATATCATACTGTATATAATTAATTATAACCTCTTTTTTCTAAAGGTTGGGGCCGAAGCCTCATTTATTGTTAAAGCAAAGAAAATACCTCTTTTAACTAGGTAGAGGGAGACCCATTATATAGACCGAAGGCCCAGTGGGCATTTAGCCCATTACATGGCCTGTAGGCCCATTTTTTTTGGCCCGAAGCCCATTATGTGAATAGTACTACTACAGTAACTGCACTGCTATAGTCCTTCATAGTACCCGCCGCCACTACAGTACTCTGTCGTCGCTACAGTGCCCGCCGTTGCTACAGTACACCGCTGCTACAGTATTCTCCAGTACTGCTACAGTACCTGCGCCCAATGGATTTTGAACCCCCATTTTTCATGTAGATTTAAGGGGCGCTTACCATTTAGCATCCATTTATTAATAATTATTCCTTAAAATCATTGTTCTAGGTGATAAATACTTCGTTGTTCATGTAAGTTCTAGTTCAACATTTTTTTTCCACTTTTTATTGATCATGGTAACATCATATTTACAATGTTAACAATGGTTGAATTATAATATTTATGAATTATATAAATATTATAGATTCAACCACAAAATCTGTAGATATAAAAATGAACTACAACATTCTTGGAGACAGTAGGTTGTACATATATGTGATTGTTATTTTTATTTTTTGACTGATGGAACACAAGAAAGGTAAATAATAATTCATAGTTAATTTTTTTATTATATCATATAAATCATATATATTCATTTAATCCATATGTATTATAATCTTTGATAAACTGAAATGGAAAACAAATCACAATTTTCTATGGAGGTAGTGGACCACCTGTACGAATTGGGCATGTTATCATTATCTAATGGATTGAATTTTAAGAATATATATATATGGTATTATAATAAATATATTATAATTATTTCATAAATATCATATATATACATTAAATAAATCACTATATATATCTTTTAGATGTGGTTATGGAAAACAAATTATATCGATTCGTGAGGTGATATTCCACCACACACACAGTCGATGGTTTTATTTCCCAATTGTTTGAATGGGACAAAGACATACATCAAACATTAAAATATTAACATCTAAATATATGTAATATAGTGCTGTTATTAATTTATAGTGGTTGCATAATATTTTTAGGAGGTATAAGAATAATTAAAATGAAAATTCATGGTTGTGGGTTTTACCTCTTGTTTGGAAAACATATTTAGATGTACACCTAAATCCTTCCTAGGATGGTTTTATGATCAATATAAGGACTCTAGGTTTTGGGAACGTATATTGGTAAGTAATTTTAGTACTTATTTGCAAGTAAATTTCTTTTTATGTGAGGATATGAGAGGATATGGGGTCTCCTTTTATATGTTGGAGAGAAGACACACTTGAAATATTTTAAAAGAATAAAATATAGTAATTTATTATACAAACCATATGGAACCAAAATGAACCATTACCTATTATTAAATAATATAGGGTCTAAATTAGGCCATCCAATATATTTAATAAAACCGTTTAGGTCATTTGAAAACTTATATCTTTATCCTAACCCTAAGTAAACCTATTTTAACCTTAACCATGATAATTTTTTTTATTGTTTAAATATTCCCTATGAAAAAAATTAATATTAAATTATTACCACAAATTAATTATCTTGATTCTGATAATGGTTTTTATTTTTATTAAATTAAATTAATATAAGTGACATTCATTAATTTTAAATTAAGGATACAATCCCGATGAAAATCATTTTTCCAAAGGAAATGTTTTCTTAAGTATAAATGGTTTTTATATTAAATTTAAAAATAAAATTGACTATAATAATATAAATTTTATTAATAATGATATAATTGAACTACTTTTACATTTAATATAATTTTAAAAATTGAATTTGGGAAATGATTTAAATGAAAAGTCAATTTTAAATAAAATTAATATTTTTTTACTAATCATTAAAAAGTTAATCTATTAAATAAATTATAAAAACATATCTGTAAGATAAATTATACTTGTTGATTTAAAAAAAATTTCATTTTTTCAGAAATATTTTCTAAATATGTAATAATTATATATATAACATTCTTAAAAAATTTAATAAAAATTCTTTTAAGGAAGATGTTTTTTAAAGCCTATAAAGTCTATAATGAAAATATATTCTTTTTATCTAAACCCGTTATATATATTTTCAAATATTTTTTATTCCTCTCTAGACCAAAAAATAATAATTTATATGTTATAATTTTATTATATTTTTTTCATTTAGACTTATATTTTCCAATATTACAATCCATCTAAAAAGAAATAAATTTATTGGAAAATAAATATATCATAAAATCATAGGGTTTTACATTATACCCCCTTAAAATGAATTTATCCCTCAAAATTATATCACTATGATACAAAAAATGGTTATATTTATATTTCATTACATCCTTGGGTTTACAAATTTCTTATTCAAATTTTTGATTCCTCCAGATAACTTTAACCATGTGAGAAGTCTTGTTCCAAAGAACTATTTCAGTATAGTCCAAGATTTATATTGGGTTTATTCTTAGGAATTATCATGCTCGAATGGTAGGATCTCTATCTTCAATAAATGTGAAGGATTATGTATTCACATGCCTAGAAGAGATAAATTAAACACATCATGAATTTGAGAGAGGTTCAGTGGAGGCACCAAGTGACAAGCTACTATCCCTACTTGATCAAGACTGTCAAAGGGGAAAATATAAATAGGGAACCTGTTTCAATTATATTTATATATAATAGTATTATTCTATGAATAAATTCAAAAAAAAATTCACCATCTCCAAACTATAGATTTCACTGATAATTATCATTATAACATTTATGTTGGATCTAAGATACCTTTATGTGTTGTTAAATATATAAAAATTTCTATTCCATTTCCTTAGCTTGATCATGTCCCAATAAATTTATTTCCCAAAATTGATCCTTGATTATTGGAGTTATAAACTTCTTATATAGAGGACATTATAACGATCCATATGAATACTCTGGTGAAATATAATTTTATAGGAGAATTAAACAAGATGAAGGTATTGACCCCAACAAACTTTAAATTCCATAGAACATGACCTCATCATATCCTAATGGTTTTGGAATGGTCCTCTCAGACTGTACATCTATCTATCTAAGGATGTTAGGAAGTTCTAAAACTCTACTCTATATCAAGATCTTATTAAAGACTTATCCAAAAAATCTAGGTAAACCAGAGATCCTGATCAAATTCAATAGATTTTTGTACTACATGAAACCTTAACACTTTGTTAATGTATACAATAGAATGATTATCCTGAGATAATTATTCTATCATATAAATGATGTGTTATTACTTTATAACAAAACTGACTAGAACGAAAATTACATTATACCCCTTAGATTTTTTGGAGAGTCCAAAATAATCAATTATTATGTTTTCCCATGATCATTTTCCTATGGTTACTTGTTGTGACATACCCTTTTACTTATATCTCTCAAATTTTACTTTCTAACATAAAAACTATGTAATATCTATCTTCATGTTTTACCACCATAAATACTCTTTCAAATTTCCATAAATATTTGTACATCATGGATGAGTATAGAATGAAGAATTATGATCCTCATCTAACATTTTTTTTCATAAATATGGATTGGATGGGAAAAATACATTATTCTTGAACCCTATCATTCCAACCCGGTCAAGTATGAATTTAGGATCATTTCTGACCTTCTTCTGCATTTCCATATATTCCAACTACACCTCTTTAATATTTATTTGTATAGATAGTTGAAAAATAGTTTGATTAAGATATTATTTTTTATCCTTCCTTAAATATTTCCAAATCCATCCATTTAAAATACAAAAATATTGGATATATTTTTATCCTCATCATAGATAAGCTAGAACGATCCTTTCAAATAAAAGTTTCTACAACCTTGATCATTTTCCCAAGGTGGTGATGTATTGATCAGTCATAATCTTAAAACTCCCATAATCCTCTCAAATTAATATATATATATATATATATCTTTTTAAGTGAATATTTAATTTAAACTTATATTATCATTATACACGTCACATATTCTTTGTAAAGACAAAACCTCTATATCTTGAATGAAAAAATTACCACAACTATCTCCAAATCAAGAGTTCGAAAATTTTTCTCATGAACCATACATTTTACAAAGACATAAGCTACAACCATATTATTATTTATGAGAATTCATTATAGTACCTTCTTCGATGAATCAATATAGATTAAAAACCCCTATCCACAAAATGTTAATGTAATAACATGTGCATTGACTAACCTTCACATTAGTTCCATGAAATTTTATTAACATTCATCCATGCAAAGGAACATGGATCCCTTCAATGTAAACATGGTGAGTGGAATATAAATTCATGATAAATTCTGAAAAAAGTTCTGAAAATATCCATCCAAATAGATAAAACTATAGATCACATCCGCAATGGTTGGACTGGGCCAATGTCCAATAACTTCCACCTTTGATGGATCTAGTAATATACCATCTCTGGAGATTATATGACCCAAAAATGATTTTTTTATCCAAAATTCATAGTATGTAAATTTTTTATACAAATTATCCTTCCTTATAGTATTAAGTATAATATGTAAGTGATATTTATGATCTTCCTTGATCTATGAATATATAGTAATATTGTCTATAAAAACTACAAAAAACTAATCAAGGAAAACTCAAAAGACTCTATTCATTAAATCTATAAAGATAATAATGGAATTAGAAAGACCAAATGTAATCAATATATATTCATTATGTGTATCTATTTTTTTGAATGTTTTCTTGAGAATATCCTCCAAACAAACCCTCAATTGATGATATTTATATTGAAGGTCAATCTTGGAAAACTATTAGGCTATATGAAATTGTTCAAAAAAGACATCAATACAAGGTAGATGTTACTTGTTTAGGATTATGATCATGCTTAGTTCTTGATAATATATAAATAGTCATATCAATCCATATATATTATTAAAAAATATAGGTATAACCCTTGGTGATATAATTGGTCAAATAAATACCTTATCAAAGATTATCTTGCAGTTTCTTATTCAATTATTATAATTAGTAGATCATTCTGTGGATCTTTCTATCTATTCACATCATTATCTTACTTATTCCCATCACTTCGGCATTCGATTACTAGATGTCCTTACTTTCCACAATTAGAATAATTACTAGTATCGTTATGATAATTTCTTCAATGATTACTTCCACACTTTGATCATAAATAAAAGATCATATTCTTCTCTTTATAGTTTTAATAATTTCCTTAGAATTAAAACATTATTTTCCTGTCAAAACCATTAGATTTATGGGTAAATCTAATATATATTTCAACATTTATAACCGATCAAATAATT
Source organism: Viscum album (assembly GCA_963277665.1). Classification (NCBI taxonomy): domain Eukaryota; kingdom Viridiplantae; phylum Streptophyta; class Magnoliopsida; order Santalales; family Viscaceae; genus Viscum; species Viscum album. Next base: position 1,661,040,240 of record OY728143.1, on the reverse strand, counting down.
TCTTAATATATACTAAATTCCATTATGTAGAAAAACTTTTAGAGACTAGGTTTTAAGCAAGCAAAGAATCAATTAACCTTATATCTAGGTTGGAAGATAATACTAGACTCATACCTCAAAAGTCTTACAAACTTTCCTCATTGGTACCTATAGATACATCATCATTTAACTTTATATCATGGAATTACTTCTCCATTTTCATGTAAATAAAACATGGAAATTTATTATTGAAAAATAAGTTATTAAACTCATGCCACTCTTTGGATTGAATTTATTTATGTTTCCTAATTATCTAGAAAATATTCTACAATTGATATGAATCTCCATTAAATGATAGGAAATAAAATGAATTTTTCTTGGTTAAACACTTGACAAAGAATAATATATTTTCAATGGAACTAATCCAGTCATAAATAACTTGTGGATAATTGAATATACTAAAAGATGACGGGGATTTCCTCTTAAAGGATTGAATAGATTTTTGTTCCCCCCTTTTCTCATTTGGATGTTTAGTATGATACATTTCTTGCAAATTTTTTATAATAATTAAAATGATATTTTGTATTTTAACAATTTTAATAATTGGTTTTTGAAGTGGAAGATCATTTTATTTTCCATAACATTAAGTAATAACTTGGTTCCTTTTAGTTCAATCCATTTATTAAAACAACAAATAATAGTGTTATCAATAATAATCATCATAGAAAACCATATAATCATGAAAATTCAGTTATAGGATATTAAAATCATTAAAACATCTTCTCAATCAATGAAACCTTACATTTTACTAAGGAAATTAATGATTAAAATAATATTGAATAATTTGTGATGGTTTATAATGAAAATTTAAATCAACATAAGAATACCCACCTGAGAATGAAAAACTAAAGGTGTAGTAAGGACACACTCACCATAAACCAAAATAATGGCTCTCAGTCATCTCTTTTAAAAGTTATCACCCTTGAATGAATCTGTTCAAAAACCAAGTCCACTTGTAGTATCCATGTAGGGATATTTCACAAGGAAAATCAAACTCTTTTCATTACCATAACTTAGTATTCTTTCTTATACATAGGATTATATTAAGAATTATCACTAAATTTTCTCATCCAAGTTTCCAAATGTAACTAAAAAATTATCGAATACTAACTATAGTGAATCATAATTTTCATATAGATATATAACATCAAATTAGATGAATAATAATTACATAACATAAAAATCAATGCTCAAATCATATTGGTCTAATATAATTGGAAACAATGATACATAATTAACTGGTTCATAAGTGAACTAAAACATCTCCAACTAAGTTCTTCATAACTATAACCATCCTTAGACATATCATTCCTAATAACTCTATTCGTAACCAAGAGAATGAAAACATAAGAAAGGGTGAGATCATACACTTAGAAATAGTAGACAATGGAGATCACAATGATCACTTAAACATAAGAAAAGATAATGTGTATTATAACATTACCATAAAATTTGAAAATCATACCCAAGAATTCAATGATAATAATCATGAGTAAAAGAATAAATCTTGGAAGTTAATATGACATGAATCATAAAGGAATCAAAGAACATGATCCATGAGAACTTACCATTAGTATAAGACATAATTGTTTGGAATAAAAATAAGAATAGAAAATAATTTCCTTAGTAGTCATGTATTTTTACCAAGATTATCCTAGAGGATTGAGGTCACTCCGCATCCCATCATAGTAGTCAAGGTTCACTCCCAAAACTATCATAGTGTAAATATCCCCTTACTGAACTAGGTGCACTCCGCATTAAAATATTATTTTCATAATGATAAATCTATATTTATCGAATTCATTAAAGGGAAATATAATTATGGTCTTTCCAATCATATAATTAAAACCATAAATATATGCACCATGAGATTATAAACTATTTATCATATCATCATAAAATACCCTATGAAAGGAAAAAGGGTATCATAAAAATATTTACTTCATAATCATAAACCATGTAGAGAAAAAATGTTATGGTTGGATAATATTCCCATAAATATTATAAAACATTAAAGGATTCCATCTTATATTTTAAATTGTTGTAAAAGATCACTAGTAATATTTCTTGAGGAAAATTCCTTTTTTTACATTTAGATAAATTATATAAAATCTAATAATATCCAAAATATTAAAGAAACAATTTCTATGAAAATAAACTTGTAAAATTGTAAAGGAGTCTTCAAAACATTGATCATTCATGATGGTAGAAAACTCCATTCAAGTTGTATGTGTTAAAACAAAAGATCCTTTTATATTTTATGTGAAATATCAAAGGTAAATTATTAAAATAATGATAAGAAGATCCCATTTATAAAATTCATAAAAATTTAATCATTGAAAAAAAAGGGAATTAAAAAAATAATTTCATAATAGTAAAAACATTATCGATTTATTTTAAAAAACATGGACGTGGATGATAATGGTTTTTCTAGGGAATAGAGATATAAAGTAGATTTTCATTAAAAATATCATACTCATCCCTTGCGTACTTAATAAGAGAAAAATTAATGGAAATAATTTATTCTCTATAAATAAACAATTTATAAGAAAATAAATCATATTTTTGATAAGTATATTATGGATTTACATTATCTTAAACATAATCATAAACAATACTGATAAACTATGTGATTATAACAAAAACCATTTCCTCAGGTCTCACTTCATTCATACCTGTTTGGTCCTCTTGTATATTATATATAATTTATTATAAATATATTTTATAAAAATAATTATTCATATCATATCAAATATTACTACTTATAACTTTTGATCACATGTTTATTATAAATTCTTTATTAAAATCACTTTTCCATGTGATAACTGCATTGTTTTTTATGTTTATTTTGGTTCGGTTTGCTCCAAATACATTGATCATAGTTAAATAATCTTCATAGTTATAATAATGATATAAATTTAATATATATTAAGAATATAAAAATTTATATTCATCCATAAAATTTATAGATAGAAAAATGAATTACACCATTCATGGAGATGGTAGGCCTTACAAACGGATAAATGTTTTTTTTTCATTTTTTGACCGATGAAATTAAATAAAGGTGAATAATAATTATCCTTTAAATAAATATTTTTATATAATATACATAATACTTATTCATAAAATTTATCCTCATTACCATCCATTTAAAAAGGATATGGAAAAAAATCACATCATTATGTGGAGGTGGCGGTCCACATATACACACGAGCGACATTTTTGTTTTGTAAATTATTGTAAAGTAAAAAAGGAAAATGTGGTATTATATATAAATAATTATAATTATTTATTGAATAATATATATATATATAAACACATTGAATTGATAATTATATCTATCAGTGATAGGTGGTGATGGAAAATGAATTACATCGGTTTGTGAGGTGGCAGTCTACCGTAGACATGATCGACAGTTTCTTTACCCATTTTATAGAAGAAGAGATTGATAGATATTATAAAATTATCATAATAAAATATAATTATACAGAATATATTGGTTTTATTATTTAATCATGGTTTAATAATATTTTAAATATGTTTTATATGAAATAAAATGAATACTCATGGTTAAAAACTATACATTTTCTTCGAAAAACCTCTTTAGGCTTACACTTAAAACCATACAAGGATGGTTTTTGATAAAAATACGAACTATAGATTATGAGGAGGGAATTAATTAAATTATTTTTTAGGTATTGGCTAATCCAAAATTCCCTTTAAGTGTAGAGATAATATGAGTGGGGATTCCCTTTTATAAGTGGGGGAGAGGACACACATGGAGTTTGTAAAAATAATATGATATATTAATGTCTTATTCCCACCATATAGCTCTTAAATGAACCATTGATAAATATTATATAAAATTTGGTATAAATATATCAATAAAACATAACCTATATTGGTATTAATTCATTTTACCCTTATCTCTTTAGTTTATCCCATGAAAAGCATGTTTAGCTTTAACCGTGGTAACATATTTTTTTTGGTTTTACAACTGAATAATGACAAAAAATTAATTTGAGATTCTTTACTAATAGCAATTATTATTTTTTGAAATATGAAATCCATTTTAACAATTTCAATTCATACAATAGTTAGAATTTAAATTAAAATTAAATCCTCAAAAGCGAAAAAAAGCATTTTTCTAAAGAAAAAGGTTTTCAAAAGGATAAAAAGTTTTTACATCATAATTAAATATAAAATTCAATAAAATGAACTAAATTGGGGTAATAATAATATAATTTTTCTAATTTTACATTTTATACCACCTTAAAAAAATAAAATTTTCAAATTATTTAAATGAAAAGAACATTTTTAATAAAAATCAATAATTTTCATATTCATCAAAAATTAATATTTTCCAAAAATTCTCCAAAATTGACTCCATGAAATTTTATTTATTTATATTTAATAAATTAAGTTAATTTTCAATAAAAATTTTTCAAAAAGTTTCAAAAAAATTATTTAAATCAAAATTTCACAAAAATTTAATAAAAAATATTTTATGGATTGAAATTTTTTAAATGAATATAAATAATATATTAAAAACATATTTTATATATAAAAAACATAAAATATATTTTTAGAATATTGTTATCCATATTCATATTTCTAATTTCATGTCTATGTTATGATGCTATAATATATCACGATTCATTTAAACCTGTGTATGTTTGTATCATATGCTCTGAAAAAATAAATTTGTTTGAATAGAATTATATCATAAAATATATGTTTTACAAATGAGGTATTTAATTCATTATAAGATACATAATTCATTTCAAAAAGGCTTCACCCAAGTGGTATGTTTTTATTATTTCATCTCATATATCCTTATCATAAATTTCTATATTGGAACTCAATACCCAATACCTATGTTTAATTTTAAAAAATGATTATCCGAATGATTAAATACATTTATATATTGTAAATCTTTATTATTTACCCATAATTTTTGCCTTGAATCAAAATTATGAAACCCAATTTCTTATTATGGGTTTTATCATGCTTATTATTTATATACATTTTATTTTCCTAACATGGAATTCATATATATTATTTTAATTTATGTGATGAGTGGGAATACAATTATATATTACTACAATACATTAGGTAAATCATTAAATCTCATGAAATGTGATATAAGGTATTGGGGAGTGAACCTAATTTACCATTGTAATGTTTGTTCACTTTATGATGTTAGTCTTGTGAGTGACCCTTGACTTCTGTTTATGATATCATGTTTTATATTGTTTTAACAAGTTTATGATTCTATGATCATATGATATCATTTATTAATGATATGTTCCTATACTTATGACCATCCTCGATATGATATCATGTTATCCATTTTAACTCTCATGTTATGGTTTTTCCCAATTTATGCTCTTATATGGATTTCTAGCTCACCCTTTTCTTTATTTATTTACCCCAAGACATCTTATATATATTTAAAAGATATATAAGAGTCTGTGGAACTATATATAGTCTTAAAGAAAGATGATGTTTTTATGTTTAAGATGATGTATTTTTATGTATTATCTTCCAAATAAAATATAACTCTATATCATGGGCATGTATTTTTGGGAAGGTATGTTATAAATAATGAAAGATATTATGTTTAAGGCTTGGTCCACCAATGAAGTAAATTCTGACTTCTTTTTGGTCTTAATTATTCAATTTATGATGAATTAGTTGAAATTTAATATTATATACACGAATATATGGTTGTATAGTTTTTAAAAAAAATATTACATTTTATTTAGTATAGTCCTTAGTTCTACAATTAAAACCCTTCCCTAGTAATTTATGAGATCCATTTATAATAGAGGAAAAAATGTTTCCAGTAATAATTTCTAGTAACCTATCTTCCAATAAATATAAATTAATGATGGATTATTTGAGAGAAAATGTGATTTATTTAGGCTATAATCTTAGACATATTGTTGTGATAAGTTCTAAAATATACATTCATATAAATCTACTATAAAATGATTCTAAATTTGTTAAGAAACCCTAGATAAGTCTTAACACAAAAATAAAAGATGTTGTTAATATGGATGTTGAGATGTTTATATAATTGTATATAATTTACCCAATACATAATTATCATTGGGTTAATACCATTCATATTGTTCCTAAAAAAACATCACTAAATGCTATAATGAATGAGAAAAATGAAAAAATTACTATGATAGTCCAAAATAGTTGGAGAGTATGAATAACATATAATAATTTGAACTAGGTCATAAAGAGAGATAATTTTCATATTCAAATTTTTTATTAAATTGTAGGAAAATTTCTTAGAAAAACTCATTACATATTTTTAAATGGATTTCAAAGGTATATGTAGGGGATCGTTATACTTGAGGACCTAGAGAAGAACAATGTCACATTTCCTTTATGGTACTTTTTCCTACATAATAATACAATTTGGCCTATAGAATTATCTAATTACATTACATTAATGTTTTAGTAATAATATTTTTAATTTTTTAAACAAATGATTAGAAGTGTTACATGATGATTAAAATTTTTAGAAATTCATTTGATAACTGTTTGAAAAATATGGGAAAATATTAAAAAACCATTGAAAAGTGTCATTTCATGTTTAAAAGTTGGATTATATGTAGTCATGTGATTTAAATAAAAATAATTACGGTTGATAAATATAAAATTGAAGTTACCAATACATTACCTTACCCAACCAATAGAGAAATTTCACATATTTTATAAGACATGCATGATTTTATAGACGATCCATAAAATATGTTGTTATGTTTTCTTGTCCACTATTAAGATTTATTTTGAAATATTATAAATTTACTTTCTATGTTGATTAAGAGAAATATTATGATGAGAAAAATAGTATTAGCATCACACCACTTGTTACGAAACCACCCAATTGAATGATCCAATTTAATTGACATTTTTATGACTCTACCCATATATTTTTATATGTTTTGTCATAAAAATTGAATCTAAGAATCAATTCATTATCCATGTTTCAATAATATTGTATGCATCGAAAAATAATTATGCAACCACTTAAGATGGGGTTTTAGAAGTTAGTTTTAATTTAGAAAATTTTAAATCATATTTTCATAGTTATAAGGTGACTATTTTATCTTAAAATATATACCATAATTACTTGATAAATAATTATGAATAAAACAATGATTGTTAAAATGGATTTTGTAACATTATGACATTTATTTAAACATGAAGGAAAAAATAAAATCTAAAAATAAAGTGATAAATCACTTATGTAGTCTTCCCAACAGTAATATGGTGTAAATTAGAATAAAAGATAAATTTAATGACTTCATCCCATGTGAAAAATTTATTTAAATAAGGGATGTATACCATGTTAAACTGACATGGAAAACAGTTTTGTAACAAATCAACTTCCATCTCATTCACACCAAAAATTATGAGTGACCAAGTCACCCACTTTTCTGAAAGGATCATTGAATATTTGATGATACAGTATAGATTATGACATAAAACCTCAAATCCATACCACCCTAAAACCAATAGATAATATAAATTGTATAATAGGGAGATTAAAATAATCTGAGAAAAAAATTTCAATCTAAAAAAAATTACACACAATGGTTGGAACACATCTTATGGGATTTCAAAGAAACCTAAAAATCCTTATTTTAATGATACCTTATGAGTTTATTTATTGTAAAACATTATATTTACCCATGGAGTTAGAATAAAATTATTATTAGGTAGTTAAGAATGTGAATTGGGCCTTGAAAAAAATTTTAGTAGAAAGGGGACTTTTGACAATGACATGGAATAAATAATATGATAAGCCTTTATGAACTCTAGAATTTAGAATGAGATTAACAAGGTGACACCTGATAAGATAATTCATCAATGAGGATTTCAACTACTAGATAAAGTGCTACTTTATAACTCATGATTGTAGCCAACACAATATAAAATTTGTTCCATATGAGAAGGACCATTTAATAGCATTAATTTCTACCCTTTTGGTGTGGTGTAGATTTTAGAAGAATGATAAATGAAGCCAACTATTATTAATGTATGTAGGCTGAATAAATACTTTACGAATCTTTCACAACAATTGTTGGAGGAGGTAAGACTCCTCAAACCATTCAAACATTAAAATGACTAGGTTTTACACTTCCTTAACCTTTTTTACTATATTCATTTTATAAATATATTTAAAATTAAATTTCTAATATAATTAATTGAAAAAATTAAATTATTAAATCTTGGGAGATGGGAAGAATTTAGGGTCTAAAAATATATACTATTTTTGGAATTTCCTTATTTTTTTTATTTTCTATTTCTTTTTTCTGTTTATTTTTATCTATTTTGAAACATATTGAAAACAATTATTTACCTTTTTCAATTTAAAACTCATTATATTGTGAGAAAATTATTTTCCACATGAAATAAATTTAGTTTAATACTAAAATGAACTTATTTTTTATTTAAATATTTGTAAATTCAAAAAAGGAACACTAATTTTTTAATATTATTCCACAAAAAATAGTTCGATGTTAAAATCTTTTTCTGGTGAGGATTTTCAACAATTTTTAGTATCTTTTCTACAATACCTTAGTTATGTTGTGAATGAAATAATGATCGATTCAAAAATAAGTTCTATGTTTCTATCAAAACCTTATATATATAATAATATTGAATTAAATATGATGAAGAAATTATTATGTATATAAATCCTTGATTTACACAGTAAATTATTATTTTGCCTTAACGTTTACATTGTATCCCTATAATCCAGTAGTATCTATGTAAAACCTAGTCATAAATATATATTTTAAGGAGAATTATCTGTCTAGACTTCTCTTTATGTATTACCTTGATATTAGTTACATATAGGTGTGGGGGGGGGGTACTATTTTATTAGTTCCAACCTAAGTTGATAATTTTTTTGGTAGAATATATAATTCAAAGAATTAGATTTGAATTTTAAATAAATAAAACTATTTTGAGCATAATTTTAAAGATATAATTATGTTAAGGAGGTATTTTGTGTGATGTTATTTAAAACTAATAAAACATAAAATATGCAAATTAAGAAAGATATTTATCATTTGGATGTTAGTTTGGGAATTTGACACCATGGTTGAAGTTCGAAGATCCCTCTATTCTTTCAAAATATTATTCTGAAATTAGTTGAAGAAAATAGAGAACAATTTTACTAAAGGTATAGAGATAAAAAGAATTTTTTTATGTAATGAAACTGTGGTGATCCCATGGACATCAAAACGTGTTTTAGGATGAATAATTTCCTAGGGAGTAAGAAATATTTCATCCTTATGTGTGAAATGAGGATCAAACATTTTGATTCAAAAATACTCAAACATCATTTTTTAGACTTATAACTATTTTTACATTAATAATAAAAAAATCCTAAACTACTAATTATTTTTTTTAATTATTCATTATTAAAATAGTTCTTTGAGTCATTGGATAGATATTTATGAACTAATAAATCCTATATTGACTATTTCATGTGTTTGAATGGTATTTTTTTTCATAAATTCATGTTTTTTTTACGAGAGAAGTAATTTCAATGAGTTATTTTATTATGTTCAAGGGAGGATAGAATAAATGGAACAATATTAAATTAAACTAATAGAGAACTAAAAATGAATGATAATGAGGAGTCACGATAATTTTAGGTACTTTTTATTGAATTGGGTGACTATCATTGGCTTGTGTTTTAAAGTTAAATTGATATTGTTTTTATGTGTACTTTTCTAGGATTCCAAGTCTTATGTGTTGGGGAATTAATAGAATACATATTCTCATTACTTTCATTTTTTGATTTTTCAATCCCATTAATTTTTAATATAAAGGTAATTTCATCATTTTGAGTTTATATAGTTATTTTATACATTATTGTGTAAATGGATTAATTTTTGAGTTTTATGTATTTTCTTTCACTTCTGGAATATTTTTAAAATCCATACACATAATTTTTTATTTTGGAAATTCTCATGAAAATTCATTTTGTATGATTCATTTACTCATTACATTAGATTCATTTAAAATGAGAATAAATGAAATTTTATAAATTATTGAAATGAAAAAAATAACACTAAGAAGGTTTATGAATCCTCTAGGTGACTCAGACAATACATACATGAATCGAACATCATTTTTGATGAATTTTAGATAAATATCTTTCAATATATCCCTTAGAAACATAAGGGTTTAGTTTTTTAAATACTATATATATAATAAACATAATTCATGAAATATATTCAACAAATACCACAATGTTATTCTAACATAGTACACTTGTCATACCCTACATAACCCATAACCTAGGGAAATTAAATATAATAAAGGGTTATCTCAAATGATCAGAAAGGTTATATATTGGGGATATCAGTCAACAATAATATAAAACATAACATGATCCTAAGGGTAAGAGAATATTATCATGATATTTTAAAATCATACCATGTAATTATTAGATCAAAATGATGGTATAAGGATTTAGTAGATCATAATATATAAATCAAATCAGAATCAAAGATTGTGAGATCATATCATAACCATACCAATATGTCAGTGATAGTGTCATAAAAAGTGATGCATAATCAAAATCGTAGAAATATTATGTTAATTCTTCCCTAATGAAATTTATGAAATGTTAGGATTGGGATAACCACACGTGTACTCTTTGATCTCATAAAATAGCAAACATTACATAATTATTTGGAGTGATATAACTGAACTACCCATCTCATAATCATAATCCATTTATGTGTATTCCATAAGATCATTGAACATTTATAATTTCTCTATATATTAACCAATGGAAATTTAACTAGTTTCATCAATATATCATAATCATAATCATAATCCATTTATATAATTAAAAAATCTGGTAGAACTATATCATATACCTAGTGAATCATATGTAACATTAATGGATTTTTTTACAAATGAAAATACCTTTAAAGGATCACTAAAAGATTTCGTGAGGAAAATACCATTTTCATTTTGAAATCATTATTTAAAATAAAAAAAATCAATAATATTTGGGAAAAAATGTATTTGAAAATAAACATAGAAACATGAAAATAAATATTCAAATAAATTATTAGTCATGATATGGGGATATACGTTCATGCGGTAAACATTACAATAAGGATTCCATTCACACCATCAGTAAAAAGTATCTCATTAGGAAAATTAAAAGAATGATTGTATTTTTTTATAGAAATTCAATCATGGATAAATGAAAATTTAATCAATCATTTAATAATAATAAAAAAATTCTTGAAATATTCTAAAAAAATATGTTAATGGAAGAAAAAGGTTTTTGATTGAATAAATAAACAAATGTTTTTAACATAAAAAACTCTTTTATACTATTGAGTACTTAGAGATAGGAAAATAAAATGAAAACTTTTAAAATCAATAAATAACCATATTAGAAAATAATACATGATATTTATAATAGATATATCATATAATTTCATCATCCAAAATTTATGCACAAAAAATCCCAAAAAATTGTGAGGTTGTAAAATTAAACTCTTACCTCAGGTTTAAATTTTTTCTTGAGTGGTTTTAAACTCATCATTAATAAATTTAAATTTATTATATTTCTATAACAAAATCATATTCAAACTTAAAATACCCAAATCATTTTATTTATAACATCTTACAATCTATTCATAAACAATATTTCTTTAGCATCATCATTTTAGAGGTCAATTACTTCATTTCTCATACATACCTAGTGGAAATACCAAATTTATCTTCAATGTAATGACATTTATTTTTTCTAAATCATTGCCAATGGTGTGTGTGATAACTTTTTGGCATAAATTTTAATTAAAAGCGGTGACAAAAAATTTTAATATTGGATATTTATGTCAGTTTTTGGTAGAACTGACATAAAAAAACCACCAAAGGAATGATATATGGAATCGGTTTTTCTAAAATCCGACGCAAAAAACTGCAATCAGTTTTTAAAAAAACCAATACCATAAATCACAAACCCAGGATCTTTCCGCATCAAATTTTATAAAAACAGACCCCATATATTAAATAAAATTATTTATGGCTTCGATTTTCCGAGAACCGATGCCATATATTAAAAAAGGAATATTTTTAGTGTAAATTTTCCAAAAAACCGACGCTGAGAATATTATTTGGACTCTTTGGGGTTGATTTTTGTAAAAAGAGACATATAATGTATTTTAAAATAGTCAGGAATGGGAAAACCTCAAGTTTTTTGATATTCGAAATCTAAACCCATTGTGACTTCTGGTGACTCGTGATGACTTCAAAGCCATAATTGTGAACTCGAATGACTGTTATTGTCAATTTTCTTCCATTTTAACGATCTATGGTCCGAGATCTTCATAATCTCTCCTTATTTCAACATTTATGGATTATTTTTTATTCTAAATCCTATTTTTGGAAATATACAAGCATGGATTGATTTTAGTTTTTTTTCATATATATTTCTTGATTTTACAATCATTTTTTGTATCAATTTTTTCATGTTCAATTTTCCAAAGCATTCCACGGAGAAACGTTCGATTGGGATCTTTTTTGTTTGTTAAAAACATAATTTTGTACATTTTTTATTTTTAAGATAAATTAGTTATCATTTAATTATGGTTTTTATTTGATTCAGTTATAAGTTTATATTTTATTACAATTGTGTTGCAACGTGGTTAATAGTTCTATCTATGAGTGATTGTCCCTTACATAGTGAAAATTACAAGGGGTCATGGATGTATTTGTTGTGGATATAGATTTTTGTTATGTTTTATTACAGTTTCACCATGAATGAAGTTTTTATAATATTTTTTTTATTGATTTATGGTATTTATGGTATTTACACTTGGCCTGGCACATGAAGGAAATATATTTTCATGCATCTCTATAAGAACGTATAAATTATTATGTACTACATATGAAATTATATGTAGGGTGAATAACTACGCTATTTTAAATTTATTGATATACCTTTTATATTTCATTATAATTTATTTTACATACAATTATTGTATTTTTATCAGAAAACCTAATATAATCCTTTTTAGGTATTTAATATGCATGTTTTTTTCACAGCATGCTTCAATTATATAATTATCATGCTTTGAATATATTATATGCAAGAGTGTTTCCTATATATGTAGTCGCTTTCCCAGCTTATTTTTTATGCTAGTGCTTCTCTATCATGTGTACCTATACTTGTTGTAGTGTGCATGATTCATATAGATTTATTAATGGTTCCCATGTGATTTACATATTTCAGAGATTAATTAGTAATCCATGGTTCTATTCCATACATCTATAATTAGAAATCAGTTTTTATTTTATTTATTACTTGTGATATTATGCCCTGATATAATTTTCATGCACTATTGGGTCAAATAAAATTCTGGAATCAATCTAATCAATGTAAATTTATAATTTCACATCCAATGAAAATAAACTATAGATTAAATGTTGTATTTTACCAAGATCTGTATTTAAAATTAATTTAAAATGATTTAAAAATTAATTTATGTTTTTATTGTATTTTCACAATTTGTATAAATGTTCTCATTCTTATTTTTATTTTTATAATAACAATTATTATAGGATATAATAAAAAACAAATAATAATTAATCAAATGTGTTGTGAGATATACCAATTTAGTTATGTGTTTAATTTCATATGCCAAAATTTTGGAAGTATTATTATTGATTTCACTTATAATAAGAACATTTACTCTAAATATTATTTCATTTACTAATAATAAATAATTTTTCTCAGGTTAAATTAATACAATATGCAATATTTTTGACACACACGACATCAAAATAATGTAATAAATATATAAAATTAACAAATAAATTTTATAATATTGATATTATAATTAAATTATAATATTAATATAACACGTGTATATAATATGAAAATAAAATGTTTTCTATTTGTAAATTTTTTTCATATATGACGTTTTCTATCTGATTATCAATAATTTTTATTAAATGTGTTTTTATTTACAATTTATATATATATATTTATAATTTTTTATGTTTCAATATATTCACTAATTATATTGTGATATAAGGTATTGAAGGGAGGATAATTGGATACATTTATGAGGAACCACTAGTGAATATATAAAAGGAGTTGATGAATTCTTGGAATTTTCTAAACAATATCTTCAAAACATTGATTTCATTTTATGTCCATATGTAAAGTGTTTGAATATGAGAAAGTTAAACTCCATTCAAATCAAGGATCATCACATTTTTATGGTTTTAGCCTTAATTATACTTGTTCGATCTGTCATGGTGAAAGAACTGAAAATTCCACATCCAATACTGAGGAAAATATTCATAATGAGGTAGACGATCATATTAAATAATTAATTCATGATTTAGGTTTTGAAACCATAAAACAACTTCTTATGAAGGATTGTATGGATATTTTATGAAACCATTATTACTAGGTTGCAGTAAATATACAACGTTATTAACAGAGATCTCTCATCCACTAGGATGGCTTCGAGCGGTGCTTCTACCTTTCTCCCATATGGCGATTAGGGTTTTGTATCGAGCTTCTATTCGCATTGATTCGCAAAGGAAGATGGATTCCTCTTATCTAGGAGATTCAACTCCCATGCACATGATCCAAATGGCTTGGCTCGGTTTGATTCAAGGAAACCCGGAGATTTCAAGCCGAAGCCATTTGAAACTAGCGAAGGTAATAGGTCCTTTTACCTCGTTAAAGGCTCAAATGCAAGAATCCGAAAAAGTGGTTTTGTAGAACATGTTATGGCTAATTCTAATGCTGTTGCTGAACGAATGGAGCTGGGTGCACATTCAATAATCACGAGGTTGATATTTCCAAAAGGCAATGATCTATGGAAGATGGAATACCTTCATCAGCGACTTGCAGCCATTTGGGGTTTCGATGAATGGCAATGTCTGTCTCTTGGCAAGGTGTTTTTTCATCTTCTTTTCCCATCAGAAGAGTTAAAACAGAGAGACTGGGGCTTCGGCTCACTTTCTTTCAAACCTGGTGCTTTGCACATCAGAGAATGGAACCGAAGCTTCAAACCAACTCAAATAGGTAACACCTCATCCCAGGTTTGGATCAAAAGTATTGGATTAAACTTGATTTTGTGGCATACTAGGATTCATTATGATATTTCTCTTGCCATTGGAGTTCCAATTAGGATGGATAAGGAAACTGAAATGGCTAGATTTGGACATTTTGCTAGATGTATTGTTGAAATTGATATTTGTGCTACTTTAGTAGATAGAATTTACTTATCTACTAATGATGAAGAATTAGAACTCAAAATTGAGTTTGAGAGATTTCCAAAAATTTTCCATGAATGCAGAACTATAGGACATGACGATGTAACTTGTAGGAAGGCAGTGCTTTGTGATACCTGTGGTAAAAGATGGCATGAATATAAATCATGCACTAATACTGGGAGGATGAATCCTCATCCAAGGAAACTGGATAACCAGAAGGGGGCATCTATGAATCTTGAACTTGGGAACATTAATGTTCACCAAACTGTGAGTGAAACAAAATAAAACCAAAATAATTCTGCTAAACCTATTAGAATATCCTAGGTTGTGATAGCATAAGGATGTATTGAGTCTTCAGAAAAGTCTCAACATAAGGTTGGTATGTTAGAGCCTGCTTATTATGTGCAGGCTTTACAGGGTAGTTTTAGTAATCTGAATCAGATCACCCCTCTAACTGGTTTGACTGATCAAAGTAAACTACCTATGCAGTTTGATGATCCTGAACACAATGTTGTTCATGATGATAATGCCAAAAATCATATTCTTACTGATCAGATGAAGTTATTTTCAAGGAAGCACACAGAGATTTATTTTCCTTAGCAACTAAACACTGCTCCAATTGAAGCTCATGTGGCTTCTGTTAATCAACCTTCCCTCACTGAATCATCCACTGATGGGGTGGTTCGGATTTCATCTCAAGAAAAAAACCTTGATTGTAATCCTGATGAAGGAATGAAACAGATTTCAGCACAATGTAGGCCTCATTTTGAGGTTGGAACCCAATCGAAGGAGGTTCCTACCCCGGTTTCTCCAGTTACCAGCATGAACCTAAACATTCAGAGTTCTGTTGTTGCTGCTACAGATTCGGGAAATTTTGCTTCTTTTTCCACTCCCGTGGAGTTGCAGTCATCTATGGCTGGGGATTTGTCCAGCCCTGAAAAACAGGTGAGTATCTGTCATGGGGAACCCTATCATTTTTTCCTCCCTCAACTATGTAGGTTGTAGAAAAAACAAGGAAGGATGATGAACTAAAAGGTGATGAAGATGGTTCTTAGCAAAAGATTCTAACAAGAAGACAAAAAAAAGCAGCAAGAAAATGGGAAAGGAAGATGGATGAGGAGAAACTGAAATTTCAGATGAAGATGTGGAAACTTTTCTACAGAAAGATAAAGATATTGAAGTTCGCTACACTAGAAGAGGGAGAGGCTGAGGGCGCATCAATATAGAGGCATGGAATGAGTTTGAAGAACATGAACGAAGAATTGGAAACAAGCTGAGGAAAAAGTTTGGCCCACCAAGAGGGGGATTTTGATATCTTTTTTGTACTTTTTTCACCCTTCCAAACTTTTATTTTTATAATAATTTGGGGCTCTGCCTCCATCTTTCTAAAACAATTACAACGTTATTAACAGTTTTGAGATTACTTAACATAAAATAAAAACAATGGGTGAAGTGATAAAAGTTTTTCCTATTAACATAAGATTTTATAAGGGATTCTTTTATAGGGAAATGAGCTTCCAAATTCCAATAATGAGGTGAATAAAATATTATGACTAATGGGATTGGGGTATAAAAAGTTACATGATTTCCATAATGATTTTTTACTTTATAAGAAAGAATATGAATATTTTTCAATTTTTCCTACATGCTTGACGTCACGATACAAGATTGATGGGAAAGTAAACTCAGATTCGTTCTCAGGTACTATCATCTAACATCATGAAAAATCAATTTTGTACTTTCTAATGATGTTATCCAATATTGTTTTTGCATAAAATTCTGATAATTTAACTGTGATTTATTCTAAAGTAGCAAAACCAAAACACCTACTACAGAAATTTGGAACCTTCCAATAATTCCTCTTTTGAAGCATCTATTTTCCAATTCAATTGATACCAAAAGGTTATGATGAAATTCAGATGAGTGCATCTCTGATAGTAACTTGAATCACCCTGTTGATTCACCACAATGGAAGATTGTTGATAAACAGTTTCATGATTTCGGAAGTGAAGTTAGAAATCTATGAATGGTATTGTGTACTGATTGAATAAATCAATATCGGAGCCTCAATAGCGTTCATAGTTCGTGGCTTATTTTTCTGGTAGTTTACAACTTTTCCCCACATCAATGTATGAAGAAAAAATATGTTATGATGATATTGATGATTTATGGACCAAAACAACTAGGAAATGATATTGATGTTTATCATTCACCATTGATTTCTGATTTTAAAATGTTATGGGAGGAAGGTGTTAATGTTATTGATTCATACAATATAGAGTATTTTCTTTTGCGTTCTATGATAATGTTCACTACAAATGAATTTTCTACATATGGATTCTTATCTGGATATTGTGTTAAGGGACATAAAGAATTTAAAATGTGTGAAGAACATACAATATATTATCAATTTTAGAATGGAACAATGAAAATGTACATGGGACATCAATGATTTTATGAATTTATGATCCTTATCAAATATTGAAAAAATAATTTAACAGTTTACAAGAATACAAACCTCCCCCTTGTCCATTTTAATCTAATGAATGTTATGATAGGATGAAAAATTCGGATTCGACATTTGGAAAGAAAAGAAGTTCTGGTCTTCAAAGAAATATCTGAAAGAAGCAGTCTATTTTTTTGAACTACTTTACAGGATACTTTTACAGATAAAGGACAACATCGATGTTATGCATGTTGAGAAAAACATATGTGATAGTTTTATTGGATCTATGTTAGACATAAAATGAATGAAAAAGACAGATTTCATGCTAGATTGGACTTCATATTAACTAGAATACATTTAAAGTTATATCCCACTGTGAAAAGAAACAAAACATATTTATCTGAGGCATGTCAGACATTAAATAAGATTGAAAATATAAATTTTTGTCATTATCTTCGTGGTATTAATGTACACAAAAGTTTTTATTTAAATGTGAATAATTTGGTGTCATTTAAGGATTGTAAATTAATAGGTATGAAATCTCATGATTTCTATGCAATGAACTTCTACTAGTATCAATGCATGGTATATTGTCGACAACTATTAGAAAGGATATAATCAGGTTATATAATTTTTTCAAATCCGTTTTTAGCAAATTCATTGATCTAAATTTGTTAGATGTTTTGGATAATGAAGAAAATGTTATTCTTTGTCAACTATAAAAATATTTCGCACCTACGTTTTTGGATATAATGGTTCATCTCTTGATTCATTTGGTGCATGAGATAAGAACATGTGGTCCTGTATATTTATGATGGATGTATTATTTTGAAGGATATTTGAAAAATTTGAAGGGATATATTAAAAATACATATCAACCATATGCCTCTATTGTTCAGAAACAAGTATCAGAAGAGGCGATTGAGTTCTGTGTTGATTATTTGTATGAGGTGGAGCATATTGGTATTCCTATATCTCGATATATCATAGCTGATAGAAAATGTAGAGTTGTTCGAGGCTTAAAGGTAATGTTCATTCCATGTGATGAAGTGATTCTAGTACATTTATATTTTTTTAACAACACATTTGAGGTTAAATCATATATATTCTCACATATTTCTGAATTAATGTTATGATATCAAAAAATGAAACGAAATGTTGTCGATGATTGAGCATAAGAAGAAATTTGTTTCATGGTTTAAAGAGAAATTAACCACTGATATATCTACATCAGAAAAATTAATGTGGTTAGTAGGGGGACTATCTATTAATGTGATCACATGGTCTAGTTTTGATATTAACAGTTACACATTTTACACAAAAAAACTAGATGACAAGAGCACCGTTCAGAATATTGGTGTGATGGTTTTCGCTGAAGTGGTGCATTTTTCATGTTCCAAAGATAAAAACCCAATTTTTACATCCATGTAATAGTTGGGAGTTCTTGAAGACATATGGGAAATTTTTTATATTAGATGTTGAGTAACTGTTTTTAAGATTAATTGGTTTGATAGTTATATTTTTTTAAAACATGAATAATATTGGATAAAACTAGATGATTTGAAAGGATTTAATTACAATGAAAACCATTTATCATGGAGAGACTTGAAAAAAAATATATTATGTCACTGATAAATCAAATAATTAGTATACCATTGTTTTGTAAGAAAAAGATACCATTTGGGTGATGATGATGATGCTGATGATGTTTTTGATTTACACAATCCATATTCATCTATTATACCATTTCCAGATGATTACAATGAGTATAAGACAAACATAGTGCATGAAATGCGTAATGATCATTATGAAGGCATGTGGGAAAATACTAAATTAGTCTCATAATTTATTTGGTAAATATTTATATTTTATTTTTTTTGAAACTTACAAATGCATGCTTCTTTTTTACATACTTATTTTTCTCTTTCTTGTTTCTAAATATTCAGTTTTCTAATGATATGCAGGTACACAAAATTTTATTAAACACTATAATAGCAATGTTAGATAAATATATATAGGAGAAGTTAAAAATGTATTTCTATTTTTTAATATTATTAAATATTCAGTTATATACTTATTTAATAAATGAAAACATTAAATTTTAATTTTTTTGCAGGAATAATTATGAATCCTCAAAAAGGATACTTCTCCGGTTAGTACTAAAAAATCATGTTCTCATGTTGGTAAATTCAGTATTACATGTTTACCAAACTATCAAATTCTCATGATGATGATACATTACACATCCGTTTTGATAATAATAATAATGCAGTTGCTCTAAATGATGTTTTGTTTATCTTTTATATATCAATTCAAATCACTTGCAGTATTAGAATTTTATATCATAATTTAAAGTCACTAGAGAGTATGGAAGGAAAATAGGTTTGGGAGGCCATGATGGTAAAATATATTAATTGATTTGTTTTATCTCATTTTTTTAATATTAAATATTTTAAATGACATATTTAATTTATTCAATTATAGATGACATTTAATTTTGAGGAAACCAATGAAATTAAGAAAAGTCATCTCTAGTTAGCAGCAGTTTGATGAAGATATTTTAAAAAAGATGATAAAAATTATATTTTTTGGAAAGTGATGTTTTGAAAACCCATGCATCAAGTATCAGTTTATAGATTAAGATACATAGATGTGATTGTTTGACAGTCATCAAGAAGAAATTTTTTACTTATGATAATTATTTTATATTGTAAAATATATTATATATTTTTATAATTACTTTGTAATTTATTTTAATATAATAGGCCTCTAAGAGATCTCATCAATAGATTCTATTTTGAAATGTATACCCTCATACTTTATCACGTGGAGGTTATCTATATTTGGAGAAGAAAATAGTTGAAGAAAAATTTGAAGCAATAAGAGCTTGACCTAGTAGTGGTTCAGAAGAGGTTTATCATGGTCCTCTATCTCCTCCAAATCACCATGAAAAATGGAAATAATAAAGAAGAAGAAAAAATGAACAGCGTATTATAGAGTAATCTAAGCAAGTAGCTTATAAAATTGTATGTAAATAATATTTCATTGTCATCAATTTTTATATTTTATAAATTTTAAACACTAATATAACTTTTTCATTTTCATTTCACGAAGAACATGAATAGTAAGAGAAACATGGATCTTTTATCCCCGAGGGTAGGCTTGACATCCTACCCACAGCTTTGGGAAAGGCAGAACACCCTGGATGTGGTTTAGGATATCAGGAAGGTTTTAGTATTTTAAAGGTTTTTTGTCAGACTAAGCAATCAAGAGACCCAAAAAAAGAATCCATAAAACCCAAGTTGGAAGATATGAAACAGTCTATGAGTGATTAAATTAAAGAAGAAGTGCAAAAGGATTTGTTAAAACACTTAGCAAGACATTGACTGTCTTCGTAGCCTTTCCAGGTATATTATTTATTTGTCATCAATTTCTCTATTTTATAAATTATAAACACTATTATAACCTTTTCATTTTTCCGCCTTCCCAGACTACTCACCCAGACTACCCTACCCCATCTGCCGATGATGCCCCATATGCACGGCCTTCCTAGAAATATTATTTATTTTTCATAAATTTCCTTATTTTATAAATTATAAACACTAATATAAAACTTTTTCATTTATCCATCTTCCCAGCGTGATTATCCATACTACCCTGCCCAGTCTGCCTACTTTAATCCTCCACCTCCTCGTTTGGACTAATGATTATATTAATTATTTTTCATCAATTTCTCTATTTATAAATTATAAACACTATTATATTTTTTTTCTTTTTACAGCCTTCCCATCCTCCTCACCCGGACTACCCAAATGCATCTTCTAACTTAGATCCTGCACTACCTCGCTCGGACTAAAATGTATACTGTGAATTGTTTGTTGTAGGTACTCATATAAATACTTTTGCCTTAGGAATAATTCATTATTTTTGGGATTATGTACATAAATATAATATGTGATGTGTCAGGTTAGAGTATCACTACTTGATATTATAGATCATAATGCTCTACTACCATTTTTTACTGAGGAGATCACCAGATTTGAGTATTTTATGGGTTATTTTTAACTTCATCCAACTGGCCTTATTCATTATATTTCATATGAGGTATGAATTTTTTAAAATATTAACTGCAAATGATTCAAAATTACTTATAATGTTTTATGGAATTTGACATATATATGATTAGCTGATAGAAAAATAAACTTCACAAATGAAAAAAAATGTTCAGGAAAAATAGATTGTAGATACTTAAGATATTTCTTATGAGATACAATGATTATCTTATGATTATTCTTCATTTAATTATATTTATCAGTTTAGGATGATGACTAATATAGGAAAAATATAATATCCTCTGTGATTACTCAATGAATATATCATGCATCTAATTTATTTTGAAGAGCATGGCCTCAATGTGGTGCAATTATTTTCTATGTTAGTAAATTGAGATTTGAAATTACATTTCATAAATAAAATATGGGTTTAAATTCACTAACTAAATTTTCTTTTTTAAATTAGTTATATACACACACTTCTAAAAAATTGATGTACATGCATTTAAAAATATTTAGATCTAGAATTCCTTTACATAGAAGTGAAACATGTGATGAATCTTGATAGAGTTATATATATATATATATGTGAGAGATTATCACATTCAAATATTGAGTGTCGTATTTTTTAATTTCTTGATAAGTAAGAACATAAACATAATTATGAACTAGTGATCATTATAATGTCATTAATTGTGAATGTTTTTTATTATAGGGGCCATCAGATATTACATGAATTGTTCCTAAGTGAATTCACCTTAAATTGGGTTTGATCTTTATTAGGGAATGTACGTAAATGATTTTCCACCATATTAGGCAAGTAAGTTTTATTGTTTTTTATAATCTCCTTCTGTTTAATTATCATTGTTTAGACATGTATTCTTAGTTCATATATATGAATATGTAGTCTTTGAAAAAAATTCAACAAGGAACACATGTCGATAAATACACCAAATAAAATCAAATATGTAGAAGTAGAGGTAATTAGTTTTTATTTTATATTTTATTCGGATTTCATGTTATCTATTGATTTTTATTATCAATTTAATGTTTTATAATTGTAGTGTCATTAAAAAAAATTACATGTTGAAAGTTTTTATTGTATTCTAAGAGTAATGTATGAGATAATCACAACTGGGGAAACTAATGAATCTGATAAGGTTAGTTGTATTAAATGTTTTAATATGTTTTCCCATATTATTCTATTATTTATCTCATATCATTCAATGTTATTTTAGGAATTCAATGATTCCCAGTATTTTTATAAACTTGATCTTAACCATATTCAATCTATTTTTTTAAACTATTTTTTAAGTTTCATTAGGATTTGAGGTATATATATCGTAATATTTACGAATAATATTATATATGGGTTCAAAAAACTAACTCTTTTGATATAGATAGAGTTTGAACATACTGATAATAAAATTAATACTTCAACAATAACCAACATTCATTATGTTTGAAATTTCAGGTAAGTGTATTTTAATTCTACTTTATAATAAAAATATGTAGATAATGTTTTGATTAACTAGATAAAATCTTGTATGTTATAGATTTTTAGTCATTCATAAATGTTGTTTAATTATTATATATTGTGTTTTTATTTAATAGGTTTAGATTATTTTGGAAGGGTAATATTTTAAATTTTATAATTTTTTGAACATTAAGCACCAGTTTTTAAAAAACCCAAGATGAAATCTATTAAAAAAATATTCGGTTTTCAGCATTATTGTTTAAAGAAAATGACACTGAAACATATTTAGATAGGGTTTTTAGCATCCGTTTTTAAAAAACAGACACTTAAACCCTTACAAAAAATTATTTTTGGTGTCGGTTTTTGTAAAACTAATGCAATTAAAATTATTTTTTATGTCTCCTTTATAATCTTCGGTTAAAAATTGATGTAAAACATAAAAAATAAATGACATTAAATTCTTTTTTGTCACTAGTTTATGTTTCAGTTCGGTAGTAATGGTCCATGAATCTTGATTATGGATTCATCATCTATATAATATTATTCATGATATAAATATATTTATTTTAAAAATTATAAACATATTTAAAATATTCCAACAGTGTTAGAGATATAAAAATGAATTTCACAGTTCATAGAGATGGCAGTTTTTATGTATGCATGAATAATTATTTCATTTTCTAAAAAAAATAAGAAAAGATATATAAATTAAATTTTATAATCCCTAAATGATAATTTTATAATAAATATTATATATATTTATTAAATCTATAATTTTGTCTATCAATGTGAGGTGGTGACAGAAAATGAATCACATCGCTACGTGGAGGCGGTAGTCCACACACACACACGAATGATGCTTTCATTTCTTATTGGATGGATAAAAGTTAGAAAATGGTTTTTGCACAATCATAATAACATATTAGTATACTTTTAGTACTATAGTAATTATGTTATTATAGATAAAATAATTTTATTGTTAGTGTAAGAAGAAATAAACTTTAGAAGAGTCGGGTAAGATAATTGTCTCTTCTTTAAGATACCACATTTGGATGACACATTAACAATTTTTGAGATGGTCTTAGGGTTAGAAAAAGAGCTCAAGAATCAAGGTAATGAATCATGTAATATTTTTTTGTAGGGTATGGCTGAACTATGAGGATCAATGTTTTTGAATACGGGATTACAATATGTGCCTTTTTATAAGTGTGGAGAGGGACATAAATGGAATTACATAAGAGATTTAAATAATACAAATTCAGTTTCCTGTAAAAGTGAAAAAATAGAAAATCACTAAAAGGTAATATATTATAAGATTTAAATATATTCATCTAATAATAATTAGACAATTTTAATATGAATTTTTAATCTTATCTCTTAGTTTAACCCCTTTGTAAACCTGTTTTAACTCTAATCGTGGTAATAGAATTTACTATTTTTCGTACTCATTATAAAAAAAATAAATGTTTCTTATTTTACAAATAATAAAAAATTTATTTCAAATTTTTAAGAAAACTTATCAAATTCAATTTCTATAAGAGGCTTAATTATTTTTAAAATAAACACACAAAATGAAAAAACCCATTTTTAGAAAATCTCATTTTGAAGCATAAAAATGAGTTTAGTTTCAATCCTAGAATTGTAAAAAATATTAGATGAATATTAAAATAATCTAGTGAATATATAATCTACATGTTTCGTTAACATAATTAATATAAAATTATTTATATAATTCATAAATATATTATTTGTTCACATAAAAATTGTTTTCGGAAAATAACTCCTTTTACCTTCAAATGTGTTTATCTTTATTCCTAACCATTAGGTTACTAATGTTAGAATTGTAATTAAAAATTATTAATAAATTGAATTAAATTATATTTTTAATAGTGATCAATATATTTCTTTATATAACGATACATAACACAAAGAAATATACATTTCTTTAAAACATTGGTCTTTAATCATGAAATGATTATATTAAAAAAATTAATAACTATTTATTTTTCTTTATGAAATAAATTTTAATTATTAAAAACATATATATATATATTTCATAATTTAGTTAATCTTATTCATACCATCCAATCTATCTAAAAGGTTATAATGGTTATAATATATCGTTATCCATTTAGACTTGAGGGTTTATTTAAGGAAATATATCAAATACAACAAATTTATTTCAAAGGAATACATATAAAATCATAGGGAGTTGAGTTTTACCCCCGTATAATTAATTTTTCCCTCAAAACTCTATAAATTTAATGAATATTAATGAGGAAACTTCTGCATCATCACATCCTTAGGTTCCCATATAGCTTCATTAAAATTTTGATTCCTCTAAAAAACATTAACAATATGAGAAGTCATGTTTCATATATCATTATCTATATATTATAACATTTCTACTAATTTTGATTTATAGAAAATATCATTCTCTATTGGTAAAACCTCTAATTTTAGTTCATGCAAAAGATCGGGTATATATATCTTGAAAAAAAATGAATGCATCATTAACCTAAGAGAGGTTCGATGTAAGTGTCAAGCGATAAGAAATCATACCTACTCGATCAAGAATATCTAATGGTCCAAAATAAAAAGGGACAAAATTTTGATTCTTTATAAATATAATAAACATATTCCATGGAGAAACTCATAGGATGGGTTTTCACCAAATTTGAATTTTATATTCCATCGTCGATTTTGAGTATAACTCTTTTGTCAAATCTGAGTTTACTTGATATGCTTCTAAATGGGTTTAACCTTCTTTGTCATTTCCTCATCTACCTTAAGTAAAAATATATTTTATTATGCAACTTCATCACAACATTATAGTGTTTCACATCATTATGTACAATGATTTATAAGAATCCATTTGAATGTTAGAGTAAAATTTATTGTTATAATAGAATTAGACAAGATGAAGGTGTTTATCCCCAACACCTTTGAAATATAGAGAATATGATCTTATCATAATTTTTGGGTTTTTAGTGTTTTTATTAGACTAAATTTATATATATGAGGATGATAGGAGGTACTCAAACACAAATCCTTATCCTGATCTTGCTAAATACTTATAGTGATCTTTGAGATAAACCATTGATCTTGATCAAATACAATAGAATGCAGTATCCATGAAATCATACCACTTTTTAAAATATATCAAGGAAATAAAATCAAGAGAAAATTTCATCTGATATCATTTAAATGTGATGAATTTGTAGGATTATTGATTACAAACAAAGTATCATTATCCCCTTGTGATGTATTTGGGAAACCTATTATGAAATCCATGGTTACATTTTCCCATATCAATATATGTATAAGTAATGGCTATAGCATCCACATAGACTTCTGCCTCTCATCATAATCATACTAGCATAACAACATCTATGATATATAAAACGAAATATTTCTACTCATGTTATCAAACAAGAAATGCTCCTTAAGGTCTCTATACATCTTTTTACTTCCAAGATGAATAGAGAATGATGAGTTGTAAGCTTTATCCAGAATCTATTTCTTTATTTCTGTTATAATATGGACACATACATTGTTCTTAAATATTATTACTCTATCATAATGAATGTTTAACTCAAATACACTTGTCAATGTTCATAGATATACATCATCTTTATACACCTCTTTAATCATCACATGGATATATGTTTTATTTCTTATTTTAGAATGATATGATTTCTCCCCTTCCTTAAATATTTCATGTTTTATTATTTTTAAATCCATAAATATTGGATCTTTGGTGATCCTAATAATAGATATGTTAACATGATCTTTTTGAATCAAAGCATCAATCACTTTGTTTTCATTCCCTGGATGGTAATGTATTGTTAATTCATAATCATTAATCAAAACTAATCATATTAAGAGGAACATATTCAAATCCATCTAGGTAAATATATTATTTAAAATTATATTATTTGTGTATATGTCGCAATTTTCTCTGTAAAGAAAATACCTCCATTTATTTAATGAAATTATTAACACTACTTAATCCAATTTTTTGGTCATGTAATTATACTCATGAGATATTAATTGATTAGAGGCACAAGGTATAACCATTCCATCTGGTATAAGAACACATATTATTACCTTATGAAATGAGTTATAAAAAAAATCACAAACTCTTTTCCACTTCAGGGTAATGTGAGTACAAGTTAAATGACCAACCATGACTTCGACTCCCTAAATTGTTTTGTTCACATTCATTAGTCTAAATTAGATTAAATCCATTTCATGTTAATATGGTGAGTGTTTTAGATATCTATGAAATATTATTCAAAATGTATTGATAATATTCATCCAATCTAAAAAACTATAGATCTCAGTAATGAAGCTTGGTATGTTCCAATGTTCAATGACTTATGTCATAGAATGATATACTGGTACACCCTTCATAGTGATTAGATTACACAAGAAGGCTTATATTAGTATCTTTAATTCACACTATAAATTTCTCATATGGTTTTTACATCTATTGGGTATTCAACATAATTCTCATGTAATCTTTATATTATTCTTTGATCTTGGAGTATATAAAAATATAATCCAAAAATACAACCACACATTGATCAAGGTAATTTATAATGAATTTAATCCTTAAATCAAGCATATATAGGGGTTATTAGTAAGTCCAAATAGCATCACTAAAAATTTAAAGTGTTCATTACTCATATAGAATGTTGTATTAGATTTTTATTAACTTTTGAACCTAAATATATAGTATCTAGAACAAATTTCAATCTCTTAGAATTATTAATATCCTCACAATAGATCAAAAAAATAACTAACATTGGGAAGAGGATACTTTTTCTTGACTATTATCTTGTTATGTTCTCATTAATCAATATTGAGTCTCATTGATCTATATTTATTATTAATAAAAAGAATAGGTTCTCCCAATAGCGACACACATTGAAAAATGAATCCTTTATCAAGATTCTCCTATAGTGACTTCGTTATCTTCAAAAAATCAGTCAGTTCCCTTATATATATATTCTTTAAAAAGGATTTAGTTCGAGGTATGAGTTCAATTGAAAAATAAAATTCATTATTTTAAATACAACTAAAAACTCTTCATTAAAGTTATCAAAATACTCTCATAAAATAGGTATATCGTCAAAGTTGGTATTATCCTCAACTATGTGATAGTAATACATAGTATTAATAAGAATATGTACCCATAAAATGGAACCAATTTATGTTTGAAGATAATATTTATACTATCACCAATAAATGTTCATAGTTTAATTACTAATATAAATTAAGACTTTGATTCAAGGGAAATTGATATGGTCTTTGTATTGAGAGGGCCAATCTATGCCCAAAATCGAATAAAATTAAACTACATATAGATAACAAAATGTTCTGGAAGAAAATTATTAATACATAAATCAAAGAATAATCATTGACATGAGATTTGATCATCATAATATTAGGATTTTTCATTTATAATTAAACAACTAATTTTTATGGTGGTAATGTGATACCCATATCAAAATCATCAGAAAAAAGAGTGAATAAAACCAGAATTAAATGAGACATAATCAGTTCTAGAATGAATGTTATGTGTACCCTTCACCACATCATTCTCATAACCAACATCAATAATAGTGATCTCATGTGATTTCAAATTTCCTCAAGGATTAATAGGTTTTTAATTTTGATCATCATCAATAACCCTCATATTTTAGAAATAGTTATTATAATTCCTATTATCATTTAATTTGAAACACTAGAGTGTGTGTGGTTCATTTTGTGGATCTTTATCTCTAGTATAATTATTAGCTAACTTGTTCCCATAGAATTTACATTATATTTATAGATAACCATCAATTAAAGATTAAAACAATTTACCAGTCCTATTAAGATAATTTACCCTATGTTTATTTCCACACATCATGCATAAATGAAGAATAATATTATTCCCTCCATGGTTTTTATTATTAGAATTTACTTTTAATTCCATATTTATATTCTTATAAAAACCATGAGATTAATGGGTGAAAGTGATATCCAATTATACATTTGGATCAGATCAAACTGTTTCATCATTGATTCAAAAGTCTCTTGTGAAGAATTTTCTTTAAAGACATTGTTTTAGGAGACTGAAGAATCGATCAATATTTCTTTCATGCTGGAATATAATACTATGATCATCCCTTAAAAGTATTGTAAAATTTTACTCATAGGTACTAATTAATTCATCATCCCTCTATATTATATTAAGTAACTCTTCTCCATTATCAAATGAAGAATACGAATAAATTATTTATTCAGAAATAACCACCTAAACTGATTCAACTCCATAGAGTCAATTTATTAATGTTTCCTCAAAACCATAATAAGAGTCAACCATTGAAATGATTTTCAATTTAAATAATGAACAAATAAAATAAATTTATAATGATCTGATCACTGGATAGTGAAAAATATCATTTTAGTGGTATAGATCCATTCTTCAGAAATTACATTATTAGTGGATACACTAAAAGATGGTGCTTGTTTCCTCATACAATACTCAACTATACTTGGTTCTATACTTTTATCATTTGGAGGATCAGGATTATTTATAGCTTGTGAAAGTTTCATAAGATTAGAAACAATGTTTTTCATTTCATATCCTATAACATTCAATTATTTGGAGGAAAATCAATTCAATTTTTATCATATTCAGTGTTTACAATATTTATTTAGGTGCCATATATCAAAAAACTCCAAAATTTATATTGTGAGAAACAATAATCATAGTTAAATGTCATATATCCATGAAAAATCATAGGATTCATAAATTAGGACAACTTTTTTTTATTTATAACTCTTTAGGTTTAAATTTGGTCATCCATGGTTATTATTTATTCAAATTATTCCTAATATATCAAAAAGAAAATGTGAATTAACCCAAAAATATCCCTCAAGAGTTTCTATCCAGGTGGTTAGTCTTAGGATCATTCATTATGTTCCGATAATGATCCATTTAATAACCAATCCTCCAACTTCATAGTTTTTACCCCATTCTGCATCAATTCGACATCTTCATCCACATTGCAATATCCCAACATGGATGTATTTTGTTGTGAAAACCACAAAATCTCTACTTTACTAAGGATTCATGTGACTATCCTATAATTATTCTTATCCCTAAGGTTTTTAAAAAGATATATGATCCTAATATCTAAAAATAACTCGTCCGTACTTTGATACCAACTGAGGCAGCCCAAATATTTCATGTATAAATATCAAATAATATTAGATGAATTATCAATATATATTACAATAATATATGACATATAACCATAAAGGATTAGTTTATTTGAAGACTAGATAATCATATTTATTCATGAGATATATTCATTTTATCTTGTAATGTTCTTATTATATAGTACACTACTTATTCATGGCCTACATAATATCATTATATATAACCAAAGGAAAAAAATCAAGAAATCGTGATCTAAGAAACCCAGTAAGGTTATACATGGGGGATTCCATTCAGTGATCATATGTAACACTAAAATTATCATAAGTGTATGAGAATATTATATTGACATTTTAAAAGTGTACCCATCAATTATTATATAATAATCATGGAATAAATATTTCGAGGATCATAAATCATGAATCATAGAAGAATCAATGATTATGTGATCAAATTACAATAATAATAACATGTCATAGATAGTTCCATAAATTTTTTTTCATAATCATAATCATATAAATATTATGTAATTTCTTCCCACCAAGATATTCATCACATTATAGGTTTATTCTAACCACTAATGTACCTACCTAATCTTTAAGCTAACTACTTGTGTACCCTATTTTTGGCAATGAAAACCACCAGGGTAACCTTTGAGATCATTAATAGTTTTCATAAATATCTAATCCTCAAAACCAAAAACCATCCATTGTATTATTAAACATGATATCATTGAATCATATCCCATGTGAAACATTGATAACATTAATTGATTTATTCATTGTTGAAAACACCTTCATAAGATCATTGGAATATTTGTTGTGGAAAATTCCCTGTACATTTTGAAATCACAAAAGTAAAATCTAGAATTTTATAAAATATTTGGAAAAAAACATCCTTGAAAATAGTGCTGTAAAATTTAATTTGAGTCTTCAAAGTAGTGAATATTAAAAATGGTGGAAAATTTATTTATGTGGTATAAATTCAAAAAACGTATTCCATTCACACCTTTGGAAAAAAGTAACACATATAAAAAATAAAAAGATGATTTATTTTAAAGATTATTATAGAAATTAAAAAATGTGTAAAACTTATTTTAATAAATTATTATACAATATTAATAAAATTCTTGTACATATTTTGAAATGATTATGTATATTATAGGAAAATATTCCCAAATGAATAGAAAAACAAATTCTTTCTTCTTTCAATAAATTCTTACGAAATTTTGAGTACTTAGAGAGATCAGAATGAAGGAAAACATGTAAAATAAACAAATAACTATAGTAGAATAAAATATATGGTATTTTTTTGGATAAATTTAAAATAATATTTTCATTACAAACTTAATCATAAACAATCTTGATAAACAGTGAGATTGTAACTTAAAACCCTTACAATAGGCCTAACTTGATCCATAAGTGATTTTAACCTCCAGTATAGCAAACATAAATTTATTATACATATATAACAAGATATTATTAATACATTTAATACTATAAACTATTTATATGTTAAATATTATCACTTTCTCATTAAAAATATATCTTTATCATTTTCATTTCAGGTGTTGACTCATTTATTTTTCATGTATGTTTCAAATTAATGGTTGTGGTCCCTATATTTTGTTCCTAGTTCAATAATATCCACTACTTTAGTCATGATATACATATTATATTTATTTTTAGAAACATCTTTATGACCATACATTAATGGTATATTTAGAAAATTGAATTACACCACTCATGGATACTGTAGTTCATACATACACATGGACATGGTTTACATTTTCAAATAAAAAGAAGGAAATAAATATAAATAATATTTTATCATTATAGTATTGAAATAGAATCATTAATATATTATATATTTATTTAATCCACCATTATATCCTTTAATGTTATGTTGGTATGGGAAATGAATCATATCGTTGCGTGGAGGATATACTCCACACGTACACACAAGCAATACTTTCATTTCCAATTTGTTGGAAAAGAGTGGTAAAATGGTTTTACCATAATCCTAATAAAATATCCATATATTTGTGATACTATATTATTTATTTGATTATGGGAAATAATTTAGTATATAGGAAAATAAATAAACATTGAATGATTCAGGTACGAATATTATATCATATTTGAGAGACCTCCTCATGCTTACACCTTAAACCATCTTAATATGGTATTTTGTTAAGAAACTAAGCTCAATAATGAAGTGAATGAATCTATAAAGGTTATTTGGTAGTTATTAGATGATATTTTAGGCTAAAATTCTAGTTAATGTGGGATAGGTAGTTCCGATTTATATGTGATGGGGGCACATGAAATTACTTAAAAGATTTAAATAATATAAATTCACTTTATATGAAAGTGGATCCAAATAGAAATTAATTAAAGAATAATATAATTTAGTGTTTAAAATAGAAAACAAGTAATATTTAAAAAAATTAATTGAAAATTTTACAATTATCCCTTATTTTAACCCACAGGTAAACTTGTTTTAACCCTAACAATGGTATCAAATTTTCACTTATTTTAATATTAATTTGAAACAAAAATGACTGTTTCCTCATTATAAAATTTATAAGTTATTATTTAGAATATTTAAAACCTTTTTTTATCAAACTAAATTTTTATATGTTGAAGAAATCAATTTTTAAATAAACATGAAAAACACAAAATACCACTTTTTTATGTAAAAAAGAATTTTTAGTATAAAACTGAGCCTAGCTTATTTCCATTAATTTTAAAAACTATTAGATAAATATTAAAATATATTATTTAATATATAATCTAAAATTTTCATTATTATCATTATTCTAAAAATAATAATTTATTTTATTAATTTAAAAACACATTGCGCACATAAAAACGATTTTCTAATAAATTACTTCTTTTCCTTAAAATGATTTTTTCTAAATTAAAAACCAATATTTTATTAATTTATGAACGGTTATTCATATATTATAAAGAAATTATATTAAAATAAATTTTAAATAATGATCAATATAATTTTTTTATAAATATACATAATAAGAAGAAAAATATATTTTATCATAAAATCACTATTTTAATAATTTAATGATTCTATTAAAAAAATAATGATCATTTTTTAGGAATTAATAAATACATTTTAATGATGGAAAATAAATTTTATATATATTTCATCACTTTGTGAATACTATGCATACCGGATAATTCAACATCTAAGTTATAGGTGTTATAATATATCGTAGATCATTTAGACTCACAGTTGTGTGTAAGGAAAGATATCAAATACTTTATATCTACTTCAATGTAATACATATAAATTGTTTGGGTTTTATAATCCTATCCTACTAGAAGTAAACAATTTTTGAACTGAGAACTCTTTTTTCTCCAATAAAGAAGTAATTTTTCATTATCTTAGAGTAATTTTTACAATGATAACAAAAAAATAGAAAAGTATGAATCATGTAAGATTCAATATGAAAGTGTGTAATGATAACTCAACAATCTCTTTATATGGATAACGGTCATTAAATTGGAAGCAATTTGAAATTTTATTAAGTTCCATGTATGTAAAAATATAATGTCTGAAAGTTGTATGATTAAAAAGCGTATCCCCGCTGCATTGTGTAAGGGTTTATGAATTATTTATGGATATCATATAAAAAATAAAAGAGAAAATTTAAGGATTCATAAGGGAAGGTACTTTTAAAAATTGAATGAATATGAATAATTGAAGCACCACATTGTGCAAGATGATATAAAATTTCAATGATCATAAAATGAAGAATATATGGAAGAAAACATCAGTTCTTTTTACCATGATATGTTCTACCACATCACTGTGGATTTTCGAAGATACTATCAAATTCAATGGAATCACATCACAGGGATATTTCAGGCATAGTAATAATTCCATCATGATTTTATATTCCACCTAAATTATTTTATATCTCTCAACCATTTTCATTTAACTAGAATGGGAAAATATTATATAAAGAACAAAATATCTCGGATAATGAAAGATAATGAAATATGATGCTACATGAGGGTTTTTTGCCTCCCCTAGAAAAGTCACATGGAAGAGGTTTCATGAATGATGTAGACCTCATGCACTCAAGTATAAATGGAAACTCACCACTTCCCAACATATGCATGCAGGGATGATTCCATAAGAATATCTGGTGCCTACTGATATAGGGAGGAAGATTTATTTAAAAAGTGGTGTGTGAGAGTTTGAAGAGATGATCTCTGGGGGAGTGTTAAACCATTGTCCATATGTTTTATTTTCATTATCAATTTTTTTGTATTTTCCAATTCCACTTTTACCATATTCATGGGGAGATAAAACCATTTACGAGATTGGTTCGGGGAGAGGAGAACCTTTTGATATTATTGGGTTTTGTTACCTATATAAAACTCTTTAACAGTTATTTGATTTTAGTTTTAGTGATTTTATATATAATTTAATATTTCTATGTTTAGTTGTTATTTAATGTTGTTATTACTTGGTGGTGATACTAACTTTTCCCCCTCTACAAAATATTTCTCCCATATGGTTGAATTTGTTGGTGTTTTTGGTGAAGTATCGAGTGATGTCACAACTATGATTATTTGATGTATTTCTCTATTTTATTTCCATCCTAACATGGTACCTTGGTTTTCTCAAGAGTATTTGGTTAAAATTGAATATTTTGGGCTCGAAAACAGGTGGTCCATGGTTGGTGCATGGTTTTCTAAACCATTCACCAGCCTAGAGAGAACTATAAACCTCGGATAGTGGGACTCTCTAGGTCACATGACTGGACGCACGAGGATATTAACCTCCCCAAAAAACTACGCAGTCAGTTCCCTCTTTGACTGAGGAGACCACAATATTATTTCATGGTTTGGAAAATGATGTGGGCTAACCATGAGGTCTATCTAGGGCATTAAAAATAGAAAATTACTCATTTTCCCTCTTCGGATTTAACCCTAAAACACATCTTATCCAACCCTATAAGATTTTCAACTATGGGAGATTCCTCCAAACCTTCTTGGAGCCTATGAGTGTTAACATTTTGGTTGTTTTGATCCTCGTTTTTCATGAAATCATGAACCAAGTCATTTTATTCCCCTAGTTTCTCTTTTATTATAACGTTTATCTTCCCTCTATATTGGTTTCTTCTTTCCAATAGGATGGTTTACCTTATTAGCGTTCGATCATCTGTTTTTTGGTGAAATCATAATTTTTTTGATTGATCATTCCTTTACATGGTCTTTTTGAGATACATTTGTGGGTTTTGATGGGATTCCTAATGTTTCCATGCTTGAGGTAGGCAGTTACATGTTATTACATTATTATATGATATTGGATAGATTTCATACTTCTATGAATGTGTTCTATGGATTATTTTTGTGGTCCAAAACTTGTTTTAAAAAGGTTTTAAGATGCATATATGATGAAATTTTGTTTTTAATGTAAATTGGTTATGTTTGATGTGTTACTCATTGTGATTATTCTTGAAAGTGTTCTATGATTTATATGAGAGGTGATAAATTTGTTTTGAATATATTTGGTGTGTGTATTGATTTAAAATTAATATTTTCCAAAATAAATTGTTGGATTTTATGTGAACACATATGTTGGGTTTCAAAATGGATTTCATGAGTTTTGAAAATGTTTTGAAATGTTTTTAAAAACGGTTTTTTGTGAGTTTGAATTTTAATGTGGGGTTTTTATGGAAAATACTGATTTCAATGTGGGATTTGATTATTGGGTCCATGAGAAATGTGAAAGTTTTGATATCCATTTATGTTTATGATTCTTGTAATTTGTATACTAATTTTATGATTTACATAATATTTGAAATGTAATTTTTGCCCTAAGGGAATCTTGGGTATATGGGTGGGAAAAATATAACTAGTAAACTAATTGAATCGGTGGGGCTGATTCCTGATTTCATCTATAAGGATTGATTATTACATCACTAAGTAAACATGTGGTATGATTAATGACTACTAGACCCTGGTATGAAATCCCCTCTAGTGGACTGTGCATGGTAACACTGTTGGGTTTTTAATATGATATATAGAAAATTAGATCATGGGATGGAATCCACTCTAATTAGTTGTGAACAAGAAAGATTTTGTTCTTTGTTGGATGATTTGATCAATGAGGTATGAGGTTTCTAGGGCCCCACTAGTGGTAGATTACATATAAGGATTTCCCATAGAAGATCTCTTGTGACATTATTTTTATGTTATCCGATTCTAACCATTCGTATATGGTGAACCATGGGTACTTTTAATTTTTAATCATTATTATGTTGAGAAATGTTTTCATAAAAAGTGTTTTCATGAAAGGTTTTTTCTTAAAATTGTATCAAATGTTTCTTATGGACGTGTGAATGTTGATTTTTATTCTAATTTCATAGCATGTAATCTTTATTTTGGGTGGGCTTAGTCTCACATCTTGCATAATCTTTGGGTGTGTGTAGACTTTATTATGCATGAATAAGGTGAAGGAAAGATGTTTTGTGATGGTGATGGTTGATCTAGTGTCTAGTGTTTCACATCTTTTAGGTGTTGGGGGTGCTGGGTTGAGGATGGTGACCCTCTTGTTACATGTGGAAATTTGGGTTGGTTTTGTGTCCCCTTTTTATTGTGATTTTTCAGTTAAATTTGTAAAAAGTTGAATCCGATGAACGTTATATCTCTTTTGTTTATGATCATCAGTTATATGATGATGTATTTTTTTGATTTGTTACTATTCATTTCTTAGGTTAAGTCATTCCGAAAGATGTGTGTTCAGTACTGATGCACTGTTTTCTAGCCAGTGGGGTTTTAGAATTTCCTTTGGGAAATTCCATGGTCCATGTTAGGTGTTTGTTTGGTTGGTACTCTAGCTTGTATAATAAAAAAATTGTAACATAACATGGTTTCCACCCTTTCATTGGGTCATGTTACTTAAGAAGAGTCTAGATAGACCAGATCTAGGATTTTTGGGGCTTGAGGATTGGTTGTGAGTGGGGTGTCTAGCCAACACACCTAGTAACATACCTCAGGTAATAATCAGATATTTATAATTTGGTTTGACATCTCTTCATGGGGATATGTACACGCTGCAGACTCTACGTGGAAACTGGGTGGGGTAGAGTAGTTTGGTTCAACTTGTTATTGTTATGAATTTGATTTTGTTCTAATTTAAGGATGTTTTCAGATTATGTGGTTGTTGCTAAATTTTTTGTGAATTGTGTTTATATTTTTTTCCCTATTTTTATTAATTGTTGTAGAAAGATGTCTCCCACGATACCTCTTATGAATCTATGGGAAGAGTCTAGAGAGAGTTCTTCCTAAATGATGGAATATAGTATAATAGAAGCCATGGTTCGGCCTATACATGCTTTGGGTCAGAGAGAGAGAGTTCTATTCTTGCCCACATTGTGGAAGCTAAACTAGGTCCTAGAACAATAAAAGATCATGACTTCATCAAAAAAATTCTCTTATATTTATTAGTACCACAGATCCATAAGAAGAATAGGATTGTCTATAAAATATTGGGAGGAATTTTGAGTTTCTTGATAATTTTGAGGAATTCAGGGTAAATTGTGCTTCATTCATGTTGTAAAGACCCAATTGAATATGGTGGGACATGGTGGTGCATGGTGGGATGCATGACCATAGGGGTTGGATGGATTCCAAGGTAATATTTAATGAGTTTTATTTCCATGAGACATTGTCCTTCACCAATAACATGGAGTTTTTTGGAAATGTATTAGGGAAATCAGACAGTGATTGATTATTCCGACCGCTTGGCTGAGTAAGGTTGGCTGATACTGAGGTTTTTTCTAATGAAAAGTTGAATGGTCAAAATGTTGAAATTGGTTTGTGACAGGATATCTGATCTCAATTCTTCTTGTTCAAATTAAATAACTATGTTGAGGTGGACGGTCATTTCATGATGGTGGAAATTGATTTTAGTTTCAAGCCTGGTTTCATTGGATCAGTGTTGTTGGACTCAACTATTTTGATAATGCCAAATCATGTTTCATTTATGTAAAGCATATTGTTTCTCTTACAGGATAATAATTTATAATAAAGTCATGTTTATATCAAAGTAATAACTATGCACTTTTAATCTCACTGCTCTCCTGTTTAAGATCGTTGTAAAATATTTCTCTATGTGAAAGGTCACCGATGCAAAGGACACCGTTTCAAGGTAAAGAATGCATGGTCACCGATGAAAAGGTCACTGATGCACGGTCACCGGTGAAAAGGTCACCGATACAATGGTCACCAATGCAAGGTCACTGATGCAAGGTCAACGATGCAAGGTCACTATTGCAAGGTCACTCATGCAAGATCACTAATGCAAGGTCATCGTTGCAAGGTCACTGATGCAAGGCTACTGTTGTAAAGGTTACCGCTGAAGGATACCAATGAAAGGTTACCGATGGAGAGTTATCAATGGAAGGTTACCGTTGGAAAGGTTACTGATGAATGATGTCGATCTGCACTTACTGTTGAAGCCTAAAGTTTTGAAGGCTACCATTACCATTCTACCATACTATTCTACTTCATACTTATTCAAATTTGTAAGATTATTCTAGAGATCATATTCGATAATTAAAATTCTTCAGACATTAATTAATGCTGATTGTAGACATATCAAGAGACCGTATCTAGGGATAATATGAGGTACAAGAAATATCTCATGTGATTTACTTATTCCTATTGTCAAACCTCAAATATATAAAAGAGAAGACCGAGGAAGAAAAGAAGGTTTCATGAGTTCTAGAGTCTAGAAGCTAAGAATGTGGAGAGAAATAATATAGAAGTAGCATATGAAGGAGCTTACGTGATAGATCAAAGAATAACCATTCAACGCTTACACTGTGAACCCAAGAACTTCAATAAGATCATTTCAGGAGAATAATTTCAAGGCTGACTTCTGTATGTCATCAACTCTTGATCAACACAAGAAGTAGAACACTCAATTCCTAAAATCTAGAACCTGGAGTTGCAACACTCAGTTTTGGAGACAGGATCCAAAGAAATACTCGAACAAAAAATTCTTCACTCCAAGGAGTCAAGAGAGAGATTGAAAACACACAGATCTTTATCAAATAAATCTTATAATCTTAGATCTATTGTGTTCCTTCATTTTATAAGTTTCATAAGTGTGTGTCAGTCTATTACACACACTATATCCTATTCTTAAACTGGAGGATAATGAATATTATCACATCAACCTTCACATAAATATAGTTTCCCACGTATAACTATGGAAGATACCATGTGTGGTCTTTATTGTTTGTTTTTCCATGAAGAACTGTGGTAGTGGGTATGAACCATGGATAGTTTTTGAAAAATATTATAAAGCCCGATACAGGCTGTATATCATGTTTATTGTTAATATAAACTAATTTGTGACAAGAGATCATCAAGTTGATATGATTAAGTCTTGACATGAGACTAAACCTCTTGTTCAAATCTAATGTGCTCTGTTTTTTTGTTATACTATGTTTTATCTATTTTACCCTGATTATAAATGAAAAAACAAAAAACTATTTTGCATTCACTTTAATAGTTATTTTTTGTTAGTGTGTGTATGTTTTTAATTCAGTAAACATGTTTTATAATTTCAAGAAGTGTTTTAAACGAATTTAACTGAGGACGAATCACCCTTTTAGAAACATGTTGACCAACTAGACATTTACATCTCTACTGCCTTAATTAACTAGGCTATTTCAAATTTGGGGGATCAGTATAAGAAAAATTTTAAACATAAATTTTAGGTAAGAACTCAATTCACCCCTCTCTTGAGATTCCTCTCTGACCAACATTTGGTATTAAATTATTTTTAATTTTTAATTTTTTGTTTCTACTATATAAATTGTTCTAAAAGTTGTCAAATTCGTTTCAACTATGATTTTAGTTGTATCTTAATGTTCCTAAAATCTTTTTCATATCTAATATTTCAATTCCTTAAAATTATAGTTAACTATAGTTAATAGAGTTGAGGGTGCTGCTACTAACATGACACATTTATTTAATGGTAATAACTATGCTCACGGGAAATTAAAAATGATAATATTTCTTGAGAGCATGGGACCTAAAATCTGGGACACAATTGAAGAAGAACAGGAATTTCCTGCTACTACTAGGGACATGTGGTCTTAGTTTACTTAAGCCACCTATAACAATAATTACAAAGCGAAGAATGATTTGTACTGTTCTCTAGGTGATGAATAATTCAATGGAATATCTGCTTGTAAAACTGTATATGAAATTTGGGATACATTAGCTATTTCTCATGAGGGAACAACCAATGTTAAAGAAATGAGATTAAATACTTATACAGTTAAATATGATAAATTTAAAATTAATTTTGATGAACATATCTCTGAAATGTATCTCCGGTTCAGTGAAATATTAAATACCATAAGTCTCCTTGGGATACCAGTGGACAATAGGGATCATATTATGTGATTGCTTCGATGCCTACCTGACAGATGGAGGGGAACTTCTATTTCTATATGAGAATATTGTGATACAAGAAAGCTACCAGTGAAGGAAATAACTGGAAAGATTATGTTGTATGAAGAAGAGATTAAGGTAAATCAAGAAGTTGATGAAGAACCAATAAATAAATCTGTTGTATTCAAGACTGCTACCTCAAAGAACAAAGATAATGAAAAAGCTCAAGATCCTATAGACACTACCACCAGTAAAGAGACTGATTCTGACAGTGATGATGAGATGGCTCATCTTTAAAGGAGATTCAAGATGTTCTACCATAAGAATAAGTTATTTAGAATTTCAAACTATAAAGTATGGTATGATAATAAATGAAAGTTGAAAAAGAACAGAAAGTGGAAGGATAACACAAATGAGATAGTCTATTATGATTGTAAATGAAAAGGGAATGTGAATGTTGATTACCCTAAGATGAAATTTAAGAAGAAATATTAAGTTAAGGGAAAAAGATATAAAATGGACATGAAATCTACTTGGAGTTCCTTAAAAGATATCTCAAGTAGATCTAACACTTCTGATATTGAAAATAACAAACATACAAACCTGTGTTTCATGAAAGAAACATCTGAGGTAACACCCAGTTCTCCTATACATACTGCTAACTATTCTGGGAATGAAAGTTAATCAATCAATGATGAAAATATGAATAAGGATGAACTATTTTAATACTATGGAATTCTTGAGGATACCTTTAATGAACTCAAGGATAAATTTAAATTATTGAAAAGATAACATGCTTTAAATACCGATTACTTTTCCGATCTAGATATTGAAAAAGAAAAATTTGCTCAGTTGTTTAAAGAAAATACTGAACATAAATTATCCAATGAGGAATAAAAAATATATCTTGGGAATTGTACTGCAGGTATCTATAACTTGACTTAGTTTCTAGGAAACCAAATTTCCCCAAAATACACAAGTGATATAGGATATCCCCCAGGACAGAGAAGGATATTTAAAAATTATTTGTCCCAAAATATGGACAGTTCACTGCTAATTCACAGTTTGGACCATGTTTTGAAAATAAATTCTATAAAGGAACAAACAAAGTGTTCAGGCCTCAAAAAATATCTGTTGATTATAGGAAACTTGTGAGACAAGTATGTGTTCCTAAAGTATTATGTTCTGACCTCTCTAGAGCCAAGAAAATCTAGGTACCATATTTACCGTACACTTAATCTATTTTTCCTGAAAACTGTTCAAAGAGATCCTATAAAACACGATGGTACTTGGAAAGTGGATATTCAAGACATATGACCAGAGTTTAATCATGCTTCAATATAATAATTAAATTTTATGGTGGACTTGTAACATTTGGTGATAATGAAAAAGGGAAGATTGTCGGCTTAGTCCAAATTGGTAACCCTAATACTGTATTAATTTGAAAAGTATTAATGGGTTAATGTGAATTTTTATGAGTATATCTCAATTGTGTGATTAGTGATTCAATGTTAAATCTGAAAATGATGAATATAATGTTTTTAATTCTAAAAATAATTTAATATTTACTGCTCTTAGAAATGAAAATGTATATGTTGTTGATTTAAACTCCTTAGCTATGCAAAGTGTTTCATGTTTAAATTCTTTTTATAAGGAATCATAGTCATGGAATAGAAGATTAGGAAACTAAAATGTGAACTCACTTAGGAAACTAACTAGGAAAGGTTTTGTTAGAGACTTACCTAAATTCTAATTCCCACATAACAAAGTTTGTGATCCTTGTCAAAAGGATAAACAACAAAATTATTCGTTCAAACCAATGAAAGAAGTTTCTACTTATCAACCGCTTGAGTTGGTTCACATGGATTTGTTTAGACCATCTAGAGTTTCATGTTTTAATGGGAATCACTATTTATATTTTTTTGTAGATGATTTTTCTAGGTATACATGTGTATAATTTCAATCTCACAAAAGTGAAGCATGATATTACTTCATTAAATATTCCACATTTTTAGAAAATCTTAGTGGACTTAGAATTAAGATCTTGAGAAGTGATCCCAACCGTGAGTTTGAAAATAAGTAATGTGAATCTTTTTGCTCACAAAATGGCTATACTCACAATTTCTATTCTCCTATAACACCTCAACAAAATAGAGTTGTAGAGAGAATGAATAGCACACATCAAGAGATTTCCTGGACTATGCTAAATGAGTATAATCTATCTATCTATTTTGGGCTAAAATTGTTAATACAACTAGTTACATTATCAATAGATTATTAATTAGACATGTTCTTAAGAAGAACCATTATCAGCTCTAGAATTATAGGATGGATAAGGTTAATTACATTAGAGTTTTTGGTTGGAATGTCTTCATCCTTAACACTACGGACCATATTGACATGTTTTTTCGAAAAGTTATGAAGTAATTTTCCTTGGTTATTCAATCACTAGTAAATATTATAGAATATTTAATAAGAGAACCAAATCTGTGGAAGAATATGTTCATGCCAAATTTAATGAGATTGATCCACATGAACCCAAAACCACTCTTTAACATCTTGAGAATGATATGTCAATATTGTACCTTAATGATAAAGACAGTGAGCCCTTAGTGAAAACAACCAGTTCTGGAAATCATCCAGAATCTATGCATGGTGAATATGAACCTATAGAAAATAAAGAGGAGTCTAGTTCAACTATTTATAGAGGTATTAAAACTCTCAAAAATTATACTTTAGATGTTGTAGTATGTGATTTAAATAGAGGAACACAAACTAGAGCTTCTCTGAGAAACCAGTTTGAACATCGATCCATTATTTCACAGATTAAACCAAAAAATATCAAGGTTACAATCAATGATTAATTATGGGTGATATATATGCAAGAAGAATTAAATTAGTTTAAAAGAAGCAAATTTTTTAAATTATTAAAAACACTTAAAGACACATTAACTATATGTACAAAATGGGTGTTTAGAAAAAAAGTTGATGAATCTAGAAACATAGTTAGAAACACGGCTAGTCTAGTTGCACAAGGATATAGTCAAGATGAAGGATTATACTATGAGAAAACATTTTCATCTATATCTATACTAGAATCCAATAGAATACTACTTGCATATACAGATCATCGGAATTTGAAACATTATAAAATGGATGTCAAAAGAGCATTTTTAAATGCGTACATATTTAAGGATGTATTTGTTGAACAACCCCCTGGTTTTACAAATCTAAATTTTTCAAATCATGTCTTTAAATATTCAAAAGCCCTATATGGTCTGAAAAAAGCTCCAAGAGCTTGGTATGACAGACCTAGTTCTTTCTTTATTTCAAAAGTTTTTACTAAAGTACTAGCGGATCCTACTCTTTTTATTAATGGAATTTCCAAAGATGTTTTAATAGTACCAATTTTTGTAGATGACATTATTTTTGGATCCTCTTAAAATTATTTATGTAATGATTTCTTAAAAATGATGAAAGATGAATTCGTAATGAGTTTAATGGGGGAACTTAAATTTTTCTTTGGATTTCAAATATTACAAAATAATAATTGTATTATTTTTA
This sequence comes from Viscum album, assembly GCA_963277665.1. Lineage (NCBI taxonomy): Eukaryota > Viridiplantae > Streptophyta > Magnoliopsida > Santalales > Viscaceae > Viscum > Viscum album. The sequence continues at coordinate 1,660,995,689 of OY728143.1, read as the reverse complement.
ATCAGAGTAAATATACTAAAGATCTTTTGAAACGTTTTGGTGTAGACTACAATAAAGGTAGTGATACACATATGAGTACCACCAGTAAGGTGGATGCTGATGAAACTAGTAAACTAGGGGATCAAACCAATTACCGAGCAATGACTGGGAGTCTCCTCTATCTTACTGATAACATACCTGATATTATGTTCACCGTATGCATGTGTGATCATTTTCAAGCCAATATTAAAGAGTCTCATTTAACTTATGTTAAAAGGATTTTTAAATATCTCTAGTATAATACAATCATAGGACTATTTTATCCAAGAGGATAATCATTTAATTTAACAATTCGTTCGGATGCCAAATTTTTTGGTTGTATGCTAGATAAAAAGATCACCTATGGAAGATATCACATTTTAGGAAAGTCACTAGTATCATGGTGAAGTATGAAACAAAATTTTGTTGCATTATCTAGTGCTGAAGCTGAATATATAGCTTCCGGTATTTGTTATGCTCAAATTCTATGGATGAAACACACATTACTATATTATGGATATCAATTAAAACATGTCTCTATAAAGTGTGATAATACAAGTGCTATCAACATCTCTAAAAATCTAGTATCTCATGTTAGGACAAAGCACACTCATGTGATACATCACTTCTTGATAGGTCATTATCAAAGAAGTGATATCCCTCTTGAATTGATTGGTACTGAACACCAATTGGATGATATATTCACAAATCCATTGAATTATAAGAGGTTAAATTACATCAACCATGATTTAGGTATGATAAAATGTTAAATATAGAAACCTCACCATTAGAAACCTCACCGTTGGACCTCACCGTAAGGAACCTCACTGTTGGACCTCACTGTTAGGAACCTCACTGTTGGACCTCACCATTAGGTACCTCACCATTGGACCTCACTGATAAACCTCACTATTAGGAACCTCACCGATATACCTCACCGTTGTTACCTTACCAATAGTCGATGTTTTTGAGACATAGTATTTTCTCTACTGAAATATGAAAAGTTTTCTGCGTTACTTATTTCTTTTATGTGATTTTTTTCGACCCCTACATGATAAAATTATAGTAAATACTACATTTCGATCCACCCCAAACTCTCTCCAGAATCTCTTCCTCCCTAACCTCAAAACCTAACCCTCTTCAAAAACCGTTGAACCGCTCCTGACTACATGGAAATAGTAAAGAGACCATTTGTAAGTTATGAAGGGGATGTGCCAAATCTAAAGAAACCTTGAGCTGCGTCGAGTAGTGGAAGCAAGGCAGTGGAAAAAACAATCAACCCTCATCTATTGAAGAGGGATATCATACATGAAAAATATCTCATTTCCAAATGGTTGCTGGTGAGAAAATCTTTAGTGTTGATGGAACTTGAAGCTCATGGCTGGGTTGAATTCTTTGTAAACAACAATGGACCCTATTACCCGAAGTTAGTGAAGGAATTTTATGAGTTTTTGAAATTCAAACAAACTAATGATGAGAACAAAATGTTTTAAAGGGGTAATTGAATGAGTATAAGTTTTTCCACTATTGAATGGGATGAGTGTTTGAGAGTACCACATGACGGGATTTATGATTACTACTTAGGAGTGGTGCCTCCCACTACTGATTTCTTCTGTTATAAAGAAGCCTTAGTCGAATTGATAGTGAGTGGGATCCCTATAAAATTCGTTGCTGTTGAGACGGAAAGAGAAGATATGCTACTGTTTATGTTTGTCCAGCATGTCTTGTATCCCAGGAGATGGGACTTTGATACCTTGAAATTTTAGGATGTATTTCTCTTGTATATTTTGAAGTATGTATAGAAGATTAATTTATACAGGCTATTGATGATTCAATTAGAAGATATGAAAAATCCCAGTTCTGAATCCAATTCCTTATTTCATGCTAGATTGATATCCTTGATGTTGAAGGTGAAAGGAGTTACTAGAGATAAAGAGGAAACAGTCATTGTATTGAACAATTTCTGCATTACAAAGGTAATTTTCATGTTGATGAAGATAAATTTGAACCCCTAAAAAAGAAGATGGGGGCATGATGAGGCAATGATATATGAGGAATTAAACCATGTCACTCATCCTACTAAGACTATGGATAAGAGTGATCCTAGTCTAAACCCTCATGAAGTATAGCCTGCATATTCAGATGAAGAAAGATAAGATGTTGTTGTACCAGAAAGAGAGGATTCTCTTATAGATGATAGGAGTGATCCAGACATCCCTCCATTCCTCATGAAAACCCTATATCCATTGGTGAGCCTATCCCACTAAAGATATTTCCGAGAAGGGAGACAGTCTTAAGGGGTAGTGTTGATGAAGAGACTAGTGAAGAAGAAGGGGATGAAAATTTCTTAAGAGACATTAGAGAAAACTCAGATGGAGATGAGGACACTGAATCTAGTAATGCTGGCTTTGAGACTGCTAATGATGTGAGTGAAGAATAATTTCTTAGTCTCAATCCTCTGATAGGGCATATAGAAATGGTTGAAATTGTAGATGAATAGGTTGCTGATTCAGTTAAAGTTGGAATTGTTTTAGAAGTTGTTGATGATTCTATAGAGGAAGTGGTAGTGGACATTTCTATTGATGTAGTTGCTCTAGGAGGTATGATGGATCTGAATGTGGTTGATTAGAAGAATAATCCAAGTGAGTTAGAGGAACCTGTTTCTACTGGTTCAGTTTTTATTTCTTATGGAATATTTTATCGGTCAGAAGACATTGGATTTGTGGTCTTAGGATTAGATTGTAGAGACTCTGATGATGACCAACATGTCAAAAGTCCTCCAATTCATACCGTTTTAGAAACTACTATTATGCAGCCAATGGTTCTTTTTCCTTATGACTATGTGAATAAGGATGATTTGGAATCAATTAAATGAGATCTAATGAGCCACTTTGATGAGAGATTTGTTTTGGTTAAAGGGATATGACTCAAAATCAAGAATCTGTAACATCTACAATAGAAATACTTTTTTCTACCTCTCAATCCATCCTAGTAGAAAAGGTAAAGGAATATCAGGATCAGATGAGATCCGTGGAAGATTATATGGAATCTATGAAGTAGTCTATTTCCATATTAGAGAATAATTGGAGTAGTTATCTAGTGCAAGTCCCTCATACCCTAAGTCTATGACTCAGTTTATTTACACGTCCAGAGAAATTCATAATCTTGTGGGAAATTATTTTAGGGAAGCTGCTCAAGATCAGAAGGCCATCAAAGATAAAGTTGATTTCTACTAAAAATGGGTTTATACTAAACATTAGATGTATGGTTACTTCAAATTTTTGTTAGATAACATGAGGATTCCACCTATCACTCAAGTGTTTAAGGATCAGTTAAGTAGGCTTAGAGAGTTGACTCATGCATTAAAGAGATTCATGGAGAATAAAGATGATTTTAATTCCGCCATGGAGAGCGGAGGGGGTATTATTCTGGATTTAAGAAATATTCTTTGGCCCCTCCTCCATGTGAACTGCACTCCCATAGTTGTTCCTCCAGCCTTTCCTTCTACCTCTGCTACTTCAGGATCTACCAATGATGCAAAAATGATGACTCCGGCACAGGACATCAAGAGTGTGACCCCTATGATTCCTCAGATATCTACTCACTATAGGTCTAGTGATGCTTCTATTGCATCTCCTCTTTCCCTACTGACTACCATCCCTTGGGCTATCCCTCTATCTTCAGAACCAGCCTCCTCAACTCCCAAAGACAAAGATCCCTTAGACATCTCTAATTTGGATTGAATGTGGGATGTCTTAGTTGATTTGGATATTTGTAACCTTTTTGCATAATATAATTTTTATTAATTATTAGAAAATCCTCTTCTCTTTATCTTTTATTCTTTTTGTTAATCAGAAATGGGGACAAACAGATCAGGTTACAAGTTATGTTTATGTTTTAAGCTTCCTAAACTGAAAGGAGAAGTTTTTATGTTGAATTTTCATATATATACTATCTATATTTTTTCATAATAAACACAGTTCAAATGTTTTACAGACACTAGATAATGTCCTTAACCCTAATTCATATAATAATGAAATAATATGTTATTATAAAAAATGGGGATATTGTTGGACTCACGTATTTTGATAATCCCAAATCATGTTTCATTAACATAAAGAAACTTGTTTTTATTACAGGATAATGATTTCTAAGAAAATCATGTTTATATCAAAGTAATAAATATGCAATTTTAATCTCATTGTTCTCATGTTTAAGCTCACATCATAAAATTTCTATAAATGCAAGGTCACCAATGAAAAGGTCAATATTATATGGTCACTATTGCAAGGCCACTGATGCATGCTCAGCGATGAAAATTTCACCAATGCATGGTCACCGATACAAAGTTCACTGATGCAAAGGTCACCTATTCAAGGTCATCGATGCAAGGGCACCGATGCATGGTTACCGATGCAAGGTCATCGTTGCAAGGTGACCGATACAAGGTCACAATGCAAGGTCACCATTTCAAGGTCACTGATGCAAAACTACTATTGGGAAGGTTACCACTGAAGGCTACCAATGGAAGGTTACCGATAGAGAGTTATTGATGAAAGTATACCATTGGAAAGGTTAACGATGAATGATGCCGATGTGCACATACTATTGAATACTATCATTGTGAAGGCCACCATTACCAGTCTACCATACTCTTCTACTCCATACAATGTCAAATTCCTAAGATTATTCTAATGGTCAAATTTGATATATTAAATGTTTTTAACATTAATTAATGGTGATTGTATACATATAAAGAGACTGTATATGGGGACAGTATGAGTTATGAGAATGATCTCATGTGTGGTACTTATTCCTATTGTCGATCCTTTAATATATAAAATAGAATACTGAGGAAAAAAATCATGTTGCATTAGTGCCCGAGTCTAGAATATAACAAAGTGAAGAGAAGTAACAGAGAAGTAGTGTATAAAGGAGCTTACTTTATAGATCAAAGAAGAACCATTGAATGCTTAAACTGTGAACCCAAGAACATCAAGAAGATCATTTAGAGAGAACAATTTGAAGGCTTCCTTCTGGGTCTCATTAACTCTCGATCAACACAAGAAGCAGAACACTCAATTCCTAGAAGATAGAACCTGGAGTTGCAACACTCTGTTTTGGAGTGAACATCTAGAGAAAGACTCGAACAACAAATTCTTCACTCCAAGGAGTCAAGAACCAAACTCCAAATGCATATATCATTCTAAAATCAAGCTTATAATATTATCTCTATTGTGTTACTTCATTTAAATTTTTTGAGAAACATGTGTCTATCTATTACACACATTGTATCATGTTCTTGAACTAGAGGATACAGAATATCCTCACATGAAACTTCAATTACATATTTTTTCCCACGTATAACTGCGTAAGAGACCATGTGTGGTCTGTATTGTTTGTTTTTTCCCAATAAGAACTGTGGTAGAGGGTGTGAACTCAAGACAGTTTGTGAAAACTGTTGTAAATCCCGATACTGGCTATGTATCAAGATTATTGTTAATATTAAAATCTTAGTGGTAGTTGATCACCGAGTTGAGAGGATTGAGTCTCAACTTGAGATTTAACCTCTTGTTTAATGGCACTGTGCTCTATATTTTTATTGTACTCTGTTTTATCTACTTTCCGCTGCTAATAACATTTAAAACATAAAACTCTTTTGCATTCACATTGACAGTTAGTTTTTGTTAGTTTTTGTACTTGTTTAATTCAGTAAACTTGTTTCAAAAGATGAAGAAGTTTTTTTACACTAATTTAACTGAGTACTAATCATCCTTTTATAAACATGTTGACCAACTAGACATTTACATATCTACTGCCTTAATTAATTGGACTTTTTCGAATTTGGGGGATATTTATAATAAATTATTTAAATAGAAATATTAATAAGGAACTCAATTCACCCCCCTCTTGATATTCCACTCTGACCAATAAGTGTCATTAGTGGGCATTAGAAATTCATTTGAGAAGAAGAGTAACTGGGACAAGCAGAAGAAGATGGATGGTGGTAGATCAATCCATTCTCCCTGGCTATCTGAATTTGTAACTTCATGTGCGACGAAGTCATGTTCCATCAGTGTGGTAAAGAAGGGAGCATGTAATATTCATGTTCATCTCCACAATAACATTCCATTGGTGTGAAGATTTCAGGAATTTACAGTGATATTTCATGGTGGCACGCCTATATCTGTGTTACAAAGGATAAATATGATTCAAAGGGATGTTATATAGGTCAAAACCATCCAAGCCAAGGGGTATAGATTTGAATGCCATAGAGACATGACTGGATATTTTTCTGGACAAGGAAAGTTCATAGTAGAGAAAAAAGTCATTGGTCATTCTTAGGGTCAGGTTGAGATGAGAAAAGTTTTTGTTTTGGAGCGAGCACCAATGGAATCAGATGCAGGTCCTGTGATAGTTCTAGGTACCAATGTTATTGCATAATTGTTAGTTATCAGTTTTATTTTATATTAGTGCCTTTGTTTATTTTATTTCTTCCCATATCCTAAATGTTTTAATGTTTTCAACCCAGATCATTCCATATGCGATGGAGTTATTGATGCTGCTTAGAAAGAAGTGGAGAAAGAATTCAAGTGTCTTCATTCAGTGCTCACTATGTTAGGGGTTGAGGTGTAGTGGGATTTATTAGTTTTGGAAATGGAACTCTTTGATATGATCCATGGTTTATATTGGATGGTGCATTTTTAGGCACACATCGATTTTTATCAGCAGTGAGCAAGAATTTCTTGCACGTAATTGGAGTACCCATGTTTTTTAGGGAGAATGGGGTCCTCAGATAGGACATGCTTGACCATCAATCCTAGAATTGGGTAATCGTGTTTATCATATTTCATCAATCATGTTGGAGGATAATTATTGGTGATATGAGAGCATATTACCTCATGTGGTGGATGAGTTTTCAAAGGTATTTTCATCAGAATTATCTTGTTTTCCCTCAGAGTAGGATGTGGAGTTTACTATAGATTTGATACTAGGAACACAATCTATATCTATTCTATTATACTGTATGGCCCACACTGATTCGAGGGAATTAAAGCTACAGTTGGATGATTTGGAATGAAAATGATTCATTCACTTGAGCATCACACCTTGGGATTCCCTAATTATTTTCTTTCAAAAAGGTCAATGGTTCTCTTCAGTTATTCATTGATTACCAGAATATGAATTAATTAATGATTAATAATAATGGTCACATTCCCCACATTGATTACCTTTTCAATCATATTATGTGGGAGAGGTGTTTTTCCAAGATCAAATTGCACTGTGAATATCACCATGTTAGAGCTAGAGAGAGAGATGTTTTGAAAACAACCTTCTGAAGTTGGAAAAAAATTTGAGTACATTGTAGTCCCTTTTGGGTTGAAATATTCTCTAGTATTTTTTGTCTCATGAATATGGTTTTTTCACAAGTATCTCAATTTGGTTATCATGGTATTCATAGATGACGCCCTATTCTATTCTGGGAATGAGGAGGTGCTTGAGCAAGATTTGATGATTTTCATAGGCACCCTTAAGAATCATTGTCTCTATGAAAATATTTCTAAGATCACATTCTGAATCAATTAGGTTAATTTCTCGGGTTAGGTGGTCTTGGAATGATGATTTTTGGGGGAGCTTGAGATGATCAGTGTAATAATTCGATGGAAGCATCCAAAATTCTTTTTCAAGATCCCGTGATTTTTTTGTAATGGCAAGGTATTATAGGTGGTTTGTTCAGTATTTATCTAGTATTACCTCACCCATGATGGAACTCACTTGGAAGGGGTGAATTTTGAATATATTTTAAAGTGTTAAGAATCCATTGATGACCTTAATAGGAATTTGACTATAGTCCCCATTTTCATATTGTCAAAACATGATAATGGTTATGTGGTCTATTATGATGCTTTATGTATGGGTCTTGGGTTTTTTGATGATGCATGATGATCACATTTTGGTGTATGGTTCATGCCAACTCCAAAAAAATAAAAAAAACTACCTAACCCATGATCTGGAATTAGCATCTGTGATGCATGCCTTGAATACATGGTGTCATTATCTTTCTGTGGATATGTTTTTTTATATTCATATCTTAAGATCTTAGCCTATATTTTCTTTCAGAATGACTTGAATTTGAGGGAACTTCACTTGGTTGAATACCTTTTGGGATTGGATTTAGATATAGTTTATACCATTGGAAAAAGTAATGCGATTAAAGATGACTTGAGTAAAAATATTCTAGTGATATCATTGAAAGAGTAAAGTGATGAGTGGACTTAGATGAGAATCTGGTCTCAAATGCACCAAGAGATGAAGGAGCACAGTGGAGGTGCATTCTTGGCCAGTGTTTTGCTAAAACCTTCCTGTTTGGATTTAATTCATAGAGATAAGTTGAGTGATGTGTTGTGACAATATTCTATTTAGTTCTTAAATTGAGTGGAGGTTCCTTACGAATGAATCTTGTCACATAAGAGAGTTTTTTGCTTCAAGGATCCCTTTTTGGTTTCATTGGAAATGACGATGGTGGTGATACATGATATCCACCAATCATAGTGGTCTATTCACCCTAGTACCACCATGATGTTCTATGATTTGATAAGATAGTTCTAGTGTCTATGTATGAGATGGGACATAGAGTACTAGGTATCGTGGGGTTATATTTGTTAGTAGGTTAAATTAGAGCACTAAAAACCCTTTGGTTTTCTTCAACCAATACATATTATTACTTTGATATGGGATGAGATCCCCATGGATTATATTTTTCTATTACCTAAAACACCTCAGTGTTTGAATTCCATATGGGTTGTCATTCACCGTCTAACCAAATCATACCATTACATTTTAATTTGAGATTCATCCAAAGTGGACGATTTTGGATGATTGTAGGTTTAAGATATTGTGAGGATTCATGGTGTTACTTTGGTAATTTTTTTAGAAAGGGAACTTAATTTTAGATCATAGTTTTTTTAATGCCTTTAGATGGAAATGGGGTCACATGTCAAGTTGAGTACACCATACTATCCTCAAACGGATGGTTAGATGAAGCGAGAAAATCAGATCTGGCAAGACATGCTCTCAGAATGTGTGATCGATTTTAGAGGCTCATGGGATTGTCATCTGGGATTGTTGGAGTATCTATAAAACAAAATTTACCAATCATCAACATGATAGTAGTCGAAAAATGGTCCTTAACATATTTTTTTAATTTAAATATCTGTTTTTAACCGACGTTGAATCCACCGACATAAAAAATAGGACTTTCTACATAAGTGTTTAAAAACTAATTAAAAATGGATTTAAATTTTTTTTGACATCATTATTTTAAAAAATGACACTAAAAATACCCATCATTTTAATTTTTTTCATCAGTTTATAAATAAAATGAATCAAAAAAGTTAAAAAAATATTATTTGTGTTAGTTTTTATAAAAACCAACTTCAATAATCAAATAAAAACTTGCTTTGTTTTATAGAACTTCCTAATCTTCAATTTTACTAGTTGTAATGATAAAATGGAGCAATGGATCAAAAGTTATGACCTTCAGAAGCTATAATTCTCAATGTATCGATAGGTAAAACTCATTTATAAGAAAAAATGTAAAAAATGAATAAAAATTACATAAAAAATAATTAAAATAAACATTAGGCTTCAATTTTTTTAATTATTTTAGGAGTTCCTATCAAAATGATTTATTTTTATTATTATATTTCTTAATTTTATGGTAGAACTCATAAGATAATAAAAATGGTGATCAATAATGAATTCTTCAACTCGGTTTGTAAATATCATCCGTATATTTTATATTTAGAACTCGATCATAAGAATAAATAATTAATATAAAGAAGATTATCGATATTTTTTTCAACGAAATAAAGTAGTAATACAAAATTAAATGATTTTAAAAGATATCATGTTCAAATCATCAATTTAAGCCACGATGAAAATTTTATTGAATCAAAGTGGTCGAAAATTATGAATGAAAGAGAAATTGGATTTATACATTGTAAACTAATATATTTTCAATGGAGTTTTATTACAATTTATAGGGATTTGAAAAAGTGAAATGCACAATGTGAAAAAACTGAATTACCAATCCCACATATTTGTGAAGACTATTTGGTGTTAGTTTTTTTTAAAACTAATGATGAAGAGGATTTGAATTAATTTTTTACATCATTTTTTTAAAAAACAGATGATGAAAAATCCATCAGTATAATTTTTTGTATCAGTTTTTAAATAAACTAACGCTATTTTTTTAAGAAATAGTTTTGGCGTTGATTTCTAATTAATCTGATGTAAAAAAAATATAAATTTTATTTAGAAACATATTTTTCAAAAAAATGAATCCAATAACTGAAAATAAAAAATACAATGTTTTAGATAATTTTCTAAATAATCATCTAACAACCCGTAGAACTAAGCCGGAGTTACAGATTTAATGTTATGACCTTTGAAAGTTAGATTTATTTTTGATTTCTCTTAGTGATGATCAACTTTTGAAGGCCATAAAGTATAATACATACCTTCATTTTAGATCCATGAATATTAAAATGTAGTATTATTAAATGATCTAACACATAATATTTTTTTATTATTGGTGTCAGTTTTTGTGACAACATATACCAAAAATATTTTTTTTTAAATGTTTAGAATTAGTTTTTTTTAAATAACACCATAATTTTTTTAACATTTTAATGTTGGTTTCTTTGATTCTCAAAATAAAAAATGGAACTAATTTGTATTTATGGACTTGGTTTTGTAAAAACTGATATAAATCTTCTTTGGCGTTAGATTTAATCAATATCAATGCCAAAAAGTCTCTAGAGACTCTTAAAGAAGTCCAACATTTTAAGGCCATATTTTTTTTTAATTTGTAACTCTATTATATATCCATGACCAATAAAATCAAATATTAGGAAATAATATAAAATATAGTAAATGTTTTTTATTATTTTCATCAGTTTTTTTAAAAACTGATGTAAGAATTCTTTTTATTTTTGGTGTCCGATTTTATAAAACAGACGTAATAATTAATTGTTTTAAAAATTTTGGAATTGGTTTCTTTAAAAACTAATTCCAAAAAGTCATCAAAAACATATTTTTTGTATCTTTATAAGAAAACAATTTCATATTGTTTTGATGTTAAAGGACATTTTTCTACTTGTGCGGATAACTCCCTTTGAGGCACTTTATGGTCGACAGTTTTAGTCTCTTTTGTGTTGGGTTGATGTGGGAGATACCTTATTTTTGGGATTGAGCCTTGGTCATGAAATGTTTGATAAAGTGATGTTGATCATGACTAATTTTTTAATAGCTCAAAGTAATGAAAACTTTTACGCTAATAAGAGGCATTGATGTTTTCTGTTCTCTGTGCATGACCACATGTATCTGAAAGTGGCATCTCATTTGGATAACCATAATATGGGACTGCAATGGAAGATAACATGGAGGTATGTGGGACCCTTTGAGGTTATCAAGAGTGTTGGTATTGTGGAGTACCAGATGGTTTTCCCTTATAGTTGACATCAATTCATGATGTGTTCCATGTATCTATACTGAAGAAGTATAATCTGAATTCATCTCATGTGCTAAATTGGGAGGAATTGGAGATGAAATCATATTTTTTTGTGCATGAGAAGACAATGCATATTAAGGATTATCATGAGAAATAACATCATGGGAATTCCCCCAAAATAGTTTTTATTGATTTGGCAACATGGTAATGATAATCCTGAGACATGGAAGAAGAATTGTTGGGTTGAGGAGGAGTATCTGATGTTTTTTCTCTGATTCAATTTTGGAGTTAGTTTTCGAGGATATAATTTTTTCTTGGTAGGGAGAATTCTCATATTTTTTATTTTGTTTTGAGTTATTTATCTATTTTTATTTTACTCTTAAAATGGTCCCTAAGTTTTCTAAGGTGTTTTTGGTGAAAAAATAAAATTTTGGGCTTCGTTAAAGGTGGTTTACTGTTTGGTAAACTATGAACCATCCCAGTGAAATCTATGTGCCTAGGAAAGTGTAAATTTCTAGTTCACACAACTAGTCGCATAGGCATGAACCCTTCCCTAGGAATCTATTCAACTGGTTCCTTCTTAGACATACGGGGCCATACGACTAATGCATAGTTTGGAAAATTTTGTGGGATTATTGTGTGACCTGTCTAAGTAATTATAAACTAGAAAATTATGCTTTTCCCTATTTTGTTTTATCCATAAAAGACATCTAGTATCAAAACTAAATTATTTTCATCCATGGTAAATTCTTCCAAATATTCTTGTAGACTTTGAGTATCAACATTTTAGTGGTTTTGGTCCCTGTTATTCAAGAAATTATTACATAAGTCATTTTTTCCATTCGATTTCTACTTTCTTCTTGGGTTTCTCTTTCCTATATCTTGTGTTCTCCTTTTCCTATGGGATGGCTGACCTACTGAGGGGTCCGTCATTTTTGTGTGTGAAATCATGATGGCTGTTGTTCGATTTTTTCTTTATAGTGTCTTGTTGAGGTGTTATTGTGTTTTTTCACCAAATTTCAAAATCTTCTAAGCTTGAGGTAAGTGGTTACATGATTTTACATTATTATATGATTATGGAATGCTTGATATCTCCCATGAGAGTTTTCTATGAAATATTTGTGTGGTGAGATATTTTTTAAAAAATGGGTTGAGATAAATATATAATTAATGTTTTTTTGAATGAAAATTGGTTATGTTTCATTTCTGGCTCCATGTGGTGCTTCTATAAAGTGTCCTATGCTTTTTTTGAAAGTTGAAAATGGGGTTTAAAAACAAATTTGGTGTTTATACTGATTTAAAATGGGAATTCTATTAGGAAAATGGTTAGATTTCATGTGTAATCTATTGATGGGGTTCCAAATGGGTTTCCTGAGTTTTCCAAGTGATGTGAAACGTATTTCAAAAGGTTTTGGTTGTTTGTATGAATTTTAATGTGTTTTGGTTTATGGAAAGAGGTGGTTTCCATGTGATCCTTGATCATTGGGTCAATGTGACTTGTGAAATTTGTGATATACTTGTGTGTTTATGATGCTAGGAATGTGTATGTGAAAATGGTTATTTATGGTTTATGTGAAATTGAATTTGAGAAAAAATAGAATCTTGGGTATCTAGGTGAAAAAAATAGAACTAGTACGCTCATTGATTCAATGGCGATGGGACATGGTTTCTTCCAACAATATTGATAGTTACAATACTAACTGAACATGTGATATGATTGGGGACTACTATAACATGGGATGGGATCCCATCTAGTGGATTGTTCATGGTAATGTTGTTGATTTTGGCTTATGATATAGCAACCATTATACATTGGTATGGGATCCCCACAAATAGATCATGCATGATAACATTTTTGGTACTGGTTGGAGGATTTTGTAACTTGTGTAGGAGGTTTCTAGGGTCCCAGTAGTTCTAGATTAACTATAGGGATTTCCTATGGTGATATCTTATGAAATTATTCTTATGTGATGTGATGATAACCGTCAATATACAATGAACCTTGTGAACATTTTAATGTCAAGAAATAATATTTTGAGAATTTTTTTCATAAAAAAGTGGTTTCTTGAATAATTTTTTTTAAAATGCATCAAATGTTTCTTATATATGGGTGAATGATGATTTTTAGTTTATTTTTATATATTTCAATATTTATTTTAGGTATATTCATACTAAGATTTGTCTCACACCCTACAAACACCTTATCGTGTATTTAGACATTGTTATGCATGACTATGGTAAAGGAAAGATATTCCACAGGGGTGATGATGGATCTGGTTTCTACTACTCCACATATTCTAGGTGTTAGTGGTGGTGGCTTAAGGGTGGCGAACCATTTTTTTAATGGGGAGTTTCGTGATGGTTATCATACCATTTATGTTGTGATATTTTGGTTTTTGGTTAATGTTGTAAAATATTGAATCTCAAAAATGATTTATCTACTTTGGTAATGATTAGGAATTATGTGACTATTTCTTATTTTGTTGTTGTTTATTGTTAATTCATTAGGGTGAATCATTCCTGGACAAGTGTGGTTAGTTCCAAGGAACTGGTTTCTAGCACCTGGGGATCGAGATTACCCTTTAGGGCATGCTATAGACTGTGTTGGGTGTCGGGTTGGATTGTACTCTGACTTAGTCCATGAAAAGAGGTCAATGATACAAGTGTTGAAGGATAAGGAAATTTATATATTACGTAAAAGACCCTTTAACCTATTGGGTGTTTCATGAGTAGTGTAGTTAGATCCCATTGTTAACATTTCACACTCAATAAAAAGCATATTAGTGATGAGTCATATAAGTTTTTAAATGTAATCCATTATCTTTTTGAGACATACTTAATAAAAAACATTAATGCCTAACAATATTTATTCTATAGTGTAAAATGAATATTAATTGATTTATAGTTTTAAGTAAATACATTATTTTATAATTCATGTATTTAGATGATTTTTTTAAGCCTATGTAAATAAACAAACTTGAATAAATAAAATCATCAAGAACATATCACTTAATTAGCCTATGATTTAATTAAGATGTTATACAAACCCTTATGATAAAAAAGTTATAGTCAAGTGAATATATATATATATATAAAAGGTGAACATATTTATTTGAGATTCTGGCATATATATAGACATGAATAAAGTACTTTCTTAAAACTAAAAAATATTTGGCATAGGAACAAGTTCCACCAGAGATCATTAAAAAGGAACGTTTTAAAGACGTATACTTCATAAAGAATATAAAACTAGAGTGATGTGGCTTTACAATCAATGTGATAGTTTTTTAATTCATTGATAATGATGAATATTAATCCTATAAGGAAGAAATAAATGGAAAATAAGGTATAATTAATAGTTAATATGAAATATGAAAATAAATTCCATGTACCAAATTCATGTTTTTTTATTTTAATAATTCCCCTGGTTGATGAGAATCCTATTTGGTTGGAATGTGAATTCAAGGGATAACATGCCATGTATGTTAAAGAGATTTTATATAAAGTAATATTGTTTTTTAAATGCACCAAATCATCCAAGGTGTTGATTTTTAAAAAACCTTGTCACTAATAGAGAGGTTGAAATCCATTTTAATTCAAATTTCCATTATACATTATCATGATTATTATATAGATGATGAAAGGGCCTTTTTATGGATCAAAGAAATAGTGATATATTGCAATAATTATTTTTCACATGACTACAAGAGTTTAGTGGGAGTGTCACTATTTTCCAAAGTAAAATATTGTGACAACATATGGAAAATATTTATTAGTATTATAGTTTTTTTAATACAATTTAGATAAATTATACTGTAAATGGAATAAATTTTAATCCATTTTTCATAGGAAAAATGTATTCTGAGATAGATCTACTAGTTTCTTGGACCAATTCAATATATATATATTTATAAAGTATTAAAAAATAAAAGTTTGAATAATTCAAGAGGGGTTTTTTTTCAATGTCACACAACATAAATCTATCCAAAAAGGCATGTATATTACATAGGAAAAGATTAAAATGTTGAGTATAACTCTATAAACTTCACTGTTGGATCTAACACATATTCCAAGTTATGTAATAAATATTATATTTCTATCAAATACATTATGGTTGTAAATATTAAATCAACTCATGAGAATAATATGAGATGCAATCAGAACTATCAAATAGTACTTGATAGTGTGAAATGGATGTGTCCCTAGTACTTAGAGAGGAAGGAGTAATAGTTATCAAGGAAATATAATGAGGATCCCAGAACGCCTTGAGAGGGGATGGTGAATTAGGGTGTCAACATTTTCTTTAAAAGTGATGGATCCTGTTTCCATGATGGATGAAACTAATAAAACATGTCTATTGGACAAGTGCAGGAAGGTAAAAAAAAATATTTTACTTGGTTAAACTATAAGGGGTAGACAAAGGATCATACATTGATATATATTTTTAGTGATACCAAAATCCCAAAATCTTCACTAGTTTTGGAATACAAATGTTTGGACACAATCACTCTATTCCATGCACACTTCCTTTACATGATTCTAGGGATATCTCACTATATCCCTTCGAACACTTATATCGACTACGCCAAGCTCACTGCCTTGGGAAAAATCCACACATAGTTTTTGGAAGTGTAGGTACATTCATTTGAATGAAATAACACAAACTCATCTATAGAGAGACACTCTGTTGAGGTCTTGTTTTCAATTATAGATGAAATCCACCCTCCCATTCACTATTACATTTGTGAACTGATCCTAAACGAACTTCCCTACTTTCTCCACGAACTGGGGTACACCACATAGCCCGAGTGCTTCGCCGACAACATATTATTCTAGTGACTGTCTCTATTTCATGGACATACTCTTCCCCAGTTAACTACCTCTCCTCAATGTATCGTCCCTACTTTGTAGGTAGATTCTCTTTTTGTGGACCGTCTCACCTCTGCAGATAGCTAACACCCCATAGGATGCCTCTCCTCTTATGATCCTTATTTCATTATGGGCTATAGTGCCCCATAAATACCATTCTATAAAAAATATATACTAAACTCTTCTTCTTTTAAATAATCTTCCATTGTGAACCTCTTCTTTCAAGGAATTTTCTTCCCTTCAACCACTTTAGACTTCACCGAATTCTTATGGGGGAGTGATGATTTCTAGTAGGATTCTATCTTATTAATGATGGGATTATCAGTCTTTATAAAAGAAAATAGATCTGAAAATCTTAGTAACCCGAATTATTTAAAGTTACTATATTGTATATCCATCACCCCATATTGTGCACATCGCACGAACTATTGTTCCCTCATCGATTTTCATATGGCCATTTCTCTTTCATGGTGACTGATATCTCCCACGAACGAATCAATTTGTTTATATTCTAATGATATCCTTAATTATTCAAATGAAAATCCATCCCGTAGACTTCCATCATTATACAAACTACAATTGTCCCATGAACCATTTTCCCAATGCAGTTTGTGTATCACACTTCATAGTCCACAAAACACTATTATTCAAAAATCCCTTCCTTTTCCACTTTCCTTCTCCATTTTGTGAACACCCATTATGGTCCATGAACAATGCATCATGGTCAGCGAACTATGTTCCACAGAAAAACATCCCTTTCCAAATACCAAAGTCCTTATTTTGAGGCCCAAAATTTTGAAAAACACTGGGAAACAATACAACCTTCATCATTTTTGACTTCCTAGACTGTAAGATCACTGGACTTGAAAACACCTTGATCAACCCAATGTGGATTAACACCAAAAAAAACCAAACTAAAATACCATCAAAGAAATTCCATAGGTATAACATATAAAACTAGATATAATATAGATCAATTCATTTGATGTTTTATTTAGGAAAAAGAAATTCGAAATAAAGGCTTATGGAATGTTTTGGAATCTATATATATAAATATTTAGTATTTTGTGACATCTGATGTAACTAATTTTTTTTATAAAATACACATTGAATTCTACCAGTTCTTAGAATCACACCTAGAAATATGAATTATTTTCATAATACAAATTATGATAATATCATGATAATGGTACTAACCAACATGTAAATGTTATGATAGAGTAAAAACAGATATAATTGGGAATATTATCCCTTGAGGTATTTTTACTCAAGGATGTGAAGTCATAGATAATAGTTTTTCATATAAGAAAATGTGGTTGGCCAAAAGGATAAATCCATAATTGGGTAAATGAATTATCTTTATCATGTGAGATATAATAGGTTGAAAGTTATTAAATTTGATCTTGTGTAAGTGGAATTGGTGTAAAAGTTGTCACCCAAGACCCAACATGGTTTGTATTTTTTGATATCCATATAATGAATTTAAGGAGTTATGCATGATTTATGTTTACCATAATATTTTTATTACTTCTAAATAAACTATTTACATGGTATTGTACTTGGGATATTTTTCATATCAAAAGGAAATAAAACTTCTCATATATAGTGAGAACCTTATGGTAATAGTAAATAATTGTAAACACATGTCCTTTGGTATAGATAGAACATAAATATGGTACCCAAATGATATTTGACTATAAGGTGTGGGGGGCTCATAAGTGTTATGACTTATTTTCCTGAAGTTTTCACTTGAGGATCTTGAGTACATGAGATCATTAATACCGACTTGTCAATACATTCACCACATGTTTCACGTTTCATTGGTTATTCCTATCTACATTCATATTTTTTTTATTTCAACATGAGTTCTTTATCAATGAGTACCATTCATTTAATGACTTTCATACATGATGAGAACCAAAAAATATATTTTTGTGGTGAGGTATCTAGCATTGGGTGTGACATTAATGTTATCAATTTGATTTACTAATCAAGATAATATTTTCAAATTATGATTAGAGGAAGAGATATCTTGCACGTAGTTGTTTAGGATATAGTTCCATCATTAAATCTATTACCATGGTAGAAGAAGGTGTGTCTATATAGTAAATTCATTGAAAGAATCAATAAATTATGTAAGGATGGTGATACATCATTACTGTCTTATATTAAAATATATTTTGATATAATTACATTATATTACATTGATCACATTCATAGTAGGTTTTTTCTTTGATATGACAAAAATTTATAAATTTAGAGTTCTGTATGTGTTGCTAAAAATACCTTCTAGTCTATGTGTGACACTCCTTATTAATAAGATATGGTTATAGAGGGCCACACACAAAACTTATTCACAATTTTGATCAGCTCTCATGAATTAGATTTTAGGACATTATGGGCCCCATAACGGGTGTCAGGTTATGTATGAGTTTGATTGATTTAAAGTAAATAACAAAATTCAATATTATTCAAGTCTACAATAATAAGTGTTGAATTTAATAACTCCACGTATTCAGAAGTTATTATGTGAATACCAGAGAAAATATTATAAATGAATATTGATTATTCAAGGCCTGTTAAAAATTTAATTATAAAAAAATAAATAAATTTTACGACTCATATTTATTCACATAATATAATTTGATATTAAATGTATGTTATAAAATACATATGATAATTGTGATGGGTTTACAAGGCCGGAAGTTTTAAATAGTATTTATTAACTAGTTTAAACTTATTATTTCGAAAAACATTAGTTTTGATAATTTTAATACTAACAATATAAAGAAAAATAAGACAAAATTCAAGGGAACTATTACAGCCATGAAATTTATACACTCTCCCTTTTCTCTCCCATGTTATAGAATGAGTGAGAGGAGGATGGGACACACAAATCCAACAGATCACTCACTGATTGAGTAAATGGTCCCCCTGTGATCATGAGTACATCAAAATATCATTCAATTCTCAATCATAACACCCAAATCTATAATATAGATGTATTGTTAAAATATTAAAGCTTGTGTGGATGATCTAGAGGGTTTCAGTTTTTTTAAACATGAAATGATAATATATGAAAAGGAAAATTTTTCTACTTCTTAAAATATGAAAAGGTATCCCTTCAATTTAATTTTCATGGTTATTTATTTCACATGAGATCCTCATTATTAAAAATGGGAGTTTTCATGTCAGATATGATGTCATGCCTTGATCATAGGGAGTGAGTCCCATGGGAAATATTCTACATTTTATTCTATTTATCCATTTTCGAATCCTTTCTTCTTATCCGTATTCTATATATTTTTTAATCTAGATTTCCATAGCTAATAGAAATATTTTTTATCTATCCATATATATGTATCCCTCTGTTTCTACCATGTTCCTATATATTAAATAATTCATAGTCTCGTTCCTATAACACCACAATTATATTAAATCCTCAACCACTACCAACTACCCCCAACAACCATCTGCTGTAGCTACTAAAATTCATATGGTAATTACCAACCCAGATATAAACCAACATTCTCGCTAACGCACAACAAACTAACCTCACTAGAATTATTTCTAACATACACAACATCAATCTTCTTTCACATAACTAGCCTCTTTTTAATGTTCTTATCAGAGTGAACCTTGGTGTATTTTATTCTTGTGTAGAGTAGTCCTAGCCATTATTTAAAATTCATAGTTCCTCATGTCTAAATTTATTTTTGTAACAATTGTAAACAAAATATTGAAAAATAATGAAAAATATAATTGAGGATATATATTTTCTCTTATTGTAGAGAATTATTCTCTAATAACTTTACATTATTTTATTTATTATCTAAATATTTATGTTGAATGGATTGTTAATGAAAATTATTTCTTAAATAGAGATTTAGATAAAAATTTATACATTATATATCATGCTAGTTTTGAATATTAATTTAAATCCAACCAATTATTCATGATAAATAAATTAAAATAATGATTAAAAAATTTCTAAAATATTATAATTTTTTTTGACTTGTTCATGTTAAAAATCATTTTAATATGGGTCAGCTTGATGCATGTGATTATTTTAAATCTTTAAAAAATCAGCATGTCTTTCCCACTTTTTTATGTTTATGAAATGTTACCCATATTTCATAATATGAAAGTAATCACCAATGTACAAATTAAACTATAATAATCATTTGAAATGAAATATTTTGATTATGATAAATAAATCTTAGGTATAGATATTATTAGGGATATAAATAATGAGCTACTTTTTTAATCTCATAATTTATATGTGCATAATGTTTTTATGAGATAATTTTTTAATTCATTCAAGTTCATTAGTTTTCCTCTTTATCAACATTTTAAACTTTTATTTTCTTAATGTCCAATCACTAATGATGGAATTTAATGAATGAGTTGAATTACAAATGATAATGTTATGTGTAGCATTATGTTTTTTTTGATTTTTACTAGACAAGATGAATACTTCTCCATATATACTTTGAGAAGGTTTATGGAAAATACATAAAATCCACATTTTCATGCTCTTAAGTTCTTACTGAGGAACATTTATTAAAATAAAACTCATTCATTTTTTATTATATAAATGTAAATTATGGAGACTCCATGACTGGTTATGTCGATTATGATTATATTGGGAATATTGTTATAAGGAAATCACTAACTATTTTTTCACTGCATGTGGGGACTTATATATTGGAAATGAAATATAAAATTAGTGGTTTCAATTCCATCCACTAAGGCTGAATATATTTCATTGATATAGTCCATTAAAGAATAATTTTGCCTTAAAGGTTTGATTATTGAACTCAATTTATATAATTAAATTATTACCTATTCATTATAATTCACAATCCACCTTACATATCCCTAAAAAAAATTATTCCATGGTTTGTATATCAATATTGATATTAGATTTCATTTTAATTTCGGGGTTATTGAAATTCGAATAATGTGTGACAATAAGACAATCACAGGTGAAAACCTAAATTATAGTTTGATTATGGTTTGGGATTTGACCAAGTTAAATAATTATTTAGATATTTGTAACTTGGTATGACTTGAATAACATTTTGTTTCAAGAACAAAAATCTTTTTCTATTTTAGTTTCTTTTGAAAATGGACGACATTTATTTATTTTAAAATACATTATTAATAAATAAAACTAATTTTTTGTTAGTTTATTATATAATTTTAGTATGTTTGTACCTTAATTTTATTTCTCTTCATATTCTGGGATTCTTACCTTTATTATTTAATAATCATTCTATTTTACCCTTATATAGTGTAGTTTTTTACAATAGGTGATATTTTATCTACCTTTATATAAACCATTGATTCTATAGTTTACACTTGTGTGACATCCCTTAAGAACCTTAATTAGTCTATCTATTGAGATTTATAACTTTATATGATAAGTTACATGACCCTTACATAGGTTATTTTTATGTTTATCCATAGTACAATGAAGTTGTTAATACTTAAATGGAGTTTTTATGACATTGATGTAGTGGGTTTGATATCCCTTGTGTGGAATATGATTAATCATCTATGCAAGCCACCTTACCTTAGAATGGTAGTCTCAACAACGCATATGAAATTCAGTTTAAGACTCTAGAAAACCCATCATAATAATATTTTACATTTCCAGTCTTTGACTCATAGTATGACTTTGGGAAGTCCACAATATATGAATTTTGAAAATACATTTTTACGTGGTTTTGAATGAAATCTTGAAACTTATTATGTCTTTGATAATTTTTTTTTCAAGATTTTATTATGTTATTAGGATATTGATTATCTTTTATTCCATCCAGTAATTTATGTTTAGTTTCTATTAGTACTAGGACCAATTCGTAGGGATAGTTCTACCCCTTCTATATTCAATTCAAGGTGTGGAATTCATTAACTGATTGAGAGGTGAATGATTCTATTCCAAGAGAGACTAAGAAAGAGATAAAGAGATCTTGAGGAAATTTATTTACTCAGAGATGAGGGTTGTACCTACTAGACTCACTACACCATCATTTCTATGAACTGAATCCCTAGTTAGTGTAACATTCTAGTGGGGATCTACCAGTTTCTATCATGAGGAACCCTATTCACATGGTTTTGATGCTACCAGATCATCCTAGAGATATCTTATATGATTAGTTGGTAAATTTCATTAGTGTGAGGTTTTCTCACTATTATATGGGTTTTATTATTGTTGTATTTTTCATGACGGATTATTCTTTCTCATTTTCTCTTCATATTGCATGTTTTTTTTAAGAATTAATAAATTTAGGTATATAATGATATTATTTCCATGGAACAGGACCAAAGTGGTATGACCCATGTTATTTCATTATGTTCAACATTTTTTATTTCTCTTTCCTCACTTATCCAGTTTTCATATGATTATTGAGTGTTCTCCCCAGATTTCTCAATCTCTTTACTAATAGGATTTTGTCTCTTGATAAGAAGATTATCTTAGGCAGAGACCATACAGGCTGTGTTTTGTGACGGATGAAAAATTTAACCATGTATGTTTGGCTTGGTTATAATAGAGGACGAATTTAGATTTTGCAGGTTGTTGGTTTGTGCATATTAGAGAAATTTGTGAAGGTCGAGGTCTACATCAAGTTTATAATAGTTTCTCAGACATATATCATTGAAAATTTGGTTCATGGTGCTGAATATGCACTAATATAATTAATGGAATACTTAATATACGTGTATTTATCATAAAGGGAGATTCATTGATAATAATACATTTTGAATGGATTAAATTGATTGAATATTCACTAAATAGTATTTAATAAATTAATTAAAATTTTAATAAATATATACATATATATTCAATATGGACAATGCGTATCATTATATTAAATGTGTCATGGATAAATATTTAAAGGAATGATACCCCTCATATTGTGGGAAACTATTTTTTGATACCCTTTTAATTATCCCTTCCTTCCCATAGCTTTTTCATCAACTTTAGTGATAATTATTACACCTATTAAAATCTATGTGAGTCCTTCAATTAAGATTAGAATCCATAGGTTATAGTACCACCTTTAGTGGTAGGATTATTTAGTCTATTAATCCTATGATATTCATCAATTATACTCTATAAATGTTTGAATATGGATCTTTCTATATTCCAAGTACATATTTAGGTTCATCAATTTATTAGCCATTGATTATTTCAAATATAGATCATATAGATTTGGGTTTTTATTCTATTTCCATGTCTATATAATGGACAATAATAATGAAATAATGTTATCAAATGGTTCATATAATAAATAATTTTAAATCTTTCATATTATATTCAGTATAAAATAGGTTGTATTAAAAAATATGGTATTTATATAATGTTATCTAATTTATAAAAGGGTTTATAATTACATTCTATTTATAAATTATTCAAAAATATTTATCTGATGTTTAAATAACTGAAATTTTCATTTATTTAATGTTTTTCCTACATTATTGATTTTTATGAATTTTTTATATTATGAAAGTTTATGATTCTGTTTAACTATTTACATTATTATAAGAGATAGATCCTTGCATTACATACTATGTATGATTCAATAAAGTTTATTTTCCATCTACCTTGACCACATGTTTTAATTGAAATTATTAGCTTGAATTTATTTTTTGGGAATATTTTGTGCATATATGGTGTTAGAGATATCATGAATTCAATTATATATTGAGTAAAGTTTCCCAATGTAGATGGACTTGGGGTTGGACCACCCACCACACTAGAGGATTATTCCTTGTCTAGAAATTTTAATGAGCTTGGTTATCTGTCACTATGGGCTTACTCATGTGAAAATTATCAATCTCAATTTTATTTATTAGTTTAAATGAAAATTTTATGTATATTATGAATATATTTAATTTTGAAATTTATGAATATTTTTAGATGTTATTTTTTTGTGAGTAACACAATCTTTTTGGTTGTATAAAAGCTACACATTAAAGCGGTTTGAACTTATTAATCTGGTGGTTGGAATATGGATTCCAAAATGAAATCATTAAAAGATTACATTGAAAAGGGAATAAAACCTGGGAAGATAATTATTTCATAATATTTAATTATTATGAACATAATATTCATGTGATGTATATTAAATTATTTATACATTAAAAGAAAACCTTTTAAATGCTAATTCTGATATTCCATAAAAAGTAGAACTTTTAAAGAACTCTATCATTCTACCAGGTAGTTCTATTCCATTGTGTGTTTCATGTATATTATATTATGTAGGGAAAGAAATAAATGATTGAAATTGTATTATCCAATAAGGTAGTTTCATGCAATTGTAGGGTTCTATTGTATTATCTTATGTTATATTTTTTTGATCATTTGATATGGGTTAAACATAGTTGGGAAACCCTAATGTTTGGGATACCATAATAATAAAGTTGATTATATCCATAAAGATGATTCAGGATAATTTTTCATCCACCCAACTATCCAAGTGTCACAAATATTTTTATTGGGATAAATCCATATCTGAATAAATAATGTATTGATTTTTATTCCATTTTATGGTTTTTTCTTAGTGATATATCGATGTTTTCTTAGTAAATAGATTTTATGTATGGGGTAATCAATTTTATTTGGGTAATTATAATTAAATGTCCTTAATGAATATATATAAGACATGATATTCTTATAATATAAATCTATATTGTATATAAATTCATCATCATCATCAATATAATGATTTTAATTAATCATTTAAATGAAAATATTAAATTAATAAACTCCAAAAATTAGTACCATAAGAAACTTTCTTGTCCAAGAGAAATATTTTATGTGTTAGAATGGTCCCTTCATGAGTAACCACATGTTGAAGTTATTAATAAAAGAAATTAATATGCCTATAGAAGCATGGAATGGTTTATTATTGTTTTAAAAGACACTAGATGATAATTGACATAAGTAAATATAGTATTATATACTCAATATTATTCGATATAGAAATAATATCCAATATTATTTAATATGCTTGGAGAGACTGAAGAAATATTATAAGACTTATTCTAGATTTGATATTCATCATTTTATAATTGATATAAATGTTACAAAAAATATTAACAAGTACAAAAAAATATTACATGATATTCTCAAAATGTTGAGAATAAATGAAATATGCATATTATGTATATGTTTTGTCACGTTATATAAAGTACTATGAGGTAAAAGTTCAAAACAGAAAGAGGAAATATTGGGAATTCCATTTATATTTCTTCATGAATCCAATTATGATTATTTGAAATCTAAGTGTATTATTAGGAAAGAGTAATGATTTCTTATGATGGGATTATCTATAATACTTGATGGGTTTTGGGTAATTCATGGAACATCCATGTCATAAATTAATGATATATAAGTCAATTCTTTAATTTTTATGGGTATGTGATATTGAGTACATGTTTTACATATTTTTAAAATATACGGGAGTTCAAATTCAAAGAATAAATTGACATATTTGTTATGAGATAAATGATAAGATTAGTTTTATACACCAGGTTTATGATTCATCGAATTCTATAACACATTCTGAGAAAATTTTATGTATCAAAGTGGTTTATCAAGGATAATGTGTTTATCCCCTTATTTTTTAACATGTGATCGAATTTTATTCCCATACAATAGTGGTGTATTTTAATGAAGAAAATCATATTTTGAAATAAAATACTCTAAAATGTAGAATGAAATATGAGATATGTAAATTATAGTTTAATTTCAATATAGCCCAATTAAAATGAAATTTGTGTTATTTTATAAAACACAAATAATTTTGTGTTATGTCCTAGAAACATATTTTGTATAGAATATAATATCTAATAGGCTGCTGTTTGAACTTAGAGGGGTTAAATGTTGACAAATAAATGATTGTTTGAATTAATGATTATGTGAATCTTCACTTAATATCTTAAAGATTAAGGATATGAAATAATAAAGAAAAATGTAAGTATTTACTAGTAGTTAATATGTTAAAGTGAATATCAATATTAACTATAGGATTATACCATTATATGATTAAAACTAATTCATACCTTTATATACTAATCTATTTAGGATTTGTGGGAATAAATAAATGAAAATATTTATATATATTTATCTTGAGAAATTGAATTAGAATTGGAATCTTAAACGATGTATTATGTTTTGTAAATAAACATAATTGAAGTAGTCACATTTACTTACTGAAATAAAGTGAACATCATTTCTATGACACCCCATTTACCATGCATAATCCAATTGCTATACTAAAAGAGTTTAGGGTATAATTATAATAAAAATGTAAATGGGTATGTGTTTTTACCATAATGATGGGATAATGACTATATCCTAAAACAGTTTAGGAGATGTTTGATAAAAAATTAAATGGTTACATTGACCTCATGGGGATTGTTTGATGAGAATTTTTAAAAACTGATGCAGATGATGAAATTAGAAAAGGTTATAATTATATAATAGAGGTTGATAACATTACATTTGATATTTTCAGGTGAATGATTTTGAATATATATTAAATATTTAACATCATTAATATGATTCCTATGTCTTTCCATTATTACAACTTTCTTAATAAATGTTACTCACTAGGAGGATAGTAAGAGTATATTATCAAATGGTTACATAGGGATGTTATAGAAATTACATATAGATGTAATGTTCGAAAAAAACATTATAGTAGAAACAAAATGAGAGTCATATAGAATATATAGACCTTAAAAACATAATATATTGTCTTTAATTATTGTAAATATATCATGTAATTTAAATAAAGGAAATAAACATTTATCATTAATTCATGTGTATTGAAATTTATATTTCAGGAAATATAAATAAATTAATATATCATCAGAGTAAAAATATTTATTTTTCATCAATTGATTATCACAATGGATTATTATGGGTTTTATGATATATCAATAATAACTTGAATTTATTCTTGTGCCCATAGAAACATTTTGTACAAGAGATACGAAGAATGGATTCATGAGGTAATATGTAGAGACTTTTTACTTGGACTAACTCACTAAATTATATCTAATGGGATTTCATACAATCATAGATATTCTTAAGAGTGTATAATTATTATCAATAATTATTACCAGAGAATTGTGAGATAAATATCACGGTAACATTTAAACATTGATACCATACTTACACAATTCAAAATATGAACATAGTTAACCATGGGGTGGTTGGGTAAGTTATAGATCATGTCATCTATTAAAGTGACCCCAAGATGGGATTTGAAAACTTTTATGATAAAAAATACATCAACACCTTGATTTAATAAGAATGAGTAAATTCATGGCAATTCTTAATTGAGTTAAATATGATGTGTTCATCTACATGGATGATTTTCATGTGATGAACTCATATATTAAATGATTGAAATGTGATGCATTCACTATCCTGGTTATCCTTTTTCATGGAATCAAGATAATAAGAGAAGAATATACTAGATTTACATATTCCACGTCCAATAGTCACTTGATATTATCGAAATAGGATTATATAGGTTTACATATGATGTATAGGACACATTTAGTGGTGTACATGGTCATATATAGATATGAGAATGTTTGATGGAGATCACACCAGACCCCATAGTATCTTGACATAAACTACTGTTTTTCTAGAGGATATCATTTGATGAAATATATAAAATAGGGATTTAATATTTTTTTGTCAATTTTATTAAGGCCTTAATGGTCGCATGAGGATGAATATAGAAAAAGATTGTGTTTTGGAAAGCGAAACTGAAGTGATTATGGTCAAAATACATCCGCAAAAGTGTTTTGTATGGATACGCTAAGAGTTGTGAATTCTTTCACAAAACATAATAATTTTAGTGTAACTGGGCTATTTTTGAATGTTATCTAATATAATTAATGGAATATTTATTTTTTTCATGTATAATAAATGTTGTTTTTTTATAATGATACATTTTCAATAGATTAAATTGAATAAATATTAATTGAATATGATTCAATGAATTAATGAAAATGAGAATAAATGTATATGGGTACATTGAATATGGATGACGTGTTTTATTAAATGAGGAAAATCATGGATAGATTTATAAAGGGATTAAATCCTTCCTATTATGGATAATAATTTTTACTCATGCCTCTCAATGCTCTATTTCTTCCCATATATTTTTTTCAACCTCAATAAATATTCTAGAACCTCTTCAAGTGTACGGGAGTCCTCCGATTGAGATTGGGATTTTCTGGCTCATGTACTACCTTCGGAGGCACAAGGCATTGTGTTTTGGTCAAGTGATCATCATTAAATATACTCTATAGAAATTTGGGTAATTTTCCTCTGTAATATAAGTGAATATTTATGTTCTTAATTTAATTACATGTTTATTCTATCAATGATAGATAATATATATTTTGGTTTTCATTCCACTTCAATGTCCATATGATAAAAAGTAAAAACCTAATACATGAGTAGTTTAAAGGATGGGTTCCACAACTCTAGGCATGTTTCTAATATAATAGGATGGTATATTAACATAAATAATGTAGCTTATATTAAACTACTGGTGTTCGAGAGGTTTTGATTCTATAGGTGGTGTGTGATGCATGTTTTCCAATATTACCCCATAAGTTGTTTGATGGACCGCTGTTGAAAATTTGAGGTCTCTACTTCTTAGAGAGTTACAAATAGATTTGATGTCACTGCCCCTCATGAAAGTTATCTGTTATCTATATAAAATCCTAGAGTATGGCCCATCAATTTTTTGTTACTTCGTTATCTAGAACTATAATGGGGATATGACTTCATAAATTGTTCCTAGGAAGAATGTTCATGGGGAGCTAATGCAGATTGTTCAATGGAGGTCAAGGAGACATGAACAGGTGATGTACAAGAAAAAAACATAATTATTGGATTTATTGGGTGTCTAATTTATTCATTCTGTATTACCAAGGAGGACCAAGATCTTTATTTGATGTTTACACACATATGGAGTTCCACTGCACATTAACTATTTGTTGAAATGATTAGAAAAATAATTATGGATACTCACTGAGCCTTATATATGTATCAACCATATTCAAATGATGTTTCTCATAAATTATAGTTGCTTACAAGGTCTTATTTCACCAAGAAACCACCGTCTTACTTACCAATAAACCATTACCAACCATGAATCCCACTTCTTAACTAGACCAAGCCCAAAAATAATCCCCTTTTAAAACATAATCTTCAAAAATCATATCTGAATCAAACAACCAATCATGTAATTCTATCAATACCATTTCCACACCACCAACAACTTCCAAACAATTATTCCCACCACCACTTGTTTTTTATCATAAATTTAGTCTAGCCACCAAATATATCACTTATATTTCTAACCTAATACTCCATCCTAGTCTCACCAAACATCTAGCCTCACCTTAAATCTAAAGTACCAACACACTTTACATAGATTTAGGCATCCCACTTAAAATTGTTTTCAATTCTATATAACTTATAACAGTTAAATCTCTCATCTAAGAAATGATTCATTTTATATAGAGGTAAGATAATAAAGTGGAATATTTAGTTACTTTTTATTGTGGTTGTTCCCAAGAGATGAACCAGTGAATTCTATGTACACAATTTAGTTCAAAAATTCTTTATTTTCTCTCTCTAAATTCTAAAATGTCTATCCTCTAAAGACCACAACCACAAACTCAGAGGAAACTCTTCCTCTCTAATTAATTTAGTTTTCCAATCAATAAAATCCCAATCTAAAGAATTTTTCATAGGGATTTCATGGTGGATGATCTTTATTTTTTAAATATTTTATGAATTACCCTTAAATATTGATCATATTTGAACCAATTTTTAGGCTCTTTTATGTTAAAAAACATGTTGGGATGATAAATTTGAAGTAAAATTGACTATTGATGATAGTTTTCAATTACTCATTATTTTTATAAATTATTTACTCTCATACTAAATTTAACTTTTCATCTTCTACCATGTTTCATTTAGTTTTGTTTTTATCGAAAGACAAATAAAATACCATAATCCTCTGAACACGTCCTTTTATTCACTGTGAAATTTCCTACCATAACTTTTATAATATCTAATAGTGTTACGTAAAAAAATAAACCATTTTTTATAGGAACGAGCCATCAGATTCAGAGAACAATGTAATGGTTATGAATTTCTTAGGTAATATCATCCTTAGTGGTATAAATAAACACTTATATAAATAAATCATCAAAATTTACTTCCTATAATTAAACACCTTTAGAGAACTTCTACGTAATAGCGACCCATGAAATTTTAATATACGATTACCTTTAAAGAATTCAACATGTTCAATAGCATTCCCCATATGAAAAATTATGCTAATAAGAATCTATGATATGTTTAGACTATAAAACCTAGATATTGAATTAGTGGAAATGAACATGAGTAACCACTCTATGAAATAGTTTTATAAATAAAATAAATTTCACTTTTAATATTAATGAAAATCAGTTAGTATAACTAAAATGACTAATATGGTCATCATATACTTAGAAATGAATTCTTAAAATATTTCCTTTTTATTTTATTTGTATTTCTATTTATAGAAACATGTAATTAATGTTGATAAAATATATTTTATGTGAATATATTTTTTATAATAATTTAATTAGTATGTTATAAAAAATAATAATGAGAATGGTTAATATTCCTAAAAAAAATATTCTTATAAATATTATTTCCAGTTATACCTAACCTATTTATTTAAAAGTTAATTTTCAAATATTTAGATTTTTAATTGTAAAAAATGAACATTACTTATGAATTAATCAAAGTAATAATTTCATAATAATATTTTTTTGGTATTTTTCTAAAAATGATTATTATTATGTAAAAATATAATTTTTACAAATAAAATGCATTTTATGACACTATTTAGATTTATGAATGAAATAGAAATTAAAAAAATCTAATAAAAAATATATATATATTATATGTTAATTTATAATATTAAAAATAATGGTTCTAATTAACAAAACCATTTTTGATATTTTAGAACATAAGTAATATTTCCTCAAAAATTATTTTTAATACATAATACATTGTAATTTTAAAATAATTTTTTATCACCATTATTAATTTAATCAAATGTAATGGAATTAAAATATTTAATAAATGATAAAAAAGTATCTAATATGAACCAAATTCTCTTTTGGAATTGAAAATAATTTACCTTAGGTAAAAACCAGTTGTCATGGTAAAAGATAAAGGGGTAAAATTAATTATTCATGGGGTAAAGGGATTAAAACATGATAAAAAATTTCTTGAATTGAGATTTTGATGTTTTTTCACAACTTTATCTCTTCCCTACTCAATTATTCGTAGTTTTGGAACAACTTGACATGTTTAATATGTGTTACTTTTATATTAAGTGGGAATTTTTTTTTAAAAATGTCATTCATAACACTTATAAATTGTGCCTCTCACCATAACTTAAAGTAACTCCTCAAAGAAGATTTTTTTTCCTAGATAAATAGGTGTGTTTCCCTTACATGTTAAAATAAACTTTTGTTCAGGCATTATGTGGAATACCAACCCCATGATATAACATGTTTTTTTCTTCACCAACTTACAAGGAAAGAATAAAATTTGAATTTGAAAAATAATTATTATATTTTTATTTTTTTATGATTCTGAAATAATAAAACATATTACTTTTTTCTCTAATTCTATTTAAAACTAACACATCATCCACGCCTATGTATAGACTACCACCTCCATGGAATGATTGTTTTTCATTTTTCTTTTCATCACCACCTTAGATGGATCGTCATTAGGATGATATTAAAGGATAAATATTATTTTTATGATATCATTTTGGTTTTTATATACAAAATTTGAGAACCAACTAATGATATGATCAATATACTAATATCATTAATTCAATCAATTAAAACTAGCGAATGAAGATGACAATGATGTTTTATTTTTATGTAAGGAATATATATAAATTTCCTTACCTTTATAATCCTTCACAAATATGATACATCACAATAAAAAAACTAAATTATAATGGTATTATTATAGTTTAATAAAATTATAGCTAGTCCACCTCATAATAAACCATTAATTATGGTAGGATCATGTTTGGAAATGCTTAACCACCTACTTGAATAATACTACAAATTTACATTAGGGATGAAGAGGAGAACCTATTTACTAATATAATATGATATAAATATTTTAATACTTTTTTTGTTTATGATATGTTTATATCAACATTTAACACATTAATAAGGAAATCACATTTTGTTTATTAAGAATCGCTATAATGTGATCATCATTTATTTCTTCATGATGGTAAGTAACAAAAAATACCATAAAATGAAATTATAAATTTATAAATATCATGAAAAATAAATTATGGAACTATTATTTATCATTTAATCCTGAAAATTTTAGAAATAACAAATACAAACACTCTTCTTTCAAAGTAGTTCAATGTGATAAGGGTTACTTACACACTATGTTGAAAATAGATAAAAACTAACTAATATTTATAGTTATATAATTATTATTAATTAGGAGTATAGATAGTCATATTTATGATTAAGGGTATTGGGTATGTACTTATTGAACAAAATTTAATTTTTTGCTATGTTTTGTGCATGTGAGGAATGAATTGGGATCAAGATAAGGATTGTTACATCAAATTCATCTATTTTAGATTTGATTGGAATTATTCACCTAAATTAATTTATATGGTGTATATAAAACCTATTTGAGATATGATATCAAGAATAATATTTTAATAATGTTATTTTATGTTAAATCACAATCCCTATCTTTTAAGTAATTTTTATTTTAACCTTTCCAATGATGTAAGGGTTTTCTTGGACTCAATTCTAAATAATTGAGACATAATACATTTATTGAACACTATTTTATTTTTATGATGTACTTCCCATGTATATATTATTATTATGAAATTTTTATTTAATGGTATTTATTATAAAATTCATGTTCCCTTAATTACCTGACTATTGATAAAGTTGTTTCCCTAGTTGTAAGGATTTCTGGTAACTTAATTTTCATCCTTTGAGTTATTATCATTCACTTTAACTTATATGATGGGTAAATAATACATATTGATTGTATTATATGGTATTATATCTTTTTTTTTACTTTTTTACCACATAAAACTGTTTTAAGTGATTCATGATCTATGTAGTTTGTTTCCCAAAAGAGATATTATTGCTCAAGTATCCTTCTTTGAGTTATAATATTTCATAACAAACACACACTTTATTTGATTAGGTAATCCAAAAAAAAAATTATTATATATTATTTTATAATCATCTTTGATTAAAATAAGTTTTAATACAAAATAATATTTTTTTACTATTCTTATGATTTGATTTTTAAACAGAGGTATTTATAAAATAATCAAAAGGTTCTCCCTTTCACTTTGACATGTTTTTTCATCCTATCCTTATTTCTATAATATTAACTTCATTTATTTTCAAGGATCCATTTTGGGAGATTATTTTGGAAATAAATGTTTATCAATGTATTTCACATTACCTTTTCAAAGGTTACCTTTAAATGAGTCATATAAATTTTTGTTTTACATAATATTTGAAAACGTTTTCTAAAAAATATTCCATGTTTTCATTTCCATTTACCTTATAAAAGGATTCACCATAATGGGGTTTATGGGTCATGATTTACACTTTAATATATATATATATATAGATATATATATATATATATCTGTGTGTGTGTGTTACCATTTATGGGGTTTAATGTGATATAAAAAACAATTTGATTCTTGAGATACCATTCAAAGTATTCTTTTATAAGAGTGTTTTTTATTTATGATGATGCCCTTCCATGTTTCCTTCATTAAACTAGAGTTAAGCACTTTATAATCCATCCACCATTTCCCTTTAGATGGTTTATTATCATATTATCCCTTTTATTGACATAGGGTAAATTATTAAAAATATATGTGTTTTTATTTCAAAATGGATGAATTTGTATAATTTGACTTTGAATTGTTTAACTATCCACCTTCTTCCTCTGGATGTGTTAAGATCATGTTGTCTCTTTTATTAAAATAGGGAAATTTATGAACATTTTTTATGTTATTAATCTAGTGTAGATGATTATGGAAAAGTTGGACATGTGTTGTTTAACCATCCATCTTCTTCTTCTAGATGAGGTATGATCATATTATAACTTTTATTAACATGGGTAAATGTTTTGACATTCTTGATGAATACTGACAGAAAATGTATGTTGATTATGTATTGAAATTTTATATCTTTTATTATATAGATATCCTTGTTTTTATTAAATAATTTTTTTCTTATTTAATGACGTGAAAGGTCTTGTTGACTATAATGGTGAATAAATTGGATAGAATTAGGTAACAAGGGTTCCCTAGGATTATATACCCCTCAATGTATTAATAGGTCTTATGAGACAAAACATGTTTCAATTTAGTATATGGTCCTTCCCATAACAAGATTCTATCTTGGTAAAATGCCTTGATGGTGTTTTTTGATATCCAACATTATGAATTCCATCAATATGAGACTAGTATTATTGGTATAAAAGTTTTCATATATTTTCATGGATATAAAATTCTCTTAGTTTAAATTTTGTTATATATTCATGTTGTTTACCTATTCATATTATAATATGTATTCCATGTTTATGACATGAATCCTTCATTTATATGTTTCCCTTATTGAGGATTTGTGCTAACCCCTTTCTTATGTTTCCATTCCATGGGTTATGAATAAAATTAGTACACATGACATGTTTTGAAGGATACCATGTGTGGAAGAGTTTATGGGAGATGTTGAAGAATTTTCATGATTTAAATATTTTCTTATATGTAATGGGAAAATATGTCCAATGGTTGAGAAAGATGGGGATTTATTGGTTTAGGATGTGTCTTAGTTATCTGAATCTATGATCTTAAACACACCTTTGGATATAATAAACTCAATAATAATTATTGATTTTGTAATTATAAATAGTTATATCATGTCTTCTAAAGATGATATTAAATAAATTTGGGAAAATTAGGTATTTATAAGAAAAGGATTTTATATTATGATTCTAGGTTGTCACAGTTCTTGTTAAAGGAAAGGATTAGATAACTTTAGAGAATTATATTTTGCTGAGAATAATTTAAGGGTTGTTAATTAATAGTTAATCATAATTTGAATGGTATATATAACCCTTTTGGATAAGTATATGAATTAATGTTAATTTAATAGTTCACATCTTATTTGGAGATCAAGGTTATATAAAATTATTGAAAACCCTATAGATGATTCTATGTATACAATTAAATCCTAATGTTATGGGAAAATCATGATTTTGTGGGTTTCTTAGAAATTACATCCCTGTTTAGGTATTAAAAGATGATATAGATGCTAGAATATATTTATCTATGTTTAATTACCCAAAAAAGTATTAATTAGTTATTATCTCAATCATCAACCAGTGCATGAAATAGAGGCCTAAATTCACACCTAGTTTGACAATCTTGACAGATATTCTTTGGTTAATTAATATTCCCTTTATGAACCATTAGGATGGATTTGAATATGTTTATGTTATATAACATAATAATAAATTGAAAATGTATTATATATATTGAAATATAGATATTCAAAAGTTATATTACATAATAAAAGATATGTTATTTCATAGAATTTATAAAAGTTGTATTTTTAGAGCCTATATTTAAATGATTTTTGGGTATAGAATATTTTAATAATGATTACAGTTATATAGGATCTCTATTGTGTGGATTATGTAAAGATGTATGAGATATACTACTATAATGTAACCAAGTCTGAACAAAAAATGATATAGGTTAAACATAGATTGATGTAGGTTAAACTTAAGTAATTATAGTCTAATGTGATGTTAAGTGTAAAAGGTTTTAAGGTTGAATCCATTTTGTATTATTGGTTATGATAATTCACCCATATTTTTAAATTTTTATCACTAATGTCAATATATTTGGTATCAGTAATGGTTGGTAATAGAATAAACCATGGATGTGAGGGATAATGCCAAGATTTCCTCAATGAACAGCCCATCAGAATGGTTGATGGAGTGAGAAAACACATTATTATGCCAAACTAGTTGTCAAAAAATACGATTAAAAATGGGAACATAGTCGAAGTCCCAAACACACAAAATAAATAAAATATATAGTCTCATTTAAGATCATGTGATGTATATGATGAAATAATTAATATTTAATTTCTTATATATCAAGAACATGGGAAGAAGCATTGGGGAAATTTCCTTATAGGGATAGATAAATATTTTAAGTGTGTGGATGAAGATCATTAGAATTAAAAGTGTAATAAAAGAGAGAATATAAAAAATATATTACATAAATTGAGTGAGAGAAGGGAATTATGTGACTCAATGTACCAATCTAATGGATAATGGGGGGAATAGTTACCAACAACCATGAAAACAGGGAAAATCATATACAACTAATACTAATGAATGCGATAGTGATTTTTCATTATATATTTTCTTGTATCCCATGTCATGATGTTTTAACCAACTACTATATATTTATTTATAAAAAACCCCAAGTGGTATGATTATAATATAAATTATTTTCAAGGTATGTGAGAAATTATTCCTTATGGATGTAAATATTCTTCCCTAGGTATAATTATATTGGATATTATTAATAGGTATGTTCACATTATAAATTTCTTATAAAATTTATTCATATAGATAAATCTCATTCCACATCCTAAATAAGAACATTAACATCTAGATATGTATTTAAAATTATTTTTTCCTTATAGAAATTTCATTGATATTATGGATCAAATTGTGAGAACATAATTTATATAAGGGGGAGAATGTAACACCCTAAAATTTTAATATATAATTACCTTGAAATAAGTCAATATGTTTTATTTCCACACACAACACAAAACTAAAATTAATCTATAACATGGTTAGACTGTTAAAACCTAGACACTGAATTATTGGGAATGTGTAGCAGTAACTGATTTGGGAAATAATTTTAGAAATAAAAATATGGATACATATAATATAAATTAAACTCAATTAGAATAACTAAAATGACTAATATTCCTATTTTATAAATAGAAATGTTTTTATTAAAATACCACACTTTTATATGATATGCATTTATAATTTAAAAATTACATTTTAATGAGGATAAAAATATATTTTATTTTAATAATTTGTGAATAATATTTTCATAGTATTATTTTTTTGGATTTTTATAAGAAGAATGATTTTAAGGTGAATATAGTTTTTTTACAAATAACATGAATTTTATGAAATTGTTATTATATAAGTATTATTTTTAAATTCATGAAATATTTTTATATGACCAAATATTTGTTTTATATGTAATTTTATAATTTTAATTTTTTTCAATTTACAAACCCATATTTTATATTTTGGAACATAATTAATATTTTCAAAAAAAATTGTTAATACATTATACATTTTTATATTAAAGTTAATTTTTATCACTTTTAGAAATTAAATAAAATTAAATGTATATAAAATTTATAATACGTGATTCCAAATTATCTAATAAATAACAAATTATTTTTTGGAATAAAAATTATGTTACCTTAGGTAAAAACTAGTTAGCACTATAAAACATAAAATGGTAAATGTAATAATTCAAGTGGTAAAGAGCCTGAAAAATTATAAAAACATTCCTATGATTTAGTGGATGATGTGTGGATAAACCTAATCTGTTCACCCACATAATTATTTCTAAAATATGGATCCACTAGACAATTTTTAAAAGTTATCCCAGAATATAATGTTTAAATATTTACAAAAAATACCATTCCCACTACGTATGAAAGGGTCCCCTCACCACACCTGCATTGAACCTCTATAAATTAGGTTTTCCTATAAAACAGTTCCATTTTTAATTCCCAACGAAAAATATTTCACACAATTAAACTTGTAGTTAAAACATATTATCCTATGACATCCATTTTCAAGTGGTCTTACAAGGAAATCTCAAAGTGCTCAATGTGAGAAATAGTATTTCCTTAACATATTACATATATATTTTCAATTTATAATTTTAATTTGAAAATAACTATATAATTAAATCAGTATTTTTATATACAAATTTTTTTATGTTATTGGAATAAAAATCAATCACGTTTTGTCTCTTTAATTAATAAAAATTAAACCATCATTCATGTGTTGTGTGGACTACCACCACCACGATGCAATATGCTTCATTTTACTTCGCCACATTAAAAGGATTCTATAAAAGTGTAATTTAATAATTAATCATAATATATATATATATCATTTTTATTATTCTTAATTGATAAATAGTATTACTCTTTTCTCTCATTCCATGGAAAAGGATATCGAAAACCATTCACATTGTGGACTACCACCTCTATAGAATGATAGATTTTTATTTTTGTTTTCATCACCACATTACATGTATGGTAATTAGGATGATAAAAAAATATAAATTACATATTTATTAAATTATTTGGTTACTTCATATAAACTTTTAAAACCTATCAAGGATATGATCAATAGATTAATATTGTTAATTTAATCGTTTAAAAAGAGAAAACTAATAGGATAATAATCTCTTATTTCTAAGTAATGAAATTAAATAAGTTATATTTAATTCTTAGTCCTTCCCAATTCTCATATTCCATATTCATAAATGTTAAATAAAATCATTATTCTTTTGGTATAATGATATTACAAATAAACCATATCGTAATCACCCATTATATATTGAAGGTTCATGTCTGGGTCGGTTTAACGAACTATATGAAAAACACTACAGATTTATATCACGGATGAATATGAGAAATTATTTACTAAAATAATATAATATAAATATAAAAAAAATATTTTTTGGCATAATTATGGTTATATCAATATTTAAATCATTAGTTAAGAAAACACCTTTTGTTAATTAAGAATAACCAAAATAATATCCTTGTCAATTTCATCTTCATGGTTTATAATGAAGAATATGATCAAATGAAATTATAAATTTATAACTAAAATATAAAATATATTCTATTTTCTTTTCATTAACTTGAAATTATTAAATCTTTAACAATAATAAATAACAACAGAATTCGTACAAAACTAGTTCATATTGATAAGGATTATGTATACCTAGTTTTAAAAATAGATATAAACCTAAATAATATTTATATGAATATAAATATAATAATTATGAGTATAATTAGTTATATTTATTAATATATTTCTTTCATATTTATTTATTAAACTTAATTTTATTATTTAAGATATTTGGTGAAAATGTAGAACGAATCAGGATAGTGATAAGGGTTTTCAACTCAAATTACCCAATTTGAGACAGGATTGGTATTATGAACCTAAATTAAATTATGTGGAAAATATATTGACTATTTAAGATATAATATCCTGAATTATATTTTAATAATGGTATTTTAATTTCAATTACAATCTCTCTCATTCAATGGGTTTTGATTTGAAATTTTCTAATGTCGTAAGTGTTTTCTTGGCTTTAGTTCTAGTTCTTTGAGACATATTACATATTATGCACCATGTTTACTTTATATGGTGTATTAATTTCCCATGGATATATTTTTATCATTATATTTGTATTTAATTTGATTTTATGTCTAAATCATATTCCCTTATTCAAGTAACTACTGATTCTATCACTTCCCTAGCAATAAGGATTTTTGTTTATTAAATTTTTATTCTTTGAGTTTTTATTGTTCACATAAACTTATTTGTTGGGTATATTATGAAGTTTGATTATAATATGGGTTATTATACAATTTTTTACATTTATGCCAAAAATTACCATTTTCAAATCATTCATGCCTCATGTAGTATTTTTTCAGATAGGTATATTGATAGCTTAACGATCCTTCGATGAGTTATAATGTTTAATCATGAAACTCTTCAATCCATTATTGGGAAATCCAACCCAAATAATTTATTATTTTCTATTTTATAATACCATTTTCAAAAATTATGTTTTAATGCAAATAAATTTTGTTTACCCTTCTTATAAGGTGAGTTTTAAACGAAGGAATTTTTAAAATTATAAAAAAGGGGATTCCATTCACATTCACATGTTTTGTATTCCTATATAAATTTTAATAAAATAATATTGATTCTTTTTCAAGGAATAATTATTAGAGATTATCTTGACTATTAAATGTTTTCAATGGTTTTCACATAACCTTTTGAAAAGTTTCATTTGAAATTGATTTGTATATTTTTATTTTCTGTTAATGTTAAAAATGTTTTCCAATATATATATATATATATATATTAATTTTTAATTTCCATTAAAAATTTAAAAAATATTAACCCTAATGGGGTTTATGTTTAATGATTTATATTATAATATATATATATATATACACATGTTATCATTTGGGGGACTGAACTCGTTCTATCAAACAATTTTATTTTTCTGATACTGAACATTTTATTTTTTTGTGGGCGTGTTTCTCATTTATGTCAACACTCTTATATGATTACGTAGTTTCAATTGGGTTGTATTATTTTTAAACCATATACCATATTTCTTTGGATTTCTTATAATCATCTTTTCCATTTTATTGATATGGAGAAATGTGTTGTAATTCCATAAATCACAATTCTAATATAAATTATGGTGGAAAAGTTGACTACGCATTATTTAACCATCTGTATTATTCATATAGATGGGTTATGATCATGTTATCCATTTTATTTAAATGGTGAAGAGTGTTAATATTCCATAATTTTTTACAATATGTATTATTATGGGAGTGTTCACTATGTAATATTTAACAATCCACCTTCTTCTTTTGGGTGGTTTTGATCATGCCATTCCTTTTATTGACATGATAAAAATTATTGACATTCATGATGATTATTAACTTTTAATGTAAGTTTTTTAAAAATTATGAGGCTCATAGGAAGATTTTTGAAAAATAAAAAACATTATAAGGGGAATAGTGGGTTTGAGGACAAAGTCATGGTTTCATTTCCTATGATTTCCTCTAAAACCATTATTCTTGGGTTTCCTCTACCAAGATGATATAAAATCCTCTCCATGACATGGAAATATATTGAGATTCATGAACCTAAAAGATAGATGAATCTAAACTATTCATCAAAATGTTTCAAGGATATTAATTCCACGATAGATCTTGAATGTAAAACTTTAGGTTAGAGTGATTTTCTCATCGATATTTGAAGATAAAAATGTCAAGACTGCATGAATATATTTATATGAAATGGAACAAGAATATTTTTTTCACAAATAAATTCATAGTATGAATCAAACCAGCGATCTATTTCCTCACTTAGATCCCATGGAATCATTTCTTTCTCAATCTGCTATAGTATATTGAGTTTGGCCTTTTTGTTCTTCACCTCATCACATTCTTCTTCTGTATCTTGAAAAAATTTGTCAAAAATAAGTTTCTAGGTGTTTGAAAGATGAGGGTGATATACATTCCCTTATACACAACCTGTAGGGTAGTAACCTGAGAAACACTATTTGTGTCCATCATTTCCAAAGACATTGGGAACCTAACCATAAAGGGCACTAAATGACATTGAACATTCAAATTAATATTGTTAATAGTAGAACATTTAGAAGTTTTATCTTGAAAACATAAATCATAAACATTAGTTTTCATCCCTTTATGATAAAATGAATCAATCAAGAGTTCCTCTTGATTTAGTTGAATGTTGGCTTCATCCTGAGCAGTGAGTTCCATAATAGACTCATCAAGATCATATCCAACTATATCATGTCGTACATAATTATTTAAAACCTCATCCTAGAACTATCTAGAAATTATATCATATCTTTTCTTCTACTTATGGGAATATTAATCATTTTCAAACTCACATTGATCATTCTACTTCATCAATAAATTTATATTATGTCCCTAGAGAAGAGCTTGTAAAAAGGAACCATACTGGTAGTTCAATAATATGTGTTGAAACCAGAGTATAAAGAAGTTTTATTTCAACATGTGCATTATGTTTTGGATATTTAGGGCCCTCCCCCAGCTAAAAAACACAATCCCATATAATACATAAAGGGTTATTGTTTCTACAGGCCAAACTTAGTTGGTCTTGTTGGCATTCTCGGGCCATCGAGTACCTAATAAAGATCTATTGATGATTTAAATATGATTTAGTCCCACCATTTTTAGAATCTGTGGTGTTAATAGGATTACTAAAATATTTTTTCCATATTTTCCTACAATTGGTAGTATCGTGACAAACCCTCCTTCATAGGTTGAAAAATCCCATAATAATTCATATTTAAACGTGATTTCAAGTCTAAAAAATGATATATTAAGGTATTAATATAAGGAATAAGATTAAATAATTCCATATCCACAAAGACCCTATCATAGTAGTTTTTATTCCCCTAGATTTTGTTTTCATCCTGTTTGAGGGGGGCTCCAATGCATGTGGTGATGTCTTTTAAAATCTATTGGTGAATGAAAAGACAATTGAATCCCAGAAACCTAACCTAAATTTTTTTTTTGATGTGTTTATGGTAAAAAAGATTAAAATTGAGATGAAATTATAAATTCTTGAGGATTCCATGATTTAGATTGTATAAGCTAGAGGCCCATTACAAATATCAATGGGAATCCAATTTAAAAACTAAATGAAAGTACCCCCTCTAAAGGGGTATGATCTTCTAATTTTCTATACCAAAAATTCTTATCATTATTAGTGATAACTCGTCAATATTAAAAGGTTTATCACCCTTAGTAATAATTATTCTACCAATTAGGTATAATTTAAACAAATAAATTTTTTCCTTAAGAGAATCATGATTTTTATGGATTAAAAAATTCATATCCTTAGATTTCATGATATGTGTCTTAAATGAGAATGTATTAGAACATTCAAAATCTTGAGTCATTTTCTTATTTCATATTTCATTAAATTATACACCATTCCCAAAAGACTTATTGGGCTTTACCTAGCATTATATATTCACATATATCAATTGTTTTTAATCCATAACTATCACAATAAGAATGAATTGAGTACAATAGATTAAATATTTTAAGAATATCTATTTCTTCACTCTCTATGGTTCACCATCATTCCCCCTACTTTTATAATTATATATCATAATACATAATGGTTATGTGTTGAAATATTTTATCTTTCATTTTATATATCCTTTTTTATCCAGTAAGAAGTTTCACAAGGAATAGTATTAATTATCTTTTTGACTATTATGGTAAATGAATTAGACATAATCAGATGATAGGTGGGGCACCAAATTATATAATCACTTGATGTACCGATAGATCACATCGGAAAAAATGTGTTTTTTTGGTGTACGAGTTTACCCAAAACTGGATAATATCTTAGTAATAGTCATTGACAATAGATTTTTTATGTATAGAATTATGGATTTTATCAATATGATATCAGTATTACTAATATCCATGTTTTCATTTATTTACCATGATGTATTATGATCCCAGTTTCATGTTGATTATGAATTCATGACATTTTCCTATTCCTACCATAATATTTATGACATGTTTATACAAGGATTTCCTTAGTTATATGGTTACCTTACTCAGTTTCTAATATCAAATTTTTCTTATGTTTTCATTATCATAGTTATGTAGAAAATTAATACATGTGACATATTTATATTAATAGAACTTGCTGATGAATTTATGGGAGATTTTAGAGGCTTATCAAGAATTATGTAGTTTCTGAAAAATAACGGAAGACATTTCCACTAGTTAAGAAAATGGAATTTATCAGTATACCATGTTTCAAAATTATCTATATCTCTAAACCTAAAATTTTTCATCATATATAAGAGATTCAACAATCATTATTGATTCCTTAGTTACGTATGGTTATATTGAAGATTTTACAGTTGGTATCAAAACACCTATGTAATGTATATATCCATGAGCACTAGATATGGGAGTAAAGTTTTGGGGCGACCCAAAAGCCTCACGCATTGATCGACCTATTTAATGTTAATTTAAATTTATTCCAAATTTCTTATCATGACCTTTCACAATAATAACAGCTTCTGGGCTGGTGGTGAAGACAACTCTTACCCCTGAAGCCTTCCTCTAATAGGTCATGGGTTGATAATTAGT
This sequence comes from Viscum album, assembly GCA_963277665.1. Classification (NCBI taxonomy): domain Eukaryota; kingdom Viridiplantae; phylum Streptophyta; class Magnoliopsida; order Santalales; family Viscaceae; genus Viscum; species Viscum album. The sequence goes on along the minus strand of OY728143.1, from coordinate 1,660,951,054 downwards.
AACGAGGGTATAAAACACAAATATAAGAGTAATTATCTTTATAAATCCCAAGAACATAAAATAAACCACAAAATAAATCTATAAAATAGATAAAAAATAAATCCAACCTCACAATGTAATGTAACATCATAAATGAATGAAAAAATATATACTACAAATAAAACTCCTAAAAGAACACCTCCCTGAACACGTATAAACAAAAATTATCACCAAACGCTCATAATGCCCATTCTGATTTCCATATCCCTCTTAAACATGTATATAATATATATAGGTAAACAAGGGAGAATGTAAAATTATAATCAAAATTAATCTCCCCAAATTATCATGAAAATTTGAAATAAGTATACTAGAGTCTCAATGAATCAATAGTGAAAGATAATCACTACCTATACCAAGTCATATAACACCTAACCACATCATGGACCACTCATGAAACATCACATAAAAATATATTAACAAAATATCCAAAATAATGTATAAACAATGTACCTCATAATAACATCTCCACTGAACTACTCACCCTCGCACTCTAATGGAAGACACCCTACTACTCCCATCCATTATATATTCATATAACCACATTCTTATGCCACATACCTTGTTATAAAAAAATTCATATTACTTCAATAAAATACCATATCATCAAACAACAAACTACACATATACATCATAAAAACAACAATATAGCCACACATCACCACCATATCACAATATATCTAAAACCATCTCACATTAAGGAACATAATCATGAAAGAAATCAACCTCATTATCACCTTCTTTTATGTACACCGACACAATGAAAACACATCATCATCCAATTTCTACATATCATATACCAACCTCATTCCATGAAAAAAAATATTATATCTAGAAGAGAGGTTTGGGATTGGGGATTAGTCAGTCATCTGTGTTTCCTCCATCCTAAATGTTGGTGAAATCTTTTGAAACCCAAACCATCCTAATAGAATCAATATGGTTACTCAACTTTGAAAGTAATGTGTATGGAATAATAATTAAATATAATGAATATGGAATTATAAAAATTACACATCCTAGGATCCATGCCCTGATGAAACACTTTTATTACCACAAGCTGCAATAGTCACTTCATTCTTATCACATCACATGAACATCTATTTACAGGACCAACAACCATATATGCTAACTCAATCACTAGTACACAACACCCACAAAATCTACACAACATCTATTCATAACCTTGTTATGATTACTAACTAATATCATGTTTATTATTCCACCTCTATTAATTATCAAATTCAAATTAACAACCACATTACCAGTAATATATTCATAATTAACATCCTATTTACTATAATTAATTTTAATTGCCACATTTCATTATATACCATTTTATTTAACAGGTTCATTCCACTTAAATATTTAATTTTTTTTCTATATAATTTATATATTTCACCATTCCAAAACCAATAAACTAAAAAAACACACCATCAGTACACTTACAATAGTTCACAACAAAACTCCACAACAGCAGCACCACCATTCTCACAACATCAACTACAGATGGGCACACCACTGAACATTCCAACATCATTTCTCCTCACAATAATCCACAACATAATACACCTCTACTACGATTACCAAACAATCCTAAACCATCTCCAAGATCATATGAAACAGTATCCTAATGATAACACAATAATGAAGTAAAAAATCATACATGACTAATAATTTTCAATTACAATTATCAATTCCATGTTCCACTTACCATCCTCTTTATCAATTTTATGTTTTCCCTATTTAAAGATGACTATTCCTGCTAATAATAGAAAAAAAATCAATGAAATAGTGAATAAATTCAAGATAAAATATTATTTATTATATCACCACACATTTTGTTTCATTTTTTCAAGACTATTTATTATCTTCTTATGTAAATTACATGTACTTTCCCTTCAAAAAATAAATTATGAATGATCCACATAAACACTATAAATAAATAAGAATGTTTTTATAATTTAACTTGATTTATGGTTCAATAAATTTGGTGCATGAAAGAAGATGAACTATAAATCAAACAACAACAAACCTAAAGGGATCTAGCACCATACCTATCCATATAAATCACTAATTAAAATCATGACCAGACATTAGCCAAATTGATTCTAATCCACTATAATAACCTCTATATATAGAGATGAAAAGAAATAATATAGTGTGGGGGGGAGAGTACCATTGGTCTAGAAGGAATCAATATCATGGAGAAAGGTATTTATATTCTTAAAGAGATTACCAAGGGGATATAAGAAACAGGTAAGGAATGGATTGGGTTCTAGAGAGCCCAAAAATTTTAACCAGGGGGGGTCAAATTTATAAAATATTTCAATGAACCCCACCAAGGCATAGTGAGGACCTCACCATAGCACAATAGGGGTTGGATAAATAAGATGTGACTTTACATTCATTTAAAATTGATACATACCTTCAACATGCATGTCAATTTAACCCATTTTAGAAAGGGTTTTTCTACCACTATGACATACTACCTTTGAAAATAATCATTTTGGCCTTATACCATGACTCAATCCATAATCCACCATGACATATCATTGTCCTCCCCCACAATTTTTACTTTGATTCTCGAGTGACCATGGGATAAAAATATCATAAAATGAAATAACACACCTACAATTACAAGAAAATCCAAATTTCATGATACTTTTTAAAACTGATGCTAAATGATTCATTTCAAAAAAAAATTAGCAGTGGTTTTCTAAAGTTGTTGTTAATTCTATTTTACAGTAGAGGTGGTTATTTAGTGATGGTTTAAACTACCGATGTATAAGAAAAAAAATTTATTTATTTATTTTAGTGAATGTTTTATAAATTACTTCCTTTTAAATAAAATAAATAATAAATAACCAGTATTTAAAAATTATGTATTATATTATTAATTATTATTCATGTTATTCATATGTAATTATATTGAAACAAAATTAATTCTTTATTTTTAATTATTAATTATTAATTAGAAATTATTTATAGATTGGAATCCGGCCAAATGGAGTTGAATGTTGCTTAATGTATCACTAATCGGGTGTTACATACCCTCTACTACCCAAGATTCCCTCAAGGTTTTGGGTGCATGGGATTTTCATAACCCACATATGTTTAGAGGGGTCGTGGGTGGATAGTGTTTTCTTCTACTAGAAATGGATTGGTGTGGTGGTGGTGGGATCTCCGTGTTAGGGGAACACCGACTCGATGGAAGCGATTAGTGATAAATTATCATGGACGACCACACTTCAATTGAAAATTATGTGTCTTATGGAAGGTGAGATACAATCATGTAGAGGGTTCCTAATTGGTACCAGGTTGTGAGAGGTAGGTGTCAAATGGTGGGGAAGTGGGGTGGCCTCATAGTTGGAAGCATGGGATGATGCTTGTAGGATGGAGGTCGACACTGATGGTTGTGACACAAGGGTGGAACACATGCTGCTACTCATGGATGGCCTTTCAGCAGAACTATTGGGGGATATGGCTCGGTACATCAAGGATCTATGAGCTAGTTCATATTGTCGTATGGGATGGTACTTAGGGTCTATTATTAGGGTCTCAAATAGTCTATGTAATAACATAGATTTACTTGATAGTTGAGCAATTTTAAAAAATATATTTCCAATGTGCGCTTGCTAATCCTTATGGGGTGTGAGGCCGGACCCCTTGGGTGCCTATGGTGCATGTGTGTTTTCATTCCTATAATCGAGCCTACCTATAATAAATTAGTAATTATTTATATACAAACACATAGTCACACACACACACACACACACACACTGACACATACATACTTACCCATACACACACATTCATACACATATACATACACAAATAAATACAGACACATACACACACACACACACACACACACACACATAAAGACACATATATACAAACACACACAGACACACACAAACATACATGCATGAATACATACTTACATACACACACACAAACACACAAACACACACACACATATAGACACACACAGACATGAATACACACTTATATACACACAAACATACACATATGGATACACATACACACCCACACACAGAGATAGAAATATACATACATAGACACACACACACACACAGACAAACATACCCACCCCCAAACACAAAAATACATACATACATACATATATACATAAATATATAAATATAAACATACATACATATATATATAAATAAATACATACATACATACATTCATACATACATACATACATACATACATATATACATACATACATACACACATACATACATACATACATACATACACACATACATAAATACATACATAAATACATACATACATGCTTGCATTCATGTATGTATACATACATGCATACATACATGCACAAATATACACACACATTCATGAAGACACACACACACACACACATACAAACACACACACACACACAAACACATAGACACACATGCATATATTCATACATAATTACATAAATACAAACATAAAAGTATATATTAAAATCATGACTAAAATGAACTCATGTAACTAATATTCTAAGAGAATTTGAAAATCAGACTCCAGCATTAAGTGACTATAACATTTCATCTAGGTGTCTTCTTATGCTTTATGAATTTTCAAATTGAAGAATGTGAAAAAATATACAATGAAATTAGATAATAATTTGGTAATAAATAATAATAATAAAATAATTACAATTCTATGAGAAGATGAAAATTAATTTTCATCTTCAAATGACCACAATGTTTGATTAGATTGTTTGTTTGGGATCCACAACTAGTCCAATTGAACCATCCAATGATCATTACATAAATTGAACTAAAGGGACCTAAATCCATTTTTTTCATTTATGACGCTTTTGGACTACATGGATTTCACAATAGATTATGAAATATATCTAGATCTCTTTCTTTCTAGTTCATTATGAGTGTTGTTGAGGCTCAACAATGGGATATATTTTTAACATGAACAGAATATGACATCAGATGAATAGGAATTCATCATATTTCCATGTGTTTCATTTCCATATTTCATGGATAGGTCTCCTCAAAGGATTTTCATGAAAGGTATCATTTCTCATGTTTCATCCGGAAATTATGCCATCTCCTATGGACATGATCTCTTTAACTTTTCAATTATTACTTGTATTTTTCATTGAAAAGGAATGACAGCATGTGATTTTTCTGATTAATTCATTCAACTATCCTTATTTTGGGGGTTTTTGAATTGGAAATCACACTATAATGATCATGTTTTCTATTAAATTATTTTTTTATATCGTGGAATTGAAATGTAAGGTGTGGTTATTTGGAATGGTCAATATCTAGCTTGGCATGTTGAGGATTCATGAATGGAATATCAAATTCAATCTGGATGATTATAAAGAAACTTGTGCATAGTTTTACATTAGATTCCATGGGTTTAGATAGATTTTATTGAATGATACAAAAATTTCATGATATTACTTCCTCCACTGGGTATCCAATTAAAATGGATAATGCTACTAAAATTTTCAATTTTGGAAATTTTGAAAAGTTCATGATCAATGTGACCTAAACATACACTCTAACTGATAAATTAATTATTTAGAATCCTAATGATGAGGTTTATCATAGATCTGAATATGATAAAATATGTATATTATATTCTATGTAAGAAATTATTGTGCACTTATCTTCTAATTGTATAATTATTTTGGCCTATTAAAAATTATATCATAAAATAAATGACCAGGATCTTTGTAAGAGGAGAGTAGGTGTGGAGGCTTGTGCTCAATTCTCTGATGTAAAGGTAGTTGGAATTGTTGTTCCAAAAAATGATTACCCTAAGTATATTGATATTTCAAAATATAGAAACTATTGTATGGTAAAGAAATCATCAATGATACTTCATGGAATTTGAATATTGATGGTTTTAATGAAAATGGGGCTTACACGAGTCTTTCTAAATGAAAATTTTCAGGTTAATATTATGTTCTAAAAAATCATATTGGTTCACTTACTAATAATCACCATATTAGAAAGAACGAATCTGATGTTATTGGAACATAAAAAATAACCTATAGTCTATAGGTTCATGGTATGCATGATACTTCACTAACCCTGTCTCAGTCAAGTACTCTAATGTCTCAGGCTAACATTTTTTATCAAGAAGAGTTCAAGGGATGATTTGTACAGAAACCTCTTTTAAGAAATCTCTTTTCCAAGAATTTGACAATCTATCTAGTGAGTCTAGCCATGGAAAACAAGACAATGTTCTTGCAGTGAATAATTATGTTGACCTACAGTTATGGTAGGAGACAATTTTGGAAACTTTTAATGGTAAAGAAAAATAAAAAATGATCATCGCCTACTCAAAGAAAAGTAAGGGGTGAACTACCTAAATTCAACCTTTTGGTCACTTGGTATTTAATTTACCCAATATTTAGTAGGGTCTTGATGATAATAAGGATATGTATTTTGAGCATATGGAGTCCCTTACACACTCTATTGTTTTATAGTGGCTACTAGGGCCTGTTTGAGGAAGTTATCGACTATGTATTTGACTATGGTAAAGGACTATCCAAAGAAAATAAAAAATATTGTGGATAGATTAAAATATGATAGGGAAAACAATCTCATTACATGGTCTACCAAACTAAGTGGCTATAATAATGTATACTATAATATCAATCTTAGTGTGGTTATGGAAATGGAGAAGTGTGGGTGGTTGCAATGGCTCCCATTTCTATTACATCTTCGCTATGTGTTTCTTCAAGGAATACTCCTAGGGATGTTCAAATGTAGTTGATACTATCAAATCAAAAAAAGTATGTAAATTATGACCCTCATAGGTGAGAAAGAGGGCTGAAAACACTTTAAAAGGGCTCGCCTATGAATGTAATAAAGTGGTTGGGAAAGGTTGTATTGGTGTATCTGAACCTGAATGGTTTAAGGGTGATATTATGGATGATCCCTCTGATGATAGAGGTGGTCCATGGAAGATGTACAAGACTTTAGGAGGGGTCGACTTACTTATGAAAGGGGTCCTAGGACATCTTATCATAGTATGAGCACTCGGCCTTGAGTAATTAGATTCTTTATGCATATGATTTTTCTTTGCAAATCCTATTTTATTTCTTCCACTCCTCTTGGTTTTTTATTTTATTATGTCTATTTTAAGGGGCATGACCTTGAGACTTTTAAAAATAGATTTAATTATATATGTGTGTGTGTTTATACATATATATTTATATATATAAATATATACTATGTATATATAAATACTATTTTCATGTGTGTGTGTGTATATAGTGTATATTTATATATATCTATTCAAAATTTAAATGTGTGTGTATTTATATACCATTATAAAAATTTATTTATATTTTTATATATTATTTTCTTTATAAATTTATAAAAAACTATATTTAAATGAATTCATATGTAATCATACTTTTTATATGTGTGTATGTACGTATAAATTTTGAATAAATATATGTTTTCATATGCATTTACATATATTTTTTATTATATATATGATTATATTAATGTATATTTTGTTATGAGGGTCATGCTTCATGCCATCTTTGTTTATTATTATTATTATTTATTTTATAATATTTATTTTATATTAATTAGTTAATTATTTATTATTTATTGCGTGTTTATTTTAATTATTTATTTAATTTTAATTTTCTATTTTCTATTTGTTTTTTATTTTCTATTTTTTATTCATTTTTATTTACTTTAAATTAATTAATAATTAATAATAACTAGTTATTAATTATCAATTATTAATTATTAATAATAATTTCTTATTAAATTTTTACTTATTATTTATTTAGTATTTAGAATTTAATGTTTAATATTTAATATTTGGTAATTTTTTTATTTATTTATTATTAATTATTGATTATTGATTTATCTGTTATATATTTACTTATTATTTAATATATATTATTTCTTATTTTCTAAATTATTATTAATGATTTATTTCTAATTGATTTATTAATTATCAATTATTAATTACTCATTATTTGTTTAATTTATATATTTCTTATTATGTATTGATTTATTTATTTATAATGTATAATTTATTATTTATTTTTCATTTATAGTTTATAATTTATTATTTATTATTTATAACACCCCAAGATTTTAGAAGAAGAAAATTATGTTCGAAAGTGTATGTGACATACAACACCAAGCTAAAATGACATGTGAAATATATAACCTAGTTTTCAAATTGGCAAGTAAAAATAGGATTAATTAATTTATTAAAAATATATATAAATTTTCTACCCAATATAATATTATTGATAAAATTCTTAGTAAAAAACAACTCAATTTTTTGTAATAATGTTTTTTTCATCCAAAATATGTTTTCTTCAAAATTTATTTTTATTTATTTTTTGAGAAAATAATATAATAAAGTTATAAAAAACATATAGAATATATTTGATAAATGTAAGCACCTAGTTATACTTTTGAGGTAGAGGTCCTTTTTTGGGTTGTTTTTGAGAAAAAGGTGGAAAACAGGGTTAGTACTGGCTTCAGACCTATTACTTGGCATAACATGAGATTACACGCCACATACCCCTAGTATACGTTATATAATGGCCTAGAGGAGTAATTTCCATACATTGAATGTAGTGGTGTTCGTGGGGAAGAGAGGTCCAGTCTTGTATATGCCATGTACTTACATGTACACACCGTGTACTCATATAAGTAAGACATTTTAATGGAATGGAATGGAAGTCGGTGGTTTTGGGTGTCACGACCCATCCTCGGGGCCCGTGTCGTGACTACCCCAAGCCCGCCTTGCATAGGACAGGGGCTGGCGACTAGCACAAAGGCGTAAATCAGGTAAAAAGGGAAGGCATTGCCTTTGTAAAGTAAAAAAACACCACAAAGCAAGCAATCATTTGAAGTAAACACTAAGTAAAAACTGAGTACAATAGTAAGTGCGGAAAAGTAAGTGGGCTAGTATACAAACCCCTACTGAAAGTAAATTACAACTCGAAAGGGAAAACAACAACTGAAAAGTAAAGCCGCAATGTCGAGTCGTCCACTGAAAATCCCACCTGAAGGGTGGGTACAGATAACCTCCACAGTTCCTCGGTTCCAACCGTCCACTCCGAGCACGTCTCGCCCAGTGGTCCACCTTCAGGTACCGTCCTGCTCCGCAAGCCTCAACCACGATCAGTGCTGTCCGTCGTCTGCAACCAATACAACGTAGTGTGGGCATTGTCTGTGCAGGGGTGAGTATAAGCTACTCAGTAGGGACCCCGAGGCCCCGAAGGTCTCCAAGAATCCACATAGGATAAACCAAAAAGGAAGGATACAATCACGAAGTAACATTCGACACTGCTTAGATATATGCCCATACATATACCTAAGTCTTCAATTCTCGTTCGGCTCCAACATCCGAGCCCCAGTACAACCCAGTCCACACAGGAAAGAAAAACGTAAATACACACAGGATAACACAACACAATCCACAATGGAAAGAAAAATAGGATTTCAGCTCACACAGGTATACTTATTAAATGACGATAGAGATGATCATATATATCCACTAATTCATATAAGTCGTCGGACCCACAAAGGATCAATAGGTACTAACCCCCGCAATAACCCACAAAGGATTTGACCCACAAAGGATCGATAGGTAACTAACCCCCGCAATGACCCACAAAGGATCTGACCCACACAGGTTCGATAGGTAACTAACCCCCGCAAAGACCCACACAGGATCAGACCCACACAGGAATTGTAGGAACTGGCCCACATAAGAACGCTGAGCGCTGACCCACACAGGATCGGACCCACACAGGATCTGTAGCACTGTCCCACAAAGGATTACTGAGTACTGTAGTTGTCGTCGAATCCACTGAGGATCTCTGCACAGTCGTCATCGTCGTCGCAGTCACAGTCAGTTCTAGGGTTCCCGCACACAGCAAGCTCGTTCAGGAGGGTCCGCTCCATGAGCCGAGAGGAAGATACATCAACTGACACATAGTCCAGAGTTGATGTATCCAAAAGTTCCGTATCGTCAACAGGAACTCAACGTCACAGACGGCGCGTCAATCAGACGCCTGGTCTGAGAGTTATTGGCCTTTTCATCCCAGGGGCCCGGTTGGTTTTTAAGTCAAAATCAGCCTGACTATACTCAACCTACGTCCAAACCTCGGGCAGAGTAATCCAAATGATCCATCTCACTTAAGGGAATCCAACCTAGTCGACGGAACGTCAATCGGACGTCCGGAGCTCAAGTTATGAGCGTTTCCGCTCCGAGGGCCCGGTTGGTTTCATGTACGAACCAACCCAGACGAACCCAAAGTATTCCAAAACCTTGAGTGTAATGTATCGAAACGACCGTCTCGATCCAAGGATCGTATCGCCACTGACGGCGCGTCGATCGGAGGCCCGTAGCTCAAGATACGAGAAAAAGTCTAAAAAGGTCCGAAAAAGGGGGGTCTGGGCCCGGACCGACCCGGCCCAACCCCCCTGGGTCGGCCCGAACCGGTTACGACCCGGCCGGCGCGGCCCGGCCCTGCGGTCTGGCCAGGCGCTGTGCAAGGCAGCCGCGACCCCCCCGCGTGGGGGCCACTCCGTGACACCCGGACACGGCTTAAGCTGCGTCCCTCCTCCGCGGTCTAGCGCGGCCGCGGTACCGGCCATTGCCGCCATGGATTTAGCCACGGTGGGTCTTCCCGGCGGCGCGTCGGGCACTGCCGGCTGCCGCCCCAGGCCGCCGGCGCCGGCGTGGTGCGCCGGCGGGGGGTTCCGCGGACCACCGGACGCGCTCTGGTGGTCCGATTTGCGCGCGGTCTTCGCCAGTGCTCGTCCTGGGACTCGTTCTTCACTGAGAAGCCTTCAAAATTAACTTGCATCCCCGTTTTTCGTCGCCCGCCAATCCGCGCATAACAACAAAAAGGGTGGTGGGTTCGGACTTGTTCGTTGGTCCGCACCCACCGTGTTAGCGGTATTTAAAGTCTCAAAACAATCATTTTTAACAACCGGGGATAAAAATCACAAAGATTTAAAATGAAACAACCCCTACCTCATCGTAGGCATCGAACGTGCATTCTTCGCGGGATTAACCGTCGCGGAAGAAGTGGATTGTCGCATCGCGGAAGGGCGTCGCGTCGTTGCGGTATACGGCGTCGCGTAGACGATCTCCGAGGGTAAAGAAAACACACGGATTTAATTTCATGAATTAAATCCATGTCAAGGATAAAATCCACAAAGGAATTTAAAAATATTTGAAATCTACTACCTCGAGCAGTTGATCAAAGATTCGACGCGGGGAAGGAATCGTCGCAGAAGAACGTCGGGGGAGGAGATTTGTCGGCGTCGCGGTACAAGGCGTTGCGTTATCGATCTCTGAGGGTCCGGCGTTATTCGACGCCTTGCGTCGAAGGCCGGCGTTATTCGTCGCCTTGCGTCGAAGGCCGACGTTCATTGTCACCTTTCGTCGAAGGCCGGCGTTCTTCGTGTTCTTCGCGAAGAAAGATGAAGATCTTCTAGCCTCAGAGATTTACGCGGGCCGGGCCGCGGTCCGGCCGGGCGGCTCGACCGGCGTGCTGGCGCTGGCCAGGTGCTGCGCAAGGCAGCCGCGACCCCCCCCCCCCCCCCCCCCCCCCGCGCGGGGGCCGCTCTGTCACACCCGGACGCGGCTTAAGCCGCGTCCCCGCGCGGCCGCGGGACCGGCCAGCGCCGCCGCATCCTGGTGGTCGGCTGCTACCCTCGGCCGCCGGCACTGCCGTGCCGGCGTGGTGCGCCGGCGGGGGGTTCCGCGGACCACCGGACGCGCTCCGGTGGTCCGATTTGCACGCGGTCTTTGCCAGTGCTCGTCCCAGGACTCGTTCTTCACTGTGAAGCCTTCAAAATTAACTTGCGGCCCTGTTTGTCGTCACCCTCCAATCCGCGCATAAAAACAAAAAGGGCGGTGGGTTTGGACTTGTTCGTTGGTCCGCACCGACCGCGTTAGCGGTTTTTAAAGTCTCACAACAATCATTTTTAACAACCGGGGATATAAATCACAAATATTTAAAATGAAACAACCCCTACCTCGTCCTAGGTGTCGAACGTGCGTTCTTCGTGGGATTGACCGTCGCGGAAGAATTGGATCGCCGCGTCGCAGAAGGGCGTCGCGTCGTTGCGGTATACGGCGTCGCGTCGACGATCTCCGAGGGTAAAGAAAACACACGGATTTAATTTCATGAATTAAATCCATGTCAAGGATAAAATCCATAAAGGAATTTAAAAATATTTGAAATCTCCTACCTCGAGCAGTTGATCGAAGATTTGACGCGGGGAAAGAATCATCGCATAAGAACGTCGGGGGAGGAGATTCATCGGCGTCGTGGTACACGGCGTCACGTCGTCGATCTCTGAGGGTTCGGAATTCTTCGTCGCCTTTCGTCGAAGGCCGGCGTTCTTTGTCGCCTTTCATCGAAGACTAGAGTTCTTCACATTCTTCGCGTTCTTCGCGTTCTTCGCGAAGAAATGTGAAGATCTTCTAGCTTTAGTGATTTCTCCAAATCCTCAAAACAAGCAATCCTCAAGAAGACATGTGTTGGTCTTATTTTATTATTATGCCAAAAATTTGAAAAATAGGTTAAGAAACAAACCATTAATTTGTTGAATTAATGGTAACGACTTAACTGTCCATTTAATAGGAGCATTTAAGAGTTTTAGAAAATGCTTCAGTTGACTTTCATTAAAGAGGAGTTTTCACGGGTGCGTTACTTAGGGGAAAAGAAACAGTGGGGCTTGTGCGGGCCCCACCTCAGAAATATCCTACCTAGAGGGTAGGATATTTTGGGTTTCACCCTATCCGCTTCAACTTAGATTAAGCAGCTTAAAGTGGCTCTAAGTGGCTTTAAATGAAATAAAATAAAGTTGTCGCACCACTTTATTTTATTTTCTTCACTTAACCCCAAATATTAAAAACCACACCCGAGAAAACGAAACTCTAGAAGAGGCGTTTAAAAGAATATACCGGCACTGAAATTCCATCAGTGCCCTCAGAATTTGATTCTGAGCACTGGTTCAAAAGTTAGAAAAACTCGCTCGTTCGTTCACTGAACACACCCGAGCCAAACTTCAGAAAATGATTCCGGGCACACCGGGCTTCGAAATCACGTGCCGTCAGAAACTGCGTTCTTATAAAATTCCAAAGAAAAATAAGAAAAAAAAAATTCCTTAAAATTTATGGGTCTTTACATCGAGTGGTAGGCGAGCTCTTCCTCAGTCGTCGAGTATATCAAAATGTCGTCGATGAAGACCACAAAAAATCGATCGAGGTATGGCTGAAAGATCTTGTTCATGAGGCGACGAAGAATGCTGACCTTCGTTGAAATGCTACGAAGAACGCCGAACCCTCGGAGATCGACGATGCGGCGCCGTGTACCGCGACGTCGACGAATCTATTCCCCCGATGTTCTTATGCGACGATTCTTTCCCTGCGTCAAATATTCGATCAACTGCTCGAGGTAAGAGATTTCAAATCTTTTAAATTCCTTTGTGGATTTTATCCTTGAAATGAATTTAATTCATGAAATTAAATCCGTGTGTTTTCTTTACCCTTGGAGATCGTCGACGCGATGCCGTATACCGCAACGACGCGACGCCCTTCCGTGACGCGATGATCCTCTTCTTCGGTGACAGTCAATCCCGTGAAGAACGCACGTTCGATGCCTACCACGTACGGGTTGTACTAGACACACTCCGAGAGCACCAGCTTTATGGAAAGCTCTCGAAGTGTCAGTTCTGGTTACGTGAGGTCCACTTCTCGGGGCATGTCATCTTTGAGGCGGGAGTTGCAGTGGATCCTGCGAAGATCGGGGCAGTGCTAGCTTGGGAGCCCCCCAAGAGCGTGACAGAGATGCAGAGTTTCTTGGGACTTGCCGGATACTATCGGAGATTTGTGCTTGACTTCTACAGAGTTACATCACCACTCTCAGCTTTGACGAAGAAGGGGAATCCCTTTGTGTGGTCAGACAGATGTCAGCAGAGCTTCTAGATCTGAGATAGAGATTGACCAGCACCCCTATCTTGAGGTTGCTTGAGGAGGGAGTAGGGTACGTAGTCTACTGCGATGCATCACGGACCGGACTCGGATGTGTCCTGATGCAGGAGTGGGTCTTGATCGCCTATAGATCACATCAGTTGAGGCCACAAGATCATAACTACGCTACCCATGACCTGGAGTTAGCAGCAGTGGTCTTTCCTCTAAAGACATGGAAACAATACCTGATGGGCGAGCACTTTACAGTCTTTTCTGACCATTAGAGTCTTAGGTACATCTTCTTTCAGAAGGACCTGAACCTGAGACAGCGGCGGTGGCTCAAGTTCCTCCAGGACTAAGAGTTTTAGATAGTCTATACTCATGGGAAGGGGAACGTATTAGCCGATTCTCTCAGCATGAGGATGAGCATTCAGCTGCTTGAGGAGGCGACAGAGTAGCTAGCCGCTTTGTAGATATCCTTCGTGGATAGAGATGGAGCAGCCTTCCTTCAGTCACTCACAGTCACTCCTCCACTACTGCAGCGGGTCAGAGAGGCACAGCGTGGGGACGCTGATTATGAGACGCGGTGTGCACATATATCCTCAGGTCAGGCACCTGATGGTTTCTCCTTTGGAGCAGATCATGACATCCTTTTCAGAGGATGTACCTTGGTTCCAGTTGCCTTACGGGAGGAGGTGCTGAGAGAGTTTCACACTTCTCCTTTGGCGGTACATCCTGGAGGGTCGAAGATGTACTAGGACCTCAGACGACAGCGCTGGTGGCCGAGCATGAAGAAGGCTGTGGTAGAGTTCGTTTCACGATGCCTCACCTGCCAGCAGGTGAAGGCAGAGCATCAGGTATCAGCAAGAATGGTATAGCCCTTGGAGGTCCGGGAGTGGAAGTGGGACGGGATATCTACGGACTTCGTGACTGGACTTCCACGCACTTCCAGAGGTAACGAATCCATTTGGGTGATTTTCGACTGACTCACCAAGTCGGATCACTTCTTACCCATCAGAGAGCAGGGCTCAGTGGAGAGATTGGGACGTCTCTATGTTCAGGAGATTGTACGGTTTCACGGTGTTCCATCATCTATAGTCTCCGATCGAGATGCTCGCTTTACTTCCCAGCTTTGGAAGGGGTTGCAGGAGGCGTTCGGGACGCGGCTACGACTGAGCACCGCCTTTCACCCTCAGACGGATGGTCAGATGGAGAGGACCATTCAGACTCTCGAGGACATGCTCCGTGCATGTGTCCTCGACTTTGGTCGCAGCTGGGAGGACCACCGACCCTTGGTGGAGTTTGCATTCAACAACAGCTACCACTCCACCATCGGGATGGAACCGTACGAGGCATTGTACATCCGACCTTGCAGATCTCCTTTGTGCTGGGCAAACCCTGGGGAGTCAGCGCTTGTGGAACCAGAGATGGTCCGGGCTAGGATAGAGAAATTACAGGTCATCCAGGACCGGATGAGGACAGCTCAGAGCCGGCAGAAGTCTTACGCTGACAGGAGGCGGAGGCCACTAGAGTTCGAGGATGACGACCACGTTTTCTTATGTGTCTCACCGCGACGTGGTTTGCGGAGATTTGGTCGAGGCGTAAAGTTGTCTCCATGCTTTATCGGACCATTCCAGGTCCTCAGCAGGATTGGCGAGGTGGCCTATCGCCTGGCTCTACCACCTCAGTTGCACCGGGTGCACAATGTCTTCCACGTATCTCAGCTGAGGAGATACGTGCACGACCCGACGCACATCATTGACCATGGGGAGTTGGATGTTGATGATGGGGCGACTTTTGCGGAGGTCCCGGTGGAGATCGAGTATCGACAGTAGTGGGTCCTATGTGGACGGTCAATTCCTCTAGTGCACATCAGATGGCAGCACAGGAACCTCTAGGAGAGCACTTGGGAGGGGGAGGCTCAGATGCGTGCTCAGTACCCACTTTTGTTTCCGTAGTTTATGATGTATCTTTACGGGGACGTAAAGCCCTGATGTGGGATTTATGTAAAGACCCGTAAATTTCAAGGAATTTTTTTTTCTTATTTTTTCGAATTTTACAAGAACGAAGTTTCTGACGGTACGTGATTCCGAGGCCTGGTGTGCCCGGAATCATTTTCTGAAGTTTGGCTCGGGTACGTTCAGTGAACGAACGAGCGGGTTTTTCTAACATTTGAACTGGTGCTCGTAATCGAATTCCGAGGGCACAGATGGAATTGTAGTGCCGGTATTTGCATAGAAATGCCTCTTCATGAGTTTTGTTTGCTCGGGTGTGGTTTTTAATTTTTCGGGTTAAGTGAAGAAAATAAAATAAAGTGGTGCGACAACTTTATTTTATTTCACTTAAAGCCACATAAAGCCACTTTAAGATGCTTAATCTAAGTTGAAGCGGATAGGGTGAAACCCAAAATATCCTACCCTCTAGTTAGGATATTTGTGAGGTGGGGCCCGCACGAGCCCCACCGTTTCTTTTCCCCTAAGTAATGCACCCGTGAAAACTCCTCTTTAATGAAAGTCAACTGCAGCGTTTTATAAAACTCTTAAACGCTCCTATTAAATGGATAGTTAAGTCATTACCATTAATTCACCAAATTAATGGTTCGTTTCTTAACCTGTTTTTCAAATTGTTGGCATAATAATAAAATAAGACCAACGCATGTCTTCTGGAGGATTGATTGTTTTGAGGATTTGGAGAAATATATGAAGCTAGAAGATCTTCATCTTTCTTCGCGAAGAACGTGAATAACGCCGGCCTTCGATGAAAGGAGACGAAGAACGCCGGACCTCGACGAAAGGCGACGAAGAATGCCGAACCCTCGGAGATCGACGACGCGACGCCGTGTACCGCGACGCCGACGAATCTCCTCCCAAGACGTTCTTCTGCAACGATTCTTTCCCCGTGTCAAATCTTCGATCAACTGCTCGAGGTAGGAGATTTAAAAGATTTTAAATTACTTTTTGGATTTTATCCTTGACATGGATTTAATTCGTGAAATTAAATCCCTGTGTTTTCTTTACCCTCGGAGATCGTCGACACGACACCGTATACCGCAACGACGCGACGCCCTTCTGCGATGCGACAATCCTCTTCTTCCGCGATAGTCAATCCCGCGAAGAACGCACGTTCGACGCCTACGATGAGGTAGGGGTTGTTTCATTTTAAATATTTGTGATTTATATCCCCGGTTGTTAAAAATGATTGTTGTGAGACTTTAAAACCCGCTAACGCGGTGGGTGCGGACCAACGAACAAGTCCGAACCCACCGCCCATTTTGTTGTTATGCGTGGATTGGCGGGCGATGACAAACGGGGCCACAAGTTAATTTTGAAGGCTTCCCAGTGAAGAACGAGTCTCGGGATGAGCACTATCGAAGACCGCGCGCAAATCGGACCACCGGAGCGCGTCCAGTGGTCCGGGAAACCCCCCGCCGGCGCGCCTTGCCAGCACGGCGGCGCCGGTGGCCAGGGGTGGCGGCTGGCAGCGGCTGGCCTCCAGGAAGCGGCAGCGCCCGGCGCGCTGCCGGGAAGACCCGCCGCGGCTGAAGCCGCAGTGGCGATGGCCGGTCCCGCGGCCGCGTGGGACCGCGGAGGAGGGACGCGGCTTAAGCCGCGTCCGTGTGTCACGGAGCGGCCCCCACGCGGTGGGGCCACGGCTGCCTTGCGCAGTGCCTGGCCAGTGCCAGCGCGCCAGCCACGCTGCCCATCCGGACCGCCAGGCCGGGCCACGCCGGCCGAGTCGGTCTGGGCCCAGACCTCCCGTTTTCAGACCTTTTCGGAATTTTTCCCGTATCTTGAGCTACGTGCCTCTGATCGGCGCGCCTTCAGCGGCGATGCGATCCTTGGATCGAGGCAGTCGTTTTGGTACATTACACTCATGATTTCGGAATACTTTGGGTTCGGCCGGGTTGGTTCTTACACGAAACCAACCGGGCCCTCGGAGCAGAAACGCTCATAACCTGAGCTCCGGACGTCTGATTGACGTGTCGTCGACTTGGTTGGATTCCTCTAAGTGAGACGGATCTTTTGGCTTACTCCCCCGAGGTTTGGATGTAGGTGGAGTACGGACAGGCTGTTTTTGACTTAAAAATCAATCGGGCCCATGGGACGAAAATACCAATAACTCTCAGACCGGGCGTCCGATTGACATGTCGTCTGTGACGTTGAGTTCCTGTCGACGAAACGGAACTTTTGGATACATCAACTCTAGACTATGTGTGAGTTGATGGATCAGCCTCTCGGCTCGTGGAGCGGACCGTCCCGAATGAGCTTGCTGTGTGCGGGAACCCTAGAGCTGGCTACGACTGCGATGACGACGATGACTATGCAGAGATCCTCGGTGGATTCGACGACGACTACAGCACTCAGCGATCCTTTGTGGGTCAGTGCTACAGATATTGTGTGGGTGCGATCATGTGTGGGTCAGTGCTCAGCGGTCCTATGTGGGCCAGCGCCTTCAGATCCTGTGTGGGTCTTTGCGGGGGTTATTTACCTATCAATCTTGTGTGGGTCAGATCCTTTGTGGGTCATTGCGGGGGTTAGTTACCTATCGATCCTTTGTGGGTCAGTTCCTTTGTGAGTCATTGCGTGGGTTAGTACCTATCGATCCTTTGTGGGTCCGACGACTTAGATGAATTAGTGGATATATCTGATCATCTTTATCGTCATTCAAGAAGTATACCTATGTGAGCTGAAATCCTGTTTTTCTTTCCTTTGTGGATTGTGTTGTGTTATCCTGTGTGGATTTACGTTTTTCTTTCCTGTGTGGACTAGGTTTTACTTGGGCTCAGATGTTGGAGCCGAACGAGAATTGAAGACTTAGGTATATGTATGGGCATATATCTAAGCAGTGTCGAATGTTACTTCGTGATTGTATCCTTCCTTTGTGGTTTATCCTTTGTGGATTCTGGAAGACCTTCAGGGTCTCGGGGTCCCTACTGAGTAGCTTATACTCACCCCTATACAGGATATTCCCGCACTACGTTTTGTTGGTTGCAGACGACGGACAGCGCTGATCGTGGTGGAGGCTTGCGGAGCAGGACGGTACCTAGAGGTGGACCACTGGGCGAGACGTGCTCGGAGCGGACGACTGGACCCGAGGAGCTGTGGATGATATCTGTACCCACCCTTCAGGTGGGATTTCCAGTGGACGGCTCGACGTTGTGGATTTACTTTTCAGTTGTTGTTTTCCGATTTGAGTTGTACTTTACTTTCAGTAGGGGTTTGTATACTGGCCCACTTACTTTTCCACACTTACTGTTGTACTCAGTTTTTACTTAGTGTTTACTTCTACTACTTTCTTGCTCTGTGGTGTTTGTTTACTTTACAAAGGCAATGCCTTCCCTTTTTACTGGATTTACACCTTGGTGCTAGTCGCCAGCCTCTGGCCTATGGAAGGCGGGTTTGGGGTAGTCACGGCATGGGCCCCGAGGACGGGTCGTGACATTGGGAAAATTCACTATATACACTGAATGTATATTTATGTACACATTGTGTACTTTTCCATTTTTTGATTAAAATAGGTAGTAGCCTTGTATTATAAATTTTGGACAAAACTCTCACCAGGTTCCCTCGAAAATTAGTTACGAGCATTGAATCTCTTTCTAATTCATCATTCAAACTATGATTCCATCACTGTAAGATGTATTGGAACCCCATTAGTAATCTCTCAATTCCTCTTGAGTGGTTCTTTGTGATTTGTTTTCTAGACTATGTTATCAATCCTTGAGTTTCTATGATTGTTATGTAGATCTAATCTGATCTAGGATGAATTAGAGACAAATACTGGATGTTAAGATTCATATGAGTATGAGTTAGGTGGTGCATACCTTGTTTTGTGTTTTTGTGGACTTTTCGATTGTGCATCCATTGGCGTGTCTTCTAATATTTTGAGCATGACCCCTTTATAACTACTGCTTCATATTGAATTTATTGTTAGACATATGGGATGTTGTGGGCATGCCTAATACCTGAATTTCATTAGTGAGGCTGGGCAAGAGGTTGTTTCTCATTGGGATATATTTTTCGGGGTGCCAAAATGGTTTTAAATGATTTGTTTTGTTTTAAACTAGTATGATTAAATTGTTTACTTTCGATTAATCTATTTAGAGGCATTCAAGACCTCTGGGATGCTATGTTACTGCAATTAGTTCATGTAATTCAATATTATTAAATTTAATTACATGTTTATAGTTATTAATGTGATTATATTTATGTAATTATTGGGATTAAATATGATTAAACCCTTAGAGTTATGATGAGCATGGCTCGAGGTTGGGATGGCTTGGCCATCAGGATTGAGTGGTGATGATCATTGGTTGGGATTGACTCAGATTTTCATGGGTGGTTTTGACCATGTGATTGGGCATCATGGAAGTCATTTTGGGGTATAGTGACTTTAATATAGGATATTTCATGAGATACATGGATGGAATAAACATTTAATTTGAGCGAGTTGGTCGTAGGGGCACAAGGTTTCAGAGATCTTGTAGCTTAGGTTCTTATTTTGGGGATTTCCGCTCACCTGTGTTGGAAAAAGTTCCAATTGAGTCATGGTAACAAATGTAGACTTTGTGATGAGGTGGGTTTTACCAATCATATGAGTATAGGGCCCCAATAGTTGTGGTTTAGGAATATTTTATTTGGGGTTTCTTGTCATGGAATGCCTTGTAGAAGGAGATGATCCTTTCGTTGGTAACAGTGAGGATATCTGGTTGGGGGATGAGGCTCACTCTGATTAAGGACATGGGAATGGACTCTTATTTGATGATAGAAATCATTGGTCCTATAGTGGTTGTGACATGGTCCAACATGATCTTAAGAGATGTGGTCCTCGGGTCTGAGAAATTATTATTTGGGTATGCCTTCCAGACATTTATACTTTGAGACCCGAGGTGTCATCAGGCACATGGTGCCAGGGTATGTGATTGGGGTGGATCTGGAGGGTTCACTGGGACACTATGACTATAGGAGTTCCTTGGTCCATGGGTCAAGGACTGTATTTTCTTCTGAGATCTCGACGATGGATGAATAAGGTGACCCTCCTTGGTGGCTGCTGAGCACTAGTGGAGGTTGTGTTTATTTATTACATTGTACGATTTTCCTTATTTATAGATTCAAGTCTACATAAACACATATACTAAATGAATACCACTGGGTGGTATCCAACTGAGATATGTCTGATACCCAACAAGGGCCCTTCAGGATGCGTGTATACATTATGGATTTATGTACATGTGAATGATCAACCTGAGGCGTAGGATCATAGTACTGCTTGGCATGGGGATTGGCATGGAGCATGGGTTATTCCTAGCTAGATTTTGACTATTGTTTAGCTTTCATTCATGTATCATTATACTTATTTATATGTATATACAGTGGTTAGAGATAGCCCCCCTCTTTTATATTGACATGTAAGACCTACTATGGATGCATGTCTTGTTGTTTTAGTAGAGGTCAAAAGTGGTGTTTCACATGTTTTTCTGTTTACCTTCCCCTACAGTTTTTTCTATATTACAAACACTATTGATTTTCTTTTGGATGTGCTTCCGCTCTGTGGGAATGGTTCAAGTCTACTAATTCCTTTATTTTTGCTTCATGTGTCGTGATTATACTTGGACCAGTTCCTTATCTTTTCCACAAAGGTTATAGCCTCCCCACTATACCTGTTTACCTCTTTTCTAAAACATGGTATCCTTAAATGATCAGGGAAGTGCTCTTAAGGGCAGCGACACCCATCCTGGTAGCACTGTTATGGTGGCTGTTTGGATATGGTATGTTACAAAATGGTATTAGAGGATCTTTTGACAAGGATTTAGTTGCATCTTTTGTCTGGCTACTGATGAGATTGAAAACTGCCTTTCCTTTCTACTAGTCTTACTATATTGGGATATGGTAGACTATAGATAGGTTGTGATTGGAACTGGGTTTCTAACTTGTTCTCGTGTGCTCGCAGCCCTAGGTATAAGGGATAGACCATGTTACGTTGGGTGTGAAATTTCTATTTTTCTTTTCCTAAAATTACAACTTATATAGTTTCGACCATTTTGGATCAATTGGATTTTGATGGTTATTGATTATGACATGTGACACTTGACCCAGTGCAGTAATTGGACCTTGGAATGGTAAGACAAGGTGTGGTTGTTTGTCTTTTTATAGGCACATTTTTAGGTTATTTCAGCAACATATATGCATGTGTGCTTTTTGAAGTGATAATACCGTGTGAATAATATCAAATTCAATGATATAGATTATTTTCAAATATAAAATGCGATATTCCATGCATAAAATTTATGTGAAATTGCATGTCATAGTGGAATGAATTCTGGATCTTATAAGAATAGGCATGTAATATGTTTGAGGTGATTTTGATCTCTAATATTGGGTGAATCAACCATCATGTTGAGGCAATATTGGTTGTTGGGATGGGTGTGGCCTTGGTATATTATGATAGTCGGCTCTGTTGAGGGTGAGTATGTAGGCCTTGAGGTTGGGATGATGTGGGCCACGGTCGCAGTGGGGAAGAGTGAAGATAGTGAGGATTCACTTCCTTTAAATACATTCCATATCTACATTATATATATTGGTATATATGTGGGCCTTCTAACCATTTATGGTAATCAACATGTTCCTCTATGATGGATCTGATGGAGCATCCAGTGTGTGTTGTTATAGTAATGAAGGGGAACGATCAGGTTCAAAACCCTTACGGTTAGGCAGAATATGAACCACAAGTATTGGCTTAGGGACATGTTTTGGTTTACGATCCAGTGCATGAAGTGATTCTCCTAGGATTGACAAAATTCTGGCTGTGGATTGACGAGAATCTCCAAACTAGTCTGGAAAATGGGTTGTAGGGGATCGACATAGGTTCTCATGGAATAGAGGCCATTATATATTACCTTACTTGGGAGTTCTAGTCACATCCCTCACCACTTTTTTTAGGGTGTGGGTGCTCCAAAGGCAGATGAGAACTGCATAGAGAGAATTTTGATGATCTTAGATCTTCTCGAGATGACTCCAGGGTGAAGGGTCAATGTGGAAACATATATCCTCAGAGGACTTGTGAAGTGTCGGTGGGATGTGAAGGTTCGGGAACACATACTTGAGGGACTGGGAATGAAGGATTTTGAGGAGAGATTCATTGAGCATGTTTTCCTGGAGACGTTGATGGAATAGAGAACTTGTGAGTTCATGAACCTTTAGTAGGGTGACATGTCTTCCATGGACTATGTAACTACTTTCAATGAGCTATATCGCTTCTCACCAGGTATGGTAAGCGATGATACCTCAAGGTTGAGGATATTTGAAGATGGATTACAACACACCATATGGTTGCAAACAAACAACTTTAGGCTGTAATTATTCTCATAGGTGGTAAACCAGTTTCTCATAGCTGAAGGAAACCTAACATACATGTCTCACTTGAGCCGAGAGACAACTTATGGTGGTTGTTTGGATGGTAGGAAATGAGGCTGAGATGAGTTCCAATAGGGCGGTCTATCCAAATTATAGCAAGACCACCTCATGGGAACTCAATGGTGGTTTTCTTTTAGCGTGGGAAGATAGGGAATCTCCAGATATAGTGGGATAGGCCTCAAAAAGAGTGTCGAGCATATGGATAGTTTGGTCATCTTTAGAGGTTCTATAGGAATTATTCTTAAAAATATGGTAAGAAGGGACCAAGATAGACTGTAGCGTATGAGGCTAGATAAGGAATGGTACCTAGTGAGGGAATTCGATGTTCAACTGCACAGGGAGGACACGATAGAGATAGTGGGACCCATCCATGGGGTCAGCGGAAGGTGTAGAACTACATGGAGTACATGCTTCAAGAAGATGTGTGTTCAGCTAGTTGCATGTCGTGGAGCTTCTAGGGGATGACCAAGATGGTGAGACAATGATAGACAGAGTTACACCACAGGCCTATCCATGTTTTCCTTTTGTTTTTTTTTGGAATTTCCTATTAAGGAATGTCTGTTTTGAGTGTATGATGTGCACATGATTTATATGGACTGACCCGATGATGGTCAGTGGGTTGGAACATCTCAGGTGCATTGTTATATATATATTTATATATGAGATTCTTGTCATCTTTAACATCATTGTATGAATGTTTTGAGGTGCCATGGGTATTGGGGAATTTGATGGATGCGGGTTACTTGAGGTTGCTTAGGCATATGGGAATCAATAATGTTATTTTTGATTGATGTGTGAGGTACCAAGTTTATTTTGAGCATCCATGGGACGCAGGACCTCATTGATCCATGGGTGCGATGGGCTAAAAGTAAGCGCTGATGCAGTGCGAGAAATTATTGGGTGTTGAAAGTGACACGGGAGCACATGATGTGGTGTCGGGGTGACGATACGTCACAAGAGGACCATGAGCCCAAATATAAGTTGTTGGACCATGATAGATTTGAGTTTATTCAATGTTTTTCTAGAGTTTCCTTTCACTACCCTTGGAAGGAAAATTCAAGGGAAATTTTCTATAAGGGGGGAAGTTTTTATGAACCTAGTTCTTCCATTGAGGTATGGGTCTCTTTTTTCGGTCGTTTTTGAGAAAAAATGCAAAACAATAGGGCCAATAATGGCTTCAGGCCTGTTACATGGAATAACATGGGATTACATTCCATGTGCCCCTAGTACACACTGTGTAATGGTGTATTCGTGTAATGGTTGTACATGGTGTGTATGGGTGTTAGTGAGGAAGAGTGGACCATCTATGCACATGATGTGTACTTACCCATACATGTTGTGAACTCATGCCAGCAATGCATTTTAATGACATGGAAAGAAGTTGGTGATTTTGGAAAAAGTTAGCATATACAAAACATGTATATTTAAGTAAAAACAATGTATTTTTTGGATAAAATAGGCAGTCACCTCATTTTATCAATTCTAGACAGAACTCTCTCAGTGTTCTCTCAAATAGTAGGAACAAGCATAAAATCTCTTCCCAATTTATCACCTAAACATCAATTAAATCACCGTAAGATGCGTTGGAACCTCAGTAAGCTCTCGATTCCACTTGATCAATTTTATTATATTTAATCTATAGAAATAGTTATCTATACTAGAGTTCCTAGGCTCATTATATAGATCTACTCTATTATAGGCTGAATTGGAGGGCAGTGCTAGATGATAAGAGTCATACGAGTATAAGGTAGGTGGTGTATATATTATTATTATTTTTGCAGAATTTTTTGTGGCATGAACTTTGGCACATATTCAGTATTTTGAGGGAGAAACTGTTATAACTGTTGTTTCATATTGAATTGATTTTTAGAACCATGGGATGCTGTGGGCATGCCCTATACCTGAATTTATTGAGAGAGGCTGGGCAAGAGTGCATTTATCATTGGGATATTTTGGATGAGGATATCAAAATGGTTCTAAATGTTTTTATTATTTTGAACTGGTATGTCTAAATTGATTATGTTTCATTAAACTATTTAGAGGAATTCAATACATCAATGATTCATTGTTATATCTTTTAAAAAGGGTAATCCAATCTGCCTGAATTCAATTACTTGTTTAAAGTGATAACTATGATTATATTTATGTAATGTTTGGGATTACATGTGTTGAATACCATGGGGTTGTGATGAAAATGGTCCAAGGTTGGGATGGAATGGTCATCATGATTGAGTAGTGATGATCATTGGTTAGTCTTGGTCTAGATTTTCTTTGGTGGTTTTGACCATCTGACTGGGCATCATGGGAGTCAATTTGAATTAGTGTGACTGTGAGGTTGGGAATGACCTAAGATACATGGATGTAATGGCCATAATATTTGAGAGACATGTTTGCAGCGGAAATAGGTACTAGATATGTTGTTCCTTAGGTTCTCATTTTTATGACTAACACTCACTCATGATGACCAAAAAACCAACTCAATCATTTGCACACTGGTAGACTTTATGATGAGGTGTTATTGAAAACTATTGGGGGTAGATTCCCCTGATAGTGGTCATTGAGGTTTTTATAGTTTGGGGTTCTTGTCATGGAAAGCAATGTAGAATGTAGGAGGATTCGGTTGATAGGCCTGAGGCTATCAAGTTGGTGGATGATGTTCACTGTGACTGAGGACATGGCCCTGAACACTTATTTTCAGACATACATCACTATTCTATAGGTTCTCATGCCATGGGAAGATGTGTGTATACAATAAGGGGTCCATGAGACCAGAATACTATTTTTTGTGTATACCTTCGAGATGTCAGTACTTTTAGACATGAGTTGTTAAGATTCACATGGTGTCGAGCTATGTAATTGGGGTTGAAATAGAGGGTTCATCAGGAAATTGTGACTACATGAGTACCTTGGGACATGGGTCAAGGACTCTCTTTTCTATTAAGATTATGGTGATGGTTGAAGCAGGTGACACTCCCTAGTGGATTTTGATCACTAGGGGAGGTTGTTTTTATTTATTACATCGTATTTTTACCTTATTTATAGATTCTTGTATTCTAAAACACATGTACTAGGTACACACCATTAAGTGTAATCCTACAAAGATTTTTCTCACACCATATACGGGCCCTTCAGGACGTGTGTAGACATTATGGATTTACATATAGGTAAATGATCAGCCTTAGGAGCTGGATCATTATACTATTTTTCATGAAGAGTGGCATGAATGATGCGGTTATGTCTACTTAGATTTTTACTTTTGTTTATCACTCATTCATGTATATGTATGCTTATTTATATGTGGCTACAATGGTTATCTATGGGTGCCATTTTGTTTATGGACATGTATGAACTACTATGGATGCATTACTTGTTGTTTTAGTAGATCTTACTAGTGGTGTTTCACATGCTGTTCTATTTACTTTCTATTGCAGCTATTTCTATATTTCATCACTGTTTATTTGCTATTAGATGTGATTATGCTCTCTAGGTCTGGTTTAAGTCTACTGGGTCTTTCATTTTTTTCTCCATGTGTCATGATTATACATGGAAAAGTTCCATATAATTTCCCCATGACGTATATCCTCCCCACTATACATGATTACACCCTCACTACTAGTTGACAACCTTTGGCGTTCGGGGAGGTTCCCCTATGTTCAGTGAAACCCAACCCAATAACATTGTTTGGATGGATGTTCAGGTCTGGGAAATCATTATAAAATTAAATTAAATTTTTAACTCATAATTTAAAAATTAATTTTGGGTAAAATTTTGATATTTTTTTAAAAATATTAATTTTTCTGTAAATTGGGAAAATATTAATTTTTTGTAAAACTGTAATTTCATTTGAATAAATTATGTAATTTAAAAGTCTCATTCGGATTTTTGTTTCACTTCTACAAACATAATTATTATGTAGTTACATTTAATCCAACTAATTATATAAGAATAATATTTATAAGGGATTTTAATATAAGTTTTTTGTTGGTTTTAAAAATGGGTTTTATCTAAAAATTATATTAATGTCTATAATGTTTCTCTATTTTAATTAATTAATAATCCCATAATGATAGATTAAAGAAATGAAATGTATAGATTATATATCTACAAATATTAAGTGAAATTCATATAATGATGATTACTAGTCAAAGAGTTAATGTAAAATCATCTAATGCTTGAAAAAATACATCTATTAAAAGATCCTCTTTTTTCTATCACCTTTAAGGGATTAATTATAAATTATATTCTTCCACTTCTGTGAATGGAATTTGATAAAATTTATTCTATATTTATAAACAGTGTAATTTATATTATATAATATGGTGAATTTAATTCATGGTCTTAATAAATAGTGAAAACCGTAAATACCGTCTTACCTTGGTTGAGGTAAAATGGGTTTATTAGGGGTGAAACTAAAAAATATATAAGGTTTAAAATGACATAAAACATTTTTAAATTATGTTTTATGGATTAATTTCAACCATATATCATATAATTATTTAAAATGTTCCATTTTTTAGCATTTTGTCTTGTGAAAATGTGGGTATGGTTTTTTATTTTCAAATTGTCCACATGTGTCCTCTCCCCCACTTATAAATGGACACCCCCTCTTCTATCATATCCACACATTGAAAGACATTTTGTTCTACCAAGAACTACCTAAAGGAATATATATCATACTTCCACATGACCTAGATCTTATAGTTTTATAATAAATCTGTCTTAATATTGGTTTTAGGGTTAACCTAAGTGGTTGTCCGAAGATGTGGTATCATGATTGAACGAGTGATTTTATTTTATTTCTTCACAAACATACTTAAAACCATATTCATTTGTTATGATATAAAAATAGAAGTATCTGACATATACATATAATTTATTATGTTATTGTAATAAGATAAATCTCTATACTTTTTCATTAAAGGGGAATAGAAACCTTCATTTGTGTGCATTAGAGTGCCACCTTGTGAACCGATGTAATTCTTTTTCAATAACCTCATCTTAGAAATATTTATAATGACGTATTTAAGGTATATAAATGGTAATTTAAATATAATTATACTTATTTTATAGTTATCACATGTACCTTCTAACATTACATTCTATGGGGGATATGATAATGTCTCCCATATATTGCGAACTACCTCCTTGTGAAGCAATGGGATTCATTTTTCCCAACTCTTTATATGTAAAGAAAACATTATTGAATATATGTTATATATGTGACATAATTATGATATTAATGAAATATTTATCATTAATAAAAGGAAATATATATTTTTCCTTCTTAAAATTCCACACACTAAAATATGACATCATCATTCATGCGTACATGTGGACTACCACCTCCCATAACTTATCTGACTATTTTTTCATCATTACATCACATAGATGATGTAAAATCCCAAACTAAGAAGCAACTAAACTAGTGCCTGAAACTATGTAACTATGTGACCCCATGCATGCCTCCCCTATGCCAGATGCTACTGACTAGTAGCAGGGGTATAAAAGAACATGTGGGGACACTATACCATCTTTAACAGTGTAATACATAATAAATAAAAATGAGAAATAAAGGAAAAAATAATCATTAAACAAAAAACATGAATTACTAACCATTTTCCAAATCATGGTACAACCAAACACTAAACATGACTTGTCCTGTAAACAATGCCAAATGTGAAGAAAAAAATATAGACCAATAGAAGAATAACCAAAATGTACCTAGAATCAATATCCTGATTGCTTATCCATGTACATCCCATTCCCTAATCAATTCCCTAGAAATGGGCCCTTGCCCTTGTCCTAATATGAAACCATGAAATCTTCTCAGGTGCCCAGTGGTGGCCCGAGTATTGTGTGAGTACAACTCAGTAGTACAACACCAATGATGTCTAAAAAATACCTAGTCAAACACTGATTGCATGAAAGTACTAAATAAATGAAAAGGTAAACAAAAGACATCCTGAGATACATTAGTTAATAATATTCACTTTAATCATTTTAATCCCATAATCTATTTTTATAACTTGTTCCATCGGTTAGGAATTTCCATTATTCACACAATGTCCTAGTGCAGTAAATTACTAAAACTAAGGAAATATGTTAGGTTCCCTATTTCACTAGGGATAAACATTTAATATAAACTTATACCAAATTTACCTTGGAGCCTCAGTCATGGTAGACTCATCAAATGAAACTGTCAGGGGAACATAGCCTCATTCCCCTTCTCTAATACGTGCATTTTGATATGGGGTTTATATGCTCAATCCAACCCAACCTATGGGCATAGATCCTCTAGTTACATAGCCCAAAACTACCATGCCACGTGTACATGATTATTTTCCCATTTACCACATATACTAAAAAACAAACAACACATAAATCAATACACATAACATTCACATCTCGTAATTATTCAACATGTGAATTAATATCAAGCCTCAACACATTAGCACATTTACCAATTAGTTCACATAGCCCATTTAAACCATTTCTATTTCTCATGAATTATCCTAATATAATAAATAACAAATTCCTCCACCTTGTCCTAGTTAACATATCGTCAATTCCCATTCATTAACACATTTAAATAATTCATCAATTAATATGAATTTACCTATTTATCATTTTCATCATTTCACATGTATTAACCTACTTATGCATTTCATGTACCACTCAAAATTCATATATCATAATTTCATTATATCACCCAACCCATTACATATAAATAAAAACAATCCGTTTTGTCAATATCAATGTCCAGACACAATGGTCAATATTCTATTTTCAACTCAACTAACACATTAAAATGTTCATCATGGGGTATACTTTATCATAAGTAAATTATATGCATAGTAATAAAGTTTTCCATATTTGATAACGTTGGAACACCACATGGTAGGACCAAAATCGGTCTAGTCAAACTCAATTCATCCTAAGAGGATCATGAGGTGCTGAATTTATCATTAATCCAAACAATTTTTCAAAATCTCAATAAAAGAATCTATTTCACAATAAGGGAGAAGAAATAACATGACCACACATGCACAAATCATATTCAAAACTATGCAATATAACATGTAGACCACCTACCTCGAATCTATTGACAAATGTTTTCTCAACCTTATCCTTAAATATAAATTCAACAACCATTTTAATCCCCAACCTACGATCCACTATGACATTGGGGTTTTAGGGATTTGAATGAAAAACAATCAAACCAAATTCCTTGATTCAGAATAGGGAATCTAGAAGAAAGTAAGACTTACTCGGAGACTCGATCCACAATAAACAAACATGAATCAATGTATACTAATTCTTGGGATGTCTTGGTCAAAGTTCATTACTAGGGTTTATATAGTGGAAATGTGGGATTATTCAGGTGAGAATCTTTAAAATCATGAAGGGGGAATTCAGTAAAATCCCACTTTTAATGGGGTGCATAGTTTTCCAAGCCATGCACCAACCTTATGCCAGCCTCTGTCCAAGTGGGTCTAGGTCTCAAAATTACCTTTGGATCCCCGCACATTTTAACAAACTGTGTGGAAACCATGAAAAATGAATATGTCTAAGGCCACATGGTTTGGAGACCCCCTTGCACAGTTCACTTAACAGTGCACCCTTTTCCCCCAACTAGCACGGTTTCAGCACATTGTTACCCCTAACCATGTGCCTACCTAACAACATGCACTGTATAACCATTTTTATCCTTTATTCATGATCCCAGTCTATTGAAACACCCTTTAACCTCCTCATACACGTATTATACTTTTAATTATCTAAATATAATGCATTTAAACAATGATTTAAACATGAACATACCTCCATAAATTTCAAGAGCTTACCAAATCCCCCACCTTATAAAGGATCATCCCTAATCTACAATCCTATGAATTCCTATGCTTCCAAATAAAAGAGGTTAGAAATATTGTCCCACATATCCATTTCTATCACAAAATATTCATTATCAACATTATAATGATGCTATAAAACTCAAACCAAGGGAACTATCTTGTCTCATAATTATTTTTCACTATGATCCATAATATGAATCAGATGCTTCTCAAATGAAGCATATACTTCATGATCCACATTTTCAACTTCAATCACATGATATGGGTCCAAGTGATATTACCAATGTTTTGAAACATGAAATAATCATGAATACCAATATACCACTTTGGAAGAACCAATCGGTACACAGCTGGTCTGATCCTCTCCACAATCTCAGATGGCCCCATATACATGGGTGCCAACACCCCCTTATTTCAAATCCGATAGTGACCAAACCATGGAGACACCAGAAGAAACACATTATTAGAAACCACAAACTCAATAGTTCAACGATGCCAATACACATACAAATTCCACCAACTTTGCCCTGTATCCATCTTCTTACAGATAAAATAAACATTCTCTGATGGATCTTGCAAGAGAATCCGTACAAAAAATGTTAATTTGTAGGATTCCATCTATCACAATGAATATCTACATGTTATACCATATAGTTCCTTATATTATTACATATAATTGTTTCCTGGTAATTGTGGTTATTGGTGAACTAAAAAAGTTCCATTTTTTCTCCCACAGTCCACCAAAGTCTAAGACACATGAACTAAACATATCATCTAGCACCTAAATAGTATGATATAACATCCCATATGTCTATGGGTGGGAATCCATAATAAAAGACACCTAGGTACCAAGATCCTTTTGTAATCCCTACCATTATCATGAAGTAAAACATGGATCATGATCTGAAACTATCATTCACAACACCCCAGGAAACCATTCTATCTCTCGAACGTACAACTCACCCATATGATTAACGATGAAGGAATCTTGAATTGATATGAAATGTGATACCTTGGTCAAATGATCCACAACTACACGGATCAAATCTTTCTTCCATGGAGTCTTCAAAAGAAAAAAAAAGAATCTATCGGCAGATCATCCCATTTCCATTCTGGAATGCCCAAAGGATGTATCAAACTACAAGACCATTGATGCTGGACCTTCATCTGTTAACTGGTATAACATCACATCATGGAACCTAAAACATCCTTATTCCTCCCAAGACACCAATACTTTCACTGAGGATCACAATATATTTTGGTCAAACCAAGATACACTTCCCACATCAAGGAATAGAACTCATGAAACAAATCTTCTTTCATATAAGTGTGCACAACAACCTGGCCACAGATGTACACTATATCATCATCACTAACGGTACAACCAGAAGGTGGCTCCCCATATTCAATACTTTCCCTCAAAGATAATCACTCTGGATCCTTATACTGTCTCTATTTGATGTATATCATAGGGGTGGATTCAACTACCAAGGATGCAAGGGTTATCTAGATTTTGTCATCTTGAACCTCCATGTGAATTTTCCCAAACAATTCCATCATCCTCCACTTAGAGTTGGATTCTTACATTTCTTGGTTTTGAGACTTTTATCTCCATGCATCAACAATATTTTCCCCCTTTCTCAACATGCATACCAAATCAAAATCAAAGGACTTCATATACTCAAACTTATTTCACTATCGAATATTAAAATAGAACTTATAGAAGATGTAATTACGTATTTTATGATCAATATACACATTAAATTGTTTTCCCAGCAAGTCATACTTCCAACACATTAAATCATAAACCACTATGGCCAACTCGAGATAATGGATACTGTAATTTAATTAAAGTGGATAACTTACGAGACCCATACACCACAACATGATCCTTCTACATCAATAATTACCAAATCCCAACACCAGATGCATCACAAAAAAAGGTATACTCAATACCAAACATAGGCAGAATCTAAACTAGTGCAGTAGTCAGCCACTTTTAACTTCTGTAAGGCATACTCACAGGCCTCAGACCATTCAAACTTGATGTCCATTTTGGTTAATCCTAAAATAGGTGTAGCCAAATAGGTGATTTATTTAACGAACCCTATATAATAGATTTCTAATCACATAAAAATATATATAGAAATAACATTCATGGGCTTTTACCATGATATAATAACTTTCACATTCCTAGGGTCCATAGACACACCTTCTTTTGATATTATGTGACCCAATAAATGAACCCTCTCAATCTAAAAATCGAATTTTGATAGAAAGGCATATAGAATATTCTCTCTTATTGAACTCAAGAAAATTTCATGATGTTTGGTATGATTACCATGATCCTTTAATACACAAATATTTCATCAACAAAGATAACTCTGAACTGAACTAGTTAGGGACGAATGATCCTATTCATTAGGGCCCTAAAATCTAACGGTACATTGGTTAACCCTAATGGCTTGAAATATACTCATATAAAATATTCCTTCTCCTAAAGTAATTATTTGGTATATCATAAGGTCTCACCCATATCTGATGATACCCAAATTCCAGATCAATTTTAGAATACTTTGAAGTTCCTTTCAACTGGTCAAAGAGATCATCAATTCGTAGAAGTGTGTATTGATTCTTAACCATAAATTGATTCCTTCTTATATTATGAAAACACAATATCAAGGACCCAGCAGCCTTATTATAAAAAAACTAGATATCCCCAAGGTGATGTACTCATATGAATAAAATTCTTTTCTATAGTTCCTTCAACCAATCTTTAGTCTATTAGAGTTCTGTCGGTTTCATTCTATATAGAAGAATAGAAACTGGTTCTTCCCTAGGAAACAACACTATTATGAACTCAAAAACACTCTCAAGTTGTATAAAAAACAATTCATCAATAATCACATCCTTAACCTGATCCACCACATGAGGGATGACATGTTACCCTACTTACTGGTCATCAGGCATAAGATAATTCACATTGGCACTGAGTTCACCCAACTACTGAAGGAATGTCCTTACATGGTCTGCTCAGATATAGCATTCCATATGGTTCAAATAGTTATTGAACTCTATGGATATAAACAATACCCTATAGTGGTAGTAGTCAATTTGTTCCCCGTATAACACTAAGCAATCTATCCCCAAAATCAAAACATATCCTTACATCTCTAGAAAAAACAAGTCCCAAAGTAAACAGAACCCACAAACCTTGAGGGAACACCACATACATTGTCAAATAATTTCTATTCACACTCATAATGTTATTTCAATCAATATAACTGAACATAAATGTTCCACCACTAGTCCCAACACATACAAAAACTGGGTATATATAGTAGAATACGAGGAACATGTATAAAATAAAACACCAACGAGTATGGAAGCTACAAGAATCGTACCATGTACAATCTGTAGAGACCCGAAGCCTGACGTACATGGAAATTACATTACTTTTGCGGAATACTTAGTACATAACAAAAACACACACACAAGGACTATAATAGTTTAGTGTCTTTGGAAACTCGGAATATAATCTTCTAATCGTGGTGAAAGATCTTCAACATATCCCATAAAGATCTTCCTTTTTTTTTACCTAAAACCTTTCTTTATATCCTAGGGAAAATAAAACATAAAAAGGGTGATCTCAAATGCTCAGTAAGGGTAAAAAAAAGAAATATCAATCACATCATATTCATAAGAACATATCTTTTGGAAATCTTAACCTGCAAAAGAGATCATAATTTCATAACATGGGATAAATCATAGTAGTGAAATTTAATCCCAATAATCATAACATAAAACATGAAACTTTGTGGCATACACACATAATCATAGAGAATCATATCTTATTAGTCCAGACTCATTTCCAAGACTATCTTAGCAGACAAAGTCCATTTCTGAACCGAGTCACCCTCGTTTCAGTCCTGTTTCACTGAACCAGTATAACCTACCGTTCCAGCCTTGTCTATCTCAGGAGATATAAAATCTTTACCCAATGCATTGGAGGGAGATATAGGTCCCACCCATCTTATAATGATTCCATTCTTATGTGTGATAAAAAATCATAAATCATACATCATTGCATAACCCATGTAATACAACTGGGAATCTTAAACATCATGACATCATAAAACAATTCATATAAGATAAAGGAATTCATAAAAATAATTCAATCACAACATAATCAAATCAATGTAATAATAGGGATAAAAACAGAACCCTTTATTATCTTAGATGGAAAATAATTTTTATAAAACACTTAAACTCCATTCTTGAGGAAAATATCCTTTCATATTCAAAAACATTTTTTACTTTCTTAACATGTCATACAATTTTAAACTAAAAGAAGTTGATTAAAAATAAACTTGAAAACTTGTAAAAGAAGATTCTTAGAAATAATGTTTTAAAAATCCATTCAGGCCGTATAAGTTAAAAAAACATTCTTCTCGTACTTTTGTCGGAAAAGTCAAAAAGTACCTCGTACGAAAAATGACAAAAGATTCCTTTCATATCTTTTACTAAAAACTAACCGAAGGGTAAAATTGGATTTATAAAATTGTAGGTGGATGGAAATAATATTAAATATGGAGGAAACATGGATGTGGATGATAAAATACACCCTAGTAAATACCAAAGTATAAACAATCTCGGATAAAAATGAGATTGTGATATTTCTCTTACCTTTTGTCCGATATGCTTTGTACGTATTTGAACCTCATATATAATGATTTAAATGATGTCATTAACTTATTAGAGAATCATATTCATTGTTATGATATCATATATGGTTCACTTATGACTTTATATTACCCGTTCTTTTGTAAATTCCATGTTAAAGAAGCCTTTTGGGTAAATTCGTTTCATTTATCGTAGGTGTTTGGACTTGTTGTTCTTGACATTATTATTACTTATATCATGATTTAATTACTTCCAGAATATAAAACATGATTTATATATCATATATATTCAGTATATATATATATATATAATAGATAGATAAATGAAATGAAACACACCGTTCATGGAGACGGTAGTCCGTACGTACGCATGAACGCTGTTTCCTTTCCTTATTGTCTTAAATGGAAGTAAGTAGATGACATACATATATATATATATACATAAATCAAGTAGATTTAACATGTCATATATTTCATTATTATTCATTATATATACTTTATAATCATTCATGAATGGTTAATGTGGAGAATGAATCTCATCGCGTCCTGGAGACAGTATTCCGTACATACGC
Organism: Viscum album; assembly: GCA_963277665.1. Taxonomy (NCBI): domain Eukaryota; kingdom Viridiplantae; phylum Streptophyta; class Magnoliopsida; order Santalales; family Viscaceae; genus Viscum; species Viscum album. The sequence continues at coordinate 1,660,914,494 of OY728143.1, read as the reverse complement.
ACGAGTGATGATATCGTTCCTATGATCGTGGAATTGTATTGCAGTGTATGTATACTATTTCAGAATCATTATCACTTTATAATAGTCATATATAGTCCTTATTTACACCATTATACCCATCCAAGTAAGGTGGTGGTGGAAAATAGATTACACCACAGCGTGGAGACGGTATTCCGTACGTACGCACGCGTGGTGATTTCCTTTTTCCGTAGGATGGATAGAAGGTTAATTAGAGTTGTTTCATATTTATAATAACATATAAGTATATAATAAATACTTATGTTATTACTTTATCATGAAACAACTAAAGAAGAAGAAGTTTAAGAAGAAAGAAATTGAAAAAGATCGGTAATGTATATTACCTCTTTTTGACGCGCCTTCACTTAACCTCCACTTAAAGAACTAAGGATGGTCTTTGAAGAAGACCAGGACCTCTAAGATGATACTAGGAAAGTGGAGAAGATATTTCTTCAGGGTTTGGCCGAGGTTGAATGCTCAAATTGGTGTGAGGAGGAGAGGGAAGAGGTGCCCTTTTATAAGGGAGGAGAGGGGCACCTTAGGAAAATCTCAAAATATTATTTTATATTAAAATGAAATTCGGTTTCTAATGGTTACAAAGGGTATTATTTAGAATATAAAGTGGGTATGGGTCGAAATAAGCTCATCCAATAGGATTTATACAATTTTAGGTTATAATTTTAACCTTATCAATTAGATTTAACTCTAAGTTAAATAATTTAACTTTTACCGTGTCTTTTTGTTTTCTTACACTATATGATTAATAAAATTAACATAACAAGCCAAAAGAACCCCACGTTGTTTATTATTAATATATCTATCATTATCTAAGTCATTTGGCCGACCCTTATATTTTTAGGAATTAAATAACAATTAATAATATAATATTTGTTTTAAAAACTAATTTATGCCAATTTTGACACTATTTGGTACATGATTTTTATGAAATTCATAACAGAATGATAAGTTCAAACCAAGTTACTTATATCAACAATAACATGTCATATTAACCTAGAAAATTAATTTATGTCATAAAAAGTCTCAAATTACATTTATTTGGGAATTTATAACATTAATTATGTCAATATTTCATTAATAACACAATTACTGCATCATCTTTGTGTCATAATAAATGATAATTATTTAATTCCTAAAAATTCTAAATAAATTCCTCTGATGTAGATAATTGTATTAGATTTCTGGAGACTATTCAAGTTAAAAGTTTCATTAAATTTATCACTAGATTAAAATTATTATACTTATAAGATTTAAGAAAGTGACATGTTGTCACATTCTTTGGTTTTAATAATAATTAAATTATTTTCATTGAAAAAAATTAATTAAATGAATCTAATCCGACCCTTAGGTGATATGGGTCGACGTTTAGTCATCCAATAGGATTTTTACATTTTTTAGGGTAATTTTAAAATATTATATTTACCCTTAATTACCTGATTTACCTTTAACTATGGTAAATAAAATTTACCATAGTTACTATTCATAATTTTCAAAAATAAAAAGTAGCTTATTAACATAATTTGGATCCACTGATTCCAAATATGGAATCCATTTTTCCAAATTCAATACATAGAAGTTGCAGAAATTAAATTAAAATTAATCTCGTTGTCGAAAGAAAACAGCTTTTTCTTTAAAACATTGCAAAAGATTGAATTGATTTAACCTACGAATTCAAGGTAAAATCAATGCTAATGACATACGTTATATTAAATGGTAAAAATATATTCTATATATACTTTAAAACCATTCAATATTATAATTTAACCACATAAGATATTACGATGAAAAAAGTTGTTTTTAATTTAAATATAGCGTGTTTTTACTATTCATTAAAATATGAAAGTTATCGGAAAAATATCAAAACTTTATCTAATGTAAATTTTTATATCCGGATTCAAAAGAATAATTTTATTTTGTCAAATTAAACTTATAAACATGTCATAAACTAGATTTAAAGTTGGTGCGCCATCAAAAGGCGGCAAAACGGCATTTTTTTAAAAATACTTATTTTACCCGAAAAATTTATTTTGTTCTTATACCATGTTCTAGAAATGTGTAAGATGGATAATAATGTTATAAAATTCAAAATTTAGTTAACACTGTTCATAATGGCTAGTTCATAACAATATTATAATAATATATCGTTGTTTAGTAAAACCCGATATTGCGTACAACACACGCTATCGAGGAAGGTCGCGATTGCGTGTAATGCAAGCCAAGTCAGGGTTACGTGTTGCGCAAGAATCCATCATTGTTTCGTATAACAGAATCCAACCATATTTCATTTGTACATTGAATATATATATATATATATATACTCAATGTTGCGTAGAATAACTATTATCAAAATTGTGTGTAACACGATCCAAGAATAGTGTTGCGTATACTACAAGCTAATACGGTGTTGCGTATAGCGCAAGGTAATCTTGGTGTAGCACAAGGAATTAATGAAATTAAAAGAATATTTTTCATAAAATTTCGGGGTGTTACATTCTACCCCCCTTAAAATTAATTTCGCCCTCAAAATTCGTCGGGGTTATAAATGGTTTACTACTCGAATGTTTGTTTAATAGAAACCCGCATCGTAAAAAGGAATACCAAAACATGGATTTTAAAAACTAAAGTATGAAATGTAACGGTTACCCAAATTAACTCATCACGGGGTTTCCACGTAGGAGATCATAGGTGAAAATATGGATATGGAAGAAAAATCTAACCATCAAGTTCTGATGGAGAGTGGTAGAGAACATGGCTATGAAAAAGGAAACAATCACAAAGCTATTGATTTGTGATGATATAAGGTACCATCTGATTAATCGGATATAAGGGAACTAGGACATCATTTTTGGTTTTCAAGATCATTTCTCTAAAGTTGATGAATTAAAAGAAATACTTTCATGATTTTGGTACAATCTCGCTGTTCTTCGTGAATTGAACAATTTCCACTTCATCCCTTAAAGAAATGAAGTTGAATTTGTTATTCGTGATGTGTTAGTAGATCATGTGATAGAATAATGGGTCATTCCTTCTCTTTAAAACAAAATTTTAGCAAAGGTTATAAGTCCATCTTATGGTTAGATTAATCGTATATGGTTCCAAAAATGAACTTATACTTCATATATCATACCGCTTAATAAAATAAAACTATTTTATACTAACCAGGGACTTCCTGTAGGCCAGTGGTAGGCGATAAAGGCCAGTCGCACTTCGGTTGTGGGTTCGATTCCCACGGCCTTGTCCAACGCGATGGGTTGTCACCCGTCCTGCAGGTTTTCCTTTTTCTAAAACTATATTACTATAACATCCCATCAATAATATCGAAAAAACTTCTATCCTTAAACAATACTAACTTATGTCCAACATAATTCATTCCAATCATTAGGCTTATCCATAATACTACAGTCCACTCTCATAATATAGTGAAAACGATTACCAGAGATTTAATACCATCATTGGTCCCCACATATCATAAGATATGTCTTGTTGGTCACATTCCAAACATTCAAAGGCCTTAATCATGTATTCTCTTGAATACCCATTGAACCATAGTGAAAACATGAATGCAGTTAAAAGTTAACACTTTCCACATACCAAAATCATCAAAATTCTATATACTCAAACCATGATATCAATTAGTCCTTATATCAATCATGATCTCATGAATACTGTCAAACATTTTATTTTCTCCTTATCCCTTCATTATGCGCATATCATCTACTTTCCAAAATATTTGAATCACTTTTCATGGTTACCGGTACCTTAAAATTATTGAAAACCACAATAGACCAATACATAAATATTTCAATACACCATAAAAGTACCTCAACAACATTATTCTTGAATACCAATACATAAACACTTCAGTCCATCCACTTCAATGATTGTCCTAGAATAAGTCCTTCCTTGATTTAGAAGTAACTTTTTAGGTCAGGGCATTGAGTTGGGTAATGCCCATGTTCTCCAAAAATAAGATATTGAACTCCATAACAGTATGTCACTCTATGACCCTTTTCTCCACACAAATAACATCGGTCCCTCCATTTGAGGTATTCCTCAAGGTTCTTCTTCCCTACTTTAGAAATCTCAATCTTCCTTTCCTTATGCTCTTCAACATGAGAACATGAATAATAGTTTATCTTCCTCTTCTTTGATGAATTAGGAATACCACTAAATTTCACCTTGTTAATCATATATCGCGATGACTGATTCGACATAATCACAATATCTTTCTCTCTAGGAATTACACAATTTTGTTGCTCATAGTCACCAATTTGTCTATTGGATTCAATGTTAACCGAATTCCTTTTGGTTCCCTCCATTAACTAAAACACAAAAAGAATATTATGAGAGGAAAAAATCATGCTAGAGAAAACAACATAATAAAGGGGGATCATCCTCAATATCTAACATCTTAGGTTAAATTCTAATATCGTTGTCGTAGTTCTAGGACTATCTCCTATACGTATACTTATCCTTAGGGACATCCCTAGACATACCTTAGAAATATCTCTAGGGATCTCACTAACGTTTTCGCATCCTAGTTTCCAAAGGTTGACTAAACCTTTCCTCTGATACCAACAGTAGAGACCCGAAGCCTGACGTACATGGACATTACATTACTTTTTCGGAATACTTAGTACATAACAAAAACACACACACAAGGACTGTAATAGTTTAGTGTCTTTGGAAACTCGAAATATAATATTCTAATCGTGGCGAAAGATCTTCCACATCTCCCATAAAAATCTTCCTTTTTTTTACCTAGAACCTTTCTTTATATCCTGGGGAAAATAAAACATAAAAAGGGTGAGCTCAAATTCTCAGTAAGGGTAAACAAAAGAAATATCAATCACATCATATTCATAAGAACATATCTTTTGGAAATATTAACCTCCAAAAGAGATCATAATTTCATAACAGGCGATAAATCATAGTAGTGAAATGTAATCCCAAAAATCATAACTTAAAACATGAAACTTTGTGGCATACACACATAATCATAGAGAATCATATCTTATTAGTCCGGACTCATTGCCAAGACTATCTTAGCGGACAAAGTCCATTTCTGAACCGAGTCACCCTCGTTTCAGTCCTGTTTCACTAAACGGGTATAACCTACCGTTCCATCCATGTCTATCTCATGAGATATAAAATCTTTACCCAATGCATTGGAGGGAGACATAGGTCCCACCCATTTCATAGTGATACCATTCTTATGTGTGCCACAAAATCATAAATCATACATCATTGCATAACCCATGTAATACAAATGGGAATCTTAAACATCATGACATCATAAAACAATTCATATAAGATAAAGGAATTCATTAAAATAATTCCATCACAACATAGTCAAATCAATGTAATAATAGGGATAAAAACAGAACCCTTTATTATCTTAGATGGAAAATAATTTTGATAAAACACTTGAACTCCATTCTTGAGGAAAATATCCTTTCTTCTTCAAAAACATTTTTTCCTTTCTTAACATGTCAAACAATTTTAAACTAAAAGAAGTTGATTAAAAATAAACTTGAAAACTTGTATGGGAAGCTTCTTAGAAATAATTTTTTAAAAATCCATTCATGCCGTATAAGTTTAAAAAAACATTCTTCTCGTACTTTTGTTGGAAAAGTCAAAAAGTACCTCGTACGAAAAACGACAAAAGATTCCTTTCATATATTTTACTAAAAACTCACCAAAGGGTAAAATTGGATTTAAACAATTCTAGGTGGATGTAAATAATATTACATATTGAGGAAACATGGATTTGGATGATAAAATACACCCTAGTAAATACAAAGTATAAACAATCCGGATAAAAATGAGATTGTGATATTTCCCTTACCTTATGTCCGATAAGCTTTGTACGTATCCGAACCTCCTGTATAATGATTTAAATAATGTCATTAACTTATTACAGAATCAAATTCATTGTTATGATATCATATATGGTTCACTTATGACTTTATATTACCCGTTATTTTGTAAATTCCAGGTTAAAGAAGCATTTTGGGTAAATTCGTTTCATTTATCGTAGGTGTTTGGACTTGTTGTTCTTGAAATTATTATTACTTATATCATGATTTACTTACTTCCAGAATATAAAACATGATTTATATATCATATATATTCAGTATATATATATATATATAATAGATACATAAATGAAATGAAACACACCGTTCATGGAGACGGTAGTCCGTACGTACGCATGAACACTGTTTTACTTTCCTTATTGTCTTGAATGGAAGTAAGTAGATGACATACATATATATATATATATATATATACAAATCCAGTAGATTTAACATGTCATATATTTCATTATTATTCATCATATATACTTTATAATCATTCATGAATGGTTAATGTGGAGAATGAATCTCATCACGTCGTGGAGACGGTATTCCGTACGTACGCACGAGTGATGATATCGTTCCTATGATCATGGAATTGTATTAGAGTGTATGTATACTATTTCAGAATCAATATCACCTTATAATAGTCATATATAGTCATTATTTACACCATTATACCCATTCAAGTAAGGTGGTAGTGGAAAATAGATTACACCACGGCGTGGAGACGGTATTCCGTACGTACGCACGCGCGGTGATTTCCTTTTTCCGTAGGATGGATAGAAGGTTAATTATAGTTGTTTAATATTTATAATAACATATCAGTATATAATAACTACTGATGTTATTACTTTATCATGAAACAACTAAAGAAGAAGAATTTTAAGAAGAATGAAATTGAAAAATATCGGTAATGGATATTACCTCTTTTTGACGCGCCTTCACTTAACCTCCACTTAACGAACTAAGGGTGGTCTTTAAAGAAGAACAGGACCTCTAAGATGATACTATGGAAGTGTAGAAGAGATTTTGGCAGGGTTTGGCTGAGCTTGAATGCTCAAATTGGTGTGAGGAGGAGAGGGAGGAGGTGCCCTTTTATAAGGGAGGAGAGGGGCACCTTAGGAAAATCTCAAAATATTATTTTATATTAAGGTAAAAATCGGTTTATAATGGTTAAAAAGGGTATTATTTCTAAGATAAAGTGGGGATGGGTCGAAATACTCTCATCCAATAGGATTTAGAAATGTTTAGGTTATTATTTTAACCTTATCAATTAGATTTAACTCTAAGTTAAATAATTTAACTTCTACCGTGTCTTTTTGTTTTCTTACACTATATGGCTAATAAACATACCATAACAAGCCAAACGAACCCCAAGTTGTTTATTATTAATATATATTCTTATCTAAGTCATTTGGCTGAACCTTATATTTTAAGAAATTAAATAACAATTAATGATATAATATTTGTTTTAAAAACTAATTTATGTCAATTTTGACACTATTTGGTACATGATTTTTATGAAATTTATAACAGAATGATAAGTTGGAACCAAGTTACTTATATCAACTATAAAATGTCATATTAACCTAGAAAATTAATGTAAGTCATAAAAAGTCTCAAATTACATTTATTTGGGAATTTATAACATCAATTATGTCAATATTTCATTAATAAGACAATTACTGCATCATCTTTGTGTCATAATAAATGATAATTATTTAATCCCTAAAAATTCTAAATAAATTCATATTATGTAGATAATATTCCTATATTTCTGGATACTATTCATGTTCGATGTTTCATGAAGTTTATCACTAGATTAAAATTATTATACTTATAATATTTAAGAAAGTGACATGTTGTCACATTCTTTGGTTTTAATAATAATTAAATTATTTTCATTGACAAAATTTACTTAAATGAATCTAATCTGACCCTTAGGTGATATGGGTCTACTTTTAGTCATCCAATCGGATTTTGACATTTGTTAGGGTAATTTAAAAATATTATATTTACCCTTAATTACCCGATTTACCTTTAACTATGGTAAATAAAATTTACCATAGTTACTATTCATAATTCCAAAAAATAAAAACTATCTTATTAACATAATTTGGATCCACTGATTCCAAATATGGAATCCATTTTTCCAAATTCAACACACAAATGTTGTAGAAATTAAATTAAAATTAATCACGTTGTCGAAAGAAAAGAGGTTTTTCTTTAAAACATTGCAAAAGATTGAATTGATTTAACCTACGAATTCAAGGTAAAATCAATGATAATGACATAAATTATATTAAATGGTAAAAATATATTCTATTTATAATTTAAAACCATTAAATATTATAATTTAACCACATAATATATTACGATGAAAAAAAAATTTTTAATTAAAATATAGCGTGTTTTTACTATTCATTAAAATATGAAAGTTATCAGAAAAATATCAAAACTTTATCTAATGTAAATTTTTATATCCTGATTCAAAATAAGAATTTTATTTCGTCAAATTAAACTTATAAACATGTCAAAAACTAGATTTAAAGTGGGTGCACCATCAAAAGGCGACAAAACTGCATTTTTTGAAAAATACTTATTTTACCCGAAAAATTTATTTTGTTCTTATACCATGTTCTAGAAATGGGTAAAATGAATAATAATGTTATAAAATTCAAAATTTAGTTAAAACTATTCATAACGGCTAGTTCATAACAATATTATAATAATATATCGTTGGTTAGTAAAACCCGGTATTGCGTACAACACACGCTATCGAGGAAGGTCGCGATTGCGTGTAATGAAAGCCAAGGCAGGGTTGCGTGTTGCGCAAGAATCCTTCGTTGTTTTGTATAACATAATCCAACCATATTTCATTTATACATTGAATATATATATATATATAATCAATGTTGCGTAGAATAACTATTATCAAAATTGTGTGTAACACGATCCAAAAATAGTGTTGCGTATACTGCAAGCTAATACGGTGTTGCGTATAGCGCAAGGTAATCTTGGTGTAGCACAAGACATTAATGAAATTAAAAGAATATTTTTTATAAAATCTCAGGGTGTTACACAATCTATGGTTCATCATCACAACCTCTAGGTGCTGGCTGAAATATGTGGAGCGGACCTGGATCTCTACCCTGGGATATTGTCTTAGTTCATAGTGTGGTACTACCATACTGACATGGGAGATCTCATGCTAGAGTACCATGCCCACCACCCCGATTAGTATAACCATTTGAGCTCCAATTGCATGCCTGATAAGGGGTAACCAACCACCTTCCTGCACTTGGAAGTGTCATAGATCCTCTATCCATAACTAGCTATTCAGGGTTCCTATTGAACCTTTGCACATGACCCATTCTGTCACATGCTCGACACATAACTAGTGGCCGGGTTCACTGAAAATGCATGTTCCATGACCTTCCACAATGATAGAAAAGTAAGTGGTCAAAACCGTTATATGTTGGCCCTCTCTTCTAACCATTTTTCATAATTCCATCATGTTGAAGATTCCCGAAACGAAGCTTCCTTCCCTTGAAATTTTCATCACTATGCTATTCAAATCGAACAGAAAACCCAATGCCTGGAGCCTCCCTTTTGGTTTCGTTTTGAAATAAGGACATGATCCACCACATTAGAATACTTCTTTAAATGAAATATATTCCACTCACACTTGATCACGTATCTATACCCATCTCAGAAACATATTTCTATACCGACCTCATGCCCTTCCAATACTGGGAAAATGTGTTACAAGTCCATGATGTGGCCTGAATAATCCATCACTGAAATTGTTACTAGGGTCAACCTCATAAACTATATAGTCTACTCCTATCTCAAGGTATGTGGATAGATGTGTTTTAGAAACCTATCTTAAAAGATCATCCATAACATACCATCATCCTGCTCTATCTGAACAAGAAAATCCCACCTTCACTTCCCCGGTCCCAACAACATATAGGCTTCCAACTTGACTCCCTTTTTAGGAGAAGTAATTAAATTATCCAAAATTATTTAGATTGAATCCTTGGAAAACATTGTTGCCTCGGGTCATCCCTCTCCAGAAAATGTTCATGGGTGATGAAACTGAAACACTTTGGTCTGATCAATCATACTTAGGTCCACCAACACATGGTACCATTCCATCATCTACATACAACAAGATAAGTTCTCATAGAACTACTCCTCTATTCTCTTACCTTGAACCAATGGGATTTCATGTCCCACCTATAGAGGAGCATTCTATGTGATACACTATTGTTTCCCAACAAATACCTAACATCATGGCGGAATTTTTCTAAAATTTCAAACACATATCATAGAACACATAATACAAAGCATCCATTGTTTTCACAAAATAAGGCACCTCTACATGACATAAAAATCATTTTTCATACACTACTCCAAGGAACATCATCTCACCTAGAACACTACCGTAAACCATCCCTACCATTGGTCTTGTTCATCTTGGGTAAACCAAATTTCAGAATCATGATTCTTCATTTAACACCCATTTTCAATCCATTTTACCTTTACAACATGAATCTTACTCATATGGGAACCATTCTATCTATGAAAAACTAAAAAATCAATGTTTTAACTCATTATTAAATTTTAATTTAGTTAATTTCTTTCACCATTATTTAAATTTACCCATTTTCATCACCATTAGTAGAAATTAAATAATTTATATTTTTAAGGAATATGAAATGCATTCTATGATTCATGTCTGACACACCCCTTCCTATTTGTTCCTACAATGATGCATACCACCTATATCCATTGGATCCTATAATAATGAATGAATGAACAACCTCATAAAATTTTGACTATAAGAGAAATATCATAAAATTGTCACATCCCACAAAAATATCATTCAACCAAAACAAAACATAGTAAGAATAAAAATCCCACCCCAGACACTCGGGTTTCCCTCCAGAAATGGGTTATCTTGTCCTAAGCATAGACACATTTCCAAGACCTGAAACATCATAATCTACCATATACCATAAAAAAATAATAATACCATATAAAATAACGACTCTGATACCCCTTCTTAATGTCCCCAACCAGGAAGACATTAATCTGGTGCCACAGGATGGGTCGTTACACAACCTTAGGTGTGCCTCCCCATATTCCAGAGGTTGCCGACTAGAACAAAGGGTCTAAATGAACATTTGTGGAGACTATAAACTATTTATCTGAGTAAGAAACAAAATATTAGAATGATAAATAAATAAAAAAAATAAACCTTGAATCGAAATCCTGAATTACAAACCATTTCCCAAAACTAGGTACAACCCACAACCCAACACTATATATGTCATCTCTTGTTAAAAATGTGAAAAGTGAATAAAACTCAAAAATAAAGGCAAATAGATGAATCCTAAAAATAGGTCTCGACTCCAATTATATATCCCTCATCCATGCACATTCCATTCTATAATAATCTCTCTAGAATATGACCCATGCCCTTATATAGAACTTCTACCATGAAATCTGTTCAAAATCCTAATGGAGGCATAAGTTGGGTGTGATTACAACTCATTAGGTCACCACCAATGGTGTCTCTAAAATATCCAGTCTAATGGATAGTGCACAAAAATACTAAAAAAATTACAAACTAAAGAAAAGACAACTCGAGTTATATTTGTTAACAATATTCCCTTTATACATTTTAATCACCTAATACAATTTTTTCACATACTCCCGGGGTTTGACATTAACATAATTTAAACAATGGACTAAGCTAGTCAATTACTATGAATAAGAAAATAATTCAAGTTCCCTATACCACTAGGGATAAACAGTTCTCAAAAAATAACAACACACATACCTTGGAACTTCAACTTAGGTAGTCTCATCAAATGTAACTCTTATGGGATTATATTATTAGTCCCCTACCATAACATATTCATTATGGGGTGGGGTATAGAGCCACAGTATAACCCATCACATGGGAGTATATCCTCAAGTACGTTACCCCACAACAATAATGCCATGCGCACATGCTTATTTACCCATTTACAATATATATCATATCACGAAACAAACAAAAATTAATACAAATAATATTCACGTCACATAATTATTCAACATGTGAATTAACATCAAACCTTAACCCATTATCAAATTTACCAATTATATTACATATCCCATTTAACCAATTTTATTTTTTCCATGACTAAACCAATTATAATAATTAACAATTTCCCCACCTTGGATCATTTAATATTTCATCAATTCCCATATGTTAAACCATTTAACACATTCATCAATTCACAAGAATTTACCATATCATCATCTTCATCATTTCAAATGTATTAACCCACTTATAAATTTCAAATACCATTCATAATTCATTTAGCACAAACCCTTTATTTCACCCAACCCATTACGCATGATGTCAAACATTCTTGTATGAAATTTTCAAAGTATATAAACAACAATAGATATTCCACTTTCAACTAAACTAACATTTCAAAATGTTCATCATGGGATATAACTTATCACAAGTATATTCAATGCTTATCATTATAATTTTCAATGTTCAGGAATACTGGCACACCCGATGGGTGGCCTTAAATTGGTTAATTAATCCTACAGAGATCACAAGGGGTTGAATTCATCATTTATTAAATAATTTTATGAAAGATCACTAGAGGAATAAATATCATAATAAGAGAAAATAAATAACATACCAACACATGCCCAAGAAAACTCAATACTATGGGATATAACCTGTAGACCTTTTACCTCAAATCTATAGATGAGTTCCCACATAACCATAGCCGTAGATTCACATTCAAGAACCATTTGAAGACACAACATAATATCTATTGGAAAAAAATGATTTGGGATTTTGATGAAGAGGAACGAAACCAAAATCCCAAATCCAAAAAAAAGTGAATCCAAAGTAATCTTAGACATATCTAACGCTTCTATTCTCACCCAAAAACAATCCAAATGGCTTGGAATCAAAGATGTTTGATTCATGGGAATTCATGGTCAAAATGGTTCATTACTAAGGTTAATAGAGGATAAATGATGGGTGAAATGTGGTGATAACCCTTAAAATAATGATAGAAAAATTGTAAAATCAAACTTCTAATGGGGCGCACGGTTTGGCCTCACTGTTAAAAGACCATGCACCAATAATTCCTAAACCTCTATATAAGAGGGGATAAGTTTCATAGTTATAAGGGGAGTCCCACCTTGTTTAAAAAACATGTACCAACCATGCAGAATGACTCTATCAAAGACTACACAATTTGGCCTCCCCCTTGCTTGGTTTACCTAACTATGGACCCTTTTTCTCTAGCTACCTCAGTTTCGGTGCATAGTTACCCCTAACCCTGCACCAACCATGCAACATGCACCATATGTCCATTTTTCTCCATATTTCATTTCTATAACCCTTAGAAGACCCTCAAGCCTCCTTATGTGCTAGAGAATCATTTAATTTACCAAATTTATTGGATTTAAACATTGATTTAAATAGGAATATACCTCCACAAATTATAGGATCATAAAAACTATATATATAAGTATAGTTAAAAAATTAATGTGGTGATTATTCTATTATTATCATTCTATAATGATAAAATAATAATTACCCTCTTTATATAATAATTGTTGAAAAATAGAATTATTACTCTTGCCTGTGTATGACCTATTATCTCTATGATTGTAATGTCTTGCATAGTTTATAAACATATTCCAGGATTGGTATTAAATAAGAAAATAATGTATAAAAATGATAATTATTTATGGATTATTATTATGGATTTGATGGAATAATTACACCATTGACCATAGTCAACCTACCAAATTCAGTTTTGACACATAAGCTTAATATCATCAAAACATAAGAAGTGAACATAAATGATTAGATAATTATATATTGCATAGTAAAAGATAAAATAAAAGGATTAATAAACATTCAAAGTGTTATTAATGAAGTGAGTAATTTACATATGTTTTTAAGAAGATAAATAACATATATGATGAGTCAAACTAAAATTATGGGACATTCTTTATAAGAAATATCATTTAAAGTTTCCATTAAATATATTTTTCTTCTATTTACATAATTTTAAAAAAAAATTAGTGTTGTTTTTATATTGATATAAAGTATTTATAAAGAAAATTTTTGATCTCCTTTTATATTCTTTAAATGTATTTTAAAAGGAATCCTTTTACTGAATTTTTTTACTTTCCTTAAAAAAGATAAAATGAATGTTATATTTTAATATATATGATGACAATAAATTTTCCCACCATTATAATAATTTTTTCAGTTTTTATTCATCTACAATATTTAATGTTTTTCTCAAATAAAACCCCTCTTTCCATTTTGGAGTTATTTGGGTATTGAATATTGTTTTTAATAAGAAAAGGTATTTTGATATGATAAATTGTTTTGAAATAAGTTTAAAAGATGGTTTCAAGAAGTTTATTTATGATATAGTCTATGGAAATTGTTTATAAATGGTTTATCTCCATTACAACTCATGGGTGAGACTGATATAGCCTATATATTGGGAAAACCCAGAAATCACTCTAATGTATTGGGTTATTATTATTATTTTTTTGAATAATTTTATTGGATCATGGTTTTATAGTTATTTCAATTATAAGGGTTTTGTAAGGGTTTTAAGATGATGATATCCCATGGAATAGACATAGAGGTTCTATCCTTTCTAATCATTTTTCTTTTAAATTATTTTATTTAAAAAGTTAATATAATGATATTTTTAAAATAAAAATGATGTTATTTTTAGATAAAAATGCTTTTTTTTAATAAATAGGATTTCATGGGGTTTTATGTTCTTCCCTGGAATAACATATTTCTTGTCCTTATGTCCCTTCCTATGATTTTTTTGTGTTCATAACATTTTTTTAGAAAATCATAGGGTTTAAGGATGGTTAATGGAAATGGAGATGTCGATTTAAAGGTCATGAAGATTTTAAAAGAAATGAAATCTTATTTTATTTTAAAAGGTTTATATTGTGGAAAAATGAATAAAAATCAGAAGGTTCTACATTGTACATATGTGTGGTTTTTTGTAAGAGTTTTGAAAAAACGACCTAAAAATCTAAACATGTTTTTGGGAATATTTTTTTCAAATGGTTGGGGCCGAAGCCACATTTATTATTAAATCAACGAAAAGATCTCTTTTACTGGGTAGAGGGAAACCCATTACATAGCTTGACGACCCATTAGTCATTTATCCTATTATATGGCCAATAGGCCCATTTTTTTACCTGAGGCCCATTCTGTGAATAGTAATGCTACAGTACCCGCCTGCTATAGTAACATAATGTACACACCTCCACTACAGTGCTCTTCCGCCGCTATAATGACCTACCACTGCTATAGTGCCTACCGTTACTACAGTGCGCCACTACTACAGTACTCTAGAACCTGCACCAAGTGAGTTTTGAACCCCTTATTTTTTGGGGAATATATGAAAGATTATTCAAATATAAAGAAACTATAATATGTTATGTTTAAAGCTGGGTCCTTATAGTTGGAATTAATGAAAAGGAATGAATACACTCCTTGGGAATTGTCATGTGTGAGCATTGAAAAAACCAATGTTCCCCACCCAAGGGATTCAAGAGGAAATGGTCACCACTAAGGATGATGTTAAGAGAACTTCCTAGGAGGTCTTGAAACCTTGTAGTGATTTTATATATATTGATTATACCCCACTAGTAATAATTTCAGACATTTATAGTTAGTATCAGAGTATCGTTTAGATTACTTTCAATATTAAGATGTTTTTATTTGAGGTCATCTTAAGAGTTATGGATTTCATCATGAGTTTATAAGTTAAATTTTTATTATAAGTTCCAAGTATTCAACACCCCTTTTGAGGATTTAAGTAATGTATTTTTAGGTTGTTAGCGATATTTTTATAAAATGAATTTAGAAGGATATTCATCTTGAGTTTAATGGATTTGATGTTAATAGTAGCATAGAACATCAATTGGTATTTTTTTAATATAGAAATAAATTTTTCATTTTAACATGAAATAAGTCATTTCATGTTTTAATATTATAAGTTTTTATATATTAATTTTTTTTATCAATATGCAGGGAAAAGGATCTCACATAACCTTTTTATCCCTTATAGATGAGTTAATTATCATTATTAAAGAAAAAATATTACTTAAATGATTTTGAATGTTTTTTGAACATCAAAATAACACACAAGAAACTATTTTATCTATGTAATCAATTTTAATTTCTCAAAAATTTATATGGATCATGGAATGTATTTCTTTAGATTTAACAATATAAATTATTTCATCTCCTTCAGTAAGGGAAAAACAGTCAAGGAAATTGTTACTTCTTTTATAGAAATATGGATTTTATGATGGAATATATAGGGGATAAAAACCACATAGAAGAAGACCATGGTGTCTGGATTTATGTTAAGAATTATTTTATTATGTTCTATGTATGAAAAATAATTTATTTTATATCGAAAAATCAAAAGAAAATACTTTATACCCTTGATTTATTAGAATAAAATACCGAGGAATAAGATGCCATGAATGGTTAAAGGTTTATGAAATAAGTTGAACAAATATATTTCTGTCAATGATATTTTGATATAATCTAAATATTAGAATCATGAAACTTGTAAGGATTATTATATTTTATGTTTTAAAATTTTATAAAAAAATTTTGTAGAGAAGATTGTTTTAATTTTTGTAGAAATTTATTTTTTTAGGGTTTATGTAACCCTTATGTTTTAAATGTGAAAATTTTATTTACGGTAAAATGCCCATTTTATTTTGTAGACCTAAGTTTAGAGGTAATTATAACCATTAGGATTTATATGATGTTTGATGATTAATATTATTTTTTATGGTTTTCATAATATTTATAAGAAAGTTATAATAATTATATCGTTTTAGAAATAGTAAAACCATTTGGTTGGGTGAAAACCCATCATATGTGGCAAGGCCATGGGGCTTTAACCCGTAACTGAAGGGAGATAAGTAGGAACACCATACCACTTCCATATGTTATTTCTTGGTTAGTAAGGAATAAAGTTTTTATTTAAATGGTTTGAAATAGAGTGATTAAGTAGATTATCAGAACCTATGTTTTATCATATGAATAACAATGGGATTGAAAAGTGAATTGGTTATTAGAAGATTAATGTTTTTTTAGAATAAGTTCAAGATTTTGGGAGACTTAAATTATTAAGGTAGAAAAAAAAATTGGGTTTTTTTAAGGAATAAAGTTTGAATTATATTTGGGAATAAAAAATGAGTTTAATGATTATTTATAGTGATATAGTATATTTATGGAAATGATTAATTGTATTTTGGAGATTATATGATTAGTAAAGATGAATTTTTGGTTATATGAATTTATGAGTGAACATTGTGATTGGAGATAGATGTTAAATTATTCTTGGAATAATATATGATCAAATAAATCTAATTTTTGGGGTTTGAACATGGTTGGGAATATTTTAAATAATTTTTATGTTATTTATTTAGCAAACAATCAATATTGACCTTGGGTGTTTAGAAATTAATGATGTGTAAAGGTTTGTTAGTTTTGGGAATTAAATGACATTGTGATAATAATTTTGGTTTTATTTAATGTATAATGACATGAGTAATAGATTTTATTCTTCAGTGGATTGTGTGATCAGTCAAATTTTTTAAGTACATTAGGAATGATGAAATCATTTGGAATACTCATCCTTTAGAGAAAATATAAGATTGTGGTGGAAATTGATTAAATGATGATATTATTATTTTCAAATAAGTATATTTTATATGTTCTTAGTCTCAATGTTAATTTAATACTTTAACTATAAGAAAATAATCTTGAAAAAATTATTTCCTATTACAATCATTTCTGCTGAAATCTATGATCTCTTTCACACTTCTTCAATTCGTTGTTCTGTGGATTTTGGATTTATCATGATCATTCACTTTATTTTGATCAATTATATCTACCAATATTCATTATTATTTGAGCATTAATTTTATCATTAATGTTTATATCTTTACTTCCCACTAATGTTTTCTTACATGGAAACCTAGTTATGTGTTATTCTAAATCATCTTCATAATTATGTCCTCTCTTTTCAAGTGGATGTTTTATTACCTCTTTCTATAATGTGTAATTTGTACAATGGTATTTTGAAATTAAAAAAACTTTTTTAACAAGATAAAATTTAAATTGTGTGGATGAAATTTATTTTAGGGGAATAATGTAACACCCAGATATTTTAAAAGATAAACATTAGGTTTGATAGCGTATATGATACGAAACATCGAGCATAAACGACCAGTGAAATTTATAAATTTTATAACCTAGCTTTTACATTTGTGGGTATGAATATTAATAATTAATTTACGAAATATGTATTTAAATTATATACCCTATTTATTTTTATTTACCAATTAGTTGTAAATAATCACTAAATTTTTAGTAATGACATTTTATTTCTTAAAAATAAGTTTTCTTCAAAACAATTTTTAATTTATTTTAATGAAAAAATATTATAATTGATATCTAGTAATTTTTGAAAATTTAATTGATAAAAAGAAAATATGTTTTGAAATCATGATATAAAAATATACTTCTAAAATAATTATTGGATTTTGAATAAAATATCATTTTTTTGTGAATAATGAAAAATACAAATTTTTATAAATCATTCATTTTGTTTCCATAAATTTAGTAATTTAAAAGTCCTATTAAGATTTGAATTTTATTTAACGTAACAAAACAATTATTTAGTTATATATAATTAAACTTAATAAATTTAATCATATTTATACTAGATTTTAGAACATGTTTATCTCTTTGATTAAAACATATTTTTTCTATAAATTTTTTTAAAGTGCATAACATTGATCCATTTTATTTAATTAAAAAAAACTATAATGAGGAATGATTTATATGAAATATATATATATATATATATATTATATAAATATGAATTTATTTTCTTATAATGATGATTAATATTAATAGAGTAAATACAAAATCACTTTATGCTTCAAAAATACATCTCTTAAAAATCGCTTCTTCATCACGTCAGTGGGATTAATTTTTAATTAAATTTAGAATAATATATGGATTGAATTCATTAAAATTTATTAAATAATTATAATTAGAATAATTTATATTATATAACAATTTTAAATTAGTTTTTGGTCTTAATGAACATTGATAACAATAGAAATCATTTACTGTGGTTAAGGTAAAAACATGTTTAATAGGGGTTGAAATAAAACAAAAAATATTATAATGACATCAAAAATTGCCTAAATTATATTTCATGTACATATTTAGTCCTTATATCAACTGAGACTCAAAAATATTCTATTTAAACTAAAGAGGTTGTCTGAAGAAGAGGTATGTTCTTAAACGTGCGTTTTTATTTTATTTCTTATTCCATCTGTTTAAAATATTGTTCCTTTATTATAATATAAATTATATATATATAATATAACTATATATTATTATTTTAATTTCAAAACCTAAATCTATATCATTTTCCATGAAATGAGAATCAAAATGAGCATTCATGTGTACGGTGAATGGTCACCGTGCGAACAGATGTAATTCGTTTTCCATTACCTCCTCTTATGAATGGTTATATTTATGGTTTTAAAGAACATATGTATATATGATATTTTCAACATAATTATAATTAACTAATTATGATATCTCATATAAATTATTACTTTCTATTCTATGGGTGGTATGATAATGTCGCCCATGTACGGTGGATGACCACCTTGTGAAGTGTTGTAATTAATTTTTCCCTAACACTTTACATAGAAGGTAATAAGGACAGTGTTACTGAATATAAGTGATATTTATAAGACATAATTATGATATTTATTAAATATTTATCATTATTAAAATATAATATATAAATTTTCTTCTTACCTCTCAACTCAATGAAAAATGATAACATCAATCGTGTATACGTTTGGGCTACCACCTCCCTGAGGAAATGTGATTTTTTTTCCTAACCACATCACATGGATGATATATAAAATTTTTTTAAATAAATAATATGGTATTTTTGATATTATCAAATTTTTGGAAACAGAAAATAATACATAACTTCTTTTTATAATGATCATTGAAAAATGTAAACGTTAATCATACTTACATACGACTTACTGTCTCCGAGATTGTAACATAGTTAATTTTTCATAACAATATTTAATTATTTGTTTTAAAAGTAGGAATTATGTATAAAATTAAAGTTAATTAATTATTTTTATGCCATATATGATGTTATACTGACCACTTTGACAATAGTCATCCTGCTGAAGTCATTTTTCACTCTTATGTCTAATATCATCAAAACTTCTAAAGTAAACATGAATGATTGACTAATTTTGAAAAGAATGGTAAGAGATAAAATAAGACGGATGATAACCTTGAAATATTTTATTAATAAATTAAATAACTAACATATTTTTCTTTTTTAGGAATATCAATAACATATGTGACTAGTCTAACTCAAGGTAACAGACCTTATAAAAAACTACATATAATGTTTCCCATATAATGCTTTTTCATAAACATCCATATTTTATTAAAAATTTATTAATATATTTACTTATATTGTAAAAATATTTATAAATGTTATGTTGTATCTCTTTTGGATTTTCTTCATAGGATTTAAAAATTAATCTTTTTATTGAATGTTTTGACTTTATTTATAAAAGAAAAAAAGGAATGTCCTATTTTAAATTATATGGTGAAAATGAAATTTTGATCCATCAAAACTATTATTTTCAGTTTAGATTACTCTAAAAGGATTTATATGCCATATAAAGGAAAACCATTTTTATATTTCTCTAGGTATTTTGGTATTATGTTCTATAAAGAAGAATGTGTATTTCGATATTCAAAAGTGATTTTAGCATGGGTTTTAAAGAGATTTCCAGGGGTATTAATCATAATATGGTACTTACAAAATGTTTAAAAAGGGTTGAAATTCATTATAGTTCATTGATGAGCCCAATATAGCTTATACGATGGGTGTGCCTAGATGGCACGCTAATGAATTGGGTAATGTTTATGTTCTCTAGATAATTTTATTAGAAGGTAGTCATATGTTTATTCCAAATTTGAGGGTTTTGTAGGGTTTTTATGATGATGATGTGCTAAGGTTCCAACATGAATCTTCTATGTTTTCTGATGAGCATTTGTTGAAATCATTTGATTTGAAAAAGTAATATAATTTTCATTTTAATGGAAAAAATATGGTCTCTTTGATAAAAATGTATGTTTCAAGAAATTGTTTTCAAGGGTTTTCACTTTTTTCACTCGACTAAAAAGATTATTCTCATTATATCACTTGTAGAGATTTTTGGGCACATATCTTATTTTAACATTTATTCCAAATGGTTTATGGATGGGTAATATGAAAAAGAATTCATGTAATAAATCTTGAAAAAAAATTATGAAATGAAACCATGGTTTATTTGATTGATAAATTGATGTTGATTAGAAGTACCAAATTTGTATATATATATATATAGCTTTTTGATGTAAGATATAGGACCTAACTTATTAAAAATATAAACCTAAAAGATATTTTTTAATGTAAGAAAAATTATTTTGTTCTAATGACACTTTAATGTGTAATGTTTGAAAACAATTCCTTACATTATTTACATTTATTCTTTATATATATATAAGTATATTAAATTATTTTTACTCACTACTTGATGAGCATGATGAAGTGGTAAATTATTTATAGAATAACCAAGTGGTGCGAGGTTCAAATCCCATCCTAGTATTCTTAATTTAATAAGTATAAATGTAAAAATAATAACTAAATAAGTAATTAGTAAATAAGTGAAAAATAATGAATAAATAATAAATTGAAAAATAATAAATAAGTATAATAAAATAAATAAATAATAAACATGTAAAAATAAACAACAAAAAATAATAAATAATAAAAATAAATAGTGAATTTTAACAAAATTAGTAAATAATAATAAATAATAATAATTTATTAAGTAAAAATAAATAATGATTAAATATTAATAAATAGACAATACAAAATAAATAAATAAATAAATGCATAATACATAAAAAATGACAATACATAGTAAATGATATGTAAATAAATACAAATATTAACAAGTAATTAAAAAATAATGAAAAAATAAAAATTAATATATACATAAAAATAACTATAAATAAATAATTTATTAAAAGTAAATTAGTAATAAATAACAATTAATATGTAAATAATGAAAATAAATAAATAATATATAATAAATAAATAATTTATAAGTTGGTAAAAGATAATATTTCTTAATATGTAAATATTTAAAAAAGATTTCAAAATTTTGATAAATAATAAATTCTAAATAAATAAGAAATAATAAGTAAATAATTATTAATTATTAAATAATAATATGTAAAAGGTTAAAAAATAAATATTAATTAGTGAATAATGCATAATAAATGAATAATACAAATACATAATACAAAATACATAATAATTAAATAACAAAAAATAATTATTTCATAGTGTATATATATACATATATATTAGATAATTAGAGAATAATTACAATGAAATAGAGACGCACACACCACACCCATAGTCCATAAGCCTAGGTCATAGTCCCCTAAGGGATAAATCATTCACCAAACCCATTATTTACACATATTATATATATATCCCAATAAAACATATGATATAGAGGTATGAAGGCCCGTAATACATAGCCCTATAGTACCAATGAAAGAAGCCAAAATACCCCCCTAAATATTATCCCAAAGGGCCCATATTTGGTCGATTCTCTAAATAAGGCCCACAACGGGCCCACTTTATTACCTCTAACATTAGGAAATCCCCTAACCATGTTCTTGTTTTCCACCACCATCCACTATTATCTATTAGTGATCATCATCATCTCGTCCCTAGTCATCCTCCCATGCACCTCTTCTATCCTAGCAATAAATAAAATGCCATGGCCTTAAACATGACATAATATTGAGTTCTAATTCAATAATTTACTTTCCTTAACTTTGAGGATCTTTTTAGGATTAGAGTATTAGATAATTAGGTATTATGTCATACATGACAAAACCATAAAAACAAAGTGGACACTTCCATTCCACATTAATTTTTTCCACTATAAGAGATATTTAAAACAATTAATGATTTAATTTCATAAAATCATCATGAAATTTAAATTGACTTCTTTATTACCCTTACCTATCCTTAAATCCAAATAAAATCAATTAAAATCATGGGATAAGAACAAAAATATCATTAAGGGTGTCGCGACCCGTCCTCGGGGCCCGTGCCGTGACTACCCCAAGCCCGCCTTCCATAGGCCAGGGGCTGGCGACTAGCACCAAGGCGTAAATCCCAGAAAAAGGGAAGGCATTGCATTTGAAAAGTAAACAAGCACCACAGAGTAAGAAAGCAGAAAAGTAAACACTATGTAAAAACTGTAACAAGTTGTGCTGAAAGTAAAAGGGGCCGGAAAAACAAGCCCAACTGTAAAGTACAACTGAAAGGGAAAAACAGAAACTGAAAGGAAAAGCCGCAGCGTCGAGCCGTCCTCTGGAAGTCCCACCTGAAGGGTGGGTACAGATAGCCTCCACTACTCCTCGGGTCCACCTGACCGCTCTGAGTATGTCCCACCCAGTGGTCCACCTTCAGGTTCCGTCCTACTCCGCAAGCCTGCACCACGATCAGCGCTGTCCTTCGTCTGCAACCAACACAACGTAGAGCGGGCATAGCCCATGCGGGGGTGATTATAAGCTACTCAGTAGGGACCCCGAGACCCCCAAGGTCTCACTAAAACCAACAAGGATAACCACAAAGAAGATCTCAACAGATAACCTCTACTTAGGTATATGCCCATACATGTACCTAAGTTATCAAGTAACCCATCTCAATCCTGAGGAAACACAAGGATTTAGAAACAACGGATAACCACTACCCAGGTATATGCCCATACATATACCTAAGTTATCAAGGTCAAAAGTCTCAGCTCAAACCGGGATTTTCATTATCGAAACCGCAACTACTGAAGAGCCCCATCTCTGGAGTATACAGTGGTCTTCTCACGACTCCGAGGTACTGCTCACCAACCTAGGACTGCTGAGGTACTCCTCCTATCGAGTACTGTGGGGCTACTGCTACAACCAAGCGCTTTCCCGTGCCGCTACAACCAAGCGCACCTCCGTCGTGGGTCTCCCGCTACAACCAAGCGCTCCCATGTGCTGCTACAACCAAGCGCACCTCCGTCGTGGGTTTGCCTCTACAACCAAGCGCTCCCATGTGACGCTACAACCAAGCGCACCTCCGTCGTGGGTCTTCCGCTACAACCAAGCGCTCCCCTGTGCCGCTACAACCAAGCGCACCTCCGTCGTGGGTCTGCCGCTACAACCAAGCGCTCCCCTTTGCCGCTCCAACCAAGCGCACCTCCGTCGTGGGTCTTCCGCTATAACCAAGCGCTCCCCTTTGCCGCTACAACCAAGAGCACCTCCATCGTGGGTCTGCCGCTACAACCAAGCGCTCCTCACTAGGCTATCCGTAATACACCGAGTCGTTCGATCTGCAGTCGTCAAGTCTCAGCTGGCTACACGGTCTCCGTATTCCGCACGCTCGTCTCCGAGAGGGTCCGCTCCATGAGCTTCTGGTCGATACTACAAGTATCACAAGGTTCCACAAAGAAGTATCTCAAGGGACCGCCTCGTCATAGGGGTCTCAACACAACAGACGGCGCGTCAATCGAACGCCTGGTCTGTGAGTTACTAGCCTTTTCGTCCCAGGGGCCCGGTTGGTTACATGTGCGAACCAACCCGGCCGTATCTCAACTATACCCCGAACTCTCAAAGGGTATACTCAAAGGGACCGTTTCTCAACGTGATCACCAACGCCGCTGACGGTTCGTCAAATGGACGTCCGGTCTGAAAGATATCAGGTTTTCTGTTCCAGGGGCCCGGTTGGATTTCGGGTACAATCCAACCCGGCCACTATCCAACAGCAACCAAAACTCGGGCGACGTATGCCAAAAGTTCGGTCTCTTCAAGAGGAATTCAACGAGACAGACGGCGCGTCAATCGGACGCCCGGTCTGTGAGTTATTGGCTTTTTTGTTCTAGGGGCCCGGTTGGTTTTTAAGGAAAAACCAACCCGACCGTACCCCACCTACGTCCAAACCTCGGGCGGAGTGATCCAAAAGATCCGTCTCACTTAGAGGAATTCAACAAAGTCGGCGGCACGTCAATCGGATGTCCGAAGCTCAAGATATGAGCGTTTCCGCTCCGAGGGCCCAGTTGGTTTCGTGTTCGAACCAACCCGGCTGAACCCAAAGTATCCCGAAACCTTGAGTGTAATATACCGAAACGACCGTCTCGATCCAAAAATAGGATCGCCGCTGACGGCGCGTCGTTTGGAGACCCGTAGCTCAAGATACGGGCAAAAGACCGAAAACGGTCCAAAGACGGGGGGTCTGGGCCCGGGCCGACCCGGGCCGACCCCCCCTGGGTCGGCCAAACCGGGTCGACCCTGTCCGGTCCGGCCAGGGCGCGGCCCGGCCGGTCAAACCGGCCTGGCTCGGCTCGGCTGAGCGGCCGAGCGCGGCAGCCGCGGGGCGCCCCCCCCGCTAGTTGAGGAAGCCGCGGCCCTCGAGAGGCCGCGCTGGGCAACAGCGGACGCCGCTTCTGCCACGTCCCGTGCGGGCGACCCGGACCCGCGCGGCCGTGGGTCCACCAACCGCCGTCGCCGCAGCTTCAGCCGCGACAGCCTCTTTCTGCGGCGCGCCGGGGCGCCGCCGCCTCCGGCCGTCGGCGCCTCCGCGCCAGCGCCCCGCGCTGCCGAAGACTTCCGCGGGCCACTAGAGTTTCTCTGGTGGTCCATTTTCCTTCCCGTCTGCGCCGCTGCTCCTCTCGGGATCCGTTCTTCACTGCGGAATCATCAAATCGCCCTTGCGTCACGTTTTGTCATCGCCCGCCAAATCCGCACAACAACGATGAACGACGGAGGGTTGTCGGGCCGTGTTTGTTTGGCCCGCACCCTCCGTGTTAGGCAGTATCAATTGGGAGGATTAAACAACACATCAAACAATAATTTTAATAAACTAAAATTGTTCTTATGAAACCGGTTCTTTAATTTAAAAGAAACGTTCTCGGGAATATAAATTATTCACAAAAAACCCTACCTCGTCAGGTGTCGCACGCGCGTTCTTCGCGGAATTGATCGCCACAGAAGGAGGCGATCGTCGCGTCGCGGAAGGCATCACGTCATCGCGGAAGGGCGTCACGTCATCGCAGAAGGGCGCCGCGTCGTCGCGGAATACAATGCACGTGGACGAACTCCGAGGTTCAAGAACATATAGATTTAATTAATAATACTTAAATCCATATTGTTGTTTTAAACCACAAAGAAAACAAAAGAACCGCAATCTCTCACCTCAACGAATGATCGAAGATTTTGTTGCAGATTAAGGAACGTCGCCGAAGAATGTCACAGGAGAGGAAACGTCGGAGTTGCGGCACACGGCGTCGCGTTGTCGATTTCCACGGGTTCAGAATTCTTCGTCGGAGGCCGGCGTTCTTCGCGTTCTTCGCGAAGGAGGATGAATAATTCTTGGTTTTTGTCAAATCCTCCCAACGAACATTTTTCCAGAAGTCGTGCGTTGGTCTTATTTTATTATTACGCCAACAGATTTCAAACAGATTAAAAAACGAATAAATTAATTCGTAGAATTAATTCAACGAAGAAGACCGCCCAATTAATTTAACGAATAAACCGCCCAATTAAATGGTGCGTTAAGAAATTAAGAAAACCCGTCAGTTGACTTTCATAATGACGGGTTTTTGCGGGTGCCTTACTTAGCGGAAATGAAACGGTGGGGCTCATGCGGGCCCCACCCCACAAATATCCTACCACGAGGGTAAGATATTTTTGGGTCGAACCATATCCGCAAAAACTCAGCTTAAGTAGCTTTAACTGGTCTTCAAGCGGCTTTAAGTGAAATAAAAATAAAATTGTCGCACAACTTTATTTTATTTCTTAACTTAAAACCCAAAAATTAAAAACCACAACTGAGCAAAAGCAACTCCGGAAGAGGCGTTTCTAAGAAAATACCGGCGCTGAGATTCCATCGGTGCCCTCAGATTTCGATTCCCAGCACCGGTTCAAAAGTTAAAAAACCCGCTCGTTCGTTCACTGAACGTACCCGAGCCAAACTTTGGAAATTAATTCTCGGCACATCGGGCCTCGGAATCAGGCACCGTCAGAAACTGTGTTCTTGTAAAATTCCAAAGAATATTAAGAAAAAAGAATAAAATATTTTCCTTTAAATTTCTGGGTCTTTACATTACTACCACCACAGGGCTTTACATCCCCGTAAAGCTTCAACACAAACTAGGGATACAAAGGCGATAGAGCTAGGTGGTAAGCCACCTCGCCAATCCTCATGATGACCTGAAAGGTTCCGATGAACCATGGAGACAACATGACACCTCGACCAAAACTCTGTAATCCACGTCGAGGTGAGACCCGCATGAAGACGTGGTCGCCACCCTCAAAGTCTAGTGGCCTTCGCCTCCTGTCAGCGAAAGACTTCTGTCGGCTCTGAGCTGTCTTCATCCGCTCCTGGATGACCTGGACCTTCTCTATTGTGACCTAGACCACCTCTGGTCCCACCAGAGCTGCTATGATTTATTCCTTGCCGATAAGAGAAATCTGGTCTCATCCCCTCGATGAACCACGTTCTTCGCCTAATACAGTCAATCCCGACATGGATGATACTAACCCATACCAAGGATGACATCGTAAGGCCTCGACTCTAATACCAAGAGATCCAACCGTTACTCTCAACTCCAAGGGTTGAGTGACACTGTCAGCATCAGTGTGTGGTAACTGGGTCTCCTCCAGTAGGTACCTCTCAAGTGAGGGTCAAGTCAATAGTCTAAACCAGAACCTCTTAGTAACAACACAAGAGAGGACAGGGAAGTAAATGCCACAAGAAAAGGTGTCTTTTATTACTGCAGCTCAAGTACAAAGACACAAAGCATCTACAAACATACATCAAAAAAACTAGAAGCAACATGAACAAAAGTCTCCAGGCCTGGAGCTAGTCCCGCTCCCGTCCATCTACTCCCAGAGCTCCATGATCGTAGGCCTCAACTACCTGAAGCTGAGCTATACCATGTCCTCCTATCCCCTGCGGTCGGGGTGGACCTCCTAGTGGTGGTGGTGGCAACACCCCGAAGCGTCGTCCACCTCCAGCTGCATGGCCAGCTCCCCTGCCATGGCCGCCTTCTCCTTGCGGCCTGCCTTGATCGAAACTCTGCCTCTGCCTGGGGGGCCCTTCGTCCATCTGCTGGTCATCCGTATGGTGGGTCGGATAGTCACGAGCCATGTGACCAATCCCGCCGCAGGAGTAACACTTCCCTCTCATGGCAAGACGTTGTCCACCCCGAGTGCCTTGCACAAACGATCCATAGTCATGCTGTCGACCACCTGTAGGTCTAGTCCTCTTGGACCCCTGCGTCATCTGTCTACTACCCGCCGCAGAAGACTCTTCCACATGCCGGCAAGTGGCAGGTCTTGCTGCTAGAGACTGCTCAGCAAGGAAACTCTCCACTAAGAGGGCTCGCTCCAACACCCTTTCCTGAGTCGGGATGTTTAGGGAGATCATAGAAGCCCTGATCTCATGCCTCAGTCCCTGCTCGAAGGTCCGGGCCTGGAAGAACGGGTCCCCTACCATATCTGTGGAGTAGCATGAGAGATCAGTAAATCTCGCCGAGTACTGGGCCACTGTCATGCTGCCCTACCGCAGCTGTAGTATCTCCTGGATGCGCACTGCTCAGAGGGTGGCTGGGATGAACTCGGAGCGGAAGATGCTCCCAAAGTCCGTCCAGAGGAGAGATGTCTCGTCGTGCACCTGGAGCATCAAGCTCCACCATCTGCCTGCTGTCGCGTGTAGGAGGCTCGCTGTGAGGATCACCATGAGGTCTGCTAGTGTCCTCACTAATCTGAAAACCCATACAACTGCCTCCAGCCAGTCCTCAGCGGCCTCAGGGTTCGTCTCCCCGCGGAACCTGGGCGGTCGCTGGCATTGTAACTCATGCAGTGCACTAAGGCGACGTGCATCGTCAGCGGCTGGGGCTGGTATCATCGGTGGCTCGGCGGGTATAGGTACCGCCGGTGCCTCAGCTGTTAAAGGGTCCTGTACCGAGTCCTCGACGCTCGGTGGGCTCTCGCCACACACATCTCTTGGAACCCTAGATGGCTGCCGTCGTGGGGCCATCCTAAAAAGGAAACAGGTGCGCCAAGGTCAGAACAGTATACCTGGTGAGCTGACATAAGGTAATCACAAAGAAAAATCAAAACTCAGATGCAATCAATGTTTTCGTGCATTAAGACAGAAATCAGAAGTCAGGGTCCTGGTGTACAAATACGTTGGACGCCGCACCAACACTGGACTCCCTGGACTGATAACCACACCCAATACGCTAAACAATATTGCTTTACATAGAAGAAAGATCAGAGTCTGCGGTAGAACCGACCACCTCTGATAACAATTTGTCACGACCCGTCCTCGAGGCCCGTGCCGTGACTACCCCAAGCCCGCCTTCCATAGGCCAGGGGCTGGCGACTAGCACCAAGGCGTAAATCCTAGAAAAAGGGAAGGCATTGCCTTTGAAAAGTAAACAAGCACCACAAATTATGCAAGCAGAAAAGTAAACACTATGTAAAAACTGTAACAAGATGTGCTGAAAGTAAAAGGGGCCGGAAAAACAAGCCCAACTATAAAGTAAAACTGAAAGGGAAAAACAACAACTGAAAGGAAAAGCTGCAGCATCGAGCCGTCCTCTAGAAGTCCCACCTGAAGGGTGGGTACAGATTGCCTCCACTGCTCCTCAGGTCCACCTGACCGCTCCGAGTACGTCCCACCCAGTGGTCCACCTCCAGGTACAGTCCTGCTCCGCAAGCCTCCACCACGATCAGCGTTGTCCGTCGTCTGCAACCAACACAACGTAGAGCGGGCATAGCCCATGCAGGGGTGAGTATAAGCTACTCAGTAGGGACCCCGAGACCCCCAAGGTCTCACTATAACCAACAAGGATAACCACAAAGAATATCTCAACAGATAACCTCTACTTAGGTATATGCCCATACATATACCCAAGTTATCAAGTAACCCATCTCAATCTTGAGGAAACACAAGGATTTAGAAACAACGGATAACCACTACCTAGGTATATGCCCATATATATACCTAAGATATCAAGGTCAAAAGTCTCAGCTCAAACCAGGATTTTCATTATCGAAACCGCAACTGCTAAAGAGCCCCGTCTCTGGAGTGTACAGTGGTCCTATCACGACTCCGAGGTACTGCTCACCAACCTAGGACTGCTGAGGTACTCCTCCTGTCGAGTACTGTGGGGCTGCTACTACAACCAAGTGCTTCCCCGTGCCACTACAACCAAGCGCACCTCCGTCGTGGGTCTCTCGCTACAACCAAGCACTCCCCTATGCCGCTAAAACCAAGCGCACCTCCGTCGTGGGTCTGCCACTACAACCAAGCGCTCCCCTATGCCGCTACAACCAAGTGCTCCCCAGTGCCGCTACAACCAAGCGCCCCTCCGTCGTGGGTATGCCGCTACAACCAAGCGCTCCCCTGTGCCGCTACAACCAAGAGCACCTCCGTCGTGGGTCTGCCGTTACAACCAAGCGCTCCCCTATGCCTCTATAACCAAGCGCACCTCCGTCTTGGGTCTGCCTCTACAACCAAGCGCTCCTCACTAGGCTATCCGTAATACACCGAGTCGTTCGATCAGCAGTCGTCAAGTCTCAGCCGGCTAAACGGTCTCTGTATTCCGCATGCTCGTCTCCGAGAGGGTCCACTCCATGAGATGCTGGTCAATACTACAAGTATCACAAGGTTCCACGAAGAAGTATCTCAACGGACCGCCTCGTCACAGGGGTCTCAACACAATAGACGGCGCGTCAATCGGACGCCCAGTCTGTGAGTTACTAGCCTTTTCGTCCCAGGGGCCCGGTTGGTTTCATGTGCCAACCAACCCGGCCGTATCTCAACTGTACCCCGAACTCCCATAGGGTATACTCAAAGGTACCGTTTCTCAACGTGATCACCAACGCCGCTGACGGTTCGTCAAACGGACGTCCGGTCTGAAAGATATCAGCTTTTCTGTTCCAAGGGCCCAGTTAGATTTCGGGTACAATCCAACCCGGCCACTATCCAACAGCAACCAAAACTCGGGCGAAGTATGCCAAAAGTTTTGTCTCTTCAAGAGGAATTCAACGAGACAGACGGCGCGTCAATCGGACGCCCGGTCTGTGAGTTATTGGCATTTTTGTTCTAGGGTCCCAGTTGGTTTTTAAGGAAAAACCAACCTGACCTTACCCCAACTACGTCCAAACCTTGGGCGGAGTGATCCAAAAGATCCGTCACACTTAGAGGAATTCAAAAAA
The DNA here is from genome assembly GCA_963277665.1 of Viscum album. Taxonomy (NCBI): domain Eukaryota; kingdom Viridiplantae; phylum Streptophyta; class Magnoliopsida; order Santalales; family Viscaceae; genus Viscum; species Viscum album. Next base: position 1,660,883,075 of record OY728143.1, on the reverse strand, counting down.
GTCGGCGGCACGTCAATCGGACATCCGAAGCTCAAGATATGAGCATTTCCGCTCCGAGGGCCCGGTTGGTTTCGTGTTCGAACCAACCCGGCTGAACCCAAAGTATCTCGAAACATTGAGTGTAATATACCGAAACGACCGTCTCCATCCAAGGATCGCATCGCCGCTGACGGCGCGTCGTTCGGAGGCCCGTACCTCAGGATACGGGCAAAAGACCAAAAACGGTCCAAAGACGGGGGGTCTGGGCCCGTGCCGACCCGGCCCGACCCCCCCTGGGTCGGCCAAACCGGGTCGACCCGGTCCGGTCCAGCCAGGGCGCGGCCCGGCCGGTCGAACCGTCCTGGCTCGGCTCGGCCGAGCGGTCGAGCGCGGCAGCCGCGGGGCGCCGCCACCGTGGGTTGAGGAAGCCGCGACCCTCGAGGGGCCACGCTGGGCAACAGCGGACGCGGCTTCTGTCGCGTCCCGTGCGGGCGAGCCGGACCCGCGCGGCCACGGGTCCGCTGGGCGCCGCCCTTAGGCGCCGGCGCCGCCGCACCGGCGACCTGCGCTGCTGGAGACTTCCGCGGGCCATCGGAGTTGCTCCGGTGGTCCGTTTTCCTTCCCGTCTGCGCCGCTGCTCCTCTCGGGACCCGTTCTTCACTGCGGAATCATCAAATCTCCCTTGCGTCACGTTTTGTCGTCGCCCGCCAAATCCGTACAACAACGAAGAACGATGGAGGGTTGTCGGGACGTGTATTTTTGGCCCGCACCCTCCGTGTTAGGCGGTATCAATTGGGAGGATTAAACAACACATCAAACAACAATTTTAATAAATTAAAATAGTTCTTATGAAACCGGTTCATTAATTTAAAAGAAACGTTCACGGGAATATAAATTATTCACACAAACCGCTACCTCATCAAGTGTCGCACGCGCGTTCTTCGCGGAATTGATCGTCACGGAAGGAGGTGATCGTCGCGTCGCGGAAGGCGTCGCGTCGTCGCGGAAGGGCGTCGCGTCGTTGCGGAAGGGCGTCACATCGTTGCGGAATACGGTACGCGTCGACAAACTCCGAGGTTCAAGAACATATAGATTTAATTAATAATAATTAAATCCATATTGTTGTTTTAAATGACAAAGAAAACTAAAGAACAGCAATCTCTCACCTCAACGGATGATCGAAGATTTTGTTGCAGATTAAGGAACATCGCCGAAGAACGTCGCGGGAGAGGAATCGTCAGCGTCGCGGCACACGACATCGCATTGTCGATTTCCACGGGTTCGACATTCTTCGTCGGAGGTCGGCATTCTTCGCGTTCTTCGCGTTCTTCGCGAACGAGGATGAAGAATTCTTGGTTTCTTTCAAATCCCCACATACCTGAACGGGGCAACCAGGGGTACCTAGTGGGCCAGGACCCGACGACCATGTTAAGGCGGGGTTTCTGTGCTGTCATGGGGACCCGGTTTTCACAAAGGGACCCCAATGAAGGAAAACCATTTTTCCAGGGAACAGATAAAAGCTTATATAATGATTACCTTTATCATAAAATTTATTTCCACTTATGAAAACCATTTTCACCTAAAAAAAGATATTTTTCCAAATAAAATCATTAGAACCCATATAAATCTTTTAAACCCTATTTTATTGAATTATATAATCATATTAATATAACCATCTCAAACAATTTTAATTCGAATAACCATAGAGGAAAATTCCCATATTATCCTTACTCAGTGCATTGGAGTGCTATCTAGGTGGACCCAACATTTAAGATATAACATGCTCACTCGGTGCTATCTAGGCCACCTAATCTTTAATCAGTATTGGGCTTACCTGATGCTATCTTGGCCTCCCCTTGTTTTATATGTGACATGATCTCCACACACTATCTAGGAACACACATTTCTAATGTATAATTATTAATTACAATGTAATTAATAAAAAATTATTCTTTCACTTATCCATTTAAAAATATTGGAAAAACTATTTTAATACCATAAAAAACCATTTAGATATCAAAATACACTTTAGTTTTAAAACCCCATTTAAAATACAATAATTCTCTTTTATTTTATGAAACCATTTTCAATTCAAAAATAACCAAAAATGGAAAAGGGGTTTCTTTGAAAAAAATGTGAATTTTTTAAGGAGTATATATATCAAATAATTTTCCATGTGGAAAAAAATTCATTTTTTTGTGTATGTTAAGAATAGAAGGTCCCTTTTTATTGTTTGTCAATACATTCCATATAAAACATGTAAAACGATTACTTTTTGAAACCTTTTAAATAAAATAAAATATACATAAAATATAATTTATAAAACCATTATATGTGTACTATAATTTTAGAAACATAAAAATGTAAATGAATTATTTGTAAGGAAAACATTAAAAGATGCTTTTTAAAGAAAAGTACCTTATCACATTAGAAATATATAAATCATAATCCACATGAAAGGATAGAATTAGGAAAAATAGGACATACCATGGTAATAGGAAAATTATTAACATAACATGTCATAGGATCTGTATATACACTTCTAAAAAGAGTATAGGTGTATAACATCCAAATTTTCCTGAATAATAAGAAATAGAGAAGAAGTCCCATACTATGAGTCTAATTTATCATGTGTAACTTTTTATTCCTGAATAATAAGATTCTGTTGATTATTTAATTTATTGAAAACTATTTAAAAAAATTATTAATTTTAAATCACAGTTACCAAGTTATATACAATTATTTAATAAATTAAGTTGATGTCTGATTCTTTGACCATATACGGTTTTTGTGTCAAAAACATCATTGGTAGGACAGATATAGTCATATGGGTCATTATATAAACATATCTAGAAAAATAATCATTAAATATTTATCTTATTTCTAAATTAATTATTCATTTAAAATAATCATGGATGATTGTTATGAAAAAAATGAATTATCAGTAAGATCATGTACACGATATATCGTACGTAGGCATGAGTAATTTTTCCATTTTCCAATATTCAATATAGAATAAATGTATATAATATATTATATTTAAATAATAAATTTTTTATCATAAATACCATATCATTTAATTATATATATATATATATAGGACTTGTGGTAAAAATAATAATAATAACATCACTTAGATGAGGTGGTAGTCCACACGTCCAAGTAGGACGTTATGATTTTCCACTGCGTGAAACGGTAAGAAGAAAATTATATATTATATTTCTGGAAATATAATAATTTCTTGAATATCATAATTATTTCATCTATATCATATATATTTATTATATTTACCTTTATTTACTTCCATGTAACATGTCAGTGAAAAATGATTCATATCACATTGCGAGGTGGTACTCCACCTTATACACGGGTGACGTTATCATATCTATTATGTTATTAAATATAAAAATATGGTATAAGATATAATGAAAATTTAGGTATAATTATGTTACAATTATCATATATATAATATATAAATACTATATTCATCTGAATGCCAAACCATATGAGGTGGTAATGAAAAAAATGACGATATTGTCTAGCGAGGCGGTAGTCCTCCATACATGCGAATATTGATCCTGTAATCCATATGATGAAAATGCGTGTGTTTTTAGGTCACATAGTTAAACTAAAATGATATAATATATATTTAGGATATTGAAGTTATTACATAACAACATTATGATAATAATTTAAGGGGTTGGAGAAATAAATAAAAATACAAATATTGATGACCATTACATCCTCTTTGGGTAACTATTTTTTGTTTTCACCAAAGGTATTAATTGATTGTATTTCTACCCAAAGTAGGTATCATAGAATTTTGGGATTTAATTTAAGAGTTTATTTTGGTAGGTATTTTTTAAAAAATGGATTTATAGGTTTTAATAGAGAATGAGGGAAGATGCCTTATATAAGTGGGGTGAGTGGCTAACTTGTAAATTTTTGAAAGAGTGAATTCCACCCATTTTTTTCCATGTAATGTGGATCCAATAATGCAAAAAAACAGATCATCGAAGTTATAAAATCAAAATATTCCTATGAAATAGGTTATTGAAAATTTTATAGTTCATTTGGCCCATTGTGTTTAATGTTTAACCAATATGTAAACTCATTTTAATCCATAATCCCTATAAATAATTGTCATTCTTTTTCTCTAAACACTTTCGTCAAAAATTATGTTAACCTTATTAGAAACTATAAATTATTATGATTCATATTATGGAATACAATTTTGAAAATTCAATTCATGTAATTGGACATATTTAATTTAATATTAATTATGTATTCGTGGCAAGACAACAAGTTTTTAAGAAGACTATTTTTTTAAAGAAAAGATGATTCTATATTAACTCTATGAATAATAATACTAATTGTATGAAAATAAAACATTATTTGAGATATATAGTATATAAATTTCTTCTAAAACATTCCCCATTAGGTAATATTTTAATTATTTAAAAATTTGAAACATTATGAAATTTAATACATTTGTTAGAAAAACACATTCCTTAAACTCAAAAACAAACTTATATTAAAAACCAATATAAAGTTAATTAAAAAGTAATTATGTGTATTAAATATAAAATAAATAATACATATATTAATTTTAATCCCATTCAATAAATTTTGGAACCCATAAATTACATATTTTATTAAAAATAAAAGAATTTTATAAAAATAAATATCTTTAACTATTCACTGTAAAATCAATAGTTTTAAAAAATCCAATAAATTCACCCAAAGTAAATTTTAATATTATAATATAAAAAAATATCATTTTATCATATTAAAACAATAAAATTCATAAATTAAAATTTTATATAAAATATTATAATAAAATTGTTTCATTAAAATAATTTTTTTCGATTGAAAATTACTTGATAATTTTATAACCAATATAATTATCTAATTCATATTAATAAATAATAAAATTATTTGTTCCATAATTACCAATATTTCTATATACATACCCGTTTTTATAAATTTAAGCCTCTAAATTTTATTCACTTATTAAATAAATAGGGATATCTTCCCCTTATGGCATTTTACAATTCTCATGTTTCCTCTCCAAACATATGTTTCTTTCTTAAATAAATAACCTAATTAATCACCTTACTCTAAAACACTTAATCTTTGTAGTCGAAAAATTAACTTATTGTTCCTTATAAGAAATATTCTATTCCAACTAATATACTTCGCACCAAAAAACCTTAGAAAAATCAGGAACATATTTCATTAACATTGAAACATAGAATATGCTGTGTTCCAAGATAAACATAAAAGGAAGGACACTTGGTAAGTAAATAATCCAACATTCTCCATGATTTCATATTTTCCAATTAACTGTGTACACATCTTCACTTTACTACCAAAAAACAATATTTTTTTCTATGGAGAAAATTTGAGAAATAAATGATCACCTACCTCAAAAATATATCTTTTATAATATTATCTACATAACTTTTATAACTATTTTTAGATGTACCCATGCGTCAATAAATCAGTATAACTTTATATATTTTTTTTTTCAGTTTCTAGATCTAGTCCCATAAAATACCATTCTCCTACATCATCCCAAAATACTAGTTTCTAACACCTCTTTTTATAAAATTCCTCAAATTGTCCTATATATATACTTAAATTAAAAATGATATTATAATAATATTTAACCAAATAGATTTGTAATTTTCAAATTCCTTGGTAATGGAAAAATGAACGACATCATTTCCAGAGGTGGTAGTCTTTCTTACACATGAATGATGATTCCATAACCCATTTGGTGAATGTGTGTGTGTGTGTGTATAACACCATTAATATAACAAGATATAATTATATTTAGGATATTGAGGTTATAATATAATCATTGTATAATAATAATTTGATTGGGTGGAGAAAGATATAAAATAAGAAATCTTGTTGATGAATATTTCCTCTTATTTGGGTAACTCTTTTTTGGTTTGTTCCGAAGTCCATCCTTGGTTCAATTTTTGCTCAAATTAGGGCTTCTAGGATGTGATAATTATGGTGGTTAATTTATTTTTTTAGTTATTTTTTGATTCAAAGGGCATGAGATCTGTGAAGAGTAGAGGAGATGGGGAGGCCTTTTATAAGTGTCGTGAGTGGAAATATTAGGAATTCCAACCACATTTTCTCTATTTCCATTCGATAGAAAATGCACTAAAATTGGTTTTATAAGTCATAAGGTCTAAATATTTCTATCTAATTACTGATTAATGAGTTTAGGGTAATTTTTCCCTTGAAGTATAATGTTTAACAACTATGTAATCTAGTTTTTTACCCTAATCGATGTAATTAATTTTATTTTATTTTCACTAATAACATTAGTAAAAATATTAGTTTTACATATTAGAAATTATTAATTATTCTGATTATAAATATGGAATCAATTCATTCATATTCAATTCACAAAAGAAAACTCATCCAAACAATTATATTCATCCCAACATCCCTGATAATTCATTGATAATGAACAAAGATTATCTTATATGGAATGAATCATCTGCTCAGACTAACCATCTAATTGTGGATGAATAGTTGTATTAAAATATATTTGAATACTTTATTATTTCAAATTCCTTTTCAAAAATTTTATGTGGACTTGGGATTATAGTCAAATATAATAGAGAGAAGCACTCCATGTAACCTAAATGTATTTATTAGATATAGTCTTCAAATATTATCTAATTCATTGTATCATTAATGGTAAATAAATGTTCATATTTATTCAATTGATCAACAATAACCTAAATCAAATTATTACCTTGATAGGTATTTTTCCATCCTTCCACGAAATCTTTTGATATATTTTCACATTTCTACTCCATAATTGTTAAAGGTATAAGCATACCCTTCAATAAATATCATTTTTCATTGACCTACTTACAATTCAAACACATTATCTTGAATTTAGTAATATATAATTTCATTCCATTCCACTAATAATACTCTTGAATGTCTCTATACATCTCAACGTTACCCATACGAATGGAAAATAGAGAACTATAAGCTTAATTAAATAAATAATTCCCCAAATAGAATTCAAAAGGCATACATAATATTTTTTAGAAATAGTAAAACCCCTTCTTCATAAATATTATAATCAAGTTACTTACCGCCTTTAACATATTCTATATTTTTTAAAAGATTTATCCTCCTTTTGTTCTTGATTAATTATTTATATGAAAGTAAACTACACTGAAACCTGAAACAAAACAAAATATTTCCATACATATAACAATTATAGGACAAATTTTATCAAATCATTAACCAAAGTTTCATATTCAAAAAATAACCTGATTAATATAGACTTATTTTTTCAACTCTTATAATCAAACACTTTTTTTCTTAGATGGAAATGAATCGTGAAATCATAATACTCGATTAGTTCCATCCATCTTATTTATCTCATTTTCAATTATTTTTGAGGGAATATATACTGTAATAATTTTTGGTTAGTATATTTTTCACACTTTACTCCATATAAATTATTTATTCAAAATTTTAAATCAAAAACTACTTTAGATAATTCCAAATCATGTGTAGGTTAATTTATCTCATGATGTATAAACTAATGTAAAGCATAAGCAATTACCTGATCATTCAAAATTAAAGCACAACCAAGTCCTTTCAATGAAGAATCCCTCGAGATAAAAAACTCATCATTTCAAGAATCCAGGAAAAAACTAGAAAATTTACTAATTTTATTTTCATTTATTGAAAACAATAATCAAATTAATTTTTCCGGTTGAAATTAAATATTTTTCAATTGAACATAGTCAAGTAGAAATAAAATCGAAAAATGTATTCAACATAAATATAGTAGTATCCTAATATTATTTTAAAACTATGAATATCTTTGATAATTGTGGGTCTTGGGTATTATTTATTAAATTTTATTTTTTCATGGTTAATAGTTATGCCATCATTGGAACCAATATGTCTAAGGAATGATATTTTTTTCAACAAATAATCACACTTTCTAAAATTCCCATACAGTTTATTTACATTGAATGTTATCCAAAAAATTTTAAGGATTGTTTCATATTCCTATTGACTTTTATAATATACCTGATTATCTTGAATAAACCTAACCACAATATTTTCCAAGAACATAGGAAAAATTTTATTCATAAGTTCCATAAATACTATAAGTTCATTAGATAACCCAAATAAAATAAATACAAACTCATAGTTCCCATATATATTATAAAAAAATAACTTTGTAATGTATTCTTCCATTACGTTCAAATGAAATTACCCTAACCTTTGGTCAATAATCCAAAAATATTAAGTTTCTTGTATTTAATAAAACAAATAATCTATATGAGGAAAAGGATACTTGTTCTTAACTGTGATGTTATTGAAGGATCTATAATTGATGAAAAGTCTCACCAAACCATATTTCTTTTTAATAAACAAAACTAGACAACCCCATGGTGAAGTGATTGGCCAGAAGAATCCTTATTTTAATAACTCCTGCAATTGATGTTTGTGTTCTAAAATTTCCTATTGATCTATTTAATATGGGGGCTTAATAATTGGATTATCATTTATAACGAAGTCAATAGTAAACTCAACCTGTCGATCTAAAAAAGAACCAGGAAAATCATTTGAAAAAAATATCCATGTATTCAATTACTACTTCAACATAAAAAATATGAATAGTTTATTTATTTTCAACAATATGATCCAGTTAACTCTCATTGTCATCTCTAATCAATTTTTCAGCTTCTTGGTAGGTTATCAAAGGCATAAAATCATTGAAGACATCGTTTTTAGCACTAAAATATATCATATCATAATAAAGAAAAATCAAATCCATACCAAGAATAAAATCAAACTCTATTATGGCTAGTTCAATAATATTTTTAGAAAATTAAATCTCACTGATAACAATTAGAAGATTCATATAAATCTTTGTTTCATTAATACTTCCACCAAAAGTTTTCACAATAATTTATATCTTACATTCATTAGGTGATATTCAAAATTCAAATGAAGATTTCTAAAAAATGAAATTATATGATTGTCCAGAGTCATACAAGTTATCAGAATAATTTCAATGCACAAGAAACATACCTAACACCACCACATTCGATATCCCAACATTAACTATTGTAGTTGAAAATGACTTTGATACAACTTTCTATTTTTGATCATGATGACTTCAATCCTTTGAAACTAAATTTGGACATAAATTAAAATAATGACCCTACTCAATAAAGCTAAAATACAACATTATTATATGAATATTGGTTACCCCATTTTTTGTTATTCATCGAACATTTATTTGTATTCAAAAATCATGTGACCAACCAGATTACACTAGAAACACTTCCTATATCCTAACAAAATTTCATTGAAATGATTTCTTAAAAACATATAACATTTTGGGGGATTAACACCATAATTTTAGATGTTTTTTCTCGTTTTTAATATACCTTGATATTTTATTACTATTTTCATCTCAAGGAATATACGTGTTTGATGACCGTTTCTCAACTTTCTCATCACAATAAATCAATTTTTCATAACATTTAAATTCTCATGAAACCAATGATATTTGTATACGTGGTTAACACCTTGTGAAAATCCTATTAATATTAATACCAGTGTCCTGAATAAAATCTAGCACATTCCTAGCCAATATTGTGATTTTTTCCTCATATGTCACTACATAATCCTCATCATTCTACCTCAATTCCCAGAATTGTTTTTCTAGCTCGATTCAAACAACATTAGAAAACTATTTATCGAGGAAATGATACTTAATATTTTTCCATTCTCTAGAATCAATAACAATTTTTATCTATGGTATTCTAAACCCAAGACCACCATTGATCATATTCACCTCCAAAATTATACATGGAAAGGGTTATATTTTGATGTTTCGAAAGTCCTAGTAAATTAAATAAATTTTCTAGATTATAGATCCATAATTAAACTACCAGAGGGTCATATTATTCATTTAATGGTGTAATATGTTGCTTTATGAAATGATCCACTAAATCTATTCTCATTTTTGTTAGATCAGGTTCCTCTCTAACATGGATACCACCACCATTTATCACTTGTGTCAACTAATCCATCACTTCCACAAATTGTTATATTACAATTCCAAATATCTCAAGATTTTTATTTGGAAGGATATATTCCTCTTGGTTCCTTCCTACTAAAACATTCCAGTTTCATCTATAGAAAACAATTCAAAACAAAAATACTTTAGTCTAACCAATATGCTAATCTTTTATATCTATATCATTTAATCTCAACCCTAAGGTAAAATATTTCAAGCTAATGCTGTTAACATTATCCTAACCTCAAAATAAATCTAAATCGTCCTTTCTTTCCAACTATAAGGCCTATAACATAAAATTTACATAATCCTAAATTTTTAATTCACAAATTTACATTCCATCACATTTATGATCCTTTAATAATTATATTTTTAGATGACTATGTCATTAATCATACCTTAGAAAACCACAAAATACAATGTGAAAACTTCCTTACAGCGTCCTTTTTCCCCACAATAACAAATTAAAAAAAAGTTTTAATTTCATGAAATTTGTACGACTTTCATAATTAATCATTATTATACTTTACCCATCCTAAAATTCGTAGAAAATTATTTAAAATTGTGGGATGATCATAAATATCTCAGTATGTGATACAAAAAATTAGTAAATCTATTACACCAACAAACACATGAAATCTCATAAAACATTTTACTTTATCTTAAATTTTATTTGATAATCTAATATAAAACATTTTCACATGAAAAATAGAAAACATAGTCTCAAAGAAAATCATTAAGCCCATAACAAAAAAATAAATCCTCTTTTAGTGAATTAGATAATCATATAAATAAAACCCTTTCAAACAATTTTAATTAGAATAACCATATAGACAAATTCCTATATTATCACTAAGAAATGCATTGGATAAATATCTGAAAGTAACCATCATTGATGTTATAATGGTCTTACTCGGTTCTATCTATTCCATACCAGGTTTAAGATGTAATGGTCTTAAATAGAAAAATCTGGTTCACCTAATCTTTATGATGTAATGGGATTACTTAGTGCTATCTGGGTGAACCCATTTATCAAGTGTAATTCTTAGGTACCATATAATGAATGGAAAATTTTTATATTTCCCTTATCCATTGTAATACATTTTAAAAGATCTTTTAAACTTGTAATCACATCAATTTTGGAATAAAAATACAATTTTCTTTTAAGGCCTAATTTTCAATACCATAATACCCTTTTATTTTGAAAATATATATTCAATACCAAGACACAAAAACAATGGGAAATGAGTTTTCATTAAACAAAATATTAAAACATAAATTTGAATCTATAATTAAAATAGTAATCATGGAAGCAGAAAAGTCATTGTTTTGATATAAATTAATAATAGAACAACCCTTTTTATCTTTTATCAAAAAAATTTGTGTAAAACATGTAAAAGTATTCCTTTTATGAAACATATAAAGAAATTGAAAATAGATATTATTTATAAATTATAAATATATATTTGAAAAAAATTATTTTGAAAAAATAGACATGGAAAAGGAAGTGTTAGAAGAAAAAAATAAAAGAAATTTTTTAATGAAAAATACCCTTATAACAATGGAAATATTTAAATCACAAGCCTCACGAAAGGATAACATTAAACAGAACATTAAATGACATGATAATAGACAAATTCATGATATAAATTATCAAATGGGTATTTTATACAACTCGTAAAATGGTATAGGTGTATAACATAAAAATATGTCGTAATAAAAGGATATTGAGAAGAAGTGTGTTACCTTTAATCGTATCCATAATGTATGATTTTATCTTCCTAAATTATAAACTTATTTTATTTATTTATTTTAGTGATAAATTTTCTCAATTTTATTATTAATTTTTGTTCACAAATTATCAATTTATATAAAATTCCATAAAAAATTATGTTTAGGTGATATTTTTCACCATATTCAGTTTACGTGTCAAAAACAAATTTGTAATGTTGAATATGATTATAGAGGAAATTATTTAAAAAAATAAAGAATAATAATCATGAAATAATTATCATATTTATTTATAAATTATTATTTTAAAACCAAAAATGGAATATGGTTATGAAAAAAATGAACAAATTATAAAATCAGGGAGGTGGTAGGTCTTATGTATTCATAAGTAACATTTCCATTTTTCAATGATGAGGAAAATTTAACCCCCTGCACCACGAGTCTTTTGGGATATGAAAAATGTGTGAAGAATCTATTGGGATGAATCAAGCATAACATAATGTGTGGAGACCTCATGTATGATTCTGAGTTTATGGTAGTGAAGAAATGTATGGATTTCAATGTCCTGTTAGGGAGGCGATGGCTACATCAACACACTGAAATTCCGTCCTCTTACCATCAGTGTGTCAAATATTTCACTAATGGGACGAAAGAAACATTTCATGCTGATAAATCCCCATTCAAATCTTGTGAGATTCATTACATAGATGAAGGGTTTTATGAACTGAAAGATAAGTAGTCCCTGGTTGACAATGGTGATTGGATCACGGCACCAAATGGGTTGGAAATGGCTACCACTTATACCCTCAAACAGCTTGGGGAGGACTATGTATTACCCATCAATCAAATCGAATGAATAATTTCAATCTCGAATAAAAACATAGGTGCATACATGATTCCCATTATGTACACCAAGTCCAAAGACACTGAAGAGTGGTCTATCCCCTATGATGTCAGGGATGGACCAGACAATGATTCTTCCAGCCTGTCCATGGGACCCCAAATAGTTTCCACCTTACTCACAAAGGAAGAAGATGATTTCCCTCCCAAAATCAGAGAGTTCATATCAATAACACTCTCTATATTAGAAGAAGAAGTTTATGATGAAGATAATGATGAATAAGAATAATAATAAGACCCCAAACATGACCCACCCACATTCAAAGAAAGTGTTTCCACCATAATCGATGAACTCATTCAGATAAACTGGGGTAGTGAAGATAACTCGCGGCCCACTCTGATTTGTGTGTCTATTCCATTCAAGGAGAAATAGGTATATAAATCCTTCCTAAAAATGAATCGATATGTGTTTGATTTGAAATACATAGAAATTCTAGGCCTAATCATGAGGCTGCAGCTCATCATCTGGGTTTACCGAAGGACCACTGTCGTTGTAATCAGGTAGCTAGAAGGACCCACTCAACATATGATAGAAAAATAGAGGATAATGTTGATATGATAATAAAATATAACTTCATCTTGGATTTCCAATATCCGATCTGGAAGAAAAACATAATCCCTATTAAAAAACATGAACATATTAGAGTCTGCATCGACTTCAAGGACCTCAATTGGAACTACCCGATAGATGATTTTTTTGTCCCAATCACAAAATTATTGATCCATGAAACCACTAGATATGATTCCCTATATTTCATGGATGAATATTTTGGAAACAACTAGATCCGAATGGCTTGAGGAGATGAAGAAGCTACTTCTTTCAGTGCCCCTCAGTGAGTGTTCTGTTATAAGGTGATTCCCTTTTGTATGAAGAATGTTAGCGATACATATCAACACACCATGAATCACATTTTCAATCCCATAATGGAGAAATTTATCGAGTGATATGTCAACAATATGGTAGTTAAATCACGATAGTTCTCAAACCACCAGATTGATCTTGAAACTATCTTCAACAAATTGTGATAGCACAGCTTAGAGATGGATCCCTTAATGTGTGATTTCAGCAATACCTCTAGGAAATTCCCCATCTTCATCATACACCATTGAGACATCGAATTCGACCCTATGAAGACAAATTCTATCCTTAGAATGTTTCCACCTTGTATCCTCACTGAGTTGAGGGGACTTTATTTTCACCTGGCCTAGATTCGGCCTTTCATATCCAATTGTGCTGGTAAATGATTACCTTTGACCATGTTAATGAATAAATGGGTTACGTATGAGTGGGATAATGATTTTTAAGAAGTGTTCGAAAATATCAAAATATATCTCTTATGCCCCCCGGTGTTTATGCTTCTAGTTGAGGGAAGAAAACTCATTTGGTATGTAACCACATCGGAATAGTGATTGGACACTTTCCTCACATAGAAGAATGATTCCTATAGTGATATCAACCTCTATAACCACATCTAAACAATGATCTATGCAGAAACTCGATATTCAAGAATTGAAAAGAACTTTCTGGCCCTAATATTCACTATTCATATATTGAGGCATTACCTGCATCACTATGAGGTCCATCTGGTATCTCGTTACAACCCACTCAAGTATATCCTAAAATTTCATAAGCTAACAAGATGCCTATCATGGTGGGAAGAACTTCTACAGTAGTTTTACATATGGTATCTTCCCTAGAAACCCATCAAAGGCCAGGCATTATAATACTTCCTAGCGAAGCACCCCTTGGATTAAATGACCAAATTGGATGCAGAATGTTCAGATGAAGAAGTGTTCTCTATCCAAGAGTTCCCCTAGGCTTAAGAAATGTACTTCGATGGTGCATCCAGAAGCCCAATAGAGAAAAGGATGGATGATATCAAGCCGAACAATGTAGGGTTTGGAGTTATAATCATATCCCTTGACAATACCATCTTTCTGTACTCATTCCTACTTTTAGTGGGGTGCACAAATATTTAAGTATAATACCAGGCCCTCATTATAGTCATAGAGGTGGCACTTCATGCATGATCCAAACAACTAAACCATACATAGTATAGGTTTAATGAGTTGGTAATCAATTTTTATCACGGACTTCCTTTTGCAGGTTTTCACTCGGGCAATTATTTCTTCTTTTTCAATGGTGGTTTATAGTCCTTCATATCAGAATTATTTATGATGTTTTAGGTTGAACATTTTTTAACAATCTTGAGGGGGTGGGGCCCCAAATTCAGATTCATCAGGTGAGAATGTCCAATTAATCTCATACATGAATGAGAGATTTTTCTTGACACTGAATTTGTGAAGTTTGGATATATATGAGTCTTGAGAGAAATTTTTGGAATTCAGTGGTAGGAGAGGACTCTTCAGAGGACCAATGTTTCTGTGGTTGATGGAAGTTTTTTTGGAGACATATGCATAACCACTGGAGTATGATGTGCATAGTGAAATAAAGGTTTCTGTGGGATACTAGACTTCCATCATTGATGGACTTGGAGAATTGACGATACATTGGGTTTATTTTGAGGTTGTGGGCCACATTTGGTGGCCTGTATGAGGAATTATGTCCAAAAGTATTAGGGATAATCATTGAATGGGAAACCACTCCTACATGAATTTTACTTGTGTTAGGGAGGGATGATGAATCATCAGTTCAACTAGAAATACTTTTCATGTCTGGTAATTTCAAAATGAAATTATATGTAAGCCATATCCAAGGGGTTTCCCATGTCTGGGGAGTGATACAAGACATAAATTTCATACGGGCATACAGAAACTAGATTGGACTCTATCGAGGAAGAATTTTCCTTTTGTTGATGATTGTTTTGTTGGTCACATATGAAATTCATGCAGGTCCTGATGTGAATAGTAAAACAAAAGTGTTTGCTGGATATTGGTCTTCCTTATTTGATGGCCACGAAAGATTATAGAGATTGGGACCTTTCTGAACATGGCATGTGGAATTTTCAAAAGGGTGCGCCTAAGCATGAAATGGGAATTTCTTGGGCTGAAGAATACTGGGAAACCTAGATATAAGTGGGGGAATTTGTTTTTTTATATGAGGATCATCTTCACACATATAGATGGGGAATCATTATTTTAAAAAAGAATCAAGAGGTCCAAGAGGTGAATCAAGCTAGAATGTTCTAATGTATGCAGGATGTGGGTAAGAAAGAGAATGTACACCATGACATAGAGGGCTCTTGAATCAGAAGGTATGTCACAAGTCTTACAATCCATCAGGCATACTGGGGTATGAGAGGACTCTACAGAGAGATAATTTTCCATTGGTTGATGGAACTTTTGTTGGAGACATATGTAGAGCCCCTTGGGGCGTGATATGCATAGTCAAGCCAAGGTGTCCTCACGACACTATCCTTCCATCTCTAATGGCCATTAACGATTAAAGAGATTCATGATTACTCAAAGCACAATGATTTATGAAAGGAAAAAGTGTATCCAGATACATTAGAAATATTTGGCTGTGATTAGCTCATGGGATTTGTAATCCCCTATGAAGATCTGGATCATACACAAGGTGAGGCAATTGTACCATATTTGGATTACAATATAGTTTAACTCCATATTTCCAAGATTCCCCTAGCCTTGCATTTTAGCATCATGCAGTAAGGATGTTTTTCTATGGAGTATAGTTTCATGAAGTGTGGACATAATTTTGCGATGTTTAGATTCATGCATCAAGGGTAACATTTTTCTCATTTTAGAATCATTTAGTGAGGACATCATGTTGTGTAGTTTAGAGTCATGTGGCAAGGAAATCATGGTTTGTAGTTTAGAGTCATGCAGTGAGGACATCATATTGTGCAGTTTAGTGTCATATAGTGAGAACATCATATTGTTATGATGCTAAATTTCGTAGATTTTATCATGTTTGGGATATTCTGGAATTCCTCAAACATGAGTGATAATAGAAGCTGTAAATCATAGGCCTAGGGGGGGCCTTGGGTTAGGAGGAATGTCATTGGGCTTGGAATCCATTGGGCGTACTAAGGTAGGATATGACTCTCCTAAGGGCAAATTATTCATTGGTTGATATCCATTTTGTAGGAGACATATATAGATCCACAGTGGCATGATGTGGATAGTCAAACAAATGTATTTATCGGACACTATCCTTCCATATGTAATGTTTATAAAAGATTATGAGGTCCCATTATTTTCCTGGAGTATGGAGTTTGAAAGATGGGAAAGATTTGTCTGGGAAGGTGAAAAATATCTGAACCTTAATCTTCCATGAACTAATGTAGATTAAACATAGATCTGACTCATATGTAGGGGAATCATGATCTTTTGACTCATTATGAGTGTCAGAATTCAAAAATATAATTTCCATCATCCCTTTAAAATTGTTGTGCAAGAAATTAGGGGAATGTGCGGGAACTCGTAACATTTAGAATCGAGCCGCACAAGGCTCTTGAGGAACCATGTGGTTTAACATCATGCAGATAGGACCATTCATGGATTCATGTGTACAAGTTAGCCCATTTCATAGAGGAATAGGATTTAATTTGCAGATGAACCAAGATAAAAGTTTCTGGAAGTACTATATATCCTGCTAATGAATAGGAATCAAGCCATACATAGTTCATAATGTTACATAAAAATGTATGGTCCACGTGTTGAAATGAGAGAGAGAGAATTTTTTTCAATTGGTGGTTGGGTTCAGATGTTAAATCTGAGTGTCATTACGTATCTTGAAAGGTAATAAATCAATCCATACTTAGTTCTGAATGTTCCCTATACCGATCTAACCTAGACTTAAGAGTAGATCTTGGTTTCATCCTCTATGGGTGTCGAGTCTATCTTAGGATTGGTGTTAAAGAGATTGTTCGATGAAACCCCATCAATTGTTGATCTATGATATTTATGTCCAGCAGATCAGGTAAATATTAAATCCTGATTTGATTATTTCAATTTACCACTTTCGAATCATAGTTGAAAATTGACACCTTATTGAACGGATTTTTATATGATTTATTTTGACTAATTTAAATTACATGAAAATGAAAAGTAGAAGTATTTCAAGGAAAATTAGTTCAATTAAGTTGAACAAAAAATGGAGGAACATCCATAGTTCAGAGTATCCCCATAGTGTTAGAAGAAAATGAGTATATCATGATTTGTGAATGTTACAGAAGGACTAAACTCCTCCTTTCCAAAAAATGGAAAGTGACTTAAGCGGGCCATCAAGAGTTTTCTCTAATGATGCTCTCTCATTTTCTTCATCCTTCCCCATCGGGCGCACATGTTCCCTAACATCTTTTAGTTCCCACCCTTTCTTCTGTATAACATCGTAATTGGCACCTATAGAGGCCTATTGAGTCTTTAAAATAACTATTCAAGCCTTTTATTCTCATTTTTCTTCCTCTTGGGTTATCACCAAATCATGAGCCTCTGCCTCTTTAGCTGTTATGTGATTGGGTTCCTCCGAATCATCTTTGAAGTACATTACCTGATGATAGGAAGAATTGAATTTGGCATGATTATACTCACAAGAAGTGAGGTCTTCAAGGGATATGACAATCCAGTAGATAATAAAAATATGTAGATGCCAGTAATCAAATCCATCAGAACCCATCTCAGTAAATGACTATCAGATGTTGTTAGGCTCATTAGTAAACCTAGCCAGAGGTGTTTCTACTCTGAGGGAACATAATTGAAACCATGCCTATTTTTTCACACTCTCGGATGCCTCCCTGCGACACTAGGGCCTTGCCCCCCACCAAAATAGGTATATTGGAAGGAAGCATCATTAATGTAGTGGGAAGGTACCTAATATAGGTGACCCAATATGGGGGGATCTCTTAACCCTCAAATGGTTCAACCATTGGAGCCATACCAGAGGACTAGCCTGCAACTTACAGGGTCTCCATTTATACTATATTGGGGCTATCCTCATTAGGGGTATGGGAAGTATCCACAATATAGGAGAAATCTAAATCAATTCCCACCGAGATAGATCACACTGATGAAACCCTTTCTTGGAACATCTGATTGTGGACTGAGCATCTTCTCACCACAAAGGTAGGAACAAATGGTGTAACAATCATGAACACAAAAATGGAAAGAACCAATGTTTTAACCATCATGGACACCACAAGGATAGGAATATAAGGCATAGATATCACTCTCACCATAGGAGAAAGAAAATATTCCGTGAATTCCATGGTCAAGATAGGGAAAATGATGGTTAGAGACTTCTGGAACCATCGAATTGGTCTTCTCAGCACCCCATTAGGGTAACATCCCACCCTCAGTTGGGCATATTCGAGTTATAGAAAAGTGGGTCCCATCATGTTGGGGGTGATAATTTCCATGGTGATCGTTCCCACATCATCATAAGCCATAACATGAGAGTAATTATAGAATGGGATTCTCCTCATAAATGAATGTCAGGAAGAACTATAGTCTGTCGAAGGAACCCAATTTACCTTATGAATATTTAATGGAGGTATGTATAACAAATTGCCACTCGATCTATGTGATTAGTGAGAATCCATTATTGGAACATGATAATGTATGATCTGTCCTTTGAAGAACTACCCCTATCACCCCTTAATGAATCATGAGGGAAGGGTGTGGTGAAAATGAAAAGCAGGAAGCATCACTCAGTAGACATACTGCATAACTATTTAATGATGTCATACGATGAAAAAAACAAAGTTGAAAAGGGAAGGTTGAATGTCCGAGTGAGGAACCCTTATAGTGTTTCAATATTCATAGCAAGGGAAGTGTTCTACTATCCAACCATATAAGAATTGAAATGGTCCTCCAAGATAATGCAGAGGTTTACCTACTTCTCTCATCCCCAACATCTCATAAATTTGGGAAAGAATAGGAGGGGAAATATTAATTGGTTGAAACTCAGCAAGCACATCCACCATCATCAGAGTGCAAGCCCTGACCACTATATATACGTTAGGTGATGGTAAGATCCAACCACTAAAAAATGGAAAATAAATCTTCTAAGAAAAGCATAGGTGGCACATCCGTTTAAAGATCATATCCCCATGTAGTATATCCTCCCGCTTCGTGGGTGGAACAATATGACCCTATAATTTGTTGAGACTGATGGGATTAATGATTTAGACTACAGATAGATCTCATCATAGGCACATTAACCAAACAAATGTACCTATCTAATCCTCAAATGGGAAAATATAGTGAGTTTGGAAGGGGTGATCATGTCACCCCTTTTCCATAACTAGTAGGATCCTTTTCAATGGGGACACATGGTTGGTATCATCCCAAGTAGTAGCTACATGAAGAAACTAATCATACATATCTCTAAGGATGGTGAGAACTCAAATCTGGTGGATGTCCCATATGCTAATTACCACCTCCCCATGCGACAAATGGAAGGTGTTGGTGCTTGAAAACTATTAGCTCTGTAGATCAGGAAGGATTTCTCCTAGAGATAATGAACAAAACTAGGAATCCCAAGATGCATGATAGATGTTCACTACCTCCAACTGATCAGAGGACTCTAAATAGGATTGATGTACCCATAATTCCCATGCCCATTCCTCATAAAATCATCTTCTGGCTTGAAGGTCCCATTTGGGGCTCCACCCACGGTTAGGGTTTTCATTAGAATGTTGATAATAGATAGGTACTCTTGGGTGACTAGTCTCAAGGCAGTGTTGTGACACATTTAATTTTCATGATTCCACATCAAGCCTTATAATATGAACACAAAATTTTGAATTGTAGTAGATATGACCACTCATGATGAATATATATTGTCCTAATAACGACCTTTCGGTTCTTCTAGGCAAATTAAAGGATTATTAGGTTCAACCAATGGAAAAGGTACGTAATTAGGAAGACCAAATCAATAAAGTGGGAACTACATTGGCAATGATTAAGCTATGAGCTATGTCATAAGGAGATCTTTTAAGAAGCTTTTGTGAGGAACGATGTTGGATCAAAGATGATCCCCACTGTCCTCATCCATGGTTTCCTTCGCCTTGTTCAATTTCATCGAAATCTAGGGAAGAGCTATTGGAACCTGCATAGAAATATCCAAAAGACCTCAAAAAGTAAGTCCAATGAGAATAATTGTTTGATAAAGGCCATAAAACATGGATTATGGGCTTAAAATATGTTCATTATGGGGTTCCACATACACGGAAATAATTTCTTTCATACTATATGGTAAGCAGAAGCAACACCCGCATACTGTTGTGGTGCGTGGAAGCTATACCGCGTATAGCCATGATAATAGAGTGTCTCGCCAAGCACTAGCCTATGGAGCGTTGTCTTGAAAATAGAAGGGTTCACGGAAAGAAGAAACAACAAAAAAATTCCACTCCATGTTGATATTAAAAGATTCTATTTAAAATTTTATGTTTACATTAGTAAGGATTAAATTTCAGTTCTTCAGTTTATGTTTACTGTGCAGAACACATAAACTGCGTAGCATTATCCTACATATTGGTCCTGATGTTAGCCATGAAATTCCATAACATTGTTTGTGGAAACGAAAATCTGGTTAGCGGGAAGAATCAATTGCGAAGATTTCAGTTCATGGAATGTACAAAGAGGTTCATGAATATAGATTTCACAGAAGAGACGGTACACGGATACAGAGAAAGCTAAGGGAGAGTCAAGAGCACATTACAACATGAGAAATGGTAAAAGACGAATGACATGGGCCCTTATATATAGGTGTTGTCTGCCCCTACTGGACCGCTCTATTCTACCACAAACCACTTCAGTTCAAGATAGCTTATACAATAAAATAGTCTCCTCTTCATGCTGAACAGACCCCATTTAGATGGGGGGAATTTGTAGGTTCTAAAAAAATCACAAAGGGAAGAAAATACTCCCAAAATCCTTTTTTAGAAGGAATAAAGCATTCTTACAGGTCTAGTAAAGAATATGGATGAAAATTGAATTGATGAAATATAAGAAAACTTGATGAAATAAATAATTCTCAAGAGTTTTATGTGACCCATGTATCATCACAGGGATTTATTTGTAGAACACATGAACCGCGAACCACCAGTATGCAGATGGAACTGCAACGCACTAGACCGAGGACCGATGGACAAAAATCCCAAGAACCCACAAACCACATCAGTATCAGAATCAAATGTGCCAAGTGCATCATCATAAAATCTTGTGAACTCAGTAGTTCATGGATGATGCAAATCATTAGGGTTCTGCAAACCATGACTCGCGAACCGCAACCTCCGCAAACCCCGATTGATCAATTATTCCATGAGTTGATATATATCTTTATGGGATTCTGAATATGTTGTTGCATTCCCTTAAATATGATTGTCCTGGTGCTCTATAAAAGGACCATAATATTATGAAGAAAGGGATGGATGAAGAATAAATAGACCAAGATAGCACGGTGGAGACCCTATAGGTTGGGAGAAAGATTTTAGAGAGGATTCCAGCTTCAGTTTCAAATCATTGAAGAAATTCAAATTGAAAACAACATTTCCACAGGTATAACTGGTGGTGAACCATAAAAATAATGAATTTATTAATAATGGGTAGACCAAGAATCTAATTTATATCATCGTGAACCAAATATTTCTCACAGATGAAGTCCCTACGAATGACATGTTACATGACCCTCTTTCAATATGGTGTTCCACATAGTATATCACCATGAATATTGAACCCCTCACAACATAATACATCGGTAAGCTGATGTAACCTGAAGTAGTGCGGCAGACTGCATCTAGGTCCACGTACCACTATGGTGCTTGGTGCCCCATGCCCAAGCCCACGTACTGCTTCAATACGTGGATGAACCCTCCACCCTCATACCACTAGGGTATGTAGACCTTCCCCCACCCCTAATGAGAAACCATACATGGAATAGGTTTTCTTCGAGTGTCTTCCCCTCCATCTCCAACCTCCCCTCCATCTCCAACCTCCCCTCTATTACCGTCCACTCCTCCATATCCCCTCCATGAACTATTCCCCCTACATCAGGCCATAGCCTCTACCAAAGCCACCGAACCGATATGATCAGATCATCGGGTACATTTGGGTGCCCCTTTGAGTCATCATACACATAGTAAGTGGGGTCATGAAGGCTCTCCCCACAATAGTTCGGACTCTTGGGATGTTTTTATGTCAACATTCCCATGGTAACCTAGAGTCCAACCTTGGACCACTGCGGTGAACCTACCTGTTATAGGGATTAAGGGTGATCAATTTATTTTCCACTGAATGAGGGATGATTATTAGTTATAGGGATAATGTTCTCTCATACTTTTGACAAGTGGTGACATCCCTCCCCTTTCCCAGAGTTCATTCTGGGGCACTCCCAATAGTGTAAGTCCCTCATCTTCTGAGAGATGAGCCACATGGCCTCCAATGTCATCCCACATTGATGGGTCCATTGCTCCACGTGCTTGCCTACCACTGCCTTGGATTCTTCTTCCATAGGCCTTCACTCTCCCACCAGTGAGATAGGAGGTGTTTAGTTGGTTGGATATCAGGAATCCTTTTATTTCTCACACCGAGTATGACTCACGTGGGATTGGAGATTTGTGATTATCACAACATCTAAAAAACCAACACATTTGGAAGTATGATGACTCTGATTATAAGTCAATCGAGGATATTTAGGATTCCTTCTTGATGTACCGATCTCAAAAGGGGTTTTATTTCAAAAGGGTTAACTGAATCATTTCCTCTCAAATGGATAGCTTCCATAAATAATCCCCAACACATATCGAACAACGTAGTCTCTGATTCCTCTCCTAAGGATATGTTGGAAGCCCATATTATAGGGTCGACCCCAACATTAAATCATCTTCCATCCCCCTAGATGACGATAAACTTCAGAGCACCTTATTGCAGGGCATAAGTCAGCATTGCCTTCGTAGCATCAAATATATGTATGCCTATGACAATCCCGAATATCTAGGGTAGCCCATGGATACACTAATTGGGAATGAACCAAGGATTAAAGAACATATTAACCTCACAAAAATATATTATAGAGTCTAATAAGATGCAATAATTCCCCCCAAAGGGTGCGATGATCCAGACCTCCCAACCTCTCGATCAATTAAGTCCTTAAGTGTCATTGGCCAAATTGTAATCCAATGAAAAACTACCTTTGGAATGTAGGTCCATGATTCATGGATACTAGGGTCATCGGTTGTTTCGGTATCCTTGAAAAAAACCCACTAGAGACCATATGAGGAATTTATATCGTATGTGGACCGATTGTACAAATACATAACCCCATGTAATCACCCTCTGTAAAAATTTGAATGTAGAACCCTTTTCGAAATGCAGAAGGGATAAACTGCACAGTCCCCGTGGGGTGAATGCAATCCTCCCTTAAAGGATAACAACATGGATCTAGTTAAAAATATTATTTTTCCTCAAACCTGTGAACACACTCCCTCAGTGGCTGAAACAAACTCATAATTAGGTTTTTACAAAGGAGAACTCATGTGGAAATCAAAAACATGGGCATATAAGCGGAATAAAACTACCAATTTTTAATTGAGATTGAGAGAAATCACAGTTAAAAGAATTCTAATGATCACAAATCCCTAAAAAAGGCTTGATAAAGGCCATTGATATCATAAATAATGATTATAACAAGACCGATGTTTATT
Organism: Viscum album; assembly: GCA_963277665.1. Taxonomy (NCBI): domain Eukaryota; kingdom Viridiplantae; phylum Streptophyta; class Magnoliopsida; order Santalales; family Viscaceae; genus Viscum; species Viscum album. Next base: position 1,660,858,739 of record OY728143.1, on the reverse strand, counting down.
CCAATACCCCTTTTCCTAATGTTTAATAATTTTCATGTGAAGATATACTTACTTTCATTCATGAAAACCTCATCCTTGGCATTCTATGATCACTTTTCAATTCATCTCTTATTCTACGAAATGTAGGTGAATTTTTCATTCCTGAAGCATTATCAGATCTTGAGATCGATAAATAGAATCCTAGATCATTCATTCTATCTTAATGATAACAAAATGATTATAAAAAGTTATCTAATATTAATTAATCCTCATATGGATAGATAACACTTTAATCTCTAAAACCTCATATTATGTTTATCGTAAACCAATACATAAATGTTTAACCTTATAACTCTTCATAATGGTATAAGTCTAAAACATTAGAAATAATGTCACTAAATTCATCAAAAAAATACTATCATTGATATCACTTTTATCATAATATAGCTCATATTTTTCACATACCCAATATGTGAATACCTTATTCATTTACTATATTAAAACATAGTAATTATCATAAATACTTATTGAAAAAATTCATTTTATATTAATCCAAATATTATTGGATATATTCCTCAAGTTCAAAAATGTCTTAAACTGCACCCAGGATAGCATAATTGTTTTTCAACAAGTCAATTATCAGTTACAATATGAAAATTACTATCCAATTTTCCTATTCATGTCCAAGATATATTTAAAAAAACATCATTATCTATACATTAAGAACATATTAAGGGAAATCTTCCCCTTAATAACATGTTTCCCATGAATTTCACCATATCACATCAATCAAATTTCCTGGTTATAGGTATCATTCAATATATATTCTTAAATAATTATGGAAAAACAACACATGACCGATAATTAGATGTTACCTTATTCCATAATACCATATGTGAAATTACATCACATTATTCTTGAATTCCATTACATAAACATGTCTGCCATCTATCTTTATTCTTAAACCATTACTCAGGATTCATTATCTTATTTATAAGTACCCTTTTCCTAGAATATGATACATTAATTGTGTATTAATGTTACATAAACTCAATATAATAATTCTTCTTATGTTTAATGTAAACAATAATATTAGAACATCCCATACCTTTCACATTTCATTTGCTGTCTATTTACCCTCCGTAGTATAACCAATACTTGTACAAACTTCCGTATTTTCTTCATGAGACTTAAACTAAGGGTATCACTTTTCATAATGCCCATACATTCCACATATAAAACATTTAATGTCATACCATATTCCTTCATATTACCTCAATTGAATAAAACCAGAATGAATAGTGTGTGAAACACTTGTCATGGTATAAAAACAAAAAATCCTAAAATAATTACTTATAGGATTCATAAATCATGAAACCAAATTTAATATATATCACACCTTAGGCATATACCAAGAGAAATTCCTAGACATATCCTTAGAAATATGAATAGTTATCCTGATAAAGTACTATCATTATAGATTTTAAAGGTTGACTAAACCTTTTTTCTATTACTATCTATAACGATCCAATCTTAATGTACATTGACATTAAATAATTATAGTAGAACTTTCTATACATTTCATTAACACATGCAGAAAAGACATATTAGTTTAGTTCATTTGGAATCAAAACTACTTAAAAAATATTCTATAACATATATAATTCGTCTCCTTCCTATTTCCTCATAACTAGAAACATTTTTGAAATATCAGAGTCAATAGATTTCTTCATATATTGGGGAAAAGAAACATAAGAAATAGTGAGCTCAAATGATCAGTAATTTTAAACAAGGGAGATATCAGTTATAACATAATTATAAAGACATGTGTGTATAAAACAATATTTGAAAATCATATACTATATATCAAAGATTCTAATACCATGTCATTGAATAAATCGTATATTTTCATAAAGAATCAAAGAACATATTATATTATAGAATAACATAAGACATGGAATTTTGGCATACACATATGCATTTAAAATTATTTCCACAGTAGTCATGGAATCACTACCAAGGATATATTAGTAGTATGAGTTCATTACTCATCTCTCTTATGTTATTTCTAAATAAATTGATAGTAAAATCATTAATTGATCAATCAAAATTCAATGATCATTATTTCAATCTCTCATGATCATCACAATATTGAAAAACCAATAATTCTCCATGCTAGTGCCTAAATTTCATAGGTCAATTATTGATCAAGCGTATGGAACATGTGTGGGTGATCCTGAGTGTTCTAGGTTTTGTTTCTTAGAGTTAAAATTACCACTGATGACATGAACCTTTTTTATCGAAATCGGAAGAGATGTGATTTCAATTGATTTTTTCCCTTTTAATTATTTATGAATATTAATTGTTCACATGATACATGGATGAATTGAAGTTGAGGAACATCGAATAAGATGTTTTGACATAATAATGTACAAAGATATTTAAAACTACCATTTTTATGCTTCTTAAATGACCTGGATTACTATAATATACTTGAAAGATAACATGCATTTAATTAATTCAAATTAAAAATTAAACTAGCATCTATTAAATAACATAGAATTTAAGTGGTACTTATTCTATAAATGAAGCATCTATAAGAAATTATTTTTTTGATTTATTCATCATTAAAGATTGAATTAATAAATTTTAGGCATAAAACCAAGAAAATATATATATTTATATATATTTAAGTGGTGTGATGCTTTTTTTCTTATGACCCATGACATCAGGTATGAAAAAATGGTCATAACCCAACCTATGAGTGATATATATGATGCAGTTTCAATATTAAGAATTTTTGAGTCAATTTGGACTTAATTAAAAAATGAAAATTTAATATATATATATATATATATATATATAACATATTATATATTAAGACGTTATAAGGGGAGAATATTCAAATAATATATATAGTTTTTAATGATTGTGGTGGGAGAACTCTTCAACTCTTAAATGAAAAAAATTTAGCACACACTTGAGGGTTTGGCTGAGCTACCACATATGTGGATTTTTTATCCCCCCTTATAAGGGAAACAATGTGGTGCTACCTACTAAAAAGAAATGTGTTTTTAATATGGGGTGGCTCAAACACCCTTGACTATTGTGATGGAGACCCCTTTTTGGGATTTCGTTGTTCCTATGGAACTTTTTTTAAAAAAAAATATTGATTTTTTTATTTAGGGCACACCATGAGGGTTGAATTCGCTTGTCCTAGGTGCATGCCACATTGGTGTGCATGCAACATCGACCTGACACCCATAACAGGATGGTTTTATCATGTAATGGTTATATCATGTTCTGAATGACCCATTCAAAACATATGAGTATCACCCATTGTTCTGAATTCCATCTGGGTGGTTAAAAAATTTATCGGGCTCCGAAATAAATATATAAATATAATAGAAATATTTGAAAAATATTTGGATTTTTCTTAAACCATTATTTCCTCAAAGAAAATACATTATTAATTAAAATTAATTTAATTTAATTTTTATTCATAAAAAATACCCTCTGGATAAATTCATTAAAACTTTAGTTATTTACATGATTTTAATGCATATTGACTAGTCATGAGCCATACACCAAACAATTCGTGTCTGATATTTTATTATTTATTTATTTATAAATTGCAATGCATGGTTGGTAATAATTATTTATTAAATGATGATATTAACATCATCTTTTACATAATTATATATATAAGGTTCTGCAATACCATATTAAATTTATTTACTTATATTCTATATTCCATGATCCCCTCGACTGCATACGATTATTGTTGAAAAATGATGAGGAAGCAAATTATCATAGATCAATTAGAGACCTAGTGAGATTCCAGATAAAACATTGATGCATTGGATGTGTGAGAACTAAAAATTGAGTCTCGGGTGTTACAACTAATATAGTTACCCCTAGGGTATAGGTTGATCCATTATTCAATTAATAGATCAGAAAGTTTTATCATCTCGTTATCAAATCACTTAAATTTATTTATGCATATTTTATTATTTTATGAATTAATATTTTTTATGTTAGATCACATAAAATAATAAATTAGTAAGTGTTAAAAAAATATTCCAATGTGATGAATGGTTTTCTATTTATATCATTGTAAATCTATGACTGTAGTAATTTAAAATATGAAATAGTAAACAAAAAATGAATAAATTCTCTAAGAATAATAAAAAAACAGACAAATATTAATTAATAATATCTTCTATTTCTTAATATTAAACAAAACTAATTGTACGAGGTTCCCAACATCCCTAGCTATGGGTAACTTCTACTATTGCAGAGTTATTATTATATTTGTGGGTTGAATTAACTAATGATTCTAATAATGAAATATTAAAATCTAGAATAATACAGTTTTAGTTGTAATGTATTGAGAATGTCAAGGATATCCTTTATATGATATGAGACTGTACTCAAAAAATCAATGATCTTTGAGAAAATACGTGTAACCAACTAAAATAAAACCTTGATACTCTTCATGAAGTGGTATATCCATATAGTAGACTACGATGAGTTGTTTTAAGGATCGTTTTCTCTAGAATACTCAAGAGACTGAGTATTCAAAATCTAGTTGCTGAGGGATACTAGAATTCGATAAAATAGTGAGATACATTTAAGATATAAAAATCCATAATATAAAATAAGTGATAACAAAGATAATTGTGTTAATATCATTATGTTTTATTTTTGTAGAATATAGAGTTTTATAACATAGACACACTATAATATATATTATATATAGAACATTTACTAACATTCATGAATTCCTAATCACAGTACATGTGTTTCTGCAAATTAGAATGTTTTGAAATAAATTATATATACTGGATTCTCAACTACGAGTTAATCCACCAAAAGAAGTGAGGGGGAAGATGAAACTTACAAGAGACATGTGGATGATGCATTTGATGCTTACATCATAATGTTATTACTAAGGTTTAATGATTCATTAAAACAATGTCAGGGTATGGATGGTTTTTGTGTTATCTCATTTCTGAGATGTATGATAGGATGAAGTGATAAAATAAATGAATGGGATGATGATTCCAATAATCACATGTAAATTCAATGATGTATCATGATATTTCAATACATCCCTTTATAATATCCTTATCAAACAATTACTACAATTTTTTGAGCATTATAAAATGACCAATATGGATAAAATTATTAATTAAAATTATGTTAATGTTTTATAATCAGATAATAATTAAATAAAATATTCATATTTAGTTTTTATGGTAAAAATGTTGAAAGATAAAGTGAAAAGGCAAATAATAAGTGTAATTTTGATGGAACCTTCCCAAAATCCATCAAATAAAATTTGAAAGGAATCATATGGAAGGATACTTTCTTTGTCTGTCGTGAGAAAAGTCAATCAAAGATAAAATGAAATGATTTGATGTAGGATAAATCATAGGCTTTGACATAGATAATATTAATCATTTTATATAATGTTTATATTATACTTTTTTGAATTTCATAATAAATTTGTTTCACACATTTGTATCTGAATAACCTTACCATGTATGTATAGAAAATTTATGGACATAATTTGAATTATTGAATTGGATGAGAAAGGGTGATACCTATGTCAACATTGATAAGTACACAACTTATAATTTCAAATTTTAATTATTTAGATGAAATTTATTTACTACTAACTAAATATTTATCTCACATGTCTATTTGGAACAAGAAGAAATTATTACATTTTGGAATGAATATTTTTATGGTAACCAAATGTTGAACTAGTAGTTTAAAAATTCTTCAATCATTATAAATATATGATTAAAATAAAAGGATAAACTTAAATACATAGTTTTAAAAATGTTGATTCTATTCTAGTAAAACTGAAATTATTTTTCAACTATATACCCATTACGGTCATTAGAATTTTTGGAGATAAAACCCATAGGTATTATCAAAACATTGACCAATCTATTTTTGGAAAAAAAAACCATTAATTTGAAGTTACGACAAAATAATTTTTTAATTAGTTAATTCAGAGAGAATGAACTGTCCCAATGATACATTATAGGTAAATTCATATAATTAATGTGTTTCCATTAAGAGTTATAAGGAATTAAAAAGTTAATAAATGAATACTACTTGATAGAATACGTGAGTTTCTTAATACTGGAGAACTGAATATTAACTCAACCTTTCATTCATAAATCATTATAAATGTAGAGTCATATTTCCATTTACACATAAACCTTATAGTGTTAGTAAAAATAAGATAGAGTCTTACAAGAATACATTGATCATCAAAAATTTATAATGGAGTATTTTATAAACATATATTTTCATATACACATAAGATTCATGAATTTAGTAAAATTAGTAGCAATGAAGAGACTCATATTATTTGAGAAACATTTCATTGTCAATTCAAGACATGATTTAAAAAGAGAGGAATTATCCTATTAAAATATTATAATTATAATGAAAATGGACACCATATGATTTTTAGTGTGAAATAATTACATTATTCTGTATTAATTTAAGTGGACATCATTTGGGCGTATATTTAAATTGTTTTTTAGGTCAATATAAAATTACAATAAAAAAACATGCATATCCATTATTATCCTGAATTTAATATAAAATATAATATGAATATTTTAGGTATAATAATTATAGTTAAGTGATAGACATTATTTTTATAAAATAGTGCACTTATCTTTTTGTGATTGTGGGAGATAGATTAAATTGGGTAACCTAAATGATGAATATAAACACATAGTTGGAATAGGAAAACATTCCACCAGATTTTGAGAAAAAAGTAATGTTCTAGAGACACATACAGGATAGTAAAAACGAAACCAATAGAGATTGTTGTATATTCACCATCATAAGTGGTATATTATTCAATAAAAATAATGGATCTTGTAAGGGAAAGAGTGTTTTTTGAATTTTGGTATTTGAGTTGAGATTTTGTTTCTTCCATGCTCTCATGAGTGGTATAATGGTCATTTTACCATAGAATATAATGTTAGATAATTTTTCTAACCACTACATTTGTCCTAAGACAAGGTGATTGCCCAAGTATATGTGTTTGGAGGATTTTCGAGCCTTTCATGTTTTAGAAGAATATTTAATATAAAATTAAGTAAATATAAAACTATTCATGTTGGTTCATGTCAAGATATGTTGTGAATGAATTGTCATCTTGATATTTATACTGTGTTGTTTATTCCAGAACAGGGTGTTTTTCCTATGAATGGTATAAATCTGATTTAGGTTTCGAGACTCAAGATGGGTGATAAATGAAAATTTAAAAAATTAATTATGTAATTTATCAAAATAATCTCCCTAATTAGAAAACCAAACATAGAAGGAAAGGGGGAGGATATTCGACCTTATATGTCATGAACCATCTCTCGGGGCCCATGCCGTGACTACCGCAAGCCCGCCTTCCATATGCCAGGGGCTGGCGACTAGTGCAAAAAGGTGTATTACCTAAAAACGGGAAGGCATTGCCTTAATAACCTGAAAACTCACACAAATAAGCATAATGTAGGATACAAGCAAAAATTAAATATATATATATATATAGTAAACAGGGTGTGTACAGATCATAAAAATGGGCCAGAATACAAGCTCAAATTTAATGTACATGTAAACTGAAAAGTACAAGAAATACTGAAAACAACACCTATGAACACCCTCCAAGGATCCTACCTAAAGGATTGGTATAGCTATCGAATGGTCATCTCAGTGGTATGCCTCGTCTAATGTACACTTCGGAGACACTTCCAGTCCTGGTACCCTCATCCTTAGTCAATGTTGTCTGTTGTCTGCACCAAACACAATAGGGTGCGGGCATAGCCGGTTCAGGGGTGAGTATAACGATACTCAGTAGGGACCCCAAGAACATATAAGGTCTCACAAAATCCACAAAGTATAAACCAAAAACATGAGAACATATGTCAACCCTACTTAGGTATATGCCCATACATAGACCTAAGTTTTTGAGTAAACCAATATCAATCATGAGGAAACATGATCCCAAGCTCAAAATCCAAAAGCCCAATTATTCCATAAAGGAAAGAATACTAAAAAGACACGACTCAGCTCACACTCGGTATAAAACACTGAGAAACATAATTATGAAGATGACCCACTCAGGATTGCTATGGAAGCCGAAATCCAACCACAATATTCTCTACGGATAGTAACGAGTGACATTCCAAAAACCTCAGCTTCAAGGGAAATCCTCCTCTATCGAGTACAGTGGTCCTTCCTCATCACAAAAATGAACTTCCCACTATCCTTGTACTACTGAGGTACTCCTCAAGTCATGTACCATGGGTCGTCCGCATCACACAGAGGTGCTCCCCATCATGGCCTGCTGAGGTACTCCTCCTGTCGAGTACCGTGGGTCTGCCGCGTCACACAAAGGCGCTCCCCACCGTGGAACTATTGGGTCAGAAAAAGGCACTCCCCACTGGTCCAGTCAAGTCACTCCAAGTTGAAATGGTTAGAAGTCTTCATGTTTGAGCCAATCGCAGGGTTTCGTACATATCGCTCTTGGCGCGTCAATCAAACGCCTATTTTGTAAGTTATTACTGATTCCACTCCGAGAGCCCGGTTGAATTCAGGTTCTGATCCAACTCGGACGAACTATAACCTTATCCAAAACACAAGTGGAGTATATCAAAATTACCATATTGATCTGAGGATTCTGGGGCCGCAGATGGTTCATCAAAAGGATGCCCGGTTCTCATGTTATGGAAAAAAAGGTAATAATGGACACAGATGGGCCCGGGCCCGGTCTGACCAGGCCCGACCCGACCCGGTCTGGGTCTCACCCAGATGACCTGGGCCTCAGTGGGTTTACCCCCAGGGTCATGGTTCAGCCCGACCCACATAGGGGTCTACTCGGCCCGACACACGAAGGGTGTGACCCGTTAGCACAGCCCGCTAGGCGGCTCACAGTGCAGCACGCGCCGCGGCTTTGTGGGGCCTCCGGCCATTTGCCTCGTGGTGGGGCACCGCAGGGCGGCTTGGCTGGAACACGAGATCGCTTAGAAGTCCCACATGGTGCACCTCGGCTGGCCAGAATGACAGGCCAATATTTCTTCTAGGGGTGTGATGGTGCCGATGTCCACCTACCGTCGACCGCCACCTACCACCGCCGCAGCCAAGCGGTCGTGGCCTCCTGCTCCACTAGCGACGCAAATGCACTCCGCCACTCCTCCATGTGGTCAGCCAGTTTTTGACCACTATCTAGCCCCGCCCCGGCTGATGGGTCGTGGCCTCCTCATCAACCGGTGACTCAGACACGCGCCGTTGTTCCTTCCTCACAGTCGGTCGGGTGCCGGCAGTCGCCTTCTTCCATGAGCCACAACGGCTTCGTTGCAAGATCAAAAAATTATACGATCACATATTCATGATCCTTGTGTTGAGGGATTCGCGTCCGTATATCATGCTCAGGGAAACTCCATGTTTCCCACATCATTAAATATTAGGCGTTGAAGAATTCATGAAGAACGTGTGAAGAATAAAAATAAAGAGTAGAATAGTTTATGTGAGGGACGATGGGAATGTTCATTTTTCCATCTTCATCGTGAATTTTGGATATGGAAAATAAATAAAATAAATTCAAACATAAATAAAACCCCTACATCAATTTTTCGTAGGAGGCGGCGTGAGGAATAAAGACAGAGTCGATGAAGAACTTCGGCGTTATTTGCTTCGGCAAGTTGATTCTGATATGGGCTTGGGATCAGTTCCTCATTCTTCATTGGGGGATGGTTCTTCATTGGAGAGAGTTCTTTTCGGTTATCCATGGTTCTTCAAACTCGCCTTTTCCAATGATTTCCAACAAAGAAATGAAGAGCCAACATATATTTAAATAGGATTATCAAATTAATTAAGGTTGGAACAATTAATTTGGATATGTTGGCACATTAAATTTGGTACAAATAAATGGCACATTAAATTGAATTATGTGGTCACAATTGAATGGAAGGTTTCCAAGGAATTTTCCTGTATTATAGAAGGGTTCGGGTGGTCCCCACCACTAAAATTCAAGAAGGAGGTTTCAAACTCGGGTGGTCCCCACCTCCATAACTCAAATAGATTTTTCAACAATAAAAATAATATAAAGTTGTTTTATTTTATTTTTATTCTTTTAACACACTCACAAAAGTCTGAAAACGTACATTCACTGTCGACCTACTTCGGTCGAGGTGAAGGTATCCTTAAGCAAATACCGGTGCTGCAACTTCAACGGTGTCCTTAGATTTCAATTCCGAGAACCGGTTCAAAAGTTACAGAAAATTTCTCGCATGTTTACTGAACGTACCTGAAAAAAAGTTCAGAATTTCATTTTGGACACTTCGAGCCTCGGAATCATGCGTTGTCAATTTTTGCAAACTCGTAAAAATTCCTATATAATTAAAAAAATTACATTCCAAAATCTAGTCCATTACATTCTCCCCACACCAGAGATTTTCTTCCCCAAAAGCCACAACATAAACTAGGGATACAAGTTGGGGTATTGAGCATGTATCTGAGTCTCCCGCTCCCATGTGCTCTCCTACAGTTTCCTGTGCTGCCAGCGAACGCGCACCAGAGGTATCAACCTCCAACGAAGGACTCGCTCTTGTTTATCCTCAATCTCCACTAGAACCCTCGTAAACGTCGCCCCATCATCGATGTCATGCTCACCCTAGTCAATGATATGTGAAGGGTTGTTCACGTATCTCCTTAGCTGGGATATGTGGAAAACGTCATGCACCCGGTGCAACTAAGGTGGAAGAGCTAAAAGGTAAGCCACCTCGCCAACTCTGCTGAGGACCTGAAAGGGTATGATGAACCTCAGAGATAACTTGCTACCCCGAACAAATCTCTACAAACCTAGTTGAGGTGAGACACATAAAAAGACATGGTCTCCATCCTCGAACACCAGAGGTATCTGTCTCTTGTCATCAGAATATTTTTTCCTACTCTGTATAGTCTACATCCGCTTCTGGATGATCTGTACCTTTTCCCTGGTATCTTGTACCATCTCTGGTCCCACGAGTGGTGTCTCCCATGGGTCAGTCCAGCACAATGGTGATATGCAAGTTCATCCGTACAATGCTTCAAATGGTGCCATATCGATAGTGGAGTGATAAATGTTTTTGTATGCGAACTCCACCAAAGGTAAGTGACCATCCTAGCTACTGCCAAAATCATGGATGAGAGCATGTATCATGTCCTCGAGGGTCTGTATGGTCTGCTCCATCAAACTATCCGCCTGAGGGTGGAAGGCGTTGATCAACTAAAGTTGTGTCTCAAATGCCTCCTACAACCCCTTCCATTGTCGGGAAGTAAAATGTGCATCATGATCAGAGACAATCATAGATGGCACTCTATAGAGCAGTACAATCTCCTACACATAGAGGCGTCCCAATCTTTCTACTGATCCCTACTCTCTGATAGGTAGGAAGTGGGCCAACATGGTGAGTCGAACAACGATCACCCAGATAGAATCATGACTCCTGGATGTGCATGGAATTCCCATCACGAAGTCCATGTGAATTCCGTACCACTGTCACTGTGGCACCTCTAATGGATGAACTAATCCTGCTGTAACCTGATGCTCTACCTTCACTTTCTAAAAAATGAGGCATTGAGAGAAAAACTTGGCCACTTCCTTCTTCATTCCCAGCCACCAGTGCTGACACTAGAGGTCTTGGAACATCTTCACAACTTATGGAAGTACCACTAGAGGGGGCGTATGGAACTCCCTCAAACAATACTCCCAATGTGCTACTGGTACCATAATATTCCCTATGAAGAGGATGACGTTCTCCACACGTTCAGAAATTCCAATAGGTTCATGTCCTGTAGATATCTGAGCACGTCGAGCCTCACAGTCAGCATCCCCAAGCTACGCCTCCCAGATTCGCTGATGGAGTGGGGTAGTGACTGTTAGAGACTGATGATAAGCTTCCCCATCTCGATTCACATAGGATATCTACAAATCGTCTAGATGCTCAATCCCCTTAATCAGTAACTGTATACAAGATCTTCTACTATGTTCATATGCTACTACATTCCCTTTCCTAGTAGTATAGACTTTATCAAAATCATAGTCCTGGAAAAACTCAAGCCAATGCCACTGTCTCACGTTCAATTCCTTGTGAGATAATATATACCTGATACTCTTGTGATCAGAGTAGACTATAAAACATTCACCCATTATGTAATGTAGCCACATCTTCAAGGGGAAGACTATGGTTGCCAACTCTAGGTCATGGGTAGCATAGTTATGCTTCTTCTCTCTCAGCTATCGAGAACCCTATGCGATCACTTCTCTCTCCTACATCAGAACACATCAATACCCAGCCCCAAATGTGTCGTTGTAGACTACATACCCAACGCCTTCCTCTGGTAGCCTCATGATGGGGTCACTCTTTAGTCTCTTCCTCAACTCATGGAAACACTGATGGAATATCTTTAACCACACAAAGGGTTTCCCCTTCTTCGTCAATGCTGATAAGGGTGTGATAACTCTAGAAAAGGCAGGCACAAACCTCCGATAGAAACCGACCAAACCCAAAAAACTCTGCACCTCTATCACGCTCATGGGTCGCTCCCAAGCTAGTACAAACTTCAATATTCACTGGATCCACTGAAAATCCAGCCTCTGAGATGACGTGTCCAAGAAAGTGGACATATCGTATCAAAAAAATGGAACATGGAGAGGTTACCATAAAGGTTCTCTTAGAGTGTGTCTAGAAATATCTACAAATGATAGGCATGTTCCTCCTCTTTCACTCAATATATCAGGATGTCATTGATGAAGACAACTACAAAGTGATCAAGGTATGGATAGAAGATCCTATTCATGAGTCCCATGAACACAACTAGGGAATTGGTCACACCAAATGGCATAAACAAGAACTCATAATGGCAATACCGACATGTGAATGTCGTCTTCTGCACATCCTAATCTCCTACTCTGAGTTGGTGATATCCTGATCTGAGGTCTATATTCAAAAACCATCGGGCTCCCCTTAGCTGATCAAAGAGATTGTTAATCCTCGAGAGTGTATACTTTTTCTTCACGGTCAGCTGGTTCAGGCGCTGATATTCCACCCAGAGTCTCAAACACCCATCCACCATCTTGGTAAACAAATTCAGAGCTTCCCAAGGAGAAAAATTGGGCCAAATGAACCCCTTTCTCTACAAGTCCTCTAGTTGTACTCATAGCACTCGAATCTTTTTGGGATCCATCTGATATGCTGGGGTAGATATAAGTGTCGTCCTGCGGTACATGTCTATGTTAAAGTCCACTTCTCTATGAGGAGGTATACCAAAAACATCATTAGGGAAAACATCATCCTAATGGTCCACCACTACAGGATAGCTCGGACTCTCAACATCAACAACTCCGAGGGTAAGGCTAGATAGCTGAGGTGTGATCAGCTGCACCCTCCTCTGGGTAAGTCCATCCAGCACTAAAAAGGTTCCCTTCTCGCCGGTGTAGGAAAACCCGATCCCATTTGTGCGGACACACCACACATTGCACCTATTAGAGTCAATCCGAGCATGAACTGTGGATAACCAGTTGATAGCCAAGATGACATCATAAGGCCTTGATGTCACTATTAAGAGATCCCAACCAAAGATCTCACCTCATAGAGTAAGCTCTCACTACTGCAACCAGTGCATAATCGTAGAATCATCTCCCATAAGAGTCTCAATCCATAAGATCAAGCTAACGGCTCCATCAGAATATCTGAGCTCCAAATGAGGGCCATGATAATAAATGATTGACTGGAACTTATTTCTATAAGTACTGAAGCTATGTTTGAGTAGACATAGATCATGCCTCTAATCATCTACGGAGCATCTTGGTCATAGGCCTCATTTTCCTGGAGTTGTTCTCGTCCCTGTCCTCCTAATCCTGGTGGTCGGGGTGGATCTATTGGTGGTGGTGGCAGTAGAATCTCGAAATGTCACCCACTACTAGCTACACAACCTACTCCTCTACCATGTGTCGTCCGGTGGTGGGTCTCACTGCCGAGGACTACTCAGCAAATAAACTATCCACTAAATTTGCTCGTTCTAACACACCTGCCTGTGTCGAGACGCTGAGAGAAACCATCAAAGATCTAATATCTTGTCGGATCCCCTATTCGAAGATCTGGGACCTAAAGAAAGGGTCTTATACCATTTCAGTGGAGTACCTTTAGTGGTCGGTGAACCTCACTGAATACTGATCCACAGTCATGCTACCCTGCCACAAGTGGGGAGGCTCCTCTATATGCACTAAGCGTAGGGTCACTGAGATGAACTATTCCCTAAAAATGCTCTTGAAGTCGGCCTAGATGAGAGTGACCACATCGTGAACCTAGAGCATCAAGCTCCACCATCTGCTCACTACTTCCTGAAGAAGGCTGTTAGCAAGGATCTCCATGAGATCAATCGGTGTCCCTACCAGTCGAAAGACACTAAACACAACCTCTAGCCAATCCTCAGCTACCTATGGATATGTCTCGCCTCAGAACCACGATGGCCTCTAGTGATGGAACACGTGAAATGTACTCAAGTGGCGTGCACCCTCTACTATTGGGGCTGGTGGCATCGGATTCCCAACGGGTAGCAGTGTTGCTGGTACATCACCCGGTGGTAAAACTACCATAAGGGGGCCTTGCACCGAAGCCTCATCATTCGGTGGGTTGTCATCAAGTACTCAAACTAGAATCCTAGCTTGCTATCTGTGTAGAGGCATACAGAAAATAAATAGGTGTGCCAATATCATTATGATTATACCTGGTGAGTTGAATCAAAGAGATCACAAACTTTTCAAAAACACACACAATCAGTGTTTTTGTGCATTGAGTTAGAAACCAAAATTCAGGTTCTTGGTGTATGGATATGTTGGCCACCACACCAACCCTAGACTCCCTGAACTAAAAACCACAACCCTAACACTTAAAACTATTTACACTTAGAAAAGATCAAAGTTCTTGTTCATAGGTAGAACCAAACTCCTCTGACAGCAATTTGTCATGACCCGTCCCACAGGGCCCATGCCTTGACTACCACAAACCCGCCTTCCATAGTCTAGGGGCTGGAGACTAGCGTCAAAAGGAATTTTCCCTAAAAACTGGAAGGCATTACCTTTATAACTAGTAAACTCAGACAACTATGAATAAAACACGATACAAGGCCAATATAAAACTATATATAGTAAACAATGTCTGTACAAAAAATAATGAGGGGCCAGAATACAAGCACAACATTAAAGTACAAGTAAACTGAAAGGTAAAAGTAAAACTGAAAACAACTCTTGTGAACACCCGCCAAGGATCCTACCTGATGGGTAGGTACTGCTCTCGAACGGTCTTCTCAGTGTTCAGCCTCATCTAAAGTCCACCTCCAAGTTACCTCTAGTCCTGGTGCCCTAGTCCTCAGTCAATACTATCTGTCGTCTGCACCAAACACAACAATGTACGGGCATAGCCCGTGCAGGGGTGAGTATAACGATACTCAATACGGCACCCGGTACCCTATAAGGTCTCACAAAATCCACAATGGTTAAACCAAAAAGCATTAAAACATATATCAACTCTACATAGGTATATGTCCATACATATAGCTATGTTGTCAAGTAAACCCATATCAATCATGAGGAAACAAGAGGACAAGCTCAAAAGCCCAAATCCCAATTGTTCCATGAGGGAAAGAATACCATAAAGATTAAACTCAACTCACACCAGGTATACAACTCTAATAAACAAAATTATAAAGGTGACACAATCAGGATCATGATGGAAGCTGAAAGCTAGCCACATGATCCTCTAGGGATAGTAATAAGTAACATTCTGAACACCTTGTATATAGGAGAAATCCTCCTCTATCGAGTATAGTGGTCCTGACACATCACAAATAGGAATTTCCCACAAACCATGGACGATTGAGTTACTCCTCTTGTAGAGTACCATGGGTCTTCCTCATCACACAAAGGCGCTCCCCATCGTGGGTCTGCCACATCACACAGAGGCGTTCCCTCTCGTGGCATTCCTAGGTACTAATTTTATCGAGTACCATGGGTTTTCCATGTCACATAAAGGTGCTCCCCATCATGTTTCTATCTCATCACAAAAAGGCTCTCCCGATTAGGCCATTTGAGTCACTCCGAGTCGAAACGGTCGACAGTCGTCAAGTATCAACCAGTCGCAGGGTTCTGTACATATCGCACTTGGGATAACCACTCCCCAATCCATATGTCATACCTCAACTACCACTATGTTTCTTGAAATGTAATCCATATTTCTGTCACATCAAAAGGGACCCAACACAACTGACGACGCATCAATCAGATGCCTGGTTTGTAAGTTATTAGGTTTTCCGCTCTGAGGGCCTGATTGGATTCGGGGTCCAATCCTACCTGGTCGTAATCCAACCTTATCCAAAACATAATTAGAGTATATCAAATTTAATGTCTAGATCTGGAGATTCTAGAGCAGTAGATGGTTCATCAATCGGATGCTCGGTTCTCAGGTTATGGCCAAAAAGGTAATATTCGGCCTAGATGGGCCCGGGTGTAGTTTGACCCAGTCGGACCGACCCGACTTGACCCGAACTGGCCGGAGACTTCCCTGAATGGTCTGGGCTTCAACGGGCCCAGCCCAGCATGTGAAGGGCGTGACTCGTGAGCGTGGAATGCTGGGCGGCTCGCGGTGCGGCTCAGGGTGCGGCGTCGCGGTGCGGCCTGACTAGCACGTGGGACCACTTGGAGGTCCTGTATGGTGCACCTCAGCCGCTCGGAATGACCAGCTGGTCTTCCCTCCAGTGGAATAATAGAGAAGTTTTCCACCTGCAGATGTTCGGGTGTCATCCACCGTCTGCCACTGCCACAGCCCAACGGTCGTGCCTCCTGCTCCACCGGCGGTGCAAACATGTGTCGCTGCTCCGCCACGCGGTCGGTCGGTTGTTGGCCTCCATCCTACCCCACAGCGGCCGACGAGATGCAGCCGCTTCTTCAACTAGCCGGATGGATGTGCGCCACCCTTCCTTTCTCGTGGTCAGCCCGGTGTCGTCTGTCACCATATTCCACGAGCCACTACGACTTCGTTCCAAGCACAAAAAATTATATGATCACATATTCATGATCCTTGTGTTGATGGCTTCATGTCCATATATCGCGCTCAGAAAAACTCAGTGTTTCTAGAGTCAATAAATATAAGGTGTTGAAGAACGCATGAAGAACGCGTGAAGAATAAAAAGAAAGAAGAGCAAGGATTATTTGTGTGATGATGGCCATTGTCGTCATGAATTTAGAATACTAAGTATCAATAAAATAAATTCAAACATAAATAAAACCCCTACCACAATTGTTTATTGAAGGTGGCATGGGGAAGAAAGACATAGTCGATGAAGAACGTCGGCATTCATTTCGTCCACAAGATGCTTTTGATCCGGGCTCAGGGTCGGTTCCTCATTCTTTATTGGGGATGGTTCTTCATTGGAGAATGATCTTCTTGGTTCTCAAAGGTTCTCCCAACTCTCATTATCAAATGATTTCCAACCTGAAAATAAGGATCCAACATATATTAAAATAGGTTTATCAAATTAATTAAGGATGGCACAATTAATTTGGTTATGTTGGAACATTATATTTGGAACAATTAAATGGAACATTAAATTGAATTACGTTGCCAAAATTGAATGGGAGGATTTCTAGGAATTTCCCCACATTAAAGAAGGGTTCGGGTGGTTCCTACCACTAAAATTCAAAATGAATGTTTCAAATTCGGGTGGTCCCCACATCCATAACTCAAATGGATGTTTCAATAAGAAAAATAAAATAAAGATATTTATTTTATTTTCATTATTTTAACACACCGCCAAAATTATGAAAACTAACATTCAATTTTGACCTACTACTGTCGAGGTGAAGGTCTCTTTAAGAGAATATCGATGTTGTGAGTTCAACGGTGTCCTCATATTTCAATTCCGAGCACCGGTCAAAAGTTACAAAAATCTACTCAAACGTTTACTGAACTTACCTGAAAAAAAGTTCAGAAAATCATTCAGGGCTCTCTCGGTATCAGAATAACGCACCGCCAATTTTTGCAGACTTGTAAAAATTCCCTTATATTTAATAAATAAATTACATGAAAAAATCTGGGTATTTAAATTATATTCACTATAAAACTAAGAGACATTCCACTAGGCTTCGCCCATCATTGAGATCAAGAATAGATCATGATGCAATAGCTTTTAGGAGAAGATTAGGACCCGAAGCTTTGGCGTTTCATTACGGGGTAGGAGTGTTTTTTAATTTTAGGCCTCAATACCCATATAGATGTTGATTTTATGTTTTAAAGCCATATTATGATTGATAGGGAGCCCATGGGGGTCTATCTGTAACACCCCCGCCCCTACCTCATGGGCTTGAGGAGGCGGTGAGGGATACTTGGCCTTAAGCGATGTTCCCAAGGTGCCAAAGGCTAGCAATAAATGTCGAGGGATTCAAGAACAATATGAGGAACAATTTTCCCTTAAGACGAAAACGACCAAACAATACACTAGCAATCACTATATGATGCATACACATTCAATCCCAAACATGTATTCCCAAAATATAACCAAGTTTTTCCACAATACAACCCCAAACCAAAACAACCAACCATATCAGAGTACAAGTGGAAAATAAAGAACAACCACTACGAGCCATGACACCACCACAGCTCTACACCGAGATCCAAGATCCAAGCTCCACCGAGACATCACAATGCACCACTAAAGGAGGGAGATGCCTTATCTTTTCCAACGTCACGATACAAAACATCTGCAAAGACACCAATGTGCCAAAGCAGGGGGTGAGTACTAAAACTCAGTAGGTTTTCCCCAAATGAATTCCCTACACACACCACTAGGATAAAACCATTAGCACATTTATATAAAAAAGTTCATATAAAATAAATCACAAGTGAAACCATTTTCATAAGCCAAACATGCCCTTACCAAGCCATCACACCCAAACCAAGCAACAAAGGGAAAGACAACCAACCAATCCACAACCATTCCAACATTTACACATGAGCACAATAATTCCATCTTGTAAGGAAATTCACCCAAAAATAACTATACAACCAAACAGTGGAGCTACCATCCAACCCATTCACCCATTCACACTAAGCGCCACTTCCCGTCCACTTATCCTCAATGGTGGCCCTTCCCTCCACTATCCATCCCATTTTTATAGTGGTACTTCTCGCCGCTTCCACACAACATAAAAAACAAGACAAATCCAAGAATACAACCCACCAAGGTCACATCATCATGCAATCAACCCATTCCATTGCATATTAATCCACTTCAATAAATCAACCGTTTATTGAAAACCATTTACCATGCCAAACCATATTTCAATAAAACACCATTTTTATTAAAAACCAGTTTCCATGCCAAACCATATTTCAATAAAACAACCTTTTTATTGAAAACCATTTCCATCAATCATTTGCACTAATCAACTATAGAATCCCATTTTAAACTCTCCATTTTAAAATTCTCATCAAAATCATTTCACCATCGAAACCCCCTTTTTTCCAAAAAATCCCCAAAACATCACCCAAGGTATTTTCCACCAATTTCGCACATAAAAACACAATTAATTTCAAGAACAATAAATTAATTGTAATGAGGAACCACTCGTTCTAACCAAGTGGAGTCGAGAGATAATCCACCTACCTATAGGGTTACTGAGAAATCAACCCACAAGCCACCGCACCTCAAATCTGATGAACGCACCACCGGAACCTCTCTAGATCCCCTTTACCTAACATCCACAAGCCTTAATATTAACATACAAGGCCACCGCAACCCTATATCTACACACATCCTATGTAGATATAGAAAACCATGAAAGAGAGGGATGTAGGTCAAGAGGAAAACACAAGAGAAACAAGAGGAGAGACTTACCCAGGAGAAACCACATTCAAATCGTATTGAAACTCCTTTGAAACGCTTCCAAATCAAGTGGGAGAGAACACTTAAACCCTGAGAACCCAAAATACCAAGTGATCCATTAGTGGGAGGAAGTTTAGAGTGAAATAGGTTAAGCCTGAGGGAGCCTGGAACTTATAACCCTATTTTTAAGTCGCCACACGGTTAGCCCGCATGGTTTAGCAAACCGTTCGCTAACTGTGCGCACACTACTACTTCGGGAGCAAGGGTCTGCATGGTTTCCTCGCACGGTTTGGAAAACCATGTGAAGGCTGTGCGAGGCCTGCTGTCTCTGTTGCACAGTTTCTTGGGTAATCCGCACAGTTTCCACTAATCGTGCTCAAACCGTACACCCCATTAAGAGTCTCTAAACTCATCCAAAACCATTACAAACTCTTCCAACCTTTTCCCAACTCATTCCATGCACTTTAGACACATAAAAATGCATAAAAAAGGCTACATACCTAAAACCAGGGGTAATAAATTATCCCCACCATTGGAATTTCTGTCCTCAGAAAGTAATGAACTCGCCCTTTGTCGAAAGAGCTCAAGCCACTGCTCGACCATCTCTTCCTCCAGCTCCCAAGTCTCCTCTTGAAACTGACCATGTTGCCACAAAACACGAACTAAACTGATTCTTTTAGCACACAAGACTTTCTCTTGCCTATCCACAATCCGCACTAGCATGTGCACCAACGAAGCATCCGGTTCTAGCTCTACATGATCCCATCGAATCACATGGTCACAATCCGGCTAATAATTTTTCAATTCTGACACATGAAACACATTGTGCACCGCACTAACCTTGGTGGAAAATCCAAACGATAAGCCACCTCACCAACCTGATCAAGAATCTCCAAAGGTCCAATATACCTTGGAGATAACATTACCTTCTTTCTAAACCGACGATGTCCCAACCTAAGAGAGATCCTCAAGAAAACATGATCACTGACCTCAAACAAAAACGACCATCAAAAATGATCCGCATAAGATTTTTGATGACTCTGAGCCATATCCTTAATCTTTCGGATCAACTTGATCTTCTCTGTAGTCTCTTGGAAAAGGCTCGGTCCGACCATCGAGGACTCACCCATTTCTACCCAACATAGTGGAGAACGACATGGCCACCCATACAATTATTCAAACAGAGCCATCTGTATGGAAGCCTGATAACTATTATTGTATGAGAACTCATCCAATGATAAGTGATCCTCCCACAAGCCACCAAAATCCATGACACAAGCCCGCAATATATCCTCCAGAGTTTTTATCATCCTCTCGGATTGACCATCCGTCTGAGGGTGATACGCCGTACTCATCGTCAGCTGTGTCCGAAGGGCTTGCTGCCAGGATTTCCTGAAACACGATGTAAACCGTGGATCACTATCTAATACAATTGAAACTGGAACACAATGCCTCTTTACCACCTCTTAGATATAGATTTCAGAAAGATCCTTCACCGTATGAGATTCACGAATCGGGATGAAATGGGCCGACTTCGTTAGCAGATCCACTATCACCAAAATGGCATCATGCTTTCTGACCGTTCTTGGGAGGCCTATAAAAAAATCCATCGCAATCTGCTCCCACATCCAAACAAGGTTTGGTATGTACTGCAACATTCTGGATAGCCTCTGATGCTTTTCCTTGACCTGCTGACAAGTCAAGCATCTCGAAACAAACTTAGCCACACTTCTTTTCATACCAGCACACTAGAACACTGATTTCAACGCTTTATACATTTTCTGAATTCTAGGATGAACAACCCACCTGGAATGATGATACGCTGTGAGAAGATCCTCCTAACAAGAAACTGGTTCAACCATCTGATTCTGAAAACACAAAACTGAATCTCCATTCAGTTTCTAACCCTCAATGTTCTCCCCACCATTGAGTCTCGACCCCATGGTCACACAGTCAAAATCAGATATTTGTGCCTCTCCAACCAGGCCAACCAAGTCAGGAATCAACAAAACTAGAAACAAGACCGCTCTATTTCCCTGGTCCTCACATTCCAACCGCATATCAGCTATAACCGACATCAATTGCCATTGGTCTGATCCATGTTTTACCACCTGAGAATATGATTTTCTACTTAATGCATCCGCCACCGAATTTCCCTTACCCGGTGTGTACATCAAGTTGAAATCAATATTCTAGAGATATTTCATCTATCTCCATTACCTCATGTTCAAATCCCTTTGTAAGAAAATGTGCTTTATGCTCTTTTGATCTGTATATACCATGAATTTCTCACCGAAGAGATAATGATGGCATAATTTCAAAGTATGGACCACTGCTTCCAACTCCAAATCACGAGTTGGGTACTTCTTCTCATGCACTCTCAACTGTCGTGATCCATACACAACCACATGATTCCCTTACATGAGAACGCACCCCAACCCTAATCCTGATGCATCACAATACACCACATACCCTTTTACTGGTTCAGGAAAAACCAAGATTGGTTCTGATGTAAGGAGACCCTTTAGCTCATCGAAACACTTTTGGAACTGTTAATTCCACTGTACTGGAACATTATTTCTTGTCAAAGCTGTCATTGGTGAAGCCAAATGTGAAAAATCACGAACAAAACACCGATAATACCCAGCTAGACCAAGAAAACTCCATATCCCAAACACATTATTTGGCGGTTGCCACGAGATAACAGCCTCTATCTTTTCCAGATCCACTGAAACACCTCTTTCATAAATCACATGGCCAAGAAAAAAAACATCTTATATCCAGAAGTAATAGTTTGACAATTTGGCATACAACCAATGATCCCTCAAGATCCCTAGCACTGTCTCCAAGTGCTGCTCATGCTCCACACTTGTATTTGAATGCACCGGAATATCATTTGCAAACATAACCAAAAATGAATCCCGATATCTATGAAATATCTGATTCATCAATGCCATAAACACTGCTAGCGCATTCGCTAGACCGAAGGGCAATAACCACATATTCATAATGGCCACATCTACTTCTGAAATCTGTTTTAGGAATATCTTCTTTCCTCACTAGAAATTGATGATATCCCGACATCAGTTTGATCTCGGATAACCACTAGGCTCCCCTAAACTGGTCGAACAAATCATCAATTCATGGAAGTGGATATATATTCTTTATCATAACTTGGATAAGTCTACGATAATCAACACGGAGTCTCAAAGTTCCATCCACCTTTTTCACAAACAACATCGGCGCTACCCATGTGGACGTGATAGGCTGGGTACCTTTGTTTTCTATCTCTTCCAACTAAAGTTTCAATTCTCTCAATTCAATTGGTTCCATCCGATAAGACAGAAGTGAGATAGGACTGGTCCCCGGAAAAAGATCAATCATAAACTCCACTTCTCTTACAAGAGGTAATATAAAAAATTCTTAAATAAAAACATCTATGAACTGATCCACCACTTCCAGAGGAACACTCTACTCAACAACCCATACCGACTCCAACGACAAAACCACCAAATGATATGATAACATACCCACTGTTGATGCCAACAAACCTATTGCACCCTGTCTTTCATGCCTCTCTCCTCTAAAAAGATGTCTAACACCATCGTGTGTCATAAAAGACATGGTTCGCGCATCAAAATCAATGTAGGCCTTAAAAGTCACCATCCAATCCATTTCTAGGATTACATCATACCCATCCATCTCAAGAATTGATAAATTCCACACTATCTCAACCTCACCCACAACGATACAACATTCTCAACAAAAGAAGGCTCGGCACTCTCTTCGACCCAGAGGAGTTTGAAGTTTCAAAACTGAGGGCATCATTTCTACCCATAAACCAATCAAATAAACCACACGTGCATCAATAAAAGTGTGTGAAGCACCCGTATCAAACAACACTTTCATCAAGGTAGAATTTAAAAGAATATTACCTCACATTGTGGATGGTCCCGACTGATCATCCACCACAACCTAATCATATCTGAACACATGTTTTCTTGCCACACTCTGCTCTTTATTACTCTGCTGAGGCGTTGTGGTATTCTGAGAATCATCATGACCCACTTTACTTTGCTGATGAGGGGTATGCTAGTGTCCTCGTCCCATTGAAGCATACAACGTCTCCGATCCCTGAGGAGTGTCACACACACCCAACCTTGGATAATTCTGACAATAACGCTATAGATGCCCCATCTACTTACAATTATGACAAGCTCGAGGTTGTGTCGTACAATCCTGCTTGATCTGGCTCGTAGAACCACACAGAAAACATCCCGTCTTTCTCTGTGGATTCAGAGGAAGATTTACCAATCATGCCATGGAATTATATGCCATACTCCCAACCTGGGAATATGTGACTCTCCTCTGCTTGAACCCAACGTTAGAGTTCCCACTATTCCCCATGGGTACCACCAGGCTTCCTCCACTTGGAGCACCCAACAAATCCCGAACAACCACC
Source organism: Viscum album (assembly GCA_963277665.1). NCBI lineage: Eukaryota > Viridiplantae > Streptophyta > Magnoliopsida > Santalales > Viscaceae > Viscum > Viscum album. The sequence goes on along the minus strand of OY728143.1, from coordinate 1,660,834,348 downwards.
GAGGCTCTATTCCCCATCTCTGTGTAATCATCAATACACAATACTGCTATCCTTGAACAGATTTCTTGCCTAAACCCCACATCAACGATCCTTGATTTCAACAACATGCAACCCACCACCTGAGGTGAAAACCGAACTATGTTCATAAACATATCCGCATACTCTGTCACCGACATAAGCACTTTCCTCAAACTGAAGACATCAGTTGTATGCTGAATTCTGAACGTATGTGGGTAGAATTGATTATTAAACAATTCTTCAAAGCCTTCCCTCATCATACCCTGGTCTGTCCCCGCATGGAATACTAACTCCCACCACTGAAGGGAATGATCTTCCAACATATACGTGGCCAACTACACTTTAATCTCTACCGGCGTTCCCAAGAACTCAAAGATCTTGTTCATTCTATTAAACCATGCTTCTTCCCTCTCTGGCTCTGACTCGTCCCTAAAGTTGGGTGGATTCTCCTTTTAAAACTGAATTGCATGATCCACATGCCTTTGTTCATCCACTTTGTTCTCACTTCCCACATCTTGGAAAGCTTGTACTATACATTGCACCAACTACTGGTTCACCTAAGGCTCAGGTGCTACCACATTCTCAGCAGCCTTCTCCGGCTGGTCTCTACGATGCCTACCCGGTGCCATTTATCTAAACAGAAAACAAACAACCATGAGTCTCGCTTCCGTAGACGTCATGAAATCCCACTTCAAATCACATTACACAGCACTATCACAATTAGGATTTCCACCAGTTCACATGTGCCATGTTTCACCATTTTTAAAACCGAACCATTTTAAAAATACCAAATTTATTCACATTACAATTTCACACATTCATATCACATCATAAATCATTATACCCCAATGAAATATGTATCCTAGAGGGAAGTCATTTCTACAGTGCATTCCATGATCATCTCATTGGATACACCCACGACAATGATATTTCCAATGCCTATAAGTGTCTCCAAAACACTTATGTACCCAACTCCCATGGTAACGTAAATTTCAGCATAAAAGGGTTAGCTATGTCCATTTATGCTATACATTCCATGTTTCGATATTCCTACGCCTTGATACCATCCCAACTCAAGGAGTATACCACAACGAATGTCAACACCAAATCTGATAATCAACTCCATAGGACCGAAAAAACGGATACCACTTGTAACACCCCGCCCCTACCTCATTGGATTGAGGAGGCGGTGAGGGTTACTTGGCCTTAAGCGACGTTCCCAAGGCGCCAAAGGCTGGAAATAAATGTCTAGGGCATCAATAAAAAGTTAGGGAACAATTTTCCCTTAAGACGAAACAAACCAAACTATCCACTATCAATCACCATATGATGCATGCACTTTCAATCCGAAAAATGTATTCCCAAAAGACAACCAAGTTGTTCCACAATACAACCCAAAACTAAACCAACCAACCATATCAGAGTACAAGCGGAAACTAAACAACAACCACTACGATCCATGACACGACCATAGATCCACACCAAGCTCCAAGCTCCACCGAGACATCACAATATACCACTAAAAGAGGGATATGACTTACCTTTGCCCATGTAACGATACAAAACATCTGCAAAGACACCAATGTGCCAAAGAAGGAGGTCAGTACTAAACCTCAGTAGGTTTTCCCCAAATGACTTCCCTACACATGCCACTAGGATAAATCCGTTAGCACATTTATATAAAACAGTTTATATAATATAAATCACCAGTGCAACCATTTTAATAAGCTAAACATGCCCTTACCAAGCCATCACACCCAAACCAAGCAACCACGGAAAAGACAACCAACCAAGCCACAACCATTCCAACATCTACACATGACCACAAAAATTCAATATTGCAAGGGAATGCACCAAAAAATAACCATACAACCAAACGGTGGAGCTAATGTCCAACCTATTCACCCATTCACACCAAGCAGCACTTCCCGTCCACTTATCCTAGATGGTGGCCCTTCCATCCACTATTCATCCCCTTTTTATAGTTGTACTTCTCGCCACTTCCACACAACATGAAAAACAAGACAAAGCCAAAGATAAAACCCACCAAGGTCACATAATCATGAAATCAACCCATTCCATTGCAAATCAATCCACTTTAATATATCACCAATTTATTGAAAACCATTTTCCATGCCAAACCATATTTCAATAAAACAACCTTTTTTTGGAAAACCATTTTTAATACCAAAACATATTTAAATAAAAGAACATTTTTTTTGAAAACCATTTCCATCAATAATTTTCACAAATAAACCATAGTATCCCATTTTAAAATCTCCATTTGAAAATACACAACAAAAGCATTTCACCATCAAAACCACCTTTTTTCCAAAAAAATCCCCAAAACATCACCCAATGGATTTTCCACCAATTTCGCACATCAAAACACAATTAATTTCAAGAACAAAAAATTAATTGTAATAAAGAACCACTAGTTCTATCCAAGTGGAGTTTAGAGAGAAGCCACCTACCTTTAGGGTTCCCGAGAAATCGACCCAGAAGCCACCGCACCTCAAATCCGGTGAACACACTACCGAAACCTCTCTAGATCTCATTTCCCTAACATCCACAAGCCTTAATATTAACATCCAAGGCAACCGCAACCCTATATCTACACACAAACAGTGTAGATCTAGAAATCCAGGAAATAGAGGGATGTAGATCTAGAGGAAAACACAAGAGAAACAAGAGGAGAGACTTACCCGAGAGAAAACACCTTCAAATCGTCTTTAATCCCCTTTGAAACGCTTCCAATTCGAGTGGGAGAGCACCCTTAACCCCTGAGAACCCAAAATACCGAGTGATACATAGGTTGGAGAAAGTTTGGTGTGAAATAGGTTAATCCAAAGGGAGCCTGAAACTTATAACGCTATTTTTAAGTGGTCGCACGGTTAGCCGACACGGTTTGGAAAACCGTGTGCAAACTGTGCGCACGCTACTACTTCAGGAGAAAGGGTTCACACAGTTGCCTCACATAGTTTGGAAAACCGTGCACAGGCCGTGCGAAGCCTACTATCTCTCTTGCATGGTTTCTTGTGGAATCAGCACGATTTCTACTAACAGTGCTCAAACTGTTCACCAGTTTATGAGTCTCCAAACTCATCCAAAACCAGTCCAAACTCTCCCAACCTCTTCCCAAATAATTCCATGCACTTTAAACACATAGAAATGCATAAAAAAAGATACATACCTCAAACCGAGGGTACTACACTATCTATGCCTAAAAAAATCAATTGTTTTGAGGTTTACAAGCATTTCATATTTGGAAATATTGATCACCATGACTGTATTTCAGCAACACACAAAGATTTTTCTTCCTATCCAGGGAAGCTATGATTTTTTATGCATAGTTAGTTTTTGGAATAATGCTCAAGGAACTACCATTTATGATACCTGGGATTGAGGTTGGACTGACACTCCTGGTTATGATAGTATTATAGCATGAAATGAGTGACTGGGAAATGTTCATTTATGTACCAAGTAATATGTGATGAGTAAAGTCACACAGTTAGGGTACGGTGACCAGGGATGTGATTCTCATATGTTATTTGGGATTAATGTTACTAGAGACATACTATATGACATCCAAAAATATTATAAAGTAGGTATGGTTTATTGATGTATTATACCTAAGGATTAATGTTTGTTTTATTTGTTGTTATTTTTATGTCTTTCTGCTAGGAAGTGTATATTTTATGAGCATGAACTTATGGAGGTATTTTATAGGTTCATTATTGCCGGTGGCCTAGTGAGATTTATTTCTCACCCCTTTTATGTTCACTAAAGTGTGTATATCATCTTTTTATCTACTATCATATTGAGAATATATGTATGATGGATATGGTGATTTCCCATGGTTTCATTGATTGAGAAGTTTCTTCTGTGGAGTATGGTGATGGGTTTGGAGCAGCTCAAATTGGTATTGGTGAAAAATAATTTCTCATGGATTATATTTGATAGAAGAACTTGATTTATTTATTTGTCAATTTTTTATTTTTTATATGAGATTTTCCCAATGGGAGATCAGTGTTGAATATATGGTATGGATGTTTAGGGCTTTACGATATTTCATTTTATTACAACATGCTTGAGTTTCATTTTAATTATTATTTTTATGTTCTCTAATGTGTATGCTTCTTGGTTATTTATTTATAGTTGTTAACTATGACAAGGGGTTTTATTCTTCACACAAAAACATTAATGTTTGTGTTTCTATTCTAAATCCTATAGTGTTCTAGGATATATGATTCAGTGTATTGTGGAGAATCAGAATGGGGCACTAGTTTAGTGTCATATAAAACATATTATTACATATCTCATGAGAAATATGTATAAGGAAAACAGATTTAAATAAGAATTTCCTATGAATTCATAAAAAGTATATCTCATAAGTTAAAATCAAGTCTGTAATGTTTGACGTTTCATCAACTAATATAAATGCATTAGAACATAATTTAGATAAACTAAACATGGGTTGTACAAGTGATGTGCCATTAAGGATAGAATGGTAACACCAAATCATCACACTTAAATCTATTTTAATTCCACCTATCATATAAAAAATCTATTATAAATATATTTTTAATTAGATATCATGACCACATTTCTTAGAAGATGTAAGGACCTAGTATTGGAATTACATAATATTGAGTCTTAAATAAAGAATTTATTTTCATTCATTTAAGGGTATTTATATTTTATAATTTTATAGAATTAAGAAATTACCCTTATGAAAATAAATATTATATCACAAAGGGGACACTTCCACTTTGAATACATTATTTATACAAATCATAACATTCATGATATACTATGTTTTCATTTTTCGAAATATCTTCACAATTTTCATATTGACCTCACCCTTGTCCCTAATTATCCCTAAAATCCTTTAAAACCCATTTTAAATCAAGGTATGAGAGAAATACAGCTTAACTATGAAAATATAAATAGAAATAAAAAAATTAGTTTATAAATACTTATACAATATTATTTTAAAAATAAAATTTGGGATTAAAATTATCATTTCGTTATACTAGAAATTATATTTTCCTCTTAAATATCTTTTAAAACATTTCATAAGAATTTTTAATGGGAAAATTAATATCATAAATTTTTCTATGAAATAATTAAATAAATATGATGTTTTTTTTAAAAATATATATATATTTCAATATTTGCGATATAGCATATAATATCCTATAAACATAAGTTCATGAGAAATCACATGGTTGAATAACATAAAGAACATGGTATCAATAGATTATGGAAATATAGGAAATGTGTTAGTAACAAAAAAATGACTTAACCATATGTGAAGGATTACATCCAATACAACAATACATCGTATATAGAGTCCGATAGTGGATTAAAATTACTATCTAATCCCATAAATAGTGTCTGATGAGACATAAGATTTACCCAATGCATTAGAATATAATTTTTGGGCACCCATCATAACATTTTCATAAATATTTTTCCCACAAAAAGTAAATCAATCATAATTAATAAAAATAAGAATTTACCATGAAAAAAAATGGGTTGAACAATCTTACTTCATAAAATTATCAAAATATATTTCATAAATAAGGCCATTGAGAAATGATCATAAAGAATGTATTACCCTATCAATGGAAGGGATAATAATATATATATATATATACATGAAAGACAAATATATATAATTTAGAAGCATTCCATAACATTAAAGAGGTAGAGAACATGATATAGATAGCGAAAGGTCATATCCCAATGAGAACAGTAGTTTAGAGAGATCCCTTACACCCATAATTAAAAAATTACCATATATCAATATACCCATTTAATTTGAAACATGTTTCCAAAATACATAAAACAAATGGAAATAGGTTTTTTATTTTTATAAAACAAAGATGATTATAGGGAAATCCAAATAAAAGAAAATGTTTTAGTGGTGGTAAAAGATATTGATTCTATATATGTTAAAATAAAACATTTCATTTGTCTTTTGTATGCGATGTTAAAACATTATAGATAAAATATATAAAAATAATTTTTTAAAAAATTGAATGAAATTAAAAAGAGTCATAAAATTATGTTTAAAATAAATTTATGAACATATAAATACATTAATAATATAATTTTAAGAATATGGAAACAAAATAGGATGATTTAGCAAATAAAATATTAAAACATTTAAAATGATATTTTAATGTAAATTTTCCCTTACATAAAACCTTTATAGGATTCATTTTTTTTTGTACAGATAGTAAAACATGGTAAGAAATTTACTTTACCATCCATTCATTCATAAATAAACTTTTTATTAATAAATTTACAATAACATGGACATGGAAAAAAATTAGTTTTAATGGAAACATTAAAAGAGGATATTTCTAAAAGAATGTACGTTAACATGAGTTTTCCTCTTCATGTGCATTGTTTTTCTTGAATAATAAACTTATATAAATTTTCTAAATTTATAAAATGAGTTATTAGTTTTTTATCATATTTATTTTTTTTAAAATCATGTTATATTCAATTACTTAATCATTTATTTTCACGTTTTATGTTTTGATGATATTTGGATCATAAGTCCAAAATGACTTCAGCTGGAGGATTATGACCAAAAAGTTCCTTATTTAATAATATATAAAAAAATAATTACGAAATAAATATAATTTTTATACATAAATTACACTTTTAATAACCTCCATTAATTAAGGTTATGAAAAATGAACTACTATACAATAACCGAGATAGTATGTCATATGTATAGATGAGTAACATTTCCATTTTTCAATTCTCTAGAAATAAATAAGGTAAGTGTTATTTTAAAAATAAATAATGATAATTATTTCATAAATATCCTAATATTACATTAAATACTCATATATATACTAACCATTTTATGTATTAATAGAAAATGAATCACATAGATTTGTAGAGGTTGTAATCCACATGTACACATGAACGATGTTATCATATTTCAATGAATGGAGAGGTAAGAAAATAGATGATATATTAATTTTTTAAAAAATATAAATATTTCTATATGATAATATATATAAATTAAATCTTTAATCATAAACATTCTTGAGATGTGATGATGGAAAATGAATTATATCAGTTCGTGAGGTCATAGTCACCGTACATATGAATGATGGTTTCATTTTCCATTTGATGGAATAAGATATGTCTGTAGGTTATAACAATAAAAAATAATATATTATTATATATAAGAAACTAATGTAATTATATCAGGATGGTTGAATATGATTGGATGATGGTGAAATATGAAATAAAAAAATCCTGGTTAAGAACGATGCCTCTTCTTAGGACAACCACATTATGTTTATGAAAAAAGCCTTCATATGAAGTCATTATAATCAATAAAAGGAATATATAATGTGGTAATGGATGTATATAGTTTTTTTGGTAGGTATTCGGTTAATAAAAAGGCTTTTATGTGGAAATATGGGTGGAGAGTAGGTTCCATTTTATAAGTGATAGGAGGGGGACTTTTGTAAAATGTTAAAATATCAATTTAATATAACATTATTTTAATGTAAAATGGATCCAAACTAATAGAATATGAATATAAGATAAATATTGGTCAAGATAATATAATGAAATACAATCTTGAAAATTTTAGAATAGGTTTCTCCCTTATCACTTTGGTTTAACCCGCATTAACCCTTTTGGAAAATTACCATAATAACAAATTATTACTCTTTATAGGTCATGATGGTTACTATAAAGTAAAAATTAGATAATAAATGAACCATGTATGATATTTTTAACCATATCTCAATCAATTTTCCAAATATGGTATTTTCTTTAATTTTAAATCATTTAATAAATCATATTTTATTATTAAATACCATTAATGTCATTTTCGGAACTACACATTTAATTTGAGAATGAAAACTACATGAAATAAATGGAATTATAATTTAATAATAAAAATTAATAAAAATAATATATTTTTATTCATATTTTTTTGTAAAAAAATTATTAATACAATTTATATAACGTTTAAATTTTTTTAAAAATCATTTAATTTTTTCAATTAATTGAATAAATATCGTTTCAAAGTTGTATAGTAATTTAAGGTACTTATTTAATAATTAATGATTATAAAAAACATATATGATAAAAAATGACTTATATTTCAAATTACTATTTTAACTGAACCTAACATTTTTATCCTGACCAAAAAATATTACATTTATCAAAATTAAGAAGTGACAATTTTTTCATTATCTTTTATATAAATATTTTAATGGTCAAAATAAAATAAATATGACATAAATTGGGAATATATTCGAGACACATATAGAAATTTATAAACATAACTAATACATTAGGATAAATTTAAGTTATAGGGTCAATTTATAGTAATTTTAATAAAATTTTTAACCTTAATTAACCGATTTACTATTTCTATGGTTATAAATATTTACGATGGTAACTATAAACAATGTTTAAAAATAAAAGGGACATATTTTAAAAAAATTACATCATAATTCAAAATATACAACTCAATTTTATTTATTCAATTCACATAAGTGGATGAAGTTAAATTAAAATAAAACCTATAAATAGTTATGAAAAGTGTTCTTTCAGAAAAAAATTCCCTTTAATTATAAAAATATTTTTATACAAAATTAAAATATAATACTCATTACAAAGAGAATAATTAGATTATATTTAATCAAAAAAATATTTTTAGATTTTAAAAATGCTACAAAATATTATATTACATTTTAATCAAATTTAAATAAAATACGATTTTCAAAATAAATCTGCATTTTTTCTGTATTTGTTGAAAATAAAATTTTAGAGGAAAACATCAAAAAATTACTCTATGATAATGTTTATATGATGATTTGAAATATCATATAATTATAATCAAATATAAATTCTAATATTTTCTTAAATTAGTTATAATTATTTCACACAATAACCAATAAAATCCATTTATATGGGAAGAATAGTGTTCTGAATAATAAAATAACATTACTAAAAATTGAGTGATTATTTACAATGAATTTATCAATAAATTTATATAAAGTAGTAACTATATATATATATTATAAATTAGTTAATCATATTCATACCCACTAATTTAATAGTAAGTTTATAATGGTAATATTTAAATAATAACATTTTATGGTTCATTTGGATGAGGTTTTTAGGTCTTATACGCCATCAAATATAATTTTTCTTAAAATCTTAAGGTGTTACAATCTACCCCCTTTTAAAAATTAATTTATAGCTATTTTTACTTGATATAAGTAAATATTGGTTTATCATGTAAAAATACTATATTTGATATCCCACATTGTAAAAAGTGTTTAAAACACTCCATCTTGAAAGAGTGAAATAAGAATATGAAGGTCATCATATAACTATGTTTCCAAATATAAGAACAATATGGGGAAGTCAAAATACATACTTGGAGAAAAAAATGAAATTTCGAAATAATAATGGAGAGTGATATATATCATTGATAAAAAAATTTAATGATCAAAATATGGATAAGGAACATAAAATAATAAACCTTCAAGATGTATAAAATACTATTGCATTATAAAAAATGAAAATAATAGGAAACAATTTGTGTTTCAATATATTGTTAACAGAGTATAAGAATTCATTTAACATCTAGAGTAACTACATTAAGAAATATACTTAAGTGATAATTATAATTTAATCCTTTAATCAATTTCCACCACATTATCATCTGGTGGTTTAAAGGAAGGGAATTCAAGTTATATTTTTATTGTTCAAGAACTAAAATCAACATTCAATAGATCAAATAATCCAAAAAAGTTTAAAATGATATTAACCCTATAATTTGATATTATTCAAAACCAAATAGGTTTTCCCATGATAAATCATAAAATAATTCAGAAATCACAATATGAAATAAATCATTAATCACAAAAATCCTTAATAATAACACCAAATGTTCAACATAGATAATAGATAAATAACTGACATTATACTTTTATAAAATATCCTAGAATAAGCATGAAATCTAAAAACTATAGTGAGATGGCGACATATTATTCAAAGATAAATTTAAAATTTATCTGTATATATCATCAATAACTGTTAATGTATCATATTAAAAATGTATATACACAAATAATATAATGTCCAATATATACTGATGGTTTCCATAAATAAAACAAATCTCAATTAAGACATAATAAAATAATATATGAATCTTTAAGGTGAGTCTTCCTTTATTCATCAAATAAGATTCCATAATGTTATGTTTACCATAATTAAATAAGGTTCCCAAAATAATGAACTTCTTCTAGATTAACATTAATCACCAAGATGAAAAATAATTTTTCAATCACATGGTTATCACTACAATAAAAACAAATATGTTTGAAAAAATAAACATAAACCTTATCTCTCACTTAATTTTTAAAAAAATAAATGTCATTCTTACCAAGATATCATATAGACTCCTAGTATGATATTCAACTTTATAACTCTTTGATTTTGGTTTCAATCCCTATGACCTTTCTATATGTGAAATTTTTTCTATTTTACCAGATATATAATAATATAATTTCTATAAAATCCCCAAAAATATGATTAAAATATTTTAAAATAACCTTAATCTTAAAAGATCATATAATTAAAGAAGGTATTCATTATCATTAAACATATTAATAGTTCGTTTTTCATTAAATAATACTTCATGTTAAACATTGGTGTTATATATACCTACTTCCAATAAAAAACTATCCCAATGATTCATTAATCACATTAAAATATAATCACTTAAAACATCAAAAGGGGTTATATGATTTTTAACATATGATTAACCTTAATCTCATAAACCCATGATAGTATCCCAACTCTTATGTTAACCTCACATGAAAGCATTATAATCTATAATGTTCTATAAACCTTTCCTATGTAAAAAAAATTATGGACTAAGAATTATGAATTAATTAATATTTTGTTTTATGTCATAAAATTAAGTTATTATATTTTATGATCTTTCCATTTTGTAGTTTTATAGAATTATGTCATTACCCTTATATAAATATATATTACATCGTAATCTAGAAACTTTAACATATAATCTATTTTAGCACAATTTTTTAATGATATAACTCGTTTTATTTGAGGAAATATCTTCAAAATCATCTTCTTGAACTCATCATTTTCCAAGATAATTCTTAAAACCCTATCAAAAAAATTATAAAACATGATATGATAATAAAAACATAGAAAGGTATAATAAAATAATTATTTAAAACTGTTTGTTAAAAAATACTTATAAAATAATTTATTTTCCAAAATTAAAATTTGGGTTCAAAAAAATATTTTATTAATAAATAAATAAACATTTCTACCCAAATATTTTCATAAAAATATTCTTATGAAATATTATTTGAAACATGAAAGTAATAATGGTTCATTTGAAATACTTAAAATATTATGAAAAATTATTAAAAAATCTTTATATTTCACCCATACAATGTAGAATATACTTTTATATAAACATAAACTCATGATTAATCAGATTAATGAATAAAATAAATAATATGATATCAATAGGTCATGGAAAAATAGAAAATGAGAAACTAACACAAAAGATGACAAAATATTATGTTAATGAAAACTTCAATTTAAATTTCATATGGTGGAAAGAGTCCTACAGTGAATTAGTTTTACTCTCTAATCTCATACATAATGTCTCATTTGATAATAGATTTACCGATTGAATTTTAGTACTATATAAATTCAAACATCCTAACATATTCATGATTATGTGTTACAAAAAAATAAAATCGATCATATAGAATAAACATAATAATTAATCATGGAAATAATATGGGTTACATAATCATCCCTCATATCAAAATTAAAGTAGATTTTTTAAATAATGAATATGAGTAATGACTATAAGGAATGTTTTATCCCATCAATGGAAGTGAGAATAAGATATATATATATATACAAAAATTAGACACACATATATTGTTTTTAGAATCATTTATTGACATTAATGAGAGAGAGAAAGAGATCTAGGGAGAGAGGGGTCGTATCCAAAAGAGAATGGTCATTCGGTGAGATCCCTTACACATATAGGAAATCAATTTCTAGATATAAAAATATCCATTACATTTTAAACCCATTTTTCAATTCATAGTGTAACATAAAATAATTATAATTAGATAAGGGACTAATAGAAATATGACCCATTTAAACAAGGTGCATCTTTCTTTTCGGGACATAGATGATTAGTAAACCATAGTTAAACATGATTGTTCTGGTGTAGTGGTCTGAATGGGAATCCTTATGGGATGTTTCCCAGAGTGTGTGTGGGTGTGGAAAAAGTTCTTTTAAATAACATGTGATCACCTATAGGGAATGTAATTAGTCTGATGTGTCGTTCGAGCATGTAGATGGGTCCTAGAGGGGGGACCACCAATATTAGGAGATTTAGTGGCAGAATGTTGTATAAGACCTGAAATCCATGTTATGGAAATGTTCATGTGCTATAACAATTCCAAGTTGTTATGTTGTATAAGAATATTACCTATCCATATGTGATGTGGAAGTATTTGGGTTAAAATATATGGTCCAAAACCGGGGAACTATACTCTAAATGAGGAATGAATGTAAAACCATATAATGAAAAAAGGATAACATAATAAATTATATATCCCATTTTAACAAGTTTCACAATTATTTTTGATGGAAAATCCGATTTGAACAGCATAGTTAACAATGCATGGCCTGAAGTGCAGTTTAGGATGGGTTGTTTCATAGGGTGTGTGTGAGGGAGGACTAATCACAATGAAAGAGTTTGTTTTGGAATGGGGGGAAAGTCATTAGTCTGATAAACCATTTGGTCACATAGGATGACCCCTTGTAGGGGGCCAAATTTCAATGGGGGATCTTATGTAACCTATAAAGATAATAACTGATTACAATGTTAATGAGGGAGGACTATAATATAGAGGGCCCTGATTGTTACAAATAAAAAATACATGAATATGTTTTTAGTTTAACAAAATAATAAATCTTATTAATAATTCTAAATATCTAATAATGTTTATATTGGTGGGAAATTTTTTTGATACCGCATGTGTTAAAAAAATTACTTTTTGAGTGTTATAAGGTAAGTCATGAAGTTTTTTTATAAAATATTTTAAAAAGTTACATATTAAAAAATATTTAAATAAATTAAAAATAAATATAAAATTTTCTTTTATAATTCATTTATCTCTTATAAATACATTAAAAAAATAATTTTAAGAATTGGAAAATTTAATAGAAATATATAGAAACTAAATCTTTAAAACCATTTAAATATTTTTTAAACTATGGTGTCCTTACTTAAATCCAAAAAATATTCCTTTTTAATTTTCTTAAACTAAAATAGGGTAAAAAATTACTTTTTTCATCAATTTAATCATAAATAAATATTCTATTGATCAGTTATAAGAACTTGGTCATTGAAGAAAAAGAGATGGAATGGAAATATTAAAAGGAGATTTTTAAAAGGAAGTTCAGTCTAACTCATCACATAAGTTCTTATCACCCTGAATTATAAATTTCTCATAATAATTTAATTTCTTATGAACAATTTTTAATTTTAGTAACCATTTTATTTTATTTATTATCATGTTATTTTCAATTACTTGATCATATAAATTCGTGTCAATTGTTTTGGTGGTATTATGCTCTTTAGTCGAAAATGACTTGGACATGTTGACTATGGTCAATGAGGTTATTATTTAATCATCTACAGAATAATAATAATTTAATAACTTTTTTCTTATATATAAATTATAATTTTGAAACCAACCATGAAATATGGTTATGAAAAATGTACTACATTAGAATCATGGAGAAGGTAGGTTGTAAATATGCACGAGTAACATTTCCATTTTTCCATTATCATGGTGTAAAAAAAGTATATTTTATTTTATCTTTCAATAATGATAAATATATTAATATTATAATATTATTTCTTTTAATAAAATTATATATAAAATAAATTTGATAGGGTATTGGAAAATGAATCACACCGGTTCGTGCGGTTGTAATCAACAAGTACACATGAGAGAAATTATCATCATTAAATTAATGGAAATGTAAGATACTATATGATATATTACATTTAAATTCTGATATATATTTCATTAAAATAATATATACAAAAATTAAATACAATATCAAAAATATTTCAGATAACTGAAGATGGAAAAAAACATCGCCTTATGAGGATGTAGTTCATCGTACACACGAACTTTGGTTTTGTTTCCCATTTGATGGAATTTTAGATGTATTTAACTAATTAAATTAACATAATTGAATCTAAATATTTCGAAGATATCTTTGTTATTATATCATCAATTCTAAATAATATTTTATGGAGGTTGAAGAGAAAAAAAATGCTCGGTTAAGAATGATACCTCTGCTTCAAACAACATCTTTAGGTTTACTCCAAAAGACATCATTGGAGGGATTTATAATAAAACCATGTCATTTAGAACATTGGATTGGAAACAATAAATGGATTTATATTGGTTTGGGATTATCTAAAATGACTTTTAAGCATTAATAAAATAGTCGAATAGGTATCCATTTTATGTGTGGGGATGGTTACTTTTTTAATTCATAAAATATTAAATTCATATAAATTAATTTTCAATGAAAAAAGGCTAAAAAATATTATAGTTGAAATATAGGATAAATTTGGGTCTAAATCATATAATCAAAAAATTGGAAATGTTTATATTTTGTTTATAATTATCTATTTGTTTTTACCCTTGTTAATATATTTTTTCAATTAATGTGATTACTAAATTCTAACTCTATTTGGGTCGAGATAGTTACTATAAAAAGATAATTGGAATAAAAATAAACCATGGTATATATTTAAAACAATATCAAACTAATTATTTTGATGATATGATTTTTAGGAATTGAAATTATTTTTTGATATATTATTTATTATAATAAATGAGTAATGTCATATTTTGGAACTATTCATTTAATTTTACTTTGAAAAAAACATCACTGAAATGAAATTATAATATAATAATTTAGTATATCAATTAAATGATATAATTATATATAAAATCCATATATCATAATTATTAATTAAATTCATATTACTTTTAACAATTCAAAAATCATTTTTTTCTATTAATATAATAAATACTGTTTCAGCATTGCATAAGAATTAAAGGTAATTATTTGAAAACTAGAAATTAGTATTAAATTACCATGATTAGAAAATAATATCTTTCAAATTAATAATTATAACTAAACAAAAGTTGTTTTTTATCAGTGTCAAAATTTTTTTTTATTAAAATAAAGAAAGTGACATTTTTGTCTTTATCTTTTATATAAATATTTTATATGTGAAAATCAAATAAATAAGGAAGGAACTGAACATATATTCTAGAAATTGATCGAAATGACCAATGTATAGTCCTAAAATAGGATAAATTCATTGTTTAGGGCCAATTTGTTTCCTTGTAATATTACTTATAATCTTAATTACTGGATTTACCCTTATTATGGTGATAAATATTTAATATTGTTTCTATTAAAATGAACTAAAAATAAAACAAAAATTATTTAAAAAATTTCCACTTCATTAAAAATATTTATTTCATATTTCAATATTAATTTCAATTATATGGTATAATTTAATTTCAAAATAATCCTACAAAACGTAATGAAAAATAGTTTTTTTTCAGATTTTTTTTAATATAAAAATGTTTTTTAACCCATTTCAAGTGTAAAATTAATTAAATGGAATATAATTTAATTATATTTTATCAAAAGTAACTAATTATGTTTCAAAAAAATATTAAAAATAATATTACTTTGCATACACTTTAAAATAAATTAGTGTTTTCAATAAAAATCAAAAGATTTCACAATTCATTGAAATATCTTACTTTTGAGAAAAATATAAAAATGTCATCATAAGATATTTTTGACATCATTATTTCATTAATGATATCTTCTATACCAAATTAAATTCTATAATTTTAAGTACATTAATTAATATATTTTCTCCTAAAAATCAATAAAACCCATTTTTGATGAAAATAATTTTTTTGATGAATAAAATGACCTTACTAAAAAAGGAGTAATTATTTACTAATTATTTTTATAAAAATTTATATTTTCATAGTAATTTATATATATTTAATAAATCCTTTAATCCTATTCATCGACTATAATTTTATAGCTAAGTTATAACGGTAAAATATAAATATTAATATTGCACAATTTATCTAGGCTCGATGTTTCATGTCGTATACACTATCCAAAATTATTTTATTTTGACAAATCCTGAGGTGTTACAGAAGGTGTATGTATGTTAAAAGAAGAAAATGATAATTACTCTGAATAAATCTAATAAAAAATTCACGTTATATTGTCCCATTTATATATTAATTAAATAATGTGTTCTTATAAAATTCACATGGAATGAATGTATGTCTTGGGCCTATAAAAGGTTAATAGGAGAAATTTAGTTTCCATGTGAAATATGTTGATGAAAAATGAAAAATTATTATTATTCATACAATCAATTAAGACTAATTTGAAATAAAATGTCAAAATATTGACTTCATTTAGTAACCCATGTTTTAAGAAATGAGATTTAATATGGTTGATCTATGAGTAATGTGGACTAAGTCAATGTAAATACACAAAAAATATATTGGAAAATTTCATGAAATAATTATTTCTAATGTCTCAATGAATAAAACACTCTAATAATACATGTATATGACATTGGAAGAGAAAAAAAATGTAAGAATAATTTCATACGATTTTGTAATTGATCTATGATATAATTAATGTTATGTAAATGATATTTACAACAAATAATTTACGATAGGAAAATATAAATTAGATCCATGATATAATAATGTAAATTAGTCAAAACTATCCAATTATACTTGAGAAAGTATAAGGGATTTCTACTTGGTATCTAGAGGGGAACGAAAACTAGTTATATGTGGATGAAAACTAGTATTCCTATAGATAAATATGAGATAATATAAAAATTAAGGAAATGTAATGAAAAAAAGTACCTCATTCAATCCACTAGAAGTCATATCTACAAATACCAAGAATTTTATAGATTCTGATGTTGTTAATGAGTCATAAAATACACAATGGTTTCTTCCATGTTGTGGAATTTACTAAAGGTACTACGAAGATGTAATGTTTATGATAAAGGAAAATGGAAATACTCCAGGGTATCATCTCTTTAGAAACCATACTCAAGGAGGTAATGTTATAGATAATAGTGTATCCTTGTAATTATGAATTACACAACCACTCACTAAATCCAAAACATAGAATAATCATGGTATTTTTATGTGATAGATAACTAGTTGATTGTTAGAAATTTTTCTCTCGTAGAAGTGAGAGTGTCGTGAAAGTGGTTTCCCTAGACCTAACATAAAATGTAATTTTGATTTAGAATTCACTAATACATAGAGTTTTTTCAAATATAAACATACCATAATATTTTTGACACTTCCAATCCCACTATTTATATGTTAATTTCATTATATTACTTATCATATAAACATGTTATAAATGTTTTCTACTATAATGAGAACCTTTGGATACTATGATATGATACTTACAAATATTTACTATTGTCTTGATAAATCATAAGGACTTGAAATAGATGGTGTATGATTATCAGTTTTTTGTGGCTCATAAGCATTATGATTTATTCCCATTGATTTTGAACATAGTGATCTCACGTAAATGAGATTATTTGGACCGATTCACCAAAATAAACACCACATGATTCAAGTGTTATTTGTTGATCCTATTAATGGGAAAATGAACTTTTCTTTAAACAAGGGATCATTTATCAATGTATACTATTTAATCACATGCATTAATTAAATATTAAAATGATGACATTTATGTCGCGTCAAGGTAGATTGTGTTGGCTGTGTTATTATTGGTATGACATTAGTTTAACAGGAAAAATATTTTTACCTTCCAAATGGATGATATGTCTTGGTCCTAGGTAACAAAGATATAATTAACTTTTTTCAAATAAATTGTCATTGTGATTATATGTAACCCTAAGTAGTATTATCATGAATAAATAAATAAATAGAGGATGATTACACGAAGTGTGCATCCTTCCATATGAGATATTGCGAGATAAAGAGATTATATTTCACAACTTGTGTTTGTATGAGATTTTATTTGATAGGACTAAACATTATCTCCTTAGGGGATTTTAATGGATTATATAATAAAATATTGGAAATTGAGCATCACTCCATTCTATCAAGAAAATCTCATAGAGGGTAATACATAGCCAAAGTATATTCATAATCGTGGCCACTTATTATTAATTTATGATAATGACATGGTGGGTCCTGAGGAAGTAGGTGAGTGATGTCCATGTTTATATGATCACAATGGGAATAAATAAATTAAAAATTATTCACATTTTTAATAATAACCAATGGATTTATATACTTATTGTATTTACATGTTATCCAGTGAATATAATGAAAAATATTTTTCAAATGAATATTAAATTTCAATTATTAATGGTTCATTTAATATTTGGGTGAGATCTGAGTCATGTTAATGAACTGTATTTTATCATGTGACATAGTTTATGAGTTACAAGTATGAAATAAAATATTCATGATAGTTGTATAATGTTTTAAGACTTTTTTCATTATTTTTTTGGTATGTATAAAGGGTTTACATTAATAAGTACTTAAATGATATTTATAGACATTATAACCAAATTATTTTAGAAATTTTATGGCTAAATATGGATGTTATATGAATTTGGTAAATATAAATCTCCTCCCCATCTCAATTAAATCCAAAGGATATAATGTGATGTGAATATTATATATCTATCAATCCATGTTCAAGGATCGTTAGTTTGATCCCCAACAATTGGAATGACATTAAAGATCCAATGATTCTTCATTATAGAATCCATATTTCAATGGTAAATAATTGATCATGATTTCTGGAATGTGTGAAGTAGATCAAGAGAGTTTGGGGTTTTATTTCTTATAAAAACTATTCTAAAATTTTTTCAAAACGTGGTTATGATAAAAATAAGACATGGTAAAAATTTTATTAAGTTCTTCCTTTTTGTTATTTGTTGTTAATTATTTATCACATTATTAGAGGACGAATTTTGGTTGTGGTATATCATATGTTAATTTTCGACTTAAATACAAATATAAAAATTTTGATATATTATTTTTCATGTTTCCAAAAGGCACTAAGATACTTCAACATGTTGTTGGTTGTAGGTTCCTCTAAGTAGAATGTAGCTTACTCTCAGGCTGAAGGGATTAGTTCTTCTTAGAAAGGATTTACATTAAATATTAATGGGATATATGTAAAAATTTAGTTTCCAATATAGGGTGAGGATTATATTAAAAAATTCATCTAAAATCATTCATTGGAAATTAATTACCATAATTTCAATCATGAAACTTTGAACCCCCTAGAATTAGTGGTAATTCAAGTGAAAAATAAAATATTTATGAGGATTAATGGGCTTTTAATTCTTGTAATATTTGATATATATATATATATATATTAATAAAAAGGGATAGTAAAAGGTGATGTGTGATTTAAATCTCTAAATATGGAGTTAAATCAAAAAAATGTATAGTCAAATTTGAAGCCTTATATGACCACCAAAACATATTCTAGGAATTAAAGGTGAATTCCTTAATATAATAGGCTTGTTTTGTTTAAATATTTTTTTAACTAATATGAAGACTATGGAACTTGTCATCATTTGGATAATAATTTATGATGTTTTGTTTTTGGATTTTTATTAAATGGGAGAACAAATTCTATATATGGAACATTTTATCCTATTTTGATTTTTTTCATTAATAAGGGGGATCTTAACCTAGTTCTTTTGAATGTATAATAGTGTTTATAGATCATATCCATAGGTAAATAATTTTATTATTTATTATATAATACCACCTTGTAGCTATAAGTGATATATACATGTCCCAAAATTTATTCCATATTTGGATATCTCCTTGTGGACTATGTTATTATTGTTCATCAGGATACCATCATGAAAAATTATCTTTTTAGATCTAAGTATTATCTAGATGTTTGATAATTACCAAATGTTTCTTGAATGCCTCAATGATGTTCTCATTAAACTCCCCCTTTTAAGTGTCTTGAATCCCATTACTCCTTAATGTCCCCCCTTTAAAATTTATCTGACCTATGACTCATTGTTCTAACAACTAAATGTGAATATTAAACTACCTCACTCTCAAGATTCCACCACCACCATCTAATCTCTTAAATATTCCTTTCATAATAATATTTTTTATTTTTCAAAAATACTACACACTTTATTACCCACAGTTAATATTGATTATCTCCTTTCAAATGGAAATACTAAATTATTATTATATTTTTATTTTATTAGCACATTTATGATGATTCCAATAGTAGATGACTATTACATGTGGTTCTTGAATACATATATATCCTCATTTATGAAAAATATCACCACTTTCTCTTCCCTAATCAAACAAAAACCGCTTGGAGTCACCTTGACTTTAACCACATGCTCCTCCTTCAACCATGATTGGTTCCTGATTTTGTTACATGATAAACTGTATCCCATATCAATATACCCAGTAGGATAGTATTTTACCTTTTTGAAGATTTATTATCTCATACATTTTCCACAAGTTATTTTACATTCAATAATTGTGCATTATTTTTAACTAATTAACAGACCCCTACCTTGGTAAAAAATATACTTCTCTATATTATTAGGTGGATTAAAACCGAATAAGAACTTCTATTAATAATAAATCACCATTAAAGAATTACATCAATCCCCTCACCTACTGTACATGTTGATTCATCTTCTACCTTCAAGCTCCACCTTTATTCGAAATATATAAATGCGCTAAAGTCTACAAAATAAAACCAGTGAACACAATCTCCTATTGTTTTTTGTAAATAACTTATTTTAAAAATTGGAAATCGATAACTTTAATTCTTCATTACAATGCGGGACACTCTAATATTTCGGGAGTTTATTGTAGGATAATTAATTTGATGATTATGGAAATAAATTTTTGTCAACAATGTTTTTGGACACAACTATAATAATTTTGAAAAATAGAGTCAAGGAGTTACTCCATTTCTAGATATGATATTTTCTTCTATAAATATACATGATTTTTCTTGTATTGTAATTTTTATCCGTAAAAAAGTTATCTAAGAGATAAAATAATTTTTTCCAGTTAGCCAAAATTTTCCCCTCTAAAATCACAAGGAATTAACTATGTTATTTTATTATTACTATTTTTTATATAAATCAACCTTTAGTGGTATCATCATATTTAAAGGTCATTTTTTTGACCTCCATATTATACAAGACTAGTATAAATTTTATTCTGAAACTGATGAAGGAAAATTATGATAATAATTTCATTGAAATTCAAGAACTGTTTACACTCAATATGTCATGGACATTGTAGAGCATATATACACCAAACCAGAAACCAAGATAGTGGTGGCACCACTTCTAGATGTTCAGATAGAAACCGATAAAGTATAACAAAAGAGTGTCTATAAGGACAAATCCATTATCTATCGGAGACTTAATAAATAAAATTTCAATATAATTGTTGTTTAATAACTTTAAAGGAGACAAGGGAGAATATTCAAAAAGAATACAATACAGTTGAAAAGGTGAAGAACATATGACTTCATTATCAACAACATGTGTTTGAATCATTTTCTATAAAATATTATCAATACATTGTAAAGTATTATACCCATGTAATAGTAGTGGTGAATCAATTATGAATAGAAATAGAAAATGTTCATGACATGGGTGTGTGTGGGAATATTTTTCAATTTATAGTTCCCTAATTTACTTACATAGTCATCATCTTTGAAGAAAAAAGAGAACTAGAAAAAATTTCTTTTAAGGAAATTCTGGTGTCTCTACAATCTGATGTATTGAAGGTGAATTGGTGAAGAAATAAAAATTTATTGGAGCATGATATATAATCAATTTTTCCTCTCAATATCTCTAAAAATCACGAGGGAATATTTCAAATAATTTTAGCTAGAAAAATTTTTAGACCATAAAATAAAACCAAATGAGAAGTATGAGGAAGAGGAATCCCAAATTACGGAGTCTATGTATAATAAAATTTTAATCCCAGAGGATGAGGGCACGGAGAAAGCTGATGACTCAACTGTCACAAAAAATCTGTAGAATAAATATTCAATTAAATAATTTTAACAAATATAAAAATTATAGAAATAAATGTTTGATAAAGAAACTCAATGATAATTTCACTATATATAAAAATATATTTAATTTAGGGTATGTTATTGCATAATCTAATATATTTATGACAAAATTATGAAAAAAATATATAGGTATTTGTTATCTTAACTCTGGAGCTAGCAATCACATTAAATTCTATAGAAAATTGTTTATGAACCTAGATGAGAGGGTTCAAGGAGAAATTTCATTTTTTGATGTCTCAGTAATATATGCCTATAGAAGAGGATATATTATGATCAATCAAAGTGATTGAAATAATGCATTCATATTTTATTTCTAATATGTCTTAGATATAAAGAATAATATCTTATGTATCATGTAATTGATGGAAGAAGGATTTATCATTATCCTAAAAAAATAAAATATAAACTGATGGTGGGAATGTAGGGGTGGTTACATATGTTCTAATGATTAATAAACACTTTTTCACACTTATTATCCACCTTCACATATCATGATGTTTTATGATGGGAACTTGTGATAAAAACTGGATATGGAATCTAAATTTTGGAAATCTAAACAATAAAAGTTTATGGTCATTAAGAAAAAAATAATATGTTTACTGAAATTCCTAACATTATAAATTTAAATCAAATATGTGGAAGATATTTTCTATTTAATCAATATAGAAAAATATTTTCAAGGAAGGAATATTATAGAGATATTGTGACACTCTAGTTTTTCCACAATAACATGTATGGATGATTAAATCTGAAATTGAATGGAAGAAAAAGGTACTTTGTAATATTATTAACGTTTGTATTTCTGGAACATGGATATAATTTCCCCAGATGAATTTATAAAATATTTACATATTCAAATAATTCATGAATCTATTGAAAAATTAAATCCAATATCATATAAATAATTTGTGATCAGTTTAAGGATGAGAGTACACCTATGATGTTCTTTAGAATTACCTCAAGAAAAAAGGAATATAATACCAATTGACACAAAAATACACACCTCAAATCATTGCAATATATTAAAGAAGTAATTTACCATATATCAATATAGGAATAAACTTGTTGAAATACAAAGGAGTAGAAAATAATTTTTAGGTGCGATGTATATACTTAATATATTCCCAATAAAAAATATTGAAGAAATAAAACCACATGAATCATAGAGTTCTAACAAGAAGAATGAAAATAATCATAATGTTTTTGTTTCAATTTATTATGTCAGGATCATAGAGTATAAATGAAAAATGAAAAAATAGAGTGAAGTTTGTCCCTATGGGATATATAGATAGTGTAATGTGATATCTATTTTATAATCTCATAACTATGAATATTATATTAAGTAGATATGTTTCTTCCAAGAAAATGATTCATAGAATTGAAATAATGAAGATGACTCAAGGGTGGTACAAATCACATTATAATAAGAAGAAAATGTTAAAGAAATACAAATGGAGGAATAAGTATTTGATTAAAAATTTATACCATCACCACATACCTCTACATAAAAAGATAATAAATACAGAGTTTCTCATATGCAACCTGAAAATATTTTATGTCCTGGGAAAATATATGAATGTCTGAACCAATAGAAGAGTACATAGAGATGTATTTCGTACTGGAATATTCTGACACCATTAGATTTGATGTAGGTAAATCCAATTAAATATGGAGGAAATCAGTGAATAAAGAAATATATTCCATCGAGAAGAAACGGACATGAGACTTACCAAACCTCCCAAAAGGGAAAAAAATTGTGTGAGGCGGGTGTTGAAAAATAAGAAAAGAAATAAATGAAAAGTCTAAATATAAAAATAATGACTCAACTCCAATGTATACGAACAAAAGGTAGTAATTGAATAAAATTGTGTATTTTCACCCATTTCAGAGATGTAAATGAATAGATTATTGATCGCAACTGCTTACCAACCCCAATAGAAGATCCGTAATCAATAAATGATGTCATAATTTATATTTAGATTATTGGAATAGGATATCTATATTGATAAAAAACCTAGATACCTAAATAAAGGATGAGAAGTAATGTTTTTTAGGTTGAGGAAGTATCATTATGTACTTAAGAAAGAACCACATGTATGGAACACTATTACTGATGATTAAATTCAATCTAGAGGATTCCAAATGTTACCATATGAAAAAAACACTCTATAAGAAGAACAAGGATGAAAAAAACATTTTATTGGGTTTCATATAGAATTAAGATCCTATTTTCACAAGAAATAATCTAGGTAAATTCTCATACTTTAAGGAGGTCATGTTCTATGTAATTTAGATGCCTAATACTAGAGATATGGATTACTTCCTTAGAATAGAAGTCGCTCTAAGAGATGGAAGAATATTTATTTCTCAAGGAAATTATCTTTTAAAGAATTTCAAAATAGAAAAATAAATCCCATTACAACCCCATTCAAAGAAGGATTATAATTATGAAGAAATAATATTAGATATATAGAACCTAAATATTTATAAATTATTTATGGAGTCTTGAGATATCTAACAAGAAAAAGGAAATATATTCACTATGGGGTAGTAATTGTCATCAGTTATATGGAGACTCCCAGAAAAATACATATGAATGCTTCCAAAATATATTTGTGGTATATTAAAGTTACTATCAATGAAGTTATGTTCAATACACATAGAAAAGTTTTCAATCTTATTGGATGGTTAGAGAGTGACTAGGGAAGATATCGAGATGAAATCATATTACAACAAGATTAAAATACCATTTTAGTGACTCAAAATTCACATGGCCATCCATGAAAAAATACATTATTACCTTATCAACATGTGATATTGATTACATTGCAGCTAACTCATCCATGTTCCATATAATATGGCTTAAAAATGTACTATAGTATTTAGGATATACATTTGATGAACCAACAAAGATATTTATTATGAATAATTCAAAAATATCGTTATAAAGAATGTCTAGATTTTCTTGAATGATTACAACACAGTGATATAAGGTATCATTTGATTAGAGATCATTTGAATAGTTACGAATTTAAAGTTGTGGCTATATAAAAAATGAACATGTTTCAGATATCCTCGTTAATCCCTTGAAGCATGATGTATTCTTTAAAATGAAACAAATAAATTATTGTAAGGAAAAGATTTCTAAGGTGGGAGGTTAAAAATAATAATAACAATGTTTTATAAAAAAATTAGACAACAAATTTTATTTTTCAATGGCATCAGGAACACTTCCATGTTTAGAGATTTTATTACAGGAGAGATTAATTTGTTGACAAGAGACATTAATTTTTTTAACATTGAGTTTAGAAGTAGAAATAAAAATTAAAGGTGAATTGATTCAAGGAACCAACCCTTTCTCAATAATGAGTTTTTATTATATAAATTGAATTATTTTTATCATTAATTGTAATATATATCCTTCCAAAATATTATCTAGGAGAAAAACTAAAATGTTTGAGGTTTCTCTATTTTTATCCCTCCTATAATAACCACAAGTGATTAGTGTTATTTTATTATTATTATTAATTCACCAAAAAAACCATTCATTATTCAATGTGAATATTTTTTCACAACTCAACCTTTTTATATTTAGTTTCCATATTTCAATTGGTGTATCTTCATGAATCACTAATAGATTTAACATAATCAACCACCTGATAATAGGTATTTAGCAAGACACTTGTATATCCACCAAAAAAATATCGTGTTTTTGACTACATTGCTTTAGCCAAGCCTCAATCCGTCTTCAGTATTTACTTGAACAGATACCTCTTCGACAAAGCTTGTGTCAGTTTACACTAGTTTCATCGAGGCGACCAAAAACCACCCTCATTGAATCAGTTTATCTCCTCCATGTTCAATAATTTCTTCCCCATCAAATATGGATTTAAAAATCTAGTTTAGAATAATTTCCTCCTCTTTATCGGGTTCATGAATCAGTCCATCATTAATGATCGAAATCATCATGGCTTTTGATCTCTTTATAAATTCTTAGTGTGCACTCCTCTAGCCCTGTTACAGGATTCTGTATATTCTAATTTTAATATGAGAAATTTTTGATCCATTGATTATGTTTTATTTGAAAATAAACATATATTTTATGGAAATATGTTTTTCAGAAATAATCAAATTATATAAGAGTTTTTTAAACCCTTTACATGGAAGATACTCACATTTTTATTCATAAGATATAATGTCTTTATATATTATGTATATTAGAAAGGGGTCCTATGAAGACATTTAAAAATGTGATAGAAGATACATTGGTGTTGACTTATACTCATGCGGAGGGGGATCATGAAAAGAAGTGGTTTTTCATCAACATATAATACACCAAGAGAGGTATGGGATATTAATAATTTTCCCCATCAAGTTTAGTACATTGAAAAAGATAAATGTTTGGCCAAATAAGAATTTAAATTGTTTCCACAATGACATGCAGGTGATCCAAATGGATTTTGAAGTTATGATGGAGTTGATACATGTTCTCATGAATATTTATAAAGGGTTTATTGTGTCAAAATTAATCTTTGTGGTAGTTTTGTTTTTTATGGAAGGGTGATGTTTTGAAAAAGTGGATCTTCATAGAAATAACATTTCTCGCTATGTCATTTTTGAGAGAGGTAAAAAAGGTACATATGGGTTTGGTTTTAACAAATTATTTTTCATTTCCATCAACTTAATTCATGTTTGAAAATATACATAGATTTTTTACTTTATAATCTGTAGTGACATTTTTTGTGTTTCCATATTTTTTTAAAATTATCTTCCATAATTGGGTTTTTAGGTTAATGAATATGTGAGATGATTTTTATAATTTTTCATTAATTATTTTATTATATTTTGAAAGGTGATTCTTAATTTTTTTCACAAGATATTTTCATCCAAGGATTAGGAATGTTTTTAATAGTGGTATTAGGGATTACAGTTTGATCATCAATTTTTTCTTATGAATTATAGAAGTTATTTTATGGAGGATTGATGATGCATTTTTTGAGGTAGAGGAATGCTTGGAAGATAATAAAATATTAGAGAGGTGTTTTAAGTATAATAAATAATTATTTTTTGAAAAAATGTCATTAGTAATGAAATGAAGAAAAATATAAGAATGATCTAAAACAATACCATCTCTAGGGATGTGGTGCAGAGGGAAAATTAGTTTTTCTAGGTCCTCTATATTTGGTGATGATCACTATTATTGGAGAGCCATATGATAATAGTATTTCCATATTTAGTACAATGGTTTAGATTCAAGAGTGGTGATGTCTTAGTTGTTTAGATTTCTTTTAAAGGACGTTCATGAATTTTGATAATAGTTTGAATAGTGTTTCATAATAATTTTTTTAGAGGACAATACTTGGTGTGATATTAAATAATTTTATTTCCAATTGAGTTAATTTGATGGTATCTACTTATTTTAAGGGATGAATGGGTTTATTTATAGGTTTCAACCTATTTTAATTTTAATTATAGATTTTTTGACTCATAAATATGGCTTACATTTCATGAAAGCATAATTTTTAGGGAGATATATTTTTTATTTGTTTTTTAATATGATTAATGATTTTTTAAAACCTCCTTCATGAAAGATATGTGGTATTTTTAATATTTAGATATAATATATTTATATATTATATGTATTTTAAGGGATCCTTTAATGTATTTAAAAATGGAAGAGTAAATATGTGGTGATGAATTATACCCATCAGAAAGTGGTTCATAAACAATGATAATATTTCACCAAAATTTATTCTACCAATACAAGGATAGGAAGAGAAAAATTGTTTCCATAGAATAAACCATGAATATATTGAACATTATCTTTCATTTTCAAATTATATATTGTGATTCAACAACCCAAATTTCTCATATAATCTAATGAACATGAAATGTTTTCAAAAATTCTAACCTGTATGAGTTTGATAAATGAAGATGAACAATTTATAAAAAATGAGAAACCTAGAATAAAGATCGAATGAATGAAAATAGTAAATATGTCACAATAATTTAACAAGATTAAGACAACTTTCATCCTAATCCAATATTATAAAACCACCATATTCTAATTTTTATTAATTATTTAAACAAATATAATGGAAAATGAGAAATAAAATAGATGAGCGAGTAAGAATTAATACCACAATATTGGAAAATCCTAAAAGAATTGTGAGAAGAAAGATCACACCCCCCAGATTTTCCAATATAATATCAAAATAAGAATCACTCGAATGCTTCAAAGACACCAAAATTATTATGATAATGGATCTACATGATTAGAGGGACTAAGGTATCCATCATAATAGAGTGTTATGGGACAAACTTTTTATCATCAATAGAAAGGGTAATGTCTTGTCTGCTATTACCCAACTCCTTCCAGTCTTATCAACTCCTTCTCTTGGTCATACTCGAAACGTCTAGGAAAAATAGAGAATTAATCAATCTTCCAATGAAAAAAAATCACACCAATATCAATTATTATGAAGGTAGAAATACCCCTAAGAAAATGAGGATGATTCAATGGCTCATGGGAAATTGAAAAATGAAAAAATAAAAATAAATGATAACTTAAAACCAGATAAATAATAGAGAAGAATAATACAAAAATACTTAAATTTATTCTATCAAATATATAAGTGATACAAAAATTCATTATAAATTATATTTTCATCCAATGTAATATATGAAAGGCACTAAAGGAAAATTTATATGTGCCTCCAAAAGTCTTACTTGAAGTATAGGGAATCTTTATGGTGAGAAAAATTCAAACTCTATCATTGAAAAATACTTAATATGAGAAAATAATAAAGTTCTATACCTAAAAATTCATATTAGAAGAGACATTACATCAAAAAATTCAAAAGTAGGAAAATAACTTATGCCATAATATTACGAAGATATATAAATATACTGAAATAAAAAAACTAACATGATATTATTTTAGTTCAAAAATAAATAGGAATGGTAAAGTAAAAAAATTTCTAGCATTTTCTGTAGAAACCATAAAATAAAGGTGACTTCCTTTTAGATAATTTTATTCAAGTGGAAACATATTTAGAATCTCTAAACCCTATTTAAATTTATTAAAATTTACACCCTTAATAAAATAATCCGCTTGGTTGTCCTCAGTGGGTATATTTTCAACAGACTTTTTTAGACTTTCAAAATTTTAACTTATATAATGGTACCAAATATCATTATTCTTGGGCATAACATAAAAAATAATTTCGAAGTGAGATAAAAAGAAGATTTTTAATGACAATAAACATTAATAATTGAATTATACACTCCAAATCTATTTTTTCATTTTCAGAATAAAGAACATCTTTTTTTTGTAAGTGGGAACATTATAACTTCCACCATGCCAAAAACATAAAAAACACATTACACCATCCAAAACACAAATTACACCATACCAAAAAAACAGGAGGTGCCAAACCAAAGCACATATCACGCACAAAAAAATCCAAAAAATTTCAAACCAGCACACGTCACCATCATCATGGACTGTGAGACCCTCATGCAGCGCACCCTACAAACCCATCACTATCATGGTCATCCCAAACCCTATCACTGGGGAAGACCCAAGCAACATCGATGACACAACTGAAAGGATTCAAAAATCTTCTAGAAACACGTTCACCGTAAATAGTTGAGAAACAAACCATCCATAAAATACCCTTCAATCCGTGATCACCAATAATGAGAAAAAGACAACAAAAATGAAACCGATTGCGAGGGGGGAGACCAAATTTACCAAATCCAGACCAAAACGAATAGACATCCAAGTTTCTCCTCATGAAATTCCCACCATAGCTTTAGTAATTTAATTATATAAAATGAGGTCAACAATAAATCCATTAATCCAAGTGGAGTATTTGATAGCCGTTATATATTAAATGTGCTCAATCTTAGTGTTTGAAATTTCAACCACTTATTAAAAATCATATTTCAATGAGAGGGGACCCACATTCACTGGAAATAAGACTAATTAGTCATTTCCTTTTATAATTATTTACAACAAAATCTGAATCTACATAATCAATAACTAAATCAAAAGAACTTAAATTGATACTATATAATATTAAAGGAGATAAATTAGAAAAAATGTACCCTAAGATCCACTTAATAACATATTAATGTGGATTATATATATTTCCCATGAACCTAATGAAATTAAATATAGTAAAGGAAACATAAAACCTATTACAAATCATAAAATACTCAATGTTACACACAACATGAACATATGTTATGTTGATAATATTTTAATTATCAGCAATTGTGTTAGGAGAATGAGGCCATAAAAGTTTGTAATTATCTGAAAAAGGAACACAAATAGCTTAAATAGTCATAAAATTACATCATAATAAATTTAATGATATAAAAATAATATGATAAGTAAATGAACCAATGTTTTCAATCATTAATGTTTTCCATACACAAAATCGACAAAAAAAAAGATGAATAATTAATTTCAACAGTGTAATTAAATTTAATTTTAACATTGGAGATCAATTATATATTACTACATTTAAGAAATATGTCTTGAAAATAGATATGTAGATTAACCGTGCAGTTTTTAATGGATTTAAATTAGTACATCAAAAAATACTATACTTTTTAAAATCCCCTAGTAACATGAATGAATAAATTTCTTATAACATTTTAATGAATAGTTTTTTAATAAATAATTACATTTATTAATCAAATATACATTTTATATTTAAAATAATTTTCAAAACATAATGAAGGTTTCATGTTTAAATTTTCAACCAAATAATTATTCATGAATTCAGTTTTAACATTATGTTTTTAAATATAAATATCTTCATAATTAACAAAAGATTAAAATATTCTAATAAAATAATACTTAAGTACATGATAAAAATTTTCATAAAAATATACTCCCTATTTTGGAAGAAAACTTTTATCCACTAATCTATACTTATATTTAATCATATTCCCCACAATATTGTCTTATTTTATTTTAATGATCTATTTAATGAAAATCACATAAGAAGTAGGTTGTCTATTCATCATGGATTTCATATGGTTCTTCTTAATATATTCTATCTTATCTTTCATGGTATAAATTTAGTGATTATAGTTTCTGTCATTAATAACCCAACTATATCTTTCGGATCTTCGTTGTCAAGATAAATAAAAAAATCAATGCACAATTAGTGATATCAGCATGGATAAAACTAAAAGGATGTACAATAACTCTCTTCACCCTATACCTAGTCACATAATATATCTTAATATCATTATGTTCTCTAAATTCTAA
Source organism: Viscum album (assembly GCA_963277665.1). Taxonomy (NCBI): domain Eukaryota; kingdom Viridiplantae; phylum Streptophyta; class Magnoliopsida; order Santalales; family Viscaceae; genus Viscum; species Viscum album. The sequence goes on along the minus strand of OY728143.1, from coordinate 1,660,802,703 downwards.
AGAACTATCAGAATCAGATCAAGAGTCAAGGTCATGAGAAGAAATTGTTGGATAAGTTTTAATAGGATATTAAACATCAACGGGAGGATCACCCTGAACATACATTTTATATGAAAATTCAATAATATCATTAGTGGGAGGTTCATCTATAATAGTAAAATACTCTTGAATCTCTACATCCCTTCTATCAATAAACTTCTAAAATACAGGTATATATACCCTATGATTTTAACATTTCACTACCTTGGGATTTCCTATGAAAACATGTCTAACAATCCTTTTTCAATCCATTCATTATTGAAATTATCATAGGTAGTGTGTCCAAACACCTTTATATTTCTATTTTATGGGGTATAAGATCTACAATGCTCCTACATTGTCATAAAACCAACAAAAGATGAGGGGAATCAATTGATCCAACAGACCTCCATAGTGGTAGCCTCAACCCAAAATGACTTGGGGTAGACTGAGCATAAAATCATGGTATAAACCTACTCAGGAATGATGTAGTGGATGGATGTATATAAAAAATTCCACTGAGGTGTATGGCTCATTTTTTGTGGCCTGATAAATTCATATTCCTCACAAAACTTCATAATGTCGGTATGCATGTTTTCATGCCCTTTATCAGTCCTCAAGGGCTTAAAGTTTCTCTCAAAATAATTTTCCACATAGGATTTACAACCCTTATAAATCTCAAAGACATTATATTTATATACGAATATGTAAATATTCGATTTAAATCAATATTAATCATGGAAATTCACAAACTAGGAGCATGCACCATGGTATGTAGTGTAAGAAGGTCCCTATAAATCTATGTAAGCATATTAAAGAGAGAGACTTGATTAAAATTGGATTATGAAAACTGACTCTCTAATACTTACCAAGAACATAGTCTTCACAAAATGTTATGTTACATTGTGTAAGTTGGCTAATAATTCCTATCTTACTCAACTCCTCTAAGACATTAACAATCACATGTATCGACCTTATGTACTAAGGAAAAATGTTATCATTTTTTGTTACATAACTTCTACCAAACTGGATCACATGTAAATTTCCTAAAAAAATAAATAATTAACTATATAACTCTTAATAAATTTTTGATCACCCATAGAAATATTATGAAAACTAGAGTGATACATTAAGGAAAAGTTCCATTGAACAAAATCACCCACTAAAATAATATTCCTATGAAAATATGTAAGTCATGTCATATATAATAAGATGATAAGAGTATGTTCTAATAGATTTAACATAAAAGAACAAATATCTATGACATGACAACTCTTGTGTTTCCTAAAAAAAACTCTTCTTAAACTATCTCAATTATCATTGAAAAGGGACACCTATCTAGTGACATATATAAATAACGCATGATGTTTAAAACCCAATAACCTTGCAGTGTGTTTTGGGATAAATTCAACATTTTTTCACTCTCACAACCTTAATCTTAAATGACATAATTATTTCCATAATATTTCCAAAAATGTCCAGACATCAACTTATAGAACATCGACCTCACATGCCTATTTTTTCCACAACATTTTCATGTAACATACATAATTTTTTATTTAGACTAATTTTCACTTTATTAACAAAGGTTCTTACTTCCTTTATTGTTATTTACTTTATTATTCAACCAAAACATATAATGACCTCTCACACATATACCAAAAGATTCAATATTAACATTTGTATTACCACGCAACTCATTACAAAGATAGGTGAAATTGACTTCTTCTATGGTTATATCATTTATTCCATACATCATAGAAAATTTTACATGTTTAAATGAATTATAAAATTATATTAAAATTGAAATGGATAGGTTCTCATAGTCAATAATAACAATGATATTGTCCAACTCTAACATGATTTTATTAAACTGATAAGGACATTCCGGAGTTGAAGTTCTTTAATTCACTTTATTGTGTATATTTTATTATTTTTATGTAATTTTCATACTAATTTTGTGTTTATGTATAATATTTTAACATATAACAAATTATAGGTATAATTATTTCATAATGAACCTTATACAAAACATTATCAGGAACAAACAATATTAATGAACTATGTGATTTCATTAAAACATGAGTATGGACATTAGAGTAAGTGTTCACAATCTATCTATCAAAGAAATAAATTATATATTGTTTTATGGGTCCATGTATCACATATTTCAACCCTTTATAGACCAGAGGTTCTCTAATATTAAATCGTCTGATATTAAATTCATTGTTATTTTTAAATTAATCATTCTAATAGTTTTTTTCTTCTAAAAAAAGTATGTGTAAATATGTAATTCCAATTATTGAGTGGTAACCTCATGAATATCTCTTATAGTACAAATGTTATAAGAAAATGAAAATATTTTTAGTGTTTAAGTGTTTTAGAAACTAATATAAATGGTTGATAGATATAAGAAACCAAGAAAGGGTGATAAAAGAAGGAAAACAATAAATAACGAACAGTGATTTAATGTGGTTCAACCCTCTTTAGTCATACTCTATGGAAATACCATTGTATTATTATTTTTTAATGTTTTAATAAAATTATATGAAAAATGAGAAGCCAAAAAAATTTAGATATAAAGATGAAATACCACAAAATTGTAAAAATCCAAAAGAACAATGAGAATAAAACTCACTCCAAACCAAATTTAACAATTGACTATCAGAACAAAAAACTTTGAAACTCCCCAAAAATATCAATAATATTTTATCTATGATCCTCACAATCTGATACTACATGGTCTCTAATTCAACATAGAGTTAGGGGAAATGCTCTGTTCATTAGTAAAAAGGGAAATGGAATGGTTAACTATGGAAAATTCCTTTAGCTTCAGTTGAATATTTTATGGCCCAATATCCAACTATATCATAAACCAAAAAATACTAAATCAATAATATAATAAATTTAAAAACATCATTGAAATACGATTATGAAAAAATTATACCCGATATGATGAGGTACTTTCAAAGAAAAAAGAAAAATTGAAAAATGAACAACTGACAATAAATTTGACCTATAAACCTACTAAACAAAGGAGAGGAATGAAAAAAAGTCCCAAAGTCATTTGTGAGATATTGAAAGTCTTATGAAACTTCCCTAACCTTCATATGTTCATTCCGACAAAAGAAAAGTCATAAATTCCTCTTGAAGTCATATGTGTACACTAGGGAAGCCTTATTTTATGTAAAATTCATACGTTAACATTTATAAAGTCATACACGAAGAATAAAATAATGTATTATGTCTTGAAATGTATTTTTTGAATAGACTTCATATCAAGAAACAAAAAAGTGGGAAAAATAGTATTTATGAAAATAATTAATATATCTCGACATGTTAAAATATAATGACAAACTAAGAATATATATTTTTTCATTTTGAAATGAATAAACATGCTAAAACAATTAGAACTCAGAAAACAAAACATTACATTTTGACCAACTTAATCTTACTTTTGGGGTTCCACAGATGAATTATTCATAAATTATCTTCTTCAAACATCTGACTCATAAAAATATGTATGAAATTAAATTTACACAATCAAGATATTCCTTAATTAATTCTTTGAAGGTATCCTAAAATCACATACTCCATCTATTTTCAATTTTGTATTATGTGACAAAATAAATTATCCTAAATTCAACTGGTAATTTTCCATGATACTGGGATAAATATTCCAAATATTCACCTAATACAACTATATAAATACATAATTAAAATCCCATTACAAAATCAATGAAATCATACATCACAAATTAAATCTAGAAATATTATTCCAAAAAAATAAACTCAATATGAATTTTAATCTTTATGAAGAAAACAATATTAAATATTTTTTATCAAGTAAATTAATTCAGTATCAATCAATAACCTATAGAAAATATTCTAGAAACCCCATAATTCATTAAACATAGGAGAAAAAAGTAAATTCTAGCAATAAATAAAATATAAAAGTCATAATAACCAAGATTATAGAAAAACTAATTCAACAATTATATGAAAACTAATACACAAGAAACTCAATCATTCAAAATTAAAATTATATATTTTAAATCACTTTTTTGAAGAATAACATTTTTTTATAATGAATGTTCAATAATGAATAATTTATCAATTAAATCATATTTTAATCACACACTTCCCAAGAAATAATATAAAATTTATGTGGAAAACATAAATAAATTAGGATATATCATACCCCAAGGAGGCACATTAATCTAGATAAATAATTATTAAATAGATCATTGATCTATATTATCAATACCCACAACTCATAAGGTACCACAAAAAAATTAGACATAAAAATCAGTGATATGGTAGGTATTAATTTTATCCCAAACTCAACTTCATGATGATGGGGAAGTGCAATACCATTTTTCATAAAGGCACATGAAAAATTCTCCATAATTCTAGGAAACACGAATACATGAACATCGAATGAACACAACCATAAAACCTAAAACTAGGGTGATAATGGAACTATATCCCTATGTTCCATGGATTCATTAACTCACTAATGAACACTACGAGATCAAATTCCCCATTAAGAAAAGAAACCATCCCCAATAACAAATCAATAAAAACTCACACTAAATATTACCAATGTATTCCATGCATGAGATCATATGTTCATATTGTAAATAATGTGAAATATAAAAAAAATTGATGCTACCCCATCATCAACTCAAAACCTCAACAAACATAGATAAAATTATACTAACTACTAATTGGTTTAGTGAACATTAGAGGATCTATAAGTCTCTCCAACTTCAGTCCTAGATCTTTAACCCAGGTAAACACCCAAAATGAATATAAATACCTTGAGTGAAATAATTCAAAATTCAAGAGAGAAGTTAAGTAGATGATACCTGGGATGATCCTTGGACCCCATGGTGTAGTAAAATCTATGACATAAAACTGACCATTTCGTACTCTAATTCGTCATTGTTATTGATAGTGAACACATATAAGAACATTATTATCCCGATGTCTAAGATGATGAGGAATATCATTGGGATTACATTTAGTATATCTATCTTTCTATTATTATCCATGATCTTTTTGACATTTTTTCTATTGATAAGGTGAGAGAGGTAACAAATTCTGTGGCTATAAAGAGAGATTACATGTTATACCACACTCACCAGTACCAATATATGGGAACATGCACTACATATAGTCATGAAATCTATAAGAAAAATAACGCTATAAACTAATTAATATAAGTTTCTGAATTTGTTTCTTTAAATAAATAAATTGAAGAAATGTGAGAATGAATCCCTACCAATTATAACCCTGATTACCCATCAATATGAGAGACCATAACTTCATATCAACTATATAATAATTTTTGATGACTTCCATCTCAAGACTAAATATCCCACCCTAATGTTTTCTCTATCACAAATTCCATTTCTAATACATAAATATATCTATTAAATATAAATTTATTAAGCTAGTGATGGATCATTCGATGAAATTATTTATCAAAATTACATTCCACATCCTAATAATCTAGAATAACATTAAGATAATATAAAAAATGATTCATAAATAAAACTATAATATCCCACATTCTCAATCACCCTTTTCAATGATAGAGAAACTATTAACACTAGTCACATTAAAAAAATACATGAAATTATGATATAATATATTATGGTACCCTTCCTGTAATACATCAAAAATCCTAAGGCTTTTTAAGTAATATATTCCAATTCACGTGATTAAAACATATTAATAGACTAAAAACCAATATAATACAATTCTTTTTATATTAATATATTAATCTAAAGTCCATGTCGAACAGATATAACCTCCTCTTAATCTATTGATTAAATATTGGACAATCAAAATTAGGAAATATTTTATGTTAAACCACTCTATTACTATTGAAATATATTTTTTAGGAACATTGACATACAATCCATGATACCATACTCAATTATATTAAATAGGTCTAATTTGAAGAGAAAATAACATCCATGCCAAAGAAGAAGAAAATGGTATCTCTATATACAATATGATTTCTAAAAAATTGAGGGTTGAATATTTTGTAGAAACATTTAGCATTTAGTAGATATGTTTCTGAGAACCTCCCATTAGATGTAGATCATGTATTTCACCCACTGTTGAATAAAATGTTTGTTGAAACCTTAAAACAAACTTTTGAGGTATATTTTGGAATTTTTTTGCCTAAAAAACATTATACAAGAGATATTAATAGCTAAGGTAATAGTTATATTCATATAATTTTATTTTAATACTCAGAGATCAAAAATAGACTAAGAAGTCATAAATTATATCCATTTCAAGTTGGGAATCACTATAAATAGATGTTAAAATAAAAAACAAAATATTTATATGAAAAAATATATTTTTTAATTATTCAAATAATTTTAAAACATCCATTTCCACATGTTAAGGGATATGTAAATTCTAAAATCCACTCCATCACCTATAAAGGTAAAATATCTCACAAAATGAATTCCTATTACATAACGAAATGGAAAATTCAATGTTACAATGTGAAGACCTTATATACTCTAGTATCATGGGATTAAAAGTAAGACATTTCACTACTCTTGTAGATTATTAATGAGTAATAATTCTCTATGGTGGATTTAATATGTAGTTTGTGAGCATGGGTTTATGTAATGGAGTGAAAATAATATCATGTCCACCCCCATATGGTTCCTTCATAGCGTGATGGAAATGGATAGCGATCAAGAACCACAATTATAGTATTATCCCACTCCATGTACATAAAATTATTAAGGGGTCACCCATTTTAGAATGAATTTTATTAAGTATGATGTATAATTATTTTTCTCGCCATTCAAGTAAAAAGGATCAAAGGGGGAATGTTCCCATTTTAGGGAAACATTTCTGATTCGATAAATGATTTATTCCAAGGAATCCCCTAAGTAATTATTGGGTAAAATTATAAGATTATCCATTATAAATCCCCTTAGTTAATCACATAACATAAACAACAGTGTGGAAATCCCATATAAAAGGTTATTAGTGAAGCTCCTACATGGATCCAGCCCTATAAACATAGTTTACAATATAATATTTGACAGGATCTGCATAGGATTCACTCCCACTACTAGAGTTCATGGCATTATATTTGTGATGATACAATGTGCTACCACCCCCATGAACATTGTTCACTAAGGTAATTTTGAATGACTCTTATGTGGATCCATACTCACGAACATAGTTCATGATGGTTCATTTGTAAGGATTATAAATGGATCCACCCCTATGAACACAATTTGAGAAGAACCCCATGTGTGGTGTTTTATCTATGAGATTCCTTCATAAGGGATCCTCCGTGAGATCCCATCATGAAAACTCATTAGTGATCATCCTTTTTGTGTAACCTCTTACCCAAGACATATGTGGTATATACCTCATTTCACATTGTACATCTATCCTATGTGAAATGGTGGGTTCCTGTTGTTCCCTCAGGATACATCCCAAAGGTATGGAGAAATGAAAATTTTGATCTATTCATGGATTTTTCTTGAATAAATACAATTATGGGTAAATAAGACTAACCTGTATAATTTATTGGGATTAGGTCAGTTACCAAGGTTGGATCATACCAAATAAAGTCATCATTTCATTCACCAAGGTCAAAGACCCCAAAAGATTATAAAAATGGGTAATCTATAACATCACCTTATTAAATAAGGGCCTTATAATATGTATAATCACTTGAAATATTATTATTTATGATCTCATTATTATACCCCCATCAATAAATAAACCATTCTTGGGTCACATTTTAGGTGTTAGAAACAAAAATATAATTTCATATTTAGTCACTAATAGATATGATAAACCCAAAAGGGTAGAACTAATGAATCTTCCACAGAGAAGATCCTTTATATGAGATACAACTAATAGTTCCATCAAGATTAATTTTTTAGATTCCTTCCTCTTAAATTCCAAAAAATTATTGAGATATGATATAACTCCAAACACCCCAAATTACCTTCTCTTACCTCACTTTCTATAGTGACCCATATATGTGACTCCTTTTATTTGTAATACCCAATCATACCTTATCCTATTAAGTAATAGACAAAAAAAGATAATATTGAGAATTATGATCATGTGTATTATATATTCCAATATCTTAAGTCAAAATACTCCTCTTTATTTCCTTAATTTACTTGAGTTAAGATACAACAATTGGTTTCATTGTAAATCCTTGAGTCGATACACTCTTCCTGGATTCTTGAAATTCCTTCACATGAATCGTCTACAAGGGTAAAACTAATTTGAATTAAACTAGGAAAAAACACCACTTAATCCCTTTCTTTAAGACCATTCAAGATATATGTATCCTTACTACATAATTTTTGATTTCATATACCAATCCCGACAAAGCATTTTATACTATTCATGTTGAATTATATGGGCTTTGATTCCGACTAACTTGAATATATAAGATTGAAATTTGAGTTCCATCCCTAATACCCCAATATAAATCTTGGGCCTCCGAATAATGGTAGTCCATAGCCATATCAACTCGATTTATCATTTAGTTAGAAAAAAAAGTTGTATACCATACTAATAATGCATTAGTCCCACACAAACTATATTAATGAAATCATTACCTTGTATTCCACTTAACATGATATTAAAAATCCTAGAATAGGTCCCAAATACATAATCATAAAAGGCAATTCCCATGTTTGTGGAAGAATATAATAAAATGAACAACATTGTGGTCATTGTCACATGACCTTAAAAGGTATTATATAATAAGTTTCGTTTCATCAAAATAAAAAGTTAAAAATTAATTTCTTAGAGACATGTAAGAAGCCTATTTCAGGGGCTTTATCAGAACTCCATAACATTTTATACCTCTTTTTAATAGATACTAATTCCTCCATAATGATCAGAAATTCAAGATTGAATTCTTATGTGGAATTTAAATATTGATTGCTCTAATACTGGGATTAAATTTGAGATAGCGTAATCACCATATTATGTTTTCTATTAAATACATATTGTTAGTAAAAAAAATTTCTTAATGGTAATCAGTTGAATTACTATTAACACTAGGAATTATTTATATCACATAAATACATCACATTTCATTATTTGATTGGTGATATGGGACTTGTGGTCTTGCTACATGGAAGAAGGTTTTCATGGTGTGATCTATGAGCATCATGAATGATTCCTTTGACCTACGTCCTGCATTAGGAAGTATGAGTATAGGTCATCGAATATAAGTTCCAGAATATATTTTCCCTATAAGGAGGACTTTTCCAATTAGAGGAATTAAGCCCTATGAAATGAAAAACACAATTTAGTGAGATAAAGAAGATAGTATTTTTATGAAGGGAATTCTTCAAATGTCCTAACACTTGATATCAGAGGGTGTGAGAGGCTTCTAAAAATAAGGATATTTCAAAGAGGGGGAGTATTATTTCCATATAAATATAGAATTTTACCTTAATTGATTCATGATATAGGACTCATATCTATAATTATTGGATGTAGGGTGTCATTATTTGACCATTGAGTGCTATGATGTAACACCTTCAAACTAAATACCACATTGATTTGGTTAAAAAAATTGAATACATAATAGGGGTTTAATTGTGACCTTTTTTAAAACCATTAATAAATTTCAATTGATACCTCTCTATGAGGTGTTTTAGTGTTATCTTCTTAAATAAAAATTGAGTAGAAGAAAAATAAAGATAAAGTACACATGAATTTTTATAGTTTTTTGGGAAAAAAGATCCCCTATTTCACCTCACTGATACTATCTCTATGAGTATGGTGATTTCACCCAAATTGTTCCTTTAATTGAGGACTATTAAAACTGACTGTAATATTTTGAAACATTACAAGAAATCAGGTTCTTTATGGGGATCATTCATAAACACAATATAGTTTGAGAAGATAACACTCAAACTAAGATAAATGTTAATGATTTAAAAACCAGTTTTTTTTTCATAGTTCCTATAAAAAGGATAGATTACGGTAATTATTCATTAAATAAAAATATCTAAAATTAATTACATCCCAAAGGAATCCTTCGTGCAGAATATCTTTAAATAAATATAGAAACAAAATAAAAAAATTCATAGAAATAAGAAAAACACACTTCAACAGATTATAACATGAATGTTTCAAAATCAAAGTCCTAGAAACCTCATGTAACGACTATAGAAAAATAACATTGAATAATAGTATCTAAAACAATAGTTTTTTTGAATGTTTCAATTGAATGATAACAAGATTTTGATTTTATATTTTTTGAATAACAGTTATATTTTTAAAGAATTGATTCTTATCTTTATAATAATGATTTACATTAGATATATTTATATCCCATATATACATCTATGTCCTTTAAAGAAAACATATATTGAGAATAAATAATAACACTAATTTGGTCTTGTACAAATATATTTCTAAATATCTCCATATAAATCGTGACATTCAAAATGTTCAGTATATTTGAAATTTGAATTCAAATTACCATTGAAAATCATATATTCCCTTATAAATAAGAATGAATTAATCCTTTAATTTAGATCAATTTAATCAGTCATTGAAAATATTAAATTGGAATATTAATAAAAATCTAATACACAACTTAAGTCTGTAGAAATATATGGAATTTGAATTCCACAGATGAATCTGCCAAATTTAGGGACTTCGTGGTGTTAGGTATCATAAAAATTATATTTTAAAAGGTACAATTTATTCCAAACATTTGGTTAACTAACAGTACTGAATATAATCAAAAGTAGAGTTCTTCAAAAAAATTCCAAAACCTACATTTGTGTTAATAATATTGTATAAAATTAGATTTCCTTATGAGATGTTAGGTTCAAAAAACTAATGTTCCCAACAAACATAGTGTTCAGAATAGTGACTCCGAAATTATTCAATTCATTCATAACCCAAAGTAAATTATTTCTAGGTTTTTAAATGAACCAAATAATTATTTCAATAAATATAATATTGAAATCAACATAAATTATATTCATTAGAAAAACATATGAGGGTGTTTTTGAGCATCAAAATCAATGAGAAAACAAAGTAAATTGTTGGATCAACAATCATATACACAATAATTACCCCTTATTGAAGATAAAAAACTTATAGAAATATAAAAAAATACAGGTTTTAATTTAGTTTTCTAACAAATATATATTTAATTAATAAGATAATAAAATAGTTACTTTAACCAGTTTTTGTAAATATATATGATAAATGATAATAAAACAACTAATAATAATTGTTAATAGATATATTATATTTAACCAAATTTCACCCCTTTTTTTATATCGAATAAAAAGTAGATAGAGAGATTAAAAAACATTTTATATAGCACTAAACTGATAGGGAATTCTATTTATATCCATGAAAAAACTTGTCCTAAAATAAATGAATAGGCTTAGACATAAAATAGTAGAAAATAAAATATATGATTAAAAAATAGCATGAACCATTATTTAAATAAAATCTTACATTAAAATTTACATATTAAAAAAATATATAGCAAAGGGGTTTCAAATGGATAAGTGGTAGAATGAGGAGATGTCTCTAATATTTTTTTGGAATAGGATTCCATGGTCAAGGAATATCAGACCATCTTATGCACTACTTTTATCTCCTTAAAAACATATTAAAATATCAATTCATTAGCACAAAAAATTATTTCATTAAGAGACATGATTCTGGAAACATGTTTAGAACCTATACCCAATTAACTTGTATAAATTTTCTAATTGAATATACTAACAAGATATATTTTTATTTCATAGCACAAAAACTAACTACAAAAATGTTTGATCACCAGGCTCAATAGAGGTTATATTAGCAACCAACTCATGTTGATTGACTAAAAGAGTGTTTAATGGAATATAATCACATTGTAAATTTTTTATTATGTCATTAATGAATGAAAAATAGTTTTAAGTGACTATAAAATAATTATCACCGGAAGATATGTTGCTGCACTAGATGTAAAAGTTCTCCCTTGACCTGAAATGACACTGACCAACTCAAACTCGTATCCCAAAAACATCTACACATCTCAAATATTGGATTTTAAAATATATCACTTTTTTCAATGAGAATTATAAGATATAATCCTCTGAATATCATAAAATAATCTCCTTGAGATTTAAATTTATTTTAAAATTTAATGCTGATTCAAAAGAGATTCAAATTCAATTATAGGAATAGATAAACTTATAAAATATTCAATAGTATGTTGAGAATTCTCAAGTTCTTCCTTTAATATCAAAACATAAAATTTCACCTCAATAAACTTACTCCCCATTTTAAAATCTTACTAGTGGGCCCTTTTTTAAAATAATCAACAAAATATTATAAATTCTGAGATGTTGTGACAACATGCCCTTTAACGTGAATCATTTGAACTGATTATAATTCAAACATTTCACAAGATGAAGATGGAAAAAATCTTGGATCTCTAGTGTAATCACTAGCATGAAATTCACCAATATCATGTAATGAATCAATAAGAGACAGTATTTTGTTCTCAATTAGATCAGTTGTTTCATCTAGAGGTGAATTACATGATCGTCAAAGTGATCTTCCCCAAAAACCTTCTCCTCAAAATGAGAATCCTGATCATCTTATTCTTCAAGTAGATACTTACTTATTTCTTCAACATAAATTCCAATACCATCTTCCTCCATTATTTATTCATAAATTATAATTGGTTGATTCACTTATTCAACTATAGGGACTAAAACATAATCAATTGGTTCTTCACTACTCATAGGTCACTGAACAAGAATAACATCACCATATATACCTCCAAATGGATCCTGATATATTATAGGGAATTGATAACCACCTATCATATCAGGTATATTATCTTCCACAATTTTCTTCCTCATTATACTAATTGTAATATTTATTACACTAAAAAATATTCTATTACACTATTTACTTGAGCACCTCAATCTTTTCCTTTAAATTTTGATCTACCTATTTCATATATAACATGCCTAGAAGAACCAACTAACTTTATATTCTAGGGCTCTTCCTGAGTAGTAGCTCTATAATTATATTTTTCTTTGGCTCAAATGGAAATAAAATTTCCTTTGGTTATGCTCTATAAGAATTTAATCTATCTATGTTTTCTAGAAGAGATATTTTTTATAATATATTATTCTTTATATATTCATCAGACCAGAACATTATTATAAATAGAAAAAGAAAATAATCTTTCATGTGGATATAAAGACATAATTTTATCTTTCTAGAGATAATTAGTCATGTATTTCAACATAATAGTACTAAAGATAAATTTTAATTTCCTCCCCTTAAAAAAATCACATGCATATATATAAAAAATATTTAAAAATTTCGGATATTCTTAGTAGTAATATAATCATAACAAACATTACCAAAACCTTTTTGTCTTCCTCTAGATCCTTCAAAAACATATTTTTAATTTAGGAGGTCCCAAATAAAAAAGGTGTCAAATCCTCTTACTTATGGATTCTATACCAAACAAACCATAAAATTATGTAAAACTCAACAACATAAAGGAATTTAAAAACATGATCAAGATCATCCATAAAAATTGAAATTCCATAATCATTTACCCATTCCTTAAATATGTTAAACGGAACTAGGTGTTTTCATAAAAGTAATTTTCTTCACTTTCAAATAAATATTCATTATATTCACCATGGAATATATAGTTCATATCTAGATAGATTAGGGATTTCTTTAACAATAGGTACATCTAGAATCACCATTTAAAATTTAAGACTTTTCCTTGAGGAACATTGCTTTTCAAAACTGGATGGAATCATCATCTTCAATCTACCATGGCTAGTCTCATCGACTCTCTTAGCTTGACTATTGTAGGAATATATATATTTTATGTCTGGAAATTTGGATTTTAGAAAGATAAAAATTACAAAATTCTGAAATTTGAAATATTAATTATAAGAGAGATATGGGTTTTTATCTAACAGTTTTCAATCAACATTTCATTTTCTCAAACCAAAATCTACTGTGTAATCATTTATGTTTTTTAATTTTGAAATGGGAATTTTGAAATTTAAATTATGAAAAAATCATAAACTAACAAATGTAAATATATTAACTTATATCAAAATTAAAATTGAGTGGAAAAAATTCAAAAATAATAAATACTTAAAACACTAAAAATATTAATTAAGTAACATTAACATAATATTAAATAAATTTAATACCTTGTTAATGAAATTAAAAATACATGTGGGATGTTCTTTTGTTAAAATATATATAATTTGATAAACAATATTTATAAATTCTAAATATATATCCCCTTTTTGGACGTGACATGTTATAAAATCTTCTCTAAGATAAATTTTCATAGTCCTTGAGTGACTCAAAAGAATTTTTGAAATATTATTAGCAATATTATTATCACAAAAAATTATAATATAACCAAGTTCTTGTCCAATGTGAAAAAGATTTCACTTCACCCACAATACTTTTTCAAAACAACTAATATAAGATATTGATTATGCCATAGATATTGATAATGAAATTGGTTTTTTAGTCTCACTGAATAATGAATCATGGAACATTCCTAAAAAGTTAAAATACATTGAGGTACATTTTTTATCTAACCTACACAATAAAAAACATATGATTATGAAATTAAATTTAAATGATAGGTTTTCTCTAAAATAATGTTTGAAAAGTGTTTGACTTAAATACTGAAAAATTATTCTAATAATATTTAAAAGGGATTCCTTGGGGATTGATTGAAATATTTCAAGAAGACACACATAAAAGATAATTTCTATTCTACTAGATGAAATATATTACAGATTACCAATCATACCTCTATGTAACTAGTTGTCCACTAGTTTTTTAACTACATCCAAGTCATGTTTTAAATTTTTAGACATCATTGTTTCTTAATTATTACTCCTTTCAAGTCCATGATTTTGAAATAAATAATTAATATATTTTATTTGATTCCAAAAACTTCCAAAACTATCATGATAAATTTTGAAGCTAAGAAAAAAATTAAATACCAATAACATACTAATTTCTAATTCTGTATTCAATTTTTTTGATAAATTATCACAAATATTGTAATATTTTAAACCAAAAGTAATATCATCTATATATATTTTTAATAATAAAATATTATAAGAATAGGTTTTATTTAATAGTGTATGATCCCCAAACCCCACTAAAACCCAATTTTCAATCAGGGAAAACATAATCAATTATACCAAGTTCGTGGATCTTGTATAAGGTCATATATAGATTTAATTTTATTGAAAATGGAATTTGGTATATGGGGGAGTTCAAAACATGTCGTTTTAAACATATACTTCTTCCATTAAATTACCATTTAAAAATTCATATTTTATATTCAGATGATGTAATTTGAAATTCAAAAAAGCTATATAATCCAACAATATTAAAATGGATCCCAATATATAAACTAGGGAAAATGGTTCATTATAATAAATTTCATACTCCTCAATATATACATTAGAAAAAACAATGACTTTATTAATAGTAATTATACTTTAAAAATATATATTTTTATGAAAACAATTTTTTTTCCTATCATATAATGGTTTGAGAGATTATGAAATATTTCCATAACATTAATTCTATTAAAACAGTTTAGTTCTTCCAGCCAATATATCATCCAACTCTTATCTTCAAAGCATTATTCTATAGATTTAGGTTAAAATTGTGATTGAATTTCGGATAACTATACTAGGATTCATAAACTCTTAGTCAAAACTCTTTCATCCAAGTCTCCTATAATAGTATATAAAGGATGTTCCTTTAAGGTCATAGGCTATATTTTTAAGACATATTTAGCTTTATTAATTTTATTTTATTCTAAACTAGATTTAATTTTATCATATTGAAATTAAATATTATGTAAATCATTAGATTATTCAAATGTCATGTTATTCAAAGAATCAATTTCTTCATCTCTTTTAAGTTTTCATGGTTAAATAGACACTTTAATCATATTTCATTTGAATATATTCTTCAACTATCCGATGATTTTTATTGATCACTCTAAAAGATTTAAAGGTACCATAATATCTCTAAAATATTCCATCAATATCCTTTGGATCAAATTTTCCAAGGTTTTCCTTAGTATTCAAGATATAAATCTTTAATCCTGTCATATTAAACTATCCATAATTGTACTTTCTTTTATTCCACAATTCAACCATTTTACCCTTATGAAAGGGCCTTATTAAGTCTCTATTAATGATATGGAAAGCTATTTTGACGTCTTCTACAAAAACATTGGTAGGTATATGATATTCATTCAACATTGTTCTTTCGATTTCTTGAATATTTATATTTATTCATTCCAAAATACAATTTTTATGGCGTTCTTATAGCCAAAAATTTATGTTTAATAATAGAGTTTGATAAAAAACGAATTGAAATATTGATTATTAAACTATCTTACATGATCAATTATTAATGGAATTATATTGAAATATTTTTCATTTTGAACAAAATTGAAAAATCTCACAAGGAAAAATACCCTTTTCAATTTTAAAGAAAAAAATGAGGTAATTCTAGAAAAATCATAAACAAAAAAATAATCATCAAGGAAAGAATGCTACTCTTAAGGGTCCAAAAAATCATATTTTCTTGTTATAAAGTTTTGAATGTAAAAAAACTTGTTAATTGATTTGATAGATGTCTTATAATTAATTATAATTTGGAATGCATCATAAAGTCTATTCTCATGAGACATAATTATAGGAAGGTTGGAAAGTAATTTTTTCATAGATAAATAATAGAGAAAAAATATATTAAAATTTTTAAGCCTCCTATTCAATATCTAGGATTAATTTATTTTAGTAGTTAGAAATTTATAATTCTATTTACACAAGGAACAAGGGTCCAATGTATAAATATTTTTAGATCTAGGTAATATATACTTAATTATTTTATCTTATAAAACATAGCCTTAATTTCTAGTAAAATTAACTAAAAATCCATCATCATGGAGTAAATAAATTCTTATCAGATTGTACATCAGCCCTTGAACATATGGTTCTTTTTTGATCATTATTGTTTCAGGATCTCCTCCAAAACCATATACAATAATAATTCCTTTGGCAGTATCTCTAATGTTAACTAATCATACATATATAACAGATAGTTCATATAAATTTAAAAATTATCCACCCATGTGTATTGATTACCCATTATCGATGTTCTATATTGAACATTCGATCTAATTAATTTTTATTTCACATTTTTTTTCCAAAAAACACATGAAATATTTATTATTTCATTTCTCTTTTAAGAAATTACATTTTGATGGTTTTTAGAGTCTTTAAAAAACATAATTTATCTTGTCAATCATATTTAATTTTTTTTCTTAATAAAATTTCATTTGATATTTCTTATCATTCCTTTACATCCTCTTTCAGCTATGAGAATTCAGGTCTGATTTTCCACAATTTTCGTTCAATAATTAAAATATAAATATATCAATATGTGATATATCTATTTAGAATCATTATAACAATTCATAGAGGATATTTTCTTATTATATAATTTTTTGAAATTTATATCTAGGTGATCATGTATATCTCTATAGTTTGAATTGTTATAATAATTTGGGGAAACAAAATTCTCCTAAATATTATTTTTTTTCTTTTATTATATGTTACATTTAGAGTGGTATTCTCCCTCTTGATAATTTTATGATAATCTAATCCAATTTTAATTTCATCTTCATCCAAAAAAAATTTACCAATCAATTCCTTCATTGATATATTTTTTATAAGAGGGGATTTTTTATTTTAGTAGATATTTTATTCTATTTAGTGGGAAAAACTATAATAACATTAAAATACTAATCTTTTTATATAATTGGATGTCTCAAAGAGGAAAGACCATTGAGTATATCAATTAATATTCAATTCATTTGAGTGATTATTTCTCCATTATAAATCATAAAATTATAAAACAAATTAACTTCATAGTGTTCCATATAAGTTGTATAATATTTTTAGTTCTTTTATAAGAAGAAGCTATAGTCTGAAACATTTTACATAAAATATCACATTGATAGTCATGATTAAACTCATCATTACCAAGTTGATAGATATTTTCATTCAAGGATATTGAAATTATATAATATTTTTTTTCCGTCATAACATCCCACATTTTTATTTCTATGCGAATTTCATAGGATTTTCCAATCTTCATAGAAGCTTTGAAACCACAATTCTTAGATATATGAACATTCCAAAAAACTAACAACAATAGTTTTTTCCATTGAAGTATGTTTCTCATAGCATTGATATTTCTTATTTGTGATCATCAATAAATATTTTTTCTTTACAGATATATTAAACTCATTCTTTTAAGATCATAAAAAATTTCCTAATAGAGACCCCCTTTGATACCAATTCTTAACTAGAAGAAGTGAAGAAACAAAAGGGGTTGAATTGTGTTCCTTATAAAACAAATAAATAAATTAACATGTATCCCCAATATAATGTGATGTATTATTCTTTTCATCAATAATATTAATCAATAGAAAAATAAAAAGAAGACCAAAACAATTTCTTTTGTGGTTCCAGTCAAAAAGATCATCTACTCTACTCCATCGATTCCTTATTTTTAATCATAGTGTATTTCACTAAAATAGACTACTTACTAGGGATATTTATATCCAAGTAAAATATTATAAAGCTTATAATAATTCAGGATCTCTAATAATTAACCCTGAAGGTTTCATCATAGAACGAGAAGATGAAACCTTTACATAAAATATATATTTATTCTCTGAAAAAATTAGTCCATAATTAAAGAAAAAACTGAGAGATGATGGATCATCATTTCCATAGCATAAAAAATTCATGTAATTACATCTCCAAATAAATCCTAATTACAGATTATCTCTCAAGAAATATATTACAAATAATAATAACCATTCATAGTAGTAGGACGAACAGGTTAAAATAGATTATAAATTTCATTTTTCCAAAGTGTATTCTTAAAAGATTTAACAAATGTTTGTAGAAATAGAGGATTGAATTTTATAATCACTAAAAATTTCCTATTTATAATTTTCAAAAGAAATTAAGAAGAGTTTCAACTTTCATATATTTACAAAAATATATTCATTTTTTTCATACATGATTCTCATATTTTCTATATTTATTTATAATATCTATAAAAAAATTGGAAATATATATGTATGTTCTATAAAGTTAAAATTCATTGAGAGTAAATAATAGAACATATTTGATATTGATCAAATAGATTTGAAAACACCTCTAGATAAACCATGATATTCAAAATTCCAAAAATGATTGAATTTTTTATTCAAATAACCATCGAAAATGATAAATTCCATTAGAAATATGAATGATTTAATCCCTTGATTAATATATTCCCAATTGGTCATCGAATATATTTTAATGATATTTTTATTATATGTAAACAATTACCGAAATATTTAAAAATATATCGAATTCAAATTTCATGGGTAACTTTTTTAAATGTTGGTATTTATCTACATACGATATCTTCAAAATTACATATCAAAAGTTAATATTGATTCAAAACACTGGGGTAAGTAACCATATACTATAAATTAAAATGTAAGTTTCTTAACAATGTTTTTGTTCCTAATCATAATGGGTTTCTAAAAAAATAGTGTATAAATGTATCATTCCTTATTGAAAGTTAAAATTCTGTAACTAATGTTGTTTACAAATGTATGGTTAAAAAAAGTGATTATAGAATTCTTCATAACATCCAAAACACTTAATGAATTACTTATATAATTTAAAATGGAAAAAATAAATATTCTAATAAATATAATCCTGAAATTTACTTACAATAACTTAATTTTAAAAACATTCAAAGGTGTTTGTGAGAATTAAAATCAAAGGTAAAATATATGAAATTGTTTGATCCAAAAACATATGACCAACACATTAGGAATGGTGGAGTCTATATTGTGTAAAATATTTCCCACAAGACAACATCCCAATCAAAAGGGCATTTTTGGTCCTAGGAAGTGAGACCTAGGCTGGGAAGTGATCCATAGGAATGAAAAATCGTGATTGATTAAGACAAAGTAGAAAATTGTAAAATGAAGGGGTTGCTTCGATGTTCCTAACATATAAGAGGAGATGATGTAGTGGAAGTTTATATACACTATAATTTTTGGTGACTTAAGGAGTCATTATAGATAATGCTAGAAATTATAGGATAGTAATGTAGGATTTATTTCATGAGAAGTTTTGATCAAGTCAAAAAAAAATGTTACACTTAAGGATTCATATACACAACAAAAAAATTTATTCAACACTGTAGTGTGTAATGATACACTATAGAAAAATCATGAATGTGGTTGGATATTCTATAGAAGGAATGATCACACCATAGCTAGAATGTTTCTATTAGTTGGTAGTTTCAGATAAATAGTAAATGATGGAGTTATTACTCAGATTTTTAAGTGTTTAATTTTGATTTTATAGCCCATTATAATAACATTAATCATAGGGGACAGTTTTGAAAATTCTATAAAATGGACATTTAGACCTATCAATTAAATTAAAAAGAAAATAATGTAGTGTATCTAGAGGAGAATTTGGATTATTTTTCAAGAGTTGCTAAAAGACTGCTATAAGGGATGAATGAGGAAACTCCAAGATCAAATTCTTACTATAACATCATCCATGTTTTTATTAGAGTCATACCATATTAGTTGTGTTGTTGAAATCTTATTCATGTGAATAAGATCAAGGTGGATAATATGATAGAAGTAATATCCTCTTTGTGATGAGAGTTAGTGATCATTATAACCTTATTTGAATTGTGATTATGGAAGGGAAATGTGAGAACTCAATTATAGAGGACAAATAAAGTAGTGCACTTAGCAGTTTTGGTGCATTGAGACATCATTAAATTAGTTCACCATGGAGTAGCCAGATTTGGATAAACCAAAGAAAATTATTTGGGTTCCATTTATTTTCATCATTGATATCAATAGATAGTTATGGATAGAAAAAGGAGTATTCCTCACATCATCAGAACAAGATCATGATCATGAGTTTCAAGATTTAAAATATTTGCTACCATGACCACCCTCTCATGGTAATTACCATGATAAGGGACTAAAAAGTGTTATTAGAGGGATGGTTTCTAGTTTTCATTTTTCTATTTAAAAACAAAGGTAGTAGTAACAATGTTTATTCATTAAGGAATACTAATTTTCAATTTTAAATGTTTAAAATAATAATATAACATGATATAAAACTAATTCAGTTTATTCAAATTGAAATTTTACACAAAAACTATCTATTAGAATACTAAGAACATAGAATCTGGATCCTTATCCTAAATAGATCTCTAGGAAATAGATGCAAATGAAATGGAAATCAATAAAATAGAAGGAGACCTATCCCCCCATATTTATTCCAATGTAATATCTTGTAAAACCAGTTATATAATTTTTAAAAGTTTATTGAATATTTATGATGGTGACTGAATATTTTTATATGAAAAGTTTCAATTGGTATGAAAAAATATTATGATATGAGGTTTTGTTTGAAAAAAACCATTGATGTGTTTTTTATTGTCTAAATTAATACATTTGTTTAAAACATGTGATATCTTTGTGAAATTTTTTATGATACCTAGATCATTAAATGAATATTGAGGAGAATTTACCCATGGATTATTTTTATGGTTTTTGTACAGAAGATAAGGGTCTAATGGATTTTTAGCTAGATAAACATCATATAACACATATCACATATGAACTGAAAAATGGATATAATGAGTCTATAGAAAAGGAAAAATCACATGAATTTTCATCCATGGAAATGATGAATCACTCTATTAATGTAGATCTATATATAGATTATATTGATGGTGTGATGGATTTAATTTCCTTTATCCTCAAGAGAATAAAAGTGAAACTCGAAGGAAATGTTATAATTTATTTTTTCAATTCTGGTAAGGTAGGTCATCTCACTGGTAAGAGTTTTAAAAATTATCAAGACATTTGCGATAAATAATCATTAAAGAAGTATTTTAAATGTAATTAAATTAAAATAGGACATCGTGTAAATTATTGAATAATAGAAACATGTTATCTCATTATTATAGAATTTCACATGAGTCTAAAGTTGAGGATGTTTAGGATTATATGGGCCATTATGAAGATACATTGGTGGTTATTATTGAAAGACCATTATTTGGTGATAATCATACTAAAACTGATGATTTTATTGGGAGAGTCGATATAATGAAAGAGATTTATGTAGATCTCAAATAACATCAAAAATAGAATCCTATAACAAATAAGGAAAATGAAATTTTAAAATACTCATGTTTTATATAAAATAAAAAGAGGAGGTGAATTTATAACTGAATTTTGATATTAAAAATATAAATTAATTATTTTTAGAATATTAGGAAATTATATGGATCTTAAGCTTAATATGGAAGAAATATTCACTGTTGGCTTGACTAATACAGTGAAAGAAAAGGATAATGGGACTGAATAACATGATGAATAATTGATGGATTCATGGAAGAATTGTGATGTAAAATAATGAATCCTTGCACCTGCCATGGTGTTGGGTTTCTCAAAGAATTAATTGCTATTCATGGATAAATAATTACTAGGATGAACCACTGATGAGTGTATTAACATTAAAATGGTGGAGGAATTTAAAAAAAAGAAAAAAATTATGGGGTATGACCAATGGAGAATAAAATAGTACCTAAATCTTGGCCACATGTGTCAATTCCATACAAGAATGTAAAAATCGGAGAAACTAAAAATCCTATGTTAAAAATGAGAGAATGCCACAAAAAATGAAGTGTTATTTCTATATATAAATGATACAAATTTAATATGTATGATCTATTGAAAAAAATTAGGTAGCAATAACACTAATAATAGGAAAGGATCTTTATATCATACTATTATTCTTTTAATGAATATTTTTTTAAGGCTATAGAAACATGGAGGTCAATTATTTTGTAGTTGGGGTCTAGATTAGTGGTAAGAACCCTGTAATCCTACATGAAAATGTGGGTTCAAAACCCATTAGTCATAGGTACTGTTTTAGTATTATTGCAAAGACGGGCACTGTAGCAGTAACATGGCACTGTAGCGGTGGAAGGATGTTGTGGAAGCGGTGGGTACAATGTGGTACTGTAGCAGGCAGGGTATTATAGCAATACTATTCCTAAAATAGGATTTGGGAAAAAAATTGGGCCTAGGGCCATGTAATGGGATACATGCCTACTCGGCCTTCGGTCTTGTAATTGGTCTTCCAATACCCATTCAAAAGAGTTCTTTTCTTTGCTTTAATAATAAATGAGGCTTTGAACCCAACCTTTAAAAAAGGAGATCTATTCTAGCTCAAGTGTGAAATTAGAGGTGAGCCATGAAAACCAGGAAGGTGGATATTAGTAGTTGAGAACCTCATCCAAAACATTGAAATCCAAAGATGGATTCTAATTTTTTCAAGATGAAAGAAAAATTTTTGATACAAAATATATGGAGTACCAATCTTCAGAAGAAGTTATTAATATTCATTGAAGATGAATAAATGGTATGAGAGATAAAATATTGATGGGGTTTCTTTAAGTGAAATAGATATGTCTAATTTGTGGGTATTGGTTCATTGGGTTAACCTCATATATGTATGAAAATAAAAATCTTATTAGCAACATAAATTATCAAAAAGGAGGATTGGATATATTTTGCAATGATGAAGGACTCAAAATTGTTGTCTATAGAAAGGCAAAAGTGGGTGGTAAATATCTCAGGAAGAAAATCATTCCCTTAGTATAATGAATTATCCAAAATTTAATGATTGTGATATAGTTTTGTGACTTTGTAACCACTATTTAATTTATCTGGAAGGGGTTAACCCATAATATAAAAGATGGATCAGTAGTTATATAAAGAAAATTCAAAAAAGGGAATAATATTTTATATTGTAAGACAATTGGTGCTTTTTTTTTCAAATAATTTGAAAATAAATCTATAAAATAAGTGACATTCTAACATAAGAAAAATATCTTTATAAAATCTTGGGAAGATTGGTGGATCAGGTGAATTTCATATGCTCACACGTAACAACTCAAAAACATGTTAATACAATCATATCGGAAAAATAGTTTTCATGATTTAAAAACCAAAAAACGGAAGTCATCTAGAATATTGGAGACTTTTTATGTGGATGTTTGTGGGAAAAATAATCTTAAAGCTTCTAGTGAATAACAGTAATACATTGTTTATTAATAATTTCAATAGGATATCTTGTTTTATAATGATTACCCATAATAATGAAGTGTAAAAGTGAATTATTCGATATTGAATAAATGATAAAGGAATTATTTGGGTAATAATTCAAAATATTCACATCAAAAGTGGTACACAATTCATAAATACCAATGTTTTGAATTTTATAGAGAAACATGGGACTCAATATCATGTATTAGCGGTGAAAACTAACCAATAAAATAAAGTCGTAAAAAAGAGGAAATTGTATCATTAATAATATGGCTAAAAATATACTATTTGAAAAATATATACCTATGAAATATTGAAAAGAAGTGGTATTAAACCTGGTGTGCATCTCCAACTAGGGACTATTATAAAAAAATAAATACAAGACTCCAAATAGATCTTTTTATTGAAATAATCCATTTATAAAATAATTTTGGGTACTTTGAATTAAGTACATTATTTTGAAAAATGAAAAGAATAAGAATATCAATGTTTATAGAGTTTAAGGGACCATTCATATATTTTTATCCATATTCAAGGAAAATCGATGAGATAAAAAACATCTACAAAAATAGTTAAAAATTATAATGTTATCATGATTGAAAATAAGTATATTTAGGATTCAAGTAAGTATATTTTAGATTTGAATGAGAATAATTTTTATTGAATTTTTCTAGAATGTTGTGTTGATAGAGTTTATGATGTTTACAGACCATGTGGAGTTTTAGGAGATGAAAATAATCCAATGTGAGATTTGGTGATAAGAAAAATTCATTATGAATAATTAGTACAATTAAGAAATATAGTCAAGATTAAATCCCTGATAGTAACATAGTAGGTCAGTAGATGTCCCCAGTTCAGAAATGAGGGATGAAGGGGAAATATAAAAATTCATTTTATCTTATATCGAACCAAATACATTTGATGATGATACTCTATATGCTATTTGGGTCAAAATTATAAATGAAAACGAGATCAAATTGAGAAAACTTAGACTTGGGAAGTCATCTAAATGCTAAGAAACAAAAATGTGATAAGAACCATGTGGGTATTTTTAAACAAGATCAATAATTTTAGTGTGTTGAATAGGAATAAATGACTTATAATGTTTAAATTATATAGAAAAATAGATGTGTTCTACAAAGATGAAACATTTTCACCAATGGACTAACATGATTCCATTAGATTACTTCTAGCCATGACCTTATAAAGGGGGTTTAAAATAAATAATATTGACATTAATTCATAATTATTAGGAGGATTCAGTGAAGAAGATGTCTACATCAAGAAACTAGAAGGGTTTCTCATTGATGATGATGAGGCATGGTGTTTCGATTGAGGAAAGCATCACAAAAAATGGAAATAGACCCACATGCGTAGTACTAAAGGATGGATCATTTCCTAAGGATGGTTGGTTTTCTTAGAGAATTGGTTGGTCATAAAATCTACATAAAAAAGGGGAAAGGAAATTGAATTGAGATACATAAATATTTTAAATATATTATATTTGGAGGCTCATATGACACCCAATGAAAAAAAATTTGGATGTAATGAGTTGTGAATATAAAATGTATTAATTTGGTGAATTTTTATTCTTCATTAGGATATAGGTGATTCAATATAAAAATGGGGTTTTATCTCCCAAACAAAATATTTCAAGGAGGAATTGAAATGATTTTAAATGGGATATTTGAAACTAATGGAATAAATGTTGGAGACCCATATAAAATTTTATAAAGATAGTGAATTCATTGAAGTGGATATGACTATCTATTAAAATTATCAACATCATACTTTAGTTTACAACCAGTTGTCCAAAATCATTGTTTTCCACATTCCATTGTATAGGATATTAGAGTTATCCAAATGAAAATCGCATGACATCTATGGGATGTATACATTGATATATAAAGAATACTATCGATTATTAGTTCTACTATTATAAGAAATAACAACATCAATTTATGGGATATATAGATAATAATTGGGTTCGTTCATTGGATTTATGAAAATATTCCTCCTAAAACATTTTTATAGTTTAAAATCATTCATTCCATAGAAAAGTATGAAAGAGGATTGTATATCCTTAATCACATCAGATGTATAATATATGGAAGAAACTAGATCATGAACATAGTTAATATTGATGATATATTAAATTGAAAACATTTAAATTGATATTGTATATAGAATTATGATTATGTGAGATAAATATTGAACTATAAACATCATCCAAAATCAAATTCAATAATTAGGAATGAATCACATTGGAAAAATGTACCATTTCAGGATGATGAAGGTAGAGAAAAATGTTTCCAATATGTAGTATGTGTTGACATGAAACCAGATTATCGATATTGTGATAATATATTTACACAATCATGATTTAAAATTACATATATTGGTTCTTGGAGTCCAACCTAGTCCATATCATTGTATGGAATCAAAGACTATACCCCTACACACCCTTATGGATTTCTTCAAGAGAATGTTATATATTATTCACTCTATATATGATAATTATTTCTTCCTCCCATTTTATTATATTCAGGAAAGTGATATTTTAGTACATTAACCATGGGATGAAAATATTTTTGATAGAGGTTAAAACCCTTCAATCATGTGGAGTGTTATTTTTTTGTAAATATAGTGGTTGAGTAAATGTGATAACGTTGAATTTTAAAGTGTATTTACATGAAATGAAATTGTGTGTTATCATATGAGAATACATTTATTAACCTATTACTTATCACTTCAATAATTTTCTAACAAGACATTAGATTTTAGGATTGATGAATAATTGATACACTTATTGAAGGTAAAATGATCAACATGTTGTTAAGGTGTGTTTTCTTTAAAACAAAATTTCTGTTACTAAAAGTGAAGAGGTTGTTTTGAACTCTTTAAAAATATAAACAACTTATAGGGATATTTAGGAAACACCCCTTCATAGGTTCTCATGGATTGTTTTTGTTTATATGTTAAATAAGGGTTCTCAAGAGATTCTTGAACTATTATTATGGATTCTTCTCAACTCATCCTCACTAGATAGTTCATAGATGTAGTTGAAGAATAGATTTATATGAAATATTTAACCCAAACCATAAACCATAATTTGAATCGTAGAATATGTGTTTTTGGGATATCAATACCATAATTAGACTATATAAACCATATGAAGGATCCTGATATGATATATACTTCTCATCAAACTTTCCCCATGTGGTTGAGTCAATGTATATACCACAATGAAGTTTGGAGGGATCAAAAAATATGGCCAATCCCACTCATGGTTGGCACATGATTAGCCTATATAAAAGCTGGTGGTTAAGAATAGTTTCCACATAGATGATAGGGATGAAATAGGCTTGCATGTGAAAAACTCTGTGTAAAATCATAAATGTTTCTGAACCCATATGCAACGTAGGAGAATTCATGAGGGGTGGGGATTATCCTTTCATGTGAGTGTTGACATGATAGGTTGTCCCTCAACACTCACTATGCCAAAAACTGGCAAGGGAAGCGCTAGCCCTTTATCAGTGCTTCTTTTAGTAGTTCTAATAAAGGGGGGCTTTATTAGTGCTAAAAAAATTTATATTTCAAAAAATAAAATCTGGAAAAATAAATTACTCTTATATAAGTATATTTATATTGATATAAATACAATATATATTTTTTAAATTTGTTCTAGATTCGTATAAATAGACTACTACATTAGATATATAAAACATTTAGTGAAAATTGATTCAAAATATTTTAAAAAATATTAATAATTAATAATTATTTAATTATTATCGATTAAAAATCATTTAATAACAATTTTAGGACACAAAAAATCTAAACATTTAATAAAATATATATAATATGTTGAAAATGAAACTCAAACTTTAAACGACCATAACTTTTGATCCGGGTGTCCGTCTGAGCTCTACAGCATATCAAATCGAATCCTGCAACAAGATCTACACACTAGTGACTGAGGAAAAGCCTATCTCATATTTTTTTAGCCCAAAAAATTCCCATAAGGCCTCCAAAATTGAGTTTTTTTTGGGATACCCCAATTTTTTAACATTCAAACAGGTATAACATCTGATCCGAATGTCTGTTAGGCCTGTACCACATATCATATCGAAGATTATTTTGTTTTCTTCTATTTGACTTGTTGTGGCGTTGAAACAGAATTCTAGATTATATGCTATGGTCGATTTAACATTTTATGGATTTTCAAATACACATATATATGTATTTATTCGTAAATATATATATATGTCTGTGTGTGTTTGGGTGTCTATGTGTGTGTCTGTGTGTTGTATATATGTATATATGTATTTATTTATTTACTTACTTATAAACACAAATCAAAAGCATAATTTTTCATAAATGTATTTAAAACTAGTCTTATATGTACATTCTATGGCTTTTCAAATACACATATATATGTATTTATTCGTAAATATAAATGTGTTTGTGTGTGTGTGTGTGTGACTGTGTGTTGTATATATCTATATATGTTTGTTGTATATATCTATGTATGTATGTATGTATGTATTTATTAATTTATTTATTTATAAACACACATAAAAAAATATTTTTTCATAAATGTATTTAAAACTAATCTTATATGTATATATTAATATAGAAATAAATATACGTATAAAAATTTATAACTAAATATATATATAAATATATTAATATATGAATTAATATATATATATACTAATATATGAATAAATATATTTATATGAATATGAATCTATATCAATATATGAATAAATATAACTATATATATACAGATATATCATTAAATAAATAACAAAATGAAATGGCATAGTGGTAAAGGTGCAGCCACGAAAGGGGGGAGGTCCCGGGTTCGAGTTCGGGTGGAAGCGAAGGGGGTGCGCGTGTATGCGGATGTGTGGGAAGGGCATCACACGGGAGACCTCCTTGCACTGATAAAGGGGGTGTGAAGCACTGATAAAAGCACTCCCTCGTATTATTTTTAATTATTTTTCTTTTTTTTTAATTTTTATGACCTTTATCAGTGCTCCAAAAAGCGCTGATAAAGGCCTCTTTTCTCAGTGCTAACAAAAGTGCTGATAAAGGGGACTTTTATAAGTGATTTTTTTAGCGCTAATAAAAGTGGCCTTTATCAGGGCTTTTTGGAATGCTGATAAAAGGGACCCCCTATATTAGTGCTAGGCTTTGCAGCACTTTTTTAGCACTATTAGAGCCCTTTTTTAGCACTGATATAGGCCGTTTTTTAGTAGTGACTGATGTGAGTCATACTCAAATGAGTGACTGAGTGATGTATAGGTGTTGAATCTCCATTTTATCACATGTATGAAAATTTTTTCAATAAAAATTATTCAAGGAGAAGAAAAGAAGACAACAGAAGATGGACAAACACTGCACCCCTTTGGAAAAGGCCTTCTGCGCAGGTACCCTCAAGTAGTGTCAGTGCATCAGGTACCTAAAAATACACCAGTGTGGTGGATCTATACATTAAAATGGCGGGAACACCTACAAGAGTGACTCCCTTAACCAAACGTCCCTTATTTTTATCTGAATAGGACCCTAGGGCTCTTCATTGGTATAAATAAAATTTTTGAAGAACTCTCGAGGCTCAGATCACACTAGTCCATTGTCTAGGCCATCCGAAACCTTCAAGGTAGCTCTATAAAACCTAAATTAGTGGGAACTGAGTGGGTATAGTAGAATGAAAGTCTTCTCATGGTTTAAAACACATAACACATGCATGAATCACCCTTTTTCCCATAGTTTACAAACACTATAGTGATTTCCCCATAGGTAACCTGGGAATTGTGAGAGGCACTTTCAAAAACACATGTGAAGACCCTTAGATACTTGATAAAGGCCTCTCCCAAGTGTCGATTCCCAATTTTTCAATATCCCAATGTACCTTTATCCTAGACAAGAATACATATGTGAATAACTGTCATTCATTCCCAACCTAAAACTAATGTGATACCAACTTTGCTCGCCCACCCTACACACTGTGTGGGACACCCTTGGATCACCCAAACACTACCCTTTTTGATCCCTTTATCAATCCCCCTTTCAAGCCACCAATCATTAGGGGCCCTCTTTATGTGGTTATCTTGTCAAAAAGAGATGAAATTGAAACCTACACCAAAGCCTCCAGACGTGAAAACCCATGAAAAGAGGCAAACCATTGTGTATCCCATTAGGGTATTCATTCTTATGGTCAGTGGATTACAATGCCTGTATTACCTGACAGTTAGGGTTCTAAGTGTGAATTTGAGTATGCATTCCCATGGTCATGAGGACCCTGACCCTAGGGATGGTGGTATGGAGTTTCTAGTCATGGGTAGTAGGGTTAGGTCTATGTTAATCCCTATGAGTCTCTATGACCCAGATCCTCCAGTTCTGGCTCGGGAGGGTGATGATCATTTTTTCCATTACCTTTGATAGGGAATAGTACCATACTCTCCTACTACAGAAACAATTCTTTGACTTCCCTCCTAGAGTAAGATCCTTGTCTGTCTTTCAAGAACATTCACTATTTCTCCTACTCACCTCATAATTTGTGTTAAAATGGATAGACTGATGTGGGTATCCTAGATATGCAATATGAGATGGAATGTTCCAATTCAAGACCCTTATTGTTATCCCATATCCCCAACCACTTCCACCTGCAGCAGGTGGGAGTGTGTAGTTTCAGGATCTTTTGTTTCATCGTGTTTCTATCATTCAATAATGACTCACCCAGACTCATGTGGTCTTGGAGGATATCCATGATCATAATGTCCCCATAGTCTAATGCATGTGATGGTACATAATCTTCTTCCAGATATTCCTCTCACCTTCCTTTAGAGATCATCCATAGGTGTGGGTCCTCAAATGAATGTATCCAACCCTAGGTAAAAGTGAATTGTGTTTTTTCTATGATCATCCATTTCTTCTTGTATCTCACCTCAAGCATGAATCATGTGGGATTAGGGGTTCATGAAGGTTATTACATCCACATAATTACAAACCTGATGGGAATCATTCCAAGTGTATGTTCCAACTGAATATATGTGCCTCTTATTTGGTATAAACCTCATTCATAGCCAACCCATAGTGCATTACTTTTGGCAGTAATCCCCAATAAAACATGAAATCTCATTGTAATACTCCTCAATAATTATTCCTAAAATCCATATTTTGGGCCTCATGGTTAGGAATAATCCCTAATCATATCACTATACATATCCATGAGACACAGCCTTAGGTGTAATCCCTTAAAAGGCCTCCAAATTAGCATGGAACGATACATCATTCATGAACCCTTTCATAAATAATTATCTTCAAGAGAAATTCCAAATCCAAAACATCTCAAAGGGATATACGCCCTTGTGAGGAAAACATTCATCAGCCCTCCTTAAGAATGTGTCCTCACAACCAAACTACGTGATATTTGATTCCCATCCAAATGGGATACGTAGAAATCCTCTCTATACTCCAAACCCAACAACCCAAATCAATCGTATTCTATATGTACCTCATTCCTCATAGCTATTTATCTAATTAAGGTGTTTCCCCATTCAGGTTCATTGGGTTACTTCAACATAGGTCTCACCTCATGTTTTGATAAGGCACATTTCATGTAGATGTCCCAGCCGCGTGACGTTAAACTATATAGTTTGGTACTTATCACATTTCTTCTTTAAAAGGAATTATGTGACCCCATTAAGTGGCATTGAACTATGTTATTTCTGATTCTTTTTATGAGGATTTTTATGAATCTCATTTTATGGGTCAGATCCCGATATCAGAAAAATTCCATCTCTTTGGATTATTATACAGTCTTGAGTTTCACATTGTGTAGCTGCAAATTAGAATCATTGTGAAAATGACCAAATAATCTATAATTAGTACATAATAGGATACCAATTACAGAGAACCATAGATACATATAGATATATATTTTGATAAATAACCTCAGATACAAACTACTGATTCTAAGTCCCACACATGCTATTAATTGATTATTAATTTGGGGTTTACCCACATCATACTTAGGAATTAATTATGTTTTCATGAAAATATCATAAATAAATAAGATATTCCTAGAGTATGCAATAGTTCCCCCCCAATGGGTGCGATGAGCCCATCCTCCCATCCAATAGACCAATGAGTGTTCTTAAGCATCATCGAGATAACATCCCAATGATCATATATCATTGGAAATCAAGTCCTTCATGGGTATACAACCATTGGGTTTTCCGGGTTCCAAAAACAATCCCATTGGAAAACGATCATAAATAGTTGACCCAATGAGAATGATTACACAAAAATAAACCCCTATAGTCATTTATTGGGTAAAAATGTTTTCTATCAGAAAAAATAGTGAACACGGTGTGATTTTTTAGAAAATATAACTACATCACCTACATGATTGGAACATTTTTATCTCATAATTAAATAAGGACAAATAGAACAATTGATTATGATTATGTTCTTTTAAATCACATGTTTATTTAATGTGGATTTTTTGTCTGTGTTTTTTAGGATCCCTGAACTTTCTCTTTGAAATATCTTAAATCTAATGGCATCCTTCTAGCTTATGCACATGCATTCCCTAACTTTCCTTGTCGGGTCTTCATCGAAGAAGTGGACTGCATCCAAAAGAAAACATCATCAAAAATGGTACATAAACACATTGGTTCACAATAAGTTTTAGAATGGGTCCATCCTGAACCTAGAGGCTGCCCAACATGCCCTTTATCTCGTGAATCCCCACTGATCATATGGTCAGTGATGACAGGTGGTCTAGAAGGAAGTGACACTTTTTTCTATCTTCAACCATTTCACATGTTTATACATGGAATGCAATAACTATTCCATTCATTATCATAGGGAGGAGGATCAAGAGACCACATACAACCTATTCCAAAAGAAATAAGGTTTTTTCTAAAGGTATCCAGATAATAATCATCATCTTTAATGTTGCACAGTAGTGAAACCTCATCGGGATAATGGTTTCGTCCTCACTTGTCTAGCCCTGGTCATCCAAACCCACGCATGAATGATGACCCACCATGGGGAAAAATATGTCCATAGGGAGAAGGAATAATATTATGATCCTTGGAGAATCCCATAAATAAAATGTTCTCACCAACTATGAGCTAGAATATACACCCACCCACCCTAATACTGTTAGCTAGCAGATTCGCCCGGCAACATCCATGGATTCCCACTATTAACATCCAGTGGAAAACACAGGAAAGAACAAACAACTAATAATTCTAATCAATCCTAATAGTAGAATCACCTCGAAGCACTCAATGAATCCCACCAACCATGTTTTTAATCAAATTGAAAACAGATACACACACCATGAAATATTCATCAACCCTGTAAATAGTTTCATTTGTAAG
This sequence comes from Viscum album, assembly GCA_963277665.1. NCBI lineage: Eukaryota > Viridiplantae > Streptophyta > Magnoliopsida > Santalales > Viscaceae > Viscum > Viscum album. The sequence continues at coordinate 1,660,768,956 of OY728143.1, read as the reverse complement.
CACTCAGAGAAGTTATTCAGAAAGTCCCAATGAAATTTTGTGGGAAATAACCAACTCTCTTCCCCCACATATGAGTTATTCTAGAGATTAGGAAATATAGGAAATGAGAAATCACATAACACTTCTCTAGATACAGAATTGAAATATAACCTCATTCCAGTCACATAAGACACCAAAAATATCTTAAAAATGGTGAAAGGGAATACAAAATTCCCCACGCACATCCTACAGACCTTCAAGGACATCATAACAGAGGCAATAATAGTTCCATAGGGATGGGAACACAACTACATTCCCACAAATGTTGTGGGTCATCATTATTCCTCCACAGAATAGTCAAACACCACTACTCCAATTTCTGAGGGTAATGGGGAAAAATCCCTCCATTATACGGAATACCAAATTAGTGACATACACCCATTCCAGTAGGAGGTAATCATAATGTTCCATAGAACACTCTGATGTATCCAGAAACACAAATGGAAATTCTAGGAGCATATCGACAAACTCTAGTAGAAAAATTAATTCTAGTTAAGAATGATTCCATACCTAGAAAACACTTCCCCCAGTATGTGGACACATTATCTCAAACGAAGGGATCCAAAACATATCCCAAAAATAGACAATATGTAAATGAATATATGATCTGAGATCAATCTCTTCTTAATTCTATTGTTCATAAATCCCTTATATGCTTATCACTGCTATATCAAGCTCATACTCTCACATTATGAAGTTATAGGATTATTAGCTGTAATTCTAATGGTCCTCCTCAGACACATCACCAATAAGGCTTCTTTTATGAACCCAATTTGATTGATCTTGAGATACAATCTTCTAAAGTGTTCCATAGAATCCCTTTACAATTATAGATGATCTAGGAGAAAGAGGGCCCCCCATTTTGTAATCCACCATAGTCATCCTCCCCATGATGGAGATCTCTAAGAATGTTCTCTATCCAATAGTATTTCTGGTTTTTAGAGGACCCTTATCAGGGTAATACATCGATGATAAGTCCCTAATATCATGAGGAACATGGGAATCCATGTCCACTCATGTCTAAGGACTTTCAATTTAAAATCAAAATTTTGCCTCAGGCAGATGATATCATAAGGTGACAGTCATTCTCTGAACCACACATGGAACATGTTCCATCAAATATTACTGAGGAATTCCCCACAAATATTATTTCTCTTGATAAATTTGAAGGAAAACAACCGATCTGGTCTGATTAGGTAGAGGGTCCTCTATAAAAAGATAAATATGACATGTGAAAACTGAGAAATTTATCATATGATTATAAACCAGTCATGTTCAGGCCTTTATTGACTAATCAATACAGTATTAAAAAGTAGTTTTTAGAATATTTTATCTACAAAACGAATCTCAATATAGGGAAAAACTATATTTCACTTGAGAAAATAAGTATTTATCATAAACTATTATCAATTTCATGCCAAGGAAATAGAATGGATACAATAAAAATTGACTTTGAGGCTCTCCAAAATGCATGAAATCCATATAAACAGTAACGATCCCTTCAAAATGCACGCCTCAACGCATTAAAATGTTTTAAATATTTTATCATTGAACCCCCATATAAAATTCATATAAGTGGATTTGGTGGGAACAGAGTGTTACATTTTACCAGGCTCCCCAACCAGTGAATTCCATCAGAAGTCGTGTCATGCAATGTTATAGCCTTAGGCATGTTTCCAGAAATGGATTTTATCCTCAACTGACACTATGATCAACAAAAATAGGCCGTTGATGAATCTCAATGTTTAAAGGCTAGAAGGGAAAAATCTATTGAGTGAATTTTTCATCAATAACATGAAAATATAAAAAAATAATACCTATTATGGGATTTCGGTCATTAGATAGAAAAAATGTTAGAAATAGCACAATAATCATTTGATGTTTGTGATTCAAGTGCATAAAAAATGATTCACCAAACCCATGTTTAGAAGAAACATTATAAAATCATATGGGAAGCCATGATAATTGTAGCTATGACTGTTCTTTCAAAACCCCATCCGACAACACTGGGGGATTTATTTAACCTAACATTCGATGTCAGCAAACTAGGATAGAGAAGTTGTAAAAATGGAATGAGAATAGCCAAAAACAATAGGGATTACATGTTTTTCAGAACACCAACATTCTCTTTAGTGAAAATCAAGATTATAACAATTAAGGGAAATGTCAAAGAATGGATCCTCCAAGTTCATCCCATATTGTGATCTTGTACCCTTATTAGGAATACAGACAACTTAATTTTCTTGAGATTCTCTTTGTATTACCATATTCCAAAGGAATCTTAGAAAATCATTGAAGGATAGGACATGACCACATAGAGGGTGTAGAAATAGTTAGCCTTGTAACACTGATAGATTCCATAAAACACTTTTTCCATCAGTGAATATCATTAATACCTCAATTGGAGACCCTACAAAACATGAGGTTGATTCAGAGGAGTCATAGGGTGATAGTTTAGTTCACAATGTGGTCCACACCAAAACAATTTAAGGAGGTGTTTACACCCAAAACCAAATTCTTTCCCTAATATGGTAATCCCATCAAATAATCTCGAATTTCTTCCTAAAAAGGAATCCAAAAAAGATAATGTTAATCTTGAGATTGTGACTTACCTACCTACGAGAGCGGTTAATACCCATTAACTTGACGAAATATTTGCTCAGTTGGAAGAAATAGATGAAATAATTAAGGAGAATAAATATAGAAGTTCTTGGAGGCATCGTTCCTACCAGATATACTCATTATAAAGATCCTCATCTCGCACTCCCAATTGGAGTACCTCGCATAAGACGGTTCATCCCAGTGAAAATGTGGAACTGGAACACCTTCTCATCATGGGATAACAAACACAAATATACTTGGATCTAATAGTAGTAGGTCAAGAATTGCATCCATTGGTCAAACAAATAGAACAGGGTCATGGAAAACTATATAGGCATGTCCATATATTCCACCCATGGTAGCTACTTACAGTACCTCCCCAAATGGACCTATAATATATTACACCTACTCAAGCTCTATCTCAACCAGACATTCTCCTCGGCCTTATGAAACTCTTGAGTCACTCACAGTTCACCTAGAATACAGGGAAGAATGATGAATACTGAAACAAAATGATATAAATCATTACCTAAACATTCAAATCCTTACATTTCTATTTTATAATTTCTCGAGAGACCTAAATAAATAACTGATGCATTTCATCTCTCGTTTTGATCTCATGAATGGGTTCCTTAAACAATTTGTCGAAATTAAACACAGCTAGATCATTTAATCACTATAGGGACCATCCTTTGAATGGTACACTAGCATTCAATATCCATCAATTATTGGGTGGGAAGACACCCATAAGATGTTTCTCTTTTCATTATTCTTGAAATCATAGAAGAAAATAGTCCTCAAAATCATAAACTGCAATCAATTGGAGAATGAAAGGATCTTAGATTTCATCTCTTTGTGTAGAGGATTAATGTACTGCTTAAACCTACCATTACCTAAAGAATAATTGTTTTCCATTTGTATAAAACAATTCAGGATTAGTTGTGAACACTACTTATCCCATTGTTATATACAAGAGGGTGTTTGGACCATGCCAAAAAAATTTCAAGAGTGGATGACATCATCAAAGAGACCAAATCAAAGTCTTTAATAATTCAAACTTATGACAATTGAAGAATGGAAAAAGAAAAGAATTCAATTATTACACTTAAGCAAGCACTATACTGTATCCCACTCCCAATTTTGCACAATATCATGTCGTTCCACCTCATTAGTATAAAATATAGTTCCCCCCATGTCATGATTAATAGAAAGAGTTGATGTGAAATAATTTTGTGGATATGAGAGACAAGGTTTATTCACTCTAAAATGACGAAGTCCCCAGCAATTGTATCTTGGCACTAGTGAAAAATATGATCATGTTTAAAAATCCTATAAATCCTAGAAAATGTAGAGATTAAGACCACCCAAACTAATTCCCCTTATATCATGTATTAGGGAACCAAATCTAGGGTTTTCCCAAATTCCTCTGAAAAAATATGGTAGAATCTGATAAACTGATGTTGTAAAGGCCACCTAATCAAGTATCATGCATCTCTTACCCTAATTGAGTAGAGGGGACTTAATGATAAGAATTTTAGGGAAGGGTACAAAGAATACCCATAGTTGTATAGTAAGTAATATGATCAACTAGACTCATTATATCCTCTAATCATAGTTGTAGCAACTGACTATTCACCCAACGGCTTCTACTAACACCCAACTGACCCCATCAGTTTCAAAATCTTCTAAGAACTAGTGTTTCAAAAAGAAAAATGGATGAAATAGAAAGAAGAAAAAAAGAAGACAAGAATATTCCAAGGACATTTATATATTCTAATTTAGTTGATTTCATGCTTACTGTCTAAGAACCACGTGCACTACCCTAAAAAATGGTACAATAAGAGTCTATCATTTAGATAGAATCCCCATCAGATGAGGAGTTAACTGTTGCTTCCATTAACATTATTCACTTAATCGATATGTTCTTAGATGATGATCATTATTATGTACCTGAGTTACCTACACATTATTGGGGAATTGGAGTAATAATATTTTAGAGTCAAGGATATATGGGAAGACACAGTCACGTTAGGCGTCACTACATTAACCACATCCCTTCTCGAACTATCTATGCAGAACCACTCAAGGGATGGCTCTCCTATGAGCTTATCATGAGAATGAAAATTCCTCCAAAATTATTAGTTTCTATCCTAACATGATCAACCTGGAATATTAGTTGGAGGATACATTATCACCTATTCTACCTCAGTGTGTAGGAAGATATAGCAAACCTAATCCTCTAAGATAAGAGGCACCATTTTCTCAAATCCAAAGGGTTGATCCATCTACATTAGGTATTGAAGAACCTATATAACCCATGAATAAACATACTCATTATGAAAAGAATAGAAATTTGGAAATTATGTATGACGTTTTGATTTAATTGGCCTTGGTGCCAATTAGTTTTTCAATCCTGTATAATCTATGCATATCAAGGGACCTCTAGAAATCAGTCATAGAGTCCTTATCTAGACCTTATGAATTTGATGTTGAGGTCACTGCAGCCATAGTGTATAATGCATTGAATGGTCTTATTAGATTAAAATTGTCATGTAGTTCATATAACATGATAATGATTCCATCATACAAGGACATGTAAGACCCTTGTATATATCTAACAGGATAAATGACATTGATATGTGATTATATTTCATTGATAAGGGATCAGGATTGAACCTCTTTTAAATTTGAACACTCGTGCAAATATAATTCAATGAAACTCACTTTATTGTTCCACATTAATGTTATAAGGTTATCTGAAGAATGAGTAAAATACAATTGGAAAATCAAACATATAACTCAGTATGGAGATCTAGTGTTCAACTCATAATTCACAGTTGTTAGATAGGATACAATATTCAACATTATGTTGGAAATAACCTTTCTCTATAGGCATCCATATATCCATTCATCATCTAACAAATGAATAAAAAATAGTATCAATTTTAAAATTGGGACACTTCATATTGAAAAACCTCCATTTAATACTTGTGAATCTCGCTACCTAGAAACAATATTCTACTATAAGAAAGGGAAATAGTCCATGGATGAAAATGTCATTCAGATAATTCATAGAATGGTATAAAGATTATTTCAACTAACCCATTCCAATAGATCAATGTAGATTTCATGCTCCACATAATCCAAATTGACGAGGTGTGTCCAAATTCCAGAACATATTCAAATAATTTAGTTATGTCAGTCACCGAAATTAATCTCGATAGCACCAGAGAAATTTTTTACTCTTTGATATGTAATGAAATCACAAATATAAACATACTCATTCCATCCCCCAAGATTCAAAAAATCTATGTCACGTCAACTATTCTTGAATATTTTTCCTTTAAATAGGATATAAAAATATTATCATTCTCATCCCCTCTTTCCCCTGTTAGAAATCTGAAAAATGCCTCATACCAGCAAGTGAGCCTGAATGGTTACTTAGTTATACAAATGTCCAAATTTTGACTCCAAACATCACTCCGAGAAACATTATTCATCTCCTAATATATATGAAGAGGAGTAATATGTATGTAACAAGGAAGAGGAATAATAGGATGACATAAGGGATTCCCCCCAGTATTTTCATTTGGTTTTTGAACAATAGTTGGTGAAATTAATGAGATAAATTTTGGTATATTTAAAGATGCTTGACCCACTTTGATCATTGAAGCCATGACTACCAAAGAACCAAAGGAATATAATTCCATACAAAAGAAACATCAAGATGTTTTTTCTTAAAATTACATATATATTTCAAGTCTAGACCCCGAGGTTACTATCCATCACTTGGGATTTTCAATGGACTATCAGGGATTCAAATAGGTGGCTAGACGGACACACCCAAATCATGACTAAAATATTATAGTTGAAGTGGATAAACTCATAATTTATGAATTCATTTGATTGGTATAATATCTTAAATGGATAAAAAATCATAACATTATATAATAAGAATGATAAAATCAGTGTATGAATCAAATTCAGATATAACATACGACATTGTCTAAAAGATGATTTCCCTGTTCCAATCAAGTTACTCTTGATTGAAGCAACAATTTGTTATTAATCCCTCACCTTGTGGATGACAGTTAAGGGTATAATAAAAAATGTATAGACCTAGAAGATGAGGGAAGCACATCCTCCAAACCTCCAATTGGAGTATTCTATGATCAGGTAATTCCACTTTTCATCATGGATGATAGTGAAACATAATAATGTTCCATGCATCACATATTCAAACCCTTCTTGGGGAAGTTTTTCTAATTCTACATTTAATATATCGTGGTAAATTCGCAAAAAAATCTCTGAACTCCTAGATGAAAAGGAAACCATCATCAAGAAGTTACGGTAATATATCCTTTTTATGGATCCCATAAAATGTGATTTCGTTGTGACCTCGGGAATGTTTCCCAGCTTCTTCATATACCATCGTGACATCGAGGTCGACCCTGAGATAAGAAAATCCATCCATATCATTTCACCTTTTTGAATCCTTAAGGAGATGCGATGAATTCAATAAATCATGGCCTATATATGGTTCTTTGTAGAAAAACATGATGGAATGTGTTTTTCCTTCACCAAAATAATGAATAAAGGAGTCACAAATCAGTGGATGGATTACTACAAAGAATAATTTTACAATATCAAGAAATATCTATTTATCTCACTAATATTAATGACACTCATTGAAGGAAAGCTACTCATTCTAAATTTGACGACCCTGAAAAGACAAATGGGTTCCTTCCTTGTGCCAAAGTAAAATTATGGGAATGGAAATAGAAAATATTTTCTATGTGGAATCATGATTTATGTTGAGAATCATTATTCAGATATACATAAGAGATTACTAGTATTAATCCTTGATGTTATGAAACTGAGGCACTACATACAGCACCATGAATTGTAATTAGTTTCTCAAAAAAACATCCTCAAATATATCCTCAGCCGTCCAAAATTGACATGACATCTGACATGGTGGGTGGTTATCCTATAGCATTCTGATATATGTATTTTTTCTCATATGTCAGTGAATGGTAAAGCCTTAGTTTCTTTACCGAATAGCCATCTTGAGAAATAAAATCGTTAAATATATAATATGAAGATGTGTAGATGTTCTATATTCCAGGAGACACCCAAAACATGGGAAATTTATTTTGATGGTGCATCCAAAATCCCTTTAGGGAGGAGAATAAAAGAGCATAATCTCAAAAAACTCATGATGGGGATCATGCTTATCTCCCTAGTGAAAGAATTTTTACCTTATTGAATCCTATTATCAAAACGGTGTACTAAATATGAGGTGGAATATCAAGTTCCCATTGATTTTTTGTGTCTACAAACCCAAATACTAGTGGAAAAGCTGTAATTTAAAGGGAATTCAGAGTTGGTAGTCAATCATATTAATGGAGATTACATAATTATAAAAGAAGAACTACTCCACCTTCTTGACTATGTATGGTGGATAATGTAAGAGTACCGCTCAGAGACAAAACTCGATCACATCTCTTGAACACATAATTTCCTAGACAATGAATTGGAGAATATATTTATAGTCTGGCAGATCCATACAAGGAATAAACAATCATCAATATTGCCCATAGTTGAATGGTCTCAACTATTGTTCAATTCAGAATAGATTATTTTAATGAGGTTAGTCCTAATACTAAACCGTTTGGAACTACCATTTGTTTTATTATTCCAAACATGAAATTTCTATAGAATAGAAAAATCACATCAGATATAGATGGAAAGTATAAAATCTAGAAGTGAGCATCCAACTTCTCTCATTATGATGGTCCAAATCTCCAAGAAGTAATCAATAAATGAAGTGTTGATGGATTGTTTTCCTTATTTATTTATAGAGAATATATATCTAAAATCACGGGATAAGAACACTTGGTAGCCTTTAGTGCTATCCATTCATGATTCATACATTCGAAAGTAATCTGAAGGCTTAGATATTTGTGGCCATTGAGGATGTAAGATTGAAATGAATTCACCATGAAATTTCATCCTTATCAGGTGCACACCAACTTCATCCATTAACCCATGGAGATTACATATACATAAAAATACTCATGGGAATTTTCTATATGTGAATTTTATACTGTCTAATCATACCCTCAATCTACGACCAAGCAATTAAAATACATATAATATGAAACTGATTTCCTTTAAAAATTTACAGAGTCAATTACCCTTAAAGAAGATAGGGTCAAAAAATTTGTCAACTTTTAAAAAACCATCATCATTACTAGATTTTGTGTCTCTCATAAAATAATGTAAAACAATAGCACACATTCTAGTTCTACTAAGGTGGAAAATCTATATCAGGAGTAGAATATCAAATCCAACCATCCATACCAATCTCATGAAACAATTCATGCACATATATAGGCTTTCAATAATACACCATAGAACATAATACCAAATAAAATAGATAAAGATAAAATGGATTGTCCTAAAAATATCTTTAATGCCTTATTTTATTACCAGACCTCAAAATTTATTACCTCACGGGAGACCCCGTAGTCACTGTTATACATAATCAAATTAGTTCTCCTTTTTTAGGTCTATTTTCCATCCCTTTATGTTTCAATTTTTGATCATTTATCTACGGTTGGTCAAATCAAAAAATGTATTGAGGAATTAGAGTGGCCCAATGATAAAATATTGAACAAATTACAACCATTATATGTATATAAAAATTATATATATGGAACAATTAACAAGAAGCTCTGCCTCTATTAATTCTTCTTAGGATAAATGATGTTTGTCCTCTAAACCAAAATTATTTCAGGAAATAATACTCCAAAACAGGATCCAAAGTGGGAAGGATCTTACTATATATACAACGTCCACTCTAACAATGTTTACTACTTAATATTAATGGTGGTACAGATCATTAAATACCAAAGCAAATAAATGTTTCGAAAGAAATATTTCTTGTAATAACATGACAAATGTCATATACACCTAAAATTAAACAACACGGTTTTTTCTTTATCTCATTAACTTAAAATGAATGGCCTAACATCTGATATTTAAAACATTAAACTATGTGGATTCATTTTCTCCATAACATGACGATAAGATGAATGACATGTGGTCTTAGTCATATGACCTATAATTAAAAGACACCATTCATCCTCAAATAACGAATTTAAACTTCCTTGTGAATGTCAGTGCCATTAAACCTCCAGAAGACGCTGAAGTACCATGATCTGAGACATTCCTTGTGATTCAAAAAATATGGACCTATATTTCTTGTTTAAGTTCAATTCACATCCCTCTAACCACCCACAGGGTCGAGATTCCCTCTTGACTAGATAAGAGGAAGGAATGATAAGTAGCTCATATGAAAAAGCACCACTAACATAATTTTCACTCTATAGTTGTACATGGTCCTCCTTTATTAGTATATTATAGTGACCCTATCCTTTTACACATTATACTACATGATTTTAAGAATAATTATACATCATAATACAAAAAATGGACCATGATGTCCAGTGTCTTTGAAGACTAGGAACATGAAACAGAAAAAATGGGACTAAAAAACCTGACTTTATTTAATCTACATAAAGATCTACAAACATCCATTTCACCCTTAAATCTGCAATGGGTACCCTGGAGATCAGATGAATGGAGTGATGACCTAAATTCCTTTTAAGGGAAAAAACAAAGTAATAAAACTTCAACGCATGGGTTAGAAGGCGTGGCATAATGAAAAATAAAAAGGCATGGAACACATTAGATTATAACACATAAACATTGGATCATATAAATATGAATTCATAGTATGTGTAAGAAACATAAATAATGAATTTAGTATGATTCTTATATCATTTCACATAGTGGAGCACATGTCAATGTTAACCACCATGACTGTTGCACAAGGTTGCACGAGTCAAGGCTAACCGCCAAGACCGTTGCACATAACTTCTCATGAGACTGAACATTACCAAATGTATTGGACCACTATATAGTCACACCCATATTGATAGGTTCATGAATATTCTTTCACCTTATAGAATCATATATAAAAAGTCATAAACATAAATGAACCCCTGGAATGAAAAGGGTATGATAGTCATGTCATAAATCATAACGAATTAGTGTATCCTAAAAGTTTCAATTAGAGAAAGTAAGTAATACATAAAAAAAATCATAAGGTAAAATAGTAATATATAATGTCAAGTGACGTCAAATATAAGTGAAAACAAGTGAAAAATGTTTTTAATTATTTTTAGAATTAAAGCATTGTTGTGTGGTTTTAAGGAAAACATTAACAAGAATTTAAAATAGAAAAGGGAATACTATTTGCAATAAAAACAGAAGTGATCGAAGAAGGTTTTTATAATAAAAAAAGATTTCATAAAATCAATGCTGGATTAAAACTTATGGTAGAGTGAAATTTAAATTGGTTTTGGATTTAGGAAGTTCCCTTAAAACGGGTTTTCTTATTAGAAAGTATTGAGGAGGGAATAATTTAAAAACATGTATATCCCGGAAAGAGATTAAGGGATGGATCTTGTAACATGATTTTGGAGAATATATAAATTATTTCGATTTTTTATATAAAAATAAAGGACAACATCATTTGGTTAAAAGAAAAAATATAGATACTCGACGGAATATAAGAGGTTTAGGTATAATCCCTTATGAAATATCGACATTATATCGTGTGTTCTTAGTAGGGATTAATGAGGGAGAAAGGGGTTTATCATATTTTTTACACCATGAGGGAAGTATGTGGGAGGTGTGAAATCATACCCCATCATTACTGTTTACACATAAAATGGAATAACATAGATGGCATTCTTGAATAAGAGTGAGACAGAGAGGATCCTTTACCTTTTGTCTTATGCTATTCTTCACATGATATTATTGACCAGAATAATAATACTAGGTTCATTAATTTAAAAATATAGAACCTATTTTACATTTAAATGATTTCTTATAAACGTTTTGTGTTTATTTATATACTTTTTGATTGGTTATGAGGTTCAATTTCATTATTTGGGTTTGTTTTCTTTCTTGGTTGTATTGATCAGTTCACTTATATTAATGTTCAAACACACATGTATGATGAGAGTGCATGTCCTGAATTGATGTTATATGATATTATTGAACATAAATAATATTACATGGTTATAAAATTTATATTTTTTCACTGAAGGGGAATAATTATATAAAACATTAACGATAAACTCTTGGATTATTTTTTCAATTTTTCCAATAATTAATTTGCTTTGAATTATTATTTTTAATCACAAGTGAAAAAGGTTTCAAGAACAATAAATAAGATAAAATAAATATTTAATAGTCTAGTTCAACCAAAATAATGGATTCATGAAAATAATTGAAGATAGTGATAGAAATTTATAACTCATTATTCTTGAAGGTGATAAATTAACACATCTCGGATGGTGTTTTCACTTCATTTGTATAAATAGAGTGTAATGGAGATATTATAATGAATTATTCAATTAGAATAAAAAAAATCATGGACATGTATGGTACATGATTTTTCATACCGTTTGTATGAGGATAGGTTAGGATGGAAATGATTATAATGGAACATGAAAATAAAATGAATGAAAAGAAAAGAGTAATTTACCTCTTAATATAATATTCTTTGATAGCCTCTTATGGGTGGGGGAATTTTTTCTTTTGAGGACATCAAGGGATTCTAGATGTGGTGGAAGATCTATTGAGATATTTGGGCATAATTTAGGGGAGTAACATGGCTTGAGAGGAGTGAAGATAATAGGGAAGTGTGGGTGCGTTTTCTAATGGAGGGGATGAGGGTTTTCTTAATATTTTAATTATTAGTTTAACATTTTTCCATAAAACAAGAAATATTAATTATTATTGTGACTAAAACAGTAATATGTGCATTTGAGTTTGATCTAATGTCCATTTTCATAATTCATGAATCATGCATGATGAAATAATTGAGGTTTTAACATTTATCGTGAATTGTCGTATTTTACAATTTATCAAAAATTCATATATTTTAGAAAAATCCCAAGAGTTAACCCTAACAATTTTTCAAAATTTGGAATCAATAAATGAGATCCATTTCTGAAAAATAATTTTAAAAATAATATTACATTAATTTTTATTTAATATCATAATTTACTTGAAAAATATGTATTTAAAAACTATAAATAGTTGTATAATTCTTTCAAAAATTACATAAGGTCTTTTAAAATATCATAAAACCCAAAGACATAAAAAAAATAGTTTATGAATAAAATTTATGAAAATACTTTTTTATTATTAAATTATTCATCCAATTTAAATTAAATATTTATGACTTATAAAAATACCAACACTATCATATTGTCACTTATAGATGGATAAATTTTATTTATACTCTCATGGGTTAGGTGACTATCCTTTTAGACAATTTACAATTCATAAGGGTCATATTATTATTCATAAGTGTAGGTTACTATTAATAAGGGTCAGTTACACTTCACTAAAAAATTATGTTTTTCTTATCGGGCTCCAAGCATCATACTGATCTTAATCGTGTATATCAAATTTTGGAAATTAAAATCAATGAAGTGAAAATATTATGTTTAAAGGTCACATAGTAATTAGTAGTTCATTGTGTTGTGATTTCATGTGATTATATGACATAATTATAAGAATGAATTTTCCATTGATAAACCATCCATTCATTACATTATTCTACCTTTATGAAATTACACTCTCAATATTTTGTTTTACATTCTAATTCATAAACATCTTAAGGTATATTTCTTTTGTTGCCTCCTTCAGTTCCCATGTTTCCTCTTTATACTTTTGATCCATCATAGAACTTTGATCAGTTGAGTAGTCTTTTTATGTGGATCTTTATCTCTACGATCCCAGATCTTCACTAACTACTCCTCATAAGAAATATCATTCTCCAAATGTACCACCTCAAAAGAGAGTACATGTGAAGGGTCTAGTATGTACGTCATTAAGATTGATACATGGAAGACATTGTGTACATTGGACATGATAGAAAGATGTGCTAGTGGATAGGCCACAACCCTAACATGATCAATAATCTCTAAGGGGCCAATGTACCTAGGAATTAACATTCAGTTCTTCCCAAAACTCATGACCTTCTTCCATGGATATATGAATTGACATGTCATATCTCAAACATTGAACTCAAGGTATCATTGAAGATTTTCTGCATAAGTCCTTTATCAACTTTGGACTTCCTTGATGTGATGATAAATGGATTTTTCCTTCTCCATCACATCTTTGACCATTTTTTGTCCTATTATCTTATTATCACCAACTTCATCTCGACATCTTGTGATGTACGTAACTTCGAATAATACAATATCTTGTGTTGTACGCAACTTCGAGTTCAAACACACCAAAACCAATCAAACTAGCCATTATAAATAGTAATACCAACTTTTTGAAATTTTATAAATTTTATCTTTCAAAATGGACATCATTTTTGGATTCGGAATACCGAAATTATCTTAGGGTGATCTTTTTGGTATTTTTCTAAAAACATTCATTTTTTGATTAATAGTGAAAAAATACTACGTTATTGGTTAAACCTGAATTTTTATTTAAATAATTAGTTATATTATTTTAATTTATTTTAGGTCAAAATAGATACATAATACATATATATGTTCAACATAATTAATTTGAGTCATTTTACAATATGTTTATATATATATAATTTTATCGAACTATTTACCGTCTTTTACCCACATCCAAGGAGCATTAGAAAATTTGTATAAAACATAATTTTACCACTTATTTGAGTTGAATTTTAAAAATATAGGATGAAATTTTAATATTATTATGTAAAATGTGGTTCAATAAGATGAAAATAATTTTTTGGGAATAGTATCTTTTTACTTTTATTTACCACGGTTAAATGTACATCGGGTAATTAAGTGAAAAATTGATATCATAATTACCCTAGCACATGTCCTAATTCTATTGGATAAGTTTAATTCAACCAAAAAAACCATAGGAATAAAATATGATCCTTTAGGTATACTTGGATTAGATTAGGACATTTATTATCAATTTATTTAAAGTAGAGTTAAAAGAGATAAAATCAATGTTTAATAACTAAACTATTTTTAATATTGGGTTATACATAAGATAAATTCAACTAAAAATATTATTTATAAAGATAAATAGATTTACTTAATAATTGTATTTTATTTATAATTTTTAAACCTAAATAAATTAAATTTATTTATGAAACAATGATGATGCAGTAATTACCTTATTAATGAATGATTAAAATAATTGGTATTATAAATATCCAACTAAATATAATTTTATACTTTCACTAAATTCCACTAATTTTCAAAGTTAATATGAAATTTTAGGATTGATTAAATGAGTTATTTAGAATTAATAATGTTGTTATAAATTTTACAAAAACAAAATACCAGATAGTGTCAAAATTGACATAAAACAGTTTTCAAAACAAATATTATCTTATTAATTGGTACTCTATTAATAAAAAAATAAGGTTTGTCCAAAGATCATAAATAATATTATATATGTCATTAATGAACATCTGGAGGTTATATTGGATGTTTTTATTATGTTTATTAACCATATAATATAAAAATACAAAGTGACATGGTAAATTTCAAACTATTTAACTAAGAGTTAAATATAAGAGATAAGGTTAATATACTGACCCAAACCTGTCTAATACCTATTGGTTGAGTCTTTTTAGACCCATAACCACCTTTTATTTGAGAAAATCATTTTGGATCCATTAGAAACCGAATATAATTTTATTATAAAATAATATTTCAATCTATTCCTAAGGTGCCTCTCACCCCTCTTATAAAAGGTCACTTCCCCTTATATCAAATTGACACCTTCAAATCCATTTGGATCGGCGAAACACTGACCAAATATACTCTAAATTGTCCTCCCTTCATCCAAGAGGCCTTTATTTAGTTATAAAGCCAACCTATGGAGCCCTTTTGATTAAATCAAAATGAAGAACCTGAAGAAGCAGTAAATATTGCATCACCTCTTTTAAGTTCTTTTCTTCATCCACTTCCTATTTCATTATTACTTCAATTATAAAATAATAAATAAAGTATCTTATATATACTGTGATGTTATTATAAAAATGGTACAACCATATTCATTATTCTATCCATCCTATAAATGACAAAGTCACCATACATGCGTACGTACGGATTACAGTCTCCACGTCATGGTGTAGTTTGTTATTCAAATATTTCATCATTTGGATGTGTATAATAATGAGTATAAATGATGTAAATAATAAGTATAACATGATTATTATTGTTTATATATCATATACCATCCAATTATATGTTATTTTAATATCAAAATAATGATATTGTTGCTCGTGCGTACGTACGGATTACCGTCTCCCTGAACGCGATGAGATTCATTCCCCATCGTATCCATTCAAGAAAAAATTTCATTTGATGATTAAAAATAATGTTTAAAGACTTAATATAATTACGAATATGAATAAGATACATCCTATTCATAAAAAACATTAATTATGTAACAAATCATATAAACGAAAACAAATCATTTAACACCCGAAACGATGATACTACTGATATATAATTAACAAAGAAATATTAGAAGATCATATATGATATCATATTTATGTATATATTTCTTATATAATATAATAACAATCATTTAACTATTATAAATGAGGTTAATGTACACTTCAAAAAGGAAAATTACAAGGTAAGGTTTAATTTCACAATCTCTTTATTATCCGTGGTTGTTTTTACGTATGTATCTACTGGGACCTCTTTATCATCCACATCCATGTTTCTTAAAAATGTATTCAAAAACATTTTTTCAATTTACTATACTATGGGTTAAAGTAATTTATACCCTTGTTTTACTTTTTATAAAATATTTTGAATGTAATCTTTCCATCATTTTCCAAACAAGGTACCATATGAACTTTTCGACAAAATTAAGGTAAGAATGTTTTTTTAACTTATATGGTAGGTGAGGCTATTTTACACCATTATAACATCATCGAAGCTTCCCTTAAACGATTATAAGAATATTTTAAAAATAAATGTTTTCTTTTATAATTACATGTCTTCTAAATTATTTGAAAATAGAAAAATATATTTCTCTCAAAAAGTGTTGATTTTATCTATGTCAACATCCTTTGATGGATTTTAAGCTTGTTTGAAGTTGATTTATTATGATACAAAACTTTCCTATTGTATTTATGGTTTTGTGATATGTTCGATTGTGGATGTGTTATTTTTACTCCATTAATGGTTTATGGATAATGTATTGACATTTCGTATTCTAGTTTTAATACGAATGTTTATGTTTTGTTTAATAATTTTCATATGAGGAATGCATTGGACTTAGTAAGTGATAGGTGGAGCCTGATATAGCACCTCGATGTATCGATAGGTCTCATGAGACAAAATAGTGTCTTGGCACAAGGCCTTCACAAAATCTTATTATTAGTCATGGAAAAAGGCCTTGATTATGTGGTTATGAAGTCTGGCATTATGCATTCCATCATTGTGAAAGTGGCTAATGATATTGCATGCGATTATTTGACTAGTAGAATATCCATGTGAGTATGTAAATGGAATTATAAGATTTTATCTTTTCCATATTATGGTGAAGTTAAAGTTTAAAAGGCTTTTGTTTTAGTCTTACATTTCCTCAAATGTTTATTCTTATTTATGAAAGTCTCCGCTATATTGTTATCCTAACTGAGCATCTGAACTCATCCCTTTCTGTGTTTTATTTTTCCAAGGATCCAATGAAGTATATTATGACATACCTGCAGGGATATTATAAGGGATATTAGTGTGGCCTATGAAGAATATGTTGTTGTAGTTTGTCATTTTATAATATAATGTAAAACTTAAGAATGTATCTAGTACTTACAAGGCTACTAAACTAATCGGTCTTTAGAGACATGATCTTTTGTGATCATTCCAATGTCATGTAATAACGCACTGACTCTAGGTAAATGGGGTTAGGGCATTAAAGTTGGTATCAAAGGAATTCTAGTACAAACCATGGAATCTATATTTAGAAAAACTATGATTAGATCACATTAACCTATGATAGACTTTGAGGATTTGTATAAAAGAACATCCTAGAATTTTGGTACTGTAGATATTTTGTGAATTTTCCAAGAAATACATCTTTTGCTGGATATGATCAATTAGAGGTGGCTCTGGCATATATGTACCTAGGGGTAAAACACAAAAACACCACTTTGAGCTAGACTCGAATGGGAACTGGTGCACAACAACAGGCCTTGAAACACTCTTGGTTACGACACTCTCGGGGGATATGCTTAGAATAATTACTATTTTCGTTACAAACCATTAAAAAGGGGTTGTGATTATATAGTTCATCAAAGAAAATATTTTTAAAATTATGGATTATATCCATAAACTGTTCAATTTATGTTAACTATTTTACATGTTTGGAATTATGTATTGTGATTCATAAACTAATCTAGTGTATGCAGGTTTTAGAAATGGAACCTAGTGGAAGGAATGGAATATGTATCAACACACATAATCCATGTAGGTATTTCCTTCCTACTCAAGATAAATTTAGTGGAGCTGGTGAAGCAACTTGTGATGATCATCTTATCACCATACTGGGACAACTCACTCGGGTTATGAATAATAACATTACCCGTATGAAGCACCAAGATCCACAATGCGAAGGATCAATGTCAGACCATTAATATTGAAAATACCACCAACATTCAATGGGATTATAAATCAATTAGTAGTTGATAAATGGATAAATTTCGTAGAGAAAATATTTCATGCTTTGGGGAGTGGAGAAAGGGAAAAAGTTGTCATGGCAGTTTATCACTACACGGGATATGCAGATCAATGGTGGTAGTAGATTCAAAACAAAAATGAGTATGATGAAGTATCAAATATGAAATGGAGGTATTTTAAAGATCTTTTCTTTGAAAAATACTTTCTTCATGGACATCGAGTGGATATGGAAAAAGAATTTCTAAGTCTGAGGAAAAAAGAGGATGAGAATGTCACAAAATATGAGGATAAGTTTACAAGGTTAACAAGGCATGCAGGATATTGTATAGGTTACCCAAGGAGTGAGATTGATCGATGGGTTAAAACCATTTATTCATTGAGAATTAGTCTCACAATCCTTCTCATCATATGAAGATATTTTTTCATGTGCTATCATGATAAAAAAAATAATTCTCTTATTCTTATGACTATAAATCAAAGAAGGATAAGAAGAGATCTGCAGAACACTCTAGAAATGGAAATAAGGGGAAGAAGGGAGAAGTTGAATATCCATACAGTAGTAAATGTGTAAAGAAACACCCTAGTACTTCCTAAAGAGAATGGGATTATATTACAAGTGTGGTGAAAATGGACACCAAGATCGTGATTGCAAGGAAAAGAAAGTGGCTGTTAGTGTTGAATACAACAATTGTAGAGAAAAGAGGCATTAATCAAATGAATGTCCAAAGCACCAAGAGAACGTACCTCAGAAACTGGCATGGGAGAATGGATAAGAATATGGGATCACTACTGCCGAGGTTGAAGCTCTGAAAGACATGGTGTCGGGTAATTTAATGGATTCCTCAAGTTTAGCCAATGATTTGTTTGATTTTGGATCATTTCATTGTTTTATATCTTCCGAGTTTGCTAAGAAAATTATATATTTTCAATTTGACTTAACAAGGGTGTTGACAATAAAAGAACCTATGGGAAGTATCATCACAATATAGTTTTGTGAATCAGTTCCCATTAGGGCATATAAATGTTCTTTATCTACTGATCTCATCTTCATAACCATGACTGAATTCGATATAATCATCAGTATTTATTGACTTTCGAACCATGATGCGAAAATTTATTGTAAAAATAAAGAGGTTACAATTTCCAATGTTGATAAAGAGTACATTATCTTTAGAGAAGAAAAATAGCCACCTGATTCATATCTAGATCCACCCCTAGTAGCTATACCGAATTCAATTATTTGGGAGGATGAGAATGAAATAATTAAGGGAGAGTAAAATAATTTTCTAATAGATGACGTACCTATTGTGTAAGAATATGTTGATGTGTTTCCAGAATATTTACCTAGACATAATCCAGAATGAGAAATTGAGTTTTCCATTCATTTAATTCCTGGTTCAAGGCCCATATAGAAGACCACATATAGAATGAACACTGTGGATTTAGTGGAACTAAATAAACAACTAGAGAAATTGAGTAACAATGGATTTATTCACCATAGTGTTTCTCCGTGGAGATCCCTTGTTCTTTTTGTCATGAAGATACCCAGATCTATGAAGTTGGGCATTGACTACAGGGCGATCAATGCTATAAAAATAAATAACAAGTATCCCGTACCTCGAATTGATGATTTATTCGACCATCTTCATGGAGCTCAATATTTTTCAAAGATTGAACTTCGATCTGGATATCATCAGTTGTTTGTGATGAAGGAAGACATTCCAAAAAAACATTTTGAACTAGGTACGAGCATTATGAGTTTACAGTAATGCATTTTGGGTTGACTAATGCACCCTCTATCTTCATGGATCTAATTAATAGAGTTTTCAAGGAATATCTTGATGACATTGTAGTGGTATTTATTGATGATATCTTGTTGTACTAAAAAATCTACTAAGATCATGAAAATCACATGCGCGTTATTCTAAAAAGTATTAGAAGAAATGAATTATATGGGAAATTTAACAAGTGTGAATTCCAGCTTCAAGGGATATCATTTCTTGGACACATTGTTTCTAATGATAGAATCACTGTTGATACCTCAATGACCACGAAAATCCAAGAATGGCCATCATTGACGAGTATAACTGAGGTTCATAGATTTATTGGTTTTGCAGGTTATTATCGACTTTTCGTCTAGAATGTTTCCCGATTGGCTAACACATTAACAAAGTTCACACTTTAAGGGGTTAAATTTGTTTGTACAAAAGAGTGTGAACAATGTTTTGAAAACAGAAGATAAGACCAGTAAATGCTTCTATAATGACTCTACCATTAGGGAATGATGGGTTTGTTTTTTATAGTTATGTTTCAAAGAAAGGGCTTGGTTGTTTCCTTATGCATAATGATAGTGTTATTGCCTATGCATCACGACAGCTAAAAATTATTGAGAAAAACTATCCCACTCATGATCTTGAGTTAGAAGCTATAATATTTGCTCTGAAAATATGGAGACACCATCTCTATGGTGAAAATGTGAGATTTATACTAATCACAAGAGTTTGAAGTATATTTTCTCACAAAAAGAACAACATGAGGCAAAATAAATGGCTTTAACTACTCAAGGATTATTATTTCACAATACACTAACACCTTGGGAAGCCAAATTAGGTGGCAGATTCTTTAAGTGGAAAGGATCATGGAGTTCTGAACAAGATAAGAGTTAAAATGGATCCTATTTTCATTGATCTCATAAATATGAATATGGGAATAATCATGAAAGGTGAAACATCAATACTTTTTCAAATGGTTTCCAAACCATCATTACTAGAGAGGATTAAAAGATCTTATGCTGATGATGAGGAGTTTCAAAAGAACATTAAAGCTATAAACGAAGGGAGATTGAGTGACTTTAGAAATGAAAATGGAATTTTGAAATTTGGGAAGTGACTTTGTGTTCCCGATATTCCAAATCTAGAAAGGGAATTATTAGATGATGCTCATATCTCTAATTTCCCTATACACCCCGGAAACACCAAGTTGTGTAGAGATTTGAAGGGACATTTTTTTGGGATAACATGACGAGGGAGATTGATGATTTTGTGTCAAGATTTATGGTTTGTAAACAAGTGAAAGATGGAAGGCAATAGCCTGGAGGAGTCATGCAACCTCTTCCCATACCTAACTGGAAATGGGATAATATTACGATGGACTTTTTCATGGGGATACCAAAGACTCCTAGAAGGAATGATGCAATATTGTTCAATGTTGATCTTCTTACCAAGTCAACACATTTTCATCCTATAAGAGAAGATTTACCACTTGAACATCTAGAAAGACTATATATTAATGAAGTTGTAAGACTTCATGGAGTACCCTTATCAATTTTATCTGTTCGAGATCCCCATTTTACATCAAGATTCTAGAAATGTGTTCAGAAAGCCCTGGATATTGAACTTCGTTTTAGCACTGTCTACCACCCTCAAACTGATGGACAATTAGAACGGATTATTTAAAAATTATACGACATGTTAAGATCTTTCTCATTTGACTTTCAAGGTATGTGGGATCAATATTTACCTCTTATAGAATTTTCCTATAACTATAGCTTCCATTCAATAATTTAGATGGAACCATATGAAGTGTTATTTAAAAAGAGTTTTCAAACAACAACTTGTTGGGATGATATTGGTGAAAGAAAACTCATAGGCCCAGATCATGTTGAGTAACCAATGGAAAATGTGGAGGTTATCCAAACTCACATCAATGTAGCCCAAAGTAGGAAAAAGATATATGTGGATAACTGGAGGAAGGATTTGGAATTTCAAGTAGGAGACCATGTTTTAATGAAGGTATATCCATAAAAGGGAGTTATAAGTTTCTTTAAGAAGGATAAATTGAGTCCCAGGTACATCAGACCTTTTGAGATTCTATAAGGAATTCGAGTTGTAGCTTATCGTTTGGAAATGCCTCCAAGTCTCTGCAAAGATCTGGATGTGTTCTACGTATCACTGTTAAAAAAATACATGCCTGACCCAACACATGTACTCACCGATGAGGAAATTTAACTGGAACCTAGTCTATCTTATTGTGAAGAGACTTTCAAAATTCATGATACAATAGAACAAGTACTGAGAAACCGGACGACTCGTCTGGTAAATGTTCTTTGGAGAAACCATAAGATGGAAGAGGCACCACGGGAACCCAAGGAACTTATGATGAATAACCACATGAATCTTTTTATGCAGTAATATTCTATAAATTTCTAGGACCAAATTATTTAAGTATATGATAATGTAACACCCCAAGCTTACACGGTACGTTTCCCTTTGAATAATACAATAGCTTGTGTGGTACACAACTTCGAGTTCAAACACACCACAACAAATCAAACTAGTCAAAATGAATAGTAATACCCAATTTTTAAAATTTTATAAATTTTATCTTTCAAAATGGGCATCATTTTTGGATTCAGAATATCAAAATTATCTTTGGGAGAATTTTTTTATTTTTCTAAAAACTTTCAATTATTGAGGAATAGTGAAAAAACACTGCGTTACTGGTTAAAACCGACTTTTTATTTAAATAATTAGTTATTTAATTTTAATTTATTTTAGGTCAAAATAGATATATAATACATATATATGTTCAAAGTAATTCATTGGAGTTATCTTATAATAAGTTAATATATATAAAATTTTATCGAACTATTTACCATCTTTTACCCACCTCTTAGGAGTATTTGCAAATTTGTATAAAAAATAATTTTACCACTTTTGTGAGTTGAATTTCAAAAATCCAAGAGACATGGTTAATATTAGTAAATAAAATGTGGTTCAATAAGATGGAAATAATTATTGGTGAATATTAACTTTTTACTTTTATTTACCACGGTTAAAAGTATATAGGGTAATTAAGGGTAAAAATGAAATCACAATTACCCTAACACGTGTCCTAAATTTATTGGATAAGTGTAATTCGACCAAGAACCGCCCTAGGAATAAAATATGATCGTTTTGGTCCACTTGTATTAGATTAGTAAATTTATTATTAATTTATTTAAAGAATACTTAAGAGAGTTAAAATCAAATTTTAATAACTAAACCATTTTTAATATAAGGTTATAAATACGATAAATTAGACAATAAATATTTTTTGGAATGATAAAAAGATTTCCTAAATAATGGTATTATATTTATAATTTTTAGACATTATATAATTAAATTTATTTATGACACAATAATGATGCAGTAATTACCTTATTAATTAAAGATTAAAATAATTAATATTATAAATATCTAAATAAATTTAATTTGAGACTTTTAATGAATTCCACTAATTTTATAGGTTAATATGACATTTTATGGTTGATTAAATAAATTTTATTAAAGTAATAATTCTGTTATAAATTTAACAAAAACAAAATACCAATTAGTGTCAAAATTGACATAAAAGAGTTTTTTAAAAATATATTATATTATTAATTTCTATTCTATTCCTAAAAATCTAAGGTTCGGAAAAAGGGATTAAATAACTTTATATATTTCATTAATAAACCACTTGAGGTTCTCTTGGATGTTTATATTAAGTTTAGTAACATGTAATATAAAAATACATAGAGACATGGTAAATGTCAAACTATTTAACTAAGAGTTAAATCTATAAGATAAGGTTAATATAATGAACTAAACATTTATAAAACCTATTTGTTGAGTGGTTTTTGACCCATCCCCACGTTTTTCATGAGAAAAATCATTTTGGAGCCATTAGAAACCGAAAATGATTTTATTATCAAATAATATTTCAATCTTATCCTATGATTCCCCTCACCCCTCTTATAAAAGGGCACTTCCCCTTCTTCCAAGTTAACACCATCAAAGCCATTTGGCTCGGCCAACCCCTGTCCATATATTCTCTAAACTGTCCTCCCTTTATCCTAGTGGTTTTCCTTTAGTTATAAATCCAATCTAAGGTTCTATTTAGATCAAATCAAAAGGAAGAACCTGAAGAAAAGGTAAATATTTCATCACCTCATTGTAGTTCTATTCTTTTTCCACTTATTCTTTCTTTATTGTTTCCATTATAAAATAATAACTCCTATGTCTTCTATATACTATGATGTTATTATAAAAATGGTAGAACAATATTCATTATTCTACCCATCCTATGAATGACCAAGTCACCATACGTGCATATGTACGGATTATCGTCTCCAGGTCGTGGTGTAGTTTGTTATTCAAATACATCATCATTTGGACGGGTATAATAATTAGTATAAATTATGTAAATAATAAATATATCATGATAATTATTATTTATATATGATATACCATCTACTTATATATGATTTTAATATCTGAAGAATGATATTGTCGCTCGTGCGTACATTCGAATTACCGTCAACACGAACATGATGAGATTCATTCCCCATCGTATCAATTCAATACTATTTTTAATTTGATGATTAAAAATAATGTTTAAAGACTTAAAATAATTAAAAATATTTTTAATATACATCCT
The DNA here is from genome assembly GCA_963277665.1 of Viscum album. NCBI lineage: Eukaryota > Viridiplantae > Streptophyta > Magnoliopsida > Santalales > Viscaceae > Viscum > Viscum album. Next base: position 1,660,744,054 of record OY728143.1, on the reverse strand, counting down.
ATACAAAACAATCATTACTTACGCAACAAATCATATAAAGGAAAATGAATCAGTTAACACCCGAAAAGATGATACTACTGAAATATCATTAACAAATCAATATTAGAAGATCATATATGATATCATACTTATGTATATAGTTTTTTTATAATTTAATAAAAATAATTTAACAATTATATAGGTGGTAACGTACCCTCGACCAAGTAAAATTACATGGTAAGGGTTAATTTTACAGTCTCTTTATTATCCAAGGTCGTTTTTACGTAAGTATCTACTGGGACCTCTTTATCATCCACATCCATGTTTCTTAAAAATGTATTCCAAAAAAATTAATATTTACTAGACTATGGGATAAAGTCATTTATAACCTTTTTTACTTTTTATAAAATGGTTTGAAAGGAATCTTTCAGTCGTTTCCCAAATAAGGTACCTTATAACATTTTCGAAAAATTTAAGGTAATAATGTTTTTTTAACTTATAAGGCGGGTGCGGCTATTTTCCATAGTTATAACATCATTGAAGCTTCCCATACAATATTATAATAATATTTTCAAATTAAATTTTTTGTTTTATAATTACATGACTTCTAGATGATTTCAAAATAGAAAGAGATATTTCTCTAAAAAAATATTGATTTCATCTATGTCAACATCCTTTGATGGATTTTAAGCTTGTTTGATGTTGATTAATTATGATAAAAACATCTATATTGTATTAAATTTTTTTTGATACTTTTTATTGTGGATGTGTTATTTTTTCACCATTCATGGTTTATGGATACAGTATTGACATTTCATTTGCTAGTTTTAATAAGAATTTTTATGTTATGTTTAAACCTTTTCATATGAGGAATGCATTGGACTTAGTAAATGATGGGTGGAGCCTGCTATAGCTCCTCGATGCATCGGTAGGTCTCATGAGACAAACTAGTGTCTTAGAGAATGGCCTTTACAAAATCTTATTTTTAGTCTTAGCACAAGGCCTTGACTATGTGGTTATGATGTCTGGAATTATGCACTACATCATTATCATTGTGGCTATTGATATTTCAGGTGATTATTCAACTATTTGAATATCCATGTGAATAAGTAAATGGAAATATTTGATTTTATCTTTTCCATATTTTGTTGACGTTCATGTGTTAAAGGATTTTGTTTTAGTCTAACATTAACTTAAATGTTTATACTTATTTATGAATGCTTCCACTATATTGTTATCCTTACTAATCATCTGAGCTCACCCCTTTCAATGTTTTATTTTTCCCAGGAGGAAAAGAAGTATATTATGACTAACATGTAGGGATAGTATAAGGGATATGAGTGTGGCCTATGGAGAGTATTTTGTTTTAGTATTTAATTTTATAATGTCTTGTAAAACTTATGAATGTATCCAGAGTTTCCATGGATACTAAACTAATAGTTGTTTCGATACTTGATCGTTGGTTATCATGGCAATGTTATTGAATAATGCACTGACTCTTGGTAACTGAGGTCGGGGATTTACACTTACCACTTCTTTGATATATATATTTTAAAGTTGATCCCATGGGAAGTCCTCTATAATTATAGTTAAGTGAGGTGTCCTTGTAAGATGATCCACAAATACCCATATAGCATTGATTCCTCTGGATGTCCTTCGAAGTCCAATGAAGAAGTCCGTGGTGATATTCTCCCACTTACATGTTGGTATGGGCATTAATTTCATCATCCCATTACGCTTATATCTTTCAACCTTATCTTTTTGCATACCAAAGAATTAAATATATAATAAGAAATCATTTTCTCCACATTTTCCCACTAAAAATTCTATTGGAGATCTCAATACATCTTTATGCACCCTGGGTTAATAGAGAAGGATGAGCTATGTGTGTCATTTAAAATATTTTTGCTATCCCTGGATCAAATGGAACATATAATCATGAACCAAATATTACAACTTCTTCCTCATTGATGATGAACTCCGTTGGTTTCCCATTTTTAATGGCTTCCTTTTTTTTTCTAGATTTCTACATATTTTCTTTGAGAATCCTTAATTTTATCCATGAGGGATGGTTGAGAAATATTTTGAGAAAGGATTTATGATTTTAATACCTTAAGGATTACCATATCGATCCTATGAAAATCTATTAATATTTGATCCTTTTCAATTATCATCATTTAAAAAGTTCCATGATCAATTCTTCATAGAGCATCTGCCACCTTGTTTGCCTTATCGAGATGGTAGTGGATTGAGCAGTGATAATCCCTGATGAGATCTATCCATATCTGTTAGCTCATTTTAATCTTTTTCTCTGTGAATATATATTTTAGACTCTTGTGATCAGTATATAACCGACACTTCCCCCCATAGAGATAATGTTTCCATATTTTTAACATAAAGATCACAACCACCAACTCTAGATCATGAGTATGATTGTTTTTCTTATGGACTTTTGTCTTCCATGAGGCATAGGATATCACATTCTCATTTTTCATCATCACACAATTTAATCCCTTCTTTGAAGAATCACTATACAGCACAAAGAGTTCTCCACTTGTTGGGAGTGTGAGTATTGTGACAATGCTTAGCCTCACTTTCCACTCCTTAAAATAGTTTCCCCATTCCTAAGTCCAAAAAAACATTACTCCCATCCATGTCAACTTGGTCATTTGCTTTTAAAATCGTGAAACATTTTTCACAAATCATCGATAATACCTAGCTAGACCCAAAATGTTTCGGATCTCCATTAAAAATGTTTTGCTGGGACACTTTTCAATCACCATTATCGTGGAAGGGTCCATAGATATCCCTTTAATAAAGATAACATGACCCAAGAATGATAATTCCACCATATGAAACTCATATTTACTATCATTTTCAAACAACTTATCCCTTCACAATGTCTTAAATATAGTATTCAAATGCTCCTCATGTTCCTCCTTCCTCATAATGTATATTAGAATATCGTCAATAAAGACTACCACAATTTTTTTTGTGGTAATCTCTAAATACTCTATTCATTAACTTCATGAAAATTTAAATATAATTATTGATTTCTAAAGGAATCACTAGGAAATAATAGTGTCCATATCTTGTTTGAAAGGCAGTCTTGGGATTATCATCATTCCTCACCTTTAATTGGTGACATCTGGACTGAAGGTCCACCTAAGAGAAATAATTGGCCCCACAAAGTTGATCGAATAAGTCATATATCTATGGTAGGTCACACATGTTCTTTATCATTATTTTATTGATATCATGATAATAAATGTAGAGGTGAATTGATCCATCATTCTTCTTAACGGAGAGGATGAGCACACCCTATAGTGAATCACTCGAGCATATTGAAGCCTCCTCCAGATTCTCATGTAACTGCTTCTTCATCTCCTATATCTCTATAGGGGCCATTCTATAAGGTTTAGTTGATATAGTTAGAGATATAATAATATGTTCAATTTAAAACTCAAACAATTGATACGGAGGAAGACCAAGGAACTCTTCAGAGAATACATCAGTGTAATCCCTCACGATGGGAATGTCTTCAAGCTAGAGTATATTATTTGTCTCAATAATTTGATATTGACATTATTTCTCATAAGGAATTAATATAAACACATTATACAATGATTCTAAGCATTATTCCTCTTCCTCCTTATACTTGTAATGAATTTTGGGATTCATCGGGAGGTGAAGAGTGATCTCCCTTTCCCGACAGTTGATGTTTACTTTTTATAAAGTTATCCAATTCAATCGAAAATAGCATAGAAATCTACTAAATGCACTATGAAGAGATGTTTTTGGAGGTTCAGTTCACAAACATTAATCATGGAGGAGTTATAAACCATGATAATTTACCCATTTGATGTTCTCAAAGATAAATTATCCACAAAATTTTGAGGTTTTCTTTGAATATTTCTACTAATCTTTAATGAAATTAGAGAATGTATAAAAATTGAATAAAAAAGTACATGTTCTATTATTGAATGAATAACTAGAGTACCTATCACCACATAGTTTTTTGACTCCTCCTTAGTAGTAGTGATTTCATAAGCCCTTCCATGTTTCCCTAGAGGATTTTGTTGATTTCCTCTGATATCCCTTGACATAGGAAATATGTTCACATAATTCCCATGCTTCTTGAAGTTGTAAAAATACCTGACAGGATGAGAGTTAATCTGAACCTTCCTTTATTCTTCCACATTAGTTGGATTTTTCATATATCTTCAGCAGTTCTTAGCTAGATCTCCCATCATTCCAAATTTAATGAAATTTCTAGTTCTTTTTATACAATTCCCACGATTCATCTTCCCACAAATTTTACACGTGGGATGATCAGGCTTCTTTCATCATGAAGATTATTTGTGAAAACACTAAAATTAGATTCCATTTTTTCCTTTTTTTGGGCCCACGATACAACTGAGATTCTTTGATCTCCATTTTATCCTTAAGGGAAAAACATACAATATTTTCATAACTGTTGAAGTCTCAAATCGCCAATGCTTTTTGTAGACTCATCTTCAGTTCACTAAAGAAGTGATCCACCTTGATTTTTGTGTTCATGACAATGCCAGAGGCATACCTTGTATTCCTTGTAATTTTTTATTTATACACCTTGATTGACTCATCTTCCTTCTTCTTGAGTCGAAGGAACTCTCTTTCCATCTTGAGATGGGGGGTTCAGGGAAAATATTTATTGAACAAAGTTCTCTTGAATTAATCCCAATCGATGTAATCAATTTCCTTATAGTGATTCTTGTTATTTATTAGTGTCTACCACTAATTAGATTCAAAATTGAAATGATATACCACTAGAACAAATTTCTCTTATTCTGAGCATTAGAGGATATATAATATATTTTCGATTGATTTATTCCACTATTCCACAAGGAGGGGATCAGAAGATACCATAATGATGGTTAGCCTTTTTCACATGATGGATTCAATAGAAAAATTCTCTTTCCATGGAGGATGAGTGTTTTCATCATGATTAATCTTATTATAAATAACATGAGTCGGCTGAGAAAGAACTATCATGATGTTTTGAGCACTTTTCCCATCATATCAGGCAAATAATTTAGTAAATCATCACATTCCCTGTCACATTGATTATTGGAAAAACTTCTTCTATTTCCTTCCATTAACTAAGTAATGAACACACAATTAGTAGGATTGAATACTTATCTATTACGAATAAAAAGTATCCTTTGAACATAAGTGGATAAACTTGTAATGGAGAAGTATATCATAACTTCTAATTCTCGATGGTTCAAGATAAGTTATCCATGATTTATTTCATTACATATATTTTTATGGGATCTTTTTTCTTTCCATTAATATTAGATTTTACTAAGCTCATGAATTTACCAAAGCATATTATTCAGCAGTGTCAAAGAAATAGTGCATCAAGGCCCATTATTATGAACCAGTTCTCGTACCAGTCCAAATAAAAGCAGTGTTTTTGGGTTTTACCCCTATCTACATCTATGTAATATCCACCTATACATGTATGTATCTATATATGGTTTTATTTTCATGATAAAAATCATACTCTATACTTACCAAAATTTAGTGGTGTTTTCTTATACATAGTTTCATCCTTAAGCTTCTTACTAATGTCCTATATTCATAATCTCAGAAAATAACTAGACCATACTCTGATACCAACTATAGTGAATTTATCCTTTTAACAATAACATTACATGATTTTAATAATAATTAGACATTATAATATAGACCAAGGATCAGGAAGTCTAGTGTCATTGAAGACTAGGTACATGAAACTGAAAACATGGGACTAAAAACACTTCTTTATTTAATCTTAAAAAAGAGATACTAATTAAATTGAGCCATTAAATCTATAATGTGTACCCTAGGGATCACATGAATGAAGGGATGAGTTAAAATTATATTTATAGAAAAAATTGTAATAAAACATTAACACTTGGGTTAGAAGGCATGGCACAATGAAAAATAAAAGGAATGGAACACATGGAATCATAACACATAAAAATTGGATCATATAAACATGGATTATTAGTGTTGATGAAACAACATTAATAATGAATTTACCATGCGTTATGTCTCATTTCACGTAGTTGAGAAAAAGTCATGTTTAACCAGCCTGATAGATGCACATGGTAGCACGAGTAAAGGATAACCCCCATGACTGTTACACATAACATTCTAAGGAGACTAAACATTACCCAATGCATTGGATTGGTATCTGGGTGCAACCATATTAACCATTTCATAAATAATATTGTCTCCTATTTAATCATACATAAACGACCATAAAAATAAGGGAACCCATGGAATGAATTTGGTATCATAATCATGTCATAAATCATAATGAATGAGTGTATAATAAGAGTTTTTATTTAAGAAAGGAATTATAACATTAATTTAAATTAATATGTTAAAATAGGAATATGTCATAGTATGTGCTATCAAATAGAACTGAAAACATTTGAAATCATTATTTAATAATTTTTAGCATTAAACAACTTTAGTATGGTTTTAATGAAAACACTAACATGCATTTAAAATAGAAAAGGGAATAATCATTTGTACACAACAAAAAGTGATCCAATAATGTTTACATAATACAAAAAAATTGATTTTTATAAAATCAATGGAATCTTAAAAAATATGGTAGAGTGAACTTAAAATTGGGTATGTATTCATGATGTTCCATTAAATTTGGTTTTCTTATTAGATGTTACTGAGGAGGGAATAATTTAAAAAAATTATATCCCCGAAAGAGAATGATGGATATATCTTGAAACATGATTTTGGATCATATAAAAATTATTTTTATGTTTTACATAATTTAAAAAATACAACTTCATTTGGGTAAAAAAAATAGACAAACCCAAATAAATATAAGAGGTTCAGGTAGAATCCCTTTTGGAATATCAGCATGGTATTATGTGTCCATATGATGGATTAATGATAGAGAAAGGGGTTTTTAATCTTTTATACAACATGAGGGATGTATTGGGGAGGTGTTAAACCACAACCCATCATTATTAATTACACATAAAATGACATAGCATAGATGAAATTATTGAATAAGAGTGAGAGAGAGAGGATCCCTTAGCTTAAGATCGATGGTTTTTTCACTTGATATTATAAACCTGAATAATCAAATTCGGTTCAATAATTAATAAATATAGAACATATTTTACATGTAAATGATTATTATAACATTTTTCTGTTCATTCATAACGTTTTTGATTGGATATGTGGTTCAATTTAATTGTTTCGGTCAGTTTGCTTCCTTTTTTTTAATGACCGGTTCACTTATATTCATGTTCAGACACACGTTTACGAGGAGATTGTTTGTCAAGAATTTAATTTATGTAAAAAAATTTAAGATACAGAATATTACATAGATATAATTTTTTTTTATTTGGAGTAAAGGTGAATCCTTATATAAAACATTAATGATAAACACTTGGACAAATTTGGAGATTTTACTCATAATTTATTTGTTTCATATTATTATTTTAAATCATGGGTGAAAAAGAATTACAGAAAAATAAATTAGATAAAATATATATTTAATAATTTATTGCAACCATAAAAATGGTTTCCTGAACATAATTTAATTTGTTAATAGAAATTGATAACTCTTTATCCTTCAATGTGATAAATTAAAACATCTCGGATGGTGTTTCCATTTTTTCAGAATAAAATAAGGGAAAAGGAGATATGATAATGAATTATCCAATTTGAATAAAATAAATTACCTTACATGTATAGTAATGTATTTTTCATACCATTTGGATGAGGATAGGTTGTGAAAGAGAAGAGAAAAACTGAACATGAAAAGAAAATGAATGAAACTAAAAGATGAATTTACCTCTTAATTTAATCTACTATGATAGAATCTTAAGGGGAGGGTATTTTTTATTTTAAGAAGGAAAGGGGCTATTGGATTTGGGGGAGGATATTGGGAGAGATTTGGGAAGAATTAATGGAAGGCACAATTCTTGATAGGAGTCAAGCGAAGAGGGGAGTGTGGGTGGTTTTTTATATTTGAGTGGAGGAGGGTTTTCATAATATTTTAATTATTAGATTATTATTTTCCCTTAAGAAAATAAATAGTAATCATTCTTGTTATTAAAATAGTAATATGTGTATGTGAGTTTGAACCAGTGGTCACTTACATAATCCATGACTCAAGCATGATGCCGAAATTTAGGTTTTAGCATTAATCGTGAATTATCATATTTTACAATTCATAATAAAATTATGCATTTTAGAGAAATACAAAACTTTTACCCAAACTAGTTTTCGATGTTCAAAATCCAAAAATGATATCCAGTTATCAAAAATTATTTTCTAAATATTATTAATTTAATTTTTAATTAAAACCATAATTTTCTTGAAAAATATGGATTCTAAAGCTATAACTGATTTTATAATGATTTCAAAAATTATATAAGGTCCTATAAAATTATCATAAAACTGGAAGACATAAAAATAATAATTTATGAATAAATTTTATGAAAATACATTTTTTAATTATTAAATTATTTATAAATTTTTAATTAAATATTTATGACTGAAAAAAAACCAACACTATCATATTTTCAGTTATAAGATGAATAAATTGTATTATACTCTCATGTATTAGGTCAATATCCTTTTTGAAACATTAATATTAATAAGGGTCATAATATTATTCATAAGGGTATTTCAATATTCTTAATGATCAATTACTTTTCACCAAAAATTATGTTGGTCTTATCAGACTCCAAACATCTTACTGATCACAACTGTGTTTGTCAGAATTTCAAAATTCAAATCTTAAAAGTGAAAATATGATGTTTAAAGGTCACATAGTACATAGTAGTTCATTGTGTTCTGATTTCATGTGATTATATGACATAATTATAAGAATAGAATTTCTATTGATAAAACATTGGGTCGTTACATAAATTACCAAACATTATCACATTCTTACAACATGCCATAAAAAATCATGGTTTACATCCTCATTTCAAGATGATAAAATACATGATATATTCAAGAACTATATGTGGATTGATTCTTGGTATAAAAAGATACATAGTTATGCGGAAATTCTATAACCTAGACCTGATATAATATTGATTTCAAATTATGGGATGCATGTCTTTACTGTATGATGGTAAATTGAACTATCAACATTCTTATTTCATGAAAATTAACAACATGATATTTCAAGATCCATGTGGTACTTGATTCTCATTTGATGGATATATTTAGTGTCTCTCGGATCTCCAATATCTAGTGTAATTATAAAAAAAAAATTCCTCTAATCATTCTATACAAGTCCAACATGCATAGGGAAACATCCAACAACTATACGTGGGTTGATTATTTTTCTAACAAGATATGGAGTAATGCTAGATTCTTGTTCCCTGATCCAACTGAAATACCCCTTCTCACATCGGGAAGCCTACATCGCTTCCTTGTGACGTTAAACTGCATGGTTCTTCAATAACTATGTCTGGCTTGATTATAATTCTAGTGATGTATGTTGTGATGTGCATATTTTCATACTTGAGCCATCATTAAAATTTCCCCTATTTCGTGATGGTTCATCTCCATCCCCAATGCATGACACTAAACTAAAAAGGATTTCAATAACATTGTATTTATTTATTATTTCTCAAGTAAGGTATGTAGTGATTCCGAGATCTCCGATCCTTGGCCCAGGAGCAACAATATATTATAATTTCCCTCTTCCTGTGTATGGATCATACCCACAAAATAAATATTTCAAGAAATAAATATGCCTTGATTTTCATAAAAATGAGTTACATAGTGATTCATGTATCATACATATTGATCTAACCACCTCAAAAATCATAATTCTCTTATCATTCACTTTTATTTTACTAGTGTGGCATGAGAAAATATTACCACTCCTTGTTTCTCTCACTAAGAATAGATCTCATTGGATTAGGATTTTTGGTAAAATAGTTCCCTACATAAGTAAGGAAGAGCAATTTTAATTTAGGTTACCACTTTCATAGATGCAATACCATAAACAGAAAAATATATATCCTCATGACATGATAATAAACAGAATGATTTCCTTTATAACTATGTATGGATTGACTCTCAATCCCATTTCATATTGCATAACGTTCGAATCATCAATCCTAGTCCCAGTGGAAGCACTATATGGGAAATTGGCCTATTCCCTCATCTAATAGTTAGATCTACAAAAGAGTACGTAATGTGGGTTTACACCCTATTCATGAGATCATATTTAAAAAAACCTCCATTTTATCTATGCATAAACTAAATTATCATGGGGGAACCTCTTTATAACTATGTTTGGCTTGATTCTTTCTTCCATAAGATATGTAGTGACACGCGGGTCCTACACCCTAGTAATTCCATAATATTCCATTTTCATGTCGAGCAACATTCTCCCTTACCAAATAACATTAAACAACATTCATAATGTTTTTATAATATGATGTTAAACTTCACAGATGGTATCCTTTCCACTTGATATTAAAATTTCATGGTACATCAATAACTATGTGTGTCTTGATTCCCACTCTAATGAGATACATAGGGTCACCTAGGCCTCATGTTATATCCATAACCACATGGTAAAAAAATGAACCCTCTACCACATATGCATTGAGATCTATGAAGGATCTTTTAATTTGGGTCCCCTCATTAAGGGGTCTATAGAGGAAAAAATGATTCCCCCCTTCTATATAAGATTCACATTAATGTAAGGTAATATACAATTCAAGGATAATATCGACCAAAAGCATCCTTGGTTCTTTTAGATATCCCATCCACACACAAATCTCCTAATCATGTAAACTTTTGGATATTTATAATATTTCTCTATCTCCCAATGATAGAATGTCTCATACATGATGACACAATGGCCTTACTATAGAGTATCATACCCCAGTTGGTTTTTCCTAAAGTCTCCCACAAAATGGGGGTTTCATCCAAAGGATGACACTATTGGCAATTTTGTAACCTTATTTAGTTCTAGTTTCAAAAATTCTTCATAAAATGGGTTTTCTAATCAGTGTTAAATTTGAAATCAAGAGAAGCTTCTTATGTTGTCATTATCTTTGACAACATTATGTTGGAACCCATAATTTCAATCAGTCTGCAGTAATCCCTCACAAAAGTTTACCATATCCTTTCGCCCAATATGAGAACCCCCAAGGACTTGGTAAAATGTTTCCTATATCCTGACTGAGGTATGGAAGAATGACCTTGGTCTGGTAGGTTACATATCACTAATTGTTTCCATAATACTATTTTTCTAGGTGTATAACCTATAACCACAAGAACCATATATCATGAGCTTGGGTTAGACCTTTGTAAGGATCAATTTCCCCTAATTATTGGATAATTTTATCTTAAAATACACCTCCCATATTCAATGATTTTGCTTCCACGAACTAGACTCCGTGTCTAGGGAAATGTGAATCTCCATAAACACACATCAACCATCAGCAATATAATGTATGAATTCCTGAGAACTTATTTGGCTAACTACACTGTAACACACCCCAGTTGGTTATTTATAAAGTCACCAAAAAAACTTGTTTTTTCATCCATAGGATTCCCTCTATATGACTATCTAGTGATACGCCTTAGTTTTATTTTCATAAATTTTCCCACAAAATCAATTTGTTAACATATGGTAACTTCTTACTCATTGGGTAACTCCTATTTCACCATAATCCCTTTTCTCCACACCACTATTTGGATATTGATATCTTTGTTTTATAGCGTACTACATACCCCTCATCATACCAGAATGTGATGGTGCATTCCCATAAATATTACCATGTAATGTGGGAATTATTTACATTTTGGTGAAAGGAAAATACCTCAAATTATATACCCATAATTTTCTTGATGTATGAGTTTATACTTCATAGAAGAATTTCTTTTTTGTAAAAATTTAAACTTAATATCATAATGTCCTTGTTCTATGAAATTAAAACTACATAGAATATTGTCCTTGTTATACGACATTAAAAACGCATAGCATAATTTCCATGCATTGAAAATTTAAATTCCATATCATAATGTCTTTATTATACAACATTAAACTACAAAGAATAACATCCTCATAACAAGATGTTAAACTATACAAAAAAATCATCCCCATAATATGTTAAACTACATAGTCAATATGTTGGTCTAATGACATTAAACTGCATCATTCTTTAACCTTTTAAAGAAAGTGGAATCCCCCTAACATCTGTCATTTAAAAAATGAACCCCCTTCATAAAAGAAAAATTTATGTATCATATATTTCCCATTCATGGACAAGACCAGTACAAATCCTCTCCTTATACTCATACATCATCCATTGGAAAAACCATCCAGTATAGTCTTGAGAAATTTGAATCTTTATAAACATCCTTCGATCATTTAAAATAGAATATATAAACTACTGAGAACTAATTTTATTAACTATGTTGAATCATACCCCATTTGTATTTTCATGTCATTATCACAACAGTAAGGGTTTTTTACCCAAGGAATGACACTCTTTGATGATGCAGCAGCATTCCAGAGTCGACATTGCATAATATTTTATACAAAATAGGTTTTTTTCAACTAGTAGAAACATTATCTTCATGAAAGTCCTCTTCTATTTATGAATTTAATGTTTTAGTTTACGGGGCCACAAAACCTAGGCCCAAAATTTCCCAATAGGTATCTGAAAAAATTCATAACATTTGTGGCCAACAAGCCTTTTTTTGGCCAATTTCCAAGACCTCATTATCAAATATGTTCAACATAAAACACCAGTCTCACTAGTATAGAATGCATGAAATTAATCCTCCCGTAGATTTAGTAAAAATAATTTCCAAATTTAAATTCCACAAATATAACTGTAGAAAATTTTAAATTCTTAGATAACTAGATATGAACTCTATATGGTTTAGGAAAAAATCGATCAATGAAATGAAATAGGGAAAACACATGTTAGGATGAAAACCCAAAATGGGGGGTCTAATATAAGAAATGTCTCCCCTACTATGAATTTATATTACAATTAGGGTAAAACTATGGCTATGACACAAAATATACCAAGATTTTAGGGTTTTCCATATAACTGAATAAATACTCAGACTATGCTAATTAGGCCCCATGGAATGGGAAAAAATAGAGAATTTACCCTTGAATATAATTGTGGTTATGAGTAGCTGACACAAAGATTATTTACCATGTAGAGAAGTGTCAATATTATTTCATGATTGCATATATAAAATAAGGATGATGATATAAAAGAGTAGAACAGATTCATTTATGAGACAAAACAAATTCAGTAGATCATCCATCAAATGGATTCTCTCCATCAAAATTTTCAAAATACTATCAACATAAATATTCACATGTTGAATATCCTCTTGATCCCTCTCAACAATTTTTCATAGTCCATCTAACTAAAAATCATCAGTCTTCAAAACCTACAAAAAGTTCCTCTATCGCAGTCACAATAGTAGTTGACCCTTCAGTTCAGAATCCCTATACAGAATGGTCATGTTGAATGATATCACGTGAGTGACCTCCATTACCTACTGATGGAATGATATTTTAAGGGTATTTACATTGATCCATTCATTAAATTATACTAGCTTCATATATTGGTTGGACTTTATCTAGGTTAATGCAGCTTCGAGATCATAAGTGTTGACAAGTTTCATAGCCTTTATGAGGTACACTTTATTCTCATGTTCTCACTCATGTTTGTAGATGATATCCTTCACAACAACATGAATTAGGTGGTAATCGAACCCATTATATTCTATCATACCAAATAGAAATGGAAGTCTACATAACCAAAATGGTAGGTATTCTAAAGGCATATCAAATATTATTTTCCATATATACCACCATGCCATGTGACACATGATGAAAAGGTTATTCTGCATCTCCACGTCTAAAATTGATCCACTATCATAAGTATAAATGTATTGTAGGATCATAGAACTGAATGGAAAACACTTCCCTAATCCCTTCAAGACTATGGCGGCTTCGTATTCTGGTATCGACTGAACTAGTGAAGAGGATTTTCCCTTAGACCTAGCCACATAATTTGAGTGTGCTGAAAAATGGATAACAATAATTTTTTCCTTCAAAATAATAACAGATTGAAGAAATAATGGATGATTAAGGAAGCCTATAACATTCACCCTATAATGGGTTATCACCTTTGGTGTATTCGTTCCTATTATCCATGACCTCGGAATTTTGAGTTGTAACCTCTTGACCATGGGTACTCTCCTAAGCATTATTGAAACTCACCAAAAGTGGTTCATGAAGAATAGTTATTTTTTGGATCTAGATATTCCCTATAATAATGGGAGTGGGATGGACTTGAACTCTTTGATCATGCACCACTACTAAAACAATTTCAATGGACATGGTTTCTTAATTAAACCAGTCTTGATGAAATCATCAGGCATAAAATATGGTTGCACAAAATTAAATATTAACTTTCATTCCATTCTCTAGTAATTTCCTCAAATTCTTCTAAATTTGAGTTATGATTAATATATTCAAGCATTTCATTGAAGGAAATTATATGATTTCTCATTTCATTCATTGATATCCTAGGCCCTGTGATAGTCTCACCAGTAGGGACACCCAAAATATTTGGCTCTAGACCCAATAAAACACCCTCTTTCAAATAGATATAGGGTTAAAATTCATTGTCATAGGGTCCTTTGGTGCATGATATAAACCTGAAATATCATAAGTAAATGAATTTAGTAGATAGAATAGGAGACCATATTATGTATCCCAAAAATTAATAGAATCTTATTCCCACTATAAAGAAATAGTATCAATGACAAGAGAATTTATTGGAGCAGATAATGAATCTTTAACCCTTGATGATTCTTATGTTAATAGATATAAATCACTAGTAGGAATCAACATTTGGTCTAGTGTAGAATCCTCAGTTCTTGTAGGATCATTTCCAAGCCCTTTTAGATAGTATACAAATGGATTTTTTGTAACCACAAACAATTTTAAACCATATATTTTAGTAAAGCACAAATAATTGATACCATGGAGACCCACCATTGCTGATGAAGATATTTTATTATGATTTTTTTATCTGATTCTCTTTTTTGAAATGGGGTAATTATAGTACCAAACTCCTCAAAGATAGGTATTGTAGGCGATAGAGTAAATACTCTCACTATATCAGCCTCTATTGCCTTTAATCATGGGGATAGATATCCAATTTCATGGGAGGATTCATTAGTTCTAAGTCCATTACCATTCGATCCATATTTTAACAGTGAAATATCACCTGACTTCCCTTTGGCCTACATCAAATAAATCATAATTTCATTGCAGAAGAAGTAATTTTTTTGACATAAATGAAATGGATAAAAAATATGAGACAAGAAAAATGGAACATACATATTCGGGATCGATATAGTAAATCCATTATTTAGAAGGTGGTTGGTAAACCCCTTTAATAGCTATAATCCACAACATTTCCTCCACCCATATTGTAAATTATATCTTTTTTTCAGCAGCATAATTAAGCATCTCTACTTCTTTAATATAAATCTCTACCTCAGTGGGATTATACTACAAATGATGATTTGGTTTGGCTCAAGCTTCTCGTATCTCTAGAATTCACACATTTGAGAAAATAAATGGACATATGATTTCGACATCATAAGGATGGACTATACAAAATTGAACATCCTCCATTCACACATATTAAAAGGAAGTATTGGCCTATTGTGAATAAGATTCAATGATTATTTGTCTCATGGTATTCCCAACTCTCTTTGTCACAAATGAAGTACATGAGATCAAAAATCAAGTATCCTCCTAAAAATGGGGTCTAAGACACCTAATACCACCCTTATCTATCAAATCCTTTTTAATAATAACTGTTATATTGAACTATGAATGTTTTGTTTATCTACGATCAACTCCTAATTATCTTTTCTCTCTGAATGAGACAAAACAAATTCTGAAGGGGGTAGATCCTTCATTCCTCTCTTTCCATGAATATCAGTTTCCTCATCCCTAAATCAAGCGATATCTTCTCTTAACACTCTCTCGGGGTATGATGGAATCTATGCCTTGATGTAGCAAGAGGAAAATCTAGTTGATGCATATGTTGGTTATAGGTTGATTACCGCTTGAGTTAACTCCATTATTATAAGAATCCATAGCTATCAGGATTACATTTTATGCCTTTATTATGGGACTCATAATGGAGGTGATACAATGGTCTGATGAAGGAACATAAATTGGTGTAAAAACCTACATGGGTGATATGATGGACATATAAACTCAAAATCAATGTGGTTTCCCATCACACATTCCCTAAAAGTAGTATAATATTATATTATCTCACCAACAGATTTCCTATCATCAGTAAATCTCCCAGTTGGAGAGCCTCGACATGGGAAGAAATTGATTTCCTTTAATAGGCTCATCCTCATCACAGTCTCACTAGGAAATATTTACAAACAATAAATACCAAAAATGAAATAAAAAATGGTCAGAACCGTCATCGAGGAATTTTAACCCCACTCAATATTACGTAGGATCTGAAGATGGATCTGAACCATCCTCGGAGTACCAGGAACAATCATAAAATTGGAAAAGGGGACTTCTTAATGTAAATATGCTGAAATCATCAGTTGATTTTTTTCCAAAATGGGGATTTCCATCCACACGTGTTTCTTTTCTTCTATCTTAGAAACTATAAAATATTTCTGTGGACTCATGAAACCATTGTAATCATGAACAAGAAGAAATAATATTCTTGACCACATGTATAAAAAGAAAATGATAGGCTTCTTTACAGGTATACTAGATTTTGGATTGTTCCCCAATTGGTTGTACCCCGCATTTTTCAATGTTTTCTGGGAGAAAATTTCTTCACAAACTGCGGGAACCCCTTTGGATGTTTTCAAGTGGTTTCTTTCCCCATTATCTCTAGAAACTCATCCATGACTCAAGAAGGAAATCCCTTCCTTGGGATGGGTATTTCTTATTAATATCATGAGTTATCTTTAGCAACTCATGTACTATAGTGGGGGTACTTTCATTTTGATCCCACGTCACCCTTAATGGGATTAACTTTTTATTCATATCTCCATGGATGGGAGCCCCCAACATCGGGTTGGAATCTGACAAGATGGAAAATAAATCTCCATGAATTAGGTTGAAGTAGTTCATATGCAGACTTTACCATATCAACATCTTAGGGATGAATTCTTCATTTATGTATTCGTTTGTCAGCGCCACCCATATAGATTCATTAATCCCTGATTCTTTCAACTTGGTTAAAATTTCAGTATCCATTTGGTGCTCCAAATACACCCACATCCACTTAGTCTTGAAACTCCCACTCTGGTGGGGGTCTTAAACAGCCTTAAAACCCTTTGACTAGTCTTTATTAGAATCCTTAAATACAAATAGATAACAATTCTCCTTTAATTCTGATTTTACAACTTCAAAACCAGATCAAATTGGCTATGATGCAGGAAACATGCCAGGGATTATTTCCCCTCAATAATATATGATCCCATGCTTGGAATTTTGGCAGTATCATAGTTTTTATATTCATGAAATGAGGAATTATGAGTGTAATTATTCAACTAGGGTATGAGGAAATCCTTCAAAAGGATGTAATCGAAAATATGAATATAATTACTCTCCATGTAGTCAAGATCATTATTCTTCAGATTTCCACCCATATTTGGTAGAGTTGTATTGTAAAGGTCATAATAGTCATGCCATACTTCATTTACCATCTCTGCAATGTGATTTATAGCTTCTTCATCAGGAACATCTTTCTTGTGAGTTAAAATTGAATTTAACAAGAAACATCAATATTTAATTAATGTAATTTTTTTATTTTGAAAATGTTTTATAAATTTTGATATTTGGAAAAGGCATGAGATCACACAGTGGACCCACACCAATTATGTCATTACAATCCCTGGCCTAGGGGCAGTGTATATGTCACTCACCTAAACATATGTATCATGTAGGTGGGTGCATACCTTCCCTATTTTAATGTTTCTTTTGAACATGGGCTTTACTGGAAGGCATGTGCAAATACTATCATAGTGAGACCATAAATATTGAGGTGTGCAGATTGGTTGTTGAAACTATATCCCTATTTATAGACACCATATCCTCTATCCCTGACCCGTCTATACTACCTGCCTGGGTAGATGAACCAAAAAAAGACCTACATAGATGACCTATATGATTCGTCTACACTTTTCATCCCTTTACCATTGGATCAAACCCTCTTCTTCCAATTGGATTCAATCCTAAGAGAACTTTTGATTTTTTTGACACTCTATTTTGTCACATTTATGAAAATGTTTTAAATAAATATAACTCAAGGGGAAGAAAAGTAGACAAGAGAATAAGGATAATGACAACAAACCTTTCAGAAAGAATTTCCATGAAATTACCCCCATTATGTGTCGGCACACAGGGTACCTTCAAATAATCCTACATGGCAGACCTACACATCAACCAATGACACACCTACCTGAGAGACCCCCAACACACAACGCCAAATATTTTCTACATATAGTATTTTTTGATTCATTATTTTTATGGAAGATATTCAAAAAAAACTATTGACACTCTAATCACACTAGTGTTTCACACATGCCCACCAATAATTCTTGGTATCCCTACAAATCCAAAAGAATATTGGATTATGTGCTTATAGGAGAACCCATTTCCTCCTTGGGTTTAAATGAAATAACACCTTTGCAAGGAACCCTCTTTAAAATGGTTGAGTAGAAAAAGTGTGAGGTCCCCCCCCCCAAACCAGGGACCTTCTTGAGAAACTTTTTGAAAAACCTTTTAAGACACTTTGATCCTTGAAAGAATCCCCTCTTATGTATTGGGGCCCAGGTCGTCGATCACCCAAAGTACCTTCATCCCGTGCGAGCCTACCTATGTGAATAACTCATTTTCCTGTTGTTTCGTAGTTCCTTGAAATGTGTGTTCATGATTTAAGAATCATTGTTTCGAGGAGGTTTCCAATAGATTTATTCATGGAACCGGAAACTTCCAATAGTTATTTATCAAAATAGGACCTTCTTTCCAAATGCAGAAATTCTTTATGTTTTAAACATTATGATACTTAAGAATGTTCATTGGTCGAGAGGATGGGAGGTTGGACTCATCACACCCTATTGGGGGGAATTATTGTCTACTTCGGGACGCTTTTTGTAAATTTAAAATATATTCATGAATCTTTATTAATTAACCATGTATATCATGTGTATCCCTTGGAATTTATAATCATTTAGTAACTTGTGTAAAACTATAGAATCATCATTATGTATTCAAGGTACTTAATTAATGGAAATATCTATATGTATTCAAGGTTTTCCGTCAATGGTATACTATAATATACTAATTAGAGATTCTTTTAATTGTCATTGTGACGATACTTGTTTTTAAGCCACTCAGTGGGAACTCTGGAATTTATTATCATCCAGGAAGATGAAGGTTTGTTTTGATCTTGGGATTGTGCTTCTAAAATGGTCTACCTGCATATCCTTGTAAAAAGAATCAGAACACTCGTAGTTCGATGTCGCTTAATAGGAAACAACATACCTTTTATGGTCATGTGATAAGGACCTCTAAGAGAAAGGTGCTTAGTTGAAACTTAGTGTGGGACTTATGCTAATGCAACCCAAGGAAAGTGGAAGGGATATGGGTTTCCATGTAAGATCATACACTATTGGAAATATGGCCCAAAGAGAATAGGGTTGATTTGAAATGTTGGGTTTGAACCTTAATTAGGATTCCTACATATCCCATATGGATGGGAATAAAATCAGACATAGTTCGATAAGTCTCATATGAGAATATGGTCTTTTGAGGAAGATGAGTTTGGGATTACTTCCTGAAAAGGATTCCTTGATGATCTGGGGTTTAATTTAGGGATTATTTCTAAGGAGGATGTCCATATTAAGGGAATTAGGATTGGATTCCTGAGGAGGATATCTAGTGTTCTCAGGCCTTGAGGAGGCTTCCTACGTATCCTTATTTTAAACAGAAATCAGAGTTCTCGTAGTTCATTCAGTCAGGGCGATGTTGTAATCACAACAGATCTCTAAGCCCACGTGAGTCATGCTCTATGTGAGAAACATGGTAATGTCGAAGATTCAAAAAAGGAATTAACACGTTCTAATTTTTCCTCCACGATTAGGGAAGAGGGCACGTCGACTGTGGAAAAGGGAGAGGCAATGAACCTTCCCTATATTCTCTTTAGATTGGAAAAGGGTCGAATGTAAGGAAGAAGGGGTGAAGTTGAGGGGATTATACCAGGATGGCTGCCCTAAAATTGATCTTGGTAGGAAAGGGAGACTTCTCCTTTTCTTGTGAGAAATATAAGTGTGAATTGTATGTTCCCTACTAGAGACCTAAGGTTCGAGTTCACCTCTTTGAGAAACTAGAGGCCAGGACCCAACCCTCCTCCAAACCGAGAACCTCCCAACATTGTTTATGGGAGAAAATTCCATGTTACTGTGGATATAAAAACCCACAAAAATCTCATAAATCCCAACCCCATTGTGAAGAAAATGTGGGAAACCTATGACTGGGGAAATAAAAACCCAAATAGCAGACATGCTGATGTTCCTTTCCCAAAGGTTTGAGAAGTCAGGAGTTTTTGGTGGAGGCTTCAACTTAGACCCTTTCAGATAAGGTAACCAAAGAAGGAGATACCCTTCCATGAATGGATTTTAGAAGAGGGTACATGATCTGGTCATTTAGGTACTTTGCGCAAGTATGTCATGTAGGTACCCCACGTTTTTGTATCACACATGTACACTGCACCGGTATGGCACGAAAGTATACCGCGCAGGTATGGCGTGCAAGTATACCGCATAGGTATGGCATGCTTGTATACTGTGCAGGTATGGATTATGATTGAAGAATGTAAAAAAGTTCAAAACATTCTTTCCCATTTAATT
This sequence comes from Viscum album, assembly GCA_963277665.1. Classification (NCBI taxonomy): domain Eukaryota; kingdom Viridiplantae; phylum Streptophyta; class Magnoliopsida; order Santalales; family Viscaceae; genus Viscum; species Viscum album. Next base: position 1,660,723,066 of record OY728143.1, on the reverse strand, counting down.
ATAGCTTATCTCATTGTTTAGAGGGAAACCTGAGACAATTTGAGGGATCTAGGCGAAAAAGATGTGAAATGGGAGCTTCATATAGTCTTTCACTTTTTTTCACTCCTGAAATGGGGAACCCAAAATCATTATTTATAGGCACAGATGGGACTGGTCGAATAGATGTTTCTCGCATAGGTATTTTGCGTTGCTTCTCCACGTAGGTATTTTGTGTATGTCTCACCATGCATCTTCATGTGCGGAGTTCTATCGTGTAGCTCCTTCATGTACACAAGTCACATAACTCCTCATTTTATGTAAGTCATATAGCTCCCCCATGTAGGTAAGTCGCGTAGATCTGCTGCGTAATCCTGTAAAGCTTTTCCATCGCGAAGATCTTTGGGAAAATTTTTATTTTCCATTATACCCTTCGAACCATGCTATCAGATATAAATGATCTGGAGTTCTTATCATAGTCTTTTTTGGTTAATTTCTCATGTAGTGTCAACAAAAGTCCCCCCCCCCTCAGGATTGGATCTAAAATGTACAAAGAGGGTCGAGTCCTGAGGCGTTTGTTGTCAAACAGTGCAGGTTTACCGCACAAATTCTTCGTGGAGGTATGGCGCGAAGAGGTTGTTTGCAGTCTAGACACGTAGCTCTTCAGTTACCTATAAATATGTCTCAACCTTTTCAATTTTTTTCTTCATCTATGCTTTATATGAAATTTTGTAGCTCTTAGTGCGTAGCTCGTTCACCCATCTTTTATTGCATTGTTTTCTCTCGTAATTTCCTTGAAATGTCTTCAAGGTAAGATTATTTTAAGTGATGGAGATATCCCAAATGACTTCATTGAAGGATTTGCACTAGGACTATTGGTGAAGGACCTAGGCAACATAGCTCCACGAAGGAGCTACACGACATGCCTTGTAAAAGGACCTATACAAATAGTGTCCTTTTCCAAATTGTTTACTTCATCTTTGAAATTATGACCCAGAAGTTTGGTAATTGTTTTGCAGAAAAGAATGACTCATTTGATGAATCATTCTGAATAAGCTAAGGATTTCCAAAATGAAATGATGAAGAACATCATAACAGGCTATTATGAAATTGTTGAGAGTACACTTCCTGAGATATGGAAGGGTCTACTTCCGTACCAACGTGACTACGCACAATGTCTTTATTTACCCTTGTACGGGCATGGGGTTTTGTAAGATTCCCATGTTCCATCTGTTATGAAGTACTATCCAATGAATTGGTTTATTCAATACTCCAAATGTAACATCATGAATATTAGTGCAAGGGGGGTTCCAATACAAGAAGGAAATGTCCCTATTAGTTGCATCCTTCATCACAGTGGTTGCACTCCTGATATGAAAGATCATGTTGTTGTTCCAAGACCACATTGTTATGATTCCACTTTTCATGCTTCTCAAATAGATCAATCTAATGTTTGGAAAGGTGATTGGGACCTTCGTTCTGGAGGGGGTGTAAAACCCGAGTGGATGTGGGTATTTTGGGTATGTCAGACTTGTAAATAATTCAGAAAAGAGTTATCAGACGTTAATATCTATAAAGCTGTGTGGATGGGGAAAACTTATTTTTATAAAAATTAATTCATTCTGAAATTACTGTTCTGATGGAGTAAGTATTTATTCGATCCTTATAGAATACAAATTTCTCAATATATTATGGTAACCACGTTTTATCCTCTTATAGGATCTATGTCTCTCTCCCCTCTCAAGGGATTAAGAGACGATTCTTCAAGACCAGAAAATGAAGCCCCAGTGGAAACTCAAGTTCATACTGATGAATCTACAATTTTAGTAGATAAATCATCAAAAGATTCAGCTATACCTACTCCTAGCTCCATTGAGAGAGGGGAAAGTCATGGTAAGATTAAATACATTCCTCAGCTTATTTTTTCAAAAGATCCTGAAATAATCAACACTGATATTCCTATTGCTTCAGATGAAAGGAATGAAGATCCAGGGAAATCTAAGACCAATTCTGATGTTGAACCAAACCTAGAAAGACCTGATGCTAGTATACCAATTGAAAATAAAATGGAACAAAATTTCAGCAGAGCCAATTTAGGCATCAACAAATGTTTGTTGGATACCTTAAATGGTTAGGATGTTGTCACATTTCAGGCCGTATACACTGAAATGATGGACACCCTTAATCCAAATAATGACTTTCCAAGTTCCATCAAAGAGTTTGGGGATTTTCATGAGGAATTAGAAGGACTTAAGTCCCTAATCTTGTATTTTTTTCATACATAATTGTTCTTCAACTTGATTCATTATATCAAAGTTCACCTTATACATATTTATCAGGAGAAAATGCCACAAATTCTCTTCAAAAACAGGGTATTACATTTTATCCTTCTACTGGGGATGGAGAAATACCTACATAGGATCATTAATAAAGAGATATTTTAGAGCCTTCAAATGTCATAACTGGCCAAATTCAATGAAATAACCCTTCTCAAGAAACATCTTCTCAAAATACTGAGGCTGAGAATATGGGAAATGAATCCAATCAAGTAGCTGGATTTTTATAGGGTAAATATAATCAGTTTTTTGAAACAAATTTTTTTCTTCTATTTGAAACTAATAATGACCTTGATTTATCATTTAGGGTTATCAATTACTAGATCAGAAGGTGAAGCTTCTACTATCCCAAGAGAATTAGAACAAGGAAACTTTATAAGCGACCTATTTCTAGAGAACATTTAACCTCATGGTACTGACTCTGATTCATACATCGAGATACAATATTCTCTTGTTATGGAATATAATAAGTCATGGAGTCATATCTAGAGAATAATTACTGAAAATTATTTCAATTTATTGTTGTCCCATTTTTTAAAACTTCCAGCATTACTCAGCGTATTGGGATTTGGTGGATTTAATTATCGACCAGTCTATGATGCCATGTAATAGTCTATTCGCCGACGGGATTAGGAGCATAATCTTGACAAGATTTTGAAGAGGATAAACGAAACATCATTATTATGGGCTTTCAAGATGTAGTAATTGAGGTGGAGGAAAATAATAACAATAAATCACTCGAGACTAGCCAAAAAATCAAAGAAACCACAAAAGAGTTGTTATATCATCAACAACAACTAGATGTTGTTCATACAATCTTGATCAGTTGAATCCGACATTTTGAGAACCCCAATTAGAGGAGAAAAATACCATTTCAACTGATATGGAAGCACTTCATCAGGTATAGGAGCCTGGAGTTGCTCAACTATCTCAACATCAACAGGCAGCTGATAGAGCTTATGAAGCGGTCCAACAAATGAAAATCCATGTTGAAAGATTATTCTAAAACAACATAGTGAGGCTCCATTTTATAGATGGCCCTATATTTTCATATTAATTAAAGAATTTTTTTTCAATCATAAAAATATTTATTCCTGTTTTTCATGACTGCAATACGAAAAGTAAATGAGGATAATGATTCCTTTATGTTAAACAATCATTATTATAATAATAATAATGAATTGGTCAAAATTTTCTTTTTATGCTGAGGGACCTAATGAAATTTTTTTGAATATTTCTAGGATTATATGGATAGCCCCGCAGTTTTTTTATCTTTTTACATTTTTAATGTATCAATATTACCTAAATCATAAAAAATTGTATTTTTAGTGAGCTGGGATTCGACTTTTGTTTATAGTGCCCTTCACGGGTTCTCAATCTAATGAGTACCAAGTCTCTGGTTACTAGCAGTTTAGAGTCGTGCATGTTGGGCTATAAAGGGATAATATTTAGGGTCAAATAGATTTGAACATAAATTTTGAATAAAATTCCAAACAAGAAGTACTAGATTGGAATTGTTTTAATAGTTTTTAAACATTTCCAAGGGGAATCTTGAGTCATGATTTTTATGGTCACAAAATCTAAAACCTATATCAACATAAGGGGTGTCTTTTCCGGGAATGAATTTACCATTATTTAAAAAACCCGTTATGGGGGTTGTGTTATGCAGGGCCAACTGGGGCATATGCAGAATTACCAAATAGTGGTATATTTTGAATGATAGGTCTGTTATGTAGGCAACTTATTAATGACCACCTTATGGCACATGCTACATAGTCATGAAAAAGCGTTCTTTACGAATTTAACATTTTCTATCAATAGATTGGAGGAAATAAGATTTGGGCGACTCAACACCACAGTAGGTGGTTTTTCCAAGGAAATGAATTTTAAGAATAAAAAGGGCTATTTTATACCAACATAATTCATGAAAAGGAAAACCATTTCTATAAAAATTTGGTGTATGAGTAATGGTTAAAAATTTTTCAAAAGGGGAATTTCTAACACTACATTGTGTAGTTTTAAGTCATGTAGTGAGGACATTGTACTGTGATGTTTTATGTCATGAAGTGAGGATATTGTGTGACTTTAATTTAAGGTCTTCATATTTGAACAAAAGTATGAGATTATCCAAATTTCTTAATAATTTGTGTTGAAACAATCTATCATGTTTAGGTATTGATGGAAAAAAGGTAAACTATGAGTTGGGAATTTTGGGAACTGAGGAATGATATGGGAAATGGGATAAAAGAATTAGAGGATGTCTTTTCTAATAATGAAGTTACCATTACATGAAAAACCCATTATGGGGGTTGTATTATGCAGGGAAAATTGGGGCATTTGCTGCATCGAAAAATAGTGGCATATTTTTTCTGACAGGCCTATTACATAGGAAACTTATGCATGGCCGCCTAACGGCATGCGCTGCATAGTCAGGAAAAAGATCACTAAGAATATTTGTTGTCTATTGCTAAAAGTTGAAGAAAGTTTATTGAGATTCACATTTTCCAAAGCATAGAGTTTTATTTATAGAGAAAGGTACTTGAATATGTGAAGGTTAATTCCAATCAAGATATCCAAAGAATCGGAGGAATATAAATTTTATGAAGGTATGACCCAAATGTAAAAGATATGGTGTCTGTAGTTTTAGGTCATACAACTTGGAACAGAAATGGAAACGATTCATGATATGTGTCTATGTGATTTCAAGGTTATTTCATAGTGAATCGAACACATGGTGAGGGAAATGTGTAGACAATGGTCTTGAAGATTTTCATATTGTGAGAATGATAATGGGGCGAGTAAACTGGAATGACTATTTTAAAATACATATTCTTATATATTGTCATCAAAGTTTGAAGGGGCCTGAGATACTATAACCAAGAACAAAATTACCATTATTTGAAAAACGTGTTATGGGGGATATATTATGTGGGGATAATTGGGTCATATGTTGCATAGACAAATAGTGGCATCTTTTGAATGATAAACCTTCTATGTATGAAACTTATGCAAGGCCACCTAAGGGCACGTGCTGCATAGTCATGAAAAAGAGATCTCAAATATTAGCACCTTTTTCACCAGAAACCGTATGGAAGATTATGAGAATCTAGAAATATTCAAGATTAAGGGTGAGAAATGTGGAGGGAGGTCTTTCTTAACACACATGAGAAAAGTTTGAGACAATATTTTCCAAGAGTTTTATTTCCTTTACATATAGCCGACTCATATGTAAAATGGGTACTTTCTTTGTTTCTTTTGAATGAATATGGTGATGTTTAGTTTTAAGTAATGAAGTGAGGAAATTATACTATGTAGTTTTGAGTCATGCAGTGAGGACATTATACTATGCTATTTTGAGTCATGTAGTGAGGACATTATACTATGAAATTTTGAGTCATGCAGTGAAGACATTATACTATACAGTTTTGAGTCATGTAGTGAGGACATTATTAACCCCACCAGAAATTAAATTATCTTATATAAAGAAGACATTTACCCAATTCCTAAGCTCACGTGAGATATTATTGGGGTGATAAACAATGAGGAGTAATTGTTTCTTTTATAATGAAAAGGTGATTCAAATGAAGAATAGGGGTATTAGATTTCAATGCTGTTTAGTGTCATCTGGTAAGGATGAAAATGAACTGATATTAAAGAAATGTCATATTGTAACTGGATTAAGGGATAAAATCCAAGTGTCAATATACGTCTTTCTGGGGAAAGAATCAAGTTATACATAGTTCTCAAAAAATTCTCTACGCAGATTTTACACTTAAACAAGAAATAAAGGGTGTTTTTTTATCGCGGCATGGCCCAAGTGTAGAGATATAGGTGTCTCTATATATCTCATAATATATGAGAATCAAGAAGTACGTATTTCTTTAAATAATCATTCCTCATGCTAATGGAGTTTGACGGGTAGAATTGGGGCTTTAACATGTTCTAAGAGAACGGTAAATCATTAAAACATAAAATGGTATAATCACAAAATAATATATCTTAGGAACACACTCTATATAGATCTTATTCCTATACCGGAGGATAAAAGAAAATAATAATATTGTGTGGTTATGGATGGGCCCAAAACAGGATATTGAGTCGTCTCTACGTATCTCATTGAAAATAATAATCAATCCATACGTAGTTATTTAAACATGGTCTCTATGCAGATCTGACTCAGTAATAGGAAAGGGAGAGACTCATGTACTACTAAGGAGTAGTGATGATGTCAATAACGTTTTCTTATGGATGCTTCTAACGTTAAATAGAGAAAACAATATTTGTACAAATGATGTCATGCAGTTTAACGTCATGAGACAAGGATGAAGATTCTAGGCACTTTAATGTCATGCAGAATGGATGCTTATGGTTGTTATGCAGTTTAATGTCTTGCAACTTAGATATGGGTGCTATATAGTTTTAAGCCTTGCAGAAAAGAAATTGTTGTGTGTCGTTTAAAGTCTTGCACTGAGGACTAATGTGTATAATTACACAAAGTATTTCTTCAATAATCTCACATTGGTTGGAGTTGTAATGAACTATATAACCATTTAGATTAAAGAATAAGCTCCATTTGATTAGACCTTATGTATGGAATAAGGTCCTTCCCACTTTCGTACAAGTTTTGGATGATTTTTCCTGGTATCATTGGAGTGCACAAGACCCATACCAATTCTCCTTGAAGGAATGAATGAAGGTGAAATTTCTTATTAAAATATCACACTATTATATTTTGATAGACTTCTAAATGATAATAAGTATGAAATCTTCTCTCGTCTAATCATTCTAATTCATCAAACCATTTCTGAGATCTTTCATCTGTAGAAAACTGATCATAGATTGAAACTCTATGAGAAGGTAATTGTATTTCAATTTGCAGAACAACTTCAATTCCATATACTAATGAATAAGGAGTTGCTTGGGTATCATTATGGGTAGTTTCCTGATAATCCCACGAAGCACTCAAATATTTATCATGCCATGATTTTTTATCTCTATCCACCATTTTATGGAGTATATTTGATAGAGTTTTGTTGAAGGCATCTATCTATCCATTTCCCAATGCATGATAGTGAGATGAGTGGTCGGACTTGATATTATCTTCCTGATATAACTTTTTTACTTCAACAGAACACAAATTGGTGCCATTGTCCATAAAAATAGTATGAGGGATGCCAAATCTGGTGATGATATTAATTTTGACAAAACTATCAATTCTTTTAGCTCCTACTTCCTTGAGAGGTATTGCCTTTGTCCATTTAGAGATGAAGTCAGTAGCAGTGAGAATATATATGAACTACTTAGCCATTTCTGGAGGATAAAGTTCTACTAAATCCATTCCCCATGTTACAAATGGCCAGGAGTATTTAGCTATATGTAGTAACTCTGGGGGTTGATGAATGAAGTTGGCATGTACATGGCATGGATGGAATTGTTTAGTGAAATCTGTACAATCCTACATCATTAGAGGCCAAATGTATCCAAGCCTTCTGATATGATCAGAGAGTCTGTGCCTAGATTGGTGGGCTTCACATGCTCATGAATATAATTCTTTCATGAGAGATGCGGTATCTTCCCCATCAATACAACTGAAGATAATTCCATCAAAGACTCGCTTTTAAAGGATCTTTAGGTGGTCTGGACTATCATAATGAGTAAAATTGGTCGCTCGTCACCAGATCTATTTTTCTTAACACTGTCTAGTGGATGTACGCCATTTTAGAGATATTCCGTGATGGATGTTCTCCATCGCATAATATGACCATATGGTTCAGAAATAGGGAAATTTTCATTAATTTCCTCTATTATAGTTGGAAGAAATGGTAAAACCACATGAAGATGGGTTATGATAATAATTGTATCATCTTGATTTGGATCTGGAAAGGATGTAGCTGCATTAGCCAGTGCATCTACTATGGCATTTAGTGATAGTGGTACATAAGACAATGAAGGCTCTGAGGGAAATTCAGCCATTAACTCTCTAATGTAATCACACAAAGGGATTAATTCTTCTTTTATGATTGAATATTCCCCTGTTAATTTGTTTGATTACCAATTATGAATAACCTTTTACCTTTAAATGATGTATTTGCACTTGAAGGGCCAGTTCTAAACCTAAGATGAGAGCTTGGTATTCAACTTAATTGTCGGTACATGCATCTGATAAAATGAATGAATAAGGTAATACTACCCTTTCTGTGGAAATAAGGACAATTATTAATCCAACCATGTTGAGTTTAGGGTTTTCTAGTCTCTTCTCTGTTGGACTTCTAGAAGCTCCATCAAAATATATTTCCAATGTTTGGGAATTATCTTGAATAGAGAATACCTCTTCATCAAGAAGATTAGTATTAAACGATGTATCTTTCACATATGGGTGCTCAGCAAGGAAATAAACTAGAGCTTGGCCCATTATTGGATTTTGAGGCACAAACTAGATGTAAAACTACTGTAAAATAACTACCCACTGTGCTAGACGTCTTGTATGAATTGGACAACTGAGGATAAATTTGAGTGGATTATTACAAGATACCAATTAGACCTCATGATGTTGAAGATAGTGTCCCAATTTTTTAACTACAAAGATTAATTCCAGGCAGCGCTTCTCAATACTTGAATACTGAGTTTCCCCATCAACCATAGTGAAACTGAGATAATAAAGGATATTTTCTTTCCCAGTATTATTCTTTTGGGTGAGGAAGGAACCTAGTGATCTCTCTAAAGCTATCACATGGATAATGAGTGGTCTTACTTCAATAGGTATAACCAATACATGTGGGATCAAGGGATATTTATTTAGGGTATCAACTGTTTCATGGCAATATTCAGTACATGGGTAGGTAACTCCCTTCGTCGTTAATCTGGTGAAGGGTAAACACTAGCCTGTCAAATTGGTGATAAAGAGCCAAATATAGGCCAAGTATTCTTGATGTCCTCTTAATTAGATTAAATTTCAAGGAGGTGACATACCAAGGATTGATTTTGTCTTCTCAGGATAACCTTTGATACCACAATGGTGTACAATAAAGCCAAGGAACTTTCTTAAGGTTATCTCAAAAGCACGTTTTAAGGGGGTCATTTTCTAATTATTTTGCCAAAGTTTGTGAAATATGGTCTCTAAATAATCATAGTGATTGAAAATTTGTCTAGATTTGACAACCAAATCATACACATAAAATTCCAAAATTTTCCTTAAGAAGGGTTTGATGTTATGGTGAATGGAACATTGGCATGTTGCACCTGCATTCTTTAAACCAAAGGGCATTACCAAATAGAAAAACACACCTTGAGGGGATCTAAAGTTGTATATTCTTTATCTTATGGGGCCATATAGATTTGATTATAACTTGAGTATCCATCTATGAAGGAAATATCTTCATAACCAACTGTTGCATCTATTAGATGATTTTTAATTGGAACTGGAAAATCATCTTTATGAAAATCCCAGGTAAGTTCTCTGAAATGAATGCATAAACTAATTTGACCATTATTCTTTTTCATAGGGAAAATATTGGCCAGCCATTTGGGATACTTAACTACCCTGACAATTTTATCCTTTATAAATTTATCAACATTAGCTTCAATTTTAGAGGCATGAGTTGGGTGTGTCCTTCTTACTGCTTGGTTGAATCCACAATGTTCTTCTAGAAAACCCAAATGATGGGTGGCTACGTTAGGATAAAGACCCAGAATTTCTGTATAATTCCTAGAAAATATATCTCGATGTTGCTTTAGAAAGTAATTATACACCTCTTGCTCTTTAGAGGTCATGGAAGCACTAATTTGAGTGGGGAGTGGAACTTTTCCTATACCCAGATTTATTTCTTTGAGTTCATCCACGGTGGTAGAGTCACCTTCTTCAAATGTTAGAGGAGCGTCCCCAAGATCATCCTCTTCTTCTTCATTACGTGTTACCTCTTTGGTTTCTATTTACATAGTATATGATAATGAAATACTCCTAGATTTAGGGTAGGATTCAGTATTTGAACATCCAGAATAAGAAGCCACCATATCTGACCCTACTAATGACAAAGGGACTGTAACACCCCGAAATTTTATGAGAATTTTTTTTTAATTTTTTTGATGTCTTGTGTTGTACGCTACACCAAGATTATCTTGAACTATATGAAACAATGTATTATCTTGTATTATACACAAACACTATTCTTGGCATGTGTTGCACGCAAGAGAGACCTTCCTCAATAGCATGTGTTGTACACAATACCGAGTTTCACTAAACAACGACATATTTTTATAATATTATTATCAACTAGATTTTATGAATATTATTAAGAAAAGTTTGAATTTTATAACATTATAATTAATCTTACACATTATCTAGAACATGATATGTGAACAGAATAAATTGTTCGGGTAAAATAAATATGTTTCAAAAAATGCAGTTTTCCACCTTTTGATGGTGCACCCAAGTTAAATATAGTTGTTAACACATTTATAAGTTCAATTTGACGATATAATATTATTTATTTCAATAAGGATATAAAAATTTACTTTGGATAAATTTTTAACATTTTTATGTTATCTTTCAAATTTTGATTAATAGTAAAAATACGCTAAATTTTAATTAAAAACAAATTTTTTTCATCAAGATAATTTATATGGTTAATTTATAATATTGAATGGTTTTAAATTATAAAAAGATTATATTTTTATCATTTAATATAATTTATGTCATTATCATTAATTTTACATTTAATTCATAGGTAAAAACATTTCAATCTTTGACAATGTTTTATCTTTTAAAACCCATTTTCTTAATAATATGAATAATTTTAAATTAATTACTAAAACATCTGTGTTTTTAATTTTGAAAAAATGTATTCTATATTTGGATTAAGTGGGTCCATATTATGTTAATAGGTTAATTATATATTTTTTTATATTATGAATATTATCTACGGTAATTTTTATTTACTACAGTAAATCGGGTAATTAAGGGTAAAAATAAGATTATAAAATTACCCTAACACCTTCTAAAATTCTATTGGATGAATAAAAGTCGACTCATATCACCTAAGAGTCGGGATAGATTCATTTCATGGACTTTGGAACATGAAAATTATATAATTATTATTAAAACCAAAGAAAGTGACAACATGTCACCCTCTTATATCTTATAAATGTAAAAATTTTAATTTAGTGATGAGCTTCATAAAACATCAAACATGAATAGACTCTAGAAATCTAATATAATTATCTACATCATATGAATTTATTTAGAATTTTTAAGGATTAAATAATTATCATTAATTATGAAACAATAGTGATGTTGAAATTATTTTATTGATTGAAATATCAAATAAATGGTTTTAAAAATATTACAATAAATATTATATGAACTAGTTAATATTGTCCACAAATTTTCTAGTTTAATATGACATGTTTGGATTATATTAAATATTTTGGTTTGAATATATTCTATGTGTGGATTTTATTTAAATTCAAATAAATGAATAGTGTCAAAATTGACACTATTGTTATTTTTTAAAAATAACATATTATAAAATTCTATTAAAATCCCAAAAATAATTAAATATTATAAATTGAAATTTCTATTTTCTAAAATTTCATAAAGTTTCCAATTATGGAAAATTCACAACACATAAGTAATTATTTATAACAATTTAAAATTTAGAATATTATTACCACAAATAAAATTAAATAGATTAAATAAGGATAAATCAAGTTGATAAGGTTTATAATAAATTTACAACATGTATAAATCTTATTGGTTGATGAGATTACAACCCTATCTCATCTAAGCTTCAGATTTGAGTCATTTCTGGAGGATTTTAAGTGGGGTTTGGGTTTATTATAAATTAATATTTTAGAGGTTTCCAAAATTTCCCATTTACCTTCTCCTCTTTTATACTTGAGGTCCTGGTCTTCCTCAAATACCAACTTTAGTTCTGTAAGAGGAGGTTTAGAAGAGGCGCATCGAAGAAGAAGTAATATCCTCTACTGATTCTTTCAAGTTCAGTTCTTCTTCTATTTCCTTTTTTTTTGTTTCATAATAAAGTAATAACATCAGTATCACTCATATACTGATATGTTATTATAAATATTAACCAACCCTATTTCACCTTATATCCATCCTACAGAAAACGAAATCACTGCGTGTGCGTATGTACAGAATACCGTCACCACGCCGTGGAGTAATCTGTTTTTACACCACCACCTTACTTGGATGGGTATAAAGGTGAAAATAATATGTATATATGGTTATTATAACATGATACTAATTATGAGATGTTATATCATCCAATCTAATTCCATTAAATAATTATGGGAATGATATCGTCGCCTGTACGTACGTACGACTTACCATCTCCATGGTGAGATGTGATTCGTTCTACATGATCTTCATTAAACCATGAGTATATAAATGAATTGAATGAATAAATCTGATATATATATATTATAATAATACCATTTTGTAAATGATGTATCTATAACCTAAAAAGAGGAATAAGAATTTATTCGAAAAGACACACATAAGAACATAAAGAAATGAACACCCGAATAACAAATAGAAATTAAATATTACTAAAAAGAAGATAAGAATATGACCATATATGTTATCATATCAATGTATATGATTCTGTAATAAGTAAATAACATTATTTGAATCATTATACAAGAGGTTCGGATACGTACAGATCATATCAGATCTAAGGTAAGGGAAAATCTCGCAATCTCATTTTTATCTGAGATTGTTTATACATCAGAATTTACGGGGGGGGGGGGGGCATATTTATCATCCACATCCATGTTTCCTAAATATGTAATATTATTTCTATCCTCCTACAATTTTTTAAATCCAATTTTATCTATTGGTGAATTTTTAGTAAAATATATGAAACGAATCTTTTGTCGTTTTCAGTACGAGATACTTTTTGACTTTTCTTGACAAAGTATGAGAATAATGTTTTTTTTAACTTATACGGAATGACAAGATTTTTATGATTTCATAAAAAATTATTTCCATTAAGCTTATTTTACAAGTTTTTAAGTTTATTTTCATTTAACTTCTTTTAGTTTTTAATTGTATGACATATTGAGAAAGGTAAAAGGTTTTTGAAGTTGAAAGGATATTTTCCTTAAGAATAGAGTTCGTGTGATTTATCAAAATTATTTTCCATATGAGATAATATAGGGTTCTGTTTATATCCCTATTATTACATTGATTTGATTATGTTATGATGGAATTATTTTTAAGAAGTCCTTTTATCTTATATGGATTATGTTATGATGGCATGATGTTTAAGAATACCATTTTTATTACATGGGTTATGATATGATGTATGATTTATGATTTTGTGGCACACATAAGAATGGTATAATTATGAGACGGGTGGGACCTATATCTCCCTCATATGAATTGGGTAAAGATTTATATCTCTTGAGATAGACATGGCTGGAACGACAAGTAAATCTGGTTCAATGATACTGGACTAGAATGGGAAGTGAACTCAGATCAGTAATGGACTTTATCCTCTATGATGGTCTTGAAAATGAGTCTTGACTAATATAAAATTATTTTCTTTGATTATGTCTGTACTCCACAAAGTTTCATGTCATATGTTATGAATATTGGGATTACATTTCACTACTATGATTTATCCCATGTCATGATATTATGCTTTCTTTTTCATGATAAGATTTTCAAAATGTTATGTTCTTATGAATATGATATGATTAATATTTCCTTTTTTCACCCTTACTGAGCATTTGATCTCACCCTTTTGTACGTTTTCTTTTCTCTAGGTTAGTGAGAAGGGTATTAAGTAGGATATGCCAAAAGAGACTCTAGATATGATTAAATAAATCAGAGAAAATGTTGATGATTTATGAACCAGTTTTTTTTGTTTCCTAGTTTCTAAAGACATTATACCTATATGGTACTATCATTGTTTTGTTACATGTTTTAATAAGTATGCTTCAATTCTGAAGTAAAAAAATGTATGTAATGTATGGTTTGTTATAGATGGTATCAGAGGTGGTATCCAGCCTTAAGTGTGGAGAACTGCCTGGGTTGAGATGTAGAGCCCACAACAAGGACGCTGTGATCTAAGGGGGGGGGGGATTGTAACATCCCCAAATTATAAAGGGTTAAATGACTAAATGATATAACTCATGTCAACAAGGTGAACCTTCCTTTTCGGGAGCCTGTCTAATTAGAACTTTATAGTTAAGCGTGCTTGGCCTGGAGTAGTTATCAGGATGGGTGACCTTTTGGGAAGTTTCCCAGGGTGTGTGTGAGGGAGGAGAAAGAACACTAGAAAGGAACAGTGTTGGATTGTGGGGACATTCATTAGTCAGATGACCTGTTCAGGCACGTGTGTGGGCCGCATGGTGGGGACCACGTGTTTGCGGGGCAATTGGTGGTACCTGGTGGGTCGGGACCGGAAGACCATGTTACGGATATGTTTCTTTACTGTCACTGGGGCCCAGTTGTCATAGGGACTTCCTGTGGTAAAGAGGGATTTATGGATTAAGAATCAACATCTTTTTATTCCTCTAACATTGCTACAATTTCTTCTATTCTGATTGACGAAGTAGAGGTTCGTTGTAGTTCAGAAGATGAAATGAAAACATATCCATTCAAGCTTCTATCAGTTCTTGGTGTATCAATAATCTCTCTCATTATATTCGGATCAATGGCCATAATTGACATTATGGAAATTACTGGATGAGTGCAAGGATTTGGTATTACCCTTTCAGTTTGATTAATTTGTAACACATAATATGTTCTAAAATTCATGAATGGATTTGCTGGGATCATTTCTATTCCATTTAGATCATTCACTATAGTTATCTCTTTGGTCATGGGAATCATTCCTTTTTTGTGATAAAGCTCTGCCTCAATGTATTGAGATTCACGTGTTTTGAATGAAGACTTGTCACCATAAAATGTCCCAATTGACCATTGAAATAGTATTTAGACATTGGTGATATAACGAAGGTGTGTTGGAATGTTGATGAAACCAAGGCCTTCCAAGAAGAATATTGAAGGCTGTTTCCTAACGAATAACCATGAAATTTGAATTAGACACAAGATCTCCAAAATGAGTTCTGAGTGTAGTTTCACTGAGATGTTCTTCTTCATTCTTTCCATATCATACAACATTAAAGTCGAATGAGATAATTCAGATTCGGTGAGGCCTAGTCGATGAAGTGTACGAAAGAGAATGAAGTTGACTCTGGAGACATTATCAATGAAGGTTCATCAAATTTCTACGTCATTAACCTGGCCAAATAGATACAAAGGTCTGATATTCCCATGTACCACATGGTCTTCATCTTCATCTGTAAAAGATATGACTATATAAAATTCTGCAGAATCATTCTCTATACAGTAAACCTCAGCTATAGCAACTTCAGTTTCAAACTCTTGAGGACATGACAAAGACTCAATGAGTTCCTCTCAATTTTTTTGATACATTCAAAGCATCCAAAATTGACCACATGACTGGTACATGGGCCATTTTTTAAAAAACATCATAATTTTGATCTAAATGTCTATTTTCTCCAGCATGGAGATATGGTTTTGCAGGTGCTTTGGAAGATGATGCTTCTGTTGTAGATGTACTTTGTGTTGAAGCATAAGCGGGAAATACAATTGACTCTGGTAAATTAGACTGACTAAGTCTATTCATCGGCTAAGAAGAAGACAGTGTGGCTTATAATCCATCTTCCTAAATAATTGTGTCAGAACCGATCATGTATTTCATATAATAAACTCTTTGTTCTTGTTGATCCCATTGAAGGTCCCTTTCATGATTTTACACTGCATATATGGTCCGAGTAGGGGTAGAGTTAAACTGGTAGTTTTTAGAATTCCCACATCTTCCATTGTATCCTCGACCATGTCTGCTTCCTCTAGTTCCCAATTAGGTATAAGTAATTCTAGCTCATTATAATCAGAATCATCATTCTCATAATGATCCATTAAATGGATAACATTAATAGAACCAATGATTAATTCTTCATCTGATGATGATTCATCCAGATAGGTTACATCTGGTTGTGCCATTTGATGTGGCGGTGCACATGATTTTGAAATTGTGTTCGTAAAATATAATGAGTCTGGTAAATCATTTTTCTAATCATTCAATCATCATATTTTTTTCAAACTTTTCCTTTTAACATCATGTCATTCTCACTCATCTTATGGATTGATAGCAGTAACACATGCTGCTTGAGCTGATAAAATTTTCAATTTTACATGTCTAGAGTCTACCATCTTTTGGAGAAGGTCTTTAAAAACAAATCACTCTTGAATGGGGTGTCCCAACATCTGATGAATGTGACAATAATTCGGACAATATTCATCTCCATATTTATTTGGATTCTTCGACCTTGGAAAATAATCCAAATTGTTTTATAAGTCTGAGATCATGTAAATAGAAACATGTTCGTTCTTAAAAGAATAAACTTTATTTTTTAATTCCTCAAACTATTTCCACCATTGATCTTTGATCATCTTGACTACGCATTCATTGCTGTTAATATACAGGAGGCGGAGCCCTTTGGTATGATGAGGTTATGGAAGTAGAAGAAGGTATATGTTCCCATTTGAGTGTGATTGTAGCAGCTTATGACTTTGATATCATCCTTCCAGGAGATGATGTAATTACATGAGTTTTATCCTTATCTTCTAAAATAGATTCTTCTATCTGCTGAAGAATTGAAGTATGGTCTTAAAACCCCCCTGTGTATTTCACAGGGATCAATGGTGTGCGTAATTCATCATGAAGATTTGCAACATAGTTTGGAAGAAACTATTCTTGAGGGTGTTCTAAACTTAAGGAATATTTTAATCCCTTCCATTGAGTAATTAAATTAGAAAATATTTCATTCTCCCTTAGTTTACAATTTGTAAGATCTAAAACTGTCATCTTTGGTAGTGTTGAGATAAATTGATGAAGTAATTTCTTACGGAGATCTTCCCACCCAGTAATTGATCGAGATTGCAAACTTGTATACCAGATAAAATTCGGTCCTTGTAATGACTACACAAAGCACCTAATCATAAATGCTTCTTATTGTTGATAAGTTCCCATCATAGGATCACAATGAGAGAAAAAAATTTGTTAAGTGTTGTTTCAAATATCATAAACCATTAAAAATTGGGAATGTGGTATTCATAAAATTTGGAGGGGGGGGAATTGCATCCACCCATTCAGGGTAAGCTCTCTTTTCAAGATGAACTGGTTCATGTCGATCCTCCATAGTTTCTAACTGAGTTGTTAATTTATCAATTAGGTTCATAAGCATTTGGGGAATATCCTGATGAGCTAGATTCTATGCAGGTATAGCAACTGGTGCTTCTGCTAGTGCAACATCCATTAAAACCAATGATAGTGGTGCTGATATCGGCCTTGGATAACCCACGAGAACAGGTCTATCATGATTTATATGTTCCTACCTTGATGGTGTACCCAATGGAGGTAATTAAATATCAGTATCTGTGGTTACTAAAAATCCCCTTTCTTGATGTGCTCCTACAAGATTTTCAAGTTGAGCATTTGTCTGGGGAGTATTCTAGCAGAAATGCTATTTCAAAGAAACTCTATATTGAGTCTTTTCAACCACTTCATTTCCTCTTTTTGTTGTGAAAATCTCTCTTCAAGTGAAAGAGATTGGCCTTCTCTAGTGGAAATGTGAGATGAAATCTATCTATTTTCCTTTCCCCTCGATGGATGCCTTTCAGAGTGGGGGGAGTTGGTTATTTGAAGGGATTCCTAGATTTTGGGTAAGTCTCTGCTTTCAGGTACACACAGCTTCTTCATTTGTCTTGGTGTGTACCGTAATATTGATAAGAACTTCATCTTCAAATTACCTTGAACTAGACTTGTTTTCTAGATGATCTTCTACAATGGTGTTAATAACATTCACTGACGCATAATGCATTAATGGAATTCTATCAGTGTTTCTACAAGATCATCTCCCTTTTTTTCTTTCATGATACTTCATTCTCCTATATGATTAATTCCATGGAACTATTTTGTGGGCAGTAGGATGAATGGAATCATTATATAGTTTAGTTGTATGCTTTCCCTGTGACTTCTTCCCTAATTGGGAGAAAACCGACTTTCATTGAGGAGGGGATTGTATATGTGAAAAACCCCCAGCCTTGTAGGCTAGGGTTGATCCTATTATTCATCTTCAAATCTTTGAACATTGTTTAATTACTTTTAAGGTTGAATTAAATGATCCCATAGTCTATCAAGATGGGGTGACTCTTGAACTGCTATTACTGAAATTTGTGCAACTTCTCCCCCATTTTTGCAGATTTTGGTTCGAACATTAGCGGGTTACATCATCCGAAAATCACTTAAATCACCCATTTCAGAAGATCAATGTACTATTTCAGAAATTTACATCCTCTAATTCCTGACATCCTCAAAATAGGATGCATGTTCAAGTTTCTCAGATGCTTGACGTAAAAGTATCTCCACAACTTCTTTACTTTTGTCCTGATTCTGATGAGAACTGGTTAAGGCCTATTCATGAGCGTACATTTGATTACATAAAAAACTAACTGATTGGGGCCGACCGTGGGCAATAACATTGAATGAGACCACTTTTGGAAGACTTTGCTAATTTGGGAGCACAGTGAAATGCAATTCTCCATATGAACCCCATCCTCTAATGCGAACAATAGATGGGGAATCCGAAATTAACTGGCATAGTCTATTTAGAGCATTGAGACATTCATGCTAAAGGGTTCTCTACTGTTTTTCAACCTTCAAATATTGGTAAACTGAGATAGATGACATGTCAATTTAGTGTTTTAATCCTTATATTACTTTTACATGATTTTGAAATCCATCATATGGTAATACAATGGTTTTCAAATGATGAAGAGTTTTCTATAAGTTGAGATGAATATTCTAATTTCAATCTTCTGTTATCAATTCTAGAATATTATACTGAGAATTTTCCAAAAGCCAGAACATGACTGGTATTTCACCTTTATCTAATTGTTTCCTAATGTTTAACACATCTTCGTTATCTTTCACTAGATGTTTCTCAACATGGTCTTACCAAAGTGGATGGTCTGCATAAGAAGAGAAATGACCCAAGGGAGGATCTAAGAATGAATATTCCCTTTTGATGTATTCTGACTGAGAAAGTGTTTCACCTATAAATGAAAAAGCATTAGACATGGATGGCCTTGTGTTTTCAAGTGCCTTGAGATAGGAGGGCTTTCTTATTGCTACATTGTCAATTATGGAATTTTTTTGACAATGGGAGAGCCTACTATGGAGAGAAATTTAATAGAAAATGACATCATGGGGTGGGTTACCATATTGGTTTACATCAATGGATAAATATTCTTGCTCTTTGGTCTTCTGGCCACACAGAGGGTTGTCGTGGATCTCATCTGGAGATATGAACTTTGGATTGACCGAATTTTCATGAATCCAGACTTCATGATGAAGTGTGAGATGAGAAACTTCAGAATTACAACAACCACTCCCAAAATATTGTAATGAGTGGGTAGGATCTTGAGTAGCAACATATAAATGTCTGAGGGCTTCAAGAACTCCAGCATTAAGCGGAAACAAATTGTAGGGTGATTCTTGATTTTCCCATGATGCTTGGAGGGACTTTTTCTTGGATGTTATCTTATACTCAGTTGGGACCACCTACTGGGAGAAGTCATTATATTTTGTAGGTGTATGTGCCTACCTTGGAGAATTTACCAAAACAG
Organism: Viscum album; assembly: GCA_963277665.1. Lineage (NCBI taxonomy): Eukaryota > Viridiplantae > Streptophyta > Magnoliopsida > Santalales > Viscaceae > Viscum > Viscum album. The sequence goes on along the minus strand of OY728143.1, from coordinate 1,660,703,011 downwards.
ACTGATTAACTCCATTTGGAAAGGGTGTATGTTCTTGGTCCTATTTTCCATATGATATAGGGGAATATGCCCCATGACCCTCCTATACTGAAACAGAGGTCTGTATCTACTCTGGATGGAATGTCGATATGTCATCCCATGTGTGGGGACAGATTTATATGTTTGTTCCCCTGATACATTTGATGTAGTTGTTAAAATATCTCGACATTCTCCCAGAAAATTAGCAGGGATATGCGTATTCCCTTTCACAATTGATAAGATGTGTTTGCTGACTTTAGTGTTTGGAACAAGAATATACGTCAATTCCGTATCGGGAGTATGTGTATTTTCCTTCTTCTGTCCTCCTTTTACTTTCAATGGATATTGAAAATACTGGTGCATCATGACAACAAGTTGGGTCTTCCCCAATTGTTTCGTCGGAGCTTTCCGACTGACTCCTTTGGGTGATACCAAATGAGACTGTTGGAAGGATTGATGATCATTGGAAGGTGTATGTGAATGCTTGTTGTTTTCTGTCAATTATAAATGACTAACTTCCTACAATACTGGAATATGAGACAACTGACAGAATTGGTGATTGTAAATAGGTTTATATTCTTGGTTACTAGTTTCCACATTATTAGATCGGTAGGCCTCTTTAAATGCAGTCAAACGAGCCTACTGACTGGATGATAACTTGTAAGTAGGTGTATGTGCCAATTCACGATACTCCACTGGGTTTATCTGGTGGGATGGGTGAGTTGTTTTTAGATGAGCCTGCTAAGAAAAAAAATTAGGACAGACAGCTTTATGTACTCTCTTTTTGTTTTCCATCAAGTTAGGTCGAAGGACTTCTCCAGAAGGGGTAGGGGTATGAACCTTCTCCATGTTGTTCGGACGTTGTCCCTGGAGGTTTGTCTTGCATGCCTGAGTCTGAGAGACCTAGGTCGAATGTCTAGAGGCAACACCCCCATCTTGTTGGGGGTCCACTACCACATGATTCTGGTGGTGATTTCTAGGTTGATTCCACAAGAAGGACTCATGCATTCTTGAATTGAGGCCTTGGGTGACCTATTAATCCACATCCCTATAGAACAGGAGGTACTGGTTGTTTCATTCTAGGGATAAGGACCCGAAACGGTTGGAGATAGTGGTTTGAACCATCTACTTCTGGATCATTGGTCATCATTGGCCACATGATCGAGGATTGTTGTTGACCTGGAGGGACTGTCGATCAGCCTCCAGAGTCGGGATTATATCGTACTGGCGATAGTCCTTAACCATCACATTAGAGAACCAACATTGATGATGTTGGGTTGGTGATAACATCTTTCCCATGGATAGAGAACTATCTTGAGCAGTAGTCTAAAAATTCACAGATGTTGTCTTGGAGAAATCCATTTTTTAGATTGAAGAGAATTCTGTGGAAAACTGAGACAACCAGAAGCTCTATTAAAGAAACACTTTTCCAAAAGGTTACATGTGTCATTAATTCTTTTGTATGGCCTCAAATGATCAATTGATAGGTGCCTAAGATGTGGGTATCATTATTAACTTGGTTAATGATTCACATCGGGTTCACTATTTTTGTTTCTTAGTTCCTTGATATGTGTGTTCTAGATTTAAGAATCAATGTTTCCAGGCAGTTTCTATTGGAATTATTTATGGAACCGAAAACTTCCAATAGATTATTATCCAATGTGGACCTACATTCCAAAGGCATGAATTTGTTATGTTTTAAACATTACGATACTTAAGAACATGCATTGGTCGAGAGGATGAGAGGTCTGACTCATCACGCCCTTTGGGGGGGAATTATTGTCTACTCTTGGACCCTTTTTTGTAAAATTAAAATATTTTCATGAATCCTTATTAATTCACCAAGTATATCAAAAGTATTCCTTGGAATTTATAATCACTTATTAACATGTGTAAAACTTTAAAATCATCGGTATGTATTATAGGTTCTTCATTAATGGAAATATCTGTATGTATTCATGGTTTTCCATCAATGGTATACTCTAATATACTGATTAGATATTACATTAATCATCGTTGTGATAATACTAGTTTTTAAGCCACTCAGTGGGGCACTATAGAAATTATTGTCATCCAGGGAGGCGAAGGTTTGTTTTGATCTTGGGATCGTGCCTGTAAAATGGGATACCTATGTATCCCTGTGAAAGGAATCAGAACCCTTGTAGTTCAGTGTCACTTAATAGGACACATAATACCTTTTAAGGTCATGTCATAAGGACCTATAAGTGGAAGGTGATTAGTTGAAACATAAAGTGGGACTTAGGTTGAAGCATCCTAAGAAACTTGGATGGGATATGGGTTTCCAAGTAAGATCAGACCCTATTTGGGAATATGGCCTAAACAGAATAGAGTTGATTTCAAATGTTGGGTTTGAACCTCAAGGAATCCTTTTACATTTCCCAAATGGATGGGAACCAAATCCCACGTAATTTGATATGTCTTGTAAGAGTGTATGATTCTTTGAGAGAGATGATTTTGGGCTTACTTCCTAAAAAGGATGCCTTGATGATCAGGCGTTTAATTTGGGGCATATTCTTAAGGAGGATGCCCAGATTATGGGAATTTGGGTTGGATTCCCAAGGAGGATATCTGGTGAGCTCGGGCCTTGAGGATGGTTCTTACATATCTTTGTTTTAAACAGGAATCCGAGTTCTTGTAGTTCATTCAGTCTTGGCAATGTTGTAATCATGACAAATCTCTATGCCCACGTGAGTCATGCTTAGTGTGAGAAACAAGACAATGTAAACTATTCAACAAAGTCATTCACACATTAAAAAATTTCCTCCATGCTGATGGAAGAGGGCTCATCGACCGTTGAAGAGAGAAAAGTGATGAACCTTCCCTCTGTTCTATTTACATTTGACAAGGGTCAAATGTAAGGAAGAAGGGGTGAAGGTGAGGGGATTATACTAGGATGACTGCTATGAAATTAATCCTGGTAGGAAAGGAAGACTTTCCTTTCTCTTGTGTGCAAAAGTATGTGTGATCTGTATGTTCCCTACTAGGGACCTGAGGTTTTTGGTCAACTCTTTGAGAAAGGAGAGGCCAGGACCCAACCCTCCTTCAAACCGGGAACATTTTAACACTATTTCTAGGAGAAAAGTCCATGTGACTGTGGATATACAAACCCGAAAACATATCAGGAATCCTAACCCCATTGTGAAACAAATGTGGGATACCTCTGACTATGGAAATACAAACCCAAATAAGAGACATTTTGATGTTCCTTTATCAAAGGTTTGAGAAGTCAGAGGTTTTGGTGGAGGATTCACCTTACCCCCTTTCAGATAAGCGAACCAAGGAAGGATATACCCTTCCATGAATGGATTTTAAAATAGGGTACTTGATCTGGTCACGTAGGTACTTCTACCAAGTATGTCACATTGGTACCTCGTGTTGCTATATCGCGCATGTACACCACGTAGGTATGGCATGAAAGTATACCGTGCAGGTATGGAATGCATGTATACCGCATAGGTATGGAGTGAAGGTATACCATGTAGTTATTTCAAGTATGTATACCGTGCAGGTATGGATAATGACTGAAGAATGTGAAGAACTTCAAAACATGATTAAACCATTTAATTATGTCTTCTCTCGTGGTTTAGAGAGCTACCTGAGACTATTTGTGGGATCTCGGTGAAAGAGCTACGCAATGGGATCTTCAGAGAGTCATTCACATTTTTTCAGTCCCAAAGTGGGGAGCCCAAGGGCTCTATTTATAAGCACAGGTGGGCCTCGTCGAAGAGATGTTACCCGCACAGGTATTTCATGCAGCTCTTCCATGTAGGTATTCCGAGTAGGTGCACCAAGCATCTTCAGGCGTAGAGTTCTATCATGTAGATCCTCCGCGTAGGTATGTCACGTAGCTCCTCCACATAGGTAAGTCGTGCAGCTCCTCTATGTAGGTAAGTCATGCAGCTCCGCCACGTAGGCCTGTAAAGCTCATCCATCGTGTATCTGTTTGGGAAAATTTTGATTTTCCTTTGTACTCTTCGAACCATGCTTTAGGATATGAAAGATCTGAAGTTCTCTTCATAGTCATTTTGGTTAATTTCTCAAGTAGTATCAACACTCGCCTATCCTATACCCTACACGATACCCCTTTGTCTCACCCAAAATATTCCATTCACGATCCATCGTTGAATGACCAATCCTTTACTCTAAATGAGACGCTTCCCATGCCCCCATATAGATACTAATGGAAGGACCATTCTTCCTTTGTTTCCCCTCTTTAAAATGGAAAAAATTGAAACCTCAACTAAAGACTCTAGAATTAGAAACCAATAAAAAGGTGCACACTAGCATGTCTCTAGTTTTCATATGCATTCCTATGGTCTATGGTTTCCAGCACTTGTCCTACCTAATTGTTATAGTCCTCATGGTTCATGTGAGTGTACATTACCATGATTATGAGGACCCCAAACCCAAGGATGATGGCAGGGAGTTCTTGATCATGGGTATAATGGTTAGGACCATGTTCTTCCTGATTCATCTCTAGGATGCATAGCCTATAGTTCCATGTGAGGAGGCTATGGATCAGGCATTCCATTCCCTTTTAGATGGGATGAGGTCCTTATCTACTACTGTGGAACAAATTTTAGGAAATTACTCCTAAAGTAAGACCCTAGAATTTCATATAGGATGTTATAATCTTTCTCCTCTTCACATACTCGGTTGTGTCTATATAGATAGTCTGATGTTACTATCATGGATACACAATAGGAAAGGGAATGAGTGCATCCAATCCTCTTATTCCTATATTATCACCCCAACCTCTTCTACAAGATTAAGGGTGAGTGTGTGGTTTTCTTGATATTCCATATCTTATTTTTTCTCCCATTCACAAATAACTAAACACAAATCATATGGTCATATATGGTTGCCACAATCACAATGTCCACAGAGTCAGATGCATGTATTGGATGATAATTTCATCCAGATATTTCATTCACCTTCCTTTAGAGCTACTCCATAGACGTGGTTCTTAAAGGGAATTTATCCAAACTCAGGGAAAATATAATTGTGTGGTTTCCCAAATATTCAGTTTCCCATTATTTCTCACACTGATCATTACTCACATGTGATTCGAGGTTTATAGTGGTCATGACATCATCATAATTCCAAACTTGATGGGAATCATTCCAAGTGTAAGTATCAACTAAACTAATGGGCCCCCCATTCAATATAATCCCCAATCATAACCAAAACTTATGAATTACTTTTTAAGAGTAATCCCCAACGAAACCTAAAATCACATATGAATCATCCACTAAAATAGGCCATAAAATCAATCCATTGGTCATACTATTCAGTAATAGGACCTAATCATATCACTATACTCATCGATAAGCCTCCACTATATGTGAAATCAAAAAACAAGCCTCTATATTACCCTAAGTCGATACATACCTCATAGACCCTTACACCTGGAATACTATTTAGGAGAATGAACCAATAAAAATACTCTCATATGGCCATACTCCCCTATGAGATAAATTTTCAGAATAGATCCATAGGAAAGTGTCCTCACAATTGAACAATGTGAAATTTGACTCCCCTATATATGAGATACATGGAATCCTCCATGAGGTCCAATACCATCACACAAAATCCACCCTATTGTCTAAAGAACACACTCCCAGCAGTTTCCCATTCAATATAGGAGTCCATATCCCTTCGAGGATCCATTTTCTTCTTCATCATATGACACTCCCCAATCATTTACTAGGAACCTTCTACCTTGATTTCATAGAAAATGAGGTTAAACTAAACTCTTTACCCTTATCATATTATTTTAAAAGGTATTAAGTCTCCTGTTATATGGTTCTGAACTAAATGGTTTATGATTCCTTTCATAAGGATACATAGGAAGTTAACTTTGAGGATTCGATCCCAATATAAAACCAATTATCATTTCCCTATATGACTATACACAGTACTGGTCATCGCTTTTTGGATGAAAACTAACATCATTTTGATAATGATGATAAATTCTCTAATCAGTACATAAGAGGATTCCATTGATGAAAATCCTTATATACATACACATATCTCCATTAATAAATAACCTCAGAAAAATTTAAATGATTCTTAGTCCCACACTTTATAATAATTGATTGATAAATTGGGGTTCACCTACATCATACATGGTAATTAATGAAGTATTCATGAACATATATTAAATATATAAGAGAGTCTCTCATTAGATTGTAGTCCCTCAGAAAATGGTTGATGATCCTGACCTATAATCTTATAGAACAATGAGAGTTCTTAAGCATTAACAGCCAAACATCCCAATGATCTTCAACATTTGGAAATATGGTTTCTCAGGATATAGAACTATTAGGTGTTTAAATTTCCATGAATAAACCCATTAGAAACCATTCAGAAATAGTGGACACGGTGTGAGTGATTGCACGAAATTGGACACCTATAATAAATCATCAAGAGATAAAATTATTATTTTGAAACATGTTGCTTATTAAAAGATGGATTTTCAGTGGAAATTTCAATGTGGGATATAGGGTTTTTAGGAAATCACATTATCAGATGAACCATGGAATAGATACATTCTATATGTAGTTATCATGAGTTTTAGTGCACCAAAAAAGTGTTTGGTTTCCATGTCGTGGATATATTTCTTGGACACATTCATTTTGGATGAAAAAAGACCATTCCAAACAAAATAATTTCTTTTTAACGAGTTACAAGGATCCACGTCATATAATATGAATTATTTATAGTGAAGTGATATTAGAAGAGTATTTGAATTAATTTTTCATTTCGTAAAGGAGTCCACACCATAGAGTGTGTGGGAATTCCATAGTGATTTTAGTAATTTATGGAGGTCAGTGGAGATCATTTTGGGGATCATGGGGGAGTAATAGATGAGTAATTACATGAGAAGTCAATAATTAGTAATAATATAATGTTACACTACAAGATTCATATTTGTATCCTAGAAGTTTATTATATGACTTAGTATTTAATTATATTCAATAAAAGTTTATGTAAGTCATTGGATATTCCATTGAATCCAAGATAAATCAATATCTAGGTATTTTCATCCAAAAAATGAAAGGGGGGTTATTTCATGGATTTCTATGTTTCTAATTTATATTTTTTTGCTTATTATGATAAATTTAATCAAGGGGGGACACTTGAAAAAAATAATAGGAAATGGATATTAAATACTAAATGTTATATGTAAATGATAATGGTGTAGAATATCTAAAGGATATGTAGAGTTTTTTTAATAGAGTTTGTAGAAGACTGATAGCAAGGAATTATGAAATTTTAGGAGCGTCATATTACTAAAAAACAATTATGTAGAATGGAATAGACGCACCATGTTAGGTGTATTATTCATATCCTAATTCTGTGAATAGTATCATGGTGTTTATAAAGTATTAAATTCCTCTTTGTGATGAGAGGAATTGTGATTTCTTATCTTTTTTGAACATTGAGTTTGGAGGGTCAGCATTTCAACTCCATTGTGTAAAAAACAAAGTAGTATGATTTATTATTTTGGTGCACCAATAAATTGCCAATTTCATTTTTCTAAGACTAACCTGATTTGGTTGTACTATCATAAACCAGACCATATACCCCGGTACCCCAGTACCTGATTGGAACTAACTAAACCTGAGTGGTATTACTAATCCCCATGGGTTGGTCTCTAGAAACTCATATAATATCAAACCTCCAAGGGATTAGTTTTTTCAGAAGGAAAAAATGTAAATACATAACATCAGAAGAAAAAGCTTCAAAAAATAATATTTCTGAACACCCATTAAAGAGAAATTAATGAAAATAGAAAAATAAGTACCATCGTATGGTACCATATATAAAGTGACACTTCTTTATCAAGACAGGATATCACAATCCCTATATAACAACTGAACCATAACTCCACCTATCACCATCATCACTCCAAAACCCCATGAATCAAGAATACCCACCACCTATATGTGTCTCTATCCCTTTTTCCTATACCATCCATGTCATAATCTACAAATGGCATAGATTAAAGGGAGGGTGTGATAAAAGGATCCCATATGGGTCTCACCATGTATTTCATAAGTAGTTTTAATATATATAATTTGTATATGCATAAATTTAATTAAATAAAACATATAGTAAATAATTTAAAAAGTTTTAAACAAAACATGGCCCCAATCTAAGAAAAGGGTAGATATATAAAAATAGGATTAATGTAATATATTTTATTAGAATAAAATGACATGAATGATACACTTCTATAATCATTGGTATGTAAAATAAAAATATCAAACAAAGAAACATGTACATTATCTTGGAGATAATTTATATTCCAGCTATAGGATCCTAACATGACTCATTGTATAATCATGGATGAATATGTGTGCATGTGTCCCTAAGACTAAAGTCATCAAGATAATAAATCAACACGCCGTCTAGGGAATGATAATTTCTAAAAAAATTAGTTAGAGTAGTCATTGACTATCCATTTCCAGGGAATCAATGTCTGAATGTTATTATCCTAATAATCCACTAACTACTCAGGATCACGTGTTCTTTTAATAAATAAATCATGAGAAAATTATTTCAATTAAATTCATTTCATCATTCATTGTTTATTTTCACAAATTCATGTTTCAACATTCCATTTGAATTTCAAAACAAAAATGTTAATTTTGATCAAGGCCATTCCTTTTAAACCCATTACCCATTTAAATAAAAAAATTTCTTATTAATAAAATTCAATTAATTTTGACAAAATTAATTCTATTATAATAAATATTTTCAATAAAATCATTCAATGTATCAAAACCATCCCAAATAAGGATTTATTCAGAAAATCAATTCCATTTAAAAAAATCATTAAATAGTTTTTAATTGAAATAATGTAATGTTGTTTTTATATTCACATAGAATTGGTTAGGAATATGTGATTTCAATTTTGGTGAAGTAGCACTACAGAACCACCTACCCATAATCACAAGATCAATTGACCAGAGAACCAAAATGGGAACTCCAATAGAGAGTTGAAGGAATCTATAATCAAGAAAGAATCCCTAAAAACCCATATTACCAGATCAAGCACCAAATCGATCAATAAAATTATTGTTCATATCTTTCAAAAGAAAGAAGGGAATAAAATAGTATTCCAATATAAGAATAAGTATCACTTACTATATAGGTATCAAACACATCCACTGGAGATTTAATCTGAGGAGAATGAAGGTTGGAGGAGCCAAAAAATTTGTTGGGAACCATAATAATCCAGAAATATGAATGGGATTAAAGAGGTAGAGGTAAGAATATAGATCTTGGTTTGGGATATTAATGTTTGTAAAAAATAGACCACTCCTTAACCCGACATGGTTTTGGAACATTAGGGTGAAAATACCCCATACCATGGTAAAATAACACCACATAATATTGTAGTTCCTCATGGTCAATTGGACACCTTAAAACACACCACAGACCTATCCCAAATCTATGTCACATGGGGTAAGTCTACATCACTACCCATTAACCACACTACAACTACCCCCCACAATGGAACATGCACTAACAAAGACATCATGCTGTAAAAATATTTCCTAAAGCCAATTGTATGCAAATTGAAAGAGGATAAAATACAACCATGAAACAACTTGGTGGTCTACACTACATTCATTCCATGTTTCTAGGTGGATTAAAAACCCATCACTACAACATATTTGATTCCCCACACCACATACATATAGAATCCACAAAAAACTCTTCACCTCCAAAATGGAACCTAGCTTTAAAATTATATAATTTCCATGAGGCTTTAAAAAAATCCAAATCACACCCAAAGAAAATGGTACAATTAAATGGAATTGGTAGTAAAAAAATTCATAATATGATGTTACAAACTCCCCACTATAAAAACATTTTCCCCAGAAATCCTGTCAATATGACTCCCTGCTAATGTGATGAGGCCACTACTCCATCATAAGATTCATATGATCCCATGTCACATGTGAATCAAAATTTTGTTTCCATAACACTCAAACAAAATTCATAGAAATCTTGTGAAGAATTAATTTTTCTGCTAATCAAATACTTGATGTGGCTACTCCATCTGGGAAAAATCCGGTTCCAAACCAAGGTCCCCCCCCCATCTTAATGCCTGAGATGGTTCAAAGAGTTACATTTGATGCTATGATTCCTCAACCATGTTATGAATTGATTTCAATTGTGATGGAATTAATGTAAATTAGGCTACATATCTATTCTTCTCTACAACCTAAAATGGAACTACATATCTCTATGCATGATTTCTCAATTTTCTAGGTTGTAGATGGACCAAAAGAAGAAAAAATTGTCAAAAGAACCTAGCTATGAACTAAGAACTCTAAATTGAATATAAGACTATCATGGTATGTTTCATAGAAACTATTGTCTGTTACCATTATCTAATGAATCAAATAAATTTTTTCTATCATCACTTAGAAAAAATAATGTACAACCAATGATGCTTCACCAATATCAAACTAACAAAACATAGGTTTAAATGGGTTGCCATACTCTGCCTCAAGGGAGACATTCCAGTCACAGATTAGTAACTATTGATATATTAAAATTCCACAAGTCCAAAATGGATTTCCCAAGATTTTACAAAGTTGAGAATGAATGAAAGTAGAATTTCCTCAAATATAAATATAAATATAAATATATATATATATATATCTCATTCTGTCTGCACATCCATTTATGGATGATATTTTATGCTCAATCTAACCTGGGATATCATCACCTCCTGGTGACCTTTCTAGAAACAATATGTCAAATAGGAATCCCTATCATATAATGTAATAGACAAAACTCCTTGTAATCTAAAAATTTCATTCAGAGAGATACTTCCTAAATCTTAAAGATTGGTTGTATCACAAATAGAACAAATTTAATTTATTTTTCCACATATTCATCAATACCAATATCAAAATATTCACTAAAGGGGTATAAGGAAACCCAACCATGAAATATATAGAAATATCTTCCTACTTAATAGTCTACATAGAAAGGGAATGAAGCAATCGTGGAGGTTTATTGTGCTAAACTTTAACCTATTGATAAGTACAAAAATGATAAATGAAATAAAAAATATATCATTTCATAACAAGATAATAGAATCATCGTCTCATGTCATAGAACATCTTTATGCTTCGAGGGTGTAAATCCTACATTGAATTGGGATAATCCCCTATCACAAAACATGTCATAGGAAATGGTATGATGTACCAGTTATATATTCATAGGATACCTTCTGTACAAAACAACCACCTAACGATGGTCTCCCCACCACAAATAGATTACATAGTTCCAAAAGAATAATCATCAGGATTATTATACTAAAGAAACATATTTAAAAGAGTGGATTCCAACTAAATAATTTCCAAAATAATATATATCTCATCCTACCGAATTCCCAAATGAAAAGGAGAAAAAATATATATTTTATTCCACTCTTATGAAAATTATTTCATGGCTTGGTTTTTATGATTCGTGATCAATGTATCAATAATAACCTTCCCCTTTTATGGCGTATAAGAAATGTTGAAATAATAATATTTAAGGTACTATACCCCTCGTCTCATCCAATGGATAAAATCTTTTTAATAAAATATTGAACTAAAATCAATTTATCAGAATATATGGTAAAAGGTATTATAAATGTTAATTCATTCAACTCTTGAGAGGATTTATGAAGGAAATCAGTTCAAAATCATGTGTTATATATCTCTTATCATGTGGATGAATATGTCAGGAATTTTATGACACCACATGATCACCCAATATGAGAACACAACCCAAACCTAATCTTGATGCATCACAAAAGACCAAATATCCCTGCTTGGACTCAATAAGATTCAAAACTGGAATAGATTTCCAAATAAGTTTAAACTAAAGAATATAATTCTGAAATTTCACATCCCACAAGAACATTACTCTATTCTGAGTGGGTGAGGCCATTAGAGAATCTAGCATGGAGAAATCTTTGAAAAATGTGTGTTAATATCTCAGTTTTATAAATAAGATATGAATGTAAAAAATGATACACTATTGTTCCCATTTCATCATATCTTGGAATATCTCAATATTAATTCCAATACCATGTTTTAAGACTACATGTCTTAATAACATCACTTCATTTACTCATAGAATACATTTACATGGCATGGAATTATATTGTTGATATCTCAAAACATCCAAAACTTCCCTTAAGCAGAATCTTGGGAGCTTCTTTCTGCGTTGTCCGATATTGCACTTCTCAAAGAATCATCAGAAAAGGCTCGTTAGATCATGTCACTACATCAGATGATGCTGTTTCCGAGATATTGGAGTTCTGAAAACACTCTGTTATTGCTTGTATCTTCTTATTAAAAGGTATGAAACCCTGGAAAATTGAAGATCTAGTTCCTCACTTTGGTTTCATTTGGGGCTTTTCGGATTTCAAATGTATTTTTTTAGGTCGTGGTTTTCTCCACCTGTTATTTCCCTCTGTGGAAAATAATGTGCAAGCATGGAGTGCTGGGTCTATCAACCTTAATCTGGGTATCTTACGGCTCCATGAATGGAGTCTGAGCCTTAATAATATTGAGTATAGAGATACTTGCACGCATGTATGGATCAAAATTCATGGCCTTAACTGGGTCTTGTGACACACAATGATTTTGTTTGATATAGCCTCGGAAATAGGCATGCCAATTAGACTAGACAGTGCTACTGAATCAGCCTCTTTTGGTCACTATGCGAGGTTTCTAGTTGAAATTGATTTAAGTTGCACCCTGATAGATAGAGTCGTTCTCTCTACGCCTCATGATGAGATCAAACTTCGCATTGAATTTGTGAAAGTCCCCATGTTTTTTGTTTCTTGTAAAACAATTGGGCATGACATTTCTACTTGCTAGAAAAATTTAATTTGTGAAAATTGCAATCTCAAAGGCCATGAGTCTCAGATTTGTAGAACGAAGGTCATGGTTGACTCTAATGCTCCTCCCACTGACCCCTCCTATGATCCCAATGTGCATTTTAATGATTCCAAAGGACAGGATCCTCTGGATGTGGTGAATGAAGTAATTGCACCTGCTAAGGATGTCCAAATCTTGCAGCCTAATGATCCTTTGAGAGAGAGCTTGGAGGTCCCTGTTAAGACCCAATCATGGGCAGACCTTGTTAATGAACAACCATCTATGTCTGGAGTGTCCTTCAAAGATGCTCTATCCATAGGCATTGTTGAGGATGTTCTTGATAATAATTCATTATATAGTCAAGATTTTATTGAATTAGAAGCTCAAGCGGTTGTTGATCAATGTTTTTGGCAAGAGAAACTCAAGATTTCTTCAAAAAATTTCAATGGAAAGGATAAGGCTGATGTGTCTACCTCTACAAAGTCTGGAGCAAGGAGGTCTCGCATAGAGTAGTGCAGATCTGATTCTATTTGTAAGGCTGAAAGAATTGCAGGCACATCTGGGATGTCATCCAATAGTTGTGAGGCAACTGTGGACTTGCAACCTCTCTCTGCACTACATCCATCTCTTGGATGTTGTTTAGAAGCTACTATCAAGGAGCATGGGTAGACTGCTCATGCTAAATTCCACCTAGGTGCAGCAGTATCTTCTCCCACTGCATGTGGCATTTTTGAAGTTCCTGAAATGGGGCATGGATCGATGGGACAAACTTTCCATGCTTTGGTTACACCAGCCTCCTCTGGTAGCTCTAAAGCGCCTTTCATGGTACATGCGCTATCATATCAGGCTGGATTAACCCCTGTCGTTGCATCTCTTATAGCTGCTGGCAACAAGTCTGATGCACCTGTTAAAGGGCATGGACCATCCGCTCAATCTGGTGCTCCACGAGCATTGGTTATGTCATCCCCTCCCTACCGAATGTGTTTGATGAGAAGGCTAGCATCCCTCTTAAGGATCATGGTGGCATTGTTAATGTAACAGGGGCAGTGACATCTTCTGAACCAAGATGTGCTTCGACTCTGAGTCAGAATAAGGTATGTACTAGGAACGTGAGTACTCATAACTCCTTTGAATACTTATGTCTGCTAGCAGTGACGATGATGGTAAACTATATGGTGAATGGGATGGATCTAAAGGTGAGCAGGCTGTTGAAACCGACAACCTCTTGGATAATGGAAGTGGACCTTTGACGCAGGCCAAGTCTTGTTGAATAGGATGGCATCGTCATGGAAGGGGTGGTAAACATTCACACCACAGTATAAAGACTCGTTCTCGAGTGTGTTGATGTCCTTTTTTGTAGACTGTTATTGTTTGATTCCTCCTTTCTTTTGTGTTCTGACTTTCATATTCAATAACAGGGCCTTGTGCCTCAACCTTTAAAAAATGAGTCTAGATACTCATAGAATATTTTTTTTCATCAACACCATAAAAACGGAAGGAGCATTGGTTAGATAAAAAGGCATCATAAGGTACATGTAATGGAAATTCCAATATATGAAGGTGGTATTCATTATACCAGATTCATTGATTCTGAACTGGTGGTAACTAGATCAAAGATAAATATAATTTAACTAGTTAAACCTTTTAAACTAATAAAAATAATTTATTTCTGTAAATAAATTTTTTTATTTATCAAAACTAGACTGATTTCTTGGTTATCAACATTATGGAAAAGTGTCACATCATATTTATTTACAATGAGAATAGTCACTGAAATAGGAGACACACTTGGTTACATAAATCATTTTTCTAACAAATCATCCCACTAAGTTATCAAATCTTTCAATTAAACTGGTTCTATATATTAATAAAAAATAAACATTGGTTGAGTATTAGGTACAAAATAAATACAAATATACCACTATAATACCTATGGTGGACCATAAAATTCATCTAGAAACAAATCAGTAATCTCAATTAAAAAATAATAATGAGATCAAAATTTAAACATTCCCTCTCTATGTTTAAATAAAACACCATTATTACAATCACCGTATCTAGAAATGAAGGTATAGATATACTAAACCTTAGGTCCCATTCTCCCACAACTAGTATGCCAAAAAAAATGAGAACCATAAAATATAACAATCAATATGTGATTTATAGGAAATTAGAAAATCCCTCCTTAGAATAAAATCAATAGATTCCATATCAAGGACTAGAAAATCCCATGTGTTCTAAATATATGATAAATATAAATCATTGGAGAGACATTAGAGACTCTATACTCTCTTTTTATGAATAAGGATAGTAATATCAATCACATAAGACATATTTTCTATAAGAAGATTTAGAAATATCACATTATTAATTAATATTAAATAATCAGATTCACAAGTATCAAATAATTTACTAACAATTTTTGAAGAAACGGTTATGTTTCTATCACTGTTGTTGGACCCATATTGGCTTCCTTAGGTGACACCTTCACAGTGTGAAGATTCTTTATTCCAAATTAATATGGTAAGACCCCCTTAGATACTTATGTATCTTACTAAAACCTAATAATTTTAGGTACGAATGATATTTTTCTATAACACAGGTCTTAAAATATATGGTTGTGTTTCTATAGGTGGCCTATGTGACTGCATGAACCACAAATATTTAGTGCATCGGAACAAAATTACCTTGAATGGATGATCCTGACACACTAAAATCATGTAAAAGGGACTGTTTTTTGAAGGGAAAAATAGAGTTTTCACTTATAGAAAATGGAATTCCCGTTAACCCTAACATACCAGCTAGGTCAAGCATAACCATCATCACTATATCAACCACATCAAACTAAGAAGTGAAATTTATCATGGAAACCTAGTATTAAATATCATGTCAAATACCCATCATTATCATTTTTTAATTCAATTTCTCATTGTTCACTACCTCAGTAGAAAAGTAAACAAGTTTCAGAAAAATGTTTGTATACTAATTCATGGTCTTATCACACTATTATAGTATGAGAAACTCTATATTAATTTATAAAACCATAAACATTGGATATAAAAATTATATAAATGGGGATATAAATTATTTTCACTCCATGACATTATTATTCTTCCCTAAAAACTTCAAATCCCACCATCTCTATGTAATCTCATCAAGATTAAAGGTAACACAATTCACCCTTATAGCTTCTGAAGTTTCCCAGAACTCGAAAAAAGATCAATATTTTTTTAACCAATATTCTGCTTCTTGAGGATTATAATGATGATGGTTTTTGGTGAAATTTATCCTTAGAATTATCTCTAGATTCATCCCTTCAATGTTAAACTATCAGAGCCTGAATGAGATTGGATGCATTATCCTGTTCCAAATCATTCACAACATGCACTAATCTGCCATAGGGGTTTTAATCAACTAGAGGGTTCACTTTCCATGGTTCATCAGAATCTCACTTATGAGGAATATTGAAGCATATTCATGGTCGAATGTTACAAAAAAACATCAAAATTAAACAAAATTCATCAATAAGGATGATTATATTATCAAATCAATCAAGTGAAAGTAGAATTTAAATTTCCTTAAAAAAACGTCAAATCATTATGATTTCTAAATAAACTATGATAAAATTGGTAAAGGAAAAAAATCATATCAATTTTTCCACATGAATGGTTTTCCCGTACAACCATGGTCACATTAGAGTCACTATGATGAGAGGTGTCCAAAAACACTCTTGTACCTACCACTCATGTCCTAATATTAGTATATTCCATCTACCTGAAAATACTCAACTGTAAACCAACATCAAGTAAAAATGAACATCATGCACCTTTGATACCCCATTAATAGGACCAGACATATATACCCTGCTACTCTTGTACACGGACTAGCACTATCATGCCCATATATGAATTCTTAATACCCATGGGTTGGAGACTAGTACCATGCATCATATTGAAAAAAGGGTGATGTTATTCCAAAAGAATAAAAAATCAATACATACCTACACATGATAACTGAAGACACAGCAAGGGTTCCAAAACATTCTCAGGTTTAAGGTGCAAAAAATTGGAAAATAAATCCAAAGGTAAGAAATTATCCATCAAAGTGACATGTCGATAGTAGGACAAGATCTCACAAACACCTTGTAATAAGTGGTAAATAACTCCACAGGTAAAAATGATCACTCTAGGATCCCATAAACCAAGAACTCCACCCACCTTCATGATATACTTTCCCTTTCCCTAGACCTTTTATGGCATAATCTACTAATTATTGAATGAAAAGGTAGGGTATGAGATAAACATCCTAGTCTCGTGTCAGGAAGTGGTCCATAAGTAGTTCACTAAAAAAAATTCTATATATGATTCAATTCAAGAAAATAAAAATCATGGTAAATCATGTATAAATTCTTAATCGAAACGTGCTTCCAAATCAATGTGATGGATTATATGTCAAAATAGGCTTAAATAAAAAAAATTCATTAATGTGAAAGGACATCAGGAGTAATGTTCTTTAATAACTAGAATGTAACAATCAAATAGAACCCATGAAACATATTTATTGGACTTTGATAAGTTATTGTATTGATATAGTAGTCTAACACATCTAAATAAATCATCATGACACAATATGTGTGCACAATTCCCAAAGGATATGGAAATCACAATTAAAAATAAAAATCCAATTAAGAGAAAGTCAATGTAATAATTTGTTTAGTCAAAATTTTCATCATAAATCCTTACATAGGGAGTTATATTACAAGAATTATTGTTCAAGTCAACCAATAACTTCTTAGGATCACATGTTCATTAAATCAATCATTATTTGGAAAATCATTTCAATTCAGTTCAATTCATCATTCACAATTCTATTTCCAAAATTATAGTTTCAACATTCCATTTCAATTTCAAAACCAAAATAGTGGTTTTCATTGACATCATTTCTTTCAAAATCATTATTCATTTAAATATGGGTTTCTCAATCATCAACATCAAATCATTTTATCGAAATTATTTCCACATAAGGCATTTTTTCACAAAAATCATTTAATATCTCAAGACCACCAAAAACGAGGTTTTGTATCAGAAATAGAGTCCATTGAAATCAATCATCAAATCATTTTTAATTAAAATAAAAAAACAATGATTTTAATGAACATGGAATCATTCATGAAATTTTAGTTTCAATTGTAGGGAATTAGTATTAAGAAACAACATACAATTAATCATAAGATTAATTAATTGAATTGTAAAAACGGGAACACCAATATAGATTCGAAGGCGTAATAGATCATTGGGAAATCTATAAAAAGAGAACCTATCAGGTCAAGGAACCAATCCATCAATATCATGAGGATTCATCACTCTAAATGAAGAGAGTAGAAGAAAATTGGATTGAAAGAAAAGAAGAATTATAACTTATTAGAGAGGGATGAAACACATCCACTAGGGATTTGACATATGTAGATTTGAGGATGTAGAAACCAAAAAAAACTATTGGGATCATTAAGATAAAAAATGTTGAATAATTGTTGATATAGAGGAATTTGGACAATAAAAAGTGGTTTATGATTTCAAATAACCTAAAAAACATACCACGTTAGAACCCCACATGGCCATAACATAGAAGGGTAAAAATAACCTAGAAAATGGTATAACCACTTCACACATTGTTATAGTCCCTTCTTGAAAATTAGACTCCTAAAAACACATCATAGACCTCATCTAGATCTGTTTCACTTTGGGTAATTCTATGGGTATCCCAAACACCATTCCACAACTACCCCCTGATCGAAGAAGCACTAACATAACTCGATGCCACTATAGTTTTTCAATGATACAGTGCTAATCGAAATGGAATAGGCTCAATAACCCACAATTCTGCAACTAGGGTATCAATTACACAACCATGATGTGTGTTTATGTTTCATAAAAACCCCACTCTATGTCATATTTGAGTCCCCAAGTCATAGACATACACACTAGACAACACAACACCCCCCATCCATGGTGTATCCCCCTATAAAATTTGATAATTTCCCAAAAACCACAAAAAAACAATGAATATCTCCATGAGAAAAAAGGGAAACCAGGACATGGGAATGCGTGTTACATTAAAGTTGTAATGAGATGTTATATGAACCAATAAAAGATCATAATGTTCTATTTATTGTTTTCATCACTTTCTAAAGAATGTAATGATAAAAACTGGAGTACTCCTTTAATTGAGAGAATAAGATCAGGATATAGGGATTCAATGGTTAAAATCTAAGCTACCTTGATTCACCAACATATCTAGGTAATTTCCATGATAAAGGACCTATATGAATGATTCAAAAATAGGTATTAAATATATATGAGAGTCCAATAGTAGAAAAAAATATCCCCATAAAATGGTGGGATGACTCTAACCACCTATAAACTCAACCAATTCACACCCAAAGCATCAATTGTAAATCCCCAAATCTTATCTTCCTTTGGAATATAGGTCCACATTGCCTAGAAATGATCATGGGTCGATCATGCCTTAGAAATACTCACACATTA
Organism: Viscum album; assembly: GCA_963277665.1. Classification (NCBI taxonomy): domain Eukaryota; kingdom Viridiplantae; phylum Streptophyta; class Magnoliopsida; order Santalales; family Viscaceae; genus Viscum; species Viscum album. Next base: position 1,660,683,519 of record OY728143.1, on the reverse strand, counting down.
AAATCATCTAATAATTTTCATTCTCATGGTTGACCCATTGTTGGCACTTCTTTCCGTCATAGAGTCTAATGATTGAAATAGGGGAATACTTTACCATAAAGTGATTAATCCTTTGAAGAAACATAAAAAATTGACAAAGGAATGAAAATGGATTTTATCTCACTTGGGTCGCTCATGTATCATCATGACCGCGCAAGTATACTTGCGCGCCTCATATTGGTCGCATAGGTGACTTGTGTGCCCTAAAGTTATTTTCCCCCAAGGTCTTAAAAGGCATATAAATACCCCTTGTGGGCCCCCCATTTCAAGGATGGAAAAATTCCAAAACTCATATTTGAGCTCTGGTCACCCTAGTCTCTGCTTGAAGTCTTCTGGTCTCTTCTAAGATAATATCTTACCTAGAATGGAAGTTCTAAACTGGGGAAACAAGGCCTAAGTGTTGAAACTCATCAACACTTGCACGCCTAAGTGACAAGCCCTTAAGGGAAATGGTCACACTTACGCGCTACCTTACCCCTTCAATAACCCTTGAACGCCACTCTTTCTGTAGCCGTTAGGGATAATGCTAAGGGCATGAGCCAAGTCTCACCCAAGTATTACCCGAAGGGTTAACCGTCGCTCAAGTACTCAAGTGTCGCGCAAGTATACAAGCGAAACTAGGACGTGCACGCCCATGCAGGACTTGCATGCCTCTCTCTTTTTGGGTGCCCCTCCTGCGCATTCACCTCTCTTTTTCAAATCCACCTCTCCTATTCAAGATTTAGTCTTCAAGACACTATTCAATGCCATTTTTTGGCATGTTTCCATTATTGACTTCCGTATCTGAATGAAATTATGTGGAAAATCTCTCAAAACATAGTTATTTACATATAATTATATCACTAAAGTGAGAGATTTGATTCATTCAACCTCATCCATTAAATATGAGTGGATCTTTAATATGGGCCTTTTTTCAGGAGTAAGCCCCAGTCATTTTTCCCAAATATGGGCCTCCTTCTCAGGAGTAAGTCCAAATCTCAAAATCCCAAATATGGGCATCCTATTTAGGAGTAAGCCCCATGTCCCCTAATCCGGGCCTCTTTTTCAGGAGTAAGCCTCAGTATTTAAGTTCCCTTAATATGGGCATCCTCCTCAAGAGTAAGCCCCGACCATAATTCTTTTAATATAGACATCTTCCTCAGGAGTAAGCCCAAAATTCTCAAATATGGTCATCCTCCTCAAGAGGAAGACACAAGTTCCCAAAAATCCAAATTCCCTTAACCTGGTCTTCCTTTTCCGGAGTAATCCCCAGTCATAATTCCCATTTAACTTGGGAATAAATTTTAGGAGTAAGCCCCAGTTATAATTTCCCTTATCCTGGGCTTCCTTTTCATGAATATGCCCTAATAATAATTTCTCTTCACCAGTCTTAATTTACTTTTGATTCGGGCTTCCTTCTCATGAGTAAAACCCAATCACAAATCTCCTCCTAATTTGAGCATCCTCGTCAAGAGTAAGCCCCAAGTTAGAGTATCCAAATCTCCATAAAGCACATATACCTTTATGAACATTATTCCCGGGTTTCATCCCTGAAGTAAATCCTAATCTTCATCTATTTGGGCAGTCATACATATATAATCCCCACATCATTTCTCATAATTGAATCTTTCATGGCACAATTGTCTGGTTTTACCAATACCGCTTTTTTCTCACACCGAGCATGACTCACGTGAGCTTAGAGTCTAAAAGTAATTATGATATCTTTCTTTGAGCCATCATTCATGCATAAACCTCATACATCTTTACGCGAACTACATGGGGTTTGATTCCTTTTCAAAAGTAAAGGATATTTAGGTAGACCATCTGTGGGTATGATCCCAACTCTGAAATAATCTATGTCCTTATGAATGACAATAAACTTCAAGTGCCCCACTGAGTGGCTTTAAAACCAATATGGTTATCACAATGACCAAGATATTTCTATACAATGTGTCAAAGGATTCCATTGATGAAGAATCTCTAACAAATACAGATGATTATATATCAATGAAGAACATCGAATACATATAAAAGATTCTCTAAATATCATATACACTAATCATTGATTGTCAGATCTAAAGGAAAGCTCATTTTCATACTTTGTAATGTAATAAGGATTCAAAAAAATAACTTAAATCTATAAAGAGTGTCCCGAAGTAGACAATAATCCGCCCCCCAAAGGTTTGATAAGTCCGACCTCCCATCCTCTTGACCAATGCAAATTCTTAAGCCTCGTCAGTCCATAGCTAGTGAGCACCTACCTTTGGAAAGTAGGTCCAAATGGATATAGAATCATTGGATGTTTCTGGTTCTATGAACAAACTCATTAGAAACTGATTGGAATGTTTGAAACTTAAATAAACAAGGTCATCCCCAATTCCAGAGGAAAAAAATGGTGAACCCAATGTGAATCCTTAACCATGTTATAATGATGTTTTAATTATTTTTAGGCCCCTATTTTAACTAAATGAGAGGGCCAACAAAACAATCAATAACATATGTGCTGATCCAAAAGATGTAGTGGAAAAAATTATCTTGATTATGTCTGTTATATCAAATAGGAACTCTTTTCCAATAACTTTTACATTACAAAAATGGCTTCTCTTATATTCACCCATGTGAATGCATCTTCTCTGAAAACCTCTGCTGTGAATGCATCTTCTGCTACTCTTGTGGATCATCATACGCTCTAAGGATGACACCAACTAATCAGCATATTCAATGATGTGTATCAAATGCACTGGTTATGGAATACCATCAAAATGGTACTATTCCGAATATGGAGGTTGTTCGACAAGCCCTCCAAGTCAATAATTCACCCTGGTCATCCAGACAGCGATGACCAGCGATCAAGAACCAGGTGGTGCCAACCACTGTCTCCAACCGTTTCGGGTCATTCTCCTAGGAATTCAACAACCATTCCCTCCCATATTCATAGGAGGTGAATGAGATGGTCACTCGGGGCCTTAATTCAAAGAGGCTGGAGTCCTTTCTGAGGGATCCCATCAACAATCGCCACCAGACTCATGCGACAGTGCGCCCTCAACATGATGAGGGTGTCGTCTCCAGGTGTTCAGCTCATGTTCCTCGAACCTGAGCATGTAAGACAAACCACCAAAGGCGATGAATGGTCAATAGTGAGCATGTTCTTATCTCTGCCATCTCCAAAGAAGTCCACCAACCTAACTTGGAGGAAAGCAACGAGCGGGCACACACACCCATCCGTTTTAATTCCGCTATCCAGCAGACTCATCTGGAAGCAGCACACCAATCCCACTAGACAATTCTGGCAGAGTACTACAGATAGGAACATACACCTGTTTATAAATCATCATCTAGTCAACAGGCTCGTCTGACTACATATGATGAAGCCCGCCAACCCAATGTGTTGACAACTGGTAAACAGGCACATACACCTGCTTACACTCATCAATCCTGCTAGCATCCTTGTCAGTCAGTATTGAAGGAAGATCATCATCCACGTTCTGTAGAGTACAATTAGTAGGCACATACACCTGCTAGTATTGATCAAGCCTACCAAAATTCTCATTTGGTAGAACCTAGATAAGTCATTCGGAAATCTCCAGTGACAAACAAGAGGCAAACTCAACTCTCTGCCCCCATACATGAGTACAGTCAGAATTCACTAGTAGGAAAAGGAGAACAGGGGAAGGAACACAAACCTACTCCAAGCACCGAATGGCCATATATCCCCATTCCAGTAGCTGAAGTCACCAAGCATATTCTGTCAATGGTGAAAAAGCAGAAGCAAATCCCTGCTCATATTCTAGATTTCAGCCAGGATATTATAATGCTTCAGCTGCATCACAGGGAATGAAATGAAAATATATCTATAACAGTGGAGTGACAAATCAACAGTTCACTCTGGAACAGACACACACCTCTGTTCCAGTCCAAGAGGGTTGTGGGGCGTACACCCCCATATCATACAGACAGCCAAGTCGGTCACATACACCTGATTTGAGTGGATATAATCAGCCTATCCTAATCATTTTTCTTGAGCAGGCACATACACCTGCCCATAATAACCACTTTCTTCAACAAGTTGTTCCTAAATTGAGTAAGAAGGCATCTAAGAAGAAGACCCACCAAACATAGTCAATAATTAAAGAGCCAATCTGTAATAAGGCCTTGCTCGATGCTAGAGTTTTTAATGCACTCAGACAATTATCTGTTGCAACTCAAGAATCTACACTCTTAGTTCACAATAGTGGGAAAATTAATCTTAAAGTTCTGCCTCAGATAATTCCTCATGAAGGCTTGCTTCATGACAGTTTTGTCGATCTCGAAGTTTCATCTTCATATTAGAGCCACAAGAACCCTCTGTGTGGCTAGAAGACCAAGGAGAAAAATGTTTCATCTTTTGCTGTAACCCACCATGGTGGTCCTCACCATGATGATGAATTTAGTTGCAAAATTCCTCTCTGCAGTAGTAATGCACATTGCCTGGAAAATGCTCCAATGGACAATGTAGTGACGATAAAGCCCTCTTGTATTGAGGAACTTGCAAATGTGAATCTATTCATGTCTGATGCTTTACCACTAACATGTGAAATACTCTCTCATTAAGAAGATAGCCCAGGGTATAGGTCATTCTCCGAACTACCCCTGAGTCATGCATCTTCAAGTTTGATCAGTTAATTCTCTATTGACTTTTTTGAATCTGATGAAGCAACAAGGAAGCACCAACTTTGGTCTAATCAGGTAGAAGAATCTTCATTGAATGATAAAGATGATGCACTGAATATAAGAAATCAATTGGAAAAAGATAAAGTGCCAGTTATGTTTTAGCCTTTGGCTGAATCTTAGTATGACATTCTAGAGATGTAGTCAGAAGATGGAATTCATGATATTTGTCTAAACATATGGAAAAATCTTTGTCAGTTGAAAATGAAAATATTATCTTATGATGAATATGAAAATCATGTAAAGATAATAGAAGGTTTACAATGCCAAATTGATTTGGCCTCTCTCTCAGTTTCTCGATATCCGAAAGCTGAAATGAAGCAGAGATCCCTTCAGTGTTCATGCCTTAGTGCACTAAGAAGTTTACGCCAGTTAATTTCAAATTCCCCATCTTGTATTCATATCAGGGGAAGGGTTGTTCATGGAGCACTACATTTCACTGTACTCTCTAGCCAACAAAGCCCGCCTAAAATGGTCTCATGCAATGTTATTACCCATGGCCGGACACATCCAATTGGCTTTGTTTGTAATCAAAGGATCACTTAAGAATAGGCATCAACTAGTTCTTTTCAAATTCAAGTATACAGAGAACAAGTTGTTGAATTACTACTGAATCAAGGGAACAAGAATATTGAACAGGCTTCTCGTTTGGAGCATGCACATCATCAAGTGACAGAAGTGTCAGAAATCACCCAATGGTCTTTTGAGCCACGTGATAAGAGTGGATGAAGGTTAATGAATCCAACCAATTTCTAGACTAAAGTCCATAAGATCAGGAGAGCTTCTAATAAGGTCTCAGATATAGCAACTCAAGAACCACCCCAGCTTGCCAGACTAGGGTCTCTTTTAACCCAACCCTCAGAATCAACAAATAGGATTCGAGGAGTTGAGCAGGAATAGCAGGAAAAACCCTAGTCCACCAGACTGAGGAATTTTTCAAATCATCAATCTCTTCCTCAGAGAAATTCAGTCTTCTCTAGATTAGGGAAGAATCCCCAAGAGGAACGAAGAGCCAAATTATCAGGAGATTCCCTCCAAATTACGGTTCGTCAAGAAGTTTTTGAGGGATCGAATCAACAAAAAGCATTGTCTCATCGGGGACATAGAAGAAGACAATATCGCAGAAATGCTGATAAAAGAGATGCAATGAGTTATGGAACGATTAATGTCAGCAATGTCGTTGTTGCTGATCCCCCAAATGAGGCTCACTTAGAGGGATAAGATGAAGAGGTTCCTGCTCATGAAGTTGTACGCACATATACAAATGAATAAGATGTGTGTACACAAAATCAAAGGCTTTCCCAAATCTAGGTGTTCCTTCAAATAACACACTTTGCCCCCTCCGAAAGGCGTCCAAAAAAGGGATAGGGAAGAATCAGGTTACATACCCTTCCTCTGAGGAAGGACAATCACTCTCACTAGATCAAAGATTCGCACAACAAGAGGAAGAGTTGAAGTAATTAAGGAGGTCGCATGCAGAACTACTTAAAAGTAGTCTTTCTCCTAAGCGTGCTGGAGTCAGTCATCCAAGGGAATTTTTTGTGGCTATTGAGATGGATCAAGAGTATCCTCCTTTACCAGTACACCCTCACAAGTCTAATCCTACAGGTCATGTGCAACAACAATCGGCGGTGCTACCATTAGTTGCAGTACTAGTCTCCACACCTACCCGAGCTCCAGTTATTGCACCTGCACCGGTCCAAGCTGAACCGGATGTTTCTAAAAAGTTAATGACTACCATTGATTCATTAAGAGCTTGGTTGGAAGCTCTGGAAGGAAAACGTGCACCCGTTCAACCGGAGAAGAGATCTTACCTGGAATGGGTAGGCACAATTCCTCCCCCATAAAATTTTGAAAGTATCACATTACCTATATTTAATGGTTTGGGAGACCCAGATAAACACTTAACACATTTTTTTCCCGTTGTGATCCTATGATTGGAACCCCTCAGCAACAAGAAGCTGTTAAGCTCAGTTGTTTTTTACAGTCATTACAAGGGCCTTCTTTTGTCTGGTATACAAGCTTATGATCCTGGTCAATTACCAGGTGGGAGGATCTTTGTCAAAATTCTTTCTTCAATTCAACTCAACTTTTCCAAAGATAATAGTTTTTTATCATAAAAACTATAAGAAAAGGTAGAATGAAAGGGTTTCATATTTCATTGCTTGTTGGAAGTGATTAACATATTCCCCGAGCTTAGCACTCCCTCAATAAGAGTTGTTTCCAATTTGTGTGGAAAATTTGCGTGATGAATTACATAGGCCATTGATCCCTGGGAAATACACAGGAGGGTTTTTAGACCTTACATAAATCACTCAACAGATTGAAGAATCTCTTATATAGACTAAAGATAAAGCTTGTGTAATTCCATCAGCTCTAGGAAAGAGAATTGGTAAAGCAGATACTACAACAGTTATGCTTAAACAAGCACCCGTACCTTCTTCTACTTCAAGGCCTTCATCTTCTCAAAGGGCTCCACCTCCTGGGCTTCAACAACAGTGGTTGTTTCTTCAAGATGGTCAAAGATATCAAAGACAGAAACAATTTGAAGATATGAAGAGAACAGTTTGCTCTTTACGAAATGAAAATGTTCTTGGTTACTTCATTTCGGCTCTGGAAAATAAATTGGTTCAATTTCCAAGGCCCAAGAGGCTGAACAAGGAATGAGATGAAGACTGTCCCAGTTATTTCCCATTTTATCAGATGTTGGGGAATCCCATTCAGGAGTGTTTTGTCTTCAAAGACCTCATGAAAAATATGGTGGACTCGGAACAAGTCAAATAGAAAGGTTCATTAGCTTAGGTAGCATATGTTACTGCTACAAATCCAAAGGAAGAAGGCGAGTGGAAATAAGTCAAGAAAAAAATGCGCAAAAACGTGATGATTGGATGGTCAGAAAAATGTTCAACCGAACTCATGCCCTTTTGAGAACGCAATTGAACAAACCAATTATGTCTTCTTCCATGAATGCCACAGCAAAACCCTCTTCTTCAGAGGGAAAATCCTCAAATAAATGGCATAATTCAATGAAATAATAGCAATTAGAAGAAGTTTATATTGGGTTAAATCCCAAATTGTCTTTGACTCTGGCATATTTTATTCCATCTACTTTGAAGCCACGGGCACCACCCCACCAAACGGCATAGCCTAAATCAGCTTATCTGGCAGAGTCTTTATCAGATGAATAGTTGATCTTTGTTTCTGTTAATATGATTCATTTAACAGATCCTTATGCTAGTCACAGTTTCGATTTTGATGATCCTAAGTTCCCTATATCAAATAGAGGAATTAGAGGGAGTTCCAGAGGTGTGGGATACAGAGGAAGACATGGATATCTTAGAAGCCACTATTCCAATTCTACCCTTGCCAGAATTTTATATGCAGCAGAAACTCGTGGCAGAGCCCTTCAGCGGGCTCAAGAAGAACAAGAAAATTCTTCCACCAATCGCAGACTCATTCCTGGCACAATTATTCTAGAAGATCGGTTGGAGGTTCCATATTCTTCCTCTCAGCAAGTAAATAGACCTATTCGGTCTAATCTTACAAATCCAGGAGTGTTTCCAACTCCTACCCTGATACAAGATGCATCTACTTCCAAAGAATCATCTTCTAAGGTACCTGCGAAACCACATGTTCATGTTTGGAAATGCAGACATTTGGATCAAAAATATGATGTATTGAAACACTTGGCCCAAGTACCGTCCAAGTTATCAATTTTGGATGCATTAAATTTATCAAAGGATCTTAGGGAGGCACTCATCGAGGCTTTGTAAAGTCCTCAGGAATTTGAAACCGAAATTGCTGCAACTGAACTCTACCTTGTCGAGAATAATCTTGCTGAATTCCATGCAGTTATATCTTTCATAGATTAAGATGAATATGATGTCATGCATGGACATATTATATCTTTGTACTTATCTAGAAAGTTCAATGTTGTAGACATCCAAAGACCTATTATTGACAATGGTTCAGGGTTCAACCTCATACCCGTTCATACACTTCATCGATTGGGCCTCACAGAATCTGATTTATCTCATTATACATTGATGTTGCAAGGATATGATAAAAATGAACAAGAACCATTGGGCGAGATTACACTCAGAACTCAGTTTGTAGATCTTGTATCCAATTCATATTTCATGGTTTTTGATCATGACACAACGTTCAACCTATTTCTTAAAAGACCCTGGCTACAAAAACATGAAGTTATCCGTTCATCATACCATCAATGTCTCAAATATTGATTCGATGGTCAAATTGGGACATTTTATGGTGATAAACCCCCCTTCAAAACATGTGAATATCAATACATTGAGGTGGAATTATATCACAAGAAGGGTAAGGAGAAATACACAGTGAGAGAGGTTACCAAGGTTAATGCCCCATTTGGTTTGGAAAAGATTCCAGTACATCCCTTTACACATGTTAGTGCAGATTATTTGTTTCCCATTAGTCAAATTGACAGGATTTACCCAAATCATAATACTCTTATAGAAACTTCCATAATTTCAATTATGGTACTCATGCCAGATAGCATGGGAGAAATTGGTGATTCACCAAGCAATGATGAAATCTCAAATTGGGATGTCTTCATTTCATCTACTGAAATCCAGCAAGTCTATACTTCACCAACCAAGCCAGAAGATGTTATATCAATTTCATAGGAGAATGATGATGTCGATTCTAAATCCATCATCTCCTCTTTATTACCCTAGGAAGACCCTTCATCATCAATCGGGTCGGAAATGGAAGCTTCTTCTTCAAGTTCTTCAAATTTTAACATCTCTTCTGATCATGGAAATTCTACTTCACCATCTACTATGCAAGTAGAAACAGAAGAAATAACACATGTTGAAGATGAAGAGGAAGATCTCATAGATGTGCCTCCAGCATTTGAAGAGGGTATCTCTACCACCGTGGATGAACTCAAAGAAATAAATCTAGGTACAAAAGAAGATTCACGCCCCACTTTAATTAGTGCAGCTATGAATCTTGATGAATAAGAGATGTATATTTCATTTTTAAATCAAAATCGAGATATATTTGCTTGGAATTATACAGAGATTCCAGGGCTTGTTCCTGATGTTTCTACTCATCGTTTGGGTTTTCTAGAAGAACATCAAGGATTTAAGCAAGACGCAAGAACAACACACCCAACCTATGATTCCAAAATTGAAGCTGAGGTGGATAATCTTATCAAAGATAACTTCGTCAGAGAAGTTCAATATCTCTAATGGTTGGCTAATATTGTCCCAATGAAAAAGGAGATCTGACAATTAGAGTTTTCATTGATTTCAGAGATCTTAATCGACATTGTCCTAAGGATGATTTTCTAGTTCTGATCACAGAACTCTTAATTGATGCAACAACTCACTTTGAAGCACATTCCTTCATGGATGGATATTTTGGATATAATCAAATCCTAATGGCTCCAAAAGATGAGGAATCTACATCCTTCAGAGCCCCTCAGTGTGTGTTTTTCTATCTGGTAATGCACTTTGGCCTAAAGAATGTGGGTGAAACATATCATCCTTCCATGCATAATATCCTCAAACCCATTTTAGTGAAGTTTTTTGAATGTTATGTGGACAATTTGGTGGTTAAATCAAAGAAAAGTTCTAATCACTTTGCTGATTTGGAAGTCATATTCCACAAACATCGACAACACAATTTGATGATAAACCCTTTAAAATGTGCTTTTGGGGTAACCTCGGGATAATATCTCGGCTTTGTTGTACGCCATCGTGGTATCGAAGTCGATACTGAGAAGAAAAAGTCAATCCTTTGTATGTCAGATCCTTAAAATTTGAACGAATTGAGAGGAATTCAAGGAATCTTAGCCTATATTCAGCGTTTCATCGCCAATTTGGCAGGCAAAAATTTACCCTTCACCAAATTGATGAAGAAGGGAGTCACTTACCAGTGTACTAAAGAATGTCAAGAAGCATTCAATATTCTCAATAAATACCTCTTGAGTCCACCGGTATTAATGCAACCTGTTGAAGGAATTCCACTTATCCTCAATGTGATAGCTTTAGAGCAATCATTGGGTGCCTTTCTTGCTCAGAAGAATGATGCTGGGAATGAAAACAACCTCTACTATCTCAGTCAGACTATGCTTGAAGCAGAAACCTGATATTCAAATGTTGAGAAGTGTTTCCTAGCATTAATCATTGTAGTTCAGAAGTTAAAACACTACCTGAAACATCATGAGGTCCAATTGGTATCTCGCAATAACCTGCTCAAATTCATCCTTAGTCGCCAATGCTTACAGGATGTTGGGCAAGGTGGGTAGTTATTTTGCAGCAATTTGATATTCAGTACATTTCTCAAAAGGAAATAAAGGGCCAAGATCTGGCTGATTTACTTGCTGAACATCCTTCAATAGAAGATACATCTTTAGATATTGAACATCCTGATGAGGAAGTCCTTTCTATTCAAGATAGTCTTCTAACATGGGAAATGTACTTTGATGGAGCTTCCAGAAGTCCAACAGGGAAGAATATGGAAGATCCTAAACTCAAAAAAGTTGGGTTAGTAATTGTGCTCATTTATCCAGAAAAGACAGTGCTACCCTGTTCCTTCTCATTATTGGGAGGCGGGACAAATAATGAAGCAAAATACCAAACTCTTAACGCAGGATTGGAGTTGGTGCTTCAAGCACAACTGAATCACTTAAAGGTGAAATGTGGTTCTGTCCTGGTAATAAATCAAGTCAATGGGGATTATGCCATCAAAAAAGAAGAGTTAATCCCATTGTATGATTACATCAGAGATTTAATGGCGGAATTTCCTACGGAACCGACATTTTCTTGTGTCCTGAGATCACAAAATTCCCAAGATGATGCACTGGCTAATATATCCACAACTCTGCCAAATCCAAATCAGGACGAGACCACCATAAGTATTTCCCACTGTCGTACACTTTCACATTATGTTCAAACTAGAACAAAGGAAATCAATGAAATCAGTCCCATTCCTGAACCATATGGTCATACTACAGCATGGATGACACCTATCAGAGAATACATTCAAAATAGAACATTTCAACCTGATAGAGTTGGGAAAGAACAAATCTGGAGACGTGTGGTGAATTTAACTCTTTACGATAGCCCGGATCACCTATAGAAAATTCTCTACAAACAGGTTTTGATGGAGTTCACTTCCAATACATTTATGGTCAAGATATAATGGTTGTCATGAAAGAAGTGCATGCATGAGCCTGTGGTGCCAATCATTCTGGACACAGATTATCTGATAAAATTCGAAGGCTTGGATACATTTTTCCTTCAATGATACAAGACCGTGTTGATTTCACAAAGAAGTGTCATTCTTTCCAAGTACATGCCAACTTAATTCCTCAACCCCCAGAGTTTCTTCATACATCTAAATACTTATGGCCATTTGCCACGCGGGGAATGGATGTAGTGGGACCTTATCCTTCGGCTACAACCAAGCATTTTATGTATGTTCTTACTACTACTGACTTATTTCCCAAATGGGCATAGGCAATACCTCTCAAAGAAGTCTCTTCTAAAAGAATTGTAATCTTCATCAACTCTAACATCATTACCATACTTTGTGTCCCACATACCATATTGATGAAGAATGACACCAACTTCTATTCATCTGAGGTGAGGAAGTTGTATTAAGAATACAACATCAAATCCAATCATTCATCTCGGTATCATGCAGCGGCCAATGGTCAAATATAAGATTTAAAAAACACTCTTTCAAATATATTGAAAAAGATGGTGGATAAAGATAAGAAATCGTGGACTGAAAAACTCATTCATTCTTTATGGTCTTATCGGACCACCACCCGCACTGGAAAGCGGTCAACTCCCTATTCATTGGTATATGGAACAGAAGCAGTCTTGCCCATTGAGGTTCAATTACCCTTGCTCAGAGTATCAATTTGTGATCAGTCATCTACAGATGAACAATCTCAAAAGAGATTGGTTGAAATGGAACGTTTAGTTGAGAAAAGATTGTTCACCCTGCACCACTTGGAAGTCTATCAGAATCGTATAGCATGAGATTTCAACAAAAAAAATTCTTCTTAGTTCTTTCATTCAGGGAGAATTGGTATTGGTTCTCAGAACTCCAATGATACCAGGAAAGAAACCTCCCAAGCTGGAACCAAAATGGGAAGGAACTTACTCAATACATAAGGTCTACTCCAATAGAGATTATTCTTTAATCTCAATGAATGGAGAACTCATCACTACTCCAACCAATTCCATATTTCTGAAGAAGTATTTTGTATAATACAAATACCATGGTCCATGCATTTGACCTTAAACTATTTGCATCCATATCATCCAATATGATGTTAAACAATGATGTCCTTGCTGCAAGACTTTAAACTGGATAGTCCCTTACATCCAGCAAGACGTTAAACTGAATTACCAATGGTCCATGCATATGACCTTAAACTATTTACACTTACGTCCAACATGACGTTAAACTGTGACGTCCTACCTACATGAAGCTAAACTATGCAGAAGTCCCTTATGTCCAGCAAGACGTTAAACTGCATAATTACTGGTCTATGAATATGACCTTAAACTACTGATCATTCGTCCAAAATGACGTTAAACTGGGAAAAAGTCCCTTACGTCTAAAATGATGTTAAAATGTCTCCTCTTTTGTCCTTAATGCATGACATTAAACTGAACAGTCCCCCTTTTGTCCAACATGACATTAAACTATATTGTTCCCATCATCTTAGTTACAGGACACTAAAATGTACAACACCCTTATTGTCCAACATTATGTTAAACTGTGTCCCTATATTTTTCCTACATGACATTAAACTGTACTACTCATTCATCCTACATGATGTAAAACTGAAGAAAGTCCCTTAATTTGTCTTACATGACATTAAACTGTATTTTTTCCCTGCTTCATGACATTAAACTGTGCAGCACCAATAGTCCTCACTAAAAGACTTTAAACTGCATAGTCCCTTAATATGTCCTACATGACATTAAACTGTTAATCGTTAAGGTTGTTTCTACTTCTTCTTTCTTACACCGAGTATGACTCATGTGAGCTTAGAGTAAACTTAAACCATAAAACCCTCTCTGGGGTGATAACCATGTGTAAGTCCCGACACCATTTTTTTAAGTCATTTTCTTCAAGCACAACTTGATCACCAATTCATTCTTTAATTGAACCACGCAGACTTTGATCATTTCCTTCTAGGTTGGGTACGTTGGCAACCTCATAAGGTTCAAGCCGAAAACAAATCTCTTCACATCGGTTCACCTCCATATCATATGATGTTGATCTGTGAAGCATCCCCGAAATCAATACTTTTTACATTGGTTTCCCACTTGTCCTTGCTATGTGACGTTAAACTGTACAACACTTATGTCCTGTATGACAATAAACTACAACATTCGTTAATACCCTCACCTGAGAGGGAATCATTATTTACATTGATTTCTAATCATGTTATATCCCAAAGACTACGTGTATACATGGAAATTCCTGAACCTTTTATCTTGGGTCAAACCATCATTGCACTAAAGTCCCCTTTCACCCTTCATATGTATGAACCAAATCTGTATAGAGGGTATTTCAATAAATACATGCGGCTTGATTCCCAACCTTATGGGATACGTAGGAACGTTCGAGCATCCCTCAAATCCATCCCTAAGTCATTGGGCCTAACCCCAAATTCCACTTTCAGTCCCCTGGCAGAAAATTCCCTATTAAAACACACATTGTGTATTCATTATTATGCTCCAAGATCTATGACCCTAAACTAATATTTCCTATAATTTCATCCCACATGATGTTAAACTGTATTTCAAGAACTACATTTGGATTGATTCTCATTATAATTATATTTGTAGAGAAGTCCAACATCTCAATTCAGGAGCCAGCCACAACATGATTATGGTTAGCATTGGTCTGTGTATCTCTACATGCATTGAACAATGCCCATTTTTATGTATCATACTCATAACCTTAAATACTTCCATATCTACATAACCCTATTCTTGACTTATGGTCATAAAATGTCTAATTTCTGAGAGTTATTTTTCCTGACTATGCAGCACGTGCCCTTAGGCAGCCTTTCATAAACAGTCTACATAAGAGACATGTCAGCCAAAAGATACTATTATTTTACTATGCAGCCAATGACCTTAGGTGGCCCTGCATAATTAAACCCCCTAACGGGTTTTTTATATAGTGGTAACTTCCTTCATGGGAATAAAACCTCTTTTTTTCCTTATTAGTCTTAATGAAAATATATAGGGATCTATAAAAAATGGCCATCCTTAATATATTTATCCCATACTCTTTTTCATGATATGATAGTATTCAAGCCTATGGTTTATATTTACCTTACCTAAATTTGGGTCAGACCTTAATAAGAGTGACATTCATCCAGTTCTTAGATAGTCTTGTTTGGAAATATCTTCCCCATATTCAAGTACCTTTTTCCATACGACAGACTCTATGCTTTGGAAAATTTGAATCTCCATAAACTTCCACAGGCTTTTTAGCAATAGAAAAGTATATTTTTGAGAGTTCTTTTGCCTGACCATGTAGCAGGTTCCCTTAGGCGTCCTTGGAAAAGTAGTCTATATTACGGACCTATCAGCCAAAGGATACTATTATTTGACTATGAAGCCAATGCCCTTAGGCATCCCTACATAATTAAACCCCCTAACGGGTTTGTTAAATAGTGGTAAATTCATTATTTGGAAATACTTATTCTAATGCCTTTTATCCCTTTTTCATATCATCCCTCAGATTCAAAATTTCTTAAGTCATAGTTTACATATTTTCCCTAATACTTGAGTGTGGTAATATGTATTCAGATAACTTGTCAAGGAATTGAGTTAATTTTTAATCCATTAGGTCCAAGCTATTTCGACCTTAAACATTAGCATTTTTTATGTTTGAAGTGCATGACTTTAAACTGCCCACAAAAGACAAGGGAACTCTGAATAAAAGTCAAGTCCTAGCTCGCTAAACATAAATTTTGTATGATTTTAGGTAATATTGAGCAATTAAAATATTTGAAGTTTGTAGGGTTATTTATAATAATCTTATGAAAAATCAAACTATGTTAACTAGGCCCATTGGCTTAGGTATAAATTTAAAGCATGTAACAAAAGAAGGCATGCACAAATGATTGAAGATGAAAGTGTTTTTCATTTGATTCACAAAATTTAGAAGGACATCCACAGACTCGAGTCTCTTCTCTTTTCCAAGAATTACAAATGTCTGTCAACATAAATCTTAATTTGATTTACAGCATCCTAAGCTTCATCAGCAGCCACTTGAAGGTCATGCACTCGACCAAATTAACTCTTTTAATCTTGATGGAGTGATTTCTTGGAACCTTCGATGGATTTCATACCATTCGTTTGAGCTCCTTCCAATGAATTATTAAGTTGGTCAAGTTCCCCATTAACAACATCTAACTGTTAGTGAAGGTGGATCAGCTGTACGACTTTCTATTTGATCTTATGCTTCATCTCCTTTAACTTGGCTGCATGATCAACCTCATCTCAGGATACCGCAGCCTCAAATTCATTGATATTGGATGACAGCCTGACCCTAGTCAAATCTTGATGGTACTTATGCTCCTGCTCCCTTCCTATGATGACTTGTTTTACCACGATATGGATCTCTTGATATCCAAAACTGCCAAGTCCCAACATGAAAAACAGGGATGAATGTCGCAGGATCTTCGATGAAAACTCTTCAAGAGTCACTTCAGATATGATCTTCCATATGTTCTGTCATGCCTTGCATCGTGAAAATTGGATAGCCTATTGTACTTCCTTGGTCTTTTTCTTTACCTTAGAGTCACATCCCCATTCCTTTCGGATCCAACTCTGAGGAGGGACTTTTGTTGACGCTCATTTCCATCATAGAGTCTAATGATTGAAAAAGGGGAATACATTAACATAAAGTGATTCATCCTTTAATGAAACATCAAAAACTGACAAATGTGTGAACAAGGATTTGTTCTCACTTTGGGTCACGCAAATATCATTATGACCATGCAAGTATACCTGTGTGCCTCATATTGGTCACGCAGGTGACTTGCGATCCCTAAAGTTATTTTCGCCCAAGGTCTTCAAAGGCCTATAAATACCCCTTGTGGGCCCCCCATTTCGAGGACGGAAAAAATTCCGAAACTCATATTCGAGCTCTGGTCTCCCTAGTATCTATTTGATGTCTTCCAGTCACTTATAAGGTAATTTCTTACCTATAATGGATGATCTAAAGATGAGTAGATCTATAACATGGGACTCCTTTTCATGAGTATGCCCCAATATTCATGTTCCCTTAATATGGGCATCCTCCTCAAGAGTAACCCCCAACCATAATTACTTCAATATGGGCATCTTCCTCAAGAGTAAGCCCCAAGTTCTCAAGTATGGGAATCCGCCTTAAGAGTAAGCCTCATGTTCCCAAAAATCCAAATTCACTTAACCTGGGTTTCCTTTCCATGAGTATGACCCAGTCATAATTCCCTTTTACCTGGGCCTCCTTTTCAAGAGTAAGACCTAGTCATAATTTCCTTTAACCTGGGCTTCCTTTTCAGGAATAAGCCCCAATCATAATTTCTCTTAACCAGTCTTAATTTAATTTTGATTCGGTCTTCCTTCTCAGGAGTAAAACCCAATCACAAATCTTCTCCTAATTTGAGCATCCTCCTCAGGAGTAAGCCCCATGTTAGAGTATCCAAATCTCCATAAAGCACATATACCTTTATGTACCTTGTTCTTGATTTTCTTCCATAAAGTAAATCCTAATCTTCATCTATCTGGGCAGTCATACATACATAAGCCCCACATCATTTCTTATAATTTCATCTTTCATGGCACAATTGTCTAGTTTTACTAATACCTCTTGATTCTCACACCGAGCATGACTCATGTGATCTGAGATTGTAAAAGTAATTATGGTATCTTTCTTTGAGCCATCAATCATGAATAAACCTCATACTTCTTTACTCGAACTATGTGGGTTCTGATTCCTTTTCTAAAGAAAAGGATACATAGGTAGCCCATCTGTGGGTACGATCCCAACTCTAAAATAATCTATGTCCTTCTGAATGAAAATAAACTTCAAGTGCCCCGCTGAGTGGATTTAATACCAGTATGGTTATCACAATGACAAGGAGATTTAAATACAATGTGTCGAAGGATACCATTGACCAATAATCCCTAACAACTACAGTTGATTCTATTTTAATGAAGAACCTTGAATACATATAAAATATTCTCCAAATCACAAATACACTAATCATTGATTGTAAGATCTAAAGGAAAGATCATAATCATACTTGGTAATGTAATAAGGATTCCCAAACATAACTTAAATCTATAAAGAGAGTCCTGGAGTAGACAATAATTCCCCCAAAAAAGGTGTGATGAGTTCGACCTCCCATCCTCTCGACCAATGAAAATTCTTAAGCCTCATCAGTCCATAACTAGTGAGCACCTACCTTTGGAAAGTAGGTCCATATGGATATAGAATCATTGGATGTTTCTGGTTCTATGAACAACCCCATTAGAAACTGACTGGAATGTTTGAACCTTAAATAAACAAGGTCATCCCCAATTCCAGAGGGAACACCCATTAACTTTCAATTAGTGCTTCCTACTGGACCTCTCGTATCTGAACAATACAATGACACCGTCTACTAGACTTATCTATAAAATAAATAAGATCTCATAATCCTAGAATGTGGAATTTATTTAAAATAATATATCCAGATTTACCATATTTTATTATAACTACCATAATTTATAAGGAAGCCCAACCAATCAAGATGTATGAACCACACTAAAGCCTCTACCCCATAATCAGCCTTGCCTAACCGTGAATGTTAGGTAATAATAAGGTCTTTATATCAAATCACAGAGGTCCTTAATTTACTGTATCATATCTAGTATTCCTTTCTATAAAACACTATATGTTTAATTGACATTATTTTCCAATAAAACCCGATATATTCATCCCGGTTTCATAACTCTAAACTCTATACTAACTATTTTCCATAATATTAGTACCACTCTTTCATGACCCATCCCCATAGAAATCCACCTTATATGAATAGTGAAGACAAGTTTGTCCACCCAAATACTATATACAGTAGACCATGAGTTAGAGCTATCACCAGGGTTATGAAACAAACATATGTGAGGTATTAACCTAATAAATACCAAAAAATAAGATAAATAACCAATAAACTTCATATAATAGATATAATATAAAACCAATCCCATAATGAAAGGCATTATCATACATGAACCATGTCTCGAAATAAAATCATAAAATGAAACTCTTAAAAAAGTGATTCTAGAAACACTTTTAACTCAAACATTCACCATGTTCTAGTAATGTAAAACTAAATAACAATATCCCTGATGAAATGATTTTAAAAAATAATATAAAGACAGAAACATATATATAGGGGTGGTCATACCCAAATAATTAGAATGATCCTTCCCAAAATTTGTCTTAAAAATGTAAAAGAATCATAATATAAACTAAATGAATAAATAGATTGTCCATTTAAGTACTTATAATAGATCATCTACCACCCAAACTCAACATGGTTCACTCACCCACTATTTCATAAAAATATAGTAACATAACACTCAAGAGAATATATCAGGAAGATTCCACACAACCACTTTCCCATTGAATTAGACGCACCCACACCCCAAAAAAATACATCATGGTTATCTCATATCTTCCATATCCAAATAAAAACATCCACATACAATAGTAAAACAATAGACATATAACCGCCACCACATAATATATCATCATAAACACATACTGCACTTCTGTACCAAAGTCGCAACTATATATCCACACATCATAAGCTCAACACCACATATCCACAACCTCCTCATTGTATGTTGTTTGATAAATTAGGACACCAACATCTATCCATTTTCCTTCCATGTATACACCCACATGAGTTTACATCATAACACATCATCATCTCATCACCATACATTATATTCCATCCTCAGGCTATCATATCCAATTCTAAGACTATAAGAGAGAGTGGAGAAGTGGAGATATTTTTTCATCCATGTAATCTCAATCCTAAATATTAATGAAAACACATAGAACCACAAAAACTCATATGGTAATTTCTTAGGATACAAGACTTAGGTTTTAGTGTTTAATAAATAAAAATTAATACAAGGGATATATAATATATCACAATACCCATCTTAAGTTTGACTCCCAAAAATAAAAACACTATTATCTTGAACTACAAAATTTAATTCATTCCCACCATATCACATCAATATCCACTTCCATGCCTAATATATACAATACAAAAACTATCAAAACTACAAAACACTATTAAATCATAACAAACTCTGTTTATAAACTCAATACACTTACCAGCCATTATCACATTTCTAAGGATACATCAATTTTGTATGAAATTCATTTTACTAGTTATATTAATAGTAATATATTCCACATTAACATCTTCTTCCATATAATTCATTTAAATTGTCAACGGTTATTATCCATCCTTTTAATAAAAAGGTACATTCTTCTTCCATATTTATTTTTCCCATTTCATTCATATTTTTTACCATTATATACCCACGAAACTAATCACACACAGAAGAATAAAACACCATTACCACATTTCCAAAAATCCATAATAAAAGTTTAAAACAAAATCCCTACCATTATCATTGTGAAAACCACACAAGTTCAAACCACTGAACACACCCCGAAATCCTCTTATAAAAATAATTAAAAACATGAAAATTCTCTACCAAAATAAACGAACTAGTCAAGTCCTTTACCTAAATTGTATAAATCAATATAAAAATGATAAAATAGTAACAGGGAAATCATGTAAACATTCTGAAGACGTAACCTTAATAATTATTAATTTCAGGTTCCACTTATTGTTTTATTTAATATATTTATTTTATTACCCATTTCCCCATAATTATTCATATTTATAATAAGGAAAAACAATGTCATGATTGGACATAAAATTAATCAAACAACCAAATCAATAATGAAGAAATATTATGGAAAAACTGGTCAACTATATCAACATACATTTTTTTCATTTTTTTAAAAGCTAGTTTATTATCTTATTATATAGATTATAAATGTATACATATTGAAAAACAAATCATGATTTTTCCAAATAATCAACATAAATAAATAATAAATTTCAAATCCCATACACTGATTGGATATTTAATAAACACAATTTGAGAAAGAGGAATAACATATTAACAAACACCACCAATCATAAATTCATACACCCTAATACATCTCCTCATCAATCTACAATATAATTTAGAAAATCAAAATAAAGTCAATATTCATATATAACATCTAAGAATAGAAATACCAAAAATAATAGAAGATGAGGGAATAAAGAGAACCATCAATTTAATAGGATTTAATATCATGAATTAAGGGATTTAGATTATCAATGGAATGGACAAGGAGAACTAAAAGAGGTCCAAGGGGTGGGTAGAGTTTGTAGATTTCCAAAAGGATCGAACATAGGAATGTAAAGGGTCAAATTTATAAAGAGATTAAAATAACCCCCACCATTCCATAATCAGGATGTCACCAAAACTGAGATGGGTTTGGTTAAAGGAGATTTAATTTTCCATATACTCAAAATGATCCCCTAAAAATAAGAACCCTTTTAATAATTTTAAAAATAAATTTCATTACCTCTATGTTATAGGACCTTTGAAAGTTACATTTTCAACCTCAAACATTGCCAAGAAACCTATGACACTATTTCGTAGTTCCCACCTCCCTTTATATTTCCACCAAACCTGCTCAAGAAACCATGAGATTGAGAACTTCATAATGAAACATAAACCCCATATAACACCTAAAATATTAATTTCATCCTTCGAAACTTTTTATAAGGATTCCAAAAACAGTATTCAGGCACCACACATAGTAAAACACTTACATTCATGAAATCGATTACCACCATAGAAAAGACATACCTCAAAATAGGTATTCCAAACTCCAACTCACCAAACCCAATAAGATTAACTAACCACTATTCACATAACTGGGTAATAAATCTAGGATATCATAAACCCACTCCACAATGGGGTTTTTGGCCCTTGTATTTATGAACTCAAATTTTCAACTCCAAATAACCTCGAAGTTCCACTATAACACACTAATAGCTATAAAATAAAAAGTATTGGTCTAGGAAAATCTAAGTCTCTACCCTCCATTTTATTACAATGTTTTATCTGTTTTACGATAAATGAATCCCCATATTACCAAAAATGTACATAAATTATTTGTTATTATACTTTCTAATGTTAACTAGACATATTAATTTTATAATTAAATAAATATCATTTTTGGAACATTTCTATATCTGATAAAAGTTTTTAAGTCTAATTACATGTTATAAAAAAATATTCACATTTTTATACAATATTGTTTTGATGAAAACATATTAATAATTCCCTACATATGAATGTAAAAGAGTTTTACCCCATACGCCTACAAATATAAACATTATCTTCTTATATCTGGGTGTTCATTATTGTATATGGAAAAATAATCCTTTATTCTTTTCTTGAACACATTATTTATATACTATAAACTACACATGATTGAGTATCATTATTCCATTACCAGAAAAATCCCTCATTATTTTCTCAATAGTGGGACCATTATGGTAATTGAACAACTATGTATCTAAATAAGAACTATAATCAACTTTTTTGATGAAATAATTATTTTATACTATGTTTTTTCTCTCATTACATTGGCCACCATCATGGATGTCTTGGAGATCTTCCACATCGTATATGGAAATGTCATAAAAACACCCATATAATTATAATGGCATTATAAAATTAAAGTATTACATAATCCCAGTATGTGTATGACACCTTAAATCCTTATTAATCATAAATGGATTATTATTAAATGAAATTCACATTTCCCTTTAATCTTATGAATTTTAGTGTTTTATAGGTGAGACATGTCGAGCCTTTTAAACACATAGGTTTTCATTCATCCACTCATTGATGTAGAATGAAAAAATGATTTCCAATCAATGACTCATGAATTCAAGTAACTTTTGATACATAATATTAAACTAATGTCATTTTTTATATAGTATTTTTGGATGGACATTTAGAATTTACATTTTGGTATTGTAATATTTTTTAAAAGTATTTTTTTCCTGACACTATAAGTATATCAAACATGAACCAACTAATTTAACTAGGATAATTTAACTTGATCCAATTATTTATTTGAGATGTATTCAATGAAGTTACATCCTGTACCATTCATATTTTATGTTATACTAGTGAAATTATAAACTTTCTTATACTAATATATTTCTTTATAATTATATCAAATTTATCCTCAAGAAATAAGTCAGTCTTATTTCTAGAACTAAACAATCTGGTAATTATTTCATCCTATGGATATAAAAATGATTATCAAATAATAAATTATCATATATTTATTATGAATTTAAAATTAATATAATTTTTCATTATATATATTACATTAAAATTTTTCACATGGACAATCATTTATTTCCTTCAGTAATCTTCAGAGTAAAGTGTCCACACTTTAGAATCACAAAATTAATAATGGTAGGATTATCATATAAGTTTTTATGTATAAAAATTGGTTCAATTATAGTATTCACATCTATGATATTGAAAGATGAATTATGTTATAATGTTATCCAAACGACTATAATTTATATCCAATCTATCTTGTCTTATTCAACTTTCACTATTATGTTTACCTTGAATCTAGATATCAAAAGTTTTAAGTATTTTTTATAATGATATTAATATATCCATATCATCAGGAAAAAAAATTGATTTATGAAATATGTAAATACTTTAATTTATTTCCCCAACTTGATTATCCATTAACGAGAAATTCATCAATCACTTTGAAATATTCTATCGTTTCATTATGATATGTAACTAAGCTCCGATACAAATTATTATATCTATAACATTTAAACCCCCCATAAATCAATCACATGAAAAATAATGGATATAAAAAATTCCAAAATAATGTATTATCCAAATGAAGACCATTACTATGCTATATATCATCCCAGTAGACCACTGTTAATTTAACTGATAAATGATAGGATTAGAAACAGAAATAAATACACATGATCCCAATACATAATAAACAATGTTTGGTGTTTTTAGGATATACCTTATTCCATAAATGAATATCACATGGAATTATGTGAGGGAATAAATAAATATAGAGTTACAAGTGATTCGATAATGAGTACTAGATAAATATAATTACAATTTTATGAAATTACAGGTAAGGAATTTCTATTTTTACTCAAACGTTGGATTACTAGAATAATCACTGCTCATCACTTAGACTATATATTTGAATATTATTCTATTACAACTAATTGTTATTTATATTTTTAAAACTAACATACCTACTAATATTGGAGAATATGAAACCCCATCAACCAACAGTATCTGGTTGTTGACCAAAACATCCTACACGAACCAACAACTCCACACCATTAATATACTAGATACAATTAGTGAACCCGTTACATCTCTACTCAATATTTCTCCCTCTAAATAGTGCATCCAATAAGAAACTAGTTTCACACATCAAATATTATTTAAAATGATGTTATATTATGACCACATGACTTTAAAGAATAATACAACTTTATTATAGATTGACTAAAGCTGAAATATAAATACTAAATGAGGGTATTAGTAAAAAATATTTTATTACATTATTTTGTCTCAATTATCATAGATTAGTTATCAATTATTACACATGTTTAATAGGTTTTGTTTTTTTGGAAGAATCCAAAAATAAATGTGTAGTTTATTCACACCTAGTGTCGATAGCATATTGGGAACAAGAATCCATTTACCATTATGAAAGATAAAATTATTTTTGAAACATTTATTATTGAATAAAATCCACTATTATACAATAAATTTACCATTACATGATTTTACCACATATTCTATTTCATAAAAAAAATTATTTTATTTAATTGGAACAATTTATTTCATTGAATAATACTATATTTTTGGAACATATAAGAGAGTACATAAAATAATTGGGTAGTTTATATAGAGGTAGTTTAGATGGAATTTCAAAAAAGATACTCACTAACGATACCAAAGAATACAATTTTATGTCATTGGATATTATCTTTGATATCCAATCTGTGTATTGGAATATCATATATTAGTTTTTTTGTAAATCATTTTATTTTTTTATTTAATTGATGAATTTGAGAATTATAATCATTATAATATTTTTGAAAAGGAAAAAACTCATAAAATCAATGGAAAAACCTTCTATCTTACCATATGATATTGTTTTCCCATTTTAAATATGGGTGTTCAATTTCACAATTTCAATTTTTTTCATGTTCTTTGAAGTTTTTTCAATGTTCACAATCATAATTGCAATATCAAAATCCTGATAACGGTATATGATAATATAGTTCTTTATAAAACTCAAAAATTAGTTTATTATAGTTTCATTAGATTTAATGTTAGTCATTAACACCCTACACCTCTTCCTTATGACCCTATTAACAGTAATATTTCCTATTCCTCACTAGGTTTTGAAATATATATATAAATGGGGGATAAATAATAGATATAATAAGTTTTATTTACTTTTCTTAGTATTGGAGACCAATATTAATATCTCATCCTTAACGAATAACTTCGTATCTAATAACCTCTCACAAATAAAACACATAACTTATCATTATATAACATATATATCAAGGGATAAATAACATGATCAATTTTATCTGCTAAAATTTTATTTGATAAGATGATTAATTTTTTTTTCTTGAAGATCATGATCTAATATTACTC
This sequence comes from Viscum album, assembly GCA_963277665.1. NCBI lineage: Eukaryota > Viridiplantae > Streptophyta > Magnoliopsida > Santalales > Viscaceae > Viscum > Viscum album. The sequence continues at coordinate 1,660,657,876 of OY728143.1, read as the reverse complement.
ATAATTCTTAAATAAAAATAATTACTATAAGGATTATTTTGTATCTTTCAAGATAAATTGGATATAATATATAATAAATAAATAAAAATTAATTACTCTATAATTTATTTTTTCATGATAAATATTATAATGTTAGATAAATAATTGAAACATATTTATAAATTGAAAATAAATTAATAAGTTATCAGTTTATATACATTAAATTTATTAAGAATGTTTTGTTAAATTTAAAAAATTAATATCATTGAACATTTAATTTAAAATAGTGGTTTTAAAATATAAATAATTATATAAAAATGGGTAAATATCCATATAATTTAAATTTAAATTAATGAAATATGTAATAAATATGACACATTATTCATAAAGTGTATTTTTGAATTTTTTTAATAAGGATAGTTTTATTTTTTTTAATTAAATCAAATTTTCACATTTAATTTTACCATAAAATGTTTTTAATTTTATTATAGGATTCTATGGTAATCATTGTATAGATTTAATGTCACGTTACCTTTAAATTTTCAAATCTAACAGTATAAATTTGTTATAACCAATTAATTTTTTTTTGAATTGCCTAAATTCATTATTGTCATTATTTTAAATAAATTTTGATATTTTTTGATATTAAAATAATTATTCTATTTAAAATATTGAATATTGTGTTATTATATGATAATGGTTACAAATGTAAACCAAATAAAATAATACAATATGGGTTTTTTGGGGTTGGGTGTGATTTTTTCTTTTCATTCTTCAAAAAAATGTACGAACCACATGATTTTGACATCTATATTAGCTCAAGAAGACTACTATTTCCTAATGCTACTCCCCCCATGGTAGGTCACCCTAGTTATGCCTAGATGATAGATTTCATTGTAAAACTAATAAAATGGTATTAATATTTTATCATCATTTCCTTAGTCAGTCTATCAAAAATATCACCCAGAAGTACATTCTAGAGAATCCATTTTTCCAACATCTACTTATAATTTGGCACAAAGAATGTCTCGTCTACTCAATAATTCTCTTCTTATGCCATATTATTTTAATGGATTATTATTCATTCCCCTGATATAACAGTATGGGGAAAATTGTTATGTATTTCTTTTAAAATAGTTATTTAATTTTTAAAGGATCAAAATTGGATTTGATTTTTTTTTATTCTTTCATTAAAATTTTATTCCATAATACATTCCTTATCTTCTCGTTTTAATGAAGTTATAATTTTAAGGTGATAGACCATATAGGTGGTCCATAATTATCATTTAGTAGATCATCAACAAAAAACTATAGAGGAATTATAAGCTCACAAATCAGAAAAGCAATTGGAGTGGGAGTATTTTCAATTAGGATTAAAATGTAAATTTTTTGAAAAAATATGGAATTTAATAGTGATATGAAAATGTTGTTATCAAATTAAAAGCTATGAGAAAAAACTGAATATTGTATAATCATATAAAATATGAGATGAATCCTAGGAACGAGCATCCTAGGTTTATTATGGAAATTTTAAATGGTGTAGATATAATCTTCTAATGTAAATGAATGAGGATTTGGTATTCTACCAAAATGACAGGTAATGACCCATAAACATATGTTCTAGTGAAATGAGATAAAATTGGGATCAACCAAAATTTTTGTCTAGCATGTTTTGTGAATTGATATTCAATCTCAAATTCTGAGTATAGAGGGTTGAATCAAGGGTGATTGTACATAAGTTTGTGGGGGGGGGGGGGGGTTGTTAATAGTTACTTGGAGGATCGGGTGAAGCTTGCAGAAGGTGGAACATGTAAAAATGGTTTGTAGATTACATACTGTAATAAATTGAACCTCACTGAGTACCTAGAGATATTTGTATGATGGAATATATCCTAGGAAGTTCACAAGATATCCGGTGGATCTAGACTATATGTTTTAATTTTAATAAAAATATGAATTTATTTTAAATGAAACAATACTCACCCCTTAACTCATTTCATTATCTTCACAACTAAAGGGGGATAATACTCTCATTTATCTTCCATCTTGTTCCAATACTTTACCATCCAGATCTTTTTCCAACAGTAAATTTGTCCACTATGGTTTCCTCATAGTGGTAATTCTCCTCCCTTACATCCCATCTTTCATTGTTCCTTGACTATTCATCACAAATTCATTTAAAACCCCCAAAATCTCAATATTTTCATATAATTTTGAATTTTAATATATTGGGGGAGATTTGAACCAAAATAATTGATATTATTGCACTCGATAATATAAGGAATATGGAAACATTAATTTTGCCTCATTTTATATGAATTTTTTTGAATGGATTATTGGAATTCTTAGGAACGTGGGTTTATGTGTCCATAAATTTGGTTTTTATGTCTTATGGTGTTCATATAATGTTAGGTAATATTTATTTAGATCATTAGGAGCATACTATATGTGGTGTATCTTATATTTTCCATTATCCATTAATTATTTCAATGATATGTAATTGAAATTAATTATAATTAGAACACGTCAGTGGTGTATTATAATGTTTAATCCTAACCTGATAAATCAACCCCAAAATTGAAATTAATTAAACATTAATAAACTCATTTAAAATTAAAATTAATTCCAAAAATCTCATAAATAAATACACAATATCCAACCCACACCGTGGGGAATAATATATACTTCCAGTGGTCACAAAAACAACACACTTATAAACAAAATACCTATAAGAAAAATATAAATTAAAATAAATTCATAAAACCACATGAAAATAATAAATATAAATAATCCTTAGTACCAATACATCCTTGTGTGACTAACCAACCCACTACTGATGTTGAAATATCCCTTCGTCTCCAATCTACAAACCATACTCCTCCGTTCAACCAGATGAAGTAATGTTCTTTATCACCATAAAATCAAACAATACATCATCATAATGTGCACCAAGATACATATGTAGTGGGTGAGTATAATATTGTATTCCCAAGACTCCATATGCACGCCATGTATATGAAAAAGAAGTATCCTATATACATTATATAACAAAATTCACATCCCATAGAAAATAATATTATCAAAACCAACCTCAAGGACCTTACACACACACAACATTTTGACTCAAACATGGGGTATGTAAAAACTCATTCTATACCCACCATTATTTTATTTATACCCCCAATTTCTTGTGAAATTTCTAAACCAACCTCAAGTCCCATTAACGCATGTGTAGTTTCAAAAAAAATCATCTCACAAAAATTCCCCTACACCCAAGTGGAGTCTCCCAAATAAAATCCTGCTAACCCAGCAAGACCCCCATAATGATGATGTTTTTTTAAAAATGAACTATTCCCATTACTCATTCACACCAAACCATTAATAAAATCAATAATAAAAACTATAATATACATTAGACAATATTCACCAAAAATACCTAAAATAGTATAATAAGAAATTTCTTAAATTTTGTATTTTCTTTGAGAACCACACATGAACACATAAAATCAAATTTTATATTCATTAAATTTCACACACACCAAAGACGTCCATCGTAATATTTAAATAATATATAAATAATTTTAAAATCAATTTAAGTTATTTATTTAAAATCCAACCAAGAAGATAATACAATTTATCAGTCCACAATATAAATGATATGAAAGAAACCATCATCATGACATTAAAAATAAATTTATTTTTCAAACAATGATCCATCCTACCTTTATCATTACCTAAAATTTAAACAAAAAATACCATAAATTAATTCGACAATAAAAACTAGGAATTATTAATTCAATAAAGAACAATGCTTTATTTACCATCACTAGTTCATCATGAATGCCACTGCTAATTAAATGAAATTCACCAACCATAGACATCCTAATACATTGTGAAGTAAATACCCATTATTCAATGGGTATTTTATTCCATTGGAATCCCTCATCACTAAATCCTTCAATACGGCTGTAAATATAATTGGGAACCATGAAGATGAAATTCCTGATAATAATCAAGATTTACCTTGGATCTATAAGGCCTAATATAGAGGAACATTTCCCAATAACCCAATTAAATTTTATATTCACCCACTATCCTACAATTGAGTTTGAATGCGGAATAATGAAGAGTGTTTGAGGATAAAAATATGTTTTTTTAAAATATTTTTAAAGGATACACAACCTTACTACACATTTCCGAGGACCATTTCCAATAAGATAAAATTTAAGAAAACCATCACCCATAAATCCTTAGATATATCTATCAATATAAGTGGAAATGAAGAAGTAGAAATATGACATGATAAACAAGAATTATCCACGATCCACATGTAATAGAGAGGAGGAATATTTCCCAAGAACCCTAGAATGTTCCCCAATAACCCCTCTCTGAAGACTGGATTTTAATGTGTAATGTTGAATAGTCATTAAATATAATAATAATAATATTTAAATATATTGAAACAATAAAAAACATGAGTGCATTGTCTCGAGTAACATTCACTAACCTTCCACCTCCCACTATCAATAATTATCAAGCCACAAACTTAGGATACAAGGTCATTGAAGAACACTCATTCCACCATGGATTATCAATTATATGTCAAAACATCTATAAACTCCTCCCAACTCCTCCAAACACATCCTGACACTTACCCAAATATATAAAAATTCATAAAACAACCTTCCATCACTATATAGCCCAACTGCATTAATTTTTTCTCTTAAATATAAAAAGTATTTGTTACATGTCTAAAACTGAAAAAATCTTTGTATAGCCTCGTGATGTTTGGTGGGATGGTGTTCAAAAATTATATCTAGAGTGATGGGTCCACATTTTTAAATGTAGTAGGTTAGGATAGATATCCTTAAGTAGAGTGAGTTTGTTAGTGGGGTGACTCACATTTAGGAGGGAGGTTTCTAGTGATGGGTAATGTATATACTTCTCCCTTGAGTAACTCCCTTAAGAGGGTAGATTTCGAAGATAGTCTCCATAATGGATTTCACTTGAGGGATTGGTTAGTAAATGGGTTATTTGAGTGTAAAGGAATAATCATTAATAGAATGGTGTATTGTAATATGGGAAGTAATTATTTGTGTAATGTCCCGGATCCATTTGCCACTCCATGAGTGACCAAACCCGGTTGGTCACATGATCTCAAGCGCATTTCCTCAAGCACCAGAGGCTTCCGACTAGCAGCGAGGGGCCAGGTCTAATAGTGGGGAAACTATGCCCTCATTTGTTAAAGTCTAGCGCAGCGGAAAGGATAAATATCATACAACCGTGGAAGTAGTAAATATCATACAACTGAAAATGACAACTGAAGTAAAAAATAACTAGCAGTCATATATATATGTCAAGATAAAACATGTCACTATTCTATGAAAATAGCCAGAACATGTTACAAAACAGTACAATATGATACAATGGAATGTACAGGTACAATAGAATAAAACAGAACAGTCGGCAGCATCGCGAGCCTGAGCTTGGTCCCATGCTCCCCCACACCTCAGCAACATTAAAGTACCTATATAGGGACCCTTGCTCTTATCCATACCTGCAGAAATATAGATTGTTTGGGCCGAATAAATGACCCAAAGAGGGTCTGAGAAATGAATCCCAATAGGCACCCACCAATGGTTTGTTCCCAATTGTTAGTGTAAAAGTGCAACAGCAGTGTGCAATAGTAAATGCAATAAACCAAGCAGTACTCAAAGTAACTGACTGTAACAATTATATTTCCATTTTTAATATTAATTTAACCATGCCAAGCCCGTGCTTTAACTTGACAGGTATAACAGATAAATATCACCATGGTGAACATTTAATGATAACACTGTCCTCAGACATACAAACCTTACCCTCATGTAATCAGAGTCACAACTCGCAAGTAGTTTCCCACATACATAACAGATATTTCCCTCAGGAATACAAAGTGTCTCCTTCAGGGAAAAAATCTACTGCCCTCAGGTATAAAAGTAGTTTCCCTCAGGCTAAACAGAACACTGCCCTCAGGATAAATAGAACATTTCCCTCAGGCGCAAGTGACCTGGACGAGTCCAACAGATAAGCAAGAAATTAGATAAAATTCCTCTCAATGAAATTTAAAGCATGCTACATTTTACGGTATACCCTCAGGTAACCTGGCCAAATGACTAAATAGAGGAACGCACCCCCGAGGTGGTCCTGGATCCAAGCAGTGAACCCAAACAGTAGTTTTAGAATTTCATTAAATTACCTATGAAATTCTAGGTATTTAAAATAGCCAAGGCCTCATCCACACAACAGCCCAAAATGGGTTCGTTGCCCATTGGTATACAAAAACGCATTGAAGTTGGAATTTAAACACTAGAACACCTACCTCGATCGCCCCTGATCAGTATACATGAGCAATGATCCTCAAATCATCCAAGAACGATGTAGATATGAGGTAAATGAAAACTCATTCAAACATAAATAACATCACCTTGTGAAATAATTGGTAATAAATGTTCAAGGAGAGGGTAGGGCTTACCCGTATGGTTCCAACGAGATCGACAAAGGTGGAATCAGATTCATGGTGCTCGATCAGGGGATCTCAAAAGTTCTGACTGTCCTCCCGATATCTCCTCCTATTCTATTCCTTCCCTGTGAACAGGGGAGGCTACTGCCCATTTTAAGTGAAAAAAACAGACTACACGGCGTGTACTATTTAGCAGATGGCGTGTACTTTTCATTTTTTTAACTGTTCCTTCAACAGCTTCTTTACACTGCATCACTGTTCATCTGTCGACATGAGTCATATTATGTATTCATGAATACATGGTGTGTACTGTTGCTCAGCTCCCACCGCCTTACAGTTTTCCGGCCGACTGACTACACAACGTGTAAATACCCACTACACGGCGTGTAGTCAGTTTTTTTCACCCATCATTGTCGACCAGCCTACAGGCCCTGTGTACTCCTTCCACATGGACAATGTACACGGTGTGTAGAAAATTAATCAGCGTGTAGTCACAAAATTTAAGATTTCCCCCCATTTTCCTTATTTTCTCAAAAACACTTAATGAAAAGAGAAAAGAAGAAACTCGTACCTCAAGAATGAGCACCGGGTTCTTACAAACATCTCCCCTTAATGCAATTCATCCCCGAATTTTCCTTCCAAGGGTGTTGAAGATAACGCTCAGAATAAATCTTTCCACTAAGCATGTACGTCCGTCTCCCTCTCCCAGGCTTCGTCCTGTACTCAGCTGTGCAGCCATAGCACCCATATGAGAGGAACTAACTGGCCTTGGAGAACCTTCGTGCCCCTATCCACGATATGAATCAATTGATCCTCAAAGGATGAATCTATCGGAAGCTCAACCTCCTCGAGCTAAAATACGTGAGATAGGTTTGAATGATATCATCATAACTGAGATACATGGAAGACGTCGTGCATAGCCCGGTACCTCTGTGGTAACTACAACCGATAGGCATCCGACCCGACTCTCTCCTGAATCTCAAACAGCCCCACAAATCTAGGTGAACGTTTACCCTGTCTCCTGATCCGCTTGTGTCCCAACCTTGGTGAAACACACCAGAAAACATGATCCTCGACCACGAACTCTTAGGGTCATCTGTAGTGATCAACATAAGATTTCTGATGTTACTGTGTAGTAGTCATACACCTCTGAATGAACTGGACCTGCTCAAAAGTCTCTTACACAAGAGGTGGTCCCAGTAAAACGGCCTTACCTGACTCCACCCAGCACAAAGATGATCAGCATGGCCTACCATATAAATCCTCGTAAGGTTAAATATCAATAGTTTCCTGAAAACTATTATTATAGGAAAAATTGACTTGGGGTATATGCTTCACACAAAATCGCCCAAAGTATAGGATGCATGAACTCTGCATGTTCTCTAGCACCTGTATCGTACGTTCTGACTGGCCATCGGTCTGAGGGTGGTAAGCTATGCTCAGAAGCACCTGTGTGCCCAGTTCCCAATGAAAACTCTTCAAGAAACAAGATGTAAAATGAGTATCCCTATTTTATGTGATAGAATGTGGAACCCCATGAAGACGTAAAACCTCTCGGATATACATCTTTCCTATCTCGTCAACCCTAAAGGTCTCATTGATCAGAAAAAAGTGAGCTACCTTCGTGAGTCTATCCACAACAACCCACATTGCTTCATTGCCTCGAGGTGACGACAACAAACACGTCATTAAATCCATCACGACATCATCTCATTTCCACTCTAGAATGGGAAAAAACTATAACAGTCTGACTGGCCTCTGATGCTCTGCATTCACCTGCTGACGGGTGGAACATTTCATAACAAAACCAGCTACTTCTCTTTTCATACTCGGCCACTAGTACTGACGTATCAAGTCATGGTACATCTTGGTAAGTCTGGGATGAACTGCCCAAGATGAGGCATGAAACTCCCGCATCAACTCCTCGCGTATATGCCCGGGAACCCACACTCATCCATGGACATGTAGTACCTCATCATCTCCTATCGTCCATCTAGGAGGAGGGTTCTCACTTACCACCGAATCCCATAGAACTAGGCCTTATGAATCAGATAGATGTCTCACCATCACTCTATCCAGGAGGATAGAAGTCACTGATAAAGATGAAAGATATGTTTTACCCTAACTTTCGTGCACCTCCAAATGCATCTCAGAGAACAAATCCATAAGAATCCACTCACCACTAGCCTCATGAACCGCCTGTGTCTGAGTCTTCCTCCTCAGTGCACCAAGAACTTCATTACCCTTACCAAGTGTATAGGCAAGCTCAAAATCGGAGTACTGAAGGTATTCGACCCACCTTCACTGCCTCAGATGAAATTCACGCTGAGTAAAGATATACTTGAGACTTTTTTGGTCGGTGAAAATCAAAAAATTCTCTCCCAAGAGATAATGTCTCCAACAGCGTAACACATGAACAATTGTAGCTAACTCGAGATCATGCTTCGGGTAATTCCTCTCATGTGGCCTCAACTGTCGAGACCCGTATGCAACAACTTGATCGCCCTACAACAACACAGCTCCCAGCCCAATACCCGATGCATCATAGTAAACTGTATAGCTCTTCCCCTGCTCTGGGAGTATCAGGATTGGTGTTGATGTCAACCTTCCCTTCAGCTCTAGAAAGGTTGTCTCGCAAGCTTCTGACCAAAAAAAATTCACACCCTTCTTAGTCTAACCCATCAACAACGCTGCAGAGCGGGATAAGTCCAGAATAAAACACCTATAGTAACCAGCGAGCCCCAAGAAACTCCATATCTCAAACATGTTCTTAGGCCACTCCAATGAAACTACTGCTCTCACCTTCTCTAGGTCTACTACAACTTCTGCTTCTGAGATAATATAATACAAGAAGTGTATCTGTTCCATCCAAAAGTGGCACTTTGATAACTTAGAATATAGTCGATGCTCTCTCAGTGTACATAGTACGATCTCAAGATGGGTGGAATGGTCATGTCTAGTGTGAGTGTACACCAAGATATCATCCATGAATACTACCACAAAAGAATATAGATATGGATGGAACACATGATTCATCAGATCCATGAAAACTGATGGCGCGTTCGTGAGTCCGAACAACATAACCAAGTACTCATACAGACCATACCTACTCCTGAAGGCTATAAGGGGTATGTCTAATGGTCTCACACACAACTGATGATATTCTGATATCAACTCAATCTTCAAGAACACTCGTACACGATGAAGTTGATCAAAAATATCATCAATCCTCGGTAAGGGATATCGGATCTTGACCGTCAACTGGTTCAGCTTCTGAAAATCCACACAGAGTCTGAGGGTTCCGTCCGCCATGTTCACAAAATGGAATGGAGAACCCCATGGAGAAGTACTGGTTCGGATAAAACCCTTTGACTATAACTCCTCTAACTGTATCTTGATCTCTTGTAACTCAGGTTTAGCAATCTTATAAGGAGGAATGGATACCGATGCCACTCCTGGCATAAGCACAATAGAGAAATCCACCTCACGCTCTAGAAGTAGACCTAAAAAGTCATCTGGGAAGACATCCCTAAAATTATTAACTACTGGATGGAAGTCATTCTGAAATTCCCCCGATCATCCAGATATAAACTCACAATCCAGGCTGTGACTCCACCTCGCCCACGATGCTCTGGTCCAGCTCGACTAGCCTAAACATCCCACTCGCCTTGGTATAGAAACTCCCCTCCATATGGGGACGTGAAACGCACCTTGTGACTATAGAAGTCTACAAAGGCTCTAAAGGGAACAAACCAATACATCCTGACCATGAAATAATAGATCGTCATCTTCAAGACATTGAGGTCCCAAAGGAAGTGACACCCACCAACCTCAAGGGGCACTCCCTGCACTGATGCACACAAGCTGTTCTAGTCCCCAACGGAGTGTCTAGCATCATAACATCAGAAGATGAAGAAACAAGGAGCCCAAGGATCTCCACAATAGGCATAGATACAATGATATGTGTAGCACCCATATCGAAAAGTATTGACGATAAGACAGAAGCTACTTGAATAGTACGTATGATAGTAGAAGGCCCAGGATCCTACTCTTGTTGGGTCTGTTGCACTGCATATGTCTGCCCAGTGTCGTGACCCTACGACACAGCCTCTCTAACCTAAGATATCCCGCCCTACTGCCTCTATGATCTTGGTGTCTTACTACCATGACCACGACCACCATCTCTACCTGCACGCCCTGACGTATTCCAGTTTCCTGACTGGTAAGAAGATATGGGTCCTGCTCCCACACGCGGAGTTTGTAATGAACCCCTCTCACTAGTCACTAGTAGAAACACCCTAAAAACATAATGCAGATGACCCATCTTGCAATAAACTTGGAACTCTACTAGGTCACGTGGACACTGCGGTCTCTTGTGCCCCTTCTTACCACACTGGTAGCACAGAGCCTGGACTCCTGAAACATTCTTCTGGACGGTACTTCCACCGTGAGAGAATTCCCTCTGTATCTTCCTCTTAACGGTTGAAATATTACTAGAAACTAGTGTTAAAACTGCCCTAGCCCACACCACAAGTTCACACAGATTATACTTTGTAATCAGTGCCTGGTTCACAATTGCATGTACAGTAGGCAACCTGAAAACAATCACCAGTGCACAGATGTCATATCAAAGACCATCCTCAAATCTTCTAGCTCTCAATATCTCATCACCCCCCATAACCGGTGCAAAACGATGAAGCTCGGTAAAATGAGCAGAAAAATCCATCACCGATATAGCACCCTTCTGCAGATTCATGAAGTCTCGAGCTTTATCTTCCCTTAGCGTCTCTGGAAAGGATAATTCATAGAAATTTGTCTGAAAATCATCGCATGGAAAGTCTCTGTGATTCTCTGACTGGGTGGTAACATCCCACCACCTCTTGGCAGAATCACGCAGCATATAAGTCGCGAACTTGACCCTCCTCCCTGGAGGCGTCTTAAGATGCTCGAAAATAGACTGTAATGAATCCATCAAAGACTCTACTGCCCCGTGGTCCGCCATCCCCTGAAAACGTAGGCGGATGCTACTACTGGATGATATGTGTCATCTTTGCCATAGATGTGGCATCTGGTGGTGCTCCCTGAAAGGTCTACATAAACTGCTTGAAGCCTTCACAGAACTGTGCATCTGTGCTTGTGTCTGATATAATTGTCGGTGCCACATCTGGATCTGCTAGAGGATACACTGATTGCCCTTGGCCTACCATCTATGGAGTATAATCATATCATCTCTCTTGGAGAACAATGCGTGGTCGTCTCGGTGGCGTGACTCTACAAGGTCAAATGAACACATTAGATCAAGATTATCAAAGACCAAAAACAAGGAGATAGAGAAGGAAAGTTTCCAAAATTTACAAAACTTCACTACATGGTGTGTATAAATATTACATTGCGTGTTCTCACAACCATTCACACGGCTATGTACCCCAGCTTAAACTTGCTGTGTAACACCCCAAACACACAGCATGCCTTCTAAATACACAACGTGTACTTTAATCCTCTTTCCCTACCCAAGTGATTCTACATGGATAATCCACACAACTCACTTTGAACAAGACTACACAGCTTGTATGGAATCTACATGGTGTGTATGGTTAAATTTCCAACTACCTGTGTAATTCGTGACGTGATCGACTACTCGGATGACACCACACAACATGTTAAACCCACACACAGCGTGTACACAACCCTGTTTCCCTAGACACAGGGCTAATTACACACGGTCTCCCACTGGTAAGGACTACACTGCATGTCCCTTAGGTACAAAGTGTGTTCAAGAAGAGGCAACACCTACCCGTGTTTCTTAGCTACACAGTGGGGTCCCCAGGTTAGACTACACAACATGTTCCATAGTGGACACAACATGTATGTCTCAAGGTCTCCTTTGTCCGTGTTGTTAGTTACACGGGCGGACTCCGGGTCACCACTACACGACGTGTACATCCGGTACAGGACGTGTTTTTTCCAAGACTTTTCCTACCTCGTTCCCCCACCCACACAGTCTATGGAATGGGATGAGAGTACACGGTGTGTACTGAGGTACACGACGTGTACTCAAAAAGTTTTCATTTCTTCCCAAACAGAAGAAGTCACGGCATGTGTCCGAGGAACTACATGGCATGTATCCTAGGTTTTCTAGATAATAAGCTTCTGAAACTACTACAGAACCTAGTAAATACTGAATAACAACACCTAAGTTCCAAATTCCGATTCTTGAGGGCCCATAATCCTCACGAATCAAAGATTGGCATCTCATCTGTGTTTATAAATGCGGTAAACAACTAATGATCCAGCAAATTCCAGACAATGAGGGCCCGTACTCCTTAATAACCAAATTATGGCGTCCATTATATCAACAAGATCACACAAAAATACCTTATCATATAGTAGGTATTTATCAAAGCAGCTATCAGAACAGTGTACTTTTCTAGCACAATAAATATCACAACAACATGCAATTTCTAATGCGCCTACCTGGCATGGAGCTATGCATGGAATGTGATTTCTAGCATGTGCCTAGATGATGCATGATATGGAATACCCTCATTTCATCGGGTTGCAACTAAATAGAACCCATGGATAACATATAAACAACACAATCACAAGTGCGTCACCCAACGGTGAAAATCAAATGAACTGTAATATTTGCAAAATCAATAAAATTGCAACACGAGTTAAATTGGTTTTTCCCTGTACACGAGACAACTACTCCCGGGCACAACTTATTACCAACTACCATTTTTATCCTATCCCTGACTAAGTCTACAAATAGTAAGTCAAAGAAAAGAACCCCTTTGATACAACTTTTTAACGTCCCAGATCCAGTTGCCACTCCATGGGTGCCTTGAACCCGGTTGGTCACATGACCTGAACCGCATTTCCCAAAATGACAGACGCTGCCGACTAGTAGCAGGGGCCCATGTCTAATAGTGGGGAAACTATGCCCACATTTTTTAAATTGTAGAGTAGCAGAAAGGATAAATATCATACAACAGCAGAAGCAGTAAACAGTATACAACTGAAAAAAAACTGAAGTAAAAGAACCAGAATTCATATATATATCAAGATGCAGCATGTCACTATTCTATGAAAATAGCCAGAACATGTTACACATTAGTACAATATGATACAATGGAAAGCACAGGGACAATAGAACAAAACAGAACATCCGGAAGAATCGCGAGCCTGAGCTCGGTCCCATGCTCCCCCACACCTCAACAACACTCATGTACCTCTATAGGAACCCTTTCCCTTATCCATACCTACAGAAATATAGTCTTTTTGGGTCGAACACTTGACCCAAACAGGGTCTGAGAAATGAATCCTAGTAGGCACCCACCAAATGTCTGTGCCCAACTGTCAGTGTAAAAGTGCAACAAAGTGTGCAGTAGTAAATGCAATAAACCAAGCAGTACTCAAAGTAAGTAACTGTACTAGTTATATTGAAAATTTTAATATTAATTTAACAATGTAAAGCCTGTTCTCTAACTTAACAGGTATAAAAGATAAAAATCACCATAGTGAACATGTATTGATAACACTGTCCTCAGACATACAAACCTTACCCTTAGGTAACCAGAGTCACAACTCATAGGTAGTTTCCAACAGGAATAATAGATATTGCCCTTAGGCGTATGAAGTGTCTCCCTCAGGCACAGAATCTACTGCCCTCAGGCATAAACAGAATTTCCCTCAGGCTAAACAGAACACTGCCCTCTGGCTAAATAGAACACTTACCTCAGGAGCAAGTAACCAGGCCGAGTCCAATAGATAAGTAGGAAATTATATAAAAGTCCCCTCAAGGAAATTTTAATCATGCTACATTTTATAGTAAACCCTCAGGTAACCTGGCCAAATGGATAAATAGAGGAACACATCCCCGTGGTGGTCCTGGATCCAAGAAGTGATCCCAAAAAGTAGTTTTAAAATTTCATTAAATTACCTATGCAATTATCGGTATATAAAACAGCCAAGGCCTCAGCCACACGACATCCCAATATGGGTTCATTCCACATTGGTACAAAAAACACACAGTAGTTGTAATTTAAACACTAGACCACCTACCCCGATCGCCCCTGAACGGTATACGTGAGCGACGCTCCTCGAATCATCTAAGAACGACATAGATCTGAGGTAAAAGAAAACTCATTCAAACGTAAATAACATCCCCTCGGGAAATAATTGGTATGAATGTTTCAAGGAGAGGATAGGGCTTAACCATACGTTTCCAATGAGATCGACGGAGGCGGAATCGGATTCCCGGTGCTCGATCGGGTGATCTCAAAAGATCCGGCTATCCTCCCGAGCTCTCCTCCAGTTATAAGCCTTCCCTATGAATAGGGGAGGATACTTCCCATTTTAAGCTAAAAAAATGACTACACAACATGTTCTATTGAGCACACGGTGCGTACTTTTCATTTGTTTTAACTGCTCCATCGGCATCTTCTTTACACCACGGAAAAGTTCATCTGTCAACATGTGTACACAGCCTGTATTCATGATTACACGGTGTGTACTATCGCTCATCTCCCACTGCCTTACTGTTTTCCTGCTGACTGACTACACAGAGCATAAATACCCACTACACAGCGTGTAGTTAGTTTTTTCACCCATCATCATCGACCAGCCTACACGCCATGTGTACTCCTTCAACACGACCAAGTGTGGGCGTGTAGTCACAAAATTTAGGATTTCCCCCATTTTCCTTATTCTCTCAAAAACACTTAAGGAAAATAAAAAATAAGAAACCCATACCTCAAGAATAAGAACCGGGTTCTTACAATTTGACTAATCCATTATTTTGTATTCATATTTTTTAGATGTGACCTAACAAGAGGAGAAGATCCATTTTCTCTTTTATGCATTCCAGGGTATATATTGTTACAGACATGTGAAGGCATGTGAAATATCCATAGAATTTATTTATCTATTAATACTATATGTTTAAAACTATTATTATTAGAAATAAATTAATAGTTTTTTTGGTTTTAAGTTTATTATGTAGTTCACTTTAATTGTTATACCTTATATGGTTCTAGGATGTACTTTAATGAGTTTATGATACTATTATATACCTTTCAAGAATATATAAATACTTTTTTACATTATACAAGGGTTATACTAACATTAAATTGGGAGTTATAATATAGTTTTCTTGTATATATTTCTGGGTACCACATTCCCATGATAATGGTGACTACAATAATATACTGGTATTCCTATTGATCATAGATATACCAATTTTCTATAAGTTATTTCATTATTATAGGAGTGTATAAAGGGCCCATATATTTATGTAAATATTTCCACTTTTTTTTAGAAAAAAACGAATTAAATAAATAGGTCATAGATTTCTAGGTCTTGATGAACAGGTCATTGAAGATGGTTTAAATGGTGAAAGATTAGATGGGTACTATGGTAGTTTAAATCATAATGGGTTTTAAACTATCGTTCTCTAACTATTTTTCATCTTTACCTTTCTTGTGAAAAAATTACTTCTTAGGGTTTGTTTTATTCCCCTTTTTGTAGATATTGGAATTTTCCCTCTCTGTTTTACCATTGAGGATATATCTACTATTATTGAAATTTTTATTATGGATTTAAGTATGTACAATTTGTTTCCTTGTTTTATTGGTTAGCCCATAAAAGAAAACCACAAAAGGTATATATTTCATTTGTTTTGGTTGTTACACAATAAAATGGTGTTTGGTTTCTTTTTTATTAGTAGAATATAAATAAATAATTATTTTTCCCTAATTTTTACCTATTTAGTATAATTAAATAATAATGTATCATGCATTAACTTATATACAAAATGTATTGTGTTAGGGATATCATCTAAGGTTTCCTTATAAGTTATTTCTCCACACCCAACACACACACTTCGATGGGATTACAGTCTCTACAAATCACATGTGGGTTGGGAATGGGTATTATTATATTTAGAGAATCTACATTGAATCTTATAGAATTTAGAGAATTTACCAAGGTGATCACTCTTATTATGGATGATTGACTAAAATTTTACATTCACAGTTATTAGATGGAAATTATTTTGGAATCATAGTAATCCTGCCATTATAATTATTTATTTAACTCCAAATAACCCATCGAATAGTTTGAGAAGGGTTTTATTTTTTGTCCACTATGAGTGACGATAATTGTAAGTTATTATAATTTTTTGTGATTTTGAACATATCATTGAAGTTATTTGAGATAAATTTGATTTGATGATGATATTTTATGTAGAGTTTAAATACCTATATATGAATTCAAGAATTTCATATTTTGAAGATTTTAACTAACTAATAGACATATACCATTATCAATATGTGTGTATGTTTTATCTAATGATACATAATATCGTCCATAGAATACATAAGATATTTTATAAGATACATCAAATGAGATAAGGATTTTTATATTAAATTTATCATCTTAGAGTCGATACATAATATTTCGTAGATATTATGTAAGATGTCGTAAAGTGAATTTTGGAAAACAATTGGAGGAATTGTGATATATAAGATTTTATGGATGGTATCAATGATTTTATTAGAGTATGTATTTTCATCTTATAAAAATAAATAATGATTTATAAATAAAAAATAATATTATTTCAAGTGATTTGTGAGTTTCTTCTTCTTGAGAAAATTGTAATAAATTTCATAGTTTCATAGATATGATTTTCAGGGATATTGTAAATTGAAAATATAATGGTTAAATAAATAAGTGATTATTCAATTAATTAAAAATGACTATAATTTTGATATCCTTGATTAAAATATAATTTTTAGGATAATTAAATTTGAATCAATTAAGAACATTAGAAGCAAATTATTCAATATTTTCAAATATGATGATTCTAAAATCATTAATGAATAAAAAATATAGATAAATCACTAGATGGTTTATATTAGTAGTTTAAATGATAAAATTATAGTATTTAAGTAATTTTATTTAATTATTATGTTTTGGAAATCCATGTTATTCATTTATAATTAAAGTATATTGATTGTCATGGAAACTAAAACACATGATGTGATTGAGGGAGAAGATCATGGATGAAAAACATGATAAAATTAGTTAAAGAATATGTTTTGGATTTATTTGAGATCATAGTGCTTCAAAAATTTCCATATTATAGAATTGTATAATAATTATAGAGATTGGATAAAGGGTAAATAGTGAAATGTTCAATCAATTATTCTATATGTGAGAGAGAAGAAGAAAATGTGGAGAAATATTTTTATTGATAATAATCTAATAAAGAAGATATTGAGACTATGTTCAAGGTTAGATATCCACTGTAGACTAAAATATATTCTTGGAATCATTATCTAGAATAGTAGGACGTTTTAATGCCACTAAATATTTTACAGGAGGTTATCCACTATAAATGTTGAATAATCCTAAATAATTATTGTGATATTCTTATTTATGGTTTTTATTTATGTTATAAACTAGGGAGATATAAAATAAATAATAGTTCTAATACTTTGATATCAATCGATTTCTATTTATTTTATTTTTATATTAGTGATATAGTCAATGTCTTATAATTAAATTTAATATAATAAGTATTTAGTAACCCTCCATGGAGGATAACCTTGATAAAATCCGATGTACTCTATTTTTTTTACATTCTATATACTATTTAGTGATTGTTTTTTAGTGGATCCTAATATTAATTGACCATTGATATTGATTTCAAACTATAGATGAACATCAAAAAAATAAATTATCATAGATTTAACAACCTTCTTAGTACTACACAACTTATATCCAATGGAATTTCAAGTTGTATCAAATAAAATACAAGATCCCACTCATTGATCTTTTCTTGAATTTAATGATTAAGAATCAAAATTCTCTTATAAACATTGGAATAACTTTAATTTATGACAAGTATTACCATGGATAAAAGAATAAAAATATTCATTCTCTTCATTCTCTTTGACTAAAATTTATTTATAATGTTGTAATGGGTTTTAACGTAGAATATGGGTATTGTCCAATGAAATTTGTTGGTAAATGAAATTTATAAGATGATGGGAAAATATAGAATACAATTTTGATGTCATTATATAAAAAACATATACAATGATGATGCGACTCAAAATGTAACAACATAAACTTTTATTAATTAAAATATTTCTTGATCTAATTAAATGTGTTATTATTTAAAATGGTTATATAAAATACACATTTCCTTGGTTTTATGGATTTTAAAATACCATTAATAATTGTTGTCATTGAAAATACAACCATTGAACAGAGATTAATTGATTAGTATAATTATAGGGCTTTAACAAATACAATTTACTCAAAAAAAGTAAGTGTTGGCCTCATACAGTAGAATTTCTCCATACGAATCCCATTTGTCAGAGCTTGGAAAGGAGGTGGCATCACTGGGATTTTCTCTTTACCAAGACCAAGCCAAGCTTCAATATGTTAAGCTCGAACGGAACTACCTATGGAAGAAGTTGATGTTGATAGGTATTACCACCTGAGCGATGTTATCCGAGCCACCCCAAGAGTCTGCCACCATCTCACTCCTTAACCTTAGGTCCTATGTGGGCATTTAAAGGGGTTATGTAACAAAACCCTAGAACAATGATTATGTGAATTATTTTTGTACAGGGAATATACATTCATTTTATTATTATAATATTGTAACTTGTTTT
This sequence comes from Viscum album, assembly GCA_963277665.1. Taxonomy (NCBI): domain Eukaryota; kingdom Viridiplantae; phylum Streptophyta; class Magnoliopsida; order Santalales; family Viscaceae; genus Viscum; species Viscum album. The sequence goes on along the minus strand of OY728143.1, from coordinate 1,660,638,709 downwards.
AAAAGCACAAACAATATTTTTAGTTAATATTCAATTAAGATATCTATTTTGGTGAATTAATGGATTTTTAAATTAAATATAATTTTAATAAAATATTATTACTACATTACTTTTTATTAAATATAAGTGATCGTATAATTTTTATGAATACAATTGAAATTTTTATTATAGGTTGAAATCCATTTTTGACAAAACCCATGAATTTTCAACAAATGTTGGTTTTTATTTTAAAAGTAAAAATTCACATATTTATGAAATTATTTATATTAAATTAATGTTACTTTTTGAATTATGATGTTGAAATTATCCAATAGTGATTTTTTCATAACTTTATGAGACAATTTATTTTTTTGGGTAAAAATTAAATACCTTTTCAATATATAATGTGTTTTTGGACATCATAATGACCCAATAGTGATGTAATAAAATACTATAAATTTATTGTTAGTCCAAGTTTTGTATTATCATTAAAATAAATTTCTTTTATATTTTTTTTATTAATTTTATGGTCCCTTTGTACACATTCCAAGACGTATAAAACATTTTTACTTTTTAATTTATTTCCTTGAGAGTGTGACTCACCTCCACGTACGAAATCCTAATATTTAAAGAATTTTGATCATGGGACATATAAAATAAATTTTTCCACTCCCCATTGGAAAAATCCATGGGAAAAAAACCAAGGGTTTTTTTTTGGTTTTTATTAGTTTAATGTGTGGTGTCAAAAAGCTAAATTAATAATGAATTCCCTTTATTTTCGTATATAAACCCACCCATGCTCCCACATCAACATCAGTCAAAGCCATTGGAAGTCGACCAACCTTGTACCTCCTCTCTCTGTAATCCTCCCAAGGTACCCCAAGCTCACAAGAGTCCTCTCTGAAGCCTCTCCCCTATCTTTGGGGTAACACTTCCATGTAATGGATTTCTTCCTTCTTCATTTGCTCCAATTTTCATTATGTTTATATAGAGTTTTAATTTAAATTAAAAATTTTGGGGTATTATTTAGCTCCTCCACTAACATTCTTCATTATGTTTGAATGATGACAGACCTCTTTCTCTCTCATTAATTTCTCCCAGGTACACCTGTCACCATGCCGAAATTCCATAATGAATTTATCTCTCCACATTTACATTCAATCAATTATTTTGTGTTATAAATCTAAATTACATTACATATGTTGGAAAATGTATCTATATGAAACCTTACTATCCATTTCATGTACATATGATGAGACACCCCTTTCTATCTCATCAACCATTTTCTATGAATTCTTATGTTACACTATTACGCTGCCGAAGTTGCAAGAAGATTTTCAAAGCCAAAGTCATTGTGTAGTGAATACCGATCCCATTTCTCTATCAAGAGTATTCACAATTTTTTACATTTACTTATTTATTATTGAGTTTCATGTATGAATTCTACTATCCTTTATCATGGAATAAATTATTATGTTTAATGAATCCATGTTATATGATCCATGTGGCACACTTATGTATGAAATGAACTGATTATGAAGTGTACACCATGGTAGCACTCTAATGCATTGGGTAAATATTAGTATCATGATAGATCATGTGAAATGATTATTTACTCATTCTAATTCATGATCAATGAGGTTTTACTCATGCTCCATGTGAAATGATCCTTGTCTCATGCTAATATCCTGTTAAATGTTGATATAACATTTCCATGTTATAATAATCATGCAATATCATGAATTTATGTTCATGTATCTCTTACACTCCATTGATATTCCTATTGCATAAAATGTAAAACATTATTAATTTTATGCCTTGTTTACCCCGTTACTCAGCTTTATAGATCACCCTTTTCTTATGCATGTCCTCAGGTTATCCCATTCAATGCTAAGTATGAAGTAATGTTGTGGTCATGTAATAGAATTTTTCCATAAATTTGTTGTGTTCTAAATTGTTGTGTAGTGTTCCGAATTTCCCAAGACACTAGACCTATCGATCCTCATAGTTGTATTAACTATAATATTATGTAATAAATCTTGTTTTTATATGTAATAAAGAAAAGTTTTGTTATAGTAGGTATCAAAGGATAGTTTCAGTTTTTTTGGATTAGTATTACAAAACCCAAGTGAGTGCCATAGGGATAAGACTAAGTATAATAAAAACATCCCTAAAGTTTGGTGAGTATTAGTAAGTGGTTTATCAAAAAAAATACATCCCTTTCTAGATACGAGTAGGTAGAGGCTGCTCTGGCCCAAATGTATCTAGGATTAAAACTCAAAAACAATGCTTTCAGCTAGACTCGAATAGGAACTGGTGCAAAACAATGGGTCTTACTTCACTCTTGGTAATGACACTCCTGAGGGATATGCTTTGGTAAATTCACAAGAATAGTATGAACTATTGTCAAGGGAGTTAAAAAATTCCCCAAATAATATATATTAGGAAGTATATCATGGATAACATAGATTGATGCCTATAAATTCATAATTTAAGAAAATAAATGTTATTTATAAGATATATGTACTTGTATTTAGATTCCCCTTTATGTGTTACCCATTGATTTTCTTTTATTCTATCTAATGGTCTGTAATAGGAGTACTCGTGCTAATAACTAATGTGAAGATCTATGTCATGATTATTTAAATGAGATGCCCAATCTGATGGGAGCGAGAATCACGAACTTTACTACGATACCCTCTCAGTTAATACATGTTTTGAATAGAAACATCGGTCAAGAGGAACGCTCAACACCCCCTAAGAAATAACAAGTCACAATATAGAGCTTCATGAGATAAATGTAATCCAGTTTTAATGGATCGTCTTATCCCTCAATTTTTGAACAATGGATCAAAAATATTAAAATGCTATTCTCCATCCTTCAATGTTCTGAACAAGATATGGTTCTTCCTTATTGTATGGAGGGTGAAGCTGATCAATGGTGTAAATTAATCAAATATACAAATCCCAAGGAAGTGGTTGAGGCATTGGAATTAAAGTACTTCTAGAAATTTTTTTCGATAATTATTTTCTACACGCCCTTTAATATAAAATGTAAAGGTAGTTCCTTGCTCTCCCGAAAAAAGATGACATATCCATCAGATCGTATGGGGAAAACTTCACCAGTCTTGTATGATAGGCCTCTAGCATTGTTGTTACCCCTAAATGATAGGTTGAACGCTTCTTTGGTGGGATAAAACCTAGCCTACCGAAAGCCCTAGAGATCTGTGAATTCAAGAGTTGTGAGGAAATTGTTCGATGTGCCCTCAATATCGAAATAGTGATCGCTTAATATCAATGGTATCATGGGGATAAGAAGTGTAAGATGGAATTAAATTATTTTTTCCCAATGTATAAATCCAATGGTGATAATAAAATAAAGAACCCCACTTTCCAATGGTGTGGAAAGAAGCACCCCAAAAATTTCCTCATTTGGACGAGGAAATGCTTTACGTGTGGTAGAGAAGGGAACCTAGCCTAAGTACCAACAAGAAGAACACAAGGATACAATAAAGGAGAGGAATGATCTGTTTAATCCCCAATGCATTTTTCAATGCTTCAACTGAAAAGAAACAGGCCACCTTACAAACCAGTTCTCTAAGCCAAGAGTTTCAGGAGTCAACCAACAACCTCCAAGGCTACAAGGGAAAACTTTTTTCATCACTACTGCCGAAGTCAACTCTGACAATGAAGTGGTGACTTGTACATTAGTTATTCTTTCATTAATAGAGAACATAGTTTTTTATTCTGGTTCTACACATTCTTTTAAATCTCAAAAGGTTAGTAGAACAATCCAAACACTACCAAAAATATAGAAGTAAATATGTCAGTGAGAACGATAGAAGGGGAAATCATTGCAACCCACAAATATAAATCTTACCCTATCCAAATATGTGTTCTGAACTTCCCAGAGAATTTCATCATAATCCCTTTTCTAGAATTTGACGCAATTCTTGGCATGTATTGGATTTCCTTATATTTAACTAACATAAGTTTCCATGAGAGGTAAATCACCCTCTATGTGGTGAATCGACCCCCGATTATGTAAAAGTGAAAAAAGGATGATGATTCCTTTTTAGAACCATCATCTCATGTGTGGATATTATTTCCCAATGAGAAATCATATCTGGATCAGGTGATTGAGTATATGGAAGAAACCATCCTTGAAGACATCCCTATTATGAGGGAATTCACTGAAGTGTTTCTTGAGGAATTACCCTATCCTCCTCCTATAATAGATGTTGAATTATCAATTGATATTATACCTGGGGTGTTTCTAATATCCAAGAATCTATATAGAACGGATATTATGGAGATTTAGGATCTAAAGAAACAACTACAGGAGAACCTGGATGAAGGGTTCATACACCTATGTGCATCACCATGGGGTGCAGCAGTCCACTTCGTCATGAAGTTAGATGGGTCAATGCACATTTTCATAGATTATCATGATCTTAAAAAAATAACAATAAATAACAAGTATCCTCTTCCATGAATTGATGACTTGTTTGATCAATAAATTTGAGAAAAATACTTCTCCAAGATGGATATGTAGTAAAGATACTACCATGTAAGGGTGAAGAAGGAGGATATCCCCATGAAAACATTTTGTACAAGATATGTGAACTATGAATTCATAGTATAGCCTTTCATAATCACTAATTCTCTATCAATCATCATGGTCTTGATGAATATAGTCTTTAGAGATTACCTCACCAAATATGTTGTATTCATTATAGAGGATATTATAATATAATCTAAAACCAAAGAGGGGAATGAGTGGAATCTAATAACTATACTAGAGACCTTGATAAATGGTAAGCATTATGAAAAGTACTGAAAGTGTGATTTCTGGTCGAAGGAGGTCTCATTCATAGGTCATATCATCTCAAGCAATGGGATAACTGTGGATCTCTACAAGATAGCTACAATTTAGGTATAGTTGAGGCTAACATCAGTAATATATATCCACATCATTCTGGGTTTAGATGTATATTATTGCCGATTTGTGAGACATTTATCATGATTTCCAACCCTATTACCATGATAACTCAGAAGGGAGTAATTTTTTCTTGGAGTGACGAATGTGAAGAGAGATTAAAGGAGTTGAAAAATAGTCTTATCTCTCCGCACGTGCTCACATTACCCACAAGTGGAGAACATTTTGTGGTATTTAGTGATGCTTCAATGAAGGTCCTAGGATATGTGTTGATGCAAAATGAGAAATTCATTTCATTTTATTCATGTAAGTTGAATTTTCATCAGAAAAACTATCCAAAACATTATTTGGAGTTTGCTACAATAATCTTCTCTTTAACAATTTAGTAAAATTACCTCTTTGGGGAGAAGTTTGAAATATACATGGACCAAAAATGCCTTCAATATATATCCACACATAAATAGTTGAAAATGCACCAACGAAGATGAATTAAGCTAATCAAAGACTACAGATTCTAAATCAATTACCACCCTGGGAATGAGAACAAGGTGGAGGATGATCTATGTTTAAAGGACCAAAAAATTATGTCACTGATTAGAATTGAAAAAGAACCAGTCTTCTTAGACTTAATGAATGTGGACATGGGAATCATAATTAAGGTAACATCATAAATCCTTCCACAAATTATTTCCCAGCCATATCTTGTGGAAAATGATAATGGATGCTTAAAAGGAGTATGTGGGAATTCAGAAGAAAGTTGAAACTATCAGAAAAGAGAAAACATTGGAGTTCAATGTTAATGAAGAATAAATTTTGACATTTGGGCCAAGACTATGTGTTCCATCAAGACTGGAGTTCATGAAAAAACTTTTGGATTGTGAAAATAGTTCAAAATTCTCCATCCACTCACGAAACACAAATATGTATTGAGATCTCTAAGAGCATTATTGGTGGGATAACATGAAGAAGGAGATCCTTGAGTCTACATCAAAGTGCCTGGTATGTCAGCAATTGAAGGCAGAGAGATAGAATTATTAGGGATGATGAAATCATTACCCATACCAGTATGAAAATGGAGGAACATCACTATAAAATTCATCACCGGACATCCAAAATCATCCAAAAATACAATTCTATTTGGGTTGTTGTGGATATTCTTACAAAGACTGCACACAACATTGCAACTTTGGAGGATTTATCATTGGATCAAATGGCACGTAAATATACCAGAGAAGTGGTAAGGTTGCATGGAGTGCCACAATCAATTGTATTTGATCGAGATACAAGATTAACATCTAAATTATAGAAGAGTATTCAACTTTCTCTGAATATTGAGCTGAACTTTAGTACAACTAATCATCCAAAAACTGATGTCCAATCTGAGCAGACTATTAATGAACTTGAGTACATGTTGATAGCATGCTCAATGGACATCAAAGGAGGATGGGATCAAGATCATCATATATTTGTGATCTCTTACAAAAACAGTTTCCACTCAAGAATAAAAATTTATTCTAATGAATCCCCTAATGGGAAGAGGTGTATAACACCTGCATGATGGGATTTATTTGGGGAGCGGAAACTCTTAGGTCCAGAAAGGGTTGAGGAAATGGTGGAGAAGGTTAAGACCATTCCACAACACATTAATGATCCTTGGAGTCAAAAAAATAGCTATGCTCATAATCATTGATGAGACATAGATTTTGATGTTAGATACATGTTATTTTTCCACATATCACAATAGAAGAGAGTTATGAGACTTGGGAAGAAGGGGAAGCTTATTCCAAGGTATATTGGCCCTTTTGAGATCTTTGATTGCATTGGAGTAGTGTCCTATCGACTAGCACTCCCACAAAACCTATCTCAAGTACAATATATATTCCATATATCACTCTTGAGAAAGTACATACATGACCACTCACATGCACTCAATCAATAGGTGATACCATTAAATAATGATGTCTTTTATAAAGAGAAGCCGACAAAGATCACAGATCATTAAAAACAAGTTCTACAAAATAAGACAATTCCCCTCATCGGGGTGTTGTGATGAAACCATATGTTTGAAGAGACTATGTTGGAATAAGATGAAGTGATGAAGAAGAGAAACCCAAATATTTTTTATTATGGGAAAATGAAATTTCAAGGGTGAAATTTCTTAAGATAGTAAGTTTGTAATGTCCCAAAATTCTATTAATGAAACTTTATCTTGATATAATTATATGTCTTATTATGTAAAATGGTTATATAAAATATGCAATTCTTTGGTTTTATGGATTTCAAAATACCATTATGAATTTTAACCGTCACTAATATAGCCATTCAATAATGAGAAATTGATTAGTATAAATATAGGTATTTACCAAATGCAATTTACTCCGACAAAGGAAGTGATTGCCTCATCCCATAGAATTGCTCCGTATGAAGCCCATTTGTTAGATATAAAGAAAGAGGTGGTGTCACTAGGCTTCACTCTTAACCAATCCCATGAAAATATTCAACACGTTATGATTGAATGGAACCACCTACAAGAGAAGTTGATGTTGATAGATATTACCACCCGAGCGATGTTAACTAATCCACCCCATGAGTCTTTCACCATCGCACACCTTACCCTTAGGTCTTATGCGGGTATTGTAAGGGGATATGTAACAATAACCTAGAACTATGATTATGTGCATTATTTATGTATTGGGAATATACATTCATTTTATTATTATTACTTTAAAATAGTTTTTAAAGAACAAAAAGTATTTTTAGATAATATTAAATTAAGAAATCAATTTTGATGAATTAATGGATTCTGGAATTATATAATATTTTAATAAAATATTATTACAAATTTATTTTTATTAAATATATGTGATAATATAATTTTTATGAATAAAATTGTAATTTTTATTATGATTTGAATACTGTTTTTGTCAAAAAAACATGAATTTTAGGCAAATGTAAATATTTATTTTAAAAGTGAAAATTCACATCAATGAAAAATATTTTGAATAAATTTATATAAATTTTTTAATCTGGGCATAAAAATTATCACATTCTAAATTTTTCATAATTTTCGGAGATAGTAAATGTTTTGGGTAAAAATTAAGTACCTTTTAAATATATAATGCATTTTATAACATCATAATGACACAATAGTGAGGTAATAAAATACTATAAATGATATTTTTGTCCAATATAAGTTTTATCTTTAAAATTATGTGATTTTAGATTTCTTTGATTAATTTTATTGTGCCTTAGTGAACCCTTCATGACTTATAAAATATTTTAGCTTTTTAATTGAATTTCATTGAGAGTGTGAATCACCTCTATATAAAAAAAATATAATATTTTAACAAGTCAGAAAATTGGAAATATAAAAGAGCTTTTTACAATCCCCTTTTAAAAAAACCATGGGAAAAAACCCTGGGTGTGTTTGGGGTTTTTATTAGTTTATTGTGTGGTGTCCAAAACCTAAAATAATAAAAACAATTCCCTCTATTTTCCTTTAAAACCCACACAAGATCCCACTTCCTCTACACTAAAATCCTTTTCATATCAAACAACCTCTTCCCTCCTCTCTCTAAAATACTCCCACGGCGCCCCAATATCTCTAGAGTCCACTCTCAATCTTATCCCATGCCTTTAGGATCACACTTCGAAGTAATGGATTTCTTCCTTTCTCATTTTTGTTCAAATTTAATTATGTTGTTATACCCTATTAATATTAACTATGAATGTTGGAATATGATTTATCACCTCCCATATACTTCCATCCTTATGTTTTATTTATGAGATAACTAATTATCTTTCATTAATGCCTCCTATGTACATTTTTTACCATGCTGAAATTCCATAAGGAATTTCCCTCTCCTAATTTACATTCAAGAAATTATCTTGTTTTATGAATCTAAATTCCATTAGATATTTTGGGAAATGTAAAAATATGACCTCCCTTAATGTATATTCTATGTACATATGTTGAGACACCCCTTTTTCTATCATCAATAATTTTTATGAGTTCTTATGTCACAATGTTATATTGCAGAAATTGAACTACGATTTTCCAAGCCAATGTCATTGTGCAGTGAATATTATTATCATTTATCTATCAAGGGTGTTCAACTTTATTCACATTTAGTTAATGATTATACAGTTTAATTTATGAATTAATATTCTTTTATCATGGAATAAATTATGATTTTTACTAAATCCATGTTATATGATCCATGTGGCACAGTTATGCATGAAATGAAATGATTAATAAGGGTTCTCCCGAATAGTGGTCCAAATAATTGGGTAAAGACTACTATCATGATACGTCAATTGAAATGAGGGTTTACTCATGCTAATTCACGTGAAATAAGGGTTTATTCATTCTCCATGTGCAATGATCCTTGGCTCATGCTAATATCATGTTAAATGTTGATGCCACATTTCCATGTTATAATAATCATGATATATCATGCCTTTATGCTCATGTTTCTATTATGATCCACTAAAATGACTATTTCCTAAAATATAATCTATTATTAATATTATGCCTTTTTACCCCCTTACCAGGATTTATATCTCACCCTTTTCTTATGCATGTCCTCGGGTTATACAATGCAATGATAAGTATGAAGGAATGTTGTGTTCATTTAAAAATAAGTTTTCAATAAAGTTGTTGTGTTCTATGTTGATATATAATGTTCCTAATTTCAGAATACACTAGATCTCTTGATCCCCATAGTTTTTTGAAGTTAAATATTATGTAATAAATTAAGTTTATCTAATTAATATAGAGCATGGATTTTATTAAAAACATCCAAATAGATATTTTATAATCATGAAATTAATTTTAATGGTAATGAAATTGTGAAATATTATAAGATGTGGGTTTAAATAGAGAAATAAAAAGATCTTAGAAAGTATTATGATGAGACTATTGATTAATATTTTAAAATTTTTTGTAAAATTTTTAGAAACCTTGGCGTTTTTATAGACTCTTTTTAAGATTCAACTATTTCTAAGATGTTGATGAAAAATTTCCCAAAAATATTTTAAACAATGGTTTCTACTATAGTGTATATGGATGATTTATCTCAGTATAAGCTATAAAATATTCTTATTTATTATGAAATTTTAATATATTCTATTTGTAGGTGAATAATAAATATGATAAGAAAATTTATTTTAATTTAATGAATGATATCATGCTCAAACGGAGGAATTATCAGACTCTAAAGGTGATGAGGAATGTGAAGAAGAATATGTGAGAATATCATAACTTATTTTAATGAAGTTCATAAGGGTAATAGGTAAATAAAATGTTATATTTTCTTTAAAATTATTTAATTATGGTGAAATATAGAATTTTATAATTTTTTTTCCAATGTAAATAAATAGTGATACTGAGAATAATAGAATGAATAATTTTTTCTCAAAAATAAATGGGGAAATCCAGGATGGTTGATATTAGAAATAGGAAGTTCCTAAAATAATTGATAAATAATTATATGAGAAAAAATAACATAGAAAAAACTAATCAAAATGAAGTGAAATATAGGACTAAGATAAAACTAAAAATATAATCCTTCATGTATCATGTTAAATAACATGAGATCACTTCAGGAATTATTGAGGAGGATGAATAGTGATACACCTAACATATGTTGAAAGTTGAGATCAATGTTTTACTTAATAAAAACACCAATCCCAGTAAATGTATTAGGCTACATGAGATATATTTTTATAGAGAAAAAGAATCTAGAGATGAATTACTCGAGAGGATGAAAACAACCTTAATGATATAAATAATATCTAGGTGGGAATTATAAATTATGGAAAATATATTGAACTAACTTGATGAAAAATGTGATATAATGGAAGAGCAGTTAATTAATTTACACCCTAGTTATATTAAAGTTGAAAATAAAATTAATAAAAAAAAGATAAGATTATGAAAAATATATGGATTTTCAAGACGAATCATTTCATGCTACTGATAATCATATATAAAAGAAGAAGGTACAAACTAAACCTATTCATCTGATGGTTACTAATTATATTACATCTAATTGTGTAGGTATTATATCCAAAATTGGACTTGTATGTGGAAAGAAAAATTAAGAAAAATATACTCCAATATTAAGGTATTTTTTGGGGAAATTTTATAATATATAATTCCCCAATAAAAAGGAATAATAATGTTTGAAATATAGTTCGATAAAAAATATATTTCAACAAAAACAATTATGACTGTTATGGAAGAAAATTATTTAAACACAAATGGTCTGTGCTATGGAATCATTATGAATACATTTTACATTTCATAGTAAAAAATTCAATTTCCATGGAATTAGAGACAACAATAATTAAGGGGGTCTATCTATTGAAAAAAAGAAATAATTACTTGATGAAGAAATATTTGAACAAACTTTAATCAATTATATATACTCAAAATAGATATGAATTACTATAGGGAATGAGTGGATGATATAACCAACTAGGTAATGGTGTATAAGATTTTATGTAAACACTTCTAAGACAGAAATGCTATCCAAGATAGAATTTTGAGAAAGTAAAAGGGGATAAGAGACCACTTCTTTTTGAAGAAATTCATAATGAAAATAAAAGAATCATGCATGTATTAATGATAGACGCTACTCATCCTACATTATAGGACATAATAAATTTTTTAAATCTTTTAATAAAATTATGGAGGTATAAATTTATTTGGAATAATAGCTCAATGAAAAATTGAGTTGGAAAAATTAATAATGAGACATATAAATTGAAATCCAAGTAATTTATTTTTTTGGATAGGGGAAAAAAATTCAAGTGTTAGAATAAATTCTAATAACAATAATGAAAAAATGTTAAGAATGAATTATTTTATCACCATGTTATTAAAAAATATAATATTTATCACTGAGGGAGAAATAACTAGAGTTAATCAATTATAAATTTTAAATCTATCTAATTTTTGGTAATTTTATATCAATATATTAAAACATTAATTATAATATAATACCATACCATCATGAATAAAGTATTTTGATAAGAATTTTATATATATATAAATTATGATAGTTTCCAAAACTAAAGATATAAAAATAATAGGTTTATAAAACATGTCAAAAATGGATAGTGTTGTAAGCTAGTCACCAAGGAGTGTAAATTTAGTCCTTTTGGATACATGGATAAATTAATTAAATCTTCTCTGGGCCCTAAATCCTTCTGAAAAAGGTTTCATTTTTTTTAGTGGATATTTTGGAAAACCATTTATAATTTGTTGTGGTTAACTAAAAACCATCACTCTTAGTAGTGATTAAAACTATCAAAAATATAAACTTTTATTTTTTATTTTTATTTCATTTTCCAGTGGGTTTTAAAAAATCATATGAAATTATTTATAAAGAATATTGTTTCAAAATTGTCATTTTTTGTAAAAAAATCATTATTAGTTATTAATTATATATATTCATTATTGCAACATGAAGCCTCTAATCATGATGATCAATTTTATATCATTATATAACTATATATAACATGGTTTCCAGGTGAAAAAACTATAAAATATATACAAAGAGTCATTCCCTAATAATTGATATATCAATCACTAAGTTTGGAATCTTAAATAAATAGTTTAACTCACTTTATATAATGGTTCCCCTTAAAACTTTCTCAAATCCATTGTTAAAGATGTAAAAAAAATTATTATCCAATATGTATATCATTAGATGGTGTGAATATGTTTAATGAAGAAAAATTGTGACCCAATGATACTTAATTCAAGAGGAAAAAAACTACTTAATTATTAAGATAAATTAATAATTTTTTATTACATGTCATTTTTATCAAATAATTTACATGTTTATCCCTTGCTCTACCACTTTCCACTGCAATAAAAACAATAAGATAGTATGACAGAATTTGACGAGATATCCCAATATAGAATACATATAAAAAATGTACTAATCCCAATAAATAAATATATTCCACCAAATATTTTTTGAGGAAACCTAGTTTCAATAAAAATTATAATTTCTTCCACCAGTTTAATCAAACAATATAAATTTGATATGTTTTGAATAATCCTAACCTCAATATTATCAATTATAACATCTAACTACAATCATAATGAATAATGATCAATGAGAAAATATTATATTTGAAACATATAAGAATATTAGTTTGATAAAATCGATGAAGTTCTTTAAAAGTTGTTCAAAAATTAAAGAGAATACATTCCCAATCATATCATTGATAAAAACAAACTCCCACATACAATTATTGGAAAATCCAGTTGATGAATTGGGATTATATTTTAGGATATTAAAGTGGAACCAATGGAGATATCTTATGAAGATATATAATTAAATATAAGTATATAATTCCTACTTAGTATTTTAAAGGCCATATTTTTTAATTAAAAAAATAAAATATTACCCTTAGTTAAAAAACTCATTATGTTTTCACCAAAAATATGATGGGCTACCACTGGATTCCAAGTGGAAGAAAAATATCCATGGTATTTCCAGTGGTGATTCACCAAAACTCTAGTTCCTCTATTTTACCTTGGCTCATCTCCCTTAAATTAACCAACTTCCACTAATTCCCACTCACGTCAGCATTAAATCCCATGAAATGTCTAAACACGACATTTAAATATTCAAATTATTAAATTAAAAAAAATTAAATCACCCAAATTATGATAGTCATCGAAAACTCACTACTATCAGGATTTTCATCCCAAAGAAGAATTGATTTTATTCTAAAGGAAAAAAGTCTATCTATTTTTATTGATCATAAGAGTCAAATTTTCATACCTTGTGTAAATTCCCACCTTCCTCAATATAGATCCATACTAAAGGAATGATCCTTCCTAATAATATTTTATCACTTAATATAATAATAATCATGGTTTAACCTATAAGGGAACAATATAATATCATTCATATATTATCAAATCTAATAATGTGTTTTAGATTTGGTATGTACTTACTTGACCATGATAAATTGAAAATATTATTGATTCCGTTGATCCAAGATGGTACGTCCAACTTACAATCCATATCACTAATACTATACAATATATAAAAGGGTCTAATGATTATATGAACTCTACTTCCCTAATATACAATTCATCAGTTACTTAATCAAGGATAGAATTTATAAATACCTGATCACCAACCAAATATTCCAAGGGTAATCGCGAATGAAAATAATAATATTTTTGGAGACTTTACCATGTCATCATCTACATCGATATTTGTTTTCCTTATTATGTATAATCCTTGAAATTTATAAGACCAAGAAATGGGGATTCATCAATCCTCATCTACCATAATGGATAATTATGTGGTCTAACATAGAGTACCATAAATAGTATAATTTCCCCAAACACTCACTCTCATCTCTGGTAATAAATACGTGATCTTTATATTTATATATTTGATTATAATATTTGTAACCAATTTTTCTCCATAGAAAACTTATTGAATTAAAAGTGAATATTGAATCAATTAAATTAATATAGTCTTTTTAGGTTTATAGTTTTGTATGATTAGGACATACACTTGCACAAACAATACCCAAAAAATTTAATGGATTATGTTTTCTACTATACCCACCTTTTCATATTCCATATTTTGTTATGAACATCTCCCAAAAAATAAGTCACATTATAAACATTTCTAGACATAAATAATTTAACATCATTCTTGATAACATGGAAAAAATGAAACCTAATAAGTTTGAGTTCAAATTCTCTATAAGGGTAAACATTAACATTTACAATTGAATATAATTAGTGAGCATGATAAGAGAATAATGATATAGTGGCACAAAATTATTCCATGACCATAATATAAGAATATGCATACCCATAAGTACCTTTTTCAATAATAATGAAACATAGATAATATTTTTAACAATGTAAAGAGCCCTAAGAATCAATAATCATTAGCCATATTCATCAAAGAAATCAATAAAACCCAAATCAAGCATAAATAAAATGTTTTGGTATCATAGGACATAATCTTCATAGAAAATATATAAAACCCTTACAAATGGAATAACCATATATTCTACTTATATACCCAATGCATTGTAGCACTATCAAGGCACACCTATTATATAATATATAGTTGGATCACTTGTAACTATCAGGGATAACCCATTATATAAGATTTATTGGGCTCATCTAACATTATATAGGCACACCCATGAAATAAAAATGTAAACAAACATAAATAAAGAACATATAACTTTAATTTCACCAGAAATCTCATAAAAATAATTACAAAATTCATAACATTTTTTACCTACTAAAAATAAATGGATTCCTTGATAATCTATTTGAGGCATGATTAACATATGGAAAACAAATTGGTTCGATAACTATCAAATTGAAAAATGAATAACCAGTGAAAAATAAATGTTTTCCAAAAAAATTACGTTGATTCAATCATAATACATCTTTATATAGGATGATGATGGTATCATTAAAAAAATACACCAATTATATCATAAATAACATCAATGGTTTATAATTTTGATTAATAGAAAAACAACTAAATTAAAATTAAAAAAATCTTGTGGGAAATAATTGATTCACTTTGAAAGTCACTTTTGAAAATTATAGAATCACTAATATTAAAGAAAAAAATTTCATTGAAAATAACCACATAAAATATTAAATTAAGAATCATAAAATTGATTCATAATAATCATTGTAAAATATTCTCATGTCTTAGATGTTAAAAATATTTTTTATTTTTAGGCAATTATTAAAAATGGGGTAAAAATGACCCATTTGGAAAAAGTTCAAATTAAATTATAATTTCTTAAAGGAATGATGGAGATATTGTCAAATATATTCAGGAAATAATTTATTTTTATAAAGTAAATTTGATAAGGCAATTTTTGAAAATAATGTTTTGGAAGGAAAAGATCACCAATCTAAAAGGAAATACAATATCGGTTTCACTCACAAACAACCTTCATGATGTTAATTTTCTAAATAATAGATTAAATTCAAAAAAACATGTTAGAGACATTCATAATCAGTTTATAACAAATATATACAGTTCTAGAAAATAATATCATATCATTTAATCCAAAGTAACCTTTAATATAAACAATCCCAAAAAGAAAAAAGATTGTAACATAAAGATTTTCAACATTGAATAATTTTCCTTTGTAAGAACTATTAAAGAATAATGCCCAATGATTATTTAAATATCATGAACATAAATATATTAATTATGTTAAATTTAGAAGGGTAATAATTTACACCACCTAATAGGATTTATGTACATGACATCAACATTTGTCCTAAAGAAAGATACTTTGAGATGAATAACACATATATATATCATACCATTGAATATTTAATTAATCAATGGATTTATTATTTTCATTAAGTTTAAATCAATAAAAAATTATAAATATATATAATAATATAATTTATAGATAAATTCACACCATATCATAAAATAAAAAATCTATTGTAATGTTATAACTCATCTAAAGAAAATTGATTTAAGATGCCTTTTATCGCTTGGTAACATTGAAGTCAAATCCCCTAAGATGAAATAATTAAAAATTAAGAATTATAATACCATTAATTATAATTTTTTCATGATATAACATTTAATATTGGATTTTTAAACACTATATAAATTAAATTTTGTTCATAACCTTACAATATGCATCAATAAAAGGAAATTTAGACATAATCCTTACATTGAGTCCAAACATTCAATGTATTTCATTTAAATTATGTATAATAATATTATATTTTTTATTTTATATATTAATACCTTTTAAATTTTTAATTACTTATGTTTAATATATTTATTTTAATTATTTTTAATGCAATAATTTAATATATAATCAGATATATCCACAGTTGTTGTTTTGAGGTTATTCTGTTCATTGTTTCAAAATAGCTTCGATGTGTTGACTGGGAAAAAGTAGTCATTATTTACATATATCCACAATTATGAACATGAAATAATTATAATTTTTATAAATAAATTATACTTGTAAAATCATTCATGAATAATTTTTATGAAAAATGATCTATGCTACAATCATAATGATTATAGGTCTTACATGCGTAGGAGTAACATTTCCATTTTTTAAGGATCATTATGGAAAGAAGGTAAGAAATATATTATATATAATTAATTATATTTATATAATATATATAATATATATAATATTATTCCATTAAATAAACTTACATATATCATCCAACTATTTTGGTGATTAAAAGGAGGCACATCGCTTCATAGAGGTGGTAGTCCACATGTACGCACGAAAGACATTATCATTTTCCAGGGACTACAAAATGAAGAAAATAAATGTTATATTATAAATTAATGATTTTAAATATTTCATGAATATAATAATTAGTTATTTTATATTCAATATAATAATTGAAAATATCATTATTAAATTCCATGTAAAGAGTTAGTAAAAAACAAACCAAATAGATTCGTGAGGTGGTTGTTTGTCGTATAAATGAGTGACATTATCATGCCCCTCCCACAAGGAATTGTAAGAAAATATATGTGATATAATAATTGAAATTTTATAATTATTTTAAAAATATCATATATATAACTTAAAAACATCATAATACCAAAACTTTAGAGTTGACGATGAAAAAAGAATGACATCACTTTGCGAGGTGGTAGTCTACCATACATGTGAATGTTGATTTTGTTTCCCATTTCATTGAGGAGGAGATGAATTTTGGATATTAAATTATAAAAATTTAATTTAATTTTATTAGATATAATTATGTTATAATATAATCATAATTTATAAATATTTTATGGAATTTAATGAATAGATAACATAGGATTTCTTGGTTAAGCTTGACACCTCATCATTGAACAAACTACATAAGATAGCACAGAAATCTTTCCTAGGATAAATTTATGATAAAACCAAATATTTTAGGATTTGACTAGTTAATTAAGAATGTAATTTTGGTAGTTATTATCTGATAAAAATGTATTTCATGGTGTGAATATGAGAATAGATTGGGTGTCCATTTATATGTTAGGTGAGTAGTAGACTTATAATTTTTGAATATAAAAAGTCATACCCATGTTTTTGACATTAGAAAAGGATAAAAATGGAAAATTATCAATAATTATACATTATAAGGTAAAAATATTTCTAGATAATATAATTTCAAAATTTTTGTGTTCATTTTAACCCTTATATTTTTTGTTTAACCCCTCATAAGTTTGTTTGTATCATAACCATGTTAAAATATTTCTACTATTTTCAGTTCTGATTTTGACAAAAAATTGAGTTGATCTTATTTCATAATAAAATTATATAGAATAAAAATATGTTATTATTTTTAATAAATTGAATTTATATATGTTTTATAATTTAATTTAAAATAAAAAACACAGATGCTATGAAAAAGTGGGTTTTCCATAAATGCATGTCTCAAGCATAACATGATTTTATATTTACTCCATGAAAATTAAAAATAATTATATTTATATAAAATATTATTGATAATCTATAAATATATTTTAAATCATCCCTGATTTGTGTATATTATAAATAATGAAAACATGGAAACATTAAACATTTTAGAATAGTTTTCAAAAAACATATTTTTAACCCAAAAAATAATGTTATATAAAATCTCAATCAAATATGGTTTAAATGTAATTAATTTGTATAAATATTCAAAATATTTATTTTACATTAAATATAATTAAAATATTATATAAACATTTTAATTACTTATTTTAAGGGAAATAAATTACAATTTTACAAAAATTGGTATTTTTAGCGATTCACTGAAAAATAACTATTTTCTAAAAAATATCAACATTTTAACCTATGTTAATTTTGATATAATGATAAAAGAAATGAAATTTATTTTATCGTTTACATTTTAATATATATATATATATAAAATAATTATAATATTTACCCAAAAAATAATTGAAATCATTTATGAGGAAAAAATATTTTCGAAGAATAAAATGAATTTACTAAATGTTGTTGTTTATTTAATAATAAAGTATTAGTAGATTTATATTCAGTAGGAAACATATAAATTTAATAAAATACTTATTTCTATTCATTCCATCAATTTAATGTCTCTTTTATAAGTGTAATATTTAAAATAATTTTATCTCATGATTCGTTTATGTTTAGTGTTGTGTATCTCACACACTATTGGGAATAGATTTATTTTTTAGTATATCATGATGTTACAACCTCAAACCATTAATAAATTATTTCCTCATAATTTTATCTTTTTTTCAGATATGAAAGGATTGAAATTTTAAAATATCTTTTTTATGTATCACATTATAAAAAGTGTTCATAAAATAATCTCTTGAAAAAAAAGAAAATGATGTTTGAAGTTACTCTAAAAAGAAAAAAACAGTCTTCCAATAAAGTGAAAATTAATGGAATGTGAAATCATAAATCTAGAAATAAGATATATTTTGGAGGTAATGTTATATTTTGTTGAATTAATGTGTGACAATAAATTTAATGGATAATTTTTTTATTTCAAGAACCTTTTTCTAGAGTTGATGCGTTCTATTACTATCTTAAATAAACAAAAGATAATTTACCTATATGGAAAATATAATTTCATACATTTATCAATTTCAATAATAATCTCAGAATATTATGCAAAAAATTAGTATTCAATATGATTTTTTCATGCTTGAATCACTATAGTCCAGTACTAATGGATCAAATAATTCAAAGAACAGATTACAGGCTATTCCTATTATCTTTACACATTAACCAAAAAAAATGGCTAGAATAGGGAAATATAATTTCAAAAATTAATAACCTTTGATATCATTAATTTCCAAAATTCAATGATAATATCTAAATATCAAACTAAATAAGTAAATTAACAATTAATCCTATATCCCAAATATCATTAATAACCGTAAAATTATATATCTTTTTACTCTAAAAGTGTATCAAATAAATTTCAACATATAATCCCAAAAATATATCAATAACATTTTCAAATGAAATTATTCACTTACTCACCAAATAGAAATTCTATATCATGGTTATCTATATGATAAAACTTATGCTAACATTACTACCTCAATTTCCAAAACCATATAAACCCTGAAGGTTATCAATTCCTTAAAAATATTCCACAAAATTTAAAGAAATACCTCATGTTAAACTAGATATTTACATATACATCAACCCGATAAAATGTTTCATAAAAATTTATAAATCACATTATAATATAATTACATAAAAACTAAACAAATGGTGTCTAAAAATATGAACATATGATAAAAATTAATATCATAAAATCATTATTGGATCCATATCTCTTAGTAATAGATATCATTATGACATCATAATTTCAAAACTTTTTCTAAACCTTTCCTTTTATGACAATTATAACAACCCCAAACCAACACCCCAAGTTATGCTTCTAAAACATGACCTTTACATTGAGGTGTTTGATACTGATAAATGTTACATACTTTTTATCATCCAAACCTTACAACATCAAAAGTAAATATTGGATCACATACATATGAAGTTCCCTTCAGGTATATTGTTTTTTATATTTAGGATAAAATATTATATAAAAAATATCCATAAATTCATGGGAGGGTTTTCCCACTATAACCATCATTTCATTTTCAATATTAAGTCTTAAACATCTCCCACAAACTTAATCATGTTTAAAACCATTATAGATACAAATATGATAACATCATTCATTAAAAATTGGAAAAAAATGAAACATAATAAGGTTGAGCTAAAAGACCCATTAAGGTTGTATATATACATTAATAATTGAATATCATCTATGATCATGAGAAGAGAATAAGGGTATGGTGACAGAATCAAATTCCATTAGTATAACATAATAGTATTTATACCAATAAATACCTAGATAATTAGTCTTATAATTTGGAATAATACTTTAATTAAGGAATGAGTAATAATAATCAATAATAATGAGTTATATGATATCAACTTGATCAAATTAATTAATAAAATCCATCTAAAAAAATAAAAATGTGTTTTTATCTTTATGAATCATCTTTATAAAACTCTTAAAGGTCGAATAACCATTCGATCAAATTATATACACATTTAATTAGATAAATATCTGGCTAATCCCATTATATAAGCTATATTGGCCTCCCTTGGTGCCATATAGGTTCACCCATTTTATATTTTTTTATTAGGATCACCAAATGCTAACTGGGCACACACATCATATAAAATTTTCCAGTGACCATAAATAAATTACACAACACCTAATTTTCATCATAATAATCATATAAAGATAATTATTCGATTTATAATGTTATTCAACCAAGTAAAAGTAATAGGTTATATAATAATCTGTTTGAATCGTTATTAACCCATAGAAACGAAAAAGGTTCTATAACAATATCTTTTAAACAAGATTAACCCATGAAAATAAACTATTTCCATTTAAATGTTTTTGAAAAAAAAATCCATCTATATAATAAATGGGGATCCTTTCATTAAAAAATATCCTCATTGAATTATTTATAACATAATGTGTATCTAATTTTGATGAATGTAAATATAATGAAAAGATCAATAAGATCGTTATTGAGGAAAATAACCATTTAACATTGAAAATATATTTTAAAAATAAAAACATCACACATATTAAATATTTCATTTTCCTTGGGAATAACCTTGTAACATGTAATTCGATCTTCATGTTATTGATTCTTCATGTCGATTTCAATATCGACTCATATCATAAATGATTAAAATAATAAATCTTTTCAAACATCTTTTAAAAAGGGTGTCAACAGTTACCCATTTGTAAAATTGCACGATTTACATTTAAAATGTTTTTAAAATAAAGTAAACTATCATGTAAAATATCTATAAGAAATAATTTATATTTATAAAATAAATTCTTTCAATTTTTTTTTGAAAACATCGATTTGGAGGAATAAGATTGTTTATCTATAAGAAAAAACAACATTAGTATCACATACACATGGATTTCATAATTTTTCTTTAATAAATAATGGAGGAAATGGAGATATAAAATTTCAACCAAATAAATAACCATTGTATAAGAAATAAATGTGGTTCATGAAAATAATATCATATCATTTCTTCCAAAGGAACCGTGAACATAATCAATACTAAAATGAATTGAAATTTTAATATAATGCCTCTTCCACTAAGGAACTCAATCAATTGAATGACTGATAAAATAATAACATAAAATTATAATATAAATATAATGAACTGAAAAGATTCATGATATTACATTTAAAAGGGCAGTTATATAGAACAAATAAAATGAATTAGGATCATAAAATCAACATATGATCTATGGAATGAGTATTTGAGATTAATAACCCTTAAAAATATCATATCATTGAATTGAGAATTAATCATTGGATCAGTTATTTTTTAGAAATTTATATAAAAAATGATAAAATACAAAATAAAAAAAATTGGTGATCATTTCACACATAATCATATAATAATGAAGTTACTGAAAATATTTATAATCCAACGAATAGAAATTGAGTTAAGAAACCCTTTACCACTTGGTAACATTGAAGTCAAATCCCTATAGATGGAATAATTAAAATTAAAATATAAAATACAAATAAGTATAAAGAATTCATTACATAACATGTAAAATGGCAAGTTTATAGACCATAAATTGAATTTTTTTCTTGTCATCAAAATATTCTTAAAAGATAGGAAATTGATATGGAATCCCTTACCTCAGGTCTAGAACTTCCATGTTTGTACATAAACTCCTATTTAATAAGATTATATAAATTATTTAATTTCATATGAAATGATTACCATTTTAGTAAATTATACATAGAGATTTTATTTTATTTCTCTTTAATTTTAAAATAAAATAAATGATTAGTTATGTCCACATTGGGTGTTTTGAGTACATTCCGTTCATTGTTTCAAAACACGTTCTGTGTGATGGCTAGGTGAAAGTGGTAATTATTTAAACATAATCATAATATAATATTAACATAATTATATTTTTTATAAATAAATTATATGTTTTAAATCATTCTTGTAAAGTTTTATGAAAAATGAACAACATTAAGATCATGAAGACAACAGGGTATACATTTTCATGATGAAAATTCCCATTTTTAACAAAATTTAAAAGATAAGTTATATTTTATCATTAAAAATGATAATAATATCATAAATAAAATACTATTTCATTAAATATACTTATATATATCATCACTATTTTATGAAGATTAAAAAAATAGTCACATCTCTTTGTGGAGGCGGTAGTCCAAACGTATACATGGACGACGTTTTCATTTTTTAGGGAGTGTAAAGGTAAAAAATAAAATGATTTATTCTATTTTTAAAATGATAAATATGTCTTAAATTTAATAGTTACAACTTTTGTATCACTAAATTAATTAACAATATTCATATTAAATTCTCAGTAATTTTTTTGTGAAAAACAAATAACATGACTTTAAGAGAGAGTAGTCTAATGTACACGTGAGCGACGTTATCATCCCCACCATGGAATGGAAAGTAATATGTAAATAGTGATATCATAATAAAATAAGTACAATTATTTTATAAATATCATTTATATACTTTAAATATATTATTATAACATTCCTTTAGATACTATGATGAAAAATGATTGACAAAATATTTTGAGCAAGTAGTCCACCGTACACATAAATAATGATTCCATTTCCCATTTTACTATACAGGAGATGAATTTAACTTATTTAATTAACATAATAAATTATAATTATATGGGATATAATGGTGTTATTATATCAACATAATTTAATAATTATTTTGGATGTGGAAGATAAAATAAAATAAGAATTATCGGTTAAGAATTATACCTCTTCATTAGTCAAACATAATATATTAGAACTGAAAGACATTTTAGAATAAATTAATGATCAAAAATATGGTTTTATGAAGTATTTATAAATGTATTGGAGGTATTTTGGTTGGTATTGTCTATTAAAAATGGCATTAAAGGTGTCAATCAGAGAGAAGAGAAGGTGCCCTTTTATAAGTGAGGTGACTGGAACACATGTAATTTATTAAAATAAAGAGGATACCATTTTTTTTACATTGCACAAGGATAAAAAAAGTATAATTATTGATATTTAAGCATTATAAGATAAAATAATATATCCAATATTTTTTTTAAATTTTTGGTCATTTTAACCATTATATTTGTAGTTTAACCCCCGGTAGATCCATTTTTCCTTAACAGTGGTAAAATATTTTAACAATTTTTTGTATTAATTATTAAAAAAAATTAATTTTAAATTATTAGATAATATTTATTATTCATATTAAAATTATTAAATTAATTTTAACAAATTAAATTCATTTATGTGGAAAAATAAAATTTCAAATAAAACCCACAGACGTGATAAATAATCAGTTTTCAAGAAATGTATCATTCAAGTAGAATATAATTTTATATTAAATCCATGAAAAGTAATAATAATTACATGAATTTTGATTAATATTTATAAATATATAATATATAAAATTCTTTTACATCATTATTCATTATAGTTTAATTTATTTAATTAAAATTGAGAAATATTATGTACCTCAATTTATCTTTAGAAAAAACTATTTTTAAACTCAAAATTTAATTCAAAATAAAATCCATTGTAAATAAGATTTAAATTTCATTACATGGATTGAATATAAAAATAATAATATTTATGTTTCTTGAAATAATATTTAATTAAAAATGATAATTTTTAATTCATTATTTTATTAATAATAAATTACAGTTTAAAAAATCGTTATTTTTCCTTATCTTCTGAAAAATAAATATCTTCCAAAAAATACAAAAATTTTACTCTAATTTAATATTGATATTATGATTAAAACTAATTTCATTACATTTTTTAAAATATCTATAAATTAATTATATTATTTACTCACAAAAATTAATAATAATATTCTTTAATTAAATCATATTTTAGAAGAATATAATTTCTTTAATAAAACATGGATGGGTATTTAAAATTAATTTAACAATGAATTTATATTTATTATTATTATATATATATATACACATTTCATGATATATTTAATACTATTATCCATACCTTCTAATTTAACATCTATGTTATAATATCCATATTTAAAATAATATTATTTTACAGTTTATTTAAGCTCGGTGTTTCATGTTTGGAATTCTATTATGTAGAGTTTACCTTTATTAAAATAACATGGTTTTAAAAATATTTCATTATATATAGAAAACTTATATATTTTATTTTAGTAAAAATAGAAAGTAGATAAGTGATTCTCCAAAGAGCCACTAAAATTAATGAGTGAAGATCCTAATATGTCTTTTATAAAGTGAATTAATCTCTCAGATTAACTATTCATCTAAGCATGATAAGCTACACTCAGTTTTACTTTGGTCCTAGGATATTTTTACAACCCATAGAAAAATTAATATTTCAACCTTTTTCCTTGATTAAAAAATTTTATACTCAAGACCCAATTGTATTTCAAAATATATTTTATATAAATATACAATAATTTAGTAAGAATGGATTTATATTGAATAAGAATAAAATTTAGGTTTCTGGTTAGGTTAACAAATATTACCCATATTATGTCCCAACCTATCATAGGTTATTGTAATATAATTATTAAAAATATTGAAATTTCAACCCATTTACACACTACTATATGAAATGGTTGTAATCCATCACCTTATAATTAATTTTGTGACATGACCCACTTTCGAGTAATACACTAAGACAAAAATCCAACAAAATCTAGTTTTATGATAAAAAACCATTACTTATTATGCACATCATGATACCTCTTGGAAACTCTTGGGTGGAAAAAATCAATTAAAGGAGTGGTAGCCTCCTATAACCTATTCTTAAATTCTGGTCGGAGATACTATAATTCCATGATCATAGTGAACAGAATCCTGATCTTGAGATCATAATTATGGTATATCTATACCATTTAAACACTCTTTAAAGATGACAGAATCCTATATCATTGAAAAATTACACAACTAATGATTCAATATTAATATAAAACAAGAATATATCAGTCTTATATTTAGAGATATATAATTTTTGGCCATATAGCATGGAAATATGATTTTATTCATCTTTGTCCTCCTAAACATTTTTACGTCGAGACTGCTTATTAAGGGTATAAAATATGATGTTACAAATTCTAAAAGAGTGACGAATTTCAAAATTAAAAGATTATATCTATTTAAACCATTCAATTATACTTAAATTTGTGATCTATATGAGAATGGATATAATTTAAGCTCTTTTGGTGAGTATATATAATAAATTAATCACTAAAAAGGAAATGTACACCACCTGATACAGAATGTACTACAATGTACTTATCTGAATATTGGGGTTTTAATTACTCAAATGTGTCCATTACCCTCTATTACCATAGTCTACAACTCTAAAATACTATATTATCACACATTTGAGACCCATAAAATTGATATCATATTATAATACTAAATATACAGATAAACATGGAAGGAATAGGATAGTTTTTTTTTGCAAACCTCTACCCCATATCTTAAAAAGAAACCTCACATTATCATAACTAAAATATTTCCCTCATTTATTTTTTAAAGTTTTCATAAGAGAAGATATATGATAAATACCTTGAAAATTTTGATTAAAATATCCAAAAAATTATAATAAATTTAAAATCATAAAAATTTTCTTTGGTAATTCCCAATACATCACTTTTTACAATTTCTATGAATCTATATAGACGTTAGTTCCCGACACCACTTACTAAAAAAATAATTTCATAAATCAAGAATGAACATTTAGAGAGATCATTTTAAAGAATATTATCTCTTAGAAATCTGAGAAACATTTTAAGGCATTTTCTATGATCCTTATATGTTTTAAAAAACACAAATATATCATCCATGAAGAATATGATATAAATTCCTGGAATGGATGGAAAATAAAATTCATTATAGGCATGAAAATAAATGATAAATTAATCAATCAAAATTATATAACAAGATATTTAAACTCCCCATAAAAAATTATGAAAAATTTTATTATTATATCCTTAGGTCTTATACAGAATTTAGGATATCCTAACATTAATTGAATATGTGAAAACCTTTTCCACATTTAAAATATTCAAATAATTCATAAATTTGAGGTAATAAATATTTTCTCTTGGTTTTTACAAAATTTAAATTATAATAATCTATATAGAATTGTAGAATTTAATTTTACTTATTTTTAAAAAAAATTAAATAACAACAAAGAGAATTATTATGTAATATTAAAACCTTAAAATCCATTTCCTCAATTATAATTTTCATTTATATCAACCCTTTCAGAATTATATGATAAAATCATCTCAATTAAATGAAGTACAATGATTTTCTATTCCACATCATATTTACAAAGAAAACACATATACAACCATGGGAAATATTTTAGCAAAGAGTACTATAATAAGAGGTAATACATCATGTACCATTCATTAAATACATCTAAAAAAGATGCTTTATATCTGATAGGTAATCCATTAGACTTACTCTCTATCCCTCATAGATCAACTTTCATAGAATTAGCATTAAAAGATCAGTATATTAAATTCAATTAGAAGATGAAAATAAAACTCACCTATATAGAAATCATTTGGAATTGTGTAATAGGTTAAATAATCCATACATAGAATAATATTAATGATCCCCATATTAATAGTGTAAAATTCCTAAGGATGGAAAATTTTCCAACCATTGGTGAAAATAAATGAAAAATATGTTTCCTCTATAACCACTTTCCCAATGGAGTATCAATTATTATGAGTTTCTGAGATGAATATACTTCCAATCCAATGTGAAATACTATTATATCAAAAGTACATAAATGAAAATATCCTTCATCAAAAGGATTAAAAAATGGGTAAAATATAAAAAACATTACCAGTCATCATATAAAGACCTCCCCCAACATCAACCATTGATTTATGGGTTTAAATTACTCTTATAGATCCATCATATGGACCCTTTTTTATTCTTCCTACTTGGAGGGATGTTCCATTGACTTCTTACATCCCCCACTCACATTTTTATCCATTTAGATCTGTTATAGGTTGGTTGGTTTCCTTTAATGACTTATCTATTAGTTTGACCATGATTGTTCCAAATAGTATTAGGGTATCTAGCCAGAAATTGTAGGTTATGTATAAATTAATATATCTAGACATGACAATACCTTCTACAATAATATAATTTCATTATTTCAAAATGATATATCAATCTAGTTTTTTGTATGACTGCCCTAGAAAAAATTAGGATATATTATAAGTAGTTGAGAGAAGATAGTAATCTATACTACCATTATAAGGTCCACCTTGAAATAATTCTTCTCGATTTTTCATTATTCTACTAGATGAAAAACCAACTATAATGTTTCCATAGGAACATGTCTCATCCAACACTTCCATATTCACTACATCAAATAATGTTAAGATGTTGAATATCACCACTTTTAAATATAATGGTTCCCTCAATCAAATTTAAATGTTTTTCTATTTTCATTCTACATAATTACCCCAATACAAATAAATATAGAGTAGTATAGTGAATATAATATCATATTCTATGAAACACATTTTCACTTGTATATTCTCTATAAACTACTATGATTTGAATCAATGAAGAGTACATAGGTAAAATAATTAATAAAATAATTATTTAAAACTAATGTAGTTGATCCTTTAATCGTCATTTTCCATAACCATTAAATCCCAAAATTTATTATTATCTCCTCCCAACATAAGTGTGTAATAGAAAACCTTATACTATATTAGATTCCCAATACTCTTGAATATGGGATAGATACAAACAATCCTAAACTCTAATTCATAAGGGTATCGTCACCTCAAAATGTAGGAAGGTGATAGAACTATAAATCTCATAAAATGTTCACAGGTGTGGGTTCTAACTGTGGTTTTTCCTATCATATTACATAAAGTAGTTGATCTAGATCCTCAATATCTTGATGATTTATGGGAAATATAGTATGAATAGAATTTTTGATATCTCCGTCCCATATATCAATAGGTTTTCAACATGAGAATAAAATCTACATTAACTTAGATAATCACATAATATTATATTCCAAGAAATATTTAGGTTATTATTTTACATTACATAGTACTAATAATTTCATAACTCTGCAAATTCTATCATATACCATTATTTATCAATGATTTAAAATTAAATATAATAATTTTAATGAAGTGTCAAAATCCATATTTAAAACTAATAATGCATGTCCTAGGTAACCATGCTTGAAAATGATGTTTTTAATACCAATTGAATCTATTAAATGATTTATTTTAACAAAGTAATCACTAATAAATAAAGATGAAACATCGTTTAATTGTTATTGAGGTTTTGGTCAAAACAAATATTCAAATGGTTTCAATAATATAGTAAAATTCCACAGTCCTAAACATTATATATCATTTCAAAATATCTATACAATATACTCATGATGTTAGATAATCATTAAATAGATCAAATCAAGGATAAATTCAAAACCAAACTCTAAAAACCCTTGATAGCTCAACATTCCACAATAGGTCTGTTCTGTAGGAATATTAATGGGTTACTTCCTAATAATTTATAGTTATAACACCTTACAACTCCCAATTACATGCGAAAGATATCGTAACATGTTCTGAGGCTATTCTATAACCCATATACTACCAAATGTAGTTTCCCAGAGGACTGTAGGAGAAAATTATGTTCCATTTAGGCTAGAATAAACACCAAGGGGTTGAAGATAGATAATTGGGGGATGATTTTTATACATTGGGATCACATAAGAATATAAAATATTATTATTAAAATATTATCATGATCTTCATATACATGGGATAAATAAACCACATAACATATCCACTTATGATGTACCTATCCACTGAGGGTACCTTGATGGTTCAATAATTAATGATAAACATATAAATAAACTCCATAAAAATAGTTCAAAAAAGGAATATAACTCACTAAAGTAGTAAAATAGTCAAAATAACCACCCACAGGTACTCCCATAACTTAATATACCTTATGAGAAAAACTAAGAGGTCCAATATATTACATTTCTTATACAGAACATTGATGGGATTCCCCTAGATCCTTTTCTGATTCATCTAATATAAAATCAAAAAGATTCAATTTTGACTCGATACACATTGTCTAACAACCACCCATTCCACAATACCATTAATCCTTGGTAAATGTTTATTTTTCCCAAATTAGTTCATTCAAAAAAGGTTGACATGCATTATAAAATAACATCTGTAGATTGTGAGTATAACATGCCCTATAAAATCCTTCACCAGACCTCTAACACTCAATTATGATACCATGTGTAAAATGAAACAATTAAATGTTTGAGGTAAGAAAAAAATCCCTATTAATCTTATAAAATAAATCATTGACAAATAATATAAAGACACTTTATTATCATTCTAATAAAAAAATTTATAGTAATAAGTAAATCCATTTTTGAGATGTTCTTGAAATAAAAGTTGTAGAACCTATATTTTATAATGCACCTATATGTCAAGTATGTCTATATAATCACATCCACTATTGATAGTAGTGTAAACACTTATATATATATATATATAACACTATATGTGTGTGTGTTTATAACCCCCCTCCTTGGGAGGCTACTCTATACTCATAGGATGGAAGTGTTTATATATATACATAATCCTCCTCCTTTAATAAGATTCTTATTTTATCATAAGAAAGTATGATATATATATATATTTATCAGTAATTATATATCTATATATATCCTTGTGGTAAATGGGGCCTCCATCCTCATAAAGAATAACCTAGCACATACTATTATATATCAATGTGCATCCGATTTTCTCATCTCAATATAGAACCAACGAGACATGTTTCAAACAAATTTTAATTAAATACATAGAAAATGTATGGTTATACATATGAAATAATATAAAATGAAATTTCTATGAAGGATGATCAAGTACCTATTAAAATATGGTTTTGGATGTTCATTATATAAATTGTGGTAGTGTAGGAAATATATAGCATGATATATCCTTAAAAATCAACATGTGTGGAAAAATGAAGAGTACAACATACTTGTATTGTGGTTATTGTAGACTCTAGATCAATAGATCAAGGTTCATGAAGATAATTAATGTAGAAAATAAGGTTTCCTACCTCAGTATGTAATCGACCATCCAAAGTATTGCATAATTCTTCTTGAGGATTCCCATATACATAGAAAGGTGCTCACACCTTCATTATGAAGTGATTAACAACATACTAGAAAGAATATAGTTTTATAAATAATTTCATGAAACTTCTGATCATAATACCCACACATTGAGGAAACTCATTCCCTTTTACAGTCTATTATCAACGCTCTTCAATAAATAGAGAATGTTGGTGGTAACATAATACGTTACTTCCCATTAGTGTTTTCTTAATTAATCAGTAATAAATTTTGAATTCATTAACTAATACATATCATGGTTTACTAATAAAATAAAATGATGTAGTAGAGATATAAAGTAAATGTTAGTTGAATTCATAAAAAATGTTTAGTTAAACGTAGTCTTAGGTTACATTACATGGAACCTGGATATGTTGTTAATAATTTAATGTTGAGATCCTTATTAAGGATGCATAATAAAAAAATAGTTTATATATAATATATATTTGTGTGTGTGTGTGTTTTAGTAAATAACCAATAATCTCCCACATGTACTAAAATCCATAATGAATTTATGCATGACCTCACAACTCATTGTTAATCTATCCATAAATCCTTTTTAGACCCAATTTTATTAATCTCTCATCACTTTGTAATATATTTTTATTATAAAGAAAAATCCAAATCCAAAGGACAAACTTGATGACCTTAAATTCCTTAAAAACATTAGAAAATAACATGAAATTCCTATTTCATATATGTATGCGAAGAGTGTCCTCTAGAAATTAATCTATTCTACCAATTCAACGAAGGGATCTGTTGTGATATAAATCAAACATACTCATATCTCTATAAAAATATCCACCAAATTATTCAATAATTACATCATATTTACACCTATATAATCCCTTTTCCTAGTACATCAAGTGACTACTAGACACATAACACTGTCAAACTAGTATATACCATATCATCTCTTCTTTTTTCTCAAAAAAACACTGATTAAGTAAATGAATACATTATAATACTTTCATCTAATTGTATGTCACATCCCATGAACCTCATACAAGTATATATATTTATATCATTTGACTCAACTTTTCTTGTTTAGAAATTTACAGAGTCTAATTGAATAATGGGAAGATGTATTTAGAAATTATATGAGTTGAAAATTCCATATTGGTCATACTCTAATTGATGACCAGAATAACCACGTACCCAACAACTGTTTCCCTCAGAATTCGGGGATGACCACCATGATGGGAGGTTCAAACGTTCCGATCAGTTTCTAACGAGTTTGTTCGTAGAACTGGAAACATCCAATGATTCCACATCCATTCGGACCTACTTTCCAAAGGTAGGTGCTCATTAGTTTGTGGACTGATGAGGCTTAGGAATTTTCATTGGTCGAGAGGATGGGAGGTCGGACTCATCACACCTTTTTAGGGGAATTATTATCTACTCTAGGACTCTCTTTATAGATTTAAGTTATTTTTGAGAATCCTTATTACATTACCAAGTATAAAATGAGCTTTCCTTCAGATCTAACAATCAATGATTAAATATGTAGGAAATTTAGAAAATCTTTTGTATGTATTCGAGGTTCTTTATCGATAGAGAATAATCTGTATTTGTTAGAGATTCTTGGTCAATGGTACCCTTCGACACATTTATACAGAAGTATCTTGGTCATTATGATGACCATGCTGGTTTTAAAGCCACTCAGTGGGGCACTTAAAGTTTATTGTCATTAAGAAGGATATGGATTATTTTAGAGTTCGGATCGAACCCGTAGATGGGCTACCTACGTATCCATTTTTTAGAAAAGGAATTAGTACCCACGTATTTTGAGTAAGGGAGTATGATGTTTATGATTGATGGCTCAAAGAATGATGTCACAATTACTTTTACACTCTAAGCTCATGTGAGTCATGCTCGGTGTGAGAACCAAGACGTATTTGTAAAAATTAGATAATTCTTCCATGAAAGATGCAATCATAAGAAATAATGTGGGGCTTATGTATGTATGACTGCCTAGATAAATGAAGGTTTATGATTTACATTAGGGAAGAAATCCAGGAACATGGTCCATAAAGGTATATGTGCTTCATGGAGATTTTGAATAATCTAACTTGGGGTTTAATTTTGAAAAGGATGCCCAAATTATGAGAAGACTTATGATTGGGTTTTACTCCTGAAAAGGAATCCCAGATCAAAGGTAAATTAGGACTGGTTAAGAGAAATTAAGACTGGGGATTACTCCTAAAAAGGAAGCCCAGGTTAAGGGATTATGACTGGGACTTACTCCTGAAAAGGAGGCCCAGGTTAAGGGATTATGACTGGGACTTACTCCTGAAAAGGAGGCCCAGGTTAAGGATTATGGTTTGGGGATTACTCTTGAGGAGGATGCCCAAAATTAGGGGACTGGGGATTACTCCTAAGGAGGATTCCTAGGTTAGGGGACTTGGGTCTTACTCCTAAAGAGGATGCCCAGATTTGGGAACTTTAAGAATTGGGGCTTACTCCTAAGGAAGATGCCCATATTTGAGACTGGGGCTTACTCCTAAAAAGGAAGCCCAGGTTAAGGGATTATGACTGGGACTTACTCCTAAAAAGGAGGCCCAGGTTAAGGATTCTCTCATCTTAAAGGATGAGGTTAAATGAATGAAATCACAATCTTTGGTGACATAATGATGTAAATCACTAGGTTTTGAGAGATATTCCACAGAATTCCTTTCAGATAAGGAATTCAAATCAAGAATAATGCCATAAATGGCTTTGAAGAGTGTCTTGAAGACTGAATCTTGAATAGGAAAGGTGTAATGGCTTAAGAGGGGTGAAATGGGCAAGAAAGGCAAGCAAAAAGGTAGGGGCGTGTAAGTCCTGGCAGGCGCGCAGGTACTGTGTGGTCGCGCAAGTCTTGGTTGCGCAGGTCCCGGTCGCGTAGGTATGCCTATGAAACACATGGTGTACTTGTGAGATAGTTAACCAGCATGGTAATACATGAGTGACTCTTCATTAAAGACTTTAAAATCCTCTTGAGGTTCTTCCAGAAGAAGGGTGTGCAAGATCTAATGAAGGAGTAAGGCGGCGCACAAGTGTGGCCCTTTTTCCTTAAGGGCTGGCCACTCAGGCGCACCAGTGTTTATGAGTTTCAACACTTAGGCCTTCCTCCCCCTCTTTAGATCTTCCGTTCTAGGTAAGAAATTACCTTAGAAGTGTTCCGGAAGCTTTGAGAAGAAACTAGGGTGCCGGGAGCTCAAATCTGAGTTTCTGGAAAAAAATCCTCCCCAAATGGGGGTCCCACAGGGTCTATTTATAGGCAGGAGAAGACCCCGGGTTGTTATTGGGCAGTTATCACTTAGGTCGCGCAAGTCACTTGCGCGACCATGAGGCGTCGCGCAAGTGGACTTGCGCGACAGTAAGAGAACTTGTGTGGCACATGTGCTTTTGATCCCTTGTTCATGCCTTTGTCAATTTTTGATATTTTCTTCAAAGGTTCAATCACTTCAAGCTCAGATATTCCCCTTTTCCGGTCTTTAGATTCTGTGACGAAAGGAGCATCAAAAAAAGACCCCCCTCAGAGTTGCATCCGAAATAAATGAGGATTTGACTCTGAGGAAATCAAAGACATCCAAAGGAAAGGTGGCGCACAAGTCTTAATGGCGCCGAGGGAGGCGCGCAAGTGCGCATCGCGCCGGGCCTGGGCGCACTGGGTGTAGGCATGTAGATAGGCCACATGTCCTATAAATACGCGGTTATTGTCCGCACTTCGTATCTGATTGCGAATTCTCGAGCTCTCACCGCGCAAGTCTCTTCTTTCCGCTGTTTCATTGCCGTCGCGCTGCTGTTTAGGTATCTGTACTTGCGCGGTTTAGATTTGCATGGTAAAAACTAGCGCGGCAAAAGAACACTTGCGCGCCTTAGTGCCTTTTCCATTTTTTCGGATTTCTTCACAAAGTTTATGAAAAATCAATCCATTTAGGAATTTAATTTATTCAACTTTTGTGCAGAATCAATGGCTATTAGACCTGGAATAGTTGATGAACTGGCTAGAAAGCGGATAGATGATATGATGGACATAATTGGCCATGATTATTATACTGTCAAAGATAGAACTCTTCCGGATTTGGCTAATATCATCGTGACTTCCCACAGAGCACTTATCTGCCTTTGTATGGCTATGGTCATCTATGAGAAGTCACCATTCCCGAAGCAAAGAACTATCTTCCATTTTCATGGTTCCAGAATTACACCAACTTTGCTTAGGCAAATATCTCAGGTGGAGGAGTATTTCTAAGTGCTGGAACAGTGGAGAAGGCCTACGTGATGCATCATAGCCCTTGCACACCAGATCTGAAAAATCTTACACCTGAGCTGCAACCACATTGTCATCCTTCAATCTTCTGAAATGCTCAGATGGATCAATCCAAAGGCTGGAAGAAAAGTTGGGACTTCCGTCCTGGGGGAGGCATGAAGCCAACTTGGATGTGGGCATACTGGGTGCGACAAACCTATGCGGATTTTGTCAAGGATTTGAAGAGAGCTAAAATATATGAAGCAGTCTGAGTTGGGAAAACATATTTTTACAGACATGATAACTTCGTGCCAGAGATACTCAGACACTGGAGCCCAGAAACTAATTCTTTCTATCTGACTCATGGAGAAGTAGGTATCAGTTTGTGGGATGTCCACAAGATTTCAGGGGATCCAATTTTGGGCGATATGTATGATGAATATATTCCTCCCAAGGTGACTTGGAATGATTCAGAGAAGACTCCTGCTTTAGCTCGGGAATTATTTAAGATCTTCCACAGGCTCAAGAGTTCAGAGACTTCATTAACTCATTCTATAAAGGATATTCATCCAGAGGAATGGATGAATGCATTTCTTATTGATAAGAAATAGAGGGAGCCAAATGAGAAGGTTCCAAAATAAAAAGGATACAAGAAAAAGAAATCCAAGGATAAGAGGCCCAAACGTCCTACCAACTACCCAAAACCTGAGAAGAGGGGTGCTCCTGGCACATTCTGGCCAACTCTAGAAGCAGGAGAGTTTGAAAAGTGGGGATATGAAGTGAA
Source organism: Viscum album (assembly GCA_963277665.1). Classification (NCBI taxonomy): domain Eukaryota; kingdom Viridiplantae; phylum Streptophyta; class Magnoliopsida; order Santalales; family Viscaceae; genus Viscum; species Viscum album. The sequence continues at coordinate 1,660,602,422 of OY728143.1, read as the reverse complement.
TCGAAGAATCCCAAAGAAGACTCGTCTGGCGGGATTCTTGGCAATGCGGATCAGTGTTTATCTCTTTCTAGTCAGGGATTCGAAGGGAGGCATTAGGCCAGGGACCTTTTTCATTTCAACAAAGATGGATGAGGGAAAAATGGTTGGGTTTGCTACCCCCATTTTAGCAAAGATTAATTGGAGTTTACTTCATGTCTTCATGGGTTAATCTCCTTTAAGAATAGTGGGACCATTCCAAGTTTTATGGGGATGGATCAACACTCACTTCAAGACTTATAATGTATAGAATGGATTACAAATTCCTGGAAGTTCTTTTAGGCCATCAGTGCAAGCATTCTCTGGAGTTACTCCATTAGATGTTAATGCCTATGAAATGAAAGTGAGGCAGAGCATGTTTAAGGAATTAAACATCTTTCCCTGGGTAAGTCCGCCAACCGGGCAGTTTGTTGATGATGGAACAACCCATTTGGATTTGAGGGCATACATGCTAGCTTGCAGGGATGGTGTGCTAGTTTCCAATATTGATGGAGAAATCATCTGCGAGGCCTATGCTCCATATAGATTTTCACGTCAATTCAGATGTTTGCAACAGATTGTTGTATCTCCTCTAGTACATGTCAGGTTAGAGAAACATCTGATGGTTGCTCATCAACTATGGCTGCTAACGTCAAGGGAGAATACTGGGGCAGTATTTGATCTACCAGTTGAAAAAGCGGCACATAATTTGACTACATATTATGCCGAACACTGGATATCATCATACCCCAAAGGGATATTGAATCACCCAATTTCTAAGGTGGGGAAAAGGAAGAGGACTGTAGATAAGGAAACCCTTCCTCATGAAGGTGATGCTTCCCCACCTAAAGTTGATTTGACAGACTCCTCCTCCAAAACTGATTCACCGGATTCCCGTGATGGGGATAACGAGGGACAACCATCGACAAAGCGGTTTCGTGCCCGATATAATCCTCTGGTCAGAATTAAAAGACCCACTCAATGAACTCCTGGTGAGTTACTTCATTGTAGTAATTTAATCACTGCTACTTTATAAAGCAATAAGTCTTAATTTCTTATTCTTTATCTGTAGTTGCAGGAGCTGGGAAAAAATTGAAGTCAAAAATAGTAGGACCTTCCTCGCAGCCTTCATATCTAAGACCAGAGGCTGTCCAACTATGGTAGAGTTTGTACTGTGGTAATGAGACCGCCTGGCTGGATTTTTGTGAGGGCCTAAAACTTCCTGGAATAGGGAATCTTGTGGCTTCTACAAATCTTCAATACGGGGATAACCCCAATGAAGTGTAGGCTTACATCAGAGAGATGGAAATGCTCATATATGCCACTGATGAGTCAGTTCCTGTCACCAGGCGGGTGAAAGAAATGAATGATCATGGCGGCACTGTGGGGGCTGGTGGTTCTGGAGATGAGGAGTGGCATGAGTATGTGGCTCCTGAAGATGTATGTTTTCTTTCCTTATTTTCTTTGAAACTTGTTTTAAGTCTAATCTTTGTTACTTAAGGAAGTTATTTTCTTCATTTGCAGCTTGCAAAGAAAGGAACTGTGGTTTCTTCGCCACAGTATAGCCCTGGTGGTACTGCCATCGGGGCTGCTTCTGATTCTCCTCACAAACCAGGCGAGATATCTCCAGGACAGCAGGCCATGAATGAGGTACTAGACATAGCCTTCCATTCGCCAATCCAAGTGCCAATAAGTGAGACTACCGATACTCCCAAAAAACCAAAGAACCAAAGGCAAAGAAGGAGGAAGTCCATAGCTAAACGCTTCATTAGTAGTGGTAAGTCATTCGAGTAATCATGATTTTATACACATGACCACATGGTTACTCATATTTTTGGGGATTGCAGGGGATTCTTAAATTTCCCCCCTGAGGGAACGCACTGATCATCCTTCAAAGACCACGGAGGGTGCTATGGAACAATCACAGATCCAAGATAACTTGGATGCTTCTGGAGAAGAGCTAGCATCTATTCCCAGTATCCCTCCCGCTCCAGCTTCAAGAAGAGAAGAACCTATTTCTAGTAAGTCAACAATGCTTCATAAAAAATGTTGAATGAAACACCGACTGATTTCCATTCTGTGATACTTCAGGTTCAACACCTGCATTAGAGCTTCTGAATACTGTTTCAACTGATGTTGTGATTTTACCCGAAGATACTGTCCAGGGTCAGGGGTTGCAGGACGTATGTCGTCAAGAAGGCACACCAAACGCTCTCGCTGGTGAGACTAACCAGGATTCTGAAATATCATTTGATGAAATGATGAATCATGGCATGTATTTCGAAGAATTTTATGATCATGCTATGTTTTCATGTGATTTAGAAGACCTTGGTCTTGAGTGTTATCCTTCGCCTAGTAAAGTTTCTTATAATTTACACTTCTAATCATGAATGAAAATAATATGCAGTTCCATCCATATAAACAGCTGAACTGCCAATGCCTGAAGAGGGTATGGACATTGATGTCAACCCTACCATTGCAGAAACATTATCTCAAGTAGAGATAAACCCAGTAAACCCTCCTAAGATCCAAATTGAAGATCCTTTTGAGACTAGGAAAGATGGGGAGGAGTCTTCTCAGGTTGCTGACCCACCGTCGGGTAAGGGATAACAATATTTGTGATTGTACTTCAAGACAATCGATTCTTTTTTTATCCTTTGAAGCTAACCAAAGATTTCAATTAATTATGCAGGGCTATCAACTATAGTGGCTAAGTCTGGAGGTGAAGCCTCAGCCTCTGTCCCCATGGGAATTGAAATCAATGAAGCACATGTTAGGGGGGAAAGAATAGAACATGGCACTTCCTTAAGTGCATTAATCCCAGATTACCTGCCCCCTGTGATTATGATGTTGAATCAGACCCAGAGATCCTTAAAGCGTTCAGCTTTTCACGACGCAAGGCATGGAAAAACATAAGTAACATCATACTTGAGGTGTCTTTAGAAGAGTTATCATCGAAAATTCCTCGATCGAACTCCCAATTTGTCATATTAGGACTTGGAGTTTTTGGATATGAAAAGATCCATACCACAGTGAAACAGATCATCTTCAGGAGGGAGCAGGAGCAATAGTGCCACGATGATCTAACCAGAGTGAAATTGTAAGTTAACATTAGCGAATTTGAGGCTACGGTATCCCAAGATGAGGCTGATTATGCTGCCAAGATGAAGGAGTTGAAGCATAAAATCAGAGAAAAATTCGTCCATCAGATGCACCTTCAGCAACAGTTGGATGCTGTTACTGGGGAACTTGACCATCTTAAAAATTCACTCGAGGGAGTTCAAACTAATGGTATGAAGACCATTGCGGATGCCAATAAAGCACTCCATCAGGCTAAAAAGAGTGAAGTTGGTCGAGTGCATGAGCTTCAAGTAGCTGCTGATGAAGCTCGAGATGTCGTAAATCAAATGAAGAGTTATGTTGAGAGCCTCTTGTAATTATTGAAAAAGAGAAGAGACTCCAGTCTTTGGATGTCCTTCTAACTCTTATTTATCAATGAAAAACACTTTCACCTTCACTCATTTGTACCTGCATTCTCTTTTACTACATGCTTTAGATTTTACCTAAGCCAATGGGCCTAGTAAGCATAGTTTGATTTTTACTAGGATTAATGTAAATAACCGTACAAACTTCAAACCTTTTAATTTCTCAATGTTACCTAAATCATACAAAAATGTATGTTTAGTTAGCTGGGAACTTGAATTTTATTCAAAGTTCCCCTATCTTTTGTGGGCAGTTTAAATTCATGCACGACGGACATACAAAGGATAATGTTTAAGGTTGAAATAGCTTTGATCGAAATGGATTATAATTGACTCAATTCCTTGAAAACTCATCTGATAACATAGTACCATACTCAATCATGAGGGAAAATATATAAGCTATGACTTAAGAATATTTGAATCTGAGGAATGATATGAAAAAGAGCTAAAAGGCATTAGAATAAGTAGTTCCCAAGAATGAAGTTACCATTATTTAACAAACCCGTTAGGGGGTTGAATTATGCAGGGCCACCTAAGGGCATTGGCTACATAGTTAAATAAAATAGTATCTTTTGGCTAACAAGTCTGTTATGTAGACTGTTTATGCAAGGCCACCTATGGGCACGTGATGCATAGTCATGAAAAATAACTCTCATAAATTTACATTCCTAGTGCTAAAAGCCTGTGAATGTTTATGGAGATTCAAATCTTCCAAAGTATAGAGTTTGTTGTATGGAAGGAGGTACTTGAATATGGAGAAGATATTTCCAAACAATGTTATCGAAGAACTGGATGAATATCACTCCTACGAAGGTCTGACCCAAACGTAGGGAAGGAGAATATAAACCATAGACTTGAATACTTTCATATCATGAAAAAGGATATGGGACAAATATGTTAAGGATGGCTATTTTTGTGGATCCCTACATACTGTTATTTAAGACAAATAAGGAAAAAATAGTAATTCTTCCAAATAATGAAGTTTCCACTATCTGAAAAACCCGTTAGGGGGTTCAATTATGCAGGGCCACCTAAGGGCATTGGATGGATAGTCAAATAATAGTATATTTCGGCTAGCAAGTCTGTTATGTAGAATGTTTTATGCAAGGTCGCCTATGGGCACGTGCTTCATATTCAGGCAAAAGAACTCTTAGAAGTTTGACATTTTTGTGACTAGAAGTCATGAAAATGGTTATGAGGATCTGGGAATATTTAAGTCTAGGATTATGACACATAAAGATGGGTATTTTTCAATGTATACATAGATAAACAGATCAATGATAACCATACCCATGTTGTGGCTGGGTCCTGAATTGAAATGTTGGACTTCACTACGTATCCCATAAGGATGATAATCAACCCATACGTAGTTCTTAAACTACATTTTAACTTCATGTGAGACAAAAGGATTAGAGATCTTAGTTTAGGGTCATAGAACTTGGACCATTGTAAGAAATACATAGTGTGTGTTTTCATGGGGACTTTTCAGCCATGGGACTGAAATTGGAATTTGGGGTTAGGCCCAAAGACTTGGGGCTGGATTCGAGGGACACTCGAACATTCTTAAGTATCCCATAAGGATGGGAATCAAGCCCACGTAGTTATAGAAATACCCTTTGTACAAATTTGGTTCGTACATATGAAGGGTGAAAGGGGACTTTTGTACACTGAGGGTTTGACCCAAGATAAAAGTTTTGGGTGTTTCCATGTATGCATGTAGTCTTTGAGATGAAACATGATTGAAAAATCAATGTAAATAATGGTTCCCTCTCAGGTGAGGGTATCAAATAATATTGTAGTTTGTTGTCATACTTGACAAAATTTTTGTATAGTTTAACGTCGTATAACAAGGACGAATGTGAACCAATGTAAAGATATTGATTCTAGGGGTGGTTTCACGAATCAACATCGTATGAGATGGAGGTGAACCGATGTGAAGAGATTGGTTTTGGGCTTGAACCTTGGGAGGTTTCCTACATACCCAGCCTAGAAGGCAAGGATCAAAGTCAGTGTAGTTCAATTAAAGACTAAATTAATGATCAAGTTTTTCTTGGGGACAACGACCTAAAAAATGATGTTAGGACTTACACATGGTTAGCGGCCTAGAGAGAATATTATGGTTGAGGTTTTCTCTAAGATCGCGTGAGTCATCCTCGGTTTGAGAAACAAGAGGTAGCAACAACCTTAAAGATACACAGTTTAACGTCATGTAGGACTTATGAAGGGACTATACAGTTTAATGTCTTGCAATTAGGACAATTGGTGCTGCATAGTTTAGTGTCATGTAGAAGGGACAAAATACAGTTTAATTTCATGTAGGGCATATCACGAACTTTATGTAAAGTTTAGCGTCATGTAGTTAGGATGATGGGGACAATAGAGTTTAACGTCATGTTGGATGAAAGGCGGGGACTGTGTAGTTTAATGTCATGCAGTGAGGACAAAAGAGTGCACCATTTTAATGTCATGTTGGACGCATCGGGGATTTTTTCCACAGTTTAACGTCATGTTAGACGAAAAAGGGACGATACAATTTAGCGTCATGTTGGAAAAAAGTACAAATAGTTTAAGGTCATATGAATGGACAATTGATGGTGCAGTTTAATGTCATGCTAGACGGTGGTGTAGTTTAAGGTCATAGAGGACCTTTGATGATTATATTTTTTAACATCTTTCCGGACGTAAGGGACTTTTATAGAGTTTAACGTCATGTAGTTAGGACATCGTAATTTAACGTCTTGCTGGACATAAGGGACTTGAAAACAGTTTAGGGTCATATGCATGGACTGTTGATGATGTATTTTAAGGTCATATAGGACCTAGTTGCAGTTTAAGTTCATACTGGACCATTTAGGGAATTTTTTTCTTTTCACGGTTTAACATCATGTGGGACGAGGTTGCAGTTTAAGGTTGTACTGGACCATTGTTGTATAGTTTAAACTTCATATAACAAGGATGAACTGGTGTCGCACAGTTTAGTGTCATGTTGCAGGGACATAATACAGTTTTTGCAGTTTATACAAAATACTTCTTCAAAAATCTGGCATTGGTTGGAGTAGTGATTAGTTCTCCATCCATTGAGATTAATGAATAAGCTCCATTGGAGTAGACACTATATATTGAATAAGGTCCTTCCCATTTTGGATCAAGATTGGGAGGTTTTTTTCTTGGTATCATTGGTGTTCTGAGAACTAATACCAATTCCCCCTGAGTGAATGAACGAAGATGAACTTTTTTGTTAAAAGCTCGTGCTATTTGATTCTGATAGACTTCCATGTGGTGAAAAGTGCACAATCTTTTCTCATCTAACCATTCCAATTCATTCAATCGCTTTTGAGATTGTTCATCTGTAGATGATTGATCACAAATGGAAACTCTGAGTGAGTGTAGTTGAACTTCAATGGGCAAGACGGCTTCCGTTCCATATACCAATGAATATGGAGTTGACCAAGTTGCTGTACGGGTGGTAGTATGATAAGCCCATAAAGCATGAAAGAGTTTATCAGGACATGACCTCTTATCTTTATCCACCATCTTTTGCAATATATTTGAAAGAGTCTTGTTAAAGGATTCTATCTGGCTATTGGCCTCTTCATGATATCGAGATGAATGGTTGTATTTGATGTAGTATTCTTGATACAACTTCTTCATCTCAGATGAACAGAAATTGGTTCCATTGTCCGTCAATATGGTATGAGGGACACCAAATCTGGTAATGATGTTAGACTTGATGAAGCTAACAATGCATTTAGAACTGACTTCCTTGAGAGGTATTGCCTCTGCCCATTTGGAAAAGAAGTCAGTAGCAGTAAGAATATACTTAAACTGCTTAGTCGTAGCCGAAGGGTAAGGTCCCACCACATCCATTCCCCAAGTGGCAAATGGCCATGAGTATTTAGCTTCATGAAGCAACTCGGGAGGCTGATGAATGAAGTTGGCATGTACATGGCATGAATGAAACTTCTTTGTGAAATCAACACAATCTCGTATCATTGAAGTCCCAAAGTATCCAAGCCTTCGAATTTGATCAGATAGTCTATGTCCAGACTAGTGGGCACCACAGACTCATACATGCACTTCTTTCATGACAGCCATTGTCTCTTCACCATCAATGCATTTGAAGAGAACTCCATCAAAACCAAGTTTGTAGAGAATTTTCTCTAGGTGATCTGGGCTATCATAAAGAGTAAAATTGACCACACATCTCCGAATTTGATCTTTCTCAGCTCTATCAGGTGGAAGTGTTCCATTTTGAAGCTATTCCCTGATAGGTGACCTCCATCCTATAGTATGACCATACGGCTTAGGAATGGGACTAATTTCATTAATTTCCTCTATTCTGATTCGAACATAAGGTGAAATTGCATGACGGTGGGCAATACTGATCTCATCCTGATTTGGATCTGCAAGAGCTGTGGCTATATTAGCCAGTGCATCATCTTGAGCATTTTGTGATCTTGGGACATAAGAAAATGTTGGTTGGAAATGGAATTCTGCCATTAACTCTCTAACGTAATCATACAAAGGGATTAGATCTTCTTTTCTGATGGCATAATCCCCATTGACTTGTTTGATTACCAGGTCTGAATCACCCTTCACCTTTAAGTGACTCACTTGTGCTTGAAGCGCTAATTCCAAGACTGTGATAAGAGCTTGGTATTCGGCTTCATTTTTGGTACCACCTTCCCACAATAAGAAGTAATAAAGTAACACTGCCTTTTCTGGAGAAATGAGTATAATTCCTAAGAAAACTTTGTTGAATTTAGGATTTTCTATTTTCTTCCTTGTTCGACTTCTGGAAGCACCATCAAAATACATTTCCCATGCTTGAGGACTTTCATGAATAGAGAAGACTTCCTCATCAAGGAATTCAATATCTGAAGATGTGTCTTCCACTGAAGGGTGTTCAGCTAGAAAATCAGCCAGAGCTTGGCCCTTTATCGCCTTTTAAGACACATACTGAATGTCGAATTGATGCAAAATAACTGCCCACCTTGCTAGATGTCCTGTAAGCATTGGACGACTAAGGATGAATTTGAGCGGGTTATTGCGAGATACCAATTGGACCTCGTGATGTTGTAGGTAATGTATCGACTTCTGAACTGCAAAGATTAATGCCAGGTAGTACTTCTCAATACTTGAATACCAGGTTTCTGCTTCAGGCATAGTTCGACTGATATAGTAGAGGTTGTTTTCATTCCCAGCATCATTCTGTTGATCAAGAAAGGCACCCAATGATCGCTCTAGAGCTGTCACGTAGAGGATAAGTGGTCTTCCTTCAATAGGTGGCATGAGTACCTATGGACTCAAGAGCTATTTTTTGAGAATGTCGAATGCTTCTTAACATTCTTCAGTCCACTGGTAAGTGACTCCCTTCTTCATCAATTTGGTAAAGGGTAAACTTTTTCCTGCCAAATTGGCAATGAAACGCCGAATATAGGCTAAGTTTCCTTGAAGTGCTCTTAATAATTTCAAATTTTGAGGAGGTGACATACCAAGGATTGACATGGTCTTCTCAGGATCAAATTCAATACCACGATGGCGTATAACAAAGCTAAGAAATTTTTCTGAGGTTACCCCAAAAGCACATTTTAAGGGGTTCATCTTCAAATTATGTTGTCGAAGCTTGCAGAATATGACTTCCAAATCAGCCAAGTGATTAGAAAATTTTTTGGATTTAACCACCAAATTGTCTAGATAGCATTCAACAAACTTACCTATGAAGGGTTTGATGATAAAATGCATGGCGCACCGATATGTTGCACCTGCATTCATTAAGCCAAAGGGCATTACCCGGTAACAAAACACACACTGAGGGGCTCTGAAGGCTATGAATTCCTCATCTTCTGGGGCCATTTGGATCTGATTATGTCCATAATATCCATCCATGAAGGAAAGTGCTTCATAGACAGCTGCTTCTTCAATTATATGTTCTGTAATCAGAACTGGGAAATCATCCTTAGGAAATGCCAATTAAGATCTCTGAAATCGATGCAAACTCTAATTTTTCCGTTCTTCTTCTTTATAGGGACAATATTAGCCAACCATTTGGGATACTGAACTTCTCTTACGAATTTAGCTTTGATAAGCTTATCCACTTCAGCTTCAATTTTAGAAGCATAAGTTGGGTGTGTTCTTCTCACAGCTTTCTTAAATCCTCGATGTTCTTCTGGTAAACCCAAATGATGAGTAGGAACATCAGGATCAAGCCCGTGAATTTCTGTATAGTTCCAAGCAAAAATATATCTATTTATCTTTAGAAAATAAATATACATCTCTTTCTCTTCAAGGGTCATGGCCACACTGATTAAAGTGGGGCGTGGATCTTCCTTTGTACCCAGATTTATTTCTCTAAGTTCATCCACAGTGGTAGAGAAACCCTCTTCAAATGCTGGAGGAGCATCTCTGAGATCTTCCACTTCTTCTTCGTCATGTGTTATTTCTTCCGTTTCTACTTTCATATTAGATGACAAAGCAGAATTTTCATGATTAGAAGAGCTGTCCAAATTTGCACATTTTGAAGAAGAAGCTTCCATTTCCAACCCGATTGATGGTGAAGGGTCTTCTTTGGGTAATAAAGAGGAGATGATGGATTGAGAATCAACATCATTGTTCACCTATAATGTTAATATAACTTCTTCTGGCCTAATTGGTGAAGCATAGACTTGTTGGATTTCAGAAGATGAAATGAAGACGTCACCATTTGTGCTTTCATCACTGCTTGGTAGATTACCAATTTCTCCCATGTTGTCTGGCTCAATTTCCATAATTGACATTATGGATCTTTCTATAAGAGTATTTTGATTTGGGACTATCTTGTCAATTTGACTGATAGGCAACACATAATCTGTACTCACATGCATAATTGTATTAACTGGAATTTTTTCCAAACCATATGGAGCATTAACTTTGGTAATCTCCTTTTTTATGGATTTCTCCCTTTGCTTCATGTGATATAATTTTGCCTCAATGTATTGAGAATCACATGTCTTGAACAGGGACTTATCACCATAAAACGTCCCAACTTGACCACCAAACAATATTTGAGACCTTGATGGTATGAAGAAGGGATAGTCGCATGTTGATGTAACTAGGGTCTTCCAAGCAAAATGTTGAAGGCTGAGTCTTGATCAATAACCATGAAATCTGAATTGGATACATGATCTCTAAACTGAGTTCGGAGTGTATCTTCACCCAATGGTTCTTGTTTATTTTTATCATATCCATGTAGCATCATGGTGGAGTGAGATAAATCAGATTCCATGAGTCCCAATTGATGAAGTGTACGAATGGGCATGAGGTTGACTCCTGAACCATTGTAAATGAAAAATCATCGAACATCAACGCCATTGACATTTCCAGACAAGTAAAATGGTCTAATATGTCAATGCACAAAATCATCTTCATCTTCATCAGTAAAGGATATTATTGCATGGAATTCTGCATGATTAGTCTCTATTTGATAGACTTCAACTGCAGAAATTTCAGTTTCAAACTCTTGAGGACTTGACAAAGCCTCGATGAGTGCTTCCCGAAGAACTTTTGATAGATTCAAAGAATCCAGAATTGATAACCTGGCTGGTACTTGGGCCAAGTGTTTCAATATATCATACTTTTGATCGAGAGGTCTGTGTTTCCCTATAGGAATATATGGTTTAGCAGGTACCTTGGAAGCAGATGTTTTGGAAGTTTATGCATCTTGTATAGGAGTTGGCAATATTCCTGGTTTTGGAAGATTAGACCGATTAGATTCATTTACTTGCTGAGAGGAAGAAGATGGAACCTTCAACCGGTCATCCAAAATAACTGTGCCAGGACTGAATTTTCTATTGGTAGAAGAACTTGCTTATTCTTGCTGAGCTCGTTGAAGGGCTCTAACATGAGTTTCTGTTGCGTACACAGTTCTAGCAGGGGTAGAATTTGAATAGTGGATTCTGAAAGATCCACATCTTCCCCTATATCCTGAGCCCCTAGAACTTCCTCTGATTCCTCTGTTTGATATAGGGAATTCAAGCTCATCAAAATTGAAACTGCGACTGGCATATGGATCTATTAATTGAATCATCTTAACAGAACCGAAGATTAACTCTTCGTCTGATGAAGACTCTGCCTGATTAGCCTATTTAGGTTATTCCGTTTGGTGGGGTGGTGCCTGTTTATTTGAAGTAGATGGCATGAAGTCTTCCAAAGTCAAAGACAAATTAGGTTTTGACACATACTCATCTTCTTATGATTCTTTTTCTTTCTTTGAATCATGTCGTTTCTTTGAGGAGTTTCCCTCTGTCGAAGAGGGGTTTTCCGCAACATTCATGGCAGAAGACACAATTGGATTCATTAATTTTGTTTGAAAAATAGCATGAGTTCGACTGATTGTCTTTCTGACCATCCAATCATCATACTTTTGTGCATTTTTGCTTTTGACTTCATTCCATTCATCTTCCTCCTCTGGAACTGTAGCAGTGACACATGCTACATGGGATGAGAAGCCTTTCAATGTGACCTGTCCGGAGTCGACCATCTTTTGCAGGAGGTCTTTGAAGACAAAACACTCATGGATGGGATGCCCCAATATTTGATGAAAAGGTCAATAATTAGGACGTTCTTCATCTCCTTTCTTGTTTGGCCTCTTGGGTATTGGCAATTGAACCAAATTGTTTTCCAGATCCGGAATGAAATAACCAGGAACTTGTTCATTTCAGAAAGAATATGTTTTGCTCTTCAGATCCTCAAATTGTTTTCGTATTTGATCTTTTTGACCATCTGGACGAAAAGGCCTTTGTTGTTGGCTCTAAAAAGGTGGAGCCCTTCAAGAAGATGAAGGTTTTGAGGTAGACATAGGTACATGTTCTTGTTTAATCATAACTTTTGTAGTTTCTGCTTTACCCATTCTCCTTCCTGGAGCTAATGGAATTACACGAGATTTAGCCTTAGCCTATATAAGGGAATCTTCAATCTACTGAGTGATTGAAGTAAGGTCTCGAAACCCTCCTGTGTATTTCAAAGGGATTAATCCCTTCCATCGAGCAATTAAATCAGAGACCCTTTCATTCACCCTTTGATTATAGTTTGTAAGATCGAAAACTGTTGTATTTGGAAAAGATGAGCTAAACTGAAGGAGGAATTTTTGGAGAAGATCCCCCCATCTGGTAATTGACTGGGATTTCAAGCTTGTATACCAAACAAAAGCTAGTCCTTGCATGGTTCGCACGAAGCATCTAAGTTCCACTGCTTCTTGCTGCTCTGGAGTTCCCATCATAGGATTGCAACAAGACACGTAATGCGTCAAATGTTGCTCAGGATTGCCTGATCCATTGAAAATAAGGAATACAGGATTCCCAAAACCGGATAGAGGAGAAATTGAATCAACCCATTCAGGGTAAACTTTCTTTTCTAGTTGAAATTGTGCATGCTTCCCTTCCATAGTTTCTAACCGAGATGTTAATGACTCAATAGTTCTTATTAACTTTTTAGAAACATCCGATTGAACTTGGACTTGGGTAGGTGCAATATCTAGAGCTTGGACAAATGTGGCGATTGGTGCTGCAACTGATGGTAGCACTACCAACTGTTGTTGCACTTGACCTATAGGATTAGACCTGTGAGGGTGTACTGATAGAGGAGGATATTCTTGATCCATCTCAGTAGCTGTAATAAATTTCTTTGGCTGCCTGACTCCAGAATGCTTAAGAAGAAGACTACTCTGAAGTAGTTCTGCATTCAACCTTCTTCATTCCTTCATTTCTTCCTCCTGTTGTGCAAACCTCTGCTCTAGTGAGAGCGATTGACCTTCTCCAGAGGAAGTATATGTAACCTGGTTCATTCCCTTCCTTTTGTTGGATCCTTTTCAGAGAGGGGGAAGTGGGTTACTCAAAGGATTACTTAAGTTCTGATTAATCCTTTGACTTCGTGTATGCACACCTTTCTCATTTGTGTCGGTGTGTACATCTTCTTGAGCAGGAACCGCTTCATCTGAGTCCCCAGAGTGAGCCTCATCTGGTGGATCAGTAATAATGACATTGATGACATTAATTGATGCATAACTCATTGCATCATTTCTATCATCATTTCTGTGATATTGTCTTCTTCCATTTCTTTGATGAGACATTTCCTTTTTTTGATTCAATCCCTTAGGAACTTCTTGATGAACCGTAATTTGGAGGGAATCTACTGATAATTTGGATCTTCGTTCCTCTTGAGGTTTCATCCCAAATCGATAAAAGACTGACATTCTCTGAGGAGGGGATTGATTATTTGGAAAATGTCCCCATCCCAGTGGACTGGGGCTGTTCCTGATGTTCTCGCTCAACTCCCTGGAATCTATTTGTTGATTCCGATGGTTGGTTTAAAAGAGTTCCCAGTCTGGCGAGCTGGGGTGGTTCTTGACATGCTATGTCTGAGACGTTCTTGAAAGTCCTCCTGATCTTGCAAACCTTAGTCCGGAAATTAGCGGGATGCATTAATCTGTATCCACTTTTTTCACCCAGTTCAAAAGACTGTTGGATGATTTCTGATACTTCTATCATTTGGTGACGTTCTTGATCCAAACGAGAGGCCTATTCAATATTCTCGTTTTCTTGATGAAAGAGTAATTCAAAAACTTGTTCTCTGTATTCTTGATTTTGAGAGGAACTAGTTGAATCCTATTCTTGGGAAAGATTTTGATTACAAACAAAGCTCATTGACTGTGGCCGGCCATGGGAAATAACATTGCATGAGACCATTTTCGGCGGGCTTTGCTGACTGGAGAGAACCGTGAAATTTAGTTCTCTATAAACACCCCATCCTCTGACACGAATACCATATGGTGCATTGGAAATTAACTGACGCAATCGTCTTAGTGCGCCAAAGCATGAATACTGAAGGGCTCTCTACTTCTTTTCAGCATTAGGATATTGAGATACTGATAGAGATGCCAAATCAATCTGACGTTGTAACCCTTCTATTATCTTAAGATGATTTTCATATTCATCATAAGATAATAATTTCTTTTTCAACTGACAATATGTTTTCCATATGTTGAGACGAATATCATGAATTTCATCTTCCATCAACATTTCTGGAATATTATACTGAGAGTCAGCCAGAGGCCAAAACATGACTGGCACTTCACCTTTCGCTAGTTGTTTTCTCATATTCAGCATTTACTCTTTATCATTTGAGGAAGACTCTTCTACCTGATTTTACCAGAGTTGTTGTTTCCTTGTTGCTTCATTGGATTCAACAGGATTGGTAGAGAAATCATTGATCAAACTAGAAGATGCATGACTTAGGGGTGGTTTAGAGAATGACCTATACCCTGGGCTATCTTTTGATTGAGAAATTATTTCACCTGCTAGCGATGAAGCTTCAGACATGACTGGTTTCTCATTTTCAAGTTCCTCAAGATAATAGGGCTTTTTCGGCACTACATTGTCCACTAGAGCATTTTCCGGGAAATGTGCATTACTACTGCAGAGAGGAATTTTGCAGAGAAATTCATCATCATGGGGAGGACCACCATAATGGTTTACAGCAAAAGATGAGATCCCTTGCTCCTTGGTCTTCTGACCACACAGAGGGTTCCTGTGGCTCTCATCTGAAGATGAAACTTCTAGATCAACCTAATTTTCATGAAGCAAGCCTTCATGAGGAAGTTTCTGTTGAAGACCTTAGGAATTAATGGTCCCACTATTGGGAACTGAGGGAGTAGAATCTTGAATTACAACAGATAGATGTCTAAGGGCTTCCAGAACTCCAGCATCGAGCAAGGCATTGTTACAGATTGGCACTTGATCTCCTGACTATACTGGGCAGGTATTTTTCTTAGACGCCTTCTTACCCACCTGGAAATCCACTTGTTGACAAAAGTGGCTACTCTGAGCAGGTGTATGTGCCTGATCAAGAAAGATGGCCAGGTTAGGCTAACGATCTCCACTCAAATCAGGTTTATGTGCCTAACTTGGTCATCCATATGATATGGGGGAGTATGCTCCATAACCCTCTTGTACTGGAACAGATGTGTGTGTCTGTTACGGAGTGAATTGTTGATGTATCACACCATTGGTATGTATAGATTTATGTGTCTTTCCCTGATATGCCGCTGAAGTTGTTATAATATCCTGAAAAGCGTCCAGAATATGAGTAGAGATTTTCTTCTGCTCTTTCACCATTGATAGAATATGCATGGTGACTTTAGCTTCCGAAACAGGAATATACATCCATTCCGGGTAGGGAGCAGGTGTATGTGCCTGCTCGTGTCCTCCTTTTCCTGTCAGTGAATCCTGACAGTACTCAAGTGTGGGGGCAGAGAGTTGAGTCTGCCTCCTATTTGTTATCGGGGCTTTCCAACTAACTTCTATGAATGCTACTAAGCGAGACTGTTGGTAGGCTTGATTAATACTAGCAGGTGTATGTGCCTTCTGATTACACTTCGCCAAACGTGGTTGACGAGATCCATCATATGTAGTCAGACGAGCTTGCTGACTAGCTGATGGTGTATAAACAGGTGTATGTTCCTGCCTATAGTACTCTGCCGGAATTGCCTGGTGGGATTGACGTGATGCTTCCAGACGATTCTGCTGGACAGCGGAATTAAAATGGGCAGGTGTATGTGCCTGCTCATTGCTTTCCACCAAGTTAGGTTGGTGGACTTCTCCAGAGATGGCTGAGATTAGAACCTGCTCACTGTTGACCGGATTCCGCCTCTGGTGGTTCGCCTTGCTTTCTTGGGTTCGAGGAACCTGAGCCGAACGCCTGGAGTCGGTACCCTCATCATGTTGAGGGCGCACTGCCGCATGAGTCTGGCGGCAATTGTTGGTGGGAGCCCTCAGGAAGAACTCCAGTCTTTTTGAATTAAGGTCCTGAGGGACCTGCTCATTCACCTCCCCAGAATAAGGGAGTGAATGGTGATTGCGTTCTAGGGATAACGACCCAAAACGGTTGGAGACGGTAGTCAGCACCACCTACTTCTTAATCACTGGTCGTCGTTTTCCGGATGACCGATGTGAGTTATTTACTTGGAGGGCTTGTCAGGCAGCCTCCAGAGTTGGGATAGTACTGTGTTGATGGTACTCCTTAACCAGTGCATTTGATACCCAGCGTTGAAGATGTTGAGTAGGTGATATCATCCTAAGAGCGGACGACGATCCAGCAGGAGTAGCATTAGTGGCATTTGCAGCAGTAGTATTCACAGGTGTGAATTTGAGGGCGGCCATTATGGAAATGCAGAAGATCTTGGAAAAGAGTGCATGTTTGATATAACAGACGTAATCAGGATAAATTCAAGCACTACATCTTTTGGATGAGCACATATGTCAATGATTGTTTTTTTTTGGCCCTCTTATTGAGTTTTAAATAGGGTCCTAAAAAATAGGTAAAAGATTATTTTAACTTGGTTAAGGATTCACGTCAGGTTCACCATTTTTGTTTCCCTCAGAATCCGGGGATGACCGCCTTGATGGGAGGTTCAAACGTTCTGATCGGTTTCTAAAGGGGTTGTTCGTAGAACCAGAAACGTCCAATGATTCCACATCCATTCGGACCTACTTTCCATTGGTAGGTGCTAATTAGTTTGTGGACTGATGAGGCTTAAGAATTTGCATTGGTCGAGAGGATGGGAGGTCAGACGCATCACACCTTTTTGAGGGGAATTATTGTCTACTCCGGGACTCTCTTTATATATTTAAGTTATGTTCGTGAATCCTTATTACATTACCAAGTATAAAATGACCTTTCCTTCAGATCTAACAATCAATGATTAAATATGTTGGAAATTTAGCGAATATTTTGTATTTATTTGAGGTTCTTCATCGATAGAGAATCATCTATATTTGTTAGAGATTCTTGGTCAATGGTACCCTTCGACACATTTATACAGAAGTCTCTTGGTCATTATGATGACCATGCTGGGTTTAAAGCCACTTAGTGGGGCACTTAAAGTTTATTTTCATTCAAAAGGGCATGGATTATTTTAGAGTTGGGATCGAACCTGCAGATGGGCTACCTACGTATCCTTTGTTTAGAAAAGGAATCAGAACCCACGTAGTTTGAGTAAGGGAGTATTATGTTTATGATTGATGGCTCAAAGAAGGATGTCACAATTACTTTTACACTCTAATCTCACGTAAGTCATGCTCGGTGTGATAAACAAGAGGTATTGGTAAATATTAGATAATTGTTCCATGAAAGATGCAATCATAAGAAATAATGTGGGGCTTATGTATGTATGACTGCCCAGATAAATGAAGGTTTAAGATTTAATTTAGGGAAGAAATCCAGGAATAGGGTCCATAAAGGAATATGTGCTTCATGGAGATTTTGAATACTCTAACTTTTGGCTTAATCCTAAAAAGGAGGCCCAAATTAGGAGAAGACTTATGATTGGGTTTTACTCCTGAAATGGAATCCCAGATCAAAGGTAAATTAGGACTGGTTAAGAGAAATTAAGACTGGGGCTTACTCCTGAAAAGAAAGCCCAGGTTAAGGGATTATGACAGGGACTTACTCCTGAAAAGGAGGCCTAGTTTAAGGGATTATGACTAGGAATTACTCCTGAAAAGGAGGCCCAGGTTAAGGATTAAGGTTTGGGGCTTACTCTTGAGGAGGATGCCCAAAATTAGGGGACTGGGCCTTAATCCTAAGAAGGATGCCCAGGTTAGGGGACTTGGGGCTTACTCCTAAATAGGATGCCATTATTTGGGAACTTTAAGAATTGAGGTTTACTCCTAAGGAAGATGCCCATATTTGAAATTGGGGCTTACTCCTGAAAAGGAAGCCCAGGTTAAGGGATTATGACTGGGACTTACTCCTGAAAAGGAGGCCCAGGTTAAAGATTCTCTCATCTTAAAGGATGAGGTTGAATGAATGAAATCTCAATATTTAGTGACATAAAGATGTTAATCACTAGGTTTTTAGAGATATTACACATAATTCCTTTCAGGTAAGGAAGTAAAATCAAGAAATCATGCCATAAATGGCTTTGAAGAGTGTCTTGAAGACTGAATCTTGAATAGGAAAGGTGTAACGTCTTAAGAGGGGTGAAATGGGAAAGAAAGGCACCCAAAAAGTTTGGGGCGCTCAAGTCCTGGCAGGCGTGCAGGTACTGTGTGGGCGCGCAAGTCTTGGTCGCACAGGTCCCGGTCGCGCAGGTATGCCTGCGCGACACATGGTGTACTTTCACGACAGTTAACCAGCAGGTTAATACTGGAGCGACTCTTCATTAAAGCCGTTAAAATCCTCTTGAGGTTCTTCCAGAAGAAGGGCGCGCAAGATCTAATGAAGGAGTAAGGCGGCACGCAAATGTGGCCGTTTTCCCTTAAGGGCTGGCCACTCAGGCGCACAAGTTTTGATGAGTTTCAACACTTAGGCCTTCCTCCCCCTCTTTAGATCTTCTGTTCTAGGTAAGAAATTACCATTGAAGTGTTCCGGAATCTTTAATAAGAGACTAGGGCGCCGGGAGTTCAAATCTGAGTTTCTGGAAAAAAATACTCCCCGAATGGGGGCCCATAGGGTCTATTTATAGGCAGGAGAAGACCCCGGGTGGTTACCACTTAGGTCGCGCAAGTCACTTGCGCAACCATGAGGCGCCGCGCAAGTGGACTTGCGCGACAGTAATAGAAGTTGCGCGGCACATGTGCTTTTGATCCCTTGTTCATGCCTTTGTCGATTTTTGATATTTTCTTCAACGGTTGAATCACTTTGAGCTCAGATATTCCCCTTTTCCGATCTTTAGATTTCGTGACGAAAGGAGCGTCAACAACCACCCCCTAATTAACTAAGTCATAATGACGGGAACAAGAAAGGCATCAATGCATGATGTTTATAATGGATTGTATCTAACCAAACTCGGGTAAGAATGAATTATTATAAGCATGCACCACTATGTATATTGATTAATATATGAGAACCCATGGTATATACAAAGTGGTAATGTCCAAGTAAAAAGACAACACTTATTACCACATGAGTCAACTACATATTCTAATCTAGTCATATCATCATAATCCTTAATACTTTATGATTATTATCAATAAATGAAAAATAAAATTCATACACTAAAGGGGTAATTTCCATTTCACTTCACACTAAAATACGTACCTAACATGAATGAATAATATAGTGGAGATTGAATTTTCTGTAACATGATATATTTTATATTCCAAAAACCATTCCATGTATACATGAAAAAATCCATCCAAAGAACCTGTCTACCATATCATATATGATAAAATATTATGTCAACCTTGTGTTTAATGTACTTTGAAGGGTTTTATTATGAGATTACAACATATGTAATTTCTATCACATCTTCGTGTGATAATCTGATAAAAATATCCCAATGATCTATTTAGTGAGTAGCATATACAATATATGTTGTTTTTTATTAACGGTGAGACTTAGGAATCATATCCCAATATTAAAATTCATAAAAATATTCAATTTCATTTACTTGAGGACACTAAATTTTATGATGTTATTAATCTTTGTTGTCAACCAAGAACCCTTTTTCATATAAATTTTTTTTTCACAGACATATTTCTTTAGTTAATAATGATATTCACTTTTACATGATAAATAAATGAAACTCTTTACAAGTCTTTTGACCATCACACACCCTAAAATCTTTTGGATATTTGAATAAAACAATTTAATTTTAGATTGGGATAACATTTTATATATTAACATAATTATTATTATGTCCAATCATACTGCCATTATCTTCTTGAAATGTATATTCTTTTACTAATATTAGACTAAGATATAAAAATTCATTTTTCAGAAAATAACTCTTATTTCCATTCAGTGGTAATATTTATCGAATGCACAATTTTTTATATAACATTTAATAATCTATGTTCTTAGATAATTATCCCTACAATATTAATACTTTACTCATCAAAATATACACTTTATGGGTTGTATGAATTTCATCGCTCGTATTTAAAAAAATATATGCATAAACCATTTATTTTTTATAAAACATTTTTATCCATGTATCATTTTCAAACATGTTATAGAATCTGATGAATCATAAACCATGTGAATCAACACATATTATTCATAACAACTATGTATTAATGAAAAATGTCTCTTACTATAATAGAGAAACGAGATTAAGAAACAAAACCTTTTCTTTGATCTACATGATCATATTAAGATCATTTAAATTCAATCATTTAATGTGGAAATTATTTGATTCATAATGTGAATAAAAGCTACATGCTCTATCAATTGTTCCCTTAATTTTAAACAACTATATATTTAACACAAATTTAAATTTAAAAGTTCATATCACATACCCATAAATATGGATGAATAAAATTCTATAACACGGATACCTATCATGGACATTCCCTGGAGTTTCCAAAATTCATTTTAGTTTATTGAAAATTCCATCATATAGAATCATTACTACTCCTACCACCCCGCACCATAGTTAACCTTGACCTTAAATAGAAAGTTAAAGAAAATTTATTATTATTTAAAAAATATCAATCTTTTAGTTTCTACTTATCCCACTAGTTCTATATCCATTGTTTTATAATCTTGACATCAAATTCGCAGTTCATTTATTGTCAACACTAATGAATATTTTGAAAACATTTATTGAATTTATTCATCTTGTCTAAACATTTTCATATATAAAAACATGATTAATTCGTTAACCTTAATAACCTTTATAGAAAATCCCCACTATCATCAAGTCATTAACATATACAATAATTTTTTATATATGAATGAAAGAAAATATTCCTTTTGTAATCATTTATCTAATTATTTAAAAAAATTAATTTAATCATTATATGATTCATATATGCATCTAGACTCACATGTTAAAAAAAACAACTATATAGTTATTTAGAAAGGTGTTTCTCTAACATATTGAATTTATTTTACTTAATAAATTTTATTATGTTCCTAATATTTTTTCATATATGAAGTAAGTTTCTCCATATGAGGGGTAAATATGAATGTTATATTGGATTATTATGATGTTATTTACATAAAATATAATCTCTTCTTAGATTCTTATCTTGTTTTATATATTTTCATCAAGTAATTTTAAAGAATTTTTTCCCAACAAATATCTCGACCCTTTACATCATATCTATTTAGTGAGCTATGATCTATATTTCATCATGACCTACATTGGTTTGAGAAAATAAATATTCCATGACATTATCTAGTATAAAAAATATTATTATTCATTTATGACTGACTTAAATTTAATTTATTATCATTAATAAAATCTTTTAAGGAAAAAGTGAGAAACTATTATTTCAAGAACAAAAGGAAATAACAGAGCCATTAAAGTAAAATTGGAGCCTACCAGATTTAATCTACCAAAATAATTTCAATGCAATAGTGTTTACCTAGGTGTCTAGTTTATCATTAAAAAGATCTTTGAATTGACATGCCAACTTTTTGCAAGAATGGTTTTACTCTTCTATGGTGATCAGCCAATTATTGAATCCCATTTTAAAAACTAGGTAATTAATGTTAATATAATTATACTTTTATTTATTGTGAGTCACCATTAATTACATTCCCATTCTTCATTTAGATTCTTCATTAGAAGAATTAACTGACAGAACATATTCATATGTTTACTCTTATGAGTTCATAAGAAATTCCAAATGTTGTTCGAGAATAACATCACACTTACGACACTGACAAGGACTGATAGAGGGGATGTGGGGGGTCATTGTCTATCTTCTTGGATTTTGACTTCTTTGCAGATCTAGTCTCCATTAGTGGTGTTAAATATGACTAATATTTTATCTATTTATGGTTCCCCCTCTAGATATTACTTATCCTATAGTTTTAAGGCATGCAACTCTAAACCTCTTCCTTTGTATCACATTAAATGTGGCTAGAACACTTTTCACTTGAATCATTCCCATGGACCTTCTTCTCATTATGAAGTTCTGGAACATAACTTTTAAAAAATATTGAACCGAAATATCATTTTTTTAATTATTCAAAATGGTTTCCCAGTATAATACTATCCACCTCTCTTCATTAACATTTCATTATCATGGCCTAACCCCCTGCAACATGGTCTATAACATTCCATCTTATATAAATAACCTCCCTGGGTTCCTTGGGAACATCTTCTAGGATTCTATCTCTGATAGCATTCCTTGCGCATACCACATAAGCATATGAAGTACACATCATAGTCTTGGGACCTCCTTCATCTACCATTTTTATTTAAAAATTATAGCTAGTCCCACTGCCACCATGAGTAACCTCAAGAGGAGGGTCGAAAACACTAGTAGTTTTCTCCACATCTAAACTCATTTTCACCTGTGAAGTTTTAACATAATGTTGAGGATCACCAATATCCTTCCTCAATTTTCTAAATATGTTTTACACTAGTGGATAACCTTCACAAGTTCTACCTTTCAAAATCATGGTTGAATGAAAATTAGAATCCACACCCACGTACCCGTGACAAGATAAACAATCCACCACAACAGTATTATGATATTCTGAACACATATTCGCAATTTTTTTTGATTATCATGATTTCTAGACCCATGCCTACTACCCTTTTTAGAATGGACCATTAACATAATGTAGAAGAAAAGTCAAACCACAAATCTTATATGAATTGCTCTCTATAACAAAAATCTCCACATTCTATAATCCAAATAATATTTTAATGCATTAAAGAGGAATCTACTTCACCAAAAACTCGAGGATTTATAGGATAAAAAATTATTCTAGTTCGTCTATTAGAAAAACGAATTCTACCCAAGAGGTTCCCCATCATTCTAACAATGTATTGATTTTGAAAAGGTATAGAGAGATTATGAAAACTTACCCAAATCAACATTGAATGAGATTATTGCTTCATATGAAAATTGTAGGTCCATATATAGACGTAGAAACATGATATATTATAGTTGAGGGGATATCTAGACCACGATTTGATCATGTATTACTACGAAGTTTATCACTTCATAATGTTTTTTTGTTAAGAGACCCCTCCATTTACCTCTTCTGTATGTCCCAAGAATCTAAAATGAACCTGTCAATTGAGTCAACTGAATGCCTTCTCTATGATAATCAAACTATAAAAGTATATATGAAAATGGAAGACGAATTATCAAATTTATCTATTGAAAAAAATGTTAGGGGATCCATCATACATTTCAGGCACCTTAGGGAACAAATGACATTCAGGAAACATGGGAATAAGATCAGGATATGGGGTTGTTTCCCCTATGGTAAGGAACAGCTAGTTCTCCCAAGTCCTCCAAATCACTATTCATGAATAATCCACTATACATAAGACCTTATATCCACCCAATTGTATGAAAATAATCCTTCACCCATGGACCAATATTTTTCTTTAAATAGACCATTGGGGTCTTTATTTGGATGGACTAGTTTTTTTCCAATGGCCAATTTTGACTATGGTCACCCTAGTAAATTGATCAAGTCTTTAAAAACGATCTAGGATGTTTGCTAACACAATAGAAGAGGAATGTAAAGAGGAATATATGAACATAAGTCCTACCAGTTTTTAAAATAAACAAAACATGTGTGAGGCATTAGTCCAACCACAAATTAACAAGGTCCAGTGAGAGGTTCCATTATTTAATTAGGGACTTACATGAATTAACTCTAAGAATACTTTTGGAGACCACTGAATGCTTGAGAAGGTTCTCTAACATGTGTAGTTTCCTATGTGTTATTTCACCCATGGATCTATTGTTTCGTCCAGGCCAACTGGTATGATGTAAAACCCCTAAGCGTTCCCTCCTTGGTACACCCTACAATCTAGCCTATGTGGACCATCTACTAGGCCTTCTTTAAATCCATTCATGTCTTGAACTCTCCCACTTTGGCTCCCTTCCCTGAGAGGGATTAAAAAAACCTACACCAATACCTTCGTACTTGTAAAACAATGGTGATTTTCACCGCAGTGTTGAGGAGTTCTTGATCTAGATGATTGGTGTTTGTACAATGTCCAACCCTTCTCATATCATAGGTATTGAGCATCTTGTTTATATCCTGAAGGGTGAGGATCACGCTTTCTTTTCAATTAAACATTTAATGAAAACATAATCTTTCGGATAAATCAATTTCATGTAATCCCCTTTGGAGTATTCCTCTATACATTCTTATGAGAGGTTATAGTCTCCCTCCTCCATACCACTACACCCTTCACCTTCATTACTTCCTCACATTGGACACTCATCTAATGTAATGTAATGAGATAGAAGTGTTATAACCCTGAGCTTGTCCATAATAGCCCCAATAACTTCTATCGTACCTCTGACTACTTCCACCTGCGAAGGAGGAAATTGTGTGGTTCATCAAATATTGTGACTCCCCTTGTTTGTCACACCCAACATTACTCACATGGTCTTATAGGTTAGTGATGATCATGAAATATACAAAATAAACATGAAGTAAAAAATTATAATATCTCTAATTCATATTATCCATGATATTTAGGGAACCCACCTATGTCCCGAACATAATGGGATTATTCCTTAGAAATAAGTCCTAATCATAATTCCATTAATAAAGGTATCCTCCTTAGTAGAATAACCTGAGTTAATCTCCCAAAACACCATGAGATAAGATATCACTCTTGTCCTTTCTCAATGGGAATACTCCGAAAAAATAAATCCCACATAATACTATAAAAGGTATTTAATCCCATGTTATTCTTAAAAAAATATGTGGGATTTGATTCCTATCCCAATGGGATATGTAGGATGGATTCCTAAGGTTCAAATGAAACTCCTAACCCAACACTATTCTTCTGTACCATATCCCCAACATTGTTTAATTATTCTTGGAAACTTATATTCATTCTAGATTTCATGGGATGTTTTGAAATATGTCCCACAATAAACTATTAATAGGAACCATTCTCCTAGAAATACATTCTATATGATCTTAAATTGTACTATTGGGTCCTTGTGACGCGACTATAAAAGGTATGGTGTTCCCCATTAACTGGTACCAAACTATGCGGGGTATCATTCTTTTCACAAGGATATGTAGTTATCCCATTAACAAGTTCGGTATCAATATCAAAAAATGCTCATATACTAGGATGATGATGAATTATAGAGTGACCATCATCTACCTAGATTACAATAAACTCAAGAGTGCCACAATTGTTTTCTAGAAGACCACCATCATTGTAATAAGAATGAAATAATCTATAATTAGTATATTAGAGGATACCATCAATGGCTAACCTCAGATATATTAAAATATTTTCATTTATGATGATCCATAGATACATATATATTATTCCAATATCTGTACATGATAATAATTCAATGATTGTATTCGGTTAACACACATCATACTTGGAAACTAATGAAGGATTCATGAAAAAATCAAAAACATATAAGAGGTTCTCAGAGTAGTGAGTAATTCCCCCAAAAAATGTTTGATGAGCATTACCTCCGATCCTCTAAAAAAATGTGAGTTCTTAAGCATCGTAGTTAAAAACTTCTAATGAGAACCTACTTTTTGAATGTATTTCCCCATGGATATAAAACCATTGGGAGTTTTTGGTTCCACATGCAAACAAATTAGAAAACGTTTATATATAGAAAACCCATTTCAAATGGAAAACAGTGAACCCAATGTGAATCTTTAACCAAGATGAGAGTGTAACCTACCTATTACGTCCATCTCATTTTAAAAAAAAATGAGGTATGGAAAGGGAAATCAATTATGCATGTGTTCACTCAAGTGAGATGTTTCTTTTTAAGAGTTCATTATTTTTCTTTGTCATATATATAGGCACATTCTTCCATGAAATTTCTTCAATCCAATGGCCTCCACAAATATTTCACAAATAATTCCCCAATTTCAAAATTAGGATGGATATTCTTCTATGCGAAGGATATCATCACCAAAATTAGAATCATCAACAATAGGTATCAAACTAATTAGTCCAATAGTACCATCAAAACTATACAATCCTGGTCATGGAGGCACCTAGACAGGCCCTCCAACTCTACCATTTTCACCAACAATACGTTCAATGATGTTTTGTAGCCCTGAAGAAGATACTACCAACCACCATATTCAACCATTTCAAGAGATTATCCTCATAATTCAATAACCATTCCCTCTAATATTTCAAGGAGGTGGATCAGGAGGCCAGTTAAAGCCTCATCTTCATGGCACATGTGTCAAATAGAAGGGCACTTTTCAAGAAATCTCAATCACAAACTTTGCATGGCAGTGAACCCTAAACATAATGAGGGTGTTACCTTTAGTGGTTTGGCCTAGGCCCCTCAGAATCAGGCACAAAACCTGGACCACCGAGGATGAACTTTGGATAATAGGGTGATGGTTCACACCTACTACCACTATAGAGGATCCCACCAACCCAATTTGGTGGTAAACAGCTATCGAGCCCATACACCCATTCACCATTATTCAGCCAACTAGAAGACTCACCTAGAAGGATTCAAGGCAACCCACCAATAAAAATATAATTAAATCATACAAGAAGGGACATATACCTAGCTTCACCCACCAAGCCTATTAGAAGACTCATATAGTAGCACTCAATGATGTTTGTTAGCCTTGTTTGGTGGTGAATAGTGAGAAGGAAAACACAATTGCCAACATTTATTAGGCCATCCTGTAGCCTTATCTGGAATCACTTAGAGAATTCAGTTAGAAATTACTGATGACAATAATAAGGAATACACGACCCTCTTCCCATGTGTAATGTCTATATCCAATTGTAATAAAGGGAGGATAAGAGCAGGAACATACACCTACCTAGAAACGTAATGTGAATATATCCCCATTCCAATTACTAAAGTCACAAAGAATATATTAAAAATGGTAATAGGGAATGAAACAATAAATACCCACATCTCACAGAATTTCTAAGATGTCATCATTATTATGATAATAGTGCTCAAGGAACAGAAATCCAACTCTATCCCCACAAATGGGGTGAATCATCTGTAAAAAAGCCCATAGAAAACAAATAACACTGATATTATCTTGGAGGTTCATGTGGAAAACTCCCACATATTATAAAAACAATAGGATTGAGAACATACACCCACTCCAATCGGAGATAATTATCATATTCCAGTGGACACTAAAAAAAGATATAAATACTGGCCCATGAAGACAAATTCTTTCCATAAGTGGCCCAAACTACTTGTATGGAGACACCCAAAAAAAGTCTCATCACAAATTGTTATAGAATCAAGAGTCAATCTGTGATATGGTTCCACATAATGATATAGTTCTTAAAGACCTAATTAATATATTTGTTGCAGATCAAGATCATACCTTCCCTTTAACAAATTATGGGATAAGTAGTAGTACTTATTAAGGATCTCATAGGATAATTTAACAAGAAATCATTCTTTATGGTAACAATTCAATCGATCTCGAAGGCCTATACCTTGATGAGAGCCACAATAACCATCCATGTGGCCAGAAGACTAAGGATAAATTGGGTTTTCCCCTTTTTTTAATCCACTATAATGGTCCTCCCCATGATGTAAATCACTATAAAAGTTATCTCCATAGTAGTGATTTTCATTCTCAAAAGAGTTCAACAATTTACCATGTAGTGACAAAAAATCCCTCTTATCATGAGGTGATTGAAAATACAAGTCTAGTCATGTATGATGCCTTGTCACTGGTAGTTGAAATCCTTTATAAACTAAAGGTTATCCCATGTAGATGGTCATTATATATACTACCGATGGGTCATTTACCTTCTAACATAGAAGTGGGAATCTCAGCAAATCCCATTTCTTATGTTAAAATAATTAGGAAGCATCCACTCTAGTCGGACGAGGTTGATGAACCCCTTGTGAATGATGAACATCTAATAAACATTAGGAAGCAACTGGCTAATTATGAAATACCATTCTTGTTTTCCCTATTATCTACCTCCCTATATATCATTCCAAAGGTGTTGGAAGACGATTGAATGCATGAAATCAACATCAACATGGAAAACTCTTCGTCACATAAAAGTTACCATATTACCTTATGATGAGTATCAGACTCATGTCAATGTAACAGATGGGTTACAACACCAAACTAATTTGGTATCTCTCATGGTTTCCCGACATCCAAAGACCAATAAACATGAAGGATGTCTTCTATGTTCATTCATTGATGCATTAATGAGGTTGTGAAAGATGATTAGAGATACCCCCATCTCGTATTTGAATTAGAGGATGGTGGTATACAATGAGAATTTAATTTTACTAGCCTCCCAAGACAAGAAATCCCACCAAAGGAGGCATCATAAAATGTCATTTACCTAGCCTGGTTGAAAAAATGTATTCAATTCATGAATGGATGCATTCTCAACAAGAATAGGCCCCGACTGACATTCATTGAATTTAGGATAGAAAATAGAACTCTAAGGAGATAATCTCATATTATGCATCACATAACATTGAGAAGTTATCCCATTTAGAGGATGTCATCCATCAGATTGACCAAATGCAGAAACAGCACAACCGCATTTTGAAATGGGTGATTTAAGTGAGTGTCAAAAAATTCACCCACCAAAATTTGGATCAAAATATATAAAATCCAAAGATAATTTCTAGTAATAGCAGCCAACAACATTTTAGGAACAACCCTATCCCTACTAGTTGTTGGATATTTTAACTTAACCCTTAGGATCATCCAACCAAGCCTGAAAGGTTATGATGGCCGAACAAGAATATGCTCGGTCCTCAGAGCTGGGGGATTTTTCACCTCAATAATCCCCTTATCAGTGGGAATCATTATTCTCATGATTTAGTAATGTTCTATAGAATAAATCCTCTTAATTTGTCTCATCCCATAATTTGGTACATTCAAATTGAACGTAAATGAACAATCTTTGTGGGAATTCCCATTGGCTCATTTTCCATAAAATAGCCCCAAGGAATATATAATGTATAGTACAAGGTCTCATGGTGGGTGTAGAAGAATGAGATCTTGTAGAAATATCAGCATAATTCCTATAATACACTATGAATATGTGAATTTCAAAAATTCCATCATTAAAGACCCTCCATAACATAATACTGATTCAATGGATTCTGAAAAAAGAAGTTCTAGTTTAGTAGTCGGTCCACACTAAAATGAATGGAGGAGGTGTTCATACCCAAAATTAGAATGTCAACAAAAAATTTGGTATCCCCTTAAATAATCACTCTCTACCACTTTAAAAGTCACTTAATAAGGGAAAGGTAAGGTTCATACCATGTCTATCCTTCCACTGTGATAAGGTCAATCCTTTTCTATAGAGGAAATATTTCCTCAGCAAGAAGACGAAATATATATTTTTAGAAGAATCAATACAGAGTTACACAAAGTATTCATCTATCCAAATATGCTTCACAAAAATTCCCACAACTCACCCTTCTATGTGGAACACCCCAATAATGTGGGTTTCCCTTGAAAAATGAACCAGACGTGGAACATCTTCTCAACATGTTACATCCACCCCTAATATATTTGAATCCTGTAATAGTGGATCAAGAATGACCTATTTTGGGTACACAGCTAGAACATATTAATTCACATCCTTGTAAGCCTTCCCCTATTTCATACTCATGGAGGATACCTGCGGTGCCGCCACTACTGGTCCTGTCAGTCACCGTAATTGTTCAGGCTCTAACCGCTACACTTATGAAGTCCTGAATCATCCAGATATACCTAAAATTCTATTGAACACCATTGATTCATTAACTACATGTTTAGAATCTATTTAAATATGGTTTGCACTTGTAAAAACAAAAATATAAGGATTTCCTTGAATGGGTTGTTCCTACCCCTCCTCTTCCAAATTTTTGGAATCCTACATTTCTCATTTTCTAGGGTTCAGGGATCTGGATAAGCACTTGACACATTTCGTCTCTCACAGAGATATAATGATGGGGACCCATGAGTAGTAGGAAGAAGTTAAACTTATATACTTCATGAAATAATTTTAGGCACCAGCTTGTGTATGGGATATCATTTTGCAGTCCCAGTTGATCACTAGATTAGAATCTCTCTGTAAGAAGTATCTGTTCTGGTTCATCAAAGTTCTATAGAATACGACCATCTTCGATCTTAAGAACTACAAGAAAAGGGAGAATGAAAGAGTCTCATATTTCATTTATCTATGGAATGGATTGAAATAGAACTTAATACTACCACTCCATTTAGAAGATTTTTTGTCTATCTTCACAACAAATCTACGTAATGATTTGTGCACACTTTTTAACCCTATGAAATGCATAGGAGGGCTTTGGGATCTGGCAGTAATTTCTCAATAGTTATAAAAATCCATCACAGTGACCTAATCTATGTAACGAGTAATCCCATTAGCTCTAGGAAGGATTATTGGAAAGGAAAAAGGACACTATAATTACACTTAAGGAAACCCATGTACCCATTCCTACCTAAAATCCTACACCGAATAGTTGGGATCCACCTCCTAGGCATCAATAGCAATGACTACCTCGTCAAGATAATCAAAGAGATAATATGTAAAAACAATTTTAGGACTTGAAAAAAATTATTCTTTTTCAAATGACTAGTTCCTCGGATAATTCATCTAAACATTAGAAAATCACTTTGTTGAGTTTCCAATTCCCAAGAAACCTAACAAAGAAGGTTATGAGGATCTACGAAACTATTTCCCCATCCATCAAATTCCGGGGAACCGCATCAAGGAGGGTTTCTTCATATAATTCTTACAAAATATAGTAGTTTGAAGGAAATAATGAAATAAATAATTCACCATCCTAGGATGTATATGTTTCTATTACGAATCTGGAAGAGGAATTCGAATGGAAAGAAGTCAAAATAAAGTGTGCCTAGAAGTTCAGTGAAAAGATCGTCAGAAAAAACATTAACAGAACTCATTCCATTCTATGTACATAGTTTAAATATAAAACTATTCATCCCTCATCTTCTACTATATAAAATCTATATTTCTCAAAATCCCCTTCCTTTGAAGAGAAAATCTCAATGAAGCGACAGGCCTAAGAAGATAAGAAACAATTAGATAAAGATGAGCTCATGTTAAGGCTGAATTTGTCCTTAACCATAGAATATTTCAGCCCAAAAATATAAAAAATCTGGGAATAACCCTTCTAAATGGAACAAAAAGATTCAACCACTAGGTAGAACCTTCATCAGATGAATATTTGGTCTTTGGTTTTGTTAATATTTTCACTTAACTATTATTTACTCAAATGATGAATCTCATAATGAAAGTGATTTCCAAACACAATATTGGGGAAATGGGGGTAGACCTCATTAGGGTCAAGCATATATGGGTAGAAATGATCGTTCTATGATCCATCACTTAAACCAAACCCCTTCTTGAACTATCCAAACTACCAAAACTTGTGGAAAAGATCCCCTATGAGTTCAACATGTACAAGGATGTTCTTCTAGCACAGATGATAGGGTCTACCCTAAAATTACTATAATGGTAGACTAGTTAGAGGATACTCTACAACTTCCTTGGTAGGTAGGCAGTCCAAGACATAATAATACACTATGAATAATAAAACTTCCATCTCTTATCCCAAGGGATGCCCCATCCAGAGCAAGAACATCAACTCCTAAAATGATTGCTAAAGAGAATACTCATTCCAAAAAGAGTTTGACTTTGGACCAAAAATATAATTTATTGAATCAATTATCCCTTGTGATGGATATGTTATCAATCGTGGATGCTCTAAGTCTATCAATGTACCCCAGGTTATCACTCATTGAGGTGTTTTCAATAACTCAGAAATTTGTAGTTGGGGTCGTTGCAACTGAACTATATCATGTGAATAATGGTCATGTGTAATTCCATGTGGTCATTTCCATCACTGAATATGATTATGATGCTATCATAAAAGTACATTTCAAACCATTTTATATATCTATATGGATAAATGACATTGAAACATGACACTCCTTCATTGATAATGGATTAAGAGTCAACTGCATTCTAGTCTGGACACTTAACCTACTTGGTCTCAGTGAATATCATTTGTCTCCCTCCACTATGATGTTATAGGTTTTTTATAAAAATGATCATGAACCTCTCAATGAGATAAAACTTACAACTCAGTTCAGAGATCATGTGTCTAAATCAGGGATCATGGTAGTTCACCAGGACACTACTTTTAATTCTCTATTGGGAAGATCTCAACTATATCATTATAGAAAATTATATTTTAAAACCAAAAATATCTAAACTTTTCTATCCATGATCATATTGGTTTAATTATATGCTGACTAGTCTCCATTCAAATCATGAAAGACATAATACATCAATATAATGTTCCATAACAATGTAGGAAAAAAATCAATGGCTAATGATGCCACCCAAATCAATTCCCCAAATGTATTAGAGATGATCCCATATAACACTTTCAAGAAGATTAGTGCAGAAAATGTGATACTTATTAATCAAATATAAAGTGGGGTCTAGAATTCATGAATTCATTCACCAGATTCTATAATGTCAATCATGATAGATGAGCCTAATTGTGTTAAAGAAATTATCAACTCTCCATGTGACATGGAATACTTAAATAAAAATGTATTCATTCTGTCCCCTAAGCTTTAAAAAACCCAGTTATGTCAACCATGTTGGAAGAAGCTATTATGATAATAGGATAAAGCGAAGTGACTTATTCATAGTCCCTCATCTCCCATTGAAGACTCCAAGAAGGCTTCATTCTAGCAATAAATCCCAATGTTATTGCTGCATCTTTCTGATGTCCTAATAAAGACTACCCTTTTCCCTTTGAGGATATTGTATTATTGTATCCTCTCCAAGAAGAATATGAAGAAGTAGATAATGGGGAAGAGGAAGAAGAATAATATCTCAAGGACACCCCTCCATCATTCGAGGATGACTTATCCAACCCCATGTATTAATATAGAGAAATAAATCTGGGTACATAGTAAGATACACACCCCCACTCTAATTAGTGAGGTCATGATTCCATTGAATAGGGGGTATACCCCTCCTTCTTAAAGTAGAAATGGGATATGTTTTCCCTGAAATACACAAATATCCATGGCCTTGAACATGAAGTAGCCTCCTATCACATGGGTTTAAAAGAAAATGATAGAGGATACAAAAAGAAACCATGAGGACACACCCAACTCACACCTCCAAAATTGAGGCTGAAGTGGAAAAACTCATCATGTATGACTTTATCTGAGAGGTTTAGTACTTGAAATGACTATCCAACTATGTCCCTTGGAAACAAATAACAGTCAAATCAATGTTTTCATAAATTTCAAATATCTCAATTGTTATATACCCAAAGATGACTTCTTAGTTCCAATTAAAAAATTATAGATTGATGCAGTGACTAGTTACTAGGAACTTCCATTAATGGATGGATTTTCAAGGTGCATTATAATTTGAATGGCACTAGAAGATAATGAATATATATAATTCAGAACCACTCAATGTGTATTCTACTATTAGGTAATTCCATTTGGCTTGAAAATTTTCAGCTCCACATACGAACAAGCTACGCATCATATCTTCAAACCCTTATAGGTAAATTTTATCGAATGATACATTGATTATCTAGTGGTAAATTCTGGATATATTCTGACCATCTAGATGACTTAGAGACCATATCAATGAGCTTTGACAACATAATATAAAGGGGAACCCCTTGAAATTTTCATTCAAGTAATCCTTTGGAAAATTTCATGTTTAATTATACACTATCAGAGAATCGAATTTGATCCTGAGAAGACTAAATACATACATGAAATTTCACCACCTCGTAACTTGAATGAGTTAAGAGGACATAAAGGAAACTTGACCTATATTCGGTGATTCATAGCAATCCTTACTAGCAAGTGTTTAACCTTCCCCAAAATAATGAAGTAGTTCATTACTTATCACTGGACCAATAAATATCATGAGTAATATTATTACCTCAATAAATAACTCTTGAGACCAGTGATGTTGATAAAAACATGTTAATGGAAATATGATATTCTATACATGAAAACCATAGAGTGATCATAGGGTTCTCTTATCACACAAAATAATTATGATGGGAAAGAAAAAAATCTTTATTATCCTAGTAGAACCATGTTCGACACAGAGACATGCTATTATG
The DNA here is from genome assembly GCA_963277665.1 of Viscum album. NCBI lineage: Eukaryota > Viridiplantae > Streptophyta > Magnoliopsida > Santalales > Viscaceae > Viscum > Viscum album. The sequence continues at coordinate 1,660,567,819 of OY728143.1, read as the reverse complement.
ATTTTGAAAAGTTATTGGTAGAATTAAACTTGGATGTTCAGAAGATAAGGCACTACCTAAAACATCATGAGGTCTCCTTGGATTCTTAAAATAACCTGCCCAATTTATTCTTCTATCATCCAATGCTAATAGAGATCCTGGCATGATGGACAGTTATCCTATAGAAGTTTGATTTATAGTTTGTGACTCAGAATGTAGTGAAATGAGAAGCCTTGGTAGAAATCCTCACTGAGCACCCATCAATAGAAGAGACATCATTAAATACTAAAATTATTGATGAATAAATCTTATATATTCATTACATCCCCCAAACATGGGAAATGTATTTTGATGGTGCTACCAGGAGTCCAACGGGGAAAAGAATGGAATACCTTGAGATAAAAAAAGGTGGGTTATGAATTTTTCTTATCTTCATATAAAAGTAATGTGTCTATACATTATCTTGTTATCAAAAGGTTGTACCAACAATGAGGTATAATATCATGCTCTCATTATAGACCTTGAATTGGCACTTCAGGTACCAAGGAAACTCCTATAGGTGATGGGTGATCAGTAGTTGATAATCAAGTAGATCAATGTGGATTATTACATCAAAAGAGAAGATTTAATCATCATGTGTGGTTACCTTCATGGGTTGATGTAATAATTCCCCATAGATACAACATTTAATCACATTCCTTGATCATAGAATGCCCTTGAAGACCTATCGAAAATCATAGCAACAACTTTGGCAGTTCCAAATTGGGAGGAAATCATCATTAGTATTACCAATTTTAACATGGTATCACCTTTTGTTCAGATCATAGCATAATAGATCAATTAATTCATTCCTATCCATAAAACATATGATCCTACTACAAGATTTATGGAACCCATTTTTATAAATTTAAAAGATAGAGTATTTCCACAAAATAGGTTTGGAAGAGAGCAGATCCATTGACGAGAGACCAAGATCACTCTTTATGATGACTAAAATCCCTAGAAAGTCCTCTACAAGTGATAATCTCATTGATTCCTTCTCAAATGTGTAGATGGAGAAGAGACTGTGACCGTTATGGAAGAAGTATACACATGTGCGTATGGTTACCACCATGTTTTTTATATGATTTTTGATCAAATCTAAAGGCTTGAATACTTATGGCCTTCAAGGATGTGGTATTGCATATCATTCACTAAGAAGCATCATATCTAATAGGTGAATATATATTTCATCCATTAACCCATGGAGTTTCTACATACAACTAAATACTCATGGGAATTTTCTATATTGGTAATGTATGTAGTGGGTATTTATCCTCTAGCTACAGGTAATTAGTTCAAGTGTATCCTTACTTCTACATACTTCTTTTCCAAATGGGGTGAGGAAATAACTATTTTTGAAGTCTGATACAAAAGCAGTTGTACCTTTTTCCAAGCTAATATCATCACCATATTTGGTGTACATGATATTATATTTGTGGAAAATGGACCCAATTTCTATTCTTATGAGGTGAAGATGCTATATTAAGAATACAATATCGCATCCAACCATTAATCCTTCTATCATGTTATAGCCAATGGATATATTTATTTTTTAAATAAGGCTCTATCAAAAATACTCTATAAGATGGTGGATAATGATAATATGTCTTGGCCTAATAATGTCTTTCATGACTTATGGACTTACCAGACTATAATCTGTACTGCTACGTGACTGACACCATAGTCATTGGAATATAGAATGGAAGTTTTCATTCTCATTTAGGTACAATTATAATCACTCTGTATTTTCATTTTTTGAATAGCTATCTATATATGAGAAATACTAGAAAATACTAGATGAGCAGGAGGGACTAGTTAAAAAAATATTTCATTCCTTGAATCACATTGAGGTATAGAAGAAATATATAACACATGGCTCTAAGAAGAAGGTATGTCTTTGTTTAGTACTCCAAGGTGAATTGGTATTGGTATTTAGTATTCTAATTACAATAGGAATGAATTATCTGAAGCTTGAGAAAAAGTGAGAGAGACCTTACTCCATACATAAGTCACAATCCAAGGAACATATTCCTTAATGTCAATAGACATAGTTCTCACTACAAATACAACCATTGAAAGGTTCCTGAAGATGTAAATTATGTAATTAAACAAAGTTCTTCATTGCTATAGGACGTTAAACTGCATAACACCGTTTGTGTCCATGTTTCATTATGTTAAATTGCGTAGCTTCATCTTCTCTATTTCATGATGATAAACTGAATGACATGAGGTCCTAGCTACATGATGTTAAACAACATTGAATCACTTCCCCAACCACATGAAATTAAACTATATGGTAAACATCTACCATAATTTTTTTTAAGAAATCCCCAAGATACAATGAGTAGACACTCCTTTTGGTCCCTCAAATAATTTATATGATTCATGCATAAACCCCAATAATATCAATGCCACTCCATAGTGAAACTTATGCCCCATCCCATCTTGTGTTTGGATTAGTCTTACATGGGTTATAACTATCAAGAACTAAGTGTTTCTTTATTCATGCCCAACTAGAAACGTAGTGACACCTAGGTCTCATCCCTTGGACCAGTCACAATTTTTCTTTTAAATAATGTGATCCACTTTCTCACAACATAAATTATAAACTACATTATTTATAAATATATACTTATAGATTTATTCAAATTCCAATGATATACGTAGTGACCCCAAGATACCCAATCACGGGCCCAACCCTATCCATATATAAATAATTTATCCTTTTCTTATGTATGAACTGAATTTGTATAGGTCACTCTTCCAAATAATATGATTTTTTCCAAATTAAAATTTCTATTTTGAGGACAACCATTATTCTTGAAAACATATAAGTTTATTAAATCCCCCTTCCTCACATATAACATCAGTTGCTGTGAGGAATCATCTTCAAGAACTACGTGTGGCGTGATTCTCTATCCAATGAGATATGGAGTGATTCCCTGATCTCCTATCTCAGGTATAGATGTAATTTTAAAAAATAATCCCACACTCATTGAGTACAGATCATACCTGCACAAGGAATTTTTCCAGGAACTATGTTTGGATTGATTATTCCCTAGAGAGATATGTAGTGATATCTAGATCTCATATCTCTGATCTAGCCACAATGTTTTAAAATAACCTTCCTCCCCTATGTGTATGAATCAAACATCCATAGGGAGAATTTATATAAACTGCATATGAAGTGATTTTCATTCCATTGAGATATGTATTGACACTTGAATCTCTAATACTTGGCCCACCTACAATTTTGGAAAAGAAACCCCGTTTATTTTCCCTATGCATGAACCAGATCTACACAAGGAACCTTTCCAAGACTTATCTCTTTATTTTAATTTCACTCAGATGTATGGTGATACATATACTTTAGGATCTAGGCCAAACCATCAGTCTAGAAGTCCTCAGAAGTACTCTTCCCACACTAAAGTCTAATTGTTGTGGGAAACATTTTCCATGAATTACGTGTGGCTTTATTCTCAACCCATTGAGATATATAGTGATTCCCATATATCCAATTGTGTGTCCAGCTGTGATTAAATCATAAATACCCTTTACATCATGTACAAGAATTAGATCTTCACAGGGGGCCTATCAGGGACCATGTGTGGATTGATTCTCATACCAATAAGATACATAGAGACCCCCCATGTCTTTCACCTTGGTTTATCCCCCAAATTTGGATCCTTTTACATTGATTCTTATTCATCCTTACCACATTATATTAAACAACATGGAATATCAAGAACAATGTGTTCCTTGATTCTAATCTATATGACATATGTAGTGATGCTCATATCATAAATCATGGGTCCAACCACAACATCACATATTAAATTACATACTCCCCCATGTATGAGTCATATCTACGCGAAGAGAACCAATACATGTTCTAACATTATGAATGAACCCATATATATTCAAACTACATGTGGAATGATTATAGATTGAATAGGATACGTAGTGATTCTTAGGCTCTACACCCATGGAACAACCACAACATTCCTTTTTTATCAATGGAATCACCTCTTTCCATAATGAATCTATTTAAAATGTATAGTGTAATGTTCTTACTGCATGACTTTAAACTGAATAGCATAATGTCCTTATCGCATGACCTTAAACATCAAGGTAACCATATAATTATATATGGATTTATTATCACCTCATTGAGATATGTAGTAAATACTGGTAATTAAGACATATCCCAAGCCATGGTGTAAAAGAAAATTCCCCCTATCCTATATATAATAAAAAATATATGCATGTTCATTTTTTTGGGACCAATACTTAGAGAACCCTCCAAGGAAATAAGAGATGTACCCATTCTACATATGAGTTAGATCTATAAAAGGGATTCCAAACTCATGGCCGATATTGATCCAAATGATTTGTTTATGATTTTGACAGATCCCCATTCACATGGAGTACTCCTAAAAATGAAAACATTCAGATCTTCATATTATTTCCTCTAATTTTGGTGGTAAATTTTCTAATACCAAGGATCTTTTTTTCCACAACATGTATTAGGCACCGTAGTTGGAATTTCATAAGTTTCCCAAAAAAAATGCCAACCAAAGGGTTACCTTGTTTTCCTAAAAAGTACCTGACCTAGTTATCATTGCATAAAATATCCCTCATAACGGGGTTTTCAAATAGTGGTAACATTGCCCTTGGGAGAACCCTCTTCTGAAACTTTATTCTTTTGATGATGGAATTCTAGACCCCACAATTTAAAATCAATGGTCATCCTCTGCATATTTTACACATACCCATTATCCTGACATGAAATTCTCCAAGAGCATGATTTACGTTTTCCCCCATCATTTGTTCAAAATATACTAGAATAATAATGGTCCATTTTACCATGTACCATCCATCATTTCAATAATATTATCACCAATGATTTAAGACCTAAAACTATGGGAACCATACATTCTATGCTTTGGACAAACACATGTAGAGGATCCATCTACCAGATTCTTTATAAATTTCAACTTGAAATGCCCCTTCCATATCCAAGTAGATTTCACAAAAACAAAACATTTTTTTTAGAAGATAAAAATCTCCATGAACCTATTAATATTTTAGTGATATAATGTACGAATTTATGATAGCTCCTTTTTCGGACAATATAGAATGCACCCCATTATCTGTTTCATAAAATAGCCCTCAAAAAGGGGTTGTTAGAGAAAGAATTACATTATTGTCTATGAAATATATTTCCTAGTTGGAATTATATACAAAATCACCCATTATAGGTTTTTGAATTAGTTAAAATGTCATTCTCAGGAGGGACCTCCTATAACATCATAAGACAATATTCCCATACAATTGTTGTGATATAAGAATCTCCAGATCACAACATACTATTTTATCCTTCCATAACTAAACACGGTAAACAAGATCCAAATAAATTATTATGACTGGTAAAATCATCAACCATTTTGGTCAATGCTAAAGACTATAAATTATAGTCTCTCTAATGTCCCTACAGAACACCTTTAAACTGAAAAACACAATTTCCTTGTTTCAAAAAATTAATATACACAACATAATGTCTAGGGTGTACAAATTTTAACTACACAGCCTAATGTCATTATTGCATGGCTGTAAACTGAACCCCATAATTTCTATGATTCATGAATTTAATGGAAAAATTTACCCTTGTTGCATGACTTTAAACGGGTCATCATAATGTCCTTGCTTAATGTCAATAAACACCATGATAATTTCATCCTTCATTAGAAAAGGACCATTATCCCTTGAAGAGAGGTTAGATAACAAAATGTACCCTTCTTCACATAAAAAATCCATATAGGAGTGTCTTCTTATTCATAGACTACGTTGGTACAGATGAATCCTTTATTCTCAACAATATTTTATTAGCAAAGCCACCCATTTTGGTCTTGATACATCCAAATCTTAAACATTATTTGATCATTAGTAATAGAATATGAGAATTATTAGGAACTCCATTACTTGACTATACAATATATTCCCTATTTGGCCTCACATAAGATTCCCACATAATGGTTCAGTCAGCCTAATGACACCTCTACATGACAATGTAGTACATTACCTAGTTGGCCATGTATAAAAAATCCCCCATAATAGGTTTTTAGCTTGAGGCAAGTTTGTATTTAAGAGTTACCTCTTCCATTATCATATTTCATGTTTAAGATTTAGAAAAAATAATAAATCATGGATTATGATTCCCCATGGATGTATATAAAGAATATAAAAATATTCCTAACCATTAAGCCCTATCTGGATTATCATCTCAAAATTCATGAGAACAGTAGTTCGACCTAAAAAACAAGACTTTCATTCCTTCAATCATGGAATTAAAATACCAAAAAAAGAAACATTACTCACAAGGATGAAAAACATCAATGGGAAACTTATAAACAAATTGAGTCTCAGGTTTCTAGACCAACACTCTATACGGTTTAGGCAATATCATGAGATGAAAAAGTTAAATGGAACACATATTAATTGGTTGAAAAATCAAAGAGGGAAGCATCATCAAAAGGCACGCCTCACCTGGTAAGTCTCTCTCCTATTGAGATTAGTAAATAATTAGGGTGACGACACAAAAGAAATAAGGTTTTTACGGTTGTCCATATGACCCCAGTAATAGTCAAACTACACTTACTATGCCCATTATCTTCAGTAATAATTAGAATACCCTCCTAATTATCATTGTATTTATTATTAACTGGTATTAATATTTCATGATATGAAAATAAACTTCGACATTATGATTAAAAGATAAATATATGGATGAATTCATGGAATAAAAAAATTATTTTAATTTATAATAAAAATATTATCAATAGTATTAACCATAAGATAAAGTCTCTCTTTTATAAATTACATGAGTTATTCAACATAACTCTTCATCTATTTAATAACCTCCCAAGCCCCATCGTATTTTTTTGGAATCTTAGTCAGTTGAACCATATTTTCCATAGGCCCCATGTATTAGGAAAATATTTGAGGATCATTAAAAAAATTATATAGCTCCAAACCCAAAAAATATTGTTAGAATGCGTCAATATTCCCCAATGATACCTGAAAATTATATTTAATTCCGTTCTGAGTGAATACAATTTTAATGGTGGGGGTGTAGACACCATGAAATGTGTTATGTGCAACTTTATGAAAAATTGAATATTAGATCCTCTCATAGACAGAAAATTTTGAGTTTATGTTTAAATACATATTTATTCCATAAGTATGAGCTGATTTCATTTCCATTTTTCATGTGAGAAAATGACCACAACTGATCTTGAAAAGATTGGAGTGGAACTTTATATTTTTTTTTGGGTTCTATTAAAAACATCGATATGAACACAACCTGAAACTGATCCCAAAAACTAGTGTGGGGAACATCCCGCATGGTATGAAGCAACTAGTTCAACCAAGTACCCAAAATCACATTTGGAGAACAACCCCCTATGTGTGAGAACTACGCACCAACAACTTACACCAAAATAGTCATTCACCCACTGTCCCATATTTTCCTATAAATATACCCTTAGGGTCTTCATTTGGAATGATTAATTTTCCCAAAGTCCAATTTCTACTCTGATCGACCCACTACTTTTCTCAAGTTTTGTGGAAACTTTTATGTATTTATCTAACACCTAATGAAGATGGAATTAATGGGGAATAGTTTAACATAAGTCTTACCAGGTTATAAAATAAACAACACCAGCATAAGGAATTATCGCAAACCCTAATCAATGATGAATAGTGTGATTATCAATTAATTAATCATGTTCTTACACAAATTATCTTTAAGAATACCTCTAGAGATCTTAGAATGATTGAGAAAGGTCTTTAATAAGTGTAGTCACCTAGGTGGTTCATTTAACAAGGTGATATCAGTTTACTAAGTCCTACTTGCGTGAATCAACCACCCCCAACATTAACTTCCTTGGTTCACCCTTTATCCTAACATGTGTGATCCATCCATTGGGCCTTCTTCAATTACATTCATTCTCATCCCTCTTCTCTAATGTCACCCTTGTTAGAAATGGATCAAATCAAATCCTTCACCAAGACCTCCAAGAATGTACAAATATGGGTAGTGGAACAACATCCTATACTCCCTTGGGTTTTGTATTCCTATGGTAAGAGGTTTCTTTCACTTGTTTGGTTGGCCAGTCAGGGTACTTAGGGTTCATGTTGGTTTGTATTCCTATGGTCACAAGGACCCTTACCCTAGGTAAACTGTTGACAAGTTCTTGGTTGGGATGTTTGGGATTTGGACTATGTCTAATTCTTCTGGTTAGTTAGTCTTGGAGCCTCTAGTTCCCATCTAGGAGGCTAAGTATGACATTTTCCCTTCCATTACTCATGAAATGAGATCCTCCTCCCACAAAAAAAACCAATTTCAGTTCGTCCCTCATGGAGTAAGCCTCAATACTTTCATATGTGAGGTTATCGTCTCATTCCTCTTAACCAGTGCGTCCTTAACCATTATTTCTTCTTTACAATGGACTCTTATCTAATTTAAAGTGAAATAGTGATGTTTTGTATCCTCATCCTATTCTTCCATAAACCTAGCCTCCTCTGAATAAGATCCAGCCTCTTCCACTAGTGAAGGATGAAAATTTTGTGGTTTTTAAAATCATCCACTTCCTTCTGCTTCTCACACTGAGCATGAATTAAATGGGATTATAGGTTAGTGATGATCCAGAAATCCACCTAATCCACCTGAATGTATAAACTAAAAAAACTCTAATTACTATTAAATAGGATATATAGGAATCCCACCCGGGGCCTGAGCTTAATGGGCATACTACATATAAAATATCCCAAATAATAGTTCCCTTAATCTTGTTAACCTCCTCAGGTGTAAGCCCTGAGATAGACTCTAAAACCACCATGAGAAAATATACTACACTTCTCCTTTCTCAATAGGAATCCTCCTCAGGATTGATTCCCAAATTAATCATGTAAATTGGATATACTCCACTATGATACCTACCAAACTATGTGCGCATTGATTCTCATCCAAATTTGATACTTAATAAGCCTCAAAAATGGTAAACACCAACTCCTAAACCAACCTGGTATTTCTTTTCTATATCCCCACTAGGGACTAATTAAACATGGAAACTCATATCCCTGCTAGGTTTTTTAGTTTTTTTTCGAATAATTCCATCACTATACATTTACTAGGAACCTTCCACCTTGAATTTCTTTCTAGATAGTGTTAAGCATTATGGTTGGGTTCTTATCACACGACCCTAAAAGGTTTGATGTTCCCCACTATGTGGAACAAAATCACATGTGTACTGATTCCTTTTTTAAGGATACATAGGAATCCCATTTACAGGTTTGATCCCAACGTCAAACAATTCTCATCTCCCTATATGACCATAAATTCTAGAGTGAAATTCATCTACGTAGTTGGAAAAAAATTACATAGTGCCTCACTGTGTGGATATAAAACCATAATCATCATAATAAAGACCAAAGAATCTATAAATAATATATTATAGGATACCATTGATGGAGACCCTTATATACATATAGATATCTCCATTGATGAAGAACCATGGATACATAAAGACGATTCCATGATCATTACATGCTAATAATAAATTTATAATCTTGGGTTGGCCCATATCATACTTGGGGATTAAGGTTGTCTTCATGAACATATCATAAATCTAAACGACAGTCCCATAGTAGGTTATAAATCTCCCCATAAAGGTGTGATGAGACTGAACTGCCATCCTATAAAGAAATTTGAGATATTATGTATCATAATTCAAAACACCTAACAAGATACTGCCTTTGGAATGTAGGTTCCCGTGGAAACAAAAATATTGGGTCTTACTGTTTCCATTAACAACCCCATTAGAAATCTTTTGGAAATAGATAACCCATTTCAGATGGAAAAAATAGTGGAGTGGATAAAATCATTATCTAAATCCATTATATGTATTCATTCAACTCCATTATTATATAATCATAATTATTAGGGTTCCCTAGCTAGTTTTATCTGAAGAAAGTTCTAAGAACAAGGAACCAAACTATTTGGTTCTCTTTATTACTTACATTCATTGCATAATATAATTCATGGGCTCTTATCTATTAGGGTCACCCACACTGAATGATATAGGTATTTAAAAGATTCCCTTTGGAATGAACCTAATGAAAAATATTTTACATGTTTTATTAAATTTATCACCAGTTTTATATGCATATCATATATATAAAACCCATTACATCTAATGAAATATTTGTTATCATATAATTTATCCCTTTTGGAATGAATGATTATAATGATTTAGGTTTATAATCCAATTAAATCCAAAAATAAAAATGTTCACAAACAATTGATATGTAAATATTTAAATAACCTATATGTTTGAGTGACTTACAAAAAACAGAATCCATTTATAAACATATATTTCGGAAGACATCTCATGCATACGGTACATGAACAGTTCTTTTAATGGAATAGTGTTTTATGAGATTTAATATATTTACATGCTCAAGACCTGATTAATAGATATTTAACCCATCACCATTCTAGAATAAGTAATAAGCCTCCACTCTAGTTGATAGTCCAACAACCAATCCCTCTCCTTAGGGAGGTACTACCCAATAGAGAATTAATATCCTGATAACTCAAACACATTATATGCGGGAACTATAGTTAACACCAACTCTCAATCTTATAAATCAAAAACAAAATAAGGTCAGGGTTGATGAAAACAAAATCTAATGATTTTGAAACTACAAAGAAGGTAAGTATCTCCTAGAATTTATTTACCTCGAAAATATATCATAAAAATTTTCATAATACATAAACAATTTATAACTATATATAATTTCAGGAATAACATTTGAATAAATTAATATTTTGATTATCTAAACATGAGATAAATTTTTATGAGAAATTCATAAATAGAATCTTCTTAAATACATATTATAAATTAGATAATCAATATGGAAATTAAATAATACTGAATATAAACACATTATATACATTTCATAATATAACTATCTTTATATTATACATTATATCACATTTCATTCTAAAAAGTAACATTATTTTAATAATAAATAATAAATAGATAAATTTAAACTAATTTAAAAATTTACATAATATAAATATCATATAATTGACATGAAATAAATCATAATAATATCAATTATCAAACATTTTTTGATGTGTTTTAACTAATATCCCAACTAAGAAACATAATTTGAACATATCAAATTAAATATTATAAACAATTATTAATCAAAATATATAAACACATTACATTTTTTTCCTTATTTTTTTATAAACCCATTATAAATCAGACTTACATTTTCAATATAAAAAATTTATATCCATGTTTTATGTACTCCACAAAATATAAAAAAGAATATTTATTATTAACATATAATTTTAGTTATTTTTTATTAATAAATATTTCAAAATCATTGAATCGATAAATAATAATAAATTTAAACTTAATAAACTCCCAAAAAAATTTAATTGTAGTTTATAAAATATAATAAAAATTTTCTAAATAAAAAAAATTGATTTTGTCATTAAACTGTCACTCAATATTACACTGACCATCAACATAGTACAATAATTTAGAGGGATAGGGTGGGTCAAAACATTCAGGAATAATGTAGACATATTATAGGGAAAAGAAGGACTAGACATGGAATTACTGTCCCTGTAGTGGGACAGTTGCAATGTGATTTAAGGATCATCTACAGAGCTCCTTGGGTAATAAAAAAAATTATTCTATGTTGATGTCCTATATGGGACTCTCAGAATTTATATTTTTCATCATTTAATTATACAAACACCCCACATTATGTTGACACTCAAGGTAATATTCGGTGTATACCATACATTGTGTTGACAATCAACAAAATTATTGGAAATCAAAAAACAATACTCTAATTTTTGTGTCTTATGACACAGTCGACTTTATCTCTATAACATATTTTTACACAATACATTCTATATTTTATTAAATTAGTTACAAAATTTAAATTACTATAATAATATACATTATCACATCAATGTATTTTAATGTAATCACTTTATATTAGGTTAACTACGTAATGTAATTTCATAGTGATAAACCCAATACTACATTATAATATAACATAAAATCGAATATGGTAAATTACTATAATATATGGAAATAATTTTCTGAATCTAAAACAAAAAAATCATTTTGAATTGTTAAAGAATATAGATCTGATATAAATTATGGGTTTTGGGTGTTCATTATATGATTGAGAGTAGTTGAAGGAAAACCATAAAACAATTGATATACACTTTATGAAATAATATTTTTTGAAAATAAAAAACACTTTGTACCTATATAACAGTTTTAGTATCCTCCTCCTTGATGGAGAAATCCTGATGAAGATCACTGAAGTAATAACCAAGATTGCCTAACTTTATAGGTAATCCACTCACTAAATTATCATATAACATTTCATGAGGATTCTCATATGCATGAATGCATTCTATTTCCATTAATGTGAGTGATGAAAAATGTACCGTGGTGAAAATAGCTTCAAAAATATATACATGGAAATTATGATCATTATCACCAAATAATGAAGGAAATCATTCCTTTTTATAGGCAATTCCTGATGCTCCTCAATAAATGAATAAAATCGACGGTAACATCAGATGTTACTTCCTGTTGCAGAGTTCTTCATTAAATACATCAATGAAGGTTCAATTCCATTGTCTATTACATATCATGGATTTGGAATCGAAGGAAAATGTGCATGAGAGATAGAATGGATGTGGCAGCCAAGAGAACACACTACATTATGTGGAAGAAAGACTCAGGTTGTATCATATAAAACCAGGATATGTTGGAACCCAAAAAATTTCAGGCTTCTAGTTAAGGATGTGTTGGAACCAACATATCCTTAAGTAATATAAATATGTTATTAGTGTATAACCAACTCAAACATGCTTCTTAAGTTGAAAGTATAATATAGATAAACTATATGGAATCCCAGAAAATTAATATATCAACACTATGATGGGAATTATAAATAAGTAGATTTACTCACATTATAATAAATCAACCCTTAAATAAAGTTAACTTCCATTGTTATACATGTAAGTAATAACTTTATCCAATATGAATATCACAAATAGGGTTAATCATATTCCATAAAGCATAAAAACCTCGATTCATCTTATTTAAAGATTGAATAACGTAATTAATCTTCATGTTTAAGAAAATTAATTTTATTATATGTTCAATTGATGAATGAATTAAATTGGCAATCCCTCACTATACCACATGACATCGAAATTAGAACACCATGATAGTATAATAGAATGAAATTAGAACAACCACTATTTCTTATATAGATGAAAAGTACACTGTATATGAATTATAAATTTATATATATATATATATATATATATATTATACCATGAACAGATCTAAGAAACCAGGGTTAAATAAGAATTAAGGTGTAGGTTACTTCCCTAGTTATAAAATACATGATTAATAAGTTTTAAAGCTGTATAAAATCAAGATCATGAATTATAACCTCATACTACTACACATATGAAAAATGGTTAAAGGTTAAATCTTATATTTGAACCCTAAAAGAATAATAGTTTTTATTAATGGATAAATTAATCTAAAATTAGTAGAAAATAGATGAAATTTGATGCCCTACCTTATATTGTACAACAATAGGCTCCCACAAACACATAGTGATGAATCTGATTGAGGACTGGAGCATAAATTAGAGAATATTAATGGGGAACACAACGAGATCCGCCATATAAAGCTATGTGTAAATAGGGATACCAAATTTTAACATATGTGTTCTAGGGGTTATGTTTTTTAAATCCACATTAATAATTTAACCTTCATTAAAAAAATTTACCATTTTTTTAAGGGTTTTCAAATGGGTTTCCATTAAACCTCTTGTGGCACCAAAATGGCCACTAGAAATTCAATGGTGATCCATTAAAACTATTCTTCCTCAATTACCCCAAATACATTATCCCTTACTTTAACCAATCACTTATAATTCTCTTTCACTTCAATTCTAAAATCCCTTAAAGCCTGCGAACAAACAATTTAATAGTTAAAGAAGGAAAATAAAAATATCCAAATCACCTGAATGATGATATTAGGTACCAAAAAACCCCATGAGAACCAAAATAATATATATAATTTGTTGGGAAATAAATAATATGAACAGTGATATGGTTCAATCTTGAAATTTAATAATATTTTTATCTTAATTTTGATCAAATTTCCATGATGAGGATTCTGGAAATATCATCAGTGTAGAAAAATCATATTTATTCACTATCAAAAAAATGATCCTACCATAACATGGAGTATCCCTAAAATGGGAACCAAATAATTCCTTAGTTTCCATTAAATCTAGGAAACCATATCATGATGTGTCTGTCAATCATTTCATCCCCTTCAATTCAAACATTATATTTGAAACATGGTTAATAATGAACAAACCATGAATTAGGAATTCCATTTAGTAGTATAGTGATCCCCATGTAAATCTTATATAAATTCATATCTATATCAAAAAAGGGATCTTTGATTAATTCATCGAGTAACATAAATTTGTTTTAGTGTCCATTTTGATTATCAAAATCAGTATAAACTAATGATAAATTAAGTAATTGTTTTGGAAAACACCATGTTTTAATATCTCTATAAAACCCCACATAATCACTAAAAAATTCATTACATGATAAATATCCTTTTTTATTACAAAATTAATCAATCATCTACAAGATAAAAAGGAATGAAGTAAAATGACATCGAAATCTCCCACTATGACATGTCCCAACTAGTTGAGATCCTTCCCTAATAACTATATTGTAATAAATATAAAACTCAATTATGTCTAAAAGATTATTCTAATTCTTTGATGGATCTATAATTTTTTACTAGTCAACGACCGACCCTCTTTGAAACACAAATAACACCCCCTTTTTTCTTAGCTTCCCTTATAAGCGAGCACCCTTTTTTCCTTCCCTTAACCAATTAGTTCTACTAGCATAAATAATTAGCTCTAGGGGTTAAAAATTAATATATTTCAATATATTATATATATAATGCAAAAACATCAATGATAAAAATTACTATTTATTTATAAAAATATTAAAAATAAATAATTATATACATAATTAATTACTGATAGTTCTATATATAGTTAATTAGTATATGAATACACTTCCAATTACATATAAGATTTTTTATTTTATATAATAATAAAAATATATAATTATTTTGTAGAAAAATTTGCAATTAGCAAGTGTTAATAATAATAATAATAATAAAATAATACTAATAAATAATTAAATGATCATATACTAACGTTAATATTAATAATTGATGTGCCTAGGTGCAAGACTGACAAGTATGGGGGTCTGAATTAGTGCTCCAAAAAACCTATCGACCAAAAAACATTACACTAATACCTATTAGTTCATATATTTAAAAAATTGATTAAGTGATTGATGAGAAATTAAAACTGAGAATGTATGAAACATGGAAACAAGATATATTGTATTTTTTCATTGACTGTTTATCAGCGACTAATACATAGTGATTAGCTGGTGATATCTGAAATCATAGAAACTTTGTCTTATTATCGGTAGAAATAATTTGGAGTAAGAAGATAGTCTTGGAATCTATTAGGTTTTCAAAGTGCAATAAAAAATAATAAATATCAACAATAGACATGTATATTGGTCATGGGACCCATTAACCCCGATATGACCGACCTGATCAATAGGCTGATTGTGGACTATTTTGTTAGCTTTATTATTTATCTAAACCTAGATTTAAATGCCCAGTTATAGGGTTGGGATTGGGAAATAATATGTGTATTGTTAGTGGACTTCACATGCCTGATTAAGCTATAATATAAATATATATTTTTTAAAATTATAAAATTAAACATTTTATATTTCAAATTAAAGACTAACATATATATAACGAATTTTTTCAGGTTCAAATTAATAAATGAGCCAGATCAAGATTGGTCTATCAAATCCTAATTAATAAATTACATGTTTTAGGATAAATTTATAAAAGGTTCTAGTTAGATACAATCCAACTAGGCCCTATTAATAAAAGGGTCAACGTTTTTCTTACCTGGACAGGATAGGCTCGACCAATGTCCTTGGATAATCCACAATAATAATTATAAGGATTAAATGATTTTCATATATCCATCATAAATATCTTTGATATTAATATTATGTGTATACTCTGTTCTTATCTCAAAAAATCTTATATTCTCTCTATAATAATATAAAAAATGTTTGGATAATTATCATTCTCTATCAACAAAAGAAACACTATTTTTATGTAGAGCTTGAAAAATACATCTTTTTTTACCTAAACCATGACACTATTTCTCATGTTCAACCACAGGACAACAAAACATGGTCAATATCTTGATCTTTCTATAAATATATTAGTTCTTTTCTACTTTCCATCATAATCATTGACTAGAACAACAGTATGGTTTACTCCTACCCATGACATGGTGTTCCAATGTTGGTACAACCTTCGATAAAAACAATGAGCACTAGGACATGATTTTTATACCTTCAAACAAGGAAATTATTAGTTAAACAATGATATAGTTTTTCTTATTATAGTATAAATTTTATTCAACAATATTTTTCCAATTCATCATAAACAATAAACACATTATCATGGTAATTTTTTCTATACTTCATTATGTATAAAAATTTACCAAAAACATGGGGTACATTGAAATCAATAATCATATATAAACAATACGTACCCGAATTAATTGAATTACAATGTACATGTTAATGAATAAAAAAATTTATTTCTCAAACCACCGTATAGTTTATCTCTACCATGTTTATAGTGAGTACCACTTATTATGTCCAAAAAATAGTCAACTCCATGGAAATGATCCTCATATTCTTCAGAAGAAATATTCCTCAAATAATAACAATGATTTATTTTTAATAATTCTAAAATGTTTTTTTCACATGACTTATATAAGTCTATAGAATCAGTTAGGAAGAAAATGTTGATTGTTTCTCAGTAACACATGGTTTCCAAATCTTTGAATTCAATCATTAATTTATATCATGTTCAACTATTATCATTCCCAAATAAATCTATAATAATGAGTTGAAAAAATACAACACAAAAGTCACCCAAATATTATTAAAAAATAACTCATCCAACTAGTCATAGTATGCTTCTAATGTAAAAGTTGTCTAAATTGTAAATTATCAAATATTACAATGGTTGTGGGAAAAATCCTCCTCTTAGTGTAATGAATAGTTCTATATTAACCAAGTCTCATTTAGGCCATTTCAAAATCTCATAACCTTCAATAATTGATGCATATTAAATATCCCCCATTTTATTTGTTGGAAATATGCATTGATCTCAAAAAAAAATTTAAACAATACAACATGTTTTTTGTCCCCCCACATTGAAACTTCCACTCATGTCCCAAAATTAAGGACCCCCTTGAATATCATCCCCATATATCCTATATCATTTTTTTAGTATCTATATGAATTTTTCTAGAAGTGATCCCAATATATTCATCCCATTTGTAGAAAAATTAAAAGAAACAAATATGGGAAAATATAGACATATACTCAGATGGATTTTAGAACATAATTCACTCTAAAAAATACTCTCAAATTTTATCATCCATCCATTATAAAGGGTTATTTATATATATTTTTTATTTATTTAAACATGTTATAGTGTTATCTGATGCTACTTCACCTTTTCTGGGAATAATTTAATTTTGATATTAATATTTTTTGACCATGAATTTTTTACCAGATTATTTAAAAAAATAAATTTCACATTGATTTTCACACCTAATAATCATTAGACATGTGAATTTTACCCTCATGTATTAATTATTTTATTTTGATACAAATCATTTGAATCATATAATTTTAATTCCTAAAATAATTTGATTTGTATTAGATAATTGTGATTATATTTTTCTACTCAGAGTTCCATGAAAAAAACCATCATTCAATAAATAATGATACCTTAGAAATATATTTTTTATTTATAACATAAATTTTAAGATAAATATATGAAAACCCATAAATATGAAAAGATTTTTCATTGACATACAACAATCCATATATAAGATTATCTAAAAGAAAGTGAAAATTTACTTTTTCTAACATATGATGTGACTCCTTTAGGTTTCATTTTAATAAAGCACAATGATTATCAATTCATGAAATATTTTTTCATGTAACCATAAAAGAACTAAAACAACTTTTTAACCATATGAGATCCATTTAATACACACAATTTTCTTCATTATTATGGTATAATATATCCCTAATTAATATGGATGTAGATACTTTTCTTGAGTCTTGTATTCCAAACATCTTCTGTAACTCACTAACATATTGTTCATGTGAAATAATGTTTGATTTTTATATCACAACCACTATAAAACCTAATGAAAATATCATTTCAAAAATCATGGAAATTTTTAATTATTTTTTTATTTGGATAGAATATTTTTTACAAGATCTCATTTCATTCCTGAATAAAAATAATCACATTATCATACACTATCACTAGGAGTAAGTTATTGTTTTTTACTTTGATATATAGATAGTTATACAAATTTAAAATCCTAAATTAATTTAATAGAATGAAATTTTTCTACATTGAGTTCCATTTTAATGGAACGTATTTAACCCCATAATGTGTTTTATTCATTTTTCACAGATGACTTCTATAATAATTATGAAAAAAACACTCTAATTTTAAAATATAAACCCCTCATTATTTTCTCAAAATGAAATATAGAATTCATATTCTTTTAAAAATCCATGTAGTAACATTTTGATAAAAAATATTTTAAAATTTTGAAACTATATCAAAAGTACAATTAAAATAAATTCCCCATATTTGATATTATAAATTAAAAACAAGATTATATTTTTTCATTGAACTATAAATTTTTCATTGAAATTATTTTCATACTCCTAGTTTTTCACAAAAAGAATATCTCACATGGGTTATAATACCAAATATAACATACCACTAATACTAATATGATTTGACTCTTTTTTAATGGTAGTAATCAAATACCTTATTGTAAAAATTTGTAAAAACATTTTTGGTTACACTTGAGAATCAATGATTTAATTATCCTATATGTCATTTAAGATTATACTACCTTATTACTGTCACCAATGAAATTTTTTCTCTATACATGATTTCTAAATGTTAGGAAATTAGATCCACTTTTCTAATCCATCTTTAACACATTATATTAATGAATCATCATGTTAATAATGTGATTCCACTACAAAAGTAGACTTTATGAATTTCTTCATTCCTTTGTGTCTTGTTCAACTATAATCATTCACAAATAAAAACACGATCTTTGTTATAGGAAGACACAAAAATAATCATTATCCCCTAAATCAATAAATAATTAAAAAATCATAGTATGCATCTAATGTAAGATTTATCTAAATTTCATATAATCAAACACAATAATGTTTCTAAGAGAACATTATCCCTTGATGTAAAGAAAAATACTATGTGGAAAATGTTTCATTGCAGTTACATATATATCCTGTAACCTTTAATATCATTAAGGAATATTCATTCTCCAAATTTTCAATTTATGGATACATGAATTGGATATAAAATTAACTTTTAACAAGACAACATATTCTCTTAAATACCCCTACAGAAAAATCCCCTTAATTATCCCTCAAGGAACTGCCTTGAATCTCTACACCTCTCTATGAAATACCACTTTTAATAGTAATTCACCCCATTATATATAAATTATCTAAAAATATTCTCCCATTTTTTGAAATAATTAATAGAATAAATTAATTAATATTTCAGCATATATAGATTGGGATTTTGGGAGACAATTCCCTCCCAAAAATACTTTCAAATTATATAATTAATCCTTTAACAATGTTTTTCTCCTGATATCTATGTCTTTTTTACTTGTTTAATGTTAGTATAAGTTGATATCATTACACTCCACCTTATCCTATATATTCTAATATTTTTTATTAATATGTGTTGACTATGAATATTGTGGTAGATTATTTCAAAAATTAATTTCACTGTGATTTACACAACATATAATCAATGAATATGTGATTTTCGCCCTCATTTATCAAATAAATGATTTAATATATTTCATTTTTACTATGTATTAAGATGTCATATCAGAATCTATTTTTTATTATGTGCTAATATATTTTTCTATTTATATATCTAAGAAACGCATCATCATCCTACAAAGAATGATCCCTTAAATTTATACATTATATATCTAATATCATATTCCAAATCAGTTTATGAAAAACCATAAATATGAATAGAGTTTTATTTAATATACATCAATACATACATTATTTTTCCTTTAACATAATGTGAGTCCACTTTTTCCCACATAACTTGTCACTCCACTTGGTTTCTTTTAAATTTACCACAAATTGTTACAATGAATACAATATTGGGTCTTAATACCATTAAATAAAAATAATTACCTATCATACTTATAAATACCTTTTTATCAAACCCCATTCATTTATTATCCTTGTAAAATTTATTTTTAATTTATATAAGTGTAGACACTTCTATTATTTTTTCAATTTCAAACATCTTATATAAATCATTGGTATATTTTTTATCAAATATAGATATAATTTTCTACTTTAACAAATTGAAATATAAAATATATCAAATCAATAGTCATGAAAATTTAAATATTTTTATTCTTTTAAATATAAAACTATTCACAAGGTCTCACTTAATTCCTAGTAAAAACACATTCACTAACATACGCAATCACTATGAATGAGTCTGTGTTGTTTACATTGATATGTAAGTTATTATACAACTTTTATATCCTATATTTCATGATTTCAATGATATTATCCAACTTTTTATATCATTAATAGGAAAAACATGTAATACCATAGATTTTTTTATTATGATTTCACACATGAAATCCACCATAATTAATAATAATTTACACTGATTGTTCAATACAATACTCATTATGATGAAAGATATTAAAAATCGATAATTCACATACTTGTGGACATTCTTGTAGTTATTTTGAGAAAAAATTAATAGAAAAATTTGATTTTATTTCAAATACTAAATCATGATCAAAAGCATCATAAAAATAAATTCCCATAATTAGAATTCATTTTTTCTGTTAAATAATTCTAGAATAGTGTTTTTTAATTATATAACTTCACAAGGCGTATAAGAAAAACTTCCATGTTCAATTCATCATAATATAATTTAATTCACCCTTTATAGTAGCAATATAATCCATTTTTTATGTACTGTTTTACACTTATTTATTTCAACTTATGAATAGAATATGGTATGATACTTATTGTCCTATAATATTAGACTCCTCTATTATGGTCCATATTAATATTTTTATTCTATAAATGATTTATATTTCTTGATAAATTACATCATATTTATCTTGATCCTTACTCAATAAATTAAAATTTTGATTCATTATGTATATCATGTTAACATATGACATAAAATGATATTTCACCTTGTTCTTCACCTTTTCCTCTATGAAATTCCTTTAATAATACTTATAGCCTGTTTCCATGGGTTTGTAACAATAAAAAAACATCACTGGATCATTCATTGAAATATACCCACTGTCATACTCAAATCATTATAAAATATGGGATACAAAAAAAAATACAAATCTCTTCAGATATAGATTCATCAGAAACTACAAATCATATAATGTGTTTACATTATTTCGTAATAAAAGAACAATTTTTGAATAAAATAAGATAATATTATTGATTTTCACCAAATGTAAATATATTTCCCATGTTTCAAGAAAATTTTCAAATTTTTTAAATCCCGTTAATTTGTTTAGCCTTGTATAATTAGAAACCATTCTCAAAGATCTGTGGTTTTTCATTATTTGATGCTTTATATGAAACCTAAACCACCATTTATTTTTCATGATCACCCCATTCATATAAAATTTGGACTCAATATTATTATTTATTTCATATGGAAGAATTTTAAGAGAATTCTTCTAGGTTTTTCCTTATTTATCACACCTACCCGAATTGTCCTCATGTTTCATAAAGTTATTCTACATATTTACTTATTATATGGTGGTTGTGTTAGTTTATTCATTGAGATTTAGATTGTATATAACTCCAATAATACCCTATCAATGATTAATAAAAAAAATATCATTCTAAAAAAACAATAATTTCAGTAAACATAAAAACATCATCATCATCCTCTAAATATAAAGCACGTCATTGGGTAATTTCTTCTAATCAAAATATGATTGTTTAATTTTCAAAAGTTGTGGAATATACTATAATTATTCAACCTCATTATACATGGTTGAGATATTATTCTCATTTCGGTTTCTCTTAATATTATACATAAACCCATTATTTTTCCATGAATCATTGATATTGTAATATAAACACTAAATAAATCATTGTGTATATTATCTTTATCGATTGAACATATTAATTTTTATTTCATTATTTCATAATTTCCTTTGAATTATTGAACTTATTATTTATAAAATATGAGTGTTCAATAATTCTCAGGACATTACTAATGTTTCTAAATGTTATTTA
Organism: Viscum album; assembly: GCA_963277665.1. Taxonomy (NCBI): domain Eukaryota; kingdom Viridiplantae; phylum Streptophyta; class Magnoliopsida; order Santalales; family Viscaceae; genus Viscum; species Viscum album. Next base: position 1,660,545,099 of record OY728143.1, on the reverse strand, counting down.
CCACTTTACCCTTTGATTCTAATGATTTTTATACAGTTTTAATTGAATTTTGGAAATGATGCGAAATTTTATTAAAATATTTTTCATCCTTATACCACATATATTCAAGTGACTATACTTATAATTGAATTTATATTAATGAATCTATTATATCATCATGAATATTGTATATTTTAGAATTAATGACTTTGGTCTCATCAATATTCATTGCAGTTCATCTTTTTTTCTTAGAATACATATTGAAATTTGATTTTTAATGGTTTTATTTAATGATACATTCTATAGATCATGTTTTAAAATAATTTAATGAAATAATTGATATCCAATCCATGTTCTAAATACTGTTACAATTATTCTTCATTATAAACACATTCTCTAATTTTATATTCACAAAGGATTTAATGGTATTCATTAGTTTTTCCATGAAATCTTGAGAACCTTTACCATTGAAGTATTCACCTACTTATTTATTTTCTTAATCAAAAGTTGTAAAATCATACAATTATAGTATGTTACTATTTATATATGTAAGTATCAGTATATTTATTTTTCATGTTTTCCTTCCTATATGATCATAATACATCCTGTTATCCTTTATGGATATTATTCTTGATTCCACATCCTCAAACTCATCCTCGTTTTTTCCAAGGAAATAAGAAAAAAATGTTCCAATATTTATAAAATTAAAACTTATAATGGATTTTCACTCTTATTTTTACCTTTTAATATTTCAAATACATTAGAGAAAATTAATATAAAATCATTAGGATTCATTTCAATCTTATAAACCATAGATTTAACATCATGGAATTTCTTTTATTACGTGATATTTAAGCCTTTAAATACTTGAAAAAATATCCTTCTTGGATTTCCATTTATTATTTAAAGTAGAACCTCTTAGAATAACTCATAAGAAATCAAGATATTTTTGAAATTTTAATTATAAACTCATCCATATCTTGAATATAAAGACAATATATTATCACATAGAAATTGTGTTAGTAATATTTTTATCAACATATTTACAATGATTAAATATTCAAGTGCTTATATATAACTATGAATAGTGATGAAAAAAAATTCAATGATAAAAATAATTCATCAACTATTTCATCATCACAAATAATAATATTTTCAAATTGATTATGAAACATTTGAATTCGTGGATGTCTCACATTCTTATATCTGTTATGAATTATATAAAAAAATTATAAGGAATTATTTACATAGATACAAATAACCCTTATAAATTACATCCTATAGAGTGGTGAAAGTAACACATTATGACATTTTACATCAACTACGATGTTATAGGGATCATAAAAAGTAAAATATTCTCCCAATTCAGGTATAATAACATCATTTTCTTAGATATCATATAAATTCAATTCAAATTAGATAGATTTTGGAACCATTATCACCTTATATAAATAATATCTTGATTTTAGTAATTATATACATATATATATCCTTCTCGTATATTGGGAATATATCCCCATAGAGAGTAACATATCTTGTATAATAATATCGCCATTTATATCTATTAAATGCATCTCAATATGTATCCTACAAAATAAAGCTCTAACACTTGAAAATGAAATAAAAAACCATGTCTATTCTTATGATGTATAATAAATGGAAACATAAAATCATGATGGTCAAGTAACTATTATAATATTACTTCATAAAATATGTTTTCAAGTTTGAAAATATGTTCAATATTAACCACGTCAAATAACAAAATATTAAACAAATGAATTACTATATTCATAATTATAATGAATTATTTTAACAAATTCTTACAAAAACAACCTCTCAAAACAAGTTAAATCCATTTATAAAAATGTAAGAATACCAATAATATAACATGTATAACTGTAATAGGAATGATCATGTTTAATAAAGAATAAATAGGATCAAAATTTCCTTAGTTAAATATGGAACAAAATACATAATATTTTTTGTTAAGAAAACTCATTTTATTGAATTTCATTTGATTAAGACATTTACTCAATTATCCTTCACTATATTCTATGAAACTGAAAATATAATATTATGTCATTATATAAGAAATATATAAGATGAAACACCTTAACCTATGTAGTTGGAAATTAAAAATTCAAAGAAAAATATATATATATAAACACAAACTGATCAGAAAAAACAAGGTTATATAAATTTTTTGTTTTATTTCACCTTCATAATTTGAAGATATAAATCCAATAAATTTGGAAGGAACCTGAACTCAATAACATCAATTATTACCTAATAATACCAACCCATAGAGGGATAACTGAATATTAAATATTATATTTCAACCCAATAAGAATAAGGGACTGTGGTAATAGAGTAAGAACTGTAAATATAGTAGAAAATAGTCGATATTAATTTCCATTCCTTCTCACTAAAAAAAACACACACAAACACATGGTTATAAACCAGATTGAAGTATCAAATTATGCTAGAGTATATTTTAGAGGAAACAATGGAGATCTCTTACATAAAGTTATGAAAAAATTTAACACCAAAATCCTAACATAGGATTCTTAAGGGTCATATTATTAAAAAAACTTACTTTTTTAAAAAGCACCACATTCCAACTATAATTCTATGGTGCTTCCACTAAACATCAATTTTCCCAAAAATGGCTACTGTACTTTTACTGTATAGTTATTATAACTATAATATCTCTTTTATACATTGGTTCTTCAACTTTCCTTAAACCAACCTCCTCTAATTCTATTTCTCCACTACTCCACTTCCCTTTAATCCTCTAAAAACTTTTACGAATTCCAATGAATCAAATTTAAATAAAAAAACTCAACTGAATGATGATATTTTCTATATAAACCAACCCCGTTAAACCAAATATAATATAATTTATGGAAAATAATTTATACGGACCCTAATATTTTTCAATTTTTTTATTTTATTGTTTTTGTATCACAAATTTGATCCAATTTCCATGAAATAGTTTCTAATAATATATTCATTGTTAAAAACTAAAATTAACTTATTATAAAAAACACAATTGAACTATAAAATGGAAAAATCCCTCTAATGGAATATAAATAATTCCTTAATTGAAAAAAATAGAAAATATTACCATAATATGGCATCAATAATTTGGTCAACTTTGATTCAAACCTTCTACATTAAATAACGAAAAAAATAGGAAACCCATTAATTTAAGCATTTTATATTATTATGGGGTGAACCACATTTATATATTTATCCACTTGATATCTATATTATAAAATAGATATTGGATCAATTTATTACATAATATAAACTTATTATTGAATCTATTTTGATTACAAAACATAATAAAAAATAAAAAAATAAATCCATGGTATTCCTGTCACCCGATTCAAATATCTTTATGGGACTACACAACATTTTTACAAACATCAAAAAAGTAGAATGCATCAATTTTTTATATTCCCAATAATAAAACCTCTATTATGGAAATTTTTATCCATTGAAATCTCATATAGATCCTCCTCCATAACATTCCTTAATAATTTGAGATCCTTCCTCAATAATTATAACACACTAATGTAATTTAGAGTAAGAATATATTCAAGTAAAACATATATGTATTCAAATAGAAATACAAAAAAATAAAATTCAACAATGAGAGTGAGAAAGCATTATTGACCTTATTCTATCCACATTAAGTTTATCTGATCCGTAAATGATGTGTCCATCATATATTCCATTAAAATAATACAATGTATCCCTATAATTCTCTCATGAATGGTTGTTTAGTTATCTTTCTCAATATAATAATTAAACACTGTTTGTATTCAGAAAATAAAAAATATATCATGGTGACCTAATCTATGACATGATTCACTCATTTATCCATATATTTGAAAATCACCATCAAAATATTATTCTTCTTATAAATCGAGTAGTTGTTTTCTAATTCACATGATCAAATTCTAATATAATAATTATGTTTTCTACTCCCACCTATGAAATGGATTTTTATATGATATTAAAATAAAATTATTTAAGAACCATGATCACTAGGAAATGATAATTCTACATTTAGATGATGTCATAGCTATTTAAATAACAATTTAGTTTTATAACCATGGTAGACAATGTCTTCAATAATATTTATTTCATTTATAGTGAACAACAATAATTTTTATATAATAATTTTTCTTTTCACAATGATATTGCCTAAGGATGAAAATCATGGTATATAGTGAAATTAATAATCATATATAAAAATATTTATATGACCACATTGAAAAATCTTGACTATGTTTATGGAGGGAAGACATTGTTTCTTGAACCATAAATTAGGTTTTCTTTTCATGGTAAATGTTGAATATTTGTAATTTTTTCTAAATACTATATTCCACACCATGTATATTTTCCTTATATTCATTAAATGAATTATTTCTCAAAACAAAAATGATTTATAATGATCTACACTAAGAGGTTATTTTTAAGTGAGTGATATTTCTTCATGGTGTCTCTTAGAAACAAAAATGCAGTATGTTTCTTAGTAACACATGGTTTCCTCATTTATTTAATTTCATTCTTCAAAGGTAAATTTTCAAATATAATCATTGTAAAATAATCCATTATCATGTTAATAAAATAATAACAAAAAATCTATATTTCATGAATCAATAAATATAGAAACAATTCATAGTATAAATCCAATATTAGAGTTATCTAAATTCGAAATTATCAAACATAATAATGTTTTTTAGGAAATCCCATCCCTTAATGTAATTAACAGTACTATATTGGCCATATATCATTGATGGGACTTCAATATCCCCTAAACATTAATATCATTGAGAAATATTCTTTATCCCCATTTTAAATTGTTTGAAAGATGCATTTGACCTCAAAAATAAATGTTCGTAATACATTAAGAGATCTTATTTCCCCCTAAAAAAACACCCCTCACACCCAAATAATTAAACCCCATTGAATATCCCCTATAATATCCCACATTTATTAATAATTTACCAATTTTTCAAATTTTTTTAAAAAATATTGTTCCCCTTAATTGATAAATTAAACGGAATGAAAGAGTAAAAATATAATCAAATACACACAACTATTTTTATAGATAATATATTCCCAAAAAATAATCCTAAATTCAATAAATCATTTTTTATAAGGGATTTTTGGACATATCCAGGACTTGATTCTTGATAGGGATATACACAATGTTGATCTCACCACACTCTACCTTCTACATATTAAATTAATATTTGATAATATTATGATTTACCTAAAAATATTAAATAATATTAATAAAAAAATTAATTTCACATTGATGTCAACACCTAATAATAAATGGATATTTGAATTTTAACATCATTTCCTAAATCTATTATTTAGATAAAATAATATAAATAATATATTTTTATATCAAAATATACTCATATATTTTTTCTACTAGGTGTGTATAAAATTTTCTACTTAAACTTCAAGGAAAAAATAGTTCTCCTATAAATACTTTTCCTAAAAAAGTATACAATTTTTGTCCAACATCACATTACTAGTAAATATGAATATATTTATATTTATAATACCTCAACTCATACTTATGAATTATTTTAAATAAACCCATGTTCAAATTTTTAAAAATAAGATGTGACTACTTTTATTTTCTTTAAAATCAACCATAAATTTGTACAATGTATACCATATTCGATCATGACAACTACAAATAATGAAAACATCATATAAACCATAAGAATAATAATTTATCCAATCTCATTCATACAAATTCCTTGATAAAATTTGTCCTAATTAATATTGAATTAGATACTTTTCACGATTATTTTATTGCAAAAAAAATTTATAACTCCCTAGATATTTATTACATCATTTAAAAAAGAAATTTTTCTAATTCACCACTATAAAATAAGGAAATATTTCATACCAACAATCATGTAGATTTCAAATTTCTTCTTTATTGGGATTGAAAATTATTCATAATATCTCATTTTAGACATGATAAAACTAATTTAATTAATATAAAATATCAATATGAGTGATTTTTTGTGGTTTACATTGATATATATGTGTATATATATATATATATATTATTTTCCCGATTTCCAAACCTAAAGTTCATGGTCATCATTATACTTCCCAAAATTGAGTACCGTGATTATGGAAATTTTGTAATCCAGTATAGTGTATTCCTTAAATACCAGAATTGACTTCTATCACTATTAATAATAAATCTCTCTAGTTGTTATGTACAAAAATCCTCATCAAGTTATCCCGTAAAAAATTAAAATTAAAAATCCTTATTGAAAAACATGCATTTAATTTGAAAAAAATAGAATGAATGATTTTTATAATTTTTAATATTCAAAATTGGTCAAATGTATTATCAAAATAAATTATTATAATTATAGAATATACATAAAATCTAGATTATATTTTTTATGTTAAGCCTCTAATATATCATTTAATTTATTCCTGGAAACCGATCTTATCAAATCTCATTCACTCCCTTTGTATGTAATACTGGCTCCAATTTTCCAGTCATCATTATATGATTTAATACTTATTAATAGTATCAATCAAATCCACTATTTTAAATAAATTAATTTTTTTCAATTGAGAAAAGAAGATTTTATGATCTTTAATATGATATTAGAATCCACTTTTACTATCTCCAATGATATTTCTATGTAATACATGTTTTATATGTTTGTAGAAATTATATCCACATTCTTTTGAGACTTCCTAAATACATATGTTTCTAAATCATAATGTACATTATGTGAAGCAACTATATCAACCAATATTTTACCATTTTAATTATATATTCCATTATTTTATTCTTGTTATACTACATAAATATCATTCTACTATGTTCTTAAACCTGAGAAAAACCATAATCAAATAATTGATAAAAGTTTCCCAGAAGTCTTACACTAATAATTATGAAAAATGGTATACAAAAAACACTCAAGATATTCCTATTATAATTATTCTCAAAAAATAAATCATATGTTATTATTACTTAGTATGGTAATAAAATCAATTATTTTGAATAAAAACCCCATTATTATGTCTTGTATCCAAACTTACTTTGATGTTTCATGCTTGAATAACATGGTTCTTCTCATCCCAACAAAACATTGATATTTTTCTCTACCACTACCCTATTTTAATATATGTATAAATAATGTTTTTCTTGTGTTATTATATTATTCTTAGGATACCATTCTTAATTTCTATTTTTTATATTAAAATCCATTTTGATATAAAATTATTTTTATAATATATATTTTTATCTTTTCAACAAATCAACGATAACACTTAAACCTCTAAAAAAATAATATACTCATCACTTATGAAAGATAAGTGATATGAGTAAAATAAATAAAAAATATTATAAATGTTTATATTTAATAGTTTATTTTATAATCATTGTGATACATACCTATAAATGTTCGATTTTAACTGATGTCATTGTTTTGATCTCTACATGTTTTTAATTTATTTTCAATCATCCTGTTAACAAAAAATCACATGATCTAATTATTAAGAATGTTTCTTCATATTATTTATTACTATTTCATAATTGGAACAATTAACATGCTAGTTTTGACCCACATAACGAATTATTTAATTTCTTAGCTCATTCAACTCTTGTATCATTATGTACTAATATTTTTTTTCATTTTGTATTTGAATTCCTACTCATTCCCTTCCCGATAATTATTGTTATTACAACCTTCATTTTAAAATATAATTGTATTCCGATTTTCAATAATTTAATACACGCTAAAAATATTATATATCAATCCATAAATAAACAAAACACATTGATAGTGATTTTATATTCATCAATTTCAGTTATTATAAAGCCCTTAAAATTACTATTATATAACTCAAAATTTTGTAACAGACTTATCATATTTTGGAACACCGTTCATTATATTTTCATTTTCATTCATGTGTTATAATAAATAACTATAAATTATCGATGGGGTTTCATTCGTTGATTTTTTTTATAATAATCTTCATCCATAATTGATTGATCATGATCAAACCTCATATTATATGATTAGAATTATTCTTTATTTGATCTAGTATAATTTTTATTGAAACATTGTTTGTGTTTCCTTATTTTCCACACATACCACAGGAATCATCTTTTTTTATAATGATATTATACTCTTTTACTTCTTATCGGGTTTGTTTTTTCAGTTTCATATTTGAATTTTTGGATTTTATACCCTTCAAATAATACCACCTTAATGACTAATATGAAAACATTTTTTACAAAAAATCATATTATTTATGTCTATAAACCTCAAAAAACAAAAATTTCCCTCGAAATATAAATTTCCGAGAAGTATATATATTTATTTGGTCCGGAACTAATTCTTTTACGATTCACTGATTTTGAAATCTACTACTATTTTTTTAACATCATACTACATGATTGAGTATTTATTCTATGTATTTTTTTCCTAAGGGTCATACTATAACCATTTCTCTTTTAAAAAATAATTGTTTTTCTAAAATAAACACTTGATGAAACATTGTGTATGTTACCATTTTGAGGTGAATAATCTACTTCCATTTACCTAATTTCATGGATAACATTAATTTTAAAAAATAATATATATCTAGAATGATAGTTATCTTATTCTTTTAATAATAATCATGTTTATTAGGGGTATTTAAATCCTTATAATATTATTTTATTTATTCTAATACTTTTTAAATTGTTTTGAAATGAAAATTAATTTTCTAAATCTTTTTAACTTCATGCAACCTAAAATCATGGGAGTGGACCTTCACATGATTTTAAATCAATGGATATAAATTATGATTAATTATTTTATATATTTTTGTAGTAATAACATTCATATCATCAATATTACTTGATAATTTTCTTTATTTTTCAACATTCACCTTGAAATTTCATGTGTAAATGGTTTTTTAATGATTCATTCTCCATCTAATGTTTTTAATCATTTTAAAGAAAAATATATGTTCTAATCTCAATATAAAAGGATTTTATGTTTATTCTTATATCTAAATTATTCTCTATTTATATCTACACCAATGATTCATTATGATTCCTTGATTATTGCAATACCATATGATTTTACAATATGTCTTTTTTAAATAAATTTAAACTCTCAAATAGTTTACCATTCAAAAAACACCAAGCTTAAACAATTTACACAATATTATCATTTAATATTGATAGTTATTACCTAGTATTTAGAATATATGGAATTAATTATATTAAATAAATTGTGAAAATATAGTTTACACATTTTTATAAAATGAATTCACTGTTTTCGAGTTAATTAGAAATGAAAATAAAATCCAATTTAACATAAAGGAAGTTTTTAATTAAAAAAATTAATTCACTATATTCAGAATGTCATTTTATAATACTAAATTAAATTAATAACTATTAGTGAAAGATATTTATGAAATTTATTTGTTATATATTCAATTTTTTTAATTCATACAACAAAATTTATAAGCATAAGAGGAGAATAAATCCAATTTCAATAAAAAAGAAATATTTTTTTCTGAAAGAAAATTTTACCTCTTTTGATGTCACATAAATTTTAAAATGAAACTTTTACAGGTTTATATTTTTTATGTGAAAAAATAAAATTAATTTTTGAATGTAGTAATTCAAAATTATAATAGAGTGAATTTTTGGTACTTTTCAACTTATTTTAATTTTTTGATGAATAGTAAAAAAAATACATAATTTAAATTGAAATTTTCTTTTTCATAAGACTTATTTAAAAGTATAAAATTTATTTTAAATTTATTTTTAAATATATTAGTTCAATTATATATCAATAAAACCAATTTACATTACTATAATAAAAGTTACATTTAAATTGGATATAAAACCTTTTCAATCTTTTGAACATTCCACTTTAATATCCATATTTTCTTCCATCTGTGGGATTGATTTTAAATATAATTATGAAAATTTGGTAAATTTAATTAGGTAAAATGGATTGAATTTTTTGAATAATAAGGTCAGAATTACTATATAAGGTAAATTTTATTTTTATTTATAAAAACTTTTCCATATTAAAAAATTTATTTTCTATGGTATGGGGAAAATAATGATGAGGGTTAAAGTTAAAAGGTAAAATCTTAACCTACATAAATATTACAACATTTAATGGTTGGATGAAGAATTTATCATAACTAATTATCCAAAACTAGATTAATTAACAACAAATATTGTGTAAATTAATTAAAAACCAATTTTTTTTGAAATTATACATAAATTAATCCTTATTTTAATCATTTAAACCCACCTTTTCTTAAGTATAAATACCACCCATCACCACCTTATTTTGACCCAAAAGACAAAAATCTCCTAAATTCTCTAAAAAAACTACTCGTACTCACTATCCTCATGTACAATTTCAGTTGGTATAAACAAAATACAAATTCTATTGTCATCAAGGGTATCTCAAGAAGGTGAAATTTAAGAGGTGGTTGATGTACGCAAAACTAAAGAGAAGAGTGAGGTAAGGGTTTCTTACCTCAATTTTTTCTTCTTTTCGATCTATTTCTTATTAAAGGAATGTTTTTTGTATGTACCTCTAATGAATGTAATATATGATCCTTATCAAAATATTTATGGGTATTTACATTTTCATTTTTATGGTATCTATTTCATGGGGTTTATGGTTCAAAACATATCACATCGAGAAGGTATTATTTTTTTCAATTTTCATTCTTTGAGAAATAAGATATGTTTTAAACTTATATTATTTTATGAGGTGAATATAATTCACTTTGAAAACTTTTATCCCAAATTCTTTTATTTTCATGTTTTTATATGTTTTATACAATATTATTCTCTCTTTGATAAAAAATCTATTTCATTCAAAACCATGTTTTCTAAGAATGTTTTCAATAATATTTCTAAACTATCCCATAAAATATTTTAAGGAAAAGAATTTAAATGATGTTTAAAATAGTTTTTAAAAAATTTAAATATATTTTTTTAATGTTATTATCAATTAAAAATGTTTGATAAATGTTTTAAGATTTAAATTTCATTTTCATAACTGAAAATATATTTTCCTTAGTAATTATTCGAAATGATTTGTCAAAGATATTTTCCATCTAAGATAACATTATTTGATAATAATTATGATTAATTGGGTATATTATTCATGAAAATTATCCTTATTATATTTTGGTTTTCTTTATGTTTATTATGGATTTATATTTATGAAACCTATTTATTTTTCATGTGTTATGGAATAGTGAAATTTTTATAAAACCGTTTTCTTTTCATGGATTATAATATGATAAATTATTTATATTATTACAAAAAAACCTATGTATGGTTTTCATTATGTGATGTGTGGGACCTATATTCTCCTATAATGCATTGGGTAATGAGGTTATATCTTAAGATATAAATATGATTGGAAGATATATTGAACTGAATTCAGATAGGACAAAAATGAGAAGTAAACTTGTATCAGTAATGGAATTTTCAGCCATGATACTATTGATTGTGAAACATGAATATAAATATGTTTTAGGAATATAACCATTTTCACTATGATAGTATTTGAAAGGATCACTAACTACCACTGAAAATATTATATATTCTTATATGTCGGCCAAAATTTCATGTTTTGTGCTAAAGTTATTATTTTATGATTGATGTCTTCTAAATTATATTGTGATATAATCTATGAAACAAGATTATGGCCTTTTATATGATATGTATGATTCAAAAATGATATGTTTTTATTTTTTATACCGTTATATTCATGTTATGATTAATATTTCACTTGTTTAACCTTAATGGGCATTTGAGCTCAAAATTTTCTTATGTTTCATTTCATTTGGATATAAAGAAAGATATTAGGCTCAATATGTCAAAATGTTTTTCTAATTATGATTAAATAAGAGATATGAAATTTATAAGTTTTTTGAACAAGTTTATTTTATTTCAAACTTCACAAAAGACTTTAAACCCATACAAAAATTGTGGATTTTTATTATAAAAATAATATTCAACTATTCATATGTAATCTCAATGTATGAAAATAAAGGACAGTTGGAGTTGGAATCATAATAAATGATTAGTTATCCTTTGTAAACTAGGATGGAAAATCCTTAGTATGAACACAAAGTATATGTGTAGGTTAAAATCCTAGAGTTTTGTTATCAATCATGAATAACCTAGGATTAAACCAAAGATGTTATAGATTATAATTTTATAATAAATTTACCTTGATTATATGGTTTTATGACTGTGATTATTGTTTATTTGTCTCTACTATTTGTATTTAGTCAATTCAAAGACCCCAAAAGAAACTTTTTAATGATGAATTATATAGACAATGCCGGGAAGACACTCATGAGTAACCTATTTTTATAGAAAATGGAATAGAGACCTTATTTATATGATCTAACAACCTTATGGGCTTTCTAATCATGCAGATATTCCAAATGACTAAAAAAGGGATCAACATTTTATTGAAATTTTCTAACGGTTACGCAAACCTTATTTTAGTGGAACATCTTATCCATTAGTTTTTTGTAAATATATTTTTTCAAAATGAAAATATATTTTTCATTATATAATGATTATAATGTGAAAACATTATGTTTGGAACATATCGCCTTGAATTAAAAGTAAATCAGTGGTATAAAATTATCAAAGATATGAGGAAATAAGATAAAATTGAAACTATTGATTAGTAAAAGGTCAAGAACTTATTTTTTGGAAATACCTTCTTCATATTCTTATTAAAAAAAGGAATATTGATGTTTCCCATCAATATCATGAGTATTATAATAAAATGACTGTATAACTCAAAGGAAACTCAAAAAACTATCAGGATAAGATGATTAGATTTATATTATGGTCAATGTATTGAAAGTAAAATTAGGGAAATTGTCTTAAGGAGATTGGAAAATGTCTTATGTTTGGGAAAGAAGGTTATAAGGTATTTGAGTTCTCAATTGGTGGAAATAAGTTAGGTAATAATGCTAATAATGAAAAATTATCCCTAAATTCACCCACACACTTCAATGAATCATGTGTAAGTAAAACAATCATTATTACAATAAATGACCAATTCCAAGGTTTAAAAATTGTGAATGGCATCGGGTACCTCTTAAAGAAAAATAAAAAGTAAAATACCATGAAATAAAAACTATATATGTAGAGTACCACAATAATGTGGTCAAATGATAGAGTATTTATATATTATAATTCAAGGGTAATGTTATGGATTTACTTTTATTACACTATGGAGTAATGAATCAGATAATTATTGTTGCACTGATGTTTTTTCTTATGTATTTGAAAGGATATGTTGAATGATGATGATGGAGAAAAAAGTGATCTATAAGAATGGTGATGCTTTCGATGAACACATAATTGAGGGAAATATTTCCATTATTATGTATATGATGTGGCAATAATAATGATATAGATAGATTTTTTCTTGTGATAAAATAAATGGGATAGTATTAATGTCCATAGAACTGATTATTAATATTATTGCAAGGTGGTTTATGGAATGAATTTACTGTTATTTAAGATTTATCATAAGGGGAAAAGGTAATTTTTTGAAAGAATTCATGTTTTCGCTAAGTTTTTATTATTATTCAACTTATTATCATCTTTCAAGAGAATAAATGCTAATAATATTTACATGTTTTGTGAGGGATAATTTAGAGATACATCATGTGGTTTTAGGATTAATGAATAGTTGATTCTAAAAGTATAGTTACTTTTATTCAAAAAAATATTATTTTAATATTTCAGAAGGTTTATAAGGATAACCATATATAATGTTTTTTAGATTCAAAATTTGATGAGGTTTTATAAAATAATGTATTACATGACCATATGAAGTTTTATTCATTTTTAATAACCTATGCTTAACATTTTTTTAATGATGATAACTGAAGACAAATGTAAGGTCTTGTCAACCCATTATGGATCTTATGATCAAATGGTTCTACATGAACTATAATTTCAACTTAATTCAATGGAGTGGCAAATTATATTGATGTTTATCAACGCACATCCATAGAATGATATTATAATTATGATATGAAATAAATTAATTATATCTTGTCAATTGATTTTGAAAGAAAATTTTATCATATTATCATCATTTATTGTGATATCAATGAATTTTTTTGACCCATTTCTTCTATGGTTTTGTTTTCATTAACCATTTAGTGGATATAGTCTATGTTATTACAAAAATGAACTTGATAGTGATAATTCACTTACATGTCCATGTTTTCACATTCCACTAATTTTCTCCAAATCATAATATTAGTTATGTGGTAATATTCTCCTTTTCATTTATTTATTTTTAATTTGCTTTTCTGTCGAACCCATTTTGGATGTTTGTTTCCCATAAATGAAATGTTTAAACATCTATCTTTGACATTCAAATTGAAATTTCAAAATTCAAGAATGTGATTTCTGGAAATTCTCTCTCCCATTGGGATGGTAGCTTATTGTTTATTGGTTACACTGAATCTCTCTCAATATAATGATGTGTTCCATGTATATCTCATGGAGAAGTAGATAACTATACCGTTAAATGTACTAAACATAAAAGTCATATTTTTTTAGAAATATCTTTCTTATATTTTATAATCAATAGAGATTCTGGACCAGAGAGATACAATTTTATGAAATAAGACCACTCACCTTGTTAATATTTATAGAAGCTATATAGGATCCTTAGGATGTGATGGGTCAAAGGTATATTCATATAATAATACCAAAGTAATTAATTTTGAGGGAGAAGTTCAATTAATGGGGTTAGAACATAAAATCCAAAGATTTTATGATAATACTTTTATTATAATTAATTTATTACTTTCAATAGCTTACCTTTCACATATCATCATGGTTAAACGAAATAAAAAATGTAATAACATAAATTTGATATTTATCATATATCCATTGGAATAACTAGAATTAATTATATTTACTAAATAAAAAAATATTGTTTAAACATTTTTTAAAAAATTAAATCATTGGTTACTAATTAATCATAAAAGAAAATAAATTCCAATTAAACATAAAGGATGTTTTTTTGTAAAAAATAGTTTTTTTCCCACAATGGTATTTTTTCTTCATAAATGATATTAATCAGTCATAAAGAAATATATTAATGAATTTTATAATTTATATAGTCAATATTTTATTCTATGTAGTCTAATAAGTTTTATAGGATAAAGTTAAAAATTATTCTAATTTCAAGCAAAAACAGCTTTCTTTTTTCTAAAAGGAAATTTTACTACCTTTGGATGGCACATCTCTTTTAAAACTAAAATTTTAAAACATTATAATTTTTTTAAAGAAAAAATTCATAATATTTTTAATCATATTATCAAAATTATCTGAAGGAAATTCTTTTTCATTATTATGATAAGTTTCATTATTTGATGAATAGTGAAAATACTGAATTTTAATTAAAAACACCATTTTTGTATAATATATTTTTATATTTAAATTAAATTTTAAATTATTTTTAAAGTATAATTAATATACTATACATAAATATATCTAATTTATTTCATTTTAACTATTTTCACATTTATATTGGATGTGAAAGCAATTAAAACATTTGAACATTTCTCTTTAGAAACCATCTTTTTCATTGTGTTTGTGGGATTAATTTTAAATGAAATTTTCTTATTCAATGAATTTAATTATGTAATTTTTGTTCTATATTTTTAATAAGAAGTTAATAAATATTATTTAAGTAAAATATAAATTTTTTTATAAAATCTTTTCCAAGGGAAAAAAATTATTTACCGTGGTATTGGTAAAATAATGATAAGGGTTAATTATAAAATGTAAAAGCATAAAATTCCATAAAATTAAAATATTTATTGGTTGTTTGAAGAATTTATAGACACTAACTTGTCTCTACCAATTTAATTAAAAATAAAAATCATGGAAATTTATACCACAATAATGTGGTTTTATTTAAATGTAGAATAATAATTATTTTAATCACTTAAACCCAAATCTCCTCAAGTAAGAATACCACCCCATTTTGATGTAGAAGACATGAAGCTCATAAAGTTTATATCCAAACCTATCCTACTTACTACACTAATTTCCAAGTGATTCTGGTGTCACTAAAATAACAAATCAACGTTCCTCTTGTTTCTATAAATAATGTGATATTCAAGAGGTGGTAGATGTACACAAAATTAAAGAGAAGTGTTAGTTAAGTATTTATCATATCACTTTTTTCTTTTATTAGATATATATTATATTGAAAAAATTATTTTTTATGTGGTGTATATACATCCCATTAATATAATATTTTATCTTTATCTTATATTCTTTTGTATTCAAATATTTATTTGATGATCTCTCTTTCACGGGGTGTGCTGTTGAAAAGTTACTGCATCCTTATGGTAATTTTTATCAATTTTCCTATTTTGAGAATAGTGTTATGTTATGAACATAACTTCTTTTATTAGGTGTATATAATACCATTTGACATGTTTTTTCATGAAGTTACTTATTTTCATGATTTTATAGGTTTTATTCAAATTTAATCCATCTTTAGTCAGAAATTTGTTTTATTAAAAAATAATGCGTTCTTTGAATGTTTTCAAAAAAAAATTAAATGATTCATAAATAATATCAAAGGAAAATGATTTAAATGGTGTTTAAAATAATTTCTCAATTATTTAATAATTTGTTTTCAATGTTATTTTCAATGAAAAAGGTTATCTAAATGTTTTATTATATAAAATGTGTTTTAAAAAAAGGATATTTTTCTCAATAATTATTTAAGGTGATTTAATAAAATTATATCCAATAAAAGTAAAATTATTTCAAGTTACTTATGATTTATTGTGTATATTATTCAATTAAATTATCCTTATTCTTTTTATTGTTTGTTTGATTTTGTTATGGATTAAATTTTATAAAACATATTTTTTGTGGGTTTAGATATGATTATATGTTTATGAAACCTATTTTTTCAAGGTTTCTGATATGATAAACGATGTATGTTCTTGGGGAAAACATATGGATGATTTTCTTTATGTGATGGGTGATACCTAAATATCTCTAAAATTCATTATAAAAGGATATTATATCTCATATGATAAACACTACTAGAATTTGTATTGAACTCCTTTGAGACAAGACTGGAACAGGAAGTGAACTTGGTTCAGTGAAAGTCTTTGTCCACCATGATGGTATTGGCAGTGAAGCTTGACTACTGTGATTATTTTGGGAGTGAACAAATTCTTTTACAAATGACTTATAAAGGATCCTTGAAAACTAACGAAATGATTTTATATGCCAATATGTTTGACAATATAATATATTTTAAGAAATATTTATTATTTTACGGTACTGGTCTTATTAATTTATTTATGATTTATTATACGACCAAATATTATAGCCTTTGATATGAATGGTATAGTTTTCAAATGTTATGTTCATATTATTATACCCTTACCATTATGTTATGATTCATATTTCCCATTTTTACCCTTACTAAGCATCTACACTAAACCTTTTCTTATGTTTAATTTTTTTAGGATATCAAGAAAGGTATAAGGTTTGATATGTCATAAGGGGTTTTAATTATGAATGAATAAGTGAGAGATATTGTAGATGTTTTATAAATTTGATGTTTTTTTTCAAGTTTCAAAATAAACTAAAAAATTATAATTCTGGAATGGTTTTGTTATAATATGAATATTAAAAAATTTTGATGTAATATCTATATATGAAAAGAGTGTTCCATTATAATGCGATTCGAGAAAATATTTAGTTATCCTTTGGAAACTAGTAAGACAAAAAAAATTATATGAACGTTAATAATGACTGTATGTTATATTCCTAGAGTTGTTTTATTAATCGTGAATAAACTAGGATTAAGCCTAATGGTTTATAGATTCAAAAATTATAATAAATTCCCCTTTATTATGAGGTTTTACGACAATTACTAGTATTTCTCATTATATCGTTTGTTGTTTTAGTTAATTCATGGAACCTAATGGACCCTTGTTAATAAGAAATTTAGTACATATACCAATGATTCCCCTCATGAGAAACCAATTGTAATGGAAGATAGAATAAAAAACTCATTTATATATCCTCAAAACCTTATCATGTTTTGAATCATGCTGATCTTACACATGAAAAAATATGGAACAACCTTTTATGTAATCCATCTTAAGGCTATGCCAACCTTTGATTAGTAGAATGAAAAATTCACTAGTATCTATAGAATATATCTTTAAAATTGATTATATATTTGTATTATTTTTTATAACATGAAAAGGGTAATTTAGGAACTTATCCTATATAATTATATAATAATTATTGGTGGTACATTACCAATTATATGAGCCAACAAGATAAAATTAAATCGATGTATTGATATGTGTTTCATGATATATTTAATAGTGTGTCCATTCCTTGTATTCTTCTAAAAAATGGGAGATTGAATTTTCACATCAATATGATGGTTATGATATGAAAATAAGTAGAGAATTAAAAGGAAACATTAAAAACTATGTAGCGAAGAATATCATATTTACATTATGATCAATGTGGGTAGGGGAACCTAGTATAAATTTCCTTAAGGGTATTGGTAAACTTTTTATGTGTGAGATAGAATGTCATTGGGAATTTGTGTCCCAATGTTATATGAAGAAGATAGATAATGATTGTAATAGAGAGAAGGTTACACGGAATTAACCACCACACATCAATGCTTCATGATTATGGAAAATAATAATTATTCTAATCAATTCCAAATTGAATGGTTTAATACTTATGATTGACATCAGCAAATTTTCATGGATCAAAACAAAGGAAAATATACTTATATCACTATTGTAAACATGGAGTATGACAATGAGGTGGTTGAATGATTAAGTGTTTCTCTATTACAAATATTGAATAATGTTATGGAAGTACATTTATGGTACTATGGAATAATGAAACATGTAATGATGGGTCCAATGTACTGTTTTCTTATGGATTTCAAAGGATGCGTTGAGTAATATTGATAGACTGAAAAAGTAATTTATTGGTAACATGATGTTTTGGGAGAACACATAATTAAGGGAAATGTAGTCCTTTATATGTAAATTATGTGGGAATAATAATGAGACAAATAGATTTTTTATTTGTGATAAGTCAAATGGGAATGTATTGGTGACCTTGAAACAAATTTTTAATATGCTTACATGGTACTTTATGGAATGATTATATTTATGTTTTGGATTTATGGTACGAGGAAAGAGAGAATTTTTGAATTCATGATTGTTTTCACTATAGTTTTATAGTATTTTAGGTAGTTACCTTATTTCTATAGAATTACTGTTATTGATATTTACATTCCTTTTGTGTGACAATTAAGAGCTACATAATGTTTTTGAGGGATTAATTACTTGTTTATTTATAAAATATAATTAACTTTATTTTAATGTTTTAAATTATAATCCTTTGGAAGGTTTATAATAGAAACAATTTATGAAGTGGTTTATGTTTAATGTTGGATGAAAATTTAGGAATTAATTAATTATGTTATAATATTATGATTTATTCATATTTAGTAACTCATGCTAACCATTTTTATTGTGTTGATAGAGAGATAGAGAATAATGGATTATCATCCCATTATGGATCTTATGATCCTCTAGTTCTATAGGAACTATTATTTCAAATTCATTTAATGGAGTGAGAAATAAATCAGATGATGATTAAGGAACAAAAAAGATATTGATATTGTATATATGAGATTAAATCAATTATGTATATATTCTCAAATTATTTTGAAATAATGTGTTATCTTATTCTTATTATTTATAATGAAATAAATGAATGTTTCCATACTTATTTTATCTCTTGTTTTGTGTCCATTATCCCTTTAATGATCATGTTCTATTCCACTCTCTATCAAATCTTTATAGTTATAATTCTCTTCACTATCCATGTTTTCACATTTCACTAATGATCTCCAAATCAGAATAGTAGTAATGTGTGGTTGTTCACCTTTTACATTATATATTTGTATGGATATATTTTATTTCCCATTATCCTACATTAAATTCCCATAATAAAAATTTCCAAATATCCGTATATTATTTTATAAGATAAATTTCAAAATTCATGGGTGCAATTTCATGAAATTCATGATCGTGTTAGGATTGTAGCTTATCAATTGATAGTTCCACTCAATATCTCTCAAGTTCATAATGTGCTCCATTTATATATACTTATAAATTAAATAACTCCCTATCATCATGTAATAAACTCATTTGTCATACTTATTGATAATGGACATTCTTATAAGGGATAAGAGGTTGAGATTTTGGACTGTAGAGAGAAATTTCTAATAAAGAAGACCACTCACCTGGTTAATGCTTTGTGGAAGCTACATGGGAACCAGAGGATGTAATGAGTAAAAGGTGACCTTATCTATTTATATCCAAGTAATTAATTAAATGTGGAAAATAATTTTATGGGGGGTAGAATTTAACACCCAAAGAATTTATTATATGTCTTTTTAATGTAAATTTAATCTCTTCGATAGATTATATTTCAAAAAATATCATTCTTAAATAAACTCAAAATATTATTATTTTATATTGATAATTATTACCTAGTATATAAAATATAAGGAATTAATTATATTAAATAAATGATGAAAATATATTTTACACATTTTTATAAAATGAATTCATTGTTTTATAATTCATTATAAATGAAAATTCAATCCAATTAAAAATAAGGGGTGTATTTTTTGGCAGAAAACTAAATAATTATACTCAAAATGACATTTTATCTTAATAAAATAATTTAATATATTTTATTTGAATATATTAATGAAAATTATATTTTATTTATTCAAAATAATGTTTTTTAATTTTTTAAAAAAGTCTTTCATTATTATGATAAGAATAAATTCAATTTCCAGCATAAGAAACTATATTTTTTCTAAAAGAAAATTTTGAAGCCTTTTGATTGTGTACCTATTATAATACTAAATTTTGATAGGTTTATAAGTTTTATTATAAAAAACTAAAAAACTAAATGGGGGTATTAAAATTATCTTAGGGTGAATTTATAATATTTTTCGGATTAGTTTAATTTTTTTAATAAATAGTAAAAAAATAAATAATTTAAATTAGAAACTTATTTTTTGTCTAATTTATATATATAGTTAAATTAAGTAATAAATTTTTTTTAATGGTATAATTAGTTTAATTATACAAATATAAATCCATTTCGGTTCCTAGGAATCAATTTAAAACATAAATTGTATATAAAAACATTTCAAACATCTTGACTTATCACTTTAAAAATCAACTTCTCATTTATTTCTGTTTGATTTATTTTAAATATAATTTTTAAAATTATGGGAAATTATTTAGGTAAAATATATTCCATATTTGTAATCATAAGGTACTATTTAGGTCTTATGTTCAATTTATTTTTTATTATAAAAAATTTACGATGGAAAATAAATTATTTATCATGATACACATAAAATAATGACAAGGGTTAAATTTAAAAGGTAAAAACATGACCTACCTAAAAATTACAACATCTAATGGTTTTATGATGTATTTATCAAGCCAAAACAGCCAAGAAAATATTAATTAATAATAAATATCAAGTATGTTAATTTCATCTCAATGTTTTTGGATTTAAATATAAAATAATCGTTCATTTAAACACTTAAACTTTCATCTCCTCATGAATTAATACCAACCCGCACAACCCCATTTTGACTCACAAGACTTGAATATCCTAAAATATGTGACTAAAAAAATACTCCTCACTATCCCAACGTCCTATTTCTTATAGTCTCACCAAAATACCAAATCCATGGTTTTCAAGGATCTCTTAAAAAGGTGATATTCAAGAGGATATTGAAGTACATAAAACTGAAGGGAAGAGTCAGGTAGGGGTTTCTCATCTAACTTTTTTCTTTTGTGAGATATATTAATTATTCACAACTTGTATCTTTTATTTAGTGTACATACCTCCCATTAATGTAGTATATTATCCTTATCATAATTTTAGGTTTATTTACATATCCATTGAATTTTATCTCTTTCATGGGGATTACGGTCCAAAAGTTACCACTTTGGAAAGGTAAATGCTTATCAATTTTCCTCATTTGAGACACATGTTATATTATAAACATATATTTTTTAATTAAGTGTATATATTTTCATTTAACATGTTTTATAATGAATTTAATTATTTTCATAATTTTATAAGTTTTATTTAATTCTATTCTTTCTTCGGTCAAAATTTTATCTTATTCAAAACCGTGTCTTTTAAGAATGTTTTCTAATTTTTTTTAAATAATTCAAAATGAATTTAAAATAAAATAATTTAAAATATGTTTAAAAATATTTTCAAATATTACATTATATGTTTTCAAATTTATTTTCATGAAAAATATTTTTCAATATATTTTATGATTTAAATTGTTCTTTTAAAATAGAATGGTTTTTTCAACAATACTTATATCATGTGATTTCACAAAATTATTTTCTAAATAAGAAAAAATTATTTGATGTTACTTATAATTTAATGTGTATGTTATTAAAAAATATTATAATTATTCCATTCATGTTTTTTTTATCATTATTACATATTTATATTTATGGAACCCATTTCTTTTCTATGGGTTATTATATAATGAAATGTTTATAAAACCTATTTATTTTCATTAGTTCCGATTTTATAATTGATTTATTTTTTTAAGAATAAATATGTATAGTTTTCATTATATGTCTTGTGGTACTTATATCTCTCTACAATGCTTTGGTTGAGGATATTATATCTCATTAGATAGACATGACTGTAATGGGTGTTGAACTCAGTTAAGACGGGACTGGAACAAGAAAGATAACTCAATTTAGTAAATAAATCTGTCCACAATGATAGTATTTGGAGTAAACCCTGACTAATATGATTGTTTGGTGAGTGAACACATTCCACAATGATATTATTGTAAATGACCCGGGACTATTAATGAAATTTTTTCTTATTCGTATATTTTTTCCTTAATTCCATATATCATTCCAAAGTTATTTTTTTATGATTCATATCTTTTTAATTTTAGTATTATTTAGTATATGAGTTAATATTATTATTTTTCATATATAAGTTGGTATTTTTAATTATTTTATTGATATTATTACACCCTTATGTTTTTTATTATTCATATTTCCCTTGTATACACTTACTGAGCATCTAATGTCACCCTTTTCTTATGTTTATTTTCACTAGGATACAGAAAAAGGTATTAAGTTCGAAATGTCAAAAAGGGTTATAATTATGAATGAATAAGAGAGATACACTGTAGATATCTTTGAAAATATTAATTTTTGTTTCCAATATTCAAAATATACTAAACCAATATAAATCTGGAAGTGATTTGTTTTAATATGAATATTTATCTATTCATATGTAATATATACGTATGAAAAGAGATGATCATTGCCATTATTCCATGTAATACCTACCACCATACTCATCGATGTATTTATAATATTTTTAAATTTCTTAATCACAATATAGAACTCCATTAGAATATATAAAATATTAATTTCTAAATAAAATTATATTTCTCTTTCTGTTTAAGGAATTCCATCCCCTTTGATAAAAAGACACCTTATTATCCATTATTGATTATCATGTGGGTTGATAATCTATATCATCAACCTCAATTTTTCATGAAAAATAGAAAGAAAATATCCAATATTTATAAAATTTCAAATTTAATATAATTTTAACTCGTATACATATGTTTACAGTAAATAAACTGACCCCAGTAGCCCTTATATGTTTGTTACTTTAATAATTATAATAAGATACAAGTCATCAGATCCAAAAGGAAAAAATAGTTTAAAGTCTTGGAAAAAAGATACATACATGATTTTCATATTATATTAGAATACACAAATGAAAACAATTTTTTTCATGAATATCATTTTTTTCCTCAGGAATATCACTTTATATCTTTCATAGTACACTTCCTGGATTCCAGAGAAATGAAAAAAGAAAAGTATGATCTCAAATACTTAGTAGGAGTTACCTAAAGTGGAATATATATTGAATTAATAAATCATATAAAATAATTCATAGTCATTTTGAAATGGTAAATAGATGATTAAACATTCCTTTGAATAAATAACTTGAATATAATCATTATAAAAAGAATAATCATTCCATTTTATCAATTACATCACAAACAAACGTATCTAGGGATAATAAAAATTTTATAATCTCCTGGATAATTACAATTGATTTATGAATTTTTAAATAATTAATATTGAATTAAATCACCTCAGAAATCAGGGTATCTATACAATAAATACCTTATTCTATGATATTTTACTTGTTGGGTAATTATACACTAGAAACCCATTAAAATATGTGTTTCCTACTTATTCATCTAAGTAGAATAATGATGAATCTAGGATATATCTATAACCTTCAATGAAATGTAAAATTATGTCTACTTAATTCCTCATATATTGAATGACAGATTTAATTTTTGATCAATATTACATATAACCAAATATCTATATTTTGTATTAAATATTTATTTATCAATATTTTATAGTTATTTAAATTCCATTCATAGTAAACACCATATATAGAAACGATATACATTTTAGCAAATAATGATATCCATGTTATAAATAATATGGAAAAATTATCAGAGCTTATAAATAATAAATGGTATGATTCCTTAAACAAAAGTAAATGCAATCCAAAAGGAATGTGAGATTGTAATACAGATTATTCCATCTTCAACAAAATTTAAATTTCAAACTAATGAAAGAATATACTTGAATTTAAGCATTACCAATCATGAATAAATATTTATTCATGTTAAATAAATTAAAGGCTTAGTGTATACACATCAAAATAACAAATAGGTACACATTAACAAATATGTCTCAATGAAATGGAAATTCAGAAAAAAAAAATACACAATAATGATGATAATGTTGATGTGAAAATTAATTAATGAATATATTTTATATATAATAGGTAAATAAGAATAATAAAAGATAAAATAAAAATAATATAATCCAAATCCATTACATATATAATCTTGGAATATTAAAGCAAATGAAGAAGTAATGTAACCAAATAAAAAGTAATTGAGTTATGAGATTTATTACATCATGGTAATTTCATGTAAACCTACCTTGGATGAAATAATAATAATTACAAATTAAAATACATGTATTTTCTATTGATTCATGAAATTACTTATAAAATTGGTATTATGTTTTCCATATAAAAATATATAAGTGTATAATTTTAAATATGTCCAAATCAAGTGGAAGTAGAGAAGACATATCCTACCTCGCTCTTACCATAAATTGGACCTGATTTAACCTACTCTATAATGGTATTAATTAATTTATATAATTATTATATAACCAAAATAATAATTATAATATAATACATTATGATATTATAACTTCTTCTCGCTCATTCATTAATAATATTTCATTTTTACTGTTGTTTTGGGTGTTCATTGCCTTAATTTGTCAAGCATGTTTGTTATAAGGTTCTGGTTATTGGAAATATTATATTGTTCCATAATATCCATGATGATATTATTTTTTAAATATTATTATTTCATTTGATACATTTTTATAATCATTAATTAAATTTTATCATAGAGAATAGACCACGTCACTTCGTGGGGATGGTAGGTCATACGTACGTACAAGCAACATTATCATTTCCTTAATGGTTGAAAGTGTGTGGAAGTGGGAGATAATTTTTTATATAGATTATATATATAGTTTTTATTAAATGTATCCTTCTTACCTACCTTGTAAATCAAAATTTAAAAAAATCACATCTCTTCGTGATGTAATAGTATGTCATACAAACGAGTGGTGTTATCCTATTTCAAACAGAATGGAATGTGAGAAGGTACGTGTGATATTAAAATTAAGGAAATATAATTATATCATAAATATTATAAATATACTTTAAATCGATCATTATATAAAACATTTATAGGTTTTTATGGAAAACTATCCACATCGTTTCATGAGATGGTAGTTCACCGTACACATGATCGACGATTTTGTTTCCCATTTGATGGAAGAGAAGACTGATATAGGTTATTTAATTAAAATAATATCATATTAGTATATAACGATTATTTTAGTTTTTATATTTGTATTGTTAAGTCAGAATTTAAGGTTTTAAAATAAGAAATAAAAATAAAGAGAGTCGTTGAGACCATTACCTTCTCTTACAGAAAACTCCTTTAGATATATTTTTTAGGAAACTATGCATTATATTTTTTGAAGAAAGTAACCTATAGAATGTGTCTAGGTATTTTGGGGAGATATTTTTTGTGTATTTTTCAATAAAAAGGTATTTATTTTTGTGAATAAGTGATGGGAGGGAGTTCTCTTTTATAGCGGAGGAGGAGTGGCATTTTTAAAAACCCAAAGCTATTCAATAATGTGAAGTCACTCTCACCCCAAATGCCTCCAAAATTAAAGAAAATTATACTTGATGGAGGGTTAGGTCTAAGAACATCTCCACCATATAAAAATAAACATTATCTTAATATTTTCTTCCCTTATCCTTTAATATTTTTTACGGTTACCATTTTAGTTTTCAATATAGTAAATAGTTTATTAAACTAGGTGATTTATACATTAATCCAAAAATAAAATTATACATAATAGATATTTTGGACCCACTTAATCAGTATATTAAATTAAATTTATAAAATAATAAATTCTATGTTAGTGAAAAAATAATGTAAACACTAGTTCATGTAACACAGAAAACCACCTTTTAACCATAACTATGATTAAAAAAATTTAATGTCATTACTAATCATAATGAAAAAAAAATTATGATAAAATTATGATATGTTATTAAAAATTATTATTCCAAATATATATTAAATTATATTAAATTAAATTCCTATAATTCCTTAAATTAAATTTATAAATAACCCCATAATTCATGTTGAAATATGATATTTCATGAAATTCATTTTTCTGGCATACGATGATCTTATGTTAACTATATGATTAGTAATAATCATTATATTCATGATAATTAATATATTTAGATATATAATCTATTTATATAATTTAAATATTTATATGTTATTGGTTACTTTAGTTTACTGAACTTGCATAACATTATGCACTTTAAAACGGTTTTTGGAAAAATGTGTTTTTAATAATAAATATGAACGTATCCTAAAATCCAATATAAAGGTGATCTAAAAGTAATAAATTTACATAAATACAACTAAAATATAATTATTTTAATTTTAAATTATATTAAAATAATACTGAAACTTTTTACATATTTAATTTATAAAATTAAATTATAGTTTGACAAAAAAATGTTTTATCTCACTTTCCCCTAAAAGTAATCTTTTTTCATAAAACATGAAAAACAATTCACCCTATGATAATTTAAAAATTATCATTTAAAAATGATATTATTTTGGAAAACTACATTTTTTAATGTTTTATAAATTAATCATGATTCTCAAACAAGAAATGAAAAAAATAACAATTCTTGAAGAATATGTATTTTTAAGAATAAAATTACTTTACTGAAAATTTTACTTATTATTTTCAAATAATTTATCAAAAAATATTATTTTTTGAGATATTTATATATATAATTAATAATTCATTTGATTCAATCTATACCTTCCCATTCAATGATTGTTTTATAACATTTATATTTAAATAATATATTTTGATGGTCGTTTATTACATCCTCATTATTTGAACTTATACTCATAAATCAATGGATTTGTATTTAAAAATTACTTTACTGAAAAAACACATCCTAAATTGGATTAACAAAAATTAATATTATAATAGGGAAAGAAATATACGAAGGTAATATAGAATAACATATAACTATGTTTCCATTTTGGATAAAATTTTGGGGAAGTGAATATATATATTTTGAAAGAAGATCCCTTTATGAGGTAATGTTATACAATTGTTGAGACAAGAGACCATTTATTAAAAAAATTAATAACCTTTTTATTTCAAGTTCATTTTCCTAAAGGTGAGGGATTCATTTAAAATTTTTAAGAGGAAAATAAGTAAATGTAATTACATGAAATTTATAATTTTATCCTTTAATCAATTTTCACAACAATATCATTTTTAATTCCAAACAATAAGTATTCAAGATTAATTTTTTTTCCTAATGAAATAAAACTAAATTATAACAAATCACATGATTCCAAGAAATTAGATACTCTTAATTTTGTTAAAATAAATCTTCATATTAACCCTAAAGGTTATCAATAAATATAAAATTATTTCCACAAATTTAAAGTCATTATTCATTGAATAATATTCTAATAAAAACCATTCTAATATGATTGGATATTTTACCATAAATTTATACTAAATCACAGTTAATAAAGTTTTTAATCCTTCTTTTAAAACCTAAATATGAGTATCTATATATTTAATCATGTGATTAACTTTTAACATATAATCCAAAGATAATTTAGTTGTATCACTTACCACTATGGAATATCATAGGTTTCTATAGGTTATATTCTTTAATTTATCGTAATGGTTTATAGAGAAAATGTGACATATCCAAATTATACCTCACTTGGAGTGTAAAACTAGATGCATAATAAGGGAAAACTCACTATTCCATAGAATGATGTCTATTACATACCCAACCAACTATTTTTGTGGTTATCACCCCTAGATGCATATGTCCCAAAATATTCATCCCCTTATAGTATCAATATAGGTATGTGTTTCTATAAAAAACAAATAATCTCCACATTCCCAAAACATTTGAAACATATCCAGTGGATTCCCCCGATCATTCGGTGACTGGAAGTAAATGTGGATGGGGCAGCTTCAAGTGCACTCAGGCCTTCGGGATGTGGTGGTGTCTTTCGCACCTATAGGGGCTTTGTTAAATGCTGTTTTTATCACTTTTTTTTAAATTCCATGGCTATTGAGGCGGAGTTATGGGCTATGATCAAGGCTATCTGGTATGATTTTTTATGGTTGGGTGACCTTATGGATGGAGTCTGACTCAACTTTGGCATTTGATATTCTTAAAAAGCATTCAAAAAATGTCCCTAAGAAGATGTTGTCTAAACGGGATGAATGTATCAAGCTTGTTGAGAAGATTTGTTTTGTTGTCACTCATGTTTACAGGGAGAAAAATCAGGTTGTTGATGCTCTGTCAAAGCATTCGATTGAGAAGGTTTGATCTTTTATATCCTTTGTTAAACCAACCTTCTGTTGTGGTTTGGTTGATTTTGACGCGCGTGGTTATATGTACACCCGTCTTTTTTGATCCCATATTTATCCTCTTTTGATGTACTTACCTTTTTTATTTACAAACGTTTTTGGGAGTAGGCTTGCCTTCTCATGAGTCTTCTGATTATAAGATAAAATATATCTCATCACAAAGGACATAATAGTTTATTAGTCCTGTTAAACTAGATATATACCTGATTCTCATACTAAATTTCATGACATAAATTAAAACATATTGTTTTTAGATAATTTAAAATTTTCCCCTAGTATATTTTTGTGTATCATTCATTATTCACTTTATAGATTGCTGGGAAAGGAAAAAAATAGGCGTGACATAAAATTCTAAATAAGAGTTATGTAAAGTGGAATCTATCAGGAATAAATGAATCGTAATAAATAAGGAATAATCAATATGAAAAGGTAAATATCTGAACACATATTCCATTAAATCAACAACATGACTACCATGATTAGATAAGGCATAGTCAAAATTCAAAGGTAAATAACTAAATAAAAATTCCATTAAATCAATAACTTGAGAAAAAATGAAACCATAGTTAATATAAATGAAATAATCTCATGGATAATAATAAATGAATTATTAATAAATAAAATTATTAATATGGGACACCATGATCACATACATCATGGTATCTATACCATCAATACCGTGTGCCAAGATAGTTTAGTTGTTGAGTAGTTATACGCAAGAAACTGATTATAATAAAGCTATCAAACTGATACAAGTCATGAGACTGTGAATTAATCAATGTAATATTAATAATTAAGACTCACCTTTATCTACATACCCAACACATTCCACATATATCAAATTATAAGTTTAATTTAGGAACAACATGCCTTAACAAAATATATACATATTAAGTAATGTATACCGATTTTTCCATATTTCCACAGTTAATCAAATAAATATAAAAGCAAACGCCATTTATAGGAATTTTATATATATTTTAAAATAAATATATCTATTTTATAAATAGTATACTATAAACAATTATTAGAACTTATGAAGGTTAAATGGTAATATTCTTTCAACACAAGTAAAATTAATCCCAAAATAAAGTGATATTTTAAAATAGATTCTAACCACTTTGGAAACATTTAATTTTAACCCCCTAAATTAATAAACATTCATTGAAGAATTAACCATACAAAATAAATAGTTTTAATTTTAAAATACATAAAATGTGTAGTATATGAACCACATAAAAGTGAACAGGTTCATATTAACAGATATGTCTCAAAAAAAGGAAATTTAGATGAAATCCCTTACAATTGTCATGATTTTGAAGTAATAATTAATATATGAATTGATTGTGTGTAATAAATATAAATCCAAATAAAAAATACTAAATAAAACATTTTATAATCACAATCACTTATTTACATAATATTATAATATAAAAAATGAATAAGTAATGTAACCCAATGAAAATAAATTGAGTTATGATATTCTATGCCACCTGGTAATTTTCAAGTAAAATAATATTGGATGAAATAATTCAAAAAAACATAAAATACCATGAATTATGAATTATTAATGATATTACATAAATATGGTCTAGTATATGCACCATATAGAAAGAAATAGGTTCATAATTTCAAATAATTATTGATAGAGTGAAAATTGAAATGGAATATCTTATATCATGCTTCCCTATAATTGAACATTCTTAAAAGATGTGTATTATAATTCTAAATATGTTAATAAATTATAAAATAACCATTTTAATAATTATAATATCATATATGATCTTTTTATAACATATTATCGCATGTTCGTTAATAATATTTTATTTTTACCTTTTTTACGGAGTTAATTCCTTTATTTTATCATGAATGTCTATTTCTATGTTTGGATCCATGAGAATATTAAATAGTAAAATTATACCTAGAATTATATTAATTTTATAATTATCATTTAATTATTAGATACAATTTTAAAATCATTATTGAAATTTAAACACAAATAATGAATAACATCGCATCATAGAGACGGTAGGTTGTACTCGCACATGAGGGACATCATCATTTCTTTAATAGGTGAATGGTTAAGGAAGTGGGTAATATTTTTATGTTATATAATACATATACTTTCTTATATATAATATATATTAATTAAATTTATCATCATTATCATTCATGTAATGTTAAGTGAAAAAACGAATCACATCACTATGTTGGGTGGTAGCCCACCATATACACAAATGACATTAAATTATTTTAAAAATATATGAAATTAATAATATATAAGTTAAAGTAACCGTAAATAAGTATTATTATATCAAAAATATTAATTATTAAAATTAAACCCACCATTATGTAAAACCTTGATAGGTTTTAATGGAAAACGAGTCACATCAGTTCGTGGGGTAGTAGACTCCCATTTACATGATCAAACAATTTGCTACCAATTTCATTCATGATGAGATTTTTATAGGTTATTAAATAAAAATAAAAAACATATCAATATATTGTAAATTTTATAATTATTATATTGGATTTTTTAGACCTAATTAATGTGTCACATCTCATCTTTTTTCAGGTAATTTTCTCTCTAGGTTTGTTTCATTTGAACTATACTATCCTAGTCTTGTTCAGAGACAGATATCATTAATTAGAAAAAATGAACTAATTTTCAGGTATGTGAGATTGTTTGGATTAATTTATTCTATGTATAAATGGGGTAAGTGTTAAAATGGTTTCATAATGAGCTTAAAGGATTTAAAGGGAAAATGATATGAAAATCCACTGCATAACATTTACACTTCATGTAAGAGGATTACACATTAGGTAATTCTTCATGTGTTTTAATAGAATAAATATATGGTGACTTATTTTTCATAAATAATCATTAAAAATAATTACATAATGTGTAACTGAATTACAAAACCTGTAAATTCATGACCTACAATTTTAAAGATGTTGTGCAGATGATTTTCATTAGGATCAATTATATTTGTTCTCTTCTCATCATAGGGAAACCATCCAATGATTTTAGAGTTCCAAAACCCCTTCCAAACATCTCATTTACATGATCAGTCCCTGGTATGTCCTTTTGGTTGGATTTTTTATTTCACTTCTTTTATCTCCAACCTATTGTGGTGAAATACCCTAGAAAATTGTGTTGTTGGTTTTGACATTGATCAATCTTGATCTTGGAACAACTTTGAAACCAACAGAACCATTCCTCATGATTTTTGTCCATGAAAACATTGATAGATATTTGGTTAAAGGTATGTGTTCTATTATTCAATTCCAAAAGTTGTGAATTTGATATATGTATTCTTGTTGTATAATATCTTGTGTTCTTTAGAAATTTAATTTCTTTAATTTATTTAATTAGGGTAGCCAATTTATTTTTTTAAATATTGGTAGAATAGATGATTAATCGAGGAATAAATCCCGAGACTAGTGGGGGTAGCCTAATTGGATAATTATTTAGGGAATTGGTTATGCAATTTAGGTACTATGATTTAGATAATTAATGGGGGAATTATTTATTAGATATTTACATGGTTTAATTGAGACAATTAACTGTCTAATTAATTATTTTATTTTTATATTGTGTCGTAGATAATAATTTGGAATTAATTAAGAACATTTTTGTTTGATAGTGAGATAATTAACTATCAAAATTAATTATGGGATTTGAGTTGTGAATATTGATTAATTAGTTAGTAATCTAATAACTGAATTTGATAACTTAATTAATTAGTAAATTATTTAATACAAATTATGTGATAAACTAATTGTTTAATTTTTAATGGAAAATATGTTGATAATTATTTGATCTATTAATTATGAGTGAATTATTAAGAACATGGTTATTCTAATGTGACAAGTATGAATGTAAACATGCTTATTCTCGTGTTTAATGAAATAGGAACATGGTCATTCAATTGAGAAGTATACATTGTAACATGGAAATTATACTTATGAGTAAAAGAATGAGAACATGGTCATTCAATTGAGATGTATAAATGGTAACATGGTCATTGTATTTATGAATAAAATAATGGTAACATGGTCATTATTTTGTCTAATGTTGGATTGGTAACATGAAAATTCAAGAATGAATTTAATAATGGTAACATGGGAAATAATGTATGAATTAACGAATGGTAACAAAGTCACTCTGAGATATGGACTCACTAAAGAATACAACGGTCTTCATCACGATATGAAAAATGTATTGGCATAAGATATATACATTGAATACTTTGCGCTCTAACATGAGCAGAAGTAGCTAATAAGATATGATATTACCTATAACACATCAGGCTATGACATGATCCAAAGCTAGCATGAGGTATGGATGTCTTTGAGATCCCTAAAGTTAAAGTGTTTAAATGAGTAAAAAATTAAAATTTTAAAACATTATATTTATGCATTGTAATTATTTCTTTATAGAAGTTAATACACTATTATCTGGCCAGATATTTGTGTACACTATTGGTGGTGGCCCAATAAGCCTTACTCACACCTAACTTAGGGTACCTAATCGGTACCAAAATATAATTTATTTTTGTAGGACAAGATAAGGTAAAAGGCCCAGATAGAGATATATAATTTGGTAATTATACTTAAATGAGGGAACCAGAAGTGGTTCAGGACCAGCTTTGGAGTTTTTAATGTCTTTATTTTATGTATTCATTTTATACAACTGACATGCACATTAGCATGGCATTTTATACTTTAGTTTTATATCATATTATCATCTTCGATTAAAATGAGATATTGGAGTTGTGTATTGATATATATTTCTTCTCATGTTATTTATTATTTCCCATTGTGTATTAATTTAATAAAAGAGGGTATTTTCTACATAGTAATGACTTATTATACCCTCACTACTAGTTGATAGCCTCTGGTGTACGGGGAGGTGCGCTTGAGCTCATGTGACTGGCTGGCTCGGGAAGCCGATGTGTGGTACCAGAGTTAGGATGTTACAAAGTGGTATCAGAGTATTAGTGTTATTCTCTTTTTATTTTTTTCAGTATATATAAGTAAGCTAGATTAGAGACTGGAAAGAGTCAAGCCATAGTAATGAGCTCATTCATGGGAGTTTCAAGCCCATGTATGGGGAGAAACCTGAGTACCAAGGGTGGGATTGTTTTTATAGGTGTTTTCTATTATAATTGATAATTATGTCACCTTGGGTGATGCAATTTTTTGTTATGTGGGTATATTTTTTTTAAAATTTTTTATAATTTATTCATGTCTCGAAATGTTATTGTTGTTGAGTTTTCATGCATAATTCTAGGAACTCATGATTATTTTTTAACTTGCATTATTTTAGGAATACAAGCAAAAATTTATTTTGGGTATTTCATTGAACAACAACTGTTTTCATCGACTGTGAAATTGAAATAAAAATGATGCATAATATGAAATTATAGGCGTTAAAATAATGCAATTATGTGAATAATTGGGTTTAAATTGGAGAAACATGATATTAAATTGATAATTACCTTAGATATCCAAGACCAAGATGTAGGATGGTTAAGGATATTGATAGCACCTTAGTTTTGACCATGTGGAAAGGATTAGGGGAAAATTCTTGTTTTTACATATAGTGAATAATTTTCCCATCATGTAAATTTGATAATTTCATTTAATGAGTCCTAAGATGTGTATTTCAAATATGAGAGATATGATTCCATGAAGATTATTTTTTAGTGGATGAAAAGAGGTTGTGGATGATAATACTCTACCAATAGTGGAACCTAAGGCACCGATTGTGCCAGGTGAATAAGAATAACATATGTTTTATGAAAACATTTCTTGGTTCATGAAAATTCATGGGAAGAGACCCAAGGAGGGTTGTGAAATGGATGTCTATCCAGAAGTGGGTGTTCCAGTCATAGAACCCTATGATATTTAGTAGGGAGGGTGGACCTGAGAGAGATGAGTTCTTAGTTGATTACATCGAGATAATAATTTCCTATTTGGATAATCCATCAATGAGTAGGGTCATGTTGGCTGCTTATATACTACAGGGATCAGTGATTTTATAGTGGGATGTTTAGGCATGGAATGGACATACTGACAGTATGGTATGGAAGGACTTATTAGAGAGGTTCCTGGATAAATTCTACCAAGATACATTGAGGTCGGATAAAGTAGTGAGTTTATACATCTGACCCATGTGAGAATGTCCATGATGGACTAATTTTGTACGCTTTAGAAATATAGAGTGAATTACTCCACTTCTGGAAGGAGATATCACAACCACTTCAAGATGCATTCAATATAGACCTAAGTGATTGATTATGTCCCAAATTAACAACTTTTAGTTAAAGAATTATTCATATGTTTTGAATCGGAATATCATTTCTGAGGGGAACCTAAAAGATAATTCTTGTTCTAGATAGATGGTTGCTGCTGGATGATCAAAAGTTGAAAATTATGGGAGTTGGAAGTGTTTTAATAATAAAATTATTTAGGGAAGTGAAATTATGAGTGGTGAGAGAAGATGTAAATTTGTACATGAACTTATTGGAGTAACCTTCCACAGTGATTTTGGATAGACCACTATCTTCCACACTATCACTAACCACCAAAAAATTGACTATACTGTGAAATGATGGGACATCTAAAGAAATTATTCTAGAAACATCATCATATGGTTCGTGATGGAGGATCTATATGGATTAATATTTTCGAAAATGGATCTTCTACACCTTATCATACTAGTATCTAGAGTTCTACTAGTCGAGGAGGATGAGGCAATTTACATGGTACCTCTGCTCATGAGCACCAATGTCATTAAAGTGGTGCAACTCAGGGGTTTCAGAAAACATCACTATGAATTGGAGTATGACATTCACATGAAATTAAATATACACATGAGGATAGTGAGTCTATACCTTCGATAGTGAGAGGTACTATTCTTGAAGCTTCTATATTATATAGTACCAAATCTGAAACGGGTACCTCTAATTCCATTATATCTAAAAATCATATTAATGTTTTGATCCTCATGGTGAAGTGTTTTAATGGAGTAATGACTGTAGATACTCTGTTTGGAGGACATTTTAGATACATTTGTGTGTGAAAGGGATATTCTATTGAAGTTGGTGTGTATCATTTTCTATGGAATCTATATTTCCTTGACATGTCAAGATTCATCTTAATTATGGGCATGGACTCGCTAGTCACATATCGAGCCTTCATAAATTGTTTCCATAGGAGAGTGACATTTACATATTCTAAGGGTGACCATTGTATTCACCCTGGGGAGTGGGATATCTAGGAAGGTAGAGCATAGACAATTACTCAACAACAAGAAGTGATCATAACCTAGATTACTAGTTTGTAGCAATATGATGTAGTCGTATAACATGATACCATTGTAGTAGTGGTGGAAAAGTTTCAAGTTGTTTTCCTTGAATAATTCTCAAGGTTACCACTTGAGGGAGATGTGGAATTCACTATTTAACTCATGTATGGGGTTAACACATCTTCTATTACTGTGTATAAAATGTCACTATCTGAGCTTCAAGATCTGAATACTTAGTTAGAAGAGTTGGAGGATAATGGATTTAGGCATCTGAATACTTACCCATGGGTATCACTTGTGTGGTTTATGAAATGAAGAAGTATGGGAGTTTATTATTGTTTATTTATTACCAACTGTTTGACTGGATGAATGTGAGGAAGAATTATCCTCTTCCACGTATCGACAATTGGTTTGACCAGTTAAGAGGAACTTGTTTGTTCTTGATGTTCAATCTTTGATCAATGAGTTATCAGCCGAGTGTTCGGACTTCTGATATACTAAGGACTGTTTTAAATGAAGGTACGAACTTTTAGAGTTTTTCGGAATTCTATTTGGGTTAAAAATAAGAATAACTATTTTCGTCTTTCATTTATATAACCTTCCATTCGTACCTGGATTAGTTTTTTGTGGTTTCTGTGGATGATATCTTGTTGTACTCGGAGACTCATGAAAATCATGCCCAAAATCATTAAATCGTACTGAGTATACTGAAAGAGAATTGGATATAATTCAATATAAATTAGTGTCATATATTTATCGTTTTGGTACACTTATTAGGACACATCATCTCATATGAAGTTGTGTTAGTGGACCCATAGAATGTTCAATAAGTGGTTTCTAGGGAGAATCTCAAGAACACATTTGATTTTCATTGATTTCCATGGTTAATTGGGTGTTATATATGGTTCATCCAAAATATTTCCCAATTAGTATCATAACTTTAGGGATTGACCAAAATGGGGATAAAGCCTGATTTTTCAAAATATTATGATAAGGCCTTACATGAGTTGAATAATTTCTTGACATCAACACCAATATTTATCCTACATGATCCAGAAGGGTAGTATATGGTGTATTGTGGCTCTTTTATAATTACACATGGAGGTGTGTTGATATTGGTACATATAATTGTGGCAAAAGGGTGTTGGAAGATGAGGCCACAATAATGGAACTACCATATGCATGACCTCAATCTAGTAGCAGTGGTTTACACTCTGATTTTTAGGTGTAATTATGTATTGGTTGAGAATTTTACATTGTTTATGGATCATAAAATTCTAAGGATTATCATATCATATTGATGTTTGAATCTTCAACAGTACATATGGGTTGAGTATATATTGTCTTTGGATTTTGAGCAAGCATATACACCATGGGAAAAAAATAGTGTGAATGATACTTTCTGAAGAATGACTCAGACCCAGGACCTTCCGGATTCTAGTGTTGAGAGAAAGATAATGGCTTCACTGGTTAAGAGGTTTGTGGTGGATCAAGAGAATGAAGAAAAAATGAGTATAGTGTTAGTATTAGCAGAGTCTACACTTGTGGTATGGGTCTGAGATAGGTAGTATGATGATCCTGAATATTTATATTTGAGAAAAAAAAACGGATTGTGGGGAGTCACATTCATTTTGAAGCACATATGAGGTTGATCTCAACTCTGTATAGAATCGGGTTGTGGTGGCTATGAGCATACGAGAGGGTGGTATGCAGGAATTTCATTCCTCAAAGTGGGCAGCACATACTAGTGT
Organism: Viscum album; assembly: GCA_963277665.1. Classification (NCBI taxonomy): domain Eukaryota; kingdom Viridiplantae; phylum Streptophyta; class Magnoliopsida; order Santalales; family Viscaceae; genus Viscum; species Viscum album. The sequence continues at coordinate 1,660,506,672 of OY728143.1, read as the reverse complement.
GACCAAAATGTACTGTAACATACAATGATAGATTCTGTGGATTAAAATGAGAAGGGAGATAATAAATTTCATGAAGTGATGCTACGCCAATCAATAGGTGATGGTAGAGCATCAACAACATTGAGGTTTTCTGTAGTTATTACCCATTCGAGAGTGGATGTGGAATGATGTGAAAATGGACTTTTAGGATGGTTTCCAAATGAATTCCTGGAAGAATGATGATACCTATGATATTATAGATTAACTGAGGAATGTAGTACTTTTCTTGACTATGTGGGATACATCCTTAGTGGAGTGGCTATAATAATTGGATGTTTGAGATATAGTCCATTATTAAGGGTTGTAATGAACTATAGTTTTAGATCATGAATCTCGTTTCCATTCATTCTTCCCCCATGGGAATTCACTAGTGGTAATATAGATTATAATTTTATTGTTGGATCTTAATTAAAAGGTGGGTAGTGTAAGAATCAATTCCCATAGTCGTAAATTTGATACATGTATGAAAACTATTGAATTTCTTGCATTCGTTTCCAATTTTAATTCTTAAATCTCATTAATTTGGGTGTTTAGTTGATTTATTTTATATTTTTAAAAAAAGAAGAGTAATCGAGGAATAAATCATGATACTAGGGGGTAATCCAATTAGATGACTAATTTGGGAATTTGTTATGAGATTTGGGGAATATGATTTCGATAAATAATTAGGGGTTAATTTTTGACATATTGAACTAGAATAATTGAGAGAATTATATTTCAAATTAATTATGTTCTTTTAATATTGTGACCTAGATAATTAATGATGGAATTTATTACGAAGAGTTGATATTGATAATGAGATAATAAATTTTTAAAATTAATTATGGTATTGGAGTTGGACAATGATTTATTAATTATTAGTCTAATCATTTAATTTGATATTGTAATTTGTTGGTGAATTAATTATGGGTAATTACGCAATTAAATAATTATTACATTAGTAATTAAATTTATGTTAATAATTAATTATTGAATTAATTATGTGGAAAATAGTGGGAACCTGATCATTATTATGCGAGAAGTATGAAGGGAAAAAATGGTCATTCACCTCTGAGTAAAGTAATGGGAACAAGGTCATTCAGATGATAAGTATACATGGTAACACGGACATTGAAATTATGAGTAAAGTAATGGGAACATGGTCATCAAATTGAGAATAATAAAAGGTAACTTGTTCATAGTACTTATGAATAAATGAATTGGAACATGTTCATTCTTTTGTGTGATATTTGAGTGGTAACATCAATATTCTACAATAATTTTAATAATGGTAACATAAAAAATCAAGTATTAACAAAGGAATGGTATAAAAGGAACACTAAGATATAGCCTCACTTGAAAATACCTCAGGCTTAGGAAGAGTCAAAATAGGTATAGGGATATGTTATTACCATTTATACTACGGGTGCATGCATTATCCGAATAAGGTATTAAGATATGATATTACCTAGAACACTTTAGGCTCTGAAATGATCCAAATCTAGAATGAGGTATGAGTTTACATGGGAACCGTGGAGTTAATGTAATTAAATATGGAGTAAATATTTACATTATAACTATTTATTCATTCATTATACTTATTTATTTATATAAATACATACACTATTATCTAATTGGATTTATTTTAGACATCATTTTTAGTGGCCTACTATGTCTTAATTACACCATACTTGGGATACCTGATCGATACACGAATATATTTTATTTTTGTAGACTTGTTAAGGGAAAATTCCCCGAGTTAAATAGATTATTTAGAAGTTGAGCTAAGATGAGGGGACTAGACATGCTTCCGGACCCACTTAAGAGTTGTTAGTGACTTTATTTTCAATATTTATTTTAGGAACCTGACATGTACATTAGCATGGCATGATCTTCTTTAGTTAGATATTATATTCCATATTTTTATTACAATGATATATAGGTTTTGTTTATTGATATATATTTATTTCTCTACTTTTTATGATTTTTTATGGTGTATCACTTTGATCACAAAAAGTTTATTATCCCCATTAATGACTTTTCAGACACTCCCTACTAGTCAGCTACCTCTAGCATATAGTGAGGGGTACATGAGGTCATGTGATAGAATAAACCAAAGAATCAATGTGTGGAACCTGGGATGGTATGTTACATTATGTTTTTAAAATAATAATGAAAAATAAAGATCATTGTTAAGATAATCCCCTTCTCTTAGAGAATATTCATTTATAATGATACATGGGTTAGTATTTTTGGAAAACCAAGACCTACAGAATATGTATAAGGATATTTTTGTGATATTTTTTTGGGATTGGTTTATCCAAATTTCATGATATGTTTGAATAATCGAGGGGTGGATGTTCCCTTCTATAATTGAGGAGGAGTGGTAATTTTGTATATACCCAAAACTATTCAATAATGGGAAGTCACTTTTAACTAAAGAGTCTAAAAATTTAAAAAAATGGAGAAAATTTAAGGTCAATTCAAATATCCACCTAATTAAATGAAACATATTTAATCATTCTCATACCTTATCCTCAATGTTAACTTAATTTTATCATTTTATTCTTCACCACGACAACTAGTTTTTTATCCTCTGTAATTTATTCATTAAGACTAAAATAAAATGATTTTTATTAAATAATTTTAACCCATATATTATAAATATTAAATTAATTTAATCAAATAAAAATTATATGTGTTCATAAGAAATCACAACAAAAGTGCATGCAATGCACAAAACCTCATTTTAATGTTAAATTCGTAAAAAAAAATTTAATATATTAACTAATCATTTAGAAAAAAATATAATTTATGATATAATATAATATTATATATTCTTATTCAGAATAATTAATCCATTTTAAGAAATTAAATTCATTCAAATTCAATAATATTTTATCATGAAATTCATTTTTCAGGCATCACATGCTCTTATATTAACTATCGGACTAGTAAACATATTTATTTGGATGTATATTCATATATTTAAAATTATATTTTATAAATCACATTTTAATATTTCATTATTAATGATTATTTTAATTAATTAAATTTTTGTAACATTATGTGCATTAAAACAGTTTTTAGATGAATTTTTTTAAAGCATAAATATGAAATTATATTAAAATAATATACAAATTGAATTGAAATTAAATAAAAATAATTAAATTATAAAAAAAAACTCTTTTACTTTAAAAAATTTTTAATATAAAAATATTACTTTTAATGTTTTTTATTTTATAAAAGTAATTATAGTTTTCCAAAAATCAGTACTTTTCACCGTTTAATGAAAAATAAAACATTTCAATAAAATCCCAAAACATCACCCTAGTATAACATTGATCTATATATTTTAAAAATTATATTGTTTTTATAAAATACAACTTATAAAAGTGGTGTGAACTAATTATAAATACAAACCACAAAATTAATAATAAATCTATTTTGGAAGAAAACGTATTTTAAAGAAAAAATGACTTTCCTATAAATATGTGTGATTATTTTATAAAAATATATCAATAAAATTTTATTAATAAATCACTATATATAAATTTAATAATTTTTTAATCCAATTCAAACCCTCTAATTCAATGGTTAGGTTATAATAGTTATGTTTAAATAATATATTTAGTGGGTTATATTACATTAGGGTTGCACCACATATTTCCTATTAAAAACAATGTTCTTATTTCAAAATTTTAGGTTTTTTTGTCGTACAATCCATATAATCGATTAAAATTATTTTAAATAAATATGTGGTAAAATCTGGGCCTATTACATTTTCATTTTTTCATTCATTTAGAGAGAATGACATAACCTATTGAGATTCATGTCGTCCTCATAAACATTGGATTCCTTATTATGGAAATTCTATTATTACATGATATTCAATCCTTTTAGTGTTTAAAATAATATTCTAGCTTAATATCCAATTTTCTATAAATTACAACCACTTGGAATCTATAATAGTTAATAAATATATTAATAATTTTTTTATTAACAAACTCATCCAAGTCTTGATTTTCAAGAGAAGAAACTGTCAAATTTATTTTTTATTGTCTGACTTGCATAAAATTCATCATAGTATATGAATATTGAAGTGTTTATTTGCAACTACGAATATATCCACTGATAATTCTCACCTATAAAAAAAATTTATTGACTAATTTTTCATCATCTATTGATAAATATTTAAATTATGTACGATAAGCTTAAAGTCATGGCTCTCTAACCTTCTTATATAATTTATAAATATTATAAGGATTTTTCTATATTGAATTATATATTTAGGAACCAATATATACCATCATAGATGATAACATACAATATTTTAATGTTTATGATCTATATTTTTGGTTTTATGGGAATCATTTTTGTTTTTGGGGAGTTTCTGGGGAACATGGGCTGTTTACTAATTTTTGTACACTGTTATGTTGTAATTTTTAACTTATTGCATAACTAATTCACTTGGAACAAGTCCTAAAATAATTTAGGGCATAAAATCCATTCAGTATTTGATTTCATGTTTTATCCCATTAATTAATTTTAATCCTTAAGAACCTATTTTATGTTTTTAAATAATTGATTGAGATTAATTCATTCCGAGTTTACATGTTTTTTTAGGTAAATGATTTATGGGAAGCATAAGTCATAGATAACCTATTTATGATTTATATCCTTTTAGCATAGTATTTTTTTATCTTATAGAAGGTTCAGTGATTTTATCATTCAATTTTTTTCATCTATGCCTCAAACCCTCGGTTGTCCATGAAAAATTTTAGTGTCTCTTATACTTCAAGATTACCTTATTTAATGTTTGATCATTATTGTGGTTAGGCTGCTTATCTTTAGTAAGTGACATCTTTGCTTCTTCATTTCCAATAGTCAGGGAAGTGGTGTGGAACTATGCACATGTATTTCTCAACCTTTTGATATGTTTTTTTGAGCCTTTATAGATTTGATTTGAGATATTATACCAGAGTTCAACCCTCATATTGGTCGTGGTGTGGTATGTCTTTTTATCATGTTATGTGTGATCTATCGTCTAAATTTTTCATTTTTATTATGAGGTTTTATTCTAAGACATGAGAATAATTTCTAGGGGCCCTATTGATGACTATACTTTCCTTAAAATGATAGTGTATCCCATTGTGGATAATTTTCTACCTGAGTTTGATGTAGGTGTATCTGTCTCAAGCCTATGTTTCATGACCTATATTGTATCTAATTTTATTTTTAAAAAATAAATTAGAACAATTGATGTTTATTTGTAAAATGATTATTTGTAAATGTTGGTTTTTAACATGGATTTGAGTAAAGAAAAAAGGTTATTTCAAATCATTGAAAATGGTTTTGAAAATGGTTTTTGAAGGATATGTTGGTGGAATGGAGGGATATGAATTTTTTGAGAAAGGTGAAAATATTTGAAAGTATTAGATAAATGCAACGCATGGGAATCCTTGGTTACTTAATTAGATGTTTTTTCTTAGGCTAATCATCCATATTATTATCGAGATGATTAATAATAGGGTTCCCCTATGTTCCCTAGGTTTCTTGTTCTAGGTTCCTAATGCGGACATTGTTGGGAGGGGTTACACAAGGGGTGTTCATGTACACCTTTTGAATATGTTATAAATAATTTTTTGTATACTAGTAATTGATTTTTTTTATAATTAGTATACTAGAATATCAATTTTTAACCTTTTCATATTTACCATTGTTCTTGGATTTGTATGGTTTTGTATTGAAACACATTTTTTGACTAGGGAACTAGTTATTTGAAATATGGTTTGAATTGTTTTACCTGGATTGTTTTAGGATAGTGAAAAAATGTAATATATTTACTATGATTTTGATATAAATTTTCTTTACTTATTATCATTCCATTCATTATTTAAATTATCATACTATAATTATTTCTAAATTATATAAATATGGAAAATTTGGGTGGGATCCTATGAATACTATTTATCACACACCCTGCACACCCCTTCGGTGGTACATAGACAAGGTTATGTCTTTTAAGGGATGGAATTTCAAGGTTCTTCGGTGAGGTGGTAATGTTTCTGTTAGTTGGTTTGGGTAGCTGGCGGTGAGATGAGGAGTGATTTTCTACATATCATAAGAGAATTTGTTTTCTATTTTTTTCCATTAGATTTTTAGACATGTTCCTTTTAGTTCATTTTTAGTTTTGATTTGTATCGTTATTGTTATTTTTATTTTATTTTTGAAGTATATTTCTTATATATTCTCATCCACTATTTATTTATTATATATAAATATAACATGTATCTATTTTAGGTTGGATGAATTTATTCACTATATTTATTCTTCAAATATTTGGTTCTATTTTTTACCATTCGGGTTTTGGAATTCCCTTCGAGTATGTTGTGGATTGGTTCGTGTAATATTTTTTTTGGTAACCCGTATTAGTTCTTTATGAATTACCCTAATAATTTCCTTCTAATAGAGAGATGAGATTAACAAATTATGAAATATTACATCAATATCAATATTCTTATTATACTAAATATTATATCCTTATTTTACTTTAGGTAGAATAACAACCTTTTCAATGTTATCAAGAAAATTAAATCCCAATGAAAGAAATTTTGAAACCATTACCACCATCCATAAATAAAAAATGGTTTCATTAATTGTATAAAAATAATAACTCACTAGCTATATTGGGTTTCTATCCTTTTATAGAGAAACATACCATGTACACTTATATATCCATATGTATATAGTACATAAGTCTCAATCTATGACCTACCAAACAAAGTCCCAACACATGTAAATTCATTAGAGAAATCATTGTTATACATATGAAATACTATAAATGGATACTTTTAATCATGATGGTCAATTAATTATTAGAATATTAATGTATAAAATTTTAATTAAATGTGGAACATATATCCAAGATACAAAATGTGTAACTCCAAAAAAAATTACATATTAAGACATGTTTTGAAAATATAAAAAAATAATTTAACAAAATTCATACAAATGATTCCCTTAAAAAATGTTAAAATATTTTTTTTAGAAAATTTAATGATACAAATTATACAATATGAATATAAATAATAATTGTGGAAATGATCCAGGAATAATAAACAAGATACAATTCTCTTTAATTCAAGATATATCAACCTAGATGATATTTAATTTTAAGAAGAACCGTTTTAGAAACGTTATTTTTTGGATAAATTTACTTGATTATCCCTTTCTATAAATCATTCTACTAAAACTACAACAATATGATATTATATGAAAAATATATATGAGATTATCCACCTTAATAAATGTAGATCCATTATCCTATATCTGATATATATATATATATATGCCTCCATTAAATGATAAAAAAGACCTAGTTTAAATAAAAATTATGATTTTTTTTCAATTCCATAATTGTATAACATAAATCTAACAATTTTTGAAGCAGTTTAAACTCAATATCATGGATTGTGATCTCATACTACCACCCATGGGAAGAAAAATAAAATATTAAATATTAAATTTTACCCATAGTAGAAGAATATATTTTTGAAATACAGGAATTATTGTAAAAGTTGTAGAAAAATAGATGATGTTACATTCCCTACCTTATCATTGGAAAAAATAGTCACCCACAGAAACTCAGTAATAAGTCTGATTGAAGAATGATGCTTTTGTTTGGGGAGATTAAAGAGGAACCAAGGGATATCCCATAAATGGAAATATGGATAAATCAGTGGATATAATCTTTAATTAGTTGTTTCATGGGTTATATTTTGTAAATACAAATTTTTATTTTTTATTGCATTTATAAAATCACCACATTCCTACTGGACTTTCGGTTGGTTGTAACTGAACATACATTAGAAAAAAATTGCCACTAGAATATTTTTGGTTATCCAAAGATACTCTAATTTCTCTACTACACCATGGCCCTTCTCACTTCCTTTAAACTGTCTCCTATATTTCTCTTTCACCTCTACACCAATTTCCCTTAAACCTCTAATAATTCCATTTAAAAATTCAAATGATCAATGTTAAATTATTTAACTTTCCATAATGATGAGAGGAAATTAAAAAATAAATCAAGAGTAAAAGAAAGAAATTTAATTTATGGAAAATAAATTATATAAACAATGATAATGTTCAATCCCTCAATGACATGTCTTGGGTATCATCAATCAGCTACCATTTCCATGACATGGCGTTTAAAAAATTATTCTCTATTGAAAAACAGATATGTATTCCCTGTAGACTACTTGATCCTTCTATAAAATTGAAAAATAAATAGAATAACATAGAAATACTTTGTTAATTAAAAATAAATTAATGAAAAAAATACCAAGGTGTGTCCCTCAATCTTTGTAAAACATTTTATTCTAACATTTTATTTGAAACATGAAAAATAACAAAAAAATCATAACTTTAGGCATTTCAGACTATGGAATAGTGAACCCATCTTACATCTTCCTTCACTTGATATCCTTCCCCTAAAATGGATCTTTGGTCAATATGTTACATAATATAATCTTTTTTATCTATTTTTATTATCAAACTATAAACTAAATATTGTCAAATAAAATCCACATTATTTTTTACCCCTATTCAGAGATCACTCTACAACTCCAAATAATTCATCAAACATCATATAACATTAAAATTAGACAATTTAATCAAAAAATTAATCCAACCTCATGTATGAAAAATTAGATTCAGTGAAATGATATTTGAATCCTTCTCTAGGTAATTCCATAATCTATTCAGCTCTAAAAACAATAACTTCAATGCACTAAATATTAAACTACATTATGGACACTAAATTATTATTCTTCATAATTGGAGCTTAAATTTTTCACAAGTATATAGTCAACCCTATCTATAGTTATAATATATTCCTACTTGTTTGGATTGGATTCGATTATAGGCAAGCCTTCTTTTTTCAAACCATAACATAGTTTGTTCTGGTAAACCAAATAAATAACAATATAAATTACAAAATATATTTAAATAGACTATATGTATATATATATTGTTAATAAAAGAAATATAATAATTATTATATATGTATAAAAACTATAATAACAAATAATTTATAATATATTATTATATAGTAAAATAATTAATATTATTTTCGATAAATAATTGTATGCATAATTAATAATTAATAATTATATATATGTAATTAGATATAATATAATTACACCTCAAATTATATATTAGAATCATAATATTATATAATCTTACCAACGATAATGTTTCACTAAGAATAATTATTAATAAACTAATATTAATGGAAATAATAATATACTAATACTAATATAAAATTAAATGATTATATGCAAGTGATAATAATAATACTTTATATCCCCAACTTTGAGGATCATAAACATAATGGTGGGGATTTGAATTAGATCTCCAAAAAACATATCCCATTAAAAATTTACACCCATGTCGATTAGTGCATATGATCAAAAACCAAATAATTAAATGATATGATATAAAAATTGGGAAAGTAAAATATGTTAACATAAGGAATTTTTTAATGTTTGTTGGATATTTATGGATTACTAATCCTTGGTGATCATTAAGTGACAAACCACGTCTCATGAAATCTTTCCTATTATCGACATAATGCATATAGTGTAAGAATATTATATTGGACTCTATATGCATAGTGAAGGTAACATACATGGGAATAATTGTCAACAATGAGAGTGAAAACATATGAATATACCTCTTCTGTCCTCTACAAGTACCTTTGATCCACAAATGATGTAAAAATCTTGTTCTTGTCTCAAATAAAACCATTTTCTCCCTATATTTTTCTCTATAAATTTTTGGTTTTTATCTCTATATATATAAAAATGAAACACTGTTTTATATAGTCTGAAAAACTACATCATGGTGACCTAAACCATGACATTATTTCACCTAATCAACCATATATTTGAACCCACAATCAAAATCCTAACATATTTATAACTATGGTTTTTGTTTTATTCATTCCATTTTGATATTTTACCATAATTTGGATGTATTTTACTTCTACCCATAGCATTGTAAGTTTTATAATATTTTAGAAACCTTCATCATTAATGAAGAGAACTATATTACAAGAATTATACCTTCAAAACATGGTATAGTCTGTTAAACCATTATGTGGTTTTAATGATCATAAAAAAAATTCCTTTAACAATATTCTAAAGATTCATCATGAACTATAATCACTTTTCCATGAATATTTTTCTCCACACTTAGATATATATATATGTATATATAATGGAAAAAATCATAGTGGACAGTGAAATCAACAACCATATCTAAAAAAATCCTTACTAGAACACATTGAATGAGAATTCCTATATTTATGAAGAAAAATAATTAATCTAGACTTGTTACTTGCGTTTTCTTAATATGGTAAACATTAAATATATCTTATTATATCAGAATAATATAGTCATCACCATATAAATGTTCCCCATATTAATCACAAGAAATGTTTCTCAAACAAAAACCCTAGTGTATTTGGAACTATTATATGATATGGTTTTTACATGAGTGATATTTCTTCATTGTTCTAGTCAGAACTGTAATGTGGTTTGTTTCTCCCTAAAAGGTGATTTCCTCATTTTGTGAATTTCATTATTCAATTTTAAATTGGTCAACTCTAATAAATCTCAAATAAATATTCAGTCTTGTTGATAAAAACATAACATAAAATAATGCATCCCTATCTCATTAATTAAAAATAATCATGAAACAAGTCATAGTATTAGTCTATTAAAAGAGTTATGTAAATTACATATTGTCATATAAAATAATGTTTGTGGGAAAACATCATCACTGAATGCACAAAAATATACTATATTGACCATGTCTCTTTTAGTGAACTTAAATACTCTCCAACCTTCAATATCAGGGGGGGATATTAAATATCCCCCATTTTAGTTTTTGGAAAAATTAATTGACCTAAAAAAACATAATTTTAAAAAGAAAATCTAACTTTGTTTCCCCTAAAATAAACCCCCTCACATCACTTCGTTAAATAACCCTTGAATATCTCTCAAACCTTTATCTCATCCTCCGTTTATTATTAATTATCCTCGTTGTCTAAAAGTTAGCCTAATATGTTTTTTCCCTTTATTAAAAAATTTAAGGAATAAAAGTGGGAAAATATGAGTATACACACATGTGGATTCCCAGATAGAAAGAATACCCAAAATTAATCATAAAGAATTTATGTCATCCTTTATAAAGGGTTTTGAAAATATATTCATGAATTATTTCTTTATTAACACATAGTATAAGTTTAGATCACCAGAACCCACTTTATCCTTAATAAATTACTATTTGATATTAATCTAATTTGACCATGAAGATTTTACTATCATTTTCACAACCAATAATCAATTAATATTTTAAATTTACATTAATTTATTAAAATTTTGATTTTATATTATGAATTTGAATTTTATATTTTTATTTAATGTTATTCTCACGGTTTCCATGCTAAGGGTGAATAAATGTTTCTATTAAATTTTTTAATAAACACATCTTCCTATGATAATTTTTATTCCCTTTGTAGTACAATTACTATCTCAAATATCACATTCCTAATCAATGTATGAAATAATATAAATATGAATATATTTTTCTTCAACATACCTCCAATCATATATAAGGGTTCATTTAAAATATTGCATGTTCATCTTTTATACAACATGATATGACTCTTCCAAGATTCTTTAGAATCATGCACAATGTGTTAAAATGAATATAATATTTGATCATGACACCATAAAATAGATAAAACTATCTATTATCCTTTAAAATTACTTTTTATCCACATCCTTTCCATTATAGTCCTCAGAATGTTTGGACCTAGTTGATATAGGAGTATATTATTATCATGATTCATCTATTATAAACCACTCCTAAAACTACCTATAATATTTTTCTTTCATATAATAATGAAATTTCTTGTATTCACCATTTTAAAAGTAAATAAAAATATCATGTAACCAATCATAAATATTTCATTGTGTTTCTTCATTTAGATAGAAAATTAATAACAATATTTCAATACGTTCTTGATTAAAATTGTTCATTAACATACACTATCACCATGAGTGAGTTTGTGTTTTCAACAACAATATATATTTTCAATCACCATAATTTTCCAAAATTTTATGATTTCCAATATACATTGCATATTCTAGTACCACGATTAGTGAACATATTTAACCCCATATATTTGTTTCCTCATCATTCACTACATTCATCCATTAGTGTTTAGAAAAAATCACTTTAGTTTTTCATTAAACCCCTCATCATCCTGTTTTTCATTAAAAAATGAAGCTTTCACATCCTTATAGAAAATTGAGTCATTCCTTTGATAAAATAATTAAGTGGAAGATTCTTTTCATTTGGAATATTGAAACTATATCAAATGTATCATCAATATAAATTCACATAATTTATAAATATACATTTAAAACAAGACGATGATTGTTTTATTTATATTTTACAATTTATTTTTAATTATTTAGGAAAAATAATTTTTCTTTAATCACATTTTTTCCCTTGGATGTAAAACTAACTACCATGTTTCTTTAATCATAGTATTATTTAATATATAATTCAAAATATCATCCAAATCCATTATTTAAAATATTTTTGACACATTTTTTGTTTCACTTGGGAATAAAAACAACATGATCCTCAAAGTCCTCTGAGGTTTGATTCCCATATTATAGTCTCTAAAGACATGTATTTGTATAAGTTCTTTTGGTCTAGAAAATTTAGAACTTAATTTTTTAGTCTTCCTCAACACATGAAACTTTTTCATCATTATGTACATAATGAGAACATAATGTATCAATTAATATAGTACCGTGTTGATCAGCTCTCCTTGAACAGAATCTTGTTGAAATACCAATATCATCATCCATTGGGTGTGTATCCCTGAGAAAACTATCCAACACGTTATTCATCAAATACTCCCATGTGGATTCCAATGATCATGATAAAAAACTAGATTTCAAATGACAATAAATCTATTTCATGTTTTATTCTTCTTAAACTAAAACTAATATTGTTTATTGACTTATATTTTTAATAACATCAGAAAATTGGAAATTAAAAATTAACATTTATTATAGCTTCTCTCAATAGTATGTTGACATTACATGGTTTAGTAATATGGTTCTTCTCATATCATAAAAATTATGATATTTATTCCTAATCAATATTAAAGTAATGTATGCAGGGCTACATTCATTTAATATTCAATGCTTCTCAAGATATGCTTCAAACATTCCATTTTTATATTCAAATTCATTTTCAAATCAAATCACTTTGATAACATGTCATGTTTTCTTTTCATTATCTTGATAGTAAATATTAAACTTCATAATTGATTTTAATCTACTCATCATAAAAGATATAGAAGTAATATGAATAAAAAACTAAAAAAGGTTATGAAATGTTTATATTTATTTTTAGATTTTAGACTCGTTGGGACACATAAATAAAAATGTATGAGTTCAAGTGACATAATATTTATGATCTCCCCTAGTTGGTACCTTATTTATCGGTCATCCATTTATAATGAGCTTTATAAGATCTTACTCCATCCAACATTACGATTTTTATTCCAGAAACACCCAACTACAAACAACCAACGAGAGCCCCCCCCCCTAAGGTGGACGAAAATAATGAAACCCAAGGGCATCTCCCCTAATAAAATTGACCCCCTCGGGTCTAATAGGCGACACATTATCCACCCAGACCATAGGCGAAACATTTCCCACTAAAAAAATTGTTATGTAAACATACATTATTTACAGCAAAATAACTAATTTTTAGAAGTAAAATCTCTTTATACTTATATATACTCTATGATATCACTAAATTATATTTTCAAATATTCAAGGTCAAACTACTTCATTAATTTATATTACCCAACTACACTAAATATATCGAATAGTGGAAGTACGAGGTCAATAATATAAAAGACATGGAAGTATAATGATTACTTTGGAATAACTGTTATGTCACCAAAATAATGTCACAATCATTAATTTATATTTACTAAAAGAAATTATTAAACTAAAGGCACAAATAAATGTAAGATAAAGATAATGTAATTTTTAAGAATGAGGGAATTTAGAATCCAATGATGGTTTTTTCAAAATTGATTAATTCAACTTCACTCATGAAATAGATTAAATTTAATATCTTTCTAGTAATAATTCTATTTAATATTAACATTCTAAATTCATATCAAAACTATCTTAGAATATTTAAACTTCATTTTCATAAAAAACTATACTGCATTAATATATAATTACATATACAGAAAATTAATCCAATTCAAATATCATGAATTAATTACCTTTACCTTTGGAGTTTCATTGATCACTGAACACCTTAAGTTTATTGATTAGTTTTGAATACGATCAAAAAATAAATCTCATCATCAAACTAAAGAATAATGGAATGTCACAAGTGAAGAAATAATCAAATATTTTCGGTACACAAATCATTCAACCAATTACAATATCCTATATTGTTTTAACTTATAATCATCAAGTAATCATTGATAATTAAAAAATTTATCACCATTGAACATGTGATAGAAAAAATATGAGGATGATAGAATTTTATAAAAATTAAATAATAAATTTAAAATTACATAGACACAAATTCATTAGAAAAGATATAGAATAATATCCTCTTAATGAACTTCACCCCCTAGTTGAAACACTATATGACCCTATCCTCTATGGATGACCACCTTCCTCAAGTGGGTTCACTCTATTTTAATTATTATTTCAGTGTCTACATGAATTGTTTTTAAAAACATTATTATTCTCACTATAATATAGTACAATGATAGAAAATATTCTAATTCTCCATATATCTTCACATTTTTCTCTTATATCACTTCCTATTAAAATTCTAGACTTCATACATGCTTCATAAACCAATGTGGAAGTTTAAGTAACACTTCTCTCAAATATAAATATTCTCACATGAATAGATCAAGACTATTATATTTATACACATAATAGAACCATTGAATATTTTGAGCACTTAATCGATTTTAAAATCATCATTCTAATATAACCACATTGAACATAATTCAAACCCATTCCATGGAATCAATCTCATTGGTGTAAAAAACCCGATCCTACACTAATGGAGATAATAATGGAATCCTCCACATTTCGATGCCTATCACCCCACTCAACCAAAAATTGCACCAACCCCTCACTATACCATTCCACCCTCTATCCTAAAACCTTAGTGCCTCCATGCTTAATGAATCATATTATAATTAAAAGTTGTCACCTAAAATAACAATTTTTAGAAATACTAGTTATATAAAAATGAATAATAGCCACATTGATGAGGTGTGATGAATGGTAAAAATATTGGGTACATGATAGTATACCATAGGTTGACATTCATAAAATAAAGTGACTAGGAAATATTGATTATGTTCTATCTACATGTGGAATGACTCTTGGATGTGACTGACCCTAGGCATGTAAATTATTCAGATGATCGAATAGAAATGTCGTTCAATCTAGGAATAGTAAGCTCTATGATGATTGAAATGCCAGCCGAAAGGAACACAACTGAGAAATCAAGGGATGTTGTCGTGAAATTAGTAAGGTAACTAAGTGAATGATAGATGAAAATCTCATAAATTTCGTGTGGAATTTGAATCCATATGGTCCAAATATGACGAGACGGTTGATGAATTCACAATTCACCTCACCAATATCTTCAATATATTGAAACATTTGGGAGAAAATATCAAGGATGAGTGGGTAATCAAAAAATTCTTTCATATTCTCCTTCTAGTTATATGAGTTTCAGTTTCAATCGAGACTCTAGTTGATCTCAAGAAACATGTCTTGGAAGAACTCATAGGTCAAATATAATCTCAGGAGGAGTGATTTAAAACTAAAAATGATACTAATTGAATTGAAAGTAACCAACTAATTACTGAGGAGTGGTTTCCATTGCATGAGAGGAAATACCTTGGTAAGGGAATCTTTGGTGCTGAGATAATATGTAATGTCCCAGATTCAGATTCCAGAAAACTAGGGCCCCATACTTGTTTCCCCACATGGTTCCAAGTGCATTTCCCAAAATACAAGAGGCTTACGACTAACAACAAGGGACTAGGGTGTGATAGTTGGGAAACTATTATCTAATTGGAATAGTGTAAAATAATAGAATAAAAAATAACATAATAGGGGAAGTATTAAATATAAAATAACTGAAATAAATAGTAGAAGACAAATAAGATAAATAACCAAGCATAATTCAATAGAAAAGTTGACGAAGCATGTTATGTTCAATGAAAACAACCAAAACAATTACACTGATAGAATAAAAATATAGGTTCCAAAATTAAAAGAAATAATGGAATGTAAGAGGCATAACATGACTTGACTCATTCCCATGCTCTACTACTACTAAGTTGCATTTCATGTTCCTATAGAATGGTGCTTTCCCTTATCGACACCTACAACAATATAATTTGTTTTGGTCCAAAAGAATGACCCAGATAGGTTGTGAAAAATAAATCCATTTTGACAACTATCAAAGATATGTGCCTATTTCATAGTGAGTACGTGCAACAACTAGTGTGCAAAATGGAAAGGCATTAAACAATGAAGTACTCAAAAGTAAACAATCCTATAAGTAATTTTTCCATTTTCATTCATTTTGTTCATTTAAACCATTCAATTAAATTGAATTATATATTTATCAAGATCTAGAATAAGCCCTTAAATCCCCCTTATTATTAATTCTCAACATATACCTCAGAATGATATCTAAATGAATAAAGTGATGACTGAATTCAAGCTTGTTATTTGTCTCAGCAGACGCGTCATATATCACTCAATTGCAATAATCTATTCAAAATATTTCCCATTGGACTTGAAAAACTATGCCCATAGGCATAACCAAATCTATTCCTTTAGGCCTAAAAAATCCTCTCACACAACAATAACAAATCCTTTCCCAAATGCGTAACGGATCCTCTCCCACATGCGTGAAAAATTTCCACCCACATGCATTAAAAATTATCACCCACAAGCATACTAAATCAATCCGGTTCAAGAATATTATATCATCGTTTCAATGTATTAAACAACACATGTCAATTAAATTCTTACACGACTAATATATAACAAATTCCATGCGAAACACCTATATCAACAAATAAGTTAGTTAAACTATCAAAAGGCTTAAACGATAATTGTCATATCACAAGGAAAATGGGAAATCACTAATCCTAACCCCCCTTAATCAAATCAATCAAAATTTACCAAAATTTAAATTTTATTATAAAACTAATTCATACATAACAACCCAATAATCTATAACAAGGTATTCCTTATAGGAAACCAATTCTAAATGGCCATAAACTATCATTCTAAGGGAACACACCCACAGGGTGGACCTAAATCAAAAAAAAATCATTCTGGATTAATTTAATTTAATTCATGACCTAATCATTATTAGGAAACAAATAAAGTAAATTACCAATCATGGTACCGCCTAAACATGGGAGACCATAAATATGACTCATATAAACAACTCAACGTTGAGTGAAAGGAAAGGGACCACCTACCTCGTTATAGTACGAATCTCCTTGTCCAACTTCAAGATTTCATTCGACCTGGAATGGGGTAGATCTACAAAATGATAAAAAACACTCAACATTGAATAAATATAATGATAAAACAAATCTATAATAAATGATCAAGATAAATCGATAGAATCAATGATCGAGTTCCATCAAATTTGTCGGCTAAAGAACTGGGGTTCAGAAGATCAATTGGGATGGAAAATAGCTCTCAGTGCTGTTGTTTTTGTGACCATGGATATGTGTTATGTTAATATGAAAAAACAATGCTACTTCCCAATTTAATGATAAAAAACTACATATCGTGTATTTGATATTACACGATGTGTCAGTAAATTGTTTTGGTCCGAGCTTTACATTGTTGTGTATCGGGATTACATGGTGTGTAGCCTTAAATAAATAGTGTATACCTATATGTACATGGCCTGTAGTTCCTAGTCACATCATGTAAGAAGAATGAAACCATCCCCTTGACCTCCTTTCCCCCAATTTCTTAATTAAAAACTGAAAATGAATTATATATACCTCAAAATAAGAACCTGGTTGTTACAAAATTCCCCCTTAAAGTAATTCTTCCCAGAATTTCCCTTCTAGGGGTGGTGATGAAATATATTAGAAAAATGTTGGCCACTCTGATCGTACATCATCTTACCTATCTGAAGTCTCGTCCTTCACTTGGCCATGCTTCCATAGAAACTGTACCAAAGAACAAACCAGCTATGGAGAACCATCATGCTATTATCTGTAAAATGGATTGGATGATCCTCAAAGATTGGAACTTCCTCCAACTCCACTTTATTAGGATGAAAGGTGTGATATGGGTCTAAAAAGTAACATCACAACTAAAAAAACATGTAATACGTTTTCAATATCCTTGTACCTCTTAGTTTACTACAATCAATAAGAAATCGGCTCGACCCTCTCCAGAATCTCAAATAGACCGACGTATATTAGCAAAATATGACTCTATCTCTTTATTCTCTTGTGTCCCAACCTCAGTGAAACGCAGAAGAAAAATCGATCCCTTAACTCAAAATCTAATGGTTATCTGTAGTGATCGACATCTGATTTATGATGAGACTGTGCAGTAGCCATAGGTTTTTAAATCAACTAGACCTGATCAGAAGTCTCCTTCATGAAACGTACTCCCATTAAAGTTTCCTAGATGACATCCATCTAGGACATTGGTGATCGACCTGGCCTATCATACAAAAACTCATAATGTACTATCTCTATAGTCGCCTAAAAACTATTATTGTAGGACAATTCAATCATGGGAATATTCTTCTCCCACAAACCACCAAATTCTAGGATGCATGCTCGCAACACGTCCTCCCTCACTTGTATCGTACGCTATAAGTGGCCATTAGTTGGAGTGTGGTATGTTGTCCTTAGAATCAACTGTGTACCCATATCCCTCTGATAACTCTTTCATAAATGATACTTAATGTGGGAATCCCTACCAGAAATGATAAAATGAGTCACCTAATGAAGTCGTACAACCTCTCAAATATACAACTTCCCAAAATCATCAACAATGGATGTAGAGACCCGTATCTTGACGTACATGGACATTACATTACATTTGCGGAAAACTTAGTACATAACATAAACACACACACAAGGATCGTAATAGTTTATTGTCTTTGGAAACTCGGAACGTAATCTTCTAATCGTGGTGAAAGATCTTCAGTATCTCCCATAAAGATCTTCCCCTTTTTTTACCTAGAACCTTTCTTTTTATCCTGGGGAAAAGAAAACATAAAAGGGTGAGCTCAAATGCTCAGTAAGGGTAAACAAAAGAAATATCAATCACATCATATTCATAAGAACATAACATTTTGGAAATCATAACCTGCAAAAGAGAGCATAATTTCATAACATGGGATAAATCATGGAAGTGAAAATGAAATCACCATAATCATAACATGAAACTTGAAACTTTGTGGCATTCACACATAATCATAGAGAATCATTTCTTGTTAGTCAAGACTCATTGCCAAGACTATCTTAGTGGACAAAGTCCCTTTCTGAATCGAGTAACCCTCGTTTCAGTCCTGTTTCACTGAACCGGTATAACCTACCATTCCAGCCATGTCTATCTCATGAGATATAAAATCTTTACCCAATGCATTGGAGGGAGATATAGGTCCCACCCATCTTATAATGAATCCTTTCTTATGTGTTCCACATAATCATACATCATTGCATAACACATGTAACAAAAATGGGATTCTTGAAACATCATGACATCATAAATCAATTCATATAAGATAAAGGAATTCATAAAAATAATTCCATCACAACATGATCAAATCAATGTAATAATAGGGATAAAAACATAACCCTTTATTATCTTAGATGGGAAATAATTTTGATAAAACACTTGAACTCCATTCTTGAGGAAAATATCCTTTCTTCTTCAAAAACATTTTTCCTTTCATAACATGTCATACGACTTTAAAATAAAAGAAGTTGATTAAAAATAAACTTGAAAACTTGTAAAGGAAGCTTCTTGGATTTAATGTTTTAAAAATCCATTCATGCCGTATAAGTTAAAAAAAACATTCTTCGTACTTTTGTCGGAAAAGTCAAAAAGTACCTCGTACGAAAAACGACAAAAGATTCCTTTCATACGTATTACTAAAAACTCACCGAAGGGTAAAAATGGATTTAAACAATTTTAGGTGGATGGAAATAATATTACATATTGATAAAACATGGATGTGGATGATAAAATACACCCCAGTAAATACTTACGAATAAACAATCTCGGATAAAAATGAGATTGTGATATTTCCCTTACCTTAGGTCTGATTTGCTTTGTTCGTGTCCGAAGCTCCTCTTCTTTGGAACGCCTCTTTGAATCCTCCACTTAAGGAACTAAGATTGGTCTTTGGAGAAGACCAGGACCTCTAGGATTATTCTAGGGAAGTGGAGAGGAGAAAATGGTAGGGGTTGGCCGAGCTTGAGTGCTCAAATTGGTGTGAGGAGGAGGGGGAGGAGGTGTCCTTTTATAAGGGAGGAGAGGGGCACCTTAGGAATATCTCAAAATATTATTTTATATTAAAGTCAAAATCGGTTTATAATGGTTCCAAAGGGTCTTATTTCGAAGCTAAAGTGGGGATGGGTCGAAATCCTATCAACCAATAGGATTTAGACAAGTTTAGGGTATTATTTTAACCTTATCAATTAGATTTAACTCTAAGTTAATTAATTTAACTTTTACCGTGTCTTTTTGTTTTCTTTCACTATATGGTTAATACACTTACTATAACATGCCAAACGAACCCCAAATTGTTTATTATTAATATATATATCCTTATCTAAGTCATTTGGCCGAACCTTAGATTTTTAGGAATAAAATAACAATTAATAATATAATATTTGATTTAAAAACTAATTTGTGTCAATTTTGACACTATTTGATATATGATTTTTGTGAAAGTCATAACAGAATTATATGTTCGAACCAAGTTGATTAAATCAACAATAATATATCATAGTAACCTAGAAAATTAATGGAATTCATAAAAAGTTTTAAATTACATTTATTTTGGTATTTATATTATCAATTATGTCAATATTTCATTAATAAGATAATTACTGCATTATATTATTTGATGTCTAAAAATTACAAATAAAATACCATCATGTAGGAAATCTTTTTAGCTTTCTAATGAATATTTATAATCGAATTTATCTTATGTATAACCCCATATTAAAAATGATTTACTTATTAAACTTTGATTTTAACTATTTTAACCCTTCTTTAAATAAATTAATAATAAATGTCCTAATCTAATCCAAGTGGGCCTAAATGGTCATATTTTATTCCTAAGTTTGTTTTTGGTCGAATTACTCTTGTCCAATAGAATTAGGACATGTGTTAGGGTAATATTAATATCATATTTACCCTTAGTTACCCTATTTACTATTAACCGTGGTAAAAAAAGTAAAAGTTACTATTCACCAAAAAATTATTTTCATCTCATTGAACCACATTTTAGTCCTTGATATTAACCGTGTCTCTCGGATTTTTGAAATTCCATTCACAGAAGCGGTAAAATTAAGTTTTATGCAAAATTCAGTTTTTAACCTACCACTTAGTAGTTTCACTATTCATCAAAACTTGATGTTTTTCAGAACAATGCCAAAATTTCATCCCAAGCTATATTTCATATTCCGAATTCAAAAATGAAGTCTATTTTACCAAATTCATAACATAAAAGTTGCATTAATTAATTTTATAATTAAATCCCGCTGTTAAAACAAATAGCGTGTTTTTAAGAAACAATATCTATCAAAAGATTGACACTTGTTTATGTCTAGTTTAAATGTGAAATGACATCCAATGACCAACATTGTATTAAATTGTAAAAATATATTCTAAATATACTTTAAAACCACTCAAATTAATGATTTATCACTATTAATTATTTCGATTAAAAAAGTTTTTTTTAATTATAATTTAGTAATTTTCACTTATTCATCAGAATATGAAAGTTATCCGAAAAGTACCAAAATTTCACCTTAGGCTAAATTCGATACTCCGAATCCAAAAATGAAGTCCATTTTGAGAGTTAAAATTTCTATAATTTAAAAAAGTGGTTATTACTATTCATAACGGCTAGTTTTAATAATATTTTAATAGCATATCATTGTTTCGTGAAACTCAGGATTACGCACCACACACGCTATCGAGGAAGGTTGTGATTGCGTGTAATGTAAGGCAAGTCAAGGATGCGTGTTGTGCAAGCTCCTTTTGGTGTAGTGTATAACACAAGACATTAGTAAAATAAAAAAGTATGTTTTTCATAAAATCTCGGGCTGATACATTCTACCCCCCTTAAAATGAATTTCGCCCTCGAAATTCGTCGGGGTTATAAATGGTTTACTATTCGAAAGTTTCTTTAATAGAAACCCACATCGTAAAAGGGAATACCAAAACTTGGCTTTAAAAACTAAAGTATGAAATGTAACGATTACCCAAATAAACTAATCACTGGGTTTCCACATAGGTGAAAATATGGATATGGAAGAGAAATCTAACCATCATGTTCTGATGGAGAGTGGTAGAGAACATGGCTATGGAAAAGCCAGTAATCACAAATCCATAGATTTGTGATGATATAAGGTACCATCTGATTCATCAGGTATAAGATCACTAGGACCACATTTTTGGTTTTCAAGATCATTTCCCTAAAGTTGAAAATTTGCTTAGAATAAATACTTACTTTATTTTGGTACAATCTCACTTTTTTTCGTGCCTTGAACAATTTCTACTTCATCTCTTAAATAAATGAAGTTGAATTTGTTATTTGTGAAGTGTTAGCAGATCATGTGATAGAATGACTGTTCATTCCATCTGTCTCAAACAAAAGGTTATCAAAAGTTATTAAATATACATAAGTCATTCTATAGTGAGATTAATCATATATGGTTCCTAAAATGGACTTATACTTCATATATCATGCTGCTTAATATAATAAAACTAGTTTCTACTAAACAGGGACTTCCAGTAGGCCAGTGGTAGGCGATAAAGGCCAGTCGCACTTCGGTTGTGGGTTCGATTCCTACAGCCTTGTCCGAAGCGATGGGCTGTCGCCCGTCCTGCAGGTTGTCCCTTTTTCTAAAACTACGTTAGTATAACATCCCATCAATAATATCGAAAATCTTCTATCCTTAAACAATACTAACTTATGTCCAACATAATCCATTCCAATCTTTAGGCTTATCCATAATACTGCAGTCCACTCTCAGAGATTAAATACCATCGTTGATCCCATATATCATAAGATATATCTTGTTGGTCACATTCCAAACATTTGAAGGCCTTAATCTTGTACTCTCTTGAATACCCATTGAACCTTAGTGAAAACATGAATGCAGTTAAAAGTTAACACTTTCCACATACCAAAATCCTCAAAATTCTATATACTCAAACCATGATATCACTTAGTCCTTATATCAATCATGAGCTCATGAATACTATCAAACATTTAATTTTCTCCTTATCCCTTCATTATGCACATATCATCTACATTCCAAAAATATCTGAATAACCTTTCATGGATACTGGTAACATTAATCATACACTTTCAAAACACAAGGAAAGACAACAGTGTAACAATCCATAGATGTCTCTTTATTCCAAAATTACACATGATAAACATGTAATCATTCCACTACATTCTCAAACCATTGACCGAGCTTCAAAAATTCATTCATCTCACATATCATTTGTAGTCTCTTCATTATCATCCACATAAATACTACCCATATGACCATATTGATTCTCTTCATGAGTCTTTCCCTTAGGGCATTTGTTTGCATAATGCCCATACATTCCACATTTAAAACACTTAACCATTTTTGATGTCGTAGCAATACCATTATCCTCATCCATGGTGTTAACCGACCCTTTTCCTTTGCACTTACTTGCTTTGTGTCCTTCTTTTCCACACCCAAAGCATCTTCCAGTTCCCTTGAAACATTCTCCTTGATGCCTCTTCCCACATTATTTACATAGGGGAAATTGAACTTTCTTTCCTCTATGATCATCATGGAACTCCATCTTTCTCTTATTAGTCGAGTCAGGAAACTTACCAAATTTTACTTTATTAATCATATTATGAGATTGCTGATTCGTCATAATAATGATGTTTGGACATCCAAATCCCATTTCGTTTGGTTGCACATGAAAAATATCATTCCATTGTTCATCATATCCTCCATTATCGTGAATCACCTTGTTTCCAGCCATTTTCTAAAACCCAAAAAAAAGAATAGTGTCAGAGGCAAAAATCATGCTAGGGAAAACAACATAATAAAGGTGGAGTATCCTCAATATCTAACATCTTAGGTTAAATTCTGTTACCATAGTTCTAGGACTGTATCCTATAAGTATACTTATCCTTAGGGACATCCCTAGACATACCTTATAAATATCTCTAGGGATCTCACTAAATTTCTCGCATCCTAGTTTCCAAAGGTTGACTAAACCTTTCCTCTGATACCAAATGTAGAGACCCGTATCTTGACGTACATGGACATTACATTACATTTGCGGAAAACTTAGTACATAACATAAACACACACACAAGGATCGTAATAGTTTAGTGTCTTTGGAAACTCGGAACGTAATCTTCTAATCGTGGTGAAAGATCTTCAGTATCTCCCATAAAGATCTTCCCCTTTTTTTTACCTAGAACCTTTCTTTTTATCCTGGGGAAAAGAAAACATAAAAGGGTGAGCTCAAATGCTCAGTAAGGGTAAACAAAAGAAATATCAATCACATCATATTCATAAGAACATAACATTTTGGAAATCATAACCTGCAAAAGAGAGCATAATTTCATAACATGGGATAAATCATGGAAGTGAAAATGAAATCACCATAATCATAACATGAAACTTGAAACTTTGTGGCATTCACACATAATCATAGAGAATCATTTCTTGTTAGTCAAGACTCATTGCCAAGACTATCTTAGTGGACAAAGTCCCTTTCTGAATCGAGTAACCCTCGTTTCAGTCCTGTTTCACTGAACCGGTATAACCTACCATTCCAGCCATGTCTATCTCATGAGATATAAAATCTTTACCCAATGCATTGGAGGGAGATATAGGTCCCACCCATCTTATAATGAATCCTTTCTTATGTGTGCCACATAATCATACATCATCGCATAACACATGTAACAAAAATGGGATTCTTGAAACATCATGACATCATAAATCAATTCATATAAGATAAAGGAATTCATAAAAATAATTCCGTCACAACATGATCAAATCAATGTAATAATAGGGAAAAAAACATAACCCTTTATTATCTTAGATGGGAAATAATTTTGATAAAACACTTGAACTCCATTCTTGAGGAAAATATCCTTTCTTCTTCAAAAACATTTTTCCTTTCATAACATGTCATACGACTTTAAAATAAAAGAAGTTGATTAAAAATAAACTTGAAAACTTGTAAAGGAAGCTTCTTGGATTTAATGTTTTAAAAATCCATTCATGCCGTATAAGTTAAAAAAAACATTCTTCATACTTTTGTCGGAAAAGTCAAAAAGTACCTCGTACGAAAAACGACAAAAGATTCCTTTCATACGTATTACTAAAAACTCACCGAAGGGTAAAAATGGATTTAAACAATTTTAAGTGGATGGAAATAATATTACATATTGATAAAACATGGATGTGGATGATAAAATACACCCCAGTAAATACTTACGAATAAACAATCTCGGATAAAAATGAGATTGTGATATTTCCCTTACCTTAGGTCCGATTTGCTTTGTTCGTGTCCGAAGCTCCTCTTCTTTGGAACGCCTCTTTGAATCCTCCACTTAAGGAACTAAGATTGGTCTTTGGAGAAGACCAGGACCTCTAGGATTATTCTAGGGAAGTGGAGAGGAGAAAATGGCAGGGGTTGGCCGATCTTGAGTGCTCAAATTGGTGTGAGGAGGAGGGGGAGGAGGTGTCCTTTTATAAGGGAGGAGAGGGGCACCTTAGGAATATCTCAAAATATTATTTTATATTAAAGTCAAAATCGGTTTATAATGGTTCCAAAGGGTCTTATTTCAAAGCTAAAGTGGGGATGGGTCGAAATCCTATCAACCAATAGGATTTAGACAAGTTAAGGGTATTATTTTAACCTTCTCAATTAGATTTAACTCTAAGTTAATTAATTTAACTTTTACCGTGTCTTTTTGTTTTCTTTCACTATATGGTTAATACACTTACTATAACATGCCAAACGAACCCCAAATTGTTTATTATTAATATATATATCCTTATCTAAGTCATTTTGCCGAACCTTAGATTTTTTGGAATAAAATAACAATTAATAATATAATATTTGATTTAAAAACTATTTTGTGTCAATTTTGACACTATTTGATATATGATTTTTGTGAAAGTCATAACAGAATTATATGTTCGAACCAAGTTGATTAAATCAACAATAATATATCATAGTAACCTAGAAAATTAATGGAATTCATAAAAAGTCTTAAATTACATGTATTTTGGTATTTATATTATCAATTATGTCAATATTTCATTAATAAGATAATTACTGCATTATATTATTTGATGTCTAAAAATTACAAATAAAATACCATCATGTAGGAAATCTTTTTAGCTTTCTAATGAATATTTATAGTCGAATTTATCTTATGTATAACCCCATATTAAAAATGATTTACTTATTAAACTTTGATTTTAACTATTTTAACCCTTCTTTAAATAAATTAATAATAAATGTCCTAATCTAATCCAAGTGGGCCTAAATGGTCATATTTTATTCCTAAGTTTGTTTTTGGTCGAATTACTCTTGTCCAATAGAATTAGGACATGTGTTAGGGTAATATTAATATCATATTTACCCTTAGTTACCCTATTTACTATTAACCGTGGTAAAAAAAGTAAAAAGTTACTATTCACCAAAAAATTATTTTCATCTCATTGAACCACATTTTAGTCCTTGATATTCACCGTGTCTCTCGGATTTTCAAAATTCCATTCACAGAAGCGGTAAAATTAAGTTTTATGCAAAATTCAGTTTTTAACCTACCACTTAGTAGTTTCACTATTCATCAAAAATTGATGTTTTTCAGAACAATGCCAAAATTTCATCCCAAGCTATATTTCATATTCCGAATTCAAAAATGAAGTCTATTTTACCAAATTCATAACATAAAAGTTGCATTAATTAATTTTATAATTAAATCCCGCTGTTAAAACAAATAGCGTGTTTTTAAGAAACAATATCTATCAAAAGATTGACACTTGTTTATGTCTAGTTTAAATGTGAAATGACATCCAATGACCAACATTGTATTAAATTGTAAAAATATATTCTAAATATACTTTAAAACCACTCAAATTAATGATTTATCACTATTAATTATTTCGATTAAAAAAGTTGTTTTTAATTATAATTTAGTAATTTTCACTTATTCATCAGAATATGAAAGTTATCCGAAAAGTACCAAAATTTCACCTTAGGCTAAATTCGATACTCCAAATCCAAAAATGAAGTCCATTTTGAGAGTTAAAATTTCTAAAATTTAAA
This sequence comes from Viscum album, assembly GCA_963277665.1. Taxonomy (NCBI): domain Eukaryota; kingdom Viridiplantae; phylum Streptophyta; class Magnoliopsida; order Santalales; family Viscaceae; genus Viscum; species Viscum album. The sequence goes on along the minus strand of OY728143.1, from coordinate 1,660,478,887 downwards.
AAAGTGGTTATTACTATTCATAACGGCTAGTTTTAATAATATTTTAATAGCATATCATTGTTTCGTGAAACTCAGGATTACGTACCACACACGCTATCGAGGATGGTTGCGATTGCGTGTAATGCAAGGCAAGTCAAGGATGCGTGTTGTGCAAGCTCTTTTTGGTGTAGCGTATAACACAAGACATTAGTAAAATAAAAAAGAATGTTTTTCATAAAATCTCGGGCTGTTACAATGGAGCTCTCCATGATCAGTAAGAAGTGAACGAACTTCGTACGTATGTCAATTACAACCCACAATATATCATTACTTCAGGGAGACCTTAGTAAATCTATCATGAAATTCTATCGCGGCATCATCTCATTTTCACTCTAGAATATGTAACTACTATAAAATCTCAGTTGGCTATTGATATTCCGCATTCACCTTATGATAGGTAGAACATCTCATAACAAAACCAACAACCTCTCTCTTCATACCCAGCCACCAATACTGATGGAGAAAATCATGGAACATCTTGGTGACTGCATAATGTACAGCCCAAGATAATGCATAAAACTCCTACATCAACCCCTCACATATTTCCACTAGAACCCAAACATTTCCATGGTTCTGAAAGATCTCATCATCTCCCACGGTCCAACCAAGAGGTGGGTCATCACCTGGTACACATTCCAATTGGAAAAAAGCCCTCATAATTTGTTATTTTTCTCATCCACTCTCTTTATAAGAAATTAATAGTCACATGTAAATAATAAAGGAAAGCATACACCCGACTTTCAAGCACCACCAAATGTATCTTAGAAAACAACTCTATAACATGCCACTCGCTATTGTCCTCCAACACCGCCAGCATCCGAGTCCTCATGCTCAGTGCATCGGCCACTACATTTCCTTTTCTAAGAATGTAAGAAATATATAATTCAAATAATTGAATATATTCCACCATCCTTCACTACATCAAATTTAGATCATGCTGAGTAAATATTTACTTGAGACTTTTTTGGTATGTGTACACCACAACACGCTCCCTAATAAGTAATGTATTCAACAGTTTAGGTTGTGAACAACTGTGGCTAACTAACGATTGTGCATTTGATTGTTCTTCTAATGTGGCCTCAACTGCCGAGACCCATACACAAAGACTCAATCCCCCTGTATAACCACTACTCCAATTTCGATACCTGATGCATCATAGTACATAGTGTATCTCATTTCCATCTTTGAAAACATCAGTATCAGTGTTGACGTTAATCACAATTTCATTTCCTAAAATTCCATCTCTCTGGAATATGAACATATGTAATTCAAACCCATCTTGATCATTATTTTCATCGATGTTACTAATCTTGAGAAGTCCTATATGATATTTTTATAACAACCAAACATCCCAAGAATACAATTCACATCAATGAAATTCTTTTACTGCTCCTAGGTAACTACTATTGTCACCTTCTATGAGTCTACTAATAATCCTACCTCCGAGATGACGTGAACCAGGAAGTGACTCGGATCCATGTAGAAGTGGCGCATTGTGATCTTAACATATAACGGATTCCATCTTGGTGTCTTCAAAACAATATCATGATGCTTGGCCTGGTCATGTTGATTTTGATAATATACCAACATATCATCCACAAAACCCACCAAAAAAGAATCCAAGTAAGGATGGAACACTTGGATCATCAGTTCCATCAGGACCATTGTCGCATTAGTGAGACTAAATGGAATAACCACATACTCATATAGACCATACATACTACGAAACACGATACTAGGTATTCCTGGCGATCAAACATGTACCTAGGGATAACTTGACATTAAGTCAATTTTTGAGAACACCCGGGATCCTTGAACTGATCAAATAGTTCATCTATCTATCGCATCAGATATCAGTTTTTAACTATTAGATGGTTCAGTTTTTTATAGTCCACACATAGTCTATGGGTATCATCCACCTTTTTCACAAAAAATATTGGTGAACCCCATAGATATATATTAGGTTGAATAAACTCCTTTGTCTCCAAATTCCATAGATGTATCTTGATCTCTAGAAACTCCATCGTAGCTATATTATAAGGAGGAATAGATACCGAAGAAACTCTTGGAACTAGTTCAATAAAGAACACTACCTCTCTAAATAGAGATAAACCTAAAAAAATTCTAGGAAACCATCCCTGAAATGATCAACCACTGAATTGAAAACTATCTGACATGTTCCCTGGTCATCTAGATATAAATTGGAAATCTATGTTGTCATCCCACTCAACCCACATTGCTTGGGTCCAGCCCATCTTTCTAGGATATCCCACTCTCCCTGGTATATAAATGATCCACCTCCTGGTGACATAAAACTCACCCTGCAACGATAGTAATAAAAAATTTCTTGAAAGAATAATATCCAGTCCATTTCAAGTATGATATCAAATCCGGTCATCTCTAAGACATAGAGATCCCAAAAAAGTGAAACTCACCAACCTTAAGGGGGAACTCCTTACACTAATGCACACCTACATTTCTTTTCCCTAACATAGTTTCTAGAGTTGTAACATCATCAGAAGAGTATACATATATCCCAATGCACTCTAAAATGGAAACAAATATAAAACTTTGGGAATCCCCTGTATCAAAGATTGTAGAAGATAAAGTGGAGGTGACTAGAATATTAACTTTGGTAAGAGAAGGCTTAGGATCCTGCTAATACTGGGTCTTCTGCAATGGAAAATTCTATCATGTATCATGACCATGTGACACTACATGGCTTCCCTGAGCTGATCCACTATGTTGAATCTTAAAACCTCCAGTCTAGCTACCTTGTCCATGACCACCACCTCAGCCTGAGGGGCCTAAGGTATTCCAATTCCCTGATTAGTGAGAAGTTGTTAACCTCGCTCATGAACATGGAGTCGGTGTAGAACCTCCTTCACTAGATACTGGTGGAGACACCCTTTAGGAGCATTGTAGTTGGCCGATACTGCCAAAATCTTGGCAATTGACAAGGTCCAACAGGCATTGTAGTATCATATTCCCACATCTACCACACTAATAGAACCTAACCAAGATATCGTAAGAAGCAATCTAACAGCTTGTATCACCACAAAAAATATCCTTACGATTCTTCTTGATCCCGATCGAGACAATACCATATCTCGGTGTCGATGCATTCTGGTCCGCACCACCAAATTCCCATAGATTACGGTCGGTAATCAGTGCCTGATTCATGATGGAATATATAAAAGGAAACCTAATAGCACTCACCTATGATCATATGTCATATCTAAGACCATCCTCCATTTATATTGCCCTTGATTTCTCGTCACCCATCAGAGTAGGTGTGAATATCTGAAGCTTAGTGAAATGGGCCGAATAGTCAACCATTAATATAGTTCTCTACTGCTGATGAATGTACTCTCGATATCTATCATCCCTCGACATCTCTATGAAATAGTAGTCATATAAGACTATCTAAAAATATCTCCTTGTCGTGTTCCGATGATGCAATGTTGTGTGGTAATATCCCACCACCTCATGTCCAAATCACACAGCATATAAGTTGTGAGTTGGACACTCCTCTATGGATGAGTCTCTAAATGCTCGATGATCATGAGCTAGGACTCCAGCCATGACTCTATAGCTGATGTTCCTCCATCACCTGAGAACGTAGACAGTTGTTAATGCTGGAATACTCACGTTTGTACTAAAATTGACATGGTAGACTGTGGTACTCCCTGGAAGGTCTGTATAAACCTCATGAAGCCTTCACGAAATTGGGCATCCACACCAATGTCAGTTATAACTGCTGCTGCCACGACAATAACATCTTGAGGATCAACTGGTAGTCTATGGATAACCACCTCTTGGGTATACTCATTTACACTCTCCTAATGTACATATTGAGGTATTCGTGGTGTCATATCTCTGTAAATTCCACCACATACACCTCAGTACAAGCTTATTAATCAAGGTACACAGTTCTAGAATGAAATAACTGAATAGATACGAAAATCCTCAAAAGTTCACAAAATATCAGTACACAGTTTGTTGGAATCATACACAACATGTGAACTTAATCCCTTTCATGGTCAGGTACTCTTATCGTCCTAGGAGTTTAAACACCCAAGGTACATGGTGTGTAGGGACTATACATGATGTTCCCCCTTAAACTCTCAAACGGTCATGTAATTATCCTTCCATGGTCATGTGAACATCCTAGATACACGACATGTAATAAATTTGTACCTCCTGGTCATGTACTTTTACATGTCCAAAGCCACATGGGTCTTCCTATTTGAAACTACATGGGGTGTAAAAAAGGTACATGACATGTCCTATTAAAAAACTAACAAATTGTGTTTTCTCTCACATAGACAGTGAAACAGTTATTCATTACATGGAGTGTACTCAAAGTACATGGTATGTAATTTAATTCCTTTCCTTCCCAAATAGAAGAACACATGGCGTGTGTTTATTGGACCACATGCCATGTTGTCTCGGTTTCTTGATAGCAAGCCTATTAAACATCCCCAAAATCTCTGTTTTTGAAAAATAAAGCAACGATGTGCCAAATTCCAATCTGTGGGGGCCCATACACCCCATATATAAAATCTTGACAACTATATACAACACATAACAACAAAATTTATATGCTATGGCTGAAACATGGTCCACAAAATTCCTATCCAATAAGGCCCATACTCCTCGGGGATCAAACATTGACATCCATCAAATTCAACCAAAACATGTACAAATACACCTATCATAGAATTAGGAATATCTATCATGGTATCTATCACAATAGCATGAATATCTTGCATGAAATATATCACAACATCATTCAATCAATAATTCTATCAAAACGACATGGACATAATGCATGCCATGTGATACCTAACAAGTTCCTACAAGATTCTTGAGATGGAATACTATCATCCAATCGGGTAGAAACAAAATATAACCACAAATATATCAATAATAACAACATAAAACAATTGTGTCACCCAAATGTGAATTTGAATAAACTATAATAGCTCAAAATCCACAAATTGTGATACAATTTGAAGTAATTTGCCTTTACCATGTACACAGGGTAGCTACTCCCAGGAACAACTAATTATCAAACTCAATTTCTTTTATATCTTCGCCAAATAATAAAGAAAACTAAGAATGAAAATCCCATGATACCACTTTGAAATGTCCTAGATCTGGATGCTAATCAGCTGGTGCATCATACTCTATTGGCCACATGGCCTCAAGCACATTTCCCCAAACACCGGAGGTTGTGGACTAGAAGAAAAGGCCTATGGTGTGATTGTGGGGAAAATATTCCCTCATTTATAGAGTGTAACATAGAGTAATTAATAATAATACATAGATAATTTATTAATCAACATATAACTAAAATAATCAGTGGATGACTAAAATGATAAATAACGAAGATTTATTCAATACAAAAGATGATGCAATAGGTTATGATCTAAGAAAACCTCCAAAATATGTACACTACAATATACAAAATATATGTTCCAAAAGAAAAAGTACTAAAGAAATCTATGAAGCATCAGGATCCTTTGCTCAGTCATATGCTCTCCTGCTCCTAAAGAGCATCTCAAGTACCTATAAAAGGGAGATTTCCTTTATCGACACATGAAATAATATAAACTATTTGGTTCAAAAATAATGACACAAATAGGGTGTGAGAAATAAATACTAGTAGACAACCACTAATGATCTGTGCCTATTTTTCAGTGAGAATATTCAACATGTAGTGTACAAAAAGGAATGGAAAGTACTCAAAAGTAAACAATCCTACATGCACTATTTTCCATTTTAATTCATTATGTTATTTAAAATAATAATAATTACATTGAATTATATATTTCTCGAGATCTGTACTAAAACCATCAATCCCCCATGTAAAGAATATTCAACACATAACTTAGTAGTCTATTTACATGAATAAAGTGATCAGAATCTATCTTTTACTTTGGCTTGACAGAAATATCATATATCATTCCATTTCAAAAATATAGTTAGCATCTTTCCCGTAGCCTAGAAAAACCCTACTCGTAGGCATAACCAAATCCTTTCCCTCGTGCCTAACAATTCCTCACGCAAAGTCATAACAACTCCTCATCCATAGCTGTAAAACACACTAGCCCACATATATAACAGATCCATTCCCACAAGCATAAAAAAGTCTCATCCACATGCATAACAAATCAACTAGGGTCAAGCCCAGTATATCATCATTTCAGAATATTAATCAAAACATGTAAATTATAATACTACATGGTTAACTTATAACAAATAGTATGGGAATCAAACATAGAAAGAAACAAGTGAATTAAACAATCACAATGCATAAACAATAATTGGAAGATCATGGGGCAAAGGGGAAATGACTAATCCCAAACCCCCTTATTCAAATCAATCACAATTTACAACAATTTAAATTATATTATAAAATTAATTCATACTTGACCACCCAATAATGTAATACATGGTATGCCTCATACGCAACCTCGGGCAAACCACCATAAACTATCATTACAAGGGAAGACACCCACAGGGAGTCCCTAAATAAAACCAACAAGCAATATCATTCTTAATTTAATTTAATTCATGACCTAATACTCATTAGGCTACAACGAAGGTCCATTTACATTCAAGGTTACACCCTAAACTTGGAAAAATGGAAATATGGAGCATATAAACAACAAAAAATTAAGTGAAAGGCACAAGACCACCAACCTCATCGTAGTATGACTCTCCTAGTCCAACGTCGAGCTTTGATTCGAATGTGAAAGTATAGATCTACAAAACACGAAAAAAATAGTCAACCTTGAATAACTATAATGAGTGAAGAAATTAGGAAAAAAGGATCAAGAGGAATCGAAAAATCACTGATTGGTTTCAAATGCAACTGAATGCAAAGGAATTGGGGTTCATATGATGAATTATGAAGTAAAATAGCTCTCGGTACTGTTGTTCGCATCCCTAAATGAGACATCTATCCATCGAATGAAACCCAATTCTACTCCCTGATTTAATCATAAAAATATCCACTATGGGTACATGAGATTACATGTCATGTCCGTATAGTTTTCTGGACTAACCTTTATGTGGCCATGTAATAGGATTACATGGCATTTAGCCTTCCATATACATTGTGTATCTATAAGTACATGGTGTTTAGTTCCTAGTCACGTCATGTGACAGGCCTTCCTCTATCCCATTGAACTACGTTTCCCCATTTCATTAAGTACATACTGAAAAGGAAAGATACATAACCCAAAAGAAGAACCATGTTCTTGTAGAAGAAATAACAACTATGATGAGAAAGATGGTTTAGTTACATGAGGTTTTTATGACATGATTGAGGTCAAATAATATAATTGGAGATATTATGGGCACTAAAAAAAGAGTGTCAAAACCAATACATGAAAAAAAATTACTAAACATAATTTCAGTAGAATATGATGAAGCTACTATTTTAGTGTCTTAACACTTTGAGAAAATATTGGTTTCCCTACACACACTATTAATAGGTTTTCTTAATGAGAATAATGATGGATCTACTTTAGAGATTTACATAAAATGTTATTTTATGATCTAAAAAAATGAATATCACAGGGTGCTCAGTGACGTCATCATTAAAGATAGGGAATTTTCTATATGTGGCCAAAACAAATTTTCTTGATGTGACATTTTATGTCATGTTTTAGTAGGAGAAGCAATTATATTGGGAGTAAATTTTAATAGATTCTATTTTCAGTGAAATTGGAACCTTTACTATCTAGTTTGTGACTAATAATGTGTTTGGTTAACTAGGAAATGACTTCAACACTTATTTGATAATGACTTCAAGATATATAGGATCAGATGGAGGGTATGTTATAAATAATTTTGACATCTTGCGATGATTCCCCTGGATGCATCATGTTGTAAATACTACCCATGAATGTGGAAAAAATAAACATGGGGTGCACTTTAACAATACCATATGGTGTCAAACATTTGTGTTGAAACAAAAATATTTTCATACAATGATTACATGGAATACAAAAATGAAAATGAGTGTATATTTGTTTCTTTAAATCTGATGAAACCTTGATTAACTAGGAGATGCTAAAAGAATACATTACGTGAGATGAAGTGTGGATGAAATGATGAGGGGTGTGATTTTTGGAGATAATAATTGCATCCCCATGTTTCAATTTCACTCACCCCACTCCTCCTACAATAATGATAACCCCCCCCCCCACTGTCCCATGACCCCTATCTACTCAAACAAATAGGCCTCACATCATTAAAACAAAACCCTATAGGGCCATTCCAAATTCATGTTTTTTTAAAAGATATGAATGATGAATATTTTTTGGAATAAACATAATTCAAGTTGTTATGGGGGAATCTTCCTTCCTAAGAAACCAAAATGGTGTATTAGTAGTTAGAGGGTGGAGAAATGGCAAGGGTAGATAAAAAAATGATGTAACAACTGAATATTTTCAATATATTAACTATAAAATGAAAACTAATGTTGTTCCCACTTTGTGTATGGATTGTATTTTATGTCACCTAGATTTCAATAATTGTAAATAGTGATCAATGAGATAAAAATATATCTTTGTGGTCAATATGAAAAAGTATTTCTAAAGTTATTGGAGATTTAATGAAGACTTAAAGTCTTGAACTTCCAGAAATCATGTGTTTGGTTTTATGACATTTAGTTTCATGATGATGGATGGAGAAGGTGTTTGAATTTTTTAAGATGTTTTTCCTGAAATAAAACAATACTCATTGTTCTTAAGAAGGATCTTACTATAGATTCATCAATGTTTCCTTGGGTTTGGAATGATGTTTTGATTTTAATACCAATGGGAATTAGATTCATCGTGGATCCAATACAAATCCAAAATTTAATGATGGTTTGCTGGAAAGGGGAGAGATATAGTGCTGAAAATCATATTGACCCTCAGTTTTAATGATACGGTGTACTTACAATATTATTCGGGATTTATTAGGGAAAAATATTTTTTGGAATATATTCTTCCAATCATAATATGGTTTTATTGTAAGGAATGATGTTACAGGAAGAAAAGGATGTTATAATACATTCCTTTGTAAATATGATGATTCTATACTAATTTGTATTTCACAAATATAATAAGTTATATAGATAACTTGTGATGAAATATATATAATGGAATTAAGGTTAGAAGGATGTTCCAATAATTTTCTAATTTTATTGGAATGAATGATGTTTTTTATTATTGTGAATCATCATGGTTGTTTTTCCGAAGAAGATTATAAGGTGGCGTAGTTTCCAAATGTTCTCCAAATTTTTCAGTCCAAAATTTGGAGTTTTCCTAGCATCAAAAAATTGATATTTTCATGATGTCTCAATGATAATATGGAAATTTAATTAATTTATTGAATATGAGATTTAGAAAGACTGTTTTGCGAAGAATCTAATATTATTTATGTTGAGATTTGTGATTACGTGACTACGAGAAGTGGAGCAACGCGAATGGTTTTTTATCAGAATGAAACATCATGAAAATTGTAAAGGTGTGGGATTCATGAATTCTAGGATGATATTCACCAAGATAAGTAGAATTGTGAATGGTGATGGTAATCATCACAGTTATGAGAAATAGAGCATCACGAACGCATTGTGGTTTGATAGAGAGATCCCCGAAATATCAAATATTAAAAGAGCATCATGAATGGAGGATGCATGTAAAGATATTTTTGAGGGATCTAAGAAATACACTAGAGGTACTGTATCATAAAAAATGGGTTAGCCTATAAATATAAGTCAACAACCACCTCATTTCAATTGAGAAAAAAATAGAAAAATATAAAATCACATTAATTTCGTGAAGGTAGAGGATCTCTGGGATGTGGAAATTATATGAGAGATTGAGCATCATGAAAAGACTTCTATTTTTGTGAATAATTACAATGCATCTAATTAATGGCTTAATCATGATGAAAAGATGTTCCACCTTTAATTGGATAGCTTTGAAAAGGTAGTGAGCTCTGTGAAGGTAGAGTGCTTCACATAGGTAGTCATCTTTGAGAAGGTTGTGAGCTCCATGAAGGAACTTTGCTTCTCAAAGGATGTTTGGTCTTTGAATGAATTTTGCATCAAGAAAGCTATGACCTTCAGGAGGTTTATCTATAAAAATCAATTTTGAATACCTATTTTAGGTGAAACAGTTCTTGGGATGACAATACTAGACTATTCTATATTATTATGTGTCCAAGAAAAAGAGAGTGGTCATATTATTTTGTCCATATCAATTCTGATGATTCTAATCTATTCTGATCATCATAGATTTAATATTCACATAGGAATATTTTGATTTCAGAAAGAATAGGAAGAAGTGATCTGAGTGAAATTGGTCATTCATTGAATAAAAAAGAGAGATTGATACACTACTATTTAATATTGGAAATCATTATGTGTAACATATCCATGGGTGGAGAGGAAGTGACTGAACAAATTGATATAAGATGATTATAATTTGTGTCATAAGGAATTCTATTCATCATTCCAAAACACATTTATGTTATTGTGACTGATATAAGAAGAACATTATCTAGTATTAATGTTTTCTTCTAGGAAGAAGTTATACGATTTAGATCCATGATTCTAAGAATGTAACAAGTGGAGAGAAGAATAAAAAAGCAGCATCGTGACATCCAAAAAGTCTTAATAGGTGGAAGAAATTATTGGTGTTGAAGAACTTTTACATGAATAACACTATCTTGGGAGGTAGTAAAAGATCTAGCCAAGTGCTGTAAAACACAAAATATTGGATTCTTTACATATTTCTACATGAGTGTAATGTTATATCATACTTGTTTTAATCCACACAAAGGATTGTTTTGTTAGTGGATTTTGTGGTTAAGATTATCTTTGACCATTCCAAGAATGTAGCTTCTCTTGTTGAGTAGTGAACCTTGAAAAAATATCATGCTCTATCTTTATTTGTTCTATATACATTCAGGGGACAAGAAATGAGAATAATAGAATCAAGATACTAATAGGTCTATGAGATGTATGGATAAAACTCTTTTATTATCATGAAACCCACCAAACACTGATTCAATCCCCCACTTAGTGTTAGGAAAATACCATAATATTCCTCTTAAAAATAAATGTAACGACTCGTGTTTTGGCTCTGTTAGACTTTGGAATCTTCCTATGAATAATTCCAAAGCTAGGCGCAAAAACAAAATGAGATTCTGGGGCCTGGTCCACCCGGGATTAATTTTATAAAAAATATTAAGTATTTTTGTATTATGCTCTTGGAGGGGTTTTTTTCTAAACGGTAGCTCGGATCAGAAATCGGAGCGAATAGTTTCATCCAGGGAATGCCATTTACCCTAGGCAGGGTGTAAACATTGCGGCTGCAGTCCTGTTATAGAAAAATCCACCAGGGAAATTTTCGTAAATTGATGGAAAAGTTTCATTATGAGTGTCGATTCAAATAACTCATGAAAGGAGTCTCAAATCAATATTCTGATATCACTGTTGAGTTCAGAACACCGTGTTTACCCTAGAAGAGACATAATTTTAGTCGGTGCTGGGTGCCGGGATGAAGGCGTGTTGGCGGAGAGTTAAAATGAAGTTTTTATAAAAAAGAAAAAAACCAATCAATCTAATTTTCTCCCCCCTTGCTTTCTCCTTAGTACATACAGCGAACTGCCCTCCATCCTCCTCCTTTAATGAATCGAGGTGTTACGGGCATCTGATTTTGGTGTTGATCGTTAGCAGATTGAGCTTCGGCACGTTGCAGGTGTCATTTTGCTCTCGACTCTTCTGTGTTTTGCCCGCAAGGTAAGCGTTTGAGTTTTAAAATCCTAGATCCTATTTATGTATAGTTTTTTTCAAATCATTATTAGGATTATGTAGTTTGGGTCCCGAGCTTTCTGAAACTTGTTTTGGATCTGGATTTGGAGCACCAGGGTGCTTCAGATGGCTGCTGGTATTTTTCCAGTGGAAAACCCAGTTTTTGGTGGTGGCTATGGCGGATTCCGGTAAGGGTAGTGGTAGCGCGGTAGATTTTAGCTCTAGTGTGAAGACGACCTGGTGGTTTCCGGAGAGGCAAGCGATGGCCCGACCAGGATTTTTCTGGGGTTCTTCAAACCCCCGTAACTCAAAAACCGCAACTCTGATTTGTGAACCATTTGCAGCGACACATTCCTTGCATCGAGACTTATCTTTTGAACTCACTTTGGAAATTCTATGAGTTGGGTTCATGGGCCAGGGCTACAAAACGTTAAAATAATAATAAAAAAATTTATTATTCAACTTCAACTTACCGTAACTTCTGCATGGAGCGTCTATTTAATGTGCCATCAGTGATGTTGTGATCCTGATAGAAAGGTAAAATTTTGAGGATATTTTCGGAGTGCTGGGTTAGAGGTCAGTATGTGTGCCCAACGATGCTGCTTTTGGGCGTTTACGGAGAAACGTGACTTTTTCGTCCGGTGCCCGTTATGGATGAATGCGTAGTCAATCTCGGACATTTTTCAGAGGTGATCGAAATGGTGTAATTTTCATGACATGTTTTGGGATCAAGGTGTGGGCCCCACATGGGCTTGGTATGGTGAATAGTACGTTTTTCTATGGTTTTTCGTTCCGGGCGAGTAAATAGCCTATCATGTTTGTTTTTTCACATGGATCAAGGTGGTGGCCTCGGTATAGGCCTAATAGGTGCGTTGTGTGGTGATGTTTTGGGTAACTCGGGATAGCGATGTTTAGACCATCAGTGGTTGAGTGTACTCTCTTGGTTCATTCTTATGAGGGTTTATGTGGAATTACAAACTTAGTATAGGTTAGTGATCCCCTCAAGAGGATGTTTTTCTGACAGAGTTGTTGCATCCCTCTAGTGGGTACGGAGTGGGATCCTCTTGTTCTGCTTTCTTGGATCGGGTTCTTGGTATCACTCATACCGCTTATCCACGGGTGGCAATCCCCTATCTAGCAGGTTAATCTCGTAGGGTTTGCGGCATCATCAGTAATATGACCCCCTATGTAGTGGGCCATGCGTCTTAGGGTTGTGGTATCGTCGGGTATATGATCCCCTACTCAACATGTGGTTTATAGTAGGGTTGTGGTATTGTCAGGTATATGATCCCCTACTTAGCGCATGGTTTCAGTAGGGTTGCAGAATCGTTGGTTTTATGATCCCCTACTCACCGCGTGGTTTTCAATAGGGTTGGTCCATCATCAATTAGATCCCTAACATCACAATTTATACTAGATGGGGTTCTGGAATCATTATTAACATCTTCACATGGGCGATGATACTCTATCTGAGTGATGTGAACTATTGAACGTCCGATCGGGTTCTAGTATCCCCCAGTGGATCCTAGGAGTGATCCCCTGTCTATGAGATCTTTGAGATATCTGAGTGGGTTCTTGTATCCCCTAGAAGAACCTAGGAGTGATCCTCTATCCGAGATGTTTAGTTTTTCCACTATTTTAGTGTGATGTTCTTAGTGACGATATCTGATGAGCATGATCTCTCAAATGGGTGTTTGGGATATTTGTGTGAGACCCAATGGAGTGTATCTCTTGGAAGAGTTTTATATGGGATAACAAAGCTCATGGAGTGTGTTCTCTTAGTTATCTACATACCGCAGTTGTTGTGGATGGAACCACGTGAGGCTTGGTGCGTGGAATTAGTATATCTGTTTTCTCATTGTATATGTATGGGAATATACTTGACCAGATGTTCATTATGTATGTATAGGCATACACCTGAGCTGAGCTAACTAGTCGTGTTATCCGAGGATGGTATCTAGATGGATTTTTTCTCTCATTTGGGTTCCCTCTAGCTGGGATGAGCTGACTGTTGTCTTTTGGTTTCTACCTTTTATTTTTGGGTTGTTGGGGTTCCTACTGAGTATTATATATACTCACCCACACACGGGCTTTCCCAGCACATGTTTGTGTCTTGTGCAGACCACATGCCTTTTGAAAGAGTTCCAAGAGGTCCCAGATAAAGTAGAGCATATTGAGTGAGATTGACCAAGCTTTTTACCAGAGATGTGCTGAGGAGCTTATCAGCAGGTGTATTTGGCAGTGTTTTCCCTCCTTCTGAGAGGGTTGGATGCTTTTGTATTGTTCTTTTGGGGGCCATGTTTTTCCCTTTTGTACTTCTATTTCACTCTGGTTTGGGATATATGTATGCATGCATTTCCTTTTCATAATATATATATATATATACTTTCACTATTGCATGGAGGTCTATGTGGGTGCGTGTGTACAGGTACAATAAGTTAATTCCACCCATGTGTGTGATAGCCTACTCAGCGCTAGTCGCCAGCCCCTAGCCTATTGGAGGCCGGCTTGGGGAGTTGCAGCTCGAGCCCCGTTGGGTCGGTTCGTGATAGAGTGGTATCAGAGGAGGTTCTACCTTTGGGATCTCATAGTATAGATGGTCTTGCTGTAAACTTGGTTTGGGTTGCATAGCGTTTGTGTTATGATGTTTCGAGTTCAGATTTCAGGATGAGTACTCCAGTTTTGGTACGATGGATGACGTATCCATTCACTAAGACTCTAATAACCTGAATTTTGACTTAGTACATTTGGACACTAGTCATAGGGACATAACAGTACATGCATCATCTAGGAATGGGTTTTGGGTTTCCCTTGTTCTTCTTGAGTCAGCTCCTTAGATATAGTCTTTGAACATGGTGCCTATTGATTGTATTTCAGGATGCCTCCATGATGACGACAAGTGAGAGTTACACAATGGGATTGTGGTGACGTTCTGCCCCATGTAGAGGTTGTGGACCAGGGCACATGTTCGGAGGCTGGACCTCCAGGTGGTCCTCCAGTTCAGCCACCAACTGTCGAGTAGCTGGTTTTGTGGGTAGTGTAGGACAAGGATGAGCGTAGGCTGAGTACACTGCACAAGTTCCAAAGGAAGAGACCTCTGAAGTTATGGGGTGATCCAGACCCTCAGGCAGCTGATGACTGGCTTGAATTAGTCACCCGAGTATTCTGCCTGGTGAGGAAACCTCTAGATCAGATGGTGGATCTAGCAACGAGCCTTATGCATGGTTTAGGCGGGCGATGGTGTAGTTTGCTGACGTAGTCCACGATGAGGAAATGATCATGTGGGTAGAGTTTGTTTGACTCTTCCAAGAAAAGTTCTATCTGATGATGTTGTGGTCAGTGCGGATTCAGGAGCTTCTGCAGCTTCGACAGGAGGGTATGAATGTATCAGAGTACTCAGCAAGGTTTACATACATATACCGCTACTCCCTGGATATGGTTTGAGACCTGTTTTTTAGGGCTCATACATTAGAGAAGGGGCTATGCAGAGACATCCGGGAAGGTGTGGTTTCCTTGTGCCTACCCACCATTGTCGGTGTACTGGAGCGAGCCTTGGTGGTGGAGAGCTTTCTAGATGAGTAGATTATGACCATCGGTGTTGGGAACGTGGCAGCTAAGACGTTGACAGCTGGTAGATGGTGGCAGCCACAGGGTTCTGGACGTGGCTGACGTTTTAAGAGGTGATCCCAGGATGCTGGATCTGAGGCTCAGGGCTCATAGGGCTCACATGCTAGTTTTGGTCAACCTCAAGAGTGGTGGTGCAACACTTCCGATGGTCAGGGACATCTTGCTAGATATTGTTCGACCCGTCATGCTGTTGAGAGGGAGTCGTCCGACTGACCTCCATGGCAGCAACAATGTCTTGATTTTGTAGGTCCGAAGGGTGGTGGACATGGTGACAGAGCTGGTGCAGCAGCTGGAGGTGGTAGGTGGTATCAGATGCCACCACCACCACCCCCAGGTGGTCCATGTTGAGCTCAGCGAGCTGGAGGGCGAGGGAGAGGACAACTGTAGTCCTTTGAGGCTGTTGACCCAGAGGCTCCAGGGATGGATAGAGGTATGCCTTGTGTCCTTTCTACTTTCTGTAGTAGTTTTAATAGGCATTTTTTGGCGGTACTCATTCCTTTTTCTTCTTGCTTGAGTTATGTTCAGGGCCTTTGTAAGACCTTGTGTGCATGTTGTTTAGTGTGGTTCAAATTCATGAGAAAGAGGGATCCATCCCCCACCGAGACCCGTTTTTTTAAGGTGATTAAAACTGTGTGGGTGAGTCAGTTCCACCCAAAAAGGATAGTGTTGAGGTGTGGTGGATGAGTCCCTCTAACTTTTGCGTTTGGGGCAGGGGTGTGTGTTAGAGAACTCTCTAGCATGGGAGACCCAGTTGAGACGTCAGTTTCTTTCCTTATTCTAATGGGTTTTCGAGGACGAAAAGTTCTAAGGTGGCAAGGATATAGTGACTCGGGTTTTGGACCTGTCGGACTTGGGAATATTCCTATGAATAATTCCAGAGTTAGGCACAAAGACCGCATGTGATCCCGAGGTCCAGTGTGTCTGGGACTAATTTTATAAAAAAAATAAGTATTTCTATACTATGAATGTGGGAGGTTGTGATTTCTCTTAAACGGTATCTCATATCAGAAATATGAGGGCACAGTTGCGTCTAGAGCGTCCCATTTACCCTAGACGGGGTGTAAACTTTGTGGGTGTGGGCCTGCTGTGGAAAAAGCCACCAGGGGCATTTTCGTAAATAAATGGTTATTTCTTCTTTATGAACGTTGGCTCAAATAACTCTTGATCATAGTCTCATATCAAAATTCGGAGATCATAGTTGAGTTCAGAACAATATGTTTACCCTAGGCGCGACATAATTTTATTCGGCGCTAAGTGCCGGGACGGAGGCATGTTGGCAGGGAGTTAAAATGATGTTTTTATAAAAAAAAAAAAATCTGTCTAATTTTCGCCCCCCCCCCCCCTCCTACCCCCTCGGTGCATAAGACAAACCACCCCCACCCTCCCCATTCAACTAATCAAGGTGTTGTGGGCGTCTGATTTTGGCACTGATCGTTAGCAGATCGAGCTTCATTGCGTTCCAGGCGTTGTTTTGCACTCGAAGCTTCATCGTTTCACCCGTGAGGTAGGCAGTTGAGTTTTAAAATCCAATATACCATTTAGGGTTTTTTTTCTTCAAATTATCATAACGTTTTTGTAGTTCGGGTCCCAAGCTTTCTGAAACATGCTTCAGATCTGAATTTGGAGCACCGGAGAGCTTCCGATGGCTCCTAGAAGTTTTCCAGCGGAAAACCCAGTTTCATGTAGTGGCTATGGTGGATTCTGGAAAGGGACACGGTGGCGTAGTGGTAGCGCAGCGGATTCCGGCTCTGGCGTGGCAGCTTCCGGCAGCAACACGGTGGTTTCCGGCCAGGCAGGCGGTGGTCCGACCATAATTTTTCGGGGGCTCTTTACACCCCCGTAACTCACAAACCGTAACTCCAATTTGCGAACCGTTTGCGGAAACGCGTTCCATGAATTGATATGGAAATTTTGAACTCACTTTGAGAATTTTATGGGTCAGGTTCATGGTCCAAGACTATGAAATGTTGTAATAATAATAATATGTTATTATTATTCAAATTTGACCTGCCGTAACTTCTTCCTGGAGCATTCGATTGACGTGTCGTCAGTGATGTTTTGATCATGATAGAAAGGCAGACTATTCAGGGAATTTTATGGGTGCTGGGATGTAGATCTGAATGTGGGCCCCATGAGGATTCTTTTGGACATTTGTGGAGAAACGTAACATTTTCTTCGGGTTCCCATTTTGGATGAACGACTAGTCAATCCCGGACATTTTTTGAGGGGATCACAATGGTGTATTCTACTTGATGATTTTTGGGATCAAGGTGTGGGATCCACCCGGGCTAGCTATGGTTAATAAAATATTTTTCACTGGTTGTCTGTTATGGGTGATTAAATACCCTATCCTGCATGTTTTTTTGCATAGATCGGGGTGGTGGCCCCGGTATAGGCCTAGGAGGTGTACTATGTGGTGATGTTGTAGGTCTCTTGGGTTAGCGATGTTTAGACCAGTAGTGGTTGAGTGTACTCCCTTGGTTCGTTCATATGAGGGTTCGTGTGGCATTACAACCATATTATATGTTTGTGATCCCGTCGATAAGATTTATTTCTTATAGAGTTGTGGCATACTTCTAGTGGATCTGGAGTGGGTTCCTCTAGTTTCACTTCCCTGGATCGGGTTCTTGGTATCTCTATTACCTCTTATCCATGGGGTTGATCCCCTATCTAGAAGGTTAATCCCATAGGGTTTTAGTCATCATCGGTAATACGATCCTTTACGTATTGGGCCATGCATAGTAGGGTTGTGGCACCGTCAGGTATATGATCCCTTACTTTGCATGTGGTTTATAGTACGGTTTTCGTATCATCGGGTATAAAATCCCCTACTCAGCGCATGGTTTTAGTAGGGTTCTGGAATTATTGGTTATATGATCACCAACTCAGCGCGTGGTTTTTATTAGGGTTGGTGCATCATCGATCTGATCCCCTACATCATGAGTTACACCAAATCGGGTTGATCGAATCGTCGTGACTGTCTTCACATGGGGGGGGGGGACAATCCCTTATCTGAGTGATGTGAATTTTAGAACATCATATCGGGTTATGGTATTCCCCAGGGTATCCTAGGAGTGATCCCCAATCTGTGAGATCTTTAAGATACTAGAGTGGGTTCTTGTATCCCCTAGCAGACCCTATGAGTTATCCCCTATCCGAGAAGTTTAGTGATTATGTTGTTTCAGCATGATGTTATCAGTGACGATATCTAACGATCGTGATCTCTTGGATGGGCGTATGGGATGTTGGTGTGAGACGCAATGGAGTGTATCTCTAAGAAAAGTGTCATCTGGGATGACAGAGCTCATTTATTATTTTCTCTTAGTTATCTACCTATCACATATTCTGTGGAAGGAACCACATGAGGCTTAGTGCATGGAATGAGTATATCTGGTTGCTCATGGTATATGTATGGGCATATACCTAAACATATTTTCATGGTGTATATATGGACATACACTTGAGCTGAGAAGACTCATCTTGTTAGCTGAGGATGGTCTCAATATTGAGTTTCTCTCTCTTTTGGGTTTCCTCTGGCTAGGATGAGCTTACTTTTGTCTTTCGGTTTCTCCCTTTTATTTTGGGGTTTTTGGGGTGCCTACTGAGTATTTTATATACTCACCCATTTACGGGATTTTCCCACAAATTTTTGTGTCCTACACATACCACATGACTTTTGACGGAGTTCCAGGAGGACCCGAAGCAGATGGAGGTTATTGAGTGAGACTGACCATGGTGTTTACTGGAGCTGTACTGAGGAGCTTATCTATGGGTGTATTTGGCTTTGTTTTCCCTCCTTCTGATCAGGTTGGACGCTTTTATATTTTTCCTTTTGTGGGCCCTATTTTCCCCTTTTGTATTTCGGTTTCATTATAATTAGGTATTTATGTATGCATGCATTTCCTTTTCAGTTTATATATATATATATCTACACCGTTGCATGGAGGTTTATGTGGGTGTGTGTGTAGATTTACATTAGGCTAATGCCTCCAATTTGTGTGATAGGCAATTCGGCGCTACTCTCCATTCCCTGGACTGTTGGAGGAGAGATTGGGGAGTCATGGATCGATCCCCATTAGGCCAGGTTGTGATAATAAACATGAAAATTAATTGTGTGTGGTCCTCTAAAATTTTATCTAAAAAGGAAAAATGAATCTGACCACATAATTTTATGAATAAAGACATTCTATTTAATAGTATTAAATCACTTTTGTTATATTTTTTCATACACTTTTTGTTTGTTTTGCATCACCTAAAACATATGCTACCCCAATAATGTATTATCAAAGGAAACAGGATTGAAACTATGATGGTTAAGAGTGTTTTTAGGAATGATTGAAAAGTTTTTGTTATTATTGTTTATTTTTAAAGATAAATTGAGGATGTTCTAATCGATATAACTCTAATGGTATAAAATGCATATACAATGAATATAAAATGAAGTTTGTAGATGTAGTGAATGTATTGCTCATCCACGGTGAGATAAAGTTTTCCATTTTTTGAGAATAAGTTACTATTTAATCCCATGGAAATTTTACATTCATTTTTATGGTGACTATTAAAGTGATCCATGTCATCTCCACCTCATTAGTTGATCTAGAACATTGAATTTTATTGGGAATATCTTGGCCAATTGGAGTCTATTTTCATAAATATAAGTGTTGTTTCCAGATAGTTTGACTATGTTAAAATTATATATGTAGTTTTAGTTTCAATATTCTTACTACATAAATGAAAGAAAAGTCAAATTTTTGGAATACTATACAAGATTATACTATGCCTATTATAGACTAACTAGATAATCCAATAAAAAATGATTATTCTAGTGAGATGAAATCTTCCAGTACACATCCAGTTAATGAGTAGTGGGTCATGATCAATAGGAATTTTAATAACTAAATCAGGTAGTTGATCAACATGAGTATCTTCCAAAAATTTTCCAATATAAATTTTTCTTCTGTTCTATGGATAAAAATGGTAATGTTTTATTCAATTAATACCACAAAGAATAATGAAAACCTTATATAACACTTTATCAAATGAAAGTAAAAGGATGGAAACAATGTATAGAGACACATGATAATTATTTGAGGAATTATTTATTATTTTAATTCCATGAAAATTATGATTGATAAAGAGTTTAAAAAACTATTGACGGTGATTTTTTTACCAAATATGTGGGACATCCCAGTTATGTCAGTTAGAAATTATACTCCAGATAGAAACCTAAACATGAAAATAATGAAATAATGAATGTTGAATGAATATTACCAAAGGAAGGATGACTGATTTAAAATTGGAAAAAATGATTTTTCCACAAAAATAATATGTAAAAAATGGAAGGGAAGAATTATATGAAGAGGTTCATGTGATCAGTGTTAACAAATGAGGATGTAACCAAAAACATAATTGAGATATGACATGATTTACCACAATTAAATGAATATCATGAGCTTCATCAGATATTATCAAAATCTTATGGTAGAGTATAAGAATTTTGATGGTATAAACTATAATAAAGATGTTTCCATTTTCAAAGAAGAGATCCTTATTTTTCAGAGAGATGATCACATCAATCTTGCATATAATGAATCGATATGTGTGATTTATTCAATTAGCTCTATCCATGTCATATCTAGATGATGTTTCTTCTCATATTACACAACAATGATTTATAGACACGTCAATATGGGAAATTATTCTAAATCCAAAATCATTAGAATTGATAATATTTTTTTAGAATAATGTTGGATGAAAGTGTCTTTAGAATGTTGTGATACATGTTAATTGTATTCTCTCTAATTTGATATCTATTAGAGTTCTTTATGATGATAGAGAAATAGTTCCTTTGGTGATGAGAAATGAATCCTTACCAGAGATAACTTTGTAATTTTAATTTATTCAATGATACTTATATTTATCTCACAGATTCCAGAACATGTGAAAGATAAGTAAATTCAACTAGAAAATATTTTCCTGTAGAAATTTGGCATAAAATATTGGTCACATGAGTGAGGGGGGAATTATAATGATCTATAGAAATTATGTGGTACCAAAAATAAACGGTAATAATTTTTATACCTGTCTTATTTAAGTCATGGAATAAAAAAATTGTAACTGTTTTGTTGTTATTTAAGATCCAAAAAGGATAATGTTTTATGTTTAATTCACACTAATTTCTACATTATTAAACTATGATAATGAGAAGTTATTTGTATTTTTTTCCTTCATAGATGATCATTATAGGAAAATTTGGTCTTTTTCATGGAATACTTAAGATCATGCATATCATGTTTTCAAGTAGTTTCATGATAAGGTGGAAATCTAAAAATATGGTTAAATTGTGTGTGAAATTTTAATGAAAGAGAGTATTTTCATCTATTTTATGAGTATTTCGGGTGTTTTGACATCATGATGGAAAAATAAATACCAAATATGCCTCAAAATAACATTATTTATGAGTGGATGATCAAAATAATTTGTGAGATAGTCAGGTGTATTATCTCAAATGAAAATCATCAAAACATATTTTGGGGGGAGTTAATGAGGGTAAAAATTGATCTTATAAACTATTATTCTTTAGTTCAATTGAAATATGGCATTCCAGAATGGGTTTATACATCTAAATATGATTTATACATACACTTGAGTGTATTTTTTTGCATAGAATTTATCTACAACCCAAAATATGATTGGGCAATGCCTGATGGAAAAGAAAAAGTAGTATACCTTTTTGGGAAATAATCATAAGGAATTTGGATATTGACATTTGGATCACATCAAAAATAAGATCATCGGAAGTTGTGATACTTTGTTCCTTCAAGATCAGACGATTAATGATTTTGAGAAGCTAGAAAATATAAAGAATCTGCACACTAGATTTAGAACTAATATAGCCACCAATAGTTATAGCTCATGTGAGATATATTCATGAAACTGATGTTACATCACTATCAGATAAAATGTATATATCTAGTGATATGTCTACATTATATGATATTCGAGAACAAATTCCCCCTATGCCACAGTTAATGAGAACCAACAGATAATGACAACAATATTTTATATCTTTAGGACATGAGTATATGATTCTCACTGATGAGGGAAAGTTAGAGAGTTTTGATGATGTGATCATGAGTCAAAAAAGGTGAAATGGAAAACGACCATGCAATAGGGGGTGATAAATTTTCACAAGAACAATAAATTTGATTTGGTGGAGTTACTACATGGAAAAAGGTACTCAAGAAAACGTGGGTGTATTGAATTGATGTAGATGACTGTAGATCAAATTATCTATAATGATCTAGAATGGTTGTTGTAACGCACCATCCCTAGTTACCCAGAGTCAGTGCATTATTAGATAACATTGTCATGATCACAAAAGATAAACTCTCGGATGACTGATTAGTATTGTATCCTTTGAAATACTGTATAAATTCATATGTTTTACATTACATTATAAAATGAAAAACTACAAAAACATAGTCTACGTAGGACACGCTCATATCCCTTAGATTATCCCTATAGTTTAGTCATAATATACTTCTTTGCATCATTGTAAACATAAAAATTATAAAGGGGTGAGCTCAGATGCTCATTAAGGATAACAATATAGTAAAAACTTTCAAAAATAAGAATAAAAATTTAAGGAAATGTATAAGAATAAAGAAATCCTTTTAAACATGAAATTATGAATAATATGGAAATGATAAAATCAAATAATACCATTTAATTATTTACATGGATATTCTACTAGTCTAATAATCACATGCAATATCAATAGCCACTTTCATAATGATGGAATTCATAATGCCAGACATCATAACCACATAGTCAAGGCCTTGTTCCAAGAATACAAATAAGATTTTTTCAAGGCCTTGTGCCAAGACACTAGTTTTTCTCATGATACCTACCAATGCATCGAGGAGCTATAGTGGTCTCCACCCGTCACTTACTAAGTTCATTGCATTCCTTGTGTGAAAAGGTTTTAACATAACATAAACATTCATATTAAAACTATCATACAAAATGTCAAAAATTTATCCATAAACCATGAATAGTTTAAAAATAACACATCCATAGTTAAACATATCACAAAACCATCAATAAATTATGGATGTTTTGTATCATAATAAATCAACTTCAAGCAAGCTTAAAATCCATCAAAGGATGTTGACATTGATGAAATCAAAACATTTTTTTAGATAAATATATATTTCTATTTTGAAATCATTTAAAAGACATATATTTATAAAAGGAAATATTTATTTTGAAAATATTATTATAATATTGTATTGGTTGCTTCGAAAATTTGATAACGGCGGAAAATAGCTGCACCCGCCATATAAGTTAAAAAACGTTCTTACCTTAATTTGGTCGAAATGGTCATAAAGTACCTTGTTTAGTAAACGACGGAAAGATTAATTTAAAAAACATATAAGGTAAAATATGGTTATAAATTATTTTAAACCATTTTCTATTAAATATTAAAAAAATTTAAATAATTTTTAAAGAAACACGAATTTGGATGATAAAGACGTCCCAATAGATACTTACGTAAAAACAACCTTAGATAAAAAAGATATTGTGAAATTAACCCTTACCTTGTAATTTTCCATGGTCGAGGGTAGGTTAACCTCATGTATAATGGTGAAATAATTGTTATTAAATTATACAATAACTATATAAATTAATATGATATCATATATGATCTTCTAATATTTCTTGTTAATGATATTTCAGTAGTATCATCGTTTCGGGTTTTAACTGATTTGTTTTCCTTTATATGATTTGTTACATAAGTAATGTTTGTTATGGATATGATATAACATATTCATATTCAGAATTATATTATGAATTTAAACATTATTTTTATTAATCAAATGAAAATTAGTCTTGAATGGATTCGATGGGGAATGAATCTCATCGCGTTCGCGGAGACGGTAATCTGTACATACGCATGAGGGACAATATCATTCTTTTGATATTAAGATCATATATAATTGGATGTTATATCATATATGAAGAATCCTTATCATGTTATATTTTTCATTTACATCATTTATACTCATTATTATACCCATCTAAATAATTAAGTGTTTGAATAACAAACTACACCACGATGTGGAGACGGTAATTCGTACGTACACACATATGGTGAATTTTTCATTTATAGGATAGATAGAACAATGAATATTGTTGTACCATTTTTATAATAACATAAAATTATATAGAAGACACTGGGGATGTTATTTTAGAATGGAAACAACAAAGAAATAGGATGTGGAAGAATAGAAGAACTTAAAAGAGGTGATGAAATATTTACCTCTTTTTTGGGTTCTTCATTTTGATTTGATCTAAATGGCTCCATAGGATGGCTTTATGACTAAAGTAAGGCCCCTAGGATTAAGTGAGAATAGCTTAGAGGATATTTGGGCAGGGTTGGGCCGATCCAAATATCATTGATGGATTGAATTTGAGAGAAGGTGAAGTTCCCTTTTGTAAGAGGGGTGAGGGGCACCTTAAGAAATGATTGAAATATTATTTTATATTAAAATAAATTTCTGTTTATAATGGCTCAAAAATGATTTATATCACGTATAGGGTGGGAATGGGTCGACAACCACTCAAACAATAGGTTTTAGACAAGTTTGGGTCACTATATTAACCTTATCTTTTAGATTTAACTCTTAGTTAAATAGTTTGATATTTACCATGTCTCTTTGTATTTTTTTATTATATTGTTAATAAACTTATTATAAACATCCAAGAGAACCTCAAGTGGTTCATTAATGACATATATAATATTATTTAATCCCTTTTTCTAAACCATAGATTTTTAAGAATATAATATCAATTAAGAATATAATATTGGTTTAAACAACTCTTTTATGTCAATTTTGAAACTATTTGGTATTTTGTTATTGTTAAATTCATATCAAAATTATAACATAGAAAGTAAATTCAGTTAATAAACCCTAAAATTTCATATTAACCAATAAAATTATTTTAATTCATTAAAAGTATCATATTATATTTATTTGGATATTTATAATATCAATTATTTTAATCTTTCAGTAATATGGTAATTATTGCATCATCATTGTGTCATAAATAAATTTAATTATTTAATGTTAAAAAATTATAAATAAAATAAAATTATCTAGGAAATATTATTATATTTCTAATGAATATTTATAGTGGAATTTATATCTTGTGTATCCCTATAATAAAAATGGTTTAGAAATTAAACATTGAATTAAACTCTTTTAACTCTTCTTTAAATAAAATAATAATTAATTTCCTAATCTAATCCAAGTAAACCAAAAAGGTTCATATTTTATTCCTATGTTTTTTTGGTCGAATTGTACTTATATAATATAATTAGGACATTTTTAGGGTAATTATGATATCATTTTTACCCTTAATGACCCTATTTACTTTAAACTGTGGTAAATAAAAGTAAAAAGTTACTATTCAGCAAAAATTATTTTCATCTTATTAAACCAATTTTTTTACTGATATTAACCGTGTTTCTTAATTTTTTTAAATTCAACTCATAGAAGTGGTGAAATTATGCTTTATGCAAATTTGTCAATTCTCCTAGGATGTAACACCCCAAGCTTCTACGGTATGCTTCTCTTTGAATAATGTGATAGCGTGTGTTGTACGCAACACCGAGTTCTGACACACCATAACTAATCAAACTAGCCGTTATGAATAGTAATACCTACTTTTTGAAATTATATATATTTTATATTTGAAAATGGACTTCATTTTTGGATTCGGAATATCGAATTTAGCCTAAGGTGAAATTTGGGTACATTTCGGATAACTTTCATATTTTGATGAATAGTGAAAATTACTAAATTTTAATTAAAAATAACTTTTTTAATCAAAATAATTAATAGTGATAAATTATGAATTTGAGTGGTTTTAAAGTATATTTAGAATATATTTTTACCATTTAATATAATGTTGGTCATTGGACATAATTTTACAATTAAACCGAACATAAACAATTGTCAATCTTTTGATAGTTATTATCTCTTAAAAACACGCTTTTTGTTTTGACAGCGGGAATTAATTTTAAATTAATTTATGCCACTTCTGTGTTTTGAATTTATGAAAATGGATTCCATATTTTGAATCAGGATTTTCAAATTGTGTAAATTGGTAACTTTTATTTTTAGACATTTTGAATAATTACTGCGGTAAATATTTTATTTACCATGGTTAAGGGTAAATCCGGTAAATAAGGGTTACAAAATAATATTATAATAATACTAAATTACCCTAAAACGTGTCTTAACCCTATTGGTTGATACATGGTCGACCATGGGAATCTTTGGGTCTATTTTGGTACCCCATGGATCCACTTGTAAGTGATAATGACACTTTATTTTAATTAAGTTAAAATGAATACAAAAATGACACAAGCATATATCTTTTAGAAAAACAATTGTTACATAGGGTTATATATGTTGGATTTTAGATTATAAATATTCATTAGAAAGATAAAAATATTTCCTACATAATGATATTTTATTTATAATTTTTATACATTAAATAATTTATTTTATTTATGACACAATAATGATGCAGTAATTACTATAATAGTGAAAAATTAAAATAATTGATATTATAAATACCCAAATAAATATAATATGAATTTTTTAATGAATTAAACTAATTTTCTAGGATAATATGATATATTAGTATTGATTTAATTGACTTTGTTCGAAGTAATCAATCTGTTATGAGTTTCACAAAAATCAACTATTGAATAGTATCAAAATTGACATAAAAGAGTTCTTAAAACAAATATTATATTATTAATTGATATTAAATTCCTAAAAATCTAATGTTCGGCAAAGAGACTTATATCATGATAGGTTCATCATTAATGTACCACTTGGGGGTCGCTTGGATGTATATAGTAAGTTTATTAACCATATTATATAAAAATACAAAGAGACATTGTAAAAGTGAAACTAATTAACTTAGAGTTAATACTTAAAGATAAGGTTAATATAAGTACCCAAAACTGTCTAAATTCTATTGGTTGAGTGGTTTTCGACCTATCCCCACCTTAAACTTTGAATAATAAGCTTTGGAGCCATTAGAAACCGAATATGAATTTATTATAAATTAATATTTCTAGCTTTTCCAAAGGTGCCCCTCACCCCTCTTATAAAAGGGCACTCCTCCTTCTCATTTCTTCACACCTTCAAAGACTTTTGTTTCGGCCAAACTCTGCCCAAATACTCTCCCAATATCCCTCACTACAACCTAGAGGCCTTAGTTTGATCAGAAAGCCAACCTAAGGAGCCCTTTTGATCAAATCAAAAGGAAGAACCCGAAGAAGAGGTAATGATTTCACCACCCTTCTCCAAGTTCATTTCTTCTTCCACTTCCTCTTTCTTTGTTCTTACCATTCTAAAATAATAACTCCAGTATCTTACATATACTGTGATGTTATTATAAATATGGTACAACCATATTCAGTATTCTATCCACCCTTTGAATAACATGTCACCATACGTGCGTACGTACGGCTTACCGTCTCCACGTCGTGGTGTAATTGTTATTCAATATATTATTATTTGGATGGGTATAATAATGATGTGTAACTCATGTAAATAATAAATATAACATGTTAATGATTCTGTATATATGATATACCATCCATTTATATATTATTTTAATATCAAAATAATGATATTGTCGCTCGTGCGTACGTACGGACTACCGTCTCCACGAACGCGATGAGATTAATTCTCCATCGTATCCATTCAAGTATAATTATCATTTGATGATTTAAAAATGATGTTTAAGGACTTGATATCATTATGGATATGAATAATATACAACCTATCCTTTACAAACATGTCTTACGTAACAAAACATAAAAAAGAAAACAAGTAAGTTAACACCCGAAACGACGATATTTCTAAGATATTATTAACAAATCAATGTTAAAAGATCATATATGATATCATATTAATATATATGATTCTTGTATAATTTAATAACAATTATTTCACCATTATACAGGAAGTTAACCTACCCCAACCAAGGAAAAGTACAAGGTAAGGGGTTTTCATCTCACTCCTTATTTCTGTGAGATTCATGCCATATTGACACCATCACCTTTTGTGTGGTGTATGTACTGCCCATAATTATATTATTTGTGTAATACACTCTAATTTATGTGTATTTACATATTAATTGTATGATACCTCTTTTATGGGTTGTATGTTTCATAATTTACCAAATTGGTAAGGGTTATTTCACAATATCTTCATTATCCGAGGTTGTTTATACTTAATAATCTACTGGGATTTATTTATCATCCACATCCATGTTTCTTCGAAATGTATTTCAAAACATATTTATTATTTACAATAATATGGTTTAAAGTCATTTATACCCTTGTTTGAATTTTTATAAGAGGTTTATAAAGGAATCTTTCGGTCGTTTTCAAAACAAGGTCCTTTTTAACCTTTTCGACAGAATTAAGGTAAGAATGTTTTTTTAACTTATACGGCGGGTGCGGCTATTTTCCACCGTTATAAAATCTTCAAAGCTTCCCTTACAATCTTATAAGAATATTTTTAGTGGAAATGTTTTATTTTATATGGATCTTAAATGATTTCAAAATAAAAGGAGATATTTCTTTAAAAATAATTTTGATTTCATCTATGTCAACATCCTTTGATGGATTTTAAGATTATTTGAAGTTGATTTATTATGATACAAAACTTCTATATTGTATTGAAGGTTTTGTGATATGTTTGACTGTGGATGTGCTATTTTTATACCATTCATATTTTATGGTTAAAGTATTGACATTTCGTATGCTAGTTTTAATACGAATGTTTATGTTATGTTTAAACCTTTTCATATGGGAATGCATTGGAATTAATATGTGACGGGTGGAGCCCACTATAGCTCCTCGATGCATCGGTAGGTCTCATGAGACAAACTAGTGTCTTGGAACAAGGCCTTGACAAATCTTATTTGTAGTCTTGGCACGAGTCCTTGGCTATGTGGTTATGATAGTCTGGCATTATGCATTCCAACATTATGAAAGTGGTTATTGATTTTGCATGTGATTATTCGATTAGTAGAATATCCATGTGAACAAATAAATGGCATTATTTCATTTTACTTTTGCCATACTATGTTGAAGTTCAAGTTTAAAAGGCTTTTGTTTTAGTAATTCATTGCCTTAAATGTTTATTATTATTTATGAAAGTTTCTGCTATATTGTTATCCTTACTGGGCATTTGAGCTCACCCCTTTTCTATGTTTTATTTTTCCCAGGAAGTGAAGATGTATGTTATGAATGACCTGCAGGGATATTATGAGGGGATTATAGTGTGGACTGTGGAAAAATTATGTTGTTGTAGTAGTTTTTCATTTTATGATGTAATGTAAAACTTATGAATATATCTAGTGTTTCCAAGGCTACTAAACCAATCGGTCTTTTGAGATTTGATCTTTCTTGTGATCATGCCAATGTTATGTAATAATGCACCGACTCTAGGAAACTAGGGTCGGGGCGTTACAGTTGGTATCAAAGGAAGTTTTGTACAAACCTTGGAAGCTAGATTTAGATAAACTCTGATTAGAGCACGTAGACCTAAGATGAACTTTGAGGATTAGTATAGAAGAACTTCCTAGAATTTTGGTATTGTAGAGATTTTGTGAGTTTTCCGAGCAATACATCCATGTCTAGATACGAGTAGGTAGAGGCGGCTCTGGCACAGATGTACCTAGGGGTAAAACCCGAAAACACCACTTTGAGCTAGACTCGAACGGGAACTGGTGCACGACAACGGGCCTTGCTGCACTCTTGGTTACGACACTCCCGGGGGATATGCTTAGGATAACTCTCATTTTCTTTACATATCATTTTGAAGGGATTATGAGTATATACATCCTCAAAGAAAACATTCTTATGATTATGGATTATATCCATAAATAGTTCAATTTATGTTAAGTGTTTTATAAGTATGGGATTATGTATTTTGATTCATAAACTGATCTAGTTTATGCCATTGTTTAGAAATGGCGCCTAGTGGAAGAAATGGAAACCGTATCAATGCACGCACTCCATGTAGGGATTGCCCTCCTGCTCAAGATAATTATAGTGGGGCTGGTGATGCAACTGGTGCTGATCAGCTAATCACCATACTGGGACAACTTACTCAGGTTATGAATAATAACCTTACCCGTATGGAGCACCCTGATCCGCAGCGTGGAGGATCAATGTTAGATCGATTCATGAGGCAACAACCACCAACGTTCAATGGGAATACAAATCCCTTAGTAGCTGAGCAATGGATATTTTCCCTAGAGAAAATATTTCAGGCTTTGGGGAGCAGTGAAAGGGAAAAAGTTATCATGGCAGTTTACCGCCTCACTGGAGATGCTGATCAATGGTGGTCAATGATTCAAAACATGAAGGAAGACGATGAAGTATCAAATATGGAGTGGAGGGAGTTCAAAGATCTATTTTTAGAAAAATACTTCCCTCGCGACCATCGAGCAGATATGGAAAGGCAATTTCTGATTCTGAGACAAAAGGAGGATGAGAATGTCACAAAGTATGAGGCTAACTTTACAAGGTTAGCGAGGTACGCTGGTGATTATATTCGTAACCCAAGAAGTAAGATTGATCGTTTCTTTGATGGGTTAAAACCATTTCTCCGTCGAGCGTTAGTCTCACAATCCTTTTCATCGTACGAAGACATTGTCTCATGTGCTATCAAGACTGAAAAGGAATTCTCTAAGTCTTATGACTTTAAAGCCAAGCAAGAGAAGAAGAGACCTGCTAATCAATCTGGGAATGGAAATAAGGGGAAGAAGGGAAAGGTTGAATATCCATCTTGTGGTAAATGCGGGAAGAAACATCCTGGTACTTGCTTGAAGGGAATGGGAGTCTGTTACAAGTGTGGTGAAAAAGGCCACCAAGCTCATGATTGCAAGGGGAAAAAGGAAGCTACCAACGTTCAGTGCTACAATTGCAGGGAGATGGGGAATTATGCAAATGCATGTCCTAAGCGTCAAGAGAACTTACCTCAGAAAAGGCCAAGGGATCAAGGCCAGGCTTATGCTATCACTACTGCTGAGGTAGAAGCTCCGAAAGACGTGGTGGCAGGTAATTTAATGGTTTCCTCAAGTTTAGCAAATGCATTATTTGATTCTGGATCATCGCATTGTTTCATATCTTCCCAGTTTGCTAAGAAAATTAGATATTTCCAATTTGATTTAATAAGGGAGTTGTCAGTTAAAACTCCTAAGGGAAGTATCGTTGCAACAAAGTTTTGTGAATCAGTCCCCATTAGAGCACATAAATTTTCTTTATCTGCTGATCTAATCGTCATACCTATGATTGAGTTTGATATAATCCTCGGTATGGACTGGCTTTCGGACTATGATGCGAAGATTTATTGTATGAAGAAAGAGGTTACGATTCTTGATGATAATGATAAGGAACACCTTATTTTTAGAGCAGAATCGTCACCACCTAATTCTTATTTAGATCCACCCCCAGTAGCTCAACTAAATTCAATTATTGGGGAGGAAGAGAATGAAATAACTGTCGGTGAGGAAAGAAATGTTCAAATAGAGGACGTACCTGTTGTGAAAGAATTTGTAGATGTATTTCCAGAGAATTTACCTGGACATCCTCCAGAATGAGAAGTTGAGTTTTCCATTGATTTGATTCCTGGATCAAGGCCTATATCGAAGACCCCTTATAGAATGGCCACTGTAGAGTTAGTCGAACTAAAGAAACAACTAGAGGAATTGAGTAATAAGGGATTTATTCACCCTAGTGTTTCTCCATGGGGAGCCCCTGTTCTTTTTGTTAAAAAGAAAGATGGATCTATGAGGTTATGTATCGACTACAGGGAGATCAATGCTATAACGATAAAGAACAAGTATCCCCTACCTCGTATTGATGATTTATTTGACCAACTGCATGGAGCTCAATACTTTTCAAAGATTGACCTTCGATCTGGATACCATCAGTTGTGTGTGAAGAAGGAAGACATTCCGAAGACAGCATTTCGAACCAGGTACGGGCATTACGAGTTTACTGTAATGCCGTTTGGATTGACTAATGCACCCTCTGTATTCATGGATCTAATGAATAGAATTTTCAAGGAGAATCTCGATGAATTTGTGGTGGTATTTATTTATGATATCTTGGTATACTCCAAAACCTACAAATATCATGAAAATCACTTGCGCATTATCTTGAAGACTCTGAGGAGGCATGAATTATATGGGAAGTTTAGCAAGTGTGAATTCTGGCTTCAGGAGATTTCTTTTCTTGGCCATATTTTCTCTAAAGATGGAATCTCTGTTGATCCTTCTAAGACCAAGGCAATCCAAGAATGGCCAGCACCTACGAGTATAACTGAGGTACGTAGTTTTATTGGTTTGGCAGGTTATTATCGACGTTTCGTCCAGAATTTTGCCCGATTGGCTAACCCATTAACGAAGCTCACACGTAAAGGGGTTAAATTTGTTTGGACAAAAGAGTGTGAAGAATGTTTCGAAGAACTGAAGAGAATATTAGTCAATGCTCCTATATTGACTCTACCATCGGGGAATGATGGGTTCGTTATTTATAGTGATGCATCGAAGAAAGGACTTGGCTGTGTCCTTATGCAGAATGATAGAGTTATTGCCTATGCATCACGACAGTTGAAAATTCATGAACAAAACTATCCTACTCATGATCTCGAGTTAGCAGCAGTGATCTTTGCTTTGAAGATATGGAGGCACTACCTCTATGGTGAAAAATGTGAGATTTATACTGATCACAAGAGTTTGAAGTATATTTTCTCACAAAAAGAACTCAACATGAGGCAAAGGAGATGGCTTGAATTACTCAAGGATTATTATTGTACGATACACTAACACCCAGGGAAGGCAAACAAGGTGGCAGATGCTTTGAGTAGAAAAGACCATGGAGTTTTGAACAATATGAGAATTGAAAGGGATCCAATTTTTATGGATCTAGTGAAGATGGACATGGGAATAACCAGGGAAGGTGAAACATCAATTCTTTTTCAAATGGTTTCCAAACCATCTTTACTAGAAAGGATTAAGAGTTCTCAGACCGATGATGAAGAATTCCAAAAGAATATTAAAGCTGTGAATGATGGGAGATTGAGAGACTTTGTGTATGAAGATGGAATTTTGAAATTCAGGAAGAGACTTTGTGTTCCCAATATACCTGATCTAAAAAGGGAATTGCTAGATGATGCTCATAGTTCCAATTTCTCTATACACCCTGGGAGCACCAAAATGTATAGAGATTTGAAGGAACATTTTTGGTGGGACAACATGAAGAGGGAGATTGCTGATTTTGTGTCAAGATGTATGGTTTGTCAACAAGTGAAAGCTGGAAGGCAACAGCCTGGAGGAGTCATGCAACCTCTTCCCATACCGGAGTGGAAATGGGACAATGTGACGATGGACTTTGTTATGGGGCTACCAAAGACTCCTAGAAGGAACGATGCAATATGGGTTATTGTTGATCGTCTTACCAAGACAGCACATTTTCTTGCTATAAGAGAAGATCTACCCCTGGAACGTCTAGTAAGACTATATATTAATGAAGTTGTGAGACTTCATGGAGTACCCCTATCGATTGTTTCTGATCGTGATCCCCGTTTTACTTCAAGATTCTGGAAAAGTCTTCAGAAATCCCTAGATACTGAACTTCATTTGAGCACTGCTTACCACCCTCAGACAGACGGACAATCAGAACGGACTATTCAAACCTTAGAAGACATGTTGAGATCTTGCTCACTTGACTTTCATGGTATGTGGGATCAATATTTACCTTTGGTAGAATTTTCCTATAACAATAGCTTCCATTCGAGTATTCAGATGGCACCATATGAAGCGTTATACGGAAAGAGATGTCGTACACCAACCTGTTGGGATGACATTGGTGAAAGAAAACTTGTAGGCCCAGAACTGGTGGAGGAAACGGTGGAAAAGGTGAAAGTAATCCAAAATCACATCAAAGCATCTCAAAGTAGGCAGAAGAGCTATGCCGATAATCGAAGGAAGGATTTGGAATTTCAAGTCGGTGATCATGTTTTTCTGAAGGTATCTCCGTGGAAGGGAGTCATACGTTTTGGTAAGAAAGGTAAATTGAGTCCCAGGTACATCGGACCTTTCGAAATTCTAGAACGAATTGGGGTTGTAGCTTACCGATTGGCAATGCCGCCAAGTCTCTCCAAAGTTCACGATGTGTTCCACGTATCTCTGTTGAGAAAATACATGCCTGATCCGATGCATGTACTCACCTATGATGAATTAGAACTGGAACCCGATCTGTCTTATTGCGAAGAGCCCGTCAAGATTCTCGATACGAGAGAACAAGTGCTGAGAAACCGGACGACGCGTCTGGTAAAAGTTTTGTGGAGAAATCATAAGATGGAAGAGGCAACGTGGGAACCCGAGGAACTTATGATGAAGAACCACCCGAGTCATTTTATGCAGTAATACCCTAGAAATTGCAAGGACGCAATTATTTGAAGGAGGGGAGAATGTAACACCCCAAGCTTCTACGGTATGCTTCTCTTTGAATAATGTGATAGCGTGTGTTGTACGCAACACCGAGTTCTAACACACCATAACTAATCAAACTAGCCGTTATGAATAGTAATACCTACTTTTTGAAATTATATATATTTTATATTTGAAAATGGACTTCATTTTTGGATTCGGAATATCGAATTTAGCCTAAGGTGAAATTTTGGTACATTTCGGATAACTTTCATATTTTGATGAATAGTGAAAATTACTAAATTTTAATTAAAAACAACTTTTTTAATCAAAATAATTAATAGTGATAAATTATGAATTTGAGTGGTTTTAAAGTATATTTAGAATATATTTTTACCATTTAATATAATGTTGGTCATTGGACATAATTTTACAATTAAACCGAATATAAACAAGTGTCAATCTTTTGATAGTTATTATCTCTTAAAAACACGCTTTTTGTTTTGACAGCGGGAATTAATTTTAAATTAATTTCTGCCACTTCTGTGTTTTGAATTTAGGAAAATGGATTCCATATTTGGAATCAGGATGTTCAAATTGTGTAAATAGGTAACTTTTATTTTTAGACATTTTGAATAATTACTGCGGTAAATATTTTATTTACCATGGTTAAGGGTAAATCCGGTAAATAAGGGTTAAAAAATAATATTATAATAATACTAAATTACCCTAAAACGTGTCTTAACCCTATTGGTTGATACATGGTCGACCATGGGAATCTTTGGGTCTATTTGGGGACCCCATGGATCCACTTGTAAGTGATAATGACACTTTATTTTAATTAAGTTAAAATGAATACAAAAATGACACAAGCATATATCTTTTAGAAAAACAATTGTTACATAGGGTTATATATGTTGGATTTTAGATTATAAATATTCATTAGAAAGATAAAACGATTTCATACATAATGATATTTTATTTATAATTTTTATACATTAAATAATTTATTTTATTTATGACACAATAATGATGCAGTAATTACTATAATAGTGAAAAATTAAAATAATTGATATTATAAATACCCAAATAAATATAATATGAAACTTTTAATGAATTAAACTAATTTTCTAGGATAATATGATATATTAGGATTGATTTAATTGACTTTGTTAGAAGTAATCAATCTGTTATGAGTTTCACAAAAATCAACTATTGAATAGTATCAAAATTGACAAAAAAGAGTTCTTAAAAAAAATATTATATTATTAATTGATATTAAATTCCTAAAAATCTAAGGTTCGTCCAAGAGATGTATATCATGATAGTTTCATCATTAATTTACCACTTGGGGGTCGCTTGGATGTATATAGTAAGTTTATTAACCATATTATATAAAAATACAAAGAGACATTGTAAAAGTGAAACTAATTAACTTAGAGTTAATACTTAAAGATAAGGTTAATATAAGTACCCAAACCTGTCTAAATTCTATTGGTTGAGTGGTTTTCGACCTATCCCCACCTTAAACTTTGAATAATAAGCTTTGGAGCCATTATAAACCGAATATGAATTTATTATAAATTAATATTTCTAGCTTTTCCAAAGGTGCCCCTCACCCCTCTTATAAAAGGGCACTCCTCCATCTCATTTCTTCACACCTTCAAAGACATTTTTTTCGGCCAAACTCTGCCCAAATACTCTCCCAACATCCTTAACTACAACCTAGAGGCCTTAGTTTGATCATAAAGCCAACCTAAGGAGCCCTTTTGATCAAATCAAAAGGAAGAACCCGAAGAAGAGGTAATGATTTCACCACCCTTCTCCAAGTTCATTTCTTCTTCCACTTCCTCTTTCTTTGTTCTTAACATTCTAAAATAATAACTCCAGTATCTTACATATACTGTGATGTTATTATAAATATGGTACAACCATATTCAGTATTCTATCCACCCTTTGAATAACATGTCACCATACGTGCGTACGTACGGCTTACCGTCTCCACGTCGTGGTGTAATTGTTATTCAATATATTATTATTTGGATGGGTATAATAATGATGTGTAACTCATGTAAATAATAAATATAACATGTTAATGATTCTGTATATATGATATACCATCCATTTATATATTATTTTAATATCAAAAGAATGATATTGTCGCTCGTGCGTACGTACGGACTACCGTCTCCACGAACGCGATGAGATTCATTCTCCATCGTATCCATTCAAGTATAATTATCATTTGATGATTTAAAAATTATGTTTAAGGACTTGATATCATTCTGTATATGAATAATATACAACCTATCCTTTACAAACATGTCTTACGTAACAAAACATATAAAAGAAAACAAGTAAGTTAACACCCGAAACGACGATAATTTTTAAGATATTATTAACAAATCAATGTTAAAAGATCATATATGATATCATATTAATATATATGATTCTTGTATAATTTAATAACAATTATTTCACCATTATACAGGAAGTTAACCTACCCCAACCAAGGAAAAGTACAAGGTAAGGGGTTTTCATCTCACTCCTTATTTCCGTGAGATTCATGCCATACTGCCACCATCACCTTTTGTGTGGTGTATGTACTGCCCATAATTATATTCTTTGTGTAATGCACTCTAATTTATGTGTATTTACATATTAATTGTATGATACCTCTTTTATGGGTTGTATGTTTCATAATTTACCAAATTGGTAAGGGTTATTTCACAATCTCTTCATTATCCGAGGTTGTTTACACGTAATAATCTACTCGGATTTCTTTATCATCCACATCCATGTTTCTTCGAAATGTATTTCAAAACATATTTATTATTTACAATAATATGGTTTAAAGTCATTTATACCCTTGTTTGAATTTTTATAAGAGGTTTATAAAGGAATCTTTCGGTCGTTTTCAAAACAAGGTCCTTTTTAACCTTTTCGACAGAATTAAGGTAAGAATGTTTTTTTAACTTATACGGCGGGTGCGGCTATTTTCCACCGTTATAAAATCTTCAAAGCATCCCTTACAATCTTATAAGAATATTTTCAAAGGAAATGTTTTATTTTATATGGATCTTAAATGATTTCAAAAATAAAGGAGATTTTTCTTTAAAAATAATTTTGATTTCATCTATGTCAACATCCTTTGATGGATTTTAAGATTATTTGAAGTTGATTTATTATGATAAAAAACTTCTATATTGTATTGAAGGTTTTGTGATATGTTTGACTATGGATGTGCTATTTTTATACCATTCATTGTTTATGGTTAAAGTATTGACATTTCGTATGCTAGTTTTAATACGAATGTTTATGTTATGTTTAAACCTTTTCATATGGGAATGCATTGGACTTAATATGTGACGGGTGGAGCCCACTATAGCTCCTCGATGCATCGGTAGGTCTCATGAGACAAACTAGTGTCTTGGCACAAGGCCTTGAAAAATCTTATTTGTAGTCTTGGCACGAGGCCTTGGCTATGTGGTTATGATAGTCTGGCATTATGCATTCCAACATTATGAAAGTGGTTATTGATTTTGCATGTGATTATTCGATTAGTAGAATATCCATGTGAACAAGTAAATGGCATTATTTCATTTTAATTTTTCCATACTATGTTGAAGTTCAAGTTTAAAAGGCTTTTGTTTTAGTAATTCATTGCCTTAAATGTTTATTCTTATTTATGAAAGTTTCCGCTATATTTTTATCCTTACTGGGCATTTGAGCTCACCCCTTTTCTATGTTTTATTTTTCCCAGGAAGTGAAGATGTAAGTTATGAATGACCTGCAGGGATATTATGAGGGGATTATAGTGTGGACTGTGGAAACATTATGTTGTTGTAGTAGTTTTTCATTTTATGATGTAATGTAAAACATATGAATATATCTAGTGTTTCCAAGGCTACTAAACCAATCGGTCTTTCGAGATTTGATCTTTCTTGTGATCATGCCAATGTTATGTAATAATGCACCGACTCTAGGAAACTAGGGTCGGGGCGTTACATAGGAGGTGGGTAAAAGACGGTAAAAAGGTCAATAAAATTTTTATATATCAAAATTCATTATAAAATGAATCCAATGAATTACATTGAACTTATATATGTATTATGTATCTATTTTTACCTAAAATAAATTAAAATAAAATAAGTAATTATTTAAATAAAAAATCGGTTTTAAATAATAACTTAGTGTTCTTCACTATTCATCAACATTTGAATGTTTTCCGAAAAATAACAAAAATTCACCCTAAACTAATTTTGATATTCCAAATCCAAAAATATAGTACATTTTAGAAGATAAAATTTATAAATTTTAAAATGTGTGTATTACTATTTATAACAGCTAGTTTGATTGGTCGCGGTATGTTAGAATCTCAATGTTGCGTACAATGCAAGCTATTGCATTATACAAAGGGAAACATACCATGTAATCTTGGGGTGTTACATTCTTCCTGTCACAACCCGTCTTCAGGGCCCGTGCCGTGACTACCCCAAGCCCGCATTCCATAGTCCAGGGGATGGCGACTAACACCAAAGTTGAATCCCTGATAAAAAGGGGAGGCATTTCCTTTAAACCTATAACACAAACTGTATGAACAAAAGTAGTAGGAGCAACAAGTACTAAAATAGAAAATAAAAGTGTGCTGAAAGTTAGTGTGCCAGAATACAAACCAAAATTATCAACAAGTACAAGTACAAGAAAAAATGGACAAAAGCTCATGAATCATCCACCAGGGAATCCAACCAGAAGGGTACGTATAGAACATGAACAACTCATCCCTGATGTACGTCCCATCTAGTCCAACTTCGAGTAGCCTTCAGTCCATCACCCTCAGTCTCAGTCACTACTGACCAACGTCTACACAGAACACAAAAAGGTGTAGGGGAATCCTATCCATGGGTGAGTATAACAATACTCAGTAGGGGACCCTGAGACCCCCAAAGGTATCCCAGAATCCACTAATGATAATCCAAGGAAGAATGATACAATCATGAAGTATCAACCAACCCTACTTAGGTATATGCCCATACATATACTTAAGTTACCAGTCACAGTCCAACTCCAACACTCGAGCCCAAGCACAACCCAGTTTTAAAAGGAAGTAAATTCAATCACCTCGATGATAATGATTGAATGTCAAGACTCAACTAACAGAGGTAAACAACATATGAAGATGGGTAGAGATGATTTGATGTAGCCTCTAAATAATCTCCTCTTTCAAACCCACGTGGGATCCGGGAATAATATCAGTGCTATCGAAGCCATGTAGTATCCTGGTACAGAAGTCATTACTGTAAAACCCACGGAGGATCCCGGTACAGAAGTCACCGTTGTCGAACCCATGGAGGATCCCGGTATAAAATTCATCTCTGTCAAACCCACATAGTATTTTGGTACATTATCGTCATTATTGATCCCATATAGGATCCTTTCATCTCAGTCGTAGCCAGCCATAGGGTTCCCGCACACAGCAGGCTCGATTCCAGGAGGTTATGCCCCTAGAGTCGAGTGTCGATACATATACTACCATTAAGTCTCATGTTTATGTATCACTTAGTTCTGTCTCATCATAAGGAACTCAACACGATAGACGGCGCGTCAATCAGATGCCTGGTCTGAGAGTAATTGGCATTTCTGTTCGAGGGGCCCCATTGGTTTTTAGGTTCAAACCAACCCTACCATACCCCAATTGCATCCAAACCTCAATAAGGGTATGCCAAAAGATCTGTCTTTCTTTAAGACTTTCGTTGTCATAGACGGTTCATTATTTAGACACCCGTAGCACAAAATACGGATGAAATGGTGAAATGGGTCAACTGGGTCCGGGTCCTGTCTGGCCTAGGGGGACTGACCCAACCCATCCTGGTCCGTACCGGGATCTGACCTGGTCCGTGGGTCTGACCCGGTCCGATGTAATGGCCTTGCCCGAGGGGGCAGCCTGGCCCGAAGATGCGGCCTGACCTAAGGGCGGCCCGGACGAAAGCAGCCCGACCCATGGACAGCCCGACCGAGGGATGTCTGGCGGCCTGCCGTAGCCGCGCTGAGGGAGGGTCGCATGCGCGCCCCTTGGTACACCATGCTTGTCTCCTTGTACATTTGAAGGCCTACTTCTAAATTCTTTTAAAATAACATCTTAACTTAATAATATTTAAAATAAATATTACATACATATTTATTTCTAATCTAAAATATATTTTAAATTATTATTATCAATAAAATAATAAAGAAACATTATTTTATACAAAATAATTAATTAATTAATAAAATTATATCATTTTAAATTATAAATTATATAAATGAAACATACAACTTAAGAAGTGATAATTTATTCTATTTTAGATTTTAAATAAATTCCATCTTTTTTTAGTCACTCTAATGATTATTGTTCCATCCTAAAATCAATTTACTATTTTATCTTCACGAATTATTCATTAGAATTCCCTGATTATTCCATAAAAATCTTGAGCATCATCATCATTAAAGTAATTATCATCCTATTTAGATTCTTAATCATAAGATTTTAGTTAAAAAAATGATAGAAAATT
Organism: Viscum album; assembly: GCA_963277665.1. Classification (NCBI taxonomy): domain Eukaryota; kingdom Viridiplantae; phylum Streptophyta; class Magnoliopsida; order Santalales; family Viscaceae; genus Viscum; species Viscum album. Next base: position 1,660,437,301 of record OY728143.1, on the reverse strand, counting down.
AATTTTTCCTGATAAAAGTATTTTCATTTTTCTTTTATAGTAATTACTTCCTAAAAGATCAAAATACTCTTTATTATCCATTGTTTACGATCTTTACGGTTCATCATCTTCATCCTCATCATCATTATTTCATTGAAATTAGAAATAAAATATCCAATACATGAAAAAAAATTCAAATGCATTACAAATCATATACTTACATAGAATATTTGAAATCAATTTGAGATAAATGACATAAACTCATTAATATTCTTTATATCCATATAAATCATATATTCCTGAAAATATAATTACTTTTTTACATGATCACAAATCTTTTGACGTCTTAAAAAATAAGTTCCCTTTCTGGTATCCCTTTTTTCTTTATATTACTAAATCATGGTATATCTCATAAAAAATCAAGATAATTTTAGGTTTTAAACAAATAAAATCCTTGACATAAAATTTTTCTAGTAGGATTATCATCAAATACTTCAAAATGATTGAATATTCAAATTTTTCTCTATATATACAAATAGTGATAAAAACCTTATTAACCCACAAAATAATGCATTTACAAATTCATCCAAATACATCCTTAAATTCTCAAATTGAGTGTGATAAGTTTGAATTCATGTATCTCTCACCTTCTTAAATTCTATAAGGATATTATTAATTGTTTTCCATATGAAATTTTTTCTTTTGGAACCAACCATCCTTATATGTTTATTCTTAGAGAGAAATTAAAGTATCTTATTATGATATCTTCCATAAGAACACATTATTTTAATACTAAAAATTAAAATATACCAATACTTTAGGAAGATTAACACTACATTATAAGATATCATGTACAATAAATCTCAATGATATAATGGTAGGAACCATTATTCCCTTCTGTAAATAAAATCATGTTCCATAAAACATTGTAAAAACATATTACTGATAGAATAAATACTCACCATGAAATATTATTCAATATAAATTTATATGATTTGTTGATAAAAAACTTATGATCCTTAGGATTTAACCTATGATCTAATACGAACTAATGTTTCCATGTGTGAGAATGAAGAGCATTGAGAGGGGGTGAGAAATAATTGGTGACCTAAATAACATAAAACATAAATCACATTATTATCATTTTAGTTAAATCAAGGGATAAAAAAATAATTAAAAAATATCAATATTTATTATTTAATAAAGAACAATAAATGAAAAAAACTGTTATTACAAGGTTTATAGACTCTTTATAAGTATTTAATATTTGTTTACTAGTGAGAATTGTCCCATGTAAAAAAACCTTTTTCATATTATCATCTACAACTATTACATGTAGTATGATAGTTCCAAACTCCAAAAAAGTATACAAAGTTTAATATAATGGAAAAAGGTGAACAATGAGCATGATTAAGAATCAATGAAATTTTTTCATACTCTTCAAGTTTATCTAATATATGAATTATGTGTGAACCATATCCTTGTCTCAAGAATTACTATTTACTCTTTATAATTTTCTCAATAATGATTGGGTGAATATTGTTAGGAATTCTGTGAAAATCAATTTTCCAGCTAAGCCATAATGTCATTAAAAATGTTTAACATCCAATTTATTTTCTATTATACTAGATTCATAGGTGGAATATCTCAAATCTAGGTTTATAAAACATATTTTAAATGATAGTAGTTCAATCTCCAGAAGATGTTGTTGCTGAAATTTGATGAGGTGTTCTTCAAGAAACCAATATATAAAGGTATTGATGTAGAGGAGATAGAAATACATTATATAAAGTCTCCAGAAGAAAAGAGTGTTCACTAGGTGATGTATTTGAGGTAGTGATCACCCTTTTCCATGTGATTTAGTGATCATGAATATCAGATCCATGTTACATTCACTCTAACAATATAATTAATTGGTTGAATTGGGATTATAATACAATGGATTCTGTATATATTAGGACTAATGTTACTTATAATTATGTGTTTGATTAGAGTGACTTGCAGAAGATAAATATTTTATCATATCATGATTTGGAGTTTATATTGAATTGTAATATCAATCTTTCACCACTCTAGTAAAGGTGTTATATTCTATGAATTAGTAATTAACCTAAAAAATAAAATCTCCTTATGTTCTATAGTTTTTATACAATTTTAACAATTTTACCCTATTGGAGTTCTCTATGTGAGGGTATTTTATATATTCTTGTTGGTTGGTGGTTAGAGTTAATGATTTTATTGTTTGTATCCCAAATTATAGAAACATCATTGGTGGTTCCAAGATCTATCCACACCATTTGGTTCTTTATTTGGCATCATAGGAATAGAGTTTGGCTTATTCGGGGAGAAGATTACCTTGCAGTTCAATTGTTATCAGTGGTTTTTTTAAACATCTAAAGGTAAGCTAAGATAGGAACATTTATAAAACAAAATCTCTTTCATATTTCCTATCTTCTAATTCAATAAGATGTTTCTATCATTAGAATATATAATAGGAAGTTTTTAATTTTAGGATAGAAACGTTTGATGGAATATGATTTAGAATTTTGAGGATTTAGTTATATTAATTTTATTCAGAAGGACATTAACATTCTATTCATGTGTAAGAATATATATGTAATGGAAAAGATGGAATGATAAATCTAAGATAGGAAGACAATGTATTTTTTTGGCCATATTCACCCAAAACATTTAATTCAACTTCAATGATGTTGGAAAAAGTGTAGAGTTTAGGGAAAGAGTTGTGAAAATGTGATAGAATCCCACAATGATGTATAAATTAATCATGTTTTAGTGAATTTTCATCATGCGGATACTAAAAGGAATGTGTTGATCCAATTAAATGAATGAATTCAACCTGATCCATAGTAAAATTGAGTCTATTGAAGTGATTTTTTATGAAGGTTTCTAGTAATTTCTATTTTTTATTGCTTCTAGAATCATGGGATGCGATGGAGACTGCATCGAGTAACTCAAAGAGAGGTAACAATCCTGTATTTGAAGAGATATGTGATATTATTTTGAATAAAGAAAAATATAATATGTTTGGCTCAACAAATTTCAAATTTATTCACAATTTATTATAGGATATTAGATTCTATTCCTCAAGGATTAAAATTGAAAGTGGAGGAAACAGAATGAATACAACACATGGGAATTCATTCGATCGTAATTACTCAACATGTAAGCACTACTGAAATAATGAACATATATAGAATTATTTTTACGAGAAGAAATTAAATACATTATTTTACATTGTATAATCCACAAACTCCATAAATGAAAGAGATTTTGGAACAATTATTCAAGATTTCATGGTTTCATTACATTCATTGATACTTGTTTCTAGATATTTATTTCACTCAAATTTTGATAGTAGTTTCATATGAATTAATGTATCCGAAATCCTTGGGAGGATTCACCTTGTGCATAGAGTGGAAAATGAGGTTGTTGGAAAAGGTTATGTGATAATTAGAACAAATATATATATATATGTGTGTGTGCCTCATATAAAAGGTGTAAAATATATCCATGGACTATAGAAAACACTATTTACATTGGTAATATTAATTACATAGGGTTTTGTTCAATGTTTTCAAAAGGTTTGTGTAAGATCATATGAGGATCCATAGTAGTGGACCATGGGGTGAATTAACGAATGTTGATCCTAACCATTGTTCTGAAAGGTATCATGTATGATGAAGAATAAACTTTCTGAAAAACTTCCAATTAGGTAAAGATATGGCATGACCACATTGGTAACATTGGGGAGAAAGGAACAATGAAATTTTTTATGAATGGAATTTTGAATCATGATTATACGTAGTTTTAAACATGGGATTTGTCATCCAAGGGAAAAAGAATAAGGTGTCATTCATCCTGGTTAGAAATAATCCAAAGAATAAGAATATTGAGTTGGTTCATATTGATGCATGTGGACTAAATGTGGTTTTATTTTAATGTGTTTTATTTTATAACATTTCATTTATTTAATAATCCACATGGAATGTGCATGTGGTTTTACTCAAAGACATGTTTGAGGACATCTAGTCACTTTTCGAATGAAGATCTAGAATGGAAGCTGAGACCAGGATAATGTTAAAATAACATAGGTACGAAAATTATGGACAATATAAAGGTAGGAAGTTCCAAATTTCCGTATGGATGAGCATGATCTAGATATATAATATGGTTCAGGGAACACCTATATAGAATGGTGTTACGAAACATGTATGAACACAAATCTTCCAATGAGGTACGTATCTCTTTTTTTTTAATTATTAAATACACCTAATGTGAATACCCTATGAGGATGTGGGGGTATAGGGGGTATTTAAGTCTTTCTCAGAGAACAAAACGCTAATTTGTTGGAAAATAAGGTAGCCTTCATAGCTGGAAGAAACTATACGGGACATGCCACATAGTTAGTACTACTTATACGAGACCTAGGTCGATGGTAAGAGTATGAACTATTTTTGAAACTATAAAGATAGAGTTGGACACCCATGAAATGGCCTATGATGTTTTTGATAGTGGTATGAGACACCGTTTTCACAAAATTTGGAAAACCTTTCTCACTAATCATGTGAGGTTCCCCTTCTCACAGTGAATGGTTCACGGTTGGCTCACAATTTGGATAACCATGAAGCAAAACTGTGTGGCCCAATATTTTGAGTAAAAATGGAAATTATTTCAGTAAATAATATTATAGCCTAAATCTTTGTTTATTTCTCCTCAGGTTGGAAAACTATGAGGTTTGATATCTCCCTTTGAAGAAAAATCATTGGATTTTCCACCGATTATCTATTTGAATTTTGATTCGAGTGTCGATCATCTAATTGGATTCCTACTAGTAACTAAACCACTAATTTTTTATGTTGTTTATTTAACTTTAGATCAATGGAGATATTTCAGTTTAATATAAAATTACCTATTTTATGTGTTTTCATTCTCTCTTTATATTTCTTCATATCTAGAGTGAATCGAGGCTTCATAATGGATAAGAACTCCACTAAGGACCTACAGTAATAGGTCTTTTGATTTTAACATGATTTCAAGGAGTTTATATATATGTTGTTGTTTCACATGACTAATTTTATGAGGGATTCCCTGGAATTTTACTTTATTCCTTAATTAAATCGATAGTTAAGACCAGTGTAATTATAGTGGCCCATTGGAAAAAATTTAACAGTTAATGACCTCGAAATCAAACAACCCCTTGGGAGAGTTGTTTAATTAATTGGACATCCATGGGTGGAGTATGAATTAATCACTTTCAAAGTGTGATTTTTCTCCTTGTTATCATATATTAAATTATTAATTTAATTTTAGTTTTACTTGATTAAAGTATGGGAATGGAAATCCATGTCCCTAGGCTACTTCCCACATAATTTATTTCTTAAGCATGGGTTTCTTCTAAAAATGAAATTTCAATGTGAGATAATGAGAGACAATGTCTTCAAAGCATAGATCCTCATTTAAGATTCATTATGAGTTAAGGCATAATATATATTGTCATGGTTATGATTTTTGAGATAATTAAATAAATTTATTTTATTTTTTATCATATTCATTGTGTGACAGATGGGTTCATTAATGAAAGTCAAGAATGGAATATTTTTTCAACTACAATACTTATGCCCGAGTGATACTTGGAATCCCTAGTAGACTAACAAGGATGGGCTCAAGGGGCTTATAGACATATTACTGAGTGATACTTGGACTCCTTATATAATTCCAAATACATATTTAAAGGGAAGATACTATATATTCCTAGAGTGAGACCTCGGATACCTGATTGGACTATCACAGAATGACTGAAATAGATTTGATGTTAAACCACACATTTACTAATACCTAAGTCTTGTTTAGGACCTCCATGGATGGTCTTCTAGCATGATGGTTTCATGATATGCATGGAGTGATGAGTTCAATTAAGGAACTCCAAGTACGTTATAATGATATTAATTGAATGAAAAATAAAACTATTTATACAAATAATATACACTGAAATACTTAAAATAATGGTTTTGGTGCACTGGGCTCTGCGCCAGGTCTTGAGACTCAATTATAAATTAATACATGAATGAATATTTATGGAGAGACTTTCAAACTCATGATGAATCGTATAAAAGTGGACAAGTGTCCATGAAAACATAGACATTTATTATAACACCCCATGTTTTTATGTACCTTATTTCCAAATTAATTTAATTAATATTTATTTGTTTCAATGAACTAAGTCAAACATTTATTTCGCAAGACACCAACTTGGCCTAAGTTATACGACCCCAAATAAATTTATTATACCTGGAGAATTATGTTGAGATATTTTATATGAAACATTGACTCAGCATATGTTGCATGCAACACTGACTAGGGGTACATTATACACAACACCGATGTTTTTACGAAACATCATTTTGATATTATTATAATTAAAAAGATATAATTTTAACCTAGACATTAAACATAGTTATATGAATAGTAATAAATATTCTTAAATTATTTTTTGTAATTTTTTTATATAAATAAAACATATTTACAGTGTAAGATATGATTTATACTAAAGTACTTATATGTTCAAATATATCTTTTCCTCAAATGAGCTTCTTTTGATGCCCTTTTTCCAAAAAAGATAAAATTAATTGTAGAAACATTTAGAAATTTAATTTGATTAAATAAAATTCATTTTTTAATTTTTGTTATCTAAATTTTCTTAGGGGGAATTTTTGGTCTTTTTTCTGAGAAACTTCATTTTTGGATGAATAGTGAAAAATACTGGGTTTTAATTCAAAACTACTCTTTCATATAAATTCATTATAAAGTTAAATTATAATTTAATTTGGTTTAAATTTTTTTTAAGATTATATTTTTATCAATTAATCCAATATGGGAATTTGGTACTAATTTTACATTCAATTTAGATATAAAAACTTTTCAAACATTTGAGCTTTCTTTTATTTTAAAACCCTGCATTATCGACCAGATATTGAGATTAATTATAGATTAATTTCTTCCACTTTTATAATTTGAATTTTTAAATATTGATCCCATATTAGGAATAAAAATAAATTATAATTTATAATAAGGTCAACATAGTTTTTGACCAAACTGATTAGTGAAAGTAATTAAAATTAATTAAATCGATTAAAGTAAAATTAATCTTAACTAAGGACTTTTCGTTAGATATAAGACAAAAAAGAAACAAATAGTTGTCAAAAATCCATTTTATGGAAATATATCAACTGTATCCTCACACGGATGGTCATTTTATAATTATTATAAAAACTTAGAACATGAAAACCATGGGTGGAATTCTCTCTTCAAATATTTAAAAGAGTGGCACTCCTCCTTTCATATAAAAGGCCACCACATCCCCTTCTTCATCACACCTTGAAAAAAAACATAGGTTCATCCAATTTATACCAAATAAACATTACAAAAATCATCCCTTACTCATATAATTATTCCCTTGGGAATATGTTAATCTAAGGAAGCCTTTTGGCACAAGCCAAAATGAGTTACTCGATTAAGAGGTAACATATTCTCTCAAGTCATTTCTTTTATTTTACTTCTCCACCCAATTCACTCTATTTATTATAATATTCTACAAAATACCAATATCCACAATATAATAGTAATTTTTATGCTATTTGTTAAACATAAACATACAAAAATCTCCATCTAATGGATAATAAACATCTTGTTTATGTGTATGGAGAACTACTGCCACAGTAAACGTTGATTGTTCAATTTTCCTTACCACCTCTCATGGTATACATTATGAGTTACACTATATTAATATATGTTATATATTTTATTAATTATTTATTTAATAATATATATACCTTTTAAAACACATAACATTATTCTTTAAATTTGGTGTTAATACGACAATTTCGTTTGAGAAAGGGTGTACTACCACCCCCTCAAAGTGATATGATAAGTTCATACACTACATGGATAATATTAAAGATGGTTTTAGTGAAAAAATAATATATATATGATATAAAAAATCTTATATAATAAATATATATATATATATATATATATTACGTTTTTTACATTCTATTATTGAACATGACAATTAAACATAAATATCGTTCATTAATACATATGGCATACCATCTCAATGAATGATGTATTCCATTTAACACATATATATTCTATATACAATTATAATACACATATAATATATAGACATGAAATTTATATCTTGGTTTAAATTTTGGAAATCATGATTTAAACTATAAATACCAAATATAGAACAAATTAAGACACGTGAAAAATACAGAAAATATTACATGATGTAAAGCCTTAAAATAAGATTTTTAAAAATTTGGTAATATAAAGTCGTAATCAAACCATATATGTATTATATACAAAATTATGGTTCTAAAAAATTATTATATATTTATTTTTATAATATAGGTGTTTTGAATGAGTATGACGACAGTCAAGACTCAATGTAAGGGGATTCCATCTAACTTTTTATTTTCGTGAGATTCATGTTATGATCGCCACTCTTTCCTTTTGTATGGTGTATGTACTTCCAATTATTGAATTATATATATTATATACATATATTTATGAGTATTCATGTATCCATTTTATGATATTTATTTTAATGGGTAATATGATTGAAAATTTACAAATTTGTAAAATAGTTTTTCCTAATTTTTACTTCATTGAGACTCGTGTTTTGGTTATACACCTAAAATATTTTTTCGAGGTGTATATACTTCCATTTTAGATGTTATATCATGAATATATTATTTTCATTATATTTTATTCTTTATTTTATTTCCTTCTATTACATTTAGTGTATGACCTCAAGTTACCATGTTATAAGAATTTATTCGGACAATTTCATCGCTTTTCAAGATTGTTTATGATTATGCATCCTTTGAAGAAATAATATAATATATCTCTTAAAACATCTTATTAGTTTCATTATCCAATATTTATTCAATTAATCATCATGAGTTAGTACTTTTTTTCTCTCTTTGGTACTTCATATAATTTTTTATGTAAAATATGATCTTCCCTCTCTTTGGTCAGAAATGTATTGTATTCAAAAACCAAATTATAAAAAATGTTTCCAGTTTTTTTCAAAATATCCTTGAAGATAGTTTTTAAGGAAAAAGATTTTAATTTTTTTTTCAAATAATCCTTCAATTTTTGTAAAAACTATGTATAATTATTTTTTTTTTAAAATGATATATATTAAAGAAATCATTTTTTAGAAGAAATAATTCTTCCTTAATGAAATGTTTTTAGAAGACCATTCATAATTATTTCCTCTAAATGATAACATCCATTGGTCTTCCTCCTTAATTTATAGAGAAATTAAACAATTTTTTAATTCATATTATTTCTCTAAATGGATTATTTTTTAATAGTATTATGTTTATGAAACTCACTTCTCATTCATGGGTTATATGATTTTCAAACTTGTTTCTTATCATTGGTTATGTTTATGATGAAATGATTATCAAAACTATGTGTTTACTTGTGTTATGATTTTATTACATGTTTATAACACCTATTTTATTTAATTTGTTCTGATATGATTATTTATGATCTTGTGGCACATGTATGTATGATTTCACTATGATATGGGTGTGACTAATATATCCCTTCAATGCATCTGGTAAATATTAATAACTCATGAGATAGAAATGGATGTAAGGAGAAATGAACTTGGTTCATTATTATAGGGATGGAAAAGGAAATGAGCTCGGTTCAATATTACAGTGTTGGAATGAGAAATTAACTTAGATTAGTAATAAAGGACTAGAACAAGGAGTGAACTCAGTTTAGTAATACAGGGATAGAAGGGGGTGTGAAACTGGTTTAGCAATAGACTTTCTCCACTATGATGGTCTCATAAAAAATTCCATTAATAATATGGAAGTAATTATATATTTTTTGTGTATTCCAAAATTCCATGTTTTATTCATATGTTATTCTTTCATGTCTTAATTTATTTATTTTATTATGATTCATGTCTTATTAACTACCAATACTTATACCATGATTCAGTTATATGATCATTTATATCCAACGTTCAATATTTTATTTCTATGATCATGTTCTTATACTCATATGCTCATGATTATTCTTATATATCTCCCTTGTTTAACATTATTAATCATTTGATCTCTCGCATTTTTATGTATCCTTCCCATGTTTATGAATATATAGATTATGTTTAATGTGTCTAAGAAGTGTGATAGCCATGAATAACCCAGTGGGAGTTAATATAGATCACTTATGTATTAGTGTTTATGTTTTTTTGTTTCCAAAGGCACTCGATTAGTATGGTGTATGGATGTCTATTTGTATAATGTTTAAAATATTTCACAAATTTTCTGTAATCTTAATGAATGATGAGAGTGGGTAACTATAGTTGATATCAGAGCAGGGGTTTAGTTATCCTTTGGAGTTTTGGATGAGAAACATTTAGTAAGAACCCAAAGAAAATTTCTACTAATAAGATAAAGAAAAAAATTTCTAGAAAAAATGTACGTGAATTTTGTTAAAGGATAGAGTGAGTGGATTCCTAGAAATACATCCATTCCTAGATACTAATAGAGGATATGGCTCTGGCATAGATATACCCAGGGGTAACAAATCTGAAAAGATGTTTCAGGCTTGACTTGTGGTAATCTAGTACATGAAAATGGGAAATGCTACACGCCTAGTTGGACACTCATAGGGGATGTCCTATTCGAATTCACAAACTCTTCATGAACCATTACTATGGATTTAAATATATGTTGGATATGAATCACGTAGGATAAACCAATGATTTCCTCGATTAAAGAATAGTCATAACAAAGGCATCTTAAAAGTGAATTTTCAGGACTATATTGTCCTTTGATATGATAATTGTTTCTTACTCCATGAATTTGGTTTTCGTCGGTGGTAGGTACCCAAATGAACCATGTTAATGGTTATTATGATGGAAAATACAATTACTATCCTCTTGAGAAACAAAATTATTTGGGAGATGGAATGAAAAACCCCATTGTTATTCTCATACTATATTCTCATGTTACAAATCATGGTTTACTTCCAAATGATCAAGGGACGAAAAAAACATTATATTGAGTCTTTCACGGGGAAATGTCTACCTTATTCCAAAGGGTATTCTGATCCACATTTTGTGGAACAATGGATCTGTACTAAAAAAAGATACATTCCCTTCTCACCTAATTGTAACATGATATGGTCATTCTGTTTATCTATTGGTTAGAAGGTGATGTAAATAAGTGGTGGAAACTAATCAAGAATACGAGTAATTAAGATTCTATTTAATCCATGGATTGGGATGTGTTTAAGAACATATCTTTTTCTATAATTACTTTATTGTAATTATCTTTTCCATGATGGAGAAAGATTTCCTTAAGTTGAAGAAAATGGAGTACGAATATATTGGTACCTACAAGGATAATTTCATGAGAGTGGAGAGCTACGCCATAGGAATTATCATCCTACCCAAAAATAAGTTTTCTAGGTTCTTAATTTGATTAAAGAAAAGTATCATTAGGGCATTAGCTATAAGAGACTTTAATACCTATGAAGATATTGTGTTTTGTGAAATCAATGTTTAAATGGAGGTTGTTTTCATTTATCAACATCATGGTGTTGAATAGAAAAGGAATATGGTGTTCAAAGGAATCACTAGAAACCATGGAGAAAATAAGACATGTTTTCTTTTATGCTCTAATCATGGGAAGAGTCATATAGTTATTTTTATTAGGGGTTTGATTTAATGTCTTAGGTAAAAAAAGGAATTTTATTTAGAAATTGAATGTTGATGTGATTGGAAGAAGTTAGATAATGACGTGAATGGGGAAAAGCCACACATACTGAAACTACCATGATTCTGTTTTACAAGTGTAATAAGAATGATAATTATGCTAAATAATTCCCAAACCCAATGGCTTTTGATGATGATCAGCATCAACAACTTCTTTAGTCAAGGGAAAAGGGGAAATCACATGCAATCACCATTTCTGATAATGTGTTTGATAAAAATGTGATGAAAATTATGCAGACCATCCACTCTAGAATTGCTAATGTCGTATTTAATTTTGGATCTACCAGCTCCTTCATTTCTAATGAATTTTTAAGGGTGTCAGGATTCCACCAAAACATTTAGATGTGGAATTATTAATGCAACCCCATTATGGTATGATGATTTCATACCAGGTCTATGATTCATCTCTGGTTCATGTTTGTGGGAATGTGCTTCCTCCAAATAATTTCATTCTTACATTGGTTGAATTTGATGACATATTAATCATTTATTGGTCTCTCTACATAAAGGCCAGATAAATTGTCATAGAAGTGATGTTATATTTTATAGTTCAAAACCACCAATGATCATCCATCAACATGTCAATAATTATATGCATCCTTTGGAAATTAGATCAAGTGTATAGTTTTTAATTTCCATTTAAAATATTTGTTTATCACAAAAGGTTTTCATGAAAATCGAAATCGAAGATATACGTATTGTTCGAGATTTTCTGGATATCATTCTTGAAGAGATACCTAGTCTTCCACCAAAACGTACAGTTATGTACTAAATAGAAGAAATACCTGTTTCTACATCAATATCAATGTACCATTATATATTTTTATTCGATTGGGTTGAAGGAATTGAAGAAGTAACTCCACAAAAAATATTGTAATTTTTTTGATAAGCAAGGTGTGTCACCATGGGGTGAACATGATTTTTTTGTAAAAAATAAAGATGGATCAATGCGACAATTCATTCATTATTGGTACATGTAAAAAATCATGATCAATAATAAGTACCATCTCTCCCATATTGATGACTTGTTTAATCAACTACGTAGAGCTCAATAATTTTCCAATATAGACCTTTATTTTGGATATCATCAATTTAGGGTCATGAAAGAGGATATACCAAAGGTGAAATTCCATATATGGTATAGACACTATGAATGTATATGGAATATTTTGGTCTCACTAATTCTTCTAATATCTTCATGGATATAATTCATAGTGTCTTTAGAGAACACCTTAATCTGTTTGTGGTAGTTATTATAGATGATATTTCTGTCTATTCAAATAGAATGAAATATAATGACGATCATTTGAGAATTTTACTAAAGTCCCTAATGAAGTATAATCTATATGACACATTTATAAAGTGTGAATTTTGGATATAAAATGTTTCATTTTTTGGTTAGATATTCTAAATAGATGGTATAACAGTAGATGCATCAAATAAAGAGGCTATTGAATGATAACCTAGACCAAACATGGAAATTGAAATCTATAGATTTCACGGTTTATGTCCCAACTCGTCCCTCGGGGCCCGTGTTGTGACTACCCCAAGTATGCCTTCCATAGGCCAGGGGATGGTGAATAGCACCGAAAGGTGTATTGCCTAAACCGAGAAGGAATTTCCTTTATAACCTGTAAACACACACAACCAAACACACCACAAGATATGAACATAAGTAAACTGTATAGTAAAATAATGCGTACAGTAAGGAAAAAGGGGTCAGAATACAAGCCCAATTGAAAAGTACATGAAAACTAAAAAGTACAAGTAATTGAAATAGCTCCTATGAACTCCCGCCAAGGATCCTACCTATTGGGTAGGTATAGCTCTCAAATGGTGTTCTCTGAAGTACTCCTCGTATAATGTCCACCTTCGAGCTGTCTATAGTCCTTGTACCCTCGTCCTCAATCATCAATGTATGTCGTATGCACCAAACACAACAAGGTGCGGGCATAGCCCGTGTAGGGGTGAGTGTAACAATACTCAGTAGGGACCTCGAGACACTTGAAGGTATCACAAAATCCACAAATGATAAACCACAAGGCATGGAAACAACAGTCAACCCTACATAGGTATATGCCCATACATATACCTAAGTAATCAAGTATACCCATCTCATTCTTGTGGAAACACAAGGCCCAAATCTTAGCCACAGTACAACCTTTCTACAAAGGAAATAATACCATAAAGGTAACACCACAAGGGTAAGTACCACAAAGTTAATGCCACACAGAAGAATACCATGATGGTATCGCCACTACGATAAGTACCACAAAGGTACGCCAAAGAGAATAATACCACTAAGGTTTCACCACAAAGGTAAGTACCATAAAGGAACAACACACAGAAGAATACCATAAATGTAAGGACTCATCTCACACTGGGTATAACAACTGTATGGTTGTAAAGATGATTATATGTAACTATTGAATCATCCTACTCTATTAAGAGGCTGACCCATGTAGGATCCTAAATTATTATACCCACGTAGGATCCTAGTATTGCAGACCCATGTAGGATCTTAGAATAGTAGACCCACATAGGATCATAGAGTAGTCCATGTGGATTTCTAGATAACATCCAAGTTGAACTATCAAACACATACCCACGTATGATCCCAAAGCACATACCCACATAGGATCCCTTTTTCATGTTATAGCCAGCTACAGGGTTCCCTCACTATGCTCGTTTGATTTCAAGAGTCTGCTAATCAAGCCACAGGTCGATTCTATAACTTCCATGAAGTCCCAAGAAAAACTATCCCAAATTCCACCACGTAATAGGGGTCTCACCCCCACAGATGTTGCGTCAGTTAGACACCCGGTCTGTAAGTTATTGGCATTTTAGTCCCAAGGGATCAGTTGGATTCGTGTTCGATATAACCCGGACACACCCCAAAATTATCCAAATCATTATTGGGGTATACCGGAAGGACCATATCGATACAAGGTTTCTGTCACCATAGACAGTTTGTCAAATGGACGCTCATAGCTCAAGATATGGCCAAAAGAGTGGAAAGTGTCGAAACTGGTCTGGGTCCGGTCCCACCCGGTCGGACCAACCCAGCCCGACCCAGGTCTAACCCAGCCTGCTGGGCGGCCTGCAGTGTGAACAACTGGGCAGCCCATGATGGGTAGCCCGCTTGGCTCCCCAACTGGCCGGATGGCCAGCCTCCTCCTCGCAGCGAGGTCGCGCGTCGTGCCATCACCAGAGGCCAGAAGAAATTCGGCCACCCTTCTTCACTACCACAGCCTCATGTCGTAGCTCTTGCATGCCAGGCGGCGTGGACGCACACCGCTGCCTCTTTGCGCGGCTGGACACCACCACATTGTGCGGTCGACCGCCACCATTACTCTACCGTGGATGACGGGATGCAGCCCTTCTCAGGCGGCGCGGTTGCGCCAACGCCTTCATCGTGGCCGGCTAGAGTTCGGTCTACCGTTCTTGAGTCCCTCCAAATCCGGTCTCTGTGACGGGTCAACAGTGATGTTCCTCGGGTCACTGGGCATGCCCGGGTGTCCCGTTCTTCATTCTGGATACTTTATCACTTGTCTCGGGATGTCTCCATCATTTTAAGACCATCTAAATTCGCAAAGTATTCGGAGAGGTCGGGTCGTGTTCGTTTGGACCGAACCCTCCTCATTAGAATGGTAGCAACTGGCTTGTTTATTCTTGAATCATGAAGAACTTCAAGAATGGGGTAAGGGTTATACAAATAACCAACCATACCTTGAAGGTTATTGATGTCGGTGAGGAGAGAGGAAATAAGGATGTCGTTTCATCATCATTGATGACGTTCCACGTTGGTGATCCTTCTATAGAGTTATTCATTGGAGAAGGTTTTCTTCATTGGTGGAAGCGTTTTTCATTTGATAAAGTGTTCTTTGTTGGAGAAAGCCTTCTTCATTTGAGAAAGTTTTTTCTTCAAAGTTCTACCCTTTTCCAACACTTCCCCCCCAATTCCACCAAAATGAAATAGCCAACTTATTAAATTAATTTTTATTAATTTAATTATAATTGGCCATTAATTAAATTGATGATGTCATAATAAATTAATGGAAGGTCATACAATTAATTTAGAGAGAACCAAGATTCACCTCCCTCAGTAAAGAGGGAGTTCAAGGATCAGGTGGTCCCCATCATTAATTTCAAATTTGGGGGGTTTTCCAGCTCGGGTGGTCCCCACCACTGAGCTTTCAAATGGTTGGATAATAATAAAATAAAATTTATTCTTTATTTTATTTTTATTTCCACAAAAAAAAAACTAACTTTTAATCTCAACCAACTGTGGTCGAGGTGAAAGTCTCCTTAAGCGAATATCGGCACTACGAGTTCAACGGTGCCCTCAGATTTAAATTCCAAGCACTAATTAAAAAGTTTCAAATACCCACTCGGATGTTTACTGAACATACTAAAAAAAATTTGAAATTCATTCCGGGCACATCAGGCCTTGGAATCATGCATCTTCCATTTTTTCAAACTCTCAAAATTTCCATATAATTAAAAAAATACATGGAAATTTCCGGGTCTTTACATTCTCCAAACCTCAGGGATTTGCATTCCTGAAAGACACGTCACAGAAACTAGGAAACAAATTGGGGGTACTGAGCATGAATATGAGCCTCCCACTCCCATTTGCTCTCCTATAGGTTCTCGTGCTGCCAACATACATGCACCAAAGGTATCGATCACCCGGAGGACTCTCTCCTTTCCATACTCAACCTCCACTGGAACCTTCATAAACATTGCCACATTGTCAATTTCCAGCTCTCCCTAGTCAATGATGTGTGAAGGGTCATGCACGTATCTCCTCAGCAAGGATATGTGAAGAAGACAAGGACCCGATGCAACTGAGGGGGGAGATCTAAGTGATAAGCCACCTCACCAACTCTGCAGAGGACCTGAAAGGGTCTGATAAACCTCAGAGATAACATGCCACCTCGGCCAAATCTCCACAAACCTCATCGCGGTGAGACTCGTAGAAAGAAATTGTCACCATCCTCAAACTCTAGAGGTCTCCATCTCCTGTCAGCATAATACTTTTTCCTTCTATGTGAAGTATACATCCTCTCCTGGATGATCTGAACTTTCTCTATGGTATCCCGTACCATATATGGTCCCATGAGTGTTGACTCCCCTGGGTCAGTCCAGCACAATGGTGATCTACAAAGTTGTTCGTGCAATGCCTCGAATGGTTCCAACCCAGTAGTGGAGTGATACCTATTATTGTATGAAAACTCCCCCAAGGGTAAGTGATCCTCCCAGCTACGGCCGAAGTTGAGGACGCAACCACGCAACACGTTCTCGAGGGTCTGAATGGTCCTCTCATTCTGGCCATCCGTATGAGGATGGAAGGCACTGCTCAAACAAATATGCACCTCGAAAGCATCTTGTAACCCCTTCCATAGCCAGGAGGTGAAACAGACATCACAATTGGATACAATCATCGATGGTACCCCATGTAGCCACACAATCTCCTACACATAGAGGCATCTCAAGCTCTCTACTGAACCCTATTATCTAATCGGTAGGAAGTGGCCCGACATGGTGAGTTGGTCAACGATCACAAAGAAAGAATCATGACTCCTAGATATACATGGAAGTCCTATCATGACGTACATATATATTCCATCCCATTTCAACTCTAGGACCTCTAAAGGATGAACTGAGCATGCTGGTAGCTGGTGCTCTGCCTTCACTTGATGAAAAGTGAGGCATCGAGAGAAAAACTATGCTACTGATTTCTTCATTCCCATCTAACATTGTTGTCGTCCAAGATCCTGGTATATCTTGACCACACCTGGATGTACCACTAGAGGGGATGTGTGAAAATCTCTCAACACTTCCTCCCAAAGCGACACTGGTATCATGGTACGTCCTCTGAAGAGGATGACGTCCTCCCCACCTTCGAAAAATCCATCTGGTGCTTGTCTTGTGGATATCTGTGCAAGTCCGACCTCATTATCGGTGTCCCCACACTTTGACTCTCTGGCTAGCTGAAAGTGTGGGGGAGAGACTATAAGAGAATGAAGAAAAGCTGCTCCATCTCGATCCAAAAAGGATATCAGCAAAGCAGCCAGCTACTCCATCGCTTCACCTAGCAGTTGTATAACAGATCTCTTACTGAGTGCATCTACTACAACATTCCCCTTCCCAGTAGTATACACTATCTCAAATTCATAGCCCTGGAGGAACTCAAGACAAAATCCTTATCTCACGTTTAGGTCCTTCTGAGGATAGATATTATAAGGCCCCGGCCTTAAACCTTACTTAATCTTGAGTTAATACAAGATTACACATTGAAGATCTTTTCAAGTTTAGTGTTTTAGAGAATTAGATCTTCAAACTTGCATTACATTCCACAGTTAAACGTAGTGGTTACATAAAAGATTGTATTAATTTTTTCCCATCAACAAAAACATATTTAAAATAAAACATGGATTCTTTCTTGACACTTCCTTGACACTATCATCATGTCATGTACCTTTCCCTTGACCTGTGAAAAACATTTCAAAAAAAAACTTGGGATGAGCATAAAAAGCTCAGTAAAGGATATAAAAATATGGAAAGGAAACATGAGTTCATATATACATAAGAATGAAATCATACTTTACCCATAAAATATAGTCACTTTAACATACCTCATCAAATCATGAATAAATCATAGAAATCATAATACATAGAAGGTAACTTGAGGCATTCATAACATTCTTACGTAGGGAGTAACCCTCTTGGTTACGTTTAGAATACCCACCACAGTATATTCCCTAAATATCTTCGGAGAAACCTTAACGTTTCACTCCTTCGCATTACCCAATGAATTGGAGAGCTATATCGGGCTCACCCGCCCTTAGTTTATCACGGAACCACCCGTCTTCATAATAATGCCCAAGAACCTCAACATAATTGTATCACATAAAACATGCATAAAGGAAACATAACATCTCCACCTTTCAATCACAAGATATCAATACAACACATTGATATAAAAACATTATGAAAACCATTTTCAATACCAAAATAAAATAAAAGTAAAACATGGTATTTATTTTTCTTTAAAAAAAAGTTATGTCTTGTAGAGGAAGCCGAAACTCAAATAATGGTCACGGCGGCGGAGAAGTCATTGTCGCCGCATACGTATGACAAAAACATTACCTTTTCTCATTTAGTAAATGCTTCGTATAAAAAAATATTCCTTTTAAATAAACGTAAAAGTCAAAGGGTTTTATACACCGTATAAAAGTAGTTTGTGTATAAAACAAAATATGCCTCAATGAAAGGAGATTGAGACGAAGTCCCATACAAAGACGGTATCCTTGGATTAAGGATAAATCAATTACATAATTATGTGTGACAAAAAAATACACAAAATATAAGTGGGAATTAAGTGTAATAAAATCAGAGGACATTCACACATAATAATAGAACGACATATTTCAAGGAGTACATGTTCATCCCAAAGAATCAAAATTGGGTTAAGAAGTTCTCTTGCAAAAACTCGACAGCCTAATGGCGTCACTTCAAAATTCAGAAAATGAGTTGATGAAAGATAAAAAGGGCATCTCTTCACTTGGAAATAAAATTTACATCATTGCGGATATAAAAGAACATATCCCAACATAATAGTATGTGAATTAAAAGACATAACAAAAGAAGTCTTTTAAAAAGAGGAGGGTGAAAGGTCCCCTTACCGAGTAGGGTAACATTCGAAACGTACACCCCATGGAAGAAGGGTCATAAAATGAAGATGTGAATACCCATAAATGAAATTATAATACAAAAAGTGTATAATAATGGGAAGTACATACACAACTCAATGGAAATTGTGGCAAATGTATCATAAATCTCACGGGAATAAAAGTGAGATGAAAAACCCCTTACGAAAACTCAGCAGCCTAACAGCGCCACATAAAACTTCCAAAATGGATTGATGAGAGAAAATAGGTTCTCAAATCATATTAACATAAAGTTTATAGAAAAAGTAATATAAAAGAACATCCCACAACATAACAAAGAGGATCTTAAATGAAGTGTCATAAAGGAGAGTACTTAAAAAGAAAGAGAGAGGTTAGATCTCTTAAGAAAGTTCGGCAGCCTAACGGCGCCACTCAAAACTTCCAAAATGGATTGATGAGAGAGAATAGGGTCTCTAATCATATTAAAATAAAAAATACAGTAGAATTAATATAAAGGAACATCCCAATTACAAGAAAGATGCGCTTAAAAGGATTGACATAAAAGAGTGTACTTAAAAAGAAAGAGAGGAGTAGGATCCCTTACCTCGGGTCCGACTTGACTCGATCGTTCTTTAATCTCCTGAATAATAAACATGAGTTAATTTATACTTCCTTAAGAACCTTTTTCAATTTCATTATTCCATTTATATCACTTATTACCATGTCATGAACACTATGTAATTATGTTAGTAAATAACGGTCGTTTAAACGATCATTGGTACTTGAGTCAAAATATGCTCTTTATAATTACAAGTTGTTCATGTATCCATTATATCCAGAGTTATAATCATGATTTATATATCATATATATCATATATATCCAGTACATATTCATTTTATACTATTACACATCATTTGGAGATAAAAAATGAAAAGCACTATTCATGGAGACGGTAGGCCGTACGTACGCATGAACGCTACTTTCATTTTTTTCCTTTTTCATATTAATGGAATTAAAAATAAATGATATATATATATATTATAATTCCAGTATAATATATATGTTATATAGGTCACATATTTTCATTAATTTCATTCTTTATACATTCCATGTATTGCATGTACGAGTCACATCACTTGAGGGGCGGTAGTCTGCACTTCCTCATATGAAATTATCGCATTTACACAACAAGAAAAGAATAAAGGTATGGTTTAAATATAAAATACAGAAGCATATAGTAAACATTAATACCAAATAAATCATATATAAAATACAGTGACATCATAATGTACACCTTTAAAGGTGTTAAAATAATATTGAACAATCATCATTTTGTGAGGCAGAAAATCACCAACCACAGAAACAGTATGTTATTTAACCATTAGAGGAAGGTGTGTGTAATTGTAGCTCTAATTCTTCTTATAAAAACATACTATTATATTGAATATACTGGATTTGTTACAAAAGAAATGAATAAAAAGGGTTTAGGGGGTTGGAGAAGCAAAATAAAACAAAAGGACTCAAGTGAAGACATTACCTTAAAATCAGGTAACTCCCTTTGGTTTGAGCTCAAAGGCTTCCTTGGGAAGGCTTCTGCCCAAAGTGAGGATTCAAGGAGTTAGAGAGGGATGTGTAGAGAAAAAATGGTCAGGGTTTGGCTGAGCCAAAGGCTTTGGAAGTGTGGGTAAGTAGGTAGAGGTGGGGGCCTTTTATAAGAGGAGGGGAGGGGCACTCTTGGAAAGGTATAAAATGTAACTTTATTTTCAAATGGGTTTCGGATTTTAATGGTCCCACATTGGTGTGTTTCGAGGATAAGGTGATAAGGGTTTGAAATAAACCCATACAATAGGTTTTTGACATGTTTAGGTCTTATATTGTACATTATCTTTCCATCTTATTTAAATCCTTTGTTAATGAGGTAATCGCTGCATCATCATGATGTCATAAATAATTTAATTTATTTGATGTCTAAAAATTATAAAAAAAATATCATGATGTAGAAAATATTTTTATATTTCTAATGAATATTTATAGTCCAAAATATCATTTATTTAGACAAAATTAAAAATATTTTACTTAGGTGATACATTCTTTGTTACATTTAACATTCTTTAAAAATAAAAAGATAAAAAGTCACTTTCTCACAAAAGTGATTCCATGGGGCCCCCAAGTTTGTCACAAGGAATACCATGGTCGTCCATGAGACAACCAGTATCCTTATGACGCATTTTGTGGTCATTTTATTATTATTATGATATTATCTTATTATCTTTAACTACCTGATTACTCATTAATCAAGACAATTAAAGATAATTACCGTCGTTACTATTCATAATGTCCAAAAACAAAAGAGTCTTAATTACATAATTTGGACCTTCTGATTCAAAATATTAAATCCATTTTACCAAATTCCAAACACAAAAATTTCAATAATTGATTTAAAAAAACTTCCCGTTGTCGAAACAAATTGCGGGTTTTTTAGAAGCAATATTTATGAAAAGTTTGGCACTTGTTTATGCCTAATTCCAAAGTTAAATTAATCCCAATGACCATTATTGAATTACATGGTAAAAATGTATTCTAATTAAACTTTAAAACAATTTAAAAAGATAATATAACCATATAATTAAATTATATGAAAAAGCAATTTTGATGTAAAATGCAGTATTTTTCACTATTTATTGAAAAATGAACATTGTCAGAAAAATACCAAAAATTAATCCAAGGTAAATTTCAATGTCCAAATAATAAATAATATGTTTATTTTAAAAAATATAGCTTATAAAATTGTCAAAAAGTGGATTTAAAAGGGGTTCTCCATCAAAAGGCGGTTAATCGACCTTTTAAGGAATATTAGAATGTTTACGCTTAAAAACTGGATTCATTTTCATTTTTAATCCTCTAAAATTTATTGTAGATAGTAAAAATATTTGACAAACATATATAATCATTTTGTAGTTAGTTCTGTTCATTCCCTCCATTACAACGGTTAGGCGTTAACTACCATTTAAAATAATATTAATATTTTATTCACAAATATGGATAAATATAAAGATGTCATATTCTTTATTTACCTGGGGTGTTACATCCTTCCCCCATTTTTGGAATTGCGTCCTCGCAATTTAAAATTTGGCTTAGAAACATCCTTGAATGTCCCACATCAAAACAAGAGTCGGTAAAACAATCACCTTAAAATAAAGAAAGATAAGTACAAAGGTCACCCGAGTTAACCCATACTAGGATTCCAAGTATGAAAATATAGACATGGAGGAAAAAAAGGGTCATGTTCTGATGGATAGTGATAGAAAACATGTTTAGGAGAAATTTAACCACAAAAAAATCTCAAACTTGTGATGGGTTAAATGGTATTCGATTCCCCAGTAGGAAAAGTTAATAGACAACATTTTTGTTTTAAGTAACTTTTTATTGAGGAATTTATTCATAAGGAAACATAATCACTTATCATGTTGACTTTAAACTTTTAATAGATTCCTTATACAAACTCATATTTTCTCCAAAAGACGAGTATTTAGGAAGACTTGTTCACATTAAGAGTACTATAATCAACTTCTAGAGAATCACCTAATCCACAAAAGAGAACTATATACTTCCCATGTCTTTGGACTTTAACCAAAACCAAAACCAAAAAGGTTAGTACAAGATCAGATAATCCAGAAAAGGATAACTCTTTATGAAAAGAAAATCTATTATTAATCTCCAAAATTTTTCCAACAAAACCCAAAGTTCAACGAGGACCAGTCGATAAACAATTTGTCCATAAAATTCTTCAAAGTAAACCAAACTAAGATTGAAACCCAAATATTTGAAGGATTTAGTCACATAGTCTTCCAAGTTAAATCGTAACATTTATCTCCAAACAACATCAGTTGCTCCTAAAGTCTCGTATTGAAAAGTAATTAACCTAATCACATATCCTCCATGATAGGTTAATATATTTCCATAGAAAAACCAAAATCAAATTACTATTAATTCATAAAATCATCTAACTAAAAGGAATCAGTCAAACTAACTAGGGACTTCACGTATTCTAGTGGTAGGCGATAAATACCAGTTGCACTTTGGTTGTGGGTTCGATTCCCGTAGCTTTGTCCGACACGACGGGTTGTCACATGGTCTGCGTGTTGTCCTTTTTCCAAAACTATATAATTCTCAAATCATTCCCCAAAAAGAGATAAAATCATCAAAAATAACCATAACATAATTTAACCTCAATTTTATCTCATGCCTTTCATTTCCATCATAACATATAGTAACCCATAATTACCTCAAAAGTAAGGATCATATAAACCCAAATGGTTCTTTATAACTATGTCCACAAAAGAACAGATAACTATTTCTTGAATAAAATTTTCATATATTAAACATCAGGGTTACAAATACTATAAAAAGTCTTCTAATGTAACCCCGTCATCAAAAGAGACATAATACTCTTAATAATTTCACCATAACTCTTAAAGCCCTTATATTTTGACATCTTACTCATTCAACATTCTTCATGATCCATTAACCATTCCTTTCCAACTTATTCTGAAATACTTCTTTCCTAAAAACAAAATCATGATTCATATCCTAATATTCCAAAATAGGAAAACAATAGTTATGAAATAATCTATACCTTTGATTAGTCATTTTCAGTTTCTTGATCCTCAATCGGAATGGAATTAGGTATTGGTAAATGAATATTTGTACGATCTTGGTGATCCCATTCACGAAACTTCTTCATTGGACATGTGTTTGCATAATGACCATGGACACCACATTTAAAACATTCAATTGATCCCTTAGAAAGAACTTCTTTCCCTTTCCTCAAGTCAACTGGATGCTTCCTTTTTCCATGGCAGGTTCTTGCTTTATGACCTTCATTTCCATATCTATAGCATATTTCTGTCCCTTTGAAACATTTTCCTAGGTGTTTCTTTCCACATTTTTGAGACATAGGTTTTTGAACACACTTACCTTTATGATTATTACCGGTAGTTCCGTAGGGATTTGTTTCTCGCATATATGATGCCTTAGAGAAATTACCAAGGTTTAGGTGGTCAATCATGACTCCATATAGTTGGTTGAGGATAATCACAAGAGTTCTCATTGCAGCTCCCATATCATTCAGTTGCTTGCTCAAAAAATTGTCACAGTTTCCTCCACATCCACTGTTACTTTGCTGCCTGCTAGATCCAGCCATTTACTAAAACCAAAAAGGTCAGTGTGAGTATATCAACAAAACCATCATGTACTAATGATGAAGATAAACACTAAGATATACTTACTCATTCACTTTATCTAAAACTAGGACTCTTTCTGAAATCCTAACCATTATGGTAATGTCACTTATGCTTAAAGAATACCCTAACCTCTAAAGTTATCTAAACCGACCTTTGATACCAACTATAAGGACCTAGCGTTAAACCTTACTTAATCATGAGTTAATACAAGATTACAAATTGAGGATCTTTTCAGGTTTAGAGTTTTAGAGAATTACATCATCAAACTTGCATTACATTCCACATTTAAACGTAGTGGTTACATAAAATATTGTATTCATTTTTTCCCATCAACGAAAACATATTTAAAATAAAACATGGATTCTTTCATGACACTTCCTTGACAATATCATCATGTCATGTACCTTTCCCTTGACCTATGAAAAAATTTTCAAAAAAAAACTTGGGATGAGCATAAAAAGCTCAGTAAGGGATATAGAAATATGGAAAGGAAACACGAGTTCATATATACATAAGAATGAAATCATACTTTACACATAAAATATTGGCACTTTAACATACCTCATCAAATCATGAATAAATCATAGAAATAATAAGACATAGAAGGTAACTTGAGGCATTCATAACATTCTTACGTAGGGATTGACCCTCTTGGTTACGTTTGGAATACCCACCACAGTATATTCCCTAAATCTCTTCGGAGAAACCTTAACATTTCACTCCTTCGCGTTACCCAATGCATTGGATAGCTATATCAGGCTCACCCACCCTTAGTTTATCACGGAACCACCCATATTCAAAATAATGCCCAAGAACCTCAACATAATCGTATCACATAAAACATGCATAAAGGAAACATAACATTTCCACCTTTCAATCACAAGATATCAATAAAACACATTGATATAAAAACATTATGAAAACCATTTTCAAAACCAAAATAAAAGAAAACTAAAACATGGTATTTATTTTTCTTTAAAAAAGGTATGGCTTGTAGAGGAATCCGAAACTCAAGTAATGGTCACGGCGGCAGAGAAGTCGTTGTCGTCGCATACATACGAAAAAAACATTACCTTTTTTCATTTAGTAAATGCTTCATATAAAAAAAGATTCTTTTTGAATAAACTTAAAAGTCAAAGGGGTTTATACACCGTATTAAAGAAGGTTGTTTATAAAACAAAATATGCCTCAATGAAAGGAGATTGAGACGAAGTTCCATACAAAGACGGTATACATGGATTAAGGATAAATCAATTACATAATTATGTGTGACAAACGAATACACGAAATATAAGTGGGTATTAAGTGTAATACAATCAGAGGACATTCACACATAATCATAGAACTACATATTTCAAGGAGTACAAGTTTATCCCAAATAATCAAAATTGGGTTAAGAAGTTCCCTTGAAAAAATTCGACATCCTAACGGCGTCACTTAAAAATTCAGAAAATGAGTTGATGAGAGATAAAAAGGGCATCTCTTCACTTGGACATAAAATTTACATCATTAAGGATATAATAGAACATATCCCAACATAATAGTATGTGAATTGAAAGATATAACAAAAGAAGTCTTTTAAAAAGAGGAGGGTGAAAGGTCCCCTTACTGAGTTGGGTAACTTTCGAAACGTACACCCCATGGAAGAAGGGTCATACAATGAAGATGTGAATACCCATAAATGAAATTATACTAAAAAAAGTGTATAATAATGGTAATTACATACACCACTCAATGTAAATTGTGGAAAATGTAGCATAAATCTCATGGGAATAAAAGTGAGATGAAAAACCCCTTACGAAAACTCGGCAGCCTAACGGCGCCACTTAAAACTTCCTAAATGGATTGATGAGAGAAAATAGGGTCTCTAATCATATTAACATAAAGTTTACAGAAAGAGTAATATTAAAGAACATACCCCAATATAACAAAGAGGATCTTAAAAGAAGTTTCATAAAGGAGAGTACTTAAAAATAAAGAGAGAGGTTAGATCTCTTACGAAAGTTCGGCAGCCTAACGACGCCACTCAAAACTTCCAAAATGGATTGATGAGAGAGAATAAGGTATCTCATCATATGAACATTAAAATTACAGTAGAAGTAATACAAACGAACATCCCAATAACAAGAATGATGTTCTTAAAAGAAATGACATAAAAGAGTGTACTTAAAAAGAAAGAGAGGAGTAGGATCCCTTACCTCGGGTCCGACTTGACTCGATCATTCTTTAATCTCCTGAATAATAAACTTGAGTTAATTTATAATTCCTTAAGAACCTTTTTCAAGTTAATTATTCCATTTATATCACTTATTACCATGTCATTAACACTATGTAATTATTTTAGTTAATAACGGTCGTTTAAACGATCATTGGTACTTGAGTCAAAATATGCTCTTTATAATTACAAGTTGTTCATGTATCCATTATATCCAGAGTTATAATAATAATTTATATATCATATATATCATATATATCCAGTACATATTCATTTTATACTATTCCATATCATTTGGAGATAAAAAACGAAAAGCACCGTTCATGGAGATAGTAGGCCGTACGTACGCATGAACGCTACTTTCATTTTTTTCATTTTCATATTAATGGAATTATAAATAAATGATATATATATATATATTATAATTACAGTATAATATATATGTTATATAGGTCACATATGTTCATTAATTTCATTCTTTATACATTCAATGTATTTCATGTACGAGTCACATCACTTGAGGTGGCGGTAGTCCGCACTTCCTCATATGAAATTATCGCATTTACACAACATGAAAAGAATAAAGGTATGATGTCACTGTATTTTATATATGATATATATGGTATTTATGTTTACTATATGCTTCTGTATTTTATAAAAACATCCTAGTATATTTATGATACTGTATTTTTTACAAAAGAAATGAATAAAAAGGGTTTAGGGGGTTGGAGAAGCAAAATAAAACAAAAGGACTCAAGTGAAGACATTACCTTAAAATCGGGTAACTCCCTTTAGTTTGAGTTCAAAGGCTTATTGGGAAGGCTTCTTCCCAAAGTGAGGCTTCAAGGAGTTATAGAGGGATGTGTATAGACAAAATGTTCAGGGTTTGGCCAAGCCAAAGGCTTTGGAAGTGTGGGTAAGGAGGTAGAGGTGGGGGCCTTTTATAAGAGGAGGGGAGGGGCACTCTTGGAAAGGTATAAAATGTAACTTTATTTTCAAATGGGTTTCGGATTTTAATGGTCCCACATTGGTTTATTTCAAGTATAAGGTGATAAGGGTTTCAAATTCACCCATCAAATATGTTTTGTAAATGTGTAGGACTTAGATTGTACATTATCTTTCCATTTTATTTAAATCCTTTATTAATGAGGTAATCGCTGCATCATCATGATGTCATAAATAATTTAATTTATTTGATGTCTAAAAATTATAAAAAAACTCTCATGATGTAGGAAATCTTTTTATCATTCTATTGAAGATTTATAGTCCAAAATATCATTTATTTAGACAAAATTAAAAATATTTTACTTAGGTGATACATTCTTTGTTACATTTAACATTCTTTAAAAATAAGAAGATAAAAAGTCACTTTATCACAAAAGTGATTCCATGGGGCCCCCATGCTTGGCACAAGGAATCCCATGGTCGGCCATGAGACAACCAGTATCCTTAGGACACATTTTGTGGCCATTTTTTATTATTATGATATTATCTTATTATCTTTAACTACCCGATTACTCATTAATCAAGATAATTAAAGATAATTACCGTCGTTACTATTCATAATGTCCAAAAACAAACGAGTCTTAATTACATAATTTGGACCTTCTGATTCAAAATATGTAATCCATTTTACCAAATTCCAAACACATAAATTTCAATAATTAATTTAAAAAAACTTTCCGTTTTCAAAACAAATAGCGGGTTTTTTAGAAACAATATTTATGAAAAGTTTGGCACTTGTTTATGCCTAATTCCAAAGTGAAATTAATCCCAATGAACATTATTTAATTACATGGTGAAAATATATTCTAATTAAACTTTAAAACAATTTAAAAAGATAATATAACTATATAATTAAATTATATGAAAAAAAGTTTTGATGTAAAATGCAATATTTTTCACTATTTATTGAAAAATGAACATTGTCAGAAAAATACCAAAAATTAACCTAAGGTAAATTTCAATGTCCCAATCATAAATAATATGTTTATTTTAAAAAATAGAGCTTATAAAATTTTCAAAAAGTGGATTTAAAATGGGTTCGCCATCAAAAGGCGGTTAATCGACCTTTTAAAGAATATTAGAATGTTTACCCTTAAAAACTGGATTCATTTGCATTTTTAATCCTCTAACATTTATTGAAGAGAGTAAAAATATTTGACAAACATATATAATCATTTTCTAGTTAGTTCTGTTCATTCCCTCCATTACAACGGCTAAGCATTAACTACCATTTAAAATAATATTATCATTTTATTCACAAATATGGATAAATATAAAGATGTCATATTCTTTATTTACCTGGGGTGTTACAAATATACCTGAGATTCTTGTTATCAGAGTATACTATAAAATTTTCTCCCATCAATTTAATCTCCCTGAATTTTGGTATATTTTTTTAATTATATAAATTTATTTTGAGACCGCGGAATTTGACGGTGTGTGATTATGAGGCCCAGAGTTCCCAGAATGATCCATTGAAGTTTTGTTAAACATAAAATAGCACGCGTAATCAGATTTACTAAAAAAATATAATAACTCTTAAATGGTTTCCTAGATCAGAAATTCAAGGGCATGGTTGTGCTCAAGATGACCGGTTTACCCTAGGTGCAACTTAAATTTAGTATGCACGGACCTCCTATGGGAAAAGCTAAAAATGGCATAATCATTAATAAAATAATTGAGTAAAGTTATTTTATTTTTCAAATGTTTATAACTAAAGAACATTTACTCATATTAAAAATACGAGACCACCGCTAAGCTCTTGAGGGTATTCTCTCTTTAGGAAGACTCTAACATTGTATAGCTCGGGCCACCCGTGAAATTTAGTTTTTGGCTGTAAATAAAATAATTAAGTGAAAAATATTTTATTGTTAAAATTAATAACATCTAAACTGTAACTCAGATTAAAAATCTGAGAGTACCGTTGGGTTCTTTGGGGTGTGTTCTCTTTAGTCAGGGCCTAACCTTGACTATCATGGGTCGAGGGTGAATGTTATTAATTTATTGGACTTTTTTAAGGTACATTCAGTAAACACGCGAGCGGCATTTTCTAACTTTTTAACTGGAGCTCGGATTAAAAATCTAAAGGCACTGTTGAACTCGCAGTTTCAGGATCTACTTAGGGGTGGTTTAACCTCGACCACAGTGGGTTAAGAGAAGAAGTTGGTTTTTTCATTTTTCATGGAGGGTTATCTAAAATAAATAAGTTTTATTTTAAATATTCTACCACCTCTCCTTTTAATTTTTGGTGGAGGTGACCAGAAGAGGGTGGTCGGGCATTTAAATGTTGGGAATTAAATGCCCGACTACACAAAATGTGTAACCAAAAATCCCTTTAATTAATAAGATTCATTAATTCTAAATTAATGAATCACCTCTTAAACTAAGAGTTATATTAACTTTTCCTTGGGTATGGGTTTTTTTTCATTGGAAAAAGGAGGAGAAGTATCTTGAGGATCTTGATGAAGAATGGATCTCACAATCAAGAATCGAAGATTGTCGTTCAGGTGGCATCGTTGGAAGCTTGTTGCGGGAACGACGAACACTGACCCACCTTATACCACGAACGTACTCCAATGGATTTATGATGTAGGGTGTTTAATTTGAAGTATGATAAATATATATTTGTTAATTGATCTTGTTCCCGATTCTCAACAGCGATGGCCAAACAAACATAGTCATTGATCTGCACATAGACCATGATGCTTTCTATTTCTTTCTTCACATGTTCTTTGTTACCATCTAATTAAGTATGCTAAAAACTTAATGCTTCGTTTAGTGTGTCATACAGACACGAATATCTTGACTCGAGGATCAAAAATCTTCAATCGCCACATTTTTTGGGATTAAAATGAAGATGTGGTGGCCCACATAAGGGGCGACGTGGCAGTGTGATTTCCAGCGTGTGTTCAGTGCGTGGCTCTAGGCGAGGTAGACGGTGCGGCGTGCGGAGATGAAGGATAGCCAGGAGGCAGTGTCCAGGTGGTGTGGTAGTCTGGAGGCATCGTGTATTGGGTAGCCAAAGGTGGTGGTAGAGGTTTGGATGTGCGGAAGAAGAAGAATCATGGGAGAAGAAGAGTTAATTAGAGAGAGGAATAGTTGAAAATGAATAAATTAAAATTTTAAAAAAAATTACTTGGAAATTTTTGGGTCTTTACAGTTTAGCTAGATATTATTTAGGGTTTTCAAATAATTTATACGACTATCTAATCCTCAGACCATGTGAACTCGAATGGGTGTTAAGTTCCTCTGATTCAATGAGTGCGAGGAAAATTTCAAGGAACTGATCAAAAGTTTGGTTAGCTCACAAATACATAAATCAACCTCAAGTGGAAAATGGTTTGTAATCTATTTTGATGCATACAAGAAGGTATTTATATCTATCCTCATGTATAATAACATAGTTATAGCTTATGCCTCATGAAAGTTAAATGTTTATGAGAAAAATTACCTAAATCAGGATTATGAGTTAGCTGCGATAATTTTTGCATTAAATATATGGAGGAATTATCTTTATAGAGAAAATATTGATATATATACTGATCATAAAAGTCTAAAATATATATTGGAAATTAAAGATGTACCTATTATTCAAGGATACACTGATTTATTTTATAGGGAATTACTGGGACATCCCCTATAAAGTGAGGTTGAATTTTCCAACAATTTAATACCAGATTCAAGGAGAATGTTAATGAGTCCATATAGAATAGAAATCATGGTATTGGTAGGTATGAATAAATAACAAGAGGATTTGGGTAAAAAGGGGCTTATTCTACCTAGTGTTTCACCACGTAGAGCCCTAGTTCTCTTGGTTAAGAAGAAATATGGATCCATGTGGTTGTGTATTGATTATCGGTAAATCAATTATATTACCAATAATAAAAATTATCCTCTACCTTTCATTTATTAATTTTTTATCTACAATAGGGATCCCAATATTTCCCAATTATTGGCCTTCATTATGGGTATCACAAATTGTGAGTGAAGAAAGAATACATTCAGAAGAAAACTTTTAGGTCGAGGTGTAGACATTATGATTTTATAGTAATTCCATTTGGATTGACTAATGAACCATATGTTTTTATGGAAATAATTAAAAGACTATTTAAGTAATATATTTATTATTTTTTGCGGTATTCATTGATGGTAATATGATGTATTCATAAAGTTATGAGGACCATGAGAATCACGTGTAGGTTATTCTTAAAAAACATAAAAGGGAATAGTTATATTGTATATTTAGTAAGTGTGATGTCTAGATTCTTGAAGTGTACTTTTTTGGTCATATTATCTCTAAGTATGGAATATTTATTTATTTAGTAATGAAAAAGTCTGTAATATAATGGAATTCACCAAAAAACCGAATTGAGGTTTGTAGTTTCATTGGTTTGATAGGTTACAATCAATGATTCATTCATAATTTTCCCAATAGGATAACCTATTATCCAAGCTTACACATAAAGGGTTTAAGGTTGTTTGGAAAAATAAATGTGAGTAATTATTTTATGAACTAAATTTAATATTATTAAATACTCTAATTTTGACTCTACCATCAAGGAGTGTTGTGTATTTCATAAATATTTATTCATTGAAAAAGGGACATGGTTGTTTATTAATTAAAAATGATAATTTTATTCCATATGCATCATCACAATTTATGATGACTCACTAATAGAACTATCCAACACATGATCTTGAGTTATAATATGTAATATTCTCTTTGAACATATTGAGAAATTATCTCTATTGTGAAATATGTGAGATATACACGAATCATAAAATCCTGAAATACATCTTCCATCAGAAGGAGAACAACATGAGAAAAAGGAAATGGATAAAGCTAATCAAGGATTATAACTTCTTCATAAACTATAACCCATGGATGGAAAATATGGTAGGTTATACATTGATTAATAAGGTTCATGGAATTCTAACCCAAATGAGGATTGAGAAGGACAATATGTTCATGGATCTAGTAAAGATAAATATGAGAATTTATAAGGAATGATAAAATTCAATATTTTTAAAAATGATTAAAAAATAGTATTTAGTAGAGAAGATAAATAGTTATTAATATTGTTAAGAAAAATTTAATAAGAAAATTAATTTCATTAACAATGGATAATTAGCTGACATTGTTTGTGAATATGGGGTTCTAAAGATTGGAATTTGGATATGTGTTCCATCTATACATGATATAAAAAGGAACTTTTTAGATGATTCTCATTGACAAAATTCCCATATTAACTATGATATTGAAAGGATATTTTGGGACTTGAAGGAACATTTTTGGTGGGATTATAAGACGAATAAAATTGTGGGTTATGTGTCCACATGTTTCGTTTGTCAAAAAATGAATGATGTGAGGTTGAATCATAAAGGATTCCTTCTACCTATTCATATTTTAGTGTGGTAATGGTATGAAATTATTACAGATATTATCATAGGACTACCAAGGACACCTAATAGGAATGATATAATATGGTTTATCATTGATCAACTAACCAAATATGCACATTTACTTTCTAAAATAGAAAAAATGTTTCTTGAGCTCCTCACAAGGATCTATATTAATGAAGTTATAAGACTTAATGGATAACCTTTATCAATTGTTTCTAATCATGATCCCTTCTTTACATTGAAATCTTAGAAATGTATTTAGAAGGCTCTTGACACTTAGATTCATTTGAGCAATTCTTTCCACCCTTGAACTAATGGATAATATGAAATAACAACTAAAATATTTTAGGCAATTTTGAGGTCATTCTCAATCAACATCAAAGGTATGTGGGTTCATTACATACCTCTATAAGATTTTTCCTATAATAATTGTTTCCATTCTAGTATTCAAATGCCTCCATATGAAAAATTATATGGTAAGAGATGTCATAGTCCAAATTTTTGGGACGATGTTGGGGAATGAAAAATAATATGCCATGAACTTTTTGAATAAAAAACAACAAAATTAAAGGCTATTAAAGCTCATATTAAATCATCTCAATTTAGGAAAAATAGTTTCATCAATAATAAGAGGAATGATTTATAATTCAAAGTATAAGATCATGTTTTCATGATAGTATCTCCATTGAAGGGTGTTGTCAGGTTTTGTAAGAAAGGGAAAATTAGCCCCGGGTACATTAGACACATCGTGATTTTTAAAAGAGATTTATTAGTTTATTATCTTTCATAATTTATACTAAATCTCTCAAAATTACACAATGTGATTCATATATCTCTACTAATTAAGTTCATTCCTAATACATTTCTTGTTATCACATATTAGGAAATAGAGTTAGAACCTAAACTATTAAACTGGGAAGAGCCCATCCAAATTATTGATACTAGAGAGAATGTATTTAGGAATTGAATTACTTCTCTCATAAAGGTACTATTGAAAAATAGTAAAATAGATGAAGAAAAATATGAACCCGAGGATTCATTGAAGGAGAATTACCCACATCTATTTATAATGTTATGCACATAAAATTCAAGGTTGAAATTTTTTAGGTTGGAAGAGTGTATCACCCCAATATTTTACCATATTTTTATTTTAGAATAAAAATTTTTTGTTGATATCATTAAAAACACACAATACTAAGTTATTGTGAAATAATAAACACTTGGTTTAAAGAAAATAAAATTATGTCATATTTTAAAAAAAATAATATTCTTACAATCTTAGTGAATTTTTGTAGTTAATTTTTATATTATATATGAAATAAAATATTTTTTTCATCAGATTTATTTTATAGGCATAAAAGAGGAAGAAACATAATATTACAAATATAAACATATATTTTTATAAAAATGGTTTTACCACCTTTTATTGTAGAACCGATTTTAAATAATTTATTTGGACATATTATAAATTTTATATTTAAAAACAAACTTCGATTTTGAAATATAAAAATAAAAAAGATCATAAGGTGAATTTTTTTATTTTTTTGAGAAATTTCATAATTGATGAATAATGATAATGCTAAATTTTAATTCTAAATTTCATTTCATATAATTTGATTATAGGGTAAAATTTTATTTATAATTTGTTTAATGTTTAATTAGATAAATTTTATATCAATTAATCCAATTTAGGTCACTTGAATAAATTTTACTTTGAAATTGGATATAATATCTTTGAAAACATTTGAATATTTTTACATTAAAAACATGCATTGTAATTCTATTGACTTGATTATATTAAAGTTAATTTACACCAAATATTTGATTGGAATTTTGGAAAATAGATTACATATTCTTAATCAGAATAATATAAAATTTATAAAATTTTCATCTTAGATTTTTACCAAAATTATTAGTGAAAGTGATTAAAATAAATTACAATAATTAAGAGGAAAATTTTCTTAGAAAGGGACTAATCCATAATATTAAGGTACAAAATGACCTATAAAATTTTCCAAGATTAATTTTATGGACTTATTTCTACCCTAACTTTAATTTTTTATAATTTTTTTCATTAATGGAGACACTTTGGTTGGATAAATTGTGTGTGGAATTCCAATTCAACAAATTCACAAGAATACCTCTCCACCTGCACTACAAAAATGAACTCACTCCACCCATTTATTAAAACCTATAAATCCCTTTGGATAACTTAAAATATGATCCAATAATCTCCCAACATCCCTCCCCTCATCTTATAATCCTCTCGTTAGGATTAAGTCCATCGAAGGAACCCCTTTGGTGTAAACAAATAGGAGTTACCCAAAAAAAGAGGTAAAATATTTCCTCAAAATATTTAGTTTTATTTTCATTCCCCACCCCATAAACTACTATATTAACATAAATATATAATTAAAAAATCATCATAATTAATCTAATTTTTTTTATGGTACATTTTTTACATACACCTACAGACAATTCAATCAAATGTGCAACAAACTTACCATTACAAGACAGAAAACTACTGCCTCACGAAACATAGTCGTTAATTTTTTACTTTACCACCTTTTATGGTTATAAATTATGATGGTAATGCTATTAATAAATGGAATATATAATATTTATTTTTTATTATTTATTATTTAATTCTTTTATAACCCATACCTTTATACTTTTTCCATTTTTGTAAATAAGATAATTTTGTTTATGGACGTGTGGACTACCACCCACTTAAACCAGTGTGATTCATTCACGCTATACATGGATCATGATTATGATGATTTAAATAAAAATATTTAGAATATATGTAATTAATATGATAAACTAATTATTATATTCATTTTTTTCATTTACATTCAATTATTTTTAATACATCAATGAAATGGATGTATCGATCATGCGTACGTATGACCTAAAATCTCTATGAATAGAGAATTTCATGTCATATATCCAAATATTATAGATTATTATGAATACATAAATTATTATTATATATTATATTTACTTCATGGTTTACATTTTGTATTTTTTTAAATCATGATATATTTAATAGTAACAACAAATAATAAGTCAAAACATAATAGAAAAACTTATCAATTAACACCATAAATAGTAAAATTAATGAAAGATAGTTATCAAAAAGGTAGTGAGACACTATAATAGTTTAATATATGATATTATAGACATGAAATTTTGTTCTTTTATAAGTTATTAACCTATTTAAAACCTTTAGATAGTGTTTTTATGAAGGTTCGCCAAAAATAAAACACAAGGTAATGGATTTCGTATCAATTTAATTTCATTGAATCATATTGTAATTTTATGCACCTAGTTTATTTTTTATGATGTATATAATTCTATTTGACATGTTATATCATGAATATTCTTAGTATAAATATATAATAATTTTTATTTAAATGTATTACTTCATGGGTATTATGATTCAAATGTTTTAATGTGGTATGGGATACATTGGAATGTTTAAAGATTATTTTCCTGAAGAATGTGTTTAATGATTACCTTTGAAATCACACTCTCTTTTGTGACTGTTAAATTTATATGGAAATAATCACATTCTCTATATACAATTTTATGGTACATTATATTTTTATTAAATATCCATATCATCTTATATTTGATATTATTATTTCCTAAACCTTATACTATTTTACATATGATGTTCACTTTGATAGTTTTTTTATTATCCAGTAAATTATTGATATATATATATATATTATTTAATATAGATATTTGATAAGGAACAGTTTTCATCAATTAAATCCATAGAATGATATAAGATTTTTTGGATTTGGATGATAAGGGTGGGACCTGATTATAGATAGCCACTTGATACAGCGATTGTCTAATGAGATGAATCAGTTGGGAAAATTATATGGGTTTTTTCCCAGTATGCTAAACCATCTTGTGAGTGGTCTTAAAGGTAAAGGTACCATGTACCAATGAAACATAGTGTCCAATAATTAATTATTTCTATTAGTTATAATAATTTTTTATTTATGCATGAGATATATTATTTGATATATATATATATGGAAGCATTATATTCTCAGTTTATTGATTAAATGGAATGTATTTATTTCTTTTAGATTTCTATATTTATTATAACTTATCGAGTAATTTGAATGACATTTGTCACCAGTAATTTACCTTCCCAGGTTGATTATTCTAATCTATTTATATTTTATTCTACATTACTTACCATTACTAATCATTAGAGATAACACTATTTTACATTTCCTTTCCTATGGTTATGAAGATGAAATATTTGAATAATATTTTAAGCATGCATTTTATATAATTTTTTTATGTATCATATTTTATTTTCTATTTCCCAATGTAATATGGGTATCTTTTATGTAATTTGGTATTTCAAAACTTCTACACTAATAAATACTTTAGTATTTGATTCTTGGTAATCATTCCATGTAATAAATTAAGGCACTAGCTCCAGGCTTCTGAGGTTGGGTTGTTATAATCATCTCATAAATCATATTTCTTTTGAGTGTTTCATACAAAAACAATTTATGGAAATATAGTTTGATTATAAGTTGTAATTTAATTACCTAAGAGATTACAGATGAATAGTTAATTTCCAAGACCATTCCAAGGATATAGATGAATTAAAATTGATGTTCATAAAATTATTCCTTATAGGCTATGATTGAAAAAAATTAGATTTATATTCTATGATAACTGCTAGTGGAAGATTATCAGAATCCACAATGTATTATTAATAGTGTAGATCACATGGAAGGATATAAAATTGTTGAAATAAAATATTGTGAATAAGTAATCAATTGAGAAATGTAAGGCTTGGCTAGGATGATGCTAGGTGGTTTCAAGTTATTAATCGATCATGAATGATATTTCCTCATAGGTTTAACTATGTATTATAATCATAGATTTTGGTCATGTATAATAATTATAGAGGTTTGGTGAAATATATTTTTCATGGATAATAGAATATTGAGATAGAGTTTTAGAAAAATTATTTCTAGAATGATAAGTAACACAATGTAAGATGTGATATATTGAGGTTATAAGGAATATATAGAGGTTTAATCCCTGTATTGGCTTTATAATTTTCACATATGGTGGGGACTGAAAAATTCATAGTGATGTGAGAATATTGAGTGACTCATTGTAGTGGGTGTTAGAAATAAAGGAAGAATTGGATTCCCTTATAATTTTCTAGAATGTATGAGAGAACAAAAACATAAGTGGATTTATCATCTGATTGATGAAATAATTTGTAGTGTCTCATACATGTATTGATTAGTTGTGAAGTGGTTTTAATAATCATAATGATTTAATTTCACTAATATTCTCTATCTTTTTTTCAAACACACAAAAAATAGAATGGTTCATTTAATAGGTTCTATGAAAATCATAAATATTAATTAAGTAGATGTAAATAAAACATTCATTTGTTGTGATTTATAAGAAAAATAATATATAAAGAAACTAGATATTTTTTTACAAAAAAATTGGTCTTATTATCAAAAACCAAGAAAAGTATGTACGGGATAATCTAGACCTGAAGTTAGAGTAATCAGATGTTTGAAAACATCACAATGGAAAAAGTGTGAATTAAGGGAAATATGGATGAAATCTATTAAAATGAGGTTAATGAAGATGGTTGTTTCATCATAAAACACGTATATATTGTTGAATTTATCTTGGTTGTACCTATAAAGGAATTGTGGTAAGAGTTGAAGTGTGAATTTTCTAGATGTTTCCAAATGAATGATCTTGGTACTTCCATGTGGATGGTGGGGATGAGGATAAAAAGATAAATGAGTTTTGGAAAACTATTCCTTTCTTAGTAAAAGTACATAAACATTATACTAGAAAGGTTCAAAATTAGTGATTCTAAGCCTATTAGTACTACCCTTGTTGGACATTTAATACACTCAAAGGAGAATACAATTAAGATAGAATAGTAAGTAGAGTATATGGTAAACATATCATATTCATCATTTGTAATAAGAAGAATGTATTATATGCATTCTATTATCACTAATATCAGTCAAGAAGTAGGTTTATTTTATATATTCTTGGTGAGTTCATGAAAGGTTCATTGAGAGGCCATGAATTAGATCTTCTGATACATCAAGGATTTTATAGATTATTCACTCTATATTGTAATGAATGATCACTATAAATTAATTATATATAATAACATCATATGAGATTCTTATTCATGTATTAGAACCATTTTATTCGTGTTTACATTCAAAGAAAATTATATAAGTTTTATATCATAGTTAGAATCGTTATTTTCGCTATAAACCATGGAGGTTGCGTACATTGAGATAAAGAAACATGGGAAGGAGTTTGTGTGGTTGATGAGTCTACTGTATGAAATTAGAATATAGAAACAATCTCACATATTGTACTTTGATAAGAAAAGATATATTAACATATCAATGAATATAAAATTTCACTCCCAAACACAACATAATCAAATAAAACACCACTCCACCTAGAATCATATGTATAATAGGGTGATAGTGCTATGAATATGTTAATAAAAAATGTAAGAAATAAATATATCTATTGTGTAATGACAATGACCATTCTGATTTTGTGAATCTAGAGGAAATTCGATTTTTTTCTATAAGTAATGATAAATTTTGAGAATTATGTTTAAGATAACAATTTATAGAGTTTTTTATCTTTATGAGGGGTTTTTGGATGTGTTTAATGGCTTGATAGCTTACATTAGTGATCATGTGAGGGTCAAAGTAGGTTTGACTAGCCCTATTGTAAAAATATTTTATTGTTCATAGATCACACTACAATATATGGGTAGTGTGGTGTGATGTATTTCAGGTGATACTAAATTTTTAAAGAAAGAAAAATTTTACTCTATAAAGTGTTTGGACTATCTTTTGTTTTGGGTGTATTTGTTTTCAATAGATCATTAAATAGATTGTAATGAATAAATAAAGTTATTGAGGAGGTAATAGGAATATTAATTATAGAATGGTGTGTGGAGTGGTCAATAATAGTCATAACCATAACCTAGAGAATCAGATCGAGACTATAGGAATAAGAATCAGACTCATCCCATCAACATGATTCATTGAATACATTAATATGATCCCTCAAATTGGATTGTCGATAATGAGTTGAGAAGCTGATAGAAATTTTATTTAGTCTAGAATGAAATAATGATCATAATGAGAATATATATCAAATTCTATCTGGATTTAATTTTAATCTAATGATTCCTTTATGATCCTTGAGGTCTCATATAAAATTAAAATTCTGAGAAACTTCTAATGAAAGATTTATAAAATAAAGGCAAAGTGTCACTAATCAAATTAATATTTGTTTGCAAATAAATATGTTTATATAAGGATAGTTTGTTAAAAAACATTCCATTATAAGTCAAATGATGCTGACAAAAAAACTAAATAGTTTTTAAAATAATTATGATGTCATGGTACAACAAGAAGTTAGTGAAAGACGGAAGTGTCTAATGTTGAATATTTCCAGTCTTAGTTCATCGGTGTGAGATAACTAATACTAGATTTGTTTGAAAGAATATATGGTTGATCGTAATATGAGAAGATGAAGATGTTGGGTCTCAGTTAGAGAAATAATCATCAATAAATAAATATTTAAACAAATAATATGATGTGAATCATAATCATAAATGGAAATAAGTTTCAAATGTTGATGTTTCTGACTCCGGTCCATCGAACACGTTATGCCACCAATCCATCATAACAGATTATGAAATTGATTCAGTTTATAAATTTTTTTCATCCTTTGTAATTGGATATAGATAATGAATGAGGAAGGATAAATTATATTTCAATTGTGTTGAGGAAAAAAATAAGTTATACTTTATTTACTTACAATTGGGTCAATAGAAAATAGAAAAAAATAATTGATTATCACTTAATAGTGGTGTTAGATATTGGAATGGATATGAAAGTGATCAATCAAAGGGAGATAGATACTGATCCAAGATTATAAAAATAAATTAATCGAACATGAGATCATCTTTCTAAGGAATATATGTAAATGAGAAATACTTTGGAGATATTTCAGATGTTCTTATAAATATTTGATTCGTAGAATATCCATTAAAAGCTTATGAATGTTTTAAGAGGTCAATGTAATGGTCCAACATCGGTATTGAATATTTTTTCATCATAACTAGAATTCATATGGTTTTCAAATATGATAATTTGGTCCATAGAAATGTAATAAAGAATATATTTTATGCCTTCATTGTAATAAATAATTAGAATGAAGAATTATAATAAAAAATAAGACTGAAGAGGTGATTGTAAACATGAAGAAGCCTAATTTTTTTAGAAGATTTACGAAAATAATTTAAGTTCCTAGAATAATTGATGAAAGATAAAACAATCAATGATGAATATATAACTGAAAAAACCAGGATTTAAAAATTTTGTTGAGCGGGAAGTTATACTGGTTTTCCCAACATTACCATTCTGAGTATCCTATAAAAGTAGATCATAGTACATTTTTAATTTTCCAACATGAACTGTTCACATGGGCTAGACATCTGAATATTCTGGAAGAGGTATTGATTTTCCATCCGTGATTTGTATTTCCGGTTGATTCTGTGGAATATTATCGAAGTGAGGTTAAATCCTATTATCTGAACAAGTCCATCAGTGAGGTCCCATCAAAAAAAATAACCATTAGTGAAAGTCTATTGGAGTTAGACCATAAGAGAGGCATCCATCAGATAATGGTTCGTTGGACCATGTTCCATAAGATAAAAGAATTGTGGGATTCTAGATGAGTTTCAACTTGATCAAAAAATAAAGATCGGAAGGAGAATTTGACTGAGAGAAATTAGACAGAGACCATCAAATATAGGTTATCGGAATAATATTAACCGGAATGAAGTTTCTTTTAAATATTTATGGACTTCGTTTCTTGAATATGTTTCAAGAACAACTAGCTCTTTGTATAGTAGTTGAAGTTCATGAATGTTGTTTTCATGTAAATTTTGGCTTAGCATTCTTGAAGAGGGAGTGAAGAATTTATGAATTGAATCATAAAAGAAGTATGGAAGTGAATATTGTTACTGGGGATACATAATAGTTGCTAAAAAGTATTGAATGTTTCAAGGGAGTATTAGTAGATGTGTGAATGCAGATACTAAAAAATAAAGTCATAGGGTATAACCATCTATTGATATAAATTTCTTTTTATATTGTATAATTGTTCACTTATGATTTTTTTCCTAGAAAAAATTATAGTG
The DNA here is from genome assembly GCA_963277665.1 of Viscum album. Classification (NCBI taxonomy): domain Eukaryota; kingdom Viridiplantae; phylum Streptophyta; class Magnoliopsida; order Santalales; family Viscaceae; genus Viscum; species Viscum album. Next base: position 1,660,394,672 of record OY728143.1, on the reverse strand, counting down.
AATGAATTTATCTAGGTGGGACTATGAAAATTTTAATTGAGTGGGTCTTTGTACCAAACCATGTAAATATAATGTGTTTTATTCTATTTATATTTGTTTCATTTTAATGGTGATGTTGTTATGTTTTATTTAAGTGGTTCATAACATTAAATGGTTTTGTAGGATAAGAATATTTTCTATAAAATTTAATAAGGATTATTATAAAATAAAATGGAACCATTGATTCACCTCCCCTCTCTGTGTTCTTAATCCATCATAAGAACAAAAATTGGTATCAGATCATATTCCCTCTGAAAAAACAATCTTACTGAATGGATAATTATAATTCAATGAATTATAATAGGATTAAAATTTTTATGGAAGGAACTATCATATATTGAAATATATAATTCTTTCATATCTAATTTATCTTGGGTATGATGTCTTGGAATCTACTAAAAATAAATTCCATACTCATATATAGAATACCCCTATTACAGTTGTTGAGAATAAAAAAATGAGTATTATGGAAAAGATAAAAATTATTTACCCACAATAATAACATAATATGGGTTTATTAGATTTAAGGGAGTCTTAAAAACCAATTGTATATGGGATATGTTTAAAAAATTGAACTACATACGAATGTGATGAAGGAAAAGTTACAACTCTGGAGGATGGAGTAAGAATATTTAGAAATTAATTATCATGATCCTATTAGTGAAATCCTTACAATTATGAATAAAATTTTTAGCACCATAATATGTATTGGTGAGAATTTGGATGAATCAACTATTATAGAAAAAAAATCATGATAATTATTCATGCCAATTTTTGATGCCAAAGTTTCATCTTTGGAAGATAGATATCCTGAAACACTATATATGGATGGTCAAACAAATATTATTATTACTTATAAAACTAGAAGAGAATATTTAATGAAATGTAAATGAAAGGAAGATTAAGAAACTTCATTGTAATATTATATTAATGGGAAAAAAGATAATGATATTTATGAAGAATCAAGTGATGTGAAATCATAGGAAGATGATATAGATTTCATTTCAATTTTTTCTCTTCTTTATATGAAATACAACAAAGGGAAATGAAAAAGTAAAACTATATGTTGTTGGAATTGTGGGGAGAAATGTCATTATTCTTAAAATTATCCTAGGAAGAAAGTTAAAGAGATTTATTCTGTAAAAGATGATTATAAATCATGGAATAAATAGTTCATGAAACCTAAATAATGATTTAATTAAGATAAGTAGAAGAATAATTATCTGATAATATTAAAGAAGGGTGACTCCTCATCAATTGATGTACATTATAATCAACTCAACATATTAATCACGTTTGAATTTGGATTAATTCTTATGATAGTCATTATGATAATGAAGAAATTACATAAATAGAATGGATTTTCAAAGTGAATTTGTAATACCAAATCGAGAAAAATAATCAAATGAATAAAGAATGAATAAAGTGGAGGAAATATATTGAGTGAATAACTTTTTGGAACAATACCCAAATGAATAAAGATGATAAATAAGTCAATGTTATATCATATTTAAATATAAATAGTGATGAACATTAAAGAAACCATAAAATATATGAAGAAATATCATCCAAAAATGATAACCTCAATAGATTAAATCTTCACTCATTGACGAAAGCAAGTAGAAGAAGTTACAAATAACTAAATTAGAAAATGAGATAGATTTTCAAAAAGGTATATTTGATAAGAAATTATTTAATTAGTTTGAAGAACAATAAATTATTTTTTAAAAAAATGAGATAATTAGGATGATGGAAAACATCACCAAGCTAGTTGATTTTAAAGGCATAACATATAAATAAGGCACAATGAAAGGATTTCAAATATAGGATAGTGAGAAAAAATATTTCACCAAGAATGATATGGATTCCATAAAATTGTATAACACTAATCAAACATTTCCAATATTTAGGTAGAAAAAACAACAACATTGTACTGAATATATTCACTATTAGTCAAAAAATAATAATTTTTTAGCGGTCTTTATCGGTATTGTGGAGTTTTCATAAATAGATCTTATTCATGATGGAATACGAAGTTCTTAAAATAAAATAGATATGACTCATGGGGGATATATGATGATAAAATATGATAAATTATTCTTTAAAATTATGTGTAAATGAAAAATGAAACTCATAATATATAGAAAGATGTGTATGCTAAGAAAGTGGATAAAAACAAACATGTTGAGTCTGAAAAGAAGGATTTCTTAATTATCTTGATAATATAAGATGGCATGGCCAGAAATTCAGAAGAAGAAAGAATAAACCAGAAGAAAAAGGGAATAAAATAGTTTATGAATATGTGATAAAAGTTGATTAAAAATATCAAAAGATTATGGTTTTAAATTTCCAAAAAGATGGAGGAGATGTAAGTAAGAAGGATGTGCTACTAAAATTTATTTGATTATCCTTTTGGAACAAGAAGATGACCGGAAATAGATTCTACAAAGTCACTATAACAAATAGATTAAAAAATGGGAAAAGAAATTTACATTCTTATCAGAATATTCTACAGGTAAAAAGAAACTTGTAAAAAATATAAGAAGGATGAATAAAAAGAAGAAAAAAATGATGAAATATCCAAGATGATGATGAAAACGGAAAGCATGAGAGAGTGCTCTCAGTTTTATTTTTTCTTCTATGAAACAAATGAGTATAATCCTTATTCTCAAAAAAATTATTTTTATTAACTTTTAATACCTTTAAGTACTCAAAATAATAATGATGATTTGTGACTCTCTTATGAGTCTTGAAAAAAAACTGTAATGAGGTTGCAAAATATGATCTTTTGAAATTTGATTTTATTCACCCAAAAAATCATATATATTTATTAAGATGTGTTAAAGTTACTTTTATCTTAAACAAATCTTCTCAATATTTACCCACAAATTTAAATGTTAATGGAAACATGGAAATTTTTTACATAACAGTTGTGTTGTGGAAAGCATTGAAATCATTGATTATTCACCTTTTTATTTTGCAAAATATTCACCCATGAAGACATAGAGATGTTTAGTTAAAGGACCTTTGTCAAGAAACACATGTTATAATTATATTCTCACATAAGAGTTTCAATATTTTGATATAATGATTTCCAACCCTTCAAAATGATATCATTTGTCAATAAAGGGAATCATTGTCATGATGGGCCCATTGAATATGATTTTTAACAATTGGGAGGTGAAAAGAATTGGGAAGATATAAGAAATAGGTGGAGAAATAAATGAAATGAGGATAATAAAATGTGAGAAATGAAAAAAAGTGACATTTTATTGAATTGGTTGAAGTGGATATTGACAAAAAAATAAAAGGGGGATATTATTAGGCGAAAGTTGTGTTTCATTTGTATTTATTAAAAATTGATCAGTATGTTTATCATGTTGATGAAAGAATGTTTTTGAGAAGGTAATGGGAATCTATATTTAAGAATGGTGTCCAAAGTGGTCAGTCTCTTCCAGAACCATCAACAAGGGATTTAGATCTATACTATTAGAAAAATAATTTGCCATAGAACATTGACATGAGTCACTGAATACCGTAATATGATCCATCGGTTTGGGATGTTGATAAAGATTTTAGAAGCTTATAGAAGTCATATTGTCTCTAGAATGAAAGGGTGATCATAATGAGAAGTTGTTTCTAAGTCTTCTTAGATTTTCTAAAAATGTTAATATACTTCTATAATCATGGAGTTCTCATAAATAAAATGACTTCTGAGAAAATTTTGATACACTCTTTATTAAATAAAGGGAGATTTTTTTCAATCATAATGATGTTGTTTTGGAAATAAATAATTTTATTTATAGATGGGAAGTTGAAAAACCTTCCATTATATGTTAGACGATGCTAATGATAATCCTAAACATTCAAAAATCATGAGGAAATGAGGATAAAAGTAGTATTTTTTAAATGAAGTAAGCCTCTAATATTGAATCTTTCTTATCTCGGTTCACCAATGTGAGATCACCGAATGCATATTCATTTGAAGGATGATATGGTTTATCAGAATGTAAGTGGATGAAGATGATGGGTTTTAATCTGACCAATAATCCTAACGATATAAATATTTTAAGAAATAAGTTCTTGTGAATCGTAATCATAAAATGAAAAATGTGGTTAATGATGAAGTTGCTGACATCTTTCCATCAGAAGTGATATGCCACCAATCCATCATAATGGATTCTGAAACCTATTCCAATTATAAATAGTTATTATACATTGTATGTTGGATAAAAATTTTTATCTGAGGGGTAATTTTTTTGGATGGTTTAATTATATTTCAATTGGGTTGAGAAAATAATAAGTAAAACTTATTTTTATACAATTGGTTCTAGAGGAAAATAATAAATTATCTCTTAACAATGGTGCAGACATTCAAATTAGATATAACATTGATCTATTGAAGGAAGATAGATACCAATCTAGGATGACACTAATAATGTCATCCGATGTGGGATCATTGGAATTAGGAAAATAAGTAAGGAAAAACACTTTGACGACATTTTTGATATATTGAAAAAATGTTGATTCAAAGCATCTTTGTGAGATAGCATTTAGTGCTTGAAAGAGGTCATCATAATGAGGCATCTTCAGTATTTCATATTTTTTCATCTTAATGTGATTTCATTTGGTTTTCAAATATGATAATTTGGTTTGGATAAATATAATAAAGAAACTAATTTATCCCTTGATCATAATGAATAATCAGAATTACCAATCACAATAATGTATCAGACCGAAAAAATGATTGTTAACATAAACAAGCCAGAATTTTTTCTAGGATTCAAGAAATTGCCAGAATATTTTAGAAGAGTTGAAACATTCATTTATTAATATTTAAATGAACATGAAATTCAGTATTTATGAATTTTATTGAGCGAGAAGTGAAATTTGTTTTCCCACCTTTACCATTCTAGGGATCTTAAAAAAGGAGCTTAATATATTTTTACTTTGAAATGATTAGTTATTAATTTGTGTTTGAGATCTAAAAATTTTGGAATAGGTATCATGTTTCCAACCAAACATTATATTTCAGATTGAAGCCATGTAATATTATCGGGGTGAGGTTCAATATGATCATCTTGGAATGTCCATCAATGTGATACCATAAGAGTGATTCCCATTGGATAAAGTCTATCGGAGTTCTCCCATTTCAATGAAATCTAGTAGAAGAAAGTTCACAAGATTGATTTCAATCAGATGGAGGAATTATGGAATGAAAATTGAGTTTCAACTCCATTGGCGAAGAAAGATCGAATGAAGAATCATAATGAGGGAGATATGAAGAACACCATTGGACATAGGTTACCAAACTAAGGATGATAAAATTGAAAATTATGAGGAATATTTCCAAAATTAGTTTCTAGAATAAGATTGAAGACCAACAAGTTATTTAGATAATTGATGATGTTTAGTAATATTATATAAATGTAAAATTTTGATTTAGATTACTTATGGGGGATATAAAGAAATTCATTAGTAAATTAGAAAAGAAGAATAATATCGAAGCTTTAACTGTCGATACTTACCATTTTCTAATAATTATTGATTTTTGGATGTGGTGTACAACCTATTGTGGGAAAGTGGATTCTGAAATAGATATTTTGGGGGTATATCCAACTATAGTAGGAAATTTTCTATTGGTATTATATAATTTTTTACTTCTTGTGCCTTTGTATTTTGAAATGATGATAGTGGAGGTATGTATGTTGGTGGGACTATCCAAAATAGGGAGGAGTAGGTCAGTGTATCAAAACATATAAATATAGTGTAATTACTTCTCAGTATAAATATTTTTAAACAAATCATGTGTTTCAAATGTTTTATTTAAGTGGATAATAACATTAAAAAGTTTTTTATGTAATGAGTGTTTTCTGAATAAGTTAAGAAATATTACTATTAATGCAAAAGGACACATCGATTCACCCCCTTCCCCACTCTCAGTGGTCTTTATCCTCCCTTGGAACAACATTACTTATAAGGATCATTCCACCAATACTCTTTGAAAGATCGAATTATTGAATTTTCTGAAAGATTATATGGTAGTGTTAGGGGTTTCACCATGGGGGTGATTATAGGGGATGGATTATATTGTAATGGGTGTGAATTTCTATGATGGTTGTGTATGAGGAATTATTTACAATTTTCTTTAGAGTTTTACTCATGTTATGTTTCCTAAGGCTATAACACAGTTAGTGGATGGGGGTAGTCATTGAATCGTGACCCAGTGGGTCATGCCACAATGCAATCCGAGATGAGGATCATTTCACCATAATCCCATTAGTTGATAATTTAATTGGCCTCTAGGGCCCTTTCTAAAATCATGACATATTATTCCTTTCGTATCCCATCCCTTATCATTATCTTAATGAATATAAGGGCTTAGGAGAGAGACATTCTATAATATCCTTCCATAATTTACCTTCTTTGAGTATTTCTAAATATGGGAGGGATTCATGGGGTTTTCTATGGGGGTTTGAGGTATTATTATAACCTTATCCCAGTGTTGTTGTTATCCTTTATTAGTTTCTATTTTTTGTGTCTTCAAACAAGGGTTTGAGAGATAATTCTATGATAACATGGTGAATTGTTCCTCAATTTTAGGTATTTTCTCCTCTTGGATAAAGTAGATCCCTTAAGGATAAACACTCGATGTTTGAATTGGTTTTTCTTAGTGTATGTTGCCTCCCAAATTTATTTTTGGATTTTCAATCAATTTGGGATGGATTTAATTGGTGATTTAATGTCATAGGTTATCAATTTTGTTGGTAGTGATATTAGGGGTGTGTCACGAGTGACCCAGACCCCTTTTCATGTGTTATCCACAATATATTTCCACCTGATGATTTTTTTCATTATTTATAAATAGGGATTAATTATATAATTAATATTGATTTACAATGGGAATTTCTTATAATTAGATTATAATAAATTATAGTGGTAATTTTTTTCGTAAGGACAACATATTGATTGAAATATAATGCTAGATATTTTTTCATTATGGTGGCCTAGATTTTATAATGAAAATGGATTCATTTTGAGGTAGTTGTTTCCTAAATATATTTCTAATGTATTTGAATGTTTTCATGTAGAATGTGATATATAGTCTTTCCACCTATACAAGGATGACCTTAGACTAAAATTAATCATTATATATTTATCCATATGAGTGGTACAACATTATTAGGGCCCTGATAGACCCTTTGATCATTTATCTTTCATTCCATAGTCATTGATGGACATCGTAAACACCCAACGTGCGAGGCATATGATAAGTGGACTAAAAAGTGGTACGAATTTCATGAATAAAAAATATATCGAGTATTGGATCACTACTATTAATCCCTTATGAATGAGGGTTAGGGATTAAGCATACTTGGCTTAAGGGAAGGCCATGTGAAACATTAATTTACCTTATATCCTCATATATATTTGATTATTGTGTAGGGTGAAAAATTATGCACCAATGGTAAGTGTGTAATTGGGTGTCTATAATATGGAATTGATTTATGAATACGACATGTGGGAGAGGAATGACCTAGAATGAAATCAAAAGTGATATAGTAATTATCTAATCCTTTTTTTTATATTATATTATGTAGGTGGTCGAATAGGCCATGACATGATCTTTTCACTATTAAGGGACATCATTCCCACTGATTGATGCTATTGGACCCTAGTGATTAGATATTAAATAATTTAATCTATAGGGTATTTCCTAGATATGATACAATATAGACGGCCATGGAGTCATAATTTTATCATTATAGAAATAGAGGGAATATTGTAATTAGGGTAAAATGGCAGTAGCCTTGAATAAAACAGAAGTGGGATTGATATTTATTCTTGAGAGACCAAAATTCAATGTATTTTATTCTAGTGTTGGTTGTTTGTCCAACCCATGAGAATATTGAAATGTTTCATTTCATAATTATTTAAAAAAATTATTAATATTATTTCAATTCTTGTTCTTGATATGTTAAATATTTATAGATTATGTGATGGGTCCAGTTCCATTCAAACCATCAAAGACTTAAGTTAATTGATAAGAGAGCATGGAAACCATGGATATGGACATTGGATGATTTGGGAACTAGGATAATTGTTTCCATGGAATGGTACAAGGATTGGGTGTTATTTTAGTCCCTGGGTATTAAAGCTATGAGATGTTTCAGTGGTAAGGTTTCATTCTAACAACTAGGTATTGTTGATATGAGATGGTACTAGAGGTGTAAATCATTCCATACCCTAGTTACTGGTTATATGATATGTTATTAGGGGAAGATGAATTTATAACCATTATGTATTTATGATATAATATGGTATTTTGGAGGGCTCTATTCTGACCCATAGTTAGTGATGACATGTGATATTACCAAGGGTGTGATCTATTTAGACACATGGGTATTCATGAAATGATATTATGTTAGGGGAGGAATCCAGTTCAACTAGTGGGTATTAATGATGTAAAATTTAATCTATAGTGGGTGTTATAATGAACAAGGTTGTTGTTTATGTGATATGATATCAAGGGTAGGCACCATTTTCCCCTTTGGTTTTAGTTATTTGATATTTTATTATTGGGATGAACCATTTTGACCATTGTGATGATATTATGGGATGACCAAATTCACACCCTGGGTATTGATATGTGACATTTTTATACATGATTGTGACACTATATGGAGTATGTACGGTCACTCTTGAGTGGATTAAATTACACAAACGGTTGTTACGTGTATTATTATAACAATTATTATTAATTTACTCTTATAAATCACATAGTTCATATGATTATATATTGGATATGATAGGGGAATCGTTGATGGTGGCCTGTTGAATAGTACTCATAGCCTACTCTGGTACCCCATGCACATTGTTACTAATGTAGATATCATGATTATAGGCATAGTAAGGGTAGAGCCCTAATGTTGGATAAATGATCTAGATAGATTGTATGAAGTTAAGAGATGGGTTATTCTATTAAATATTGTGGAATTATTGATCATCAATAGAAGAAACCATCACATATATTTTTTCAATGATTTTATCTAAATTTTTCACAAAAATTTAATATTACAATGTTTCTCTATAGCTGTGAATAGATCCAACACTCTTGTTCACCCATAAAAACAATTCATTAATAAATTCATACACACCCATCCTAGAATTTTCAAATTGATCCTAAAAAGTTTAAACTCATGGATCTCTCACCTACTTGAATCCTTTGTGAATATAATTTTAATTTTCCACATGAAATTATTTATTTATGATGTAATCTCCATTATAATTTCCCTCTTAGGGAGAGATAAAAGTAACTCATTACAATATTTTCCACCAAGTTAAATAATATTTTGATTCTAAAAATTAACATATCGTCATACTTCAAGTAGAAAAACTAAAATTTCTATTATATCAAGAACATTAAATCCTAATGAGAAATATTTTGGAACCATTATCCACTTATATTGAAAAACACATCACTACAACTATATAAAGTATGGTATATGTATTAGCTCATATGAGATGTTTGTCTTCTATTTTAGATCCACATGGGGTGTAGGACCTGCAGCAGTGCCTTCGTGTGTGAATGAATGAGGAGATGAGTGTCTCAGTGTGATGGTTATAAAATCACTAGAGTTCATCGACTATAGTGAGTGGTGAAACATATAGAATTTCAGTTACTGGTGAGACTATATGGGGCATGTTTTATGTTAAAATATGATAGCCATATATGTAATATAATGATTTTTAACCTTGAAATATATCCATTTAGTCTTGATGTCATAGTAGTGGATTATATTTTTGAGTAGGAACGACGTTTCGTGGGGATGTTTGATATAATAGGTCCCTGGAGCAGGGTTTAGGATATGGGTACGTTTAATAAATATGAGAGGGTCTTGTGAGTTGTAGTGTTTCTCTAGTTGTGGGAATCTAAACATGTTAAGTTTTTTTATCAGTGATAGGAGATTCATTATGGTTAGGATCCCACAATTGGTTCATTATGTATATAAACCTCTTATTGATTCCATTTTAGTGATTCACACTACGGTGATTGTCTAGTGAACCCAACCTATAGGTGGATGTGGTTTCTCATTGATGCCTGGATAAAATATATCATACCATACCTTGTAATTGGAATAATCAATTGTTATGGGTATCCAGTTGTGGTATGGATATTGAGTCAAAATATTCAATAAATATACAAGGTGGTGTTTTTAGATACAGTCCAATAGATTGAGAAGGTGTTTGTTTTAGGAAATGAATTGTTAGGGTGACTGATTTTATTGAATATTAGTTCTTTTGTATATCATGTGGACATGTACAATAGGGAAGGGATTTGTGTTATGGATATGGTCTTGATAGTAAGACTATAGGTTTTCATGATAATTTTCAGTTTTTCACATGTGTGACACTAAGTGAGTGATAGTTCAGTGTAGTCTGGTGACATCAACCGATAGTGTATAATATATGTTATTTAATAAATCATGAATGCCATCAAGAGTGGGGAATCTTCATTTAGTTAGTGGGGATAATAAGTGACAATTTGTGAAGGTTGTTGGCTTGTTCAGGAATAAATGATGTGATTATGTATCAGTTAGGGACTTCATAACACATTTGAGTTTGGAAGATAAAGAAAAGTAAAAACTCAGTGTTTGATAAAAAAATGGTGTTATGAGGAGATGGTGTAATAGACACCGAGGTTTTTGATCAGTGGTGATAGTGAATGTGGAATGAAATCAATACCATAACAAGTAAGAGATATATAAATTGGAAAATTCATTTGGGCATAGTGAATGGGATGTTCTATGAAATGTCTATGAAGAGAATTAGTGGGGATGAGAATCATTTTAGTGAGGATTTTGTACTGACTAGTGTCATTATGGGTTGGTGAATTTAGAAGAATTTTGATTTTATGGACATAAATCAGTAGCATAATTTTTTAATCAGATTTAATATTGGAATATCATGATATTGAAAAAATGTAAAATCTTTTTAGAGATCTCGATGGTTTCTAAGGAGATCGAGTGAATTTCAGAGTAGACTCGAGGTAGACCTATTGAAAAAATATGTTGTATGAGACTAATGAATCAATAAACATGGGATTATGTGTTATGGATTATGTGTTTTGGATTATGTGTTGTGGATTATGTTTTATTGGAGTAAATTTTTTAATAAGGAAATGGTTTGTGTAATGATGGATGGAGATCATGATGTAACCTATCTATTCATGATTGAATTTTTGTTGTTCAGAAAGGATAACATTGAAAACTGAGGTGATTCACCATGATAGGAGAAAATGGTGGGTGGATCACATCATAGTTTATGGGATGCAGTATAAACATGGGCTAAGAGGAATTAGTTTTTATATGATTTAGGTGACGGATCACACCATTTATCTATGAGATATTTTTTAGTAGACATCATGGGGAGGTAGGGCATAGGCCTTGAACCATGAACCAGTGGTTCATGCCACAGTTCAACCCTATATATGTGGAATTTCACAATAACCCCTTTGTTATTATTATAATTGTAATTAATGAACATATATTAAATATAGAAAACTTCATTTATCTATGAAAACCCATTCCATGATTTAATGAAAAATTGGGGGATCATTGGATGGATATTTGAAAAAATCCATCCCTTGTTCAGCATACATTGATTCCCCTTCAAGAGGGGTGAGATTTGCGGTATTTTACTGATTAATTTTTCATATTATTATCTCATTATCACACTATATTTTCTTCTTTTATTGGTTATTAATTTTGGTGTTCCCATGCTATTTTTTGAGTCATGATCATACCATATCATGTTATAATAATCTTTAATGTTAAGTATTTTCCCCATGGTGGATTAAGGAGGTCCCATGAGGATGAATTATTAAGGTTTAATGTGGTTTAATTTAAGGTAATATATTCAATTTTTATAATATTTATATTAATTTGGGATGGAATTAATTAATAGTTTGATGTTAATGGTTATAGTCTTTTATGATAGTGGGGTTAGGGATATGTCAGGAGTGACATACATATTATTTCATGGGGTTTCGATAAGGGGGTTTTACCTAGTGAGTTGTTTCTTTTATATAACTATAGTTTAATTATAAAATTATTATTGATTTAATATGTTAATTATTTATTATTGATTTATAATTAATTATTATCCTATAATGTTTGGTTTTTGGGCCTTATTTTGATAAATAGATGTCGGTTATGCTTGGTTGTGAGTATTGGCATGGATTTACTAAATAAAATGGATTTATTATGATGTAGGGGGTTCTTAAACATTTATCTATTTTATTTAAAAGTTTTCTTATGGCATGTAATATATTATCTCACCACATATGTGTGGTTATACTATAATTAAAATCAACCATTTTCTTTTGACATGTATGAGTGGTATAAAATATAACACAATGGAGTGGACCCTTTGATAGTTAATATTTAATGTCTCTATTACCAATGTCTATATAAATGACCTAAATAGTGATTGGTATGATATATTGACCTAAAAAGGGTATGAATTTGTGGGGGAAAATGTAGTTGAAATTGGGTTAAGTTCCCTTAATACCCTTTGATTTGGGAAGTGTGATTGATTAGGAATGGATTACATTGGGTGGGAATATAGATTTAAAAACACATGTATAATTTAATTGAGTTTATTAGTGTATTGAGTGAGTCTTCCTCCTACAATTGTGTGTGTTTGTAACATATTCATCCCAAACCCACTAATTAATGTTAAAAACTCTAGGTAAACTAGATTCCACCAACTATAAATGACATTATATGGTATTTCCATGGGGAATTTATACCTCCATATAAGAGTGTATAATAATAAAACATAAAAAACTAAAAAATCCATGATACCAAATTATTTTATTCAATAAATAAATAAATAACTACCATGCTATATCAAATTCCAATGCAGAAGAATGTATTCATACAAACTCACTTTCATTCCAGTATACAACACTACCGCCCATATGACCAATCATATATACAATAAGAAATGATTAAAAGGACTCTAAGGCTCATATTCTATCCCTGATCCTCACCTCATCCTGATATCTGATCCCATTCAAACCATCCCTATTGATAAATCTACATTGTCCCTCTTCCCAACCAAAACATGTGATCTATGATATCTGGTTAGATAACCAAGTTTCATTACCATCTAAGCACGGTGTGAGTTCTTCTCCATAGGGTTCTAAAAACATGGTCATGTAAATAACTAGTAATTTGGTGTACCCATGTGATATGATAATAATAAGTAAATACATATAAAAACCATAAATAAATTACCAATATCAATAATTATTTCTGATATGACACCCAATATAGAACTAAACATTCTTGATCTGATTTTGGAGTTTCTATGAACAAGTCATTTAACCATTCCCACCAATAATCTTACCATGGAAATATATTTCGATAAATTTATAGGAAAAAATAAAATTATTATTCTCAATGTAAAATTCCATGAAGCATCTCAGTGTAAATCCAAATCAATCTCATAAGATACAATGGGGGATTTAATCTCCTACCTATGTTACAAGGAATAAGTCTATTGAAATCCCAATAATATCATATCTGAATTCAATGAGCATGTCAAATGCATTTCTTACCATATCATATCTGAATCCAAGGAACGTGTCCAAATAATTACAAATTATGTCACATATGAATCTAATAAACACATCTAAATAATTCTAATCTATTATCTTATCTGAATCCTAGGATATATATATATATCTATTTATAAACCAATATCAATCAGGGAGGTTGGATCAAATAATAATATCCACGGTATCCCACGTGTAACGACCTGAGTTTTTACTCCTTAAATAAATATTTGTTTAATATTCTGATCCACAATCAACACCAATAAAATAATATATACCATTGTATGGTAGATATAGAATTATAAGATATAAGTAGAGATAATCGAATTATGATATATATATATATATACATAATACAAAAGTTACTTCAAATATTAACTCAACAAGTTTGACAAAGAAACTAATAAAATACATTTTATAAAATTTAATTATTTGGAAGTATAAAATATTTTTATATGTATAAAAGGACAACAATAGATTAATTAGTAATTTACAAGAAGTAAAAATAGGAATATATAATACAACACAATTTATTTTTATAAAATCATTTTTCGAAATATATTATGTTTTTAATAAAAAACTAAATATTTTCTAACAATAAATATTTATATAAAAATTGTCTTTATGTTTGGGTTTATCATATAAATATTATCTTTGTAATTTTTTTTAATTTTCTAGAATCATTTACTTAGAGGTGAATATTGTAGATTTCAATTTTTAAAAATAACATGAATTTTATGACATTATTTTTATATAATAATGAATTATTAAATAATGGAATGATTTTCTTAAAAAGATTTGTATTTTATAAGTGAATTAAAAACTATAAAATTGTACGTTTTAATTTATAAAACCATATCCGACATTTTATAAAATAAGTCATATTTTTTTAAAAAAAATATTATATTATATATTTAGTAATTCAAAATTAATTTTTTATTACTTTTATAATTTGAAAAAAATTGATATAAAATTTTGAATAATTTTGTCCAAATTTAATAATAAGAACTATTTTTATTTTTTCATAAAGGACAAAATTTATTAGGTAATAAGTAGTTACCACAGTGAAAAGAAGTGGTAAAAATGAGTTATCTAAGTGGAAAAGGTCCCAACATGTATTCAATTGAGTGTTTGAGGTTTGGTTCAACCTATATCTTCCAAAATCAAATATTTCACAATTTTGTATCCACTTTTATTGAGAGGGTCATCCCATTATATAATTTTTTTGGTTTCATAAAAAAATTTCATCCATTTTCAATTATAAATGGGGGAATACTCTCCTCACATCCCATCAAACCAAAACCCCCTATTTTCATCCCATAATCTTCCCAAAACTCTTCTAAAAACTCATATCCACCTTAAAATTTTTCTATTCATCCCAAAATTCCACACATTAAAGGTGTAATCTCTTTCAGAAAAGAGATAATCCAAGGAGAGAGGTTTAGATTTATAAATGTTCCATCATTATTTCTATTTCATTATGTGAAATTATTCTTCTTATAAACCCATTACAATGTATTAAATTGATAAAATAAGTACCATTTGTGTACTTTTATTAAATTATAATTATTTTACAATACATTACTATCTTTTTAACTTCTTTTAAGAAAAACATTTTTGAATTGTACGTGTGTGTAGATTACTACCTCCGTGAAGAAACATGATTCATATCCATTCAACACTTAAGAATAACTGATAAAAGATAAATTAAATAAATGAGTATTAAATATATATTATATTTTATTTTATGAAATGTGTAACCATGTTACTTCTTTCTTACTCTTTTAAAAAAATGAAATCATCATCCATGAATATTTACGGGCTACCACCTCCATGGAAAGATGCATTCCTTTTTTTAACTACCCCCATCATTGATGGTTTTAGTTTATATATTATGAGTATATATGATATATATATTAATAATATATATTATTACTATTGTTCATATTTTAAAACATAAAAGGAAGTTATTTTTATATGATAATCCATTGATATTTATAAATAACCTGAAACTAGTTCATAACTATTTTAGTCTTCACGAAACATGACTAAAAATCACATTTAATTAAATTTTATCATTATATTTATTTGTAAAACATCAATTAAAATAACATTAATGGTTTGGAAATGGTTATATATTATAGGACGGGAAGATCAAAGCTGATTTTATGAACCTAGTTTAAAACGGTTACAATTATTAATACCTAATGTTGAGAAGAGATTATTAAAATTAAATAAATTAAGAGGATTTTAATTAAGGGATATTGTAAATAGAAATTTATATGATTGAGGCTCTCAAATATGTAATTCATGTATTTATATATATATTATATTGGTGGATAAATCAAATCTGTGGAAATGAGAGGTAATGTTAAAGGACTTTCTAACTCAAACTCTTTTATTTGAGATATACAATTTTTTATTGAACCTAAATTTTCAAATATTTTTTATTTTGGATAACATGTATTATTTATTAATAAGTAAAATTATTTTATGAAAAATATCAATTTCAATGAAATTGTTTTTTTAACTTTATTTAAAAAAAATACCTGAACAATTTTTGGAAATCGACCCATAAGTATTACTTTTACAATAATAAGTATACTTTTTTTCAAAAGTTTCATTTCATGATTTGATTTTAATTATAATAAAATTATCTTTCTCCTGTCGATTTATGTTTCATGTTTTAAACAATAATTTATATTACTATGTAATTATTTTGGGTGATGGCATTTTTAGTGTCAAAAGATTTCATTTATGATGTTATTGTGTACAATTTGGATGATTTATGAAACCCATTTTACATTCAAGGGTTATTTAAAAAAGGTGATTGACTTGAATTTGGGTGTTTTAGAAAACTATTATATTTTCCATGGATTCTTTAATATATGATGGTGATTGAATTTAAGTAGCACACATATTTATGGATGATGATTCATGGGATCTTATATCACTAACTAATGTATTGGTTAATGTTTATATGTCATGAGATAGTTAATAATGGACATATTTATTTTGTTAATAGAGGAATGGGAATGATGGGTATGCTCATATTTTTAGGCTTAGACATAATGTGTTTGTGCACATAATAATTTTCATAATGGGTTTCCTCTTAAATAATTTTTTTGTGAATATGGTTTTTCTATATTTACAAGTTTATGTAGTTGTACTATATTTTTAATAATCCATTTAATTCCCATAAAATAAAAATTATTTATTATTACACTTTATTTTTATAATATTCTACACTTTTTTATGGTAGCATGTTTTATGATTATTTGGAATGATGTATTATGATAAATGTAATTAAAATTATGCTTTTATAACTATCATTTATTGATATAATGTCTTTATAACATGTTATATGATTTCCATCTAAGGAATTTGTATAATTTTATTATAAATATTTAGGTCTTCTTTATGTTCTCATTCAGGTTTCTTATTTTACACATTTTGATATGTTTTTACTTTACTAAGCATCTGATCATAACCATTTCTTATCTTCCAATACATCATGTTATATAAATTACTATATCACATGTGATTTCAAAAAGTGTCTAGAGGAGTTTAATTTTGTTGTGGATATCTCAGGAATTGTAAAATACGTTTTTTATATAACTAATCTATTAGGCACTAAACCTTTATGTCATTGGGTTGTGAGACTGTGTGTGAGATTTGTTATCTTAATCATGAAATTACGTATAATTTAATTTATATTCAATTAAAGAAAATTCTACCTCTACTCTCATCCTCATTCACTAATTTTTCACATTCAACATTTTCAATTTCTCAAGCCATTAATAGTGGTTGTATCAGTGTCATCGTGGATCTGATCATATATTCCCTATATGATGGTGATAGACCAGTTGTTATATGGGACCTTCCTCCTCTACCACACTTATCCCCTATTTTTGTGATTAGGTTTTCTAGTGCCTCAATAGTTAGATTTCATATGGGTCATTCCTCCCCTACCACCCCATGTCTCTCTCCATCCCACTCTTGGATACGGTTCACAAGTGCAACCACGTGCTTTTTATGCTTCAGATACTCTTCCTTCCACCCCTCTATTTCCCCATCATTAGTTCCCCCTTTCTAAAATGAAGTTGTTTTGGTATAATATGCTCCCACTATTTAGGTTTCATTTTCTCCAATAACCCCACTCTCATTGGACCCAAATGTTTTGGGAGACATTGGATGGTTTCCATGTGCATTCATTAACCATGGAAGTGATTATATTGTCTTTTTATTAACATTGTCGGACCCATATTGATATTTTCATCATTAATCTACCTTCTTTTATATTCTTCGCATGAATCAGTAATGTCTTAGCGTATAAAAATTCATAAATCCATATCTATATTGAATTGTTCATCCTTTTCAATTTATCTCTCATCATAGATCAATTTCATTTGGGATTGGGAAATAGAGGATCAAACCTATGAATGATGGCATTTCATTATTGTTAATTGGTCAATGGATATTCACAATGGAAATGTATCCTCTCTAACAGTGATATAAACTGTCCTATAAGGTATTCCTCTTCCTTTTTAAAACTTGATCATTCTAAAAGTCCTGGATGATGCCTTTGTAAATTACGTCCATACCAATAAAGATACACTCTACCTGGAATACACTATATCCACTTATATCTATGTAGATATTTTTCTCTTGAATCCTCTTCAACAATGGATTCTCATGTGAGAGGGTCCTAAGGTATATTTCTAGCATAAAATTTTATAAATTAATCAACCTATATTTTTTTTCTTATTTCTAAATAGGAGGGGAAAAATCTAGACTATAGAAAGAGAGGTTCACATATTCCCTATGGCAGATGAAAATATTATTCTAATGTCACTATATTGAGGGCCATCGATCCTTCAAAAATATTATTATATAAATTATTTTTAAAAAATATATTAATATAATCCTAGGTTAAAACAACATTTATAACATATAAAGAAATAAATAACCCAATTAACAATGTTGGTGTTTTTGGATAGAGGCCAAAGGAATTAATGGGGGAAACACCTTTGGCCTAGTAAAATCTAAATCCATTATCCCCTTTATTGAATTTGGATTAATTATTTTTAAAATTGTTAAATTTTTTGTTTTAGATTTATTATTACTAGTTTATATATATATATATATATATGTAGTATAATTTATTTTATATTTAATATCCATTATTATTATAATTAAATTAGTCTAGAATTATTAGAGGTTCCGTGAATTTTGTGGAACATTCTACTGTATTGGGAACACTTTTGAGTAATGATGTGAGACCTTGAAATGTTCTTATTGTATAAAATTAGGACATGAATCTAATATGTGCAAGTTGAAATGGCCAGCTGGTGGTATCAAGAGTTGAAATAATGTTTTAAGGTAGGTAAAGAGATATGGTTCTACTGCTCTTTCTAATATGCATGTTGCTGGGAGCTCTTCATTTAATGATTTTTTCAATAAAGGTGATGTTAACACTATTTCATGATCTCCTACTATAATGGTTAAATCCTCTTTTCATGAGAGTTCCATGCAGGTTCATGTTGATGTGTCTTAAATTAACTATATCATACAAGTAATTCATGCTATTTCTATCCAAAATTTCAACGGAAAGATGACAGATGACACTATTGGTGGTAATAAGGCTCATAATGTGTTTGTTTTCAGATCAATTGGTGATGAAGATGGATACATATTTGAAAACCTAAATGCATCACTGTGTGATAATATATTTTATGAGGAGGAAGACATGTATGATTATGATTACTATGTTTAATAGGAAATTGACTTACATATGAGGAATGATTTTCTTTTTTCTATTAATATTGTGGGGAAGGGTATGTTGGATAATGGTGACAACTTTTAGTTGGTCATGCATATAACATTCAAGGTTCCTCCAATTGTGATTTCAATTATCCAGCTTGACAGGCATGAACATAATCACGTGATCAATGAAGATCACAAATATATACATATGATGCTTGACATAATGTATTGTGTGGGATACCTTATAGATTGTACCATAATTATTTTAAATATAGGGAAAGGGTCGAGGAGCATGATTTTCCCTTATGGTTTTAGCATCCAATTGTCGATCAATTATATAGGAGTGATGATTTTATTGAGAATGTTGGGTGGACTTATGACCCCCATTTCATTGATTTTATGAAAAATCAATATAACTAATTTGAATGGGAATCTGATAAGGAATGTGCTTATGCACGGGTAAAAATAATCTATATCATAAATCAAGAGGACTAGAAGGTGAAAGACCCATTGTAGGCCTCACCAAAGAAGAAGTGGAATGGTATTTCTTATAGCTTGATTTTACCTTTTAATCAACTGAGTGAAAGATATTTGGTTTCAATGAATATTTAGTAGTGTAGAATTTTTTATCCATAAACATTGAATATAGACTCTGATCCACTCTAGAAATGGACTATTTTTATTTATCTTGGAAATATTGGATATTCTTTAATCTAGAAATCTCAAAAAAATCATCATCATACGGGGAATGTGTGGAAACTAAAAGTTTCAGGACATAACGGTGAGGTCAACAACCAAAAGGCCATGGATGATATGCTCGAAATATGGGATTTAGAATGACTTGAATGAACTGTTGATTCTTTTATTATGGTAATTGTACAAATATATGACTTGTTAACTCTTATCTTGTATGTTCTCAAGATAATAGATTTTGGGGTTATGGATTTTTTTCAAATCTATGACTGAGCTATTTGAGTATTATAAAAAAATTATATTTTAATTAATTA
Source organism: Viscum album (assembly GCA_963277665.1). Classification (NCBI taxonomy): domain Eukaryota; kingdom Viridiplantae; phylum Streptophyta; class Magnoliopsida; order Santalales; family Viscaceae; genus Viscum; species Viscum album. Next base: position 1,660,374,236 of record OY728143.1, on the reverse strand, counting down.
ATTAATATTAATTAATATTATAAAATATTATTAAATAATTACTACTAATTACATATAAAGATTTTTTTTACTAAATATTAATAATAGAGATTGAATTATGAAATTACCAACTATTAATTAATTGTTATTAATTTTTTTTTATTAATTATCTAATATAATTTAACTAATAATAATTACTAATTAAAATTAATTTCGATTATATATATTAAATTATTTATTTGTTACTTAATACTTAATATAATAATATAATTTATATTTATTAATGAGTTATTAATTAAGAAATATTTAATTACACTTTGATAATAATAATTATGTATTAACTAATTAATCATTAATTATTAACTAATTAATAATTAATGTTATTAATTAATTATTAATAAATATTTATGAATATGATTTAGTTACTAAATATTAATAATAATGATTATAACTTTACGATGCTAAATAATAATTAAGTATAATTAAATTATTATTAATTAATTAACTGATTTTTTCCATTAATATATATTACAACAACATTTTAAAAACTAATTATTTTTAATTAAATAATATTACTAACTATTTAATGATATTAATTATCAAAAAACACTAATTACTAATATTATTTTTATTTTTTTAGTTACAAATTATTTGTAATAATAAATATATATTTATTAATTAGTCATTATTATTTATGTATTATTAATATTTTTAGTGATGAAATATTATTTAATTACTATTTAATTAAAACCTATTAATTATTAATTATCAGTTAGTAATTTATTTTTAAATTATATTATTAATTAATAATTAATAATTATTTTTAATTAATATGTTATAATTATTAACATATTTTTAATTAGTTAATTATTAATATTTAATAGTAAATGTTTATTATTAATTATTATTATAGTCATGATATTATATATTATTAATAAACAATTATGTTTATTTAATTGCTATTTTTTAATGATAAAATATTATTAATTCTACTGATTGAAGGGGGATCCTAATTCTGTCATTGGAAATCCATAATGATTTCCAGAGAAAGTATTCTTATAAAAGGAAACCCTAGGTTTGGCTTTCTAATCTAATTCTATATTGATTTAAATGTAGTAGTGTTTGATATTAAGTAGCAGTTTAATTCATGATTTTTTTGATATATATATATAAAACAAAAAAAATACAAAATCTAAAAATCATAAAACAAAATAAAGTTCAATCCAAATGTATTAATAGAGATAACAACATTGGATTGTACCCTACGACAAAGGTATTACCCCTTTAACGCATTTGACATCTGTCCAAAACCCCAACGACATTAATGGTGGTGACACTTTTATATATAAGTTTCAATATTATTTTATTTTAATATATATTTTTTGAAAATAGTATTTAAAACAATCTCATTTCGAAGATATTAAGGTACTCCCCTAGGAGGAATTTTATGAAATAATCTTTCATGATGGTTGGTCCAACTTTGAAAACGATCCCTCAGCCTTGTGTTTGACTCACTATAACAATGTTATGGGGCCTTCAATAATTCACTCTCCTTCAAGATCCCTATATATACTTGTTGGATATGTATAGACACGTGCTAAAGATGTTGGTATACCATATACTATCCAATTAACGGCCTCAGTTGGAGGATTCAATGCTTCACTGAAAGGTTTGTTAAGCCCTTCAGATTAAGTTATCCTTTTCATATTAAAGAGATAAAATAAAGTTAGGTTGTTAGCCCTGGATATGCATCACATTTAATTACTCCACCACACATATTTTATGGATTCACATATCCAAACCACATTAATGTTCATGTTTTGTATGATGGCATCCCCATCCTTTCTCCCGCACCATGTGGAAACCAAATGATTTATTAAACTATTTCTCCCACTACATATAAGTTGATGATGAGGTCAAAATCCTAGTCTTCTTCATCGGCTAATGTAGTGTCCACCATTTAAGTTGAAGGCCATAAGTCCTTTACCACACAGTTCATTTTATTTCTACAATTATATGGAATTCTATGTGAATTACTTCCCCGATAATGATTTAGTTCCTTTTAAATTCTCACCATAAGAACAAATCATCCTTTTTTTCAACTTTAGATCCAAATCTCAAGGTTTCAACCATTAAATATATATCTTGACTCTTCCACATCCCCAACTGTTGTCACATTATCTTGACTATTTCTCATATATGGAAATTCTAAGAGAACGAGGTTCAAGTGAATTTTATTGATGCTTCCTAATAATCAATAAATAATAAGGTTATAAATAATAACTACAACTTTTTCATGATGACCATATGTGTGAAATGAGTGTCTGGAAAAAGAATATTTCTTTGGTACACCTTATCAACATTCAATCTGGGCTCCGATCCTTTGTTCTAAAAGGTATGATTTCAGAATCATTATCAATCATTATGAGATGATGGTAGGGGTCATGTATCGATGATGTGTTATTAATGACTTTTTCTCTTTCAATGATCTCAATAATATATCATACATGGGATTCATAGGAAACTATTTACCATAGGGAAATAAAAAGTGTAAAAAGGGAAGAATTTGGTTCATACTATATAAATTTCTAGGAAATATTTATGTTATTTCACAATTACCAATATTATTCACTTCCCTTAGGTCAGGATCTCTTTTTGATCACACCCCTCTACTCTTTAAGATTCATAGTTCTTTAGATTCAGAAAATACCTTATTCCACTTCAATATGTTGATTGTAGTGGATGGATTCTATGAGATGGTTCAAACATCACGGTGATATCATGTCCAAGGTAATAAATTGGTGAGAATCTAAAAAAACTCAAAATATTGAAATGGGGCATGATATCATGGAGAAAAAAATTATATATCTAAAACATGAATATAATCTTTTCCAAGAAGATATAAATCAACTATTTTACATTCTATAGGAGCATCGAGAAGTTGAATATTTTGATCATCATACAAGGAAACCAAACCAATTTTCAGAGAAACTACTGAATGATGAATGTTAGTATAGGGATAGATCCAATTCTAGGTGGATATGGGAGTTAGAATGTAGTAATACTTATATATATTCATGCAATAAAAATAAAAATTTCATTAGGACGATTAATATGTAACATGAAGAGGGATCATACATGAGTGATTCCAATATTATAGGCCCACATATTATGTCATATTCTTTTCCTCTTCTATTAAGACTATTAGTAATAATTGGGGATGAATGATGGGGTACATTTTTAGGATTGTTTTCTGAGGATAATCAATAACCAAATTAACAACATATTGGAAGCCATTCTAGAGGAATACCAAAATTAAGAAATCATGGAATATGTCAGTCTAGAATGTTCTATAGGAATTAATGGAGTCCCTTGATCTTCCCAGTCTACCACATAAGATATTATCAACAACAAAATCATTAAATATAATCAAGATTATTTTAAATGAGGGGACATCCCTAGAGTCCATACATCCACAGTCACTGTCTATATCACTAAGGCCAATCATCACAATGGTTTTGAGAAATTCCACCTTATAATTATGTGAAATATTTCACATAATATGTTATACAATACATTGAAAAAATTATGGAAAATATATGGACCATTAAGTGTTTTATTAACACATCGAATTATTATATAAAGATGTCTCTAATGGGTTAATGGATTGACAGAGTAGATGATATTTAATGTTGACCAAAAGTTTAATGGATCTAATATCATTATTCTAATATATATATGGCATAATATGAAAGTATATATTGGGAATTTATTCATAATGATTATTGAAGATTTTGACTCTATGAATAAAACATTGACATACTCTATCATTCCTTATATTCACCTTGGTTCCCATTTCAGTCATAAGAAATGGATTTGGTTTCCTTATATTAGTTATATGTATTCTCTATAGGGTTCTTCCTCTATCAGAGACTCTACATTTTTTATGAATATAGATGATTATGAACTAAAATGTAAATATTTCCAATATCTTGGTTCATTCTTTTATTGGGTGGTATAGTTTATCTGGAATATCTCACTAGTTATTTTAGATAAAATGATCTTTTTTACTATTAGATGAGGAAATTAAATTAAAAATTTATTTTTGATTTGAATAGATTATAGAATAATAAGTGTACTATGTATCAATATAAACAAGATCAATGTTTACAATATTATCAAGATATTGGACAGACATATCAGTCATATCAAACATATTCTCAAAAATTCTAAAAAGGCTTTTCCATTGGTTTATATTGGGATCCCACTTTTTAATGGAAGAGTTGAATGTCTATATTTTGATTGTATTGTTAAAAAAATCACATGTAGGATTCTCAATTATAATATATTCTTTAATTCATTTGGTGGTAGGATAATACTCATTGACATCATCCTCAGCTCTATTCCAATGCATGTCTTGTTAGTGAGAAGGGTATCCATGATAATTTAAATGAATATGGAACTTCCATATAATATATTAATTTTGTAATCCCATCAATATGGAAACAATATCTAGGATATTATGTCCACACATAATATATTGATGGAGGAAGGGGGTAATTTTTCTGAGGTGTATTGAGGATAACATGTTATACATGAAATTCAAACTTATCTAGGAGGCCATTCTGGGAACTCTCTCTCGGCTTGTTTCATCTAAAAATATGGATAATATAATTCAAGTTAGCCTAGAAACTCTGTAAGATATCATGTGTGTTAATCCTCTGTTGTAACATTGAACTTATCCATTTTAACTATTTTTTTATCATTAGAAGGGGAAATATTGCATTATATAAGGATAACTGGGATAATGTTCCACTCTTATATATATGGTTCCCTCTCCCATAAATAATATTTATCATATAAGTGGCCACCTATTATTAATGAATGTTATGTAGAATGAAGTGTAGAAATATATGTATCACAAAATTAAACTAGATTATGATCTAAATTTATGAGTCTTCAGTCCATCTCCAATAATAACTTTTAGGTGTATAGATTATTACACAATTGTTCACTCAGAACAAGGTTTACACATGTTGGGCCCCAAAATCTGGTGAAATCACATCCCTTGTAAACTAAATTTATTTATCTAGAATATTAGGAATTGATCCATTACCACTGATATGAGCACACGAGATATTATTAATAATATAAACTCTAGATGCATGTTCTTTGTCAACACAATCATTAAACCAACATGATAACTTTTCAATAGAAGATACTGGATGCATTACATATGAGATAACAATGGTTGTATTTTAAATTGTAAATCAAGAATCTGTTGTAGAATATATTTTTTCAAAATAGGTTTCATGTTTTTATAGGGTTTAGATTCAGTAAATAAGGGATTATTATTTACCTAAATTAGGTTTTTTTGCTATATGAGTCCCTTAAAATTCAGTGTATCATAATAATCATAATATAAATAAAAAATATCTAAAATAGAAAGTACTCCGGTGAAACACTATCCTAGAATCTCAATGTAAGGATGCATTTCTTCCATTTTTTCCGAACAACCATACCTAACGTATAAAATCCCTAAACCCAAAGTCCCATATCTGGTGAAAAAAACTCAAACATTTAATTTATGTATTTAATACCTTTAAGTGTGACCTAATATTAGACTTTCAATTTATAACATGAAACTAAAATTTGGATAACTTACATACCCATGGATCCTTTAGATTTATTATTTTAGGGTATTAAGACAAACATATCAAAAGATGACACTTCCACATCATAACTGTTTTACACATAGAATAATATTTTTAAGATGTATTAGTACATATATTCACAATATTCATCTTAAACTCATCCATGTATCTACTCATCCTTAATACACTCTGAAAAATTTTAAATTGTGGTGCTCATTAAAGAAAAAAGGAAGAAATTAAGAAACATTTTAGTCCCTAAATACATTTAAAATTTTCCTTTTCCAAAATAATCCTTGGGATCAAAATAAATATTTTATTTACTAAGAAATCCACTTATATACTGAAATATTTTCATCAAAAATTTAATAAAAAATTTCAAAGTAAATATAAGAATTTCAAAGGATTCCTTATGATCATGATAAAATGAAAATAACATTTTCACAAAGTTATAAATTTCACCCGTAAGAAAGAGAATAAATTTTTTCCATTAAACATAATAAAATTATCTTACCTTGTGAAAAAATAAAAAATTCAATAAAAAGCTATAGAAAGTATAGATAAAACATGTTTCTATCTTGATTAATAATTTTCTTATCACTCTTATAATAACTTTTACTAATATAATAACCTTCATGGTTATAAATAGAATATCCTGCATGGTAAATTTCAATAATCTCCTTCAAGAAACCTAATTAGTTAACTATATCCCTTTACACTTTCCAATGGAGAGAAATAAATGTCTCACACTTCCTTAATTTATATCTAAACCATCCATCATGATAATATAATTCCCATGAACCATAGCATATAAAATTAATCCTTTTATTGAAAAAACAACCATAGCATGAGTAACGAAACATAATCAGATATAGATATATCCCTTTGAAATTAAAAATATTTTTTTAAAAAGAAATTCTCAAAAAAAATTATCATATATTTTTCCCTTAAGAAATCATGGAATCTTATAATGTAATCAAAAAATCAAATAATTTTTTTGGTGGTGGTAAATTCCATTGACGTTGTATACATTAAAATATAACATTCCATTTTTCATTTTTTAAATATTGTAAACAATTTAATTGTAAAGGATTCCTTTGAATTCCATTGTAAGAATGTAAAAAAGTGTCATAATTCATTTTATATTCAAATGAAAACAAATATATATAAATTTAAGAAAATTATTTTTAAAATAATATTTTAAATAATTTATAATGAGGTTTCTAGTTAAAGTATTCCTTACATCAAGTCATAATCATCACTTGTGTTACTCATATTCCTTGATAATAAAAATATATTAATTATTTAATTTCTTAATATTAATTTTAATGATTATTATTCCTTTTATCTCACTCATTACCATGTTATATACAGTTACATAATCAATTAAGTATAGCAACAAATGTTTTGACGATATTTATCTCATATGTCCAGAATCATTTTGGTAAGTTGATTGTTATCAAAGTAATCACTATTTCATATTATATAGATTACCAATAATGAAATTATTTCATTTTTATACATTAATTATACTCTTCAATCCATATATGAAGGCTAGTTATTAATAATTAACTATATTAATGTCATGGATATGGTTGGGCATACTTATGCACGATAAAAAAAATTCTTCTTCCAATGATCTTGATGGAAAAAGGTATATATTATTATTCAATATAGAATTATCATTTCATAATATATAAAATACTAATTTTATTAATATAATTATACATTGAATCCATGTGATTTAGTGATGAAAAAAGAATCACATCATATCATAATGGTGGTTATCTACACGTACACATGAATGACGTAACCAATTCTCAAAGGATGGATAGGTATGAAAATAGATGATATATTAACATTTTGGAATTATAATTATGGATATAATATCAAATATATTCATTAAATCTGTTATTTTAAAAAATCTGTGAGGGGTGGTGATGAGAAAATACTGATACCCATTATGAGGTTGTAGTACTTCATACACACGATCAATGGTTTAGGTTTCCATTTGATGGATGATAAGATGTATAAAAGTTATAAAATCAACATAATAAAATATCAATATATTTATGATACTGATGTTATTATTTTTTTATGGTTTAATAATATTTTAATAAGGTATAATAAAAAAACTAAATTATTCTTTTAAACTATATGCCTCTTCTTCGTGAAACCTCCTCTGTGTTTTATCTTAATACCTTAAAAGATGTATTTATGACCAAACTAATAGATCTAGAATGTGGTAAGGTATTTTAGTTTGAAATTTTGTTAGGTTATTTTTAATTAAATTATTATTCAATCATGAATAAAATATGAAAGGGGTTTCCTTTTATAATGAGGGAAGAAACATTCTATAGGTTTCTTAAAGAATTACATTAATATAAACTATTTTTTAATTTTTAATGGCCCAATATTGATATAATGAGAATATAAGATTTGCATTAATTGAAATACTACAATGAAATAAAATATTTACATGTTTAGGTGATTTATCCACCCTTATCATATTATTATCCCACATTAACCAATTTTGTTGATTACATCGATGAAAACGTTTTTTATTTTTCACAGGACAAAATAGTTACTATAAAAGATAAATTTTCCCATAAATGGAACATGATTTATTTTTAAAACCATATACCAACTACTTTGTTGAAGATAATTTTTTTTGTAATTTTAAATCATTTAATTAAGTGTTATTTAGTAAAAAATATCATTATTTCAATTTTTAAAACAATCCATTTAATATTTCATTAAAACCAACAAAAAATTGGTGTATTGTGAATATAATAATTTAAAAATTGAAAAATAAGTAATTTTTTTATATAATATTTATATAAAAATAAAACAAAATAACAAAATATCACTTTATATATTTTTAATATTATTTACTTCATTTTTCTACTCCATTTACTCAATCTTTTACGGAGTTGTGTATATATTTAAGGTAATTATTTAATCACTAAAAATTAAAAATAAATGTCTATGATAAATAAATTAATTAAAATATAAAATAAATATTTATAATATATCATTGTTTTTTTATCTGTTTCATAAAATATTATATGTATTAAAATCAAGAGAGTTACACCTTTTAATTATCCTTTATTTAAATATCATATTGTTCAAAATCAAAGAAATATGGAAGAATGTTTCCATAGATTCGTAATTGTTTTGTACATGGACGAAATAATCCCAAAAAATAGGGCAAATTATATTGTAATTGTATTATTCTAGTCTATCTATTTTTATTTTTGACATTAAATACCATATTTATCCTTACCATGTGGAAAGTTATTTACAATGTTTACTATTCTTGTTGACAAAAAATATAGCAACCGAGGAATCTAATACATATTCATTACACTATATTTTATGAAAATTGTTTACATTTCAAAAACACATGCCTTGGGATTATAAAGGTATGTTTCCTATGGAATATTGGAAACACAAACAATAGGTTCACAAGTAAACTAAAACATCTCCCACCATATTCTTTATAATAAGAACCCTTATTAGACATATCATATATTATATATTTCTTCATAACCTGGGAAAAGGAAACAAAAGAAAGTGTAATATAGGATTTTTGGTAAGGGGAAAAAGGGAGATATATAACCCTAACATGAGAATGAGGGTATGAGAACATGAGAATAACATTTTAAAACAATACCCCATATATGAAAGATCGTCATCTGGAGTCCGAGCCTAAATATCGGTAGATCATATGACATTAATCATAAGGGAATCCAATAAAATAGACATGAGAGCATAAAATTGGAATAATATATAGATGTATAGAGTAAAAATTATTATATAAAATCTTACATCAAGGTTACCCACCAAGACAATTATATCAACTTGGGCTTTGGCTAACCCCTTGTGTACCTACTTCAGACTGAAATTAACTACCCCAATTACCTATTTTTTGGATCTGGATAAACACCAGAGTTCCATTCTCTTAATGTTTGAGATAACCTCCCATGTACCATTTTACGTCATATACCATCTATAATTACCTAATGAATTTGAGGGATATGTAGGTCTTACACATCATATAATTACTTTCATACACATGGGTACCATAACATCAAAACAAATTATTTATATCATAAATGAATAATTGAAAAGGATTTTATAAACATTACATCCTATAAAAATATATGTAAAATAAAATTGTTTAATAATTATTTCGTGGTTTAATCATATCATAACCTATGGAAAAATAAGGATGTTTCATAATAATTTTATCATGGTAAAACATGTGGTAGAGAAACTATATTCATAAACATATTTTCTTCATAAACATATATCTTTAAGAGAATTAATTTTCAAGGTATCCAGGGATCAAAAGCCCATTAAATCATAATTATCTTCATAATATGTCAATATAGATGTAAATTTATTTTTAAAGATAACATGAAACTTTTATTTGGGGTAAAATTACTTTTATTTGAACACTACTTTTTAAAATATAAAATATTTTTTCAATACTTTTCTTTGAAAATAAACATGAATATTTACAAAGTAATTGTTGAAAATAATATAAAATATTTCTTGAGGAAAATATACTTTCTACTCTGAAAAAAAATATTAAACATAAATTTTTTTTATTTTTTTTAGAGAACACGGTTTTGGATAAAAAAGGCCTTCAACTGAAACGATTTATTTTATTAATAATATTATATTTTGAATTTATGATTACATAAATAGTGGAAAATGAAGGGAAACCATGTATTCTCATGCAATAAAAATAAGGTAAGAAAATAATTATTTTATATTGACATGGATCATAATATTTTATCATTATAAACATAATCATAAACAATCTCGATAAACAATGAGATTGTATCATAAAATCATTACCAAATTGGTAACATTTAAATGTAAGATCCTTGAATGAGATTCCATAAAATAGATATGTAAATCATAATAATTTAAATTACAATAATAATAAAATAATTTTATGGGAATTATATACACCATATAAAATTAATAGGTTGGGAATATGTCATGTGTCTCATAGAAGTAAAAATTTAGAGAGAAATAAATTATCTTAAGTATTTAATTCCCTCACACACATACAAAAATACGATATAATAATAATAATTTTATAATTTTAATATTATAGAAAAATTTAAAAATATGTATATATATTTTATACCATATTCAATTTACTTATTATGTTTTATTACTTGTTTATTAACAATTCAATGTTAATGTTATGTTTCAGGTGATAAAAGCTTTGTTTTTTATATGTTTTGATTTATAATTTTTGGTTATCAAATATTGTTCATGATTTATTTATCCCAATAATATTAACCATGATATAAATATAACATATATTTAATATATATATATATTAATCCATAAAGGAAGAGATTCAAAATGAAATAGACCATCCTTAGAGATGATAGGTCGTACGCATGCATGAATTTTGTTTCAATTTTTCTGAAGTATAAAAAAATGAAAGGTAATTGATATATTATCTTTAAATAATAATTTTTAGGTATTATATTTCACGTGATTTCATATATTTCATCATTATTACCTCTCATGTAAAGCATGAATGATCCTCATTTCTTCGTGAGGTAGTAATTCGTCGTACACACAAGCGATGTTATCATATTCCCAAAGAATGTAAAGTAAGAAGGTATGTGTGAAATAATAATTCAGAAAGTATAATAATATAATAAATATATTACATAAAAAATGTCATTACGTACGTCCTAGAAAGGCAGTAATGGACAAATGAATAACATAGATTCACGAGGTGGTAGTCTGCTATACACACGAATGATGATTTTATAACCCATTTGATTGAAGTGAACAAGTTTGATGGTAATTACTTTAATATAATTACATAATATTATATAAAAGATACTGAGGTTTTTATATCATCATGTTATAATAAAAATTCACATACATGGATGAATAAATAAAAAAAACTCTTATTGAGGAATTTTACCTCTTCATCAGGTATCCTCCTTATGTTTGCACCAAAGCCTTCCTATGATGGGTTTATGTCACAAATAAGGATTATATGATGAGATTATGTATTTTTGGAATTAATTTTGGTTGTTTTTGGTTTATCCAAATGGGTTTTAAGGTGTTAATAATTGATGGTTGGTGGTGGCCTTTTATAAGTTGGGGAAAGGAACCCTCTTAGAGATTACATGGGGATTACCGAAAAGACTCCATAATAATAGATAACTTCCCATGGAAAAATCCTCAAAATTTCTCTATATTTTAATAATGGAATTATATGATGGAAATGTGGCAATAAAATAATATTTAGACTAGTTTTTGGTAATTTTAAACCCTTTTTTAGTTAAACCCCCAGTAAACCCATCTTTACCTTAATGAGGGTGATTAATTTTTAGAGTATTCACTATTTATTTTGAAAAATAAAATAAAATTAAACTTATTAAATAATATTAAATATAATTATTACAAATATTGAATATATTTTTAAAATTCCATTTTCAAAAGTGAAATAATTAAATTTAAAATTAATCTTATAAATTTAATGTGTAAGTGGGGATTCAAAGTGAAAATTGTTCAGATGTTTACAAAACTTTTATATCCATTTTTAGTATGAAATTTTTTGAAATGTCCCAAATTAGATTAATTGATATAAAATTATATTAATTTTACTTGAAATTCAATTGAAATTAATATTTATTAATATAAATAATTAAAAAAAGAAATTTTCAATTAAAATTCATTATATTTCACTATTAATAAAAAATGAAACATTTTAAAAAAGTCTAAAAAATTAAACATAATATTATTTTGACAATATTATTTCAAAAATTAAATTTATTTTATAATTTTATTTTTCTAAAATTCTGAAAATTTAATTTAATTAATGTTTACCAAATGAAGTAAAAAAACACTCTTTGACAAAATAGAATTTTCGAAACATATAATTAGTTTACCATAAATCAAGAAATTTTGTATTAATATGTTTTCCATATATAATGTCATTGTACTTAATATTTAAAAATTTGTTATTGCTATTCCTATACCTATGTTTAAGAGATAAGTTATATTGGTCATGTTAATATAAGTATAATACAATTTTGTTTTTTTTAAATATTAGTGTCGTGTATAACCCATGATAACTCAATGTTGTTGATAGTGGAAGATTAACATGGCATTAAATTTAATGTAAGGTAACACCAGTTTTGAATGATATAAAAAATAATAAAATATTAAATTTATTTAAAAAAACAAAATTTTTTGGTGTGGAATTCTACCCCCTATAAATTAATTTCACACTCAAAATTCATCACTTTGATATAAAAAATGTGTATAACTGTGCCTCATTATTTCCTTCAGTTACCATGAAACTACCTAAAATTGTTGTATTAACCATAAAAAATTGATTAATTGGTTTTTTTTTGTAATATAAAATTCAGTATACTATCCATAATATCCACATGTTATTCATTATAATAATAATATTTCTCACTCAGAATAACCTATATGTTTATTAAACAAGAAGTTTTTTGTATGTACTTACTCTGGATAAAAACATTGAACACATCAACATCGTGAGTGGGTTTTTATTGAGTTCCATGGGATAATATATTTTTATAATTTGATCAAGAATTTCAAAGGGAATAATATATCTAAGGATTAGTTTCCTATTCTTCCTGAATCTCATACCCTTATTCAATAGAGAAATTTTTATAAACACCTTATAACCAAAATAAAAATATATATGAGTTCAATTATTATCCGCACAAATTTTCTTCTGACTCTAATCTTCCTTGATGTGTTTCTTAATGGCTCTTAAATTATGTACCATTTATTAGTCTATCTCAAGTCCCGAATGATTTCTTTCTCCAACATAATTCCAACACATTATAGATCTAGTTTTATTTAAATTAAAGGATTCATAAGGATCCATTTGAATGATTGAGTGACATTTATTTTTTAAATAAAACTCAACTATAGGATGGTTTTTATCCCAAAAACTTTTTAAATCCAATGAAAAATATTTTATAATATCCACTAGAGTTTGAATATTTCTCTTAGGATGAACATTTAAATGAGGATGACATGATATTTTGGAACTAAAATATGTATCAAAAGATTATGGAATACTTCACTAGAACATTATAAAAACCATCACTCCCTATGAGAATCATTTTAATTTATTACTACTTGAAACCTTACCACATCCTTAATGTATATCCTAGAAAGATGATCTACATTGAATTATTCTCTAAAAATTATAATGTGTGGTGACTTTTTAAGGTTATTGACTATAAACGAGAGATAATTTTACCATTTAGTACTTTTAGGGAGTTCAATGAAAATTTATTTAACGATTCCTTCCCATTTCTATTATCATATGGGGAATGGATGTAAAATTTCCTTATACATTTTTCACTCAACGTTAACTTTCTGGAATACCAAGCATCATGATACAATCTTTATGGTATCTATATTTATTACATCCCACAAAAAATACTCATTCAATTCTCCATACATCAATGTAAATCTATGATGAATTGATAGTGAAAAAACATTGAGATTCCTCTAATTAACCATTCTTAAAATCTCATATGGGTGGAACCCATTCATAGTTCATAAATAATGTTATTCCATCATGATCAAGGTTTAAGATAAAGAATACTTATAACTATATTTTACAACTCTACATCTTCCTTATATGCATTATTAATCCTTACATAGATTTACGGTTCAATATGCAGCTTAAAATGATAAAATTTATACCCTTCATTTTGGATTTCCATATCCATCCTTTTTAAAATTTGGGAATATTGGTGTTTTTTGTCCTCATCATGAATAAGATAGCATGATCATTTTGACTCAAATCATCATCCACCTTATTCACTTTCCCAATGGGTTAATTAATTGATATGTAAAAATATTTAATAAGATCTAACCATAATATAGGGTACATATTCATCCCCTTCTATGTGATTATATACATTAAAAATTTGTGATGTGTATATATATAACACATTTATCTATAATGATAAGGCCTCTATAACATTAATATAAGAATTTCTATAGCTAACTCTAAACCATGAGTTGGATAATTAATCTCATGAATCATAAATCATTGTGAGAAATAAGATATAACCATGCCATTAGGCATAACATTAAATCCCAATCCATTATTGGATGCATCAATATAGATTGAAAACAATTCTAAAATAAATTGTAATGTATGTATAGGTGTGGTGACTAACCATCTCTTCAGTTCCTTGAAATCTTACTCATATTCATATATCTATAGGATCTTCTTTATGTTCCCTGTTAATATGGTTATTTGATTACATAGTCATGAAAATTCATCTAAAAACATTTGGTAATATCTATTTAATCAAAGAAAACTATGGTTCTCTATCACCATTGTTCTTTTGGATAACATAAAATAGCCTATTACTTTGACGAAAATACTTATATACCCTCTCTAGAGATTTTATGACCTAATAATGAATCCATTCATAGCCAAAATTCACAGTTTTGTAAATATTCCATATATTTTCTCCTTATATAGTGTATTTATTAAAATTTTCCTGTAATCATTATGCACTTCGTTTCTCTTCTAACATATAATAATATTTTCTAAAAATTCTACCAAAAACATATCAAAGGAATATCCAATGAGTGTATTCATTAAATCTATGATTATTCTTGGCGAATTAATTTAACTAAATGGTATGAAAATATATTCATAGTATCAATTCCTTATACAAAGTACTATCTTTGGTATAACCTCCCTCTTGAACCTCAGTTAACTATAACAAAAATTAATTAAAATCATGGAAAAGAATTATGATCTTCCAAATAGATCAAATAGGTCATCAATACGGGATAAGGGATACATTTTCTTGATTATGATATTGTTCAACTCCTGGTAATCATATTACTATCACATTTATCCATCACTCATTTCAAAAATGAATAGGCCCTCCCCATGGTGACACACATGGATGAATGAATCCCTCTTCACTGTTTTCTTAGAGTTCCTCGAACAATTTCAATAACACAATTCAGGCTATTCTATAGTGATTCATTAAAAATAGTGTGACATTGGGTATGATTTATATTGGTATCTCAAATTCACATTTTAGTGTAATTCATATTTACTATTCCAAAACTCCATCAACAAATTCTTTCAATATGAGGTATACCATCGATTTATAGTTTATCCAAAACTATAGGAGATAAACACCACTTATGAATTGAAATTAAGGCTCATAATGTATATGTTATCTCCATTATAAGTTCAATCATATCATCCCATTTATATATAATCAAAAGTTGGTTTGGAATATCAAATCTGGCATCCCTTCCTCAAAAACTGATGTTTGATTTATGGAGACAAGTCCAATCCATGCCCAATATAACATGAAATTAAACCAGATGGAGAATGAAATGATTTGCAGGAAGAAAATTCCCAAAAACATCAACAGGATAGGAATAACATATTTGGGTTTATTTACTCATAATATTAAAGGTTTTTATTACTAATTCTCTATGTAGTCATTTGGTTGGAATTTGGATAACCTTATAAAATTATTTACATAAGAAATAATGGTTTGTTGTAGAGGAAAATAGAACATTAATAGTTATAGAGTGGATGGTAAGTGCACATTTCACAACATCATTATCAAACACCTCTCCAAAAATATTTGTTGCATGATATTTCCACTTTTCCTTCAGTTTAAGAGGAAACTGGTGTTAAACACTATCATTTACCCTCATACATGGGAACCCATTAGAATAATGAAAAATGCTTGGAATTAGAAACATTGCAGTGTGGGTGGTGCATTCCATGTATCATTATCATTATTTAAATAATTAGTTAACATTTTTACATAAACTCATCATTTCTCTGCTCAATGAACATCCCTTACACCCATAAAAAATTAATTGTCCCTTAAGATAATTTTCTCCAGACTTCTTCTCACATTTTTTTATAAAGGAAAGATCACATTCTTCTCTCCATGTTTCCTATATTTTTTATTTAACAACATTATTCTCCTCTTATCAAAACTAGAATTGATACATAACTCCAACCTCCATTTCCAAATTGATAGATCATTGAACAATATATTTATAGATATTGTAGCCTATTTCATCTAATTCCCTTCAACAACTTTGTTTTAAGACACTAAAAATTTTATCATCCTTATATTCAATTTGGATGATAATAAATGAAGTGTACCTTACATTTATGTATAATTTTCCTCATTAATACCAATATATTCAGTAAAAATTTTCTTTATCTTAAGGAAAACCTTCTCAATATTTCTATAAATAATATAATGAATGTTCTTATTGAAAAAATAACTTCTTTTGCTTGTCCCTATTTTTGGTGTCAATTTCATCATTTTTCATTGTATTATTATTGAGATTCCATCATTGATCTATTTTACCATCCATTTGAGAGATTTAAAAAATTACTTTATCATGTTTTAAACATTGGTGAATGGAAAATATCATTTCATTGGTACTGAAACATTTCTTAATAAATATCAGATCATCCGTTCCACTCAAGGAAGTTGGATGTTTCCTCATGATGGATTCGAAAGAATTTTGTTCCCACATTTTCTCATTTTCATATTCATCATGATTCCATTCATGAGAAAGTAGTATGAGAATGGAAACTATATTTTTTAACCCCATCTACCATAATGTTTTTCTACTCAAGAAGACAATAATTTGGTTGCCTAACTCACTCAACATTAACATGGTTTCTTCAGGTTCCATCCATTAAATAAAACCAAAACCATTGTGTTTGAAATAATAATCATTGGGAGAACCGAATAATCATCAAAAATAAAATATAGTATGTCTAAATCATGTAACCTTCTTTTTTAAACAAGTGAAACCATAGAATTATCCGAGTTCATTAATAGTCATAATCTATTTAAAACATTCATGATGATTCGTAAAGATTTTAAGAGTTTCCAAAAATATCCCCTTGGATTTTCCATGGAGGTGTGTAGCAAGGCTCAATTCATGCACTAGGGGACGATAAAGTCCATATCAATGTGTCATTTGAGGAATTATTAACCTTAGGTACCTCTCTACAATATCCATATCTACTTGTAGTGTCCAGATAAGGATGCAATTTCTTTGAAACCACATCATATATAATTTTAAAAAAATTCCAACACATTTTCTATATGTTGAATCATAATTAAACCTATCCCTATACATTTATTTACAAATATCACTAAATTTATCTCATTCAATTTTCCAGTGGTTAAATAAAACTATCATCTGATATAAATAATTGTGAACCTAGTTGTTCATTCATAGATATTACACCATTAATGATGAATATTTATTAAATTGAAGAAAAAAAACTTTTGATGGTCCAAATGTTATAGTGACTTTGAAAATTTGGAAACACAAAAAAAAATTTCATTGGTAAAATAAATCATCTTCACTATGTGATTCAGAACTATCACCCTTATTATACATATCATACATAATAATTTTTTTCATAACATAAGGAAATGAAACATAAAAAATGGAAAGATCAGATACCCTTTAAGGGTAATAATGTGAGATATATAATCATAACATGATAATTATGGTTTGAGAACATGACCATAACATTATCAACAATACCTTGCATATCAAATATCCTATCATTGAGTCATGGAATAAGGATTAAATATTCATAACACATGAATCATAGTACAA
Organism: Viscum album; assembly: GCA_963277665.1. Lineage (NCBI taxonomy): Eukaryota > Viridiplantae > Streptophyta > Magnoliopsida > Santalales > Viscaceae > Viscum > Viscum album. Next base: position 1,660,355,895 of record OY728143.1, on the reverse strand, counting down.
TGCAAGAATATGATCCATGAGAGCATAATAGTCGTATAAGATATAGATTTGTGGAACACACATAATCATAGAAAATACTACGTTAAGGATACCCATCATGACATTCATAACACGTTAGTATTTGTATAACCAGTCATGTACATTCTTCGGGCTTAGGTTAACGTCTTGTGTACCCAACATCTCATTCTTGGGCTAACCACTTATATAATTTAATCATATGTATTGGGATTACCACACATGTACCATATGAGCTAAAAAACCTTTACCATTACCCAATTCACTATAGGGATATATAGATCCCATCCATCACATAATGAAAATCACACTCATGCATCCCATAAGATCCTAAAACAATCAACATATCATAACCCATGAAATGTTGTTTTTTCATAAAATTTTCATGTAATTATAAAATATGGATAATATGTTGCTTTTATAATCATTTCTTCATTCCATCATAGAATAATAAGTGTAAAATTAATTGGTTTTCACAAGAATGTTTTCGTGGTATAACCCATGGTTTTGGAATGGGTTTCCTAAACATGTTCCCATCATGAACATAAACTATTTAGAGAAACAATAATAATTTTTTACTTGGATCATAACCCCAAAAAAATTATAATGAACATAAAAATATTTCATTTCACATGGAAAATGATTCTAAAATCTTAATTTGAAAATATTTTATGAAAAATAACTTCTCTTAGAAATTAATTTTTTAAAACATAATTTGTTTTGGAATTAATTATCTTTAAAAGTAAAAAATAAAAATTATAAAGAAATATTTTAAAAATTTTAAAATTTTAATGAGGTTAAACATATTTTTAATTTTAAATCATATCTTAGAACATTAATTTTTTTTTATAAAATATTTTTTTTGAAGAAAAAACATTTTCAAATAAAATATATAATTTTACAAAAAGAGAATATTTTTTAACTCCACAGTATAGAAAGAGAGTAAAATAGAGGGAAAATTAATTATAATGGAATATATAGAGGAGCATAAAATTCATGTATTTTTTAAGATATGGATCATAAGATTTTATCATCAAAAAAAATCCAAAAAATATTTATAAATGACGAGATTGTAACGAAAAAATATTTACCACCTAGGTAACATTGAAATCAAAGACCCATGAAAGGTAGATGAAAAATGAATATTTAAATCCCCATAAATTTATTTATAATAATAATAATATACATTTATTTTTAGTATATACACCACAAAAAAGAAATAGGTGGTGAATATGGTTTGTGTCTCACAACAGTAGAAAGTTAGAATCAATTACATTACCTTAAGTTTTTCCTTCCTTTAAACACATTAAAGTATCATATATAATAAATTTAATTTTATTAATAATATATTAAATTTTCATTAATATATATATCATACCATATATGATTTACTTATGACTTTTTATTTCCTGTTTCTTAACAATTCCCTGTAAATGTTACATTTTGGGTAATAATTGCTTTGTTTTTTGTATATGTTATTATTTTTTATTTTAGGTTATCTAGAATTAATCAAGATTTCAAAATCTAAATAATTTTAAATATGATATAAATAACAAATATATTCTATATATATTTGTTTAAAGTACTCAATAAATTATATATATAGGAAATGAAATATATTGTTCATGGAGACTGTAGGTCGTACATACACAAGAATGTTGTTTCTATTTTCAAGATGTATTGAGAGAATGAAAATTAATTGATATATTATAATTACTAAATTGTTTTAATTTCCTATATATTACATGTTTTAATTAAAACTATCATAATTACATCTCGATGCAAATCTCGAATGAATTGAATCACTTCACAAGACAGTTTTCTACACTACACACAAGCAACGTTATAATATTTAAAAAAAATGAAAATTAAGACCGTGTGTGTGATATAATAATTCTAAGAGTTTAATTGTATCATATATATCATATAAAAAAAATTCTATCATTATGTCTTGAAAATATAGGAGGTAATGGGAAAAATGAAATCGGTTCACGAGGCAGTAGTCTCCCGTATAAAAGAATGATGATTTCATAACCAGTTAGATGAATGTGGAGATAGATTTAGGTCATTAAAATTAAACAAAATCATATCATTATATGTCATATAATTAATTTATTATATCATCATGGTATAACTATAATTTATGTAGGTATAGAAAAAAGTAAAATAAAAATCCTCGTTGATGAACGTTACCTATTCTTCGGGTGTCCACATAAGGTCTGCACCAAAAGCATTCACAGATTGGAATTAATTCCAAAATAATGGTTCTAGGATGGGAGAATATATTTTTTGAAGTTATTTTGAAATAAATTTGTTGAAAATAATGGGTTTTACTATTTAAATAAGTAAAGGTAGGTGGTTCCCTTTTATACGTGGTGGAAAGAAACCCACTTGGATACTATATAGTAATTTCCCAAAAGACTCCAAGATAATAAATACATTCTAAATCCAAATGAATTAAAACTAAAATATATTGGATCTTGGTAAGGTTAATATGAATATTGTTCCACAAAATATGATTTATACATGTGTTTTTTCATCTTTAACACTTATATTTTTAGTTTAACATCACAGTAAACCCATTTTTACATTAACTAAAGTAATTAATTTTTACATTATTCATTATTAGTTTTGAAAAAAAATTAAGTTGACATTTTTATAAAATATAATTTATTTTGAATAAAAATATGGAATCCATTTTTCAAATTTCTATTCCTTTGAGTAGAAAATTTTAATTTAAAATTAATCTCGGAGACGCAATGAGAAAGTCAGTTCTCAAATTGATAATTTTTCAAAGGTTTATAATGTTTTTATATCCAATTTCAAAATAGAATGTATTACAATGACATATATTAGATTAATATATAAATAAATAATTTTATTTTATTTTGAATACAATTCAAAATATAATTTAACATTATAAATAATTTTAACAAAAAGATAATTTTAAATCAGAATTCTATAATATTATTCAATTCATCAAGAAATGACACTTTTTAAAAAAAATCCAAAAAATTATGACTAAGATAATTTTGACATCATAATTTTAAAAATTAAATTTATTTTATCAAATTATTTTTCTTAATGTGGAGAAAATTAATTTTATTAATGTTTATAAAATAAAAAAATTGAATTTTTTGGAAAAATATTATTTTAGAATCATATAATCAGAATACCGAAAAAATAATACATTTTTATCAATTTATTTTTCCATATATAAAAACATTATAGATAATATTAAAAAATTACTTATTATTATTCATAACACTAGTTTTAATGGTTTGGTCATAATAATCAAAATTTAATGATTATAATATAACAACATTTTTTTAAACTATGTTTTGTGTGTAATGTCAGTTAACTTGGTGGTGTGAATAGATCAATATTAACTTGGTGTATCATCCATTTCAAGCCAAAGTACATGTTCCATGATATGAAATATAGAGTAAATATCAAATTCATTTTATAAAAACAAAAAATATTTGGTTGTAATAAAAAAATAAGATGAAACTATTTAAAATAATTTGAAATTATGATTAGAAATATAGAATCAATTTTATGTGATACAATTTTTAGAAGAAGAAGAAACAAACATGAGAGTAAAAATTAAAACAGAACAAAAATTAATTTTTTAGAAAAATTCATTTTAAGTAAAAAAACATGTTTTAATTCCAAATTCAATCATATAATCGATTCCAATGACATTAGTTGGATTATTAATAAAATAATAACTAATTTTTACTTTGAAATAAGTATTAAATAATACATAACCTTTTAATTATTGAACAAATAATTCATTAAAAATTAGTAATTTTCACTATTCGTTGAAAAACCAATCTTTTAGAAAAATCCAAATAATTAAATCTAAGATAAATTTAAAATTTTGATTTAAAAATGATATTATATTAAATAAAATTTGTAAAATTTACCGAAAATAATAATAATATTCACTCACAAAAATAAATATAATCCATTTTTTAAGAAAATGTATTTTTTAAAAATGAAATGAATTTAGTAAAATATTAGTAATTATTTAATAAGAATCAATTAATACTATTTCAATTATTAGGTCCTTTATATGTATTTTAGAATTTGGTAAATTTAATTCAAAACATAAATTTCAATAGATAGGTTGTAATAGTCACATTTAAATAATTATATTTGATGATTTGTTTAAGCTTGGTGTTGCATTTCATGTGCAGTATCAAACATCATATTTCATTTAAAATTTTATGATATTAAATCCTCCAACCATTAATAAATTATATACTCATAATTTTATATTGTTCTTGTAAATAAAATATTTACATTTTAATTTCATTTTTGAAGACCCACATCAATTAAAAGGTTAAAATACAGTCTCTTGAAAAGAGGGAAATTGAAATATAAAGGTCTTAAAAAGTAAAAAATATTAGGATTCCAAATAGAATAAATAATGTTCTAATTGAATATATTTACAGGGAATAAAAGTTTAATTTCCAAATAATGATGTAGATAGTCATAGATTATTGGTCATAAGAATGGGAATGATCATGGGAAGGTAAAGAACCACAAAACTATTGTAACATCCCAAGTAAGTAATGAATAATAGATATTTTTATCTATGTATATTAATGATTAAGATAGTTTTATAGAGGCTTAAAATGAAAATAAATACAATCTTATGCATGGAATACACTAATATTCTTAAATGATTGTTTTACTGCCTTTTGATGGAAAACCATTTTTGAATCTATCTTTTGACAATTTTATAAACTATGTTTGTAAAAATAAACTTATTCTTTATGATTGGGATATCAAAATTTACCTTGTGTTAATTTTTGGTATTTTTCTGACAATGTTCATTTTTTAATGAATAGTGAAAAATACTGCATTTTACATCAAAACTGCTTTTTAATCTAATTTATTTATATGATTAGATTATGTTTTCAATTGGTTTTGAAGTTAAATTAGAATATATTTTTACCATTTTATCCAATGGTGGTCATTGGAATCAATTTCACATTGAAATTAGACTTAAACTGGTGTCAATCTTTTGATACTTATTGTTTTGTAAAAACACGCTATTTTCTCTGGCAGCGGGAATTAATTATTAAATTAATTAATGTGACTTATATGATTTGAATTTTGTAAAATAGACTTCATCTTTGAATTCGGAATATCAAATATAGCTTAGGGTGAATTTTTGGTAATTTTCTGAAAAACTTCAATTTTTAATGAATAGTGAAACCACTAAGTGGTAATCAAACAAACTGATTTTTCAGTTAAATAAAAGTTTACCACTAATGTGTATTGAATTTTGAAAATCCGACATACATGGTTTTCATTAAGAAGTAAAATGTGGTTCAATGGGATTAAAATATTTTTTTGGTGAATAGTAACTTATTAAGTTTTTAATCGCGATTAGTGGTAATTAGGGTAGTTTAAGGTATAAATAATGCTTTAATAATATGAAATGACCTAGAAACATGTCCCAACATTATTGGTTGTGTCATGGCCGACCAAGAAAATCCATGGGTCAACTTGGGGACCCCATGGAGACATTTTGGTTGGGAAATGACATAAATAACTTTTTATTTAATGTAAAAGTAAAAATGACACAAACATAATATGTTTTACAAAAACAATTTCTACATGGGGTTATAAAGATCATATTTTTGATTATAAATAGTCATTGGAAAGATAAAAAGATTTACTACATCATAGTATTTTTTTTATGATTTTTAGACATTCAATAAAGTAAATTATATATGACACAATAATGATGCAGCGATGACATCATTATTTAATGATTTAAATAAAATGGAAAAATAATGAAACATCTAAAACCTACACATGGAAAAAACCAATTGGATGAGTGTATTTCGAACCCTTATCACCTTATCCACGAATTATAGAAATGTGGGACATTTTAAAACCGAAAAACATTTTCAAATAAAGTAATATTTCTTTACTTTCCAAAAGTGCCCCTCCTCTCCTCTTATAAAAGGCCCCCACCTCTACCTCATTTCACACACTCCTCAAGCCTTTGGCTCGGCCAAACCCTGACCATTTACTCTCTCCACATCTCTCTTCTCATCATAGAGGATTCCCTTTGGGCATAATCCTTTCAAAGGAAGCCTTTAGGCTCAAATCAAAAGGAGTTACACTTTTAAAGGTAATTCATTCTATCATGTTCATTTGTTTTATTTTGCTTCTCCAACCCCCTAAACTCTTTTTATTTACTTCTTTTGTAACAACACCAGTATCTTAAATGTACTAGGATGTTGTTATAAGATTTATTTGAGCTACACTCTCACAAAACTACATCAAATTGTTAAAGAACATACGGTTTCCGTGGATGGCGAAATTCTGCCTCCCGAAACGATGATTGTTCAATACTCATTTAACACCTTCAAAGGTGGCCATTATGATGTCACTATTTTTATATATGATATATAATATGTTTATGTTTTCCTTAAGCTTCTGTTTTTTTTTCATTTTGGGCATACCTTTATGGTTTCCATTATGGGTAAACACGATATCTTCATTTTAGGAAGTGCGGACTACCGCCCCCTGAAAGTGATTTGATTCGTTAATACCATATGTGGGATGTGTAAAGGATAAATTTTATGATATTATATATTTTATTATACTGGAATTATATTATACTCTTATATAATTATGATTCCATTCCAGAAAATACGAAATAGAAATGGAAGTAGCGTTCATGCGTACGTACGGCTTACCGTCTCCATGAACGGTGCATTTAATTTCTTACCTCTAAATGTGATGTAATATTATAAATACATGTATATGATGAATATATATGATATATATGTTATCCAAATCATTAATATCATTCTGGATATAATGAAACTTTGACCAAATTAACAACATGTAAGTGTAAGAAGTCTATTTTTGACTTAAGAACCAAATACCGACAAAATGAACATTATTAACTTAAATGATTACATGATGTTCCTAACATAGTATAAAAGGAATAATGAACTTGAAAAAGGTTCATAATCAAGTATATATTAACTCAAGTTTATTATTCAGGAGATTAAAGAACGGTCGGGTCAAGTCGGATACGAGGTATGGGACTTCGTCTCAATCTCCTTTCATTGAGGCATATTTTATTTTATACACAACTTTCTTTTATACGGTGTATAAACCCCTTTTACTTTTATTTTTATTCAAAAGGAATCTTTTTTATACAAAGCGTTTACTAAACGACAAAAGGGAATGTTTTTGTCGTACGTATGCGGCGACAACGACTTCTCTGCCGTCGTGACCGTTATTTGAGTTTCGGCTTCCTCTACAAGCCATACCTTCTTTTTTAAAAGAAAAATAAATACCATGTTTTACTTTTCTTTTATTTATGTATTGAAAATGGTTTTCATAATGTTTTATATATCAATGTATTGTATTGATATCTTGTTATTGAAAGGTGGGAATGTTATGTTTCCTTTATGCATGTTTTATGTGATATGATTATGTTGAGGTTCTTGAGCATTATTATGAAACGGGTGGTTTCGTGATAAACTAAGGGTGGGTGAGCCCAATATAGCTCTCCAATGCATTGGGTAACGCGAATGCGTGAAACGTTAAGGTTTCTCCGAAGAGATTTAGGGAATATACTATGATGGGTATTCCAAACGTAACCAAGAGGGTTACTCCCTACGTAAGAATGTTATGAATTCCTCAAGTTACCTTTATGTCTTATGATTTCTATGATTTATTCATGATTTTATGAGGTATGTTAAAGTGCCTATGTTTTATGGGTAAAGTATGATTTCATTCTTATGTATATATGAACTCATGTTTCCTTTTCATGTTTTTTTTATAACCCATACTGAGTTTTTATGCTCATCCCAAGTTTTTGAAATGTTTTTCACAGGTCAAGGAAAAGGTACATGATATGATGATAGAGTCAAGGATGTGTCAAGAAATAATCCATGTTTTATTTTAAATGTGTTTCTATTGATGGGAATGAAGAATACTATCTCTATGTAACCACTTTGTTTATATGTGGAATGTAATGCAAGTTTTATGATCTAATTCTCTAAAACTCTAAACCCGAAAAGATCCTCAATGTGTAATCTTGTAATAACTCAATATTAAGTAAGGTTTAAGGTTGGGGCCTTATAGCTGGTATCAAAGGTCGGTTTAGATAACTTTAGGAGTTATAATTCTATTAAATGATTATCCAAAAATATATTTTTTTTTGAAATGATATAGCATTTAAAGATTACCATGTTTCTTTATCTAAGACATGTTTGTTCAGAATGGTTTTCCGCAGAGGAAACAGGGAAGCAGTGCTAGGAAGGCATACAGAAGGAAATAACCTTCTGAATAAGCATCCCGAGATGGTCGGAATTGGAACTGAACAGTTTTTTGCAGTAATGGCGCAGTTGACTCAAGCGATAAATGGTGGTGGTATCCATGCATGAGATCAGCCAGATCAACCGCAGATGAACATGTCTGTGGTGGAACATTTCATGAGGCAACATCCACCATCATTTAGAGGATCATCTGACCCTGTGCTAGCTGAATGGTGGATTAAAGCACTGGAGAATATTTTTGATGTCATGGGGTGTTCAGACAATCAAAAGGTTAGTCTTGCTATTTAACGTTTTGAGGGTGAAGCAGATCAGTGGTGGTCTATGGTTAAAAATATCAGGGACGCCGATGAGATTGATGCTCTTGACTGGGATGAATTCAAAGGTATGTTTCTTGAGAAGTATTTTCCTAAGGCTGTTCGACTTAGGATGGAAAATAAATTCTTGGAATTTAGGCAAGAGGAAGACTCAGTGGCTGCCTATGAAGAAAGGTTCACTCGATTGGCAAGGTATGCTCCAAATTTTATCCGGGACCTTGATAGTAAAATCAATCGTTTTTACTCAGGATTAAAGACAAAATATTGAAGGGCATTAGCTTCTCGTGAGTTTAAAAGTTATGAAAAGCTTGTTCTATGTGCTGAGAAGGTGGAAATGGAGTTTGCCGATGACTAAGTTTTCTATAACAACCAGCAGAAGAAGAGACCGGGGTGGCAGGAGAAAGGTAAGAATTCTTCAAAAAAGTCTGATGGTAAGAGAACTAAGCTTCCAGTTTGTGATAAATGTGTAAAAAGGCATGCTGGGGAATGTCTTCTAAATTCTGGGAAGTGCTACCGATGTGGTAAGATGGGACATAAGGCTCATGATTACACTGAAAAGGATCAAGGTGAAGGTAAGAACAAATTTGATTTACAGTTAGTGAAATGTTATAAGTGCAATGAGATGGGTCACTATGCAAACAAGTGTCCGACAAGGAGCTTGAGTGATGGGAAGCAGTTAGACTACAAGAAGAAAGGGGTGGTGAAATCCTTTGCAACTACTTCAGCAAATGTCGGGCCATCAAATGAAGTTGTATCAGGTACTTTGTTTGTTTTTTCAGATTATGCCAGTGTGTTGTTTGATTCGGGATCTACACATTCTTTCATCTCTGAAAACTTTTCTAGTAAAATGGGAATACCATCTCAAGAAATGACTCCTGAACTTTTGGTAAAAACACCTGGGGGAAATGTTGAGGCAAAAAGAATTTATAAGAATCTTCATATCCTTATCTGTGGAAAGAACCTACTTGAAAACCTTATTGTTCTACCTCTAGTAGAGTTTGATGTTATCCTGGGTATGGATTGGCTCTCTATCTACCATGCTAAGATTGACTGTAAAGCTAAAGAAGTTTCTTTTCAGAAAGACTTTCAGTTTGTTTACAAGAATGAACCATTACTTTTCATAACATATCAAGAGGCTGAGAAACTTGTAAAAGATGGAAATGAATGTTACCTTGCACACGTCGTTGAAAATAAAGGAATTGTTCAGATTAATGATATGCCAGTGGTAAATGAGTATCCTCATGTTTTTCCTGATGAGTTTCCTGTAATAATACCAGATCGGGAAGTTGAGTTTACTGTTGACTTAGTTCCTGATGCTAAGCCAATTTCAAAACCCCCTTATCGAATGACACAAATTGAACTTTTAGAGTTGAAGGAGCAATTGCAAGATTTATTAGAGAAAGGTTTCATTAGACCTAGCACATCACCATGGGGTGCTCCTATTTTATTTGTTAAGAAGAAAGATGGTTCTATGAGACTTTGCATTGATTATAGAGCCTTGAATAATATCACTGTTAAGAACAAATATCCTTTGCCTCATATCGATGATTTGTTTGATCAGCTCCAGGGAGATAATTTTTTTTCAAAGATTGACTTGATATCGGGGTACCATCAGTTGAAGGTAAAGGAGGCAGATATTTCGAAGACCGCGTTCCGTACGAGATATTTCCATTATGAATTTGTAGTAATGCCTTTTGGGCTAACCAATGCACCTGCTGTATTCATGGACTTAATGAATAGAATTTTCCATGAGTTCTTGGATAAGTTTGTGGTGGTTTTCATTTATGATATTTTGGTGTTTTCTAAAAGTAAAGAGGAGCATGAAATACATTTAAGGGTTATCTTTCAAACCTTAAAAGAAAATAAATTGTATGGGAAATTCAGCAAGTGTGAGTTTTGGTTGCAACAAATTTCTTTCCTTGGTCACATTGTTTCTAAAGATGGAATAACTGTTGATCCTGCAAAAACAAAAGTTGTGGAAGAATGGCCAAGACCCACAAATGTAACCGAGATTCGTAGCTTCCTTGGTTTGGAAGGCTATTACCGAAGGTTTGTTAGAAATTTTTCACGGTTATCTAGTCCAATGACTAAGCTAACTCGGAAGGGTGTTAAGTTTATCTGGACAAAAGAATGTGATGATTGTTTTCGGGAATTGAAAAGAAGATTGGTGAATGCTCCAGTTTTGGCACTACCTTCCAGGAATGGTGAGTTTGTTATATACAGTGATGCTTCATTGAAATGACTTGGTTGCGTCCTAATGTAGAATGATCAGGTAATTGCTTATGCTTCACGACAGTTGAAAACTCATGAGGTAAATTACCCTACACATGATTTGGAATTAGCTACTGTTGTTTTTGCTTTAAAAATTTGGAGGCATCATTTGTATGGAGTAAAGTGTGAAATATATACCAATCACAAATGTTTAAAGTATATATTCACTCAGAAAGAATTGAACATGAGACAAAGGAGATGGCTAGAATTAATCAAGGATTATGATTGTACAATTCATTACCATCCGGAAAAAGAAAATAAAGTGGCTGATGCTTTGAGCCGAAAAAGTAATGCTTCATTAACAATATTGCGTTTGGAACGTGATCCTTTGGTTAAGGATTTGATGAACTTTGGAATAGAAGTTGTTGGTGTAGGAAGTCCTTCTGTTTTGTTTCAGGTATCAGTGAGATCATCTCTATCAGATATAATCAAGCAAGCACATAAGCAAGATAGTGAGTTGCAGAAAAAGGTAGAGTTGGTTTAGAAAGGTAAGTTGTCTGAATTCAACATTGATAATGATTGCATATTGAGATTTGAGAAGAGATTGTGTGTGCCTTGTGATTCACAGTTGAAGAGAGAGTTGTTATGTGAAGCTCATAGTTCTCCGTTTTCAGTTCATCCGGGCAGTACTAAGATGTATAGAGATCTGCGGGAGTATTACTGGTGGTATGGAATGAAAAGAGATATTGCTGATTTTACTGTGAAGTGTTTGACATGTCAACAGGTTAAAGCAGAGCGGCAGTTACCAAAAGGGATGCTTCATCCTTTACCAGTGCCAGAGTGGAAATGGGAGAATATATCCATGGACTTTGTTGTTGGATTACCGAAGACATCTCGAGGTAATAATGCAATCTCGGTTATTGTTGATCGCTTGACCAAATCTACTCATTTCCTTTCTATACGAGATACTTTCTCTCTTGATCAACTTTCCCGTTTGTATCTTAAAGAGATAGTCAGGTTACATGGAGTTCCTCTCTCTATTGTATTGGATCGTGATCCCATGTTTACTTCTAACTTTTGGAAAGGCCTTCAGAAGTCGTTGGGTACTGAATTAAATTTTAGTACAGCTTTTCATCCTCAATCAGATGGGCAGTCAGAACGAACAATTCAGACATTGGAGGATATGCTACGATCTTGTTCTATGGATTATTAGGGAAGTTGGGACCAACATCTTTCTTTGGTTGAATTTTCATATAATAACAGTTTCCATTCCAGTATACAGATGGCACCATTTCAAGAATTATATGGGAAGCGGTGTCGAACTCCAGCTTTCTGGGATGAAGTGGGTGAAAGGAAGTTGATGGGACCAGAATTGGTAGAAGAGATGGCAGAAAAAGTTCAGCTGATTCAGAAACACATGAGAACAGCTTAGAGCAGGCAGAAGAGTTATGCGGATAACCGGAGGAAGGATCTATCTTTCGAGGTAGGTGATCATGTTTTTCTCAAGGTTTCTCCTTGGAAAAGTGTGATGAGATTTGGTAAGAAAGGAAAGATAAGTCCAAGGTTCATTGGACCATACGAAATTCTGGAGAGAGTTGGATCAGTTGCATACCGAGTGGCTTTACCTCTGAGTTTATCTCAGGTACACAATGTTTTTCACGTTTCGATGTTGAGAAAGTATATGCCAGATCCATCTCATGTTTTGAGTCCAGAGGTAGTTCAGCTGGAAGAGAGCCTATCTTATGAGGAACAACCGGTCCAGATTCTTGACCACAGGGAGCAAGTGTTACAGAATAAGGTGATTAAGTGGGTAAAGGTTTTGTGGAAAAACCACATGATTGAAGAGGCAACATGGGAATCTGAAAATGCAATGAGGGATAAGTACCCCCATTTATTCGATAAGTAAATAAATTGCGGGGACGCAATTTTATAAAGGGGGGAAGGATGTAACATCCCAAGTAAGTAATGAATAATAGATATTTTTATCTATGTCTATTAATGATTAAGATGGTGTTATAGAGGCTTAAAATGAAAATAAATACAATCTTATGCATGGAATACACCAATATTCTTAAAAGATTGGTTTACTGCCTTTTGATGGAAAACCATTTTTGAATCTATCTTTTGACAATTTTATAAACTAAGTTTTTCAAAATAAACTTATTCCTTATGATTGGGACATCAAAATTTACCTTGTGTGAATTTTTGGTATTTTTCTGACAATGTTCATTTTTTAATGAATAGTGAAAAATACTGCATTTTACATCAAAACTGCTTTTTAATCTAATTTATTTATATGATTAGATTATGTTTTGAATTGTTTTTGAAGTGAAATTAGAATATATTTTTACCATTTTATCCAATGTTGGTCATTGGAATCAATTTCACTTTGAAATTAGACTTAAACTGGTGTCAATCTTTTGATACTTATTGTTTTGTAAAAACACGCTATTTGCTCTGGCAGCGGGAATTAATTATTAAATTAATAAATGTGACTTATATGATTTGAATTTTGTAAAATATACTTCATTTTGGAATTAGGAATATCAAATATAGCTTAGGGTGAATTTTTTGTAATTTTCTGATAAACTTCAATTTTTGATGAATAGTGAAACCACTAAGTGGTAATCAAGCAAACTGATTTTTCAGTTAAATAAAAGTTTACCACTAATGTGTATTGAATTTTGAAAATCCGACATACATGGTTGTCATTAAGAAGTAAAATGTGGTTCAATGGGATTAAAATATTTTTTTGGTGAATAGTAACTTATTAAGTTTTTAATCGCGATTAGTGGTAATTAGGGTAGTTTAAGATATAAATAATGCTTTAATAATATGAAATGACCTAGACACATGTCCCAACCTTATTGGTTGTGTCATGGCCGACCAAGACAAGCCATGGGTCAACTTGGGGACCCCATGGAGACATTTTGGTTGGGAAATGACACAAATAACTTTTTATTTAATGTAAAAGTAAAAATGACACAAGCATAATATGTTTTACGAAAACAATTTTTACATGGGGTTATAAAGATCATATTTTTGATTATAAATAGTCATTGGAAATATAAAAAGATTTCCTACATCATAGTATTTTTTTATGATTTTTAGACATTAAATAAATTAAATTATTTATGACACAATAATGATGCAGCGATGACATCATTATTTAACGATTTAAATAAAATGGAAAGATAATGAAAAATATAAAACCTACACATGGCCAAAACCAATTGGATGAGTGTATTTCGAACCCTTATCACCGTATCCACGAATTATAGCAATGTGGGACCTTTTAAAACCGAAACACATTTTCAAATAAAGTAATATTTCTTTACTTTCCAAAAGTGCCCCTCCTCTCCTCTTATAAAAGGCCCCCACCTCTACCTCATTTCACACACTCCTCAAGCCTTTGGCTCGGCCAACCCCTGCCCATTTACTCTCTCCACATCCCTCTTCTCATCCTAGAGGATTCCCTTTGGGCAGAATCCTTTCAAAGTAAGCCTTTAGGCTTAAATCAAAAGGAGTTACACTTTTAAAGGTAATTCATTCTCTCATGTTAATTTGTTTTATTTTGCTTCTCCAACCCCCTAAACTATTTTTATTTACTTCTTTTGTAACAACACCAATATCTTCAATGTACTAGGATGTTGTTATAAGATTTATTTGAGCTACACTCTCACACAACTACATCAAATGGTTAAAGAACATACGGTTTCTGTGGATGGTGAAATTCTGCCTCCCGAAACGATGATTGTTCAATACTCATTTAACACCTTCAAAGGTGGCCATTATGATGTCACTATTTTTTTATATGATATATAATATGTTTATGTTTTTCCATAAGCTTCTATTTTTTTTCATTTTGGGCATACCTTTATGGTTTCCATTATGGGTAAACATGATATCTTCATTTTAGGAAGTGCGGACTACCGCCCCCTGAAAGTGATTTGATTCGTTAATACCATATGTGGGATGTGTAAAGGATAAAGTTAATGATATTATATATTTTATTATACTAGAATTATATTATACTCTTATATAATTATGATTCCATTCCAGAAAATACGAAATAGAAATGGAAGTAGCGTTCATGCGTACGTACGGCTTACCGTCTCCATGAACGGTGCATTTCATTTCTTACCTCTAAATGTGATTTAATATTATAAATACATGTATATAATGAATATATATGATATATATGTTATCCAAATAATTAATATCATTCTGGATATAATGAACCTTTCACCAAATTAACAACATGTAAGTGTAAGAAGTCTATTTTTGACTTAAGAACCAAATACCGACAAAATGAACATTATTAACTTAAATGATTACATGAGGTTCATAACATAGTATAAAAGGAATAATGAACTTGAAAAAGGTTCATAAGAAAGTAGAGATTATCTCAAGTTTATTATTCAGGAGATTAAAGAACGGTCGGGTCAAGTCGGATACGAGGTATGGGACTTTGTCTCAATCTCCTTTCATTGAGGCATATTTTATTTTATACACAACTTTCTTTTATACGGTGTATAAACCCCTTTGACTTTTACGTTTATTCAAAAGGAATATTTTTTATACGAAGCGTTTACTAAACGAGAAAAGGGAATTATTTTGTTGTACGTATGCGGCGACAACGACTTCTCCGCCGTCGTGACCGTTATTTGAGTTTCAGCTTCCTCTACAAGCCATACCTTCTTTTTTAAAAGAAAAATAAATACCATGTTTTACTTTTCTTTTATTTATGTATTGAAAATGGTTTTCATAATGCTTTATATATCAATGTATTGTATTGATATCTTGTGATTGAAAGGTTGGAATTTTATGTTTCCTTTATGCATGTTTTATGTGATATGATTATGTTGAGGTTCTTGGGCATTATTATGAAACGGGTGGTTTCATGATAAACTAAGGGCGGGTGAGCCCGATATAGCTCTCCAATGCATTGGGTAACGCGAAGGGGTGAAACATTAAGGTTTCTCCGAAGAGATTTAGGGAATATACTGTGATGGGTATTCCAAACGTAACCAAGAGGGTTACTCCCTAAGTAAGAATGTTATGAATGCCTCAAGTTACCTTTATGTCTTATGATTTCTATGATTTATTCATGATTTTATGAGGTATGTTAAAGTTCCTATGTTTTATGGGTAAAGTATGATTTCATTCTTATGTATATATGAACTCATGTTTCCTTTTCATGTTTTTTTTATAACCCATACTGAGTTTTTATGCTCATCCCAAGTTTTTGAAATGTTTTTCACAGGTCAAGGGAAAGGTACATGATATGATGATAGAGTCAAGGATGTGTCAAGAAATAATCCATGTTTTATTTTAAATGTGTTTCCATTTATGGGAATGAAGAATACTATCTCTATGTAACCACTTTGTTTATATGTGGAATGTAATGCAAGTTTTATGATCTAATTCTCTATAACTCTAAACCTGAAAAGATCCTCAATGTGTAATCTTGTAATAACTCAAGATTACGTAAGGTTTAAGGCTGGGGCCTTATAACTATAATCCAAAGAGGTGTTAAAAATACCATTGAACAAAATAAGGAAATAAGATAATTTTTGTTGTTCAAAAATTCTTTTCACAGAGTAAAGGAATTAATTAATATTTCTATTATGAACATAATGTAAATATGGATACATGATAAGTATAATTTCATATTTTAGTCAATTTACACAAAAATATATTATTTTTATTTATACGATGAGTATTAATGATGGCATTTTCATTCTTGAATCCATAAAATAAAATTTTAATAGATTATATAATTCCAAAAAGGAACGTATTCCCAGTTCTTGTAGACATTAACCAAAATCAAAATTGTTAACACAAAGTAAGAAAATTCCTAAAATGGAAAAAAAAACTTTCATATGATGAAATAAAACATTAATATCTAAATACTCTATAATAACACCCAAAAATAAACATAGATAATTTTATATATTACTAGACATAATATTATTTAAAATATTGTTAATCATGTTAAAACCAAAAAATCCAAAGTATGTGATCACATATCCTCTTGATAATAATTTTAAATTTATTTTTAATCAACATTAGTCACTCATAATGTCATATACAAAAAATAATATATTTCTTAATCATATAATCTCCAAAATATGATAATAATTTCAACAAAATAGTGGAATCATCATAAAGCCATAATAAAATTATATATGCTTCCAAAATATTGTCTGATAATTATTCCTCAAACAAAATCATATAATATTATGTTTACCTTAATTATATAATTTTCCCCAAAATTATATTTATATTATTATTAAATAACATTAATCATATAATAAAAAATTAAATATTCAATCCCATGGTTATCTATATGACAAAATTTGATTCCGTTAACTTAACATAATATTTAACTATAAAAGTTTCTAGGCATATAAAAAATATTCATTCTAATAAGTATATCAACTAAGCTATTGTATGTGATTCTCCATTTTCACTATTAGATTGTGGGTTCAAGTCATTTGGCTTTCTTGTATATGATGGGTTATCACCCAACCTATGGGTTGTAGCATTTATAAAACTATTTTAAAATAATTCCACAATATATAGAAAAATT
Organism: Viscum album; assembly: GCA_963277665.1. NCBI lineage: Eukaryota > Viridiplantae > Streptophyta > Magnoliopsida > Santalales > Viscaceae > Viscum > Viscum album. The sequence goes on along the minus strand of OY728143.1, from coordinate 1,660,338,433 downwards.
TATGTCATAAACATATTCACAATTCACCTTCATCCTATAAAATTATAAGAAATATGATAAAAATCATAAAAAATATCAATTATAACCTATAAAGATTTCTATATAACATATTTTCCAAAAAAACATTCCTTATTGACTATTATTTCATTAACCACAATCACAAAATAACCCAATGTTTTATTCATCCATTTATAACAGGTACATAAATTAATGTCTCTAAAAATGATAACATTTTAAGTACACAAATTTTAAAAGTTATTGATTCCTCTTAACACTTATTTTAAATTTTTTTTAAAAAATATAGTATAAAATAATCCTTATGTGATTCATTATTCTTATAATATTTATAATATATCGGAATATTATTGAATAAATACCACTATATCGTAATTCTGAAAAATCAAAATATAAATACATTCTTCATTCAACAACCTTCATAAACCTTTAATGATTCTTTTAAATATTATTCTTTAATACAATATTAATAAAAATAAATTATATGAAATATGTCCTTATGATTCATCAATATCAACCCACTCATGTTTCATTCATAGAACATAAGAAAATAATTCATAACATGAATCCACATATCATTTTATTTTTTTATATGGTTGATATTCCTTGTATATTTTAGAAAGAAGTACATCTCTTTTGAAAAAATAGGCAAGTCCATGATGGTATTTCGCTTTCTAAATGATATGGATGAGTTTATATTTTCAAATAAAATATAATATATTCCACGATCCTTATAAATTAATAATAAATTAAAAGGATTTCGATAGATTATGTTGGACTCCTCATTTGTTAATCATGTTTTAATAATCAAAAATCACATTACTGTTAATTAATCTTGATCTTCAGTTCACATCTTGCTAATACTCTTAAAACTCAACAATAGGTTCATATCATGTTTTTATCATAACAAATCTTATGGATGTTAATTACTCTCTACAATTTTTATGCATAATTACAATTCTCTCATATATTATCTCTAATGAGTAACCTTAACTCATATTCTGCATATCACTGTCTTAGTCCAAATACAGATTTTTTTTGTCTAAGTATGGACTCACCATGAAGGACTCACCGTGACCACTCACCGTGACCCAGACACCGTGAAGGACACACCGTGACCAGACATCGTGACCCAGACACCGTGAAGGACTCACCGTGACCAGACACCGTAACTAGACACCGTGACCAGACACCATGACCAGACACCGTGACAAGACACCGTGACTAGACACCGTGACCAGACATCGTGATCAGACACCATGAAGAAGACACTGGTTCCATGATCAATGTGACACCGTTTCTTAATCTTTTTGTCAATATTATTTTAAATAATACTAACGGTCATATTTGTTGTTTTTAATACAATTAATGTTTTTTAATGTTAGTTGTTGTCTTGACAGGAAATCGTATCTCGTACCTATGAGAAGGGAATCATTCCTACTGCCAGAACTCGTGTAATATAAAGAAGATTGAGCTACATTAGAGAACACAGATGGACACGCACGCTTGACATGTCTTGACACATATACTACAAGACATGCGAGCTTTGTACAGAACCGAAGAACAATATGGAGCACATTTCTGAAGAACACATTGCACGATCTTCAAAGAAGTTCCATACATGCAATCCTACATTTCTGAAGAACACACGACGAATCAAGAGACTGTAGAAGACAAGCTGAACAACGACACTCTGTTTTTCAACAGAAAAACCAGAGAAGGACTTCGAAGCATTCCTGCTCAATCCAACGAGTCCATAACTACATTGAAAATCACTAGAGCCATTTCTAAACTCTATATCTCTGCTATGTGATTTATTATTTACGTTTCGATTAGTGTTTGCTATCTGTTGTATTTTTACACACACACTGTCTCCTGAACTTTAACTGGAGGATCTGTAAATCCTCACTCAAAATATTACATCTTTTATTTCCCACTGGGATGGTGGTAAAGGTCGTGTGTGACCTGAACAGCTGGTTTGCTGTTGTTTTGTTTCCCACGTAGAACAGTGGTAGAGGTCTTGGACTTGGACAGTTTTTGTAAAACTTTTGTTAACCCCGATCCAGGGTGTGGATCAAATTCTTATATAAATTTGAGAGGACTAAGTCTCGGCTTGAGACTGATCCTCCTGTTATATATGTTGTTCATTCTTTTATTTATGTTTAATGTATACGACCTATAGTATAGTTATTCCGCTGCTATTACTTTAAAATACAAAATTATTTTGAAGCTACATTGATAGTTAAATTATCAAGTGTTTACACTTATTGTAAATCAGTAGATTAGTTACAAAAGTTAGATTGATCTTGTGGTGAAAATAACTGAGACCTAATAAATCTTTGAGAAGCTAAGTGAACATTTACAATCTGTATAAATTCACTACAGTTTAACTTATTTTATAAATCGTGGGATTTAAACTAGACAATGTTTTAACAGAAATTTTAATTGGAACTCAATTCACCCCCCTCTTGAGTGTCCACTTCGACCAACATTTGGTATCAGAGGTTGTTTAGATATTTTCTAAAGTACTTTGTTTCTCAACTGTGATTTTAGTTGAATCTCTAAAGATCTTAAATTTCTGTTAGTTATAAATTTTTTCTCTTTAAATTGTCTTTCTAAAATCTAGTTATGGATTATAGACTAGAGGGTGCTGCTACTAATAGGCCACCTTTCTTCAATGGTACTAGCTTTGCCCAATGGAAGCTTAAAATGAAAATTCATTTAGAAAGCATAGGTTTTGAAATTTGGACTGCCATAGAATCAGAATATAAACTTCCCACTACTGCTAGATCCACTTGTGATGAACCTACAAAGACTGCCTACAATAATAATTGTAAATCCATGAATACCATGTACTGTGCTTTAGGATACAAAGAGTTTATCAGAATTTCTGCTTGTAAAACTGCTTTTGAAATTTGGGATACCTTATCTGTTTCTCATGAAGGAACAACCAATGTTAAGGAAATGTGATTAAAGACTTATACTATTAAATATGATAATTTTAAAATAAAAACTGATGAACCTATTTCTGACATGTATCTCAGGTTTGATGAGATAGTCAACACAATGAATTCACTTGGAAAAGTTGTTCCAGCAAAGGAACAAATTATGAGAATCTTGAGATTTTTACCAGACCGATGGAGATGCACATCTGTTTCAATCACAGAGTCATGTGACATTGCTGCTCTACCTATTAAAGAACTCATTGGTATGCTTATGATGTATGAGGAAGAACTCAAGGTAAACAAAGAAGAAGAAGATGAACCTAGACGAAATTCTATTACTTTCAAATCTTCAACTTCAAAGGACAAGGATAAGGATAAAATTCACGCTATAAACGAGAGTTCAAGCTGTGAATACAGTGAAAGTGTTTCTGATAATGATGCTGAAATGGCTCACATTTCCAAAAGGTTTAAGAAGTTCTATCGGAAGAAGAAGTTTTTCAGAAAATCAAATTACAAAGGAAAGTATGACAATAAGGAACATTGGAAGAAGGATTGGAAGAAGTATGATAAAAGTAATGAAGTTGTCTGTTATGAGTTAAAAAGAAAAGGAGATATTACAGCAGACTGTCTAAAGCTCAAATTCAAGAAGAAATATGATTACAAGGACAGTAAGTACAAAAAGGCTATGAAGGCTACTTGGAGCACTTCTGAGGATAGCTCTACTGAATCTGAAGTCTTTGAAACTGAACACAGAAATAAGGCAAACATGTGTTTTATGACAAACACTTCTGAGGTAACAGTTGAAACTCCTGCTTTAAATTCTTATTATTCTGGAGATGATACTGACTCTGATAACATGTCAAAATCTGAACTATTTGAATATTGTGATATGTTAGAAGAAACCTGTAATGAGCTGAAAGATAAATACAATGGTTTAAAGAAACAGTATGCTTTAACTGCTAAACATAAATCTGATCTTGATATTGAAATGGAAAAGAATGCTCAGGTACTTAAAGAAAACACTAAACTAAAATTATCTAATGAGCAACTCAGAAAGGATTTAGAGACATTCAAAAATGGAAAGGATACACTAACTCAAATGCTAGGAAAGCAAGTTGCACCAAAATACACTACTGGAATAGGCTACAAACCTGGACAGAGACAGTTTACTAAGAATAGATTTATTCCTAAATATGGACAGAATGCTGCTAATTCTAGTTCTGGACATTTATATTCTTCAACTAGTTATATTCATAGTTATGGATCTAATAAGATTTATCTTTCAAAGTCTGCTGATTCTACAAATTTCATGAGACCCATAAGATAAATTTGGGTACCAAAAGCTTTTATTGCTAACCTTTCTGGACCCAAGAAGATCTGGGTACCAAAATCATTTCCTGTCTAAATCTGTTTTGTAGGAAACCTGATTAAAGAGCTATTGTAGGAAGACCTAGTACTTGGACAGTGGATGTTCAAGACATATGTCTGGAGACTTCTCATGCTTTAAAAGCTTAGTCAAAGTTGATGGAGGTTTTGTCACCTTTGGTGATAATTCTAAAGGGAAAATCATCAGCTTAGGCCAGATTGGTAACACTAACTCAGTATTAATTTCTAAAGTTTTATTTGTTGATGGACTTAAATATAATCTGTTATGTATTTCTCGGTTATGTGATGCTGGTTTTAATGTTAAATTTGAAAATGATTCTTGCAATGTTTTTAATTCTAAAAATGCTTTAGTATTTTCTACCCTGCGAAATTAAAATTTTTATGCTGTTGATTTAAATTCTTTATCTAAGCAAAATATTACTTGTTTAAATGCTTTTCATAAAGAGTCTTGGCTTTGGCACAGAAGATTAGGACACTGCAATATACAGTCGCTTAGAAAACTTACTAGGAAGAACTTTGTTAGAGACCTACCCAAACTTGAGTTTCTAAATGACAAAGTTTGTAATCTCTGTCAAAAGGGAAAGCAACATAAAGTTTCTTTCAAATCAAAGAAAGAAGTGTCAACTTCTCAACCTCTCGAGTTGGTTCACATGGATTTGTTTGGACCATCTAGAGTTTCTAGCTTAAATGGGAAGCACTATGTCTATGTCTTAGTAGATGAATTTTCTAGATATACTTGGGTATATTTTCTAGCTCACAAAAGTGAATCATGTTCTTACTTTGTTAAATACTCCAAATCTGTAGAAAAACTTAGTGGACTTAAGATTAAAACTCTGAGAAGTGATCATGGCCGTCAATTTGAGAATCATGAATTTGAACCTTACTGCTCTCACAATGGCTATAGTCACAATTTCTCTACCCCTAGGACACCCCAGCAAAATGGTGTAGTAGAAAGAAGGAATAGAACTCTGCATGAAATTTCTATAAATATGCTTAATGAGTATGACCTACCTGTTTATTTTTGGGCTGAAGCTGTAAATACAGCTTTTTATGTTATCAATAGAGTCTTAATCAGACTTGTTCTTAAGAGGACCCCTTATGAGTTGTGGAACTATAGGAAACCTAAGGTTAACTACATCAAAGTCTTTGGCTGCAAAGTCTTTATTCTTAATACTAAAGACAGTCTTGACAAATTTTCATCCAAGAGTGATGAAGGAATTTTCCTAAGTTACTCTATTTCTAGTAAAGCCTATAGAGTTTTCAATAAGAGAACCAAGTGTGTGGAAGAATCTGTTCACATCAAGTTTGATGAAACTGATCCACATGAGGCTAAAACCTCTCTTGAAAATCTTGAAGATGATCTCTCTTTTTTGAACCTTAATGATAAAGACAGTGGACCTATAGTTAAAACGTCCAGTTTTGGAAATTTTCAAGAACCTACTTCTGTTGATTCCCAACCTGTTGATGAACCTGAAATTTCTAGCCATACCTTTACTAGATCAACTAGAATTCTGAAGAATCATCCTTTAGATGTTGTTGTGGGAAATCTTGATAGAGGGACACAGACTAGAGATTATCTTAGAAATCATGTTGAACATCAAGCCTTCTTGTCACAGCTTGAACCTAAAAACATTGATGATGCTATTAATGATGAATTTTGGGTAATTTCTATGCAAGAAGAACTCAATCTGTTTGAAAGAAATAAAGTTTGGAATCTTGTTGAAAGACCTAAGGACACTTTCACAATAGTCACAAAATGGGTGTTTAGAAACAAAGTAGATGAATCCAGAAACATAGTTAGAAATAAAGCTAGACTAGTTGCACAAGGCTATAGTCAAGAAGAAGGTATTAACTATGAGGATACTTTTTGTCCAGTAGCCAGATTAGAAGATATTAGGATTTTACTTTCTTATGCTGCACATCTAAATTTCAAACTATATCAAATGGTTGTCAAGAGTGCATTCCTAAATGGATATATTGTTGAGGATGTTTTTGTTGAACAACCACCTAGTTTTTTAAACCCACATTTTAAAAATCATATTTTCAAATTATCAAAAGCTTTATATGGTTTAAAGCAAGCTCCAAGAGCTTGGTATGATAGATTAAGTACTTTTCTAATTTCTAAAGGTTTTACAAAAGGAATAGCTGATCCTACTCTTTTTATAAAACGAATTTCTAAAGATGTTTTAGTATTACAAATTTATGTTGATGATATTATTTTTGGATCTTCTAAAAATTCTTTATGTACTGATTTTTCATAAATGATGCAAAATGAATTTGAAATGAGTTTAATGGGTGAACTTAAATTCTTTATTGGTTTTCAAATTTTTCAAAATAATGATGGAATTATTTTAACTCAAATTAAATATACTAGATATCTTTTAAAACTTTTTGGATTGGATAGCACAAAAAGTAGTGACACTCCCATGAGTACCACCTGTAAGATGGATCTTGATAAAAATGGTAAATCTGTTGATCAAACCACTTATAGAGTAATGATTGGAAGTCTACTCTACCTGACTGCTAGTCATCCTGATATTATGTTTAGTGTGTGTATGTGTGCTCGTTTTCAAGCAAACCCTAAAGAGTCACATTCAAATGCTGTAAATAGAATTTTCAAATACCTCAAGCATACTCCCAAGTTAGAACTGTTCTATCCCAAATGACAATCATTTGAACTAGTTAGTTATTCTGATGCTAACTTTGTTGGATGTAAGGTAGATAGAAAAAGCACCTCTGGAACATGTCATCTTTTAGACAAGTCACTAGTATCATGGTGTAGTAAGAAACAAAATTTGGTTGCATTGTCAACTGCAGAAGCTGAATACATAGCTGCTGGAAGTTGTTGTGCACAAATTTTTTGGATGAAACACACATTACTAGACTATGGATATCAATTTAGACATGTCTCAATAAATTGTGACAACACAAGTGCTATTAATATTTCTAAGAATCCTGTTTCTCATTCTAGGACAAAACATATTGATGTAAGACATCACTTTTTGAGGGATCATTATCAAAAAGGTGATATCACTTTGGAATTCATTGGTACTGAATATAAACTTGTTGATATATTCACTAAACCATTAAATTCTGAAATATTAGACTACATCATACATTATCTTGGTATGATTAATCATAAATGAATATCTTACTAATCTTAATGTTTAATACTTTACTGTACTTTACTTTACGGTTTTATACTTACTGTTTCTAAGTTACTTTTTTATGCTCACGGTCTGACAACTCACTGTCTCACCGTGACTATATAAACTGCTCACTGTTTCACCGTGATGACTATAAACTATCTCACCATGATGGCTAGTTTTCTATCTCACCGTGATAAGTATGATAATTTTTATTATTTTTATTTTTATTTTATTTTTACCCGTATCGCGGTAATTTTTATTTCACCGTTATTTGATTTCCCGCGTTTGTGTTTTTATGATGTTTGACATTCCCAAATGATAAAAAATAAGGATTTCATTCGACTCCTTACCTGAATTCTCTCATGAACCTTCTCTTCTCTCTCACCCGAACCTTTAGTGGATTCCAAGGATGAAGCATCCATCTTCACCATCGTCTGAGAAGCGCCGCTCTAAGAAACAGAGGATACCGAGGATAGCTCCCGAAGGACCTCTAAACCCAAACCTGGTAAGTCGTACCGTTGTACCTGAAAAAGAGGTTTTCCCTGAATGGTTGATGTCTAGAAGATCGTTAGTTTTGAATGTTTTAAAAGAACAAGGTTGGATTGAATGGTTCACTGGACAGAATAGACCGATTTACTCGAGGCTTGTATCTCAATTCTATAAGTATGTGATGTTCTCTTTTGACTTTGGAGAAATATTTTTGGTGACCAGCTGGATCGATGGTCAGAAGTGCTCTTTCTCTTCAATGTTGTAGGCTGCATGCCTAAGAATTCCACATGAAGGAGTGTGTGAAGATTATCAAAGAGACCCTCCTCCAACATCTGATATCTTTGACCTAGAAACTGCTTTGGAAAATCTAACTGGAAATAGAACCAAGCGAAGGGCCATAGCTGCTGAACTGGATGGGGAGACAAGACTTTTGTTCAAGTTTGTTCAGAATTTGGTTAGTCCATGAAAAGGAGATTCTGCTGTGATGAAGTATCATGATGTGTTCCTGATTCACCTATTGAAGAATGGCCAAAAGATCAATCTGTGTAAGTATGTTATCAACCATATCTATGAGCTGATCAAAGTAACTTCCAAATCCACCTCCCTGTTTTTTTCAAGGATGATTTCAGCCATGTTAGTCTCAAAAGGAATGGTTGGACCGAATGAAGAAAAATTAGAGGACTTTGATTTCTTTCTATCTATGCCTATCATCAGAAGGATGAAGATTAGCTGGAATCCATGGAAAAGCAATGGGTTGAGCATAGTGATCAACTGTATAAAAAGTTTAATCCTGTTTACTATCCTAGAAGGCCTAAGAACCTAGCTGATCCTGGTTTGGAAACAGATGAAGTGGTTGAGTACTCAGAAGAAGAGTAACCGCTGAAGTTCCACCTAGAAAAGAATATGTAGTATCTCCAATGGAAAAAGTTCCTGTTGAATAGGAAAGGGGTGTTATCCCTGCTGTTATCCCTGCTAAAATACCTCAAGGAGAGGAAGTTGTTGTTGAAAAGGAAAGGACTAAGGATCCTTTAGTTGTGCTTCATGAGGAAGAAGCTCATCCCAATGCTGCAAGGAAATTAGTTTTTCCTGGTTCAGAACAGCAAGCAACCTTTGAGGAAGTTTTTGTTGAAGAGACTCTTTCTGTTGGGGAAGAAGCAAGTTTGGAATCTTATCCAGTGGAACAATTTGTTCCTTAGATTATTCCCTATACTGAAGAAGGAATGGAAATTTCCTTTCAGCTGGAAAGGCAAGAACTTGCTGAAGAGATTAGGGATGATCCTGTGGATCTTGTCCATGTTCCTGAACCTCAAGAATCTAAAAAGGAAGCACAAGTTGAGGGGGAGGAAACTCGAAATCTTGATATAGTGGAAGCTGGATCTGGTGAAGCTTCTCAACCATCTATCACTTTCTCTGTACACACTCGGTATGAGTTCCCAAGCTATTAAGATGTGAATGAGTCACAACATGTAACTGCAACTGGAATGGATCTTTCTTCTCTGTTTCAACTGAAGTCCTTAGCTCATTCAGAACCAGAATCAGAGCCCCAACCTCAATCTGAATTAGAATCTGAGTTTGAAGATGACTCTGACCCTCAACCAGAATCTGAACCTCTACCTTTACATGGATCCTTACCTGATCTTCATTTCTTTGTAACCAAATATGATTTGAAAGCTTTTGGCGAGACTTTGTTAGCTGGTTTTGAGAAAATTGTCTCCACTCAACCTCGCCCAGTGACTCAATTAAGTCAAGAAGATGCATCAATTATCTTGTAAAATATTATCTTACATATTCAACCAAGGATGATCCAAGAAATTCAAGAAGTCCGAGTAGAGAATAATCTACTGAGTGCTGATGTTGCAAATCTAAAAAGTATGGTAGCAAGTCTACAAAATGAGATATCTGTGAGATCAGAGCCTGCTCCTGTTTCTGCCCCTACACCTCCTGCTGTTTCACCTGAGTCTTCTGATTCCCTCCTTGCTAGGGATATTATGTCTCAAGTTCATCCTTACCTTCTATATTTTGATGAAAAGATTGGAAAAAGGCACACAAAGATGCTAGAACGCATGAGAGAGCTTGTGGAAACTCTAAATAAGATTACAGATGAATACACTGGATGTCTGCAAAAAGTACTGAAACAACTCAAAGTTCTAACCGAAGTTGTCAAGGTTTCACCTGCTTCTGGTCAAACCTCCACACCTGCTTTGGATGATTCTCTGCTGAGATCCTTAATTAAGGAAGAATTACAGAATGCCTTCAGTGGCTTGGATCTATCTTCTTTGTCAGAAGTGATTAAGAACAGTGATAGAGCATTGGACTTGGTTAGGATTCATTCAAAGATAGCCAATGATGCTCAACAAGAGATATCCAAGAAAATAGATTTGTATCTTTCCCGGATTTTCTCTAAAAGTGACATGACAGATCACTTTAGATATCTTGTGGAAAATCTGAGAATCCCTCCGGTGACTCAAGCTTTTAAAGATCAAGTTCAGAAACTTTCAGAGTTCACCAGATTGTTGGACATATTTCTTGAAAATAAGGATGATTTTGAAAAGGCTATGCAGTATGGTGGTGAAATCATTACTGATTTCATCAATCTTTTGAAGCTGTATTTTTATATGCAGAGTACGGCTATAGTTTCTCCAGCTGTTGCACCCTTTAGACCTGGACTTCCTGCCTTATCATCTACTACCATGACAGTTAGCCAAGCCCTTTCTCAGATCCGGCCAGTCATTCTTGACCAACCTAATCCTAGATCATCTACTGCTCCTACTTTGGCTCCATCTATTTTTGAACCTCTACCCTTACCCTTGTTTTCTACCTCTTCTATGATTTCTTCTACTTCAGCACCAGCTCTTGCTGCTGATAAAGGCAAGACAAAAATGGATCCCTAAAGAGTTGACTGACTGTTTTTCTTTTTGATGGGATTTCATTTCTTGTTTACAGTTTGTACTTCTCTTGTACTTTGTATTATGAATTCTTTGGTTAATAATAATTGCTGAGTTTCATTTCCATTTCTCTAATTTTTGATAATCCCAAAAGGGGGAGAAAAACCTAAAAGTATCAGTTCTATAATAGTATAAATGGGGGATAAAAACTGCAAGTATCTATTCTATAATGTTTTTTCTATGCTAGTATCTTTAATGTTACATATCATTTATATTCTACCTATATGTGATTTATGATCATCAAAACAGGGGAGATTGTTGGACTCCTCATGTGTTAATCATGTTTTAATAATCACAAATCTCATTACTGTTAATTAATCTTGATCTTCAGTTCACATCTTGCTAATACTCTTCAAACTCAGCAATAGGTGCATATCATGTTTTTATCATAACAAATACTATGGATGTTAATTACTCTCTACAAGTTTTCTGCATAATTACAATTCTCTCATATATTATCTCTAATGAGTAACCATAACTCATATTCTACATATCACTGTCTTAGTCCAAATACAGATTTTCTTTTGTCTAAGTATAGACTCACCGTGAAGGAACCACCGTGACCACTCACCGTGACCCAGACACCGTGAAGGACACACCGTGACCAGACACCGTGACCCAGACACCGTGAAGGACTCACCGTGACCAGACACCGTGACCAGACACCGTGACCAGACACCGTGACCAGACACCGTGACAAGACACCGTGACCAGACACCGTGACCAGACACCATGATCAGACACCGTGAAGAAGACACCAGTTCCATGATCACTGTGACACTGTTTCTTAAGATTTTTGTCAATATTATTTTAAATAATACTAACGGTCATATTTGTTGTTTTTAATGCAATTAATGTTATTTAATGTTAGTTGTTGGCTTGACAGGAAACCGTATCTCGTACCTATGAGAAGGGAATCATTCCTACTGCCAGAACTCGTGGAATATAAAGAATATTGAGCTGCATTAGAGAACACGAATGGACACGCGTGCTTGACACATCTCGACACATATATTACAAGGCATGCGAGCTCTATACAGAACAACAGAAAAATCCGGAGCACATTTATGAAGAACACATTGAATGATCTTCAAAGAAGTTCCATACATGCAATCCTACATTTCTGAAGAACACACGACGAATCAAGATACTGTAGAAGACATGCTGAACTACGACACTATGTTTTTCAACAGAAAAAACACAGAAGGACTCCGAAGCATACCTGCTCAATCCAACGAGTCCAGAACTACATTGACAATCACTAGATCCATTTCTAAACTCTACATCTCTGCTCTGTTATTTATTATTTACTTTTCGAGCAGTGTGTATTATCTGCTGTATTTTTAAACACACACTGTCTCCTGAACTTTAACTGGAGGATCTGTAAATCCTCACTCAAAATCTTACATCTTTTATTTCCCACTGGGATAGTGGTAGAGGTCCTTTGTGACCTGAACAACTGTTTTTCTGTTGTTTTGTTTCCCACGTAGAATAGTGGTAGAGGTCTTAGACCTGGACAGTTTTTATAAAACTGTTGTTATCCCCGATCTAGGGTGTGGATCAAATTCTTATATAAATTTGAGAGGACTAAGTCTCGACTTGAGACTGAACCTCTTGTTATATCTGCTGTGCATTCTTTTATTTATGTTTAATGTATACGACATATAGTATAGTTATTCTGCTGTTATTAATTTAAAATACAAAATTATTTTAAAGCTACTTTGATAGTTAAATTAGAAAGTGTTTACACTTATTGTAAATCAGTAGATTAGTTTCAAATGTTAGTTTGATCTTGTGGTTAAACTAACTAAGACCTAATCAATCTCTGAGAAGCTAAGTGAACATTTACAATTTGTATAAATTCACTATAGTTTAACTTATTTTATGAATCGGGGGATTTTAACTAGACAATGTTTTAAAAAAAAATTTAATTGGAACTCAATTCACCCCCCCCCCCCCCCTCTTGAGTTTCCACTCCAACCAACAGATTAAATAGTTTCATACATATGATTTGGATATTTAAAAACCATTCATAATCATATAAAATGATTTATCTATTATAGTGATGATTAAATAACATAGGTGGGATTAAAATGTTTTGCGAGACCTTTTTTATATCATCTTAATAAATGATCCATACTATATAGAAAAGAATATCATTTTAATATGAAATGAATTATTTCATGTTAAAATGAAAGTGTTTCTTTTAAAAAAAATACCTATATAAATTTTATAATACATAAACATTAAATTTCTTTATACCTAACAGGATTATAAATCGTATTTTCAAAAAGAGAAATATTTCCTATCAATATAGTAACTCCTAAGGTTATGTGAATTTATTAAATATGGATTCAAAAAAATATTAACCCTTAAGGCCATATAATTATTTTAATTATACACTTCTAAAAATATAATAACATCTAAATTTATCTAAACCTTTAATTAGATACAAAATTTAATATCCTCAAACCCACACTCATGGATCTAGTTCTAAAAACATTAATAATTCATTTGTATTTGATATTGATATATTTGACCCAATTTAAATATTCAAACATATAACATCAGTCTAACATTTGGATCACATACATACCAAACTTCCATTTAGGCTTATTGTTTTAAAATGTTAGTACAGACTCAATATATATAGAAAATATTAAACACCATATTTTTTTCCCATTATATAATAGTTTTAAGACATATCGTGACATATCAAGAAACCTTTCATGGTGACCTCATCATTATCTCTATTAATCCTTAAAATATTAAGGAAACAAATATTTAAACACAGGATGAGATCAAAAATCTCAGTAAGGGAAAAAAAAATAAATAACGAAACCCATTAGTTCATAATTACATATAATAATATTTTTTTAAAGCAAAACATGGGTTGAAAATAAAACATTTTGTACCATCAAAATGACGTTTATACCTAAATATTTTCATAAAACATATCATAATAAATTTTTATGGAAAAGATAAAACTGAAAAAGGATTATATAAAATCATTAGAAAAACATAATATCTTTTTTACAATGTTATATATTTTACGCATAGATTCATAATAAATTTTTACAATAAACATAATATCATTAGCTCATGGTAACACCCTGATTTTTTTTGAGATATTTTTAAATAAATTTAATTTTTTAAATATTTTTCATTACTTTAAACACTAATATTGGATTACATTACAAAATACTCAATGTTAATCTTTTTACAAATGTGGAACTGAGTTATCATGTATTACACATGACACAATGTTTTAACAAAACAATGATATTTTATAGTTTTTAAAATGTAGCCATTATAACCTAGTTGTTGAACATATAAATATGAATATTTATAACTTCTTTATAAATATTAATTATATTGGTTTTTTAAAAGTAAATCACATTCATAATAATGTTATCAGTTTTTGGTAAAGTCCTTATATGTTATCGAAGTAATATTTTATCAAAACAATGTTTTAAATATCATTTTGTGACCTATAAGAAAAGAAACATTTCACACTTTTATAAAATTAATTTTATAAAATAAATTAAATTTTTTATATCACCATGTAAAAATTATTATACTATTAATTGTTCAGATACTTTTGAAAAGATATTTCTTTATGAGTAGTTAAAAATACCAAATTTTTATTAAAAATTGTCTTTTGGTTTAATGTATTTGTAAAGACAAATTACATTTTAATATTAATTTAATGTATAATTATTTTAATTATACATCCATTAATCCAATTTTGCTCATTTAAATAAATTTAATATTTAATTTTGATTTAAATTTTTTGTAATCTTTTGAACATCTTCTCTTTAAAAACTTGTTTTCTCATCATGCCTGTAAGAATTATTTAAAATTAAAATTTTGAAACATATTTGAATATAATTTGGAAAAATAGATTCCATATATTAATTAATAATAATTTATATTATTTTATAATATTATCATAAATATTCACGAAAATGAATAATGAAAACGTTAAAAATTATATACCACGAGTAAGGTAAAAATGAATTTATTGGGGGATTGAAATTACAATATAGAAGTTAAAAATAACCCAATACATTATAAATCCTATTTTATGGCCATATTTTCATAATATACTTTATAATGTATAATATAGTATCATTTTTATTCTTTTTTCATGGTAATGACTCTATTTATTTGTGTCTTTTGTGAAATTTCTAAGTAGTTTTATTTCCCAAACTTTTAAAAATCCAGCACCACCCTTCACTTATTCCCACCATAAAACCATTTTGGGTCAGTCAAGAACTTATAAAATCACTTTCCAACTTCTCTCCTCACATCCTAGAATCCTAATATTGGATTTAATTCTTATATATAGTGGTTTTTGATGAAAAACTAAGGAGAATACCCAGTGAAGAGGAAACATTCATTAATGAGAATTTTTATATTATTTCATTCTACACACCCTTTAAATTATTATTATAAGATGACAATATAATAACTTCAGTATATTTTATGTAATTAGTTGTTTTTAATTTATTTTAATTACCTACAACAATCTCCAATTACATAAAATGGTTTATAAAATCATTATGGGTGTGTACAGTGTCCTACCGCCTCATGGACAGATGTCAATAATTTTAACATTACCAAAAACCATGGCTAGATATAATGATGGATTTATTTTTTATGTATGATATTTAGGAAATTATTATATTTTTTTAATTACTATATAACACATACCTTTATACTCACTACTTTGTGGGAATATAGTAATGTCGCTTGAATATACTACAGACTATCGCCTCACGAAGTGACGTTATCCATTCACACTTTACATGGAAGGTATTAAAAATGCGTTTAATGAAAATATGTGAAACATATGATGTAAAAAGGAGTGTTTGAGGGTAATATATCATACACATTTCTTTATTTCAATCCAATAAAAAATTGAATCAATGTTCTTGTGTATGTTTGAGCTTCCATGTCCATGAACCTTGTATTTAATTTTCAATCAGAATTTTTTTTTTTGGATTACATCAAATACATATATAATAAATATATATTATAATAATAACATGGTTAAAATTTTGGATATTATGATATCATGATAAATTTAATAGGACCAAAAATAATAAATCAAATTATATACGAAAATAAAAGCAGTTATTGTTGAAACATAACATTAACATTAAATTATTAACAAATAGTTAATATAATGTCATAAAAAATAATATATGGTATTATATATATATAAATATTGTTCTATAAAAACATTATAAGAAAAATATTTTTATTATAAATTAGTTTTGAACATGTAATAAGGAATTTATGACTTAAGGAAAGGTATTTCTGTCTTAATTTTTACTTCTGTGAGACACATGGATTATTCATGACCTATTTATTTTATGTAGTGTATATACTGTAGAAATTTTTTTTCATGTTTAATACCCTATCTTTTTGGGGATTTATATATCGATGTTATGATCCCTATTTGATAGGCCTTATGTTTTAATGTTGTCAAAGTGGTAAATAATTTTGTTTACAGTCATATAGTTTGTCGAAATTGTTTATGATTATATTTCCTATAATAAATTCTTATGATCTATCTCTCAAGAAACTAATATTTCCTTATCCACTATTTCTGCCTTGTTAATAAATTTTTCCTATTAATTATCCTACTTTTATGTACTCAAGAGTTCAAGAAATAATTTATTAAGAAAAATAATCATTTAAGTCGAAAAACCCATTCTTGCATAACCAGCTTTTCTAGGGATGTTTTTCAAATTTTTTCTATTATAAATTATTTTAAAAATGGAATGTATTTTTTCCCAAATAAATGTTTTAAGTTATTTTTAAATATTGTTTTATATTTTTTCAGGGTAATTTTAAAATAAAAGTATTTCCAAAATGTTTTATTTTTTAAAAAGTCATATTAAATGAAAATTTATTTTTATCAAAGAAATGTTCCACGTGATTTTTCAAAATAATTTTCCATATATGGTAATATATTATAAGGTTAATTATTCTTTACTAGGATATTATCCAATGATATTATTATTATTCTGTCACTATATGTATTATTTTCATGATGATAAGATTTTTATAAATCACATTTATCTTGAACATGTTTTTCTATGATAAAATTATTATGAAATCTGCTTCTTTTCATGGGTTATACAATGATGAAATGGCGAGAGGATTTTAAAACATGTATCTTTTTATGGGTTATGATATGATTAAATGTTTATGAATCCCATTTCATTTCATGGGTTATGATATGATTAATTTTTTATGTTCTTATGGCACACACTCACATATATATATATATATATGATTTTTGTTATGCTACGGGTAGGTCCTACATATCTCTATAATGAATTGGGTTATGATAAATGTTCTATTAGAATAGACGGTACACATGCTATTAGTTCAATCACAAAAAATGTGTCCACTTGTGGTTATCAAAAGACCAAAAAATATGGTACATGTGTGGTTACCCTAACCCTAATGTAGGTACTTGGGTGGTTATCCCAATTCTAAAATGATATGAATGTCTTGGTGGGTAGCCATGGAAAATAATTTTCTATGATTATGTATATGCCAAAAATCTAGGTTCCTTTCCAATTTTATTCTATCATGGATCATTCTATTTGATTCTCATATTATTTATGTCTTATGAATATAAAATATTTATTCCTTGACTCCATATTATTTCGTTTTATATATACGGTATGGTTTTCAAATGTTATGACCATGTTCTCATATCATTATTTTAATGTTATTCATATGTATCTCCCTTGTTTACGCTTTCTGAGAATATGATCTTACCCTTTCTTATCTTTCCATTCCCTAAGTTATGAGAAAATGTATTGTATTTTATATTTATAGTAAATGTTCTAATTATTAAAAACCTAGCGGGGGTAATGAATTTTACTTGTGAATAAATATTTTGTGTTTTCATGTTTCCAAATTCACTATACATTTATGATCCTTAGGCACGTGTTTTGTTAATGTAATAAATGTTTATAAAAAAATAAATATTTATGTATGATATGAATGGGCCACTCTTTTTGGTATCAGATGATAGGTTTAGTTATCCCATGGTAACAAATATAAGAAAAACATTTAGATCCATAAGGTGGCTTTTAAGGATAATTATATGGAGTATTCAAAGTATTAGTAAATGTTTTGGTATTTTGGTAAGGGATAGTGAATGTGGATTCATAGAAATTAAATCCCTATATGGATAATAGAAATGGATGTCTTTAGAATAGAGGTATCTAGGTTTAATAACTCAGAAACGTATTTATTGATCTTGACTCAATCATCACCGGGTGTGAAAAAATGGCCTTGTTGATCACTTGTTTTGATACTCAGATGGTATATGAGTTGGAAACTCACAATCTCTTCAGGATCCATCATCAAGGATATACATAGATTATGAATATGAAATTCCTAATATAAAACTAAGTTTTCAAATATTAGAAAATAACTGTCATGATTTAGACAAGCTATAAGTGATTATTAATGATTATTTGGTTCCCCTCTATGTTTATTGTTTCTTAAACTATTTTATTTTTTTATTCAATGGATGGAAATTTAGGGGACCATGATAAAGTTGAGTGTGACAAAAAATTAAAAGATTTTCCTCCTAAGAAGAAAAATGTAATGGGAGCTAGAATCAAAATGTATCAATATTATGGTCACACAACATTCTTAGGACATGAATCCTAATGACCTTAAAAATGATAAAACGAGGGAATAATATTTGTTTGAGACCATCAAGAGGAAATTTTCATCTTCCATTAGTGAAACCACTTATCAACTAGTTGCTGAGTAATGGATTTAAACCACTAAAAATAAATTTCCTATCCTCTAGTATTTATAACATGAAAAAGGCATTTTGGATGTCTACTGCTTGGAAGGTGAAGCAGATCAATGGTGTGCGCCCATCAAGAATACAAGGGAAGATGTTAAAATTTATTCCATAGATCATGATGTTTTCATGAAATTAAATTTAAATTAGTAATTTCCTCATATTCCTCAAATAAATATGGATAATGAGTTCGTTGAGATAATGAAAATGGAGTATGATTTTATTGGTACTTATTAGGAAAACATTGTAAGACCTATTAGGTACTCTGTTATTATTATCATCTAACCTAAATGTGAGGTTGATCGATGTATCAATAGTTTAAACCTAAGTCTCTAAAAGGATTTATCCATAAGAGACTTCAATATTTATTAAGAGATTATTCAATGTGATTTCATGGTAGAAATAGAGGTTAATGTTATGTATCAATATCATATTTTTGAGATTAATAGGAAAATGTAATTAAAATGAAAATATAGGAACAATGGAGAGAAAAATATAAGATTTCATTTATGATCAATGTGTTGTATGAAAAGTGTAGGAAACTATCCCAAGTGGGATATTTATTGGTTTTAGTGTGGAAGAGAGTGTCATCGAGTGTCTAAATGCTAAAGTGTTTGTAAGAAGTCTGATAATGATATAAATAATGAAAACTCTCAACAAAATACATCACCCACACTCTAGTGTTTCAAATACAAGGATTATTGGAATTATTTTACCATGTTCCAAAATTCAAGGGTTAATGATGGTGGTCAATTATAGAATCCTTTTGTGATGAGGGATGAGGGGAAATATCATGTGATAACTATTTTTGAATAGCGGTGCGACAATGACATTGTTAAATGTACACATACCATCCACTCCAAAACTAATAATGACTTATTTGATACTAGGTCTACCCATTTATTCATTTATGAACAATATTAATAGTTTATAAAGATTCCACCCAAATTATTAGATATATAATGATACTTTAAAACTCCTAAGGGTATGATTATATCATCTCAGATATATGACTCCTCTCTAGTTTATGATTGGAGGAATATGCTTCCAATAAATCTTATCATTCTAACTTTAGATCAATTTTATGTCATCTTAGGCATGGATTGGTTTTATCTACTTAAAATTTTCATCAATTATCAAGGAAGGGAAGTCACATATTATTTTCCAATTACAAATATTATCATCTATCAATTTGATGATAAGCACAAATTTGTGATGAATATCACCTCCATTGAATGGTCTTAATTCAAATTCTGAAGGGGTTGTTATATCATGTGGTTAGGGAGAAACATAAAATTAATGATATATATATTATGTTGTAATTATTTGTGCTTTTCCAAAATAGGTACTGATACTTCTGAAAATATGTTAATTTGGGTTCTCAATATAACTCATACCTATTGTCACACCAATTTCAAATAATCCTTATATAATGGACCTAATTAAGTTGTAGGAAATATTGATGAAACTCTAGAAAAACCTTTATAATTGCTTCATTCGGCCATATGTGTCATGTTTGGGTGAACATATTTTTTTGAAGATATATGGATCAATGTGAATCTTTATTGATTATTGAGAACTAAAAAAGATAACAATCATGAACAAGTATTCTCTACCATGTAATAATGAACTATTTGATCAATTCTGTAAAGCTCAATACTTTTCCAAGATTGGAATTCATTCTAGATATGAACAATTAAGTGTTGATATGAAATATGTTACCATGATGGAATTATTTACCATGTAGGGAGGCTATAAATATATAGTTATACAATTTGGTTTTACAAATTCCCCTTCTATCATCATTGATTTTATGAATAGTGTCAATAGTGATTACGTTGATCATTTTGTGGTGGTATTTATAGATTATATTATTTTTTATTGAAATATAAAGGAAGATCATAAATTTCACATGATAATTTTAGTAAGGACATTAAGGAAGTTGAAACAATATGAAAAATTTACAAAGATTTAATTTTTTACAGCAAAATGTTTATCATTTTTTGGGTCAAATAATCTCAAGAGAGGGTAAATCTGTAGATCCATTAAAGATATAGGCTATTGAATGTTTACCTAAAATGATCATGGTAAATAAAATCCATTGTTTTCTCATTTAATATGATATTACTGATGCTTTGTGGAGAATTTCTCACGACTATCTAATCTACTCACCATGTTATCTCTAAAGGTATCCAAGTTTCTATGAAAAAATGAATGTGAGATAAATTTCATGGAAAAGAATATAATTTTAGTTATTTCACCTATACATACATTAACCTATAGTTATTGAGTGTTTTTAATCTATACTGATGCATAAAATATGGGATTGATGTGTGTTCCTATATAGAATTACATGGTTATAGCTTATGCCTCAAAATAGTTGAATATTCATGATAAAAATTAACAAACTCAATATTTGGATTTTTCTAGGGTAATATTTTCATTTACGATATAGAGGAATTATCTTTATGGATAAATTTGTGATATATATACAAATAAAAAATGTATAAAGTACATATTCACACAAAAGGAGCTGAATATGTCCTGGAGAAGTTGGTTATAATTGATTAAATATTACGGGTGGTCAATACATTACCACCCTAAGAAAGTAAAAATTGTTCCACTTTCTTTGATAAGAAAGGATCATTCCATATTAACCACGATGAGGATCACAAAAGATAAAATATTATTTCATTTTTAAAGGATAGATATAGAAATCAGGAATGAAGGGGATAAATATTTCCTTTTTGAACTGAATTTTCAATCATCTACCAAAGTAATGTTTAAAGAGGAATATAAGGAAGATGTGAAGATAAAAAATAAGGTAATAAATGTTCATGATTTTAACCATGATCATGATGGAATTATAAGGTTAAATGACCATGTATACATTCCACCCATAACTGATTTGATGGAGTTGATAAAGGATGTTCATAACCCTTCATTATCTTTTCACATAATAAATATGAAGATGTATAGGGATTTGACAGAGTATTTTTGGTTGCATGAACTGAAGATAGATATCACAGAGTTTGTATCTTGGTTAATGGTATACTAATAAGATACAGTTGAGTGAAAAATTTGTAATGGGATTATACATAAATTTCCCATACCTGTATGGAAATAGAAAAACATCCCCTTTGATTTTGTTCTTGGACACCCAAAAATTCCTAAATGGTACATTCTTATATGGTTTGTAGTTTATTGACTTACTAATTCATCACAATTCACTACTATCATAGATGAATTCTCACTTGATCTCTTTTTTAGGATATAAATTATGGAATTGGTAAGGATCATGGAATTCCATATTCCATTATATCTGATTGGGATCAATGGTTTACCTCAATGTTATGGTTAAGTCATTTTCAAGATATTGATATAGTGTTGAGTTTCTGTATTTCATATCTTCCTAAACTTTATGGTTAGTCTGAGAGAAAAATTAAAACCCTAGATGGTATGACGAGATCATATTATATAAATTTAAAATGTGGTAGGTATCAACACCTTCCACTAGTAAAGATTTTATACAACAATATCATTAAATCAATCATTCAGATTCTCTTTATGAATACCAATATATAAATATATCTAATTATCTAATGTGTTGGAATAAATTGGAAGATTTAAATCTATTGGTTCTTAAGATAGTTGAATAAATGATAGGGAAAGTTAGAGTTTTTCTGCAACACATCATGGGACCCTAGATTCGACAGAAATTTTTTCCCACAGTCACCAACATTATATAGACTATGAAGTTTGTGGAAGGTGCTTCAAATAACATCTTCATAGAAGATAATTATGAGATTCTAAAATAATGTGAAACTGATCCATATAAATATCAACCCCTTTGAAATTTTTGTTCACATAGGTCTAATATCTTATCACATAGAACTCCAACCAAACATCTATTAATTAAATTATTTGTTCTATTTGTCTCTCATGAGTAAGTAAAAACATAGTCCTTCACATGTAATGAACACATAGAACATACCATTGGAGTATGAAATTTCATATGAGGAACAACAGGGGAGATTCTAGATCATACAGAGAAAGTTTTTTTGAAACATGAAGACCACATAGTCTATGATTTGTTTTGAAACAATCATTTTCAGTATTATATATATGAACTTGTGAAAATTATGAGGTTGAAGCATCCTCATTTATTTGTATCAGAATGAAGAATATCTTAGGAGAAATTTATTTTTAAGGGTGTATAGTGTAAAACCCCGAGATTTTATGACTACATTTCCAATAAATTTAATAATTTATATGTTTTTCGTTACATGAAACATATATTTTATGTTTCATCACAAGAAACACCATGTTAATCATGCACTATACAAAACACTTGGGTAGATTTTTTTACACACTAAACTGATGTTAAACAAAAGAGAGATATATTAGACTTATTTAATTCTGACAATTATAACATACCAATTAAAAATATAAATTTTAAGATTATGAGGAACATTTAAACATTTATATTTAATGGTTATATAAAAATAATACATATTGATAAAATATTTCTTTATTTTTTCTAATGACTTTATATGTTTCTAAAACTCTTTTTTCCCAGAAAAAAATTTTATTTATTTTTTGGTAGATTGCTAAAATAATTTTTCACAATATTAGAAAATAATTTTTATAAATTTAAGTTCAATATTGAATTAATAATTTCAAAATTATCATATGGGGAATATTTTGTATTTTTCATAATAGTTTTATATTTTGATGAATGGTGACAAATACTAAATTTTAATTGATAACTACATTTTCATTTAATTTATTTATAATGTAAAACTATATTTTCAAATATTATTAAGGTTAAATTATTTCAATTACATATCCATTAATCCAATTTGGGTTATTTTAATCTATTTAATATATAATTAGGAAATAAAAACTATGTAAACTTTTGACATTTTTTCATAAAAAACTTGTTTTCTCATTGTGTTTACAACATTAATTTTAAATTTAAATATTGAATGTTTTAAAATTAAATTTGTAGAAATGTATACCACGTTTTCAATCATAATAATTAATGTAATATAATAAATTCAACTTAATTTTGACAAAAAATGAACAGTAAACACCTTAAACATTATTTAACGTGGTTAACGTAAAAATGGGTTTACTAGGGGTTGAAATAAAATAGTTAGGGTTAAATATGTCCCAAAATAGATTTAAATCATATTTTATAGAAATATATCAATACTAAAATTTTAAATTTATAACTAATGTAATTTAAGAGCTTTTTTATTAGGAATGAGTTTATTATTTTGGAGACTTTTGGGAAATTTCTATGTAGTTTCCATGTGTCTTCCTTTCAACCATCAAAAGGTCACCACCACCCTTAACATATTTAAACATTAAAATCAATTTGGTTCAGTCATAACTATATAAATAAATTCCCAAATTCCATCCTTTCATCCAATATGGATTATATATTACATAAATCTTACATAAGAAGTATTTTGTTGCAAACCTGTGGTGGATACCCAAAAAAGAGGTAATGTACATCAATTAGTGTTTTTGTTTTATTTGATACTCATCCCAATTAAATTATTATTATAACATGAGTATAAAATGAAATAATTATATTCCATATACTTATATGTTTATAAGTTAGGGTAATGACCAAATATTCTCTCCACTTCTTTCAAATGGGTTATAAAATCATTATTCGTTTCTACAGCGGACTTCCACTTCATGAACTTATGTCATTAATTTTTTCAGTTACCTCCTCTCATGAAAATAATTTCTCTTTGATTTATTATTTATTTTCTATATTTATTTTAATATTATAATTATATAATTATTATATCTCATATACCATCATACTCACTATTTTTTAGGAATATGATATTGTCGCTCATGTGTACGGAAAACTACCTCTATGGGAAGCGCTTTGATTTATTCACGATTTAAAAAGAAGAAATTAAGGATGTATTTAATGATAATATGTCATAAATATGGGGAAAAAATTATTAAATTATAATATATCATTTTCTTTTCTTTTTATTAATCTAAAAATAATATTAAAACAGTATTCACAAGTACCTACGATTGACCACATCCATGAATTGTGTATTTCATTTTCTATCACTAACTTTTATATATTAACATAAATTCCTATATACATTATATATATTATATTTATATCATTATTTAAATTATATATATAATTAAATCATGGGAAATTTAATATAAATAAAAATCAAAAATCAAAACATATATGAAAAAAATATGTTATTACCATAACATATCATTAACATGGAATTGTTAATAAAATAGAAATAAAAGGGCATGAGAAAATCATATAAGGTATGATATATATATATAATTTTTTCTATAATATATGTATAATAAATTTATAATTATTATAAATGAGGTTTTAACATGTATGATGGAATGAATGACAAACAGTTATGGTTTTTTACGTCATTTTTTACTTCTGAGAGACACATGCCATATCCACAACCTATTTTTTTTATATTTTTTATATAATACCTATGAATGTATTTTATTATTACTATCCTTAGAATTATTATTATTTAAATACATATATGGTAATATATCTTTCACGTAGCTTATGTTACAAAGTTATAAAATTGGTAAATATTTAATGATACAATCTCATCATTTATTGATATTATTTCAGATTATATTTTCATAACACAATATTACAATAAATCTATTAATAAAATAATTAATTTTATTATTCTTGAGTTATTACATGATTATATATTTTTTCATTTCTATTCCCCTCTTTATTTACTGAAGAGTTTTAAAAATAGGAAAAACTATCTTTTTCGTCGAAAACCCTTTTCTCCCAAAACCATGTATTTTAAAAAAATCAAAATGTTTTATATTTTAAAAATGAGTTTTAATATTTTAGAGGATATTTTACTTAATAAATGTTTTAAATTATTTTTAAATCTTCCTTTAAATGTTTTTATGCATATTTTTAAATGAAATGATTTCAAATTAATTTAGGTTTTAAAAAGTGAATGTCAATGAAAATTATTTTCCCTCAAATAAATGTTCAAATGATCTATAAAAATTATTTTCCATATATGATTATATATTTTTATAATACATATAATTTACTAGGGATATGAGCCAATTATAACATTCTTATTACTTCTTTAAATGGGTTATGTTTATGATGACATAATTTTTATGAAACCTGTTCATATTCCATGGGTAATACCATGATAAAATGATTATAAAACATGCTTATTTTCATAGTTTATGCTTTGATGAAATAATGAAGTTGTTATTAATCTTCTCAATTATCCATAGGTTATGACATGATGAAATTTTTATAAATCGTATTTAATTTAATGAGTTATGATATGATGAATGGTTAATGATCTTTTGGCACAGATATGTATGATTTTTGTTATGTCATGGGTGGGATATATATCTCCCTAAAATTAATTGGGTAATTATAAATGTTCTAATTTATCGTATGGTAAATATTTGGTTATCCCAATCAAAAAAAATTATTATACTATGGTGGTTAACCAAAGCCTCCAAAATAGGCCAAAAAGGTTGTTTTCCCAATCCCAAAGTGTGTACATGGGTGATTAGCCCAGGACTAAAATGATATGAATATAATGGTCGCTAGCCTTGAAATAATATTTTATATTCGTATGTGTATGAAAAATATATATCTTATGCCTATGTTATGATCTCATGACTCATGTTCTTTGATCCTCTTATTATTCATGTCTTATAAACATCAAATATATATAATATGACTATATATTTTGATATTTTAAATACAAGGTATGTTTTAAATATTTTAATTTCATGTTCTAATACCCTTATATTTATGTTATGCTTATGTATCACCCTTGATTACCCTTGTTAAGAATATAAGAAGTCCCTTTATTATAATTTATTCCCAACGTTATGAAGAATTATATTACATGTGATATTTATATTAATGGTGATATTTATTAATAACATAGAGAGTTATTATGTAGTTTATATATAAACCAATTATTTATATTTCCATGTTCCCAAATACACTCTAATATTATGATCCTCAAACATGTGTTTATTTAATTTAATAAATGATTATAAAATGATATAAAATTTATGTATAATAACAATAAGTTTCTATAATTTACTCATGAAATAATATTGTTTTGATAAAAACCGCTTAATAGGAATTGATAAATAATGTATTTAACTTGTGGGACAATTTTAATAAAACTGTTACAATCACTCTTAAAAATAGAATAATATTTATGGCTACAATTGGAATAACCTCTACAATAAATTCTAATAATCTCTTAGGGTAATCCTAACTGGTTTACTCCATTACAATACCCAATCAATTTGAGAGATATTACAATCTCACCCATCCTATATTTTAAATTTAACCATAGGTTTTCCAAAAAAATTCCCAAAACCCATTACATAATACATGAAATCATTTATCATAAAAACATTCCTTCCACCCATAAGTAAAAAATTTATGAAATTGATATATCCGTTTGTTTAGAACAAAAAATTAAAAACTAAAATTCTCAAAATAAATGTAAGTAGGGGTTTTCTTCTAAAAAACATTAATGCTTATAAGGAATATAAAAATAAAATAATGGTTATAGTGGTGGGAAAATATATTGACATCATTTACATTAAAATAGAACTTTCCTTTTTTCCTTTTCGAATTAAATCCAAAGAATTTTATAAAAAATCCCCCAAAAACATTATATGAAATTATAAATTTAAACAATTCATTTTATTTCAATATGAAAACATCCATTAAATTGTGGATAAAAAATATTTATAATTTAAATCATTAAAACATTTAAAACATGTTTTTATATTAATATGTCCCTTACCTCGAGTACAAATTACTATGTGAGTTCTCTATCTTCATGAAAATTAAAATTATTTTAATTATTTTTACATAATAATAAGTTTAATATTCAATATTACTTTTATTTTACTTATTAATTTATTATATATATATATATACTTAATCAATTGAGATCATGTCAGATGTTGTCACGATATTCAGCTTATATATTCAAAATCATTTTGATAAGATAACAATGGTCAAAGAGATAACTATTTATTCATCTCCATTATAAAAATCATGTCATAATTAATATTTTTATTGATAAATTATATTTTCAAAACAAACAATTAAATATGTCTATCATAAATGAAAAATATGAAAATGATAGAGATGATAGGTCACACATATGCGTAAGTAATGTATTCATTATCTAACAATCATATTTGAAATAAAATAAGTAATATTATATCTTTAAAAAATTATCATTATATCATAAAAACATATCATTTCTTTAAAAATACTTATATATATCAACCATGTGATGTGGGGATGAAAAACATGTCACATCCCTTTGTGAATGTGGTAATCCTCCCGTACGCATGAATGACATTCTGATTTTTCAATTGATGGAATATTAAGAAGGTTTATGATATAATAATTTTTCATAATTATAATTATCTCATTTATATAATATATTTAAATTAAATCCACCATTATTACCAATTGTTAGTGGAGGTAATGGAAAATGAGTTATATCGATTCAAGAGGCGGTGGTCCTATGTACTCATCAATGGTGGTTTCATGTACAATTTGATGGAAGATGAGACAGATATAAGCTATTACATTAAGATAAAAACAACCAATTATATAGATTACACAGATTTTATTATTTTATCCTAGATTAAAAATAGTTTTAGTAGGTAAAATAACAAATAAATTAAAAACTTTTAGTTAAAAGTTAATCATCTTATTCTGATGACCACCTGTTATTTATATCTTAAACTCTCTAAGGTTGGTGTCATTAAAAAACCTATATAAAAAGTGATTGTATTTTATAAGGTTTTCAAGGTAGTTATTGTATTAATTTAATTATTATTTACGTGTTTATAAAATTTTATATCAGTGGCCATTTATAATGGGGGGAGGGTAATTCTTGGAATTTTATAAAGTATTAAATTAATATAATTAATTTTCATGGTTATATGGAAAAAATTATATAATTATAATACTATATTTTTATGAGTCTAAATAATATAATAAATTAAAAAATGGACAATCCTAGGTGATGTTATTACCTTTATCAGTTTTTAATTTGTTCTAACATGTATTGATGATTATTGGGATGATAAAAAAATTTACTTTTTAGGGGTCAATATTTTTTTTATAAAGGAAATGGATTCTCATAAATGGAATATGGTAGATATTTTAATTTATATACAACTAATATGGTTTACTATAGTATTTTATATATTTTAAATCAGTTAATTAAATGCTATTTATTATAAAATATAATTAATATCATTTTTGGAACCATTTATTTTATTTTGATTTTTAAAAATTCATATAAACTTTTTAAGAAAAAAATATTTCAAAACATGAATTATAATTTTATTATATATATAAAATTATAAAAATATGAAATCTCACTAAAAATGAAATATTTATAGTTTTTAAAATTATTTACTTTATTTTTCTACTACTTTGGCAAGCATTGCATTGTATTTTCGTAAGCATATGATGTAATTATTCTATCACTAAAAGTTAAAAATAAACTACCAAAATAAAAATAATATTATTATTTTGAATAAATATATATAACCAAACATTTATTGTTATTATCCTTATCAAAAAATATTACAGATATTATGAGAAAAACGTGGTATTTTTCACATTATTTTTACATAAATATTATAACGGTCAAAATAAAATACGTATACAGAAATTTGACATATATTCAAAATATTGATGGAAATGGATGAACTACAACCACATAACGGGAAAAAAATATATTAGGGTCATTTTTCTGTCTATATCAAATTATTTCAAACCATAATAACTAGATTAACCCATATCATAGTGAGAATTATTTACTGTGGTTATTATTCATAATTAAAATATATTGAGGGAAAAAATTTCTAAATTTAGATATGCTGATTCCAAATTTGGAAACCAATTTTCCATAAAAAGTTTCTATATTTTTCTAAAAGTTAATTACTAATAAAATATCAAATTCAATGAAAAACAGTTGCTCAAAAAAACCTTTTATTTATTAAAAAAATTATACCAAGAAATTTTAGGGAGATTGATAAAATTTTAAGAGTACTTTTAATCCATTACCCATACTAGCATGGGAATGGAAAATTATCACAATGGAATTCTTTTTATGACTTAATGAAAGGTATAATGAACATTAATCTATTTGTTTTGTTGTTGATCACCTTTTAAATTCATCATGTTTTTATTTCATAAAATAATATTTCTCCCTTGACCAACTCATCGAGATATACATAAGGGATGCAGAAAGTTTTAATGTATTGAAACTCTACATTGTATATGATTGGGATCGATGTTTTAACTCAATTTTTTGGATATGTCTTTATAAATAACTAGATACAATGTTGAGTTTCATCAACACTTATGATCCTTGAATAAATGTCTAGTCTATGAGGACCATTCAAACTCTAAAGGATATGATAATATATTGTTTGATGGATTTTTAAGGATGTTTGGATCTACCCCCATTTTATTGTTCTCATATAACAACAATTTATATTCTATCATTAGACATAACCATATATAGTCTTGTATGGTATGATTTGTAGTACTCCAATTTGATGGGATTATGTCCTAGAGAGGAATATTATAGGGCATGAATTTTTATATGAAATTATGTGGAATGTGTAATCCATTATTCCACATATTAATGAAATTTTAGTCAATTTATGAGTTTTGTAAATAATAATTAATGATATATACTGTTTTTTTATAGTGATATGATGTTCTTTCAAATATCTCCATGGATGTGGGTTATGATATTTGGGAAGAAATCGAAGGTGATCCTAATATGCACATGTCCCTTTGATATCCTTGATTGTTTTTTGGTAGTTTCCATTAACTTATAACTACCGAAACATTTATCCATAAAAGATTATTTGATACATGTATCTATATTTAGGATATCTATACTAGATACATCAAATTTATGTAGCATAGAAGCTGTTCAATTTGAACATGACCTTTAACATGAATAAAAACATTTGAAAATATTGGATTGAAGGGATACAATTGTGAGGAACAATGATTCACATCTAATAAATGTTATATGAAAAAAAACATAAATATAATGAGTCTACATGAGAACATAAGGATGTGACGAGAGAAAATCACCCTCATTTTATTATATAATTGTAATAAAATTTCAATGATGAAATTATTTTTAAGGGGGTAGAATGTTACAACCAAATATTATTCTATTTAAATGAATATTATATAGGATGTCATTATCAAAAAACAACACCAAAACCAAAAATATATATATTTTATTTTATTATATCCATAGAATTGAAATGTTTAAATTGTAGTAACAGAATTATAAAATATATATATATATATATATATATAACTAAACAAAACAATGTTTACCTTAAATACAGGTTCAAATAATACAACTAATCTACTAATAAAAATTTTTTCCAAAATTTACATCTATTTTAATAATTTTATATTATTAAATTAATAAAGGATTAATACATGTTTAATTATTAATTTATAGGAAGTGGGAAGAAGAATTGATAATATTTCAATTTTTCTTTCCTTATAAAAATATTTTTCACTATATTTTATGATTTTTATTAAAAAAACTAATATTATAAATTTGTATAGGAGAATTGGAAAAAATAAAATTCCTTTTTGAATTTATTATAAATATATAATTATAAGATTATGTTGTTGATATTTTTTTTAAAAAGTTATTTTTATGTAAATAATGAAAAATTAAATTTTTATAAATATCATGACTTTTATGAAATTATTAGTATATAACAATAAATTTGGAATTCAGGAAAACTTTTTTTTATGACCAAATATTTATTTTATAAGAGACTTTTTAATTTTAAAAACGTTGGTTATAATATAAAAAACATATTTTACATTTTACAACATAAATCAAATTTTTTGATAAAATTTTTTTAATACATTATAAATTTGTTATTTCAAAATTTATTTTTATCTCATTTATAAATTTATTAAAAAATATATTTAAAATTAGGAATCATAATGAATAAAATATATATTCAGTTTTAATTTATTTTAGGCATAATGGATAAATTACCTTTCAAAAATATAGATAGTATAATGAATAACTAAATGGTAAAATTTTGGAACCATCATGGTAAATGGAATAACAAGTTAAAAATGTTTTTAATGAAGTTTTTATGTCTTCAATGGCCTTATATCATCCCCACGAAATTATTTATAAATTTTTTAGTCACTTTCCTTTGGAGGGAAATCTCATTATGAAAACATTTTGGGTATTTACAATGTTTCATCCATTGATATTTATCAAAGGTGAAATACATTCCTAACTTATTATAACACAAAAAAACCTATTATGTTAATCCAAGACACTTAGAAACATTGTTCTAAACCTTCTATCCACTTTGATGATGTTCTTGCTTTCTCAAAAAAATACCACCCCTCAACGGTTTATCCCCCTTATTCCACATTTATTTTCCATTTTTTCACTTATTCTTCCTTAAATTACAATAAATGATATTAAAATTATAAAATAAGTATCATTAGTACACTAATATTTTATTATGATTATAGTACAATAATTGACCATTATGCCCACTTTCCTTAATAATAATTATAATGTAAATTGTGTGTGTACAAAATACTATCTCCATGAATAAATGTGTTCTTTCCTATACCTCATAGATTTGATAGTCTAAAATAAGAATTAAATAAATTCATATGATATATATATATCAAATTTTATTTCATTAAATGGTAATCCTTTGGTAATTTCTTCTTCCTCCCATCTAAAAATGTTATCATCATCCATGCTAACATGTGGGCTACCAGTTCCATGGAATGATGCATTATGTTTTTATTACCACGAGAATGGATATTTTTATTTTATAATTGATGATTATATATTAAATAAATAGTAAATAACTATACATTAAATTTTTTAGATAACATAAAATTTAAATGTATTTATAAGTTTATCATTCCATAACGCTAAATATCCAGAAACTAGTTCATCACTATTTTCATTTTCATGAAACATGGAAAAAAATCCCTTGTAGTAGAATAATTACATTGTAGTATATTTTTTAAAAATAAGTTATTGTAACATTAATGTTTTATAAATTGTTATATTAGGCATAAAAATGAATATCAACAACGTTTCTATGAACCTAGATAAAAAATACATAGATTATGATCACCTAATGCTTATAAGAGATTATAAAAATATAATATAATAAGGGAATTATTATTAATTCAGACTATATATGGAAGTTTACTTGAATAATTATATGAAATTATTAATTAATATGTTTATATCTAGGATTATAGAGTTTAAATAACTTCCATGTATATCAATGATAATGGTTGGGAACTTGGTAACTCAAACTCCTTTTCATTGGGATATAAAATTTCATATGGAACTTTTTTATCATGATTTTAAATTATAAATAATATTATAACATTATTACAATGGAAAAATATCTTTTGAAAAAAATCTATTTCCAAGAAAGGATTCATTTTCACTTAATAAAATAATACAAGACCTATTGAAATGATAATTATACCTATGAATTTTATAATGATGAATACAAATTTTTTTTTAAAACAATATTTTAATTATTTGGTGTTTATTATCATTATGTGATATAATTCCAATGGGGTTGTGTTTCTTGTTTCATCAAATATTTTATTTTATTATGTGATTATTTTATATGGTCATGTTCTTTCTATCAAATAATTTAATATATGATGTTATTTTATTCCATTTGGATATTTTATAAACCCAGTTTATTTCCATGGATTATTTCTAAAAACAAAATGATTTCTTTTTTAATGTTTGGGAAATGAATTAATTTTCATTGGTTTCTTTAATAAATTAATATGATTTATTTTAATTGAAACACGACTATATGGATGACTATGTGTGGGGTCTTACATCACCCTGTAATACAATTTTTAATGTTCATATCACATGAGTTATGCAATCATGGAAATAATGTGATTTTTTATATAGGTGAGGGAATTATGGGGTTCTCACCATTTTAAGCATAAAAATAACGATTTTTTCACTTTTGTGTGATAATAATGGGTTTTATTATAATGTCATTTCTATATTTATGGTTTTTCCACATTTCTAAGTTTTCTATAATGTTATAATACTTTTTCAAGATTCATTTTATTTCCATGAAATTGAATATTATCATGATTATGCCTTATTTTTTATGTATTCAACACTTTTATATCATGAAAACTTGTTATATGTTAATTGATATAAATTTTTTCCCAATTCATAACTTGTATGCTTCTTGAATAATTTTTTTTATTATAGGTTCTGATAACATGTTTTTATGATTATAATATAATGTTTTTGATCTTCAATTAAGATATATATGTCTTCCTAATTTTCTATATCATGTTTATGATTTGAAACATTATCATATGTATAACTATATTTAGAATCTGAGCTCTCCCATTTCTTTTGCTTTTATCCCCCATATTATAAAGAAGATGATATCATGTGAGATGTTTAAAAGGGTTTAAAGGATATTGATTATGGAGTATAGTTTCCAAGTGTTAAAAAATACTTTTTTATATGGATAATATCTATGTAACTAAAATTATTGGTCTCTAGGTTGTGTAACTGTTTGGGAAATGTAAAATCTAAATCATGAATTTTTTTACTATTTATGTTATGTTTATTTTGGGTTTCTTTACCTTTAATCTAATTATATATTATTAAGAAGTGTGACCAACCCAAATCACCTCATATACGTAATCCTATTGGGGTAAACCATTTACATAAACTCATCCAAAAAAATTTAGTTTGGCCTCAAAATTGATGAAACTATCATCACCATAACCATTACTAGATTAATTCATTGATTCTATTTATTTTGTGACACAAACAACAATTTCTACCAATTTCACAAAAATATCCCCTACATAGTGGAAGTCTCACTAGGGCATCCCCAAATTATCATCATAGAAATGAAACCCTTGATTGGATACTTTATCTCAACCACACCCCATTGTGTTTGCACATATCACATATAAGGAACAATGTACCTCAATATAATCAAAATCCCATTATGACCTTGCTAGAATCATATGCATAGTCACAAAAGGTAGATTTTCTCAAAACTATTCCCTTCTTAATTCACCCATTTCCCATCCTTAGACTCAAAAATACCATTAAACTCTATAAGGATTATCCCCACTAGTAATGACAGATTAGTGGGTGTGTATCAATCATCATATTCTTAGTTTAAATAGCACAATGACTCTAGGCATATAAAGGTCATCCCATGGCCTAATCAAGACAATAGTTCTCAATTAACGACCCATCCATACTCATGTGGTACAAGGATGTTATAAGAGACTTATATAATCTATAGATTCAATAAATTTTCACCTTTATGGGGTTTTATATCATAAAGAATAAAATTATAATCAACCCCTCAATCATTTTCAATTGAGGAATCCATCCATTAAAAGAAGTAATTCTTAGAATTGGAACTTTTTTTGTTACATACATGGGTATTTAATTTTAATTAAATAAATTTTTATAATATTACTTGTTGATATCCCATAGTGTAGAGACCCCACATATCACATTCCTCATATATCATGAATAATTACTTATGAATATTAAAAATGACTACATACCTCAAATGATGTTATTCGTGTTAATGAGTAACCCATCAACTATTTCCTTGGATCATCCAAGTCTATTAAATTCTCACATAAACCTTCCGAGAACGTAGCTCTATCCACAAAAACCAATATTAAATTTTTATAAAATTATAATGAAAAATACTAAGGATTTTAACATTTTTCCAAAAAAAATAACAATTTTATTCACATAGAAATAATTTCCAAAATAACTCACCTCACACACCCAATTCCCTATAACTAAAAAACATTTAAAATATATTTTTATACTCATGACTTACCCTAACATAAAATACATAACATCTGATGAAAAATAAATAATAAATTTCACATAATTTATGTTAAAAGATAAAATAAATTCACATGATGATTCATTTCCATTGAAACAACATAATATTGTGTGCAAAAACTTATCAAGATATACTCATGATATGATATATTAGAGTGCATTCATATTGGGATGATTATAATATTATCCCATGAAATAATAAATAAAACCATAGATTGAGACAACCTAAATCAAATAGAACGAAATGGAAAGGAATAATGAATATAAATGGGGGTAAATCACATTAAACGCTATGAAATAAATACCAAAATCGCCCCATGATCAAGGGGGAATTGAGAGAAAAATGATAGAGGTAAATTCAACCCATGAATGGAAGGGAGATGAATTGGGGGGAGTGGTATAATAATTTAGGCTAGAAAAATATTCATTTTCACTTCTTCAATGACTCACTTAGTTTGGCCACAATGATATCGAAATTATGTTCCAATGATGTAGTTGGAACTATCCAAGAACCTCACCCTCACACTATTGGTCCACACATTTATCCAAAATATGTGTCAACTTTGAGAAAAACTATTTAATAAAAATTTAGGTCCTCTATGTTTTTTTGAACTATTACGGTAACCATGAATCTCATATTAAAGACAAAAAAGGGTACATGGTTTTTTATAATGTCTTTACGGTTCCCCATTAACCATGGGATAAAATGAAAGTCAAATATTCACTTTAGAAATCAAACTAGAAACATCCACATGTTCATTTTGTTGCACAGTTTCCCCTAAGTTGGGAAAAAATACTAAGAACAAGGTGGAATAAATATAAAACATCCAATACATATTCTGAGGATCTTGGGAATCTCTCAAGAACCTAAGTAAAAACATGTGACTCATACTATATCAAAAAACATCATCTGTGGATACTCGACCTCTCAGGTTTAGAATCTGAAAAAAAAAATTAAAACATATCCAACACTAAAATTTTAAAAAAATTTATTTCCTTTTAAAATTAATAACCCACCATGAAGCGATGTTTTGAATCATATAACCAAGTGGGTATACCATGGATTGGATTTATTTATATGTTGGATGGGAAAAGAAGAAATTTTATAGACTTGGAAAGTTATATGGTCTCTATATAATGACTTTTTCCCTAAACCTTATATTATATTACCTATGATCATAATTTTCCCATAATTTGATCAAGGATATTCTATAGGACACATTTCCTATTAAGTTATAGGATGTGACATTGATGTTTGAAAAATTACTAAAGGAATATATGTGGGGTGTACCATCTATGGTATGAATTAGTGAACCATGTATAGACCTTGGTCTCATTTTAGAAACCAGGGGATGAAATGAATGAGGATAACATGGAGGTATATATAAATGAAATTAAAGTGGGATTATGTTGGGATTTTGAGATACCAATCTTAGGTGGATTTTATTCCTGTGATGAGTGTGTTTTTATCCCATGAGACAATTTAC
Source organism: Viscum album (assembly GCA_963277665.1). Taxonomy (NCBI): domain Eukaryota; kingdom Viridiplantae; phylum Streptophyta; class Magnoliopsida; order Santalales; family Viscaceae; genus Viscum; species Viscum album. The sequence continues at coordinate 1,660,301,126 of OY728143.1, read as the reverse complement.
ATGTTTATATTATTACGTATTTAAATAAAATAATTATTTATATAATGTAAAATGTATTGATTGATATGCTTAATAGTTATTAATTTTATGGTGGTCTGGGAACAATTACAACTATCGATGGCTTGTGTTAGGGGTAGTTCAATCATTCCAACAGTGGATGTAGATATATATTTTGGGTTATATTCCAAATATCTCTAGTGGATGGCACCAAGGGTCGAGATCTATTACAATCCCAATGAATTGATGATATGAGATGATACTAAAGGATTATTTCATTTTGATTCTTGGGTATTCATGGTATGAGACATTATAAGGGGAAGAAACCATTCCAACCCTTGGGTACTGATGATATAATATTATACTAGGGGATGCTACAATATATTACCAAGGTTTTTTATGATATTTGATGGTACCAAGGACACGAGCCATTATGATACATGGTAAATGATAATATATGAAAATATGAGGGGGGGATTTTGACCCCTAGTTTTTTATGATATGTGATGGTACGAAGAGAAGGTTCCATTATAACCCATGGGTATTTAATACATGACATAATACCGAGGGTGGGAACTATTTTTCCGTTCATGTATTAACAATATGATATGGTTATTTGGATATGAACCATTTTGACCCATAGAAATTGATGATGTGAGATCGTATCAAGGTTGTGTTACATTCTGACCTATAGATTTTTTTATATAATATTGTATAGAGGGTTAGAACCAATCTAATCCTCTATGATGGTGATTAGAGATTGTATTATGGGTAGGAACCTATATATCCCTTGAGACAGAATTATTGGAAGGTTCCATTTTATCTCGTTGTATTGATATGTGACATGCTCAAAATGAAGGTACCATGAAGGAAACAGAATCACCAAGAATTATATTTTAATAACATTCCACTAATGATCAACATGAACTCATCGACATTGGCCAATAATTTCTAAATTAAAGTTGAGAGTCTCACATGAAGAGTTTTAAGAACAAAAATTAAAACCATAAATACTTGGTTTCATCTGAATCCATGCTCGACATCTTCTCATTCTTGGTTATTTTTTATCAAATAATCCAAAGATGAATTCTGTTAGATCGTACACACAGGCTTCAAAAATATGTGGTAACACCGATCATTGAAATCTGGGAGCTAGCACATAGTTTTGACGACACCTTCGATGCTCTGATGATCACCACATCACTTTCCTTATGATGAATGAGAGGAAGCTCAATCCAAACTCTTGTATCCAAAGACTCTATATCTGTAGAGTATAATATAGGGAATAAGAGAGATAGAGGCTATGAATAGTTTATGGAAAATTCTTCTCCTCTTATATTTAGAGGTTGTGATGGAAATTACGTAGAAATACCTCCCTCGCCCCTAAATAATTAAAACTCAATATCAGAATATTTTCACAACTAAATTGTTCAATAAATACCATTTACTGTTATTATCACCTCATAGTAATATAAAATATATATTACGTGATAATACTATTTCCATTAACTCATCTTGATTTCCCACAAATAATAAATAAACCTTGAATATTTTGAACTAATATTCGTCCAATTAATATTTTTACATACGTAATTTAAAACTTGGGAATAAATTTAATAAATAAATTAATATTAAGTTATTCATAACAAGAATAATATAAATTTATTTATTTTTTTGGTGATCATATATCCTTTTCCAAAATAGAGACCCCAGGGGTGGTACCCACCATGACCAATATACTTATTCAACTAAATTTCAAATATTCTGGAATACAGTATTCTGTGTGACAGTCTAGGAAAATTTATGGATAGTAGTGAATATTATTCATAAACCAAGAGTGGGATCTAGCAACCCATCACAGTACCAAAAGATAAAATGAGTGTCACACCAATGACAACCAACCTACGAACATGTAATGTGTAATATAATCTAGTTGTTTTAAAATATCATAAATTAGGACTCACAATTGTATCATCGTCATTATTATACACTATTATTTTTTATTGAAATGGACATATTAACCCTCGAATTCCATGGACATGGTTTTATGATTTTATTACTATCATAATCAACATGGGATAATGTATATAAGATCCTTAATCTAGAATTCAAAAATCATTTCATTACCATTAAACCAAAGATATACAACTAATAACACACCCAAAAAAACCTATCTCACTATGATTTCATTATCAGTTGTTTTTTTATACATCAATGTACAAGATCAAATAGATAAAATTGGTAATGATATAATTTCAGGTAACCTATAAAAAAGTTCATTGATAAGAATAACTAATGACACCTGAAACATGTGGTGTTCCCATTGGTGATTGTGTCCTCAGAATCTCACTACTAGAGATCTCCAAGTGTAAACATTATGAGAAGATGTCTCAATGACTTTGATCTCTCAACAGCTAACAGTAAAAATATGTTTTTCCCAGTCAGTACAATGTTTCTAGAATATATGACATATATTAAATATTAATTTCATAGTATTTTGAGGTTATAATTATAGAATGGGATCTGCTATAACCTTTTTATGTGATAATTAATATATGGACATTACAATTTCAATAATAGATGAAGAAAAGTCTACACTATAATGGTAAGAATAAATAATTTATATATAACTTGTATACATGATAAGAAAATCAAAAGTACTTCATAGTTGGGTCTACTTATCCCACTATAACAAAACACACACATTCACTAGATCTATATTTCTAACCAAACTTGTTATCTCTCACATGACCATAATCAAGTTTCTAAGAATTCTCATATTTAGTTACTGGTTTTGCCATGATTCTGCTTCATGGCTATTATTTTATATCTGATCTCACTCCATTGATCAAATCTTCTGAAGAGATTGTATCCTTGAGTATATCACTTTAATCCACTATCATAACATGATATCTTCTATATTAAGATTTTAAGAATATGAATTGTGATAATTCATAACTTAATAAGTTATATTCTAATATTTGGAACAAGTCATTGTGTATAACCACATCTTAACTGCCTTATAACCAGCAATATACTCAGTTTTTGTAGGTATGGATACCATTGGCATACATGATCTTTTCTCACTCATTGACATTTACTAATTATTATATAATATTGTATAGATAAAAAATGAATACTAGTTTGTTTTCCTAAGAAAAAAATTTCCTTCCTACTCAGCTTACTAGGTACGTATCTTTTGAACTTGATGAAGTATAATCAGATAGTTATGACTAATTCCTTTGTAGTGATCCTATAAATAACTAATATTTTCCTAACATAAATTATATATTTTTAATATCAGTTTTCATACATATCATAGAATACATTATTGATCTTTCAAATAAGATTATTTATTTCAACTCACCATGTTAATCTCCACCTTGTCCCAGACATGTCATCCTAGATAGATATATTTTGTGTCACAATGGAAACAATCAAACTATTGAGTTGTTCTAAATTTTATTTTTCAATACTATGTCACTATATGTACGATTGAATTTGTCTAAGTAACTATTATATCTACCTTAGTAGAATATATTCCCTATAACATAGGTTTCTACATTAAGTAAATCACTAGAAAATATATTTTTATCCTGGTCTTATGTTACTTGATTATTGATATTTATTTTCCAAAAATTTCCAAACACATTTTACATGGAGAAAAATGGTTCTCCCAACAACATTTGGTAGAAACATGGAAAACATTCATACTGCATGAATATTATATGAAATTTTTTTCAATATAAATCCTAATATATATTTCAGTAACATTCAACGTTTATAAAAATTCTCTCATGAGACCATCCTCTTCTTGTTTCATTGTATAGTCAACTTCCATGATTGGTGTTCATAACAGGATATGCTCAATATGATGATCATAGGAAGTATATATGATATATAAAATTCAAACAGATTTAGGCCTACCAACATGGTATAACCATTAGAGCCACATTGGTACTATGACTATACTATCCTTGTATCATCTCATTTGAATACCCAACATAGTATTCACAATTATAGGCACAATATCATTATGATACATGGAATATATTATAAATTTTTTATCATTCCAATATTATATAATTTACATTTACTTCTATCTTGTAGGAAATAATATATGAAATGAATAATTTATGACCAACCATGGTGATTTCAAAAACATCACTATGATTTATCCTTCCTACAAAACTTCTATCTTTGGGACATTCCTATTCAACAAGCACATGCAGAACTAGTTCCGACACCAACTACCTGTACATCTTAAACATTAACTAAACCCAATTAAATTTGGCTCCCAGTATCTCTAATAAATATGTTAACCCTTTATATAAATGTTTTCTATCATTGGACTAGAAATTTTCTATCATAGTAATTTAACTAATATTATAATGAACTATTGGGATAATTAAAATAGATGGACATTGTGTTTTCCTTGATGCATGTTTATTTATAACCTAAAAAACTCATTTCATCAAAACAGATATCCTTTTTCCACAATGGATTCCCATAATCATACAAATTTTTTGATATCCAATACTCATTATATATAAAAGATCGTTATAGGATATCATTTTTATTTTATAAACATGTCAGGAAATATAATGAAATGTTTCAAAACATTGATACTCCTTACATAATAACTTTGATGTATAAAATGTGGATTTGGGAATTCCTCTATGCACTATTTTTTAGAACAATGCTAAAATTAAAGACTTAATCAATGATCCTCTACATTAAAATCAATTACATGATGTTGATAAGGTAATGTTCATTTTGGAAGGACTCTATGCAACATTATAATGATAGATGATTGCATGGTCAATATATTTTTTGGAATGCTCACCCGGTGAAATAGAAATCATCTAACACTACATATACCTGAATTTTCCTTTCATTAATTAATTAATGTAATATTATGATATATATATATACCTTTATCTTACTCTTGGGATATTTCATGCTCATAAGCTAAACTAATTCTGAATTCTCTATGGAATACATTTATTTATAAAGGTTACTTTGTACAAACGAAAGAAATTTAAAATACCAAAGGTATTTATCTTTACCAGGCATAATTACCAGACTAGGAATATCCTGAACATAAACATTTTATTTTCCTGAAAAACATTATCCTACCTCAACTGGACATAGAAGTGTTACATTTTATATATATCTGGTATTACCTATGATTCATTTGTTGAATAACTATTACTTTTGTATAAAATACCAAAAAAATTATTCATTATAGACCTAGAACATTGTCTTCTTATTTCTAAAGGACACATGAGATAAATTATTTGGTAATATTCAATAATAGTTTTACATGAATCATTCACTTGGGAAGGGATAATTTTTGTACTTCTCACCACTAACTTAGGAATCATCCTTTCTCAGTTTCATGGAGAATACAACATACTTCTAGAGGTGTTACTAAACTAACTTTTTCACCATATTAAAATAAATATGTGTGAAAGGAATACTCAATTTAATAACAAATAAGTAACATTGATACATTAAATTTTAAATAAAACCATAAAAAAACTGAGTACATTCTTTTTAATTTATTATATTTGGTTTAAACTTCCATAAAATTTATTTCATGATATCTATTGAAAATAACCTTTTGTTAGTACCTCTATCATTAAAGGACGTTTTGAATGTGATTTTAGTTTTACATTCCATCGGCATGTTTTCCTTTCCATTCAATTTTTTCACTATAAGAATTAAGATTAAATAATATTTTATATTTTTATTTTACTTCTACAATTTTACCTAAATAGGATATGAAACATTTACTCAATATCTTATATATTATTACCCAAAATTAAAATATATTAAATGGGTAAAAATGATATTAGAATAGAATGAATTGAAATATTAGGATATTTTTTTCAACTTACACAAATCATGTGTAACTATTTCATATTCATATCATTAATTCACTTTCTCTTATAAATTCGTGGAGATGAGACTACATGTTATATCACTCATGTACTAATATAGTGACTAAAACTAGCATCATTCATTGATGATAACATAATTACATAACCATAATATTCTCTATGCATGATTCACCTATAAGAAATTTTACACCCCCACTTCACGAGGTAGTTTAATAGGTATAGGGACCCCAACACCTTGAATTACAAATATTATAGTAATTTTTTGAAAATAATGTACTAATATTGGATACTCGTTCTAGTGTAGATATTTACTTTTTCAAAAATATATCGTCATATTTTTTGTGGTGTAGAATTCTATTTTCTAAAAAATAATTTGTAGAAGATTTGAACATTTTATCATGATAACCAATTAGATATATTGATTAATTACCTAAATAAAAATTCTCCCACTATTTTATATAATTCTCAGAACCCACTTTTCTAGAATCAGAATACAATATTGATATTGTAATAGAGTGGAAAGGATACATGATCATCCCCACATAGTCTAAAAGTTATAGCTACACCAAAACTCTGAGGGTTCAATGTAGGTGGTGGGATGGCCAATCGAAATAAATTGTGGTTCCTTGATCTAATGAGTCTAGTCATTTCTTCTAAAATAATGAAATGATTTACTAAAAAATTCCCCCTAAAATGATAGAACATTATCTAGGGAAAATACATACAATCACTTTTATTAAGTCAACACGCCACTTTTATAATAACTCATCGGTAGTAAGAGGCACCCACATCTATGGCATGAAGAACACCCAAAACACCCATATATGTCCAAATTTGAATGATAGAAGGATATGACAACTTATTATTTCTCCGAGGGTTTTATATTTTTATGTGATGAAGGAAATAATTTTCTATTTTTAAGCGTGTTCTGTGTGATCACAATCACAATTGAATATCAAATAAATAGAAAATTCATTGTGTAACTTGCTCATTGTATCTGTGCATTCTTGTTTATTATTCAATGTGGTCGCATGAAAACTATAAATTCATAAAATAATAAATAATGGAAAAAATAAAATGATGACCTCATCATGAGCTGATAATATTGGCATATCCATTAAGTAAATAATGAATCAACCTATATCATAGGGGTATTATATGATGTCATGTCTTTTTCAACTCGTGTTGTAGTGTTTTACCATTCAATTCATCCATATCATTTATGGTGTGACGCTATAACATGGTGAAAAGTGAATCTTCATATCCTCATTATAAAATATTACTCGCTCATAGTTGAGGGGGTCTCAGGATTATAAAATAAAAATCAAATAATGAACATGCATGCCATTATTTATATAATGACATTTAGATGACAAGGATATTTATTTTTATTTAAATACTCATTAAAATACACAAAATAATTAATTAAATAATTCAAAACATTCCAAACATGCATTGGTTAGTCCATGGGATCATGATCAACCTATACGCATTAACTCACGTATTTAAAATAAAATGAAGAAAAAAACATAAACATTCATTAATACATTCTAGAACAATTTTATTGGATTAAAATTCACTATTATTTTAATATCATATTTTTTTCATTAAATGCCCTTAATTAATATAATTTTAAAATGAATATATTTTAATAATTAATTAATTTAATATTGAAAAAAAATTAATTATTTTATACCACAGTTAATAAAAATAATTATTAAAAAATAATTAATAATTAATTAATTTAATATATAACCTAAATTAAATGAATTAATTTAATTAATAGTTTGTTATATGAAAATAAATTGGGACTCGAACAACTGGACAAAGCCTATGAACATTGGGGAAATCCATCACAATCTCTTTCATGATGGAAAAGACCCCGTCTAGGGGTGTTCTGGGATGGGTGGGCCTGGGAAGACCCATTTTAGGTCAGGCGGATCAACCCAATGTGATTTATAGTAAAAGGGAACTAGGTTGGGGTTACCTATCTTCTAGGAGGACGAGTTAGCAACTAAAATAGGGACAAACATCATAGTAAGAGTGCTCAAAAGATAGTTGGTATAACCTCAACTATGGATGAGGGGGTTCTGGCTTTCAAGGATGGTGTTGGCCTGGCGGGGAGTCACCCATTCACAACTGGATGATACTTCCATTTATCATAGGAGGAACATAGGAACATCGTGACCCATATCTAGGATGGTGGTCGGTGCATGTCAGTCTTTGATTCCTGGGTTCTGATTACCACCACTAGGACCAGGTCCGATCAAGGTGGTGGGTGCTCACAGTTACGTGGAAGCAACGTATGGGAAGATTGTTGTTAATTCATATCGGGACTCGTGTGGATGAGACGAAGAGGCTAGATGGTGTCACCACATATCTTAGCTTGTCTAGGAAGGTAGATGGAGGGGCCATGTAGAGGAGGCACCGACATGCAGGGATCATTGGGCGGCTGGAAGCGGTGGTCGGGGATGGTCGATGAGATCTTATTTGAGATCATTCATCAAGAGAAGGTAGTACTATAGGATGGTGAAATTGATCTATCCAGTATAGAGGATGGTGCCAATGATCCCATACCCGAGTGTTAAGGGCTCCTGCTTGGCATCCAAGAGTCCTTGGATCAAAAACTAGGAGGAATATTTCCTCGTTACTGTATCAGTATAGTAGCAGACTGTAGCAGGTACTATAACAGTTACTATTGAAACTGAAACTATTCAACTGAATTGGGACTTCAAGCTACCAGTTTGGGCCTATGGGTCTCAAGGGCCTTTGGGTCATCAAAGGCCTTCGGGCCACGAGGACTTTAGGCTATATATACCATGGAATAGCCCAATTCACACAGAACATGCCCCAAAAGAGGATCATAATATCATGATTAATAGTCACTAGAAGCAGAGCTAACCAGATTGGAAGAAAGAGAGGGTATGGTATCCACCATTGGGACCAGGCACCATGTAGCATTATATGGGACAATGATAGATGATCCTCAATTCAAGGTGGGGATCTAGGTGATCAATGATACATAAGCTAGGGAGGAGATGTTATAGTGGGTTGGGCCTATTGGTCCTGTAATGGGCATGGTATGTCTCTGGACCTTAGGGTCATGTATTGTGGGTCAGTCAGGCCTTGTGCCTTGGGCCTACATGTCATGTATGGGTTCCCCTTCATCCCTAAAGAGGGGAATTATCCATAATAAAATAAAAAGATGGCCTTCAGGCCATTCGATCCAGTATAATGTTTTGTGGCACAGATAGGAAATAATGGGGCAAAAACGAAGCTTCCATGGGATGGTGGAATCTTTATGGGATAGAGGAACCCTATTTATAATGATCCCTTTCGGTTCTTCTTAATATTCTTGAATATATTTTTTTGTTTTTGAATTTTAAACACACACACACTCACCCAAAAACATTTTAACACCAACTTGGGTGTGATTTTCCATAGCTTCCCATGAGAATTATCATGTCTAGTAAATAAGATGATTAAAAATAATTACTTAATTAATTAAATTTAATTAAAAAAAATTAACTAATTAATATGAAATATATCAAAATTCCCTTTCTTGATAACCATATTTTGACCACCAATAATCGGCCAAGAAAAAAAGATTCACTAAAATCTAAGTATTTCGATGTGTTTGGGTATAACAATAACATACATATATATATATATATAATTCATAATTATACAATATAATTATTTTTCAACCCATATTTAAAAAATTAGATGGTATTAACTTTTCCATCAAATGTTGGATTATAATTCCTTCAATGGTGTTGAGATCGTAACCACATCCTTCATTAAATTTAATGAAAATTTAATTTTTATTTTACTTAAATTTACTATTTGTCACTGTGATACAATTTGATTGTTTGGGGAATACATCGGATTCCCCAAAATTTATTTTAAAAACATTACACTAATTATTAACATGAACTCATCATCTTTAGTGAAAGATATCCCAATTAAAGCCAAGGAGATCTTGTGAAGAGTTTTAAGTACAAAATTAAAACCATAAATACTTGGTTTTGTCTGAATTCGCACTCGAAATTTTATCAATGTTAGAAAGCACTACTTGAATAATGAGAATCAAAATTCATATATATCATCCACACAAAATCTAAAAAATCCTCAAAAATTTCAATCGTCGAAATCCAGGTGCCAGTAGGGAGTTTTGATGACACCTACGATGCTCCAACGATAACTGTGTCACCTTGCTTAAGATGCATGAGAGGGAGCTTGACCAAAACTCCTAGATATAAAGCCCCTCTCTCTATAGTTTTGAATAGATATTAGGATAGATATATACTAAAAATTGTTCATGTAAAATCTCTTGTGTCCTCTATTTATAGGTTTTGATTGAAATATCCAAAAAATGACTCCCCACCCTTGGATAATTCATACTCTATATAAAAAATATTTTTACTACTAAATTGAGAAATAAATGTAATTTACTATCATTTTCACCTCTGTGTTATATAATAAATATATTATTTTATAATTCATGACCCATTAACTTAGTTTTATGTTCTCGCAAATATTAAATGATCGTTAAATATTTTTAACTAGTAATCGTTCAATTAACATTTTCATGTATTTAAAATAAATCATACAAAAAATTCAATAAAAAAAATTCAATTCCAATTATTCGTCATTTTAATAATATTATTTTATTTATTACTTTTGTGATCTTATATCTCTGGATAGAACCCAAACCATTATGGTGGGTCCCACAACATCCAATGTAAATATTCCACAGAATTTGGATGATTATTGAATACACTATTCTATATGACCCTCTAGGACGTTATATTGATAGGATAGAGTATTATTGAAATATCAAGAGTTGGATCTAGTGACCCGTTATTTCCCATTAAGAGAAAAGAAAATCATAACAGCGATAACAAATATACAAACATGCACTGCTTAATATAATATAATGGTCATTAATATTTCATAATGCAGGACGCACACTCAATTCATCATCATTTTCTTACATTATTATTTTTTATCATTATAGATTGATTTAACCTAAAATTTCATGGACATGGTCTTATGAAGGTACAAATATATTAATGAACAAAGATGTATACATATAACTTTCTTAACATGGAAGTGACAAATCCTTTATTGACCATTCAAACAATGCCACACCCCCAATGATGCACCAAACAAAAACTATGTCACCATGATTTCATTATAATGGTTTTCTTCTGGATTCATAGTACATGATCAATTGAAACATATGTTTAATGATCTCAAGTTAGGAGACCAAAAAACATATATATATTGATAGGAGTAACCAAGTAAACGTGAAACATGTGGTGTTCCTATTGGTATCTCTATCCTCATGATCTAACTATAAGAGATCATCAAGTGAAAAATTCAAAATAAGAAGCCTCAATGGTTATGAGACCCCAACACCTAATAGCCAAACATCTAATATATACAGTCAGTATGATCTATCTAGATCATAGGACATATATTTAGGATTAATTTCAAAGTTTCTTAACGATATCTTATATACTAGGATGTTCTTTAACCTTTTTACACGACAATTAATATATAAACAATTCCATTTCAATAGTGGAAACAAAAAATTTAACAATATAATGGTAGAAAAAATCATTTATGTATAAATTTAATAAAAAACATGATAATCAACAGTACTGCATAGGTTTGTCCTGGGAACCAATATTATAAGAAAAAACGTAACCATAACCATGGTTGAAGCAGGTGTGGTTACTCTTAAATGGCTTGAGGGGCACTCTGGATTGTGAAAGGTTCAATGTGAATAGTTTGTATTCATTTATTCTAATCATATAACATATTTATGAACTATATATATTAAGTGGGTTTACAACACTATTGGTGGTGGATTATTTAGTTGTACTCACAACCTACTTGGGAGACCCTGAAACTTTTATACCTGATAACACCTCATTATTGCATGCACATCGAGTTTAGAGGCTCATAAATGTATATCTATGTTATATATCATAGATTGCATTAGGAGATGGGATAGGGTTGGACTTGGGAAATAGTGGTAGATATTTTCAGTTTGATTATTATGGTTAGGATTTTTTATAATCTATCAATGGGATATATTTTTGGTGTTTTCTAGACTCATGAGGGAGTCAAATATTTTAATTAATCATTAAATTTGGCATGTCATTAAATTTTTTCATTCTTGGATCATGGTGTTGTTTTAATTATGTTGGGAATTGCAATAATTAATTGTATGATTCTTTTACTTTGATTTGTTGTTGTTTTTAAAAAAGTGTATAGTCTCTCCCTGGAATAACCTTTAACCCTCAATGCTAGTCGGATACCTATAACTTATCAGGAGGCATTTCCGATTTTATGTGATTATCTAGTCTGGTGATTGTTGATTTATCTAGTTTGGGACACATCAAAATTATAATGTGTAAATAACTCAAAAAATAGTCATATTATTCTCCCAATATAAGAGTTATCAAAACACCATATTAGTAGATAAATTATAGTTTATGAGTGTAATTCATCCCTCAATAAAAATAATAGTACTATATTGACCATGTTTCAATGAGGTTTTTAATACTATGGTCATATATATATTATATATATGTCATTCCCACATTAACGAATAATATTAATATTTAATATACTGTTAAAAATTTTAAATTAAATATTGATAGTATAATATTAAAAAAAATTATTATTAAATAATATATAATTTAAAAAAAATATTAAAAAATATTAATAAATATAAAATGGTTTTATAATACCACGACTAAAAACTATATAAATTTAAATATAAATACACTGATAATAATTTATATTTTAATTGACCCCATAATGTCATGTGAAAATAATTGTAAAATACTATTGTAATAATAAATTAATAAAAATAATAATTAACATATTATATTACTTTTAAGTAATACTAATATATTAATGGAAAATTTAATTTAATAATGTTTAATATATAAATAAAAATATGTCTATATATATAGGTTAAGATTATTAAGAGTCAAAATATTATTTTATTCATATAATTTTAGGGACTCTATGTGTATTATTCCAGCAGACCAATATAGTGATGATTTTTATTTATATATATATATTTCTCACTTATTCTATTTATATTAATAATTTTTTTTCAAATTATAATGTTTCAATTTTTTTATAGAATAAAAAAGGTAATAATGTATTTTTTTAGTGGGTTTAAATTTTTCATAACAAAATGGGAAGAATTTGGTTAAAATACATCAATTTAGAAAAGTCCGGGATTATAATTTGAAATGAAGAATTTTCAAATATTAAACCATCTCAAGTAAAACACTTCAAGAGATCAATAAAAAAACATATGTTATCTAATCGTAGACTAAGGAACCTGCAAATGGGTGTATATGAGATGAAAATTCCCATTATGGGTCTATATAGGGGAGTAGGAATGCATGCATGAATGGGTTAATAGGGGAAGGCTCAATGTGGGTAGTCAATAAGAAGGAGGATCGACATGACGAGGGAAAATTGCTTCTCATATTTCCACCTCTCTCCACACCCGGTGAAATGATGTATTCATAGCCTCGTAAATTTTTCTATATGGAACACATTTTCTTGAGAACTATTCACCACTTACTTATACATAACTATTTAAGTTCTATTATGTGACACCTACCTTAGATATATCGTTCCACCACCACTTACTAAACATGCCTTGTAGGACAACCATACTGTCTCCATCACTAACACCTGTAAAATAGCCCTGAATCCTACAACACTAAAGAAACACCATGTGTGAAAAACTATAGATCAAGAAATCATTATGAGTTCAACTATGAATCTTAGAGGAGGAAATATCCCCCATAAACCTGAAAAGAGAGGGGGAAATGAGTTATTCACCCTTCCATTATACATTGTGTTATAAGAGTGTGTGTGTGTGTGTAAGGAGAGTTCAATGTTTTCATGTGATAATTGTGATCTAGGTTTTATATTTTTGTTAATTATTAAATAATATGAAGGGACAATAATATTTTTTTAGAGAGGATATGACTTGTAATGTTGCATTATATTATGGTATAAAGTCACGTAAGGGTTATGTGGATGTACTGCAAAGGGAGTTTTTGGTTTTTTTAATGGTAAGATAAACTTCCATGAGACACTATCATATTTCATAGAAATAGATATATGATAAAATTGTGTGTGTGTTAAGGATCAAATATTTCCTTTACATAGTGATGTTTCAGATTAGTACGAACAAAATGACCATTGCTCAAACCATTGAGGTGAAATATTTGGTAGAGATGGGTGGTTATTTTCTCAGGGTCTTACATCTTAGATAAAGTGCTCTCACTATAGAATGAGAATAATACATAAATTATAATGAGAGTTTCAACAAAAGTATTATCATTTCAACGAAGTGAGTAAGATATAGAATGATAAAATTAATCGAATATATGTTCTGGTGTAGCACTACACTACATTTTAGAGGTCCTGAAATAGATAATGGATTGGTTTGGATTTCTTACAATGGTTATTAGATGAGATATTTAGCTTTATTTTAGGTTAATGTTGAAGGAAATTATCATTTAAATGCAACATGATGTTGTACTAAACGAATTTAGGCTACATTTTATCCACATGGTAACACCATGAGATTTTTTGAAATGTATCTTTTCAAATTGATTTAATATTTTGATATTTTTTGTTAAAAACAAAACTGATTTTAGGTTGTACTACACAAAATAATAAATTTATATTTTCATTAACATAAAACTGAGTTTTACATGAATTGAATACATCATTTATTATAGATTAATTTATGTACGACATTGATTTTAGCTTGTGTTACATGCAACGCTAATTTTGGCATATGTTATACACAATACAGAGTTAAATGAAACAAAACATATTACTAAAAATATTATTATTTAATATGATAGTAATAAACTAACGATTGGAATTTTTTTTAAAGGTGGAGGATGAAGCCCCAATTATTCTATTAAAAACCCAAGCAAGAGAGTCATCAAGTAAAGCCAAAATTAACAAAAAATCAAAACCATCGTTCTTAAGTTCCTCTTTCTTGGTGGCCAATCCTTTTTCTGATTTTATCAGCGATTATCCATTCTTTGACCCTCAACTCATTCCAGAGTTTGACATAGATGTGCCCACGCCCTCGCCCTATACTATATCGGGCTTCTATTTCTCTTGCATTATAAAGTAAAGTGTCCAGATCTTCATCTGAACTGTCATCCTGTGCAACCTCTTTTTTTCTTCTCATCTTCAATTCTTTTATCATATTTCTTTTGGCTTCGCGTTCTAACATGTTTCCATGATCCACCTTCCGTGTCTTTAAGATTAGCATCATGTTCAGTGTTGTTAACAGCTTCCAGGGGTTCCATTTCTTGATGTTCCTTTGGTGTTGCAACCTGCACACTTGAAAGAGATGTGTGAGAAGTAGTCTCACCCAAATAAGTACTCACCTCCTACCTAGGAGAAGTCTTGACAATGGACCGGTCTGTTTCATCCAAGATAGTCACACCTTGAGAAACAAGAGAAGCCACAACACTGGCCACCTAATTTGGATCCGAACATACAGGAGTAGAATTCATATTGAGCATATCCAGATCATAATTTGAAGAAATATTAAGAGCAGTGAACTGCTCAGATTGTCCAGAATTTGCAGTCACTAAATGCTCTGAGTTTGAAGTTGTGACAACTTCAAACCCATGGACACCTAATCCAGCGTGGACAGCAGGTAGCAGAGCTGAGGGGTCAGAAACACCTTCTTCAACCATGTCAACCTAGGCTTTTCTTCCCTAGCCAGTATGATCAGTTCCTTTTTTAGGCTCATTGTTGGGAACCACCAGCTCCACATTGTGCTCAAATAAAGAAACCTCATGTTTAGGAATCTTACCATGCTTAGAAAGGTTTTTTTTGTCATAATAAACTTGACCAGCTTTCTCCATCCCTACTTTAGGACATGATTTGAGATCATGTCCATGAAGAGAGCAGTGTTTACATACAATGGACCTTCTACAGTTAGAGGTGTCATGTCCTATAACCCTACAATTAGAGAAGAACCGTGGCATACACTCAAATTCAATTCTTAACTCTAATTATTCTTCATCAGTGGACAGATACACCTTATCAACCAAAGTAGAACATAGGTCTATCTCAACCAGGCACTAAGCATAATGACCATACCTAGAAATTTTAGTTTCTTTGTCCATTTTAATTGGAATACCAATCGCTAATGCAATAACATAAAGGACTCAAGGATGCCATAAAATCTAGCTTAACCCATAGATTTTAATCCAGACTTGAGCAGAGGAGTTACCGATTTTAGTTGGGTTGAATCTCATATCCCACTCTCTGATATGAATAGCACCTTGTTTGAGTGACAGTGATCCAAAACCCCATGTGAACATTTTAAGGTCTTCCGAGGGGAAGATCAGATGAAAATACCCTTTACCCAAGGAGACACAATGCCATGAGTCGAACCCCCAGATGCCTAAAGGCCACTGCGTGAGATAATCCATTTTCCATGGTTTCGTTCCTTTGGGAAGAATGAGACGCGCTATAATGTAGTGTTCTCCCAACTCCAATCTTTCAGAAATTACAGCGAGATCTTCCCTCACATGAGCAATACAACCACGCCTACGTATGCCGACAAACAAACCCTTAAACTAGGAAAAGGAACGGTTGTAATCTCTAACCTCAATAGATTTTTTCTTGTGATTTTCACATCCCCGAATCTCAGATCTCTCTATTTCACTTGCAGCGTGCTTGTGGGAGTCGAACCTCCCTGGAATCAAGAATCCATCTGCCATCAAAAATCGAGCATCTGGGGGCGCTTCCCTACGATGCGAAATGGTTTATAGGGTTTCACCCTTTAATTACATAGGTATATAAAATGAAATATTTGGTGACAATTTAATTAAAAATAAAAACTGAAACTATTTGAAAATAAAGAAATTCTTTTTCTTAAAAAACTTTTCATAATCAAACACATTTCACCTAAATAAATTAAACAAAGAACTTTGGGGGAATTATATTAATGAAATATATTTATTATATATTAAATAAAATTATTATCATTCATATTATGCATTTTCTAGACAATATATAAGAATAACTCCAATTTTCGTCTCAAAAAAATTATTTTTCTAAAACAATGTTTTCTAGCTTTTCGTGCTCTTATTTTAAATCTATTTTATGAAACATTAAAAAAATTATTTTAAAAAAGAACATTAATTTTTTATAAGATAATATCAAATTTATCATAGGATTATTTTTTATAATTTTATGAATTTATTATTTTTTGTTGAATAGTGAAAAGTACAGACATTTATTTAAAAATATTTTTTTTAAAATTATTTATAAAGAGAAATTAAATTTTAATTTTGTTTAAAACTAAAATTAGTTCATTTATATGTCATTTCATAAAATTTATATAATTTTAATCAATATTATATTTAAATTTAAAATAAAATCTTTTTATATGTTTCAACCTATTAACTTTGAAAACCTGTTTTCTCATCACCTCTCGGAAATTAATTTTTAATCAAAATTTTCCACTTATATAAATTAAAATTGGGAAAATGGTTTTAATATTTTTTAATAATATTTATGTATATTATATAATAATTTAACATTATTATTTTATAAATGAATAGAGAAAATTGTTAAAATTAATTATTCTCTTTAAGGAATAAATTATTTTACAGGGAGGTTAAACTAAAAAAGAAAATTTTTAAAATGACTCAACACATGTGTACATCCTATTTCATGTATATATTTTAATATTAAAATTTTCTATTTATAATATAGGTTCATTTTTATTATTATTTTCATTTGAATTAATTTTTCATTTTGGATACTTTTTTTCAATACCAGAATGTTTCTAAGTGTGTTCATTTCCCATACATATAAAAGGCCTCCACCACACTTCATATATTTAAAACTATCAAGCCATATATTTAATTAAATACCTAAACAAATAACTTCAAAAAAATACTTTAAATCATCCTAGAAACACTATTTTGAGCATAAATCCATCCTAGGAAGTCTCTTGGTGCATGCTGAAGGAGGACCTGTAGAAGAGTTAACGTTCTTCAAGGAGCCTTTTTATTTTATTTTTTAATCCACAAAAATAAATTATTATTAAATAATTATGAAATTATAATATAATTATATTACATAAAATGAGATTTTTTTTATTTTAATTGAATTACCTAAAAACTTCTCAACTTCTATCAACTGGGTTATGAAATCATCGTTCATGTGTACGGTAGACTACCATCACATGAACTGATTTGTCTCATTTTTTTATTACGTCCTATCATGATTAGTTATGACACTGTATATATATTATATATATTTTATTAATAATAAATTTTACCTCTATTATCATTATATTATATATATGCGTGTTTTTTTACCTTCCATTCTGTAGGGGATATGATTTTGTTGCTTGCGTGTACGACGGGCTATTGTCTCGTGAAGCGATTTGATTCATTTTCACTAACACTTTTAGTGGAAGATAATAGGTTTAATTTTAATGATTATATGTGATATAAATGACATATTTTTTAAATTAATAACAAATAAATAATTATTAATGGATAATAAATAATTTTATTTTTCAATTTTTCACTCATTAAAAGTTGATAATGGCGTTCGTGTATTTTTGGACTACCACCTTCACGAAGTGACATGGCTCTATTTTCATCACCACAAAACCTGTATGACTTGAATATGTATATTCAAATAAATAAAATTGTAATTATGAAATTATTATATATATTTAATGATGATATATTACATACATAATTTCCATAATGATAATTGAAAAATGGAAACGTTACTTATGTGCACGTATGACCTTCCATCTCCATGATCATAATATAATTAATTTCACAAAGCCATTATTTCATATTGGTATTAAAAGTTTAATTAATTTATATATATGATAATTAATTCATAATTAATATTTTATAGAAAATGTAACCGTGACCAATGTAATAGGATTGAAGGTAACAAATCAAGAATTATACGAAGATCTAAGGGGTAATTACCCAAGCATGAATTTAATGAAGAATTAATTGTCAATGGGTAAAAAAAGTCATAATAAAGAAACATATTTAATGATATATATAATTATGGATTTTTAATATATGTATAATAAAATTATATTTATTATACAAGAGTTTCAAATGTGTATGAAGGATGCTGAGGCTTAAAGTAATGGACTTCCATCTCAATTTTTAATTATATGAGACACAATCCATAATCTCAACCTATTTATTTCATATGTTGTATATTATATAACCAGGAAAGCTCAGTCCGAGGAAAAGCCTCAGACCATTTATTAAGAAAAGAAAAGTCCAGTGAACAAGCAAACAGACAGGGAAAACCAATTACATGTCATAATAAAAGTCATACTCGTCTCCGCACCCATTGAGATCCTCTGCAATTACTGATTCCCATTCCGAGCTCTCATAGTGCTTAAGGATCTTCGCGTACTTACTTCTGAGGTTTAGTTTCTCTAGAGATATCAATTCCTTAGAGGACTGATTGATAGAGGACCTTGTCGCCACCGGCTTTGGCAAAGTAGAGTAATCCTTCCTCGGCCTTCTCTTAATTGGAGGAGGTTTCTCCACTCCATAATTCTTCTTTCCATCCTTGACAGCATCACAATAAGAGGGCCTCACTGAGCCATTCAGATTTTCTTTTTCACTCTCTGACACATCCCCCCATTTTCCAGTGACAGGATCAATTTGGCAACTAGCTTGCCCCTGCTCATATCGTCCATTATGGTCAATCAAAGCCACACATTGTGGAGGATCCACAGATTCATAACCAGCATCGAACTACTTCTCTAATCCACCCTCCAAGGCAACCTACATACATTTATTCTTCATTGAAGAGCTCCCATCCACTTCAACATGAGACAGCTCCAGAAATTGATTGAAAATGTCAACTGAGACCTGCAACACACCATCAGATGTCGACTGCACTTCATCCTGAATAGCCAGACAGAGGGTTCTTTCTTCTTGAGATGGCCCATCACAGACTGGACCCAGCTGCAACTCTCCCTCCTACTGATCGTCTCCAGAACCAACAGGCCCACTTCCCTCGCCAGCAGCATCCTGACCCGGCCAATGCACGTGATGCAGATCCTTCCCAGCGGAGTCAAGAACTCCCGAGTTGCCTCCAGCACCAATACTAAGACCATTCACACCATTTTCCAGTTGAATATCTTGCTTCAATCTATCAAAAACCGCAGCTACATATGGATTAATGCACGCCCCCACTTGCTTTCCCAACTCTGATCCACCCAGGTCAACCACACTACCAAACTTTCCAGCATTTGTACCTCTCATCTCCTGACCAGGAAACCTACCAGATCTCTTCAACACAGCAACCAACCTTCGGCTCCTAGCTCCACCCAGACAATGACTGGCCGAGTGTCCCAGGCGGCTACAACTCGAGCAGAAATCAACCCAATCCTCAAAGACAACATCCTTCCTCCACCGGAACTCCTCCCCTACAGTAATCCATACCCAATCAACTGGTGGCCTCGATGCATCCACTTTAACACAAATGCATGGATTTACCGGGTGGCTCACCTAAAATATATTTTTATTGAAATTTTAATTTGATTATCTCTCTTTTATGGGGTTTATGGTTTAAGTATTTCCAAATTGGCAATAGATTTTTGTCTCACTTTTTACTTCTAGGAGACACATTACATATTCACACATCTTAATTTTATGCGGTATATATACTAAACATTAATATATTTTAATATGATTATCCAGATAATTATTGGGATTTAAAATCCATATTAGGATCTATATTTAATGGGGTTTACAGTTCAAAAGTTACCAAATGAGTAAGGGGATTTCTAGTATCACTTTAATTTCTAAGGCTTATGTCATATTAACCACTCATTAATTTTTTTTATGTATATTCTTTCCATATGACATTATATATAAGGAATATACCTCATTTGAGGACAATTAATGTGACAATCTAGATATTTATAAATTAATTATTTTTTATATTTATGAGTATTTTTTATTTAAATAGTAATTTTTAAAATAAATAATTAATAATATCTTTATTTATATTAAATTTTTTATTTTATAATTATATAATTTTAATATTATAAAAATAATTTCAATTTTGAATTTATAATGTTGAAATTATATTAGTATGATATTTTGGTAATTTTTAAAAAAATTAATTTTCCGTGAATAATAAACAGTGTTTTAATACAATATTTTTTTGTGATGCCATGAGGAATTTATTGAGATATAAAATTTATTAATTTTTTTTTAAATAATTTTTTTCTAATAAAAAAATAGTTTTGAAATAATTAGTAATGGTAAAATTATATTGTATTCATGATAATTATAAAAACTATTGTTAGTGTCGACACAATGCATACGCATCATTGGCAATGTCAAATTTGGTACCTTATAAATAAAAATGGATTTATAGAACTTATTTGAAAGAATTTTTTATTAATTCTTTTGTATTATTAATGTTTTTATGTTAGTTTCTAATTTTAGAGTTTTATTGCATTAATATTATCCCAATTCATGGGTAGTGGTTGTGCACGTAACAAGAAGACAAAATAAAAACTTTAAGTAGTTTTCATGACATGTAAAAAAGTAAATATATATAATAAAAGAATCTAGAGTTTTATTTTGAACATAATAAATTTATTTTTATTAAGTTATTTTTTTAAATTTTGTATATGAAATTAATAATACTAATTCATGTGAAACGATGATGCATTGCTTGAGTAAGAATAATAAAAATAAATAAAATATTTTTAAATAATATTATAAGAATTATTAAATGGAAAATATATTGAATAATTTTTTTATATGAATGTTTCAACCTTTATCTTTTGCTTAATTGAATGTGGGACATTTTTTTTTCAAAAGAATCACTTTAAGTTCTTTAGATTATTTTATTTAAAAGGATTTCATGGTGTTCACACTATATTTTTTAATTTGAATAATATTTTAATGTATGGTTTTCTAGTAGATTTTTTAATAAATACATATATTATTGAAATATAATAAATTTATATTATTTGTGAAATTTTATTTTTAAATTTTTGGTAATAAATAAATACCTTAATGGATTGAAAAATTATGAGGAATTAATTATATAATTAATGAACAAACCAAATTAATGATATTAAAAATAATTAAATAATTATAAATTGATGTTTTAAGATATTTAATTAATTCCATATATTAATATGATGTATTTATGATATAATAAAAAAATTCTTTTTTAAACATTGTTTTTCATGTGTTTAAAGTCTTAATTGTGAATAGTTATTAATTTGACAAAAATTATTTTTCATGAATATAAAATATATTTAAAATAATTAAAAAACAAAAGAAAAAAAAATCAAACAATTAAAAATATTATAAAATTCCATAATATATGTTATGCCATTATGGTTTTGGCCTTTTTGGAAGCCTTAAACCTGATAATAGGTTTATTGTATTTTTGTAACTTGAGTAATTCTTATGTCACCCTTCGCCTCACTTATAAAAGGAGGCTCCATCCTTCACAAATTTTCATTACCTTGTGTCTTATTTCTCGATAATAATCTGAAAAAATCCCTTATCCTCATATTTTAAAACTTTTAGTGCTTATGGTATCTCAAAAATACTACTTCCATTATCCTTTAAGAGGCTCTCAAGGATAAATTTTTAAGATGTAAGATTCCTTTTTCTTCTCTTTTAAATTATTTTCAACTCGTACCTTATCCTCAACTCATATCCAATGATTCACGAGAACTAAAATATAATATATATACAATAATTATGTTTTTTATTATACATGAATCAGAAAATATCTTATTTTATTCTTTTATTCCTAAATATAGATATCGTTGTTCGAGGTGTGCCAACTCATTGCCTCCATAGACAATGTGTTTTTGTTTCCCTTTACCATAATCATGGAATATTTTATTTCTCATATAATATTTTAAAATGTCCTAAATATATATTTTCTCACTTCTAGATTATTAATTATTTTTTTACAGGGATTTCCATAACAAATTGACCTTCGAAAACATGAAACGAAAGCTCCTAAAGAAATGAAAATAACAAAATATTGTTAATAAATGGGTATAAAATGGTATAAGAAGACAATGTAATGTATTATAAAGATGAATTTTGTTCTATAATAAATTAATAACAAGATGAAAACTATTATACAAGTTTTTTGAACCCATTTGAAGTAAGTCAAACCTATGGTAAGTGACTCTTTA
The DNA here is from genome assembly GCA_963277665.1 of Viscum album. NCBI lineage: Eukaryota > Viridiplantae > Streptophyta > Magnoliopsida > Santalales > Viscaceae > Viscum > Viscum album. The sequence goes on along the minus strand of OY728143.1, from coordinate 1,660,277,927 downwards.
ACTAAAACATTCTTTAAAATATTTATTCTTTGAAATCATTATGTTCCATCTCCATGTTTAAAAAATAGTTTTTAGGAATTTATTTATTTTGGTATTAGTTAGTTAATTTATCTCATGTGTTTTAATAAGGGATCATTTTCGTGTTGTAGGTAGGGGCTTCCCTTTTGAAAACTTTTTAAATGTATCTTTTATGAAATTCAAAAATATTGTATTTTATATATAATGCATGAGTGGTTTCATTTTTTTATTGACTGAATATTAATATTATACATTTATTATATATTTAAAAATATATTTTTTTGATAATATTATTTCATTTTAATGTTTTTTTTCATATTTTTAAGTTTATCATTACGAAGAATGTTAATTTGACAACTGAATGTGTTTTGATCAAGTGATTAAATGAGATATCAAGAGATTAATTCATGATATGTTATTTGGATATAGATTATTGTGGTCCATCCATTTATGTATCTTGATATGATGGTTTTATCCCCATTATATTTCAATGTATGATTGGTTGAGCCCATTATAGATCAAGATATGATGGCTGAGCCCCAGTATAACTCTCCAACGGATATGGTAATCTGGAGATGGATGTTGACCATAAGAATATTCAATTTGTATGTATGAATGTAAGAGTGATATGGTAATTATATCCTAATGAGACATCATGATATTTCTATTCTATCTTATGTGGTTTCAAGAAAATTGGTTTTAATGGATTTCTTGTTTTTACTAGAAAAATAATTATATTTATTTATATACCTTTATGAGATTTTTTTTATCATCCCACATTTTTTAATGTTTTCACAGGTTATAAGGATGTGTAAGAGAAATAAAGAAGTCGTGTTTAAATGTTGTGATGAATTTTTGAAGATATCATGATTCTTTTTAAAAGTATTATATTTTGGATGAAATGGATATTATTTTAGTAGTATCCTCATATTATAAATGTGGGATGTTATGTATGTATTATGTCCTAATTATTTAAATATCTAATAGTAGAAATATCTTTAAAGTAAAATAATATGAATTTTTTACTAAAACTCAAGATTATGTACTGTTTTAAGGTTGTTTCCTTATATTTGGTATTAAAGGGTGGTATAGATAAACATATGGGTTGGGATTATGTTAATACAATACCATAAATGATTTTTTCATTAGTATTACTTTAAAATTATATATCATCTAAAGATTACCATGTAGCTTCTTCCGAGATATGTCTCTTCGGAATAGTTTTACATAGAATAAACATGGATGTTTATATAGGAAGACACTAAGAGGGTGATATGTTTTTGAATCTGTAGTACAGAATACTAGGAATCAGAACCAAGAATTTTGTAAAAGTAATGGATTAACTGATTTAGATGATAAATGGTGGTATAATTCATGCAAGATAGAAACATGATCTACCATGAAGGGACATGTCTTTTTGAACCATTTTATGAGGCTAAATCCCCAATATTTTATTGGATTATCTGATAAGTTTGTAACCAAATGATGGTTCAATACTCTAGAAAATATATTTGATGTCAAGGATTTTTCAGAAAATAAAATGGTAACCATTAATATTTATCATTTGGAAGGTGGGGATGGTCGATGATGATCATTGTTTAAGAATACAAAAGAGAAAAAATATCTTGATTCTATGAATTAAGAAACATTGAATGTTATTTTCATGGGAAATATTTCCCTAAGGTTGTTCTACTTTTAATGGAAAAACAATTTCTATAATTGATGAAAAAAGATGGATATTTTTTAGATGTAGATGAAGAAAAAATCACAATATTTCCCATGTATGTGTCAGATTTTGTTCGGGGCATTGATAGAAAAATTAATCAGTTTTACTAAGGATTGAAACCTACTTTATGAAGAGATTTGGCTCTATGATAATTTAAAATCTATAAGAATTTTCTTTTCTATGATGAGAAGGTTAAAATAGAGTTTGAAGAAACATATATGCCTAGTGATGATAACAATAATTAGAATTAAAGTTGTCATTCTTTGGCAAAGAAATCATAAATGAAATTTAGATTCATAAAAATCTAATTCCCTACTTATGAAACTTTTTATAGAAAGAATTATAGGGAATTTATTTTAAATTCTAATAACTGCTAACAATATATAATGATTGGAAACATGGAATGATAGTGTATAGAAAATCATCATAAGAACGATGAGAAACTGATGGTAATATTATTCAGTGAAAATGTGTTGTTTAATTATGATAATGTGTGTCCAAATCTAGTCAATTAGGTTAGAAATCACCAATATTGGAAACAAAAGGGTGTTTAGAAATTTTTTGAGAAAACTTCAACAGACATTGATCTATAAAAACGTGGTATTAGCTCCAGAGAGCATGGTATTTTTCAAAGGTTCTCCTTAGGATGGGGTGCCATCAGTTTATAGTAATGGAAAAAGTCATTACAAAGACTTCATTTCATACTAGATATAGGCATTATGAATTTTTATTTATGCAATTTTGGTTAGATAATTCACCTTCTGTATTCATAGATCTTATGAATCGAGTATTCCATGAGTTCTTGGAATGGTTTTTAGTTCTGTTTATTGATGAAATTTTGGTATATTATAAAATTAAATAGGAATATCAAATAAATATAATGGTTTTTTTCAAACCTAACAATTTAAATTTCATAGAAAATTCAGGAAGTTTGATTTTTGTTTCAGCAAATTTCTTTCTGTGTTCACATAGTTTCTAATGATGGCTTAAATTTTGACCCTGATAAAATAATTTTTTTTGAGAAATGGCCATAACCCACATATATTACTGATATTTATTTTTTCCTTGGTTTGGAATACTACTACATGAGAATTTTTGAAAACATTAATTATTATCTAGTCCACTGACTATGTTGACTTGGAATTGTGTTATGTTCATCAGGATAAAAGAATATGATGACTATTTTCAAGAATTGAAATGAATATTTGTGAATTCTGCAATTTTGGCCCAACCATCCCTAAATAGTGAATTTGTGGTCAAAAATTATTCTTTATTAAATGTACTTGGGTTTTTCATAACATGGAGTGAATATGTAATTGCTTATGATTCAATAAAGTTGAAACCACATGAGTTAAATTACCCAACACATGATTTTTGATCAGCTACTTTTTTGAATTAAAAATTTTGAGGGATCATTTGTATGGAGTAAAATGTGTAATATATAATGATCATAAATAATTAAAATATATATTCACTGAAAAATAATTGAACATGGGAAAAATAAGATGTCTTAAATTAATCAAGTATTATTTTTTCACGATCCATTACCATCCTGGAAAAGAAATCAGAGTGGTTGATGATTTGAGTCTGAAAAATATGCTACATTAACCTTGTTATGCATGGAAATGACCCCTTGGTTAATGATTTGTTAAATTTTGGTTTAGAATTTTCTGGTGTAGTAAATTCCCCTATTTTGTTTCGGGTGTCCCTATATTCGTCTCTATCAGGTAGAATTACGAAAGTGTTAAAGGAAGGACGTTAGTTATAGAAATATATTATACATGTTAAAAAGGGTATGTTGACAATATTTAACATTGCAATTGATTTGGTGTTGAGATCTGGGAACAATTTATTCGTACATTGTGATTTGTAGTTGAATAAATAGTTGTTATGTGATGTTCATAGTTCTATATTTTATGTTAATCCAAGAAGTATTATGATATACAGAGTCTATTGGGTGTTTTATGGGTGAGATGGAATTAAAATAAATACTGCTAATTTTACCATGAAATGTCTGACATGTCAATATGTTAATAAAGAATGATATTTAACAAATTAGGTGGTTTAGACTTTTCAAGTTCTAGAGTATAAATTGGAAAATATATCCATGGATTTCATGGTGGGACTAACGAAGACTTCCCCAGTTAATAATGCATTTTGGGTTTTGGTTGATACTTTGACTAAATCTGATCATTTTCTTTCTATTGGAGATACTCTATCATTATATAATCTTTCTCGACTATACAGAAAATATATTTTTGGGTTACATGTAGTTCTTCTATCCATTTTATCTGATCGTGATCCCTTATTTACTATTAAATTATATAAAGGACTTCACAAGTCAGTGGGGATTGAAATAAATATCAACATAGTCTATCATCCTCAATCTGATGGACAATATGAGTGAAAAATTCAGACATTGTAAGATATGCATTGAGCTGGACCAAGGGATTAACAAAAAATTTGGGATTAAAATTTTTTCTAGTTGAGTTTTCTTATAATAATAGTTTTCATTCTAGTATAAAAATTTTATCTTTTGATACATTATATGGGAAAAAGTATGGAAATCCAGAATTTTGGGTTGACTTTACGGAAAGGAAGACGATGTGACCATAATTTGTAGAGTATGTGGAAAATAAAGTCTATTTGATTCAGTGACACATTTGGATAACATAGAGCATAAATTAGTTTTTTCCTAGATAATAGGAGGAAATAAATTTCATTCAAGGTAGGGGATCATTCTTTCTCTAATATATATCCATTTAAAAGTGTTATACATTATTGTACGAAAGAAATATTGATTCTATATTTCATTAGAGCTTGAAATCTAGGAGAAGGATGGGGCAGTTTCTTACCATGTATCCTCGCCTCTATGTTTATCTCTGGTACACAACATTTTCCATGATTCGGTGTTATGATAGTATGTTTGAAATCCATCTCAGGTTTTGATACAAGAAGTAGCTTAAATAGAATAGAACATTTCTTATGAAGAAAATAATATTCATATTCTTGATTGTATAGAGAAGGTGTTTCAGAATAAGGTTATTCACCTGGTTATATTTTTTAGGATAAACCACATTGTTGAGGGAGAAACATGTGAATCCAAAAATTAATTTAGGGAAAAGTAACCAAATTTTATTAATTAGTGAATTCAAATTGTGTAGAAAAAGTTTCTAGGTGGGGGGGATTTAACAAACTAGATATTTATAGGATAATTGTTTTATAGTTTTTCAAATTTTTGATTTGAATATTAATTCATAAATTAAATAATTTTTCAAATTGATATATATTTCAAAATATTAATTTTTAAATTATAGAAATTTAATTTTAGAACACTAATTTTTTATTTCAATTCAAAATGTAAAAATTATCATAGTATTAATTTTTGATAATCTTCTAAAAAAATTTAATATTTGGTCAATAGTAAGATGTTTTTTAAAATATGGTATTTTTATGGCATCAGGAACACATTATTTAGATATTAAATTTATTAAATTTATTACATAATTATATTATAATATTAAAATTTTACATAAATAATTTATAATATGAAAATTATATTCTCTTCCTGATAAGTATAAATATTATTAGCAGTGATGACACAATGTCTGCGTAACATTTTCAATATCAAATTTGGTTCCATTAAAATACCAATTGAGTGATAAAAATTATTTGAAATAATTTTTTATTAATTATTATGTCAAATTGATGTTTTTGGATATTAATTATAAATTTTAGAGTTATATTGTATTAATTTTATCCAATTTCATGTGCAATGATTGGGAAAGACAACAAAATAATGAAATAACTAATTTAAGGATATTTCTTGTCATGTATTTAAGTGAATATACATAATGAATGAATATAGAGTTTTGTTTTCAACCAAATTTATTTATTTTTATGATAGTATTTTATTTTTAATATATCTATATGAAATAATTATCATTAAAGATTTTTTAATGATAATGCAGTTCTGGTGAAAGCATTAGAAAAATAAATAAAAAGTTTTTAATTTAAGTTATTAAAATTATTAAATGACCCATATTTGGGGAAAATATTTTTCAATATAAACTTAATTACCTTTAACTCTTTTTTATTCTAATAATAGAAAATTTACTCCCAAAAAACCACTTTATCACATTTATAATATTTTATTTAAAAGGAAGTCAATGTGTTTACACTATTGTTTTTTAATATGTATAATTTTTTTAAGGTATAGTTTTCCATTAAATTTTTCTAGAAATAAATAGTTTATTGATATATAATATATTTATCTTCAACATGATATTTTATTTTAAATTTTTAGGGAATAAATAAATACGTTAATGGATTGAACAATTATGAGGTGGTAATTACTTAATTAATAAAAAATGAAAATAAAGATATTCAAACAAATTAATATAATTTTATATTATTAAGATTATTAATGAATTCCCTAAAAAAATATAATTTTTCTATGATATTATAAGAAAAATAATTATATTTGTAAACTATTATTGATGTGTTTAATGTCTATATTAATAATAGTGTTTAATAGCACAAAAAAACCGTTTTCTATAAATATAATATTTAATTAAATAATTTAAAAATCACAAAAATATTGAACAATCCCAAAAATGATAAGGTCAAGTTGGAAAGGTAATCCCCATGTGTTCTTATTCCTTTTTTAAGTCTTAAACCCTATAATATATTTGTTATATTTTTTTAGTTTCAATAATTCAAATGTTACCCATTACCTCACTTATAAATGGAGGCTCCTTACTTCACAAATATTCATCACCTTGAACAATATTTTATGACTTTTTTTCTGAAAAAGTACCTCACCATCATCACATTACACATTATATTACTTATAGTGTCACAAAAAGACTACTTTTATGAGCCTTAATGAGATTCTCAAGGATACATTTTCAAGTTGTAAGATACCGTTTTCTTCTATTTTAAATTCATTTTTACTTTTAAATTACCCTCACCTCTTGTAAAATGATTCTTGAAAACAAAATTATAATATATATAAGAATTGTCTTGATGGTATATGACTCAAAAAATGTCTTATTTTCTTCTTTTATTCTTAAATAACAAAATCATTGTTCGCGGTGTATCAATTCACCACCAGTGTGGATGATGTGTTTTCCTTTCACTTTACTGAAATATTGGAAAGTTTTAATTAAATTATAATAGTATAGAATAATCTTAATATATATATTTTTCACGTATAAAGTGGTATTTCATTTTGAAAATGAATTATATAATAAACCGATGTTGGAAACCCCAAAAAGAATTCACCTGAAATAATGGAAGTAAACAAATATTTTTAATAAATTGGTGTAAACTATTATAAGAATACTATAAAACGTATTAAAAACATGGATTTAGTTCTATAATAAATTAATGACACTATTAAAAAATTATACCTATGGTTTTAACCCATTTTAAGTATGTTGAACCTATGGTAGGAGACTCTTTAACTAAAACATTATTATTAATGTTTTCAAGATTTATTATTCAAAATCATTCTATATTAGGTACATGTTTTCAAATTGGGTTTTATAAATGTATTTATATGGTTATTTATTTTTTAAATTATCTCATTTGTTTCAAAAAATGATCATTTTCATGTGTTATGTAAGGTTCTTCCCTTTTCAAATCTTTTTAAATGTCACTTTTATGAAATTCAAAAACGTTGTTTTATATTTATACGACATGAGTAGTTTCTTTTTTTAATGAATCATTATTATTATAATTTTTTTATATGTTTTCAAAGGTATTTTTGAATAATATTATTTAATTATTAATTGTGTTGATTATATATATTTTTTAATTTTTATGAAAAATGGGTATTTTGAAATCTATATGTGTTTTTTATTAAGGGTTTAAATGAGATATCAAGATTTTCATTCGAGATATATTCCTTATAAATTGATTATTATGGGTTTAAACCATAATATATCATCATATTATGGGTCATGTCCCATTATAGCTCAAGATATGTTGGTTCGAGCCCATTATAGCTCAATATATGACATTATACCTCTTCAATGCATTGGGTACTTTGAAAATATAAGTTGACGGTAAGGTTATTATATTTCTAAATGTTGTTATAAGAGGGATATGGTAATCATGTACTAAGGTGACTGTATGTTTCTTCTTTGCATGGTTATTAGTTTTCAATAAAATGGGTTTTAATGTATTTTTATGTTTTCCCTAGACTAACAGTTTTCTTTATTTATGTCCCCTACATAGATTATTGTGCTCATCATAAGATTTTAGAAGTTTTTCATATGTTACAAGGATGTGTAAGATAAATAAGTATGTCAAGATAAGTGTTATAAAAAAATTTCATAGAAATCATGTTTATTTAAAATATATATATATTTTTGATGAAATGGATACTATTTTAGTAGTATGCACTTTACCTAAATATGGGATTCTAGGAATGTATTATGTTCTAATTCTATGAATATCTAAACCTAAAATGATCATCAATGTGAAAAATGTAAAATTTTTACTAATACTCAAGATTATGTAATGTTTTAATGATGGTTGCTTATAATTTATGTTTTTATTAATTTTTTTATTTTTTCAGTCTTATTATTAAAAAGTTTTTCAAATAGTAAGGGATCATTCGGTCAACTTTTCTTTATTTTATACATATGGCATTGTATTCACCTATCTTATTTAATGATTGTTATATATATACCCTTTCAAATTCAATACCTAGAATTTATTTATTCTAATCATATTATTTATTTCATTTATATTATTTATTTCACAGGTATTATGATTAAATGTTACCCATGTCATAAAAATTATATATTATAATCTCATATTTTTTGAGGTTTTTTATGATTATGTTTCTGATGATAATATCTTATGATCCATCTCTCAAGAAAATAATGACTATTCTTCTCCTCCATTTATTTCAAGAGAAGAAATTTTATTCCCTCATATTCCTCTATTAGTTTACTTAAGATTTTAAAATGAATGTTATTATGAAAAATCATATTTTCGATCAAAACCCCTTTATTTTCAAAAAACATTTTTTCTAAAAAAATCAATATTTTTTATCATTTTTTTAAAATTATTTATTACAAAAATTATTACTAATGTTTTAATATTTTTTTAAAAAAATATTTTCAATGGAATATTCATGTCATTTTTAAAAATAACCACTAATTGTTTTTAAAAAAAAATTGAAAGGAATATTCATTTTAATGTGTATTACATGAAAAAAGCTTCCTGTTGTTAGTATCATAATTTTATTTTAGGATTCATTTATATTTTTTCATGTCTATTTTCATAGAAAATGATATCCCATTTTATTTTAGGAATTTTTAGGTTCAAATATTTATTTTCAAAGAAAATTTATCTTTGTTAAGAAATGTTCCTTATTATTTATCATTCAAAATAATTCTCCATCAAAGATGAAATCCTTTGTCATAACTTATTTATTTCTGGGGATATGAACTATGGATATCATTATGATTATTTCTTTGAAGGGTTTATGATTATGATGAAATAATTTTAATTAAACTCATTTCTCTTCCACAGGTTATACTGTGATATAATTCTTATGAAACCTTTTTTTATCCACGGGTTATGAAATAATGAAATGGTGAAATGATGAAATTATTTTGAAAATTGTCTCTTTTCCAATTTCTATGATTTTATAAAAGTTTATAAATCTATTTTCATTTTATCTGTTATGACATGAAAAATGGTTTATGATATTATGGAACACATATTTTTGGTTTTCATTATGTGATGGGAGAGACCTATATCTTCGTCCAATGCATTAGGTAAATATTTATATCTCATCTGATAATAATGGGAAACAAGTCAATTTGATTGATCCACAATAGGGAATAGGTGTGTCATGTTCTCTTACTGGAAACATGTGTTTTCTAATCCATTATAGGAAATAGGTTTTTCTTGATCCACAATGGAAAATCACTACATCCTGATCTATAATGGGAAATATGTGATAAGTCTTAATCCACTATGGTGATGGTCTTGGTAGTTAACATCGACTTATGAATTATTTTTCTATACATAGGATGCTTCCATGAATTTAAGACATGAGTTAATGGTTCATGATATATTTATGTTGATCTCTCACACTTATAGCCTATCCATTCTAAAATGATAAAGTTTTATTCCATGAATCATGTTTTTTATACATAAAAAGTTTTTTATGAAACATTTATGTTATGTTCATTATGAAATAGACTTATTCTTATGTTATTACTTCATTTGATGATATAATTATCTCATGCTTACATTAAATGATTTTTTGATTTCTTATGGTGTATGATATGTTCTCGTTTGAAATTATGAGGGTTCCCAATTTTTCCATAAAATTTATTTTCAAAATAAGAAATATAATTTTCAGTCACTCGTATGATCATATATATATAACAGATTTCTTACCTTACTGATCATTCAATATCACGAGTTCTTATGTTTCCTTCCCTAGGGTATGAAAAAAAATTAGGTAGGGTATGACTAAGAGGACTACTATACGAGAAGATAATTATGGGATAGGTTGCTTATTTTTCATTTAATAAAAATAATGTGTTCTAATTTTTCAAAGGCAATAAAATATTATGGTCCTCATGTGTGTGTTTGTGTAATGTATTGAATATTAATCTAAAAAGAAGTATTATCCATGTATGAAAAGCCTTTAACTATATAGGTGGAATCATATGAATGGTTTAGTTAACATTTTGAAAATAAGAATTTAAACCATTGGTAATATCCTAAGGGAAATTTTGAAGGTTTTTTCTATGGATAACTCTAAGGATAGGTATATGCATGAGTTAATGAATAGGAAGTTGTCATGGAAATTTTGTAAAGGATATAGTAATATATTCTATTAAATTATATGACTATATAAAAACTACAAGTGGATGTGGATCTAGAACAAAGGTTTATATGGGTAAAAACATAAAAAAGGTGCATTGATATGGACTCGATCATCACCTAGGACATGAAAAAAAGGCTTGCTTCCCACCTATTATGACACTTATGTGTGATAGGAGTTTAAAATTCAAAAACACTATATGAGATATCATAATGGATTAAAAAAATGGTGATCATGGACGACATGATATAAACATAAGGTTTTGTAAATTAAAAGGAGGTGTCATGATTTAGACATAATAAAAGTGATTTTCATGATTATGTTGTCTTCCACTATCATTAGTATTTCTCAAACAATTATTTTTGGTTTTTGTCAATTCTGGGAAACTAATGGAATGAGTATAACATTTCATATGACATACATTTTTCTAAAGAGAAGAACAATTGGATAATTATTGTTTTGAAGGATATTGTAATTATTACTAACTATTTATCATATAAAAGGATTAAATATGTTCTAATTAACTAACTCTCTAAATCAAAAATAAAGATAATGATATAGTTCACTAAGATTTCGAGTAGTGGAGACCATAAAGTAAAGATTATTCAGTTCTGTATATGGATCGAATGTGTGAAGAAACACTCTGAGGAATTTCATAAATGAACAAGATGGTGTTATTTATGTAGATAAGAAGGGTATATAGTAAAAACATTATGAGAAAAAATGAAAATATTAGTCAACATAATTGAAGGGAATTTTAGTCTTCCTTAGGAATTTAGATTGGATGGATGTTTTAAATATGGAATGTATTGGAATTATTCAAATCGATGTCATATATATAGATATGATGAAGAGAATGTGAAATGTGGTATAAGTAATGGTTATACAGCTAATGATGAAGTCACTACGAATAAAATATTAAAGGAAAAAGGTTTTAAGGAATAAGATAACCAATCTTGGGTAATGGCTTAATGATGAGGTGGAATAATAGAAGTTTATATTCACTGAAAGTAATAAATTATGAAATATATAAGGATTATTTAGTATAACCTTTTCTTTATTCATTTCCAAGAATATGTTCAATGTTATTGATGACCTAGAACATTGATTTAATTGAAATTTGAAGCTTTTTGTAAAACACAATATTACAAAAAGACCACACTTAATATGTTCCTGATGCAACAAACTGGTTGTTTAGTTTAGGTTAATAGATGATTGATATGGATATAGTAAATTGGATCATAATTATTAACTTGGAATTTTTTAATGATTTTATGAAAAATTTGTTTATGCGTTCATTTATGGAGTTTATAACATTTTTTGATTTAAGGAATATATCCAATAATATGTGTTTTAGTTATGGAAAGAGTAAGAATTTATGTTTTCAAAAAGGTTTTAGGGAAATTTAGGTTATTTCCATGTTTCAAGATAATGCTTGATGAATGTGTTCACATGTTTGGTATGTGACATTCAAGAGATACTTTTTGATATATGGGGGATCATTGTTACATTTATTTTGAAAAACATATCTAACATTTTCATAAATTTTTAATTTCTAACATGTTATAATATTAAACATTTATAAAATGGTGTAACTTTAATTTTGGATGAGGTTTTTGAGATTAATGAATTATTTACAAATATAATAATTTATGCATAACTTTTGATAACCATATTGTTTTATTAATAACTAGATATCAATAAAATGATTTATCATTTTATTATGGATCTTAAGAACCATTAAAAATAAATTTTACTTCCTTAATCATAATAAATTAATTTTATGATATTCATTTTTTAGAGTAAGTGATTATATAGAAATTGATTGATGCACATGATTAAAGTGTTGTTATGTAAGAGAAAAATATCAATTGAGTATATTTTGTAATATTTTTTTATTGTAAAATAATTCCTCAATCCTAGGAAAATTATTTCTGAAACAAAATTTTATCATAATACCATAATTTTTGTTTATCTGATGGTCTTTTAAATCATCACATATATACGGTTTTGAGCCCCATAACATTCCAGTGATAATTAAATCCTTTTTGATAAATGATCATTATCACTATATATAATTATTTAAAGATTTCATTCATGTTAAAATATTTTCTTTTTTTTTATGTTATCTTATAAGGAAACTAATTTATGAGTTTATTTAGGTAACCATTTTGTTTTTAACTTCCCCTTTATAAAGTAATTTTTATTATTCATTTGTACAACGTAGGTTTATATAAAATAATTTTTTCAATAATAAACCTTCGATGACCAAGATGAATTTTTTCAATGAAATTAATTTATAGTGTGGTATAATTTAACCCCCTGAGACTTTGTGAAATATTTTTTTTCAAATGAATTTAATCCTTTTGATATTTTGTGTTAAATGAAAGATTAAATTTAGGTTCTGTTCCATATAGTATCTAGTTTAAAAACATTACACACAACACTAAGTTTACATTGAACATGAAATGACTCTAATTTTACCATTCACTACATGAAAAAATACGTTTGGAATTCATTACATGCAACACTGAGTTTGGAATTCATTACACGCAACGCTAAGTTAAACAAAAAGAAACATACAATTAAAATATTATTATTTAATATAATCGTTTTCAGTTAGTTGTGGGAATAGAGGAAAGAATTGTATTATCTAAATTATAAAAATAGATGATTTAAACATATATAAAATGAACTACTTAGTGAATAATTAATAAAAAATTAAAATAATAAGTATCTGAAAATAAATGAAATATTTATTTTGGGAAAATATTATTACGAAAACCAACACGTTTTACCTCAATAAATAAAAAACAAGTTTTTTTTAATTATATTATATATATTTATATATTATATATATAATAAATTTAATAAAATTCATATATTTTTTTCAATGAAATATATAATAATAAATCAAATTTTATGCTTAAAAACATTATTTTTCTAAAATTTTGTTTTATCTGTTTTTGAAAAAATATTATAAAAATAATTTTTGAAACATTTAGAAAATTTATTTTAAATAAAAAAGAAATTATTTAAATAATTATTGAAAAATTGCCATAGGTTTAATTTTTGATAGTATTCTGAAAAAAAAAATTAACAATAGTCAAAAATCTACAATTTTAATTTAAAATTTCCTTTTAATTGGTATTATTTTTAAACTTCAATTACATTTTTACATAGCTTTCATGTGAATTTAATTCAATTATAAATATATTAATCCAATTAATTTCATTTGAATTAAATTAATATTGATATTGGATATAAAAAGTTTCTATACATTTTAACATTTTATCTTTGAAAACCTGTTTTCTCGTCCTATCGTTGAGATTAATTTTCACTACAAGTTAACCAATATGGTGAATTTAATTGGAAACAATCTATTACATATTTCAGATTAAAATAATTTATATTATATAAATATATAATATTAATTTTTGACCAAAATTAGTTGTGAAAGTAGAAAAAAACAATTACTACGGTTATTGTATAAATGGTTTTACTAGGGATTAAAATTAAAAAATAAGGGATAAAGATAACCAAAAACAAGTATAAGTCTTATTTTATGGCCATATATTAATATTATCCTTCCAAGTATATAATATAGGGTCATTTTGATTCTCTTCACATGTCAATGACTATATTATTTTGGATTCTTTTTTAAAATTTCCATGCAGTTTCCAAGTAGGTTCTTTCCCCATTTATAAAATGTCACCAACACCGTTCACTCAATAACACATATAAAGACATCCAATAGAGAAAATAACTACTCAAATTATAGACCAATTCCTTTCTACCATCCTAGAATCTTTATTTTTGAATAAATCCAACCTATTATATCTTTTGGTGAAAACCTAAGGAGGTTACCCAAAGAAGAGGCAACATTCTTAAATAATAATTTTTACTTAATTTCTTCCTCACCCTTCTCCAATTATTAATAAACCACAATGATATAATAAAATAACTATATTCCAAATAATTTTATTTTTTCTATGGAAATCGAATGTCTTATAAAAATCTACACTTCCATCAAATGGGTTAGAAATCATTATTCATGTCTATGGTGGTCTACCATCACCCGAACTGATGTCATTCAATTTCTATTACGACCTATCATAGTAGCATGTGATAATTGATATAACGTATATATATAATAATTATAAACTACATAAAACTATATATTCATTATATCATACATAATACTTTCAATTTCCATTGATTGTGGGATTTCATAAAGTTTCTCGTGTGTATGGTGGACAACCGCATCACGAAGCGATGTGATTCATTTTCAATAATGCTTTACATTGTAGGTAATAATTATATATTTATAAAATATATGTGATAAAAATGAAATAATTATTATATTAATGAAAAAATTATTTTTTTTTAAAGTATAATATATAATTATTTATTACCTTTTAAATCACAGAAAGATGATAACGTCGGTCATGTAGGTATTGACTAATTCCTTCATGAAATGATGTGACTCTAATTTCATCACCACACCACCTTGATGTTATTTATAAGAATATTTAGATAAATAAGATTCTATTTATGATATTATTATAATTATATAAAGATAATATATTACTCACTACCTTCCCATAATGATCATTGAAAAATAGAAAGATTACTCATGTGTGCATACATCCTACTATCTCTATGATCGTAGCAGACTTCATCTCTTAAATCCTTATTTCCTGATTTGTATTAAAATTATTATTGAAATAAAAATATGATAAGTATTAAAGAATTATTTTATTATATAATTCAATCATTATCAAATTAACGAGACCAAAAATGAAAAATTTTAATTTATTTGAAAATTATAACGATTATTCCCTGAAAAGTGATCTTAATTTGGAGGTGTTTTTAAGTGGGTAATAAAAATTCATAATAAATTTTTTTATGATATTTATTTTTATGGTTATATAGTATATGTATAATAAACTTATTTATGTTATATTGTATTTTTTAATGTGTGAAAAAGAACTTGACTATTAGGGTAAGGGGTTTCCATCTCAATTTTCTCTTATGTGAGAGACACGTCATATTTACCAACAATTTTTTTTGTGGAGAATATATTTCCCATGAGTTTTTTGGATTACTAAATAGGTAAGGTATCCCTATTATTTTTCATCAGACCTAGGTTCAAATCAGCATGGGCATAGGTACAATTATGGTATTATGCGTGTGGTGATGCAGACAATGATGCTGGCAGGTAGTGACACAGGCATGAAACAATCATAGTGATGCTAGAAGAATGACATAGACAGGATGATACACTAGGATTTTGGGCCATTCAATGGTTCTCACTCCAAATGGGAAAAATCTCCATGTACAAATCAAATAAGGCATGGTGGGTGGGTTATCCCATGGGGTGCTATGGATTGTCTTTCTAGCATGTGGGTGTGGTGTCTGTGTTTGAATATATTTGTACCCCTAATATCCTAATATATATATATACATCCCATAAAGTAATTTTATGATTCTTCTCTTATATTTTTTTTATTTAAATATACATTTTAGAAGCTATTTTCCAGGGGTTTTATAATTTAGTTGTTTGAAAATTAGTAAGGGATTTTCAGCTCATTTTTTACTTATATGTCACACATGTCATATTCACCGCCTATTTATTTTATGTGTTGTATATACAACCCATTAATTTATTTTTTTACTATTAAACAAGGAATTATTGGGATTTAAATATAAATTTTAGAAAATCTCATTCATGGGGTTTACAATGAAAATTTCACCACATCGGTAAGGTGATTTATAGTATACTTTTATTTATGAGTGACTTATACAATATTCACCACTTGTTTCTATTTTGTGTGTATATACCTCCCCATATGACATTATATATCATTAAAACGCATTTTCTTATAATTAATGACTAAGTTTTATTATCTTTTAGGGGGATTTTGATTTAAAACATACTCAATTTAGAAGAGATCTTTGTCTCAATTTTCATTATTTATGGCATATGTTATGTTATTCACCTATATTATTTTATGAGGAATATATATATATCATTTTAAACATTATATCATGATTCTATTTATCATCATAATATAAATTATTTCATTTAAAATTATTCATTAATGGGGCATATGATTCAAAGATATAAAAGTGGTAATGATTTCATGTTACTATGTAATCTACTTTCGGGATTAATTATAATTATGTTTCTGATGATAAAATATTGTCATCCATATCTCAAAAAAAATCATGACTTTTATTCTCCACTGGTTATGTCATGATAAATCATTTTCCCGTCATTTTCCTCTCTGTATATACTCAAGAGCTCAAAAATATAGTTTTCAAGAAAAATTATTCCTTCAGTCGAAAAACCATTTTTTCTATAACCATTTTTTCGGAATATTTTGTCAAATGTTTTGTAATATTGTTTTAAAATTAATTATTAAATAAAATTATACATTTTTTTAATTTCTTTTCATTTTTTAAAATTAATATTCAAGTCTTTTTAAAAAACAATGACTCTTTGGATTTTACTGAAAATGGGAAAGTAATCTTCATTTTACTGTGTACGACATGAAAGAACCCTCCTATCATCATGAAAATTATTTTAAATAAAGTACCATTTATATTTTTATTGTTTATTTTCATAAAAAAGTATTTCTAATTTTTTTTCAATTTTTATATTTATAATGTGATATTCAATGAAATGTTATATTCATCAAGAAATGTTCTAAGATATTTATCATTTAAAATAATTCTCCACCTAATATAAAATAATTTTTAATAACTTATGATTTTATATGGATATGAACTAAGGATACCATTTCCATTCTTTATTTTAATGGATTATTTTTTTGATGGAATTATTTTTATGAAACTTCTTTCCCATCCATGGGTTTTACAAGAATATAATTCTTATGAAACATACTTCTTTATCCCCGAGTCTTGCAATGATGAAATGATGTGATTATTATGAAACCATTCCCTTTTACACATGTTATGGTACGATGAAATATTTATAAATCCCATTTAATATCATGTGTTGTGATATGTTTAACGATTTATTATCTTATGACGCACATATCTATAATATTCATTATGTTTGTGTTGGGACCTATATATCCCTTCAATGCAATGGGTATTTCATTATATCTAATGATATAATAATGGGAAACAAGTGTATGGTATTTATATGAAATTGTAAATAGTTTTTTCTTAACCCACTATTGGAAATAAGAGTTTCTTGACCAAATATGATAAATATTTGTTCTGAATCCACAATGGGAAATAATTTGCATCCTAATTAATAATAGGAAGAATTTGATAATTCATGGTCCACTATTTTGATGGTCTTATTAGTTAACCATTATGTATGATATAGTTTTATATATTTACGATGGTGAAAAAATTTTATGAAATGATATTATGGTTCATGATTAGTTTATAATTATTTATCACTCTTATGGACCATGTTTTCTAAAAAGATAATGGTTTATGTCATCATTAATGTTTATGATCCCTAAAATGTTTGATATGAAATTTTAATTTATAGTTAAGATAACATATCCTTATTCTTATCTTATAATTTCATATGATCATGGATACATATATCTTATTCATAAACTTACTAATCATATTTCTTCACCCTTCCTTAGGTTTCATTCTACATGTTATGTGGAATGGTTTAGGTGGGGTATTCATATGAGGAGTACTATGTGATAATATCATTGTTGTAAACGTTTAAGATATTTCATGAACTAAGATTGTTGTGTTCAATGATTCCAAATTCATTAATATATTATGGTCTTTAGAAATGATTTTTATAATGTCGTGAAAAATTATTCCTTAAAATATGTAACATACATTTAGGAGAATAATGGTCACTATATTATAGTTTTGGGTAAAGGAAGAGTATAATCCATGGAAAAAACCTGTGGTATGTTTTGATATTTCAATATAATATTTTTATCTACTATTTGTATATCTTTTTTTTATTGGTGAGTACAGTGATAAACTTTTCTTAGGTCCTAATGGTACTCATAAAAGTAGTGTCAAGGGGATTTTTTCATGAAAACTAAAATACTACATTGTAGTGACTTTGGACATTCCATAGTGACTAATTTTGAGTGAAATTGAAAATATAATGTTTAATTTTGTTTGGATATTTGATAGGATATTTTAGGGGATAATACATTTTAATTTAATTGATTTCTTGGATGAATTCACCCTTGTAAAGACAATGATGAATAAACGGAACAATGCATAAAAATTTAAATCATTTGATGCACAATGGTGGACATAAATAGTGGATTTTCCTGAAATGATTCTTTTATAGGTTCTATTTGATTCATTTATTATTTTTTCTAAGTATATTTTGAATTTATTGGTTAATTTTAAATATAGATGTAATTAATTATTTAAAAATTTCTCATGAAATTTATTTAAGCATAGTATTATATTCCCCATACTATGTCTATGAATCCTTTTTCAGTTGATGAACCATCATACATGAGTGGATAAACTCATAAAAGAGCGTGGTATGGTTAACAGGGATATGTACATCATGATTAAATTATTCTAAAATTATGAATTATTTTAATAAATTTCTATATAATTTCTAGTAATTTTTATTTTTCACTAATCACCTAGGGATATTAATGTTTATTACGGATAAAAATTTATATGATATAAGGGATAGTAGATAGAGATCATCCCCAACTATAACTCTTGTATTGATATTTATTATAATGTTCCTGGGTTTGTCATGTTTCCTTGAACAAAGGGATATATGGGACTAGGTTATTGTGGTGTTTTTAAGGGTACAAATAGATACTTTAATAAGACTTTTGGATTTTAGTTTTATTGGTTTCACAAGTAGAGTTGAATGATTTTAATAAATAAGAACTATCCATGGATGTCAATCCACTTATCCTTTATCTGTCTATTATTAGTTTGTTTTGGTTACTGATTTATTATTTCACATAGTCTATTTTATCAATTTTATTATATTTAATAATTCATTGATTATATTATGATAGAATAAAAAGTAGTTCAAAGATCATTGTTTTGATTCCTTGTTCTCTATGGGATCAACCCTATACTTCCACTGGGATATACTTTAATGGTTTCTGTCGGTTTTAAGAAATATAAATTCTAAACATAGGTAGATACTTGAAATTAATGTCAGTAATGGGAATTATCATGTATTTACTATTATTACATAGGAAAAATATAAACCAATAACATTCGATGAACCAATTGATTAGACATGGATTTTCCCTCTACATTTCTACTCCTAAATTTTAATATTGGGTTTATTTTTTATTTTATTTTATATTAAAATTTTATTGTTATTATGGAGGATTTAAAGATGAATTTTTATTGGATATAATAGGATATCACACCAATACAGTACACATTTCACCAAAAACTATATGCGGCATGGATGAAAAAAAATCTTGAATGGTAGACACAACACAATAAAGGATGTCATGATTCAAACCATTATTATTAAAAATATTTGCAAAAAACATAATTAGGGTGGAACATAATATCCATTGTGTGGTGGTTCTCCCACATAAAACATTGAGATTTTATGATATATTTATGTTCAAATAAATTTAATTGTTTTGATCACTAATGATACACGAAATCCTAAGTCTTAATGAACGATAATATAGTATACCATTATTGCCTAGCTATAAAATTAGTAGAGTGAATATGAATAAATAAATTTCTATTATTACAAATTATTATATTAGATAATGAAAGTATATTGATAATTATGTACATAAATTTTAGTAAATTATTAATATTCTTCAAAAATATATTTTTTTTTAAAAGTTTTTTTCATTTATTTTTTTGAAAAAAAATTATATATTTAAAATTTACTACATTTTGAAAATTTATTTAAAAAATATATATTAATTTTTAAATTATTATGTCATATTTTTAATTTAGGTAATTTTAGATAATTTTCTAAAAATATAAATTTTTTGATGAATAGTGAATAATAGTGTTTTTTATTAAAAACTGCCTTTTCATTTCAATAATTTACAATGTTTATTTCAAAATTGTTTTAAAATTAAAATTAATTCATTTTTTGGTTAATAATCTAATTATAGTTTTTATATTCACTTTTATGATGGATTTTGGTTTAAAAAAATATACTCAAGAAAACATTTCTTCTGGAAAACTGCTTTTTATCACATTTTATAGGTTTAATATTAAATTAAATTCATAATTTTATATGAATTAAATTTAAAAAAATGGATTCAATATTTATAATAAATATTTTCAAATATATTTATTGATTAAACATTCAATTTTTCATAAAAAATACTTGAAACAATAAAAATTAGTCCCTGTGATTACTTTAAAAACCAGTTTACATGAGGGGTTAAACCAAAAGATAAGGGTATATTTTACAAATAAAATTATTGATTAATTTTTAGGGACTTATTTAGACTAAATAATATCCCTCTATATATAATATATCCAATTGGATGTATTTATCTTGAGTATGACTTTTCAATATTTTAATTTTTTTATGAAATTCCAAGTGTGTCGTTCTCTCCCCAAATTATAAAAGGACATACCTATTTTAACTTATTTACAAAAAATTGATCCATGTAGCTCTAAAAAACATAAATAGTTATCTTATAAATATATTTATCCGTTATGTATAGGTTATATTCTTATTAAAATACCATTCCATAGATCCTTAAGAACAGAACTAAAAGTTTCTTATCAATGAAGTGGTAATCATTTTACGAGGCCATATAAAATTTATTTCTTCTTTTTATTCTATATATTGTATTTATTAATAATAAATAACTAAATTCAGTATATAAGATATAATTATATGTTATTGTTATTATATACACCCTTTATCCCATAAAATGGGTGTGAATGTATCGCTTGTTTATACGCGTGGACTGCGACCACCATGTAGCGATACAATTCATTTTCCATCACGATATTTCATGGATGGTTATTTTTTTGTGCTTAGTATTTATATTTTATGATTATAATATAAGTATTAATATATAATTTTAATATCATAACATCATTTATTCCTTTCTTTTCATTTTAAAATGATAACATCACTTTTACTTATGTGTGGACGACCACCTATAAGAAAAATATATGATTTTTTTCTATTATTAATTAAATGGGAATTAATAAAAATATATTAAATAAAAATATACTGTAAATATGATATAATAATGATTATTTTAAGGTTAATTATTACTTTACATTCATTAATTCCATTAATCCAAAATTGAAAACATTGTTCATGTGTATGAAAGGCCATTAGTCTCAATAAACGACACATTTAATTTTTTTATCTCTATCACTAATTAATGATTATATATATATATATTGTTATATTTTATTTTATTTAAATAATTATTAATATTATTGATATTATTTTGTCCTGGTCTTTGTAAATGTACCAAAACAACAAAACAGAAATTCTTTAGGAAAACGAAATAGTTAACACCTGGAAAGTATGGTTTTAATAATGAGTTATAGATAAATGGGAGTGAAACTATTATAAATGGATAATCAATGATATTATAGATATGTATATAACACATTAATGTGATTATAATTAATTGAAATATAATATTATGTTGGTTAAAAAACATTCAAAGCAATTCACACTCAAGGTAAATGATTTTGGTTACAATCTCATTGTTTACCAAAATTGTTTATAATTAAGTTTCTAATGATAAAATTGAATGATGTAACTCTAAATAATTTCATTATTTTTATTATCCAAAAGTTATTTATTTATATTTTATTTTTTTCATTTTCATTTCCTCTCTTTTAGTACACAAGATTCTAAAATTACATTTTTATGGAAAACAGACTTTATTATTGTGTTTTTTCAGAAAATCCTTTTTCATCTAGGTCCTTATTTTCTAAAAAAAATTCAAGAATATTTCTATCATTACCCTATGATTTTTTAAAAATATTTTTCTCTCATTTTTTAGTATTTACAAATTCGTTAAAATGTAATCTTATTTTCATTTACCCAATGAGGTACCTTTTACTTATTATTAAAAATGTGATTGGAATCGTTATTTTTACATACACGACATGAAAAAAATTTATATCCATCAAGAAAACTCAATGAGTTTAAGATTAAATTATAAATTTAGAAGGTTTTTTCAGAGAAAATTTTATCCTTATTAATTGGAAATTTTTTGTGTTTTTAAATTTCTAATTTCAAAAAGAAAATGATATATTATTCTAGAAACATTTTTAGTGATGTTTTAATGGAGCTTCCATTTAAGATAACAACCCTTGATGTTACTTATTATTTACTTGGAATATTATCCAATGATACCAAACATATTGTTTCCATGGATGGATTATTATTATTATTATGGTGTGTTATTTATGAATCTTATTCATTTCTCATGAGTTATGCTATGATAAATTGTAGAACTTTTTAAGAAAACTACTTCTTTTACTCTGGTTATGATATATAATGAATTATTTATTATCTTATGGAACATATATTAGTGTATTGTGATTATTTTATTGGTGGTACCTGAATTATAAGTCCCTCCATTTAATTTGGTACAGATAAATATCTATTAAGATAATAAGGAATAAATTAGGGAGTGAACCCAGTTTAGTAAGGGACTGTATCTACTATGATAGTCTTGGGAATGAACAATGACTGAAGATATTGTGGAATAATTAGTGAAACTATTTATATATTATATTCATGTAAGTGATTCTTGAGTATGGAAAATATTTTATATGATGATTTATACCAAAAACATAATGTTTAGGAAAATGTTATAATGTAACAACTAATATTATTTGATTATTTTATGATTCATGTCTTATAAACTACTAATATTTATTCCATTAGTAATTATAAAATTTTTTATATGTTTCATTTTTTTCTCAAATGTCCGGATAATGTTCTCATAAACATCTTCTAGTGTTATTCCAATATTTTCAATTATTTCTCTATTATTTACCCTTAATGAGCATCTGAGATAAACCATTCATATGATTACTTTTCCCAGGTCATAAAGAATGATTTTATGTATAATATGTATAATAATGTTTATAGATATGATGAAATTATTAGGAGATGATATAAATATTTTTGATTATGTTTTTTATGAATCCAATATTCAAAATAGACTATTGTTATATAATTATCGAGTGGATTGTAATGTTATGTAATTAATATTAATATATTAAGATATAATATACATGTATGAAATATATGGGTTTATATTGTTGGAATAAGATAAAGGATTAGTTTTATTTGGAAAATAGGATGAGAAAACATTAGTGACAACCCTTATAAAATCCTACATATTGGAAACAATCATATGTTATGGTAAATTAAAGAGTATGATTTTCCAAGAAAAACATCCCCATAAAGATAATAATAGTGGATATTGTTTTGACACATATGAATCTAGGGGTAATATCACCGATACAAGTTGGTCGAGTATATTATTTCTATCATTCATGTGTATGGTGAGTGTTCTGTTACTGAACACCTAACTTTACACTACTGTCAGATATTCGTGGGTTAATTTAAATATTCTTTACAAAACAATATGATGTATTTGAAACTTTTATGATCATCAGTGACCTATATAAATACTAAGGTATCATAGATTGAAAATAAGGTGTCTTTCTTTAAACATTCTATAAATTATTTTTAAAGATATGTGTCTTCCCACTATGACTATTATTTATCGCACTATACATATTGGATTTAGTTAATTGATGAAACCCAGAAGAACTATATTAAAATAAATATAGAGGAAATTGGATATATTTTTTCCCTAAATAACCAATTGTTATAGGAGATGGAATGAAAAATATCATTTAAGTGCATATAAAACATTCACAATCCATGTATCATTAAATGCATCCAAATAAGGAAAGGATTGAATAATGGTAGTCAGAGTCCCTTAGAAGAAATTTCCACATTATTTTAGTGGTTTTATTTAACCAATAGTTTCAAAGTACAGTATTATTTACACTAAAAATATATTTTACATTATCTAGTTTTTAGAATATGAATGATTTTTTTAGATCGTTATCATCTAAAAGGCAAAGCATATCAATGATGCAATATTATCGAGAATATGAGGTAACAGGAAGAAGTTAAATATATAGAGTGGGATGAGTTTAATGGCTTATTTTTCAATAATATTTTTCATATTATTCTTTTAATGAAAATATATAATGAATTCAATGAAAAAAAAACATAATAATAGTGAATTTGTTAATACATATGTAGAAAATTGTAAGATATGTGACGTACGTTTATTATATTATAATTTATCCTAAAATTATGTTTTATCAATTCATTTGTGTCATAAAACCATGTCTCTGATAGGAATTATGAAAAAAGGACATCATTATATCTGATGAAATCATTCAATGTGCTATCATTATGGTAATTGAAATTTTAGTTTCCAAAAACTCTCTTGGTTTTGATAAAAAAGGAAATAAAGAATTCAATGGAAATTAATAAAAAAAATTATAAAAATATGATATCTTATTAATTCATAAATTGTGGAGATAAACATAAAAAAAAATTTAAATAAAACTAATAACTTTTTTATGTTTGTAAATGTAGGTTATAGAGAAATGAAATTATGATGTGATGGGAAGAATTTAATTAATCGTTAAAATAAACAAATATTCACATAATGAACCACCCACGCTAAAATATTTAAAATTCTAGGAGTGAAAGAATTTTGATACCATTTATCAAATATAAAGGATAATCATATTGATTGATACTAGCAACCTCTTAATCCTAGAGGTAATGGGAAATCTCACATGATAAATATTTTCGATGTGGGTTATGATAATGATGTGTAGAAAGGTGAAATTACAATACACTCTATAACATACAATGTATTATTTTATTATAGATATAGCCACTATTTTAAATATGATTAATTTTATTGTGGTTTCATAATACCACCGAAATTATTATGAGTTTAATTAGTAGTTATAACTCTTAATTTCATGATGATCACATATCAAAAAAATGATTCTTATCTAATTAATGTTTTTGGGAATTTTATTCGTATAAATATAATTGTTCTCCCTCTAGTTGAATTCAATTTTATCATTGGAATGAATTAAAATTATTTATATAAATACCACAAAAAAAATTCGAAATAGATATCAAATTTGGAACTCTAAACCAACCTATGATCATCTATCAGTTCAATTTAATATGTGAACATCCTATGGAAATTACATCCATTATATGGGTCTAGATTGCTATTAAAAATGGGTGTTTATCTTATATATTTGGGAAGAAACTCAACACTGAATATGATCCTATTTTATATGAGTTTATTTAAATGTTTTCATAAAAGTTAATTTTTATTCCTTAGAATAGTGAAATTTTATTTTCAATAGAACTCATACCTATGGATACACCTATTTCAATGACTACATATAGAATGGACCCAATGGAGTTGTAGGAATTAAAGAATAAAATCTAAGAGAATCTGGATAGTGAATTCATTTTTAAAAGTAAAAAATGTGTGTATTCACATTTCATTAATACAAATTAGGCCTTTAACAATGATAGTAAAAGGGTTTTATTAATGCTAATTAACTGCTGATATTTCCATTTATGTTAAAAGAAAAACATTTTTAGTGCTCAGAAAAAGCACTGATTTGGGGTGGCTTTATTAGTGATCAAAAATTAATATAAAAGTCACCCATTCTTTTTTATTTTTTAGTACGTATAAAGGGATTTTTTATCAGTTTTGTTTAACACTTTTAAAGGGTGTCTTTATCATCTCTTTTCATATCATTGTCAAAAATGTTGAAAAAACAATTATTATTTTCCCAGACACTGAAAACCCTTATTTAAATGATTGAATCACCCTTTCTAAATGATTTACACACCCTATTCGTAATCACACACTACCCCGCAGATTATTATACAGTTGAAGGCACCCCAAAATACATGTTCATTATTGGATTTGATCCTTGGCCCTCTCTTATGGGACCAGATGCTCTTTACCACTCTGTTATGCATTTTTTTTTTATATTTTTCAATATTTCGATTTATTTTTATATATTTATATATGTGTGATATTATATATATATATATATATATAATTATATTTATTTGAATATATTATATTGTAATATTAATGTATATATATTTTAATATAAATGTGAACATATATTTATTTATTATTACATAAACATATATATATACATTATGTAATCATCGTAGTGAATTTTTATAATGAAAATAAAACACATTCTTTATGATAAATTAAATAAATAATATTTATTTATTTTATAAATTTTAGTTATACATTATTATTAAAATATTATTAAATATGTATTTGTATAATTTTTTTTCTTATAAGTAAATTTTAGAAATTATAAATATAATTAGTTATCAATATAAATATAATGTCAAAAATGATTAAATTTTAAATCCATAATATATATATATGAATGTAATCAATGGGAATAAATTCAGTCCCCACTGAAAAAAGAAAATAATTGCCTCCTTAAATGAGGTTGCAATTCCATCGAATGTTAAAAATAATTGGGATTCCCAGAATAAAAACTCAAGTTTGGAGGTCTTCTTCCCATTTCTTATCAATAAAAAATGTTATTAGGGTTTCCCCCAATGAAATGTGGAATAGATCTCCTCAAAATATCAAATTTTTATGTGGTTGATCCCAAATTGACACTCATATCTTAATTTATATCAATTTGAAGTGTAAGTCGTGATTTTTACATAACATAGTTATTTATTAATTCATTTTATTTTTATATCATCATATTTTTATTAAATGACTATTACATGATTATAATTAATCAATTATTAATTTATTATATTATTTAATAATTTTATAATTCATTTTAAATAAATATATCATATATTATGTGTAAATGTGTACTTAGCCTTTTCTAAAATATATGGAAATATATAAATAAATATAAAATTTATATCAATATAAATATAGTTATATATTAATATAATACCTTTAATGAAATATTATTTATTTATGTAGAATAACATTTATCATTCCTATAATGAAATGGTGATAAATGGGTGATTTTATCAGTGCTAGAAAAAAATCATTGATAAAGGCCCCATTTATTAGGTTTTTTTTCCTAACACTCATAAATGCCTCCCTTTATCAACACTTTTTTAAGAGCATTGATAACAAATACTTTATTAGAGATTTTTTATTAGATCTGATAAATGGAACCCCTTTATTATATTTTATTATTTTTTTAGATAAAGGGGTCTTTATTAGAACATTTTTAGGAAATTATAAAGATACCATTTATCAGTGTGTTTTTAGAATTGATAAAGTCACCATTTATGAGTTATTTTTTTCACTAATAAAGGGGGCCTTTATATGAACTTTTAGCTAGGACTAAAAAATATTGGCACTATTAAATGCAGAATATGAAGTGTAGTAATATTTTTTAATAAGAAATATTTGATCAATGTGACATTTAATTGATTATTTGGAACTTAACAATATCATAATCAAAAATAAATTTATTATTTCATGTACTGGTAGTATTTTTTATTATAAAGAGCTCATTATTTTTTCATGATTGATTATTGAAATTGATTGTCTTATTTGAGGGTAAAAAATGAATATATTACAATTGTATCATTACTTATAAAATATAGACACTTCATATTTCATGTGATTCTTTTTTTTTACTAATACCCCTAATATGTTCACGGATTTGAGGAATATAATATTTATTGAAGACATTATTAATTATTACAAGAGTAAATAATAGCATGAAGATCACTTAATTGTTTTAATTAAGACCATAATAATGGATAATTTTTATTATAAATTTACCAATTATAATTTTTAGTAATATAAGGATTTATTATGGGATAATATAATATCAAGTGAAGGTTTATATATATGGATTAATCAAATATGAGAGTTATTGAATGTTGGTTTCGAACAACCAATGTGGCTATGATGTATATTTTTCTTCGTTTTGATGGATATTATTAATACTTTATAGAGAATTAATAATAGTTATACAATATACACACCAAGTTAATACATAAGGGATCAAAGTTCACTAGGATAGATGAATGTGAGGAAAATCCCAATGAATTTAATGGAAGGTTATTTTGTGCACATTTTCTTACACTACCCAGTAGTGGAGAAGATTTTGTGATCTATAGGGATTAATAAAATAATTTATTGTTATTCATAATCATACATAATTATTTCAAGAAAGTTTATTCCCTAATCTAACTTGTCATTCATGAGAAAAATTACCCAACTCATGTTTTGGTGTTAGATTCTATAATTTTTTAATGATATGGAGGAATTATCATTATGAAGAAAGGTGAGTCATAAAAACTGATCGTAAAAGTTTATCTATATATTTAATAAAAAATTGTAGAATGTCCTCCATATAATATGGGTGGATTTTATTAATTATTATTAATATTCAATACATTACCACCTCGGGAGAGAGAACATGATGGTAAATGATTTGAGTCAAAATAATCATTTTATTTTAGTTATGATTATAATCAAAATAGATAATTTTTTTGTTAATCTACAATGTTTGGATTTTTAAATCTTAAATGAAAGGTAGAAATCATATCTTTCTCAAAATAATTCTTCAACCATCTATCAATGTGTAGATTAAAGAAGCATAAGAAGAAGGTATACAATTGAAAAAGAAGGTAAAAAGATTCATAATTTCATCTATGATTATGATTTAATAATATGGTTTGATAATTTTTAATGTGTTTGGTTAATACTAGAATTAAAGAACGAGCTATTGAATAGAGCTCATAGTTTATCCTTATCAATTATTCTTGGAAATACGACGATGTATAGGGATATGAAAGATTATTTCATGTGGGACAACATGAGAAGAGATATTTCAAAGTTTGTATATCTGTGATTGATATATTAGTATGTTATTGTTTAATGATATAAGTTTGTGGTTATGTATCATTAATTTCCCATGCTATAATGAAATTCAGAAGACATCACCATGGATTTTATCATCAGACTCATAAAAAATTCTAAATTCCATAATGCTATTAAGTTGTATTATCTTTTTATATGAATTCAACACACTTATTTTCTTCTAATAAAGATTATATATTGATTAGTTGTATATTATATATATTAAGGAAGTCAAATGGTTAGATAGAGTACCACACTAAATTGTTTTTGATTGGGATTTGAGGTTACCTTGATGTAATCATTAAGTCATTAGAAGTATCTCAATATAGATTTGAGTTTTATTACATATTGTAATAGTCAGATAGAAGGATAGTCAGATATAACCATTTACTTCTTATATGATATGAAATGACATTTTTTAGGGATTGCACACATTTTTTTGGATCAACACCTACCTTGGGTGGAATCTTATTTAAATAATTGGTTTAAAAAAATTCGGATGGATTATTATGAATCCCTATATGGAAACAAGTGTATAGATACAAAATTATGGGTTTATGTTATAGAAACAGAGCTATTGGTTACTAAGATAGATAGGTAAATGGAAGAAAAATTCAAAACCATTCAGCCACACACCAAGTCACGTAGTAGTTGAAATAAAATTTATAATTAAATTCATCGGTGAAATCTTGAATTTGAAATTGGAGAGAAGGAATTACTACTAATTTATCTATTAAAGAAGGTAAAAAAATTTAAAATGATAGAAAATCATTTCCATAGGTATATAAGAACCATAAATATTATTTATGGAGTAGGGATTGTAGCTTATCTCATGGTGCTTCCACCAAACCTCTCTCAATTTAATGTTGTGACCCATGTATCTCTTCTAATGTAGTTCTTATATTATCATTCACATATACTAATATAATAGGTATTATAACAGAATCATGTTGTTTCCTATAACTAACAATAGTTATAAATCTTATATCATAGATATAATGTTCTACAGAATAAAAATACTCACGTGATTAAAGTTTTCCAGAGTAATAAAAAATTCAATGAAGCTGTATAGAAACCTGAGGATGCTATGAAATACATATATCTTTAATTTTTATTAGATTGATTTAATTTATATGGTTAAATTAAATTTTTTATTATAATATTGTAACACCCCAAGATTGTATGTTTTACTTCTCAATATATGAATTTTATTTTTTCGATAGCTTGCGAAACAAGTAAACTAATGTCTAAATCTGCCATAATATAGTATACCA
Organism: Viscum album; assembly: GCA_963277665.1. Taxonomy (NCBI): domain Eukaryota; kingdom Viridiplantae; phylum Streptophyta; class Magnoliopsida; order Santalales; family Viscaceae; genus Viscum; species Viscum album. The sequence continues at coordinate 1,660,247,090 of OY728143.1, read as the reverse complement.
TTATAAAATATATATTAAATTTGTAAATTGAATAAGAATAACCAATTTATGAATTTATGTATAATTTTTGTAGATAAAAATATATATTCATAATATGTTCTCAAATTTTAGTAAATTCTACATGATTCAAAATACATTTTCCAAAAAATAATTTTTATGTATTTTTGTGAATATATAACATAATTAAATATTTATTTATTTAGAATCATTATTTGATAAAATAAAAATAATTTTTAAGGCAAAAAATTCATAAATATCTTACTGAAAGTTTTTGATAATTTTATAAAGAGATTAATTTTACAATTAATAGGGGAAAATACATATTTTTATTGAAAACATACTTTTCATTTGAATCATTTACAATGATCCATTAGGATTTAAAATTGTTTGAAATGTAAAATTACTTAATTAAAATTGTTAATAATCCAATTTATACCATTTTAATTAATTTTATGTTGGATTTTGGTATATAACATTTTTATGCTTAAGAAAAAAAAGTAGAAAACAAATTTTTGTTATGTTATAGGGGTTTGATTTTAAAATATATTATAAAACATATATGAATTGAATGTTATTAAATAGATTAATTATTTTAAATATTTATCTCTAATTTTTTTTAATGATGCCACTCTCATTTTTTATCTTAATTTATAAGAAAAAAATTAAAAAATTATTACTTTAGTTAAGGTCAAAATTGGTTCATTGGGGGGGGGGGTTAAACGATGATATATGGGTAATTTTTCTAGATAAAAATATCAAATTTCTACTGTATTACCATATTCAAATAGGATCCTATAAAACCTTTGAATATATATCCGTTATTTATTATTTTTATTGTGTGTACTTTTTTTATATTTTAATATTTTAAGAAACATGAATAGTTTCCTCCCCCTGTAAAAAGAAACTAATTATTTCACTTAGTAACCCTTCTTAGAGCCATATAAATCTACAAAAACCAACAAAATTATCTTATCATAACTTATATATATTAATTAGTGGGTTTTTATTCTTAAAATACAATTCAATGTATCATTAAAAAAGGATCTAAATGAGGCATATCAAACAAGAGGTAATCGCCTTACAATAACTTATACAATTTATTTACTATTATACCACATTAAATTCTATGATATTAATAATAACATAATAAATTAAGTATAATTAATATTTTAAAATTTTATTATGATTATGTAATTACCAATATTCATCCTATATCCTATTACAATCCCAGGATTTTTTTCACATTTAAACATGATTTATTACATAAACTTGCACTTAATAAAACATAAAAGATCGATAGGTACAGTGTATTTGGGTCATAGTATATTATATAAAAACTTAAAACATGAATTATACTTCTCTATTGAAAACATATTTCACATGACCACTAAATTCCTTCGTACATAGTAATGCATGGGATAACCTGAGTGCATACTTAAGAAATGGGTGATCTATAAAACCCAGTAAAGGAATAAACATGGAATAACATGAGGAAGACAATAAATGTTAGTCAATAGGCATATAAATGGAGTGAAAATGAAACATGAACATAAAGGCATGATACAACATGATATTCATAACCTGAAATGTGGCACCAACATAAAACATGATATTAGCATTAGCCAAGGCTCATTGCACATAGACTAGCACGAGTAAACCCTCAGTGCATTTCAATTAGAATAAGTAAAACATCATTGAACATGAATTACAATGATTAAATCCTTATTTCAAATTTCTTATAATGATAAAAAAACATCACACAATAAATTGGATCACTATCAATGCACACCCTTCATAATCACTTCGTTTTGATGTATAAGTGTTCCATAAAAAACATACAACATGGATTCATTAAAAATCATAATTTCTTCCATGAACAATTAATCTGGAATACATAAATTTATATCCCCAATAAATAATTACATGATAAAAAAGGTCAATACCCTTGATAGAGAAATAAATATTGTATTCCCTACATGGTTATTTTGGAATGGAAAATCGTGGTGAAATTATTACTACATAAAAACTTCAAATAGAAATTAGTAAAATGAGATTATGGGAAATAAAAGTTCATATAATAATTTATACATGAAATAGATAGTAAGTTGCTCATATAACATAACATCACAACATATTAAATGGAATTTAGATTCCTAATATAAAATAAATTCTTGAATGAAAATGAGAAGAGATAAATCCCTTATGGAATTTCAACATGGTAACAGGTGTACAAGGGAGTGATTAATGAGAGTGAAAGGGGTATAAGATAATGAAGACATAATAAGTGACATAAGGGGGAGGCTTGAAATCACACATAATCAGTTTTAATTTAAAATAAATGTATGTTATAATATAAGGAATCCTGGACAAAAATTGATAAAGGATGGAACCCTTACAAAATTTTAGCCTAGTAACAGGTGGGATTAAGAAATCATAGGGGATTTAATGGGAGTGAAAGGAATATAAAATAATTTATAAATAAAATGTATATTAATGTGGTATAGAATAACATATAACATTTTAATAAAATATAAATTAAAATTCTTCACATAAAAGAGGTGCTTGAAGTAAAAGGACAGAGGGAGATCCCATAAAAGATATTGGCATGGTAACGTGTGTCTATAGATGATCATGGATGGGTTAAAAATATTTGAAAGGAATATATCATAATTCATAAATAAAATTGATAGTAAGGGGAGTATGTATGGACATATCATGACATATGAAAATCTAAATTGAAATACATATTATAACAGGAGTGCTTGATAAAAGAGGAATGTGGAAGATTACTTACATTGATGTGTGATCCCAAAGGCTTGGGGAGGCTTCCTAAGAGATTTATGCCTCATTGGGAGGACTCTAAGGAGTATTTTGATAAGTCTGGTCGATCTTAAAATATATTTAGTGAAGATAAATGGGTTCATGATGGGGTTTATATAGGAAAAGTTGGGGAATTCATTATTATTTTTGTTTTGGACACTAATCATGAAAATATTAAAAAATCAAAAACCATCCCATGGTTTTTTACATGATTATTGGAATGGGGTATTGGTACACATTATTTTTTAAGGATAATTTCTAATGATATAAAAATACATCCCTTTTTTATGTGGAGGTGAGGGACACTTCCATGGAAATGATTTTAAAATCTTAAAATATTTTATATGTGTAAGATCATTCACTAAGGGTTTATAAAACAAATAAAATAAATATAAAAATAGATTATTTTAAATAAAATAAAAGTATTTGGTTGAAGATATATTTTTTAGTATTTTATTTCATCACTGTTGGGTCATTATGGTGTCATAAATAATTTTTTATTTATATGATATTTAATTTTTACCAAAATATTCGACTATCTCTGAAATTTTTTGAAAATTCTCCATTGTGTAATTCTCACATACTAATTCCAATAATAATATTAAATTTATTTAAATAATTTTCTAAATATTTGATTTTTCACTTGAAAAATAATAACTACTATTTATTGAAAATTGATAGGTTTTGACAAGAATAATTTGCAAACACTAAAATAATTTATATATGACAACATAAAAATGATATGATCATTTATATTTAATAAAATTATTTTAATAATAATAATTTTGAGAAATATTATTTAATTCATAAATATATTAATTCATTAAAATTTATTTTTCAATTAAATTTTAATATTAACCAAAAGTATTATTTTTTCTTTAAAAATCATTTACAAAGTATTAATAATATAATGAAATTATATTCATCATTTTATACAAAAATAATGAAAATAATAATAATTTTATGGTCTTGTTATATATACCTTTATTACACCATCATATTCCACTAGCATAAGGTGTGTGATGGTGTGTCTTTCTTGGGGATGTTCGGTGAACATGGTTTGGTCTGTGATCTCGATGAGATTGAACTTCCCCCATAAACAGTTTTTATCAATTATAATTTGTTGGATCATGGCTTGGTATCGGTTTAGGGAAAATCCCATAAATGATATATCCCTCAGAAGCTCTGATAAATGGGCTCTGTGGGGTACGATGCTACTGGTTGTGGTTTATCACATTTTGTTTTGTGAAAAAAATATTTGTTAAAACCCTATATTTATAGTAGTCATGTGATATCTACTCATGGGATACATTATCAATAGTTATGATACTTAATGTTTATTTAAATATAAATGGATATAATAAAACAAAAATAGTGCATGTGTTTTCTATATCCAAAATACGTTTAATTAAAAGTAGGTGAATTTTATTCGTAAATATTTGGGTTTTTACAACCTTCCCACCATAAGAAATTTCTCCCCTAAAATTTCTATTTCCCAAACTAAAACTGACAAGGGTAACTATACTACATCACTTCCTCATGTTCACATGTTGCATATTCAAACCTATGGTTTCTCCACAACACTCCGATGATAGGAATTGTCCTATTTCATAGAAATATTTATCTATAATCTATGATTTTCACCGTCTTCTCCTCATAAGATAGGACATTATGTAATGTACCACCTATGGATTGAGTATATGTGATAGGTTTGGTATGTACTTCTTGAATAGTGATACATGGAATACATCATGGACTTGATATAGGTTTAGTTGGAGTGCTATTCGATAGGACACAACCCGGATGTGATCAAGGATCTCAAAAGGATTGATGTACCTTGGACTATGATTTCCCTTCTTCCCAAATCACACAACACTCTTACATTGAGATATCTAGTGGAATACCATGTCTCCAATGTCATACTCTAGGTCTCAACGACAATTTTTAGCATAGATCATTTTTCAACTCTGAGAAGCTTTTAAGTGCTAATGGATTGTCTTAACATACTCTACCATCTATTCAACCATTTCCAGACCAATAATTTTTTATTTCCTAACATCATCCCAACATGCCAATGTTATACCTCTATTCCCATAAATGGATTCATATGGATCCATTTAGTTTTTTGAGTGTATACTATTTTTGTAAGATTAATCCACTAAAGGTATATGTTAATATGATCATCCTATGAAGTCCACTTAAGAAATATATCAACATATCCTCAAGTTTCTGGGTAGTCTGCTCAAATTGGACATCAATATGACTATGATAGGCCATGGTTAAGTTCAACTTAGTGTCCAGGGAATACAGGAGACTCTTCCTAAACATAGAGTAAAATTTTTGATCTCGATCAAACATAATCAATAGTGGAACTCCATGCAGCCTTAGCACTTATCTGATGTATATCCGTACGAGTTTATCCAATGATAAATCCTACCGAATTGCAATGAAGTGTGAAATATTTGTAAGACAATTCACAATAACCCAGATATCATTATTTATTTTGGATGTCTTTGGATGTCTGGTGACAAAGTACATGGTGATTTTTTTGTATTTCCATATTTGTATGGTTAATGGTTGCACTATCCCCTTATAATTTTTCCTCTCATCCTTCACTTTATGAAATACTAGGCATATTGATGTATATTAAGTGATCTCATTCTTATTGTTATCCCACCAATAGTGATCCTGGAGATCTCATTACATCTTCTTGTTTCATGGGTGAATGGAGAAATTTAAACTGTGTGCATCATCCAAAAGTTATTTCATTAACTCTGGATTTTATAGAACACATAGTCTTGAACCAAATATCACAATTCCTTATTCATTTACATTTAACTCTATGGATTTCCATTTTCTAATCATTTCCACAATCTTCATAATTCCCACATCATCTTTTTTATCATCCTTTAAAATTTCCAAAAGAGACAGTTGAGAAATAATTTGTGAAAAGCATTATGATGTTCGATTCTTTATGATTCACTTTTCCATCATCATAAAATCAAAGAATATTGTATCCTTTTCAATTCTCATCATTGATAGAATTTTTGTGTCCATTTTAATTAGAACATCAACCACCTTGTTCACTTTCCCTGTGTGGTAATGGGTTGAACTATTGTAATCGATGATGAGCATTAACTATATTCATTGATGAATATTCAACTCTTTCTATGTGAAGATATATTTGAGACTTTTGTGATCTGTATATATTTCACAATTCTCCCCAACGAGATAATGTTATCATATTTTCAATGAAAACATCACCACTGCTAAACTTATATCATGTGTGGGGTATTTTTTCTCATGAATTTTCAACTTCCTTAAGGAATAAGAAATGACTTTGCTATTCTGCATCCCCAAACATCCCAAAGACTTTTTTATGCATCCCTAAAGATTTCTAAAAGCCCCCCATTTGTAGGTAGTGTGAGCACATGGGCAGTGATAAGACTATTCTTCAACTCCATGAATATTTATTCCCAGTCATGATTCTAGGAAATCATGAATCCCTTCTAAGTTAACTTAGTAATATAGTTTGAAAATCGTGGGAAATTTCTCACAAGTCGGATATAATTTCCAGTTATCCCTCGAAATCTATGGATATTTTTTCATAGTTTTCGGACTTATCCATCCATCAATAGCTTTTGTTTTGTAAGGATCCATACATATCCTATTTTTTGTGATGATATTCCCCATGAATGAGTCCTCATTCAACCATGACTCCCATTTGGTATACATTTCATAGAGATTCTCATTTCACAGGGTCTCCAACATAGTTCTCAAATGCTCCTCATGCTCTTCCTCGGTTTTGATGTATATTATAATATCATCTATAAAGTCTACCAAAACATTTGTAAGGTAATCTCTAAAAAATTTATTCACCAAATCTAGGATGATTGTTAGACAATTGGTGAGTCTGAAAGGAATTACTTTAAATTCATAGTGCTTGTATCTTGTATAACAAGCAGTCTTGGGGATATCCTCCTTCTTCACCCTTACTTGGTAATATTTTGACTACAAATACACCTTGTAGAAGTATTGTTTTACATGTATTTGATCAAACAATTCATAAATTAGAGTAAAATGATACTTTTTATTTATCATGATTTTTTGAGATCCGGATAATCAATGAAAAGGTGCATTGACCCATCCTTCTTCTTGACGAAGAGGACTAGTGCACCCCATGGTGAAGCACTTGGGCGTATAAACCCTTTTTTCTAGATTTATTGTTAATTGTTTCTTCAGCTCATCAATATACACAACATCCATTATATATAGAGTCTTGGATATTAGAAACTCCCATGTTGTAATAGAAATTGAGAATTCAACATCTCTTCTAGGAGGAAGAACAGAAAATTACTTGGGTAACACATCAGCAAATTCCATCACAACTGGCATGTCAATGAGGATGGTTCTTTCCATTGAATCAATAACCTGATAAAGATATGCATGATCATATGGCCGTAATATTTTTTCATGAGATTATGGTACTAAATAATAATCATTCTCATCCTTTCACTTGTATATAATCAGGGGTGATTCACCATTTGGAGATAGATGTCCCTATTGAAGAAATTTACGTGGGATCTATATAGGTAAATCCAATAAATGAAAGTAATTGCATAAAATTAAATCAAAATAAGTATTAAAAGGTTCAATATGAAGTTCAATCAATATATTGTGATAGGATAGGATTCAAATTCATGGGATGCTATAATTTCCCCATTTTTTTTCAAAAACATATTTACTTACATGCTTTGTGGTGGGGTTTGGACAATTATACTAAACATCTAGGATATAAAAGACTGTGTAGAACTATAAAATATAACCCTCCATTTCACTTTTCGATTATAGTTATACTCTATCCAATATATGTATTGGGATTAGTATCTTAAAAAGTTAAACACATAATGGGGAATCCAATGACATTAATAGGTTAATATAAAAATTACATTTATCTCCTTAACTTATGAATTTTTAGGCTTCGATCTATGTTATCCATGATCTAATACCAAATATATATTCTTATGGGAATTTTTTGTTCCTAAATAATGGTTTTTAATATAATTATGAATTCACCAAAGATTATCTCCCATGAGTGTCGAACCGAGAGTGCAATAAGGCTCATTGTTGTGTACTAGTTCACGTTTGAGTCTAGATCAAGTCAATGTTTTCAGGTTTCCCTAGATAAATCTATACCCGAGGCACCTCTTCTCATTCATATCTAGACATTTATTCATTTTATTGAAAAACCAGTTAATATTTACTCACCAAAATTTAGGGATTCTTTCATTATACATAGTCTTATCCCTATGTCTTTCACTAGAGTTTTGTAATCCTGATTCCAAAAATTACTAAACCTATCTTCTAATACTAACTATAACGACTATGCTCTTTTTTCACATTTAATCATGATTTATTACATAAACATTCACATAATACAACATAAATGTTTCAGATGTATAGTGTATTTGGGAATTTTGAGCATTTAATAACAACTCAAAACATGAGGTACGCATATCTACTGAAAACAACTTTTATATGACCACAACATTCCTTTGAATTTAGCAATGAATGGGATTACCTGATGACATACATAAGAAATGGGTGTGCTATAAAAGCCTATAAGGGGATAATCATGACATACCATGAGGAATAAAATACATGATATTAAATAGGTATACCAATGAAGAACAAAAAAACTTGAACACAAAGTCATGATATAACATGGTATTCAAACCATGTAAATATAGAAACAACTTACAACATGATATTACCATGAGCTAAGGATCATTGGACATGGATTTTCTAGAGTAAATCCTCATTGTAAATGAATTATCATGTTTAATACATCATTGGAATATATTTATCATTATTAAACCCTCATTGCACATGTCTTATAATGATGCTAAACATTTTCCAATTCATTGGAGAGCTATCAGGTCACACCCTTCATAATCATTTTGTTTTCATGTATAAGTGTGTCCCACAATGATCATGCAACATGGATTCATTAAACATAATAATTTATTCCATGAAAAAGAAATATTGAATAAATACATGTAATTTAAAAATCAATAATTAACTAGTCATATAGGATAATACCATTGATAGATAAATGGGTATGGTATTCACAACATGATGATTTTATCATAAAAAATCATGGTGCAATTTTGGTAGCATAATGATGTCAAATAGAAATTCATAAAATGGGTTGATGATAGTGAAAGGTGTATCTCATCATTTATAAACAAAATATATATTAAGGATATTGTGTAACAAAATATCCCAACATATTATATGGAATATATATGTACAATATAAAATAAATTCTTGAATAGAAATAAGAAGAGGGAAATATCTTATGGAATTTCAGTATGGTAATAGGTGTACATAAGAGTGATTAAAGTAAGATAAGGGGGTATATCATCATTAAAAAATAATAAGGGATGTATGGGGGATGTTTTAAAACATATCCCATTATTTTAATTTGAAAATAATTTTATGTAACAATATAAGGAAACTTTGAAAAAAATTGAGAAAGGAAGGAACCCTTATGGAATTATGGCTTACTAACGGGTGGGAATATGGGATAATAAGGGGGATTAATGGGAGTTAAAGGAATTTAACATAGTTTATAAATCAAATTCAATGTAAGGAAGTATGTAATAACATATCCCAAAATATGAAAATACAAATTAAAAGGAATTACATAAAAGAGGTACTTGAAGAAAAAAGAGAGAGGGTGATCCCTTACGAAATTTCATCATCCTAAAGGGTGTATAAAAAAAATCATGGATGTATTATTGAAAGTGTAAATGAATCTATAATTATTTATAGATCAAATTTATATTGATAAGAGTATTTATGAACTTTTGACAACATATTTTAAATTCAAACTGAAAGACATTTCATAAAAGGAGTGACTGCTAAAAGAGGAGAGTGAAATATCCCTTACTTGGATGTGTGATCACAAATGCTAGGGGATGATTAATGGGATCATGGGGGCACCCTGGGTGGAATCTAAGTATTAGTGGGTATAGGTTGATCGAATATAAAAGAGTTTTAGTGATGATTAATGGGTTTTAGGGTGTGTTTATATAGGAATGGTGGGAGAATTCTTTATTATTTTGGTTTCGGACACTACACACTAAAATATTCAAAACCAAAAACCATTTGATGTCATTTTCCAATGGGTTTTGGAAAGGGGAAGTGGTATACCATATTTTAAAAGGCCTTTTCCCAAATATATTAAATTTTTTCCATTTATTATGTGGTGGTGAGTCACACTTTCAAGTAAATTAATCATAATATCTTAAAATATTTAATTTGTCATTGAGGATTCATTGAGACTTTATAAATTTAATAAAATGAAATTGAAATAGCATTAATTTAAATAAAAAAATATTTGGAATAAGTTGAATTTTTTAGTATTTTATTACATCACTATTGTGTTAGTATGATGTCATAAAGCACGTTATATATTTATACAGTATTTAATTTTAACACAAAAAATCGAATGCCTCAAAAAATTATGAAAAATTCACCATTGGATAATTTAGAACTTATGATTCCAAAAATAATAATAATTTTATTTAAATAATTTTGGAAATATATTAATTTTAACTTTTAAAATAAAAATTTATAGTACTATTTAATTCTAAAATCCATTGATTCAACAAAAAATATTTCTTAATTGAATTTGAATACTAACTGAAAAGATTATTTGTGCATTAAAAATCATTTACAATGTAATGATAATATAAGGAATGAATATTCATTATATTATGAAAAAATAATGCAATAATCATAATTCTAGGGTCTTGATAAATATAACTGTATTAGTTGCTCAATGGTGGGGATTTCTTGGGACTGTTGGGTGAACATGGATTGGGTCGTGATCTCAATGAGCTTGAATTTCCCCAGTAAATGGTTTCTTTCATGCTTATGTTGTTGGATCATGGATTCATATTGTTATAGGGAAAAGCACAAAAATTATATATCCCTCAGAATCTTTGATAAATGTTATTTATGGGGTACGATCCTATTATTTGAGGTCATCCCCTCTATTTTATATGCCCAAATGATTTGATAAAACCCTATATATATTTTAGTCATGTGATCACTATTCAATGGCTATATTATCAATAGTAATGATACTTAATAGTCATTTATATCTAATTGAACTTAATGAAACAAAATTAGTTCATTTTTTCTCAATCCATAATAGATTTAATTAAAATAAAGGAAATTTTATTTATAAATTTCTTGTTTTGTTACATATCCCATTAAATAGTTATTAAATGTATCAGTCATAGGTTTTAGTGGACTACCACTTCTATATAGCGATACATTTAATTTTACATTACAGTCATTCAAAGATAGTTAGTTTGATGTGTTAAATATATATATATATATATATATTATAATTATAATATAATTAATCTAATTTATTTATAATATCTTATATTCCTTCATAACTTTAAATTCATTAGAAAATGATAATATCTCTTGTGTGTACTTGTTGACTACCACCTATACGAGGTGATATAATTATTTTTCATTTACAAATTACATGGATGGTAATAAGTATAGATATAATGAATATATATGATATATATTATATAACAATGCATCTAGAAATTTTAATTATTATTTACCTTTTTTCTCTATCCTTAAAAAAAATTAAAAGTGAGTTCTTGTGTACATACAACCTAATGTCTCTATGGATTGTATAACTAATTTTTCTTTCACTATATTTTTTAGATATATATATAACTAATATAGCTTATATTTATATCATTATTAATATTATGGTTATGATGGAATAATGATAAATTTATATGGATTGGAACTACTAAACCAAAATTCATAATAAAAAATATTCATTTGACACTCATAAATTACTGTTTTAATAAAGAGTTTTTATGAATGGTTCTTTTCAGGTTATATTTAAATCATATAGAATATAATAATAATTTACATGCATATATTGTAGAATTATAATAATTTAAATTTTAAAATACATGACGTTAAATCACTTTTAAACAAATTCAAAATTGAGGTAAGGTATTTACGTTACACTATCATTATTCTGCAGGATTGTTTATTATAATGATTCTGATAATAAAATTTCATGATATACCACTTAATATTCTCGTAAATATACTTATACTATGGTTATGTTTTGTATATTTCATATTTTCAATCATTTTCCACTTTTTATATAATCGATACATTAAAATAACATTTTCAAGGATAATTGACGTTATTCCTCTTTTCTATAAAAAACTATTTTCTCAATGTCGATGTTTTTTTAAAATGTTTCCAAAAATTTTTTTATTCTCCTATAATTTTTAAATCAATTTTTACTTATGTTTTAAATTTTATAAAATGGTTTTAATGAAATATTATTCTCATTAAACGAATGTGTTACTTTTGACTATTGACTAATAATATGAAATGAATATTTGTTTTTACATATATTATATGAATAAAATTTCCCTTAATTATGAAAAATAAATTATTTGAAGGTATATTTAATAGTTCATAGTTTTATGTTCAATGAAAATATCATCATTAACATTTTAAAAAAAATTAATGTTTAAATATTTGATTCCAAAACAAAAAGAATATTTTCCATAAGAAATATTCTTTATGATATTTTAATGATGTCTTCAATTATGATATAATATCTTTATGTTAATTTCACATTAATGGGTGTTTAATATGAGGATACAATCCATATTATTTATATAGATACTTTAATATTATTATTATGAGATGTTTCTAAAACCTATTTATTTTTTACCTGTTATGCTATGATGAATTGTTGAAATATTTATCAAACTCATTTTATTTCTATTGATAATGATATACAATGAAAAATTTACAATCTTGTGGAACAAATATGAATATATTATTATTATGTAATAGGTGGTAAAATCATTATACATACCTCCAATGCATTGGGTAAATATATGTATCACATGATATAATAAGGACTGGAATGGTGAGTAAACCAAATTTAGTAACGGATTCTATCCACTATGATAGTCAAAGTATTTATCCTTGAAAATGGGATATAATCGAATGGGGAGTGAACCTTATCCACTATGATTGTCTTTGAAAAGATCCAAAATAAAGGATTTTATTTTGTATAAATATTTTTATGCCAAAAACTTATGTCTTAGGCCAATTTCATGCCCTCATAATGCACGTTCTTATTCCGTTATGATTCTTGTCTTATGAACTTGTAGGATTTATTCCATGATTCAATATTATGATCTACCATATATTGTTATGGTTTTTAAATTTTAATATCATTTTATCATGTCATTATTTTCAGGATATGATTAATAAATCATCAATATGTCCCTTTTTCATGCTCACTAAGCATCTAAGCTCACCATTTATTATTTATCTTTTCCACATGTCATGAGTAAAGGTTTCAAGAATGATATGTTTGATAAGGGTAATAGTTTTGATGTATATAGAAGGAAATGATTAAGAACTTTTATGAATGATTTGTGTTTTTATATTTGTTTTTAAAGTCATTAAACCTATACAATTCAAGCATGAATCATAATTTTATATATTGAATATTCATATATTCATATACAATATCAATGTTTTAAATGAATGTTTTTCTATATACCTAAATTTATGAATTATAAGGAGAACATTATAATGAATAGTGTTTTGGTTTTTAAGGACCTTATCAGAATAGTTCAAATGAACAATTTAGAAACACATTCTTACTATACAGAACCATTATTGATGAAAAATCATGGTGATTAAAACCAATATCTAGGAACGTGATGAGATATATGAAATACTTTAATAATATAGAGTTAATTTTCTAAAAAAATAATTCTATATATTGACACACGAAATATACCGTTTGAATAAAAGTATACTATTGAAGTATAGATATATAAAGAACATGAAAATGAGTATTCATCATAACTATTCATGAAAGAAGAATAATAATAGATCTGTATATACCATATTGAATAAATGGAATATGAGTGAAGGAAGATGTTCTGGGTTGAACATAATATCAAAATTGATTAGTTATAGAATATAGAAGTAGAGGACGTGATTAATTTTAGTGAATGTTGTAAATGTTCTCAAGAGCAAAACCCTCTAACATCTGAAAAAGGTAGAATGGAAATTTCCATACTTCATTGGTTCGCAGTAGAAAAAATCTTATAAGAAGATAAAATTTAAGGATGAGGAGAATGAGAAAACATTCCATGAACTTTCTAAAATTATATAATATAAATAAATATGAGACTTCTTCCTACACATACAAGAAGATTATGAGAAGACCATTATGGTTCTAATTAATGAAATTATGGACTAGAGAAAGAAGCAGTGTGAATGAAATGGAAAAAATGTTTTGAATATGTTCCAAGGGAAGATGTGGAATGTAAAGACCCGTAAAATTCAAGGGAAATTTTTTCTTAATTTTCTCTGGGATTTTACAAGAACGCAGTTTCTGATGGCACCTGATTCTGAGGCCCGGTGTGCTCGGAATCATGTTCTGAAGTTTTGTTCAGGTACGTTCAGTGAGCGAACGAGTGGGTTTCCCTAACATTTGAACCAGTGCTTGGAATCTAAATTTGAGGGAACCAATGAAACCGTAGTTACGGTAATTTCATAAGAAGACCTTTTCTGAAGGTGCGTTTTCTCGGGAGGATTTGTTAAAAATTTGGGGTTTAATTGAAGAATAAAATAAAATTGTATTCCAATTTTATTTTTTATCTATGTAGTTTTATCCTTTGTGTGGAAGTTGGGTTGCTAACTTCCCATGGGAAAGTAAAGGATATGTGGGGCCCACACGAGCCCCCACCTTTTCACATTCCCCATAACCCCTTGAAACATCTCTTAATATATTCCTTGTAATTAATGTTGTGACTTTCCCTCTCCTCTCTTTTAATTAAGCCAACTCCTTAATTCAATTAATTGAATTGAGTTTTTAAATTTTAAACTCTTTGCATGATTTAATAAAATAATGGGAGATTATTTTATTTTTGTGTTAGATTTTTGGTGTTATGTATTGGGAGAGAATACTCAAAAATCTAGAGGAATCCTCATCTTCTTCGTTGGAGAACGCGAAGAACGTCAAGAACCCAATGAAGAATGCCGTCACCGCTTGGAGTGATCGTCGTGCCATTCATCCCCACTCCGCAGCCGGTTTGAGACGCCGCTCCACCTCGGACGATCTCCATTAAGAGCATACATAGATTTACCTTGCGACGCCATTTCTCTGACGCTCTTCGGTCGTCAACTCGTTATCGAGGTAGGGGTTTGATTTTGGTTCATGAATATTCGTTGTCGCCCAAACGTCTAATTCCTAACCTGCTTGTTATCGGATTAATGGGAGGAGGTCGGAATGCCCGAACACGGCCGACCCTCCTCCCCCTTTGATGTTCTGTTTGTCGCGGCACAATTAAGGGTAGCGCGGTGCAACGACACCGCGCGGAAACAAAGAAGAATGGGTGAAGAAGCGCGGCACCGTCGCACCGCGCCGGAGAACCACGAAGAGGTCGCAGCCGGAGCGGGGCCGCGGCGGAGGGGCGCGGCGTCATCGCGTCATGTCGGTCGGACAAGGCCACGGCCTATGGCCGCAGTGGTGCGGGGAGCGGCGGCCAGAACCGCCGGCCGTCGGAGCAAGGAGGGCGGGACCCGCGGGGGGGGGGGGGGTCCCACGGTGACACACCGGGCAGCCAAGCCGACCGGTTCTGAGAAGCCCGGGGGTCGTAACCCCCGGTAGGCAAAGGAAAGGCCCCCCATGTGTGGGGTTTTCATTCAATCAAGGGGGTAGCCCCCCCCCCTTCCCACAACGGCTTGGCCAGCACCGAGCTGGCCGTGCGGGGCGCGCCGTGCCAGGCCAACCGGCCGCCCAGGGTGGGCCGCGCCGGCCGGACCGGACCCAGACCCAGTTTGCGTCGACCCGGTTCGGGCCGACCTGGTTCGAGCCGACCCAGGGGGTCTCGTGCCGGGTCGGTCCGGGCCCAAAACCCCCTAAAACCGGACAGGTTCGTTCTTTTGCCCATATCATGGGATATAGACCTCTGATCGATGCACCTTCAGTTGATATGCGATCCTTGGATCGAGGTGGTCGTTTCGATATATTACACTCAAGGTTTTGGAGAACTTTGGGTACGGCCGGGTTGGTTCGAACACAAAACCAACCAGGACTTTGGAGCAGAAATGCTTATAACTTGAGCTCCGGACGTCTTATTGACGTGCCGTCAACTTTGTTGGACTTATCTTAGTGAGACGGACCTTTTCTCTTACTCCTTTCGAGGTTTTGATGTAGTTGGAGTGAGGTCGGGTTGGTTTTGACTTAAAAACCAACCGGGCTCCTGGAACGAAAAAGCCAATAACTCTCAGACTGGGCGTCTGATTGACGCGTCGTCTGTCACATTGAGTTACTTTTGTCAAGACGAAACTTTGGGATATATCAACTCCATCCTACATATCATTTGATGTATCGAACCCCTTGGCTCGTGGAGCAGACCCTCCCGGAATCAAGCATGATGTGTGCGGGAACCCTACAGCTGGCTGCGACTGCGAAGAAGATGATGACTTCACTGAAATCCTCCGTGGGTTCGGCAATGATGACAACTATACTGAAATCCTTCGTGGGTTCGACAGTGATGAAGACCATACTGAAATCCTCCATGGGTTCGATGGTGATGAAGATAGTAATGAAATCCTCCGTGGGTTCGGCAGCGATGAAGACCGTACTGAAATCCTTCGTGGGTTCGACGACAATGAAGACTGCCCTGAAATCATCCGTGGGTTCGGCAGCGATGATGACCGTACTGAAATCCTCCATGGGTTCGATGGTGATGAAGACTGTACTGAAATCCTCAATGGGTTCTGCAATGATGAAGACCATACTGAAATCCTCTGTGGGTTCGATGACGATGAATACTATTCTTGTATCCTACGTGGGTCTGGCAGTGTTTGACTCTGTTCATGCTATCCTACGTGGGTCTGGCAGAGTAGTTGGTCTGTATCCAATGTGGGTCTAACAACTTAGCTGGTTTAGTATCCTACGTGGGTCCCAGCTTAGATGAATCAGTGGTTACATTTGATCATCTCTATCACCTTATGAAGAATTATACCTGTGTGATATGAGTCTTGACTTTCAATCATTATCTTCGATATGATTGACTTGCTTTCCTATGTGGATTGGGTTGTGCTTTCCTATGTGGATTGGTTTTTGTTTTCCTGTGTGGACGTGATCGAACATGGGATCGGATGTTGGAGTCGAACTGAATTGATAACTTAGGTATATGTATGGGCATATACCTAAGTAGTGTGGGATGTTACTTCGTGATTGTATCTTTCCATTGTGGATTATCCTTTGTATATTCTGGGAGACCATCAGGGGTCTCGGGGTCCCTACTGAGTAGCCTATACTCACCCCTGCACGGGATATGCCTGCACTACGTTGTGTTGGATGCAGACGACGGACAGTGCTGATCGTGGTTGAGGCTCGTGGAGCAAGTTAGTACCTGGAGGTGGACCACTGGGCGGGACATACACGGAGCGGACGGCTGGACTCGAGGAGCTGAGGAGGTTATCTGTACCCACCCTTCAGGTGGAACTTCCAGTGGACGGCTCAACGTTGCAGCTTTACTTCTAGTTGATTTACCTTCTTTCCAGTTGTAATTTACTTTCAGTTTGGGTTTGTATTCTGGCCCATTTACTTTCCGCACTACTATTGTATATAGTTTTACTTAGTGTTTACTTCTGCTTCCTTACTCTGTGGTGTTTGTTTAGTTTATAAAGGAAATGCATTCCCCTTTTTGTCGGGATTTACGCCTTGGTGATAGTCGTGAGCCCCTAGCCTATGGGAGGTGGTCTTGGGGTAGTCATGACATGGGTAACGAGGATGGGTCGTGACAAATTGGTATCAGAGGAGTTCAGTTCTACCACAGAACTCAGAAATCTGATCTTTCTTCTATGTGAAGAAATATTTTTAAGGGTATTGAGTGTGGTTATCAGTCCAGTGTGTCCACTGTTGGTGTGGCGGCTGACGTATCAGTACACTAGGACCCTGACTTCTTATTTCCGACTCAATGCATGAAAACATTGATTGCATGTGTGTTTAAAAATATTTCTTTGTGATTACTTTGAGTCATCTCACCAGGTATACTTTTTGACCATGGCGCAGCTGTTTCTTTTCAGGATGGCCCCACGATGGCAGCAAGGTAGGGTTCCGAGCTTTGTGTGAGACGACAGCCCACCGAGCGACGAGGTCTCAGTGCAGGGCCCTTTTTTAGCGGAGTCACCGGCGGTACCTCTACCCGCCGATCCACCGATGCTACCAGCCCCAGACGCTGATAGTGCACGTCGCCTTAGTGAACTGCATGAGTTTCAGCGTCAGAGACCGCCCAAGTTCCGTAGGGAGACGAACCCTCAGGCAACCGAGGATTGGCTGGAGGCTGTGGTTCGAGTTTTCAGGTTAGTGGGGACACCATCTGACCTCATGGTGATCCTTGCAGTGAGCCTCCTGCATGCGGCATCAGGAAGATGGTGGAGCTTGATGCTCCAGGTGCACGATGAGGCATCTCTCCTCTGGATAGACTTTGAGGGCCTCTTTCACTCGGAGTTCATCCCAGCCACCCTCTGTACGGTGTGCATCCAGGAGCTTCTACATCTGCGGCAGGGTAGCATGACGGTCGCCCAGTACTCGGTGAGATTTATCGATCTCTCGCGCTGTTCGACGGACATGGTAAGGGACCCATTTTTTCAGGCCCGGACCTTCGAGCAGGGACTGAGGCATGAGATCAGGGCATCGATGATCTCCCTCATCATTCCAACATCATCAAGAGTACTGGAGAGATCCCTTCTCATAGAGAGATTTCTTGCTGAGCCTACACCAGCAGTGAGACCTACCGCAGGGTGGCATGTAGCAGAGTCTTCTACATCCGGTAGTAGATAGATGTCACAGAGGTCCAAGCAGACCAGGCCATCAGGCAGATGACCAAACGATACTAGCTTGGAGGTGCAGGGAACACGCAGCAGAACCAGTCTTACGAGTGGAAGACAGTGTTATGCATGCGGCGGGCAGGGCCACATGGCTTGTGACTGCCCGACCTCCAATGCAGAGGGGTAGCAGATAGTTGAGGGACCACCCAGGCAGAGGCATAGGTTCGACCATGGTGGTCCGCAGGGAGCAGGTGGGTGAGGCCGAGGAGCTATTCGATCGGTAGGTGGTGGATGACATTTTAAGGCTATACCACCACCACCACCAGGAGGTCCACCCCGACCACAGGGGAGAGCACAACTTCAGGCAGCTGAAGCGTATAATCATGGAGATCCATAAGTGCGTGGACAAGTGCAGTAATAGCTCCAGGCATGGAGGCCTTTTCCCATAATTCCTCTAGCTTTGTTGTTTGTGTTGCTTTGTGTCCTTGTACTTTGAGTTGCAGTAATAAAAGACACTTGCAATAGCGACGTTTTCTTTCTTGTCTTTTGTATGTTAATACTAAGAGGTACCAGTTAAAAACTGTTGACTTGACCCTCACATACGAGATTCCTACTGGAAGAGACCCAGAGATCACACACTGTTCCCGACAGTGTGACTCAACCCTTGGAGGCGAGAGTAACGGTTGGATCTCTTGGTAGCAGCGTCGAGGACTTACGACGTCATCCATGGCATGAATTAATTGATCATGACGGGATTGATTGTATTAGGAAAGGAACATGGTTCATCCAGGGGATGAGACTGGATTTATCTTTTCGGCAAAGGATAAATCTTTTTAGCTTTGTAGAACGTTAAGGAAGAAGGGGAAACCCTTCGTGTGGTCAGACAGATGTCAGGTCAGCTTCCAGGAGCTGAGACAGAGATTGACCAGCGCACCTATATTGAGTCTACCGGAGGAGGGAGTAGGGTACGTAGTCTACTGAGATGCATCAGGGACTAGACTCGGATGTGTCTTGATGCAGGAGCGGGCAGTGAGCACCTATGGATCACGTCAGTTGAGGCAGCATGAGCAGAACTACGCTAC
This sequence comes from Viscum album, assembly GCA_963277665.1. Lineage (NCBI taxonomy): Eukaryota > Viridiplantae > Streptophyta > Magnoliopsida > Santalales > Viscaceae > Viscum > Viscum album. The sequence continues at coordinate 1,660,227,234 of OY728143.1, read as the reverse complement.
CCATGACCTGGAGTTAGAAGCAGTGGTCTACGCTCTGAAGATGTGGCGACACTATCTGATGGGCGAGTGCTTTACAGTCTACTCTAATCACCAGAGTCTCAGGTACATATTCTCACAGAAGGACCTGAATCTGAGACAGTAGTGAAGGCTCAAGTTCCACCAAGACTATGACTTTGAGATAGTCTATACTCCTGGAAGGGGAAACGTAGTAGCTGATGCCCTCAGTAGGACGGCGGGCATTCAGCTACTCGGGGAGGTTATAGAGCAGCTAGCCGTTTTGCAAATATCTTTCATGGATAGAGATGGAGCAGCCTTTATTCAGTCACTCACAGTCACTCCTCCACTGCTAAAGTGGTTCAGAGAGGCCTAGCGTGGGGACGTTGACTGTGAGACGCGGCGTGCACAGATATCCTCAAGATAGGCACCTGATGGATTCTCTGTAGGAGGAGAGCACGTCGTCCTTTTAATAGGGCGTACCCTGGTACCAGCTTCTTTACAGGAGGAGGTTCTGAGGGAGTTTCACACTTCCCCTTTTACGGTACATCCAGGGGTGGTGAATATGTACTAGGATCTCAGACGACAGCACTGGTGGCCGGGTATGAAGAAGGTTGTAGCTGAGTTCGTTTCTCGATGCCTCACTTGTCAGCAGGTGAAGGCGGAGCACCGAGTACCAGCAGGATTGGTGTATCCCTTAGAGGTCCCAGAGTGGATGTGGGATGGGATATCTATGGATTTCGTGACTGGACTTCCACGTACTTCAAAAGGCCACGACACCATTTGCGTGATTTTCGATTGACTCACCAAGTCGGCTCACTTCTTACCCATCAGAGAGCAGGGTTTATTGGAGAGCTTCGGACTCCTCTACGTTCAAGAGATCATAAGAATTCATGGTGTTCCATCATCTATCATCTCTGATCGAGATGCTCGCTTTACTTCCTGGCTTTGGAAGGGGTTGCAGGAGGCATTCAAGACGCAGCTATGTCTGAGCACCGCCTTTCACCCTCAGACGAATGGTCAGACAGAGAGGACCATTCAGACTCTCGAGGAAATGCTCCTTTCATGTGTCCTCGACTTTGGGCGCAGCTGGGAGGACCACCTACCTTTGGTAGAGTTCGCGTACAACAACAGCTACAACTCCGCCATCGGGATGTCAGCATACGAGGCATTGTACGGTCGACCGTGCAGATCACCTCTGTGCTGGACAGACCCTGGGGAGTCAGCACTTGTGGTACCGGAGATGGCCCAGGCCACGACAGAGAAGGTCCAGGTCATCCAAGAGCGGATGAGGGTTGCTCAGAGCCGGTATAAGACTTATGCTGACAAGAGTCGGAGGCCACTGGAGTTCGAGGATGGCAACCACATCTTCTTGCGGGTCTCACCTCGACGTGGATTACGTAGATTTAGCCGGGGCGGAAAGTTATCTACGCGCTTCATCGGACCGTTCTAGGTTCTCAACAAGATAGGCGAGATGGCATATCGCCTGGCTCTACCACCTCAGTTGCACCAGGTGCACGACATCTTCCACGTGTCATAACTGAGGAGATACGTGCATGACCCGACACATATCATCGACCATGGGGAGTTAGACATTGACGATGGGGCGACTTTTGCGGAGGTCCCGGTGGAGATCAAGGATCGATAAGAGCGGGTCCTATGTGGGCGGTCGATTCCTCTAGTGCGCATCAGATGGCAGCACGAGAACATCCATGATAGCACTTGGGAGCGGGAGGCTCAGATGTGTGCACAGTACCCATATTTTTTCCCCTAGTTTATGATGTATCTTTACGGGGATGTAAATCCCTGAGGTGGGAGTAATGTAAAGACCCATAAAATTCAAGGGAAATTTTTTATTAATTTTTATTGTGATTTTACAAGAACACAGTTTCTGATGGCACCTGATTCCGAGGCCCGGGGTTCCCAGAATCATGTTCTGAAGTTTAGCTCGGGTACGTTCAGTGAATGAACGAGTGGGTTTTCCTAACTTTTCAACTGGTGCTTGGAAGCGAAATCTGAGGCCACCAATGACACCGCAGTGCTGGTAATTTCTTATGAATACCTTTTCCAGAGGTGCGTTTGCTCGGGAGGAGTTTTTTAAAATATGGGGTTTAAGTGAAAAATAAAAAAAAATTGTATTCCATTTTTATTTTTCTTCTAAGTAGTTTTTTCCATTGTGTCGAAGTTGGGTTGCTAAATTCCATTTGGAGAATAAAGGAGAGGTGGGGACAACACGAGCCCCCACCTTTTCACATTCCCCATAACCCCTTGAAACTATTCTTAATATCTTCATTGTAATTAATGTTGTGACTTTTCCTCTCCTCTCTTTTAATTAAGATAACTCCTTAATTCAATTAATTGAATTGAGTTTTTAAATTTTATACTCTTGGCATAACTTAATAAAATAAGGGGAGATTATTTTATTTTTGGGTTAGATTTGTGGTGTTAAGTATTGGGAAAGAATACTCAAAAATCTAGAGGAATCCTCATCTTCTTCGTTGGAGAATGTGAAGAACGTCAAGACCCCAATGAAGAATGTTGTCACTGCAAGGAGTGATCATCATGCCTTTATTCCCCTCTCCGCATCCGGTGTGAGACTCCACTCCACCTCGGACGATCTCCGTCAAGCGCATATGGAGATTTACCTCACGACGCCATTTCTGTGATGCTCTTCGATCGTCAACTTGTTATCGAGGTAGGGGTTTGATTTTTGTTCATGAATATTCGTTGCCACCCAAACGTCTAATTCTTAAGCCATTTGTTATCGGATTAATGGGAGGAGGTCGGACCGCACGAAGACGGCCGCCCCTCCTCCCTATTTGATGTTGTGTTTTTCACGGAACGATTAAAGGTAGCGTGGTGCAACGAAACTGTGTGGAAACAAATAATAAGGGGCGAAGAAGCGCGGCGCCGTTGCGCCGCACCGTTGAGGCCGAACAAAGCCGCGGCGCCATCGCGCCGCGCCGGAGAACCACGAAGAGACCGCGACCGAAGCGGGGCCATGGCGGAGGGGCGCGGCGCCGTCGCACCACGCCGTTCGGACAAGGCTGCGGCCTATGGCCACGGTGGTGCGGGGAGCGGCGGTCGAAACCGCAGGCCGCTGGAGCAAGGAGGGTGGGACCCGCAGGGGGGTCCGGCGGTGACACACCATCCGGTTCCGAGAAGCCCGGGGGTCGTAACCCCCGGTTGGCAAAGGACGGGGCCCCATGCGGGGGGGGGGGGGGGGGTCATTCAATCAAGGGGGGAAGCCCCCCCCCCCCCCCCCCCCCCCGTCCCGCAACGGTTCGGCCAGCACCAAGCGGGTCGTCCGGGGCGTGCCGCGCCCGGCCAACCGGCCGCCCATGTCGGACCGGCCGCACCGGGCCGCATCGCGCCGGCTGGGATGGGTCACGCCCCCCCGGGCCGGGCCGCGCCCTAATGGGACAGAACTGTACCTGGTTCGGGTCACCCCGGTTCGGGCCGACCCAGGGGGTCTCGGGCCGGGTCGGTCCGGGCCCAAAACCCCCTAAAACCGGAAAGGTTTGTTCTTTTTCCAATATATTGGGCTACGGACCTCCGATCGATGCACCGTCAGTTGCGATGTGATCCTTGGATCGGGAAAGTATTTTTGGTATATTACACTCAAGGTTTAGGAGAACTTTGTGTACAGCCGGGTTGGTTCGAACATGAAACAAACCGGGCCCTCGAAGCGGAAACGCTTATAACTTGAGCTCCGGACGTCCGATTGACGTGCTGTTGACTTTATTGGATTCCTCATAGTGAGATAGACCTTTTGGCTTACTCTTCTCGAGGTTTGGACACAGTTGGAGTGCGTTAGGGTTGGTTTTGACTTAAAAACCAACCGGTCCTCTGGAACGAAAAGGCAAATAACTCTCAGACCGGGCGTCCGATTGACGCGCCATCTGTCACGTTGAATTCCTTTTGTCGAGATGGAACTTTGGGATACATCAACTCCAGACTACGTTTCAGTTGATGTATCGACCCCCTTGGCTCGTGGAGTGGACCCTCTCGGAATCGAGCGTGCTGTGTGTGAGAACCCTAGAGCTGGTTGTGACTGTGAAGACGATGATGACTACACTGAAATCCTCCATGGGTTTGGCAGCGATGACGACTGCACTGAAATCCTCCGTGGGTTCGGCAGTAATGAAGACCGTACTGAAATCCTCCATGGGTTCGATGACAATGAAGACTGCAATGAAATCATATGTGGGTTCGATAGCGATGAAGACCGTATTGAAATCCTCTGTGGGTTCGACGGTGATGAAGACTCCACTAAAATCCTCCGTGGGTTCGGTAGTGATGAAGACCGTACTGAAATCCTCCGTGGGTTTGACGGTGATGACTATTGTTCTTGTATCCTACGTGGGTCTGGCAGTGTTTGACTCTGTTATTGCTATCCTACGTGGGTATGGCAGAGTAGCTGGTCTATATCCTATGTGGGTTTGACAGCTTAGCTGGTTTAGTATCCTACGTGGGTCCCAGCTTAGATGAATTAGTGGTTACATCTGATCATATCTATCACCTTACGAAGAAGTATACCTGTGTGAGTTGAGTCTTGACTTTCAATCATTATCTTCGATATGATTGACTTGTTTTCATGTGTGGATTGGGTTGTGCTTTCCTATGTGGATTGGATTGTGTTTTCCTGTGTGGACGTGATCAAACTAGGGCTCGAATGTTGGAGGTGAACTGAATTGATAACTTAGGTATATGTATGGGCATATACCTAAGTAGTGTTGGATGTTACTTCTTGATTGTATATTTCATTTGTGGATTATCTTTTGTGGATTCTGGGAGACCTTCGGGGGTCTCGGGGTCCCTACTGAGTAGCGTATACTCACCCATGCATGTGCTATGCCCACACTACATTGTGTTTGATGCAGATGACGGACAGCGCTGATCGTGGTTGACGCTCATGGAGCAATTCGGTACCTGGAGGTGGACCACTGGGTGGGACGTATACAAAGCGGACGGCTGGACCCGAGGAGGTGAGGAGGTTATCTTTACCCACCCTTTAGGTGGGACTTCTAGTGGACGACTCGACGTTGTTGCTTTACTTCAAGTTGTTGTACCTTCTTTCCAGTTGTAATTTACTTTCAGTTTGGGTTTTTATTCTGGCCGATTTACTTTCCTCACTACTATTGTATCCATTTTTACTTAGTGTTTACTTCTGGTTGCTTACTCTGTGGTGTTTGTTTACTTTATAAAGGCAATACCTTCCCCTTTTTGTCGGTATTTACTCCTTGGTGCTAGTCGCCAGCCCCTGGCCTATGCGAGGCGGGCATGGGGTAGTCACAGCACGGGTCCCAAAGACGGGTCTTTACATGGAAGAGGACTTATACTTCATTGAATTTTTTTTAATGGTTTGAAGAGATAAATCATCCAACATCTGAACTAGAGGTCAAGGATCCTGAAATTTCATGACCTCTCATTGCTCTTATAGAAGGAAATAAAGCTAATATACAGTATGAAGTGTGTGTGTTTATGTATTTGGACATAAAAATGGTAATGAAATACCTATAAAAACTGAACAAAGGTCAAATATGCAGACATTTAACATTTATCAAATAATTTAAGGCAACAGATTCTTCTATAATTCAAGGGTTTTTTATAATAGATTTGCGTCAAAATACTTTAGATTCGATGAAGGAATAACCTATAGGGATTAAAAAAATTGTGAATTCAAAATAAATTATATTTACTAATGAAAAGGAAGAGAATAAAAATGTAGTACCTAGTTTAATTCTATAATATAAAGTCAGATTTAATAAGAAGTTATAAAAGGGAGTGAACAAGTGGTTATTGCTAAAGACACTAAAAAAATAAACCTATAACATTTTGAATGGAGAAAATGAGTGTTATAATTCTAGTAGTTGTCAAAAAATTAAAATATAATAAAATGAAATTATTGTGAGAAAAAAAGATCTACAAAATATGGTTAGAATTTAAATTAATGGTTAATTTCGTAAATATTCCCAAAATCAGGATCCACGTAAAAGTGGTGTTGACATGCTGTGATGTAAAATAAATACCACATTCTCACTTAACGATTATAATTTTAAACTAGTTCTCAATACAGACTAGGTGATATTATTGGAAACCAAAATTACATGACACATAATGTAATGGTCTTGACTAAAGGCCATATATAATGAAATTTCAGAAGGAATCCTATTTTTTCTACTTTCTTAGGACATAGTTTAAGATTATTAATATTTTTGTTTTAGGATTTGTCTTAGTGGGTGATTAAAATTAACTCATTATTTTTTAACTATAATATAATGTTATCTGTGATTTTAATTATTTGATCTATTTTTTAAATCCCAAAGATAAAAATACATCAATTAATAATGGAGGATATGATGAAAAAAAGAAGCATATCCAAAATTCAAATAAAATAAATTACAATAAAATCATCTAGGGATCAAGGAAATAAATCCTTTCAAAACAGGGGAATATTTCTATTTCTCTCATTTACTTTTATGTAATTCTTATGCTATACATTTTACAAAAAATTCATGCACCCCCTCACATAGTCTTGAAATTGGGGAAAAGTTTCAGTTCATGTGTGGGGAAGTAATACATAGATACCAGAAATTTATATTCTTTCTCTATTTATCTAACATTGGAGATATCTTCACTTATGTGATTTTATACCACTAGTATAGAGATTATAAATTAATCATACCCATAAATGAATCATATGTAGTTTTACATTTGTGAAACTACACTACCATTACAATTTTGATTTTTATAATGATTATTATTGATATTCTAAAAATTATTGAAAATTATTCTTATAATATTTCATTTTATAGACTAATGGTTATGTTCATGTCATGAATTGATTATCCAACATTTTCTAATTCACATTCCTTAGAGGTTTTGATCCATTCATGTGAATTTATTTTTTAAACACCATTTCTTTCGAGAAGAAGGTATATGTATCACTATAATTAATTAATTATTTTTCTTATAAAAACATTATTATTTTAAATTTCTTGAAAATTACTAATGCCATAAATTATTTATATTTGAGCTCATTTGACCATGGGGAATACCTTATATTTTATCCTTAGGAAAATTATAAAAACCATGTAATAATATGATTGGTAGATATATTACATTCCAATATACCCTTCTAACCCTATTTCAATGATTATAAAATCATGATCATTATTTTGAGTCTCAAAAGAGGGAGTTGGATATTTTCATGGAGTTGTTGAAATTATTTTTCTAAAATGAATAATAATGTATATTTTATTGGTAAATTAAATACTAGGTTAATAACTTTTGGGTGACTGATCTAACATTTCACAAAATATATATTGAAAAGATATGGAAGAAATAAAATTAAAATGTGAAAGGAATAATAAAAATTTGAAAAAATGAGGATGTGGGGTACCTAGTAATGACCTATAACTAGAAACACCACCCATTATTATACAAATTATTCTAATTAGTTTTAGTAAGGTATTTATGGAAGGGATTTATGGGATAGTTTATTTTACTTTTAGGTGTTTTATATTTTTTAACACATATTCAACTGGAAAATAGAGGGAAATTTTGGGGAGAAAAGGAGTATTTTTATCTCTATTTTGAATTTTTTTATGTGGACCTTCCATGAAATGTTGATAATAAGATATGGGACGATTTATTTTGAAGGAGAGTTGAAGGAGTAAATTTCTTTTATATTTTCTTTAATATCATTCTTCTTATAATTTACTAATCTTTGCATTAATTTTATTAAACCTATTAATTTAATTTTTTACATTATTATGAAAAAACATTATGCTTAAAATAAGTATAAAATTATTGGAAAATCCCTCATTTTTTTGGTTTTTCTTAAATTTAGATATTTTGATATATTTCTAAATTATAGATAGAGTATACATACGTGATATTGAGTATAACCCTATATCAAATGATATTGATTAATGAGTGTAGTGTATTTTCGGTGAAGTAAATCATTATTGGATTTAATTTTAATGAGAATATGAAAAAAATTTGTTTATAAGGAAAAATTTATTGAATTTTATATTTTAGATGAGTTGTGAATTTAAACATTATTTTGAGTAAGTATCAATGTTTTTAAATCCTAATATCTAACTTTATTTTATGATCATGGTAATTTAAAATTTTAACCTATGATGTTTAGATATTTTGTGAGTTGTATGCTGACTTTTTTCTCAATGATGAGAAAAATTTTATTTTTGGAGGGTTTGAAGAGTCTAAATTATATATATATATATATATATTCTCCATTTACTCGTTGAATATCAATTCCATTTGTATCTAATTGTAGTGTTTTATGTTTTCCTTTGATTACAAAGAGTTATAATAGAATTTTATTATGGTTTGGTTTTTAGGTGAAAATGGGATGAATTTTATTGAAACACTTCAATTTTATGAAGTATATAATTGTTCTTTGAAAATAATTGTCAGTAAAAATTATCCTATCATGAAGCCAGTACTTAGAAGATCAGGTAGTACATAGGATATCCAATCATTATTCAAGGAGACACCCATTAGTGATATCAATATATTAAAATACCTATGTGGGATGGTGTAGTGGTGTGTATGTTCATACATATATGGTTCAATAGAGGAAGGATCAACATGGGTAGGTGGGGGGAAGGATGGATGATATGGGGAGTGGTCAATGATGCTCACATTCCATGCCCTCCCCACTTACATGGTAATGATGTATTTGTAAACCTATGTAATTTTTTATGTATAAGGAATTATCCTATTAATATATCATAACTTACGAATAAATCCTCATCTTAATCCTTGTATGTTTCACCCACCACAGATAGATATTACAACCATGCCTGCTAGCTCGTTCCTCTCCATTCAATCATTGTTCCACCATAAATTTCACCAGTGATTCCCATATAAAGACTGAAATTATATGGAATAATATAGAAGATATACTAGGGATTGATAAATCCTTATTAAGTACAATGTGAATATTTTTGAATTATAATACCACTATTCACAAATTAAGTGATAGGGATAATTAAGTCTTCATCAAGAACTAGTGTGTTGTGTTATAGGAACGTGTGAGTATGAGGAGAGGATAATGTTTACATGGGAGTACTGTGGTGTAGGGTTTTTATTTTCATCATAGATAGAATAATATTGATTCACTATATTCTTTTAGTGGATATTCTATAATGTAGGTATTAATATTACACCATGGGTCGGTGTCATATACGTGTTATCTTACAGTTTTGTAAAAAATTTCTTTTATTGTTTAAGGGTATGGTGCACTCACATGAGGAACTATCGGCTTTCATGGATAAGTTTATGCCCTCGATGTGTGCTTGAGTGATTGAGCTTATATTACCATTATACATTTATGATTTATGTAAGGGTAAAACATTACCCTTATATGGCCTATGGATGAGAAGAATTTTGAAGAGATAAGTTTTGGTTTCTTGAGATCTTACACAATAGAGGAGAACATTTCATCATAGTCCGAGAAGAATAATTATATGATAAAGAGATCGATGAATTATGTAATCTCTGTTCAACATAGTGTAGACTTTGGATAAAGAGAGTTTTCATGGAATATGGGTTTCAAGGTAAAAATTCACTATATTATGGAGGTCCTAGATTAAGAAGTGGATTGAGTCAATTTTTATATGAGGGTTGAAAAATGAGATATCCAGTTGCATCGTAGGTGGAATTTTAAGGAATTGATAATTATGAAACTATAATAAATTAAACCGAATTTATTTAGGCTATGTTATTTCAATGTTTTTTGTAAAATATGAGAGTCTAATCCATGACTGATATCTATGGGATGTTATAATATTTTGAAAGGATTTTTATCCCTTATTTTTAGATCTTTTATTGACGATATTTTTCAACATAATTATTTACTTTCACTATAATTTTACTCATAGAAGTAGTGATGAGGTATATTATTTCAATATAAATAATAATACATTTTGTTAGTTAATTTTTCCATTCCATAGATTCTATTTTAGTGGGAAATTTAAATATAGAACTCATATATTTTATGATATTTGAAAATAAATTTTCTTAGGGATCCTAGCACAGAATCTAATTTATTTCATGGAATAATTTGACCCTAGGAAATAAATGATAATTAAAAAGTAAAATGACACATAAATTATTATCATTAATTGAGAAAGTATTTGAAGTTAAAGGGGATTTTATAGAGTTGTTTTTAGATAGTTTCTCATTGTTTTCATTATTCGTTTCATTGTGTAAATTTTGAATTCATACATTGATTTTAAATATAAAATGAAGTATGTCTTTAATCATATCTCAACAATTTTATTTTATCATATTATTTTATTACTTATTTTGTGATTCTATGTCCATTAATGTATGGATAACCATTGAACATGACTATCTATATACATAGAATAGGTTGTTCTCATTAATGGGGATTTTTAGGTCAAGATATATTCATTCTTCCCTTATGAGTTCTTATAAGGTTTTTTTATTTCATTTTTTTAATTTCTTTTATTTTTTCTAATCACCCATCAAGAATGATTATGGTTAGGGGATGAAAAATGATGTGATAAAGAGGATTGGGGTGAGAGAACTGACTGAACGCAACCACATGCTTTGTGATTGAACTTAATGCACCTAGGTTTTCTGTGTTACCTCAACAGAAGGGATCTATAAGAATCAGTTTTTCTGGTATGTTTATATATTTGAAACTAGGTACCCCATGATGTCTAGATGATTTTTTTATTTATTTATTCCAATAATATAGTTGAATGATTTTATGAAATAAAAACCATCCCAATATGTTAATTCCCTTCAATTCAATCATTAGTGTTGGTAAAATTTGATTATTTCCTTTTTATATTAACTATTTTATCATATTTAGTCTAGTGTATATCATAATTTTGTGAAATTATTTTAAACAATTACTAATTAGTTTATATATCATCCCATGAATTCCATGTTTTCAGTGGGATTGACCCTATAATTCCACTACACATTGACTTTAGTGTTTGGGTTAGTTTTTGGGAAAAATGTATTCAAAACATTCATCGCACATTAGAGTTAATGAAACCATATTTAATAACAATTAATTTACATATGATAAAAATAACATAAATAATACATTAATTTCATGATTTAAATAATATATATCACAAATAGTTCTAACCTATGTACCGAAAGGTTTAGTGTCTTAGAGATTAGGTATATGAAAATTTTATTTAACAAAACTTGAAATATTTAACCATACTTATTACAATTTATAAAATTTTTATATACATTTGACATCACATAATCATCTTAATGACATGGGGATTGTATACGTAATAATAGTTTCATCTCATACACTAAGTAATGTAAAAACGTATCATAATGTCATAGAATATAAACATTATAGAGAACATATGGAATAGATAAATAAAACCGTAAGAGATGGTATAACCACATATGACAATAATAAAACAATATAGTGAAAAATAATATCATAAAATGATCATTATTGAAGCCTAAAAGATATAACATGAACACAATACTTCTCAATAATCATAAAACATAAGATCATAATATATAAGTGTTAAATCCTTTTAAATTAATGTGTTATATGAAAACATGAAATATCAAGAAAAATAAATGAAATTTTTATATTTTTAATAAAATTATAAACAACATATAACTATTTCCCAAACATTATCATAGAAAAAAAATTTAGAAAACAAATTATTCCCACACCAATGAAAACAAACACATTATGTCTATGACTAAAAAGGAGAGTAAAATCATTATTCCCAGTCTAATGTGAAATTATCTATTTTTAAAATAACTAAATATCTCATGAGACATAATGTTAAACAATGTATTTGAGGGTGATATTGGATGATTCCCATAATCATCCATACATATGTGTTCCACATAAAATCAATCATAATAAAATCATAAAAAAATATTCCGAAAAATAACGTGTTTTTTAAAAATTTCAAAAATAACACATAACATAATATTAAGATATTAAAGAATATTAAAATTATAGTTTTTAAAAATTAGTCATTTCATAATATAATATATAGTTTGATAAAAACGTCACTTTTAGAGAGAAAAATCTTGGGGAAAAAACTAAAGTGAGTATATAAATATTTTCAGAAAAACATTAAAACGATATTATAAAAGATGAAGTCAGAATTAATTTTTTTTAAAAATAGGGATGTAAAATATAATAACTTTTTAAAAAATAATATAAATATTTATAAATAAATTGTCTATGAAAATAAAAAAAAACATTCAAGATAATAAGTTTATAGTGGTAAATAATGAAATGAAATACCTCTATTAACCTTTTATGTTTGTTTAAAAAAATACTTAGAAGAGATGTAGAATGTATTTAATTTAATTAAATATTCATTATATCATATTATAAATATAATTAAAAAATAAATTTCATTAAATATTATTATTTTGATATGAAAACATGTAATTTGATGAAAATATTCGATGGTAAGAATTGGAGTTATTCTTTCAATTGTTATACTTTTATTTTAGAAAACGTTTTTCAAAAGAAGTAGTTATTTATTATGAGATGTAATTTACCTATATTTTATGTTGAAATTCCAAATAAAATTGGGTAATGGACGTATCAAATAAATCAAGAAAAGTATATTTGAGTAAGAAAGCGTATGACCCAATTAACTAGACATTGAGAAGATGAAACCCTAACCTTAAATTCTCGTTTAGTTGATCAAACTATAAACTCATATATAAAACAATAACTATATTAATAACCTTTTTCATCACCTTATTAATGTCTATAAACATTTAACAATAAAATTTATAATTATTCTCTACATGTATAATAGTTAAATTCTATTTATTTTTAATATTGGGTGTCAACAATCTTGATAGATTTGAACAATTTTCTTAATAAAAATGTTGTTTTTAACTCTTATCCAAAATTTAATCATTTCCAGATCATAAAAAGGAACTTTTATTTATGTTTTATGATATTTTATAAAATAATAATTTCTATATATTTCTTTTTTAGTAATGGTTTTTTTTAGAAAAAATCAGATACATGATTGTTTTGATAATTTTTAATAAATTAACTATTGTAACATTATTAATGAGTTAAGTGTTTATATTATGAATAAAAAAATCATAATTTATATAACAATATCAAATAATATATCTCCATTTCAATTATTTATTTAAATTTATTTCATTTTTCATATAGGTGGTTAAACTGACACAACAATAATATTTTACAATCTATGTGTGATTGTGGTTAAAGAAGAGACTGGTTTGTTAAAATATCATTATCAGAAAAATGATAACGACATTATTTAGATTATATTAAATAAATAACTAAATTTTTTATTTATTTTTAATAATAATCTAAATTAAAAATATGTTTTCACTTATAAATAAATAATTCTCCCTCTTTATATGTTTATTTTAGGTTATTAGGTTTACACTGATTCTTTATTTAAAATATTACTTATTGAATAAATAAGTCATTTATGTAAAATATAAATATTGACATAAATGATATGTATTTTCACTAAAACCATTTATATTACCCTACATTAATGGTGGTGATTAAAAATGTAATGTGTCCTTCATATAGGCATTAGTTTTTACACACACATAGGTAAAGTTTTTAGTTTTTTTCAATTAAATTAGAGAGGAATATATAATGGTTGTTCCACAAATATAATTACATTTTACAATATAATTTATATATATTTTATTATATGAATATAATTAGAATGATTTTGGAGGAGGGTGGATTGTAAGGATAAATAAAGTAATTTAAAAGGTACGTAATACTTATATTGATAATTTTGATCTTCTCTTGATGTAACCATTATAAATAATGGAATTGGGGTACATTATTTAGGATAGAGGATACCAAGAATGTTTATGGGATCTATATAAATTAAATTCGGTATATTTTATTTTAAATTTAGAACTAGGTGTGTGGATTTAAAAGTGAATAGGTGATCTCCTTTTATTAGTTATAAAGAGGGACAAATCATTGGAAGGGATTGTCCTAAAAGGGGTAGGAATGAAATTTCATGAGAGTTTGTTAAGTTAGTTGGAAATCTATTTATAAAATATTTAGTTATGACTATAAAACCAAAAAAATTATTTATATAATTTCTTGGAGTAAAATTTATATAGTAAAATTAGAGCACCATTATATTACCCAATTTTCACTTATTAATCCTGAATAAGTGTTAATCATGGTTAATATTTTATCACTAAAAATATAAGATAAACAGATTTACCAATTTTTTACATGATGAATCTGGGTTTTGACTCCATTTAATATAATTTTATTTTATTATATTTGAAAATTAAATTTCAAAATGAGCCATATAATGTGGGAAAATCAGTTTTTATTGATAAAATATTTTTATCTCAATATGAGTTTTTATTCTTATTTGAAATTCATTAATAATTAAATTATTGTTAATTAATTTTTATATATTATTAAACATCCCAATACATACTTAACTTAATATATATATATATATATATATATATATTTATATTAAAATAATATTTATACTATATGATTCTTTGAAAAATAAACATTTAGTTGAGGTACTAATATTTACCTTGGTAACTTATTTTTACACCCAAAAATAATATTCACCCCATTAACTGACTTGAAAATTATTATTTTGAATATTCTAATCATTTTATATGATTAATTTTTTATTGGTGATAAAAATAAATTTTAATAAACACTCACATCACACATAAGTTTTTTAAGAAACATATTCCTTTTAAGTACAAAATATTCATTTTTTATTATACATTCATATATAGTTTTTATAAAATAGTTAATTATTTTAATACACGCCAGTTAAAAGATTTTAATATGATGGAAATCTTTAATAATTTTATAATAATTATATTATTTTTATTTTATTTTTTTTGTTTCCTAAATGATAAGATACTCCCATGGTATTTAATTAAAATAATGTTTTTACTAAAATAATGTGTTGTCACATTCTACACCCCGTAAAATAAATTTGTCCTTGAAATTTTATTATATGGGGGGAAATGATTTAGGTTTTTTTATTTAATAAAATCCTTAGGTTCCATTTTTTCCATTGCATGGTTGTGATTCCACCATAAAATTTTGACATTATGGGTAGCATTGTTTCTCATAAACTTCTTTCTTTGATCCATGATCTTTATATGTTGTTTTATATAAAAAATGTTGTATTCCAAATTTTAGACTTTTAGCTTAGTAAATGTGATGGTAATAGTATTTATTTTCCCAAAAGGTATACACAAAACACATCATTCCCACAATACATATGTTAAGGGAGTTCAAAATGATTTGTTATGATCTCCATAAAATTAAGGATTTTAAAGGGACAGATTTATCATAAGAGTATATTCTAGTTCCTCACAAATCTCATAACCCACATCCTTAGATATATTAAATAGAATACCATTCAACAAACTAAAAACTTTATATCTGATGATTCTTATCAATATAACTATTCTATAATCATTATTGTGCTAAATGATATACACTATCTCCATCATTTCTCAGACACAGTCAAGAAATATCATCTCCCTCTCTCCAAATATATCCTAAAATGTTGGATTCATACATTTTTTATTATATTGAGCCTCATATGGTTCTATTTTAATGTTATAACAGAAACTTATGTTACATGATAACTCTACTATGAGAAGTTGTTGATCCCAATATCAATGGAAATATATCAAATAAGATCATATAATATTCTCTAATGCCTACATAGTTCTCTCAAATAGGTCATATGATTGAGGGTGATAAGATGTGTCGAAAATCATCTCTATATCCAATTCATTAAAAAATTCTCTAGATCCTTAAGGTAATACTTGTATTTGAATTAGTTATAATAAAGGGTAGTACTCCATGAATCCTTACTACATCCCTTATGTATACCATGGTGATTTGGTCAAGAAATAAATATTCTTTGTTAAAAATAAAATATCCAGAATTTATTAGGCCATCAATTAAATACAAAATGGAAATATGTCATTTATATGTATTTAGTATTCAAATTAAGAAATACACGGTGGTGTTTTTCCATATGAAAAGTTTCTGGGTAATGTTTTCAATATACCCTTAGAATTTTTCCATTCAACCTTAACATGTGGGGATACCAATAATAGGGATAGGTATTCTAAAATAACCATCTACATGCTATCCCACCATGATTTTTTTACTACTCTATACATATTCAAAATTCCTTAATGAATAGACAGTGATTATCTATGTGAATAATTAAAAATTCACTAATTTAATTTTTGTATTGATGTGACCCATATCTCAGTCCCAAATATTATTACTCTATAATTATAAGATTTAAACATCAGAATATTGTATACCATTTTCTCTAGCACTACACGATCTTTCCAGTCTTATTTCACCTTCATTATAATTTATGGTGGAGATTTTATTTGGAGAATATAATATTATTTATTCATTCCATAAAGAAAAAATACCAATCCCCTATAAATCCCCGATTAGTAGGTCTTTTTGAATCCTCATTAGGGATAGAGTAGAATAGTCTTTCTATTTAAGAGCATCAACCCCCTTTTTTCCGACCCTGGGTGGTAATGTATTAATAATTCATTATCTTTTATAAAATAAAATCATATACTTTGGTGAAAATTCAATTCCTTATATATGATTATAAATTGGAATATATTGTAATTAGTATGTATATAAAACATTTATCTATATTGATAATTAACCCAAACTTTTAATGAAAATATCAATGTTTCCAACTCCAATCATGGGTTGCCTAATGTTTCCCATGTGTATTTAATTGGAACGTGGCATAAGAAATTTCCCTGTTTGTATTAGAATGAAACCCAAACCATTTTTTAAATCACACACACACACAGAGATATATATATATATATATATTAAAATATCTTTCTTGTTATATTGTAATATTAGTACAATATCAAAGGCCAACTATCCTTTTAGTTCAAAGAATAATCATTCAAATTAATCCATCCAAAGTAACTTCACTCCCTTTGGTGTAAACATGGATTACGTGATTTATAATTGAGATAAAATTCTTAATAAGTGTTAATAATAGACTATAATCCAAATGAAAATAGGGTTCATTATTATGTTGCTGGTTCTAGGCCATTTCTCAATAAGTTACATCTTCTACGGATCTTTTAATATGATCAATCATATAATTACATGACCCCTGAATAATAATTTCTATATCAAAAATTCCAAATTAATAAATGTTTCATATATGTTCTCCTTTATCAAGGTCATTATCATAATTAAATAATTATCTTAGTGATATTCCTTGATTTTTGAATATATAAGAATATCATCTCCAAATACAATCACAAATTGATTAAGATAGTCTCTAAAGACTCTTTTCATTGGATACTTAAAGATACTAGGAGCATTTGTAAGTCCAAATGGAATTACAATAAATTCATAGTCAACATACCATGTATGGAAAGTGGTCTTGGAAAAATCCTACCATTATCTACTAATTGATGATATCTATATTGAGGGTTACTTTTCTCTGATTACTGATATTCTATTAGTTGATAAAATATATCATAGATATGGGGGTAGATTATACTTTGTTTCAACATGATTTTATTATGATCATGATAATCAACACAAAGACACATTGATCCATACTTTTTTTGGAAAATTTGAATGGTGGAGCACGTGATGATAAATTATGGCATATAGAACCCTTTCCCAGCTTATTTTTTTGTTTATTCTTTAATTCCTCCAATTTTATGGGAGCTATTATATACAATGTATGTGATATAAACATGGATATAGGTATGAGTTTGACTCAAAACAGAACCTTAGTCTCTTGGGGAATACAATGATGTTAATTTGCAAATAAATTATTATATTACCATAAAAATGAAATTTCATCAATATTAACTTCTTCACAAATCATTTCAGTCTAGAGTCCATTGTCATTTTCTATCATAATACAAATAATATAATTTTATTCCATAGGGATTTTTTAATCATCCTTTCAATTTTACTTTAAATTTTAATTGTTTGGGATATGAAATGGGATTTCCAAGCATAGATAGATAATATGTTCTCTATGAAGAGGGAGCCAATACGTGACTAATAGTACATAGAAATCTACCAATAGATGTATAAATATATTTAGAGGGTGTATATTCAAAGAGATAATTATTGGAAAAGATATATATATCATGGATTAAATCATCTTGGCACCATGGGTTTTCACATATTGTTAAATATCCAGTATTTTAGGGGGTGAATAAACAATATTATATTAATTTTTTGTCACAAAAGAATGAAAATAAATTGATTATAATGATTCATTCACGGTTATATAGTAAATTATAATTATAACATTCACTACTTCGTTTTTATGATCCACCTCATTAGGTGTTACTACGTATTCTTTCTCTCATTCCAATGTTTAAAGAGGATTATATAGCAAATTTTCTTCAATTTATATGAGGATAAAGCATTGATTTGTGTAATTACCTAGATACTTTAATTTAACTCATTTTAGGTTTAGATACTTATTAGTAGTGAGTTTTATGTCTAATGTTGTCTTCATTGGTCTCTTAAAACCACATTGGAAGTTATGAGCTTGGTGTCCTGCTTTACAGCACGTAAAAATCATATGTATAACCCTATGGTAATTACCCAGGTTCAATCTCCCAAATTTATTTCCTACTAGAAATTATATTTTTTCCCACTATGTGTCTTATCATCAGAGCTTCCATGATACTATAATTTACATTTCTTTTTTATATAATAATGATATTTTTAGACATCAATCTCAAATATAAGATCACATTGAAAAATCTCTTCATAGATATCAATGTCATATATATAAAATTCCTTTCGAATACTAGGATTTATAATAGTAAATATATGATCGAATTTACATTTAGTATCAGAGAAGAAACCGAAGTCATACCTCATGAATATTGTGAAATTTTATTCATATGTTACTATATATTAAAAACATATTTCTTCTTCTATTCAGTGAAATGAAGTTCCATTTTTATAAGAAGTGTCTAGTGAAAATACACACTAAAAAATATATTTCTGAAGTATTCCCATTCTATAGAGTCTACTTCCTTATTTTCTATTGTATTCTTATTATTATTTTACTATTTTCAACATTGTATTATAAAAGTTATATGACCAAGACAAACATTTCATGGTTTGAGAAATGGAGGAAAAAATATATTTTCAATTGCATTGAACCACATTCAAAAAACCACTAGATTATAAGACATATTATAAGAGGTAAAAAATTTCCTTGTTAAAGAATCGATAGATATTTTCTTCTTCGTTAGTGTTTTTGGGAGTTAAACACAATTCACATTGTTTCTCAATATTTGAGACTATTGAGGGATAATTTCTATAATTTACTTTATCCTAAAACCATATTAAAAGGATTTCCATTCATATAATATCCAAATTGTCCTTAAAATCCATTTTTAACTAAGATGATTCCATATTCCTCTATATCCTTGACTATATAAAATTAGGAATGATTATACTTAAATAAATTAATATACATATAATACATCTATGTGAATTGATAGAAAAGTTCATAAATGAAGTGCATATGATAATATATGAATATCTATATTTAAATATAGGTGATCAATGGTTAGTTTTCTAACTAATACAGTTATATATTCTAAAAATTCATATTGGATTATAAATAGAGTATGAATTTTCCAATGAACAACCCCTAAGAGTTTCTAATCAGGTGTGTAGTTATTCCTTTTCATTGTGCATTGAGTGACGATCGAGTTAATACCCAATATGCTTATTTTTTATTAATACCCATATCTACAATTTTTAATGATCTTATATCCACATGTATTATCTAGAAACGATTATGATTTTTATGAAAACTAAATAATCATTACTTTAACAAAACATCAATATGTTATCTTATACATAGACATATCGCTTAGGCTTATCAAGAGGGTTTTCACAAAATATATCTTAACTAATCACTAAAATAACAAAACCATCCTATGATATCATCTAATGTGACCTAAGATAATCATAACTCGAATAATACATTATTTTTGAATATAAATATTATATCTCAAAATTGATCATAGCCCATTGAATGTAAGGTTTATTTTCATAGAGATTAGCTATTTAAAAAAATATTTTACAACACTTGTAACATTTCTCCATAATCATTATCATCTAGAACCTTTTTCTAAAAATATCACGGGGCATAATCATCTTTATAACCTAATTAATGGAAACATAAGAAATTTGGGATCATATTTGCTCATCATGGGGAAAACATATCATAATATATTAGATCCTAATCATGAAAAATAACCATTAAGAAGTGATAAATATCTTAATAATATATAATTATACCATATATTATAGTCATGAAACATGAAATAGAAACATATTATCATAAAAATATTTAAAAGTAATCATAATATTTATGGCATGGAAAAATACATCTCAATATACCTAAAGAATTTCAGTGCAATATAAGAGTAATGAATGCATTAAAAATACGGAATAACATAAAAATATGGAAAATCATGAAAATGAATTGAATCATTGAAAAGTGTAATAACATGATAAAAAATGGGAATGTGGAACAACCATAAGCATTAGAAAAACATTTTTGATCAAAATCATTATTCTTGTTCCTATGTAAAAAATTCATTTTGTACACACCTTAAATTTTCAGCAAACTCATTATGCCCACTCCCATATGAACAAACTAATTACATCTATTATTGAATATCTCTTTCAATATAAACATTAACCAATTTATTATAGGTTGATATAAGAACAAAACCATCATCATTCTTACATATGGGTTCCATTTAAAATCAATAGTCATCCTATTATGAAAACACAATGGAAAAAGAATCGGTTTGTTAAACTTTTCAAAAAAACATTACATAAACGTAAGAGTTAATAAGAAGATAAAAATATATTTTTCTAGAATTGATCATATAATAATAATATATATAGGGTTATCAAAACATCACTTCATGAGAGATAAAACATGATGGAAATAAAAGTGAAAATACCAAAAAAATCCCTAAACCTATTATAAATTTTTTAAAAAGATGAAGTTAAAATTACATTTAAAAAATAAAAAAGGAAATATAAGAATTTATAAAACCTTTTTAAAATGATTTATAAATAAATAATCCTTTAATATAAACAAAATATCATGAAAATAAATATATAGTGGTAAATTTGAAAAAAAAATGATTTTATTCATCTTTTTGATCATTTTAAAGAAAACCTCATATCGAAGATTAAACAAACCAAGTTTTTTAAATGATATTTTATTCCCATTAATTTTTTTATTTTTTATAATATATTATAAATTAACAGAAAATTATTGTAACATTAATAATTATAATAATATTAGTCATTTATGAAACCATTTATAATCTTGAACATTATAACAAGACAGAAAAATATAATACATAAAAATATAAATGGGAAAACATTGATTTATCCAATTCATCAGAATGATCACCACCATAAGAAATACTATATAATTGTAAAAAATATTAATATATAATTTAACATCTTATAAAAATAAAATATGTAACCATTGGAGAAATGGTTGTGAATTTTTAGTGAAATAATGAAGTAGTATTTAGAAAGTGTATAGGGAAATGTTACTGTTGAGATTTGATTTTTATAAGTCTATTGTTCAAATATCATTCTTGTTCAATATAACCATTAGAAAAAAAAATCCATGGGGAACTATCCCCGATGTTTATAATTTAAATTTATAATTATTGCTTATAAGTAGTAAAAACAAAGGATAAATAACGCATAACGGAGAAGTGATGGCCTCAATTAGTAGAGTCATGTCATTTGAAGCTCCTATTTTCAAAACATGGGAGGGATGAAACATCACTGGGGATCCATATTGACTAATACAAATTTTAGCATCAAAAGTTTACAGTAGAACAAAATATCTTATAGTATAATTCATGTTAGTGGAAATTACTATTCTATCAATGTTAGCCCAACCACCCCGTGAATCATTCAACCTCACACACCTTACACCTAGGTCATCTATGGGTGTTATACGGGGTTATGTGTCTAGGAATTAGTCAATTAAAGTGTAATTACTTTTTACTAATAAATTTTCTATTCTATCAAATCTATTTTTGGATTATTTTTTTTAATAAAATATATGTTTAATTGGGTCAAATTTGATAAATTGAATTTTTAAACACAAAAAAAATCAGAAAAGATGTAAATTTTTAGAAACTAAATTATTATGAATAATATTTATTTTAATGAAATATTATATTATAGCCCTGTTATATATATACGATAAAATATTTAGATAATTCCCTAGGAAATTTTTATAAGTGTCAGAAACATAACCGGACCATAAAAATTAATATATTTTAATTGATAAGAATTTTTAAATTTAAAAGTTAAAATTTTTATAATTATATAATTATTATAAAGTAAATTATATATCATATTTTAAATAATGATGTCAAAATTGGGTTATGATGAATTTATGAAAAAATTCTGAAATACTTTAATTTTTTCATGGATAGTAAAAATATTGTTTTTGATTTTTTAAATGTTTAATGACATCATATTTATGTAATAATTATGTAATAATTTATATACAAAAATACAAAAAATTTAATATAATGTATTTTAATAGATATTAATCAATTTTTGTAACCAATAAGTGACATTCCAAAGTCTAAAATGGAAAATTTGACATTAAAAATGAGTCTTTGTAAAATCATTACTTTTCCAAGAAAAAATTAATAAAAATATATTTTTTATTACTCTCGTTAAAAATATATTAAAATGTGGAATAAATGTCGAAAACCATGAGGAAAAATCATTTATGTGCCGATGGTTTTTCATTTTCCACAGCCTAGTTTTATAAGACCTATATTTAGAAATTATTATAGAATTTCACCATTATTTCTATACATATACACCCATTTCCCCCACTTAACATCACTACCAATACATGATTCATAAAATTATGGTTTTGTTTGCTCCCAAGGAGTCCCCTTAAGGTGTCCTCAATCCCACGAGGCTATATTCCCCATGATTTATGAGTAATTATTCAAGGTAGTGGAATTAACCTACAATTCTCTTCAACTCAAGAACCTCTATTTGTATATGTCTTTAAAATTTTATGATTACTATCATTTTTTATGATTTTTATCATAACCATACTTACAAATTATGTTTAATAATGGGATAACCTTTTCCCATATCATTATTCCCTTTTATAATACCATGTTTTAAACACGTCATGTTGTCGAATTTACTTCTCCAATTTCTCTCTATACTGAAGAAATAATCACTAACATTATTTTAATGAATACACATACATTTTTATTTTCAAGTTTTATTCTCCAATATTTAAAAATGATTTATTTAATCTTGTTATTTACTCATAAGAAACCCAAATTCCATCTTTTTGGGAAAAAATTACATAATGATCATGTCTTTAATCACTTTTTAAACACAATGAGTTTGATAAGAAACTCAGTATTTATTCTCCATATGTTATTAATTAACTGATTTATAAAATAAACGGGGAACACATTAATTAATAAACATAAAGGGTTCGCCTTTATATCACTCCAATTCATTGGGTAATGATTTTAATATATAGAGAAGATATTTTTACGATACCATGGTTGATAAACTTAGTAATTTGTATTTATAAATTCTTCATTAAAGAACTTTCTGATTTTCTTATTAATGTGTCATTTAAATTTTGTATATGAATTTACATGATATGGTTCATGTTTATTTTTTTATGATATGCCTCAGGGTCTCTTATTCATTCTATATTTTTATGCCTCATATTTTTATTTATAATCTTTATAATGACACGCTAAATAGTTCCCTTGGTTATTTCTTTACTAGGACTCATTATCACCCATTTACATTGATATATGTCATTAGGTTATGAGATTCAGAAAATTTGACTTGGTATGAACCAATGAAGAATCTATTCAACTTGATTAGAGGAATGTTTTATGTTTTCATGTATTATTTTCCTGATTTCTATGAAATTAAAAATTAATATATCCTCTTTTTTTGTTACATGTAATGAAATGATTATGTAATAAAATATTAGGATGCTATAGTTGGTATCAAAGGAATGTTTGGGTATTTTTGGGAAATGGGAATATAAAGACATAGTATGAACCATAGGTAAAAGTATAAATACAGGAAAACAACCCGATATTCTAGTGAAGTATTATGAATGTGGTTTTAAATAAAATACTTCCATGTATGGATAGTACAGGTGGACGTGGCTCTAAAATAGATTTACATAAGGGGAAAACACAAAAAATAGTGCATTGGGAAAGAATTTATTGATAACTGGTGCATGAAAATTGTCTTTTCTACCCAGAATTTCTGAATCTCTTGGGGGATGTGATTGGTTAATAATGATCTTTTTATGAATAGTTATAAAAGATAAATAGAAATTTTAATTATTTTAAAAGAATGAAATATTTAGTCATGATGTTTCAAGGTATAAAAATTACTTTAGACTAATAATATTCTTAAATGATACACATTTCTTACTAATGGTTTCTTCTTATAGAAAACATAGGGAAATAGGATGAGTTGTGTAAATGATGAGAACAATGGATGGTGTACTAATGAAACTCCCATGGAAGCTATATTAGAAATATTCATGATAATTATGAATCACCTATCTCATGTTATGAATAATTACATGAATCAAGTTGAGCACGTAGATTCACCTCGAAGTGAACAAATTATTATCAAGTCCTTCATCCATAAATGGAAACCTTTTTGTGGATATATTGACCCATTGATTAATTGAAAATGGATAATATATATAGAAAATATATTTTCTCTACATCATTGTTCAATGAAATAGAAATTCACCCTATATTTATACTTCTATGATGTAGAATATGATCAATGGTGGAAACAAACTAAAAACATGAGGCCAAGAAAAGATATTTATGTTATAGATTTGGAATAGTATAGGGAAATATTTTTCAATAAATATGATCCAATTCCATGTGAAAAAATTGGATAATTGATTTCTAGAACTAAATTATAATGAAAATTAATTTGTGGTAACTATGATATGAACATTATAAGAATTTCCCAATACATATCTAGATTTGTTACAAATCCGAAGTGAAATAGTAATAAGTTATTCTATGGACTTAAACCCTATCTACGGAGGAATTTGAAAAATAAAAACTAAAAATGCTATGAGAATATATTAAATAGTTATATAAAGGATGAATTTTTGTTTAGAGAAATGTTTTGGTCACACGGGTTTAATTAAAAGAAGACATCTATGGATCTAAACTCGAGGAGGAATATTGATCAAAAAATATGAGGAAAAGGTTCAAATTCCAACATAAAACAAATGTGGGAAAAACATTAAGGTAATAGATTTCATGTGAGTGGAAATTGTAAAATTTTGAATGTCCATTCCATATATATCAAAACTCTCATGGTGATTTGAAGCCTTATCTTCTCAACACTAACAACAAAGGGAAGATGGTGTAGGACCAACCAGAACTTCAATGGTTCAAGTGTGGAATGATTTTTTACTTTTCAAATCACTATTAAAATTAAATGATATTTTAGGGAAATAACCATTAACCTGATAATATTACAAGGTAGAATGTTTGTGAATTTTCTATAACAAAGGATAATGTATATTCCCAAAATGATGTGGTGATAGGTACACTCATTCTGCTCTCAAATCTAGAATGTACATTGTTGATTATGGTTTTACACATTCCTTTATGTCATCCATGTTTTAAAATAATATCGAATAAATCATAGAGCTACTAGATGTATATTTATAATTCAATACTTCTTGAGTGATTATCCAAGAATCAAAAGTGTATAGAAACTTTATTATTGACATTGGAAATAAAAATCTCAACACAAATATTGTTGTAATTACCATGGTGGAATTCGACACTATACTAGGGATGGACTATCCCTCAATGTATAATTATAATATTAACACTAAAAAAATGAAATATCAGTAGTATTGAATGGAAAAAAACTATTATTTTCAAATGTGATATTTATTTTTCTAATCATTGTGTAGAAGAACCTCCCTTATCCTTATTTATGTAGATGATCAGTGGATGTGGAGAAGAAAATTAATGTATATATATAGAAAATTTCCCCACTCAATTGGGATTCATTTATGAATTTCCTAACAAGTTCTTTGGCCCTCCCCCTTAATGATATGTAGCTTTATCCTTCCAACACATACCTAGATCCAAGTCAATATTTATGAACTCGAATAGAAAGAAAAATTTGGAGTTAATGGAATTAATGAAAAAACATAAATATCATTTGGAAAATGGATTTATTTGACCATGTTTATCTCTATGGAAAAAACCCATTCTCTTTGTGATGAAGAAGGATGGATCAATACAAGTATGAATTGGTTATAGATTTCTTAATCGGATCATAATGAATAAAAAATACCCTCTCCAAAAAGATGATGATTTACTTGACCATCATTATAGGGATAATTGTTTCTCCAAGATTGATCTTTTATATGGGTTTCATCATTGAGGGTAAATAAAGATATTATAATGACTGCATTCCAAACAATATATTTTCTCAATGAATTTTTTTTATTCCTTTCATCACTACTAATTATACATTTATATACATTTATAAAATTGAGGAATTTTTCATTGATGATATTCTGATATATTCCAAAATTCAAGAAGATAATGAGGATTTTCTATGTTTTATATAAAAAATTATGTGGAATGAGTTATTATTTTAAAAATCCAACAGATGTGAATTTTGTTTACAATAGGTTTCATTCATGGGGAACATTATAACCAATGATGGAATCTCAATTAACACAACCAAGAAAAAGGCTATTGAAGAGTGTTTTCACCCTACCTTAATAACTATGATTCATAGTATCCATGATTTAGTAGGATATTATAGAATTATATTTAAAAACAAATCATGGTTTTTTATTCCACCGAACAAGTTAACTTGGTATATTGTTTAGTTCATTTGGATAAAGGAGTTTCAAGAACTTTTCCAAGAACCAATGTTGAGAATAGTTATTGCACCTATGTTTACTCTACCCTCTTTCAGAGAAGGATTCGGTATTTTTAGAGATGAATCTATGAAATATAATGGGTGCACCTCTATGAAAAATTACAAGGTGAATGTGGATGCATCTTTATATTGAAATCATCGTGATCAAAATTATGTTACCATGACTTAGAGATAGTTGTGGTTATTTTTTCTCTAAAAATATATAGGCACTATATCTAAGGGAATAAATGTGATATGTATGGAGACCATAATTATTTGAAGTATATATTCATAAAAAAGTAATTGAATATGATACAATAGGTATGGCTGGATATCCTTAAAGGATACTATTGTTCAACTCATTATCAACCCAAAAGAGAAAAAAAAGTCACTAATGAATTATGTTGTAAATAACATGTTGTCATTGAAATTATGATGATTCAAGGAGCTCCATTTATCAAGGATATAGTATGGTTGGACATGGATATAATTAGGGAATTAAAATTATCAATCATATACCAAATGATTTATCAAACATCATTGCTATATTAGATCAATAAATATCAATTAGAAGATGTAATGAATTGGAAGCTTACTGAGTTAAATATTGATAAAAAAGGTGTACTAATTTTTTTAAGTTTATGTGTTCTGACTATCCTAGAGATAAATAAGGACCTGAAGGTTGCTTCTCATGGATATAAATTATCAATACATCAGGGATGCACTAAAATTTATAGGTACCATTGTGATCATTATTAGTGGGATAATATGAAAAGGGAGGTTTTTAAATACACATAAGGTTCTTGGTATATCAATAAGTTAGGGAAGAGTAACAACTTATTAAATGGGTATTGAAACCACTACCCATACCAACATGGAAGTGGGAAAATATCACTATGAACGTCATTAATGGTTTTCTAATAACATCCATAGTAAAAATGTGATATGGTTTATAGTGGATTGAATCATCAATACAACCCATTTTATCACTATTTGATGTGATTTATCTCTTGACCAACATTCCTTGATATATGTAATATTAGTGGTGAGGATATATAGGGAGACAATTTATACCATTACTTATCATGATATATGGTTTATATATACATTTTAGAAACATCTTCCATAAGATATAGAAACTAAAATATATTTCACTATGGCTAATCACCCCCAAACTGATAGACAATCTAAAAGTACTATTCTAACACTTGATAACATAATTAAAACATAATTAATGGAATTTAAAGGTTGATGGGATCAACACCTCCCATTATTTGAGTTATCATAAGACAATATATTCCACTCTTGTAATCAAATGAAACTATATAAATATCTATACGGGAAGTAATTTAGAACTCCTACTGGTTGCGAAGATGTTTGTGAGAGAAAGCTACTTGGGCCCAATCATGTTCAAGATGTGACATAAAATGTCAATGCCTTTAAAAATATATAAAAGATGTTCATAGTCAAAAGAAGAGCTATTATAACAACCATTAAAGTAAATTTATGTTTTTCATTGGAAATAGTGTTTTCTTTTGAATATCATAATGGAAAAGATTCATGTAGTTGTGGAAGAAATAGATGTTTGTCCCCATGTACACTGGCACAATCAAATCCATGATTGCATATGAGTGGTGAATAATCTATTAGAACTTCCAAAAAATATGGCTGAATTTAATGATTTATTCCATGCATCAATCATGAGGAAGTATATACCTAATCCCTCACATGTACTAAATATGGAGGTGGTACAACTAGAACGTGACCTCTCTTATGAGAACCAGTCAAGGGAGACAATGTACCGCATACACAATGTAATAAAATATAATACTAACAACCTTGTCAATGTTTTTTTTAATGACAATATGTAATAAAAAGGAAATATGTGTAACATATGAAAAAATGATGCAGATGTACCCTCACCATTTCTCTTCCATTATTATGAGTTGAACTTTACGGGATGAAATTTCTAAAGGGTGGAAGACTGTAATGACCTACATATTTTAATTGACATTTTTTTTCCTTGGAAAATGTTCATTATATTGTAATATATTATATAATTACAAAAATAACTTTATTTTGTTAACTTTAATCATTACATTAGTCATATATGAAACCAATTAAAATTCTAAACATTAAATCTAGAAAAAAATATAAAAAAGGAAAATCCAAAATGGGAAAACATATATGGCTCCAATATATTTGAATCATCACCCCTTACCAATACTAAAAAAATAAAATAAAATATTATTAAACTATGAAACATATTAGAAAATTAAAATATGTATCCTTGGTAGAAATGGTAGTTAATTTTGAATGAAATAATGAAGTGGTATTAATAGAGTATAAAGGGAAATGAGACTTTCGGGAATTGACTATTATAAGATCATTTGTAAGATATGATTTTTGGTCAAATATGACAGTTGGTAAATATAAATATTGTAAAATTTTACTATTGGTAATTATACCCATTGGTAATAATTTTAACATTATAATTAGTGTTTATATGGAGTAATTATAATGGATAATTATATTTCAAAGGAAATACAATGACCTCAACTAGTATAGTCATTCCGTTTGATTCCCATTTATTGAAACAGGGGAGGTAGGTAGTGTAACATGGGTCCACACATGACCAAGCCAAATCACATCTTCATAAAGTTATTCTATAATGAAATTAAATATGGGAAAATTTCCTGTCAGTCGA
The DNA here is from genome assembly GCA_963277665.1 of Viscum album. NCBI lineage: Eukaryota > Viridiplantae > Streptophyta > Magnoliopsida > Santalales > Viscaceae > Viscum > Viscum album. Next base: position 1,660,197,418 of record OY728143.1, on the reverse strand, counting down.
AATTACCACTCAGTTGATGTTAGCCAAGCATCCCCCTAAATCTATATCCGTCATAGACCTTAACCTTTTTTCATAATTATTTGTTATAAGGGGATAAATTTCCATGATTTAGTTAAATAATTTCTACTTTAATTGTGTAAAAAATATTCAATCAATTCATTTTTATAAAAAAAATTTCTTAATAAAATCCATGTTTAATTGAGACCAATATGAGAAATTGAGTTTTTCCAAACTAATTTTATTTCTTAGAGAATATATACATTTTTATAAACTAAGTTATTCTGAATAATATTTTTGATAATGGATTAATATTTTAAAACAATATTATTTATATATATATGTTAAGATATTTTGTAATGTCCCAGGAAGGTTTTCTATGTTTTAGAAAATTTATCATTCTTTAAAAACTACTATTTTTTAATAAATAATTATATTTATATTTTAAGGTAAAATTTTCATATTTAGAGAATTTTATTAATATAATAAACAACATATTTAAAATAAAAATGAAGAAATTATGTTAGGGTCAATTTATGAGAGTTTTATAAAATGCATTATTTTTTTCATGAATAGAAAAAAATACAATTTTTGGGTTTTCATTATGCTTAATGACGTCATATTTATTTCAAAATTATTTAATAATTAATTAACCATAATATATGAATTAAAATATTTTATTTGAGGAATATTAATTATTCAAACATATTTTAATCAATTTTAAAAACCTATAAGTAGCTTTCCAATGTCTAAATTGGAAACATTGGCTTGAAAAACAATACTTTGTGGAAACATTACATTTCCATTCAAAAGGAAGTAATAAAATGAGTATTAGTTTTAGTGGGTTAAAATAATATAAAATTTGAAACAATTTTTCCAAAACCATGTGAAATAAACCATGGTATGCCAATTTCTATTCACTTTCCAATTACTAGTTTTACAAAACCTATGTTTGGACATTATTAAACAATTACTCCACTTTTATTACAAATTCCCACCCATTGAACCATTTCCATTCACTACCGATCCACACAATAATAATTTATGGTGGGTATTCTTTTTTATTATCCCCATAAGGTTTCCTCAGGTCCCCAAGGTTATATTCCTCATGATTTAGGAGTTACTCTTCAAGGGAAGAGAATTATCCTTTATTTATCTTCAATCTAAGAACCTCTTTTTTTATATGTATCCTAAAGGTCATGGATACTATCTTTTATTACAATTTTTGTCATAAAATTATTTTTTATCAATGGGAAAACATTTTATTCTCTCATTTTACCCTTTTCTAAAAACAAGTTTTATACCTGTCATGCTGTCGAACTTACTTCTCAAATTTACCTCTCTACTTAAGAAATTCTCTTTTATATTCTCTTTTTGAATACCGAACCATATTTATATTCCACATGTATTAACCTATATTTAAAAATTATTTATTATATTCATTTATTTACAAATACTAAACCCAAATTCCCTTTTTGTGGGATAAAAATTACATAATGATGATGTATTTAAGAACATTTAAAACCTGATGTTTATTTAAAAGAAACCCCTTATTTACTCACCATGGGTTATTAATTAAATTATTTATTGTGATCTATGTGGATATAATTAATTAATAAATATTATGCTTGTGAATTTATATCACACCAATTCGATGTATAATTAATTTAATTATTATAGATGACAGGTTTTATGATACCTTGGTCAATAACCTTGGTAATTTTCATTAATGACACATTGGTGATCAACCCTAGTGATATTATAATAAATGCCTTATTTAAATTTTGTATCCAAATTTTAATTTTATATTTCATTTTCATTTAATTATTTTATTCTTCATGATGTATTCTTTGAGTAATAATGTTATGTCTCATGTTCTTATTGATAATCCTCATGATCATATGCTAAATGTTTCCCTTTCTTAGTCCCTTAATGGACTCATGATATCCCCTTTCCTTTGATTTATGTCAAATGATTATGAGATGATATAAAGGTATATTAGTATAAATCCATTATTATCCATTTTAGTGGATTAAAATAATTATTTATATTTTCCTTTATTATGTTCATGATTTGAAAGAAACAAATGATTAAAAGATTATCTGTTTTATTCCATGTAATGAAAAGTGCATGTAATAAAAATACGAGATGCCATAGAATAAATTTTTAAAGAATTACATTTAAAAAAAATATATATGTAATAAAAAAATGGGAAATATAAAATATCAAACTTATTTTATTTAATTAATGAAAATTATATTGAATGTGAAAACATGGACATAGAGGAAAATATTCAATGGTACTAACAATATATATTCTTATGAACAGAAAACATTTATTTTATAAATTTACTTAAAAAATAAGTTGTTACCGATGATTAGAAGTAATTTCACCAAATAATAAGTGGAAATACCTTTAAAATATAGAAATGATAAGATCATAGAAATCCAGAAAAGTATATTTGAGTAAAAAAAATTATGACCCAATGAAACTATAATTGAGTCGATAGAACCCTGACATTGAATTTTTTCTTAGTTGATCAGACTCTTACATCATTCATAACAGAGATGGACATATTAATAAGACATATTATATAACTATTTATTTATATATACTCTTATAAAAATTATATAAAATTACACTCTATATGTATATTAGTAATTAATTATATATTTACAATATCATGTGTTTTAATCATGAATATTTTGAACTAGTTTTTGTAAAAGCAGTGTTGTTCTTCATTATTCTACAAAATTTCATGTCATGAACCATCCCTTGGGGCCCGTTCTATGACTACCCCAAGCCCACGTTCCATAGGCTAGGGGTTGGCGACTAGCACTGAAGGCGTATTCCCTAAAACTGGGAAGGCATTGCATTTATAACCTGTAAGCACACGCAACCAAGCACATAGCAAGATACAAACTCATGTAAACTAAATAGTAAACAGAGTGAGTGCAGTAATTAATAGGGGCTAGAATACATGTTCAATTGGAAAGTGCAAGAAAATTAAAGTACAAGTAAACTGGAACATCTCCTGTGAACACCCGCCAAGAATCCTACCTGAAGGGTAGGTAAATATCTCAATTGGTCATCTTTGCAGTACGCCTCGTCTAAGGTCCACCTCCGAGCTACCTTTAGATCTGGTACTCACATCCTTAGTCATTGTTGTTCGTTGTCTGCACTAAACACAACAAAGTGCGGGCACAGCCCGTGTAGAGGTGAGTATAACGATAATTAGTTGGGACCCCAAGACCCTCAAGGTATCACAAAATCCACAAAGTATAAACCACAAAGCATTAAATCATCTGAAAACCCTACTTAGGTATAAGACCAAAAATAAACCTAAGTTATCAAGTATACCCATCTCAATCATGAAGAAACACATACTCCAACTCAAAATCCCAAAGCTCAACTGTTCCACAAAGGAAGGAACACCACGAAGGTAAGTACCACACAGGTACGTCACAAAAAAGAATACCACAAAGGTACTGACTTAGATCATACCAGGTATAAGTTAGGTACAAAAGTATATATATGATTAGATGTAACTGCTGAATCATCTTACTCTTTTAAGAGGCTCTGCTGCTGACCCACACATGATCGCTCGGTGCTGACCCAGATAGGATCTCTAGATGCTGACCCACATAGGATATCTAGGTGCTGACCCACACAGGATCGCTCGGTGCTGAACCACAAAAGATCACTCGGTGCTTACCCACACATGATCACTAGGTTCTGAGCCACAGAGGATCGCTCTATGCTGACGCACACAGGATTTCTCGATGTTGTCCCATATAGGATTGCTCGGTGGTGACCCACACATGATTTTTATCCATTCCTCATGTCACAATCAGCTACTAGGGTCCCACACTAAGCTTGCTCATCTCTAGGATCATCCACTCCTCAAGTCACTAGTTGATACTCCTACTACCATGAAGTACCAAGAAAAATTATCCCAATGGACCGCCATGTCATAGGTGTCTCAATTCAAGAGACGGTGCGTCAATCAGACACCTAGTTTGTAAGTTATTAGCCTTTTAGTCCCAAGGCACTGATTGGATTCATGCTCGATCCAACCTGACCATATCCCAACTTTATCCAATTATTAAGTGGGTTATACCAAAGGGACCATCTCATTCCATGGTTTACAGTACTGTTGATAGTTTTTCAAATGGATGCTTGGTGCCAAAGTTATGGCTGATAGAGCGAAAAGCTCGTAGCTAGTCTGGGTCTGCTTCAACCCGGTCGGACCAACCCTGCCCGACCCGGCCCTCCGGGTCTGGCCCAGCTTGCGCTGGGTGGAACGAGGGCCGCGGAGAAGCATGAGGCCGCGAGTGTGGCGTGGAGGCCACGGGGGCCGTGAAGGCCTGTGGGGCGGAAAGGCCGCGAGGGCTGCGGGACGAAAAGGCCACGGGGGTCGCAGGGTGGCGAGGGCGGCTGGGGCCACAAAGCTCCATGGGGTGCGAGGCTGCTGGAGCTGTGAAGGGCCGCGGGGGCCATAGAGGGCCGTGGGTCGGCAAAGACACGGAGGGCTGCGGGGTGGCGAGGTCACGGGGTCCATGGAGGGTCGCGGGGCAGTGAGGTTGCGGGGGCCGTAGAGGGTCGCTGGGCGGAGAGGCCATGGGGGCCACGTGGCCACGAGATGGTGAAGGTCAAGGAGGGCCACGGGGCAGCTAGGCCGTGGGGCGACTATGATGCAGGGGCTATGTGGCGTGGTCGCACGTCATGCCTTCTCCAGCGGCCGGATTGATTGGCTGCCCTCCATTTGTGAACTTCTTTGTGGTCTGTCGTGGTTTGGGTCGCAGTTCTTGAGTTCCACCGGTGCCAAATGCCAGCACCGGTCACCATCCCCATCGTCAAGAACACACAAAAGAACCATAAGGTTTATAGAGAGGTCGGACCATGTTTGTTTGGCCCTTACCCTCCGCATTAGGGCGGTAGAAAGCGGCTCAAGGGGAATGATTCAATGCTAGAGGAAAATTAACATTGTTAAATTTAAAAAACACCCCTACCTCATTCGTTTATTGATGTTGATTAGGAGGGAAGGATGGTCGTCGATTGACTACGTCCCACGTTCGATGATACCCCGAGGAAGAAGTCGATGTCGTGTGTCAGAATTCTTCATTGGAGGAGAGTTCTTTGTTGGAGAAGAATAATTCCTCCAAGTTTATCTCCTAATTTACCTTTTTCCAACACTTCCCCTCAATTCCTCCAAAAATAAAATGGTATCCAATATGATATGTTTCCACAATTTAATTGTTGCCACAAATTAAATTGTCATCATAATTACATTGAGGTTGGCATAATAAATTTTTGGGAAACTTAAAGGTCACCTACTTCATTAAAGAGGCAGTTTAGGAGGTTTTCCACATTATGACGGTTTGGGTGGTCCCCACCATTAAATTCAGATTCGGGGTTTTAGGATTGGTGGTCCCCACCATCATAACCTCACATGGAGGTTTAGTTTTGGTGGTCCCCACCTATTAACACTCAAATGGTAGGTTTAGTTCTGGTGATCTCCATCTCTTAACATCCACATGGGAGTTTCAAAAGAAAATAAAATGTTACACAATTTTATTTTATATTATTCTTTCATGAATAAGTGAAAAGTTAGCTTCCACCCTCGACCTACTATGGTCGGGTGAAGGTTTCCTTAAGTGACTATCAGCGATGTGATTTCTACGATGCCCTCGGATTTTAATTCCAAGCACTCTTTCAATAGTTAGAAAATCCCACTTGCATGTTTACTGAACGCACCAGAAAAAAAGTTCAGAAATTCATTCTGGGAACTTTGGGCCTCAGAATCACGCGTCGTCAAATTTTGCAGACACATAAAATTTTCATTTAATTAAAAAACAATTTACACATAATTTTTGTGTCTTTAAATTCTCCCCACATCAGGTTTTTACATCCCCATAAGCCACATTACAAAACTAGGAAAACAAGTGGGGGTAATTAGCACGTATCTGAGCCTCCTGCTCCCATCTGCTCTCCTAGAGGTTCTAGTTCTACCAACAAATGCACACCAGAGTTATCGACTGCCTACAAAGAACCCACTCGTGTCGATCCTCAATCTCAACTAGAACCTCTGTAAATGTCTCCCCATCATCAGATTCCAACTCTCTGTGGTCTATGACATGGGAAGGGTCATGCACGTATCTCCTCAGTTGGGATACGTGGAAGATGTCGTGCACCCGGTGCAACTGAGGTGGCAGAGCTAAGCAGTAAGCCACCTCGCCAACTATAATAAGTACATGAAAGGGTCCAATGAACCTAGGATATAACTTGCCGCCTTGTCCAAATCTCTGCAAACCTCATCGGGGTGAGACCCGTAGAAAGATGTGGTCACCATCCTCAAACTATAGAGGTCTCCATCTCTTATCGGCATAATACTTCTGCCTCCTATGGGCATTCTTCATCTACTCATAGATGATCCTCACTTCGTTTTGGTAGCCAGTACCATCTATGGTCCCACTAGTACTGACTCCCCTTGGTCAGTCCATCACAATGGTGATCTGCAAGGTCTCCTATACAATTCCTCAAAAGGTGTCCTCCCGATGGTGGAGTGATAGCTGTTTTTGTATAAAAACTCCACCAACAGCAAGTGATCCTCCTAGCTGTGACCGAAATCGAGAACACATGCACACAGCATGTCCTTGAGGGTCTGAATGGTCTACTCAGTCTGGCCATCTGTCTGCGGATGGAAGGTGGTTCTCAAATGAATCTATGTCCCGAAAGCCTCCTACAACCCCTTCTATAACTGAGAAGTAAAACATGCATCACTATCAGAGACAATCATCGAGGAAACTCCATGTTTCCACACAATCTCTTTCACATACAAGTGTCACAAGCTCTCTACTGAACCCTGCTCTATGATCGGTAGGAAGTGGGCCAAATTGGGGATTCGGTCGACAATCACCGAAATAGAATCATGACCTCTGGATGTACGGGGATGTCCTCTCACGAAGTCTATAGATATCTCGTCCTACTTCCGATCTATGACCTCTAAAGTCTAAACTAAACATGCTGGTATTTGATGCTCCTCCATCACTTACTGACAAGTGAGGCACCGAGAGACAAACTATGCTACTGATTTCTTCATTCACAGCCACCAGTGCTATCGTCGGAGATCCTGGTACATCTTCGCCACTCCTAGATGTACCGCTAGAGGGGAAGTGTGAAACTCTCACATCAATTTCTCCCGAAGCGACACTAGTACCATGATACATCTTCTGAAGAGGACAACATGCTCCCCACCTTCATAAAATCCATCAGGTTCCTGCCCTGTAAATATCTGAGCATGTAGAGCCTCGCAGTCAGTGTCCCCACACTGCGCCTCCCTGACTCTCTGAAAGAGTGGGGGAGTGATTATAAGAGATTAAAGAAAATATGCTCCATCCCGATCCAAAAAGGATATGTGTAAAGTGGCCAGCTGCTCTGTCACCACACCTTGTAGTTGTATATTAGATCTCCTACTGAGTGCATCTGTTACAAAGTTCCCCTTCCTTAGAGTATAGACTATCTCTAAGTCATAGTCCTGGAGGAACTCAAGCCAATATCAATGTCTCAGGTTCATGTCCTTCTGAGAGAAGATATACCTGAGACTATTTTGATCCGAGTAGACTATAAAAAATTCTCCCATCAGATAGTTTTGCCACATATTCAAGGTGAATTCCACTACTGCTAACTCCAAGTCATGGGTAGCATAGTTCTGATCATATTGTCTCAGCTGTCGAGAACCATATATAATCATTGCTCGCTCCTACATCAGGACACATCTAAGCCCGGTCCCTGATGCGTCACGGTTGACTATATACCCTATGCCCTCCTCTTGATGCCTCAAGATTGGGGGAACTGGTCAGCCTCTACCTCAGCTCATGAAAACTTTGTTGGCATCTCTCTAATCACACGAAGGGTTGCCCCTTCTTCGTCAATGCTGATAGAGGTACTGTAACTCTGGAGAAATATGGCACAAACCCTTGGTAGTATCCATCAAAACTCAAGAAACTATTTACCTCTGTCACACTCCTGGGTGGCTCCCAAGCAAGTACTACCTCAATCTTTGTTGGATCCACTGCAACTCCAGCCTCCAATATGACATGTCCTAGAAAGTGAACCTCTCGGATCCAGAACTGGAACTTCGAGAGAATACCATAAATTTGGTTCTCTTAGAGTGTGTCCTGTACTACCTGCAAATGATATGCATTCTCCTCCTCAGTAGTTTAGTATATTAGAATGTCGTTGATGAAGACTACTAAAAAGCGATCAAGATATGGCTGAATGATCCTGTTCATGAGTCCCATGAAAAATGTTGGAGCCTTGTTCATGCAAAATAGCATAACCAAGAACTTATAGTGGTCATATAAACATCTTAAATTCATCTTCTGCACATCATCATCTCTTACTTTGAGCTGGTGATAGACTAATCTGAGGTCTATCATCGAGAACCACCATTCTCCCTTCAACTGATCAATGAGGTCGTCAATCCTTGGAAGTGGGTATGTGTTCTTCATGGTCACCTGGTTCAGGTTCTGATATTCGACACAATGTCTCAAATTCTCATCTGCATTCTTGGAGAACAAAACTGGGGTTTCCCAAGGAGAAACAATGGTCTAAATGAACCATTTCCCTTGTAAGTCCTCCAACTGTACCCATAGCTCATGAAGCTCTGTGAGAGCCACGCTGGTGTAGATATCAGTGTCGTCCTGGGGTACAAGTAAATGTAAAATTCCACCTCTTTGTGAGGAGTTAGACCCGAAAAATAATTATTGAATACATCCATGTATTGGTCCACCACTACAGGATAGCTCAGACTCTCCGCATCAACTCCTCTAAGGGTAAGGCTTGCCAACTGATGAGTGATCGGATGCACTCTCCTCCAGGTAACTCCATCTTGTGCTTCATAGGATCTCTTCTCTCTGGTGAAGGTAAACCTGGTCTCATCTGTCTAGACACACCACACATTGCTCCCAATACAGTCAATTTGATCATTGACTGTAGATAACCAGTCCATACCCCAAGATGACATCGTATGGACTCGACACCACTACTAGGAGATCACATCCAAATATCTTGCCTCCTAGGGTAAGCTCGCACTGCCGATACCAATGATTAATCATTGAATACGCTCCTGTGGGAGTCTCTAGCCGCAAGAATCGATCCAATGGCTCTGTCGGAATCTCTAAGCTCTAAACGAGGGCAGTGGCAATAAAATAATTGTTGGAACCTGTTTCTATATGTACTACAGCTAAGGTGGAGTAGACACGGATCGTACCTCATATCATCACCAGAGCACCATGGTCGTAGGCCTTGGCTTCCTGGAGCTGAGCTCACCCTTTTCCACCTGCACCCTGTGGTTGGGGTGGAACACCTGGTTGTGGTGGCGGTAACATCTCGAATCATCTCCCACCGCTAGCTGCACGTCCATCTCCTCAACCATGTCTGCCTACTCCCTGCGGACCTCCTCGGTCGAACCTCTGTATCTACCTGGGAGGTCCTTCAACTGTTTTCTAATCATTTGTACGATGGGTCAGACAGTCACAAGCCATGTGACCCTACTTGGAACATGCGTAACATTTCCCGCTCCTGGAATGACTGGCTCTGCCTCAGGTACCCAACACAACCGACCCTGAATCCTGTAGTCATCCACCTGTAGGTCTGGTCCTCTTGGATCTCTGTGACATATGTCTGCTGCCAGCCGCATAAGACTCCGCTACGTGACAACTGGTTGTGGGTCTCGCTGCCGGTGGCTGCTCAGCCAGGAAACTCTCCACTAAGAGGGCTCTCTCTAACAACCCCACCTGCGTCGGGATGCTAAGAGAGATCATCAAAGACCTGAACTCTCATCTAAGTTCTTGCTCAAAGGTCTGGGTCCTGAAGAATAGGTCTTGCACCATATCAGTGGAGTAGCATGAGAGGTCAGTGAACCTCGTTGAGTACTGAGCCACAGTCATGCTACCCTACTGCTGATGAAGTAGCTCCTATATATGCACTGTGCGAAGTGTCGCTGAAATAGACTCTTCCTGAAACAGGCTCTCTAAGTGTTCCCAGAGATGTATCACCTCGTCATGAACTTGGAACATCAAACACCACCATTTTCCTACTGCATCCTGTAGAATGTTGCCAGCAAGGATCACCATGAGATTAGCTGGTGTCCCTACCAGTCGAAAAACTCTTACCATAGCCTCCAACCAATGCTCAGCCACCTGTGGGTCCGTATCTCCCCTGAACTTGGGTGGCCTATGGCACTAGAACTCGTGCAGCGCGCTCAAGCGGCATGCACCCTCTACTTCTGGGGCTAGTGGCATCGGTGGCTCAATGGGTAATGGTACCGCTGGTGCCTCCATTGGATTAGGGCCCTACACCGAGACCTCGTCGCATAGTAGGTTGTCAGTGTGTACTATATATGGAACCGTAGCTGGATGTCTACGTAGAGGCATCCTGAAAAGAAACAGGTGCACCGTAGTCAATACGTTATACCTATCAAACTGACTCTAATGGTCACCAACAAAACTTTTGAAAACACGCACGCAATTAGTGTTTTCATGCACTGAGTCAGTAATCATAATTCAGGGTTCTGGTGAATGGATACGTCAGTCACCGCACCAACACAAGATTCAATAAACTCATAACCACAATCACTACACTTAACACTATTTCCATTAAAAATAAATATCATAGTGTTATGTTCTATGATAAAACTGACTCCTATGATACCAATTTGTCACGCCGCGTCCCTCGGGGCCCGTGTCGTGACTACCTCAAGCCCACCTTCTATAGGCTAGGGGCTAGTGACTAGCACCGAAGGCATATTACCTAAAACTGGGAAGGGATTTCCTTTTTAACCTATAAGCACACACAGCCAAGCACACAACAAGATACAAACTCAAGTAAACTAAATAGTAGTCAAAGTGAGTGCAGTAAGTAAAAGGGTCTAGAATACAAGCCCAACTGGAAAGTACAAGAAACTGAAAGTACAAGTAAACTGGAACATCTTATATGAACACCCACCAGGGATCCTACCTGAAGGGTATGTATAGATCTCGATCGGTCGTCTCTATGGTACGCCTCATCAATGTTCCACCTCTGAGCTACCTCCAGTCCTATTAATCTCGTCCTTAGTCAGCGTTGTCTGTCGTGTGCACCAAACACAACAAAGTGCGGGCATTTCCCATACAGGGGTGAGTATAATGATACTCAGTAGGGACCCTGATACCCTCAAGGTCTCACAAAATCCAAAAAATATAAACCACAAATTATGATATCAACTAAAAACCCTACTTTGGTATATAACCATACATATACATAAGTTATCAAGTATACCCATCTCAATCAGGAGAAAACACAAAGTCCAAATCAAAAGCCCAAAGCTCAACTGTTCCACAATGGAAGGAACACCACGAAGGTAAGTACCACACAGGTACACCACACAGAAGAATACTGCAAAGGTACTGACTCAACTCAAACCAGGTATAACTTATGTACATAAGTACAAATGATTAGATTTCACTGGTAAATCATCTTACTCTTTTAAGAGGCTCTTCTGCTGACCCACACAGGATTGCTCGGTGCTGACCCACATAGGATCTCTAGATGCTGACCCACATAGGATCTCTAGGTGCTGACCCACATAGGATCACTGGGTGCTGACCCACATAGGATCGGTCAATGCTGACCCACATTGGATCCCTGGGGGATGACCCACACAGGATCGCTTGGTGCTAACCCACATAGGATTGCTCAGTGTTGAACCACACATGATCACTCGGTGCTGACATGCAGAAGATCTCTATTGATTCTTCACGTCACAGCCAGCTACTGGGTTCCCGCACTAATCTTTCTCGTCTCTGGTAGGTTCAATTCCTCAATCCATTGTTCGATACTCAAACTGCAACAAAGTCCCACGAAAAAGTATCCCAAAGGACCGCCACATCATAGGGGTCTCAAAACAATAGGCAATTCATCAATCAGATGCCTGATTAGTAAGTTATTAGTCTTTTAGTCCTGAGGCCCCGATTGAATTCGTGCTCGATCAAACTTGATTGTATCCCACCTTTATCGAAATCTTCAATGGGATATGCCAAAGGTACATTCATGCTCCAAGGATTATAACACCATTGAAGGTTTGACAATCGAAGCCTAGTGCCAAATTTGAGGCTGATAGAGCGAAAATCTCATAGCTGGTATGGGTCTGGTCCGACCTGACTTGGTTTGGGTCAACACGGCATGCGGGGTCTGGACCGCCCCACACTAGGTCCAGCCCATCCCACCGGTTTCGGGGCAGCCCGCACTGGGTGGAGCAGGGCGAGGCTGCGAGGGTGGCGCATAGGCTGCAAGAGCCACATAAGGCGAGGCCGCGGAGTCCGTGGGATGGTGAGGCCGTGGGGGTCGTGGGATGGTGAGGTCACGGGGGCCACAGAGGGTTGATGCGTAGTGAGGATGTGATGTTGTGGGATGAATGAGGTCGCGGTGGCCACAGAGGGTTGCGAGGCGGTGAGTCCGCGGGGGCCACGGAGGGCCTCATGGGTGGTGATGCCTTGGGGACCGTGAGGTGGAAAGTGCGCGGGGGTCGCAGAGGGCTGCTAGGCGACGGGGCCGTGGGGGCTGCGAGGATGTGGCATGGCGGAGGCTGTGGGGGCAGTGGGGCGGCGGGGCCATGGGGGCCGTGCAGCGCGGTTGCACATCGTTCCTTCACCGGTGGCCGACTAGAACAGCCGCCCTCTGATTGTCTCCTTCTTCGTGTACGGTCGTGGTTCTCGAGTTCCACCGGTGCCAAATGCCCGCACCAGTCGCCGTCACCATCGCGAAGAACACAGAAAATAACCATAAGGTTTTCAGAGGGGTCGAGACATGTTTGTTTGGCCCGAACCCTCTGTGTTTGGGTGGTAGCAAGAGGCTCAAAGGGAATGATTCAATGTTTGAGGAAAATTAACATTGATCAATTTAAAACACACCCCTACCTCGTTCATTTGTTGACGTCGATGAGGAGGGAAGGACAGTCATCGATTGAAGACATCCCACATTGGAGGATTCCACAAGGAAGAAGTCGAAGTCATGTGTCGGCATTCTTCATTGGAGGAGTGTTCTTTATTGGAGAAGAAGAATTCATCCTAGGTTCTCTCCAAATTTCCTTTTTTCCATCACTTCCCAACAATTCCACCAAAAAGAAAAAGTAGCCAATATGATATGTTTTCCCAATTTAATTGTTGGCACAAATTAAATTGGCATCATAATTAAATTGAGGTTGGAATAATAAATTTTGGGGAAACCTAAATGTCACATCCCTCATTAAAGAGGGAGTTTAAGAGGTTTCTCACATTAGGAGTGTTCAGGTGGTCCCCACCCTTAAATTCAAATTGGGGTTTTTAGGTTTGGTGGTCCCCACCTCCATAGCCTCACATGGATGTTTAGTTCTGGTGGTCCACACCTCTTAACACTCAAATGGGAGGTTTAGATCTTGTGATCCCTACCTCTTAACATTCACATGGGAGTTTCAAAAGAAAATAAAATGTTACACAATTTTATTTTATTTTATTCCATCATGAATAAGTGAAAATCTATCTTTCACCCTCGACCTACTATGGTCGGGGTGAAGGTCTCCTTAAGTGACTACCATCGCTTTGAGTTCAACGCTGCCCACGGATTTCAATTCCGAGGAGCGGTTCAAAAGTTAGAATAACCTTCTTTCACATTTGTTGAACATACCTAAAAAAGGTTATAAATTTATTCTAGGAACTCTGGGCCTCGGAATCATGTTCCGTCAAATTTCTTGGAGTCATAAAATTTCCATTTAATTAAAAAAAAATCATGTAATTTCCTGGTCTTTACATTTCATCATTCCAAAATCATAAAATCATTCATAATAAATGTTTTAAATTATTTTTTAAACATATAATTTCATTCTATGAGAGTTTAATTATGTTATTGTTCATAAAATTAGAGACATACATATTTTTGTGATTTAGAACAAATGAATAGTGGTAACTTAATTAATAAGTAAAATGATTATATTGAAAATAAAAAACAATATAATTAATAGTTAGTTACTAATAATAAATATTTAGATTATATCTCCATACTTTGTGGAAATATGTATTATGTATCATATAGGTGGTTAAACCGATCCATCAATAATATGCTATAATCTATGTGAGAGTATGGCTATGGAAGATATTATTTTATTACAATATCATAATAACACAATTGAAATGATGTTATTTATATGTTACTAAGATGTTTAATAATAATTGGTAATATTTACAATAGTAAGGTAAATGGAAAATAAATTTTTACTTATAAATAAATCGTTTTTTCTCTTAGTATGATCATATTAACAAATTTGCTTTAAAATGTTATCTTATTGATAATATTAGTTAGAGAATGATTAATTTATATTTACATAATATAAATATGGAAATAAAAAAATATCTAATTACTAATCCAATTTCTAGAACTATCCCTAAAAGGTGGTATTGAAAAATAAATGTTTCACTCATAGAGGCAGTAGTCCGCACACACAAACATGAGCAACATTTCCCTCTTTTCATTTGAATGTGACATTAATGGATAATGACTATACAATCAATATAAAAATAATTTATTATATTATATATACATATGAAATTATATTTATATGGTTATAATGGGTTTTTAAGAGGTTGGTAGAGATGGATAAAGAAACAATGTTAAAGGGTAAGTAATACATACGTTGAGAATTTGGATCTTCTCTTAATGTATGATTTGTAAATGAAGGACTTGAGGAATTTTTTTGAGGGTATAGGCTCCAAAAAATTAAAGGTAATGTAGAATATTAAAATTGGTTATATTTTAATTGGAATTTATAAATATTTTTGTATCATGGAAAGGGTGTAAGTGAGCTCCTTTTATAGGTGAAAAGGAGGATTAAATACTTGAAAGAAATTGTCAGGTAAAGGGTAAGAGTGGTATTTAATGACCATTAGGTTGATTTATTTTATCGAGAAATGTAGTTATGAAATTAGAACCAAAATAAATTATTCTATAATTTCAATTTGTTAAATAAATTAGTAAAATTCGTGGAAAATTTTATTATCCATTTTAATAGTTATTAATCATGATTAAATATTAATAATTGTTATTATTATATCACTAAAAATATAATAGGTCTATTATTACCAAATTTTTATGTGTTAAATCTATATTTTGAAATCATTTAAAATAATTAATTATTGAAAAGTAACATTTAAATTAAAATATATAAGAAGTGAAAACCGTATTTTTGGTGAAATATGTTGTTTTAACAATAAAGTGTTCTTAATTTTATTTAAAATTTTGATCCAATTAAAGTAATATTAATAAAATTTAATATATGTTCAAACATCATATTACATTCTAAATTTAAAATTGATAAATGAATATTTTTTTTAAAATATTTAGAAACGTATCCTTCAGTGAAACATTATTATTTTTTCATGATAATTAATATTAACCATGGAAAAACAATTTATTCCCAAAAATGAATTTGAACACATTTATTAATTTTAAAAATTTATTTAAAATTTTCAAATCCTGTTATATGATTCAATTTATTAATTTTATAAAAACAAAATTTATTATTAGCATACATAATGAATAAATGTAATTTGAAGAAACAAGTATCTTCTATATATTAAATGACCCTTGTTTTATTAATCATTTTTATATATTTTTTATAAAATGGTTACATATAATGATTCAAAATAATTTTATGGTCTTAATATAATGGTAATGTCAAAAATTTTAATTTGGTAATACAATTTTCGCTTTAGTTCAGTTTCAAGTGTAAGATAGGATTCCCTCCTAGTATTTAATTAAGTTAAAGTATTTAATAAAATCATTGACTGTTACATATCTTACACGAATTATAATTGATTGTTGCCTATGTAGTTATGGAGTTGAGGTATCATGTCTTACTATTTCAGATTCTTTCCCCCATTTCTCGAGTGGCATGTCTTTTTGAAGTCTAATGTGCACCTCAATCATTCTCCCCAACAAAATTCTGCCTCTAACAACCTAGTTCCATATTGGCCACCATCACCCCTGTAAAACAACAGACATATCTTGATGCCCATAGAAAATTTATCCCTTCATCATACATACCACCTATAATTTCTCTCCATCACCAAATTTCATTTTTTTTACTTGTACTTCATTTAATAATTAAACAAAGTAATAATAAGGTCCCTGAGTCCCATTATGTATTTATATATTAAATGTAAATATATATTAAAAATATCCTAAATTAATAATAAGGCTTCTATTCATTTATGAAAACATATGATATAAAAAATTATAACACACATTAACATTTTATTATCCTCAATTGAAATTTCTGAAAATCGTCTCAGAGAAAATACCCATTGAAAATATAAATAATGTACTCAATCATGAACATAGAAAAAGATATATAACTGAATATTTTCACACACACACACAAACAGACACATTATTTTATTTAAAAATGATTAAGTATAAATAATAATAAATTGTACTATAATTTAATTTCAACCTTAATATTATTTATAAAAACTTGAATTATTAATTTGGGATTATATTTTTATAGATTTTCATTGTAACTTCCACTTAGGCTTGTGAATGCACACATGCACAAACACACAAACACACACATCATTTTTTTGAACCCATTTTTTTTAATTTCATTATAATTTCATCAATGGGAAAAGTTTCACGCTCATAAATTTCTCTCTACTCAACCACCTCTCAACACAAATTAAAATAACAAGAACATTTCTGTATAAAATGTGTAACTTATTTTTAATAAGTCTAAAAAATACTTAGAAGTAAAACCAAGAATTTCACCTCTATCAAAACCATTAATATTTCCCAAACTGTAATTTTTATAGTGGAAGGATGTTTTTCAAGTCATCGTTAAATCTAATATAATTTCATTATATTAAAATACAATTTTCTATTTTAACCCTTTTATATTCAAATAATTTTTTCAAATTATGTACATATGCATAAATAAAATCATATATTGTCACACCCATAAATCAAAATAATATATAGAATTCCTATATATAATGTTTGAAACTCCAAACTGAAATATAACTTTTTTTTCATAAAAAGATTATCTAATTAACCCAAGTATTAGTTCATCAATTAAACTAGATTTTTTTTCTAAAAAGAACTAAATATATCACTCATTATACTACGCTCGTGATATTTCTATTTCTCTATAAGACATAGTTATATTTCTATGATTTTTTCTCATAGATCAATGATTTCAATAAAAATGATAATGTTTTATAATAAACCTCTTATACTTTGATTCAAAAATTGGTGAGAATATTTGATCTAATGTAAAATTGAAAAAAGATTTTGATCATGATATGAATGTTAATGATGAGTAAAAATTATGAACAATATCCCATAGTCTATATAAAACATTTTCATGGTTGTTTATTTTTTATGATTGAATTTGAATATTTTATTCCATGTGAAAGAAAACCCACACTCTAACCTCCTTAGAATAATATGTTTTTTATAATATTTATAATTATAAAATAAATTAAATGAATTCAAAAATTGTAGACACTGTCTATAATCAAAAAAATTTAAAAAAAAATCACTTTTTCAAATTAGTTTTAAAAATGTTATTAATAAGGATCAAAATGTTGAAACATAGGTAATAAAAAAATTAATTATAAAAATAAAATCATAGTAAAATATATATATATTAAGGTTAAAAGGGGACTCACCTTCTATTCAAGTTCATTAATTTTTTTACATTATTTATTCTTTCATCAAATGCCTCCTTCATAAAAAATTACAGAATAAAAATGACATGTAAAGGGAAAAAGTACATTAATTTAATCCAAATAAGATAGGGATTATACTTAAACTCCTAGATCAGTCCTAAATAAATAATAAAAACAAATTTTTCTGAGATCAACAAAAAAAACTCTTTCGGCCTCTCACAAAGTGTTATATTTATATTATTTTAGCTATAATTTACCACAACATGTATGATATAATAGAGAATAAAAATAAGTTACCTAGTTTGTGTTATAAAATATCATTTAATTAAATTAATCTATAAAATTTTATTTCTATATTTTATTGTAAAACAAAATAACAATTTTTATGGTAATAACCATATTTTTGAATTTCTATTTAATTTAAATTTAACTAAAATGATATCCAACCATGGAAGTATTTATTTTCCTAGTATCTTATTACAATGGTTTAATTTTTTCAAGGAATATTATTATTCCAACAGCCACCACCTTATGTTTTACAGTTTTTTATTCCTTTATTTTCTTATTTATATTGGAATTTATCTCTAAATTTACATTTTCCTTAAAATTTAAATACATGTACATGTTCTAATTAAATTTCAACTTTAGATAATTATGTAAAAATTTCTTATTTTTAAAATATTTATCATTATAAAAACACTTCTTTATTTACCTATATCATTTCAATATTCATTATATCGAGTTGTGATATTAATTTTTCCATTTATAATTTCTATAATTTGAGTGAGGTAGTATTATTATTGATGATTTATTCTTGATTAATAATCTTGAAATCAATGGATATAATGTAATTTCCATAACACTTATACTTGGTTTATACTCATATCACTTGTGCTACTACCCCATGAGTGTTCCCTAATCCTTATGGGTTCGAGACTAGCTACATCAGTCAAAGTATATCATTGGGGAATTACTTATTCAAATAGATTAATATAATAAGTCATGAATGATTTCACATAAAGGGATAACCTATGTATTCAATAATTTGGATGTTCCCAAAATGAAACAATAAATTATATGGAAATGTATGAACTTGTGAACAAAATTCCAACCACTACATGAATATAACCAATTATACATGATGAAATATATAATATACAACAGAATAGAAACTAAATATGGGGAAAACGTGGCCTAAAACACACCAAAAAAACTATAGAGTAATTTAGATGTAAAAAATAATCCTCTAACTAACATACCATCAGATCTAATATTGCATTGATTTTAAACACCATAACTCATATTGGATCCTAGCTGACCCATAAATATCCCACAACCAACCACGTACTTCTTTACCTAAAATGAATCATGTAGAGTTATATGTATAATGTGGGTTTCATATTAGATGTGGGAATGATATACTTAGTGGGTCACCATAAATGTGCCTCAACATAGTAGTGAATAATTAGTTGTATGTATAAACATGTCTTCCCATTTATATACATATGTGATAAAATATTTTTAATAGTATGAATTTTTTATAACATGGAATTAATAATAAATAAGAAAGTAACTGTTAAAATAAAGTATATAGCACGTGAATCCCTATAATGGGATGGTCTACACCAATATTATCTACTTTGAGATTAATTATTTGAATTTGGTATGACTTTGATTCGGAAAACCTGATGTATTTCCTAGAGAATAATGAGATTATAGGTGTAAAAAATATTCAATGGAAATGGGTATGTGTATAAAAGGTTCATGGGAAAATTCTATCTCATGTAAAGTGGGAGGGGGTATATAGTATTCAAGGTATAACATTGGTCCCATTAAACCCTATAGGTCATTGTTCAGAATAAATTCATACTGTTAATATGAAAATAATATATATATATATATCCGTTAAATCTTGATAAAAAATATATCATGGAATAATCATAATAAATAAAAATGAAATCATAAAAATTATCAAGCTCAATTACATAATATATATATATTGGTCATAGATTATAGAAAGGGGGAGGTGAATTTCCATTTTATAAATTTAAAGAGGAATAAAATATTAAAAAAAATAAAAAAAATTGAAAAAATAAATAATGAAACCAAATATATTATATATGATAAATATTATCTGAGTTTATAAAGATAATATAAATGTAGTAAATGTGTGGAAACATTTGAATCAAAATTATTAAAATATCTGATATGATGTTTAATAATACCATGTGGAAAATTAAATAGGAGAAAAAAATTAATCGATACAGAGTTCGGATAAAGAATGGTGTCTGACCCCATGTCTCTACCAACAAAATTGTGAGGTTCTTGGTATAAATCCCTTGGTCTCAATAGTTACTAAGAACCAAAACCTCAAAATTTGTCCTGTGATAACCCTCTTAAACAACATCAATAATTATGTAAATTGTTCTACAATTTTACATAGTGTGAAGCGTTTGTGAAGGGATATTTAGAAAAGAGAGTTTTTTTCTGTTGGAAAAGCATTTACACACCACAAATAAATATATTTAATAATTGGATGTACAATGGAGGAATAAGTGATTGTGAAAATGGTTAGAGTTACTTTTGAATTTGGAACCTGATAGTATCTTGATAGAATTTTTTATCCTATACCTTCACCACTTAATGAACTTTTAGACAAATTTATTAGGAGAAAGAATCCAAAATTTTCAATATGAGTCCTTAAATAGCCAAGGGGTCCTTTTATACGCTCTAAAATTTATTGGAAAACTTTTAAAATAATCAAGTACATCGAACTAGGAATGGTTCTTCTCAATTTGCATTCACACAACATAAAATTCCTCCTTGTTGGACAGAACTCGATACCACCACCTATCCGATATGAACCACCAAGTTTCTGGTCACCTACCTAGACTTGTGAAAAGCTGGAAGACCTCCATCAGCAGCTGCCACTAGCTAGTGTCTATCTAGTGGCCACCGTATATAAGTCTTTGATCTATGATGGAGGAAAAATCTTATCATTACTCCTCTATAGTGTAACTAGTGGTCTGGATATAAAATAGAATTTCATCCACCATTTCACTGGTTAGATGGTGAACCTACCCAAGTAGATAATGTTTCTTAATAGGATCATTTTCTCGATCTTCTACCTCCACTTCACTCTAATTCCTTAAATGGTAATTCTTTGATGATTCCAATGATCTATGACTTCATCATGTCATTAAAGTGACATAAAGATTCTATGAATTCAAAAAAATTGAATTCAATTAACAATACTAAAACTCGCTTAAATGAAATACTTAGAAATAATGGTGGGTGATTATGATCAAGAATATACTATAAGGTAGATAGGTACAATAAAACTCATTTTTTATGATAAAAAACACATAACGTGAAAAAATAAGTTAATAATAGATAAATGATAAAGTGACAGGAGATAAATTCAAGGTATAATCATCGTATTAAATTAACTCAAGAGTAAATATATGAAATATACATTTAACAACTATACAGATCAAATTTAAAAGCTACCCTTTGAAGAAACAATTACACTATTTCTCCCCTTTACCTTTTAAGATATTTATCCCCATTGTTATGATAAGAAGAGATAATATTTTAAAAATATAAATACAATAAGAGGAGGTTGAAATATATTAAATATTTGAAATTAAAAACACAATCGAGAAAATATAATAAATAAGAAAGATTTTTTAAAATATATTTCAAGGTAAAAAGATCATGAAAACACTTTTTTATTTCTATAAATACCTTTATATTATATTTATTATAGAGGGAGATAGGGATGAAAGTATAATTGAAAACAAAAAAAAATAAAATCAGAAAAATTCAAGAACACTTATTTGCTTCCAAATATCCCTAAATAATAGGATCGTTATAGAGATAGATTCAATAAAAAAATTGAATTGGAAGTATAAATGGAATAAGATATGAGAAAAAAGTAAAAATGTGAAAATAAATATCAGAAGAATAATATTTAAGAGAATAAAATATATAAAGAAGAAAGGGAAGAGAAAATAAAAAAGAATAAAAGTAAAATAGGTATATACATTTTTTAGGACACATCATGTAATGGTTTCACATTCATCGAAATATTTTATTTTTTTAATGATCATGAAGGAATATTAATTTGAAGTGATTTCATAGTCTGAAAATATTTCTCTAAATTGGAATTTGATTAAAATAAAACTCAACCTAATGGCTACAGATGAGTATATAAACTCTTTTTTACTTAACATTAATTTCATTTAAGATAAATGAAAACAAATTGATTTGAATGAATAAATAAATGTATGTATTAAAATAATAATTTTCCAAACAATGTTTGAAAAATAGAGGAACCAACGATAAACTATGGTATCAAATAAATAATAATAATAATTACAATAACAATAAATTAGAAAATTACATTATTTAAAAATTTTATGAATTTAAAATTTTACAAATAAGATAAAATAGTATGAAAATTAATAATTAATTAATTTAAAAAGTGGCATATATATATGAAAGAATATTATAGAATTATTTAGATTTTGATCCCCCCTAAAATGATAACATGGGTGAGATAAGGGATAATATAAAATACAAATATTTAAACAAATAAATATATTTTATATTTAAAAATATTTTTTAGAAGTATTTAAAAATGTAACACAAGATAACCATAAATAAAATGAGTAATATAACTAGAAAATAATTTATAATTCACAATTAAATAATTTTAAATGATCAAGCGATAGAGGTTTGGTGACATTTTCATTATGTTTAAATTATTTTAGGATAAAATCTAATAATATATAATCATTTTGGGAGTGAACTCTTATGAAATGGAGATGAATGTCGATGTGATTGGTGTAAGGGTGATGAGTAAGACATTTATATATATAAATGGATCTAGAATTATCAAACATGATATAGATATGGTCAATTTTCAGAAAAAATTCAAGATAGTCTATTCCATCCAAATAATTTGAGCACAACAACTCCCAACAACTACGTATTACACTTTTTCTCTAGAAAGAGAAAATAATTTATACTTTTTAACACTCCAGGAGATATGGTAATTTTCATGAAGATGAAAACATACTCTTGTAATTTTCCTATCTAGTAGGAAACCACCAAATTCATAATTGGAAGAGATGTTAAATCAAAGAGGTTCTTTTAGGTAAAAAATTGTAATATTTTTAGATCCTTTTAAATAATGATAATTTCTTTTGAAATATCTTAATTGATATTATTCATTATTTGAATAAAAACAAGAAAAAAGAAAGAAACTGAACATCATATCACGATGAGATATATTACGGTGAGGTATACCACAAATCATTCTACTATAAAATTATTTTTAAATTGTTTTACTGAATTCATCCATCTTTAAATTATAAGGTGTACTCATGGATGTTATAATGCCCTTAGTATGTTACATTCTAAATCATTTTAGAATTTCATTAGTATTTTTCCTTGGGTCAAAATTATTTCAATAGAATTTTAAAATATTTGAAAACAAATAAAGTATTTGAGTTTACCCATAAAGATCATCTCAAATGTAAGTTTCATTAAATCAAAAAAAATCCAAACTAATTTTTTCATCGGTTGAGAAGAAAATTACATCATAAATTTAAATTTGAATGAAAAAAAGATCATTTGAGATGTGTCTTAAAAAGAGAGTTGAATCATATTTCCCCCTTTTAAAATTATTTGTAATAATATAATTTTATAGAGGTTCATACTAATACCTAGGGGATTTTTTAATCTATAAAGTGATTTTATGTGTTTGAAAAAATAATTTCTAAAAAGTGATATTTTTAATTTATTTTTTTATTCTAAAAATATCTTACAAAAATTAAAAAAAAAATTAAAATAATAATTGATATTCATTTTAAAGAGTTTAATGTTTTTATGATATTTTAATTTTAAATATATTCTCATGGATTGAAGATGTTCTACTGGTGAAAAGATTTATCCATAATTGATTCCTTCTTCTTGGTAATAACCTTTGATAACTAAATGAGATTTATTTCAACTAATATCACAATATTCATTTCGATTATCTTTAAAAAAACAAATTTTGATTATATAATGGTTTGATCTCTATGAATATCCATGAGAGTCAATAAATAATTTTGAGTTAACTGATTTAGTCAATCTTTAATGGAAAGTACCAAATTTTCTACAATAAGGTAATTGATAGGATTTTAGGGTTCAAGGTGAGAGAGATTGATATATGTCAATTCTGAATTAAGACTGAACTACGGGTAAAATATATTTAATGTAAATTACAGTTAAATTTTTTAATTGGATGGTCATTAAATTTTCTAAATAAAAAAAAGATAATTTAAAATAGATTCTTGTTATCTTTAAAATTATTTTATTTGAAAATATTCATTTAAAACACCCTTTTTAAAAACATTTTTTGCATGTAGTTTTTAGAAAATTTTAAATAAAAATAACATAGATGGATTCTTCAACCATTTTATTCCTTTTATTAAACATGGTAGTATTAAAAAGACATAGAGTTCCAAAAAATATACCTTTATAGGATTTAGAATCAAATATTACAAGATTGTATCTAGAGTTTAATATAAACCATTTGCAATAATAACATTGAAAAATCCCACTATAGGAATTTTATTATTAGAAATTTTATAAGAGTTTTTCATGATAAAATGACTAAAGGGAATTTAATTAATGAAATTGCATGAAGTATTCATGGCCACGGCCAAAAAAATATTTGAGAATTAAAAATTCATATGAAATAGTTTGATATATTTATCTGATTTGTTCTATTTTTCCTCACTACTAACTTGTTTTATTATGGTTTCAAGGAGAAGAAGAAAACGACTTTATAATTTAGAAGAAAATAAATAATTAAATTCATTATTATTGAATTATCCACCATGATCACAATGAATTAATAAATTTTTAAATCTTTTTCATTTTCAAACATTCTATAAAACATGATAAATTCATTGAAAGAATATCTTTTAATAGTTAAGAAATAATCCCACGTCAAAATTGTAAAGCTATAAAAATTATGAGAGTACAAACATTACCTTATATACTTTAAATTTGTTTAGCACCAAGAAGGTCAAAAATGAATTAGATCATGTTATTTTAAAAAAAAATTACATAAAAAATTATTTGTATTCCTTATTGTGTTGGAATGATTCAGAAACCATGTCATCATAAAAAAATAAATTTGGAAATCCCCAATGCTACTTGGTATCAGTTGTGTTTGATAAGGGATTGATTACTGTAATGACCAAGGAGTTACTATTTTACAGGAAAAGAGGTCATCAAGGCCCTAAAAATTAATTTATTAGACCTACAATAGTACAATAGTGAATGGTCAAACCAAAAGGAAAGTAGGTGAGTGGTCTTAAGGTTATAAACTAGCCCACTATTGTTAATAGTGAGGGAAAACATTTTTCTATCACTTTATATATATATTTTTTCATTAGAAACTGCAATAAAAAAGAAGTTGGAAACAAACTTTGTCTTGAACTAAAGCAATGATGAACTAAAGGAAAACAGTGAATTAATATACAACAACATGTGCTAAGGAGAAACAAGTTAAGTGAGATACTCGGGAGTTCAAAACTATTGGTTAAAATGGTAGAATTATTCAAAAAATATTATTTAATCGCACATCAAGGAAAAACTAATGAATCTATCTCTCTAGGAAACTCAATGGATAGAAGGTTTATTATTCGAGTTCGTTGCTCCTGAATCAATCAAACTACTTGTGAAATTGAAAAAGAAAACAATTATAAATAAACTCGTCGCAAACAACCAAAATAATTACACTAAAATTTTAAAAAAATTAATCAATATCTACATTGCTATTTGATATTGAAACTATGAATTAGAAAAAATTTAAGGAGGAAACAGTTCAATAATGAATCATAGTTCAATATCACCGATCGATTATGATGATTACAACAATGAAAAAGCCCAATTAGAGAGTTTTTGAACTTATGAACAAGAGGGAGAATGAAAGCCCCTATGCTGCTGTACTCATGGGATCATTTTCCTCCAAGTAATACTCTTTATGTCTCTCGGGAGAATCTACTCTCGTATGATGTGTGGCGTGGAATGTTTGAATGTGAGTTTTTTTATTCTTGATGCTTCTCTTCTATGTGTATCCCCTGTCATCTATTTCACATTCACCACCACCTTCCACCAACTTTATCTTGAACATCACTGCTACACTGAACACATGCATTTTTTTTCTATAACACATGTCACATTAAAAATTCTCTTGTAACTAAGTCTCGAACAGGCGGTCGAAATGTACCTGGATGTCATTCTGGCCTTGCCAAAATCTGTGAAGAAAAATAGAGTAATGTTAGAAAAGATTTCAATCATAAAAGAATTATTAAACGTGTGCCTAATTAGTTAATTAATATAGTTACAAGATAAATGTAAATAATAAGTTATTTAGTCTAAAATTATTTATTATTAATATATTTATTATTATGAAAGTTATTAAATTATTAAATAATGTTTATAATTTAAATCAGAATAAATTTTTAAGATTCTAATTTAAAATTTATTCATTTGATTATTAAATTAATACTATTAGTAATTATTTATTACATATTTATTATAATTTTACACAAGATTATTATTAACTAATTACCTTATTTTATTCATTAATTTTGTTTATTATAATTTTTTAATTAAAAAGTTAAATTTTAATTAATGAAATTTTTATAATATTAATTATTTAAATTTATTAGATTTTTTAATTTTATTTATAACTTTTTATTAATTATTTTAGTTTTAATTAAATTAAATTTAATTAATTTGTTTATATTTTGTTATCATTTATTTATTTTATTATGTTATGTTATTATTAATGTATATTTTATTACCATTATTGTTGTTTAATTTCTTTTAATATTTTAGTTTATTTATTTATTAGTTTATTTTATTTTTCTAAAACATTTATCCCCCTTTCGTGCTTTATTTCATTCTTTGCGGGGTTGGGGGTTAGTCTTCATCTTGCCAAAAACTAGTGTCGCCACGACCTCTTGGTTTGGCCGGTATACATCTACCAGATGGCGACGAGTAGCAATGGCTCGACCTCCACTCCAGTAGCGCATAATCGGTCGGTTCATCGTCAGACTCATATCGGCGCTCTGCTACCGTTAATGATTTACAAGGCGGCAAAACCTGGGTTCTCCAAGCAGCAATGTCATTCAAGCGGTCCACGAGCAGGGTTCCGCATGTCAGTGTTTCTATTCACCAATGTGGAATCCCCATCAGTGGTTCGAACTCTGCCCCCAGCGGTGACAAGCCTTATTCACCAGATCTGGTGAAGGTGGTTGTCGAATTTCTTTGGAAATAAGGAGAGTTAGGGTTTTCTGGTTTCAAATATCTAGATTTTTGGATTTGTTCTATTTAAATGATTTGATTGATGTGAATTTGGTCTGTTGGTGTGGCATAGGTGAGGAAGAGGAGGTGATAGTGTCATCAGTGAGTCCGATGCAGACAGGGAGGAGGGTGTACTATCTATGAGATGTGAAGAAATGGGGATGACCCTCGGTCTCATCGATAGAATGAAAAAGGTGGTAGCAGATGTAAAAAATGAACTGTCCGAGAGACCAATAGTTTAAAATAAAATTCGCATGAAAAAGGTGGTAGCAAATGTAAATATTTATAATAAAAATCGAATAAATATTGTAATAAATATTATAATATTATTATAATAAATATACATTTGTTATACATTTATTATACATTTATTATAAATATTATAATGTTATAATATTATAATAATTATTATAATAACTATCTATTAAATGTTTAATAAATATTATTATAATAAATGCACAATAAATGTATACTAAATGTATAATAAATATTTATAACACATTTATATTTATAATAAATACTTACTATAATTAAATATTATAATATTTATAATAATAAATATCTAATAAATGTATAATAAATATTATTATAATAAATATACATTTATAATATCTATTATAATAAATATTATTATAATATCTATTATTATAAATATTATCATAATAAATATTAGAATAAATGTGTAATAAATGTATAGTAAATGTATAATAAATATTTATAATACATTTATTATAAATGTATATTTATTATAATAAATATTATAATATTTATTTATAATAAATGTATATTTATATTTATATTTATAATAAATATACATTTATTTATTATAATAAATCTACATTTATTTTATACATTTATTATAATAAATATGTATAATAAATATTATAATACATTTATTTTTTAATTATAATATAATAAATATAATATGTAATTATTTATCTTTATTATATAATTATCATATCTATAAATAATTATATAATATAATTATATAATTATAAATATACTTTTATTTATTATAATAAATATGTAATTATTTATAAATGTAATATACATTTATTTATTATATCAAATATACATTTATGTAAATATACATTTATTAGATATTTATTATAAATGTAATATACATTTATAAAAGTAATTATTTATTATAATAAAAATTTAATAAATATACATTTATATAAATGTAATATACATTTATTATAAGAAATATGTATTATAAATGTAATATAAATTTATTTATATAAATATACATTTATTATAAATTTAATATACATTTATTTATTATAATAAATATATAATTATTTATAAATGTAATATACATTTATTTATTATAATAAATATACATTCATAAATGTAATTATAAAATAGAGGACCTCAAAACTATTTATAAGTTTTCTTCATGAAATTTACAAATGATGTCTTTCTCAACTGAATATAATTATTGGATTATCAAGAATACCAAGAATCATTCACTTTTGAGGATGTCTTTCCTCATATATGATTCTACCTAATGCATTACTTCAATTAAAATCTAAGTACTAAATTCAAGAGAGATAAAAGGATAAAAATTAGTTGTATTAAAAGCATAATAGAAAAAACCTTATACTTTTAATTTCTCTTAATTCCCAAAAATAAATTTCATTATATGATTCGCGTTATTGATACATCCAAAATGATTTCCAAATAAACTGATTATCCCCTTCCTCATCTGGTGTTCATTATTCACCTCACCTTAATAAACTTATTTTTGACCCTAAAAACTTTATTTTATTTTTCTCAAGACAAATAACATTTGCTAAGAACTGTGAAAATGAACTTATTCAATGTGTATAAAGGGATTTTAGTAAATAAAAACACACCCAGTCTCTAGGGTCTCAGAGATTCACCGAGGGTTCCCAAATGCCCATTTTACTCAAGTTTCAAAATATTTATAAGAAACCATTTAAACTGCTTCAATAAAGTGATTATTATTTTATAATTTAAATAATGTTGAGTCCCATAAGATCATGTTTAGTATTCATGTTCCTAATTTTATGATCTCAACTCCACAAACAAGAATCCTATATCAATCTCAAATATAGTTTCTGAACTATTTTTGATAAAGTCACTAAGCATAGTCACTCAGAAATCATCCACCCTCACCAGTTTTAGATTAAATGATACTGTTAACTACCAATAATGTAATTATCTTGGGTGAAAATGTGATTGGAGTATCGATTTCAGCCTAAAAGTTGATAAGAATTTTGAAAAACCCCCATTATTTCCAAAAGAATGAAGTAGAAGTGGGAATTGATGAGTTTTCAGTAAAAATAGCTTATATCAGACTTGATGTGAACCCCACTCCCACATTTAAAACCCCCCTTTGTCCCCTATGTTTTATTCAAATATGTATAATACAAGAATTATATTTTTAAAATTAAAATTATATTATCAATTCAGTGGATTAAAGACTTGTTAAAAGGTTACATTTTTGTTCAATATAAAATGTGTGCCACAAAAATCACTTTACAACATGTTCACATAAGATCATGCATTATCATTAAGTCTTATAAATATAAATTTTAAATTAAAATTAAACATTTCCATGTAAATATATGGGGGTATAGAGAAAAGTATAAGAAATATATAAATTAGATTAAAAATGTTTTCAATATATAAGAAAACTTCAAGCTAAAATCCCAACATAGATATAAAGATTCAATAAAAAGCACAAAAATATAGCATTCACATACCCCATACTTAGTTTCTAACAATGAGTGGTTTTTAAACAATGAATTACAATTTTACAAAAACAAAAAACTTGCAGAATTCCCCAAAACATGCAACAGATTTTGATATCATAGAGAAAGATAAAGTAGAATTTTTCAAGCAGCATCAATTGTTTGACTCACTGATACTGGTTCTAGTGATGACTTACTAACATTAGTGTATTGGTGACTAAAGTGTGTTTTCAAAGAATTACCAGATAATTTTTAATGTATAAATGTGGAAAAAAATTAATGTAGAATTAAAAGTAAATTACTTCCCTCAATTAATGTGTATCATTAATGTTCCATCATGGGAATTCCACTCCGTTGTAAAACCAACAGAAACATTGAGCTCTGAAAACACATACCAAAAATACGAAGAGAACAAAACCAGCCAGAATTGCACATAAAATAGAGCAAGCATGAAGCACATTATTTTAAATAAAAAACAATGAAAAAATTGATGAAAAATCATGAACCATAGGTTTACTCTCATGAAACACAAAATTTAAATTCATCACTTATACTTTATTTAATTATATCTTTTTATTTTAATGAAAATAGTAAAATAATGGGTTTCCTCCCATACAATGCTTATTTTTAATTCCCCAACCAGACTCACCAAGAACATAATGTAGTGACTAGGTGGGTGTGGTTTCTTATCTATAAACCACCACATGTGTTTGGCCCAATTCTTTTCAATACAAAATTTAATTTTTTCGGCACTAGAATGTAAGAAAACACAATCCAAACATTCATAATCTATAAAAATTCCAAATTAACACCTTTTAACAGTTGTGGTCATACTGATATGCACCTTTATATTGTGTTCAGATTTGGCACAATTTACATTTTAAAGAAGGTATGATAAGGAATTAGGTGTTTCAAAGGGTGTGGAATTGTCCTCACTACTTTCTATCTCAACCTTAACTTCAAAAAAATAAAATTCATGGGTGTTTAAAGGTGTATTTTGAAAAATAGGTTCAATTGGGGAAATAGTAGTACGATGTACAGGATTATAAAAAATTAAACTCCTGTATAATTTCCCTTTAAGAAAACTGTCAACATCAATAAGATCTTTTTCAAACAACTTAGTTGAGAAAGGAAGTGAAAAATAGGGAAGATATTTAAATTAACCTTTTAAAGACTCAGGTTTTGCAATGCAATAAATCTCTTCCAAATGATCCTCATCAGTTAATAAGAACTCATCATCAAGTACTACAGAAAAATCATTTATGCAACCATCAACTACTGTGTGTTCGACCTCTACTTCATGTTCTAGTTCAAAATTGTCATTCTGAAAATCAATTACTATTGACTATTACAGAAAGCTTTGTTTTGGGAGTCTCAAATTTTTAGTAAGTTGTCACCCTCATCTCACCTGTCGGACATCTCCCTCACCTGGCTGGCTCTTGATTCAGCCTCTCAAGATAGTGATGGCCCTTTTTCTACCTCCTTGGAGTTGATCGTTTAAGGATTATCTTTGTAGATCACTCACTCTACCCAGCATCCTAGTTTTTCGGCTATCTACATCTTGTCGTCGATGGTATTGGGTGAGGATGGAGGTCTCTCCCTGTAATTCATATTGTTGGCCTTTTAAGAGGTGGAGTCATGCCTAAAATGGATGTTAGTTTCACATTTTGGATTTTTAAAGTCCGCCTTAGAGGTGTTCCAATGTTTCACCCATTATTGGGGCCTTTAATCCCCCATCCAGATCTAATCTTTCCACATGAATTCCTTCTTCCTTGTTATGTCCTCGGAATAATATTTATTGCATGTTATGTTTAGGGACCCTTGAGATTTTGGATGATGGAGATTCAACCATTTTCATGGGTCTCTGGATTCCCACAAGGGAAAAGAGAACCCCCTTTGCTGCCATGTGGATTATCCTCCATGTTATTCCTATTCCCTTATAAAATGGAGGATTTTTTAAGATGATTGGTCAAGCTCTGGGTAGATTTATATTCTCAGATGTCAGGACTACAAGCAATGAGGATGTATCAATTGTCCGTCATGGTTTGGAGATGAACAATTCTCTTCCCCCTATAGACATGTTATCTCTTTGTGTACATGATTCTTTTTCCTAGAACCATGATATTTTTTACCATGTTTTTTCCAATTTGTGTTCACATTGCCTCTTCCATGGGCACTCTCTCTAGGTATATTGAATATGGCGAAAAGGAGAAGGAAATCCTCCTCCCGAGTCCTCTTCTAGTAGGGGTATGTTGTTGGATTAGATCATCCTCTCCCCCATTGTGGTTCTTCCATGGGAAGACCTGGACATTATAGACCTCCCAGTGCAGGGTCTTCCCGCTCAGGATTTGGATCTAGTGTTTTCTTTAGGATCATTTCTCAGATAAGGTTCAGTGCAGTGCAAGGAAGTATTTCCTTTCATGCCTAAAGGTGCCTCCAACCTTTAGTCTGGTATGGTCTTACCCTATAACGACCCATACTTTACATACATTGTTATTACGTCAGAATTGAAGCACACTTATTACAACATATAACAAAACCAGGAAAGGACCGTATAGGTATAGAGTCTTTAAAAATTGGGAAACATAAACAACTGGTTCATAAAGCATCTACTTTGCCTCCAATTTATTTCATCATATCTAGAGTCCCTTTTGGCATATCCTACTTAATAACCTTCTTCCTGACCTGGGGAAATAAAACATACAAAAGGGTGAGCTCAAATGCTTAGTAAGGGTAAACAAAAGAAATATCAATCACATCAGAAACATAAGTTTTGGAAATCATAACCTCCAAAAGAGATCATAATTTCATAACATGGGATAAATCATAGTAGTGAAATTTAATCCCAATAATCATAACTTAAAACATGAAACTTTGTCGCATACACACATAATCATAGAGAATCATTTCTTATTAGTCAAGACTCATTGCCAAGACTATCTTAGTGGACAAAGTCCATTTCTGAACCAATTTCACTCCTCGTTTCAGTCCTGTTTCACTGAACCAGTTTAACCTGCTGTTCCAACCATGTCTATCTCATGAGATATAAAATCTTTACCCAATGCATTGGAGGGATATATAGGTCCCACCCATCTCATAGTGATACCATTCTTATGTGTGCCACAAAATCATAAATCATACATCATTGCATAACCCATGTAATAAAAAAAATGGGATTCTTAAACAACATGACATCATATAACAATTCATATAAGATAAAGGAATTCATAAAAATAATTCCATCACAACATAATCAAATCAATGTAATAATAGGGATAGAAACAGAACCCTATATTACCTTAGATGGAAAATAATTTTGATAAAACACTTGAACTCCATTCTTGAGGAAAATATCATTTCTACTTCAAAAACATTTTCCTTTCTTAACATGTCATACAATTTTAAACTAAAAGAAGTTGATTAAAAATAAAATTTAAAACATGTAAAGGAAGTTTTTGGAAATAATGTTTTAATAATCCATTCATTCCGTATAAGTGAAAAAAACATTCTTCTCATACTTTTGTCGGAAAAGTCAAAAAGTACCTCGTACGAAAAACGACAAAAGATTCCTTTCATATCTTTTACTAAAAACTCACCGAAGGGTAAAATTTGATTTAAACAATTGTAGGTGTATTGAAACAATATTACATGTTGAGGGAACATGGATGTGGATGATAAAATACACCCTAGTAAATTCCAAAGTATAAACAATCTCGGATAAAAATGAGATTGTGATATTTCCCTTACCTTAGGTCCGATATGCTTTGTATGTGTCTGAACCTCCTGTATAATTATTTAAATAATGTAATTGACTTATTAGAAAATCATATTCATTGTTATGATATCATATATGGTCATATTCGTAGCTTCTTATTAGTAATATTTCATTACTACTTGTTATTCGTGTGTTTATTACTTTTTGTTCTTATGAGTGTTTTGTCGAATAAATTCTTATTCCTCTTTATAGGATATAGACACATCATTTACAGAATGATATTAGTGTAATATATATCATATTCATTAATTCAATTCATTTATATAATCATTATTCAATGAAGATTATATAGAACGAGTCGCACTACATCGTGGAGACGGTAGGCTGTACGTACGCACGAGCGATGATATCGTTCCCATGATCGTGGAATTGTATTGAAGTGAATGTATACTATTTCAGAATCAATATCACTTTACAATAATAATATATAGTTATTCTTTACACCATTATACCCATCCAAGTAAGGTGGTGGTGGAAAACAGATTACACCACGGCGTGGAGACTGTATTCCGTACGTACGCACGCGCGGTGATTTCGTTTTCCGTAGGATGGATAAGAGGTGAAATAGGGTTGTTTCATATTTATAATAACAAATCATTATATGAGGGATACTTATGTTATTACCTCATAATGAAACATCTAGAGAAGAGGGAGTAGAAGAAGAATGGAACAAGAAGAAAATGGTAGAAGGTATTACCGCTTTCTCTAAGTGCCTCCTTTATACATTCTCTTAAGGAACTAGAGTTGGTCTTTTGATAAGACCAGTACCTATATTAGGTTTATAAGGAAGTGGGGAAGTGAAATGGGAAGGGTTTGGCCGAGCTTGAAGGCTCAAGTTGGTGTGAGGAAGAGAGGGAGGAGGTGCCCTTTTATAAGGGAGGAGAGGGGCACCTTTGGAATAACTAAAAATATTATTTTATTATAAAGTCATATTCGGTTTTTAATAGCTCCAAATTGATATATTTCGAATCTAAGGTGGGGATGGGTCGAAATCCTCTCATCCAATAGAATTTAGACAAGTTTAGGTCATTATATTAACCTTATCTTTTAGTTTTAACTCTTAGTTAATTAGATTGACATTTACCATGTCACTTTGTATTTTTATATTATATAGTTAATAAACATACCATATACATCCAATCCACCCCCAAATGGTCCTTTAATGATACACCTATCATTATATAAGTATCTTGGCCGAACCTTAGATTTTTAGGAATATAATAACAATTAATAATATAATATTTGTTTTAAAAACTATTTTTTTTCAATTTTGATACGATTTGGTAATTGATTTTTTTGAAAATCATAACAGAATGATTAGTTCGAAAAAATTAATTAAAGAAAAAACAACATGTCATATTAACAAAGAAAATTATTGGAATTCATAAGAAGTCTCAAATTACATTTATTTAGGTATTTATAACATCAATTATGTCAATATTCCATTAATAAGATAATTACTCCATCATCATTGTGTCATACATAAATTAAATTATTTTAAGTCTAAAAATTAAAAATAAAATCCCATTATGTAGGAAATATTTTTAGAGTTCTAATGAATATTTATAGTCTAATTTATCTTATGTATAACCCTATATTAAAAATGTTTTAGTTATTAAACTTTGATTTTAACTATTTTAACCCTTCTTTAAATAAATTGATAATAAATGTCCTAATCTAATCCAAGTGGGCCTAAATGGTCATATTTTATTCCTAATGTTTTTTTGGTCGAATTACACTTATCCAATTGAATTAGGACATGTGTTAGGGTAATAATAATATCATTTTTACCCTTAATTACCCTATTTACTTTTAACTATGGTAAAAAAAAGTAAAAAGTTATTATTCACAAAAAAATATTTTCATCTCATTGAACCACATTTTAGTCCTTGATATTAACCGTGTCTCTCAGATTTTCGAAATTCCACTCACTAAAGCGGTAAAATTATGTTTTATGAAAAATTCAGTTTTTTAACTAACACTCAGTGGTTTCACTATTCATCAAAAAATGAAAGTTTCCAGAAAAATACCAAAAATTAGGTGTATGCTATATTTGATATTATGAATTCAAAAATAATGTCTATTTTACTAAATTCAAAACATATCAGTTAAATTAACAAATTTAAAAATTAATTCCCGTCGTCAAAACAAATAGCGTGTTTTTAAGAGATAATAACTATCAAAAGATTGACACTTGTTTATGTGTGGTTTAAATTTGAAATTACATCCAATGACCAAAATTGTATTAAATTGTAAAAATATATTCTAAATATACTTTAAAACTAATCAAATTAATAATTTATAACTATTAATTATTTCTATTAAAAAAGTTGTTTTAATTAAAATTTAGTAATTTTCACTATTCATCAGAATATGAAAGTTATCTGAAAAGTACCAAAATTTCACCCTAAGATAATTTCGATATTACGAATCCAAAAATAAAGTCTATTTTGAAAAATAAAATTTAAAAAATTTCAAAAGGTGGTTATTACAATTCATAACAGCTTGTTTTAATAATATTTTAAGAGCATATCGTTGTTTAGTGAAACTTGGTATTGCGTACGACGCAAGCTATCAAGGAAGGACCCAGTTGCATGTAAAGAAATCCAAGATAGTGTTGTGTGTAGTGAAAGATTCCTTTGATAACATAAAAACAAAATATTTCTCATAAAATTCTCGGGTGTTACATTCTACCCCCCTTAAAATGAATTTCACCCTCGAAATTCGTCACTTGTAACAAACAGATGAGGATACCTCTCCCTCATCATATCCTCAAGATCCCATGTAGCTTCTTCTAATTTGTGGTTCCTCTATAAAACTTTCACCAAGTGAGTGGTCTTGTTTCGTAGGACTTTTTCGCTACGGTCCAGAATCTCTATCGGCTGTTCTTCATAAGAAAGATCTTGCTCCAGCGGTACAACATCTGAGCTGAGTACATGTGAAGGATCAGGTATGTACTTTCTCAGGAGAGATACATGGAACACATCGTGAACTTGTGAGAGATTCGGTGGAAGTGCCAATCGGTAAGCTACTTTCCCAACAAGATCCAGTATTTCGAAAGGACCGATATATCTAGGGCTCAACTTCCCCTTCTTTACAAATCTCATGACCATCTTCCAGGGAGATATTCATAAGAACACATTATCACCCACTTCAAACTCTAGGTCTTTTCTTCAGTTGTCGGAATAAATTTTCTGTCGAATCTGAGCTTCTCTTATGTGTTGTTGAATAGATCAGACCTTTTCTGCAATCTCATCAACAATATCAGGTCCTAATAGCTTTCTTTCCGCAACTTCATCCCAGCAAGTTGGAGTCCTGCATTTCCTTCCATAGAGAGCTTCATAAGGAGCCATATGAATACTGGAGTGAAATCTATTATTATAAGAAAATTCCACCAAAGGTAGGTGTTGATCCCAACCACCTTTGAAATCTATAGAGAAAGCTCTCAACATATCTTCTAGTTTTTGAATTGTTCTCTCAGACTGACCGTCTGTCTGAGGATGATTAGCAGTGCTGAAACTCAACTCTGTATCCAGAGTATGCTGAAGACTTCGCCAGAACTTCGAGGTAAATCTCGGATCCCGATCAGATATATTAGAAAGTGGTACTCCATGCAATCTTACCAATTCCTTTACATATATCCGGGAAAGCTGATCCAGAGAGAAATCCTCTCTAATAGCAATAAAGTGTGCAAACTTTGTAAGACGATCAACTATGACCCAGATAGCATTATTGCATTTGGATGTTTTAGGAAGTCCGGTGACAAAGTCCATAGTGATGTTTTCCCATTTCCATTCCGGTATGGGTAATGATTGTAACATCCCCTTAGACTTCTATCTCTCAGCTTTAACTTGCTGACAGACCAAGCATCGAGAGACATATTCAGCAACATCTCTTTTCATGTCATCCCACCAGAAGTACTCTTTCAGGTCCCTATACATCTTCGTGCTTCCGGGATGAATAAATAATGAAGAAATATGACCCTCATCTAGTAGCTCCTTCTTTAATTCTGGGATGGGAGGTACACAAACCCGATTCCTGAACTTTATTATCCCATCACAATCAAGGTTGAATTCATGAACATTTCTCACCATCTTTTGTAACTCTAAATCTCCTTTCTGCGCCTCCTTAATCTTCACATGTATAGATGGTTGAACATTCATTTGGGAAAGATACGATTTCCCCCCTTCCATTATAATTCCAAGATCCATCCTTTGTAAATCCATAAATATTGGATCTTTTGTGATCCTCATCATGGATAAGCTAGCATGGTCTTGTCGACTTAATGCATCTGCCACCTTGTTTGCTTTCCCAGGGTGGTAATTAATTGAGGAGTCGTAATCCTTAATCAGCTCCAACCGTCTTCTTTGGCACATATTCATCTCCTTTTGTGTGAAAATATACTTTAAACTTGTTTGATTAGTATAAATATCACACCTTTCTCCATAAATATAATTCCTCCAAATCTTTAATGCAAAGATTACCGCAGCTAACTCCAAATCATGAGTTGGGTGATTTTGCTCATGGATTTTCAACTGTCATGAGGCATAACCTATCACCATATCAATTTTCATAAGAACACACCCCAATCCTTTTTTGGATGCATCACTATATATCACAAACCTTTCTCCACTACAAGGTAGTGTGAGCACAGGTGCACTGGATAACCTTCTTTTCACCTCCTTGAAATTCTCTTCATATTCCTCCATCCAAACAAACTTAACTCCTTTCCAAGTCAACCTAGTGAGTGGATTAGATAATTGTGAAAAATCTTTCACAAAACGTCGATAATATCCAGACAAACCAAGAAAACTTCGGATCTCAGTTACTATTCTTGGTCTCGACCATCTTTCGATAACCTCTGTTTTTGATGGATCCACAGATATCCCCTCTTTTGAGAATATGTGACCCAAAAATGAATCTTTTTGAAGCCAAAATTCACACTTGGTAAATTTGGCACAAAGCTTCTCCTTTCTCAGGGTCTTCAATATAATTCTCAAGTGATCTTCATGTTCTGCCTTGCTCTTTGAATAGACAAGAATATCGTCTATATAGACTACCACAAAATGATCATTATAGTCTCTAAATACTTTATTCATCAGATCCATGAGGATAGTAGGGGCATTTTTAAGACCAAATGGAATCACTATAAATTCATAGTGTCCATACCTTGTATGGAAAGCCGTCTTTGGTATAGCCTCCCTTTTGATCCTTAATTGATGATACCCTGAACGAAGATCAATCTTGGAAAATTATTGAGCTCCTCATAGTTGGTCAAATAATTCATCAATGCGCGAGAGAGGATATTTGTTCTTGATAGTGATCTTGTTAAGTTCTCGATAATCAATGCAGAGTCTCATTGATCCATCTTTCTTCATAACAAACAGAATAAGTTCTCCCCAAGGTGACGCACTAGGGCATATGAATCCATTATCAAGATTCTCTTGGAGTTGCTTCTTTAAATCCTACAACTCAATTGGGGCCATTCTATAAGGTGTCTTTGAAATAGGCAAAGCACCTGGTACGAGTTCTATTGAAAACTAGACTTCACTATTTGGTGGAAGACCCAGCAATTCCTCCGAAAAGACATCATCAAACTACCGTACAATGGGAATTTTCTTAATCATGAGTTCCTTACCAACCATTTGAGATAAATAACCTTCATTTAGTGGAATCAAGACCCATAAGATGGAAGAAATTTCCACTGGAAGGTTATGTTCATCCTTGCTTTGATAGACGATCATAGATTGATCTGGAATATGAAATGTGCCTTCACTTCTTTGGCAATTGATATGAGCTAGATATAAAGAAAGCCAATCCATGCCATGAATCACATCAAATTCCACTATAGGAAGTATCACAAGATTTTCAGGAATCACTTTCCCAAAAACTTCAATCGGGGAAGAATTATAAACTTTTGATGCGACTGTTGTGCCATTAGGGGTTGTCACAGCTAACTCAACATCTAATTGTTGAGGTAATACAGTGATACTCTTAGAAAATTATTCATAAATAAAAGAGTGGGTGGATCCAGAATCAAATAAAACATTTACTACTTTAGAGTGGATGGTAAGTGTACCTTTCACCACATTGTTATCGTACTCCACATCGCTGATAGAAATTTCATGTGACTTTCCTTTGACATTAGCCTTAAGAGTTTGTTGACGTCGACCATCATCATCAACCCTTGGATTTGGGCATTGATTGGCATAATTCCCCATCTCCTTGCACTTGAAACATTGAAGTGTAGTAGGTTCATTCTGTGTATCCCTTCCTTTGTTTGCATCATTAGACATCTTCTTCCAATCATTGCGGCATTAAAGTACCCGATGACCTTCCTTTCCACATTTGAAACATTTACTTGTCCCTTTAAGACAAATCCCTCCATGTTTCTTTCCACACTTTGAGCATAAGGGAAAGCTCATCTTCTTTTCAGTGTGCTCTTTAGATTTTCCTTTGAATTCCATTTTCCTCTTCTTATCAAACCCATATGACTGATGGGTTAATCCAATCTCCATCTCAACTTTGAGAGCACATCGAACGATTTACTCATAGCAATTGAAGTCCCTTATGGCTAAGGCCCTTCGAAGACTTGGTTTTAAGCCACTAAAGAATCGATCGATCTTACTCTCAGGTTGGATAATAATACCAGAAGCGTACCTTGCAGGTCCTGTAAAATTTGCTTCACAGGTACCAACAGATTCATCATCCTTTTTCTTCAGTTCAAGAAACTCCTTCTCCATCTTTGTTCAGAGAATACAAGGGAAGTACTTATTGAAAAATAAGTTCTTGAACTCATCCCATTCCATGGACTCAATTTCATCCCTTTGCCTCGTATTCTTAATAAGATTACACCATTGATCAGCATCTCCTTGCAAACGATACACTGCTAGGATGACTTTATCATGTTCAGAACATTGAAGAACTGAAAATATCTTTTTAGTAGTACTAATCCATTGTTCAGCAACTAATGGATCAGTATACCCGCTGAATGAAGGCGGACGCTGCCTCATGAAGAAATCAACAGAATGTTTCTCCTTCCTTTGCTCATTTGGATGTCCTGCGTGATTCATGCTTGAGAAAGTTGTGTGACCATGACTACAAGATTTTTCATTCCAGCTCCTATAACGTTTGGTTGCTCAAGGGGACAATCATTGCATTGCCCGTCGCATTCCTCATTAACACGGTTCCTTCAGGTTCTAGCCATTGACTAAAACCAAGAAGAATAGTGTGAGCAACACTAATTATAATTGGAAAACCACATAATCAAGAATAAAATTTCACACTTAAGGTCTTATCCTTGGTTATTCATGGTCATTTCTAAAGCA
Organism: Viscum album; assembly: GCA_963277665.1. Classification (NCBI taxonomy): domain Eukaryota; kingdom Viridiplantae; phylum Streptophyta; class Magnoliopsida; order Santalales; family Viscaceae; genus Viscum; species Viscum album. The sequence goes on along the minus strand of OY728143.1, from coordinate 1,660,156,485 downwards.
CTAAGATTGTGTTCTATGCTTAGACTTATCCTTAGGATTCTTACAAAGGCTTTCACATCCTAGTTTCCAAAGGTTTAATATACCTTTCCTCTGATACCAACTATAATGACCCATACTTTACATACATTTTTATTACTTCAGAATTGAAGCACACTTATTAAAACATATAACAAAACCAGGAAAGGACCGTATAGGTATAGAGTCTTTAGAAACTAGGAAACATAAACAACTGGTTCATAAAGCATCTACTTTGCCTCCCATTTATTTCATCATATCTAGAGTCCCTTTTGGCATATCCTACTTAATAACCTTCTTCCTAACCTGGGGAAATAAAACATACAAAAGGGTGAGCTCAAATGCTCAGTAAGGGTAAACAAAAGAAATATCAATCACATCAGATACATAAGTTTTGGAAATCTTAACCTACAAAAGAGATCATAATTTCATAACATGGGATAAATCATAGTAGTAAAATGTAATCCCAATAATCATAACTTAAAACATGAAACTTTGTGGTATACACACATAATCATAGTGAATCATTTCTTATTAGTCAAGACTCATTTCCAAGACTATCTTAGTGGACAAAGTCCATTTCTGAACCGAGTTCACTCCTCGTTTCAGTCCTGTTTCACTGAACTGGTTGAACCTGCCGTTCCAGCCATGTCTATCTCATGAGATATAAAATCTTTACCCAATGCATTGGAGGGAGATATAGGTCCCACCCATCTCATAATGATACCATTCTTATGTGTGCCACAAAATCATAAATCATACATCATTTCATAACCCATGTAATAAAAAAAATGGGATTCTTAAACAACATGACATCATAAAACAATTCATATAAGATAATGGAATTCATAAAAATAATTCCATCACAACATAATCAAATCAATGCAATAATAGGGATAGAAACCGTACCCTATATTATCTTAGATGGAAAATAATTTTGATAAAACACTTGAACTCCATTCTTGAGGAAAATATCCTTTCTACTTCAAAAAAATATTCCTTTTTTAACATGTCATACAATTTTAAACTAAAATAAGTTGATTAAAAATAAACTTGAAAACTTGTAAAGTATGTTTCTTGGAAATAATGTTTTAAAAATCCATTCATTCCATATAAGTTAAAAAAACATTCTTCTCATACTTTTGTCAGAAAATTCAAAAAGTACCTCGTACGAAAAACGACAAAAGATTCCTTTCATATCTATTACTAAATACTCACCGAAGGGTAAAATTGGATTTAAATAATTGTAGGTTGATGAAAACAATATTACATATTGAGGGAACATGTATGCGGATGATAAAATACACCCCAATAAATTCCAAAGTATAAACAATCTCGGATAAAAATGAGATTGTGATATTTCCTTTACCTTATGTCCGATATGCTTTGTACGGGTCCGAACCTCCTGTATAATGATTTAAATAGTGTCATTGACTTATTAAAAAATCATATTCATTGTTATGATATCATATATGGTCATATTCTTAGCTTCTTATTTGTAATATTTCATTACTACGTGTTATTCGTGTGATTATTACTTTTTGTTCTTATGCGTGTTTTGTCGAATAAATTCTTATTCCTATTTATAGGATATAGATACATCATTTACAGAATTCTATTAGTATAATATATATCATATTAATTCATTAAATTCGTTTATATAATCATTACTCAATGAATATCATATAGAACGAGTCGCATCACATCGTGGAGACGGTAGGTCGTACGTACGCACGAGCGATGATATCGTTCCCATGATCGTGGAATTGTATTGAAATGTATGTATACTATTTAAGAATAAATATCACTTTAAAATAATCATATATAGTTATTCTTTACACCACTATACCCATCCAAGTAAGGTGGTGGTGGAAAACAGATTACACCACGGCGTGGAGACGATATTCCGTACGTACGCACGCGCGGTGATTTCGTTTTCCTTAGGATGGATAATAGGTGAAATAGGGTTGTTTCATATTTATAATAACATATCATTATATGAGGGATAATTATGTTATTACCTCATAATGAAACAACTAAATAAGAGGGAGTTGAAGAAGAATGGAACTTGAAGAAAACAGTAGAAGGTATTACCTCTTTCTTGAAGTGCCTCATTTAAACTATCTCTTAAGGCACTAGAGTTGGACTTTTGATAAGACCAGTACCTCTAGTAGGTTTCTAAGGAAGCAGGTAAGTGAAATGGGAAGGGGTTGGCCAAGCTTGAAGGCTCAAATTGGTGTGAGGAAGAGAGGGAGGAGGTTCCCTTTTATAAGGGAGGAGAGGGGCACCTTTGGAATAACTAAAAATATTATTTTATTATAATGTAAAATTTAGTTTTTAATAGCTACAAATTGATATATTTAGAATCTAAGGTTGGGAGGGGTCGAAATCCTCTCATCCAATAGAATTTATACAAGTTTAGGTCATTATATTAACCTTATCTTATAGTTTTAACTCTTAGTTAATTAGATTGATATTTACCATGTCACTTTGTATTTCTATATTATATAGTTAATAAACATACCATATACATCCAAGCGACCCCAAGTGGTCCTTTAATGATACACCTATCATGATATAAGTATCTTGGAAGAACCTTAGATTTTTAGGAATATAATAACAATTAATAATATAATATTTGTTTTAAAAACTATTTTATGTCAATTTTGACACTATTTGGTAATTAATTTTTGTGAAAATCATAACAGAATTATTAGTTCGAAAAAAATTAATTAAATCCAAACTAACATGTCATATTAACATAAAAAATTATTGGAATTCATAAAAAGTCTCAAATTACATTTATTTAGGTATTTATAACATCAATTATGTCAATATTTCATTAATAAGATAATTACTGCATCATCATTGTGTCATAAATAAATTAAATTATTTTAAGTATAAAAATTACAAATAAAATCCCATTATGTAGAAATTTTTTTTATATTTCTAATGAATATTTATAGTCGAATTTATCTTATGTATAACTCTATATTAAAAATGTTTTATTTATTAAACATTGATTTTAACTATTTTAACCCTTCTTTAAATAAATTGATAATAAATGTCCTAATCTAATACAAGTGGGCCTAAATGGTCATATTTTATTCCTAAGGTTGTTTTTGGTCGAATTACACTTATCCAATAGAATTAGTACATTTTTTAGGGTAATAATAATATCATTTTTACCCTTAATTACCCTATTTACTTTTAACCGTGGTAAAAAAAGCAAAAAGTTACTATTCACCAAAAATTATTTTCATCTCATTGAACCACATTTTATTCCTTGATATTAACCGTGTCTCTTGGATTTTTGAAATTCCACTCACAGAAGCGGTAAAATTAACTTTTATGAAAAATTCAGTTTTTTAAATACCACTTAGTGGTTTCACTATTCATCAAAAAATGAAAGTTTCAGAAAAATACCAAAAATTAGGCCTAAGCTATATTTGATATTATGAATTCAAAAATGATGTCTATTTTACCAAATTCAAAACATATCAGTTACATTAACTAATTTAAAAATTAATTCCCGTCGTCAAAACAAATAGCGTGTTTTTAAGAGATAATAACTATCAAAAGATTAACAGTTGTTTATGTCTGGTTTAAATTTGAAATTACAGCAAATGAACAATATTTTATTAAATTGTAAAAATATATTCTAAATATACTTTAAAACCACTCAAATTAATATTTTATCACTATTAATTATTTAGATTAAAAAGGTTGTTTTTAATTAAAATTTAGTAATTTTCACTATTCATCAGAATATGAAAGTTATCTGAGTAGTACCAAAATTTCACCCTAAGCTAATTTCGATATTCAAAATCCAAAAATGAAGTCCATTTTGAAAAATAAAATTTACACAATTTCAAAAAGTGGTTATTACTATTCATAACAGCTAGTTTTAATAATATTTTAATAGCATATCGTTGTTTAGTGAAACTCGGTATTGCGTACGACGCAAGCTATCGAGGAAGGCCGCGGTTGTGTGTAAAGCAAGCCAAGCCAGTGTTGTGTGTAGTGAAAGATTCCTTTGATAACATAAAAACAAAATATTTCTCATAAAATTCTCGGGTGTTACATGCCCCCTCTCCATTCATATTTGCTGAAGCATGTCTGCTTGGAAGCGTGTTTGTATGGGTTGAGGCCCTTCTCTTCAGACTTTCCGGGCCTACCGCACCCACCCTCTGGCCTGCTAGAGTTCTCCCCCAAGCCTTGGGGTGTCTCTATTGTAATAAATATTCATATCAATGATGTATGCCCTGGGTCAGCTCCTCATGGGTTTTGTCAGGAGTTGCAAATTATACCCTAGTTGTCTATCCACCTGGAGTCAGAGAGCACACCCTCACCTGTCCTTAAGGATAGAGGCACATCCAATTTCTGTATTATAGAGTTCGTTTCTTCATATGGTTAAATGGTGTCTTTTTTTGGACAGAGTTTTAACTCTCTCCCAATCTAGGAATTGTAAGGAGTGATCCCTCCCCCACATCAAGGTGGCTACTAGCTCTGGGGCCAATTCTAGAGCCTTATCCTTCCAATTATTGCTACACTCATATGGAATGACTGTGGACTTGGGACCCATGTTAAATACCATTTCATATCCTCTATCTTAAGAAAACATAAATCCATTGTTGTGGCCATCATAGATCACAAGCAATCCCCTGCCAGAATTCAAGAATTCACTTGGATGTTTATGATGCATGGTTCTTTGCATGCTGATCCTTCTTACAACCATATATAGATTTTGTAGAATAAGATTACCTAAGTGCTGATTGTCTAAGCTGAGGACCAATTCCTTGCTACTAAAGTGAGTATAAGTTATCTATCCTACTTCATGCGCATTGTGTATGGGATCTGTGATCCCCTATAATGGAACAAGCATTGGAGTGATCTTAATGATTTTCTCCTGAGAAATCATCCAGGGTTTGTTGGAGGGAATTTTAATATTGTTTCCAATCCAGATGAAATGAATGGATGTGGGCCTTCTCAGAGGATGGATAGTAGGGAGTTTACACAGTTCATGGAGGGGAGTGGCCTTATTGATTTGGGGTTCTCAGGAAATTTCTTTACATGGTGAAACAACCAAAGGGGTCATCACCATTTGTGGAGAAGATTGGATAGATGTCTAGCCAAATGGAAGCCATCTCCAAATACTCCTACACTAAGGTGATACAAATAGTTTTTAGAATATCTAATCACACCCCTCTGATAGTTTTTTTCCCGATATGGATAATTGGGACATGTTCCATTTCCTCCAACAATGGGTCAGCAAATCGTGATATAAGGACATGGTTTGTGGTATTTAGAATTATCCTTGACAGAGGGGCCTGTGTGTTTCCATTCCTTATAAATTTCATCACCTCAAGTATCGACTCCCGTCGTGGGAGAATGACCTCCCTCTAGATGAATGTGATCTCAACGATACCATGCAGGAGGTTGAGAGCCTTGAAGCTCGGAAGGAAGAGGAGTGGGACGACCATTCTATTGAGAAGCTTGCTATAAATGAATCGCTAGCAGTTGTGAACTTGTATTAGGAGAATTTGGTCAGGGACTCTACGAGAATAATGTGGATTTGGGAGGGTGATAGAAACATAGGTTTTTTTCATGCATGTATTAAAGATAGGAATATACCTACCCAACCGAACATTCTTCTAGAATATGGCTCTTACACAGATGATAGTGATATCATTGGAGGTATGGCCCTCTCCTATTTCCAGGATTTGTTGGATGGTCCCAACAGTTTTATTCCCACTGGTTATATAAGGAATGATAAATGGATTTTTGAGGTTATTTCCCATTATGTTTCAGACCAATACAATGAAGGGTTGATCTATCTTTTATATGAAAATGAGATTTATAATTCCATGATAAATCTTCACCTAGATAGTGCCCCGAGACCGGACAAGTTCTCGGGCTCTTTCTATAGAGCATTAGGGGATGTGGTGAAGGGGGGCCTCATTATGGCCATCCAGGACTTCTTTAGGGGTGTAGATTGTGGAGGATTGCATGTTCCACTAATATTATTCTCATTACCAAGAACAAGAATTTGTCATGTATCATGCACTATAAACAAATCTATACGTGTAAATTTCCTTATAAAGTGCTTGAAAGTGTTATTAATTTCAGGTTTCCATACATCTTCCAAAGTGGATATTTATGGAGAAGCATGGTTTTGTGAGGGGTAGGTCCGTCCAAGGTGATATTGTGCTCTCCCAAGAAATAATTATATATATGAACTTCAAAACCCGCAGATCTAATGTGCATCTCAAGACGGACATGAGTAAATATTACGATCAGGTGGAATGAGGCTTCGTCATAATATTGATGGAGTGTATGGGTTTTTCTTCCTAAACTATCAACATTGTTTTTTGATGTTTTAGTTCCCCGTGGATGGCGGTCTCATTCCCGGGGAAGTCTATCGGGTCTCCAAATCCATTCATGGGCTAAGATAGGGTGACCCTTTGTCCTCTAGTATTTTGATCATAACACAAGAGGTGCTCATCCGACTCATTCATAGGAGCATCAATAATAGAGATATTATGTCCTATAGGAGGAGCATGAGGGCCCCAGCCATATCTCACATAATGTTCGGAGATGACACCCTGGTCTTTCTCAATTGGGGGAGGGGGATCTATCTGAGGCTTGAATAATATTTTGGAGGATTACTACCACTGGAGTGGAAAGATTATCAAAAAAGAGAAGATCCTCTTTTTCATCCCAAACAACTGCTCCTATAGAAGGACTTCTGATATTCAGCTCACCCTTGCCATGAAAATGGGTTATTATCCCATGAAATACCTTGGGGATCCCATTACCCCTAGTAGACAGCAGATTCAGGATTTAGGCATTCATTCAAACAAGATTGCGGACCACATTCACAACTGGAAAACGTGTTTCTATATTTCATAAGATGCATCACTCTCATTAATAGTATTCTATTGGAAACTCAATTCCATACTCTATCTTCCATCAAGGCATCGAAGGGTGTAATTTCTAGTATTTTGAAGCTCCTTGATGACTTTCTCAGGGATACTCTTGCAGAATGAATGAAGTATTGGACATCATGGGGTATGGTAGCAAGGATTTCTAGGGAGGGAGACATTAATGTACACATATTGAATGACACACTCAGTTGCATGCATGCACGATTAGCTTAGGAAGCGCTGGAACAGAGAACGTTGTGGGGGAAAATTATGCATCCTATGTTTAGTAATCCCTCCTTGATGGAGATATGATTTTATTTATTATAACCTACTATTGATAAAATGTTTTTAGAGCTTCTTTTTAACTCTCAGTGGATCATCAGAAGGGGGGAAATTTCGTTCTGGAACCTCAATTGGGGTGGGACTGTGGTCAGCCTCCCGGGGTACCATACTCCCCCCATTTCTTTCAGGGAGGTCAGTATGCACCAGGATTTCATTAAGGTTGTTCAGGGCAAGGAGTAACATTCTTTTTTCAATCTCATTGCTTTTTCGTAGGAACCTAACCATGGTGTTTTCACATCATCTTCTTCGGGGGTTTCTCCACTCGGGATTATCAAAAGTCTTGGTTATTACAGGGGAGTAAGATAGATGGAATGACATCCTTTGGCCCATGGTGGTTCCATCTAAATACAAATTTCTGTTATGGAGGATCAAGTATTGGGATATCCCCACAGATGAAAATATTAAACATTGTGTCATCTCTCTTGCTTCTCGGTGTCCCTACTATAATGACTTCATTGAGGAATGTGCTGATCACATATTCTTTTGGGGAGGTTGGGCGTGTGATGTGTGGTGTTCCATTGGGGAGTTAACAGTACATCATAAAATTAACCTGGTGGAGCTTCCATTCTTGGATAGGTGGTTCCATGGGTCAGATGAGAGAGGACCATAGAAGATGGAGCACACGGTGATCCTTCTTGTGAGGTGCTGGTCTATTTGGAAATCCAGAAATAAGGTTAGAAATTCGAGGGACTATCCTTCTAGCAATTCTGTCATCATTATGACTAAGCACACCCTACTTGATTTCGATAGGCTCTCTAGAATCTAGAGGGATTCCCCATCCTTACAGTGGATGATCCCTAATTCACATGTTGCACAAGCACCTGACAGTAGCTCCCACAACCTCTGGGTGAGATGGAATCCCCCCTCTAGGGTCCTTAAACTCAAATATGATGGTTCATGTAGGACAAGAGTCTTGCATGGGGGTAGGGCTATCCAAAACTCTGAGGGTTTGGTCCTCTTGTCCTTTTTTCCTTCGCCTTGGGCTATGGTTACTCTCTTCAAGAAAAACACAAGGCCATGCTCATGGGTATCAACCATTTCCACCTAAAGGATTTAACCTTATCCAAATTTGAAACAGACTCAAATATTATTCATGATTCCTTGAACAATTTTTTTCTTCTTCCATGGTCTGTCATCTATATTACTAGAAAGTGAAAAGGCATGATCAACAACAACATAGATGTTATGAATTCATGGATGAAGGTAACAAAGTGGAATATTACCTGGTGTCATTGGAAGTCCCTGACAATGATTCAGTTTGTATATATGATATCCTCCCTTTTGATTTCTTGTTTCCTTTTAATAAAAATGTAACTTTGATGATGTTATTCAATAAATTCAGTTTTTAGGTTTTTTTCAAATTTAAACAATTCTCCCCATGTAGGGAAACAATGTTTTCAATTTCAGCACACAATGTTTCATAAAAGTGATCAGTATCAAAATATGATAATAAAATCTCATTAATTATCCTTTCTTCAAAAATTACTCCCTCATCAATATCATCCAATAATAATTCAAAAATTACTTGGTTTATAATTTCAAAATAGAGTAGAGTTGTTTTCCATTCCAGTTCAAAATTCTCAGATTCTATTATTTCCAGGTTATTCTACTCTTCCAAAATAGTTCCGATTTCTAGTTCAAGTTTGATATTGATGTTTTTAGTAATTTTTGGTGATGAGTTTTAAATATTCAAGTTTTCAATTTCCAAATTTTCTTTAAAAATAGTGATTTATGCTTCAAATATCTTAAATAGTGAACCTTATCAATAATTGGAACTATATACAATACATGTCATTATTTTTCAATCTGTTTAAGTTAATTTTTTGAATTATCTATATCAACTTTATTTAAGTTCATAATGTGATCATCAATATTGTTTTCTTGCTTCAATGAGTTTGTTATTTCCAGATATGGATCATCATATTCAAATTCATAAAATTAAAAAAAATCTGTTCAGGTTTAGAATCACTTTCCTATTCAAAATTATTTTCACATCTTTTGTAAGCATTTTCTTTTTTTCTTATTTTAACCTATTCTTGTTCTTCAGACCTATTCTTGAATTCTAAGAGCATGTTTTCTAACCTTCTGATTTTATTCAATTTCATTAATGTAATCAATTTTTGGTGGTTTGTTATAGACACACTACCATGTAGTGTTCCATAACTACCACAATGGATACAGTGAAATCCAGATTGATACCAATCCTCATAGAAATCCATTTTAAACAAAATAATATAAAACACCAAGAAATTGGTAGTGATTTTTTTTTTCAAAATTACAAGATAATCAGTAAAATTTTTATATGGATTTTTAATGCATTTTTTATATGTTTTTTAATAAACCCTTAAACTTTCATCACATGAGGTCCCTAGAAAAAATGCCAAAATTTTTATTGGACCAGAGGTCATCATGACCATTGAAATTAAATTTATAGACCAAAATTAGTATAGTAGTTAACAGTTGAACCCGAAGGAACACAAGTGAGTGGTCCTAAGGTTTCTCATGTAGCCCACTATTATCAGTAGTGGGTGAAAACAATTTTTTATTTTCACTTCTTATATTTTTTTTTGTGTTTTTCTTTATAAATATTAATATAAAACAAGTTTTTAGGAAGTTATAACATAAACTAAAGCAATGATAAACTAAAGGAAAATAATGAACTAACATACATCAGCATAAGATATGGAACAATATATCAATTGAAATAATCAAGAGTTCTACACTACCAGTTAAAATGGTTGACTTCTTTAAAACATTTTATTGAATCACACCTCATGGGAAAATTTATGAATCTCCCTCTCCAGGACCCACAGTAGGAAAATAATTGATTTTTGGAGTTCACCACCCCAGAATCAATCAAACTGCTTGTGAAATTAATAATGATAAAAATCAGAAATATACTCTCCATAAACATCCAAAGTCAACAAAATTAATGTTTTGAAAAATGTATTCAAGATCTACCTCACTAGTTGATCTTGAAATTTTGAATTCAAAAAAACATGAGTAGTGAATAATTTAAAATGAATCATAATTCTATAATGTTTATTGATTATGATTATGAAGAATGAAAAGTACGTGAAAAAATTAAAAATAAAATAAAATAGAATCCAAATCACTGAGCATTGAATTTCTAACCAATGATTATGAAGATTACAATTATTAAATCTATAGATTATAGAGTATTAGAAAATAAGAACAAAAGAGAGGAAGAGCTCCCCTAGTGCTACTCCTCTCTCGGGATCCTTTTCCTCTAAATACTACTCTTTTTGTTTCTTAAGAGAATCTTCGCTCATATGATGTGTGGCATAGAATGTACGAATAAGAGATTTTTCAAATCTTGCTTATCCTCTCCTTTAAGTGTCCTTCATCATCTATTTGACTATCACCACCACCTTCCACTAACATAATCTTGTTCTTCTCTGCTACACCACACACATGCATTTTTTTACAACACACATCTCTTTAATAATTCTCTCATAACTAACTACCGAACAGGTTGATTAAATGAACCTAGGCGTCATTCTATCCTTGCTGAAATCTATGAATAAAAACATAGAAAATTTAGAAAAGATTTAAATCATAAAAGAATTAATAAACGAGTTTTATTCAATTAATTAATAATGTTACTAGATACATTTAAATAATAAGTTATTTATTTTAAAATTATTTGTTATTAATTTGTTTATTAATATTAAAGTTATTAACTTATTTAATTAAGTTAATAATTTAAAATCAGAATAAATTGTTAAAATTATAATTTAATATTCATTTATTTGATTATTATACTAGTACTATTAGTAATTAATTATTATATCTTTATTATATTTTTAAATTAGATTATTATAATTCATTTACTTTAATATATTTTTTAATTTTTTAATTATCATTTAATAATTAAAAAAGATAATTTATAATTAATGAAAATTTTATGATATTATTTATTTAATTATTATAGTATATTTTGTATTCAATTATACAGTTTTAATAATTATTTGAATTTTAAAAAAATTAATTTAATTAATTATTTTATATTTTATTATCTTTTATTTATTTATTTATTTATTTATATTATTATTATATATTATTATTTAATTTCTTTTATTATTTAATTTTTCTATTTTTTTAGTTTAGTTATATATTTTTTAAACAACCCCCCCTTCATTTTTTGTTGTGCATATGGGGGGATTAGTCTTCTTCTTCCCAAAAACCAGTGACAACAGGACCTCCTGGTTCCTCTGGTCTACCTTTACCAGATGTTGATGATTAGGTATGGATTAACCTCCTCTCCAGCAGCGTGCAATCGGGTGGTTCAACCTTGGACTCAGATTAGTGCTCGACTACCATCGGTGATTCACAAGTTTGCAGAACTATGATTCATTGAGAAGCAATGCGATTTGAGCGGTCCTCGAGCAGGGTTTCGCAAGCCAACACTGTTCTTTAATAAAGTGGAATCCCCATCAGTGGTTTGAGCTCTTCCCCAAGTAGTGACAAGCCTTCTAATCCAGATCCAATGAAGGTGGTTGTCAAATTTCCTTAGAACTTGGGAGATTTAAGGTATTTGGGTTTCAATGATCTAGTTATTTGGATTATTTCTGTTTCAATTATTTTATTTTTTTTGAATTTGTTCTATGGGTTTGTTAGAGGTGAGGCAGAGGAGGTGATAGAAACATCTGTGAGACCGACGTAGGTAGGAAGTAGGGGGTATTTCATATGAGATGTGAGGAAATGGGGATGAGCATCAGTCTCACCGACATAAATAAGAAGGTTATAACAGATGTAAAAAATTAATTTTCCGTGAGACCAAAAGTGTAAAATAAATTGCGTATTAGAGACCGACATCGATGGTTTAGAAAAAAGAGTAGTATGTTGGAGACTCAAATACTTCATCGACAAAACAAAAAATTAAATAAAATTATTAAAACTAAAATTTAAATTAATTCATATAAATGTTTAATTAACTAATAAATTAAATGAATAAAACTAAAAAAACATAAACTAAAATTTTAACGAAATAAATTCAAACTGGATTTATAAAATATTTAATTAAAATAATTAATTTATTTAGTAAATTAAATCCATATATTTAAAAATAAAACACACACTAAAAATAATTCTAAATCAAAAATAAATAAATATAATATAATTGTACGAAATGTCGGTGTGACAGAAATATGGCCTATTTGTAAGACCAACAAACAATTTTCAGCAGGTCAAAAACCAAAGAAGAATTGGAAAAGTATGAAACGAGTCACCGATAGTTATTGGTGACATAAAAAATTGAACTACATAATAAATTTAAATTCATTAATGAAATTAAAGATTTCGAAAAATAAATAAATAAATTATCTTACTAAAAGAAGACTTAAAATTAAAAACACATAATTTTATTAAATTAAAACATAATTTCTTAACAAATATTAAAAACTGATTAAATAATTAAATAGAAAATCTTAATTACCAACTATAAAAAGAGTTCATTAATTAAATTAAAGGATTATAAATTAATAAATGTTATTAAATCTTTTAGATTGAAATAATTAAAAGATTTAATCAATTTTAATCAATTAAAATTAAACAGTAAAACATTTAAATTGAATAATAATTTAATTAAATGTAAAAAATTATTAAATCATTAAATAATAAAAATTTTACTTAATTAAAAAGTAATGGGATTAAAACAAAAAAAAATTAATAAATTATTAATCCTGAAATATTAGTAAAACTAAATAAATTATTTTAAATGCAAATAATACATGATTAATTATAAAAGTTTAGTATTCAATAAATTTAATTATAAAAATACAAATGTGTGAATACTTAGTATAATGTGTGAATGTAAATAATTAAAATTTTAAAAATCTAATAAAATGATGTGGAAAAACTATGTGTTTTAATAGCCACATCAGTGTCATATCTAGGCCCCACTAACCTGTGTATTGAATCATTTCAAATATTGTCTATCAATAAATTTTAAATTAACTGTCTAAACATTTAGAAATCTTGAATATGTAAATAAATTTATTCATTTAAAATTAAAATCATAAAAAAACATTTTTAATGATATTTTAAAATATATATAAAATAATTAACTATTAATTAGTAAATTCTGTTTCAATCACTTTTCTAATAAATTTTATTATTAAGTTTAAGTTTAAAAAATCTATGGAACCATCACTAATTTTATTACCATTTGAATTATCCCTGAAAGTGATATAACCCCCATCAAATTTATTGATTTGATTAAATATAGAGATGTCTCAAAACATGGGTCTTGAAAACCATAATCTAAGAACCACAAGGATTATTATGTTTTTCATGAAGGACACTTCTCCTATAATATTAAAATATTGAAAAGTTTGGTATCTACAGAAACTTGGTTTATCTAATGTTATCCAATAAAGATTAAAAAATACAACATTTTTTGAAGGAATACTTTATTAATGATAGAAAGAGATAAAAATTGATTCATTCCTTCTATATAATTCAATATTTAAATTATATTTCTTGATTCAAATATCAGTTCTTTTAAAAAATTTCTTAAAAATTTGATAAATCCTTTCAAAATAGTATTTTTGGGGATTTTTTTTCAAGAGCATGAATGATTAGAGTAAAAAAATAAATCCCAATATTTTTCTAGTTTTTTGAATAACATAAATATTTTTTAAATTTTATTCATTATGGGTCACCTTAATAGGTAATATTTTTAATTGTATGATGGTTAATTCAAGATTTTGATGTTTGATTGAATTCTTTTTAATGTCTAGGTCTTAATTTTTTTAAATAGGATCCTTTTACTTTTTCAGGTCATCATTTTCATCAATTAATTGATTATATTTCTTTAATAATTCAAAATATAAATATTAAAATTCATGATATCCATTTTCATATCGACATCCATTCTTTTTTATGTCTTTATACTTTAGATGACTGGAATAGGAAGTGAAAGAATAGAGATGAGAAAATTGAGGAGATGAAGAATTTGAAGAGGAAATTTTAAAGGGATTACTATCCTAGAAATCATCATAAAATGTGGCATGAGGCACATTAGTCTAGATTCACTTGAAATTGAAGACAAATTTGATTCCATCAAATAATTATTAATAATATTCATGGATACTTTAAAATAATTTTAACATTTTATATTTTCTTCAATATTTTTCATGTAGAAGTGACATTCTGGTTTGATGTGACCTTACATATATACATTTGTAGTGTTTAACCTTCAGTTTATACGTTTTTAGTGTTTAACCTTCAGTTTTACATTTTTTATTTGAATTATTAGATCATTTTTTGGAATTCCTTTATCTGGAAGTGGTTGAATATATTATTGTTAAGAAGATCGTATTCTATAACATTTCTTGTGATGTGTTCATCATTAATATCTTTGAAGGAAATGGTTTTATTAACATATATGGAATCATTAACTTCCTTTTCCAGATAATGTTTCATTGTAATTTTATTTGACTTTATGGAACCCACGTGTTCATCTACTACAATCTTATTTCATACTTTAAATCATCAATATCCATCACTTTAATATCCTTGGACTACAATAGCATCAATAATATTTTCTTAATGATAATTTATTATAGATAATTCACCATCAGGGGAGTTTATACAGTTGAATATTTCCATAAATATCATAAACATTGTTATAAGGGATTCATTAGAATGCGTACTAAAACATTCATAATCATCAAAAAAACATATCTAATATGGCTTCCATGACATTGTTTGTTCCTCCTTTTGTCACATCAAATAACTTCTAAATATCATAAGTAGTTTTACATGTGAAAAAATTATTAGAAATGTTTCCATTAATATCACAATACAAGTAATTAATACCATTATCATTCAATTAAAAACACTTAACATCTTCTATAATCCATTTATATACAAATTATATAGTAGGAATATACTCATGAATTAATATTTTCAAAATATGATAAGAAATGCTACCAAGGAATGTTGACTTCAGATTCTTCAAATAAGAATAATCAGTACTATCAAAAATATGAGGATACATATGGGAATAAGAATCCATAATAAAAATTTATCTTTGAAATCTATTAATGATATGAAAAAATATAAAAATAACATAATTTTGAAAAATAAGGGTATTGAAAAAAAATATAAAGACCTTAATTGTTATGAGTTATTGTTCATAGATAAATAAAATTTTGTGGTGAATTTACATTTTAAAAATTTAAAGTATAAAATGAGAATAAATCAATAAATATTTGAATTAGAAAAAAAATGAATTAAATAAAAAACATGATAGATGATAACATCAATTTGATTGTATAAATATAATATTAATTTAATTTATCTACTAAAAAAGAAAAATCAAAATTATTAAATTTTGTGAGATAATGAAAGTTGATTTAGTGAAAAAAATTATATAGGAGAAAAAACAATTTAAAAGGAGTTATGCTAAAGCATGATGTGGTCCCCAATATCTCAATCCATCTACTTGAGATGTGTGTTGAATAAATACCTTGTTCTTAACAGCTATCCAAAACCCATAACTTGGAATTGGGTCATTTGATGTAACTTTTCAAAACACTAACATAAGAACATTTTATTCAATAACATGTTTGATAGGAAACACCAAGCACATAAGGGAATATAATATCCCGATACTTCACAAAATATTTAATATTTTCTATAAAATAAATCTATGATATAACTTTCATTGCATGTAATACTTCGTTAGCATGCATCGCACACAAAAAAAAAATTCTTCAATGACTTGAATTACATGTTAAATTGATTCTTAATGTACATTAATATATTATAAATATACAATCCTTTAATACAATAAGACATAACCTTTCAATTAAATTAACTATTAAGAATAATATTAAAAAAATTATGATAGTATATATATTATATATATGATAAAATATTTTTAAATTCATCCCATATATTTTATAGTCATATGATAATAACAAACCCAATATTATGCACAAAAATCTATATTTTAATAAAGGCACTTATACCGCCATTTAATGGAGAACCTTAATAAAATCCAATTTTTCAAACATTAATAAATTTTATATGTCACAATAATCATCAGTTTTTAATTAAGGACATAAAAATTATTTTATGGTGAATGTTTTGTATTTTTATGAAGTATTTTATTTTTGATGTCTACTAAAGAATACAGAATTTTAATTCAAAAATAGTTTTTTTCAAATTTATTTATAGGGATAAATTAATTTTTTATTTGTTTCTATAGTATATTTAGATAAAATTTACATATATTAATCCAATTTTGTTAATTGTAATCAATTTCTCTTTGAAATTGGATATAAAAACATAGAAATCTTTTGAACATTTTCACATTCAAAACCATCTTTGTTGCCCCATCTACAGGAAAAAATTTAAATTAATTTCTTCAACTTATGTGGTTGGAATTATGAAAAATAGATTCCATTTTTGGAATTAGCATAATTTATAATTTATAATAAATTAAATTTAGAATTTGACCATAAATATTAGAGAATGTGATTAAAATTAATTACAATGATTAAGATTAAATTAAACTTAACAAGGGGATAAACTACAACGTTAAGGGCCATTATGACCTAGAAACTTTTAAAATATCAATTAGATGTCAATATATCAACCATATAATACAATGGATATAAATTTGAGCAATATTTGAACCCCATTACCTATAAAAAATGTTGTTGGAATTCCATTTTGAAAAATTTATAGGAATACAACCCCTCATACATTATAAAAAGGCACTCAACCATTCCACTTATTCTATAAGGACCCGTCCATAAACCTTACTTAATATTGAATTAAATGAATAATTCACATTAATGATCTTTTCAGGTTTAGAGTTTTAGATAATTAGGACATAACTATTACATCTCAAAAGATTACAAAGTAGACACTTCTACTAAGTTTCCATAAAAAAATCGTAAAAGAAACATGTCTAGTTCCATGTTTTAGATAGCTTGACTTTCCTTGATCCCATCCTTGACCCTATTCATCTTTAAGTCCTGTGTGAAACATTTAAAAAACATGGGATGAGAATAAAAAGCTCAGTAAGGGATATAAAAATATGGAAAGGAAACATGAGTACATATATACATAAGAATCAATGAAATCATACTTTACTCATAAAACATAATCACTTTAACATACCACATCAAATCATAAATAAAACATAGAAATCATAAGGCATAAAAGTAACTTGAGGAATTCATAAAATTCTTATGTAGGGAGTAACCATCTTGGTTAAGTTTGGAATACCCATCACAGTATATTCCCTAAATCTATTCAGAGAAACCTTAACGTTTAACCCCTTCGCATTACCCAATGCATTAGAGAGCTATATCGGGCTCACCCGCCCTTAGTTTATCACAGAACAACCCGTTTTCATAACAATACCCAAGAACCATAACATAAAAATATCACATAAAACATGCATAAAGGAAACATAACATTTCCATATTTCAATCACAATATAACATTTTAGGATATTGAAATAATGAATCCATTCAAAAAAACCATTTTCAAAACCATTTAAAATATTTAATAAAGATATTTTTGAATCAATGTGTCCCATACCACCTTGAAGCTTTTAACATTTTAAACCATTAATATCCATGTAAATAATTCCTTAAAACCATTTTGAAAACATGTATATTAATAGGAACAAATCATGAAAACATTTAAAGTGATATTTTGGTTAAAGGGTTTTTACCAAAATTAGAGACACTTGAATATAATAATTGAGGTATAACATTTAATCAGAACTTTATAATATCATGAGAATAAATGGATTCATGATATAATATTCCAAAGGACAGTATATACACCATATAAGAGTGAATTGGTGCATAACAACAATGAAGTATCAATAGAAATGTAAAATGTGATGAAATCCCTTATAAAGAAGGGATCCTTAAATTAAGGATAAATCAATCTCAAAATTATGTGTGAAAAATATAAATACATCCAATATAAGTGTATATTAAGTGTAAAACAATAAACTGTAATTCACACATATTCATAGGATGACATGTTCAATAACTACATGTTTAACCCAAAGAAATCAAAATTGGGTTAAAAAGTTCCCTTGGTAAAATTCGACAGCCTAACGACGTCACTTCAAAATTCAGAAAATTTGTTGATGAGAGATAAAAAGGGTATATCATCACTTGTACATAAAATTTACATCAATAAGGATATAAAATAACATATCCCAACATTAAAACATGTAAATTAAAAGACCCAACAAAAGAAGTCTTTAAAAAGAGGAGGGTGAAAGGATCCCCTACCGACTTGGGTATCTTTCGAAACATACACCCCATGAAAGAAGGAAAATACAACATTGATGAAAATAATCATAAACGAAAGTATATTACACAAATATTAGAATAATGGGCAGTACATATACCACTCAAAGGAAATGGTGCCAGATGTAGCATAAATCTCACAGGAATAAAAGTGAGACGAAAAATCTCTTACAAAAACTCGGCAGCCTAACGACACAACTTAAAACATCCAAAAATGGATTGATGAGATCCAATAGGGTATTTTCATCATATTAACATAAAATGTACAGTAATATTAATATAAAAGAACATCCCAATCATAATAAATATGTTCTTAAATGGAAAGACATAAAAGAGTGTACTTAAAAAGAAAGAGAGGGGTAGGATCCCTTACCTCGTGTCCGCCATGACTCGGTCGTTCTTTAATCTCCTGAATAATAAAATTTGTTCAATTTATAATTTCTTAAGGACCTCCTTTAAATATTATTATTCAGTTCATATCACATATTATAATGTTATAATAATTTGTTAATAAAGTGAGTTCATATCAGACGTTTTTGTCGATGTTCGATACATGAGTAAAAATTGAACTTCTTGGAAAAGAATTTTCCATGTAGTTATAGGTACATCATATCCAGAATAGTATTGATGTTTTAAATATCATATATATCCTGTATATATTCATTTTATACTATTCCATAACATTTGGAGATAATAAATTAAAAGCACTGTTCATGGAGACGGTAGGCCGTACGTACGAATGAACGCTACTTTTTTTTTTCATATTAATGGAATTAAAACAAAATGAGATATATATATATATATATTATAATTACAGAATGATATCCATCATTTAGATGTAATATATTACATATATATCGATTATATATATGTACTTATAATAGTACATAACATTTGGAGATAAGAAATGAAATGTACCGTTCATGGAGACGGTAAGCCGTACGTACGCATGAATGCTACTTTCATTTATTTTTTTTTGTATTAAATTGAATTAAATAATAATGATATAAAGGTATATTATAATTCCAGTATGATATCATATGTAATACCATTAATTCCATCCTTTATACGTCCCACATATGACATTAACGAATCAAATCACTTTGAGGGGGCGGTAGTCCGCACTTCCTAAAATGAAGATATCACATTTACCCATAATGGAAACCATAAAGGTATTCCATAAATGAATAAAACATAAGATTAAGGAAACCTTAAACATATTATATATCATATATAAATATAGTTACATCTTAATGGCTACCTTTGATGGTGTTAAAATAATATTGAACAATCATCGTTTCGTGAGGCAGTAATTCGCCATCCACAGAAACAGTATGTTCTTTAACCATTAGACGAAGGTGTGTGTATGTGTAGCTCAAATCCTTCACATAAAAAATCCTAGTATATTGAATATACTGGTTTCGTTTCAAAATAATGGAATAAAAAGAGTTTAGAGGGTTGTAGAAGCAAAATAAAACATACGAACCCAAGAGAGGACACTACCTTTAAATCGGGTAACTCTCTTTGATTTGAGATCAAAGGCTGCCTTGGAAAGGATTATGCCCAAATTGAGGCTTCAATGATGAATAGAGGGATTTGGAGAGATGAAATGGGCAGGTTTTGGCCGAGCCAAAGGCTTGAGAGGTGTGGGCAAGGTGGTAGAGGTGGGGGCCTTTTATAAGTGGAGAGGAGGGGCACTCTTGGAATGTTATAAAATATTACTTTATTATATAATGATTTTCAGATTTTAAAGGTCCCAAAAGAATATATTTTGAGTATAAGGTGACAAGTTTCAAAATACACCCATCCAATAGGTTTGGGACAAGTGTAGGGATTATAGTTTACATTATCTTTTCTATTTATTTAAATCGTTAAATAATGAGGTAATCGCTCCATCATCATGGTGTCATAAATAATTTAATTTATTTAGTGTCTAACAATTATATAAAAAATTTTATGATGTATTAAATCGTTTTATATTTATAATGAATATTTATAGTAAAAAATATGACTTCTATAACCCCATGTAAAAATTGTTTTAGTAAAACAACACATGTTTGTGACATTTTAATTTTAACTTTAAATAAAATGTTATTTATGTCATTTTCCTACCAAAGTGGCTCCATGGGGTCCCCAAGTTGACCCATGGATTGTATTGGTCGGCCATGACACATCCAATGAGGGTAGGACATGTGTATAGGTCATTTCATATTATTAAAACATTATTTTTACGTTAAATTACACTAATTACCTTTAATCGCGATTAATAAAACTTAAAAATTACTATTCACCAAAAATTATTTTAATCTCATTGAACCACATTTTTCTCCTTAATTACAACCATGTATGTCAGATTTTTTAAAATCAAATCACATAAGTGGAAAAGTTTCATTTAAACGAAAAATCAGTTTCTTTAACTACCACTTAGTGGTTTCACTATTCATCAAAAATTGAAGTTTTTCAGAAAAATACCAAAAATTCACCCTAATCTATATTTGATATTCCGAATTCAAAAATGATGTCTATTTTACAAAATTAAAAACATATAAGTTGCATTAATTAATTTAATAATTAATTCCTACTGCAAAACAAATAGCGTGTTTTTAAGAAACAATATCTATTAAAAGATTGACAGTAGTTTAAGTCCAATTTCAAAGTGAAATTAATTCCAATGACCACTATTGGATTAAATGGTAAAAATATATTATAATTTTACTTTAAAACCAATTTAAAAGATAATATAATAATATAAATAAATTAGATTAAAAAGAGGTTTTGAATTAAAATACAAGAGTTTTCACTATTCATTAAAAATGAACTTTATCGGAAAAATACCAAAAATTAACACAATGTAAATTTTGATGTCCTGATTCTAAAGAAGAATTTTATTTGGTCCAATATAACATATGAAAATGTCAAAAAGTGGATTTAAAAATCTTTCGCCATCAAAAAGTTGTTAATCGACCTTTTAAAGAATATTAGAATATTTACGCTTAAAATTGGATTCATTCACACTTTAAGCCTCTAACATTTATTGGATAAAAGTAAAAATATTTGACAAACATATATAATCATTTTTTAGTTAGTTCCGTTCATTTCTTCCATTACAACGGATAGGCGTTAACTACCATTTAAAATAATATTATATTATTATTAGAGTGCAACGCAAGATTCCCAAGAAAATCGTTGTTGCGTATTGGGTACGCCATCGAGCATAGCGTCCCCTTTAAAGTAATATTAATATTTTATTCAAAAATATGGATAAATATGAAAATGTCATATTCTTTATTTTCCTGGGGTGTTACATCCTTCCCCCCTTTTGGGAATTGCGTCCTCACAATTTTTAAAATTGGGCTTGGAGACTTCATTGAAAATCCCACATCAGAACAAGAGTCATTAAAACAGTCACTTTAAAATAAAGAAAGATAATTACAAAGGTCACCCGAGTTAACCCATACTAGGATTCCATGTAAGAAAACATGGACATGGAAGAAAAAACAAAGGGTCATGTTCTGAGGGAGACTGATAGTAAACATGTCTAAGAGAAAGATAACCATAAGAAAATCACAAACTTGTGGTGGGTTAAACAGTATTCGATTACCCAGTAGGAAAAGTTAATAGACAAGATTTTTGTTTTAAGTTACTTTTCATTGAGGAATTTATTTTTGATCTTAAGAAAACATACTTACTTGTCGTATAGACTCTCATCTCCTACTAGATTTCTTACACAAACTCATATTTTCTCCAAAAGACGAGTATTTGGGATGACTTGCTAATATTAAGAGAGCTATAATCAACTTTTATAAAATCACCTAATCCAAAAAAGAGAACTATATAATTCCCATGTCTTTAGACCTTAACCAAAACCAAAATTGTTTGAACAAGATCAGATAATCCACAAATGGATAATCTTTTATAAAAAAGAAAATATATTCTAAATCTTCAAAATTTGTCCAACAAAACCCAAAGTTCAACGAAGACCATTCAATAAACAATTTGTCCATAAAATTCTTCAAAGTAAACCAAACTAAGATTGAAACCCAAATATTTGAAGGATTTAATCACATAGTCTTCCAAGGTACAAATTAGCAATTATCTCTAAATAACATCAGTCTCTCTTAAAGTCTCATATTGAAAAGTAATTAACCTAATCACATATCCTCCATGATAGGTTAATAATTCCCATAGATAACCCAAAATCAACTTACTCTTAATTCATAAAATCATCTAACTTAAAAGAATAAGTCATACTAACTAGGGACTTCACGTAGTCCAGTGGTAGGCAATAAATACCAGTCACACTTTGGTTGTGGATTCAATTCCCACAGCTTTGTCTGACATGACAGGTTGTCACACGGTCTGTGTGTTATCCTTTTTCAAAAACTATATAATTCTTAAAACATTCCCCAAAAAGAGTTAAAATATTCAAAAATAATCATAACATATTTTAACCTCAATTTTATCTCATGCCTTTCATTTTCCATCATATCATAGAGTAACCCATAATTTCCTAAAAAGTAAGGATCATATAAACCCTAATGGTTACCTTAATAATTATTACCTGAACTTCCACATCGATTGGTCATCTCGTACATGATACATTAAAGAACATACCATTGTTCAAGTGGTTGATCATGACTCCTTGATAGTTGATTTAGAACAACCACGAGACTCCAAATTGAAGCCCCTATTTCATCCAGTCTCTTAATCAGAGAACCACCATAGTTTCCTTCAAACCCATTGTCACTTTGGTGCCTGGTATATCCATCCATTTACTAAAAACAGAAATGTCGGTGTGAGTATATCAACAAAATCATCATGTACTAATGAGGAAGATAAACACAAATATATACTTACTCATTCACTTTATCTAAAACTAGGACTCTTTCTGAAATCCTAGCGATTATGGTAATGTTAATTATTCAGAGAGAATACACTAACCTCTTAAGTTATCTAAACAGACCTTTGATACCAACTATAAGGCCCCGACCATAAACCTTACTTAATATTGAATTAAATGAATAATTCACATTGAGGATCTTTTCAGGTTTAGAGTTTTAGAGAATTAGGACATAACTATTACATCTCAAAAGATTATAAAGTAGACACTTCTACTAAGTTTCCATAAAAAAACTCGTAAAAGAAACATGTCTAGTTCCATGTGTTAGATATCTTGTGTTTCCTTGATCCCATCCTTGACCCTATTCATATTTAAGTCCTGTGTAAAACATTTCAAAAACATGGTATGAGCATAAAAAGCTTAGTAAGGTATTTAAAAATATGGAATGGAAACATGAGTACATGTATACATAAGAATCAATGAAATCATACTTTACTCATAAAACATAAGCACTTTAACATACCTCATCAAATCATGAATAAAACATAGAAATCATAATGCATAAAGGTAACTTGAGGCATTCATAAAATTCTTACGTAGGGAGTAACCCTCTTGGTTACATTTGGAATACCCATCAAATTATATTCCCTAAAACTCTTCGGAGAAACCTTAACGTTTAACCCCTTCGCGTTACCCAATGCATTGGAGAGCTATATCGGGCTCACCCGCCCATAGTTTATCACAGAACAACCCTTTTTCACAACAATGACCAAGAACCATAACATAAATATTGCACATAAAACATGCATAAAGGAAACATAACATTTCCATATTTCAATCAAAATATAACATTTTAGGATATTGAAATAATGAATCCATTAAAAAAACGATTTTCAAAACCATTTAAAACATTTAATAAAGAGATTTTTGAATCAAAGATTCCCATACCACCTTGAAGATTTTAACATTTTAAACCATTAATATCCATATAAATAAATCCTTAAAACCGTTTTGAAAACATGGATATTAATAAGAACAAATCATTAAAACATTTAAAGCGATGTTTTGGTTAAAGGGTTTTTACCAAAATTAGAGACACTTGAATACAATAATTGAGGAATAAAATTTAATCAGAACATTATAATATCATGAGAATAATTGGATTCATGATATAATATTCCAAAGGATAGTATATACACCATATAAGAGTGAATTTGTGCATAACAACAATGACGTCTCAATAGAAATGTAAAATGTGATGAAATCCCTTATAAAGAAGGTATCCTTAAATTAAGGATAAATCAATCTCAAAATTATGTGTGACAAATATAATAAATACACCCAATATAATTGGATATTAAGTGTAAAACAATAAAATGTCATTCACACATATTTAAAGGATTACATATTGAATAACTACATGTTAAACCCAATGAAATCGAAATTGGGTTAAAAAGTTCCCTTGGTAAAATTCAACAGCCTAACGGCATCACTTAAAAATTCAGAAAATGAGTTGATGAGAGATAAAAAGATTATATCATCACTTGGACATAAAATTTACATCAATAAGGATATAAAAGAACATATCCCAACATTACAATATGTAAAATAAAAGACCCAACAAAAGAAGTCTTTAAAAAGATGAGGGTGAAAGGTTCCCTTACCGACTTGGGTATCTTTCAAAACATACACCCCATGAAAGAAGGACAATACAAAACTAATTTCAATACTCATAAATGAAATTATATTACAAAAATATTAGAATAATGGGCAGTACATATACCACTCAAATGAAATGGTGGCAGATGTATCATAAATCTCACGGGAATAAAAGTGAGACGAAAAA
Source organism: Viscum album (assembly GCA_963277665.1). NCBI lineage: Eukaryota > Viridiplantae > Streptophyta > Magnoliopsida > Santalales > Viscaceae > Viscum > Viscum album. The sequence continues at coordinate 1,660,131,198 of OY728143.1, read as the reverse complement.
TCCCTTACGAAAACTCGACAGCCTAACGGCGCAACTTAAAACATCCAAAAATGGATTGATGAGATCAAATAGGGTCTTTTCATCATATGAACATAAAAATTAGAGTAAGAGTAATATAAAATAACATCCCAATCATAAAAAAGATTAGCTTAAAAGGAATGACATAAAAGAGTGTACCTAAAAAGAAAGAAAGGGGTAGGATCCCTTGCCTCGTGTCCGTCATGACTCAATCGTTCTTTAATCCCCTGAATAATAAAATTTGGTCAATTTATAATTTCTTAAGGACCTCCTTTAAAGATAATTATTCAGTTCATATCACATATTATAATGTTATAATAATTGGTTAATAAATTTAGTTCATATCAGACGTTTTTGTCGATGTTCGGTACATGAGTAAAAATTGTACTTGTTGGAAAAGAATTTTCCATGTAGTTATAGGTACATCATATCCAAAATAGTATTGATGTTTTAAATATCATATATATCCCGTATATATTCTTTTTATACTATTCCATAACATTTGGAGATAAAAATCTAAAAGCACTGTTCATGGAGACGGTAGGTCGTACGTACGCATGAACGCTACTTTCTTTTTTTGTCATATTAATGGAATTAAAACAAAATGAGATATATATATATATTATAATTCAAGAATTATATCAATCATTTAGATGTAATATATTACATATATATCCATTATATATATGTACTTATTATAGTACATAACATTTGGAAATAAGAAATGAAATGTACCGTTCATGGAGACGGTAAGCCGTACGTACGCATGAATGCTACTTTCATTTCTTTTTTTTTTGTATTAAATGGAATGAAATAATAATTATATAAAGGTATATTATAATTCCAGTAGGATATCACATGTAATACCATTAATTCCATCCTTTATACGTCCCACATATGGCATTAACGAATCAAATCACTTTGAGGGGGCGGTAGTCCGCACTTCCTAAAATGAAGATATCGCATTTACCCATAATGGAAACCATAAAGGTATGCCATAAATGAAAAATACAGAAGCCTAAGGAAAACTTAAACATATTATATATCATATATAAATATATTTACATATTAATGGCCACCTTTGATGGTGTTAAAAGAATATTGAACAATCATCGTTTCGGGAGGCAGTAATTCGCCATCCACAAAAACATAATGTTCTTTAAACATTAGACGAAGGTGTGTGTAAGTCTAGCTCCAATAATTCACATAAAAACATCCTAGTATATTTAAGATACTGGTGTCATTACAAAAGAAAGGAATAAAAAGAGTTTAGAGGGTTTGAGAAGCAAAATAAAACATAAGAACACAAGATAAGACACTACCTTTAAATCGGGTCACTCTCTTTAATTTGAGCTCAAAGGATTCCTTGGAAAGGATTCTGCCCAAATTGAGGCTTCAATGATGAAGAGAGGGATGTGGAGAGATGAAATGGGCAGGGTTTGGCCGAGTCAAAGGCTTGAGAGGTGTGGGTAAGGTGGTAGAGGTGGGGGCCTTTTATAGGAGGAGAGGAGGGGAACTCTTGGAATGTTATAAAATATTACTTTATTATATAATGCTTTTCGGATTTTAAAGGTCCCAAAAGGATATATTCCGAGGATAAGGTGATAAGGTTTCGAAATCAACCCATACAATAGGTTTTTGACATGTTTAGGGCTTAGAGTTTACATTATCTTTTCATTTTATTTAAATCGTTAAATAATGAGGTAATTGTTGCATCATCATTGTGTCATAAATAATTTAATTTATTTAGTGTCTAAAAATTATAAAAAAACTATCATGATGTATGAAATATGTTTAGATTTATAATTAATATTTATAGTAAAAAATATGACTTGTATAACCCCATGTAAAAATTGTTTTAGTAAAACAACACATGTTTGTGACATTTTAATTTTAACTTTAAATAAAAAGTTATTTATGTCATTTTCCTACCAAAGTGGCTCCATGGAGTCCCCAAGTTGATCCATGGATTTTATTGGTCGGACATGATACATCCAGGGAGGGTAGTACATGTTTCTAGGTCATTTCATATTATTAAAACATTATTTTTACCTTAAATTACCCTAATTACCTTTAATCGCGATTAGTAAAACATAAAAATTACTATTCACCAAAAATTATTTTAATCTAACTGAACCACATTTTACTTTTTAATTACAACCATGTATGTTGGATTTTTGAAAATCAAATCACATAATTTGCAAAGTTTCATTTAAACGAAAAATCATTTTTTTAACTACCACTTAGTGGTTTCACTATTCATCAAAAATTGAAGTTTTTCAGAAAAATACCAAAAATTCACCCTAAGCTATATTTGTTATTCCGAATTCAAAAATGATGTCTATTTTAAAAAATTAAAAACATATAAGTTTCATTAATTAATTTAATAATTAATTCCCACTGTCAAAACAAATTGCGTGTTTTTAAGAAACAATATCTATTAAATGATTTACAGTAGTTTAAGTCCAATTTCAAAGTGAAATTAATTTCAATGACCACTATTGGATTAAATGGTAAAATATTTTATAATTGTACTTTAAAACCAATTCAACAGATAATATAATCATATAAATAAATTAGATTAAAAAGTTGGTTTGAATTAAAATACAACATTTTTCACTATTCATTAAGAAATGAACTTTATCGAAAAAATACCAAAACATTAAAAAATGTAAATTTTGAAGTCCTGATTCTAAAGAATAATTATATTTAGTCCAATATAACATATGAAAATGTCAAAAAGTGGATTTAAAAAGCGTTCTCCATCAAAAGGTGGTTAATCGACCTTTTAAAGAATATTAGAATATTTACACTTAAAATTGGATTCATTAACATTTTAAGCCTCTAACATTTATTGGATAAAAGTAAAAATATTTGACAAACATATATAATCATTTTTTTGTTAGTTCCGTTCATTCCCGCCATTACAACATCTAGGCGTTAACTACCATTTAAAATAATATTATATTATTATTAGAGTGCAACGCAAGATTCCTAAGAAACTCGTTGTTGCATATTGGGTACGCCATCGAGCATAATGTCCCCTTTAAAGTAATATTAATATTTTATTCCCAAATATGGATAAATATGAAAATGTTATATTCTTTTTTTACCTGGGGTGTTACATATTCACACATCTCACACCATTTGAATCGTTCAAAATTGACCCAAATAAGCTCCTTAAATATTTAATAACATCATATAAGGCTCAATTAGGTCATAAAGAAAACCTAGAAATTATTTTGGTATAATCCAAAAGGAGTTACCTAAATAAGAGGTAACGTTCTTCAATGATCACATTAGATTTATTTGTTTCTACACCAATGAATTTATTATTATTTCATGATTTTATATTTACATAAAACCCCATTATATAAATATATTTTTTTTATTTTAATTTTTTTACCTACACTTACACACACTTCAATTTAATGGCTAACGAACTTACCATTCATTTACGACGAACTACTACCCTATGAAATAATGATTGTTCATTTTTCCATTACCACCTTGCATGGTTCATAATTATGATGGAGATCCCATTTTTATATTTGATATATATAATATTTATGAGGTATTTGTTCATATTTAATGTTTATTTAAAACAAAACTTTTTGAATTCCATTTTTTGGGAATACGATAACATCGATTGTTTACGTGTGGACTACCACCACCTGAAAACGAAGTAATTATTTCATGTTATACATGGAACGTATAATGGATAATTTTAATAAAAATATGTGAAATTTATGTAATAAATATGAAATTTTTATAATAATATAAATTTAATGATATATAATTTACTTTTAATTATTTAAAATATGTAAAATAAATTAAAGTAGTGTCCGTACGTACATACAACCTAATGTCTCCTTGAACGTTGCATTTAATTTCTTATCTACAAATTTAATGGATTATTATAAATACATATATAAATAATATGTATAATATTTAATTTTTTTTACATTATGGGGATAATGAAATCATGATCTTAGTAAGGGGAATAAAAAATAACAAGTCAAAATATATTGGAGAAACAATGTAATCAACCCATGAAATAGTGAAAATAATGAATGATTTCAATAAAATAGGTAATAAGATATTATAAGAAGATAATATATGATTTAATAAATATTAACATCGATATGTAATAATATATTAAAATTATTAAAATCATTATATAGAAGGTTAAAGGATATTCACCTGAATGGAAACACAATGTGATAAATTTTCATCTCAGTTTTTACAATTGTGAGATAAATGTAGTATTCACCACATAAATTTATTGTGTGGTGTAAATAAAAACATTTTTGATATATTATATCTTAAATTTTTTTATCTTAATGGTTTTTTGAGTTTCAATTTTAAATATTTCATAAAATATAATTTACACATAATATTACTAAGTGGAAAAGAAATTTCATAAACTGATTACTTTTCATTAGGTTATATTAATTCCTCATTTATTATGATATTATATGATTATGTGTACAATTATATTGGCCATATATTGATATATTTATACTTCCCATATGAGGATTTATTTTTTATACATAAAATCAATTATTTGGTTTGGTCCTACATAAATGTTATGGTCTTTTAAAGTGCTTACTTCAAAATCTCATTTTATATCGGGATTTTTCTTAAAATGATTTTTTATTAGAGGAAATTATATTATATTTGTTTAATAGAAACATTAATTTTCAACATATCTAGTTACAAATGATCATTTTAATGTAATAATATCATTTTCAACTTTTATGTACTCAAAATGTTTTATAAAATGTTTTTAATAAAGCCCAACTTCATCTCTCTCGTTATTTAAAGAATCCATTTTCATCGGAAAGTACGATTTTTAAGAATATTTTAAAAAATATTTTTAAACATTCCAAAATGACTTATCAAATACATATTTAACCATTATTAAATTTACAAAAAATAATAATTGTATCATCTTGCAGCATTCCAGATAATATACTTTTATATCCTTTTTACCTTGGACAAGAAATATTCTTTTTTACCTTGTACAACTTATACATATTTACATGTTATAGTTTCATTGAAACATTATTCTCAATTCAAAATGGATAATTTTTAACGAAACTATTTCTATAAGTGATTTTGAAATAAAAATATTGTAAAAACTAATTTTAAAAATAAAAAGGATATTTTCCACTATAATGTTTTTGAAAGATCCTTTTATATTATTTCCATTTATCAACAACAACAACCAATTTTTTTAATCCACTTGGGATATATTATATTGATACCATCTTTATTTTACCTCTAAATGTTTTATGTTTTTTTTGGAAAAGGATATTAATGAAATTCAATTCCTTGGTTAAATTGTTAGTCCCAATAAAATATTCAATTTCCTATGATAATTAGACATTTAGCTTCCCCTAATTATCTATATAATTTATCATGGATATTTTTATTCTATAAACTGTATAAAAATTTTACATAAAACATTTACTTTGAATGTTTCTGGATATTTTTTTGAAATATTAATAAATCTGTATCTTTTACTCAATAAGGATATTTTACAAGGCACATTGTTCATGAATTAAATTTATTTTTCGACATATAATGAAATTTTTTGAAAGGTGTGACATAGGTGGGGCTCAATTATAGATATAAATTTGATGTATCAATAGTATCTTGGGAAAAATCAGTTGGCTAACATATGTTAATGTGTTATTCACCTAGTATATTGTAAAACTTCTTATGAAAGTTCTTGATTGTAAAAATACCATGTACCTTAAAAACAATGCATCCAATAATTAAGAATTACATTCATTTTTATTTAGTATTTATTATCTATAAAATTTCATCAATGAAAAAGTATATAAATGAATTTAATACTCGGGTTATTGATTAAATGACATGTTTTTCATTTTACTACCCTATCATATTGACAATGCATTATATATTTTGTTAAATTTCATATGATTTCATATATTCACCTTTCCATATTTTTTACACACCTCCTTCTCATTTTATCAATTACATGTCATGTGTCTTCATTTATTACCTTTCTATGTTGACTATTCCCATTGATTCATTATTTCTTCCTCCATACTTTACCCTTATCAATCATTTTAGATCACCATTTTATTATTTTATTTTCTCAAGGAATCTGATACATGTATTAAAAATTATATTAAAGATTATAGTAATTGGAATTAAATTCAACCCTGAAACAATACTATTATGTTGTAATTAGTGTATTAATTTGTAATACAAGACTCATATATGTAACTTTTTTACCAATAATACTAAACATATCAAACCTTTAAGATTTGATTACATTTAATCACATTAATGTTATGTCAATAGACATCAGCTATAGGATTTTGGGGTGGGTTCACTACTGTCAGTATCATTGGACATTTAATAGTATCCTTGGGAACTCGATTTATGAAAACAAATATTAGAGATGAAACCCTTACATATAATTTAAGGATAAATATAAAAGAATATACTACTGTTAATTTTAAATAGATATTATGTGTTTTTGATTTACACACATTCCTTTATGGATACTATACGTATATGTGGTAATATAACAAATGTACCTTGAGGTAACTACTGCAAAAATGTTTATCAGTCCTAACTTGAGTGTAACCCGGTACACAACAATGGGAAATACTACACACATGGTTTGAAAATCCTAGGGGATATGATTAGGATAAATAGAATTTCCTTACAAACTGTTATAATTGTCAATAATATATAATTACAATGAATAAACATTGTCAAACCTGAGGTTTATTAGATTGTAAATAATGTTTAAAGATTTAGACATCCTAAAAATGATTATATGGTTTTTACAATTTAATAATTTATGCTCACACTATGGTTTTGGGTTTTAGGAAACACCCTCTTATAATGGATAAGAACTATACTAGGGAAGGATATATAAGGAAATATATGGATGAGGTATTTATGTATTGGGGATATATTGAAAACATTAGTTAAATCAATATTTAGTGAATAATCTTTTTAATGAATTTACATCATATATATTTTTGAAATAATATTAATATGGTTTTATAAAAAGGAAAACTTGTATACTAGGTTAAGACCCCTAAAATTTGGAACCATGGTGGTGTTTTAACCCATGACTGAATGAATATGATGGTTTCGTTTCTACCACTTGTCTATGTGTTGTCTTGGTTAATTTATCATTATTTTTAGTAAAAAAAATTGTAAAAAAAAATTATAATGGTGAACAACTAGTAATATTTTTGAGGTGTAGAGAATAATGTATTTACCGTATTGGATTTTGAATATTGTTTGAAACATATATAAAAACATATTTTATGGATGTTATGATCCATTAAAATTTTCTTTAAGTCCTTGAAAAATCAATGCTAATTCTTGGATATCCATTCATGATATAGTGGATGAATTGAAAATTTATTGAAGCACAACCAAATGTTGAATTTTTTTATATAAATATATGATGTAAGTATATTTTATTATATTTTTTGTAGTAAAATAATTATACCAGATTAGGAAAGTTATCTTTGAATAAAATTATGTCCCAATACCTTAATTGTTGTTTAACTGGTGGTCTTCTAAATCAAAAAATATTTATGAATTTGGAGCCCCCAAGATTCCATCAATCATTCACATGATTGTTATTGGTGACCTCAATTACTCTATAGAAATATTTATTATTTTCATCCATTTTAGTATCTCCATTTTCTCCAAATGTTATCCAGTATAGAAAACTAGTTATACATTAGTCAATGTGATCTTATACTTCCCAGTCACTTTTTTCCATAGAATGTTTTAAGAAAACATATCATGATGTGGGTTTTAAAAAATGTAATATCAAGAAATATATTACCATGATTTCATTTAAATTGTGAGGATGATATTTATTTATGGTTGGGATAATGTAATGCCCCGAAACACTAATGTAAAAACATTGTATTCAATTTCATGTATAACACACAACACCAAGTGTGTAAGGGAAAATAATATCCTAATATATTACAATAAATTTACTAATTTAAATTAAATTAATTTAGGATATATAATTCAAGGAATGAAATACTGATTAATCATGTGTTTCACAAGACAACATGTTTCTACAATGGCTTGTGTTACAGGAAATACATTATTTTACAGAAAAAAAAATTATTATTAAAAAATTATTATTTAATAAAATAAGTCTTAACATAGACATTAAATTAGAGGGCGTGAATATTATTAACTAAATTATGATAATATATAAATTATATTTCCAGTAAATTATTTTTACATTAAGAAATTATATATTAGTCATAAGATAAGAACAAACCAAATACTACGCACCAAAACCTATATTTTTATATTGGTAATACTGACATCTCTTAATGCATAACCTATTTTAAATAAAAATTATGATAAATTTATAAATATTATATATTAAAATAACCTTAATTTTTTAAATAAGAATATAAAAATTATATTATAGTAATTTTTTTTTATTTTTATAAGATATTTCATTTTTGATATTTAGTGTAAAATACTGAATTTTAATTTAAACATTTTTTCATTTAATTTATTTATAGTGTTAAATTATATTTTTAAATGTTTTTTAAAATTAATTAGATAAATTTTATATATATTAATATAATTTAGGTTATTGTAATAAATTTCACATTGAAATTGGATATAAAAACATAGAATACTTTTGAACATTTTCACTTGAAAACCCCGCTTTGTCGCCACATCTACAGGATTAAATTTAAATTAAATCTTGAAAATTATGTGATTTAATTTAGAAAAATTATTTTCATATTTAAAATAAAAATAATATATAAATACTAATAATTTAAATTTTTTATTGAAAAAAAAATTAGTGAATGTAATTATAATTAATTATAGTGATTAAGGTAGAATTAAACATAACAAGGGAGTAAAACTTAAAAAAAAAAGGTCCATAATGAGATAGAAAATTGTAAAATAAACATTTTAGGTCCCTATGTTTACCATATAATTCCTAGTATATTATTTTCAGAATTATTGGAGCCACATTATGTGGGAAAAATGTGGTTGGAATTCCCATTTCAAAACATTATTAGATTGCCACCCCTCTTCTACTATAAAATAATAATCCCCACACCAACTTATTGACACATCACAAGCCATTTGGATCATCTAAAATTTTCCCATATAATCTCCAAACACACATCCCCTAATCCTAGTACAATTAATTTGGGCATAAAGAAAACCAAGGATGTGTTCTTCTTTAAACCAAAAATGTGGTACCCAAATTTGGAGTCACATTCTTCAAAAATCAAATTAGTTTTATTTGTTTATCCATCAATTAATTTTTAATTAATTAATGATTATATAATATCATCAGTATCATAAATATAATATGATGTTATTATGTTTATGGTTATATATACACCTAAAAATACCTCCATCTAATGGTTAACAAACTAATCTTTTAAGTACCGCAAACTACGGCCTCGCGAAATGATGATTGTTCGTTTTTCCTTTACAACTTATAATGGTTGGGAATTATGGTGTAAATATGAGTTATATATATTATATATAAATAATATATAATATTTCTTTGTTCTTATTGAAATTTAAAATAAATTATACCTCTATTCATTTCATTTTGTGGGAATATAATAACATCGTTTGTGGACGTGTGGACTACCGCCTACTCAAAGAGATGTTATTCCTTCACACTATACATGGAACATATAACAGATCGTTTCTATAAAACTATGTGAAATATATTAAATAAATAAGATGATTTAATTATAATATAAATATACATATATATCATTTAATTTAAATTCTTTAAAATATGAAAAAAGAAATAAAAATTGAGTCCATGCGTATGTATAACCTTATTCTCTATGAATGGTGTATTTTATTTCCTATATCCATATTTTAATTATTAAAAATAAATATATAATAAAAATATATTATATTTTAATCATGGATTACTTTTTTAATATTATGAAATAATGATCTACATAATAGGAACATCAAATAATAAGTCAAAACATATTGGAGATTCTAGGCTTTTAACAGCTGAAATAGTGAAAATTGTAATATCCCATATTTTTCCATGTATTATTTTAATATTATACGGGAATTAAATCGAGACCAGGCTCTGAGACGGTGTACAGTTCTGAGGTCCGGTGAGCCCGAAAAAAATGTTTGAATTTAATTTAATAATTAAATTACGCGCGCATGCGGTTTTCCTAAAAAATTAGAATAACTCTTGAACGGGTGCTCGGATCAGAAATATGAGGGCACTATTGCGTTCAAAATAGTGATTTTACCTTAAGCGAGGCCTAACATCGGCTGGCGCGGGTCGGTGGTGAAATCCACCTTTTGGACGTAACCGTAATAAAATATTTAATTAATATATTTTATTAAATCCTTGTTGCAGTGTAATTTTTTATTCTTTTAAATATAGATTTCGCAGGAGAGGGGTCAGGGTTACAATTCCCATAACTCTGAATTTCTCTGGAGAGCTCTGGAGAAAACCTCCCGACACATCAACGACATTCTTAATGATATTCACTGGAGACGACGATGCGGCAACCGGATCTTCACCAACGAACGCCGAAAATCCAGGTTGGATGTTTAAATTGTGATTTCTTCCCCGTTCATGGTTTTTATGATGAACGTGGGCAAATCTACAAACAGATTAGTTCGTGGATCGATCGTTATTTCGGGATTGGATCTTGAGGGGATTTTGGGAGATTGAAACCATGTTGATCTTTTTTTGTTGATTTTTCTGCTCCGTTTAATCCTATTAAAGAATGTGGATCAACGCCGTGATGAACGATGGCTGAGGTTCGTTCCTCAAATTTGTTTCATTGGATTTCTCCCCTTTCTCTTCTTAACGTTCTTAATGTTCTTCATGAGGCGATGAACAACGGATCGTTGCACATCCGTTCTGTGATGCAACGATCCCAAATTATAGATTGAACCCCAGAGTGATGTCACAGAGGTGTGACGACGGTTTCGGCAGACGATTCAGATCGGATCGAGAGATATGAGTTTTTGTGCGTTTTTCTTCGGATGGATCGTTTGAGGTTTATGATCCAATTTAAAGACAGAAGTCACCCATTACGGTGTTCGTATGATGAAACGAACCAGCCCCTGGAGTATCAGGACGAACAGACGAGGGATCACGGATCCGGAAGATCGGCCGAAGCGCGAGGAATTAGACGCTGTTTTGGAAAAATCCCGAGTACATGACGTGTAGTATGGGCCACACGATGTGTGTTCATCGGCAGATTTACCTGGCATGTACTCCATGAGTACACGGACACAGGTTGGGTACCCGGCCAAGGACACGGCGTGTGTACCCCTCCCAGGCCAGACCAGGCAAAAAACAAGGGATACCCTATGTGCTAGTACACGGGCAGGCGACACGGACGTAGACCATGTACGGGCACATGGACAGCGTACACGGAGCGAGCCTAGGTGCTCGGACACGGTGTGTGATTCTTCTACATGCCATGTAGTTACTTTCTATCCGACAAGCCGAATGACAAGGGCCGTTTACACAGGCAGTACCTGGTGTAACAACCCGATATTTTATGAGAAGTATTATTTTTAATTTCATTGATGTCTTGTTTTGTAAGCGACACCAAAATTAGATTGTTCTATACGCAACACCATATTAGCTTGAAGTATACACAACACTAATCTTGGATCGTGTTACACACAATTTCAAGTTCGTTTGATAGAAGTTATTTTATGTAACATTGAGTTTATATATATATATATATATTCAATGTATAAATGAAATATGGTTGGATTCTATTATATGCAACAAAAAATGAATCTTGCACTATACACAACCCTGACTTGGATTTCATTACACGCAACCACGACCTTCCATGATAGCGTGTGTTATACGCAATACCATGTTTCACTAAATGAGATATTATTATAATATTATTATGAACTAGCCGTTATGAATAATAATACACACTTTTTGAAATTTTATAAATTTTATCTTTCAAAATGGACTTCATTTTTGGATTCAGAATATCGAAATTAGCCTAGGGTTAATTTTTTTATTTTTCTGAAAACTTTCAATTTTTGATGAATAGTGAAAACACTGGGTTACTATTTAAAACCCGACTTTTTATTTAAATAATTATTTATTTTATTTAAATTTATTTTCGGTCAAAATTGATACAAAATACATATATATGTTCAATGTAATTCATTGGAGTCATTTTATAATTATTTTAGATATATTAAAATTTTATTGAACTTTTCTCCATCTTTTACCCACCTCCTAGGAGAATTTGAAAATTTACATAAAAATTAATTTTACCGCTTCTATTAGTGGAATTTCGAAAATCTGAGAGACGCGGTTAATATCAAGGAGTAAAATGTGGTTCAATAAGATAAAAACAATTTTTGTAAATAGTAAAATTTTACTTTTATTTACCACGGTTAAAAGTAAATATGGTAATTAAGGGTACAAATGATATTATTATTATCCTAACACATGTCATAATTCTATTGGATAAGTTTAATTTGGCCAAAAACAACCTTAGGAATAAAATATGATCATTTAGGTCCACTTGGATTAGATTAGGACATTTAATATTATTTTATTTATAGAAGAGTTAAAATAGTTGAAATCAATGTTTAATAACTAAAACATTTTTAATATAGGGTTATAAATAAGATAAATTCGACTAAAAATATTCATTAAAATGATAAAAAGATTTCCTACCTAATCGTATTTTTTTTATAATTTTTAGACATTAAATAATTTAAGTTATTTATGACACAATGGGGATGCAGTAATTACCTAAATAATGAAATATTAAAATAATTAATATTATAAATACCCAAAATAAATGTAATTTGAGACTTTTTATGAATTTGAATAATTTTCAAGGTTAAAATTACATGTTAATATGGATTTAATTAACGTTTTTCGAGCTAATCATGTTATGATTTTCACAAAAATCAATTACCAAATAGTGTCAAAATTGACATAAAATAGTTTTTTTAAACAAATTATATTATTAATTGTTATAATATTCCTAAAAATCTAAGGTTCTTCCAAATGACTTAGATAAGGTTATATATATTAATAATGAACCACTTGGGGTTCTTTTGTCTGGTTATAGTAAGTTTATTAACAATATAGTGTAAGAAAACAAGAAGACACGGTAAAAGATAAATTATTCAACTTAGAGTTAAATCTAAAAGATAATATTGAAATTGTAACCTAAACTTGTCTAAAACCTGTTGGTTGATATTATTTCGACCCATCCTCATTTTATCTTCGAAATAAATCAATTTGGAGCTATTATAAACCGAATATGACTTTATTATTAAATAATATTTTAAGTTTTTCCAAAGGTGCCCCTCTCTTCCGTTATAAAAGGGCACCCCTTCCCTCTTCTCATAACACCATTTTGAGCCTTGAAGCTCGGCCAAAACCTGCCCATTTCTCTTCTCAACTTCCCTAGAAAAATTCGGGAGGTTCTGGTCTTCCCAAAAGACCAACTCTACTTCCTTAAGAGGAATCTTAAATGAGGTGCGTCGAATAAGAGGTAATCTCTTCTTCTGATTCTCTCAAGTTTCTTTCTTCTTCTACTTATTCTTCTTTAGTTGTCTCATTATAAAGTAATAACATCAGTATTAATTATATACTTATATGATATTATAAATATTAAACAACCCTATTTCACCTTCTATCCGTCCTACAGAAAATGAAATCACCGTGGGTACGTAAGGAATACCGTCTCTACGCCGTGGTGTAATCTGTTTTCGACCACCACCTTACTTGGATAGGTATAATGGTGTAAATAAATTAATTTCTATGATTATTGTAAAGTTATATTGATTCTGAAATATTATACATACACTTAAATACAATTCCACGATCAGGAGAGTGATATCATCGCTCGTGCGTACGTATGGACTACCGTCTCCACGACACGATGAGATTCATTCTCCATGTTAACCATTCATGAATGATTATAAAGTATATATAATTAATAATAATGAAATATATGACATAATAATGATAATGGATTTATGTGTATATATATATATATGTATGTCATCTACTTAATTCCATTCAATTTAATAAGGAAATGAAAATAGCATTCATGCGTACGTACGACCTACTGTCTCCATGAATGGTGTATTTCATTCCATTTATCGATATATCATATATATATATATATGTATATTCTGAATATATATTATATATAAATCATGTTTTACATTCTGTAATTAATTAAATCAGGATATAAGTAATAATATCAAGAACAGCAAGTCGAAACACGTAGAATAAATGAAACGATTTTACACAAATCGCTGCTTTTAGATTGAATTTACAAAAGAACGGGAAATATAAAGTCATAAGTCAACTATATATGATATCATAACAATGAATATGATTCTGTAATAAGTCAATGGAATTATTTAAATCATTATACAGGTGGTTCAGATACATACGAAGCATATCGGACATAAGGTAAGGGATAACTTTTCCAATCGTGTTTTTATCCGAGATTGATTATTCGTAAATATTTACTGGGGTTATATTTATCATTCATGTCCCTATTTTCTAAAAATGGTTTCTATTATGTTTAAAGTGATTTTTACCCTTTTTTTAATTTTACCATATGTTATGGAAGGAATCTTTCTTTTGTTTACCATACAAGGAACTTTTTTACTTTTCCGACAAAAGTACGAGGAGAATGTTATTTTAAACTTATACGGGTGAACAGATTTTTACGGTTTTATAACGCCTCATTTTCATGAAGCTTCCTATACAATATTGTATGATTATTTTCAACCAAACACTTTTCTTTTATGATATCATGACATTTTGTGAAAAGAAAATGATTTTGAAGAAGGATATTTTCCCCAAGAATTCATTTCAAGTTTTTTATCAAAACTATTTTCCATCTAAAATGACATTATTTAATATGTTTATGTTTCAAGTCTAATGTCTCAATTATTTACATGGTTTGATTATTCTTATGATGAAATGATATCCATTTTTTTATATGGATTATTTTATGATGGCATGATGTTTAAGAATCCCATTCTATTACATGGGTTAGGCTATGATGTGTGATTTATGATTTTGTGGCACACAAAAGAATGATTTCATTATGAGATGGGTGGGAAATATATCTTCATCCAATGCATTGGGTAAAGATTTAAATCTCATGATATAGACATGGATGGAATGGTAAGTTAATCCAGTTTAGTGTTATAGGACTGAAACAAGGAGTGACCTCAATTCAGAAAGGGACTTTGTCCACTAAGATGGTCATGAAAGTAATGCCTTGGCTACTATGGAAATCATAACATGTGATCAATGGTTTCTACAATTAAATGCTTTATTCCCATTCTATTTTTTCATGATTTATGATCCAATATGATATATGCCTTGCGTACTTTCTAGATTTATGTCTTTGCTCATTATTTTGATGTTTTGATTTTATGTTCATGTTTTTGCATTCAAATGTTTATGGATTGTTTTATATTCTCTATGTTTACCCTTACTGAATATTTGAGCTCACCCTTTTAATGTTTTATTTTCCCCAGGATATAAAGAAAGGTTTTAGGTAATAAAACCAAAAGGGGAAGATCATTATGGGAGATGTTGAAGATCTTTCACCATGATTAGAAGATTACGTTCCGAGTTTCCAACGACACTAAAATAATACGATCTTTGGGCGTCTATTTTTGTTATGTATTAAATATTCCACAAAAGTAATTTAATGTCCATGTACGACAAGCTTTGGGTCTCTACAGTTTGTATTAGAGAAAAGGTTTTGATAACCATTGGAAACTAGGATGTGAGAAATTTAGTGAGATCCCTCGAGATATTTTTAAGGTATGTCAAGGGATGTCTCTAAGGTTAAGTATACGTATAGGTTATAGTCTGATAATTACAATAATGTAATTAGAATTAAACCTAAGGTGTTATATATTGAAGGTAATCCCCCTTTATTATGTTGTTTTCCTAGCATGATTTTTTCAACTCACACTATTATTTTTGGGTTTTAGAAAATTGCTGGAAACAGGAAGATTCACAATGGAGGATATGATGGACAATGGAATGATATTCTTCATGAGAAACCAAATGAAATTGGATATGGAAGTCAAAACATCTTTATTATGCCCAATCATCAATCACATAATATGATCAATAATCTCAACTTTGATAAGTATCCCGACTCATCTAATAAGAGAAAGAATGAGTCTCATGATGATCATATAGGAAAGAAAGTTCAATTCCCCTCATGTAAATCATGTTGGAAGAGGCATAATGGATAATGTTTAAAGGAACCAGAAGATTCTTTGGGTGTGGAAAAGAAGGACACAAAGCCACTAATTGTAAAGGAAAAGTTTCAGTTAACACCATGGACAAAGATAATGGTATTGCTAAGACATCAACAATGGTTAAATGTTTTAAATGTGGAATGTATGGGCATTATGAAAACCAATGCCCTAAGGGAAAATCTCATGAAGAGCATCAGCATGTTCGTATGGGTAGTATTTATGTTGATGATGATGAAAAGACTACAAATGATATATGAGATGAAAGAAATGACGAAGCTCAGTCAGTGTTTTAAGAAGGTAGTGGAATTAGTGTATGTTTATCAAGAGTTATGTTGTATAGGTAATTTAATGGTACTATAAAATAAAGACACATCTAAGGATTGTTACACTATTATTTTTCCTAAAGTATTTGAAAGTATATGTTGAATGGTACCAGTAACCATGAAAGGTTAATTCATATATTTTTGGAAAGTAGATGATATGCGCATAATGAATGGATTTGGAGAAAATGAGATGTTTTATAGTATTGATGAGCTCAGGGCTGATATAAGGACAATGTGATATCATGGTTTGAGTATATAAAAATTTTGGGATTTTGGTTTGTGAAAGAGTTAACTTTTGACAGCATTCATGTTTTCACTAAGGTTCAATGGGTATTCATTTTTCAAGAGAATACATGATTAAGGTATTCACATTTTTGGAATGTGACCAACAAGATATATCTTATATGGGTGATAAATGATGGTATTCACATGCTTGGTTGATGACATATCTAGTAATCATTTTCTTTATACTATAAGATTTCATAGAAGTATTTTTGATAATATTAAAGGTTGGAATGGATTATGTTGGACATCAGATATAATTGTTTAAGGATAAAACTTTTTTCTATATTATTGATGGAATGTTATAATAATGTAGTTTTAGAAAAAAGACAACATGCAGGACGGGAGACAACCCGTTGCGTCGGACAAGGCTATGGGAATCGAACTCACAACTGAAGTGTGATAGGCCTTAATCGCATACAACTGGCCTACAGGAAGTACCTAGTTAGTAGAAACTAGTTTTATTTAATTAAGCGGTATGATAGATAAAGTATAAGTCCATTCCTGGAATCACATAGGATTAATCTCACCATAAATGGACTTATGTATATTTAATAACTTATGCTAACCTTTTTTTGATAGAAACAGATGAGATGACTTATCATTCTATCGCATGATATGCTAATACTTCATGAATGAAAAATTCAGCTTCATTTCCTTAAATAGAGATAAAGTGGAAATTGTTCATGGAATGACCAACAATGATATTACAATAAAATCAAGTAAGTATTTCTCCTTATGTAAAAGTTCATCAACGTTAGGGAAATGATCTTGGAAACCAAAAATGTTGTTCTAGTACTCTCATATATGATGAATCAGATGGTACCTTAGATCATCACAAATTTATGGCTTTGTGATTATTGGATTTTTCATAGCCATGTTCTCTACCACTCTCCATCAGAACTTGGCGGTTAGATTTCTCTTCCATATCCATATTTTCACCTATGTTCTCTTATGTGGAGACCCAGGGATAAGTTAATTTGGGTAATCGTTATGTTTCATACATTTGCTTTTAAAATTAATCTTTAGTATTCCTTTTTATGATGTGGGTTTCTATTAAAGAAAATTTCAATTAGTAAAATATTTATAACCCCAAGGAATTTCGAGGGCGAAATTCATTTTAAGGGGGGTAGAATATAACAACCTGAGATTTTATGAGAAGTATTATTTTTAATTTCATTAATGTCTTGTGTTGTATGCAACATCAAAATTAGCTTGTTCTATACGCAACACTGATTTACCTTGCAGTATACACAACACTAATCTTGGATCGTGTTACACACAATTTCAAGTTCGTTTGATAGAAGTTATTTTACGCAACATTGAGTGTGTATATATATATTCAATGTATAAATGAAATATAGTTGGATTCTATTATACACAACAAAAAATGAATCTTGCACTACATGGAACCTTGACTTGTCTTTCATTACACGCAACTGCGACCTTCCACGATAGCGTGTGTTATACAAAATACCAAGTTTCACTAAACGAGATATTATTATAATATTATTATGAACTAGCCGTTATGAATAGTAATACCCACTTTTTGAAATTTTATAAATTTTATCATTCAAAATGGACTTCATTTTTGGATTCGGAATATCGAAATTAGCCTAGGGTGAATTTTTTGTTTTTTTTTCTGAAAACGTTTAATTTTTGATGAATAGCGAAAACACTATGTTACTATTTAAAAACCGACTTTTTATTTAAATAATTATTTATTTTATTTAAATTTATTTTAGGTCAAAATTGATAAATAACACCTATATAAGTTCAATGTAATTCATTTGAGTCATTTTATAATAATTTTAGATATATTAAAATTTTATTGAACTTTTCACCTTCTTTTACCCACCTTCTAGGAGAATTTGAAAATTTACAGAAAACTTAATTTTACCGCTTATTTGATTGGAATTTTCAAAAATCCGAGAGACACGGTTAATATCAAGGAGTAAAATGTGGTTCAATAAGATACAACTAATTTTTGTTGAATAGTAACGTTTTACTTTTATTTACCACGGTTAAAAGTAAATAGGGTAATTAAGGGTAAAAATGATTTTATTATTACCCTAAAACATGTCATAAATCTATTTGATAAGTTTAATTCAACCAAAAACAACCTTTTTAATAAAATATGACCATTTAGGTCCAATTGGATTAGATTAGGACATTTAATATTTTTTTATTTAAAGACGAGTTAAAATAGTTGAAATCAAAGTTTAATAACTAAAACATTTTTAATATAGGGTTATAAATAAGATAAATTTGACTATAAATATTTATTATAAAGATAAAACTATTTCCTACATAATTGTATTTTATTTATAATTTTTAGACATTATATAAGTTATGTTAGTTATAACACAATGGTGATGTAGTAATTACCTAAATAATGAAATATTAAAATAATTGATATTATAAATACCCAAATAAATTTAATTTGAGACTTTTTATGAATTAAAATAATTTTATAGGTTAATATGACATGTTAGTATTGATTTAATGAAATTTTTTTGAACGAATCATGCAGTTATGATTTTCACAACAATCAATTACCAAATAGTGTCAAAATAGACATAAAATAGTTTTTAAAAAAAATATTATATTATTAATTGTTATTATATTCCTAAAAATATAATTTTCGGCCAAATGTCCTAGATAAAGATATATATATATATATTAATAATGAACCACTTGGGGTTCGTTTGGCTAGTTATATTAAGTTTATTAACCATATAGTGTAAGAAAACAAGAAGAAATAGTAAAAGTTAAATTCTTTAACATGGAGTTAAATCTAAAACGATAAGGTTAAAATAGTAACCTAAACTTCTATAAAACATATTGGTTGAGATTATTTAGACCCATACTCACATTATCTTTGAAATAAATCAATTTGGAGCTATTATAAACCGAATATGACTTTATTATTAAATAATATTTTATGTTTTTTCAAAGGTGCCCCTCTCCTCACTTATAAAAAGGGCACCCCTTCCCTCTTCTCTTCACACCCTTTTGAGCCTTGAATCTCGGCCAAAACCTGACCATTTCTCTTTGAAACTTCCATAGAAACATTATAGAGGTTCTGGTATTCTCCAAAGACCAACTCTACTTCCTTAAGAGGAAGCCTAAAGGAGGTGCATCGAAGAAGAGATAATCTCTTCTTCCGATTCTCTCAAGTTTCTTTATTCTTCTACTTATTCTTATTTAGTTGTCTCATTATAAAGTAATAACATCAGTATTAATTATATACTGATATGTTATTATAAATATGAAACAACTCTATTTCACCTTCTATCCATCTTACGGAGAACGAAATCACCGCGAGTGCGTACTTACGGAATATCGTCTCCACGCCGTGGTGTAATCTGTTTTCGACCACCACCTTACCTGGATGGGTATAATGGTGTAAATAAATAACTATATATGATTATTGTAAAGTGATATTGATTCTGAAATATTATACATACACATAAATAAAATTCCACGATCTTGAGAATGATATCATTGCTCGTGCGCACATACAGACTACCGTCTCCATGATGCGATGAGATTCATTCTCCATGTTAACCATTCATGAATGATTATAAAGTATATATAATGAATAATAATAAAATAAATTACATAATAATGATACTTGATTTATGTATATATATATGTATGTCATCTACTAAATTCCATTCAATTCAATAAGGAAACGAAAACAACGTTCATGCATACGTACAACCTACCATCTCCATGAACGGTGTATTTCATTACACCTATCGATCTTTCATATATAAATGTATATGATGAATATAAATTATAGATAAATCATGTTTTAAATTCTTTAGTTAATTAAATAATGATATAAGTAATAATATCAAGAACAACAATTCGAAACACGTATAATAAATGAAACGATTTATCCAAATCGCTGATTTTACATGAAATTTACAAATGAACGTGTAATAAAAAGTCATAAGTAAACTATATATGATATCATAACAATGAATATGATTCTTTAATAAGTAAACAACATTATTTAAATCAATATACAAAAGGTTCGGATACATACGAAACATATCAGACATTAGGTAAGGGATAACTTTTCCAATCTCGTTTTTATCCAAGATTGTTTATTCGTAAATATTTACTGGGGTTATATTTATCATTCATGTCCCTATTTTCTAAAAATGTTTTAATGTATGTTTAAAGTCCTTTTTACCCATTTTTGAATTTTAACACATGTTATGGAAGGAATCTTTTTTTTGTTTACCATACAAGGAACTTTTTTACTTTTCTGACAAAAGTACGAGTAGAATGTTATTTTTATCTTATACGGGTGAATGGATTTTTACAGTTTCATAACCCCTCATTTTCATGAATCTTACTCTAAAATATTTCATGATTATTCTCAACAAAACCCTTTTCTATTAAGATTTCATGTCATTTTTTGAAAAGAAAATTATTTTGAAGAAAAGGATATTTTCCTCAAGAATTCATTTCAAGTGTTTTATCAAAACTATTTTCCATCTAAAAATGACATTATTTAATATGTTTATGTTTCAAGTATAATGTCTCCATTATTTACATGGTTTGATTCTTCTTATGATGAAATTATATCCGTTTTTTTATATGGATTATGTTATGATGGCATGATGTTTAAGAATCCCATTCTATTACATGGGTTATGCTATGATGTATGATTTATGATTTTGTTGCACACAAAAGAATGATTTCATTATGAGATGGGTGGGAACTATATCTCCCTCCAATGCATTGGGTAAAGATTTATATCTCATGATTTGGGAATCGCTGGAACGATAAGTTAATTCGGTTCAGTGTTATAGGACTAAAACAAGGAGTGAACTCGATTCAGAACGGGACTTTGTCCACTAAGATGGTCATGGCAGTAATGCCTTGGCTACTATGGAAATCATAATATGTGCTTAATGGTTTCTACAATTAAATTCTTTTTTCCCATGCTATTTTATCATGATTGATGATCCATTATGATATATGCCTTACGTACTTCCAAGATTTATGTCTTTGCTCAAGATTTTGATGTTTAGATTTTATGTTCATGTTTTTGAATTCAAATGTTTATGGATTGTTTTATGTTCTCTATGTTTACCCTTACTGAGCATTTGAGCTCACCCTTTTAATGTTTTCTTTTCCCCAGGATATAAAGAAAGGTTTTATGTAAGAAAACCAAAAGGGGAAGATCTTTATGGGAGATGTTGAAGATCTTTCAGCATGATTAGAAGATTACATTCTGAGTTTCCAAATACACTAAACTAATATGATATTTGGCCGTCTATTTTTGTCATCTATTAATTATTCCACAAAAGTAATGTAATGTCCATGTATTTTAAGATTTGGGTCTCTACACCTGGAGTCAAGGAACACGGTGAGTGATTCTTCTACACGCTGTGTAGTTGAGTTTTACACAGCTTGAACGGATGACGCAGGCCATTTACATGGGTAGTACCCGGGGTCAAGGAATTGGGCGTGTAACCATAATACATGTCATGTAACCAATTTTTTTACATGGCTTGAGCCAGTTTCCTTCTTTGACATGGGCTAGTTTCCTTAGGGTTCATCCCCTTGGTCTTTCTCCTGAAGGTTTCTGGTATCATTTCCTACATACAGGAGTATGATCCCTTCAATAGGACTTCCTAAATAGATTTGTTGGAATCCCCTCAGTGAGACTTAGTGTCGGATCCTCTATTCATTCCTAGAACCCTAGGTAGAGGTCTTGGTATCGACATGACCAACATTACCCGGGCGCCGATCATCTAATTAGCGGATTAGCTCAGACTGATTAGTAGGAATCACCCAATGACATGGTTGTGATCCTCATCTGAGAATCATGTCCTCAATGTACTTGTGGGGTGTGTTCTCCTGGGACGAGTACTTCATATATCTCTCTTCATACCTAGGAGTGTGTTCTCTCAGTTGCATGCTTAGTGAAAATCTTTGAGCTGGATCCAAGTGGTGGTATTCACGATAGTAGATCATGCATGAGTATATCTGGAAATTCGGGTTATATGTTCAGTAGACATATACTATGTAGAGATGACTGTATCTTTCCTTTGGGGCATATTTTTCCATTGTTGTATTTTCTTTTGTGGTTTCGGGGTGTCCTACTGGGTATTGTTATACTCACCCCTACATGGGCTTTTCCCGCACGTGTCGTGTCTTGTGAAGACGAGAGAGCCTTTGACAGGATCCTAGGGAGACCAGGACTGGACGGTACTCAGTGAGATCAGATAGGACGAGGTGTGTTCTTACAGCTACAGACTACAGTCCCAACACATTTCTTTACAGGTTGGAATTTATTACGGACTCTCTTTTTGGTGGTCTTGTACTTTTGGCCAAGGGTATTACTTTATTGTAATTTACATTCCTGTCATACTCTGTGGTTGGGTTTTAGTGTATGCATGCATCTTTTCCTTTTAGAAGTTTTTACTTTTCAGATTTGTGGGATTGGAGATGTGTGTGCGAGTGTATAGGTTTATAGGCAATGCCTCCAATGTTAGTAGCATGCCTACTCGGTGCTGGTCACCAACCCCTGGCCTATTAGAGGCAGTCTTGGGGAGTTGCGGCTCGGGCCCCACTGGGACGGGTCGTGAAAGAGTGGTATCAGAGCTAGCATCATCCCTATGAGCATTCCTACTTATACTGGGGGTGCTCAAGCAGGCTTTGGTGGTCGAGAGCCTCTTGGAAGAGCCGAGACAGTCAGAAGTTGTCAGTAGTGAGCGAGCTGGAGCAGAGGCCTTGGTAGCAGGGAGCTGACGTCAGGGACTAGGCATGGGAGACGTTTTCAAAGGAGATCCCAGGACAGGGTATCTGCCGTACATGGTTCGCAGGGCGCATCCAACTATCCTCGAGAGAGGCGATGCTAGTCATGTGATGGAAGGGGACATCTCTCTTGAGATTGTCTGACCTGCCGTACTACTGACACGGGCGGAGTGGATGGACCACTGAGGCAGAGGCAACGTGTGGAGCAGACAGATCCGCAGGGCGGCGGACGCGGTAGAGGAGTTGGGAGAGCAGATGGAGGTGTTCTGCATTTTGACCCTTTACCACCACCTCCCCCAAGAGGTCCACCCCAGGCTCATGGAGCTAGTGGACAGAGGCATGGACAGTTGTAGGCGGACGAGGCGTATGACCCAGGTACTCCCAGAATTATTAGAGGTACAATATGTGTCTTTTCTACTTTTGTTGTCGTACTGATAGACACAGGTGCTAGTAATTCCTTTCTGGCTTCTTATCTTGTTCGAGACCTTGAGATTCCAGTTGATCTGTTGACTCGACCCTTGCACTTGGAAACACCGACTGGAGAAGATTCAGAGATCACACACCTTCGCAGACAGTGTGACCTGAACCTTGGAGGCGAGAGTTTCGGTTGGAACCTCTTGGTGGCAGCGTTAAGGCCTTACGATGTCATTATTGGTATGGAATGCTTATCCACATTTCATGCCCAGATCGACTGTTTTAGGCAAAGGGTACGGTGTGTCCGCAGTGATGGAATGAGGTTTCTTTTGTCAGTGAATGAGAGACCCAGGTAGCACAGGATGGACTTGTGCATTGGAAGGTGCAACCGATATCCTATCAGTTGGCTATTCTAGATCTTGGCACAACAGATGTTATGGGTTTCCAGTTTCTAGCTGTAGTGGATGAGTATGAAGACGTATTTCTGGAGGATGTCCCCGAACTACCTCCCCGTCGGGAGATAGATTTCTGCATTGAGTTGCAACCCGGGATGAAATTGATATCAACATAAGTGTATCGAATGGCTTCTGTAGAGATTCGTGAGCTGAGGGTGCACCTGGAAGATTTGCAGAAGAAGGGATTTGTGAGACCCAGTACTTCACCCTGGGCGGCCCCAATGCTGTTTGACAAGAAGGCAGACGGGAGCTTGAGGCTATGTGTGGATTACTGGCGCTTGAATAAGGTGACCGTGAAGAACCGATATCCACTACCGAGGATCGATGACCTCTTCGACCATTTTAGAGGGGCACGATGGTTCTCGAAGGTTGATCTATGATCAGGGTATCATCAGTTGCGAGTATGAGATGAGGATGTACCGAAGACGTCGTTAAGATGTCGCTACCGTCACTATGAGTACTTGGTGATGCCCTTCAGCATGACGAACGCCCCGAAAGTGTTCATGGAACTAATGAACTATATATTTCATCCATGTATAGATCGGTTTGTATTTGTCTTTATCGATGATATCCTTGTGTTCTCTGCGTCCGAGGAGGAGCACGCGAGACACATAAGGATGGTTTTGGACACACTCCGAGAGCCCCAGTTGTATGGGAAACTCTCGAAGTGCCAGTTCTGGATACAAGTGGTCCACTTTCTGGGACATGTTATCTCAGCAGATGGTGTAGCAGTGGACCCATCCAAGATGGAGGTAGTACTAGCATGGGAGCCACCTCGGAGCGTGATGGAGGTGTGGAGTTTCCTTGGGTCAGTAGGCTACTATCAGAGATTCATTCTTGATTTCTCCCGGATTTCAGCACCCATGACAGCTTTGACTCGAAAGGGTAAGCCTTTTTTGTGGACCGAGAGATTCCATCAGGCTTTCCAACAGTTGAGACAGAGTCTGACAAGCGCCCCGATCATGAGACTACCGAAGGAGGGTGTCGAGTATTTGGTGTCCTGCGATGCATCAGGAACCGGGCATGGTTGTGTCTTGATGCAGAGGCAATCGATGATTGCATATGGCTCATGTCAGTTGAGGCCACACGAGCAGAACTACGCGACCCATGATCTTGAGTTGGCAGTGGTAGTCTTTGAATTGAAGATGCTGCGGCACTACCTAATGGGCGAGTGGTTTACCATCTACTCTGATCACAAGAGTCTCAGATATATCTTTTCTCATAAGGATCTGAATTTGAGACAAAGGTTGTGGCTTGAGTTCCTCCAGGATTACGACTTTGAGATCATTTATACTCTTGGGAAGGGGAACATTGTGGCAGATGCTCTCACATAGAAATTTATTTCGCAGTTTCTAGATGAGGCAACGAAGTATTTGGCCTCCTTATAGTTATCCTTCATGGATAGAGATGAGGGAGCTTACCATTAATCGATGGTCATTACCCCTCCACTCTTACAGTGAGTCAGGGAAGCACAATGCGAGGATGCTAGCTCTGAGACACTACATGATCAGATATCCACAGGTGTTGCGGTTGATGGATATCCAGAAGGTGGGGAGCACGTTGTTCCTTTCAGAGGGTGTAATGTATTACCAGTGATGTTACGAGAGGAGGTTCTAAGGGAGTTCCATACATCTCCTTTGGCGATACATCCAGGCGTGTCAAAGATGTATCAGGACCTCTAACGTCAGTTCTGGTGGCCACGAATGAATAATGGTGTGGACGAGTTTGTATCTTGGTTCCTTACTTGTCAGCAAGTAAAGGCTGAGCACCGGGTGCCATCAGGTTTGACTCATCCCCTTGAGGTGCCAGATTGGAAGTGGGACATGATATCCATGGACTTCATGACAGGTTTTCTATGCACGTCCAGGGGACATGATTCCATCTGGGTGATCATTGATCGACTCACCATGTCGGCCCACTTCCTAGCCATATGGGAGCACAGTTCAGTAGAGATCTTTGGATGCCTCTATGTGCCGGAGATATTTCGACTTCATAGAGTTCCATCCACGCTCGTCTAAGATCATGATGCTCGTTTCACATACTAGTTGTGGAAGGGATTACATGATGATTTTGGGACTCAGTTACGCTTGAGCACAACATTTCATCCCCAGACTGATGGTCAGACAGAGCAGACCATTCACGTTCTGGAGGATATGCTTCGAGCTTGCATACTTGACTTCAGTTGTAGTTGGGAGGATCACCTACCACTGGTGGAATTTTTATATAACAACAGTTATCATTCCACTATTCGTATGGCACCATTTGAGGCTCTGTACGGGTGACCTTGCAGGTCACCACATTGTTGGACGGATCCAGGAGAGTCAGCACTCATGGTCCCAGAGATGGTGAGAGATACTATAGAGAAGTTTCATGTCATCCAGGAGCGGATGAATACTGCATAGAGTCGGAAAAAGTCTTATGCGGACAGGAGGCGGAGACCCTTGGAGTTCGAGGAGGGAGACCATGTGTTCTTTTGGGTCTCACCTCGACGGGGATTGCAGAGATTTCACCGAGGTGGAAAGCTATCTCAGAGGTTCATCGGCCCTTTTCAGATTATTAGTAGAGTTGGCGAGGTGGGATATCTCTTGGCTCTACCTCCTCAGATGGACCGGGTACACAATGTCTTCCATGTGTCGCAGCTACCGAGGTACGTGCATGATCCATCGCATGTCATCGACTGGGGCGAGTTGAATATCGATGATGGAGCAACCATTGATGAGTACCCAGTGGAGATCGAGGACCGACAGGAGAAGATCCTTCGTGGATGATCTATTCTCTTAGTGCATGTACGGTGGCAGCACGGGAATCTCCAGGAGAGCACATGGGAGCGGGAGGCTCAGATTCACACGCAGTACCGGCATCTTTTTTAGTAGCCCTTGTTTTGGATTTTCGGGGACGTAAAAGCCCTATGGTGGGTGTGTTGTAATGTCCTAGATTTTTCCATATATTAATTTAATATTATATGGAAATTAATTCGAGACCAGGCTCTGAAACGGCATGCAGTTCCAAGGACCAGTGAGCCCGGAACAAATGTTTGAATTTAATTTAATAATTAAATTACGCGCACATGTGGTTTTCCAAAAATAGTTGAATAACTCCTGAATGGGTGCTCAGATCAAAAATTTGAGGGCATTGTTGCGTTTTGAACAACTATTTTACCTTAGGCAAGGCCTAAAATCGGTCGACGCAGGTCGGTGGTGAAATCTTGTTTTTGGACGTAACCGTAATAAAATATTTAATTAAAATATTTTATTAAATCCTTGCTGTAGCGAAATCATTTTATTCATTTAAATAAATATTTTTCAGGGGAGGGGTCAGGGTTACAATTCCCATAACTATGATTTTCTCTTAAGAGCTCTGGAGAAAACCTCTCGACGCATCAATGACGTTCTTGACGATTTTCGCCGGCGTCGACGACGCGGCGACTGAATCTTCGCCAATGAATGTCGCAAATCCAGGTAGGATGTTTAAATTGTGATTTCTTTTCCGTTCTTGATTTCTACGATTAAAACTGGCTAATCCACAAACCGATTAGTCTGCGGATCGATCGTTCTTGCGGGATGGGCTCTTGTGGGGATTTTGGGAGATTGAATCCATGTTGATCTTTTGTTGTTGATTTTTATGCTCCGTTTAATCCTATTAATGGGAGCGGATCAACTCCGCGACGAATGATGGTGGAGGATCGTTCCTCAAATTTTTTTCACTGTATTTCTCCCCTTTCTCTTCTTTGTGTTCTTCGTATTCTTCGTGGGGTGATGAAAAAAAGATTGTTACACATCCGTTATGTGACACAATTATCCCAAATTGTAGATCCAACCCCGGAGCGATGTCACGGAGGTCCGACGACAGTTTCGGCGGACAATTCGTAGCGGATCGAGAGATATGAGTTTTCAGGCGTTTTTCTTTGGATGGATCGTTCGAGGTTTACGATCTGATTTAAGGACAAAAAACACCAGTTACAGTGTTCGTAAGATGAAACGAACCAACCACTGGATTATCAGGATGAACGGACGAGAGATCACAGATCCGGAAGATCGGCCGAAGCACGAGGAAGAAGATGACGTTCTGGAAAAATCCCGACTAGACGACGTGTATTATGGGATACACAACGTGTGTTCGTTGACGGATTTACTTGGCGTGTACTCCGGGAGTACACAGACATGGGTTAGGTACATGGCCAATGACATGGTGTGTAAACCCCTCCCTGACCAGACCCGACCAGATACACAGAATACCCCATGTGCTGGTACACGGGCAGGTGACACGGACGGAGACCATGTACAGGCACATGGCCAGCGTACACAGAGCAAGCCCAGGTGCTCGGACATGGCGTGGAATTCTTCTACATGCCATTTAGTTAATTTATATCCGGAAATCCGAATGACACGGGCCGTTTACACTGGCAGTACCCAGAGTCAAGGAACAAGGTGTGTGATTCTTCTACACGCCGTGTAGTTGAGTTTTACACAGCTTGAACGGATGATGTGGGACGTTTACACGGGCAGTACCTGGGGTCAAGGAACACAACATGTAACCATACTACACATCGTGTAAATTTTTTTTTACATGGCATGAGCCAGTTGCCTACCGTGACTTAGGCTAGTTTCCTTAGGGTTTGTCCCCGTGGTCTTTTTTGTTGAAGGTTTCCGGTATCATTTCCTACATAGACAAGTATGATCCCTTCAGTAGGACTTCTTGAATAGAGTTTTTGGAATCCCCTCTTTGAGACTTAGATCTGGATCCTCTATTAATTCCTGGAACCCTAGGTAGAGTTCTTAGTATCGACGTGAACAACTTTACCCGAGCACTGATCGTCTGCTTAGCAGATTAGCTCAGACTGAGTTGTCGGAATCACTCTGTGACTTGGTTGTGATCCTCATCTGAGAATCATGTCCTCAAAGTACTTGTTTAGTGTGTTCTCCTAGAACGAGTACTTCATATCTCTCTCTTCAGACCTAGGATTGTGTTCTCCTAGTTGCATGGTTAGTGGAAATCTTCGAGCTGAATCCTAGTGCTGGTATTCGCGATAGTCGATCGTGCATGATTATATTTGGATATTCTTGTTATATGTTCGATAGACATATACAATGTAGAGCTGACTGTATCTTTCCTTTTTGGAATATTTTTTCCTTTTTGTATTTCCTTTGTGGATTCGAGGTTTCCTACTGGGTACTTTTATGCTCACCCCTGCACGGGCTTTGCCCGCACGTGTCGTGTCTTGTGTAGACGAGCGAGCCATTGACAGGATCCTAGGCAGACTAGGACTGGACGGTACTTAGTGAGATCAGACAGGACAAGTTGTGTTCCTATGGCTATAGACTGCAGTCCCAACACCTTTCATTACATGTTAGACTTTGTTACGGACTCTCTTTTTGGTGGGCTTGTACTGTTGGCCCAGGGTTTTACTTTCTAGTACTTTACTTTCCTGTCGTACTCTGTGGTTGGGTTTTAGTGTATGCATGCATATTTTCCTTTTAATAGTTTTTACTTTTCAGCTTTGTGAGCTTGATGATGTGTGTGCATGTGTACAGGTTTGTAGGAAATTCCTCCGATGTTATTTGCATGCCTACTCAGTGCTAGTCACCAGCCCCTGGCCTATTGGAGGCCGGCATGGGGAGTTGTGGCTCGGGCCCCACTGGGATGGGTCGTGACACATATAATAAATGATTAATAAAAACGGGTACTAAGATATTATAATAAGATCATATATGATATAATAAATTTAAATATTGTTTTTAATAAATTATTAACATTATAAAGACCATTATACATGATTTTAATGGACGTTCACCCAAAAAGAAATGCCTCGTAAGGGATTATCATCTAACTTTTTTAAATACATGGGATAAATGTCATATTCACAAATTACAGATTTTTTGTGGTGTGTGTAATGAAATATTTAATTTATTATATCATTAATTATTCAATATTCATGTTATTTTGTGTTTCATTTTTAATTATTTCATCTAAGGGGATTTACACTTAGGGTTACCAAGTTGAAAAAAAATCATAACACATTTCATTTTCATTAATTTATATTATTTTTCATCATTGTTGTCAATATTATATGATTACCTGTATAATTATTCTGACAATATACTGATTTATTTCAAATTCGTATATGTTTATTTACAATTGATACTCATAATTAATTAATTTTTTTATTCTCACTTAAATGTTAGGGTATTTTCAAGGGTTTACTTCACCAAATGATTTTTTTAGGATTTTTTGCACTTGAATTTCCATTATAGGAAATTATTGGATAATTATTTCATCAACCATTTAATCTTATTATCATATGGTTATTAATTAACTTTTTAATGTAATTTTACAGTGTTTCTACTCTTTGGTACTCAAAATGTTTTAGAAAATGATTTTATAACAACCTGACTTCATTTTTATATTTAGTTAGAGAACATGTTTTCTTCTAAAAGTCATGTTATCTAAAATAGTTTTAAAAATGGTTTTTATCCTTTCCAAAATTATTTATTAAATAAAAATTTACACCTTTTTTGTTTTAAATTTTTTTATAAAGGAATCTTCCAATCGCTTTTTGAACAAGGTACTTTTCAATCCTTTTCATATTCCACAAGTAATGTTCTTTTTACCTTGTACAAGATATATAAATTTACCCAGGGTCATTCCTTTGATGCTTCATTTTCACATTTAAAAGGTTAAATTTTAGTGATTTTTTTAAATCGATTTTTAAATAATAGTATCTTCAATTTTTATGAAAATAAATAAAATATTTTCCTCAAGAATGATATGAAAATTTTGTTTTATAGTATTTTCATTCTGTAATGTCAACATCCCTTTATTTTACTCAACATTGGATACATTTTAGAAATATCAACCATGTTATTCTTCTAGACAGTTGGGATTGATTTTCCCAATGATAATATTGACACTCACTTCTTAGATTCCTTCATTAGTCCCCTTCAAATATAAAACAGTCTCTGATCATTATAAATTGAGATTCCCATAAAAATCCATAACATTGATCATGTATATGTTTTTCAGATAAACCATATACCATTTTTTCATTCTATGTTTACTTTGAATGTTATCAAATATATGGAGAAATATTGATAAATCTGTATCTTGTACTCAATGTGGAAATTGGATAAGGCACATTGTTCATGAATCAATTATATTATTGGATATATGAGGAATGCTTTGGACATGTAAAACATTGTCGAGGCCCGGTTATAGATATCCCCATGATGCATTTATAGTCTCATTGGATGAATTTGTTGGATAACCTATGCTAAGGGGTTATTCACCCCCTATGTCATAAATTGCCTTATAAATGGTCTTTGTAATAATCTTACCATGTACCTAGAAAAAATGTCTTCCAATAATTCCACATAACCTTCATCACAATTTATTATTTATTATCCACGACATTTCGAATATAATCAATTATATGGATGTATTTAATTCTTAGTATATTGACTTAACAACATGTGTTTTCAGTTTCTTATACCTTCCATATTGATTATTCGTTATCCATTTATTTAAGTTAAATATATTTTCATTTATTTACCTTTTCATATTATTTATGAAATTCCATCTCAATTTATTAATTCCATGTCAAATTTCTTTTTTATTTCCTTTCCATATTGACTGTTATAATTGATTCATTATTTCTTCTATTATACATGACCCTTACAGAGAATTTGTGTGACACCCTGAGATTTTATGAAAAATATTCTTATTTAATTTCATTAATGTCTTGTGTTGTATGCTACACCAAAAGGATCTTTCACAACACATATCCCTGACTTGGCTTGCATTACACGTAATCACGCCCTTCCTCAATAATGTGTGTTGTACGCAATACCGAGTTTCGCTAAACAACGATATGTTATATAAACTAGCGGTTATGAATAGTAATACACACTTTTTAAAATTTTATAAATTTTATCTTTCAAAATGGACTTCATTTTTGGATTCGGAATATCAAAATTATCCTAGGCTGAATTTTTGGTATTTTTCTGAAAACATTCAATTTTTTATGAATAGTGAAAACACCGGGTTACTATTCAAAAACAGATTTTTTATTTAAATAAATATTTATTTTATTTCAGGTCAAAATTGATACATAATACCTATATAATTTCAATGTAATTCATTGGAGACATTTTATAATAATTTTAGATATATAAAAATTTTATTGAACTTTTCACCGTCTTTTACTCACCTCCTAAGAGAATTTTGGAAATTCACATAAAACATAATTTTACCGCTTCTATGAGTGGAATTTTGAAAATCCGAGAGACATGGTTAATATCAAGGACTAAAATTTGGTACAATGAGATGAAAATAATTTTTGGTGAATAGTAACTTTGTACTTTTATTTACCACGGTTAAATGTAATTAGGGTAATTAAGGGTAAAAATGATATTATTATTACCCTAAAACATGTCCTAATTCTATTAGATAAGTGTAATTAGACCAAAAAAAACCTTATGAATAAAATATGACCATTTAGGTCGACTTGGATTAGATTAGGACATTTATTATTAATTTATTTAAAGAAGGGTTAAAATAGATAAAATCAAAGTTTAATAACTAAATCATTTTTAATATGGGATAATACATAAGATAAATTAGAGTATAAATATTAATTAGAAAGATAAAAAGATTTCCTATATAATGGTATTTTATTTATAATTTTTAGATATTAAATAAGTTAATTTATTTATGACACAATGATGATGAACTAATTATCTTATTAATGAAATATTAACATAATTGATGTTATAAATACCCAAATAAATGCAATTTGAGTATTTTTATTAATTAAAATAATTTTCTAGGTTAATATGACATGTTATTATTTATTTAATTAACTTTTTTAGAATTAATCATTATGTTATGAGTTTCACAAAAATCAATTACTAAATAGTGTCTAAATTGACATAAAATAGTTTTTAAAACAAATATTATATTATTAATTGTTATTATATTCTTAAAAATCTAAGGTTTGTCCACGATAATTTTATCATGATAGGTGTATCATTAATAGACCAATTGGGGGTATCTTGGAGTTATATGGAAAGTTTATTAACTATATAATATAAAATTACAAAGTGACATGGTAAATGTTAATCTAATTAACTAAGAGTTAAAACTAAAGGTTAAGGTTAATATAATGACCCAAACCTGTCTAAAATCTATTATATGAGAGTATTTCGACCCATCCCCACCCTATCTTCGAAATAAATCAATTTTGAGCTATTAAAAACCGAATATGACTTTATTATAAAAAAATATTTTAAGTTCTTCCAAAGGTGCCCCTCTCCTCCCTTATAAAAAGGGCACTCCTTCCCTCTTATCTTCACACACTTTTGAGCCTTTAATCTCAGCAAACCCCTGAACATTTAACTTCTACACATCCCTAGAAACATTCTGAAGGTTCCTATCTTCTCAAAATACCAACTCTACTTCCTTAAGAGGAAGCTTAAAGGAGGTGCGTCGAAGAAGAGGTAATCTCTTCTAACGATTCCTTCAAGTTTCTTTCTTCTTCAACTTCTTATTATTTAGTTGTTTCATTATAAAGTAATAACATAAGTATCTATAATATACTGATATATTATTATAAATATGAAACAACCCTATTTCACCTTCTATCCATCCTATGGAAAATAAAATCACCGCGCGTGCGTACGTACGGAATACCGTCTCCACGCCGTGGTGTAATCTGTTTTTCCACCACCACCTTACTTGGATGGGTATAATGGTGTAAAGAATAACTATATATGATTATTATAACATAATACTGATTCTAAGATATTAAATCATCCCCTATAATTACATTCAATAAATATGAGAACGATATCATCGCTCGTACGTACGTACGGATTACCGTCTCCACGACGCGATGAGATTCATTTTCCATGTTAACAATTCAAGAATGTATATAAAGTATATATAATAAGTAATCATTAAATATATGACATACTACTACTACTGGATTTATGTATATATATCTGTATGTCATCTACTTAAATCAATAAGGAAACAAAAAAACAGCGTTCATGCTTATGTACGGCCTACCGTCTCCATGAACGGTATATTTCATTTCACTTTTCTATCTATTATATATATATATATATGTAATGAATATATGTGATATATAAATTATTATTTACATTATGTAAGTAGGTAAATCAAGATATAAGTAATAATAATATCAATAACAACAAGTCCAAACACGTACAATAAATAAAATGATTTTACCCAAAACACTGATTTAACATGGAATTTACAAAAGAACAGGTAATATAATGTCATAAGTGAACCATATATGATATCATAACAATGAATATGATCCTGTGATAAGTCAATGACATTATTTAAATCATTATACAGGAGGTTCGGATACGTACAAAGCATATCAGACCTAAGGTAAGGGATAATGTTGCAATCTCAATTGTTTTCTATCTGAGATTGTTTATACATAAGTATTTACTGGGGTTATATTTATCATCAATGTGCCTATTTTCTAAAAATGGATTCATGTATGTTTAAATTCCTTTGTACCCAGTTTTGACTTTTACTACATGGTATGTAAGGAATCTTTCTTTTACGAGGTACTTTTTATGTTTCCGGCAAAAGTACGAGAATAATGTTTTTTTAACATATACGGCACGGATGTATTTTTACGGTTTCATAACGCCTTATTTTCAAGAAGTTTACTCTATAATATTTCATGATTATTTACAAAAAAAATCCTTTTCTTTTAAAATTTCATGGAATTTTTTGAAATGAAAATGATTTTGAATAAGAAAGGATATTTTTTTCAAGAATTCATTTCAAGTGTTTTATCAAACCCATTTTCCATCTAAGATGACATTATTTAATATGTTTATGTTTCATGTATAATGTGTATATGACTTACATAGTTTCACTTTTCTTATGATTAAATGATATCCATTTGTTTTATATGGATTATATTATGATGATATGATGTTTACGAAACCCATTTTATTCTTTGGGTTATGATGAGTGATTTATGTTTATGTTGTGGCACACATATGAATGATTTAATTATGAGATGGGTGGGACCTATATCTTTCTCCAATGCATTGGGTAAATATTTATATCTCATGAGATAGACATGGATGTAACGGTAAGTTAATCTGGTTCAATGATACAGGACTGGAATGAGGAGTGAAATCGATTCATAAAGGGACTTTTTCCACTAAGATGGTCTTGGCAGCAATGCCTTGGCTACTATTGAAATCATAACAAGTACTAAATGGTTTCCACAATTACAAGATTTATTCCCATGATATTTTATCAAGATTGATGTTCCTTTATTATATACGCCTTATGTACTTCCAAGATATATTTCTTTGCTCAAGATTTTGATGTTTAGATTTTATGTTCAAGATTTTTCATTCAAATGTTTATGGATTGTTTTATGTTCTCTATGCTTACCCTTACTGAGCATTTGAGCTCACCCTTTTTATGTTTTCTTTTCCCCAGGATATAAAGAATGGTTTTAGGTAAGAAAAAAAGGGGAAGATCTTTATGGGAGAAGATGAAGATCTTTCACCACGATTAGAATATTAAATTCTGAGTTTCCAAAGACACTAAACTATTACGTTACTTGTCTGTATGTGTTTGTTATGTATAAATTATTCCTAAAAGGTAATGAAATGTCCATGTACATCAAATTTTGGGTCTCTATAGTTGGTATCAGAGTAAAGGTTTAGTTGACCTTTAGAAACTAGGATGCGAAAACATTAGTGAAATCCCTAGAGATATTTATAAGGTATGTGTAGGGATGTCCCTAAGGTTAAGTATACGTATAGGTTAGAGTCCTAGAATTATGTTGACGATCATGAATAACCTAGGGTGAACCTAAGGTGTCATAGATTAAAGAATTTTTGGTAAGTTAGACATCCCATAAGTTACTTTTTATGATTATGTGGTTCCTCATTATTTTAATTATTTCTTACACTATGGTTTCTGGTCTTAGTCAATGGAGGGAACGAGAAGGAATTCAGTTAACATTGATTCCAATGGAAAAATTGGTGACTATGATCAACAAAATTATGTAACGCTGGGAGAGAAATATATT
The DNA here is from genome assembly GCA_963277665.1 of Viscum album. NCBI lineage: Eukaryota > Viridiplantae > Streptophyta > Magnoliopsida > Santalales > Viscaceae > Viscum > Viscum album. The sequence continues at coordinate 1,660,094,500 of OY728143.1, read as the reverse complement.
GTGACTATGCTGAATCAGTCATCTCGATATATGATTAACAAGGTGAACTTTAGTTGTATTCCTAAGTCATCAAATAAGAGGAAGATAGAATTTTATGCATGTTAGCATGGTGAGGAGCAAAGAGAAAGTAATATTGAGATTTATAAATAAGGGAAGAAGAAACTTGAGGAATACCTCGAAGGGAGGGGAAGATGTTATCTATGTGGTGAAAAGGGTCATAGAGTGATAGACTATTATGGAGTCCAATGTCTTATCTGCGGAGAACATGGGAATTACCTAACTCAATGCCCTGACCTAAGAAGTTACTTCTAAATTGAGGAAGGACCTATTACATGCCAATCATTGAAGATGATGGATTAAAGAGATGATATATTGGAATTCAACAATAATGTTGTCGAGTTACTTTTATTGTATATTGAAATATCTGTGAATTGGTCCATTGTAGTTTTCTATAAGAATATGGTACCGGTAACCATGAAAAGTGATTCGAATATTTTGGAATACAAATGATATGTGCATAATGAAGAGATAAGGTGAAAATAAATTGTTTGATAGTATTCATGAGCTCATGACTGATGTAAGGGAAAAGTGATATCATGGTTTGAGTATATTGAAACTTTGGGATTTTGGTATGTGGAAAGAGTTACCTTTTGACAAAATTCATGTTTTCACTATGGTTCTATGGTAATTCATGTTGCAAGAGAATAAATGATTAAGGTATTCACATTTTGGGATGTGATCAATAAGATATGTCTTATGATATATGAGGGATAAATGATGGTATTCACGTTCTTGTTATGTGACCTTTCAAGTAATAATTTTCTTTATACTATGTGATTGGACATATGTATTTTGGATAAGCCTAAAGATTGGAATGGATTATGTTGGACACAAGTTAGTATTGTTTAAGGCTATAACTTTTTTCAATATTATTGATGGAATGTCATAATGATGTAATTTTAGAAAAAGGGAAACCTGCAAGACGGGAGACAACTCGTCGTGTCGGACAAAGATGTGGGAATCGAACCCACTACTGAAGTGCGACTGACCTTTATCTCCTACCACTAGCCTACATGAAGTACCTGGTTAGTAGAAACTAGTTTTATTTTATTAAGCATTATGATAGATGAAGTATAAGTTCGTTTTTGGAATTGTATACGATTAACCTCACCATATATGGAATTATGTATATTTGATAACTTTTGATAACCTTTTGTTTGAAAATGATGGAATGAACCATCATTCTATCACATGATCTGATAACACTTCATGAATAACAAATTCAACTTCATTTCTGTAAGAGATGAAGTGGAAATTGATTAAGGCACGAACAACAATGAGATTGTACCAAAATCGAGTAAGTATTTCTTCTAATTCAAAATTTTCAACTTTAGGGAAGTGATATTGAAAACCAAAAATGTTGTCCTAGTGCACTTATATCTGATGAATCAGATGGTACCTTAGATCATCAAAAATTTATTCCTTTGTGATTGATGGATTTTTCATAGCCATGTTCTCTACCACTCTCCATAAGAACTTGATGGTTAGATTTCTCATCCATATACATATTTTCACCTATGTTATCCTATGTGGAAACCCAGTGATTAGTTAATTCGGGAAACTGTTACGTTTCATACTTTAGTTTTTAATTTCATGTTTTGGTATTCCTTTTTACGATGTCGGTTTCTATTAAATAAACTTTCGAGTAGTAAACCATTTATAACCCTGATGAATTTCGAGGGTGAAATTCATTTTAAGGGGGGTAGAATGTAACACCCTGAGATTTTATGAAAAATATTCTTTTAAATTTCATTAATTTATTTTGTTTTTCTCTACACCAAAAGGAGATTGCACAACACGCATCGATGACTTGTCTTGCATTTCACGCAATCACGACCTTCCACAATAGCATGTGTTGTACGCAATACCAAGTTTTGCTAAACAAAGATATGTTATATAAATTAGCCGTTATGAATTTTAATACCCACTTTTTGAAATTAATAAATTTTATCTTTTGAAATGGATTTCATTTCTGGATTCTGAATATCAAAATTAGCCTAGGGTTAATTTTTTGTATTTTTCAGAAAACATTCAATTTTTGATGAATAGTGAAAACACTGGGTTACTATTCAAAAACCGACTTTTTATTTAAATAATTATTTATATTATTTCAGGAAAATATTGATACATAATACCTATATAAGTTCAATGTAATTCATTGGATTCATTTTATAATAATTTTAGATATATAAAAATTTTATTGAACTTTTCACCGTCTTTTACCCACCTCCTAGGAGAATTTGGAAATTCACATAAAACATAATTTTACCCCTTCTATGAGTGGAATTTCAAAAATCCGAGAGACACAATTAATATCAAGGACTAAAATTTGGTTCAGTGAGATGAAAATAATTTTTGGTGAATAGTAACTTTTTACTTTTATTTACCACGGTTAAAAGTAAATAGGGTAATTAAGGGTAAAAATGATATTATTATTACCATAACACATGTCCCAATTCTATTTGGTAAGTGTAATTCGACAAAAAACAAACTTAAGAATAAAATATGACCATTTAGGTCCACTTAGATTAGATTAGGACATTTATTATTAATTTATTTAAAGAAGGGTTAAAATAGTTAAAATCAAAGTTTAATAACTAAATAATTTTTAATATGGGGTTATACATAAGATAAATTAGACTATAAATATTCATTAGAAATATAAAAAGATTTTCTACATAATGGTGTTTTATTTATAATTTTTAGACATTAAATAATTTAATTTATTTATGACACAATGATGATGCAGTAATTATCTTATTAATGAAATATTAACATATTTGATGTTATAAATACACAAATAAATTTAATTTGAGACTTTTTATGAATTACACTAATTTTATAAGTTCATATGGCATGTTAGTATTGATTTAATTAACTTTTTTCGAACTAATCATGTTGTTATTAGTTTCAAAAAAATCAATTACCAAATAGTGTCTAAATTGACATAAAATAGTTTTTAAAACAAATATTATATTATTAATTGTTATTAAATTCATAAAAATATAATGTTCGGCCAAGATACTTATATCATTATATGTGTATAATTAATGGACCACTTGTGGGTATATTAGAGGTATATGGTAATTTCATTAACTATATAATATAAAAATACAAAGTGACATGGTAAATGTCAATTTAATTTTCCAAGAGTTAAGACTAAATAATAAGGTTAATATAATGACCCAAACCTGTCTATAATATATGTTTTGAGAGTATTTAGACCCATCCCCACCATATCTTCTAAATAAATCAATTTGGAGCTATTAAAAACCCAATATGACTTTATTATAAAATAATATTTTATGTTTTTCCAAAGGTTCCCCTCTCCTCCCTTATAAAAAGTGCACCCCTTTACTCTTCTCTTCACACCATTTTTAGCCTTGAAACTCGGCCAACCCCTGACCATTTATCTTCTCCACTTCCCTAGAAACATTATAGAGGTTTTTGTTTTCTCAAAAGACCAACTCTACATCCGTAAGAGGAAGCTTAAAGGAGGTGCGTCGAAGAAGTGGTAATCTCTTCTAACTATTCTTTCATGTTTCTTTCTTCTTCAACTTCTTCTTATTTAGTTTTTTCATTATGAATTAATAACATAAGTATTTATAATATACTTATATGTTATTATAAATATGAAACAACCCTATTTAACCTTCTATCCATCCTATGGAAAATGAAATCACCGCGCGTGCGTACGTACAGAATACTGTCTCCATGCCGCGGTGTAATTTGTTTTTCCACCACCACCTTACATGGATGGGTATAATGGTGTAAAAAACAACTATATAAGACTATTATAACATCATACTGATTCTGAGATATTATATCATCCCCTCTAATTCCATTCAATAAATATGGTAACAATATCATCGCTCGTGCGTACGCACGGATTACCGTCTCTACGACGAGATGAGATTCATCTTCCATTTTAACAATTCAGGAATGATTATAAAGTATATATAATAATTAATCACGAAATATATGACATACTAATTATAATGGATTTATGTATATATGTATTTATTTCATCTACTTAATTCCATAAGGAAACAAAAAATAGCATTCATGCGTACGTACGACCTACCATCTCCATGAACGGTGTATTTCATTTCATTTATCTATCTATTATATATATATATATATTTAAAGAATATATATATGTTATATATATCATTATTTACATTATTGAAGTAAGTAAATAAAGATATAAGTAATAATAATATCAAAAACAACAAGTACAAACATGTACAATAAATAAAACGATTTTACCCAAAACGCTGCTTTAACATGGAATTTACAAAATAATGGGTAATATAAAGTCATAAGTGAACCATATATGATATCATAAAAATGAATATGATTCTGTAATAAGTCAATGACATTATTTAAATCATTATATAGGATTTTTGGATACGTAGGAAGCATATCGGACCTAAGGAAAGTGATAATGTTGCAATCTCAATTGCTTTCTATCCGAGATTGCTTATACGTAAGTATTTACTGGGGTTATATTTATCATCCATGTCCCTATTTTCTAAAAATGGTTTCATGTATTTTTAAATTCATTTTTACCCATTTTTTACTTTTACTACATGGTATGTAAGGAATATTTTTTTTACAAGGTACTTTTTTACTTTTCCGGAAAAAGTACAAGAATAATGTTTTTAACCTATACGGCACGGATGGATTTTTACGGTTTCATAATGCCTTATTTTCAAGAAGTTTAATCTATAATATTTCGTGATTATTTTCAACAAAATCCTTTTCTTTTAAAATTGAATGGCATTTTGTGAAAAAAAAATGATTTTAAATAAGAAAGGATATTTTCCTCAAGAATTCATTTCAAGTGTTTTCTCAAAACCATTTTCCATATAAGATGACATTATTTCATATTTGTATGTTTCAAGTATAATGTCTCTATGACTTACATAGTTTCACTTTTATTATGATGAAATTATATCCATTTGTTTTATATGGATTATGTTATGATGGTATGATGTTTATGAAACCCATTTTATTATTTGGGTTATGATGAATTGTTTATGTTTATGTTGTGGCACACATAAGAATGATTTCATTATGAGATAGGTGGGACCTATATCTCCCTCCAATTAATTGGGTGAAGATTTATATCTCATGAGATATAACTGGCTGGAATGGTACATTAATCCGGTTCAGTGATACAGGACTGGAACGAGGAGTGAACTCGATTCAGAAAGGGACTTTGTCCACTATGATGGTCTTGGAAGCAATGCCTTGGCTACTATGGAAATAATAACAAGTACTGAATGGTTTCCACAATTTCATGATTTATTCCCATGCTATTTTATCAAGATTTATGTTCCTTTATTATATATTCCTTACGTACTTAAAAGATTTAGATCTTTCTCAAGATTTTGATGTTTAGATTTTATGTTCATACATTTTCATTCAAATGTTTGTGGATTGTTTTATGTTCTCTATGCTTACCCTTACTTTGAATTTGAGCTCACCCTCTTTATGTTTTCTTTTCCCCAAGATATAAAGAAAGGTTTTAGGTAAGAAAAAAAAGGGTAAGATCTTTATGGGAGAAGTTGAAGATCTTTCACCACGATTAAAAGATTAAATTTCGTGTTTCCAAAGACACTAAACTATTACGGTCCTTGTGTGTCTGTGTTTGTTATGTATAAAGTATTCTACAAATGTAATGTATTTTCCATGTACGTCAAGCTTTGGGTCTCTAAAATTTGAGCTCACCATTATTTTGTTTCCCTTTTCCAAGGATTCCAATAAGTTTACTAAACATGTTAATAATGTATGTGATAATATTTAATGAATTTATCCCCAAAAGGAAAAATTAGACTCTAATTAGAGTTCTCATTTGTAAATAAATAATTGTGTATGTATCTAGTTTTCCAAGATTACTAAACTCTTCAGTCCTTTGAAATTGTATTTCTTTTAATCATGTAAATGTAATGGTAGTATTGGCCATATCCCAGCTTCTGGGGTTGGTTTGCAGCATGTGACATCCCATTGGAATGTTTTCAGTCTTTAGGTAGCTCGTCCCACAAATTTGTAGATTATGAACCATTGGTAAAATGATACTGAGGAAAGATTGTGGTTTTCATTAGGGAAACCCTTTATAATAATATCACAAATATATTTCATGGAATTAAGAACAATAGAAGAATCATAAATTGTGATAATGGTTGGTGATCCTTGAAATAATTTTAAGCATGAAAGGATCTTGAGATAATTTGGAAATATAGATATTATCCTTTGATTGATCTTTGAGAGCATGTAATTGGGGTCAAGGATCAAATTCTTTAAAGATTAGCATTCAAAAAGACAAGTAGATCCTTTTATGGGATCTAAAAAATATCATCAAAATTTCGGAATCAATGGTTATATTGATCCTAGAATATACCATCTTAAATTTTTTTACCATATTAAATTCCTCATCACATGACATGTTCAGATACCACTGGGTACCTGTTAGGAACCACCATATCAATAATGTCCAACCCAAAATTGATAAAAACTAGAAAACCTCCAATGTCTTGCTATCACTATCAAAAATATTAAATGTATCCTATAGATATAAGTGATGTTTCTGTAGTAGAGCCACTCATTTTTTAGTTCTCCTCCTTCGAGTAGTTGTTGGTTCTATGAAAGGATAGACATGCAACCACTATTCTATCAGGTAGATAGTACACCACACTTAGTAGCTGGTTCAATGTGAACATGATCATCTTCAACATTATATTTCTCAAATTCACAATTGTTCATTCAATATTATAACTATTTTGATTATGAGGCTCTGAATGTTGTAAAGATAGATGTCTAAGACTTCATCAAGGCTTTAATGTAACATTTCAATGCTCTGAATTCAACTACATTTCATTCAATAATAAATGATAAAAATAACTTCAATGAAAGTGTTAGATAAATATGTGAGTGTTTGTGATCATTAAAAAATCAAAACTGAGAGAGAGGCATACCATTATAAATATGAAACATTAACAAAAAAATAATTACCATAAAATCATAGTGAAAATAATGTTACAAATAATCATGAAATTTATCATAAGAATATACATGGATACTTATGAATAACAATACTCATGATTATATAAAATAAGTCAATGAAGTCAAAAATCATATCGTTCAAAATTCTTTATAACTCTTCAGTGTAAAATCATACCATATCTATGATATAAAGTAAATAGATTTTCAATTTTTACTAAAACCATAAAAAAAAATAAGTTCCCACTTATTAACTAAATAACACTTTATGTTCCCTAATGATGATCTAGGTACTAAATTAATTATAATAGTATTCATAAAATGTACCTAATTCTTTCATCCAAAGGAAAAATTAATTATGGTGTAATTGTTGTTTCAAAAATCTTATTTAAAAATAGATTTATTTTTAAATGATGTATATAATACACAAGGAAAAAAGTATTTTAAAAATTTTTATTTGAAAAGGAAGAACTACATTTTTGGAAAAGACTCACACATTAATCATGAAATATTTAACTATAAAAACAATTGAAATTATTAGTATGAATCCTAAAAATTTTAAGTGTATTAAAATTTATACTTCCTAAATAATTATTATTATAAATTCAATACTTTAGTTAAAAAATTATAAATTTTCAAAAAAAAGTGTTATATTTTTTATAAAATAATCCATTTAGCATTTATATATATTAGGTTTTATTTTAGAAAATAAATCGATTTTAAATACATACCATTTATAAAAACAATAATTTATTTTCACATATCTGACCCTATAGTAACCTCATCACAAATAAAAATCATAACCATAGTTATGTGTAGATAATTTAATTATTAATCATTCATGTTACGGTGCAATAAAGTGATCTCAAAAGTGTTATATTGTAATAGGAAATGAAAGAGTGATCCTAACAATGAATGGACACATTATTTAAACCATATGCTTAAGGTTGTTATCATGTTTTAGAAAATAATCAAATATAGAATAATTGATTAGGCTATATAAATACTCAATCTTGTTTGTTATAAATAACTTGTCAAACATGAATAATAGTACATTTGAAAATTAAAAATACCTATATAAGAATAAGTGAATATATGATTACAAATATATAACCTTATTTATTACATGTAAAAGTTTATTAATTTAAGTTATACATGAATATAAAAAATAACTATTATTACCTTAATGTTTCATAACATATTTTTGTAGAAAAATATGTTAAATATATTCGCCACATATATTACTATAAAACCCTCTTTCAAATTCATTTAATTTTTATATGAATATACCTTGAAAAAACATTATTTTATAATTTTGAAAATATTTTATAACTATTTATTATAAATATTGTAAAATAATTGGTGGAAGTGTCCCAGTAATATAAAAAAACATTCACTCAAAAATTTTCAATGATTCCCTTGAAATTTAGTCAACAATATGGTTCCAAAATAAATTCTTTGAACTTTTTGTAATACCAATTAAGAGGAATCAATCAAAACTCAAGTATATTTTATATCCTTTCAATAATTTATAAACTATTTCTCAAAAAATAACACAATCTTATAACCCAATTTTTTAGTGTATTGGGATATTAGATACATAAAAAACACATTTTAAAACACATTGAACATTTCTTCATAGTCAGACCACACTATAACCCTTTCTATAAATGTCATATATTACAATCATGTTCATATATTGGGGAATATAATGATAATAATTGGGTGAGTAGATGATTGGTAAGGGTAATCCAAATAGATTATAATCGATGAACAAAAGTGATAATTGACTGAGAATATGAGTATGAGCTTATAATTAATGTGCATTAACATAACAATACATAATCATACAAAAAACGTAGATAAAAATATTGAATCATAGAATAATGATTTTGGTAGATAATAGGAAAAGTAAAAGGATTATAAAAACATGAGAATATAATATTTAAACATTACACAAGTATATGAATAATGAGAATATAGAAGCCTAATAATTCATAACATTGGGAAAATAGTTAATCATAATCATTTCAACAAAAAACATGAGAATGTATCTACATGAAACCATATCCACAAAACAAAATTAATATAGAAACCCCCAATCAAGTCCATGTACAAACATATGAATATAGATTCCCACAGTCATGTATATGCATAGTTGTTTTAATAGATATACCTATAATTATATCCTTTCATAGACTTGTGAACATAGATAACCGCAATGATTCCTATGTACAAACTTGTGAATATAGATGCCTGAAATAATGTCCATGTGAAGCATAATATTCTTATGAGATATAAAAAAATACCCAATACATTATAGTGGTATAATGGACCAACTAATTAATTAATGGAAAACCATATATATGTGTTCTATAGGAACATGAAAAAATTCATAATTTTATCATAGCTTAAATAAACCATGTAGAAGAAATGAGTTTAATTTAAACATCCATGATAATTTATCATTAATAATATTGAGGAAAATATTTCATGGTATTATTAGACAATATCCCCATTTATGTATAAGACTCATTAAAATATGTAGATATAGTTGAAAATATTTTATACAAGTGAATTTAATTTTTTTGGAAATATAATGAGAAATATAATTTAATATTGATAACTATTTTTTAAAACTAAAATAGTATTTATAATAACGATTATATAGATTTAATTAGAAATACATGAAATCATAGATTGTTTGTTTGGTAAATAAAACTTATAAATAAGTAACGATAATTATTTCATGAAAATACATTAAAAATGATGACTTTTTAACAATTTTCTTAATTATTTTACGTCAATAAAAAATTCCTTATGTGGACTTTTTATAAATATTACATTACAAAAAATAAGGGAACTAATAGTTAATAGAATGTGAAATTAAATAATTATATAATTATTAATAAATACATCCACAATGTAATTTGAATAATATAGAAATAAATTATATTTATTCATGAATGAAAAGAAGATATAAGACTAGTCCCATTTATGAGAACTATTTATGTTGAATTGAGAGTCTAAAAATATAATTTTTTTATTATTCCACATTAAGGTAAAAGTGGGAAACCATGGTTCACAAAACAAGGGTACCGCTACATGCTGAAAGAGCATACAAATTTATTAAACACAATACTAAGATTATTAGAATTAGAAATTGTAATATGTGTTTTAAATTTATTTTAATAACCATAGGAGAATAAAATATATGTTCTTTTCGATATAAGATATATACAAATTAATGTGATATTGAAAAAATAAACACTTACTATTACTCTTTATTTCTACAGAAGTTCTTTGACCCCTATACAATAAACATAACCATATTAATAAATTATTTTAAAACCATATTATTATTTATTTCCTTTTATTATCATTAATTATAATCATTCAATACAAATATGTTAGTAATTTATTTCCCATATTCAACAACATATGATAATAATTTCGATTATTTCATTAATGTTTTGTAATGGTGTTGTCGATCCTTATTATTTGATAATAGTTTCATCTTTAAATTATTATTCTAGATATTTGAATCATTAAGGTTAATTTTTTTGGTAGTCCCATGTTCATTTGGTGGAAGGTATGGGTATTGTTCATGAAAACATGATCCACAAAAAGTATGTTTTAGGTAATTTCATGATAATAAAAAGTTACTTTATAATGACTATTAATTTTTGTTTGTTACAATTGAAGAGTCATATTAATATAATAGAATTAAAATTAATATCATATTATAGTAATATTAATTTATTTATAGTCATTAATATTATAAACAATAGAGACTGTATAGTATCATTCATGTAGGTGGTTAAATCGATCAAAACAAGAACACATTACACTAGTGAATGAGTATAATTATATAGGTACATAATAGTAATATAATTTTATTAGATTTTTAATTATCTTAATAAAACATAATTATAGTGTAGAATTATGTTTTTTAAGAGTTTATCTGAGAATATAATTGAGAAATATTGTTAAGGAGTAGGTACTTTGAGTAATTCTCACCTTCATGATATGGGTTTTTTTCAGAAATAAGGATTTAGACTTCCTTATTTTGACTAGAGAATAATAAAATTATAATATAGTTATAGGCAATGTAAACTGGGTAGGTATTTAATTGATTTTGGGAGGAAAATAGTTCATTTGGAAAATTATATTTTTGGTCCTTTCATATGAGAGTTTTGAGTGAAATTTTCTTAAATATTAATTTTTTAATGTATAAGGATTCCATTTTAAAATGAAAATGGGCAAAAAGTGGAAAATAATAGTGGTGTATCATTCATCCCCTCATCCAATGAAGATTAGAGAGAAAGATTCATGATATTTTAATTCTTTACAACTTAGTTTGACCCCTTTTTTCATTATTTTACCTTTATAATGGTTACATAATTGTTAACTTGATATCTTATTTTTAGGCTAAAAAAGGAAATTGACTTACTTGCCTAATTTTGATGCATTAATAATTTTTTTCCACCATTCAATCAAATTCAATTTGTAAATATGTGAAATTTAACTTCTAAATGAAAAAATCAAATATATATATATATATATATATGTTTTTTATAGAAAATTATCTTTTTAATCATTAAGTGTTTTTAATTATATTTTATATAAATTAATAATTAAATGATTTATAATATATTTTTTTATTAATTGAAACATCAAATTATACTAATCATTTAAATGTGATAACTTGAATTTTTAAATTAATGAAATATACTTAGGAGAATAAATAATTACAAAATATCAATTTAAATAATTAAATCATTTTAACAGAATTACCCTAAAAATAATTATTAATCTTTGAAAAATATTTTTTAAAAATAAATTATTATGGAAATATTTGGTTTACTTTTTAAATACATCAAATAATTAATTAAAAAATAATTCAATTTTTTATTGATTGTATAATATGAGGAAACACACACCCTCTAACCCACAGACTAATAGGATAGGACATTATCCCCACCTAGGGATAAACCATACACCCTGCCCTTACATTTATATTTTATTTTACTGAAGGACCAAAAAAAATTTATGCCCTAAAATCCTACCCATCAATGCTCAGTGGACCTATTTCTAATTGGTCGATGTTCAACATAGCATATAGACCCACCGTTATCATAAGATGCATGATGTATCAACATACATGGCCCATATACCATCGTAGAATAATTCTTAAATTACAATAATGTGGAATGTCTAGAAGGCCCCCTGTTAAGCTAGGACAACTCATCTGTGCCATTCCCATTTCCAGTCTAACCCACCAATGTATTATCCATCCATTCTTCATCAATATCACATATATGGAAATCACCACCCTTAAGGGGTGGTTCTCTACCAAAAACCATGTTAGGAATAACCCCCCCCCCCACACACACATACACACACCATTAACTAGACACACTATTGTTGACTGGATAAGTTAGGAATCTTTTTTCAATTACCAACACTTCCATCATAGAGTTCTATTGTCAACACTTTCAAGAGTTGTTACATCATCCATCGTTGTCACAAAAAATTATGGTGAGGATCCATATCACCATCCATGATAGGATTGAACCCCGAAATCACCCACCACCATCATGGAGGGTCACCTATCGTTAGACATGCATAATTCACATGAACATTCCCTCTTAAATCATTGTGATTTAACAATACTCAAATAGTGGTTCCATGTTGAAACATGAGGTGTCCATCCACTGCATGAGCCTACCTCCCAAAAACCAAAATTGACATTATCGACAACTGCATTAGAGAAACATCTCAAAATATTTAGAAGGATCCATGCTTGAAGTCATTGTCGATGTAATCAGATAACTCATCACTACATTCCTATGAAATACCACTGACTTAACATATGGCGAATCTAGCCATCCCCACTATCACACACATAATCAACCAGTCATCATTACCCAACTTTATTTCCACTCACCACACCAATCATCAACCATCAATCTCCATGCAGTCTCCCCCCTTAGGAACACTGTCTAGAAACAACAGAGTCACTAGGCTTGTCAAATTAGTATAGGATGTGATTTGAGACCTATACCTACCAGATATTATACCATGTATAAGTATAAGTGACCCATGGCCTTGGATACATAATAATAATAATAATATTATTAATAATAAAAATAAGAATAATAATTTATAAAACAAAAAAATATATTTTTATATAAATTAATTTTGTAGAATATGATATTTTTATTTCATTCTAGAATTATTTATCATTTGTGAAATATATTTTTTTTATTTTTTTATAAAAATAAAATAATATATACATATATATATATATTGGATACATGCATACCCAATTATAATATTTCCAAAAATCATGTTTCCATTAACCATATATCAAATGACCATATTTCCAAAGACCATATATATAAGGATCAATTTTCATTTTTATAGGTAGCATTACATATATCACTAAAATAATATTTCATTTTCATTTTCTTCTTAATAAAAATTTATATTAGATTTATAATTCATTATATTATTTCAATTGTTTAAATTGGGTTTATAATCGTCCTGGAAAACCATTATGATTAATATTTTATATTATGGTAATTAAATTTACATAATGTTTTATTCCATTCATAATTTTATTTATGGTATTTCATATTATATTATCATAATATATTAATTTTTATCATCATTTTCAATATTATCTCTCAATAAAATGTTTAATGGTTTATTTTAGTTCAGTGTTGTGTGTGAAAAAAACTATTCAACAACAAATTAATATAAAGGAAAATTACGAAGAAAAATATTTGGGTGTTTCATTATATCCCATTAAAATTATATTTTCTTTAAATTGTCATTAATATAATGAATAGAAATTTGGAAACTTATACCTATATAAATTTTTGGGATTCCATGTTTTTTCCTTATACTTATGATTCCTACATCGAAATTTAACTAGGTGGTGGGTCATTTTTATAGTAATTTATCTCTATAATCCAATATTTATAATGGTTGATTCTTATGAGATAGATTAGGTTCCAATGGTTCAACCTCTAAGTTCAGTATATGTGAGTGGTCAAGTATGAACTTCCTCAAATTTGATATCTAGAACACATAGCTTTATTGGATGTGCAATATGAAATGATACCATCGTCATATGATTAAGGATCCCAAAGGTGCCAATGTATCTTGGTCTCATTTTTCCCTTTTCTAAAAATCTCATAATCCACATTTATAGGTATATTTTAAGGAATACTTTGTCTAAAACATCAAACTTCTAATCTCACTGATGATTGTCAATATTATTCTTCTGTCAACATTGCACAGTCTTAATGTGATGTCTAATAATTTGAGTATTATATTCCATATATTTGATAAGAACATGTTATATTATTTTATACAAAACATCTGGATCCCAACACCATTTATTTATACTACTATTCCCATAAAAAATACACATTTGGTTCTAATAAAATTATACAATAAAAACAGTTGTAATATTATAACTCTTCAAGGGGATGGTTTTGATCCAAACCTCCTTTTAAATCAATTGATTTAGATCTCATCGAATCATATCAAGCATGAATGGTCATTTCATGTTGACCATCAGTATGAGAATGATAAGAAGTTCCAAAATATAACTATATATCCAATTCCTATTGAAGAATCTTCCAGGACATAGTGGTAAAACTCGTATATTGATCAAATAAAGTGGAAATTGGTATTACATGTTTCCTTAATATAGAACCCTTGGTTTGATATATTTAACTATTTTATTATTATTTTAAAAATTCATTTTTTGGATATGTATTATGAATATGGTAGATGATATTGAAATGGGTTTGAAACATTTTTAGGGGCATGCAGTTTGATAGTGGTTGGTGGAAACCATACTAAATACTCTAGCAAACTGTGTGAGTAGTTCAAGGAGTTACTAGATAGGTGTAAAGGTGGCCACATTTTGTAAAATCTGTGAAGCTAACTATGTAAGATGAATAATTTTTTGACCTGTCTATTTTCATAGATGGAACATATTTAGTTAAATATTGTAGCCTAACCATGTGTTGATTTTTAAATTGTTTAAAAATTAAATTTATAACCTAAAAAATTCCTAAAAAGTGGCATTATTCCTCCCCTCACCCAGGATCTTAGTTTTACCTTATGAATTTTTTGGTGATATTTATTGAATAATCTCTGATTATAATGAATATTCAAGCATTCAATAATGTAAATCAATGGTTATGACCTTTTTATTCCTTTACGTCTTCGATATCATTGGTTATTATTCAATAAAATTATAGAAAGGTGTGGTTATACCAAGATCAAATTGATAAAATAAGGTGTGATTGGTTTTTATTTGGATTATACAGAAGAATGGAAGGAATCGTTTAGATCTATGGAATGTTTTACGATTCTTCATTCCAAATTGACCATAGGTAGGTGGTTTTCTCTTTAATCACTTTTATTGGAAAATAATGGCTCTAACATTTATTTTAAAAAATTATCTTATATATTTCAATTTATTTACCCTTATAAAACTCTATTGATGATTTATTTTCCAACTGTATATTGATAGTAGGTTTTGGGTGTTTCCCAAAACATGTTTTATAAAATGATAAAAATTGTTTTCTTAAAGGAAATATTGTTTTCACATATCTTTTTTATATAATAGGGATTCCTATTTTGATTGGATGTGAATCAATTTGGTGTGAATTCATTATTTTTATTTTACAAGGCCCTATTAAGATAGACATGGATCTCAGTTCCAACTCTAAAGTCACATGGAGTATTTAACAAAGTGTTGTATTGGGGGAGGACGCATCACTGCTTGTTATAATAGGGATGTCACTCAACAAACATGGGTGTGTGTGTAGAAAATCATGGATGATATACTAAATTGAATTAAATAAATTTATTTTTCTACTTAAAAAGGAAGAAACAAATTTGTTTTTATCTATTTTTGAAAATATAGTCACCTTTGACACTTTTTATTGTGAAAATTGCTTACTACTATGATAATCATCCTTCATGTTTAGAACTCCTATGCACTAACCTATTTCTATTCATAGTGGATTGTGATAAAAGATAGTATAATTAACATATTGTTTTTTTATATGCAACCCTAAATATTCACCACAATACATATTTAGAGTTTGTTTCCTATGATCCAAAAGAGTTATATGTTTCATATATAATTAGTGGATCCACTTGACTGATGAAATCCTTATTAGATGAAGTGGATATCAAAGATGTCAGATTTTTATAATGTAGTTGTGACACTATTAAGAGAGTTTCCTCATCTAATTTAGAGTTTTAGTTTCTATTTTACTTAATTTCTCTATTACTCTGATGTTTTTTATTTTTTGTTTATTATTAGGTTTTTCATTATTATTACTATTATGTTTGGTTACATGAATCATTTATATAGTTGTTTTTCGTTCTGTTTATTTATGTGTTAAATAGGGTTAATAATTCACCTTTGTAACTATTTGATTAAGAACTTGGAATTTATTTATAGCCTTTGGTTTATGGGGAAGAACCCTTATGTATAGTGAAACCTCTGTCCCCATTAAGCCAATGGGTTGTGTATGGTTGTTACTAATGGTATCAGTTTTTTTGGTCATTTATGTTGGGTTGTTAGAAAAGAGATAATATGTGTTAGGGCTTGAAATTTATAAAAATATGTATTGATAAACATTTTATGATAATCATCAAGTTACTAGGATATTATTGGTACAATAAAGTGTTCTAATAACTTTTCGACATATCTTCAACTCTTCCTCATGGTTTCAGCTTGTTATATATATTTAGCACACATTGTCAAAGAGACATCCGACTAGGATTTAATTTTCCACATGATTAATTGATTTTGGATATGTGCTATTGTAATTATTTTTTCAATATATAAAACATATCCCTGAAAAACATGAGTAGAAAAAGGAATAAATTTTTTACTCCTAAACAAGTTTTTAGAAAGAAAATGACACCATTAAATAGAATGAGAAACCTATGAGAAAGAGTATCTAAGAACATGGTTTCATTTTAACTACATGTTAAATATGATTTTGTTGCAAGTATTGTAAAATCCATTCATTTATTAGAATTTTACATATGACTAATGAAAATCCTAAGTTGAATCACTCATTATAATTTGAAAACCATAACTAATATATGTTTCCTAGTGATTCTGGCCAGAGTAAGAGTTGTTGTGGATAAGAAGGATGAAATTAATTTTTTGACTTCTTTGTGATTATAAATGTAATAAAGGTTAAGATAAAAATTCACATGATTGAGGATTTTTAAATAGTATTGTAAAACTTATCCATTCATTCTATGATTGATAGAGATCTTACATGTAAAGGATTTGTGTAAGTACTCAGTAAAAAAATCATCCAAAAGAAATTCAAAATAAAAAATGTGATTGAATTATTTCATCAAGATTAATGAAACATGTCACAGATTGAATATGCAATTAAATTAACCCACCTAGTTCTGTTTTCAATAAAGTTAGCTGATTGAGAGAGATTGAATGTACGAATCTTTGTGTTAGGTCTCTTAATTGAGTTACTCTTAAAGGTGGTAATGTATTTATTACTGATTATATATAAATTGTGACTATGATACATGTTAGAGATTGATGTCTTTCTAGAATTCTAGGTATAGGGGACACCATTGTGAATCCCAGTGTGCGGTGGGGATCTATGCTTGTGGAATAATTGCAAAAGGGGGGGGGGGGTTACTCCCATAGTAGAAAGGAAATATTAAATAAATCCATTTGATCAATATCTTATCCACTCCATTGAAATAATGAACTAGTATGTTTCCCATACAGTGAACTTTCATTAAAAAAAATTAATGCATTGTAACAGTGGAGAATTAAAACCACTTTATAAAGATTTGTAATCTGAAGAAGTTTTTTTAAAAACATCTGAAATCAGTTGGCCGAACTAGCTTATCCCATACTCGGGATTATTATGTTATGATGGAATAATCCAGTCAGAAGATTTGTCATCCATAGAACATGGTGAACCAAGTTTCATCCAGGAATACTTTGGGTGTTCTATCAACATCTTAATAGGGAATCAAATTATATACTATGGTATAATTTTAATAGTTTTACAGAGAATAGACATCTTTCTTTACCAGGAAACCAGTTCACTCAGGAGTGAAAGTTACCATTGTTCTAAACCTAACTCTTATACCTGTCTTTTTTGATACTACAAGAATAAATTTTTTAGTACTTCATATAATGATAAAATATTGGGATTAAATGCGGAAATTATTTCTCACACCATGCGTATCAGGACACCCCATGGATAATAATAATTTATGGTATTTAAGTGACCAACAAGTTTCACTACCATATAATAATGATATTTCTCTAAGAGATTACAGTTGTAGAGATATATTTTTTAATATAATCATTTGAATAGACTAGATGGATTAATTTATATCCCATACTAACTTATATGCTCAACATGTTTCATTCATATCCCAAGATAAAACTCCTCATGTATTCATTGGGAAATTGGATATAAATTTTGGTAGAATTAGAAAATTAGTATTGGTATATAATACAATATCTGACCAATTTATAATAATAACCATGGGTGATATATATGAATCTAAAACTATGACTCTTCCTTCCATAGTGGGATGATACCCAAATGAATTTTCTTATTTTTTATTAGGGTTACTTCCAGAGCATATAATAAAATTTTTTATTGATATAATCTCAGGAACAAGACATATTTTACTCACATATTATAGAATGGTTTCAATAGTAGTGTGAGAAATAAAGGTATTTCATAGAGAGTATAAGTGTAATGTATTAATCTGGCCTTGAAAATAACCTTGGGCTACACCAGTTTTCTTTGTAAATAAGGATGGTAGTTCTTTATGACTATGTTGTGATTATCAAAAACTAAATTTGGTTATGATTAAAAAAATAGTTACCCATTCCTTTAATTGATGATCTATTTGATCAATTAAAAAAATCCATGTGATTCTTTAAAACTGATATATGTTTAATATATCATTATCTTAAATTTTTAAAAGATGATACTATGAAAAAAATTATAGATTTTATATGGAAATTATGAATTTTTATGTGTTCCATTGTTCTAAAAATTCACTTAAAGGCATCATGGCCCTGAGGAACCATATCATTCATTTGTACTTATATTTTTTTGTGGAATTTTATTATAATATATGGATTTAATCTCAAATAATTAATCAGCATGTGGAGTAGTTATATCTCATCTCAGCTCGACACCCATCAAAATAATTCTATAATAAGGTCCGGGATATGTGGTTTGTTGCGATGAATCTGGATCCAGTTTTTTTGTTCCCATATAGGGAGATCATGATGTGTACTATGGTTTGAGGAAATTGTGAGTGAATGAGAATAACTATGCTACATGTAACCAATAATTATCTATATTTTCCCATGCAATAATGACCAGGTTTCACATGAACATTGGATAGAATATTATATTCTTCGTATTCGTAATTGTTTTTAATATATCTTCTCTTAGTTAAACATGATATTATGGAAATATTAATGGTTGGAGTATCTCTAGATGTTTTATATGGGAATGGTGCACACACATGGGAATGGTAATTCAATGTAAGATTGATTGAGTAAAAAATCATATAGGGAAGTGGGTAAGGAGGTTCATGAGAAATTGAAACTAATGAGAATTATTGATAACATACAACTATATTGTATTGAAAATAATGAGAATTAAATTTTCTTTTGAGGTAATGTTCTTCTTAAACTGATAAATTCTATAAAATATGATAAAATATCACCTCATGATTGCATCCCCATTAGGTAAAACCCAAATTCTATGGAAATATATAATGTCTGTAGAGGGGATGGAAACTTTTTTAAGGATTTAAAAACCAAATTTCAATCCCTCTTTCATTCTAGGAATAACTACTTTTGGTGTATCACATTTGAAATGTGATATTCATTCAAGTATTCAAAAGATGTTCAAGGGGACGAATGATAAATTATAATTATTATGTATGATATTTAAGAATTTATATTATAATTTGAAATGTATGAAATGTTAGTATGTAAATGAAGATTATAAATGATCTAAAATTATACTATAATCCATTCCTATACCTATGTGGAAGTTGTATAAAATGTCTTTGGAAACTGTCAATGTTCTACCAATGATACTTCAGAAGTAATGTTATATTTGGGTGATTGTGGATCAACTCAAAAATTTCATTCAGTTCATATTAAACAGAGAGTCTAAAACATTAGAGGATTTAAAAAAGTTATATATTGTGGAAGTAGTCATGTTTCATGGGGTTTTGGTTTCAATAAAAATGGTAGCTTTCAGTCAGTCATGGGGTTTTGGTTTTGATCATATATTACAGGAAATCACAATTCACTTATTGATTCAAGAGATTGTTGCAATAAGATCTCATAAATTAGTTGATTATGATCATATCATATCATAAATAAATGAATGGGGAATTATAATTAATAATTCCTATGTAATAAGATATGGTCCTTGAATATGGTATGGATTTTTGATACTCATGGTAAGATCATATTCCTTCGGTAAAATTCTCCAATAATAAGTATTACCTGGAGATAATAAATATTCTCATGTTCATGGAATTATATGTTCTTACTTTTCTTTCTCTACAATGTTTTGTGTAAATAGGGGAAATTTCCATGATTGGACTATGTTTTTTCCTTGAGACTGTAAAATATATTTATGATGTAGATGTGTATGACCATATCTCATTGATGATATTAATTATATGAAGACCACCATCATTGACTGTTTTTTTTCAATGTTAGTGAACACATCTACTTTAACGTGTCAGTAGTACTTGGGAATCAATTCACGGGAAATAAATTAAAGCTTTCTCCATGTATTGTTGGGACGCTCGATATTTTTAATGTATTATAAATGTCACACATCGATTAGCCATACCACCAAAACATAGTGTTATTCAAAGTGTCTTTCAAAAATATCATCTAAATAAGTATCACCTAGATCATAATATTTTGATCAGTTGGGATCATGTCACTCATTATCTAGATGAAAATTTTATCTATGTTTCAACTCAGATTTTAGATAAAAATTATATTATAATATGGGTCAAAAATATACATTTAGTAAAAACTTCATATAAGCCTAGTAATGTCAACGAAGAGATTTCATAATAAGAGATGTTTATGTGAGAGAAATAACTAAACATTTTTTAGCTATATGAGGATGAAAATAACCAGGTTGGGGAAAATGTTACACCCCAATTTTGAGGTATTTACATATTTTTATACTTTATTCAATGTGTTAAATTGTTGACACTCCGTTTCGTTAAAGGGACTAAAAAATGACAAAGGAAAATACCTTCGAAAAAATAGGATAAACCATATGATGAATATCATGATTTGAAAAGGATTGAGTTTTGGATTACCCAAGTCCAAACAAGGAGGTGTCGGCACACAAGTTACTTGCACACACATATCTGGCACACAACCTAATTGCACACCCAATATCTTTTATCACAGGGTCCTATTTTTGTCAATAAATATACCCTTGAGGCCTTCATTAGGATATAACAAATTTCCCTAAAGCATAATTGATGCAATTGTCACCCTTGTGAATCTCCCAAGTCCACCGAAACATTCATGGTAGTTATTTAACACCTAAAGTAGAAGAACTGTTGAGGATCATAGGAATTAAGTCTGTTTAGTGTTTGAAATCCATAAAGCTTGTGCTCCTAAAGCGCCCAGCCACCCTAAATCAGAAACACATTCCTGCCATTGATTCCTGTCATATGAACATCAACAACCCACTGATGGGATTACCTGGGAATACTTTTTAAGGCTTGAGCCAAGTATCACCCAAGTATTAACATCCAGGTTGTTCACCACTTAAGAGAACATCAGGTCTCCCAGGTCTACACGCACTCCCATACATGCACGCTAGTACCTACATGGAATCCCCTTTTTGATCCACCTACTCTCTTCAATCTACAAACCATCAAGACCTCCTCAAAGACATTAATGTAAAGGATATTTCTTCATTGTCTCCCTTGTCTAAAATGGATTCCATTGAGACCTCTACCAAACAACATGACATATCAAACCCTTGGGAAAGGCACATCAGTGTGTCTCCTATTTGGGTTTATATATCCACAGTCAGTGGTTTCCATCATTTTCTTCACAATAGGATTAAGATTCCTGGAGTGTATATGGGTTTGTATATCTACAGTCACATGGACTTTTCTCCCAGGAATAGTTCTTAGAAGTTCCAAGTTTAGAGGATTGGGGGTTTCGGTTTTGACCTCCCCTTTTTGTTTATAAGACCTAGAACCTCAGGTCTCTAGTAGAAAAGGTACGGTTCACCCTTAATTCTCCATTCAAGTAAAAGAAATGTATCCCTCCCCTACCAAGATCAATTTTAGGGTAGTATTCTTGGTGTAAGCCCGTAAACTTTCATGTAGGAGTATGCAGTCTTTCTCACCTCTACATCCTTCACCTTAACTCCTTCCTTGAATTAGACCCTTGTCCAATGTGCTGTGAATAGAGGGGGGGCATGTCACATCACCCTCTTCTTGAGTAAAATCGAACCCATAAACTCTCTCCACCTAAGGCATGCCTACTGCCACTAGTGGGGGAGGAACAGTGTGGATTCCATTTTTTAATATTTGAAATCCTCTTTTTCTCACACAAAGCATGACTCAAATGGGCATAGATATTTTTCATCATCCCAACATTTTCAAAACATCTAGAACTATGAGAACTATGATTCCTATTGAATACATGATACATAAGACACCTGCTTGAAGTCTAGAGATCAAAAGGTTTCCCTTCCAAAAATGGTTCACCCAATCATTTCCCCTCAAATAAGTATCTTTTATGCATAATCCCCAACACAATATTGATATATGAGAACTCTGATTCCTATTCAAACTAGGATACGTAGGATTCTTTCTTGAAGGCCCGAGGTCTAATGGGTTTCCATCCAAAAAGGGTTCACCAAATCATGTACCCTCAAATTGGAAGATTTTATGCATAATACCCAACACAATAAATGAACTATGAGATCTATGATTCACATAATAATTGAGATATGTTGGAATCCTTCTTAGGGACCAAGCTCAATAGATATCCTCTTCAAGAATCCAACCCAAATTTACTAAATTTGGGTGTCCTCCTTAGTAATAATCCCCAAATTAAACCCCAACATCATCAAGGCATTCTTTTCAAGAAGTAATCCCAAACTCATTTCTCTCGAAGGACAATACTCTCTTATGATACTTAACGAACTACATGGGCATGGATTCCTATCCAAATGGGATATGTAGGAATCCTCCTTGTGGGTAAAACCTGAAACTTCAAATCCACTCTATTCTATATGAATCATATTCCAAACATGGTATAATCTTAAATGGAAACCCGTATTTTATCAAGTTCCTTAGGATATTTTGGCATAACTCCCACACCAAACGAGGCTATGATCGAATCTTATTCAAGTTTATTGATAAATAATAAATTGAAGTTTTCATAAAAGAAGTACATTCTAGAGCTTGTGATGCCCCCTAGTCTCGGCATAAACTGTCTGATCAAATCTATATACATGGATACTTTAGGACTTTAATGATATATGATTTCATTGATTTTACCAAAAAATATAATCCCTACCATGTTCATGCCAACTTCATTCATCAACCCCTGGAGTTTTTACATACAGCCAAATACTCCTGGCCATTTTCTACATGGGTAATGGATATAGTATGGACTTATCCTCCATATATGGATAATAAGTTCAAGTATATTCTTATTGCTACTGACTTCTTCACCAAATGAGATGAGCCGATACATATCAAAGAAATCATAGCCCAATTTATTGTTAATGTCTTCAAAACTAACATCATCATCAGATTTGGAACCCCTTATAATATATTCAAGTATCATTGACATCATTTCTTCCCCTTAGTGAAACATGAGTCCCTTTCTTCCCTATTTCTGAGCCAGTTTGGCATAGAGACCCCATTTCAAGAACAACATGTGGCTTGATTGTCATCTATATGAGATACGTAGAGACCCTTGGATCTCCTATCATGGGCCCAGTCGCAACAAAAACAATTATTTCATTTTTTCCTCCTATATATGAATCATATCTATACAGAGTGTTCTCTTAAGATACATGGTTTTATATTTATACCAGTTTGTGTCTTAAGTTTAACCATTCTTCCAAAACATGTTTAAAGCCCCAATCTCACACATCAAACTCTATTGGTGTGAGAAATTAATGTTTAAGAAATACATTTGGCTAGATTCTCATATATATGCGATGCGTATAGATTCCTGGATCTCCAATATTGGGCCCATCCATGATAAAAAGAAACCCCAATATTCCATTTGAAAGAATTAAACTTGCACAGAAAATTTTTAAAGAACTAAATATGGCTTGATTTTTTCCCAATCAAGATATGTAGTGACACTTGGGTTTTATTCCATTGTCCAGCTACAATGTGTCTTTATTTTCACATCAGTTCATCTACGTCCTTACTGCATGATGTTAAACAGCACGGATATCAAAGAACTATGTTTGGATTGACTATTTCTCTAATGAGATATGTAGTGATCTTAGGTCTTATGCCCTGGTTTGACCATCACTTATTCATAATACCCTTATTCATTACTTGTGTGACCTTTTTGTTATAGAGGAATCCTTTACTACTCTTTGTTTATCACACTGGGCATTGTTCAAGTGTTCTTAAGAATTGTGTAAAAAACCTTCTCTGTATAAATTATGTGTCTTAATATATTATGGGGTTATCAAGGGTCTTCAATACATGACATTAAATTGCATAGTACTATGTCCTTCCCGCATGACTCTAAACTGCAAAATGTTACATTGATTCCAAGAAAACAAAGAAAGCCTCCATTTTTACATATGAGTCAGATCTATGTAAAGGACTTCAAACTCCTGGCCAATATTGATTCAAATATTTCTCATGTTCATTGAGCATACCCCCTTCCATATTTCATAGTCGTAATCTTAAATATTTTCTTGTATTCATAATCATTATTACAGTATTTGGTGACAGGGTCTCTGATATCCGAGAGATCGTTTTCTTGACTATGCAATATGTTCCCCAAGGTGGCCTTGCATAAAAGTTTCTTACATAATTGTTCTTTCAGTCAAAAGATTCTACTATTTGGCTATGTGGAATATGCCCTAGTTTCCCCTACATTATATAACCCCCATAACAAGTTTAAAAAATAATGATAATTTTGCTCTTGGATAAAGTGACTTTTTCCCCCCTTCAAACATTGATAAAAATAGACATGAATCTATGTTTTAACACAATTATTCATGTATATTCATCCCATTACCTTTCTCTCAATCAGAATGTATTCAAGACCATGGTTAACACATTTCCTTCTCCCTATGTTCAACGTATTATGAAATAACATTGGAACACTTGACCACATATCATATATTGTATCTATTTCTGGTCCTAGTTGTATGACCTAAAAATACAAACATCGTACTCCATATATTTAGGTTAGACCTCCATAGAAATATTATTCTTCTGATTTTTTGGAAATCATGATTGGAACTACTCTCTCCATATTCAGACACCTTTCTTCATAAACCAAACTCCATGCTTTGGGAAATTTGAATATCCATAAAATATATTGGGATTTTATCAATAGAATGTCAAACTTCTAGGATCTCTCATTGCTGACTATGTAGTACGTTCCATTAAGTGGCCTTGCATAAGTTTCTGACATAATAGGCATGTCGGTCAAAAGATTAAACAATTTGGTTATGCAGAATGTGCC
Source organism: Viscum album (assembly GCA_963277665.1). Taxonomy (NCBI): domain Eukaryota; kingdom Viridiplantae; phylum Streptophyta; class Magnoliopsida; order Santalales; family Viscaceae; genus Viscum; species Viscum album. The sequence continues at coordinate 1,660,068,612 of OY728143.1, read as the reverse complement.
CTAGTTTTCCCTTTATAATACACCTCCTATACTGGGATTTTCAAAAAATGGTAACTTCGTTTTTTTGGAAAACACTTCCTTAAATTCATTTATCCCTTTTGTTCATATACCATTATTCGAATTCAAAAATTCCTAAATTACAGTTTACATTTCTTCCCTTCTATACTTGAATATAGTAGCATGTTTCTAATGAAATTATCATGAAATATGGAGAGTCTCATACCTTTGATCAAAGTTAAAGACCTTAAATTAAATCCACACCATGTCTGCACTACTTAACATAAAATTGCATAGTTAAATGTCCTCACTGCATGACTTAAAACTGCACAATACAATATCCTCACAACATGACTTAAAACTGAATAGTACAATGCCCACACTGCATGACTTAAAACAACATAACATGATATCAAAAATTCTCCATTCTTAAAAATTTTAACCATTTTTCATATATCATATTTTTGTAGAAGTGGTTTTATTATTCATGACAAATGTTGGTATATATATCACTTTATTCTTAAAATCCTTTTCCCTGAAAAAACTACCCACTGTGGTCTTGAGTCACCCAAATCCTATTTTCCCTTGTCTATCAAATAGAAAGTTGTTATGTTCCTAATATCTCTCTTTTTTTACTACGCAGTACATCCCCCTAAGAGGCCATGCATAAAATTTGCCTACATAACAGGCGTGTCGGCCAAAAGATGCCACTATTTGGATATGAAACATATTCCCGGGTTTTCCCTATATAATATAGCCCCATAACATATTTTTCAAACAATGGTAACTTACATTTTGAAAGAGACTTCATTTATGTTTATACATGTTTTTAGATTTGGTTACCATAAAAATCATGACTGAAGATTCCCCTGGAACATATTAAAATAATATTATAGCAATTCTTAGCCAGTGAGCCTTGTTTGGGATATAATTTCAGAATTTATGGTCAATGTTGTTCGACCTTAAACAATATCCCTTTATAGTCAAACATGCATGAATTTAAACTAAAAATAACTAGAGACATGGTACTCACCAGATTGGGAACCCAGAAAGGAAACTCTAGACAAAAGTCAAGTCCCATCTCACTAAACATAAATGTTTTATGATTTATGTAATATTTAGCAATAAAATGTTAAAAGATACAATTTTTTGGGGGTTTTCTATATAACCATATTTAAAATAAAACTATTCTTACTAGGCCCATTGGATTAGGTAAAAAAATAAAATCTATAATGAAAACATAGATGATTAAATATAAAATGCTTTTCATTTGAGAAAAATTTTTACATAGGAGCATCCAAAAACTAGAGTCTCTCTTCATTTAGAAATCAAAAAAGGGTTTCTACATAGCTTATCAAATGGTTAATAATTTTTTTGAGCCCCATCAGCTGACTATTGAAGTTAATTTAGCCAACCAGGTACATTCTCTTCATTATAGAGAATTGCTTCTTTAGCATCTGCAATGGCTTTTTCATCACCCTTATGGACTTGTACTATTGATTTATGAAGCTGATCAAGCTTCCCTGTGATAATATATAATTCATGTTAAAGGATAAGTTGTTGAAAATTATTTTATTTAATCTTATTCTTCAGTTCTTTCAACTTTTTGGTATAATTGGATTCCGTGTGGGACAACACTTCTTGGAATTCATCAATATTGATCAACATATTACTTTATATCTAGTCAAGTCGATGCTTCTGATCTTGTTCCCTCATTCAGATAATCTCTTTCACAGAAGAATGAATTTCACGGTATTCGAAGCTCCCAAATCCCATCATGATAAAAAGAGATGAAATTCATGGAATTATTTTAGGCATTTCCTCAAAAGTAATTTCATATATTATATTCTATATATTTTTCCATGCCTTGGGACATGAAAGATACAAGGAATTTTTAGGTTCTAGGTCTAATTCAGAGTCACTGTCATAAAGAGGGAAATATTTTGTAATTAACACACATAAATAAGTGTCATGTTCTACTCCTTGACAATGGATGATTCACATTCTAATACTAATTGACCTGATTCAGAGGCCTCACCTTCGGACCTAGCCATTTAAGTTGATTGTCCTATACGGCAATTTAAGAATTATGGTAATGGTTAGTTTCAAGGGGTAACAAAAGTATATAAAATCACAATATCAGTATATATTACCTTACAGTAGGTCAGAAGCTTTAGAAGACACCTCCCTAATATTTTAAGGTTCAATAGTTTTTTGATGTCTCTGAGTGGGGAATACACACATTAATTTGATCAGGATCCTCAGAATGAATCTCAGGAAGAACAATTGTCTCAAGATTCACCTGAGCCATGTCTCCACATTGATATGATTGATATTACTATCAATAATGCATTTGGGAATCATTACGGCAGCTGTTTCATTAGATATAATTTCATATTTCAACCAACCATGGTTTGAAATTTAATTATAGGACGATTAATAAGACGAATAATGAAAACTCAAGTCCAGTTGATTCTTTACAAGGAACATCAAAATCTCTTAAAGAATTTGGTATATTAAAATGTTCTTATAATTATTAAAAATACATTCCAATGTTCATCATAGCATCCAACGTTTTCCCTTATCCAAGATTAGTCTTACCCATGGGATCACTCGGCGTGTTTGCTTCACAACCTTCATCCTACAATTGTTTACCATGAACAGGTTCCTCAACAACAGTTGTGGGGACATCATCAGTTGTCGCAGAATGTTCTAATACATGTGATGAAGCTAAATTATCACAAGATGGAAGTCATTTACTATTGAATTTTATGTCTTATAAAGCACTATTGATTTTACAGAGGCATCATCTCTTCTGATAGAAGGAACATGAGCAGTTCTGGGAACAGACTTTGGTTCTTCTGGCCTCAATGCCTCTTCAAGAACCACCAGGTTATGAGTAATTTGTGCATGTTCAATATCACCCTCCATAATTCGTCAATGTTTATCAAAATTTTATTTTAGATAATAAATAGAAGTAGCACTTGAAATTTAAAAAAATTTAAGCACTTTTTCATGAATAAATCTAAATTCATGTTATCAGGAAGGTTTACCACTACTGAGAATGTGTTTAACCATTTTATTATTTCTTTAATGCTTTTGTTTATTTGACTTCTTAGGAGTACTTGAATCATCATCTCCAAAAATAGGTATTGGGGATGAAAATACCCTTTCTATATCATACTCTATGGCCTGTTGTCCTGGAGATATTTCTCTAGATTCACGGGGTGATCCAGTAGTTCGATGATCAATGCCATCTGTGATATATCATGGTGATGGAACATCAGTTGATTTTATTTTATCTAGATAATTGTTAGGGTTATATTTCCCCCGAGTAAAAAATCATTGACTAAATTCAAATTGAATAGATGAAGATAATGTTAGAAAAAAAGAAAACTTACATCTTTAGGATCCACAAAATCACGCCATTCTTCATCTAATGAAGGAACAATCCCTTAAATGGTACCATGATCTATCATTTCCTTCACTCACTTCATGGTGGGAATTGATTATTCCATTGAAAATATAAGAATTTCAAACTCTCGGATTCAAGTTATCACTTCATTAAGATTGTCCTTAAATGGAATATCAGAAGAGGCATGTAGATCCCTTACTCCAGGAATATTCATCCCTTCACACAGATCCATCCACGTGGTTTCAGAATCACAATATTTTATTTTCAATGTTTGAACAGACTCTAGTTGTATATATTTAGAGTACATTCCAGAGGGCTCTGAATAGGATCCTACATCCTTGGATTTAAGTTTCATACCAATTCCCACAATTACAGATGGGGGATGAGAAAATGAGGCTCGTCGCTCTTTAGAATGATGATGAAAAGACCGCATTGGTACAACCTCATTAGGGATCAATGTGGTGTCTATCTTAACTCCTGAAGGTGGATTATGTTGGGAACGAGGTCTCTTAGGTGACTTTGGAGCCTTTTCACCTCAATCTTCTGACTGTAGTCAGTCGGCCCATAATGGTGAAGAAATTCCTTCCAAATGAAGGGATTTCTTCCTTCTACTTCTCTTTATCCCCACTCGAGGGAAAACATTGTTTAATACCCCTTCAAGGTAAGATGCAACCTATTTTTACACAAACTAGACTATCAGTTTTCTTTCTTCATCAACTAAAACTAAATTAAATATTTCTCTAGTCTTCCCCACAGATTCCTGCAACCATAGTTGTCGGGAAACCATCATTTGTTTCTCTAATATGAAATACACATGGGATACAGTAATTTGTTACTGTAATTTGAATTGACACACAAATATATAAGTAAAATAGGCCTCTCATATTATTTCTACATCAATCTTGGTGTCCAATAAACCATCTCTGCAAGCCGACATGTATGCTCTTAGCTCTAAACCGGTCATCCCATCATCAATGAATCGTCTTGTAGGATGATTCCCATAAATGAAGAGATAAAATTCATTATGAATACTCAACCTACCTTTGATATCATAAGAGTTCAAAGAAAAAAGTGAAATACCAGAGAAATCCTTAACAGATGGTCGGAATGAACTTTTAAAATCATGTACCCCACTTTGTATAACATAAGTTCTGAAATGAGTAGTGATTCATCACCAAAACACCTGAAATGGTTCTGCTATCATAACACCATGAGAATTTATGATATATATTCTTTTAAATTTCTTTGATATCTTATTTTGTATGCTACACCAAGATTAGCTTATAGTATACGCAACAATATACTTGGCTTGTGTTACACGCAAGAGCGACCTTCCTCGATAGCTTGCAAGGTACGCAATATAGAGTTTCACTAAAAAATGATATATTGTAATATTATTATGAAGTAGCCATTATGAATATTATTAATATCATTTTTAATTTTATAACATTATAATTAATTTTAATCATTTTCTAGAACATGGTATGAGAACAAAATCAATTTTTCGTATAAATGAAATATTTTTCAAAAAATGGAGTTTTTCCGCCTTTTGATGGCGCACCCATTTTAAATCTAATTTTTTACAAGTTTATAAGTTAAATTTGAAAAAATAAACTAATTATTTTGAATCATGGTATAAAAATTAAATTTGGATTATTTTTTAATATTTTTATGATAACATTCATATTTGAAGAATAGTAAAAATATGCTAAATTTTACTTAAAAGAAATTTTTTTCACCGAGATAATTTATATGGTTAAATAATAATATTTAATGGTTTTAAAGTATAAATAGAATATATTTTTACCATTTAATATAAATTATGTCATTATTATTAATTTGACATTGAATTCATAGTTAAAAACTTTTCAATCTTTTGAAATGTTTTAAACAAAAACTTGTTTTTTTCGACAACGAGATTAATTTTAAATTAATTACCGCAACGTATGTGTCTCGAATTTGGAAAAATGTATTCCATATTTGGAATCAATAGATCCAAATTATGTTAATAGGCTACTTTTATTTTTAGACATTATGAATAGTAACTACGGTAAATTTTATTTAGCACAGTTAAAGGTAAATCAGGTAATTAAAGGGAAACATAATATTATAAAATTACACTGAAACTTGTCATAATATAATTGGATGATTATATTTCTTCCTAAAAGATACTTGGGTCTAAATGGTATCTACTGGAACCTAGTTGGATGAGATTGAGATATTTTTTTTATTTTTTTTAAAGGAAAATGAAATATGTCTCACTCAAAATTTAAATAATTAATGTATTTTTAATATAAGATTATAAAGAATATTAATTTATTTATAAATACTCATTTGAAATATAAAATGTTTTTCATTATCATGGTAATTTATTTTTAATTTTTAAAAAATATATAATTACTTTAATAGCATATACATTAATGATGTAGAAATTATTTATTTAGTGAAAAATCAATAATATAGTTTTTATTAAAATAATAACATCCATTCAAAAGACCAAACACTTGACCAAACCTTATTTTTCAAGTATATATAACCCATAAGCATCCAATTTTTGACTTTTGGACAATTTGGAGCCTTAAAAAAGAGATTATGACATTTATAATATTTTATTTTAAATGATGTAAAAGTTGTCACCTAAATAATTTAATAATGATAAAATTTTAAAAGTTGGGTGTTTTAGAAGATAAATTCATCTAAACTTATTATTATGAAATATATTAGATTTATATTCATCATAGTATTTTATTTTTAATTTTTATGCAAAAATATGTATATTAATTAATTATACAAAAATGTTGTAGTAATTATTTTATTAAGAGAAATATCAAATAAATGATTTAAAAATATTAAAATAAAAATTATATGAACTAATTATTATTCTCCAAGAATTTTATAGATTAATAAAATATTTTAGGAATCTATTAAATATTTTTTTTGAATATATATTATTTGTGGATTTTATTTACATTCCAATAAATTAATAGTGTCAAAATTGACACTATTGATATTTTATAAAAATATCATATTATTAAATTGCTTAAAAATCAAAAAAAAAATATTTAAAAATTTAAAATTTGAAATTATATGTTATAAAATTTAATAATGTATCTAATTATGTAAAATTACCAATATATAAGTATGTATTTATAACAATTTAAAAACTAGAATATTATTAGCACAAATAAAATTAAATAGATTAAATACGGTTAAATCAAAATGATAAGGTTTTAAAAAAATTTGAAACATGTTTAAATTTTATGGGTTGATGTGATTAAAAAACTATCTGATCTCATATTTGAATTTTAGTCATTTTTTGAGGTTTTTAATTGGGGTTTGAGTTTATTATAAATTAATATTTTGGAGGTTTCCAAAAGTGCCCATCTATTCTCTTATAAAAGTGAACCGCCTCCCTCTTCTCTTCACCCTATTTTGAGGTTTCAAACTCGACCACACCCTGTCCATTCCAATTATCCAATTCACTATAAACATACTAGAGGTCATGGTATTATTCAAAGACAAACTTTAGTATCCTAATAGGAGGTTTAGAGGAGGCACGTTGAAGAAGAGGTAATATCCTTTGCCGGTTATTTCAAACTTATTTCTTCTTCTACTTCCTCTATATGAGTTATTTCATTATTAAGTAATAACTACAGTCTCACATGTATACTTATATGTTATTATGAATATGAAACTTCTATATTCTATCTTTTATCCATCCCGTGAAAAATAATATCACCACGTGTGCGTACGTACGGCTTACCATCTCCTTGCCGTGGTGTAATCTGTTTTTCATCACCAACATACTTGGATGTGTATAATGATAGAAGAAATAACTATATGTGATAATTGAAAAATTTTACTTATTCAGAAAATATTATACACCATAAACTTTAATACAATTTTTCAATCATGGGAATGATATCGTCGCTCATGCGTACTTACGGTCTACCGTCTCCACAATGTGATGTGATTTGTTCTACTTGATATTCATTGAATAATGATTAAATAAAATAATTGAATTAATTAATATGATATATATTATACTAATACAATTATGTAAATTATATAAATATAACCTAAAAAATGAATAATAATTTATTCGACAAAACATGCATAATAACATAAACTATTTAACACCCGAATAACGAGTAACAAAGAAATGTTACTAATAAACCAATAAGAATATGACCATATATGATATCATAAAAATGAATATGATTCTAATTATGAAATAATTCAATGATATTATTTAAATCATTGTACTGGAGGTTCATATATGTACAAAGCAATCAGACCTAAAGTAGAGGATAATTATTCCAATCTCATTCTTATCCGATATTGTTTATTGGTAAGTATTTATTGGGGATATATTTATCATCCATGTCCATGTTTTATAAAAATTGTTTTAATAAAGTTTATACTCCTCTTCCATGTATGTTTAAAGTCATGTTTACCTTTTTTTACTTTTACTATATAGTATGGAAGGAATCTTTCTATTGTTTACCATATGAGGTACTTTTTGACTTTTCTGAGAAGAGTACGAGGAGAATGTTTTTCTTAATTTATACGGTGTGAACAGATTTTTACGATTTCATAATGCCTTATTTACATAAAGAATACTCTACAAGATTTAATTATTATTTTAAACAAAATTATTTTCTTTTAAAATTGTATGTCATTTTGGGAAAAGAAAATTATTTGAAAGAAAAAAGGATATTTTCCTCAAGAATTCATTTCAAGGGTTTTAACAAAACTATTTTCCATATATGATGATATTAATTAATAAGGTTATATTTCAAGTACATTTTCTCTATTATATACAAGGTTTGATTATGTTTATGATGAAATTATATCAATTGTTTTATATGGATTGTGTTATGATGGGATGATGTTTATGAAACCCATTTTATTTGTTGGGTTATGATAAATGATTTGTGTTTATTTGGTGGCACATGAAAGAATGATTTCATAATGAGATGGGTGTGAACTATATCTCACTCCAATTCTTTGGGTAATGATTTATATCTCATGAGATAGTCATGGATGTAATTGCATGTCAATCCAGTTCATTAATACATAGCTAGAACGACAGGTAAACCCAGTTTAGTAATAGAGTTTGTCCAGTATGATGGTCTTGGAAGCAATGCCTTGGATACAATATAAATCATGTCATGTTCTTAATGGTTGTCAAAAATTACATGTTTTATCCCCATGATATTTTATCATGATTAATGTTCATTCATGATCTATGCATTATGTACTGCCAAGATTTATTTCAAGACTCACGATTTTGATGTTTAAACTTTATGTTCATGTTTTTATGTTCAAATGTGTATGTTTTTTTTATTTTCTCCATTCTTACCCTTAATGAGAATTTGAGCTCACCATTTATATGTTTTCTTTTACACAGGATTTAAATAAGGGTTTTAGGTAAGAAAACAAAAGGGGAAGATATTTATGGTAGATATTGAAGATATTTCACCATGATTAGAAGATTATGTTCCGAGTTTACAAAGACACTAAAATAATACAGTCTTTGGGAATCTTTTTTTGTTATGTATTAAGTATTCCGAAAAAGTAATGTAATATCCATTTACGTCATGATTCGTTCTCTATAGTTTTTATCAGAGTGAAGGTTTACTTACCCTTTGGAAACTAGGATGCGAAATCATTAGTGAGATGCCTAGAGATATTTCTATGGTATGTATAGGTATTTCCCTAAGGTTATGTATAAATATAGGATACAATCATAGAATTATTATAATGATCTTGAATAACCTAGGATTAAACCTAAGATGTTATATATTTAAAGTACTCCCCCTTGATTATGTTATTTTCCTAGTATGATTTTTTCCTCTCACACTATTGTTTTTTGGGGTTTAAGAAAATGGCTCAAAGAAAGAAGATTCATGTTAATAGAGAATATAATGGAAAATGGAATAATATTCATCATGAGAAAACAAATTAAATGTAATTTAGAAGGCGAAACATCGTTATTAAGCCTAATCAGCAATCTCAACTTTGGTAAATTTCATGACTCATCTAATAAGAGAATGATAGAGTTTTATGATGATCATAGAGGAAAGAAAGTTCAATTGACCAAATGTAAATCATGTGGGAAGAGGCATCAGGGATAATGTTTCAAAATAACTAGAAGATGCTTTGGGTGTGCAATGGAAGGACAAAAAGCTAGTAATTGTAGTGGAAAAGGTTCAGTTAACACAATGGACAAGGATAATGGTATTTCTAAGGCATAAAAAATGGTTAAATGTTTTAAATATGGAATGTATGAGAATTATGAAAACCAATGCCCTAAGGGAAAATCTCATGAAGATAATTAGCATGGTCGTATGAGATGTATTTATGTTGATGATGATGAAGAGACTACAAATGATATACTATATTACTGAAGTGTTGAGGAATACAATGATGAATCTTGGTTAATGGTTTAAGAAGGTAGTAGAATGATTGAATGTTTATCAAGAGTAATGTTGTATAAGTAATTTCATGTTAATATGGAAAAAATAAACATATAAGTATTGTTACACTATAGTGTTTCCTTAAGTTTTTTAATGTATATGTTAAATGGATCTGGTAACCATGAATGGTTATTCAAATATTTTTTGAAATCACCTAATATGCGCATAATGAATGTATAAGGAGATAATGAAATGTTTGATAGTATTAATGAGATCATGACTGATATAAGGAGAAAGTGATATCATGGTTTGAGTATATATAAATTTTGGGATTTTTGTATGTGGAAAGAGTTAACTTTTGACAGCATTCATGTTTTCACTAAGATTCTATGGTAATTCATGTTTCAAGAGAATACATGGTTAAATAATTCACATGTTTAGAATGTGACCAACAAGATATATCTTATGATATATGGGAGATAAATGATGGTATTCAATGCTTGGTAGATGACCTTTCTAGTAATCTATTTCTTAATACTTTGAGATTGGACAAAATTATTTTGGATAATACTAATGATTGGAATGGATTAAGTTGGAGATCAGATAGTATTTTTTAAAGCTATAACTTTTTTTTTGAAATTATTTTTGGAATGTTATAATAGTGTAGTTTTAGAAAAAGGAAAACATGCAGGATGAGCGACAACCTGTCGTGTTGGACAAGGATGCTGGAATCAAACCCACAACCGAAGTGTGACATACCTTTATCGCCTACCACTGGCCTACATGAAGTCCCTAGTAAGTAAAAATTATTTTTATTTTATTAAGCGGTATGATAGATGATTTATAAGTCCATTTTTGGAACCATATACGATTAATCTCACCATAGATGGACTTATGCATTTTTGATTACCTATGCTAAATTTTTGTTGAGACAGATGGAATGACATATCATTCCATCGCATGATCTTATAACACTTCAAGATTTTAAAATTAAACTTCATTTTTTTAACTAATAGATGGTGTGGAAATTGTTCAAGGTACGAACAACAGTGAGATTTTACCAAAATCAAGTAAGTATTTATTCTCATGAAAAATTCTTCAACTATAGGGAACAGATCTTGAAAACCAAAAATGTTATCATAGTAACTTATTATCCGATAAATAAGATGGTACCTTAGATCATCACAAATTTATGGAATTGTGATTGTGGGATTTTTCATATCCATGTTATCAACCACTCTCCATCAGAACATTATGGTTAAATTTCTCTTCCATATCCATGTTTTTACCTATGTGGAAACCCAGTGATGAGTTACTTTGGGTAACCGTTATATTTTTAAAATTATTTTTAAAATTAAGTTTAGTATTCCTTTTTACTATGTGGGTTTTTATGAACAAAACTTTCATGTAGTAAACCATTTATTACCCTGATGAATTTCAAGGGTGAAATTCATTTTAAGGGGGTTAGAATGTAACATCCTATGATTTTATGTGATATATTCTTTTTAATTTCATTGATATCTTATTTTGTATGATACACCAATATTATATTGTTTTATATGCAATAATATACTTGTCTTGTGTTACACACAAGAGCAACCTTCCTTGATAGCTTGCGTGGTACACAATATCGTGTTTCACTAAACAATGATATATTAAAATATTATTATGATCTAGATGTTATGAATAGTATTACCCAAATTTCTATTTTTATAACATTTTAATTCATCTTACACATTTTCTATAACATGGTATGAGAACAAAATCAATTTTTTGTATAAAGGAAGTATTTTTCAAAAAATGCATTTTTTATGCCTTTTGATGGCACACCCATTTTAAATATAATTTTGATAATTTTAAATTTTCATTTGGAAAAAATAATCTGATTATTTTGAATCGGGAATTAAAAACCTACTTTGGATAAATTTTCATATTTTTATGATATCTTTTATATTTTGATGAATAATAAAAATACTCTAAATTTTACATAAAAGAACATTTTTTCATCGAGATAATTTATATGGTCAAATTATAATATTGAATGGTTTTAAAGTATAAATATAATATATTTTTACCATTTAATATAATTTATGTCATTATCATTAATTTTACAATGAATTCATAGGTAAAAACCTTTCAATATTTTGCAATGTTTTAAACAAAAACCCGTATTTTTCGACAACGAGATTTATTTTAAATTAATCAATAAAATTTCTGTATCTTGAATTTGGAAAAATGGATCCATATTTGGAATCAATAGGTCCAAAATATGTTAATAGGATACTTTTCTATTTAGACATTAGGAATAGTAACTACGGTAAATTTTATTTACCACAGATAAAGGTAAATAATGTAATTAATGGTAAAAATAATATTATAAAATTACTTTAACCCTTGTCAAAATATAATTGGATGATTATATTTCATCATAAAATATACTTGGGTCAAAAGGGTATCTACTGGAACCCACTTGTATGAGATTGAGACAAATAATTTATTTTATTTAATGAAAAGAGAAATATGTCTCACTCAAACTTTAAATAATTAAATTATTTTTAATATAAGGTTATATATAATATAAATTCGATTATAAATAATAATTTTAAATCTAAAATGTTTTTATTTATCGTGGTAATTTATATTTAATTTTTAAGAAATATATAATTACCTTAATAGCATATACAATAATGATGCAGAAATTATTTATTTTGTGAAAAATCAATAATATAGTTTTTATTAAAATAATAATACCCATCAAAAAGACCAAAAACATGACCAAACCTTATTATTAGAGTATATATTACCCATAATCATCAAATTATCTACTTGCGGACCGTTTTTAGCCTTATAAAAGAGATTATGACATTTATATTATTTTATTTTAAACGATGTCAAAGTTGTCACCTTCATAATTTAATAAAGATAACATTTTAAAAGTTGGGTTTTTTAGAATATAAATTCGTTTAAAAGTATTATTATGAAAGATATTATATTTATCTTCATCATAGTATTTTGTTTTTAATTTTTATACAATAAATAAGTGTATTAATTTAATTTTACAAAATTGTTGTAGTAATTATTTTATTAAGAGAAATATCAAATAAATGATATCAAAAATATTAAAATAAATATTATATTAACTAATTAATTTTCTCCACGAATTTTATAGATTAATATATAATTTTAGGAATATATTAAATAGTTTGTTTTGAGTATATCGTTTGTGTGGATTTTATTTAAATTCAAATAAATGAATAGTTTCAATTTTGACACTATTGATATTTTATGAAAATTACATGCTATTAAATTGTTTAAAAATCACAAAAATGAATTTAAAAATTAAAAATTGAAAATTATATGTCTGAAAATTTAATAATTTATCTAATAATGTACAATTCACAACACATAATTAAGTATTTATAACAATTTAAAATTTATAATATTATTACCACAAATAAAATTAAATAGATTAAATAAGGGTATATCAAAATTAGAAGGTTTCAAATAAATTAAAAACATGTTTAAATTTTATTGGTTGATGATATTACAACCCTATATCATCTCATAATATAATTTGAGTAATTTTTTGATGTTTTTATGTGGGTTTTGAGTTTATTATAAATTAATATTTTGGAGGTTTCCAAAAGTGCCCCTCTCCTCTCTTATAAAAGGGCACCTCCTCCCTCTTCTCTTCACTCAATTTTGAGCTTTAAAAAATGGAAAAACCATGTAAAGTACACATATCCACTTTCATATAAACATACTAGATGTCCTGGTATTCTTCAAAGACCATATTTAGTTTCCTAAAAAGAGGTTTAGAAGAGACACATCGAAGAAGAGGTAATATCCTTTGCCGATTCTTTCGAACTTCATTCTTCTTCTACTTCCTCTATATGTGTTGTTTCATTATTAAGTTATAATTCTAGTATCAATTGTATACTGATATGTTTTTATGAATATTAAACTACCATATTATATCTTTTATCCATCCTATGAAAAATAAAATCACCACGTGTGAGTACGTACAGCTTATCGTCTCCATGCCGTAGTGTAAACCGTTTTTCATCACCAAAATACTTGGATTTGTATAATGATGGAAGAAATAACTATATGTGATTATTTTAAAAATAAAATTATTCTTAAAATATTATACACCATACTCTTCAATACAATTCCACAATCATGAGAATTATATCGTCGCTCGTGCGTACGTACGGTCTACCGCCTCCACGATGTGATGTGATTCATTCTACATCATATTCCTTGAATAATGATCATATAAATGAAATAAATGAATTAATATGACATATATTATACTAATAAAATTATGTAAATGATATAACTATAACATAAAAAGAGGAATGATAATTTATTTGAAAAAACATGCATAATAAAATAAAGTAGTTAACTCCCGAATAACGAGTAACTATAAAATGTTACAAATAAACCGATAATAATATGACCATATATGATATCATAAAAATGAATATGATTCTTTAATAAGTCAATGAAATTATTTAAATCATTATATAGGAGGTTCAGATACATACAAAGCAATCATACATAAGGTAAGGGATAATTATTCCAATCGCGTTCTTATCTGAGATTGTTTATTCCTATGTATTTACTAGGGTAATATTTATCATCCATGTCCATGTTTTATAAAAAAAATCATAATGTTTTTACTATTCTTAAGGTATGTTTAAAGTCTAGTTTAAATCTTTTTGACTTTTACTATGTGTAATGGAAGAAATATTTCTTTTGTTTACCATATGAGGTACTTTTTGACTTTTCCGGTAAAAGTACGAGGGTAATGTTTTTTAAAATTTTAAAGTGTAAATAGATTTTTACGATTTCATATTGACTTATTTAAATAAATATTTTTCTATAATATTTCATGATTATTTTCAACAAATTTGTTTTCTTTTAAAATTGCACGTCATTTTGAGGAAAGAAAATGATTTGAAAGAAGAAAGGATATTTTCCTCAAGAATTAATTTCAAGTGTTTTATCAAAACTATTTTCCATTTATGATGAAATTTATTAATATTGTTATGTTTCAAGTATAATGTCTCTATTATTTACATTGTTTGATTTTTTATGATGAAATTATATCCATTGTTTTATATGTATTATGTTATGATGGGATGATGTTTATGAAACCCATTTTATTTGTTGGGTTATGATGAATGATTTATGTTTATTTTTTGGCACACGAAAGAATGATTTCATTATGAGATGGGTGGGATATATATCTCCCTATAATGAATTGGGTAATGATTTATATCTTATGAGATAGACATATCTAAATTGAAAAGTAAATCTGCTTTAGTAATACTTGGCTGGAATGACATGTAAACCCGATTCAGTAATGGAATTTGTCCACTATAATGGTCTTGACAGCAATGCCTTGGATACTATAAAAATAATGTCATGTGATTAATTGTTTTACAAAATTACATGTTTTATCCAAATTATATTTTATCATGATTAATATTCATTTATGATCTATACCTTATGTACTGCCAAGATTTATTGCATGAATCAATATTTTGATGTTTAAACTTTATGTTCATGTTTTTATGTTCAAATGTGAATGGTTTGTTTTATTTTCTCCATTCTTACCCTTACTGAGAATTTGAGCTCACCATTTATATGTTTTCTTTTCCCCATTATATAAATAAGGGTTTTAGGTAAGAAAACAAAATGGGAAGATCTTTATGGGAGATGTTGAAGATCTTTCACCATGATTAGAAGATTATGTTCCGAGTTTCTGAAGACACTAAACTAATATGGTCTTTCAGCGTCTATTTTTGTTATGTATTAAGTATTCCTAAAAAGTAATGTAATATACATGTACATCAAGTGTGGGTCTCTATAGCTATTATAAAAGGATACTTCCATATGTGAATATTCAGTAAGATCCTATGAATCTTTTACAAAACAATAGTGGCCAACCCTACCATCCTTCTCTCGGCCAGCATGGCTTCGATAACAAAATTTCCTATCCTTGCACCTACTTTGGAATATTTGACTGATAATAAATGCAAGTTGAGCCATATGGCTCAGAAACCTTCCAAAACCGTCTTCATAGGAATCTTTTAATTGACTTCATATCTCCACTTATCAAACTCTCATTTCTCTAATGCTGGCCAAAAAGTGTTATGTGTACCTCTCTTCTTTGCCTTAGGACAATAGTTCGGACGAGTGAAAGTGGGACATTTTTTCATCTTCTTTACGAGGAATATTTCTATCTACTCCAATGGGTGAATATTACTTCTTATGTGGGACATTGGGGTGGTCTCATTATTTATTTTATAAAATATTCTTAGTAACTCACAAACCAAGGATGGTGTCTTCTCTGAGTCATTCTATGTTATCTTGGGGGAATAAACACATCATACATTTCTCTAAGGATTAGAGCTCCAGAAATTATTGAGACATCCCACAAACTGATGCCTATATATCCATGTGTCAATTGGAAAGAGTTTGTTTCTCGACTCCATCGACTTAGTAACTCCGAAACAAAATATTCATTCATATACACATAGGTCTGACCAACCCTTACAGCCTCATAAATCCCAATAAATTTTAAGTCATCGGTAAATTATGAACACATCATTTACACCCAATATGCCCAGATCCATGCAGGTTGTACACCTCCTCTTGGGTGGAAAACCCAACTTTTCTTCCAGCCTCAGGATAGATCTATATGAGAATCTCGAATGATGGATGAATAATAGTGTGGTTTCATCTTGGGTGTGTGCTCTTTCAAATCTGGAGCACACAGGCTGTGATGCATGATATGAGCTTTATCTACTATCCCAAAATTAGAAAATGAGCGCATAACATAAACATTAGAAGATGAAAAATTGGTATAATCACAAAACCAAGAAAGTGGGACATAGTTCTTCGGGTCCAGAATATTGACATCCAGCATATGGCCATAGCTACACAGAGGAAAATATGTTCTTTGGGTAAAATATATGTGATATTTCTTTAGATATTTTTTGAGGTCTGGAAGTGTGGTATAACAGATGTTAAAGTATTCATGACCGACAATGTTCATCATGTCATCAATCCTCTTACTAGTCATTTCTTCAGTGGTTCCAATCCCTTTGGGAGTCATTGAACTTGTAAAAAAGATCAAAAATGCTCTTTAATGTATATTCATTTTTGATGTTTTGTCAAAAGAATTGAAAAAATGCACAAATTCATTATGGAACTCTATTCTAAAACTTTCCACAGAATTATAAACTGGCGTGGAATCATGGTTCCCCATATATAGCGCACAAGTGAAAAACATAGAACTGATGTACGACTAAATAAAATCCTCTAAGAGAAAAAAATACATGCACACCGAGAGAAAGATTTTTGGAAGTCAGGAGAGTTTTCTCGGAAGTAAATCCTCTATATATAAGAGATGAAAGTAACCCTACATGCCAGAATCCCACACACTACCAACTTGCAGTCCCTTTCTTCAAGTGCGCCTCATAATTTTGTGCCCTAGTACCCTCTTTTTTCTTATTCATTAAATTACCTCTGTATAAGATCCTCTTTTCATTCCAAAAATTTTTTTGAGGTTGGGGGTATTTTTTGGAAACACTATTCCATCAAAGAGTCTAAAAAATGTACAAGGGAAATACCTTAGAAAAATGGTGAGAAACCACATGAAGCAAATCGTGATTTGCAAAGGATTGAGTTTTGTATTGAAGTAGTCTAAAAAATTATCTGTCAGTGCGCAAGGTACTTGTGCAAATAGATATGGTGCACAACCTACTTGTGCACTATATATCTTTTTCCTTGGATCCTATTGTTTCCTATAAATAGACCCTTGATTCCTTCATTTGGACATAATAAATTTTCCTGAATCCTAATTGGTAATGTAGTTTCCATAGTGCTTCCCCCATGTCCTCTGAAACATTCAAGGTATTTCTTTAAAACATAAAGCTGAGTAATTGAAGTAGGATCATATAACTTATGTTATTTTAGTGTTTTAAATCCATAACCCTTGCACACATAAAGAAACCAACCTCCCTGAATCAAAAAAACATGCACGCCACCTATTCCTCTCATAGGAACATTAGCGCCCACTTTTGGGAATACTTATGAATACTCCTAAAGGCTTGAGAAAAGTCTCTCCAAAGTATTAACATCTAGGATATTAGTCAATTAGGTGAACATCAGGTCGCCCAAGCCTACTTGCACGTCCAAAATTGTGCACTAGTACCTACTTGGGATTACCTCTTTGATTCACATACTATCTTAAGTATACAAGCCATCAGTCCCTCCTCAAATCCATTAATGTAAAGGATTCTTCATTATTATCGCCGTTGTATGAAAGGGATTCTGTTGAGACCTCACCCAAAACCTATTGACTTATCAAACCCTTGGGAAACAAACCTCATCGTGTCTCTAATTTGGGTTTGTATATATTTAGTTATAGGTTTTCCACATTTGTTTCACAATGGTATTTGGATTCATAGAGTGTCTATGGGTATGTTTATCCATAGTCAGATGGACCTTTCTCCCATGAATAGTGTTAGGAAGTTCCCGGTTTGGAGGATTTGGGGTTTGGGTTCTGACCTCCCCTTATCATCTCTAAGACCTAGAACATTAGGTATCTATTAGGGAAGGTACGGTTTACACTTTATTTTCCATTCAAGAAATTTAAAAATATCCCTCCCCTACCAGGATCAATTTTAGGGCATCCATCCTGGTGTAAGCCCCTAACCTTTTAAGTAGGAGGTTGTTGTCTTGCTCTTCTCTACTTCCTTTACTTTCACTCCTTCCTTGCATTGGACACTTTTCCATTGTATAGTGAATAGGGAGAGGGATTGTTGCCTCACCCTCTACTCAGGTTGACTCGACCTCATCCACCCTCACCACTGTAGGCACACACTCTTCCACTAGTGGAGGAAAAAAAGAGTGGTTGTCTTTGTTGATTCATTGACATTGTCTTGTTTCTTACACAAAGAATGAGTCATGTGGGCTTAGATATTTGTCATGATCACAACATTTTCCCATCTTCTTAAAAAATGAGAACTTTTATTCCTGTTCAAAACAGGATACGTAGGAATCCTTCTTGAAGGCCCTAGATCAAAAGGGTTCCCTTCCAAAAATGGTTCACCAAATCATATCCCCTAAATTGAGAAACTTTTATTCATAAGCCCTAATAGAATAATAAACTATGAAAACACTGATTACTATTCAAACCAAGATATGTAGGATGCTTACTTGAAGGCCCGATATCAAAAGGGTACCCTTCCTAAAAGGGTTCACCCAATCATGTCCCCACAAATGGGAAACTTTTATGCATAACCCCAACACAATCAATGAACTACAAGAACTCTAATTCCCATAATAATTAAGATATCATGGAATCCTTCTCAGGGATTGAGATCAATGGATATCCTCTTCAGGAATCCAACCCTAATTTCCTTTATCATGGAATCATCATTGGGAATAAGCCCAAAATTAAATCCACAAATCATCATGGAGTCCTTTTGAACATGTAGGCCCAAACTAATTTTTCTCAAAGTACTATACTCTCCTATAATATATTTCGAACTATGTGGGATTTTATTCCCATACAAATGGGATAAGTATTATTCCTCATTGAGGTTCAAACTACGCACTTCAAATCAATCCCATTCTTCCAGGGACATATTCCCAAAAGGGTATAATCTTACTTGGGAACCCATATTTTGTCCAAGTTTCTTAGGCTGACTCAGCATAAATTCCACACCAAACATTAACTAAGCATTTTTCACTTATATGTCCATACCATGTAACACCCCAAGATTTCATAGTGTGTTATTTCTTCAAAATAATTCAATAACTTGCACTACACGCAACACCGAGTTCAAGCACACCATGACTTACCAAACAAGCCGTTAAAAATAGGTTATGAATAGTATTAACTAAATTTTAAACTTTATATAATCCTTATAATTTTAGAATCCATATTATGAGTTTCTTAGACATAATGTAAGAACAAATTCATATTCAGTATTACACTTTTACCAACTTTTAATAGTGAACCCTTTTTAAATACAATATTTTAAACTTTTTGACTAAATGGGGACATAAAATATTTAAAATGAAACATCACAAGCTTCCACGGTACGCTTTCCTTTGAATAATACAGTATCGTGTGTTGTACGCAACTTCGAGTTCTAACACACACCACAACCAATCAAACTAGCCGTTATGAATAGTAATACCTACTTTTTGAAATTATATATATTTTATATTTCAAAATGGACTTCATTTTTGGATTCAGAATATCAAATTTAGCCTAGGGTGAAATTTTGGAACTTTTCAGATAACTTTAATATTTTTATGAATAGTGAAAATTACTAAATTTTAATTAAAAACAACTTTTTTAATCAAAATAATTTATATTGATAAATTATGAATTTGAGTGGTTTTAAATTATATTAAGAATTTATTTTTACCATTTAATACAATGTTGGTCATTGGACATAATTTCACAATTAAACCGAACAAAAACAAGTATCAATCTTTTGATAGTTATTATATCTTAAAAACACGCTTTTTGTTTTGACAGCGGGAATTAATTTTAAATTAATTTCTACCAATTATGTGTTTTGAATTTAGAAAAATCGATTCCATATTTGGAATTAGGATGTTCAAATTGTGTAAATAGGTAACTTTTATTTTTAGACATTTTGAATAATTACTGCGGTAAATATTTTATTTACCATGGTTAAGGGTAAATCCGGTAAATAAGGGTTAAAAAATAATATTATAATAATAAAAAATATCCTAAAACGTGTCCTAACCTTATTGGTTGATACATGTTCGACCATGGGAATCTTTGGGTCGATTTTGGGACCCCATGGTGCCACTTGTAAGTTATAGGGACACTTTATTTTAATTAAGTTAAAATGAATACAAAAATGACACAAGCATATATCTTTTAGAAAAAATTTTTTTACATAGGGTTATATATGTTGGATTTTCGACTATAAATATTAATTATAAAGCTAAAACTATTTCCTACATAATTATATTTTATTTATAATTTTTAGATATTAAATAATTTAATTTATTTATGACACAATGATGATGCAGTAATTACAATAATAGTGAAAAATTAAAATAATTTATCTTATAAATACCCAAATAAATATAATCTGAGACTTTTAATGAATTTCAATAATTTTATAGGATACTATGACATATTAGGATTGATTTAATTGACCTTTTTCGAAGTAATAATTCTGTTATAAGTTTCAAAAAAATCAACTATTGAATAGTGTCAAAATTGACATAAAAGAGTTTTTAAAACAAATATTATATTATTAATTGATACTAAATTAATAAAAATATAAGGTTCGGCAAAAAGTCTTATATCATGATAGGTGTATCATTAATGAACCACTTGAGGGTCTCTTGTATGTATATAGTAAGTTTATTAACTATATAATATAAAAATACAAAGTGACATGGTAAATGTCAAACTAATTAACTAAGAGTTAAAACTAAAAGATAAGGTTAATATAGTAACCCAAACCTGTCTAAATTATATTTTTTGAATGGTTTTCGACCTATTACCACCATAAACTTTGAATAATAAACTTTGGATCCATTAGAAACTGAATATTAATTTATTATAAATTAATATTTCTAGATTTTCCAAAGGTGCCCCTCACCCCTCTAATAAAAGGGCACTCCCCCTTCTCATTAATTCACACCTTAAAAGCCTTTTGGTTTGACCAAACTATACCCAAATACTCTCTCAACTTCCCTAAATACAAACTAAGGGCCTTAGTTTGATCAGAAAGCCATCCTAAGGATCCCTTTTGATCAATTAAAAAGGAAGAACCTGAAGAAGGGGTAATGTTTTCACCACCCTTTTTCAAATTCATTTCTTCTTCCACTTCTTATTCATTCTTTGTTATTACCATTCTAAAATAATAACTCCAGTATCTTACATATACTGTGATTTTATTATAAATATGGTACAACCATATTCAGTATTCTATCCACCCTTTGAATAACATGTCACCATACGTGCGTATGTACGGCTTACCGTCTCCACGTCGTGGTGTAATTGTTATTCAATATATTATTATTTGTATGGGTATAATAATGATGTGTAACTCATGTAAATAATAAATATAACATGATAATGATTCTTTATATATTATATACTATCCAATTATATATTATTTTAATATCAAAAGAATGATATTGTCGCTCGTGCGTACGTACGGACTACCGTCTCCACGAACGCGATGAGATTCATTCTCTATCGTATCCATTCGAGTATAATTATCATTTTATGATTAATAATAGTATCTAAGGACTTGATATCATTCTGGATATGATTAAGATACAACCTATCCATTACAAACATGTCTTACGTAACAAAACATATAAAAGGAAAAGAGTAAGTTAACACCCAAAACAACGATAATACTAAGATATTATTAACAAATAAATGTTAAAAGATCATATATGATATCATATTAATGTATATGATTCTTGTATAATTTAATAACAATTAATTAAGCATTATACAGGATGTTAACCTAACCCAACCAAGGAAAAGTACAAGGTAAGGGTTTATTTCACAATCTCTTCATTATCCGAGGTTGTTTATACGTAATAATCTACTGGGATATCTTTATCATCCACATCCATGTTTCTTAAAAATTTATTTCAAAACATTTTTAAAATTTTCAAGAATATGGTTCAAAGTCATTTATACCCTTTTTTGTCTTTTTATAAGAGTTTTATAAAGGAATCTTTCCGTCGTTTTCCAAACAAGGTGCTTTTTAACCTTTTCGACAGAATTAAGGTAAGAATGTTTTTTTAACTTATACGGCGGGTGCGGTTACTTTCCACCATTATAAAATCTTCTAAGATTCCCTTATAAGCTTATAAGAATATTTTCAAAGAAATTTTTTTACTCTTAAATGATTTCAAAATGAATATTTTTATAATTTTTGAAAGGTACTCTTTATCAAGATCATAATTTTAAATGTTTTAACGATTTATCTTTCTAAATATTTTTAATTAATGTCCATGATTTCAAAATGATTTTAAGGATTTATTTATATGGACATGAAGGTTTTTAAATGATATTTCTTTTCAAAAGTTTCAAAGTGGTATGGGACACTTTGATTCAAAAATCTCTTTTAAATTACTTCCTTTATAAATGTGTGACTTTTCAATGATTTCGAGAAAAGAGATATTTCTCTCAAATAGTTTTGATTTCATCTATGTCAACATCCTTTGATGGATTTTAAGCTTATTTGAAGTTGATTTATTATGATACAAAACTTCTATATTTATTGAAGGTTTTGTGATATGTTTGACTGTGGATGTGCTATTTTTATACCATTCATGGTTTATGGTTAAAATATTGACATTTCGTATGCTAGTTTTAATACGAATGTTTATGTTATGTTTAAACCTTTTCATATGGGAATGCATTGGACTTAATATGTGACAGGTGGAGCCCGCCATAGCTCCTCGATGCATCGGTAGGTCTCATGAGACAAACTAGTGTCTTGGCACAAGGCCTTGGCAAAATCTTATTTGTAGTCTTGGAATGAGGCCTTGGCTATGTGGTTATGATAGTCTGGGATTATGCATTCCATCATTATGAAAGTGGTAATTGATATTTCATGTGATTATTCGATTAGTAGAATATCCATGTGAATAAGTAAATTGCATTATTTCATTTTATTCTTTCCATACTATGTTGAAGTTAAAGTTTAAAAGGATTTTGTTTTAAGTTATACATTGCCTTAAATGTTTATTCTTATTTATGAAAGTTTCTGCTATATTGTTATCCTTACTGGGCATTTGAGCTCACCCCTTTTCTATGTTTTATTTTTCCTAGGATGTGAAGAAATAATTTATGAATGACCTGCAGGGATAGTATGTGGGGATATGAGTGTGGGATAAGGATACTATGTTGTTGTAGTAGTTTTTTCACTTTATGATGTAATGTAAAACTTTATGAACATATCTAGTGTTTCCAATGCTACTAAACCAATCGGTCTTTTGATATTTGATCTTTCTTGTGATCATGACAATGTTATGTAATAATGCACCGACTCTAGGTAACTGGGGTCGGGGCGTTACATTTGGTATCAGAGGAAGTTTAGTACAAACCTTGGAATCTAGATTTAGATAAACTCTGATTAGAGCACATAGATTTAAGATGGACTATGAGGATTAGTATAGAAGAATTTCCTAGAATTTTGGTATTGTAGAGATTTTGTGAGTTTTCGAGCAATACATCCCTGTCTGGATACGAGCAGGTAGAGGCGGCTCTGGCATAGATGTACCTAGGGGTAAAACCCAAAAACACCGCTTTGAGCTAGACTCAAATGGGAACTGGTGCACGACAACGGGCCTTGCTGCACTCTTGGTTACGACACTCCCGGGGGATATGCTTAGGATAATTGTCATTTTCTTTACAAACCATTATTAAGGGTTTATGAGTATATACTTCCTCAAAGGAGACATTTTTATGATTATGGATTATATCCATAAACTATTTAATTTATGTTATGTGTTTTACAAGTTTGGGATTAGGTATTGTTATTCATAAACTAATCGAGTGTATGCCATTGTTTAGAAATGGCTCTCAGTAGAAGGAATGATAACTCCAGAAATGCACATGATCCAAAGATAAAGAAGGATCATATCTTTCATGGTCTTAAGCCAGAATTTATAATAGAAATAGTCTCCCATGTATTATCATCATATGAATAAATAATATCATGTGTTGATAAGATAAGTAAAGAGTTTACTGAGTCATATGGCTTTGAAGGGAAGCAAGAGAAGAAAAGGATGGAAGAGAGAAAGATGGATAAAGGGAAGAGGGAAAAGAAGAATTTTCCCATATGTGATAACTGTGGGAAGAAACACCCTGGAACTTGCTTGAAAGGAATGGGAGTTTGTTATAATTGTGGAGGAAAAGGGCACAAAGTACGTGAATGCAAGGGTAAGAAAATGGTTTCAAATGTACAATGTTTCATTTGCAAGGCGTTTGGACACTACGCGAACCTATTTCCCAGTCATCAGACTATCCCGCAAATGATGCTATTGGATAATAATCAAGTTATGATACTACCACAGATGAAGAGGAATGATTAGAGTTATTGTGTTGATTATGTCATTTGAGTGTTGTATCAACAATGTACTTGTTATAATAATTATGGAGTATATAAGGATTGTACTGTAGTAATATTTCATTAAGGACTTGAGATTGTGTGGAACAAAGAAAAGTGACTCAATAGCAGGATAAATTTTTGGAAAATATATGATTGATTTGGATAAATTATATTGGATATTCTTGACTACCTTGAAACTGATTAATGATTTGTATATTCCATCATTGTTGGGGTTTAAAACATTTTTGGATTGAAGGAGTATATCTATTATTCTTTAAGGAATAAGGGATCATGAATTTAATCAATAAGTTTTTATGGTAATTCAAGATGTTGAAGTGTTTTAAAAGAATACATGATTAAGGTGTTCACATGTTATTACGCAGAAAAAAGGATTGGTATTGTGTTTACCTTCCTTATAAATTTTGTACTGATGTATTTTGGATAGTTCTAGTTTGGATTATTTTGATTGCCATAAAAGGACAACCCAGAGGTCTGGCGACAACCCGTCGCGTCCGGCAAGGCCGCAAGACTTGAACCCACAACCGAAGGGCGACAAGGGTGTATCACCTACCACTGACCCACATGATGTCCAAGATTAAATAATGTAGTTTTTTTAAAGATCTGGTAGATTAATTATAAATTCGTATTTTTGGAACCCTATAGGAATAGGATAAATAGAATATTTTTTTTACAGTGAAAGATGAGTTTGTGGTAGAATTTAGTTAAAGGATGGAACTCTACTTGTTAAGAATATATTTTTCTTCTTCTCTTATTCTATGAATGAAATTAATTCTTATACTTTATTTAAGGAATCCTAAAACAAAAAATGTGTTATCCTAATACCCTATGTTTTTTTGAACCGATGGTATTTCAAATCATTATATATTGACGAATTTAAGGACCTCAATTTTACACTTGTTTGTGATTGATGACCTCAATCACTACCTATAAATATTTACGTTTTTCCTCCAATTATATGTCTCTAATTTCCACCAATGTTCTCCTAATCGAGATCATAATTTGGTGGTGACCCTTTCATTTCTCTTTTCCTCATATTAAGACTAAATTTTAGTAACCCAATTTCCGATGTGGGTTTTCCCACAAAGATATTTTCTATTTTCAACATTTTATTCTCGAAGAACAATTTCAAATTGCGAGGATGCAATTTATTAAAGGAGGGGAGAATGTAAAATCCCAAGATTTCATAGTGTGTTATTTATTCAAAATAATTCAATAACGTGCACTACACGCAACACCGATTTCAAGAGCACCATGACTTACCAAACAAGCCGTTCAAAAGAGGTTATAAATAGTATTAACTAAATTTTAAACTTTTTATAATCCTTATAATTTTAGAATCCATATTATGAGTTTCTTAGACATAATGTAAAAACAAATTCATTTTCAGTATTGCACTTTTACCAACTTTTAAAAGTGAACCCTCTTTAAATACAATATTTTAAACTTTTTGACTAAATGGGGACATCAAAAATTTAAAATGAAACATCCCAATCTTCCACGATACGCTTTCCTTTGAATAATACAGTAGCGTGTGTTGTACGCATCTTCGAGTTCTAACACACACCACAACCAATCAAACTAGCCATTATGAATAGTAATACCTACTTTGGGAAATTATATATATTTTATATTTCAAAATGGACTTCATTTTTGGATTCGTAATATCAAATTTAGCCTAGGGTGAAATTTTGGAACTTTTCGGATAACTTTAATATTTTGATGAATAGTGAAAATTACTAAATTTTAATTAAAAACAACTTTATTAATCGAAATAATTTATATTGATAAATTATGAATTTGAGTGATTTTGAAGTATATTTAGAATATATTTTTACCATTTAATACAATGTTGGTCATTGGACATAATTTTACAATTAAACCGAACATAAACAAGTATCAATCTTTTGATAGTTATTATATCTTAAAAACACACTTTTTGTTTTGACAGCGGGAATTGATTTTAAATTAATTTCTGCCACTTCTGTGTTTTGAATTTAGAAAATTGATTCCATATTTGGAATAAGGATGTTCAAATTGTGTAAATAGGTATCTTTTATTTTTAGACATTTTGAATAATTACTGCGGTAAGTATTTTATTTACCATGGTTAAGGGTAAATCCGGTAAATAAGGGTTAAAAAATAATATTATAATAATAATAAATTACCCTAAAACGTGTCCTAACCTTATTGGTTGATACATTTTCGACCATGGGAATCTTTGGGTCGATTTTGGGACCCCATGGTGCCACATCTAAGTGATAGGGACACTTTATTTTAATTAAGTTAAAATGAATACAAAAATGTCAGAAGCATATATCTTTTAGAAAATATTTTTTTACATAGGGTTATATATGTTTTATTTCCAACTATAAATATTAATTAGAAAGATAAAAAGATTTCATACATAATTATATTTTATTTATATTTTTTAGACATTAAATAAGTTAATTTATTTATGACACAATGATGATGCAGTAATTACCATAATAGAGAAAAATTAAAATAATTGATATTATAAATACCCAAATATATATAATTTGAGACTTTTAATGAATTAAACTAATTTTATAGGATAATATGACATATTAGGATTGATTTAATGGACCTTGTTCGAAGTAATAATTCTTTTATAGGTTTCAAAAAAATCAACTATTGAATAGTGTCAAAATTGACATAAAAGAGTTTTTAAAAAAATATTATATTATTAATTGATATTAAATTCATAAAAATCTAAGGTTCGGCCAAGAGACTTATATCATGATAGGTGTGTCATTAATGGACCACTTGTGGGTCTTTTGGATGTATATAGTATGTTTATTAACTATATAATATAAAAATACAAAGTGATATGGTAAATGTCAAACTAATTAACTAAGAGTTAAAAATAAAAGATAAGGTTAATATAGTAACCCAAACCTGTCTAAATTCTATTGGTTGAATGTTTTGCAACCTATCCCAACCTTAACCTTTTAATAATCAACTTTGGAGCCATTTGAAACCGAATATGAATTTATTATAAATTAATATTTCTAGATTTTCCAAAGGTGCCCCTCACCCCTCTTATAAAAGGGAACTCCCCCTTCTCATTAATTCACACCTTAAAAGCCTTTTGGTTCATCCAAAATCTGCCCAAATATTTTCTACACTTCCCTCAATATAACCTAGAGGCCTTAGTTTGATCATAAATCCAACCTAATGAGACCTTTTGATCAAATCAAAAGGAAGAACCCGAAGAAGAGGTAATGTTTTCACCACCCTTTTTCAAATTCATTTCTTCTTCCACTTCTTATTCTTTCTTTGTTATTACCATTATAAAATAATAACTCCAGTATCTTATATATACTGTGATGTTATTATAAATATGGTACAACCATATTCAGTATTCTATCCACCCTTTGAATAACATGTCACCATACGTGCGTACGTACGGCTTACCGTCTCCACATCGTGGTGTAATTGTTATTCAATATATTATTATTTTGATGGGTATAATAATGATGTGTAACTCATGTAAATAATAAATATAACATGATAATGATTCTTTATATATTATATACTATCCAATTATATACTATTTTAATATCAAAAGAATGATATTGTCGCTCGTGCGTACGTACGGACTACCGTCTCCACGAATGCGATGAGATTCATTCTCTATCGTATCCATTTGAGTATAATTCTCATTTTATGATTAATAATAGTATATAAGGACTTGATATCATTCTGGATATGATTAAGATACAACCTATCCATTACAAACATGGCTTACGTAACAAAACATATAAAAGGAAACGAGTAAGTTAACACCCGAAACAACGATAATACTAAGATATTATTAACAAATCAATGTCCAAAGATCATATATGATATCATATTAATGTATATGATTCTTGTATAATTTAATAACAATTATTTCACCATTATACAGGAGGTTAACCTAACCCAACCAAGGAAAAGTAAAAGGTAAGGGTTTATTTCACAATCTCTTCATTATCCGAGGTTATTTATACGTAATAATCTACTGGGATCTCTTTATCATCCACATCCATGTTTCTTAAAAATGTATTTAAAATCATTTTTTCAATTTAAAAGAATATGGGTTAAATTCATTTATACCCTTGTTTGACTTTTTATAAGAGTTTTATAAAGGAATCTTTCTGTCGTTTTCCAAACAAGGTGCTTTTTAACCTTTTCAACAGAATTAAGGTAAGAATGT
Organism: Viscum album; assembly: GCA_963277665.1. NCBI lineage: Eukaryota > Viridiplantae > Streptophyta > Magnoliopsida > Santalales > Viscaceae > Viscum > Viscum album. The sequence continues at coordinate 1,660,039,377 of OY728143.1, read as the reverse complement.
TTTTTAACTTATACGGAGGGTGAGTTTATTTTCCGCCATTATAAAATCGTCGAAACTTCCCTTATAAGCTTATAAGAATATTTTCAAAGAAAATTTTTTACTCTTAAATGATTTCAAAATGAATATTTTAATAATTTTTGAAAGGTACTCTTTATCAAGATCATAATTTTAAATGTTTTAAAGATTTATCTTTCTAAATATTTTTAATTAATTTCCATGTTTTCAAAATGATTTTAAGGATTTATTTATATGGACACGAAGGTTTTGAAATGATATTTCTTTTCAAAAGTTTCAAAGTGGTATGAGACAATTTGATTCAAAAATCTCTTTTAAATTACTTCCTTTATAAATGTGTGACTTTTCAATGATTTTGAGAAAAGAGATATTTCTCTCAAATAGTTTTGATTTCATCTATGTCAACATACTTTGATGGATTTTAAGCTTATTTGAAGTTGATTTATTATGATACAAAACTTCTATATTTATTGAAGGTTTTGTCATATGTTTGACTGTGGATGTGCTATTTTTATACCATTAATGGTTTATGGTGATAATATTGACATTTCGTATGCTAGTTTTAATATGAATGTTTATGTTATGTTTAAACCTTTTCATATGGGAATGCATTGGACTTAATATGTGACGGGTGGAGCCCGTTATAGCTCCTCGATTCATCGGTTGGTCTCATGAGACAAACTAGGGTCTTGGCACAAGGCCTTGGCAAAATATTATTTGTAGTCTTGGCACGAGGCCTTGGATATGTGGTTATGATAGTCTGGAATTATGCATTCCATCATTATGAAAGTGGTAATTGATATTGCATGTGATTATTCGATTAGTATAATATCCATGTGAATAAGTAAATTTCATTATTTCATTTTATTTTTGCCATATTATGTTGAAGTTCAAGTTTAAAAGGCTTTTGTTTTAAGTTATACATTGCCTTAAATGTTTATTCTTATTTATGAAAGTTTCCTCTATATTATTATCCTTACTGGGCATTTGAGCTCACCCCTTTTCTATGTTTTATTTTTCCCAGGATGTGAAGAAGTAATTTATGAATGACCTGTAGGTATAGTATGTGGGGATATGAGTGTGGGATAAGGAGACTATGTTGTTGTAGTAGTTTTTTCACTTTATGATGTAATGTAAAACTTTATGAATATATCTAGTGTTTCCAAGGATACTAAACCAATCGGTCTTTCGAGATTTGATCTTTCTTGTAATCATGCCAATGTAATGTAATAATGCACCGACTCTAGGTAACTGGGGTCAGGGCGTTACATACCATGTGTCATTAAACAGTGTGTCTAGGTCCTTATCAGATGACTTTAAAAATTATGATGTGTCCCACTATTCAGTGCTGAACTATGGGGGTTATGATTCCTTTCACAAGGATACATATTTATCCCATTTTATGGGTACAATCCAAATATCAAAACAATCCTTCATCTCCCAAGGTGAAAATAAATTCCAGAGTGCCTAACTGAGTGGCTTAAAAACCAGTATCATCATAACAATGATTAAAAGAATCTCTAAGTAGTATATGAGAGGATACCATTGACATAGAACCTGGAATATATACAGATGATTCTAAATTTTGAACATGTTAATAATTGATTGAAAATTACTAGGGAAACTTATGTTATACTCGGTAAATTAATAATGATTCATGAAAAAACTATAAATTTATAAAGAGCGTCGAAGAGTAGAAAATAATTCCCCCCAAAAGGGTTTGATGAGTCTGACCTCCCATCCTCTCGACCAATACACATTATTAAGTATCGTAAAGTTCAAAAGTAATGAACGCCTGTCTATGGAAAGCAGGTCCCTTTTTGATAGAAAAACTATTGGGTGTTTCTGGTTTCATGAATAAATCTAATGGAAGTTGCCTAAAAGTAATGATTATTAAAACTAGAACACACAATTCAAGGAACTACAGAAGTTGAAATTTTCATTTTAGGTCTTTGGATGATTCTGGATATTTTTAAATGGTTTGTATGAATTTTTATATATACAAATTTTGATAATGGATTGGATAAATAATGATCAATTCACTAGGAAATAGTTCAAGTGGTTTTAGAAGTAACGCGTATGGTGCACAATTGGTGAATGGTTTGGGAAATCAGTGTGGCCTACCTCATGAGTTGAGTTGTTATTGAAAGATTTGTTTGCATGATTGGATCATTTTTTGATAAACTGTAAGACCAAACCATGTGATGAATTTTTATTTATATAGAAATAAACGTTTTAACCCAAAACATGAATGAAAATCTTCATTATTCCACCCTTAACCTAGGATCTTTATTTACAGGGTACTATTAGATGATTTTGGTGATCTTTAATGATGAAAAAATAATTCTAATTTATATTTGATAATTTTGTTATACAAAATGAAGGTTTAGATCACATTCTTCATTATCATCTTGAACCTCCTCATTTTTTCATCAAAGGAAGCATAGATCAGTGCTTTTATTCCTAGATAAATTGAATTAGATGAAGATTCATTAGTTTTTATTTGGATTTTAAAGAAGATTGGAAGGAATTTGTTGGATTTCTATAATGTTATAAGATTCATCATGATAAATGATCCTGATGTTGGTGGTTTTTTATCATTCAAGTTTTATTAGAATGTGAATGATCTTATGTTTCTTTTAAATAAATCTATTTTAATTTTTAATGTTTACCATAATAAAACTCTAATAAAGATTACTTTACTGGATGTATTTAGAAATTTGGTAGTGGCTACCACCTACAATTGTTTTTGAAAAATTGATAAAAGGGTTTTATTAAATGAATAATGTTTTCAACACATGTTATAGGCATGGCCATATTGTGGTTTCTTACTATATAAGACTTGGTTTTCTAAGTTTCCATGATTTTCAGGGTATGATGCCTTGTTAAAATAGAAAAAGTGCTCAGTGTTAACTCAAACTACACCTAGAGGACATCCACCAAGTGATATCATGATGGAGGACATATCATCACTCATAGGTATATGGATTTAACTTAACATGAATGTGTTTGTGTATGGGAAAATATGGATAATATACAAAATTTAATTAAATGAAGTAAATTTTATACCTAAAAGGATAAAACATATTTGGCCATATTTATTTTGGAAAATCAATTCACATGTTATACCTTATATTGTGATTTTTTTATTTCTTGGATAACCTCCATGGATATTTTAATTTACTAGGAGATAATATATATCTTTTTTAAGTTGAATGTAAGAAATTTCTTTGGTAGTTAAATACTATGTTTTTATACTCAAATATGCATATTCACCTCAGTGAATATATAGAGATTGTTTTCTATGATATATGAAAGGGAACAATTTTATATATCACTAATGGACCACTATGATCGATGTTTTCAAACATGATTGTGGTGGAGCATGGATATGTTCGTATCTTTTGTCAGAAGATTTTCCACATTTTATTCAAAGTGTATTATGACATTAGGGATTTAGTTTCTATTTTATGATGATTCATTGTTACTATAAGGTTCATCCTTTATTAATTGGTTATTGTTCGTTATGTAATTTTTATTACTATTGGTTTTTGTAATGTCTATCCTTTATAAAGGCGTATTGGTTTTTTCTTATTTCATATTTTATCTCAAGATTGTTGTGTGTTTTTAAATTGGGATGATAGTTAAACTGTTTTATAATTGTGTTTAAACACTTGGAATTTATTTCAAACCTTTTTTGTCTTGAAAATTCCACCAAAGGATAATATCACCTCTTACCTAGTCCAAGACAATGGGTTGGGAGGGGATGCCACACTAACCAATTCTATTATTTATATTAAGAAAAATAGATTGAATTATAAATATTCATTAATAATAGTTAAATATGATAATTTTATATGGTGATCAACCAAAACAAAAAAATTGAATTTTAACCTTCAAGAGTATTAGAAATACATATAACAAAATACATGTGCTGATTCTCCCATTTATATACATGTATAGGTAATGGTTACAACATCCACATAGTAATATTTCATTATACCTTAACTTGATAAAATACCACACATTGAGATGTATACATTAAAATCTCCATCTTCATGTTTTCCCAACATAAAATTCCCATTGAGATCTCTATATATCATCATCATTCTATGATGGATAGAAAATGATGAGCTGTACAAATCATCAAAAAACTCATTCTTCAATTCTGGTTTTCATTGAAAAAATATTCATTCCCTAAATCATTTAATTCCATCATTTTCAATGTAGAACTCTAAAATGCTCTTCATCGTATTCTACTTCTCCAAATCATCAATATATGAATCCTTGGTATTCACCTGGATGGAAGGTTGATCACTCATTTGTGTAAGGTATTATTTCTACCTTTTCATTATGAATTCAATATTCATCACTTAAATATCCATTAGTAATGGGTTTCTTTTAATCCTCATTGGGGATAATATTGTATTATTATTATTTTAGAGAGAATCAACCAAATTATTTTCATTCCTATAGTGGTAATATATTAATAAATAACATCCTTTTATTATCTCTCATCATCTTTTTTGGTGCAAGTTCATCTCTTTCTATGTGAAAATATTCCTTAATAAATTTTTACCATTATATATTTCTTAGTTTTCACCCTAGATATGACACATAATTTGTTAATGAAAATATTTCTATTACTTTCTTCAAATCAGGGATCATGTATTTTATCTCATGAATCATTAGTTAACACGAGGCATAAGCTACCACTATGTAGTATTTCATGAGAAAACATCTGAGTACCTTCTTTGATACATAATTATATATCAAAAAACCTTTCACACAAAAGGGTAATGTGTGTATATGAGTTTTGAAAAATTTTATCATTACTAGTTTAATATTTTCATCATTTTTATCAATTCAGTGGAACATGATCCCTTTTATGTTAACTTGTTTAGTGTATTTGACAATCACTATATGTTTATTGTAATGTTTTGATAGTATCTACAAAGAAACAAGAAAAATATGATTCTCTATTATAGTTGTTGGTAAATTCCATTCATAAATCTACTATATTATTAATTGGGCATTTATTTTGTGTTCCTATATCCCAAGAAAGATATTAATTACAGAAACAATTCACTATTCGAAATTTTTTCAGAATTTTTTTTATTTTTAATGTTTTGTATCCAAATCCAAAAAATGAACTTAATGTTAAAATTTATTATATTAATAAATTATAATATAATATAATCTACAACAAATTGATCATCATAATCACTAAATACTATGTTCATTTAATCCATGATGTTAATGGGGGAATTTTTAAGTCATTATAGAATCACTATGAATTCATAGCATCTATACCTTGATTGAAAGGTTTTCTTTGATATATCTACCCTTTTGACACCTAATTTACGATATCAAGATCAATGGAATTTTTTTAAATTTATTTATCCTTTTATAATTTACAGAAAAACCAATAAATATGTGGTTGGGATACATATTCTTCCAGATGATCATGTTATGTCTATGATCATCGATGAAGAGATCAATTGTTCTATATTTTTTAAATAAATGAAGGTGTACACTATGTTGATGTTTTTTTGTGTATAAAACCATTCTTCTAAATTTTATTACACTAATTGAAATCATGCAAGTCAATTAGGTTCATTCTATAAGGAGTCTTTAATGTTGGTATATCACCATGTATGAGTTATATGGAAAAGCCAAACTTGTGATCTACAGAAACACACAAAAATAATTTCAACATAGAAAAATTAAAAAAAAAGAGTTATTTCTTAAATATTTGAATTTTATAAACTATTAGATCCAAATATTCCTCATTTTTAGGTAGCATGACCCAAACAATGGAAGTTTCATAAATAAGGAATTCATATCCATCCTTGCATCAATAGAAGATCATGGGTTATTATGGAATATGAAATATGATTTCCTAGTCCTAAAGATTGATATAGGATGTATGCATAGATATCTGATACATGCCTAAAATCAAATAAAATTTAATAATGTGATGAATAACAAGATTTTTAGGAGGCATATTCACACAAAATTAAATCAGGTTAGAGTTGTATACTTTTTATTGAATCTTCATACCACTTAGAGTGCTCATAAATTATTTAATATATATCCATTGGGGAAATAAATTAGCTGTATTAGAAAATTTTCATAATTAAAAAAATAAATATAACTGGGGTCAAATAATACATGTTTTCATTATTGAGTGTACCTGCACCTCCCTAATATCATGATTCTATATTTAATCCCTTACTAAAATAATAATTTGTAGCATGAGTGTTAATAAATAATTATATGAGTGAGAAATAATATCACAGGTGAATGAAATCATGTGATGTCGAAATTTATGGCATATTCATTTCCACTAATGAATTTTATGTTCATAAGATATCGATCTTGGTTCATCATAGGGGTCTTTATGTTATCCACTCTTAATTATCATAACGAAATACCTAAAAATAAATAAACCTCACTCAGATATCAACTAAGACACACAAAAACATACTCCATAATTATGCTTTTAAAATAACATCGCAAATATTATTTTATACTAATGAAAATTCATATATCCCTATACCCAAATATGGTTCCAAAAAATGAACTTCTCACATATTTGTTGATACGATGTGAGACACCGCAATCATAAATCAAATATATATTTCATCATTTCAATAATTAAAACATTATGTCTCACAAATTCACAAAATCATAGAACCCATAATATTATGTTATTTGGATAGAAGATGCACAAAAAATATACTTTATAACACTTTAAACACATCTCCATAGTCACACTACACTTGATACCCTTATAGACATGTCATATTTTAAAGACTTGTTCATATATTTAGGAATGAAAATAAAAGAAATAGTTCAATTCAGATGCTCAATATGCGTAAACATAAGTGGTAACAATAAAATTTTCTAAGATAGAATAACTTGATAGTATGGGATGAAAATAAAATCATGGTGCATTGACATAATAAAATAGAATCATAACCAACAAAACATATATCATGATTAATGATAGAAATATTTTAGCATAAAATAATAAATTAGTAATATGGGTGTGGGAAAATGATTCGACTATCTTGAAAACCTTACATAATCATAATAATATAGAATACACAATATTAAATAACATCATACCATAATGAACATATCTAAACACAATTATTTCCACACAGAAACTTGTAAACATAAATACATTTAATCATGTCCATTCACAAACATGTAATCATATCTTTCAACATTTATATCCATGTAAAAACATGTGAATATTTATTCCCAAAATCATTACCAAGAAGAAACACGTGAACATAGTTACCCATAATCATTTCCACACACAAGAATTTGAACATATCTACCTACAATCATTAACATGTATAAACTTGGGAGCATATATTCTTCTTATAAGTTCTATGCACAACAACATTATCTCATGAGATATAAAAATTCACCCAATTCAGATGAAGGGTATAAAATATCCACTTGTCAAGTAATGATAAAACAATAACATTTGTTCCATAATAACATCAAAAAATTCATAATTATATAATAGATTAATTAACCCATATGAATTAAATGAGATTTATGAAAACCTGCCTAATGAATCATCATAATCCATCCATTGGAAGAACATTGTTGGTATCATAAAAATATAGATCTACTAAAACAAAATAAACATTAATGTATCTTTACATATAGGAAAAACAATTTTATAAGGTCTTTATAAAATTACTTTTAAATTTATGGATAAATATTGTTTACATTTGATATAATTTGTTAAAAAAGATATTAATTTTAAAAATAATGGGAATAATTTTTTTTTTGGAAAACCATGATACTTTTTAAAGTAATTTTTTAAAATTAAATTGAATAATTTCTTGAAAATATTAATTTAGGAAAAAAATAATCGAAAGGAATATTCTTTTTACACTTTTCTTAAGAATGTCAAGTTGATCGAAAATGAATCTTATAGAAAAAATATAAAAACCTTTATTTTTTTATATAAATTGAAATTTAAAAGATAATGATCTCAAGAAATCATTTAAGTCAATAAAAATTTTATGAGGATGGATATGTAGGATAAATATTCCAAATGGAAAACATAGATAAGTCTCACACCATTTACAAGCTTTATTTCAGTTGAATTATGATCCAAAGAGAGATAAAATGGTGATATGAAAAGTATAAACCAGAAATAACCAGTGAAAAAAGTGTTTTATAGAGAAATATCATACAATTACTCCTAATTTATGATTAAATATAGATAATCATGATTTCAAAGTAGGAATGAGAAGAAACCCATAACTTCAATCCTGTATTTTGAAAAACTACATTAACCCAATGTATAATAAACATAAAAATATCAATATTTATTTTAGTAATTTATTAATATATATCAACATTTTTGATCTTCAATTAAAATATTTCATTAAACCAATATTATGGTTTTATTTTATTTTTTATAATTAGATGTTAGAAATTTTGATTATTTATTACATGTTTTGTAATGCTGATGTCGGTCCAAAATATTTGATATATTTTAATAATTAAAATTTTATTCCAGTTAGTTGAATAATATTTATTCAATGATTTAGGTATTCAATTTTCCATTTTGTTGAGGTTATAGGTATGGTTTCTGATAATGGAATACCAAACAAGAATAATTTTGTTAATTTTATGATAAAAACAAGTTAATTTATAAAGATAATTAATTTTTTGAGTTATGGTTCTGTAAAAATGTTAATAACATAAATTAATATTTAATATAACATATTAACACATTTAATGACTTGATACTCACCCATATTGAAAATGGATTTGGTATTATAGTGACATTTAAGCAGGTCATTTGAACCAACCCAATGAAGAACATGTTATACAAGTGAATGAGTAAGAGTAAATCCAGGCGGAGGAAGAATTTTCAGGTTACAGTAGCAAGAATTGTGCATTACTATAGTAGGTAATGTAGTAGGAACTATGCAGTACTGTAGCAGGTACTGAAGCAGGAACTGTAGTAGGAAATGTTTGGCACTGTAGTAGCCAGGAATATGCCCCTGTTTGGGACATCAGGCCTCCGATTTGGTCCACGGGTCCTTCATAGGCCTTCGGGTACACAGGCCTTTGGGTCAGTTGGGCCTTTGGGCCACTTCAAGGCCTTCGGGCCACCTTTGTGCAGATACAAACCAGACATAACCTACAAGGAACAAGCTCTACTAAGAGGATGAAGGAGCTTTCACCACAGCAGAAGATAAAATAGATTGCAAGAATTAGACGGAATTGCCCCAGACATCGGGACAAGCCTGTGCATGCATGGGAATGCCTAGCCGAACAGCCATGATAAGGTGGAGAGCTGATTTCATATTGAAGATACTGGGGAGGAGCAGTTCCTAGTAGTTAGTCTAGGTTGTATGTAATGTTTGTGCCTACGGGTAATGGATTCCTATAAGGCCTACAGTCATGTAATCCTTTGCTTACGGGCATTGTAGGGTTCCACCTCATCCCTTGAAAGGTTAATTATCAAAATGAATAAAAAATGAAGGCCTTCTGGCCATTGGAGGAGTAAGAGTAAATAGTTATATAATAGTAATGTAATATTATTAGAAACATAATGAATTTATTTTTTACATAATTATAATGTATAATGAGATATATAAATATTGGATATGATATGGTAATTGAAAATATGGTGAATAATATGGACATTATTTTGATGAATTATATCCTTTTTGAAACAAGTTCTTTTTGAATGAAAGATTTAGGAATTACTGTTGGGGATATATGCTTCAAAAAATATCCTAAAAATTTATGGGAGGATAAATGAGTTGTTAATATATATATATATATATATTATAATTAAATGTTTTTAGGGGTTATATGAGGGGTCCTTTTATATGTGTGTTTTGATTATCATTTCCAAAAATATTCATTACCTAATGTATAAGGTTTTCCTTTAAAAAAATGTAGTTAAAATTTATAAAATAACGGATATGATTCATTCATTAATTTATCCAAAAAACTATTGAAATGGTTTCATGATATTTTATTTCATTTCTACTTATTTTAACATATTTTCCACATTTTACACTTACTATGGTTACTCAAATTTTACCTTGATAAATTATTTTTTATGTCTAAAAATGAGAATGTCCCACTTAAGTAATTTAAATGGTAAGAATAAAAAATTATAATATATTTAATCTAATTAAATTTCATAATATTATATGTTGATAATTTAAATGAAAACATTAAATATTTATAATGTAAATATTTTTATAAGAATATGAATAGTTAATCAGTATGTGCTCTTACATTTTTTCAATATCAATTACTAATTAAATGTGTCTTAACGTATTAGTATATAAATTGAATAATTACATTATATTCATCAGTTGAAATTTATCAATTAAATTTTTTAATATAAAACACACTACACTTAAAAAATATTTCTTTGAAAAATATTCTTTTTTAACATTAAATGAATTTAATCGCATTAAATTAAAAATATTTATTTATATTTGAAAAATTAAATTTTATCAATATATGAGTATTTGAATATTTATTTATACACTATAAATACATAAAATCATTCCTCAACAACAATAATAATAATTATTATAATTTATAACTTATAAAAATATGTTTATATAATAATATTTTTTTAATTTAAATAATTGATTTTTTTCATTATAAATCATGTTTTAGTTTTTGAATTGTATTATATTCAACTTGTTCCTAAAAATTATACAACCTAAATATACATATTGTATTGATTCAAGCCTAAAAACCATATCACAAATGACCATATTTCCAACATCATATATCAAATGACTATATTTTTAGAGACCATATATATGTAATAGTTATAATTTGTTCCTATATATTTTATTACATATATCACAAAAATTATCCATAATATTCATTTAAATATCTCTCAAAATGTTTATTATAATTGTAAATATTATCCTAATTTCTATAGTTTCAATCATAGTAATTTTTTCATGTAAAACTATGAGGATAAAGATTTTATGTTCACCTTAATTTCGTAACATGTGGTTTTATTCCTCTTGTGATTTTCTAAATTCTTTTCATAATGTATTCTAAAAATGTATTAATGTATATCACACGTTGTGATATTTTCTCTCAAAAAAAATGTATTGTGGTTCATTTTAGTTTAGTGTTGTGTATGAAATAGGATATTCGACAAAGTATTTCTTGATAGGAAAAATAAAATGTGAATTCATGGGGTGATAAAAGTGGATACATCATAACTTATCCTATAGTGTTTTTTTGTCCTAGAAGATCCTTAATAAAAAACTACGAACCATAAAACAAGAAAACATATAAATTGACTCCAATAAACAAGTTACTATAAATCAATCACAAATCCAAAAAATAATAACCCAAAAAATCCTAAATTTATAAATGTTACAAAAACCTAAATCTATAACCAAAACTATCTAACACTCTTCCAATTAAATCCCTAGAGCATGGGAAAAATATATCACCCAATATCCCCATTTATTCACATAAAAAAATGAAAAAAAATTATAAAATAATGACCCAGAATGACCTACTTTAAATGAAAAATGATGAAGGCTCGTGATTAGATGTGATTTAACTATGTCATTATGTAATAAAAAAACCATACAAGATAAAATAAAATAATTGAGTGATAAGAATAAAAGAAAAATACACTATAAATAAAGGTAGGATTTAATTTTTTTTGAAATAAAAATCATGGTATAATCCATGAATCAACAATATGATAGATGGCTGGAAGATATACTTGTGAATATTTTGGAAATTTCTAAAAATTGTTAGAGATAAGTGAAATTGAAGTGAATTCCAAAGGATATAAAGGGCTGAGAGTAAAAAAAACAAAATTAATTATTTTTTAATGAAAAGTAGATCTATATATACTATGTAACCATTTAGGGTCCACCTAGTACCCATTTTCACCACTTATGCACCGTCACATCTGTTTGGCTCACTGGTCACACAATATTACCCAACTAGGTACTCGGTGCCATATATTACAAAATATTGTAGGTGACAACTCTTTTATATTTAAATAGTCCCCAAAATCTTATATAAAACCTTAGACCATTCTTTAAAACACTTATAATTATAAAAACTGATATAAATATTCAAGAATGAATTGTATAATGAAAAACAACCTCATTACTAGAACAAAAATTTTAAAAATGGTAAGTGGTTTCATAAATTTTAATTCCCTTATAAACTCAAAATTCACCACTATATGAATTCCCATACAAGATAATTATAAAGATATTCCCACTCTAAAGACTCACTAACATACCCATTACTTGATCCACAATAATATCTTTGACGAATAACCAAATGAATCCATCACACTCTAGATAAAAAACTCAAAATTTCAACCCGAATTATAGAATATCATAGAATAAATACATCCCCAAGGTGTATTAGAAACTAACTAACTCACATGAATTCTAAATATAATATTACAAAATAAAATTCATATTCTAAAATTTAATTAATCTCAAAATTATCAATATCCAGTAAAACATTTTTACTCATCCCAAAAAATCAATATGTTTTTTATGCCTTACTCCTAAAATAATAATATGAATCATAACATGTACATTACCCAATATGGTCATAAATCTTGAAATAATTTCAAATATCAATCATCACCAAAATATCTATTACACACATGACACATCACTCAAAATAAAATTATTAAAATATAGTAATATAATCAATTTTAATCTTGAATAACTAAACACCATAATTTTTTCAACTATTTTCCTAGACCTAATTTTCAATTTCATTTCAATTTCAAAAGAAAAATATTTTTCAAAACATTTTTTCATGAAAATAATAATTTCTTTCCCAAACATAAATATAATATGTTTTTTAAAGGAAATAAATATTACAAAATACGATAATTTTATATACAAATCTTGTGTAGATACATTTTAGGTTGCACTTTTCTAATGGTAACATATTTTCAAATAGGTATCATATCACAAACTCATTATTATTATAAAACTGATGGTTGAAACCCATTTCCCTTTACATTTAAACTCATTGAACCCCTTTTCGTGGCTAGTTTTTTACAAGGGAAATATTTCATGGAGGAAATAACTAGAATATTAAAAATAATGATTTATTAAACATCTCTAAAAATATTTTAATGATAATAAATAATAATTATTAGGATAATAAATTATATTTAATTCCATGAAACCATGAAAATTATAAAATACACTATTAATAAGAAATGTACATAATATCTATAGAATTTTAATCATTACAATTCAAATATTTAATATACATAAAAAAGAAAACCTATGATTACTTTCTGTGTAATAAAAAAATAGAGAATAAGAAGCATGATCAAATTATAAACTATATATCAATTTTACATGACATCATGAAATAAGGAGTAGATGATTGTTCTTAATATACTTAGATATGGGAGTAATATTACTTAATCAGATAACACCTAATGAGCTATATATGAAATACTATTTACTTAATTGTTATTTAATTATTTATATCTATTAATATATATTTATCATAATGTAAACAAGATACACATTTCCTAACATTACACTATACTAGATGGTAAACTAACTTCTATAGAAATGGTATCTCAGAGGATCTCTATAAATTTATTGTGTTACACTTCATCATACTAGATATATCCATCAAATCCTCACTCTAACTTATAGTCTCTACTCATTTTGAAGACATCCCTTAGAATAATGAGTATCCACTATAAATATTTTGATTAATATTTTTTGTGGGTAAATTATCAAATTTATAAAAATCTTTGAACCATTATATAAAAAATAAAAAACACATAATCCCTAACACTACCTTGTTACCAATTTTTAACAACCATTTCCTAAATTTTCAGGTCATACATAGATCGTATGTGTTATTACCTAAATAGAATTTCCTAATCCCCCAGGATTAGCTAATATCACCATAGATCTAATTTTATCACTGGGAATCAATTTACTCACCTAGTTTAATAAAATAATTCATTAATGGTGTACTATACTAAATTGAATCACCATATAGTAAGTAGATTGTATCTCCAAAAGACCTTAGACATTCCTCCCCATACACAAAAACCCTCAAACTAGAAGAAATGTTCTATGAAGTTATATTATGGAGAATATACCCACAAAAGAAAATTAATAATAATTACATGATAAAAATTATATTAATTAAAAACAATATTAAACAAAAATCTAGAAAAAATAAAAAATAATTCTTATACACATCTATAATATCATGTTAGTTATACAAGAGTTAAATGGATCCCTCACAGGCTGACCACATACATATAATCTTAAATATATCCAAAATAAATGTCCATCCTAACATTGGGAAACCACCCAACCCACCAAAAAACCCATAAAATATTTCTTATACATCATATTCACTCCTACAACCAATAGGATTTGGAATATAAGACCTTCCCCTTATCAGCAATATGAGACGTAAATTTTACATGTGTCTCAAAGGGCCTGTGAAATGTGTGATTATGAACTATATGAGCCATCAACAATTGTGTACCTAGATAGTATCCATATATATATGTATGTATGTATGTATATAGAATTGTATGACACAATAAATAAATACTAACCCACATACACCACCCAACCCAATCCACTCATACTCAACCAACACTAAGTGACCCTTTATTTGCTTTTCCTAATGTCTGAGTGGAATGAGATATTCACGGTATATATTTTTTGATGTGATATTGTAAATCCCACCAATTAAATAACACTTAGAATCATGTTCCATTGGACAACCTAAAACTATCTTTATTCAAACATGATTCCAGAAATAACATGTCTATAAAAAACATATTTTGTCCCTTGGGAATCTAAACCCTTTAAGAACGTCATGTTTTGAATCTGAAACCAGCCTCATATAAATGATGAGTAACCCTATATCATTAAATGAGCTTCATAGTCCTAGAAAACAACTGAATATAACTCTTTCATATCAATGTTTGACATCATCACCCCTACAATTATTAAACTATGGATTATGTCACCAATAATGATTGTTCATAACTACCTCATGGACCAAATATGGTGTGCACAAGAACCCAACATCCTCAAACCCATGGTGATAGGCAATCACTAATCCCTATGACACACCCTACAGAACCTCCATCCGAAGTAAAAAAGCGGTCAAAATCATCCACATCAAACCAAAAAATAACTATTTCATCAATCCTAGTGATCATCATAAACCATAGTCACAGGGATTTCACCCATCATGTTCCGATAAAACATTATCATCCATTACATATTATATAGTTCCTATTTGATACATATGAAATCATTTTTCAATTCACTAGAACCAAAAAATATATATATCTAATATATTTAATCCCAAACCCATTATTTCACACATGATATTGTTCCCAATAATCTCCTATGAGCAATGGAAACCAGAAGTGGGTTTGTTGTTTGACTCTCATACAAAAACCTTACAACACCTATTTATCACATGAATCATGTCACAGGTATAACATATAAAAAATTTAGGTATTTAAAAAATGGTGTTAGAAATAATATACTCTTTATATAACATTTGCTGATCTGACATTAGTTTATAGAAATATGACAATATAGAAAGATCTATATTTTAGGGAGAAATTAGAAGGGAATAGAGAAATAGTGATAGAAACTAAAAAAATCTAGGTGTTATATCCTTTGGGACGAATAATCCCTTGTTAAAATGGTTACAAAACCCAAAAATATTTGGCTAGACATTCATTTAGGAAAGAAGAGACAGAACGTGATAAAAATCTATGGTGTATTCATCATATTTTAATTGAAATATCCCAACCACCCATAGAATTTACTAAAAAATGTATTTTATTGTTTTTAATGAAATATAAACATAAGTCACATTACAACATGAACATTCAACTCATGGTGTGATTACCCTTACCAAACACCCTTTATGATGTGATATCCCTTAACATTACATTACATACCTCCGTCAATGAACTGAAAAAATATAGACTTCACTACCAAGGTCACATCACGATATGACCATAACCTTCATTATAAAATAACCCTATGCATAAATGACGTCACAATATTGATATCACTTGTGGGACCCCTGTCATCTTGAAACCGCACCCTTCATGGTGTGGCACCATTTCACTAGATTTTCATAAATTTAAATAATGTACAATTTACCCAAACCATACATATTAATCATATATACATTGTGATTATTATAAATGGTATCATAAAGGAATTCCCCCCTTTATCAATTTTCACTCACCCAATTTCACCCATTTAATCAAAAACCATAAAACCATTGCATATTAAAAAACAAACACTTACATATTAATAACTTATCTATTTTTTAAATATTCCATGATCCCATCATGTTGTTATTTCCCATTGTTCATGAAATGAACCTCAATCAACTTCAAATAAAAACTAAGACTTTATGATTAAATGATTATAGGATACCATGGAAATTATGTGACACCATTTTAAATTTCATGACCCATTATTTCAAGGAGTGGTATTCTGTTTACTGCAATATTATAGCCCAAATCTCTTGTAAACTCCCGAAAATTGATTATTGGCTAACACTGACACCCATGATACATCAAGAGTTTCAAAATTATTATAAAAAATCAAAGATCCAACCAAAATGACCTCTCTAAAATAAATAATTATTCATAATATCCCCACAATATTAAATTTTATCGATGAGTTATCCAAGGTCACACACACACAAGAGTATACCAAAACCTAAGAGTCTTTATAATTTTATTCCCAACCAAATGAGATGAAAAGAATACATTCATATAATACCAAATACCTTAGATAAGTTATTAATATTGGTTTATTACATTCATCTAAACTCCACACTATAGGAATCACATTGACAGTCTCACTCTAAATGGAATAGCCATTATAATGATAGTTTTATAGCCAAAATCTATCTGGCATCCTTCACACAATGGATATCCGTACATATCCACTAGTCATCCACTATCATGATCAAAAATCATATCTATAATCATTTGTATCATGAATCATACTTGATTACAATTATCAAACCATATGCTAATACATCCTAGTGTTACCAAACACCATATCATATTCTAATTACCCAACCAATTTCAAATCATTCAATTAATCACATACACACATTGGGCGCCAATATACGCCATAATTAACAAAGAACCACTATGCTCATGGAATAAATCTCATTTTCAATGGATCCTTGGACTACATTGGTACAATCATCTCGATCGCATGCATCTGAACTAAAGATTGAATAATTGATACTTATCCCACATTTGGGGTCACACTCACCATCGAGCACTACCCCCACTATTGGGTGTCCCATCCACTGCTCATCATACACATGTTGTTGAATCCCACTTAATGTATCCTCATACCACTCCCAATATAAAACATTTTTGCCTAAATCAGAATCTTTCTATGATCCCTAATTGACTTTTCACCCAAAAACCGGTCTATATATACCAAATGTTCATATTCCTAACACTCCTTTAGTGATTGATCACAATAGTATTGACCATGTCCTATAATTCCACACAAGAAACACCCCATCGATGATACACTTCATTTTGGATTCATCAAACCTATTCTATAACTTCCTTTATAGGCGTCCTCATGTCCAATATTATAATTACATAAATCTCCACTACCTATCTTGCATAATGACACTGTCTATCTAGGTATACCACCATATGTTAAGATCTCATCTACTATCATCACATGGATTACTATCTATGTAAACATGGTCAACTAGAATATATTTACCTATACCCAAATTGAATTATATAAAACATCATAAAATATATAAACCTTTATGATATCATATCCTTCCAATGTTATAGAAAACCATAATAAATCTATGAATCTCTAGAATAGTATATGATTGGTTTGTCTCCCTACATAAGGTGCATAAACTATAAGTATCTATAACTCCTCAATGTATTGGTGAATAATATCTAGAATAACGCCACCTCAAACTCATTTATGATCATCCCATCTTGCCTACCTACCTATACCAATACATCTTATCGGTGTTTTGATAGCCCTATAAGAATATACATGTCCAATATCACCCATCACACTAGTGTAAAATTTATTTCATTGATGGTGGGTTTTACTGACTCAATATAGTACTATACTACGTCATGTCCACCCTCTCCCTGGAGGAATGGAAGATACCTAAAATAAAACTTGCATGCCAGATAATCCATATATGGCCCATATTCTTATTCTCCATGATCAGTTTCCTGGTTGACACACAATATTCTCTCCATGTGATGCTCATTTGACAAACATCCCCATATACCCCATTATATGTGGATATCACTCCTTCATCCAAACCACTATCATTCGATCATTCTCACCTTTACCCTCGGGGGACTCATTTGGTGTATTATTTGGGGAATGATATCTCTTCCTTCTTAATCCTCCATCAGAGTCCATATATGTGAAATCACACTAAAAAAATTATCATTACCAATATAGATATAATAGTACAAATTACACAAATAGGGAATGTTGCATTAGGTAGTGAGACCCACTAGGCATTATGCTTCTTTATTACATCGAATATCCATACCATCCTTCCCAATGACCCTACAAACTCATGTTAAGGTTAGGTACCATACACATTGTATACACATAGAATCAAATTTTTATTTATACTATGAATCAAATCTTGAGGAGGCATAGTAAAATGGAACTAAGAAGTTATATGAGAAAACCCATATAGGTAATTTCTAAAAATATAAATGGTCAAAGCTGTTTCAATTACCAAATTAAAATAGTTGTTCTCATAAAACTAACACATTTTATGTGATGCCTAAGTTTTTTAAATGATGTATGAGTACCAACTCCTGAACTTCGATTATAATAACCTAAAATAGAAATTCATAACATCACATAAAAATTTATACAAATCAAATAACTCAAATTTATTTACAAAAATAAAAAAATTTACAGTTCCCCTAGTAACATGGAGTTACTTATGTACTTGTGATAGAATTACAAATAGAACTATATTTATCCTCAGTTGAAATAATTTAATTATTATCCATATAACATAGTATAATAAACAAAAAAAAACAAATCTATTAACACTTTTTAATAATCATTCACTAATACCACTTTGTAAAATCCTAACCCAACCCACTATATAGTAATCACAATAGAGTTACAATATAAATGAGGAACAACTTATAGTAAACCAATGTCTATTGACTAGTAGCAAGATTATAAGAGGTTATTGTGAGGATACTATACCCAATGAAGATAATTAATAATAATAACAAAACAATAATGTAAAAAATCACAACTAATAAGAAAAAATATAACATAACTAATATATGATAAGATAAAAACATTTACAACTCCATTTTTGACATATAATAGTAAACATGATCACATGTAGGTCAAAAAAATATTTAAAATCCCAAAAAAAAACAACCCTATTGAAACTGATGAACCACCATAACCTTATGGAAAATCATATTGTCCCTCCTGTGCCCCATGTTCACCCCCACAGTCACTAGGATCCTAATAAAAAGTCCCCCCCCTTCCGATGACATCTTAAATGAAGGATGAACTTATCCTAGAGGGCACATATAGGGTGTGAGTATGAATTTAGTAGGAATCTAACAATGATGTTCACATCTAGTTTACATATCTATAGCAATTTATGTTACGATAAATAAATAAACCAACACACACTACCCAACCATCACCACTCATATTAAATCAACCATGAGTGATTCTTTATGTTCTTTGACAAATACTAAAGTGCAACGATACACCCACATCCTATCATGATAAAATTTCCCTCAAACGTACCACCAATTTGGTAAAAATGGAAATTAATCTCCATTTTTAAACTTATAACCATCCTAATTCCACCCTGATACCCCAATTATATGTCCAAAATCCATATCATTTCATTAATGGGAATTTTAACCCCTTAATTTCCTTCATCTTAATAGCCTTATCAAACCTCACATAACTATAGAGAAACTCACTCTTATATAGTGATATGCATCACCAACCATGGTAATATATAGTGTATCCCACCTTTATATAAATGGGCAACACTGTCACCCATAAAAAACTCAAACTATACTTTATAACACCAATAATGAGTGTAAAATCCACCTCATGGGCCATATAACCTATGCACACAACCCCAATAACCAAATCCCCCTAGTGAGAGGATATCACTGATCCCTATGATATATAGAGATCATCCACCATCTCCACTATGAGAATGGTAATAATAATCCACATACCAATTAAAAACCATTGTTTCTTCAATCCTGGTTATCAACATCACTCGCAGTCACAAGGATTTCACCAGTCATATTCTCAAAAAACCTTATCACTCATCATATATTATAGAATAACTCATTGAAATATAAAATATCTTATTCTTCATTACTAGAACCATGAAACCATTTAATCTTATCAATACGAGGGAAAATATTATTTCCCACAAGAGACTACCTTTATTCATCTCTTTCATTCAATGAAAATTAATAGTTGTTCCATTGATTATTTATTACAAATAACCCTACCATAATCTTTTTATCACATTATTCATATAACATATATAACATTAGATAAAATATGAGAACTATATACCTATTTTATGTTGGACTCCACTATTTTAGGAACTTTTTCTATTCCATCTTCGGTTAGATTAAATTCGATAATCTAACAAACTCCCTATTTTAGGACATAACTAGTAGAAAATATAAAATTAGTGAGAAAACAATAATATGATATCTTGGTATGGTTTACATAACCATGAATAGATCCCACATTAAATGTAATGATTTTTAGTAAAAATTCATCTCAAATATCATGCGGAGAAGAAGAAGAAAAGTTAAGATAATACATCGGTGTATTCCCTATATTCTGGAAGAGATTTCCCAACCCATCATATCATTTAATTAAACAATTAATTTTATAAAATTATTGAAACTGAACATAAGTAATGTGACTACATGAACATTTGGATCATGATATGATTCCCCCTACCAAACACCCCTCACAACGTGATTTCCCAGAACATGGTGCGACATTACTCATTAGTGGGCACAAAAGTAATACAATTTCACTACCAATTCCATTTAATAATGTGAAGCATACCTTCATGGTGTGAATAACCAATGTGGTTAGGAATTCATAGCATGACTATCTCCCATGAAAACTCCATCATGGTGCATCCACACCCATCACATCATTAATCCCTATCACATGATTTTTGAAAAACAAAAAGTCCTCACATCAAAATGGTCGGGTTCTAAGATTTAACATTATAGGGATAGGCTAAGGTTTAATATATTTCATTCATTTGATTAAGTTATATTCCTTATATTTTGTATATTAATAAAGTAGGGGATTATAAAAAAATAATTTTAATTAATAGGATGATGATTAATGTTTTATTAATGTTGTAGTGTTTTATCGATAACACATTCCAAAAAATATTATAAAAACATATTATTTTTTAATTCTATAAATTAAATTTTAGAAAATGAAAAACAATATTCCTGCAACATAATTTTTCTTAGTCTATAAACATCAATAAAATCCACATAATTTTTATTAGTCTTATTTCATTCACTTTGTGTATATAATACATTTTATTATATGTTTAGTTTGTTTTATCCATGTAGGAATATCCTTGTTCAAAAACTATATTTCCCCATAATACTAAATATCACACATCTTTTGAGAACACCCATGAAACCAAAAATAAAATTAGATCCCTTTATAGGGAAAAAATCATTTTATCCAACTATTTTGAGTTATTTATTTTTCTATTTTTAATCCCTTCCTGAAAATCATATTCTTTAGTGTTCCCCCTTTCTCAATTTTTATGACCAATAATTCAAAATTATTCTTTTTTATATGGTCCAAATTTCTCTTTTTTTATTTTCTTTGATTTATATCATGATCCCATGATGAGGATATATTTTATATAGAATATTAGAAATAATGTAGCCTTATGTATTGAATCATATAGTCTTAGTCTATGAGTTGTATCGAAATTCACTAAATTGGAGATTTCCACCATTTTCGGAACATTGAAAGTGGAAGAAAAAATGAACTGAACATAAAATAGGCTTCAATTGATATAAATAATAATATTGAATAGAATAGATCCATTAAAAAAAATTTGTACCAAACATAATTTATCAACAAACAATTAATACATACCGAACTCAATAATTTGACTTTGAGCTAAAATATAGGTTAATTCACCTTATCCCAATATTCGATGGATTCTATAGAGAATATCCAAATAAACAAAATAAATAATTTAATGTTGTTTTCTCAACAATGAAATAATGAAATGTTTCTAAATAACAAATGAAATTAAGAGAATTTCCATTATCACACGATATAATTAAAAAAATATTGGATATATTATTTACAACCACAAGAGGTGACATATTGAAATGATTAAAAATGTATTTTATTATAGATATTTTTTCCAATATCAAGGAACACTTACATTCAAAAAATATCATAGGGATCAAGATAGTACAATGGGATTCACTATATGAGTACTATTATTGATTCAATAAATTTTTCATAAGCTACCCACATAACCGAGTTAGTAAAAAACTCATCATCTAGTACTTCTACTAATACCTCAAACCTATGAAGGGGAGCATGGTGGATGTCATTTCCATAGGATCATTGATTGAAAAAACACTGGTAGATGCAGATGCATTGATTGAAAATATTCTACAATACTCTAAATAATTCAATGATCATGGTACACTATCATTGATGGGATCACACTGGGTAACTCCAAGAAATATGGAAAATCATTTAATTTATTACAATTTGGTTGAGTTGACTATTATGGTGAGATATATTTCCTTATATCAGAATACATCACAACCCACCACAATGATGCCTTGGGGCATTTTCACTAAATGTGACTATCCAACTGATTATTTCCTATAATTACAAGACATAGAGGATTATTAAAACATATTACCATATATCCATATTAATAGAAACAAAAACATCCCATAGACAAATTATGATCCATTTTCCATAATATAATATCATGGATAGAAAGACCACCCATAATTGAGGTATAGATCTATACATTAACAAAGGCCCCATTTTAAATAAAAATTCAGTCAACCACCATCTTACCAATAGTGCTTTCCAAATCCTTAATGGTTATTCAAATCCCAAGTATGAATAATTAAATTTTAACAATGTATTTCCCAACTAGTGGTATATTCTAATACTAATGATATTTTGAGAAAAATTATTAATAATCAATAGAATTATATGCAAATTTAAATTATATATTTGAGGGAGAAACATATGGAATGATATAGACTTCCACCACACTCCAGTAATTGGTAATAATGAACTAGGAAAATATTCCCACCCAACCTACAATAAATATAAAGGGGAATAATATTATGATTACATTGAGATGTGGGAAGAAAAAAATGAATCATTTTCTATTATATGTCCATTAGGATTTACCTTATTCATGTGAATCACCATTAAATACATATTGATGAGAAACCAATAGCAAAAGATAAAGGTAATAAAGAGGTTGAAGTTTTTACTACCGAACCCCATCTATTTCCAAATATAGTTTTTCAGACAAAGAATATTCCGTAAGAGGGAATACAAAAAAAGATGTTTTTATATATTTAATCATATTCATGTCAATATACCTATTCTTAAATAAATCAATAAAATTTTAATTTATTCCATGTTATTGAATAAGTTTTGTGTAAATAAAAGTAGGATAAAGGAAAATTATAGGATCAGTATTATAATGAATGTATATATTTTAATCACACCCACCTTATTAATGCATATAGAGGTAAAGGACCCTAACACATTCACATTTCCATGGACTACATGAGATTTTTATTTCTCTTATTCTTTTTTGTTATTTGGGTTCCTCTATTAATTCCATACCTCACTATTTTTTCACTTAGTTTGTAGTTCTAGAGTTAAAGTTGATGAGAGT
Source organism: Viscum album (assembly GCA_963277665.1). NCBI lineage: Eukaryota > Viridiplantae > Streptophyta > Magnoliopsida > Santalales > Viscaceae > Viscum > Viscum album. Next base: position 1,660,015,272 of record OY728143.1, on the reverse strand, counting down.
GGTGATGCAATTGTGAAATAGGTCAATGGCCTATCAAGAAGGAATCCTTAGTGATATAATAGTTTTGGAGAGGGATACGATCTTACCTTAAAAAATATACATGTTAAAAATATTGGATTATCAATTATGTTTTTATTCTCCCATCATTCTTGGTATAATATTCCTAAAAAATATATGATAATAATAAATTTCAAGGAGGGGACACATTAATTGGAGATCTAGTATGATATAATAATGTTTATTATTTTGAACTTCTCAAAGTATGCCTTAAAAGAACATTTTTCTCTCTTCGTAAACCAAAATGACCCACCATGTAATTATTATCAAAAAATTTATTTTTAATAATTTATAAGTAATGATAATTCCATTATTATAAAAGTTATGAGTATTGGGGATGGATTTATTTCTCTGAACATTTCCACACAAATTTCTTGGAGTTAAAAAACTATGTATTCTAATTCTTCTATGGATCATCTGTTTTCGGACATATAATTTCAGATTATGACAATGGTGTTGATTTTATAGATGGATTCAATGAATTATTCAGATATGATGATGATTTACAGTGTACATGTATATCGGTCCCCATGATTATTTCAACAAAATAAAAACCCTAAAAACATGAAATCAAACCATTTCTCCCATATCTGAATTATTTATTCATATATAATGATGAAAATTTGGAACAACTGTTTTTAATAATCTCCTCCCTAAATAAGAAACATAACTTTTAAATCTTTTGATGGATAATATTAGGGGATATTTTGTGGAACATGGAAGACATACCTGGAACTAAAACCTCTATTTTCATACATAGGATTATTTTATAAGATGAGGATACCATGAAATGGAAACCATAAAGGAAATATATTCCACTATTTTAGATGTTTCTAAAAAGATTACAAATAATTACAAGTGGTGAGTGTCATTTAACACGTTTCATAATAAAATTGTGTTAGCCTTATTTAGGTTGTACCCAAGAAAATGAGTTCCTATATTGTAAAAAATTATAAGTATGATTTAGTTAACATGATAGTGAAAAATAGTTTGAAATATTGCATATATTATAGGAAATAAAATCAATCCACATGTAAGGTCCTTTTCCCCTTTATTTCATTGACCATATTCTTGAGATACTTATATGTAAGAAACATTATACTGTTATGGATGATTTATTTGGATATGTTTAAATTCCAATTATTATATAACACTATTATAATATGGAATTAACCTAACTTATTAATACATTTGATTACTAAAGGATTTCATTTGGACATTATAACACCCAATGTATCATCAAAAATCATATGGTGGACATATTTTCATATTTACTACTTGCATGGAGGTGTATATGGATTAGTTTTAAATGTAAACAAATTCATCTTATCAGCACCTGTATTTCTTGGTAAAAATATTACATTGTTCAAGAAAGAAAAATATGGATTTAAATTCTAGAAATTATCATTTTCTGTCAGAGAAAGAAATTTTTCTAGGGTCATTTTGTTTCACAGCATGGAATTGAGGTTGATAGATATTAGGTAGACATAATTTCCTCCTCATATTTATGTGTCATGGAGAATTATTAATTTCTATAGGTGGCTTATTTTATATTTTATAGTTTCCATATGATTACTAGACCTAAACCTCTAGTAATGTTAATGTTGGGGTGGATCCCACGTGGAACTAGGCATCACAACTATGATATATAAGCTAATGGTTAGATCATCATAATTATATCACATAAATTATGAAACTAAAATAAATAATTAAATTAAATTAATTAATCATAATCTAACTAAAAGTAAACATGAAATAATATTAAACTATGTCACGAAGGATGAATAGAAGGTAATCAATTTCTATAAATGGTTTTCTGAAATCTGAAACAATTCAAAAACACCCATGGTATTGGTTATGGTCATTCATTTTGAGAGTTCCATTTTCTTCCAAAGGGCACATTCCTTGGTCCATTTTTATAATGAGAGTAACCACTAAAAATTTGTATCAACATTTTACAAATTCTTTGGAGTTTTTTTGTTAAAAAAGAAAACTATAGTTATGAAATTAATAAAAAAATTATTGTGAAACTTCTTAAATTAAATACTTCAACCAATATGAATAAACTAAAATTACTTAAACATTTTAATACATTTATAAAGGTAATATATAACTATTCTAGGGGAATTACATTCAATAATTAATGTTATAGATAGAGTTGAGTTGACTCTCACTCCCCAACAACCAACTGTCAAACTAGGACTCTTCCCCTAATAATCATTTTGATCAATAGAATATTATAGGATATGATATTAGTTAATATAAATGTTATAGTAAATTAATAATAATAAAACATGAGTGAAAACAAATGTAAATACTTTAGGGATGAATTCCTTTCAATCGATTCCACTATATTCTATAACAGTAGACACACATGGTTGATGGTTCGTCCACCAAGGGCGAACTAGAAACCATAAAAAGGAATGAAAAATGAAACTGAAATAAAATTGATGAAAAATCTAAGAGACTCACTTGAATTGAGGTAAAAAATTGAAATTACAATCAAAGGATACATAGTGAAAAAATAAAAAGTAAAATAAAATATATTTATGTAGCATCATAATGGTGGATCTAATCAACATTTATCTAGCCACCTGTTTGCAGATCCCATAAGTTATTGTGTGTTTCATATTTTAGTTTTTCTTATGAATCCACATCCACATATCATCTTTAAAACTATATGAAGTCTTACCTAGGAAACCCCCCCTAAAATATTAAAATATATACGAGTTCATAAAATATTATTCCCTTATTTGATTTTTGTGATATCGGAAAAGGCTCTATGTCATATCCTCTTATATGTTATGGAAAAAACAACCCATATTTCTGGATTTTTAAATGCATTTTTTGAAAAAAAAAATATTTTTAAAAATATTTTGGGTTTAAAAAATGAAATCTTATTTTCAAAGGTGTTCAATGGATCAATGCCTCTGGGTTTGGAAGAAGCTAGACAATTTCATTGAATGAAACAACATATTCAGCCTTATTAAGGTCCAAATTCATTTAGGTCTCTATATGTCACGAATCAGGCCGAGTGGCCATCTGACCCGACGCCCGACCCGGTCTGCCGAATGGCCCGAAGGGCGTTCCCGATCCCCACGGGCAGGCACAAGTGCCCAGGTATCAAGAGTAACATGTGGGAATGGTTTACCTAAAATAGTAAACACAAAAATCACTAATAAGATAAATAAAATCAAACTGTGAACTGACAACCAAACCGACCCTTAAACTAAAATAAAATTAAAAGTTTTACAACTTAAGGTAACATAAAAAAATAAGCGACAACAAATGAAACTAAAAATCTAACTCAAACCTCTAAGAAACAAGAGAGGTGCAACATCCACATGCCACTACCACCAACCTGCATGAGGAGACCATCAACGACCAAAACAACCATCACTAAGCACATTACCTCAACCTGGAATACACAAAGAACAAGGTCTACATACACACAATGGTGTATGTAGGGTGTGATCCAAGATCCCAATAGGATGTCACCCAATAAAAAGGTTCCATGCATAATTATTAAGTGACAAATACATTTACAATGTTAACTAAAGAAAATAAATAAATGGTTGAATAGTTTAAAAGAAAACAAAATTAAGGAAAATAGTTTCAAATGGAACAAATTAAATTAAAACACACGCACACTCACTTTTTAAAATAACCAATGTGTCACACTGACAAGCATAAAGTGACCAATGAGCACTAATGTGAGAGAGGCCCCATGGGTTTTAGCTAGCTTGGTTACTTAGATCTTCGTGTCTCGGTGAAACGTGGCTTAGAAGGCCACAACCCTCAGAAAACATGGCTTAGAAGGCCACGAACCATAGAAAATGTGGCTTAGAATGCCATGAACCTCATAAAATAATACGTTTACTTAGTGTTGCAATCGTCAGTCCTTCCAGTGAAACCAGGTCGAGTCACCTCCGGAACAGTATCCCACTAGTGTAGTCCACCCTCCTAGCTACCGGGGCTTCCCGGTTTGTGCTCAAATAAGTTCCGAGTTCATGTCACATGTCACACAAATGCATAAAATCCGAACAGGGTATTTACACACTCAAAATCACAACATGCACGCCCAAACCTGCTTTTAAAACCATAAAAACACCAACATATTTTCAAAACATAATCTGAATAGGTTATATACTCAACTAAACCATCTGGACAATTTAAAAGACACTCACTCTTAAACGAACCACTACTTACACATGTAAACACCAATTTGAAATAAGGCGCACACTAAATGTTTCTCAAAATTAAATATGCATCAGTTACACAACCAATTAAAACAACTTCACAGTCAAATAAATCACTTTCATTATCTAACATTATACTAAGAGAATTTATTAAACAAATTCCAATCACATCACATGACTTTAAGCACCAAAAATATTCACAAAATTTAACAAGAACAATCTTTCACTCTAAATAGTTATTTAAAAAAACTACCCAAATGTTTCATAAATAAATTTTTGAGATAAAAACTATGATTTAAAAACTAGACCAACCTAAACCCCCTCACCTAACCAAATGCACACAACACTACCTCAAGAACCCAATTTTCATCACACACGCGATTAAAGAAACCACCTGCATAGTTAAAAAGACAATTTCTATAATTAAACGAACTTCTAGAAACATTTCACAAAAAAATTCAAGATATGCCGCATGACATTAAACACCAAAAACTCTTTCAAGTTTCATTTCTGACTAAATGCAAACAGACGCAATACTAAAACAACAACTGCACCATTTTCACGCCCAAACAAATTAAGTACACAATTTTCTTAAAAAACTAGTAATTTGTTCAACAGCGATTTCACAAAAAAAACATACTCATATCATGCAACACACTACTAAACATGTCCAAACATACTAAACCTTAATTAAAATCAATTTTTCACCAAACTAACTAATTAATAAACATTCTAAGGTGTTAAATAAGCAAATGAATTTATTAATTATTACTCATGCGGGGAACCACCTACCTTCAACGCTGAATTTCCAAAAAATGGGTGAAAAACTCCAATCACACCACGAACGCACCACAAAAGATCAAATTGAACCCTAAAAATAAGAATTTGAACCAAAATGAATCAAAATCAAACTCTAAATCAGACCACAAGACTTCTGGAAAAATAAAAACTCAAAGAGAGAAAATAAAATAAAATAAATAAGGGGATTAACTAGGGAGCAGCGGCCAAGGGAGGTCGGATCGCCGGAAATGGGTCGGCCGACAAGGGGTAGGGCTGCGGGTTGCATCAAGCTGAACATGGAGAAGGTTCTAGTGAATTTGGAGGTTGCGTAAATATGAGGAAGGCAACACGAGATGGTCGACCGAGAGTCTGGTCATGGGGAAGGCAGGACACGGTGCAAGGGCCTGACCAGGGGGTTTTATGTGGGTTGTCGCAGAAGGTGGACAAGGAGAGAAATGTAGGTAGGAGGTATTTCTATCAGGAGGCAGTGGGTGGTCCAGTGTGGGAGGGTGTAGCACATAGGGGGTCAGCTAGGAAGCTGGATGACGACCTGTTAAGGCGGGGTGTTGGGGTTCTCCAGACAGGGCAAGGGGGGGGGGTGTTGGGGTTCGCCATACAAGGCAAGGGGTGGAGCGCTGGGGTTCGCCAGACAAGGCAGGGGGGCGACATGCCAGGTTGGGAGTTGGGTGGAGTTGGGTGGCGTCCTGGGGAAGTAGGGAAGGGGGGTTAGGATGGGATGGATGGGGAAAAAAAGAAGACCCACAAACCCAAAGGAAAACCTCCACAAAAGAGAAAAAAACATAAAAAAGATATAGTAATAATAATAATAATAATAATAATTTTAATAATAACGTTAATAATAACTAATAACATAATTAAAACATTAACAATAATAATAATAATAATTTGAATAGTAGTAATAACTTAAATAATTTATCATCCTTAGAACTAATAATAATAATGATAATAACATCCTTAAATATTAAAACAAACCATTATTTTTTTCACATTTCTTATTTCATTTTACTTTCATTTTATCCCCATTTTAAATTTTATTTATTTATTAATAAATCCTTTATTTAATTAGTTGAACATCGGATTGGCGTGCGGGGAACCGAGCGAGGCCGTGCGGTGACTCAGGCGAGGCCGCACGGCTTCGACCGTACTACGATGGACGTGGTCAAGGCCAAAATAGACATTTTTAAATAAGTACTCAATTTTTTTTATGTTGGGTCTCAACATGAACCACCCGATGTAAAGAAAATTGATAAAATAATTAATTCAAAGATGACGGGTGTGACAATTCTCCTCACCATAAATCATTCTATCCCTGGAAGGCCACAAATAAGGTTGAGGCTAAAAGAAAAAATTGATACCCCACTAAGGTTTCAACAGGATCCCCACAAACAACAAGTGATAAGAGGCAAATGCATCATGATCATAGAAAGTGACTCAAAGACAACCTCAATAAACTCGTACAAAGACTTTCTGATATGTGTTGTCTGCCCTAAAGAGCTAAAACACCTCTAGTTGACTGATCAATGAATGGAACTCCCACACCCATGGAAACCAACTGCACCAGCCAAAACATCTCAAGCACCATTGAACGAAAACCACTTCGTTTGACTGGAACAAGAAAACAAGGCCAATCACGTCCAAGGAACACTCTGATCACCTACCACCAATTCATCTCTAGGAACAGAGCTAAAAGGGCAACTGGGGAAAGTCCCAAAGGGGCTCCCCACCATTTAAAACTTGTTGACACTGAGACGGGATTGGAAAACCGATATGAGGAGGCCCGGACAGACTCCCCAATATTATGAAGAAGGGCCAACCCTTTTCACTCTAGAGACATTTGAGTGAGAACTTCTGTGGATCTCCCCACCAATAGAACTGATGAGAGATACAAGAACTTCTAAAATTTTCCTAACAGTGACCAACCACCCCACCTCAACGGGCGGGGAGGGAGGGCCCTGACTACCGGGGCGTCAAAATCATGACCTAAGAGAAACTGGCATCTCAACATCCCTGGATGAGCCCTAGTCAACTTTGATACATATTTACCCAACATACCCCATAAAGACCACTAAATCAATCACATGCAGTGGGATGCAACCCCCAAGATATTAAGGTAATGAGACAAAAATGCCTCCACATAGTCACGAAAACCTTTCACAACCAGACGGTTCATTCGGAATGAAAAAATATTAGAAACATTTTAAACATCCTCTACTTTCATCACTGATGACAGAAGTAAAGTCAGGGTCTCATACCCTCCTGGGGTTCCTGACCACGTGCCGGCTTCACTTCGAGGCCTATGGCTGGAGCTCTGATGTTTGAAGAATCTACTGCCTCGCAGTCCGGAATTGAAGACTCCTAAATAGAGCTTCTCATTTTTGGTGCCACATGCAACCACATTGTAACCGATACACACCATAAAACCCAACACACCACGACACCCTACTACTCTCTCAAGACATGTCCACCAGAACATGGTTTTAGATGACGCACAAGAATAACCTCCAATCCTTAACCAAGAAACATAACAAGTAAATACGCGCGACAAACACTTGCCTTTGATCAGAAAAATTGGAACTCCCCAAGCGGGCACACTCCTATGAAAATAGGGATTCTCAAAAAATTCTATGAAATCCATCCTTTATCTTCAAGGAGAACTCGCGCTACAAGACGTCACCAAACATTACTCATGTAATCGATGAAAGTACTTCAAGCCTATCAAGACACAGGTAAACTCTTATAATTCTGAACCGCCTTCACCCTTACCTTCTAGAATTCCTTTCATCGCACACAAGGGGGAACCTTCAGACACAATGATGTCAAACTTCTTACCCGACAACTAAGAAAACACAAAAATTCCAAAGCTCATATCAATTTCCCTCATTCCTGTCATCCCGCTATGAGAGGATCCACTTAACCGAAAAGAAAAAAGGAATACACTTACAATATAACTCAAAAGGGAGATTCCTTTCTTTAATCAACTAGAGGGTTAGACAACAACAAATTACCTGTGGCTGCACATCAATAAAATGTTAGCACTCTATGGGGGCATACACTAGTTAATAAAGAAAACCTTAGATCTAGTCAAACTGGTCCAATGGCCAAGACATATCCTAAGTGAACACTAAACATGCGGGAAAACCACAGAAAGGGCTTCCCAAAGCACTTTTCAAAATAATTCACTAACTACTATGCTTTCACACCATCATAAAAATAATAGTACAAACTTAGGACACAAATCATTCAGAAATGATCCTTGGATCAAACGCCTCACATCCAACATTTCCAAAACACAAGGACACACGACACAATCACCAGTTATTAACACACTTAATTCTCATTTAACAACACTTTTTGAAAATAAGAAATGATGGTGGGTTGCACAAACACCAATGGTGTCCCATGGGCCTCGCACATGCATGTTTCCGTGCCACACCCGCACCCACCTCATAGTCATCCAGGAATTCATCTGCTCGTGCCATTGACCATTCCTCTTTCCAAATACACTCGTTCATGTGGTTTCCCATGAGAACACCAAGGATCAAAACCAAACATTTCCATTTTTTCAAAACAAAAATATTCAACTCCCACCTTTCAAATCTCGTACATAATTTCCGTTTTTAAGTGCTTTATTTCAATAAAATTTCCAACACGAAATATTTATTACTTAAAAACCAAATTTACACAATTTCAAAACAAAGAAATTAGGGATGATTTAAGAGAAATCTAGTGTCAGCAGGTGACTAGAACATATGGTTGGCGGCCACACGCCAATCACGCCACCGCCATAGAGGGTATTCTAGGACAGTGTTCCCGGCTCCACATGGATTTCCAGACCATATGAGCTCACTGTTACCACTGAACCTATTCTATTTTTCATTTCCTCTAAAAAAGATTAACCACACATTCCAAATATTTAGATAGACCTCAACTTACTTTGGTAACTCGAGTCCCGCCACGAGGTGTGCTGGCTAGGCACCTTGCTCGTAGCTAGCACATAGAGTGCCAACAACATTAACTCCACTCTACCATGAATCTATCCCAAAAGAACATAACCCAATAGAACAAACCTCCCTCTTATACCAAATATAACAACTGGGTCTTGGTGACAGCACAGACACCCCACCATTACAAGGTCATCGGGTCCTGGCCCGTGAGGCTCCACCATCTGCCCCGTAGACACGTGGTCCCCACCATGGGGCTCACCCACGTGCTCGAACGGGTCATCTGACTTATGGTTGTCCCCAAAGGTAGTGCACCTCACTTAAGTCTGGGTACCACGTCTAATACCATTTTATCATGAACCATGCTAGGGAACCATCCGACCTGGTCTGAGGCATGGCCCGAAGGGCATTCTCGATCCCCACGGGCTAGCACAAGTGCCCAGGTATCAAGAGTAACATGTGGGAATGATTTACCCGAAATAGTAAACAAAAAACCACTAACAAGATAAATAAAATCAAACTGTGAACTGACAACCAAAAATACCCTTAAACTAAAATAAAATTTTAGGTTTATAACTTGAGGCGTCATCCAAAAATAAACAGCAAGAAAAGAAACTAAAACTCTAACTCAAACCTATAAGAAACAAGAGAGGTGCAACATCCACACGCCACAACCACCAACCTGCATGAGGAGACCATCACCGACCAAAACCACCATCATTGAAAATGATGCCTCAACCTGAAATACACAAATAACAAGGTCTACATACACCCAAAGGTGTATCTAGGGTGTGATCCAAGTTACCAATAGGACGTCACCCAATAAAAAGGTTCAACGCATAATTATTAAATAAAAAATACATTTACAATGTTAACTAAAGAAAAGGAAAAAATTCTTGGATAGTTTAAAAGAAAAAAGAATTAAAGAAAATAGTTTAAATGTAACAACATAAATTAAAACACACACACACTCACTTTTTAAAATAACCAATGTGTCACACTGACAAGCATAAAGTAACCAATGAGCACTGATGTGAGAGAGGCCTCATGGGTGTTAGCTAGATTGATTCCCTATATCTTCATGTCTCAGTGAAACGTGGCTTAGAAGGCCAAGACCCTCAGAAAAGCATTGGTTTAGTTAGTGTGGAAATCGTCAGTCCTGTCACTGAAACTGAGTCAAGTCACCTCTGTAACTCTAGCCCAACTGTTTATTCCACCCTCCTAGCTACCCGGGCTTCCCAGTTTGCGGTCAAACAAGTTTCAAGTCCATGTCACATGTCACGCTAATGCATAAAATCCAAACATGGTATTTACACACTCAAAATCACAATTTTCATGCCCAAACCCACTTTTAAAACGATACATACACCAAATCTTTTCAAAACATAATCTGCATAGGTTATATACTCAACTAAACCATCTGAACAATTTAAATGACACTCACCACTAATTGAACCACCACTTACACATGTAAACACCATTTTGAAATAAGGCGCCCACAAAAAATATCTCAAAACTAAATCTGCATCAGTTACACAACCAATTAAAAAAACTAAAAAGTCAAAGAAATCACTTTCATTATCAAACATTCCCCTAACAGAATTTATTAAACAAATTCCACACACATCACATGAATTTTAGCACCAAAAATATTCACACAATTTAACCAGAACAGTTCTTGACCCTTAATAATTATTTAATAAAACAACCCAAATGTTTCATAAATAAATATTTGAGAGAAAAACAATGCTTTATCCACTAGACCATCCCAAACCCCTTCACCTAACCAAACACACACAACGCCACCTCGGGAACCCAATTTGCATCACGTCCATGATTAAAGAAGCCACCCACATAGTTAAAAAGACAATTTCTATAATTAAACGAACTGCCAGAAACATTTTACAAACAATTTCTAGACATGTCGCATAACACTAAACACTAAAATCTATTTCAAATATCATTTCTGACTAAATAGAAATAGACACAATACTAAAACAACAACTTCATCCTTTGCACGCCCTAACAAATTAAGTACACAATTTTCTTAAAAAAACTAATAATCAGTTCAACATTGATTTCACAGAAAAACATAATAATATCATGAAACACACTACTAAACACGTCAAAACACACTCTACCTTAAGTAAAATAAAATTTTCACTAAACTAACTAATTAATAAACAAGCTATGTTATTAAATAAGCAAATTAATTTATCAATTAATACTCATGTGCGGAACTACCTACCTTTGACGCTGAATTTCCCACAAATGGGTGCGAAACTCCAATCGCACCACGAACACACCACACAAGATCAAATTGAACCCTAAAACAAGAATTAGAACCAAAATGAATCAAAATAAAACTCTAAATCAGACCACAAACATGCTGGAAAATTCAAAATCGAAATATAGAAAATAAAATAAAATAATAAAGGGGCTTAACCAAGGAGCAGCGGGCAAGGGAGGTCGGATCGCAGGAAATGGGTCAGCCGGCGAGGGGGAGGGCTGCGGGTTGTGTCAGGCCGAACATGGAGAAGGTGCCAGTAAAGTTGGAGGTTGAAAAAAATGGGGGAAGGTAGCATGAGATGGTCGCCAGGGGGGCTGGTCATGGAGAAGGTAGGACACGGCGCAAGGACCTGGCCAGGGGGTTTGTGTGGGTCGTCGCGGAAGGTGGCCAAGGGGAGAAAGGGAAATAGGAGGGTTTTCGAGTAGGAGGCAGTGGGTGGTCCGGCGTGGGAGGGTGCATGACACATGGGGTATGCTTGGGAGATGGGCGATGACATGTTAAGGCGGGGCGCTGGGGTTCGCCGGACAAGGCAAGGGGGGGCATGGGGTTCGTCGGACATGGCAGGTGGGGGCGACGTGCCAGGTTTGGAGGCGGGTGGAATCGGGCGGCGGCCTAGGAAAGCCGGGAAGGGGGTTACGACGGGATGGAGGGGGGGGGGGGACAATACCCGCAAACCCTAAGGAAAACAACCACAAAAGAGGAAAAAACCTAAAAAAGATATAGTAATAATAATAATAATAATAATAATTGTAATAAATTTTTTAATAATAACTAATAACATAATTAAAACATTAACAATAATAATAATAATTGGAATAGTATTGATAGCTTAAATAATTTATCATCCTTAGAACAAATAATAATAATAATAATAACATCGTTAAATATTAAAACACACCATTAAATTTATATCACGTTTTTTATTTTATTTTATTTACATTTTATCCCTCTTTTAAATTTTATATATTTATTAATAAATATTTTATTTTATTAGTTGAACATTGTATAGGCATTCGGGGAACCGAGCGAGGCCGCACAGTGACTCAGGCGAGGCTGTGCAGCTTTGACCACAGTGCACTGGACGCAGTCAAGGACAAAAGACACATTTTTAAATAAGTACTCAATTTTTTATGTTGGGTCTCAACACCACCTGACGTAAAGAAAATTGATAAAATAAATAATTCAAAGATGATGGGTGTGAAACAATAGATTTACATTTAATTTATTATTATTTTTTCATTTTATTACTTTCTGGTCACCTCTTTTTTAGTTTAAAATCTATTTTTAGTGTTATGCAAATTGTTTTAAATTTACATTTTTTATATAATTTTTTGAAATGTGTATACTTTCAAATATCCCATCAAAGACAGCATAGGCTCACCCCAATCATCTTTTCCACATTAATAACTAATAATTACTTAAATATAATATAATAATTCTAATAATAAAATATAAATTTGATATCATAAATTATATTAATTTTTATTTAATTTTTGGACTAAAATAAGAATAATATATATAGTAATGATAAAATAATATTAATAAAAATTATATACATAACTATATATATATATATGTGAATGTTTTTTTAAAAATACATGTCATATTATTATTTATATATTAATTATTAATTAATTATTTAGTTAATAAATAATTATGAAATATTAATAATTATTATTGAAATTTTTTAACTAATATTTAAAAATATTACTTAGTTTTTAATTGTCAATAATTATTCTTTGGAAATAATAATATATTGTATAAATAATATTATTTAATAACTAATAAATATTTAATAATAAGTATTATTTAATTACTAATATTTATTAATAAATATTGTAATTTATTTACACACACATTTTAATCACTAAATAGTAGTATTAAATAATATTATAAATAATAAATTAATTTTTAACATTTATTTATTATTATTAATTTTTTACAATTTTAATAATCAATTATTTAAAATTGATTAATATTAAATTATTTAAAATTCATTAATATATATATATTGGGTGTTTTGGGTATAATTACAACCAAACAACCAACACACATACAACCTATGCTTATGTTTGGTTCATCATTATATATTTATTTGTATTTTTTTAATATTAATTATTAGTAATTTGTAAGTAAATATTAATTTGAAATATTATTTATATATTTGTTAATAATTATTTTTAATATCTATTCTTTAATTAGTAATTGAATAATTAATTAATAATTTGTGGGTACATAATAAGAGTATTAATATATTAAAATGAAATTAAAATTTAAAAATATATATGTGTGTGTCTATTTTTTTAATATTATATTATAATTAGTATATAAATTATTATTAATTTAATCAAACATTAAATAAAATTTAATAAAATGTCTGATGTAAATTTTATAAATAATAATAATAATAATATTATTATTATTATATTTAAGTAATTATTAGTTATTAATATGGGAAACTGGAGTTCTATGAGACTCCAGAGGCTTTGAATGGATGGGGGTGGCATGACCCTCCAGAGGCTATGATGGGACAAGGTGTATTTGGATAACCATTAGAAAAAAAGATGAAATTGAAAATATTCAATTGAAATGAAGGGAATATAACACTAAAAATAAAATAATTTAAACTAAAATAAAGGTGTATAGGCATACAATATGAAAATAAAAAAATCGAAAAAATTAAACTTAAAAACGGTAAGTTGAAGTTTGAAAGGGATAATGACTTTAGATTTTACCACATGATAAAGGCATTAAGGTGGATAATGTTATTATCTATTACCCTAGTTCAAATGTGTTACCCCCTCCCTTTATGTCCTTCGCCCCCCAACCAAAAACACAAATGGCGTGAAGGGAGTGATTCCTTTCAATCATAGTTATTAAAAAATTTAAAACATGTTATTATTTTCCTAATTTTATCAATAAAAACATTTATAAAAAATCACTTGTTGTTTCAGCTCTATGTATACCTATGATTTAAGAGAAATGACATAAAGTGTATCTCCCTGCAAACAATAATTTTAAAATCTTGATGGAAACATCTCTATTTATACTCCACGAAAAAAAGTTTCTTGGATCTCTATATCTATATGATATCCATCCATAGTTTGAACTAATAACACCTCCAAAACATTGATGTGATGTAGACTAAATCCCTTTAGTGCAAGAAACTCACTCCAACCAATTGTGTGATATAAAGCATTGGAAATTTTGTTATCTCTAAACATAAAGTGCTAAAATACTGTAACCATTATCCATGCTAGGAAAAATAACTGAAAATTATTACTTTTATCAGCACTATCAAAAGAGATGATAAATTTGATTCATTTTTCAATGATTTTTTTTCTTGATAAAGGTTATTATTTATTAGTGCTTCTTCTATAATTGATAAAATATTTTCATTAATTTGAAAAAATATCAATATATAAACTATTCTCATATTTATATTTAAAAAATATTTTTTTGTTATATTTTATTAAAAAAGGTAGGGATAACTCACTTATTTTAAAAGAAATAAAAATGGAGAACGAAATTAATGGGGTAAAACAAGAAAAAACTACCCTCAACAAAACAACCAAAGATCATGTTTTTCTCAGATCTAAGTTCAAATCCATTACTCCTCATCATGAATTTCATTCAAATTAATTATTATGATCCCACAACCTCAACCACTAAAATGAAAACCTCTTATCCAATTCATCACCGATTATAGGATACCTTCAAATTCATTACTCACCAAATCAGTTTTCCCATTATATGATTTATCCTCCACCATCTTAGAAAGTTCATCAACCATGAAGAATTTTTCTAAGGGGTTCAGAGCCACATTTATCTGAACTCTATATTAATGCACATCATTAATGAAATCAGTCCCATCAACAAGGATATAAGAGGAAACTTTTCAATTATCTAATGTTTACTATGATTATTCCACATTGGATTCCAATACAAAATGTGGGGATGATCCTTTTCTATTATATAAACAAATCCCCTCAACCCCTGGCTACTGGGAGACCTCATGGTTCTATTCATCTTAAAGTAAATAATTACCATAATTGAGCCTATAAATCACTCCATAATGGTTTTTATTTGGTTACTAAACTCTTGTTGGTGTTCCTATGACTAAAAAATTTTCCAAGTTGATTTTAGGGCCACCCAATTATTCAGAGGGGAAAAACAAAATCTGACTACTAATGGGAAATCATAAAGGAGGCTCCATTTAAAGAAGAATCCCTAATGGATCCAAAGCATTATCATATGAATGAGTAGTCGGTTAAGCATTTCCATGATCAGAGCAAATAGGATTGGACTTCCTAAATCAAACCATTTTGAAACCGTCTTCATCTATTGACTTGGATAAATATTCCTTCGTTCCTTTGGAGTTGAGGTGGACGATACTGCTAAATTATTAGTATGTTTAGAAATTCTAGGAAAACCTGTATTACCAACTTTTGTCTTCTTGGGTGACTAGGAGGAGACCATCACAAGTTTTTTTACCTATCCTCTTAGAAGAAGCTAATGATTTTTCCGGTAATAGTTACATGTCCACATCCAATTGGATATAATTTTCAAAATCAGATTGTTCTTTATCATCAAAATAAAGAGAATATTCACTACGTAATGTTGACACTCTTTCATTATCATCATACAAAATGCCATCCCAGGATCTCTTTATTGGATTAGATGAGGTTCTACGAAAATTTGTGTCACCCACTATAACACCCCGAGTTATTATGGACCATTTTTTAAAATAAATTATATTTTTCTTTTATATCATGTGATGAACTAAGAAAAACACTCATTTCACACTAAACTGACTTGTAATATTTTATATGTAACACAAAATTAATCATGCACAACATGAAACACAGACATGGCTTCTATTACATGCAAGAACGACCTTCCTTGATAGCTTGCGTTGTACGCAATACCGAGTTATACTAAACAATGATATATTATTAATATTTTATTATTTAATGATATAAAAACTTGCAATTATGAAAATTATTAACCATATTTTGAATTTTATATAAAATTAACATTCATCTTATGTATTTTATGGACATTATAAAAGAACATATTTAAATTTTTTAGAATAAAAGCAGTATTTTTAAAAAATGCATTTTTCTTATTTTTGATGGCACACCAATTTTAAATCCCATTTTTCATACATGTATATGTTATATTTGAAAAAATAAACTTATTATTTTGAATTGAAAGGCCAAAATTTACTTAGGTTGAATTTTTGGAATTTTTTTCATAAAATTAATATTTTTTTGAATAGTGAAAAATAATGCATTTTCGTTCAAAACTACCTTTTCATATAATTTATTAATATAGTTTGATTATATTTGTAATTTTTTTAAAATTTTAATTACATAATTTTTTTCATTTAATACAATTCTTGTTATTGAATGTAATTTAACATTTAAATTAGACATAATCACATGTAAATCTTTTGTTAGTTTTTACTTCTTAAAAACACGCTTTCTCATTTTGGAAATGAGAATTAATTTTAAAATAATTTTTTTATTTCTATGTTTTGAATTTAGAAAAATGGATTCCATATTTGGAATCATAAGGTCAGAATTATGTAAATATGCCTCTTTCATTTTCAGACATTATGATTAGTAACTTCATTAATTATTTTTATGAACCACGATTAAAGGGTAAATCAGGTAAATAAGGGTAAAAAATAATATTATAATAACATAAAAATACCTTAACACGCTTTCTAATCCCATTTTACAAGTCATGGGAGAAAAAATAAATTCTTATGATGAATTATTGTTATTTTATAACCAATTGGTTGCGAAAATGACATGTTATAAAAATTAATATAATGTAAAGAGATATATAACATAAAAATGTATCTTTTTACTAAAATAATTTTATTTTGTATGATATATATTATATATTAGACTATAAATAGTCATTTGAAATGTAAAAATATTTCCAACATCATGGTATTTTATTTATAATTTTTAGACCATAAATAAATATATTTATTTATGACACAATGATTATAAAGTGATTACCTTATTAATGAAAGACTCAAATAAATGATATTAGAAATATTAAAATAAATGTAATTTGAAAATTTTGATGTCATGAATGGACATTGACAAGTGATGGATATGTTAATACCATTGGTTTGAAGTAATCATGTTGTTATGACTTCAATAAAAATCAATTACTAAATAGAGTCAAAATTCACATAAATGAGTTTAAAAAAAAACTACTCTATTAAATGATATAACAGTCCTAAAATAAATGATTTGGCCAAATAACTTTTATAATGTTAAAAATGACATTAATTATCCACTTTTTGTTTTATTTTCATTTTATAGTAACTATTATAACATATATTTTGAAAATACAAGAAGACATGGTAAGAGTTAATGTTTTTAAATACGACTTGATGTTTAAGGATACGGGTTTATTTGTAACCTATACTTGTCTAAAACCTATTGTTTGAGATAATTTTAACCCATAGTCATATTATCTTCTAAATAGATGAGTTTGGGACCGATTAAAATTGAATATCAATTTATAATAAAGTAATATTTCAAGATTTTCTTAAAGTTCCCATCACCTCACCTATAAAAGGGAACTTCTTCTTACCTTTTAATCACACCAACAAATCCCTTTTGACCAGAAAAACCCTACCCATTTCATATTCCAACATCCCTAAATTCATCCTAGACAACACAATTTTGGCAGAGATCCATTCTCTGGAGTCCTTGTGTGCAAATAAAATGAAGATACTGGAAAAATATGTAAATGTTTTATCATCTCTTTCAAAATTGTTTTCTTTTTCTACATTCTCTTCTTATGTTGATATCACAATATATTCATAAAAACAGTATTTTATACATTAATATATGTTATTTTAATTATGTTATAACCTTATAACTCCTTTTATCCATCCTAAGAATAATAATAACACTATACATTTATGCGTACAACTTACCATCTCCACACCATGGTGAAATTGGCTATTCAAAAATACTAAATTTAGATGAATATAATGATGTGTATAATGGATCTAAACAATTAATATAACATGATAATTATTATTTATAATTAATATACCATTTAACCAATAAATTAATGATATCGTCGCTCGTGTGTACGTATGGCCTACCATCTTCATGACATGGTGAGATTCATTTTCCACATTAACCATTCAAGAATGATTATAAAGTATATGTAATAATTAATCAGGAAATATATGATATAATATATATATATTATTTATGTATACATATATATGTGTAATTTACATTCTTCATTTCAATTCAATAAGTAAACAGAAACACTGTTCATGCATACGTACGACCAACCGTCTCCATGAACGATGTATTTTATTTCCTTTATCAATCGATTATATATATTTTTATACTAAATATTTATGAAATATAATTCATGTATTATATTCTGGAATTAAATATATAATTATCTAAGTAATAAGATCAATAATAAAAATTCCAAAAAAAAATGATAAATAAAATGATTATTACCCCAATCATTGCTTTAACATGGAATTCATAAATAATTAGGTAATATAAAGTCATAATAGAGACATATATAATATCATATATATTTTTGTATTTTTGTTACATGTTAATAATATGTTTAGACCAAATATACAAGAGTTTTAAACACATAAAAATGAAATCAGATCTAAGTTAATGGAAAATTTTGCAATTTTATTTTTATGTGAGATTGTTAATACATAAGTATTTCTGGGGGTATTTTTATCATCCATGACCATGTTTTATAAAAAAATCATAAAATGATTATTAATTTTCTGTTATGTTTAATATAATTTGTACACATATTGTGTCTTTTACTACATGGTATGGAAGTAATCTTTCTTTCATTTTCCATACAAGGTACTTTTTGACTTTTCAAGCAAGAGTATGAGAAGAATGTTTTTTAAACATATACAACATGAACAGATTTTTACATATTTATAACACATTATTTCCATGAAGCTACCTCTACATTATTTTATGTTTATTTTAAACTAATTCTTTTCTTTAAAAATTTCACAGTATTTAGTAAAAATAAAAAATAATTGAAGTGGAAAGAAACAATTTCCCCCAGAATTATGTTCAATTGTTTTATTGAAAAAACCATCTAAGATGATTCTATTTAAATGTAGTTTTGTATATATCAATATTATTACTATTATATGATTTTTTAATGATGGAATGATATTTTATATGGATTATTTTATGATGCAATTCTTTTTAAGAAACCAATTTTATGTCTTGTGTTATGCTATGATGAATGATTCATGTTTTTGCGGCACATGTATGAATGATTTCATCGTGAGATGGGTGAGATCTAGATATCCTTCAAATTAATTGGGTAAAGATTTATATCACATGAGATATACATGACTAAAATTGAAAGTAAATCAAGTTCAGTAATACATGTCTAGAATGACAAGAAAATCTGATTCTATAATACATGGTTGGAATATCAAGTAAATCAGTTCAGTAATTAACATTTTCCACTATAATGGTCTTGGAAGAAATGACTTAGTTACTATGGAAATAAAATTATGTTTTTATTTTTTCCACAATTCTAAGTTTTTTTCCAAGTCTATTTATCATGTTCATTTTTCCTTTATGATATATGCCTTACACACTACCATGATTTATTTCATAAATCAAGATTTTGATATTTGAACATTATGTTCATGTTTTTACATTCTTATGTTTATAGATTGTTTTATGTTCTCAATTTTTACCCTTACTGATCATTTTAGATCACCCTTGTATCTTTTATTTTCCTTAGGATATAAGTAACAATTTTAGGTAGGATAACAAAAGGCGATGATCTTTAAAGAAGATGTTGAATATCTTTCACCATGTTATTAGATTATGTTAAAAGATTCTAATGACACTAAAATAATAAAATATTTCTATGTATCTTTGTGTAATGTATTATGTATTCAAGAAAAAATGTAACGTCCATGTACGTCAATCATGGGTCGTTAGAGTTTGTATTAGAGAGAAGGTTTAGTAAATTTTTTGAAACTAAGATGCGAAAACATTAGTGAGATCCCACTAGTTATTTCTTAGGTATGTCTAAGAATGTCCCTAAGGGTAATTATAACCATATATTATAGTCCTAGAATTATGTTAATGATAATGAATAAAATAGGATTAATCCTAAGATGTCATATATTGAATGTACTCCCCCTTGATTATGTTGTTTTCCTAGTTTGATTTTTGCCTCTCAAACTTTTTTATGGGTTTTAGACAATGAATCGATCTCAAAAGAAATATATTAATGGTCAATGCACCGAAATATGATATGATTATCCTCCTGAAAAACCTAATGTTATGGAAGATGGAATAAAAAATATTATTTCTATACGTACACAATATATAAATCATTCTGGACTTCCAAATTAGAATATAATGGGACAACATTCTGTGGAGTACTTTTTGAGGAAACGTCCACCTTATTTTAGTGCATCTCTTGATCCACTTATTGATGAAAAATGGATTAGTACCATTTAGAATATATTTTCCATCCATCACTTTTCGGAACATGAAAAATTCATTTTGTATTTTTATCATTTAGAAGGTGAAGCAGACCAGTGGTGGAATCTAATCAAGAATACAAGTCTACAAGATGAAATTGAATCTAGGGAATGGGATGAGTTTGATAAATTATTTTTTAATAAATACTTCTCATGTATTCTTCAGAAAATGATAGAAAATGAGTTCCTTGATATTATGAAAATGGATTATGAAACAATTTGTACATTTGAATAAACATTCACAATACATACAAGGTATACTTATGATTTATCATCTAACCAGAAAGTAATGTTGATCGATTCTTCGGTGGCTGAAAACTAAGTCTTGGAAGGGAATTATCATTTAGATAATTTAGTGGATATGAATAAATTTTCCATTTTTCTACCAAGGTACCAATGAAATTTTGTGTTACACATCAATCTAATGGTTTTTATATGAAATGAAAGATAGATTTCAAGTGAAATTCTCAAAACAACTGTGAAAAGAAGATGAATCTTTCTTTATGATCAATGTGTGCAATGATGTGTGGTGGATATAATCTTAAAGAGAATAAAAAAATTATGTGTGGAAAAGAAGTTCATCAAGTAGTTGAGTGCCAACGTAATGGAAAAAAGGTTGTTAAGGATGTGAATAGAGAAAAGACTAGAAATAATACACCACCCACACTTCAATGCTACATATGCAAGGAAATGGTACATTATGATAACCAATGCCCAAATCCAAGGGTTAAAGGTGATGATCGACGTCAGCAACCTCTTAAGAAAAAATACAACGGTAAGTCACATGACATCATTATTTGTGATGTTGACTATGAAAATGAATTTGTGGAATTATTATGTGTTTATGAAATGGGATTCTAAAATAATGTTGTAGAATCTCATTTATAGTTTTATGAAATTTTGTGATATCTATGTATTGGTCCTTTATGGATTACCATATGAATATTTTATTGGTTACCATGAAAAGTGATTTTAAGATTTTTTAAATGCACATGATATGCATATAATGAAGGGATAACGTGATAATGAGATGATTGATAATATTAATGACCTCATGACTAATATTTGGACAAAGTGATATCAGGGTTTGAGTGTATTGAATCCTTGGTATTTTTGGTGTTTGGAAAGAGATAGTTTTTAAATAATGCATATTTTCTCTAATGTTTTATTGTAATTCATTTTATTATCATGTTTCAAGATAATACATGATTAAGTTATTCACATGTTGGGAATGTGACAACCAAGAATGACCTTATGAAATATGGGAGAAAAATGTTATGTCGTATTAGTTAACCTCTTATAAATGTTTTGTATTTTCATTTTTAAAAAGGATTATAATGTTATCTATTTATGGATAGTATAATTTATGTTCAAATTGATGTTTTTTAGATTCATGTATTATCTTACTATATGTGGACTTATGCATATTTTATTTCAAGTGATAACCTTTTTATTGAAAAAGATGGAATTACCTATCATTCTATCGTATGATATGCTAACACATCAAAAATAAAAAATTCAACTTCAATTAATCAAATAAGAGATGAAGTAGAAACTATTCATGGTAAGAAAAACTATGATATTGTACCTAAATCACGTAGGTATTTATTCTCAGGAAAAATTCATGAACATTAAATAAAAGATATTAAAAACATAAAAATCATATATTAGCACCTCATTATATAATGAATTAGATGGTCTCTTAAATCATCACATATTTATGGATTTTTGGTTGTTAACATTCTCAAAAACTTGTTCTCTGTCACTATCCATCAGAACATGATGGTTAGATGTTTCTTCTATATTCATGTTTTCACTTCCCACCTATGTACTCCTATGCGGAAACCCAGTGATGTGTAACTTTGGGTTACCGTTATATTCCAAACATTCCTTTTTTAAAATGAAGATTTAGTATTACTTTTTATGATGTGGATTTTTATGAAATAATAATTCAAGTAGTAAACCTTTTATAACCCTGATTATTTTATAGTGCGAAATTTACATTAATGGGGGTGTAATGTAACTCCCTGAGTTTTCTTGAAACATTTTTTGAAATAAATTAAAATTTTCATTTATATCATGCAATGCAGTAAGTAAATAAAATTCATACTAAACAAACTTTTTTATGTTATATGTAACACCAAAGGAAGTTTTACTACATGAAACACTGACTTGGCTTGAGTTTCATGCAAGAGCAACCTCCCTCAATAGTTTTCATTGTACGCAATACCGAGTTTCACTAAACAAGGATATATTATTAAAATATTATTATTTAATGGGATATAAACTAGCCATTATGAATATTATTAATTTTTTTTGAAATTTATATAAAATTATCATTAATCTTATGTATTTTGTAGACATCATATAAAAATAAATTCAATTTTTTTTGGATAAAAGAAGTATTTTTAAAAAACTTCATTTTTATGCCTTTTGATTGTGCGCCAATTTTAAATCTAGTTTTTAACAATTTTATATATTATATTTGAATAACTAATCTTCTTATTTCTAAGAGGTACATCAAAATTTAATTTGGTTGATCTTTTGGTATTTCTTATGATACAATTCATAATTTAATGAATAACGAAAAATACATCATTTTAATTACAATGTTTCTTTTAATATACATTATTTATATTGATAGATTATCATTTTCATGGGTTTTAATGTGTATTTAGATTATTTTTTTATAATTTAATTCAATTTTGGTCCTTGTATTTATTTTCAAATTTAAATTTCACATAAACACCTATCAAACTTTTGATAGTTTTTACTTCTTAAAAACCCACTTTCTGGTTTTAACAATGATAATTATTTTTAAATTAATTCGTCCCTATTCTGTGTTTTGAATTTTGAAAAATGAAATCCAAATATTGAATAATAAGGTCCAAAATACTTAAATAAGTTCTTTTTTGGACATTATAAATAGTAACTTTAGTAATTAATTTTATTTACAATGGTTAAATGGTAAATCACGTAAAGAAGGGTAAAAAATAATATTATAATAATATTAAACTAACCTAACATGTTTACTAATCCAATTGGATGAGTCATGGGCGACCAAAACAATCCTTCAGCCGAAATTTTGGAATTTTAGAACCACTTAGGTGTGAAAATGACATGCTATAATAATTAATCTAAAGTAAAGTAAAATATAATACAAACATGTATCATTTTACTAAAAAAAATTATTTAGGTTTATATAAATCATATCCTTGTCTATAAATTTTACTAGATATATAAAAATATTTCCTACATCATGGTGTTTTATTTATAATTTTTAGATATTAAATAAATAAACTTATTTATTACACAATGATGATGGAGTGATTTCTTTATTAATGAAATATTCAAATAAATGATATTATAAACAATAAAATGAATGTAATATGAACATATTGAGACCATACAAGAATTTTCTGGATGCCATAAACATGTGTGGGTGACTTAATTCATCTTTTAAGGAATAATGTTGTTATGACTTTAACAAAAATCAATTACTAAATAGTCTCAAAATTGACTTAAATGGGTTTTTAAAAATAATAAAATTTAATTAAATGATATAATAGTCATAAAAATATAATTATCTTTCAAATGAATTTGATAAGTCTAAACATGTAATTTATGATCCAATTGTAGTTTAATTTATATTTTATTGTAACTATAGTAACCATATATTTTGAAAATACAAGAGGACATTGAAAGAGTTAATGTTTTTAACTAAGGGTTAATGGTAAAACACATGGATAATTTTGTGAACTAAACTTGTGTAAAACCTATTATTTTATAGTATTTAGAACCATACTTATATTATCTTTGAAATATGAGTTTTGGAATATTAGAAACTAAAAACCAATTTATAATAATTTAATATTTAAAGACATTACTAAGGTTCCCCTAACCTCTCATATAAAAGAGAACTTGGTATTCTATTTTAATCACACCTTTAATTCCCTTTTGATTAGAAAAACCCTGCCCATTTATTCTCTGAACATCCCTAAATTAATCCTAGAGGCCACACATTGACAATAAATCCATCCTAGGGATTCTTTTTGTGAAAATCAAAAGACAATACTTGAAAAAGAAGTAATTATTTTATCACCTCTTTCAAAAAAAATTGCCACATAATTTTTATTCTTATGTTGTTCCCATAATAAAGTAATAAGTCATGTATATTATACATGATGATTTTTTTTATAATTATAGGACAACCTTAAACATTTTTTTTATCCATTATACGAATTACAATATCACCATGCGTGTGTACGTACAACTTGTTGTCTATACGCTATGGTGTAATTTTTTATTCAACAATACTTAATTTGAATGGGTATAATGATGTGTATGATGGATTTTAATAATGAATATAACATGATAATTATTCTTTATAATTAATATACCATATAATTTCACACCATTTAATTATTAATTTAATGATATCGTCACTTGTGTGTACATACGACCTACCGTCTCCACGACGTGATGAAATTCATTCTCCACATAAACTATTCATGAATGATTCTAAATTATATATAATAAATAGAGATGAAATATATGACAATATAATTCTAATGGATATATATATATATATATATATATATATATATGATTTACTTGGTTCCATTCAATTCAATACGGAAACTGAAACACTGTTCATGCGTACGTACCGCCTACCGTTTCGATGAACGGTGTATTTCATTTCATTTTTTATCTATTATATATATTTCTATACTGAATAATTATGATTAATAAATAAATTTATACATAATTTAAGAAATTAAGTCATGATCTATGTAGAAATTTTTAGGATAACAAGTCAAAACATGTACGATAAAAAAAATGATTATTACCCAAAACGTTTATTTAACATTGAATTGATAAATAAACGGGTAATATAAAGTCATTAGTGAATCATATATGATATCATATATATTATTATGGTTCTATTATATGTTAATAATAATTTTAAACACAATATACAAGAGTTTCAGACACATACAAATGAAATTGGACCTAAGGTAATGTATAATTTTTAAATTTCATTTTTATCCAAGATTGTTTATACATAAGTATTTACTGAGGGTGTATTTATCATCCATGTCCTTGTTATCAAAAAATATTTTTGTAAAATGTTTAATATTAAGCTATATATTTTTAAAGGAATTTTTACCCCTTTTTAACTTTTACTACAAGGTGTGGATTGAATCAATTGTTAGTTTTCCATACGAGGTTTTTTTTTGACTTTTCTAGCAAGAGTATGAGAATAATGTTTTTTAACTTATACGGTATGAATGGATTTTTATGTATTATTAAAACCTAATTTCCATGAATCTTAATATACATGATTTCAGGTTTATTTTCAACAAAATTCATTTCTTTTAAAATTGAATGACATTTTTAGAAAAGAAATCATTTTTGAAGAAGAAATGATATTTTGAAAAATAGTAATGTTCCAGTGTTTTATCAAACGTATTTTCTATCTAAGATGATGCTAATTAAATACGGTTATGTTTCTATACAAATTGTTACTATTAGTCTATTATGATAATGATTGAATGATATTTGATATAGATTATGTTATGACATAATAATTTTTAAGAATTCAATTTTATTTCGTGGGATATGATATGATGAATGATTTATTTTTTTGTGGCACATATAAAAATGATTTTAGTATGAGATAGATGAGACCTATATCTAACTCTAATGAATTGGGTAAATATTTATATCTCATGAGATAGATATGTCTAGAATGACATGTAAATATGCTTTAGTATTACTGGGTTGGAATGAAAAGTAAATCTGGATCAGTAATACATGGATGGAATGAAAAATAAACCCGGTTCAATAATGGAATTTATCAACTGTGATTATATTGGCAACAATGCCTTCTATACTATCAAAATAGTATTTTTTTTGTTTGTCACCATTCCATGTTTTGGGTAAATTCTGTTTTTTCAAGGTTAATGATCCTTTATGATATATTCCTTACAAACTCCCAAGATTTATTTAATGACTCAAGATTTTGATATTTAAACTTTATGTTCGTGTTTTTACATTCTTATATTTATTGTTTGTTTTATGTTCTCTATGCTTACCCATACCGATCATTTGAGCTAACCATTTTTATGTTTTGTTTTCCCTTGGATATAAATAAATGTTTTCGGTAGGAAATCATAAGGGGAAAATATTTATGGGAGATATTGAATATCATTCACCAAGGTGGAATATTGTGTTCCATGTTTTCAAAGCCACTAAAATAATACAGTCTTTGGGTATTTATTTTTTCAATGTATTATGTATTGAAAAAATAAATTTAATTTCCATGTACGTCATGATTTGGTCATTAGGCCCAAGTCCTATAAAAGGTTATCTAAAAAATTTGTGTTCCCAAGATAGTTTCATTTTATTTTTTAATAATGGTATGTACCACTTTATTCACCAAAAAGGAATTTGGATGTACCATTTTGTAAAACCAATCCATTGATCAACTATCCTTCATAGGATCAACTAGGTGTGGGTTGTCTATGGGTGAATCAATATGCTTTATTCCCCCTTTCTATAGTTCCACTTGATAAGAACTTCTCGGAACATTACCCATTGATGTCCTTTCTAGATTATGTGGAACTAGACCTTTACCTTATATCATATCTTTTCTAGGAGTCAAATCATGACTTAATTCCGCATGTTCGGCTATCTTATTGCATGATTTTTCCTCATACCCCTGATATGAGAATAAGGCATAGAGCAAAGCCATTTTACCATTCAAGATTTCATGAAAAATCAATATGAAATCCACACCATAACATGGCACTCTATCATATTGAATTTTCAATGAAAAATCCTCAATGTTAGTGGAGAGGAAAACCATGTCAACAAGAGTTGATCATAAATCCACCTCTACTAGAAAATCATAATAGTTCCCAAACCTATCCATTTTGGTCACTTGGTCCATTTAAACATTTACAAAAATTGCTAATGAAATATCATATTGGATCATTGGAAACTACAATATAAAATATAATATATACCCTTTGACCCACAATTGCACTGGGGAGTTCCTTACATCCATTGGATTAAAATTATTATTCTACTCCCAGATATGCATTATGCCAGAATTGTGGGTGATTGATCCAACATCCCATCCCTTAATATTAGGATCTTCAGTATAGAAGAGGATATTAAACAAAACTGTAAACCATCATAACACATTTCCAATTACCAAATCCCCTTATAAAATTTGCATGACCAAATATTCATCTTTACACTACTTAAATACCCTAAATAATATAATTTTAAGAATAATGGAGTGATTACTAATTTTTAGACATTCACAAATCACACTCGAGTCATATTTTACAAGGGAAACACTATTGTTCAAAACAATAACACTAAAAGAAAATTATATAAATAGAGATATAGAGCTTGTAACACCCCAAGATTTCATAGTGTGTTATTTCTTCAAAATAATTCAATAACTTGCACTACACGCAACAGCGAGTTCAATCACACCATGAATTACAAAAAAAAAGCCATTCAAAAGAGGTTATGAATAGTATTATCTAAATTTTAAACTTTATATAATCCTTATAATTTTAGAATCCATATTATGAGTTTCTTAGATATAATGCAAGAACAAATTCATTTTCAGTATTGCACTTTTATCAACTTTTAATAGTGAACCCTTTTTAAATACAATATTTTAAACTTTTTGACTAAATGGGGACATCAAAAATTTAAAATGAAACATCCCAAGCTTCCACGGTACGCTTTCTTTGAATAATACAGTAGCGTGTTTTGTACATAACCTTGAGTTTTAACACACACCACAACCAATCAAACTAGCCGTTATGAATAGTAATACCTACTTTTCAAAATTATATATATTTTATATTTTAAAATGGACTTCATTTCTGGATTTTCAATATCGAATTTAGCCTAAGGTGAAATTTTGGTACTTTTCGGATAACTTTCATATTTTGATGAATAGTGAAAATTACTAAATTTTAATTAAAAACAACTTTTTTAATCAAAATAATTAATAGTGATAAATTATGAATTTTAGTAGTTTTAAAGTATATTTAGAATATATTTTTACCATTTAATATAATTTTGGTCATTGGACATAATTTTACAATTAAACCGAACATAAACAAGTGTCAATCTTTTGATAGTTATTATCTCTTAAAAACACGCTTTTTGTTTTGACAGCGGGAATTAATTTTAAATTAATTTATGCCACTTCTGTGTTTTGAATTTAGGAAAATTGATTCCATATTTGGAATCAGGATGTTCAAATTGTGTAAATAGGTAACTTTTATTTTTTATACATTTTGAATAATTACTGCGGTAAATATTTTATTTACCATGGTTAAGGGTAAATCCGGTAAATAAGGGTTAAAAAATAATATTATAATAATACTAAATTACCCTAAAACGTGTCTTAACCCTATTGGTTGATACATGGTCGACCACGGTCATCTTTGGGTCGATTTTGGGACCCCATGGATCCACTTGTAAGTGATAATGACACTTTATTTTAATTAAGTTAAAATGAATACAAAAATGACACAAGCATATATCTTTTAGTAAAACAATTGTTACATAGGGTTATATATATTGGATTTTAGATTATAAATATTCATTAGAAAGATAAAAAGATTTCCTACATAATTATATTTTATTTATAATTTTTAGACATTATATAATGTATTTTATTTATGACACAATGATGATGCAGTAATTACTATAATAGTGAAAAATTAAAATAATTGATATTATAAATACCCAAATAAATATAATATGAAACTTTTAATCAATTAAACTAATTTTATAGGATAATATGATATATTAGTATTGATTTAATTGACTTTTTTCGAAGTAATCAATCTGTTATGAGTTTCACAAAAATCAACTATTGAATAGTGTCAAAATTGACATAAAAGAGTTCTTAAAACAAATATTATATTATTAATTGATATTAAATTCCTAAAAATCTAAGGTTCGGCCAAGAGACTAATATCATTATCGGTTAATCATTAATGGACCACTTTGGGGTCGCTTTGATTTATGTAGTAAGTTTATTAACCATATTATATTAAAATACAAAGAGACATTGTAAAAGTGAAACTAATTAACTTAGAGTTAATACTTAAAGATAAGGTTAATATAAGTACCCAAACCTGTCTAAATTCTATTGGTTGAGTTGTTTTCGACCCATCCTTACATTAAACTTTGAATAATCAACTTTGGATCCATTAGAAACCGAATATGAATTTATTATAAATTAATATTTCTAGCTTTTCCAAAGGTGCCCCTCACCCCTCTTATAAAAGGGCACTCCTCCTTCTCATTTCTTCACACCTTCAAAGCCTTTTTCGGCCAAACTCTGCCCAAATACTCTCCCAAAATCCCTCCCTACAACCTAGAGGCCATAGTTTGATCATAAAGCCAACCTAAGGATCCCTTTTGATCAAATAAAAAGGAAGAACCCGAAGAAGAGGTAATGTTTTCACCACCCCTTTTCAAGTTCCTTTCTTCTTCCACTTATTCTTTCTTTGTTCTTACCATTCTAAAATAATAACTCCAGTATCTCACATATACTGTGATGTTATTATAAATATGGTACAACCATATTCAGTATTCTATCCACCCTTTGAATAACATGTCACCATACGTGCGTACGTACGGCTTACCGTCTCCACATCGTGGTGTAATTGTCATTCAATATAATATTATTTGGATGGGTTTAATAATGATGTGTAACTCATGTAAATAATAAATATAACATGTTAAGGATTCTGTATATATGATATACCATCCATTTATATATTATTTTAATATCAAAAGAATGATATTGTCGCTCGTGCATACGTACAGACTACCGTCTCCACGAACGCGATGAGATTCATTCTCCATCGTATCCATTCAAGTATAATTATCATTTGATGATTTAAAAAATGATGTTTAAGGACTTGATATCATTCTGGGTATGAATAATATAAAACCTATTCTTTACAAACATGTCTTACGTAACAAAACATATAAAAGAAAACAAGTAAGTTAACACCCAAAACAACGATAATACTAAGATATTATTATCAAATCAATATTAAAAGATCATATATGATATCATATTAATGTATATGATTATTGTATAATTTAATAAAAATTATTTCACCATTATACAGGAGGATAACCTACCCCATCCAAGGAAAAGTACAAGGAAAGGGTTATTTCACAATCTCTTCATTATCCGAGGTTGTTTATACGTAATAATCTACTGGGATTTCTTTATCACCCACATCCATGTTTCTTCGAAATGTATTTCAAAACATATTTATTATTTACAAGAATATGGGTTAAAGTCATTTATACCCTTGTTTGACTTTTTATAAGAGGTTTATAAAGGAATCTTTCCGTCGTTTTCAAAACAAGGCCCTTTTTAACCTTTTCGACAGAATTATGGTAATAATGTTTTTTTTAACTTATACGGCGGGTGCGGCTATTTTACGCCGTTATAAAATCTTCAAATCTTCCCTTACAAGATTATAAGAATATTTTCAAATAAAATGTTTTATTTTATATGGATCTTAAATGATTTCAAAATAAAAGGAGATATTTCTTTAAAAAGAATATTGATTTCATCTATGTCAACATCCTTTGATGGATTTTAAGATTATTTGAAGTTGATTTATTATGATACAAAACTTCTATATTGTATTGAAGGTTTTGTGATATGTTTGACTGTGGATGTGCTATTTTTATACCATTCATAGTTTATGGTGAAATTATTGACATTTCGTATGCTAGTTTTAATACGAATGTTTATGTTATGTTTAAACCTTTTCATATGGGAATGCATTGGACTTAGTAAGTGACGGGTGGAGCCCGCTATATCTCTTCGATGCATCGGTAGGTCTCATGAGAAAAACTAGTGTCTTGGAACAAGGCCTTGGAAAAATATTATTTGTAGTCTTGGCACGAGGCCTTGGCTATGTGGTTATGATAGTCTGGCATTATGCATTCCAACATTATGAAAGTGGTTATTGATTTTTGCATTTGATTATTCGATTAGTAGAATATCCATGTGAATAAGTAAATGGAATTATTTCATTTTATTTAGGACATACCATGTTGAAAGTTCATGTTTTAAAGGCTTTTTTTTAAGTTATACATTTCCTTAAATGTTTATTCTTATTTATGAAAGTTTCCGCTATATTGTTATCCTTACTGGGCATTTGATCTCACCCCTTTTCTATGTTTTATTTTTCCCAGGAAGTGAAGAAGTAAATTATGAATGACCTGCAGGGATATTATGTGGGGATATGAGTGTGGTTTATGGAGACAATATGTTGTTGTAGTAGTTTTTCATTTTATGATGTAATGTAAGACTTATGAATATATCTAGTGTTTCCAAGGCTACTAAACCAATCGGTCTTTCGAGATTTGATCTTTCTTGTGATCATGCCAATGTTATGTAATAATGCACCAACTCTAGGTAACTGGGGTCGGGGCGTTACAGTTGGTATAAGAGGAAGTTTAATACAAACCTTGGAAGCTAGATTTAGATAAACTCTGATTATAGCACGTAGACCTAAGATGAACATTGAGGATTAGTGTAGAAGAACTTCCTAGAATTTTGGTATTGTAGAGATTTTGTGAGTTTTCCGAGCAATACATCCCTATCTGGATACGAGCAGGTAGAGGCGGCTCTGTCACAGATGTACCTAGGGGTAAAACCCGAAAACACCGCTTTGAGCTAGACTCGAACGGGAACTGGTGCACGACAACGGGCCTTGCTGCACTCTTGGTTACGACACTCCCGGGGGATATGCTTAGGATAACTCTCATTTTCTTTACAAATCATTATGAAGGGTTTATGAGTATATACATCCTCAAAGGAGACATTTTTATGATTATGGATTATATCCATAAATAGTTCAATTTATGTTAAGTGTTTTATAAGTATGGGATTATGTATTTTGATTCATAAACTGATCTAGTGTATGCCATTGTTTAGAAATGGCGCCCAGTAGAAGGAATGAGAACTCCAGAAATGCACATGATCCAAAGAGAAGGAAGGATCATATCTTTCATGGTCTTAAGCTAGAATTTATAAGAGAAATAGTCTCCCATGTATTATCATCATATGAAGAAATAATATCATGTGTTGATAAGATAAGTAAAGAGTTTACTGAGTCATATGGCTTTGAAGGGAAGCAAGAGAAGAAAAGGATGGAAGAGAGAAAGATGGATAAAGGGAAGAGGAAAAAGACGAATTTTCCCATATGTGGTAACTGTGGAAAGAAACACCCTGGAACTTGCCTGAAAGGAATGGGAGTTCGTTATAAGTGTGGAGGAAAAGGGCACAAAGTACATGACTGCAAGGGTAAGAAAATGGTTTTAAATGTACAATGCTTCGTTTGCAAGGAGTTTGGACACTACGCAAACCTATGTCCCAGTCATCAGACTATGCCGCAAATGATGTTATTGGATAATAATCAAGTTATGATACTACCACAGATGAAGAGGAATGATTAGAGTTCTTATGTTGATTATGTCAATTGAGTGTTGTATCAACAATGTACTTGTTATAATAATTATGGAGTATATAAGGATTGTACTGCAGTACTATTTCATTAAGGACTTGAGATTGTGTGGAAAAAAGAAAAGTGACTCAATAGAAGGATAAATTTTTGGAAAATATATGGTTGAGAGAATGATAAATCATAATATAGTTCTGATACTGAGGTAGTGATTTTGGAATAATATGTGATTGTTTTGGATAAATTATATTGGATATTCTTGACTACCTTGGAACTGATTAATTATTTGTATATTCCATCATTGTTGGGGTTTAAAACATTTTTGGATTAATGAAGTATATCCAAAATTCTATATGGAATAAGGGAGCATTAATGTAATCAATAAGGAATATGGTAATACATGATGAAGGTATTCATATGCTATTACGAGGTAAAAAGGATCTATATTATGTTTACCTTCCTTATAAATGTTGGACTGTGAGTTTGGACAGAAGTATTTTGGATAGTTCTAGTTTGGATTATTTTGGATTTCCATAAAAGGACAACCTGGAGGTCGGGCGGCAACCCGTCGCGTCCGGCAAGGCTGCGAGACTTGAACCCGTAACCGTAGGGCGACAAGGGTGTATCACCTACCACTGGCCCACGAGATGTCCTGGATTAAATAATGTATTTTTTATTAAAAGATCTTGTAGATGAATTATAAATTCGTTTATTTTGGAACCCTATACGAATAGTGTAAATAGAATTTTTTTTACATTCTATTATCTTTTAGAGTGAAAGATGAGTTTGTGGTAGAAATTTATTAATGGATAAAACTCTAATTATAAAGTAAGTATATCTCCTTATGATCTTAGCCAATATCATAAATAAATTCCTCAATATTAAGAAAAGAAACTTAGAATAAAAATGTTTTCCTAGATTGTACCTTAAATCATCACTAATTTATGGCTTTGGGATTGTTGGACTTTTCATAGCCATGTTCTCTACCACTATCCATCAGATAATTGATGGATAGATTTTTCTTCCATATCCATATTTTCCTACATGGAACCCTAGTATGTGTTATTTTCGGTAATCTTCATACTTTCGACTCTTTATTTTAAATAGAGGCCTCATTAATTCATTTTTCGATGTGGGATTTCAACTAAGATATTTTGAAACGTCAAAAATGTGTTATCCTAATACCCTATGTTTTGTTGAACTGATGGTATTTCAAATCATCATAGATTGATGAATTTAAGGACCTCAATTTTATACTTTTTTGTGATTGATGACCTCAATCAATACCAATAAATATTTACGTTTTTTCTCCAATTATATGTCTCTAATTGCCACCAATGTTCTCCTAATCGAGATCATAATTTGGTGGTGACCCTTTCATTTCTCTTTTCCTCATATTAAGACTAAATTTTAGTAACCCAATTTCCGATGTGGGTTTTCCCACAAATATATTTTCTATTTTCAACCTTTTATTTTCGATGAACAATTTCAAATTGCGAGGACGCAATTTATTGAAGGAGGGGAGAATGTAACACCCCAAGATTTCATAGTGTGTTATTTCTTCAAAATAATTCAATAACTTGCACTACACGCAACAGTGAGTTCAATCACACCATGACTTACAAAAAAAAGCCATTCAAAAGAGGTTATGAATAGTATTATCTAAATTTTAAACTTTATATAATCCTTATAATTTTAGAATCCATATTATGAGTTTCTTAGATATAATGCAAGAACAAATTCATTTTCAGTATTGCACTTTTATCAACTTTTAATAGTGAACCCTTTTTAAATACAATATTTTAAACTTTTTGACTAAATGGGGACATCAAAAATTTAAAATGAAACATACCAAGCTTCCACGGTACGCTTTCTTTGAATAATACAGTAGCGTGTGTTGTACGCAACCTTGAGTTTTAACACACACCACAACCAATCAAACTAGCTGTTATGAATAGTAATACCTAATTTTAGAAATTATATATATTTTATATTTTAAAATGGACTTCATTTCTGGATTCGGAATATCGAATTTATCCTAAGGTGAAATTTTGGTACTTTTCGGATAACTTTCATATTTTGATGAATAGTGAAAATTACTAAATTTTAATTAAAAACAACTTTTTTAATCAAAATAATTAATAGTGATAAATTATGAATTTTAGTAGTTTTAAAGTATATTTAGAATATATTTTTACCATTTAATATAATGTTGTTCATTGGACATAATTTTACAATTAAACCGAACATAAACAAGTGTCAATCTTTTGATAGTTATTATCTCTTAAAAACACGCTTTTTGTTTTGACAGCGGGAATTAATTTTAAATTAATTTCTGCCACTTCTGTGTTTTGAATTTAGGAAAATGGATTCCATATTTGGAATCAGGATGTTCAAATTGTGTAAATAGGTAACTTTTATTTTTTAGACATTTTGAATAATTACTGCGGTAAATATTTTATTTACCATGGTTATGGGTAAATCCGGTAAATAAGGGTTAAAAATAATATTATAATAATACTAAATTACCCTAAAACGTGTCTTAACCCTATTGGTTGATACATGGTCGACCATGGGCATCTTTGGGTCGATTTTGGGACCCCATGGATCCACTTTTAAGTGATAATGACACTTTATTTTAATTAAGTTAAAATGAATACAAAAATGACACAAGCATATATCTTTTAGAAAAACAATTGTTACATAGGGTTATATATATTGGATTTTAGATTATAAATATTCATTAGAAAGATAAAAAGATATCCTACATAATTATATTTTATTTATAATTTTTAGACATTAAATAATTTATTTTATGTATGACACAATGATGATACAATAATTACTATAATAGTGAAAAATTAAAATAATTGATATTATAAATACCCAAATAAATATAATATGAAACTTTTAATGAATTGAACTAATTTTCTAGGATAATATGATATATTAGGAGTGATTTAATTGACTTTGTTCGAAGTAATAAATCTGTTACGAGTTTCACAAAAATCAACTATTGAATAGTGTCAAAATTGACATAAAAGAGTACTTAAAACAAATATTATATTATTAATTGATATTAAATTCCTAAAAATCTAAGGTTCAGCCAAGAGACTTATATCATGATAGTTTCATCATTAATGGACCACTTGGGGGTCGCTTGGATGTATGTAGTATGTTTATTAACCATATTATATAAAAATACAAAGAGACATTGTAAAAGTGAAACTAATTAACTTAGAGTTAATACTTAAAGATAAGGTTAATATAAGTACGCAAACCTGTCTAAATTCTATTGGTTGAGTTGTTTTTGACCCATCCCCACCTTAACCTTTGAATAATCAACTTTGGATCCATTAGAAACTGAATATGAATTTATTATAAATTAATATTTCTAGATTTTCCAAAGGTGCCCCTCACCCCTCTTATAAAAGGGTACTCCTCCTTCTCATTTCTTCACACCTTCAAAGCATTTTTCGGCCAAACTCTGCCCAAATACTCTCCCAACATCCCTCACTACAACCTAGAGGCATTAGTGTGATCAGAAAGCCAACCTAAGGAGCCCTTTTGATCAAATCAAAAGGAAGAACCCGAAGAAGAGGTAATGTTTTCACAACCCCTTTTCAAGTTCCTTTCTTCTTCCACTTCTTCTTTCTTTGTTCTTACCATTCTAAAATAATAACTCCAATATCTCACATATACTGTGATGTTATTATAAATATGGTACAACCATATTTAGTATTCTATCCACCCTTTGAATAACATGTCACCATATGTGCGTACGTACGGCTTACCGTCTCCACGTCGTGGTGTAATTGTTATTCAATATAATATTATTTGGATGGGTATAATAATGATGTGTAACTCATGTAAATAATAAATATAACATGTTAAGGATTCTGTATATATGATATACCATCCATTTATATATTATTTTAATATCAAAAGAATGATATTGTCGCTCGTGCGTACGTACGGACTACCGTCTCCACGAACGCGATGAGATTCATTCTCCATCGTATCCATTCAAGTATAATTATCATTTGATGATTTAAAAAATGATGTTTAAGGACTTGATATCATTTTGGATATGAATAATATAAAACCTATCCTTTACAAACATGTCTTACGTAACAACACATATAAAAGAAAACAAGTAAGTTAACACCCGAAACAACGATAATACTAAGATATTATTATCAAATCAATATTAAAAGATCATATATGATATCATATTAATGTATATGATTATTGTATAATTTAATAAAAATTATTTCACCATTATACAGTAGGTTAACCTACCCCAACCAAGGAAAAGTACAAGGTAAGGGTTATTTCACAATCTCTTCATTATCCGAGGTTGTTTATACGTAATAATCTACTGGGATTTCTTTATCATCCACATCCATGTTTCTTCGAAATGTATTTCAAAACATATTTATTATTTACAAGAATATGGGTTAAAGTCATTTATACCCTTGTTTTACTTTTTATAAGAGGTTTATAATGGAATCTTTCCGTCGTTTTCAAAACAAGGTCCCTTTTAACCTTTTCAACAGAATTATTGTAAGAATGTTTTTTTTAACTTATACGGCAGGTGCGGCTATTTTCCACCGTTATAAAATCTTCAAAGCTTCCCTTACAAGCTTATAAGAATATTTTCAAAGAAAATGTTTTATTTTATATTGATATTAAATGATTTCAAAATAAAAGGAGATATTTCTTTAAAAAGAATATTGATTTCATCTATGTCAACATCCTTTGATGGATTTTAAGATTATTTGAAGTTGATTTATTATGATACAAAACTTCTATATTGTATTGAAGGTTTTGTGATATGTTTGACTGCGGATGTTCTATTTTTATACCATTCATAGTTTATGGTGAAATTATTGACATTTCGTATTCTAGTTTTAATACGAATGTTTATGTTATGTTTAAACCTTTTCATATGGGAATGCATTGGACTTAGTAAGTGACGGGTGGAGCCTGCTATAGCTCCTCGATGCATCGGTAGGTCTCATGAGACAAACTAGTGTCTTGGCACAAGGCCTTGGCAAAATATTATTTGTAGTCTTGGCATGAGGCCTTGGCTGTGTGGTTATGATAGTCTGGCATTATGCATTCCAACATTATGAAAGTGGTTATTGATTTTTTCATGTGATTATTCGATTAGTAGAATATCCATGTGAATAAGTAATTGGAATTATTTCATTTTATTTATGCCATACCATGTTGAAAGTTCATGTTTGAAAGGTTTTTGTTTTAGTTATACATTGCCTTAAATGTTTATTCTTATTTATGAAAGTTTCCGCTATATTGTTATCCTTACTGGGCATTTGAGCTCACCCCTTTTCTATGTTTTATTTTTCCCAGGAAGTGAAGAAGTAAATTATGAATGACCTGCAGGGATATTATGTGGGGATATGAGTGTGGTTTATGGAGACAATATGTTGTTGTAGTAGTTTTTCATTTTATGATGTAATGTAAGACTTATGAATATATCTAGTGTTTCCAAGGCTACTAAACCAATCGGTCTTTCGAGATTTGATCTTTCTTGTGATCATGCCAATGTTATGTAATAATGCACCGACTCTGGGTAACTGGGGTCGGGGCGTTACAGAGCTTCTACCAGCACTATTGAGAATGAAAGAAACCTGTTAATATCCACCACAAACCAACCTTCAACATTCCAATCTGATATATGCATTATTCTATGAGTCAAAACTCCCTCGATGTCTAAATATTTAAACCATAGGAGGATTAGAATAAATCACCGAGGGAAAGGGAACCCAGTCACCATCGGGTGCAAGATAGAGTCTCTAAAACAATTCACATCCTTTAATTATATAAATTAATTACAAGATGTATATAATTAATAAAAATATGATATATTAGTATATATTTTAGCAATTTAAATAATTATATATTTATAAATTAATATATGTGATATTTCTATATATATATATTTAAATCCATGTCAATATTTGAGATGCACAATTATGCATGTGTATGTGTAAGTATTGGACATGTGTATATGTGTATGAACAGAATGTATTATAAATATTTTTAATATTATTTCATTTTAAAATTATATATAATTATTTTGATATAATATTTTTTGAATTTATTCAATTTTTAAAATTTATATATATTTATTCACTATGTATTATTTACAATACAATTGAAATTTATATGACTAGAAGTTATTCAGTTTTATTTATTAAGTTATAATATTTATAAAATGTTTCAGAATAAAATAATTGTGTTTTTAATAGGTAGTTTTCAATGCCCCATTTTCTTTAAAAAATAAATAACACATTTCAATAACTTTTAGAGGTAACTCTTACATGACCTAGATACCTTGTGGCTCAAAGGGCCATTGCAATTTGATAGTACAAAAGAATTGTTGAATGACAGCTGAATGATGCTTAAAGACCTAAGTAGTGTAGTCCAACATCACATCATGATTCTAGTATTCTCCCTATAATTCCCCTAACATCATGTAGTTAATCTTGTGTAATCATTTAATAGTTTTTTCTATTAAATTTTATGTATTCATTTCTTATATTATTCCAATTACTTTTATTTCTTTATTTTTAATAGTTCTGATTATTTTATTTGTTATAATTTAATCATCTTCTAATATAAATTTATTCGTACATTTATTTACTATGTAATATTTTCAATATGTTTGTAATTTATATGAATAATATTTATTCATTTCATAAGATTCGACATTTAAAATATGATTGAAATTTATATAATTAATATGATTAAAGGGGTTTTAAAACTTTTTTAATTTAAATAGTTAATATATTATAATTAATTTATTTATTTTTATTCATTTTTTTATTATTTTATTTAATATTTTTTTTCCATTTTGATATTTATTAATTTTTATATTTTTTTAAAATTTATGCATTTTTTAAAATTTATACATATTTATTTAATAAGATTTAATATGTTAAATTTGTTTTTCATTTGTGTAATTAATATTTATTCATTTTTATTCATTAATGTTTAGTATTATTATTATTTTTAATATGTTTGAAATTTATATAATAGATTTTTATAAATGAATTTTTTTTAATATATTTGTAGTTAATATGATATTTATTTTTTTAAAAAAAATCATTTACATAATTAATAATATATATTTATAAATTTTTATATGTCCATAAGTATTATAGGTAATATAGGAATTTCAATTTTTAAATATTTTTTAATTTTTTCAATTTTATTTATTTATTTTTAAAATTATCTCATTTAATTTTATCTACAAATTTTTAATATTTATGCGGTGTAATCATTTTTAATATTTATTTATATATAACTATTTACTAATCCTTATTATTCATGATATGTTTTAAATTTATATGATTCATATTTATGAAATTATATTAATTAAGCAGTAATATTTTTAAAATTCTTGGAATTTATATAATTTATTAATTTAAATTTATTTTCTAGTATTGTTTTTCATTTTTATAAGTTTTTACAACCAATATAGTTAATCTTATGAACTATAAATAATTATTTACTATGATTTAATAATGTTAGCATATTTTTAATTTATATGATTAATATTTATTCAATTTTATTTATTAACTAGTATGATTTTTAAAATGATTGAAATTTAGATAATTAATCCATTTATATATATTTTACTTTATATTATTTATTTTTTATATGTTTCAAATTCATTTAATTATTCTTAAGAATTCATTATTGAAAATCATTTTTACAGATATCAAATTTTATTTATTTGTTTTTAATTTTTTTAGTTAATATTATTTATTAATTTTTAATATTTTTTAATTTATATATTTTATAGAGTAAACAATTTTATGATATTTATTTAAAAATATTTATATACTATGTTTTAGTATTTTATGTATTTATTTGTCTTCTTTTTAATCTATAACATCTTTTAATTTTTTAATAATTTGTATAATTAATAAAACATTGCCATTTTTTAATACTTTTTATGCCTATTCATGTTTTATTATTTTATTTCACTCATTTTTAACTTTCAATAATTTAATATTATATATTTTTTAATAATGGTAAATATTTTTTTCTTTTTCTATAATTTATTCAAATTTAATATAAATTCATTTATTTTATTTTTTATTTTATTTATAAAATATCAATATTTATTTGTGTTATAATTATAACACCGAGAATGATAAGT
This sequence comes from Viscum album, assembly GCA_963277665.1. NCBI lineage: Eukaryota > Viridiplantae > Streptophyta > Magnoliopsida > Santalales > Viscaceae > Viscum > Viscum album. Next base: position 1,659,973,677 of record OY728143.1, on the reverse strand, counting down.
TTTATCAAAAAATATTATTTTTTCACTACTAAAACATATCTTTATCGATGCTTTTTGGAAACACTTATAATACTATCAATTATTTTTAAACATTTAACCTAGATAGATCTTTATTTTGTTTCATTTAAGAACTCATAGAAGTCGACCTCTACTATATCTATCCCAGAAAATTCTCAGACAAATCGATCACCTCAATGCCTAAAGAATGGGGTTATTTCTAATACTATTTACTGATCTTAGATTATAGAACCTGCATTCCCATCACACATGCATCGTTCGAGATCCTCTTTAATCGATCTTCAATCTTTCCCGAACCCATCACATTTGAAAAGGATTTATTTAATTAGTTGGGTCAAATCATGAATGAGAAAATCATAGTGTGATCCCAACTCCATGAGATATTAATTAGAACTACCATAACAACTCATTTGTCAGTGAGTATTTATGGATAAATTAAACAAAATGGAGTGATTCAAACTCATGTCCTATGTTTGGTGTGGTTATGTTTGATGAAGAGAAATCCTTTAGTGCAAAACTAGACCAAATCAGTTTCTCCCTGATTTATGATTTCAAATAAAAAAATTATGGTGATTTGGTATGAAATGAATGAAATAATGAAACATATTTTAAATTTCTTATAATACCCTTTTAATATTTTATTTTATAAAACATCTAACCTTATCATACTCAAAAATTATTAAGAAAACATTTTTCCCATTTAATATCAATTTTGATGTCTGATTGTTTTTTTCATTGTGTTATTACTCTTTCCCCCACATGCATTCATTCTGATCCACAATAGATTGTTTTATTTCATCATTTTTATTATGTTTACAATTGACTTTATCATTTCATCCCATTGACATTGATTGGAACTATTATTCATCAAAACACAATTAAATTAATGTTTTTATTTAAATGTTGTGTTCTCAAGACCAGGTTATTTTTCCCTATCAACATTTTCATAATATGAAAAAAAACATATGCATCAGATCCTAAGAATCATATCACTGAAACACCAGCATTCTGGCTAAGTACCATGTGATGAAATAAATAGACATCAACTCCAACCTCTTGTTTGTTTCAATCGCTTGTTGTTTTTTTCAAATATTTTCATTCTATTTAGACATATGAGATAGAATCTAATTATTCATACATGAGATCTTCTATTTAAAATTTCTCACTTTGATCGTAAGAATGTCCTTACAAAATGTGGATATTGGTGAAAGGACCAATTGTATGATGAAAAAACTCTTCCCAGTTATCATTTAAGGTGTTTATTTCAAATGACCAGTTGCAATGATTTTTATAGTGTAATCTACTACATTTTTAGTAATTATTATACTCTCATGGATTAAGATGATACAACTCTTCCCATTTTCTTATATTACCTAGAAAAATAAACCAAATCCTATTTATATTTTCATTATTGTGAATATCAATGATGATCATTTTTCAAAAAAAAACCTTTCTAACCTCATATTAATTTAAAATTTCATATAGTATGAATAATACAAAAAAGTTTCCATACATGAGATAATATTTTTGATTATTATTAGGTGGATTAATTCAAATTATTTTTTATTTATAATACCCCAGTTCTGTAAATTTTCAGTTATAATAGTTTTTTCTATATACTGACTCAAATTGGGGAATCCTTTTAATTTCTTTGCAACCTTGCTTCCAATTATAAAGAGTTTATTTCTTTGTAGTTTCTTATTTCCCTTTTCCCCACTTGAATTTATAATGACCACCGTTGGATTTCATTAATTCCTCAATATTTGTATATTTTTTTAAGTTGACATTATCGATTCATCCCATTGAAAAAGAACCGTAGTTTTATTTAATTTCTTATCCCATTTAAATCTTAAACCCACTATAAATTTATACTCAATATTATTCCCACTCCTTAAATTGAAATCATGAACATCAATCAAAAAAATCCTTATTTTTTATCACCCTATTTAAGCCTCACTCCTAGTTTCTACTGTGACATTTTTCTAGAGTGGATTAGCTTTTTTGTTTTCATTAAGGGTATGTTTTTATTTTTGTGAGGTTAAACAAGGTAGTTTTAATTATAATCCAATCATTAGTTTAATGTGATGATTTTTTATGATCCCATAAAGACACTTATTCAACATCTATTGAAGTTTAGTGTCCCATTCAGGTCCAATAATACCGTTAATTGTTCTTCATTGAGAATTATTCTCATTCATATGAATTTTTTTAAATTTGAATAATTATTGAAAACCCAATTAAAATTTTATTTGGGTTTTTATTATATTCAGAACCAAATCCTAATAATTTCATTTAGTTGGAATATTAAATACTATCTACAAATTTTTGATTTCCAAGACCCCATTATTAGTCCCTATCAATATTTTAATCATCTAAAAAATCAGTTTCATCACCCAATAATAATGTCATTAAAACACAACATCGAATTCCACATATAATTTGATGAAATAAATTAATATAATATATTATCTACAGATTATATTCATTGTGAAATAAATATATGTTTTAGTGTCATAGAGATTTACAATATGCACCTGAAAAAAGGGATAGAATTAATTCTAGGTTGGACATGATTACCTGGGTGATACATAAAGAGTTTTCCTAAGTGAATGGTAAAATATGAAATTTTCTTCCTCCTGCTACTTACAATCATTCTGGTTAATAGATAAATTAGTTTTGAGACTTCCTGAATGATGTAATGGTTAAAAATGGGAATTCATTAATATCAAGAATGTAATGACAATTGATGATTTAATATTAAATGGTCTAAAATCACATGACTGTCATGTTTTGATTAAAGATCTAGTTCTTGTAGAATTATATTAAATTTTACCCATGAATTTTTGTCATACATTAACTAATATCTTTTTATTTTTCAATGATATATGTTGTGATGTTACAGACCAAGTGAAAATTCCAACTATGGAAAAGGGATTGTTTATGTAATATGTGAATTGGATATGTTCATATCCCTTTTATTATTTTATGTGATGGTTTAATTTATTATTCACATGGTTATAGAGAATCAAATGTGTGGTCTAGTATATTATATATTGATATACACATTTGAATGTTATATACATATTTTGAAAGTGTATTTTAAAAATGATGTTGTTGAGAAGGTTGTATTGCAGAGTGATTATGTTATTGAGTTAGTCTATTATTTCTATACCAAATACCGATCCGATGTGGAAATAATTGGTTTATAAAAATCTCATCACACCAATATTATTTTGGATGATTATATTTATAGAATATATAATGTAAAAATTACTATTACAGAGTTGTAACATGACCACAATTACATTTTTATAACATTTTAGATGTTTATTCATATATTTAAACCTATAATGTAATTCTTTGGCTTGTGAATACATCATTGGATAATGGAAGGATATCAAACACAAATATTTAATAGTTTATTGGATGGATTTGAGATCATGCTTTCAAGAAATAAAATATAAATCTAGATTCAATTTCTAAATCATATTGATGGATATCTAAAGGACTGAGTGTTCATGAATTATCTTAAAATAGATATGTAATTAATGGTTATACATTCTATAGAAATTATTATGATTAGAATAGTGCCATGAATAATATTGGAGATACCCTTATAGCTAAAGAAATGCATGTATCTAGTACCAATTAAATAAATGATATTTATGTGAATATATAAAAATATTGCATCACCAAAAAAATGGGGGAGTTGGATTATACAACATTCAATATGGATATTTTTCTATTAATGGGGCTTGATAATAATATTTTATCTAATTCAGATGAATTGGGATTTATGAATGTGGATTCTAGAAAGGAAGGGTGAAAGGAAAAAAATTTATAATGGAATCAGAGGCAGTAAAGGTATTTTAGGTTGTATATCCAGCAAACCAAATGTGGGTAACTGTTTTGTTATCAACCAAAACCACTAAATGGCTAGATGTAAATTCAACTAATTATGACCCCTTCCTTGGGACATTTTAATCATTTTGAGTTGGTACCAATATATATTGGGTCGTCTATATTAGAGGATACCACAGTGAGGGTATTTTGAAAATCAATAGAGGGATCAAATCCCTTCAACCATTAAATTATTATTTTTCAATAATCAGGTTATATTTTTTGAAATATACATTGAGTTTCATTATATTATTATTTGATCACTGCTACAATTATGTAGTCAAAAATAAATATTCAACCACTTCTGAAAATAATGACTTCTACACATATTGATGTTCCCAAGCCTGAGGAACAAAATGATTCCCAACATGCTAATGATCCTAGTTCATGGGAATAGTAAGATTCTTCACATGACAATGCTACCTATCCAATGGAACAATATATTAATGATGTTGAATCTAAATAAATGGTAGATAGTGAACAACCCATATACAATAAAAATGTAGCATCATAGTGTGATGGTTTTATCAAAAATTAATGAGGGGAGAAACAAAGGAATCCAATTTGAGATTGGATTGAATGAAGATCACCAATATTATAAGCCCAACAAGACTATGTTTAGTTGTTAAATTTGGATCAGAACTCAAATTTACATGTAGGTTGATATAGATTCATGGAACAATGTTCCTCTTGTGCTTAAGACAATAATTTCAGATGCTTTTTGGGTAACATTATGATATAATGTAATTATTTTACAAAAAACCAAAATAATGAATCATTTATTTAGTCTTAATTATCCCTTGAAGGGTGAATTTTTTGTAGATTAATGTCCAATTAAATATTTATTAATGGTTACAATAAATGATATTAGAGGCTTTCAGAAAAATCTTATGAAGTATTATCTCAAAGATACTGATGGGAAACAAATTCACCCACCAAAAATTTAGGCACACCTGGTAAACCAAAAACCATTGAATATGTTTATTTTTTACAATGAGAATATAGATTTTTTTGTACATTTTTATTGGTTATATATTGATAAAAAATATGTGAATTAATCTATTAGATTATGAATTGTTAATTTATGAAAAAAAACTCATTTCTAAAAATAAAAATCATGTAGTAAAACCAACATACCCCTACCATAAAGAGAGGATAAGGTATTAATAACTTTAAAAAGGTATGTATTTTAAATCTATAGTAATAATTTTATGTGACATGAAAAAAAACATAATTATGTTCCTTTGTTTATATACAGATAGATGAATAAAAATCCAAATCCACTTACATCCCACATCATTTTCTATGGAAGGGGGATATGGTAAATATATACTAGGTACTAATAGAATAAAAAACACAAAAATTATGGGTAACATGTGCAAGTGTGGTATATTAAAAAAATTAATTAATTTAGTTTTAGATAACATTGATTACTTATATTCATATAATTTTTTATCTAACTTTGACATAAAAATCATTATCAGTTTTACAAGATTAAAAACTATTATTTATAACCATGAAGAGTTTCAAATAGTATGGTTGTGTTAGAGGTTCGTGTTATTTGGTGTCACCTTGAATATATTTTGATAAAATAAATTAATAGTAGGATAAATACTAGAAAATGGAATAGTTTCAGGAATAATTAGCTTCTCTAGAAGACAAAAATAATTGGAATTATATGTGGTTATAAAATGTTTTCTGAAGGAAGAAACGAGAAGAAACAACACAACAACAACCAGTACTTGAAGATCCCCTCCGCACCCTAAAATATAATGAAATCAATTCCCCTAAAAGTGATTCTATAAAATAGGTTATCCATTTTTTGATAACTATTTATGTGATATTTTTACTAAAAAACATTAATACCATTATTTTAATGATATTCTATAGGGTGAAAATGATTTTGATTTTTATCGATGAGCACCCACTCATCACCTTCTTGTGAGGGGTACAATATACAATATCCATGGAGATATCCAAAATAACAAACAACATATATTATGTAAATTGAAATTTGAGATTAATGTATCACATGAGTTAATCACTAAGATACATATTCGACTTGATGATATGTAAATTCAAATGGTTTACCATGCGGTTGTAACTATCATAGAATGGTGGTTTGATCTTGTTAAAATACATGATGAAAAAGATATATTTCCTTATAATTTATTTTTTATTTACATCCTTAAAAAATTAATGAAAAAAATTCATGAACCAATGAATGTTATTATAGATGAGGAAAGGGAATGGGGTGAAATGAATTTTTTAATCAAAATAATCTAAAGTATCAACCAACCCATCAAAAATATTTTTATAAAGGACCTTTACCCAACCGGTTCAAATTTCAAAATTACTCTAATTAAAATCTCATGGGGATACAACCATAAAATGTCATGATATGACCATTATTTATTTTGAATAAAAAAAATGTATGGTGATGACCTTATATACTATCTCAACCATGATAAGTTAAATGAAATCCCCAATCATGATTTCTAGGAGTCTTAGTTGTAATTCTATACATGAGGTGTGTTTTATGATATTATTTTTCAAATTACTAATTTACTATGTTAATTGTGACTAAATACTATTAATATGTTTTGGCATATATATCAAAAATATTCGAATTGAAACCCTATGAATAGAAATTTGGACACATTAGTCATCCCATCACTTCTAATCAACTATTCTTAATATTACAAAAAATATATAATTTCATTGTGAAAAAATATCTGCAATGATAGAAATAAAACATATAGATGATAGGCTCTTCTTAATACCCATGATTCTAGAGTGATAATATATAATTTATTCATAACAAATATATTTTTATTCCTTGCATAAAATATTCCTTTTTGTTTTTTAGTAAACATATGTTACTCATCACAATTAATTTGGATACTCCAAATATTTATTTTCTCGATTCAATTCATGTATTCATAAAAAACTAACCACACATGATAACATTTATTAGTATTTGATACACTACATAAAATATTGTAAAAATAATCTTCTAGTTTTACATTTTTTATTTTTTTAATGACAATTATATTATGAGATGGTTTTGTTTAAATGTCCTCAAAATCATGGAATGATGAAATTTAGTGATCAAAATAATCCTATCATGTTCTATAACAATTATATTAGGGTATATACCAAAAGGATTATGAAGGTTAGTGAACCTCCTCCAACCCAAATTTATTGAATAATAAATGAGAAAATAGGAAATAGAGAAAAGACATAATCAATAATGGAAAAATCATTTTCTAGAGAATAAAACAATGAATGGATAGAACCAGGATCATCCTTATAATTCTTATTAGATGACTCATCAAAAGATTCCCATTATGACTATGAATTATTCCAACTAAAAAGAAAAATGTACTTTTCCTTTAGTTTAACATAATCCAGAGTGAGATCCATAGAAGAAGACCTGATATGTCACAACCCGTCCCTTGGGGCCCGTGTCGTGACTACCCCAAGCCCGCCATCCATAGGCCAGGGGCTGGAAACTAGCACCAAAGGTGTAATTCCGTAAAAATAGGAATGAATTGCCTTTATCACTTGTAACACACACACAAGTGACCACACAACTGGATATGAGACACTAAGAAAAATGTATAACAAAAAAGTGATGAAAGTAAAAGGGGCCAGAATACAAGCCCAACTAGAAAAAACCAGTATAACATTTATATAATACAACTGAAGAAAAGGGAAAGTTCGATGTTGGGTCATCCTCTGAGGTTCCTACCAGAAGGGTAGGTATAGATCCCCTCTTCATCAATCCAGGTCTGTCTGTATCCTCCGTGTACTGACTCGTCCTAAGGTCCACCTCTAGGTATAGTTCAGTCCTGGTACTCTCGGCCTCAGTCAACATTGTCTATCGTCTGCATCCAACACAACAAGGTGTGGGCATATCCCGTGTAGGGGTGAGTATAACAATACTCAGTAGGGAACCTGAGACCCTCTAGGTATCACAAAATACAACAAGGATAAAACACAAAGTATAAAATCAATAGATAACCCAACATAGTTATATTCCCATACATATACCCAAGTTATTTAGTAATCCATCTCAATCATGAGTAAAACACAGAGGTTCTGACTTAGCTCACACCAAGATTTATTATAGGGGTAGTAACAAGTAACATCCCTAGTCACATCATCGGACAACTCAGCTGCTGGAGAACTCCTCCTCCATCGAGTATAGTGGGCCTATCGAGTCACACTGAGGCGCTTCCCACTAACCTTGGACTTTTGAGATACTCATCCTGTCGAGTACCATGGGTCTGCCGCGTCACACAGAGGTGCTCCCCACCGTGGGTCTGCCGCATCACACAGAGGCGCTCCCCCTCATGGCCTACTGAGGTACTCCCCCTATAGAGTATCATGGGTCTGCCGCATCACCAAGGCACTCCCCATTGGACCTGTCAAGTCACACCGTGTTGAAACAGTCAGTAGTCGTCAAGTCTCAGCCAGCCACTGGGTTCCCGCACTATGCTCGCTCGTCTCCAAAAGGATCTGCTCCACAAGTTACTAATCGATACTCCAACTGCCACGTAGTCCCATGAAGAAGTGTCTCAAAGGTACGTCTCGTCATAGGGGTCTCAGTTTAATAGATGGAACGTCTATTGGACCCCCGGTCTATGAGTTATTAGCCTTTTCGTCACAAGGGCCCTGTTGGATTCATGCTTGATCCATCCTGACTGTTCCCCATCATAATCCCAAACTCTAGTGGTGTATACTCAAAGGAACAGTCTCGCTCCAAGATTTCTAGTGTCGCTGATGGTTTTTCAAACGAACATCCAGTGCCAAAATTATGGCTAAAAAAAGTAAATGGGTCGTAGTGGGCCTAGGTCCGGTCCGCCCTGGTCAGACCGACCTAGCCCGACCCGGCCTGGGCCGACCCGGTTCGGGTCAACCCAGCCCGACCCAATGCATCCAGGCTGGACCGCTGGGCGGCCCAACACATTGGGTTCGGACCAACGACCACGAGGGGCCGCAGAGGTGGCTCGACCTCAGAGGGTGTCGCCTGGGCGGCTCAGCCACGGGTCGACTCAGCTCGGGGCGGCTCGCAAGGCCGCGATGAGGGCGGATCAGGAGGCTTAGAGGGCTGTGGAGAGGGTATTGTGGCGACGGTGGATCGGCTTGGCCCGGACAACGGTGCGGATTGGCAGACGGTGGAGCGACTCTATGGATGGCAGGGGCACGGTGGCTTGGCATGATGGACAGTGGCATCACAACGACTTGGCACGACGACGACATGGCGAGGGGTTTCAGATCTTTTTTTGGTGGTGGCTCAATATAGCGGTGGTGTGGCGGCTCAGCAGGGAGGCGGCGCGACAAGGGGGTTCGGACCGAGTGGCGTGATGGCTTGGTCCGGCCACAGGTGGCTCGGCTGGTGTGGGGACAATCCGGCTGGGAGGGAAAGGCGCAGTGGGGCATCACGGGTCGTGGAGGACACGGGTGGCGGTGTCGTTGCCTTCATCAGCTTCGTCGCCTTCCTCCATTTATAAGTACACATCAAAGAAGAATGTCAGAGGGGTCGGTCCATGTTTGTTTTGCCCGCACCCTCGGTGTTTAGTGTCGTAGAAAGCGGTTCAAAAAGAACGAAGCATGAACTTGTATGTAAGTTATTTTAAAACATCATTTCCCACAACTCAGGTCAATCTCTATTTCTAATCCCACAAAAGAATGAGAAGAGGAGAACATGGAAAGCTATAATAAAAAATAAATAAACCCCTACCTCGTTCTCTTTGTGACATTGGCACAAGAAGGTAGTAAAATCATCGATTCTCCGTAGAAGAGGATGTCGCACGCCGAAAGAAGTCCCGAGGAAGAAGTTCGAAGGGGGTCAGTGTTCTTTGTTGGTAGAGAGTTCTTCATCAGTGGAGCATTCTTCATTGAATAGCTTTCTCCCACGAGCTCCTTCCCCCGAATTCCACCAAATATGCCAAGGATAGTAGATTAAGTTCTCTATTTAGTTTTGTTGGCACAAATTGAAATTAGCCTAATCAATTATCTAGGTTTCCATATTAAAGTTATGTGTATTGGCACAATTAATGTGGAGGAATTTAAGAGGATCCTCTACATTAATGAGATGGTTTGATATTTTTTTCTCCATAATGGGGGGAGATCAATCGGTTTAGGCCTCGGGTGGTCCCCACCACAATAACCTCTCATCGGAGGTTAGGTTTGGGTGGTCCCCACCACCATAACCTCTCATGGGAGGTTAAGGTCTGGCATTCCCCACCTATCAACTTTGACATGGAGGTTTAGTTCTGGTGGAACCCACCTCCCAACACCCACAAGGGTGTTTTAAATAAAAATTAAATGTCACACACTTTTATTTTTATTTATTCTTACACAAAAAACCCAAAAACAAAGTTTCACCCTTGACCATATTCCGTCGATGTGAACGTATCAAGCGAATACTAGTGTTGCAAGTTCAACAGTGCCTTCAGATTTTAATTCCAATAACTGGTTCAAAATTTAGAAAAACTCGCTTGCACGTTTATTGAATGTACCCAAAAAAATTTCATAAGTTCATTCTGGGCACTCCGGGCCTTGCAATGACACGCCGTCAATTTTCATAGTCTCATAAAATTCCCATATAATTAAAAAAAATACATGGGAATTTTGGGTCTTTACATTCTCCCCACCTCAGGCTTTACGTCCCTGTAAGCCGCAACTCAAAATAAGGGAACATGTGGAGGTACTGAGCATGCATATGAGACTCCCGCTCCCATGTGCTCTCTTAGAGGCTCCTGTGCTTCCAGCAAACGCACACCATAGGTATCGATTGTACATGAAGGATCCACTCCTGTCAATCCTCAATATCTACTAGAACCTCCATAGAAGTCAATCCATCGTCGATGTCCAGCTCTCCATGTTCGATGATGTGAGAAGGGTCCTAGAAGTATCTCCCCAGCTGGGATACATGGAAGATATCATGCACCCGGTGCAACTGAGGTGTGAGAGATAAGCGGTATGCCACCTTTCCAACTCTGCTAAGGACCTAAAATGGTCCGATGAACCTCAGAGATAACATTCCGCTCAGCCAAATCTTAGTATACCACATCAGGGTGAGACCCGTAGAAGGATGTGGTCGCCATCCTCGAACTCCAGAGGCCTCCATCTCTTTTTGGCATACAAATTTTTACTACTATGTGCAGTCTTAATCCAATCCTATACGATCTGGACCATCTCTGTGGTAGCTCTTACCATCTCTGGTCCCACTAGTGCTGACTCCCTGGGCTCAGTCCAGCACACAGGTGATTTGCAAAGTCGCCTGTACAATGCCTCAAAAGGTTCCATCCCTATGGTAGAGTAATAGCTATTGTTTTATGAAAACTACACCAAAGGTAAGTGATCCTCATAGCTGTGACCGAAGTCGAGGACACAAGCATGCAACATGTCCTCGAGGGTCTGAATGGTCTGCTCAGTATGTCCATCCTTCTGAGAATGGAAGGCGGTGCTCAAATGAAGCTATGTCCCGAAAGCCTCCTGAAACCCCTTCCATAACTGGGAAGTAAAACATGCATCATGATCAGAGACAATTTTTTATGGTACTCCATGAATCTGCACAATATCCTACACATAGAGGCATCTCAATCCCTCTACTGGACCCTGCTCTCTGATCTGTAGAAAGTGGGTTGACTTAGTGACTTGGTTGAAGATCACCCAAATTGAGTCATGTCCCCTAGATGTATGTGGATGTCCTGTCATGAAGTCCATGTATATCTCATCCCACTTTCAATTTAGTACCTCTAAAGGCTAAACCAATCCTTTTGGTACCTGATGCCTTGACTTCACTTACTGAAAAGTGAGGCATCGAGAGACAAACTCTGCAATTTCTTTATTAATTCTTAGCCACTAGTTTTATCGCCGGAGGTCCGGATACATCTTCACCACTCCTAGATGTACCCGCTAGAGGGGATGTGTGGAACTCCCTCAACATTTCCTTCTAAAGCGACACTGGTACCGTGGTGCGTCCTCTGAAGAGGATGATGTTCACCCCACCATTAGAAAATCCATCAGGTGCCTACCCTATGGATATCTGAGCACGTCGAGCCTCGTAGTCAGCATCCCCACGTTGTGCCTCTCTGACTCGCTGATGAAGTGAGGGAGTGACTATAAGAGACTATAGAAAATCTTCTCCATCTCTATCCATAAAGGATATCTTCAAAGAAGCCAGCTGCTCCATCACCTCACCTAGAAACTGTACACCAGATCTCCTACTGAGTGAATATGCAACAATGTTCCCCTTCCCAAGAGTATAGACTATCTCGAAGTCATAGACCAGAAGTAACTCAAGACAATGTCACTGTCTCAGGTTCAGGTACTTCTGAGAGAAGATATACCTGAGACTCTTGTGATCAGAGTACATTGTATAATGCTCGCCCATCAGATAGGGTCACCACATCATCAAGGCGAAGACCAATACTTCTAACTATATGTTATGGGTAGCATAGTTCTTCTCATGCTGTATTAGCTATCGAGAACCATATGAGATCACTGTTCGCTTCTGTGTTGGGACACATCCGAGTCTGGTCCCTGATGTACTGTATTAGACTAAGTACCCTACTCCCTCCTCTAGAAGCCTCAAGATGGGGTCACTAGTCAGCCTCTACCTTAGCTCCTGAAAACTCTACTAGAATCTCTCCGGCCAAATGAAGGGTTTCCACTTCTTCCTCAAGGCTGATAGTGGTCCTGAAACTCTGGAGAAGTCTGGCACAAACCTCTAGTAGTATCCAGCCAAACCCAGGAATCTTTGTACCACCGTCACACACCTGGGTGGCTTTGAAGCATGTACTGCCTCAATCATCACTGGATCGACTGCAACTCCATCCTCTGATATGACATGTCCCAGGAAGTGAACCTCTCAGATCCAGAATAGGTACTTCGAGAGATTACCATAAATTTGGTGCTCTCGGAGTGTGTCCAGTACTAACCGCAAATGATAGGAATGCTCCTCCTCAATAGTCGAGTAGATCATAATGTCGTCAATGGAGACTTCGACAAAGCGATCGAGGTATGGCCGAAATATCCTATTCATGAGCCCCATGAACAATGCTGGATCATTGGTTACACCAAATGGAATTACCAATAACACATAATGGTCATACCAACATTTGAAGGTTGTCTTCAGCCCATCCTCATCTCGTACTCTGAGTTGGTGATAGCCTGATCTGAGTTCTATCTTTGAAAACCACTATGCTCCTTTCAGATGATCAAAGAGGTTATCAATCCTCGGAAGTGGTTACTTATTCTTCACAGTCACTTGGTTCAGGTGACGATAGTCAACACAAAGCCTCAAGCTCCCATCTACCTTCTTGGAAGATAGAATTGGGGCTTCCCAAGGAGAAACACTAGGTTGAGATAAACTCATCCCCTAAAAGTCCTCTGGTTGTACCCACTGCTCACGAAGCACAGCGGGAGCCATCTGCTACACTGGTGTAGATATAGGTGCCTTAATGGGGTAAATGTCAAGGTAAAAGTCAACCTATCTGCATGGAGGTGGACTTGGGACATCATCAGGAAAAACATCTGCATTCTAGTCCACCACTATGGGATAACTCGGACTCTCCACTTAAACCGCTCTGAGGGTAAGGCTAGACAACTGATGAGTAATCGACTGCACTCTCCTATGGGTAAGTCCATCCTGGGTTGAAAAGGCTCCCTTCTCGCCGATGAAGGTAAACCGGGTCCCATCTATGCGGACACACCGCACTTTGAACCTAATACAATCAATCTGAGAATGGAATGTAGATAACTAGTCCATACCCAAAATGACGTCGTAAGGCCTCAACACTGCTACTATGAGATCCCAGCCAAAGCTCGCACCACCAAGAGTAAGAACGCACTGCCAGAACCAGTGAGAAATCGTCGAACATGATCCTGTAGGAGTCTCTAGTCATAAGGATCGAGCCAACGACTTCATCAGAATCTCCGAGCTCCGAACAAGGGCAGTGGCAATAAAAGGATGACTGGAACATGTGTCTATAAGTACTACAACTAAGGTGGATTAGACATATATTGTACCTCGTATCATCTCCGGAGTTCCATGATCATAATTCTTAGCTGCCTGAAGCTAAGCTCTCCATTGTCAACCTGTTCCCTATGGTCAGGGTGGACCTCCTGGTGGTGGTGGAGGTAACATATCGAATCATCTCCCACCACTAGCTGCATGAACATCTCCTCTACCATGTACTCCTACTCCCTGCAGACCTCCTCAGTCGAACCTTTGTCTCTACCTATGTGGTCCTTCGACCGTCTGCTGATTATCTGAATGGCGGGTTGGACATTCACAAGCCATGTGACCCTGTCCGCTGCATGCATAACACTGCCCGCTCCTGGCATGACTAGCTTTGCTTCAGGTGCCCCAAACAAACAATCCTGAGGCATACAGTGGTCCACCTATAGGTCTGGTCCTCTTGGACCTCTGTGTCATCTGTCTGCTGCCTACTACAGAAGACTCAACTACATGATGACTGCTAGTGAGTCTCGCTGTTGGTGACTGTTTAGAAAGGAAACTCTACACCAATAGGGATCTGTTTAACACCCCACCTTCATCGAGATGCTGAGTGAGACCATCAATGCTCTGATCTCACGCCTGAGCCCCTGCTCGAAGGTCTGGTCCCTGAATAATGGGTCTCGCAACATATCAGGGTGTAACGTGAGAGGTCAGTGAACCTCTCTGAGTATTGAGCCATAGTCATGCTACTCTTCTATAAATGAAAAAGATCCTGTATGCATACTGCGCGAAGACTCACTGGAACAAACACTGCCCAAATCATGCTCTCGAAGTCTGCCCAGAGATGTGTCACCTCATCATGAACCTTAAGCATCAAGCTCCACCATCTGTCTGCTGCTTCTTGTAGAATTTTGGTAGAAAGAACCACCATGTTGTCTGTTGGTGTCCCTACCAGTTGGAAAACTCTCACCATAGCCTCCAGCCAATCCTCAGATACCTGTGGTTCTTTCTCCCGCCTAAACCTAGGTGTCCTCTGGCGCTGGAACTCATGAAACACGCTGAAGTGGTGTGCACCGTCTACTACGGGGGCTAGTGTCATCAGTAGCCCAACAGGGAGTGGTACTATTTTTTCCTCAGCTGGTGTCGCTACGGGAAAAGGGCCCTACACATAGGCCTCATCACTTGGTTTGATATCAGTGTGTACAACTCTCGGAACTCTAGATGGCTATCTGCATAGAGGCATCCTGTAACAAAACGGGTGAGCTACGGTCAAAACGTTATACCTGGTGAGCTGACCTGGTGATCTGACTTAAAGAGTTCACAAATAAGACTCTTCAAAACACACATGAAATAAGTGTTTTCATGCACTGAGTCGAATATCAGAAGTCAAGGTCCTAGTGTATGGATATGTCGGCCACCACACCAACATTGGATTCCCAAAACTGATAACCACACTCACTACACTTAACATTGTTTCTGTTAAAAAGAAATATCAGAGTCCTAAGTTCTGTGGTATAACCGACTCCTTTGATACACGTTTTTCATGACACATCCCCTGGGGCCCATTCCGTGACTACACCAATCCCACCTTCTATAGCCCAGGGGCTTTTGACTAGCACCAAAGGTTTAATTACCTAAAACTGGGATGGAATTTCCTTTATAACCTGTAACAGACACACAAGCGAGCACACAGCTGGATACAAAACACTAAGTAAAATTTATAACAAAAGAGTGATGAATGTAAAAGGTGCCATAATAAAATCCCAACTGGAAAGTATAAGTACAATTGTGATACAATTCAACGGAAGAAAAGGTAAAGTCAGTTGTTGGGTCTTCCTCAGAGGTTCCTACCTTTAGGGTAGGTACATATAGCCTCCTCAGCACTCCACGTCTGTCTGTATCCTCTATGTACTGACTCTTCGTAAGGTCCACCTATGGGTACCATCCAGTATTGGTAGCCTCCGTTAGTGATGTTCATCATCTGCATCCTACACAATAAGGTGCGGGCATAGCCCGTGTAGGGGTGAGTATAACGATACTCAGTAGGGACCCCAAGACCCTCTAGGTCTCACAAAATCCAACAGGGATAAAACAGAAAGTATGAAATCAAAAAATAACCCTACTTAGGTATATTCCCATACAAAGAGGGATAAACCTATGTTATTTAGTAATTCATCTCAATAATGAGGACAACAAAGAGGTTCTAACTCATCTGACACCAGGATTTATTCTAGGGGTAGTAACAAGTAACATCCCAAGTCACATCGTCGAACACCTTGGCTACTGGAGAAATACTTCTATATAGAGTATAGTGGGCCTACCGAGTCACATAAAGGTGATTCCAACTAACCTTGGACTACTGAGGTACTCCTCCACTCGAGTACCATGAGTTTGCCACATCACACAGGGGTGCTCCCCACTATGGGTCTGTTGCGTCACACCGAGGCGCGCCCCATCATGGCCTGGTAAGGTACTCTTCCTATAGAGTATGGTGGGTATGACTTTTCACCAAGGTGATCCCCACCATGGGTCTTCCACGTCACCAAGGAACTCCCCATTGGGCCTGTCGAGTCACTTCGATTCGAAATGGTCAGCAGTCGTTAAGTCTCAGCCAGCCACTGGGTTCCCGCACTACGCTCGATCGTCTCCTGGAGGATCCTATCCACAATCTATTGTTCGATACTCAAAATTCCATGAATTCCCATGAATAAGTGTCTAAAAGGTCCTTCACATCATAGGGGTCTCAACGTAACAGACGACATGTCAATCGGACGCCTGGTCTATGAGTTATTAGCCTTTTAGTCCCGAGGGCCCGTTTAGATCCGTTCTCGATCCAACCTGATCGTTCCCAAATATAATCGAAAACTCTAGTGGGGTATACTCAAAGAGATCGTCTCACTCCATGATTTATAGCACTGCTGAAGGTTTGTCAAATGGATTTCTGGTGCTAAAATTATGGCCAAAAGAAAGTAAATGGGTCGTAGTGGGCCCGGGTCCGGTCCAACCCGGTCAGACAGACTGGGCCAGTTGGGTTCGGCCCAACGGTCGCAGGGGTCTGGGGAGAAGGTTTGTCCTCAGAAGCTTCCGCAAGGGTGATTCGGCCACGGAACGACTTGACTGCGGGCCTGCTCAGCTCGGGGTGGCTCCAAGGCCGTGAAGAGGGTGGCTCGGGCAGCTCGGAGGGCCGCGGTGAGGGAACAACGGCGACGACAGATCGGCTTGGCCCGGACAGCGATGCGACTTAGTGGATAGCGACGCGGATCGACGAGCGGTAGCGCGGCTTGGCTGACGGCGGTGGCGAGGCAGCTCTGCATGGCGGACGGCGGCGGCTCAGCACAACAGTGACATGATGAGGGGGTTCGGCCTAGGGTGCCATGGGGGATCGGCCCGATGGCTCGAAATGGTGGTGGCATGGCTGGTTGGAATGGCGGCGACGCTACCAGGGGGTTCGGCATGGGGTAGCACAACGGCTCGGTACGGCCGCAGGGGGCTCGGCCTACGTGGGGTCAGTTCGTCCGGGAGGGCGAAGCGCCGTGGGGTGGCGTGGGTCGTAGAGGCCGCCAGTGGTGGCATCGTTGCCTTCGTCACCTTCATCGACTTCCTCTATTTCAGAGTACACATCAAAGAAGAACGACAGAGGGGTCGGGCCATGTTCGTTTGGTCCGAACCCTCCATATTTAGAGTGCTAGAAAGCGGTTCACAAAAAAGGAAGCATGAACGTATATGGAAGATATTTTAAAACATCATTTCCCACAACTCACATAAATCTCTATTCCAAATGTTGCAAAATAATTAGAAGGGTAGAACATATAAAGCAATAATAAAAATGAAATAAACCCCTACCTCATTCTCTAGATGACGTTGGCACAAGAAGGTAGTACGATCGTCGATTCACCGTAGATGAGGATTCCCATGTTGGAAGAAGTCCCAAGGAAGATGGTCGAAAGGGGTCAACATTCTTCATTGGCGGAGCTTTCTTTGTTAGTGGAGCATTCTTTTTTGAAGAGATTTCTCCCAAGAGCTCCTTCCTCCCAATTCCACCATAAATACCAAGGATATTAGGTTAAGTTCCCTATTTAGTATGTTGGCATTAATTCAAATTAGCCTAGTTAATTAACTAGGTTGTCATATTAAATGTATGTGCGTTGGTACAATTAATGTGGAGGAATTCAAGAGGCTCATCTACTTTAATGATGGGGGCTGATAGGCTTTTCACCATAATGAGGGGAGTTCAAGAGGTTTAGACCTCGGGTGATCCCCACCACTATAACCTCTCATGGGAGGTTAGGTTTGGGTGGTCCCCACCACCATGACCTCTCATGGGAGGTTAAGGTCTGGAAGTCCCCACCTCTCAACATCCACATGGAGGTTTAGTTCCATTGGACCTGACCTCCCAAAACCCACATGGGTGTTTTAAATAAATATAAAATGTCATAAACTTTTATTTTTATTTTATTCTCACACGAAAGACCCAAAAAACTGACTTTCACCCTCGACCATCTACCGTCGAGGTGAAAGTATCCTTAAGTGAATACCGGTGCTGTGAGTTCAACGGTGCCCTCATATTTCAATTCCTAGAACAAGTTCCAATGTTATAAAAACCCTCTTGCACGTTTACTGAACGTACCCTAAAAAAAGTTCAGAAATTCATTCCGGTCACTCCGGACCTCAGAATCACACGCCGTCAATTTTCACAGACTCGTAAAATTCCTATATAATTAAAGAAATTACATGTAAATTCTTGGTATTTACATGATATACTATCCATTCCCATGTAAAACCCAATCCACCCTACCACATCATCGTCTATAGTTTTTTGGACACTGACATCATTTCTATGTCTTTGTTTGCTACCAATCCCATTTCAGTTCAGAAAGAGTGAGAGGATTCTCCATATAGTCATTAAATGATCTCAAACCATCATCCACCAAAACATGCACCCCAATATCATGCTAAATCAGCTCCATTCTATCCATGATAGGTGATTTATGCTTATTAGACACTTTTATGTTCCAAATCTCATTGGATTTTTGAGAAACTTGACTAAACACCAAATTTCCCTGACCTATATTTAGATCATTCCGAGAAACAGTATATTAAAATAATTTATTTTTTTCCATGTAATTTAAATGAATGTTTTCAACATTTTTATACCATTCCTCCACTAACATAGTAGATAAATACCCACCACCATCAGCTTCCACAATTGGATATACATATGTCCCACAAGTTGGTTGCCCAATCATTCCACTACCATTACCAGGATCTTGTCCAGAGGGTCTTCATAATAAAAGTCATTTCAGTATCAAAACTAGATGTTTCCAGTATAATGTTATGAAATATATTGGGATTGGGGGACCTTAGTTTTGTGCAATCCATTCCATACAACAAACGTTTATCATCCTGTGCTTTGATACCATTAGATGCATGCAAAATCTTCCCATGGATGTTTCCACCATTATTTCATGAAGTTTTTTAACCCAATTTTGATCACATCCATGAGAATGTTGGGTGGAATCTTTTTTATTCTTCTTAAAACATATCTTAGACTCATTCTAACACATGTAGAAATTGTTATAGAAAAAATATTTCTTAAAATTTGATATTTATTTTCCAATTACTTTACATTAAAAGAAATATTTTAAAATTCTATCATATAAAAATTCTGAAATAAAGTTCATCTTCATCAGTGCATATAAAAAAACGATACACTAATGTGTTGTTCGGAACAACATTCACCCAAAAGTGGGAAATGTAACCAAATATTGTTGTCTCTGTTTAATTATCAATCTTGGTTGGAACTACAATTGAAATAGAAATATTATAGAAATATCATAGAATATTTTAGGATTCCAAAGAATCCAATTATGTTTATAGAACCTTACCTAGATTTGTATAGAAGACATACCATCTTCAAGAGGACTACAATTCAAATCCTCTTAATGGATTAGGATAATACCATGTTTGAGAAAAAATTATAAAAATCCAAATGCCCACAAATTCAACTCATTAGAGAGGAAGAGAATATGAATTATTCCAAAACCTAATGAAATAAATTTCCAAGATGTGGACTCCCAGATTTCTAATAGATGCTCAATTATTTCTACAATTTTCATTGGAATAGAACCCTTATTTAGGACACTACGATCTATTACAGAGTGCTCACCTATTTTTAAGTCTTCTGAGATAGAAATCATATCTTACTTGATGATTTCTACATTTCATTTTTTCAAAAAGGGAGGATCATTTGATCCAATTTTTATAGAGAATAAGCCCTTTATCGCTCCATAAATATCCGATGTTTCTTTACCCAGAGAAAGAAACTGTGAATCTAAATAGACACTAGGATAAATTTATGGATCTTCATTAAGACACAGAGTCATTAGTCCTGAAATGATCACAACATGCCTATTCAAGACAATTTTCCATATCCCCAATGAAGCTTCAGTTAGTGATGTCACAATCTACTAAAGAACCATGATGGGTGGGGTCCACATGGGGTGATCATGGAGGATATTATGGAAACCCTACTACAACGTGATGATGGCAAGAAATAAGGTGCATGACGGTGAGATCAAGATACCACAACAGAAGAAATAGTGGTGGAGAGTGATGGAAATATCCCACTACAGTATCTGCATGGATGATGTCGATGACGTATTCCCTATAGTGAGTGTGATTGCATCATGGAGACACACCAATGATGGAAGTGTGAAACCCTAGAAATTTTCAAATTTGGAGATCCCAGTGGGAAAAATCCTCCTCATATTATGAATTATAAAATAATAGATAACTTTCAAAAAACATATCTAAACAAATTAATTAATTTTCTCAATTTTATTACTGTTCTCGAAACAAACTAATGGAAAATATTTTGGTGATTATGTTGGTAAATTTATTAAATACATTGTATTACCTCAAAAAACTATCATCCAAGAAGAGGTATCTCAAATTATAGTTACAATTACATTTTAAATATTAATTAGGGAATTTGTAATTATATTTTTCATGTACTACCAGGACTGTCGATAGTACCCATATTAAAATTAATAAATATTGTTATTTAGAAAGAAATTTACAAAACACATGGTGTTATAATGTATATTGTCATCATGAAGAGGTGCCTTCATTATAATTATTTAGTTTATTTTCCTATCAATTTATCTAGTTCCTATGTCAATTTACT
Organism: Viscum album; assembly: GCA_963277665.1. Classification (NCBI taxonomy): domain Eukaryota; kingdom Viridiplantae; phylum Streptophyta; class Magnoliopsida; order Santalales; family Viscaceae; genus Viscum; species Viscum album. The sequence continues at coordinate 1,659,952,594 of OY728143.1, read as the reverse complement.
TATAATTTTTATCTGACAATTAGATTGATATTATTCATAGAGATCATGAAGAAATGGCTTCATCTATAATTGTTATTTCTTTGAATATTTTTCCCTATCAATACAAAAAAATGACTGGTAAGAAACAATTATAGTCCAATTCTTCACATAAGAATATGTATTTGTTTACAATGATCATGCACTCTATAAGGATGGCAAACTCATGATGATATAATTGTATTTTTATTCTATAATTCATTGAAAATTACAGGTCATAAAAAAGAAACATTGTTAGATAATACATAATATTGAATAAATTATAGAATAAAAATGTGTGGTGTAATTTGTACGAATCATCCAAACATCAGTATGAAACACGATATACCCAGTATGACTCAAAGTTTATGTTTTTAGTTTAAAAATGAAATTTTAGGTCAAAAAACATGTTACATACTCAATATAAAGTAAAAAATTTCATATTTATTTATAATAAAGTAAAATGATTCATATTTCCTTTTTGATGGGTAAGAATCAGCCTTACCTCAATCTAAAAAATGGTGTGCCTGATTTGACAAATCTACTAGATTGTTCAATGCTGCTCAGGCTCATGAGAGATCAAACATTGAGGCTAAAATTGAGATAATTATGATATGGAATTGGCTAAAATATTTACAAACTTCATGAATATGTGACTTCATAATACTAATTTAATTTATTTCCATCATTTTATGTACAATTTTTAATTTAATTTCAATATCATTTTTCACAGATACTTATTTATTTTTTTCACAAATAATTGGAGTTATAATTTTCATTCAATAATATGCAACACACAAAAAAATAACATGTTCCTTTTAAATGAAAGGGGATAACATGTGATACTTGAAAAAAGAATATAATTGAAAGAATTCATCTACAAAATATTTGATCACACTAATTTTATTCAATTAATTTTGGAAAGTGACTTTGTAGTTTAGATAAAAACTCCCATCTACAAAGGTCATTTGCTATAGTTGGATGAAAATTATGAATTCCCATTATATTTTCCAAGAAAAATGTATTTAATGGTATAAGAATCACCCAAAACACAATTAGTAGTACCTAAATATAGTACATAGTGGGATCTGTATGACTTATCATTTTTGTTTTTTAGTTTATAATATACATTGTAGTTCAAAACACACATCATATAATCAAAACCAAGTAAAAACATATACTATATCTTTCTACTTTTTGAAAATTATCCATAATTCATGCATTATGTGTAGTAATAAATATCATTATAATATGATACTTAGTGTTTTCAGTACGACTCAAAGTGTATGTTTTCAGTTTAATATAGATATTTTAATATCTAACATGTTATATACCGATAACTAATAAATCATTGTCATATATTTTTGATACAACATAACAATGACCCATAAGTCATTTTTTATGTGTTAGAATCAACCACATGTCAATATGATACATGGTCTTCCTGTTATGACTCAAATTGTACATTTTTAGTTTGAAATTGATATTTTAGTTCAAAACACATGAATCAGGCTCAAAAATGAGAAAACATGTTCACATTGTTTGGATAATTTTGAATAATTATCTATAACATATTTCTATTTTTTATGAAGTAACTATTGGGACCAAAATTTGGGACAAAGAGAATGCCCCAAGACAGCCCCACGGACTGCCTCGCAAAGCCACTTTGCGGAATCTCCCCAGCACCACGGCCTCTGCGAAGAAAAGAAGGCGGGAGGCTCTATGAACCCATTTGATGTTCGTAAGACCACCATGCAGCAAAGAAGGTGGGAGGCTCCGCGAGTGCATTTGACGTTCGTGAGCCCGCCACGAAGAAAAGGAGGTGAGATGCTTCGTGAACGAATTTTACGTTCGCGGTGCCACCGCGAAGCAATAAGGTGGGATGCTCTCTGACCCCAGTTGACATTCGCGACCCTCCGCGAAGCCTCTAAGCCCCTCTTCGCACCGTGTGAGCTCCGCTCCGTGGCTCCTCTTGCCTATAAATATCGGGCTCCCCCTGAGCACTAGAGAAGGAAAATCAAACCTTTCAGCTTCCCAGCTCCCAAATCGCGAATCAGTCATCTGCTCGGTGAACCATGAGCTGTGCGAGGTACTTCCGCTTCGTGAAGTGCCACCCGTTTGTCTCTTTTGGATCCCCACTTTTAAGAGGTATGACTTTCGCAAAGCCTAAGGGCTTTCGTGATGGAAGGGGATCCCCAAGGGGACCCGGGTCGTCGTGGAGCATTTCTGATTCGCGAAGCACCCTTCATGTACATATGATCCACAAGCTAAGGCAGGGTTACTGTACCTCGCGAATCACATTGCCTCCCGAAACCTTGATTTGCAAGGAATCTTTGCTCTGCGAGGCTATGCTCTGCGAATTCCCTTCCACTTTGCAAAGCACCTCCTATTTGCACCTCCACCCCATGCTAAGGCTAAGCACCCCACTTCGCAAAGCACACCCCTTCGCAAGTGATATCTTCCACATGGAGCAACAGAGCTCCACAAGTCCCTTGCCTATGGACCCCTCTTCTTTGTAATCCCTTTTCCTGTGCGACCCTCCATGTTTTCACTATGTTACTTCAATGTTCCCTGGATGATACCACCCGTTGCATTTCTTCACCTAATTCTTCTTCGCATAGGCACACTAATCACTATTGCTTCTTCGAATAGCCATGCTAACGTGGACCCCTCGATGGTTCTCTCCAAGACACCCCCTCAGTACGACGTTGCCGGTGCCTTCCCTAACACAAGTAGCAGAGGGTACCGATTATGTATGTTCTAGGCGTGCGGAGGAAACCCACCTCATCCGAGCTGTAGGATGTTAAACTACAAAGCACCATCGTCCTCAACACATGACGTTAAACTGTGACCTGACCCTGTGCCACACACGCAGGTTCCCCCCGACTTGGGCATTCTTCATGCCCCCAAGTCTCCACACGGGATGATATCCTCTTTCTTGGAGTGGAGTTTGTCCGCGGGGAAGGGCGGCCATCTTGGTGTAAGGCCCTAGATTTTCTTGCAGGAGGAAGCACCCCTTCTCCTCCTCACTTCCTTGGTGCCAAGGCCAGCGGAGGGCATGATAGGGAACGGGGATCCTACCTTCTTTGATCCCAAGTCCCTCTCCTGTTGCGCTTTGTCGCACTTGAGCCTCCATCCCAGAATAAGCCCCAATCTCTCTCTCCCTGGCCGCTCCACACGTAAGCCCCACTCCACATCCCACGGACGCAACTTTCGCGATGTGATCATCAGGGTTATGCCGACTCTTGTTTCTCACACCAAGCACAACTCATGTGGTCTTAAAGTAAGCATCGACCATGACAACACCCCCATCCCGCATGACGTTAAATTGTACACTCAGACTATGAGGACTTTGATCCATATGAAGGCATGGTACTTAGGAAGCCTCCACAAAATTCAACCCAAACAACCATGGGCCCTGACCATCTCCGTGTTGGTGCGCCATGCCCCATTAACGCATTGGGCAGCCTAGTGTGTAAGCCCAACACCATCCTGAACTACGTGGTCTTTGATCCATGTCAAGGAATGGTATGTAAGAAGCCTCTCTGAGGTTTAATCACGCCATCCACCTGGACCATGTTCCTTATTCATGTCTATTCTACAATACCCTTTCCTAAAATATGTGGACTTTGATCCATGTCGAGGCATGGTACGTAGGAAGCCTCCATGAGGTTCAATACCACCACCCGGTCATTACGACCTCCATAACATCGGTTCACCAAACACCATTCCATCTCCCGAACTACGAGTACTTTGAACCATGTTATGGAAAGGTATGTAGGAAGCCTCCCCGAGGTTCAATCCCATCACCCATCTGACCCCTAATCCATCTTCACATTGGTTCACCGAAACCCATCCAGAACTATGGGGACTTTGATCCATGTCAAGGCATGGTATGTAAAAAGCCTTCCGAGGTTCAAGCCCACCACGCTTGAACTACCGGGACATTGATCCATGTGAAGGCATGGTACATAAGAAGCCTCACGCGGTTCAATTCCACCACCAGTGGATCCCTAGGTCCACATTCACGTCAGTTCGCTGACGACTCACCACCCGAACTATGGGGATTTGATCCATGCCATGGCAGGGTACGTAGGAAGCCTCACCGAGGTTCAAGCCCAACATATAGCTGTTACGGCTCATTTCATGTCGGTTCGCCCCCATCCTACATGATGTTAAACCATAGACCCCATAAAGAAGTAAGTCGTTGTGACCCCATTCAACAGCAAGCCATTGTCGGATGAACTATATGGATTTTGATTCCCCACCATGAGGATACGTAGGAAGTATTTTCGATACTCAAGCCCAAAACCATCGTCCATCCTAATTCTTACCTGGGCCGCCACATCTCGGTGAGATAATTCCCCTCATTCCCCTCCAAAACATTCAAGAAGCCGCCCACATGTTGGCCCCAATATCTGTGTTCCTTATAGGGGGTTCCTCAATTTGATCCACGCTAATCAGTGTTCAGATTAGTCTGATCCGTCCCTGCTAGACGTTAAACTCACGGCTTACCCTGTGTTAAACATAGGAAGTGGAGGAAATCCTCATATACATTCCTATGGAATATGATTCCCTACGTTTGATATGGGATGCCTCGGGCTTCCATACCCTCGAGAAGACCTATAATAAGGGACAGAAAAGAGACACACCAATCCCCAGCATCCAGACACGCCAGTGATGCCTAGCGTGACTACTCCCCTAACCAAAGTTTGCTGACCTGACCAGACCCCTTGTAATGTCTTGATAGAAGCATCATAATTAACTAGTGTTCATGAAGATATGGCACTGGGAAGAGTTTCATTAACAAAGTATTAAATATATGAGGGAGACCCAGACTAGGTGACAAATTCTAAGGAGGAATCCATGGAAGGAAGAACTGGCATGCCATCATCCCGTTTCGATCAAGGAGAAAACGTACCTAACCAAGGAACAGAGTCTTCCTACCTTTGGAAAGTGTGAATTTAGGGTAACAAAAGTCGTGCCTGTCACACTCAAGCAGACGGACGCGTGTGCCTTGGTGAATGTGTTGGAAACATAAATGGTGAACTCGACATGAAGGTCTTCTCCTCAATATGGAGATTAGTAATGCTCGAGGCATCCATGGATTAACATATCACCAGATCTAGCTACCCAGCACTGGGTCCCGCCAAGAAAATAGTGGGCCTGGCATGAAACTAACCAGAAGTTGGGGTAGTAGAACGTTGGACATCCCGTTATATGACGTTGTCAGTGTAGATCCCTCTTACTGGTCACGGAAGATGGGATGGAGCTGGGGCATCGGTCGTCGATTCCTTTTCCTTTTAGCACTGATGAGTCCATCTCTCTTCTTCTCATGAATTAGGTCACTACCACAAGAACACGATCACTGCCCACTCGCCTATGCAGGGGTAGCGGAAACGCCAGCATAGCCCCTCCATGTGGCTTCACCGCTTCCACAACGGCTTCTGCGTCCATGACCGTGGGGCGCCCACACCCCATCTCACCATGATAAGTTATCCAACGAAGGGTAATTAATGACCTTGTATGTCCTTATGAGGAGGAGGAAATAATACCAACCTAGGATATGGATCGCCTGGACCTGGAGGCGTCCAGGACCCACCGTCAATGCCGCCCCCGAGGGCCGCGCAGGGAGCCGATGCTCCCCACCCCAACATTCTATTGTTTTGGGATCCAGTTCCCGATGTGCTTTGACGACTACCTACTATACGCTGATGAGGTGGGCGACGTCCGGCCTAGCCCGGTCAGAGTCCCAATCTAGGGGCTACCAGCAAGGGCTCCCACCCGGTCGTGTCAGCGCCGCCGTCCGTCCTTTCCAAAGGAGGAGCAGGTAAGCTAGGCACCTGCACCACCAGCACTAGCTCGCCCAACCCGACACCAGCGTTGGGTATGAGCTGAGGACACCCACCAATGGGCATCAACGTTGATGGCTACTGTGGCCCGAGCCACCGCCGACGTATATCATCAAGTCCCTGCACACACTGAGCAGGGGCACTCCTACGCCCATCCAGGATTGAGGCCCCAACCGCCCCACTGGCAGGCTGGGTCAACTCTACTGGTCATGGGCACGAGCAGGGGTAATCATGAACCAACCCGTAGTGATGCCACCCCATACAGAGGTCCTCCCCATACCACCACCACACAGAGCGCGGGTCTTCCCTGCTTTGAGGCTCAGTATGGAGGTCTATTGTATGACACCCCCAATCCAAATGAGGGTCTGCCCCGTGGTAGTGATGTTTTGTATGAGATCCTCTCCTGTTACCATCACACCGGGTATGGGGCCCTTCCTCCTGCCCCTGACTGTCGATGTGGAGATGTTACCCATCCATCCTATCTCCAATGTAGGAATCCTTCCTATGTCTTCTCCACAGCTAGTGAAGGTCCTCCTCACCCCGTCATCCAGAAGGGTAACGACCAACCTTTCTCCACCTGCACCAAGCATGGTGGTCCTCCCCACGCTCCTAATAGTCTTGGAGAAGGATTTTCCTGCTCACGTGCTGTTCGTGGAGGTCCTCCTTATGTCCCCTTCGACATTTTTCACAGTGCTCCTCGCTCCCCTGATTTCTTAGGTGAAAACCCTCTCCGCCTTGGCACAAGTGAGGCCGAAGGACCACAAGTCGAAAATCAGCCCTATCTTGATGAGCCATACAGGGGCAGGAAGGTGGGTCGTCACCGACATAAGAAGAATACTAGGAAGGCCCGAACGGAGATCAAACTGGTCCACTTCTCAGACATTGAAGCAGAGTGTGACTCAGCTCAGGAACCATCCCCTCGCTCATTCGAGTCAAGGGTCGGGGCAGGAACAATGTGCATCATCCTGGTGCTCTGGGAAAGAGAGGTCCATAGGATTACCTCTTCCCTCTACAGGTTTATCCAGGATGATGAAAATATGGCGACCCTGCAGGTTACGGTCATGCAGTCCCCACCATCATTGCCGAAAGCGCTTTCTACCTCCACAAGAGATCACAGAGAGCTATTTTGGAGACCAATGGTGGGCGACCAGTAGCGCAACCCACTACTGGCATCCCTGGCCCCTAATCCAGGAATAGCTGCTGTCAGCCCCTCCGATCGCAACGTAGTGGCCAAGTCGCTACACTCATCGGAGGACAACCTGAGAATCGGTGGCCAGTCATCCCATTCGCTGTATTCTCCACCAGATGACCTGCCATCTCAGTGTTCTTCCTCAGTACCACTGCCAGTTGCTCAACCACCCCTATTTAGTGAGTGGGCTAATCAAGGGCCAGACCCCGAAGTTGAGCTGAGGAGCTTCTGGAAGATCCTCGCAGCGGACCTCTTCCCCGAGAAGTTATGGCATGCAGCATCACAAGATTTCCACATACCCAAGTCCCTCACCCCAGAAGAAGTTGAGTGTTTCTGCTACACCCTCTGGGTGATGCATTTCAGTCTCCTTCATCATAGTGTGGTTTATACAAGGAGAAAATCACATTTTGAAGACATCAGTGAGCAGTGTCATCTAGTCGATCGGGCCGCACTACCTGTGGACCAGCGCCCTGAGTCACCAGGCCATCGAGAGGCCCTCCACCAGTAATCTGTTCAGATTATCAAGGTACTCTGCAAAATTATCAGTGAGGCTACCCCCACGTGCAAATCTGTGGTTGGGGGGTAGTATGCTGCCCTCCTATTTAGCCCTATCTGGCGGCATCCCGAATCGTTATGCGATATTGAGGACATGACCCCAGGAATGTTCATGGTCAGCATGGTCAATATAGTGGACAATGAGGATGAGATGTAGCTTCTCAATGGAGACTTACCCCCTGAGGGTGTGCCACCACTGTTGGACCCATCAGAGAGGATTACGCGTCAGCAGAGGAACCTCATAGGTCTCCCTACACCCACCGAGGTGTTGGTACTCAGCTGGAATGCTGGTAAGGGAAAAGAACATGTCGGAGCTGTCAAGCACTCCGACCCATCCACCTCAGTATAGAAGACATAGGACGACACCAAGAAGGCCAAGTTTCACCAAAAACTTGCTGAGCAGAAGAGGTTGGTCGACGAACTCTTGGATGAACGCATTGTAGAGTGACGACCTGACTATGGTGATCCTAGGCCGTGGCAACAGGGGTAGGAGAAACTATTCCTCGGTGAGCTGCCCCCAGGAAACCCGGATCATGCTGCATTCATTGATAGGGAGGAAGCCGGAGCACATGGAAATATAGTGTGGTATGTCTTGAAAAACCTTCCTGAATGGAACGACAATCCATGGAACCATGCTCGGGCTCCTCCGGCAGCCCCAAGGTTCGATCCAGCAGTTGCTCCACAAGCCGTTGAACCTGTCTATCATATTGAAGAACCCGACAATGTGCTCATGTTTAGGGATCCCCATAAAGACAAGGACCCATGTCTAGATGATCCTATGGTGGCACTCATATCCCACCTTAAGACAATGGAAATGCAACAGGTGGAAATACCACCAGATGGAAAGCCATACCCGACTTGGGTGGATGATATGCCGACACTTCTGGGTTTTGGGAATCCCACTTTCTCTCCCTTAAACAGGATGGGGGACCCGCCGCAGCATCTAGCCCACTTCAACTCAAGGTGTGGGCCCATGTTGGGGACTCCAGCATAGTAAGAGGCTGCCAAGCTCCGTTGTTTCATTGAGACACTAGCGGGGCCGACATTCGTCTGGTATAGTCAGCTCCCCATCGTATTCGTGACTAGCTGGGAGGACCTTCGGAGGTAGTTGCTCTACCAGTTCAGCTCTACCACCCAGAAGACCAGCATTGCGGACCTCTTCAAGTGAAAACAAAGGCCTGATGATTGAGTCGCAGGCTTTGTCACCCGGTGGAAAGGGATCACATACTCCCTTGACATGTCACTGAGTCAGGAGAAATTACCGAAAATGTGCATAGGAAATGTAAAGATGGAACTGGTTCCCTCCTTGATCACTGGGAACTATCCCGAAGGGTTCTGAGACTTATCAGATAAGGCCCAGCGCCTCGAAGAATCCCTGCAACGGGCCAAACTGGCTCGTGTGTTTCCCCCTGTAATCCCAACAAGGAGAGATTCTAGAGCTAAGCCAGTCACGGTGGCCCAAATAGAAGCCCCAAAGAAACAATAATTGAAACCAGTAGCACTGGACTTTCATCCTCGCAGAGGCCCTCCACCTAATCCATAGCCTCTGGCTCCACAGTGTCCTCAGAATTGGTAGGTGCCTCCGCGTAATGCGCCGCTACCGCCCAGGCGGGACAATCGGGGCCAACCTCCTCGACAAGCCCCTCTGGCTCCTCGTCAAGGCCAGGATCCAAGGGATCCATATCCGGAAAGAAGACACCAGACTTACTCATTCAGCGAGAATTAGGCCCTTGTTTACTTCTGTATCACCCTATAGTTGGGGATTGTACACTTACCTGAGTGCAGAAGGCCGATAGAGGCGAATCTCACCGATCGCCCCAACTAATTCCCCTATCATCGGATTCTGGGGAACATGCTCAAGAATTGCTATGTGTTTAAGGACTGGATCCACGACCAGGTCGATAACAACATAGTAATCCTAGGCCTGGCCTCGGCACAAGTGGTGGGTGTCTTCGTGGGGTCAGATAGCTGTAGCAACGATGAAGGTATGTTGCAGCAGGTTTCCAACTGCGGATCCCAAAAGTATGACAACTGGATGGATCGTAAAATGGTTTCCCACACCCATGGAATCATTCCGGCATGCTTGAATTTACCAGAGCCTTCAAGAGCTGCATCCACCTCTTTTTCATCATCATCTCAGCCGGCCTCTTCCCAGAAGAGCAAGCATCGACGGCGCAAGAAAAAGCAACACGCCCCGCCAATGCCATCGTCGTCCTGCACTCTTGGCGACTTCATGCCTCCTAAGATGGGGATTACCCCCAGAATCCACCTAGTGGTGGATGATTCTTCAAGTAAAGGTCAAGGGTATGCTTTGGTTAACACCTTCGAGTTGGTAAAACCCTATATGACTCCTGATGAGGGGGGACGTCAGGAGAACCTCCCTAATGTCCCCAGCCAATGCCAACTTCGGCGGAGTCGCGACCATATGGTTCATCAAGGCGCATCAGTCGGCACCTCCAGCCAGGCCTTGCATGCCACTGAGCACAGGAAACAGGCTCAGTGAAGAGCTCAGCACTCCCTGCCTCTTCATCTGGTGGTGTCAGGATCACATCCACCACTATTTGTGCTACTGAATCAGGCAGAGAAACTTTTACCGCACCATGACCAGTTTCGCCCCGCAGCAGGCTGATCGCAGTTGTCCGGACCTCATCCGGCAGCTACTCTTCAGGCGTCGACAAGTGGGCAGCGGGATATTGCCAGTACTAGTCAGCCACTGGTCTGACCGGCAATGCCCTCCATGCCTCCAGTCACAGAGCAGCCTCCTATAAGTATAATTTTGCGCATGGAATAGAAGTATGATGTTCTCAAGCACCTTGTTGGCATCCTAGTGAGGCTTTCCATCCTCGAAGCCCTCCGATTGTCGTCAGATATGCGTGAGGCCCTCACTGAGTCTCTATGGTTCCCCCTCTAATTTGAGATTCCGGTAGCAGCTGTAGAATCCTTTCATGCTGAATTAGTTGAGAAAACAGAATGACAGGCCATCATTTCATTTTCCAGGGAAGATGAAGGCTCTCCCATATAGGGGCACATCCACCTGTTGTATATCATCGACCAATTTAATGGTGTGTAGGTTCATCTCTGTCTCGTTGACACTAGCTCTGGGATCATCCTTATCCCGATACGGACATTGCGAAATATGGGGTTATTTGAGGATGACCTCACTCCCTCCGATTTAAGGATCCATGGATATGGCAAGACAGATCAGACCTCGGTCGGAAAAATCCATCTAAATACCCAGTTCGGTGGCTTAGTTTCCAGTACTTAATTTATTATCGTCTCCCAGGACACCGTGTACAATGTGTTGATGGGTAGATCATGGCTCCATCTACACGCGGCAGTCCCCTCGTCATATCACCATTGCCTTAAGTACTCCCTTAATGTTGGAGTAGGCGTACTCTGAGGTGATGCAACTCCTTTCGTCTCTTCTGAAGCCCATTATCTGGACGCTGACTATTACCAGAGAAATGATAAGAAAATTTTGGCACATGAGGTTGAACCCACCACGGTCACCAGTGACCCCTGGGTAGGTCTGGATGATACCTATGTCTTCCAAATCCATCGATTGGAGGCCATGACCCCCGACATGGGGAAATGATTTTTTATCTCAAGTACAAGAGGAAGGTATATTACCTAGTCCAAGCGACAGCATAAAATCACCTCATACTCCTACACAAACGTGGATCAGGTGATCCCGAAACCTCCTACCCCCATTCGATATTGGGATGTCCGCCCCACGGCAATGGCAGTACGTCATACGTGTCTATTTTTCAGGCTGGGATTAACTGGCTCAATCCGATGCTCCACTATTTCTTTGATATCATCAAGTGTGACCCCCTGGGCCGAATGTCAGATTGGATTGGATCGACTGCCTTCATCCCTATGGTCTCAGTGGTCCGTGAATCTCCTGATGTGCTATCCACTATTGTCCAAGCTAGTACCATCCTTCTGTTAGGTTCCTCCGACCAAGGGGAATAATCACCTACTAGGAATCCCTCCTTCGCAAGCGAAGAAGAGGATTTGTAGGATGCTCCCCCACCTTTGAAGAAGGTGTCTCTTCCATGGTCTATGAACTAGTATAGGTGAACCTTGGAAGCAAGCCAGATTCAAGTCCCATGTTGATCAGTGCAGCTATGTCCCTCGAGGAGCAGCAGTGGTACGTGGACTTCCTTAAACAGCACCGGGATGTGTTTTCCTGGAGTTAGGATGAGATTCCATGACTAGATCCTCAGGTAGCCTTCCAGCGTCTCGGTCTCCCAACTAACCATCGCGGGTTCAAGTAGCCTCCCAGAAGGATGCACCGTTCTCATCGTGCCATTGGAAAGGACGAAGTTTACAAGATCATCAAATCCAACATCGTCAAGGAGGTCCAGTAGCCCAAGTGGATACCCAACATTGTGCTAGTAAGAATGAAGAACAGACAGATCAGAGTTTGTATCGACTTCTGAGATCTCAACCACCACTATCTGAAGGATGATTTTCCCCTTCCGGTGACAGAATTGTTGATCGACGCTACGGCCAGGTTCCAAGCCCTCTGCTTCATGGATGGTTACTCTGGATATAACCAGATCTAGATGGCCCCTGAGGATGAAGATTACATGGATTTTAGGGCACATCAAGGTACTTTCTGTTACCAGGTTATGCCCTTCGGCCTGAAGAATGCAGGTGCCACCTATCAGCAGGCCATGCATCAAATATTCAAGGCAATCCTCGAGAAATTGGTGGAGTTCTATGTTGATGATCTGGTAGTCAAATATCACCAGAACTAGGACCATCTCAAGGACCTTGAGAAATTGTTCGGATTTCTCTGTTCCCACCACTTGAAAATGAACCCGATGAAGTGTGCCTTCAGGGTATCCTCCGAGAAGTTTCTTGGCTTTGTTGTTAGGTAACGAGGCATCGAGATCGACCTAGAGAAGATCAAGGAAATCATCCAGATGCCTCCCCCAAGAAATATTTGAGAGCTTTGGGGATTCCAAGGCCACATAGCCTATACACGCCGATTCATTGCGAATCTGGCTGGCAAGTGTAAGCCCTTTCTCGACTCATGAAGAATGGCACCACTTATGAGTGGGATGAAGAGTGCCAGACCGCCTTTGAGGAAATCAAGAAGTATTTGCTACAACATCCAGTATTGATGCCACCCTTCTCCGATAATCCGCTAATCCTTTACGTAACTTCCATAGACCGATCTCTTAGTTCCCTTCTCACCCATAAGAACAACGAGGGGATAAAGAAGAGTCTCTACTACCTCAGCTGCATGCTTCTCGATACAGAGACCAGGTAATTCCCCGTAGAGAATAGCTACATTGAGCTCATATTTTCTATGCAGATGTTGTGAAATTACCTACATCACCATAAGGTACAGCTGGGCTCCCAGGTAGACCCGCTGAAGTACATTCTGAATCGCCCCATGTTGACCGGCCGTTTAGCACGTTGGGCAGTAATACTCCAGCAGTTCGACATCAGGTTCATGCCTCAGAAGTCAATCAAGGGGCAGGCATTGCCAGACTTTCTAGCTTCCCATCCAACCTCCGTAGACCAGTCCCAGGACTTGGATTTTCTTGATGAGGAAATCCTCTCGGTAGATCATACCGTCCCATGTTAGCAAATGCACTTTGATGGTGCCTCCCGGAGTCCCACCAGTAGGAGGCTCAATGATCCTAGGATCAACAATGTGGGATTGGGTATCATCTTCATTACCCCAGTGAAATCCATTCTACCCTACTCATTCTTGTTGTCGGAAGGTTTCACCAACAATGAGGCAGAGTATCAGGCTCTTATCATTGGCCTCGAGCTGGCCCACGAGATCGATGTACCCCATTTTTCATGTGAAATGGGATTCCAAACTAGTCATAAAGAAATTAAATGGTGGCTATGTTGTCAGAAACCAGAGCTCGTACCATTGTTGGAATGCACCCTCCATCTAATGGCCTAGTTCCCTTCTCGACCAGAGGTTACCCATGTCCCTCAGTCATAGAATGGTCGAGCAGGTGCCTTGTCCAACCTGGCTGCATCACTTGCAGAGCCCAAATAGGATGATCTGATTATACACATGGCACACCAGAGATTCATCATCCATGTCACCCTAGAGGATGAATACAGACTATGAGTAAGCCATCTTACTGCCGGATTCTCCACATCAGGACCGCTTGGCTCGTCAGATCCAGTGGTTGAAGTGACTCCTGACTGGAGAGCCCCTTTGGTCAAGTATCTCTAAAATGGTTGCCACCCGGCTGATCGGGCCAAGCGCGAGTGAATCCGACACCACACACTGCAGTTTAACCTCCATAGTGGTCCCAATATTGAGAAGATCCTCTATAAGCATGAGTTTGATGGTGTTCTCCTCCATTGCATTCAGGGGTTTGAGATTCCACATGTCATGCAACAGGTTCAGGTCGGTTCCTTTGGTTCCCACCAAGCGGGGCTGAAGCTGTCCCATCAAATCCAGAGACTGGGGTACTTCTGGCCCTCTATGATCCATGATTGTATCGAGTTTTCCAACAGATGTCATGCGTGCCAAGCTCATTCTAACATCCTACATCGGCCGCCAAAACCTCTCCACTACACCAAATACACTTATCCATTTGGGGTGTGAGGACTTGATGTCATGGGACCATATCCACCAGTGACAGCTCACCAATGCAGGTTCATCCTGACCGCCACAGATTTCTTTTCCAAGTGGGTGGAGGCAATTCCACTCAAGGAAGTCAAGCCTCATTCCATCATTGACTTTGTGAGCTCCAATATCATCCACCGGTTTGAAGTCTCTCATGCCTTCCCCACCGATAACGACACCAACTTCCGAGCAGCCAAGATGAAGAAATTATACACCAAGTTCAATATCTGTTCGAACCATACCTCCTGCTATCACACGCATAAAAATGGATAGATAGAGGTGTTCAAAAAAACCCTCTATAACATTTTGCATAAAATGGTTGTCCAGAACAAGAAGAGTTAGCCGAACAAGCTCCCTAATGCCCTCTGGGTTTATCAGATGACGACTCATAACTCCACCCAGGTGACCCCATATTTTGACGCCCCAGGTTGTATAAACTGTTCCAAGTGAACAATGTTGTGCTTTTTAATGATGTCTCTTGTTTTATTTCATTTTATTTTATGGGTTGTGTGCTGATAAAGAATTCGAATGGAAATCAAACATGAAGAATACGATAAACTGTTATATATTTAAATGATACATTACAACAAGACCCATCTAATTGAAAGTACCGTGCACAAGACCTAACACGACCACAACAAGACTACAAAGAACCACAACACGGGCAATCGGATAGTCGTCATCTTCAGGGTCCATCAGTGTGAAAAGTATAACCACCAGAACCACCGCGCACGCACCCAGCACCAGTGGTATGAGGAGAGCCATCCGCCAAGGGTTTGGTGTTTTGAAAATATAAAACATCCTACCCCTTTCTTTTATAATGGACCTCTAAGGGAATATGACCGTTTTTTTGACCGTTGGGTTCCAAGGGATTAAGTGCATTTTTTTTATAAAATTTGGTCTTTATAATGATTTTATAATATAATGGTGTTGCGATATTTTAATAAGTACAAAATATTAGAATTATATCTTCGAGAATTAAAATAAAATATTATCCTTGGAAATGAATATATTTTGTTTTTTTAAAGCATGACGATATTTATATGGTGGAAAACGTGATATTTTAAAATGTGTCGAACGGGGTATCAGTAATAATTGAAAAATGTATCTTTTCGGATCTCTAAAACTATGTGTTTTGAATTATAGAAAAACTACGGGTCTTTTAAAAATAATTTTATAAAACAACAAGCGAAGTATGTTGGATTTTAACGGTTATAAGATCCTGGTAGTTTAGTATAAAATATTTATCCGTTAGAAAAAATAATAATAAATTATACCAAATAAAATCGTTTTTTTTCTTTTTCCTTACATAAACTGATTGGGATTATCAGGTTTGAAATTTATGGGTTCAAAGTGCTTATTTAATTGTATACAAATTTAAATTACAACATCCCGGTTTAATATTGTTTTAACATTTATTATATTGTTTGTTTTCTCTTTTTTTTCTTTTCTTCCTAATCGTGTGACCCAGGCCTCCAACTTTTAAAACCAACCCCGCGCGATCGACCTCGACCATTCGATCTCGCCACGGTCAATCCAGACCATTGATATGTTTTAAAACACTCTTTTCTTTTCATCCGTCCGATCACGCCAAGGTCGAATCTCATCCGTTGTTTTTTTTCTTTCTTCCTCCGCGTTTTCGATTGTCTTCTACCTCGCGCCAGGGACCCGCGAACCAGCGCTTGGTTTGCCCGATACGCCTCCCTCCCCACTATTCATGTTGACCTCGTGCAACCACCTCCATAAGACACCATAGGCTCGGCCTAACCCCCTGGATTGTCTTCCTTTAAGAACCGATAAACCCCAGTGTAAACGGGGACCTCCGGAGCCAACCCGCGCCGCCATGACACCAGCCTCGCCGTCGCCTCACCACCATACGAACCACCTCCAGTTTCACACCACACCCCCGTGCATGACCACACTAGTGTCGGCGCTACGCTGTTGGAAACCAGACCGTCACCTTGTAGCATTTCTAGGAGTCCTCGACCTCACCAGACTACCCCCGTCCACCCAGCAAGCCTCCCTCCGGCGAGCTCCTCCCTTAAGCGGTAAGGGTGCCTCATTTGCATGTTTTTTAGAAACCCAACCATGCTCCTCGGGTTTTAATTATCTATATAAACACGGGTATATATATATAAATTATAGTTAAAGGTATATATATATATATATATATATATATATAAGTTCCATACTAACCTTTTTCTTCTAAGGATCATACTCCTAGGGCATTCACCTTCCAGGGATACTCTTGTTTTCTTTGAAACCTTTTATAAACCCTCCATGTGTATCGGTTACATGTGATATATATATATATGTATATATAAATGTAAATATGAATTTATATAATTGTATCACCCCTTGTTTCAAAGAAAACATAGGGTATGTGGTTTTGGATGGGTGTTTCCCTAATATGATGTAAAGATTTTGTTTAATTTGATTTTTATTTTGTAACCGGTGTGATACAATAGGAGTATTAATATAATTTTATATATATAAAACACAAACCCTTTGATTTTGAACAATTTTTAAGGGTGTTTCCCTCGTGATATAAAAAGGGATATCACTTTTAAAGATCCTATTTTACAAACCTAAAACTCAGGTTTAAGTGTATTCTGTATATACGGTTTTGGAATATATGTATATTTATACAAATATATATATATATATATATTTATAACTCAAACCCATTATTTTTAGGGTATCCAAGATTATTCAGTAATTTTATACTAAGAATTATGCTTTTGAAAAGGATTTTTTCTAAAATCAATTCCTAACAGGTTGGATTTTATGTAAGCCGTATATATTTATATAACTATATTTTTATGTAAGGTAATGTATTGGAATGGAAATCAGTTTTGATGTTTAAGAGATGAATAATTATCTTTGAAAAATATTTTTAATGTGAACTTGGTTTTTGGTTTAAGTACAATTATGTTATAGTTTAAAACAAAGTTTTTACATATTTACGTATTTATAGTTTCATGAACATTTAAACCCGACGAGGTTTTGAATTTGAAACTGAATAAATGATAAGTAGTTAGAGGTATTAAGATTCTAAGTGTACCATGTTTAATTTATGTGAAACCCTATATATATATACTTTTAGTATATAAATCCCTATGTATGTATGTGTTTTTAAGATTAATATCTGGAATCCTAGATTCAAGAAATTGTTAGTAATATTTTTATGCATGTTGGATTTTAGTGCTTGCCTATGCTGTTTTATATTTTTGTGTCTAAGTATACACCAATGAACTTGACTAATGACACCCTTGAAATGATTTGTGTTTCTTTAAAACGATATGCACTTCCCTGTGTTAAACTTGCATTAAAAGGATATGGATTTAAGGGTTATGATAATATGTAGAAATCCTCTATTATTTTTATACCAAACTCGTTGTAGTGATTTTTAGTGAGCAAAGTGTAACTGCAAATTCTATGACCAGTGAAGAATAATAATTAATGACATGTATTATTTTTTAAAGTGGTTTATTTCCAAGTGTCGGAATTTTAAATATTTCAAGTGTTTATTATTTTTATACCAAGCATGCCGCAACAATTATTAGTGGATGGAGATTTTTTGCAAGTACTATAACCTGTGAAGTACAATAGTTAATTCCAAGTAGTTCTTTTCCATGTACTGGAATTTTAGAAACTCATCATTTAATACCCCTTGGGGCAAGTCTCACACATTCATCATTTTATGTGCTTAAATAATTGTTCTATGCACATAGTATGCTTGCTTAACCATGCCCTCTTTTATTCCATATTTTCCATTTTACCTGTCGTATCATGTATTTGTAAACCAACTATATAATTTTTACCTTATTCATATTGTTCATGCATATGACTCAACATGATAATGAACTAAGAACTAAAATTACCCAAAGTGGTATGGGACACCTTGGGTAATGAGTAACGAAGATCGTATTACCCAAAGTGGTATGGGACACCTTGGGTAATATGAAATGAAAATTAAATATTCAAAGTGGTATGGGGCACCTTGAATATCTGACCTTATCAACATGTGAGAAATGTATGGGACTACCCGGAATGGGGTCTGGTAAGAAGAAAACCCTCCAGGTTGGGGACTGGTTAAAGTAAGCCCTCCGGGTTGGAGACCGGTAAAAGTAAGCTCCTCGATGCATTGATAGTTCTCGAGAAAGTCAGATTGGGTTTTTACCCTTAGGCCATGGAACAAGGCCTTGACACAGAGACCATGAGTCCTTCAACATACATTTCTTTGTTTATGACCAACCTAGTGATTATTCCGATTAGAGGAATAACCTTGGTTATAGAACCTTACCTATGAGTATCAGATAAAAAAAAGAAACACAAGACATATGATATGGAAATGTTGATGCATGTCCAGTTTCTTTTCCAGAACTTCATTCCAAATGTTGTATTTCAATTATCATGTCATGATGTGCATATTTTGTGTAGATGATGCGCTTGTGCGCGACTCTGATGACATTTTCACCTTGTTGTTCATACACACATTTCTTGTTTATGGACACTTTACTTCATGCAACCCATGCCTTTTTATTATTATGCTTATCTTGTTTACTAAGTGAGTTATAGCTAAGTGTTCTATTGCATAAGTATGAAGTACTTTAACTCTGATGTATCAACCTTTGTTTAGTCTTGAAGTTTTTTCTTTTAAGAAAACTTTCTAAGTATGGAAAAGTGTTTTTCAACATAGTTTTCAAAAGCTGTATTTAAGTATTTTCAAAAACCCCTTGCTGAGTATTTTCAATGCTCACCCTACGTTTTTATGAATTTATTTCAGGTTGATAAATTCTTTCCAAGTCTTGGATTTTTGTTCTTAGCTCAACAATGAAGAAGCAAAGCTGTTGTCTCTGAGTCTCCAGGATCTAAACCAGAAAGTTCCTCCTGATGGGTTATGATGTGTGAATTATTTGTTTCATTTGTATGAAATAAATTGCACACTATAACCGAAGCACCGACACTGGGCTACTGGGGTCGGGGCATCATAGTTGGTATCAGAGGAATGGTTTAGGAAACCTTGGAAAATTAGGACAACACAAAAACATTAATAATGTTTTACTAAGTAGGGTTTGTTCTTAAACTTCTCAGATGGCAAGACAACGAACCACGCCTAGATTCTTGACTCTCCCTACAGAGATCATGGAGACTATTGTAGCAAAATCCTACTCAAAAAGTTACCAACCTTTTGTTAACCTACGACTCACGTGCAAAACCCTCTATGGAATATCGAAAAGCTCGAATGTCCTTCGAATATTCCGAGGGTCGGAAGTTGTATATAACCAAATGTCCAGTGCACTATTTGAGAACTATAAAAAGAAAGGGAAGTACTATGAGGGACTCTTCCTGTGTTTCACCATGAACAATAAATGGTTGGCCTTCCCGGCATTTGGAGAAGCTGCAAAGAAGTTAGACTTCTGCGCAGTCTTTATGTACCAAATCCTGTGCTTTAGCATGCTTGGGGAGCTCTGCGATTTTGGATCTTTCATAGAATCCTTCAATTATGAAGTGGTTCGAGAGATCTTTAGGAACCAAATCCAAGCGGATGTCGCGAAGCTTGATGTCACTCATTCCCATCTCTGGAAAACCACCTGTATCAAACGGGATCTTGGTTTCAACCACGGTCCACTTTGCCAAAAATTTATTTGAGAGGAGGAGACCCACACGCTTTGTTCTGCCCTGGGGATTGAGTTGAATAGTAACTTCTTCCATGGGCGGTGGAGGTAAAGGAACATCACTAAGGGTGTCAGAGAAGCTGTGTGAATAAGTCAGTATATGTACGCCGATCGAATTGTGGGGACGCAATTCTTTTAAGAGGGGGATAATGTGACGCCCCAGGTTGTATAAACTGGTCCAAGTGAACAATGTTGTGCTTTTTAATGATGTTTATTGTTTTATTTTACTTTATTTTATGGTTTGTGTGCTGATAAAGAATTCGAATGGAAATAAAACATGAAGAATACGATAAACTGTTATATATTTAAATGATAAATTACAACAAGACCCATCTAATTGAAATTACCGTGTACAAGACCTAACACGGCCACAAAAAGACTACAAAGAACCACAACACAGGCAATCAGATAGTCATTATCTTTAGGGTCCATCAGTGTGAAAAGTATGACCGCCAGAACCACCGCGCACGCACTCAGCGCCAGTGGTATGAGGAGAGCCATCTGCCAAGGGTCCGGTGTTTTGAAAATATAAAACATCATACCCCTTGATTTTATAATGGAACTCTAAGGGAATATGACCGTTTTTTGACCGTTGGTTTCCAAGGGATTAAGTGCATTTTTTTATAAAATTTGGCCTTTATAATGCTTTTATAATATAATGGTGTTGCGATATTTTAATAAGTACAAAATATTAGAATTATATCTTCGAGAATTAAAATAAAATATTATCCTTGGAAATGAATATATTTTTTTTAAAGCATGACGATATTTATATGGTGGAAAACATGATATTTTAAAATGTGTCGAACGAGATATCAGCAATAATTGAAAAATGTATCTTTTCGGATCTCTAAAACTATGTGTTTTGAATTAGAGAAAAACTACGGGTCTTTTAAAAATAATTTTATAAAACAACAAGCAAAGTATGTTGGATTTTAATGGTTATAAGATCCTGGTAGTTTAGTATAAAATATTTATCCTTTAGAAAAGAAAAAAATAAATTATACCAAATAAAATCGTTTTTTTCTTTTTCCTTACATAAACTGATTGGGAATATCAGGGTTTAAATTTACGGGTTCAAAGTTCTTATTTAATTTTATAAAAATTTAAATAATAACATCCCGATTTAATATTGTTTTAACATTTATTATATTGTTTTTTTCTCTTTTTTTTTCTTTTCTTCCTAATCGCATGACCCAGGCCTCCAACGGTTAAACCCAACCCCGCGCGATTGACCTCGACCATTCGATCTCGCCACGGTCAATCCCGGACATTGATATGTTTTAAAACACTCTTTTATTTTCATCTGTCTAATCATGCCAAGGTCGACTCTCATTCGTTGTTTTTTCTTTCTTCCTCCGCGTTTTTGATCGTCTTTTACCTCGCGCCAGGGACTCGCGAACCAGCGCTTGGTTTGCCCGATACGCCTCCCTCCCCACTATTCATGTTTACCTCGCGCAACCACCTCCATAGGACACCATAGGCTCGGCCTAACCCCTGGATCATCTTCCTTTAAGAACCGAGAAACCCCAGTGTAAACGGGGACCTCCAGAGCCAACCCGCGCTGCCGCGACACCAGCCTCGCCGTCGCCTCGCCACCACATGAACCACCTCCGGTTTCACACCACACCCCCGTTCAAGACCACAGTAGTGCCGGAGCTACGCTGCTGGACACCAGGACGTCACCTTGCAGCATTTCCAGGAGTCCTCGACCTCACCGGACTACCCCCGGCCACCCAGCAAGCCTCCCTCCGGTGAGCTCCTCCCTTAAGGGGCAAGGGTGCCTCATTTGCATGTTTTTTTAGAAACCCACCCATGCTCCTCGGGTTTTAATTATCTATATAAACATGGGTATATATATATATATAAATTATAGTTAAAGGTATATATATATATAAGTTCCATACTAACCTTTTTCTTTTAAGGATCAGACTCCTAGGGCGTTCACCTTCCAGGGATACTCTTATTTCCTTTGTAACCTTTTATAAACCCTCCATGTGTATCAGTTACATGTGATATATATATATATGTATATATAAATTTAAATATAAATTTATATAATTGTATCACCCCTTGTTTCAAAGAAAACATAGGGTATGTGGTTTTGGATGGGTGTTTCCCTAATATGATGTAATGATTTTGTTTAATTTGAGTTTTATTTTGTAACCGGTGTGATACAATAGGAGTATTAATATAATTTTATATATATACAACACAAACCCTTCGATTTTGAACAATTTTCAAGGGTGTTTCCCTCATGATATAAAAAGGGATATCACTTTTAAAGATCCTATTTTACAAACCTAAAACTCAGGTTTAAGTGTATTCTGTATATACGGTTTTGGAATATATGTATATTTATACAAATATATATATATATTTATAACTCAAACCCATTATTTTTAGGGTATCCAAGATTATTCAGTAATTTTATACTAAGAATTATGCTTTTGAAAAGGATTTTTTTCTAAAATCAATTCCTAACAGGTTGGATTTTATGTAAGCCGTATATATTTATATAACTATATTTTTATGTAAGGTAATGTATTGGAATGGAAATCAGTTTTGATGTTTAAGAGATGAATAATTATCTTTGAAAAATATTTTTAATGCGAACTTGGTTTTTGGTTTAAGTACAATTATGTTATAGTTAAAAACAAAGTTTTTACATATTTACGTATTTATAGTTTCATGAACATTTAAACCCCATGAGGTTTTGAATTTGAAACTGAATAAATGATAAGTAGTTAGAGGTATTAAGATTCTAAGTCTACCATGTTTAATTTATGAGAAACCCTATATATATATATACTTTGAGTATATAAATCCCTATGTATGTATGTGTTTTTAAGATTAATATCTGGATTCCTAGTTTCAAGAAATTGTTAGTAATATTTTTATGCATGTAGGATTTTAGCGCTTGCCTATGCTGTTTTATATTTTTTTGTCTATGTATACACCAATGAACTTGACTAATGACACCCTTGAAATGATTTGTGTTTCTTTGAAAGGATATGCACTTGCCTGTGTTAAACATTCATTAAAAGGATATAGATTTAAGGGTTATGATAATATGTAGAAATCCTCTATTATTTTTATACCAAACTCATTGTAGTGATTTTTAGTGAGCAAAGTGTAACTGCAAATTCTATGACCAGTGAAGAATAATAATTAATGACAGGTATTATTTTTTAAAGTGGTTTATTTACAAGTGTCGGAATTTAAAAGATTTCAAGTGTTTATTATTTTTATATCAAGCATGCCGCAACAATTATTAGTGGATGGAGATTTGTTGCATGTACTGTGACCTGTGAAGTAAAATAGTTAATTCCAAGTAGTTCTTTTCCATGTACTGGAATTTTAGAAACTCATCATTTAATACCCCTTGGGAGAAAGTCTCACACATTCATCATTTTATGTGCTTAAATAATTTTTCTATGAACATAGTATGCTTGCTTAACCATGCCTGGTTTTATTCCATATTTTCCATTTTACCTGTCGTATCATGTATTTGTAAACCAACTATATAATTGTTACCTTATTCATATTTTTCATGCATATGAATCAACATGATAATGAACTAAGAACTAAAATTACCCAAAGTGGTATGGGACACCTTGGGTAATGAGTAATGTAGATCGTATTACCCAAAGTGGTATGGGACACCTTGGGTAATATGAAATGAAAATTAAATATTAAAAGTGGTATGGGACACCTTGAATATCTAACCTTATCAACATGTGAGAAATGTATGGGACTACCCGGAATGGGGTCCGGTAAGAAGAAATCCCTCCAGGTTGGGGACTGGTTAAAGTAAGCCCTCCAGGTTGGAGACCAGTAAAAGTAAGCTCCTCGATGCATCGATAGTTCTCGAGACAGTCAGATTGGGTTTTTACCCTTAGGTCAAGGCACAAGGCCTTAACACAGAGACCATGAGTCCTTCAGCATACATTTCTTTTTTTATGAACAACCTAGTGATTATTCCGATTAGAGGAATAACCTTGGTTATAGAACCTTACCTATGAGTATCAGATAAAAAAAAGAAACACAAGACATATGATATGGCAATGTTGATGCATGACCAGTTTCTTTTCCATAACTTCATTCCAAATGTTGTATTTCAATTATCATTTCATGATGTGCATATTTTGTGTAGATGATGCACTTGTGCGCGACTCTGATGACATTTTCACCTTGTTGTTCATACACACCTTTCTTGTTTATGGACACTTTACTTCGTGCAACCCATGCCTTTTTATTATTATTCTTATCTTGTTTACTAAGTGAGTTACAGCTAAGTGTTCTAGTGCATAAGTATGAAGTACTTTAACTCTGATGTATCAACCTTTGTTATTCTTGAAGTTTTTTCTTTTAAGAAAACTTTCTAAGTATGGAAAAGTATTTTTCAACGTAGTTTTCAAAAGCTGTATTTATGTATTTTCAAAAACCCCTTGCTGAGTATTTTCAATTATCACCCTATGTTTTTATGAATTTATTTCAGGTTGATAAAGTCTTTCCAAGTCTGGGATTTTTGTTCTTAGCTCAACAATGAAGAAGCAAAGCTGTTGTCTCTGATTCTCCAGGATCTAAACCAGAAAGTTCCTCCTGATGGGTTATGATGTGTGACTTATTTGTTTCATTTGTACGAAATAAATTGCACACCATAACCGAAGCACCGACACCAGGCTACTGGGGTTGGGGCGTCATACATATTCCCTAGTGTACGAGGCCGAGGCTGTCCTGCCCATCGAGATCCAACTGTCTTCGTTATGCACCATGGTCTATGACCAACAGGCCCCAGATAGAGTGGCCAAAATCCATATAGATGAATCAAAAACACCTAAAGAGAATACGCTCCGTGTTCTGCACAATCTAGAAGGACATTAGAATAAGACGACTGGAGACTTCAATAAGAAGGTTCGCCTCTGCTATTTTCTGCAAGGCGACCTGGTATTGTCCCTCTGAGCGCCAATGATCCCTAGCGGGAAACCACCCATGTTGGATCCCAAATGGGAAGGACCTTACATATTCCATAGAGTTTACCCCAATGGAGCATACTCCCTGGTAACCACAGATGGTGAGCGTATATCTCCTCCCACCAATTCCACGTTCCTCAAGAAATAATTTTCCTAAGCCTAATGGTCCTGTACGACCTTAAACTAGATGGTCTCGTATTACCCTAAACAGCACGATGGTCCGACACGACCTTAAACCGTCTAGTCCTGCATGACATTAAACTGCGCATCATCCAACATGTCATTAAACTGTGTCTCTAGAACTATGTATGGCTTGATTCCCATCCACATGGGATACATAGGAACACTCATACACTTTTCCTTGATCCCAACCCATACTCTTCTCGACTATCCCCCCTGGGTATAGTTCTCCCGGAGGATCCTCGCATGATATAATGTAGTATTCCTCATCACTACTCATACCAGGATTGTAATGGTCGCACCATGTTCCCACTCCTGTTCTTCTATCCTCCCACATCTTCACTACACGATGCTAAACTGCATGGCCTTCAAGAACTACCTATGGATTTATTCCCATCCTCATTGGATACGTAGGAATTCCCAGACATTTTATTGTTGGCCCAGCCCAAACGCCAGAATCTTCCCCCCAGGTCAAGGTGTATGACTGGTGGGAAACATTTTTCCCCCAATTCATGTTGATCTAACCTCGATCCAGCCATACATCCTGCTCCCTGGAGACATTCGACTCTTTTAAAGATGGGTACATCTATGCTTCACCCACTCCATGACTGGGATTCCATCACCTTCCCCATCCATAAGGGCCCCTGAATGGTATGTATGCTAGGAATAAGGTCTCTCTCTTACCAATTTGGGCCAATGCCCTCGAGGATTTCAAGAAAGAAGTCGATACAAGTCCCATGTTTCGAATATGTTCAGTGGTCGATGCCCATTTTTTGATCTAGTTTCAGGTCACTATAGGGACGCAGTGTTTCAAACATGGTCAACAGCCATCCTGGATCATTGGGGCCACCCCAAGAGGTCTCAAACATCGAGTGTAGTGGTTTATTATTTCCCTTTGTATCTCCAAGCGACAAACTCCCTCCAGGCGATGCCAATTGTCAGGCCCCTTGGCCTTTTCAGGCCCCCCGGTCCAGGTTCTCTTTTATGGGATTGTGCAGTGTGGTATAGGATTATGTCCTAATTAGCGTTGGGTTGCTTACAACGCCGTACACATCCCCGTATGAGACAACATTCCCCCGACCTTCGTCCTCACTATAAGACGTTAAACTGTATACTAGTCAGGCCTTCCATCCGAGGCCCAGCCTCAGGCCCCTTGGCCTTTCGGGCCCTGGCCTAGGTTCTGTTATGGGAGTGTATGGTGTGGTGCAGGATTATGTCCTCATTCACCTCGGGTTATTTTCCATTTCATACACCTCCCTTGTTTTTGGAATCCTACTCCCCTCCTCGTCCTCACTGCAAGATGTTAAAATGCATGTTGGTCAGGCCTTCTTGACCGAGGCCCAGCCTCAGGCCCCTCAGCCTTTTTCAGGCCCCCGACCCAAGTTCTTACCTAATGTGTATGGTGTGATGCTGGATTATGTCTCCATTCACGTTGGGTTATTCATCGTTCCGTACACCCCCCCCTCGTTAGGGTATCCTATCCCCCGTGTATCTTCAATAACTACTTGTGGCTTAATTCCCATCCTTATGGGATACATAGGACCACCTGGATGTCTAGACTTCGGGTCCAGCCCCATCTCACGGAAATATCTATTTCACCTTGGCCTTTTGGCCTACCCTCTCTTTCCTAGACACCTTTTTTAACCCACTTAGTCGGTTCACCAATGTGCCTAAGGGTACTTTGGTTTAGTACCTCGAATGTCGGACTCTACTCGGACATGCTTCCACCTAGTTTTCAGGCATTATGTTCCCCTTCATTAGGGATTCCATCACCTTTCACACCCAAAGGGACCCCTCGAGTGGCATGGATTCTAGGAATATGGGCTCTCCTACCATTATAGGCCAACGCCCCCGAGGGTCGCGAATAAAAAACCGACACAAATCTTGTGTTCTGAATATGGTCAGCGGTCGATGCTCATTTTTTGTTCCCATTTCAGGCAAACATGATATAGATAATGCATTTCCGCCATGATCAATAGTTATCATCCATCTCCACGCCAACCCCCTTAAGCCCAAAATTTTGGTTACATGATTCACATCCCCCTCCACCTCACCATTTCCAAGTAGAACTTCGAATCTCTTGGTACTATTCCTCAGTGCGCATCCGCACTATAGGAGGAAAAAATCCGCGACAAGGTGATTGTTCGGGGATTCACTGATTTCCCCCTTGTATACATCTCATGTATCACGAATACTGTATCCACCCTTGTTTCCTACACCGAGTTTAACTCATGTAGTCTTAGGGATTGGGTAAGGGTCTGCCTTTACTTGGGATAGACCTGCTTCTCCATGGTCTGAGTTCTAAGACCTTAAACTAAGATCCTTTAATATCACCCCTTTTGCAGAACTACGTGAGGCTTGATTCCCATCCTTATGGGATACGTAGGACCATTCAGACGCCTCGTTTTTGGGTCTAGCTTAGAAGGGAGATATTTTCTTCTTCCTCTTTCCCTCTTACCCCTATTTGGGCCCCTTGGCCCGAGGTTACCCTCTCGGAATTGTGTACGGTGTGATACGTGATCATTTCCCCATTCACGTCTGGTATGTTTTATTGAACCATACAATTTCCCCACCTAGCATCACCTATACTATGTCTGTGCTGCATGAATTTAACTTGCATGCCTGGTCCCATCACCTGACCCTAAACTGTGACATTATCATCCTGGTCGCACGATGGAAAATGGCACTACATCGTGATGTCCCGACCCAAAGGAACATCATGTTTGGTATTGGTCACACACCATACCATTTTTCAATTCCCACTATGGCTAGATTTTTATGGCGATTTCAGGGCCTACTACCCTGGGCCTATCACGCCCCAAATGAGAAACCACTTACCTTAAAGGATAAACAATATTTTTCAAATTCCGCTTCTCTTGGGGTGAGGGCCATGCCTGCACCCTCCTTTTTTCTCTGGCACTGGTACCTTACCGTGACACCTCAAGAACTACACACATATTGATCCTCATCCTCTTGGGGTATTTAGGAACACCTGTGCACTTTACCTCATGCCCATCTCAACTCTAATTTTTGGTCCCCCAACCTAAAACCTCTCCATGGAACGCGTGGTGGTCAGAACACCCATTTCTCATTCACGTTGGGTTTTTGTAATTACCCCACCATGTGTCTCCTGCGTTTCTTACCATCAATGGTCCGAGTTCTACAACCCTAAACTAATATATCCCTTTGGGAAGGGACTCGACTCCCACTATATAATACGCCTCGTTGCCGTATTCAGATGCATTTTGACGAAGAGACCGAAGTGTGGAATTTTCATGGATACATTCCCCTCGTTCCATGTCCAAGCTTCATGAGCTCTCTATTTGGATCCTCAGTCTCTTCCACATCCGAAGGGACCCCTTAATGGCCTGTTCCCATGCTGCATCGGCTCGCCAACCATCCTGGTCCAATGCCCCTAAGGATCTTTGATGACATTTGCGACAGGTCCCGTGTCTCGAACATGGTCAACGGTCGACCCTAATTTGTCTGTTCCCATTCCAGGCTAACATGATGTGGATGCTGTGTTTCCACCACAGTTAATAGTTATCCTCCATCGTCACGCCTCCATCATTGTGGTCTAGATTTCACGCATCATGATTCACACATTTCCACTTCCTTATGTTCAAGTGGAATTCTGACATAATCAGCTTTATCTCTTCATGCGTCTAGGTGCGCTACATGGATGGGTTAACATCACTGGGTTAGTATTCACTGAGCGTCCCTTCTCCCTAACATGACCCTTCCTGTTCCAGGAAAGTCCCTCCACTACTTGTTGTTTCCCATATCGGGCACGACTCACGTGGGCTTAGTAATTTTGGTAGGATGTATACCGACGCGACCAAGCTTCTCATTGTCCTGCATGCCATTAAACTGTGCCCCCAGAACTACGTATGTCTTGATTCCCATCCTCATGGGGTATGTAGGAATGCCCGACCACTCTGCTTTAGGACCAGCCTAATTCTCAATCTCAGTCCCTCAACCAAAAGAGTTTCCTCCGGGGATACATGGTGTGATTTGGACTCCAAGTCCTCATTCACGTCGGTTTTATAGCTACCATTCCACATACTCCCTGGGATCTTCCCTTTCACTCTAAATCCTATCATATGACTTTAAACGGCAGAAGTTCATATGTCCTCAATGCATGACACAAAACTGCGATTCTACCTTGAACAAGTTCAGGATGCCCCATGTTAGTCATTGGATGTACCAGATCCCCTGCCAGAGAGGATTTCACCTGTCATTGTTGGTATATGATTACACTGTGCTTCTAGAACTATATATGGATTGATTCCCATACTTATGGGGTATGTAGAGACACCTCGGTATTTCACCTAGGGTCCAACCCTCGGAATCATAAATCCTATTCCTCCCCATTTTCGGCCACCTGGCCTGACCCCTTGTGGGGAACCGTGCAACTGCAATTTTTCCCTGAACAAGTTTGGAATGCCCAAAGATGACATTGGGAAGTGACGAATCCCTTTCCAAAGAGGCTCTGTCTAAAATAATGAATGATACATGATCAAACCGATGCGACCATCCAGTGTGATCCCACCACGCCGGCGTAACTTCATGAGTGTTGGATTCTGTTCGAACAAACCGTCACTCCAAATTCCAAGCTTTGTGTGTCCCTTATTCAGACCCTATTCATCTCTAACATCTAGAGGAACCCCCTAACAGTATGGATGCTCATCCCATGGCCCACCTATTGTCTTGGGCTAACGTTCCAGAAGACTAACGAATGGAATTTTGAGTATGGTCCTGTGTTTCGAACATGGTCAACGGTCAACCCTCATTTTCTATCCCCACTCCAGGCTAATGAAATAAGAATGTTGTGACTCAAATATGGTCAACAACCATTATTTATTTTCACACCAACCCACAATGTTCCAACTCATGGGTATCCTGATTCACACTTCCCATTCCCATCTGTTCAGATCGATTTCAATGCCCCTGACATTACCCCATTCGTGCACGAGAGCACGCTTAAAAAACGGTAATTCGGCTGTTCTGAGAGCTTCATTCTCCAGTCAAGTCTCTCCCATTTCCTCCCAGAAATCAGGACTGTTTGTTCAAACACCGGATGCCCGAAACTTTTTTTGCACTCTTACGTTTGGATTGGGTGATAAGTTGGTTATCCCTTGTTTCTCACATCGGGCTTGACCCACGTGAGCTTAGGGAATGATCGCTGGATGCTTTGCGAAGATCACAAGGATGCAGTAAACAAATGTGAACAACGAAACTCATGCATGCCATGACATTTATATAATCGAATCATGAAATTACATTTAAGGGTTTATAATCATTACAGTACCCGGGGGTCAACTCCCCCCATAGACGGATTGACCTCGTCAAAAGAGTGTAGAAGCTCTTCCACCCTCTGGATGGTGTCGTCCAGGAGTTGCTGCCACTTTTTCATCTCCCGCTCCTCCTCGGCAGTGAGAGGGCACAATTCGTTGGCCACAATCTGATCCCTCTCTACATCGGCCCAGATAGTGATCATCTCCCCAGAGGTTCACCTCGGGCCCTCTTAGGATTCCGCCAGCTGGGCCTTCAATCATGATATTATCTTAGATTGCGCATTGAGGTAGGTCAAGTGCTCATTTTTCTGATGCTGCAACTGCTGGACCTCATCTTCAGCCTTCTGGAGCCTCTTGGTGTTTATCACCTTCCTCCACTGCCAGCCCATGCCATGGCCACGGTTATACTACCGAATATTTTCCGCCATAAGATCTCGGACGAGCATGTGAGGACGCTGGGCATCCACTCCCCCAGAACACAGTTCGCGCAATCGCAAGCGAAGTCTATCCATCACATCCAACCATAGTGCTTGGGGGGTGTCATTGATGAAGCACGTAATCAGCTTCCAAGATCCCCGATGGACTATTTTTCTGTCATCCTTATCAGAGGCCTTCTTGTACCAATCGGCGTGATTGGCTAGCTCGTATGCAGGGAATTCCCCCAGGAACTCCTCAGCCGGGTCCACGTTTGGCATCAGATCAGGCGTGGCGGGGCTTGAATCGTCTGGTTGATCATCATCATCGAATCCTACCTCAATAACCTTGGGAACAGTCTCATTGGTTCCCATTCCAATAATCAAGAGTGCTGCAATTCGATCAGGATAAATGTACACCTCCATGAGCATTGGCATGCCCCAGGGAAGGGTGCTACCAGAAGACCAGACCAACTTCGTCGTAGTAGACCAGGCCAATTGAAGCATTGTACACGCCAATAAGGGGACATGAATGTCAGTTAACGTGGTCAGGGGATGACAGTTGTGAATTCGGTAGAGAAGAATTACAGAGGTCAAATCCCTAGTCTTGCTCTTGAGATGATGTCATCGGAACCCCGAGACGCGGCCCACCGTATATGGTTGGCAGGTCTGGAGATTCCTAGGGAGCCGCCTCAACTGTCCCAGCCTCGCTTGACACAGAAGTTGATGCATCCACGGGCGTAGATCAAGAAGGTCCCGCATCGGCGCCCACTGAGGGGATGGAACGAGGTCTATGCACAAGGTCCTCTTGCACAGTGCAGAGGCTGATAATAAACCCAGAGAAACCTAAGGGCAGACTCTGAAAACGGAACACGGAATTTTACCTCGAGGGAATCCACAAAAACTTCAAGATTTGAGGATTTATAACTGACCTCACCCTCCTCCGGTGGACTGTCTCTACCAGCCTCGTCTCCCCATGAGGACTCATCCGATTCATTCTGCAGGGGTAAGCGCTACCTCAGGTCAGCGTCTAACAGTTGTGGAGGGATTGTACGACCCAACAACACCCTGACTCCATCTGTCATCAGTTGCAGGGCACCCTGGGAGTGGATAAAGTCTTTCATCTCAGCTATGTATTGATCCACCTCTGCGTGGGATACCGCAAAACCGGCCCAAATTGGGCCAGTTCTTGGAAAGTCCATCCCATGGAAGTTAAGGTGATTCCATAACTCGGTTGGGCCGAGGAATTGCCAGTTGACTTCCCAGATGTCCGAAGCCTATGGGAAGACATCATTCTCTGGCATGTCAATGTGGCGCAGTCGTTTCCCCGGGGCCTTAGTAGAAATATTACAAAATCTCATCGGTCGCCACCCCTCTGTATGACTTTGTTCTCTTTGGACCACCGGCTATACTACTGCTGCAGGATCTGCTACCACTGGTCCCCCCTCAACTGTTGTAGGAATCACTGCTAAAATAGCCTCTCCACTACGGGATGCTCTTATTGCCTTCTGAACTCGGCCCCGAGGTCAGGGAAGCTCACCCTCACCGACCAGGATGGTTGGCTGCTTCAATATCTCTCTTGGATAGGCCGCCTCCTAGCTTTGGGCATATTCTTTTATCATCCCAAGGATGGAGGTCAGTGGAGTCAATACATTATGCA
This sequence comes from Viscum album, assembly GCA_963277665.1. NCBI lineage: Eukaryota > Viridiplantae > Streptophyta > Magnoliopsida > Santalales > Viscaceae > Viscum > Viscum album. The sequence goes on along the minus strand of OY728143.1, from coordinate 1,659,920,160 downwards.
TCTTCCCATCTTTCTGTGTGAACATGAGCCACATCTGCCTCATCACACATGGGTTCTCCTCGTAGCCCACCCCCGGGTAGACCTGATAGGGTCAGCCGCTGCAGGCACCGAAATTTCCTGGAAAACCGGTGTGGGGTGTATGGATCACAGAGATGCTCGTGGTCCACCATGGCCACCAAGACTCCACCATGAAAGGCCAGGAGGTAGGCTCGGTGCTCTTCTGTTCCCTGGACATCATCCGCGAAGGCCCCTGTCGGCAGCGGGAACAGATGGAAATTGAATACCTCCACCCTCCACACCCAATTTAGAACCGATGGTGCGGTCAGCTTGGTCGGAAAGCATCCCATGACAATCAATATCAAGGGATGTAAGTTCAGCCATGGAGGTGATATGGGTTTTGGATACTTGTAGATCCCCCTGATGTGGATCTTCATCCACCCGTAAAAGAGGTGGAACATCCCACATACCCTCTGTGGCCTCTTCCCCTCGCTGATGTTCCACAACATTTTATACAACTTGGCGACCATCGGGATCCCCAGGTTGACCTGGCCTCCTCTCACCCAAGTGGATTCCATGACGAAAGTAATTGGATGCACTCCCATGTCTGTATCCCTCACCGGCAGGATCCAACCACAGATGAGAACTGTGATGAATGCCGCCATCCTGACTATTGGTCGTTGTTCAGTGCTGACATTGAACCCCCATGCCTTCCACTGGCTATTCTCCCACAGCTAAAAATATAAGTTTTCCTTACTCCGGGAACCCTTTGGGAATGATCGAGGCCTCACCGAGAACTGCCTATTTTCTGGGAAGTTAATAAACTTCTTGAACCAGTGCTTGAAGTGGACATCCCACACGACCTCCTTGTCCTCCTCGGGCACGCGCTCCATCAATGCCATATCCAGATGCCACATCTGCTCCAGATCCTCCCACACACCTATATCCAGGAGGAATTTTTCGTACATCACCCCCAGTATCTGGACCCCTGAGATCTGATGCACGTCCCATAGGCTGATGATGACCTCCCCATGATGCAAGTGGAAGGTATCGGTCCCCGGTGACCACCGGATCAACAGCTACGAAATTAACTGCTTCGGCTGGTAGATATGGAACTGAGAAGCCCAAGCTGCCTCATAGAGCCCCACTCTTCCCAACATCGATATGAACAACTCGCACGAGGTGCCTACACAGTAGGCCCAATCCAAATCATCCGTAAAGTTTCTGCCCTCGCACAGGTCCCATTCCTCGAACCACCCCTTCTTCGGGTTCCATAACGCCGCCTTAAGGAAGGTTCGGTACAGGGGAGGGGGTGTATCTGGCTGCAATGCCTTCCCGTCGACATTATTCAGATGATTGTATAGGCAGTCTGTAATGATAGGTGTGAAATCCTCCCGGGAATGACCATCAGGCGCCCTGAACTATCGGTGCTGACACGACGTGTTTCAGAACCAATAAGTTGGCTCATCGTGACTTGATTCCGGGTTGAAGACATCTTCCCTCATCCCAATGTCATACAAGGGCAACCTCCTACAGAGCGGGTAGTTCTTCTGGCTCTCTGACAGTAGTTTCACCAATGAACTATGGTCTGAGTGGCTCTAGACAAACTCCCCTAGCCCCAGACTATTCACCATTTCGTCCCTCCGAGCGGTATCCGTAAGGACCCCCTGGGTAGCTTCTTGATGGGACATCCATTCCAGAACTGTGATGTTTCTTTGGCTGGTTCACTAAGATCATTCAAAAAATGTTCGTGAAGGTGACTTGCAAAGACTGTTCACGGGGGAGCTACCTTGGGGTTAAAATCTGGATCGTGGAGTGCAAACGAGGAGTCGAGGACTCGGTGTGCACTGCAAAGACCAGATTTGCATAGATCACTCATAGAGTACGCAGAGCTTCATGAATCAAGAGAGAAAGAAGACAAGATATCGGAGAAGGAAAAAGACAAAAGAGAGGGCATGGCCCTTATTTATAGTCGACGACCTTCGGAGCTTCGCGGAAAGTCCAGTCCGTGCGGAGCTTCATGGCGCACCCGGCCCACGCATCCCATGTCTGCCTCACAAGCCCTCCTCACGAGTCTGCACCGCGATTGACTGAGGATTTTGGTGATTTCACTCAGACTTTTACCCTTGATCTCTCCGCAACTCCAAGTCTGAGGGGGGGGGGGTTTATTGGCGCTAAAATTCGGGACAAAGAAAAGGCCCCAAGATGGCCCCAAAGACTAGCTTGTGGATCCAATTTGTGGAATCCCCCCAGCATTGAGGCCGCCACGAAGAAAAGAAGGAAGGAGGCTCTGCGAACGCATTGGACATTCGCGAGCCCACTGTATAGAAAAGAAGGCGGGAGGCTCCGCGAACGCATTTAAGGTTCGTGAGCCTGCCACAAAGCAATGGAGGTAGGACTCTCCATGAACAAATTTTTCATTCACGACGCCACCGTGAAGCAATAAGGAGGGACGCTCTGCGACCCCAGTTGACGTTCGCGGCCTTCCGCGAAGCCCCCAAGCCCCTATTTTTTCCGTGTGAGCTCCACTCCGCTACACATATTTCCTATAAATACCGGGCTCCCCCTGAGCACTGGAGACGGAAAATATGACCTTTCAGCTTCCTGGCTCCTGAATCATGAAGTAGTATTCTGCTCGGTGAACCAAGAGCTATGCGAGGTACTTCTGCTTCATGGAGTGCCTTCCGTTTGTCTTGTTTTGATCCCCTCTTTTGAGATAGATGCCTTTTGCGAAGACTAAGTGCTTTCGCGAAGGAAGGGGATCCCCAAGGGGACTCGGGTCGTCATAGAGCGTTTATACTTTGAAAATCACCCTTCATGTACACATGATCCACATGCTAAGGTAGGGTCAATGTACCTCGCGAAACACATTGATTCCCGACACGTTGCTTCGCGAGGCACCTTTACTTCGTGAGGCTGTGCTCCACGAATGCCCCTCCACTTCGCGAAGCACCTCACATTTGCACCTCCACCCCATGCTATGGTTAAGGAACCCCAGTTTGCGAAGTACACCCCTTCTCAAGTTCTCTTCACCATGCGGAGCAACAGAGCTCCACAAGGCCCTTTCTTATGCACCCCTCTGATTGGAAATCCCTTTTCCCGTGTGACCCTCCAGGTTTGCACGATGGGACTTCAAAGTTCCCTGGACGATACCACCTATTTCATTACTTCTCCTAATGCTTCTTCACATAGGAATTCTAATGGATATTTCTTCTTCGCATAGCCACGCTAATGTAGACCCCTCGACGGTTCTCTCCATGACACCCCCTAAGTACAGAGTTGCCGGTGCCTTCCCTCCCACAAGGAGTAGAGGGAACCAATTATATAAGTCCTATGGGTGTGGAGCAAACCCACCTCGTCCGAGCTACAAGATGTTAAACAGCCAAGCACTATCGTCCTCAACACATGAAGTTAAATTGTGACCTGACCTCGTGCATCACACGTAGGGTCCCCCCGGCTTGGGCATTCTCCACGCCCCTTAGTCTCCACCTGGGATGATATCCTCCTTCTTGGAGTGGAGTTTGTCCGTGGGGAAGGGCAGCCATATTGGTGTAAGTCCCTAGCTTTTATTGCAAGAGGAGTCACCCCTGCTCCTCCTCACTTCCTCGGTGCCAAGGCAGCGGAGGGCATGATAGGTAATGAGGCTCCTCCCTTATTCGGTATCAATTCCCTCTCTCGCTATGCTTTGTTGCACTTGGGCCTCCATCCCAGAGTAAGCCCGAATCTCTCTCTCCCTGGGCTGCTCCACGCGTAAGCCCCACTCCACATCCCACGGACACACCTTTCACAACATGATCTTCATGTATCTACCGCCTCTTGTTTCTCACACCGAGAACGCCTCAAATGGGCTTAGAGTAAGCATCGACCGTGACAACACCCCCGTCCCGCATGACGTTAAACTGCATTTCCCCCACATCCCGCATGACGTTAAACAGTACACCCGAACTATGAGGACTTTGATCCATGTCAAGGCATGGTATGTAGGAAGCCTCCACGAGGTTCAAGCCCAACAACCTTTGTCCCCGACCATCTTCGTGTCAGTGCGCCAAGCCCCATTAACACTTTGGGCAGCCTAGAGTGTAATCCCCACACCATCCTGTTCTATGTGGTCTTTGATCCATGTCAAGGCATGGTTCGTAGGAAGCCTCCCTGAGGTTAAATCCCTCCATCCACATGGACCAAGGTCCTTATTCACGTCAGTTCTCCAATACCATTTCCTAAACTACAAGTACTTTGATCCATGTTGAGGCATGGTACGCAGGAAGCCTCCACGAGGTTCAATCCCAACACCAAGTCATTCCGACCTCCTTCATGTCGGTTCACCAAACATCATTCCATATCCCGAACTACGAGGACTTTGATGCATGTTAAGGAAAGGTACCTAGGAAGCCTCCCTGAGGTTGAAGCCCATCATCCATCGGACCCTTGGTCCATCTTCACGTCGGTTCGCTGACACCGAACCCGAACTATGGGGACTTTGATCCATTTTAGGGCATGGTATGTAGGAAGCCTCTCGAGGTTCAAGCCCACCACCAGTGGATCCCCGGGTCCACATTCATGTCGGTTCACTGATGACTCGCCACCCGAACTATGGATACTTTGATCCATGACAAGACAAGGTACGTAGGAAGCCTCCCCAAGGTTCAAGCCCAACATCTAGCCGTTCCGGCTCATTTCGCATCGGTTCTCCCCCGTACAACATGAAATTAAACCATAGAACCCCTTCTGTGGTAAGTTGTTGTGAACCCGTTCAGTGGCAAGACACTGTAGGATGAACTACGAGGACTTTGAGTCCCCGCCACGGGGATATGTAGGAAGTCTCTTCGAGACTCAGGCGCAAAAACATAGTCCATTCTGATTCTTATCCAGGACACCACATCTCGGTGAGATCATGCCACCTCATTCCCCTCTAAAGCATTAGGGTAGCCGCCCACGTGTTGGCCCTAATATCGGTGTTCCCTCCAGGGGTTTCCTCAATCCCATCCACTCTAATCAGTGTTCTGATTAGTCTGATCCGTCCCCGCTGGATGTCAAACTCGCGACATACCCTGTGTTAAACATGGGAAGCTGAGGAAAACCTCAGATACATTCCTATGACATATGATTCCTCCCGTTCGATGTTGGATTTCTCGGGCTTTCATGCCCTTGAGAAGCCCTATAATAAGGGATAGAAAAGATACATACCAATCTCCAACGTCCAGACATGCCAGTGATGCCCAGTGTGACTACTCCCCTAACCGAAGGTTGCTTCCCTGACCAGACCCCTTGGAATGTCCTGATAGAAGCAGTGTAATTTACTGGTGTCTATGAAGATATGGTGCCCGAAATATTTTCATGAACAACATATTAAATCTACGAGGGAGACCCGGACTAGATGACAAATTCTGAGGAGGAATCCACGGAAGGAAGAAATGACATCCCATTATCCTGTTTCGATCAAGGGGCAAACGTACCTGAACAAGGAACATATGTTTCCTGCCTTTGGAAAGAGGGAATGTGGGGTAACAAAATCTGCACCTATCGCACTCAAGTAGACGGACACGCGCGTCCCAAGAAAACCATCAGAAACAGTAACCATACCACAATCTAATACATGGTGTTCCTAGTATGACTCAAAAATTTTGTTATCAATTTAAAATTGATATTATAGACAAAAAAATGTATCACACTTTGAAAACCAGTCAAATATTCTTAGTTTTTCTTGATAATTTAAAAAAATGATTCAATATTCAATTGGTATTTTTAGGAATCACTCATACATCAAACATACACACAATGTGACTTGTATAACTCAATGTGAATGATTTTAGTTTAAATTGATATTTTAGTAAAAATTTCATGTGACATACACAAAATTGAAAAATTGCATTCAGATTATTTTTGATACATTATTAAAATTAAACATAAGTAATTTGTTTATTTTATGAATCATCTACACATAAACCTGACTCATGGTGTAACCATTTTGAATCAATGTGTGTTTTAATTTAAAAATGACATTTTTTTTTCAGAATACACATCACATAGTCAAAACCAAGAAATCACAATCTGATTGTTTTGATGCTTTAGAACAACTATCAATATGAAATTTTTAATGTCTATGAATCATTCAAACATCATTCTTATCAAAAAATTCCCAGTATAACTTAAAGTGTATGTTATTAGTTTAGAATTGATATTTTTTTACAAATGTCTTCCAGTCGCTGAAAATTAAGAAAACACACTTGTATTGTCTTGATATTTTAGGAAAATAATTCACAAGTCATTTTTTATGTGTAGGAATATTTTTCACATAAAACTAACACATGATGTTACCGGTATGACTCAGGGTGTGTGTTTTTTTTAATTAACATTTAAATAAAAAACAACATGTGATATAATCAAAATTGAGAAAATGAGTTCATATTATTTTGATTCATTAGAAAAATGACCTATACTCCATCTTTGATTTTCTTAATCAACTATATTTTAATTTTATACATGGTGTGACCGATATGACACAATGTGTGTTTTTAGTTATAATTAGTTTAATACACACATCACTTATCCAAAACTAAGAAAACAACAATCAGATTGTTTTGATAATTTAGTATAATGGTCCGTACATCCTTCTGGATGTGTAAGAATCATTTTCACCCAATACAATACACAGTGCAACCAATAAGAGTCAAAAGTGTAAGTCAATAGTTTAGAATTGAAATTTTAGTTCAAAACATCTACCACTCAATAAAAATTGAGAAATTGAAATTTGATTTCATTGATACTTTAGGAAAATAATTCATAAGTCAATTATGAAATGTAAGAATCAGTCACTCATCAAATTGACACACGATGTGACATGCATGACTCAATGAGAAATTTCTCAGTTTAAATAGACATTTTAATAAAAAACAAACCTAACATACACAAAACCGAGGATACATATTTGTATTTTTGTTGATACTATATGAAAATGATCCATAGGTAATTTTTGACATGTTGAAATAAACCACATTTCATTCCAATAGATGGTATGACATGTAAGATAAAAAGTGCGTGTTTTTATTAAAAATTGGCATTTTAGATCAAAACCAAAGTCACATACTAAAAAACAAGTAAAAATATTCATATTATTTTTATACTTTATGAAAATGATCCATAACATATTTATGTCATGAAATAATTACCCACACCTAAATCTGATACATAGTGTGCCCTGGTATGACTTGATGATATAATATTAATGTTTACATTTTAGTTCAAAACATGTGTCTGTCATTAAAAACCCATAAAAATTCTTCAATTGTATTGATACTCTATGAAAATTATTCATAATTCATTTATGACTTATGTGAATCAATTACACCTTGTCCTAACACACAAGGTGAAAAATATGACTCAAATTGCATGTTTTTAGTTTAAATAGACTTATTAGAAAAATAAGACCCGTGAGATACTCAAAACTAATTAAACACATTCTTATTGTTTTGAAATTATATGACAATGATCCATATGTCATTTGTAATTTCACGGAATCAATCGATCATTAATTTGATTCTCGATGTGACTAGTATAATTCAATGTGTGTGGTATCAGTTTAAAAATTAAATTTTATTAATGTATATTGTTATATATTTATGATTAATTTATTTCATTATAGTATTACTAGTATACGACATTTTTTCCGTATAGAGGAATTCTCTATTGCTCGAGATGATGTTCAGTTTTTGGAAACTGATAGCATAATTAGGCTATTTTATGAGGGGTTTGAGGGCCAAAGACAATTGAACACTAATTTTTTTAAAATTTTCACCTAAATTGAATGTTTAAATGTAATTTTAAGAAAAAATGTTTAAAATTTCTATAGTATAGTTTTTTTATTATTTTATTTGTAATAATTTTTTTGAATATTAAATTTTGTATTTAATGTTGTAGTGTGGATTAATTTGAGCAACTAATTGTAGTAATATGAAATGTTGAAGAGCTATTTCTAGGGACCCATTTATCATTTCTATTTTTTGGATCTGCATAAATGTTCCTAGTAAACATGGTACACTACCTATTCATAGTCGTACACGGTTCAAAAAAAATCTATACATCACTACAATTATCCTTCCATTTTGGTTTCATAGTTTAAAAAGTCTCCACATCATAAGTCCCCCATGCCAGCTTTGAAATCCCATTATCTTATTCTTCCTATGAAATAACTACAAAACAAAATTTCAACTACTAGCTTGTCTCAAAATCGATATCTTTTCTCCCCAACTTTGGCATAGTTGGAACCAATCACAACATATTCACAATGCATGTATTCTTATGAAAATATTTTACATGGAGCTGAAACACTAGTAGCACCCTCCACGTCATAGTACGGGTTGTTCTCTCCTGGTCCTTTGACACAGAAGGATGGGAAACATATAGCCCACTCCATGTAGTATTGTTATCATTCCACACATCCACATCATAGAACATGATACAAAAATCCAAATGTACTTCATAATAACTACTCTCAATCTCCTCCTTCTATGAAAATAGTAATTCAATTGTCCAATGAACTACCATGTGGTATTGCAGGTCTTGGATCAAACATCTCTTGATGTTCATGACATTTCTTGATAGTCTAGTGCGGTGGTTTGGTGGTTTGGAAAGGAATTCGGTGGTGCGGGAATTTTTTTTAGTTATACTAAAAAATAATATAAAAAGTTATGGATGTACATGAATGGGAAACATATTCCCTAACTACCGATCCATGGTTGGGGTTTTGGAAAATTATCAAATTATTCCAGCTTTAGTTATTCTTAAAAGAATGTTCTTAATAGGAAACACCTTCTTGAAACTAATTTCAAAGAACATACTTCATAAGAAATAAAATTCTTTAATATTAATTTGAATATGTTTCGTTCTTATTTAGCACCTTCTTAACAAAAATAAAAAAGAAGATGACTTTCTAAATAGTTTCCACCCTTCTATGTTTTTTTACTTTTAATTTTTTTCATAAATACATAAAAAAAATAAAGATGAAAATCAAATAGTATTTAACAGTTTTTAAATAATGTGATGGATAATGTAAATTATAATAAAAAATAATTATTTAAAATTTTTAATAGTGAATATAAATAATGTAACAAATAATATATATATTTTGATATTAAAAAAAAGTTATAATTAAAAATATAATCAATTTTAATTTTTTTATTAGTTTAGTTAATAATTATAAATATAGTTATAAAACTTATTATTATTAAATAATAATATTTTGGGTCATGTAAATTATATTTTATTTATTATATTTTTGACTAATAATTCTATTATTAATAATGATGATGATAATGTAAATAATAGAAATATTATTAAATATTATTATTATTAAGTAATATATTAATTACTATGACTTTATAAAAAAAATATTCTGTATATTTACTATTATTAATAACTACAAAAAATAAATTATTTTTGATTAATTAATTAATTATATTAGTATTAGTATGTCAAATATTATAATTAATACTTTATATTTTATATTTATTATTATTATGAAATTATTTTCATTTTCATTTATTTAAAATGTTTTATTTTCATGTTTAAATTTTCATTTTGTCTATAACAAAAAATTATATTTTATATGCTCTAAGTTAATCTAATTCTTTTAATGTTTAAATGTTATGTTTTTTATAAAAAAATGTTTGTTTCCATCTATATTAATGTATATTTCTAAAAAATTTTATATTTTTTTAATTTTTTAAGTGTTTAGTCTATATTTTAAATTTCATTTTGACTATATTTATAATTTATTTTTTATAATTACTTAAATCGACTACTTGAAAAATAAAAAAACCTATTATATTTCATGTCTGTAAATTTAGAACCCTATAAAATTTAAGTTGTATGTAAAATGAACATGAAACACTAGACATGTATTAAACATATGAAAAATAGTAGAAAATAAAAAAGGTATAATTATAAATAAAAAAAATTAATTTACTTGAAAAAAACATTATTGATTAAAAACATGGCATATAAAATTTTAATCAGAAATGTTTATGTTATGTAAATATTTATTTATTTATTATATTTAGGAATAACAGTTATTATTATTATTATAATAATATTATTATTAATTAAATATAGTTACATGCACACATAGATAGAAATAAAATTCATTTATCTAGGAACTTGAAAGCCAATAAATTAAAATTTATAATAAAATTATATGTGAAATTTCCAAATGTGACTAAACGTACACAAAGTAATTGAAAAATAAAAAATTAATAAAAAAAGTATTGAAAAATAGTTTCAGTGATACAAAATATTGTTGTTTGAAAATATAAACCTTGTATATATAATTGTTTTTCAGATAATTTTTTTTCTAACTTTTATTATTATTTATTAACCTTAATTTAATTTTAAATTAAATTTTATTTGCGTAATAAATTATTTAAATTTAATTCCATATATAAATTTTAAGATAATTTTTTAGTCATTTTTTGTTTTTTAAATATTAATCATATTACAATTATGATTATTATATACGATTGTTACTTTTATTATAAATTGTTAAAAATTTATATTTTATGAAAAATTATATTTCTTATATTACTTATATAGTTAAAATTTATTTTAAATTAAATTATTAACTAACTTATTTTCCACATTAAGAATTATATTATTTACACCGTTATACATAATTATTATTGTTATTTATGTAAATATTTTTCAATATAATTGTTATTTATTATAAATGTAATTCATAATATTTAACAGTAATAACATAATTGATAATATATATTAATAATCTAATTTAAAGTATAATACATAATATGATTTATCCACATATATGTTATGAAATTTAAAAGTCATATTTTAAATCAATAAAGTATGTTTCATGAAAATTAGTTTAGGTTTGATATATTTGTGGCATAATTTTATAATTTAGTTATTTTTTATATGCTTAATTCGTGTTTTATGTTTCATTTAAAATATAAATATATTTTATATTTTATATATTTTCAAAGTCACCAATATAAAACATAATAATGTATCAAGTATTTAACTCTAAATACCTATAATTTATAAAGTATAAAAACAAAATAAATTAAATTTGAAACATTTATTAAAAATATAATTAATAATTTAAAATATTTTATTAAACATTGATGAAAAGTAATTTCAATGCTACAACATAATTTTATTTTAAAATATAATACATTTACATATTCTTTTTTTTATAAAACATATTTTTTTGAAATTAATAATTTTTGTTTATTATTTTTTTGATTTTATTTTTACTTTAAAATAATTTTTATTTTACATTCAATGTTATAAATTTGATTTGGATATTATTTATACTATATTTTATATGGATAAATTTTTTACAAGGAAAATTTTATGTTTTTAATCAATAATGTTTCTTTCTAGTAAATTATATTTGGTTTTTTATATTTCAAAGATTATTTTTTATTTTGAACTATTTATTATATGTTTAATCCATTTATTATTTTTAATATTTTACTTATAGTTTAATTTTTATAGGCTTCCAATGTCTTCTACTTAAAAAGTAATATTGTTTCAAATCTATGACATTGAAATCCTATAAATTGTGACATATAAAAACAATATAATATAATTTAGAAACATTAACTAAACAAATAATAAGTAATTGAAAATAAATTAAATACATAAAAAACATAGATGAAAAATAATTTCAACGATATTAAAAAATTTCTTTGAAACCATTACATTTCTACTAATAAATTATTTTTCATGAAAACTTTTTTTTGTAAATGTCAAGACCCAAAATTTCCATGTAATGTTTTTAAATATATGGGAATTTTATGAGTCCGTAAAAATTAACGACACATGATTTCGAGGCTCGGAGTGCCTAGAATCAATTTCTAAAGGTTTGTTCTGGTACGTTAAATGAAAGTTCGAGCGGGTTTCTATAACTTTTGAACCGGTGCTCGGAATTTAAATTCGAGGGCACCGTTGAACTCGCAACACAAATATTCGATTAAGAAGACATTCACCTTGACGAAAGTTGGTCGAGGGTGAAAGTTAGATTTTGGGTTTTTTTGTGGAAATAATAAAATAAAATAAGCATATGTTTTATTTTATTTTACCTATTAAAACCACCCATGTGGAAGTTGATGGTGGGTACCACCACACCTAAACCTCCCATGAGAGGTTAAGGTGGTAGGGCCCACCAGAACCTAACCTCCCATGAGAGGTTACGGTGTGGGGACCGCCCGAGACTAAACCCCCAATTTTATCGAGGAAAACCTTTCAACTCTCTCAAAAATGAGGGAGAGCCTCCTAACCTCCTCTAACATTAATGATGTCAACCCTCCCCCTTTAATTAAGTGATCCAACTCATTTAATTAAATGCTAAAATTTGAATTTTAAACCCAAAAAACTAAAGAATAGATAATCTATTATTTGGAGGGGCTACCTATTAATTTTTTAGCAAAAGGTTGGCAGAGGAGGAATAGATATCTTGGGAGAAAACTCTCCAACAAAGAATGATTCCTCCACGAAGAACGCTCCACCAACTAAGAACGTTGACCTTGACATTGACCATCTTTCTCGGAACTCCTTCAAACGGGAGACGTCCTCGTCCGCGGAGAATCGACGTCCGTCTTTTCCCAACGGTTCGCCTTCTTCCCTGTGACCCCATCGACGAACAATGAACAAGGTAGGGATTTTATTTTAAGTATAATATTATTCCCATGGTTCATTCCTTCTAAAACAAATAACACGGACAAAATTTTTATCAAGTTGATCCGTAGATGTTTTTCCTTGTGGGTTGGGAATATTTTAGTTAAACGAGGGATTATGGGAATTGATGTTTTTAAGATATCTTCCATGAAATTCTTGGCTTCGTTATTGTGTATCGTATGCTACCACTCTAAACGCAGAGGGTGTGGGCCAAACTAACATGGCCCGACATCCCATCAATTTTCTTTGTGGTGTTTTTTGAAACGACGATGAAGGTGACGAAGGCAACGACTGCACCTCCCACGGCCTCCACGACCCGCGCTGCCCCCGCGGCATTCCGACCGCCGGATGAACCGCACCCTGCGCCCCGGCCATGAGCACCCCGGCCGCGCCGCCCCGCCGGCCATGCCACGTCACGAATCCGTTGTGCCCTCGCAGGGCTCCAGGACGAACCGGCTCCATGCCACCAGGTCGAGCCGCCTGCGCGGCGCCCTCTGGGCCGACCCGCCTGCACGACGCCCTTCGAGCCAAACTGCCCTCGCAACGCCCTGGGCTGGGCCCAGCGGGCCAGGCAGAACCCAACGGGCTAGCTGACCGTGCTGTCATGACACATCAAATTGATTATATTTTTAAGGTTGATTTATAGTCTAGGGAAGACCCTAGGTCATCTCTCAAGGAGCGTTGGTAGGTTTAGAGTGTGTATTTTTAATAAAAATGACTAAGAGAGGGGGTGGTTTTGAAAACAGTTTAAAACAATGACTTAGTTGAAATAGCCTAAAAAATGAGTGACCAAGTGAGTTTTGAGAAATATGAGATAAAAGGGTCGATGTGATTTCACTACACACATATCAAGTTCATCGTTCATAGAGATTAACCTTGGGTTTAGAGTAATTCTTTGGTTGGAGTTAATTGGAATCCCGATTAATTCCTAAGCTTTTATTTCAATGCTTTAAGGACCAAACCTTGACGTAAAAATCATATTGTCAAGGTCCAGTACTTATTCTTGGAATAAGAGCATACAAATAATATTGAAATCTCAATAATTTAGTTATGAAAATGATTCTTGTGATGTCCAATCGGAACAACACACGTCACACACTCAAAACCTCACACCGATCAGTTAGAAATTAAGAGCATATCACTCACATGCATCAAATCAAGCATTCAAATCTGAAATAAAATAAGATACATGGAATGAAATGTTTAAACACCCAAATTACTTCAAACCAGTAGCTAATGTATGCATCGGAACTCCCTTGACATGTGTGTAGCTCCCTCACAACGAACACCCAACTTTTAGCTCGACATCAGGAGGAGGAGGAAGCTCAGGTTGAACTCCTTCTTAATTGTTGATTCCCCTATGAGGATAGGGGCCTCCAGAACCTCAAAGCTGATTAGGAGACTCCTCTAGGAATCCAAATTGGAAGCACTTCACTCCTTGGTCGAACTTACAAATGAGGAGCCCAAGGTGTCCTTTTATAGGAAATGAGGGAGGTGGTTTTGGGTACACAGATTTCATCAATCCACTTGAATGATGTGTTTCGGCCTACAGACAGTCTTATCTCGCTTTGGAGAAAATAGAAAAGTTGTATCCCTACCTCTTGACTGTCTCCAAAGAAAGTTTGGCACTGTTTGGACAACTAGAGCTCAAGATATTGATAAAATACAGAACACCGCATTTGAATTGGTCCAAATTCGGTGTCTTGGACAGATCAGTTCGGATGGGCCCCATGAAAGCCGAATCAGGATTGGGTTCCTTAATATGAAATGTAGAATATTGAATTTTGGACAGGCCCACAATATTTCAGCCCATTTGGATGTACGGATGTCGTGTAATATTCAAAACAGTGGACATATTTCCATGGATCCATGCAATTTTGGCCCATTTTTCTTTCACTTCATCAAGGGCCATCCAAATCACCTCCACCTACATTGTAATTTTCAAAACACGTATCATTGACCTATTTAACATTGATAAACACAAAATTATTGAATCAAACATGAAGCACAATTTGATAATATTTTTATAATTTTTAATACAAAATATGTTTAGCACAGCGATGTAAGGGTGAAAATGAAACAGTGAATCGTGGTATGATCACTAGCCTGACCAACGGACCGGGTCAGACCTAATGGTTCAAGCTGGGTCTATCTGAACTGGGTTAGCTTAGACTGGATCGGTCCGGGTCTGTCCGACCGGGTCTGACCGGACCCCGGCCCACTAAGACCCATTTGCGCTTCTTTTGGCCACATCTTTGGCACTGGACGTCCGTTTGAAGAACTGTCAGCGGCGCTGTAATTCATGGAGCGTGATAGTCCCTTTGAGTATACCCCACTGGAGGTTGGGGTATATTTGAGATACAGTCAGGTTGGATCATGCACGAATCCAACCGGGCCCCTGGGACTAGAAGTCTAATAACTCACAGACCGGGCATCCGATTGATGTGTTGTCAGTTGCGTTGAGACCCTTATAACATGGAAGAACTTTGGGATATGTCTTCGTGGGACTTCGTGGTAGTTGGAGCATCGACTAGTAGCTTGTGGAGAAGATCTTCCGGAGATAAGCGAGCATTTGTGCGAGAACCTAGTAGCTGGTTGAGACTTGACGACTGCTGACCGATTGACTCGGAGTGACTCAACTAGCCTAGTGAGGAGCACCTAGTTTTGGCGACAGACCCACGGTGGAGGAGCACCTAGTTGTGGCAGAAGACCCGCAGTACTAGACAGGAGGATTACCTATATAGGCTATGAAGGGGAGCGCCTAGTTGTGGCGTCATACCCATGGTGGGGAGCACCTCTGTGTGACGCAGCAGACCCATGATACTCGACAGGAGGAATACCTCAGTAGTCCAAGGTTAGTGGGAAGCGCCTAGTTGTGGCGGTAGACCCACTGTGCTCTATAGAGGAGGAGTTCTCTAGCAACTGAGGGTTTGAAATGTTTTAACCCTAGAATAAAATCTTTCTTGATCTGAGTCAGTAAATTTTGTGATTTCCTCATTATTGAGATGGATTAATTGATAACATAGTTATATGTATGGGAGTATACCTAAGTGGGGTTATCTGTTGATTTCATACTTTGTGGTTTATCCTTGTTGGATTTTGTGAGACCTTGAGGGTCTCGGGGTCCCTAATTAGTATCGTTATACTCACCCCTTCATGGGATACTCCCTCACCTCATTGTGTTGGATGTTGATGAAAACAACACAGATCGAGGTTGAGAGTACCAGGATAGGATGGTACCCAGAGGTGGACCATACGGCGTGTCAGTACACGAAGGAGAAAGACAGATAAAGAGTGATGAGGAGGCGATATGTACAAACCCTTCAGGTAGGAACTCAGAGGATAACCCAGTAGTTGATTTTACTTTTTCCTCAGTTGTACTTGTTTTTCAGTTGTACTTGTTCTTTTTAGTTGGTCTTGTCTCCTGGCCCGTTTTTACTAACTTTACTCCCTTGTTGGTTATACAGTTTACTCGTTTTCGTATCTTACTGTGTGTGTTAGCAGGTTCTAAGGAAATTCATACCCAGTTTTAGGGAAATATTCCTTTGGTGTTAGTCTTTAGGCCCTGGCCTATGAAAGGTTGGCTTGGGGTAGTAACGACACTCGCCCCGAGGAATGGGTCGTGACAAATTGGTATCAGAGGAGTTGGTTCTACCGCAGAACTTAAGAATATGATCTTTCTTTTCTATAAAGAAATAGTGTTATGGGTAGTGAGTGTAGTTCTTTGTTCAGAAAGTCTAATGTTGGTGTGACAGCCGACGTATCCATACACCAAGACCCTGACTTCTGATTTCTGACTCAGTGCACGAAAACACTCAAGGAGTGTGTGTTTTCAAAAGTTTTATTTATGTCCGCTCAACCAGGTCAACTCACCAGGTATAAGTTTTGACCGTGTCACATATTTTTCTTTCAGGATGTTTCCATGTCGATGACCAGCTAGAGTCCCAAGTGTTGTAAACACAGATATCCCACCGAGCAATGAGGCCTCGATGCAGGGCCCTTTTTCCAGCGGAGGCACCAGCGGTACCTTTACCTGTTGGTCCACCGATTCCACCAGCCCCAACAGCATACTGTACACGTGCTTTAGTTCATTTCACAAGTTCCAGCGCCAGAGGACACCAAGGTTCAGGGGAGAGACAGACCCACATGCAACTGAGGATTAGCTGGTGGCTATGGAGAGAGTCTTCTGACTAGTAGGGACACTATCAGACCTCATGGTGATACTTTTTGCCAGCCTTTTACAGGACGCAACAGGCAGATGGTGGATCTTGATGCTCCAGGTTCACGATGAGATGACGCTTCTCTAGGTAGACTTCAAGAGCCTGTTTTGTGCAGAGTTTGTTCCAGCGACTTTCCGCATTGTGCACATTCAAGAGCTACTTCATCTGCAACAGGGAAACATGACTATAGCTCAGTAATGAGTGAGGTTTACTGACCTTTCATGTTACTCCACCAATATGATGCGGGACCCATTATTTAGGGCCCGAACCTTTGAGAAGGGACTCAGGTGGGAAATTAGAGCTTCAGTGATATCACTTAGTATCCCGATTCAGATATGGGTGTTAGATAGAACCCTCTTGGTGGAGAGTTTTCTTGCTGAGCAGTCATCAGCAGCGAGACCCACTAACAGCCATCACGTAGTGGAGTCTTCTACAGTTGGTAGTAGACAGTCGACACAGAGGTCCAAGAGGACCAGAACTATAGGTGGAGGACTGCATGACTCAAGATTGGTTGTGTGGGGCACCCAAAGCGGAGACATACATGCCAGGAGTAGTCACTATTACGCATGCGGCGGGCAGGGTCACATGGATTGTGACTGCCCGAATCGCCATTCGAATGATCATAATATGGTCGAAGGAAATCCCAACCGGAGACGAATATTTGATCAAGGCAGTCCGTAGGGAGCAGGTGGATGTGGCAGAGGAGCTGGTCAAGTAGCTGGCAGTGGGAGATGTTTCGAGGTGTTACCGCCACCACCACCAGGAGGTCCACCCGCGACCGCATGGAGCAGGTGGACAAGAGAGCGCTCAGATCCAGGCAGCTGAGGCATATGATCATGGCACTCTAGAGATGATTCGACTTATGGCCTGTGTCTACTCTACCATATCAATAGTTCTTATAGACACAGGTGCTAGTCAATCATTTTTTTCCACTACCCTCATTCAGAACTCGGAGATTCCGACGGAGCTGTTGGCTCGGTATTTATGGTTAGAGACTCCCACATGAGTGGATTCGATGATTCAGCACTAGTGCCGGTAGTGTGAGATTACTCCAGGAAATGAGAGATTCAGCTAGGATCTCATAGTAGCGGCGTCAAGGCCTTACGTTGTCATCTTGGGTATGGACTGGTTATCTACAGTCCATGCTCAGATTGACTGTATTAGGCACAAAGTGCGTTGTGTCCGCACCGATGGGACCAGGTTTAGCTTCACCGGTGAGAAGGGAGCCTTTGCAGTGCAGGATGGACTTACTCGGAGCATAGTACAGCCGATCAATCGTCATTTGTCTTGCCTTACCCTCAGAGAAATCAATGGGGGGAGTCCGAACTATCCTGTAGTGGTAGACCAGTACGCTGATGTTTTCCCTGATGATGTCCCAGGTCTACCTCCTCACTAAGAGGTGGTATTTACCTTGATTTGTAACCTAGGGCGACACCGATATCTACACCATCATATCAGATGGCTCTCGCGGAGCTTCTCATGCTGCGGGTACAATTAGAGGACTTGCAGGGGAAGGGGTTCATTCAACCCAGTGTTTCACCTTGGGCAACCTCAATTCTATTAGCCAAGAAGGTGGATGGGAGCTTGAGGATTTGTGTCGACTATAGGTACCTGAATGAGGTGACCATGAATAACAAGTACCCACTCTCGAGTATTGACGACCTCTTTGACCAGTTGAAGGGAGCACGGTGGTTCTCAAAGAAAGAACTCAGATCAGGCTATCACCAGCTCAGAGTTCGAGATGAGGATGTGCAGAAGACGACCTTCAGGTGTCGGTATGACCATTATGGGTTCTTGGTTATGTCATTCAATTTAACCAATGCTCCAGTAGTGTTCATGGGACTCATGAACAAGATCTTTTATCCATACCTCGATTTCATTGTCGTAGTAATCATCGACGAACTTCTGATATACTCGACTACTGAGGATGAGCATGCCATTCATTTATAAGTAGTGTTGGACACACTCTGAGAGCGCCAGATTTATGGTATGCTCTCAATGTTCCAGTTCAAGATACGAGAGGTTCAATTTCTGGGACATGTCATCTTGGAGGTTGGATTTTTAGTGGATCAAGCGAAGATTGAGGTGATACTTTCATGGGAGTCACCCAAGAGTGTGACAGAGGTACGGTGTTTCCTGGGTTTGGCTGGTTATTAACAGAGGTTTGTACCAGACTTCTCGATTGTTGCAGCACCACTATCAACCTTGATGAAGAAGGGGAAACCCCTTGTGTGGTCAGAGAGATGCCAGTAGATCTTTCAGGAGCTGAGGTAGAGGCTGAATAGAGCCCCCATCTTGAGGCTTCTAGAGGAAGGTGTAGGGTACGTAGTCTACTACGACGCATCAGGTACCGGGCTCAGATGTGTCCTGATTTAGAAGTGATCAGTGATAACATATGGTTCACGATGGCTGAAACATCATGAGAAGAACTACACTAACCTTGACCTGGATTTAACAGCAGTGGTCTTCACCTTGAATATGTGGCGACACTATCTGATGGGAGAGAGTTTTACCGTGTACTCTGATCACATGAGTCTTAGGTATATATTCTATCAGAATGACCTGAACCTGAGACAACGATGTTGTCTTGAGTTCCTCCAGGACTATGACTTCAAGATAGTCTATAATCCTATGAAGGGGAATATTTTTTCTGATGCACTCAATAGGATATCAGGTATACAACTATTAGGCGAGGCGACAGAGCAACTGGCCGCATTGCAAATATCATATGTTGATAGAGAGGGAACATCTTTTCTTCAGTCTCTTACAGTCACTCCCCCACTTCTTCAGCGAGTGAGGGAGGTTCAGTGTGGGGATAATGACTACGAGACATGACGTGCTCAGTTATCCATAGGGCAGGCACCTGATGGATTCTCTTAAGGTGGGGATCACTTCATCCTCTTCAGAAGACGTACCATGGTACCAGTTTCACTTTAGGAGAAAGTCTTGAGGGAGTTCCACACATACCCTCTAGTGGTATATCCGGGAGTGGCGAAGATGTACCCGGATCTTCGACGACATCACTAGTGGGACCAGAGATGATACGGGCTACCACAGAGAAGGTGCAGATCATCCAAGAGTAGATTATGACTGTACAAAGTAGGCAGAAGTCATATGCTGATAGGATATGGAGACCTCTAGAGTCCGGTGATGGTGACCAGATTTTTCTATGGGCCTCACATCGATGAGTTTTGTGGGGATTTCGCCGATGCGGCAAGTTATCCTTGAGGTTAATTGGACATTTTTCAGGTCCTTAGTAGAGTTGGCAAGGTGGCTTACTTCTTAGCTCTTCCACCCCAGTTGCACCGGGTGCAGGACATCTTCCACGTATCCCAGCTGAGGAGATACGTGCATGACCCTTCTCACACCATCGACCATGGTGATATAGTTGTCGAGGATGGTGAGTCTTTTATGGAGGTTCCTGTAGAGATTGAGAATCGACAGGATCAGGTCCTTCGTGGATGGTTGATACCTCTGGTGCACATTCGTTGGTTGCATTGGAACCTCCAGGAGAGCACATATGAGCGGGAGGTTGATATGCATGCTCAATACCACCACTTTTTCCCTTAGTTTAGTTTTGTCTTACGGGTACGTAGATCCCTAAGGTGGGGAGAATGTAAAGACCCAGAGTTTCCATGTAATTTTTTTAAATTTATGGGAATTTTACGAGTTCGTGAAAATTGACGGCGCATGATTCGGAGTACCAGAGTGCCCAGAATCAATTTCTAATGTTTTGTTTGGGTACATTCAGTGAATGTTAGAGTGAGTTTTTAAAACTTTGGAACTGGTTCTTGTAATCAAAATCTAAGTGCACCATTGAACTCGCAGTGCCGATATTCACTTTAGAATACTTTTACCTCAATGACAGTTGGTTGAGGGAGAAAGTTATTTTTTGGGTTTTTCATAGAAATAATAAAATAAAATAAGCGCATGTTTCATTTTAATTTATCAATTATAACAACCCATGTCGAATTTGTATGTGGGGACCACCTCACCTTAACCTCACATGAGTGGTTAAGCTAGAGGGGCCCACAAGAACCTGACCTCCCATGAGAGGGTTCGTTGTGGGGACCACCCAGGACTAAACCCCCCATTAAATTGAGGAAAACCACTAAAATCCCTCATAAATGGGGGAAAGCCTCTTGAACACCTCTACCATTAATGGATAATCTATTATTTGGAGGGGAAACCTATTCATTTATTGGAAAAAGGTTGGAAAGGGAGGATTACAACTCTTGGGAGAAAAGTCTCCAACGAATAATGCTTCCTCCATAAAGAACGCTCCATCGATGAGGAACGTCGACCTTGACTTCGACCATCTTCCTCCGAACTCCTTCTGACATGAGACGTCCTCGTCCGTGGCCAATCGACATCCGTATTTTCCCAAAACATCACCTTCTTCCCCACATCCCCGTTGATGAACAACGAAAAAGGTAGGTATTTTATTTTAAGTATGATATATTCCCTTTATTTTTAGCTTCTAAAACGAAGAACACAGACCAACTTATTATCAAGTTTATCCACAGATGTTTTTCATTGTGGGTTGGGAATATTTTTGTTAAATGAGGGATTATGGGAATTGATGTTTTTAAGATATCTTCTATGATGTTCTTGGATTCATTCTTGTAAACCGTATGATACCGCTCTAAACGCAGAGGGTTTGGGCCAAACAAACATAGCCTGAACCCCCACCGATCTTCTTTATGGTGTTCTTCGAAACAGTGACGAAGGCGATGAAGGAAATGATCGTTCCACCTACGGCTTCCGTGACCCACGCCACTCCCGCGACATTCCAACCACTGGATGAACCACGCCCTGTACCCCGGCAATGAGCACCATGGCTGCGCCACCTCACCGGTTGTGCCGCCCCGCTGGCCGCGCCGCTGAGCCGGCCGCGCCGGCTGCCCCCACCGACCGCGGCCCCTCGCCGACCGCGCCACCCTGCTGGCCGCGCCGCCCCGCCCTGACGGTCGTTCCATCCCGCCAGCTGCGCCCCCATGTGCCAGTCGCACTTCCCCAGATAGAACCAACCACGCCCTCGCAACGCTCCTGGCCGAACCATCTCCGTGCCGCCGGGCCGAGCCGCCTTTGGGGCGCCCTCAGGGTCCAGCCGCCTTCGTGGTGCCCTCTGGGCCGAGCCGCCTTCACGGCTCCCTCTAGGACGAACTGCCATCGCCGCCCGCAGGGCTGGGCCGAGCGGGCCAGGTCAGGCCATACCCAACAGGTTAGGCCAAGTCAACCCAAACCGGGTCGGACCGGACCCAGGCCCCCAAAGACCAATTTGCGCTTCTTTTGGCCATATATTTAGCACCAGATGTCTGTTTGACGAACAGTCAACGACTATGGAATTGTTGGAGCGTGACAGTTTCTTTGAGTATACCCCACTAGAGTCTGGGGTATAGTTGAGAAACAATCAGGTTGGATCGTGCATGAATTGAACCCGTCCCTCGGGACTAGAAGGCTAATAACTCATAGACCAGACATCCGATTGACGTGCTGTCAGTTGCGTTGAGACCCTTATGGTGTGGTAGAACTTTCAGATACTTCTTCTTGGGACTTCTCGGAAGGTAGAGCATCGACCATTAGCTTGTGGAGCAGATCTTCCAGAGACAAGAAAGCATTTATGCGAGAATCAAGTAGTTGGCTGAGACTTGACGACTGCTGACCGATTGACTCAGAGTGAATTGACTAGCCTAGTGGGGAGCGCCTGGTTGTGGCGGAAGACACGCGACATAGGAGCCCCTTATTGTGGCAGTAGATCTGCGGTACTCAACAAGAAGAGTACCTCTGTGGGCTATGAGGGGGAGCGCTTGGTTGTGGCGGCAAACCCATGGTGGGGAGCGCCTCTGTGTGATGCAAAAAACCCACAGTACTCGATAGGAGGCATATCTCAGCAGTCCAAGGTTAGTGGGAAGCACCTGGTTGTGGTGGTAGGCCCACTGTACTCGATATAGGAGGAGTTCTCCAACAGCCGATGGTTCGAAATGTTTTACCCCTAGAATAAAATCCTGGTTGACGTGATTCAGTAACTTTTGTTATTTCTTCATGATTGAGATGGATTACTTGATAACATAGGTATATGTATGGGAATATACCTAAGTGGGGTTATCTGTTGATTTCATACATTGTGGTTTATCCTTGTTGGATTTTATGAGACCTTCAGGGTCTTGGGGTCTATACTGAGTATCCTTATACTCACCCCTACACGGGCTATGCCCGCACCTCGTTGTGTTGGATGCAGACGACAGACATCACTGATCATGGTTGAGAGTACTAGGACTGGACAGTACCCGGAGGTGGACCATAAGACAAGTCTGTACACAGAGGAGACAGATGGACGAGGAGTGTTGAGGAGGCGATCTGTACCAACCCTTCAGGTAGGAACCAGGAGGAGGACCTAGTAGTTGATTTTCCATTTTACTCAGTTGTACTTGTTTTTCAGTTGGGATTTTATTCTGTCCCCTTTTTACTTACTGTACTCACTTTTTGGTTATACAGTTTACTCTTTTTCATATCTTGTTGTGTGTGTTTGCTGGTTATAATGGCAGTGCATTCCCAGTTTTAGGGAAATACGCTTTTGGTGCTAGTTTCCAGCCCCTGGCCTATAGAAGGTGGGCTTGGGGTAGTCATGGCATGGGCCCCAGGGAACAGGCTGTGACAGAAAATTAAAAATGTTTTTTTATTATTCTTTTGATATTCATTATATTTTGAGTTATTTTTTTTTTAAATTCAGTGTTTTAAATTTATTATAAATTCAATATCAATGTTATTTTATATGAATAATTTTTCTAATGTGTGAATTTCATGTTTTTAATCCAAAAAGATTTTTTCCTCTAAATTATTATTTTTATTTCTATATTTGTGAAATTATTTTTTATTTTAAAGTATTTTTATATGATTAAGCAATGTTTAATGTTTCGTTTTTATAGGTATGTATAGTATATATTTTATAGATATACAAAATTTCCTACTTGAAAGATAATGAGTTCTTTTTGTGTTTCATGTATGAGACATTGAAAGATTATTAAAATAATCTAAATAATTACTAAATTAAATTTAAAACATAGACTAAAAACGTGAAAAAAAATTAAAAATAAATAATTTTTTATAAAAATAATGAACATAAAATAATATAGATGATACAAAACAATGTTGTATGAAAACATAACATTTGGACTTTAAAGGATGCAACTTAATCTAAAAGCATATAAAATATAATTTATAACATTATTCTATTTAAAATTTAATACATGGACATAAAGCATACAAAAAAATATATAATTAAAATAGTTTTATAAAAATAATAAATAGGCATTATAAATTTTTTATAATAATACACGAATTAAAAGAATTTAATTAGTTAAATAAAAATAAATAATATTTTCTACGTATTAATAATTATAATATTATTAAAGTCACAATTATTAATATGTTATTAATACTTAATAATGCTTAATAGTAATATGATTAGTTACATTACTATGAATATTTAATTATTCCATAATTAGTGATAATAAAAAAAGTCTTTATTTATAAATTCATAATTAATAAAGTTATAATAATTAATATATTATTTTATGAAGTACTAGTAATTATTATATAATTTAAAAATAATAATATTTTATAATAATACTATTATTTAAAAGGTCATCATTTTAATTATTAATAATATATATATATAAATATTTTTATTTATAAAAAAATAAGGGTGGGAACATTCGGGGATATTTCTTTCCTTATAACTATTATGATGAACGTACTCCCCCATATAACGCATTATTTAAATAATTTATGAAGAAGAACTCATCTCAGATAGTGCCTTCTTCATAATAATTATAAATAAGGATTTGTTCAAGAAAAATCCGAACCCTCAGTGCCTGACAACCCAAAAAACCCTAGATTGTGAAATAGTTTCTCATTTTAAGTATTGTTTTTGAATTTTTCAATTTCTCGTTGTAAGAGGAAAAATCATGGTTCAAAGGCTCATACCACCTCAGTCCCAAGGGCAGAATAGCATCACTAAAAATATATTAATGTCACATTAACTGTTTAATTGATACTCTACTCTCCCCCACCCATGATACTATCTACCTT
The DNA here is from genome assembly GCA_963277665.1 of Viscum album. Classification (NCBI taxonomy): domain Eukaryota; kingdom Viridiplantae; phylum Streptophyta; class Magnoliopsida; order Santalales; family Viscaceae; genus Viscum; species Viscum album. The sequence goes on along the minus strand of OY728143.1, from coordinate 1,659,895,159 downwards.
CATATATGCTCTATTCTCTGTTCAACGAATTGATTATAGGCCACTTTGTAACCCAAAAAAATTATGTTAAAAATCAATGTCCCATATTTTCATTAATTGGACTTTACTAATATTCATGGATTCAGTTCATTATTACTTCTTTTCTCAAAATTTCATAAAAAATGCCTACATTCTATTATAATTTCATTTCATCCAGAAAATTAAAAAAATATATATATGAAAAGAATAGAATTAAAAATATTAGAATTTAGAATATATATATCTATATAAGAATGATCAAACACCAACAAACATAAATCATCGTGTCCTAAAGAAGAAACATAGCCCCAACTCATAAAGCTTCCAAACTCAGATAAGGGATACTTTCTAAAGTAGTATTCAACTATTAGAAAATCAGTCTTTTCGCCTATAGATGTTGGGGACTAGAAAAGGTTGTCGCTATTGGTGGGTATCAGTGGAAAACAATAGCGAGCACCACACCAAAAAATATCTATCACCCCCTTCATACCCTCCCTCACCTCGCGTACACCCCCATCCAAACACTCACTATGCTTTCCTCGTCACTTCACCCTCTATGCGCCTTCTTCAAATCGACCACCACTCCTTAACCCTCACTAATTCTCATGTTAGAGCTTCTTCTATCACCACTCATCTGCATGTCCTCTCACATACCTGATCGATGCACCCACTACCAGAGTAACTACCACCACTCTCTACCACTACCTCCAATATGGATTCTTTTTCTACGCGTCTCCATCCCTTCAGGGAGAGGTTATACAATCGAACTCATCCTCTACAAACAAAATATGTCTCTTGGTACTGGATTCATCTCACTATCATAAGTAAACCCTAATTTTGGTTTTATGGTATTGATTTTGACATTGTTTGTAATTTTTTTTGGTGTCTTCCATTTTTTATTTCCATAAATGGTTTTCATAACTATACTATTGAGAATAGAATTTTTTGTTGTGATATTTTCTAGATTTGTTAGTGTAGAAATGTTTTACTAAATAGTTCATGTTAATTGGGTTGAAATTATTTATCTGAATTTTTCTTTACAACTACATGGTGTTTAAAGCATCAATGTCAATAAAATGTTAATATATTTTGGGTGAATTGTTTTCATTATATTCTTAGACAATCTAGAAATTTATGGAGCTATATATATCTATGTTTTTTTCATTCCCATTCAAAAAGATAAATATTCATGTCATATTTTGTGAAAATAAAAATACATTGTATATATTTTTAATTTAATTAAATATTTTCTAAATGAAATATTTCTCATGTGTAGAATAGTATTTAGATTCCTTGAATTGTAAATATTTTTTGGATTTGGATAAGATTAATTCATTACAATCATTTGACAGAAATAATCAATTTTCTGGAAACATACACTGAATGGTTGACTTAGACTAACAATTGATTTATAATCTAGTGTTCCATAACATTTTTTATTAATAATTTAATTTTCTTAAGTATTATAATTTTTTTGAGTCATTCTACTTGAGTTTCATCTCTACTTTAGTGAAACATTTCAATAATTCCTTGAACTAAATAATTTATCACATTCTATTTACTTTATGATTTTATGTGTGAAACAGTTGGAAAGGTTCCAAAATTATATGTCGAAATAATCACAATGGTTAGCTATCATGTTGTACATTATTAAAAATAAATTTATTTTGATTTTTCCACAAATTAAATTCCATGTATTATTAAATAAAAAATACATAATTTTGTTGAATATTTTATTTATAATACACTTTTTCAAGTCCCACAATTTATGTTGAAATTTTACTATTTCAATATTCATTAGTTTTGGTGTGTTATAAATATTTAATCAAAATCAATATTACATTGTTTGTTTTAATAAGAAAAACATAAATTTTGAATGTTAATGTCAAGCATATATATTGTTGTATCTTTTTTTTCTGAAAAATACATTTGTTTAATATTTTTAAGGTTCTACTACTTTTATGGTTTGGTTATAAATGAAATAAAAATTACCATGAATATATTTTATATTCAAAAATGAAAGAAATTATATGTTTTGATAAAATCAATTATGTCACCAAATCTAGATTAAATCAACCAACATAACATACCATGGGTTTTGTTAACTTATATGTCCACCATTCAAATACATATAGTGATGTTATCCATGTATACCTATTTATACTTGAAATAGGGTTCTAATATTCCTGTATTGTTGATGTAAATCCCACCATTTCTAACCCTTGGAATGAACATACACATAAAAAATCGAGACCTTTAGAAAACTGATTTTATTATAAACTCCTAATTTTTTTCATGCATTTAATTTCTATTTCCTAGTTATATTTTCATCATGTATTTTACTACCAATAATTTTTATAGCTACAAACATTTCTTTGGAATAAGCACCAGATCCACATCATTCATAAGAGGAATCTGCATATATGATTTGAGGCATATATAAATGTAAATGTTTTAATTTTTAATTAAATGTTATATATATATTTTTCTAATTATGTATGAAATTGTTTTCAATAGAACCAAACTAGACCTCTGCTTTCTCATATAGGATGGGCCCTGACCATGGGATTTCCTCATGGAATTCGGACATGGCCCATGATGTATCATTTGATGAGACATACCATTTCATGGGAGTGGGTTCCCCTACATTTATTATTCTATTAGATCATATAATTTGTGAACCACAAATATACTCATTTACTAAAAATGGATGAGCATAATTCCCTTAAGATACCTTATATCATATATGGAGAAAATTTTGGGTAAGAGGAGTTTCTTACCAATGTTTAAAAAAAATTACAGTTATAATAATTATTTTATTAAATAAAATTTTTTGATACTAGGCCTCTATTCAAATTTTTCCTGTGTGTATGTAAAATTTTCATAAATTGTTGATGTTTTTTAATGGTAGAGTGAAGAGGGAGCACTGCATACTCAATATGGGTTCCACAGACATTTTGTACAGAGTCTCAAGTGGCGCTCTCCCATCTTATTGGCATGATTGGTGCCATATTGGTCCAAAAATAATGTGAATGTGAGGAAAAAATTATTTATATATTAAAAATAACATACAGTAATTTACATGTTTTAAATTCAAATTAATTAAATGTTGGTGGTGAAAACATGAAATTTTAGGAATTCTTATGCGGACAACGTCACAGCCATGGGACACATCACGTATCCCAGATTCAAAAATGATCTATTTATCATTTAATTTATATATTTATTATTTAATATGGTTTTTAATTTTATATTAATATCATATTGGTATACAATTACTAGATCAAGGTGCACTGAGTGATAATTATTTTGAGTGGATGATGGCTCGAGATCGAAATGGTCCGATGGTTACAACTCCTATAGTTTGTTCATGTACTAATTATCAATTATTACATACCTACACACAAAAACACACACACAAACACAAATATATATATATGATAGTTTCATTCTGGTTTTCGGCCACGAATCGCCCAACAACTCCGTATGCAATGATTGATGGACCTGCTTTCCAAAGGCAGTCGTTCACTGGATGGTCTGACCAGCGACTCTTAAGAACTCACATTGGTCGAGGGGATAGGAATTCGGGATCATCACACCCTTTTTGGGGGGAATTATTGCCTGTTCCGGGACACTCTTATAGATTTAAGACGTATCCATATGTTCACTAATCTTTGGTTTATACCAAAATATAGTATCCACGGATTCAACCATGGTGGGAAACAGTCAACTAGACGCAGGGGTTTAGAATCAGTTATGTCTGAGATTTACCATCCCTCGTTGGATTAATGACCCCGAAGGGTTGGAACTCGCTTGAGGAGGCACACGGAGTGGCGCGGTGAACCGATGTGGAGATGATCGGATCAACCGATTGTTGGGCTTGAACCTCAGGGAGGCTTCCTACGTACCCTGCTTAGGAATCAGGGATCAAGGTCCATGTAGTTCGGATAAGTGTTGGGGAACCGACATGAAGAGAGACCAGGTGATCCAATGGGTGGTGGGATTGAACCTCATGGAGGCTTCCTACGTACCCTGTCTAGGAGGCAGGGATCAAAGTCCACGTAGTTCGCATATACAGTTTAACTTCTTGCTGGAAGAGGGTGGAAATAGACGTGAAGGAAGTATCGAGTGGCGGGATTAAACCTCGTGGAGGCTTCCTATGTACCATGCTTTTCCATGGATCAAAGTTACCGTAGTTCGCTTTGGATTGGGGCCTACGATCTGGGGCAGCCCGGAAGGATGGATTGGGGCTTACACTCTAAGGTGGCCCATAAGAGGATTTCATGGTCGATGCTTACTCTAAGCCCATGTGAGTCATGCTTGGTGTGAGAAACAAGAGGTAGTAGGCACCAGAGGATCACATCGCGAAAGGTGCGTCCGTGAGAAGCGGAGTGGGGCTTACGCATGAGGGCAGACCAAGGTGATGAATTGGGGATTACACTCTAAGGAGGCCTAGAAGGTCGGGTCTTACTCCGAGATGGACACCCGGGGCGACAAATCCCAGTGGGAGAGGGAAAGGGGGTGCTCTTATGCCCATCTCCTCTCTTGCAATGCACGAGGGCTTCCTTCCGATGGCTATTTTACCATCTTTTAGGAACCCTCAACAAGTGGAGGGGAATAAAGGTGATTCCTGAGATTAGACTCCACATTACCATGGGAATGTGAACCCATGAATTCTTTGGGAATCTGCTCAAGGGTCAGTGCAACCCCTTCGCCTCTATTTACCGTGGGTATGTGAACTCAAAATGGTGCGCTGATGCGCCTGAAAGTTACACCACGCGAAGGACTTGGATGGATCAGAAGGATTTTACCTGGCTTGGGAAATGATAATACCAAAGTGTTTGGCGAGCCACCGAGAGGTATGGGTGGTGGCACCCTTCGCGTGGGGAAGTTTCACGCGGCTGGAGAAGCCGTCCGTGAACCAGGGTGGTCCGCGGACTGATTGGTATCCCGCGAACCAGGGTGGTTCACGACTTCGGGTTCAATCTGCGAACTAGGGTGGTTCACGGAGGGTTCCTTGCGGGCAGCGGAAGCCAAGGGCGGTGCCGGTCGGAGGCTCGTCGGTCAGGGCTTCACCCACGTAGGAGAGTGATACGCGGTGCGTCGGATGGGAAAAGAGGCATAAACTCCCTGGTCTGCGGGGAAGTCATCCGCAGAGGGGGTATTGTTCACGGTTCTCCTTTATTTGTTATTTTAGGTTTGTGGTTCACCAAATTATTATGCATTTTCCAATTCATTTTTAATTCATATACCTATTGTGGTTTAGATATGGGAATTTCGCTGTTTACGAAATCCAAAGCCTTCCTTCAACCGATCTCCTTCCGAATCACCAATCCCTTTGAATCTGATTCCAGTTATCTGATCTCCCATTTTTCTTTCCCCCTTGGTATCCTTTTATAGAGTGGGGAAAGGAATGTATCTATGGCCACATGGAACCTTTTGTAGAGGCACATAACCAAATACCTGGTTCACAGCTAACTTGGTCAATCCGCAATTCGCGGTGGGTATTGAACGCTCCCCACCCCCTCTGTGAGGCGAACTCAGGGAGTGCTCCGCGGCTGCGGAGGGTTCTGCCTCTATTCTGCAAACGAAAGTGGGTGCGGATTGAACCGGTCGACGTGGCTTGCAGTTGGAGAGGTTCATGACAGTGAACCGGATTGGAGCCCATCCTGCCTCACGACCGCGGAGGCTCTCCGCCTCTATTTCGCGAACGACAATGGTTTGCGGAGGGGGTGCCTCGCGGTGCCTGGCCACGTTGCGCTTCCATGGGACAAGTAGGGGGACCGGTCCTTTCATTGATTACTTGCCCTAATTATTTTGGGGATTTGGGTAAAATTTCCTTTGCGGATTTTTTAGGACCCTACAATGACATAAGTCTAACTTGAGGTCGAGTTTGAAAAAAATTCCATAAGACCAAGGCTAGCTTTCTATGTGGTGGTATGAGATATATCATTACATTATTATTCATGATGTACATGGGTACATATTGACATATTGAAAGAGTATTCCTCATTCTAGAGTTTCACATGTTAAGGTTGTGAATCCTTTTATGTCAAGGAAGAAACAATAACTGAACGATTTGGAGGCACATATACATGCTTATGATGAGGCGAATGCATAGTTTTTAGCTGATCTTAGAGAACTACACGATTATATGTGTCAGGCTTATGGTGGAGGGGACCCTAAGATGTTGGTATATACATGTTTTTTTATTTTCTATTAAATTCATTATTATTACCCTCATAATTGTTTTTGGATTCTCTGATTGCACCAGACTCAAATAGTAGTCATGGACCAACATGATTTATTAGATCTCGAAGGTGTGTGTTGATTTATCTTTATAGTTTCTCTGTAAAATTGACTATACAATTTTATTTTATTATAATTATAGTAAAGTAACTATTCTCATTCACATTTTAATTTAAATGATATTTGACCACGTACAAATTCACAATCAACTAAATACTTTTAGATTAATGAAACAACATAGGGAAATAATCTCTTAATGATTTATTTATCATTAAATTACAATCGCATGAAAAATGTGGAGCATCCAAAAAGACAGGATTTAGAAAACATCCTTTCTAAACTGAACCCAAATCCAAAATAAGAGAACAATCCTTATTTTCGAAGAACATACTTTAGCCTAAGGCACCATGTTTTGGTTTTGGTGAAAGCCTCCCAAGGATCCCAACACCCACTAAAGTATAAATAATAAAGGTTAATCATCAATAGTATTTTAAACATTTTACCAAATATAATGTCTCACCATATAAACAAGGTTCTCATAATGTCACTAAATAATATAATACCATATATTCTACATAGAAAGTATTAAATGGAGTAGAATGGGTTTATTAATGGAAAGATCATTCATGGGGTTATGATATTGACACATAAAATGATCTCAAACATTGATAAATAAATTTGGGTTAAATTTTATCTTGAAAATGGATATATATATTTCTGATGACCATATAGAATAGAACTTCACCAATAGATTCAAGAGCCACTATAAATTTTCAGCATATACATTTGATATCTTCTTTGTCACGACCCGTCCTCAGGGCCTGTGCCGTGACTACCCCAAGTTCGCCTTCCATAAGCCAGGTGTTGGCGACAAGCAGCAAAGGCGAATCCATGAAAAAAAGGGATGGAATTGACATTAAACTTGTAACACACACAGTTTGAACACAAGCAGTAGAAGCAAAAGTAATAATATAGAAAAGAAAAGTGTGCTGAAATTCAGTGGGCCAGAATACAAACCTAACTGAACAACAAGTATAAGTAAAAAGGAAAAACATCTCCTGGATCGTCCACCGGGGAATCCTACCTGAAGTGTAGGTACAGAACTTGAACAACTCGTCCCTGAGGTACGTCTCGTCTAGTCTAGTTTTGAGCAGCCTCCCATCCATCACTCTCAGCCTTGATCACTGCTGACTATCGTTTGCACAGATCACAACAAGGTGTGGGCGAAGCCCGTGCAGGGGTGAGTATAACAATACTCAGTAGGGGACCCTGAGACCCCTGAAGGTCTCCCATAATCCACTAAGGAGAAACCACAGAAGAAAGATACAATTTCTAAGTACCAAATAACCCTACTTAGGTATATTCCCATACATATACCTATGTTACCAGTCACAGTCCGACTCCAACTCTCGAGCCCAAGAACAACCCAGTCCACAAAAGAAGTAAATTCAATCACCTTGATGATAATGATTAAAATACAAGACTCATATCACATAGGTATACTACACATGAAGAGGGGTAGAGATGATTAGATGTAGCCTTTGAATCATCTCCTCTATCGAACCCACGCAGGATCCTGGGACAATATCAGTCCTGTCAAACCCACGGAGGATCCTGGTATAGAATTTATCACTGTCGAACCCATGTAGGATCCCTGTACAGAAGTCACCGCTGTCGAACCCACAGAGGATACCGGTACATAAGTCATCACTTTCATACCCACTGAGGATCCTGGTACAGTATCATTATTGTCAAACCCACGGAGGATCTTGTCATCTCAGTCGCAGCCAGCCATAGGGTTCCCACACAAAGCATACTCGATTCCTGGAGGGTCCGCTCCTCAAGCCAAGTGTCGATACATCAACTACCATGAAGTATCGATTTTATGTATACCGTAGTTCTGTCTCATCATAAGGAACCCAACGCGACAGACGTCGCATCAATCAGGCACTCGGTCTGTGAGTTATTGACGGTTCCATTCCAAGGGCCACGTTGGTTTTTAGGCTCAAACCAACCCGATTGTACCCCAACTGCATCCAAACCTCAAGTGGAGTACGCCAAAAGAATATTCTAGCTCCAAGAATTCCATCGTCGTAGATAATCCATCTATCGGACACCCGTAGTACAAGATGCGGGCTAAAAGGTGTAAATGGCCATAGCAGGTTCAGGTCCGGTCCGACCCAGTCAGACCAAGCCGGCCTGACCCAGTCTGAACCTGGGTCTGACCTGGTCCATAGGTCCAACCCGGTCCAATGGTGTGGCCCGACCCGAGTGGTCGGCCTAGCCTGAGTAGGCGGTCCGAACCAAGGGAGCGGCCCGACCCAAATGGGCAGCCCGACCCGAAGGTGTAGCCCGACCTGAGGGAGGCCCGACCCATGGTGGCCCAGCCCATGGCGGCCCGACCCGAGGTGGCCCGACCGAAGGCCTGCCCGGCCTATGGCGGCTCGGCTGAAGGGTGGCCCGGAATGTGGCGGCCCTGCGAAATAGTGCAACGACACCACCGTGCCCCTCTCGGCCGCGGTTCCGCTACGGAACAGTGCAACGGCACCGTGCCCCTTGGGCACCACCGCGAACCGCCTGGCCACAGTTTAGTTTCTCTGTGCGGCATGGTAGTGCCACACCCTTGCGGCGACCCAGTGGCCTTGCATCGCCAACTCCTTTTTGCGGTCCACCTCTATCATCATCAAATGGGAAAAAACAAAGGGAAGGGTCGAACCGTGTTCGTGCAGTCCGAACCCTCCTTGTTACAGTGCTGTCATTTGGTTTCCAAACCATAAATTCAATGACAAAGGATGATCATAAAAACAACACAAATCCCCTACCCTGATTTGACGATTTCTCATTGAAGAAGTCACGGGAAAAGGCGGCGTAGTTTCATTGACGTTGGGAAAGAAGAAGACAAGGATGCTGCGTCATCGGCATTCTTCGCGGGCAAATCCTTCTCTTTTATCTTGGTCAAAGATCGAGGACGGTGTTCTTCATTCTTCGGAGGTGAGGAGCATTCTTCGTTGGGAGGATGAAATTATCCCAAAGATTCTCCAAAGCTCCACCAAAGATTATGCCAACCCCAAAATAAAAGAATATGATCTCTTATTATAATTTTGGCATTATGAATTCAAAAGAATTCAAATCATTTCAAATTAATTAATTATTCTATTAATTAATTTGTGTTTTGGCACACTTATGAAGGAAGGTAAAGAGGCTCTGCAATACATGGGGAGTTCCAATGGTTAAAGGGGGGTTAAGGGGGTTTGATGCTCACGTGGGCCCCACATTACAACATCCTCCCAAGGAGGTTATGTGTGGGTGGGCCCCACCACTAACCTCCCCTTGGAGGATTAAACCACCACTCAAATAAAAATATGCTGCACATATTTTTATTTAATTTATTTAGAAACCCCAAAAAATTAACTTCCATACTCGATAAAACGCAACTGCGGTAATGGACTCCTTAAGAGAATACCGGCGCTGCGAGTTCAATAGTGTCCTCAGATTTCATTTTTTAGAACTGGTTCAAAAGATATAAAATCATGCTCATACGTTTACTGAACGTACCTTAAAAAAACGTCCGAAATTGATCGCTGGCACAGTGGGCCTCAGAATCAGGCTCCGTCAGAAACTGCAGACTCGAAAAATTTCCATGTAGTTTAAAAAAAATTTCCCCAGAATTTCTTGGTCTTTACATTCACTTCACCATAGGGATTTTTGTCCATGTAAGACACAACTCACACTAAGGAAAACAAATGAGGGTACTAAGCACGCATCTGAGCCTCCCGCTCCCATGTGCTCTCCTGGAGGTTCCCGTGCTGCCCGTGAATGTGCACCAGAGGAATCGACCATCCACGTAGAACCCACTCCCATCGATCCTCAATATCCACTGCAACCTTTGTGAAAGTCTCCCCGCCATCAATGTCCATCACACCATGGTTGATGATGTGGGATGGGTCATGCACGTATCTCCTCAGCAGAGATACGTGGAGGAGGTCGTGCACCTGGTACAACTGAGGTGGAAGAGCCAGGCGGTAATCCATATCGCCTACTCTACGGAGGACCTGGAATGGTCTGATGAATCGTGGAGATAACCTACCACCTCAGACAAATATCCATAGAAATCATTGAGGTGAGACCCGTAGAAAGACGTGGTCACCATCCTCGAACTCCAGTGGTCTCCGTCTCCTATCATCATAGAACATATTCCTGATCTGTGCAGTATTCCTCTTCTCCTGGATGATCTGCACCTTCTCTATCATAGCCTACACCATCTTCGGTCCCATAAGTGCTAACTTCCCTTGGTCAGTCCAGCACAGAGGTGATCTGAATGTTCGTCCGTAAAGTGCCTCGAAAGGTGCCATCCCGACGGTGGAGTGGTAACTGTTGTTAAAAGAAAACTCCACCAAGGGTAAGTGAACCTCTCAGATGTGACCGAAGTCAAGGACTCATGCACAGAACATGTCCTCGAGAGTCTGAATGGTCCCCTCAGTCTGACCATCCTTCTGAGGATAGAAGGCAGAGCTCAAGTGAAGATGCGTCCTGAAAGCCTCCTCCAACCCCTTCTATAGTTGAGAAGTTAAATGAGCATCTCGTTTGGAGACGATCATTGATGGAACATCATGAAGCCGTAAAATCTCTTGTACGTAGAGGCATCCCATGCTCTCTACTGAACCCTACTCTCTGATCGATAGGAAGTGGGCCGACATAGTGAGTCGGTAAACAATCACCCAGATAGAGTCATGGGCCCTGGATGTACGTGGAAGTCCCGTCACGAAATCCATGGATATCTCGTCCCACTTCCCCTCTGGGACCTATAACGGAATAAGTAATCCTACTTGAACATGGTGCTCCACCTTCACTTGCTGACAAGTGAGGCATCATGAGACAAACTCTAATATTTCTTTCTTTATACCTAGCCACCAGTGCTGTCGTCGGAGGTCCTGATACATCTTCACCACTCCTGGATGTATCACTAAAAGTGATGTGTGGAACTACCTCAACACTTCCTCTTAAAGTGCAACTGGTACCATGATATGTCCTCTAAAGAGAACGACGTGCTCCCCACCTTCAGAAAATCCATCAGGTGCCTTCCATGTGGATATCTATGCACATCGCGTCTCACATTCAATGTCCTCTTGATGTGCCTCCTTGAATCGCTGAAGAAGTGGAGGAGTGACTGTGAGATACTATAGTAAGACTACTCCATCCCTATCCACCAAGGATATCTGCGACGCAGCTAGCTGCTCCATCGCCTATCCTAACAGCTGAGTGCCTGATCTCCTGCTGAGAGCATCTGCTACAACGTTCCCCTTTCTAGGAGTATATACTATCTTGAAGTTATTTTCTTGGAGGAACTCAAGCCATCGTAGCTATCTCATGTACATGTCTTTCTGCGATAAGATGCACCTGAGACTCTGGTGGTTAGAGTAGACTATAAAAAATTCACCCATAAGATAGTGCTGCCACATCTTCAAGGTGAAGACCACTGATACTAACTCCAGGTGATGGGTAGTTTAGTTTTTCTTATTATGTCTCAAATGACGAGAACCTTACATGATCAATTCTCACTCAAGCATCAGGACACACCTGAGTCTGGTCCCTGATGCATCGCAGTAAACTACATACCCAATGCCCTCCTCCAGTAGCCTCAAGATGGGGGAACTAGTCAACATCTACCTCAGCTATTGAAAGCTATGTTGGCATCTCTCTGACCCCATGAAGGGTTTCCCCTTCTTCTTCAATGCTGATAGCGGTGCAACAACTCTGGTGAAGTTTGGAACAAATCTCTGATAGTACCCAGCCAATACTAGAAAACCTCGAACCTCCATCACACCCTTGGGTGGCTCCTAATAAAGTACTGACTCAATATCCCCTGGATCCACTACAAATCCATCCTCCGAGATGACGTGTCCTAAGAGGTGAACCTCTCAAATCTAAAATTGTCACTTAGAGAGATTACCATAAAGTTGGTGCTCTCAGAGTGTGTCCAGTACTACCCGCAAATGGTAGGCATGCTCCTCCTCAGTAGTCGAGTATATCAGTATGTTGTCGATGAAGAATACGACAAAACGATCGAGGTAAGGCTGGAATATCCTATTCATGAGACTCATGAACACTTCTGAAGCTTTGGTTACACTGAAGGGTATAACCAAGAACTCGTAGTGGCCATACCAACTTCTGAGGTCCGTCTTCTACACATCCACATCTCGAACTCGGAGCTGGTGATAGCCTGACCTAAGGTCTGTCTTTGAGAACCATCGTGCTCCCTTGAGTAGATCAAAGAGGTCGTCAATCCTCGAGAGTGGGTACTTGTTCTTAATGGTCACCTGGTTCAGGCACTGATAATCAACACACAGACGCAAGCTCTCATCTTCCTTCTTGGTGAACAAAATCGGGGATGCCCAGGGTGGAGCACCAGGTAGGATAAATCCCTTCCCCTAAAAGTCCTCCAGCTGTACCCGCAGCTCACAAAGCTCGATGGGAGCAATCCGATATGTTGGAGTAGATATCGGTGCCATCCCGGGGTATATGTTAATGTAGAAGTCCACCTCTATGTGAGGAGGATGTCCTGGAACATTTTTCGGGAAAACATCCGTGTACTGATCCACCACAATAGGAAAACTCGGACTCTGCACATCAACTACTCTGAGAATGAGGCTACCCAACTGATGTGTGATCGGATTCCCCCTCCTCTGGGTAAGACCATCCTGCACTGAAAAGTCTCCCTTCTTACCGGCGAAGGTAAAACTCATCCCATCCCCATAGATACACCACACTTTCCTCCTAAAACAGTCAATCTGAGTATGAACTATGGATAAGCAGTCCATACCCAAGATGACGTCATAAAGCCTCGACGCCACTACGAGGAGATCCCAGCCGAAGCTATCGCCTCCTAGAGTAAGATCACACTGCCGACACCAGTGCGTAACCATCGAGTCTGCTCCCATAGGAGTCTCTTGTGGTAAGGATCGAGCCAACAGCTCTGTTGGAATCTCTGAGATCCAAACAAGGGCGGAAACAATAAATGAATGACTCACACCTGTGTTTATAAATACTGCAGCAAGGGTGGGTTAGACACAGATAGTACCTCGAATCATATCAGGTGTACCGTGGTCGTAGGCCTAGACTTCCTAGAGCTAAGACCGCCCCTGTCTTCCAGCTCCCTATGGTCGGGGTGGACCTCCTGGTGGTGGCAGTGGTAGGGCCTGGAAAGGTCGTCCACCACCTGCTGCTCGGACAGCTCCTCTGCCACGTCCACCTGCTCCTGGAGGACCACCACTGTCGAACCTATACCTATAAAGACCCCAAACCTGACGTACTTGGACATTACATTACTATTACAGAATACTTAATACATAACAAAAAAAGACACACAAGGACCGTAATAGTTTAGTGTTTTTGGAAACTCGGAATATAATCTTCTAATCGTGGTGAAAGATATTCAAAATCTCCCAAAAAGATCTTCCCCTTTTGTTTTCATACCTAAAACCTTTCTTTATATCTTGGGGAATAGAAAAAATATAAAGGGTGAGCTCAAATTCTCAGAAAGGGTAAGCATGGAGAAAATAAAGAAAATCATATACATTTGAACCAAAAACATGAACATAATGTTTAAACATCAAAATCGTGAGAAATGACATGAATCATGGCAGTACGTAAGGCATAGATCATAAAATAACATTAATCATGATAATATAGCATGAAAATAAAACTTTTAATTGTGGAAAAACATTAATAACAACATATTATTTCCATAGTTTCCAAGGAATTACTACTAAGACCATATTAGTGGATAAAGTCCCTTACTGAACCAGGTTTACTTGTCGTTCCAGGCCTATATTGATGAACTGGATTTACTTTCCATTCCAGCCATATCTATCTCATGAGATATAAATCTTTACCCAATGCATTGGAGGGAGATATAGGTCCCATCCATCTCATAATGAAACCATTCTGATGTGTGCCACAAAATCATAAATCATACATCATTGCATAACCCATGTAATAAAAATGTGATTCTTAAACATCGTGACATCATAAAACAATTCATATAAGATAAAGGACTTCATAAAAATAATTCCATCACAAAAAAATAAAATCAATGTAATAATAGGGATAGAAACAGAACCCTATATTATCTTATATGGAAAATAATTTTGATAAAACACTTGAACTCCATTCTTGAGGAAAATATCCTTTCTACTTCAAAATCATTTTTCCTTTCTTAACAAGTCATGAAATTTTAAACTAAAATAAGTTAATTTAAAATAAATTTGAAAATTTGTAAAGGAATCATAATGGAAATAATGTTCTATGGAATCATAAAAATCCATTCATGTCGTATAAGTTAAAAAAACATTCTTCTCGTACTTTGGCCGAATAAGTCAAAAAGTACCTCATACTAAAAACGACAAAAGATTACTTTCATATATTTTACTAAAAACATAACAATTGGTAAAATTGGATATATACAATTATATGAGGACATAAATAATATTACATATTGATGAAACATGGGTGTAGATGATAAATATGCCCCAATAAATTCTGAAGTATAAACAATCTTGGATAAAAATGATATTGTGAGATTTTCCCTTACAAAGATCTTTTTGTACACAAAATAGATCAGTTATGTGTATTAAATATAAGTTCACATAAAGAAAGTATAAATAAATGATAAGATATAAAAATTCATTTCTCACATAATCAAAGAACGACGTAAACAAGAAAGAGAAGATCAACCCAAAGAACGGAAATTGGGTTAAGAAGTTCCCTTACCTCGTGTCCGGCTTGACTCGATCATTCTTTAATATCCTGAATAATAAACCAAAGATAATTTATACTTTATTAAGAGCCTTTTTAATATTTATTATTCCTTTTATATCACTTATTACCGTGTTATAAACATTATGTAACCATTTAAGTTAATAACGTTTGTTTTGTCGAAATTTGGTACTTGAGTAAAAAATGGACTTCTTATAATTACACGTTGTTCATGTGGTCAAAGGTTAATTATATCCAGAATTATATTCATGATTTATATATCATATATATCATATATATTCAAAATATACATGTATTTATAATAGTTCATAACATATGAAGGTAATAAATGAAATGCACCGTTCATGGAGACATTAAGCCATACGTACCCATGAACGCTAATTTAATTTATATTTCTTATTCTAATGGAATAAAACATAATTATACATAGGTATATTATAATTTCAGTATATTATATCATTAACTCCATCCTTTATACATCCCACATAAGGCATTAATGAATCACATCACTTTGAGGGGGCGATAGTCCGCACTTCCTCAAATGAGATTATCATATTTACCCACCATGGAAACCATAAAGGCTTGATATAATCAGGATGTAAAGAAGAATAAGGAAATAATAAAAATAATATATATCATATATAAATATAGTTCCATCATAATGCCCACCATGAGAGTCGGTAGGAGAAAATCAAACAATCATCGTTTCGTGAGGCGTTAGTTTTCCATCCACAGAAACATTATGTTCTTCATCCATTAAATGTAGGTGTGTGTAAGTGTAGTTTGAATACTTCTAATAAAAACATCCTAGTATATTTAGTATACTGGCTTTGTTACAAAATAAAGGATTAAAAAGAGTTTAGGGGTTGGAGAAGTATAATAGAAGATAACAATTTAAGAGAAACCATTACCTTTAATTTGGGTAACTTCCTTTGGTTTGAACCAAAAGGACTTCTTGGAGTGCCTTTCCCTAAGGTAAGGCTTCTAGGGGGAGTATAGGGATGCACGGAGATTAATTGGGAAGAGTTTGGATGAGCCAAATGGCTTGAGAGGTGTGAGGAATTGGATAGAAATGGTCTCCTTTTATAAGGTGGAGGAGGGGCTCTTTTGGAAAGTGTGAAAATATTATTTTATTATAAACTTATCTTCAGTTTCAAAAGGTCCAAAATTAATTAAAGATGATGATAAGATGACTCATGGTCTAAATAAAATCATCCAATCAGAATTGGACATGTTTTGTATAATATTGTAATCATTATAATCTTATTTATTTAAATCATTTATTAATTAGGTAAATACGACATCATTATTGTGTCATGAATAATTTAATTTATTTGATGTCTCAAAATTATAAAAAAAAACCACCATGTAGGAAATAGTTTTGGATTTACAATGAATATTTATAGTCGAAAAGATAATTTATATGACCCATTATAAAAATTAATTACTATAATATATTTGGTAATGTCAATTTTTTCATTACATTAAATTAATTAATCTAAATTGTCATTATTACTACCATGTGGCTCAATGGGGTCCCAGAATCGACCAAGGATGGCCATGGTCGGAAACTACTCATCCAATAATGTTAGGACATGTGTTAAGGTAATTTTGAATTATTATAATATTCATTAACCTTGAATTACCCTATTTACCTTTAACCGCAGTAAATAAAAGTCAAAATTACTATTTACCAAAATATATTTTCATATTGTTGAACCGAATATTACTTCTTGATAACAACCATGTATGTAGGATTTTTCAAATTCAATTCACAGAAGTGGTAAAATTTCATTTTAATGAAAGAGTTAGTTTTTTAACTACCACTAAGTGGTTTCACTATTCATCAAAAATTGATGTTTTTTAGAAAAATACCAAAAATTCAGCCGAAGCTATATTTGATATTCCAAATTCAAAAATGATGTCTATTTTTACAAATCCAATACATATAAGTGGCACTAATTAATTTTAAAAGTAATTCCCGTTATCAAAACAAATAGCATGTTTTTAAGAAACAATAACTATCAAAAGATCGACACTTGTTTATGTCCAATTTCCAAGTGAAATTAATTCCAATGATCAACATTGGATTAAATGGTAAAAATATATTATAATTACACTTTAAAACCAATTTATAATATAATATAACCATATAAAGTATTGCGATGAAAAAATTTGTTTTTAATTAAAATATATTGTGTTTTTACTATTCATTAAAATATGAAAGTTATCAGAATAATAGGAAAAATTTATCAAAATTAAATTTTTATATCATGATTCCAAGGAAGAATAATATTTTGTCTAATTGAACTTATAAACATGTCAAAAACTATATTTAAAGAGGGTGTTCCATCAAAAGGCGGCAAAACTGCATATTTTTAAAAATAATTATTTTACCCGAAAAATTTATTTTGTTTGAATACCATGTTCTAGAAAATGTTTAAGATGAATAATAATGTTATAAAATTAAAAATGTACTTGATACTATTTGTAACAGCTAGTTTATAATAATATTATAACCATATATCGTTGTTTAGTGAAACCTGGTACTACGTACAACACACGCTACCGAGGAAGGTTGTGATTGTGTGTAATGCAAGCCAAGTCAGGGTAGCTTGTTGTGAAAGACTCATTTGTTGTTTTGTATAATAGAATCCAACTATATTTCATTTATATATTGAATATATATATATATATATACACTCAATGTTGCATAGAATGACTATTATCAAATGAACTTGAAATTGTGTGTAACACAATCCAAGAATAGTGTTGCATATACTGCAAGCTAATACAGTGTTGCGTATAGCGCAAGATAATCTTGGTGTAGCATAAAATAGAAGATATGAAAGAAATTAAAAATATTATATCTAATAAAATCATGGGGTGTTACATTCTATCCCCACTAAAATGATTTTTTCCCTCGAAATTCGTTGGGGGAAATGAATGGTTTATCAAATGAGAGTTTCATTCATAGAAACCCACATTGTAAAAAGGAATACCAAAACTTATCTTTAAAAACTAATGTATGAAACATAAAGGTTACCCAAATTAGCTAATCACTAGGTTTCCACATCGGATAACATTGGTGAAAATATGGATAGGAAATAGAAATCTAACCATCATGTTTTGATGGAGAGTGGTAGAGGACATGGCTATGATAAAGCCAACAGTCACAAAGCCATAAATTTGTGATGATATAAGGTACCATCTGATTTATCAGATATGAGAGCACTAGGACAAATTTTTTGGTTTCCAAGATCATTTCCCTAATGTTGAAGAATTTTTTCAATTAAAAGAAATACTTAATTGATTTTGGTACAATCTCACTGTTGTTCGTGCCTTGAACAATATCCACTTCATCTCTTAAAGAAATTAAGTTGAATTTTTCTTCCGTGAAGTGTTAACGGATAATGCGATAGAATGTTAGGTCTTTCCATTTGTCTCAAACAAAAGGTTATAAAAAGTTATTAAATATACAGAAGTCCATCTATAGTGAGATTAATCATATATGGTGCTAAAATGGAATTATACTTCATATATCATACCACTTAATAAATTAAAACTAATTTATACTAACAAGGGACTTCCTGTAGGCCAGTGGTAGCCGATAAAGGCCCGTCACACATCAGTTGTGGGTTCTATTTCCACAGCCTTGTCTGATGCGACGGTTTGTCGCCCGTCCTGCAGGTTGTCCCTTTTTCTAAAACTAAATTATAATAATGTTCCTACAATATTATCAAAAAAAGTTATATCTTTAAAAATACTATCTTATGTCTAACTTAATTCATTCCAATCTTTAGGCTTATCCAAAATACTTCTATCTGATTACTAGAAATTTCATCTACCGAGCATGTGAATTCCTTCATTTGTCCCCCATATATCATAAGGTATATCTTCTTATTGGTCACATTCCAAACATGTGAATGACTTAATCATGTATTCTCTTGAAACATAAATGACCATAGAACCTTAGTGAAAACATGAATGCTATAAAAATTTAAATCTTTCCACATTTAAAAAATACCAAAAATTCTATATACTCAAACCATGATATCACATTCTCCTTACACCATTCATGAGCTCAATAATACTATCAAACATCTCATTATCTCTTTATCCCTTCATTATGCGCATATCATCTTCTTTCCAAAAATATCTGAATAACCTTGAATGGTTACCGGTACCATTCAATAAATACTTTCAAAAACATACAGAAAAAATAGTGTAACAATCTTTAGATGTCTCTTTATTCCATAGTACCATGAGATTACTTATACAAAATTACTCTTGATAAACATGTAATCATTCCACTACCTTCTTAAACCATTGAACGATCTTGAACAATTCCTTCATCTCACATATCATTTGTAGTCTCTTCATCATTATCAACATAAATACTACCCATATGACCATGCTGATTCTCTTCATGAGACTTTCCCTTAGGGAATTGGTTTGCATAATGCACGTACATTCCACATTTAAAACATTTAACCATTGTTGATGTCTTAGAAATACCATTATCCTTATGCATGGTGTTAACTGAACCTTTTCCTTTACGATTACTGGATTTGTTTCCTTCTTTTCTACACCCAAAGATTTTTCTAGTTCCATTGGAACATTCTCCCTGATGCCTCTTCCCACATGATTTACATGAGGTAAATTGAACTTTCTTTCGTCGATGATCATCATGAAACTCCATATTTCTCTTATTAGCTGAGTCAGGAAACATACCATAGTTGAGATTATTGATCATATTATGAGATTTCTGATTAGGAATAATAACGATATGTAGACCTCCAGATCCAATTTCATTTGGTTGATCATGAAGAATATCATTCCATTGTCCATTATATCCTCCATTATCATGAATATTCCTGTTTCAATCCATTTTTTAAAACCCAAAAAAATAGTTTGAGTGGAAGAAATCATAATCAAGTGGGAGTACCTTAAATATCTAACATATTAGGTTTAATTATAATATTGTTAATGTAATTATAGGGCTATAACTTATACTTATAATTAACCTTAGAGACATCCCTAGACATACCTTTGAAATATCCCTATGGATTTCACTAAAGTTTTCTCATCCTAGTTTCCAAATGATGACTAAACCTCCATCTGATACCAACTGTAGGGACCACAAACCTGACGTACTTAGAAATTACATTACTTATGCGGAATACTTAATACATAACAAAAAAAGTCACACAATGACCATAATAGTTTAGTGTCTTTGGTAACTCGGAATATAATCTTCTAATCGTGGTGAAAGATCTTCAACATCTCCCATAAAGATCTTCCCCTTTTGTTTTCTTACCAAAAACCTTTCTTCATATCCTGGGTAAAAGAAAACATATAAAGTATGATCTCAAAGGCTCAGTAAGGTTAAGCATGGAGAAAATAAAGAAAATCATATACATTTGAACTTAAAAACATTAACACAATGTTTAAACATCAAAATCTTGAGTAATGACATAAAACATGGTAGTACGTAAGGCATAGATCATAAAAGAACATTAATCATGATAAAATAGCATGGGAATAAAAATTTTAATTGTGGAAAAACATTAATCACATGATATGATTTCCATAGTAGCCATGGCATTTCTCCCAAGACCATCTTAGTGGACAAAGTCCCTTACTGAACCGGGTTTACATGCCGTTCCAACCTTGTCTTACTGAACCAGATTTACTTGCCATTATAGACATTTCTATATCATGAGATATAAATCATTACCCAATGCATTGGAGGGAGATATAGGTCCCATCCATCTCATAATTAAATCATTCTTATGTGTCCCACAAATTCATAAATCATACATCATTGCCTAACCCATGTAATAAAAATGGGATTCTTAAACATCACGACATCATAAAACAATTCATATAAGATAAAGGAATTCATAAAAATAATTCCATCACAACATAATCAAATCAATGTAATAATAGATATAGAAATAGAACCCTATATTATGTTATATGGAATATAATTTTGATCGAACACTTGAACTCCATTCTTGAGGAAAATATCCTTTCTACATCAAAATCATTTTTCCTTTCTTAACATGTCATAAAATTTAAACTAAAAGAATTTAATTAAAAATAAACATGAAAATTTGTAAAGTAATCTTCATGGAAATAATTTTCTATGGAATCATAAAAATCCATTCATGTCGTATAAGTTAAAAAAACATTCTTCTCGTACTTTGGCTGAAAAAGTCAAAAAGTACCTTGTACTAAAAACGACAAAAGATTCCTTTCATATCTTTTACTAAAATCTCACCAATGGGTAAAATTGGATATGAAAAATTTTAGGAGGATAAAAATAATATTACATATTGAGGAAACATGGATGTGGATGATAAATATTCCCTAGTAAATTCTGTAGTATAAACAATCTCGGATAAAAATGAGATTGTGAGATTTTCCATTACAAAGATCTTTTTGTAAATAAAATAGATCACTTATGTGTATTCACTATAAGGTCACATAATGAATGTATAAATATATAATAAGATATAAAAATTCTTTTCTCACATAATCGAAGAACGACATAAACAAGAAAGAGAATATCAACCCAAGGAACATAAATTTGGTTAAGAAGTTCCCTTACCTCGTGTCCGACTTGACTCGATCGTTCTTTAATCTCTTGAATAATAAACCAAAGTTAATTTATACTTTCTTAATAACCTTTTCCAAGTTTATTATTCCTTTTATATCACTTATTACCATGTTATAAACATTATGTAACCATTTAAGTTAATAATGTTTGTTTTGTCGTTATTTGGTACTTGATTCAAAAATGGACTACTTATAATTACATGTTTTTCTTGTGGTAAAAGTTTCATTATATCCAGAATTATATTCATGATTATTATTTCATATATATCATTTATATCCAGAATATACATGTATTTATAATAGTTCATAACATATGAAGGTAAGAAATGAAATGCACCGTTCATGGAGACGGTAAGCCGTACGTACCCATGAACGCTACTTTCATTTATATTTCTTATTCTAATGGAATTAAAACATAATTATAAATAGTTATATTATAATTTCAGTATATTATATCATTAAATCCATCCTTTATACATCCCAAATAAGGCATTAACGAACCACATCACTTTGAGAGGGCGGTAGTCCGCACTTCTCAAATGAGATTATCGTATTTACCCAATATGGAAACCATAAAGTCTTGATATAATTGGGAAGTAAAGAAGCATAAGGAAATCATAAACATAATATATATTATATATAAATACAGTTCTATCATAATGGCCATCATGAGAGGCGGTAGTATAAAATCGAATAGTCATCGTTTCGTGATGCGTTAGTTTGACATCCACAGAAACATTATGTTCTTCATCCATTAGATGGAGGTGTGTGTAAGTGTAGTTAGAATAATTCTCATAAAAACATACTATTATATTTATGATACTGGGTTTGTTACAAAAGAAAGGATTAAAAAGAGTTTAGGGGTTGGAGAAGTAGAATAAAATATAACAATTTAAGAGAAACCGTTACCTTTAATTTGGGTAACTTCCATTGGACTGAACCAAAAGGACTTATTGGAGTGCCTTATGCCTAAGGTAATTATTCTAGGGGGAGGATAGGGATGTCGAGAGATTAATTGGGCAGAGGTTGGATGAGCCAAATTTTTTGAGAGGTGTGAGGAATTGGATTGAAACGGTCTACTTTTATAAGGGGGAGGAGGGGCGTTTTTGGAAAGTGTGAAAATATTATTTTATTATAAACTTATATTAGGTTTAAAAAGGTCCATAAATCATTAAATATGAATATAAGATGACTGATGGTAGAAATAAAATCATCCAATCAGAAATGGACATGTTTTGGATAATATTGTAATCATTATAATCTTATTTATTTAAATCATTTATTAATTAGGTAAATACTACATCATTATTGTGTCATAAATAATTTAATCTATTTAATGTATAAAAATTATTAAAAAAAATACCACCATGTAGGAAATATTTTTATCTTTCCAATGAATATTTATAGTCGAAAATATAATTTATAAAACCCCTTATAAAAATTAATTACTAAAAGATATTTGTTAATGTCAATTTTGTCTTTACATTAAATTAATTAATCCAAATTGTAATTATCACTACCATGTGGCTCAATGGGGTCCCAAAATCGACCCAAGGATGCCCATGGTCTTACAATACTCATCCAATAAGGTTAGGACAAATTTTAAGGCAATTTTGAATTATTATAATATTCTTTTAACCTTGCATTGCCCTATTTACCTTTAACCGCAATAAATAAAAGTCAAAATTACTATTTACCAAAAAATATTTTCATCTTATTGAACCAAATTTTACTTCTTGATAACAACCATGTATGTCGGATTTTTGAAATTCACTTCATAGAAGTGGTAAAATTTCATTTAAATGAAAGAGTCAGTTTTTAACTATCACTAAGTAGTTTCACTATTCATCAAAAAATGAAGTTTTTCCAAAAAATACCAAAAATTCAGCCTAAGCTATATTTGATATTCCAAATTAAAAAATGATGTGTATTTTTCCAAATTCAAAACACAGAAGTGGAATTAATTAATTTTAAAAGTAATTCCCGTTATCAAAACAAAGTGTGTTTTTAAGAAACAATAACTATCAAATTATCGACACTTGTTTATGTCCAATTTCAAAGTGAAATTAATTACAATGACCAAAATTGGATTAAATGGTAAAAATATATTCTAATTACACTTTAAAACCTATTAAAAAGATAATCTAACCATATAAATTATTGCGATGAAAAACGTTGTTTTTAATTAAAATATAGCGTGTTTTTACTATTCATTAAAATATGAAAGTTATCAGAATAATATGAAATATTTATACAAATTAAATTTTTATATCATGATTCCAAGGAAGAATTTTATTTTGTCTAATTG
The DNA here is from genome assembly GCA_963277665.1 of Viscum album. NCBI lineage: Eukaryota > Viridiplantae > Streptophyta > Magnoliopsida > Santalales > Viscaceae > Viscum > Viscum album. The sequence continues at coordinate 1,659,871,185 of OY728143.1, read as the reverse complement.
AACTTATAAACATGTCAAAAACTAGATTTAAATAGGGTGCGCCATCAAAAGGCGGCAAAACTGTATTTTTTGAAAAATACTAATTTTACCCAAAAAAATTATTTTGTTCTCATACCATGTTCTAGAAAATGTGTAAGATGAATAATAATGTTATAAAATTAAAAATTTAATTGATACTATTCATAATGGCTAGTTCATAATAATATTATAACCGTATATTGTTGTTTAGTGAAACCTGGTACTGCGTACAACACACGCTATCGAGGAAGGTCGTGATTGCGTGTAATGCAAGCCAAGTTAGGGTTGCATGTTGTGAAAGACTCCTTATTTGTTTATTATAATAGAATCTAACAATATTTCATTTATACCTTGAATATATATATATATATATACACTCAATGTTTCGTAGAATGACTACTATCAAACGAACATGAAATTGTGTGTAACACAATCCAAGAATAGTGTTGTGTATACTGCAAGATAATACGGTGTTGGGTATAGCTCAAGATAATATTGGTGTTGTGTAAAACAGAAGATATTAATGAAATTAAAAATATTATATCTCATAAAATCTTGGGGTGTTACACTACCTCTGCCCGGGAGGGCCCTCTACTGTCTGCTGCTCATCTGCATGGCGGGTTGGGTAGTCACGAGCCATATAAACCTGACCAACACATGCATAACACTTCCTTCTTCTTGTATGGCTAGCTATATCTCATGTTCCCCGCAAAACTGAACCTATATGTTGGGGTCGACCACGTGATGGCCTGCTCCGCTTAGACCTCTCCGACATCTGTCTACTACCTGCTGCAGAAGACTCCGCTATGTGTCGCCCTGTGGTGGGTCTAAATGCTGGTGGCTGCTCATCAAGGAAACTCTACACAAGAAGGGATTGCTCTAGCATCCCTCCTGTGTCAAGATGTTGAGGGAGATCATCAAAGCCCTTATCTCATGCCTGAGTCCCTGCTCGAAGGTCCGGGACCTAAAGAATGGGTACCACACCATATCCGTGGAGTAGCGCGAGAGGTCGGTGAACCTTTCTGAGTACTGAGCTGCTGTCATTCTGCCCTGCTGCAGATGATGTAACTCCTGAATCCGCACTGCACGAACGGTGGATAAAACAAACTCTAAACGGAAGAGACTCTCGAAGTCTGCCCAGAGTAGTGATGCCTCATCATGCACCTAGAGCATCAATATCCACCATCTGCCTGTTACTGCATGCAGGAGACTCGCGGCAAGGATCACCAGGAGGTCGAATGGTGTCCGTACCAATATGAAAACTCTCACAATAGCCTCCAGCCAATCCTCAGCTACTTATGGGTCCATATCTGCCCAGAACCTGGGCGGCCTCTGGCGCTTGAACTCGTGCAATGCACTTAGACGACGTGCACTCTCTACTACTAGAGTTGGTGGTATCGGTGGCCCAGCGGGTAGTGGTACCACTGGTACCTCCGCTGTGATGGGGTCCTGCACCGAGGCCTCGTCGCTCGGTGGGTTACCATCTCGTACGAAATTTGGAACCCTAGCTGGCTGCCTTCAAGGGGCCATCCTGAAAAGAAACATGTGTTCCATGGTAAACAAAATATACATGGTGAGTTGACACAAAGTAATCATGAAGAGAACTTTTTAAAGGAAACACACACGCAATAAGTGTTTTCGTGCACTAATTCGGAAATCAGAATTCAGATTCCTTGTGTATGGATACGTCGGCTGTCGCACCAACACCGGTTTCCCTAAACTGATAACCACAACCAAAACACTTAACACTATTTCCATTAAAAAAATCAGAGTCCAAGTTCTGTGGTAGAACCGACTTCTCTGATACCAATTTTTCATTACCCATCCTTGGGGCTCGTGCCGTGACTACCCCAAGCCCGCCATTCATATGCCAAGGGCTGGAGACTAGCACCAAAGGTGAATCCCCGATAAAAAGGGAAGGTGTTGGGATAGATACATAACTGCGGTAAAACACAACTACGGTAGAGGTATCCTTAAGCAAATACCAGTGTTGTGAGTTCAACAGTATCATTTCCTTTTTATCAGGGACTCGCCATTAGTGCTAGTCGCCAGCGCTGTGAGTTCAATTTTCTCCTTAAGAGAATCCCCGTTCTACACATATATTTATTTAATTTATTTAGAAACCCCAAAAATTTATCAACCAATCTTGATAAAAAACAACTGCGGTAAAGGTCTCCTTAAGCGAATACCAGCGCTGTGAGTTCAATGGTGTCCTCGAATTTCAATTCTGGGCACTGGTTCAAAAGATATAAAATCAGGCTCGTAGTTTTACTAAACGTACCCGAACAAAACTTCAGAAATTGATTTCGGGCACACCGAGCCTCGGAATTAGGCGCCGTCAGAAACTGCGGAATCCTAAAATTCCCATGTATTTTAAAAAAAACATTCAAGGAATTTTTGGGTCTTTACATTCACTCACAAATTTTATTTTACTTGTTTCTATGTTTCATTTATGAATATATAGTTTGGATTTTTAAATCTACAAAATGTTTGAGGTTATATGATTCACTATCACATAGAATGCTTGTTTAGCTCATCACACATTAACTAAGTTTCTCAACTCAAAAATTTCATCATGATATGTTGTCCATTATTGGTGTTATCATAATAATCCTGGTATTTTTCATCTCTTCTTTGGTAATAACATGATGATCATTTTTAAGATAGGTATCTTTCCACAAAATCATTCAAATCGGTTCAATGAATTTTTCAGTTTTGGAGAATTCAGAAGGATAATACATCTAAATGTACTTTTTTTGTGTCCAATAATTCATTTGGGAGAATAATTTAACAAAATAAAATATGGTCTAGTTTTTTTAGAAATAAATTATTGATTGTGTACTTGGGATATACCATTTCATTAAAGTGGTATTATGATTGATTATTTCGAATAATTTTCATATAAAATCTACCAGCATGTTATTAATTATAAAATTCATTCTTAACATTTGGTTCGAGGCTGGTGTAGATTGAAAGTTTCCTCTCATCGATTCCTATGAATATACATTATGAGATAAGGGTTCTAAGACCCTACATCAAATCTATTGAAATATTGTTTACTATTTTTCATTGTGATTATTATGTAGCGAGGATATGTAATGGGTTGGTTTCTTTAAAAATTTCAAACAAAATTGAAATATGGGTCCTTAACTTTTAAAAATTTGAGGATATCATGAAAGAGTTACAATAAATTTATTCATGAAATTCTATTGATGATCATATTTTATTTAACACATTCATTTTGAGATGGTATTATGAAGTGTAGAACATTATAATCTATGGTTATTCATCTCCCTCTTCTATCTAACATAATATAATCAAGTCCTTTCTATCCATTATGAATAAATCATGATAGAATTTTAGAAGGGGTTATAATAATTGTTTTTGGATAATTGGTTATGGGAACTAATATTTATATTGGGTTATTCGGTGCTTAGAATATCTATCTGGTTAATGGATCAATTTCCATATTTCATTACTATAGTTATGGATAAAGATAAATAAAAGTAATGTAAGTGATATGTGTTGTAAGGTGTTATCATTAGTTTTAAAACTATACCTTAATGTTTTCATCAATGATCCTACAATTCAATTTTTTTTTGTATCATTCCACTCATATAGAATATTTGAAATGAATCATTCTATACATATCTAATAAATATACCATCAAAATTAATTGGCATGGCAGTTAAGTATTTCTTCTAATCCATAGGTTTGATCTATAATGTGTATTTAGTATTAATTTATATATATTAATTCCATGAGAAAAATGGATCGGATGTTTTTTCATTATAGAATATAGGAAACATGTTTATTCTTATATTTTTTTACTATGAATTAAATTTTAGGGACATTGTATTTTTTTCGGATAATAATTCCATTGTTTTCCTGTCATCTGAAGCCAATTCTTTAGCTCTTCAAACCGATTCTAGTAAATAGGAAATAATAATATGATAGAAATTTTTATGTCCATGGACTATGATATGATTCAGTTAAGCGGTTTTTTTCTTTATATTTTGAGTTTATATTATATAATAAATAATATTGGTGATGTTCCATGCATTGTGTTAACTAGTGATATTGGACTAGGTATTTAATAATAATATTATTAATTATGATTTTTATTTTTATTTGATTTGGACTTTAATAGGTTTGATTTTTTGTTTTAGGGGTGGCCTCAAAGAGAGAATCTACTACATACCATTGTGGAGATTCAACGGTCCAACATTGAATATAGGAGAGATATAACAAGTTGTAAGAGAAACATAAATGATAATTTTATTACTCTATTTTTAATTTTCATTCCTCTATGTTAATTTTATCATTTTTATATGAAATTGAAGTTGGTGGCCATTTAAATTTAATGTTGAAGGAAGTAATTATTTTTGATATGGGACTAACCTAGCCTGAGTAGACTTCCATTATCAAGAAATTATTTTTTCAAGTTTAATATTTCACCAACATAAGGTACATTTTAGTTATTCTTCTATTACATGTAATGATTAATGAAACATTTTGAATTTGTATGATTATTTTTTTCATGGACCTTTCAACTTTCCTGTAATGAATAATTATATTGCATGTGTTTACTGACTTCTTATGGTACTTTATATTTTCCCCATATTTTATTAATTAAGTATCACATTATTGAGAAACAACTAATAGATGATTATATTATGAATTTGTGTTTTGTTATTAGTTTTCAGTTGATCATGCTTCTAGAAATAAAATTACCCACTCCAAAACTAATTAAAAGTGGTGTTTGTCCCTCAAATTTAGAGTGAAGTTTCAAATCCCATAAAAGGAATCAATACATATAAAACTCAATTGTATTGAGATGAAATTGAGGGAGAATGATAACTAAACAATTTTTAATATGTTGGAATCAATTATACATCCATTAGATTCTCATTTCACATTGTATGTTGTAAACTTATGAGTAACATTTTCTAGTATTATTAAAATGACATATCTCCCATTATGGGTAAAAACAAGAAAACAAATTCTGATTGATGTTCAGGTCTGTTATAATATTCATTGAATCAAATATCATCTATTGGAATCAATTTTTCATCGATATAATTTCCATATAGGTCAGTACAATTAAAAGCGAATTTCCACATTTATTACTATTTTTGTAATAGTGGTAAAATCATGTCTATCGAGGTCAAAACGAATCAAACAAGCTCTAATTGTCATGAAATCATTATAAAATTATCTTTTCATATGTTAATATTTGTAACAATCATCATCACATTGACAATATTCCCAAATTGCTCGGTATGATCAAAAGAGGGGGTTTACCTCAGATTTGAAGTTAAGTGTAAAATAATATAAAAGGGGACAACCCCAATAAAATACCCTCGTATTGGCATGATCTCAGGAAACAATTATCATTGATACATTTTTATCTTTATGAAACAAAATCACATCCATCAGATTCTCATGTTTCCTTGTATGATGGAAAATGATAAGTAACATTGTTTATTGTTTTTAAAATGACAAATCTCCCATCTAAGGGACAAAAAGTGGTAAAAATTTATGATTAACATTATAATCTATGATAACATACCTTAATTCATATGTTATCTACTGGAATCAAAAATACTTATATCTGATTTCAAAGTAGGGTGGTATAATTATATATTCATTTTTACATTTATTAACATTTTTGTAATAATGGGAACATCATGTGTATAGGGTTCAAAACCAAGAAAAAAATATCCAATTAACATAAAACCATAGTAAAAAAATCTTTTAGTCATCTAAAATAAATAGGAATCATTTGAACATTGAACAATCACCCAAATGGATCAGTATAATAAAACTAGGTATTTGTCCCTCAGAATTGGATTTAAGCAACAAATATTATAAAATGGGAAAATACAAAGAAAATTCACTTGTATTGATATGAAATCAGAAAAAATGATCACTGGACCATTTTTTATTTTTAGGAATTTTCATTGCATCTATCAGATGCTCACATTTTTTGTATGATATAAAATTATGTGTTGTAGTGACCCAATTTTTCCATTTTATGAATTTGATATATTTATATATAAATGTATATATCTAGGAGTAGAGATGACATGAGATTCTATGGAAGAGTGTCATTGTAATTTATTTTATTAAAATATTAAATATATTTGACATTATATACACATATTTAATTAATGAAAATTGGATGAATCTTAAATGGAATATGATAATAGAGATTCATGACCACTGTTGAGTATGGAATACAATTTTTACCCAAGGAGAGACTGAAAATACAACGGTGGGAAGAGTTCATATAAGAGAGTCATTGTAGGATGCATTTATTTAAGTGAATAATTTTTTTATTAAATTAAATTTATTATTTCTCAAATAAACAATAACTACACAGCTATGGAAATTCCCCAGGGTTATCCACATAAACCATTGGAGAATTGAGAGCATTATTTTCCTCGTTCCATTGGAAAATAAAATTTGACCATGATGAATCTCTGAATCAAAGAAGAATGGTGTATAGTGAACTCAATAACACCTCTAAAACATAGGTGAAAGTTTTCTTCAACAAAAAATGATCTAATCTATTGTAAGGGCTCATCATTTGTGAATTCCTCAACATTTTCATTAATTTTTACCAACATTATCTTTTTACATTTCATACATGCCAATTGTATTCTTTTTTATATGGCCATATATTGGAAATTAAATGGTTTATTCTTTTTTTTTTCTCACCCCTGATTTCCTCTTTCATGATCATTGGAAAAGAAAAATTCAAAATGAAAGATAAACCGTTGTTTCTTATTGCTTTATCCCCAAATTTTTCATGTTGGTCATCATTGGACTACACGAGTCACGATTTGAAATTATTAGTTAGGACCGAGCCTGATAGGACCAATGGATTTATGAATAATTCATGTATGACGAATTTATTATAGATCAATGAATGATTTTTGGATGAATCTTTGAATAACAGGTGTTTTTTCTCATGGATTTGAGAAATAAGATTGTTGGAAGGGATGAGACCGAGTGGAGATGTGGCGGTGCAAACAAGTTCACGTAGGAAGGAATGAAATTCAATATCTAACCATATGATGGCTAAAATATACCATATGGAGGTAGATTTAATTATTTTGGGAATAAATGATGGAAGATATTAAGGCAGAATGACTGGATCTAGGGCTGGGAGATCAGATATAAACATATAGATAAATATCAATTCGCATCAACTATTTCATAATAACACATGGTATGTTAACCCTATTATATTGAGGTGAGGGTTTTTGGTGACATAAGTATCACACATCATGTGGTACCCCCACACATTCCGTGTCCTTGTTCTATAGGACTCATCGTATACTCTAGGAGTACACAGGAACATGCTAAGTACACTGATATGGTCAGTGGAACATGGCTCAACCCTGAATATCTTAATTATGTTGTGTAGTACACTTACATGTCATGTAGTTCAACATGGGAAAGGATTCATGTGTCAGTGATGAATATGCTAGGAAAAAGGGTGGGACCATGTTTTTGTGGGGTCATAGATACACTATGTACCACCAGATTCCTTTTTATTAAAATTAAACCTCGTGTATCTCATTAATTTTGAATCAGAATTTAGACCAAAAATAGCATATCCTATATTTTTCCATATAGTGAAATATTTTGGCTTCTAGAGTGGATTTTATTTTACAATGTGATATTTTTCGAACATGGTACTTATTTAGGTGAAGATGGTGATCATGAAATATCCCTTGTTTCTATTATAGTAGAACCCTTTAGTTGGGCTTGACATGGGTCCTCTATATACTCCTTGAGTGGAACCCTCCTTCTTATAAGGGGATGGGTCATCGAATGAAGTTCACAATTTCACCCTTATGCAGAGACATGTCTACGATCATCGACTACTAGAGTGGAAACCTCCAACAGAGTTGGGAATTTGTCTTCTACAGAATCCAAGAGTGGAATGATCCGACAAAGACAAAGTAAGGGTCCTTGAGCATCCATGTGGAATCCTCTAGTTGTGTTGGGCATGGGTCTTTGAGGACTAGAGTCACACACAGTTATGCAGAAAGGTTAAGGTTCCTTGACCATCCATGTGGAACCTCTAATAATGTAGGGAATGGGTCCTCGATGACTAGAGTGGAACCCTCCATCTTGGCAGGGCTTGGGACCTTTACTACCAGAGTAGAAACCCTTATTATACGAGATCATGAGTTTAATACCTAGATATTGTGGACCTTCGACTGTGTGTCATAGTGGATAGTTGTGTTTGACATGGATTTTTTCTAATATAAAGTCTCTAGATGTTGGGAATCATTGATATAATTATCGGAATAATAAAGAATCTTTACCTGGGTAGGGCTATGAGATAGATATCCCCTTCTCACTTGTTCGGGTTTCATTAGTTTTATAATATATGTGTTTGTGTGTGTGTGTTTGTGTGTGTGCGTGTGTTTATGTTTACACTATTGATTTCAGTTGAGCTGTCTACTATCTATATATTCCTTTCTTGTCTCTTTCTACTCCCCCATCATCTTTCGGGGGTGTCTGATTGGGTATGTATATACTAATCCTTATATGGTTATAGAATGCACGTGTCATGTCTTATGTATATGACAGACAGTTTTTCAGTGAATATATAAGAGCATAGGGATACATGATACATTGGGTCATTTATAGTGGTTCACGAATAGAGATTATGAGTTTTGATCTCTCAACCTATTTACATCCAAGTTCATTCATGTTAAGATATCTTCTGGTTGGGTGTGTAATTTTCCCCAATTACTTTTCAGTTTTCATTATTGTACATTTGTACACCCTAGAGGTATTACATGTTTGGTTTACCTTCTAGATATTGTATCTTTATTATTATTATTATTATTATGAACTTGTGAAATAATATATTCAGGTTTGTTCATACCGTTACACTGGGTAATGGAAGAACATTTAGGATATTCCTTATCGATACTTTTCTCCAGCATCTAGCCTTTGGAGGGGGGCTTGGGAGTAGTTTTGGTTCGATCCCCAATTACGTTCGGTTCGTGGTGGATTGGTATTAGATTTTTTAATTACTTGGGATGGTGTTTGGTGTATTCCCCTTTTGAAGACATGGTTGGGATTTAGAGAAACATTGTCAAGGTATCTCAAGTGAAGATCTTAGGATAGTGACCCTAGTGATGGTATGGGTGGCCGATGTATCCTTTCACCACAACCTTGACTACTTTCTTATTGACTTGGAATACTGAGTCCCTGGTTGTTGGGATAAATGGTGCATGCATCATATAATATTTATTCACTGACTATCCCACTTGAGTTAGCTCCCCATATATATATATAAATATATATATATATTATCATATGACCGTGGTATGTCTTGATTAAATATTCTGGATGCCTCCATGATGTCAGACAGTCTGGTTACTAGTTCTAGAGTGTGATGAAAATACAATGGGTGACGAGGCCTCAATTTAGGGTACATACCATGAATTTTTACATCTGTTTGGATAGGTAGTAGAACCTCAACATTCAGAGAAACAGATCGTATCAGCTAAGAAGCCTAAGGACTAATGAAGGCTTAGCATACTCCATGAGTTCCAGCACTATAGGTTTTTGAGGTTCTACGGTGAGATAGATCCCAAGTAGTTGTGAATGTTATATATTCGGTGGTATTTATTTTCAGGATCATTCCAAAACTGATGGATCAGGTGGTTGTGATGGAAGATAACCTTTTCCATGTAGCATCTATGTGTCGGTGGAGTCTCATTACCTGAAGTATGATGAGTCGAAACACTCATGGAATGACACCCAACAACTCTTTAATAAGGAGTAATACCCATCCATTGTTGTGATTAGTTGGGATTTAGGGGGGTTTTGAGATGATCAAGGTGGAATGATAGTGTATTAGTATGTTTCATGGTTTTCAGACCTTATGTGTCACTCCACTAACTTGATCATGGAAAGATACATTCATGAATGGAATCTTTAGTATGGACTTTTAAAGGATATCTGTTCCTATGTGGTACCCCTATGGGTTCCCAACTACATTTTGGTGTTGTAGTGGGCACTAGTCACCTAGTATGTGATTTCCCATCCCAATGTTCAGAGGAATGTAGGATGATAGTTGATGGCATGCCAGGATAGGGAAAACACCATGATCTGGGATCTCCCTGGTGAGGGTAGGGATGTCCCTAAGGAGAAGGGGATGACAGATAAGTGGGTGGATCTTTTGGAGGAGGATCTATTTTTAGTGGATGATTCTTTTATATACTTCCACCAACACCACTAAGAGGCCCATGTTATTCTTAGGGAGCTGGTGGCCGAGGCTATAGAAAGTTGAAGGCTATAGAGGGACACAACCTTGAGGAACACGATATAATTAATGGTACTATATGTATTTATTCTACTCTTGTTTTTTTATAATTATAAATGGGATATTTATCGCTTAACACTTGTTGTGAGAGATATAGATCCATGTTGAGGAACTATCCCAACATCTTTTTTCCTGAGTATGCAATAGGAAATGCTTCTTCTATATCCATAATATACTCATAGTTCGAGCTATCAATTGGTGGTGATAGGTCACATTAGACTTTTTTTTGTCGGAATGGAACCATATAATGTCATCTTGAGTATTTATTGTTTCTAAATAATTTGATCCCTGATGAAATATCACCGTATATGAGTCATATACCCTTGCACTAGTGGGATGATATTCACCTTTATGAGTCAGAGAGAGATATCATGGTGCGAAAAATTTATTTTGTGAGAAGGAGGATTCAACCCATCGCCAATTAGTTGAAAAACATATCCTTTGGTGGAGAAGTATCTTTAATCATATGGGTTACTTCAGTCATGGAGGATATTATAGATGTCTTCTATGACGACATTCTTGGACTAACTTTGAGGAGAAAGATAGAGTTTGGTATCAACATGAATTCTTGTTCTTTTGAGATATTTTCTATAGAATATCATATGGCCCCTGAAGATCATCAGGATCAATTCTTTCAGATTAAGGACCATTGAGAGAAGGGATTTACCAGAACCAGTGTGTCCCCATTGGAATGATTAGTGTGGTTTGTAAAAAAAGAGGATGAGAGATTACAAATTTGTGTGGACTATCATCTCCTGAACCAGGGCATGATAAAGGAAAATTACCCATTTATTAGGATTTATGAACACTTTGAAAAACTAAAAGGTATGTTCTGATTCTCAAATATCTGTCTCTACTATGGTTACTAACAGTTGAGAGTGCACGATGCTGGTATTCCAAAGTTGGCATTATGATGTTGTATAGAGACTATGAGATCTCAGTGATGCCCTTTGGTTTGAATAATTTACCCATAATATTTATTTATTTAATGAACCAATTATTCTAGACATACCTTTATCATTTCATTTTTTTCTTCATTGATGACATACTCATATACTTTGGGTCAGAGGAGGAAAATGCAGAGCACTTGAGGATGGTCTTATATTTTCATTAGGAGCACTAGACTTATGGTAAGCTCTCAAAGTGTTATTTTTTAAATAACAATGTTTAGTTATTAGGGAATTTCATTTATGATAATTTTTTATTCATGGACCTGGAAAAGATTGGGGAAGTGCTCACATGGGAGTCACCCATGTGTGTTTTAAAGGTGTGTATTTTTCATTGATTGGATGGGTATATAATATTTTTAAAGAATAATTCTCTAGGATTGAATCCAAATTTACAAGGAAAATGTGGAATGAGTATCCTTTTTCCTAGAATGAGAAGTTCCAGAGATCCTTAAATGTGTTAAGGTTGAGGCTGATGAGTGCTTTTGTGTTAAGACTACTAGAGAAGGGAATAAAGTAAATAGTGTACTATGACACCTTAAGATATGGTCTCAGTTGTTTTTTGATCTACCAAAAGGTTGTTATCACATATAGTTTGAGGTAGTTGAGAATTCATGATCATAACTACATGTCTCAGGACTATGAGAAGGCATTTGTTGTTTTCTCCCAAATGATGTGGATGCACTATCATATTTGAGAGTGCATCATGGTTTACTCATACTATCAGAGTCTTAGGTACGTGTTCATGCATAGATAATTGGACCAGATACAATATTTCATGTTGGAGTTATGGTATAAATATGAAATAGAGATAATACATACTCATATAAATGGAAACAATCTAGAATATTCCCTTAACAGGGCATCCCTATCTTGTTTGGTGTAGGAAACATTTTAGTAGTTGGTTTCCTTGATTATTTCCCTGATGAAGCATTATAGTTTTTCTTTTCTTCAGTAGTTGGTGCTAAATCCTATTCTTATTGATTACTTGAGGGTTTCCCAAATAGGATAAATAATCTATTTGGTCTTTCATGACCATATATCCATAAGGGAGTCACTATATGGATATTCTATAGGAGGTGATCATGTCATCCATTTTCATGGAAGGACGGTGGTCCAAGTCATGATGTGGGTGGAGGTCATGTGATAGTTCCACATATATCCTTTGATTGTACATCTTGATGTATAGAATTAATATAGATACCTTCAATGGTAGTTATTATGGTTCATCCTGAGATGTTTCATGGATGATTTCATATCTTGATTCCTGACATTTAAGTAGGTGATGGTTGAGCACCAGCTTCCAACCATTCAATAGAATCCCCTTGAAGTCATGGAGTGGGTGTTTGTTGTTGTTTCCATGTATATTATGATATGACTTCCTCGAAGAGTGAATTTTCATGATTTAACATGGGTGACACTTAAATGACTCATGTAGTGTTTGGGGTAGATTTATATACAAGATATTTCTCACCTTCTTAGGTTACCCTTGACTATTATATCTGAACTTGATGCACGATTCATTTCCCAATTGCGGAGAGTCCTATAAGAGGCATTCATGACACGTATGAGGATGAGTATAGCCTTTTACCCCAAAATAGATTGAAAAAATAAGTGAACTATCCAGTAATTGGGGAGGTTGTTCGAGTCAGACTTATGCTAGAGATGGGATGATCACTTTCCCTTGGTAGATTTTACGTAAATCAATATATATCACTATAGTATCGAAATAGAACACTTCATGGCCCTATATGGGATACTGTACATGTATCCCTATGGCTAGAGAGATATTAGAGAGACAAAAAAATTTTATCTTGAGATTTTTTAGGTGATGAAAAATAAGGTCCATTTCATCCATGAATGGATGGGGACGACCCATAGCAGAAAGAAGTAACACACAAATCAACGTCGTAGGCCCATGGAGTTCATGCAGGGCGATCCCATCATCCTAAGAGACTCAAGAAGATGAGGATTATCGAAGTGCATCCAGGGATGAAAGATATACCCATGTTTCATCAGTCTGTTGAAGATTCAGTAGAGGGTTATAGAGGTTCCTTACCACCTTGCCTTAACCCAATAGTTGGAGCAGGTGCATGATGTCTTCTACATATTGCAGCTGAGTATATACATGCATGAATTTACATATATCACCCACTAGTGTGTCTTAGACATCAAGGATAGGGAATCTTTTCTGTAGCACCAGGTGGGGATTGAGGATCAATAGGAGAAGACTAGTGTGGATGGACAACACTCTTTGTTTGTATGTTATGTTCACATGGGAATGTGCATGAGATCTCATGGGAGTGGGAGATACATATGCGAGCTCAATATACCATGTGAATTGTTTAGTTTTTACATTTTGGGGATGAAAATATTGTAGGAGGGACTTATGTAGAGATCCATTTTTTCCTTTTAAATCTTCTAAATATTTCTGCATATATTTTTGAGGCTAGGTGCTGAGAATATATATAATTGTGAGGCCTGGTGTGCTTAGAATTTATTTAATAAAAATATTAAATTTATTTTATATTTATCGAAAAAATTTTATTAAAAAAATTGTTTTAAAAATTAAAAGGACGATCAAATCCAAAATCAGATACCACTATTGAGTTTAGAACACGATTTTTACCCTATGTGAAACCTAAAATATGGTGGTACAAGGTGCATGGATAAAACAACCTTGGGAGGTAGAATTTAGTTAAATATGTAAATAATTTTATTCATTTAATTATATGGTCATGTTATTCAATCATCTATATGTACACTGCTATTATAATTCCCTGTTGTTTGCCTCGTAAATCGAGGTAGAATTGGGAATGTTCATCTCTTCCTTCCACTGGAAAATAAAATCCCATGACTGTAAATCTCTAGATCGAAGTATATCAAAGTGAAAAAATTCAATGAATCCTATAAATTAGAGTAAGGTGTGTTTTTTAATGATTAATGATCCAATATATATGTAGGAATAATAGTTTATGGATCCTTCATCATTAGATTAAATTGCTAAGAAATATTATCTTCTTACATTTGAACTGCAACAATTGCAGCCTTTTCATGCACCCATGTATTAGAAATTAATTTTTTTTCATACCCCATATATCCATTTTCATAATTTTTGGACTAGAATGCTTTTAATTTTCCAATAAACATTTTTTTATTCATTTCTTCTAAAAGTTATTCATTTGGTAATCCTTTGACTATGGGGGCTGAGATTCGACATTGTTGGGAAGGACCGAGCCTGGTCAGAACAAAATAACCATGATGGTTTCACATATGATTAATTGATCTTTTAGAATTGAGGATTTGGGGATGAATCATGAAATAATGATAATTGTTTTTCATGTATTCATGATACGAGATTGATGGTAGAACGAGATCTAGCAGAGCTGCGACAGTGTGTACTAGTTCATATAAGAAATAACGAGATTCAATTTTTAAAAACTAGATGACCAGAATCCATTAGATTGATTAATATAATCCACTTTACTATTGAAACTAGGCTATATCATAGGGTGGAATTACTGGATCTAGAGAACATACACTAGATCTATACTTCTGGAAATATCATGACTACGCGCCATGTAGTTTGAAAGAGCACATTGTGTGTGACTCCTATATTTTGGTGGCTAGGGTTTTTAGGTGAAATAACTATCACACACTATGTGGGTCTCTCAAGGATTATGTGACCTTGTTTTTTAATACTAATAGTGTACTACAGGGATACACGAGAACATGTTAAGTACACATACATGACCAAGAGAACACAGCTCGACCATAGACAGCATGGAAACATCTTGTAGTCCACACAAATGTCGTGTACTTCTACATTATCAAATATCTATGTTATATTGAGTAAAATAAGAGGGGAAAAAATATGGACCATAGGTCGTGTGGGTCCCATACATAATGTGTACCCATAGTATCCTTTTGATGAAACATGAACCTCTCATATTACCATTGCTTGGATATGGATTGTGGCCCGTAAATAGCTTATCCAGAGTGTTTTTTCATATAGAACATGATGGTGTCCTCCAAAGTGGTTTTTGAAATTATAAGTGTTATTTTTATAGCATGGTTTTTATTTAGGTGACTCTTGACAATGGAAGGGATCATGTAGGATCACCAACGACTAATAGAGTGGCACCATCATACTTTGTAGGGCATGTGTCCTCAATCTACTCCTCGAGTGGCACCCTCATGCGAGATTGAGAATGGGCCCTCGATTGAATATCTGATCATCACCATCCTATGGATATATGTCATGGGTATTCTACTACTAGAGTGTCATCCTCCATCCGAGTTAGGCATGGTCCCCTTAAAGTCTCCCACAGTTGCACCCTCTGACAGAGACATGGCATGGGTGATCCACTATATGTGTGGAACCCTATAGCTAGGCTGGGAATAGATCCTCAAAGACTATAGTGGAACCCTCCCATGATGATAGTTCATGGGTCCCCAACCATATGAGTATCACCTTCCAGTTGGGTTGGGAATGTTTCCTTAATGACTATAGTGGAACCCTCATTTGAGGATAGGGCATTGGCCCATGAGTATTTTAGTGGAACCCTCTAGTTAATCTAGTCATGGGTACTCGAAAACTAGAGTAGAACCCTCTACATGGGATAGGCATGGTTCCTCGACCCTCATAGTTTCACCCACCTCTTGTACCAGAGCATGGGCCCTTTACTAAGAGACTGTGCCCCCTAGACTGTGTAGTAGAGTGGCGAAGTTTGTCTTGACATGGATGTTTACTCCTTAGTAGCTGCATGAGATTCTTGGAATCATTGATGATATTTTGGAATGGATGGTGACACTTTATCCTAGGTTAGGTTTTGAAATATAATTCAATATTATTCTTGTTATAGTTTCTTTGGTTTGATCATATATCTATCTATATATATATATATATCCCTCTCTTTGTGTGTGTGTGTTTAGTATCTTGATTTGGGTAGAACTGTCTACTATATATATATTCCTCTCATATATCTCTGTTCCACCTTCAAAATTTGAGGAGTCCAATTTGGTGTGCATATACTCGCTCTTACATGGGATTTTCCCACACATGCCATGTCTTATACTGAGGATGTGTTTTTTTCTATTTAATCTCTTGATTTGGGTTGAACTGTCTACTATCTATATATTCCTATCATATCTATTTTTTCTCCCCCTTAAACTTTTGAGGAGTCTAAAATGGTTTTCATATACTTACCCTTAAATGGTATGTTCCCACACATGTCATGTCCTATAATAAGGATTGACATGTTGGAGGTGACTACATATGACCTCTGGGATACATGGTGCACTAGTACATATGTGGTGGTCGGAGCATGGATATTAGGATCTAGGATCTATCGTCAGTTTTAATTTCCTATTTTTTTCAAGCTGAGATATCTTTTTTATTGGCATGTACTTTCATCTTTACTTTATAGTTTTCACTCTCATACTTTTATACACACTAGAGGTATCCCATGCTCAGTTTAAATTCTATCTATTTCATATTTTCATTATTATTCCTCTACACTTCTATATTGAGATGGTCATGTTTGTTCATATAGGTACATTAGGAAAATCAATCCCATTTAGGATCTTCTTTTTTTCGTCTTGTCTCCACCCATGGACTATAGATGTGAGATTGGGGTTTTTGTGGCTCGAGCCCCGACAATGTTCGGGTCATGATACATGTAACATTGTCTATTAGTATTAAACTGTCATATCCCATGTTAGGAGGAAAAAATTTAGAAACAAAATTTTGATTAATTTGGAAATATAAGAGAAAATTTCTGGAATAATATGTGATCTATTGGAATAATCCATGCATTAATATGACAGAAAGATAAGTCGATACATTACAGTTCATTTTCATATTTTTACATTTTTTATAATAATGGAGAAATAATGTGGGTAGAGGTCCAAATTGTCCAAATGAGCTTTGATTAACATTAAATCATACTAAAATGATATTTAAGTCGTTTATTTTTTTTTGGAATAATCAGCATGGAGATCAGATGCCCAAAACATCTTGGTATTATTGGAATTTCATTTGTTCCCTCAAATTATAAGTTATGTGTCAAATAACATCAAAGTGGATAATAATAGGAACACACAATTGTATTCACATGAAATTAGGGTAAAAATATCACCATGTTGTTTTTGATATGTTGGAATCAATGCCACATCCATCCTATTCTCATTCCACTATGTATTATTAGAAATGATGGGTGACATTGTTTGGTGTTATCGAAATGTCATATATCCCATCATTGGGTCCAAAATGAGTAACTGAAATCTGATTGATGTAAACATCTAAGAGAATATTCCTATATTCATACATAATCTATCAAAATCAATCGTACAATAATTTTGGGCCCAAATTGGTCAATAAGATTAAAAGGTCATTTTCATAATTATTAAGATTTTTATAATAATTAAAGAATCATACATGTAAGAGTAAAAATTGGACAAATGATATATGATTAATATGAAATCATATTAAAATTATTGTTAATTCATTTAATGTCTGTAGGAATCATATTCACGTGGATCAAATATTTGAATTTCTAGATATGATTTAAAATGGTGTTTGTCACTCAGATTTGGATTTACATTTCAAATCAAAAAAGAGGGACTAATACCAAGAAAGTGTACATTCATTGTCATAAAATCATGGTTGAATTATTATTAATATGTTTTTGGTATGTAGGAATCAACACAATATCCATTTTATTCTCATTTCACCCTATATAATGGAAATTGATGGGCAACATTGTTTAATGTTATTAAAAAGAAAATATCATCCATTAGGGGGTCAAAAAATAGTCAAAAAATTTATATTTGATTTGAAAATATAGCAGAACCTTCCTCAAATCATATTTGATCTATTTGAATCAATTAGTCTCCAATATTATTCATATATTGGGTAGTACACTTAAAAGGTCATTTTAACATTTATTTCCATTTTTATAGTAATGGAAACATGAAGTGTGTATGGGTCAAAACCAACCAAAAGAGCTCTTATTGACGTGTACTATTTGGAAAATGATCATTGTTTCATTTAAAATCCTTAGTAATCATCATCATAGAGATTTTATATCTATATTTATCATTATGATAAAAAGGTTGTTTATCCCTCAAATTATGTGTTTCATGAAAAATCATGTAAATGGGGTCAATTCTAATAAAACATACTTGGATCGATATGAAATTACGGGATAATGAACATGTAGCCTTTTTAATCTATTGGAAGAAATAATTAGACCATTGGATTCTTGTTAAACCTGGTATGATGGAAAATATTTGATTACATTGTCTTGCATTATTAAAATGACATATATCCTATCTAGGGCATAAAGAATGTGAAAAAAATTATGATTGACATGAATAACTATTTGATAATTCCATAAATCATGTGTGATTTATTGGAATAAAAAACACATCAATCTAATTCATAGATTTCTTAGTTCAATTAAAATTCAATTTTCACTTTTATTATAATTTTTGTAATAATTGGAAAATCATATCTGAAGGGGTGAAACCCAATGAAATGATCTTTTAAAAGAACAATGAAATCAATTAAAATCTATATTATCTATATCCATATTGATTGAATATAGAAATTTCTTGGTATGATCAAAATGTAGGGTTGTCTCACATATTTAGAGTTAGGTGTCATTTCATGTAATGGAGTCTAATACCAACCAAACACACATGTATTTACATGAAATCATATGAATAAATTAACTTGTTATTTTTTATCTATATAAATCAATGTTTCATCCATAATATTATCATTTCTCCTACTATTATGGGAAATAATAGATAACATTGACTAGTGGTTTTAGAAAGACCTATCTCCCATCTAGGGGTTTAAAAAAATCCAGAGACTATTGATTTATGTTCAAAGATAGTAGGAAATTCAATGAATAATGTGTGTTATATCTGAATCAAACATGCTTTAATATGATGTCTGAATTGGTCAATAAAACTAAAAGTACATTTTCATATTTATTTTTATTTTTGTAATAATGGGAAATCTTTTGTGTATAGATGAAAACTGATGAAACAATCTTTAATTAATATGAAATATTGAGAAAATATATTTTTTCATTTAAAATATGAAAGACTCATCATAATGTTGATCAGATACCAAAATTATTTAGTATGATGAAAAGTGATATTTGTCCCACTGATTTGGAGTTTATAAAAAATTCAAATAAAATAGAAAAATACCAAGAAAACACACATGGGCTGACATGAGATCATGTGATAAAAGTCATTGAGATTTTTTTGATATATAGGAATTAAAATTTCATCCATTATATTTATGTCTCACCTGATATGATATAAAATGATGGGTAACAATAGTTACCATTAATGAAATGAAATATCTACCATCAAGGGGTCAAAAACAAGAAAACAACATTTGATTGGTGTAAAAATATATGATAAAAGTCAATAAATTATATTTTATCTAATGTAATTAATAATGCATCAATATGATTCCTTGAATGATCAATATAATTATATTTTCATTTATATATTTTTAAAATTTTTATAATAATGGAAAAATCATGTGTATAGTGATCAAAACCAACCACACGAGCTCCGATTAACATTAAAATCTATGTGAAATGACTATTATTTCATTTTAAATATATAGGAATCATCCATATATCGATTAGATACCCATAATTTCACAATAGAAGCTTGGAATCCATCAAACACAACACCTGACCCAGTACGAGATATGGACCAAAGGGAATTACCGATCCCCACAGGCTTGCACCTAGTGTCAGGTGTCAATGTAATCACAATGGGAATGATATTTACCCATAAAACATGATCAATTAAATAAAATAAATTATTTGTAGAACCTATAATAACTGAATCTCAATAAATATACAAGCATGTCCTAATACAAAAACCTTAATATAAAACATAATGAAAAACAAATTACAACACTAAGATTGGACCAAGATACAACGATCTCCTAATAAACTCTTGGTCATGACCATCCACAAGAACAACATGCTCTGACTCTGAGAACATGAACCATGAACTAGAACCTACCAAACATCTTGGGTATTTCGACACCAATTTTTACAAGTAAGGTATGAGATTAACAACATAGTAGGCAACCCCCACATAATCCATACATTTAATTCCCTGAAAATAGACCATTAACACATTTTTGAAATTGTTATATTAAACTAAGTTTTTATATATTTATTAAACAAACACAGAATTATTTTTAAAACACCACACACCATATCAATAGTTTTTAATGAAGATTATCATTTTATGAGATAAATCTCTAACCAAAATCCAAAAAATATTATTTCAATCGTTTTTGAAAATAGATAGGTCGTATAAACAAGGAACCAAGTGAATCAGAATATAAAAAATAAAATTCAAATATTAGCCATGAAAATTTAAAAAGGATCCATAGATTGATATCTAGACATACTCAGGTAAGACTCACCTATCAGTATATGTTCCAGCTCTGATGTCAATTACCAATTGGTCATTCTAACTACCAATTTAGTAGGAAATCCTACTTGGATTATAAAAAATCCAAGGCGTTCCAACCCATCTAATTGTGGTTGATAAGAAACCACCACTCATACCTCTATAAAGATCCCAGGAAACCCATTGTAATACTATATGGTGAAAGGTGGAGGCCCTCACATGCTTGTCACACCTTACCTGATGCCAAAAATCTTGCCTACACTAGACACTCACACCACCTATGGGATAACCCACCCCCGAGATATCCACCCTTGGAATTCCCATCTCATAATAGTCCATTCATTATTGACAACTAGGCTATCACATCATATGATATTTAAAATCAGTTTGGAAAACATTATAAGATTCCAACTAGTCATTTTTTTTACATTTGAAACAACATTTCAATTCTAAATAAACAAAGAAAATCTAACCAGATATTCAATACAATAAAATTCAACATGTTGTGAAAATATTCTCAATCATTTCCAAAACATCACTTACATATGTACAATTAAAAATGGTTCATTACATTCTAAATCCAATTCCACTTCCAAAAACATTTCAAGACTAGGTTGAAACTTACAAAATATCTAACGTTTCCAAATGGGCTTTCATACCATTTAGAAACAAACTACCTTTCAGTGTACCAAATGAACCGTTCTTTAAAAAAAAATTTAAAACACTTTCTTGTTATTTAGGGACAGTAGTTACACTTCTATAGAATCAAATGTAAAAATATGTAAATAAGGAGGAGGTATGTCTATTATTGAAATTGGGGTTTTTATGTTGAGTAGAATCATCTAAGTCAATTATCATTTGTATAACCATCCATGTGTGCACCGAGGCACACATAGATGTCCCCATATAAAATGGATCACCACACATAACTATGGAATTGCACAAAAACCTTTTTAATGAAATATCACATGTTCTACTATAAACACAACAAGACATACATATATAAAAAACAATTAATGTTATAGAAATACACACGTAATTCTTATATCACAATCAACTCACACCTTCAAAACACAACCAAACATAGAACATGGTTAATATAACCAATTTAATTTAAAATGTATAACTTCCATTTTATTGAAGACATTGAGCCTGTATATACATTGGCATATTTAAGGAATATATTTTAAAACCATTTTTAATAAATTCTACCAACACCCAAGAACCACAATAAAGTAAACAATAACCTTATAATCATGTAAAAAATGTTTATAAATTATTTAAAAACACATAAGCATCAAATGCAATATATCGAAATGTAAACAGATGGGATATTCTACCAAAATATAGTGTGGATGCGATGAAACTCTTAGAGAAGGAAGAATGGGTCCAATGAACAATGTGCGCACCCATAACCCAAAGAAATACTAACCAAACATCAACCCTAATACCTAGGTTTCAAACAAAAAAGAAATCCACACTAAGAGAGATTGATATCTGAAGTGGGAGAGAAAAGGTGATAAAGAAGATGATGTAATTTGAAAAAACACTAAGAAACTTACCTTGGAATATTGGAGGAGCATCCATGGGGGAAGGATAACCAACGGAATAATGGTTTTGGGACTCCCTCATGTACAGAAAATGACCCAAATGTAAGGGGTCAATCTGGGATTAAAGAGAAGAGGGTGTATTAGGTATTTTATGATTTTAAAAATATGGGCCGATCACACGGTTTGATAAACCGTGCACCAACTGTGCACCCTTTTCTGTATGAAAGGGGCACCTCTCACGAGATAGCCACATGGTCACCAAACTATTCATCACTAGTGTTTAATACCTCTCTTCAGTTCTAGAACCAAACTATATAGTTTCCATAAGGTTTAATAAACTATGTTCCACACATGCACCTCACCACTAGGCACCCAAAACAATCCATATAGTTACCTAGTGAGTGGGGCATAGTTTCCCCAACCACGAACATTCCTAAAAATCACCACAAGACTTCAAAAAATTATAATCTCAAACTAGGGCTAAACTCGAACCGCAACCAAAAATATCCATATCCATGAAAAGAATATATAAATGAATTTCCAAGGACAGGGTGTGAAAAGTAATATATAATTATATTAACGGAATAAATTTTATTAATATAAAATGCATTTTTTTTATTTTTTGTTTAACTTTTTTTTTCATATCAATAAGTTGACTGAGATGTAATATTTAATGAATATCTTGAATTTTGGATCACTAGTTTTGTCTATATCAGTATTTGTTGTTTTTGTTCTTTAGTTGGTGCTTTTTTGTGGGTTGGAAGCTGTAAAAGTGTGAAACTATTTTAATAAAAATTGACAATCTAACAACATTCATATGAAATTTATAATGCTTTTATATTCATGGGAGAAATAGAGACAACCTCCAGTGGTCACTAATTGTCTTCCTATCGACCGCTATCATAGTGGTTTGGGGTCCTCCCTATATCCATGACCAATGATAGTATATATTTACATATAGTGACAATAAAATGAAGATAACCAAAATCAATCATATGATGGTCACTAAATCTCTTTATAGATAACTTTTTACAGTCTCAGTAGGTGCAATTTGTATTAGGGTAACCATAAAAAACATAAAAAAAATGCATTTAATAGCACCGAAATCATCCAAAAAAACAAGTGAAAAATAATAATTAATTTCAAATTGGAAATTCAAGTTCTTTTACTCTATCATTTACACCGTTCAACCCTTTATTAAGTATTCATTATAATATTTATTTACCTCACTATAATGCATATCACTCATAACAAAAGAACATATTAAATAGAGATATTCCCAATATTAATTATGTACACTATATCCATAATATTTTAAGCCATATCAATATCCAAATATAAATTATGGAAAAAATATAACGAGGTATTTTTCATTATGTTATAGGTTTATCTAATGGTCAAGATGGGGGTAATGATATGAAAAGTTTAATGTTATAATCTATAAAAGTTCCTAGATTGTTAGGGTATAATGAATGATATTCATGTAAATTTCAATGAAATAAATACTACTCTAAATCCTCTAAAAACAAAACATTACCACTTTTCCATGTCTTCTTCTCATGTATGTTACATATTCTAAAAATAAAAAAAGTGAAAAAAATTCTATTTTTCTCCCAGTATTTTTTCTCTTACTTGTTATTTATTTTGTGGAATATATCTAAGGAAATGTCCCACACCCTTGGAATTAAAATAAAATACGACCCCAACAGAATATATCAATATAATGTCAACACTAATTGGAATACTAACTGCAAAAATGGTTATTGTGTTTCTAGATATTGTAAATTATAGGTATCTTGCATGAAAGCTTTTTATTATTTTATCTTCATTTTAATTTTTTTTTAAAATGTAGAGGATTCAGCAGAGCATAATGAAAAATGATGTGATTTTTTTGGAATAAATCAATAGATCCAAACCTTCACATTCATTCCGTAAAAATCATTACTTTAATTCCATGAAAATACCCAACTCCCTGATTAATGTTAAAATGTTTAATACAATAATTATACTCAAAATAAATAATGTCTGGAAGGATAATTTGGCTTGTAATGTGGATTAATATTATTTTATTTCATGATTTACAATGGTTTCACAGAGGGTGAAATGTGGGTAGGTGTCAAGGTTTAATGGTTTCAAATACCAACAATCAATGGCCTCAATAATTTTAATGAACATGAAAATAATCTTGTTTTTTTAATAAAGAAATTCATTTTTAGTAGTTTCACACATTCCAATTTCTCGTTAGAAATTGGGTAAAGAAGGTTTTTTTTAAAATGGCTCCATACACTCTCAAGAATGGGGATTAAAGTATCTGATACCATCAATTCATAGTATCAACTATACCAATTGTTAAAATTGAAAACTTTATATGAATAAACATTAAAAACAAAAATCCCATGGATAATAAATTTTTAACAACTAAAAATTAGAACAAACATGTGACATTAAAAAATATGCACTTATATATTTTTTATAATAATGATATATCTAAAAATTTTCAATATGCATAAAAAATATTTATAATGTGATGATATATCCCAGGTTTTCTAATAAAGAAAAAAACCCAAATTTGGGGTATCCAAGGATACCTCCCGCAAACATAAACTGGATATTTCACCCAATTTCCAACCATGTTGATGGGGTGAATGAAAATTTTTAAATTTCTGTGACACAATAATGGATCAAAATAAATAATTTAAAAATATAATATCCCATATATAATCTTGGTTCAAATTCTTTATCCCCTGGTGAATTTATTCACATTGAAATCCTTGAATTTTGATTCTTCCAATTCTCTTTCATGGAATACCCTTTTATTACATTTTATGGATTTACCATCTTTGTAATAGTAAAAACATATTATGTAATTAATTACAACTATCATTAAGTAAATTTATGAAATATATGATAGTCAACATCAACCATCACATGAAATCTAAAACTAAAATTTGAATTCGAATTCAATATACATCCTAATAAAGTACTTAAAACCATTCATAACTCATTGAATCTCATTATTTATTGCCTTTAAGCTGAGAAATTTATATTTAGTTTCATGTAATTGGAGTTTGATAAAATGTTACCATTCCATATTTCGGAATAACATGATGTTTTATGTGGCTGGGTCACATTATATTATGTTCCTTACTTATTGAAGCATGAAACTCTCTTGGGAGTTTGACCATAATGTGGGAAAACCCAACAAATGGAAAAATAGATTTCATCTAGACCATAACTTGTAGTACAGTAATTGTAAATATTATATATACAACTCATTTTTTTATTTCCTTGACATATCTTTAATATTCAAAAACTTCTTCCATCATGTATCAAACTGTATGTGGTAATTATTTAAAAATTCCATCAATCACCTTCCACAACTCCCCGAACACATTTTATTTATTTATATAATTAATTTTTATTAAAGGTAATTGAATTTCAAAAATATCCTCAACTTATTTCTAGTTTTGTTTTCTATTAAATAGTGCTGAAATCTCCATCCATTATTCTTAAACCACCCCATCATAATTATATTTTTCGTTTAGTTATAGGATGGATATTTGAATTTCCAAATCCATGACCTCTATTTCATTTTTTTACGGTTATTTAAATATTATATCAAGTATAAATTCTTCCTATTTTTCCTCATCACATTGTTTAACCACTTCATTTATAAGGATATCATTAGTATTAGACTACTATTTTCTCTCTTTGGAAATTTCAACAATGATATTTATCAAATTTTATTATTCTTATTATTTTGGAAGTCACAATATGGAGTCTCATTTTTCTTATTTTTTCTTTAATTTTAGTGAGATTCATGGATACATTCCCATTTTATTATTCCTTGTCCACTCCAACCATATAAATTTCCTGTAACTTTACTTATTATTTATTCGTTATAGTAAAAGGTACAAATGAGCTAATCACTAGAGAATCTATCATCTTAATATTTTTTCAAGTTATTGGACTAATAAATTTTTTTCTCTACAAATCATTTCATAATACTATATATTTTCCTCAAGTTCTCAGACTTATCTATTAGAGATGGAAACATATTCCAAGAGAGAAGTCATCAAATCTTCTTGTGGATGTAAATACTTAGGCATTTGGAATACAAGTTCTCCAATATAGTACTACACCACCAATGGTTCACCTTGGATGTTCTAAAAATCACTAAATAATGACTTATACAATATAAGTTTATTGATTGATAATATATATGCTGGTAAACATGATTAATTCCCACATATATTATGTTATGTTTGTATTAATTTTCAATATCAACATTTTTTTAAAAACAAATTTATCTATTGACATTGTTCATTTAATTCCAAAAAATAATTTAACAAAAATTAAATATATTACTTTATTATGTTATTAGAAACAAATTTTTAACAATATATGAATATTTTAAAAATCATTTAATCATCTATAAATATTTATTTCTTAATCCATCCAAAAAATATATGTTTTAGTTAATAAATCACCAAGGGAGTTCTGAGGAATAAAATCATTAATCACAGGAAAGATAAAAAGTGAAATGATGTTCATCATCATATTATCCATTGGATCTTTTAAATTAGGTCAAAGAATAAGGATCCCATTGAATCCGATACCTACCAGGATGAGTTATAGGAATGAAAGGTACTATGGTGTGAGTGTAAAGAAGTAGGGGGAAACAAGATGGAGGGACTAAGTGTAGAGTGAAACTTCTTTTTACCTTGACTAAATATTGTACCAAGTTTAATTATTATTACATTTTTGGATTTATCATTTTTCATTTCCTTTCCTTCTTTATTAGGATTTTTTTAAAATTTTAATTTTATTTTTCAATTTAATATTTTATTTAGGGGTTTTCCAAACCTCCTCAGTATTATTGATTAATCAGTAGAGCATTTGGATTCAACTAGATCATTCCTCATTTCTAAATTTATACTCTTTATATTTTGTACTCTATAATTCCCTTGGTAAAATTTTCGTATGATTTTGTTTACTAATATTACAATATTTTACCTTAGTATAATGATCTCCTCATTTCATTTTACTATGTTAGTGGAAAACTAGGCCACCCAGATGGTGGTGGAACAATGAGCTCCATATAAGCAATCGATGTGATCCCACATTTTATTTTGAACTTTTCACTTTCCTCCTTATTAGAATATTTTTTCCCATGATATGCATGATCTAGTAATTATTTTAATTTTTAGTTGCATATTTTATTTTATAAGGAATGATTTTATAATTAATATGTTTTAAGGGATGTCCTCAATTTTCTAAATTGAGGATAATCATCACATTTTAGTTTTCAGTGTATTAATTTTTCTTAATATAATTAATCCTCCACCCACGGTACAATGATATTTTCACACGGGAGATATTTTTTGAATTAATTTATATAAATTTAGATATAAGAAAATCCCATTTCATTACATTGTGTTTTTTATATTTTCATGCTATAAATTTGAAGATTATTCCACTAGGATACATGAGGATCAATGCCACTACTACTGATTTGAGATTTAAAATTGCTAAAAATAGGTTATGATAGAGAGATTAAAACACAAGCTAGTAGTATGATGTTAAAAGATTGCATTTATCAGTGTTTTTTAGCACTAAAAAAGAAAATTTAAAAAAATCTCACACTACAACACCCCATTTATCTATTCTTGAAACCCCTTTTTAGTGATTTACACTCACCAATCAACCATCACTCACCCCACCAACCCCTGATCACCAATTCTGGAAACCCACCCTCACTTCCTCAACACAAAAATGGCTTCCCAAAATTCCTACTCATGTTGGGAATTAATTTTTTTCACCTTCATTCTTTGTTTCAGTGCCCTTTACCACTCTGGAAATCTTGCCTTTTTATATTTTACAGTGTTTATATTTATTAGTATATATTTAGAACTATGTGATATTTATATACACAATTTTATTTTTTAAATATATTATATATTAATATTCACACACACACATATATATATATATATTATAGGATAATTATATATATATGTTTATTAGTACACACATATGTATATATAAATATTATATGTACATTTATATAATTATATATATATATGTATATTTTTATAATTTATATAAAAGGGATAGATATTTTTTAAAATAAAATGGATAATAATTAATTTCAAATGATTTGTATAATTATTTTTAAATGAGTTTTTAAAATATTTTTATATATTGGGATATATGTTTTATACATGAAATATATATTTACATGTCTATATGATTACATATATATTTATTCATATTTAAATGTAATTTTTTATTTAGATATAAACTTCCTATAATTTATTTATACATTTTTACTATAAAAACATTTATATTATAGATTTAATGATGTAATTATATATCTATAAAAAATTATATATGATTTATATACAAAATATTGAAACACATACACATACATACATAATTACAAACACACATAATTATTTATATTTCTCACAAATATGTATGAATGTTTACATATATACGTAAATTTTTACATATAATTGAATATACATACAAATATATATATTTTTATTATCACACACATGTTTATTTATAAAAACATTACTTATATATTTATACATATACATATAAATGCATATTTAAAAGGTAAACTATATAGATGAATTTTTAATTTAAATAAAAATAAATAATAAATATTTATTTCCATTTCGATTATATATTTTAAAATAATTTATTTATTTAAACATGTTAATATAATTATTTATACTAATGATTTATTATAAACAGATATAAGAAAATATGCATATATTTAATTATAAATAAAACTACATTATGAAAAAAATTTGAACCATAATATCTATATAGATGTTACCCCTGAGAATAAATTCATTATCTATTGAAAACGATTAAAACTAATCTCTAAAATAAAGATAATATATTATCAAATATTAATAAAATAGAGTTTTTGAACTAAAAAAGTAGTTATACTGAACTTCTGGGACTTTTTTGATGTTGAAAAGATAAAGACCAAGTTTTACCTTGTCAACATGTCGTTGATCTCTTTATAGGATTCGATTTTATATGTGGTAGATCCTAAATGGAATACAAGA
Organism: Viscum album; assembly: GCA_963277665.1. Taxonomy (NCBI): domain Eukaryota; kingdom Viridiplantae; phylum Streptophyta; class Magnoliopsida; order Santalales; family Viscaceae; genus Viscum; species Viscum album. The sequence continues at coordinate 1,659,841,754 of OY728143.1, read as the reverse complement.
TCAAAACATATGGTAGTTTGAAGTTCATGTCAGGTTTTTAACTTATCTAAGTTCATTCATTAATTCCTTAATTTTATATGTCATCAAATTGTTTTGAATAACTATTACACAATATAAATTATCAAATTATTAATAAATTATATTTATATTATGTATTTTATAATCCATTTTTTCTGTAAATATCTTATATATTAAATTTATATGTGTTTTTATTATTATATAAAACATAATTTAAAATTTATCTTATATTTATATCAATATCAATTTAAATATATATTAATACAATATTTCTAATGATTTTTTTTTTGAAATATACCCTTTAACAGTGACTGAAAAATAATGACAATAAAGGGGTACCTTTACCTCTCTCAAAGTAAATATTTTTATTATAAAACACATTTAAGGGGCATGTGAGAACCCCCACATCATAGTAAGTTCAAACATAAAAATAAACAACAGAATTGTTAATGAGAATTTTATTTCAGTTGGAATCTATCACCCTCAATAATTTACAAGGAGAAGAATTTACCTGTGAGTGTGGATCATCTTTTAATATCTTTTCATAATGGAATGCTAAAAATTCCAAATATTTCAAGTACTCATCTTGGTTAATAATCCATATATTGAAGACTCTGATCAATAAAAAGAATTTTGTGTCAATCCACTCACCTAGAACTTTTATAGTATCCATGCGGAGCAATCTTCTTATCATTTCATCAGCATCTTCCTTCATCACCTTAATCTGCAGAACATCCTCCATCATCTCTTCACCTGAGTGCATGAGCAGATCTATACTCTAGTCATGAACCTCAACATCCTATCAATGGGGTCAATCAGGGGACTCTGACAGTCACAACTTCCCTAGAGGTGGAGTATCCACCTTATTTAGACATGCATCCTCTAACTATGAAGAAATATCCCCCCTCCCGAGACACGACCAACATATTTTAACCCCCTTGAAGAAGCACCAAAACCTATGAGGTACCATCATCCTGAGAAACCTCATTTAAATTATCCAAGGACCTGAATAATCCTATAAAGTGACCCTTCATGTCACCTTCCAATGGTTGGGCCTTCTAATCATTGGTAGTATCTCCCTTTTTGGCTGACTGAGTTTCCATATGCCTGGGTAGGTACGAGTAGTCTTTACAACCCTTTGATTTATACCCCTTTAAACTAATGCAACTCTCCAAGTCCCTATTTTCCATACTTCCCATCATCCTCCTTTGGTTGTGTATGCATTTAACATATACTCAATACTTTGCTTCTGAGGGAAAATAGATAAAGGGTTGATATAATCAGTACTAAAAAGAATGTGTTGATAAAGGGGGACCTATATTAGCGCTAATAAAAAATTACAGATATATGGGGGATTTAGGAGAACTTTTTTACTAGCATTGATAAATTTGTAACTTAATCAGTGATAGTAAAAAAGTTCTCTTAATGACCCCTTATTAGTGAAATGTCATTTCTCTAATAAGGTTCTCCTTTTATCAACATTTTATTTCTAATACTGATAATATCCTTCCTTTATCAGTTCATTTTTATTAGTGTTTTTAAAGGACCCCCTTTATTTAATTTTTTTATTAGCAGTGATAAAGCAACTCCTTTATTAGCACATTTTATTATCACTAATAAAGGTATACCATTATACATTATTTTTTAGATCTGATAAATCCTTCCGGTTTCAGTTCTTTTTTTAGCACTGATAAAGAACTCACTTATCAATGTTTTAGCTAGCAATGATAAAGGGTGCCTTTATCAGTGATTTTAGCTAGCACTATTAAAGGCCAAATCTGCAATAGTGTGAATAGATAAAAATAATGGATGCATGTTTCCTCTATTACCATTATCATCAAAAGACACTGTATTGGAAAGAATGACATGAAAAAAAATCACTCAAACTATCTTTCATGATGCACAAGAAATATCCAAAAGCAAGTATTTTCAAAATGAAATATTTGGAAATGTGGAGAAAACAAATATTGATAACAACAAAGGATTAATTCATGGAGTTTGGGGAATCTATTTCATGTAAGTTAATATTTATATTCATAATTTTTGTATTTAAATAACATATTTTTTAATCCCTATTCAATTACAATTATATTATCTCGATACTAACTAATCGATAACTATGTTATGATCAAACTATATATTTCATACCAATAAAATATTAAAATATTTGTAGGATATAACTTTTATGGGTGTGGAAACAAATCACATTTGTAAAGGAAATATTCTATTGGGAAAATGATTTTTGTTTAAATACATATTGTAATCAATCTAAACAGTTATTATTTTCTCATTTAGATTCATTTTTTTATTTTTAAATAATCATTTATATTTTATGGATTTAATTCCATATTTTAAATAGGTCAATGCATATAATATTCCTAACATTTAATTTCATTCTATTGTTTTATTTTTCATCATTTATTATGAATGAAATATACAGACATAAGTATTGAATTGACACGACTCTAAGTGATTCCTTAAAAAGTTATATTTATTTTTACATTAACTAGTTTTTAAAACATCATTACATGAATGTTTGGTAGTTCATATTATTCAATAGAACATGATCATATTTTATATATATAAGACCATCCTCTAAGACGTAGTTATTTCATCCATTCTGATAAGAAAATAGAAGAAACATATATAATCCAATACATGAAATGAAAATTATGAAATCCAATACTTGAATTGAAACATATAATCATTGGCCACATAAACAAAAACATTCTAAAACCACATAAGAATTTTATTTATTTATATTGGGAGGAAAAATGGATCAACATATTTCAATATTATGAAATCTAGTTGACCATGAATAATGTTTTTAAGATTTTTGGATGCTCATTTTACCCTAGTATCACATGTGGTTGATTTTGGATAAATAAATCACATAAAATATATCAAGAGAATATATTTTAAACAATAAAGGTAATTGTGATATCACTTATATAATTTTTTAGTTTCACAAAAGCAAAAAGATTCATATTTAGCCGTCCTTATCTATTTATCATTACAATTTGATGGATTCACTTGGATCATTTATCCTTCTAAAGAAAACATGAAATTATATGTTTAATTAAAAATAATGTATAATCCTCAAAAGCTATATATTGTCATTTATCAAAGAGCTATACTAACATAATATTAGGTATCCTGTTAATTCTTCCTCATAGGGTTGATAGGAGCGTGTTGGATGGATCTGAAGGTCGGTGCCTCCTATATTTTTTAGTTGCTGATGGGGGATCTATTAGTCACATGTGTGGGGTTAGGTGTACTATTTGGGGCCAGGGATATAATTTTAATTATGATTTCAATTATATTTTGTGGGTATATTTTGAATGGATGTTGATTTCAATTTGGTACCTGGTTAGTTCGTCTTTGGAATCAAGGAATATAGGCCTTAGGAGGTAGAACTCTGAGGAGACGTTGATTAAAATTATTTAATTTTATCTAAAAAATGTAAATAATTGTATCTCCTCTATGTGTCTATAATCATGGTGCTCTCATTGAGATATGAAAATGAGAGTAAAAACTACCATTGTGGTTGTGTTGGTTCAGGAAATGCCTAATCTTATTTTAAATTCTACTTAATGTCCAGATATATCAATAAGTGGGTTTTATTTCTAGAGATAAATGTTTTATATATAGCATCAAATTTAATGATAAAAAATACTATCTTCAAACGTTATGAGCTGATGATTCCATTCTTTTTTATGATTTTGATTCAAATATTTAATGTTTAGAAATAAAACACATACCATAGGGTTAGAATAGAACATTCGAATGTTGTTGAAGATTAATAATTATTTTCTGCTATAAAGAAGGTGAAGATGATATGGTATCATAGATTTCATTTATTGAGACATACATTCTGATTCATAAAACACAATAAGAATTTATTGTTAAATTGGATCAATAATATATTATAAAGGTAGTAGAATACTAATTAATCTTGTAGGAATATGTTAAAGTAGGTATAAATTGGAAACAAATCATGTAAGATATGTTGGGATGGTATGGTAGTATAATTAAATAGTATCTGGTTATATTCCTCAAAAGACTTCATAAAAATAAGAATATTGATGTGTACATTGACTAGTTCAAATAGAAATTATATTTTATTATATATATTTCATAAAAGTGGTATATAAGTTTCTTCATTGGGGGGTTAAAGAAAGAAATTGGGAGAAAAGTTTTTTCTTCAGACCATAAATAGAAATCTTACTATTGACATTGTCAAGGCATGACCAAATGGAATTACTAGTTAGTGTAATAATAAAACAACTATAGGGTTTTCTAGGAGCAGGAAGAGTTTGAGGATAGGGAAGAAGATGGAACGTTAGTTTCACTAAATTAATTCTGCTGGAAGAGAGAATGGACTGGGAACATCTTAGTGGAAGTATTCTGAGTTGGAAGGGAGTATAAAATTTATCAAGGGAGGAGTATTGGGAGAGATTTTATAGGGTAATTTATTATTCATATTTGAATAAGTTCATTAATTGGAAAAATTTATTTAATAGCTAAATAAGATTATGGTGTGGGAGTTTAATGATCCACATGAAGAGGAGGACGAACTACATAATGATGAGGAACAAGAATTGTTATATAGGAAATTAAGATAAATGGATTTATTATGAAAAATATTAAGTGTGAATGAAAATGTAAAATAATGTGGGAACTGTTTCCTATTGATGGATGAAAAAATTGAGAAGGTATCACTATTAGTGATAGTTGATATTTGGTCACACCACAATTTTGATTAAAATATAATTTAGGGTTCTTCAATAGTGAACATAAATGAAACCAACTGACTAAATGTTTGGAATTGATTTAGAATATGAGCGGTCATGATGGAGATGTGAAAGTATTTAAATTTGATATTGGATTTTCAGTATTTTTGGTTGTTTTTTATATTATTGATAAATCCTGACTAGATTTAGTATTGGTCATTTTGTTACTTGAGACCTTTTGGTATGTCATGAAACATGTGGGGACTATGACAATGGAGTTCTTTTGGAAGGATCAGCGAATTATTTTACTTAAAATAAATAATTCATAATTGGTTCCTAGAACTTTTTGAAAATTTTATTGGAAGATATAAGTGCCTTGTGTAGGGGGTTCATTGGTCATATATTAGAGGGAACACTTATGGGAATACATTCTTATAATCATTCCAAAATAATGTTTTTCATTATATAATTATTTGATTTAGGGATATTTTTTGTTTTACCTAGGAGTTACCACCAAAAAGAGTAATAGAACATGATATTAAGATGGTAAATTGGAAAATACTGAAGACATAAACCCATATAAACTAAAATATCATGTGAATAATTAAATGGAAAAACAAATCCAATAGGTGAAAAATCATGGACATATTTAGCACAAACAATACTGTTTTCAAGATTCATAATTTTGGTTAAAAAAATATAGAAGGTGGAGAATGTGTGTAGATTATCAGGAACATAATAAGTTAGCAGTGCCTAACAACTACCCAATAATAGTGATAGAAGATATTTTGGATATATTCACCAGAGAAAATTTCTATTCCAATATAAATTTTAAATTGGGTTTCCATTAGGTTTTTATAAGGGTGAATGATGTAGAAAAGATTTTTTTTAAGACCAATGAAATACACTAGGAAAATTTAGTCATATTTTTTGTTGAAGACCCCTTCCTCTTTTTAAGCTTGTATGAATGATATATTTATGACATTACATAATAAAGGAGTAGTATTATTCTTTTATTAAATAATTGTTTATATAAATGGGTTTCCTTCCCACATAGGGTTACTGATCCATGTTTGGAATTAATGAAATATTCTGCCTTGTGTGATAATATGAAAATATTAACATTTTCTAGGAGAACTGTAGAGTATATGGCTCACATTATATCTAAAAAAGTTGTATCCATGGACCCCAATAGAGAAATGATATTTTGGCATTGGAGGGATCCAAAAAATGTAAAATAGGTGGGGGGATTTGTTGGACATATGGGTTATTATATGATTTTTTTTCAAGGTTTATGTAAGTATCACTAATCTACTCATAGAATTTACAAATACTGAAGGATTTCTTAGCCAACAACATATCAAGAAGAATTTGAGAGGTTGAAGAAGAATATTATTTTTTCACTATTGTTACGCAAGATAGTTTTATCATTATGGTTTTCTATTGAATATTATGCATTAAGTTCTAAGATTTGGGTAGTACTTATGAATCAAGGGTGTCCACTTTCCTACCTTAGAAATGGTATTTTAGATATTACACTACAAATATCAATATTTGAAATGAAACTTCTTAAAATAGTTTTATCTAACAACATTGAATATAATATCTGATTGGGAAATGTTTTTCAATTTTTACTAATCGACAAAGTAAAAAAAAAATTCTCAGTCTGAAGTTGGAGTCTTTTGATGACTAGTCATTGAATAAAATGTTACTATAATATAATGTTGAAGTTATTTAGAAGACCAAGAAACAAAATAAAGCAGTTGATGGACTCCCTCGACTTAGAGTATTCCCCTAGTTACAAACAACAGATGTTTCTTAGACAATGTAATTGGAGAACTATTCTTTTAAAACTGAAATACAACAATACTCTTAGTTATAATCTTTAATCATTGTCTTTAGGTAGTGAATAATAAGGAAAAAAGTGTACACCTTGTATAATGGGTTTTTATTCTACCATAATAGACTTTCTTTACCACAACATTCTAAGTTAATTCAAATGTTACTATAGTGTTACCATTGATCTCCTACATGGTGCATTTGGAGTGTTTGAATACATACAAACAACTAGTAGGAGGGGTCACTTGTGAAGGAATATAACATAGGGTGTCAACATTTTTTAGTGAATTTTGATCTATAAGAAATAATTGTATGAAAAACTAAGGCTAGATACTTTTGTTAGAACATTTTCCTCTACCTATTTTTGTTTGAGTGGAATTATCCATAGATTATATTGGTATTTCTGATGACTCAAGGCTTCTATTTAGTATTTTTTTGTCAATTAGTTGAGTATGTATGCCAATTTGTTTCAATTAAAACAGCCATATATAGTTAAATTTGTTAATACTTAGTTTTTAGGGACGCAGTAGAATATAAAGGATTTTAAAAGGCCATTTTCAATGACAGTGAACTATTATTCAATTTTTTTTTCAGAAATATTTATACATTAGGGTATAAGTTTGAAGGTGAGTTCTTCTTAACACCTATAAAATGAATTCCAAAAAATTTCTATTAATTGTTTTTTGGAGGCTTGTCAATGTTGTTTTTATTCTCACAACAATAGATGATCATATTTATTGTTAGCTTGGGAAGTGTTTAGTTATAATATATCCTTCCACACATATATGGGTAACACCCCATTGGAACTAGTGTATGGTTGTGATATTCCATAAATACTTCATTTTTTAGTGGGATAAAAAAATATTGATGGAGTTTTTGTGACATTGATTGAAATATATCAGGCCGGGAATAAAATTATTGAAAATTTATAATGTGAAAAAATGGATTATGATCAAATATAAAAAGCATCATTGATTTATGTTCAAAGATAGTATGAAATTCAATGAATAATGTGTGTTATATCTGAATCAAACATGCTTCAATATGACGCCTGAATTGGTCAATAAAACTAAAAGTACATTTTCAAATTTATTTTTATTTTTTGTAATAATGGGAAATCATGTATGTAGATATGAAAAATAATGAAACAGGCTTCAAATAATATGAAATATCAAGAAAATATATTTTTTCATTTAAAATATGCAAGACTCATCATAATGTTGATCAGATACCAAAATTAGTTAGTATGATGAAAAGTGATATTTGTCCCACAGATTTGGAGTTTAAAAAAATATCAAATAAAATAGGAAAATACCAATAAAACACACATGGGTTGACATGAGATCATGTGATAATAGTCACTGATATTTTTTTGATATGTAGGAATTAAAATTTCATCCATTATATTTATGTCTCACCTGATATGATAGAAAATGATGGGTAACAATGGCTACCGTTAATGAAATGAAATATATCCCACAGGGGGTAAAAAACAAGAAAACAACATTTGATTGGTGTAAAAATATAAAGTAATAGTCAATGAATTATATTTTATCTAATTTAAATAATAACGCATCAATATGATTCTTAGATTGATCAGTATAATTAAATTTTCATTTATATATTTTTAAATTTTTTTATAATAATGGAAAAACCATGTCTACAGTGATCAAAACCAACCACACAAGCTCCGATTAACATAAAATCAATGTTAAATGATTATTATGTCATTTCAAATCTATAGGAATCGGCCATATATTGATCAGATACCTATTTTTTTTACAAACGAAGCTTGGAATCCATCCAACACAACATCTGACCCGGTCCGAAACATGGACCAAGGGGCATAACCGATCCCCAACAGGCTTTCAACTAGTGATGGGGGTAAAATTAATCACAATGGGAATGATATTTACCCATAAAACAAGATCAATAAAATAAAATAAATTATTTGTAGAACCCATAATAAATGAATCTCAATAAATATACAAACTTGTCCTAATACAACAACCTTAATATAAAACATAACGAAAAACAAATTACAACACTAAGATTGGACCAAGCTACAACGATCTCCTTATAAACTCTTGGTCATGACCAACCACAAGAACAACATGCTCTGACTCCGAGAACACGAACCATGAACTAGAACCTACCAAACAGCTCGGGTATTTCGATACCAATTTTCACAAGTAAGGTATGAGATTAACAATATAGCAGGCAACCCCCACATAATCCATACATTTAATTCCCTGAAAATAGCCCATTAACACATTTTTTAAATTCTTAAATTAAAATAAGTTTTTATATATTTATTAAACCAACACCGATTTCTTTTTAAAACACCACACTCCATATCACTAGTTCTTATTGAAGATTATCATTTTAAGAGATAAATCCCTAACCAAAATCCAAATAATATTATTTCAATCTTTTATAAAAATAGATAGGCCATATAACCAAGGAACTAAGTGAATCCGAATATAAAAAATAAAATTAAAATAGTAGCAATGAAAATTTAAAAAGGATCCATAGATTGATCTCTAGACATACTCGGGTAAGACTCACATATCAGTATATGTTCCAACTCTGGTGTCAATTAAAAATTGGTCATTCTAACTACCAATTTAGTTGAAAAACCCACTTGGCCTATAAAAAATCCAAGGCGTACCAACCCATATAATTTTGGTTTCTAAGAAACCACCACTCATACCTCTATAAAGTTCCCAGGAAACCCATTGTAATAGTATATGGTGGAAGGTGGAGGCCCTCACATCTATGTCGCACCTTACCTGATACCAACACTCTTTCCTACACTAGACACTAACACCACCTATGGGACAACCCACCCCCGAGATATCCACCCTTGGAATTTCAATCTCATAATAATCCATTCATTATTGAAAACTAGGCCATCACATCATATGATATTTAAAATTAGTAATGAAAACATTCTAAGATTCCAACTAGTCATTTTTTACATTAAAAATGAAATTTCATTTCTAAATAAACAAAAAAATCTATCCAGGCATTCAATACAACAAAATTCAATATATCGTTAAAATATTCTTAATCATTTCCGAAACATCACTTACATATGTATAATTACAAATTGTTCATTACATTCTAAATCCAATTCCACTTCCAAAAACATTTCAAAACTAGGTTGAAAAATAAAAAATATCTAACGTTTCCAAATGGAATATCATACCATTTAGAAACAAACTACCTTTCAGAGTACCTAATGAACCATTCTTTAAAAAAATAATTTTAAACCACTTTCTTGATATTTAGGGACAACAGTTACACTTCTATAGAATCAAATGTAAAAATAAGGAAATACATAAGAGGGATGAGTGTTATTGAAATTGGGGTTTTTATGTTGAGTAGACTCATCTAAGTCAATTATCATTTGTGTGACCATCCATGTGTGCACCGAGGAACACATAAATGTTCCCACATACAATGGATCACCAAACGTATCTATGGAATTACACAAAACCTTTATTTAATGAATTATCACATGTTCTACTATAAAGAAAACAAGACATACATATATCAAAAACAATCAATGTTAAAGAAATCCACACGTAATTCTTATATCACAATCAACTCACACCTTCAAAACACAACCAAACATAGAAAATGTTTAAAATAACCAATTTCATTTAAAATGTATAATTTACATTTTATCAAAGACATTGATCATGTATATACATTGGAATATTTAAGGAATAAATTTTAAAACCATTTTTAACAAATTCTATCAACACCCAAGAACCACAATAAAGTAAACAAGAACCTCGTAATCATGTTAAAAATGTTTATAAATTATTTAAAAACACATAAGCATAAAATGAAATGCTTCATAACGTAAAAAGATGGGATCTTATAGCACAATAGATTGTGGATGTGATGAAACTCTTAGAGAAGCAATAATGGGGCCAAGGAACAATGTGCGCACCCATAGGCCAAATAAATACCGACCAACCATCAACCCTAATACCAAGGTTTCAAACAAAATATAAATACACACTAAGAGAGACTGATATCACATGTGGGAGAGAAAAGGTGATGAATAAGATGACGTAATTAGAAAAAACACTAAGAAACTCACCTTGGAATATTGGAGGAGAATCCATGGAGAAAGGATAACCAAGGAAATAAGGGTTTTGGGACTCCTCAAGTACAAAAAATGACCCAAATGGAAGGGGTCAATTTGGGATAAAAGAGAAGCGGGTGTAGTATGGTATTTTATAAAATATAAAATATGGGCCAATCGCACGGTTTGATAAACCGTGCACCAACTGTGCACCCTTTTCTAGATGAAAGGGGTACCTCTCACGTGCTAGCCACAAGGTCACCAATCTATTCATCACTCATATTAAATACCTATTTTCAGTTCCAGAACCAAACTATATAGTTTCCACAAGGTTTAATAAACTATGAACCACTCATGCACCTCACCATTGGGCACCCAAAACAATTCGTATAGTTATCTAGTGGTGGGGGTATAGTTTCCCTAACCATGAACATTACGAAAAATCACCGGACGACAAAAAATTATTAAAATCTCAAACTGTGGCATAACTCTAACCCCAACCAAAAATATCCATAGCCATGAAAAGAATATATAAATGAATATCCAAGGTCAGGGTGTGAAAATTACTCTATATTTATATTAACTGAATAAATTTTTTTAATATAAAATGCATTATTTTTTTTATTTTTTGTTTAATTGTTTTTATCATATAAATAAGTTGATTGAGGTTGAATATTTAATGAATATCTAGATTTTTTGATAACTAGTTTGGTCTAGATCACTATTTGTTGTTTTTGTTCTTTAGTGGGTTCTTTTTCTTTGAGTTGGAAGCTATAAAAGGGTGAAAAGATTTAAAAAAAATCGACAAGCTAACAGAATTCATAGGAAATTTATAATGCTTTTACTTTCATGGGAGAAATAGGGACCACCTCCAGTGGTCACTAATTGTCTTCCTATCGACCGCTATTGTAGTGGTTTGGGGTCCCTCCTATATCAATGGCCAATGATAGTCTCTATTTACATTTGGTGACAAGAAAATGATGATAACCAAAATCAATCATATCATGGTCACTAAATCTCCTTATACATAACTTTTTAGAGTCTTAGTAGGTGCTATTTGTATTAGTGTAACCATAAAAAACATAAAACAAATGCATTTAATAGCACCAAAATCATCCAAAAAAACAAGTGAAAAATCGTAATTAATTTCAAATTGGAAATTCAAGTTTTTTTACTCTATAAATCACACCGTTCAACCCTATATTAAATATTCATTCCAATATTTATTTACCTCACTATAATGCAAATCACTCATAACAAAAGAACATATTAAATAGAGATATTCCCAATATTAATTATGTACACATTATCCATAATATTCTAATTCATATCAATATCCAAATAAAAATTATGCAAAAAATATAACGAGGTATTTTTCATTATGTTAAAGGTTTATCTAATGGTCAAGATGGGGGTAATGATATTAAAATTTTAATGTTATAGTTTATAAAAGGTTCCTAGACTGTTAGGGTACAATGAATGATATTCATGTAAATTTAAATGAACTAAATACTACTTTAAATCCTCTAAAAAAAACATTACCACTTTTCCATGTCTTCTTCTCATGTATTTTCGATATTCTAAAAATAAAAAAATTGAAAAAAATTCTATTTTTCTCCCAGTATTTTTTCTTCTTCTTAATATTGGTTTTGTGGAATATATCTAAGGAAATGTCCCACACACTTGGAATTAAAATAAAATATGACCTCAACAGAAAATATCAATATAATGTCAACAGTAATTGGAATACAAAGTACAAAAATGGTTATTGTGTTTCTAGATATTGTAAATTATAGGTATCTCGCATGAAATCTTTTTATTATTTTATCTTCATTTTAATATTTTTTAAAATGTGGAGGATTCAGCAGAGCATAATGAAAAATGATGTGATTTTTTTGGAATAAATCAATAGATCCAAACCATCACATTCATTTCGTAAAAATCATTACATTAATTCCATGAAAATACCCAACTCCCTGATTTATTTTAAAATGTTTAATCCAATAATTATACTCAAATAAATAATGTCTGGAAGGATAATTTGGCTTGTAATGTGGATTAATATAATTTTATTTCATGATTTACAATGGTTTCACAGAGGGTGAAATGTGGGTAGGTGTCAAGGATTAATGGTTTCAAATACCAACAATCAATAGCCTCAATAATTTTAATGAATATGAAAATAATCTTATTTTGTTAATAAATAAATACATTTATAGTAGTTTCACACATTCCAATTTCACATTAGAAATTGGGTAAAGAAGGTTTTTTTTAAAATGGATCCAGACACTCTCAAGAATGGGGATTAAAGTATCTGATACCATCAATTCATAGTATGAACTATACAAATTGTTAAAATTGAAAATTTTATATGAATAAACCGTAAAAACAAAAATTCCATAGATAATAAATTTTTAACAACTAAAAATTAGAACAATCATGTGACATTAGAAAATATACACTTGTATGTTTTTTATAAACGTGATATATCTAAAATTTTCCAACATCCATAAAAAATATTTCTAAAGTGATGATATATCCCATGTTATCTAATAAAGAAAAAAAACCAAATTTGGGGTTTATGAGGATACCTCCCGCAAACATAAACTAGATATTTTACCCAATTTCCAACCATGTTGATGGGGTTAATGAAATTTTTTAAATTTATTTAGCAAAATAATGGATCAAAATAAATAATTGAAAAATTAAATATCCCATATATAATCTTGGTTCAAATTCTTGATCCCTGGTGAATTGATTGACATTGAAATCCTTGAATTTTGATTCTTCCTATTCTCTTTCATGGAATACTCTTTTATTACTTTTTATGGATTTACCATCTTTGGAATAGTAAAAACATATTATGTAATTAATTACAACTATCATTAAGTAAATTTATGAAATATATGATAGTCAACATCAACCATCACATGAAATCTAAAACTAAAAATCGAATTCGAATTCAAAATACATCCTAATAAAGTACTTAAAACCATTCCTAACACATTAAATCACCATTAAGCTGAGAAATTTATATTTAGTTTCATGTAATTGGAGTTTGATAAAATTTTACCATTCCATATATTGGAATAACGTGATGTTTTATATGGTCGGGTCACATTATATTATCTTCCTTACTTATTGAAGAATGAAACTCTCTTGGGAGTTTGACCATAATGTGGGAAAACCCAAAAAATGAAAAAATAGATTTCATCTAAACCATACCTTGTAGTACACTAATTGTAAATATTATATATACAACTCATTTTTTTATTTCCTTGACATATCGTTAATATTCAATAACTTCTTCCATCATATATCAAACGGTATGTGGTAATTATTTAAAAATTCCATCAATTGCCTTGCACAACTCCCCGAACACATATTCTTTATTTATATAATTAATTATTATGAAAGGTTATTGAATTTAAAAAATATCCTCAACCTCTTTCTAGTGTTTTTTTATATTAAATAGTGCTGAAATATCCATCCATTATTCTTCAACCACCCTATCATAATTCTATTTTTTTAGTTATGGTATGGATATTTGAATTTCCAAATCCATGACCTCTATTTCATGTTTTCAAGGTTCTTTAAATATTATATCAAGTATAAATTCATCTTATTTTTCCTCATCGCATTGTTTAACCACTTCATTTATAAGGATATCATTAGTATTAGACTACTATTTTTTCTCTTTGGAAATTTCTTCAATGATATTTATCAGATTTTATTATTCTTATTATTTTGGAAGTCACAATATGGAGTCTCATTTTTCTTATTTTTTCCATATTTTTAGTGAGATTCATGGATACATTCCCGTTTTATTATTCCTTGTCCACTCCAACCATATAAATTTCCTGTAACTTTACTTATTATTTATTCGTTATAGTAAAAGGTACAAATGAGTTAATCACTTGAGAATCTATTATCTTACTATTTTTTCAAGTTATTGGACTAATAATTTTTTTTCTCTATAAATCATTTCATAATACTATATATTTTCCTCAAGTTGTAGGACTTATCTATTAGAGTTGGAAACATATTCCAAGAGAGAAATCATCAAATCTTCTTGTGAATGTAAATCCTTAGGCATTTGGAATAGAAGTTCTCCACTATAGTACTGCACCACCAATGGTTCACCTTGGTTGTTCTAATAATTACTAAAAAATGACTTATACAGTAGAAGTTTATTGATTGATAATATATATGTTGGTAAACATGATTAATTCCCATATATATTATGTTATGTAGGTATTAATTTTCAACATCAACATTTTTTTTTAAAAAAAAATTATCTATTGAAATTGTTCATTTAATTCTGAAAAATAATTTAACAAAAATTAAATAGATTACTTTATTATGTTATTAAAAACAAATTTTTAACAATATATGAATATTTTAAAAAACATTTAATCATCTATAAATATTTATTTATTAATCCATCCAAAAAATCTATGTTTTAGTTAATAAATCACCAAGGGAGTTATGAGGAATAAAATCATTAATCATTGGAATGATACAAAGTGAAATGATGTTCATCATCTGATTATCCATTGGATCTTATAAATTAGGTCAAAGAATAAGGATCCCATTGAATCCTATACCTACCAGGATGAGTTATAGGAATGAAAGGTACTATGGTGTGAGTGTAAAGAAGTAGGGGAAACAGGGTGGTGAGACTAAGTGTAGAGTGAATATTCTTTTGACATTGACTAAATATTTTACCAAGTTTATTTATTAATACATTTATGGATTTATCAATTTTTATTTCCTTTCCTTCTTTATTATGATGTTTTTAAAATTTTAATTTTATTTTTCAATTTAATATTTTATTTAGTGGTTTTCCAAACCTCCTCAGTATTATAGATTAATCAGAAGAGCATTTGGATTCCACTAGATCTTTCCTCATTTATAAATTTATACTCTTTATATTTTGTACTCTATAATTCCCTTGGTAAAATTTTCGTATGATTTTGTTTACTAATATTACCATATTTTACCTTAGTATCCTGATCTTCTCATTTCATTTTACTATGTTAGTGGAAAACTAGGCCACCCACATGGTGGTGGAACAATGATCTCCATATAAGAAATGGATGGTATCCCACATTTTCTTTTGAACAATTCACTTTCCTCCTTATTAGAATATTTTTTCCCATGATATGTATGATCTAGTAATTTTTTATTTTTTAACTGCATATTTTATTTTATATGTTATGGTTTTATAATTTAATATGTTTTAAGGGAAGTCCTCAATTTTCTAAATTATGGATAATCATCACATTTTAGTTTTCAGTGTATTAATTTTTCTTAATATAATTAATCCTCCACCCACAGTCCAATGATATTTTCAAATAGATATTTTTTGAATTAATTTATATGAATTTAGATATAAGAAAATCACATTTCATTACATTGTGTTTTTTATTTTCATGCTATCAATTTGAAGAGTATTCCATTAGGTTACATGAGGATCAATTCCACTACTGCTGATTTGGGCATTAAAATTGACAAAAATAGGTTATGATAGAGATATTAAAGCACTAGCTAGTAGTATAATGTTAAAAGATTACATTTATCAGTGTTTTACCTCTAAAAAAGAATATTTAAAAATATATCTCACTTCAACACCCCATTTCTCTATTATTGAAACCCCTTTTTAGTGATTTACACTCACTAATCAACCATCACTCACCCCACTAACCACTGATCACCAATTGTGGAAACCCACCCACCCTTCCTCAACACAAAAATGGCTCCCCAAAATTCCTACTCATGATGGGAATTAATTTTGTAACCTTCGTTCTTTTTTTCAATTCCCTTTAGCACTCTAGAAATCTTGTTTTTTATATTTTATAATGTTTATATTTATTAGTATATATTTAGAACCATGTGATATTTATATACACAATTGTATTTTTTTAAATATATTATATATTAATATTCACATATATATATATATTATAGGATAATTATATATATATGTTTATTAATACACACACACATATATATATATTATATGTACATTTATATAATTATATATATATATATGTATATTTTTATAATTTATAAGAAATGGATAGATTTTTTTTAAAATAAAATGGATAATAATTAATTGAAAATGATTTATATAATTATTTTTAAATGAGTTTTTAAAATATATCTATATATTGGGATATATGTTTTATACATGAAATAAATATTTACCTGTCTATATATTTACATATATATATTTATTCATATTTAAATGTAATTTTTTATTAATATATAAATTTTCAATAATTTATTTATATATTATTACTGTAAAAACATTTATATTATAGATTTAAAGATATAATTATATATCTATAAAACAAAATTTATATATGATGTATATACAAAATATTGAAACACATACACATACATACATAATTACACACACGCATAATTATTTATATTTCTCACAAATATGTATGAATGTTTACGTATATATATTAATTTTTACATATAATTGAATATACATACAAATATATATTATTATTATCAGACACATATTTATTTATAAAAACATTACTTACATATATATATATATATAAATGCATATTTAAAAGGTAAATAATATAGATTAAGTTTTAATTTAAATAAAAATTAATAATAAATATTTATTTCCATTTCGATTATATATTTAAAAATAAATTTTTTATTTAAAATTATTTATATATTTATTTATTCTAATGATTTAATATAAGAAGATATAAAAAAATGTGCATATTTTTAATTAAAAATAAAACTACATTATGAAAAAAATGAACCATAATATCTATATGAATTTTACCCCTGAGAATAAATTCATTCTCTATTGACAATGGTTAAAACTTATCTCTTATAAAAAGATAAAATATTATCGAATATTAATAAAATAGTGTTTTCAAACTAAAAATTTAGTTATATAGACCTTTTGGGACTTTTTTGATGTTGAAAAAATAAAGACAATGTTTTCCCTTGTCAAAATGCCATTGATCTCTTTACAGGATTCAATTTTATATGTGGTAGATCCCAAATGGAATCCAAGATCAAAACATATGGTAGTTTGAAGTTCATGTCAGGTTTTTAATTTATCTAAGTTCATTCATTAATTCGTTAAATTTATATGTCATGAAATTGTTTTGAATAACTATTACACAATATAAATTATCAAATCTTTAATAAATTATATTTTTATTATTAATTTTATAATAATTTTTTTCTCTAAATATCTTATATATTAAATTTATATTTTTTTAATTATTATCTAACACATAATTTAAAATTTATCTTACATTTATATCAATATCAATTTGAATATATGTTAATACAATATTTTTAATGAATTATTTTTTTAAAATATAGCCTTTAAGAGTGACTAAAAAATAATGACGATAAAGGGGTACCTTTACCTCTCTCAATGTAAATATTTTTATTATAAAAAACATTTAAGGGAAATGTGAGAACCCCCAAAACATTGTAAGGTCAAACATCAAATGAAACAACATAATTGTTAATGAAAATTTGATGTCGGTTGGAATCTATCACCCTAAATAATTTCCAAGGAAAATAATTTACCTATGAGTCTGGATCATGTATTAATATCTTTGCATAATGGAATGCTAAAAATTCTGAAGATTTCAAGTATTCCTTTGAATAATAATCCATATATTGAAGTCTCTAATTAGTAAACAAAATTTCATGTCAATGCAGTTACATAACACCCTTATAGTATCCATGTGGAGCAATCTTCCCATCATTTCATCAGCATCTTCCTTCACTACCTTAATTTGCAGAACAACCTCCATCATCTCTTCACCTGAGTGCATGAGCAGATTCATACTCTGGTCATGAACATCAACATCCTATCAATGGGGTCAATCAGGGGACTCTGCCACTCACATCTTCCCTAGAGGTGGATTATCCACCTTCTTCAGTCTTGCATCCACTAACTAGGAAGAAATTTCCCCCTCCCGAGACACGGTCAACATATTTTCACCCCTTAAAGAAGCACTAAAACCTATGAGGTACCATCATCCTAAGAATCCTCATTTCTATTATCTAAGGACCGGAATAATCCTATAAAGTGACCCTCCATGTCACCTTCCACTGGTAGGGCCTTCTAATCCTTGGGATTATCTATCTTTTTGGCTGACTGAGTTTCCATATGCCTGGGTAGGTACGAGTAGTGTTTACAACCCTATGATTTATACCCCTTTAAAATAATTCAACTCTCCAAGTCCCAATTTTCCATATTTCCCTTCTTCCTCCTTCGGTTGTGCATGCATTTAACATATATTCAATACTTTTCTTCTGAGGAAAATTAGATAAAGGGTTGATATAATCAGTACTAAAAAGAATGTGTTGATAAAGGGGGACCCATATTAGCCCTAATAAAAAATTAAAGATATATGGGGGATTTAGGAGAAATTGTTTACTCACATTGATAAAGTGGTAACTTATTAAGTCATTGTAAAAAAGTTCTCATAAATACCCCTTATCAGAGAATTTTCATTTTCCCTAATAAGGGTCTCCTTTTATCAACACGTTATTTCTAATACTGATAATATCATTGCTTTATCAGTTCATTTTTATTAGTGTTGGTAAAGGACCCACTTTATTAAAATTTTTTATTAGCAGTGATAATGCCCCCCCTTTATTAGTGCTTTGTATTATAACTAATAAAGGTAAACCATTATACATTCTTTTTTAGATCTGATAAATCCTTCTGGTATCAGTTATTTTTTTAGCATTGATAAAGAACTCATTTATCAATGTTTTAGCTAGCGATGATAAAGGGGGACTTTATCAGTACTTTTAGCTTGAACTTTTAAAGGCCAAATCTGCAATAGTGTGAAGAGTTAAAAATAATGGATTCATGTTTCCTCTATTCCCGTTATCATCAAAAGACACTTTATTAGAAAGAATGATGTGAAAAACAATTCACTGAAACTATCTTTCATGATGCACAAGAAATATCCAAAAGAAATTATTTTCAAAATGACATATTTGGATATGTGGAGAAAACTAATATTGATAACAACAGAGGATCTATTCGTGGAGTTTGGGGAATCTATTTCATGTAAGATAATATTTACATTCATATTTTATGTATTTAAATAACATATTTTTTAAACCTTATTCAATTACACATATATTTTCTCGATACTAAATAATCGATAACTATGTTATGATCAAATGATATGCTTCATACCAATATAATATTACAATATTTGTAGGATATAAATTTGATGGCTCTGGAAGAAAATCACATTTGTAAAGGTCAAATTCTATTGGGAAAAGGATTTTTGTATAAATACAGATTGAAATCAATCTAAATAGTTATTCTTTTCTCATCTAGATTCATGATGATTATTATTATTTTTAAATAATCATTTATATTTTGTGGATTCATTTCCATATTTTAAATAGTTCAATGCATATAATATTCTTAACTTTAAATTTTATTCTATTGTTTTATTTTTCATCATTTATTATGAATGAAACATACAAACATAAGTATTCAATGGACACGACTCTAAGTGATTCCTTAATAAGTTATTTTTATTTTTTACATTAACTAGATTTTAAACCATTATTACGTGAATGGTTTGGAGTTCATATTCTATGATAGCACATGATCATATTTTATAGATATAAGACCATCCTCTAAGAAGTAGGTATGTCATCCATTATGATAATAAAATAGAATAAACATATATAATCCAATACAAGAAATGAAAATTATCAAATCCAATACTTAAATTGAAACATCTAACCATTTTCCACATAAACAAAAACATTATAAAACCTCACAAGAATTTTTTTTTATTTATGTTGGGAGAAAAATTGGATCAATATATTTCAATATTATAAAAACTCATTGACCATGAATAATGATTTTATGATTTTTGGATGCTCATTTTAAACTAGTATAACATGTGGTTGATTTTGTATAAATAAATCACATAAAATATATCAAGAGAATATATTTTAATCAATAAAGGTAATTGAGATATCACTTCTATAATTTTTTAGTACCGCAAAAGAAAAAAAGATTAATATTTAGTTGTCTTTATCTATTTATGGTGTGGGAGTGTAAAGTGCCACATGAAGAGAAGGACGAATTACATAATGATGAGGAACAAGAAGTGTTATCTTGGGAATTAAGAGAAATGGATTTATTATGATACATATTAAGTGTGAATGGAAATTTAAAATAATGTGGGAACTGTTTCCTATTGATGGATGAAAAAATTGAGAAGGTATCACTATTAGTGTTAGTTGATATTAGGGCACACCACAACTTTGTTTCAAAGAAAATTTTGGGTTCTTCAATAGTGAAAATAAATGAAACCAACCCACTAAATGTCTTGAATTTATTTGGAATATGAGTGGTCTTGAAGGAGATGTGAATTTATTTAAATTTGACTTTTAATTTTTAGTATTGTTTTTGATTTGTATATAATTGATAAATCCTGACAAGATTTGGTATTGGTCATTTTGTTACTTGAGACCTTGTGGTATTCCATGAAACATGTGAGAAATATGACAGTGGAGTTCTTTTGGAAGGATCATCAAATTATTTTACATAAAATAAAGAATTCATAATTGGATCCTAGAACTTTTTGAAATTGTTTTGGAAGATATAAGTGCCTTGTGTAGGGGGTCCATTGGCCATCTATTAGAGGGAACACTTATGAGAATAAATTATTATAATCATTGAAAAATAATGTTATGAATTGTATAATTATGTGATTCAAGGATATTTATTCTTTTACCTAGGGGTTACCACCAAAGAGGGGAATAGAACATGATATTAAGATGGTAAATAGGAAAATACTGAAGACATAAACCCATATAAACTAGCATATCATGTGAATAATTAAGTGGGAAAACAAATCCCAGAGCTACAAAATCATGGATATATTTATCACAACACAATCCCATTTTCAAGATACATAATTTTGGTTAAAACATATAGAGGGTGGAGAATGGGTGTTGATTATTAGGAACATAATAAGTTAGCAGTGCCTAACCACTACCCAATAATAGTGATAAAAGATATTTTGGATGAATTCACCAGAGAAAATCTCTATTCTAATATAAATTTGAAATTGGGATTCCATTAGGTTTTTATAAGGGTGAATGATGTGGAAAAGATATTTTTTAGGACCAATGAAATACACTATGAAAATTTATTAATAATGTTTGGTGAACACCCCTTCCTCTTTTTCAACTAGTATGAATGTTATATTTAAGAAACTACATAAGAAGGGAGTAGTGGTATTATTTGATTAAATAATTGTTTATATAAATGGGTTTCCTTCCCACTTATGGTTACTGATCCATGTTTGGAATTAAAGAAATATTTTGTCTTGTGTGATAATATGAAAATTTTAACATTTTCTAGGAGAAATGTTGAGTATATGGCTCACATTATTTCTAAAAAAGTTATATCCATGGACCCCAATAGAGTAATGACAGTTTAGCATTTGAGGGAACCAAAAAATGTAAAATAGGTAATGGGATTTGATGGACATATGGGTTATTATATGATTTTTTCAAGGATTATGTAAATATCACCAATCTACTCATAGAATTTACAAATATTGAAGTATTTCATGGCCAACAACATATCAAGAAGAATTTGAAAGGTTGAAGAAGAAGATTATTTTTTCACTGTTGTTATGCAAGCCTGTTTTATCATTATGGTTATATATTTAATGTTATGCATTAGGTTCTAAGATTTGGGTAGTATTTATGAATCAAGGGTTTCCACTTTCCTACCATAGAAATGGTATTTTAGATATTACACTATAAATATCGATATTTGAAATGAAACTTATGAAAATGGTTTTTTCTTACCAACATTGAAGAAAATATCTGATTGGGAAATGTTTTTTAATTTTTACTGATCAAAAAAGTAAAAAATGTTCTCAGTCAGAAGTTGGAGTCTTTTGATGACTAGCTATTGAATGAAATGTTACTAGAATATAATGTTGAAGTTATTTAGATGACAAAAAAACAAAATAAAGCAGTTTATGCACTCCCTCGACTTAGAGTATTCCCCCAGTTACAAACATTGGATGTTTCATAGCCAATGTAATTGGACAAATAGACTTTTAAAACTGAAATACACCAATACTCTTAGTTATAATCTTAAATCATCGACTTGATTTAGTGAATAATAAGGAAAAAGTGTACACCTTGTATAATGGGTTTTTATTATACCATAATAGACTTTCTTTACCACAATATTCTATGTTAATTCAAATGTTAGTATAGTGTTTCTATTCATCTCCTACATGGTACATTTGGGGTATTTGGAAACATACAAACAACTAGTAGGAGGGGTCAATTGTGAAGGAATATAACATAGGGTGTCACATTTTTTTGTGAATGTTTGATCTATAAGAAAAACTTTTATGAATCATTATGGCCAGATACTTTTGTTAGGAATTTTTCCTTTACCTATTTTTGTTTGAGAGGAATTATCTATAGATTTTATTAGTATTTTCGACGACTCAAAGCTTCTATTTAGTACTTTTTTCATCCATCAGTTGATTATGTATGCGAATTTGTTTTAATTAAAACACAATATATTGTGAAATTTGTTAATACTTAGTTTTTTAGGGACGTAGTAGAATATCTAGGATTTTCAAATCCAAATTTCAATGACTGTGAACTATTTTTCCATATTTATTTCTAGAAATATTTATACTTTAGGGGATAACTTTGAAGGTGAGTTCATCTTAACACATACAAAATGAAATCCAAAAAATTGCCATTAATTGGTGTTTGGGGGCTTGTCAATGTTTTTTTTATTCTCACAATATTAGATGATCATATTTATTGTTATCTTGGGAAGAGTTTAGTTATAATACATCCTTCCACACATATATGGGTAACACCCCATTCTAACTAGTGTATGGTCATAATATTCCATAAATACTTCATTTTTAGTGGGATAAACAACTATTGAGGGAGTTGTGAAATTTATTGACATAGATAAGGCCGTGAATAAAATTCGAGAAAATTTATAATGTGAAAGATGGAATATGATCATGTATAAAAAGAATCATTGATGTAAAATGAAATATATAATAAAAATCATTGTTTTTTGGTGAATATGTTACAGAAGACAGAAAATTCCAAAACACAAGATCATCAAAAATTGAATTCTAGTTATTTTTTCAATTTTATATTGGTAGGTATAGTCATTGTAGTATATTATTGCTCATTATTCCTATTAATGGTAGAGTATATCTCTTATTACATGTGTCTCAATTACACGTTGTTGTGGTAATTTTAGATGAATCAATATTATTACCTATTGGTTTTAATGATAATTGAATTTTTTAGAGAAGATCATGGCTAAATGCTCTAGGTGACAGTTTCTTTAGTGGTTAGAATAGTAGTTGAGCCAGACAATGGATGAATCTTCCTAAGAAAATGTTCTAGTTATTAATTTAGAGTTCCTAATCTTCCACCATGAGGACAATGTAAAATATTCATGGTGTGGGATGTTTATAGGATTGTATTGGAGGGATCTAAATGCCGATATCCTATATTGTTTAATTACTGGAGGGGGTATGTAAGTCAGATTAGTTGGATGAGGTTTAATATTTTGGGGTTAGGGTGAACATGAAACTGGGAGTTTCTTTCTATTTGTCTAGTATATTTTCTATGGGCTGTAAGTATAACTGGGTATTTAGTTAGTTTTAAACCATAAACATGGAAACTATTATTGAGGATGGAGAAATCCCAGAAGACACTGAGATCATATGATAATAGTCACATGAGATCCTGTGATAATAGTCACTGATATTTTTTTGATATGTAGGAATTAAAATTTCATCCATTATATTTATGTCTCACTTAATATGATAGAAAATGACAAGTAATAATGGCTACTGTTAATGAAATGAAATATATCCCACAGGGGGTAAAAAACAAGAAAACAACATTTGATTGGTGTAAAAATATAAGGTAATAGTCAATGAATTATATTTTATCTAATGTAAATAATAACCCATCAATATTATTCTTAGATTGATCAGTATAATTAAATTTTCATTTATATATTTTTAATTTTTTTTATAATAATGGAAAAATCATGTCTACAGTGATCAAAACCAACCACACAAGCTCCGATTAACATAAAATCAATGTTAAATGATTATTATGTCATTTCAAATCTATAGTAATCATCCATATATTGATCAGATACCCATTTTTTTCACAAACGAAGCTTGGAATCCATCCAACACAACATCTGACCCGGTCCAAAACATGGACCAAAGGGCATTACCGATCCCCAACAGGCTTGCAACTAGTGCTGGGGGTGAAATTAATCACAATGGGAATGATATTTACCCATAAAACAAGATCAATAAAATAAAATAAATTATTTGTAGAACCCATAATAACTGAATCTCAATAAATATACAAACATGTCCTAATACATCAAACTTAATATAAAACATAACGAAAAACAAATTACAATACTAAGATTGGACCAAGCTACAACGATCTCCTTATAAACTCTTGGTCATGACCAACCACAAGAACAACATGCTCTGACTCAGAGAACATGAACCATGAACTAGAACCTACCAAACAGCTCAGGTCTTTCGATACTAATTTTCACAAGTAAGGTATGAGATTAACAACATAGTAGGAAACCCCCACATAATCCATACATTTAATTCCCTGAAAACAGCCCATTATCACATTTTTTAAATTCTTATATTAAAATAAGTTTTTATATATTTATTAAACCAACATCGATTTCTTTTTAAAACAGAACACTCCATATTACTAGTTCTTATTGAAGATTATCATTTTAAGAGATAAATCCCTAACCAAAATCCAAACAATATTATTTCAATCTTTTATGAAAATAGATAGGCCATATAACCAAGGAACCAAGTGAATCAGAATATAAAAAATAAAATTAAAATAGTAGTAATGAAAATTTAAAAAGGATCCATAGATTGATCTATAGACATACTCGGGTAAGACTCACATATCAGTATATGTTCCAACTCTGGTGTCAATTAAAAATTGGTCATTCTAGCTACCGATTTAGTAGAAAAACCCACTTGGCCTATAAAAAATCCAAGGCGTACAAACCCATATAATTTTGGTTGTTAAGAAACCACCACTCATACCTCTATAAAGTTCCCAGGAAACCCATTGTAATAGTATATGGTGGAAGGTGGAGGCCCTCACATCTATGTCGCACCTTACCTGATGCCAACACTCTTGCCTACACTAGACACTAACACCACCTATGGGACAACCCACCCCCGAGATATCCACCCTTGGAATTTCAATCTCATAATAATCCATTAATTATTGAAAACTAGGCCATCACATCATATGATATTTAAAATTAGTAATGAAAACATTCTAAGATTCCAACTAGTCATTTTTTTACATTAAAAATGACATTTCATTTCTAAAGAAACAAAAAAATCTATCCAGACATTCAATACAACAAAATTCAATATATCGTTAAAATATTCTTAATCATTACCGAAACATCACTTACATATTTATAATTACAAATTGTTCATTACATTCTAAATCCAATTCCACTTCTAAAAACATTTCAAAACTAGGTTGAAACATAAAAATATCTAACGTTTTTAAATGGAATATCATACCATTTAGAAACAAACTACCTTTCAGAGTACCTAATGAACCATTCTTTAAAAAAATAATTTAAAACCACTTTCTTGATATTTAGGGACAACAGTTACACTTATATAGAATCAAATGTTAAAATAAGGAAATACATAAGAGGGATGAGTGTTATTGAAATTGGGGTTTTTATGTTGAGTAGACTCATCTAAGTCAATTATCATTTGTGTGACCATCCATGTGTACACTGAGGAACACATAAATGTTCCCACATACAATGGATCACCAAACGTATCTATGTAATTACACAAAACCTTTATTTAATGAATTATCACATGTTCAACTATAAAGACAACAAGACATACATATATCAAAAACATTTAATGTTAAAAAAATCCACACGTAATTATTATATCACAATCAACTCACACCTTCAAAACACAACCAAACATAGAACATGTTTAGAATAACCAATTTCATTTAAAATGTATAATTTCCATTTTATCAAAGACATTGAGCATGTATATACAATGGCATATTTAAGGAATAAATTTTAAAACCATTTTTAACAAATTCTATCAACACCCAAGAACCACAATAAAGTAAACAAGAACCTCGTAATCATGTAAAAAATGTTTATAAATTATTTAAAACACATAAGCATCAAATGCAATGCATCAGAACGTAAACATAGGGGATCTTATAGCACAATAGATTGTGGATGTGATGAAACTCTTAGAGAAGGAATAATAGGGCCAAGGAACAATGTGCGCACCCATAGACCAAATAAATACCGACCAACCATCAACCCTAATACCTAGGTTTCAAACAAAATATAAATACACACTAAGAGAGACTGATATCACAAGTGAGAGAGAAAAGGTGATGAATACGATGACGTAATTAGAAAAAACACTAAGAAACTCACCTTGGAATATTGGAGGAGAATCCATGGAGGAATGATTAGCAAGGAAATAAGGGTTTTGGGACTCCTCAAGTACAAAAAACAACCCAAATGGAAGGGGTCAATTTGGGATAAAAGAGAAGCGGGTGTAGTAGGTATTTTATGAATTAAAAAATATGGGCCGATCGCACGGTTTGATAAACCGTGCACCAACTGTGCACCCTTTTCTGGATGGAAGGGGCACCT
The DNA here is from genome assembly GCA_963277665.1 of Viscum album. Classification (NCBI taxonomy): domain Eukaryota; kingdom Viridiplantae; phylum Streptophyta; class Magnoliopsida; order Santalales; family Viscaceae; genus Viscum; species Viscum album. The sequence goes on along the minus strand of OY728143.1, from coordinate 1,659,814,255 downwards.
CTCACGAGCTAGCCACATGGTCACCAATCTATTCATCACTCATATTAAATACCTATCTTTAGTTCCAGAACCAAACTATATAGTTTCCATAAGGTTTAATAAACTATGAACCACTCATGCACTTCACCATTGGGCACCCAAAACAATCCGTATAGTTATCTAGCGATGGTGGTATAGTTTCCCCAACCATGAACATTACGAAAAATCACCGCACGACATAAAATTATTAAAATATAAAACTGGGGAATAACTCTAACCTCAACCAAAAATATCCATAGCCATGAATAGAATATATAAATGAATATCCAAGGTTAGGGTGTGAAAATTAATCTATATTTATATTAACTGAATAAATTTTATTAATATAAAATGCATTATTTTTTTAATTTTTTGTTTAATTGTTTTTATCATATCAATAAGTTGATTTAGGTTGAATATTTAATGAATATCTAGATTTTTTGATCACTAGTTTGGTCTAGATCACTATTTGTTGTTTTTGTTCTTTAGTGGGTACTTTTTTTTGTGAGTTGGAAGCTATAAAAGAGTGAAAATATTTAAAAAAAATCGACAAGCTAACAGAATTCATAGGAAATTTATAATGCTTTTACTTTCATGGGAGCAATAGGGACCACCTCCAGTGGTCGCTAATTGTCTTCCTATTGACCACTATTGTTGTGGTTTGGGGTCCCTCCTATATCAACGACCAATGATAGTCTCTATTTACATTTGGTGACAAGAAAATGATGATAACCAAAATCAATCATATGATGGTCACTAAATCTCCTTATAGATAACTTTTTAGAGTCTCATTAGGTGCTATTTGTATTATTGTAACCATAAAAAACATAAAACAAATGCATTTAATAGCACCAAAATCATCCAAAAAAACAAGTGAAAAATCGTAATTAATTTCTAATTGGAAATTCAAGTTTTTTTACTCTATAACTCACACCGTTCAACGCTCTATTAAATATTCATTCCAATATTTATTTACCTCACTATAATGCAAATCACTCATAACAAAAGAACATATTAAATAGGGATATTCCCAATATTAATTATGTACACTATATCCATAATATTCTAATTCATATCAATATCCAAATATAAATTATGGAAAAAATATAACGAGGTATTTTTCATTATGTTAAAGGTTTATCTAATGGTCAAGATGGGGGTAATGATATTAAAATTTTAATGTTATAGTTTATAAAAGGTTCCTAGATTGTTAGGGTAGAGTGAATGATATTCAAGTAAATTTAAATGAAATAAATACTACTTTAAATCCTCTAAAAACAAAACATTACCACTTTTCCATGTCTTCTTCTCATGTATGTTCGATATTCTAAAAATAAAAAAATTGACAAAAATTCTATTTTTCTCCCAGTATTTTTTCTCCTTATTATTGGTTTTGTGGAATATATCTAAGGAAATGTCCCACACCCTTGGAATTAAAATAAAATATGACCTCAATAGAAAATATCAATATAATGTCAACACTAATTGGAATACAAAGTAAAAAAATGGTTATTGTGTTTCTAGATATTGTAAATTATAGGTATCTCGCATGCCATCTTTTTGTTATTTTATCTTCATTTGAATATTTTTTAAAATGTGGAGGATTCAGCAGAGCATAATGAAAAATGATGTGATTTTTTTTGGAATAAATCAATAGATCCAAACCATCACATTCATTTCGTAAAAATCATTATTTTAATTCCATGAAAATACCCAACTCCCTGATTAATTTTAAAATTCTTAATCCAATAATTATACTGAAATAAATAATTTCTGGAAGGATAATTTGGCTTGTAATGTGCATTAATATAATTTTATTTCATGATTTACAATGGTTTCACAAAGGGTGAAATGTGGGTAGGTGTCAAGGTTTAATGGTTTCAAATACCAACAATCAATAGCCTCAATAAATTTAATGAATTTGAAAATTATCTTGTTTTGTTAATAAATAAATACATTTCTAGTAGTTTCACACATTCCAATTTCGCATTATAAATTGGGTAAAGAAGGTTTTTTTAAAATGGCTCTAGACACTCTCAAGAATGGGGATTAAAGTATCTAATACCATCAATTCATAGTATGAACTATACCAATTGTTAAAATTGAAAATTTTATATGAATAAACCGTAAAAACAAAAATTCCATGGATAGTCAATTTTTAACAACTAAAAATTAGAACAATCATGTGACAATAGAAAATAGGCACTTGTATATTTTTTATAAACATGATATATCTAAAATTTTCCATCATGCATAAAAAATATTTCTAAAGTGATGATATATCCCAGGTTATCTAATAAAGAGAAATACCAAATTTGGGGTATATGAGGATACCTCCCGCAAACATAAACTAGATATTTTACCTAATTTTCAGCCATGTTGGTGGGGTGAATGGAATTTTTTAAATTTATGTAGCACAATAATGGATCAAAATAAATAATTGAAAAATTAAATATCCCATATATAATCTTGGGTCAAATTCTTGATCCCTGGTGAATTGATTCACATTGAAATACTTGAATTTTGATTCTTCCTATTCTCTTTCATGGAATACTCTTTTATTACTTTTTATGGATTTACCATCTTTGGAATAGTAAAAACATATTATGTAATTAATTACAACTATCATTAAGTAAATTTATGAAATATATGATAGTCAACATCAACCATCACATGAAATCTAAAACTAAAAATCGAATTCGAATTCAAAATACATCCTAATAAAGTACTTAAAACCATTCCTAACACATTAAATCACCTTTAATCTGAGAAATTTATATTTAGTTTCATGCAATTGGAGTTGGATAAAATTTTACCATTCCATATATTGGAATAACGTGATGTTTTATGTGGTCGGGTCACATTATATTATCTTCCTTTCTTATTGAAGCATGAAACTCTCTTGGGAGTTTGACCATAATGTGGGAAAACCCAACAAATGAAAAAATAGATTTCATTTAGACCATACCTTGTAGTACACTAATTGTAAATATTATATATACAACTCATTTTTTTTATTTCCTTGACATATCGTTAATGTTCAATAACTTCTTCCATCATATATCAAACGGTATGTGGTAATTATTTAAAAATTCCATCAATTACCTTGCACAACTCCCCGAACACATATTCATTATTTATATAATTAATTTTTATGAAAGGTAATTGAATTTAAAAAATATCCTCAACTTCTTTCTAGTGTTTTTTATATTAAATAGTGCTGAAATCTCCATCCATTATTCTTCAACCACCCCATCATAATTCTATTTTTTGTTTAGTTATGGGATGGATATTTGAATTTCCAAATCCATGACCTCTATTTCATGTTTTCAAGGTTCTTTAAATATTATATCAAGTATAAATTCATCCTATTTTTCCTCATCACGTTGTTTAACCACTTCATTTATAAGGATATCATTAGTATTAGACTACTATTTTCTCTCTTTAGAAATTTCATCAATGATATTTATCAGATTTTATTATTCTTATTATTTTGGAAGTCACAATATGTAGTCTCATTTTTCTTATTTTTTCCATAATTTTAGTGAGATTCATGGATACATTCGCATTTTATTATTCCTTGTCCACTCCAACCATATAAATTTCCTGTAACTTTACTTATTATTTATTCGTTATAGTAAAAGGTACAAATGAGTTAATCACTAGAGAATCTATTATCTTACTATTTTTTCAAGTTATTGGACTAATAATTCTTTTTCTCTATAAATCATTTCATAATACAATATATTTTCCTCAAGTTGTAGGACTTATCTATTAGAGTTGGAAACATATTCCAAGAGAGCAGTCATAAAATCTTCTTGTGGATGTAAATCCTTAGGCATTTGGAATAGAAGTTCTCCACTATAGTACTGCACCACCAATGGTTCACCTTGGTTGTTCTAACAATCACTAAAAAATGACTTATACAATAGAAGTTTATTTATTGATAATATATATGCTGGTAAACATGATTAATTCCCACATATATTATGTTATGTAGGTATTAATTTTCAACATCAACATTTTTTTTAAAAACAAAATTATCTATTGAAATTGTTCATTTAATTCCGAAAAATAATTTAACAAAAATTAAATAGATTACTTTATTATCTTATTAAAAACAAAATTTTAACAATATATGAATATTTTAAAAAAACATTTAATCATCAATAAATATTTATTTATTAATCCATCCAAAAAATCTATGTTTTAGTTAATAAATCACCAAGGGAGTTCTGAGGAATAAAATCATTAATCATTGGAATGATACAAAGTGAAATGATGTTCATCATCAGATTATCCATTGGATCTTATAAATTAGGTCAAAGAATAAGGATCCCATTGAATTTTATACCTACGAGGATGAGTTATAGGAATGAAAGGTACTATCGTGTGAGTGTAAAGAAGTAGGGGAAACAGGGTGGTGGGACTAAGTGTAGAGTGAATCTTCTTTTGACCTTGACTAAATATTTTACCAAGTTCAATTATTATTAAATTTATGGATTTATCAATTTTTATTTCCTTTCCTTCTTTATTATGATGTTTTTAAAATTTTAATTTTATTTTTCAATTTAATATTTTATTTAGGGTTTTTCCAAACCTCCTTAGTATTATAGATTAATCAGAAGAGCATTTGGATTCCACTAGATCTTTCCTCATTTATAAATTTATACTCTTTATGTTTTGTACTCTATAATTACCTTGGTAAAATTTTCGTATGATTTTGTTTACTAATATTACCATATTTTACCTTAGTATCCTGATCTTCTCATTTCATTTTACTATGTTAGTGGAAAACTAGCCCACCCACATGGTGGTGGAACAATGATCTCCATATAAGCAATGGATGTGATCCCACATTTTCTTTTGAACATTTCACTTTCCTCCGTATTAGAATATTTTTTCCGATGACATGTATGATCTAGTAATTATTTAAATTTTTAGCTGCATATTTTATTTTATATGTTATGGTTTTAGAATTTAATATGTTTTAAGGGAAGTCCTCAATTTTCTAAATTAAGGATAATCATCACATTGTAGTTTTCAGTGTATTAATTTTTCTTAATATAATTAATCCTCCACCCACAGTCCAATGATATTTTCAAATAGGAGATATTTTTTGAATTAATTTATATGAATTTAGATATAAGAAAATCACATTTCATTACATTGTGTTTTTTATTTTCATGCTATCAATTTGAAGAGTATTCCATTAGGTTACATGAGGATCAATTCCACTACTGCTGATTCGGGCATTAAAATTGATAAAAATAGGTTATGATAGAGATGTTAAAGCACTAGCTAGTAGTATAATGTCAAAAGATTACAATTATCAGTGTTTTGCCTCTAAAAAAGAATATTTAAAAAAATATCTCACTTCAACACCCCATTTCTCTATTATTGAAACCCCTTTTTAGTGATTTACACTCACTAATCAACCATCACTCACCCCACCAACCACTGATCACCAATTGTGGAAACCCACCCACCCTTCCTCAACACAAAAATGGCTCCCCAAAATTCCAACTCATGTTGGGAATTAATCTTGTAACCTTCTTTCTTTTTTTTCAATGCCCTTTAGCACTCTGGAAATCTTGTTTTTTTATATTTTATAATGTTTATATTTATTAGTATATATTTAGAACTATGTGATATTTATATACACAATTGTATTTTTTAAATATATTATATATTAATATTCAAATATATATATATATTATAGGATAATTATATATATATATGTTTATTAATACACACAAACACATATATATATTATATGTACATTTATATAATTATATATATATGTATATTTTTATAATTTATAACAAATGGATAGATTTTTTTAAAATAAAATGGATAATAATTAATTGAAAATGATTTATATAATTATTTTTAAATGAGTTTTTAAAATATATCTATATATTGGGATATATGTTTTATACATGAAATAAATATTTACCTGTCTATAAATTTACATATATATTTATTCATATTTAATTGGAATTTTTTATTAAGATATAAATTTTCAATAATTTATTTATATATTATTACTGTAAAAACATTTATATTATAGATTTAGTGATATAATTATATATCTATAGAACAAAATTTATATATGATGTATATACAAAATATTTAAACACATACACATACATGCATAATTACACACACATATAATTATTTATATTTCTCACAAATATGTATGAATGTTTACGTATATATATTAATTTTTACATATAATTGAATATACATAAAAATATATATTATTATTATCACACAAATATTTATTTATAAAAACATTACTTACATATATATATATAAATGCATATTTAAAAGGTAAATAATATAGATTAAGTTTTAATTTAAATAAACATTAATAATAAATATTTATTTCCATTTCGATTATATATTTAAAAATAAATTTTTTATTTAAAATTATTTATATACTTATTTATTCTAATGATTTAATATAAGAAGATATAAAAAAATGTGCACATTTTTAATTACAAATAAAACTACATTATGAAAAAAAAATTGAACCATAATATCTAGTTGAATTTTACCCCTGAGAATAAATTCATTCTCTGTTGACAACGGTTAAAACTTATCTCTTAAAAAAAGAAAAAATATTATTGAATATTAATAAAATAGTGTTTTCAAACTAAAAATTTAGTTATACAGACCTTCTGGGACTTTTTTGATGTTGAAAAAATAAAGACCAAGTTTTCCCTTGTCAACATGCCATTGGTCTCTTTACAGGATTCAATTTTATATGTGGTAGATCCTAAATAGAATCCAAGATCAAAACATATGGTAGTTTGAAGTTCATGTCAGGTTTTTAACTTATCTAAGTTCATTCATTAATTCATTAAATTTATATGTCATGAAATTGTTTTGAATAACTATTACACAATATAAATTATCAAATCTTTAATAAATTATATTTTTATAATTAATTTTATAATAAATTTTTTCTCTAAAGATCTTATATATTAAATTTATATTTTTTTATTATTATCTAACACATAATTTAAAATTTATCTTACATTTATATAAATATCAATTTGAATATATATTAATACAATAATTCTAATGAATTATTTTTTTAAAATATACCCTTTAAGAGTGACTAAATAATAATGACGATAAAGGGGTACCTTTACCTCTATCAATGTAAATATTTTTATTATAAAACACATTTAAGGGAAATGTGAGAACCCCCAAAACATTGTAAGGTCAAACATCAAAAGAAACAACATAATTGTTAATGAAAAGTTGATGTCGATTGGAATCTATCACCCTAAATAATTTCCAAGGAAAAGAATTTACCTATGAGTCTGGGTCATGTATTATTATCTCTGCATAATTGAATGCTAAAAATTCTGAAGATTTCAAGTATTCCTTTGAATAATAATCCATATATTGAAGACTCTAATCAGTAAACAAAATTTCATGTCAATTCACTTACCTAGCACCATTATAGTATCCATGTGGAGCAATCTTCCCATCATTTCATCAGCATCTTCCTTCACTGTCTTAATTTGCAGAACAACCTCCATCATCTCTTCACCTGAGTGCATGAGCAGATCCATACTCTGGTCATGAACCTCAACATCCTATCAATGGGGACAATCAGGGGACTCTGCCACTCACATCTTCCCTAGAGGTGGAGTATCCACCTTCTTCAGTCATGCATCCACTAACTAGGCAGAAATTTCCCCCCTCCCGAGACACGGTCAACATATTTTTACCCCTTGAAGAAGCACCAAAACCTATGAGGTACCATCATCCTGAGAATCCTCATTTCTATTATCTAAGGACCGGAATACTCCTATAAAGTGACCCTCCATGTCACCTTCCACTGGTAGGGCCTTGTAATCCTTGGGATTATCTCTCTTTTTGGATGACTGAGTTTCCATATGCCTGGGTAGGTACGAGTAGTCTTTACAACCCTTTGATTTATACACCTTTAAAACAATGCAACTCTCCAAGTCCCAATTTTCCATATTTCCCTTCTTCCTCCTTTGGTTGTGAATGCATTTAACATATATTCAGTACTTTTCTTCTGAGGAAAATTAGATAAAGGGTTGATATAATCAGTACTAAAAAGAATGTGTTGATAAAGGGGGACCCATATTAGCCCTAATAAAAAATTAAAGATATATGGGGGATTTAGGAGAAATTATTTACTCACATTGATAAAGTGGTAACTTAATAAGTCATTGTAAAAAAGTTCTCATAAATACCCCTTATCAGAGAATTTTCATTTTCCCTAATAAGGTTCTCCTTTTATCAACACGTTATTTCTAATACTGATAATATCTTTCCTTTATCAGTTCATTTTTATTAGTGTTGTTAAAGGACCCACTTTATTAAATTTTTTTATTAGCAGTGGTAATGCCCCCCTTTATTAGTGCTTTTTATTAGAACTAATAAAGGTAAACCATTATACATTCTTTTTTAGATCTGATAAATCCTTCTAGTATCATTTATTTTTTTAGCATTGATAAAGAACTCATTTATCAATGTTTTAGCTAGCGATAATAAAGGGGGCCTTTATCAGTGCTTTTAGCTTGAACTTTTAAAGGCCAAATCTACAATAGTGTGAAGAGTTAAAAATAATGGATCCATGTTTCCTCTATTCCCATTATCATCAAAAGACACTTTATTGGAAAGAATGACGTGAAAAACAATTCACTCAAACTATCTTTCATGATGCACAAGAAATATCCAAAAGAAAGTATTTTCAAAATGACATATTTGGATATGTGGAGATAACTAACATTGATAACAATAGAGGATCTATTCGTGGAGTTTGGGGAATCTATTTCATGTAAGATAATATTTACATTCATATTTTATGTATTTAAATAAAATATTTTTTAAACCCTATTCAATTACAAATATATTATCTCGATACTAAATAATCGATAACTATGTTATGATTAAACGATATGTTTCATACCAATATAATATTAAAATATTTGTAGGATATAAATTTGATGGTTCTGGAAAAAAATCACATTTGTAAAGGTCAAATTCTATTGGGAAAAGGATTTTTGTATAAATACAGATTGAAATCAATCTAAATAGTTATTCTTTTCTCATCTAGATTCATGATTATTATTATTATTTTTAAATACTCATTTATATATTGTGGATTAGTTACCATATTTTAAATAGTTCAATGCATATAATATTCCTAACTTTAAATTTTATTCTATTGTTTTATTTTTCATCATTTATTATGAATGAAACATACAAACATAAGTATTCAATGGACATGACTCTAAGTGATTCCTTAATAAGTTATTTTTATTTTTTACATTAACTAGATTTTAAACCATTATTATGTGAATGGTTGGGAGTTCATATTCTATGATAGAACATGATCATATTTTATAGACATAAGACTATCCTCTAAGAAGTAGGTATGTCATCCATTATGATAAGAAAATAGAAGAAACATATATAATCCAATACATGAAATGAAAATTATCAAATACAATACTTAAATTGAAACATCTAATAATTTTCCCCATAAACACAAACATTCTAAAACCTCAGAAGAATTTTTTTTATTTATGTTGGGAGAAAAATTTGATCAATATAATTCAATATTATGAAACCTGGTTGACCATGAATAATGATTTTATGATTTTTGGTTGCTCATTTTAAACTAGTATCACATGTGGTTGATTTTGGATAATTAAATCACATAAAATATATCAAGAGAATATATTTTAATCAATAAAGGTAATTGAGATATCACTTCTATAATTTTTTAGTTTCACAAAAGAAAAAAAGATTCATATTTAGTTGTCTTTATCTATTTATGGTGTGGGAGTGTAAAGAGACACATGAAGAGGAGGACGAATTACATAATGATGAGGAACAAGAAGTGTTGTCTAGGGAATTAAGAGAAATGGATTTATTATGATACATATTAAGTGTGAATGAAAATGTAAAATAATGTGGGAACTGTTTCCTATTGATGGATGGAAAAATTGAGAAGGTATCACTATTAGTGTTAGTTGATATTAGGGAACACCACAACTTTGTTTCAAAGATAATTTTGGGTTCTTCAATAGTGAAAATAAATGAAACCAACCCACTAAATGTATGGAATTGATTTGGAATATGAGTGGTCTTGAAGGAGATGTGAAATTATTTAAATTTGACTTTTAATTTTTAGTATTTTTTTTGATTTTTATATAATTGATAAATCCTGACTAGATTTGGTATTGGTCATTTTGTTACTTGAGCCCTTGTGGTATGCCATGAAACATGTGAGAAATATGACAATGGAGTTATTTTTGAAGGATCATCGAATTATTTTACATAAAATAAAAAATTCATAATTGGATCCAAGAACTTTTTGAATTTTTTTTGGAAGATATAAGTGCCTTGTGTAGGAGGTCCATTGGCCATCTATTAGAGGGAACACTTATGAGAATAAATTCTTATAATCATTGCAAAATAATGTTCTGAATTGTATAATTATGTGATTCAAGGATATTTATTCTTTTACCTAGGGGTTACCACCAAATAGAGGAATAGAACATGATATTAAGATGGTAAATAGGAAAATATTGAAGACATAAACCCATATAAACTAGCATATCATGTGAATAATTAAGTTGAAAAACAAATCCCAGAGCTACAAAATCATGGATATATTTATCACAACACAATCCCATTTTCAAGATACATAATTTTGGTTAAAACATATAGAGGGTGGAGAATGTGTGTTGATTATTAGGAACATAATAAGTCAGCAGTGCCTAACCACTACCCAATAATAGTGATAAAATATATTTTGGATGAATTCACCAGAGAAAATATCTATTCTAATATAAATTTAAAATTGGGTTTCCATTAGGTTTTTATAAGGGTGAATGATGTGGAAAAGATATTTTTTAGGACCAATGAAATACACTATGAAAATTTATTAATAATGTTTGGTGAACACCCCTTCCTCTTTTTCAGCTAGTATGAATGTTATATTTATGAAACTACATAAGAAGGGAGTATTAGTATTCTTTGATTAAATAATTGTTTATATAAATGGGTTTCCTTCCCACTTATGGTTACTGATCCATGTTTGGAATTAAAGAACTATTTTGTCTTGTGTGATAATATGAAAATTTTAACATTTTCTAGGAGAAATGTTGAGTATATGGTTCACATTATTTCTAAAAACGTTATATCCATGGACCCCAATAGAGTAATGACAGTTTAGCATTTGAGGGAACAAAAAAAATGTAAAATAGGTAATGGGATTTGATGGACATATGGTTTATTATATTATTTTTTCAAGGATTATGTAAATATCGCCAATCTACTCATAGAATTTACAAATATTGAAGTATTTCTTGGCCAAAAACATATCAAGAAGAATTTGAAAGGTTGAAGAAGATGATTATTTTTTCACTGTTGTTATGCAAGCCTGTTTTATCATTATGGTTTTATATTGAATGTTATGCATTAGGTTCTAAGATTTGGGTAGTATTTATGAATCAAGGGTTTCCACTTTCCTACCATAGAAATGGTATTTTAGATATTACACTATAAATATCGATATTTGAAATGAAACTTATGGAAATGGTGTTTTCTTACCAACATTGAAGATAATATCTGATTGGGAAATGTTTTTTAATTTTTACTGATCAACAAAGTAAAAAAATGTTCTCAGTCAGAATTTGGAGTCTTTTGATGACTAGACATTGAATGTAATGTTACTAGAATATAATGTTGAAGTTATTTAGATGACAAAAAAACAAAATAAAGCAGTTTATGCACTCCCTCGACTTAGAGTATTCCCCCAGTTACAAACATTGGATGCTTCATACCCAATGTAATTACAGAACTAGACTTTTAAAACTGAAATACACCAAAACTCTTAGTTATAATCTTTAATAATTGAATTTATGTTGTGAATAATAAGGAAAAAGTGTACACCTTGTATAATGGGTTTTTATTATACCATAATAGACTTTATTTACCACAAAATTCTATGTTAATTCAAATGTTTGTATAGTGTTTCCATTCATCTCCTACATGGTGCATTTGGGGTATTTGAAAACATATAAACAACTAGTAGGAGGGTTCAATTGTGAAGGAATATAACATAGGGTGTGACATTTTTTTTGTGAATGATTGATCTATAAGAAAAAATTTTATGAATCATTAAGGCCAGATACTTTTGTTTGGAATTTTTCCTTTACCTATTTTTGTTTGAGAGGAATTATCCATAGATTTTATTAGTATTTTCGACGACTCAAAGCTTCTATTTAGTACTTTTTTTCATCCATCAGTTCAGTATGTATGCGAATTTGTTTTAATTAAAACACAATATATTGTGAAATTTGTTAATACTCAGTTTTTTAGGGACGTAGTAGAATATCTAGGATTTTCAAATCCAAATTTCAATGACTGTGAACTATTTTTCAATATTTTTTTCTTGAAATAGTTAAACTTTAGGGGATAACTTTGAAGGTGAGTTCTTCTTAACACATACAAAATGACATCCAAAAAATTGCAATTAATTAGTGTTTGGGGGCTTGTCAATGTTTTTTTTATTCTCACAATATTAGATGATCATATTTATTGTTATCTTGGTAAGAGTTTAGTTATAATACATCCTTACACACATATATGGGTAACACCCCATTCGAACTAGTGTATGGTCATAATATTCCATAAATACTTCATTTTTAGTGGGATAAACAACTATTGAGGGAGTTGTTGTGAAATTTATTGACATAGATAAGGCCGTGAATAAAATTCGAGAAAATTTATAATGTGAAAGATGGATTATGATCATGTATAAAAAGAATCATTGATGTAAAATGAAATATATAATAAAAATGATTGTTTTTTGGTGAATATGTTACAGAATACGGAAAATTCCAAAACACAAGATCATCAAAAATTGAATTCTAGTTATTTTTTCAATTTTATATTGGTAGGTATAGTCATTGTAGTTAATTATTGCTCATTATTCCTATTAATGGTAGAGTATATCTCTTATTACATGTGTCTCAATTACACGTTGTTGTGGGAATTTTAGAAGAATCAATATTATTACCTATTGGTTTTACTGATAATTGAATTTTTTAGAGAAGATCATGGCTAAATTCTCTCAGTGACAGTTTAATTAGTGGTTAGAATAGTAGTTGATCCAGACAATGGTTGAATCTTCCTAAGAAAATGTTCTAGTTATTAATTCAGCGTTCCTAAACTTCCACCATGGGGACAATGTAAAATATTCATGGGGTGGGATTTTTATAGGATTGTATTGGAGGGATCTAAATGCCGATATCCTATATTATTTAATTACTGGAGGGGGTATGTAAGTCAGATTAGTTGGATGAGGTTTAATATTTTGGGGTTATGGTGAACATGAAATTGGGAGTTTCTTTCTATTTTTCTATTATATTTTCTATGGGGTGTAAGTATAACTGGGTATTTAGTTAGTTTTTAACCATAAACATGGAAAATATTATTGAGGAGGGAGAAATCCCAGAAGACACTGATATAAATCCTTGATTTCATATAGAAAAAAAAGGAAATCCCTTATCAACATCTTAATGGTGGTGTAATGAAATTGATTTGGTATAAGTAAATAAGGGATACATATTGAGCTTGATATTTATCATCAATTAAAATTTGTTTTAATAAAGACTTAATTCTTGAAATTCACTCAAATTTTGAAACAAATTAGTCAGTACAACTTGATTAAGCTTGATTTAGTAAATAATAAATGATCACATATACAAAATCCTCAATGTGTAACAATTATATTGTTTATTTACAATTATTTTTAAAATAAATATATATTATAATTAATTTCTATATTTTAATGAAAACTAATTGATTAAGTTCATGTCTTGATCAATTAATATAATTCAACTTGACGTATTTATTTTAATGATTTTTCTAAAGATTAGTCGTAGAAAAATTTAAGTATTGAATCTTATATGTGACATATACTCTAGTAGCATGATAGGATCACTATATCATTTACTTCCATGATTATAAATTAGTTGTTTTGAATACTTTTATTTATGATCTATTAATCATTTGATTAATTCTTGTTGAATTATAGTTGTTATGAGAGTTATCTCATTATAGATACCATATCATTAAATATAAAAAAATTATTTTTTAATTAGTTTTACCGGATACTGATGTAACATTTTAAATAAATTTCATTTAATTCTCTAATATAAGGAATTAACTATACTTAATTTCCTTTTGTTTCTTACATTATTCTCCTTGATGGTTCTGTATACAATGTATTAATAATTCACTCCATTTATGGCCATGTATATCTGGTTCCAAGCTGATTTCAAAGCCTAGGTTATCAGAATATCAAAATCGTGGTTTATAGGGCTCAACCTATAGAATAATTACACGTCCATATTTCTTTATCTATAAAAAACTTTTTTGATGGTGGATGATACCAATTACACCTTCCTTATATATATTTCTCCATCCCACAAGGGGTTCAATTGGGGAGGTTGTTTCTGAGTGGTGTGGATATGGTGATCTTGAATTGGATGGTGGATATGGGAGATAGAAAGTAATGGATGGGTTTATAGGTAGTGGATCATAACAATATGGATCTTAGGATTATTTTGTATTCAATGGAGTTTGTTACAAATCCAAAAAGAACATGGGGAGGAATGTCTGGAAATGGAAGAATGTGCTAAATTTGGAGCAAGCCATTGATGTGGGGAACCAATAAGAGAATGTGATCCATTTAATTGAGATTTATTAGGGAATGAAAAAATAAATTTCTGGTAGGTTAGTGTTTTTATATTATCCTTATTTTTTTCTCCTTGATTTGTGTTTTATGTTTGTATCATTTCTATTATTTATTAATTTAGATCATTTAAATAAGATACATTCATCATATCAAGTAATCAGATGCAATATTTTCTCAAACCCTCTTTATTAATCTAAAATATTTTCATTTATCATTATATAATCTCATGATTTTTGGGTTTTTTGTATTTTTTTAATTGAATAATATTACTTAACCGAATGATTTTTAACAGAATCAACTCTTGCAGGGTTTTTACATTCCATTAATATTCTATATAAAATTATATGTGTTTCTAATCTCTAAAAATATTTTTAATTAAATTTTATATTATAATTTAATACTATTAAATAAATCCCACTTTTATATGATTTAAATTAATTTTGAAGTATATAATCTGTGTGATACAGAAAATTTGAAGTTCAATCATGAAGGGTATAATTTAGTAATATGTTGATATGAAATTTTCCTAATAATAATCCATAATTTAATTTTGTACAGCATTGAGAACACGAAATACTTTTTATATTATATAAATCAAGTAGAAATGAAAAAATTGGTTGTTATTATACATGCTTGATGTTACAATGATACAAACATATATTGAAATTGGATGTTTAATTTATGGATCATGAGGTTCATGAATAAATGGAAAGGTAAAAAGTTCTTGTTGATTAATAATTTAATGTAATATTAGGATTTTCCACCAAAAATTGGAATTTATTATCATTGGTGATGACATATAAATTCTATTTTGGCCCATGCATATCCAAAATTCCGTAAGATTTATAATTGTTAAGGGTTCATATGTAAATACGATGGGGTCTGAGGAATATTACAAGATTTAGGTCTGTGTTCCCACCCATGTACTTTATGACTAGGTCTATGGGAAAAGAATTACTTTCTCTCCTTTCATTTTTACTATATCATCACCATTTCTATCTGAAAATTATTATATTTTCAAACACATATCATAATAGAAAATTATGATGGATTAAATAATTATTCATATCGGGAATTTGTGAAATGATGTAATGGGGGTAGGATAGTTTACCCATGTTCGACTAGAATATTTAAAAAAAGAGAATTTATAGAGTGGGTTTATGATCATTTACTACATAAAATATTTTTAATTGGTTATACTATTGAAATTATGCATGTAGATAGATGTTGTGTAAACATCCAAAGTTACCCGTTTTCCTTATTAAATATTTAGGGTGGACTAATATTAATGTTTATTTTTTATGATTTATCACATATCTTCCATCCATTTTTTCAATTTTTTACTAAATAGTAAATACGATTAACCACATGAAAGACATAATTATATGTCTTTATTTTCTATTTAATTTGTTCAGTGCACATTTTTAGTAATTCTAATTTTTTATTTAAAAAAATATTTGTTTTGGGTCTCTAGATGTATTTTTTGAGGTTACTAATTAGTTTTGGGTGTATGGTTTTTTATGAATATGTCATGTAGAAATAAAAAAGTGGATTTGGTTAACCCTCCCCAAAATATTTATAATTTTATATAAATTATTTTCCAAACTAATATTGAAAAAAATGAAAAAATTGGTTTTATATATGATGAGATAGACCTTAATTTAAATGGTTAGGACACCATAATAATTGTCAGTGGCTACACTGTTTGGAAATTATTGTTGGGTCAGCAGTTTAATTTCAATGATTTTTCTAATTTCTATTAAATATGTGAACCAATGATTTCTATATTAACACATTATCCTTTTCGAAGAATATATTTTATTTTAACAATTAATAAAATAAGATAATAGTGATTATTGAGGTTCTTTATTGCAACATGAACTTCCATGAGGTTTTCATCAACACATTTGTGGTTCATAAATTACTCAAAAATATATTATAATGTTCATTTCACACAATGTTCATCTTACATTAAACATATGTGCTATAAATATTTGAAATGATGTTTTATTAAATGGAGCGTAATTTTGATTTTCATGTCTTGGATGTGGCCTTAGCTTTTTGGGTGTGACCTGGATCATTTTGGTGTTATGAAAATTCAGTGGTTTCACTATTTCACCAAAGGCCAGACCTTGGCATTTTTTTTCTAGTTTAGTTGGAAAATTGTATATGATTTATGATAATTTAGGTGAATATAGCCCATAAATATATATATTTAATACCTTCTACACCATGGTGTTGTAAATTATTTTGTACATAATTTTTCCTTGTTTAAATCATTTTAATTGTATGTAAAAGAAGAAGAAGATGATATCCAATTACTTGATTATTTTTTCAAGGATTATAAAATTGTTCTCACTCACTTCCTTTCATTTTTATTTGTTACAACTATTTAGGTCTATCACATAAAGTGATTATACATATCTCTTATTTTCATTTTGTTTTTATTTTTTTTTTCTAATCAAATTGAGATACAATTATGAAATATTAAGTCAATTGTATTTAGTTTATTATTATTAGAAATTTTTCAAAAATTATAGTATTAAAATTGTGTTTAATTCATAAATTTACATGTGAAAAAGTTTTTTATTGTAATACATTGTAATTATACTCTTCATGACCTATAGAATTTAATGATATTTTGGGTTTCCCTCCTATTAAATCCTCCATATGATCTGATCTATCCAATAAATATTTATCAAGGTATTAGTTCCTAGGGTGAAAAATTTATAGGTTTGTTGCATATGAAATGTGTTAAGTCAATGAAAATTTCCTTGATGTTTCTCTTATCATTCATTATTGTTGTACCATTTTAGTATAGAGAACTTTCTCACATATTCATAATATTGGAAGAATATATTGGATTTTCTAAAGCCTAGGACCTAAGAAAACACTTCTTTATTCACTTGTAGGGCATGGTAATGTTTGATATATAATACGAGGGAAAAAATTAAGGACTTACCACATATTTTTAATCCCTATGAATAGTTTATAACATGTGAAATATGTTTCAACATCATTTACTCACTTTTTAAATTATGTGTTTATGAAAATGGTTTTTAAATATTTATTGAATCTATTGTGACTAACTTCAATCTCGTTTATCTTTTGTAATTGAATTAATTCCTTTTTTACTCTAATTTTTTGGTTTCTGTATTTGTAATATTAGGCCCTGATTAGTTTAGGGTGAAGTTGGGACTGATATAAGTGTGAAAAGGTGTAGAATTTCCTACATAATAATAAATATAAAAGAAATTTTCTATTCACTTGTTTTTTCAAGAACCTTAGTGTATATATGGTAAAAGTAACTAAAAATTACTTATAGTATATAAAACATATATATTTTATCACTTATAATAAGATGATAAGTCTTTCATTAATAATCCATTTTGAAAAGTATTATAAGAATTACCATTTATGATAAATTTTTCATATGGATAGTGTATTTTCCCTTGTTTATAAAATATATATTAGGAAATTACATATAGGATGTAATTTATCTTCTATATTGAAGTTATCTAATATAATTACCAATTGGAAGATAAAACCTACAATTTTTTCAAGTTAAAATGAAATTTTTTCTAAGATCTATTCTATTATATGAAAATTTTGGGCTCACGTTCTTTTGATAAATTATTAAGCTCTTTATTACATTTTTTTACCAGTAACCATAATAGGGGATGATATTTTTTTCTTCCACCTATGACGTGCTTACACAGATGTTTTATTACATACATGAATAGCTATTTGTTTTACCCTTTTAGTTTCGAATGGGTGATTTCCATTTCATCCCTAACCACTACTCCCTTACATCGAAGGATAACAATATAAATGAAAATGAATTTTTATTTTTGAAAAAAAGATCTATAAATTATTTATTCACTTTAATTTAGTTTATATACATTCCTTTGGATGACTTTAGTTGTTCTCATTTCCCCTTATTTATGGATGCATTCTCAGTATTTTCATAGATCCTGGAGAAGCTTTTATGGTATGTTTGAGTTATTTTGTGAACATTTGATGAGTCCTACATTGTTACTACTAAAAAAATCACATAAAAAACCTTAGGTCAAGTTAACATATACTATTTTAAATTGTTTCATCCTATTTATTATACCCTTCATACTCAAACACAGAATGGAGTCATTTTTATTGCTTCTATTATTTGTATCCTACATTACTTTTTTAAGTAAGGTAATGAAAGAAGAATTCATATTTTTTTTCAATCCTTTTATATGTGAGAATAAATTTTATAATAACTTCATATGATTTGTATTATATATATTATAGATGAATTTTTTAATTCAAATTAACTAGTTGTGTTGTGTTTCTTTAAATTAATTATCCAAAAATTTATCTCAAGGTATTTTATTATTATCCCAAAATTTATTTTTTCTTTTCAATGAGAATTATCATTATAGAATAAGATAATTGGAATCCATATAAAATTTGTCATATGTTTTGAATTCCTATTTTCATAAGAAATATTGGAGTAATAATTACATATAGTCAATTTTTAAAATTCATTTCATTTGATTTTGTTTTTGAAAAACTCCTTTTATTGAATGAATTTTTTTTGAAAGATTCATTGATGTTTTCTCCAAAACCATATAAATGATTAAATTAGGAAATAAAATATCCATGAAGTTACTTGGGACAATAAGATTAAAGTGTCAATGACCAATCCAACAGACTTGATGGATTCTATGTGTACAAGTCCCATATTAAAAAATGTCTATCAGATTCTAAACCTACATATTTTCTTCCATATAATGATTTATATTTAGATAATAGAGAACCTTATTCATTATTAATTTTATTAAATCAATTCTAGTTAACACAATAGGATAAAACTAGTTTAAAAAAAAATAAGTGCCGAAATTTTTTTATGTCTCATTTTGTTTAATTTGATTTTTATCTATATTGGGGTTCCATATCAGAAAATATAATGTTTGGATCTAGATGGTTATGCTAAATAGATAAAATTTGGAATTGTTTTATTATTAGGTGTCTCTAACATGTAAATTTTAATAAAAATAGTGGTATAAATATTTGACGGTATTTTTGTTGTTGTAGGTATAACCTTGTGGACATGAAGTCATAGATGGATTGAATGTTCTAGTCATTGGGGGTTGTGGTTATTTCATACTATCTCAAAGCCATTATTATATTTGGTTTCATTACATGTGTTGTATGGTATACTTCCTGCACACATAAAAAACCTGAATCGCATGGAAGAAATAATATTCTAGTTGCATCAAAAAAATTTAAAATACCCAATGAGTATAACACATAAAAAATCCCAGTAGTTGCTGGTTACTCCCTTGTATAATTTTCTCCATGCTTTAAAAATGGAATTTTGAAATTTAATTAAACCAGTAAAATTTATTAAGTTAATCAACATTGTTGTTGCGATCCTAATTAGATTTTAGTTATTTATAACTAACATATTAGTAATTTTATAGGACGTATTGTAAATGTATATATTAATTATAAGAAATGAACTCTAGTTTGACTATTTTAGGATTTATACATATAATAATTTGGGTTCAAGTGTTATATAGAGATGACATACTTCCATACCCATGTTTATGAAAGTGGTATTTCTTATATGAGTGGTGAACCATAATAGTTCCATCCACCTCACAGACATATACTTCATTAAACAAGTACAAGTGCATTAAGGGGTACCTTAATAAATGTAAATAAGAGGACCTATATGGTGAACTGTGATAGAGAAAACCATAAAAAATGTATACTTCCATTTATAAGTAAAAATGAATGGAAAAATAAAAGTATGAAGGGGGGCCCTGCTTAAATGTGTGGATCTTATCACCATTGGGAACCAAGATAGTGATACCCAATGTAGGAGTGAAACAGACTGTGGATTAATATGTTTTTAAATTATATTTGACCTTTTTTTCAAATAAATCCTCTGTTTGATGGCTATACATTTAAGATAATATTATAATTATTATATAAATAATAAAATAAATATATTATGTATAGTTATATTAATAAATATAATAAAAACTATAGTAGCATGTATTAGAATATCCATGAACAATATTTTATTTAAAAAGAAACTCACAAATAAATATTAATTATTTTCATTTTAAATAATAATGTTAATAATATTACCGATTAAAGGATAAATATTTGTAATGTTTATTATCAACAAACAAAATCTTCCAAATGATTCTATTTCTAACTTTTTTAACTATAATATATATTATCTATTACAATTATTATAATTAGAAATGAACTATTTTATCTATCACAATAATATTTAGAGATAGAGTTTTTACCTATAATTTAGTAACAAGATATATTTTTTTCAGTAAATTGATTTACCAACAGAAAATGCACATTTACAAAAAGATATACCCACATTCGAAAATTATTATTATTTTATACTATTATGATTTTCTCTAAATGATGTATTGTTTGTGTAATTACAATTCTAGTTTTTGAATTCATCGTACCCAAATTGGTTAGAATCATTCAATATCAATACATATTGTAACCGCTATGTTGAATATTATGATTTTTTGCATCATGAATTCCACTTAGTAACATGTATCACTCAGCGGTGTAGTGAATTAATAATAAAATGTATTATCCATTTATAAGAATAATAAAAAACCATGTATATAATACTAAAAAAATCATAAAATAAAATCTTGAAAATTTTTTAAGAAGGAATATTTTGGTACCTAAACAATAGGTTTGTTGGATAAAAATAGTTTTCAGAGGTCCCTAAAAATTTAATCAAAAAAATAATCTCGCATTGGGATTTACAAATTACTTAAGATAATTAGAGTTTATAAATTATAGTTTAACAATGATCAAAAACCCAAAATCTGAAGTAAATTGAATGTTGTTCTCAATCCAATAAGGAACATGGAACCATACGTAAGATCTTTGAACTGAATTTCATGTCTCCACAACTTCAATTATAAAAATAAACTAATAAATTAAATTTAATTTAATAAATTTAAACTAACATAAATAAAAAATTTACTTCTATTAAACTACGTTACACAGTATTAAGATAATGGAATCCGTTTCCATGGTTTGTTTTCCTTAATTTGAATCCATTCAACTACAGTCATAAAATTTATCAAGAAACTACTGTGAGACATAAAGATTTAATTAGTTTAGCATCTCTACATAAAATAAAAACACATTTTCTTTATGATAACTCTCCTAAGGTAATATACAACCATTTTAGGTGAATGAGATTTCATAACTAAAGTAACAGATGATGTTTATTTGGATCTTGCTCCCCCACTCCCCTGTATCACACTGGGTCTCATCACTTATTCGTCATCGCTCTCATATGGAGATTAGAGGATATGGTATTAATTATTATAAATGTGATACTAAAAAAATATAACGGATCATGAGTTAAGAGGATTGTAAATACACAAGGAACTCCTCCCTTTCAACCCATTCCAATCAATTATATGACATAAACCACACTACCACAAATCGTCCCTTTATCTATGTGCAAAATGGGCTTTAACATCACTAAAACATGTTGTTTTCCTTAGTGAATCATAAATGGACGACCAAATTATCAAGACTAAAAAAGAACATAAAAATGGGGCATTTATTAGCACATTCAAGAGCATTAATATAGGTGACAATTATCAATGATGGAAATAGTGGACAAAAATTCCCTATTACTGTGATATACTGTTTGGATTACAAAATATTATAGTACAAACCTGACTATTGATACTTCATAATAATTTAATTAAAATAAAAATTACATCACAAATACATAAAAACACTATATTATAGAAATTTAAAAAATATTTTGTAAAATTCATTAGAAATTTATATCATAAAAATTCATAAACAACCATGTTTCATTATATTTTGCATCAGAACCCCACGAAATAAATCATGACCATGGTATCAGTTTACGTGCAAACTACCCGAACTTGAGAAAAATAATCCTTCTATATAAGAAAATGATTCCAGTTTTAGTAATACTTTAATGAAATAAATTCAACATAATATAAAATAATACATGAATATAATGTTAATTTTAAATAGAATTATACATTTATTTTCATACTTGTCAAACCATATATCAAGTTGAGGTTGGGATGATTCCTAAGAGCAAAAAATGACTTATGAATTGGTTTACAAAAGTATTAAATAAATTCAAATATGATTTATTTATTTTATGTATGATAATTGTATTTTTAATGAAAATTTAATTTTAAATAAAACAAGAACCTGAGTCATATAAGTCACATTATGTGTCGGTTGATTTTATGTGAGGAATATTCTTAAACAAAAAAATTTACTAATGATTTTTTCTATAAATTATCAAGAAAATTAGAGTCTGTTTTCTTATTTTCTGGGAGTCACATGTGTTTTGGAATATAATTTCAATTTTATACTGATAACAGATAATTTTACTCACACTGTTCATACTGTGTATTTTAATGAGGTGAGGATCATTAAAATACCTCACAAATGACTTATGGACCATTTTAAAAAAAAGTATAAAAATAACCTGAACAGGTTTTTATAGTATTTACAATGTCATTATTCTTTTTTACTAAAATGAAAATATTAAATACAAAGACACACTTGGAGTCATACTCGTCACATTTTCCATTGGATCAAGGTTTGGATAACTAAATGTAAAAAATGAAATATGGATTGTTTTAAGATTATAGAAAAACAATATGAATGTGTTTGTTCAATTTTGAGTATGTCACTATAGTTTTTTTTAAAATATAATATTAAATTGAAAAC
Organism: Viscum album; assembly: GCA_963277665.1. NCBI lineage: Eukaryota > Viridiplantae > Streptophyta > Magnoliopsida > Santalales > Viscaceae > Viscum > Viscum album. The sequence continues at coordinate 1,659,790,683 of OY728143.1, read as the reverse complement.
ACACACATTGAGTCATAAAATTTACATCATGTGTCAATTTGATTTTAGATTGATTATTAAACCACAAAAAATATTTATGAGTTTTTTTATAAATTATCAAGATAATTTGAGAAACGTTTCTTAGTTTTTCTTGAATGATGCATTTTTAAACTAAAATGTTAATTATAGTCTCATACCATACACTTTGAGTAATATCGGGGGCACCGTTTCTTGGATTTAAGTACAAATATTTCTTACATGTCAAAAATGGCTTGTGGATCATTTTCCAAAAGAGTCAATAAAACTTGAATCAATTTTTTCGTTTTTAAGTATTTTACTTTTCCATTTTACTAAAATTTAAATATTAAATAAAATGACATACATTCAGTCACATTGGTCACATCATGGGTCAGATTGAGGTGTATATGAGTCATATATACCAAAAATGACTTATAGAATATTTTCAGAATGTATCAAAATCATCCAAATGTATTTTCCCTATTTTTAGTATGCCATGTATGTTTTTTTACTAAATTGTCATTTTAAACAGAAAACATGTTCTTTCAACCATATCGGTCACTTCATGTGTTTCATTGAAGTGAGGCTAATTCCTAAACATTAAAAATGAATTATTAATCATTTCATTAAATTATCAGGACAATCAGAGCACATTTTCCTAGGTTTTAGTGAGTAACACACATTTTGAACTAAAATTTCTTTTTTAAACTAATAATACACACTTTGAGGTACATGAGGCACAAAATGTATTATATTTATGTGTCTCTAATATCTAAAAACAAAATATGACTTATGGATAGTTTTTATAAACTATAAAAATAATCTAAATATGTTTGTTTGGTTTTGATTATGGGACCTTTTTTACTAAAATGTAAATTTTAAATAAAAATACACACTTAGAATCAAATTGTGACACCACACATCATATTGGAAATCATATGATTCATAATCACTAAAAATTAATTTTGGACTTCTTTTCTAAAGTATCAAAACAATAATAATGTATTTTATTAGTTTTGAGTATGTCACTTTTTTTAATAAACTAAAATTTCAAACGAAAAACATGAACTCTGAGTTATACATGTAATATCATGTGTCATTTTGATATTAGAATGATTCCTACATGTTAAAAATGAATTACAAATAAATTTAGTAAATTAGAAAAGTAATCATAGTGTGTTTTTTTGGATTTCAGTGTGTGACACATGTTTTGAAGAAAAATGTCAAATTTGAACTGATGACAAACACATTGAGTCATATTAGGAACATTGCGTATCAGATTGATCTTTTTATGAAAAATAATCATCAAAAAGGGAATATAGGTCATTTTCATAAATTATTAAAATAATTTTAATTCATTTTCATGGTTTTGAGTATGACACTTATCCGTTTTAAAAAAACTGATGTTGATATTAAATAAAAAGACACAAATAAAGACATATAGGTAACATCACATGTCTAGATGTGGTGTGAATGATTTCTATATTGCAAGAATAAATAATGAATATTTTTAAAAAGGTATAAAAAAATTATTATTTCTCTTGAGTTTTATTTTGTCACATGTTTTTTTACTAAAATGAAAATTTTATCTGGAAACATGCACATTGAGTCATATAGGCTATATCATGTGTCAGTCATCCATGAGACTTTTTCTTCTATGTCAAAAATTAATTATTAACTTTATTAAAATTATTAAGACAATCAAAGTGAATTTTCACAATTTTTATTAAATGGGACACATTTTGGACTAAAATGTCAATTTCAAACTGATAAAGGACACTTTGAGTCATAACTGGAACACCATACTTCGGATTAAGGTTTAGTTGAATCTTACACATCATAAATTACTTATAGAAATTTTTACTAAATTATCAAGTAAAAATACATTTTTTCTCTACTTTGAGTTCATCACTTATGTTTTTTTTCTAGAATGTATATTTTAAATAAAAAGTAACACTTTGATTCATATAGGTCATACTATTCATCAGATTAATGTGTAGAAATTTATAAAATATGAAAAAATACTTAAAGATAATATTATTATTGTTTTAAACAAATAATAATGTGTTTTTTTCATTTCTCAGTATGTCAATTTTGTTTTTTTAGTAAAATGACATTTTAAACTGAAAACACACACTTTGAGTCATACTAGTGAAATCATGTGTCACATTGAAGAGAGATTAATTCATATCCATCAGAACAGACTTATGGATCATTTTCCAAAATTATAAAAACAAACAGAATGTGTATTATTGGTTTTCAATGAGTGGAACATGTTTTAAATTAAAATATCAATTTTAAACTGATAAAAGACACTTTGAGTCATATTGGTGACATCATTTGTTTTTTTATGTGATACTGATTTCTATACCTCATAAATGATTTATAAATCATTTTCAAAAATTATCATAAATATCAAAGAAGGTTTTCTCAGGTTTCAATGAGTGAAACACGTTTTTTACTTAAATGTCAATTTTAAACTGATCAAAGACAATTTGGGTCATCATAATAACCACATGTATCAGATTGAGAAGAGGAATATTCGACATGTCAAAATAATTTATGGGTTTTTACAAATATATCAAAAAAATATGATTGTGTTTCCATACTTTTGAGTATGCCACTTATATTTTCTAATAAAATGTCAATTTTAAATAAAAATACACACATGGAGTCATACTAATAACACCATGCATCAGATTATGGTGTAGATGATTCATATTCCTAAAATTTAATTTATGGATCCTTTCCCCAAAGTATGAACACAATCTGAATTTGTTTTTTCTGTTTTGAGAATTTCACATATCTTTTTCCCAAAAATGTAATTTTAAATTAGAGACATGCACTATGAGTCAATATTGGTCATATCATGTGATACTTTGAATATGAGAGAGATTATTATGTCTCCAAAATTATATATGAATAGTTTTCATAAATTATTAAGACAATATGAGTGTGTTTTATCAAATTTAAATGAGTGACACATGTTTTGAACTAAAATTTCCAGTTTAAATTAATAACAGACACATTGAGTCATACCAGGAAAACTGCATATCATATTGAAGTGCGGATGACTCTTACACATTAAAAATCATGTATGGATCATTTTCATAAAGTATTAAAATAATACAATAGTGTTTTGCTCAATTTTGAGTATGTTATTTAAATTTTATATCAAAATGTAAATTTTAATTAAAAAGACACACTTAGAGTCATACCCATCACATCATGTGTCTAATTAGGTTGTAGTTGATTCCTATATGTCAAAAATAACTTATGGGTTATTTTCCTATAGTATCAAAACAATCTGAATGTCTTTTCTTAGTTTTGAGTATGTGATGTGTGTTTTGAACTAAAATTTAAATTATAAAATAAAAATATACAGTTTGAGTCATACCACATACATTTTTTTTATCATAATAAGTTGTGAATGATTGACCCATTTCCTTGTTGAAATTATCTCAGTTGTAGCCATAATGTGCAGTCTTTCATGAGCTGAATAAGCTTTCATCAAACTGCCAAAACTCAATAAAATTAATCTACCTATTTAACAATAAAATTATTATTCTATTAATATTATAAATAAATAAATCAAACATAAATATATAATAATAAATTAATACTATTCTGGTTTTAAACTAAACCTGCATAATTTAAGTTGTACCGGTTACACCGTGTATTGAATTGAGGTATGGTTGATTCCACTATGTTTTCTTATTCATTAATGCGTTCAATATTATAGTTTATCAAATAATATTTTTATTTGATAACATAAAATGCTTAAGTAAAATGAGAATAAAAGGTAAATATCATCCTCATGAGTTTATAATCCTTTTTGACTACATGATTGCATTACATGAGCGAATCATCCATATTGGTGAATTCATTTCTTCATGATCAATATGAGAGTTAACAAAATAATTATTAGGTAAAAAAGGATAATGAAATTTACTACTAAATATAGATAAAATAATTATAATATCAACAAAATAAGTATTATGAAACCATGTGTCCATGATATTTTTTTACATTATAACACCAGGTATGTTGTTTAGTTATTTATAAAAATATATATTTATTGATATTGATATGATCGATTTTGACAGTTTTAGTATTAATGGAAAAATATAAATACCCAATGTATTTATAAATATTTTAAATGAAATTGTAATTATCTTTAAAAATACATCTTTGGGATGTTATTTTGTTGATGTTATAAGATATCATTCATCAATTTTCAAACATAATAACAATAATATTTTCCATTATTTTATTTTGAAAACTATAGAAACATGAATAAAATAAATATTTAATTTTGATATATGTTTGGATATATAAATTTTATTATATATAGACTAATAGTTATCCCCCTATAGAAGTTGATAATTTCCTCATATGCCTGGATTGTACTTATTCTATGATTTTGATGATATTTAAACACTTCCTAATCATAACAAAATTGAAATTTTAAAAATATATAATATATAAAATGATGTTTAATAATAAAAATATGCATGTAGTGTATTTAAAATTAAAAAATAACATGATGTGGGGTCATTGTTTGGGTATGCAGGAAGTGAATCCAAAAAATAAAACTTTAGAGTATCCTAATTGACATCAATGTGTAATCAATGTTTCTTAAAAAACCAAGAGAAATAAGTAATGAATTGAATAAAAATATATTTGAAATGATTAAATTGTCTATTTATACCCATAAATCATTTTTAATAAAAGACTATATTATCCAAAAGATTTATTTTATACACAAAGACTGGTATTTCCACTATTAAATCAATTTCATCTGAATCTATTGCGGCTAGTTGTGAAGAAGTGATGTGAGGGTTAATGAGTCTATATTTATGTTCATGGGATTTCCACATAAAATAGTATTGATATATACATCTATGAAAAATATGAATTGTATTTAGTCATTGATAACATATTATAAAAACTATTGGAAAAAATGATAAAAATAAACCTCATGTATAAATTTAAAACTGATACTCCTAGCCATTCATATATGAGTATTTCATTTACATTATCAAGATAAATGTAATAAGTAATTTCCTCTCTATAAATTTGATATTTAAAAGAAAATATTCATTACTACACCATTTTAATTTTGTATCTGCAAGAACATTCAATGTTAGTAAATGTGTATATTCAATAGGAAGGGTAAGTGATATTTGATAAGATCTTTTCGAATGGTTGTTTAATCAATTTCATCATTTACATTAGTCCTTTTTTCTCACCCACTTATATTTTTCCATTTATAATAACATTCATTGGTTCATACATTTTTTCATTAATTTTTACATGTTTTTCGTGAAGAATAAATTGAAAATGAATACCACATTGTTGACAACTTTTTACATGATTTAAGGGACATGGAAGGATTTCTCCAATATCTTTCTCGACCATATGAATATCTATATCATTAAGTGGAATAGGTAGCTCAGTACTCATATCATGATCTACATTAATTCCCACTCTCACAGGACAAATTTAAGTTTGCCTATAAAACATAATATGTTCTTTGATATTGAATATAGAATTCCTTTCAATAAGGTGATGGGAGGGTGTTGATAGTTAAAATCACAGTAATTTTCACCTAATATAATATCACTACTAGAAAATAATTAGTGTCTTCATTATTCACATTTCCCCAAAAAAACTATGAGAATATTGATTACCTCATCTATGTGATCTGTTAGAGGGGAATGAATCACCTCAAATTTACTGGGAGAGTGGGGAATGTTCACACGGTGGTTGTTCTTGTGTTGTTTCTTCTCATTGATTCTTCCAATGAAATTTTATATAAACAATTATTACCAATTAATTTTTTATTTAATATAATATAACCACTCCTTTATTTCTTACATTTTTTATAATTATCCTCTATTCAATTATTTTCTGAAATTTTTTTGGTGTGTCATCCCAAAACCATCACCTATAACATGGCCATACTGTTCTATCTACATCAAGGCCACTAATAGTAGTTTTTCATCTAGTAAATCTGATTATGATTCAGTTTTCTATGTCAGATAAAAAATATATCAAAATAAGTAATGATCGACATGTAATACTATTTTAATAAAAAAATCAATTTCATACTTACACATGATTATAACACTATTTGTGTTTTTTCATCTATTAGCCTCCCATATTTATTTACACCAGGATCCTTCAAAAGCACCTGATGTGGTATAGATGTGTCTTAGATTCAAATTCATAAATCTAAATACAAATAGAATAATATAATTATGTTGTTGATTCACATCACAAAAATATATTATGTCATATTTAAAATATATAATAGTTTTTTACGTGTACCTCATTCATTCATTACAGAAGGGGTTCATAGGTTTTGATGCCCTTTTATTTTCAATGCTCAGATGATTTTTAATAAATTAATAACTTTTAGTTAATGTGATTAACATAAATATTTTCAAGAAATGTTTTACCATGAATAATGAACCTTGAAAAATGTCTCCTAATAATGGCATGTAAATGCATCCCATGCATCATAGATTATCTAGTGTGATTACATTTATAGTTGGTGAGAGTTTATTTTACCTTTAGTTTCTTTCAAACAAAAATTTATAGTAATTATGACAAAGAATCTACGAGCCTTTCTAGAAACAATTAATGCAAAATTTTTAATGAGTCATCCACTATAAATTCACTTTTTAAGGTATAATGAGCAGTATGTCAATGTTTCATTTTTTTTGTTTTTAAGTATGATAAATAATTTATATCATAATGATACACTATTATCTTCCCAAATCATTATCTAATGTGTTGGCATTATATTTTTCCAAGAAACTTTATCAGTCGACATGTTCTGTTGATTGGCACGACCAATTAAGCTTTTAAACACGGCCTTGTTGGGGTTAATAGCATGGCTCCATGAATTACATCCAACCTTGATTTTTATTACTTTAATTCTCATTATAATAATGTTTTCTAACACCATCATACTATATCACTCTTATTTTTTCTTGGACACTAGTTTTTTACCATCTACCATTTCATTAGAATAAACATCATCAGTATGTTGTTCCTTGGGATTAGTAGCATCATCATGTACTAGAGGTTTTTTTTCATCACTATTGGGAACACTAGAATTTTGAGAAACCTATTGTTCATGAATATTACAATCATCATCATGTGAAGAAGTAATTATCTATACATGTGGTTGAATATTTTATTTTTATTATATTACTTCACTAGTGAACAAATTACAATATACAGTAACTCAATGTATATTAAAAAAAATTATAAGATTATCTGTAAACTAATTTTTAATGTTTGATGGGATTTGAACCATATATTGAGTATCCCAATCCCTTTATTGTTGTATCATCTAACATACAAGTACACTTATAAATTGAGACCTCTATAAAATTCATTTGGTGTCCCAATTTAAGGGTTATCCTCAGTTGAATTTTCATTTAACCCTTCATTGGTTTTGGTCAGTAACTGAAAAGTTGACTAGTTTTGGATAACGGGATTTGGAAGATAAAATAATTGTACTTCATATAATGACATTATAAAAAATTCATCAGTGTACCCTACATTTCTGAAATCCACTATCAAAACTCCAAATTCATCTACTTTATGGTCACTCTTATTATCAACACACTTTCATTGAAAATTTGACCCATGGAATGTTTTATAATCAAACTATAATATTTTTTATGATGATAATGTATAAAATATTCTTATAAATTTTATTTTTCCCTTGATTCTAGGTAAATGCATCACTTCAGTCCCAAATGTATCTCTGTTTTTGCATGTTAATAAATTCATCATGTTCATTTTTGTAGAATGTATGACCATTAATTACATAACCATTATAAGATAAAACATGAACACATGGTCCTCTTTCTATACATTGATATCATTATAAATTTGAATCTGGATTTTCAACTAACACCGTAAAAATATGTTCTCAAATCCATCTGATAAATAGTTGATCATGTGTACTTGATATCCATATTTCAGCCCATAAATAATTGAAATTCTTAAAAAAACATATTTTTAGTTTAAAATTAAGGAGAAACCTCTAAACTATTATTCAGATCCTAACTATGGTTCTACTTCCGATCAATTTTTTTATTTGTGACAACATCTATCTGTGGAATTCCATAACCCACAAGATTTACATTGTGGTGAAATTTTGGTAGAACATTTATTTCACACTGGATAGGTAGTCAGTAGAGAAATCAATGGATTCCTCAACAATATGTCACTCTCCAATAAAACCTTCAAGCCAAATTCGATTAGTGAAATTCCATTTCAAAAAATTTATATACCGTTTAATGGTGTTCATTAATCTAAAATTCTTGGGACTGTATTGTTGAATCTCTCTTACCTTGTGAACCATAAAGTACACCATCATATTTGAGAATTTTGGCTAGAAGAACAATTCTAATTGACATTATATGGCATTAATTTCATTTTCCATAGATATAAATATTATTTGGTCTATAAATGTACTACATATATGTTTGAAAATGATTAAAATATAGGTTAATGTATGATAGTTTTTTTGGGAATATTCAATGAAAACCAATAGGAATTAGATCTTGTATCAAAATATGACAGTCATGTGATTTCATAACCTTTAATATTTAATCATTGATTGACACAATATTATTTTTATTCGATCAATACCCACCTAAACCATTACATCATTAAATTTCTTTCTAAATTGATATCTATCATTTTAATAAAGAGTGTAACAATCTAGAATTTGAAACGTCTATTTTTTACCCTACAATGGTAAAAAATATACATGTATTTCCATGTCAGTCATATCAAACCAAAAAATTATTCCACCCTTCCTTTTATAGGATAATTTATTAATGGTTCTATGAAACTATCACATAAATTTTTTCAACATATATAACAATATTAAAATTTATGACGTACAAATAGTTATATTATAGTAATTCAAAAAACGATCAGTTTTTCCAATTGGTTTTTGCAAGTTTTTTTCAAAATAGTTACCAAAAGAAGTTTCCATAAATTATACATTCTCAAACAGTTGATAACTTGTTAGTGGTGATGATGTTGTATATTCATATGAGCTCCCATCAAATAATGTCTTCCTAGATCAGTACTTATGTCATGAGGATATAAATTTTTGATTTCATTGAAACATAATCTTCGATGAATGTTCTAAATGAAATTTATATGTATCTTTTTCAAAAATTGGACACCCTTGAGTTTATTTAATATCATATCCTAAAAAATTCCCATAATTATAAAATCCATTTATCATTCGATACGTTAAATCTCTAAACAAGGGATCTAAATTTTGTAAGCTTTATATAAGGAAACAACTATATCCCACAATAATTTCAAATATTCAGTCAATGGAGCCAAATAAAAAAATATCATTACCAGGTTTTTTGGACTAATATAAAAATAAATGAAATAATGTATTTTCATTTCAGGAATATAAAATAGAAGGTTATAGTATAAAATCATAACCAGCCATGTACTGTGAGCGATTCTTTGAAAACTAAAAGGATTCACTCTACTTGTAGATAGTAGAATATGAAGGTTTCCCAACTCATTTAGAAATTCAGGATACTTGTGATCAATTATCTTCCACTAAGGATATTCTATGAGGTGGGGATGTTTTCCATATGTAATTTTTGTTTGAGTTCCAGGTCATTTTTCTTATAGTCTCATCACGTCCATATAAGTACCTAAATCATGGAATGATTCAAAAGCACAATATAACTATCATAAGACCTACTACATATTTATTGTGTCGAGAAGAGACAAAATTTGTGCCTTCATTATGTTATTTTAGTCCTTGAAAAATATTATATGGTCATTTTGAAAAGAATTTATTCTTTTAGAGATCATACCCATTGAATATTTAATTCATTTAGCATCATATGATAATCTATGAAGCTAATTGTTTTCATAGGATCATATAATTCATCAAAAAATATCACTTTAGTAAAATAGACATCAATTCATCCACTGAATGATTTTAAATTTTACAACTTTAGTATAGTAGAAAATGATATATATTTTGTACAACCAGCATAAAATGGTACTTTTCATAGCTCGTTAACTTCTTAAACAATTTTGGATAATCACAATGGTCATATTCAATAGTCATTGTGATTTCCTCAATATTATCTTTAGCATTATTCACACCTATAATAAAATCCTAAATAAATTATATTTCATTTTACAAACTTCTAATAATATCATATGATCCATAAAATGTAGTGTTATCCCAGCCACTAGATACCTTCCCTTTCCCCTTGTTTAGTCAAGAAACTATAACATCGATATATTCTATAAAAAATCATCTGTTTTTCCAACACTACGAGACTAATTATTATTGAATAAATATATAGTAAATATATAAAAAGTAATTGATAAGGTTTATACACATGTTCTTTTTCAAAAGTGATGATTTATTTCACCACATATTCATACTCTATTATCTTATAATGGGTATCCATCCATTTTTGATTCATATCCATGATATATGGTTTATTAACATTAAAATATTGAAAAAAATAAAAAACACATAAATGGTCCTTTAAAATTAGGGGAAACCAACATTTGAATCTTTTAAATATTTTATCAATATTCGATGGAAATGGATAATTATATTTATGAATAAAATTAATCCTATGGTGGTATGGATTATACTCTAAATTCATCCAAAGTGATAAATGGCACCTAGTATGGGATGACTACTAGTAAGTATAGTTGATCAAACATAGATTCTTGTAAAGAAGAGATGGGGGATGAGAAATAAGAAAATAAATTCAATAATGAAAATTTAGGAGATGAAGTTAATGAGGAATAAAGTTGTCTTATTAATTCTATTTTTTTCTTATTATGGGTAGTTGGTGAAGCATCTAATAAATTTTATGAATTTTTTGTTTAAAGATGAAAAATTATATTGTAGTAGTCTAATCTATACAAGATGATCCATGATTAGTATGACCATCAGATGGATTCGCTTGATTGTCATACATTCCCTAATGTAGATATAACCATTTAATTTTCAACATTCAATGAAATCCTTCAATTAAATCATATAAAGAAAAAAATTTTGGTCTGGGGACTAAATTTAATATCTCTTAACTTATTATGAGGTCATTTTTTTTGGGATTGGGGTCATTGTGGATTTCCTATGGGTTAGATGGAGTTAGTGAAATGCCCTTTCCATTGGGTTATTATCAATATATATTTAATAGTAGGTGAGATTATATGTATCTAGGAGTTATCATAATGTTAACAGGATCATATAAATATATACAACACCTTTTTTACATTCAAAATCATGCATTTATAAATATAGATACGACTCATTAAATTTCATTTACAATTACAGATGCCACCAATCATTTTGAAACATATTTTATGGAGTGTTAGAAAAGAAAAATGGAATTAGAATGTTAGTGGATCAAGAAATTAATTAATATAAGTTTTTATTTTATAATGAATAATTGTAAATTAAAATGTGTATCACTTATTTATCCCCCTTTCTCGGTGAAAAATTACCAATATGCTAGATTCTTAAAATAAGAAATATTCTTCATAACAGTAATATTTTAGTGTATCATATAATATTATTCTTCAAAATTTTCATTTTTATGTTATCCCAATGTATACGAATCTGGTATTAGGACATTGAATCTTTTTTTGTAGTTTAATTTTTCTTGGGTTGGGTAAGTTTGGACTGTTTTCTATGATGATACCATGTTAATAAATTGTTTCAATTTTCTAGTTTCATACTTCATATGAAAAGTAATCCCTAATTTTATTGATTTATTTTGATAAGAGGAGAGTGACCAATGATAATATATAATTGAAGGGATTGGTATGGGAAATTATTTTATCTTCTATCTTAACATAAGAATCCAATTATGAAATAGACCGCTTGATAATCTTAGATAAAAAAATGAAAAATATAACTTAGGGATAAACATTTTATGAAAATTCAATACAAAAAATTGGAAGGAATGTGATTTTCTCAACATGGGTAAAGGGTAAAATTATTAACTCTTCACAGAATAATTTAGTTATGTAATGTAATCATTAATATAAGATAATTTATTTATATAATTTGTTGGACTATGATAAATTATTCAAAAAACTGAGAGAAGTACATTATATACATTATTGATAACTCTACCTAAATCAAATATAATATATTTTTGAGATATCATTCATGGGTTCTAAGTATGCCTAAATACCTAATAAGAAAAGTAGATAAGTATTGAAATTTCCCCTTATGGATAATTATGACAGATAATAATATGGAATTTAGTAGGGGAACAACACAGAGGAGTTAATTTCACTATGTTCAATGTTTTTGAAAAGAATTTAAGTGTGTGCTATTAAATTATATTTTTTATTTATTGTCATATTTATTTTGTTTCATGAATATTTTGTATTTTTTGTATTTTTTTATTTGATTACTTTTGAATACCTGAATTAAGAAATTATGTTAATGACCCAAATAATTACCTTGAATCATTCCTTTCAATTAATAAATTTAAAGTCATTATGTTTGAAAACACTCTTCAGAAAACTAATTAATTAATCACTGATATTAGTTGATAAAATAAGGGGGGATAATCAAGTTTGAGATAGAGATTATGAAAACCAATGATTCATGTAGTGCACAATTTAAAAACAAATAATCATAATGGATTCAATTAATTAATTCACTAGTATGAAAACATAGAAAAATAAAAACATGGAATGTTATCTGAATCACATTTTTGCAAAAACAAAATCTCCCTTAACCATTCCCTTAATATATAATGATTTATTTGAAACTATAACTAATGATTTTACACTTCAGCAAACCATGTAATACCATCACTAGATTGTATCTAGTATGATACTTTTATAAATTTGATAATTTTAATAACCTATTGGAAATAATTACACACTTAAAGGGATATCAAATTTGTGGCCCCATTTTTAAGGATAGTTAAATAAAATTATTTAATAGTTATGACATTTTCCCATCGTTTTGGTTTATATTCCATTTATTTATTCAATTCATGGGTGTATTATTATATGTTCTCCGATTAAAGTTTAAACATGTAATCTAAAGTTTGAAGTAGTAAATAAATTTAATAGTTTTATATAAATATATAAAAAACTATTAAGAAATACAATATCAATGAAAAAATTCCTCTAGATGAACAACATATATGTGAGAGCTAAATTACTGAGGTTTTCCGTGTGGTGAATGGAATAAAAAAAATTATAAGGATGAGTTTTGTGTATATAAATGACCATGATGGATATTTTGATGTGGTGAAAAGGTGAGTAAATCCAAAAATGATTCAAAATAAAAAATTTAACCCAATCAATATATGTGGGTTAGGGGATATATAGAGAGAAGTGAGAAATTGATGACTATGGAAGAGAAATGATTACTCCTTGAGAAGAGGATCATCATGCACTAAAAAACATATTATAACATGCATTCGATTTATATTGGATTAACTCATTGAGAAATTTGATTAGGAAATCTAATGGTGGTATTCTCGAGAGCTAGATTGGTGCGAGGGAAGAGACTCTATTAGGGATCCTTTTATACAACCAGATAAATATTTTATCAAAACTTTTAAAAAATCTATAATAAATATATGTTTTATCAACTCTAAAATTTTATGTGATTATAAGGAAATGTGATAGGAGTGAACTATATCCATGTGTATTTGAATTTACAAGATGGATGAGCCACTTCAGGAAGGTAATCAATCACCTCTTACCAAAGGTAAACACATTAGAGGATGATGAGTTCTATAAGTAGGCCATCCATAGTAATACCAAATTCAAACCCTATTTTGTTGATGATGGAAAGGGAGAATATAAATATGAAAAATCTAGGCTTGAATATTCATTGGGTGACCTAGCTACTGGTGGTACAATGGAAGGGAATAATGCAAACAAGGAGGATTCCACTATCCCATCGTACATTGGTCCCAGTAAAAATAGATGTAATTTTATTTAGATTTAAAATAGATCATATATAATGGATGTATTTCATGAGGAATACAGTAAAATTAAAATAACTTTTCAGGTTTAAGGACAATCCTCAGGCGTTGAGGCTTTCAAAAAAAGCACTACTCACCCGAAAGATAAAACCTCAATTCCATAATTCCATGTTGTGATATTAAAAAATGTTTTCACCAAACTCATAGATTCTTAGGATAAAAAAATGAATAGTATAGAATTGCTGATCAATTTGACACCTTCTAAGCTCTTAAGAATTGACATATAAGTAGGAATCCGAGTGGGAAGGGTGGATTTTGAGGAAGTGGTGGCAGACATAAACAATAACCTTTTAATTTATTTTGTTTTTAGTGTCATTATTTATGTCACTTTTAACTATTCAATTCTATTTCCTTCCTTTCTTATGTACCTTATTTTTTAAAATATTTTTTTCTGGCTGATGGGGTTTAGTACATGGTTCATTCCATTTTTGATAAATATATACATTTATATATATATATAATTATATATATAATAAATATATTTATAATAATTTTATTATTACTTAAATAAATAATTATTCATTTACAATTATAATTTTTAATATATATATTTCAAAATTATTTATAAATAATTATATATATATTTATATAATTATATATATATATATATTTATTTATAGGGGTTCAAGGAATCTAGAGCGTTGTTCAAGCCGATTTCCTAGGGATTAAGGTTCCTTCTCCCCATGAAATACCACTTGGATTGTTTCTTCAATCCTACATATGTTCTTTGGGGCACTTTAATGATGTATCATTCTAGAAAAGGCCTGGATACCGCTGGCGTGGTTCCTTCATCTTCATCTTCAAAGGAACTCAATGCCCCAAATAATTTCAAAGATCTAGTAATTTACCCAACATGTTTGCTACGAAGGTGATGAGTAAAAGGTTTTTTATAGAATCTAGATGTTAAATGTAACTCTATATACTCACAAAAAATGAATATATTTATTTCATTGATGTAGATCAAAATATTATTAAAGAGATTCTTGAGGAATTCAATCATTTGGGTATGGATCATATAATATTTTTGGGGAAGGATAACCCCTAGAATATTGAGGAGTTGAAAAACCGGCTCCTCCAAATTTGGGGATTTTGTTTGTGGAAAATAAATATAATATGGAATGGGTAAATTCATATTGTATTCCCTTCAATTGAGCTCAAATTGAGGGAATGAGGTTTAGGTTTTTTCTATTAATCTTTGAATATTACTAATCCATGATTGTGATCCTTTATTTAATCCTACATTGATGAAGAATTCAATTACATTAGTACAAATTAGTATACACAATATCACTTTGTATTTTTATCACCCATACCTTCTTTGGTATATTTACTCACCTATTTGTACTCTAATCAATGTTTATCCATAAAAAGAGATTAATCGATATGGGAACATTTCTAGAGTGCTTCTTGAAATTCTTTAATTATTAAATCTTGATGAATCATTCATCCTACTTGTTTCTAATAGAAGGTTGTAATTATAAATTATATTTGAAATTATTCTTTCCTTTTGGAAAAAATGATAAAATTTTGGAAATTTGGATTCAAAATGTTTAAGGAATATCCACCTCTCTAATGGTAATATTGTCAAGAACTCCATTGAAAACTATATGTTCAAATTGCCTATTACTGATGACTATCTTGATGATGTGACTTCTAATGATAATGCATCTAATATAGAAAGAATTCACACCAAGGTTCACCCTAGACATAAAACTTTTTTTGAAGAAATAGCTTGGTGATCAGCTAGGAATAACTAGAAATCTATGGATGGAAATATAAAGTTTGGTTTTTAATGGAGGGTGAATAATAGGTGGCCAACTTTATTTCTCACACAAGAAAGTGGAGGAATACCCTGTTTAGATCCTAATTATTGGGATCAGATATCTATTGAACATGAAGATATTCTTGATGAACTAGATCTGAAGGAAGAAAATTTTCTTTTGTACTAGTGTTTGTGGGAGAAAAAAACTCTTTCCAATTTGGTATCCATCACTATCAAACATAAAGACTCTCCCACTTTTCACGGTGTATGTAATTATTATATAAAGACATATCTTCCAAGATGAACGAACTACCTTTGAAAGGCAGTGGATTCCAATCTCTTGGACATGCATGATGGTAAAATACTTCCAAGGGGACCCTCTACCTGGGGATAATAAAAGAGAGGTAATGGTAAAAGATATGTTACTTCTAGTTTAGTATATGTTGGACTTCATGAGTTCACCAGAATTTGGATGCTTCTGTAGAGAAAACAATGATAGAGCCCAAAATTCAAGATCAAAGGGTAAGTAAGTTCTCCCCACTACAATGTATACATTAGCTCCTATGCAGGTTGAATCATTGGAAGCTAAGGAAGTTATACCACTGTAAGAAAATGGTGCCAAGAATGTCATTGTCCTTAAGGTTGTCGATCCTCGGTAGGATTGAAACTATAGGAAATTCCCCATTAAGTGACTTCTTTGCATGGTGAAGGCTATACTACAAATATTAATTAGTTGATGCTCAAAGGGGAAGATAGTTCTTGTACACCTGATCATAAATTCACTTCTAATGAAAAAAATCAAGGAAATGTGATTGGGAAGAAACATTCTATTGATGAAAATAAAATTTTTGCAGGTGAGGGGTGTCCATCCTCAGATACAGATGTGAAGACTGCCCCCATCGATCCCATTTTTAATGGAAGTGGGGTCACCACCATACAGGTTTAGGTGGGTCTCCAAACATGGGACATTATCACAATAAAGAATTTTTTTTATGTTATGTGTTATATCTTTTGATGTTCATTTCTCGGTCTATTTGTTTCCGGTGCTGTCATCATCATTTTATGTGTCTTTCCACCCTTTTATACCTCCACTTTACTTTTTAATAATTAATTTTGAGGGTGTGGGCTACGTCATCAACTCACACATGCTCCTCTTTGGTGTGTGTGTACATATATATATATTAATATATATAGTTATAAATATAATAAATATATTTATTATTTATATGTGTTTATTATAATGTAATATTTATTTACAGATTTATGTTTTTATTTATAATTATAATTAAAAATAAATATTTTTATAAATATTTTTATAAAATTATAAATATAATTATATAATTATATATGTTTAAATAATTAGATGTATATATCTAATAATATATATTTAAATAATTATACAAGAATAGTTTTGGTACCGAGCAAACTCGGCCATAAATATTTATTAATGACAATAAAATCAAACAAGGAACAAAGGCTTGTGGCACACAAAATAATTAAATATGTATCTATTAATATATAATAATATATAATTATAAATATAATAACAATTATTATTATTTAAATTTAGTTACAATAAATATATATATTTTTAATATATATTAATTTATTTAAAATTATAATTATTGATAAATATATTTATAATTATTTTTATATAATTATAAAAATAGATATATGATTTTATATATTTATATAATAAATATATTTAATATAATTTTTTAATTATTTAAAAATATATTAAATTTTTTAATATTCAAATTATAAATAAATATACGTATAAACATTTATAAGTATTTATAAATATATTTATATTATTATATAAATTAATATAATTATATATATATATATTAATTATATATATATTTAAATTTTTGTAAAAGTTGGGAAAATGACATTTTATTAAAATAATAAACAAAAAAATAGAGAAATGATAAGATTTGGTTAGACAAGGAATAAATGACCTCATAAAAAAAGTCAACAACCAAGTTTTTTCTCCTAATACTTATTTTTATCATGTTTTATTCATCCCATAAGACATTCCAATCAAGTCTTCCATGCCCATTCCTGTGACTATGACTCCTGGGATAATTATTTATGAATCTTTCAGTTTGATGGATAAAGATTTCTATATGAGTTCCCTTAATGTTGGAATCATCCATTGACTGCATTCCATCCTTCTTAATAGTCCAATATGAATGGAAACGACCATAGCCATATATTTTGTGCGACAAACCTATTTCCAAGACATCATATGTTTCCAAGTACCTTCTAGTGATTCCCTATACAATTTAGAGTTATCATTCCCCAATGAAGTGTACTCCTTGTCATTCAGGTCCTCAATTCCAAAAACAGAGTCACTATCAAGGTTCCATTTTCCATGGTTTGTTTCAAGAGTTCCAAAGAAATTTTTAGATTCTACCAACACCACGTTAGTGAAATCCATTTACTATCCTGAATCAAAAGAAGATATAACTAATTAACCTGGTCATTGTACATTCTCTTAGAGAATCTATAAAGGAGATCTAGTATTTTTGTATGGAACATTCATGAATACCTATTCATCAAAAAAAATTGGATAATTTTTTATTCTTGTCATTTGAAACATGGGTTTTACCAGCTATATCACCTGATTCTTAAGCCATGGGAGCCAAAATATTTTCATGCATTGGGTATTGAGGTTGAATCTTCTAATCAGGAATCCTAATTTCCAAGGATTCACCATAGAAACATGACACAATTGTATAATGATCTTATTCAATTTCCATATGTATCACCTCCACCTTCTTGAAATTTCCAAACATCCCAAGAGGTTCTTCTTTCATTTTTTGAATTCCTTTTTTGTCCCTTGATGGAATCATCTATTCCCACATAAGTCATTGATAAACTAATAATTGAGTATTTCCTTCATTAATGGACTAGATACCCATTGTATACTTGGATGATTCATCATTAACTGCTTAATGTATGGGTAAATCTCCAGTGTCTATAGCAAGACCAAAAAGTGCCACATTCTCCTGCAGTAATGAAATATGAATTACATTTTCAAAAATTGATTGGAAACATGTACTAGTTCAACCATCAATAGAATTAGGTGGATCATTTATAGAGTAGGGTTTAGTAGAGAGCAAATTCATATCATTTAGGAGTGAAAACCCTTCTTCCCCAGGTGTTGATGAAATTTGTGATAAATTAAATCATGTGGGAATGTTTCCATATCAGAATGAACCAAAAATTCTTCAGATAGATCAATCCATGTTCTAAACATTAGTTGGTCATCTGGTAATGGGGGAAACAACCATACATTCCCTACTAAAGACAAGAAAATATCCTTAACATAAAATTACGTACTATGATTCGGTGTTCCCTTCCAGTCAGTTTCCATATAAGGGTGGGTAAGAGAAGCTGGACATTCATATAATTAAAAACTATTTTTGATTTTTATATCCTCCAGTTAGAAAAATTACTCCCTTTTACAGGATATATATAAAACCCCATGTCCTTGTAGAATTTTCCTTTGAAATATCCAATGGTCTTACATCCATTACAGAAATTAGGAATATTCTCTTAATAAATAGTTAATTCAAGATTTAATTTCATGGTGGAAATAACCACATTCTTAGTTTGTGTTGAACATAGATCCACTTCATCATTGAAACATCCATAAAAACCAAAACAATGTGCCTTTTTCCAATACCATCTTATTTGGAATTCCAATTCCCAATTCTATATCAAATAATATGTTAGGATTCCACCAAATCCAATTTAAACCATAAATTATAACCCAAACTTGAGTATTTTTGTTATGTGTTCTAAAGGTTTTAAAGTAGGGATGTCAATCCTAGAAACAAATAATACATAGTTTAAGATGATAAAAACCAATCCCAAGCCATCCAATATAATTTTTAGGATGAAATCATAATTTCAATGAAACCAGGACCATCATTGATGCACTTATAGTCCCGAAATCCCCATGCTAAAGAAAGCATTTGGACACGATCTTTGGTTTCCCTTGGTTCTCCCCAAGGGATGGACCATTCTAGAAACAATTGAGAATTCACATATCTAAAACCTATCGATAACCAAATATTTCTTTGCACAAATAATGAAAAGTTTCTTATTCAAAAAACTCTATGAAGTGATGAAACCATTAGCATCGTCTATATCTGATTTACGAAGGAAGGGAATTTTTTTAATTTTGGTCGACCCCACATTGAGTATCCTTGAATGAAGACCAAAGTGAGATGAGACACAAGATCTATTTGAATTCACTTTATGGCAGTCAAAATGTCCCTGAGTAAGAAACGGTTAATCCAAATAAGATCGATCCAAAGCATCCATTTTCAAAATCCCCAATCATCATCGCGAGGATGATTGGAAGGCTCCAGAAGACCTCCCATGATATATATATATATATATATTAATATATAACTATATATAACTCTGAATATAATAATTATATTTATTCTAATTTTATAATTATTTAAATATATATTTATTAATAATTTTATAAATATTATTTATAACATTATATATATTTCTAATTTTATACTTTACTAATTACATACCACACATATACACATGTTATATATATATATATATGTCCATCCCACATACAAGAACACATTTATATACATGAAAATATAAAAAGTCGTACTTGTAAAACATCTATATATACACATACACAAAACACACACACACACACACACAACATAATTCATAGACATATAAGCACATATACATTGATATAAATATATAAGCTTAAATATAAAATTTTAATAATTCATCATTTATATTTATATAATTTTTTGAATTATGAATATATATATATATATATATATCAATATATCATATTTTTTTTACCTATATGAATACATTTTCTAATTAATGTATATGAATAAACAATTAAACATTTTAAAAAATACAAATTTGATAATTATATATATATATAATCATAAAAATATCATTCATTTTTTTAAAAATATATATAAATCATATTTATATTTTATATTTACATATATATAATTTTTGTAATATAAAAATTATTTAATATATATATATATATTAATAAATATATTTATAAATATCTGTCTAAAATTCTAAATATATATATATATATATGTATATGATTATATACATTTAATAAAAATAAGTATATATAATTATAAATATAATAAAAAAATTTATTAATCAAAGATATTTATTATAATTTTATAATTGTACATATATATATATAATTATAATTATAAATAAATATATTTATTTAATTAAGTATTTTAATATAATTATATATATATATATATATTAATATATATAATTATTAATATAATAAATATATTTATTATTGTACGGGTAATGGTCTAGTGGTATGGAATCTCTATAATACTGCATCAAACAATGGTTCGATCATGACAGTCTCCAATTATGGGGATTTTAACCTGTGAAGCATGTTGTTGGGGGAAAACTATACGGCGGAGGATACATATTTTATTGGGTGAAATGTGTAGTGGAAGAGGAGTAATGAGCATCATGGAGTAGTGACATTGGTCAAATGGGCTTGTTTATAGGTGGTGAGCCAGGTGGTATGGGTACTGTTCATAGACTACATAGTCAGATGGTGAGACTCAGACGAAAGGAAATAGGGCCATGGTGGGCACTATCAACAGGAAACCATGGTGGATGTGAGACACATACGAGAAAGGGAATAGTAGTAATATGTGGCTTGGCTCACTTGGGATGTGATGGAAACAGGGGCATGTTAAGCTTTATTGGCAAGCATTGGTAGTTGTGGGTGAGGCCATGAACACGACGACGAGGCTGGTTGCAAACAAAACGGGTGTCATGGCCTAATATAATTGTTATGGACCAATGAACTTATTGTAATGATATTTAATGTGTGGGCCTATAGTGATCCTATCATGGGATCCATATGTGGTCGGATGGGCTCATTTTAAGATGATAGGGCAGCTGATGGGAGTTTTTTGCAAACCAAGGCACCCGATTGTGTGACTCAGATAAAAGGAGGTAGGTATTTTGTAGGCACTATCAGCAAGAAGAGATTATGGATGTGAGATGCAGATGGGTGGGGCCACAACGACAATAGGTGGGAGGGGTCACTCGAGATGTGATGAAATAGGTCCATGAAATGTGTTATTGGTAGGCATCATATGTAGTGGGAGAAGCCATGAACACGACAATGAGAGTGGTTATAGATGGACCAAGTTTTAAGACATAAAATAATTGTTCCAGACCAACAAGATTCTTTTAGTGGGATTTAATACTTGGGACTAAAATGGTATTGTTATGGGATCCTTCTACCCATAATAATGAGAGGGTACCTCACTTTCAATAATGTTTATAGGGGGTAATTCGTGCTAATTCCCAACAACCTATTTAAAAAATATAATAAATATTTTGATTACATAATGTTTTTTATTTTTATTTTATAGTTATTTAAATATAATTATATCAATTTAGAAGTTTCCATGTGATGCAATCATCTCTGATGGTGAGTTTGCATCAATCCTATGGAGTTTCAGCTTCAGATGGAATCCCTATTAAGACCTCCGATCTAAATATTGTTTTTCGATGATGTCCCTTAGATGCCTTCAAAGGATCATCCTCAAGTAGGATTTATAGGAATGGTTCTATGACTCATGTGGGATCAAATGCTGATGCTTTCTCAGAAAGGGTGGCCATGGGAGAAAACTCACTTATTACACGTGATGTCCTTCTAAATGGCGTAAAGCATTGGAGTATACATGATATGATTAGATGAATTATGATTCTATGGTGGCTCTCCAATTTGAGATTCATATCTTTATAAATAGGATTTCACACTCTCTATATGAGTCATTGGATTGTAGATCTCATGTGTGGGCTCCTGATCTATTGTTTTCGAAGCCTGGAATTGTTAATTTTCATGAATGGTCCTAGGATTTCAATTTTCTTAGGTCAATAATACATTTCTATAGGTATGTTTTTGGCTTCTTGGTCTCAATTAAATTATGTAAAATGAAAAAATAGGCATGGAATTTCTTCGGTAATTGGTGTCCTAATCTGTTTGGACAAGGAATCCAATGTTGTTAGGTATGGACACATAGGAAGGATGTTGGTTGAGATTGATCTCACCTCCACACTTATTGATAATTTTATTATCTCTATATTAACTTATTAAATTCAAATAATGTATGAGTATGATAAATTTCTATATATTTTATGTGTATGTAATTATATTGCATATTTGGATTAGAATTTACAGAGGAAGATTTGTGAATTATACGGATCAAAGGGACACTCTGTAATGGATTATGCTAGTACATCCAAAGTGAATAAGGATTTGAAGTCTTCACAACATGGGAAGTCCTATTCTTTTCTCATATAACCTAGTGTGAATCTGTAGTTTTAGGGAAAAGCCTACAAGGGTAAGGTAGTTGTGGATCATCCTCCATAAGGTTTGGAGGAAACAATGTCAATTTTGTAGGGATAAGACTTTGGGGTTATGAAAGTTGTTGATCTTGAGCCACATGATGTTTTTTTATGTAATTTCTAGAGATGGGTTGGGTAAATGAGTGGAGATAAACCAGGATGAAATTGTTACTAGTGAGCCTATTACCGGGAATGAGGAACTAGTTTATAGGAGCCGTGTTGGTATTTTTAAGGGTATTTGGCATAGATCTCTATTTGATTTTTTTGGGATATATGTAAATGTGGTTGTGGTCTTTGTGCCTAGTTTCTCTGTTTCACCAATTGATGGGGAAGGCTGTATTTTGAATCCAATAGATGATGAATTTTCAAGGCATGTTAAACAAGATGATGGACTTGGTAAAATTGATGATCATTAGTGTTTGTATTTTCTTGAGGATTTTAATAATGCCATTAGTTCTTCAAGAATTTCCAGAAAATAAGATATTATTTTAGACGATGAAAGTGATAATAAAAAGTGGATGGTTTTTTTGGACACCACTCATATTTGTTTTATTATTAGAAGAAATATAATTTCTTTTAATGATGTTTTCCTAAGTGGTAAGAGAATGATGGGAAACCGTGGTTCTATTTCTCCAATTCCTCAAAAAAGAAGGACATGAAAAGATTAATGTAGTCTTCCTAGGAAGGTGTCTACCAGATCATCCTTTATGGAATTAAATAACCAACTAACTCTAGATCATGAATTGTCCAAGGAGAGAATCCTTAGGATCATTAATCAAGGAAATTCATAGTCGGATTGGGAAAGAGAAGATGATGATGATGATGTTGATTTTGTTCAGGTGAATGATCAAGATTTTCTTGATCTATATTTTTTCTATCTAGATGAGGTAATTTCCTCTGTATGACCCCATCTTCTCTCCTTCTAGACTGTTCTATTTTTTATTTCATCTCTAATAAATATTCATGGGCATTGGATTCTGAATATACCTTTTTTATTATAATTATAATCATAAATAAATATTTTTAAATATATTTTTATATATCGATATATATATTTTAACATATATATATATACATAATTATATATATTTATTAATATATAATTATATATATTTATAAACATAAAAATATATTTATTAAAATTATATATATATATATATATTTATAATTATACAATAACTTTTTTTAAAACATTATATATATATATATTTGAATTTTTTAAAAATATATATTAATATATAATATTTATATTAACTATATACCTACTTATTGTTAATAAAATTTTGTAAATAAACATTTTTTTGTATATAAATATGTTAATTTTACATAATTATAAATTTTTATATACTTATTTATATATTTTAATATAAAATTATATATAATTATAAATATAATAAATATAATTTTAATTTTAATATATTCATTATAAATTTTTAATTATTTAAATATCTTTGTATAATTATATAAATTATTTTTTTAAAAATTATATATATATATATATATATATTAATTATTAAAAAATTAATATTAAAATATCATATTTATATTTATTATATATATATACATTTTTATTACTGTTTTTAATTAAAGAAATTTTTTTGAATATAACATTGATAATTTAATATATATTAATAATAATTTCCATTTAAATTTCTAGTCATCACTTAGAATAACACTGATAAAGATACATATTTATCAGTTCAAAAAAATGCTGATAAAGAGTACACCTTTATCAATGTTTTAACACTAGTAAAATATTCCTTTATTAGTGCTTTTAGCTTGCACTCATAAAGGTCACCCTTTTATTAGTGCTTTCTATTTAGCGCTTATTAAAATATTAACATAATTATATATATTTATGTAATTATATATTTTTTAATATATAATAAATATATTTTTAATGGTCTGTCCTCTCCAGGACCATTACTTTACTGGCTATGAGCATTGTATGTGTTCGGGGGAGGTCCTGAGAGTTTTTTCTGGAAGTTGGAGTTGCAATAGGACTATTGTTCGAAATAAACATTGTGTAAAATTAACACAATTTGGATGTTGTATTTACAACATGTCTAGGTCAAATTCACAGTGTGTAGATTTTTGGGGTTAAATAATGAAAACTAGATATATTTTCTGCTAATATAATCCCCAAGGATTACTGGATATGAAAGGGGATTACACATCGTGTGAATCACCGATATAATGTAGTTTTAAAATTTATCTTTGGGTCAAATTTTCATTCATTATTTTTTGGATTCTTCTTCCTCTCATTTTAAGAAAAACCTTGTCCCCATGAGGAGTTCATCAATCCCTCTTCCAAATTCTTTGATCCATTGGCCCTAGTTGTTGTTCGTTGGTTGAATGTGGTAACCCCTTCCTTCTTCTCAGATGGTTTTCTCCCATTCTTATTTTTTTTCTCTATGGTTGTGTATTTTTATTTGGGGTTTCTTTTTGTGTATTGTAGTTATATTTTCATTTTGTTGTGGTATTGTTAGGGTTGCATGCTCTTCCCCTTCACCATGATGTGTGCAGTGTGTTGGAAGTTCTTATTTGAGGTCATGACTCCCTCATTTCTATTTATTGTATATCATGTGAGAGGGGGTTTCTTTTGTTTATATTTTTGTTATGGTTGTGTTTCCTTAATCAAAGATAAATTATTAGTCAAACAGAAATTGAAAGGGGTATATGGGTTTTGATTATCATTCTTTTACAGTTTTGATATTATTTTTCTTATTGCGGATTGTATGAGCTTGCGGCCCCATTGAAAATTGTTGCAATATACAGATTTTTTAGTGTTGGATGATATGTGATGTGACTTTTGATCATTTTTCATTGTTTCTATATCATCATCAAATATGAAAATTTGATAACCGTTTATATTTTTCTAATGAAATGGTTTCCTCAATATTACGTCTTGTGTGATGAAACCCCAAAAAAAATTTAAATGTTATACATCAATATTTTTAATCTATAAAATGATAATGATTTGTGGTGATGTATGGTTGTTATTTTTTGATGGCCATGTGTGTTTAGGTAATTCAGAATTATTGGTTTGGGGGGGTGAGATTTTGGGGTGGTGAGGAGGTTTGTAAGCCACTATTTTGGGGTGGTGAGTTGGTTTTTGGACCATGATTTTGGGAAAATGAGGTTTTATATGGGCCGTTTTTTTGGGATGGTGATGTGGTTTCTGAAATATTATTCTGGGGTTAAAAGTTGGATTTGTGTATTTTTTTGGGTAGTGAAGTTGTGGTTGTAATGCCCTAACTCTAGTTACCTAGAGTTGGTGCATTATTACATAACATTGTCATGATTACAAGGAATCAAGCCTCAAAAGACCGATCAGTTTAGCAGTCTTGGATGTAGATTACATACATCAACATCACATTACAATTTGAAACATAAAATAAATCATAGATAGTTCATTGATAATTCCATTATTCCATTTTAGCTTAACCCTGCATATCAATCATAATACACTTCTTAGAAATCAAGGGAAAATAAAACATAAGAAAGGGGTGAGCTAAGATTCTCAGTAAGGGTAAAATTTTTAGCAAAAGATAACATAAACAATAGGCATGATGAAAAATTGAAAACACATGTCTTTACAAACAATAAAGATGAATACTTTATTGCATAAATATGAGTTGATTAAATAATTCCATAATAAAACATATTCATGGGTATTTTACTAGAAAAATAACCACATGAACCATCAATATTATTTTGATAATGAGGGAATGTATAATGACACACATTCTGAATCATTTGGTCATGGCCTCGTCCAAGAAATCATAAAATGAATAAGGCCTCGGTCAAAACCATATATAAAATTGGGAATGCCAAAGAAAATTCCATATATAATTGTCTCATGAGACCTACGAATGCATGAGGATCTATAGTGGGCTCCACCAGTCACATACTACATCCAATACATTCCTCAAATGAAAAGGTTGAAACATAACATAAACATTCATATTAAAACGAGCATACAAAATGTAAATACGTTAACCATAAACCATGAATGGTATAAAAATAACACATCCATATTCCAACATATCACAAAACCTTCAATACAATTTGGAAGATTTGTATCATAATAAATCAACTTCAAACAACTTTAAAATCCCTTAAAAGATGTTCACATAGATGAAATGAAAACTATTTGAATGAAATACCTCTTCCTATTTTGAAGAAATTTAAGATTCACATAATTATAAAAGAAAAAATTTATTTTGCAAATATTCTTATAATATTTTAAGTGAAGCTTCGATGATCTTATAATGGTGGAAAATAGCCGCACTCTCCGTATAAGTTAAAAAAACATTCTTACCTTAATTTTATCGAAAAGGTCTTAAGGTACCTTGTTTGGAAAATGACCGAATGTTTCCTTTAAAATAATATAATGTCCAATAATGGTATAAATAAATTTAACCCATTTTCTAGTAAATAGTAATAATGATTTGAAATAAATTTTTAAGAAAACATGGATATGGATGATAAAGAGGTCCAAGTAGATACTTACGTAAAAACAACCTCAGATAATAAAGAGATTGTGGAATTAACCCTTACCTTGTACTTTTCCTTAGTTGATGGTATGTTAACTTATGGTATAATAGATCAAACATTTTTATTAAATTATAAAAAAACTATATGCATAAATATTATATCATATATGATATTATAATATTTCTTTGATAATAATATTTTAATAGTATCATCATTTTGGGTGTTAACTGATTTGTTCTCCTTTGTATGATTGGTTCTGTAAGCTTTGTTTGTTTTGGAGAGAATGTATTTGATTCATATAAAAAATGATATTATGTTCATAAACATTATTTTTAATCATATAATGAAAATTATTCTTGAAGGATTACGATTGGGAAGTAATCTCATCGAGTTCGTGGAGACAGTAATCCGTACGTACGCACGAACGACAATATCATTATATTAAAGGAGTAATCGTATGTAATTGGATGATATATCATATATACAGAATCATTAACGTGTTATATTTATTATATACATCAATTATACTAATTATTATACCAATCCAAATAATGAAGTGTTTGAATAAAAAACTACACCATGACGTGGAGGCAGTAATCCGTACGTACACACGTATGGTTACTTTGTCATTTATAGGATGGATAGAATAATGAAAATAGATTTAAAATTTTTATAATAACATAACAGTATATATAATATAATGGATATATTATATTAGAATGGAAACAACAAATAAATAGGATGTGGAAGAAGAAAATAAATTGAAAGAGGTGATGAAATATTTACCTCTTCTTCAGGTTCTTCCTTTTGATTTGATAAAAGGGGATCTTTAGGTTGGATTTATGGCCAAAGGAAGGAATCTATGATGAATGGAGGAAATTTGGGAGGATATGTGTTCAGGTTTTTTCCGATCCAAAAGGCTTTTTAGGTGTGAAATTAAGAGAAGGGGAAGTGCCGTTTTAAAAGAGTGGTGGGGTCACTTTTGGAAAAGCTTGAAATATTATTTTATAATAAAATCATTTTCAAGTTCTAATGGCATGAAAATAAATTATTTTAAGGATAAGGTGGGTATGGGTCAAAAAACTCTCAACCAATAGGTTTTATATAGGTTTAGGTCATCATATTAATCTTATATTTTAGAGTTAACTCTTAGTTAAATAGTTTGACATTTACTATATCTCTTTTAATTTTTATATTATTTTGTTAATAAACATACCATAACAAGAAAAGATAACCCCATATGGATTATTATTAATATATAACCTTATTTATGTATTTGGGAAGATCCTTATATTTTTAGGAATATTATATCAATTAATAATATAGTATTTATTTTAAAAACTCAATTATGTCAATTTTGACACTATTTAGTATTTGGTTTTTGTGAAAGTCATCACGACTTGATTACTTCAAACAAAATACATTAATTCAAATATTACATGTCATATGAAACTATAAAATTCTTGTATAGAATCAAAACATTTTGAATTATATTTATTATAATATTTACTATATCATTTATTTGATTCTTTTATTAATAAGTAAAATACTGCATCATTATTGTGTCATAAATAAATATATTTATTTTATGTATAAAAATTATAAATAAAATTTCATCATGTTGGAAATATTTTTATCTTCCAAATTAATATTTATAGTCATAGAGATAAATTATATAACCCATATAAAAATGTTCTACTAAAAGATACATGCTTTGGTTATTTTTGTCTTTACTTTAGATTAATTAATATAAAATGTCATTATCACTCCCATGTGGATTCATGGGGTCCCAAAATTGACCCAAGGATTTAAATGGTCGTACATATATCCACCAATAGGAATATAACACATGTTAGGACAATTGAATATTATTATAATATTATTTTTTACCCTTAAAACCATGGTAAATAAAATATTTACCGAAGTAATTATTCATAATGTATAAAAATAGGAGTTACCTATTTAAACAATTTGTACCCTACATTTCAAATATGGAATTAATTTTTACAAATTCATAATACAGAAGTGGGGAAAATTAATTTAAAATTTATTCCTTTTGTCAAAACAAAAAGCGTGTTTTTAAGAAATAATCACTATCAAAAGATTGACACTAGTTTATGTCCAGTTTAAATGTGAAATTATATCCAATGACCTAAGTTATATTAAATTATAAAAATATAGACTAATGATACTTTAAAACAACACAAATTTATAATTTAACACAATGAATTATTTTGATTAAAAAAGTTGTTTTTAATTAAAATTTAGTATTTTTCACTTTTCAACAAATTATGAAAGTTATCAGAATTTTTTTTATCCAAACTAATCTTTTATGTATCTTTTATAATTATGAATTTAATTTCACTAAATTTAACATATAAATGTGTTAAATATTCTATTTATAAAGGGTTCTCCATTAAAAGATGGAAAACTGAATTTTTTGAAAGACGCCTCTTTTATCTGAAAAATTGAATTTTTCTTATATTATGTCTAAGAAACACAAAAGATGAATGTTAATATTTTATAGGACATATAAAATTTAAAATTTGGTTAATACTATTCATAACCACTTTTTAGAATGGCTAGTTTTTTACGTTATGGTGCGCTTGAACTCAGGGATGCGTGTAGCGTAAGTTATTGAAATACTTTGAAGAGATAACATACTACAAAAACATGGGATGATAAATTCTCCCCTCCTTCAATAAATTGCGTCCGCCAAATTTGAAATTATTTTTTTGAAAATAAACGGTCAAAATAGAAAAATACCTTTGTGGAAAACCAACATAAGTAATTGGGTTAATAAAATTTAGTCTTAATAAGAGGGAAAAGGAAATGAAAAAGTCACCACCAAATTATGATTTGGATTTTTAGAAAATTGGTGGAAATTAGAGACATATAATTGAAGGAAGAACATATATTTTTATAGAGAGTTATTGAGGACATCAATCACAAACAAGTGTAAAATTGAGGGCCTGAAAGATATCAATCTAAGATGATTTAGAATATCATTTTTTCAGCAAAACCTAAGGTATTAGGATAACATATTTTTTGTTTTAATATCCCTTACCTTAATATTAAGAATTAATTTCTTCATATAATATATATATATATATATACTTGACAAGTAGAGTTCCATCCTTTAACAAATTTCAACCAAAAACTCATCTTTCACTTCAAAAGATAATAGAACGCAAAAATATTATATTAATCCTAATCATATAAGGTTCCAGACATATAACATGAAGAAATCTAATTTAATATAACCAGTGAATTATTGCAGGAAAGTGGTGGGTCATAAAGCCTTGTCGCACTTTTGTTGTTGGTTAGATTCCTACAGCTTTGACTGACGTGACAGGTAATCTCCCAACCTGTAGGTTGTGCTTTTTCTAAAACTATAGTTATATTATATTCCAATAACAATTCTATCCATAGTTCAACTTAATCCATTCCAACCATTATAGCTATCCAAAATAATTCTACACAAATTCCCTCTAAAAGGTACATAAATTCAAAAATCAATTGCAACAATAGTTTCCCCAAACAATGTAAAGTTTCTGTTATTGTCAAATACTGAAAATATTATTACCTTCATTATAGGAAAACCTTAAAGAAAAAAGTACCACTATAAAATCCTTATATATATCACATTCTTCTTATAACCAGAAAATAATTCTTCAATCCAAAAACACAAATACATTATTTATTCCACTTCAACTATAGTAACAACATAAGCTTGGACTTGCTCCCTTGTCTTTTTTGAAGTATGTTTCCTTGGTGCTTAGGGCATTAATTTTCTTAATGATCGATTTCTCTACAATTTTAGTATTCAACATTGATAGCCTATTTATTTCCCTTAAATTCACAATCCTGGTGACCTTTTTCTCCACATTTATAACAAACTCCCATTCCTTTTAGATAGGCACCAGGGTGCTTCCTTTCACAATTATCATATGGTGGAAACTCAAATCATCCCTTCTTCCTTATTTCCTTATTTCCTTTCCAATACTGTTCAATGGTTCTCTTCTTCTCTTTCTTTTCATTAAATTCTTATGACTTAGAGAATTCATTTTCTGTCTTGATAGGACATGATAAAATATTTTTATACGATGATAAGGATTTTGAGACTAATTCTTGATGAGGAATTGGTTTTAACCCCTCATAGAAACAATCAATCTTACTTTTTTGGTTACATATATAATCTGAAACATGTCTTTCTAACCTAGTAAAGTTAGCTTCATACTTTGCGACACTCTCATAATTCTTTTGCCTCATACTCAGAAACTATCTTTCTATATCCCCTCGATGGTCATGAGGAAAGTATATTTATAAGAAAATCTATTTAAAATCCCTCCATTCCATACATGATACTTCTTAATCCTCTTTTGTGTTTTAAATTAATGACCACCATTGATTTGCATCTCCCATGAGGCGATAAAATGCCATGACAACATTTTCCCTTTTTCTACTCCCCAAAGCATGAAATATTTACTCTAAAGAAATTATCCATTGCTCAGATACAAATGGATTTCTATACCCATTGAATGTTGGTGGTTGTTTTCTCCTGAATTAGTCTAAAATTTATCTTCCATGTTGTGGATCAGGGTGCTCTATACGGGTAAAGTTATTATTCTTAACCTGAGTGAGTTGTCCCAGTATGGTGATAAGCTGATCAGCACCAGTTGAATCACCAACTCCACTACAATTATCTTGAGTAAGAGAGAAATCCCTAAATGGATTACATGCATTGATATAGTTAAAATTCCTTCCACTAGGTTCCATTTCAATAAAATTACAGACACTATGTTAGATCATATCATACTGTATAATCCAAAAACTAAAAAAATTATCAACAGTAATGGAATTTTTTCACACATCTAGTCTCGTAATCATAAAAATGGGGTATTTTCTAGAATATTAACTCATATATCCTTCATAATGGTTATTAAATAAATTGTGAATTATCCGAAGCATATCCCCTAGGAGTGTCATGACCAAGAGTGCAGCAATTCCCATTTTCACGTACTAGGATACCCTGGGTCATGCCTGAAACTCCTTGTCGGAGTTTTCACTGATAGGTACATCTATTCCATAGTAGTCTCTACCTTCTCATGCCCCGAATGGGATATATTGCTTCGAAAAGTCACAAAATATCTACAGTACCAAAATCCTAAGAAGTTCTTCTATACTAATCCTCAAAGTCTATCTTAGGGTAGTGTTCTCTAATCATAGTTTTTTCTAAATCTAGTTTCTAAGGTTTTTACTAAACATACACTGATACCAACTATAACTCTCTAACCCTAGTTACCCAGAGTCAGTGCATTATTACCTATCAATGGCATGATTACAAGGAATCATGCCTTGAAAGACTAATCAATTTAGCAGTCTTGGAAATAGATTACATACATCAACTCCACATTACAATTTGAAACATTAAATATAGCATAGATAGTTCTTTGAGGATTCCATTATTCCGTTTTAGCTTAACACTGCATATCAATAATAATACACTTCATGGATATCCTAGGAAAATAAAACATCAGAATGGGGAAATCTTAGATGCTCAGTAAGGGTAAACAATTTAGTGGAATATAATATAAACAATAGTCATGGTGAATAATTGAAAACACATGCCTTTACAAACCATAAAGTTGAACACTTTATGGAAAAAATAGGAGTTGAGTAAATAATTCCATAACAAAACATAGTCATGGGTATTCTACTAGTTGAATAACCACATGAACCATCAATATTATTTTCATAATGAGGGAATGTATAATGCCAATCATTCTGAATCACTTTTTCAAGGACATGACCAAGACGTCTACAAATAATTAAGGCTTTGGCCAAAACCATATATAAAATTGGGAAAGGCCACAGTGAATTCCATGTATAATTGTCTCATGAGACATATCGATGCATCAAGGAGCTATAGCAGGCTCAACCTGTCACATACTAAGTCCAATACATTCCTCATAAAAAAGGATGAAACATAATATAACCATTCTTATTAAAATATGCAAAAAAAATGTCAATACATTAACCATAAACCATTAATAGTATAAAAATAACAATCCATAGTCAAACATATCACAAAACCTTCTACACAATTTTGAAGATTTGTATAATAATAAATCAACTTCAAACTACTTTAAAATCCATCAAAGGATGTTGACATAGATGAAATGAAAACTATTTGAAAGAAACACCTCTTCCTATTTTCAAACCATTTAAGAGTCACATAATTATGAAAGAAAACATTTGTTTTTAAAATATTCTTATATTCTTGTAAGGAAAGCTTCTATGATGTTATTACGGTGGAAAATTTCCTCACCCGCTGTATAAATTTAAAAAAACATTCTTACCTTAATTTTGTCGAAAAGGTCATAAAGTACCTTGTTTAGAAAGTGACAGAAAATTCCTTTCAAAACATATAATGCCAAATAATGGTATAAATGACTTTTAACCATTGTCTAGTAAATCAGAAAAATGTTTTGAAATACATTTTTAAGAAAACACAGATGGGGATGATAAAGAGGCCCCAGTAGATACTTATGTAAAAACAATCTCGGATAATAAAGAGATTGTGGAACTAACCCTTAACTTGTACATTTCCATAGTTGATGGTATGTTAAACTTCTTTATAATAGTTAAAACATTGTTATTAATTTATAGAAGAACTATATACATAAATATGATATCATATATGATCTTATAATATTGCATTGTTAATAATATTTTAGTAGTATCATCGTTTCGGGTGTTAACCGATTAGTTTTCCTTTATATGCTTGGATAAGTAAGCCATGTTTATTATGGATATGATTTATTTGATTCATATATAGAATTATAATATGTTCATTAAAATTATTTTTAATCATAAAATGAAAATTATTCTTGAATGATTATGATTGGAAAGTAATCTCATTCCGTTCGTGGAGACGGTAATCCGTACGTACGCATAAGCGACAATATCATTATATTCACAGTGAAATCGTATGTAATTGGATGGCATATCATATATAAAGAATAATTTACATGTTATATTTATTATGTACATTAGTTATACTCATTATTATACCCATCCAAATAATTAAGTTTTTGAATAACAAACTACACCATGACGTGGAGACGGTAATCCGTACGTACGCACATATGGTGACTTTGTCATTTATAGAATGGATAGAATAATGAATATGGTGGTATCATTTTTATAATAACATCATAGTATATATAGTATACTGGAGTTATTTTTTATAATGGAAAAAACAAAGAAACAGGAAGTGGAAGAAGAAAAGCACATGAAAGAGGTGATGAAATATTTACCTCTTCTTCGGGTTTTTTCATTTTGATTTGATCAAAAGGGCTACTTAATTTGGATTGATGACCAAAGTAAGGCCTCTACGATGAAGGTAGAAACTTTGGGAGGATATTTGGGTAGGTTTTGGCCGAGACAAAAGGATTTTAAGGTGTGAAATTTAGAGAAGGGTAAGTGACCTTTTATAAGAGAGGTAAGGGTCACTTTAGTTAAAGCTTGAAATAATATTTTATAATAAAATCATTTTCGGTTTATAATGGCTCCAAAATGAATTATCTCAAAAATAAGGTAGGGATGGTTTGAAAAAATCTCAACCAATAGGTTTTAGATAGGTTTTGGTCATCATATTAACCTAACCTTTTAGATTTAACTCTGAGTTAAATAGTTTGACATTTACTATGTCTCTTTGTATTTTTATATTGTATGGTTAATAAAAATACATTATGCATCCAAGAGAACCCCATGTTATTAATTATTTATATATATGTACTTATATAAGTCTTTTGGCCTAACAATATATTTTTTAGTAATAATATATCAATTAAGAATATAGTATTTGTTTTAAAAACACAATTCTATCAATTTTGACACTATTTAGTATTTTGTTTCTGTGAAAGTCATCACAACTTGATGAATTCAAGAAAAATACATTTAATAAACCCTAACAAGTCATGTTCACCTAAATGTTTTTTTATGTCATCAAAAAATTAAAATAAAATTTATTTTAATATTTACAATATCATTTATTTGATTATTTTATTAATAAGGAAAATACGGTGTCATTATTGTGTCAAAAATAAATATATTTATTTTATGTATAAAAATTATAAATAAAATATAATCATGTAGTAAATATTATTATCTTTCAAATTAATATTTATAGTCTAAGAGATTAATTATATAACCCCATATAAAAATGTTTTACTAAATGATACATGCTTTTGTAATTTTTGACTTTACTTTAGATTAATTAATATAAAATGTCATTACCACACCCTAGTGTCTCCATGGGGTCCCAAAATCGACCCAAGGATTTCAATGGTCAGATATGTATCAAAAAATAAGAATATGACAGATTTTAGGGTTATTTAATATTATTATAATATTATTGTTTACCCTTATTTACCAGATTTACTATTTAACCATGCTAAATAAAATATTTATGGAAATAATTATTCATAATGTGTAAAAATAAAAGATACTTATTTACACAATTTTAACCTCCTGATTTGAAATATGGAATCCATTTTTCCAAATTCAAAACCCAGAAGTGGAAAAAATTAATTTAAAATTAATTCACGTTGTCAAAACAAAAAGCATGTTTTTATGAGATAATAACTATTAAACGATTGACACTTGTTTATGTCAGATTTAAATGAGAAATTACATTAAATTATATAAATTATATTTAATAATAAAAATATAGTCTAATGATACTTTAAAACCTCTCAAATTTATAATTTAACACTATAAATTATTTTGAATTAAAAAGTTGTTTTAATTAAAATTTATTCTTTTTTAACTATTCATCAAAATATGAAAGTTATCAGAAATGTAATCAATATTTTTTGAAACTAAATTTTTATGTATATCTTCATAATATGAATTTAATTTCACAAAATTTAATATATAAATGTTTTAAATATTTGATTTAAAATGGGTTCTCCATTAAAAGGTGAAAAACCCCATTTTTTTAAAATATCTCTTTTATCTTAAAAATCGAATTTTTCTTATATTATGTATAAAAATCATAAAATATGAATTTTAAAATTATATAGGATATATATAATTTAATGTTTGGTTAATACTATTCATAAACTTTTTTTTGAACAGCAAGTTTGGTAAGTCATAGTTCACTCGAACTCGATGTTGCTTGTTGCATAAGTTATTGAAATACATTGAATAGATAACATAATATGAATCCTTTGGGTGTTATAGTGGTTTTATTGTTCTAGATTATTGAGTGGTTATGGAATAAATTAGAAGTGATTTTTGAAATTGATTTGGTTTTTTTGGTTAATGGGATGAAAATGGCTAATGAATAGTTAAATGGTATGTTTTTTTGGTTAAATGTGGTCATTTGATTATTAATGAAATGAATGGGATTATTAAATGAAAATTTTCATAATCATTAATGTGGTTCGTGGATTATTTTCTATTGTTACTCATTCAAAGGTGGCAGAAAAAGTGACTGTGTTTTAAGTTCATTGGTTTGTTTATGAACCCATAGGTTGGGCTTAAGTGATTGATAATATATATATATATATACTTTTATATTGTTTTTATTTATATATGAATCCCACCCATGTCGAGTACTATGTGCTGACCCCCATATTTTCATGTAGGGGGTGTTTTTCCCTGACAACTGGTGAGGAGTACAGATGGATGGGTTGCTGATTTTTCTTCTATGAAAGGTAAGTATTATAAATACTATGATAGATATAGGTCTTTTATGAATTATATGATGGTTATGATATCCCAGGTTTTTTCAAATAATTTGTCTTGTGGTCGTGATTTTGGGGAGGTGAACACAATTGTTTATGGGCAGGAAGTGATATGCATGTGCTTTTGGGGAGGCTTCATGTGGGGATCGTTCATGGTAGGAGGAATGTATGAGGATGTTGTCCTACATTTACATGATATCCTACTGATTTTTTTTGGTAGGGGTTGTTTTGTGGCCCATGTATTCGTTGGGAGATATGTGTTGTGGTCGTGATTAAGGGGTTACGAGCCTAGGTGTCATCAACAGAGATGTGATATGACCATGCTTGTGGGATGGTCTTTTATACGAATGGTATGGGAGAACCAGGATATACAACATTAGGGTGTGATAATGGAATAATCTTGGGAATGTGGTGTGGGGTACCCATATTTATATTATTCTTATTATATTATACTACTTGGTCTCTGTTATTTGGTGAGTGTGCCTTGGTGAGGTTGTGTTTGGTTGGAATACCTATAAAGGTGATGTTTGGTTATGATGTTTTCTCAAAGGTTCACTAGTATTCCACTTTCACATGTTCATGAAAGGATTTTATTTTCCTACTGGTTATAACTTTATTCTCACCCTACATATATATATACTCTTTTCAGGCTTCTAGGAGGTTTACGTGGATTGTGTAGGACATTACTAGCTAAGAATTTGGATAATTGTTGTGTTTTTACATTATCGTTACTTTTGGGTATTTATCATCGGGACATTTGTGGTATCTATTTCATTTATACATGCATTGTGGGATGGTTTGGGTATGTTTTTATATTATTTTATAGAATTTGTTGTGGTTTTTTCAGTATATATATCGATATTATTTTCTTATAGATGGAAATACTTCCCATATTGTGAGATTTTTATACCCTCAGTGCTATTTTCCAACCAGAGGCCTACTAGAGGTGACAATAAGATGTAATTATATATATCCCTTAATTTTGTAATCTTTGGTGGGAGGGGTTCACGATATATTGTTATCAAAAATGACAATAGAGAGATATGGTGGTGTTTGGAGTTAATCTTGGTGAGGAATGCATGGTTTTGTTTGGAAGTAGTTCCGGTTGACCTTGGTGCATGGAATAGGCCAGGGGGAAGTACTATAACTTGGATTTTTTGGGAGCCCATGATCTATACCACATAATATGATATTATTTAACTACCAATCGGCATGTAATTTTTGAGGGTTGATACCTAGAAGAGGTACATGGAACTCAAAGACTTGTGTTCTTGTTTAATTAGGTTTTTTGGGAAGCATTAAATTAATAATGTGGATTAAAATGAATTGAAAAAAATTCCATGCTATTCGGAGTAGGAAGTTCCTTTATTTATTTATAGAAATGGCCTATATTCTTGATCCACATGTGGATCTACTAGTTTAGGTTCAGCAAAATGACCTGGTTGATTTCCCTAGGTTTGTTCTGAAAGAGGAGGATAAGACATGGAATAGGGAGTTGTGTGCTTTCTAGTGGTTGTATTTTCATAAGTGTGAGGGTAGTTTTTTTGATGTGGAGATAGAGAACTGGGTAGGGTAGCTCGATATCAGATTCATTTTCATCTCTCTCTCAATAGGGTACTGGGTCCCATTGGTAGTTAGTAAAATTTAACGAGCTACATGTTTGTGGTGGATACTATATTTGGGAGAGAGAAATCAGGTAGAATATTTGTTGGATAGCTTCTAGAATGATTTCTAGAAATATTTCCTTTCATCAACCATGAAAGGAAATAAAGAGGCATGAGATTATTTATATTTAATAAGAGTGCATGTTAGCGTTGGAGATGGAAATCCAATTCAAATACCCTCTTATTTTTTACCATATCAATTTTCATATGGGGATTCTCATGTGAGACATCTTGAGTAGTAACATTATCCTTCTATCTAGTATACAGTTACTCCTTTAGTGTTTCCAACATTTCTAGAGATTCAGAAGAAGGTGTATGTGATTGAATAGATTTACTCGTGAGGATGTTATCTATGAGAGGGGAACCAGTAGGGTTCTTCAAGGACAAGAGTTGTTAGTGGAAGGTCATAAGAACCAGGGCCATCAAGGTTTCGACCTATAGGGAGCCAACCTAAGCAGCATCCTTTATGTACTTATAGGGACAACGTTTTTTGTTCATTTACTAAGAGAATTTTTCTAATGTGT
Source organism: Viscum album (assembly GCA_963277665.1). Taxonomy (NCBI): domain Eukaryota; kingdom Viridiplantae; phylum Streptophyta; class Magnoliopsida; order Santalales; family Viscaceae; genus Viscum; species Viscum album. The sequence continues at coordinate 1,659,750,981 of OY728143.1, read as the reverse complement.
TTTCATTTTGGGGTTCCTGGCCATCGTTGGAACCATCTCTTGGTGGTTCCCCAGAATCAGTATAATGGAAGTGGATAGGTTTAGCGCTATCATCAATAGCAGTTTCCATTTATTCTATTTTAAAAGCTCTGGAAATAGGCTTTTCTCCACCAAGGGGAGATAGTGTAGGTAGAGGTAACATCAGGATTTTTATCGCATTTAGGGATCGTGAGACATGAATCACTGTAGAGGTGTTCATCATTATAGAGGTAGAGGACATGGGCATGGGTAGTTTCCCACATTGGAGGCCACAGTTCTTGAGGGGACATAGATAATTAGAGGTATGATCAATTTTTTTAGTACCCTTATTTATTCCTTGTTTGATTGAGGAGTATTCCACCCCATTATTGCATCCTCTCTATACCATTCTCTATGACTTAAAATAGAGGGGCTTCACATGCCCTTGGTGTTAACTACACTAGTCAAAGGCCAAAACATCTTGTTTGATGTGTGTTAGGGATGTAGAATGATGTTGGGACCATATAAATCTCAGGGGGATATTTTCTTATTGCATATGTGACCATATGATGTTATCCTCAAAACCGAATAGTTTTATTATATACGCACTCTTATTGAATTCTTATGGATGAATGTCTTTTTTTAGGATGTGTATGGACAATTCATGGATTTCTTTGACGTGTAGGGTTGTCAGGTAGTAAGTCATCATACAAAGCCCATTCTATTCATGTTCTCTTAGTTGTTAGTAAAATCAGTGGATTCTGGGATGGTAGAGGTTCCTTGGGTCATTGAGGAGTCCCAATATTTTTTTACAAGGAGGTTTTAATGCTACACCGTTGACTTTATGTTGAGTTTATAATATACATTAAACACATTTATTCTCCAATTTTGATAACTCTTTGTCGAATGAAATAATCTACGTTGTGGGAGTTGATAATTTAGAGAGAAGATCTGATGTGTAAGGGTTTTATCTATCATAGTGTATCATTTTGGGGTACTCTAGTGTTGTTCTCAAAGAAGTGAGATGGTAGTATGAGCTTGTGCATAGTGTACAAGAGGTTGAATCAGGTGAAAGTCAAAAAATGTTAACCTCTTCTGAGTATAGATGATACTTTAAACAAACTAAGAGGGTAATTTTTGTTTTTTATGATCTATATGTGGCCTAGATATCGACAATTCTTGGTGAAGGAGGAAGATATCAGGAATTATACCTCAAGAGGCAAGTGTGAGAACATTGTGTTTATAGTCATGTCATTCGGTGTTACCAACACACCAGTTTTGTTCCAGGGGCCAATGAACTCCTTGATTTGTGGGTTCCTAGATCAGTACATCGTTATATTCATTTACAATATCTGGATTGACTCAAAGTTAAAGGAGAATCATACCGAGATTCTCAAAACTATCTAAGGGGTTCTTCCACAACAACACCTCTTTGAAATTTCATCAAAGTGTATGTTCTGGACATGATAGGTTCATTTCCCTAAAAATGTGGTGTATTATCAGGGTATGGAAGTAGAACTTTTTAAGGTTTCAGTAGTTTTTGCTTGTGCATCACCCAATAATTAGTTAGATATTTTATGTTTCCTTGGTCTTATTGGCTAGTATCAATGTTTTGTACTTGATTTATCTCGAGTCATATCCCCATTGAAATACTTTTCTAGGAATTACCATGAATTTTAATGGAGTGATATTTCATTGTGAGATTCCCATTACCTAAAGAGGAATTCTTTTAGTGCTATATTGCTTTGGTTTCTAGAGGGGGAGTTGATGTTTTAAGAGTTTTCTGATTCCTCCCATTTGGGGTTAGGATTTGCGCTGATGCAGCAGTGGGTGCTGATATCTTACAAGACTATGATGTTACATCCCAATGCGTGTAACTACATTATGCATGATATGTATCTCATAGAGGTTGTGTTAATGCTAATGTTGTGAAGTAATTATGTCATTGGGGGGTTATTGTTGGTCTTCACAGATCACAAGAGTCTGTGGTATATCTTTTCCCAGCATGATTTGGAATTTTAGCATCGAAGGTGGATATAGTTTCTTCAGGATAATGATTTCGATATCTCCTACTCCTCGAGAAAATATAATGATGTAGCTGACGCTTTGAATAGTAAGTCATTAAAGGGAGGTTTTTGGGAATCTAGGGATAATTTAAGAGAAATATAGGAGTTGGAATACCTTCCATTACATGAAAGGTTGTGTTGCGATAGAGACTTTTTTTTTCAGATGACGGTTTAGTCTTCTTGGATGTAGTAGGTGGAGGAGTCCCAGTGGGTAGACTTAGAGAAATATTTGTTTCAAGTTCTTATTGTCCAGGGTGATGCTCTATAGGGATGGTTATAGGATTTTCTGAACTAGATTTTGTTTCTTTGGTGGTTGTTTGGTTCGATATTAACACATGATGGGTCCCTTCTGAAGTTTTCTATATCACTTTTGGAAGTAATCCTAGGAGTTTTGAATATTTACGGTGTCTTGAGGATGTTGTTTTAGTGGCCCAAGATGAAACAATATATTATGAAGTTTTCATAAAATTGCTTGGTTTCCCAGTAGGTAATGGTTGAGCATCATGTTATTGGTTCTTTGTTGTAGACCATGGATGTTCCGGAGTGGGAATCATATGAAATCTCGATGGATTTCCTCACAAGGGTTCCCAAAGATTAGGGATTTTTTGATTTAATTTGGGTGTTCGTGGATCAATTGATGAAATCAATCGACATCATAAAAATCAAGGATTGAAGCACAATTGATGGTTTGGTGAAGAGGTATGAGGATGAGGTGTTTTGGTTGAATGGTGTTATGAGTTATACTTTATATAATCCGGATTTATGTTTTACCTCACAATTTCATAGGGGATTGTGAAATTATTTTGGCACTCAGTTAATAATCATCACTTCTTTATACCATCAAACAGATGAAAAAATGGACCAGACTATCTGAACATTTGATGCTATGTTGCAGGCATGCATCTTGGACATTGGTGAATCTTGGGTATGATACATTACTTTTTTAGAGGTTTCTTATAATAATAGCTATCATTGTTCCATTAGAATGGCTCTGTTTGAGGCTTTGTATGAGAGACTCTTTCATTCCCCATTGTAAATGTGGGAGGTTAGGGAGACAACTGTTCTTAGTTATAATTTGGTAGAAAGAATGAAAAAGAATTCTATGATTGTTCGTGAGAGGATGAAAGTAGTGTATGATCATTAGAAGTTTTATTATGATCATAGAATGAGGCCCTTGTAATTCTATTAAGGACCATGTGCTCTTGAAGGTTTCCACATGATGTGGGGAAAAGAGGTTTGGAAGAGGGAGTAAGATGTCTCGTAGGTTTTTTGGGATCTTTGAGGTGTTGAGGAAATATGGTGAGGTGGCATATGGATTGGAGTGTCCAAAATGGTTGGAATGGTTCCACAAAAACTTCCATGTCTCTCATCTTCTCCAATATATTCGTGACGACTCCCATTTCATTGACTATTGATATTTTGATATCGAAAATGATGCATTTTTTGTGGAGTGTCCAGTAGAGATCGGGGATCACAAAGAGAATGTGCTTCATGGATGGACCATTAAATTTTTTGAAGTGTTGTGGTGGCATAATGTTCTAGAGGACAGTATAATGGATAATGATATGAATATGTCTTCCCTGTACCCATTGTTGTTTTGAATTTTTTTTGCTCTATCATACTTTTCGATGTGATGTTTGAGATCTTGTTGTTTTACCAGATGAGTTGTTTTCTTGGTCTGGGCTGTGTGTGGTGTTATATGTTATAAATTCATAACATATGAAAATGGTATGAACAAATTCCTAAATAGGAATCATTAACTAACAAGTGTTTAATCCCATGCAGGCACGTCAGTTCCACCCAAAGTGGATAGTATCTGAAAAAAGACATAATTATCTATTTTTTTTGTTCATAATGGTGTGGTTTTTTGGTTCAGTGGCTTTTGGTTTTGGTTTCCTGGAGGTTGAGATGGTTGTAAAGTTTTTATGTTTAAATTTAGCTATGTGAGAGGAGGTAGCTCGTGGTTGTGGTGATTTGGTTGTGTAGTGTGTTTTTTGGTTGTTTGGGTTGGTGTGTCTTGCTAGTTGTACCGATTGATGTATGATGAGATCCTTGATACGTATCTCATGGAATATTTGTTCTAACACCCTTTTCCTTATAGTCTTGGTTTTTTATTATAAATGGAGATAATCATTTGAGTGGTATCAGCTGCACCAACCCATGTTCTCCAGGTCCATTACTTTTTTGGTAATGACCATTGGAGGTGTTTGGGGGAGGTTCGATGAGTTTTCGATGTATGATTGAGGTGTAGAAGTGATGTTGCAGAAAATACACATTGTAAAAACATTACATGATGTGGAAGTTAATTTCATATATTTTTATAGTCTGTTTCATGACGTGTATATTTTTTGGATCTGAATAATGTAAACGTGATGTCTTTTTTGATGAAAACTAACACCAAGGATTACATGACATGTAAGGGGATTACATTTCATGTAAATACCTCATGTAGTGATCTTTTAAGCATTATATTCTAGAATAATTTTCATTCATTCGACCTTGTATTATTCTTCCTATCATTTTGGGAGAACCCTATGTGACGTGGGGAGTTATCCAATACCCCGTCTTCCAAATTTGATCTGTTGGACCCTGTGGTTATTCATTGGAATATTTGGTATTCCCTTCTACCTCATGGATGGTTTTTACCATTCTTCTCTGGGGTTTCTATATGATAGTGATGTTTGGTTTGGTGTGTGAATGGGATTCTTTTTTATGGTATTTGGGTGCAGTGTAGGTTGATCCATTGTTTCTTTTGGTGTAGTTGTGGTTTCAGGTTCTTCCCCTACACCCTATGGTCCGTAAGATATTGAAAAATCTTATTTGAGGTAGGGACTCCCTCATTTCTTGTTTTTTTGTATCTTGTGGGAGAATTTTTCTTTCTTTTACATATTATTTATGGTTTACTAGGATCAATCTAATATATATAATATGTAAATTTGGAATTGGATTCAGAAAATTTGTTTTAATCATCATGATTTTAATACATTGATATTATTTTAAATATTTTTGATTGTATGGTATTAAGACCCCACTAAAAATTATGGTTGTTGGGGGATTATTTTTGGCATGATGATATGTGTTCTAGCAGTTTTCCATGTTGTGATTTTTGTGATATCACTCAAAAAACGAAAATTTGTTTACAACTTATAATTGGACAATGAAATGTTTTCCCAAGGATTATGGCTTCTGTTAAAAGATGCCTAAAATAAAGTGAAATGTGCTGAAATCCCCTTTTAAAATTTATAAAATGATCTATATCTATTTTAATGTTTGGTATTTTATTTGGGAAATCGATGTGTGGATGGGGCATGTGGGAATCATAGTATTTGGGGTTTTCTTTTGGGGGTGAGGTTTTTTATGGGATGTTATTTTGGGCTGGTGTTGTGGTATGTGGGCCATGCTTTTTTGGAGGTGAGGTGGATTATGGGTCATGATTTTGGGTCGATGAGGTGTTTTGTGGGATGTTCTTGTGTGGTAGTGAGTTTATTTATTGTTCATGATTTTGGGGTGGTGAGGTGGTGGATTCATTGTGCTATATGACCAAGTAGTGATGTAATAAATGATTAATAATGTTTGAAATGGATTGGGTTAGTTTGGTTAATGGGTTGAAAATGATTAATGAATAATTAAATGGTGGGTTATGTGGTTAAATGTTGTTGGTGATAAAAAATTAAATGAAAGTTTTGATTAAATGAAATTAGTTGGAAATGTGAATGTGGCCTAGGGCTTCTTGTTTGACTTTACTCATTTATATGTGGTAGAAAAAGTGATGGCGTTGTAACTTGTTTGGTTTTTTTGTGAACCCATATGTTAGGATTGAGTTTTTTATTATATTTATAATTTTATGTTCTTGTGATTTCTATATGCACCACACCTAGGTCGAGCACTACATACTACCACCCACATTGTCAGATGAGGGTTGTTTTTTTCCGAAACCCAGTGTGGTGTACAAATAGAAGGGTACCTCCTCTTTCCCCCTGTCTCTTCATGGCGAGGAAGGTATTGGAAAGGATATTATTGTCAGAGGACTGTTTATTCATTAGATGGTTATTGTGTTATCTTATTAATTTTATGGCAAGATGTGTTGTGGTCATGCTTATGGGTCGGTGAGATGGGGTGTTTTCGGGTGGGATGTGATATGAATGTGTTTGGGGAGAATTCTGGTGGGGGTCATCCATAGTAAGAGTAGGTCACAAGGTTGATGTCCTACATGTTCATGATACCCTAATACTCTATTTTTAGTAGTGGCTGCATTGTGGCCCAGGTGTTTTCAGGCGAGATGTTGTGTGGTCGTGTTTGTGGGGAGGCGAGGCCAGGTGTCTTCTAGAAAGATGTGATATTATCATGCTTGTGGGGTGGTGTGTTATACAGAATGGATGGGAGTTCCAGGATGCACGATGTTTGGGTGAGAGAGAAGAATTCAAGTAGGAATGTGGTGCAGGGTGTCCTTATCGATATAATTATTGTCATATTATACTACATGGATTGGGTTATTTACTGAGCATTCCTTTGTGATGTTGGATTTAGTTAGTATACCTATATTAGTTTTGTTTGGTTATGCTATTTTATCACAGATGCATCTATATTCCTCTATGACATGTGAAAAAGAGACATTGTTATTAAAATTTATTGTAATTGTATGATATCCCAACATATATAAAACTGTTACCATGTTTCCAAGTAGTATATATTCTATACATTACTACCACAGACCATTCGATAGATTTCTTTCCACTGAATTCACTTCACTTTTGGGTATTTCCATTGGATAATTTTATAGTATCAGTTTCATTTATATATTATTAGTGGAATGGATTGGGTTTCTTTTAATATTAGGTTACGGAGTTGGTTGAATGTAATTCGTTCTATCTCCCTATCTTATTTTCTTCAAGAGGGGAATGCCTCCCGTATTGTGAATTTTTTATACCCTCAGTGCTAGTCTCCAACCTGGGGTCTACTAGTGGTAAGACTCAGGGGTAATTATCTCTCTATTCTTTACAGTTTCATCAATGGGAGGGGGTTGTGAAGTATTTATTATTTTATTATTTTTATTATAGATTTATAATTATTTATAGATATGTATATATTTTTAATTATATAAATATTTTTAAAAATATTATATATATATATATAGGAATTATAAAAAATATTATATTAATATATTTTAACTATATTAATTATATTCATTAATTTTCTAATTAATTTATATTAATTTACATTTTTTGAATATAAATATGATAATTTATATATATTAATAATATTTTTTTATTAAAAGTTTTATCAGTGCCAAGGATAGCGCTTTTGAAGATCCATATTTTTTTGCATGAATAAACTATTAATAAAATATTGAATATTTTTTTATATAACCTATTTATTACATGGTATAAAAATAGGTTCTTTTAATGTTTTTTTCTTGGAAATCAAGAACCTAATACATCAAAATATAAAACATTATTATAACCAACTTGAATGGATTATTCATGTGTTCATACTAATTAAACTAAATTCTTATCATATCCTTGGGATATTCATCAAATGAAATGGGTGATCATGATTCTCATTAAGGGAATAAGAAAGGGAAACAATTTTCATGTCATCGTGAGGAATATCAATTAAAACATGAAGAATTTAATTATATATTTAGAAAGGGATCACGAGGAATACCATACTAAAAATAACATGAATCATAACATAGATATATTTCTTCAACATATAATTGATACATTCGTTAGAATATCACCAATATTTATCATTAATGTGTCGTAAATGAAAATTATTAAGGTTATTCACTAAGGTATCGTAAAACAAGTCTTCTCTATAGATTAAATTCATTAACGAATACATTGGAGCACTATAATGTCACACCCTTAAAATTTCATAATTAATTTCATCCATATACATCATAATAACTAATTTTATTAATAACTGTTGGGGAATAATGAATGGGTTTCTAATAAAAATCATGGCGCACAAAACTACATAAAGACATGATCATTCGTCATTTTTTACCCACGCAAAGGGAATAGAGGCTTATTGAATGTTAATCACAAAATAAAATATATAATTTTTTACGTCTTAGTGAATACCCCAAGAAGATAAAGAGATTTCAGTATTGAAAATGAAAATAAAAGTGACCTTTTTAAGTAGGGATAGAAATTATGAGTAATAAATTTGGTAGAATGAAATGTATAAAATAATGTTTCATAAAACGGTAAAATGAGAGGGAAAAAGGTCTCAAATTGATAAAACATATTGTTTAATTAATGGGTATGATAAAAAGGGTATTAAAATAGAGTTACCATAAAATATAGTAGACATATAAAAAAAGAGGTTGTTGACTTGGAGATAAAAGAAGGATAATTCCCTAACCTTGAATAGTTACTCCTAAATCATGAGTAATGGAACCGTAGAGGTTTGAAGAAACCTTGGGGGATTAATGGGAAGAATAAAAGAAAAGATTAGTTAATATGGATCAATAGTTATAGGAAAGGGAGAAATGGGTGGGTACTGATAGAAAAAGATGAGGATTTTCATAATAATTTCCAAATATAGGCCTTTGAAATTTAGGTTTGGAAAAAAGAATATACATTATATTAACCAGGGTTTTTTCCATGGTTTTGGGAAATTTGGGTTATATTTTATGTTACTTTAACCCATAAGAACCGATCATCAATTAATATCACTATGTTTCACATGTAATTTAATGTTTATATAAGTTAATGTTTTTAAATTTAATGTTTCCATTTTATAATTTGTAATGTTATTTATAGGTATATAAATTTATTAAAATCCATAAAAATACTTTATATTAATATAATAAAATATTTTATGCCTTTTATTGTAATAAATTAATTATTACATAATTATGAAATAATTATAATTTCATTAAAAATACAAAAAACCCAATACTGTATATTTACTATTCACAGAAAAATATTGTATTTTAGAAAATTCTCTTAATCTACCCAAACTGTATTTCGATGTGTTGATTTTTTATTATAATAATTATATAAATATAAAAATTTTGGGTTTTAAATATAATTCATTCTTTATTATTAAATATTGTGGGTTGTAAGGCATTGAAAATTTTTTGACACATAAAATATTTCCTTGGACATAACAAATTTTTTGTATGATTTGTATTAAAATAGTTGTGTTTTTAATATAATATTTCTACAAAATAAATGTTATTCATAATAAATTTTATTTTCATAAAAATTTATATATTTCGAGGAATGTAAAATTTTTATTTGAAAAATCAATTTATGAAATCTAATCTCATTAAAACATATATTATATTAAGAAACCATATTCATAATGTTGCATTGAATGAATAAAAATTTTATTTATACAAAGGAATTTTAATTTATGTATCTGTGGAATGGACATGTAACCCCTTGTAACACCCTCGTAATAACTAATTCTAAGGTGTGTGATGGTGATAGATTCATGGGGTGGCTCAACTTACATCATCATAGTGCTAATTTACACGCACTTGAAATGATCCCATTAGGGATTCCATTAAATAATAAATTTTTGAAGGTTATCTTTGGATTTTTGAAGATAAAATCCAAGTGATTCAATGTACCTCCCATGTTCAAACAAATGGTCTTTATACGGTAACATTATACTTTTGGATTCCATCACTTTTCATTTATGTATTATTTATCCTTAGTCATTAATACTTATAAACACTAATTATAATTGTGAAATTACTACCAATGGTTATAGTTCATAATAGAAATTTGATTCATTGGTTAGATTGACCAATAGTCATATCTTACCAGCATACATAAAATAGAAGAATTGTGATGGTCACATTTTCTTTTATACAATATAAAAACAGCTTCATTATTTCATTCAATATTCACATAAACTCTCTCGAAGGTTATATATTTTCATTTTCTATGATATTTATTACTAATATTTTGTCTTATTTTTATAGTGGTCACTGTACGAGAGATGATTCTAATAGAACAGAGTGATACATATTTCCCCATTTTGGTAACAAATTAATTGTTACATATTAAAGATATATCTCTTTTTTCAGTATAATATAATATAACACACAATTTTTTAGGAAAAAATATCATTTGAAAATAAAAATGGGTTTTTCCACTCTTCCTCGCCTAAGATATTCAATACCTTTATTTTCAGTTGATTCTCTCATTTGAGGAATGGTGAGGATACTTTTGCATCATTCATTCCTCTGGTTCCCATGACGCCTCTTAACACTTATGGTTCCTTGATAGTACATTCTCAATATTTGTAGTATTGTTGCAAGAAAATTGTCTCTAGGGTCCTATATCTCCATTGGGTGCTCCTCATAGGAGAGGTCATGTTCAAGTTGCACCACCTATGATTTAGTACAAGTGAGGGATCAAGAATGTACACCTTTAAGAGAGATATGTGGAATACATCATGAACACAAGGAAGATTTTGTCAGAGTGCAAGACGATATGCCATTTCTCTTATGAGATCAATGATTTCATACGGGGCACTATACCTGGGGCAATTATTCCCTTTCATCCCAAATTATACGACTATCTACCATAGTGATATTCAAAGGAAAATTTTAACATCAATAACAAACTCCAAATCCCTTTGATGGTTGTAAGCATATTTATTCTATTGACTCTATTAAATATTTATATGTTTTTAGATAACATTAACATTTTCTATCATATACTTCACAAGATCATCCCAAAGAATCATTCTATCGTCAACTTGATCGCAGCAAGTGCGAGTTCTACATTGATTCCCATATAGATCTTCATATGGTTCCATTTGAATACTTGATTAGATGTTATTTTTGTAATAGAAATAAAAAAATGGGAGACATTGATCCCATCCACCATTAATTTTTATTTAAAATGTTCTCAGTATCTCCTTGAGTTTCTGAATAGTCATTTCAGAACGACCATCAATTTGTTGGTTATAAGTCATAATAAAATTCAATTCAGTATTCATATCAAGTAGAATACACCCCCAAAATGTAAATGTGAACATTTAATCACAATTGGAAACAATAGAATGTGGTCACCCGTGAATCTTCACCATTTCCATTACATATATCATGGAATGTCGTTCAAGTGAAAAGTATTCTTAAATAAAGATAAAAAAGGAAGTATTGGTGAGTATATACACTATAAACCATATCACATTGTTTCCATTGGAGGTTATTGGGGGACTAGTGACAACATTCATAGTGATATTTTCCCACTTCCATGTTGATAGTGGTAGTAGTTTCAATACCCATTTAGAAAGTTGCCTCTCCTATTTCACTTGTTGACATATAAAGAACCAAGAATTGTAGTTGAAAATATCTCTTCTCATATTATCCTTCCAATAATGATAAAAAAGGCCCTTATAAATTCTATTTATTTGAGAATGTATATAGAATATAGAACTATGATCAACTTAAAATAGTGATTTCTTTTTCTATAGAATATATGGGACATGTAGCCTTGTAAAAAATTTCAGTACACCTAATTGATCAATGTTGAACTGAGTGAGCTTTTTTGTTACAAAGGATATTCTCTTTGAGGTTTTTGGATCTTCTCCATTAATAATGGTTGAGAAATCATTGTAATATGATTTATGAAGTCCCTTCCCAAATGATTATCATGTACAACCATATTATTTTCATAGTCAACAGATCTCATTAAATTATCATCATTTTCAGGACAACAGGGGATTCCCTTGTTAGTTCATCAATGACATAATTTTCATTTCTTAGGTTATAATAAATCTTAAAAGTCATTGTCTTTAAGAAGATACAATCAACTCCTTCTTATCAAGTTTAATTCCTTCTATGTGAATATATACTTGGAACTTCAGTGGTATTTTTATTTAATACATTCAAACTATAATGATTGTTCCTCTATATTTTTAGAAACCAAATAACCACCACTAGATCTAGGTCATGCGTATTATAATTCTACTAATGTGCCTTTAACTATCGAGTTGCATAAGAAATCAACATTCCATTTTTCATGAGGATACACCAAATCCCTTTCATAGATGCATAACTAAAAATAATTAATTCTTCTCTAATAGAAGTTAGAGTTAACACAGGTACAATAACAAATATCTTCTTTAGTTCATAGAAATATTATTCAAAATACTTGGTCTTGAAGAACTTATCCCTTTTAGAGTTAACATAGTTAGTGTATTTAGTATTCATGAATAGTTATTCACAATCCTCCTATAATATCCAGAGAAACCAATCACACTATGAATCTTAATTACTATTGTAGGATGATTTCACTATTCTACAACCTTTTTCTAGGTAAGGTCAATTGATATTCTTTAATTGTTTTCAATGTTTTCCAGGAAATATTTTTTTTAATTTTTTTAATATGATGAATTTTCAAAATAGACTACCCTTCGTCAATATTTTCAATATATCCCTTAGATGATCCTTATTCTCCTCATGAAATTTGAAATATATCATCATATCATAAATAAAAACAACCACAAATTTATTATGTTAGTCCGTAAAGAATATATTAATCAAATCCATAAATATAAAAGGATAATAGTTCATTATGATTGGAATTACAACATAATCATAATTCATATATCATGATCAGTAATAAGACTTTGGAATATCAACTGTCTTCACCCTCAATTTTTTATTACCACATTGAAGATCAATCTCGGGGAAGAATTGAACACCATGATGTTGGTTAATAAATCGTAAATTATTTGGTAAGTGTACTTGTTCTTTACTATGATCACATTATGTACTATATTATAAATTTTTATTCACATTGATCCATCATTATTTATCACAAATTGAATAGTTTCTCCCCATGGATACACACTTTTTCAAAAAATCCCTTCTCCAGTATATATTCATGTTGATTCGTTAATTCCTATAACTCCACAATTTATATTATATATGGGTTCCTTGATATCAACTTAGATCAGTTTTATAGTTCAATGGATAACTCTAACTCAAATTCCAAGGGAGTTCTAGGTAACTTCTTATAAAATACTTCAATTTTTTCCAAAATTATTGAGATATTTTATTCTTATACTTGCATTCCCAATTTTCTTTTCACTGAGGATCTCCATAAATAATGTTGTGAGTGGTGACACTAAAGAAAGATATAGTCGGGATATCACTCCTTGGTTAATATATATAGGTATTCCATTCAAGAATACTAATATTTTCTGCCTTCTATATTTGATATTAGCATTATACATTGAGATCTAGTCCATCATGAGAATAATGTCAAATTCCACCATGGGAATGACTACTAGATTTCTGATGAGATGATTCTCTCCAATGTCAATACTCGAGTTTCGATAAAATATTGATTATTCGATAATCAATACATGATTTTTGATTGATAATTATACTTCTAGTATCATGGGGTTTGATTCTATATTCTTTTCAAACATGGATGAAATAAAATAATTCATAAAACCAGAATTAGAGTACTTTCAATCATTGAGAGAAAAATGAGACTACCTACCACAACGTCATTTGTAGCCTCTACATCATCCTTCATGATAGAAAATGATATAACTTTCTCCATTGGACTGAGATGAAGTCGATGGTGATTTACCTCCATCTTCTTCTATTTTGGACAGTTATTGGAAAATTTCCCATTTTTTCTACGCATGATGCATTGTACTTCTGGTTGGGCCAAGAAAATTTTCCCATTGATGTTTGTGTTATGAAGTTGATGATTCACCTCCCCATGAAAATTACGAGAAATATGTCCATCATTTCTACACATGTAACATTATGCACTACCGATCAAGAGGTTTCCTAGATGATTCTTACCATATTTGATTTACATATGTTTCACGTGATTTCCTCCTCATCCATTGTCAATGTTCCTCTCTATGTTTCGATCCATATCTCCCTTCATTTCATTTAACCTATGTGACCATATAACTTCTCTAAAATAAAATTAATCCATTATAATACTCCACAATATCTCCTCGTATCATTTATAGTCATAATTTTATAGATTCCGATGATGATGGGTCCCTAGTCCATTAAATAATATTTAAACAATTCCATTAGGATCCACAACAAATATATATGTATAATGATAAAGTCTAGTAATGTTCCTCTCATAGATTCTCATATTTTCATTTTACTCTTGCTTCATCTCTATAATTCCTTCTCTATTTTTTCTCTCATCAAACAAGACTATATTTATTGAAAAATATTCACATAAACTCTTCCCAATCCATATCATTAATCACCATTCATGGTTTCAGGTTTGTAATCTGTTTCCACCATTATCAGCTTCTCTTTCTAATAAGTATAAATCCTAGATTAATATCACTTGTTTTGATTAATGAAGTAAAAAATATATTTTTTATATATCTTATCCCCCATTCAACAATCAATGAGTTTTAGATCTACTAAAATATTTTGGTTATTGACGCATGAAGCACTCAACCGAATGTTGTTCACATCAATTTAAATTCACTCACTTAAATTGATTCAAGTAATTATTCATAACTCGAGTATATTGATTCACCACCCTCCAAAATTTTTCTATTTTTGATTTCATCGGTGTGAGGGCAGTGCATTATAAAATTCCCTCATAATTTACATGGTTCCTCATATTTTACACCATTTTAATAAATGAAGAAAACCTTATTGATAAATGTTTTACTTTTAAGAATTATATAATTCTAATAGAATTTTATATCATAAATCATCATTCATAAATATGTCATTCTTTAAAAAAATAACAATTTTGATTTTCCCAACATAATGGTACATAAAAATCATGTGATTCACCACACTTATCCCCTAAGAGTGTCAAAACAAGAGTGTGGTAAGGCCCATTTCCATGCACTAGTTCTCGATTGAGTCTATAAGGATATTGATGTTTTTATTGTTACCCCTAGATACATATTTTCTAGAGCCACATTCACTAGTGCATATCCATATAAGGATTTAATTTCTCAAAAACCACATACGTAATACATCTCAAAATAATAGGATGTTATCATATATTTAATATTTTTTATATGGTTAATAATGAGGATTTTTATTCCTAATTCCCAAAAATAACTACACTATCCTTTTATACAAACTATGGAATCCCACCTTTTTATTACATAATTGTTTTATAACATGGTACAAAATAGAGGATCTTTTAATGTTTAGTACCTTAGAAATCAGGAACATAATCATAGAAATATAAAAAAATCATCTTATACACTTCAATGCATTTTTCATTGGTTCATGATAAGTACATTTATTTTATCTCATATATTAGGGGCATAAAGCAACGTAAGGGTGAGTATGAGTCCCTATAGGGGAATAAAAAATGGAAATAGTTTACATGCGATCGTGATGAATATCAATAAAAACAAGATGAATATATTTATGGAATGAGAATGGGAACTGGAAGAATATGATAATAAAATGAGATTGAATTATTACAAGGAAATGTGGATACAACATTAAAATGATACATTTGTAATAAAATTACCACTGTGTATCACAAAATATTCGTAAATGAAAATTTCAACCATTATTAACCAATGTTTCATAAAACAACTCATATCTATAGAATAAATTATTTACCCAATGCATTGTAGTTCTCTCATGGTTCACCCTTAAAAAAATATTAATTAATGTGATCCACATAGATCATAATAAATAATATCATTAATAAAAAATTGATAATAAAGAACAAGTTTCCTATCAAAATCATGATGAACAAAAGTAATTAATAACATGATAATTACATCATTTCTATCCCCTAGAAAAGGAATTCTTAGTTAATGAATATTAATATCTGAATCAAATTATTCATTTTTTATCATTTTAAATAATATATTAAAATAAATAGGGATGGTATTCAAAAATAAAATAAATGAAAACATTTTAACTATATGGGAAAAAATTGATGAGTAGATTCTGCAACATGATGAGTGTAAAATTTGGTTTTACAAAAGGGTAAAATAAGAGTGTAAACATCTGTCCCATTGATAAACCTAATTTTGATGTAAGGGAATGAGAAAAATTGTAATAAAAGTGAGTTAAAATAACATTGATAAGACATATAAAAAGTGGTTATGGAATTAAATAGAAATGAAGTATAATTCTATTACAGGGTAAAGTTACTCTAAAATCATGAGGAATGGAACCTTGAAATCTTCAAGAAACCATGGAGGGTACTTGGGAGGATAAAACCGTAACCTTAATGGGTATAGATTTAAATATAATTTAAATGGACAAATGGGTGGGTATTTATAGAAAAATTGGAGTATTTATTTAATAATTTTAAATTACAGGACTTGGATATCTAGGTTGTAGGAGAAGAAAATCCATTGGATTACCCATTTTTTCAATGCTTTTGGAAGTGTTTATCATATATTATGATATTTTAACCCAAAAACATAGAGCATAATTTCTAATCACATCATTTGGTAGGGAAATTTAATTTTTTTTAATGTATTGTTTTTCAAATCAATGTCTCCATTTTGACTATAGAAAGTCATTTATAGAATAAAAAATCGATTAAAATACATTAAAATACATTATAATAATAAAATAACATATCATAGGACTTTGATTTTAATTAATTTATTATTACATCATTATGACATAATTATTAATTCATTAAACATAATGAAAAACCAAAAACATATTTTTTTTATTCACAGAAAAATAATGTATTTTAGCTAATAATTATAAATTCACCCTAACATAATATAGAAATTATAATTAAAAAATTATGTTTATTGTATTAGAATTATTCTCTAAATATGAAATTTTTTTCATTAAAAAAAATTATTATAAAAATAGTGGGTTGTACGGAATAGTCAAATTAAAGACACAAAAACAATTTCATAGGCCATATTAATTTTTTTATTGTTGATATTTAAAAAAGATTATTTTTATGTACTATTTAAATGAAATAAATTTTATTTATAATATCTTTTTTTATTATGAAAAATTATATGTTTTCTAAAAAGCAATTTTTTTTAGAAAAATCAATATATCAAATTTCATCTCATTATTTTTTATTAAGAATGACTATTCCAAAATTGGAATTTTTGGAATAAAAATTATATTTATACATATGAATTAATCATTTTGTAAATAATTATTGGAAAAATAACCCCTTATTACAACCTCGTACAACCAAATGGTAGGGCATGTAATGGTGATAGATTCATATAGAGACTCATCTAAAATCTATAAAGTGGTAATTTCCACTACATATAATTTCTCCCTACGGGTATTATGTTCAATATTCACATGTTGAATCTCATCATGGGATTAGTTAAGGGAATATCCACATGATGCTCCCTCCCTCACTCGTTCTTTTAAATGTGATTTATACAAAAATAATATACTGGTTGATCTAATCACATATCCTTATTGAATTAATTAACCATTTTCATTAGTACTTATAAACAATAATTATAATATAAAAAATACTATCAATGGGTATAGTTCCAAATGCTCAAGTGATCCAATGGTTATATTTACCAACTTTATTAAAGTGTTCAAATCCTAGTTGTCACATTTCCCATTATAAACTACAAATACCACTTCATTATTTCATTCAATATTCACTACAATTCCTCCAATGGATATGTATTTTCATTTTCTTATATGTTTATTACTAATATGTTTTTTATTTATCTAGTATTGGTTGTGCGGGAGATGATTCCAAATAATTGGGGAAATCCATACTTTCTCATTTTGGTACTAATTTATTGGTCATTACTAAATAGATGTAGTTCTGTTGTGAGGAATATAGTATAAACAATATTTTCTCAGGAAAAAAATATCATTAATAAAGAAACATGTGTTGTTATATTCTTCCCCCTAATGAGATTCCATCCCCTAAATTTCAATTCCTTCTATCAGTTGAGTAATGGTAAGGGTAATTATTTTTCATTGATTCTTATTGTTCTTTTGTATCCTTCTCAAACTTATGGTTATCCCACATCACATTCACAAGGGTGGTAATCTTGTTTTATATAACCCTATGTCTATAGTCTAATATCTATAGAAGTTTCTCATCATAAGAGAGTTCATATTTCAGTTGTACCACCTATAGATTTAGTACATGTGTGGGATCATGTAAGTAATTCATCAAGAGAGATACATGGAATATATCTGGATCCTGAGATAGATTTGGTGGGAATTCTTGTTGATATGCCACTTCTCTTATGTGATCAAAAATATCAAATGGGCTAATGTGCCTGGGGAAATATTCCCTTTCTTACCAAAATACGTCACTCTTTTCAATGGTAATTTTTTTTGAGAAAACATTATCTCAAACAATATACTCCATGTCCTGTCATCAATTTTCATCATAGAAATTCTACTAACAGTGGGCATCTTTTATATGTTCTTTGATGGAATAAACCTTTTATTTCATCTATTTCACAAGATCATGCCCAAGAATATTAAACTCACCAAATTCATCCCAACATCTAAGAGTTATGAATCCATTACCATATAGATCATCATATAGTTACAATTGAATAATCTAATGGATGTTGTTTTTGTAAGAGAACTCCACTAATTAGAGGTGTAGATCTTATCCAATAATTCAATTGTACATGTTCTCATCATGTTCTCGAGTATCGGGATAATCCTTTTAGATTTTACATTAGTTTGGGGGTGATAGGATTTATTGAAATTCAATTCATTATTCATAGCATGAAGAAGATTTCACCATAATTTATATGTGAACCTTGATCATGAACAGTAATGATAGAAAGTAGTTCCCCATGAAACCTCCCCAAATACATTACATATATAATGGAATGTTAATCATGGGAGAAAATTCTTGAATATAGAAAAATGGAATGTATTAGTGTGTCGGTCCACTACAAACCATATTACGTTATTTCTTTTGGATGTTCTTGGGAGAATAGTGACAATTTCTATTGTGATATTTTCTCAATTCCATATTTTCATGGGTAGTGGTTGCAATACCCCTTTAGTAAGTTATCTCTCTGCCTTCACATGCTTCCATACCAAGAACCATGAATTGTAGTTAGCAATATAGATTTTCACAATATACCACCAATACTGATCACAAATGTCATTGAAAATTTTAGTTATTAAAAAAAACAGCATTTATTTTGTTAATGTTATTATAATATTTATTATATTATATATATAATTAATTATAAATATATGAAAAAGGAAACAAAATAATAAAGGGGTGTTTCACTCAAACATAAGTGAGGGAGGGAGGTTGGATTGGTTCTTGGAGAAGGGTGGCATGTGTTCCATGGATGGAAGGAAAGGGGAGCCCCCACAGCTGTTCATTGTGGCCTTCTGACTCAAGAATTCTTGGAAGACAAGGTGGAGGATCATGATGTCTCAAGAGTGATGGTGGGTATTCAGTTGAAGAAGGTATTGTTTTGATAATTGGAAGATTCTAGAATGGTGATCAGTGTGTTATCGACCTCAAATTATCTTGGTGGTAGAACTTGTCCCAACTTGTCCTAGTGGTTCCAATGGTACAACTCCAACATACGAACTCCAATAGGCTAGAGGATAATTACTAGAATCAAGAATGCATATCACTAACACGGGAGGCTATTCTTAAGTACCTCTATGCGCACACACATCTCCAAGCCCACAAAATTTTGAAATATTGAAACCACTAAGTAAACAATGCATGAAGACCACTAAATCTAACAAACAGAGTACAACAGAATATAAAATTGAGAAGAAATGGATAAAATAAAATCCCACCACAAAAAAGTCTCAAACCACAAGTCCAAACTATAATAAAAATGCACTGGGACTACTGTTTGAATCCATAAGAACACACCACAGTCTGTCCTATCTCACAATGTACTATCTGGTCCTTGACGCCTAGGACACCGTTAAAAGGTAGATCTTCTTCAAAATAAATGGCACATGTAGGGAGAAGCCCATGGAAGGGTGAGTATAAAAATACATATTAGGTCACCCCATAACCATAATTGGATATTACAAAAAGAAGATATAGTCAGCTCTATAAAGGTATATGTA
This sequence comes from Viscum album, assembly GCA_963277665.1. Lineage (NCBI taxonomy): Eukaryota > Viridiplantae > Streptophyta > Magnoliopsida > Santalales > Viscaceae > Viscum > Viscum album. The sequence continues at coordinate 1,659,730,911 of OY728143.1, read as the reverse complement.
TACAACAAATGTAACAATAATACCCAAATATACTCAACCAAGACACACAGTTTAGAGGTAATTAACAACCACTATATACCAGCACTATGAATTCAGCTTGAATATTCTATGACACACTCATCCAGAAGAACACACTCCCATTTCTGATAAAACTAATGACTCCCGCCTAAGAAGTACTACTCGTGGGGTCTCTCCTTGAGAAAGAGACGTTGATAGATCTAAAGAGAGATACAATACAATAGATGGGGATCATATCAAGGGCCATGGGGTGATACCAACGACTCAGTTTGGATGAACATTCCATGTAGAGGATTGATGCCCATATATTGTTAGTCACATCAATATCAAGAACGCCACCTAGGGAACAAATAATCAATATATGACCTTGGTCAGGGCCTGCCGATGGATTCCAACAACTCTATTTAGAAATTCCAAACAAAGGGATCACATTCCTAGAAGTAGTAAATGGTTTATACCAAAATTTAGGGAACAAATAAAGGGAATGATCCCTAATGACTTTGTACACGATATGAAGGAAAATAATCACAAGAAACCTAGGAAGGGTACACTATGTGTAATAGGGTCAAATGTAATTTCCCTTGACCTCAAGTGCTACCCATGTAAAATTTCGCAATGCATTTGAAAATATGTCATGTAGAATAAATTTACATGTGATGTAGAAAGGTTACACATCGTTTCCTTGCATCCAGGTCTGCCACTGTACTCTAGTAGTGTGATAGTACAAGGCATCAGCCCATGTGTCTCTACCCGTGAACTCGTACACAGTATAGACCATGAAACCCATATAGGTCAAGTAGTGTGTGTGTGTGTGGGGTGGGGGTAAACACTATGTAGGAAACATGTTTACTCTACCCTATGTCTGTGTACCTCACAGGGTACACACCAAGTCATTCAATAGGGGACACACATTGTATAGTATACACTACATATCGTGTGCATCATGATTTCTAGAAACTCATACTTTTCCTCCTTTTTTCCTCAAATGATTATTATGATCTCATTATGATGATACATTTTATATTAATGATTAGATACAAGAATTTTTTTCACCCTAACATTGAATCGACAGATTTTGGGTCTTTAATCGGCTCCATAAATGAAATCACATGTGTAATTCACTTCCACTGAAGAACATGAAAACTACACTCACTATCATTCAATATAATTTAATTACCACTATCACACCCCCATAGGGTCATATTGATGTTGGATATATGGTTTCATATTGTTGTGCAAAGAATCATTGGTGCAATGTTTGATTCTATACAAAGGGGTTTAAAGATGGTGAAGAACGAAGAATATGAAATGAATGGTTAATCAGGGGATAAAAGAACAATACAATTAAGAGGGAAATGCCTTGATAAATGTTCATATCAATCTTGTTTCATCACTAAAATAATATTAAAATAATCAATCAGTAGTTCTAATCACAATGAATAACTCATCCCGATAAACCAGCCAAATTATCCCATCCTAGAAACACGATTGATTCACAAGCTAATCTATTCATGTATTAGTGCATGATAATAGTTGGAATAATGAATGGGAAATGGAAATAAAAATAACACATCCTACCTAGATTTGGATATCTTATTGGGGATGAATGGTCTCTGTGTCATTTTTTTTGGCGAGATCTGTCAATATTGGTGTTCATTAATTGCCGATTCAAATTTCTTTTGTGACACGCTCGAGAGAATTCTCATTATATCTCCCTCTAGGGTATCCAAAGGATTACATGGTGATGAAGATAACCTTTTATCTCTAAAAAAGAGTTTACTTAATAACAAAGATATCTGTTCATCGTTGTGTCGATGAAATAAAATAAAATAATTTTTTTCTTAATTTATTATATTTATTTAAACGCCCGCCGTGACTTTCCACAATCGAACAGTGATGACCAATGATTGGTCACCCCAAGGTTAAATATGTTGTTATCAACTCAATGGTTATCTCGAATTTATGATCCTTACAACCTTGTATAATTTATTCTATTTTCTCAACAAAACCACCTGCATGTGCTTTTTAATATTTTAATATTTTTCAAACATTTCTTTCGGGAACACCAGGCCTCAGAATCAAACACAGTCATAATGCCTGGTCTCAAAATCAGTACACATAATATTTAAAAATAATACAAAAAAAATAATATTCATTACATTCTCCCTACATTGGGTCATCACATCCCAAAAAGTCAAAAGCATAGGCTACTCAAAATGCTAAGGGTACTGAGCATGAATCTGACCCTTCCATTCCCATGTGCTCTCCTAGAGTTTCCAATGATTCCACAATATACACACCAAGTGAATAGATCACCCATAGAGGATCCTCTCCTTCAAATCTATAATCTCAGTTTGGTACATAGTAAAATTCTCTCAATTCTTGATGTAGATATCTCCCCATTCGAAGATGTGTGATGGGTCACGCATGTACCACCTCAGCGGCAATACATGGATAACGTCATGTGACCATTATAAATGAGGGTGGTAAAGATAAGTGGTATTCCCCCACAGAAACTCTATATAGTATATTAAATGGTCCGATGAACCTCACATATAACTTTCCACCCTGAACAAATGTCCATATCCCACGTTGATGTGTGACTTTTTGCAACACATTGTCCCCTTACTTGAACTCCAAAGACATCTATCTCCTATCATAGAAAAATATATGATGGCTCTATGTAGTCTTCATCTAATCCTAGATGACTTAATCCTTCTCTATAGTAGTTTTCACCAACTTTAGGCCCATGAGTGCTAACTCTATTGGGTCAGTCCAGAAATGTGGTGACCTGAATAGCTGCCCATACAACACCTCGACGATGCAATTGAAATGGTTGAATGGTAGCAGTTGCTGTATAAAAACTCCACTGGTGGTAGTTGATCTTCCCAACTATGACCAAAGTCCATCAAAAAAAATACTAGAGCATGTCTTCCAGAATCTAAGTGGTTCACTCAATTTGGCTATCTGTTTATGGGTGAAATGCTGTTCTCAAGCGCAATTGGGTCCCCAACAGATTCTATAATCCCTTCCACAACCAAGAAGTAAAATGAGAATTATGTTCTGAAAATTTCATCAAAGAAACTCCATTTATTTGATCTATATCTTTCATGTAGGGGTGTCTTAGAAACTATAATAAACACTCCTCTTAGAGTTAGTAAGAGATCATCGAGATGGCATGGTGTCCATTGGATATATGTGGTAACACTACCACAAAGATCATAGATATCCAAACCACTTCTTTTATGTCACCTCAAGGGTATGAGATAAAAATACAGAAACATGGTGATCAACCTTAACTTGGTGACAACTAAGGCATCGAGAGAAAAACAATCTAATTCTTTTCTTCATTCATGACCATCAAAACTGACGATGGAGGTCCTAGTATATCCGTTCCACTGCTGGATGTACCGAAAAATGGAATATATGAAACTCCCTAAAATCCACCTCTTGTAATATCATATGTACCATATTTAATCCTTTGAAAAGAATTAAATTTGACCATATTTTGAATATCCATCAGGATAATTCCCTTTTGACATCTAAGCATGTGGGGTCTCAAAGTCGGTATCCCCATGCTATGCCTCCCTTCCTCACTATTAGAGTGGAGGGGTTCAAACCATCAAATGGAGGTAAGATTCTCCATATCCATCCACTAAGTATAAATTTTAAGAGGAATAATCCTTTTATTCCTCACATATAAACTGTAAACTAGATCTCTTACTGAGAAAATCATATACCATATTTCCCTTCCCACTAGAATAGAAAATCTCAAAGTCACAATCCTTGTTGAAATCTATCCATCGCCTCTATCCCATCTTTATATCCATATATGATAAGATATACTTGAGGATCTAGTGATCATTGTAGACGATAAACCACTCTCCCATAAGGTAGTGTCACCAAAACTTTAATGAAAAGACTACGGCTACTAACTCAAGACCAAGGGTCACGTAGTTCTTCTCAAGTGGTCTCGACTGGAATGAGCTATATGCAATCACTGCTTGCCTTTGCATCAGGAAACAAACAAGCTCAATTCTTGATGCATTTCATAACACTACGTACTTGAGACCCTCAAGAAATATCATGATTGGACTACTCTTCATACTATACCTCGGCTACCGAAAAGATTTGTGGAACATTTTTTTCAAACTACAAGAATCCTCTTTCGAGCCAAAGATTTAATAGGTGCTGATATCATTGTGAAATTACAAAAGAATATATTATAACATCCTTCTAGCCCAATGAATCTCTACCCCTCTACCACACTCTTGGGTGGATCCCATGCTAACACTACATTGACAATGGTCGGGACCAATACCAATCCATCTACTAAGATAACATGTACAAGAATGTTGTCTGAAAAAATACATAACTAGCACATTGAGAGCAATATATAAATATGGATCTCCCAATGAATGTCCAGAATTATCCTTACATATTTCGCATACTCCTTGTCAGATGTTGAGTGCACAAGAATAGCGTCATTGAAGACTTCCACAAACCAGCCTTAGTATGTCCAAACGATCTAGTTCATGAGTTCGCTGAAAACTATAGGGAAATTATTCATGCTAAATGGAATCACTACGTAGTCATAATGATCATAATGATACCTTATTGTTTTCTTCGATATATCATTGTCTCATAATCACATCTGGTGATAACCTGATTGGAGGTCAAATATCAAGACACAATAGGCCCCTATCAACTAATTGAAGAGGTCATCAAATATTGGTAGTGGATTCTTTTTCTTCATTGTCACCTGGTACAAGTGTTGATATTCCACACAAAAACTCAAGATCCTATATTCCTTTTTGTCAATAAAAACTAAGGATTCATAGGGTTAGGAAATTGATCTCATGAAACCCTTACTCTATAGGTCCTCCAACTACATCGTCATCTTTCAAAGCTCTATAGGAACCATTTTATATGCTAGTGGAGATATTTGTGCCATCTTGGGGTGTAAGTAAATGCAGAATTATATATCCCAGTGGGGAGGTAAAACTAGATCATCTTTAGGAATGACGTCCTCGTACTACTTCAATACTGTATGAAACTGGAAAATCATAACATCCACTGCACCAATGGTCCGGATAGCCAATTAATGAGTAATCGACTTCACCCTCCTAAACATGGGTCCATAATGTGCTTCCATGATTTCAATTTCACCAACAACGGTAAACCTTATTCCAAAACTATGGTGACACCATACACTTCTCCTAAAATAATAAATATGGTCATGGACTATAGATAATAAATCCGTAGCAAGAATTATTTCCTAATTCCTTGACACTATAACCAAGAGGTTCCAACTAAAACTCTCACCTCTAAGGGACAAGTCAAATTGATGGAATTGGTGTGTGATCACTGAAATTTTTCTATTAGGTGTCTCCAAATGTATGGGTAGAGTCAAAAGTTCAATCAGAATATTGAGGACTTGGAGGAAATATGTGGTATGAAAGGAATGCCAAGAACTTATGTCTATCAGTACTAAAACTAATGTAAAAAATACATAGATCATACCTAGAATCTTTCATGGATCCCCTGGGTCATATGCTTTGACCGTATGGAAATTTCTGCACCCATGTCCTCTTGCTCACTATACCTTGGGTGGAAAACAAAGGGTTGGTGGTGGTGACATGTCAAAACATCAGCCACCTCCAACAACTCTCCCAACTCCTCATCCATACCCACCACCCTAAGGATCTTCCTGCTTCTGTCATTGTCTTTATCTCAATAGAGCATCCACAGTCTCTCTACCAGCTTCATGAATGGATGGGAAATCTCGAGCGAGATTTCCCCTACCATCACATGAATAAAACCTCCTCTTTATTGAATTACTATATCCACAATGTGATCCATGAACCTTTGTTCCTCTATCACGGGACCCCCTCCTAAAACGTCTCCCATGTCATGGACCATGAGACTAACATCAACTCCCTGTTGTCAGTGTCTATACCCCTACCTACCCACTGACGACTATCATTAGTTGTATATGCCCACCTAAGTATATTTAAACCACCAATGCTCACTCCAGGACCGCATTATATGTAAGAATGAATAGAGGGATAATGCTAGCTTGGATATCTCTACAATGAACATCCTATACGGTCAGAGCCATGATGTACTAATCACGAAATATAATAATTGAGTACCTAAAAGGTTGGCGAACATCGATGAATAATCAACTAATATCATTATGCCCTAATAGAGCTGAAGATCCTCATTAATATGTAAATCTCTCAGCATAACTAGTGAGAACTCCTCTCTAATGATTTTCTTGAACATTTTCTATGAAAGAGTCTCCTCATTGTATGTTTATATAGCAAAAATCCACCATCATCTTGCCATGCTGTGTAGAAGGATCACCTCTAGTACAACCATCTAATCTACTGGTTTGCTAACTAGATGGAAATAATGGGTCGTCAACTTAATCTATTCCTCATTCAAAAATGGTTCAGAATCACCTAAGAACCACACGCGTCTCTTACATTGAAACATGTTATGTGTGATCATCCTATTCTCCTCATCTTCTTGTACTGCAGGAACCATGTGCTTCTTTATTGGTGGATGTATGTCTGGCACACCCCTTAGAGGTAGTTTCTTAGAAAATGTCCCATGTATTGAAGTCGCATCCCTGAGGTGGTCATTCTTGGGATCATGTTACAGAATCCAAGCTAGTATGTGTTGTGAAGGCATCCAATAAGTAAAAAAGATGTAACATAATCAATGTGTATATATAGATAGATATCTCAAAAAGGACATGGAAACAAGAACAGATTCTTATATAATGTATGTACCATTATTTTCCATAGATCTTGTTTTCTCATGTACTGAGTAGAAAAGAATATTATCAGAGTTTTGATGTATGAATATGTTAGCCAACACACCAACACTAAAGTCCCTAGCCTAAAATTTTCAGTCCAATCATTTAACATAGTTTCCCCAAACCAATATCATAGACTCGCAACCCTAAAGAATAACTGACCACCTATGATACCACTTTTTCATGACACGTCACATTGGGGCCCATGCCACCACTCCCCAAGCACACCTCCAATAGGCTAGGTTCTAGTTATTAGTATTAATTAGCCATATCACTAACATTGGAGGCATTTCTTATGAACTAATATGCATATACACATCTCCAAGCCCACAAAATACTAAAATGTAAAAGCCAATATGTAAACAAGGCATGAAAACCACTATATCGCACAAAAATATTAATGAAGGAAAGTAATGTAGAGTAAATATGGAAAGAATACAAGCACAACATAATTAGTCAACAACCCCAATGTCTAACCAATATGAAAAAGGTACATAGATTTATATCTTTAGAAATCAGAAAACAATTCGGTATGTCTTGTCTCACAGAGCATAGTATGGTCTACGTCTTCCAAGGACTCTATCAAAAGTTCTATCATCTACACAAGAAAAAACTCATGCTGGGAAATATCATGGAGGTGTGAGTATCATAATACTTGTTAAGACACCCCAAAACAAAAAATCAATATAAAAAAGAGAATATATAGTCATATTATCATAGGTATATTTCTACAGAATATATAAAAAATATCAAGGTACACTCAACCAAGAAACATTGTCGAAAGGTGAGTCACAACCACTGTATACTAGTACTAGTAATTCAACTCGAAGATTCCAAGATTCACTCATCTAGGAGAATGTATTATTATGTCTAATAAAACTGATGAATCCCTTTCTAGAGGTATTCCTCATCATCTATCGTCATAAGAAATATACACTGGTAAATCTCAATAGAGATATGATACAACATATGAGGATCACAATCTGGTCCATAGGGGGATACCAAAAACTCAATTTTGATGAAGCTGATATTTAGAGGATCGATGCCTACCTGTTGTTGGTCACAATGATACCAATAGCTCCACCTAGGGAACGAAGAATGAATAGAGGATCCTGATCTAGGCCTCTCGAGGTATTATTAAAACTCGATACATAAATTCCTACTAATTGGATCACAGTCCATGGAGTATGAAACAATTCGTACCAACCTTCAGGGAAACAATAATGGGAATGAATTTTAACAAAACATGGCCATGATATGGAGGTAAATATTCTCAAGAAATGTAGGAAGGGGTATATAATGTATAGTAGAGGCACACATCGTGTCCCTTAACCCCAAGTATTTCCTATGTAAAATGGCATGTGTCATTCCATATCATGTCACGTAGAAGAGGTGTACACAATAGGTAGAAAGGGTACACACTATGTCCATGCATCTGGGGTCTAACCATGTACTCCGGTCATGTGACAGTATATGATGTCATCCCGTGTGTCTCTAACCATGTACCAGTACATGGTGTAGTCTGCATAACCCTTCGAGGCCAAAATGTGTGGTGGAGTACACACAATGTATGCAACACATGCACTCCACCCTATGTCTGTGTACCTTCTAGGTTAAATGACAAGTCATTCATATAGGGAAGCACACTATGTAGTAGGGACTGCACACCATGTGGATTGGGATTTAAAGAAACATGCCTTCTCCCTCCATCTCTCCTTGAACGATCATCTAGATCTCATTCTGGTGGTATGTTCTCCTTGAAAATTTACATCCAAGATCATCTCATCATTTTAACACTGAATCGATAGATTTTAGGCCTTTAATCTTCTCTGAAAATTTAGTAATAGGAGTTCTTAATTTCATTAATAGAATACAGATTTAGAAGTTTCCATCATTCGATCCACTATTAAACCCACCATTGCACCTTCTTTGAGTTTTCCTAATGCTGAATATACAGTTTTAGATCGTTGTGTCATTAAATGAAGTCAAAATGATAGATTTTTCCCAAATGATTTCAAAGATGGGGAAGAAAGAAGAATGTCCAAATAATGAATAATCAAGAGAGAAAAGAACAATCAAATAGAGAGGGCTGAACATCATTCAATGTTCATGAAGACTTGTTTCTTCACCATAATAATGTAAAATGAATCAATCAATAGTTCTAATAAAAATGATTAAATCATATTAATAAACACACAAAATAATACCATCCTAAAAATATGATTGATCCACAGGATAATCTATTCGTAGATTAGTCTGAGTTAATCATTAGAATAAAAAATTGGAAAGGAAATCAAAATAATGATTCCTACCTACATTTAGATCAATAATTGATGAAGAGAGGTCCCAACATCACCACCATTGGTGAGTTCCCTCAAGATCAGAATTTTTCAATTGAAGATTCAATGTTTCGTCATCACCTATTGGAGAGAAGTCTCTAGATTCCTCTATCTGGGGTCTCCAAAGGATTCCAGGGTTATGAGGATAATCCCAAATCACTAACAAAAGGTTTATTTTAATCTAAACCTATCATTTCTTCAATACTTCTATGAAATAAAATAAAATATTTTTTTTTTATTTTTTTATTTATTTATTCACCCATGATGACATTCCCTATTAGACCCATGCTAAACAATTTAGGAAATACCTAGGGTAAAGTAGTTATTATGAACTCAATGATTCCCTCATATTTCTTACCTGGGAACCTTTTTAAATGCTATTCCACTTTTTTCAGAAAAACCATGTGAGAATGATATTTAATATTTTTATATTTTTTCAAACATTTTTTTCAGGCACACCGGATCTCAAAATCACATGCCATCTAAGCACCTAGTCTTGATATCAAGAAATACAATATTTATAAATAATACATGAAAATTATGCATCATTATAGAAATAATATTTATTTTAGTAGTTTTTTTTGGAGAAATGACGGTAGGTTGAACTGGTTTAGATTTCGGGTGATTTTATATTTTCTATTTTCTTCTTCGTCAGCTGAGGGAATCGTTTTGTGTATTTCTTTCAATTTGGAACCTGAATTCTAGTTTGAGTTTTTTTTCATAAGGAAAACTTTCTTAATTTTATTTATTCTTATAATAGAGCTATTATTGATTTTTCTTGACATTAGAATTTTTTTTGTTGTCGTTGAAGATTTTTTTTCTTCTATCATTGAATTATGGCTAGTATTGGGTGGAAGGATAATGTTCTATAGATGAGACAGTACCGAAGGTGACTCATATGAAAGAGGGTCGGTCTACGATTTTTTTTTTGGTGGAAGGTGAGACAATAGGTGACTGCATTAAGTCACTGTCGGTGAATGTAGTTATAAAGAAGGGTTGAAATGATGATGGGTGAATTAATATTGGCAGTGACACCCTTGATTCACCATTCAATATTCTGATGGTGGCTAAATGCGGTGGAAACAATAGATCATTGTGTAAACTATGCTTGCGGAAGATCCCTTGGGGGTGACACCTCTGAAAGCTGGATAAGGGTGAATGTAGCAGTGATTGATGAAGGGAAGGGTGGTCTGGTGGTGACTCATGGGGGTGGCGGCAACAACACCGGGTGGAAACTCATTCTTGAAATTACACAGATGAAGACAACTTCTATATATAGTGGTGAATCCTTATGGAAGCATCATTGAATGGTGGTAACAACTACTGCTCGGTGAAAACAATAAAATGAAAATAAACATGAATATTATATATTGGAATTAAAATCGAAAAAGGGAAATTAAAATTAAAAAAAATTAATTTATTATCTGAAAAAAGAATGGATTAATTAATATAATGAATTAATTGAAAATAAATAATACAAAAAATTATTTAAAATTCAAATGAAGTAAAAAATTAAGAAAAGGAAAGAAATAATTTAATGGATGAATTAACATATAAAATATAAACTAAACAATGAGAACTAATTAGATAAACAAATAAATAAATAAAACCATTGTTAAGAAAAATTAATTGAAAAAATTAATATTTATAAAATGTAAGTATAAATAAATAAATAATTAATCAAATAAAAGTATGAATGAAATAATTAATCTCTTGAAGAAAAAGTAGAAAAATAAAAAAATTAAATAATTAATTGAATGAAAAATAAAAATTAATATTTTAAAAAATATGGATGAAACATTGATGTTAAAACTAAATAATATTATAATTTTAAACTATTCAAAATGACAAAAATTAACATTAAAATACATTTTTTTTTAAAAAAATTTCTTAAAAATGTACTAAAAATTTAACTATATTTTGTAATAATTAAACAATGTACACTATTTTAAAAATAGAAATTAAATAAAAGAATAAAATTGATGCCTTAAAAAGAGATAAAAATAATCATATAAAACTCCCCCACACATAATAAATAGAACTCTTGGTCAATAAAATGTGTTTTATTTAAAATAATGGAGAATATATATATATAATTCTACGTATCTTTCAAAATGCCCAAAAATTAAAAGAGATAATGAATCCATAAAATTATTGAAGAAACATGCCTCCTATGTTAATGTTACCCAATGTATTATTTGAATTCATAATGGTTATAGTTACATGAGTGAAACATGTTAGATAAAAATAGATTTAACATTTTTCCAATAGAAAACATCAAATTTCACTAACCCTAAGGTTCCACAAATTGAATTTCAATTTTTTTCACTTCAATGATTCAACTCAAAGTATTGTTATATAAGTCAATTTCCCCCATCATTATTCAGGTTAAAAATTTCCCTCACCTAAATGAGCTCATTTTTTAAAGGTATTGTATATTTATTTATCCCTATATATTTCATATGTATAACACTGTTAAAATAACTTATTAAAATTGAATGGGGATTTTATTTATTATAAAAATGAACCCAGTTCCTTTGTCATAGAGACTCACCATGGGATCCCATTTTTCCTTTTAAATCTAGATTCAATAGACTTATATTGTTATAATTAAATCTAAATATCTAAAATAATTATAAAAAAGAGTGGTTCTCTTAGGATTAAGTAAAAAAGTATATTTTTTTAATGTTATAATCTCAATTCCATAAAACCCTCCCATCACACTCCCATTCCTGGCTCTTAAAGTGAGCTTCTATAAAAAATGGAAAAAACACTATGAAATCTTGTCATTCAAACAATCTATGACTATTTTAAACTGCTAAATTTAAAATTTTACATCACCATTGAAGGATACAATTTTTTTTAATATATTTAAAAATAGTATGTATATATAGTTTTGAAGGGTGTAAATTTGAAAAAAAATACAATTTTCTTTATGTGTCATAATTGAAACACATTTTAGATTAATGAAGATCCCTCCGACATGGATAAAACCACAAAATGTTCCCATTGTCAAATATCATGTTTGTAGAAATTGTAAAACTATTTGAATAAAATAAATTCAATGATGAAACAAAAACATGATACTATTTTAAGGGGTGATACTAACGCTTAAAAATAATTCAAAAGACAACAAAAACTAATCAAATATTAACAAGGAAGAAAAATAGCATAGTATTAGATAGTTAAGGAAAGAATGTGAAATTTAAAAAGGTTTCATACATCAGATGAGTTCAATTATAATTTTTAAAGAGGCACATAAATTTGACTATACAAAAAATAAGAAAATGTAGAATGCAAGAAAATTAATTAGTAATGAATTTAAAAAAGTGATTATATCCCACTAGAAGTAGCATTATAACATATTAGAAAAGTTGAAGAGTTACTCCCCATAAAAGTAGAAGAAATACTCATTGTTGTGTGGTATAATGATAACCACCATCACAAAAAATGAAAATACTACTTCATTTTAGAAAATGAAGATCCTATAAAAATAACAGATGAACATGATACATTTGATAATTTAAAGATGAAAATGGAATTAATTAGAGTGTGAGTTGAGAGTAGTGTTATCCTATTTCCTCCACTTTTAGATACTTCTAGAAATGATGTTCAAAATGATTCTACCACTAGTAAGAAATTATCACATCCAACCATGCCCTTTTTAAATGGTTACCCCAATAACCCCACACCCAATCCATTTAATTGTAAGTAAATATGGCCACATTCAAATAATATTAATTAATAAAAGATCCTAAATATGTCAAGGAAAACTATTGTATCATTTTTCCACTAGTCCAAGGAGTTGAAAAACCAAGAATGTAAAATTTATTCAATAAAAATTAAAATCATAAAAAAAATCATGGGTTGCCACTAAGGGAGCACAGGGTTTAATTTACCTTTCCAAAATCATTCCCCAAAAGGTATTATCCATAGAAATTTAATTTATATGGAGGATCTATAATTGGAGATTGGGTATTTTCTTTCAAAATTTCTGTATGTTTACACAACACCTCATGAAGCTCATCGGTTTGAAAAATTATCCTAAAAAACTCCATCACTTGAGGATTAATCATACTTCCAGAAAAAGGTTCAAAATGTACATTTTCTGCAAAGGTTCTATGAAAATTAGAAGGCAGTTTAGCACCTCCATCATAATGAACATACTTGAATTCCAATTTTTCACCCTCACTCTCTCCCACACATGTCACATTAATAGGTTCAGAATAAGAAACATTAGTTTCAACACGTGGCACATTATCAATTTCAGATTAAAATTTAGTGTTAACTCTATTATGTTTTGAAGGGGAAGAATATTCAATATTTTCTTAAAATATCTCAGACTCATAATAAAAAATCTCACCATCCATGTTGTGCAATAAATAAAAGAAAAACGTACTTTCTATATTTGGAAAAAATTATATGAATTCCTCAAACTCACTTTTAATAGATCTATAATACTCACCTTCAACATCAATCTGAAGAGAACCAACACAAGACATATCCTCATATTCAAAACATCCAATCTTAGTAAAACAAGCACCAACACCAGGATTACTTCTGCCAGGGTGAGGAGAATACAAATCATTATTAGGGTTTAAACATGGGAGGGTGAAATACTCTAAGAAGATTGAGAAAAACTATCAGTAACATACCTTGGTCTAAGAAGGATCACATTATGGTTTTGAGAAATAAATTTCATAATTTGACACTCCATTCTTTCCAATTGCTCTAGCACTTGTGTAGAATTATATTCAAAAAACATTTTCTTTAGAATACTCACTAATATATTTAGGGATACATTCATCAAATGGATAATTAATTTCCTTTATAAACTCAACTATAAACACCACATTTAAAACAACAATAAATATGAAACTCACCTCAATTTGAGACTCTTTACAAGCATGAAATGAAAATTGATCCTCACTCTCCTGAACAATCATATTACCCTTTTTTCATCAATCGGGACCCCAAAAATGGCTAATAATAGTCATACAAAATTTATAGGAACATGTTTTTCACACTGAATGTCAATAATGAGAATTTTAGTGGGAAAATATAGTTTCCCTATATCAACTAAAAAATCATCCACCCTCCTAAAAGGGCATGATATTGACCTGACAATCAGGTATAGTAAAACTAATGTTGGTTTCAGATCCCTAAGACGCCTATTATTGAATATGGTTATGGAATAATATTAATTCTAGCACCTAGATCACACAATCCACAAATATCCACACACATACCAATTTTTAAAAACATGAAAAAGCTTTTAGGTTTTTTTAGTTTTTGGGTTGATGTTATCATAAAATATGGAACTACACTCATCATTAATACTCACTATTAATATCTCATCCCAATACCTCTTGTTATATAAGAACATATTATGATATTTTTTGTTTGAAGGTTTTTTTTTTCAAAGCATCCACAAAGGATATTTTGAAATTAGAGATCCTAAAGATTTGAAGAAACATAAGGTAATCATATTTTTGGGTATTTTTTATACTTTTTGAAAAGGGATAATAGAGGGGTTATTTTAAAAAAATGTGGTTTATTAACATAATCCTCAAAGGTCACATTATAGATCCTCTATTTGAAAAATTCCCACATCATTTTCATTTTCTCTTGGGATTTCTATTTATAGTATTCTATAATTTTCTTAGTTTCATTAAATCTTCCCATATTTCAATGTAGGGGATTTTCAAAGATTTTGGATCCATTTTTGAATGATCATCAGTTCCTTATTTAGATGAATTTTCAGTAATTAGTTATTTAATTTTAAGATATCGATTAGTTTTTAAGACAATTACATTATCTATTGGGATTTATTTAGTTGTGCTAGGAATTTTACCCTTTTATATACCTCTAGAATCCATATCCATGTCGATAATCTAAATTTAATCAATTTGAATTATAGAAATTATCTCCTTTTATAGATTATCAATATCACTATGAACCTATTGAAAAATTATTTTAATAACCCTTTGAGGGTTCTATGATTCAACCCCATATTGATTTTAATTATATGGTATGGCTTATGACTTGTAGTTTGGTGAAGTGGGTTTGTTGATCACACAAAGCATTATACAGGAAATATTGTAAAGAATTTTGTATCCAACATTGTATTAGTTTGAAAATAAATCATTTGGACCTTATTTTATAGCTATATAATCCACAAAATATGAATTCTCAACAGATTAGATAGAGAGTTCCAAATTGGGACAATATTTTTTATTATGACCAAACATCCCACAGTAACAACCCTGACCCATACATGTTTGTTTATTAATAATAGAAGAGGGAGGGAGGTTATCCCTTTGAATGGTTCTTTTTCTAGTGTACATGTGTTGGGGAATTTGGGAAAGTTTATCAAATAGGTTCTAAACCTCACCCGTTGATGAATCAGAAATGTCACCCCCATAAAATTAGTCAACTATGTTTGGTTTGTAAGGGGTGATGGAATTGTAGATGTTATTAATGATTATATGGGGAGATAACTAGTTATTGAATCTTTTCCTAAGAAAACTTTTAAAACTATTCCATAACATATGAAAAATATATCCATCATCCTAGAAAAGGTAAGTAATCATGTGCCTCACATATATGGTGGTGTTACTGGTGTATAATATGGTAATAAAAGCATTTAAAACCTTATCATAGGTTTGTAAGAATTCATAATATATGTTTAAGAACCAAGTCATAGACATCCCATTATGGTATAATGGTAACACCCTCATCTTTTACTCTTCCTCACACCGACCACACATATGTAGTTTCGGGATAGAAGCATAAAAATCATTAATGAACTGAAATGAGTCTCGATCGATCGATAATTGGATTTTTTATTATTTTGGAAGCAGATCAACTGCCCAAAAAGAGATTGTTACGGGGGTCTAAAGTGATGCATCCCGAGTGCATCCCCCCACACAAAATTATTACACTCCCGGGGCAAAGATCCCAAACTAGAAAACATAATTAACGGTACCTCCGGACTGCCTCCCCGAGAAAGTGTGTCCGCCGCGAAGTTAGCCTCCCTTTTCACATGATGAACTGAGCAAACCTGTCCAAGTTCAAAAATGCAACTACGGACTACGTAAATTAGCTACCAAGGGGGGTCCAACTGTCCGTTGATAGCTCGTACCGCAATTTCAGAGTCTGACTCCACTTCAGAACACCTCAAGTTCATGTCTTTGCAGAGCTTGATACCTGTTTGAATAGCCTTGAATTCCGCACCGATCGAATTCCCCGGCCCAAAGAAGCTACTGAAGGCGAACAGCACAAAACCATGTTCATCCCTTAGCAGGCCGCCCCCATGCATTTGGCCATTGATGCATGAACCATCCACATTAAGCTTGTGTCCGATCCTCGGCGGCTGCCATCAGATCCAGTTGCCCTAAATATCCGGGACCGGAACTCGGTTCAGCAACCTGTAAATCACAGACGATTGCTGTCCGCCTTTCACCATAGCAGAAAACTCATGAATCATCCCTTTTAATCTAACATTCAGGAAAGTATTCGAAGGCCGCAGATCATTTCTCGCCTTATTCCGAGCCTCCCACAACGTCCAGAAGATGGCGAGAACAATAATGCCGCGACTCTTGAATTCCATGTCTTGATTCCCTGCACCCATAAACCAGCGGGCAAAGAAGTCCTACATAGAAGAGAAAGAAGAATTTTGATAGCCCCAGCTACCCATAAGAAGCCATTGATAGCTGGCCCATTCACTTTGGATGAATAAATGGAAGGCTGATTCGGTCTGCGGAGAAATACAGCAATAGCAACGCGAGGCCAAGGAAATCCATCTCTGCTGGACATTATCCTCCGTTGGCAAGGCGTTATTCCGGACTCTCCAAACCAGAAAATTAAACTTTGTAAAAACCTCTTTGCACCATAGCCGAGCCACACATTCATCACGAACCCCTCCCGGATGAATTAGAGTTCTGAATTCATGTCCGCTGAACACACTAGAACCAGAAGGAGTAAAACATACCCGGTCATCTTCCTCATTAAAGATAATGAACTGAAATGAGTCTAATACTGGCAGTCCATTGACCGATGGTAATTGAGAAATATGAGTCAATTTGATCTCACAGATCCTATACCTATGGGATAACCAAATATAGGATGGACTACTTAACATATATTAAATTTAGAATTCTCGATGTATAGGTATCTCATGAGTAGAAACTATGAGGTGTGGGGGATTCCCATTTTGGTTTCCAACTCTTCTAACCTCAATTTTTCTATATTTTACATTTTAAATCTCCCGGGATTTCTATGTACAAAACAATTCTTTTTGATTTATGAAATTGGGTTTTCCTAATTTGATTTTGAAGACCGTGTGTGCATGCCATTTTTCTGAAATTTTTGAGGGTTGTTTAATGTTTTTGTATAGTTTTTATATTTTAAATGTTTTTCATTTTTAAATTATCTGGTTTTTTTCATTTTTCTATATATATATATATTGAATTTGTTAATTGAAAACATATTCCTTCCCATGAAACGGTTCCAATATTTTACAATATGTCCGCTAGACTTACAAAAAATTAAAATGTGTTAATCCAAGTTACTACAACTGTATTGGTAATAAAATTTTCAAAACATAGGAATGGACATAAGTCTATGAAATCAATGAGTGAAAAACAAAAAAATGAAAAAAATAAGAAATAAAGAATGAAAACAGACAATGAAATTTGATATATTTAATTTAATGTTTGAAATGGTAGAGGGAGAAAAAGAAAAAGAGTGTGCTGTAAGAAATTGATAAATTATGATCCTTGGGATTCATTGAATGTATTAAACGTTAATTTATTTTTTATTCTAATTAAATTAATCATTCAGTGGTTGAAAAATAGTAGAGATTCAATGACATATCAATTCGGTGTATTACTACATCTCGATGAAGCTTCTTGAGCCCTGATCATTTGATCTTGACCATTGAATGAATCCTATAATTATAGAGAAAAGAATAATTAACTATTTCCAGTTTATAAAATTCCACTCAATGATTGAAGATGAAATGATTTTATTCCCTCACTTGTTAGTTGATGGGTAGTGTAAAATCATTCTCATAAATAAACAAAAAAGTTCATATAAGATAAAAATGATAAAAATGATCAAATTAAATAAGTAGAATGGTAATCTGAAATCAATTCATCATTGAACGTGTCTTATAAACTATTTATCTACTCATTATAAAAAATAAAACAGAAAAGAGAAGAGTATAATTAAAGAGATTAAGGAGACAATCTGGTGAGATTTCTCCCCGCCTTTACCTTAGGTTTCAAATCCTGCTCACTGTTTAGTTGCTTACTCCTTAGACTGTTCTGATTAATGGATCATGAATGAATTGATGGATCATGAATGGATGGATAAAATGAATGGAGATATCCTACTATTTTTTTAATTCTAAACCTTCTAGCTATATGGTTTTGTATTTGTATAGATGTCCCTAGAATAGGTTGTTTATACTTTTAGAGTCCTCTGATTCACCTCGCCAGCTCCTATCACCACTTCATGACAACTTCTCTTTATTTAAGTTAGAACCTTCATTGTGTCACTTCATCCTCTTCGGTGACAAATAAAAAATTCCCTCAAATATAATGATAAACCCCTAACCAATATAGCATAATCCCCACTTATCAGATTTAAAAAAAACATATCAAATATAAAACAATTATGTCAAAAAATATAACATTATTATTATTAGGTATAAATAATAATATTGTTAGATTATTTTTTAGATTTTTTATATAGCATAAAAAACTATTTACAAACAAAACAATATCTTTTAATATATTTTTATACACCTACCAATATTTTTAATACCATTATAAATTTATACATTCATATATATATATATATATTTATAAAACTATAAAAATTTTATTTAATTTAAATATGTAACTTCAAAATATGTACATAAACAAATGTATTAATATATTTAATTATACATAATATATTTAAAAATAAATTAACATTTATTATTATTATTATTATATTTATTATATTTATTATATTTTATAAATAACTAAATATAAATTGGAGTAAAAATTAAACAAAAAGAATGAGAGGTGGTTCGCTCGAATATTGGATAGGGAGGGGTCGAGTCGAACCAATAGAGGGTGTTATGGGTTATGTAGTGGTGATGAAGGGGGATCCCATAGTGGATCATGATAGAGGTCTTATTCATAGCTTCACAAGGACTTGATGACAACTTGTGATGGCTTGAGAGTGATGGGGAGTCTTCGATCTAGGTGTGTACCAGCTCGATAATATGAAGAGTTTTCAATGGCACTAGGTGGAATATCAGGTTTAGATTCACTCTATAGAAGATCTGTTGTTCAAATGGGGAGGTTTGATACATGAGAAATGATGGTAGGTTGATCTATATAAGATTAGGGGGATTTAAATTTTTTTATTTTTCTTCTTCATCTACAGAGGAACACATTGTGGGTATTTTACTTCAATTTGGCAGCCCAATTCTATTTTGACTTGTCTTACATCTAGGAAAATCAAAAAAAAATTTATTTTTTCTCTTAACAGATCTATTGTTGATTCTTTCTTATATTATAATTTTTGTTTTATCACTATTGTGTATTTTGTTGTGTCATCATAGAATCGAGGCTGGCATTTGGTGGAAGGTCGGTGTTCTAGAAGTGAGATGTTGCCGACAGTGACTCAAGTGGGACTGGTACAACAGTGTCTTGTGGAAAATAATATTGGTGATGGCTTAGCTAACTGCAACTACCCTACCTAGCAATGACTCTAATTGGGGATGGTAGGGCCTTGCGATAAAACATACTTCTATATGAAGACAATAAAATTAAAATGAAAATTCATATTTCATATATAAATGAAAATTAAAAAAAGTTTAAAGTTAAAATTAAAATAAAATTGATTGAATTTATTTATTATCAAACAATAAAATTAATTAATTACATTAATTTGTTACTAAAAATAAAAATATCATTTAAAATTAATCTAAATACAAATTAAATACAAAATTATACAAGATAAATTAATAATTGAATGAATAAATTAAATTTTAAAATTTTAAAATAATTGAAGGATAACTAGCCACATAATCAAAGAAATAAATAAAAAAATTAACAAATGAAATTAATTAAACTTTTTATTATTTAATAAATTTAACTATAATTAAATAAATAATTAGTCAAATAAAAGAGGGAATAAAATATTTTTTTGGAAAAACACAAAAAATAAAATAACTAAATAATTAAAAGAATAAAAATGAAATATTTTAATGAAAAATATTCATGAAGCATGGAGGTTAAAATAGTATAATAATTTAATTTTCTATTATAAAAAATGACTAAACTAAACAATTAAATTCACAATTTCACAAAAAAAGAATTTTTTTTTATCAATTTAACTATAAAATTAATAATTTTTTATAATTATTAAACAATATACACTATTTTATTAACAAAAAATGAAATAAAAAAAATGAGGTGAAAAAATACATAAAAATGCCACATTAGAAATATAATAATGTCTTAGAAAATATATTATAGATTCCTATTTAGTTCCATGATGCTCATGTTTCTTAAGTAATTCTCGCATTGGCAACACACAAGTATCATTTCTAGGAGACATATGATGCCTCAAGTGATGATATTATTTTGTGAAATCATTGAGGCTTGGGAAATTGACTATATAGGAATATTAACATGATTATATGATTCCTCCTAAATCCTAGTTTATTTTGATTATTTTATAAAATTAGTAGTCAATAATGCAACCATGACTAGATATTATCTTGTTATAGTGAATTTTTTCAGGGCATAAATTTTTTTCTGGCTTAAGAAATTAAAGGTGATCATCCATGGAAAAGCAGCACACATTTGTAATCAAAATATGTCACCTCACATTATAAATTATTGAATTACACCCCAAATACCCACACCATACCACCCTAAAAAAATATAAAGGATGATGTTTGAAACTAAGAGTAGGAAAAATATTGGATAAACCATGTAGCCAAATAGAATGGATTACAGAAAGTGATAAAATTATGTGATTTAGGATTTTAGGATGATGTATAAGACTCACATAGTCAAGTATCCATTACATATTTCGTTTAGAAAATACTTCCATATCACTGTAGAGGTTGAGCATCCATCCTTTTGGGTTTTAATGAAATGGATTACAGATCATGCCTAAGCATTATATCAAACAATGTTGCAACATAATTATCTTGAAGATATATAATTTTTATCATCTGAGAAGTAAAAGAGATATAAAGGGAGATAAATAACAACCCACGAAAATATAATCTAGAAGTTGGAGTTTTATAAGGGAGGCAATTTTTTTATCTACAATTTATGACTGAATCTTAAGCCCGTTAAGTTGAATTCCAGATGTTAAAGTATAAATGGTGTTTATTATTTTTTTCCTAATTTTATAGTGTAATTAAAAAAATAGGCTACTATAAATATCATTATAGTTAATGAGTATCAGTTTAAGTTGATCATTGAAGGTATTTTGACACATTCAATTAATTTTATCACACTACCTGACACTGTCATCACTTGAGAACATCATGTTGTCCCAAAACCACTCAATTTTATGTTATTTATCATAATAAAATTATACATTTCATGAGAATATATTATTTCATATGATCACATTGATCATAATTTATCATTTTACGTTTTTGTGGGGGTGGGGGATAATATTTTAAGTCGTGTGTTTTTTTATTTTAAAAAGAAAACATGAATGAAAAATAGAATCATGTCACATTCTCAATTCATTGGGGAATATAAAGAAAATAAATGTTGGATTTTCACAATTTCTTTGGAATCATTTTAATAATGAGATTAATGGTTTATTTCTGTATAATGGAAGTTAATAATTATATGAACTATTATACATTGATAAATCCAATTTGACTTTGGCATGGATGTTTTTTAATAATTTTTTATAGTAAATGATATCATTTGATTTATTTAAAAAACAACACATATGACCATTAACTATGAACAATAATTATTCTATAGAAATTATAATCAAGTGAAGTGATTTATTTTATGTTATAAATATAGTTTATCTATACAATCATTTTAGTTTTGATAAATTTTAACAATATAATAAATTGGACAATGCATGTCATACTGATTTTTGTGTTTTGTATTCCCTCCAAAAATTCAAGTGAAAAAACAAAAAAATAATACATTGGTGAGATTTTAACTGTATGAAATATATGGATATATTGTTCATGATCTTATAGTTTTACTTCCATGAATGATTTCATGTGTGTGTTTTAAAATTTGATATCCTAGGATATATAATAGGTTTAGAGGAAAAACAATAAGGTAAATAGAAAATATTTACTTGAATAAATATACTGAATATATGATGGAAAGATAATATCAAAATGGATGGCACACTCACATGTGGATAATTAGTTTCGTATTGGACCCATAGTGTGTTTCACCATGATTAGTGTCATTAATCTCATCAGCTTTTGTTTTGAAAAAATTGATGTGATAGTGAATATAAAATTGATTGATATTGGCTTCTAAATGTGATTATTTATTTTCCTATATTACTATCATGGATTAGATAATATCAACATTTATATATTATTTCAATTGTCTATAATACTTGACTTTTGACTTCTCATTAGAGTGAAATGGGATAAATTTGAGGTAATTAATAAAACACCTCTTATTTAATAATCTAAGCTAATAAGTGATATATTTTTCCTATGTTATGATAAATATTTTTAACATAGAAAAATATAAGAATAGATCATGCATTTTTAAGTTTGATAAAATTATAGTTTTGACCCATTAAAGTACACTCTTTTATTTCTAACATAAATATCTTTTCATAATTATATGGTGTTGAAATTTTTGGATATTATGAATCACTTAATGATATACAATGTTTCCTTGGATCATCCATTATGGAAAAAATTTTGACGCCTAAAAATAGTCTTTGAAGTAAAACATGGATTTAAATCATCAACTTGGAAAAGGAATCACCATTTGGGACATATATTTTTAAATTTGGATTTTATTTTGATTAAATTTGGAAAATAGATTCAGTACACAATTCATCACATAAAATTATTCTGAAAGGAACAATGGTTCAAATTTTCTTTATATAATCAACTTAGTGAATTTTAGATTAAAATATTTTTCTAAATTCCCAACTCACACTTATAAACACTAGGAATCCAAACCTCCCTAATATTATATATGCATGTATTATCATTTTGATGGGGTTTTCTATGGATTATAGGACTGGGAGAAGATTAGCATTGGTTCTTTTAAATTTATGAACATAATTGGTGGAGAGTATATATCATCCTAGTATCCTCACTATAATACTATTATCTTATTATTATTTATTGTAATGTTTGTGTTATTATAAAATAATTATAAATTTTTCTTCCATTTACCTTGTTTTATTTAATATCATCTTATTTTATTCACTTCATTGGGATAGAAATCAAGAGTATAAATGTGATTAGGTAATTCTAGGACCACACCTTTGCATTTGAATGTCATTTAAATGAATATTACTCTACGCATAGAAGAGTATATATTCTTAGTAGTTGATCAAAATCTCACATCCTTCAAGGATTATTTATGAATATATAACCTCATAGTAATTCATATAATTAAAATATATGAATTTATATTAATTTTAAATAAAAATCATATGATAATAATTAGTAAAATGTGGTTATGTAATTTTTGAATTCTGAGAACAAAAATTTTAATTAAAAAAACAACATGTTGTTTGTTTATAGAGTTCAAATTAAATCACAATAATAAATTATTTCAAGATTTCCATTTGTGTTTTTTCATTGATTTCCCACTATCCAGAAGCTTACATAGGAATGAAAATCATATTAAGGATCTATGATTGTATGTTTTGAAATTGAACCAATGTTTAACAACTTTTATACAAGTTATTGTGTTAATCTACATAAGGTATAAATGTTGATAAATATCGGGATTATAAATTTATTTTTTAAAAAAACTATAATGATTAATTAATTATTGAATTTTTATATATAAATCCATTACACCATATAATAATAATTTAAATATGGTAATTTAGTTGTTTTATTTTATAAATTTAATTTTAAAAACATATTCTTCCCATGTTCTTCTTCCTTTTCTATAAACATAAACCCTCATAATTTTTAGTAATTTTTTTTGTTTTAATAATACCATTAATAAGTTATTTTATGTACCTCCTCATTATGATAACTACTTTGGAAATCCACCGTAATTAACCTTAATACTAAATGCCACACTTAATTTGAGAGTTCTAATGACAATTTTAATCACACTCTAAAATTCCAAAAACATTAAAATTGGTGTCCCCAAAATGATCGGTATAACTCTTTCATAAGTTGTACATTCCCAAAAAATGAAAATCTCGGGAATAAAAGTAGGAATACATGATAAAAATGATACCACTGCATGAATATAGCTGATAATTTAAGGTTTAAACTAAGTTCTAGTATATACTGGAAACTAAAGAATATGAAAATAACAAATGGGGAATAAAAAAACAAAAAACTATATAAGAATAAGTGATATAAAAATTTATCCTCTAATAAAACACACCATGATATCGTATACTATATGTTTTCTAAATACATGAACCTATACCATCTCATAGAGAGAACACACAAAATTTAATAAATGTCAATGTACATTTCAAACCAGATATGAAAAAATAAAGATGCATTTCCACTTTGACATCTATGCGAGGTGTGAGTATAAAAAACACACTATAGAACCACCAATGAGACTCAACTACATAGTGAATAAGAAGGTTTATTCATGAAATCATCTACCCATTTACAAAAATGTATGATAAAATAGTTCAATCGGTATTTATTGATTAAAATAATAATTAATAACAAAAAAGAAACTAACTGATGAATTAATGGATATAATATATAACCCTCTATACCACGATGGTCTATACTAATACCTTTTTCTTTGATTCTAGAATATAGAATTTAATAGACTTGTGTATGGAAACCATTATTTCTATCCAAATGAATAAAAAATGAAATAATTTGAAATCTATCCATTGGAAAGGGAATGTTTTATACTATAGTTACAACCAATTTCTGTCCCTTGGAAAGGTAGAAGAGGTATACTATAGTTTGGGTGAAATAACCATCCCATTCAACCCTATATATCAGTGGATAGAAAACCTCTAAATAGTTTATATGAAAAAAATATATGCATAACTTTCCTCTACTTCTCAAAAATATATGTTGTAATGAAAATAATTACGAATAGTTAAATAAAAAAACTATCATTATTAGTAATATAAAAGATAAACTTTCCCCAATATCATATATTAATTACTATACCAAAACAACTAGAGCGATGTTACAAATATAAATGAAATAAAACATATATAGATTTATGAAGACTAAATAATAAAAATAATACCCAATCTTATAAACATTAAGCTAAATAAGTCAAAAATCATGGAATAATTTATTCTTTATACTGATCTAGTGGAATGATATTCAAAATCAAAAATTTGAAGTAAAAAATATTTCTAGATTTACTAAAATCATATGATAATTAAATTTCTATTTATTATCAATATAACCTCCTCTGTGAAATAGTGATATACAAGGTCAAAAAATAAGTATATTATTATTGAAAATAACTACATACTAGATATCCTACAGAAGAATTACTTAATGCATAATTATAGTGTTTAAAACAAAATTGTAAAAAGTAAGATTCATTTTAGAGAATATTATAATATTATAACATTTTATAAGGTAAATTATTTATTTGAATATGAAATACCTATAATGTAGGGGAAAATTGACAATGTAAACTTCAACTACATAATGATAAATAGAACTATAAACCGTTTTTTACTTCATACCTTCAATGATATATTTTTTCAGTGTACTAAAATTTTAGTTTCTTGATGAATAATTTGTTTTATAATTTTAGGATACTAGATAGTTTATTAGAATTCGCCAAAAATTGGTTTTACATTTTTTATAAAATAAATTGTTTAGTATATAAAACATTATGATTTCTAAAGGAAAAATAAACACATTTTAAAGGAAAATCATAAATTAAACCATCTATTATATTAACCTAACAATTATCGTTGACACCTCTCCACTGATTTGAATCCTATCTGGAGTTAGGTTTTTGTTTTTTTGGCATATAATTAGGTAGATTATAGTGAAGTGGAATGATTTTACATAGTATAATATTGGAATAGTAAAATTGATAGAATTATTTGTATAGAAATTCCATAATAATTAAATCTTAATATTAGAGGTCTCATAATGATTGAAAAAACATTGAGAAAACAATATTAATTAGACTAAAAAACAAATAAGTATATATATTATGACTGGAAATTAATAATATAAAAATAATATGTTATCAAAATTTTGAGTCCTTATATAATAAAAAGTTATGATAATGAATCATCTCATTAAAGCACAATATTCAAAACATGTAAAATATTATATACATATTATTCCACTAAAATAATCAAGATATATTATAATCATATAATTTCATTAAATTGTTTTTTAAGAAAAAATGTATGAATAAATTCAAGTCATGGATTCTTATAAATCTATATTTTAAAGGATTTTAAATTGTTATATAAAAATATATCTTTAAACCCGTTTATTTATAATTATATAAATCATATATTACTCTTTTTTATTAATTTATGAACACAATGGAGATAGATATTCTAGGAATAACCTATAAATTCACTCAATGAGTTGATCCCCCCAACATTAATCATTTATGATATTTCCCAATCCAATTGATCCTTATTTTTCCTCTAAAAACAATAAACCATGAATCTATAATCAATTATATATAAAAAACTAGTAACATTAAATCAATGAAAAATTTAACTAATTGAAAATGAAGATAATAAGTACTAAATCTGTTAAATATCACCTCAACGTAATTTCATAACAAAAAAATTGACCCATATTATAATTAATTCCATAGACCATAAAAATTCCCTTATAAACCATATCCTCATCACATCACATTAAATAAATGATAATAAATAATATAAACCATTAGGGATTCCGTTAATCTATTAAATTACCCCTCAACAAAAATAAAAATTTGAAAACATCTCATGTTTTTATCATATTAAATTTCAATGAAATATTATAATTCCATTTAAATCATATCATTAAAGACCGAAGACATTATAAAAAATATAAATTGTCTATGTTTCATTTAATTTTTATTATTTTTCTAAATTAGTCTCTTGTTTTCCTTGAAACCCAATATATCATTTATATGGTCAGTAATATTGATCAATCCATTTTGTTCAGTTTGTAGTGTTAAAAATAAGGATCCTCTTAAAAATATAGATTACTCCGTCATTAACATTGATATTACATAACTACATGATCTCTTTGATAGCATTTATCACTCCATTACTGAATATTTAACATTCAATATCATGAATATTTCTTAAACCACATGATATAAATTTCAGATTAATTCAATGAACATGCATACTATGATTCACAAGGGTTGTAAAATAATAATAGAAAGAGTTAATAAATTCTTTGATTTAATCTAGGTGTTTTTTTAATTCTAATTTTGTTGTTCCTCAAAGATAGTGCCAAAAAATCTACAAGTATAAAGGCGTGAGGGGATTAATAAATTGGTTCATTGAGTCAATGGTGAATTAGTGAAAAATCACCTCCAATACATTTCTATGATATAATATAATCAAAATTGTAAATTTTTTATTTTAGGAAGTTTATTTTTATTCTTTTTTAATACAAATTATTTGTATATAAGATAACTTAAATCAATTAGTATCATGTGAAATAAATCAACCATAGAGAGAATGTAATGATTTATATTGATCCCTAATCAAAACAAATAACTACATTATTTTCATAATTTAGAACCACTAATGATTATTCGATTCACTATAAAAAACATTTTGAATATACATGTGAATTTTTCATTAATGGAATCTTATCTAATGTGTATCTATATGATATTGATTTAAACAAAATACTTAAATATCTATAAGAAGATACACCATTTATATCATGAAATTTACCCTATTGTAACACTGCAATAACCGTGGTTTTGAAAGCCATGGTCACATTGTCTCATGAGTTAAAGTTGATATAATTTACTTCATCGAATCAACATACATAAATATGATACTATTTCTTAAAAAATATCAAAATCCATAAATATTTATTATTTTTTTCCTTTGACTTTTGATAATGATTTTCTATAGAACATCTTCAGCAATTAATTTAATCATCAAAAGCCTAAGAATCAAATTCTTTTTTTAAGACAAAATATACCGGTAAAAATCCATTCTTCCTACTTTTTTTCCTTAACACATAAGAGATGTGTAAATGTTTCATCTTCCACCACACTCAATATGTGGGTGTAAAATTATTATTATTCTTATTTACCAATAGATGTATATTTTTTTGTAAATTTTATTCTAAAATAAAATATTTATAATTTCAACCTTCTATATATTTTATTGGAATTTATAATTTTTTTTATTATTTTGACATTTGGTTTTAATTAAAATATTTAACTTAAATTTATATTTAATTCATTTATTAGTATTTTTCATCCAATAGTAAAACTAAACCATGAAATTGTTTTTATTGTGAAGAAATAATGGAATGTGATGCAATTATGAAATTTGATAAAGATCAAAGGGTAAAAATAATTCTGTTGCATGTTGTAATAGGTGACATGATGATTTATCTAGTTATGAATCACTATATAAAAAAACAAATTTCATGGATAATGAGAAAGATATGTCACTATTCATAACACAACTATAGATGGTGGATAATGTTTTTTTTTGTAGAATTTATTAACCCCCCTCCTGGTAGCTCAATATCACGTGCTTCGATAGCTCAAAACCAATGGATGAAGGAAAATACCACTTAAATATCCACATATTATAACATATGAAGTAATTTCCCTTTTTAAATTATCTATATAAAAAAATATCCAAATTATTCTTTTTTGAAGAATACATCCCTTTCTCCAATTGTAATCTACGACAAAGACATATCAGAAGAGGTGATGTAATCATAGATTATGATCTCCCAACTAAAATGTATGTATATTATTTTAAAAAAAATTGATCTCGTGTTTTCAATTATTTTGAATTATTTCAAGATAATAGCCTATATAATTAATTGGTTTCCTAATTTTTTATATATTTCATTGAATTTTATAATTATTTTATCTTAAATTTTTAATTATGGTTATTATTAGTCTTATTTGATATATCACATTAATTATTTTGTTCATAAATTAATACATATATATTTTTATTTTTTTAACATTCAAATTCTGTTTATAAATTTTATTTTTTAAACATTTTTTTTAATAAATGAATAAAATTATTCTTTGTTAATTTATTCAAACTAAAATTTAACAAAAAATGTATTTAATTTATTTTCTAAAGGAAATTGATTCCATATGATAGAGGAATTAATGAACCAATGTGAGTCAAAAAAATGCAAGAGTAACTCGTCTTTTTTAACTGGTTATGTATGAATAACTATTAGATATATAAGAGTAATTGTCAAGCCATGTATGATTAACTGAATGATCGGAATAACTATATAAGAGTAACCTGAATGATGTAGAGAATACATATTGAATTCAAATTTATCTATGGAAATGGGATTATCGGTGGGCTATCATAGAGTAACATGAAATTTTGGTGTCCACATAATAAAAACTCCTAGCCAAATGATTTGAAATGTGAAATAAAAATAGTTGTGTTGGATATTATAATCCATGTAAAGACTTTAAGGGCAATATTTTATAAATAATAAAAACAATTTAATTTATATATGATTAAATATAGGATTATAAAATTTATGTATGATTTACAGAACTTTTTAGACTGTACCTAGATTTTATGTAAAATTCTACAATTTTTTTGAAATCTATCAAGTCATCGGCATAAGAATATCACCTGAATATGACAAATAAAATAACATATTTTAAAATAAATTGTGTGAGACACTACATAATATTTAAATCCATAAATCCAACTTTTTATGAATAAACGTCTGATAAGTAATAATAAATCGGTTTAGAAGCAATAGTTTTTTATTAAAAACACTAATAAAAAATGATGAAGATATGGATGTGCTAAAGAAAAGGGGGTATGGATAGGGATATTGATGAAGACAGTTATATACATGTATAAAATGTAAGAAATTTAATGGGTAATCATTTCAATAAATTAGTATTAAATTAATCTAGAAAAACATAAAATAAACAAATATGTACAGAAGAATATGAGAGAGAGGGGGGTATGCACTAAATGTTATTGTTTACTACGAAGGAATAATCAATGTATATATAGAGTGATAAATCGAATAAAAACATTAATTTTGAAAAAATTGATACAACTGATGAATATTTATGAGTATTCTGGGTATTTTTTGGAGAAAAGAATACATAATGATCGGATCTCAGACCATTTTCAAGTAGGAAGGAGAAGCAAATCGGATGGACTTGAACTTTTTCCAAAACAAAGAGAAGATTCCCAGGTGTTAGGTGAAGCTAGAGATGTGCACCAATAGTTAGGTAAATCTGGACTACGTGCCCTATAATATCATTTATCATTCTTAATTAGAAAGGATAAATCGGTTATTTTATATTACAGAGTTAGGAAACGTTATAGGGTATTTAAACCTTATTATAATGTTTTGCAGGAAGATTGGAAGAGTATCTCTATGTTTTCATTAGTGATTTCTAATTTTCTTTTCATGAAAAATAGGAATTACTACATTTTTTGATTTATTATTATTTCCCAAAAAAGTGTATGTAATTACATGTTGAGATGATTAAAATTTATTGAACTCTATGTTAGGTAAATTGTATCCATCCTGTCAATCTATTCCATTTACATACAATAAAATACGTATATTTTTTTTTCATAAATAAAAAAAATTCTATTTATACTTATTATGAACACATATCCCAATGGAATGGATGACCTAGTACTCAATATTTGTGATGAACTTTTACACCGATAGGGTACTTTATAGTAAACATTCTACATTTTCATCAAGTAGTTTTATTTATTTTTAGGTATACGTTATAAGTTACCAAATTTTTTAGGTAAAATAAAAAAATGAATAATATAAGACCCAGAAAAATTATTAAATCCAAAACAATAAAGTAGATAATGCAATTAATTATTTTATTCCTTTTATATTCATTAAAGTCTTTTTTTGACAGTTTTCATTTTTCATATTAACATTTTTTATAATGCATTCAAACTCTATATTTCAGTTCTTTATGTTTAATTTTATAGGAAATAAGAATACTTGTGTTGAATAACAATAATTATGCATTTTATATAATTTATTGAGACACGACACACCATTTTGAGTGTTATAATGAATTTTAGAATAGATAAAACCACCCTATAGAGGAAGAGAATAATGATATTTTTCTTTAAACATAACAAATGATTTTAGATATGTGAATTAAGATTAAATATGAGCATGTAAACAGGGAATCCAAAATAATACAAAATTATCCAGTTATCCATACCAGGATAAATAAACTGATAACCATTTTAATGGAAATTTACAAGTGAATATATGCATTATAAGTTAATGTTTAACATTAACTACAAAAATAAATAAGTAATAGCTAAATGAAGCCATAACCTCACTATATTAGCCTTCCATAGATATGGTAATTCAGTGAAAAGAAGAAGAATTATGAGTAATATCCAAATTGGTAGTAAAATGTTATTTTAAAAGTCATGTTATGCTCAAGGAGGAACATAATAATTCAAAACCAACCACCCTATACTTGGATATAAATAGATTTATAATGGTGGAAGAGAAACAATTTCTACATTTCAACCAAAATAGGGAGATATGAGGGGGAAATATTGTAATTAAGTTATTTGGATTCTACCAAGGTGAAAGGGCCCAACTAGGATCATTGTATCACTTAGAGGGTGATAGGTTATTTAGTTTTATATTTTTATATTATTTTATATTTAATATATAACAACCTTTACCTCATGTTAAAGAATTTTTACTTTACTGAAAATAAATAATTCACATATCCATAAGAACACATGTCTTTTCATAGTTTACTAATCTATAAGTGTATCTACTCATTTTCATGATTTTTAACTAATATAATACCATACTATATAGTTGAAAAAAACAATTTTTGTGGATACAGAAAGTAAGAAATAACTTTACAATAGTGTAGAACTTTTATTAATACAAGAGTTTATTTGATTCTAATATAATAAATGATGAAAAAAAGTTTATGATAAATGTTAAGAATCCATCACAGGTTATATCTAATGGTTTCACTATTTTTCTTCTATAATATACATGATTATGATTCTTCAAAACACAATTCTTCACATTCCTACCCAGTAGTAGGTATATATAAATTATATGGAATTTTCATGAAAACTAAGCCCAGTAGATCATTATGATTTCTTTATTTTAGGAAATAAATAACAAAATATACTCTAGAAAAAAATTATAGACTGCATCTTTCACACCCCAAAAATCTTAGTGTGATTTCTCAGTCTGATCTGAAAAAATACGACCACTCTTTATTTCTTATGTTTATTCTTTCCAAAAATATTTCTCAAGAAAAATATATCCATAAAATATTCTTCTCCAATAAACCATCACTTATCTCAATCTATCTTCACATGATTGTTTTGGAGATAATGTGTATGATACTTTAACATCTATTTATAGGTATAAAAAAGAGGAATGGGTGCGAAAAAAGTTTCACTTTCCAGCTCATCCAAATTTCAAAAACATAAAATTTAAAATTTATTTTAATTTTATTGTTGACCAATTCATCACTTCACAAATCTTATGAATTTTTATAAAAAATTCTTGAATTTTCCCAAAAATCCAGACTTCTTTAAACTTACAAAAATATTATTATTCTGAAAAATATTCATGCTGATGTCCATGGCATGATTTCATTGATCTAGTTAAGAGTATTTAAAACAGATGGATTCTTATTTTGATGCTCCAACTGATCGAGTTCCTCTATAAACATCATTTCAACTTCTATATACATCATAAACCTCCATTAAAATTATTTTTCAAAAATCAACATCATAATTCAAATTTTCTTCATATGATCTATAATTATTTAGAATAATGGAAAACAACATCTGATGATACATAATATCTGATGACCTATTTGTAAAAGCATTTTTATGATGAATCAGTTTCTATTATCCATATGATTTAACGATTTCAGTGTTAATCAACTTAATCTTACAAAAATGAAAAAATATAACTTATCCTTAATGAATTTTTTACCATATTATTGATAATCATCCAATTTTTCAGTATGTAACATCTACTGATGGATTGGTCTCTACAACTCTTCTTATTCATCTGTCGTAATAAATCCAACTATGTTATGTCTTAGATAGAACTCTTCATCTGTTGTTTTATTCATACCAACAATATTTCTAATTGATCAATGTCATAACTAATCTGATAAATTAGTGGAACTCTGGGTCATTTAGACCAGTGGTAGTAGTGAAATCCTTTCTTCAAAATTGGTTTATCATATAGAATGGTTCATTTAGTGGATAAAAAAGTCCAATGGATTGGATTTTCTGACGGACCGGTCAGTCATAACTTTAACAAAACCATTAATAATAGATTCATTAAACCTCCAATTCTTTGGAAAAAAACATCATTTGATGATTCTCACACTAAATATCTATGAATGGAATAATTTTTTTCATACTTTCCACTCTTCAAAAATAAATTTCATATATCCTGAATTTTTCATGATTTTTGATAAATTAGAATCAATATAGCATAATTTAAATAAAAATTGAAATTTCATGACTTCCCATAATTCTATAATATTTTTTCATTATATCAGAAACATAAATTTCTGTGAAGCCACTAAAAAAACCCAGAACACCACTATTGCCTCATTTGTATCACAGTTCCCAGAACACAGGTTCTTAGAGTACATTTGATGTTGCGAACATACAAAATGAAAAATCATCATCAAATTTAGTATAGATACATTCACACTCTAGTACAACTTATCACATAGATTAGAATCTTATTTACTGACATAAGATAAGTCCACAAAACCTTTTTAAAACAAAACATTTCCAAGAAATAAAACAAAAAATGATGGATTTTCATGTGAAACATGCATTTGATCATATATTTCTGGTAATATTATATCCAATCACTACAACCTATAAAGTGATTTTATTTTTCTTAATTAAAAATATTTACAAATCAATCAGCACAAACATTATTAACTATTTCAAAAACGACATCCAATCAACATCACCCCAACAATAACTCCCTTTACAATTTGTTGAAACCCATGGTTCATAAATAACTAAACTTTTTAATCATAAGAAATGAATTACATATCATAAATTATAATCCTACTTGAGTGAAGTAATTATAGGAAAGAATAATCGTTGATAGAAAACCAATGCTTTCCAAAAGTAGTGACTTAGGAAAATTCTTCATGAAACATAAAAAATAAATCATCTCTTCATAAAATATTTCTTTATAAAAAAACATGATTCCTAGATAAATATCAACAAACTATTAAATTATCACACAAACTTACATGTTTAGTTTATAACATGACCACAAATACCAATTATGTATACTTTCTTAGAAGTTTTATCACAAAACAATGGATAGATTTATGAAACATCATTTTATCCCCCTTAAAATCACTATCCAAATATAATATTAGATAAGGGATCGAAATATAAACCTCAAAAATAGAGAGAAATAAGTTGAAAACCAATGTTCAACCATATTTTGTAAAAATATTTTCCTTGGAAAAGGTTTGGAGAAAATTTCAGAAAACGTTTTTCGATATATGAACATTATCCGGCTTCAGTTAATTCTTTTCCACATGATATATGAAGAAGTGATATTTTTTATCAATATTTTTTAAATGAGAATGTTTTACTTGATTTATTTTATGGTTTATACCACTCTTATTATTATAAGACAATAAAATATGAAACTTCACTTCAATAAGTAATTATTCATATATAGTCTTTATCAACCTATGTTTTGTTGTAGCTTGTGTGGAAGCAACATAATCATATTTATCCATAATAAGAGTAGCTAGATTTTTTTATTATTATGTGGACATACATAACTATTCCATAGAATTAAAAAAACCAACAGATGTGGGTATTCTATCATCAATTCTTATTACCCTATTATCATTAGTATACCCAAACTAAACAATTATCTTTGTGCTATCATAATTGATTCTGAAATCTATAACGCCTTAGATAAATCTGAGAATTTATTTTCCATCCAAGAGTTGTGATTATTTTGGAGGACTTTAAAAACTTTTAGATATATTAAAATCATAAAAAATATCTTCACTTGTGGATGTCAGATACAATAATATTTGAATTAGGATCAAGAAATTTTTAGAATCAACTTATATACCCTCTATATCTTTAGTCAATTTGGTTCTCACTAAAATTGGTGTAGAAATATGTTTGGAATTCTCCATGATAACATCTTAAGAGGTTACTTAAAATAATTTTCTTAAAAAATAATGATGTAATTATTATTTAATAATATTTTTTATCCAATAATGTTTTTCATTTCACCATGAATAATCATTTCACACAACATATTAATCTCTTCAAAAAAACCTTTCACATATTCTTTCATCAATCATAGAAAAGATAATATCAAAAAAATAGACAATAACCATTAGGGAAATCACTTGACTATCCTTGATGTATATATTACTATCAAATCATCCCTTCTTGAAACTGAACATTATTAAGCATGTATCAAATTTGGAATATAATACAGTCATAAGTTAATTTTAAAAAATACATGTATTTCTTACACATTAACACATAAACTTCATCCTTCCCAATAAAACATCCACATGTTTGTTCAACATAAACTTATTCATTATGTTCACATTCATAAATATGGACTCAATATCCATATGAATGTTTTTATAACATTAATATTCTAAAATATTTAGAAATATTATTCTTTTTTCTTGCATTTCCACTGGGTAAAATGTATCATAATGATTAAAATCATTAATTTGTGAGTAAAAACTACAAACCAATCCTTTTTTTTCTTATTTCTCCACCATATTCATTCAACTTATTATGGAACACCAGATTTTTATGAATATTATTTTAGTCATTTGGTTTATGTAGAATTTCTCATGTACCATTATTCTCAATCTCATCCAAAAGATTATTAATATCTTAAATTCATTCCAAATACTTCAATGATTCACTAACATATTTCATATTAATTTTTTAATACCATAAAATATGGGTGGAAACTTTCTATGTTCTTCTTGTTTGAACTTTTCGATGTCGATCGACAATAATGTATTGACATAAAACTTGTTTCCTCATTCTAGGATGACATATTTTCAATTATTACTGACCATGACAAATAGCTGAGCCTGAATCTCCCATATGTGTGTCATCACAATTTTAGGAATTCCATTCATGTTTCTTAATAATAATTTTTTCATCCTCACCATCATCCTCATATGCATAAATTTTTTAAACATCTTCCACACATTTTTCATGAAATTTTGCATAAAAAGAGTTGGATATTCTTTAGTTTTATTTATTAAAACATATATATCCTATTCCATCTAAATAATAGTGAAAAAACTCCATCATCACCTCTTTGATCAAAATTTATAGTGTTTCTAGATTTTTTCATTATTATAAAAGAACTTCTAGAAACTCTATAGTTTTTAAACATAGAGTTATATCATATAACATTTCATAAGAAGTAATATCTGATTTAGGGACATAGAAACATTGATTTTAAATAGAATCATTTGTCTCATATCTTACCCATCGAATTACTGAGAAAGATAATGTTCGTGTAACATTGTATGACCCATCTCAACCAAACTTATATTTTTCCTTTTAGTAACATCTGTTTGTATTGGTGTGTGTGGTGTACTAGGCTCATGCAGAATTATATGGTTTTTAAGATAAATTTTGATCCGATTTTAATTATATTATACACCATTATCAGTTCTCACCATCTTCAAAGAATACCACATTCATTATCATATCTACTCATGATACTTTTATACATCCTCAAAGAATCTGACTTATGTACCAAATACATAACACATGCAATACAAGTTATATAATTAACAAAGGAAATGAGGTAATTATCAAAAAAAGTTGATTTGTTTCTCATTATCCCAATAATATTAGAATGAATAAGTTATAGGGTATGTGTTGAATGAATATCGCCTTTTTTATACATAGAGATTCTAATATTCGATTTCTGACAGACTATACAACATTAATTCCTTCTTCTTGGAATATCAAAAATAAAAATATAATTGTCTCACTTTGAAAACTTTTTCATGCTTCGATAAAAAATATTTACCACCCTTTTATGAAAAAATATTTTTTCTTCATTCATAATTTAGTAAACTGAAATTTTTTACTTCCCCAATATGAAAAAGTATCCTTTTTTGTGTATTCCATTTGTAATAATTTTTTAATTTTCAACTATTTTAAAAAAAACTATTCTTGAATCCAAATTATTAAATTCATCAAAATTTTAGGAAATACTCAACATATTGTGTTTTAAACCATTAAAAATAATTCATTCTGAAATTTCACATTTCCATTCCTAATAAGTGCAGATATAACAAATTTGATTCCGGTCAATTCATCATTCCTAAACATCACAATTACTTATTTTAAATCTGTCGCATTATTAAAAAATTTCAAAAATACATTATTATGAGAGGAACACCCACTGTACAAAATCAAGGGTTTTTATCATTTTGTAGCCTTGTGAGCAGTTTCTAAAACAATATAGTTTACCTTCCCTTTTTCTTTCATCATAACCGACTTTTGAGAATTGTTGAGAACATATAGTTGTTCCGGTAAAAAAAATGACACACTCTTACAATATGTCTATGTTTTTCACATATTTCACAAATAATATCCAATTTTTGGAATATATTATTAACTTGTAAAACATAATTATTAGGTTTAATCCTTTGATAGGATTAAATCCCCCGAAAAAAATTTCATCTTGTAACTTATGGGATGTTTTTAATATTTTTTAAACAAACACATATTTTCTATATTCCCAAATCCAACACTATAACAATAGTAAAAACAGATTGAATATTGACCAATATAGATTCTGAATTGTACATAATTGTGAACATGAATTTCAAACACATTATTTTCTTTCACTTATGAACACTTTTGATACCCAAACATTGTATAATAATCAAAAATATTCTTCTTCAGCTATGATTTCATCTCAAATTTATCTGAACTATAAATATTAGAAACTTCTATTTTGAAATAAAAATTTTTAGAAACAACATAACATCCAGTCATGTTTGTTTTGGATGCATACTCATTTTCTCATCCCTATTCTTTTGATGAACATTTCAAATTTTCTATACAACCATTAAAGGTTAAAGGTTAATTTTTCACAACCAATTATTGTTTAAAATTTCCATAACATTACACAATATATGAGATAGATATATTGAACCATGTACCTAAATACTCAACTAAAGAGACATTTTTTGAATAAGATCAAACTGTTCCTACTTTTATTTCAATTTTGACTCCAGTATGTTCATTAGGATTCCTTCCATTATAAAAATACATCTTTATAAAATAGACCTCATAATGAAAATTATCTTTCTATTCAATAATAAATTATTGATATTTTGTTATATGAATTTAATTCACCGGCTTCTTGATTTATCTTCCACGTCATACTATTTTTCTATGATATTCTTTTAAATCAATATTTATGTAATTTCTAACTCAATCTCTTCTTTTTCAGATGTACTACTTCAATACAAATCATCACTAATTATTATAATGAATCTATATTATCCTCACAACATCCATTATTTTTTTCACTTCGAATTCATGTTTATCATATATTGACAAAAAAAATATCCTTTTAGATTTGGAGAACTTTTTATATTTCCCATTAGAATAAGATTCCTATTTATCAACCTATTTATTATATGATACTATTGTAATTTAATCATATTTATCCTAATAATATTAATTCTATCATTAGGAGAGACTTGTAACAGAGTTCCAAAAATCTCTACATTCAAAATATTTTAATGGTTGATTTTCTTTATACTTTTATGTATCTATTTTCCCATTTCTATAAAACTAGGATCAAATTTCACCAAGATTGATAAATATATTTCCAAATCAACTTTTTATTTTATTTTCATAACTTTAAAAATTATCATTTTATAGTTAATGATATTACTATGACGATCATAAAAATATAGTTTTTTTAGGATATCTATATTCTAAATGTAGAAAATTCAAATAAAAATTATCAGGAATCATTATGATAATATTTTACACAATAGTTGAATTTTATATATTCTCAAAAAGACATCTTTTTGTGATAACAATACCATTCACCCTTATAAATAATTTACCAATAGATTTCACTCACCCATTTTATGATCTTCAAAATCCATCTTCCATATTTGTAACTTTTATTTCCTCCCCTTTTAATTTATTTTATAAATGTCTTTAAAATTTTCCCAGATACAATTAGTAGTAAAAACCACCTTCACGCTTAGATACTTATTTTCATAATGTGATGAGAGTAAATAATTATTTTCTCTTACATCATTCTTTATTTTTTTTCATGTTTATATATGTAAAAAGAGAATTATCAACATTAATAGTAAATACAAATGTATTAGTGTACAAAACATCATAACTAAGATAATAAGATATGAAAACATTCAAAATATCCAGATATTATAGTTCTTTCCATCGAAGATGAATTTACATTACGGTTTACACAATTCAGTTTACCCATCACATCTTCTCTTCCAAAACTTCATTATAGAGTAAATTAAGGGAATGGTCACTCCAATACCACATGAAAAGGGCCAAGAAGATCAATGTATCACTAAGGGTGAGAAGGTTAATTAGTGATATATTTTTATTTTATGTTATATATTATGTACGACAACCTTTATCTCCTATTAAATAATTATTATATTTCTAAAAACTCATTTACACATTTATAGAAACAAAAGTATTTATATGTTTTTAAACTAAATATGAAAAAAAATATTTAGCATATTTTATAAATAATTAATACCACACAATGAACTATAAAAAATACTTATTTGTGGATAAAATTAGTAGGAAATAACCTTACAATTCTTTATAACTTTGATAAATACAAGAGTTAATATGCCTCTTCTAAAATGAATGATGTAAAAAATGTTTTTTAACAAGTTAATAAAACATAAAATGTCATTTCCAAACATGTCATGGTGTTTATTCAACAATTTACACATTTATAATTCTTCAAAACAAAATTCATTTCATTATTACCTAAAAGTATGCAGAAACAAATCTTCATCACTTCGAACAAAAATTAAATCTATTGGCATAATTGTAATTTTTTCATCCAGATTTATATAGTCCAAAAAAATTAGAAAATATAATTCAAAAAAACATTTGGCCAACTTAATTATTACTATGAAATGGTCAGATCAGTTTTGTAGTCTAATTTGGAAAACAACAATCATTATGTCTTTCTTAGGCTTCTTCTGTCCAAAAACGTTGCACAATAAAACAATATTGAGAAAATCATTATCTCCCTAAAATAAATTAGTGATCTCACTCAATATTCACGTGAACAATCTTTTATTCATAAAGTAAATTATACTCCCAATCCTATTTATAAGTGTTCCAAAAGTGTATTTACAAGGAAACCATTTCAGAATTCCATCTCAAAAAATTTTCAAGAATCCCCAATTTCATATTTATTTCAACTTCAACATTGACCACATTAGTGCTTCTGAGCTCTAATGAATTCCTCTCAATACATATTGAATTATCTCACAAAATAAACATTCTATGAACATAAAAAGAATTTATAAGTTTGATAAATGTATTTATGTTGATTTTTCTTGACAAAATTTCACTCAATCACTTGAGAATATAAAAAAGTAATGGATTCCCATTTGAATGTTCTGATCGAACATATTATACAATAGATATCCTTACTAAATATAAAGATATAAATCCATGATTTATATAACTTTGAAAAAAATATTAATAAATATTATCTTTCTCATCAATAGATCATCAATTCCTCTAACCAATAGAAAACTATATATGATGATGTTTATCATCTGATGACATATTAGTGTTGTCATGTGTCAAATTAATCAGTCAATGTTACCCATCTAGCGTATCAATATCAATGCTAGTTTGATGACTGTTGAACCATTTAAAAACAATACACAAAAACTCAAACTAATTGTAATGTTCAATGAATTACTATTATTAGAACACATTAGTTATTTCTATTAGAATCACAACATGATTGTAAAATCTCTAAAAAATTAGATACATCTTATGTAACATAGTGTATGGATCATAAGTTCATATAAAACATATGATACAAGAAACATAAAAAAAATAAAACCATCATCATATTTACTATTGAGACATTTAGACTCTGATACAACATCTCACTATGATTAGAATCTTCATTCTATTCCAAATATGAGTCCAAAAAACCTTTTGACCCAATAAACATCTCTAGGATGTAAAACTGAAACCGATGGATTTTCTTATCAAACATGCATCTGATATTCTGAGTCTGGAACTCTCCGATATTATAAAAAATACACATATTGTGATTTCATTTTTTCAAATGAAAACCAAATAAAAAATAATCATCCCAAACATATTCCGTCGATAAGGTTAATAAATGAAAAAAAGAATAATAAGAATGAAGAGTCACATTGGATGTAGAATGTTTTCTGGAAGTAAGGATATTCCTAGGGAGGAACCCAATAATTTACATCTACCATCCACATATGTTTATAATTTAAATTTATAAGGGTGGAGGTGGAAGTAATAATTCATTTCAAAAAAAAATATGGATATTTGAAGGTGCAATATCATAATTAGTCTACATGGATTATAAAAATGAACATTGATTATTAGAAGATAATTTTACATACCAAGGGGAAGAGAAGAAACCTATATGTGGTTTTTTATTTATAAAAATCACTACCACAAATCATACAATATAGAGAAATAGAATTTATTAAAACTAAATATAAAATGTTAATAAAACTGGAACCTTTATCAATCCTAGTTAAAATCACTGATTAAGGTCAATGTTATAAGTTGTATAAAAGAACCGATAAGTGTGACCCCCTTTTAGAATATATTATTGTCCTGATAATCGTTCCTATTCATTACATCTTTCAATAATGCTGATAAATTATTTGTAAAACATTTAATAAAAAAATATTATCAATATATATATATAATTATCTTATTTAAATTTGAAATTTATTATTAAATTTTATATATTAATTAAAATATGTATATAATTAATATAAATAAAATAAAATAACACACACATATATATATATATTAATAATTTAAACAATTAAAAATAAATATAAATGATTATGATTTATAAATATGTTATTTTGAATTTATATATTTATATCTATGTCTATACGTGGGATGTACATATTTTCATGTGTATTTGTATATATAGAACATGTGTATATTTGTATGTATATAATATAATATTCATATTTTTAATATTATATCATATTTATTGTATATATTTATATATTGCTATATTGATTTTGAATTTATTTAATTTTTAACATTTATACACATTAATTTACAAAGTATTATTTATAAAATGTATTTAATTATATGATTAGTTTTTATTCAATTTTATTCAATTATGTTTTATTATTTTTAATATATTTCAAATTTATATAATTATGTTATTTGAATGCATTTTTTTAAATTTCTTTCATTTCTGTTTGAGTTTACAACCGGTGTTGTTATCCTTAGGAATTCATTATTTTCAATAGTTTTATATTAAATATTATTTATTCATTTTTAGTATTTATTCAGTAAATATTATTTATTCTTTTTTAATATCTATATATTATTAGATATGTTGGAATTTATTCATTTTTTAATATTTATATACATATTTTTATTGACTATGTAATATTTTCAACATGTTTTTAAATTATATGAATAAAAATTATTAATTTTTTATTATATTTTAACATTTTAAATATGATTTATATTTATATAATTAAATTATTTAGGTGTTATTTTTAATATTTATATAATTTAAAGAGTTAATATTTTTACATATATTTAATTTTATTTTTTCATATCTAGTAATTTTTTATATAATTTTTTCTCATTTTTTTATTTATTACTTTTTAATATTTTTGGAATTAGTTTTTAATCTATACATATTAATTTGATAATTTTCAATATTTTCAAAATGATTGTAATTAATATAGCTAATATTTATTCATTTCTATTAATTATGTTTTAATATTTTTAATTTTTTGGAAATGTATATAAATGATTTATATACGTTCATTTTAAATTTAAATTTTTAATAGTTAATCTAATATTCATTAATAATAGTTTT
The DNA here is from genome assembly GCA_963277665.1 of Viscum album. Taxonomy (NCBI): domain Eukaryota; kingdom Viridiplantae; phylum Streptophyta; class Magnoliopsida; order Santalales; family Viscaceae; genus Viscum; species Viscum album. Next base: position 1,659,687,131 of record OY728143.1, on the reverse strand, counting down.
TTTATTTATATAGTTAATAATTTTTGTTTATTCATTTTTATATGTCTGTAATTGAGGAAGTTGATGTTTTAAGTTCATTTTTATGAATATTTTAAAATTTTATTCAATTTTTAAATACTTTTATTTTAATATTATTTATTAATTTTTAATATTTACCAATTAATAATATTTTTGGGATTTATTTATTTTTAATATTAATTCGTACATATATATTTAAAATGATATAATATTTTTAATATGTGTTAATTTTTTTATTCATATTTATTCAAATATGTGCATTAAGCTGTAACATTTTTAAAATGGTTGAAAATTATTTAATTAGTTTATTTCAAATTTTATTCCTTATTGCATGTGTTTACAACCAATTATACTAATCCTATAAAATACAGATAATTATTTACTATGTTTTAATACTCTTAGCACTATTTAATATATATGATTAATATTCATTTAAATTTTTTTTATTAGGTTGTCAAATTTTCATGATTTTGGAAATCTATATAATTATTCAATTTAAATTCACTTTTTATATATTTATTAACAATGTAAAACTTTTTTTATTTATATATATTTAATTTATATTGTTTTGGTATTATTTATTTATTTTTTACAAAATCATATAAGAGAATATTTAAGAACACTATAATTTTCAATCTTATAATGATTGTTTTTACTAGTGTATTTTTAGAATAGATAAATATATACATTTATTAGTTCTAAAAAACCACTTATAAAGAGATATTTTATTAGTTTTTATGGTTTTAGTGGTGATAAAATGCATATTTAGCATCACTTTTTGGAAGGAACTAGTAAATCCCTTCTCGATATTATTAAATCAACCCTAAAAAAACGTTATTCTATGTGTCGTTCTAGATCACACGGATGTCCACCTATTCCACCGCTCTCCCCTAAACATTTTGGCCCAATTGATCCTCTTAAAACCTAGGGTATATGACTATTTCTACTCCCCTTTAACTGATCTTACAACACTAAATTTGCATGCATATCACCTTTTTATCATTCAAGATCCTCTTTAATCAATCCATAGACATTCACTATATCCATAACCTTTGAAATGAATTTATTATTATATATGGGTTGATAACATATTGGTATGATCAAAAATTTATAATAAATATGTATCCACTATATTAATAACTTTTTTGGAATTTGAAATTTTAGGAGAAATTAAATGAAATTGAACGATTTCAAAAATGTTTCCATGTTGGATGAGGTTATGTTTGATGGAGAGAAATCTATCGAGTGTAAACCCAGAGTTCAGTTTATCCCTGATTGATGATTTCAAATCACCTCATAATCTGGGCGATTCGGAAGGAAACAAATGAAATAATGCAATTTTTTCAAATTTCCTATTTTACCCTTGTGTATATATTAATTTATTATACCTATTGCAATATATTTCAACAAATTTATTTTAAAAAAATTATTTGTGTCATTTAACAAAAAAATTTTGTTTATTGTGACTTTCTTTTCAATGATTTCTTACGCTTAGTCGCACATTCATTCATTCAAATCAATATTTTATTTTCTAGAGCAACAATTTTGGTCTTTTTTTTCAAATAGATTTTATCAATTCATCCCATTAAGAGAGACCCTCAATTTTATTCATCAAATCCCAGTTAAATTATAGAGTTTCTTTAAACACAAGGTTCTCAAAATCATGTTTTTAGGCTCTATGAATGTTCCATTATCTGAAAAAAGATCACCTTCAACTCTTAAGCATCCAGTATCATAAATACCACCTATCCCAATATGTTCCATGAAAATAAAAATAAATAAACATCAAATTCTCTCTATTGTGGATTTTAATCACCCACTCTTTTTTCAGGAACATTTTTTCCTATGTAATCATAGAAGATAAATAAAATTAATCATACATGAGATTTTCATTTGGAAATTTCTCACTCTGGTTTCATGGAGCTCCTGAATGAATGTAGATGTCGATGAAAGGACCATTTGTGCACCATAAATACTCCACCATCATGTCATGTAAGGTGGATATTTCAAATGATATGAAGGAATAGATTTTACAGATCACAGATTGTAATCTACTCAATGATCTAAGTAGGGTTCCAACTCCCATAGATTAAAATCATAAAATTCATTCCATTATCTTCCATTTCCAATAATATTAACATGAAGTGTTTTTATATATTCATTGTCATGAACATATATAATTGGATTCCATTACCAAGCATAGGAAACCAAATCATCTCCTCCCCCATATTTTACTCCATCCTTTCATAGTTACAAAACTATGCCTTGATCTATGTGTTTTTAAATAAATTGATATTTAATTAGTTTTCTTGTAACATTATAGATATGGCATGTTCTTTTACTTTTTTTATTTCCAAAAATGAAAAATATAATTATAATAGGTATAATTCATATCTTATTATCATATAAAAATGTTTCATGAAGCTTAGATGATTATTTATGAATAACCATTTATGAATTTTAAGCCCATAATAATTAGTTTATATGTTTATTTTATAATATATTAATATTAGAGATTCAAAAAAGGTTGTATATGAGTTGAAAATGGATGGATTCCAATCATATCACACGATATTATGGGGATGTGGTGAATGATATAATGATATTTTCAAAAGATAATGCATATAACATTTCTCAAATCCATTTTTCGGTTTTATACAGCTGTTATTAAAGACAAACTAGTCTAGAGGAGTTGTAAGAACACCTGTTCTAACATGAAATAGATAAAAGTTATAAATGTTTTACAAAACAAGGGGAAAAGGTGAATATATTTATCGGATGAGATAAAACATTATTTTATGGGTCATTTAATATGATTACACATGTGAATAATGATGAATAATATATTGAGGATATGATTATAGGTTTAAACAATGATGAAGAACATATTGAGGAAATGATAAACATTATTGAATATTAACATTATGATTTAACAGAATTGTTTTAGAAGTTTAAGAGTTTTTAAGATATTGAAATGTATTCTTGTTACATTATATATATACCTTATTTATCCCTATAGAAGCTATATATTATAAAAGGTGGAAACAGATGCAGTGATGCCAATTGTACTGAACTGCTTGATCACTTGCCTGATATGACCACAAAATATAATCAAATTCCGTACAAAACAAATGATTCTAAAATAATGTGGTGTTAAATGTGTATGATCTCAATAATAATACAATTCTATCCATATGGTTGTATATTACTTCATAAGGACCACGAATCACTTAAAATATGAACAAAGTTAGGTGTATCTTAATACAAGAAACAAGAATCAGATCTCTTGAAAGTTGTATGGAACTTCAAAATCATTGCAATATTTTGTCACCTATATATAAGTGAGGATATTTTAATACAATTAACATGTAATGATTATGAATTAAATAAATATGGGAACATCATCACCTAGGAGAATCTACTCAATGGATGAAAATATGTCATGAGTATCCTGGATTTGTAAATGATCTGAGAAACCATCAACACGCACTATCCAAAAAATGAGTTAATAATATTGGTTTTCATTGAATCACTCATAGTACATGGATGGTTATATTGGTAAATTATAACATTACATCATGGTTATTAATTACATGAAACTATATTTTTTATCTCTACTTATATTGAGATCAATAAAGTCAGTTAATGATATTGATATTTATATGGATCCAATGATTGAAGATGTGATATTATTGTAGGATTAAGTAGTTACATTTCATGATTCTTATAGAAATAATTATGTAATGTTTCTATCCTTGTTGTACAGGATGATAAACAAATATTTTTCTCATTAAGTGTTTTATGATATATAATTAGAGGAACACAATGGAGTCCCATTTTTTGATCAAGTAACTTTGTGAATTAGGATGAAAAATTCTTCAATGATTATGTTTATAGGATATCAAAAAATTTTACCTCATGGAAAAAGATTCAAATATGGGAATACACCATTTTATTAGAGTTTAGAAGAAGGTTAAAAATCATCTCTATTATCATATGATCAACTATTTGAGAATTAAAATGATATAGAAATTTCTTTCGGTAAGCTATTTTTAAAAACCCCCTAAAGAACTAGTTTTAAAAACAGACCAGTTTCTTTGGATTACCAAATTAGAAATGATTATAAATCAAAACATTATTTATGTTATGTACATGTAAAACAAATATTTGATATTTTAATTTGAACAATACTAAATAAACCATAAAAACCCTATAATTAAATTAATTCTATGTTGCACATGATTTAGATCGGAATATAAGAAGTTTTAGCACCAGTGAATAGTGAAACATGTTCTGTTTATGCTCATGTTGCTTTCACTCTCTGCATGTAAGAGAGATATAATTTTTATAACTTCTTAAATGATATAATGGTTCTAGAGGGGTATTCGTCAAATATAAAGAATATTTTTCAAATGACAGATTTAATGTTAAATTGTACAAAATCACATTATTGTCATGTTCTAATTCTGGATCTAATGCATGTATCATTACGTTATATTTTTTCAAAACTTTCAGTCATAAAGTACAAAATCTCTATTTAATTTTCAAGATATAAGATAAAGAATTATGGGCCTATGAAATTTATAACTATGGAAATTTTTTTCTATCAAATTATGTGAATTGGATTCATATCCCTACAAATAATTCTTTGATATGATGGATCACTTGCTTAGAGAGATTCAACTATGTGGTCCTATACATTACAGATGGATGTAGAAAATTGAATAGTATATTATGATTTATATATGGTATGTCAATAATAGATGTTAGTTGGAAGGTTTAATTGTGAAGTGATATGTTGTTAGGGAATCCATTAAATTATATATCGACAACCTATATGATGTGGAAAGCAATTTCACAACAACATATTCAATACCATGGAATCATCAACTAAATATGAGAGATGGTTTATATAAAATTCCTTGTGAAATTTTTTAAATGGATGTTGTTTGATAATTTGGGTGAAGTTAAAATAGATGAATTAAGATTCATGAACGGTGATTTCATCATGTAAGGGTATAAAGACAAACAATTTATAATGGAATCATAAGTTTCACATGTATTTCTTGTTTTAGAAACTGTAAACCATAATTTTTCTATTGTTCTATTATGGACCAAATCAATAGAAGGGTCATATGTCAATTAAACAAAGGGAGAAACTTTTATCAGGATGTTAGGGATAGTTCATAGTGGTCCTAAAATATTTGGGTACTTATTTTTCAGATGAGACAACATGGAATGGATTTAGATACTTTATTGAGGGGTTAAATCTGTTCGACATTTAAAAATGAGTGTTATATAACATGGTTAGATATATTTTGTAATGTATATTGTGTTACCACATATTAGAATATATTCATTTCTATATTTATGTAATAAGAATTAAAAATCAAAAAACTTCTTCTGATCCTGACATTTTCACATATTGATGCTCCAAATCGTGAGGAAAATCGAGTTTCATAACAAGTTCATGCTCCAAATAGGGAGGAATAACAATGTTATACAAATTCCAATACCAATAATATAGAGGAGAAATATATTTATGATTTTGAACCCAATTAAATGGTATATAGGGAGAAACCTATGTCCTATAAAAAATAGGAGCACCATAAAATAACGGTTCTAAAAAAATAATTATTAAACATTGATTTAGTCTTCATTAATCATTACATAATGAATTTATGGTAGAATACCACCAAATGGAATTTGTATTAATTATCATTGGAAGTTATCATAGAGTATTTCAAACAATTATTATGAAGTAAATTCTCATGATTTCTAAAGAGAAAATATGATCACACACACCAAATTTGTATACACACCTTATAAAACGAAAAACATGCATTGATTTTATTAGACTATATGAGGAGAAAGATTTCCATTTACATTGTTATTGTCAATACATTTCTTGAAAGTAAATTTATTAATAACAATGAATAAAAAATTTTATTTAAAAAAAAATCAAATGTGTATAGAAAATATACAATATACAAAAAAACAAATATATCCCTACATTAAAGAACGGTTAGGGTAAGCTTCACTTGAAAAAAATGGTATCTATTTTAAATCTATAATAATAATTTTATGTGAGAGGGAAAAATATTATTCTTTTATATATTTGATATTTAATGAATTATAATCCAAATCCTCTTCTATAACACATCACATGCTATGGATCGAGGCTCATGCAAATAAATATACGATACTACTGGATGAAAACACATAAAAAGTATAGAATTAATGTGTTTGTATTAAATAATAAAAAATAATTTTCTTAAATTATTATTAAAAAACATTTATTAATTGTTTCTGTATATTTTTCATCTTACTTATACATAAGAATCATCATTATCTATACCTAATGGGCATCTACTATCAATGGATTTGAAGCATCTATAATAACATGGACGTGTCAGATATGTGGGTTTTGGGGTGTTAACCCAAACATATTTTATGAAAATAAATGGAAAAAAAGATAAAGATAATAAAATTGAATATATGAAGGCATGATTGTATTCTCAAGAAGAAAAACATAATTATAAGTATGATTTGTGAAAAAATGTTATGGAGAGGAATCAAAGATAAGATAAAACACCCAAACAACCACTACATGTTCATCCCTACAACCCCATCACCATTGAGGTGATCCATTACCCTCTAGGGGATTTCATTGAAGGGACAATAGTTTTTTGATAATTGTTTCTATGAAATTTGAATGATCCTATTAGAAAAACATTTCACGTTCTTATATTATATTGGTTGAAAATGATTGTAATTTTTATATACGAGCACCCACCCATTTCATTGTTAAGATCAGTACTGTTTAAAATAAATAAGGACATAATATAAAAACTATAAATAGATCACGTGGGAGTGGAGATTCATGTATCTCACATACTGAGGAAAATCATTCTTGTTCAACTTGATGATCTGGATATTCATATGGTTGAGATTATAATTTGAACTTTCATAGAATTACAATTTGATCTTATATAAATACAAGTCAAAAATAATTTTTTCCATTCAATTATTTTTCTATAAAAATCTTTTTAATTAATAAAATAATATTTAAACCAATGACGATTATTACATAAGTAAAAAAGGGAAGGGGTTAAAATGAATGAGATTTACATGGAAGTTTGAATAAAAAAGTCCTAAGAGATCAACCAATAATCCAAAATATATTCGGAAAGCACCTTTACCCATCCGATGAAACTTCCAAATTTAGTAACATTAAATGTTCATAATGATATAATGTTAAAAAGTGGTGACGTGACCATAATTAATTCCTAATAAAAAATATATGGAGAGGGAATTCAAGACTATGTTGATCTTGAAAATTTAAATTAAATACTTAATCGTGAATGACTAGGAGTATTAGTTTTAAATATATCGAAGATTTTCATTTTCATAATTTTTTTATCAAATAGATAATCTATTATTTTAATTATGAGTAAATATTATGAATATTTTTAGGCATTTATGTCAATAAAATATGAAGGGAAACCACTATAAACAAAAACATGGACTGATTAGTCCTCACATCACATATATTTAAATATTTACATTAGAACCAACGAAATATGAACTAGTAGTAGAAAAAATGGAAGAAATACATAAAATAAAACAATAAGATGAAATGATCTTTTTAATAGCCATGATGACTAGGTAAAATTCAATAATGTAATCATATAAAATATATTTTCATTATTTTCATCAGTTATTTTATTTTAGGAATCATTGGTAACTGATTTATATCATTTTGGATGATCCAATGATTTATTTTCAAGATTCAATGCATTGATACCCAACAATCCAACCACATGATTGGATTTTTTTCAATTTTTAATACACTACATGTAGCATTTTATAAAAAAACCTCGTGTTATAAATTTTATATTTTGTTTTATGGAAGATTATAAAATGATATTATGGTGTTTAAATATCATCAAAATCATGGAATGAGGATATTCCATGTTCATAAAAATCTTATCTACTTCTACAACTAGATAATTTTTAGGGTATTTATAGTAATATTCCACTATGAAAATATATATCCTAAAAAATTATTTATTTTTCACGATGTTTTTTTTATTCCCAAAACATACTAATAAAAACATTGTTCTTATTACGTTGGTTAATTTATGAAAAATATTATAAACTATATCCCCAAAGAGGTATTTCCAATTATAAGTAGGTGTTCATTTAAAATATTTTTTTTAATCATTTATTTGTTTATATTTTTATTGTACTACTAAGTGTATCGACAGTCCACATATTCAAGAATGGAAATATAAATTTTTAGAAATGTATGGGTATAATAAATGGTGTTAGAATATATATTGAAATCATGAAGAGGTGACTACCTTATACTAATTTAGATAGATTTCGCATCAATTTATCTCCATGTTTTAGTTAAATTCTTTATCATTTTTATCTAATACTTATTCTATTAATTGTGAATATGAACATTAAGAAATGAATTCATATATTGTTTTTTTCTTCATAATTTTTTCATATTCATAGAAAAATGATCAGAAAAAATACTATTTCTTCAATAAGGATGATACACACATGTACTATGATCATGCACTCAATAAGGATAATTCACTAATGATGATTCAATTTTATTTTCTTTTCAATGTATTTAGTATTCCAAGTTAGTAAAGAAATACTCTCTGGTAACTGTGAATGTTGAATGAATTACAGAATAAAAAGTCACAATATTATTTATATAAGTCAACTTCACCTAAATATGATACACAATATTCCCTGTATGACTCCAATTTTATCTTTTTCACGTTAATGATAAATTTTATTTCAAAACACACTTTATATACTCAAAATTGAAAAAAACATTGATATTTTTTGATACATTAGAAAAATAATTCATATGCCATTTTTCATATGTAGGAATCAATAACACCTCAAATCAATACATGGTGTGACTATTATAATAGGTCTAGTAAATTTATGGAATCTACTACTGCTCATGAGAGATTTGACATTGAATATGAAATTATATAATGGAGATAGATAAAGGGGTTAAGAATGTATGAAGTCATCATGAAAAGGTGGATTCCTACTACTTATTAAGTTAATTATGTTATCATTCACCAACTAGTTTTAAGTTAATTTTCAAATAATTTTTATCTTACACTTATTTAGTTTTTTCAAATATGTTTTGGGAGATAAAACATATCTTTCTACTATCTACAACATTCTAGAAAAAAATAGAACATTATTTTTAACAAAATTGGTAACAACATCCAACCTAAACCATGAAGTATGTTGAAAGGATGCATTCATAAAATCAATGATCACACCAATTTTATTCAATTAATTTTTTAAGGAGAGTATGTTGTTCAAATTGAAGCTCTCATCTACTATTGTATTTTTCTATATTTGAAGAGAATGTATGACATCCCAAAATATATTGAAATAAAATTTTCTTTAACAATATAAGAATCTACCACACCTCAAATAGTCACACCTCAATCCAATACAAAGTGTTCGAGGAATGACTCAGTGTGTTTGTATTTTAATATATAAATTATATTTTAGTTCAAAAACATCACTTACACTTAATAGATAAAACACATACAGATTATTTAGATACATTATGAAAACATTTTACAAGTCATTTTTGTCATGTAGGAATAAACCCCCCCCCCCCAACTTGATACATAGTGTGTACTGTATGTCTAAAAGTATGTGTTTCAGTTTAAAATTGAAATATTAGTTCAAAAAATACATGACATACTCCTAACCAAAGACATTCATACTTTTTAATATATTATAATAATTATCAAGATATTATTTAAGACATATATGAATCAACCACCAATCAATATGATGCATGGTGTGCTTAGTCTGACATGAAGTGTTTTTTTTTCTTGAAATAGACAATTTAGTTCAAAACACATTCATAATACTCAAAACCAAGAAACCACATTTAGATTATTTCAATATAATATAAAATGTATCCATAACACATTTTTTAGGTGTATTAATCCACCATACCTCAATATGATGCACAATGTTCCCATTATGACTATTTTGGTTCCAACCAAATTAAAATCATCAAATATACAGGGAAATAAATTCCTATAACATTATTATTATTTTTCCTACAAACAAAATATGATAATATGGATAGAATTTACATATCACATAAATTTCCCAAGGAAACAAGATTAAATGCACATTAAAAGGTCATGCAGATAGGTCATGCATAGCCTATAAACTTATTCATTTCATAAAGATCCCCCTAGGACAAAAATATTATTCATATAGAAGCATCCAAAGGAATTTTTTATCATGCATTGGGTTACAAGACAAATCATCTTTGTCACGTGACTTGTCAAATCGATGGATGCATGATAATTATTCAAAACCCTTATAAAATAAAAAGATAAATATATAGAATTCTTATGCATTATTTATCTATTTATTATATTGTGACACATGTACATGACCCATAATACATTATATGGCCCTGACTACCACATCACACGAGATCCCACTAACATGTCACCTTCATCATGCTAAGGGAATCACAAATGTCCATTTGACTCTATATTAACACAATTGACTCCAATTAATAAAATAAGGGATTGTCTATGATAATTTATGTGCATAAATAAAGAAACCATTATTGGTTGTGGGATGAATTATATACAACAATATTTATTGTCTTTAACAAGACTCTTATAAGGTCACATGACCCCCAAAAAATATGTATTAAATTATTAAATAAAATGAGAGACAACATAATATTATTACATAATAAGATATGACGGACCTCATGAATATAGGGTTTTATGGCCCCATAAATTATTAGTGAGCTCATGATCCCCCCTCAAAAATACAACATAGTAATGTGGGACACCTTTTCTTCCTTGCATGATCTTGCGGATGCCCCCTGATAAACAATTTCTATCATGATGATGGCCCCAAACAAGTCATATGTGATCATGTTAAATCCATTCAATAGGAATCCTTATCACATGAAGGCACTAAATCATATTTGTTTGATTATATAAAAAATCATTTATATTTCCACATGTATAGGAAAGACCTCATAGATTAGACAAAATCCATTAAACTTGGTTCTTACGAGTTGGACTTGTAGTCATTGATCATCATGAAAAAACACTCTAAATAAACAACGAGTAGATCATGTGAATTACATAACACAAAATACCTCTAAAAAAACTATCCTGAATTTTTTTATATATATGATGTACAAGGAGGTGTAAAATTGGGGTGGTGAGGACTACAAATCTATCCCAGCATAAAAAATACATCCCTCGATCGATTATAAATGAGATAACATGAGTGGAATTTTCAATGAATTTGATCATGCAATCGTGAAATGTCTTCCACAAGGTAGTATCTAGGGAAGGACTCAAAAAGTCTCACATCATGAATACTCACTTCTTGTGATCACTTATGTTAAAACAAAGTACATATATCTTGTCATTATAATTGTTCAAAGGACACCCAACTTGTCAATTGGGTCACAAAAAACATAAAAAATCTTATATTGGAAAAGCATATTGATCAAATGCAATAAATATCTAGAATAATGTCTCAGATATTGGAGGATAATGTGAATAAATATTCATTTATCATTATTAAATTTTTGAGACACATCTAGATCATATAAAAACATTAGTACATGTCTCCCATATAATGTAACTTCCCCTTGAAATACCATTTGGATGTTATGATGTTCTCCAAACATGTCAAGCATGTCACAATATTCACTCCCATACCACCCCATGAGTCTCAAGTAGACCTTCGATATCAGTATCCAGATCATTCATCTTCTTATAGACATGTTTCCCAAATTAGGTAGCAAAAATAGGGAATGTCAGTAATCTCTCCTAAAGAATATTAGGTTTACGAATAATAACTTGCTACGTACTCCAAGGAAAGTCAGACTAGATATCACAATGTACTCTAAAAATGGAATTCATATCAGTAATAAAATTCTATACTTCTGAATTTTTATCTTGTGATTTTCTCGAGAATGATTCATCCAAATCACATGTCACCATCAAGAAATGTCAGACTAGATATTGGGATGTCCTCTGGACATTGCATCCAAATCAAGTGTCACCCTCCAAAAAAGTCACCATTGATCATTCGATGGTGTCCAGACATGTCATTCAATGTTTTTGAAGTTCTCCAGTCAAATGAAATGGATCATGTGATTGTATTTAGAAATGTCCACTAAGAAACTGGGACATGCCAAAATATCCTTACACATGTCAAGAAGATAGTCAAAATTATGAAAACCAGACAACCAATCCAGTTCATGAAGGAATCCTAGGACCCAATAACATTGTCCACTACACCTATTGAGGACACCTTAGTGAGTATGCCTCAGTCAGTGGCATGATATGAATTCCTGAATAACCAATGAATAACCACAGTATTCAATCGTTGATCAAACTTAACTATGAGAGATCTTATTCCTATAATAACTAGGATATATAGTGTTCCATCATAAGGACCGATATTAAATGGGAATACTCTTCGGTGTAGGTCCCCTCATGTCTTTGAAATTTCAACCATCATGAACCAATCATTACCATGGGGTGATCCTTCATTATCATCCATTAGAATACTGAGAAGTCAGAATGAACTACATTTAATTTTATTCCTGTAATAACAAGGATATATTGGGCGCCTTCCTATATCCCAATCTCAAATGTTCATCCACATTGGTGTAAGTCCCCCCCATGTCTCCATCACTTCAAGAATCAAGACCCAATAATTCCCATTAGATTATCATTATTTATCATCAATTAGTAGACGACAAATTGATACTAAACTATAAGAGTTATGATCCTTTCCATACTCAGTTTATGTAGGATTCCTTCTAAAGGCCCGAGATCCATATTAAACATCCAAAGGTATGTATTAATATGTATGTCTTATATCTTTATGAAGTTAGAATGATAAAACTGTATCTCATGTTATTCTCACTGAGAAAGTCTCACATGGGATTAGGGATTATCATTTGTCAAGTCATTCACATCATGAATCTCCACCATCCAAGGAAACAGTAATTTGTAAACCTTATTTGGTGGCATGATACAGTTTTCCCTATATAAGGGAATCTACCCTGGAGTCAATCCTAAGGATGTTATCAAAATACAATGACTATAAATACTTATATAACTAGGATATCTAGGATGCCTCCCTGAGGATTGTTCTCTATACATAGTCCCTAATTTCCCTCATATATTTCTTTTTGGAATGATGCTAAACTGGATGAGTTTAACTAACTATGGGGAATTTTATTCCTTTTCTAAACTAGAAACATAAGATTCCTCATACTTTCTCAATCTGAGCATTGAAATGCCTCTCACTTCCTTGGATGAAAATAAATTCAAAAGTGTTCGGTTATATAGTTTCAGTATATAAGGAGATACCCATGGATGGGAAAGAAATAAAGAACAATGTATACACACAAATATATTCACTAATATATTCATTTTTTAAATATAAAATTATTTAATATATGATGATAATTTTAGGGTAACTAAATCTGTATCTGAACAAGGAAAAGATTCATGAACATATCTCAAATATATAATAATGTTTTGAAGTTGTTAAAAGTTCCCCCCAAAATGGTTTGATCAACCCAAACTCCCATCTCGTTGACTGATGTGAGTTTCTAGGAATTGTTGGGTTTGATACACCAAAGGACCTCTTACCATTGGAATGTATTTCATTACTCAGTTATAGATTTGGGAACCATAGGGGTTTCCATTTAATAAAAATATGGAGAAACAAACGGGATGTATTTTTCATCACATTAAACCTCCCCTCAAATCAAAGTGTCACAAAAAATACCATTCCATATTTTTCTGGAAACAAAAATTGGGAATCCAATGTAAATCTCCCAAATAAAAAATGATTCGTTGCCCAAACATCAGGTCATTTTGTTTTCATAACCTATGAAAAAAATAAGGTAAGGAACTTCACAATAATCATATTGTTGATTTCTAATATCCATAGTTCTCATGAAAAAATCCCATCCTCACTTTGACAAATCCACTTGAGAATAATAATCAGTCTGGGAATAAAAAATTATAATTGTGTTACCCATGCCTATTTAAATGATCACATATCATTGCTAAATTGATGCACTAATCATTGACCTTGTTCCATGTTGTTTACATTACTATAGTAACTGATCTCACAAAAAACAGCATAATTGATGGTAATCACATCATCCAGTGACCTTTATTGAAAAGCAACTAAAACTACAACCATTGTGGGTCTTAGAATGACATTACACAACCGACATCTTTAGAATTGGGTGGAGAATGAAATGGTCCAAGAATACCATAAACATTGTATGATCCCAACCCTTAAGGATACCAGTGATTGTCTCTATGTGCTAAAACTGACGAGTCTATATCATCCAATGAAATATGTAGTGAAGAATGTTCCACTCATCATCATCGCAAACCACATTGGTAGAATATCCCAAGAGTGTGAAAATCACCACATTTAGTATCTGATGATAGTAAACCGATGAGAAAACTATGGATACCTTATAGATCAGGGGTTTTAAAGGAGGGATCCTATCTATTTCCATTACCTACGCCATTCCACTAGTTCCCTTCAGGCACATTATGAGGGTACCACATGACACAGTGCCACCTATGAAACCCATACATAAGAAATAAGGAAGACACATCAGGTGTAGAGGGTTCTTGATAATCATGAGTAGGATCATATCCCCATTACCACTGATGGCCTGTGATGAAATATTCTACAAGATACTGACGGGCAAGATCATATCCTATATAACTAAATAGAAAGATGAATTGATATTCTAATAATTGGAATGGGGGTGGTACATATTAATATACCATGCATAAAGTCCATCGGAAAATTCTAGAAGAGAAATAAGGGAAGATGTGCGTTTATATCCCCACATTAATTGAACTTATGTACATGTATATAGATCTGGCATAAAATGCATAGGATTTTATTCCTATACAGACTATTATAAAGTAATATTATATATTATAAATAGATTACGAACTCCACCATCATATTCTAGCACTAATAAAAATATAGGGAAAGGAATATATTCGTATCCTTGTAGATAGATCAACACAAAACATTTATCATTATAAACAATTTGTTTCTTTGGGTCAATAATACATTCTTAATCCCATCCAAGAAAATTATCATCATATTTCGGTAAAGGAAGAGGCATAGGACCTGTCTCATATTTATGTTCCAACCAGAGCCCACCATGTGAGTGCGGAAAATGATTCGGGACATAGGAACATTCTTATCAGAAAAGACCAATAATATATTCCAACGCCCCAAGATCATGCTCATATCCCCATTCATGAAATGGGTCCCCATTTGAGAGTGTCACAATCCTTGGTACAGTCTTCTATTTATTTTGAGGAAAAATGGAGGTTTACTCAAAAGGCTTAGGATCAGGCCCCTACCCCAGTTCGGATCGAGCCCCACCAAGTGAGATTGGCACATTCATCAATACAGTATCATATTCAAATAATTGTATATACCTATAATATTATAATAGATTAGTGAAGCTAGGATCATATCCATTCATCAACCAATGAACTACTGCACCACCATTTTTCAATGGCCATACAGAAGGTGCTTCATACCCATTATCCCATTATAGAGGTCCATCAATATATTCTGATGGCTAATTAATATTTGGAATGGGCTCATAATCTCATTCCAACCAAATATCAACAACTTAAAGTGTAACATTCCTTAGGATAAGTTCATATTCCTATAAAAAATGAGTATCATACTCTAAAGTCTCGAGACGGGGCTTATACACCAATTCAGACAAATATTTTCCATGTGAGAGAGGAACATGACTTATGGTATGCTCATATTCTGGGCAATAATGAAGAATATCCTTGTAATATTCCATAATTTTCTTAGAATTGCGCTCATATTCTTCTAACAACAGACAAATATCAATATATTCGGGTAGTCAACATACAATAGGCTCATATCCCTACATAGTTCGAAATGGAAGGTTGGCATATTATGAAAACAACATATAAAGAGCATCAGATCTCTAATCAAGTCAATGAAAGCTTCCTTTAGGTTGTTCAAGACACATTTGAAACACCCAAAAGGTCCACAAACTCATAAATTGATGAAGAAGGATTTTATTACCATTATATTTCTCTTTATGGTAGTGTAGATATGGATCATAGGGATTGTACTATGAACCTCTACCATGTTAAAACTCCCCAGGGTGATATATCCCATGGATAGGGAAATCCTTACATTGACTAGACACCTCTATATAGATAGGTTTTAAAAAGTGAAACACCTTTTTATAGAGTGTTTCTCAAAACATCAGGTAAAACAACATATAGTTCCCCATTAATATATAACAATACTCCACATGTGGTTAGTAGGAGATCCTAAGAACCACATTCCATGGTCTAACCAGATGGTGGCATTTAAATCTGAGGGGGAGGATACTAACATTTATATTTGGAGAGACAAATCCCAAAACAACCTCCCCACCAATTTCTAGCCCCACACCACTTCTAACTATGAGTTCTGAAAACAAAAAAGAGAAGGAGTTCATGCATTATATGGGCTAGAAAATGTGGGTGATTTTATTAGAAACTGAAGGATATATATCATATTAATACATAACAAGAGTATCAACTTTATATCATCAATAAACTCTATTTTTATCTAGATATAGCTAGCTTTTTTGTATCTCAGAACCCCGAAATGGAGTATAATGACAATCACCTACGTAGTGTCTGTCTCTGTATTATGAAAAATCTCTACCGACTGATTTATAGATCATAATTTGATGTAATTATCTAAGGGTGGGTGAAATATGGAGTTATTCAATTCACTATGTAAGTATATTGTCATTATTCCCTAGGAATGGAATCATATAATGTCATATCCTCTGTTGAAATTAATGGACCAGGTAACCCATGAGCTAGTTTTCTAATAAAATAGAATCCCCCAACTTCAATTGTCACATGAAATTATGAATAGAGTGAGATTATATAAAACATGTATTTAAATTGGGGCCCTTAAAACAAAAGAAACTCATTTCAGACATGGAATTTGTAGTTACAATCAACCCTACAACAGCCAATGGAAACTGACTCCCATTATGGGTTTCCAATGAACCCAGATCATAAACAAGAATATGTGTTCCTTATAAAATAGGTCACAATAGAATCTACCATAGTAGCTATCTAGGAGTGAACCCACCCACTAGGTAGTGGGAATATATACCATATCCTCCACCTCCAATATCATAAATTCCTAATAGGAAACATGACATTTAAAAAAAATACATAAATAAACCCCATACAAATGGGATAAGGGAATTTATATCTCAATCACCCCCTAGTTCATCATTCCTTGATAGGGTTCTAGGTAAATCAATGGAGGTTCCATATAATCCCCATACTAGCAGGATTGGGTATTTATATCTCATTTTCCATCCCATGAATTATCAAATCCCAACTAATATCATTAAATATTCATTAAAATGATCAATCAATGATAACTATGGCCCCAAATAGTCCCCATCCCATAGGTCTAGGGGAATTTTCATCATCACCACCAACATAGAGAGAATATTACTTCTCCTTGTTGGTAGGTTAGTATAAATGGTTATAACCCCATCCATTACTCCTACTATAAGTCAAGTCTATTATATTCTTGTCCCATTTAACTAACATGATTGGAAAATATCTCAATTACACTACTCACAAACATAAACATGAGGAACATATAGTGAAGGCATTCAATCCCCACCAAGTTCATAATCTAAAAAGGCCCAACATGGCCAATATATTATGAAACAACCCTAATACAAGAATTGTAGAATCAACCTATTAAGGTGAGAGTAATGGGGAAACTAACATTTCATGATACACCTTTGTGAAATTCATCACCTTCAAAGTAACTGATAATGTGGATCATGAAATGAATGAAAGGGGATGTAATGTGGAATAAATCCCCTAGGTTTTGGATCTGAATACACCCACTAAGTCCACACATACCAATAACCATAAAAGAATCCAAAACATGGATCCTTAGAACATCGTGTATCCACGTCTATTATAGAACACATCCAAAGATAAAGGGAATTGTGTGGCTACATCCCAATCACCACCTAGAAAGAATGAAATTCCTTCCATGGTGGAACAATATGCCTAATATGAGAATGAGATACAAACTGACTAGCACATCAATAAGGATATACTTTGTGGAAATATTTCCACTAGGTATCATTTTTAAGAAGAGATGAATATTATCCCTTGAGGAGCATAACCTCCCATAAGAGCATCATATGAGTGTCATTCTAGCTTTAGATCTAGGTATCTAGTCTATGGAAATGAAGAATACCAAAACATCATGACTTCTCCCTATTATGTGATAGACTCTCACTCATATGGGAGATCGTTTATTATTAACACTGATCATTAATAAGCAAGTGATAGAAATAAGTCCACCTTGTTAAGACTCACCCACTCCTTGTAGATGTGAGGTAGCTCAGAAAACTGTACCCTTGGAATTGATCAATTCCATTGAGTCCCTAGCTACTGGAATTTAATCAATAGAAGGGTGATGTTCCCCAACGTATCCTATGAAGAATAAATAAAATAAATTGGTGGATGTCACTTTTCCTCCACCAAATTTTGCAAATATTACCTTCTTCACATTTGACGGTGTAAGATACCCAGAACAAAATCTCATGCCATTGGTATCCCAAGGCGGTCTGGTGAGGGGCCCTCAAGATCAAAAGAAGAAAAAAAATATTTTTTACCAACACTGATAGGGTGAGACATTATCTGGTACAATAGTCTTCTAGCAGGTTTTGTTGTAGGATGGGAAATCCATAATTGTCAACATTATTATTTTTTCACCTCTACATTGAGGATGATGACAATTGGAAACATAAAGAACTGAAATAAACATGAAAATGATAGGGGGTTTGGATTCATAGTCAAATGTTAAGTATTAACCTACTCACTTAGCATACTTATATTGTAAGAAAAATTCCTGTAGTTATGTGATGAAAACCTTCATGATGAGTTACAATTTATTTTGATCTTAATGAAATATCAATGAATATTTTCTTAGTTAGAAGAAATAGCACAATGCTTGGATAACATCATTCAGCAGACCCAAGGCAATTCTTTAACCACACACTCAGTATAGTGAAATGGATTGTAAAGGAAAAAATATCCACCATCTACCTTAATCTAGTAACATTTCCTATCCTAATACCTAGATTTGTCTGGAACATCCCAATCCCTCATATCGAGTCGAAACAACCATAAATATTCTGTTTACAAGAGGGTAAAGTACACTAGGGTCACTTATAATTTATGGATGAGATTATTAAAGAATACTCCTTCTGAAATGAACATGACCTCTGTTACATCCTTTCCACCATGGTAAACAACCTACTCAGCCTACCAAAACAAAGTAATCCGAATTTTTTCATACTCATAAAAAATCCCAACTACCACCACGTTATATAGAATGATGGTTGACAAAAAATAATATTATTGTATCATTACTGAAATCCTCCAAGGTATGGGAACTTCTAGATAGGTCATGTAACATCCCGGTTCTGAAATCCACCCTTAGGTGCCCTATACCCGATTACTCACATGGCCTAAAGCGCATTTCCTAGAATGCCAGAGGCTTCCAACTAGTAGCTAGGGCCTTGGGTGTGATGGTGGGGAAACTATTCCCTTATTGGAAGAGTACAAAGTGGAAGTAAAAAAATTCATACAAGAGCGAAATCAGTAATAATATCATACTGAAAATAAGTAGCATAAAACTGATAGAAATAACTGGATCACACACATATATAAAATTATGCATGATACATATGTCTAGGAAAGCAGAAAAACAATGCACAATAATGAAATATAGTACTAAAACAAGTACAAAATAAAAATAGCAATCAGCTCCACAGCATCACAAGCTTATGCTTGGTCCCGTTCTCTCCAGCTCCACAGCATGTCAAGTACCAAATGTGGAAGGGCGCTTTCCCTTGTCTAAAACTGCAACAATATAATATGTTTGGCCCAAAAAGCATGGTCCAAACAAGGTGTGAGACTAATCCTAGTAGGAAACCACCACGATATCCATGCCTAACATTCAATGAGTATATGGCATGTAAAATTACAAAAAATAGTAAAAATGAGAGTACTCAACAGTAAACAATTTATAGTTTAAATATCAAGAAACAACTAAACAAGAAAATAAACACAACAAGTAACACTCTGGGAAACACAATTAGTCTAACCCATCTGGTCCTACCTAAAGGTTACAAGAAACCCTCAGGGTAGTACACTCAGTCTAACCCCTATGGTTCAACTTAAGAATAGACTCTCTCAGGAAGCACCTACTGTAAATTCTCCCCATAGTCTCATATCGCAATTAAAGGCACTCTAGGGAAGCACTTACATCATATTCCCACTGTGTCCCACATCGAGGAACTACATACACTCTGAGGAAGCACTCAAAATAAATTCCCCATGTGGTCTCGCATCATAAAAATTATAAAGACACTCTGGAGAAGCCCTCAACGTCCATTCTCGCTATGGTTTATACACCAGGTTCTCATGGCCACGTGTAAGTCAAGAAAGTGTAACAACGCATATCAGCCAAGGTAAACCTCAAGAACAACTTGGATAACGTTCTACAACATAACAACATAACATATCAACATTCACACAATCCTACAATACTAGTCATGGGAAATCAAATAGCCACCAATCATGAAACTAGACCCAAAGGTCAAAATAGTCAAAACATGCATGTACAACATAGAAAAAGCACAACAATTCTACCCATTCACAATCAATTATCATCTACTAAAGTATACAATCATAAAAGGCAAACAATAGGGCAAAAACGGTAAATGCACTATACCCTGTTCATGGGTATGAGGAAATTTTGTACATAAAACTCAAAGACTTTCAACAGAAAATCACAAACCACCGACCTCGGTGTTAGGAGATCGATATATGTGAACCTATAAGCTTCCATCTCTTTAAAAAATTGATGATCTAAAAAAATGACTAAAACATTCAACCCATGATATATCACAAGAGAGGAGAAAACAGAAGATGGTGCTCTAGGAGAAGAGAGAACTCACCGATGCGATTTGAACGCAACAATTGGTGTTTGATTGGAATGACTGACACACTCTTAGGGTTTTCTCAAGGATTTGCAGCCGCATGAATCTCTCAGTTGAATGAGACCTAAAATAAGAGCTTTCTGGCAATTAGATGCAACCCCGATGTGTTTAATGAAAGAAAATAAAGTACACGGCATGTACTTTTGAAGTACATGGCATGTACTCATTGTTTATGTAATCCTATTTAAGAAGCCTCCAAGTCACTCCCACACGGCCATGAGTGTGGCTACTACACGGCCAGCACTTGGCCTCCTGCGGTAAGGCAGTACATGGTGTGTTCTCATAAAGTAAACGACATGTACTTAGAAAATTTACATAAATTTCTCTTTTTCCCAAAATTACCAGAAAAGGAAAACATACCTGAAAAAGAGATCGGGGTTCTTACAAACATCCCCCTTAAAGAAATTCATCCCAGAATTTACCTAGCACGAAATAAAAGAAGAAACCCCAAATATCTCGTTCCACTGGGCTCGTAAACTGGCCTCCCACTCCCAAGTCTCGTCTTGTACCCGCCCATGATATCATAGAACTCATACCAGAGGAACAGACTGGCCACAGATAACCTTTTTACTATGATCAACAATCTGGATATGATGCTCCACGAATGACACATACACATTTAGCTCAACCTTCTCAGGATGAAAGACATGAGACGAGTCTGAAATGTAACGTCAGAGCTGATAAAGGTGAAAAATATCATGCATATCCCGGTACATGTGAGGTAACTGCAACCGATAGGTAACCAGACCAACTCTCTCCAACCCCACAAACGACCCAACGTACCTCGACGAATGCTTCCCCTGTCTTAGGATCCTCTTCTGTCCCAAACTCGGGTTGACACACAGGAAAACCTGATCCGTGACCTTGAACTCTTGAGGTCGTCTCCGCTAATATGCATAAGACTTCTATCGAGACTATCCAGTAGCCATCCTCTTCTGAATCATCTTTATCTGCTATGTGGTCTCCTAGACAAGACGAGGTCCCATCAGAGCTGCCTCTCCTAGCTCTAGCCAATGTAAGGGTGATCATCATGGCCTAATATAAAAATCCTCATAAAGTTCAATTTGAATTGTTTCATGGAAACTATTTTTGTAGTCAAACTCCACAAGAGGTATAAGCTTCTCCCAATAACCTCCAAAATCCATAATGCATGCTTGGAGCATGTTCTAAAGCACCTAAATCGTACGCTTGGACTAGACATCAGTCGAGGAATGTTAATCTGTACTCAAAAGTGCATGTGTACCCAATGCCTTCGGAAGCCCCTTCCAGACCTGAGAAGTAAAATGAGAATCCCTATCTAAAACAATGGAGTGTGGAAATACATGTAGAAATACAATCTCACGGATGTACAACTGTCCCAGCTCATCAAAAATGAAGGTCTCATTGATTGGAAAGAAGTGAGAGACCTTTGTGAGTCTATCAATGAAAAACCAAACTACATCATTCCTTCACGGAAACCTCGGTATACCTGTCATAAAATCTATAGTGAAATCATTGCACTTCCACTCAAGAATAGGCAATTGCAATAAAATCCATGCACATCGCTGATGCTCCAACTTCACCTACAGACAGGTGGAACACCTCATGAAGAAACCAGCAACATCCTTCTTCATATCTAGCAACCAATAATGATGGTTTAGATCACAATACATCTTGGTGATGCCAGGATGAACTTCCCAAACTGAGGAATGAGAGTCCCGCATCAACTCATCACGTATGCCTGTTAGCACCCATACGCGCCCCTAGAAATGCAAGATCTCATCCTCAACTATGGTTTATCCAGGAATAGGGTCCTCTTGAAATTCTCTCCCACATGAATAGGACTTCAGAATCATATATCTACCTCATTTGAACTTGATCAAGAAGGGTAGAGGTAATAGCTACAGAAGAAAGGAGGGTCTTCCCCTCTCTGTCGTGCACCTCCAAATGCATCTTAGAGAATAGAGCCATAAGCTGCCACTCACTACTGGCCTCCTGAATAGACTGTATATAATTCCTCCTGATCAACGCATCAGCCACTGTGTTGCCTTTCCCAGGTGTGTAGACAAGCTCAAAGTCAAAATATTGAAGGTACTCAACCCATCTCTGATATTTCAAATTTAGATAATGGTGTGTGAAGATGTACTTGATACTCTTGTGGTCGGTGAATACCAAAAAATGTTATTCAAGAGGACAATGTATCCAGCAATTTAAGGAAAGAACAATCATAGCTAACTCAATATCATGTGTCAGGTAGTAATTCTCATGTGGTCGCAACTACCGAGACCCTTATGCAATGAATCCTTTCCCCTTTATAAGAACAACTCCCATCCCGATACTTAAAGCATCACAATACATAGTATTGATGTTTCTCGGCATTGGAAAGACTAGTATAAGTGCTGAAGTTTACCTCCCCTTCAACTCCTAAAAGGATGACTCACAAAAATCTGACCACAAGAACTTCACACCCTTTTTAGTCAGACTCATCAGTGGTGCTACTAAGCGTGAAAATTCATGTATGAAATGTCTGTAGTATCACTACCACAAAACTGGTTTTCCACAGCGCCACCCTTTAACAACGCTAAAAAAAGCGATTATAAAGGGGGGGCATTATCAATGCTAAAAAAGAACTCATAAAGGGGAACTTTTAACAGCGCTAAAAAAGCGCCGTTAAAAGTGACTGTTTATCAGTGCTTTTTTTAGCACTGATAAAGGCCCCCCCTTTTTCAGCACTTTTTTTAGTAGCGATGATAAAGGGGGGATTTATTAGTGCTTTTTCCTAGTGCTGATAAATTTTATATTTAAAAAAAATCATGAAAAATAATATATTGTTATATAAATATATTTAAATTGATATAAATATAATTTTTATTTTTTAAATATGTTTTAGAAAAGTATAAATAGGCCACTACATTTAATATATAAGAAATTGAGTGAAAATGGCTTTAAAAGTTTTTAAAAAATATTATTCATTAATAATTTACTAATTATCATCTATTAATAATCATTTAATAACAATTTGAAGGCACAAACAATCAAAAAACAATTAATAAAAGATCTAAAATATGTTGAAAATATAACTCAAAATTCAAACGACCATAACTTTTGATCCAGATGCCCGTTTGAGCTCTAAAACATATCAAATCGAAGCCTATAACAATATCTACATGTTGGTGATAAAAAAAGCCTCCATCACATTTGAATGGCCAAAAAGGCGAAAAGGGCCTCTAAAACTGAGTTTTTAGTCCGCATACCCCGATTTGTTAACATTCAAACAGGTATAACTTCTGATCCGGATGTCTGTTATCCCAGTACCTCATATCATATCGAAGATTGCTTCATTTTCTTCAATTTTACTAGTTATAGAGTTGAAAGGGGCTTCTAGGTCATATGTTTTGGTTGTTTTAGCATTCTATGGATTTTCAAATACACATATATATGTATTTATTTGTAAATATATATGTGTCTATGTGTGTGTGTGTGTTGTATATATGTATGTATGTATTTGTTTATTGAATAACACACATAAAAAACTTTTATAAATGTATTTAAAACTAATCTTATAAATATATATTAATATACAAATAAATATACAGATAAAATATTGTAACTAAAAATATATATATAAATAGATATAAATATATATTAATATACAAATGAATATATATATATATACTAATATATGAATAAACATATATGTATTAATATAACTAAATATATTTATATTAATATTAATCTATATTAATATACGAATAAATATAACCATATATATATAAATAAATATAAATATATATTAATATACAAGTAAATATATATATATATATATATTACTCTATGAATAAATATATATGTATTTATATAACTAAATACTTTTATATTGATATGAATCTATATTAATAAACAAAAAATATATATAAAAATATATATAAATAAATAGATGTATCATAAAATAGATGAAAATGAAACAGATTAGTGGTAAAGGTGCAAGTGCGCAAGGGGGAGGTCGCGGGTTCGAATTCAGGTGGAAGAAAGGAGGTGCGTGTGGGCAAGTGCAGAATGCGCAGACAATGGCAGCACGCGTGAAGCGCTGTTAAAATCTCCACCGAATATAAATTATTCTTTATTTTTTATAATTTTTTTGAGTTTTATCAGCGTTTTTTAGCGCTGATAAAAGGTGTCTTTATCAATCCTTTTTTGAGCGCTGATAAAAAAGGACCCCCTTTATCTTTTCCTCTATTAAAAGCACTTTTTTAGCTCTGTTAATGTGATTTTTTAGCGCTGATAAAAGCCATGTTTTCAGTAGTGTATCTAGCCAACCCCAAAAAACCCTACCCCTTCAAGACGTTCTTCACATGCTCCCATGAGACTAATGCTCTCACTTTCCCTAGGACTACTAACACTCTTTTCTCTGAGATGACTTGACCAAATAAGTGAATCTGATCCATCCAAAAGTCGCATATTGAGACCTTAGCATATAACTTATGCCTTATGCTCTCTATGTGTACTCAAAACGATCTTAAGAAGGGTAGCTTGGTCATGCCGAGTGTCAGAGTACACCAAGTTATCATCCACGAAGACCACCACTAGGGAATCCATGTATGGAGGGAACACTCGGTTCATCAATTCCATGAAAACTATTGGCACGTTTGGGAGATTAAATGGAATAACCATATACTTGTATAGAACAAACGTACTCCAGATGGCTGTGAGAGGTATATCAGATGGTCTAATGTGAAACTGATGATAACCAGACCTCACATCAATCTTTGATAATACCCGGGATCCTCGAAGATGATAAAAGAGTTCACCAATAATTGGTAAAGGATATCGGTCCTTGACGGTCAACTGGTTCAACTTCCAATAATCTACACAAAGCATGTGGGTGTAATCTTCCTTCTTTGTAAATAGGACAGGTGAACCCCACGGAGAAGTATAGGGTCGGATGAAACCCTTTCCCTGTAACTCCTCCAACTGCTTCTTGAGATCCTACAACTCTTGTGTAGCCATCCTATAAGGAGGAATGGACACTATTGCCACTCATGGAACAAGCTCAATAGAAAAGTCTACCTCTTTCCTTGGAGGAAAACCAGAAAAGTACTCTCGGAAGATGTCTCTAGAACAATCCCCCCCCCCTAGAGGAAAGTGTAACTGAGAAGTCCCCAGATTGTCCAGATATAAACTAGCAATCTGGGTTATAACTCCTCCTAACCCATGATGCTCTGGACCCTCTCTAGTCTCCTAGACCTCCCACTAACCCCTATGAAGAAACTATAAGCCCTATGGTGATGTGAAACTCATCCTGTGGTGATAACAGCCAACGAATACCTTGAAAGAAACTAGCCAGTCCATTCTGATAATGACATCATAGCCTGTCATCTCTAGGACATAGAGGTCCTATAAAAAGTGACACCCACCAAGCTCTAGAGGCAATTCTTTACACTAACATACAATCACCATTCTAGTACCCAAAAGTGTGTCTAGTGTTATGATATTAGTAGTAGAAAATATATAGAGCCAAAGTCTCTCCACAACCGCACAAGATATAAAGCTATGGGAAGCCCCTGTATCGAAAAGAGAAGATGTTAAAACTGAGGCAACTAAGATCATTCCTCAAACTATATAAGGTCTTGGATCTTTCTCCTACCGGGAATGCTCCAATTCAAAGGTCAATCTTGTCCCATGATCCTATGACCCTGCCTAAGCACTCTGAGCTGATTCACTCTGCTGTCGCTAAAAGACCAGCGACTGAACACCACAGCCACGACCTCCACCATGGCCTGAACATCCAGAAAAACTCCATTTCTCGGACTGGTGAGGAACTAGTGGTGCTTCTCATGAATGAGAAGTCATTGATGAACAATTATCACCAGATGATGGTGAGAATATCTAACAGAATCATGGAAGGTGACCCGACATACCACATGATCAACACTCCATTGGGTCTCTCGGGTAGTGTGGCCACATATTCCAACTCTTCCCACACTGGCAGCACACCACCTAGCTACTAGAAGAAGTGTCTCGACTCCTTGGATCAACAAACAATGATTCCCTATGGCGCTTCCTACTGTTAGTAGGAGGGATGATAACTCCTGATGCCGAGCCGCCCTGGGTCACAACTCCAGAATCCCTCAGATTGCGCTCCAGGATCAGCACCTGGTTGATGATAGAAGAGATTGATGTTAATCGAAAGATGATCAACTATGATCAAATTTCGTTCCTTAGACCATCCTCTAACTTCCTTTCCTTGAATAAATGATCACCTCCGAAAATAGGTGTGAAGAGGTGTAGCTCAGTAAAGGAGGAATACTCCATAACAGAAAGAGTACCCTGGTCCAGACTCATAAACTCTCGGGCTCGATCGGCCCTCATGGTGTCTGGATAGACTTTTTCATACAAGATGCACTGGAACTCATCCCACACCATAACCTGCTGGCTTCCCACCTATGAAATCACATGCCACAACCTCTTGGCGGAGTCCCAAATAATATAGGTAGTGAGTTTGACCCTCCTCTCGGGAGTTGTCTCCAGATTCTCAAAGTATATCAGCATGGATTCTATCCATGACTCTACATCTTGGGGTCCTCCATCCCATGAGAAAGTGGGAGGATGCTACTGTTGGAAGACCCAAGTCAAATCAGCCATCGACGGGGTAGGAGGCGGTGCCCCCTGAATGGTATACATCATCCTCAAAAATCCCTCTCTGAATTGTGCATCAAAACCTATGTCAGGTACAACGGACGGTGCGAAGACTGGAACAATAGGTGGATCTGCTGGAAGTCCCTGATCAGCCATGTCTGGTGTCTAATCACCTCCGGGAAACTGACGTACAACTGGAAGAAGTCTCGGTGGCATGACACCACAAGGTCAAGTGAACACCTTAGATCAAGATTATCATAGGCTGAATACTAGAATCATAATAAGGGAACTGAAGAAATAAAACATTCATGTTTCGCAAAACATTACTACACGGCATGTACAATTTCTACATGGCGTGTTCCATCAATTCATTTACATGGGTGTGTACTCCTGCCTAAATTGGTCATGTAACACCCCAAGCACACATCGTTTTCTCCTAATGCATAGTGTGTACCTGACTCTTCTTCCCCTGAATGAGTCCCTCTACATGGTTAAGCCACACAGCTCTTCTAATATAAGACTACACAGCGTGTTCAAGATAGAAATAGCATGTACTAGACAAGCATCACCCAGCTCATGTTGTTAGTGACACGACCTGACACACAACTCACACTACATGGCATGTTCATGGTGGACATGGCGTGCATGTGAAAGGATAACACCGACCTGTGTTGTTGGTTACACGGTTGGCTACACCACTAACACTACATGGTGTGTTCCGGGTGGACATGGCATGTATGATATGGGATAACACTGACCTGTGTTGTTTGTGACACTACCAGGTACCTAGGTCAGACTACACAGTGTGTTCAACTGGTACACGACGTGTTCCTTCAAGAAAATCCCTATCCCATGTTTCTGCCCACATGGATTATGACACAGTAAGAGACTACACGGCGTGTACATATGGAACATGGCGTGTACTTAAGAAAAACTGGTTCTTCCCAAACATAAGAACACATGGCATGTAGTCAAAACTACATGACGTGTATTCTAGGATTTTCTGGACAGTAAGCCTCAAAAACTATTCCGGGACCCAGAAAAACACTGAAAAAACATTGAAAGTGAAAAATTATGATCCTTGAGGGCCCATACTCCCCTAGAATCAAATATTGGAATCTTGAACATGTTATAACTAGCTAAACATGTCAATGATTCACCAAATTACGGTCCATGGTGCCCGATAAAACCTAACGAACCAAATTTTGGTGTTCATTCAAAAAACAAAACCATACACAAACAATACCCTATCAAAGAGAATGTATTTTTATCAGGGCATCTATCACAACAACAAGCATATTCTACACAAAATCTATTGCAAAAACATACAATTTCTAATTCACCTTAGATGGCATGGAAAGAATGCATGACATGTGATTTCTAGAAATTTCCTATATGATTCATGAGATACCATACCCTCATCTCATCGGGTTGTGACAGAAATAGAACCTCAATAACGTCAACAGTAATAACACACAACATGTGAGTCACCCAACGGTGAAAATCAAATCAACCTTAATCCTGCAAAACCAGAAGAAATTGCCATAAATGAGGTAGATTGGATTTCCCCTATACACAGGCTAGCTACTCCTGGGCACAGATTATTACCATGTACCTATTCCTTCTTATCCCTGGCTAAAGGCTCAAAACAGTAATCAAGAGAAAAAAATCTCCCTTTTATACCACAATGTAAGGTCCTTGTTCCAGAATCCACCTAGAGGCACCCTGTACCCTGTTGGTCACATGGCCTCAAGCGCATTTCCCTGAATTCCAGAGGCTGTCGACTAGCAGGGAGGGCCTTGGGTGTGATGGTGGGGAAACTATTCCCTCATTGATAGAGTACACAGTGGATGTAAAAAAATGTATACAAGAGTGGAAGACGTAAAAATATCATACCAAAATAAATAGTGGAAAACTGATAGAAATAACTGGAGAACATATATATATATAATGATACATGATACATATGTATAGGAATGTAGAGAAACAAAGCATAATACTGAAATATAGTACTGAACCATGTATAAAAGAAAAATAGTTATCGACTCCACAACATCACAAGCCTAAGCTTGGTCCCATTCTCTCCAGCTCCACAACATGTTAAGTACCTGAAGTAAAATGGGTATTTCCCTTGTCTATACCTGCAAAAGTATAATCTGTTTGGGCACAAAAGCATGGCCCAAAAAGGGTGTGAGACTGATCCTAGTAGTTAACCATCATGAGATTTTTGCCTAATAGTCAATGAGTATATGGAAGGTAAAATTACAGGAAAAAGTAAATAGGAGAGTGCTCAATAGTAAACAATTCATAGTTTCAATATCAAGAAACAACTAAACAAGCAGATAAACAAAAAAGGTAACCCTCTGGGAAGCACACTCTGTCTAACACCTATAGTCCTACCTAACAGGTACAAGCAACCCTCTAGGTAGTACACTCAGTCTAACCCCTATGTTTCAGCTTAAGCATAGACTCTTCGAGGAAGGACTCACCGTCAATTCCACCTATAGTCTCGTATCGTAACTAAAGGTGCTCTAGGGAAGCACTTACGTCACATTCCCTCCGTGCCCCTTGTCGAGGAACTACAGACACTCTGAGGAAGCACTCAATGTCAATTCCCCCTATGGTCTCGCATTTTAAAAATTATAAAGACACTCTAGAGAAGCCCTCAATGTCCATTATCCCTAGGGTCTATACACCAGGTTCTCACGGCCCCGTGTAAGTCAAGAAAGTGTAGCAGCGCGTATCGGGAAAGGTAATCCTCAAGAAATACATGGCTTGCAATATACAACATAACATCATAACATAACAATAGTCACACCATCCTATAATACTAGACATGGAAAAGTAAATGGACACCTATCAGGAAACTATACCCAAAGGTCAAAACAAGAAAAACATGCATGGACAACACATCCAAAGCACATCAATTATCCCTATTCACAATCAATTATCATATACTCAAGCATAAAATCATTGCGGGACAACAATAGGGCTAAAACGATAAATGCACAATACCCCGTTCATGGGTATTGGGAAATTGTGTACATAAAACTCCAAGACTTTCAACAAAAATGAACAAACCACCAACCTTGATGTTAGGAGATCGATATACATTAACCTCAAAGCTTAAATCTCCTTAGAACGTCAAATATCAACAGAAATGACCAAAAAGTTCAACCCATGATATCTCACTAGAAAGGATAAAACATAATATGGTTCCCTAGGAGAAGAGAGAAATCACCGATGCAATTACAATGAAACAGACAGTGTTCGATTCGGTGGACAGACACATGCACTGGGGATAGTCTAAGATCTGTGGACGTACAGAGTTCTCAGTCGAACGAGACCTAAAAGAAGATAGTTATGGAGATTAGACGCGACCCCTGTGCTTTTAATGAAAAAAAGTACACATTGTGTACTTTTAAATTACACGGTGGTTACTCACCATCTCAACACTCCACTTTAACTGGCCTCCAAGTCACTCCTACACGTCTGTGTGTGTGGCTATTACATGACCATCACACGGCCTCCTGTGGGAAGGTAGTACATGGAATGTACTCATAAAGTACATGGCATGCAATTAGAAAATTTCCAGAAATTTTACTTTTTCCCAAAATGACTATAAAAGGAAAACATATCTGAAAAAAAGATCCGGGTACATACAAACTTTTCCCCATAAATAAATTCATCCCTGAATTTCCCAAGCACGGCGTAGAAGAAGATACCCCGAACTACTCCGGCCACTGGTCTCGTACATCGGCCTCCCTCTCCCAAGTCTCATCCTGTACCCACCCATGCTGCCATAGAACTCGTACCAGAGGGACATACTAGCCATAGAGAACCTTTGTAATGTGAAAAAAAATCCAGATAAGATGCTCCTTGAATGACACATCAACTTCGAGCACAACCTCCTCAGATTGAATGACATGATACAGGTCTAAAAAGAAACGTTGGAGCTAAGAAACGTGAAAAACATCATGCATAGCCCAGTAAATCTGAGGTAACTGCAATCGATAGGCAACCAGCCCAACTCTCTCCAACACCTCAAATGGACTGACGTACCTCTGTAAAAGATTAACCTATCTCCTTATCCGCTTGTTTCCCTACCTCGGTGTGACACGTAGGAAAACCTGATCCCTGACCTCGAACTCCAGAGGTCGTCTCTGCTAATCAGCATAAGACTTCTGTCAAGACTGTATAA
Organism: Viscum album; assembly: GCA_963277665.1. Lineage (NCBI taxonomy): Eukaryota > Viridiplantae > Streptophyta > Magnoliopsida > Santalales > Viscaceae > Viscum > Viscum album. The sequence continues at coordinate 1,659,655,050 of OY728143.1, read as the reverse complement.
TACCCATCATATTCCGAATCTTCTCTATCTGCTGCGTGGTCTCCTGGAAAAGACGAGGTCCCAGCATAGCTGCCTCTCCTGCCTCCATCCAACATAAGGGTGATCGGCATGGCCTAACGTACAAAGCCTCATATGGTTCCATCTAAATAGTTTCTTGGAAACTACTATTGTAGGAAAACTCCACAAGAGGTATATGCTTCTCCCATGAACCTCTAAAATTCATAATTCATTCTTGGAGCATGTCCTTATGCACCTGAATCGTACGCTAAGACTGACCATCAGCTTGGGGATGGTAATCTATACTCAAAAGCACATGTGTACCCAACGCCTTATGAAGCCCTTGCCAGACCTGAGAGTTAAAATGAGCATCCCTCTCTAAATCAATGGTGTGTGGAACTCCATGTAGACAATCAATCTCACATATGTACAACCATCACAGCTCATCAACAATGAAGGTATCCTTGATTGGAAATAAGTGAGTGACTTTCGTGAGTCTATCAATGACAACCCAAACTGCATCATTCCCTCGAGGTGACCTCGGTAAACCTATCATGAAATCCATCGCGACATCGTTCCACTTCCACTCGAGATTAGGAAACTGCTGAAAAATCACTGCTGGTCACTGATGCTTTGACTTCACTTTATGATAGGTGGAACACCTCATGACGAAACCAGCAACGTCATTCTTCATACCTGGACCCCAATACTGATGGTGTAGATCACAAAACATCTTGTTCATGCCAGGATGAATTGCACAAACTAGGGATTGAGAGTCCTGCATCAGCTTCTCACGTATGTCTATTGTCACCCATACACTCCCCTAGAAACACAAGATCTCATCCTTGCCTATAATCCATCCAGGAATAGGGTCCTTTCCTGAAACGCTCTCCCATAAGACTAGGCCTTCAGAATCCGATACATGCCTCATTCGAACTCGACCAAGAATAGTAGAGGTAAAAACTATATAAGAATGGAAGGTCTACCCCTATCTGTCATGTACCTCCAAATGAATCTCAGATAATAGATCCATAATCTTCCACTCACTGCTAGCCTCTTGAACTGCCTATATCTAAGTCCTCTTGCTCAACGCATTAGCCACTACGTTTCCTTTCCCAAGCGTGTAGACAAGCTCAAAGTCAAAAGACTAAAGGTACTCAACCCATCTCTATTGTCTCAAATTCCGATCACACTGAGTGAATATGTACTTGAGACTCTTGGGGTCAGTTTAAACCACAAAATGTTCTCCCAAAAGTTAATGTCTCCAACAGCGTAAGGCATGAACAGCCGTAGTCAACTCAAGATCATGCGCCTGGTAGTTATTCTCATGTGGTCGCAACTACTGAGACCCGTACACAACAACTCCTTCCCCCGACATATGCACAACTCCAAGACCAATACCTGAAGCATCACAATACAAAATATAGCTCTTTCTGGCCTCTGGAAAGACTAGTATCATTTCTTATGTCATCCTCCCCTTCAACTACTAAAAGGATGACTCACAAGAATCTGGTAACAAGAACTATACACCCTTCTTAGTCAGACTCTTCATTGGTGCTGCTAACCATGAAAAGTCTTGTATATAACGTCTGTAGTATCCAGCCAGCCCCAGAAAACTCTGCACCTCAAAGACATTCTTTGGATGCTCCTAGGATACTACTTCCCTCACTTTCTCAGGGTCTACTAACACTCCTGTTGCTGGGATGACATGACCCAAGATGTGAATCTGATCCATCCAAATGTGGAATTTTTTGATCTTAGCATATACCTAATGCTCTCTCACTATACTCAAAACAATCTCAAGATGGGTATCATTTTCATGTCGAGTGTGGGAGTACACCAAGATATCATCCACAAAAACCACAACGAAGGAATCCACATATGGACGAAACACATGGTTCATCAGTTCCATGAAAACTACAGGCGCGTTCGTGAGACCAAAAAAGCATAACCATATACTCGTATAGACCATACCAACACTGGAAGGCTGTTAGAGGTATATCAGATGGTCTAACGTGCAACTGATAATAACTAGACCTCATGTAAATCTTCGATAATATCGTGGCTCTTCGAAGCTAATCAAAGAGATCATCAATCCATGGTAAAGGATATCAGTTCTTGGCCGTCAACTAGTCCATCTTCTGTAATCCACACTATGATTGTGGGTGTTTTCTGCCTTCTTTTCAAGTAGGACATGTGAACCCCAAGGAGAAGTAATGGGTCAGATGAAATCATTTTCCTATAACTTCTAAAACTTCCTCTTGAGATCCTACAACTCTAGTGTAGCCATCCTATAAGGAGGAATGCACACCGGTGCCTCCCTGGAACATGGTCAATGGAAAAGTATATCTCACACTGTCGTGGAAAACCTGAAAGTCCTCTGGAAAGATGTCTCTGAATCGATCAACCACTAGAGGAAAGTCTAACTGAGAAGTCCCCTGATCATCCAGATATAATCTTGCAATCTGGGATGTAACTCCTCCTAACCCATGATGCTCTGGACCCACTCTTCTTTCTTAGACATCCCACTCACCCCAATGAAAAAATGATATGCCCTCTAGTGATGTGAAACTCACCCTATGGTGATAATAGTCGATGAATTGCTAGAAAGGAACTGGCCAGTGCATTCCAAGAATGAAATTATAGTCTGTCATCTCTAAGACATAGAGGTCCCAAAAAAGTGACACCCACCAACCTATAGAGGGAAGTCCTTATACTGACGTACACTCTCCGTTCTAGTCCCCAATGGAGTGTCTAGTGTCAAGATATCAGCAGAAGAAAAGATGAAGGGCCCAAGGCTCTCCACAACCACAATAGATATAAAGCTATGGGAAGACCCTGTATCAAAAAGAAATGAAGATAAAACTGAGGTAAATAAAATCGTACCTCAAAATATAGAAGGTATGGGATCCTGCTCCTGCTGGGTCTTCTCCACTCCAAAGGTCTGGCCTATCCCATGACCCTGTGACCCTTCCTGACCACTCTGAGCTGATTCACTGTGTTGTCACTGAAAGACTGACGACTGACCACCATGACCATAACCTCCACCTCGGCCTGAATGGCCAGAAGAACTCCTGTTCCCTTACTGGTGAGGAACTCGTGGTGCTACTCCCGAATGAGGAGTCATAGAAGAACCATTCTCACCAGCTTCTGGTGAGAATATCTGATAGAAGTGCTGAAGGTGGCCCAACTTGACACATAATCAGCACTCCACTAGGTCTCTTGGGCATTGTGGCCTCGTATGCCCGCTCTTCCCACACTGGTAGCACCCCACCTGGATACCATAAGAAGTGCCTCGCTTCCTTGGATCATCATGCAATGATTCCCTGTGGCACTTCCTCCTATCAGTAGGAGGGATTATAACTCCAGAAGCTGATCCGCCCTAGCTCACAACTCCAGAATCCCTCAGATTGCACTTTGTGATCAGTGCCTGGTTAATGATAGAAAAGATATAAGTCAACCGAATGATGTTCACCTGCGATCGGAAGTCATTGCTCAGACCATCCTCGATCTTCTATTCCATGAATAACTGATCACATCATGAAATAGGTGTGAAACACTACATCTCGGTAAAACTGGATGAATACTCCATAACAGAAAGAGTACCCTACTCCAAATTCATAAACTCTCGAGATCGATCATCCCTCAAGGTCTCTGAATATAAGTAGTCATAGAAGATGCACTGGAACTCATCCCATGCCATAACCTACTGGGGTCCTGCCTATGAGATCACATCCCACCACCTCTTGGCGGAGTCCCAAAGCATATAGGTAGCGAGCTTGAACCTCCTCTCTAGAGGCGTATTCAGATGCTCAAATATTGTCCGCATTGCTTCTAGCCATGACTCTGTATCCCGGGTTCCTCCATCCCCTGAGAATGTTGGAGGATGCTTCTACTGGAAGACCAAAATCAAATCAGTCATCGACAAGGTAGGAGGTGGTGCCCCCTGAAAGGTCTGCTTCATCTTAAAAAATCCCTCTCTGAATTGTTCATCAGAACCTAAGTCAGGTATAATGGCTGGTGCTAATACTGACACAATGGGTGGATCTACTAGAAGTCCTTGACCAGCCATGTTCAATGTCTAATCACCGCCTGGAAACTGGCGTTCAACCAGAGGACATCTCGGTTGAATGACTCTTCAAGTTCAATCACACACCTTAGATCAAGATTATCAAGGTCTGAAAACTATAATCACAATAAGGTAACATGATAAAGAAAACATTGATGTTTTGAAAAACATGACTACAAGGTGTGTTCCCTCAAGTCATTAAATGGGTGTGTACTCTTTCCTAAACTGGTCGTGTAACACCCCAAACACACGACGTGTTCTCTTAACGCACGACGTGTACTTTAATCCTCTTCCCCCGCCCAAGTCCATCTACATGGTTAAGCCACACGCCTCTCCTAAGATAAGACTAAAATGTTTGTTCAAGATAGACACAACATGTAGTAGACAAGCTTTACCCGACCCATGCTGTTAGTGACACGGCCTGACACATGGCTCACACTACACGGCGTGTTCAAGGTGGACACAGTGTGCATGTGAAAGGACAACACTGACCCGTTTTGTTGGTTACACGGCTAGATACACGGCTGACACTACCTGTTATGTTCTAGGAGTACACGATGTGTACGAGAAGGGATAACACTGACCCGTGTTGTTCGTGACATGGCCAGGTACCTAGGTCAGACTACAAGGCATGTTCAATCGGTACACGGTGTGTTCCTACAAGAAAATCCATATCCCGTGTTTCTTCCCACATGACTTATGACACAGTTAGAGACTACACGACGCGTACATATGGTACACAATGTGTACTTAAGAAAAATTGTTTCTTCCCGAACAGAAGAACACTTGGCATTTAGTCAAAAATACAAGGTGTGTATTTTGGGTTTTTCTAGACATTAAGCCTCAAAAACTATTCCGAGACCCAAAAAACCCTGAAAGAAACATTGAAAGTGCCAAATTCCAACCCTTGAGGGCACATACTCCCCGCGAATCAAAGTTTGGAATCCTAAACATGTTATAACAAGGTAAACAAGTCAATGATACACTAAATTCCGGTCTATGAGGGACCATATCCCCTCAAGAACCAAATTTTGGCATCCATTGAAAAAAAACACACATAGAAAAATACCCTGTCAAACAGAAGGTATTTTTATCAAGGCATGTATCACAACATCATGCACATTCTACACAACATCTATCACAACAACATGAAATTGCTCATGCACCCAAGATAGAATGGCAAGAATGGATGGCATGTGATTTTGAGAAATTTCATATATGACGCATGAGATGGAATACCATCATCTCATCGGATTGTGAAAAAAATAGAACCTCAATAACATCAATAGTAATAACACAAAACATGTGAGTCACCCAACGGTGAAAATCAGATCCACTGTAAACTTTCAAAACCAGAAGAAATTGCAATAAACAAGGTAGATTGGATTTCCCTGATACACGAGTTAGCTACTCTAGGGCACAACTTATTACCAAGTACATATTCCTTCCTATACCAGAAAAAAAGTCTCCAAAAAGTAATCAAGAGAAAAGAATATCTCTTTGATACCACTTTGTAACTTCTTGGTTCCAGAAGTCACCCAGAGGCGCCCCGTACCTGGTTGGTCACATGGCCTCAAGCGCATTTCCCCAAACTCCAGAGGCTGCTGACTAGCAGTGAGGGCCTTGGGTGTGATGGTGGGGAAATTTTTCCCTCTTTTGCAGAGTACACTGCGAATGTAAGAAAATACATACAAGAGAAGAAGCGGTAACAATATCATACCAAAATAAATAGTGGAAAACTGATAGAAATAACTGGAGCACATATATATATATATATAATGATGCAAGATTCATATGTCTAGGAAAGCAGCAAAACAAAGCACAATACTAAAATACAGTACTAAACTAAGTACAAAAGAAAAACAGTAATAAGATCCATAACATCGTAAGCCTAAGGTTGGTCCCGTGCTCTCCAGCTCCACATCAGTTCATGTACCAGAATTAGAAGGACGCTTGACCTTGTCTATACCTGCTACAATATAATTAGTATGGGCGCATAAGCATGTCCCAAAATAGGGTTTGAGACTAATCCTAGTAGGCAACCACCACGAGATCCATGGCTAACATTCAATGAGTGTATGGTAGGTAAATGTATATGAAATAGTAAATAAGAAAGTACTCAACAGTAAGAAATTGATAGTTTCAATATCAAGAAACAACTAAACAAGAAGATAACCACAACAGGTAAACCTCTGGGAAGCACACTCAGTCCAGCCACTCTGGTCCTACCTAATAGGTAGAAGTAACCCTCTGGGTAGTACACTCAGTCTAACCCCTCTAGTCCAGCTTAAGCATAGACTCTCTGAAAAAGAACTCACCATCAATTCCCCCTATAATCTCGTATCGTAACTAAAGGTGCTCTAGGGAAGCACTTACATCACACTCCCTCTATGACCCACATCGAGGAACTACAAAAACCTTGAGGAAGCACTCAATATCAATTTCACATGTTGTCTTGCATCGTAACAGTTATAATGACACCTTAGAGAGGCCCTCAATGTCCATTCTTCCTATGTTCTATACACCAAGTTCTCACGGCCCCGTGTAATTCAAGAAAGTGTAGCAGCGTGTATCAGCCAAGGTAAACCTAAAGAACTACTTGGATAGAATTATATAGCATAACATCATAACAGAAAATAGTCACACCATCCTATAATACTAGGCATGGGAAAGTAAAAAACCACCTATCATGCAACAAGACCCAAAGGTCCAAACATGCAAAACATGCATGGAAAACACTTCCAAAGCACATAAATTCTACCTATACACAATCAATTATCATCTAATCAAGCATACAAGCATAAAAGGAAAATAATACGGATAAAACGGTAATCGCGCAATACCTAGTTCATGGGTATTGGGATATTTTGTACATAAAACTCAAGGAATTTCAAAATCAAGGCACAAACCACCTACCTCAGTGTTAGGAGACCGATATAAGTGAAACTCGAAGATTCAATCTCCTTAGAATGCCGAATATCAAAAAAATTGTCTAAAACTTTGAACCCATGATATCTCACGATATAGGAGAAAATAGAAGATGCTGCTATATGAGCAGACATAACTCACTGATGTGATTGCAATGAAATAGACGGTGTTCGATTCAGAGGACAGATGCACACTCGGGGGTTCATCGAAGATATGTGGCCGTATAGAGTTCTTGGTCAAACTTGACCTAAAAGAAGAGCATTCTGACAATTAGACATGACCCCAGTGCATTTAATGAAGAAAAAGAAAGTACACAGCGTATAGTTTTTAAGTACATGACATTTTATCTTTGTTTCTGTACCCCGCTTTAAGCGGCCTCCATGTCACTCCCACATGGCCATGTGTGTGGATACTACATGTCCATCACATAGCCTCCCACGGAAAGGCAGTACAGGACGTGTACTCATAACGTATACGGCGTGTACATAGAAAATTTACAGAAATTTCTATTTTTCCCAAAATGACCATAAAAGAAAAACATACCTGGAAAGAAGATCTGTGTTCTTATAGTTCATGATGGATAAATCCTTGGTGTAGATAAACTACATAATTATCATCCAATTTTAAGAATATTGTGATTGAAAAATAGATTCATCATGGAATAGAAAGAAGTTCAACAATTGGACTTGTCGAAAGACAGTTGACTAAGGCCCAGAAACCTAGAGACAATAACTTCAAAGAAACATAACTTCTCAGTCACCTAGGTAGGTTACATAAAATGTTTCTCCCAATTGTGAACATGAACATCAATCATAGGAAGAGTCAGAATAGAAAAATCCTCATTCAGCTCTAATAGAATCTATGACTCTTATAGATTTCTTCCCTACAATGTATAAATCATAGAGAGCACCCCATAAAAAGAACCCTCCTGGGATGAATACTCATATTTGGATTTTTTTAATGTGATAAAATATTCATAACTCTTTTTTGATTATGAATATCCCTATGATTATTAGTCTTGTGTACCTGATCTTGGATTCAGAGGTTGAAGGCACATAAACTGACGATACAAAGGAAAACATGGGCATGGTTTGACCTAATATATCATTCACATCCCTAAAAAAATTATATTAAACTAGAACACATGGGAAAATGATATTGTGGGACCACTATATATACAAAGGTATCCATGAACCTTCCATTAGTATTCTAATCTTAGTCATCGTGTTTGAAAACCTCATGGGGGTGAGATTATCTTATCATTCAAGGAAATGTGGAATGAAGGTGTGATCTACACCACTTGAAGTAAATGATAACACTACCTATATGAATGTTCCATTCCCATATATCTCAAAATCATTAGAACCGAAAACATGTAATAAGGAGAAAACCCATACTGGGAAGTACAGACTGTAGGAACAAAAGTAAAACATTATGAAACAACTGGTGATTTTTTCATCCAAGCGCTCATTCCTGGATGTTCTCCATCTTTCAAAATAACTCATATAGGTTCTAGTTGATGATCTCTATATCCCATAAGAGTTTTAGTAAGAAGTCACTATAATTGGGATTTATTGTGTTCTGAATATTGCATTATAATGCTATGTCACCATCTCATTCATAGAGTAGGATCGGTAGAAGGTTATCCAAGGACGCAGACTAATATATTTTAGTTAGACTCGATAATGTCAACAGAAAAAGAGTTATGGTTGAAAATGGTTTGGTGATCAACTAAAACCCAATTTATACCCTTCTTCATTTGGGTTATAGTGATGATGGATCTATCTTCCACAAATTTGATAATTAATGGGTTGGATAAAAATGAGAAAAGACCTCTCATGATGATCAAGATACAAAATCAATTTGGGGATATCACATAAAATATCATGATTATGGTTACCCATCAAGACACTACATATAATGACATACTCGGAAGGTCCTAACTCTACTACCATGTGGTACTACATTCAACATTCTATCAGTGTCTGAAAAAACCCCATTTATGGGAAGGATGACACACTATATAGTTAATGTTCCCCCTTTGAGACATGCGAAGCCACATATGCTAAGGAAGGATTCAATAAAATGGAAGGAAAACAACCAGTGGTGGTTTAAAATATAATATATAATGTCACCAATGTCTTGTGGCCCAATCCTATAAATACCTGGAGTATGATTATAAATTTTTATTTGCTACCCACAAATCTAGTTGAGGAACTATACCTAATCCTAAATGTAAAGGCCCCTTCTGTCACCAATGAATGTATAAAAGATAACCATCTTTGGAATATCTCCTTAATAACTCTATGAGCATGGGATGATAATATATCAACTCATAAACTCTCTTATCTTGATAGTGATAGATATTCCTTAGGATTTCTAACTTCACCTCAAAATGCATCCACAGAGCTAAAGGTTGAATAATAATAAGATGACCATAGGAACGCCCCTCTAGAATTTGAGGAATGAATCACCTCCATTATTGGTGAACTCATGTATGTGAATTTTGGAATGGAAGAAGGCTTGTGGCCTACATTGATTATTTCCTCATTGAATCTCGAAGATCAAGAGATGTATAATTAATTTCCAATGAAAAATAAATATTTTTTTCATGGAACAATATAGAAATGATCATATTGAATCCTAATGTGGCTACACACCATCTCAACCTACCCAATAACCATTGAGGCTTCAAGCAGAATGCTAAAAGGATGCACCCATCTCTTTCTAATAACATATCGATGCATGTTAAAAAACATGATCAAAGATAATTTTTTTCGAGAAGTGAAATAACTGAGATGACTCTCCAATATCCTCCTAGTCATGAAAATTAATGGGAAGATTATTTTTTGTTGACTTTAGCGACCTTAGTAAACATGTACTAGAGTTTGACTTTCCAATTTTGATAAGAAAACTATTGATCGATGAAACAATTATCATTTAGTCTACTTCCTTCATGGATGGTTAGTCATGGAACAATCAGAAAAGGATGTCCCCTAAAGACAAATAATCAACATCTTTTTGAGATCCCTAGGGTATTTTTTATATCTATTCATTCCCTTTAGATTAGATACCGATTGAACTAATTATCAATGTTTGATGCATAATATATTAAAACCCTTCCTTTGATTATTAGTCTAATGCAACAAAATGACACGATGGTCAAATATCAACTATGAGGTTATCACTTCATAGATCTTTAATAGTCTTAAAAAAGATTCAGTCGCATAGTCGGAAGAGGAGTCCACTAAAATGTGATTTTGAAGAATAATCAGTGAAGTTACTTTATTTTCTTGAATTCCACTATGCCATTGAGGTTGACCATTAATAGACTAGGACAATCCTAGAAATTTCACCCACTAGTAATCTTAATGAAATGAGGGGGCTACAAGAGCATCTCACTGACAGTCTACATTTTATATCCATCCAGGCTAGAAAATCTATCCCCTTCATCATGATAATGAATAAGAAAGTCTTCTATCTATGAGATGATGACTTCAAAAAGGTATACAAGAGTATCATGTAGTATCAACTTCATCCACTAGTCTCAATGCCACTGGTGGAAGTTAAGACACTTAACTTATATATTTTCACCCTGTACTGATCACTTGGAAATATGCTGGAACTAAAAAATGATGTAGGGAATGATAACAATATCTAAATAATCATCTGAATGATTTTAAAAATTAAGACCAGCTATTTTGATGTTGAATATAACTACCTCACACACATATATTCAATGAAAATGATGAGGAATTTCTTACAATGTTATAAAATTCCATTTGGTCCCTCATATTGATCTAACCATGTAAATAATTTTCCATCCCATGTTGGTAGGTTGTATATCCCAATTGGTGGCCATTATATAATAATATGACATTATGGTCATGGCATAGAAGTCAGTCAAAGGGTACTCACTAGCTAATTTCTTCATGTAAAAACTCATACCGAAAAGTACATTAGAGGACACCATGGTTCATGAAGAAGAGTTCTTCTATGCCCATGACCCTCCTTGCACATGGAAAATGTATTTTTATGGTTTCGTACAAATTTATATTAGTAATATATTAAAAAATCAATGAACAAATCAAGTTGGATTGGGGATTTTATTTATTTTCTTTAGATAATGAATATCCACCTACACTTTCTCATTATTAGAAGGATGAGTGAACAAGAAATCTTAATAATAATCACTTAATGTGAGCTTTTAAACATACCTAACAACCAAAAATAATATACATTGACATCGAAGGGGATTTAGAGAAAGGTATAAAAAATATTAATGGTGAATATTCCATTAAAAAGGAATAATTTCCCAATTCAACTGGATACATTAGGATAATAATGGCATATTTCCCACTGTATCCCACACTGCATCATGTTACCCGATCACAAAAAGCTCACGCTAATGCATTGGGTAATAGAGCCATAGTCTTAGAAGACCCTAATTAGAAGGATGAAATCTTCTATATCATGAAATAAATAATGGAATCATTGATCGATATCTACAATATTAGGGAAATCAGTCCAGTAAACCCCCACCATGCTTGATAAACTGATGTCCACACCTCGATGGATGGATCCCATAATTGGTTATCTAAAAAATTGGACTCACTAGAGAGACCAAGACCGAAAAGAACATATTCAATACTTAGTAGTGATATTTACTCTTTAGGGTGGCCCAAATGAGAAAAAATCTATCAATAAGTGAGTATTTTGTGGAATAATTATCAGATGCAGAGAAAAAAAGAGAGAATCCTGCCTTAAGAAAAGAAGTCCCCATAGTCTTATGCAGAACATATCATTCTAGGATGAGGTACTCCCACTAACTCAAGAGGGTGGGTTATTACTTGAAAAAAAATGATATAGGACTATGTGGAATTTTCCATGAAATTTTATACATGACATAGTCATGAAATATTCAACCATAAACCCCCATAATATTTATGTAAAGATACATGTTCATAGACATTTTTTATATATGGATTGAAATTTGTGGGACCATAACCCCCTATAACATTTAATCTATTTAAGTACATTTATACTAATAACAATTTCATTTAAGAGTGGGATGAGGTGAATCCCTTCAACGAATTAGGGATGAATAATATCATCAACATCATGAATTATTATATTATCACTAGGTTGAGAGACCTAACACGATATTAATGTAAAATGACACCATGTTCTATTCTGTGAAGTTAAAGAAATTGTAATAGGAGTACAACATCAAGTCCAATAACTTATTCTAATATCATACAGCATAAAATCGAAATATATAGTCCATTACTATGACATTGTCAAATATAACCAATAATATGTTGAACAAGGATAATAATTACAAGGTTTATGAGCTCCACCATGTTGTTAGGACCTACCATTAAACCATGCGTACTGCTACACAAGAAACCCCATCTTAACTATTGTATGAAACTGAGGTCGTGTGTCCTATAAAAGTCTAATTTTTCTTGTTTAGAATAACCATATTTAGAAAAATCTAAGATTAGAAGATATTTAAAATTAATTCAAATAAAATGGGGATGGCTCGATGAGAATATGATGCATAGACTGCACAACATAATTTCTATAGAAATCTGATCACACAAGCCTTCAATAAAAAGGCTCACCTATTTTCATTCCTTCAAGGAGAATTGGTATTGGATTTTAGAGCCCCAATGATACCATGATATATACCACTGAAGATAGAACCTAAATGGTAAGGACCATATATAATACATAAGTTATACCACAATGAATCAAACTCACTGTCCATAATGGACAATGTGCATGTACACCCCTAACAATGCAATTTTCAACAATAAATACTTCACATAGATGACAACATGTCACCCACCTCGTAGTTTCATGATGGTAAACTGCCGAAACAAATCCTTTCCATATGAAATTTAACTATCAAAACCACCTATTAACCCTGTGATTTTTAACTATATGTACTTAATCTCGATCTAAGGATGTTAAACGATGCAAAATTCATCATCACCACATGAATTTAAATTGAATATAACATATCCTGGTAGCATGAAGACAAACCGCATGGAATATTTCATTACTGCATGACAATAAACATCATGGAAGTTGTTTTGACTACATGATCTTAAACAACATAAGATAAAACATCTCATCAAAATTTCATTACTCATGAGATAAATCTTTGAAAAAGAGACACCAAGACCTCCATTCCTAGTCGAAGCTATAATATTAAATTTCATCCACATTTTGTGACCCTCACCATTATCATATGACGTCGAAATATATAATACATATCCTTACCATATGACATAAAATTTCATAGTTCCCCATCATTCCCATTATTTCATGTCGAGTCACCTTTTACTTTTCCACATGACATAAAATTATATGATTGATGTTCTTGCCACATGACAGTAAAATTCATAGGCTTTTAGAACTACATACAACTTGATTTTCAGACCAATAAGTTATGTATGGACTCCTTGATACTATATCGTAATGAATCAACCACATTACACAAAATTCCCATTTCATTTATCTAATTTACCACATGTTGTGAGGGTAACCATTTGGATTCCCTATTTATCACAATAATCATAGCTCACGTGATCTTAGGAATTTTGGTAGTGGATCCCTAAATGACTTAGACATTTTATATCCTAATAGGGTTATCATGATCCAGGATGTAATACCTTAAAAGGAACACCCTGAGTCCTCAAAACAATATGTTAAATAGAATAGAGTTTGTGTAATGCATAACATAAAATTGTGAATTACTATGGATCTCACCTAGAGGACCATTATTGTTTGTGTTGGTCTCCCACCACACCTCCATTTAAGAACAACATGTGGCTTATTTCCTATCATTACATGACACATAGTGAATGTTAGATCCCCAATTCTGGGTATAGGTAAAATGATAAATAAGAATAATTTCCCCATATGCCTATAGGTTAGACCTACATAGATTGTTTCCCAATATTAAACTATATGTGTCTTGATTCCTTCTGTTAAAAGATACATAATGAACTATATACAACTTTTCTTGGATCCAGTTTCGAAACTCCCTTTTATCATCGGGGAACACACATCCTTTCCTAATGACAATAAACTGTAATATTTCCCTATAAAAACATGTGTCTTGATTTCAATCATCATAGGGTACATAGTGATAATTGGATCCCCAATTCCATATCCAGATAACACGATCAATAAGAATTATGTAACATCTATACATAGGTTAGACCTACATAAGGAGTTTCCCTTTCAAGAAATACACGAAGATTGATTCCTGTCATCATAGGATACAATGTGACACTATGATCTCCAATCATTGGTATGGATAAAAGAATAAATTTGAATAATATCCCCCAACAGGTATGGGTATGAAATTTATATAGAGTCTATTATTTGAGAACTATCCGATCCTTGATTACATTCATCATAGGATATTTGTGGAAATATTTTTTTTCACTACTGTAAGCATACCAAAGTTTGTGTTTTTTATGGTAATACACACTAGGATGAGTAGATATTTTTCATAAAGAGTTATTTTATTGTATAAAAAGAATATAGAGTTGAAGGTGGAATCATTTCCCATTGTTTTCTAATTTTTTGTGTCCAAAATTTGGTGGATCAAGAGTTGGGTTTTAGGAAAAGGAATTTTCATGCCGGAAAGAAAGTGAATCTAAATTCTTCAAGAAAGTGGAGTTTCATGATTGTGATATAAAAATAATACAAAGGAATAAGGTGGACACAAAATCTTAAATTGCATGAAATAATATTACACACACAATATGACATCAAAATTAGTTGTGGGAATGTAGATTTTCAAGATTATCACATCAAAATGTGGGAAAGGAATGAGATATGTGAAAAATATGAAATTTCAAAAAATGGTATTATGTACCAAATAAGACATCAAAATCATGACTGTGTGCATTGGGGAAGGAACAAAAGAAAATTCCTTGATGGGTGGTCCAGGTCTATAAATATTTGGGGAACACCTTCATTCAAAGAATCTTCTTTTGAAGAAGATCTATTACATATTTTCTGTGAAAGAGTTGAGGGTAGAAGAGTTGTGTGTAGTCAATCTTGTGGAAAGTGTGTTCCTTGTGGCTATCAAGACCGTGTAAAACTCATTTTATGTTTCCATGAAATATAATGGTTTTGTAAATTAAATGTTGAATAAAAATAACAAAATTTTCACTCATGAATAGGTGTTGAATGCATGATTCGGAGTTGATCTTCTAGAATGTGTTGAATATCCAGTTGATCTGATCTATGATTTAATGTGAATAAATTCAGGACTATGGTGTAAGTATACTTTAATCATAGATAGGTGAAAAAACATAAATTGAAATCTTCTGAAGTGATTTGAAATTCATTAAACCATGTATGACATCTCCCAAAGCATTGATCTCGAGGGATTCAACCATAGTGTTTCATGGAAGGTGGTGATCTATTCCAAAAACCACGTAATTGTAGTGTTCTTGACACAAATTAACCATGTATGATCCTTTTTATACCAAAAATAATAAATATTAGTGGGTTTTTTGTAAGAAATTAACACTCTCGACGTATGATACTTGGACTTGACCTCATTGTTGCACCATGTAAAATTGTTTTGTTGTTTGTTTGAATGTGATAATTGGATTTCAGAACATTTTCATCAGAAAATTTTAACATGTTCATACCAACCTAGGAAAAATATTTTTCACCTTAAAAGAAAAATTTGACCCCACGATTCACCCTGACCCACTCATGGTGTGTTAGGGTCATTCATATATGTAGTGAAACCCATATCTCCCATCACGAGTTCAGTGACAACATATGAAATGACAGAAATGAATTTTTAATTACCAATGGCAATGAACTATGGTGAAAATACCCTAATCACATGAAATTAAATTTCATTACTTAAACAACATATAACTCTTTTCAAAGAGGTTTGAGTCATATATGGTCATATTTATTACATATGATTCAGATATATTTAAGTATTTATTGCAAACATGATAAAATACTGCACAAAGGGCCTTGATATATGGGTATCCACCAATAATCATGTATACAAAAAAAATTCCTTGAAAATCATTCCCAATGAAATATTGCACAATTTCCATTATGGTTACCATATCCTTACAACAGTATGTTATACTACAATGAAATAAATACTTCCTCACCCACTGACATTAAACTATAATGGATCTTTCTTAGTCACATGAAATTAAAACTATGAATAAAATACTTCTCTACTACATGTTATTAAAATGCGGGGGGCATCACCCAAATCAGCCCTTATAAAAGGACCTCAAGATTCTTACCCTAAAAAACCAATGTATGGTGGTGCTTCTATCATATTTTTAGAACCTCAATTCATAAATAACACTTCATATATTGAGTTCCTTTATTTTCCATGAACCATTAATACCCTTGTAATGGAAAACATATCTCTCTCCTTGACCATGAAATCGATGCATAATGGCACAAACCTACAAAATAGGGAAATGATTTCCCAATATGTAGGGATTTAAGATCATTGTGAGCCTCACAACACTATGACAGAATGTAGCACCTTTTGGTGCCATAGGCTATCCCTGATATTACTGTACCATACCATTACTCAATCCCTTAGAATATTGAGGAATTATTTATAACATTTTCATCTCTCTCTCAAATGGTTGTTAGAGTACCCTTTGCCTGGGTATCCTAATTTGGTTCTTGTGTAACAGTAATCTCTTTTTAGGTCCCTATGGATCACGACAATAAACTATCTACACTATGGTAAAAGATGTATAACCTTACACTATAACATCTTTTGGTCCAAATCATAATACCTTAAACTGTTAGTATAAGAGACACAAAAAAAATCAGGTTGAAAACCTATAATTGGTTTTCGGTGTAATTTTAAAGTCTTTAATCACTAAACCCTTCATTTTCTGAGTTTAGGAAAAAATTAGGTCATAAATAAATTAGGTATAAATCCCATAGGGATTACATTATATCCCCAGTAAAATCCAATGCATTCTCACTTGACCCCCTAGTGTAGGAAAAATTTCGAGTAATGATTTTTCATATCTCCTCATCGTGGTATTTTTTTCACTATGTGGAGACAAAACATTTAGGTTGATCAGACCATTCTTGAATATTATGTATTCCATGAATCAAAATTCAGGATTTGAGAACCTCATATTAAAGTAACATTCCATGACCCTTGGAAAAATATCGCCATCTTCAAGAGAACCTTTATTTTAATATTCATGAACACCTATGGGTCATTCATAGATGCCTGTGGTGATCAATGAAATGCATTATTACCATGAATAAAAGGTTTTCCAATCCATCTGATCACTAACATCCCCATGGAAAAACTAATAACCTTAGTGTGTTATAGTCCATGCTAGAGAGATTGTCCCATGTCATCTTCATGACATGAGAACATGGGACCATTGTTTAAAATATCTATAAATAGACTATTCAAGAGGACTTGATATCCTCAATGTTATGTCAATATGTTTTTTTACCCCTTCCCGAAATAGCAATGTGAGACTCCATTAACAAATATTTTGATGGTCCACACTCATGACTCCAAAACATAGGATGTTAGGCAAGAGAGACACTTTTTAAGAGATAAATTTTCTTATTATAATAGAACCCTTACGGGATAGATTTTTATTTAAACCCCAGCATCACCATCTAGACTCTTTAGTATTCAATAGTAATTCACGACCCTTGGAAAATGGTGGTGAAACCTCTATTTGACCATGAAATGAACACATATGGGATTTGGCCCACTAACCAGATGTGTCCCCTCCTTGTAGGAAAGGAACCCCAATCTGTGTGAGCCCTAGTGACAACATGGAAGAACCCATAACCTTAGGGTGTTATGGTTCATTCCTAGCACATATACCAAATCACATATTCACAAACTCAAACATTTGGGTTATGAAGTACGTCTCCCACATTCCAAATATCCAAGTAGACTCATCTTCCCTAGTATTTCTCCCTAAACCAATACTACCCCCATAAATCATTCCTAGACCTTACGATAGTGCAGAGACACTAGTGTTTGGCAATAATACCAACATATAAATAATTTGACCATCCAACAATAAGAATATACTCCTTGCATGAAATGAGATGCAATGCTCATGATACCTAAACACACGATGGAAGAACTTATCATCCTAGAGTGTTTTGGGTCATACTTGGCATGTCTAGATCATATTTTACTATCACCCATCATGTCCTGAAATAATGATTTTAAGCTACCTAGTATTTGAAGTCTTGTCACCATGTCATTAAACTGCACAACATATCAACGTCCTTAACACATGAATTCAAAATTAACATATGATGTCCCTTATGCATGACATTAAACTAAATGAAACAATATAAATTAAAAATGGTATATATCACTAATGTTAGAAGGACTGAGACAAAAGACCCAATGCTAAATCCATAGAATATCAGAGCTGAAAGACCCTAAACAAAAACAGCAGCAGATGGTCTGCGATAAAAGAACCTAAACTATAGTAATATATGGTCTAAACTAAATGTCTATGAAATAAAGTAATATAATTTCTAACATAGAAGACCATAGACGACCTAAATAGAAGATATGATCTAGAAGAACCTGAAATACAACAATAGAAGGTCTGAGAAAAAATTACATCAAATAAGAAATAAATGGTATGAGATAGAAGGATATAAAATACAATATAAAAATCATTTAGTCTTTAAGAATGGAAAAAAGCACAAAACCCTTCACGAAAAAACCCATATGAGGGTCGCATAAATATTGTATATTTCCATTCACACTAAGACATCCACTATATTAAGCATTCAAAAAATTAGGGAAATATAAATAAAAAGATACAAGGCATTTTAGGCCCATCATATGTCCCCCGAAAAAATCATGCAATGCTAACTGGGTCATCTAACATTAGAAAAATATAGATCATTCTCCATCTATTAGATAAATTTTACCATAATTATCTATTTGTGGATTTGGTAAACCAATTATAATTGCAGAAGATATATCAATAAAGAATATTTTGTTTGTGTGAATTTGAGATAATTTATTGAGAGAAATCCATTATGATTTATTCATTCAAATACACAAATTTAGGTTAAATTGATGTTATGAAAAGGAGAGGAATCATTAATTATTGATGCAACATCATATCCAAAAAAAATCATGGAAATCATGAAAGATAGAAATATGGATAATTAAATATAATTTTTGGTAGATGTATTCAATAATAACATACAAATAGATAGATATCCACATTTCATAGACTCTATAAAAATCTAATAAAAATTTATATCAATAATTAATCTAAAATAATATTTGATCGGTTGAGCTAGTGAAGTAGGAAGAATAATAAAGAAAAGTTTTTATTGAGAATTGAAGTTTTGTCTAACCCACTTCTTCCACTACTACCCTAGGATGAACAACCCTAATTAAGGTACACAAGTCCTTAATGATTTTCTTCATGGTTTCTTGTGTGGATGATGATTTAAAATTTTTAGACATTGGGAGAGATACGGTCTACATATATCATTGCATATGTATGGTCAAGAAATCGATTTCGGTGTGCAACTCAGAAATAAACTATCATATTTGATCCAATACTAAAAATATTCCTTCATTAATTTGTACAAGGATTCATTTCACCACGGTCTTGAAGTCCCCTCTAATTGATAGATAATTATTTCTACGTCCGGATCATTTTTCACATGATTTCATATAATGGTTGGAAGTCAAAGACCCCAACCCCCAAATAATGAACGATATTGTGAAGATGTTTTTATTTTTCATGGAACGTCAATAGAGTATTCTCAGTAATTAGGGTGTGAATTTGCTACCATACTACCCTGTTTTGTGCCCGATCATCTATAGCTACAAGAGTGGGTATGTCCGAAGGGGGAAAATATGAAGAACAAATAAGGAAACCTGAAAGGTAGACCCATACATTCTTCTACAAATAGACACATCATATATTTCTCATATTACATGGCTATATTCCTCAACTGAAACATCCCTCCATGTGGAATGATCATCATTAGGATGTGGATGTTTCCCCAAAGGCACCCCTGAGTCAGAAATCATCTCCATCATTATAAAGAATAGAGGGGTCAATGACGAAAAGTGATTTTCAACATGATGGACCATTTTTTTATACACCATCAGAGTAGGCTTCTACCAAATCTAGGGCATAATCAGAAGCATGTAAGGCGAGTATTCCAATTGTTGGGAGGATAATCTCATCATTTGTATCATCATAGGCCAATTTCATTCAAAACTAGAAGATAATACCATGATTCCATTATCCCTTCATGCTAGCTTAGGGGAGGGGAGATTCCCTTCAGATATAGACAAAGTAGTGAGAACACAAGTATGGGGTATATAGATCTCAAATGATCGCCTCATACATCATTGATGAAATAAAAATTTCCTAAGAGGATATATTTTATGACCTTTAATCAAGATAATATCCACCATTAATAATAATTGTCTTGGTGGGTTCATGATATGTTGTGAAATAGATGTTTTTATATTGTATCAACATATTAACGCCATCATTGGGGCCTAAAGACATGGCTCCAACCCCATAGATAAATAGAAACCTAGATATAAATAAGGAACTAGGGATATCAACAGTGTTTTGGTGTTCGTAGCAGTAGATTTAATCCCTATGAAGTTGAATAAAATATGGAAAAGGCCATTGATCCAATAATGTATATTTTCCCACTAGAAATGTCCTAGAAGATGGTAGAGGAATAAAAGAGTTATGAATATAGGTTAAGAGGAAATATCTCTACCAGTTGAGCATCCATTAGTAGTGTCACAAATCTGATTCTGGATTGGGCATCCCCATCTTAGAAAATACACCCATCTAAAATCATGGACATTAAACCTTCCAGTGTAATGTTTTATGTTATCTTCAATCTCATTCAATAGATACCTGAGAAATATTCTCATGAATCATAAATTTCACCATATGATTTGAAACTATCACAGACTTTTCAGGAAGGGATTTGGTGAGGGTGTAATTCCACATGAAAAGATTCATTGCTATAAAGAATAATGATGATTAAATATTTAAAGGATATGTTTGAGTTTAGATCCACCTTCTTCTCTTACTTTTCCTTAACAATGTTGATTATCTCCCTTTAAAAAATTAGAGTTTGTGGGGGTTCATCCGAGATATCAATAGTAGGAATGATTTCATCATACATTTCCCTCATGGGGATCCCATCATAGTATGTAAATATCCCAGAGGATTATTACTACTTTCTTATAGAACAGAAGAAATGAATTGGTACTAGGGAACTAATGGATAACTGGTTCTCTAAGAAGACTGGACTAAGGAAGAACGATGAACTGGGAGACCCATACAACTTCACAATTATAAAAAGCAAGTAGTTACTAGGAAAATTATATAAATAATTTACAATCCCAAAATATACATTTCATTTCGGTAGAAATATTTCTATGAGGTTGAAATCCCATTTTGAGTTCAAGATGAAACTCAGGATATTCAACGAAGAAAAAAATGTCATTGAGAAGATTTGAGTGATGGGATGGTGGGTGATATCAAAGCTGTCTAGACCTAGAGAGGAGTTCACCAACATATAAGACTACCCTTGGGACCATGCTATAACTAGAAGTACATACTGAAAAACCATCATCTAAACAAAATCAAGGGAACTTGTAACCACAAAATATGGAAGGCTGTAGTTATGAGAAAGGATGGAAACATCATCATGTAGTCCAAATCCATATAGGGGAATCTGGTGTGATAAATGATAGTACTGAAGTTATGGTGGGATAAGACTTATTAGAACCTCCTTGTAATAGTGCATGAGATATCGATGGTTAGTATTATAGTTCCTTTCAATCATGGACCTATGGTTAGCCATAGTGGAATAATAATGGAACTATCTAGAATTAATCTCTATAAGTGAAAGAATCATATGTTAGAAAAGTTAAAATATCATCAAAATAAATTCATAAATCTATATGCCTCAATCACATCAGATTAATCATAAGGGGGTTAGTGATTGAATATAGGGCATGAAAATCACTAGGATCATGGATATCTAATACTACATAATCTTCAGTACATCTCATGGCTGCACAACCCTTTATAAGTCCATTGATCATGTGATGATGATACAACCATGAAATCTGAAAAATAGTTGAATGGTCATATTCTTGAACTCACATATCATATAAAACATCCCAATATAGACATAGGAAAATTTACTTTGTTTATGTTTCATGATATTATTGAAATAATATTTTTTTGTTTAGGAACGTGTGGGTAAGAATAAGATCTTGAGAAGTGGTTCTCATAAAATGGTCTTATGGATGGGTATTGAAATCCATTCTTAAGGGAGGTTTGGTGAAAATCTCATGTGATAGAGTTTGATCAGAAAAAATAAATAAAGAGATTTTGATTTCATGAATGAATGAGATATCTTATTCCCCCTATAAATAAGGCACTATGTGTAATACCAAGAGTCACCTAAGAGACCAAACATCACCCGAGATATGGATTGGCGGTAGCCCTAAAGGATCAGGATGACATTAATTTCTTCAAAACCAATCCATTGTCCCCATATACCATTCTTATGGGGGGGGGGGGTAATTATTTAATGTTTTCTAATTGAGCATTTGGGCATCTTAAAATTTACCAAGAAATAAAATCATGAAAAATGGGTCTTAATTTCTATGAAAAGAAAGGAAAGAAAAGGTGGCCACAACTCACAGATCTTGTAATCCTCTAAAGGATAAATGATCACATGACCATTGTATGGTCATGTGAATGGGTCATGCGTATCGAATGACCTACTTCAAATCAAACATATTCCCCTAGTATTGTCTTCTTGTTACTGAGAATGTTCTCAAAAACATTCACAGATCATTTGTTGGATACCAAATGAACTACATCACATCACGTGACATTTAAATCAACAAACACATTACAATCATCCAAAATACATTCTAAATATGTTGAAACATATATTGATTAGAAAAGTCTTATGTATCATTGATCAACACTCAATATTCCTACATGTACCACAAAAAAACACAATGGAATAACCACCATATCATTGGATAAGCCTATGATATGTCACTTTTATCATGTAAAGGGCCTTAGAAATCTCTATTAAAATTTTCATTAGAACAACTATAACGAAAGACAAACAGAATAGATTTTCCATGACAATTCATGTGGATCCTCAAAGGACGATTTATTGGTCACCCGATTCTTCACAAACAAGGAGAGTGATTTTCTTCGATAACACCCATATAAAGTTTGAAGACCATTGAACTTTGTGAAATAAGTAATGATTTAAAATATTAAATGATTTAAAATTATTGTGGAATGTGATATACTATACTTTTAGGAATGGGGTTATACTCCCCAAGTGATCACCAATGTTCACATGATTAACCCTTCAACAAGCCAGCATAGTCCCACAATACATCTTTCCTATTCATCTTGATCTTGTGAAGGCCCCCCAAACAAGACACTCTACTCTCATGGAAGGCTCTAAAAAATTCATCTTAGATCACATTAATTACTTTAAATAGGAATCCTGATATCACGAAGGCCATTATACACAATGTGATAACCTTGTAAAAACCCCTTTAAAAGTCCATAAGGTTTGGAAAGACTCCCTAGATCATAAAAACACAAATAAATAGTGAAATGATGGTATGGTCTTGTAGTTGTTGATAATCATGTGACATCCCCCGAATATCCCACAACATGATCATGTGAAGCACATAACACCAAATCACTCTACCAACTCTAGCCTGAATTGGAAAGATACATGTTATACAGGGTGGTCTATTACATGGGTGGTGAGGCATATAAATTCCCCCCATCAGTACAAAAAATACATCCATCGGTCGATCACACATGGGAGTCTAGGAGATGACGTCTCAAAGAGACTGATTAGGTTATCCTGAAAATAAATCACCCAGGTAATATCTTGGGAATGAATCAAACTTCTTCACATCAGGAATAGCCACTTCATGTGATCAATTAAGATCATGCGATGAACTATGTCTGTGTCAGCTAGATTGTGTGAAGAACATCTCCTATGACAGTGGGATCACATAAAAGATAAATAAGTTAACATCTGACAAATCTAAGGAATGTATGAAATAAATTTCTAGAATAAAGTCTAAGAGATGGGCGACTAATGTAAAGACATATAAGTGATCTTCATGTACTTCACATGACTCATACATTTCACAATACTGAATAGGGACATGTTTCCAATGTCATACAATATCCCCTTGACATACCATTTGGATCTTAATATATCCTACAGAAATGTTAATAATGTCAGATGATTCCCTCCGAGCACACCACCTAAGTCTTTTAAAGTACTCTGATCTTTCTATGTAGTTATTGTGATCTCCTCATATCAGGTCACCCAAATTATGTAGTAACAGTAGTATATGTAACTTATGTCCCATGAAGTCCTCATGTCTTAACATCCAGATCTTTTGACACCCTCCATGACATGTCAGACTGGATATTTCCATGTCATTTGTGGATTGCATATAGATCATGCGGCACCCTCCAGACATTTTTTCCTCTATCTTACAATGTCCTATGGATGAGGAATCCAAATCATGTTGAACCCACAAAACATGTAAACATTGATTATTTTATTGTATCTAGAAAGTCCATTTAACATTATGAAATATATTTTGGCAAATATAAAGAGACAATGAAAATGTCTTTTGAAATTCCAATAATCAACCAAGTCACAGCAATACATCCCAAGACTTGTCAGGAAGACAATCAAAAGAATATAGGAAATAAAACCAAGGATTGATGGAATACATCCTAGTACATGATAACATTGTCTAGTACACATATTAGGGTATCCTCATTGTGTAATCCTCAATCGGTGGCATGATATGGGTGTCTATATCCAAAGGGTAACTTCAGTGTGTAATCCCTAGAAAAACTAAATTATGATAACTCTAATTCCTGTAATAAATAAGAAATGTATATGTGTTCCTATGGCTTGAGATCAAATGGTCATCCATTTCGGTTATGGTAACCTCATTTCTATGATATTTTATCCATTAGGAACCAGTCATTTCCATGGGATGACCATTTTTTCTCATCCATTAGCAGAATGAGAAGTCAAACTAAACTATTGGATCTCGGAATCCAGAAATAACTAAGATACATAGGGTTCCTTACTAAGGCTTGAGCTGAAATGGGAATCCACTTTGGTGTAGGACCCCCATGTCACCGATATTTCAACCATCATGACTTAACAATTCTAATGGGATAATCATTCTTTATCATCAATTAGTGGACTCATAAGTTATACTAAACTATGAGAACCCTGATAATTTACATAATTAATGTATATAGAACACCTTTCTAAGGTTTGAACTCCATATTAAACATCCAAAGTGTTGTCCTAATAGAAAAGTTTGGCAACCATATGTAGTGAGACTAATTAAATTATATTCATTGTTTCTCATATTGATCTTAACTCATGTGGGATTAAGAAGTTTCAAGGATCATATAATTCACATCATAAATCTCCACAAATTAGATAAACCTCAGTTTATAAACCCTATTGAGTGGTATGATATGATTTCAGCATGAATGGACACCTTCCTAGGATTCAGTCTCTTGGGTGTGATAAATCTATGATGAATCCATTTCCTTAAATAATCAGGATAGGTAGGTCCCATCCTAGAAAATTGATCTCAATAAATTGTGCTTATGTTTCCACTTATATGTCCTTTATTCGTAATGAAAAACTACATGAGTTTAAAAAACTATATCGGTTTTGATTCCTTTTAAATATATTATGCACAGGATGCATCGAAATGGATCAATATCATCTTTGAAATATGAACCACTTCCATGGTTGAAAATTAATTCTAGAGTGTTAGGAATTATGGTTTCAATATATTAAAAGATACCCATATTTGATAAATATATGAATAAACTCAGATAAAAATATAAATATTCACTAGTATATTTCTATTTACAAATAAAAAGATTTAACCTAATAGCATTTTGTTAGTGTAACTAGTTTCATATCAGGACTAGGAAGAGATTCACGAACATATCTTAAATCTATAAGAGAGTTACAAAGTACGAAACAATTCACCCCATAGTGGTGTGAATATCCCAATCTACAATCAACTCAACCTATGTGGGTTCCTAAGAATCAGTAGGTCTAAAACCACAAAGGACTACCAATATTTGAAAAGAAGGGATGTAATCATTTATGGATGTGGAATCTATATGGAGTTTCTATTAAAGGAAAATATGGAGAACCCAATGTGATTAATTTTTCATCACATTAAAAAGCTCTCCCTACCATGCATCATGAAAAAGTATGTTCTAGATTTTTTAGGAAATAGACTCAGAATGTAATTTTATTTTAAAATTCAAATTTTGGTTAAAACCACTCATGGCATAATCTAAATTATGAAAACTCATTTGATTTGTTTTAGTTATTTAGTAAAATAATTTATTAGTCATATTAGATGTCTAGGATTCAGTTTCAATTCAATATGATACACTATTTGATAGGTATGACTCAATGTGTCTGTTTTTAGTATAAATTTAAATATTTGAAAAAAGGCGCATGACATACTCAAAACCGAGATAACACTTTCTGATTATTGTGTTAAATTAGGAAAATTATCCCTAATTCATTTTTGACATTTAAGAATCAACTAAAATAAAATATGATTCACCGGGTGACCAATATGGCACTGTGTGTGTTTTCATTTAAAATTGAATTTTAAAATTTAAAAAATATCTCATACTCAAAACCAAGAACAATCATTAAGATTATTTTGAGACTTTACAAAAATGATATGTAAATCAATTATGAGATTTTAGAGTAAAATTTCCCTTAATTTGATACACAATGTTCCTCATATGGATCAAAGTTTATGTTATCTGTTTAAAATTGATATTTTAGTTCAAAACATGTTCCACTAACTAAAAACCTAGAAATATAACTCTAATTATCTAGATACATTATAAAAATTATTCATATGTTATTTGTGACATGTAAGAATTGTTCCCATGTCAATATGTTACACAAAGTGACTGATATTACTCAATGTTCATTTTTTCAATTTATATTTTCATTTTGATTAAAAAACATTTGAAATATGAAAAACTACAAAAAATAATTTTTATTGTCTTGATACATTAAAGAAAATGATCCATAAATCAATTTTAATTTTTTTCAGAATGAACTGCACACCAATCTGATGTATGGTGTAAATTGTATTGCTCAAGGTGTCTATTTTTATTTAAAATTTTCATTTTATTTGAAGACACCCCACACAAACTCAAATCCAAGAAACACATTCTTATTATTTTTTTGATACTTTTAAAAAATGATCCATAACTCATTTGTGACATGTAAGAATAAACCAAACCTCAAATCGATACACGATGTTCATGGTATGACTCAATATTTATGTTATCTATTAAAATTTAATATTTTATTTCAAATTGTGTCTCACTCAATAAAAACATAGAATACTTGATTAAATTATCTTGATAAATTAAGAACATGAATTATTTTTCATTTTTAACTTATAAGAATCAACCACACATAAAACTGATAGATGATGTGATCGATATGACTCAATGTATGTGTTATTATTTTAAATTGAAATTTTAGTAAAAAGGACCCATTTAAAACATATAATAGAGAGACGAAATTCAAATTATTTTGATACTATAGAACAATGATCCATAAGTAATTTCTTATCTGTAGGAATTAATATCTTGTTAATACAATTCACGATCTTACCTGTATGACTCAAAATGCGTGGTTTCAATTTTAAAAAGGAATTTTATTAATTAATTGATTTGTATTTATGTTCAATTTATATTTTTAAAGTATTAATAAGATAACAAATTTCTTCTTATATATGTGAACACTTTTTCTCTAGATGGGGTGCTTTGTTTGGAAATTGATGGCATAACTACTCTATTTAGAGAGGGGATTGGAGCCAAAAAAATAAAAACATTTATTTTTTTTGAACATTTCTGATAAATCATAAACAATAATGTAATTGTAAAAAACAATATTTGAAATGTATAATATAGTTTTTTTCATTATTTATTATCTAAATATTATTTGAATTAAATTTTTTATTTCCTATTGTAGTGTGATATAATTTTAGTAGCACAATATAGTAGTATGTCTGCTATTAGTGCTAGAAATGTCACTGATAAATAGATGCTTTACCAGTGTTATTATTTCACTGAACATAGAACTCCATTATGAGGGCTATTTTTATTATTAATAAACGGGGCCCACTTTTGTTAGCTCTTAGAACATCCACACTTTTTTAGAATTGATAATGTTGGTTTCTAGTATTGTTAAAATGGGGATCTATAATAGAAAATACAAAACCCAAAATGACCCAACTAAATAAGTATAGTTATACTAGAGAGGATTTATAAATGGCTCAAAAAATCTCTAGCTATTAGGAAACCCCATAAATTCAGGAAGTTTATCTTTTTTAGATTTCATTTTTTGTCCAGTTTACACTTTTTTATTGTTTATAGATTAAAACCCATTATTATTTTAAATCGGATTTATATATTTTATGAGTCTTGGATTACCTAAAAGTAATATAAATAATGGGATTACCCAACACACTTCTTTAATGAAGGATTATCATTATTATATGGGAGTATCTGAATTTACCATTACATTACCTCAATATAGACTTGGATGCATTTTAATTTATTACGATATAATTAGATACCTAATATAGTTTATTTCATTATACATATATTAAATGATTTTTATAGGATTAATAGTTAGTATGGGTAACCCACATGAACCTTGTATTTTTACTAACCTAGGATACATATTATATATGAATAAATTTAATGAATTATTTTTTATATTATATTCATTTAAATTCATTAAGTTAAATGGGAATGTATGAATAATTAGATTTTGATGTTAAATATAATATAAATTCATAACTTGTATAGGTTATTGATATTTTATACTGGATAATTTTTAAATTATTAGTCTAAAAGTAAAATCAATATTAGAAATTCTTAGAGTAGTATAGATTTTTTAAGAAAATATTTTTTGAATTTTCAAATATGAATGAGCCATATGTGTATAAAATTGTTTATAATATAAAATAAAAATTAATCAAAGTATAATAGTTTAAAGTAAATATGATATCCAAATATCCATATTTTATATATTCATTATCTATAAAAAATATTCCCCATGAGTTCTTTCTTAGGATTGATTAGTTACAGATTGACCAACTCATGCTTAAATAAAAATCTATTTTACAGTCAGCTATCCAATGATGTGTTAATGCATTTTATATTATAGTTATTCGTTATAGATATTTTATAATTAGATTAATTTATTTTAAAATATTTTTATTTCATTCTTTAATATGTTCATTGAATAAAATTTATTCAAAAATAAAGAAAAGAAAAAAATGAAAAAAATAGTGGAGTTCTTCCACCAAAATATATAAGATAATAAAATAAAAGGATGTGAATATCATATACAAATAATTATGTTTCAAAATTCAGGTAAACATTTAAGGAGAAAAATTTAAATGGGGTCACTTATACTAATTTTCATTTAATTTTTTTTAATGAATTTAGAAATCTGAATATTCATGTTAGACATAAAAATTTATGAAAATCTATGATTTATTGTTTCAATATATATATATATATATATATATATAATAAAAAACATATTTACATTGTGAAATACATTATGATATCATCAAGGATTATGTTTAAGGATAAGTGTGATTTATGTGTTGGGGTGATTATAAGAAAGTTGAGATAACATTTACATCATTGTTGAATATTTATATGTGTTATTTTAAAAAACCTGTAAAAATTTATTTTATCATTTTTGGGTTTTTGATTAACTTTCATGAATTATTAAACATTATTTCTTAGATCGGGTTATTTTTTATCATATTCAACAATTAATTATTAAATATCACGTTTAAAACCATAATAAATATATTTTATCATTATATAAATTGTTCTTAACATATTAATTATATTTTTGTTTTTTTATTATATATTGTGTTTTAACCATATAATTGATTCATTATTAACTTATTATTTTATAAATTTACTGGAATTTTTATTTTATTTTTTTATGAGGGATTCCAAAGGAATATGGTGGACGAGTCAATTAATTAAAGGGAGTTAAGATATAATAATGTAACTATGATTTCAAATTATTTATTTGGAAGTAATTCCAATCTATATATGAGTAATAAAAAAACCACGCATGATTGTCTAATAGTGTATTTGAGATATGTTAGAGTTACCTAGTTGAATTAGATTACCTCTATGGAATTCACACTTTTCTATAGAGATGGAATGATTATCAAGCTATGTAAGATTAATGATATATTTTAAAGGCCATATAAGAATAAATCATAACTACCTGAGAAAAAAATTGAAATGCAGAAACTATGTAAGATATTATAAATTGAATAAATTTTCGATGAGTCAACCTAGATACATAAGAATAAATATAATCTATGTTATATTAAATAAATAATTTCAATTTTTTTGTCTGATTTAAAAAACATTGTAATAGTAACTAGAGATAACAAAAGATTCCATATTAAAAAAAACAATCATGTCGATTACTGAAGAATAACCAGTCAATATATATGATTAACCTGGTTTAAATTAAATTACAAAATATTCTACAGTTTAATATAATTAATCAATAAATCTATAATATAATCACCACCAATTATATTTAAATAACATTGTATAGAATAAATTATATAAGATTAATCATTTTGCTAAAAAATGAAGAATATGTGTCTGAGCTTGAGAAAAGGGGGTCTATATATATATGTTATAAAGAAGAAAAATATTTTCATGGATAACAAAAAATGTGGAGGGAATTAAAATTATTTTTATACCAAAATATCTTACCAAATTAAGAAGTTTTAAAATAAACATACCACAAGGAAGAAGATGTGAGATAGGGGGTGACACTAAATATTATTATTAAATGAGAAGGTATAATCCCTCTCCATGTAAAGTGATCACTTACATAAACTATTTATATATAGAATAAAACTATACACCCAATGAATATGTTCAATGGTGTTATTAATTTATGGATAGAATAATACATGATGAAAGTATTCTAACCCATTAACTTGGAGGAAGGAGTATCATATAGGCTAGAGTTAGTGGGACACTAAAACTAAAATGTTATTTCCTGGTGTGAGATGAAGCTAGTGGATGACATCTATTGTTTCATGAATATGGACAAATTTCTTCACTAGAATAATCATCTATCATTTTCTTAATTTTCATACATGATTATGATGTTTTCTCACATTGTTGATTATGTTATTGTGGCAATTGGTTTGTAATTCAGATATTTGTTGTTAGAAAAATGTGTATTATGTCACAATTTTTCTTATGAATTGTAGTGTCAGTTTTATGGTTAATGGATTATTATTCTTCATTTAAGTGTGATGGATTTAAATATGAATCTCACACTACCCACTAAATATCTATACACTATTTCATGGTTGTTTTTGTATGAGTGTAGGGTAAATATGACAGTTTAACAAAAAACTATGAGGATGATGTTGAAAATTATAGATCTTGGTGAGTGGATTATAGTTGAGTTATAAAAGACTCAAATGTGATATGAAAACACCACTATTCCAGATAGACTACTGCAAATCAAAACACCAAAACAACTAATGTTGTTTTAGAACCAACACCATTGAATGTTGAAATTATTTCTTCCATTAATGAGTTTTAGTTAACCTTATGGAGGTATACATATAAATGTTAATGTCCTAATTGTAGGATAAAATATTGTATCTATGTATGGTATGGTGGTTTCTAATTTTTTTAGGATATGTTGGAAACATATTTTTTATTGATTTCAGTTTCCCCTATAAAATTATGTCACTCCAACTAAATGTGATACCATGAAAGTCAACTCTATTTTAGTTAAATTTAAACATACCAATATATATTTTCAATTAAAATATTTTCACCCATATATTTTTATAGTTTATTGTATAAAAATAAATCAATTACACTTGCAATCCATGCCTTTCCTTACATAATGAATTAAAATATACATACCCATTTAGAACTACAATTACCTTATGAACTTATAGGGTACTATTTACATAACAGTACACATATTAATCATGTTGTATGATAAATATTTGAGGCTCATCCTAAATATATATATATTTCAATACATATCGTAAGATAAAATTATGAAATACGATCCTATCATAATCTACGATATCCCCATATCCGTACTTATATTCAATTATATCATTGATTTTGATATCTCTTTATCGATAAAACTGATAGAATGATATAATTTAATTGTGGTTAATCTTTCACAAGACATGTTAACATTTTATAACACATGGAATTTACTTATAAACACATAATGTCTATCTAAATCCTTGAAAAACCCTCATTTTCATCCATGATCATTCTAGAAGTCATAATAAGAGTAAATATAAGTGAAAAATTATACAAAATTCCAAGGGTTATCCAGGGAAATAAATGAGAAATTTTTTCCAAATTCATGATATGTTTAAAATATATCAAAAAATAACATTATGTTATGACCTACTTAAATTAATCGAGATATTCTTAAATTTCACAGATATATGGAACTTGATGGAGGAAAGGGAAGAGAAAGGTGATTAAAACAACAAAATCAATTACTACTAATGGAGGAGAAGAAATGATGAATAGGGAAATTCATGAAGTAGGATACCCTAGGGAACACTATTTTTGGATATCAATATTATATTAAATAATTATTATTTCATTTAATTTTTAATTTTTTATTCGATCTTCTTCCTCTATAATTAACTCATTTCCCATATAGGGATCAATCATATTGGTTTTTTCCTAGGGAAAATAACTAGATTATTTCTTCTATAATTTTTATTTATAATATATTCGATATTCTAAGTTTTTATTTTTTTCGGCTATATATTTATGTAATTCAATGATAGAGTGTGGTGGTGGTGATTATCAGTCCTTCATTTTATTTATATCATTCTATTACATTATTTTACTATTAATACTACCAATGATTCTCCTTGAATGATTATCCAATATAGAATATTGATGGAGGCTTATGGAGGTAGTGGATCATTAATATGAGCATGTGATATAGGGTGAATTACTAGGTTTTAACTATTGTATGGATAAAATACCCAATTAGTAGTTTTTTAAATAGTTAAATCCAATGACGATCGATGAATTATTTATAAAATGAAGATGGGAGTATGGGAAAGATCTCTTAGGAGGATATGAGGGGGTGATTCCCTCATCATTATAGTGTTTATAATCATTACAATAGAGATTATTAAATGTGACTAAATGTGATAGGGTGGTCACTGAGATAAAATGGAACTTGAGAAAAAAATGAAAACAATTATGAAAAATATTGGTTAGTAACCCATGGATCATCATTATTCAAACATAATAATTTAAATTTTATTATATTCTATATACTTCATTTTAAAATTCTATAGTATATTCCCTTTTTTACAAAAAGACAAAACATAAAAAATAATGTAAGTGATAGTGTATAACTATGTGAAATGTAAACTTCTTAATAGATAAATTTTTTCACTAATAATTTATTGTGTTATGAAATTAAATCACTATTTAATATGGCCTTGGATAGGTACATTACCAATATTTATTGATGTTGTTAAGGAGTTATAATACATTTTGTATAGTTTTTTCCTTATTTTTAATTTTCCCTTTTTATTTATTGTTTTTTCAGTTTTTTTAGTTAAAAATATCAAATAAGTCCAAAATATTATACATGAATCAAGTAAAAAATAATAGTTAGGATAAGATGAAATTTATAAATGGCCAATATAATGATTAATATACTTATCGCAGTCTATGACCACAGTTCTAGGAAGAATACAACGATTAAATAACATACCAATGGGGCATGGAACAATAATAACAATATCACGTTTACCTTTCTATATTGTATGAAATCCCAAGTTACAATAACTGATATTTATACCCCCAAAATATCAAGTTAATATTCCACCAATGTCTGATTACATATTTTATTAAATGAAAATATGGTAAAAATTCAAACATCTTAAAAATAGTATAGGATAAATTATGGAAGAAGTAAAATAAATTCAATTATTGTTAAAAAAAGATATATGGAAAATGTTATAATTATTACAAAAATTAATTGGGGAATAAATTGTTCCTTTGAAAATTGACATTAAAAAAGTATAAGAGAAGCTAGAATAAAACATTCCAATTAATTAATTAAAATTATGATACTAAAGGTATTTAAACTAAATAATATTTCAATCGTTGATAAATTGAGTTAGTAAAGATTAGTATTCATGAATAATAATAAGAAATTTTCTAATAAGAATGATAAACTAATCATCCGTAATGTGACATTAAAGCCCAAAATCAAGTCTTAAATGCATTAAATGATAAATGAGAAGATACCATACTAGATATAGTTTATTTTGAAGAAAATATGAATTAAATACTCATTTCTATGAATAATCCTTTTCTAATATACTCTTTAGATAAAAAATATGATACAGTATGATGCAATTAAGATAGAAATAAAAATAGTGAAATAATTTTTTTACTTTTAAACAAAATAAATTCAAAATAGATGTAATATCACTATTGGAAATTAGGCCTTTACCAAAGGTTTGAAACCATTGGTAAAGGTTTCCAAACCATTGGTATACTATACACCAACAGTTTGGAAAACCGTTGTTAAGTAATGCATTGGGAAATCCCATTACCAATGGTTTTAGTATAACCGTTGGGAAATGCAGTGTAATTTCTAGTTTCTCAACATTTTAAAAAACCGTTGGTATATATGAGTATTCCAAATAGTTTCAACAACCATTAGAAATACTATCATTTCCATGTTTTACCAACAGTTTACTAAAACCATTGGTAAAAATATGTACAACACTATACCAACAGTTTTAGTAAACCGTTGGTGTAGTGCATTTCCAGAATTTGGTTGACCAGCCACCTAAAATGTCCTCCACTACACACTCAACTAAATACACATCCATACACTCTTAACATCAACAAAATCACCTGCTATAGCACACAAAATCACATAAAAATAGGATACTCTTATAACCATGGAATGTACCCCAATTATAATCATGTATATGACCCCAATTACCCTATGCAATACATAATTCATAGTTTAATTCTCAATTGAATACATGTAGAATGAATTATGTAATAAATTATGAATTCTGAATTAGTAACACATACAAAATTAATTATGTTTCATACAAAATTCTGAATTATATATAACACATATATAATATGACATACAAGGGGTTGGGGGTGTCCCGGGGGGTCGGGGTTTCTAGGGGTGGCGAGCAGTCCACGGGGGTGGGGGTGTCAAAGGGATGGGTTATACAGAATTAAGAATACATACAAAATTGAATTTTCTATAACACATACCAGATTGAATTTATAAATTAGATGCTAATAACCCCAAAATTAAGTATCAACAGAATCAGAATACGTTTGGTCGGTTTTCCTTATACCATTTGTTTTTTTACTTAAAATGATATCCATTTTAAAAAAAAGACATACACATGGAGTGATACCGGCCACACCATGCCTCATATTGAGGCGGGGTTGACTCGAAAATGTCATAGATGACTCATGGATCATTTTCATAAAGTATCAATAGAATCTGAATGTGTTAGGTCGATTTTCTGTATTCCAGTTGTTATTTGTCACTTCAAATTCCATTTGAAATAAAGGTGATACAATTTGAGTGGAGCAAGTAACACCGCACCTCGGATTGAGGCAGGGTTGACTCGTACACATCACATACGACCCATAGATATTTTTTCTAAAGTATAAACACAATCAGAATAAGTTTTGTCAGTTTTTTGTATGCCAGTTGTTGTATTCACTTAAAATGATGTCCATTTTAAACAAAAGAGAGACATTTAGAGTCATACCAGTAACAACATTCCTCAGATTGAGGCAGGGTTGACTCATACACGTCACATACGACCCATGGATCGTTTTTTAAATGTTTCAATAGAATTTGAATGCGTTTGGTCAGTTTTCCATATGTTAAGTGTTGTTTTAACTTAAAATGATGTCCATTTTAATCAAAAGAGAGACACTTTGAGTGGTGCCGACCACACCACATCTCGGATTGAGGCAGGGTTGACTCGTATGTTTCACATATGAATCTTGGATATTTTTCCTAAATTTTCAATAGAATCCGAATGCGTTTGGTCAGATTTTTGTATGCTAGTTGTTGTTTTCACTTAAAATCATGTCCATTTCAAATAAAAGTGGGACAATTTGAGTGGTGTCGGCCACACCAGCCCCCAGATTGAGGTGGGGTTGACTCATACACGTCACATATGACCCAGTGATTTTTTTCCAAATGTTTAAACAGAATTTGAAGGACTTTGGTTGGTTTTCCATATGTTTGTTGTTGTATTCACTTAAAATTATGTCCTTTTGAAACAAAATAGAGACACATTGAGTGGTTCCGGACACACTGTGACTTTAATTGAAGTAGAGTTAACTCGTACACCTCAAAAATGACACATGGATCATTTTCCTAAATTATTAAGACAATTAGAATGTGTTTGGTCGGTTTTACGTATGCTTGGTGTTTTTACATAAAAGAGTATCCATTTTAAACAAAATAGAGACACTTTCAGTGGTACCGGCCACACCGTGCCTCAGATTGAGGTGGGGTTTACTTTTATACATCATAAATGACCCATGGATCATTTTCCTAAAGTATCAATAGAATATAAATGCGTTTGGTTGGTTTTCCGTATTCTAGTTGTTTTTTTCACTTAAAATGTTGTCCATTTCAAATAAAAGTGAGACACTTTGAGTTGTACCGGCTACACCGTGCCTCAGATTGAGGCGGGGTTGAATCGTACACATCAAAAATGACCCATGGATTGTTTTGTTTAAGTATCATCACAATCAGAATGTGTTTGGTAAGTTTTTCACATGTCAGTTGTTGTTTTCACATAAAATGTTGTCCATTTCAAATAAATGTGAGATACTTTTAGTGGTACTGGCCACACCATGCCTCAAATTGAGGCAGGGTTGACTCTTACATATCACAAATGACCGATGGATCTTTTTCCTAATGTATCAATAGAATCTGAGTGCGTTTGGTTGGTTTTCCATATGCCAGTTGTCGTTTTAACTAAAAATGTTGTCCATTTCAAATAAAAGTGAAACACTTTGAGTGGTACCGACCACACCATGCCTTGTATTGAGGAGGATTTGACTTATACACATTAAAAATGACCCATAGACCATTTTTTAAAGTATTAGCACAATCCGAATCTGTTTGGTCAGTTTTCCACATGTCATTTGTTGTTTTAATTTAAAATGTTTTCAATTTCAAATAAAAGTGAGACACTTTGAGTGGTACCAGCCACACCATGCATTAGTTTGATGTTGTTTTGACTCGTACATGTCAAAAATGACCCATGGATCATTGTTATAAATTATTAACACAATCCAAATACGTTTGGTCGGTTTTTCGTATGCCAGTTGTTTTTACATAAAAGTGTATCCATTTTAAACAAAAGAAAGACACATTGAGTGGTATCGGCCCCACCATGCCTCGGATTGAGGCAGGGTTGACTCATACACGTCAAAAATGACCCATGGATCCTTTTACCAATGTATTAATATAATCCTAATTCATTTGATTGGTTTTTTGTATGGTAGATGTGTTTTCACTTAAAATGATGTCCATTTAAAATAAAAGTGAGACACTTTGAGTGTTACCGGCCACACCGTGCCTTGGATTGAAGAGAGGATGACTATTACATGTCAAAAAAGAACCATGGATCATTGTGGTAAAGTATCAAAACAATCTGAATGCGTTTGGTCAGTTTTTCGTATGCCAATGGTTGTTTTCACTTAAAATGATGTCCATTTAAAATAAAAGAGGGAAACATTGAGTGGTTCCGATCACACCGTGCCTCGGGTTGTGGTGGGGTTGACTTGTAAACGTCTCAAATGACCCATGGTTCGTTGTCCTGAAGTATCAACAGAATCTGAATATGTTTGGTCGGTTTTCCATAAGCCAGTTTTTGTTTTCACTTAAAATGTTGTCCATTTAAAATAAAAGTGAAACACTTTAAGTGGTACCGGCCACACTGTGGCTCAGATTGAGGTGGGGTTGACGTTTACATGTCAAAAATTACCCATGGATATTATTGATAAATTATCAACACAGTCCGAATTCCTTTGGTTGGTTTTCCATATGTCATTTATTGTTTTCATTTAAAATGTTGTCAGTTTCAAATACAAGTGAGACACTTTGAGTTGTACAAGCACACCATGCATTAATTTGTGGCAGGGTTGACTCATACATGTCACAAATGACCCATGGATAGTTGTAATAAATTATCAACACAATCCAAATTCGTTTGGTCAGTTTTTGATATGCCATTTTATTTACTTAAAAGAGTATCCATTTAAAAAAAGGAAAGACACTTTGAGCGGTACCGGCCACACCGTTACTCGGATTGAGGCGGGGATGACTTGCACACCTGTAAAATGACCCATGGATCATTTTTCTAGAGTATCAAAACAATCCGAATCCACTTGGTTGGTTTTTGGTATGTCATTGGTTGTTTTCATTTAAAATGTTGTCCATTTCAAATAAAAGTGAGACACTTTGAGTGGTACCGGCCACACCGTTCCTTGGTTTGAGGTGGGGTTGACTCTTATACGTCACTTGAGAATTTTGAGTGTCTTCATGTGTGGATTGATGTTCTGAGTGAGGGGGGGGGGGGGGTTGTCTGGGGTCCAGGGAGGAGGGTGGGGGCTGTCTAGGGTCCATGAAGGTGGGTGGGGGGGCTGTCATGAGGGCTGTTCGGGGGGTTGTCCGGGGGATGTCTGTGGTCCAGGAAGAAGGGTGGGGGAGGATACCTGGGGGGCTATCCGAGGGGCTGTCCTGGGGGCTGTCTGGGGTCCAGGAAACAGGGTGGGTAGGTTGTCCAGTGGGATGTCTGGGGGCTATCCGGGGGGCTGTCTGGGGTCCAGGGAGGAGGGTGGGGGGGGGGGGTGTCCGGGGGGCTATTCGGGGGGCTGTCCGGGGTCCAAGAAGAAGGGTGGGGATACTATCTGGGTGCTATCTAAGGGGGATTTCCAGGGTCCAGGGAGGAGGGTGAGGGGGAGGGCTGTCCGGGGTGTTGTTCGGGGACCAGGGAAGAGGGTGGGGGGGGGGGGGGGCTGTCTGAGGTCTTGTAAGGAGGGTGGGGAGGCTGTCCGGGGTCCAAGGAGGATGGTGGGGTGCTGTCCGGGCTCCAAGGAGGATTGTGGGGGGCTGTCCGGGGTCTAGGAAGAAGGGTGGGGAGACTATCCAGGTGTTGTCCGGGGTGTTGTCCGGGGTCCAGGGAGGAGGGTGGGGGTTGTCCGGGGTCCATAGAGGGGGGGGGGGTGTCCGGGGGGATGTCCGTGGGGCTGTCTAGGGGGCTGTCCTGGGTTCATAGGATGATATTTACATATTTTCTTAGCAAATTCTTTCAAGGATAAAAAATAATTTCATTATATCAACTTCTAAAAAATTACAATTTCATTAAAATAAGGGGATTTTACAACAAATCATCAAATAAATTTTTATTATTTATATATAAATAAATAAATATAACACGACCTACCTAACAACACACATATTCTGGTACAATAAATCAATAAACATCAAAGGTCAGTAATATCAGTCAAAAATGTTATGGATCAATCTGTCCCTCATCACCATCACTATCATTACCATCATCTTCACCCTTTCCCTCGTCATCATCTTCATCCTCATAATCGTCCCCACCCTCCTCCTCACCCTCATACTCATCCTCGTCCTCCTCATTGCCCTCCTCCTCCGCCTCGACCTCCTCCTCACTCTCCTCCTCCACCTCGGCCTCCTCTTTACCCTCCTCCTCCTCCGTCTCAGCATCCTCCTCTCCATTGAATCGACCACCACTAAAACTACCACCTGGTACCTAATATATAGAATTCATCGCTGAAATTTATTCCTCACAATTAGTGCTCTCCTATGGTGAAAGTGTTGGATGTAAAGCTTCAATCAGTTTCACAAATGTAGAGTTTTCCATAGCAGACTATGCTCCCATCTCTATGGCCCTTTTTATGTCTGTTCTACATGTGCCTTAATCTGCTTCAACTCTATGGCACCAAAAATCGTACGTGAGGAGGGCCATTACCTTGTTGGAACTATACTCTTCCTAGGCCAACAGTGTACTCTACTAGGGTGCTCATCTCCCAACACCTGATGTAAGTGATCGTTTGGCCCAAAATTGTCAGGTTCCTGGGCATCAAGAGCCTCTAAGCATCCAATTACAAATATAAATAGATTTTGAAGTTACAAAATAGTGATTAAAATTTTAAATTTGCAAAGTAAAACTTACAGTCTGCTGTTCAGTCGGTTATTTAACATCACTTCCATCTTTCTTCTTTCTACTCAAGAAAAAACGTTTTCCTCAAGGCACACATCCTTCTATATTCAATTTATGCCTCTACATTGACATTGAATGTATGAAACCATAATTAAAAATAGGATACAAAAAAATAGTAATTTCATAACAAAAAATATATAACAAAATTAGTAATAAAATAAATTATGGAGGAAGAAATAGAAAGTTCAAGTCATAAAGAATGATTATAAATTGTCATACCAACTGTCTCTCATGATCTGGCATCGTAGTATGACCGAATGTGTGGATGTATTTCTTAGCATCAATGTTTTTTTTATTTATTTCATATGAATCCTAAATAAAATTCAATAATTAGTACTAATAAAAAACCTGAAAAGTTTTATTTAAATAAATATAATTTGATTAATACCATAAATTGGATAGTTGCCCAATTAGTAATCATCTGTCGATACTGTTCCAATGGAAAATCATCCACTACGGGGACTGCCTCTAACTTTGTACCCACTCTATCATGTCAGCGAATGTACAAATCATTCTTATAAGCCCTCCAAAGCTCTCCTAAATCCTTTAGATGTGATGGTTGTGCTCCATCACCATCGGGGAAATTAATTCACAGCTGAAATCAAAATATCAATTCATATAAATACAAAGACATATAAATTGCATTAAATACAACAAATTTTTTAACCCATATCTCTGGCTAGGATTTATCCTTTACATCATTTGGCAGTTGTCTCCATGAGAGCAGGCTGACAGGAATGATGTCAGAGTATTTGGCAATCCTCGTCAAAAAACTCTGACATTGCTGCCCTGATTTTTCAATCATCTGGATGTCTTCATTATAGTCCACCATCTACTGCGTGCAGTGTTTCCACACCGCACACCTGAGTGTACTCCCCCACCCACACCTCCTATAATTAGATGTATCTATTATGAAAGAGAAACAAAGATATATCAATACATTTTATAATGAAAATAAATAATGGTGTAATAATATTTTAGGGTTGTATAAGTATACCTGCAGTAGTCTGATCAATGGGCACCACTGGATCCGCAGAAAATGAAAGAACACCCTGTACAGATGGAGTGAGTCTGAATGTATGCCTCGCAGGGACAGACTCTAGCAGAGCAGGAGTCAAAGAAGATGGAATATAAAAGTCTAGAGAGATCTAAGCAGTACTAAAAGAAGATGATAGGGATGACTGGCCAAATGATGGATGGGGAGTAGGAATCATCATCAGATATGGTAAAGATGGGTGAGGAGGATTACATGTAAAGGGTGGTGAAAACATGGGAGTCCTAAATATCTCGTGGGTCCCTAACGGCACACCAGGATCAGAATATTGGATGGATGGTATGTTAGTGGGAGGGGAAGGGTCTAATCGGGTACG
Organism: Viscum album; assembly: GCA_963277665.1. NCBI lineage: Eukaryota > Viridiplantae > Streptophyta > Magnoliopsida > Santalales > Viscaceae > Viscum > Viscum album. The sequence continues at coordinate 1,659,613,079 of OY728143.1, read as the reverse complement.
CTGACCAGACCGTCTAGCTCCCATACCACCCCCCTCGTACGAACACCCCAAGTGCTGGGACCACTACTCGGATGCTCATCAAATAATTGTTGCCTAGTAGATTGATCCTGAGAAATTTTTAAAAAAAATTAATCACATGACATTATATATATTTTAAATAGATATATTTGAAATAAAATACTCACTGTAGGAAATAGTTGGGGAATTCATAGCTCGGTCATGTGACGATTGTTTTCCATAGTCTGTTTATGTCACCTCTCTTCAATTGGTTTCATTTACTCCATTTAAAAAAAATATGGAAGTTAATAGAAAAGGATAACTAATGTGTAACCCAAAAAAAATAAACTAGACGGAAAAACAATTGTCAAAATTAAGAAAAAATATAATTTTTTTAGCTTAGGTAGATGATGAAGGTTTCAATATTAAATAAATTTGAATAGAACCAACCTTAACAACCCAACTCGAGGTAAACCAAAAGAATTGAGAACATGAATGGATGCTTTTATATATTTCCCACCACAAATTCAATTTCACAGTCAACTCTGACAATTGAGCTATTGGAGTCATCAAAAGAAATAAATGGATTGGTTCCAATGGAAGTAGGGATGGTGTCAATTCCATCATCACCATCATAAACAATATGTCTTGGAATTACTTCAACTATGACACCAAATTTAGGTCTAAGTTGATCATTAACATAAAAAACATGTTTATCCATTGATGCCAATTCATATGGTTATTTGGTAGCAAGAGTGTGAGTCATATTAATTACTCAGAATCCACAATCATAAATAAATGTTCCCTGTCTCATCATCGAATCAAAATAATGGCATTTCATCATTATGACTCATCAATGAGAGTAATAATACAACATTATTATTTTTTCAATGACTCCGTAATAACCCAAATTTTCAAATTGCGGTCTACTATCTGATGTACTGGAATAACAATCTATTGTGGCAGTATTCATAACACCATCATGTTGTGTTCTCATGTTATTTTATCGTCCAGTGAAAATAAATTTGTACACATTGATAACAATTGATTTACAGTCACGAACCATAGTATTAGGACCAAAATCCAATGATATTATTTCCTTAGAGACAAATTCCGCAGGAAAACTCAATACCTATAATATAAATGAATATTAAACTTAATTAAATATTGATTTAATTATTTTAAACAGTAATATTGTTTCCTTCAATTTTAACCAAGAAGAAAACTCTTTGCTATGAAAAGTCTCCCTCCGTCTCAGAGATAAAGAATGATTCTTTATATTTATCAATGTTTTATGTTCCCTGTAGAAAAATAATCTGAATAGTTTAGCAGATATATATGTAATACAAACCTATTAAATTTAGTTACCTAATGTAGTCATCAAAAAAATCATAGTTGAAAAAAACTGTGTGATGTTCCATCTCCATCTCTTCAAGGCTTAATGTCTTAAATGTATATGATCCAGGAATTCCTCCTTTTTGAGGATGTGATAGAAAACTAGGTTCAATTTTCACATACTATTCTTCTTCCTTTCTCATTGGTCTATTCATTCTTGTAGTAAGATCAGACAAATACATTGAGAAGAAATCCATACATTCTTCAGCCACGTAACCGTTCATGATAAAACATTCCGGATGATTCCTGTTTCAAACATAAGACTTTAATGTGTAATTTTTTCTTTCAGTTGGATACATCCAATTATAAGAAAAAGTCCTCTAATAAGTATTTTAGTGGGAATATGGATAGTCAAATGCAATATGCATGTGAAAAATGATGGAGGAAATATTTTCTCCAACTCAAACAAAATTAATGGGGCATGTGTCAACATTTTTTTTCAAGAATGACTTGGAAAATTTCTCATCACAAATATCTATAAACAAATGGCACAACGGAATAAAAGTCACCCTTTCATTATTGGACAAAAGTTGACAGATTTCTATTAGAATAAACTCATGCAGAATAACATGATAATGCTGAGTCGTCAAATAATTTAGCTTCAACTCTATTATGTTGACCAATTTAGATATGTTGCTTGAATAGACATCAAGAACTCTAATAGTATCTAATAATTCAATAAATTTTTTTTTCTATAGGTGTCATCACATAAGAAGCACATGGAAGTTTTCATTTATTTTCATTGATACACACAGGATGCAATTCTGGTCTGATGTCCCATTCCACCCAGTCATGCCAAGACCATAAATCATCTTTTGTATTTCCATTAACATTTAGAAGTATCGAAAGAAACATTTCACATATATTCTTTTTAATGTGCATTACGTCTAAGAAATGGCATTACAAATTGGTTGACCAATAAGGAACATCAAAAAACATACTCCCCTTCCTCTAATTGAAACAGGTTTCAGTGAAACATTATTTCTCTTTCAAGATTTCATTTGACCCTTCCTGAATGAAAAACTGAGTCTTTCACTCCATTAAGCACATTAGTTCCAGAAATACGCTGAGGGGGATCATTAGTCTCTATGGTATTATAAAATATTCGATGATTATTTCTATATGGATGGTCCATTGGAAAGAATCGTCGATGTCCCATAAAACTGAAACTACAACGATGTTTCAGTCTTCCGAATCGTGTATTCTTCATACAAACAGGACATGACAGTTTTCCCTTTCTGTTCCATCAATACATCATTTCATAAGCTAGAAAATAATTGATCATCCACAAAAGCATAGCACACATCTAAAATATGTCTTTCAAATATGAATCGTATGTGCACACACCCACATCCCAAAGAAGCTTGAACTCTTTTATTAAAGGTTTCATGTATACGTCAATATCAATGCCAAGATCAGAAGGGCTAGATATGAGTATACTCATTAAAGTGAAAGGTTTTTTCATACACAACCATGGGGGAAGATTATAAATGTATATAAAAACTGGCTATGTGCTGTGCAAAGTAAGCATATACCCAAACGGATTAAAACCATCGCATGAATGACCCAGCCCACATTACGCACGTCAGCTGCAAAATCAGGATATTGAGCATCAAATCTCTGCCATGAAAGTACATCTACAGTGTGAACCGACTCATCATTAGTATTCTTTCTCTTAGTATCACGACATCTCATTTTTATTGATATTTCATCAGACATAAAAAGATTTTGGAGTAAAGGGGATCAATGGAAAGAGCCACATTACTTTCTATGGCACGCGGGTTGATGTTCCATCATATTTTGACTTCCAGCGGGATGTGCCATATTCTATACAATCATTTCATTCAGCGGTTTCTTCCCAGAATAAACTGCAATGTTTTGGGAAAGCATGAATTTCATTTCCTGAAAATCCAAGTTCATCAGCAAAATTATTTTCCATAGAGTGGTTTGAGGGAATATCAGCATCATCTAAAAGTAAATCTTTCAAGAAGGTAAGAATGTAATCTATTACTATATTATAAATCCCATACATAGTTTTCCCATGAAACAACAAGATTAAAAATACAATCTTTTTCATTTTATAGCACTGTCGATATACTCGAGTCATGGAACCATCATTAAATTTTTTCCACCCTGAGAATATCATCATATCAATTAGATGCATCATCTGTCCTTATATTGAAGTCTTCTTGAGTCAAAATACTTTCTTTTTCATGATGAAGAATAAAAGGAAATCATTCATCTAACATATTCTCTAGTCCAATCCTTTAATTTCGATCATCAGCAATTTGAGATTTCATTTTCCCTTCATTTTGATACCACGCATAGTAGTTTTCTTGAAAACCATAATTGGTTATGTGGTAGTTGACTTATTCAAGACTCAACCAAGGTCTAACAACAGAATTAGAACATGGGAAGTGTATACGACCACTATCTGAAGCATTGTGAAATGCATAATCTAAAAAGCACTCCAAATTGTTTTTAAAATCACTTGACATCAGATCAGTTTCATACATCTATCTTCTATCCATTCTGTAAAAATATTTGTTATAAGTCATTTGTTAATAAGAAAATCATTAAGATTTAAGTTTAATCAAAAATATATTTAAGTAAATGATAAATAAAGGAGTTTCTAGTTGATATAGTGAACTATTAAAACAATGTAAAGATATGCTAATTCAGTTATGTGAACCTAAATTTGAGGTGATATGTGTTTTGTAATTTTTTCATTTATCACATACCAGAAGACACCATTGAACTGATAGAACAATGTTCATGATATTGAAAATCAAAGGCTTTCCATGAAAGATGTAGAATATGGAAAGAGAGTTTTTTAAATATGTTATTGATGAAAAAAATAGAAATATTGTGAAAAGTTATTACATTTCATAGCACTCTAACAAAAGTCCAAAGAAAGTACCGTATCACCCCACTTAAAAAGGAAAACCACATATTCCACAAAATTTACCATATCTATCTATTCCATAAAAGTTATATTGTGTTTTATCTCATATAGGAATTTTGATTTTTGGTAGAGAAATAGAGTGGATCATGAGCTTTGTGAACCCAAAATGAAGAGATCAGAAAAACTATATTTTTGTGAAGAATAATAATCCCATGGTCCTCTTGATATTGGAACCATGCAGTCATGATTTTCGAAATGTAATTGTATCCATGAAACCATATGAAAAGCAAGATTCAATACATGTGTTTTTATGATTTTTCCAGGCATTTTGAGGAACCCCAAATCAGTAAAAATGTTCATTGTGTTTTAAAAAGTTGATTGAAAAACTCATGTATGATGTTGAAGGCAGAATTAATAATGGTTATATTAGGAAAAATAATATTTATTAATATTGCGAATTTGACATTTTGTGAATTAGTTTCATGAAGAAGGAAGAATTACTACATGGGAGAAGGAGAGGTCCCACAAAGAGTTCCCTTTGTAGATATTTTATTCATAATGATCATTGGACTGTACGGTTAAGTATTTCTTATTTCTTCTGTAAAGAATAATTATAGACCACATACTATTATTCAATGTTCAAGAAGATACTCCATATGTTATAATGTGCAAAGGATAAGTGAACAGTGTGTCGTTTTATATATATAAATATTTTGATAGATACAAGTTACATACTTGTTATGTAACACACATAGTGTATAAAATGAATATGAATAAGATCTTTATGTTTGAAATATTCTTAATGAAAGGAGTGATTTTAATGAAATACCATGAGTAAATATTTGAAAAATTTCATATGATTTCATATACATGAATCTGTAATATTTGGAGCATTGAGATGAAAAAAAGAACTATGAATCTTTAAAATTAGAATACAAGAAAGAGACCATTTTCTAATATATGTATATGTGTAATGAAAACATTAACTGGAAAATATGTACATTGATGTAGTAATTTCAGTACACAATTCGTGAAAGGAGTAGTGAATTATAAAATTTTCCAAAATCCTTAGAAATAGGAAAAAACGATGTGATCTTTCTAAATAGTGAAATAAATGGAGAAATGTTGGGAATAGAAGGATATCCTTATATAATATGAGAATATGTAGGAGAATTCTAACCTGAATGGGGGAGTTTCAGCTAACTGGATAGAATAGGTTCACCTGGGTGGGTTCTTCTGGGAGTCGGCGGAATGTGCTTCTGGAAATCGGGTGCTTCTGGGAGTCGGGGGAATGTGGTTCTATTTAAGGGAATTTTGGGGGGGGGGGGATTTTACAAAAGGATATTAAAATTTGTTGGGAAAAGCATGGATTTCCCAATGGTTATTAATAACTATTGGGAAAAGCCTGGATTTACAAACGGTTTCTTCAAACCGTAGGGAAATCCTTACATAACCTCACCTTTATCAATGCTTTATTAAAACCGTTAGTAATGGACACCTACTCCAATGGTTCTTTTGAACCATTGGTATAAAAGTGTTAGAAAAGATATTGTTTCTAGTAGCGTATCCTGACCTATCTGGAGATTTATTAGACTCATTTATAGGTATTATTTTACCCAATTTTGAGTATATTTTGGTAGTGTTTATTTGGGGGTTTTGGGAGTATTTTTAGAAATATTGTAGTTTTTTTAGTTTTTAGGAGAGAATGGTTTTCCAAAACTATGCTCCCTACACAAAAAAACTACACATTCCTAAATATAGAGAATTTTCATGGTTATACCATGGTCTTTTTCAAACCATGTGCCCTCTTAGTAGTAAATGGGTAACCCAAGAGGGAGGTGCACAGTTATTGTGCACTATTTTTCAAACCATGCACCCCTGATCAGGAAATCATTCTTATGATGAATGATGACCTGATTGAAGGATTTATGCTGCTCCCAATATATAATCTCTTCTATTTTGGTTTCATCTCTCCTCTATCTAAATTTCTATATGACGATCATTGTTTTATCCTTTGATGGAGATGATTTTAGATCTAGGTTTTTATAGATCATAACATGTTTAACAATGATCTATGTTTTCATTCTTTATCTCATTCTTAATTTTCAAATTCATTTCTCCACATTATTTTTTGGATTTTGAAAATGCTCACCAATGATAGTATAAATTCCAATTATTATATTCTTCATTTTTAAATTATGGGTATCTAATTGTGAAATTTCTATATCCTATTTTTTGAAACCATCTTGAATTGGATTAATTAACATGTTAATTAATCATTAGAACCATCCAATTGATGAAACATGGTTATTATAAAATTGGGTGAAAATATTATTATGTAATTGGTGAATGATGGTATGTCGAATTGATTGATTAATGATAATTAAATGATGATATGACTATCATCAAATGTTTTATATGAGTAAATATTGATAAATGGTTTAAGTGTGAATTTTTTATATTTTACAATGTGATTAAAGTGATAACCCATGATTGGATTAATAATTTAAATTATAAACATTTCTAAACATTTTTAATAATAAGTTTAATGCTTATTAACCATTATATAGAAGAAATATGTGAAAAATTGGATATTGTGATATGTATATATAGGATAAACATGTATAGGACATGTACTGAATCTTGAAAATCACATATGTGATAACTATGAGTGTGGGACATGGACTGATCCTTCAAAATATAATATGTGATAAAAATATGTTGTGGGATAGAGGCCCCTAGTTCAAATATCCATGGGGAGCTATACATATAATTTTTCACCCAAAATGTTTTCATTGGACTATGGTTCCAAGTACCCATGATTTGAAATCAAATTAAATGGATTATGGAGTCCCGTGATATAATTATTTTTTATACCATATGTGATATGGTTAACCCTTTGGCATGTGCCATGGTTGGTATTGGTGGTTTGCAGGTAATCATAAACTCAGGTAATTTGTGTGGTTTATTAATGAATAGTTAAATGCGATAACTATTTCATTTATTGTACATTACTCATTAACACAACTAAATATAATTTTATAGACTATATATTGTTTTAGAGACCGTTGGTGGTGGCATAATAAGTTGTATTTAGGTCACACATAGAATTTCTGATCAATAACCGAATATAATATTCATTTTTAGAATGTGATAATGGAAATATCATTATGTTAGATGGTTTAGTTTTGATGGATAATGGATAAGGGAACCATGAAAGATGTCAATACCCACATGGGTGTCTCTAGTGTGTATTTATTTTTAGTCTTTCATAGTGACACTTCACAGAAACATGGCATGACATATCAACTCATATTTTTTAAATATTTCCTTGATTTTTTGGTCTATCATGTGATACTGGTTGTACTGGTTATTGTATTATTCTGGTTGTTCATTATTTTCATTCACATATTGTTTATTTATTCAATATGTTGTGCCTATTTGATCAAGTGGTTATAGTCTTCCCATGATATATATTAGATCCTTGCTATTAGTCGACAACCTCTGGTGTATAGGGAGGCATGCTTGAGGTCATGTGACCAACCCTATCGGGGCACTGATGTGTGGAACCCATGTTGGGATGTCAAAAAGTTCTATCAGAGGGGTTTTATTTCATTTCTTTTATTAGACTATTTGATAATGTTATATAGAATATTAGGATGATTCAGACCTTGGTTATGAGGTCGTTCATGAGACTACCTAACCCATATATGGGGGTAGAACGATGTAACCATGGTGAGATTGTTTTTATTGATGTTTTAGGTTACAATTTAATCTTATATCACCTTGATTATTATAATTAAGGTGTTATTTTGTGGTTTTATGAGATTTTCTTTATGGCCCAATCTGGCACGGGAGTAGTGCATACATGATTCATTCTAGTCTCATATTATTTTTATTTGTAAGGATTCATTTGAGGAATGCATGGAAAATAATGGTTGGGGTGTGTTGTTTTAAGGAAATTTCTTTTCTTAAGTAATTTTAATGAAAATTGTGATTATTTTCCATCTGAGAAATTTTAAATTATGAAAAATGTGATAATTTTATAATTATTAATGGGTGTATAATGAGAAACTTGATTTGGGATAATGATTTACTCTATGTGAGCCATTACCTAGATGATGGCTGATTTAGGGTAGTTATAAAACCTCGATTTTGAACATGTGGTAGGGAATGAGGGATGAATTTTACTGATTTATGTGAATCCATATATTAACATGTGTTTATGTTTTGTAATGTGTCCTAAGATTCATGTTTGGAATTATAGAGATAATCTTCTATGATGATTCTTGTTGATAAGGTGGTAGGATAAAATGGAAAGTAATGATTCTCTAAAAGTGGAACTGGTGGAAATGATAGTTCTGGGTGAGTAATATGGAGAGCGTTTCCATGAGAGAATTTATTTCCTAATGAAATATATGGTAAGAGACCCTTGGGGGGTTGTCAAATTCATGTCTAACATGACACGATAATTCCAGTTGTAGCACCCTCTGAATATCATTTGGGAGGATGGACTAGAGGCAGATGATTTCTATATGGAGTCTACCAATATTATTCTTGACCACCATGATACTCTTACTGAGTGGAGAGTCAATATTGATACATATATGTTATGTGATTAGGAAATAAGTTGTTGGGACATACAGACTCGGTATGGCCAAATTGACAATATGATATAGAAGAAATTTCAGGAGAATATCTTGGATAACATTTACCAAAAGACACTACGGTCGAAGATGTCAATTTATTTTATGAGGTTGAACTATGGGAGTGTGTCTGTGATGGAATATTATGTATACATTACAAATTTCTTGTTGTTTATTTATGCTTTGGTAATGGATGAGGTTATTGAGAAGAATCATTCTCAGGATGGGAATAAATGTGAGATTAAGTCCAAGGTTAATATATTTATGCTAATGACGTTTACAGAAGTGGTGAATTGGGATCTCATTCTTTAAGGGAACCAAAAAGGGTCTTCCAATGGAAAAAAGTGGTATATACTATATGAAAAAGAGGTAATTTTAATAATAGTAGGATGTTTCCCTTTCAAAACATCATATAGGGTGATAGTAAGAATAGTGGAAAGGGGAATAAACACCCACTCAGGAAATTAACCATGTGACCTTCCACTGATGGTATAGGATGGGAAAAATTCAGATATAGTGTCCTTAACCATTGGTCGATTATTGACCTTGTGACAGGATGGAACATCTACAACGGTTCTATAAAACCCATTATAGATGGGTAGTGGTGGAGCACCTAGGAAGAACTAGAGTTTTGTTAGGGGGTATTGTTCACCATATCAGAATATAATTTATAGTTCTACTTGTGGTGGATGTCATGGTAGAGGATGTTGTACTTCTGGTCAATAGATATCAAATTAGTAGATTGGTGCAACTTAGTGGACTCATAATTCACCATAGGGAAGAAGGATAGGAATGTTTCATGTAGTTCAACTAAAATATGTGGACAATGAGATTGGATCATCAATAGTTAGTGGACAATATTCTTGAATATTATAAAATATATAGTACCTAATTTAATATTGGTGCCTATAATTATTTTATATATTCACATCTTGTGAATGGGTTGAGTCAAGGGGTGTAATTTATGATTGGGTTATGATGATTGATACACTTTTTGGGGGTGCAGTCGATAGGCATCTATTTGTGTAAGGGGTGTTCTCTCAAGGTTATGAAGTATCGTTTAACATGGTATTTATACATTCATTATATTTTCACCTTTGACTTAATTTTATATAGGGTCAGTAGTAGTATACCGATCCCACATATATTGTTACCACAAGATAGTTACTTTTATGTCCCGTGAGGATGACAGTTATGTACATGGTGGAGAATAGAATAACTAGGCGGGTCATGTAAGGCCAGTTCTTCAGCGACTATGAAAGATCACCACCCAGTTTGTAATTCTATTTCTGATTTATAGTGGTGTGAATTATTGTGCCTTTACACAGATAGAAGACTAATTTCATGGCATGTTTTATAAACACACCTTAGGGATTCCATCTAAGATAAATGTGGAGATTACTATTGAGCTCATGCTGGGAGCTGATACTAATTCTATCCCACCATATATATTGAAACCAAAAGAGATTTAAGAGATCAACACTTAGCTATAATAGTTTATGGATAAGGGATTTATCTCTCCGAGTACATAACCTTGGGTTTCCCCACTTTATTTTTCAAATATGTATGATGGGAACTTTCACTTAAGTGTTGATTACCAAATGTTGAATCAAATAACAGTAATGAAAAAGTATCATCTTACACGTATCGACTATCCAATGGACCAATTGAGAGGTTTTTGTGTTTTCTAAAAGATTTACATGATATCAGGAGATCATCAGTTGAGTGTGAGATTCTGATATACGATTAAATTATTATATAAATAAGTATTTCCTTTACGAGTTTAGCTTGATGCAATTCAGGTCGATGAATGATCCAATAGTGTTTATTTCCTTGAAGAACTGAATCATCCACCGATACATGGAATATTTTATTGTATTTTTATGGATTATATATTGGTGTAATCAAATACTTGTGTTGATTATGCTTAAAATATTTACATTGTTTTGATTACACTAAGAGAGAATAAACTATATGCTAAGATATATAATATCCAATTATAGATTGATCTAGAACATTTCTTAGGTTATATCATCTCGACAGAAAGTGAGTTAATGTACCCATAGAAGGTGTAGGCAGTTTTTTCTTGGGAGTATACCAATAATGGTTTTTATATACATGGTTTTTTTTGTTTAGTCAACTATTATTAGATGTTCATCCAAAACTTTTCCCACATATACGCACCACTTTCAAGATTGACCAAAAGAGGGGTAATGTTTGAATTACAAAGAGAATGTGAAAATCCATTACAGGAGTCAATATAGTTCATGACTACTAATCTAGTTTTGATCCTACTAGAGTTGGGTGAGGATTATAGAGTGTTTTATGACCCATCTGGGATATATTTTGGAGAAATGTTTATGTAAAGTGATTAGGTTGAGGAATATGGGTCATGATTGTTTAGTCCAAATTAATGGAATTACCGTATGCATGATCTCGATTTTTCTATAGGGGTTGATTCTTTGATGTTCTGGTGGAATTATATGTTTGAAAAAAAATACACTGAATTTTTATCCCACATTTTAAATTACATATTTTTGTAATGATATTTTAGTATCTGTATGTGGGGATGGGTTGAGTATATGCAGTCATTTTATTTTAAACAAGCATATATGCTCGGGAAGGGAAACAATGTTTCTTACTATTTATGATGGAACACAAGGACTCATACATATCATAAGTCTAGTTCTATGTGGAAGATGTTGACTTTGATAGCTAAATTACATGTTGGGGAAAAGAATGAAAATATTAGATGACCCTTGTATCTGTATCAATTATATATGAAATGTTGGGTATGATCAGGGTGAGGAAGTATCTGGATCTTGAGTGTTTGTTCTTTTTGAAAATCCTTAAGGGTAGAGAGTCGCCATGAACGTGGAATATATACGACGATGAGACCATCTATGTTAGAAATTATGTTATTGTGTCTATGAGTATATAAGAAGAGATGATTCATGAATTATATGCCTTAAATATTGTGGTGCATCTGGGTTTGTTTAAAATATACCTTGACCTATGTCGACAGTATTGGTTATGGGGCATAAAAAAATATTATAGAGTTTTTGACATGATGCTAAACCTATCAATAGTTGAAGACCAATCATCAATGACCAAGTGCTTCAAAACCACTATTCCACTTTTTTGTAATGGAATTTGTATGCCATTACCATGGGTTTTGTCTAAGGTTTCCAAAGGCTGCCATAGAATAGTGATGATATTGAGTTGAATATGGACAAACTGATAAAAATAGCACATTTATATATTATTTGGGAGACTTTTTCTGTCGATCAATAGGGAGACTTGTAAATTATAGAGATAGTTTGTCTTTATGGAGTGCCGCAAAATGTAGTTTCAAACCTCTAATCACATTTTACCTTTAATTTATTGTAATTATTTTAGAAAACTATTGGTATATAGGTATTTTTAGTACATATTTCCCCAAACACATAGATGGGTATTTGGAACATATTATACACGTTTTGTAGGATATTTTATGGGTCTGTGTACTAAACTTTGGAAGGTCTTAGGAGAATCATGAAGAACTTATTGAGTTATATTATAAGAGAAGTAATAATGAAACTATACATATGAATCCATATGATTTTTTACTGTATTCCATATAGATCAACTCTATATTATATGAATACTGGTGAGTTAGATTTTTTGGGACAAAATCTAATGCAATATACATCGAAGGAGGATCAATTAATTCAAAACATTATTGATATAGCTTAAAGTAGAAAAAATTTGTATACAAATAGACTATGATGACCCCATGAGTCTAAAGTAGATTATCATTTGTTTCTTTGAGTGTGAAAAAGATTGGGTCACCATAGGATTTAGAGGCTTGGAATATAGTCACGTAGATTGGTTGCATCATTTGATATTACAGAAAGAATATGAATAGGTTCATTCAAGTTGGATTTTTTAAAGAGGTATAATTTAATTCTTGATGTTTTAAATTTGTCACAAAATCATATGTATCACCAAAAAACTTATCATGTGATCAATGTGAATGAGGTTGATCATGAGACGAATGCATCCTTTGAGAAGCATCTGATTATTTTTATGGACTATAGTGATAAAGTGTTGTGGGGAAAGGCCTAGTAGATATTTTGAGTATTATGGTTCGAATCCATTTTTTAAAATTCTCTAAAGGCCACATTATGTATTAGTGGTAACCAAAGATTTCCAAAATAAAAAGCATCACTAAAAAATAAATTCAAAACATAGCCATCCAAATACCACAAACTCCCCCTCCCCCTGAGAATAACTCAAATTTAAACAAGAAAAGAACACATCGATTCACAAACCACAAAACATCTATGGGTGGCAAGATCTAGAACTGTGTGACACCTTGAGCCATGATCCTTGATAATGAAACATAGAACCTCTCCAACAAGAATCCACTGGATGTGAATCTATAGAAAAAAAAACCCACATCACCAATACAAAGACTCAATATGAAACAATCCATTTTCATCATCATATAACCACAATCCATCATCGTTGAAGGAAAACTATCACACAATTTTTGGCCTCTGTCATATTTACTACACCTCCCAACAAAAAATATCCAAACCATTTCTAGAACAGGATCCAAAACATCCATCATTGATATAAGACACACCACTGGTAATATCCCATCACTCCGGTAAAAAAATCCCAAAACCTCTTTCGATACATCGCACCCAACTAACCATGGAGGGAGAAATGGTCTTGAATGTCAGAGCATTAGAAGAGTGAATGGGACCTCCATAGTAACTCACAACCGAGTGAGCTACACCATACCCTCTATAAACTATCAATACAAGCCTTCACTATAAAAATGAGACCAGTTCAGTAAAAAGTAAATGTATAAAAATAGAGAATTCCACAAGATCTGACATCAAGGAGGAGGACTTAGATCATAGAAGTTGGAAGGAAGAAGGTGGTGAAATGAGGAAAATTGAGAATGCAAAAGAGATAGTCTCATTCAAGAATGAAACTCAAGATTCAGAAACCGGTAATTGAATAAAGATACACGGAAGGGGGAGGAGAAGTTTCAATGGAATGTGATGAATTAGAAGGGACAGATTTTTGAGAGAGACAGTGGTGAGAGAAGGTAAAACACATTAACCTCTGATAAGTATTAAAACAAAGGGAAAAGCATGAGTTCCACATATGATGATAAAAAATAGAAGGTAGAAAAACTAACCATAGAGAAGGGATAAAACAAAGAAAAATAGAAAGGGGGTTTCACGAGTCATGGATGATGAACATGATGCGAAGGAGAGCCTAGATGCTGGGAGTTCCATCAGAAAGGGCGGCCCTACCACCCCCCAATATTTTGAGTATTATGGTGACATGGATGTGTTCAGAAAGAAATATAGGGGATATAAGTGAATACGTGAGATCAATGGATCGATATTTTAAACTCAAAATCATTGAGAAAAATGGTAGTACAACTATAGGATGAACAGTTATAAGGTGTAGAGATTGTAAGATGCCAACCGTTCTAAAGATGTACCGACCTTATTAATAGTTACACTTTTAACTATGTTTTGAGTATATCATGGTTGGGTTTTTGTTTGGGGTTGTTTTGGGAGAATATGGATAATTATGGATTTTTAGGGAGGTTTTTTGGATAGTTCATGGTTAGAATATGGTTTTCCCAAGATGTGATACCTTCCTCAAAACATTATTCATTCCTAAATTGGATGGAAATGAACAGTTGAAATGAATTTTTTTAAAATATGAACCCTCTTAGTAGTAACTGTGTAATCTCTACGAGAGCCGTATAGTTTAGAATGTTGTAAAGCCCTACCCAATAAATCAAACAAGTGGTTATAATTTATCTAAAAAATTATAATAAAATTCTAAAACCCTACAGTTTCCACTCTCATTCTCCCTCATTCGACCAAATGGGTTGTAATTCATTTTTAAAGGTTTTAGAAAAGATTTTAACACTTTATATACTCCATTCCTGATGAATCGAAGATATTATTAAAATATATGAAACAATCCATGTTTGTAATCTCTATCCCATCTGGTTTCCAACCTCTTTCATCACTCTTTTGAAATGAAGTGGAATTTTTTATCTTATTTTGGTGAGGGTTTTAGATCTATGTCTTGATAGATCTTAATATTTTTTTCTAGATCCTATTTTTGGTTTTAGATCTCATTATTCATTGTGAAATTGATCATTCTGCTTCAATTTGTGGATTTCCAGCTTGGTGAATGCTGGTTAACAATCATGAGGATGATGGTATAAATGTGAACTCCCATAGTATTAATTTATCAATTTCATTTATGAAATTTTGAAATTTATATTTCTAAAATTTTCAATCACAACCTGAATTGGATTAAATTATTGGTTAATTAATCAATATATCCATTGAATTTAAAGAATGTGGATTTTTTAGGAGGCCTGGAATTTTTATAATAAAATTATTAAATGATGGGATGTTTAATTGTTTTATTAATGGGAATTATGGGATGATAGGATTAACCAAAAAGATTTAACGGTTTATATGAGTAAATGTTGATAAATTGTATAATAGTGAAGTGTATATATTATACCATGTAATTAAAGTGATGAATGATGATTGATTTGATAAAATAAATGGGATACTTTGATGAAAATGTTTGATAACAAGTCCAATGATGCATAACCTTGATGTAGATGAAATAAGCGATAGATGTGATATATATAAGAAATGTGTGTGGGAGAAGAACTTATGTTTCAAAATACAATGTGTGATAACTAAAACTGTGGGATACAAACTAGTATTCAAAATCCCATATGTGATAATAATGAGTATTGGGACATGGACTGATGATTCAAATACCCACGGGGTGAATGACATGGAATTATAGGCCCATAATGTTGGCATTGGAAAATTTTCAATGTAGTCATGATATATGAAATTAAATTAAATAGATAATGGATTCACATGTTATAATGAACTGTGATTCACTATGTGATACGATAATCTTTCATCATGCGCCAAATCAGGCATTGATGGTTCTATTCTCATCATGAACCTGGGTAATTTATGTGGATAATTAAATAATAATGAAATGTGATAACTATTACCATATTTTACTTTTTTATTTATACAATTTCATACACTATTATAGATTGGATATTTTTTAAGACAAAGTTCATGGTGGCTTATAGAGTTGTACTCAATTTTTACTCGGTCTTCTTGATCAGTACTTGAATAAACATTATGTATGATGGATAGGAAAAGGGAAAGATACAGAAGTTAGATGGTTGATTTGGGATGGAGCATGGATTATGGTACAAGAAATGACATCCAGAACAGCATGGGAAGTTTTAGTTTGTCTATATTTTGGATTTTTCATATTTAGACCTGAAACATATATGGTATAAAATATCTACCACCTTAGTTTGGATATTTTTTTCTTGTTTTTTTATCATTTTATACTACTATTATTAGTTATGGTATTTTTCTAGATGTTGTTTATTGTCGTTAGGCTATTATTTATTTATTTTTATGATTTACCACTTTGATAAATAGAGTATAGTATCCCCATGATATATATTATACCATATAAACTAGTCAACCTTTTCTAGCATACAGGGAGATATTCCTGAGGTCATGTGACCTATTGGCTCGGGGCACCGTTGTGTGGAACATAGGGAGGGATGCCACAATTGAATCTTTATATATTGACATTTCTTATTGAGTACGATTATTTCAAATATCGGAAGAATTAGAAGAAGAGTAATTGTAGTTTTAATAATACATTAAATATCAATTATCCTCGTTCATTGAGATATATATAGAATATGGTAAAGAGATAAAGAATAATGAATAACTTATTTCTCATGAAAAAGAAGAATAAAATCCACTTCCTAATAATATAAAGAAAACATAAATGGATAATAAATTAATTCAAAAAGAAAAATAAATGAAATATTTTTATAATTATCACTATTACTACCTTTAATGTTCATGATTGATGGGCATATGAACATAAAATATAATGAACATGGGGACCTTGAATATAATATTATCTGTAAAATCTATGTAGCCACATGGATGTTATAGTTTATAAAAAAGATATTAAATAACCCTAAATATTGGGAATAAAACATAAACTTTTTGTCATTAGATAACCAAAATGTTCTCCTCTTCGGCGGTATTACCACGTTTCATTAATTATTTATTTTTTTGTTATTTTATTCTTTCTTATAAAAAATTATTATTATTATTATTATTATTTTTGTTATTAGAAAATTGTCTGGGTATCTGATTATTTGTTCTAAAATTCCATGAAAAAAATCAATTTGAATATATCCTTCATATTATTTCACCCATTGTCACATTGTTAACCCATATTTGTTTACTTATTTTTTAGTTTTTATCTATGTATGAATTCCCTAATAATGTCTTAGACTAATTGAGGATTGTTAATAATGTGTTTTGTGAAGGCTATCAACATGATTTTATGATTCATGTTTTGTGTATTTTTTATGAGTTATAAATTTATTATTATATTTTTTAAATTCTATTATAAAACAAATTACTTAAAAAAGTATTAAATATCAATTATTGGATATCATGTCACACGTGAGGGATTATTTTATTTTTAAAGTAAAATTAAAAAAATTATTTTCATATTATCATATTTTTTGTTTTTTTCAAATATCATTATAATTTTTGATTAAAAATAAATTTCTATACACTTAGTAACTATTAAAAGAAATTTTTTTTACTATCCTATAATGTATATTTTACCTATTGATATATTAATTAAAATAAAATCTATAATCTAAAAAGTATAAGGTCATGTTTTTTTATAGAACAATTTGTAGTATTTCTGGAAAATGATATATATTTTTCAAATTATATCAACCTGAATGGGGAATAAATTTTTGGGCCCTTAATTTCCATTTTAAACTACATTGACACATTTTAACTTATTATAAGACATTAGATTCCATGAAATATATGATTTTTGAGAAATATTATAACCTAATCCATCCTTACATATCCACATATTATGTATCTTTTCATGATTAAAACTCAAGATGTGCACAGGGGATGGATTTTCATGGTATTTTTTTTGATTAAATAATTTTTATGAGAAAAATGTTATGTGTTTTTCTGGTTAAGAGAATGAGGCTTCCATAAGATAAAATTTTCTTTGTAATATTTTTCCCTCTTATTATCTAAACTAAAAAAATATTAGAAGAAAATATAGTACAAAAACAAAAACGAATTAAAATATAATTAACAAAATGATAAATTATTCATAGCATTTATTGAATTGAATTTTTATTCATATAAAAATGGTGGAATATTAGTATAAGGGTTATATCATTAAATGAGAAATTAGTGGTGGAATTAAAATTAATCTTTAAATTTAATATCATATATTTTAATTTAAGTATAATCCTACCTTTTATATTTTTTACATTTAATTTCCTACCTATCTCTGTTAAATGGCTCTATAAGATTTTTTATTTCAGTTTTGATAATTAATTATCCCTATAAAATTTTATCCATTATTGATTGTTATGTTTAATATTGTTTATGTAATACTCTCTTTATTTGTAATTATTTATTATACATTATTATTAATTATTATTATCTCACATTCTGTATTGAATTGTTTTTGTGAGTTTCAGATATCACATATACAGAAGATACTAGAAATTATCTTCTATCTGAATAGTGGTAAAAATATGAAGAAGTATAAATCATTATATATTTGAAGGTTATAAATTTTCCTAAGTAGAAAACCTCTAGTATGATGTTTAGAATTTCACATATAATGAAATTTATTATGTACTAGAATTTTGATAAAAGGAAATACATTTCATTGAAATAAATCAATACATATTGGATATTATAATATTTTAAAAATTATAAATTATTTCACATTGGAATAAATAATAATGAATCATATAGAAATAAATATATACCTTACAAATTATTATTTTTTAAAATGGTATTTCATACATATGAAGTAAATTATATTACATTTTTAGGATATTACTCCTATGTATCGTGGATGTTGGAATATTTATAATATAAAAATATTTTATGTAATAAATGACAGTTATTTAAGTTTCTAGAGTTAATATATTTCTATATGAAAAATATATTATGTATGTAGATAATATTACTTTTCATTAATGACCGTCAAATGAAATTATTTATGTCTATTTATGAGGGATTATCAATCAATTTTTATGATAAATAATTTCATGGAGAATTATTTATCATTTTTTATGATATGATTATTAATAATATTCTATGATAGATAATTTTATGAAATGATATGTTTCCATCTGAATATTTTTGATGTGATTATTAAAAGATTAAATCTTGATTATAATGGAAAATTTTAAATGAATATTACTGGTTATTTTTCATAAGATAATTTAATGATTATTTTAATGATTATTTTAATGTATATGTGAAGAATTATTCATGGGAGTCCATCATTGAAAAATGAAATAATGATTGACAAAATTTTGGTAAATATATTATTTCCTTATAAAAATTATTTTAACTATTTAATAATAGGAAATTGATCGATTTGAGGAAGGGTGTAGTGATTATACAAAATATATTAGTTTTTAAAAAAAATTTATAATAATACAAAACAAATTAAGGATTATAAATGATTCAATAAATTTTCTAGAGAAAAAATTTATATAATTTTTGAGATTTAGATTTTTCTACTTACTAATTTTAAAAATTCTTTAGGAGTTGATAGTTCTCCCTAATGCACATCCTTACATTACATCATCCTGGGGTTATGATAATTGTTTCTATAGAAACGATTAATCACTAAAATTTCATTATTAAATTAACAAATAACTATGATGTAGATACTATGTATGATCATATTTTATCATTATTACAATAAGATCTTAATTTTATGAATATAGATAATCATTATAATAATAGAGGAAATTAATTTTTTTTAAATCTATTGAATATATATTTTATGATTATTTTGATGATATTATAGGTTATTAAACTTGCAATAAAGGTAATGAGTTAAGTCACGTTGAGATATTTATATAAGGAAATATGAAGAAAAGAAATGGTGTTACGAAGAAGTGGAAAAAGAATAACATGATGGATTTTAAAAGGACACATAGGAATGTTAATCCTAATTTGAATGTTAGATATTTTGAATGTCAGGAGATAGGACAAAAAATTATAGATGTTTGAGAAATAATAATTAATGGGTGAGAAAAGAAGAATATGGAAATGGGGAATAAAACATTGACTATAGTATAAAGATTCACAAAATATTCAAATTTAATTGAAGAATTTAGAATAGAAAATAGAACTCTAATTATTTGTTTCTTGGATGACATGAGTAAGGTTTGTGGTCATTGTTTTGATCCTGATTAAAATTATTCTAATGATTATATATGTAAAAAGTGTATTATTGAAGACTAAAATGATATTTTTGACATCTATTAAGATGAAATTTCAATACTTACAACCTTATATAAGGATTTGATTAAGAAACATAAGAATATTGCTCATGATAATAAGAATATCGTTCTAGAAAATGAAAGGATGAAAGACAATAATTAGAGGAATGACTAATGGATGAATGATAAATTCAATGTTATGTTTCATGAAATTTCTAATATAATTAAAGGGAATAATAAGTTAAAAAAACATTCCTTCAAGTACTAAGGAGGCAATCGATGAAGATATAGATGTTGTACAAATGGAAAAAGGGAAGCTTAATGCTAAAGAAGAAGGTTTGAAGTAATATTTATCTAAGATAATTATTCTAAATGAATGTATTGATGTATTTATTAGATTACAAAAGATGAATATAATGAATACGAAAATGAATAATATTGGATACAGTGGGTGTAACATCCCATACCATCCCACTCTATGAACAATAACTAGACTGGTTCTCTATATTCCCTATGTTATACCTCCTTATATGATACTAGGTAATGTATAGTGGGGAGGGTCTATGAGGGTGCCATATGTTTATTCTGACCTCTTTATTCGATAATAATCATATAAGAATTAATATGAAATAGGTAATATAAGATAGATAAATAATGTAATCTGGGAAAGTGAAAAAATAAATACATCCAATAGATGTTTTAATAAATGATCATTCCATACATATTACGTCCCTCATGGGTGGATCATATAAATTTAGTAAAAAATAATTAAAAAACAAGGTGAAATATTCAATCAACAACATGCATAACGTCTTTTCTAGTCATATCATCCAACTTGAACCCACACATACTAAGAAACAATAATGAGAACCTACCCTGAAACCAATCCCTATAAAAAATAATAGTTTTTATTAGGTACCCATGTGTTATGGAATCCGGATAAGGGTGTGGATTAAACTCTGTAGACCACCACCACTATCATAACTAAAATAACTAGTATTATAATTATTAAATGTAACCGTGCTAAAAATTAAGTGTTTAATAGACATTAAAAAGTGTATATATATATATAAAAAGATAAACAACAATTCCCCAAGTTTATAATGAAACCTATGGTTGATGAATCATTATCGATATCTAGTTCCATGAATAATATAAACCTTACCTTCTTATATTAATTCTATGGTGTATTTGAAAACATATTGATTACCATTCCAACCCTGATATCTATAAGGAATATAAATGATCATCTGGATATTCCAAAATAGAAATCATCACATGGAATCTAGAAAATCATCCTAGAATTCCCATACAATCTAAGATCTCATCCCAAAATTCCACATCATCAGTAATCATTTAATATCTATACACTCATCTTGGAAATCTACTGTAATATACCAACTCATCTTGGAAATTCCAATCATGAAGTATCACACAGTTCAATGAAGTCTCCATGGCCTCCCTTGGCCAATATCTATTATGTCTAATCTGAGTATTTATAGAAACCTACATACTTATAAAATAATTTCATTTCATTTTATAATTAATTAGTAACATTTATTATAAATTTATAATGAAATAATTGATATTTATATAAATTAATGAATCTATATTTTTGGTATAGTAACATGACATTATTAAAACTAACCTGGTCAATAGTAATAGTAATTTGTCTAATAGAAAAGAAACTTGACCTATGAGAGTATAAATACAATTTATGTATCATATAATTTTAATCATGATATATTTTTATAATGGAATAAGTAGTCAAATTAATTGTAATTGATAAATTAAGTGTTGGTATTTTTGTAAGTCATAAAAATTAATGCAAAAATTCATAACTAATTTAATGATTTAAAATAAAATTTATTTTCATAAAATATATTTATGAATTAATATTTTATTTACTTATGATTATATGATAATTTTAGGAGACCTTAATTAATATTTCAATTTGTTATAAAATTAGTTATAGTTTTAAAAATATTATTTATCAAATATATTATGATTTTATTTAAAAATTAAATTTATCATATTTAAAAACTTGTTTTGAAAAAATGGGATTCAATTTTAAATTATACTCATCTAGAAAATGTTTGGTTTTATTTTTTGGTATTTTTCTGAAATAGATGATTTTTTTGAATATTTAAATATGGTAATTTACAGTATATAGATATTATAAGTTAAATGAAGTATTCCTAACAAAATGAATTATTTAAGGACTATATTAACGAACATACCTTTATTATTTTAAAATATTTTATAATATTTCTCCAAATATTCATATTCTTGAGCAAAAATTATTAAACTAAAGAGTTCAATAATAAAAAAAACCATCATCTCCTCCCCTATAAATACCACTCATCATCCCATATTATCCTCACACATTTAAAGATTTTCTAATTATCCAAATTATACAAAATACACTTTTCATTCCTCATACCCTCATCCAATATCTACTGGTATCACCAAAAGGCCAAGACCAATGGCCTGAATGAGGATCTCAAGGAGAATAGATCCTGAGGTAAAAATCCTCTTTCATTTTCTTTTATTTTCTTTTTAATTCTTTTTCTTTTCATACACTCTATTAACATACCATTATCCAAGAGTCATGAAAACTCATGTAGCTAAAATATACTATAAGTTTCTCATATTTATGAAAAAACTCATCACTATTCTTATTTTCCTCTCCTATTTATTCTTAAAATAAAAATTATCTTCTCTGGTGTGACGAATTACTGACATCATGGATGATGTGTTTTCAATTTACATTACCGACTTCATGGATGTTCATAAAAAAAATTTAATGATGGAAACATGTCTTAATGTGTATGATATAACCTCTTTTATGTTCTTTAATTAACATAAATTCATAATATTGAATTATATAATGAAACTAGATCATGATTATCAAAGAACTGCCAAAATGATCTAAACGAATATAATTAATGTTTTCTATAATGAATAATACTAATATATAAAATAAATTATATATGGTATAATTTAATGTTGTGTAAACATTTTAATACAATATCTCTCAACTTCTAGAGTTTTGATTCCATTTGACAAGAAAATCTATTACGAACCGACCATATAAACCATGTAAAGTCCCACCCGAAACAATAGAGGTAAAAAATATTAATAATAAATGGATTGAATGATGTCATAAAATTATCATATATGGTGTTATAAAAATTAATATGTTTCAATAAAATATTAATAACACTCAATTAACATGTATCCATGAGGTTTAAAAACATTTTATTTAAGACAAACATGAGGTAAGGGAATTTCTAACCCAATTTCCATACAGTGGGATAACATGATACTTCATTATGTATGAGGTACTAAGATTATTTGTTTTATGAATTTTATATATATAATTTTTTATTATGTAGGTTTAATATGTATACACATATTCCTTTCACTGTATTAATTCTTATATCAATTATATCATATTTTTAAGGGACTTTTTCTTTAAAATCATCATTTAAACATCTATTTTTTAAATTCAAATGGGATATTTTATTGAAAATATAAATCCTTTATGATATGTTCTAGTTAGTAGGATTTTTACGTTAGGATTGGTGGGACCTATATCTCCCTCATGTTCATTGGGTATGTTTATGTTATAGGTCGGTCGTATGATTACTCCATGTGTAACTGTGATGGTTACTCCATAAGGTAGCTATGAGGGTTACATTGTAAGGCAGTCATGAGTGTTAGAAATCATAAGGTAGACATGAGGGTTACAATATTATTTAATTAATACCCCATTTTACCTATATGTTTTATTTATGTTATCTATAATTTATGTAATTCTATTGTATTATAATATAATTATATGATACTTTATGGGTGAGATGTATGTCGTTATGAAAATGATTCCATACGATTATAAGTATTCATGGAAAAATGTTTTCTTTACTTCATTTTATATCCCATACTGAGAATTTTGTCCTCATACCAAGTTTAAAAATGTATTTCACAAGGGTTAAGGTTGGTTAAGAGAAAATTATAATCCATGATGTTTTTTAGGTGAATTTTTGTGACAAGATTTCATGATTTTATTAAAATAGTTTATGTTATGTAAAAATTTATATTGTTTTAAGTGGTTTCCACTTTGTATGATTATGGGTTGATATATTCTAAATATTTTCTAGAATTCAAAAACTCTAAACTGAAAATATCAATGGAGATGTAAAAAGTGAATTATATGGTAATTTACTGGATTATATAATGTTTAAGGCCAGGTCCTTATAGTTGATATGAGAGTATGGTTTATCTAATGACCCAACTAGAACATATATGGAAATTACATATCTTTTGTAGAAGACATAATAAATTATACAAATAGACTCCCAAAGACCATATTAGCTTATTGTATTTGTAAACATGAAACACATTCTTCTAACATGCTGAGATATCTTCAACGTCTCCAATAAATATCTTCCCCTTTAGTTTTCCTAACTAAAAAAATTCCCTATACCATGGGGAAAATAAAACATTAAAAGGGTGAGATAAAATTCTCAGTAAGGTTAAACATGGAGAACATGAAACAAACCATAATCAAAAGAATGTAAATACCTGAACATAATGTTTAAATATTAAGATCCTGAGTCATGATATAAATCCGAGCAGTAAATAAGGCATATACTATGATGGAACATTAACGATGATTAAATAGCATTTTAATGAAACATGGAATTGTGGAAAAACAACAATCACATAATATTATTTCCATAGTATCCAAGGCATTTCTTCCAAGACCATCATAGTAAAAACAAATCCATTACAGAACTGGGTTTACATTCCATTTTAGCCATGTATTACAAAAAGAGATTTTCATTTCATTACAACCCTATATTATTGAATAAGATTTAATTTCAATTCCATTAATTTATATCTCATATGATAAAAAAATTTACATAATACATTGTTGAGAGATATAGGTCCCTCTAATATCATAATGAGATTATTATTACATATTCCTCAAAAACATTAATCATTCATCATAGCAGAACCGAAGATATAAAATGGGTTTCTTAAACATAATTCCACCTTAACATAATCACTATAAAATTTCATTATATAATTAACACAATAAAATCATTTTAATAATATGGATATAAATATAACTATATTTAAAGAGAATCACCTTAGAGGGAAAATAATTTTGATAAAACACATGAACTTAATTCTTGAGGAAAACATCATTTCTTCTTCAAAAACACCTTATTTTCTCAAGATGGCTTGGAATTTTAAAAGAAAATAATTTATTTGAAAGTGAATATGAAATTATGTAGAGGAAGCATCATGGAAATAAGGCATAAAATTCCATCCATGATGTATAATTTAAAAAACATTATCCTCATACTTTTGACCAAAAAGTCAAAAAGTACCTCGTATGGTATAAGAAATAAAGATTCCTCACAAAACATATAATAAAAGTAAAAAATTGGTAAAATATGACTTTTAATATACATATAAATATACTAAATTTTTTTATGAAAACATATTTATAAGACATGGACATGGATGGTAAATATACCCCCAGTAAATACTTACGTATAAATTTTTTTTGATAAAAATGATATTGCAAAATTATCCACTAACTTGTACATTACTTTACTAGAGGGAATTTTAACCTTATATATAATGGGTTCAAATATATAATTAAATTCTAAAAAATCCATAATAATATTTATGATATCAAATATGAATCAAATATGAATTTATATGACCTGTTTTTTATATATTCCATGTTAATGCAACGTTTTGGGTAATAATAATTTTACTTATCGTAGGTGTATTGAATTATTATTAATTATATTGTTACATAGATAATGATTTATTTACTTCAAAAATGTAATACATGAAGTATATATCATAAATATTCATTATATAAATATATATAATATATAGATAAATGAAATGGAATAGAACGTTCATGGAGACGACATATCATTTGTATGCATGAACAATGTTTTGGTTTCCTTATTGAATTCAATGGAAGAAGGTAAAGGAAATATATATATATATATATATATATATACATAAAGATAGTATAATTATTATGAAATATATTTCATGATTATTTTTAATATATACTTTATAATAATTCTTGAATGGTTAACGTGGAGAATGAATCTGACCGCGTCGTGGAGACAGTAGGTTATACGTACGCACGAGTGATGATATCATTCAGTTTATGGTTAAATGGTATTTAAATATATTTTATATAAATTTTAAACAATAATTGTCATGTATTTTTAATTATTTAAATCTGTTATACTCCTCATTATACTCATCTAAACTATGTATAGTTGAATAATAAATTACACAACGATGTTGAGATGGTAAGATGTACATACCCACGTATTGTTATATTGTTATATTTAGGATATATAAAAGAAGGTATAAGGTTATAATATAATTATAATAATATCACATCATGTAAACTATACTGTATTTATTACTTTATTATGGAAAAAACATAATAAGAGGAAGTAAAAGATGAATGAAATTTAAAAGAGGAGATAAAACAATTACCTCTTTTCGAGTATCTCTTTTTGATTTGCACAAAAGATATCAATAAGACGGATTTATTCCAAAATATTGGAATATAAGATGAATTGTGGGACATTGGGAGAGGAAATGGGTAGGGTATGGCCATGAAATGGGCTAAAGAGTTGTTATTAAAAGAGAAGGAGAAGTTCTGTTTAATTGGAGAGGTGAGGGGATCTTTTGGAAATTATTTAAATACAAATTTATTATAAATTTAATTTCGTTTTATAACAGTCCTAAACTCATTTTGTTATCATATAAGGTGACTATGTGTCGATAACCTGTCATGTAACAGGTTTATGACTTGTTTAGGTTACAAAATTAACCTCAGATTTTATCTTTAGCACTTATTTAAAAACATTAAATCTTACCATGTCTTCTTGTATTTTCATAATATATGGTTCTTATAGTTACTATAAAATTTCAAGAGAACCTAATGTGGATAATTAATGTTATTTTAACATTATATATTTCATTTGGACGAATATTATATTTTTAGGACTATTATATCATTTAATAAAATATAATTTTTTAAAAAAAATTAATTTATGTCTATTTTGACACTTTTTAGTAATTGGTTTTTGATAAAGTCATAAGAAAATGATTCCATAATACCAAAGTCATTAATACATCCCTCACATGTCATTGGCATCCAAAAAATTCATGTACATCATTAAATTATTCATATTACATTTATTTTAATATCTATTATATCATTTATTTGAATATTTCATTAATAAAGTAATCACTACATCATCATTGTGTCATAAATAAATATATTAATTTAATGTCTAAAAAAATAAATAAAATACCATGATATCGTAAATATTTATTATCGTTCTAATTAATATTTATTTTAAAATATGTCATTTATATAACCCCATCTTAAAATTGTCTAAGTAAA
The DNA here is from genome assembly GCA_963277665.1 of Viscum album. Taxonomy (NCBI): domain Eukaryota; kingdom Viridiplantae; phylum Streptophyta; class Magnoliopsida; order Santalales; family Viscaceae; genus Viscum; species Viscum album. Next base: position 1,659,585,249 of record OY728143.1, on the reverse strand, counting down.
AATATACATGTTTATGTTATATTTCTCTTTACAATAAATTAATTATTATAACATGTCATTTTCACACCCAAGTGGTTATCAAATGCCAAATATTTATAATAAATATTTTTCAGTCACCCATGACTCATCCAATTGTATTAGGACATGTGTTATGTCCAATTTAAATGTCAAATAATGTTCAATGACCAAAATTATATTAAATGACAAAAATATAATCCAATTACGCTTTAAAACCAATTAAAAATATAATAAATCTACATAAATAAATTAGATAAAAAGGACATTTTGAATTAAAATACAGTATTTTAACTATTCATTAAAATATTAATTTTATCATAAATATACCAAAAATTCAACCAAAGTAAATTATGAGATCCATATTCCAAAGAAAAAATTTATTTTGGGGAATATACGATATAAATGTGTTGAAAATAGATTTGAAATGGGCACGCCATCAAAAGGTTGCAGAACAAAATTTCTTTAAATACATCTTTTATTTGAAAAAATTAATTTTTTTATTATATCATATCTAATATATATACGATGAATTTAAAACATTACATTGAATATTATAAATAAATATTTCACTAATAAAATCCATAAATATTGATTTTATTAATTTATCAACTCACTTATTTTCATTAAAATACTTTTTAAAAATGATGTTTATACTATTCATACCCACCATTATAATGACAAGGTTATAATATTTAGTTATCACTAATACTCAGTCTAGAATGAAATTAATTCTATCAACATAACTTGATATTTTGTGTATCACCAACCGAGAATATTGTTGCGTATTCTTCAAGCTAATATAATGTTTCATATAGAGTAAGTTAATCTTGGTGTAGCATAGAATATAAGGCATCAATTAAATTAAAAAAATGATTCTCATTAAAAACATCGGGTGTTACATTATACCCCCCCTAAACATGAATTTTTTCCTCAAAATCCATTGGGGTTATCAATGGTTTACTACCTGAATGTTTCTTTCATAGAAACCCGTATCGTAAAAAGGAATACTAAAACATCATTTTGAAAATGAATTTTCGAAACAAAACGGTTACAAAAAGTAACTAATCACTGGGTTTACACATAAGAGAAGAGATATGGAAAGTGAAAACATGGATATGGAAGAGAAATCCAACCATCAAGTTCTGATGGATAGTGATAGAGAAAAAAGTTTGAGTAAGTTAACAACCAGAAACCCATAAATCTATGATGATTTAAGATACCATATGATTCATCAGTTATGAAGGCACTATGATAACATTTTGGGTTTTTAAGATTCATTCCCTTATGTTTAATAACATCAGAATAAATACATACTTGATTTCAGTAAAATATAACCTTTGGTTGTTCCTTGAACAATTTCCACTTCATCTCTAATTAAAATAAATGAAGTTGAATTTTTTCATTCATGAAGTGTTAGTATATCATGTGATCCATAAATAGAAAGATAGTTCATTCCATATATATAAAAAACATGTTTGCACAGGTAATAAAATATGCATAAGTCCACTTATAATGAGATAATAAATTAATATAACAAACATTGACAAGAATATTACATATAAAATTGATAAATGGATTTCATTACAATCATTCCATTAACTGAAAATATAAAACATTAGAAAGAAGTGAACAAATTCATCTTAACAGTTACCACCCATATCTCATAAGGTAGTTATTGGTAGTCAAATTTAAAACATGTGAATACATTAATCATGTAGTCTCTTGAAACATAATAATAACATGAATTACCATATAATCTTAGTGAAAACATGAATTCTGTCACAGTTAAATCTTTATACAGACCAAAAATAAAAAAAATTATGTATACTCAAACCATGATATCACTTTATTATTATATCAATCATGAGATCATTAATACTATATAACATATCATTAACTCCTTATCCAATCATTAGGCACATATTATCCATTTTCCAAAAATATCCTAATAAATTTTAATTCTTACAGGTTTCATTCCACATATACTTTCAAATACATAAGGACAAACAATAGTATAACAATCATTAGATGATTACTTTTTCCATAAATCCATAAATTTACTTATACTACATTATTCATGATAATCATGTTGTCATATAACTATCTTATTAAACCATTTGCTGAGATTCATCATTTTATACCATAATACTTCTTTTCTTCTAATATATCATGTGCATTATCTTCATCATCATCAACATAAATACTACCTATATGACTATAATTCTTATCTTCATAAGACTTTCCCTTAGGAAGTATATTTTCAAAATTCTTGTACATTCCACATTTAAATTACTAAACCATCATTTATTGAATATAAATAGTATTAACCTTTCACATTGTGTTAACAAAACTTTTTTGGAAATTACTAGATTCGTGTCCTTATTTTCCACACCCAAAACATCATCCAGTTCCTTTGAAACATAATCCTTGATGGCTCATCCCAAATTATTTTCATGAGGAAAATTGAACTTTATTTTCTCTATGATCACCATGAAACTCCATCATTCTCTTATTATATTGATCAGAAAAATCACCAATGTTGGGATTATTAATCATATTATGATATTGGTGATTTGATATAATAATGGTGTCTTGCATTCCAACTCACATTTAATTTGGTTTCTAATGAATAATATCATTCTATTGTCCATTATATTCTCCATCAACATGAATCTAACTATTTCTAACCATAATATAAAACTGAAAAAATAGTATGAGAGGCAAAAATCATACTAGGAAAACAACATAATCAATGGGGAGTACATTAAATATATAACATCTTGGCTTTAATTCTTGGTTATTCATGATAATTAACATATTTCTATGAAAATTAGCTATAGTTAGAATTACGCTTAGGTAGATCCCTAGACATACCATAGAAAAATATCTAGGGATCTTACTAATGATTTCTCATTATATTTTCAAAAGGATAACAAATCCTTCACTCTGATAACTACTATAACGACCCAACCATGATCTAAATTGACATTACATTTTATTTTTGGATGAAATAATTCATTAAAATAATAAAAACCCAAATATTTTATTAGATTTGTGTCCTTGGAAACTCAGAACACATTCTTCAAACATGGTAAAAGAACTTCAACATCTCGCATAAAGATCATCCCCATTAGTTTTCTTAACTAAAACCGTTCTTTATACCATAGGGAAAAGAAAACATTAAAAGTGTGAACTCAAATTACTAGTAAAGGTAATCATGGAGAAAATAAAACAAACCATAAACATAAGAATATAAAAAACAAGAGCATAAAGTTTAAGTATCAAAATATTGATTCATGAAATAAATCATGGTAGTACGTAATGCATCGACCATAAAGGAACATTAACCATGATAAAATACAATTGGCATAAAACATGGAATTGTGGAAAAAATAATAATATTATATTATTTATATAGTATCCAAGGAATTTATTTTATTTCCATCATAGTGTACAATGTACATTACTGAACTGGGATAGCATTCCATTCCAGCCATGTATTACTGAACCATATTTACTTATCATCTCATCCCTATATTACTGAACTGAATTTACTTTCATTATAGTCATGCCTATATCATGAGATATAATTCATTACCCAATTAATTGGTGGGTGATATTGTTCCCACCCAATTAATAATGAAATCATTCTTACATATTCCACATAAACATTAATCATTCATCATATCATAACCCAAGAAATAAAATGGGTTTCGTAAAAATTATTCAAACATAGCATAATCTATATAAAATTTCATTTCATCATTAAAAAAAATTAATATTATTCAGAGGGATATAAATATAACCATATTTAAAGAGTATAATCTTAGATGGAAAATAATTTCGATAAAAAAATGAACATAATTCTTCAGGAAAATACCATTTCTTCATAAAAAACATTTTATTTTCCAAAAATGTCACACAATTTTAAAATAAAAGAATTATGTGGAGAATAAAAGAGAAATTTTTCATTGTATGCTTCATGTAATTTTTTTAAAAAATATATCCATGCCGTATAAGTTAAAAAAATTTCCCTTGAACTTTTTTCGGAAAAGTCAAAAAGTACATCATATGGTAAAAGAATGAAAAATTCCTTCGAAACCAAGTACTAAAAGTAATAAATGGGTAGAAATGGATTTAAAACAAAATTAAATTATAATAAACCAGTTATGAAAACTCTTTTAGAATAAATAGTCATGGATAATAAGTAATCCCCTAGTAAATACTTATATAAAAACATTCTTGGATAAAAATGAGATTGAAAATTTATCTCTTACCTTTTACTTTTAGTTAGTCAAGGGTTTGTTAACCTCATATATAATGGGTTTAAACATATTATTAACTTCTAAAAAACCCAAATAATATTTATTATATCATATATGATTCCCTTATTACTTTATATTAACCTTTAATTTATCAATTCAATGTTAAACAAATGTTTTTGGTAATTATCATTTTATTTATCACATGTGTTTTATATTTTTATTCTTGACCTTATTACATATATCATCATAAACATAATTATAGAATGTATAAAATGATTTATATATCATAAATATTCAGTATAAAAATATAAAAAATATATCGGTAAATGAAATAGAATACACCTTTCATGGATATAATTGGTCGTACATATTCTTGAATGTTGTTTTCGTTTCCTTATTGAATTGAATAGAAGAAATTAAATGACATATATATATATACACACACACAAATACAGTAGCATTATTATGTCATATATTACATGCTTATTTATTATATATACTTTATAACCATTCATGAATGGTTAATGTGGATAATGAATCACATTGCGTCATGGAGACGGTAGGCCGTACATATTCACGAGCGATGATATCATTCAATTAATATTTAAATGGTACAGAATTTTATAGTATATTAGTTTTGAATAATAATTATAATGTTATATTCATTATTTAAATCCATTATACTCATCATTATACACATAAAAATTATGTATTATTGAAAAAAAATTAAATCGAGGCGTGGAGACGGTAATCCGTACGTACACACGCATGATGATATTATTATTTGTATGATTGATAAAATGTTGTATAAGGTTTTACTATATTTATAAAAACATATAATCATGTATAAGATACATTATTTATTACTTTTTTATGGGAAAACATTAAAATAGGATGTTGAATATATAAATCATTTTGAAAGTTGTTATAAAACAATTAATTTTTTTCCAGTATCTTCTTCTGATTTATAGAAAAGTTATCCATTAGATATAATTTTACACACATTGTGGACTCGAATATAAATTTATGGAAGTTGAAAGAGGAAATTCATTGTTTTTGACTAAGAAAAATATATTTTGAGGTGTGATTAAAGGAGAATGAGATGTACTCTTTTTATAAGAGAGGTGAGGGGCACTTTAGAAAAGCCTTTAAATGTTAATTTATTAGAAATCTATTTTACATTAATAATGGTCCCAAAGTAATTTATTTAAAATATAATATTATGATGGGTTTCTATCCTCTCAACCAATAGTTTTATGACACCTTTATATTATGAAATTAACCTTCTCTTTTATCTTTAACCTTTAGTTAAAATCATATACTCTTACTATGTATTTTGGTAATTTCATGATATATCGGTCTTATATTTACTATGAAATTCCAAGTGAACCTAATGTGGATAATTAATGCAATTTTAAAATTATCTAAGCCATTTGAAGAAATATATGGTCTTTAGGACTATTATATCATTTAATAAAATAGTATTTGTTTCAAAAACTAATTTATGTCAATATTGACACTTTTTAGTAATAGTTTTTTATTTATGTAAAAAAATCATTATTTCTTCTAAAAAAGGCATTACAACATTAAATATATTTCAATTTCATCCCCAAAAATCATATATGGAATAAGAATATTTGAATTATATTTATTTTTATATTTATAATATCATTTATTTGAATATTTCATTAATAAGGTAATCACGACATCATCATTATGTCATAATTAAATCAATATATTTAATTTCTAAAAAATATAAATAAATAAAATGAGTTCATAAATTTTATTATACTTATAATAAATATTTATAGTCAAAGAGATAAATTATATACCCCCACATTAAAACTGTTTTAATAAAAAAACTTGTTTATATTATATTTTTCTTTAAATTAATTGTTATAACATGTCATTTTCACACCCAAGGGGTTCAGAAATTCCAACATTTATGCCTCAAAATTGTTTTAGTCACTGATGACTCATATAATAGAAAACAGTCACTAGTTTGGGTAGTTTTATATTATTATAATATTATTTATTTTACACTTATTTACCTAATTTACCATTTAACCATGGTAAATAAACAAAACTACCGAAGTTACTATTCGTAATTTCCAAAAATAAAAGATACCTAGAAACATACTTTGGACTATATGATTCAAAATACAAAAAATATTTTTCTAAATTCAAAACATAGAATTGGAATAAATTAATATAAAATTAATTCCCCTTTTCAAAATAATAAAACATATTTTTGTGACGTAAAAACTATCGAAAGATTGATAACTGTTTTTTTCCAATTTAAAAGTAAAATTACATCCAATGAATATGATTGAAATAAACGATAAAAACATAATCTAATAACACATTAAAACCAATTAAAAATATAATCTATGTATATAAATAAATTATATGAAAAGTTAGTTATGAATTAAAATACAATATTTTTCACTATTTTTTAAAATAATAATTTTCTTATAAAAATTCCAAAAAATAAACCAAAGTGATTTTTTTGTCGTTTTTCAATGAATATTTTATTATGTCATATGTAATATATAAAATTTTTAAAAAATATATTTTAAATGGGTGTGGCATTAAACGATGGTAGAACTGTATTTTTTTAAATAATACTTCTTTTATCAGAAAAATTGATTTTTTTATATATCATATCTAAAATATATAATATGAATTTAAAACATTAAATTAAATATACCACATATATATTTAACTAATTATATCCATAAAGAGTTATTTTATTATTTTATAGAATCAATTATTTTCAATTATAATGTTTTTTAGAAGGATAATTATACTATTCATACCCGCCATTATAATGATTGGGTTATAATATTTAGTAATCACTTATACACGATCTTGCATGAAATTAATTCTATCAAAAGAACTTGAAATTTTGTGTATCACATGTGAATAATATTGTTGCATATACTACAAGCTAATACAGTGTTGTGTATAGTGCAAGCTAATCTTGGTGTAGCGTACTACACAAGACATTAAAGAAATAAAAAAATCGACTTTGTAAAATCTCTATGAGTTAAAACTTAGAAAACAATGGTGTGAGGAATATATTACTAGAATATCATAAATTGTTATTACCTTATGTTTTTATTGAAATGATATAGAATTTTAAGATTACCATGTTGTTTCATCTAAGATACATCTATTCAGAATGGGTTTCTACTGAAGAAACATGGAATCTAAATTTAGAAAGAACTTAGAGTCTAATATCTCCCTTAATCAGTAACATGGAATGTCAGGGATTGGAATCAAGAAGTTTGTGATAGTAATTAATCACCTGAAATAAGAAAAAAAAATTATTTTAATCGATGGAAAATAACAACCAGAACTACTGCAAATGAATAATATAATAGTAGAACATTTTATTGGGAAACACCCTCCTGCATTCAGTGGATCTTCTAATCTAGTGGTAGCGGAAGGGAGGATTAAATCCTATAAATAGATATTCAATTTCATGGTGTATTTGGATACTCAAAAGGATATTCCTTCCATTTATCTTTTTGAAGTCATAACAAACCAGTGGTTGTCAATAGTCATGAATATCAAGGATAACAAAGAGATTTATACCTTGTAAAGGAACGAATATAAAAATATTTTTCTTTAAATTTTCTTCTTAATGTTGTTCAAATTAGGATGGAAAAGAAATAATTTTAATTGAATGAAATCACAGAGGATTTTGTCACACACGATTTTTTTTGTCTTTGTATTGATCCGGCCCATTAGAAATCCCGATACTTTTCATGGGAATTTGATGAGATGAATCTTGATTTTTGAAGTTTCATATATGTATAACCACCATAATTTGGGATCCCCATTGCTTGTTTAGGAGTTTTTGAAGAAAGGGTGGCTACTTCATGATTTGGGCCAACCGTGAGCCCATTCCCAGTTTTAAAAACTGAATTTGTTTCTTTTATAACACTTTTGTTTTTCATCCTTTTTCACCCATTCAACTTCCCACTTGTCCTATACAGATATAATATAATTTATTTATCCTTTTGGATCCATTATAAATTCATAAGCCGGGTGAATTTGGTTTACCTATTTAGGTATTGGGCCAGCCCATGGGCCCATTTTCTGTTTTAAAATGAATAAATTGTTTCATTTATATCTTTTTCATTTTTTACTCTTTTTCATTGATTACACCTCCCCCTCGAATCCAATAACCCTATCCTAACCCTCATAATCTATTTTACCTCTTTGGAGCTCATGTGGTTCTCGGATTAGGGCGTCAATTCTCAGGAAACCTCAAATCTCCCAGAATTGCCAAGGTAACTTTTATCATTCATAAATCAAAAAATTCGTACTCTTTTAGCCACAAATATTTTTCCTCTGGTTCTTACAGACCTTAGTAGTCTCTCCAAGATTTTTCAAGCCATTCCCTTTTCTCTAGTGATTCATATCTAATGGAAGACGAAGAGTTTTCTAGGATGAAAGGTGAGATTCCTTCTCCTTTCTTCTTCCTCTTCCCCCTCCTTTCATTATTTCTTGGTTTTATATTGTAATCTAGTCTTGATCGACCTAGGGTTTTGTTATAAAATGTTTTTTGATGGGTTTTATGTTTGTTTAGGTCTGGTATTTATAGTTTTATGGTTTATAAACCTGCGGAGGGTGATTTTGGGTGTGCGTTTCAATTATGCCAAAGATTTGAGGTAGGATACCCCTTGAACATGCCTTTATTATTTAAGTTTCATCATTTTATTATTTTTAACACCTGATTATATGTTTATTATTGTTTTTAATCCTGTGGATAATTTTCTTGGTGTGCCAAGTGGTTTTTTAATCAATGTTTTGTGAAAGGTAGTGTTGTTTTATCATGAAAATGCTCAACAAGTGTTTGTTTAAATGTTCCGTTATCTTTCGAAAATATTTTGTGAGGTTTATAATCTAGTTTATGGTATTTTTAACATGTTATAGTATCTTTAATGAAAATATGGCTTTCAATTGGTGTTTTATTCCTTTTCATGTACTTAAAATAAATTTTTTTGTTTAAAAAGGGCATGTCATGTGTTCGGTAAATTGCCTGGTTGGCTTTTATGTGTGATGTGTGATTTAAAAGTTATTTGTTTGGATTTATAAAGGAATTGGAAGAATGATAAATGGTATTTTTGGGTACTTATATGGATTTCCTATTTGGATTTGTTTTGATAATCAAGTGGGTTTTGATTTACAACATATTTTGGCCCGAGTTGCCCAAAAATCGACTCTTTCACATCTTTAGGAAAACAGTTGTGTTATGAATATGTAACCTGAGTATTATAAGAGATTTATGAATGTGGTTTTCTACTGTAAATCGTGTTTATACAGATCCTTAATAGAATTAAAATGCATACCTTTTTCGAAGGTTAGTTTTGAGAAAATGTTTAAAGGCCCGTTTGGCATTTCCTAGAAATGAAGGAGTGTTTTACTTGTATATAACAAGTTGTGCAATTGGGATTATTTTATGGTCCATTAAATGAATTTATTAAATGTCTATTGGGATGCCAAATATGATTTGGTTTGGTTTTGATATGTGTTTATAATTAAAAGAGTGTTTTTGAAAGAGTTTTATGTGCAAAACCTCAATACACTTCATGAAATTGTTTTACCAAAATATTTAGCGGTGTGCTGATTAGTGTAAGAAATTTGAATAAATGTTATGATTTGTTTGTGTTTTTATGGTTTTTGAATAGAATGTGGATATGAAATTTGTATTTGATTATATGTGTAACTTGATTGAGAACTAAAGGGAATCCCGTGTATCTAGGTGGGCAGACGTGTACTAGTATGCTAGTGATTCTGTGGGGGTTGGCCCCTATTTCACGTAGCAAGTTTGACGATGACAACACTAACTAAACTATGATGATGATGATGATTGGGGACCACTAGGTTATGGGTATGTTCCCTACTAGTGGCTCGTGCACGAGAACAGATATTTATTATGGTTACTTTCACCGAGATACGAGGTACCTGGGGCTCACAACTAACTAGTGCCTAGGGGTATTCCCGCGACAAGTGGTCATTGACTATTTTTTACTAACCATAGGCATACGGTGTGTTTGGTTGGTAAATTCAGTAGCATGTGTTATTTATTTGAATGTTAAAATTCTTTACAGAAGCCCCCTTGAAAACTATTTTCATTTTGAAGTTTCACCTCTTTGAAAAGAATTGTTACTTTCATTTTTGTTTATTAAACATGCAAGTTTTTGTCTGATAATTATTATAGCATGGACCCTCATTTGAAAAACATACTTTCATATCTTTAATTTAAAACTATAAATTGATTTTTCATTTATTTTAATGGAATGTGCATTGGGAATAGAATATCGGGCTAACCTACTGAGTTTTAATACTCATGCCTATAGTCTTATTCTTTTTTCAGCCCTTGTGCAGGTTTCATCTTTAGTTCGATCACCTTGGGAAAATTTTGATCATTGTGTTGGAGAGTGACCAGAAGTGTCACATAGAGTTAGTTGGTCATTGGGATTGTTCATTTGAGTTTTTGATTATGTTCTACCTTTAGTTTCTTGTATAAATAATATTTTGTTCAATTTTTATATAAATTCATTTTGGGCTGTCTGTTTATTTCCGATGTTTGTTTGATTGTCTATATATGGGCGAAATCGTTCCCTTGTGTACTATATTGATTCCCTTGGTGATTGTCACCATCCCGGGAGGATCGAGAACGCCTCTCGAGACTTGTCGCGGGCTGGCCTGGGTGACCGGTTCAGGGTCGACTCAGGCTGGTTCGTGACAAAATGGTATCAGAGGAGGTCGGCTCTTAGCAGACCTTTCTTTTTAGAGCGCCCTTGTTATTTTGGGGATGTCAAGGTAGATGGATTAGGATTTTTGGTACTTGAGGGGTAAGTGCAAGAAGAGCATCATGAACTCTTTCTTGTTCTAATCCTCAAGTTTCCAAGGGAGTCCAGTTTTATTAGTGTCCTTTGTTCTGGTTGATTTTTTTGGTGTTGGGATATGACAAGGGGAGTCTGACTAATGGCCTCCGTGAGCTCACTGGTCCTGGAAAGCCATGTGGAGCTAGGGATTGGTCCTAATAAGTCTCTCTGTGTTGGTGTTGTGTTTGGCATATGGCCACCAACCATATGGTCATGTCACCCACCGACACTAGTTCCCTTTTTTTGGGTCTCTTGAAACTTTCTTGAATTCTGAATTTTTGTTTTTAAAATCCTTGTGTCAGAATTGTGGAAATGAGTTTTAAAGGAAGGATTAGATTTTTAAAAGTGAAAAATGGGGTTTTCAAAAATTAAATATAAGAATGGTTTTGGAAGGTTGTGTTTTTGTAAAAAAATGGAGGGAAGTGCAAATGATTTAAAGGGATTGGATTATCCATAATCTAAACTTGTGGGTTGTTGGAATAAAATGTTTTGAAATTATAAATCATTTTAAGGTGATTCTGGATCTTTGTTTTAAATGGGGTATTTTGGGATGTTAAAAAGTTTCTGAATCGGATAAATTATTTTTGGAAATTGGTTTTGATCGGTTGGTGTTTTACTAGAAACGGTATTGGTCTCAATGGACCTCAGATTATAAAAATATACACTGCTGATTTTTTTTTTTAAAAATGGGAAGGGGTTGTTTGGAGTGGCTTGGTTATTTAAAAAGTTTTTTTTTTAAATGAAAAGGGGTAGGTTTATAAGAAAATGGTTCTTAATTAATTGTGGTTTTTTTTGTGAAATATGAAAAGGGTTTTTCAGTTGGTGGTTGGTGTTCCTTTTGAAGGTACATGATTTTTGGAATGATGTTGTTTTGTTTTAGCCTTTGGTGTTTTCATGAGCGCTCACATGCATGGTTTTATTTATATCTGGAAGGTTGAAATATATGGTATGGTGGTTGGGTGCCTAGGGTGGCATGGAAATGTGCATGTGGGTGAGACTTTATGAAACACCATTGGTGAATGTGGAAACCCACCAAGTTAGTTTTTTTTTCAAAAGTGTTTTGAGTTGAAAAATGTTGTCCTTTTTTTTATAAATCAATGGTTATGTGGCCAGTTTTTTTCTATGTCGTAGAAGAGTTGTTTATTCATTAATCTTCCTTGTGATCTACAATTAATACTATTGTTGTATCTTGAGATGATATCTTGTTGGTGTCTTGGTTTTGGAGAAATTTTCATTGGGTTTCTAAAGATGTGTTTGATGTTGTGATGTGGAGAGGGATAGTTCTCCGTTGGAAATCTTTCCTGCTGATAAACCTAAGGATTTATTTAAAATGTTAAATCCACCTCTTTTGATGATGCCTCAACCTGTTTGTTGTAATAGAGAGTAGTTTGGGATCTATTAAAAGTGCTTCTAGGTCGTGATAATTCTTTTGGACAGAGTAGTTGTGTTCGGTGATGTTGATGTGTTTCGTCTAATTCCTTGTCTATTATGCCCCTCATTTGGAGTGATAAGGAATTTTGATATGTATCTATGAGTTCTTATTTATATGAAGGTTTTTTTTGGTGATCATGTGAGGTTTTTTTTGATTGGTGTGATCCTTATCACCTGTCTACGGTGCAACAAATGCTTCAAGAATCAGGGCTCCATCCATAGGCCTCAGAGTGAAGCTTTTCATGCAGTCAGGATATCGACAGAGGTGTGGAGTGCTCGATTAGGATCCTTCCTCCATAGTTTTGATAAGTTATTTTCTATTTCAATGTTTTGGTTCCTCATTTCTGTGAATTTCCCTTTGTCGCAACAAGCGTGGTGGAATTAACCCCTCACACAATGTCTATGGAAATTCCTTGATGGATGTGGGTTTTCAATCAATGTCCTTGTGTGGACCGCCTGTAAAAATCAGGTGCAGTCTTTCTATTACTTATTCATAGGTGGAGAGTTTTGGGTAGTTTCTTTGTTTCTTTTGTGGTTTCAGTGGCCAAATTATTGGGTCCCCTTCCCTCCCATCCCCAAGTGGCGGGGGTCCAGAACTATGCTGAATGTGTTATCCAAGTTCTTGTCCCCTCCGTTCGGGAGTGGGTGGTTTATATGTTCATGTTGTAACCCTATTAACTTGTTATAGTAGGTTTTTGTAGGAGGGTTTTTTTGGTCTTGTGTGAGTGAGGCCCAATTATAGCTCATGGTGAATTCTAGTCTGTTTGTTGCTAGTTGGTTTCTAATGGTGGGGAGACCCACCATGGATCTCCTGGATTTTCATCCTAATAATATTTCTAGTGCTAGATGATTCTTAATGGTGGGGATTACATTCTGGAATCCTTAGGTGTTGTTTTTTTTTTCAGCCTAAAAGTGTTATGGCTTTCCGGGGGCGGAAAGCTTTAATGCTGGGGAGAATTGTCACACACGATTTTTTTTCTGTCTTTGTATTGATCCGGCCCATTAGAAATCCTGATCCTTTTCATGGGCATTTGATGAGATTAATCTTGAGTTTTGAAGTTTCATATATGTCTAACCACCATAATTTGGGATCCCCATTGCTTGTTTATGAGTTTTTGAAGAAAGGGTGGTTACTTCATGATTTGGGCCAACCGTGAGCCCATTCCCAGTTTTAAAAACTAAATTTGTTTCTTTTATAACTCTTTTGTTTTTCATCCTTTTTCACCCATTCAGCTTTCCACTTGTCCTATACATATATATTAAAATTTATTTATCCTTTTTGACCCATTATAAATTCATAAGCCGGGTGAAATTGGGTTACTTATTTAGGTATTGGGTCAGCCCATGGGCCCATTTACTGTTTTAAAAAATATAATTTGTTTCATTTATATCTTTTTCATTTTTTACTATATTTTGGGGATTCGACCTCCCACTCGAAGCCAATAACCCTACCCTAACCCTAATTATCTATTTTACCTCTTTGGAGCTCATGTGGGTCACCGATTTGGGCGACAATGCTCAGGAAACCTCAAATCACCCAAAATTGACAAGGTAACTTTTATCATTCATAAATCAATCAATGCTTACTATTTTGGCCACCAATATTCTTCCTCTATTTCTTCCAGACCTTATGAGTCTCTCCAAGAATTTTCACGCCATTCGCTTTTCTCTAGGGCTTCAGATCTAATGGAAGACGAAGAGTTTTCTAGGATGAAAGGTGAGATTCCTTCTCCTTTCTTCTTCCTCTTCCCCCTCCTTTCATTATTTATTGGTTTTATATTGTACCCTAGTCATGATCGACCTAGGGTTTTGTTATAAATTTTTTTTATGGGTTTTATGTTTTTTTAGGTCTGGTATTTATAGTTGTAGGGTTTATAAACCTGCAGCGGGTGATTTCGGTTGTGCGTTTCAATTACGCCAAAGATTTGAGGTAGGATACCCCCTGAACATGCCTTTATTATTTAAGTTTCGTCATTTTATTGTTTTAAACACCTGATATATATGTTTATTATTGTTTTTCATCCTTTGTATAATTTTCTTGGTGTGCAAAGTGGTTTTTTAATCATTGTTTTCTGAAAGGTAGTGTTGTTTTATCATGAAAATGCTCAACAAGTGTTTGTTTAAATGTTCCGTTATCTTTTGCAAATATTTTGTGAGGTTTATAATCTGGTTTATTGTATTTTTAACATTTTACAGTATCTTTAATGAAAATATGGCTTTCAATTGGTGTTTTATTCCTTTTCATGTACATAAAATAAATTGTTTTGTTTAAAAAGGGCATGTCATGTGTTCGGTAAATTGCCCTGTTGGCATTTATGTGTGATGTGAGATTTAAAAGTTATTTGTTTGGATTTATAAAGGAATTGGAAGAATTATAAATGGTATTTTTGGGTACTTATATGTAATTCATATTTGGATTTGTTTTTACAATCAAGTGGGTTTTGATTTACAACATATTTTGGCCCGAGTTGCCCAAAAATGGACTCTTTCACATCTTTATGAAAATGGTTGTGTTTTGAATATGTAACCGGAGTATTATAATAGATTTATGAATGTGGTGTTCTACTGTAAATGGTGTTTATACAGATCCTTAATAGAATTAAAATGCATACCTTCGTCAAAGGTTAGTTTTGAGAAAATGTTTAAAGGCCCGTTTGGTATTTCCTAGAAATGAAGGAGTGTTTTACTTGTATATAACAAGTTGTGAAATTGCGATTGTTTTATGGTCCATTAAATGAATTTATTAAATGTTTATTGGTCTGCCAAATATGGTTTGGTTTGGTTTTGTTATGTGTTTATAATTGAAAGAGTGTTTTTGAAATAGTTTTATGTGTAAAGCCTCAATACACTTCATGAAATTGTTTTACCAAAATATTTAGCAGTTTGTTGATTAGTGTAAGAAATTTGAAGAAAGATTATGGGTTGTTTGTGTTTTTATGGTTTTGGAATGTAATGTGGATATGAAATGTGTATTTGATAATATGTGTAACTTGATTGAGCACTAAAGGGAATCCCGGGTATCTAGGTGGGCGGACGTGTACTAGTATGCTAGTGATTCTGTGGGGGTTGACCCCTGTTTCACGTAGCAAGTTTGACGATGACAACAATAACTAAACTATGATGATGATGATGATTGGGGACCACTAGGTTATGGGTATGTTCCCTACTAGTGGCTCGTGCACGAGAACAGATATTTATTATGGTTACTTTCACCGAGATACGAGGTACCTGGGGCTCACAACTAACTAGTGCCTAGGGGTATTCCCGTGACAAGTGCTCATTGACTATTTTGTACTCACCATCGACATACGGTGTGTTTGGTTGGTAAATTCAGTAGTATGTGTTATTTATTTGAATGTTAATATTCTTTAAAGAAGCCCTCTTGAAAACTATTTTCATTTTGAAGTTTCACCTATTTGAAAAGAATTGTTACTTGCATTTTTGTTTATTAAACATGCTCGTTTTTGTCTGATAATTATTATAGCATGGATCCTAATTTGAAAACCATACTTTCATATCTTTAATTTAAAACTATAAATTGATGTTTCATTTATTTTAAAGGAATGTGCATTGGTAATAGAATATCGGGCTAACCTACTGAGTTTTAATACTCACACCTATAGTCTTCTTCTTTTTTCAGCCCTTGTGCAGGTTTCATCTTTAGTTCGATCACCTTGGGAGACTTTTGATCATTGTGTTGGAGAGTGACCAGAAGTGTCACATGGAGTTAGTTGGTCATTGGGATTGTTCATTTGAGTTTTTTATTATGTTCTACCTTTAGTTTCTTGTATAAATAATATTTTGTTCAATTTTTATATAAATTCATTTTGGGCTGTCCGTTTATTTCCGTTGTTTGTTTGATTGTCTATATATGGGTGAAATCGTTCCCTTGTGTACTCTATTGATGACCTTGGTGCTTGTCACCATCTCGGGAGGATCGGGAATGCCTCTCGGGACTTGTCGCGGGCTGGCCTGGGTGACCGGTTCAGGGTCGACTCAGGCTGGTTCGTGACAATTTAGTGGCTGTTTATGAAGAAAATTTCACCGGATTGGGAATGTATGCTCCAATTTTTAATTGGGATCTTGATAGTAGAATCAACCATTTTTACTCAGTATTGAAGCCATGATATCGAAGGGAATTATATTACTATGAATTCAAAATGTCATGAGAAATGTTTTTAATGTGCTAGGAGGCTACAAATGCCATTTTATACTGATTATATGTACGTTGAAATGAAGTATAAGAATGGGCCTAGATGACAAGAAATGGGTACGAATCTATCAAATAAATTTAATCGTAAGAATGTAAAATTTCTAATTCATGAAAAATGATGTAAAAAGAACCTTGGGGAATGCCTTAATAAAACTGGGATGTATTTTTGATGTGGTATGTTTAGAAATATGGATATATATTATAACGAAATGATCTTAAGAGCAATTCTGATAATAAAATGTTAAAGTGTTTTAAATGTGGTGAGATCAATCATTATTAAAATACATACCCAATGAAATATATAAATGATTGAAAACTATCTGATTATAAGAATAAAGGTGCAATGAGATCCTTTGTGAATATAGAAGCATATTTTAGGATATACAATGAATTTTTATCAGGTACTTTTTTTGTTTACTTAGAGTTTTCTAATGGCTTGTTTGGTACATGGTCTATGCATTCCATTATTTTTAATAATTTTTTATTTAAATTAGAAATTTCACCTTAAGAATTGAGACCAAAACATATGGTTAAAAGACAATGGGGAAATGTTACCATAAAAAGGAATTATAAAAATCATTATGTTACTTTTTGTGGAAATACATTACCTGAAAATATTATTGTTTTACCCTTAGTACAGTTTGATTTCATTTTCGGTATGAATTGGCTTTAAATTTATCATGAAAATATTGATTTTAGAGCTAAATAAGTTGTTTTTTAGATATTATTTTAGTTTATATAAAAGAATATCGCATACAATTAATAACATATCAATAATCTGTGAAACTATTAAAAAATTATAAATTATTGTTATCTTGATCATATTTCTAAAAAAAGGTAAATTATTAGACTAATTATGTTCTTTTTTAAAGGTTTGGGACGAAGATTCATTCTATTTTTAAAGAAAATCAAAGTCCTCTTTTAACTGGGTAGAGGGAGACCCATTACATAGCCCGATGGCCTAGTGGGAAGTTAGCCCATTACATAGCCCGTAGGCCCAATATTTTTGCCAAATTGCCATTCTGTGAAAAAGAAATATGGTTCTATGAGTCTTTTCATTGATTATATATCTTTTAATAATATTACAGTTATGAATATGAATATGTTTCCTCATGTTGATGAGTTGATTGATCAGCTCATGGCAGCTCAGTATATTTTCAAGATTGACATCATATCTCGATACTATCAACTAAAGGTGAAGGAGGATGACATCCTAAAAATGTAATTTTGTACTATATATGGGCATTATGAGTTTGTTGTTATAGCCTTTGGTTTAAAAAACACACATATTGTAATCATTGATCTTATGAATATAATATTTCATGAATATGTGGATATGTTGTTTTTTTATTTTTATTGATGATATTTTGGCCTTTTTAAAATATTATGATGATCATGAAATTATTCAAGGATTTTCTTAAAAACACCCAAAGAAAATAAGTTACATGGAAAATTTAGAAAATGTGAATTTTGGTTGTAAAAAATTTATTTTACTAGATATATTATAAATAAGGATGGAGAAATAGTTGATCCTGCCAAAAAAAGTAGTTGATGAATGGCATAGACGAATAAATGTTATAGAGATTCATATTTTTCTCAGATTAGAATGTTATTACTCAATTTCCGTTAAAGAAATTTCACAGTTATCTATCTCATTAATTATGTTTACAAGAAAAGGGGTTAAATTTATTTGAAATGATGATTATGATGATATTTTTCTAGAACTGTATTATTATTTGTAAATGCACCAATTTTGGACCTACCTTCCATAAATGGAGATTTTTTCACCTACAATGACTATTCATTGAAGGAACTTGTTTTTTATCTGATGCAGAATGACCAGGTAAATTCTTATGCTTGAAGGTAATTGAAAATTTATTAGCTGTGTTACCCCATATATGATTTCAAATTACCAGTTGTGATTTTTGATTTGAAAATTTGGAGGAATCATTTATATGGAGCCAAATGTGAAATATATATTGATCCTAAATATCTGAAGTATATATTCACTCAAAATGAATTAAACATGAGGAAGAGAAGATGGCTTGATTTTTTAAAGGATTATGATTTTATGATCAATTAACATACTTGAAAAAAAAGATAACATTGAAGATACCATTAGCCGATAAAATAATTCTATGTTAACCATGTTACATTTCGAACAAGTCCCCTTGATTAATTATTTGATGAATTTGGTGTTCGAAGATGTTGGTGTAGGAAATTCATCTATTTTGTTTTAGGTGTCAGTGCAGACAACTCTATCAGTCATAATAAAGAAATCACAAAAGGTATACCGTGGGTTATAAAAAATGTTGAATTTGTTGAAAGGGGAATATTTCCCGAATATATCATTGATAAAGACTATGTCTTAAAATTTTTAATGAGATTATGTGTGCCTTGTGATTGATATCTAAATAAATAATTTTTTTGAAAAGCTCATAGTTTTTAATTTTTAGTTCATTTTTAATATACTAAGATGTATAGATAACATTAAGAGTATTACTGGTGGGATGTAATTAATTGATATATTATGGATTTTATATTGAAATATTTTGGCATGTCAATAGGTTAATGCAGAATGAAATCTACTGAAGTGAATAATTTATACTTTTCCAGTAATAATGTTAGAATATGATAATATATCGACAGAATTCATGGCGGGACAACCAAATAATTCTTGATGTTACAATGTGATCTAGTTTATTGTGACCAACTGATTAAATCTACATATTTATTTCATATTCAATAAATAAATTCCTTATATTAGCTTTCTCATCTATAACTCATAGGTTTTTTTCAGGGTACATAGAGTTCATTTTCTCATTACATATGACTCTGATCCTAATTTCACTTCAATATTTTGGAAAGCCATCAAAAGTCGTTTGAGACAAAATTAAATTTTAAAAAAACCTTTAATCCACAATATGATTAATAATCAAAGAGAGTAATTCAGACATTGGGGGATATAATTAAATCATGTTCAATGTATTATAATGGATGTTGGGATCCACATTTTTGGTTAGCTTAGTTTTTTTATAATAACAGTTTTCATTCTAATATACAGATGGCACCTTTTGAGGTATTATATGTAATGTGATTTCAAATTATAGAATTTTGGGATAAAGCTAGTGAAATAATGTTCATGGGGACATAATTAGTAGAGGATGTGGCTGAGAAATTGATAATGATCTATCAACACATGAGGATAGATCAGATAAGGTAGAAATGTTATGTACAAAATAAGAGGAAATACTTTTCATTCAATATTGGTGATCATTTTTTCATTAGCCCAAAATCATGAACATTTTAAGGGGTATCCTTCCCTTAATCATGTTTTTTTCAAATATATAACCTCACCACCTTAATAAATTCCCATGGTGACCCGTTTCATTCATCAAACATTCCTAAATCCTTATGAAAAACCCAAATTTCACCGAATCATATATGTTTCATTATGCTAAAATTCTATAAAACTTATAATAAAAGTTATTGTTGAATTTAATTATATAAATACTCAATAAATACACCACATTTTTTTATGTTCCACATATCCAATAATGAGTAGATGAGATTTCCAATTTTCTTTGGCTTTAAGAGGTTTCTGAAATCAATGTCATCATTAACCGATGGATTTGTAAATTAATTAGCACAATTCCCATTTTACTTATAATGAAATAATTGAAGTGTTGTGTGATCATTCTGTATTTCCTTCTCCCTATTCACATCATTAGATAACTTATTCCCATTAATTGAAAAACAAATTCAAGATGACCCACCATTCCACACATGATACTTTTACTAGTCCCATTAATATTTTCTCCACAATGATTCTTCCCACAAATTGATCATAAAAGAAAAAATCATCTTCATTTTCCCTTGGTTTATATTTTTCATTATACTCCATATTCATTTTCATCATAAAACCGTGAGATTTATATATAACTCTAACCTCTATTTTCACATTGAGGGAATATATGATGATTTATTCATAACTATTGAAGTCCCTTATTTATAATTCACTTTAGAAAATATGTTATAAGAAACTGAGAAATCGATCAACCATACATTTTGGATGGATGATAATATAAAAATCAAAGATCAAAATTATTGTATGATTTTACTCATATGATACAATAGATTCATTTTTCTTTTTCTTTAACTCAAGGAATTCTATTTCCATTTTTTGTGTGAAGAATATAAGGAAAACATTTATTGAGAAAGAAGTTCTTTAACTCACCCCATTACATGAAGTTAATTATATCTCATTTCATATTATTCTTTATAATATTACAAAATTTATCTACATCACCTTCCAAAAGATATACATCCAAAATGACTTTCCCATGATCTGAACATTTGATTACAAAAAATATCTTTTCAAAGGTATTGATCCATTGCTCATCCTATGACATACATACTCATTATTTCACATTAATACATGATTTATTACATAATTATATTCTAAAAACAACATTGAATATCGATATGTATATTTTCTTTAGGAATTAGGGTCATTACATAACAATTTCAAGCACATAAAATCATATTTATTTAAAACATCCTTAACATGAACATAATTTCCTTCATACTTATAACTGTATGGGATAACCTGGAGACATTCATATGAAATGGTGATCTATAAATCCCAGTAAGAGAATAAACATGGACTAAAATGAATAATTTAATACATGTTATATAATAGTCATACAAATTGAGAAAAAAATTGATCTTGAATAATAATGCATGATATATCACGATAATCATAACACGAGGACTGTGGAAACAACATAAAGAATTTCATGATTAACATAGGCCAAAGATAAATTCCAAGAAATAATGACTGAAAAAGTACCATAAAAATAAGGTTCACTCCTTATCCCAACATGACATCTCATGAGACTAAACATTACCCAATGTATTGGAGAGATATATAATTCTTGACACACCTTTTAAATTCATTACATTTTCATCCATCATTTTTCAACATACACCATAAAAACACAGATTCATTCATCGTCATAATTTATTCCATGATCAAAGAGTGTGGATTTCATAAATTTATGTTCCATGTCAAAGAGGTATAAGTGTATAAAGTTGAACACCCTTGATTGGAACTAGTCATAGTATTCACTAAAAATTTGTTTTTCTCGGAAAATCATGGTGAAATTTCGGAAATGTAATGGTGTCACATTAATATTTAGAAAATGGGTTGATGAGAGAGAAAAGGTTATATAATATTTTTTTAAATCAAATTTAAATTTAAGGGGGTAACTAATAAAATATCCAATAATATGAAAATGAATGTAAAATGCATATGTTAGTGAACATACTTGAATAAAGAAGAGAAAGGTAATGTTCCCTTGCTAAATTTGGGAATTGTAACGGGTGTACATAATGGTTCATGGGAGAGAATTAAAGATAGTAAAATGCGTCTCTAATAATTTAGATATCAAATACCCCTTAATATATAAATGGAATAACATATCCCAACATAAGAAAATTGTAAATTGAAAAGCATAACATAAAATAGGTTCTTGAAGAAAAAGTAGAGAGGGAGATCCCTTACTTGTGTGTGTGAACCCAAATACCTGACAAGGGATTATTGAGATCTTGGGGGGTGACAATTTAGGACTCTATATAGTGGAGGGTAGAGTATGGAAGTTATATACGATGTTTTATTGAAGAGAAATGGGAGATTTAGTCAGTTTATATAAGAAATGGGGGGGATTTATTTATTAGTTAGGTTTTGGACTCTACATAATAAAATAACCAAAAATACAGATCATTCAATGGGGGTTTCCAATGGTTTCTTCCATAAGGTAGTTTTTCTAATTTTTTTAATAAGGCCAATGGAAGAAATTATTAATTTAAGTCCCATTCTAATTTTGGAGGTATGCAGCATTATTAATGAAATGATTTTTAAAATATTAACCTATAACAATGGTTATGGAGGATTCATAATGGCTTAATAAATTTAAGAAAATATACATAAAATAATATAAATTTTAAGGTAAAAACATATATTTGTTCTTTGATACATTTTATAGTGTTTATTACATAACTTTTGGGCCATTAGGATATCATAATACACAAAGTATATTAATACGGTATTTAATTTTTACCCTAAAATTATTATATAAATGAAAATTAAGAAAAACTCATTATTGGATAATTTTGATGTTATGAATCCAAAAATAATGTTAAAATTATATAAAAAATTATATAAACATTTGAATTTTAACTTTTAAAATAAAATCTACATTTAATAAAAATGGTGGGGTTTTTAATAGGAACATTTTTGAAACCCTTATTAAAATTACATTTGACTTCATAAAAATTATATTATCATTTATATTTAATAATAATTAGTTTGAAATATTATTATGTTTAAAATATATTTTATTTAATAAATCCATAAATTCATCAAAATAAATTCCTCTATTGAAGTTGAATAATAACATAATACAACTTTTCTATATTATTTTTTGAAAATAAAAAACATTTATAAAATAAAAATAGTACGAGAGAAATATATTAATTATTACATAAAAATAATGTAATTACTCATATTTCTAAGGTATTGATACATATCCCTTTAATTCACTGAGAAATACCCTATGAGAATGGTGCACGATGGTGGGATATTCAAGGGGTGGTTCGGAAAACATGGTTTGGGTCGTGACCACAATGATATGGAACCTCTGCTGTAAATGGGTTCAATCATTCATATGTAGTTGGATCTCATCTTGAGTTTAGTCAATGTCAAATACCATTGATGTTATCTCCCTTATAAGCTCTAATGAGTGGGATTCATGGGGAACAATACTACAATTTGAGGCATAAACATCATTTATGTTAATTAAACATGTGAGAACCCAATATTTATACTATTCATGTGTTCAATTTTTAACTGTTAAATTACCAATGAAAATGACGATTTATGGAAATTTAAATATGATAGAATATAATAACACCATAAAATTTCATGTGTTTTATGTGTCAATATTACACAATTTAACATTTAATTAATTCACATGTGAAATTTTATTTATCGTAGTTCGGGTTGTCACAATATCCCCCCCATTAAAATATTTCTCCCTTGAATGTTTTATTTACCAAACTAAAATAGATGAGGGTAACCATGTTTCATCAACTCCTTTGGTTCCCACATCACTTCCACAAACTTTTGGTCTCTCCACAACACTTTAACAAGGCGAATTGTCTTATTTTGAAGAAAATTGTTACTATGATATAAGATATTTATTAGCTACTCCTCATATGAATGTTAATTATCCAATGGTACCACCTATGGATTGAGTACATGTGAGTGGTATAGTATGTAAATTTTCAATATGGATACAAATAATACATCATGTTCTTGTGATACCATAGGAGGTAAAACTAGTCAATATGCCAACGTTATGATCCGATCAAGGATCTTAGTGGGATTGATTTATCATTGTATAATATCTAATTTATTCACAAAAATCATCACACAATTCCATGGATTTATTTATAATAATATCATGTCTCTTACATCAGACTCAAGGTCTTATAGATAGTTTTTATCATAGCTCTTTTGTTGACTCTGAGAAGCCTTTATGTGATGCCGAATAGTCTTAATGTTTTCCACTATTTCCTCGACTATTTCAAATCATATTTGTTTTTTCCCAAAATCTTCCTAAAAAAGGTTTTCTATACCTATTCCCATAAATGGCTTTATAGGGATCCATTTGGATTCTAGAGAGGAAACTGTTGTTATAAGAGAACTCAACCAGAGGTAAAGTGGCCACGTGATTTGGTGAATTTGAAGTTGTTGTCAATAACTAAAGAATATTAAAATTTAATAAGTTTTTTAAATTTGATGATTGTAGATATGATATTCATGTTCTAAATATATGTTCCATTAGTTTAATTGAATTGTAACATGGTTTAAAACAATTTATAAATATCTATGAAAATTTATTTATTTACGATAAGGAGGTTTTGATTTTTAATTTGGTTAAATTTTGGGAGACTTGGTTGGTTCTTTTCTATGGAATGTGTCTGGTTAATTTTTAATAGAGTACATATAAAAATTCACCAATTAACTATAAATCCCTATCTATCACAATGAAAACCATATCTGGGACCTTAGAGGATCAACTTTTGAAATGGGAGCCAACCCATGCCAAGAAAGGAAGCTTGAGGCTACATATAGGGAGGTTTTTTATGCCCTAATTACCTCAAAGTGGGAGTGAGTTGCCACTGATTAGAGCATAATAATAGAGAAATGGAGTGATCTCATATGGCAGTTCCAGCGGGATCGGGGATGTTTGTTAACTATTTCAGCCATGTGAAAGTTGAAACTCGTATTAAAGATTAGTAGATAAATGATGTCTTTTTTGTTGTGGAGTATCATTTTTATGGGTTTTTATAGAATGTAAAAACTATATAACTTTCATATGCATATATGATTTTCTTGGATTTTTGATCACCTCTTCCCACTTTTGTAATCATGTGATCTGTTCAATAAATATCCTAGTTGTTCTATTGGACCAGTGATCTCATTTTGAACCTCTTTCTTTCCCAAGTGTTATTCTAACAAGACAATCTCCATGCAACCACATCGGTTGATGGTTGAGCTGTGACTTCTGATTGTTTTTGATTATTATAATTATCAGAATATTATTGAAATTATAATTAAACTTTGTTTAAATAATATAACTAGGAACAAACAATGGTTTAATGGTGTGTAGAATAATAATATTTCAAGATGATGATTCTTTTGTTGCAAAGGTGTTCAGTTGATTCAGTTCTACGTTGCCTTTAAATACTGAGGTCTACTCCCAAGAGAAATTTTTGAGTGTGATAGGTTCTGATTTCCATTGAATGTGGGCCTCCATTTATCTCTATGGTTCTTGGATGATTCCATAAATATTATATTTTTTTGAAGGAGAAGAAATACCACAGGAAAACAATTTTTGCATGCCACATTAGTTTTTATTCACTATTAATAGAGTTTCGCAAATTATTTGAGATTTCAAAATTCACATACATGTCACTATATAGTTTCTGATGAGTTTGAAGAACCACATATAGTTTTTCATTACACTACACTTTATGAAAAAAATAATCACACTAATATTATAAAAGTTTTATTTTTTATACAAGGAATAAGAAACAATTTCATTAGTACTCATACACTGATATGCTTTTAAAATAATATTATTAACCATAATATCATTTATAGTGTGATTTTGTGTGTGAATTCCTATTTCATGAAGGGGAATTATTCATTTTCAAATGAAATTCACAGTGCACATACACATGCATGATACCCCTGCATTGAACACATAAAGTGTATGAATAAGAAAAAAATATTTGATAAGGATAAATATGTTCAATTCACACCCATTTATTGTTTTATAATCGACATTAATTGATACACATGACATATGAAATAGGAATATAAGAAGAACATTTTCTTATAAAGTGTAATACTTGTGAGGTGTTCTTTCATGGTGATTTTTTTAATTTTCAAGTAGTTTAATAAATAAATATATTTTCAGTTGGTGTATAAGTGCATTTAATAATAATTATGTGCACAAGGAAATAATATTTACATAATATGTTTTTAAAAATTCCATGAATTGTATTACACATGAATGATGATTTAAAAAGAACATCAAATATATACATTGAATGGATATAGTATAAAATTATATCTGAGTCTAATTAAGGGACAATTTAAGAATCATTTATTTAGAGAACTTTTTGCTTCCATGTTTTTTGTGTTCATTGAGGATGGGTCTTCAGCATAAGGAAGAATATTTTCTTGATCAATGTTATGTTGATGAAGTTGAAAATTTATATGTGATCAGTATTATTTGAGAATGAAAAACACCAATGGAAATATTTTCAAAATGTACATGGGCAGTTTAAACTAGGATTCTCATTGAGGAAGATCAAAACATCATCCTATTAGTGGATCAAATATTGTGTGATAGAAGATTTTGAAGTCTTAAGTGGGAATTTGAAGTAGTAGAAGTATCTAGTGGGATTCCAGTAACATGATGGAAATTAGTATAATGATCCCCCCTACGGGACTAGAGAGTCACTTATATAGGTGGGAACATGTGATCTCTAGTGGGATTCTAATGAAGAACACTGTTGGACTTAGTGTTTAAGGGAATGTGACTTTACCTTTTGTAACCATCTATATATAGTGAAACATCTATAACTGGGGGGGACAATTAGTTGCGTCAAGGATGTAATTATTAGTACCAACCCTTGTTAAAATAATTTGGGATGTTTTTTCTTTTACATTCAATATTACATTCAAGAACCACTCATCCTAATAGGTGATAATGGTTTAAAGGGTTTTAAGAAATAAAATAATTTAAAAAATTATTCCACACATTATCCCCCCTCATTATGACGACACGATCTATGAACAATTAAATTTGTATTAGATCAAGGACACCTTCAATTGGATCTACTAAACATGTTCTGTTGTTTTTATTAGTGGAATATAAAGTGGATATTTGAGTTTGAATAAAATTTAGAAGATATTCATATGGGAAAACTTATCTCTACGGCAGATGCAAAAAAATTTGTAGTTTTTGTCAGTATACATATAAATTTTCATAAATGAGTAGAAAAGTAGAATAATAAGAATTTAAAGACAATTGAAGATCAACTGATACCTAAATGAGTACATTGTGGTAATTGTTTAGTGAAATCAATTAATTATAATTCAGATGGATCAAGATCAATTTGTGATGAATATGTGATCAATTGTAAAAATACTGAACATATAAAAACAGTTACCAATTATATGATCACATGTATTATAAAAACTTTCATGTTACTTCAGGATAAAAAGTTATAGCCAGAATAAGAGGATGATTCTATATAAGAAGTAATGAAAAAAGGGTTTGTATAGACAAAAGACACTCAAAACTACTAAAAGAAAAAAAATGTCTTATTGAAAAGGAATATATGTTAGAGATACTAATGAATTAAAAAGTAATGTTTCAGAGAAATATGTTTTTGAAATTTATTTTATAGAAATTATCCATGGACTTGAAAAGATTCATATTACATCTACTAATGTTATATAGGATAAACTGACTGATAGAGCAGAAAAATAAATGACCTTGACAATTTTTTAAATAAAGGCTATTCATATGAATGAAGATGAGTTCTAGTAAATAATGATTTATTAGAAATAAATCATTAAATTATTTTAAGATGGAATGATTTATCTCAACATATGCTTTGTTGAACTATAAGTGCAACTGTGAAATTTATAAGAGATACAATATGACTCTTCATATTAAGCTATTCAAAAAAGTACTTCCAAGGAATCCACTTATAAGAGTCCTATTTCAGAAAACATTGATTCTAGTGGAAATAAGAACTTATGATTATCCATGGATAAATAAATTACAGAATAATAAATAAGGTAACCCATTATCCTAAAAAATCTATGTGTACTATGGTTGATTTGATGATGGGAGCATATTTAAAATTAATATCTAGACTAAAATGGGTAATGAATATTATTGTTCTTTAAAAAATAACAAAATATGAAATGTTCATCCTAAAATATAAATAATGTTGATGATAATCAGATTATATTTTAGATGAATAAATCATGAATTGTTGGCTACTGTTATAACTGTTGGATGTTTGGGAATTGGGAAATGAATTGATGGAACAATATTTCATTATATGAAAATTATAGAATGAATAAATTTATGGGGAAAATAGTTTAATTGAAATTGAAACCATCACAATAAAATATCATCTTAGAGAAATAGAATTAGTTTATCAAGAACTTATATTATTACATTGAAAATTTATTTTGTTATTGTAATGGATGTGTTCATTCTTATGATGACATATGGTATATAGATATTATGTAAAAATTATCTATTAATGATAATATAAGAATAAAAAAACACAAACATGTATGAAATGAATAAAAAAGATCATGATTGGGATATAAACAAAAAAAAGATGATTTGAAAACAAATAACTCCCATGATGGCTGAGAAGTTTTATTTTAGGAGTATCACACTAGAGAAGATATTATTTTATTTTTGGATGAAATTCACATCATGGGTCATTTTGAATTTACCATGACCATTCATACTAAATTAATCAAGCTAGAATCAATGAAAAAAAAACCATTTATAAGTGAAAAAATATGATGGATTTGTTGAATGACATCACCGATGAAGAATATAAGATGTTATCTAAAAGAGGAAACTTTTTCAATTCTAGTGTTTTGGTTGAAAAGTGTTATATTACAAGATATATATAAAAAAGTGTTTAAAATTGTTATCTGGTTAAAAAAATTCATGAAAAACAATGGGAAATCATTTATTACATCTATTATTAAGAAAATGAGTCTATACACAAAGTGCTGACTACGAATTTTCCAAAATAATGATTGATCATATGGCATGAATAGTTGGAAGACGAAATATAATAGGAACAATTAGAGAAAAATTAATCTTCTTTGTTAGAAATTGTAATGAAGCCTTTTTCATCCAAGAAAACTGTTGGGTTGAGTATCAACTCCCAAGCATGTTTCTCTAACTGAGGATCATTGAAAAAACACCTTATTCCCATATATACATTGTGTTTGTTTTTATATATGGGAATTGAATGTGAACAATTTATTCAAGGGATACCAGAATTTGATAAAAGATGTGAACATATTAATGCTAATTTATTTCCATCATGTAAGACTATTAGCATGATTTTGTCTCTTTGTAACATATCTAATAATCACAGTTAATCATGATGAAGAAGATATTGTGTTTATCTCTTTTTGGGGACAATATATAATTAACCACCAGATAATTGTTTCTCAGTTTATGTCTTTTTAATATCAGATGTTTTGGTATTGTATGAATCATATAATCACAATTTATTAATATATAGAAATTTATGTCTCTCATCATTGAGGTATGTGGGTTACAAAATCATAATTTCATGATCAAAATTCATCAATTTTAAAAGAAAGATATTTATTTTAGGATGAAACATTGAAACTTTTCAAGGATAAATAAATTCATTCACTGGAATGTTTTTAATCTATTTATAGAGATATATGTCAGAGACTAGTTCAATTTTTTTAAATATTTTTTGTAAACAAGTTTTTGTTATTCGTATCACCTGCTAAAATATTATTCACAGAATTGATGTCAAATTTGAAAAATCGTGTATTATATATAGTGAATTTATCACATAGATATAGATTTAGTTAATTTTACCTCAATTATTTTTTTAGTATTTATTAAATCCTTATTATAAGTAATATTGACATCAATTTTCAGAGGAGAAAAATTTAATCTTAGAATTTGAATTTTGGAAATGGGACATACATCACATTTTATATTGTTAGATTTATTTCCAATTAGGGGTATAATATAACAATGACTTTTACGAATAAATTAGTATTGAAAACAAATAAAAAGGGGAAGATTTAAGTGGTAATGTGATTTAGTGAATTTGATGTCATTTTCAATAACATAAGAATATGAAAATATATTGAGTTTTTTTAAATATGATGATTAGAAATCTGATATTTAAGTTATAAAGACATGTGTCATTGGTTGAATTGAATTGGAACCTTCTTCAAAACATTTTATTAAGATCCATCAAAAATGATTTATTTTTCATGATGAGTTTTTGATGTTGTTTATGGATTAATTTTGAGAGAGTTGGATGGTTTTTTAATTTATAAAGAATATGGATTGTTATTATTTAATGGAGTTAATAAAAAAATTGCCACCAAACTATAATTCCATATATAAATCAACAATATCCTTTTGAGGGACCGTAGAGGGTCAACCATGGCTGAGGGAGCAATCCTGAGTAAATCTAAGAGGCAGAATAGTTTGAAGAGAAACTCTCCCTCATGTGCGCCTAGTGGGAGAGTCGAACCATCGTGTAGGGTGTCACAACTGTGGTTGGGAGAATCATCATTGGGTGGTTCCAGTAGGAGTAGGTAGTTTTGGTAACCATTTCTTCCAAGGGAAATCGATAGCTTGTATTATAAAGGATTAGATAAATGTTGTCAGTTTTTATGTGTGATCACATTTTAGAGGATTACAATAGCATTGAAAAAACAATCATCACCAGATCAACTCATCTTATTATCCTATTCATTCAGTTGTCTTAAAAGAGCTTCGAAATTGTGAAATTAGTTTTTTAAACAACAGAGTTGTTCCATTTGACCAGTGAGATCAATATCAACCTTGGACTCCCATGAGTTTTCTCCTCACTATATGATCTCCATATAGCCTCCTCATCTGATGATTGAGTTGATACTTCTGATCATTTTTTTTCAATTCTGATGATCAGAATATAATTGAAATAGTAATTCAACATTGAATTCATAATCACAAATGGATAAAACCAAGGTTTTATATTGTGAATAATATGAACATTTATAGGAGATAATTATATTATTGCAAAGCCATTGATTTGAGGTCGTGCTTCATTGCCTATAAATATTTTTTTCTAGACCCATGACAAGTTCTCGAGTGTGCTAGATTATGATTTCAAATAAAAGAGTTCCGCCATTAATATCTCCAATTCCCATAGGATGCTGCAATTTCTGTGTGTGTGAAGGATATGTAATACCGTGAGAAAATTACATGTCCATGCCACATTAGTTTTTCATCATGATGAAAAATGTTTTGTGAAGAATTTGAGATAGCGGGATTCATATATGTGTCTATCTGTATTGTGAGAAGGGTCTTGTAAAACAAAAATATTGTTTTATTATACAAAGTTTCATGAAAAAAGATTTTAGCACACAAAGATTATACACATTTTAATTTTCCCTCAACAAAGAATAAATGGTTTTTAGTACACATATAATGTCATGATTTGAATAAAATATTATTGAGCATATGATCTTAGTTAGCGTGTGTGTGTCTGTGTATACCTATTACATGAAGGTGATGTATGAATGAGGGATAAACAATGCATAGTGCACATGAACATGAATGATACCCATTAATTTAATATAGGAAACATATGAATTTGTAAAATATATTTGATAATGATAAATATGTGAAATGCAGAACCATTTGTTCTGTACAATCAACAGTGAATGATATGCATGAGATATAAAAAATGCATGTTTGATGATAATGTTATTCCCAAGAGGAATATTTGTGAGGTGTTCTTTTATAAAGAATCTATGAATATAAAATATAAAATATCACAAAAATTATTGGAAGTAGCTGTAATTGTGCACACAATAATACATACATAAAATTTAAAATAATACATGAATAAGAAATTGTTCATAAATAATTGAATAGTTTTACACTTGAGATATATACATTTCTTGTATATAGTGTGCACTTATATTTGATAATGAAGCCGACATATTTTTAATATTAGTGATTCAGAAGGATTTTTGTGCCCATGTTTCCAGTGTTCAGGGAGGCCAGGTCTTTAGCAGAAAAAAGAATACTTCCCAAAAAAATGTTGTGCTAATAAAGTAGACCATTTACAAGTGATCAGTATTATTTGAGCCTGGAAAACACAAATGAAATGATTCTTGAATGTTTCATGGGATAGTTTTTTAGTGAAATATAATGGATGCAGGTTATAGGATAATCCTATCAGTGGATCAGATATTGTGTGACTCATGATTGTAAAGTTCTTAGTGGGACTTTGAATTGTTCTAAATCTCTAGTGGGACTCTCGAGAAAGTTGGTGGGATACTTGTAACGCTATGTGATACATTATAAAGGTACTCATGTGGGACACAGTAATAATGTGCATTGATGGGAACATGTGATATCTAGTGGGATTATAGTGTATAACACTATTAGAATCAGTGTCAAATGGAATAGGAATGCCCCTACTGTAACCATCTATATATTTTATGAATCTTTAACCAGAGGGTATAACCAGTTGTTGGAAGGATATATGTCTTAGCACCAATCCATGTAAAAAGAATGTTTTCTGTTTTTTTTAATTTAAATTATGAATTTCTTATAGGGTTCACTCATCCTAATAGGCGAAATATGTTTGAAAGGGTTTAAAAAAGGATAATAGTTTAGTAAAATAGGTCACACCAGATTCACCAATCCTATTCATTTGACTACACAATCCATGGAAAAATTAATAAGTAGATATTGGTCCCATCATCATTTTTTGTCAATGAATCATGCTATCATAATTTATTCCATTGTCTGAATAGACTTCTCATATTTTCCATTTGTTGGAAGATGATATGTCCCACTAATGTTCAAATTACTATTTCAAGAATGTTGGAGACTCTTCTAGAACATGGAGTTGAAACTAGGATAACAGTTAGATTTAATCAATAGTTGTAATCCTTGTATACTCACCACTTCACTGCTGTATATTAGTGAAAGTTGATCTAGTGAGAAACCCTATTGAATAACAATGATGTGTGTAGCCTTTGTAAGATGATCCACCGCTAGCCAGTTCACATTTTTCCCTTGATTTCTTCTCAAGTCCAGTGACAATGTTCATGTTTCTATTTCCCCATTTCTATGTTGGTATGGGTATTGGTTGTATCATCTCATTTGAAGTTTTTCTTTTACTTATTCACTTACTGACATATAATACATCATGATGTATACTATGTGATCTCCTTCACCATATTGTCCCACTGGTAGTTCTCTCGATAATATTGATACATCTTTGTGCTTCCAAGATGGATAGAAAAAGATGATCTATGTGCATCATTCAACAAATTCTAATTTAACTAAGGATTTTATGGAACCCATAATCTTAACCTATATATTACTACACCTTCTTCATTAACATTGAACTCATAGGATTTCCCATTTCTTATAGATTTCACATTATTCTAAATTCCCACATTATTTATTTAAGCACCCCTTATCCATTCCAAAATAGATGATTGGAAAATCATTTCTGAAAAGATTAATGATGTTACTTTATGATTCCCATGTCCATCCTCTTTATGTATAAGAATATTTTATCACTCTTAACTCTCATCAATGATAAAATTTTTGGATCCATTGTACATGAAATATCATCCACTATATTTTCATTCCCATGATTTTAGTAAATTGGGAAGTCATATTCCTCGATCAGTTCTAACCATCTTTTTTAGTTCATATTATTCTCTTTCTGTGTGAATATATACATGATGTTTTTGTGACCCGTATATATTTCACTCTTCTCCAAAAAGTTATAAGTCCAACATATTTCAAATAAAATATCTTTTTATCCAACTATAGATTATGTTTTTTTATTTATGATCATGAAATATAAACTAAATTGAATCACAGGTATTGAATTTTTAATTTTTCATTAACATACAAATCAATCCCTTCCTTGAATAGTCATTGAATACCTTGAAGTGAAATCTAATAATGGGAATTGTGTGAAAGGATATATAGATAAGCCTGCTTTTCAACTCCATGATTATTGCTTTGGATTCATCTTCATATGAAAATATGAATCCCATACGAGTTATCTTGGATAAAGGGTTTGATAATCATAGGAATTTATTCCCATGTTGACAGTAATACACAGCTAATACAAGGAAACTATGGATATCTATCACATATTTTAGCCTCATCCATCCATAATTTGGTTTTTTCTTTGAAAGGTCCATAGATATCCCATTTCATATGATGATATGCCCCAATAAATAGACATCTTTCAACCAGAACTAAGATTTTATATACATGGAATAGAGATTTTCCTTTTGTACATTCATTAGCATTGTTCGAATATACCATTTATGATCCTTATTTATTTTAAAGTGCATTTTAATATCATTTATAAATAATAACATAAATTTGTTGGCATTATCTCTAAATTAATTTTTCATCATGTCCATGATGATTTGTGGGGATTTAGTGAGTCCAAAAGGAATTACTATGAACTCATAGTGATCATACCATGTTTGAAAGGTATTCTTGGGGATATACTCTTTATTCACCCTAGCATAGTTATATCCCCTTCACAGATCCACATTGTAGAAGTATTGTGAACCACATTCAAGATCAAACTAGTCATCAATCCATGGAAAAAGATATATTTCATTTATCGTGATCTTTTTTAGCTCCTGATAATCAATGAAAAGGTGCATTGACCTATCATTCTTCTTGACAAAGAAGACCGGTTCACCATATAGTGGATCACATGGGCATATGAACTCTTTATCCAGATTCTATTGTAGTTGTTTCTTTAGATCTTCATGATCCACAATATACATTCTATATAGAGTATTGGATAATGGTAATGCCTTATTTATGAGATCGATTAATAATTCAAACACTCAACTTTGTGGAAGACACGAATGTTCCCTAGAAAACAGATCAATGTATTCCCTCACAAAAATAATGTCTTCACATAGGGTTATTTCATTCTAATCAATATTTTTTAATGATATTCTTGCCCATAGAGGAATAATATCCATGCTTCAGATGTTGGTGTTAAATAAGATTCATCCTCCTCCTTGCATTTGTACATAATCATGGGTCAATTCAAAATATGAATATTTATTTCCTTCTCATGAAAATTAATTTTGGATCCATATAAGGAAAGAAAATTCATACCTAATATTACATCAAATTTTCCAAAATAAAGTATAAAAAGGTTCACTGGTATGTTCAACCCATATATTTTGACAAGGTAAGAGTTATATGCTTGGGATGAAATAATTTCCACATTTTATATTTTCATTGAAAACACTACAATCATGAATTTTGATGGTGTTTGGATAGTTCTAATAAACATTTATAATTTGAAGGAATATAAAGAACCAAAATAAAAAAGCATATTCTAAATTATTGAATGAATAAATTGTGTACCTATAACCCTTTCTTTTTTGGGATCCAAATCCGTAGTTGTGATAGAGAAGGATCTACCTAGATAACTTAGAGGTTGTTGGTTTTCTCTAAAAACCCCCGGGTTAGTGCATTGGTTTGCAATGGTCTTGGTTATTTATAGTTGAAGAAATGAAAAATGAACTAATTGTTGATCCGATCATTCCTTTCATCCATTTCACTAGCATGTTTCTCCTGTTTCCATTATCTATCATGATGACTTCCTTCCCACACCTAAATAATTTCCTCATTCCCCTTAGGAAATTTCTGGGGTGCATCATTCAACACCTTTGATATGTGGGAAGATTAAATTTCTACGAACCATTAGATGACTCCATAAGACTTCTAAAATTAAACAACACTTTTCACGTATTATTCCAATCATACCCTTGAGATTCACCAATCTTCATTTTTAATTTTACGGAACATCCGAAAAATTTCTCATCACTATCAATGTTTCAGATCACCATGGATTTTCATAGACAAGGTTTTATACCACCAATATAGCATTAAACCTCATATTTTGGGGTAACAAAAAATTTAATGGTGTATTATGGAAGTTGTGCGATGTTATACTTGTACTCCTGATTAGATTCTCCATCTATTTAAATTATGGAAAGTAAATACCATCCCTTTTTAAGACATGGAGTGAAAGGAAAATATTTATCAAAAAACATTTACTATAATTCCTTTCACCCCATCACTTGGATCTATTAATCGGGATTTTTACTCTTGATCAATGACCACCACTAGTCATCTTCTTCATACATATGATAAATAGGAAGTAGATACTGCTCTTTTTTGTAACATTGAATGATTTAGAATATCTTTTTAATAGGTATGGTCCATTTTTCTATGATTAAGGGATCATAAGATCCATTGAAATTCAGTGGCCATTGTTTCATAATGATATCAATCATATATTGTTCTCTCTTAGGGAGATACGAGTTCTCATTTAGATCCATGTTTCTATTTAAAACTTGAGTCATCTGAGTGAGAATCATCCAAAATTTTATGCTTCTCGCTCCCATTAGGTTGAGAATCTCAATGGGGTAGTCATAAATTTTCCCATCGTATTGAATTTATACCTGAATCCTCCCATTTATGGCCATTGGCTATAATAAAGTGAAAAAATCGGATGATTATAACAAATTATTAAATGCAAATAGGGGAAAAATTTTACATTAAAGAGATAACTTATAAATTACTGGTATTTCCTTTATATATGA
This sequence comes from Viscum album, assembly GCA_963277665.1. Lineage (NCBI taxonomy): Eukaryota > Viridiplantae > Streptophyta > Magnoliopsida > Santalales > Viscaceae > Viscum > Viscum album. The sequence goes on along the minus strand of OY728143.1, from coordinate 1,659,548,328 downwards.
ATTTATAGGATTTAATATATGTTATCCATGTTCTATTTCCTAAAATTTATTCTTATGGGTTTCTTTTTATTCCCTTCATAATGGATCATATTGATCTTATTAATTTACAAAAGAATACACCCAAGGATTATTAAACTTGGTGCACAATAAAGTCTTTTGTTGTGTACTATGTTTTTTTGAGTCAAGCCTGACAAACCTTGTCAGAGTTATTACCACTCGGTACATCTGTTCCAGAAACACTTCTATTTTTAGAATCCATACAAGGAAATGTTTTCTTGATAAACCAGTTTCACTATACTTAACAAAATTTTGGAATGTTATCTTGTACATAGTTTTATCCCTAAGTATTTTTCTAGAGTTTTATAATCCTAAACCAAAAAATAACAAAACTTTTACTTTAATACCAGCTATAAAAACCCTACTCTTTATTTCAAATTAATTCATGATTTATTACATAAGGATAAACATAATACAACTGTGAATATTGATACATCTACTGTATTTGGGAATTACATACTTTACATAATAACTTTAAATAAAGAAACATTGTCTTTATTTATAATAGCCATAACATAACCTTATTTTCCTTCATACTTAATACTTAATGAGATAACCTTAGAATGTACCTAACAAAGTGGTGTGATATAATTCCTTGTAGGGTAATTAAAAAGGAATAAAATGAATTAAATAATACACGTTAGTTAATAGGAATATCAATGGGGAATAAATGGAACATGAATAACAATGCATGATATATGATGATAATCATAACAAGGGAAATGTGAAACAACATAAAATATTATATCATTAACATGGGTCAGGTATAACGACCAATAAATCATGTTTTTAAAAGTCCCATAAAGGAATTAGGTTCACTCTATATCCCAACATGACACCTACCATGATTAACATTACCCAATGCAATGGAGCACTATATAATTCTAGGTGCAGCCATCACATTCATTTCATTGTCATACTTAACTGTGCCACATATATCATAAAACATAGATTCATTCATCATCATAATTTATTACATTATCAAGGATTGTGGAGTGAATACATTTATGTTCCATTTCAAAGATTCATAATTTCATAAAGTTTAATATCCATGATAGGAAATGGTTAAGGTATTCGCTATACAACAATTTTGGAATGGAAAATAATGATGGGATTTTAACTACCTAATGAAATCTCATTAAGTAAGGTGGATATAGAATGACATATACCATCATTGTTAAATAATGATATGATACATAAGTTAAATAATCTACTTGAATAAATAAGATAAATGAAAGGAATACTTAAAAAAATTTGATATTGTAAAGGTTGTACATAACCGTTCATGAGAGAGAATTAATGAGAGAGAGAGGAGCCTCTCATCATTTAGAAGTCATGTGGATTGTAAGGGGTTATGTAAGAATATATCCCAACATGAAAAATGGAAAAGTAAAAATAAAATCATAAAATAGGTGCTTTAGAAAAAGGGAGGGAGATCCCTTGACCGTGTGACTTCAAATTCATTGTAGGGATTTCTTAAGAGCTTGGGGGAACCTTGGGAGGAGTATGGAGAGTGAAGTTAAGATTATTCACTTTTCAATGAGTTTTAGGGAAGTGAAATGTGTTATTTTGAGGGTTTATATATGAAATTAAGGGTACTTTCTTATTATATAGGGTTTGGACTCTAGATAAAAAAATAACCAAAACCACAAACAATCCCCTGGACTTCCCAATAGTTTCAACCAAATGGGAGTGGTTCTAATTATTTTATATGTCTGAGGGATAAACATACTTTGTATAGACCCATGCTTTATGTACATGGATATTACATTACTTTTTCAGAATACCTAATACATAACAAAAAAAGATGACCAAAGACCATATTAGTTTAGTGTCTTTAGAAACTAAGAACCAAATATTCTAATTATGGTGAATGATATTCATCATCTACAATTAACATATTCTCCGGTTTTTTTTATCTAAAACCTTCATTTATATCCTGAGGAAATGAAAACATAAAAAGGGTGATCTCAAATGATTAGTAAGGGTAAACATGGAGAACATAAAACAACCCATAAACATTTGAACGTAAAAACATGAACATAGAACATCAAAATCATAAGTAATGACATAAATCTTCTCAGTACATAAGGCATAGATCATAAAATAACATTAATCATGATAAAATAGAATTTGGAATAAAACATGTAATTGTGGAAAAACATTAAGCACATGATATAATTTCCATAGTATCCATGACATTGCTGACAAGACCATCATAGTGGAAAAAGTACGTTATTGTACTGGGTTTACTTGTCATTCCAGCCCTGTAATACTGAACGAGATTTAATTTCTATTCCAGCAATGTCTATCTCATGAGATATATATATTTACCCAATGCATTTAAGGGAGATATAGGTCCCACCCATATCATAATGAAATCTTTTTCTAATGCCCCACAAAACAAACATAAATCATTCATCATAACCCAATGAATAAAATGGGTTTTATATAAATCATCCCATCATAACATAATCTATATAAAAAATGGATATAATTTTTTCATAAACCATATTAAACCATGTAAATAATAGGGACATTATACGTGAAACATATCCATATTACAGAATTTCATCTTAGATGGAAAATAGTTTTGATAAAACACATGAAATGAATTCTTGAGGAAAATATCCTTTCTTCTTCAGAATCAATTTATTTTCTCAAAATGCCATGTAAATTTAAATGAATTTTTTTTTGTTGAAAATAATCATGAAATGTTTTAGAGGAAGCTTCATGGAAATAAGGTGTTATGAAACTGTAAAAATCTGTTCATTCCATATAAGATAAAAAAAATTCTCCTCATATATTTTTAGAAAAGTAAAAAAGTACATAGTATTGGATACAAAAGAAATATTCCTTACATACAATTTGGTAAAACTAAAAAAGGGTAAAAATGACTTCAAACATACATGGAAGAATAGTAAACATTTTATGAAAATAGTTTTAGAATACATGGATAGTGATGGTAAATATAACCCTATAAATAATTAAGAATAAAAAATCTCAGATGGAAATGAGATTGGCAAAGCTACCCCTTACCTTAGGTCCATTTTCTTCCATATGTGTCTGAAACTTCTCTTCTTTAACGTGCCTCTTATAAACCTCCTCTTAGAGCACTATGGTTGGTAGTTTAAGAGGTTAATGAACTATAGTATGTCTCTAGGGAAGTAGATAAGTGAAATGGGTAGGTTTTGGCTGAGTTTGAAAGCTCAAAATGGTGTGAAGAGGAGAGGGAGGAGGTTCCCTTTTATAAAAGAGGAGAGGGGCACTTTAGAAAACTCTCAGAAATAGTAATTTATAATAAAATAAAATCACACATAAAAACCTAAAAAATGACTTGAATTAAAATATTAGATGATATCGGGTGGTAATCTCATCAACCAATAAAATTTAAATATGTTTGGAGTTTATTTTAAACCATATCATTTTGATTTATCCTTATTTAATCTATTAATTTTATCTGTGGTAATAACATTATACATTTTAAATTTTTATAAATATATAATTATGCTTTGTGAATTGTCCATAATTAGACAAATTATGACATTATAGACCATATTATTTTTTAATTTGTAATTTTAAAATATATTTGTGATTTTTAAACAATTTAATAATTTGTTATTTTTCTAAAATACCAATAGTGTCAATTTTGACACTATAAAATTATTTGAATTTAAATAAAATCCACACCGAAGATATTTTCGAACAATAATATTTAATAGATTTATAACATGTCATATTTATCTATAAAATATTTATAGAACATTAATCAGTTTATATAATATTTATTTTAATATTTTTAAAACCATTTATTTGATATTTTTCTTAATAAAATAATTACTACAAATTTTTTTTATAATTATTTAATATACTTATTTGTTGCATAAAAATTAAAAATAAAATACTATGATTAAGATAAATATAATATATTTCATAATAACATTTTTAGTCTAATTTATCTTCTAATGAAACCAAATTTTAAAATGTCATGTTTATTAGATTATGAAGGTGACAACTTTGACATCATTTAAAAAAAATATAAATGTCATAATCTGTTTTATATTGCTCCAAATGGCCCACAAGTCGACCATTGTATGATTATGGTTTATATATACTCGACCAATATGATTAGGATAAGTTTTTGGTTCTCTTTAGGGGTTTTATTATTTTAATTAATACTATATTAATGATTTTCCACTAAATTAATAATTTATGCATCATTAATGTATAAGATATTAATGTAATAATATATTTCTTAAAAATAAAAAATAAATTACCATGATAAATAAAAATTTTTTTCTTTAAAATGAGTATTTATAATCGAATTTATATTCTGTATATACTTATATTAAAAATAATTTAATTAATAAATTCTGAGTGAGACATATTTCACTTTTTTTAAATAAAATAAATTAAAGCTATTAATCTCATCCAAGTGGGATCCAATAGATTAAATTTTGACCCAAGTATGTTTTAGAAAGAAATATAATAAACCAATTATATCAATACATATGTTAAGATAATTTTATAATATTATTTTTACCTTTAATTACGTGATTTACCTTGAACTGTGGTAAATAAAATTTACCGTAGATACTATTCATAATGACTAAAAATAAAAGCTACATATTTAAAAAAAATTAAACAAATAATTTCGAATATGGAATCAATTTTATCAAATTCAAAATACAGAAGATACAATAATTAATTTAATATTAATCCCTTTGTATAAAACAACAGGTTTTTATTTAAAACATTGCAAAAGATTGAAATATTTTTACCTCTGAATTCAATGTAAAATTATTGATAATGACATAAATTAAATTAAATTTCAAAAATATATTATATTTATATTTTAAAACCATTAAATATTATAATTTAAATATATAAATTATCTTGATGGTAAAAGTTGTTTATAATTAAAATTTAGTGTATTTTTACTATTCATCAAAATATGAAAGTTAACAGAAAAATATTAGAAAATCACCCCATGTATGTTTTTATATCTTTATTGCAATTAATAAGTTTATTTTTTTGAATTGAACATATAAACATGTCAAAAATTAGATTTAATGTTGGTGTACCATCAAAAGGTGGCAAAACTGCATTTTTGGAAAAATACTTATTTTACCAAAAAAAATTATTTTGTTCTCATACCATGTTCTAGAATATGTGTTAGATGAATGATAATGTTATAAAATTCAAAATTTGGTTAATATTATTCATAAAAGCTCGTTCTTAATAATATTATAATGATAAAACTTTGTTTAGTGAAACTCGGTATTGCGTACAACAATCGCTATTGAGGATGGTCACTCTTCCGTGCAACACAAGAAAGGAATAGAGTTGCGTATACTACAAGATAATATGGTGTTGCGTATAGAGAAAGCTAATATTTGTGTAGCGTACAACATAAGATATCAATGAAATAAAAAAGAATATTTCTCATAATATCTCAGGGTGTTACATTCTACCCCACTTAAAATGAATTTCACCCTCGAAATTTGCCGGGGTTATAAATATTTTACTACTTGATAGTTTCTATCATAGAAACCCACATCATAAAAATTAAAACTAAAACATAAATTTAAAAATGAATTTTAGAAACATAACGGTCATCCAAAGTTACTCAGCACTGGGTTTCCACATAGGAGAATATAAGTGAAAATATGGATATGGAAGAGAAATCGAACCATCATGTTCTGAAGAAGAATGGTAGAGAACATGGCTATAAAAATACAACAATCAAAAAGCCATAAATTTGTGATGATCTAAGGTACCATATGATTCATCAGATATGAGGGTATTAGGGAAACATTTTGGGTTTTCAATATCATTTCCCTAATGATGATTAATTTTTTCACAAGGAGAATTACTTACTTGATTTTAGTGTAATATCATCATTGGTCATTCCATGACCAATTTACAATTCATCTATTATTTAATGAAATGAAGTTGAATTTTTCATTCTTGAAGTATTAATAGATCATGTGATTGAATGATAGGTCATTCCATCTATCTCTATTAAAAAAAGGTTAACGCAAGATATTAAATATACATAGGTCTATCTATGGTGAGGTTAATCATATATGGTTCCAAAAATGGACTTATACTTCATCTATAATACTGTTTAACAAATTAAAAATAATTTCTACAAACAAGAGACTTCCTGTAACTAGTGGTAGGCGATAAAGGCCTGTCACACATTGGTTGTGGGTTCGATTCCCGCAGCTTTTTCTGACATGACGGGTTGTCACCCATCCTCCAGGTTGTCACCCATCCTCCAGGTTGTCCATTTTCTAAAACTATACTATTATAACAATCCAGAAATAATATCAAAATGTTTTATCCTTAAACAATACTTTCTGATGTCCAACATAATCAATTAAAATATTTAGGCTTATCTAAAATACTTCTGTCCAATCTCATAGTATAATGAAAAATATTACTAGAGAGGTCATCTACCAAGCATGTGAATACCATCATTTATCCCCCATGTATTATAAGATATATCTTGTTTGTCAAATTCATAACATGTGAGTAATTTAATCATGTATACTCTTGAAACATGAATTACCATAGAACTATAGTGAAAAAATGAATACTTTCAATAGTTAACTCTTTCCACATACCAAAATAACAAAATTTCTATATACTCAAACCATGATATCACTTTGTCCTTATATCAGCCATGAGCTCATTTATACTATCAAACATATTATTTTATCATTATCCCTTCATTATGTGAATATCATCTTCTTTACAAAAATATTTCAATCACTTTTCATGGTTAACGGTACCATACAATTATTGAAAACCAATACATAGATATTCCAATATTCTGTGATACTATAAATTAGATTCCACAACACTATTTTGGAATCTCATTACATAAACACATAATCATTCCACCACTTCATTTTCATGTTCAACATCACCAATAGTGATTCCATGTGACTTCCCTCTTCCCTTTTCCTTATGAGGTTTCTGATGTCGATAATCATTAACCCTTTGATTAGGGCATTGGTTAGCATAATGCCCCATTTCCTTGCCCGTGTAGCATTGATGTGTTGGTGGTGCATTCTCTGTAATCTTTTCTTTATTCACATCATTAGCTAGATTTTCCCATTACTTTGACACTCAGTTTCTCGATGACCTTATTTTCCACACTTAAAACATTTTCTAGTCCCTTAAAGTCAATCTCAACTATGCTTCTTTTCACACAATGTGCATAACAGAACATTTATCTTCATTTCACCATTGTTTTAAGGTTTTTCCTTGAAGTCCATCTTTTGTTTCTTTTCAAAAACATTAGATGGATATGTAACACCAACTTATTGTTTTACCTTGAGATCTCAATGCACAATTTCTTCATAGATACTGAAGTCTCTTATAGCTAATTCCCTTCAACAACTTTGTTATATGCCACTGAAGAATCGATCAACTTTACTATCTGGTTGGATGATAAAGCCATATACATACCTTGAAAGCCTTGTATAATTAACATTGTATATACCAACAGATTCATCATCCTTTTCCGTAAGCTCAAGTAACCCATTTTCCATCTTTGTTTGAAGAATACGAGGGAAGTACTTGTTGAAAAACAAGTTCTTGAACTTGTCACATTTCATGGATTCAATTTCATCTTGGGGCCTTGTATTCTTAATTAGAGTCCACCATTGGTTTGTTTCACCTTCTAAACAGTGAACAACCAACATGAATTTTTCATTTTTTGAACAAAGAAGTTTGGAAAATATATTTTCAGTGGTATGATCCATTTTTCATAAATAAGTAGACCAGAAGACCAATTGAAAGAAGGTAGATGTTTCCTCATGAAGGACTTAATAGAATATTGTTCCCTTTTCTGCTCATTTGGAATTCCAGAATGATTCATAGCTTGTGTAAGTATAACAATAATATTTTTCACTCCATCTCCCATAACATAGGTTTGTTCAGCCAGAAAACCATAGCATTTTGCAGTACATTGATGAACATGGTTTGTTTAGGTTCTATCCATCGTCTAAAACCTATAAAGAATAGTTTTTGAAGGAAAAAACATGCTAGTAAAACAACATAATTAAGGGGGTGTACTTTCAATATATAAAATCAGAGGTTTAATTATAAGATCCTTACCATAATTTTAGGACTATAACCTATACTTATACTTACCCTTAGGGTCATTCCTAGACATACCTTATAAATATATATAGGGATCTCAATAAATGTTTTCATCCTAGTTTCCAATGGTTAACTAAACATTCGATTTGATACCAACATTAGAGAACCCATCATGACATACAGGGATATTAAATTACTTTTTCAAAATACTTTATAAGAACCAAAAACAGACGCCCAATGATTGTATTAGTTTAGTGTCTTTGGAAACTCTGAAAAAAATATTCTAATAATGGTGAATGATCTTCAACATCTCCCATAAAGATCATCTGCTTTTGTTTTATTACCTAAAACCATTCTTTATATCCTAGGGAAAAGAAAAAATAAAAAGGGTGAGATCAAATTCTCAATAAGGGTAAACATGGAGAACATAAATCAACCCATAAACATTTTAATGTAAAAATATGAACATAAAACATCAAAATCCTGAGTAATGACATAAATCATGGTAGTATATAAGTCATAGATCATAAATGAATATTAATCATGATAAAATATCATGGGAATAAAACATGTATTTGTGGAAAACCATTAAGTACAAGATATGATTTCTGTAGTAGCCAAGGAATTGCTTCCAAGACCAACATTGTGGACAAAGTCAGTTACTGAACTGGGTTTACTTTTTGTTCCATCCCTGTAATACTGAATGATATATACTTTCTGTTCTAGCCATGTCTATCTCATGAGATATAAATATTTACCTAATGAATAGGATAAAGATATAGGTCCCACTATTCTCATAATGAAATCATTCTATTGTGTGCCACAAAATAAACATAAATCATTCATCATAACCTAATGAATAAAATGGGTTTCATATACATCATATCATCATAACATAATCCAGATAAAATAATGGATTTAATTTTATCATGAACAAAATAAAACGATATAAATAATAGATACATTATACAGGAACCATATCCATATTAAATAATGTCACGTTAGATGAAAAATAGTTTTGATAAAACACTTGAATTGAATTATTGATGAAAATATCCTTTCTCCTTCAAAATCATTTTCTTTTATCACAATTCCATGAAAATTTAAAAGAAAATATTTTTGTTGAAAATAATCTTGAAATCTTGTAGAGGAAGCTTCAAGGAAATAAGGCATTATAAAAATTTAAAATACATTCATGCCGTATAAGTTAAAAAATGTTATCCTGATATGTTTATGGGAAAATTCAAAAAGTACCTCGTATGGTAAACAAAATAAAGATTCCTTCCATACCATGTGGTAAAAGTCAAAAAAGGGTAAAAAGGAATTTAAACATACATGAAAGAATAGTAAACATTTTATGAAAATAGTTTCAGAATACATGGACATGGATGATAAATATAACCGCATTAAATACTTACAAAAAAATAATCTCGGATAGAAATGATATTGGCAAACTTACCCCTTACCTTAGGTCCAATTTCTTCTATACGTGTCCAAAACTCTTCTTCTTCGAAGTGCCTCTTCAAAACCTCTTATTAGGGTAGTATGGTTGGTATTTGAAGAATTCCAGGACCTCTAGTATGTTTCTAGGGATATTGATAAGATAAATGGTCAGGGTTTGGCCGAGTTTGAAAGCTCAAAATGGTGTGAAGAGGAGTGGGAGGAGGTTCCCTTTTATATGAGAGGACATGGGAACTTTTGGAAACTATAAGAAATATTAATTTATAAAAAAATAAACCCCCACATAAAAACCTCAAAAAATGACTCAACATATAAAATGAGATGATATAGGGCAGTAATCTCATCAACCAATATAATTTAGAAATGTTTGGAATTTATTTTAAACCTTATCATTTTGATTTATCCTTATTTAATCTATTTGATTTTATTTTAGTTAATCATATTCTAAATATTAAATTGTTATAAATACATAATTATGTATTGTGATTTTTCCATAATTAGATACATTATGACATTTTCATCCATATAATTATCAATTTGAAATTTTAAAATATTTTTGTGATTTTCAAACAATTTAATAATATGTTATTTTTATAAAATACCAATAGTGTCAATTTTGACACTATTTAATTATTTGAATTTAAATAAAATCCACACAAAAGATATGTTCGAAAAAAAATATTTAATAGATTTATAACAGGTCATATTTATCTATTAAATCTTTATAGCACATTAATTAGTTCATATAATAATTATTCTAATAATTTTAAAACCATTTATTTGTTATTTTTCTTAATAAAATAATTACTACAACATTTTTGTATAATTATTTAATATACAGATTTTTTGCATAAAAATTAAAAATAAAATACTATGATTAAGATAAATCTAATAGATTTCATAAGAACACTTTTAGTCTAATTTATATTCTAAAACAACCAACTTTTAAAATGTTATATTTATTAAATTATGAAGGTGACAACTTTGAAGTCATTTAAAATAAAATGATATAAATGTCATAATCTGTTTTATAAAGCAAAAAATGGTCGAAATGTGAACCCATGGATGATTATGGTTTATATATACTCTAAAAATAAGTTTTTTTCAAGTGTTTTGTCCTTTTTATGTGTATTATTACTTTAATAAAAACTAAATTATTGATTTTTCACTAAATAAATAATTTCTGCATCATTAATGTATAAGCTATTAAAGTAATAATATATTTCATAAAAATTAAAAATAAATTAACATGATGAATAAAAAAATTATATTTCAAATTAGTATTTGTAATCAAATTTATATTCTATATATCCTTATATTAAAAATAAATTAATTAATAATGTTTGAGTGAGAGATAGTTCACTTTCCATTAAATAAAATAAATTAAAGGTCTTAATCGCATCCAAGCGGGTTCCAATTGATTTCATTTTGACCCAAGTATTTTTTAGAGAGAAATATAATCAACCAATGATATAAGGAAATGTTTTAGTGTAGTTTTATAACATTATTTTTACCCTTAATTACCTGATTGACCTTTAATTGTGGTAAATAAAATTTACCATAGTTACTATTCATGATGCCTAAAAATAAATGTTATCTATTTACACAATTTGAACCTCCTTATTCCAAATGTGGAATCCATTTTTATAAATTCAAAACATATAGGATGCATTAATTAATTTAAAATTAATCACTTTGTCAAAAAAATGGGTTTTTATTTGAAACATTGCAAAAGATTGAAATGTTTTTACCAATAAATTCAATGTAATATTAATGATAATAAAAATTATTATATTAAATGGTAAAAATATATTCTATTTATACATTAAAACCATTAAATATTATAATTTAACCATATAAATTATCTTTATGATAAAATTTGTTTTTAATTAAAATTTTGCGTATTTTACTATTCATCAAACTATGAAAGTTAAAAGAAAAATATTAAAAAATTATCCCAAGTAAATTTTTATATAATTATTGCAATGGATAATATTAATTTTTCAAATTGAAATTATAAATCTATAAAAAACTATATTTAATGTGGGTGTTCCATCAAAAGGTGGTAAAACTTCATTTTTTGAAAAATACTTATTTTACCCATTTTTTATTATTCTCATACCATGTTCTATAATATGAGTAATATGAATGATAATGTTATAAAATTCAAAATGTGGTTAATAAAATTAATAATGGCTTGTTCATAATAATATTATAACAATATATCGTTGTTTAGTAAAACTCTTTATTGCGTACAACACACATTTTTGAGGGTAATGTTACAATGTTTTAAAATAATACATACTGAAGGTATTCACATGTTATTATGTTGAAAAAAGGATATTCATTGTGTTTACCTACCTTATAAATTTTGTAATGTGAGTTTTAATAGAAGTATTATGGATAATTTTAATGGTTGGAATTGATTAAGATTGACATTGGATACAATTGTTGAGGTTAAATAATTTCTTGATATTGTTTTTGGATTATCTTAAAAAGGACAACATGGAGGTTGGGCAACAACCCGTCGCGTCTAGCAAGGATGTGAGACTTGAACTCGCAACAGAAGGGCGGCAAGGTTGCATCACATACCACATGCATATGTGATGTCCTGTTTGGTATAATGTAGTTTTTTAAATAATCTACAAATGAATTATAAATTCATTATTTTTGGAACCATATACAATTAGGATATATAGAAAAATTTTGAATTCAATTATCTTTTGTAGTGAAAGATGAGTTTTTGGTAAGAATTGGTTGAAGGATGATACACTACTTGTCAATTATATTTTTTTCCTCTTATTATATGAATAAATTAATTCTTAAAATTTCGGTAAGGGATCTTAAAACCAAAAATGAATTATCCTAATACCTTATGTTTTGTTGAACCAATGATATTTTAAATCATAATAGATTTTGGGTTTTGAGGCCCTCAATTTTACACTTGTTTATGATTGATGACCTCAATCATTCCCTATATATATTTATGTTTTCCTCTAATTATGCGTCTCTAATTTCCACCAATTTTCTTCTAATCAAGATCATAATTTGGTGGTGACTTTTTCATTTCCCTTTACCTCTTATTAAGACTTAATTTTATTAACCCAATTTCTGATGTGGGTTTTCCAGAAAGGTATTTTTCTATTTTAAACCTTTATTTTTATAAGATCAATTTCAAATTGTGAGGACACAATTTATTGAATTAAGGGAGAATGTAACACTCCACGATTTCATAGTATGTTATCTCATTAAAGTAATTCAATATCTTGCGCTACACACAACACCGACTTTGACCGCACAACAACTTACCAAACTAGTTGTTGAAAAAGAAGTTATGAATAGTATTAACTATATTTTGAATATTATAAACTATATATAATTTTAACATCCATACTATGTGTTTCTTAGACATAATATAAAACCAAATTAATTTTTACAAATAAAAGAGATATGTTAAAAAAATGAAATTTTACCACCTTTTAATGGTGAACCCTTCTTAAAACTGTTATTTTACACTTTTATATATTAAATTTAATGAAATTAAATTATTTTTTGGATTTGGGAAATAAAAGTTTAGTTTGGATAAATTTTTGGTACTTTCCTGATAAATTTCATATTTCGATGAATAGTGAAAAATACAATTTTTTAATTGAAAATTATTTTTTAATCGAAATATTTTATAGTGTTAAATTATGAATTGAAATTGTTTGGAAGTATATTTGGATTATATTTTTATCATTTAATAAAATTTAGGTCATTATAAGTAATTTCACATTTAAATTTGACATAAATAGATGTCAATCTTTTGATAGTTTTTACTTTTTAAAAACCAGCTTTTTGGCTTTGACAACGGGAATTAAATATTAATTAATTTTCGCCACTCTGGTGTTTTGAATTTGAAAAAATGGAATACATATTTTGTATTAGTTTTTCAAAATTTTTTAAATAGGTATATTTTATTTTTATACATTATGAATATTTACTTCAGAAAATATTTTAGTTACCTTGGTTAAAGGGTAAATAGGTAAATAGGGGTAAAAAATTATTATTATAATAATATAAAATTACCCAAACATGTCTCATATTCTGATTGGTTGATACATGTCTGACCATGGACATCATAGGGTCTATTTCTGGACCACTTTGAGCCACATGAGGTTGATAATGACACTTTATATTAATTAATTTAAAGTAAATACAAAAATGACATAAACATTTATCTTTTAGTAAACAATTATTTACAAGGAGATATATAAGTCATATTTTCGACTATAAATATTCATTATAAATATAAAACTATTTAATTCATAATTTTATTTAATTTATAATATTTATACCTTAAAGAATTAAATTTATTTATGACACAATGATAATGTAGTAATTACCTTATTATTGAAAGAATTAAATAAATGGTATTATAAATATTAAAATAAATATAATTTCAATGTTTTTATGACATCCAATAATTTTATAGGTGAATAAGAAATTCTAGGATTTATTAAATTTATCCTTTCTGAGGTAATAATGTTGTGATGACTTTCACATAAACCAAAAACTAAATAGTGTCAGAATTGACATAAATGAGTTTTTAAAACAAATATTATATTATTAAATAATATAATATTTCTAAAACTCTAAGGATCCGAAAATGGACTTAAATTATATTATATATGTCATTAATTAACCACTTGAGGTTCTCTTGGAAGTTTTTAGTATGTTTATTAACCATATAGTGCAAGAATACAAGAAGACACGGTAAAAGTTAAACTATTTAATTAAGAGTTAAATCTAAACGATAAGGTTAATATGGTGATGCAAACCTACCTAAGACCCATTGGATGAGTATTTTCAGACCCATTCCCACCTTATCCTAGAAATAAATCATTTTGGATCCACTAAAAACCGAAAATTTACTTTATTATAAAATAATATTTCAAGCTTTTCCTAAAGTGACCCTCACCTCTCTTATAAAAGGCCACTTCCCATTCTCTTAAAATAAAACCTAAAAATACATTTGGATCGCCCAAACCCATCCCAAATATCCTCCCAAATATCCTTACACTAACCTATAGTCCTTACTTTGATTAGAAAGATAACCTAAGGATCCCTTTTGATCAACTCAAAAGGAAACACCCGAAGAAGAGGTAATAATTTTACCACCCTCTTTCAAGTTCTTTTATTCTTCCACTTCCTCTTTAATTGGTGTTTCCATACCAAATAATTAACTCAAGAACCTTCTATATACTTTGATGTTATTATATATATGGTACAAACATATTCATTTTTCTATCCATCCTATGAATGATAATGTCACCATGCGTGCGTAAGCACAACTTACCGTTTGCACACCATGGTGTAATTTTTTATTCAACACTATGTTATTTGGATGAAAATAATGATGAGTAATATGTATATAAATAATGAAAATAACATTATAATTTATCTTTAAAATTAATATACCATCCAATTCCACATCTTTTAATCACTAAGGAAATAACATCGTCGCTCTTGTGTATGTACGGCTTACCGTCTCCACGACGCGATGAGATTCACTTCCACATACACCATTCAAAGATGATTATAAAAATATATATTATTAAGAGGTATGTAAAAAAGGACATGATAATTATACTGAATATATATATATATATATGTACTTACTTATATATTATTCACTTACTTCCAGTCAATACGATATGAAATCGAAAATAACATTTATGCGTACGTACGACCTACCATCCCAATAAATGGTGTTTTACATTTCATATATCTATCTAATATACATATTTATATTATTAATATATATTATATCTAAATTATGTGTTATATTCTATATTTAGGTAAATCATGATCTAAATGATAGAATCAAGACTAACAAGTTACAACATGTACGATAAAGAAAGCGATTATTACATGAAATATTAAATTTTAATGGAAATAATTATTAAATGGGTAGTATAAAGTCATAAATGAATTGTGTATTATATAATAAAGATGAATAAAATTCTGATATAATTTAATAACATAATATGGTCATTATACATGAGGTTAAATGTACCCCCGACCAAAGGAAAGTGCAAAGTTAGGATTATTTCTTAAATCTCATTATTATCTGAGATTTCTCAGGTGTAAGTATTTACTAGGACATATTTATCATAGATACCCATATTTCATAAAAATGTTTTCAAAAGAAATATTTTAAGGTTTTATTGGAGGTTCTATTTAACAATATCACCATTTTAAATGTTTTAATGATTTATCTTCTCTATCCATTTAATTAATGTCCATGTTTTTAAAATGATATTAAGGATTTATTTATATGAACATGAATGTTTTGAAATGATAATTGTTTTCAAAAGTTTCAATGTGGTATGGGACACTTTGATTCAAAAATCCCTTTCAAATTACTTCCTTTATAAATGTGTGGCTTTTAAATGTTTTCATGAAAAATGGATATTTCTCTCAGAGAGTTTTACAAATCATTTTCATCTCTGTCAACGTACTTTGATGGATTTTAAACTTGTTGGAAGTTTATTTATTATGACACAAATCATTAATATTGTATAAAATGTTTTGTCATATATTTGACCATGGATGTGTTATTTTTATACCCTTCATGGTTTATAGTTAAATTATTGACATTTCCTATGCTAGATTTAATACGAATGTTTTTGTTATGTTTCAAAATTTTAATATGAGGAATGTATTGGACTTAGTATGTGACTGGTGGAGTCCACTATAGATCCTTGGTGTATCGGTAGGCCTCATGAGACAATTAGATGTGGAATTGTCTGAGGCCTTTCCCAATTTGATATATGGTTTTAAAAGAGGCCCTAACCATTTATACGTCTTGTCTGAGGCCATGACAAAATGTTTTAGAATGTCTATCATTATACATTCCCTCATTATGAAAATATTATTGATGTCTCATGTGGTTATTCGACTAGTAGAATACCCATGAATAAGTTTTATTATGGAATTATTTACTCATATCATATTCCTGCCATAAAATGTTTATGTTTATTATTTGTAAATTCATGTGTTTTTAATTATTAAGCATACATAATGTTTATGTTATCTTATTCTATATTACTTACCCTTACTTAGAATTTTAGCTCACCCCTTTCTTATGTTTTATTTTCCCAGGATTCTAAGAAGTGAATTATGATTTATAAACATGGTTAAGCTAGGGTATTAATAGAATTCTCAAAAGATCATTTATTTTGTGTTTTATTTTTCTAATGTGTAATGTAATGTTCACGCATGTAATCTATTTTCCAAGACTGCTAAACTGATCGGTCCTTCGGGACATGATTTCCTGTAATCATGCCAATTTATTAAAATAATGCACTGTCTCTAGGCTTCTAGGGTCAAGGCATTACACAACGAATGACTCTAAAAATATTTGGTAGAATATTAAAAGGTGTTAAATGGGATTTTACCCTTATGTAAAATCATTCAAATAATTATTAATTGTTTTTTACTGAAATATTAAATTTTCTCAAAAAAACACTTATCAATATGAAAGATTTTATTATCTTAAAAAACATGGGATATTGAAATTCTCCCCCTCTATGTGCTTATCATCATTTTGAAGTATCTATAATTTTCCTACTAAATTAACTCATGAAACTCAACTCAAACATTAGACTCATGTTCCAATTTTTTGTTTTGGATTCATTTATACTACCATTGATTCCAAAATTATGGTGTTGTCTTTCCTCATAACACCTTTTTGCATCGAACTATGATCTATACTGCATGATTCCTGTATGATATATTAGTCTCCAGATCGATTTACTTGCTGTAAAATATATGCACATTGTCTATATGCATCAATAAAGATATGAAACAAGTAACACGTCATGCATATGTTGAAAGAGAGAATGTTGGTCCATATGATACGCCATGGTCCCAATCTGCTCAATGATATCAAACTGTCCATCAAATAAAAGTGTTATCTTTTCCAAATTTTTTATACATCTCTACCCCTACCATAGAGCCATTGATAATAAAACTTAATCATCCATAGAGATCACCAAGGGTTTCCTCCTATGGTTTTCATGATCTATATGTCAACTGTAAGCATTAATCAACCTATTCAAAATCAGTTTCTCTCTCATATAGTCCTACTAAAACAAACCAATCACAAAAATGATAACTCACCCACCTCATACCAACAAGTGGTGATTGAAATAGTCTATCATAAAGACCCTTGTAAGGTTCAATTTGAATCAAAACCTAGTAACAGTTATCAAGAGTGAAATCATTAAAGACAAGGTGATCATTCCACATTCCATTGAAGTCTAGCATTCAAGGGTGAAGCATATCTTCCAATATGAATATATTCTAGTCAGTTTGTTTGTTGGATTGAGGATGGTATGTCATGAACAATCTCAACTAAGTCCCTTGGGTTTTTTTGAGCCATTCCAAAAGAAAGATGTAAAACATGCCTACAAACCCTATGCCCCTTTCTCAATTTTTGGACACCTTGATTGAAGATATAACGTTCTCTCTTGTGGTCCGTATACAAAATAAGTATCTTAATAAAGAGATAATATCATTGAAACTTCATAGTGCTGAACACGACTTCCAGCACTATGTGATGTGTAGGGTAGTTCCATAAAGTGGATCATAGCTGATGACCCACCTAGTATAATACCTCTTATATTTTTATCTTAACCACTCCCAAGTTGACATTTGATGTAGAACAATAAACTATATAAACAATTCCATTCTTAGGGAGTGTCATTACTGGATCAATTTTCAATCTTATCACTAGCTCAAGGAAAACCTCTTCACACTAGTCTAACCAATGGAATTTCAATCCCTTATTTTTATGTTAAATTATGGGTGACGTTAATCAAGCTTAGTTATAGATAAATTGTTGGTTATATCCTACTAAACCTTGAAATCTCACAATCTCAAACACATGGGGACGTGTCCAAGACATGAAAACATCAAAATTAAATGGTTTTATAAGTATATTGGTTTTGTACACCACATGTCCTAGTAACATAACCTCTCAAATTCAGAAGTCACATTCCAACAGCTTGGCATAATGTATTGGTGCTCTTAGAATAATCAAGAATCCTGTTTAGATTCCAAGCATGTTTCTCTGGTGTCACTTAGTAGATAAGGATTTTTTGATGAAAAACACAATTAATGAGTCCAATTTTGTATGGAAAATCTTTATCATGAAGGTATTTAACATTTTATGAATGTTTCTTATCCTGAAAAACATTACAATGTACTTAAAAAGCCCATAACATCATCAAAATAGTGACAATATAATATCCTCCACTGTAACTCATAATTATTGATAGATCGATTTGAGATTGACATTTGAGAATCACTGGGCTAACCAAATCTATCACAACCCCCTCCCCACCCTCCTGGGCTGGAATTGTGAGAAGGGAGATAATGACCCTGAGTCCTTCCTTTAGTAGGCCCCTGGTTGGCGACTAGCACTGAGGGTATAGTAACACACAAATGGGAGGCATTACCCTCTAGAGAACACATGCAGAAGAGAGAGATAAGATAGACACCAATCAACTCCAACTCAGAACTAGAAATATAAAAGAAACCCAAGTGCACAAATCAAATTTCATGAAAAAGTACTACAAAAAAGAAAAAAACTACAAGTACCCAAAAGAAAGTAAAAAATGTTGAAACCACAAGCCCAAATAGCTCCTACAACCCCAAGCCAGTAGAAAATAGCTTGATCTCCAACCTGCTCCAAGTGACCTGAAAAATATTTTGTATATACATAGGGTGAGTATAACAATATACTCAGTAGGATCCTCCCCGAAGCCTCTCGTGCAAAGATAAATAAAGCATGCTAAAGCACAGTGAACAACAAGTGAAACTAACTCATCACCTAATCATGTATACTACGTTCCCAAAATCACCATGTATACTCTCACAAAGTAACACATATAATAATTTGGAATGTAATAATGAATATCAAGGGTACCTCGCTACTACGCCTCACTGGTTTTCCACTTTTCCCCAACGTCGCACGTCCTAAGCACCTCTCTCCAAAAAGGCTTTCCTGCAGACAGCAGGGTGAAGCACCACAATCTGAAACTCATGCACCACAAAGGCTTGCCCGAAAACATCTGGGCTAAGAACCACACCATCCTCACAACCAAAAGTAACCAGTTAGTTTTCGAGAGCCACCACATCTCGCATAACGTGCATCATACGTCGAGTATTATACCTCAAACAATTATATCCCATACACTGAGTAAGGATTTTCAAGCCATCACAACCTATAAACATTATACCTATAGTATTCCATAGGATACTATATCTAGAATTTATGTGTGTGAATAACCACAAGACATTACAGCCGTCTACACACATATAAGAGGGACAACTAACCATTGTGCCTAATGGCACAAGTATCAACCAAGAGAAGAGAGTGGCGCCAAAGGGGGTAGTCATCCATTCAGCCTCACAATAGAATGTTGGGGAAAACACCCTCCCAGGGCTCAGAATCCCTAGGGTGTCAGTTTCCCTTACTTATAGGGTAGAGAAGTGTATAGAAACACAAAAAGTAAAAAATATACTATATATCACAACCACACTATAGGCAAAACCAAGTAATAGACACCACTGTAGCTAACGTCTCTCAGACTCTAGGCTGCCACTTCTAAGACTAGGTATCCTAAAAGCACACAACCATTTAAAGATCTTTATTAGATTACATCATTCCCTTTTTATCAATTCCACTGTACGTTAATTAATTCTTTAAACATTAATTAACCATGAACAAATACACATTAAATTTCATTAGCAAAACACCCAAAGTCAACTCCTCCTTCAAAAATTTTCAACCTCATCGTTAAGTTTCGATGAACACCAACCCAATGGGTGAACACCATTATTCAAACATTCAATAAGGAATTACATTCCCATATTCCCAGGCATTCTAGAATTGCATTCTATGCTACTAGACACAAGGGGGATCAACACGATGAGTAGATGTACTAACCGTCGAGTATTTTCCACCTATATCAAGATCATAGATCCATCCTCCCTTGAGAAGCTATATAGGGAAAGCACGCGGCATACCCTACGCATCTTCGCCACTTTCGGGAGAAGGGTTAGCAAGACCAGCTTCCTTGAGCAGTGGGGAAAAGTAGAGACAATAAAAAACCAAGGAACTAGAAAGCAACCAACAATCACATCCATCCAATTCCATCAAACCTAGTGTCCTCCCCGACACGCACATGCATAAACCGATGCATCTCACCTCCCTAGGCCTCATCTTCTACCACAACCAAAAGGCCTGAATGACCCCACATATCACAACAACCATTGAGGATCACATCACAACACAAGCAGTAGAAAAGAAACAATTACATCAATTGGTCTCTTGGCCCTTTAACAACCAAGAGGGTAACTCAGAACCATTCAAGGAATTATCAAAAATTCAAATCTTTAAACCGTCTTGAATTAACAGATTTATAATCTTTTGGTTCCAAAATCGGGAACCTAACTAGTAAGCTATCATAAATGATTATACATGCTTACTATTCCAATTTGATTAACATCAAATTAAAACAAGAACCAAATTCATTCACATGACTCTTTATCTTTATCCCTAGAAATATCAATTAGTCCTGGTTTATATTCTTTACTGATTTCCATCAAGAACAACAGTTAAGAAAAGCAAGCATAGATATCACACTATCTAGAAAAACAAGAGGCAATATCCTACGGTCGATACAATTTCTATATCCGATTCCAGGTATTTATTATGTAAATTCTATTTTTCATCCAGGGGGATTAAACATGTTAACAATATAGTTGCGCGTAAAATAAAGAGAAGCAATAAATCTTGTACCTGAAAGGTTTTTGACGAAACCCACAATAGTCGAAGAATGCTCAAGAAACCCGGGTTGATTCTCCCAAACCCCGCCATAGATCTCTCCTCCTAGTAAGAGCAAAACCAAATATCATAATATTTGGCATCCACACACTTAGATCTACCCATAATGGGCATATATCTAAGAAACTGAGGGTAGAGGAGAAGTAGATTTAAGTAGATCTAAGAAACCAAACAAGAACGATCACATACCTCAATAAACCGGCTTCGATTCACCAAGAGAAGCGTTAGGACCGCCTCCAAAACACTTGGGAGAGTTTATCCTACCTTCAAGGAAGGGTAATCCCGAGTTATGGATGCTTAAATGAATAAACGAACCATTTAGAGGAAAAAAGAGTTAGATCCACAATTCTAGGATCTAAGATTAAGTGCCCACACAGTTTGACAAACCATGCGTTAGCTACTGCCTCACCAAACACTCCTCACATGGTTAGTCCGCACGGTTAGCCGAACTGTGAACTAACTGTGCGTTAGCCGCTGCCTCTAACACCATCCTCGCATGTTTTGGCTGCACTGTTTTGACAAACTGTGCGTAGCCTGTGCGAAAGCTACTACCCTTTAATCTTACATAAAATTCCACCCAAACGCACCCCCCAAGTCAACTTGTCCTTCTAGAACACCTCTAACACCGAATTTTCACAATGTAATGGACTGGAGAGGTCCTGGTCATTACATATGATACCTCTCAAAACATTCTCGTCCTCGAGTATCCAAAACCCACCTAAAGTGAAAACAAAATAGGGTCTGAACAATCACCCCTCAAGATACCTCTCAAAAGAGAGCCATCCACAAAAGAAACAAAGGGATCCATCACATACACATGAAAGTATCATAACCGCATCAGCTACAACGATACATGAAAAGAGTTAAACATCAAACAACTCTAGGTACTAAGCACGTTTCTGTGACTCACGTTCCCAGGTACACTCTTCCAAGCCACCGTGTCACCACAAAACATGATCTAAAGGAATAGAACTCCCACACAACACCTTATCCTTGTGGTCTTGGATCTCCATAGGTCGCTCCTCAAAGGTTTCATCCTCATAAACATCGATCTATACCCAATCAATGATATGAGAGTCATCGTGAAGATAATGACGGAGCAGTGATACATGGAAAACATCATGTATCTGACTCATCTGAGGGGGAAGTGATACTCGATACGCCACAACTCCAACATGAGCTAACACCTCGAAAGGCCCAACAAACTGGGGAGAAAGCTCACTTCCATGTCCAAAACATAACTGCCCATGAAGGGGAGTCACCTTTAGAAACACATGATCCCCAACATTAAAATCTAAGGGTCTCATTATTTGATCGGAATATTCTTTCCGAAGATCTTTCACTGTCCTCATCCTCTCACGAATCACCTAAACCATCTCTATTGTATTCTTCACTAGTTCTGATCTGAGAATTGCTAACTCTCTTGACCCCAGTCCAGCACAACGGAGAATGGAAAGGCCGGCCATACAAGGCTTCAAATGGCGCCATACCGATGGTGGAGTGAAAACTATTATTTTTAGAGAACCCCACTAAGAGTAAGTTCCTCATTCATGAACCTCTGAAATCAAGAACACAAGAGTGTAAGATGTCTTAAATATTTTGGATGGTTTGCTCTGTCTGACCAACCGTTTGAGGATGAAAAGCAGTGCTAAGGTATAGCTGAGAAACGAAATCATGTTGGAGACCTATCCACACCCAGGAGGTAAAATGAGGATCTTGATCAGAAATGATCATCCTAGGGACTCCGTGAAGCCTCACCACCTCCTATAGATACTGCCTTGATAGAACTTCCACTGAGCTTGTCTCCTTGATCGCTATGAAGTGGGCCGATTTTGTTAAACGATACACTACCACCCAAATAGCATCATATCTTCCCCGACCTCGAGGTAAACCAGTAACAAATTCCATTGAGATGTCCTCCCACTTACACTAATGAATCTCTAATTCCTGAAGAAGACCATATGGGACACGGTGTTCGGCCTTCACCTTCTGGTAGACTAAACATCAAGACACAAACTCCGCAACTATACGCTTCATCTCAGGCCACCAAAACGGACTGCTCAAGGATCTGTACATCTTTTTCATGCCAGGATGTACTGATAAGGGTGAACTATGGAACTCTCGGAGAACCATATCATGCATCATCAAGGGAAAAAATCCTTCCATGATACAACACTTGGTGTTGTTCACCCTCCGACCAACCAACAGGGGACTCACTATAAACAACTCGGCCTCGCCAGACATCCACCTCTAGATCCCCCAACTGGGAATCTTCTTCCTTCTGCATCAGGGATGACTGTACCATCATCTGAAAAAGACAACCTCTACCCCCAACTTCTCCCACATCAAGATGTAATGCTGACAGTTTTCCATTACTCTCCAGGAATCACCAGATTCACGCACAGCATCACTACGTGACTTTCAGCTCAGCACATCCGATACAACATTCCCTTTTCCAGGTGTATATGATATTTCGAATTCATATTCCTATAAGAACTCCATCAACTGATGTTGTCATAAGTTCAAGTCAGCTGGGAGAAAACATACCTCAAACTCTTATGATCAGGGAAAACCACAAAGCGCTCACCGATGAGGTAATGTCTCCACAACTTCATAGAAAACACCACGAATTCCAACTTAAGATCACGGGTTCCATATTTGCGTTCATGGGGACTTAACTGCCGAGACCCATAAAAAAACTTACCTCTGCTCCAAGAGAACATAGCCTAACCCCAGATGTGAAGCATTGTAGAAAACATCAAACTGGACTCCCTTAGCTGGAAGACAAAGGACTGGAGCTCCTACTAACTTCTCTTTTTGATTATCAAAAGCTGCATGGCACTGATTAGTACATATGAATACCTGATCATTCCTGGTCAAAGCTGTCAGAGGAGTTACAACTCGTGAGAAATTGGCTAAAACCCTCATGTAGTTGCCTGTGATACCAAGGAAACTTCACACCTCTGAAACTGTCTTGGGGGCTTCCCAAGATAGAACTGCTTCTATCTTCGATGGATCCACAACAACTCCCTATTGGGACACAAAATTCCCCAAGAAATGGACTTCTTGAGTCCAAAACTCACACTTCAACAACTTCCCAAACAGCTGATGTTGATGAAGAACTCCGAAAACGGCTTGTAGATGCTTTAAATGCTCCTCTTCAGATTTGGAGTACACAAAGATGTCATCGATGAAAACTACCACAAACTTCTCTAGGAACTCACGGAACACATCATTAATCAATCCCATGAATATAGATGGAGTATTCGTCACTCAAAATGGAATTACAAGGAACTCATAAAGCCCACGATGACAACGAAAATCAGTCTTCCGAATATCCTCATCCTTCACACGCATCTGATGTTATCTCGACCACAAGTCAATTGTTGAGAACAAAATTGCACCCTTCAGTTGATTGAATAAGTCATAAATCCATGGAATATGATATAGGTTCTTTATTGTCACTTTGTTTAAGCGATGATAATCGACACAGAGCTGAAAACTGCCATTGGCCTTCTTCACAAACAAAACTGGTGCACCCCATGGGGACACATTAGGCCGAACAAAACCACACTGCAACAGATCATCAAGATGTATATGTAGATCTCATAACTCAGAAAGGGCCATCCTATATGGAGACATAGAAATAGAAGATGCTCTTGGATATAGATCGATCCCGAACATGATCTCTCGTCGAGGGGGTAATGCTACAACCTCTTCCGGAAAGACATTAGGGTACTCCTCTACGACCTGAGGAAATGCCAACTGTTGAACCTCTGAAGGACTCAACATCATCTTAGCCATCATTTATGATAAAGATGGAACGTGCCTATGACCCATCTGAGGATCTATCTCACCAACAAACACCACTTGCTCTACATCTGCACATAAGAAAATGACTTTCATCCTGAAGCAATCCACGATAGCCTGTACAGAATAAAACCAATCCATGCTAAGGATGACATCATATGGTTGTATTCGTAAACATAGGAAATCTCCCCAAGAGCGGTGTTGCTCTAACACTAGCTCACGGTATCTATATATTTCAAACTACTCAGCTCGACTTCCAACTAGTGTAGTCAACGCCAAGGGAAATGGAAGCCTCTCTACCTCAAGTCCCAATGCATGGATAAGGGTAGGTGATATGAAGGAGTGTGTCTCCCCTGAATCAAAAAATGCATACACCAAGGTAGAAAACAAGAAAATGGTACCTTGAAAGACATCTGGCTCATCTTGTGCAGGCAACGCTAGAGCAAGAAGCTGACCACGACCTCCTCTACGGCCTCTCTGACCCTGATGATGACCACCACCATAGTCGCACTCTGCTCTTTGAGGACAGGGAGCATCATGGGGATGTACTCTGCCTGCCCCATCTACCCTCTGCAGATCTAAAGAAGGTGCAACTGGCTACTGCTGCCTCTGCTGGAACTGCCTCAATAGAGGAACCTGGAGTGTAGTGATCAGTGCACGATGACCGCTCTAAAAGGTCGGACATTCCCGCTACTGATGGCCATGACCACTATAAGAAAAACAAGCGCATGATCCATTGACATAGGCCTGAGAGTTTCTGCCCCGGGATAAATGAGATGTAAAGGGTTGGGACCTACCCCCAGCTGAACAAAAACTATTATTCCCTATAAACCGGGAACCCCGAACCACAGCCTTGCTTCACGAGGGATCATGATGATCCCCCTCTCCTGAAGATCCAGTCCGGGCCAAAGTCCTCTTGACAACCTCTGCCCTCTCCAGCACCTCAAGATATGTCTTCAACATAAATGGGGTGACCTGGCGCTGGATATATGGATGTAAAGCCTCCTCAAAATGCCTCGCCCTGGCCTCCTCATATGGTAACAAGTCCGAAGCATGTCATAAATGGTTCTTAAAATGGATTCCAAACTCTCGAATAGTAGAGCACCCCTATCAAAGCGGAAGAAGCTCATGGTGACTAGACGCCTTCACTGTCAAAGAAAGGAGATCGACTCTAAACTTGTATTGGAACTCCTCCTATATGATCGTTGACTCCTCAAAATCCCCAAGAACAAGAACCACCACTGCCTCACTGCTCCACGCAGCATTGTCCAAGATAAGGACACCCAGTTCTTCTTCTAAGCATGGATCGAACTAAAACTGATCTCGACATCCTATAACCAGTCTTCTGTGACTACATCTGAAACAGAACCCTCATACTTCTGTAGACTCTGGCGCTGAAACTCTCTGAGTGTCCTCCTACAAGTTTCGTCATCATAAACCTCTACATTGTGGCGATCTGCTGGAACAACTTGCTGGAAATTTTCTGTGCAAACCTGACGAAGACGTCGACCTAGAGTCATACCTATAAAATAACAACCGTTAGAGTTCCTAAGCCTGGAATATGGAAGAATCAAAATTAATTAATTTATTGTTTTCATTCATTCATTTTAGGTTAACCTACCCCAATATCTACCAATTCAAACACAGGTACAAAGAAGAATGATGCATGATCTTTTCCTAGGTCTCTACCATGAAACTAGTATCACCTTGTTTAGTAGACATTGTAAACTTAAAGGTCCATACATCCGATCATAGGGGGCCCTAAAAACCTATGTCTCAGTCGGTCTCTAGTGTTTACCTCTCTTGGTAAACCTGAATGACACCGTCGCCCTACCAACCCATGCAACCTCACCTGTGCCTAACTCCAAATTCCATCTTATCCCTCAACCTGACCTTTGATACCATCCTGTCATGACCCCCTCCCCACAAAGCATACCCCTAGTGGGTTGGTAGTGTCATAAGCGAGATAATGATCCTTGAGTCCCACCTCCAGCAGGCCCCGGGTTGGCGACTAGCACCGAAGTTATAGTAACACACAAATGGGAGGCATTACCCTCTATAGAACACATGCGGAAGAGAGAGATAAGATAGACACCAATCAACTCCAACTCGGAACTAGAAATATAAAAGAAACCCAACTGCACAAATGGAATTTCAGGAAAAAGTACAACAAAAAAGGAAAAAGACTTTAAGTACACAAAAGAAAGTAAAAATAGCTGCAACCACAAGCCTGAACATCTCCTGAAACCCCAAGCTTGTAGAAACTAGCTTGATCTCCAACCTACTCCAAGTGACCTGAAAAATAGTTTGTATATACATAGGGTTAGTATAGCAGTATACTGAGTAGGATCCTCCCTGAAGCCTCTCGTGTAAAGGTAAAGAAAGAATGGTAAAGCACATTGAAGAATAAGTGAAACTAACTCATCACCTAAATAGGTATAATATGTTCCCAACCTCACCGTGGATACTCTCACCATGTAATGCATAAAAGAATTTAGCATATAATAAAGAATGTCATGGGTACCCCACTACTACTTCCCCACTAGTTTGCCGGTTTTACCATATATCGCAAGTCCTAAGCATCTCTATCGAAAAAGGATTTCCCGCAGACACCTGGGCGAAGCACCACAATCTGCACCTCGTGCACCACAAAGGCTTGCCCGCAGACACCTAGGCTACGCACCACACTATTCTCACAGCCCAAAGTAACCATGTAATTTCCAGGAGCCACCACATCTTGCATAATGTGTATCATATGTCGGGTATTATACCTCAATCCATTACAACCCATACACCGAGTAAGGATTCTCAAGCCATCACAAACTATACACATTACATCTATAGTAGTCCATCGGAAACTATATCTAGAATATATGTGAGTGAATAACCACAAGAGATTATATCCTTCTACACACATATAAGAGGAAATACTAACCGCTGTGCCTAATGGCACAAGTATCTACCAAGAGAAGAGAGTAGGGCCAAAGGGGGTAGTCAACCATTCATCCTCCCATCAGAATGTTGGGGAAAACACCCCCTAGGGATCAGAACCCTAGGGTGTCATTTGACCTTACTGACAGGGTGGAGTAGCGTATAGAAACACAAAAAGTAAAAAATATACTATATCTCAAAATCACACTATGAGGATAACCTAGTATTAAAACCAACTGCCACTAACGTCTCTCGGACTCTAGGGTACCACTTCTAATACTAGGTATCCTAAAAGCACACAACCATTTAAAGAGATTAATTAGATTACTTCATTCCCTTTTTATCAATTCTACTAAATGTTAATTAATTCGTTAAAAATTAATTAACCATGAAAAAATCCACATTAAATTTCATTACCAACACACCCAAAGTCAACTGATCCTTCAATATTTTTCAACCTCATCATTATGTTTTAGTGAACACCAACACCATGGTTTATCACCATGTATTCAAACATTCATTAAGGAATTACTTTCACATATTCCCAGGAATTCTAAAAAAGCATTCTATGATACTAAACACAATGGGGCTCAACATGGTGAGTAGATGTACTACCTGTCATGTCTTTTCCACCTATAGCAAGAGCATAGATCCATCCTCCCTTGAGAATCTAGACACGGAAAGCACGTGGCATACCCCATGGGTCTTCGCCTCTTTCAAGAGAAGGGTAAGCAAGAACATCGACCTTGAGCCGTGGGGAAAAGTATAGAAAATAAACATCCAAAGAACCAGCATGAAACCAACAGTAACATCCATCCCATTCCATCAACCCTGGTGTCCTCCCCGACACCCACATGCATAAACTGATGCTTCTCGGCACCCTAGGCGTCATCTGCTGCCACAACCAAAAGGCCTCTATGCCCCCACATATCACAAAAACCATCCAGGATCACATCACAACACAAGAAGAAAGAACAAAACCATTACATCAATTAGGATCTTGGCCATTTAACAACCAAGAGGGTAACTCAAGAACCCTTCAAGGAATTATCAAACAATCAAGTCTTTAAACAATCTTTAATTAACAAATTTTTAATCCGTTGGTTCCAAAATTGGGAACCTAACAAGTAAGATATCACAAAGGATTATACATGGTTACTATGCCAATTTTATTAAAATCAAATTGCAAAATGAACTAGATTCATTCACAATCCTCTTTATCTTTATCCAAAAAAAATTTAATTAGTCACGGTTTACGTTCTTTATCGATTTCCATCAAGAACAATTGTTAAGCAAAGCAAGCATAGATATCACACTATCTAGAAAAACAAGAGGCAATATTATAAGGTCGATGCAATTTCTTTATCTGGTCTAAGGTATTTATTATATCAATTCAATTTTCTATCTAGGGGGATTATACATACTAACAATACAGTTGCATGTAAAATAACGAGAAGAAATGAATCCCCTACCTCAATGGTTTTTTATGATAACCACAACGGTCGAAAAACGCTCAAGAAACCCGGGTCGATTATCCAAAACCCCGCCTCAGATATCTCCTCCTAGAATGATCAAAACCAATGGTCATAATATTTGGTATCCACACACTTAGATATACCAATAACGGGAGTAGATCTAAGAAACCGAGGGAAGAGGAGAAGTAGATCTAAGTAGATCTTAGAAACCAAACAGGAACGATCACATATCTCAAGAAACCGGCTTCGATTCGCCAAGAGTAGCATTCAGATCGCCTCCAAAAAGCATGGGAGAGGTTCTCCTACCTTCAAGGAAGGGTAATCCAAAGTTATGGCTACTTAGGATCTTAAACGAACCATTTAGAGGCAAACCGAGTAAGATCCTTAATTTCTAGATCTACGATTAAGTGCCCGCACTATTAGTCTGCACAGTTTGACAAATCGTGCGCTAACCGTGCATTAGGCACTGCCTCGCCAAACACTCCTCACATGGTTATTCCACACTGTTAGCCAAACCATGCACTAACCATGTGTTAGCTACTGCCTCTAACAACAACCTCGCATGGTTTGGCCGCACGGTTTAGACATACCGTGCGCAGCCTATGCGAATGCTACTTCCCTTAGTATACCTTAAAAGTCCACCCAAACACACCCCCCCAAGTCACCTTGACATTCCAGAACACCTCTAAGAATGAATTTTCACAAAGTAATGGTCTCGAGTGGTCCGGGCCATTACAATATAAGATTGAAAATGTCATCGATCGAGGGAAATTGATATAGGATCATGGTCATAACTTGGTCCATCTACCAGAAATCAACTCATAGTTGATGGATACTGTCAACCTTCTTGAAAGAAAACATAGGTGAACCCCATAGTAGATTAATCTTCATTACAAAACCCTTCCTCACTAGGTTATCCAGTAGAACATTGAGTTCCATTAGATAGTTTGGGGCCATATGATATGGGGTATCGATATGCATAAACACCCAACATGAGATCCTTTTAATATAACTAAATGATGCTTCATAGTTTCTAATGGTTCAAAGATCCACAATATTTAAATCAATTACTAAACATCCTGCGGAACTCCAGTACCATGGAAGGATGAATAATGATTGAGTGGAAGTACAGTAATACTTGATCATAGATATAAAATATATTACTAAGGGCATACAATAAGATAGATAATTCATCGTTGAAGCGACCCTATTGACATAACCACATAGAAGGCACATGATTAAGCTCAAATATGTTCTCTTACACAACTAGTGGAAAAGTAGAAACATTGTCCTTCATAAAATAATTCTAGAACTACACCCCAAGTAGTTCTATAATAACAAATTGAGGAAACATCTTCGATAACATGATGTAATATTATAAAAAAAATATCCTATTAATTATACGAGATCACACTAAGGTTTCCCTTAGAGGCTACCCACAGCCCAAGGTCATACCCTCTTAGCACTAGCCCTTTTCTTCATCATGTCACATTAGTTACAATGATCATATATATACTAACACAACAACATGCTTAGTTGAATTAACTTATTCTAATAAATATATATCACAATAGAAGTTAACCAAGATTTATCACATAGAACAGACTACCCAAAACAGATATCACAAATCACGGTATTTAATTAATGAACTACTGTACAAGAAATAGGTATATATAAGGAATGTGAACCTATGTTCTTATTCAAGATGCATGAACATATTTGAAATATCATAAATCACATATTACATCATGTGTGTCACTAAAGATTTATTTTATCAATAGAATAAACTGAACAAAAATTATTCCTTATGAAAACTCATAGGTTCATTATGTAGTGTTGTCTAGGCACTGGAATAGTTTTCCTCCCAATACCCAATATCCTATATCCTTTCCAACATGGTCCAAATCATGAAAAAGATAATAAACAAGTTGGTGAATCCTGAATCTCTGAAACCATTTTTTTATATTCCAACCCAAATCGTAGAGTCTGAGTCAGAATACCACATGACCTCATGTGTGCCTCCCCGAACAAAAAAGGTTTCTAATTAGAAGTAAGGGTTTGAGTACATTTTTGGGGAGACTATACCCTCGGTATCATGTCATATGATTGATAATCAACAATAACCATTGTAAAAAATTATCATTGTAAACATGCTGAAATTTAATGATGGCATACATTACATAAAAATAAATTAGATTCCAAAGTGTAGAGTATAACTACTATAAATAATGAAAATAATAAATGATAAGTAGTAGGTCCCTACAAATAATACCTTATCCCATCACCAACTCCATACTCCTCAGCTCAGCGGTTGACCACAGTTCACTTTCCCTTTGATTGATCTCCCATGAAATCTAAAAGCACATCGAGATCCTCGAGTAGGGTGTGAGTAAAAGACATAGTATGACACAACCAATGTGTTATTCACCTGATGTGCTCAATTATAAAAGTGTATTTAATAATAATAAATAATTTTTAACAAGCATAGTAACAAAAAACCCAATATCATGTGGAATTGTTCTAACCAAGCCGCAACAAACCCCTGACCGTACCTACTTCAGCTCCATGCTGGAATATTTATAGTGTGTTGAAAAGTATCCAAAACCATCCACAAGGATATTAGTGAGTCACATTAAATCCACAAGGAATCGAGTGAAACAACCTACACCAAATCCACAAGGAATTGTTTAATATTCAGAATCAACAAGGTCTCGAGTATCTATTTCATACTCAAAATATACAGGGAATCAACTGACACTTGTAATACACAAGGCATCAAGTGTGGGCCAACTACATGAAATTCACAAGTAATTAAGTAGGTTCTAGGTTACAAGGTTACCATTATACATTTTCATCATTTCCTCACATCATGAACAACCCCTACAAGGAGTAATCATTCAAAAATGACCACCATTCATGTATACACATACCAATCCTCCAAAGGAAAACATGAAAAGTCATATCATGATAATAACCATTGCAAAAATCATGATAAATATAACATCATCATATACAGAAACATGTGATTCAAGATATAACATAAATCTCATGGAACAAAATCATAACATATAATGGGCTACACATATCTACTACATAATATTATTTATGGAAGCACAACAATACATGTTATCAACATCATACATGAATAATAAGAAACAAGGCACTAATGAAAACATTTGCAACATAATATTCTGAAGGCTACACAAACACCCACATGCAATCATATTCTATCACGATCATCAAATATTTTTATGAATATATCATATTAACGAAACATATGTAACAAAGAATAAAATAATAAGGAACATCCATCCTAATAAGTCATCGATTTAAAAATGTGGGGATAAACCCATCACAAAAACCACTTCATAGCCTTATTATAAATATGTCAACAATGGAGGTGATTCATGATTTCTTATCACCAAAAAATTCTTTTTAATTTCAAAAATAAATAAAATAACATATGTGATGACACTCCCTCTTTACAGGCTAATTTTTTAATAATCATTAAAATATCACATGCGATGATATTTTCACTATACTTGATAAATTTTAAAATTATTATCTAAATTATCACACACAATGATAATTTATATTTCCTGAATAATTTTTAAATTATTATCAGGATTACGGATGTGTTCGAAATTATCCTTCAATAATTTTTCAACTTTAATTTCTCTAAAAGATTATTGTTTGGTAATTTCACATAATTCTATTAAATTATAATTTTATAACACAAATAATAATCATTAAAAAATTTATTAAAATTATCATTTTTTAAATAATCATTTTTATAATCCCATAATTTTTCAAAAATAAATTTTTCTATTTTTTTTAAAACAATATATTTTTATTCCAAAAGTATATCATTTTATAAATTTCGGATTACAATTTTATAATTATATAATTATCCATTAATTTAATATAAAATATATTTTCTTTCATAATTTGAATATGGAGTACTAAAGGAAGAAACATAATAATATTTTTAAGAAAAGAGAAAACATATTTATTCTTTGTGGTGTACCTCACATGGGAACGAACACCCCCTGCATTCTACAATAGAACGAAAATGAAGCCGTAGTGGATAAACTACTTCAATATTTATGGATGGAGCTGTCTCTAATTTTCATTGGAAATATAAATAGAAATAACATATTATTTATAATACCCAAAATGTTTTTAGGGTTTGTGAATATTTCAAATATATCCTTCTGTTTTATTCAATTAAACAGCAAACCAATCAATATAGAGTTAACTATTTATCTTATTTAAGACGTTTGTTGTTTTTAATTAGTAAAAAATACACTAATTTGATGATTTAAAAACACCATGTGTGTGCTAATGGCGGTGCGACATTGGTAGAATCTATGACTAATAGTGAAACTAATTTAATAAATAAATTAATAATTATTTGAATTATCTGATGAATTAATTTATTTTGAGACCTTTCAAAATTCCCTTTTGGGTATAATAGTAAAACCATTCCTAGTGAAAACCACTTGTTTTAGACCCAATGATGGCCTCATTTTTCTCATATGATGCACTGTTTGAGAGATACTAATTTTTTATTAATTAAAAAACTAAATATATAATTTATTAAATTAAATATGGTTTTATCTCATGTGATGTTGGAAAACACACAATGTGGATAAATATTATACCCCACCTAGGGTAAAACATGAATTCTAGATCAAACAATGGCCTCATATTTTTCAATGGATGCACCTTTTTAGAGACACTAAATTATTTTAAAAAATAATAATAAAAATTATTAAATAACATCTTTTTCTGATAGAGCTGTCCAAATTTATGATTCTTACAGATGTAATACCCCGCTTAGCATAAATACAGTGTCCCCGACATAACACTGGTCTCCAATTTCTCATATGATGAACAGTTGTGGAGTTATTCAATTATTTGAATAAATTATACATCTGTACTATAATATAATTAATATTTTAATCTCTTCTCTGTTGAGCCTTTACAAGCCTCAGAAACAGGCACTTCCCCGTGTTTGACACTGAATATATTTGATAGGATATTCTAAGGTGTTAACTGTGATTTTACCATTAAAGGAAACCTTTATAACATTCTTTATTTTATTTTTTAAAAAAATTTACATTTTCCCATTTAAACAATTATAAATTATCAACAATAGTGTTTTAATTATCTTTAAAAAATTTGATATATTAGAACAATCCACAAAATCCTTATTTCAAAACCTATGAGTTATAATTCATTTATAGTTTATCTATATCAGAAACCATACTTGAGATACTATTTTTGATGAAAAAGTTCGTGAAACCAGTCATATTATTTGGAAAATATATATATGAAAGGAAATATAAGGATGTGAAATATTGAAAATTATGATATGATAACCATCTAGTAGACATGAAAATACCTTAGGATGTTTCTTTAGGGGATCTATATTTCATTACATTTGATTAGAATACATAACTAAATATGATTAATTCTATTGATATAAATTTGCCATATCGATCATCAGTGTTAAAAGGATATTGATATACCGCTAGTAAAAATATATCTATATTATTGAAGGTGGTAGGAAGATATAAATAAACTGAGAGATATTTTTAATATGAAAAATATATATCAAAAAATAAAAATAACAATAAGGGGGATAAAAAGGGTAAATAAAAGGAAAAGAAGTGTAACCCATGATTTATGTGATTCATAGCCAGAGATGAGAGAATGTTTCATTTGGAAGACATGTAACAGTAGTGTAGGACTTAAATAGTGTATACAGATGCTCAATTTCAAGATGTGGGTGAATATTATGTTTTAAAACATTCATTTTTAACCATACAAAAAATTAAGTTTAACAAAGGTAAACAAGGTAAATTGACAAATAAATTTTTAGTTCTATGAAACAAACTTTGTTAGGGTTCGGAAATATGAATCCGAGAATGAAACATAAGTATTGTTAACTTGAGAAAATATTCTACCTTCAAGCATATAGAATATATTTTATCATAGTATTCAAGTATAATAAAGTATAATAAAATAATACATTATTTATATCACAAAATTGTAGCAGAAATAAAACATGAAACAATAACAAGTAACAAGTAGTAAATCTTTTAATCCAAAGAGTAGGGTTTCGAATAACCCTGGATAATGGTTCCTGAAATTTTACTTTCAAGAAATTATATATTACCCACACTCAGGTAAGCCCTCGATAAGAATATTGGAGTCTATCGTTTTGTCCCTACAAGCCCTCAAACATTATGGTAGTCAGAACCTATTTATTCTTATCCACAAAATCCTTCGATTGTACTAAAAACAATCAGGGTCACACGAAGCAAGAAGAGAAAGGTGTTCAGGGATGAACAATTTGTTCATGAAACGCACAAGGCAGGAGAGTCTTTCTCTATCTAAAAATCACTTGAAAACATAAAATATCTAGGATTTTGGAATGATTCATAGATAATGAGCTCATTAAAATGAGCTCATATTTATTTGAAAAACAACATTAGTGAAACCCCACCTCCAACAGTAATATTTTTTCTTGAATCTCAGAGGGACTAGTACACGTGTCACTCAATCAATGGTTAGTTAGAAAAAAATTATACAAAATAATTTTATTATTACAAAATCGTGTGTTAGGAAAAAGGATTACCTTAACAGAATTTGAATATATGGAGTCTAAAGAAAAATAAAATTCATATTCTAATCATATAAAAAATCATACTCTATAAAACATGGTTATATTGAATCTATTTTACAAAGAATTCGTAATCTGAATTATATAAATTCCAGATTCTGAATTTCAATAAATTTCATGTCTAAATTTTGAAGAATTTGGTGTCTAAGGTCTGAGGAATTCAGAGTCTGAATGCTGAAGAATTTGCTACCTTAATTATGAGGAATTTTAGAGTCTTAATTATAAGGAATTAAGAGTCTGAATTCAAAGGAATTTATAATTATAAATTTAATGAATTCGAATTGTGAATTAGGAGGAATTTATAATCTGAATTATGAGTAATTTAGAGTCTGAATTTCAAAGAATTCAATGATTTAATTTCAGATAATTCAAAGTTTTAATTTTTTAGAATTCTGAGTCTTAATTTTAAGTATTTAGATGTTTGAATTTCAGAGAATTTGGTGTCTGGATTTCAAATAATTTAGCGTCTTAATTTTAGAGAATTTTTATTCATAATTTTAGAGAATTATGAGTCATTATTTAAATGAATTCGGAGTCTGAATTTCAGATAATTCTGTGTCTAAAAATAGAAGACTCTATTTCCAAAGAACTATGTGTTTCTGTTGTTTTAGATAAGAATCCTAATTTTTGACAAATTTATAAAATGTGTTTATTTTTATAGATTATATAATGAGTCAATGAAAACCAAGATAATGATTAAAATTTCCATAGATAAGTGAAATTTTCCTTATCCATAATATCCTTAAGGAGTTATAATTTTCCTTAATATTAAGTATTTGTGATTTTCAAATCATTGAGGAATGGAAATTTATAAGGGAACCTTATTTACTCAACAATCTCCCCCTTTTGGAAAGCACAAGAAAAATTTGAAAAAAGAATATATATAATAAGGATTTTCTTTAGGAACTTTAAAATAAAAACGTGTCTCCCTTTAGTTGTGAATCCTGATGAATATGACTAACACCCCCTTAGGTTTTGAAATCCTAAAGGATATTATTCTTGAGTTCCTTAGAGATAATTTACATTTAATTCCATATGAAAGTAATCTTTACATAAAAACCCACTTATATAAGACTTTGTATTCTTTTATACATAGTATTCTTTTTTATCATTATTTTCTATCCTTTGTTATTTTTAAAAATTAATAGAGAGAATGGTGAAAATGGTACCTAATATATTATAACTATAAAAATCAAATTAAAATATAGAACAAAAATTTTTTTATTCTGATTGGAAAAATTAATTTAGGGTAAAAAAATAAAACAAAAGATCAGAATTTGGAGGAAAAATTATTCATCATTGTTTTCGTTTGGAATGATCATACTCAATATAGCCTTCAAATTCTTGAGGTCATTATGTTCTTCTTCAAACTATTTGTGAAATTGTTCCTGATCCTGATTTTTATTTTCCAGTGTCTTGATTTTTTTCAACCTAAGATTTAAGAATTTATGCCAGAAAATTCAGTATCATTAATTTATTATTGAACATTTATTCAAACTTCATCCTAATATCCCTTTCTCTCTTTAAATTTGAGGCCACTGAATACAACTTCCCATTCAGTTATTTAACCACTTTCTTCTAAGATACTTTTTCAAGGGTCAAATTCATTGAAAAAACCCTCAAAATATTTTTTATTATATCATCTTATTTATCAAGAGTATCTTTTACTGAATATTGTATGTCATAAATAATTATCATCTTTTCAATTTTTCTTTTAGACAAATTTGTAATTTCATTACATAATATCCTATGATAATCATATCCTATATGGAATTTTGAAAATTTGCCTCATGTTTGATGAATTTTTCCATGAGCATGATATGGAATACAACTTCTGACTGAAAGAGTGTTCAATAAGATGGAATCTCTAATCACTACTAGAGAATATGGGAATGGTTTTTACTAACTTCATTAAAGACTGTACTATGAAATCCTAACCCATGGAATATGATTTGGGGTCTGATTCTCTTGTAGGAGAAGATTATCTTTCTTTTTCTTCATCATTCCCCTTAGATGATCCACAAAAAACATTCATAACCACCACAACCTTCTTAGGTGTATCATCAATCACCTAATTTTCTTTTTTCTACATTGGAAAAAGTCTCCAAAACCTTTAAAGATTCATGATCACTATAAGAAAGTTGGGTAATTTGATCTTCATCAACCTATTCCTTCTTAGTATCTTCATTAAAACCATCAGATTGAATGAAGTCATGATTCCTAATTTCATCATTAGTATCTTTTTCAACATTTTCTTGTCTCTCATCCTCCTATACATGAGGAATAATCTCGGTTGACTCGACCTCAGATGTTCTGATCGATTGTGTTTTAGAAGGACTTTACTTATCATTATATTATTCCACTTTCTTTATCACATAATCACTCTCATCTTCTTCTTTCTCTTATTAAGCTTCTATTTAATCTTCCTGAACTATCTATTCTTACACTTAAGGTTCTATAATTCTAAATTTATTTACCATATTATCTATAAGAACTGGTTATTGGATAAATGTTTTCTATACATGCAACTCTTCAGAGGCTTTTTCAATATCCTTGAGATGTTCTTGAACTAACTTGGTTTCTGGAACATTATTTTTGAGCATCTTACTATTTTCTTTCCTTTCATACTCTTCAACAACTTTCATTTTCAAAGGCCTTTTCCTTATTAGGATCTAGTGAAAAAATATGGGCATCTTTCTTTATTAGTCTTCTTTTGTTCCCACAATTTCTCTACCACATCATCCAGAAACGTCTTTGTATTTTTTGGATTTGGTGGAGTTGATTGAGTTTCCAAAACTACAGGCTTTTCTTTTGTTTTCAGTTGTTTCTCCTTTATCTTATTCGTAGATTTCTTTGAAGTCTCTCATACATCCATTTTTTTATCTAGATATTCAACCTCACTTTCTGAAATATCATAAAATTATATGAATTTGGTATTTAAATCATTATTCATTCTTCTTAAGGTAACACCATGTAGTAGAAATATCTTGAAATTTCTTGGTTTAGGGATATAGGAAATTTTAAACAATTCTAATAAAAGAACATTGTTCTTAGAAAAAATGGTTGAATACATGAAGAGATTGGATTTGAGAGTTCAATTCTTGATGATGGTGATTGTCAAAAGTATATACTTCACATGATTTATCTTCCTCAGGTTTACCATAAAATAAAAAATAAAGATTTCACTTTTTTAAGGAGTCCATGTCTTCTTTTCTCAGAATGAGAAGCCCTTGTACCCACAAGAACAACATCCATATATTTGTTGGAAAATGGTTGATCTTTATTAATTTTAATTCTTTTATCCCAAGGCACTCAATTTTATTTTCCTTCTCAAAACATCATAACTAATTTGGAAACATCTGTGATCATAAAATTGCTTCACATTCATATGGAACTCCGAGAATATTTCCTCCCTCAATAAAGGATAGGGAATAGGTTTTCCCATAGCTCTGGAAGTAAAATATTTCTCTTCCACCTTCATTATAAAAATATACTGAATTATAGAATTCTATAAGAATGTATGGGTTAACTGGATCCTGAATCTGTTGCTTGGCTATACAAAAACTCTACTGTCTGTTGAGTTTAATTATTTTCATAATCAATGAATCATACACGGCTAATAAATTTGAGCCAATCAACCTTTCAATATTGAATTTAAAATCCATTATTACCTTTTCTGAAATAATTTTTTTTTCTGAGGGGAGATATCTAGCGATATATAGTGACTAAGAAAACTTGAAAAAAAAGGAATGATCTTTATGAAGAGAGGAAGTGACTTGGCACAGAAATACTTGAAAACTAAGATAAGACATGTAATAGTGGGGGCCTTTATATAGGTGTTGAAATGGCTGTTCAAATTCCAAATTTTATGCAACGGTTTAAATAAGCACAATATAATACGAAAGTTGAGATGAAAGCCCAAGAATAATTTTGTAGGTTCCAATATTTTGAGGTTTTAAGGGAAATCATATTTAAGAAAAACTGAATATGAATATTTAAAAAAAACAAAAAAATGATTACTAAAATTTTAGTAAGAAAACATACTTTCAGGATTTATAGGGAAATTTTCAGTAATGATGAATATAATTTTTTAAGAACATTAGGTTCCAGAAAATTTTACTAGGTAAAGAAATATTTTAGATTCTAAATTTTTAGTTCAAAAAAATTAATAAAGAAAAAATAATTTATACGAAATAATTTCATTAAGAAAAAGGAATTAGTTTCAAAAAATTTGATTAAGGAAAAAAACATGGTTAATAAGATAATATACCCCCCTATGAGATAGATTTACTTTATATAGAGGGATAGGTTTCAAAAAAGAGTAAATATAGACGATTAACTTATGGTTATTATTCCAATCTTTTTTTAATGTATTCAAATTTATCGGAAGATAATGATTTTGTAAAAAAAATCCAAAAGTTGATCTTTCCTTCTGATAAATTGAATAATTATATCTTCTTTAAGTGTGTGATAACTAAGAATGTGATGCTCAATATCTATGTCTTTTTTATAGGAGTGATGAGCATGGTTTCTTCATAGGGAAATGGAACTAGTGTTATAATACCATATCACTGTTTTGGTAAAAAATCATGCCATTTTGTGTGGGTGTGGGTTGTATCCACATCAATTGGGCACAATAACTTCCAACGACTATATATTCAACTTCAACAGTGGAAAGTTCTATTGAGTGTTGCTTATTTTATGACCAAGATACTAATGAGTCTCTTAAAAAGTGACATGTTTTGGATTTATTTTTTCTATCCACTCTACATCCGCCAAGGTCTACATCTAATTTTGTTTTAAAACAAAATCATTTCAATAAGTATAGAAGATTCATAAATCCATGGTTCCCTTTAATAAGAAAAAAAAATTATTTTCACTACTTTTAAATGCGATTCATTTGTATTATATTTATATCTTACACAAAATAATAATAAAACAATTATGTTTGGAATAATAACTATCAAGAATAGTAAACATCATATCATACCTCTAAATAATGTTTGATCTACTGGTTTCCCACCTATATCCAGATCAAGAGAATTTGGTGTACTAATTGGAGTGCTTATACTTTTAGTGTTGACATATCCATAATTTTGAATAATATATTTAATATAATTATGTTGTGATATATAAGTTTCTTATGGTTTTTGAGAAATTTGGAAACCTAGGAAAAATGCCAACTCAACCATCATACTCATTTCAAACTCACATATTATTAAATTTGAAAACGAATCAGTTAAAAATTTATAAGTTTATCTGAATATTATTTCATCAAAATATATTTGAACAATAAAAACATTTGTCCTATAATTATTTTTAAAAATGGATGGATTAGAAGTTCCCTTAACATAATTGTTTTTGTAACCAAAATCTTATAAGTCTATCCTACCAGACTATTGGGGCTTGTTTAAGTCCATATAATGCTTTGGTATTTTTGAAAACATGATCATGATTTTTTGTGTCTTCAAAACCAAGAGGTTGTTCAACATCAAAATTTTCTTAAACATATCTATTAAGGAAAGCACACTTCACATCCATTTGAAAAAGTTTGATATTAAATAATACAACAAAAGAAAGTAAAATTCGAATAGATTCAAGTCCTTCTATAGGACCATAGGTTTATTCACAGTCTATTCCTTCATTTTTCTTATTGTCTTTAGAAACTAATATAGATTTATTTCTTACTATGATTCCATTTTCGACACTCTTATTTACAAAGAACCATTTTACTCAAATTGTAGAAGTTTCCATAGGTCTTTATACCAAGGTATAGACATTGTTCCTTTTGAATTCATTTAGCTCTTCTTGCTTGTGTTCAATCCAATCATCATCACCTAAATCATCATTCGTTATTTTTTTTATAGTTTGGGAAGTAATGCATGATGTTGAACTTTGTTTCTTAAGGAAATTATTGTCCTTACAATTTTATTTGCATCACCAATGATACTATCACTGGGATTATTCATAAAAAACTACATATTTGGGTTTTGTAAAACATTTTCATAAACATATGGTAGAACATCTTTGGGGGAAAATGCTTGAGAAATATTTTCATGAACATTTTCTTTATTAGAAGAATATTTTATCAAAGGTTGTTAACCTGTTTTTGAAAATACATATGAAGATGTAGGTTAGAGATGTTTAAAAACAAAAGGATCAGATTCATCAAAGTTGACATGCACTATTTATTCAAAAGCGTGTTTTTATTAAAAACATTATAAGACTTAGAAGTAGTGGAGTAGAATTGGAAAATTCCATCAACATATTTGTGTCCAAATTTAGGTAAGTTATCTTTAGTATTCAGAATGAATAACTAACAACCAAATATTTTGATGTAATAATGTCTAGGTTTTCGACCAGTCCATAATTCAAATGGTTTTTTGTTATGAAAAGGTATGATTAAAACTCAATTTATAGAATGACAAAAATTACTAAAAGCTTAACCCATAGGAGTTTAGTAATATAAGTTTAACTCTACGAGGATATAGATAACTCTTGATGAATTCAATTTTTTTCTTTCAATAACACCATTATGTTGATGAGTTATTGGGACTGAGAAGTTATGAGTAATGCCTTTCTTAATACCAAAAAATTAAAATTCTTAATTTTGAAATTCTCCTCCCTCATCACTATGAATAGTTATCAACATAAGTTTTTTATCATTTTTAACATGGGATCAATATGTTTTGAAATAATAAAGGGATTCATATTTTTTTCTAGAAAATATTCCCACATAAATCTAGTGTAATAATCATTAAAAAACATAATATTTTCCTCCAATAATTCTGGTTTGCGTTGGACCAAAAATATACATATGCACTAACTGTAATGCATCATATGTTGAGACTTCACCGAATTATTTAAAACATTATTTATATTT
This sequence comes from Viscum album, assembly GCA_963277665.1. Lineage (NCBI taxonomy): Eukaryota > Viridiplantae > Streptophyta > Magnoliopsida > Santalales > Viscaceae > Viscum > Viscum album. The sequence continues at coordinate 1,659,505,003 of OY728143.1, read as the reverse complement.
GTTTCCATATTGAATATGATCAAAAAAATAAGAATCAAATAGAAGATCCATTATATCCTTAACAACTCTTTTCTTAGAGAGTTTCAATAGGTTACTAAGGTTACAGTGTCCCAACTTCTATTCCATTACCATGATTGACCTTCTGTTTCACTATGGTAAGGTAAATATTTTATCCTACTATCTTCTAAGTTTAGTGTGTATACATTTACATGCCTATGGGTAAAACGAATAACCATTTCCTTGGAATTGTGTAATAAGCATTTATTATTCCTAGAATTTACAATATATCCTTCATCACATAATATCATTATGCTAATGAGGTTGTTCTTAAGAACATTAAAAGATAAATCATCTAAAATTAATGTTTTTCAAAGGAGAAAAATGTTACCTATATCAAACATTTCTCTCTGATCATTATCTACAAAAGTAAATTTTCCTCTTTTCATCTTGATAATCAATTCATTGACGTTTTTTTTACCAGTAATATACTATAAACATCCACTATCCATGTACCATATATTAATACTGGTAATTTTATTATTTTTGTAATATAAAAGTGATAGACGTTCAAAATCCAAAAAATTCTTGGGTCAATTTTTTTTAATGTATAACATAAGGCACCCACATTTTCATGGAAGATTAAGATTTATGGAAACCTAATGATTTTGTTTTAATTAAAGAATAAATTTTCTCCAAATTTTCACCACATTGACACTTAGTACATAAAAGATCACTTAGGGGAACAAAATATTTATAACAAAATATAGGTTTCAAATTAGTATAACAAAATCCAGAATTATTCCTTAGAGGATGAATTTGGGAATACATCTTATCAAAGTTTTTCTTACCATAAGTCAATTTTGACATGAATTTACTTAAAGAAAATATATCTAACTTTAGTTTAAGAACAATGTTATTATACTCAATGTTAATTGTTTTATAACATGAGTTATCCTTTAAATTTTTTTATATATAACATATTTATTATCCCTTGATTGTTTATCCATCTCATAATTAACATCCTTATGTTTTTGATAAACTCTTTCCAAATCAAAGGTTCTCTGATGAAGATCCTTAGGAAGCTCTGATACTTCTTTAGTTAAAATGTAAATTCAATAATTTACTTTCTCTAAAATCATTTTTATCTTATAATTTTCATTCTCAAGTAGTATATAAAATCTAGAAACTTTTTTAAATGATGGTATGGTATTATAATCTAATGAGGAAGATTTATCATATGATGATTCATAATATTAATTATTTAGAAAATTATCATATACATAAATATTGGTTTAGGATTCACCGTTGTGTACCTTATCCATATGGAAATTATTTTTAATAGGTACTCTGGCTATAAGACCAATATTCTTCAGACAATAAGATTCAAAATATGAAGACTCATCTAAAGAATAAACAATATTGGCACTCCATGTTTCATTTTCATTACTAACATTATATTCCTTAGAATTGTAATATTTCTTTCGATTTTTCCCAGAATTTTTTTTATCTTTTAAGAATGGGAAAATCTGATCAGATGCGTCTAGCCCTTTTTCATTCTTAATATATTAATTCAGAATCTTTCTTGTCCTTTCTATCTTTCTATATATATCTCTACTAAAAATATTTCTTTCCCTTGAGCATGTTCATCCTTCGAGTAATATAGGCTAATTCATTTTCTAAATGATGAATGTCACCAGATTATGGTATGAAAACACTTTTCTTAGCCTTAGATGTAGTTACAATTTCAGAGTCTTTGATATATATGTAATAGCGAAAGACACACTTCCATTACCATTCTTATTTTTTAAAATAAAAAATTCTCTTCATTCTGGTTTTATGTTGATGAAGATTTCTAAATAACTCATCAAGAGTAATATTAGATACTATTCTATTCTCACCAATAATTGTTCCTTTTTATTCCCACTCATTTGGCATGATATAAATTATATTGTCCACAAGAACATCATCATAAAAACCATTCTCTCCAATATATTTAATATTTTTAACAATGTTCATAAATCTTTGTTGTACATTGCAAACAGGTTCTCCATAAAGAAATAAGAATCTGTGATATTAACCCCTTAACATAGATCTTTTAGTTTCTATCACTTAAGTAGTCCAAAAATGTGAAACATCAAGTTTCTTCTCGATGAATTTGGTAGCCTCACATGATTATATTTGACATTATATGTTCATGGTCATTAAATACAACGAATTATTCCATACCTTGTAATTTAGTTGATATTCTGATTTTTCATGGTTGGTGAAGATATGGACTTCCATGTCTGGGATTTTGTAATAACTAGTGAGCATTAAAAAAATTTCAACTCTTGTGTTAATAAAAAACGTCTTCACTATATCTCTCTATTAATCATAATCATTATCGTAAAAAATTAGTGGTATAGTAGGGCTTCAATTTTCAATAGAACAAATATTCATACCTTCTATTATATAAGAATATATCTTTTCCACTAAAAATATTTATTAGAAAAAGTTTGTAACCAAAGAAAAAAATTATTATGCAAAACATGAACAAGAAAAATTAACCAAGAAAGGATTAGAACAATGAAAAATGATAAATTAAATTATATGTGAGTATATGTATTTCAGAGACATACTCTGATACCATTTGTAGGACTAAAATAGTGTATATAGATTCTCAATTACAAGATGGTGGTGAATTGTATGTTTAAACACATTTATTTTTAACCTTATGGAAAACTATGTTTAACCAAGTTAAATAAGTTAAATTCACATATCCTCTTTTGTTTCTATGAAACAATATTTCTTGGGGTCCGAAAATATGAATCTTGAAATAAAACACAAGGAAAGATAACTTAAGGAATGATTCTACCTTATAGAATATAGAATCGTATTTATCTAAGTATAAAAGTATAAGAAATTATAATAAAACAATTCATTAATTATTTATCAAAATTTCAGTGGAAATAAAACCTGAAACAATTACAATTAAAATGTATGAAATAATTTTACCCAAAGATTAGTGTATCCAGAAACCTTGGATAAAGGTCCCTTCATTTATACATTCAAGGATGTATTTCTTACCCACACCAGGGTAAGACCTCGATAAGAATATATGTGTTTTTCTTGCTATCCCTACAAGCCCTCGAACATTGAGGTACTTGGAACCTCATTATTTATATCCCCGAAAGCCCTCATTTGTACTCAATAATAATCGACGTCACATGAAGCAAGATTAATAAGTTGTTCACTATTGAACAAGATGTTCATGAAATGCATAATGCCCAAGATTCATGCTCTCTCTAGAAATCACTTCACATCATGTAATATCTAGGATCTTTGAATGATTCTTTAAGAATGAGCTCGTTCATATGAGCTCTAATTTATAGAAAAAATATCAATGGTCAGCTCCCTCATCCAGCGATCATATTTTTCCTTGTATCTTGGAGGAACCTGTACATGAGTCCCTCAACCAACTAATAGTTAGAAAAAATTGTACGACATCATTTTATAGTTATAGAAGAATATGTAAGGAAAATGTATACGCTTAACCAAATATGAATATTTGGAGTCTAATGAAAAATAGAATTCAGAGTCTAATAATAAAAACAATTATAATATATAAAACATGGATATTCGGATTCTGTTTTAAAAAGAATTCAGAATATGAATTATATAGATTTTGGAGTCTATATTCCAAAGAATTCAGAGATTGAATTTTGAGGAAATTTTGAGTCTGAATTATGAGGAATTTGGAGTATAAATTCAGAGGAATTTCAAATTCTGAATTCTGAGGAATTCAGAGTATCAAATCTGAGGAATTCAGAGTCCAAATTATGAGGAATTCAGAGTCTAAATTTAGAGGAATTAGGAGTCTAAATTCATGAGAAATTAGAGTATGAATTTCCGATAATTCAGAGTCTTATTTTTAGATAATTTAATGTTGATGTTTCTTAAAATCCAGAGTCTGGATTTTATAGTTCTCAGTGTCTAATTTTTGGAGATTTCAGAGTTTGAATTTCAAATAATCCAATGTCTAAAATTTAGAGAATTCAAAGTTTTTATTTCATAGAATTAAGAGTCTAAAAACAAAGCCTTATATCCAAGGAACTATATGTTTTTTAGGCTTAATAAAAGAATATAAATTTATTGCGTAGTTATAAAATGAGTTTGGTTTTGAGATATTATAAATTAAGTAAATGAAAACCATGATAAAGATAAAAATTTCCATTGAGAAGGAAAAGTTTCCTTAACAAAATAATCCTTAGGGAATGATTATTTTTCTTTAAGATAAATAGTTATTGATTTTAAAAACATAGAGGTATGGGAAAGTCATAAGGAAAACTTATTGACTCAATAAGTAGTATAAAAAATATTCTTATATGACTTTCTTAACAAAATTATGTAATGCACCAGTGACTTGGATAGATGGAACCTAATGATGAAATAAATGAAAAATTAGATCTATGTGATATAAATACCATGATGTGAATGGTGGAGAATTCAAGATGGCCCCATGAAGTTAAGCACATTTTCAAGAAAATAAGAGTCCCAAAACACACTATACATTCATGGAATAATCAAGAAGGTATAACAATGATTTATGTGGAATATTACTGACCTATAAAGAACGAACAAGGATGCTTATAAATTAAAAAATAAGGAAATCATTAAGATTTATTTATCCAGGATTTATAAAATGGTAAATAATATTAATTAAAATTTAATCAGTTTTTAAAATGGGGATGATTTGACCATATTTTGTTAAAAACATGGGTATATTACAAATAAATTTTATAAAGTAAATAGAAATAAACATTTTTTCAAAAATGTGGGAAAAGGTAAATAAAATTTAAAATTTTTATATTAAAAAATTGGTCATAAAAAAATCAAACTTTTATTAGTATAATAAAATTATCTTGTCCAAAAATTAAGGATATGGGATTGAGAAGATCTTGGTTGGGAGGGATGGTGATTATTGATCAAGGGGAGTTAATGTGATGAATGAGGGGGAAATGCACGGAAAGAACAATTTCATCTAGTGAATCACCTATATAGATAAAAACACCAGTGAAATGTCAATGTTCAATGCATATTTTGATGTTCCTGCATTCTTACATGTGATTTACATCATCAATGACTATTGGGTCAACTATGTCGACACTGACTACCACCACAAACACATTGATAGTTATTTTTTTCTTCAAAATTTTAAAAAATATAATGAAAATGTATATTTTGTATATATATTTTAATTAAGACTTATATTCATTGAAGACTTCATGTCCTTTTGACAATTTGTAAATTGCTAAAAGTTATTAGAGGCACTAACACCTCTTGATTCAACTAAAAAATTATTTTTTCATAGTTTTCATTTTTTTATAATTTTTTTATATTTTATCTATATAGAAAAATATAAAATTTATTATTTATACCATTACTTATATTAATTTAATATAATAATATAATTAAAACCATCACTTATGGTTCCCCTTTTTAGGAAGGATGCTTTTATCATATATGGAATTAAACAATTTTATTATATTTTACTTCTTCTATGTTTTCAAATTCTCTGCAATGAAAATTCATTCATGAAATATTATTTTAATATTCCACTTCGATTATATTTTTTTTTCAATTGGATAAGTTTTAGCTAGTATAAATAAACTATTCATAAGCATGGTGGCCCAAAAAATCCCCATAAAAAACCAAATTATTATTTTTTCTTGTTTCTAATTCCCATGTTTTGGGTTCCACCATAGTTTATTTAGTGTCTAACTCTCCTATATTGTGTATATGGATTCCATGATTTTAAAAACCCAAATTCCTGTCACCCATAGCTGGTGGTTACAATATTAAATTGGTATAAGATATAAGTAATCATGTCCTCAATGACTGAATAATATTATAGAATTGAAAAACTATATGCATAAATTCTTCCCATAATACATCAGTAAAAAAACTATAATATGTAATAATGGAAAACATTTTTTATCTTTTAAATCATTCATGTAAATATTCTTCTAATTCTATGGAATGGAGGAAATATAAGGGTGAGCTAAAATTGTTAGTAACTGTTATGTAAAGTGGACACTATCATGAGTTAATGAGGAATAATAAATATGTAAAAGTAAGTTACTGAAAACACACATCATTTAATAAACAAATTGATCATGAAATAAATCTATTAATAATATCAATGCACTAATCTCACCGATAATAACAACTCAATTCGTAATAAATTAAATGACTAATATTTTGCATCATGATATCAAACATCATGATATTTATACCATTAATTCCTTGGTCTAAGAAAATTTAATCGATGAGTTGGTATACACTAGATACCCATTTGATTTGGACAACTCATTTATCTCTTGAATCCTATCAAACCATAAAAGATATATCTATAACTGGTCCAACCCATCACTACATATCCAATTAATTATGTATATATTAAATGAACAATTCATTTCTTAAAGAATATGTTTTATCATTGAGTAGCCATATTGAGAAGAGAATAACTATTTATCATGATTTTCCACAATTAATAAAATAACATTCATAGAAAAATATAATTTGTTAAAATTGTAGATATTTCAAGAAATAATCATATACATGATACAAGTAATATGGATATTTATTAGAAATGTAATGTCCAATGATCTGAAGAAAGTGCATGTTTTTAAAGATAATGCCAATGACTAGAAAAATATTTAGAGATTAGAGATGACCATTAGTCCATTAAAAATATAGGTTTTGTAATAAAATCATATCCTTCAGAATGAAAAATAAAATGTAAGTGGAATAATAACGAAATATTTCATTAAATATTTTTATTTGTAAAAAAATTTAAAACATAGAAGTAAAATATCATAAAATGGATTAATGCTACATATGTTAAAAACATTTTTTTAATTTTTATAGTTAATGTAGAAAAAACCTGTTTAGAAAATATTAGAAATATCCCTTTCCATTAATTTTAAAAGGAAAATAATAATATTAAATTTACATAAAAAATAATTGCAATAAATAATGTCATTTCTAAAACTATTTATAAAGCATGGACATGGAAGACAAATATATCTGATTAAAATAGAAGTAGGCGATGTTTTCTAATTTAAAAAATTATTTTATTGATTCAAGTTCCCAATATAGGAAACTTTTTGTGAAAATATGGAAACTCTTTAAAAATATAGAGGATAATAAAATCGATTGATTTTTTGGAAGATGGGTTATAAGATTCATGCAATGAAAATTAAGGAAATCCAAAAATAGAAATTTTAAAATAAATCCTTACCTATTTGGTAAATTTTAAATTGTTACCCATTAAAATTATATAAATTAATTGAATCATTAATACCCATGATTAAAAATGTGTTCATTTTAAATATATCAAATATGTAGTATCACAAACTATCCTGAAAACCCCGATACACTAATACACTGGCTGACTCTCACATTGTCTGAATGTTGTTATATATGCCTAATGGTTTTTTACTAGCACCTAGAATCATATGAAATATATATAAATACAAAAAGAAAAAGATAAAGTGTAAGTTAAGCATCATATTAGGGTATCATTAGGTGTTCAATATAAAATTCCAGGACATTAAGGGATTTATGATTTCAATTTTAAAAAATGAATTCATTGAAATATATTAGCATATTATAATCCAATTTTTTTTCAAATAAATAGATGGAATACATATCAAAAATATTATTGAATGAAATTTTTATATAAAACAATTATACAAAGAATATGGTATTAATAAATCAATTATTTAAAAATTGGAATGTGTAATCATATCGAACTACGAACCATGGTCCTTTATCATCAGTTACCTTTATTCCAGGATCTCGAATACTCATACCACTCAATCATCAATAAAGGATTAAGTAAGTGTGCACATGTACCTAGAATCAGACTAATGGGACTAATCATCCATCATCCTGTCTAAGATAATCATTTAAAACTCAGATTAGGTATATTTTTCATCATCAATCCATTTTTAGGGGCCATATCCCTAACATTATTTTCCTATTAAAAAATGCCTAATAAAGATTATATTTTCTTCAATAAATAATTCACTCATTTATGGTAAAATTAATAATTTCAAATCAACTCATTATTCTGAGTAAAAATTCCCAATTTAATGTTTAACAAAAAAATTCAATATCAGAACCAAATCATCAGTTTTCATCAAATTCGTTACTTTTAAATCAGGGTTCATATAAAAACAATTTCTTAATAATCAACATTAAATCATTTCAGACCAATATTTTTCTCAATATCTTGCAAAAAATAACACTTCAATTTAAAGTAGTGTTTTTATAATTTCTATAACCATTTTATACCAAATAAAAAATTATCACAAATAGATGCTATGTAAATCAATTAAAACATTATTTAATTTAATTGAAGTTTTTTTTGTTTAATTAAAGGTTTAATCCTTATGAAACAAGAAACCTCTCATTACACAAATAACCAAATAAACCCCTACAATGGGAAACACCAATGGAGATAGATGATGACGAAGAGTATTAAGGAATAGTTTTTAGAATTACAAACCATCAAAATATGATCCTTTAAATATAATAAAAATAAATCAACAAAAATAGGATTGATTTCTCTCAAATGGGATAGAAATATATAAGAGGGAAGACCCAAATCAAGGGATAGATCACAAATTAGAGAGGGTTTGAATGATCCAAAAGAATAATGATTCATAATAAATGAGTTTTAAAGAGCTATGTAATCATCTAGTGAGAATCCAAAAGATAAGGAAACCAAGAAGGGTATATTTGGGGATATTAGATGATAAAATGGGGGTCCTGGGTTTTTGAAAAACAATTAGATGATTAAACCTCTGAGCACACGATTTTATAGGTGGGTCACATGGTTAGTTACAATCATAAACCCTAACTGTGTTCCTTTATTGGGATTCTAGAAAGGATGAATGATTTTTTTAGAATGGTTAAATGATCATTGTTCCATCTGTGCATGCACCTATGTTCAATGGTTCATGGTTTTAAGGAGCTAGTCAAACTTTTTTGGATGAACAATGTTCCCCCTTCTAGTGAACCATGTCATAATGCACGGTTTGTGGGGACAAACGTCATGGTTTTTATAGGACATTTTCCAATTGTAAATTGTCCGAAAATCCAAATTGTTTTCAAAAAGTCACTGTAAATAACCAGAGTGAATCCCTAAATAAAAGTAGATCAAAAAAACTTTCCTAATGTACTTGAAATCAACTGACATGTTGTTATAACCTCCCTACCTTAAAAACACTATATAACTGTAAATCCTCACAAATGTAACCTATGTCATTGAGATGAGGTGGCTACTCTCTTAATATAAACTCTCATTCACATGTCTCATGAGATTAAGAACCATGATTCCACAGTTCACATACCAAAGGTATATACTATCCTTAAATAACATATTTTATCGAATAATAAATCAAAATTGGATGCTGAATCTAGGATAAATCATGTTATACATAAAGGTATCACCGTATGAATATATGGGATGGGTTATAATTATACTTCCTGATCCACAATACATGAACCATTTTTTGGACCAACATCAAATATAGTGGAAAGGGTAAATAATAAGCAACATTTCAAAACCGTTAATCAATATCAAAAGGACCCATAAATATCGGACCACATTTTATCATCCTCTAATGAAATTGTTGACCCAACCGAGGAACAACTCCAAAAAACCTCTATTCATCAATCAAAACCCCTATAGTCTATGTCAATGACTTATATAGGACTTATACAAACTATATGTCATCACCATCCATCGATGAATCAACTGAATCATTGTCATCCTCTCATTGAATAAACACAATCAATCAAGTAAGATTTACAAATATCATTACAAAATAATATATATTTACATGGATGTCCATTCAAGGCCTAAAATAAAGCCATTAAAATCACAAACTGGAAACAATTGTTATATGAAAACTCAACCAGTTCCAAATGGACATCCCAAACCTTGCAAAAGTTGATAACAAAAGAATGTATAATGTCTTAAAAAATTGGTATATCTTTTTATATTTTTCAATACATATATAGATAATATGTTGTGATTATGATTACATGGGACACCAGCATATAATTGAGGCCTCACAAAAATATGATGTGAATTAGGGATCCCTATCAGAAACTATAACACAAAGAACTCCATACAATTTGATTATATCATGAATATAAAAATATCCCATGTCCTCTACATTGGTTTTATCTTGGACAAGTATAATTTTCAAAATTTTGGTTAAGCAATAGATCACTTCGAATATTGCATTCATTAATAAATGGGTAGGTAGAGGCCCCACCAAAAAGTATACAGTGATATCATCCCCCTTCCATGTTGGTATATGAAGGGGATAAAGGAACACATAATGGTTTTTTTCTTAGCCATTACCTTCTGACAAGTAAAACAACTAGAAACAAAATATGTTATTTCTCATTTCATATCAATCCACTGTAATAATTGATTCATATTAAAGGACATATTTAGGGTACGAGGGTGAACATCCCACTAGGAATTATAAAAACCCCCTATAATATATTTTGAAAATATAAATGGTACAATATACTAGTTTTGGAAGCACATGACCCCCTCAGATGAGTATGAACACTCACTAATTCTATACTCATCATTTAAAGTGTCATTAATTTCATTGAATTCACCATTAAGTTTCTACTCTGAAAGAAGAATCTCAAAATGCGTGGAGGTATACTATACAGATTATAAAACTTTCTTAGTATCATTTTCTAAGAGTCCCAAATTCATAAGTGGAAAGATATCCACAAAATTTTACTCTTATGATGATTCATTCATGGTCTAGGTTGGAATATTACACCTAAAATCATTAGAAAAGTCACTCCCCTTTAGAGGGTTGTAGGAAATTTCATGATCCAAATATATGAGGTACTCCCCCCAAAATATGTGAAAAATGTTAAAAACATTTTAAGAGACTATATTTCTCAATATTTGTTTTGTTTATAATAAATGAATAACATTTATCCAAGAAGAAAGTATTGGTAACTCTTAAGATCATCCATCAAAATAGTTATATAAAAATCATGTTTCAAAATTATAATCTCATATTACCTAATAATTCTCGAACCATAGGCTATCACATGATTGTACTATTCAAGAACAATGCACAAACTTGTCTGCCTAATGTATCAAAAAAGACCATATAACCTAGTCTAGGCATTGGACGAGTCAACAATGGCGTATAAGTGACAAAAACATTTAACTCATTAAAATAAAATATCCATTTAGAATCCCAAATAATATTCACCAATTTTTCAAGTGATAGTTGTCATAAAAAAAATAAATCTTTGAGAAATCACTATGAATATATGGTAATATCCCTCCAAGTCCCAGAATCTTCAAATCTCAAAAATTCTATGCAGTTGATATCGTAACATAACATCCATTACCTTCTCTTGATCAATTTAAACACAAATATCTATGAACATATGTCCCAATAAATGCACTTCCAGATTCTATAAATTACATTTAAACATATTCATTTAATTCAATTATCTCTCAGTATTTCTTGAACTAATCTGTGATAATGAACATGGTCTTCATCTTCATTGGATTAAACCAAAATTTCATCCCAAAATACTATTATGTGAAATTCAAGGATCCCATGGAATGTATTATTCATAAATTCAATAAAATCAATATTCGCATCTATCAGACCAAAAGGAATAAAAAGATACTTGTAAGGGACATACATACTCCTAAAGGAGGACTTCAGGATGTTATTTTTTTGATTCCCAACTAGTTGTAACCAGAATAGTTATTAATATTTGGGAACCACTTCACAAAATTAAACAGATCAAAAAAAAATTATATTAGGAAAAAATTATTTTTCATTATAATATCTCAATTTATTTTTCAATAAAACTCACAAAGGAAATGCATCCCATAATCTTTTTTGAAAAATTAATAAGAATTATCCAATGTGACACAGTTTGGTTTATAAATCATTTATCCAAAAAATTATCTAGCTAATCCTTCTACACATTCAATCCAACTACTTATATATTTTATAAAGGAATATATATCCAAAGGTAGCTGATAAAAATTCAATGGGAAACTATGCATCCCTTACTAGTGGAAAACATGAAATTTCATATGGTAACACTTAAGGAAACTCAATGAAAACTAGATGTAGATAAATATTAAAGGACTGTAGCTCTAGCTCAAATGAATACACAAATATTATCCTGCCAAAATAATAAAAATAATGTCTAACTCTACTTGGCTTTGGGTCCCATTATCCCTAAAAATAGAGAACACCCCATCAACAACAATAAAGGAGATCCTCTAAAGGTATCATTCAATATAGACTTTATGAGAATTTAATCAATCCGTATTTAGAATGACATAAATAGGTTTCATGTCAAGAACTAGAAAATAGGTAACAATCTAAATTTATGATAAATATATGACATGATAAGGGGATAAATTACCCTTATATCTCTTTATTCTAAGGGGAGTAAAAATATCCTTCATATAATACATAACCTCCATAGAACAATTTAGAATGTTCAAAAAATGGGTCAATGAGAATGAATGAGATACAACCGTATCAAATAATGTAGTCACTGAAGGTGAATCTAAAGTGAGGTTACATATCAATATCACCAGAACAACATTGAATTTATATGGAGAATGTTTATATGTTAGAATAATCATTATTTTATATTCCTATATTAGGATCCCCTTCGATCATGGAGCTTCTAATTGGACTGCAATAATTTATGTTGACGATGATCCCATGAAACTATAAGGTGAAGAAAGGTAAAACATCTATAGGTGTCTTAATCCACTAAAAAACTACAGTTATTTTTTGCCTCAGTACAAACTTGTATGGAATTCCTAACCATTATGAAACTGAAGAATGTTGAAGGGACTATTACAGACATAGTAGATGGTATAGATTCCTTTTTCTATCCAAAACAACCATGCGACTCATCGATCATTATCTTTTCTATAATAGAACTAACATAATATCACATGATAGTTATACATACTCCTATTAACCCTAACTTACCATACAGGTCAAGCTAGTCCATCAATGATTTATCCACCAAATCCACATAAAATATTGGTTTAGTATGAAATGATGATGTAATATTCTCAAGTATTTTAATTCTCATTTTTCACCACCTTAGGAGAAAACTAAAAAAGTTAATTAAATTAGATATTGTACTAAGACATAGTTCAATCACCCTGTTTATAGAAAAAAACCCCATATAATTTTACAACACCTTGCCTTATTGAAACAAGTAGTCAATGATATTAACTCCAAAGTATTTATATATCATGACATAATGATTCTTAATTTACCCCATCTAATCCCACCATCTCCTGCTAGGTCCTTCAAGATTAAAGGTTGCACAAATCAAATTTATAGATTATAGTGTCTACAATAACATGAAAGGAAGATCCTCCTATATCAATAAATAATAATCCTCATTAGTATAATACCACATTTGGAAATATATTTGTTTCCATCAAGGATTATCTTGATAATGATTTCCTGTTTCACCAATCAAAGTTTTCACTGGTGAAGCCGAAATGGTAATGGGTACCTATTCTAATAAATTTAAACCATACACCACTATATCCAAATGATTCTAGACAATTATTGGATTCGATTAATATGGTTAACATGAAACTTATTCACATGTAATGTTCAAATGTTATCTCAGTGGAATTATACTTCACAAAATCAACAAGAAAAACTAAAAAATTAGCAGGAATACTCAAATAGTAAACCCAATTATGGGGTAAAGTAATTTAAATTCCAGTCAAAAGGAATTAAAAATTATATGATTTTAGAATAATCAGATCAAATGTAGGGAAAATACTAAAATCATATTAATTTTCTTCTCAAGGTAACATTTCCAAAACACCGATAGTGACTCAAAGACTGTTACGATGAGAGCTATCAAGGAACCTTCTCCCATCTACCTCTTATTTCCCAAAAATACTGTATACTGAATTCCGAGGTATTAGATACTACAAACAAACATTATGATAAAGAAATAAACTGTCCATTGATAACATTTTTTCATGAACCATCATGAATACCCTAGTCCACTAATAGGTAATCCTTCAATGATATAGCCTGAAGGGTGTTTCTAATATCCATAGGATGGAGACTAGCACCTAGAATAATATGAAAAATCTATAGATACCCAATAGAAAACGAGGAGTGAGAGATAAACTTCCAATTTAGTATCGCCTGATGTTATATAAGATATTCCATAAAAATGAAACATTTATTATTCCAGTTTTAATAATAAAATATATAGAATTTTATTTACATATTTCAATCCAAAAAATGGTTTGAAATCAATATATTTAATAGAAACCAACATAGTTTTAAATTAATAATTTATATGAAACATTTATATAAAATACAATAATGACTGAATGAGTTATTTAATTAATAAAATGCATAATCAAGTCAAACCAAACACCACGATCATATTTCATACATTATATTAGTTTCAATCTCTCAAATCCTCATACAATTAAAATCATCAATCATTGATCAAGTATGTGTTCAAATGTCCCTAGCCTCTACCCAACTAGAATAATAAATCCACATCCCATCTAGGATAATCATTTCGAAGTAGGTTTAATTATATTTGTCATCATACATCCATTTCTTGGGATTCAGAATCTTTGTATGCTTGTTCAATTAACCAACTAACTTTTTAAGATCACATATGATTTAATCAATCAATTGATCACTCATTATAAAATTAAGTATTTTAAATTAGTTCATCATTCACCAATCAATTTCCCAATTTTTAGTTGAACCATCCATTTCAATTTCAAAACAAAATCTGGTGTTTTGGTCAAATTCCTACCTTCCAAATTATCTTTAATTTAGAGGAAAATTTTCAAGGGATCAAAATAATATAAATTGAAAAATTATTTTGAGCAATATGTTTTCTCATGTTCTACCCAAAAATGTCAATTCCATTAAAAATTCTTGGTTTCCCCAATTTATTATCCATTTTTAAATAAAACTTCACATTATCAGAAATTAGTTTTATAAAAATAAATTGAAAACTCATTTAAATACAATGAATATTTTTAGGGTTTCAATTATAGGGTAAATCCTTATGGAACTACCTACCATTAATCAAATGGATAATCAAATAAAATTAATCACTATAAAATTCCAATGGAGAAATAAAGGCATATAGTATATATAAATATTATATAGAATTAAATATCATCAAAAATGATCCACCAAAACTGAGATATAATCCACCTCAAATATCATGCTTCACTGCTCTAAAAGGGAGATAAATATAGAATATTGAAAACCCAAATCAATGGAGATATCACATACTGTAGAGGGGATCATCCTTCTAATAACACGTTGATTATCAAAAGAATATGTATGAAAAATAGTTGAAAATGGTGGAGGAGTCTCATGGAGGAGTGTCTGGGGAGAACCCTAATCCTGATGATGCTAATCCGGATGCGAAGAAAGGAGAGGAATCCTTTCCTGTCATTTCCTCATCGATTAGAAAGGAATTTGGTTATATTAGTCACAAGGAGATGTTTCACTATGTGCCCTCAAAGAGATCCGTATTGGCTATTGTTTTGGGAGATCCATGTATTAAGAGGTTTGTGGATGTTGTCAAAGCTGTGGGTAAATTCCCTGAGTTCTATTTCCCTCCACCTGGGAGGATTATTAAAAAGGGAGGGATCGTGGATGTTGTCGTTGATCAAATTGTTGTTGAGGAAATATTTTCCCTTTGCCGATTCTCGATTATTGATAGGGTCCTTCTTCCGAAGGGTGAATCTATCTAGAAGTTCAATGATCTTCGTCATCAACTCTCAAAGATTTAGGGATTTCAATACTGGAAGATGATTTCCCTGGGACGTGGGTATTACTATGCTCTCTTCTCATCTGATGATTCAAATAGACGAGCATGTATCATTGGATCTGTCTCGCTTAAGCCCGGGGTTCTTCGAATTCAGTAATGGGACAGAAGCTTCGACCCTGAGAATGTTAAAGACACCCATGCACAGATCTGGATTTGAATTCATAAGCTTAATTGGATTTACAGTCATCCTAGAATCATTTGGGATATCACTTCATCAATTGGCATTCCTATTCGAATGGATAAACATTCTGAGATCCCCACTTTCGTTCATTTTGTGAGGGTTCTTGGGGAAGTGGACATGGCCTAAACACATGTGGAGGAGGTTGTGCTTACAAATAGGGATGATAGCTTCAAGTTAGACATTCAGTATGAAAGGAGGCTGAAATTATGTCTCTCTTTCAATTTTTTTGGTCATATGGACATTGATGGAAACATGAGTAAAATTTTTGGCCTGTAAAAGATGAAGGGACACTTTGATGCACTTTGTAGGAGGGAAAAGGGGAAGACTGATCCTGGTCCTCCCATTTAAATAGCTATTGGGGAGATACGTATTGATGATGCTAATAAGGAGAGGATGGAAATATCTTTGCACAATCTTCCTTCTAATGAGCCTACTCATTCTTCATAGTTACCCTTGGTTTTTTGAGGGAATGAACAAAACGTGCAGGCACATAATGCTTCCTATGATAATGCACTGGATGGGGTGTCCACCTCTCAGGCTGCAGTACAAGTGTAGGTGGCTGCTTCTCTGGATGCAGTGCTGGTGAAGGTGGAAACTCCTTTGGATGATCCTCGAGCTAGATATGATATCTCCTTTCAGGTGCATCCTTCTGAGAAGAATGAAGTTCAAGCTGTAGGGTTGGGTATAGTGGAATATGGTTTACCACAGGTTACTGATGCTGAACATGGTCAATAGTTTTTCACTGATCCTGAGCCTGGGTAGTCCTCCTAAGAGGTGAAGATTTTGCCTCCTGATGAGAATGCAGTCCAGAAATCAGTGTTGGGTACAATTGCATCTGGATTAGAGCTGGGAACGGATATGAGAAGCTCTTTGAAGGCTGGTGGTGCTCCTGAGCAGACATATGGGGCTATCCATTATGAGTCCCCTATACAGGAGCATGTACAGCTTATGTTATAATCTACCGGTGTCGGTGGATCATTATCTCAAGTTCCTCTGTCTAAGGCAGCGAGGAAGCAAGTGGTGCAGATCAGGCAGGAACCAGTCGGTTCACTGAACAAGTTTTTCCCTTTGAGTGGTTTCTTTTGGTCTGATGATAAGGAGGATTATGACAGTGAAGAGCAGCCTCAATTATCCAAGGAGTCATCCCCTGGTTTTGGCTCTTTAGATGCTCCGAGCAGTATTTCATCAGAGTTAAGTATGGAAAATAGGAAGAAGATTGAGAAGTAGGGAAAGTCAGTGAAATTGCTATGGGATAGAGGGGCTCAAACAAGGGCCATGACAACCCTGCATAAATGAAGATCCTTTTTTGGAATTTTCAAGGGCTTGGGAATGCTTCCACGGTCAAGGCCATTATACATTTAATTATGACCAACAAGCCGATGATTATTGGTATTGCTGAGCCAAGGATGAGGTTTGCCATCTGGAAATCTTTCAAATGGAAATATCTTGGTTACTACTTTGTTAATCATAATTTGAATAAGGATAATGTTGAGATTATTTGGTTACTTAAACATGACTCGATTATGTTTCTCTCATGCACTCAAGGGAATCAACTTGCTTATTCATTTGATGAGTGGAATGGGATTACCTTATTGGAGTCCTGTGTTTATGCTGATAATTAGTATCTGAATAGGAGGTAATTATGGAGTGATATTGAATCTATATCCTCTCAAATTCCAAAGAATTGGACTATCATTAAATATTTCAACACAGTGCTACAGCATGATGACAAAACTGGATCTAATTTTAATCGGGTTGCGGCCAAGGATTTTTCTCAATGTATTGATACTTGTAATCTGATTGAAGCGTCGACGGTTGGTGCGGGTTTTACCTGGGGAATATACACTCTTAATGAGAGGAAAGCTGGCAAACTGGATAGGTGCCTTGTTCAGATTGATGATTGAAATGATCTTATCAGTGCCTATGGCCTTCTGCTTCCTAAAATCCACTCTGATCATAATCCTTTGGTGGTGGATTTCTCCATTTATGGTCTGTATATGGCTCCCATTCCTTTTAATTTTAATAATGCATGGCTTGTGATTAAGGGGTGCTGGGAGATTGTTCAGGAAGTTTGGAGCTCTACCTTTATGGGTTCTGATTCTCTTATTCTGTCTTCAAAGGTGAAAACCACTAAGATGAGGGTGAGGGAATGGAGTAAGCTTTCCTTTTCTAAGCTGGATGAGGATATAAAATATGTTGAAGGTCACCTTACTAGCTATCAAAATTTTAATCAATTGAATTCCATGCCTTCAAATGATGAGATTCAGGCTCTATCAAAGCTAGATGAACTGCTCAGCTCGAAAGAAGATCTGTCCAGATCTGTTTACAATATTCAGTGGCTGAAGGAAGGGGAAAGGAACTCTAGTTTCTTTCATCGTATCTATAAGGAAAGAAAATTAAGAATGGGTATATCTTATTTAATCATTAATGGCAGGCTTCTCACTACTAAGAATGATATTTCCAATTTGGTTGTGAGATAATTCTTATATCAATATTCAGAAAATGGGGCAGATATATCCCATATGATTGTGAAAAACATCACCTCATGTATTGATGATCTAACAAATGACAAACTTGTGGAGATTTTTTGGGGGCAAGGAGGTCCGAGAATCCCTTTTCTCTCTAAATATTGACAGTGTTGCAGGGGCGGATGGCTTCAATAATAAGTTTCTTCATGTTAAATTGGGAGATTTTTCATGATCATTTTATTAAATTAGTTAGAGAGTTCCTTTTTACTGCTTCCATGAATTATGGTGAGAACTCCAATTTCATTGCTCTTATTCCCAAGAAGGAGGGTGAACTTGATATTAAGGATTTCAGACTGGTTGTTATTGTCAATACTATTCATAAGATCATTAACAAGATAATTACCACAATATTGGGTAAGGTGGTTAAGGGTCTCATTACCTTGAATCAATTTGGGGTTGTTCAAGGAAGAAGTATTCAAACATGTATCTTCACCACCTCTGAATGTATTAATTCTATGAGAAGAAAGGTCAAACATGGTAGCTTTGTGAAGAAAATTAATATCTCGAAGGCTTTTGACACAATGAAATGGAGATTTCTTATCTCTATTCTTAGAATGCATGGATTTTCTTCAAGGTTCATCAATATGATCCACAATATTCTTAAGAGATCCAGGTTATCTATTCTAGTCAATGGCTCTCCCATGGGTTTCTTTTAGTGTTTTAGGGGCTTTTGATAGGGGGACCCTCTTTCTGGTCCTTTGTTTTCTCTTTATGAGGATTATTTGAGTATATGCCTTCATAGCCTCATTCAAGTTGGTTTGTATAATTAGATTAAAGTTGGTAGAGATATTTATGCCACTACACATCTATTCTATGCTGATGACATCATGTTATTTGGTAATTCCAACACAAAGACTGTATCTTCGATTAAAACCATTTTTAAGCACTATGAGGATGTGGCTAGGTAGGAAATTACCTTTCAGAAGCCTTTTGTGGTTTTTGGGGAGGGATTATCCATCAAAAGGAAATATAAAACCCCAATAAACCTTGGGGTTAAAAAGGGCCCATTTCCTTTCAGTTATCTTGGAGTACCTCTTTTTTTGGGTCGTGTCCAGAGGTGTCATCTTGAATCTATTATCTTGCAAATTGTTTCCCAGATGGAAACATGGAAAGGGAAAGCTATGTCTCAAGTCGGGAGAGTCTGTCTTGTCAACTCAGCGATTACCTATATGTTTGTTTATGTTTTTTCTATTTATAGGTGGCCAAAGAATCGGATAAAATAACTCTAAAGGCTTATCGGAAATTTCATATGGACTGGTTCCATTTATGAAAGGAAATTTATTGTGGTGGCATGGAAAGAGTGAATTAAGTAATTAGAGATGGGAGACCTTGGAATCAAAGATCTGGGTCTATTTAATGAGGCACTTCTTATCAAGTTTACCTGGAATCTTGTTACTTCTCAAGACTCTTCAATGGTGTTTCTCTTAGCTCGAATTACATTAAGGCTCTGGGATGGTTACTCTCACTATATCTCTTCTTCCATTTGGTCGACCTTAAAGTCTTTTTTAATGGGATTATGTCCTGTTCAAAGTGGCTTGTTTGTAGGGAGTCCACTATGAATGTTCGGAGCACTACTTGGTTGGCCAGGCCGATCCAAGTGGATGTTGATATTCCATCTAATGTGTTATACTATTTGGTTGCTAATTTACAGAATGGAGGAGCATGTTCTTATGATTTCATTCTTCCTCAGATCAAAGATGAAATGTACAGATACATTTACATTGACAACGATACTCTCGTATGGAAACCGAGCACTAATGGTGTTATCACTACCCGAGAAATGTATCAGCATATATGTGTTGGGCATAATGCATCCCCAAAGTGGTTGTTTGCTTTCCGAACTTTTTTCATCCCTCCTTAAGTTTATTTTCCTCTTGGGAGGATATGTAAGAGAAGGCTACCGGTTCACTGCTCTCTTCAAAGGGCTGGTATTCACCTTGCCTCAGTCTACTATACCTGCTTTGCTGCGGTGGAATCAATTGATCATATTTTTTGTCTTGTCCTTTGATATGCAGGTTATGGAAGTATATCTAGGATATGATAGGTTGATGTTTGGATTTGGTATTGTTTGATGGACTCCTTTATTCATCAGTCAATATTTTCTACAGTATGAAGGTTCGGGTTATCCTTATGGTGGCTGTTTCAACAACTTTTGGTTTCATTTAGAAGGCTAGAAATGATTATGTTTTTGAGAATATAAAGCCAACCTTCTGGTCCGGTGTGAGGGTGATTCATAGGGCTTTTTTCACAGACTCAAGAGTCCAGGTTGGTTGTATGTATAATGGGATGAATTATATTATTATTTTGAGGAATTTTAGCATTTCTAGAAGGGTTAGAAAACCATTGGTGATGAAGTCAATTAGATGGATTCTTTATATTCCCTCTTGGTTGAAGGTCAATGTTGATGGGGTGGCTTCAGGGGCACCTGGGCCTTCGGGCTGTGGTGGTGTATTCCGTACCTATCTGGGCTTCATTAAGGGATGTTTTTTTCATTATATTGGTCAGGGCTCTGCAATTGAGGCTAAGCTATGGGATATGATTAAAGCGATCAATTATGTAGTTCATTTTGGATGGAGACTTCTCTAGATATAATCGGACTCTATAATGGATTTTGATATCCTCCGGAGGTGGTCGAGGAATGTCCCATGGATAATGTTTCCCTCTTGGATTGATTGTCTTCGCCTCCTTGATAGTATCAATTTTTAGGTGACACATGCTTATAGGGAGTCCAATCAGGTTGTTGATGCGTTGTCAAAGAAGGTTATTATGGATTCACACTCTGAGTTGTCTTTTATGGCTCTTGATTATTGTATGCCTTTTGTTGAGGCTGATGCATGCGATAAGCCTTTCAATAGTCTTTGTAAACCTCCATTTTTATGTTCTGACTGTGTTCTTTATTTTTTAATAAAATTTGGTAGGAGCAGGTATGACTCGCTTCTGGGCCTTTTGATCAAGAGAATATGTTTTAGGAGTAAATGAATTCTCTACAAAATTTATAAAAGAAAAGAAAGCCACTTATGGTTGAGTGGGTGGGGATTTTATGTTACCCCCAGGCTCTGAGATTTTAATTTAAAAATTTGTTGTATAAAAAATATATTCACATAGATTCTCAGGTGGGATACATGGTTAGTGGTAATCATGCACATTTTTCACACACACATACTAGGCTTCAATAAAGGGTGCATGGTTTGTCAACATTGTTAAATTAACTATGTGACAACCGTTAAAACCCCCAACCCAAGGGTTTTTAGTTTGAAGGGAGGCCTCATAAATTATAAAAAACCATGCATCCCCATATAGTTCAGCAAACATTATGGATATTTGTATAGCCTAAGCCTCATGGTTTTACCTAATAGTGTTCTATCCATGAATAGTCTAAAAAACTAATTTTATTTACAAATTTAACTAAAAAACCAAAATAAAGGGACCATAAAATAGGGTTTAAAAAAGGTCAATAAAAACCAAAAATAAATTAATAGGATTTTATAGGTTTTATATACACCACATAAAATTGAATTGTTTCATAATTATAAATATGTATTAATGGAGTGTATTTTGGGATAAATCACATTACCACACACTTAAATTTAGTTGAATGGGATTTAACCTCCATTAAAATGGATTTCAATACATTATTAATAAATACCATTAACATATTCATATTTACAATATCATATATGACGGTCTTATAACATCTTATCACCTATTCATTAATAATATTTCCTTATTAGCATTAATTTGGGTGCTAATGAATTAATATTTTCATTCATGTTATGTCATGGAAGATCTAGTTATTGTGCATCGGGTATATTTCCACCATCTCAAAAATTATATTAATATCAAAAATATCATATTTTTTAATTAGATCTATTTTAAAAATAATTCATCAAATATGAACATCGGAAATGAATTAAATTACTTCATAGAGATTGTAGGTCATTGTTATGCACTAAAAATGTTATTATTTACTTAATGGAAGAAAGAGTAAGTAAGTGGATGATATATTAATTTTAAAAAATATATATCATCTCATAATTACTATATATATTTTACTTATTTCTTCATTATGACTATCCTTCTGTTTCAGTGATGGAAAAAATGGAATTGATTCACAAGGTGGTAGTTGTAAGATCCCAACCATTTCTGAAGTTGAATCAGACACGATTTTCAAGTATTATTTTGTCTATATTTGAGTACCTTTCGATTGAGGATTAACCATGGGGTGAGTTTGAATGAATATTTTGAAAAGGGTTTGAAAATGGTGATGTGCATGGTTGGTGCATAGTTAGGAAAAACATTGTGAACCTTGGTAGAGGGGATTCGAACATGTGGTGCATGGTTTGACAAACTGTGTGACCCATCCCAGGAAAGCTTTCAACCCCAAACAGTTAGGGTTATCATATGTGGTGAATGGTTTATCAAATCAAAAACCCTAAAAAACCATGAAGCTCAAAATATAATAAGTGCTTTATTGGTTCATGGTTAGGGAAACCATGCACCCATTCCCTAGAAACCATGCACAATATTTTTAATTGCCAGATTTTTCATTTTAAATTCACCTGAACCACTAGAACTCGTCCAATTATACCCAAAATTAGTCCAACCTGATATAGTATGATTTCAATGATTTTAGAAGGGATTCCAAAAGTATCCAACCTCTATTTTTCACGATTCAACACCCAAATCGAATATCTTCTTCTCTCCTTGTATATGGAACTCATCTTAATGCCTTTTCATGCATCCTCATTTTATTCTGTTGTTTTTCCAATGCGAGTTTTCCACTATTTCATTTAATATAAACCTATTATATGAGATCTAGATCTATTATTTTAGATCTAGATATAGATTCTTAATATCTTGATATAGTTAAACATGATTTGGGGTCATTGATCCAGAACCCCAGTCTACATTGTTGTGCTACTAGATTTTGGGGAATTCCAACAGAGAAAGTTTGTCGACATATGAAGGTATGTGGTCTGATTTTTAAATCCCATAGATGAGATTTGATGTTTTATCTGAAATATGAAGAAATCTTAGAATTGTTTAAAAATGTATATCTATAACTAAATTAATTAATGTGCTATATTACTTAATTGAGAAATAAAATAAATTTTGAAATTTTGGGCTTGTTGATCAAGATAATTAATTGGAAAACTAATTATGAGATCTTGGGATTCCTAATAGATTAAAAAATTCTGATAATCA
The DNA here is from genome assembly GCA_963277665.1 of Viscum album. Lineage (NCBI taxonomy): Eukaryota > Viridiplantae > Streptophyta > Magnoliopsida > Santalales > Viscaceae > Viscum > Viscum album. The sequence goes on along the minus strand of OY728143.1, from coordinate 1,659,481,141 downwards.
ATTATTTTTGAATTAATATGGTTGAATTGGGAAATTTAATGTGAATAATGTATTATTATTTGGTGAATTAATTATCTATCTGATCAAAAAATTTAGATAATTAAACATTGAGTTAATTATAAAAGTTTTGAGTTGTGATTAATAATAAATATTTTTTGAATATATTATAGGATTGTTGAATTGGGAAATGGTTAATTAATTTTTGAATGGATTAATGTGAGATTTTATTTTCTTAATTAATTAATAATTAAATTCATAGATTGTGTGAATTAGTTTATGAATTTATTAATAGAAGTATTGATGGATAATTTTGAGAAAAGGATTAATTCTATTTAATAATGCTTGTGAACTATTGTATTAGGCATGACGATCTATTCAGATTATAATAATATTAATCATTGGAAAATATTTTGGGGTTTTATACATGGAATTCCTCGCCAAATGGGATTTTGGGGTTTTTGACATGGTGTTCTACACCAAATGGGTTTTTTGGAGTGTTAGAAATGACATTCTTTACCAAATGGGATATTGGGGTCTTAGGAATGGTGTTATTCACCCAATAGGATTTGGGGGTGTTAGACAAGGAATTCTATGCCGATGTATAAATAAAAATGAATTGAATTTGGGGTGTTAGACATTGAGTTCTACATTGAAGAGAAGTGTGTGTGAATTGTGAATAGAATATGTGACATTGTTCAAAATATTAGTTTACATGTTTAATAAAGATTACTTGATAAAGTGATAATAGTTTTAATTATTCATTGTAATTTAATTCTTTATACAAATTCATACACATGTGAATTTATAGATTTTTTTAGATACTGTTGGTGGTGGACTACTGAGTTGTCGTCACACCCTTCCTATGCTACCTGATTGGTGCCCAAATAGATTTAAAAGATGTTGGATAGGTTAAGTTAAATGTACCATGGTAGATGGTTGAGTCAGGATGGAGCATGGTTGAGGGAACTATATTTGGTTAGAGACCTTCTTGGGAGTTGATAGTGTTTTTATTTTGAGTTTTATTTTTGTCACATCACAAATAAAATAGTATAAAATATTTTTTTGTATATTGGGATATTGTATATTCTTTCATTGTTTATTCTTAGTATTTGTATTGTAACTGATTATTTTTGAATTGGCTATTTTATATTTACTTTTCTTGTGTTATAATATAACAAAATATGGTATTGTATCAAAATAATAGAATTATTGGACCCATGTGACTAGTATATGACTTCTTTCATACATGGAGGAATGCCTAAGGTCATTAAAAAAACTCTCTTAGAGAACCAGTGTGTGGAACCCATGATGATATTCATAAAAGTGGGGTTATCACCCAATTTTCTTTTCTTCTTCATTTATATTACAATTTGGGAAAGGTGATCATGAGAATAAGAAGAGTAAGGGATTTTTTAAGAGATCCTCCATGGGAGCATGCACTCCATATATAGGGTTGAACCCATGTACATAGGGTGGGATTATTTTTATTGATGTTTTCTATTATCGTTGAATATTATTCAATGTGGGTGACATAGTAGTTCTATGATGTGGTTATTTTTTCTTTGACAGACATGTGGCCCTGAATGGAATGAGGGTTGAGTCTACATGAATAATTCTAGGAAATAAGGATTCCTTTTATAACATGTATCATTTTAGGCATTCATGGAAAACTAAGTTTTTGTTATGTTGTGGAAGATAAACTGTTTTCAGGGATTTTGATATTAAATTGAAAAATGTATCTAATCTGATAACCAAAGGGGTAAAATGGAGAAATAATTTAAATAAATGGGTTTCTAAATTAGTAACATAAATTATGATAAAACGTTTACCATTTTTAAATAGGACATATGTGTAGTGTGGTTAAGGGTAGTGATAACATCTCTATTTTTTCAATGTGACATGGATTTTGGAAAAGACTTGACGAGACATGTTGGAATTTTATTCTCTGACAGAGACCATATATAGTTATGTTATGAGTCCTAATATATGTGTTTTTTATTGTTGAAGTATTACACCATGAGGACTCTTGTTGAGAAGATGACTGGAGGACATTGCTATATATGATCCTCTAGTGGTGGAACCGGAGGCACTAATAGTTCCATGTCAGTGAGAAGGGTAGATGTTCTGAGAGAACATATACATCTTCATGAAATTCATGGAACGAGACCTAGGGTGGGTCAAAAATTGCATGTATAACCTGTCAAGGGTGTTCGAGTTGCGTCACCCTCTAACTTTTACTAGAGAGGGTGGAAATGAGGGAGATGAGTGTTGGGTGGATTTGATCGAGATAATATTTGACCATTTAGAGAACCCTAGTGAGAAGTGGGTAATGTTGGACGATTATATGCATTGTAGATTTCAAAAATGTTGTTGGGATGTGCAAATACGAAATGGAAAGACATTTGCAACGAAACCGAAGAACTTCTTGGAAATGATCATGTAGCACTTTTACCCAAAGACACTGGGATAAGATATTGAAGAATTGTTCATGTGGTTGTCTTATGATAGCATGTGTGGGATGGATTATGTTGTAGGATTAATATATTTTTAGCACTTTATATTAGCATAGGTGGGAAGGGTTGTAGGAAAAGGGGTTTATCCAACCGAGTATATTGCCTTGGGGTTCACCTTTTTTGTTTGCAAAGAATGATGGTGGGAGTTTATGGTTATAGTTCAATTAATATAAGATGAACCAGATGATTAAAATGAACATAAATCCACTTCCACAAATCAATGTTTTGTTTGACGAGTTGAAAGGATATTTCATGTTCTCAAAGATAAACATGACAATGTGGTATCACCAATGAGAGTAAATACTTCTAATATACTTAGTACATTCTTTAAAAGTATTTATGACCTAAATGAGTTCTTTGTAATACCTTTTTAGTAGATGAAAACAACAGTATTGTTTATGGCACCAATTAAAACCATTATACATCTATAACTTGATTTTTTTACTGTTTTGTTCATGGAAGACATCATGGTATACTCCAAGACTCATGGAAATAATTCCCAAAATCATGACATTATCCTGAGTACACTGAGAGAGCATCATATATACAATAAGAAATATATGTTTTTATTTTTTATTGACTAGGTAAACCTCATAGGGAAAATAATCTCAATAGAAGGTGTATCAGTATACCCTGAGTAGGATCAGGTAGTGGTTTATTGGGATATTCTGACGATTTTTTTTTGATATTTGATAATTTCTAGGGTTAGATTAATATTATAAATGTTTTATCCAAAAAAATTTCTATTTAAGAGATCTAATTTATTGATTGACCACAAATGGGGTAATATTTTAATGGAAAAAATTGTGATAATTCCTTCCTGAAGATTAAGAAGTTCTTGACATTGACACAGATCTTTATCCTAGCTGACCTTGGTGAAGGGAATAAGGTGTATTGTGATTCTTCGGGAATTGTAATTGGTGTTCTGTTAATGAAGTGGGTTCGAGTCATATTTTATGGGTGTTGGAAGATGAGGCCATACTAGTAGAATTACCATATGCATGAACTCGATCTATCAGTAGTGGGTTATGCTCTAAAATGATAGTGGAACTATCTTTTGGGTGAGACAATTATAGTCTATAAGGATCAAAATAAGTTAAGTTATATCTTCTTAAAATGATATATTATCCTTGGATAGTGGATATGGTTTGAGTATATTCATTCCTTCAATTTGGAGATGGCATATATGCCAGACAAGGTAAATAGTGTGGTTGACACTTTGAGTAGGAAAACCAAGCCTCGTATGGTTAAATTATTTGGTGATGAGTGGATGATGACAACTTTGATGGATGATATTCAAGTGGTATTTTAGGATAGTTAGTAGCATATGACTCTGCTATGGGTTTTCGTGGAGTCTACACTTTTTAGATTGATCTAAGATAGTATGTATAAGGATCCAAAGTGTTTGACCTTGACAAAAAGTATATAAGGTAGATAATCACCTTTAGAATGAATCATATTTGAGGATGAGATCATCTAGGTCATGAATCAGTTAGTTATGCCCACAAGCATGTGGGGGATCTCATGTAGGGACATTGTTCCTTGAAGTGGGTGGTACATCTTGGGATGACCGAAATGTACTGAGGCCTATGAAGACATTTTTGGTGGAGGTGGATGAAAATTGAGATAAAACGTTTTGCGACATGATTCTATGATTGTAAATAGGTAAATGTGGAGAATAAAGTACCTTTAGGTTTTCTATAGCCATTTCCCATTCCAAAATAGAAATGAGACTAAGTGAAAATGGATTTTGTGTTCTTTCATCCAAAGATTTAAATAAATAACGATGATATTTGGGTTATTTTGGATCAAATTATGAATTTATTACATTGGATTCATATAAAAGAGGTTTTTTCAGTGGATCAGCTGGGATCATAGAATGTTTTGGAAATAGTCCTTCTAGATGGGGTGTTGTGGACTCTTTTTTAGTTCATGACTCTTGCACTATTTTGTGATTATATCAGTGTTTATATAAATAACTTGGTACAATAGGGTCATTGTGTTTTACTTTCCACCCACATATATATGGAACATTATAGAATACTATAAAGGTGATTGAAGTTATGTTGTGGGTATTTGTGATTGACTTCGGTGTGTCCTGATAGAAGCAATTGGCCTTGGTGGAATCTGCCAATAAAAAAATTTATAAGGAAACCATACAAATGGAACTATATGAGGATATTTATAAATGGCCATGAAGATCTCCATTATGTGGGATGGAATCATGTGAGTGAGAGTTGTGGGACTGAATCTCGTGTGTGAGTTGTTAGAGAAAGTGTAGTTTGTTCAGAAATGTATGGATGTAGTGCATAGTAGGAAGAAGCCATATGTTGATAAAAGAATATGACCCTTAGATTCTATATAGGATGATAGGTTATTCCTTCGTGCATTACCTAGGTTGGGTCACCACATGATATAGAGTCTGGGCAAGATGGAACCTAGGTTTGTTGGATGTTTTGAGGTTGTGGAATGAATTGGTCCAATGACTTACCGAATTTCTCTTCCAAAGAAATATAGTGCTATGCATGATGTTTTCCATGTTTCATAACTATGTAGGTATAAACTCAAACCTTCTTATGCGATCTATGTGGATTATATTTATCATGAGATAATGTAGCCATCAAGGAGAATATGTTATGTGTTTTGGTCAACATTAATAATTTTTTTGGGGAAATTTCTTGCATGTAATTCATGTATTGTGGAAACATGGGTGTGTATAGAAGAAAACATGGGAATGTGAAGAAGATTTGAGGTATCAATGGACAAACATTGTTTGATTTAAATCTTATAGAATATTTGTAGTGATGATAAAGGAAGATCTACTATTTGATGGGTAGATTGTATGATCTCGACCTATGCTGAAGATGGATCAGACTGGATTTGGTAGTTATCTTTTTTCTATATTTGAGTAACAATTGATATGTTTTTTACATGGATTTTGTTTAGGTGAATTGTTTTACAATGGAAATAAAAAGGGTTTGTGTAGGGTTTTCACACAGTTAGGGAAAAATATATGCCCAACCTATGTAACCGTGTGAACCCAGAAAGAGCATATTCACATGGCTGGAGCACGGTTTGACAAATATTATTCCCATCCAAGGAAACTATGCAACCCCAGACCGTGAGGGTTCACATGGGTGGCTCATGGTTTTCCAAAACATGCAACCCAAAAAAACCCTGAATCCTAAAATATAATAGGTTCATGGATGAAGCACAGTTATTGAAAATTGTGGATCCCTTCCTAGGAAACCGAGCCCAATATTTTTAATTACCTGATTTTTTGTTTTAAATTCCACCGAACCCTCAAAACTCCTCCCATTCCACCTAAATTCAGACCTACCCAATATAAGATGATTTTTAAGATTTCTAGAGGGATTTTAAGTACAAATGACATCTGTTTCAAATGATTTAAATCCCAAATTGAAGATCTTCTCCCCTCTGGGTAAGTGGATATCATCATGTTGCCTTATCATTCATCCTCTTATTCTCCTGTTTTTATTTATATGGATTTTTTTTATTTTTCATTACATATAATCATATTTTATGACATATAAATCTAGGATATTTGATCTAGATCTTGATTCTGATATCATGATATATTTAATCTTGATATAGGTTCTTAGATCTGGATCTCCAATCTACATCATTGTGTGGCTCGATATTTGAGAATTCTGTTGGACAACGTTTGTTAAAAAATTGAGGTCGGTGGTCAATGTTTCAAATATCACAGTCATGATTTGTTTTTTAATGTTATATTATAGTGATATTCTTTTAAAAATTGAAAACCCTAAATTAATTAATTAGTGTGGTAAATTTATTTATTTATTCATTGGTTAAATTGGGATATTTTGAGATTATTGAATGAGATAATTAATTTAGAAATTAATTATGAGGTCTTGGGATTTTTGATTTAATAATAAATTGTCATAATTAAATAAGGTTTAATTGTGGTGGTAGAATTGGGAAATTGATTGTGAAATAAGGATTATTAATTGTGCAATTAATTAATGTAATAATAAATAAATTAAGATAACTAAACATTTGGTTAATTATAAAATTGTTGAATTGTGATTAAGAATAATTATTTTTTGAATTAATTATTGGATATTGGACTTTCAAAATGGTTAATTTATTACTAAATTGATTAACAGAAGATTTTATGTTGATTATTAATTGTTGAATTAATTAATGGATACGATTAATTAATTTATGAATTCATTAATGAATGTATTGATGGATAATTGTGATTAGAGGATTATTGTTATCTAATTAAGCATGTAAAATAGGGTTTTAGACATGATAGTATACTCCCATAATAAATATATAAATAACTGGTTTTGAAATGGGGGTGTTAAACATGGTTTTCTTCACCAAATTGGATTTTTGGGTATTAGACATGGAATTCTTCCCTAAAAGGCATTTTGGAGTGTTAAACATTGTGTTCATCACCAAATGGGATATTGGGGTGTTATACGTGGTGTTCTTAACCGAATGGGTTTCCTGGTTTTCAGACATGAAATTCTTTACCAAATGGTATTTTGGAGAGTTAGACATCATGTTCTACCCCAAATGAGATTTTGGGAAGTTGGACATGGATTTCTTCACCAAATGGGATTTTGGGGTGTTAGTCCTAGTATTCTACAACATTGGTTAAATATAAATGAATTGGATTTTGGATTTTATACATGGAATTAAATAACAATGATACGTATATATGAATTGTTAATTGAATATGTGACATTATTTAAAATCCAAGTTTTTGTGGTTAATAATGATTAATTGATAATTTGATGAATATTTTAATTATAAATTGTAATTTATTTTGTTATTGGTTTGAATTTTTTAGACCCCATTGGTGGTGGAATACTAGTTTTTACTCACACCCTATCTATATTTCCTTATCGGTACCAAAATAGATTTCATGGATGTTTGATAGGTTAAAGTAAAGGCCTATGTTAGATGGATGATTTGGGATGGATCATGGTTGAGGGAACTATAAGTTGATCGAAACATTATTGGGATATTTTAGTGTCTTATGATTGAGTTTCATTTTATATATGTGTACACGTACAATGGTATGCTATATTTTCTATTTAGTTGGATATTTTATTTTACTGTATTGTTTATTATGAGTATTGGTATTTTTTTTTGTTATTTAGGATTATTTTATTGTTTATTTAATTTTTCAAGTGTATTTTGTTAATAAATTGGGTATATTATCCCCATTATCTTCATATAATTCCCTTATGTTTTCTATTTATTTGGATATTTTATTTTACTGTATTTTTTATTATGAGTGTTGGTATTTTTTAGTTATTTATGCTTATTGTATTGTTTATTTATTTTTTAAAGTTTATTTAGTTGACAAAATAGGGTATATTATCCCCATGATCTTCATATAAGACCCTCACTGCTATTTGATAACCTCTAGCATATAGGGAGTTGCCCCTGTGGTCAATTGAAGAACTGGCTCAGTGCCCCGATGCATGGTACCAGGGCCTAGACATTAAAAAGTGGTATCAGAGACCAGTTTTCATTCCATAATATTCTGTCTTACTATTTGGGAAAGGTATATAGGAGTCTAGGAAGGTTCTTGGCCTTTTTATGAGATAATTAATTGTACTAGATATCTCATGTACAAGGTAAACCTGATTACCAAAGGTGTGATTGTGGTTGTTGGTGTTTGTTGTTATAGTTGAATATCATTTTACCTTGGTTGACACACATATTTTCTGATTTAGTTTTTGTTTATATGATTTTATTAGAAAAAATCATTACCCTTAATGACAATATATTTCAGTATTCATGCATCAATATAGGGACTCAAAATTTTTTTGTGAACATGTGACTTGTTATGCATGAAGAGAAAAATGGGTTTTGGGTAAGTTATTGTACATAATAATTATTTATATTCTTGGTAAATTAAATCAAAAAAATTCTCTAAATATGAAAATAAGAAGTTTTAAATTGAAAAAATAACATAAATAAATGTGTTTCTAAATTGTATGCTTTAATTATGAGAAATTTTTTACCTTTGTTAACCAGGACCTAGGTATAGGGTGGTTAAGGATTGCGATATCGCCTTAGTTTTGAACACATGGTGAGGGTTGGGGAAAATAATTTCTATGAAATATTGTGTTTTTAATAGGATATAGACCTAATAAAGATGTGTTTTGAGTACTAGGGAATGTGTTTGGAATTGTAGAGTTATGCCTCTATGTCAATGGTTTATGACAGGATGAATGAAGGACATGTTTGTAGACGATCCTTCAGTGGTAGAACTTGAGACACTGATAGTGCTAGGTGATGTTGTAGGAGAGAATTTCTAAGAGAAAACCACTCAATTCATGAAATTAATGGAAGAAGAACCATATTGGATTTAAAAGAGCATTTCTTACTTGACAAGGGAGTTTCAGTTGCGACACCCTATCACTTTTACTTGAGAGGGTGGATGTAAGGGAGATGAGTTTTGGGTTGAGTCGATCGAGATGATATTTTACCATTTGGAGACCTATACTGAGAAGTGGGTAAAGTTTTATTATTATGTACTTTTTGTATTGGCGAAATGATGGTGGAATGTCCAAACACTAACTAGATAGACTGAGGGTATGATATTGAAGGACGTTTTGAAAAACTACATGGATGAATTTTACCGAGAGTAACTGAGATTACAGAGAGTAGTATAGTTCATGTATTTGTCTCAAAGAGAATGTATGTGATGTATTATGCTAGATTTTTTCACAAATGTTAAGCGATTTTCACCAGAATTGGCATAAGGCGAGGATACATAAGTGAAATGATATCAGGATAGACGTTAGTGGGAAATTAATTCCATGGTGAATATCATCAGGATGAAATGTTTTCAGAAGATATGAATGATTCCTTAATCATGGAAGGTAACATAAAAGGGGTATCTTGTAGAAAAAATGTAATTTATATTGTGTTATCTTGTGGTATGCATTCCAAGAGAATGATTCATCAGTATGAGAACATCATCCAAAGAAATGGAAACCAGGGTTTCCAGTCAAGGGGATCTATTACAATAGATCTTACCCATATGATTTCTCATCAGTTTAGTGGGATGCTGAATTTTTGTAATCATTATCCACGACCACTAGTGGAGTGAAATATATATATAAAGAAGGTAAATCTATAGAGGATAAATAGGAACTAAAAAAACTATTGGTGGGGGAGGATCCATACATTACCTGGGTGGGGGAAGAGGATCTTCTGCACTGTATTAGTCTGGAAGGTAGAAGCGTACAGGCTGAGGTGGTAGAGGCAGTAGATGTGGTGCCACATGGAAAGAGTTCCAATATTAGTAGAGTGGTTTTACTAAAAAGATTCTAATTTCATCACAATAAAGTGGGGTATGACAGTTTAATATAGTGTATCCTATGGATGTGGAGAGAGAGGCTAAGACATCGATAGTTATAGCTATTATTATAGTAGCTTCATCTTTATTAAGTTCATTATTTTATACAGATGCCTCTCATTACGTTATATCTACAAAATGTGTTAATTTGTTTCCTAACAGTGGAGTTTTTTAGCGGGGTAATAACTATAGATATTACATTGGGAGTATGGTCTAGATATATATGAATTTGCGAGGGATTGTTTCTTGATGTTGGGGAGTATCGCTTTCTATAGGATCTCTATATCATTTATATGTCTTGCCTTTACATAATAATTGGTATCTAATATATATTAACATAATGATCCCACATATATTGTTACTAAAGGAGAGTGACATTTAAATTCCCTAAGGCTGATCACTTCATTTATCGAGGAAAGTGGGATATACAAGAATGTATGGAAGGGAAAATTACTCATCAACTTAGAGAGATCAAAACACAGGTTTCTTGTTAATCCGATATGATGGGGTGTGAAGTAATATTTATTTCAAATAATGGTGAAATATTTTCTAGATTTATATCCCAGTATATTCTTAAGGCTCCCACCTGAGATACATGTGGATTTCACTGTATATCTAATAACTAGATTTGAGAAGGTTTCTATTCCACCATACTTTATGGCACTTATAGAGCTACAGAATCCCCAAAATTAGCTAGAAGAGTATGAGGATAAGGGGTTTAACTAACTGAGTGCATCATGTTTGTGTTCACCTATGATGGATTTAAAGATGGATGATTGGTGTTTTCCTTTGTCTGTTGAATACCAAAAGTTGAACAAGATAATGGTGAAGACTGGATATCCTCTTCTATGTATAGACTATCTATTTGACCAGTTTAAAGGATATCGATTACTCTCAATGAGTTAAATGATATTTGGGTATCATAGGGTGAAAATTAATACTTATGATATATCATAGACAACTTTTAGAAACTATTATGGCCTATATGAGTTTTTCATAATTCCTTTTTGGTTGATGAACACATCATCAATGATTATGGCATTAATGAATTGAATCTTCCATTCGTACCTAGATCAGTATGTGGTGCTGTTTTTTATGATATCTTATTGTACTATAAGAGTCATGATGTTCATACCAAACATATTGAAATCATATAGATTACTCTGAGATATATTTAGATATACACCATGATATCTATTTGTCATATTTTTATTAAAATGGTACACTTCTAGGGGAACATCATCTTGGTGGAAGGTGTATAAATAGTATCATATATGGTTCAGTTAGTGAATTATTGGAAGGATCCCAAGAACATTTTTTTATATCCAAATATTTCTGGGTTAGTTAGATTTCATCATTGGATTATCCATGTATTTTCCTATTTGGAAGCACAACTTTTAGGGTTGACCAAAAGGGGGTATATTTTGAATGGATGGAATCTTGTGATATTTCCTTGGAGGATCTAAAGAAGTGTTTGACATTGGCATAAATATTGATCATACCTAACCTATTTATAAATTATGAAGTATATTATGTTGATTTTGGGATTAGACTAAAAACATTATTAATGTAGGGACAACACATCATGGATTATGGGTCTCGGTAGCTGTTGCCACATGGGTATAATTACCGTACTGTTGACATCGATCATGATGCTGTGTATTATTCACTAAAATCAGTGTGAAAATATTTTTTGGGTGAAAATTTTATGGGGTATATAGATCAAAATAGATTAAGGTATATCTTCTCGAAATGAGATTTTAATGTTTGATAATGGAGATGGGTTGAGTATATACAATACTTCGATCACGAGGTGACATATATGATCGTGAAGGGAAATAGTGTGACTAACACTTTGAGTAGGAAAACTCAGAATTAGATTTTTCAGTAATCTAGTACTAAGTGGAAGATGAAGGATTTTATGGTTGAGATGCATCTGATGATTCAAGAGAGTCCATGGAAGATGTTTATTCGATTAGTTTGTGGGGAGTATACACTTTTGAGATAGAACCAAGAAAGGTCATATGAGGACCTAGAGTATTTGATGTTGAAGGAAATTATTGATAGTTCTACTTCAAAATGAGAAATATATGAGGATGGTATTAGCGATGTCGAGAAATGAGTTGTTTTGCATACGACCATGAGAGAGGAGCTCAAACTATAATTTCATGCCTCTATATGGGTAGTACATATAGGAAAACCATGGGTTATGGGGTTAAACCATGTGTGATCCAAAATTTTAGGATCTCTGATTTTTTTCATACATAAATAGACCACATTGTTAGGAAAATCATGAGACAATAGTTCATAGGCCTATACCTCAAGCAGAATCTTACATGGTTGTCTCACAAGTTAGACAAACCGTCTACCAACTCTGAAAAAACCCTATGTCCCACTTCACACTATTACTCACTAGTTGTTGTATGGTTTGAAAAAATCATCCTCCAAACAATGTACCTATCCAGAGCCTAGTGGCTCACTTTTCACCCTTTTCTATTGGAGTTTTATTTTTTTATGACTATTATCAAATCACGCACCTCCCAAAAATCATAAAAAACATTTCAAAAGACATCTAAATTCTCCCAAACAACACCGAAACACGTACATACATAAAAAATAAATAAATGGTTACATGAATGAAACTACGGGTGATATATAATGACGTATCAAAACATGAGATATGATCATGTTATTATATTTTAGTTTTTATGAAAAAACAAATGGTTTTAAAAGAAGATGTAAAAATAAAGGGTTTGGTGAATTTTATTAACATTACCTAGAAAAACAACCATTGGATCTATTTTTAAGGACCCTAGAGTTGTTATTTTGGGAATAAATACACCTGTATAATTTAGATAGTGATATTAGGGAGTGGTTTTGGTAGGTTTGGGGAATGATAACTATATCTAGAGGTGTGAATATGGTAGTGGCTGAGGTGCCATTTAATAATTGAGGTGATTTGAATACATATAATATTTTATAGTTTTACACAAGTTCCTGTTTCTTTATAGGGAATAAGAAAAAAATGGATAATATTAGACTTTTATAGGGGTAATGTCAAACTACAACCATCCAATGGTGTTTTAAATTGTTTATAGGTCATTTTAACCATTAACATTTTATGATAACCTCTCGATAAACACATTTAACCATAATCGTGGTAATTAATTTATACTATTATTAAAAGTACTTAAAAAATCTAATTAAAATTTCTTACCATATATTAATTATAAAAATTATAAATATGTAATTCATTTTTTGATATTCAATTAATATAAGTAGAATAATTTAATATAATAACAAACCCAAAAAACTTGTTGAAGAAAGAAATTTCAAAAATTTAATTTTTAATGTTTTAGATGATATTACATTGTCTATATGACCAGTAATCATCATTATATGGTTTTTAACTCATATTTTTAGATATATAATCTAGAAATTTAATTTAAATCATTTATAATTAAATATTATTTTATTTAATTAATGTTTAAGGACAGTATATAAAAACTATTTAATTAAAAATATACATATTTACTTATAAATTATCTTTTCATTATTCATGTTGAATGGATAGTAAGTACATGGTTAATTGTAAATATTATAAAAAATTATTAAAAATAAAATTATAAATATTTAAATACTACATTTTCAATTATTAAAAAAGTCTTATATCTAAGGGGAAATTTCAAAAACATGGTTGAGGCTTTTTATGACAAAGTATGTTCAAAATTGATATTTATCCTATTAAATTTGAATTTTTGATTTATGAAATAATAAAATGTGATTTGAATTATATTTTTATTAAAGTATATTGTTCACATAATTTAATTGTATCAAATGTATTATATTCTTAGCTCCCATAAAATTTTTATCCTCAAACATTTCATCGATATTACATTCTAAATAAATGATAGTTGGTCTTATTTTTTAACATCAAATGGTTCCCATGTTAATTCCTCTAAATTATTTCTTATCTAAGGCACCATTACGATTTGAGTGTTTTGATTCCAAAATAATTGATTTTATAAATAATTTTGATGGGATTTTCATAGTAAGATAGAATAGGTAAAAATCAATTTATTTTGAGGAAAGAACATGCATTAGTTCTGCAATATAATTTTGTAATAACGATATAATGAAGGAATCATAAACTTTAGAATGATTAGGTTTAATGTCGAATTGGTATGCCCTGTATCCAAATATTTTTAATATTTCAACAGTTATGATATTACAAGGGATCAATTTCTCTTTCTTAACAAACATTATAATACCCATATGTGGAGGTACATTTAAGAAAACGTGATCTGCAACTTTGAAATACAATCCTTTTCTTCAGTTATCAACAAAACTATTTTTCATGGCATGGAATAATTTAATATGAGTCTGAATAGTTTTTAACATTATCATTTTCTTATTCAAAAATTCTGGTACTACATGTTTTCTTTCAACAAATCCATATCAACAAGTTAGAGTATGACATATCATTCTATATAATTCTCTATATGACACCATTTGAATACTTGAATGGAAACTATTATTGTAGAAAAAATATAATTAATTTAAATAATGATCCCACATGCCATTAATTTCATGTAATAATGATTCCAACATGTATAATATTGATTTAATAGTCCTTTTGGACTATCCATTATTCTGAGGATGATATGTAGTGCTCAAATAAAGCTCAATGTAAAGATCCTTTATAAAGCTTTTCTATTGTGTTGATGGAAATATAGGATCACAATGATGAAAACTTCAAAGAGTTTAACCATTAAATCATAATACATTATTAATAGAGAGTATTTCAAAGTTCATAGGAATAAAATCATCTCTTATATATAACAGATGTTCATATTTGTTTTGATAAGAAAAAATATCCCATATTACATTATTTTTTATGGGATTATTTTTAAATAAATTAAACAATATATAGTAATTTCATCTTATTTCATCCTATTCCTTGGTAGATTTATCATAAATCTTCAATATTTCTATCTTTTAGAATTCACCTATAGAAAACCCATATATATTGATACACAATAAACAATTTCCAACTTCATATTGTCATAAATATTGTTCCCCCAAATACCTATACATATTAGTTCTTTAAGGGTTTTATGGAATTTTAATGTATGAGAATCATACAACAATTCTATTTCCAACAATTTTATTGATGAATCATATAAAATATTTTCATATTTTATAACACAAACTCCACAAATTATGTCTACAAATTTTAATCATTCATAGCTTAATTTTATATTTAAAATTATCATCATTTGGATGATATCTTTTTATATTTTCTAATTAAATATTTCCTGGAAACCATTTGAAAAATGAGGGTTTTATACCTTTATTAAATAATTTGCATATACATATTTACAATATTCATGAACATAGGATCTATATAGATCATTTTGGTGAAACCTCCCTTATAAATCATGATCAATAAATTGTATACCTTATTTTCATTCCCTAGGTGGTAGTGTATTGACTAATAATAATATTTGGGTAGTTATATCCATAAACATTGCCTCACAATGATCTATTTTTATGAAAATATGTGTCTCATGATTGTATAGTTTGGGTATATGTCACATCATTCACCATATATATAATTTTTCTATATCTTCAATGAAAATATTACTGCTATGAAATCAATATCATGAGTTTTGTAGTTTAGTTCATGATACTTTATCTAAATTGATGGGTATGAAATAACATAATAAATCAATATAAGGATAGAACTAATTCCCTTATTTTTGGCTTAACTATATATCATGAATCCATCATTTTAATATTATAGTGGTAAAATTTGAGCATTTACAAATGTATTATTTAGTTCTTCAAAACAATTCTTTACATTCCATTCTTCTCATGAACTTAACTATTTTACATGGAATATTTGTTAATGGGTTAGACTCTCGAGGGTTCTTTAAAAAAAACACCAATAGTAACCTACCAAATATATAAAACTATGTCCCTCAGTTTTGTCTATTAATAGAGGCCATTATTTCATGGTTTTTTTATTAATAGGATCAAATGATTTTCCACTCTTTCTAATGTTGTGTCGAATAAAAGAAACTTTCTAAAGCCATATTTCATACATTATAAATTTATTTTAAAACACTTTTATTTTAATAGTTTCAAGAATGATACATATATCATTCACTGATAATCATTTCTTTCAAAATACAACATGATATAAACAATAAAGACAAAAAAATGATCATTATATTTCTTGAATACTCTATTCAATAGAACTTTAAAAATAGAGAGTGAATTATTATATCCATATAGCATTACTGTAAACTCATAATGTCTATAAATCATCTAAAATGATGTCTTTATAATATCATTATTCATAACAAAAAAATTGATAATACTATAATGAGGGTAAGTCTTTGAAAATTTTTGATATCTAATAAGTTCATCAAATAAGTCATTATTATGAGGCATAGAATACTTGTTTTCTTTAGGTAGTTCATCAAATAATAAATCAATGTTTTTCTATATAACTGTTGCATCCTCAATTCTAATATACCCCTACCGGTCATCAAAATCTGTAAACTCTTATTCCCAAACAATCTCATTCAAAAAGAGATATTGGAGGTAGATCTACACATGATTCAAATGATTAATTCTCTTCTCTAAATGAAAGAAATTACGAACATTCATCTTGAATCATAATTTCCTTATATTTTGAATAAATGTTTCCATCATACTATGAAATAAAATATATTCTATATATTATATCATAGTAAATCATAGATAAAATAATAAATTAAAAAAATAGAGTATATTTATGTATCATAATGGGAACTATCTAGACATCCATGTTATAATGATATTTTCACTAGGATTTATGTCTAACAACATCATTATTACTATTCTTGGAAAATATAATTTAAAAAAAAATGAAACATATAAAAGAGTATGATGATCTAGAATAAAATTAATAAGTAACTAAATTTAAGTTATTGAATAAAGTACATTCCAATACATATTTTAGCACTTTGACCTCACTAGTAGTGATCACATAAGATTGGCCTTATCCCCTTAGCCTATTCAGTAGTTCATTAACTTGAAAGATTGTAATTTGGTCTTAATAATTTTACATTTCATCATAGTTTATGCCATAGATAGTAGCGGTCTATTTATTTCCCTTATGTTAATTATCCAAATCACTATAATATTCACACTTGTGATATACTCCAATTCCATTCAATCATTTCCAAGGATTTTTATTTCTAAAATTTCCCCTTCATGGAAATTACTTCATTTTATTCTTATTATATGAATAATGTCCTTTTTGGTGTTAAACCAACTTATTCTTATCATTTTTTTATTGAATATATAAGATGTAAAAATTTAATTCTCTATATAGATGATGTAGAAATCTATTTTATCATATAATGAGAAATTCGGAGAAACCAGTCCTATTAAAAAACTTTTCATAACCCCTTCAATGAAATGGTAAATATTTCATTCATTATTACATATATAATCTATTAAAAACATGTCTAATCTTGTAAATGTATCCTCAAAATCCATAATACATTCCTCTTATATTTTTATTAATATGTTTAACTTTCTCTTAAACCCAATTGATTAATTACCAGGGATATATTTTTCAATGTATGTTTCATTAAAATCTCTCAATTTTTCATGTTATATTTCTTCTTACTCATTAATATATTGTATTAATTACCACAATTGATAAAAATTTCCATTAAGAAAATATTTTCCAATAAAAAAACTTCTTTTCCATCACAACTAAGAACAAAAAATATCATTTCAAGGGACTTAATCTAATGAAATGCTACTAATGGATTATTTGTTTCACTAAAAGATTGGGAATTATTATAAGGCCCCGACATTAAACCTTACTTAATCTTGAGTTATTTCAAGAATACACATTTAGGATTTTTTCAGGTTTAGAGTTTTATAGAATTAGATCATAAATCATGCATTACACTCCACATTTAAACCAAGTGGTTACATAAAAGATAGTATTCATTTTTTCTATCAACGGAAACATATTTAAAATAAAACATGGATTCTTTCTTGACACTTCCGTAACACTATCATCACATCATGTACTTTTCCCTTGACCTGTGAAAAATATTTCAAAAACATGCGATGAGCATAAAAAGCTCAGTAAGTGATATAAAAATACGTAAAGGAAACATTAGTACATGTATAAAAAAGAGTCAATGAAATCATACATTACTCATAAAAAATAATCACGTTAACATACATCAGGAAATCTTAAGATTTATGAATAACTCATAGAAAACATAAGAGAAATATGTAACTTGAGTCATTCATAACATTATTATGTAGGGAGTAACCCTCATGGTTATGTTTGGAATACCCATCACTGTATATTCACTACATTTTTTCAGGGAAACCTTAACATTTAACCCCTTCGCGTTACCCAATGAATTGGAGAGCTATATCGGGCTCACCCACCCTTAGTTTATCACGGAACCACCCATCTCCATAAACTATTCCCAAGAACCATAATATAAGCGTATCACATAAAACATGCATAAAGGAAACATAACATTTCCACATTTTAATCACAAGATATCAATACAACACATTGATATAATAAAAACATTATAAAAACCATTTTCAATACCAAAATAAAAGAAAAGTAAAACATGGTATTTATTTTTCTTTTAAAAAAATGTTATGGCTTGTAGAGGAATCCGAAACTCAAATAATGGTCATGGTGGCGGAGAAGTCATTGTCGCCGCATACGTACGACAAAAATACATTACCTTTTGTCATTTTGTAAACGCTTTGTATAAAAAATATTCCTTTTAAATAAACGTAAAAGTAAAATGGGTTTATACACCGTATAAATGAATGTTTTGTATAAAAAAATATGAATCAATGAAAGGAGATTGAGACGAAGTCCCTTACCTTGGGTCCGACTTGACTCGATCATTCTTTAACCTCCTGAATAAAAAACATGAGTTAATTTCTACTTTCTTAAGAACCTTTTTCAAGTTCATTTTACCTTTAATATCACTTATTACCCTATCATGAACATTATGTAATTATTTAAGTTAATAAAGGTCATTTTGTCGATCAATGGTACTTGGGTAAAAAATAAACTCTTTATAATTACAAGTTGATCATGTGGTAAAATATCCATTATATCCAGAATTATATTCATGATTTATATATCATATATATCATATATATCCATTATATACATGAATTTATAATATTACATAACATTTAGAGGTATGAAATGAAATTCACCGTTCATGGAGACGGTAAGCCGTACGTACGCATGGACGCTACTTTCATTTCTATTTCATATTTTATGGAATGGAATAATAATTATATAAAGGTATATTATAATTCCAGTATAATATCATATATAATATCATTAACTCCATCCTTTATAAATCCAACATATGGCATTATCGAATCAAATCACTTAGAGGTGGCGGTAGTCCGCACTTCCTAAAATGAAGATATCGTGTTTACCCATAATGGAAACCATAAAGGTATGCCATATATGAAAAATACATAAGCTTAAGGAAAACATAAACATATTATATATCATATATAAATATAGTGACATCTTAATGGCCACTTTTGAAGGTGTTAGAAGAATATTGAACAATCATCGTTTCGTGAGGCAGAAATTCACCATCCACGGAAACTGTATGCTCTTTAACCATTAGATGTAGGAGTGTGTAAGTGTAGCTCGAATATTTCTTATAAAAACATCCTGATATATTGAAGATACTGTTTTTGTTAAAAAATAAATGTATAAAAAGAGTTTAGAGGGTTGGAGATGCAAAATAAAACAAAAGAACATTAGAGAATTCTTTACCTTTAAATCGGGTAACTCCTCTTGGGTAGAACCAAAAGGGTTTCTTAAAGAGATTTCTGCCTAAGGTAAGGCTTCTAGGATGAATAGAGGGATGTGGAGAGATAAAATGAGCAGATTTTGGCCGAACCAATGGCTTGAGAAGTGTGGGTAAGGAAGTAGAGGTGGGGGCCTTTTATAAGAGGAGAGGAGGGGCACTATTGGAATGTTATAAAATGTTACTTTATATTGAAATGTGTTTCAGATTTAAAAGGTCCCACATCATATATTTCGAGGATAAGGTGATAAGGGTTTGAAATATACTCACCCAATAGGTTTTTGAGAAGTGAATGTCTTAGATTTTACATTATATTTTCATTTTATTTAAATCATTAATTAATGAGGTAATCACTGCATTATAATGATGTCATAAATAATTTACTTTATTTAATGACTAAAAATTATAAAACAAATTCTATTATGTAGGAAATATTTTTATATTTTCAATGAATATTTATATTCCAAGAGATAATTTATTTAAACAAAATTAAAATTATTTTACTTAGGTGTTACATACTTTCTTATATTTAACTTTCTTTAAAAATAAAAAGATAAAAAGTCACTATCACACAAAAGTGATTCCATGGGGTCCCTAAGTTTGGAAATAGGTATACCATGGTCGTCCATGACACAAACAGTAGCATTAGGACGCATGTAGGGGTCATTTGTTATTATTATTTTATTATTTTATTATCCTTAACTACCCGATTACTAATTAATCAAGATAATTAAAGATAATTACCATCGTTACTATTCATAATGTCCAAAAAAAATTAGAGTCTTAATTACATAAATTGGAACTTATGACTCCAAATATGGAAACCATTTTACCAAATTTCAAAAACAAAAATTGCAATAGTTAATTATAAAATAATTCTTGTCGTCAAAACAAATAGTGGGTTTTTTTGAAACAATATCTATGAAAAGTTTGGCACTTGTTTACGCCCAATTCCAAAGTGAAATTGATCCCAATGACCACCATTGGATTAAATAGTAAAAATATATTCTATTTACACTTTTAAACAAATTAAAAAGATAATCTATCCATATAATTAAATTAGATGAAAAGGCAGTTTTGATGTAAAATGCAGTATTTTTCACTATTCATTAAAAATGAACATTGTCAGAAAAATACCAAAAATTTATCCAAAGTAAATTTCAATGTCCCAATCATAAATAATAAGTTTATTTTGACAGATATTACTTATAAAATTGTCAAAAGTTTCATTTTAAAATGGTTTTCCATTAAAAGGCAGTAAAACAATCTTTTAAAAATATTAGTGTATTCCATGCTTAATATTGAATTTATTCTCATTTTAAGCATCTAAAACACTATCTAATTCATAAATAGAAATAGATAAAAATATCTGTTAATAATTAATTACTTGTGATGTTACATCCTTCCCCCCTTTAAAAATTGTTTCCTTGTAATTTATTTACTTATCGAATAAGTGGGGGTATTTATCCCTCATTGCATTTTCAGATTCCCATGTTGCCACTTCACTCACGTGGGTTTTCCACAAAACCGTTATTTGATGAATCAACTTATTTCGCAACACTTTCTCCCTATGGTCATGAATCCGGACCAGTTGTTCCTCATAAGATAGATTCTCTTCCAGCTGAACTACCTCTGGACTGAAAACATGAGATGGATATGGCATGTACTTCATTAACATTGAAACATGAAAAACATTGTGTACCTGAGATAAACTCGGAGGTAAATCCACTCAGTATGCAACTGATCCCACTCTCTCCAGAATTTCATATGATCCAATGAACCTTGGACTCAACTTTCCTTTATTACCAAATTTCATCACACTTTTCCATGGTGATACTTTGAGAAAAACATGATCACCTACCTCAAAAGAGAGATCCTTCCTCCTATTGTCTGTATAACTCTTCTGCCTGATCTGATTTGTTCTCATGTGTCTCTATATCAGCTGAACTTCTCCTACCAATTCTTCTACCAATTCTGGTCCTATCAACTTCCTTTCACCCACTTCATCCCAGAAAGATGGAGTTCGACACCGCTCCCCATATAATGCCTCAAATGGTGTCATCTGTATACTGGAATGAAAACTGTTATTATAAGAAAACTCAACCAAAGAAATATGTTCGTCCCAAATTCCCTGATAATACATCGAACAAGCACGTAGCATATCCTACAAATTCTGAATCATTCGTTCCAACTACCCATCTGATTGAGGATGAAAAGCTGTACTAAAATTTAATTCAGTACCCAACGACTTCTGAAGGCCTTTCCAAAAGTTAGAAGTGAACCTGGGATCATGATCCGATACAATGGAGAAGGGAACTCCATGTATCCTGACTATCTCTTTAAGATACAAATGGGAAAGTTGATCATGGGAAAAAGTATCTTGTATAGAAAGGAAATGAACAGATTTATTCAAGCGATCAATAAAAACCGAGATCGCATTATTACCTCGAGGTGTATTCGACAATCCCACAATGAAGTCCATGGATATATTCTCTCATTTCCACTCTGGATCTAGTAAAGGTTGAATCATATCCTTCGGTAACTTATGCTCTGCTTTAACCTGTTGAAAAATCAAACACTTTACAGTAAAATAAGCAATATCCTTTTTCATTCCATCCTACCAGTAATACTCCCAAAGATCTCTATACATCTTAGAACACCCTAGATGAACTGGAAACAGAGAACTATGAGCTTCACATAACAACTCTCTCTTCAACTGTGAATCACAAGGCACACACAATCTCTTCCCAAATCTCAAAACACAATCATTATCAATGCTGAATTCAAGAAACTTACCTTTCTGAATCAACTCTACCTTTTTATGCAACTCCCTATCTTGCTTCTGTTCTTGCTTAATTTTGTCTGATAGAGAAGATTTCACTGATACCTGAAACAAGACAGAAGAACATCCTACACCAACTACTTCTATTCCAAATTTCATCAAAACCTTAACCAAAGGATCATGTTCCAAACACGACATTGTTAATAAAGCATTACTTTTTTGACTCAAAGTATCAGCCACTTTATTTTCTTTTCCAGGATGGTAATGAATTGTACAATCATAATCATTGATTAATTCTATCCATATCCTCTGTCTCATATTCAATTAATTTTGAGTGGATAAATACTTTAAACTTTTGTGATAGTTATATATGTCACCCTTTACTCCAAACAAATGATGCCTCAAAATTTTTAAAACAAAAACAACAGCAGCTAATTCCAAATCATGTGTAGGGTAATTTACCTCATGAGTTTTCGGCTGACGTGAAGCATAACCAATTTCCTGATCATTCTGCATTAGGACGCAACCAAGTCCTTTCAATGAAGAATCACTATAGATAACAAAATCCCCATTCATGGAAGGTAGTGGCAAAACTGAAGCATTCACTAATCTTCTTTTCAGTTCCTAAAAACAATCATCACATTATTTTGGCCATATAAACTTAACACCCTTCTGAGTTAGCTTTGTCATTAGACTAGATAACCAGGAGAAATTTCTAAGAAACCTTCGGTAATAGCCTACCAAACCAAGGAAGCTACGAATCTCAGTTACATTCGTGGGTCTTGGCCATTCTTCAACAACCTTTGTTTTTGTCAGGATCAATAGTTATCCCATCATTAGAAACAATTTGACAAAGGAAAGAAATTTTTTCCAACCAGAACTCACACTTGCTGAATTTACCATACAATTTCTTTTCTTTTATGGTTTGAAAAATAACCCTTAAATTTCTTTCTTGATCCTCTTTACTTTTAGAAAACGCAAAAATATCATCAATGAAAACAACCACAAACTTATCCAAAAACTCATGGAATATTCTATTCATAAGGTCAATGAATATAGAAGGTGCATTGGTTAGCCCAAAAAGAATTATTAAAAATTCATAATGGCCATATCTTGTACAAAACATGGTCTTCGGAATATATGCTTCCTTTACCTTCAACTGATGGTACCCAGATCTCATGTCAATCTTTGAAAAATACTGATCTCCCTGGAGCTGATCAAACAAATCATCGATATGAGGCAAATGATATTTGTTCTTAACATTGATGTTATTCCAGGCTATATAATCAATGCAAAGTCCCATTGAACCATCTTTCTTTTTAACAAATAAAACAGGAGCACCCCATGGTGATGTGATAGGTCAAATGAATCCTTTCTCTAATAAATCTTGCAATTTCACCTTCAACTCTAAAAGTTAAATTTGAGCCATTTGATAAGGGGGTTTCGAAATTGGCAGATCATCAGGAACTAAGTCAACAGTAAATTCAACTTCCTTATCTGGTATTATTCTAGGTAACTCATCAGGAAAAACATTAGGATACTCATTTACCACTGGCACATCATTAATCTAAACGGTTCCATTATTTTCAAAAATATGTGAAATGTAACATTCATTTCCATCTTTTACTGGTTTCTCAACCTCTTGATATGTTATCAACAGTAAGGGTTCATTCATGTACACAAACTGAAAGTATTTCTGAAAAGAAACTTCTTTAGCTTTTCAATCAATCTTAGCATGGTAAACAGAGAGCCAATCCATACCCAGGATAACATCAAACTCTACTAAAGGTAAAACAATAAGGTTTTCAAGTAGGTTCTTTCCACGGATAAGGATAGGAAGATTATTATAAATTCTTTTTGCCTCAACATTTCCCCCAGGTGTTTTTACCACTTGTTCAGGAGTCATTTCTTGAGAAGGTATTCCTATTTTACTAGAAATGTTTTTAGAGATGAAGGAATGTGTAGACCTTGAATCAAACAACACACTAGCATAATCTGAAAAAACTAAAAAAGTACCTGATACCACTTCATTTGATGCCCCAACACCTGCTGAAGTAGTTGCAAAGGATTTCACCACACCTTTCTGCTTGTAGTCTAACTGCTTCCCATCGCTCGAGATCTTTTTCGGACACTCGTTTTCATAGTGACACATCTCATTGCACTTAAAACATTTCACTAACTATAAATAAAATATGGTCTTACCATCACTTTTATCTTTTTCAGTGCAATCATGAGCCTTATGTCCCATATTACCACATCGGTAGCACTTTCCAGAATTCAGAAGACATTCCTCAGCAAGATTTTTACCACATTTATCACAAACTGGAAGCATAGTTTTCTTACCATTAGACCTTTTTGAAGAATTCTTCCCTTTCTCCTACCACCTCGGTCTCTTCTTCTGTTGGCTGTTATAGAACACTTGATCATCAACAACCTCTATTTCTACCTTATCATCACATCGAACAAGCTGTTCATAACTCTTGGACTCGCGAGAAGCTAAAGACCCTCGATATTTTGGCTTTAATCCTGAGTAAAAACGATTGATTTTATTATCAAGGTCTCGAATAGAATTCGGAGCATACCTTTCCAATCGATTTAACCTTTCTTGATAAGCAGCCAATGATTCTTCCTCTTTCCTAAATTCCAAGAATTGTTTTTCCACATTATGTCAAAAAACCTTAGGAAAATATTTCTCAAGAAACATACCTTTGATTTCATCCCAGTCGAGATCATAAATCTCATCAACATCCCTGATATTTTTAACCATCGACCACCACTGATCTGCTTCACCCTCCAAACGGTAAATAGAAAGTCTAACATTTTGATTGTCTGAACACCCCATGACATTGAAAATCTTCTCTAGTGCTTTAATACACCCTTCAGCCAGCACAGGTTCAGATAATCCTCTGAATTATGGGGGATGTTGCCTCAAAAAATGTTCCACCACTGACATGTTCCTCTGCGGTTGATCTGGATGATCTCGTGCATGGATACCACCACCATTTATCGCTTGAGTCAACATCGCCATTACTGCAACAAATTGTTTAGTTCCAATTCCGACCATCTCAGGATGCTGATTCGGAAGGTCATTTCCATCTGTATGCCTTCCTAGCACTACTTCCATGTTTCCTTTGTGGAAAACCATTCTGAACAAACATGTTTTAGATGAAGAAACATGGTAATCTTCAAATTCTATATCATTTCAATTTGACCATAAGAAAATATTTTTGGATAATAATTTATTATAATTATAACTCCTAAAGTTATCTAAACCGAACTTTGATACCAACTATAAGGACCCAACCTTAAACCTTACTTAATATCGAGTTATTTTAAGAATACACGTTGAGGATCATTTCAGGTTTAGAGATTTATAGAATTAGATCGTAAATCATGCATTACACTCCACATTTAAACAAAGTGGCTAGATAAAAGATATTACTCATTTTTTCCATCAACAGAAACATATTTAAAATAAAACATGGATTATTTCTTGACACTTACTTGACACTACCATAACATCATGTACTTTTCCCTTGACCTGTGAAAAACATTTCAAAATTGTGGGATGAGCATAAAAAGCTCAGTACGGGATATAAAAACACGTAAAGGAAGCATTAGTACATGTATACATAAGAGTCAAGGAAATAATACTTTACTCATAAAACATAAGAATGTTAACATACCTCATGAAATCATAAGATTTATGAATAACTCATAGAAAACACAAGACATAGAGGTAACTTGAGGCATTCATAACATTCTTACGTAGGGAGTAACCCTCATGGTTACGTTTGGAATACCCATCATAGTATATTCCCTAAATATCTTCATAGAAACCTTAATTTTTAACCCCTTCGCGTTACCCAATGCATTGGAGAGTTATATCGGGCTCACCCGCCCTTAGATTATCACAGAACCACCTGTCTTCATTATTAATGCCCAAGAACCATAACATAATCGTATCACATAAAACATGCATAAAGGAAACATAACATTTCCACATTTCAATCAGAAGATATCAGTACAAAGAATTGATATAATAATAACATTATGAAAACTACTTTCAATACCAAAATAAAAGAAATGTAAAAATTGGTATTTATTTTTCTTTTTTAAAAAAGGTTATGGATTGTAGAGGAAGACGAAACTCAAATAATGGTTATGGCGGCAGAGAAGTCGTTGTCGCCGCATACGTACGACAAAAAAATTCCCTTTTTTCGTTTAGTAAACGCTTTGTATAAAAAAGATTCCTTTTGAATAAATGTAAAAGTCAAAGGGTTTTATAGACCGTATAAAAGAAAGTTGTGCATAAAACAAAATATTCCTCAATGAAAGGAGAGTGAGACGAAGTCCCTTACCTCAGGTCCGACTTGACTCGATTGTTATTTAAACTCCGGAATAATAAACATGAGTAAATTTATACTTTCTTAAGAACCTTTTTCAAGTTCATTATCCATTTTATATCACTTATTACCATTTCATGAACATTATGTAATTATTTAAGTTAATAAAGGTCATTTTGTCGATCATTGGTACTTGAGTCAAAAATATACTCTTTATAATTACAAGTTGTTCATGCGGTAAAATATCCATTATATCCAGAATTATATTCATGATTTAGATATCATATATATCATATATTTCCAGTATATACTTGCATTTATAATATTACATAACATTTAGAGATATGAAATGAAATGCACCGTTCATGGAGATGGTAAGCCGTACGTACGCATGAACGCTACTTTCATTTATATTTCATATTTTATGGAATGGAATCATAAATATATAAAGGTATATTATAATTCCAGTATAATATCATATATAATACCATTAACTCCATCCATTATACATCCCACATATGGAATTAACGAATCAAATCACTTTGAGGGGGCGGTAGTCCGCACTTCTTAAAACGAAGATATCGCGTTTACCCAAAATGGAAACCATAAAGGTATGCCAAAAATGAAAAATACATAAGCTTAAAGAAAACATAAAAATATTATATATCATATATAAATATAGTGACATATTAATGGCCACCTTGGAAGGTTTTAGAATAATATTGAGCAATCATCATTTTGTGAGGCTGAAATTCACCATCCACGGAAACTGTATGCTCTTTAACCATTAGATGTAGTTGTGTGTAAGTGTAGCTTGAATAATTCTTATAAAAACATCCTGGTATATTTAAGATACTTTTTTCGTTAAAAATGAAATGAATAAAATGATTTTAGGGGGTTGTATAAGCAAAATAAAACAAACGAACATTAGAGAAGTCTTTACCTTTAAATCGGATAACTCCTCTTGGTTTGAACCAAAAGGGTTTCTTAGAAAGCATTATGCCTATGGTAAGGCTTCTAGGATTAAGAGAGGGATGTGGATAGATAAAATGAGAAGATTTTGGCCAAGCCAATGGCTTGAGAAGTTTGGGTGAGGAGGTAGAGGTGGGGGCCTTTTATAAGGGGAGAGGAGGGGCACTCTTGGAATGTTATAAAGTGTTACTTTATATTGAAATGTGTTTCAGATTTAAAAGGTCCCACATTGACATATTTCTAGGATAAGGTGATAATGTTTCTAAATATACTCACCCAATAGTTTTTGACAACTTTATGTCTTAGATTTTACATTATCATTTCATTTTATTTAAATAGTTAATTAATGAGGTAATCGCTGCATCATCATGATGTCATAAATAATTAATTTATTTAATGTCTAAAAATTATAAAAAATACTATGATGTAGGAAATATTTTTATCTTTAAAATGAATATTTATAGTCCAATATATAATTTATGTAGAAAGAATTAAAATTGTTTTACTTAGGTGTTACATACTTTGTTATATTTAACTTTCTTTAAAAATAAAAAGATAAAAAGTCACTATCACATAAAAGTGATTCCATGGGGTCCCTAAGTTTGGAAAAAGGAATCCCATGGTCGGAAATGACACAAAAAGTAGCATTAGGACACATTTTGGGGTCATTTGTTATTATTGTGATATTATTTTATTATCCTTAACTACCCGATTACTAATTAATCAAGATAATTAAAGATAATTACCGTCGTTACTATTCATAATGTCCAAAAACAAAAGTCTTAATTAAATAAATTGGAACTTTTGATTACAAACATGGAAACCATTTTAACAAATTCCAAACACAAAAATTGAAATAGTTAATTTGAAAATAATTCCTGTTGTCAAAACAAATAGCAGCTGTTTTTGAAATAATATCTATGAAAAGTTTGGCACTTGTTTATACCCAATTCTAAAGTGAAATTGTTCACAATGACCACCATTGGATTAAATGGTCAAACTATATTCTTTTTACACTTTAAAACCAATTAATAATATAATTTAACCATATAATTAAATTTGATGAAAAGGCAGTTTTGATGTAAAATGATGTATTTTTAACTATTCATTAAAAAACGAACATTGTTAGAAAAATACAAAAAAATTATACAAAGTAAATTTAAATGTCCCAATCATAAAGAATATGTTTATTTTGAAAAATATAGCTTATAAAAGTGTAAAAAGTTTTATTTAAATATGTTTTTCCATCAAAAGGCAGTAAAACAATCTTTTAAAAATTTTAGAGTATTTCATGCTTAAGATTGGATTTATTCTCCTTTTAAGCATCTAAAACACTATCTAATTCATAAATAGACATAGATAAGAATATATATTATTAATTACTTACTTGGGATGTTAAAATTATGTCATATTACATGATCCATTATTGGTATATCTTTACAAGGAACAAAATACTTCTCTAAATGCGAAAGGTTAGTAGTCATATCTATGGTCATCTTACCTATTATATCAAAGATCTACTCAACTCCAACACTAGTTTTATTGGATTCCTCAACAATGAAATATCGACCATGTATAGGAGTATTTATACCATTAATTCCACTAGGAACCATTAAAAAACAGTATATTTAATTCATTCATACATTATGAATTTTAAATTATAACATAAAACTATAAATATCACATAACACTTAATAGAAATAATGATTTTAGGAATTTTTTATCTCATAATTATAAGTTAGGTTTCTTCGTAAATATCACTAAATCATAAAAATATTTTGAAAATATTTTTTACTAGTTCTTAAATAAAATTTTAATTATTAAAATTATATTCCCAATGAGTGAAAGACTTGGTGTACAGTAAGGGCCCATTCACAACTAACTCTTTTTATGGTTATTCCCCGTAGTTGCATCTGTTCTAAAACCATATTGACATTTAGTATCTAGAATGATATTTATTTCATAGAAAATCACATAATATCTATCATACAAAAAATTTATGATATTATCCTACAATTATACATATCCACAATATTTTTTGTACGGTTAGTTTCCGTAATATATGATTTCCTAAATCTTGTTTTAAAGGTTTCAAGTAAGATGCTTTGATTCCAATTTTATGAAACTCAACTCTAGTAACATATATCTAGATATTACATTATTACATTAACATAAGATACATGGAATCACATCCTTAATAGATAAATAGTTTATTAGTCTTAAATTACTAGATATATACATTATTCCCATTTTATATTGAGAATAAAATAAAAAACATAGTAATAGAAAACATTCTTTATACTTAAACTCATTAATTTAATTATTCTTCATATCATGGGGAAAGAAAAAATAATAATACTGAGATCAAATGACTATTATGGGTTCTGCATAGTGGAAGCTACAAAGTGTAAATAGGTCATTATCAATATGGTAAGCTAAATAACTAATAACAAATTCCAATTTGTCAATAACATGAGAAAAAAATCCATATATAGATAATATTAATTATTTAATCCCATGGATATTAATAACTAAATTATCAATGAAGTAAATTCATAATATTAGACATCTTGATCGTAGACATCATGATATCTATGCCATCAAATCCTTATACCAATACAGATTTATGGTGGGTTGGTATAAACTAGAAAACCATTTAATTTGGACAACTGATTTGTCTCATGATTATTGATGATAAATGTAGGGATATATAAAATTGGGCCCCACCAATAACTTCATTTCTAATGCACTAATTTTATATTTAATTTCCTATTTAATTAATGAACAATACTACTTATCAATGAATATCTATTTTGAGTAAATAATAATTATTTATTATAATTTTCTCAAATAAATCAAATAACATTCTTAGTAAAACACAATATGTAATGATGGTATATGATTCTAGAAATAATTATATCCATGATATAGATAATATGAATATTTTAGAGAAATATAATGTAAAATTATCACAATAAAGTGAATAATTCATGAGGATGTTAACATAACAACAATTAATTACATATAAGATATGACCATCCATTCATCTAAAATAATGTTTTTGTAATAAAAACATGTTCTTTGAAAAAATAAAAGAAAATGGAAATAAAATATAAAAAAAATATACCATTAATATTTTTTATAAAAAAATTGGATATGTGTAGAATAATATAAATATCATCAAACAGTTATGGTGGGGGTGATGTATGTTAATGCCTTAGATGTTAAAAACATAAATTTTGAAAATTTTGTATATAATATATAAAAGAAAACGCTTGGAAAAAGCATTAAATACTTCAATAAAAATGATTTAATAATAAAAGGATAAATTAAAATATCCTCATTCAATAATTTTAACAATATAAAATAATTTATCAAAACAATTTATGAGAAATATGGTCTTGGAATGAAAATATATCCAATTAATAAAGGATCAAAATTAGTTTTTCTCTAAGAAATTCACTTTCATTATTCAATTGAAAAATATGTTAGAGTTTTGATGAAAATATTGTAACACTACAAATATCTATATGATAAGAAATTAGATGGATTTTTGAATGATGTCATATTAGATTCCTTCAATTATAATTAAAGCAATCCAAAAAAAATATTATGTTAAAATAAATCATTAACTCTTTGGAAAAATTAAAATTGTAACCACATGAAATAAAAAACAATTAACTAAAAAATTAATTTTTTTTAAAATACATATTAATGTTATAGATATAACTGGTGAAATATATAAACCACATAAAATTTAATTTGTTTATAATAACAAATAAGCCTCTATGTAGTGTAAATTGAGATAAAATCCCTTACCACATGCTTCCTTTTAGTTGAATGTGCATTGAAAATTTTTATAATGGTTTTATACATGTTATAAATTTATAAATGATCCATATTTACATTTATATTATGATAAATTATCCACTTATAAAATATTACCTATGTTCATTAATATTATTTATTTATTTCTATTGTTTTTAATGTCATCTAAATTGTTTTCTCATGCATGTTATGACATAGAAATTTTAATATTTTTAAAATGGATATATTTATATATTATATAAAATAAAATTAATTTTAAAAATATAATATATATTCATTAAAATCATTTTTACAATCATTTATGAAAATCTGATCATGGAATATGAATCTCATTGCTTTGTGGAGAGGGTATTATATATATACACACAATCTAAATTGTCATTTATTTAATGGGTGATTTCTGAGTAAGTAGACAATATATTAATTTTAAATAAAAAATATCATTTCCTAGGTTTCATATATATTCATTACTTCTATCATTATAACTATCAATTTGAGTTGGTGATGGAAACAAATTATTTCTGTTTGTGAGGCAGTAGTCCACCATAAACATGATCATTGGTTTTATTTCCCAATTTATCGTGAAGGATATAGATAAATATTATAAAATTAGAATAATATCATCTTTATATATGTTATATACTATTTATATTATATTTTAATTTTTAATACAAAATATATGGTGGAAAAATAAAATGTAAAAACAATCTTTGTGAAGATGATTTCATTTTCATAGAAAAATACTCCTATGGATTTAATATTAAGGAACATATAGATGGTATTTTCGGAATAAAATTACCAATACAATGTGAACAATAATGTTTTATAGAGATTATTTAAGGTTTATTGAGCTAAATGGCTTGATAGGTGTGAATAAGTGAGGGAAGGAGGTTCCCAATTATGATTGAGGTGACTGACACAATTATAATTTTTCAATGTTGTACATTAATTCCATCTAAACACATTAGACATTAAACACCCAAATGAATAATATTAAAATTTTAAAATTTTATGGTTAAAATAAAACCAAAAAATGCAGTTTAGAAATTTTTTACGTCATTCTAACCCTTATATTTTACGGTTAACCCCTTGTAAACCTCTTTTAAGCTTAACCATGGAGATTACTTTTAAATTTTTTTACTAATATTTATTAAAAAAAATTATATTGTAAAAAATATGTAATATTAGTTATTATATTTCCAAATATGTCATTCATTTCATAAAATATAATTCACATAATTTGAAGAAATTAATTTAACAACAAACCATGAAAACATGTAAAAACATTTTTTTCATGAAATTCATATTTCAAGCATAACGTGACCTTAAATTAAGTATATAAATTTTAATCACCCTTATAAGGTTTGATATTCATATAATTAGGTATATAATCTAAACCTTTAATTTACAATTATTCATCATTAAATATTATTTTAATTAATTGAAATTGAAACACATTATTCTTTTAAAAAATAATTATCTGAAAAATATCCCTTTTACCTCTAAATAATGTAATCTTTATTAATAAAAAATTTCTATTGATTACCTGATTAATTATACATATTATAAAATATTATTATAAATAAAATCGATAATATATAAATACTGAAATTTCTATTATTTATAAATTATTATTTATAAGGGACAACTTCAAAAACTTGTTCTTAGATTATATTGACACATTCAGTTTAAAATAAATATTTAACCCATAAAATTTGAATGTGTTTTATATTAAATATTAAAATGTGAATTGAATTATATTTTTATTAAAATATAGTGTTCAATTACTGTAATTGATGTTTTAGTGTCACAATGATGATGTTTGATAATCCTGTAAAGACTGTTCCTTCTCACCAGGTACTCGGTTGAATACATGTTGATTCTAATTCATAAATCCTGAGTCATCATTTTCATCATAGATTTGAGAAAAAAATGTACCATAACATCCTTTCTAGGAGGATACCCAACACTAGATATTCTTTAAACATACATATTTTCATTAAAATAGGCTAATATAAAATCTTTCATCTGACATTCCTCTTATCTGACATCAAGATTTATTTCACAAAGTCCTTCATCATCTTCTACAATTGATACATTATGGGAGATGTAAAAATAATTATTATTACCTATGGATGCACTGTATTTTATAATAAGGGAGTTATTTGGATCCATCATGTGGCCTTACTAATGTACCTATCTATCTCATAGTGTTTTCTTGTTCACAAACACTGACCTATATTTTTAACACATTAATTAATGTGAGTTTCATTAATTGTTATTGAATTCAATGTGGTATATTACAAGGAATATTCATTTTAATTTAAATCCTTGTAAAAATATATTTATGTACTAAAAATCCTTATAATCAAAAAAAAGTATTGATGGAATTAGAGTGAAGTGGTAGAGGATCTAGTTGATGATTAGCCAATTCAGACTGCATTATCTACATAGTGGGCAGAATCCACTTTTTGTGCATTGGTGAAACTAGGAATCACTTACATAAGGAACAGAAAGTACATAGTGGGGGAGCACTGATAGTCTGGTGGATCCACCATTGATGAAACTATTACTTATACAATCCAATTCCCAACATCTTTCCAGTAGTGGATTTCTAATGCACATCTTCTAGTAACCACAAGCTATAAGAATCCCACCAAATACCTAGTAGAGGCAACCAGGTACCCGATTTCATCATGTATTATCCAACATGAATGACTTTATTGTGGTCTAAAATACCATTATTTAGGTTTTTAAAGGTTTTATTTACCTAGTGATTATAGATGATTTTTTATCCTTCATATTTTATATAAAAGTAATATTGTGTCTCTTTGAAGAATCAACCTCGAAATCTTGTGATCTTTTCTACCATCAAAATGCTCTCAATGATCAACCAATGAAGAATCTCTATAATTTAAATTCCTCCCAACATCCATGATGTTATATATTCCATGAAGTCTCCCCAAATATTCTCACAATCTCTTATTCCCCTATTGTATACCTTTTATTGAAAATATATCTATGAGAAACATCTAAAGGGTATTTCTAAAGAATACCACTCTCTTTACTTAACCACATTTCACCAACAGTTCAATCACTATAAATGTTTTAAATGAGTCACTTAAAAATAAAAAATGTTAAATAGGGTTCTCACAAGTCAAAATTGAGTGTAATGGGTTCTTTGTCACCATTGATACTATGATAGATATACCATTTACCTCTTGGATTGAGGGGTGGAGTTGTTAGGGCACACATTGTACTTTATCTGAACTCCTTATCAATTGGGTTTTTACTCTATTTACTTTTCAACATTTCATCACTAACAATAATCTCACATAATTTTATTCATTAAAATTGAAAATTTCAACACATAAATTTCATTGGAATTATATTTATAAACTATATTTGAAATTATCTGCTATCATATATTCAATATCTGAATTTAATATTACTAATTTGTTTAACTTTAGAATTACTATTTTTCCACGTTAGATTTATATAAAAATACATTCACCCCCACTCATTCCATTATATCATTAAAAAATTGGTTTTATAAGATACTTTCTATTATTAATAAATTTCGTTGAATTTGAAAATTGTGTTTATTTTCATATTTAATTTTTTAAATGTGTAATTCATTTCAATGTAAATTTTTATTATTGATTTAAATTAAAATTTTAATGATACTATTTTTATTTAAATTGATTACTTTTTTAGGATGAATCAATTGAAAAATTTTATAGGTAGAATTTCATATATGGTATGTAAAATGGTAAGACATGAGAATGTATCACTGGAGAATACAAATAAAAATGTACTCAATAAGATATTAATAATTTTTAATTGAATAAAATATCTATGAATGAGTTAAATGTGGCGTTTATATAAATGATTCCAATCTTTATTTCAAATGAAAATTTGTTTATGATATTTAAAAGTTATAATGAGTTAAACATTAAAGCACATACAAATTTAATGATACTATATTAGATATTTGTTTATATGATTTTAAATATTTTACTATGAAATCTTATGAATCAATTATAATCATGTGAATGAAATTTAATGATATCTTCGATGATATAAGGTATATTGGTTATGAATTACATAAAAAATATCATAGTGAAGATATTATTTCCATTATATGGATCATATTATCCTAAATTAATTTCTATCCATGAAGTTAAATATGTAAAAAAGATGATGGTAGAGGAACTCATCATTTCATTAATTTCATACAAAATTAGGTTGAAAAGAAAATTTTAATAGGTTGAAAAATTGTAAATGAAGTTAATAAATCCATGAAATTTGTAGCTACTAATTACTAACCATCAATATTTTAGATTCTTTACAATGTTCTTCTTATTAGGAAATTTTTTAGTCACATCTAAAATAATAACATCGACAAGTGATCCTAGAATTCAAGTCAAATTGTGGAACCAGATGTTATATGAATTGAATGTAAAAAATAATATCAAATTAAACAATATTTACCTATATAATTCCCCATATAGAAGAGAAATGTCAAAAAATAACCATGTTAAAATTTATTTTAGATTATATATGTAGATTTTAAGTCATGATTTTTTGGATTCTATATATTATCCTTACCATGTGACTCCATAATAAATTCCATCACGGAACATGTTGATAAAGACATTGATATTGGTACTCCCTTTACCAATTCATATTTCTATACTTATTCTCCCCATTATTGTTTTCCTCTATATCAGTATTCATGCTCCACCAGTCACCTATATTTTGAAGATTTAAAATATTTCAAAACACAACTAAAAAATGGATAACATATATTCGATTCATTTAATCTAGAACTCAAAAAAATCAGTTATATTATATTAAATATTATCTATAAAAAGATGATTATCATCTCATACATTAAATAAATATTATCTCTAAAAAATCTTTTCAATATTAATAATATTGATCCCACCATTTATGATACAAAAAATTCATTTCAAAATTCATCCAAGGTGAAGATAATTTAAATATAATTTTGTGATCTTGAAAAAATAAAAAAGGTCAAATTATATTTTGTTACTCTAATTATAAGGCCCTAGCCTTAATCATTACTTAATCTAGAGTTATTTTGAGAATTCACATTGAGGATCTATTTATGTTTAGTGTTTTAAAGAATTATGCCATAACTATTACATAATATACCCAGACAATACTTGTGGACAGTTACACTCAGTATGCACTTTTTCCACAACAGGAAACCCTTTAAACAAAATATTCTTTCTTTTTCTTGATAAAATTCTTATTGAATTAATCATTTCTCTAATCCCTCCATATACCATGTGGAAAAAATTACAAAACCATAGGATGAGAATTAAAAGATCAGTAAGGAATATAAAAGGAATTAAAAGCATTAGTTTAGTTAAAACAAGGTAACTCATTTAATTTTTTTTGAGATAACTGCATAAAACACTTTCACATGAATAACACTCGTAATTTTTTCTCAAATTAAAACATTAAACTAATATCAAGGAATTATAAATCATTTAGGTGAATTAGAGAACAATATACATAAAACTATTTCAATCCCATTCAATTAAAATAACCATATCACCAAATTCCAAATTGAAGATCTTTAATGGGGATCACCCTTAATATAAGATATATTGGGCTCACATGTGAGCTATAATGGGTTACATACCTTCATATAAGCTATAATGGGCTCAATCGTGAGTTATAACGATGCTCAACCATTCACATAAGCTGTGTTGGGCTCACCTGTGAGCTATAATAGGCATCAACACTTCATATAAGCTATACCGGGCTCACCTATGAGCTATAATGGGGCTGAATCCCTTATATAAGTTGTATATAGATCACCTGTTTTGTATAATTCTAATATAACATTTCAAAAACACGTTCCACACAAAACCGTTTTGATAAACACATATAATCCCATGTGAAAACCCTATCGATTTAATAATACCATTTTAATTTATGATCCCATTTTCATTACCAAGAAACCGAAATAAATGAATAAGGTATTTATTTAAAATACATTATGGCATATAGGGTTATCCAAATACTATATAATATTTATGGTGGTAGAGAATTTGTTATCGCTGTATATGTTAAAACTAATAACTTTCCTTTTGTTAATTTTAAAAGAAAGTAAAATAATTTGTATAAAAATATTCCTTTTGAAAACATTGAATTGAATTCTTAAAAGACATAAAATTACCATTATAATCCTTTTATATCCATATAAATAAATATGTAAATTAATATCATGAAGAAAATGATTTGATAATCAAATTTTTAAACGTTCAAGGTGTCCCATACCACATTGAATATTTAAAAATCAATCTTCAGAAATTATTAAATAACATTATTATAGATAAAATATTTATATTAAATGAAATAGGGGTTTTATATACACCTTATAATAGAATATAGGTGGATATTATCAGGAAATTCCTCAATGAAATGTGATTGAGATGAAGTCCCTTACCATGAGTCAGACTTGTCTCATATAATCATTGTGTTCGTGAATAATAAAATTATGATAATTGATACTTGGATGAGAAATTTTTTGATGTTTATTATTAATTTTATATTACTTATAATCATGTTATAAAAATTAAATAATTATTTAAGTTAATACCGGTCTATTTTTTGATATTCAGTACTTGAGTTGAAAATGAACTTATTTAATGTAAATTGTCCATTTGGTCAAAATTCCATCATATATAGAATATTATTAATGATTTAGATATCATATATATCATATATATCCTGTATATATGTATTTATAATAGTCCATAACATTTGAAGATATGAAATAAAAAACACTGTTAATGGAGATGGTAAGCCATACATACGCATGAACACTAAATTCATTTCATTTTATATTTAAATGATTTAAAACTAAATGAAACATATGTATATTATAATGACATTATAATATAATATATTATATTTGTTACATAATTTCATTAACTCCATCCATTATACATTCCATGTATGGAATGAACGAGTCATATCATTTTGAGGAGGCTGTAGTTTGCACTTCGTCAAATGAAATTATCATATTTACACATCATGAAAATAACAAATTTATATTGTAAATTAAAATTACAGAATCATTTAGAATATATAAATATAATATATATCATATATAAATATAGTTCCATCATAATGGCCACCATGAGAGGTGGTAGGGGAAATTGGACATTCATCGTTTCATGAGGCAGTAGTTCGTTGTACACAGAAATAGTATGTGCATATCCATTATATGGAGGTGTGTGTAAGTGTAGTTAAAATACTTATCATAAACAAATCCTAGAATATTTAGGATACTATTTATCATATGTAATAAAATAATAATAACATCATTGGGAGTGGAGAAAAAAAATAAAGGAAATGAACTTGAGGGATGACGTTACCTCTAAATCATGTAACATCTTTTGATTTAAGAAAAAATGATTTCTTGAATTACACTCTGCCCAAGGTATGTCATATATGAGCAATGGAGGGATTTTGGGAGATTATTTGTCTATATGTTGGAGGATCATAAGGTATTTATATGTGTGAGTTATGTGGGTAGATGTGGTGGCCTTTTTTAAGAGGTGGGATGGTCACTTTATAAAGGATTGGAATATTATTTAATAACAAATTGATTTTTAGTTTAAAATGGTCCCAAACTCATTTATTTCAAATATAAGATGATTTTGGGTGAAAAAACTATAAAAATAGGATTTAGAAAATTTTACGTCACAAAATTAACCTTATATTGGTTTTTTCATTTACCCTTAGTTAAAAACATTAACTCTCACCATGTATTCTTCATTTTCATAATATATGGTAACTATATTTACTATAAAATGAAAATATAACTATAAGTGGATCATTAATAAAAATTTTAAACATTATATAATTGAATTTTATGAATCATTAGTTTTTAGTACTATTCTATCATTTAATATAATCGTATTTTTTTTAAAATGCATTATTGTCAATTTTGACAATATAAAGTATTTTCTTTTTGTTAAAGTCATAAAAACGTGATTCCTTCAAACCAATGGAATTAAAACAGAGATAATATATCAAAATAATCCATTAAATTTATGTATGGAATAAAAATAATAAAATAACATTTATTTTAATATTTATAATATCATATATTTGAATCCTTTATTAAAGAATCAGTCAGTGCATCATCATTGTGTCAAAATTAAATATAGGTATTTAATGTATAAAAATTATAAATAAAATTTCAATATATTGGAAATATATTTGCCTTTATAGTGACTAAATAAAGCCTACAATATCACCTATATAACCCCATATTGAAATAGTTTTAGTAAAAGATACATCTTTATGTTAAATTTCGCTTTACTTTAAATTATTTCTTATAAAGTGTCATTTTCAAATCCAAGTGGACCCATGAGGTCCCCAAATCAGTCCAAGGATTCCCACTGTTGGAAAAATCTCATAATATAGGATTAGTACATGTGTTATGGTAGTTTATTATTATTGTAATATTATTTTTTACCCTTATTTACTAGATTTACCCATTAATCATGGAAAATAAAATAATTACTGAAGTTACAATTCATAATGTCCCTACATAAAAGGTAACTTTTCACAAAATTTGGGCGTTCTGATTGGAAGTATGGAATACATTTTTCTAAATTCAAAACAAATAATTTTCACTAATTAGTTTAAAAATAATTCCCATTTTCAAAACCAAGAAGCGTGTTTTTAAGAAGTAATAACTATCATATGATTGACATGATTTTATGTAAAATTTAAAGGGAAAATTACTTACAATGAAAAAAATTGGATTAAATTATAAAAACATAATCCAATTA
Source organism: Viscum album (assembly GCA_963277665.1). Lineage (NCBI taxonomy): Eukaryota > Viridiplantae > Streptophyta > Magnoliopsida > Santalales > Viscaceae > Viscum > Viscum album. Next base: position 1,659,440,580 of record OY728143.1, on the reverse strand, counting down.
AACATTAAAACTGATTGACAATTACAATATAACTGTATAAATAAATTAGATGAAAAGGCAGTTTGGAATTAAAATGGAGAAATTTTTTTACTATTCATTTAACAATGAAATTTATCAAAAAATTAACAAAATTTTTAAAAAAGTAAATTTTGGTGTCCCACTTAAATAGAAGAAGTTTATTTAGTCAAATATAACATATAAAGGTGTCTAAAATTATATTTTAAAAAGAATCCTTATCAAACAGCGGTAAAACTAAGTTTTTAATAAAATATTTCTTTTATCCGTAAAAATGAATTTTTTATTAAATCACATCATGAATACATATAGGATGAATCTAAAAAATTAAATTGAATATATAACATATATTTTTGATGAAATAAAAATCCATAAATAGTGATATAATTTTATAAACATAATTATTCTCTTTTAAATAGGTTTCCATAATAAACACATCATTTATATTCAATTAGTTTTTTTTTATTTTTAATAAATTTTGTAACCAATGAACCATTATTTTAAAAAAATTCAACCCATATTTTCATAATTTAGTTGATACTATTCATTCACTCTATCCTAATTTCTATGTGTTAACAAATATTTAAAATAACATTATTATTACTGTATTATTTATCAGTATATCTGAATTTTGTGTGAAATATAAGATTTCATAGAAACCCATTGTTGCGTATCACATACCCTATTTTAAAAATAAACCCATTTAACAGAAAATTAACATCTTATTAATGAATATTAATTTAAATGAATATGTATTACTCTATAAATACCTGGGTCATTACATCATTCCCCCATTTGGAAATTGCAGCCTCGTAATTTTAAAACTATACCCAGAAACATCATTTAAAATCACACATTGGAAAATCATCAATAAAACTACCAGATTAAAAGAATGAAGGATAATTACAAAGGTCACTTTACATAACACATACTTGGATGTATGAAAACATGGATATAGAAGAAAAACTAAAGACCTCGTTCTGATGAAGACTGATATGAAACATGATCCGGAGAAAGTTATCCTCCAAAAAACCACATACATGTGATGGGTTAATCAATGATTGATTTCGCAGTAGGAAAAGTTAATGAACAAATTTTTCTATATCATTTTCATTAAGTGGAGGAAATTATTAATGAGATGGACTAATTACATAAAAAAATACTTGATTTTCATGTAGACATTAATCCTTTAGTAAATTTCTACCCCAAACTCATATTTCCTCCAAATGATGAGTATTTAAGATGATTTGGTCAAACCTGAAGCACTAGAATAAATGTTTAGTGAATCATATAATCCAAAGAAGATGAAATATATATTTTTCCAGACATTAGACATTAGAAAAATCAAAATGGTTTGTACAAGATCAGATAATCCCCCAAAAGGATAATCCATTATAAAAATAAATATTAATCTTAATCTCCAATATTCAAAAAATAGTACCCAAAGTTCAAATAATACCATTCAATACACAATTTTCCTTAAAAAAGTTTCAAAGTAATCCAAACTAATATTGAAACCCAATATTCAGAAGGATTTTATCACCTAGTCTTCTACGAAAAATCATAATATTTTTCTCTAAACAACATCGACTTGTAGTATTGTCTCACAGATAAAAGTAATTATCCTAATCACATGTTCTCCATGATAGGATAAACATTTCCATAAATAACCCAAATATTCATATGTACAAAATAAAATCATAGGTTATTCAAAAATAAAATTGAACCATTACTCCTTATATGAAATCCCAAAGTATTCTTTTTTCCTAAGTCATATAGTGTTCCCAAAAGAGAGAACATCTTCCAAAATAACATTTATCACTTAATCACCAAACCATTTTTATATAATAAGGACATCGATTTGATAAAACAAAAGTTCTTAAAATATAATTATTCATTATCAATAAAATTATTTAACTATAAATAATATGTCATAGTAACTAGAGACTTTATGTAGGCTAGTGTTTGGCGATGTGTCCTTGTTTCCATTTGGTTATGGGTTGAATACCCACGGCCTTGCCGAATGCGACGAGTAGTCACACCACCTTCATGTTGTCCTTTTTAAAATACAATATAATCCTAATTACAGTAAAAAAATTATATAAAATATTTGAGAATAAAAATAACATATTTCATCCATAAAGGTTATTTCATACCACAAACTTTTCACCACATATACTAATAACCCATAATTTCCTCAAAGTTGAATGTCTCAAAAATACCATTATTCACCTTGAAATAACATAAGCCTCAAAATGTTCTTCTAAATCATTGAACTTATTATATAACTTATTATTGTAAACCCATGATCATATCCATAAAACGTTATAAAACATCATAATATCCAAATTTGTCTAAACCATTTCAATGATACCGATAATATGTACCCTATCTAAATCATTAATTAATCATATGTTAAGTAATGAATTAAAATTATGGATCTTTTCTGGTTTAATGATTTACAGAATTAGGCCTTATGTATTACATAATAGACCCAGACATTACATGTGGATAGTTACACTCAGTATACACTTTTCCCAATAATGGATTTCCTTTAAACAACGCATTCTTTATTTTTCTTGATAAATTTCTATATTGTAATCTTCTTACTTTTATCTATCCTTATAACCTATGTAATGAGTTTTAAAAACATAGGATGAGAATAAAAATCTCAATAACGGTTATAAAAATAATTAAAACAATTAGCCTAGTTAAAACATTCTTACTCATTTAATGATTTTTGAGAGAACTAAGAAAAACATTTTAAAAAGTATAATAGTAATAAATTTTTCATAAATTAAAACAATTAAAAAATAATAATCTATTAAAACTCATTTAGGTGACTTAGAGAATTATATAAATAAAACCCTTTCAATCCAATTCAATTGAAATAACTATATGGGTGACTTCCAAATTGATGATATTTAATGGGGATAACACTTAGTATAATCTATATCAGCCTCACCCGTGAGATATAATGGGAGTATTCCCTTAATATAAGCTACAACGCACTCACCCGTGAGTTATAATAGGGATCAACCCCTCATATAGGATGTTTCGGGCACACCCATGAGATATAATAGGGCTCAAACCCCTCGTATAATATGTATCAGTCTTAGTCGTGATCTATAACGGGTCTCAACCCTTTGTATAACTTGTATCAGGATCACCTGTTTCATATAATTCTCAAGTACCATTTCAAAAACACGTTCATCACAAAACCCATTTGAAAAACTCATCTAATCCAATAAGAAAAACAATTTTGTATAAAAATACCATTTTCATTTAAAATAACCTTTCCAATTCCAAGATACCCATTAAATGGAATAAAGTATTTATTGAAAATACATTAAGGATTATAAAGGAATACAAATATCAAATAATGGTTATAGCCGTGGGGAAGTCATTATCGTCATATAAGTTAAAAAATAACATTATTTTTTTATCTTGTTGTGAAAGTAAAATGTTGTGTATAAAAATATCCCTTTTGAAAACTTTTAATGGAATTCTATATATACATAAAAGGTATTTAATAATCTTTTTATATCCATATAAATAATATGTCAATTTATATCATGAAGAAAAATATTTTATGACAAAATATTTAAACAATCTAGGTGTCCCATACCACTTTGAAAATTTAAATCATAACATTATTAAATTAAACAATTACATTAGTATATATAAAATATGGATATGGCATTTCAAAGGGGTTTTCTATACATTTTATAACAGAATATAGGTGGATATTATCATAAAATTCCTCATTGAAAGGAGATTTGGACGAAGTCCCTTACCTTGAGTCTGACTTGTCTTGTACAATCGTTATGTTCCAAAAATAATATACTTAGGTTAATTACTAAATTCATAAAAAAAAATTCACGTTTATTATTTATTTTATATTACTTATCATCATGTTAGAAAAAATAAATAATTATATATGTTAATATCAGTAATTTTTCCGATATTCGGTACTCGAGAATAAATGAACTTGTTTGATGTAAATTATCCATGTCATCTAAATTCCATCATCTCCAGAATATTATTAATTTTTTAGATATAATATAAATAATATATATCCATTATATATGTATTTATAATATTCCATAACCTTTTGATATAAGAAATGAAATGCACTATTCATGAAGACAGTAAGCCGTACGTACTAATGAACGCTATTTTAATTTCTTTTTCATATTAAAAGGAATGAAAAATAAATGATTAATAGGTATATTATAATTATATAATTATATCATATTTTATATAAATTACATAATTTCATTACTTCAAACCATTATAAGTTCCATATATGGAATTAATGAGTCATATAACTTTGAGGGGGCGGTAGTCCGCACTTCTTCAAATGAAATAATCACGATTAAAAATAATGAAAAAAATAAGTGTATGTTTTAAATAAAAATTAAAGAATAATAGGGACAATATAAATATCATATATATCATATATAAATATTTTTCCATCGTAATATCCACCATTAGTGGTGGTCAGGGAAAATCAGACAATCATTGTTTCGTGAGGTAGTAGTTCGTCGTACAAAGAAATAATATGGTTGTATCAATTAGATGGATGTGTGTGTAAGTGTAGTTAAAATCAATATCATAAATACAAAAAAAGTATATTTATGATACTGGTGTTGTTATTTAATCAAAGAATAATAAGATCATATGGAGTGGAGAAAGAATGAAAAGGAATGAAACTTGAGAGAAGACGTTACCTCTAAATCAGGTAACTTCATTTGATTTGATCCAAAAGGCATTCATCAATTGAATTATTCCAAAGGTAATGTTTCCAGTTATAAGGGATGGATTTTTTCGATATTATTTTAGTAGAATTTGGGCACACCAAGCGGCTTGAGAGGTGTGGATTATGTGGGTAGAGGTTGAGGCCTTGTATAAGAGGGAAGAGGGGAACTTTATGAAGGTATTCAAATACTATTTTATTATAAACTTCTTTTCGGTTTGAAATGGACCTATATTCCTTTATTTCAATTATAAGATGTTTTTGGGTAAACAATATCTCCCAAAATAGGTTTTTGAGACGTTTAGGTCACATATTTAACCTTATCTTTTAGCTTTAGCCCTTAGTTACAAACATTAACTCTTACCATGTATTATTGAATATTCTTAATATATCGTAACTATATTTACTATAAAATGCCAAGAGAACCATAATTAGATAATTAATGAAATTTTTATGATTATATAAGTAATATTGACAAATTATAGATTTTTTGGACATTTATATCATTTAATTTAATAGTATTTATTTTAAAAAATCATTTATGTCAATTTTGACCCAATAAAGTAATTGATCTTTGTTAAAGATATACAAACCCGATTCCATTGAAAAAATAAATTAAATAAAATATAATAGGTCAATTTCGTCCATAAAATTCGTGTATGGAATCAAAAAAAATAAAATTACATTTATTTTAATATTTATAATACAATTTATTTGAATCCTTTATTAATAAATCAATCACTTCATCATTGTGTCATAATTAAATTTATTTATTTAATGGATAAAAATTATTAATAAAATGTGATGATGTAGGAAATAATTTTAGATTTTTATTGACTATTTAAATTAGAAGATATCACTTATATAACCACATATTAAAATTGATTTATTAAAATATAAAATTTTAGGTTATATTTCTCTTTACTCTAAATTAATTTTTATAAAACATAATTTTCACATCCATGTGGCTTAATGGGGTCCCAAAACCATCCCAATGATTCCCATGGTCGGATATATCTCATATAATATGATTAATACATATTTTAGTGTAGTTTAATATTATTATTATATTTTCCCCTCTTTTACCAGATTTACCCTTTAACCATGGTAAATAAAATAATTTCTAAAGTTACTTTTCATAATATCCAAAAAAATGTACATATTCGCACAATTTGGAAATTTGGATTATAAATATGGAATTCATTTTTCCAAATTAAAAACACATAAGTTTCAGTAATTAATTTAAAATTATTTCCCGTTGTCAAGACCAAAAAGCGGGTTTTAAAAAAATAATAACCATCATTAGATTGACATGTATTTATGAACAATTTCAATGGAAAATTGATGATATAAACATAATACAATTAAAATTTAAAACAAATTAAAATTAAAATCTAAATGTATATATAAATTATAGGAACAATATGTTTTGAAATAAAATGTAGTATTTTTTACTATTCATTAAAATTGAACTTTTTCATAAATTTACCAAAAAATATTCCAATGTAAATTTTGATGTCCCGATTCTATAGAAGAAGTTTATTTTTTCAAATATAACATATAAATGTGTAAAAAAATAAATTTTAAAAATGTTCTACATAAAAAAGCAGTAAAACTGAATTTTTAGAAAAATACTTCTGTTATCTGAAATATTGATTTTGTTGTTATATAATATCTAGAAAAAAATAAATTTAAAAAATTACATTGAATATATAACACATATTTTTCATGAATGAGAAATCCAAAAAGAGTTATATGATTTTATAAACACAATTATTCTCTTTCAAATAGGTTTTCATAAAAACACATCTTTATATTAAATTGGATTTTACTTCCATTTCTATAATATTTGGTAAACAAAGAATCATTATTCAAACATATATAAACCATATTTTCAAAATTCTTTTGAAACTATTTATTACTTCAATCCCAATGGCTATGAGTTTACTAATATTTAAAATAATAATATTGTTATTCGTTTTTTTTTCAGTATAACTCAATGCTACGTGAAACATAAGATTTATGATAAACCTGTTGTTGCATGTCGAGTACCATATCAAGAAAAGTGTCCCCTTTAATGTAAACATAACATCTTATTCATGAATATTAAAAGAAATCAAATAGTATTATTCTATAAATACATGGGTCATTACCCCAATCATGTTATCTAATTAATAATTTCATCAAAAACTTATGTTTTTAATGTTTTTTCTCTAAAAAAAATATATAAATAGTTCAAAAGAAATGATAATTTAATCTATTAATGTGATTTAAAAACACATTATATAGATGAATAAAGTCATTTCATATCTCTTATAATATTTCAAAATGAAAACCTACTAAGAATATTTGTATTCTTAAATCATTATTACCTAAAATATATGGGCCCATTTTTATGTCATCACCCAAACCAACAATTATTTAATAATGTTTAAAAACAGTATTATAAAAAATTATATAGAAGAAATGTGGTCCCTAGATTCTAGTTTCTCAGACACATGTGTGGTGATCTCTCTGAATTTAATGAAATAAATAAACATGAACATGAACACATAAATTTCAGTGATAATTAAAGTGGTAAGATTATTTTTGAAGGTATCATTGTTTTTTCTAACTCAGAAATAATTAAAAATTTATTATATTAAAAACATTTGATATAAAAAATACTATGTATGGGAAAGTTTTATGATATAGTTTTTTGAAATATTGTTCATAAATTATTTATGGAATATTTTTAAATCAAAAGTTAAACTTTAATTTAATAAATCATTATTTAAAAGTGCATAGAAAATTAATTTAAAATATCTTGCTAGTCAAAAAATAAAATTTTTTGAATGAAAATATTTGGTAACTCATTGATTTGGGATTGATTCTATAGAATTTGTAGTCCTCACTCTAATTTAAATATTACCTGATATCAACTACTATGTGGTCATTCAAAATTTAATTTTGAAGATGAATTTCTTTAAGATTAAGAACAATGTAAGCAAAAAAATCCTCATTTAAATATAAAACTTTAATTTCCTCTTAAAAATATCTTGAAATGATTCATCATTCCCTTTTTAGTCCTATTATAATTGAATGTATAATAGTAAAAACACATAATATTATAATTTTTTTAGGAATTTACATGATTCTTAAGGGATTATTTATTAACTCGTAAAAATGAATATTGTAAATACTTTATAAAGATTTTTAGAAAATGTGTAAAATTGAATATATTTAAAAATATTTTCAATTTTGAGTGAACATTGTGGTGATTTTGATAATAAATAATAAAATGAGTTTTTTTCATTTTTAGTCAATAATCATTCAATTATTTTCTCTTAAAACCCTTTTCAATAAGATTGTAGAGTGGTGAAATCAAAAAATCTGAGAAATTGGTCAAATATTTTAAAATTATTTTTCTCTTCCAAACTATTTTTGGGGTAAGGCACCGAATTATGAATTATATATCATTGATCATGTTCTAATTAAGTATTTTCTTAATAAAACAGCTAATTATATCCATCTTAATAGAAAATATAAGGTGGAATATTTCAAACATTTTTTACAGTTGTTTGGTTTTAAAAAATAATGACAATATTGGAAAATTCGACTCTAATGTTTAAGAGACTATAATTTTAGGGAACTCAAACTCAAGTAAATATTACTGCATCTTAAAGAAAATTACTAATATGGTAGAATATTAAAACGATTCTTTTTGATAAAAATTCTCTAAAACATCTATATTAAAAAATTTATAAAAATAATCATTTAAATGAAACTTTTCGAACTAATTATGTTGAGAATGTATAAGAATATCCATAAATATTTTCCCAAATGTAAAAAAACATATCACATTACACTTGAAAATGTCATTGGAACATGAGAAAAAGGAACATATACATATAGGTCATATTAAATAAATATTAAAACATTGACTTGATTTCTCACATAGATCCCTAAAACCTTAATAAACCCCTTATCAATGAAAATTGGTACAATACATGTAATAGTAAATTAATAATTTCACATTAAATTATGTATGTAATCTCATGTAAAGACCTAATAATATTCAAGTTATTTTATATAAATGGTTTTTATTAATAAAATAGATGAATAAGATAATATAACAATAAAAATAACTTTTGGTTTCAAAAATTTGTAACCAACTATAATGAATCAACAATGGTGAAATATTTTCACACATAGATTTGTTAGAATCCATGATAATATTTTTGTCAATTTATTCTCATATTAATTTGAATCACATTCAAATGGATGTCAAAATAAATTTTCAAACAATTGTTTTTCTATTTTTTTGTGAAATAACCAACTAGTTTGTTAAAATACCCATTTTCCAAATTCAATTATAAATCATTAAATATATATTTAGAGATATAAAAAATACCCTAGGGCTTGGTATAGACGTTTTAAAAATTATATTATTTAAAAAAAATTTAAAATGGGAAATTCAAATTCAAATATCTTCTTAAAAACATCTAAAAAGATATTTTAATCATTCAAATTTACATTTATGATGTTAATTTCAGCTAAAGTAATGGAAATAGTTGTTTTGAAGTTTTTTAATTAATTATTAATGAATTTCATATGATAATTATAATTGAATTTAAAATATTTTTCAGTTTGAAAATTTATTGAAACCCCCATGGAATATTATTAAACTCAATAAAATACACTAATGAACTTATAAAATAATTTAGAATAGGCCATTCTAAGTAAAATATCACCCTCGTGAGTATTTATTATAGGTTAATATTGGTTAAATCCATTAAAATGGTCAATGAAAAGTTTTTTTGATTTATTATTTATACCCCACATTACCATAATGTGACCTGACCTGATTTCATTTCTAGTGTTTTTTTGTTCACATTTTCAATATAATCTAAATTAGTCTAATAAAAAAATATAAAATGATGTTTTTGTTAAATAAATGGACCAAAACATCACTAGTTATTTTTTCTAAACGGAACCTATATTAATTTAACATTTTTTTGATGCTGGTTTTGGAGGATGCCAACTAGATAAGAAATGTATTGTTGACGATTTTCATATACTTGGAAAATCCATTATTAAATTTAGTAATAATAGATAATTGAGATTCAATTTTTATATCTTTAGTGGAATACTTTTCTGTTGGAATTTTTTCCAGTGAAATACTTTTAATGAAACAGAATCTCTTGTACATTAGGATAATATTTTTCTATATATTTGTCATGGGATAAAAAACTAGTGCCATAAATATCTCTAAAAACAAATTCATCACTCTAAAAAAATGAACCTTCATTAACATTTCTTAAGAGATATTATATTTTATTTTGTCCCAACATAACTAAAACTTGTTGATATTATCAACAAAACACTACCCCTTATTTTCATTAAAATCATTAATGGTGAATTTGGAATGAATGACATTTTTCATTTTTTATTTTAATTATGGATATTATTTTTTTATCATTAATAAAATAATTAATTTCCTGTTTTATTCTTTTATATTTTATATGATCAATTTCCCTCAATTCTGTTACCATTTGAGATGGATCCTATTATCCCTTTAACTACGAATCTTTAATTAAGGGATATCTTTCTATTTCAAAATAATTCAATTATTAATTTCCAAAATATTCCCTTATATTTTACAAATTTTATAATAAATACATTCAAATAAATAACCTTTAAAGAATATTTTACTATTTTTATATTTATTGGTTATAATATATTTGTTATTGGTACTTATATTTTTCAAAAAAATTATGAATAATTTATTTTTAAATTATTTTATCAAAAATTCCATTTAATATCTCATAAATATTATTAATTATTACTAAAATAAGTTTATATAGACTTTTATCTGGATTTTAATGAATTATATTTTGATGAAATTTAAATTCAGAGATAACTTTTCAAGGATTTTTCCCACTTCAAAGGAATAGCATCTGAAAACTCATTTGAAGAAGAAATTTACCAATAAAGATGAAACATTTCACGGATGTGACATGGAAAAGGTATATATAAATTTTAATATTATTCTTTTCTACTAATTTTATTCTTTATCTATTGTCTTCTAATCTAACCTCTCAATTTTTTTAAATTTATTTTACTTGTGATTCTTTGTATTTTATTCTTTTTCTCTCTAATATTTCATTTTTTAATTTTATTTTTTCCACTCTATTTTCATATAATTATCCTATTATTTGGGGATTTTAAGACTTAAAATGTGTTCATAATATTTTCCATATTTTATATTTTCTTTAAAGTAATATATCTCTCTATAATAATTATATTATTTAGGGAGTTATAAAAACTAAATTGTTTTTTCAAATATTTTTCACTTCTAATTTTTTTTCAAAGTATATGTTTTATTTTTCAAATATTATCCACTATATTTTTGGATGAAATATTTCTCACATTTATCCTTCATATTCTTATTTTCTACTATTATTTTTTCATCAAATTTTTAATAATAAATAATTTGGGAAAATATTATAATAATTAATGGGGATAAATTTCACTAAAATTTATTTTACCGAGGGGTAGAGTTCATGAATATAATCTTAAATACTTTCTCATTTTCCCTATAATGATTAATTTATTTATGAATGAAAGACTGTAAAATATCCTCAACCTATACATTATCGTTAGTAAAATACTTATTTATAAATTTAATTCATGAGATCAATGAATATTATATTATTCTCTTCAATTTTTACTATATGTATTTCAATCTTGAATTACACTTAATTTATTGTTTTTATGTTATGTGTTTGTGATTGTCAAAAATGGGTATATTTTATTACCCCTACCGCTCATGGTTTTCTAATTTTAAAAAACATCCACCTATATTTATAAAAGATTCATCTATACATGTCTTACAATTTTTATTGAATTCAATGTGGTATATTACAAGAAATATCCCAGTTACATCAAACCTTGATTAATGCTTAGAAATGTTTCTTTCAATTTTTGAAATACATAGAATTAAATATAAAGAACCATTGATAGAATTTGAGTAATGTGGGGGATGATCGAGTTGAATTTTATCTTTCTCATACCACACTAGCTAACTGATTAGGTGCTTCAACTACCTATTGTAATGGGGGTGGCATTACTCATTTGCAACAGGACCACCAGCTACTCAGTAAAGTAGAACTGGCTAGCCGATGGCTCTACCAGTGATAAATATATTCTATCTAGATTTCATCATCTAGTAATGGCTAATATATGGTAGTATTCTAACACCCCCCATCAACCTGTAACCTTCTATCTGCCAAGTGGATGCTACTATGTACTCAGTGGAGTTGAGTAGTGTCTAACAAGGATAAATTCAATGTTTTCAAAAGACCATTATTGTTGTTCATTCTAGTATTGTTGTAATAGATGATTATATATTTCTACTAAGCCTTCTTAATTCCTATAAAAGGACTCCCTTGGATAATTGAAAACTCAATCTTGATATCATTTGATCCTTTCTACCAACAATGTGCTCAAAAATATCAAACAATGATGAAGATCTAAAATTTTTATTTTCTAATGAGAATTAAAGTTATATATTCTCAAAAGGATCTCCAAAAATTCCATTAATATACATTTCCTCAATATTATATCATTCTATAAAAATATATTTTTCAGTATACAATAAATAGTTTTCCTAATGAAAACCACTCTCTTTACTCAACCTCCATTCACCAATGGTCTACACTTTATAAAAGTGTGGGAAGAGTTAATTGATGAATAATGAAGTTAAAGAGGGTTATCACAAGACACAATTGTGATGGATGGGTTCATGGTCACCTTTGATACCAATATATTAACCTAATTAACCTCTAAAGTCAAGGGGTGGGGATGTTGGGGAACAAATCATGCTTATGAAAAACTCCTTATCAACTATGTTTTTCCAATATTTACTTTTAATCCTTACATCATTAATCATCATCTCACATTCTATCATAATTTCAATTAGAACATTTCCACACTATAATTAATTTAGTATTCTCTTTTAAAAAAATGAAATGAAGTTATCATCTATCATAAATTAAATTTATTACTTTTTCATTTATAATTTCATATATTTTAACATTAATATATTGTTCAAGTTATTATTTTTCTAATGATAAATTCACCCCCTATTTACATAATCTCTATCCAATAACTCCTTAACCTTATTCCTATAATAAAGGAGTTAATCCCTTTCACATGTAGTTTCCATTGTTCTTATGTGTTTCGGTTTTCTACAAGTAGAAGCCATAGATTTTTGTGAGATTATATCTTATATAGAGTTTATATAAATAAAATTAACATATTCCTTAGGAGGATCATGATATTGAGTTTCCATAATTACTGCTACAAATTTGATAATCTCCCATGAAACATGCATATACTCAGCTACCTACATCTCTAAGAGTTATATATTTTTTTAGTTGAACTAATGACACATGACTAGACTAACATGAAATCTCATTCAAGTTTACAATCACCTATTTTTTATCCTGAAATTGGTTTTTCACAAACCTACATTATCCTTCTATAATCCATGGGAAATCATCTATTATTAGATGAAATATTACCATAATTTCATGTACAAAAGATATATCTTGAAATGGGACCTAAGGAACACCCTATGTCATAAAAATAGAGGCCATAGTAGGGGTCCTCTCAGCACTATTATGAGCCTTCACTATTGTAGTCTCCATATGTTCTTCATCATTGATTCTAAATTTTTAATAATCCATAAGAAAAAATGAAATTCTGAAAAAATGATCGATATTCATCCTAATGATATTATTCCCTTACTATTCTAGACCATCGACCCGTCTATATATTTTATAGTGTCCCATTATATTTTCCTTGGTGAAATAAAATAAAAAAACTAACATTCCCAAATGATATCACCCCCATAATTAATAACTAGACTTGAATGGGTAAGAAAACATATATTATTATTTTTTTCATTTATATCATGATTTTTGTGGACTTTTAATTATTGAAAATTATCTTTATACAACTCATACGCTCTCATAGAGGATAATAATTCAATAAAATTATTTTCACCCACATCAATATCAATGATGACTAAATTACATGACTGTGAAGGAGAACCTTCAAGATATACCCTCTTGTGAGGCATGACATCTTCCGTCCTATTTATCCATATTTAAATATCCCTTTTAATATCCCAAACCTGAGGTTAAAAATTTCCTTGTGAAGCACATAATTGTTTATATCCTTTCAGAACCTGATACCCAAAGTCTTTTCCATATTAATATAGATCCACATTAAGTTATCCTTGTTTTGAATGGTTTTTTTCAAGATATTAATCTCTAAACATATTCCGCGTATCAAGTGTATACACCTTCCTCCAAAAAATTCTTCAAAAAAATATTCCATGAGTTCTATCGTAGGGTTGTCCAATGTTATTTCATAAATTAAAAAATTCCTGTAAAATTTCATAGTCAATTAGTAAAAAATATCTGAAGCCATCTGAAAATAACACCACCATTTTGATGAAAGGATTGGTGAGATTAATCTCCACTGGTAGTCAAGAAAAGTGTCAGCATCTAGAATTTGTATTATTTTTTGTTCTCATTTATAAGAATACAAATATCTAAAATATTCTCCCATAAGACATGTGTATTCTAGAGAATCTAAATAAATCCTTTAATTTTAACTCAAACATGAGAAACACAATTCTTCATAATTAAACAATCAAAAGGAAATCCCTAGTATTATATCTTGAGAAAACTAGGGTTAATGTACATAAGTCCATACCCCCACAATTAGTATTTTAAGACCATATTATGAAATTAAATATGAAAATTTGTTTATATTCATTAATATTACCAGAGACAGTGCCACTAATATCTTCAATAATGGTTTTGTTCCCCAAATATTTAATTATTTAGATACCATGCAGAAATAACAACGAAACTCATAAAAATTATATAATAACTTAGATATCTATTAATAATATTAATATTAATTATTCGTTTATAAATATTATGTAGTAAATAATAGATAATAATTTTTATATATTTAATATTATTATTTATTTGTAATTAATTAGTAATTACAAGTTATTATTAATTAATTAAAAATTTATAAAAATAATATATTATTAATCTTATTAAGGAATGTGAGACGTTGAATACTACTATGGAAATCTATAAGGATTTCAGGGGAACAATCTATTATAAAAGAAAGAAATGGGTGATGTTTTAGTTACATTTTCATATTAATGTAAAATAAGTAATGGTATAATAATACTAGTTAAATTAATTTACTTACATTAATATATATATAAATAGAAAAAAATGAAAATAAATAATTTAAACCATAAAAATATTATTATTTTTCATTTAATGTACATGAGTTGGAGCCTCCAATACCTTTAGAACTTAATTAGGCTCAAATGCATTGAATTACATGTGAAAAGTTTCCTCCCCAAAATTAGGTTATTTGACATAGGTGATTAAAAAAATTTAAGGTATGATTTAAAAAAATGTAAAACTTTACCTATTTTTAAATATATTTTAAAAACCAAGAAAAAACCCTAAAATCGAACCAAGATCTTCCTATGGTATTTATTTTTTGGAAAATGTTATTTTAGTGTTTTATTTTAACTAATAAAATAATAATACAACATATTAGTGCTCATTTCTAGATGTTTGGATTGTTTTTCATGGAATAATTTCACATGTGTATATACTATTAATATAGTAGTTTAGGTGATGTACAATTTGATAGACTAGTTTATAAATATGGATACAATAGAGGATACAATTATGTCTTTATAAAAGTGAGTCCATATTATTTCATCTGATGTAACTAATAACTTGTACGACACTATAGAATTGGGATAAATTAAAGGTAAATAATTTTTAAAAATTCATTCTTTTTTTAATTCAGCCTCTAAAATGAATTATATCTTATAATCACATGTCTTTGATTCTAAACCTAATGTTTGATGAAATAATAATAAAGAGAGCACACTATAAAAGTTTTTTAAAAGTTTTGTTTCAATATAACTACTCATTGTTGTATCCGATTATTCCCCATGGTAATCGATTTTTTGTAGTATACAAGTTATTACATCCAAGACATGTCTCATTCCCATAAACACTAATTCCCATTGAGTTACCACTTTAGATTCCCACATGATATTAAAAGTTCCCACATATACTTTCATTAAAAATTGTGTCCCACTTTGGATTTTTCTACTCTAAAATCCAATTGGATAGTTCCACAAATCTTTATGGTATGATAAAATTATAGAATTATTTTTATTTTCTTCTGAATACATCAATACTCCCATGAGATATAATCTTCCTAAATCAGAAAAATGGATCACCAAATATATTCAAGTATAACTTCAAGGACATTTATTACTTTTTTCCATTCCCTAATCTTTCTCACTATCCACTATCATTAAAAATATTTTCACCTTTTTAATTCACTGATTACTTGGTTATGAGTGTTTAATTTTGACTAAAACAGTTCCCCGATATCAGGCTCAAATTATTGGGAAATATTTCTTCCTTCTATTGAATAAGTCTAATCTTGAATTGAAAGTGAAAGTGGTTCACATATTTTGTACAAGATAATCATGTATAACCAAAGATACCTTATTCATGGAATCTAAATATAATTTTACCAAGAACCCTTTATGAAATATTTATAGTGTATATTTCACTTTGAAATCTTAGAACATTTTATTATTTTATTCTGACATTGAAATTTTGTGTGCTTTCTAAGTTTTTTATCAGTTTTTATTCCCCATATATATTTTATTTCACTCTATTTAATATTTATCATTACTACCAATAATATTATTGTTCCATTGAAACGTCATGTATGTAATTTAGTACATATTTTCTTCTATAATATTCAGTTTATTCCATATATTTTATGATTAATGAGAACATTAATTTCTTCTTCATGTACATATAATCATACTCAACCAACACTGTGTATCTAACACTCTTCATGTGAACTATATTTTTATGTTAGATCAAGTATTTTCCTTGATGTATACATGGAGGTTTGTGGATGAGGTATCTATAAAGCCCTTATAATATAGTGTAACATAAATATGGGAGTGTGGTGTATTAGTTTCTTTGCAAAAATCATATGTGGGAGAGTCACAAGAAAGATGCAATGTGATATAGTGCTTTATGAAACTGTGGAGTTCATCATTTCTCTATTTTAGTAGAAACAAGATATCACCTCAGATATAAGATTCAATAATTAAACAAATATCGACTCCTTGTTGTTATTTAGGGGTCATGTCTCACTTCATTTATTTATTCATCTACCACCCAATGTATACCATTAATATGGATGAGTCAATGAGTTTCCTAAAATATAAATTGTATGTACTAATATTAAATTAATCACATGAATTTAATTTAAGATAATAATGATATAAACATATTATTATATGTTATCATTTTTTCATTTTTTTGTATTTTAGAAATTTGTTGATTTAGGGATTTCATGTAGTTACCTGTTTATTTCATTCTCTTTGGCTCTACTTGATGATGAAAATAATGGTGTATAATGTTTTTGAAACAATAACCTACACTCATAAAAATATGATAATTTTCATTTAATGATCAAAACATAAATCTCATACTCCCACAATTTCCTCAAACAGTCATCATTGTATAATTTTATTTTATAGTGGGATTATCCTAAAACTAGTATATAAATGTGACAGATGAAATGAATTAATGGAATTATAATAATCCAATATCTTCTTAATTATAAAATTTTTTTTAACATATTTTGTGGTAGACATATCAATCTTTTAGATTTAACAACCTACAAATAATCCATGTATAGGAGTGTCCTGACTATTAGGCTAGTCTCAAGGAAGAAGATAACACATAATACTGATAAAATGATCACAAATATTCAGATCGGATAATGTTGATATTGTATATAATTTTTGTAGAGGATAAATAGAAACTAACAGACCGAATTCCCTATATTGATAACTCATTTTGTATTAAAATCATTAATATTACATTTTTCTTCATCAAATGCTCGACATGGAACTTGGGTCATCACTCAGATACACTTTACACACTGTAATCACATACATACCTCCCCCATGGAGAACCACATTCCACCACTAGGAAACCACTTATCACCAACAAGGATGGTTGTGGTTTGCATTCATTCCCACATAAGAAGTGGTTGTACGTTTCCCTTTGTTAGGCTATGTGGAAGACATATTTTTGGTAAATTCTCATAAAAAAATTTAATCAAATCATCAACATAAAACACCATATAATTCACAACAATAAATGGTATGAAATAATTATTAACTGATTTCATTTTAAAATATTATAATTTATTTAATGAGATTAAAAAACTCATTTATCTTTTTATTTATCAATTTTCAATGAAAAAATATATTTTTCACAGTCCTCAATGAATCATAAAATGTTGTAATAATGTGTAGTCTTTAAATATGTATCTCACATGTATTAAAAAATTATAACATTTAAAAAATAACCACAATTATGTAGAGGAGGCCTCAAAACAATACTTCAAGCATCACCAATCTTCTCAAAACATATTTACATCTTATCACTACCATATAAATCAGCCTTATTGAAAAAATATAATTCAATCAAAGGGAACTTCAATCTCCCTAGTTTGATGTTTTTTAAATACTTATATATCATGTTTTATTATTATCAATCTACCAATTATTGAAAACATATAAAAAATAATTATTATGGGACATATCTTATCATTTCATTCTCAATAATAATCATTATCTACAAATTGGATGATATAACATAATTTCTTTTTGATAGAGGATTAATTTATAAAAATTGTATGTCTAAATTAATAAACCTAGTGTGGTAAATAATAGTGTACAAAAAGGTTGAAATTTTCTTCCATAAATGAACATGTAGCTTATACAAATCCTAAATAACTCTCACTTAAAAGCATAAAGCTACTCAGAAAGTTAAATTATTAAAAAATAATCCTTCACCCATCTGAATAATATCATTATAATGATTAAGTCATAAAATATAGGGCTCCACATTTTTACCTTGATATCAACTATCGTTTATTAAGAATCTATCTAAAATATTCAGATTTTTTATTTTAGAGCTTATTCAACAATATTTTTATGACTTTCATATTCATTAATTTTTTAATATTTTACAGCTTCAAATAATTCATGCTCCCAGTCAAGGGATTTATCCTAATCCTTCATTTATTATATGTTTTTACAAAATTATATATATATATATATATATAAGAGAATTAAGAGGTGTATGTATGTTCATTATAGATATCACAATAGTTGATAGTTTCATCTCATCGTCTCCTTCTCCTTCTATATTTTGATATCTAATTTAGAATATTTCACATTCACATTCATATTCCTCACAGGTTGAATTCTCACATTCTTACCTTAAATTATTTCTTCAATATAGAAATATTAACCACCGATCTAGGTAATGTAAATTTATTTTTATTTGATATCACAAATAGTTTCACAACATCATGTTCCTATGGGATGAAAGTTATACTATTATACATTTCATTCCCAACATGTTGACACAGATTCCATTGATTCTAGAGATGAACACTATTAGCTAAATTCTTATGAAATTATTAATTGTATTCTCAATTAACTATTTAAAATTTATGATATCATTTATTTTGGACATAGATAGTTGTTTATCAATTTTCATATTATTGGCCCAAACTATCAAACATTACCTTTTTTCATGCTTAGTTTTCTTGAGTGTGTCGCTATTATTCTCTGATTTATATGACTTCCTCTATTTTTTTTATTTCCCTTTACTTCTAAATATTATTGAGATTATCATCATAATGTAGTTAGGAAAACCTCAATTATATGACCTTATAATATAATTATTCAACAATAATGTTCTATGAACTCATACACATTCTGTATTGGGACCATGGATGAATTTATGGCCATTGAATTATTCCATTAATAATCATTACTCATATGTCCACTAAGGATCCTACTTGGTTATTTCATGATTCGTTGAAGTCATATGGTATACAAAAAAGTGTAAAATAACTTTCCTTTATTTCTAAAACACATTAAAAATTCTCTAAACTATGATATTTAATTTTATCGATAAACCTTTATAGAAAATTCATGAATTTCTTATGTTGTAAACTAATCCTTTTTTCCTAGGATAAATGGTCTTCCATAAATCTTCCTTTTATTATTTTATGATATATAATTCCTTGACCATGACTTATAAGTACCCATGGATTCTCGTGAACTATTATTGATAACATATCTATTTTAAAACTCTTGAAAATTAGAAGTGACATTTCTATAGAAAACCATCATCTCACCAAATAAAGAGGAATCAACTTTTACCTAAATTTTATTTTTTGTGGATTCAAGTTCTTATTAAATTAAAAGTGTACTATTAGATAAATTTTTTATTTCTCAAAAAACTACTTTTTCTTTTGAGTCAATCTATTTTCGACATTAATCATTATATACTAACGATTATCCAAAATAAATATGTACTAATTATTCTCATATACAAAGAATATTTTTATATTTATCATGACCCTATTTTTAGTAGCTATTTTTTATTTACCTTATCTAGTTTCATATTATATTTATTGAACTGTATGTTTTTCTCATTAATCACTTACACCTCCCATTTCATCCTCAATTACAGAGCATTCAATAATATTTAATTAACATAACTACTTCAATAATAAGAGCACTTCTAAATATAAAACATAATTTGTGTTAATATTATAAATAAATATGAGATAAGTAATTAAATTGTGCATACTTTTTCATTAAATTCTACTTTCTATTACTACAATATATATTCTTGTTGTTATCGCATTTCTATTATTGAGGATTCTCATTTTCTTAATTAGATTTTGAGGCATTAGTTTTCTTAGGGAAATTTTTATCAATGTGTCAAATTCAATTACAATTGTATCTCTTTAGTGGTTTATGTTCTTTTCTATTCCATTCCCCATTTTGAACTATCTTTAAATAAGAGTAATAATTTCATAGATTTCTTTATCATCCTCATCATCATAAGAATCACTTGATTCCTCATCATCCACCTCTATGAAATTAACTTTAATTAAGTTTCAAAGCCTATCTCATATTTAATATTCTTTATGAATGAATTATACATTCTAATTTCATAAGTTATGAGTAAGGTTTATAACCAATTGAATAAAATTAATTCCCTATATTTCATGGCTAAAACCTTCCAATAAAATCTATCCAAGAAATATCTCACAATCTTCGTCCAAAATTTTGAATCTTGTAGATTCTCAAAAAATCCATTGAAATTACTAACCATATATTTTACTCTAATGAAATAGTCATGAATATTTTCATCATCCCCCATTATGTAATCCCCAAAATTTAGTCTCCATATTTTTAATTTAGATTTCATAACATTATGGTTTTCTTCATAACCAATTCATTTTTAATCCTTTATTCGATTTCTTTATTGGATAATTTAGTTTAAATTGTTTCTGATAAATCTATCAAGATAGTATTTTGATCCCTAACACCATCTGTAACTCCCCGACCCCAGCTACCCAGAGTCGGTGCATTACTTCGTAACATTGGCATGATCACAAGAAGATCAAATCTCGAAAGACCGATTGGTTTAGTAGCCTTGGAAACACTAGATATATTCATAAAGTTTTACATTACATTTTAAAGTGAAAAACTACTACAACAACAAAGTCTTCATAATTCACACTCATATCCCCACATACTATCCCTGCATGTCATTCATAACTTACTTCTTCACATCCTGGAAAAAATAAAACATAGAAAAGGGGTGAGCTCAAATGCCCAGTAAGGATAACAATAAAGAGGAACATTCAAAATAAGCATAAACATTTAAGGCAATTTATAACTAAAACAAAAGCCTTTTAAAATTGAACTTCAACATAGTATGGCATAAATAAAATTAAATAATGCCATTTACTTGTTCACATGGATATTCTACTAATCGAATAATCACATGCAAAAATCAATAACCACTTTCATAATGTTGGAATGCATAATGCTAAACGTTAATTTCTTTGTCTAGGCCTCATCCCAAGACCTAGGGGTTACTTCTAACCGGAACCCAACCCGGAGTGCCTCTAATAACCGGACACCAACCCGGAGTGCCTCTAATAACCGGACACCAACCCGGAGTGCCTCTAATAACCGGACACCAACCCGGAGGGCATACTTTTACCAGTCCCTAACCTGGAGGGCTTACTTTAACCAGTCCCCAACCTGGAGGGCTTACTTTTACCAGTCCCCAACCTGGAGGGCTTACTTTTACCGGTCCCCAACCCGGAACATACTTGTTTAGCACATTCATCTGAAGAAAAGTTTGAAATATAACATAAACATTCGGATTAAAACTAGCATACGAAATGTCAATAGTTTCACCATAAACTATGAATGATATAAAATAGCACATCCACAGTCAAACATATCACAAAACCTTCAACACAATATAGAAGTTTTGTATTATAATAAATCAACTTCAAATAAGCGTAAAATCCATTAAAGGATGTTGACATAGATGAAATCAAAATTCTTTTTAAAGAAATATCTCCTTTAATTTTGAAATCATTTAAGATCCATAGAAAATAAGACATTTTCTTTGAAAATATTCTTATAAGCTTGTAAGTAAAGCTTCGATGATTTATAACGGCGGAAAATAACCGCACCCGCCGTATAAGTTAAAAAAAACATTCTTACCTCAATTTTGTCGAAAAGGTTAAAAAGGACCTTGTTTTGAAAACGACGAAAAGATTCCTTTATAAACCTCTTATAAAAGTCAAAAAGGGTATAAATGACTTTAACCCATATTCTTGTAAATAGTAAAAATGTTTTGAAATACATTTTTAAGAAACATGGATGTGGATGATAAAGAGATCCCAGTAGATTATTACGTATAAAAAACCTCGAATAATGAAGAGATTGTGAAATAACCCTTACCTTGTACTTTTCCTTGGTTGGGGTAGGTTAACCTCCTGTATAATGGTTAAATAATTGTTATTAAATTATACAAGAATCATATATATTAATATGATATCATATATGATCTTTTAACATTGATTTGTTAATAATATCTTAGAATTATCGTCGTTTCGGGTGTTAACTTACTCATTTTCTTTTATATGTTTTGTTACATAAGTCATGTTTGTTGTATCTTATTCATATCCAGAATGATATAAAGTCCTTAAACATCATTTTTAAATCATTAAATGATAATTATACTTGAATGGATACGATGGAGAATGAATCTCATCGCGTTCGTGGAGACGGTAGTCCGTACGTACGCACGAACGCTACTTCCATTTAATTTTTATTTTAAAAGAATCGAATCCAAATGATACATAGGTATATTACTATTCCAGTATAATATAATATTTTATATATGTTACTTAAGTTCATTAACACCGTCCTTTATACGTTCCATGTGTGGTATGAACGAGTCATATCATTTTAAGGGGGCGGTAGTCCGCACTTCCTCAAATGAAATTATCGTATGTATATACAACATGAAACGAATAATGGTATGAAATAAAATGGAATTACAGAAGCTTATATATAAAATATATATCATTAATATCATATTTAATTACAGTGCCATCATAATGGCCACCATGAGAGGTGGTAAGATGTATTTGAACAATCATCGTTTCGTGAGGCGTTAGTTTGCCATCCACAGAAACATTATGTTCATTATCCATTAGATGGAGTTGTGTGTATGTGTAGTTTGAATCCTTCTTATAAAAACATCCTAGTATATTGTGGATACTGGTGTTGTTACAAAAGAAAGGAAATAAAAAGAGTTTGGGGGTTGGAGAAGCAAAATAAATGAAAATAATTTAAGAGAAATCGTTACCTTTAATCTAGGTAACTCACTTTGGTTGGAACCAAAGGACTTCTTGAAATGCTTTCTGCCTAAGGGGAAACTTCAAGGAGGAGGAGAGGGATGTGGGGAGCTCATTTTGGCAGAGTTTGGACGAGCCAAGTGGCTTGAGAGGTGTGAAGAAATGAGAAGGAGGGGTGCCCTTTTATAAGAGGGGTGAGGGGCACCTTTGGAAAAGCTAGAAATATTAATTTATAATAAATTCATATTCGGTTTTCAAAGGCTCCAAAGTTGACTATTCAAAGGATGAGGTGGGGATAGGTCGAAAACAACTCATCCAATAGAATTTAGACAGGTTTGGGTACTTATATTAACCTTATCTTTAAGTATTAACTCTAAGTTAATTAGTTTCACTTTTACAATGTCTCTTTGTATTTTTATATTATATGGTTAATAAACTTACCATATACATCCAAGAGACCCCCAAGTGGTCCATTAATGACTAACCTATCATGATATAAGTCTCTTGGCCGAACCTTAGATTTTTAGGAATTTAATATCAATTAATAATATAATAATTTTTTTTAAGAACTCTTTTATGTCAATTTTGACACTATTCATTAGTTGATTTTTGTGAAACTCATAACAGATTGATTTCTTCAAAAAAAGTCAATTAAATCAATCCTAATATATCATATTATCCTATAAAATTAGTTTAATTCATTAAAAGTTTCATATTATATTTATTTGGGTATTTATAATATCACTTATTTTAATTTTTCACTATTATATTAATTACTGCATCATCATTGTGTCATTAATAATTTAACTTATTTGATGTCTAAAAATTATAAATAAAATATCATCATGTAGGAAATCGTTTTAGCTTTCTAATGAATATTTATAATCGAAAATACAACATGTATAACCCTATGTAAAAATTGTTCTTTTAAAGGATGTAAGCTTATGCCATTTTTGTATTCATTTTAACTTAATTTAAATAAAGTGTCATTATCACTCACAAGTGGATCCATGGGGTCCCAAAATAGACCCAAAGATGCCCATGGTCGACCATGTATCAACCAATAGGGTTAAGACACGTTTTAGGGTAATTTAGTATTATTATAATATTATTATTTTTTACCCTTATTTACCGGATTTACCCTTAACCATGGTAAATAAAATATTTACCGCAGTAATTATTCAAAATGTCCTAAAATAAAAGTTACCTATTTACACAATTTGAACATCCTGATTCCAAATATGGAATCCATTTTTCTAAATTCAAAACACAGAAGTGGCAGAAATTAATTTAAAATTAATTCTCGCTGTCAAAACAAAAAGCGTGTTTTTAAGAGATAATAACTATCAAAAGATTGATACTTGTTTATGTTCGGTTTAATTGTAAAATTATGTCCAATGACCAACATTATATTAAGTGGTAAAAATATATTCTAAATATACTTTAAAACCACTAAAATTAATAATTTATCACTATTAATTATTTTGATTAAAAAAGTTGTTTTTAATTAAAATTTAGTAATTTTCACTATTCATCAAAATATTAAAGTTATCCGAAAAGTACCAAAATTTCACCTTAGGCTAAATTTGATATTCCGAATCCAAAAATGAAGTCCATTTTTAAAAATAAAATATATATAATTTCAAAAATTAGGTATTACTATTCATAACGGCAAGTTTGATCGGTTGTGGCACGTGTTAAAACACGAAGTTGCGTACAACACACGCTACTATTTTATTCAAAGGAAAGCGTACCGTGGAAGCTTGGGATGTTTCATTTTAAATTTTTTTGATGTCCCCATTTAGTCAAAAAGTTTAAAATATTGTATTTAAAAAGGTTTCACTATTAAATGTTGATAAAAGTGCAATACTGAAAATGAATCTGTTCTTGCATTATGACTAAGAAACTCATAATGCGGATTCTAAAATTATAAGGATTATATAAAGTTTAAAATTTAGTTAATACTATTCATCACCTCTTTTAATGGCCTTTTTTGTAAGTCAATGTGTGATTGAACTCGGTGTTGCGTGTAGTACAAGTTATTGAATTATTTTGAAGAAATAACACATTATGAATTCTTGGGGTGTTACATTCTCCCCTCATTCAATAAATTGCATCCTCGCAATTTGAAATTGTTCTTAGAAAATAAAAGGTTGAAAATAGAAAATATATTTGTGGGAAAACCCACATCGGAAATTGGGTTACTAAAATTTAGTCTTAATATGAGGAAAAGAGAAATGAAAGGGTCACCACCAAATTATGCTCTCGATTAGGAGAACATTGGTGGAAATTAGAGACATATAATTGGAGGAAAAACGTAAATATTTAAAGGTAGTGATTGAGGTCATCAATCACAAACAAGTATAACATTGAGGTCCTTAAACTCATCAATTTATGATGATTTGAAATACCATTGGTTCAACAAAACATAGAATATTGGGATGACACATTTTTGACGTTTCAAAATATCTTAGTTGAAATCCCACATCGAAAACTGAATTAATGAGGCCTCTGTTTAAAATAAAGAGTGGAAAGTATGAAGATTACCGAAAATAACACATACTAGGGTTCCATGTAGGTAAATATGGATATGGAGGAGAAATCTAACCATCAATTATCTGATGGAGAGTGGTAGAGAACATGGCTATGAAAGGGCCAACAATCCCAAAGCCATAAATTAGTGATGATTTAAGGTACCATCTAGGACAACATTTTTGTTCTAAGTTCCTTTTCTTAACGTTGTGGAATTTATTTATTAGATTGGCTAAGATCATAAGGAGGTATACATACTTTATAATTAGAGTTTTATCCATTAATAAATTTCTACCACAAACTCATCTTTCACTCTAAAAGATAATAGAATGTAAAAAAAATCTATTAACACTATTCGTATAGGGTTCCAAAATAAACGAATTTATAATTCATCTACAAGATCTTTTAATAAAAACTGCATTATTTAATCTAGGACATCTCGTGGGCCAGTGGTAGGTGATACACCCTTGTCGCCCTTCGGTTGCGGGTTCAAGTCTCGCGGCCTTGCCGGACGCGACGGGTTGCCGCCCGACCTCCGGGTTGTCCTTTTATGGCCATCCAAAATTAATCTCAAACTAGAATTTATCCAAAATATTTCTGACCAAACTCACAGTCCAACATTTATAAGGAAGTTAAAAATAATGTAGATCCTTTTTACCACGTAATAGCATATGAATACCTTCATCATGTATTCTTTTAATACACTGAAACATCCTGAATTACCATATTCCTTATTGATTACATTCATGCTCCCTTATTCCATATAGAATGCTGGATATACCTCATCAATCCAAAAATGTTTTAAACCCCAACAATAATGGAATATACATATCATTAATCAGTTCCAAGGTAGTCAAGAATATCCAATATAATTTATCCAAAACAATCATGTATTATTCCAAAATCACTAACTCGGTATCAGAACTATATTATGGTTTATCATTCTCTCAACCATATATTTTCCAAAAATTTATCCTGCTATTGAGTCACTTTTCTTTGTTCCACACAATCTCAAGTCCTTAATGAAATAGTACTACAGTACAATCCTTATATACTCCATAATTATTATAACAAGTACATTGTTGATACAACACTGAATTGACATAATCAACATAAGAACTCTAATCATTCCTCTTCATCTGTGGTAGTATCATAACTTGATTATTATCCAATAGCATCATTTGCGGCATAGTCTGATTACTGGGGCATAGGTTCGCGTAGTGTCCAAACTCCTTGCAAATGAAGCATTGTACATTTGAAACCATTTTATCACCCTTGCAGTCATGTACTTTGTGCCCTTTTCCTCCACACTTATAACAAACTCCCATTCCTTTCAGGCAAGTTCCAGGGTGTTTCTTCCCACAGTTACCACATATGGGAAAATTCTTCTTTTCCCTCTTCCCTTTATCCATTTTTCTCTCTTCCATCCTTTTCTTCTCTTTCTTCCCTTCAAAGCCATAGGACTCAGTAAACTCTTTACTTATCTTATCAACACATGTTATTATTTCTTCATATGATGATAATACATGGGAGACTATTTCTCTTATAAATTCTAGCTTAAGACCATGAAAGATATGATCTTTCCGTCTCTTTGGATCATGTGCATTGTTAGAGTTCTCATTCCTTCTACTGGGCGCCATTTCTTAAACAATGGCATATACTAGATCAGTTTATGAATCAAAATACATAATCCCATACTTATAAAACACTTAACATAAATTGAACTATTTAGGGATATAATCCATAATCATAAAAATGCCTCCTTTGAGGAAGTATATACTCATAAACCCTTCATAATGATTTGTAAAGAAAATGAGAGTTATCCTAAGCATATCCCCCGGGAGTGTCGTAACCAAGAGTGCAGCAAGGCCCGTTGTCGTGCACCAGTTCCCGTTCGAGTCTAGCTCAAAGCGGTGTTTTCGGGTTTTACCCCTAGGTACATCTGTGCCAGAGCCGCCTCTACCTGCTCGTATCCAGACAGGGATGTATTGCTTGGAAAACTCACAAAATCTCTACAGTACCAAAATTCTAGGAAGTTCTTCTATACTAATTCTCAAAGTTCATCTTAGGTCTACGTGCTCTAATCAGAGTTTATCTAAATCTAGCTTCCAAGGTTTGTACTAAACTTCCTCTGATACCAACTGTAACGCCCCGACCCCAGCTACCCAGAGTCGGTGCATTACTTCGTAACATTGGCATGATCACAAGAAGATCAAATCTCGAAAGACCGATTGGTTTAGTAGCCTTGGAAACACTAGATATATTCATAAAATTTTACATTACATTTTAAAGTGAAAAACTACTACAACAACAAAGTCTTCATAATTCACACTCATATCCCCACATACTATCCCTGCATGTCATTCATAACTTACTTCTTCACATCCTGGGAAAAATAAAACATAGAAAAGGGGTGAGCTCAAATGCCCAGTAAGGATAACAATAAAGAGGAACATTCAAAATAAGCATAAACATTTAAGGCAATTTATAACTAAAACAAAAGCCTTTTAAAATTGAACTTCAACATAGTATGGCATAAATAAAATTAAATAATGCCATTTACTTGTTCACATGGATATTCTACTAATCGAATAATCACATGCAAAAATCAATAACCACTTTCATAATGTTGGAATGCATAATGCTAAACGTTAATTTCTTTGTCTAGGCCTCATCCCAAGACCTAGGGGTTACTTCTAACTGGAACCCAACCCGGAGTGCCTCTAATAACCGGACACCAACCCGGAGTGCCTCTAATAACCGGACACCAACCCGGAGTGCCTCTAATAACCGGACACCAACCCGGAGGGCATACTTTTACCAGTCCCTAACCTGGAGGGCTTACTTTAACCAGTCCCCAACCTGGAGGGCTTACTTTTACCAGTCCCCAACCTGGAGGGCTTACTTTTACCGGTCCCCAACCCGGAACATACTTGTTTAGCACATTCATCTGAAGAAAAGTTTGAAATATAACATAAACATTCGGATTAAAACTAGCATACGAAATGTCAATAGTTTCACCATAAACTATGAATGATATAAAATAGCACATCCACAGTCAAACATATCACAAAACCTTCAACACAATATAGAAGTTTTGTATTATAATAAATCAACTTCAAATAAGCGTAAAATCCATTAAAGGATGTTGACATAGATGAAATCAAAATTCTTTTTAAAGAAATATCTCCTTTAATTTTGAAATCATTTAAGATCCATATAAAATAAGACATTTTCTTTGAAAATATTCTTATAAGCTTGTAAGTAAAGCTTAGATGATTTATAACGGCGGAAAATAACCGCACCCGCCGTATAATTTAAAAAAAACATTCTTACCTCAATTTTGTCGAAAAGGTTAAAAAGGACCTTGTTTTGAAAACGACGGAAAGATTCCTTTATAAACCTCTTATAAAAGTCAAAAAGGGTATAAATGACTTTAACCCATATTCTTGTAAATAGTAAAAATGTTTTGAAATACATTTTTAAGAAACATGGATGTGGATGATAAAGAGATCCCAGTAGATTATTACGTATAAACAACCTCGAATAATGAAGAGATTGTGAAATAACCCTTACCTTGTACTTTTCCTTGGTTGGGGTAGGTTAACCTCCTGTATAATGGTTAAATAATTGTTATTAAATTATACAAGAATCATATATATTAATATGATATCATATATGATCTTTTAACATTGATTTGTTAATAATATCTTAGAATTATCGTCGTTTCGGGTGTTAACTTACTCATTTTCTTTTATATGTTTTGTTACATAAGTCATGTTTGTTGTATCTTATTCATATCCAGAATGATATAAAGTCCTTAAACATCATTTTTAAATCATTAAATGATAATTATACTTGAATGGATACGATGGAGAATGAATCTCATCGCGTTCGTGGAGACGGTAGTCCGTACGTACGCACGAACGCTACTTCCATTTAATTTTTATTTTAAAAGAATCGAATCCAAATGATACATAGGTATATTACTATTCCAGTATAATATAATATTTTATATATGTTACTTAAGTTCATTAACACCATCCTTTATACGTTCCATGTGTGGTATGAACGAGTCATATCATTTTAAGGGGGCGGTAGTCCGCACTTCCTCAAATGAAATTATCGTATGTATATACAACATGAAACGAATAATGGTATGAAATAAAATGGAATTACAGAAGCTTATATATAAAATATATATCATTAATATCATATTTAATTACACTGCCATCATAATGGCCACCATGAGAGGTGGTAAGATGTATTTGAACAATCATCGTTTCGTGAGGCGTTAGTTTGCCATCCACAGAAACATTATGTTCATTATCCATTAGATGGAGTTGTGTGTATGTGTAGTTTGAATCCTTCTTATAAAAACATCCTAGTATATTGTGGATACTGGTGTTGTTACAAAATAAAGGAAATAAAAAGAGTTTGGGGGTTGGAGAAGCAAAATAAATGAAAATAATTTAAGAGAAATCGTTACCTTTAATCTAGGTAACTCACTTTGGTTGGAACCAAAGGACTTCTTGAAATGCTTTCTGCCTAAGGGGAAACTTCAAGGAGGAGGAGAGGGATGTGGGGAGCTTAGTTTGGCAGAGTTTGGACGAGCCAAGTGGCTTGAGAGGTGTGAAGAAATGAGAAGGAGGGGTGCCCTTTTATAAGAGGGGTGAGGGGCACCTTTGGAAAAGCTAGAAATATTAATTTATAATAAATTCATATTCGGTTTTCAAAGGCTCCAAAGTTGACTATTCAAAGGATGAGGTGGGGATAGGTCGAAAACAACTCATCCAATAGAATTTAGACAGGTTTGGGTACTTATATTAACCTTATCTTTAAGTATTAACTCTAAGTTAATTAGTTTCACTTTTACAATGTCTCTTTGTATTTTTATATTATATGGTTAATAAACTTACCATATACATCCAAGCGACCCCCAAGTGGTCCATTAATGACTAACCTATCATGATATAAGTCTCTTGGCCGAACCTTAGATTTTTAGGAATTTAATATAAATTAATAATATAATAATTTTTTTTAAGAACTCTTTTATGTCAATTTTGACACTATTCATTAGTTGATTTTTTTGAAACTCATAACAGATTGATTTCTTCAAACAAAGTCAATTAAATCAATCCTAATATATCATATTATCCTATAAAATTAGTTTAATTCATTAAAAGTTTCATATTATATTTATTTGGGTATTTATAATATCACTTATTTTAATTTTTCACTATTATATTAATTACTGCATCATCATTGTGTCATTAATAATTTAACTTATTTGATGTCTAAAAATTATAAATAAAATATCATCATGTAGGAAATCTTTTTAGCTTTCTAATGAATATTTATAATCGAAAATACAACATGTATAACCCTATGTAAAAATTGTTCTTTTAAAAGATGTAAGCTTATGCCATTTTTGTATTCATTTTAACTTAATTAAAATAAAGTGTCATTATCACTCACAAGTGGATCCATGGGGTCCCAAAATAGACCCAAAGATGCCCATGGTCGACCATGTATCAACCAATAGGGTTAAGACACGTTTTAGGGTAATTTAGTATTATTATAATATTATTTTTTTTACCCTTATTTACCGGATTTACCATTAACCATGGTAAATAAAATATTTACCGCAGTAATTATTCAAAATGTCCTAAAATAAAAGTTACCTATTTACACAATTTGAACATCCTGATTCCAAATATGGAATCCATTTTTCTAAATTCAAAACACAGAAGTGGCAGAAATTAATTTAAAATTAATTCCCGCTGTCAAAACAAAAAGCGTGTTTTTAAGAGATAATAACTATCAAAAGATTGATACTTGTTTATGTTCGGTTTAATTGTAAAATTATGTCCAATGACCAAAATTATATTAAGTGGTAAAAATATATTCTAAATATACTTTAAAACCACTAAAATTAATAATTTATCACTATTAATTATTTTGATTAAAAAAGTTGTTTTTAATTAAAATTTAGTAATTTTCACTATTCATCAAAATATTAAAGTTATCCGAAAAGTACCAAAATTTCACCTTAGGCTAAATTTGATATTCCGAATCCAAAAATGAAGTCCATTTTTAAAAATAAAATATATATAATTTCAAAAATTAGGTATTACTATTCATAACGGCAAGTTTGATCGGTTGTGGCACGTGTTAAAACACGAAGTTGCGTACAACACACGCTACTATTTTATTCAAAGAAAAGCATACCGTGGAAGCTTGGGATGTTTCATTTTAAATTTTTTTGATGTCCCCATTTAGTCAAAAAGTTTAAAATATTGTATTTAAAAAGGTTTCACTATTAAATGTTGATAAAAGTGCAATACTGAAAATGAATCTGTTCTTGCATTATGACTAAGAAACTCATAATGCTGATTCTAAAATTATAAGGATTATATAAAGTTTAAAATTTAGTTAATACTATTCATCACCTCTTTTAATGGCCTTTTTTGTAAGTCAAGGTGTGATTGAACTCGGTGTTGCGTGTAGTACAAGTTATTGAATTATTTTGAAGAAATAACACATTATGAATTCTTGGGGTGTTACATTCTCCCCTCCTTCAATAAATTGCGTCCTCGCAATTTGAAATTGTTCTTAGAAAATAAAAGGTTGAAAATAGAAAATATATTTGTGGGAAAACCCACATCGGAAATTGGGTTACTAAAATTTAGTCTTAATATGAGGAAAAGAGAAATGAAAGGGTCACCACCAAATTATGCTCTCGATTAGGAGAACATTGGTGGAAATTAGAGACATATAATTGGAGGAAAAACGTAAATATTTATAGGTAGTGATTGAGGTCATCAATCACAAACAAGTATAACATTGAGGTCCTTAAACTCATCAATTTATGATGATTTGAAATACCATTGGTTCAACAAAACATAGAATATTGGGATGACACATTTTTGACGTTTCAAAATATCTTAGTTGAAATCCCACATCGAAAACTGAATTAATGAGGCCTCTGTTTAAAATAAAGAGTGGAAAGTATGAAGATTACTGAAAATAACACATACTAGGGTTCCATGTAGGTAAATATGGATATGGAGGAGAAATCTAACCATCAATTATCTGATGGAGAGTGGTAGAGAACATGGCTATGAAAGGGCCAACAATCCCAAAGCCATAAATTAGTGATGATTTAAGGTACCATCTAGGACAACATTTTTGTTCTAAGTTCCTTTTCTTAACGTTGTGGAATTTATTTATTAGATTGGCTAAGATCATAAGGAGGTATACATACTTTATAATTAGAGTTTTATCCATTAATAAATTTCTACCACAAACTCATCTTTCACTCTAAAAGATAATAGAATGTAAAAAAAATCTATTAACACTATTCGTATAGGGTTCCAAAATAAACGAATTTATAATTCATCTACAAGATCTTTTAATAAAAACTGCATTATTTAATCTAGGACATCTCGTGGGCCAGTGGTAGGTGATACACCCTTGTCGCCCTTCGGTTGCGGGTTCAAGTCTCGCGGCCTTGCCGGACGCGACGGGTTGCCGCCCGACCTCCGGGTTGTCCTTTTATGGCCATCCAAAATTAATCTCAAACTAGAATTTATCCAAAATATTTCTGACCAAACTCACAGTCCAACATTTATAAGGAAGTTAAAAATAATGTAGATCCTTTTTACCACGTAATAGCATATGAATACCTTCATCATGTATTCTTTTAATACACTGAAACATCCTGAATTACCATATTCCTTATTGATTACATTCATGCTCCATTATTCCATATAGAATGCTGGATATACCTCATCAATCCAAAAATGTTTTAAACCCCAACAATAATGGAATATACATATCATTAATCAGTTCCAAGGTAGTCAAGAATATCCAATATAATTTATCCAAAACAATCATGTATTATTCCAAAATCACTAACTCGGTATCAGAACTATATTATGGTTTATCATTCTCTCAACCATATATTTTCCAAAAATTTATCCTGCTATTGAGTCACTTTTCTTTGTTCCACACAATCTCAAGTCCTTAATGAAATAGTACTACAGTACAATCCTTATATACTCCATAATTATTATAACAAGTACATTGTTGATACAACACTGAATTGACATAATCAACATAAGAACTCTAATCATTCCTCTTCATCTGTGGTAGTATCATAACTTGATTATTATCCAATAGCATCATTTGCGGCATAGTCTGATTACTGGGGCATAGGTTCGCGTAGTGTCCAAACTCCTTGCAAATGAAGCATTGTACATTTGAAACCATTTTATCACCCTTGCAGTCATGTACTTTGTGCCCTTTTCCTCCACACTTATAACAAACTCCCATTCCTTTCAGGCAAGTTCCAGGGTGTTTCTTCCCACAGTTACCACATATGGGAAAATTCTTCTTTTCCCTCTTCCCTTTATCCATTTTTCTCTCTTCCATCCTTTTCTTCTCTTGCTTCCCTTCAAAGCCATAGGACTCAGTAAACTCTTTACTTATCTTATCAACACATGTTATTATTTCTTCATATGATGATAATACATGGGAGACTATTTCTCTTATAAATTCTAGCTTAAGACCATGAAAGATATGATCTTTCCGTCTCTTTGGATCATGTGCATTGTTAGAGTTCTCATTCCTTCTACTGGGCGCCATTTCTTAAACAATGGCATATACTAGATCAGTTTATGAATCAAAATACATAATCCCATACTTATAAAACACTTAACATAAATTGAACTATTTAGGGATATAATCCATAATCATAAAAATGCCTCCTTTGAGGAAGTATATACTCATAAACCCTTCATAATGATTTGTAAAGAAAATGAGAGTTATCCTAAGCATATCCCCTGGGAGTGTCGTAACCAAGAGTGCAGCAAGGCCCGTTGTCGTGCACCAGTTCCCATTCGAGTCTAGCTCAAAGCGGTGTTTTCGGGTTTTACCCCTAGGTACATCTGTGCCAGAGCCGCCTCTACCTGCTCGTATCCAGACAGGGATGTATTGCTTGGAAAACTCACAAAATCTCTACAGTACCAAAATTCTAGGAAGTTCTTCTATACTAATTCTCAAAGTTCATCTTAGGTCTACGTGCTCTAATCAGAGTTTATCTAAATCTAGCTTCCAAGGTTTGTACTAAACTTCCTCTGATACCAACTGTAACGCCCCGACCCCAGCTACCCAGAGTCGGTGCATTACTTCGTAACATTGGCATGATCACAAGAAGATCAAATCTCGAAAGACCGATTGGTTTAGTAGCCTTGGAAACACTAGATATATTCATAAAGTTTTACATTACATTTTAAAGTGAAAAACTACTACAACAACAAAGTCTTCATAATTCACACTCATATCCCCACATACTACCCCTGCATGTCATTCATAACTTACTTCTTCACATCCTGGGAAAAATAAAACATAGAAAAGGGGTGAGCTCAAATGCCCAGTAAGGATAACAATAAAGAGGAACATTCAAAATAAGCATAAACATTTAAGGCAATTTATAACTAAAACAAAAGCCTTTTAAAATTGAACTTCAACATAGTATGGCATAAATAAAATTAAATAATGCCATTTACTTGTTCACATGGATATTCTACTAATCGAATAATCACATGCAAAAATCAATAACCACTTTCATAATGTTGGAATGCATAATGCTAAACGTTAATTTCTTTGTCTAGGCCTCATCCCAAGACCTAGGGGTTACTTCTAACCGGAACCCAACCCGGAGTGCCTCTAATAACCGAACACCAACCCGGAGTGCCTCTAATAACCGGACACCAACCCGGAGTGCCTCTAATAACCGGACACCAACCCGGAGGGCATACTTTTACCAGTCCCTAACCTGGAGGGCTTACTTTAACCAGTCCCCAACCTGGAGGGCTTACTTTTACCAGTCCCCAACCTGGAGGGCTTACTTTTACCGGTCCCCAACCCGGAACATACTTGTTTAGCACATTCATCTGAAGAAAAGTTTGAAATATAACATAAACATTCGGATTAAAACTAGCATACGAAATGTCAATAGTTTCACCATAAACTATGAATGATATAAAATAGCACATCCACAGTCAAACATATCACAAAACCTTCAACACAATATAGAAGTTTTGTATTATAATAAATCAACTTCAAATAAGCGTAAAATCCATTAAAGGATGTTGACATAGATGAAATCAAAATTCTTTTTAAAGAAATATCTCCTTTAATTTTGAAATCATTTAAGATCCATATAAAATAAGACATTTTCTTTGAAAATATTCTTATAAGCTTGTAAGTAAAGCTTCGATGATTTATAACGGCGGAAAATAACCGCACCCGCCGTATAAGTTAAAAAAAAACATTCTTACCTCAATTTTGTCGAAAAGGTTAAAAAGGACCTTGTTTTGAAAACGACGGAAAGATTCCTTTATAAACCTCTTATAAAAGTCAAAAAGGGTATAAATGACTTTAACCCATATTCTTGTAAATAGTAAAAATGTTTTGAAATACATTTTTAAGAAACATGGATGTGGATGATAAAGAGATCCCAGTAGATTATTACGTATAAACAACCTCGAATAATGAAGAGATTGTGAAATAACCCTTACCTTGTACTTTTCCTTGGTTGGGGTAGGTTAACCTCCTGTATAATGGTTAAATAATTGTTATTAAATTATACAAGAATCATATATATTAATATGATATCATATATGATCTTTTAACATTGATTTGTTAATAATATCTTAGAATTATCGTCGTTTCGGGTGTTAACTTACTCATTTTCTTTTATATGTTTTGTTACATAAGTCATGTTTGTTGTATCTTATTCATATCCAGAATGATATAAAGTCCTTAAACATCATTTTTAAATCATTAAATGATAATTATACTTGAATGGATACGATGGATAATGAATCTCATCGCGTTCGTGGAGACGGTAGTCCGTACGTACGCACGAACGCTACTTCCATTTAATTTTTATTTTAAAAGAATCGAATCCAAATGATACATAGGTATATTACTATTCCAGTATAATATAATATTTTATATATGTTACTTAAGTTCATTAACACCATCCTTTATACGTTCCATGTGTGGTATGAACGAGTCATATCATTTTAAGGGGGCGGTAGTCCGCACTTCCTCAAATGAAATTATCGTATGTATATACAACATGAAACGAATAATGGTATGAAATAAAATGGAATTACAGAAGCTTATATATAAAATATATATCATTAATATCATATTTAATTACAGTGCCATCATAATGGCCACCATGAGAGGTGGTAAGATGTATTTGAACAATCATCGTTTCGTGAGGCGTTAGTTTGCCATCCACAGAAACATTATGTTCATTATCCATTAGATGGAGTTGTGTGTATGTGTAGTTTGAATCCTTATTATAAAAACATCCTAGTATATTGTGGATACTGGTGTTGTTACAAAAGAAAGGAAATAAAAAGAGTTTGGGGGTTGGAGAAGCAAAATAAATGAAAATAATTTAAGAGAAATCGTTACCTTTAATCTAGGTAACTCACTTTGGTTGGAACCAAAGGACTTCTTGAAATGCTTTCTGCCTAAGGGGAAACTTCAAGGAGGAGGCGAGGGATGTGGGGAGCTTAGTTTGGTAGAGTTTGGACGAGCCAAGTGGCTGGAGAGGTGTGAAGAAATGAGAAGGAGGGGTGCCCTTTTATAAGAGGGGTGAGGGGCACCTTTGGAAAAGCTAGAAATATTAATTTATAATAAATTCATATTCGGTTTTCAAAGGCTCCAAAGTTGACTATTCAAAGGATGAGGTGGGGCTAGGTCGAAAACAACTCATCCAATAGAATTTAGACAGGTTTGGGTACTTATATTAACCTTATCTTTAAGTATTAACTCTAAGTTAATTAGTTTCACTTTTACAATGTCTCTTTGTATTTTTATATTATATGGTTAATAAACTTACCATATACATCCAAGCGACCCCCAAGTGGTCCATTAATGACTAACCTATCATTATATAAGTCTCTTGGCCGAACCTTAGATTTTTAGGAATTTAATATCAATTAATAATATAATAATTATTTTTAAGAACTCTTTTATGTCAATTTTGACACTATTCATTAGTTGATTTTTGTGAAACTCATAACAGATTGATTTCTTCAAACAAAGTCAATTAAAGCAATCCTAATATATCATATTATCCTATAAAATTAGTTTAATTCATTAAAAGTTTCATATTATATTTATTTGGGTATTTATAATATCACTTATTTTAATTTTTCACTATTATATTAATTACTGCATCATCATTGTGTCATTAATAATTTAACTTATTTGATGTCTAAAAATTATAAATAAAATATCATCATGTAGGAAATCTTTTTATCTTTCTAATGAATATTTATAATCGAAAATACAACATGTATAACCCTATGTAAAAATTGTTCTTTTAAAAGATGTAAGCTTATGCCATTTTTGTATTCATTTTAACTTAATTAAAATAAAGTGTCATTATCACTCACAAGTGGATCCATGGGGTCCCAAAATAGACCCAAAGATGCCCATGGTCGACCATGTATCAACCAATAGGGTTAAGACACGTTTTAGGGTAATTTAGTATTATTATAATATTATTTTTCTTTTACCCT
This sequence comes from Viscum album, assembly GCA_963277665.1. Taxonomy (NCBI): domain Eukaryota; kingdom Viridiplantae; phylum Streptophyta; class Magnoliopsida; order Santalales; family Viscaceae; genus Viscum; species Viscum album. The sequence continues at coordinate 1,659,401,748 of OY728143.1, read as the reverse complement.
TATTTACCGGATTTACCCTTAACCATGGTAAATAAAATATTTACCGCAGTAATTATTCAAAATGTCCTAAAATAAAAGTTACCTATTTACACAATTTGAACATCCTGATTCCAAATATGGAATCCATTTTTCTAAATTCAAAACACAGAAGTGGCAGAAATTAATTTAAAATTAATTTCCACTGTCAAAACAAAAAGCGTGTTTTTAAGAGATAATAACTATCAAAAGATTGATACTTGTTTATGTTCGGTTTAATTGTAAAATTATGTTCAATGACCAACATTATATTAAGTGGTAAAAATATATTCTAAATATACTTTAAAACCACTAAAATTAATAATTTATCACTATTAATTATTTTGATTAAAAAAGTTGTTTTTAATTAAAATTTAGTAATTTTCACTATTCATCAAAATATTAAAGTTATCCGAAAAGTACCAAAATTTCACCTTAGGCTAAATTTGATATTCCGAATCCAAAAATGAAGTCCATTTTTAAAAATAAAATATATATAATTTCAAAAATTAGGTATTACTATTCATAACGGCAAGTTTGATCGGTTGTGGCACGTGTTAAAACACGAAGTTGCGTACAACACACGCTACTATTTTATTCAAAGGAAAGCGTACCGTGGAAGCTTGGGATGTTTCATTTTAAATTTTTTTGATGTCCCCATTTAGTCAAAAAGTTTAAAATATTGTATTTAAAAAGGTTTCACTATTAAATGTTGATAAAAGTGCAATACTGAAAATGAATCTGTTCATGCATTATGACTAAGAAACTCATAATGCGGATTCTAAAATTATAAGGATTATATAAAGTTTTAAATTTAGTTAATACTATTCATCACCTCTTTTAATGGCCTTTTTTGTAAGTCAAGGTGTGATTGAACTCGGTGTTGCGTGTAGTACAAGTTATTGAATTATTTTGAAGAAATAACACATTATGAATTCTTGGGGTGTTACACCATCCAACATAATTCTTTTATAATATTGACTCATAAAAACATCCATAATAATAGTTTTGAATAACATTGTTGCTTAATATCTCACTTATACACTAAGAGGCAAGAGGTAATGCCATATCCAATTCCAGTATATATGGTAGTAATTTAAATCAAGGTAGGTATTTCTTATATATTAATAAAATGTTAATTCTTAATTATTCAAAAAGTTATCAAATTATTTGAGATTATTTTACACTAAAAAAATATGAATCAAATGAAAAATTATATACCATTGAAGTGGGGATCAGTGGTATAATATTTTTACAAACCTTCCTCTATTGATTATTCATATATGACTAATTTATGTTTAAAAAATCAACTTTAATTATCAGAATAACCATATATTAAATTTTAAGGAAGGGATAACAATACAAAAGGATTTTTCCAGGTTTGAACAAAATACCCACTCCTTGTTTGAACCAGTTATTTCCTCGAGTCATTGATTCTTTAATACATGATACTTATTTCATCGAGAGAATGTCCAATTCACATCAATAATGAGGACCACAATGTTTCCACTCTAGATTATAACTAGAGATTCCATATTCCCACTTATACAAGCAATCAACCCAGAGTCCCACTATGTCATCCCTAACTCAAAAAAGTCATTTTGGTGACATCAACTAATATTCTAGGTATGATCCACTGATAAAATATATCTTTTGGATTCTGGATACATTTTTACTACATTGATATGCATTATTTCTTGACATGAAAATCGAATCAATTGATCTATTTGTGAAGAACATTAATAACTCAGAAAACCAAATGTTAACTTCTTAATCTTGATCACTATCCACAAACCATTAAATGTCTATGTACCACTCAATTTAATATGTATATAGGAATTAATGTTTAATTTTTAGTGAAATAATACCTTAACTTTAGTACCAAATTCTTGAGTAACAATTCTTTCTTCTATGGATTATGTCTCACCCTCAATTGGATGTATGCAATTGATGCACATTACTTCTTCAATATTATTTTATACAAGATAATCATTTAGAACCTAATATAATTCTTCTGAAATTTATAATATAATTTCCCCACCAACCATAATGAAATATTCATGTTGTATATTTATTTGAGACACCCCAATAAATTTTATTCATTTCTTCTTACATTATTTTTTTTCTTGTTTTTTCCAATTTTTTTCTCAATTCTTATTTACTACATGACTTTTATTCTAGTTTATTAAATAATTATCGATTATTCCTTGAAAATTTCACCTTATTTACATACATAATGTATTTATGTGTATACATGATATCATTTGTATTCATAAATTTGTTTCACACATTTTCGTCTTCAGGATATCAATAATGTTTTATTATTTGGATATGTTCCATCATTAAAATATAGCATTGTAAATCCTGTTATATTTTCAAGAACATGATGTCTTTGTAAGATCAAAGAGTTACCTTCATATATTCAAATTGTTCTGGAAATTATATCTTCACTATTATATTTGAATTTTGTTAACAAAAGTGTTTTCTTGTGCTGTCTCAATTTCATTGTGAAACTCTTTAGAATGAGAGTCACATGAAAGAGGCTATGTGATATCATTTTTTTGTAAAAATGTGGAGTTTATGGATGATATATTTCAGGGTAACCAATATCTCTTCTCAAACAATGGTGAAACATTTACCCAAAACATGAATACTAATTAGTATTTATAGGTGAGGTAGCGCAACCAATTTTCAATCATCATTCAACAACTCAAATCTAATTAATAAATATGAGTCACTATGGATCTTAAAATGTTAAAAATATAATCCTACATAAAATTATTTATAAATAATTTGCTTTTCCTATAAAATAATCTATATTTGAATTTTATATTTAGATATTATCATACTTTAAACATCCAATGATTTGAGGATCTCAAAAGGTAACAAATTTCATACTTTTTCTATAATGGTAATTGATACCAATAATAATGGTGTCCAAAATTTAAAAATTTAGAATCCCCCTTAATGGTAATAAGATAACATATATGCAATTAAAATTATATGAAACTCATAATCCCATAATTTATTCAAATAAATATTAATATATATGTACATTCAATAGTAAGATTGTCCTCAAATTGACATATTCATGTGAAATATATCCAGAATACATGGCCCAATAATCATTCAAGATCTTCTAGATCCCAAAAAATGGTCTGCATATTATATTGAATATGGATCATTAAATGGTATTTATAATCATGAAAATACTCAATGTGTATTAGTGTTTGGTTCATTAAATTAAGCCTAGGGAATATGATAACACACAAAAGTGATCAAATGGTAAAAAAATGATTATATTAGATGGCATTAATTATCTTAGTATTTGTTTTGAGGTGTAAAAATAATGAATGCATCATGTTTCCCACAACAATAGGAAATATTTTTCTATTCTCCTTAATAATATATATCCATTCACTAATCACTCAATTCAATGCTTGGGATGGCACCCGGATACAGATCACTTGTAGGTTTTATGGTTTGTGCCTCCCGGTGCAGTTTCACTAGCCACCACTATAAAACTCTATGCCTCCTCCATGGATTGTCAGGGTTAACCTACTCTTCCACAATGTAATTGGTTTCATGGGTCCCTTGGATGTCCTATTTGGTTCAAATATTTCTTAGCAATAAATTATAAAAAGTGATTGTCAAATATTCAATATAAAATACCATATAATTCTATCCATAGAATGTCAATAGACAATTGTCAATTTCAAAATTTTTATAATCATTGAATTTATTTATATAAATTACAAAACTCGTTTTTCTAATTATTAATCATTAACTCATGAAAGATATATTTTTCAAGTCCTTTAATAAATTCTAAAACTATGCAACAATGTATAGTCTGAAAATATATCTTACTCATGTATTAAGAATTATGACATGATTAAAAAATGTCACAATTATGTTTAGGAATTTTTTAACATCTCTAGAATATACCATATTGTATTCAATACAAAATAATTTTTTATTTCATTGATAGATTTTTTTTTCATCAAACACTGTGTTTAAATGAATATTGATAAACTATTAAAATATAATTATTTAATATTATAACGACTACCTATTCAGTTTGATGGTAGATATGAATATGAATGACTATATAACGATGAATTATAATATACACATGTAAAAATTTAATTGTTTGGTTATCAATAAATTATAAATGAAAATAAAAATAATTTGAAAACATATATCTTTTCATGAAAATATAATTTTATATGCACAATTCAATTTCATGCAAATAAATGTAATTGATTCCTATTAGTGATTATTTAAAGGAAATTAGTATATTATAAAACATTTTAATTTTATATAATATTTTTTATGGGAATGGGATATGAATAATTCCTATGTTATGATTAAACATATATTTATTAAAAAATGATTTCTCCACGTTTTACAATCTTATTTTAAAATTAATTTCTTCCACATATAGAACATTAATATTAAAAAATGGATTCCATATTTGGTATTGGGAGTATGAAGTTTGATAAGTAGTTCCCTTTTATATTTTTATATTAATATTAACCATAGTAATTTTTTTCTCCAATGTATGTGTAAATCTGGAAACATATGTTTAAAAATTACAGATAAGGATTTAAATCATAGATACTGTTAACTTTATCTTATTTTACAATTTTATTTCATCCATGTTAATAAATTTCTATAATATATTTCAACATGGTTCTGTAAAAAATAAAATATAACATTTATATTAATTTATGAAAATAATAAATAAAAAATGTCAGTCTCTTGACATTAATAACTCAAAATGTTTTATATATGGATAAATATTGAATAATATAGGTTATAAATGTTTATTTGAAATAAAAAGTATTTTATTACAAATAAAATTATTTCTATTTCTCAGGGATTTAATAACTTCTTTAAATGATCAGGGAATTCTAATATAGTTTTTATTAAATAAATTTTAAAAAAATATAATTATATAAAAAATATGTAATGTAACAAAATTTATGTGATTTATTAAGTACCATGAATTGTTTAAATCTATATGACATAAAAAATCTATGTAAAAATATTATATTCAATTTCTACAGTTTTTTGGTGTCTTTAAAGATAAATTAAATTAATAGTTATATAATTAACATTAATTGTAAGTCCCCAAGCATCCAAGGTATGTTTCTCTATAATAATGCAACAACTTGTGTTGTATGTAACATGAATTTTTTACACACCAAGACCAATCAAACTAGCCGTTATGAATAGTAGTAACCTCTTTTTGAAACATTTTAAATTTTATTTTTCAAAATGGACTTCATTTTTTAATTTGGAATATCGGAATTATCTTAGGGTGGATTTTTGGTACTTTTCTGATAACATTCACTTTTTGACGAATAGTGAAAAATACTAACTTTCAATTAAAATTTTTTTTTAATAAAAATAATTTATAGTGTTAAGTAATATATTTTAGTGGCTTTATAGTATCATTAGATTATATTATTATCATTTAATATAATTTAGGTCATTTTATGTAATTTCACATTTGAACTAGACATAAACAAGTGTCAATCTGTTGATGGTTATTATTTTTTAAAAACACGCTTTTTTGTTTTGACAACGGGATTTAATTTTAAATAAATTTCGGCCACTTATGTGTTTAGAAATTGGAAAAATGGATTCAATATTTGGAATCAGGAGGTCCAAATTTTGTAAATTGGTATCTTTTATTTTTAGACATTTCAAATAATTACTTCGGTAAATGTTTTATTTACCATGGTTAAAGGGTAAATCCAGTAAATAAGGGTAAACAATAATATTATAATAATATTAAATAATCTTAACATGTGTCCAATTCCAATTTTTGATACATTTCCGACCTTGGGCATCCTTGGGTCGATTTTGGGACCCCTTTGAGCCACTTGATAGTGATAATGAGAGCTTATATTAATTATTTTGATGTAAAGACAAAAATTACATAAACATATATCTTTTAGTAAAACAATTTGTAAAATAGGTTATATAGATAATAATTTTGTCTATAAATACTAATTATAAACCTAAAATTTTTTCCTACATAATTTTATTTTATTTATAATTCTTAGACATTAAATAATTAAATTTATTTCTAACACAATGGTGATGTAGTAATTACCTTATTAATGGAAGAATCACATAAATGGTATTATAGATATTAAAATAAATATAATTTTAAATTTTTTATGTCATCCACAAATATTATAGGTGAATATGAAATGTTATGGTTTATTAAATATATTTTTCTTAAATTAATCAATTTTATATGACTTTTACAAAATCCAAATACTAAATAGAGCCAAAATTAACATAAATGAGTTTTTAAAACAAATATTATATTTTTTAAATATATAATAGTACTAAAAATCAATGGTTATACAAAATAATTAATATGATGATATTTATATCATTAATGAACCCTTTTTTGGTTCTCTTGATATTTTATAGTATGTTTATTAAAAAATTATAATAATAATACAAGAATACATGGTAAAAGTTAAACTATTTAACTATGAGTTAAAACTAAATGATAAAGTAACTATGGTGACCCAAAACTATCTAAAACATATTGGTTGAGAGGTTTTAGACCCATACCAACCTTATCCTCTAAATAAATTATTTTGGAGCTTTTAGAAACTGAAAATTATTTTATTATAAAATAATATTTCAATCTTTTCCCAAGGTGACCCTCACCCCTCTTATAAAAGGGCACTTAACCTTCTCTCAAAATCACACCTCCAAAGTACTTTGGATTAGAAAAAACCTACCCAAATATCCTCTAAATTTCCCATCACTTCATCCTAGAAGAATTATTTTTATCATAAAGACATCCTATGTAGCCCTTTTGATCAAATCAGAAAGAAACACCTGAAGAAGAGGTAATAATTTTACCACCCTCTTTCAAGTTCTTTTCTTCTTCCACATCCTCGTTCTATGTTATTTCAATTCTAAAAATAATCATTACAGTATCATCTATATACTAAGTTGTTATTATTAAAATGGCACAACTATATTCATTATTTTATCCATCATATGAATGACAAAGTCACCATACATGCGTACGTGCGGCTTACCATCTCCACGTCATGGTGTAGTTTGTTATTCAGACTATTCTATATTTGGATGGGTATAATAATGCGTATAACTGATGTAAATAATAAATATAAAATGTTAATGAATATTTATATCTGATATACCTTTTAATTACATACTATTTCACCATCAATATAATGATTCTTTTGCTCGTGCGTACGTACGGATTACCATCTCTACGAACACAATAAGATTAATTCCCCATCATAATCATTGAAAAATAATTTTCATTTTATGATTTAAAATAATTTTTATGAACTTAATATCATTATGTATATGAATAAAATACATCCTATCTATAACAAACATGGATTAAGTAACCGATCACAAATAGGAAAATAGATCAGTTAATACCCGAAACGATGATACAATAGATATATTATTTACAAAGCAATATTAAATGAACATATATGATATCATATTTATATATAGAGTTACTTTATAATTTAATAACAATGTATTAACTGTTATAGAAGAGTTTCACATAACATAGACAAAAGAAAAGTGTCGGGTAAGGTTTAATTTAACAATCATTTTATTATATGAGGTTGTTTTATGTAAGTATCTGCTGGGACATTTTTATCATCCACATTCGTGTTTTCTAAAAAATGTAGTTCAATTTTTTTTTACTATTTAATATACTATGGGTTAAAGTAATTTATACACTTATTTTACCATATAAGTTTTGAAAGGAATCTTTCCGTCGTTTTCCAAACAAGGTACAAAATGACCTTTTCGACAAAATTAAGGTAAGAATGTTTTTTAACTTATATGACAGGTGTGGATATTTTCCTCAATTATATCATCATCTAAGCAACCCATAAATGATTATAAGAATGTTTTCAAATTAAAATTTTCATTTATAATTATATGAATTTTAAATTATTTCAAAATGGAAAGATATATTTCTCTACAAAAAGGTTTGATTTCATCTATGTCAACATACTTTGATGGATTTTAAGCTTGTTTGAAGTTGATTTGTTATGATAAAAAACATTCATATTGTATAGTTGGTTTTGTGATATGTTTGATTGTGGATGTGTTATTTTTACACCATTTATGGTTTATGGATAAAGTATTGTCATTTAATATGCTAGTTTTAATACAAATGGTTATGTTATGTTTAAACCTTTTCATACGAGGACTGCATTGGACTTGGTAAGTGATAGGTGGATCCTACTATATCTCCTCGATGCATCGGTAGGTCTTATGAGACAAACTAGTGTCTTGGAACAAGGCCATGACATAATCGTATTTGTAGTCTTGGGACAAGGCCTTGACTATGTCATAATGAAGTCTGGCATTATGAATTACATCATTATAAAAGTGGCTATTGATATTACATGTGATTATGTAAATGGAATTATTTAATTTAATCTTTTCCATATTATGATGAATTTTATGTCAAAATGGATTTGTTATTAGTCTTATACATTGCCTAAAATTTTTATCCTTATTTATGAAATTTTTCTTTATATTTTTATCCTTACTGAGGAACAGAGCTCACCCCTTTCTATGATTTATTTTCCCCAGGATGTGAAGAAGTATTTTATGGTTGACCTGCAAGTATAGGATAAAGATATAAGTATGTTCAAAAGGGGAAAAAATGTTGTTGATGTATTTATTTCATGATGTAATGTATAACTTATGAATTTATCTAGTACTTCCAAGGCTACTAAACTGATCGGTCTTTCGGAACATGATTCCTTGTATCCTGCCAATGTTATGTAATAATGAAGTGAATCTGGGTAACTGGGATTGGGGTGTTATAGTTGGTATCAGCGGATATTTAGTACAAACCTTTGAAGCTAGATTTATAAAATCTATGATTATATAACATTACACAAAGATAGACTTCGAGGATTAGTATAGAAGAACATCCTAGAATTTTGGTAATGTTGAGATTTTGTGAGTTTTCCAAGAAATACATCCTTATCTAGATACGAGAATGTTGAGGAGGATTTGGCACAGATGTACCTAGGGGTAAAACTCGAAAACACCACATTGAGATTGACTCGAACGGGAACTGGTGCATGACAATGGGACTTGCTGCACTCAAGGTTATGACACTTCTGGGGGATATTCTTAGGATAATTCTCATTTTCTTTACAAACCATTATGAAGGATTTATGAGTATATACTTTTCAATGAAAATATTTTTATGATTATGGATTATATCCATAAACTGTTCAATTTATTTTAACTATTTAAAAAGTTTAGAATTATGTATTTCGATTCACAAACTTATCTAGTGCATGCCATTGTTTCGAAATGGTGAATAGTTGAAGGAATGGAACCTATATCAATCTGCATAATCCATATAGAGATTTCCCTCTAACTCAAGATAATTATAGTGGAGAACGTGATGTAACTGGTGCTGATAATCTTATCACCATACTGGGACAACTCACTCGGGTTTTGAATAATAACCTTACCTGTGTGGAGCACCCTGATCCACAGCACAAGTGATCAATGTTAGAACTCTTCCTGGGGAAAAAACCACCCAAATTCAATGGGAGTACAAATCCATTAGTATATGAGCAATGAATACGTTTCTTAGTGAATATTTTTCATTCTTTGGGGAGTAGTGAAAGGAAAAATGTTTTCATGGCTATTTATCACCTCACGAGAGATACCGATCAATGGTGGTCATTAATCCAAAACCTAAAGGAAGATGAAGATGTATCAAACATTTAATGGAGGGAGTTTAAAGATATTTTCATAGAAAAATACATTCCTTCTGACCGTCAAAAATGTCTGAGTCTAAGGAAAAAAAACGATGAGAATGTCGCAAACTATGAGGCTAACTTTACAAGGTTAGAAAAACATGCATTATATTATATATGTAACCCAATGAGTAATATTGATCATTTCTTTGATGGGTTAAATCCATTTCTCCATCGAGATTTAGTCTCACAATCCTTCTCATCTTACGAATATATTGTCTCATGCACTATCAAGATAGAAAAATAATTCTCTAAGTCTTATGACTTTAAAGAAAATCAAGAGAAGAAGAGATATAATGAACACTCTAGAAATGAAAATAAGGGGAAGAAGGGAAATGATGAATAACCATCCTGTGGTAAATGTGGGAAGAAACACCCTCGTACTTGCATGAAGGGAATGAGAGTCTTTAAAAGTGTGGTGAAAAAGGCCACCAAGCTCATGATTTCAAGGGGAAGATATAGGTTGTCAATGTTAAAGGATATAATTATATATAAAATGGGAATTAGGAAAATTAGATTCCTAAATGCCAAAGGTTCTTACCTCATAAAAGGCCAATAGAGCAAGGGCAAGCTTATGCGATCAGTAATGCTGAGGCTGAAGCTCTGAACGACATGGTGGAAGGTAATTTAATGTTTTCCTCACGTTTACCCAATGCTTTATTTGGTTCTAGATCATTGCATTATTTCATATCTTTCCAGTTTTCTATGAAAATTAGATATTTTCAATTTGACTTAACATGAGATCATTTGGTCAAAAAACTTAAGGGAAGTATCATAGCAACAATGTTTTATGAATCAGTTCCAATTAGGGCATATAAATGTTCTTTATTTTCTGATATCATTGTCATAACCATGATTGAATTTGATATAATCCTTGGTATGGATTGGATTTCAGATCATGATTTGAGAAATTATTGTAAGAAGAAGTAGGTTACAATTTTCAATTATGATAAGAAGTACCTTATCTTTAGAGTAGAAACGTCACCACCTGATTCTTATCTAGATCCACTCATAGTAGCTCTACTATTTCAATTATTGGGGAGGAAAAGAATAAAATAACTATGGGCAAGGAAAATAATGTTCAAATTGAGTAAGTACCTATTGTGCAAGAATATGTTGATTTGTTTCCAGAGGATTTACCAATACATTCTCTAGCGATAGTAATTGAGTTTTCCATTGATTTAATTTCTGATACAAGGCCCATATCTAAGAACCCTTATAGAATGGACACTTCGAAATTAGTGGAACTAAATAATCAACTAGATTAATTGAGTAATAAGGGATTTATTTTCCATAGTTGTTCTCTATGGGGATCCCATGTTCTTTTTGTTAAGAAGAAAGATGGATCTATGATGTTTTGCGTTGACTATATGTAGATCAGTACTATAAAAATAAAGAAAAACAATCCCCTACCTCATATTGATGATTTATTCAACCAAATTGATGGAACTCAATATTTTTTAAAGATTGACCTTCGATCTAGATATCACTAGTTGTGTGTGAAGAAGGAAGACATTCCGAAAACAACATTTTGAACTAGGTACGAGCATTATGAGTTTACAGTAATGCCTTTTGGATTGACCAATGCACCCTTTGTCTTCATGAATCTAATGAAAAGAGTTTTCAAGGAATATATTGATGACTTTTTAGTGTTATTTATTGATGATATTTTGGTATAATAAATAATAAATGAAGATCATGAAAATCCTATGTGCATTATCCTAATGACTCATAGAAGAAATGAATTATATGGGAAATTTAGCAAGTGTGAATTCTGGCTTCAAGAGATTTATTTTCATAGCTATATTGTCTCTAAGGATGGAATATCTATTGATCTTTTAAATAACATGGAAATCAATGAATTTCTAGAACTGACGAGTATAACTAAGGTAAACTGTTTTATTGGTTTAGTAGGTTATTATCGGCATTTTGTCCAGAATTTTTCTTGATTGGATAACCCATTAACCAAAATCACTCGTAATGAGGTTAGATTTTTTTGGAAAAAAGAGGCTGAAGAATGTTTTGAAGAACTGAAGAGAAGACTAGTTTATTATCTTTTCCTGGATCTACCATCAGGGAATGATGGGATTGTTATTTATAGTGAAGCTTCAAATAAATGACATGGTTGTGTCCTTATGCAGAATGATAGTGTTATTTCCTATGCATCACGGTAGCTAAAAATTAATGAGATAAACTATCATACTCATGGTCTTGAGTTAGAAGATGTAATATTTTCTCTGAATATATGGATACACTATCTCTATGGTGAAAAATGTGAGATTTATACCAATTACAAGAGTTTGATGTATATTTTCTCACAAAAATAACTCATCATAAGGAAAAGGTGATGGCTTGAACTACTCATGGATTATGATTTCACTATACACTACCACTCGAGGAAGGCAATTAATGTGGCATATGGTTTGAGTAGAAATTATCATGGATTTTTGAATAAGATGAGAGTTGAAATGGATCTTATTTTCGTGCATCTAGTAAAGATGGATACACAAAAAACCATGGATGTTTAAACATCAATACACTTTCAAATGGTTTCCAAACCATCTTTACTAGAAAGGATAAAGAGTTCTGAGATTGATGATTAGGAGTTTCAAAAAAGATTAATGCTATGAATGATAGGAGATTTAGTGACTTCATATATGAATATGGAATTTTGAAATTTGGGAAGATTCTTTGTGGTCCTAACATACCTGATCTAAAAAGGGAATTGTTGAATGATGCTCATAGCTCCAATTTCTCTATACACCATGGGAGCACCAAGATGTATAAATATATTAAATAACATTTTTGGTGGGAAAAAATGAAGAGGGATTTTGATGATTCGGTGGGAAGATGTATGTTTTTTCAATAAGTGAATGTTGGAAGTAAACCGCCAAGAGGAGTCATGCAACCACTTCCCATACTTGAGTGGAAAGGGGATAATATTACGATGGACTTTGTTATGGGGCTACCAAGGACTTCTAGAAGACTGACTGAAAGATAATATTTTATTCAAAAATGGATAAGTGAAAGAAAGACCCTGATATTTCCAATGATATCCTCAAGGAGGGGGGAAATAGTGAAGGCTTATGTAATCCCCTAGGACAGAAGTTCTACATTCCAAAGGAAGAGATCACAAACTATCAAAAAATGAGTAGCGAGTCGTTCGGGTCCCCCAAACGAGCAAGAGCATCAACTGAGCCATTCACTTCCATCCAGATGTGCTTAACCCATTTACCGTCATTCATGTCCCACGAACAGCTTCTAGAATGGTACGCTGACTCCCATAGAGCTTTAAATTTCTCCTAAATAGTCCTGACCATAACATCATATTTTGACTCAATCTCTATCTCCTACAGAACAAAACATTTACATAACCTGATGCCCGAGTGAAGCGCCGTTAATTCTGCCCCTAACAAACCGCCCAGACCATGAAAGGCAATGAATTCTAGCCAGACAGAACCCACAGAGTCTCTAAAAATCCCATCACCATGAATTTGAACATTCCAGAAAGAACCATCAACATTAAGCTTCAATCTATTCAATGGGGGATTCCATTTAATCCAAATACCAAAGGACCTATCACCCAAGCCACCTCTACTCAACAACCTGGATTCTGGAAAAAATTCATTACCCCCTTGGAGGAGAGAAACAAGCTCCACCAACAATAACCACATCCTCACCTTGATGAGGCTAAGGGAGAGCCTTTTACCCAAAGAAACTGGGTTCCGAGCGTCCCAAATGGCCCAAAAAATGGATGTGAAAATGATACTCCGCTGCTTGATCTTCATACTGTTCTACTCCACACCATGAAACCAAGCCATGAAGGCATCTTGTATAGACATATGCCCCTCCCTAAATGGGATCTGTAACCCGATGTAGGACCATAATGAAAATTCCCAATCAATCTGGGAGAAAAGAAGCATAAGAAGGCATGTTGATATATTTCTCACTTTACATTCAAGGTATGTGAGATCAATATTTACCGACGGTAGAATTTGCTTATAATAAAAGCTTCCATTCAGGTATTCAGATGGAACCTTATAAAGCATCATACGAAAATAGATGTCGCACACCAACTTTTTGGGATGATGTTGGTGAAAGAAAACTTGAAGGCCTGGAACTTATAGGGGAAACAATGGAAAAAGTGGTGATTATCGAAACCAACATCACACCAGCTCAAAGTAAAAAAAACAGGTATGTCGTTAACTGAAGGATGGATTTATAATTTCAAGTAGGAGACCATATTTTCTTGAATGTATCTCCATGGAATGGTGATATAAATTTTTGTAAGAAGGGTAAATTGAGTCCCATGTACTTCAAAACTTTTGAAATTCATGAATTAATTGGAGTTGTAGCTTATCTTATGGAAATGCGTCCAAGTCTCTCCAATCTTCATGATGTGTTCCACGTATCACTATTGGTAAAATACATGCCTGACCCAATGCATGTACTCATCTATGAGGAAATTGAACTAGAACCCGATCTGTCTTATTATGATGAGGCTATCAAAATTCCTGATACCGGAGAATAAGTGTTGAGATACTGGATGACTCATCTGGTAAAAGTTCTATGGAGAAACCATAAGATGGAAGAGGAAACATTGGAAGCTGAGGAAAATATGATGAAGAACCACCCAAATATTTTTTTGAAGTAATATTTTTGAAATTTTGAGGATGAAAATATTTTAAGGAGGGTAGAATGTGACACCCCAAACATCTATGGTACGTTTCCCTTTGAATAATGCAATATCTTGTGTTGCACACAACTTGGAGTTTTAACACACCACGACCAATCAAACTAGCCGTTATAAATTATAATAACCACTTTTTGAAATTTTATAAATTTTATTTCTGAAAATGGACTTAATATTTGAAATTATAAAGTCTTAATTAGCATAGGGTGAATTTTTAGTACTTTTATGAAAACATTTTATTTTTGATGAATAGTGAAAAATACTAAATTTTAATTAAAAACATATTTTTTAATCAATATAATTTATAGAGTTATGTTATAAATTTGAGTGGTTTTCAATTATCATTAGATTATATTTTTATCATTTAATATAATTTAGATCATTTTATGTAATTTTACATTTAAACTGCATATAAACTAGTGTCAATCATTTGATAGTTATTATTTCTTAAAAACACGCTTTTTTGTTCTGACAAAGCGAATTAATTTTAAATTTATTTATGAATCTTATATGTTTTTAATTTAGAAAAATGGATTCCATATTTAGAATCCAGTGGTCCAAATTGTGTAAATATGTAAATTTTATTTTTATATATTATGAATAATTACTTCGATAAATATTTTATTTACCATGGTTAAAGGGTAAATCCGATAAATAAGGGTAGAAACAAATATTATAATAATATTAAATTACTCTAACCAATGTACTATACCTATTGGTTGATACATGTCTGACCATGGGAATCATTGGGTCGATTATTGGACCCCATGGAGCCACTTGAGACTGATAATGACAGTTTATATTAATTAATTTAAAGTAAAGACAAAAATGACATAAACATATATCTTTTAGTAAATTTTTTTTTAAATGTTGCAATATAAGTTATAATTTAGATTATAAATAATTATTATAAAATTAAAACTATTTCCTAAATAATTTTATTTTATTTATAATTTTTAGACATTAAATAATTAAATTTATTTATGACACAATGGTGATGCAGTAATTACATTGTCAATGAAATAATGAAATAAATGGTATTATAAATATTAAAATAAATATAATTAAAATGTTCTTTTTACATCCACGAATTTTCTAGGTGAATATGACATGTTAGTGTTGATTTAATCTATTTGTTTCTATGTAATAAATTTTTGATGACTTCCAAAAAAACCAAATACTAAATTGTGTAAAAATTGACACAAATGAGTTATTAAAAAAAATTATATTATTAAATTAACAAACAGTCCTAAAAATATAATACATTGAAAAAAAACATATATAATGATATTTATATCATTAATGAACAAATTAAGGTTTTTTTGGTATTTTATAGTATGTTTATTAACCCATTATTATAATAATACAAGAATACATGGTAAAAGTTAATCTATTTGACTAAAAGTTAAATATAAAATATAATGTTAATATATTGACCCAAACCTGTCTAAAACCTATTGGTTGAGATTTTTTCGACCCATACCCACCCTATCCTATAAATAAATTATTTTGGAGCCATTAGAAACTGAAAATTAGTTTATTATAAAATAATATTTCAATCATTTCCTAAGGTGCCTTTCACCTCTCTTATAAAAGGGATCTTCCCATTATCTCAAAATAACACTTCCAAAGCCATTTATATTGGCCAAAACCTACCCAAATATCCTCCAAATTTCCCTAAAATCAACTTAGTGGCCTTACTTTGATCAGAAATCCAACCTAAGTGTCCTTTTAATCAACTCAAAAGGAAACACTTGAAGAAGAGGTAATAATTTCCCCATCATATTTCAAGTTATTTTCATATTCCACATCCTCATTCTTGGTTGTTTACATTATAAAATAATAACTCCATTATCTTCTATATATTGTGATGTTATTATTAAAATGTTACAACCATATTCATTATTTTATCAATCATATGAATGACTATGTCACCATAGGTTCGTACATATGGCTTACCGTTTCCACATCTTGGTTTAGTTTGTCATTCAAACACATAATTATTTTGATGGGTATAATAATGAGTATAGATAATGTAAATAATAAATATAACATGTTAATAATTTTTTATATATGATATACCATCCAATTACATAGTATTTCACCATCAATATAATGATATTGCCGCTCGTGCGTACGTACATATTACAGTCTCCACAAACATTATGCGATTCATTCCCCATCGTAATCATTCATGGATAATTTTTATTTTATTATTTAAAATAATGTTTAAGACATAATATCATTCTGGATATGAATATTATTCATCCTATTAATAAAAATCATGGCTTATGTAACTTATCATATAAAGGAAAAAGGAGATCAGTTAACACACGAAACTATGATACTACTGAAATATTATTAAAAAGAAATATTAGAGGATCATATATGATATCATATTTATTTATATAGTTATTTTATAATTTAATAAAAATGTTTTAACTTTTATATAGAAGGTTAACATAACATATACTAAAGAAAAGTACAAGGTAAGGGTTAATTTCACAATCTCTTTATTATCCGAGGTTGGTTATACGTAAGTATCTACTGTGACCTTTTTAACATCTACATCTATGTTTTCTTAAAAATGTAATTAAATTTTATTTATATTTACTATAATATGGTTTAAAGTCATTTATACCCTTATTTTACCATATATGTTTTGAAAGGAATCTTTCTGTCATTTTCTATGCAAGGTACTTCATGACCTTTTCGACAAAATTAATGTAGGAAGTATTTTTAACTTATACCACGGGTGTGGATATTTTCCACCGTTATATCATCATCGAAGCTTCTTATACATTATTATAATAATATATTCAAAATAAATGATTTCTTTTATAATTATATGACTTTTAAATTATTTCAAAATTGAAAGATATATTTCTCTAAATAAGCTTCGATTTCATCTATTTCAACATCCTTTGATGGATTTTAAGATTGTATGATATTGATTTAATATGATAAAAAACTTATATATTGTATTGATGGTTTTGTGATATGTTTTACTATGGATGTTTTGTTGTTACACCATTCATGGTTTATGGACAATGTATTGACATTTTGTTTGCTAGTTTTAATAGGAATGTTTAGGTTATGTTTAAACCATTTCATATGGGGAATACATTGGACTTAGTAAATGATGGGTGGGGGTGTTATAGCTTATCGATGCATTGATAGGTTTGATGAGACAAACTAGTGTCTTAGAACAAGGCCTTGACAAAATCTTATTTGTAGTCTTGGCACAAGGCCTTGACTCTGCGGTTATGAAGTCTTGGATTATGCATTCCATCATTATGAAAGTAGCTATCGATATTCCATGTGATCATTCTACTAGTAGAATATCGATTTTATTAAGTAAATGGAATTATTTGATTTTATCTTTTCCATATTATGTTGAAGTTTCTGTTTAAAAGTCTTTGGTTTTATTCTTATTCATTCCCTTAAATGTTTATGCTTATTTATGAATATTTCCACTATATTTTTATTCTTACTGAGTATTTAATCTCACCTATTTATATTTTTTATCTTTCCCATAATGTGAAAAAGTATTTTATGGTTGACCTGCAATGATAGGTTAAGGATATATGTGTGTTTAAAAGGGGACAACATGTTGTTGGTCATTTTATTTCATGATGTAATGTGAAACTTATGAATGTATCTAGTACTTACAAGGATACTAAACTAATCGGTTTTTCAGGACATGGATCCTTGTATCATTCCAATGTTATGTAATAATGCACCAACTCTTGGTAACTGGGGTCAGGGTGTTACATTAATGATATTTTATAATAAATAATTTTTTATTAAATTATTAAAAATTTATAAAAAATTATCCCTATACAAGTGAATAGAATATGGTTGATCATATCAACCATGTTTTATTTATTTGTAATTTTCACTTTTAGGGTAATATTTATCATATCATTTTTAACACCTTATGATTGAAATTGTTGTTATTGCTGTTAAGGTAAAAAATGATTAATGAAGGGATTAATAAAAAAGGAATGGTTTAAAATGACATTAAAACCTAGACAATCTAATTTTTTGATTATAAATATACAATATCAAACTTTTATATTAATATATGTGTTTTTCAGAGGATTTTTTCTTCATAATGTCTTTATTATACTTTAATCTTTTATAAATTTCCAAGTGTGTCCCCCCCCCCTCTATTATAAAACTAAAATCCTCCCTTATCTCCTTTGCACCACATTGAGTCTTATAGGTCACAAAATCCTACAAATTATTTTTATAAACTTCCCTAGAAACATTATATAAGTTTTTTTCTCCCAAACTACAAATCCTAGGACCATAAAGAGTAAATCCAAATGAAATATTTAAAAAAAATGTCATCACATTTAACAATAACTTTATTTTTTATTTCTTATTTTACCACCTCTAAATATATGGTATTATAATAAAATAATAGATTCATTATCTTTAATATAATAAATATATTTATTATAATGATATAGTCTTTATTCACCAACTTTTTCATCAAATGGAAAGTGAATTTCTTGCGTATGCGTACGTATGGATTATCGTCTCTATGTAGAAATATAATTTGTTTTCCGTAACCATATTTAATGGATGAATATTATATTATTAAAATATTGTTATATTTTGTTTATGGTATAATTATAATTTTGGAGTTATAACATAACAGCTATTATCTTACCTTCCAATATGTTGGAAAATGGTAACATTGTTGATTCGTATGTGTGGACTTCCACCTTTGTGAAGCGATCTGATTTGTTATTAATTTATGATTTCATTTAATTTTAATATGTATAAATTTAATGAATTTATAAGATATATATGATATAATAATAATAACAAAAGGGTGAATTATTATTTACCATTCTTTCATTCTATCCATCAAAAAATGGATACAGTGTTCAAGTGTACATATGGCCTACCGTCTTTATAAACTATGTAATTATATATTTATCATTACTTTATATGGATTAATATAAAAATTTATATAATGAATAAATATAATATTTATATCATTATTAACATTATATAGGTTGTGAAATTATGATCAATGTATAATGATCAGGACCACTAAACTAAAACATGCATGAAAACGAAGCAATTATCACCTTGAACAATGATTTTCATTAAAGATTATCTATGAATAAGTGATAAGATGTCATAAATAATTCATAAAGGTCATGATAGATATTATAATGGTTCTATAATAATTTTATAGTAAATATATATTTATTATACTTGAGTTTTGATCATGGAGGAATTTATACAAGACATGATGTAATATATTTTGAATCAATCATATTTTAATCAGGATTTTTTATTCTTGAGTTTGTTTTGGGGAATTAAATATCCCTATTTTATGAAACCAATTAAATTTTTTATATTAAAACTATATCTAGAAAATATAATTTCCCATTAATTATACTCACGTTAGGTTCTCAAGAGATTCAAAATAATTTCTTTTATGAAAACCTGTTACATTTTACTATTCTCTTAAAATACCTTTTTTCCATGTACATGGTTTATATAAAATGTTTTTAATTTTTTAAAATATTATCCTACTACTTTTTAAATGCTTTTTACCCAATTTTTACATTCTATAAAAAAATTAATGGAATATCCAATTTTTCAAAATAATATATTTTTTGACTTTTACAATAGAGTGAAATGATTTTTTTTACTTATACAGCTTGAATGTAATTTTTAGACATCATGTAATCTAAATTAGTTGATGTATCCTTTAAATTTTTCTATGGATAAATTAAAAGAAAACATTTTCTATATTATTTTATATTTTAAATAAGTGATTTAAAAAGGAAAATGTTATTTTATAAGAAATATTGAATAAATTTTTAAACGAATATTCAAATATGATAATATCTTGTGATGTTGCTTATCTTTTAACTAGGGATATAATGCAATGAAACCATCCTTGTTCATTCTATAACTGTTTTATGATTATTATTATGATATATTTATGGAACACATTAGTTTTCCATTTATTATAATATGGTGAAATTGGGAAATTTTATAAGACCACTTTTATATGAATAGGTTAGGATATGAAATTATGGTGAATGTTTTATGATATAATGGCACACATATGTATATTATTTATTACAATATGAGTGGTACCAAATCTATATATCCCTCCAATTCGTCGGATATTTTTTTCATATCTCATGAGATAATTTTGGAAAAAACACATTGTCAATACTTTTTTATGTGAACCAATTTTATATGCTAGATCTTAAAAGGGAATCAATTCAATGTTGGTAATCCTCCTCCAAAACTTTGTTTTTTCATTTTCTGAATATTCAACTTTATTGATTATTGGTAAAATCACAATTCTAGATAAAAAATTTCAAAAACATAAAAACAAAAACATCATACAATAACTATATAGGAGATTCAAAATAGAAACCAAACACAACTAGGAATTGATGATATAACCACACTTATATAGCCACAGTTTAAAAAACCATGCTATAGGTTAAGGTAACGCCACAGGTCATAAAATTATCATAGCTTTACCCATGTTCTTCCTATAAGTTCATGATCCCCACTGCCTTACTCCTATGCACTCGTGATCCCCACCCTATTTCTTCCCTACTCCCCGTTCGCGATCCCCACCTCCCTCCCTTTCTGCCCTACTCCCTTCGACCCTTCTCGCCTGGTGTTGTTACCCAAAACTCTAGCATTCTACTCTGACGATGTGGCCACCCTCCTTGGTATGATTCTCCTCTGATGATGCGATCACCCCACCTCCCTGTCGGTGTACCTCTTCCTATTTAAACGCTTCACCGCAGCTAGCCCACCTCCCCACCGACGTGGCTCCGATGCGTCCGCCCCACCTCCTTGCTAATGCAGTTCTGATGTTGTGGTGTGAGCCTAGCTGAACCCTAAGGTACTCATATGGTCCGATTTTCGTGGGTTCTCCTTACAAGCTAGGCTTTCTTCCATATTGCGGGCTTCCTTGGACCATATTGAGGTCGGATTAGGTCTCACTTGGACCCGATTGTAGCATGATTGAACTCAGATAAAATGATACTGCTTTCATCACTTTCTAATTAATGAAACATATATTTATGATTCAACTCATATGAATAAAATACTCGCCATTAAATATTGACACCAAATACAATATCATTATCAAATGGTTTGAACACTGGTCTGGGAGTTTACACTTGGGAACACACCTTTTTTGACCATTCATCCTTTTTTGGTTTAACCACTAAGATCAAATAACATTTTTTATCACTTTCACCACGTAAGGCATTGTTTGAATGAGTTTTTGTATACATGGTGTTTTTTTGTTTTTTTGGATTATCTTGTGTGTGTTAATGACTCTTGGAACTAGTTTTAAGTACATATGCATGTTTATATAGATATACCCCCTCTTAATGTCTATATATCTAGATGACTAGGTACCTATGGTGAAACCCAACATTACTTGGGTTTGGTATTCTATTTACCCCAAGGGTCATGCTGAATTTTTAATATAGAATACCCTTTGTTATATTTCCTTCCCATGGTAGAAACCACCTCCCACATTAGTGTCTTCTAACCCTTGAAATTTATACTAACCTCTGGAAATTAGGATGTGTGCCTAAGATGTTGTCGAGACCTAACCCAGTGATGCTTGGGTGATTGGGTCATAGTTTTTAAAAAATTGTATCAAATCCCACATTTTGGGCTCTTGGTTTTGTAACTCAAGATTATCTAGGAGGAAAATGACATTTAACATTAATTTATTATAGAGTATGCCATAGATATGGCCACTGCTTGCTGATAAGGATAGATTATATGAACATATTCCACCCAGTCCATCTGTATTGGACCCTTACATTTTCAAATGTTTTACATGATTTCCCTAAGACTTCAAAGTGGACCAGTAGGAAATTCCAACCTACTCAATAGTATAAAATGAAATTTACATCACTTTATAGATTATAATATCATAATTTTGAGAAAAAGTATGGTCGTTATACCCAAGGGAGTCATACATAGTTTATGGATCTCAAAAGGGGTGTTTGTGGGGGGGGGGGGGGGCTGGGTGGGGTGGACTACTGCGGGGGCTAGGAAGGACTGTTGCGGGGGGGGGGGGGGGGGGGCTGTGGGGGGGAGGAGGGGCTGTGGTGGGGGGTACTGGTGCAAAGGGGGTGGGTGTTGGGGGGAGGGGGGCTAGAATAAAAGTAGGAAACTTCTCTACATTATAAAATTGATAAATGTATATAAACTAAGAATAAAGGTGAATTCCATAAGAAGAACATTCTAAAAAATGAGGTTTCAATCTAGAAAATTATGAAGGATATAGGCATGAATAGTTTTAGGTATTTTATATATTCATGGAATGGATTTTCTAGGTTAATAACAATGTCTAATCCCTATTTCTTGCTTTTAAGTGATGATGGAGGTTTACATTATTCTCATATTTTGGTAATTTTTAATTTTTTAATAGGAAATTGAATGTGATGTTTGGAAAATAAAGAGTTCTATTAATGATCATGTTATTTAGTATTGGGATGTACATATCAATTTGAATATTATTTTTTCATTGTTATTTATGGATTCATGTATCATTTATCATGTACATTTGACACACTGATCACATATATATAAGAAGTTGTTATATCTCATTTCTTTTCCAACTATTTTTTTATAGGTGGGTTCTTATGATAAGATCAGTTAAATCCACCACCATCAAATACAATGAGTTCAAGATATGGGTAAGTTTAATTCTGTTTTTATTCTTTGGGCCAATTTTAATTAGGGATTTTTTTATTTTTGGGTTCCTTATATTTTTGTTGTGTGTTTTGGATTTCATTAAGGTGGATTTGAGTCACCATTGACAAAGGCTTACATGTGTATTCATAGGTAGTCATATGCATTTATAAGTTCTCCCTTTATATATATTTACTCATGGCAGTATGAATATATATATTGGGGCTCAGTGTGCTTATATATAAATATGAAAAATGCATACGCGTGTAAGTGTAGAGGGGTATATGCAAGTATAAACATATATCTAAGGACCCCCTTGTTCATATTTGGCCATGAAAATATGTACATAGGGGCTAGGTGTTCTTATATATTTGTTAGGTTGCATATGCATGAAAGTGGAAAAACAGAAGATTTGAGTTGTCGTCATCAAAAGCAAACGTGCCTTGAGGTTGAGGTAGGGTCCCTCTCCTAGCATATTTAATTCAAGAATGTTTTAAATTGAATTTAGTTGCCTTCTTAATTTTGCGAGTTTATATTAAATTGCAATTCTTGAAAAAAATTTCATTAAGATAATTGTTTCATTTGATAAATAGGTCATGGTTTTGTAATAAAACCCCTCCAAAGGAGGTGCACTATTTGCGAAAACTCATAGTGGTATACCTTACTTAACATTATTGAATTTATGTTTTCCTTATACTTGATGTCGTTGTGAGTCATAAAGAACACATCATACTTGTCCCTTTTTATATCCCTGTAGGTGGTTTATCTCTTTTTATTAAAATGGTTGTTTGAACCAAGACACTCTTTAAGTGTCGTTAGCCATTTAAGATGGGTCACATGTTGTGTGACCATGTAACATGGCATGTGATGTTTAAATCCAACCAAAAGCCCAATTCCACAACCCAGGGGTCTCACAATACCATTAATATCAAATTACATGTTATTTAACCTGTGATTTTCCGGATCCCATGGGGTATTCGTCTAGGTATTCCTACACATTGTTAGATATCCAAACCTCTCCAAATTAGGTATATTAGGGGTAATCCAATCCTCTAGTCATCACAAATTAGCATTCATTTCTTTAAATCTTTTAAGAAAACATCCTCTCATGACATCCATATCATCCTCTTTGAAACTAAGTGGAAGATGCTACCCCGTGGATGTCGCTGGACCGGGCCAACACACTGTGGTCACGCCGCGGTCATGCCGTGGTCACGCCGCGATCACGCCGTGATTTGGCCCTACTCCAGAACGACACCTTGCGGTGGTTCACAGTGATATTATTTCATGAGTCTTCTGAACAATGTTTATACTGACTAATCACAATTTCTGTTGGTGGGGCGATGACCGAAATGTTGCCCCGCCTCCTCTCGGTTCCTTCGCTCATGTCCGGAAGATGATGCCTCGTGTATGTCGCTGAACCGGGCCAACACACCGCAATCACGATGTGGTCATGTTGTGGCCACACTGTGGTCATGCCGCGGTCACGCCGTGATTTATCCCTGCTTCAGCCACATCCAGCTCACACCATCCCCATTCCACCTTCATTTCATCCCACTACCACCAGCATTCCAGCTCGTAAAATCTCTCCGGCCACCTTCGAATCATCCCGCACCATCCCCCAGCACCTGCAACCAGCCCCCTTCCACCTGCATTCGAGCCCGCACCAGCCCCCAGCCACCTGCAATCCAGCCCGCACCATTTAGGTCATGCCCTTTGGATTAAATAATGATGACACTATATACCAACACTACACATATTTTATAATTAATACATTCTTAGAAATAATAGATGAATGATTTTGTTTATTACATGGTTATCAAATCTCAATATAGATGTGATTATTTCAAATATCATTATACAATATTTAACAAGTTGTAGTAGCACAACCTAAACATAAATCTGGTAAAATGTGTTTTGAGGGTAACTCTAAAAAAATTCGATATATTTGTGGTGTGATAACAAGAAATTGAGTTTGAATATAAAAAAAAGTTCAGTTTTATCAATTTCACTCCCTCAAATTCTTAATGAACATAGGAGGCTCTAGGGGAGCCATTCATACATTTATAACTTCATAGCTAACGTGGATGACATGTCTCTACACTACTGTGAGATGTTGTTTGGAAGGGGGAATAATAAAGGGGGATATTGTTTTTTAGAAAATGGATCTGCTGTGCAGATACAGGGGCAGTGGCCATCGGCCTTGCGGTGCGACCACAGGGAGTCCTTTCTGGTAGTAGAGGAAGAAGTAAAATGAAAATAATTGTTGATGAACATGACCTATTCTTGAGGCATCTTCCTTAGGATTTCACTAAATCCACACAGGGTAGAATTTGTATCCAATATACGGATTCTAAGATTTGGATAGGGATGTTGGTAGGTGATTTGGGTAGAAATTCTTTAATCCAAATTGTTATAAAGGTGTAAATTAGTGGGGTGATTTAGTGACCATTTATAGTTGAGGAGGGGTGAAATTATTATAAATACTCAGATGTATTTTCTATTTGGAGGTAAATGTTTCTTCAAGGGAAACCAAATATGATAATTTGTGTTTTTTAGGGTTATATAGTCTATCAAAACCTCAAATACATAATGAAAAAAAAATTATAAAAATTTTATTCATTATCTTCTATGTATATCGATTATTACCATTTTGAATTTTAACTAGATTAGCTAGTTTTAAAATAAAAAGGAGTTAGGAATACAAGGGGTTATTACATAAGAGAGTGTGCAACACACCACATCAATCCGCATCCGCCATTGGAGCACAATAATCAGGGTCCGTGAAAGACCACATCATATCAAGATCAAGTATGGCCTTTTTTCCGGTGTATCAACAACCTGATTGGCCTCCCGATACACATGAGAAACAACCATATGTATTTGATTGGTTTGGATGAGGAATTAAACCCACTGAGGTAGCACACGCCAAGGCACATTACGCGTTCTAGTACTTAGTGCATGTACTGCAATCCTTGAGTCATATTCAATCCAAAGCCATTTCCAGTTAAATGGGACAGCATACCTTATCACATGAATCATATCCTATAGCTCAGCTTCAAAAGTGGTTCCATGACAAAGGTAGTGATATAATCATCCCTTAACGAACCCATGAAAAGTGCGGAAAACTCCTCCGCATCCAGCTGGACCAGGCACACCTGACGCACCTCCATCAACATTCACATTGAGGCTCAGTGTAATCAGTGGTATCAATCTGATATACTTAAGCATCCAAGGTCTGTGTGGTCAGCCCGAAACTCCAAGAAACCTAAGAGTTTGCAGGTCAGAAATGGTGTTGGACATCTCACCATCCTGGACCACTGATGTAGCGTACACGTCCCTGTGGATGGAGATCATTCCCTTCCAGATAGTATCATGTGCGCCATCAAATAGTGCCACGATCCTCAAATCCCATAAATACACAATGATAGCCACAATAGCAGCAGTGAGGATGTTTCCCTACTGCTCCCTGTAGTGCATATTCAGCAGATCATGCATCATATCGGTAAGCAGAATGCCAAAGTCCACTCCAATCCCTAACAGTATTCCCAGATAACTCCAGAGTTTCGGGCCTGGCAGCACTCCATAAACCCAAGTTGTGTGGTGTCTTCTGAATCCCTACATAAGGTACACTTAGAGGCCATCTGAAATCCAACTCACTTCAAATTTTCAGAGGTAGGAAGTCTATTTTTCTAGATTATTCAAAGAAGGAGAAACTGAGAGGGCCGAATGAGTGGAGCCCGGAAATTCATAAGCCAGGTTGGGGCGTGGTCAGTACCGCCACATGCAATCATGTAAAACCCTTTTGGGTTCAAAAATAAAAATCCTGCTTTGAAGCCAGATTAGTTTTTCACAATCCATAAATGCATAATTATTAACTTGAGACAACACATAGTCAGCAATATTCAAATCATGTGAAATATGATATGAGAGAAAACCCAAGATGGAAAATAAAGCAACTTCAGATGGGTCATTCATAGAATGCAAGGGTTGATCCTACGGGAAGGTGTTCCAGCAACTATGAGTGGAGTCTCTACTGACCAAACATTTAGTATCCTGCATTATCATTACATAGGCCGGCTTAAGGGAAGCCCATACTGAGGATTCAAGGTAGTATTTATATCTATTATATAGCCATTTTGTGAACCTTCTCAACAGAATCTCATCATAAACATCATTTGAGATCATCCTCCAAGTGAATTTTCCAATCAAACCATCATTAATGGTACGAAGATCCTTGACCCCTAATCTTCCCATTTCCACAGGTTTTATGCATTCTTTCTCCTTCACTGTGACCAACTTCTTTTCAAAGATTGATACTGTCCATATAAATTTTCTCACCAAGCTTTGTTGTTCCTTAATAAGCCCTCACGACCATTTGTATCAAGTGAAAGGGAAATGATCCCCTCTTCACCCTAAGATATTAAAAGGGCAAGGATCCCCTCTTCACCCCAATGTATCAATTGATCCTATTATTTTTTCCAACAGGAATTCCATTTCCAAAAACAATTGAAGATTTGTCCTAGCTTATGGATTTTCCAGCCACATCCTCATAGTGAGTGAAAAGATCCTTTATATAGGATATGGTTTTCTTTTAAGCATTCCCCAGTAATACATTGTCATCAGAATAGAGAAGATGGGGTGGGTCATGATCATTAAAACCAACTCTAATCCTTTTATAAATACCCAAATGAGAAATCTAATTGATGCATCAGCTTATGTAATCTTCTACAATTGAAAATAGTATACCCAATAAGGGGTAACCTTTTCATACACCCGATGAGTAAGAGAAGAACCCTCTCGGTGCACCGTTCACAAGAATTGACATCCGTGAGGATCCAAGAATAGTGTTAACCAGGTTCAGAAATCTATTCGAGAACCCATAACTGCGATGTATCTCAATGAGAAAACTCCATTTATGGGTATCAAAAGCCTTAGAGATGTCAATATTAAGATCAAAGTTCCCTTCCTTTGACTTCCATCGCATGAGATTAACACTCTCAGAGGCCATGAAAAGGCATTACTGTATGATCCTTCTCAGATTTAGTTGGAATATTAATGTTATCTGAAGTCTGAGAAATACTAATAGTATGATTGAAAAAATGGGGTGTATATGTACTTGAAATATTTGTAGTATGGTTGTCATGTGAAGTACCTGAATGTTTTTCCAGCTTTTTTCTAGAACATGGGGGAATCTGTGGTGTGTCCACCATGTTCGGTTGCTCTTGATAAGATGAAAATATACACCTCTAATTCTTGACCAATTCAATAGGCAGATTGGGTTGACAACTTTATAATCTTGCAAACCCGAGGCAACCAAATTTTTATTTGGGCAACTATCCAGAGCAGTCTTTCAAACACCCAGAACTTCATGTGCCATGGCCATTTCCTTGGGAGATGCACTATCCTAACCATGTGGGGGTTGAGGGGTCTGTTCATAGCTAAAGTTATTCTCCACATAAGTGTCACTGATCAAGTGTGAACCCCCAAGAGGGTTGCATTTGTTCTAATTAGAATCATTATTCAAAATCAGCTTGGTCTGGTCATCTTGTCTGTCAAGTAGTGGGCCAACCTGTTTTGATTCACAACCCAATGAAGAATAAGGGTATGAATATTGACCATTGTTAATCTTCATACCATTAAAAACATCATTTTAAATGTTATGTGCTCTATTACCATTAGAGGGGTCCAAAAGAGTATCCCCTGTAGCTAAAACTGCCAAGGCAGGGTTTTTCGTAATATTCAGGTCTCCAGGCAGTGATGAGAATGTATGATCACAAGCATTCAAATCCGATTTAATATCCCTATCCAGACCCAAATGTGGGTTTGTGTGCCCTTTCATACAGGGTGAATTGGTAAACATGATATAAGAAAATAGTATGCATAATGAAATCCAAGTGAACGGCCTAAAGCCACCGAGAAAACCAATAAACCCATCATCTCCATCATCATTAAACCCCAACCTCCCAGCTCTCAGTCAATAGCCAACCCCTAGTAGAACCAGAAATAGTAGTAGCCCGCTAGACACCAGAAGCACTCCCCACCAAGCAGCAACCTAATATAATCCAATAACACTATCCAATAGCACATATACTAGAGAAAAATCCAATAACAATTAGAGTTTTAGAAGTAACCCACTCAATAGTAGTAGCACCAACACCTATAAGCCAACAACAACGTCCAGCCACTAGGAATGTAATCAAATTTATATCCCAAGCCACCG
Organism: Viscum album; assembly: GCA_963277665.1. Taxonomy (NCBI): domain Eukaryota; kingdom Viridiplantae; phylum Streptophyta; class Magnoliopsida; order Santalales; family Viscaceae; genus Viscum; species Viscum album. The sequence goes on along the minus strand of OY728143.1, from coordinate 1,659,372,269 downwards.
GCACCAACCCATGCCACTCCTGCAACACACCCCATCAAAGAGGCATTCTACACCACACAAAAAAACTAGACAACAACCCATTTACCAACTCACAGTCAACAATAGCACCCAATCTCTGTTAACAAACCAGTACACGTAAAAATAACCTCCAACACCTATAAGCCAACAATAGCCATAACATTAGCCTCTACACCCATCAATCACCAAACATCCATCTTAATGTTCCTATCTAGAAGCTCATAGAACTACTCAACAAAATCTCCTAGTATCTGTAGCACAAAAAATAATCACCCAATATTTTGGAAATCTCCCAGCAGCCACACCACCTCCTAGAAACCGCAACATCACCCAAAACCCACCTACACCAGCATCAGGACCCAAAAATAGTTAAAAAATAGAATATGGACACTCTACACCAGCATCCACTATTATAGAGTAATATATCATAAGAAAGTAAAACTCCCAAAAGGGGGGTTCTGTCTAGGGGGTTCAGCAGGGGGGACTGCTGTCTGGGGGGGGTACTCTCCGGGGGGGACTGCTATCCGAGGGGTTGCTTTCCTAGGGGAGATGCTATCTAGGGGGGTCCAGCAGTGGGGTGGGGGCTGTCCGGGTGGGGTCTAGGGGCAGCTGTTCAGGGGGGAGCAGTAGGGGGTCTAGTTGTTCCCGCATCACATTAAACACGTGGTTAAATTCTATACTAACCTTCCCCCTTCCTATATGAGATGATATGGTAACTAACAGGGAAAAATCAACTGATTCCTAGTCAATAGAATCATCTATCCTCTAATTAGTGTACATGATCATAATGTCTAATTGTTCTTCAAAAGGCTTTTAACCAGGTTCCAAGGGGGAGGGGGCAGGGGAAGGGGGTGTGATGGGTTCTTTTGCAAGGGGCATGGGTAGGGTGTAGGGGGTGTGCTGAGGGGTGTGGTGTGTAGTGGGCTGGGGAGTGTAGTGGGTATGTGCAAGGGGCAGGGGGAAGTGCAGTGGGCTGGGGAGAAGTACAGAGGGCACAGTGTGTCTGTGGGGGGGGGGGGAAGGGGGAGGGTGTGTGTAGTGGGATGGGGGGTGCAGTGGGTGTGTGCAGGGGGGGGGGGGGGGGTAGGGGAAGGGGGAGGGGGAAGGGTGAGGGGGTAGGGGGGAAGTACAGTGGGATGGGGGGAAGTGCAGGGGGTTTCTTATGATGAGGCTGGTTCTATCCACCACCATCGATGACAATGAGTTCAACATTGGATTTGGGTAAGATTTATTTCGTTTTAATTCTTTCACAAAATTATAATTAGGGCTTTTGGGATTTTTGGGTTCTTTATATTTTTGTAGTTCTTTCTGGATCTCATTGAGGTGGATTCGAGTTGTTGTTGATGAAGGCTTACATGTGTATGCATAGGTAGGCATATAAATATTTAAGTTCCCCCTTTATATATATTCACTAATGGCAGTATGAATATATATATTGGGTCTAGGTGTGCTTATATATAGATATGAAAAATGCATACAAGTGTAAGTGTAAAGGGGTATATGAAAGTATAAACATATATCTAAGGATCCCCTTATGCATATTTGGCCATGAAAATATGTGCATAGTGGCTAGGTGTCCTTATATATATGTGAAGATGCATATGCATGCAAGCTGAAAAAAAGGAATATTCGAGTTGTCGTTAAAAGAAGCACCTTGCGGTTGAGGTAAGTTTCCTTTGCCTAACCCTTTAATTTGATTTCTATAATTGCTCAAGTATTTTTAAAACTTGTTTTAAATTATTATATAATGTTTATATGCTATTCAAATTGGTTGTTTCTCTGTATAATGACATTTTCACCTGTTTTACATGATTTCCCTAAGCCTTTAATGTGGACTAGTAGAATGTTTCAGCCAACTAAATAGTAGAAAATGAAATTTCCTTCACTTTAGAGATTATAGTATCCTCATTTTGAGAAAACATAAACCAAGAATTCTCATAAAAATATAAAACATAAAGAAAATCTTTGTTTTCATTTTATCAAACACAAACAACCGGCTTTGAAAACATGATACTTTCTTTAGTAACATCATTGTGAAACACTTGACCCAAAAAAAGGCAGAATTTAACCTATTAAAATAAATCCACCAAGGCATGATTCACGGTGTGACTAGGGGTTTCACACCATGAATCCCAACCCTTGGGAATTTCATGGCTTGAACTGAGGTTTACAGCCAGAAATGTTTTAGATAGGGGGGGTTCACCCCTCAACTAAACATAATGGTGCTCCTAACGATATGAATTTTTAACTGAGAATGATCTTCCAATGGTCTATCGACCTGGTTATTGGTTTTTCAAAAATGATCCCCATGCAGTTTTCATCTCATAGCATCCAACCTCACGAAAAACACCAATCCGTTCTCCTTTAGATGAATTTTCCTGGAATTTCCCGGTTTCACCTGCTGCTGTGCTATCGCATCTCTCAATCAATATTAGATGATTCCCTAAGGTCATATTAAACCCAAGATCCATCGATGTATTGAACATAATATTGAATCATATCCTCCAATATATGTATCATCTACTCTTAGTGTCTGTCTATATATTGACGGTACATTGTGCTAAATATGAGATGATTCTCTAAGGTCATGTTAAACCATTTCCAAAAATCACGGAATAATATGTGCATCTCTCTCTGATATAATTATTAATGGAAATCTATGATAGTATTAGTCTTCACAGATATAAAACATTCCTATATTTTCTACTATGTCTATGGCCACCAAAACAGACACCCAAAGTCATCACCCATATTTGTCTCTCTAGGATTCAGAAACTATAGAGGTATGATAGTCTCTAATCATCTATTCACCAAATTATTCAAGGACTATATCTCTTATAAAATTGTAACACATCATCATCAAACAGTGAACACTCAAGTGTGAGTTTACCACTTTCTAGTTGTTCTCACATCACATTAAACACAGTGTTAAATTCTATACTAACCTTCCCCCATCCTATATGAGATGATGTGGTAACTAATGGGGAAAAATCAATTGAATCCTGGTCATTACAATCATTCATCCGCTAATTAGCGTACATGATCATAATGTGTTATTGTTCTTCTAAAGTCTTTTAACTAGGTTCCAAGGGGGGAGGGGGCAAGGGGCAGGGGGGTGTGCTGGGTTCTATTGCAAGTGGCAGGGGTAGGGTGTAGGGGGTGTGCTAAGGGGGGTGGTGTGCAGTGGGATGGGGGGTGTAGTTGGTATGTGAAGGGGGCAGGGGGGAAGTGCAGTAGGCTGGGGGGGGGGAAGTGCAGTGGGCAGGGTGTGTGTGTAGGGGGGGCAGGGGTAAGGGTGTGTGCATTGGGCTTGGGGGGTGTAGTGGGTGTGTGTTGGGGGGGGGGGGCAGGGGCACGGTCAGGATGAGGGGGCAGGGGGGGAGTGCAGTGCGATGGGGGGAAGTGCAGGGGGGCAGGGGAAGGGGGCAGGGGGTGTACAGGGGATAAGGTGTGGGGGCAGGGGTGGTTTGCTGGGGGCAGGGGAGGGAGGCAAGGGGTAAGGGGGGGGGGTGCAGTGTGCATGAGGTGGGGACAGGGTGAGGGGTCATAGGTGGTTTACTGGGGGTAGGGGGAGGGGCAGGGGGAGGGTTGTGCATTGGGCTGGGGGCAGTGTAGTGGGCTGGGGGTGTGCTGGGGAAGGGGGAAGGGGGGATATGGGTAGGGGGAGTGCAGTGGGCTGGGGGGAAGTGTAGTGGGCTGGGGGGGAAGTGTTGAGGGTAGGGGGTGCAGTGGGATGGGGTGAAGTGCAGTGGGCAGGGGGTGTGTGTAGGGGGGGACATGGGGTGTGCAGTGGGCTGGGGGGAGTGCAGTTGGCAGGGGGGTGGGTGGTGGGCTGGGGGGGAGTGTAGTGGGAAGGGGGGAAGTGCAGGGGGCAGGGTGTGTGATGGGGAAGGGGGTAGGGGAAGGGGGGCTATTTTTTATGTAATGGGGGGACATATATCCACGGTTTTAAACCGTGGCTATAGGGATATAGGCAAGGTTTAAAGCCGTGACAAATGGCATATAGCCACGGTTTACAACCATGGCTACATATATTTCTTAACAATGGATTCTACCCCAGTTTGAAAACTGTGGGTATTGGGTGTTTCCACGGTTCAAACCGTGGCTATAGGTTTTTACCTATAACCATGCCAATACCATCCATAGTTTATGAAATCATGGCTATAACCTATAGCCACAGTTTTTGGGCATATAGCCACCGTTCCAAATTGGGTCTATAGCTTTATTTTGTAGTAGTGAAAACATCAAAATTAATATTCCAAATTCCAAAATTCATAATAGAACAAAACATGAAAAAATCCACACATCAACACCTTGGGATGTGATCTAACTCAAGCCACACACCCTAATTCACAACCTTAATTTGCAATAATCCCATCATCATCCTTAGAATCATTGGTGATCAATGTCTATTACAGCATCATAAGTCACTATTGGACAAAATTGAAAAACCATCTAAAGGAGCAGGGGAAGACCTCATATCATCATTCTCAATAGAGAGAGTGAACAACTCTCACAAAAATCATTAAATTGATTACTTGAACACAAACTACATAAAAAGTTAAAATAACCAAGAACAAAGAGCGTCTAGAATCCCAAAGACCACCCGATATCACCTTCGAATAAACCTTGAAATCCATCATAGAAATATGACAGGAAGGTGAGTGGTTAAATCATGGAGCAAGAGTTGAGTAGGAATGTACATAAGTGAGTAGAAATATCAACACTAAAAAATGTTGAAATTACAAGGATGAAAACCATGAAAAAATAAAAAAAAAATTAAAAACAAAAATCCAGAGTAAAAAACACCACCATGATCAAAAGATATCAATAAAACATAAATGACACAAAAAAACCAATAAGGGAGACTGAAAACCCGAGGCATGATAGGAAAACCATGAACCATGAATCCTATAGAACCAATGAGAAATCAATCTAGAAATCTCAAACCCCAAATGAGTGCCACTGAAAGAGGCTAAAATAGAGTATAATGTAGTAGATCTTGGAGTAAGAGTAGTGATTAAGGATATCCAGAAAAAAAAAGAGAGAAATGATTGTGGAGAGAAAGAAACACATGATTGGGATGGGTGGAAAGAGAAAAAAGGAAATCAATGAAGTAATGAATGAAGAGAGAGGCCTTGGAGAATAATTAGAGAACCGTATGAGAGAAACCCATCAAAAAAGGTTAAATGATATGGAAGGTGATACCTTCAAATGTGATGGTGTACAAATCATCATATTTAAAAACAATATAGAAATAATATTTGATGATGTTGGACCATTATCATGGGTAGAACCCCATAAAGGAGAGGAAAATCATTTTCAGGATAACCATACTAGAAGAGACATGTGCCATATGAGTAGATCCCCCCTATTCTTGATCAACTATGGGAAATAATTCAATGTTCCTGATCCACAATGGGAAACTATTTTTGAAGCCCGAACTGTTATGTTTTTATAATTTCAATTATATATCTTAAAATATAAAATGGTTTCTATACATATGATGGTGCCGCACTTTTAGGACATGAACTTGTGGTTCATGATTGATTTATAATGATCTCTCACTATTATGATCCATGTATTTTTAAATGATAATGTTTTATTTCGTGAACCATTTTTTTGATTCCAGACCGATTGTGTCAGAAATTATTATGTTTTTCGAATGATCCCATACACTTATTCGTTCTTATAATCATTAATTGATATCTCCCTTATTTACTATTAATGAGCATCTGAGATCACCCTTTCTTGTGTTTACATTACATAGGGTATGAATAACAATTTATGTATGGTATTTCTATTATGATAACTATATAGAAATATTATTAGGGGATATATTCATTATCTTTCTTGAAATAAGAAAATCATTTATCTGCTATCATAATACATAAAATCTTTACCATTATTGGGAATTTATTTGTGAAATGTAATGAATATTAATCTAAATTGAAATAATATCTGTTTAAAAAATATATTGGACACTGTAGTTGGTATCAATGTATAGATTTATTCAATCCATTAATATTTGGAATAAAAAACATTGATTAAAACCTTAGGTATTCGAGTAATTATAGGAAAACATCAAAATATTTTGGTAATCATCATAGATAAACATTGTTAAACCTAAGGTCCCAGATATATAGGAGAGGGGGCCATGATTTAGACATTATATAAATGATATTAATGATGATATGATAGTTTAATATGACTATTATATATTGATTCTTAAACACTACATTTCGATTTTAGTCGATGGATGATACCATAACACATGATGAAAATAATTAATGTTTTAGATAATGAAATGATAGTATACCAGAGAAAACAAATTCTAAAACAAATGAAATTAATAATCTCATTAATAAGATTATGAAAATATCATTTTAAATGAATCATATTGTACTTCAAAATGATAAAATGATGAGACAACATACTATTGGGTCCTACATAAGGCAACCTAAACACTCTTTTAGTGGATAGATGGAACAATCAGTGACTGGGAAATGAATTAGAATTATTGAGAAAATGTTTTCTATTTTCCAACCCTCGGAACATGAAAACTTTTTCCCAAAAGTTTATTGTTTGGAAAGTGAATTTTATCAATGACAGAACTATATTTTGAATATAAGACTGGATAAAGAGAAGGAGTCACTAGAATGGGATGACATTAAGGGGATATGTTTTAGTAATTACTTCCCTAATATTATACGTACAATATTGGAGAATTAATTCCTCTATATTAATAAAAATGAGGTTGAATACATTATTACCTATAAGGGAAATTTTATAAGAATTAAAAATAATTTTTATGGTATACTCGTTAGTTCTAGTAAAAAATTATTTGATTATTTGGTGTCCTGAAAACATGACTCTGAAATGAATTAGAAATAATTTTATTTAGTAGCTATAAAGAAATAATTCTACATAAAATCATGGTAGAAATAAAAGTTACACAGAAATAGAATTATCGTGGTTTTAATTAGAAAAAGAATATCAAGTCTAATGAAAACTCTAATTAATTATATGGTGGAATGAAATTCCATCCACATGGATTCCAAAAATATGGGAATAAACATTATCAGAATTTGTGGAATGGGACATAGAGGTTCTTTAAATGTGGTATATAGGGTTATAAATCCCATGAATGATGAAATTTGGTATATATTCAAGTTAATGAAATAGAAGAAAAGATGAAACTATATAATGTGCCACTAATACTTAAATGATTCAAACGTTAAGAGTATGAAAATTATGTACATTAGTTCATGAATATGATGGTTTATGATGATGAAAAAAATCAGCATTCTCTCAAGATAAATGTAAAAATTAAATATCATGTGATCATGAATGGCGAAGTGGGTTTCGGGAATGATGTGGTGAAATGTAGACGTATCATTCACTCTAGAACAACTAATGTAACAATTGATTCTAGATATATGATCTCTTCTATAAATAATGAATTTATAAATTGTATTGAAATACTATCTTAAGGAATATATATTGAATTTTGTGTTAAATAATCTATTGGTACAATGGTCACACCTCAGGTCTATTATTCCATTGTCATTGAAATTTGTGGGAAATTAGGTCCCAAAAATATCTCAATTCTCTTTTTAGTTAAATATGAATTGATTATAGGCATAGATAGCCTTTTTTATATGGATCCCACATCAATATTTGACAAAGGGATGTAAAATTTCATTTTCCAAATGAATATTTGATCATTTTTTGTGAAACGATGAATATGAACGTCCTATGATAATTACTTCTATTTTTCGGTATTAATTCTAATCTATGTAAGATATTTATATCATCTGGATGGGGAGAATTATAACATTGAATATATTCATATTGTTTTATATTTTTTAATATATTTATAGAATAATACCTTGGTAATACTCCAAATAAATTAGAAGAGTTTTTAGTTAAACCCATACCTTGTGCCATTCTTATTTCAAATACTCAATATATAGTGGCCTCAACTGAGTTATTGGATTGAAAGTAGCAACTCCATAGGAATATTGAAAATCGATTAATTATTCAATGTGAATCAGTGTGGGGTTCACAAGTTCCTTTTTTATGGAGATATATGGGTAAATGTGTCTCTTCATTGATTATTAGAAACTAAGAAAATATCAGAATCAAGAATAAGTATCATATTCCTTGTACTGAGGACTTCTTCACTCAACTACACTGAGTTCAATACATTCCCAAAATTGACATTCATTATGGGTTTTATCTATTGTGGTTCAAGAAGGATAATATACCCAAGACAACACTTTATACAATGTATTGACACTATGAATATATTGTGATGTAATTTTGTCATAATAATTCCCCTCCTATCATCATGGACTTAGTTAATAAAGTCTTTAGAGATTACATTGGTCTATTTGTTAATGTATTGAAACGTGATGTTCTTATATATTTAAATATTTTGGATGTTCATGAAGATCACATGGGGATTTAATTGAAGACCCTATAGAAGGATAGGTTGTATGAAATATTTATAATATTTTATTTTTGGCTTCAAAAAGTTTATTTTTGGGAAATATAATTTCATGTGAGTGTATATCAGTGGATCCATCAAAGATAGATTTTATTCAAAGATGGCCAATGAAAACAACTGTGATGGATATATGTAGTTTTCTTGTGTTTTCTTGTTGTTATTAATTAATTTTGGGGAATTTATCATCACTATCGAATCCAATAATGTTGAAAACATAGAATTGAATGAAGTTATTGTCGAAAAAAGAATATGAAGAAAATTTACAAGAATTTATGGTATTTCATTGAACATTATCTCATACATTCATCTAGTATAGAATCATTTTTTATCTATAGTAACTCAACAAATAATGTACTAGTGTGTGTTTTCATATAGAATGATATGGTGGTATCACACTACTCTCACAAATTACAAATTAATTAGAAAAATTACCCAAACCATTATTTAGAATTTTCAATGGAAACTAATTCATTAAAGATATATTGAAATTATATTTATGTATAATGGTGTGATATATACAGTAATTATAAAATTTTTAGGAAAATCATCTTATAAAACTATATGAATATGTTCTGTATAGACGGTTTTAGTTGACTAAATATTATGAATACACGATACATTGAAAATATTGGAAAAATAACAAGGTTGTTTATACTCTAATTCATTAAGAACATAATAGTTTAATCATGATGTGTGTAGTAATAGATCCACATATAAATATAGGTAGAATATAGAACATAAAATTTAGGAGGAAAGGGGACAAATAATATCTTTCTAAGATTAAATTTCAACCATTTATCCATGTGAGTATTAAAGAGGCACAAAAGGAAGATGTAGACCAACAAATTATGGTGAGGTAAATAGTACATATTTAATACACATTGGACTTTAAGAAGGGTATTTGGGATGAATCACATAGTTCATAATTATCTATTCATACAGGAAGTATGAATATATATAGATATACGAAAGCATATTTTAGGTGGAAAACATTAAAGGGTATATTTCAGAATAAGTATCTTAATGCTATGTATTTCTACAAGTTAATGATGATATAAATATATAAAAAGGAAAATTAAAAGCATTGACCATAACGAATTGGAAATGTGATAAAAAACACCATGGATTTTATCTTTAGTCATCCCAAAACTAATAAAGGGAACAATACAATTTGGGTTTTAGTTGACCACATTATGATTTTTTTATACATAAATTCCATTAGATATGTTTTTCTCTTGATCCTATTATGAGGTTATACATTACTGATTTACTTATACTGTAAGGGGTACTGCATTCTATTTTTTATAATCAGGATCCCTATATTACCTTGAAGTCAAGGTAATGTATTCCACAAGATCTGTATATAGATATATGATTTAATATAACTTATAATAATTAGAAATATAGTATTTATGTGATAATCATTCAAACAATGGGGGATCCGTTGAGAACATGTTATCTTGAATTCAAATATAGTTAGTATTAACACCATTCACTAGTCAGGTTTTCTTTCAATAATATATTTCACTCGAGCATTTATATAACCCCTTATGAGGCCCTCTATGTTTGTATGTCCATAACACAAACATGTTGTAATGAAGTTGAAGAAATTAAACTATTGGGACCTAAGATAACCAAGGAAATGGTAGAGAAATCCATAACCATTTTCCACCATATAAGGGTATATAAGAGTTGATAGAAATGATATGATAACAATAATCAATGATATCTATATTTTGAAGGTAAAGGAAATGAATTCCTGTTAATTTATACAAGGAATAAGGTTATGAGATTCACAATGAAAGAAAAGAAAAGTGTATGGTGTTTTTGACCCTTTGAGATTTTTTATTGTGTATGGGATGTACCAAAAGGATTGGTGCTTCAACGAAACCTCTCCCAAGTTCACAAGGTGTTCTATGTATCTCTCCTGAATAAGTACATACCTAATCCATCATATGTAATTAACTCAATCACAATACCAATAGAGAAATATATTTTTATGAATAATAACTACTATAAATGTTGTATTATATAGATAGTGTTCAATAGAATAAGACTAAAAGCCTTGTATGAAATTTCTCAGACCTGGGAGACACTATAACCAGTTCCCTATATTGGTACATCACATGGCCTCAGGCCTACCTCAACATATGCCGTATGATTTCAACAAGAAGCATGGATCAAAATAGAAACACGTGAAGACAGAACATGTTTATCAATATGAGGCCATAATAGATGTATCTTCATTTTATAAAACAATATAGAAAAATAGAAATGGACAATATATGAAAAAAATAACTAAGTACACATTCTAAAAACAAATATAGTGAATACACTAAATTCCAGTAAGTCATACAAAATATATCAAAACCTAAACTATCAAAAAAAATCGAATACAAGACATGATTCCCAAGACATTACTGACCTCCCATTGTCCATCTTAACAAAACATGCAAGAACCAGACACTAGGTCCATATCCTAAACTTCTAACCGAAACATGTAGCATCTTCTCGGGTACACAGTTCCATGGTGGACCGAGAAGGGTGTGAGTAATCCTTTGTAGGACACTGCCAATGGGCTCTAAAAAATATCCAGTCAGTACAATAGTGTATGAATATAATCAAATTCATCATGTATAAAATCCAACCGAGAAATAATTTTAATTAATTAAACTATATCAATTTTATCCACTATGTTCTCTAGAGTCTACTAATCAAAAAACTATCTCATTTCACACTCATAGTATTGGTCACTGCACAACGGGTTACACACTCCTTTAACAGCAATTGGTTTAAAATAATCCATAAATATCACATACACATTAGTTTACAATATTCAATTTATCATTATCATATTGTGTCCCATGGGTTACACATTTACATCATTTACCTACGTCCCATGTCATCCAATTACCATTTATAAAGGAATAAGTCACGTTATCTATCTCAATAAGTTTAAAATTTTCATAGAAAAATACACGAAACATACATTAGTGGCTTTGTCTAGATAGTCTCACCATGTTTATCTATTCGGGGCATAGATCTTTAGTCCCCTTCCCTAACCCATGAATTATATGGGTTGATTAGAGCCTTAGTCAAACCCTATTCATGGGAGTAGATCCTTAAGTTCAATACCCTAGAACTTCCAAGTCATGTGCACATGCTTCATTGAACCATTTACCATATATACCATTTTAAAACAATTCTCAAATATAATATTTAAAATTTACATTAAATATATAATTAACCATACAAAATATCATCAGGAATTAACCCATTAAAAGATTTAACATTTAAATTTCATAACCCATAAACCGAATTTTCTTATACATGACACTACCTTATTAAATATTTTCAATTAAACACAATTAAATGTAATCGCATTTACAACCGATATTACTTTTACCAACAAAAAAATAACTATGAAACACATTTTTAATTATTCCTCACATCCCTTATGATATTTCATAATCTATGAATATTAATCATATTTTTTATTTCACATCAATGTTAATATGAAAACCTAATCGTCATGGGTCTCATCTCACGATCCCATAGACCAATTAATATTCTAGGGCTCCAATGGACCATTAAGACCACATCATGGTGTCAAAAAATTAAAATTACTTATTTTAAATTATCTTGAAGACACCCTTTAAAACATAGGTCTTTCCTTGGAATACTAAAACCAGACCCAAGGCTTCTGTTTCCATTCATCCATTCAAGAAAAACCACGAAACCATTTTCAAAAAAGAGAATCTTTCCCTCATTTCAAACATAATTTGAAATGTCTTTAGAAATCTCTTTTTTTGTAACACTTTGAGTTCAATGCCTCCTTTAAAAACATTTCTCAATTTAAAACATCATTTTCTATAAATAAATCTATAATCGAGTCAAATCCCCATAACATACCATCAAAACCATTTCCAAACCTCTTAGTCATTTTCCAAATCTAACTTATAATCAGTAAATTTACCTGTAAACTCTACCCACATACCAATTAAACTTTTTATACCAATTATCTCTCATAATACCCCTATCTAAATGTTTTCAAATTTTATTCACCATTTACAGGTGTTTATATTAACCCATGGGTGTCCCTAGGTTTGGTCTCACTCACCTAGGGACCCAAAAAGATCGGTGAATAGTTTCTCCCCTCAATATAAGGAAATATTAGATTTTCCAACAAAAGATATATAAATTCAATAATTTAGCATTTTAGAACAACTAAATACACATATATAACATCAAGAAAAAGGGAAAAATATTAATAACCAAGAACATCATGAGAAAAGATGATTACAAACCCTATCACATTCTTTTATTCGAAGTCAAACCCCCTTTAAATAACCAAAATAGAATCTACTAGAAAATATTAGTTTTAGGAATTTTAAAGGATATAATAGATTCTATAATCTCTAATCTTAAAAATAGATAAAAGAGAAGTGTCTGACTGTCTCATATCTTTGATTCAGACCTAATCCCACAGAAAATTCCTAATAATTGAAGGAGAATCACCAATGGATGAGAGGGGGGATTCCGGTTCATTACCAAATATATGAGAGTTATAATGGGGTAAAAATAAGTGATTAATGAAATATGATCATGAGGGAAAACTATAAATGCCCAATTTTTAACGGCCGCAATGTTTGACAGTACGGTTAGCCAAACCGTGCACTAGTCATGTGGCTCTCTCTATACATGAGGGGCCAAGATATACTCTTTCCTAGGATAACTCAGGAGGTTTGGAATTTTTTTTCTTATTATGTGCTAGCCTCTATGTGAATGCGTTCCTATGCCGCATAGTTTACTAGGTAAGGCTCATAGTGTATAATAACTATGCGCAAACGATGCGATATGAAAAAATTTTCCTCCTTTTTCCTTCTTTAATGCCCTAAAACACCAAAGAACTCCCAATTTTCCCTAAAAACCCATGAAACACATCATTATTGATCCCCATGTTATTTCTAATCAAAATTTAAATAAAGACACACATTCATTTAAGGTCGTGATATTTCAAAATCCCCACCTTATAATGGATAATATTAATGTCACACCTCCAAGTATTCTTGATTATTCTAGAGAAAAAGGTTATACCATCATCCCACTAATAAACCTTCACCTCTTCAGCTTCTCCATGAACTCATTTATTTTGTAACAACAATCAGACTAAGGAAACAGTCTTACACAAAGAACCTTTCCTCCACCACATTCCACAACTACAGGCCTAAAAATCCTCGGGGAAGCATCTACCTCAAACTCATTATCACAAATACAATCCCATGAGAATGGTTAGGGTAAAAACACTAAACCACCACACAAAATCATACACTAAAGACACTATATTACCGCGTGAGAGCCTACTGGAACATAATCGGTCCGATCGTCTCCACAACTTAAATCCTAAATCACATGGTTCCATCTTATCTACTTTAGTCATGGTTCTAATGGTGACCCATGACCATGGTCATTCATGGGAACACTTAGGTTCCCAAACACATCTCACGACCTACACAAATCAGTAACATGAGGCTCAGTAGCCTTAGATAATTTTTAAGCATCATGAAAGAAAATCCAAAACAAACTCTATATCTTAAGGTACTCAGCGAGTCAAAACATGATCCAACACCCGTCACCAACACTGTTTTACCAACATGTATCCTATATATTTCCATCCAACTAACACTACTACTCACATCATCAACCAACCACATTCATACTACGGTTCTCCAAAACATATAACTTAGGATTTAACCACCATCACCTTGTGTCAGACACCACCACCATCAACAAGGCGACCAACAGAATATCATTTGACTTTAAAAATAAACCCTATAAATTTCCATATCACCACACCCAAAAATTCCTAGAAACTCCACCCAACTCAGATACTCATCCTTACCATCAAGACCACCTCAATTAAATACACCTTTGTCATCTCTATCTCAACCAAATATAACTTGGTTCTTCATAAAAAGCCAACCTGATACTAGAGCACACATAACATCTCAACATTAACCAATGGTGTCTTATACACCAAAAAATTCATTCCCTTTTTACCCAATTGTGTCATGATATTATAGAAGAACCACTCCATTATTTGCCATATTCCACTTTTGGCATGTCATCCTCTTCTTGGAGATGATGACTTCTTATCTAAAGAAAATACCATCTTCTACACACACTTAGTAGAGTCAATTCTTGGCATCTCGTGAAACTCCACAACTATAGAATCCACTATTCTAAGAATTGTTGTTGTATCTACAAGACCCACAAACACATCCCATTTAAAACACTCGTATCCCCTATGAAACATGACTGTGCTCGAAGTTGTTTCTAGAATAGATCTACCACTACATTTGTGGCCCAGCTGGACATTCCCAAGGAATCCAGATATACCCTTACAAACATCCCATTGACATCCTAATGCCACAAAATCCACTACAAGACCTTCTCTATTCACCCATGACTGACCTACAACTCCCCACCATGGGAGTATTCTTTTCATTTCCATCCTCAGTCCACTTCAATCATTATATCTCATGCTTCGATCACAATATGAACCACAAACAAGGATGTGGATATCTAACCATTCATGGAGAAATAGTACCAACGTTAACCACTCCTCATCCTCTGCTTCTGAGAATGAAAACCCTGTAATTCATCGACTTCCATTTCATCCATAGGACCTCACCCACAACCGATAGATGGAATAATACCCACCATAAGATGCCACATTTCCCACCCTAAGAGAATAACCTCTAAGATGACCCATATCAAACTAAAACACACTCAATCATCTATGTTAAAATCTTGAACCTTTTTTTCACACTCTATATGATTTGAAGATATTGTACATGAACATCACATGAAAAAAGAATTCTTATAATTCATCGACATACACCACCAAAAACTATCCAT
The DNA here is from genome assembly GCA_963277665.1 of Viscum album. Lineage (NCBI taxonomy): Eukaryota > Viridiplantae > Streptophyta > Magnoliopsida > Santalales > Viscaceae > Viscum > Viscum album. Next base: position 1,659,356,818 of record OY728143.1, on the reverse strand, counting down.
CACTGATGTCTCCTCCAACCTTGGTGAAAACATAATCTGTCAAAGGTATCAGGATTCATAGCCTTCCAATTCCATATGAACACTATAACACTACAAATCGAATAGAAATTCCATCCCAACTCATAACCACCTCACTTCCCTCGACCCAGAGGTCATGACCAATCACTCCTTTTGGCACCATTATCATCACCATACTCGAGTTCCTCTTGTGCGGTCCAGATAAACACAACTGATATCGAATGATCAATTCCACCGATGAAAACCCAATCAAGTTCTTTAACTTCCAAGGCCTCTCTTATTTTATTCCCGGGAAGGAATGTGATCTTATGTCTAATCCACCAAGGCACTTAACCTAATAGAATCAATCATTAATAACATTATCTCATAACATATTACTCATTGGGACCATCGAGTTCTCACAATCTCATACAATCATACAAAAAACCTGATTCTATCTCATAAGAGTCATACATCACACTAGCTAGGAATTTTTTTTCTCACACAACTGATCGTGACATCTAACCTTCTAGCTTCATCAAACCCAATGCTTTCTCAACATCTCACCCAAAAAACATTCCACTTCTACAAATAGCCCCACTATATGACCAACCTCTACTTGAGTGTCCTCCAATAAATAAGCATCCACCCATGCTTTGATAACCATTTCTTGGTCCATCCCATACCTAAATTTATCTCCACATAAAACACAATAAAAACCCCATGTTCATAAATTCTAATGATCCCACCACTCACAACCACCCTTAAAACAAAATGTGAGCACAAAAGTGATTCCCTAATATGAGTCTAACTCATAACCATGAACTTTTATAAAATCTCAATGGAACCCACTGTGACTCAATTCCAACTCTGAAGCAACCACATGTGCTTCAAATTCCATGGAACATGTAACATAGTTTTGACATACCATGTGGTTATCATATATTTCTCATGATTTTTAACTCATGTCCTCAACTCACGACACACCTCTGAAAACCATTATCTTTTCCACTTAGCCCCTTAAGATAACCCCTACCAGGAAACACTCTAAGTATGACACCACCATGGATTGAAACATCTACCTTTGAAAAATAAACTCAAAATAACTCAAACCTTGACCATACTCTATCACAATTCATCCTCAAAATTCAAATGATACCAAATATCGAAACTCGATGCACACCATCAAAATGTCATCGGATCTCTCTAATCCATTTATACCATACCCTGAACAACCAGAAGCTCACGAAATCCATTCTACCCCCATTCCAAACACACTAAATATAATTCAAAAATAAAACATTTACACTAGGTCCCACACCAATGATACATGCACACGTACAATGGAACCACGGGTCAAACACCCAATCCATGTTATGAAACATAACTCACATGGTATCAATCCACAATAGTCACCTCATTCACATTAACAAACATCATTTGACAGCTTCATCATCATAAACAAATGAATGCAATAATAAAACCGCATTAACATGAACAAACAACTCATCATGGTCTCATAACATGTAACCTGAGGTCTCAATACTATGTAACTCTCACTACCCATAACAACTATACACATGATTAATAACCAGTATTGGGGATAAACAGCACTCAGATCCCTAAGTGTTCCATTATTATCCAATATACCTTCATAATTATACTTTACCATTCAATACCATGGTTTCAGTTTTCAAAACATTTCATTTTAGAAATCAAATCATTTACACTTTCAAATTCCTTTTTGTTAGCCCAACACTTTAGAAATTTCATCATTACTCAAAATCACTTTTCAAACATTTTCATTTTTTCTGAACCAAAGGATTTAGGTTTCTCAAAACCCTTTTTAAACCAATTTTCAACACATTTCACTTCATTCAATTTATCTTTTTATAACTATTTATTATATCATCATGTTATTCATAAGTCAATCATAGGCAATATACAGATGACATATTTTTCCTATGTGCCAACATTGATGCATGGACTCACACACCCTCTCTTTTTTTAATTAGTACCAGAGATAAAACATCATAAATCAACGACACCACATCCATGTATACCATTTGTGGTGAAAATATCATCCAAATATAATAGAAAAAAGTATAACATCATTTCTTAACCCTTGAAACATGGGTTTTCACTATTATGTAGGGATTTAGGCCCCAGGGACGTGCTAATTTGCAAGGCCAGATAAGATCCCAGTCTCCTATCTTCGATGAAAAAAATAGTAAGACAGTACATGACCTACTCTGATAAAACACTTTAATGTCTCCAACACAAAACTCACTATAACAATGCCCCATGTTAGGTCATCACATGACCTCATGCGCACCTCCCAACACACTAGAGGCTGCTGACTAATAGTGAGGATCTGAAAAGAAACATGGGGAGAATATACCCAATTATTAGAGTGAGTAGACAGTATACATAATATCAATAGATAAAATAACCAACAAGAACAATAAATGGATAACATATGAAAAAAACTAATAAAAATACATGCACACATTATAGAAAAAAATCTATTAAATACACTACATGAAAGGTAGTTATAAAGTACAAACTGAGATGAAATCAATAAAAATATTCTATATCTAGACTCACGTAGCAATTCTGTCCTAAACTACCATTCTATAACCAAAAATACCATCAATGAATGAGTCACTTAGTCCTTGTTCTGAACATGTAACATAAATTATTAGAATCTTATCAGGTACCCATGTTCCATGGCGGCCTGAGATGGGTGCCATTACAAGTCAGTAGGCCACTAGAAAGGTGTAAAAAATAATAGAGATCCTATGAAATAGTATATTAATATAATCAAGTTTAACAAGTAAACAAGGAAAAATGGAAATTAGTTAATAAAATAACTAATTTCCATTTTATCCACTATGTTTTGTAGATTAAACCAGTGAAAAAACTAACTCAGGTAACAGAAGATGTCTAATCCAAGCCCTAAGTGGTTATACAAACTTTTAACCAAAAGGTGTGTTCACAGAACAGTAACTATCACATAAAAATTAGAAAAAAATATTCACTTGGTCATTCTAATCATTTTCCCAGCGGTTACACATTTTCAATTTTAAACTAGAGACTAAGAAGTACAATTCCCCTACATAAGAGAATATGTAATGTTCTCTATCTCACTAGGGATAAACATTTCATAGAAAAATACATTGCACATAGCATGGAGCCTTTGTCTAGGTATTATTGTCAAATGAAACTACTAGGGGAATAGATCTTCATGCACTTTCTCTAACCTGTTCATTATAGGGGTGTGGTTTAAAGCATAGGTCTAATCCAACCCATGGGTTTAGATCCTTATCCACAATACCCCACAACTAATAAGACATGTTCACATGTTTTTTTGAACCATTTACAATATATACTATTTAACAAATATTCTCAAATAAAACATATACCACTCACATTATATTTCTCATTAAACATAAAAATCATCTTCATTATTTAACACATAAACACATTTACCATTTACAATTCATAACCCATAAATCCACTTGTCTTACAGATAACACACCATTATACCTTGTTTTTAATTAAAAAAATTTAACACAAAAATCATTTACAAACCATTTCACATTTACCAACACAACTATAGCAATTAATAACATATATCATTATTTCTAACACCCCTTCTTCCATTTCATTAACTATGCACATTCATCATCTAGTTTATTTCATAAACAGGTTAACATGCCAACATTATTGTATTGGGACCTATCTCACTAGCCCATAGATCAATTTAGGTACTAGGGTCTTAACAGGCCTTTAGTACTATATCATGATATAAAACCCAATTAAAAATATGTATTTGAAATCATCTTGACACCACCATTTTAAACATAATTATTTTCTTAAAAAACCTAAAGCATTAACCAAGGATTTTGTTTCCATTAAACCATTAAAAATGACCATGATACCATTTTCACAAAATGTAACATTTATCTCATTTCAAAAATCATTTGAAATCAATTTTAAAAACCCCTTTGTGAGTCACTTTTTGGACAAAACCTCCATTAAAGAAAACTATCACCTTAAACATAATTTTCTATCAATAAATAAATTATTAGGTCAAAGACTAAAAAATTTACCATCAACACTATTCCAAAACATCTTAATAATATTAAAAAACAAACTTATAATCATTTCAATTAACCCATTAATACTACCTAGATACCAATTACATTTTTACTAAACATTCTATATTATAGTACCCATATCTCAATTTTTTCCAATTTTAATCAATATTTACAAGGGTATGGTATCCCCATGGGTAACCATTGGTTCAGTCTCACTCACCTATGGACCCAACATGATTAATGAAGGATTTTGAACCTCAATACAAGGCAGTAATTACATTCCAAGACCAAATATAAAGAAAATAAATAGGGAAACACATTAGCACAACACATATACATATAGAACATTATGAATATGAGAAAAAGTGTAAATACCACATTCCTTGCACTTTAAGATGACTACTAGCCCAAGCGCATTCCTTAATTAGAAATTAATCCTAAGTTAAAGCCCCACTGAAGAATCAGCAGGAAATGTGAGGGTCTTAGGGCCTCAAAAAATCAGAATAGATTCTAAAATCCCTAATAAAGATAATAGATCCATTATGAGTGTTAGACTCTCTCATATCATTGAGACTCACTAAAACAAACTCTAAATGCATAAGAATCAAGGAAGAATCCCCTAGGGAGGAGGAGGGGTTGATGGTTCATCACCCTCGATAGGAGGGGTTAAATTGGTAGAAACATTGGTGAATAAAGAAAGAGGATTATGAGGTAAAAACAAGAAACAACCACATTTAATGGGCCACACGACCATGCCACTAGGTTATCCAAATTGTGAGAAAACTGTGTAACTCAAACTATCCAAGAGGGGTTAGGCTTCATGATTTTTTTGGACCACCTAGAGGGTTTATAAAAAATGTGTAGTAATGGTGTTATATCCTTTATAAAAAGGGGTCCTCACACTACACATATTCTTACACGATGAGAACGGTTTATACTAATTGTGTTCCAACTATTTTTGATGCATTGTTTGGCCTCTTTTCCCCCATATTCAAGCCCCACACCCCTATAACACTATGAAAACTCTCACACACCCAAGAATCAATTCATTATCCCTAAGGATGGTTAACCCAAATATAATCAATGATGTTATTTCATGTAAGGATGGGATGTCACCTGGTAATAAATATTTAGAGTAATTTGTAATTTAAGGAACTGACTTGGGAACTCGATGATGTAATGAAATAGTTATATCCTGATTTATTAGTATCACTGTGATGTAATTCTGGTTGAAGAAATCATTTTAATGTGATTACAACATAACACGTCATGATTTTATGATATATTTCTCCATAATTTTATTTTATTTTTTCGATATATTTATTTTTAGACAACGCCGATCAAAGATGAACTATGATATACTATTAAAATATTATTATATTATTGAAACAATAACCTAGAAATTTTAGTTTGGATATGAATAGAAATCAATAAATTATTTAAATGTATATTTTAAATATGTATAAAATAAATTCACTAGTCATCAATTAATTATAAATTAAAATGAAAATTATTTTAATTTAATAAAGATGTTTTTCTGAGAAAACTATTTTTATGCATGCAATGATTTTTTATCATAGTTAATTGAATTTATCACTATTGGTGAATTATTTTAATGAAGTTTATATATTAAAAAATGTTTTTACATTTTTGTTATATTTTTCTAGCCATAGAATAAGAATAAATAATATATTATGCGTAAAAGTATATATATATATATATATTTAAAAATACATCGAGTTTTCCAAATTTATTTTAAAATGAATTTATCCCACATATATAAACTTAATCTAGAAAAATTAATTATATATATTTAATTATGATGATCAAATTTGATAATTAGCTCACTTATATTTTTGTTTTAAATGAATAACATCCCAAGTAAAATTTTTTAGCGTAGTTATTGTAAAACGAGTAACGTATTGTTAAAACATTGGGATAATAATTTAAACTTTATCTAACACTTTAATTTATCCTCTTTTATGGGTGTATTTCATCCATTTCAACAATTAACTTAAATATAAGGCCTCTTAGTAATATATTTATTTAATATGAATGTTATATTAATTTGAAAAACAATAAATAATAAATGTCAATATGTTGATATTATTATCTCTAAAATATTTATATTAGGATAAAAAGTGGGAATGTGTGGTTATAAATTTTTATTTTAAAAATACATAATTATTATCCTAGTGATTTATTTCTAGTTTTTAAATTTAATAATTACCATATACTCTTAGTAAATGGTGACAAAATATTTATTCTATTAAAATAAGAAATAAATAAATTATTTAAATTATATGGAATATAATTCAATTTATGTAAATATTGATGTTTTAAATATTTTTATATACAAATGACATTTTAGGGATGTGTGAATTGTTTAAATTTATGTTTCATCTTTATCTTGGTGACTTTAATGTAAAATTTAATGATTTTTTTTTTCAAAATTGACATTAATGACATTTTATAGTAAATAATATTTTATTAAATGATTTAAAATTCATAAAAATCACATATTTGGGCACGTGAATAGAATATAGTCGAATATGTTAACCATAATCTATTTATGATCCAACTTTCTATTTTTGGTAACATTACCAACCCTTTATGATTGAAATAATTATTACTGTGGTATGATCCAAAATCATTAACAAATGGGTCAATAAAAAATATATGGTTTAAAATGACAGAAAACCAAAAGTAATTTTCATAAGATGATTTCATTTTGACCCTATACACATTTTATTTTAATTCATGTCCATTTTTAAGCATTTTTCATGATAAAGGATTTTTGATATTTTAATTTTCTAACAAATTCCAACTGTGTTGTCTCCCTCCCTTATTTTAAGAGACCCCTCCTTTATCTTAGTTACACTACATTGAGCATTGTAGAATGACTTAAACCCTATATAATTATATTTCATAACCCCCTATACATGTTATTGTAGTATTGTACCCCCAAAATACGAAACTTATGCTCCTTAAAAGGTTATCCAAAGGTGTTCTTTTAAAGAATAAAAATCGCCTTAACCGATCACTTTCATTGTTAATTTTCTATGTTACTCCTATAAATATATTTCACTTATAATAAAATAATAAATTTAATGTCTTAACTATACTAAAATTATAAATTTATTATTAAACCAAAATTATTCACCATATTATTAATGAAATGGGTAGTGAGATTGTTGCTACTATAGATATAGTACTTATTGTCTCCACAAAGAAATATAATTCATTTTCCATAACCATATTTCAAAGATAGTTATTTTGATGGGTAAAAGTTTTAGATGTTATATTTATGACATAATTATACTTCTAAAATTATAATATAACATCTACCTTTTTACCTTCAAATCATTTGGAAAATGATAACATCACTCGTGAATATGTGGGGACTACCACCTCCCCAAAGTTATATGGTATGTTCTTATTTTTCATTTTAAATGGTTGGTAATATGGAAAGATTTAATTAATTTACATGATATATATGATATAATAACAATTATATAATGGTAAATTTTTTTACCTATATTTCATTCCATCTGCTAAACAATGGAATGGCTGCCCATGAATACATACGATCTACAATCTCCATAAAGGGTGGTATTCATAATTTTATATCTAAATTTTATGAATTACTATATATATAATGAATATTTATGATATTAATATCCATATTATGTTATTTAGATGATTTAACCATGATCAAATTACACGGATTGATACCCTCGAACATAAACAAACATGAAAAAGGAAGTAGGTACCAACCAAAATACTGATTTTAATAAAACAATTATAAGTGGGAGATGTGTTTTCATAAGTAAATAATAAATAGTAATATAGATATGATTATGTTTCTGAAATATATTTATAATAAATATATATTTATTATATAGGATATTAAAATGTGTTCAAATAACAATGATATGTGAGGAATGGGATTTATGTTTCAAATAAAATTCTAATCAGGATTGTTTATTCTTGAAATTATGATTAGAAAATTATATGTACCTTATATGATGAAACAATTTTATATTATTATATTCATGTTATTTACATAGATTTTTCTTTTCATTTCAATTTCTTTAATTTAATTTCTATATTCTTTTAATGATGTTTTTATGTAAAACCGACTATGTTTTATTATTCGATCAAAAATAATTTTTCATACATTACCATGTTTTATCTAAAATGTTTTAAAATATATTTTAATACTCTCTTATGATTGTTTAAATTCATTTTAACCAATTTATAATTTATAAACAAAAATTTCAAATGAATATTACTATATTTTTTTAGTGAGGTACTTTTTGGATTTTTACATAATTGTAAAAGGAATGTTTTCTTTTAAACTATAAAACATGAACCAAATTTCCCACCATCATGACCACTCAATGAAATAATTTTTAGTTTAAATGTTTTTATCATTTATTTAAATGAATTTTTTTCCCATAATTCATTTGAAATTTTTTATTTTTAATATGTGATTTCAACATGAGATGGTCATTTTCCATAATAAATATTCTAGTGATTGTTTTAGGGGATTTTTCAAGATTGATAAAAGTATGTGATGTTAATTATGATTTAATGGGGATATGATCCAATGATATAATTGTTTTTATTTCAATGTATTTTTTTATTATGATGATTATGAGGTGTTTATGAAACCTATTTCTTCATGGTTCTTTCTATGATGAAATTATGAAATGTTTACGAAACTCTTTTACATTATATTACTAATGGTAAGATATTGTGCAGATTATTTTGGATATTATGGAACACATATGAATATAATTATTTATTATATCGGTGGGAAAAATATTATATATCCCCTTAATGAATTGACTAATGTTTTTATATCTCACGTGATTATTATTGGAAAAATAAATGTGATTTCAATTTTAAGGGAGTCATGTTGATGTTCTTCATTTTCTATGAAAAAAAGTTAATGTGCTACATTCTTTATGGGATGAATATTGATATACATGATCCACTATGGGAAAGAGGTGTTGATTCCTAGTTTTTATTGATTTTATAGTCTTGTTTATTAACTGTTACATATTAAATGGTATATATATTTATGATAGTGAAGCACATTTATGAAATGAACATATAGCTCACGATTTTTTTCGGATGAACTGACAATTTTACAATTCAAGTATTTGGAAATGATAAAAGCTTATTCCATTAGTTATGTTTACAATCCATGATATATTTTTTATGAACATTGTTTTATATTTTCATGATCTCATTCCTAAAATATTCTGTTGTTATTTTATATCATCATTGATCGATGTCTCCCATGTTTAACCTTATTGAGAATCTATTCTAAACAATTTTTATACATTATTTCCATAAGATATGAAAATATTTCCTATATGATATGTCTCTGAAGAGTGTAACTTGGGAATATCTTCATGGGATATGTTGATGATCTTTCATAAAAGAAGAAAATTTTGTATTTTGACTCCAATTACAGTAATCCTGTAAAGTCCTTCGGAATGTATTTTTGAAATGTAGGAAATATTATTCAAAAAATAATTTATATCTATCTATGAAATGATTGGGTTGCTATAATATTCTCATAATAATACTTGGTGAATCACCACACACCTTAATAAATATTGACATATTCTCACAACCATTTCAATAAACATTATTGAAAATAAATATAATTCACTCAAAGGGAACATCATTCTCTAAACTTTTTCTTAACTGCTAAACCAATTAGAAAATAGTGGGTTTTATCAATGTTTTTTTAATGTACATTTATGTATTGTTTTATTAAATGTTGGCGATAATGGTGTTAAATCATGTGAACCCTTTGGCCTCCATAGCTGGTTTCTAAATGTGGAAGGGTATTTCAAACCTTTGGATTCCACTAAAAAACTTATTTTTAGTTTTTCCTTTAATATATATATATATATATATATATATATAAATTTTTTCACATTTTAAATACTATTTTATCTAGTATGATAGTTATTAAAACTATGGAAATATAACTAAAATCGTCAAACCTTTCCCCTTCTATAAGTGATGGTGCCCAAGAAATATATATGGATTTCCAATGTGGGACTCAGATTCCCCATTTATAGCATAGAAATATTATTATTTTGTTATTAATTTTTATTAATTAAAAATAATAAATATTAATTACTATGAATTTAGTAATATATAATAATAATAATAATTGGATAATGAACTATTAATATTTCATATTAGATATAAAAAATTAGTAATAAAAAATTATTTAATAGTGAAATAATAATTTCAATTATATAATAATAATTAATAATTATTTAATAATTAAATACTTTTATTTACTAATTAATAATATTATGTTATAATAAATATTAATTATGAATTAATAATGTAAACATTTAAATAATTATTTTTTATTTAATTATTAATAATTTATAGGTTTTATGTAATTAGTAAATAGAAAATATTTAATTACTAATAAATTTATTGGTTAAAGTAGATCAATGTTCTATTTTGATTGATAATGTTGTTCTCTACACACATCAGGATGAGTTAAATATAAAAATTGAGTATGAAAAACCATTGCCTTTCCTTAATTCATATTGAATTATTGAACACTAAAAGTCTATATGTTAGGAACATCATGTTTTCTCCAACTATCAGTTAGTAAAATACAATTAAAAACATTGTCAAAGAGGGAAAAATAATAGCACTATCCAGTAAAATAATAACCAGGCCAAATATCATGTTTGGGATCATGATTTCCTTGATTATAATTCTGAAAATTTAAATCTTCTTGGAGAATATAAACATAAAAATGTTAATGGATCTTTTCTATGAGTTTTATGTCTTAAATATCAATTCCCTCCTCGAAATAATGAACATACAGTAGGCCCTAAACTCAATGAAAATCATTCCTATCAGGATGAATCAGATTTTTCTCATATTGTAGGGATGAATCCTGATAATTCCACAATGTATTTTGTTGGCATTGTGTAAGAGAGTCATTTGGATAATGTTGGAGTCTCTTTTAAGGATGAATACACTAAGGTAATTGTGTATGATCATGATTTTCAAGAATATGATGATAGTCAATAATCAAGAAAATTTTTATATAGTCAAATGTGGATTTATATCTTTCACATGAATAATTTTGATTATATCCAATAATCACAAAGAGAAGGGAGAAATATATGTTTCCACCAAAATGGAATTCAAAATAATACATAGCCATATTATCACTTCAAGAGTATATGAAAACATGTCCCTAATGAGGGAAATGAAATGATGGAATTTAATATTAGGCAGAACATTTATTTAAAACATATTAGATCCTTCGTGGGTTCTTTGATCAGAAACATGGATTTCAGTGAATCATCAATACTCGTTTATCCATATTATGATTGTGGACATATAGTGGGTGAGTGAAATAGAGGAAATAAACAATCATTAAATTTTATGAAATAACCCTCAATGTTTGTAGATAGAGAGAGGAAATAGAATTATGAAATTCTTCATGCTCCAATATCAGAGATATAAGAGACCAAATGGGATCTAGGTTGGTGTCAAAACAAGTTCATGGTAGGGAGAATAATCATACCACTACCAGAATACACTTAATATCAAAGATGGATGATTTTGAGGAGGCCGAGACATGCTTTTTGGATCATTTTAGAAAACAACATATCTGTTCTAACCATTATAAAGATAAAGAGAATTTAAGGAATCCAAAATTAGAGATCCTAATGTTTGAAAAACCAGAGTTTGTCTCGTCTCCAATAACCTCTGATCTTGTTTAGAATGTGAATTATAAATTGAATATGAAGGTAAGTATGCATAACATCATTGAGTTTCTAGCATATTGATGTAGTGAAGATGAAGGAAAAATGTGATATCATGTTTGGACTAGAAGATACCAGAGTTCATGTTCATGGTGGGATTCCAGATGACAGAGTTGGGTCATGGTTTCATGTCAAAACCTAGAGAAAGAGATGGATTCCTCATGATTGGGGTCGATGTTCCTCTCACCACAGCATGAGTACATGATTTTGAGTTACCTAATGCCTTTTAATTTTTGAATCTGGTATCTATTATGTAGAAGTTTTCTTCCTTGTATGTTACTTGTCAATAACTATTTTTTATTTAATACTGAAGTCAGTAAGCCTTGAACATTTAAAAAATTACTCATAAATAGTATTAATAACAACGAAATATTAACCAGCTATTGATAATGAAAATTACATATTAATAATAAATTATTAATTAAATAAGATTATTTAATATTAATAACAATAATTTCTAGTAATTAGTAGCAACTAATTATTATTAATTTGTAATAAAAAATAAAAATTCTTATTTAGTATATAATTAATAATAATTATTATATAATTATGAATAAATTACTATATATTAATTCAAATTATTTTATTTCAATAAATTCACATATTTATATTGGGAGTACAATGTAGAGATACACACACACACACACACACAACACCTATTTTAGTCCACATGTGCTCCTATTCTCTGTTTCCCAACACACCATTAGGTGGGTCCCTCTGATCATCACCCATCATTTTTTGTTAGATTACCTCCCACTTGAGGTCATCAAAATGCCAACCAGCTGCCCTACTTTTTATGACTGTATTGTAAAAAATCAGTCAAGGCTACTCAAACGCCACTTGTTTCACACTCCACTATCTGAAGTTGTCTATCACAATTGCCCCTTGTTATCTAGTCACTAAGCTAGATTGCCTTCCATTGATGACCCCATCAAAGTAAGGGCACCATCTTAACCATAACCAAAAGCTAACCATCATCACATGTCATCACTATCCCAAGAACCCATAATAAACAATTATATGAGACAACATGAATTAGAAAATTATGGACAAACCATCACCCAATAAATTTGGGGCCCAAGTCATAATAATCTCACTTCAAACCCCAGAATTTTAGATGCAGAATACACCATACATCCAACCTAATATATGGACAACAACATAATTATATATTATTAATAAAATTAGTGAAAATAACAATTATTTACTATTAATAATTAAAAATTTATTAAAAAAATATTAATTATTTAGTTTCTAACTAATAAAAATATTTATATATTTTTTTATATTTCAGATAATAACTACTAATTAGTAATTAAATTTTTAAAATTAAATATGATTTATAATTAATAATTATTAATGAGTTTTTATTAAATATTATTTATTTGAAAATATTATAATTATTTTAACAAATATTAATTATAAATAAAAGTAATAAAAATAGTTATTAATTACTAATAATAATTATTAATGAATTTTAATTAGCTAAAAATAATAAATAAAATATATTAATTGATTAATAATATTTAATAGTTATAAGTTAGCTACAATAAGATGATTAATTAATAGTTATTTAATAATAAATAATTTATATTTTGTAATTAAAAAATATAATCATTATGAATAACATTTAGCAACTAAATAATACTTTCAAGTATTTATTAATATTTTATTAATAATAATTAATAATAATTATTAAATAATTAAAAATTAATAATTAAGTGGTTAGATACACATCAATACATTTTATAAGTAAATAAATATTTTTAATAACTAAATAATTAATAATTAATAATGACTAATAATTAATTATCAATTAATAATTTATTAGCTTGAATTTTCATTAAAATTATTACTATTAAGTACTTTTTTTTAATATTTAATTCTAAATATTAATTGTAAATTATGATTTAGTTTTTGTTATTATTTATCATCATCTAACTAATAATTAATATTCATTAATATTTAATTATTAATTAATTAATAATAATATATTGTTAATCTTATGTAGGAAAGGGGGAACCTAAATCCCTCCTTGGAAATCCATAATGATTTCTATGACACCCTTCTTTATTAAAGGGAGCCATGCATGAGAGGTTTATTTTTCAATTTAGAATACTTTAATAGAAGTAATGTAGGATAAAATGGTAGTCAAATTTTGAAAAAATAATAATGTATATATAAAAATAATAATAAAATTAATACCTAAAAAATTGTTTTTTATTTGAATCCTTAAAGTAGGAGTCTCCAACACCTTTTGTCTTCACCAAAGGTGTCCAAATACAATAAAGGGATTCAATATCTTTAATGCCTACTTAAAATTTTTTAAACCATACCTTTATGTAATATTTTAATTATAAACCCTAGGAAAACTCCCCAAAATAATACATATTTCTTCTCTTCCTTCTTAAAAGATCTGTTTTTATTTACAAGTTGTGTGAGTGTTCATGCTATGATGGTATTGACTCATAACATATGAACTACTAAAATATTATTCTAGTCCCATTTTAATTATATATTATATTTATATTACAAAACTGTGACCCCTAATCTTGTCTTTTCTATAATGTTTAGGGGATAAAGTTATACTTATGAATACCAACTTTGAATATTACCATTGGATCCTTATTCCATTGATTTAAAAACAATAAAAATATTTTTTCATCTGTTAAATACTTTCTAAAAATAGCTATGAATTTTTTGAAAACATTTAACGTTGGATACCGGATATGATGTTCTAATTTTGATGAAAATTCTTCCTATAATTATAAAACCCCATTTATTATTGCTTAGAACTTTGTTAAAATCCTCTTTTTTATTTTTCTTTTTATAAAAAAATAAAAAAAATCTTATTTTGTTATTTTAAGTGACATTATTTAATGAATTATTTTTTTGTTATTTCTATAGTTTTTTGTATATGGTAAAAACAATTTGTGTAGATTTATATATTCTTTTTGATAATACAATTAGTTTTTGGTAATTAAGACATGTTGTTTTAAAAATTTTGATATGATTGATGATATTTAAAATAAGTTCTTTTTTCATATAATATTTTTTCCGTCAAATTTCAATATGATTTTTTATTGAATTTTTATTATTTTTTGGAAGGAAAATTTGTATTTTGAATAATTGTTATATTATATTTAAAAAGAACATAGGTATTTAAGAATTCTATGTGTTTTTATGGACAATACATAACTTTACAATCAAGGAGTCGTGTTCTGTAAATAGAAGAAAGTATCATTGGAATTTTATTATACTGAAAATATATACTCCAACATGAATATTTTGATGGGTACTAACCGAAGTCCCTCAATAGATTCCACCTAGGATAGGGTCTCCCTTATAATATTGGATGGCAAATTATTCATTTCACCCATTTTTTTAGGATGGAACCCTAGAGGGTCAATGTTTTGGTTCTAGAAGAGCTAAGGATGGAGGCAATCGATCTGAAAAGTGGTTTGAAAGGGATTGGTTGAAGTGTCCGGTTGTAGAACATAGTGGTAGGCATCAGGTGGAGTAGTTTATCAAGGACTCGAAGAATGTTACAGAATAGAATAGTGGTAATATATTTGTTTCTAGGATATCTAATTTTTGATTGACAATCTAGGCTCATCAGGTGTGTTCAATTGTTGGTGATACTCAGAGCTTTGTGGAAGATGATCTAGGATTATCAGGTTAGGTGGTTTATTAAAAATCCAAAATAATATCATCGGAAGATGATGAGAGTATTAATTATGTTGCTAGAATATCAAAAGTATTATTGGACATAGGTGCAATGCGAAATGTTCCATTCATTGGGTGGCATTTGAAGCTTGGTGGAGCTAGCAATCACATTGACACAGATGGTGGATGTGAATGTCTAGTATTTGAATTTTAAATCTTGTCGGGTATTTTTTGGAATATTTTGATTAGAAATATAAATATTGGGTAGTGAGATAATTAATAATGGAGAGATTTTTCTCAACATTAATAGAGGATTTTCTCCTGACATTAATTGAGAGTTAATTTTCAATATAAATGTATGAAAAATTTAATGGTGGAAACATTAATTGTAGATATATACTTGGAGTATGTTGTTGCTTTTTTTGGATGTGTTCAAGCACAATGTTGCTGATAAGACAAAACAAGGAATATGTGCCACCACACTGTAGCTAGAGAGAGTGAACCAATAAAGGGATACCACATTTGGAGTAACTAGTAAAAAGTGATGATGATAAGAAGGGATTGAATGTGGTGATTACGTTAATGAAGGTGTCTTGATGGGGATGATTGAAATTATTGAAGATGAATTATGATGAGAGATAATAAAGTTTCCATGTATAAAAATTCATATTGGTTATGGAGATCAAACGGCGTTTCAATGTTGTGATGATCGGTGGTACAATAATATTGCACATTCATGGGTGTGATAAATATTACACAAGTTGTTGAGTTGTAAAAATACATTGGGTTTGTTGTAAAAACAATTTGGGTAATGTGTAAATTTTCTATGAGTAATAAAATTATATGGCGTGAATCATCTATTATGTTGTGTGACTACTTCTTTTGTGACATCAAGATCCCCCCCAACATGATATTTGTTATAAACAGCCATGGGAACCTTTCGATTCTTTATAGATCTTTATTTTCCAAGGAGAAAGGGTTTAATGTGTACTGTATGAAAATGAGAGTTAAGTGTTTGGTATGATATTTATAAAAAATTGATAATATTTCATATGTTTGATATAAAATATAAAAGTACAATAACTACTCATCAAAATTATGAATATCATCATGACATGAGTTCTTTAATAGGTGATTTGGTTGGAGGTATAAAAGGATAATTCCATATAATATTAGAATATACCTCGTTCCCAATATTGTTCGACTATGTTTCACTATATACAAGAAATCTATTCACAATTATCTTTAATTTGAGGGTAGTTTATAAAGAAAAATGATAGGATTTGATCTAATAAGTAGGTTCTCTGTAAATATTATGAAATTGAAGATGTTTTTAATGTAAAAAAATGAGTGTGCTACTACTAAAGGGATTGATCCATGCCGAGATGAGTGATTTCCATTGTTTAAAAGTTACACCTTGACCTGAGAATCATAAAGATGGTTCATTATTTTATTTAAAAGACATAATTACAAGGAATATAATACCAAATTATGAATCAGTTTAGCAGTGATGGAAGTTCCAATTACATTCATGATACTCGTAGTATATTCAAAAAACAAAACAAAACTTGATACAAAATAAAATGAAATAAACGACATCATTTAAATCTTATTCAATATTTTCTTCTTCATTAACTAGGGAAAGGATACATAAGGGAGGGGTATTATTAGAATCTTAGTATTGGTATGTAATACGATTGAATTATAAAGAATAAGGAATGGTGACTTATTAAAAGAAAACATTCCATTAAAACATAATATTGATGAGGAATAAATGATGATTAAATAATTCCATAATAAAAATTAAAAATGGATATTTTCTAGTAAAATAATCATGTGGAAAATAAATTACTAGTATCATAATAAGGGAAATTTATAACCATGGATATCTAAAACATATCTTCAAGCCATCATGTCAAGAATCTATTATTGTCAAGGCTTCATGCCATAAATCAAATAAATTGGCAAGGCCTCGACCAAAATCAAATCTAGTTTTCCTAAAGATACCTAATGATGCATCAATGGTCTATAGAAGTCCCCACCCATCGCATACTATTTCAAATACATTACTCATATGAAATGGGTGAAACATTAAAACATAAGCATTCATATAAGAAATATAGCATAGGAAATGTGAGTACATTAATTATAAACCATGAATGGTATCAAAAAGATTATCCAATATCAAAATTATAATAATAACTTAAATATTATATGGTATATTTTATCATAAAATCTAAACATAAATGAATTACAAGATTAAACAATGAAATTTGACAAAAATAAATATATCATTGAAAAATTCATGAGAAAATAATCTTTTAACATTCTGATGTGTCCCATACTAGTTGGAAACTATTAAATCATAATTACTCTAAAGTAATCATTAAAATTATCATATAATATCATAAGAATAAGAAGACACATTATATGATATATCAAATGGAAATACAGACACAAAATATAAGGGGTATAATTCGTGAAAAATGCATATATCTCGTATAAGTAAAAGTGATGTGAGAAACCACATTTTTTTACTTTGGAAAGAAGTATTTATTTGGAAAATCATTTCCTTTTTTCATAAAATCATATTTTAAAATTTTTAATCCATTAAATGAAATGGGGGAGGAAAATGAAATTATATTTCATGAATAAATTACTTCCAAATGAATTGAAAATATATTACTAGATCATTTAAGATATATTAGAAATGAGCTACTTTAATGTCGTTTGAACGGAAAATACTAAAAAGTATCTAAAACCAAAAAAGGAATAGTTTTTTTATATAAAAAATTAAAAACTATATGTTTTCAAGATAAAATGATCTTTAATAAAAATTTGATTTCTAAGAACATATTATAGAGTGATCTTGAAAAAGGGTAAGAAATTGGGAAGTTTCCATTATTCGGGCTTGCTTATCAGGGTGAATTAGGAGAGAAAACATATAAAACAAGTAGTTACACAGCTAATAAAGAAGAATTAGTATTTGTAAACATCTATGTGAAATTCATATAGAATTTAGTAGTAATAAATAAGAAATATTAAGGGTTTTATTGGGATAATGAAAGAGAGAATAAACCAAATTAAAAATAGAGCTTCGGGAAGAAACTCATAACACTTTGAAAATAGTCGAATCATATGCCTCATAAGATTAATGGTCACAAAATAGAAATTTAATACCATTAAAATAATGATATTAATGATAAAGAATATCAGTATTCAGTATACATACATGACACCCAAGAAATAGTGGTGAGTAAAACATAACAAACCGAAATGAATGTGAGTTGAGAAAAAACATACCAATTTATAATCAATCAAATTATATGTCCAAAAATTAATAATAATCAATTAATAACCATAAGATAAATATAATGAAGATATTTTTTATAAAATTTAAGTATACGCACAACACATTCGAAAAAGAAGTGGTGAATAATGGAAATCTCCAGGAAATAAATGTGAGATGAGTAATCACATACCTTATTTCTGAATGTGTTCTACACATGACCTCAATGTCAATGATAATCAAATAAAGTCCATTTATTTATTAATTAATAACCTTTTATATATTTATTTAATTCATTATTGTCTTTTTATTTCCATTAATTACATTATCAATGATTTATAGAGTTTACTTTTGTCGTTTGAGAGTATTTATTTACTTGAATTTCATGATCGATCTACATGATTATAAATAATGAATTTCATGTAAAATTGATATAATCCTCCATATTTTGAGTAATAAAAAATAATGAAAATAAATAAGTGAAATTGGATTTTAATAATTTTTTATTTCCAGATATTAGGATTAATCATTATTTAAATAGTGAATGATACTCGTTTATATTAATTTAACGATTTTAGATAACAAGGAAATTGTTTTGTTTTACCATTTAGTATTATGTAAATATGTTAAATTCAAAACACAAAAATGGTTATAATATAATTTTTAAATTATTTTTCAACAATTAAAATGGTTTTATTAATATATTTTATTATGGTGACGGAAAATGAAAACATGTCGTCTATGAAGATGATAAAACAATACCTCACAGGCAACATTTCGATTTTTAGAATAAAATGGAGAGGAGAAGAGGCATGATGATGGATTATTATATTATAATAATTACATTATATTATATGTATGGTAATATAGTTATGAATCTATCTGTATGAGGGTAGGTGAGGATAGAATAACAAAAAAAAGAACATGAAAAGAAAAAGGAAGATGATTTTTACCTCTTGAATTCTCCTCCATGAGAACCTCCATCAAAATTTGTTTTTCGAATTTTGATGAGGCATAGAGATCTTGGAAATGGGGGAGGGTCTTGCGGGAAATATTGTGATGAGATTTTACACGTCTTATATCTTGGAAGGTGTGGAGAGGGGGTGCTGCAGGTGGTATTTATAATGGTAGAGAGAGGTGTTTTTTGAATATTTAATTCATTTGTTTAAAATTTTGGGGTAAGACTATGAATAGATTTAGAATTATAAAAACATTTTTTAAAATAATGAATTAATGTTATAGATTATGATGCTTACATCATCCATGACTGAAGAAAAAGTGTATTTAACTTATAATGTTTGTATATAGTCAATTACGGTATTTTACTATTAAAAAAAATACTTGTATTTTAGAAATATACCAAAAATTCACCATGTCCATTTTTAACATGTATTTTATATAATAACACCATTTTTAAAAAAAAATTCTAAATATGAGAAATTTAATTTTTAATTAAAATATTTATTTTCTACAAAAATACAGTTTTTAAAATTAAAACTAATTTTATATAACTCTAAAACATTAACTAAGGTATCAATAATTTATCATAAAATAATAATAAAAAATAAATTAATTTATTATTAATTTTTATGAAAATAAATTTTCTTTTAAATAATTTTATGAATTATAAAATTTTAATTAAATATTTATTACTTACAGAAATACCAAAAGCATAATTAATAATCATTAAAATATTTGTTCGCATTTCCTTTGATATAATTATATTATAATTTATTTATAGGGTACCAAAATTTTATTTATACTTTAATGGGTGAGGTTACTATTCATATGGCTGATCTACTATTTATAAGGGTCATATTACTATTCCTATGGTAATGTTACTATTTAAGCAGTATCGGTTCTTTAACATCCTTAAATACCTTTTATTTCATTCATTATTCATTTATAATGATTTTATTTGGTCCTATAGGTGATTTTATGTGATCTATACTATATAAAATTATCATAGGAAGGTAAATCTCATTGATGGAATTCTGGGTCGTTACATTTTACCTACCTATAAATTCCATTATCAAAATTTAAATTTTCACTTTGAAAGATAATGGTTGATAATTGAAAATTTCTTTCTGGGAAACACACATGGGAAATAGGGTAAAAAATATATAGTCTTAAAAAGAGTTTAGGGGAGATGAGGTGGTCACCACAAAAGTATGATTTCGAATGGGAAGCAATTAGGTGTATGTAGAAACCTAGAAATGGAAGAAAACAAATACTATGAATTTATTATGGAATGTGATAGAGAAAATGTTTAGAAGGAAGTGAATTACAACGAAACCATAAACTACAGTTATGATAAATTTAATTGGTATCATAAAAAATTATGATTAGAGGAAATCATTTTTTTGAACTCTTTACCTAGAGAGGAAAAACAATTCGACTCTATAAGATTATAAATATATGTTTCAATCCTATAAAATCAATTTTTATATAAATAATATATACTTAATCTGTTATAAAATTTTCCATCATGTGGTGAAGTAATAAATTAACTTCTAAAACCTCAAATAATGATCAACACAAACCATTTCATAAATAGTGAAACTTTCCTAAAGATATCGATCCAACAATTTTTAATAATTCACTTGGTATTTAGTACGATCAAATTTACCATCTCAATATCAATCATCTCTATATCCAACATCATTATCTCATCACCAAGAACAATATAAGGTTAATCATTCCCTTAACCATCAGTTATCCAATGTTTAGCTTGCTGTCAAATGCTTTTTCTCGATACCATTCAACATATGACCTCAAATCATTATTAAATTTGTACTTTAGTAAAATCCTTATATATTCTATAATTATTATTACCAATACACCACTGATTAAAATAATCAAAATTCTTGAATCCCATCAAATTCAAGTTAATAATTCCTCATCATTTTTAGTAGTATCATAATATTGACCATGATCCATTATCTTGTTTTGTGGTATATTCCTTTGATGCATGGGAAATTGATTTACATAGTGTCCCATCTATTTGAATTTAAAGCATTATATATTATAAGAATTTTTATCCTTACAATAATGATGTATTTATCCTTTTCTTATATACTATAAGCATACTCCTTTTCCTATTCAATATATAGCATAATGTTTTCTTCAACAATTATCTTATAAAGAAATATATTTCTTTCCATTCTTCCCTTTAACCATATTTTTCATCCTCTCATCTTCTTCTCATTCTTCCTTTCTAATCCATAATACATAGAAAACTATTTATACTTCTTATCAGATAATTATTATATCTTTTGATTTGATGATAACATTTGGGATACTAGTTCCCTTTGAAATATTGACATAAACTCATCGACGAAATGATCATTCCAACTCGTTGGATTATGTACATTTATTTATTTCCCATTATATCGTGTAGTCTCCATTTCTAGACCATGGAATACACTATATTGGGTATTAATCATTATTTATAACCTCAAAATACAAAAATACAAAATATAAATTGAAATACTAGGAATAGTTATTCTCATAATAATAAACATGGTTTCTTTTAGAATATATTTACTTTTAAATATATTATAATGGTTTATAATGAAAATCTATCATATCTTAGGAAAACCCTCCATGAGTTTCAAATCAGGTTCCTAGTAAAGTCCAATATTGTGTTATCGATTACCCCATGTTTGTCTCAAGACACCTTTTCAGAGTTTTCACCCTTAGGTACATATGATCCATAACCACATCCACATTTAGTACCTAAATAGGGATGCAAAACTTGTAAAATCCATACTAACAATTCCTTACCAAAATCCATGTATGTTCTTATATTCTTATCCTTGAATGAAATCTTAGAGTTTTGTTCTATAATATATGTTTTATAAATCTAGTTTCTAAATATTTTAATAAAACATATTTTGATACCAATTGTAAGACCCCAAACCTAGATGTCCAGAGATGTTGAATAATTTTATTACATTGGAATGATTACACGGAATAAAATCTTGAAGGACTAATCAGGTTAACAGTTTTGGAAGACTATAATACATTCATGATACCCATAATATATTTGGAAAAGAAAATAAATTATGATATATTGTAACATCCCAAGTAAATAAAGAAAAATACATTTTCATAATTATTAATATTTGTGAACTAAATATTAATTTTACTCTAAAGGGGTTGCTATGTTTGATGGCGTACCTTATAAACAACAATGGGTTTCTTTGAAATCTTATGTTACACAATAATAATATAATATTATTATTTTAAATGGTACTTAACTTCTAGTCGTTGTATTGGCAGGAATGAATAGACCAACTAAAATATGATTATACTTTTTTGTTAAATTGTTTACATTTATCCAATAGAATATAGAGTCTTAAATTGTGAATGAATCTAATTTTAAGCATAAATACTCAAATATTCTTTAAAAGGTCGATTCACCGCCTTTAGATGGAAAACCATCTTTAAATCTAGTTTTTGTCACTTTGATATGTTCTATTTGACAAAATAAAATTCTTCTTTAGAATCAGAACAAAAAAATCACTTAGGGTAAAAAAATTGGTATTTTTCTGAAAAAATTATTATTTTGATGAATAGTGAAAAATAATGTATTTTATTTCAAAACATCCTTTTAATATAATTTATATATATGGATATATTATCTTTTTAATTTATTTTAATGTATAATTAGATTATATTTTTACCATTTAATCCAATTTTGGTCATTGGAATTAATTTCACTTTTAAATTGGACACAAACAAGTGTCAATCTTTTGATAGTTAATATTTCTTAAAAACACGCTTTCTGTTTTGACAATGGGAATTAATTTAAAATTAATTAATTGAACTTATATGTTTTTAATTTTGTAAAATAGTAATCATTTTTGGAATATGAAATATATCTTAAGCTTATTTTTTTGTTATTTTCTTAAAAACATCAATTTTTAATGAATAGTGAAACCACTAAGTAATAGTTAAAAACTGACTTTTTCATTTAAATGAAATTTTACCACTTCCATAAATTTACATTAGAAAATAAAACATACATGGTCGTTATTTTTAAATAATTTGTGGTTCTATAACATGTAAATAATTTTTTGGTGAGTAGTAACTTTTGACTTTTATTTACCGCGGTTAAAGGTAAATATGGTAATTCAAGTTAAAAAGTATATCATAATAATAAAAAATTACCTTAAAAATTGTCCTAACCATATTTAGTGGGTCTTGGATGATTGAGGGCATCCTTGGGTCTATTTTGGGACTCCATGGAGCCACTTAAGAGTGATAATGACAATTTATTTTAATTAACTTAATGTAAAGTCGAAAATGACATAAACAATTAACTTTTCGTAAATTAATTTTTTACATTGGGTAATATAAGTTATCTATTAATCTATAAAGATTTATTGTAAATATAAAAATATTTCCTACAACATGGTATGTTTTTTACAATTTTCAGATGTCAAATAATTAAATTTATTTATGACACAATAATAATGTAGTGTTTACATCAATAATAAATGATTTAAATAAATGATATTATAAACATTTAAAAAATACCCAAAAACTATACATTTATTATTGGATGATTTTATTTAGTCCATGAGTTATCTTATATTTGACTTTAATTAGTTTTGAACCTTTAGAAACCGAAAATTATTATATAATTAAATAATATTTTCCCACATTCATAAAGAGCCCCTCTTCCCCCTTATAAAAATACCTCACCTATAACCCATTCCAAAGACATATAATGCCCCTTGGATCATCCAACCCTGCCCAAATAAACTCTTATGATCCCTATATTTCACCTAGAATCCATAACTTGGGTAGAAGGCACTTCAAGAAGTCCTTTAGTTTCAAACCGAAGGCAAGTTACCCGAATTGAAGCTAATAGTTTATACTAAATTCTATTCTTTTATTTTACTTCTCCAACCACTAAAATCATTTTATTCTTTTCTTTTATGACAATACTAGTATATTCAATATACTTGATGTTTTTTTTGAGAAGTATTCAAACTACACATTCACACACTTCAATCTAATGGGTAAAGAACATATTGTTTTTGTGGATGGGAAACTAACACCTCACGAAAAGATTATTGTTCAATTATCTCCTACCACCTCTCATGGTGGCTATTAAGATGACACTATATTTATATAAGATACATATTACGTTTATTTTTTTTTAATTCTTCTGTATTTATTATTTATAGAATTCTTTCATGGTTTCTATTATGGGTAAACACGATAATTTTATTTTAGAATGTGTAGACAACCACCCCCTCAAAGTGATATGACTCGTTAATTCCATATGTGGGATGTATAAATAATAGAGTTAATGATATTATATATGATATTATATAGGAATTATAATATACCTTTTTATCATTATGTTTTAATACCTTTGATATAAGAAATAGAAATGAATGTATCGTTCATGTGTACGTACAACATATTGTCTCCACGAAGGGTGCATTTCATTTCTTACCTCCAAATTTATATACTGTTATAAATACATATATATACTGAATATATAAGATATAAATGATATCTAAATCATTATTATCATTCTATAGATAATGGAATTTTGACCACATGGACAACTTGTAAATATAAGAAGTTCATTTTTTACTCATGTACCAAATATCAACAAAATGACCATTATTAACTTAAATTATTACAAAATGATTATAAAATGGTAATAATTGATATAAAAGGAATAAAAAACTTGGAAAATCTTTTTAAGAATGTATACATTAACTATAGTTTATTATTTAGTGGACTACAGAAGGAACGGGTCAAGTTGGACACGAGGTAAGGGAATTCATTTCAATCTTCTTTCATTGAGGCATATATTATTTTATACACAACATTATTTTATATGTTGTATAAACCCCTTTGACTTTGAATTTTATTTAAAATTAATCTTTTTTCTACTACAAATTTTACTAAATGACAAACACTTATGTTTCCTTTAACGTACATGGTGAAAATGACATTTCTTCCACCATGAGTATTATCTGATCTTTGGATTCCTTAACAAGTAGTAATGTTTTTAAAAGGAAAATAAATACCATATACACTATTATGTATTTTGGTGTTTAAAATGGTTTTGATAATGGATTTTTTATGTCACTATATTTAAATGCTATATTGTGATTGAGATGTGGAAATGTTATATTTCCTTTATATCTGTTTTATGTGTTATGAATATGTTATTGTTCTTGGGAATTGTTACGTATATCAGTGGTTCCATGAAAAACCTAGGGCGGGTGCACCTGAGATAGCTCTCTAATGCATTGGGTAACGTGACACAGGTAAAAGTGAATGTTTCTTTTAAGAGATTTAGGGAATATATTGTGATGGATATTCCAAATGTAAATCCCTATGTAGATGTGATAGCTACAATGTAATTAAGATATGGTTGCAAAAAGTTACCTTTATGATTTATTTTTTCTACCTGTGATTCATAAATCTTATGATTTCATGAGTTATGTTAAAGAGCTTATGTTATGTATGTAATGTAGAACTAATGTATTCTTTCTTTGTTTAATAACCCTTATTGAGATTTTTTATTCTCATCCCAAGTTTTGAAATTTCATTCAAAGGACTTAAAGATGAATTGGGTCAAGGATGGGATCATGGGAAATTCATGCTCTCTAAAACATGGAACTAGACATGACTCTTTTTTTAAGAGTTTTTACTTCATGCAAAAATGTAAACTGGGTAGAATTTCCTACATTGTAATTTTTGAGATGTAATGTAATAGTTATTACCTAATGCTCTAAAACTATAAACCTAAAAAGATCCTCAATGTGAATTATCCATTTAATTCAAGATTATGTAATGTTAAAGGTCAGGGCCTTATAGTTGGTATCATAGGTTAGATTAGATAATTTTAGGAGTTAGGGTATTATAAAATTAATATCTATAAATTAATTTATGTTAATATTGAAATAATAGAATTTACAGATTACAATGTTACTTCACCTAAGATATCTCCATGTTCAGGTTGGTTTTCCGTAGAGGAAACATGGAAGCTGTGATGGGACGTTATCTGGAGGAAGAAAACCTTCCAAATCAGCAACCTGAGATGGTTGGAATCAGAACTGAATAGTTTTTTGCAGTGATGGCACAATTTACTCATGTTATAAATGGCGGTGGTATTCATACACGAGATCAACCAGATCATCCACATAGCAACATGTCCGTAGTGGAGCATTTCATAAGGCAACATCCCCCACCTTTTAGGGGATAATCATACCATGTGCTAGATAAAGGGTGGATTAAAGAACTGAGGAATATTTTTTTATGTCATGGGTGTTCATAACTTTAAATTGATAGTCTCACTATTTACTATTTTGAAGGTGATGCTGATCAGTGGTGGTTGATGGTGAAAAATATCAAGGATAGTGAGGATATAGATGCACTTGATTGGGATGAATTGAAAGGTATGTTTCTCGAGAAATATTTTTCAAAGGAGGTTCATCTTAGGATGGAAAACAAATTCCTGGATTTGAGGAAGGATGATAACATTGTGACATTTTATGAAGTAAAATTCACTCAACTGGAAAGGTATGCTCCAAATTTCATACGAGATCTTGAAAGTAAAATAAATTGTTTTTAATCAGGATTAAATGCAATGTATCAAAGGTAATTAGATTGTCGTGAGTTTAAAAGTCATAAAAAACTTGTTCCATGTGCGTAGAATGTGGAAATGGAGTTTTTCGATGATCAGGTCTTCTTTGAAAAACAACAGAATAAGGGGTCGAGGTTGCAGACAAAAGGGAAGAACTCTTCAAAAATGTCTGGTGGTAAGTAAATTAAGGTAATATGTTGTGACATTTTTTTTGTAAAAATCATTCTATGGAATGCCTTTGGAGTTCTGGTAAGTGCTACTCATGTGGTAAAATGGGACATAAGTCTTGTAATTGCACTGAAAAAGTTCAGGGTAATGGTATAACAAAATATTATTTACAATCAGTTAAATGTTGTATGTGCAATGAAATGGGTCATTTTTCAAATGAGTGTCCAATGAAGAACTCAACTGAGGGAAAGAAACCATACTAAATGCATAAATGGGTGGTGAAGCCCTTTGAAACTACTTCATCAGATGTTGTTCCATCAAATAAACTAGTATCAGGTACGCTGTTTATTTGTTCAGATTATGCAAATGTGTTGTTTGATTTGGGGTCTATATATATGTTCATTTCTGAGATGTATTTTAGTAAATTTGTAATTCCATATCAATATATGAATCTTGAACTTATGTTAAAAACACATGGAGGATATGTTGAGAAAAAAATAAATTATAAAAAACTTTCTATCCATGTGTGCAGAAAGAATATAGCTGAAAACATTTTTATTTTTGCCTCTAATAGAGTTTGTTGTTATTTTGGGTATGGATTGGCTTTCTATTTATCATGTTAAGATTGACTATAGAGCTAAATATGTTTCTGTTTATAAATAATTTCAGTTTGTGTTCAAGAATTAACCATTACTTTTGATTACATATTAGAAAGATGAGAAACTAGAAAAAGATGGAAATGAATGTTATCTTGAAGAAATTGTTGAAAACAATGAAAATATTTTGATTAATAATGTGACAGTGGTAAATGATTATCTCTTTGTTTTTTCTGATTAGTTTCCTTGTATTATACCTGATTTGGAAGTTGAATTTACTATTGACTTACTTCTTGATGCTATTCCAATTTCAAAACCCCTTATCAAATGGCTCAAATTGAAATTTTAGAGTTAATGAAACAATTGTAGGAGTTAGTTGATATAGGTTTCATTCGACATAGAACATCACCATGGGATGCTTATATCATTTTTCTAAAAAAGAAATATGGTTCAATGAGACATTTCATTGATTATTGATCATTGAATAACATCACTATTAATAACATGTATCATTTGCCTCATATCGAGGATTTGTTTGATCCGCTCTAGTGAAATCATTATTTTTTAAAGATTGACTTGAGGTCATGGTTCCATCAGTTTAAAGTAAAGGAAGAAGACATTACAAATACTATGTATCATACTAGATATAGCCATTATGAATTTGTAGTTATGCCTTTTGGTTTAACCAATTCCTATGCTTTATTCATGGTTCATATGAATAGAATTTTCAGTGTATTCTTGGATAAGTTTGTGTTTGTGTTCATTGATGATATTTGGGTTTATTCTAAATGTAAATAGGATCATGAAAGTCGTTTAATAGTTGTCTTGGAAACCTTAAAATAAAAGTTTGGGAGATTCAGAAATTGTAAGTTTTGGTTACAACAAATTTCATTCCTTGGTCACATTGTTTCAAAAAATGGAATAACTGTTGATCCTGCTAAAACAAATGTTTTTAAATAATTTAAAATGATCGAAAAATATAACTGGGATTTGTGGTTTTCTTGGTTTGGCAGGTTATTACCGGAGGTTTCTTGATAATGTTTCACAGTTTTCTATTCCAATGACTAAGATAAGTCGAAAAAGAGTTATGTTCATTTGGATAGAATAATGTGATGATTGTTTTACAGAATTGAAAAGAATATTGGTGAATGCTCCAGTTTTTTCACTACCTTCAATAAATGGTGATTTTGTTATTTAAAGTGATGCTTCATTGAAGGGACATGGTTGTGTCCTTATGCAGAATGATCAGGAAATTACTTATGCTTCATGTTAGTTGAATCCTCATGAGTTAAATTACCCTACACATGATTTTGAATTAGCTACTATTGTTTTTGATTTAAAAATTTGGAGGCCTCATAGGTATGGAGTAAAATTTAAAATATATACTGACCAAAAAAATTTGAAGTATATATATTAACTCAAAAGAAATTGAACATGATACAAAAGAGATTTTTGGAATTAATCAAGGGTTATGATTTCAAAATCCTTTAGAATATTGGAAAAGAAAATAAAGTGCCAGATGCTTTCAGTAGAAAAAGTAATGCCACATTGACTATGCTATTTTTGGAACGAGATCCTTTTGTATTTGATTTGATGAACTTTGGAATTGAAGTTGTTTGTGTAGGAAATTCTTCTATATTGTTTCACGTGTCATTGAAATCATCTCTCTTAGATAGAATTAATAAAGCACAAAAAGAAGACACTGAGTGGTAGAAAAATTTTAGTTGATTCAGAAGAAGAAGATAATAACTTAGAGTTGTCAGAAAAGTTATGCGGATAATCAGAGGAATGATCTTTCTTTTGAGTTTGGTAATCATTTATTTCTCAAAGTTTCTCCTTGGAAAAGTTTGATGTGTTTTGCTAATAAGGGAATATTGAGTCCAAGGTTCATTGGACCTTATAAAATCTTGGATAAAGTTTTTTCAGTTGCTTATAGAGTGGATTTACCTCCATGATTGTCCCAGGTACACAATGTATTTCTTGTTTCTGTATTGAGAATTTATATGCCAGATCTATCACATGTTTTGAACACAAAGATAGTTCAGTTGGAAGAGAATCTCCCTAATGAGGAAAAAGCAGTCCAGATTCTTGACTGAAGAGAGAATGTGTTGTCAAATAATGCAATTAACCATGTAATGTTTTTTTTGTAAAAACCTTATAGTTGAAGAGACAACGTGGGAATCTGAAAATGCTATGAGGGAGAAATACCCCCATTTATTTGATAAGTGAATGAAAATGGTTGGAACATAATTTCCAAAAGGGGGGAATGATGTAACATTCCACATAAATAAAGAATAATACATATTCATAATTATTAATATCTGTGAATAAAATATTAATTTTACTTTAAAGGGGTTTCCATGTTCGATGGCGTACCCGATACACGACAACAGGTTTCTTTGAAATCATATGTTGCACAATTATAATATAATAATATTATTTTAAATAATAGTTATCACCTAGCTATTGTATTGGAAGGAATGAACATAACTATCTACAAAATGATGACTCATGTTTGTTAAATGTTTTTACATTGATCTAATAAAATTTAGAGGCTTAAAATGTAAATGAATCTAATTTTAAGCATCAATACTCTAATATACTTTAAAACGTCTATTTATCGCCATTTGATGTCGAACCCTATTTAAATATTATTTATGTCACTTTTATATTTTCTATTTGAAAAAATAAAATTTTCTTTATAATAGGGACATCAAAATTCACTTTTGATAAAATTTTGGTATTTTTCTGATAAAATTCATTTTTTGATGGATAGTGAAAAATTCTGTATTTTAATTCAAAACATCCTTGTAATATAATTTATTTATATTGTTCGACTATCTTTTTATTAGGTTTTTAAATGTAAGTAGATTATATTTTTAACATTTAATCAAATGTTGATCATTGTAATTAATTTCACTTTGATATTGGACATAAACATGTGTCAAAGTTTTGATAGTTATTATTTCTTAAAAACATGCTATTTGTTTTGAAAACTGCTATTAATTTTAAATTATTTAATCCAAACTCTATCTGTTGAATTTGGTAAAATAGAAATCATTTTTGAATTTGGAATAACAAATATTTCTTTGGAAGAATTTTTTATATTTTTCTGAAAAACATAAATTTTTTATTATAGTGAAACCACTAAGTAGTGGTTAAAAATTGACTTTTTAATTTAAATGAAATTTTACCACCTCTAAAAATTGAATATCGAAAATTTTACATAAATGGTTGTCATTATTATGTAAAATTTGGTTCAATAAGATGAAGATAATTTTTGGTGAGTAATATCTTTTTTACTTTTATTTACTGCGGTTAAAGGTAAATTGGGTAATTCAAGTTAAAATGAATGTCATAATAATACATAATTACTTTTAACTCTTGTCCTAAATTTATTGGATGATTAATGGAAGATCTAGTTCATCATTTTTTTTATTTTGGGACCACATAAAGCCACTTAAGAATGATAATGACACGTTATTTTAATGAACACAAAGTAAAGGCAAAAATGGCACAAACATATATCTTTTAATAAATTAAATTTTACATATTGTTATATAAGTTATCTTTTAGACTATAAATATTCATTATAAAGATAAAAATATTTTCTTTATCCAGGTAATTGTTGTTAAATTTTTATCGATGAAATAAATAACATTATTTAGGACACAATAATGATGCAGTGTTTACCTCATTAAAAAATGATTTAAATAACTGAGTTTATCATGATTAAAAAAAATTCCAAACCTATACAATTATTATTGGATGATTTTATTTATACTATGAGTCATCTTATATTCTACATTATTTATTTTTGGACCTTTATAAATCGAAAATCATTATATAATAATATAATATTTTTACACTTCCTAAAGAGCCCCTCCCCCCTTATAAAAAGCCATCACCTCCAACCCATTCCTTAGAATTATAAAGCCCCATGGCTCGTCCAATCCCTCCCCAAATAATCTCCCAAGATCCCTATCTTCAACCTATAATCCTTAACTTAGGTGTAAGGCACTTGAATATGTCCTTTCGGTTCAAACCAATGTGAAGTTACTCGAATTAAAAGTAACAGTTTCTCTTAAATTCTATTATTTTATTTTACTTCTCCAACCCCTAAAATCTTTTTATTATTTTATTTTATAAAAACACCAGCATACTCAATATAATAGTATTATGTTATGAGAATTATTCGAACTACACTTTCAGACACCTCTATCTAATGGGTAAACAAAATACTATTTCTGTGGATGGAAAACTAACGCCTCACAAAACGATGATTGTTCATTTTCTCGTGCCACCTCTCATGGTGTCCATTAAGATGGAACTGTATTTATATATGATACATATTATGTTTATTTTTTCTTTTTTACTTCTGTATTTTTCACTTATAGCATACCTTTATGGTTTTCATTAAGTGGAACACAATAATTTCATTTTTTGGAAGTGCGGACTACCGTCCCCTGAAAGTAATATGACTCGTTAATGCCATATGTGTTACATATAAAGGATGAAGTTAATGATATTATATATGATATTATACTATAATTATAATATAACTATGTATAATTATGTTTTTATTCCATTAAAATCAAAAATAGAAATGAAAGTTGTGTTCATGCGTACGTATGGCTCACCGTATCCATGAATGGTGCATTTCATTTATTGCCTCCAAATGTAATGTACAATTTAAAATACATATATATATACTGGATATATAAGAAATATATGATATCTAAATCATTAATATCATTCTGGAGATAGAGGACTTTTGAGGACATGGAGAACATGTAAATATAAGAATTTCATTTTTTACTCAAGTCCCAAATATCAACAAAATGACAATTATTATCATAAATGATTAAAAAATGTTTATAACATGGTAATAATTGATATTAAAGGAATAATAATCTTGATAATAGGTTCTTAAGAAATTATAAATTGACTATATTTTATTATTTAGGAGATTAAAGAATGAACAGTTCAAGTCAGACATGAGGTAATGGACTTCATCTCAATCTCCTTTCATTGAGGTATATATTGTTTTATACACAACATTCTTTTATACGGTGTATAAAACCATTTTAAATTTAATTTTATACAAAAGTAATCTTTTATCTATTATGAATTTTACTAAATGACAAAAAAATAATGTTTTTTAAACCTACGCAGTGACAACGACCTTTCCGCCTCCGCGAGTAATATTTGATCAATGGCTTCTTTAATAAGTCGTAATGTTTTTTATCAGAAAATAAATACCTATACTCTGTTACATATTTTGTTAATATAAATGGTTTTGATAATGTATTTTTTATGTCAATATATTTAAATGTGATATTGTGGTTGAAATGTGGAAATATTATCTTCCCTTTACATTTGTTTTATGTGTTATGAATATGTTACGGTTCATGGGCATTGTAACAAATACAGGTGGTTCCGTGATAAACCTTCGGTGGGTGATCTTGAGAAAGATCTCCAATGCATTGGTTAATGTGTTGGAGCTAAATGTGAATGTTTCTCCTAAAATATTTTTGGAAAATACTGTGATGGGTATTCCATATGTAACTCTGTACATAGCTGTGATTTCTTTAATGTATGTATCGTACGGATGCCACAAGTTACCTTTATGATTTATGTTTTCTATGTGTTATTCATAAATATAATGATTTCATGAGGCATGTTAATGTGATTATGTTATGTATGTAATGTTATAAAATTTTTTTCATTCATAATTTTATAACCCTTACTGAGATTTTTATGCTTATCCCATGTTTTGAAATGTTTTTAAAAGGACTTAAAGCTGAATATGTTCAAGGATGAGATCAAGGGAAATTCATGCTATCTAAAACATGGAATTATACATGACACTTTTTTTAAAGTTTTTATTTTTTGAAAAAATGGAAACTTTGTAGAATTGTATACATTGTAATTTTTGAGATGTAATGTAATAGTTATGGAATAATTCTCTAAAACTCGAAACTTAAAAAGTTCTTTAATTTGAATTATTAATTTAATTCATGATTATTTAATGTTAAATGTTGGGGCCTTACATATATAATAAAATAAAATAAACTTCTTCCTTGAAATCATATTCAATGTTTTATTCTTTATAACCCAGGGAATGGAATCATACGAAAAATTTGATCATAGATTCTAAGTTAGGTTATGAAATACAGTGTAATCATTAATAATATGGTATGCTGACAAAATAATTGTACCCATACCATTAAAACATAATCTTTAGCATGAATAAAATAGGAATAAACTATTCGAAAATAAAACATAATTATGGATATTATACGAGTTGTCTAGTCACACAAACTATCAATTACTAGTTTCATAATGAGTGAAATGTGTAATAATAGATATCTAAAACATAACTTCAAATATTCATGCAAAGAATCTATTACTGTTAAGGCTTCATGGCCAGAATCGAATAAACAAGTAAGGCCTCAGACCAAACCATAGCTTGTTTGTCTCATGATACCTACGAATGCATTGAGGGGATATAGAGGGCCCCACCCACCACTTACAAAGTCCAATAAATTCCTTATATGAAAAGGGTGGAACACAAACAACATAAGTATTCGTATTGAAAACTAGAAAATGAAATGAGAATACTTTAGCCATAATCCATGAATGGTATGAAATAGCACATCCATAGTAAAACTGTTCATAAAACCATAAAAAACATATGGTGTATGTTATTAGAAGAACTATACCTAAATTAAATGAAATATTCCACAAATGAAGTTGATATATATGATGTTTTCATTAAAAATTAAAGGAGAAAATAATCTTCTAATCTTCCAACATGTCACACACTAATTTGAAACAATTAAATATTAATCCATATAAAGGAATCATTAAATAAAAATTATAATGTCATTATAATAAGAAGAACCATTATATAAAATATCAAATTATAGTAAATAAAACAAAAACACAAGGTATAAGTGGTGAACAAGGAATACATCTAACGGAAGTAAATGTGAGATGAGACTAATCACTTTTTACTCTGGAAAGAAGGGTTATTTTGGGAAATAAATTTTATATTTAACAAAATTTTATTTTAAACTTTTATACCCCATAATAGAAAATGGGAGGAAAATTAAATTATATTTGAGGCATAAATGTTTTCCAACTGAATTCAAAACATGTAAAATGATTATTTAAGAAAATTTAGAAATGACCCACTGTAGTGCGGTTTAAGGAAAAATACTAAAGAGCCTTTAAAACATAGAGATGATTAATTTTATTAAAAAAAATTAATGAAATTGATATTTTTTCTTTTCAAAATGACAGTTTTTTAAATTATTGGTTCTAGAAAATAGATTATACAGGGCACTTGAAAATGAGTAAGAAGTTGAGAAGATTCTTTTAATTGGGCTTTCTTATTAGGATGAATTGAGAAACGAAACATATAAAACATGTAATTCCACATCCAATAAAGAACAATTAGTATTGTAAAATATATCTGTAAAATTAAAATATAATTTATGAGGATTATATAAGAAATATTATTTGTTTCATTTGGATAATGAGAGAGTATGCATAATCTAAATGAAAGACGGTGGTTCCAGAAGAAATCCTTACCACATTTAAAACAATCGATCATTATGCCTCATAAAATTAATGATCATAAAGTAATACATTTAATACCATGAAAATAAATAGATTCCTGTTATGTAACATAAATGGAAACTATACATACACCACACACAGGAAATAGTTTTGAGTAAGGCATATCTTAGAGAAATGAAAGTGAGTTGAGAAAACCCCAACCACTTAGTAATCCATATAATGATTTGTAAAAAATTAATAATTATCCAATGAATAATTTAATAACATGGATATATTTATATTAATTATATAAAATATCAAATTTTAGTATATATACTTCACATACAATAAATATGTAGAAAATATGTAAATCTAATGAAAATAAATGTGAGATGAGAAACCCGATATGGTAAGTCTAAATGTGTTCATCACTTGACCTTAATGTCATGAATAGTCAAATTTAATCCATTAATTAATTTATTCTGCACATTTTATATTTTTATTTTATTGATTATAGTTTTTTAACTTCATGTAAGTACTAATTAATGTGTTATAGAGTTTAATTTCATTGTTTGAGAGCAATTATTTTCTTGGTTTACATGATTGGTTTACTTGTTAATAAGTAATAAATTTCATCTAAAATGGATAAAATGTTATAGAATTTTAATTTTATGAAATTAATGGAAATAAAGAAGTTTAATTTGGATTTTTTCTTTTATTCACTAATATTCTAATGTATTATTAGATAACATGTTAATGATAATCGTTTAGATTAATTTTAGCTGTTCTAGTCACAAAAATATCATTTTGTTTTATTATTTAATATTATGTAAATATGTCTAATAATATGCATAAATAAATTTTTAATATAAATTTGAAAATATTTTTAATTCATTATAATGGTTTTATGAACTACCTTGAAGACGGTGAAGGAAAATGAAAATATTTCTACCTTAAAGGAGATAAATCCACACCTCACGGGTGATGTTTCCAATTTTAGGATAAAAGGGATAGGATAAGGTGAATAATGATGGATTATTACATTATAATTTCATAATAATGGTATATTTAAGGTAATGAATTTATTAATCCATTTATACGAGGGTAGGTGAGGTGAGAATAATAATATAAATTAAAATTAAAAGAAAATAATAGGAAGAGGAAGAGGATTTTTATCCCTTGAATTATCCTTCTTGAGAACCTCCTTAATGGGAATAGGTTTTTGTCATTTTATGATACAAATATATCCTAGAAGTGTGTTAGGGGATTTGAAAGATTATTATGTAGAATTGTTTTAATCCTCAATGTTTATAAGGTTTGAGGAAAAGGGGGTAAGGATGTGTGGTGTTTATAATAGAGGAGAGGGGCATTTTTTGAATATTTAATTTATTTATTTATTATTTTTTCTGAAGAATATGAATAGTTTTAGAATAATCACATAATATATTAATATAATTAAGGGATGATTGGTATTACTATTTTTAAATCCCCCATGACTTAAGGAATAATTTATTAAACATAGAATGTATTTATACAAAAAATTATTGTATTCAATTAATCACCAAAAATAAAATTATTTTAGAAAAATAACCAAGAAAAATCCAAAAACATTTTAGACATTTATAATTAAAAAATTTATTATATTTTAAGAAAATAATTTTATTAATTTGTGAAATTAAATTTTCAATCAAAATCATCATTTACTAGAAAAATACAGCTTTTAAATATATAACTCATTTTATAACAATCTAAAAAATTAAAAAAGGTCTCATTAAATTATCCTAAAATCATAAGACCACAAAATTTTAATATATAACAACATTTTATGAAAATAAATTTTATTTTAAATTATTTTGTTAATTATAAAATTGTAATAAAATATTTATGACTTATAAAAATACCAACACTAATTTAATAATTTTAAAAATATTCATTTACTTATTCTATGATATAATTATATGTTAACTTCATTTATAAGGTGCCTAAATTTTATTTACACCTTCATGGGTGATATTTCTATTCATTTTTCCAATCTATTATTCATATGGGTCAAATTACAATTCGTTTGGTCATGTTACTATTTCATCAATATAGGTTCCTTCACTTTTATAAATACATAATATTTAATTTATTAATCTTTTATTGTGTTCTATAAGATATTTTATATGTTCTATAATATATGATATAAAAATAAGAATGAAAATCTCATCGATAGAATTTGGGGTCGTTACATTATTGTTTTGGAAATTTATCAATTCATTATCACTGCAAATATATCTTGGGCAATTATAATTATTCATTTTTATACCATGCTTGAATTAAATTTGTCATTAGATATTGATTGATTTCATTTAGTTTTGACATCAGATGAAAAATAAGGATTCATGATGTATTCAAAATAAATTTGAATATTTTTTGTTATTTCAAATTCTCATTACAAGGTTCATGTTATTAATTTTTGTTCAATGTTATTAAATTATTTTACTATATTTTATTTTAATTTAAATATAATTAGTTACTATATTTTAATAAAAAATGTTATTTTGATTTTTTAAAACTTCCCAAATGCATATAATTTATGACCAGTATTTAAAATTTAATGATGTTAATATAATAATATAAAAAATTATCATTAATTCTGAAACTTACTGATTAAAAATTTAATAATTAAAAAACATTATCGTTAATTATGTAATATTAAATCATTAAGAAAATTCTAATTATATGATTTATTAAAATAATAAATTTTATGAAACTCTATTCATGACTATATTTGTAATTTCCTATGTTTTATTATCAAAATTATGACACATAATTATGATTAGAAAACCAATTTAATAATTTACCTTACTATTTTGGAACCTCAAAAAAATAAATTCTTGAAACTTGGATTGAATTAGTGTTATATATTATAGTGAATATGATTCATTTCCCATGGATTATATCATCAAATTTAAACCATCATTTAAAATCACTAAAATTAATTCAATTAAAATATTCCTTATAACTTTACTTTCATATCTAATAAACCTAAACTAAAACACCATGCTCAAGATGGAGTACCACATAAACTCATGAACACCTTCTCCTACATTTTTGGATGATAACTAGTGGTGTGGGCCTAAGACGTACACCAGTGATACTCTATGTAATGACCCGTGATGTTATAAATAAAATTCGCTGTGAATTTTTATTAAATGTATTATTATATAATATAGTTATAAAAAACACTAGATCTTATTTTTGTCTTATTAATACCATTGGATTGAATTAATCATTTGGAATCATTATAGATGATAATATAGATGTTGGACAGTGATCACATGATTAGTATAAATATTGGGTTTTAACAAATCCAATTGTAATAGATATAAGATGTGATGGACTGAACCCATAGTATTGTACCCTTTGGAGAAAATTTATTAGAAATTCCAAGGATGATAGTATTTATGGTATTTCCCTAGACCAATATCATACCAAGATCAAACAATTGATGAATGAGAAAAACTGGTTGAAGGAGATATTCAATCTCATCGAGATCATGACACAAACCTTGTTCTCTGAAATGCCCCATGAATGACCCACCATTGCACAACATACCCTTAGGACGTTTTTTGGTGTATTAAAGGGATATTTTTAATACCCTTGAAACATGAAAATGTACATTATTTATTATAGAATAATTAATATATTTTTAGCCTCTTATTGTTAATTTATAAATGATTTCTATTGATAAGATTTTTGGTAAATATTCAAATTCAATTAAGAAATATATATTGATTAATTAATGGATTTTTAAAATAAATAATTTATTAATAAAATATTATTATTAAATAAATTTTATTAAATATAAATTATCATATAATTTTATGATGTCAAATGCACTTTTTATAAGTGTTAAAAAATGTTTTGTAAAAAACTCTCATTTTTTAATAAATGTTTGTTTTTATTAAATGTGTGAAAATTCACATATTTAGAAAACTATTTATATAAAAGAAATATTAATTTCATAATCTGGACATCATACTTATCCAACCAAAGGTTTTTCATAATCTTATGAGACAGACAAATTTTTGGGTAAAAATTAAATACAGTAAAAATGTAATTTTCCTTTTATAACATCATAAAGACCCCATAGTGATGTAATATGTAATATAAATTTGATCCCAGAAAAAAATATTTTACAATTTAGAATATTTTGATAATAAGTTTATTTAATTTATTTTATAAATCCATTATGAATCCTCCGAGACATATAATATATTTTAAGATTTCAAAATTGTTTCATTAAGAGTGTGACTCACCTCTACGTCACTGTGGTTATTATTTTAATAATCTAGGCCCTTAGCCTTATAAAACAATAAAATACACAACCCTTGGTAAGAAACTATGGGAAAACCCCATGTGATGGTTTTTAGTTTTGGATAAATTATTATGTAAATCAAAAACCAAAATAATAAAGATATCACCCTCTTTTACTATATTAACACAAACAATCTCCCATTTATCTTCCCTCAAACCCCTAGTGCATGTCCATAATTTTACCTCACCTCTCTTGTGTCCTACAAAGGCTCCCCATGATTTATAGAAGCCCCTACTAACACTTTGGAGACACAAACTCATGTAAGGGGCCATCCACACACCTCGTTTATCATACACTCATTTTTATTATATCTTTTTCATTTCATTTTCTTATGATGGGATATGATATTAAATATTTTCATTTCCATATATTTTATTTATAAATTATGATATATTATTTTCACCCTCATTAAGCCTCCAATTAACATTCACGTACACCCGTTACCAAGCCTACATTTCATAAGGATTATTTTCTATATTAATGTTTCTTCATTACCATATGCCTTATATTCCAAAATTTATAATGTTGGGATATTCATTTCCATATATATTACAACCCATTTGAATTAAAAATAATTAAATACCTCTTTTTATCTCATCAACAATTTTTATGAATTTTTATTTAACACCATTCTGCTACCAAATTTTATCGGGACATTCCATGCACAAATAATTGTGCAGTGAATACCATACCCATTATTCTATAAAAGTTATGGAATTTGATGGACATATAGTTATTTATTAGTGAATAAAAAGTATTTATTCCACGTTTCTTGATCATTAAATAAATTATTATGGTGAATTAATCCATTTCATATGATTTGTGTGGAACCATTAAGCATGAGAATGAAATGAATATGATGGGTACACCCTGATTGTGCCCAAATGAATTGGGTAATGTTTAATATCTTGATACATCATTTTGGGACAGGGTTGTACATGATTATTTTATTGTAATTTTTACACCATAATATCTTGGTGGTTTATCCTTCACCAATGATTATGAATCAGGGTTTTATGTTGTTCCCACATCTGCCTTGTTATTATTATTATGCTATATCAAGAATTACTTTCCTGTTTCCTTTTATTCCTCATTAATATTCTTATTTTATAACATGTATCTCTTATGCCATTTTTATTCCCTTACTAAGAATTATATAACACCCATTTATTATATATATCCATAGGTTACCCATGTAGTTTTATGTCTTATGGAGTATTTTGATCATGTTAACGTGGTTTTAAAAAATCATATTAAGGATTTTTTTATTAAAGTTGTTGTATCCCTTATTCAATATATTATGTTTTTGTACCAAATTATCAAAGACACTATACCTATAAAATATTGGGGTTTTATTGTGTTTAATTTTATGTAATAAATCATATATTAATGTGTAGTAAAAACTAGGGATGTTATAGTTGTTATTAGAGAAGAAGTCGGTTATTTCAAGGATTAGGTTTAGAAAACTCTAGAAAAAAGGCTCAGAAATTAGTATATTTCTTTGGAAAATAACCATAAATTATGGAATGTTTATTGTAATTAGTTTATCAATAAAATACATACTTTTCTAGATACTAAATATGGATGTAGTTTAGGAAAATATGCACAAAGGTGTAAAAACTCTAATACGGTGTTCCAGGCCTTACATAGGGTAAGATGGTACATAACATCGAGCCTTAATGTCCACCTAGTTTTAAACTCCTAGGGGATATTCTTTGTTAAACTCATAGAATTATTTTGAACCATTATTAATCTAATAAAATTTCCCATAAGAATATATGTTAGGAAATAGATCATGGATAAGATAGATTGAATCTGAGAAAATCATAATATAAGAAGATAAAAGAAATTTATATGTTATTCCATTAACTTTATTAGAATCAAATTTATGTGTACAATAGATTAAAAATAATCATCCATAATTTCCATTTATTCTAGACAATGGCTAGAAATATGAGGAATTAGATAAAAATTCAATGTGATGAGAAACATGATCACTTCCCTAACAAGATGACCACTCTGATAATAGAATGAATCTCAATGTTTTTCATGATAATCTCTTATTTGGCACATGTTTTTAATAAAACCATGAAAATTTGGGCACCCAACCCCCCAGTAGAGAACAAGACACAATTGATATTTTCATGAAAAATGATCTCCTGCTTTCAATGGATTATTTGATCCCTTAATCACAGAATAATAGATCAACTCCATTAAAAATATCGTATCAATCCTTCATTGTTTTGAAATAAAATAACAGTTCTTCTAGTTATTTATTTTTTTAAGCGTGAAGAAAATTATTGGTGGAAATTGATCATGTATATAATGACAAAATAATAAATCAAATAAATGGTGTAGAAGGAGTTTCAAAAAATATTTTTCAATAAATAATTTTTATGAACCTCCATCATAAAATGGAATGAGATTTCCTATAACTCAAGAAAAAAAATTACGAATCTATTCGGGAGTATGGTGAAAACCACAAAATACTTTCAAAAAAAAATCCTATAGTGCCTTTTTTCACTCCCGAATGAATGGTTGATCACTTCTTTGGTGGAATAAATCCTAGTCTATAAAAATCACGAGCGATCCGTGACTTTGATAGCTAGGGGAAATTTTTCCAATGTTCCCTCAATGATGGAATGGTGAGTGATGAATCTCAAGAGTATTATGAGGATAAGAAGAGAAAAGTGTAATTTAATTACTTCTCTCTAATAGAGAAATCTAATTATGCTAACACATTTTAGTATCCCACATTTCAAAGGTCTGGGAAGAAGCACCCTATAAATTGACTATGGGGGGCAAAGAAATTATTTAGGTTTAGGAAGGATAATCACATAGATAATAATTACCAATATGATAAACATACTAATGCAATAGTGTAATGTAATTCCCCAATCAACCCTTAGTGCATTGTTCATTTTTAGAATTTCAAAAAATCAGGGCACCTTCAAAACCAATTCATTATGCCAAGGGTTTTTAGAGGAAAAAACCTCCAAGGTATAAAGGGAGATATTTTGACATTAATACCACTATATTGAATCCCAAAAATTATGTGGTAATAGCCACACTGGTTATTTATTCATGAATAGTTAACACACTTTTTTATTTTATTTCTATACATTCTTTTATATCATGGATATTTAGTAGAACTCATCAAATACAACCGAAAATCTTGAATGTTGAGATGTTGGTGAAACTCGAAAATGTGAAAATTATTTCATCCTATGTATATAAATAATTACTTATCATAGTTTGTAGTGTTAACTTCCCAGATAACCTTTTCATACCCCCTTTAGTGTAAGTTGATAAAATTCTGGGCATTGGTCTGTTTTCCCTATATAGAGCCAACATTAATCGCTATAAGAAGGAAATCACTCATTGTGTTATGAATCAACCCTTAGATTTCATTAAGTGAATGGAGGAGGATGAATATTATATAGAAGCATCATCTCAAGCACAGATACTATTTCCCTACAAGAAAGTGTATCTAGAACAAATGATTGAGTTTAAAGAAGGTTCCATCATCAAAGACATTCTTATTGTGAGGGGATATGAAAATATGTTTCTTAAAGAATTTAATGGTATTCCTACCACATGAGAGGTTGAATTTTAAATTGATTTTGTAATTGGGGTGTTTCCAAAATCCAAGACCCATTATTGGATGACTTTCAAAGAAATCATGGAGATGATGATATACCTAAAGCAAAATCTGGATAAAGGGTTCACATTCCTATGTTCTTCACCATTGGGTGAACCAATCCTATTCATCAAGAAGAAGGATGGTTCAATTCATATTTATTGATAATCACAAGCACAAAAATATAAAAATAAAGAACAAGTATCATCTACCCTATATTAATGACTTGTTCTCTCAGCTGCGTGGATCCAAATACTTCTCGAAGGTGGATCTGTGGATCAAATATTTCCAAGC
This sequence comes from Viscum album, assembly GCA_963277665.1. Taxonomy (NCBI): domain Eukaryota; kingdom Viridiplantae; phylum Streptophyta; class Magnoliopsida; order Santalales; family Viscaceae; genus Viscum; species Viscum album. The sequence goes on along the minus strand of OY728143.1, from coordinate 1,659,312,675 downwards.
TATGGTGAAGAAATAGGATATCTACAAGAGTGATTTTTTTAGAAGGTATGAGCACTATGAGTTCATTATTATGGAATCTGAACTCACTAATTCTCCCACTATATTCATGGAATTTATTAATAGAGTATTTATACATTACCTCAGCAAATTGGTGGTAGTCATTATAGATTATATTCTAATATACTCTGAAAATATGGAGAAACATGTAGAGCATTTGAATAATATGATAATGAACTTACCAAAGGAGAAACATTATTCTAATTAAAAAAAATATGAGTTCTAGTTGATGAAGTATAATTCTTGGAATATATATTACAAGGAATGAGATATTTATGTATAATTCAATGAAAAAAATCAATATAATGATGGATAATTCTAACATCCATGATAGGTATTTGTAGTTTCCTTGGTTTATCTAGGTATTATAATCAATTTTTTAGAAATTTCATGTTATTATCAATCCATAATACCAAGTTAAATTAGATGGTAGTAATTTTTTCTTGGATTATAAATGTTTATAATGCTTCAATGAGTTGAAAATGAGGCTTATTACTATCCATCTCCTCACACTACCAAAAAGTGGATAACCATTTTTGGGTTTTAGAGTAATATATAAGTATATATTAGGGTATTTGTTAATGAAAAATGATAATTTCATAGTCTATTCATCAAGAAAGTCAAACATTCATGAACATAACTACCCAACACATGATAGAAAGTTGGCTGCAGTGATATATTCATTGAAAATTTGGCGGCATTTCCTCTTTGGGGAAGAATTTTAAATATATATGGATCTTGAATTTATCAAAAATATTTTAACATAGATTGAGTTTAATATAAACCAATGATGATGTTTAGGTCTGAAAAAAATATTATGGCAGCTCAATTCATTTTCAGCTTGGTAAATATAACAATGTAGATGATACTCTTAGTAGAAAGTACCCAAGAATTATATCATCAATGTGAATTGGGAGGGATCTGATATTTATAGATTTTGAAGGGATTTACATTGGAATCATAAATCTAGGAAGACCATTAAAACATAAACAAACTATTTCTAAACCTTCTCTTATGTAAAAGAGAAAATGCGCCAAAAAGATGATGTTAGAATTAAGAAAAATGTGGAAACTATATGAAAAGGTAAATCCTCAGAGTTCAATGTTAATGAATAAGGAATTGTGAGGTTTTGGTAAAGAATATGTGTTCCATAAATTCAAATATTAAATAATGAACTATTGGATAATTCACATAGTCCGACATTCTCCATTCAATAAAGAAACTGAAAGATATATCAAGATATCTAAATGAGATATTAGTGGGACAACATGAAGATGGATATCACAGAATATACATAAATGTTCTGAGTATATCAACAAGTGAAAGATGAAAAGAAGAAGTCTAAGGTGATTATTTGATCATTCACATACCAACATGGAATAGGAAAAACAACACCATTGATTTTTTACTGGACTTTTAAATACATGGAAGGGAAAACATTCTATATGGGTAGTTGTGGATAATCTTAGAATGACTGGACACTTCATTGTTATTCAATAAAATTTACCCATGCATCAACATTCATGTATACACATTAGAGAATTGGTGAGGATGCATTGCGTACCACTATCGATTATGTCTAATTGAGATCTATGATTCACCTCTATGTTTTGGAAGAGTCTCCAGTATGCTCTAAACACTAAGCTGATTTTAAATTTGGATTATCACACCCAAACTTATGTACAATCTAAATAGACTATCCATAAACATTAATAAATGCTACTATAATTATAAATTTACTTCAAAAGAGGATGAGACCAATATATTCCTCTAGTCAAGTTCACTTACAACAATATTTTCTACTCAAGCATCCAAATGAATCCTTATGAATACCTTTATGAAAAGAGGTGTAGAACACCTACATGTTCAGTTGATGTTGGGGAATAAAAATTCATAATTACTAAAATGGTGGAGGAAATAGTGAAAAAGGATAAGACCATTCACCAGCACAATAATGTGGCTTAGAGTCAATAAAAAGCTATGTTCAGAATCGTCAATGAGGCATGGATTCTTGTGTGGAAGACAATGTGTTCATCCACATATCACGATGGAATAATGTGATTAGCATGGGGAAGAAGGGAAAGCGAAGTCCAAGGTACATTGTCCCTTTTATGATCCTTGATCACATTGGAATGATGTCCTATCGACTAGCACTCCCAACAAACCAATATCAATTACATGATATATTCTATGTATCCATTTTTAATAAGTTCATAATAGACCCATCAAATTTACTCAACCAAGAAGTGGTAACATTGGACAATTACCTTTCATATGTGGATCATCAACAAAAGATCATAGACATATAGAAAAAATTCTATGAAATAAGACAATGTACTTTTAAAAGTGGTGTGAAAAAATAAATGATTAAATAAGAAATGTGGGAAATGGAAAAAGTGATCAAGAATATTTACACTTATATTTTTTAGTGTGGGGAATGAAAATTTTGAGGGAGAAATTTATTAATGGAAATATTATAATGACTTGTGTTATTTTAAAAAAAATTACTATTACATTTTTATTAAATGTATTATTATATAATATGGTTATAGAAACCAAGTGCACTTATTTTGTCTTATTATGACCGTTTGATATAATTGACCTTTAAGAATCATTACCTTTGAAATTATATCAATTGAAAAATGGTAAAATAATTATTTTAAATATAGGGTTTTAGAAAATCAAATTTTTAAATATAAAGGAATTGATGGCCTCTACTAGTAATATTGTACCCTATAAAGACCATTTATTGTAGCTTCTATGAGAGATAGAATTTCAAGTATTTTCCCTTCACTAATCCCTACTTGATATCAAAAAACGTACACATGAGTGAATCCATTTACAGGAGAAGATCAAGCTCATTGAGATCACGACCAAAACCATGTTCACCAAACTACCCATGTAAGTCGCACCGATGAACACCATACCATTATAAATATTTCTAGTGTATTAAAGAGATATATTAAAATACCCAATTAATATGAGTATTTACATTATTTTTTATATAATAATGTATATATTTTTATCATATAATTGTTACTCTATAAATTATTTCTATATAGAATATTTTTGGTTAGTATTCTAATTCAATTAAGAAATCAATTTTGATGAATTACTAGAATTTAGAAATGAATAATACTGTAATATAATATTAGTTTTCAATAAAATATATAAAATGGAAATTATCATATAAAATTCATTAATTGAAATGAAACTTTTATAAGTGTTCAAAAACAATTTATTGTAAAAAACCCTACATTTTCCATAAATGTCATTTTTTTATTTTAAAAGTGAAATTTCACATATTTAGAAAATTATTTAGATAAAATTTATATTATTTTTTGAATTATGTTTTCTAATTTATCGGATAGTGTATTTTCCAAAATTTTTAGAGACAGACTATTTTTCAGGTTAATATTTAATATCGTATAAATATATTTTATTTATTATGAGAACACAATTACCCAAAAGTGATGTAATAAGTAATATTATTGGGATCTAAGTCCAAATATATGTTTTAGGTTAAAAATAATTTCATTATCATTTTATTTTATTTAAATCCACTATGATTCCTCTAACACATATAATATATTTTATGATTTTAAAATGATTTCATTAAGAGTGTGACTCAACTCCACATCACAAAGGTTATTATTTTAATATTTTTTTCACTTCGAATTACAAAATAACAAATACACACCCATTTTCATAAAACCATCGTAATAAATCCATGGGATTGTTTGTGGTTTTGGAAAATTTATAATTTAAATTCAAAAACATAAAATAATGAAATATCCCTATTTTCTTATATTGATCCACATGAGCGACCATTTCTCATTATTGAACCCCCTTAGAGAATTTTAATACTCTAAAATCCCTTTATATTGTCCTTCCAGGGTACCCCAATAATTCATGAATCCCTCCTATGCCTTTGAAGTCCCACACTCAAGTATGAGATCTTCTACTCTCCTCTTTTATCAACCACTAATTTTATGTTATTTATTTGATTTTTCATTTGTTTTTAATGGGATATTTTATTAAAAATACACTTTACTTTTCTTCTGATGTATAAATGATTATATCTTCCTTTCACTATCATAAAGCCTCCAATGATCTTTTATGTACACTCGTTACCATGCCGAAATTTCATCAAAATTCATTCCTCTATTCCTTTTTCTTAGTGAACAGATGCCTTCTATTTAAAAATTTCGAATGATAGAATATGAATTTCCATATAAATATAACTTACCATTTTATATAAAAATTATTAGAGGCCACTTTCTCTATCAGCAACCATTTTAATGAATTTTTAAGTATTTCCATTATGTTGCGGAACGTTCACTTTGATTTTCCATGCCACAAAAATTCTATCCTGAATACTATACCCATTATTATATAAAGGTTATTAAACATTTTGAATATATAGTTATTAAATGGTTACATACAATTAATTATTATATATTCCATTAACATGGAAATAATTATGACAAAGAAATAATCAAAGTTGTATGATTTATGTGGAACAAATAAGCATGAGAATGAAATAAATATGATGGGTGTTCCCATATATCAATCTAATGCATTGGGTATTTTTTAGTATCATGATGTGTCCTAATTGAATAGGGTTATACCTGATTACATTGTGGGACATTATCCACCATTAAGTCTTTGTGTTTTATACTTGACCTATTTTTATGATTCAATGTTTTAGGTTATTGCCACATTTCTCATTTAGGATTATCATGATATATTATTCCTTATTATTCATGTTCCTTTTATTACTCATTTATTTGCCTATTTTTTTAACATGTATCACTTATGCCATGATTTTTACCTTATTTGTATTTATAGATCACCCATTTTTATGAATTTCCCCTAGTTACCGCATGCAATTTTCTGTTTGAAGGACTATTTTGAGCATGTTAAATAAGCTTTCAATAAAGCATGTTTAGGATATTTTTGGTACTGTTGTTGTATTAAATGTTCAAGATGTTATGTTTTGTACATAATTCCCTAAAACTCTAGACATATCGATATTTTGGGTTGTATTATGTTTAATTTTTTGCAATTAATCAAGTAGTAATGTGTAATAAAGGGTATATTTGTAATAATATTAACTATATATTATATAACCATTATTAATAAATCACCAAAATAAAAGAAATAAATAAGATGAAATGAGTCCCAATAATAAGATAACTAGATAATAACATCCCATGAATTAATAAACGTATCTTTTTTATCAGACAATTAGTCTATATGTGATTCCAATAGTCAATGGATACACACATGTTAATAATGAGTAGGTTTGACATACTATTAACTCATTATTATATAACCAATATTAATAAATCATGAAAATAAAAGAATTAAATAAAAACAAAACCATCGCAACATCAAGATAACTAGATAATAACATCCCATTAAGAAATAAACACATCATTTTGATCACAAAAGTTGTCTAAATGAGATTATAATAGGCATTGGATACAGACATGTAAAAAATTTAATGAAATAAATAAAAAAAATAGAGGCTAATATACAACCAGACCTTGAGTGTGCCCTGGAATCACAACAAACATACCAATCTCAACATGCTCAGAGGCCATATATATGTCTTTTTTTCTTTACTAGATCCCCAAAAATAAAGTACACAAACACATCGAGATACACATGAATTATATTATAAATAAAACTCCTAGGTTATCTCTAAGACATCCATAGATTACCTAAGTGGATACAATGAATGATAAAAATTAAAAACAATAAACATTATTCATTCTCTGATCATTATGAATTAACTAATCCTCCATGAAAAATGATCTTACATGAAGTGTTCATCTTAGGAATATTGAATTCACACCATGCTAGGAACACACCTCTAATATTTTCATATTTGATATGTGGACGGTGTAACAAAGATAACCTCCTTCACATTCAAAACCATACAACCATGTTAATATCTCAAAACCATGTATTGTGATCCCTAATAACATAAAGAGTATTCTTTAGAGGAAGTGACATATACCACATCCTATGAAATCCTAACAAACAACTAAATTATGGTATGAATCCATGGATGGTTCATAGATATACAATATTGTATGAACACTACTACAACCTTCCCCTTTATCAGCGCTAAAAACCAGCATTAACAGCGCTAGAAAAGTGCTGTTATTTCTGGCATAGATAAAGGGGGGTCCCCTTTATCAGCGCTGATAAAGGTCCCCTATATTAGCGCTTCTCGGAGCGCTGATAAATTTGACCTTTATCAGCGCGTCGTGGAGCGCTGATAAAGGTCACCTATATCAGTGCTTTTTGGAGCGCTGATAAAGGGTCCCTTTATCAGCGCTCCTCTAGTGCTGTTAAAGGTGTCCTTTATCAGCGCTAAAAATGCGCTGATAAAGGCCCCAGCGCCTGCACCTAAAAAACATTACCTGCACACCTGTACACCAGAATACCTGCACAAAGTAGCACATGCACACCTGCACACCATAGCACCTGCACCCAATATTTTGACTGACAACGGTATATACATTTACTTAACATCATGAATACAAAAAAACGCATTGCTATATACATTTCAAACATTGTTTTACATGGTTACATTTACAATTATTCAACAATAGTTATAAACATTAATGTTTCATACATTGATATCTGTGATCTACTCTCGACTGTATTTGTTGCCGAACAAAGCATCTGAACTCAAGGAAATAAATTCACCTATATAAGAAAACAAATATTATGTTAGTAATGCAATAATGAAAGAAATTAAAATATTAATATGAAAGAATACATTAATATAGAAATGTGAAACTAAAATATTAAATTTTAAACTCAAAAGTTTTCATTTTCATAACAATGAAAGGGAATAATGTAAAATCAATATGTTTTTGATTGATTTATCTCATTTAATAAATACTGATTCTTTATCTAATGAAAATCCTTACTGGTCACACCGTGCGTCAGATTGAGGTGCAGTCAATTCCTACACGATACAAATGAATCGTGGATCGTTGTCCTAAAGTATCAAAACAATCCGAAGGCGTTTACTCGGTTTTCCGTGTGTCATTGGTGTTTTTTTCCAAAGTTTATGTCATTTTCAAACTGATATCAGAAAATTTTAGCCATACCGGTCACACCGTGCGTCGGATTGAGGTGAGGTCGATTCGAACACGTCACAAATGACTCGTGGATCGTTTTCCTAAAGTATCAAAACAATCCGAAGGCGTTTTCTCGGTTTTCCGTGTGTCATTGGTGTTGTTTTCCAAAGTTTATGACATTTTCAAACTGATATCCGAAAATTTTAGCCATACCGGTCACACCGTGCATCGGATTGAGGTGCGGTCAATTCATACACGTCACAAATGACTCATGGATCGTTTTCCTAAAGTATCAAAACAATGCGAACGCGTTTGATGGGTTTGGCGTATGTCATTGGTGTTGTTTTCCAAAGTTTATGTCATTTTCAAACTGATATCAGACAATTTTAGCCATACCGGTCACACCGTGCGTCGGATTGAGGTGCGGTCGATTCGTACACATCAAAAATGTCTCGTGGATCATTTTACTAAAGTATCAAAACAATCCGAATGCGTTTTCTCAGTTTTCCGTGTGTCATTGGTGTTGTTTTCCAAAGTTTATGTCAATTTCAAACGGATATCAGACAATTTTAGCAATACCGGTCACACCGTGCATCGGATTGAGGTGTGGTCGATTCGTACATGTCAAAAATGGCTCATGGATCGTTGTAATAAAGTATCAAAACAATCCGAAGGCGTTTTCTTGGCTTTCCGTGTGTCATTGGTGTTTTTTTTTCCAAAGTTTATGTCATTTTCAAACTGATATCAGACAATTTTAGCCATACCGGTCACACCGTGCGTCGGATTTAGGTGCGGTCGATTCGTACACATCACAAATGACTCGTGGATCGTTGTCCTAATGTATCAAAACAATCCGAATGCGTTTGCTCGGTTTGGCGTATGTCATTGTTGTTGTTTTCCAAAGTTTATCTCAATTTGAAACTGATATCAGACACTTTTAGCCATACCGGTCACACCGTGCGTCGGATTGAGGTGCGGTCAATTTGTACACGTCAAAAATGACTCGTGGATCATTTTCCTAAAGTATCAAAGAAATCAGAATGCGTTTGGTCAGTTTGGCGAATGTCATTGGTGTTGTTTTCGAAAGTTTATCTCAATTTGAAACTGATATCAGACACTTTTAGCCATACCGGTCACACCGTGCGTCGCATTGAGGTGTGGTAAATTCGTACATGTCACAAATGACTTGTGGATAGTTTCCCTAAAGTATCAAAACAATCCGAACACATTTTCCTTGTTTGGCGTATGTCATTGGTGTTGTTTTCCAAAGTTTATCTCAATTTGAAACTGATATCGGACACTTTTAGCCATACCAGTCACACCGTGCGTCGGATTGAGGTTCGGTCGATTCGTACACATCACAAATGAATCGTGGATCATTTTCCTAAAGTATCAAAACAACCCGAATGCGTTTGCTCAGTTTTCCGTGTGTCATTGGTGTTGTTTTCCAAAGTTTATGTCATTTTCAAACTGATATCAGACAATTTTAGCCATACCGTTCACACCGTGCGTCGGATTGAGGTGAGGTCAATTCCTACACGTCACAAATGACTCTTGGATCGTTTTCCTAAAGTATCAAAACAATCTGAACATGTTTGCTCGGTTTGGCGTATGTCATTGGTGTTGTTTTCCAAAGTTTATCTCAATTTGAAACTAATATCAGACACTTTTATCCATACCGGTCACACCGTGCGTCGGATTGAGGTGCGGTCAATTCGTACATGTCCAAAATGACTCGTGGATTGTTGTCCTAAAGTATCAAAACAATCCGAACGTGTTTGCTCGGTTTGGCGTATGTCATTGGTGTTGCTTACCAAAGTTTATCTCAATTTGAAATTGATATCAGACACATTTAGCCATACCTGTCACACCGTGCATCGGATTGAGGTGCGGTCGATTCGTACACATCACAAATGACTCGTGGATCGTTTTCCTAATGTATCAAAACAATACGAATGTGTTTTCTCAGTCTGGAGTATGTCATTGGTTTTGTTTTTCCAAAGTTTATCTCAATTTGAAACTGATATCAGACACTTTTAGCCATACCGGTCACACCGTGTGTCGGATTGAGGTGTGGTCGATTCATACACATCACAAATGACTCTTTTATTGTTTTCCTAATGTATCAAAACAATCCGAACGCGTTTTCTCGGTTTTCCGGGTGTCATTGGTGTTGTTTTCCAAAGCTTATGTCATTTTCAAACTGATATCAGACACTTTTAGCCATACCGGTCACACCGTGCGTCGGATTGAGGTTCAGTCGATTTTTACACGTCAAAAATTACTCGTGGATCGTTTTCCTAAAGTATCAAAACAATCCGAACGCGTTTTCTTGGTTTGGCGTATGTCATTGGTGTTGTTTTCCAATGTTTATGTCATTTTCAAACTGATATCAGACAATTTTAGACATACCGGTCACACCGTGCGTCGGATTGAGGTGCGGTCGATTCGTACACATCACAAATGACTCTTGGATCGTTTTCCTAATGTATCAAAACAATCCGAAGGCGTTTTCTCGGTTTTCCGTGTGTCATTGGTGTTGTTTTCCAAATTTTATGTCATTTTCAAACTGATATCAAACAATTTTAGCCATACCGGTCACACCGTGCGTCGGATTAAGGTGCGGTCAATTCATACACATCACAAATGAATCGTGGATCATTTTCCTAATGTATCAAAACAATATGAAGGCGTTTTCTCAGTTTTCCGTGTGTCATTGGTGTTTTTTTCCAAAGTTTATCTCAATTTGAAACTGATATCAGACACTTTTAGCCATACCGGTCACACCGTGCGTCGGATTGAGGTGCGGTAGATTCATACACGTCAAAAATAACTCGTGGATCGTTGTCCTAAATTATCAAAACAATCCGAACGCAGTTTCTCGGTTTGGTGTATGTCATTGGTGTTGTTTTCCAAAGTTTATGTCATTTTCAGACTGATATCAGACAATTTTAGCCATACCGGTCACACCGTCCGTCGGATTGAGGTACGGTCGATTCTTACACGTCGCAAATGAATCACGGATCGTTGTCCTAAAGTATCAAAACAATCCGAAGGCGTTTTCTCTGTTTGCCGTGTGTCATTGGTGTTGTTTTCCAAAGTTTATGTCATTTTCAAACTGATGTCAGAAAATTTTAGCCATACCGGTCACACCGTGCGTCGGAATGAGGTGCGGTCGATTTGTACACGTCACAAATGACTTGTGGATCATTGTCCTAAAGTATAAAAACAATCCGAATGCGTTTTCTCAGTTTGGCGTATGTCATTGGTGTTGTTTTCCAAAGTTTATGTCATTTTCAAACTGATATCAGACAATTTTAGCCATACCGGTCACACCGTGCGTAGGAATAAGGTGCGGTCGATTCTTACACGTCAAAAATGACTCGTGGATCGTTTTCCTAAAGTATCAAAACAATCTGAACGCATTTTCTCGGTTTGGCGTATGTCATTGGTGTTGTTTTCCAAATTTTATTTCATTTTCAAACTGATATCAGACAATTTTATCCATAATGGTCACACCGTGCGTCGGATTGAGGTGCAGTCGATTCGTACATGTCACAAATGACTCGTGGATCGTTTTCCTAACGTATCAAAACAATCCGAACGTGTTTGCTCAGTTTTCCGTATGTCATTGGTGTTGTTTTCTAAAGTTTATGTCGTTTTCAAACTAAGTAGTAGGAATTCACTAATCTAAGGATATGAAATATAAGAAAGAGAGATCATAGATGCTCAATAAGTGTAAAGGTAGATATCAATGACCATATAAAGATAACATAAGTATTAGGAATTCACCTTCATTGTCCAATTTGTTTACATTCTTCGATCAGGTACACTGCCCATTCATTTCTAAAGACATTTATATCATCTTCTGAATAGGAGTTTTCCCGACAGTCATAGTAGTACTGAAAAAATATAAATACACCAAGGATTAATAATTATTTTAAATAAAGTAGTAATTATTTTCAAAAATACCTATTCAGGGATGATAGTTTGTTCATGAAATATGATCTCTTTCATAAATTTACAAACATAATAACCGAAGTCCTTGTCATTTGTTTGTTTCGGACACTGCAAAAACATCGAGAAAAATAAGTAATCTGTTTTGATATGTATTTGGATAGTGAAAAATAATTATATATACCCAGATACTTCTCCATTTGTAGATCTTGTGGGCATTGTCGTCCTTATTCCATGGATTCATTCTAGCCTTTAGACGATATTCATACACCGCCCTATCATAACAAAATCCTCATTAAAAGATAATATAAATTATATAACTAGATATTTAGTTCTAAAATGTTGGATCTAGTGTATTACAAATTGACAATCGCCATCATGTGTGGTCGGTTAGTTGGATATCCATGCAGTGAATCTAGAAAATAAATCTTTGGAGTATCCTAATTGACTGCAATGAGCATCCAATGTTCCCTAAAAACAAAAAAAGAAATAAGTACTGATAGAAATGAAAATATAATTGATATGATTAAAATTTAGAGTTTTACCCATGCATCGTTGGTATTAAAAAGAGCCTGTCAGTCGTAATTCTTCTTTGAAACGTTCTGAGTAGATTTGAAATCAATTCAGCATGAAAATTAGAATCTATTTCTGTTCATTGTGTAGAAATGGTGTGAGGACTAATGAGTCCAAATTTTATTCATGGGGAAATCCCTTCAATTGTTTTTCATATATACGCCTTCGAAAACTATGAGATGTATTTATCCATAATTATCAAAGTATATCAGCTTCTGTAAAATCAAATCATGAAAACATACGTCATGTATACATTTATAACCGAGGCGCCTAGCCAGTCGTATGTGATGATCTCAGAAACAACATCTGCACTAACGAAATCTATTGTTTCCTCTCCGTACATATCTTTTTCACAAACAATTGTATGAGTCTTTCCTTCTTTTATTTTCTTATCCACATGAGCTTGCAATGATATTAAATGTGGATATAGAACGGGTGGGGTGAACGCACTCTCAGTAGATCGTTTTGATTGGTTGGTTGATCCAATATTGGAGCCGCTCTTTCATTTTAGCTTCTCCATTTTATCCTTCTGTAATAACATTCATCGGTTCAACCATTTTCTAATTTAATGTTAAAGGATCTGCTTGAAAAATGAACTGGAAATGAATACCTCCTTCTTGACCTGTTTTTTTACAAGATTCGACGGCCATGCAACGAATGTTCCAATAGATTTTTCCACTGTATGAATGTCGTCATCGTCATTTGGCATGGGTAGCTCGGCGCTCAGCTCATGAGCTACGTTAATCAACACTTTGACATGACCGGTTGGAAGTGGTCTGGAGTGTAGCGTGTCATTCTGCATATTGAACACCGTAGCCCTTGCTACAAGGCGATGGGTGGGAGTTGACAGATATAAATCGCAGTCATTTTCACCCTACAGAATATCATTAAATGAAAGGTATCAGTGTTTATGTGATTTACATCTCACAAAAACGAATATTATAACATTGATTACCTTGGTTAAGTAAGGTCTTTGAGGGGAATGGCTCGCCTCAAAGCTGGTGAGGGTTGGATCTTCTCACGGGGGTTGTTCTTGAGTTGTTTTCTCTCTTCTCCTCTCCTCCATCAAACCCTTTAGCATCTCTCCCGGAGTTTGGATTAGTTCTTCAAGGGTAGCTACTCTATCTCTCATTACATGCAATTATTTAGTTTGTTCATCCTCTTGTTTTTTTTCTTTAAATATTTCTTGGGTGACACCCTAAAACCCACACCTCTGATGTGGCCATACTGTTCTGGCTATTTCAAGGCCGTTGAAAGTATGTCTGCATCCGGTGTAGGTGTTGTTGATTCCTGTGACTATGTCAAATAGAAAATATGAAAAAATAAGTAAGCATCGTTATGTAATAGTGATTTAAAGCAAAACAAGTTTATATTATGTCATACTTACACATGTTTCCCACACTTTTTGTGTGTTTCATCTATCAGTTTCCCCTCTTTATTAACATGAGCCTCCTTCCATAGCACATGGCATGGAATGGAAGTGACTTGAGATTTTTCTTCATCAATCTGCATATAAACAGAGAAACATGGTTACAGTGTTGTTTTATGTCACATAAAATTATTACAGTACTTTTAAAATACATACCAATTGTTTTTCAATTGAAGCGTACCCCAACCTTGCATTATGGTAGGGGTACGCTGGTTTTGCTGCCCGTTCTTTATTTTCAACACTTAGTTGCTGTTTCATAAATAAAAACCTATCAATCAATGTGATGAATTCAAGCAACGTTACTCAACGTATAACCAAACACAATGTACCTGAAAATTATTTTCCGCACGACGGTTGCAAAAAGCATCCCACGTTCCCTGGGATATCAAGTGTGCATAAAGAGGAGGCGGGTGCGGCTTGATTTTCCCTTCACCATCTTTCAGATGATTTTTCGTTAAAATGGTGCGAAAGCCTCTATGAATCCTTCCTGCCAGTCTGAAAGCATATTCTTTGTGTGAAACATCTACTATAAATGCACTCTGTAAGAGATGATGAAGGGTTAGACAATATTTCAATATTTTATTTTATTTTAATAAATTAAATAGATGATATCGTAATGTTACCGTAATATCTTCCCACATTAATGTTTTCAACCCGCTGACAACATGGTGCCACGACTCTACGTCAATCGGCACACGTTGTCGAGTAACGGTTCCAATGTAGCTACTAAACATGGCTTTGTTGGGGTTTACATGCTGGACTAGCTTATTCTATCCCACCTCAAATTTGATGCCTTTTGCTTTTGCCTTAAGGATTTTTGCTAAAACTGTCAAACTACGGTGCACCTGTTTTTTTTGTGTCGTTGGGGTTTCATCGCCTACCATTTCCTCAGTTTCTGCATCATCATTATGTTTCTCCGAAGAGCTAGCTTTAGCACTGACACCAGCTGCAACAGGTTGAGAGACTTGTTGTACGTCAGCAGTGGGACCAGCTGCAACAGGTTGAGAGACCTGTTGTCTCTCAGCAGTGGGACTAGCTGCAACAGGTTGAGAGACCTATTGTACGTCAGCAGTGGGACCAGCTGCAACAGGATGAGAGACCTGTTGTCTCTCAGTAGTGGGACGAGCTGCAACAGGTTGAGAGACATGTTGTGTCTTCGGATTGGGTGCATCAGCAGGTGAAGAAGTCATTATCTGCAGAACTGGTTTAAAATTTAAGTTAGATCACATAAAAGCAGCAACGAACAGATAATAACATAATGTAACACAATCTATATTACAATAAAAATCAATAACCTGATTATTGAAATCCCTTTTTTTAAAGGCTGAAGGGATTTGACCCCTCTATCAACTATCCATATCCCTTCATTGTGGTCTCCTCTGACATACAAAACGTCGTCTACATTGGGACCACTACAAAATGATTGCGAAATCTCAACGAAAGGGTCATCTTCCATTGAATTTTCATCTGACCCTTCAGCTGTTTTGTTCGATAACAGAACAATTGACCAGTTTCGGTTTGCGGGATTGGGAACATAAAATACTTGCACTGCCTGTGATGCCATTAGAAATGGTTCGTCTTTCTCCCCTTCCTTACTGAAATCAACTTTCACAAATCCCAAATCATCTATTTTAACAGCACTCCTGTTATCAACCCACTTGCATTGAAATATCGGAACTTGAAATTCTGTATAATCCAACTCCCATATTTGTTTGATGATGCCAAAGTATGACATATTCGCATAAATTGGATTTCTGTCCTTAGCACCGGAAACATGCATCGCTTCAGCCACAAGTGTAACCCCACTATTCTGCATGGTACTGTCTTCATCATGTTCATTAGTATAAAATTTATAACCATTAACCACATAAGCATTGTAAGATGTTGCATACACACTTGGTCCTCCGGCTATCCATAAAAGTCATTCCGAAATAGACTTTGGATTTTCATCTGACTTTTTAAAAATATGATCTCGAAACCATCCTATAAACTGTCGATTATGTGTATCTGATATCCATTTTTCAGCCCTTGATGGATTCAATTGCCTAATAATTTCTTTGTGGATTTCAACATATGGGTCAACGTCAAAACTGTTATGAAAAACATAAAGGTGGTCCTGCTCCTGATCTGTAATATTGATTGTGACAACCTTTCTTCCATACATTCCTTCACCCTCTAGCCGCCCAGTGTGACGAGATTTTGGTAAGCCAATGCTTTCCACACCAGACAAGTATTCGGTATAGAATTCAACGGCTTCCTAAACAATATATCGCTCTGCAATACAACCCTCTGGCCGACATCGATTTTTGACATACCCTTTCAAAATCATCATATACCGTTTAATGGGGTACATCCATCTGTAATGTACAGGACCACATAGTCGAATCTATCTCACCAAGTGGACCATCAAATGAACCATCATACCAAAAAATGAAGGCGGGAATAACATTTCTAATTCACATAATATGACGGAAATTTCTTTTTCCATAGCTGGCAATTTCGCTGGGTCTATAACTTTGCTGCATATAGCTTTGAAGAAGAAACATTGTTTCGTTAATGTATGGCGGACATTCTTGGGAAAAATGCAACGTAAAGAAATTGGAATGAGATTTTTCATCAAAACATGACAGTCATGTGATTTCAGACCTTTTAACTTCTAGTCTCTCATTGACACAAGGTTACTGATATTTGACAAATACTCCTCTAGAACCTTTACATCATTCAAGAAGTTTCAAAACTGATATCTCTCATGTCTGGAAAGAGTGTAAGCAGCAGGAGTAAGAAATGTTCGTTTTTCACTCTTTACTGGTGCCAACTCTTCTCGTATTCCCATATCAACCATGTCCAACCAAGCCTTAATTCCATCTTTTGTTTTGCCAGATGTATTTAGCAACGTGCCGATAACACTGTCAAATACATTTTTTTTCTACATGCATAACATCAATAAAATGTCTTACATACAGACAATTCCAGTATTGTGATTTAAAAAAAATTGATCTCTTTTTCCAACCGATTTTCGTAAGGTTTTTCGAAGCCGGTTTACCAAAAGTAGTGTCCAAATTTTTATCTTTCTCAAACAATTGATCACCTGTTAGTGGAGACGGTGTTGTACGTTCTTCTGAACTTC
Source organism: Viscum album (assembly GCA_963277665.1). Lineage (NCBI taxonomy): Eukaryota > Viridiplantae > Streptophyta > Magnoliopsida > Santalales > Viscaceae > Viscum > Viscum album. The sequence continues at coordinate 1,659,296,426 of OY728143.1, read as the reverse complement.
CATCGAATGATGTCTTCCAAGAATTGTACTTATGTCATTGCAGTAGAAATCTGCGATGTCCTAGAAACACGGTTTTCAATGAATGTTTCAACCTAATTGATTGTGTACCTTCTTCGCAAACGGTACAGCCTTGAGTTCCTTTAATGCTATATCCTTACAAATTTCCATAAGCTGGGAAGTCATTTATCATCCCATACAACATGACTCTCAAATTGAAATCTTCCTTTCTGTAAGCATCATACAATGTAACACCTGAATCCCATAATAATTTAAAATATTCGATCAATGGAGCTAAATAAACATCAATATCATTACCCGGTTGTTTTGGTCCTGATATAAGCATAGATAACATGATGTATTTTCGTTTCATGCATAACCACAGTGGTAAGTTATCATTTATCAACATAGCCGGCTATGTACTGTGACTGTTGCTTTGAAAACCAAAAGGATTCACTCCATCTGTAGATAATGCAAGACGAAGGTTTCTCGACTCGTTTCCAAATTCAGGATACTCATGATCGATTCTCTTCCACTAAGGAGAGTCTGCTAGGTGACGTAGTATCCCATCTTTAATTCTTGTATCTACATTCCATGTTAATTGTTCTGCAGTCTCCTCACTTCCATATAGGCGTCTAAACCTTGGAATGATTGGAAAGTACCATACAACATTAGTAAGACTGTATTCATCTTTCTTGTATCAAGAAGCACCACACTTTGGGCATTCTTTAAGTGATTTGTGGTCCTTGAAAAATAGTATACAGTCATTCGGGCAGGTGTGTATTCTTTCAGAGATCATACCCATAGAGCGTAGCATTCGTTTGGCATCGTATGTTCGGCTCGGGAGCTCATTGTCTTCTGGGAGCATGTCATTCAAGAGGGCAAGTAGTTTCGTAAAACTGTCGTCACTCCATCTATTATCTGCTTTCAAATTATACAGATTCAGTACAGCTGACAATGCTATATATTTAGTGCAACCAGCATACAATGGCGTCTTTGCCCAACCTTTTAACTTCTCAACCAATTTTGGGCAATCAAAAAGTTCATCTTCGAAGGTGCTTGTCATTTTCTCAATACGATCTTCATCATCATTCACATCTGTAATCACATCCTCCATACGGTCATCGTCATTTTTCATGTTTGTAATCATATCAGATGATCCATAAAACGCAGTGTCACCCCAGTCACTACCTACATTTGTTGTTTCCCCGTGTTTATTCCAACATGTATAACTTTGATCTATTCCGTGACAGATCAAGTGTTCTTCCAACTCATCTGGACTAATTTTTTTTGAATAACAACAGTGTAAACACGGACAAAGGATTTGAGAAGAGTCACATGCATTATCTTTTTCAAACTTGATAAATTCTTTCACGCCTTCTTCATATTGTTTTGTCAACCGATTGGCATTCATCCATTCTTTATTTATATTCATCCTATTTAAAATCCATAGGATAAGTATATAGGTTAAAGGAGAAGGAATATGAGTATAATTTAGATAAAAAACAAGATACTTCAAGGAAATAAAGGAATAAATAAATACCAAAATAAAAAATATATTGGGAACCACTACAATCCCCAAGCATCACATCATCTAGATCTCTAAAGCCCATCAAAGTTACTCCAACTTGATCTGGAAACACTAGGACCCAATTCTACCTGACCTTCAATACATGAGGATTTCTTGGGTACTCAGTAGGGAACCACCAATGTGGTTTCAAAAATTCTAATTTTTAGTTATATGTGCATGTTTCATGCTCTGAATAAATAAATAATATCTAAAAAATAATTAAATAAATCATCATTTATCCTCAGGTTCGTAGCCTCGATCATCCATACCAACTTTGGCTAGTGCCAAAGTGTATTTGAGAACATTGTGATGACTATACCAACCATAACAATAATCATGAGGTCTTTCACCCTAGTATACATTGATAATTACCCTAGATATAAACTCACCCTAGTGAATGTGATAATAACCTGGAAAACCTCCATCCCATTATCACAACTTGAGTAGTATCTGTACTAATATAAAATTGTTCCCAACAAATTAACCCCAGTAGTGAAGGACACTCAACCAAACAGGCCAAATACACAATAAGGATTGAAATATCTCACCTATCCACTTTTCATAAATAATATAATCACTAATCAAAATCAATGGCATCCCTATTAGTAGTATCATAGACCTCACTACTATGTAATTTTTTCCATTTCAATAAAATACCACCTCAAGGTCATTTTTTTAATAAAAGTGGTGACATGAATTGGTCACCTAATTCATGCCCCAAAGGAATAAATTAAAAAAAAGAGTATAAGTACAAACAAAAGGTGAAAAGAACTTACACCAGTAGAGATTGAGAGAAGTATAAACCAAAAACACCAAGGAAGATATGGAAAAATATCTAGAAGCAATGAATGATCCAAACAACCTATTATCAACTATTCCATGATCTCCAAAAGGGGTTTTACTATCCATGGGGATAGCACTAATCCATCTGGCTCGAAGGGAATCCAATGCATTCATAAATTTTCTTCTCTATCAACTTGAGTTATGTTATTCATGCTGTTATACAGTTGTTATTTTAAAATGAAGGGATGAAATGAAACCTGAGAAAGACCTTATTACATTAAAACCAATGTTTAGAAAGGAAAACCATTAAAGGTTTGGATCAATAAGCTGTTAAGAATGAAGACCATCATTGCAATGTCACCATACAACAGAAGCACATGATGTAGTGAAACACTCATCGCGTGAGAGAATCATATTATTTATCAGTGTCTTACATAGTATAGCCTCATAATATTTTCATGGTAATATTCCATACTATAAATAGTCTCAAGAGATGGCTCATGTCCCATTTCAATATATAGGTTCATTCTGGGTCAGTCTACACATCCAGCCTATCAACAACCTTACAAAGTTATACCCACCCAAGTAGTCACATCCCCAAGGGGGATGTTCACACACTTTAGGTTCAATTCATTAAGGCCAAGGGCTCTGATGTATCACTAGTTCCATGTGTGGCCTATGGGAACAAATACATAAAAGTCACAGAATGTATTCCAAGAGGTCTCTGGGTTCCCCCTAACAAGGTCCTCTAAGTCACACTCACTCTAATAACACCCATTAAGGAATTTATAAATCCATAAAAAATTTACCAGGACCACATACCTATTTTATATGTTTCTACTATTTTAATTTCAAGTTGAAAACTTTTCCTAGGCTCTCTAAGCCTCGTCCAATGTCTACCCCAAGATCAACTCATTAATATAGCTCCTTCCCCTCTCCAAAAAATTAAAATTATTAAATTATAACATTTATAATTAATTATCCAAATCAATTTAAACTAGTTATATTCACTAGAAACTCATCTTGTGGACTTTTAATGATAGAACCAAGACCAAAAATCCATATAAGATCTGAAGTGGGATCTTAGTGCCTTCTTAGGAAAAATACCCAACCATCAGAACCAAATCCATAGACAACATTATATAATTTTATCCAATATCCATGAAAACTCCAAAAGGAAACACAAATCCTTCATAATTATTGGTGACTTGTAGATACCATCATGATGCCTCTTATACATGAGGTAGGACAACACCCCCATCAAATCAATATGATACCACCGTGCTCCAGTTGAATCACCCATAAAACCTAATCTAGATACATCAAAAATCAATAGAAACTAAATATAAAGAATAAAATGTTAAGGAAGATGGTGAAATCACTTAGAATTGTTGAATAAATCCACTAAAAAACTCCCCATGGAAAGGGGAATCAAAGAGGAATAAGGGGGTGGGTCGATTGGGCATTGTATAAGAGGGAGGATGAGAAATGGGGGCTTCCCCTATTGGAATTTCAGAGGGAAAAAGATGAAAATATAATTTTAATGTTTTACACAATTTTCCAAACCATATATTAATAATGTGGTGGCACTGTATAAGAAAACCCCTTCAAATATTTGGTCAACATAGTTTACCAAACTATGCATTTATTATGTAAATTGGAACTACCTCAGTCTACAAAATTTCACACGTTTTGTATGAAATCATGAAAAAATGGTATGTTAATCCCTAACTAAAATCCACCTCACATGGTTTCCTCTAAGATATCCCATGGTTAACCTTCACTAACCATGAAAGTCAACTATGTGATTTAGAAAGAGGACAGAAAACCTCCTCATGCTCAAGGTTCTACATTGTTTCTCAAAAAATATGAACACAAAACCATGTTTCATTTGAAAAATCTCCAAAAAAACATCATATAAAACTAAAATAATGCTTTTGAGACTCACCTGAGTACTTGAGGCACCTCTCAAACCGCGGTGGAGGAGGAGACAACAGAGTAGGCAGAGGAGGAGGAGGAGGAGGCGCTGGTGGATGAGGATGATGAGGCAGCAGACTAGGAGGAGGAGGAGGAAGCGCAGGTGGAGGAGGAGGAGGAGGCTGCAGTGGAGGAGGAGGAGGAGGAGGAGGAGCAGAGGAGGAGGAGGAGGCGGAGGCCAGAGGAGGAGGAGAAGGAGGAGGCGGCGGCCAGAGGAGGAGGTGGAGGCCGGAGGAGGCGGCAGCCGGAGGAGGAGGCGGTGGCCGGAGGAGGAGGCGGCGACCGGAGGAGGAGGAGCAGGAGGAGGCGGCGGTTGCGGCGGCGGAGGAGGAGGCAACGACAGCGGTGCAGAGGAGGGATTCCGCAAGAGCTTGACCGGGTGCAGGGAGGAGGAAGAGGACCCGCGGGTTTTTAACAAATCCGTGTGAGCCTTTATCAGCGCTAAAATGAAAAGCGCTGATAAATACAACCTTTATCAGTGCTAACAAAAGCGCTGATAAATGTCCTCCCCTTTATCAGCGCTTTTCCGTTAGCCCTTATAAAGGCAGGCGCATGCCTTGACCAGTTTTGTGGTAGTGGAAAAAACTTGATTTGGGTGTAACATAGCTAACATATCATGCGCCCCAAGATAATTTTTCAAAACAATGTAAATTGGATAATCCACACATCCAAAAAAAGAACAAGAAACTGTAATGTACAAAAAAATAAAAAATACACTATAATAAACCCATGATATAATAATGAATCCAATTTTATATACCTTATAAGAGTATCCTATTGGAAATCCCTCAACCCATTAGATAACAAAAGTCATAAAATAGACATTCCAAAACACAAAAACATTCAAACTTGATGGGTAACATCAACCATATCCAAAAAGGAATAATATGAAGTATCTAGTGGAAAAACCATAACATTTTTATAGTATTTTATCCCAAATATTCCAAAATAAATACCTATATTGAAAATTTACGTCAACCATGTTTTATTATTCAAAGTTATAACAATCATATCTACTCATTCGAGGGTCAATTCCACTAACATGGTCTCACTCGATATCATTGATACCAATAAAAGAACGATACCAAGGGAACATATGTACCCACATCCATGAATATCCATAAAATCACATATAAATGTTGAAACATTGTAATAAATTAATTCCTCAGTATAAGGAGGGATCACATTCCAAGAAGATCAATGTAATTTAAATCCAAAAAAGACTAGAATCATAAAACATTATAACACCTTATAAATTAGGGATTACACAGCATGAGATAAGAAACTATGTATTCTTACTAATTAAAACACCCCAACATGGTTTTGATCACCAAGGGGGAACCAATTCAACAACAAAAACTTTTATATTGATTCAGAAGTACCTATGAGAGCCCCGAGAAGAAATTAGAGTCCCCAAAAATTGGGTCCTACTCGAACTGTGGTCATGTGAGGAATATTGGAGTATTTAAGTGTTGGAACCATGAGAATATATTGAATAAACATAAAAAAATTCCAGTAATAACACCAGATAACAAACTAGGCTATAAGATGTACATGATTGTCCTCTAACCACCCAATGTTCCACCAGAAGCTAGCTAGTGGGGATCTAGGTCCTCTAAGGCCACTACCCAATGCATCTTGATCATAGGGGCCCTTCACTAGGAACCTGATTACCTCTTATTTTATTTTCAATAGATTTATCATTATACACATCTATTTCCCTATCCCAAAATTGATAACATCCAAATAAAACTCAAAAAATAAAATAATAAATTAGTTGAATTAAAAAAAGAGCCTTGAATTCATACCTCAAATTGGATGGTTGTCACAAACCACCCCACTAAGAGTTTCCAATCCCTAGTAAGTTTCATTAGGGTTCCAAATCAGAAATATCAAACCACTTATCTTGTACATCAAATTACCTCTCCCAAGTCACTTATTAAATACACTAGTGCATCCATAACACCTAGATAAGATCAAACTTCTTCCCTATTGATACTTTATTTCTACCACCAATGATACGCATAAGGAATCCCTGAAAAATCAATGTACCTCCAACTAAAAATTATCTTTTTCAATCATTTGTGCTAAATATGGTAGGTACTTTTAGAGATATGATACATGAAACATATCATGTATACCTAGATTCCATGGAAGAAGTGATAATCGATAATCCACTACCACGAAATACAACACAATCATACATGATTTTTATATTTGTGATGTGAACTTACCCTATACCCTTACATGTTAATTCCCTAATCGAGGAAACACCGATAAAAATACATGTTCACCCCCAAATAACTGCATGGAAAAAATCCTCCAATAAATTAACAATGATATTATCACCAAGATATTACCAACCAATTCATAAACAACTAATCATATTGAAGGGGTTATTAGACCATACATGGCATTATAATTTCTAATTAATAATCCACTATCTAACATAATGGTGAATCACAGAACCTAACACATATGTCCATATAGGGGGATTTTGGATTGAGTATTAGGAACTGTTTTCAAAAGAAAACTATTGCAACATAATATTATCATATAATACTCACATGAAATAAAGAGTACAATCGCAGATCATGTAATAATTGATCTAAACCATCCTATTTTATTTTCCATTCATTTGTGGGTGATACATTATGGTTAGCTTCAACTAAGACCCTATAATCTTCTTCAAGCCCTGATAACACATTGATGGGAAACAAGAATCACTATTTGAGAATATTTTAGTCATTATATCAAGATACATGAATATATATCACACAAACAATTACCCAAATCATTAAATGAGTAAGTATCATTGATAAAGAATCACAACCATCATCAGTCGATCCACTAACAGACATATCGCATCATGACCCCTAATGGTCATTCATATAATATTGAAAAATTCCTTGTTCAAATCATCTCAAATATATATAATAACTAGAGGGATTTAAGAAACATATAAAATAGAGATTATATTATTTACTATTATGAAAGTTAATGATATGAGCCACACAACCTATGATGACATTCCTCAAACCATGTAACTCGAAGTTTCACCTGCTATCAGGATACATATTAGTCAACCCTAAGTTCACTATCCAATCAGAGGCATGAGAGTCAATTATCAACTAATATATCATATAATTTGGCACCATAACACCTACATCAATGTAAAACACACCTCCGTATCATGATATAATACTAAAATAGGCTCATCACTCACAATCCTTTCTCATATCACAAGGAAATATAATTCGAACATAGGGATGTTCTTCACATGTTCCTCTAGTGGGAATATAATGTAAAAGATATTACTGATTATAACCTCCCACCCCTCTATTATTTCCATCAGCTGCTTGAAAAATATTTACAAAATCACTAGACTCTTAAATAACATACTTAGGAGTCTTATACATCAGTGTTTCAACTATGATATTCTCATTTTCCCAGGCTATAATATGTATAAGAATAATTTTTTTAGGAAATCAACCAAATTTCTATTTCATAGGTTTCAGTCCTTCTTGGAGAAAAAGTACATTGATATTTTATGGTCTATTTATATGAATAATGTCCAAGAAAAATCATAGTGAAACTAACACTTTATAGATAAGACCACTGAATCTTTCTCTAGATCATGGGTAATATTGTTTCACTCAAAATACCACAATTAACATTACCCATTAGTGGCTACTATATCCTCATGTACTAAAATTACTCCTAGAAACCCCCTAGAAAGACACAATATATGAAATAATCTTTTAGTGGGTCCAGTATAATATGAATTGGGTTGGAGGTGAATATCCCATATAATTCCTGAAAAAATAGAGTTCTCCCAAAATTTTCCACATAAACCTCACTCCATATATGACCGAACCGATCAACAATAATACAAATTGATAGATGTTATAAATTAATCATATCTAATTAAAAAATAATCCACAGAATCTAAAAATCTTTAACCTATTCTTGGTTTTATCCAATGAAATTATAACCTACCCATTATTTGGCCATATTAAGAATATATCTTTTAGTACAACATTCTTATTTAATTACACCTCTTGAATCATAATTTCCACCTACATGTAGATAGTCTACAAATGATTTGGTTTATGAATACATAACAAAGCCTAAAGGTTCTAACTACGAATCTTCTGAGTGTGTGGATATACCAAAATATCATCGACTAACACCATAATGTTTGTCTCTATGTAGGAGTGAAATTTTTATTTAATAGATCTATATAAATTGATAATACATTGATCAATTAGAAATGAATCATAAGATAATCATAGAAACCATTACTATATATTAATTTTATTTTGGACATATCTTATACCCTAACCAATAAATGGTTATATCTCTAACATATATAAATCTTGTTGAATCATTATGATCATATCTAATGAAAAAAAGGTGATATATCTATGATAATTTACTGCATATTCTCTTTGTAACATGGTTTATTTTTCAGAAATCAATGAAATATGAGGATACCACCAATAGTCATGGAAAAAATGATATCACTCTAAATAGAGGTACCTAAATTAATAAAACCCTTTGAACTAATATATTTTAGCTACATCATCAACACTCCATCTCACCCAATTACATATGATAAGAATTTTTTAATATGGTATCTACACCAAACTTGATCTTAAACATATACTCAATATCCTAATCATGTGGAAATCCTGATAAATTAAAAGGGAAAATACCCCAAAAATTGTCCACCCTGAAGAACCCTAAATAATAAGGACAAGATTGTTGGTTTTAAATAATGGTTTTATTTATATTTAATTTATCAAATATAATAAATTTTAGTATATATAGTTAATATGAATAATATTTTGAAATAAATTACAATTTTAGTTTAATAATATATTTTTTATTTTTGAAAAAATTAATTAATCAAGAGGTTGATTTACATTCATACCATAGAAGTAAAAAAGACAGTAAATTAAACTTTTATTTATTTTAGAATCTGTTCTAGTAAAAAAATTAAAAATACCTAATATTTATTTTCCCGTACTTTAAGTAAATAACAATAACTATTTAGTTTTGGTATGTAATTTCAATAATTGTTTAATTTAAAAGTGGAGTAGGTGTGTTGTTTACTAGAGGTAGATTAAAATTTATATATTATGGTCATCGAATACATCTTATACAACTATTATGATAATGAAGAAAATAGAGATACTTAACCCTTTATTTAATAAACTGTAAGGATGTACATAATATAATAGGTTTAAGACAACTCAAGGTGTTTTATAAGAATGATAGATGACGAGTAAAAAATTATAAAGGTTAAAAAACATGAACCTTGCAATTATTAGGAATTTTTAATCATATTAGAGAGTATTTATGATGTGTAATTTAAAGATGAAATTAGAAGTTTTGTGTGAATAATTTAAACATATCAATTAGAATTACATATAAAAAAATGAATTTTGAATGATAGTTGGCACAATTTGGAAATATATTGAAATTTAATGAAATCATTTAAATTCATTAAAAGGAAATTTATGTGTCATGAGATGAATATTGAAGATTATTGTTGAAGATATTATTTGATGTTAAATAAAAATTCATGTAGATAATACAATTTATTGAGAGAGGATGTTTTTAAGTATTTTTAATTGGATGTGTTCAATGTGTTTGTTAATATTTTTAATGATAAAATCATTATCAGACTAACATTGATTTAATTTTAATATGAGAGTTGATTTTTATTTAGATTCTTGGATGTGTTTGAAATTTTTTTAGAGATGATCTAATATGGATTGTCATAGTTCTATGTTTATTTGTAATCAATTTGTGATTTTCTTATCTAGTAGATAATTTTTGGGAAAATAATATGGTTGTGTAATATCCTATGAAATCATTTATGAAATTTTGGTCTTTTCATAAGATGTTTAGCGATTTATGATTTTGTTCCTAATAATTTGAAATTGAAAAAAAAAGAATTTCTTTTAGGATAATGACATAATATATTTTTTATCTTGAAATATATATGGTCTACATATGATAATTTTCTAGTGTGTAAGAGGATTCTGAAATTTTGTTATGTTTGTGTGTAAGATATTCTATTCATATATGATATTTAGGACATTCAAGAAACAGTGTGTCAGAAAATAAATATGAACCACATATGATATAAATGTATCATATGTTTTTTATATTATAAATTATACTAAGACCATGTATTATATTTTAATTATATATAATATGTTTTACATTAAAAAACAAATTATAAAACATATATTCTAAAGAAAAAAAATAATTCAGGTGATGTTGTAGTGCTTTTTAAGGATTTAATATCATAATTAATTATATAAACATTGAATCAATAGGAAAAATAAATAATAAATCCATATTATATTCTATGAAGAGTGATGGTTTCTACCCCATGAAGGTAATATACAAGTTTTAATTCCCGATACTATTCACATGTGGTGGTAGAATTAAATTGAATTAAATAGAGTAGATTTTGTGGAAGGTTTTAAGAGAGAATAAGTTTCCACGAATTTTTTATTAAATAATAGTATAATTTCATTGTATATATTTGAATTAATATCAAATTAAATATATAATATTAAACCCTGTAAGAAAATTAATAATAATAAGAGAACAATTGAACCAAATTATGCAAAAGGGTGATGTTCATGGGAATTTCCATAAATAATTTATGGAAATAATATTCTTGAAATACCATTATATATAAATATTAATTTTTTTGTTGAGAAAATATTTATATAGGGGTATAATTTTATACTTATGGATACCTTATAAGTCTAAGAAAAGAAGAGAACTGACACTGAAATCACTTTATAAACATCATGTATCTTAATGAAAAAAGAAATAAGACTATACTTGTAACATCGTATTTAAATAAAGAATAAGACATATTTCATATTTATTAATATTTTTATATTAAATATTAATTTTAATTTAAAGGGGTTGCTATGTCTGATTACATACCCGATACGCAGTAACTGGTTTCTTTGAAATCTTACATTGCACACTAATAATATAATATTATTATTTTAAATGGTAGTTTACTCATAGCCGTTGTATTGGAGGGAATGAACAAAATAAACTACCATATTATTATACATGTTTTTTAAATGTATTTACATTTATCCAATAAAAGTTAGAGGCTTAAAATGTGAATGAATCCAATTTTAAGCATAATTTACATTAAAAGGACGATTTACACCATTAAATGGAGAACCCTCTATAAATATAGTTTTGGTCACTTTAATACATTCTAATTGACCAAATAAAATCCTTATTTATAATGGGGACATCAAAATTTAGTTTGTGTAATTTTTTGGGTTTTTTCCGATAAAGTTCATTTTTTAATGACTAGTGAAAATATTGTGTTTTAATTCGAATGATCCTTTTAATATAATTTATTTAGATGTTTAGACTGTCTTTTTAATTTTTTTAATGTGTAATTAAAATATATTTTTAACATTTAATCCAATTTTGGTCATTGGAATTAATTTCACTTTGAAATTGGACATAAACAAGTATCAATCTTTTGTAAGTTATTGTGTCTTAAAAACACGCTATTTATTTTGACAATAAGAATTAATTTTTAAATCAATGAATGAAACTTATTTGTTTTGAATTTGAAAAAATAGACATCATTTTTGAATTCATAATATCAAATATAGAATGGGCTAAATTTTTTGTATTTTTCCAAAAAACTTCAATTTTTGATGAATAGTGAAACCACTTAGTTGTAGTTAAAATACTGAATTTTTCATTTAAAGGAAATTTTACCAATTCTATGAATAGAGTTTCAGAAATACGACATACATGGTTTTCATTAGTAAGTAAATTGTTGTTCAATTGGATGAAAATAATTTTTGTGAATAGTAAATTTTACGTTTTATTAATCACAATTAAATGTAATTAGTGTAATTTAAGGTAAAAATGATGTTATAATAATATGATGTTACCTTTAAACTTTTACTAACCTTATTTTATTAGTCCTGGCCGGCCAATAAAATCTATGGGTCAATTTTTGGGACCCCATGGAGCCACATGGGTAAGATAATGACAGTAATACCATTTATTTAAAGTAAAAATAAAAAGGACACAAACATGTATTTTTTTACTAAAACAAATTTTACATGGGGTTATATAAATTATCTTTATGACTATAAATATTAATTATAAATCTAAAAATATTTACTAAATCATGTTAATTGTTTTATAATTTTTAGACATCAAATAAATAAAATTATTTATGACACAATGATGACGGAGTATTTACGTCATTAATGAATGATTAAAATAAATAAGAAGATAATGTTTAAAATAATAACCAACACTAGTCCAATTATTATTGGATGATTTTATTTCGAACATGGGATACATTATCTTCGACTTTAATGATTTTTGGAATTTTAGAAACCGAATATCATTATATAATAAAATAATATTTTCAAGCTTTCCAAAAGAGCCCCTCCTCTCCCTTATAAAAAGACCCCACTTCCTACCCATTTCACACACTTCATAAGACCTTTGGATCTTCCAAACTCTATTAAAATAATCATCCAATATACCTCTATTCATAATAGAATCCTTACCTTAGGAATAAATCTCTTCAAAGTACCCTTTTGGTTCAAACTAAGGGGAGTTACCCAATTTAAATGTAATGTCTTCTCTTATGTTTTTTTGTTTTGTTATCCTTCTCCAACCCCTTAAACTATTTTTATTCCATTATTTTGTAACAAAACCAGTATATAAAATATACTTGTATGTTTTTATGGGAATTATTTGAGCTAAACTTACACACACCTCCATCTAATGGGTGAAAAATATACTGTTTTTGTGGACAGAAAACTACTACCTCGCGAAACGGTGATTGTTCGATTATCTCCTACCACCTCTCAGAGTGGCCATTAATATTCCAATGTATTTATATATGTTATATATTATGTTTATGTTTTCCTTATTCTTCTGTATTTCTTATTTATATCATACCATTATAGATTCCATTATGGGTAAATGTGATAATTTCATTTGAGGAAGTGTAGACTACCGCCCCCTCAAAGTGAGGTGACTCATTAATGCCTTATGTGGGATGTATAAAGAATATATTTAATTATATTATATATTATATTATATTCTAATTATAATATACCTATGTATAATTAGTTTTTAATTTCATTAAATATGAAATATAAATGGAAGTAGCGTTCATGCGTACGTACAGCTTACCGTCTCCATGAACGGTGCATTTCATTTCGTACCTCTAAATGTTATTTACTATTATAAATACATGTATATACTAGATATATATGATATATATTTTATCTAAATGATTAATTTCATTCTGGATATAATGAACTATTGAACACATGGACAACGTGTAAATATAAGGTGTTCGTTTTTGACTCACGTACCAAATACCGACAAAATGAACGTTATTAACTTAAATGGTAACCTGATGCTTATAAAATGGTAATAAGTGATATAAAAGGAACAATAAACAATAAAAAGGTTCATAATAAAGTATAAATTAACTTTATTTTATTATTCAGGAGATTAAAGAACGATCGAGTCAAGTCGGACACGAGTTAAGAGAACTTCTTAACCCAATTTCTATTCTTTGATTTGATCTTATCTTTATTTTTTATGTCATTCTTTGATTATGTGAGAAATTAATTTTTATGTATTTATACTTGAATTATTTTTTATTATATTGAATACACATAATAGATCTATATTATTTACAAAATGATCTTTTTAAGGGACTTCATCTCAATCTCCCTTCATTGAGGCATATTTTGTTTTAATACAGAACATTGTTTTATATGCTGTATAAACAGCATTCAATTTTCAAAGGGAGTCTTTTTCTACAAAGAGATTTACTAAATGACAAAAAGGAATGTTTCTTTTAACGTAAGTAGTGACAATGACCTTTTCCCCCACCACGAGTATTATTTGATCTTTGGCTTACTCAACATTCTGTAATGTTTTTTTAAAAGAAAATAAATACAATATACAATTTTATGTATTTTAGTATTAAAAATGTTTTGATAATGGATTTGTTTTTCCAATATATTTAAGTGATATATTGTGATTGAAATGTGTAAATTGTTTCTTTCCGTTATATTTGTTTTATGTCTTCTGATTTTATAATGGTACATGGAAATTTGACGGGTGGTTACGTGATAAACCAAATGATGGGTGGTGTCGTGAATACGAGGATGGGTGGTCACATTATAACATCCAATGCATTGGGTATTGAAGTCGGCCGTATGGATATTCCATTTAGTGATATGTGTGGAATTCGAACCTATGGTTATTCCATTAAAGTATGTTTATGTCCCAAGAAACCATTATATGTTACGTGTTCTTTATATGGGTTTTTTGGTAATCATTTGGTTACAAAAGGGTAAGTGATGATCTTTTATTCAGTGAAGAGTATTTAATACTTCATAAAGGTGAAAAGTATTACTTATGATAAAGTATACATGGTTTACCCATTGTTTTGAAAAACTAACACTTTTCCTTATTTTTGTATCCCTTACTGAGCTTTTTTTTCTCCTCCCAAGTTTTTGAAATGTTTTTCACAGGACATAATGTGGAATATCATCAAGGATGGGATCACGGAAAAGTCATGTTGTCCTAAACATGGAACTAGACATGAAATTTTTATTCCAGAGTTTTTATTTTATGAAAAAAATGGAAACTGTGTAGAAGTTTCCACTTTGTATTTGAAATGAAATGTAATAGTTATGTCCTAATTCTCTAAAACTATAAAACTGAAAAGATCCTCAATCTGAATTATTCATTTAATTCAATATTATGTAAGGATTAAGGTCGGGTCCTTATAGTTTGTATCATCGGTCGGTTTAGACAACATTAGGAGTTAGAATATTGTTAAATTCATGTTCATAAATTAATTTATGGTATGATTGAAATGATATAGCATTTAAAGATTACCATGTTGCTTCGCCTAAGATTTTTCTGTGTTCATAATAGTTTTCCGTAGAGGAAACAAGGCAGCTATATTGGGATGACATCAGGAGGAAAACAACCTTCAAAATCAGCAACCTGAGACAATCGGAATCAGAACTGAATAGTTTGTTGTAGTTATGTCACAGTTGACTAATGATATAAATGGTGGTGGTATCCATACACGATATCATCTAGATCAATAACATAAGAACATGTTAGTATTGGAGAATTTTATGAGGAAACATTCTCCATTATTCTGAGGATCATCTGACCCTGTGCTAGCAGAAGGGTGGATTAAAGCACTGTAAAATATTTTTGATGTCATGGGGTGTTCGGAACATAAAAAGGATAGTTACGCTATTTACCTTTTTGAAGGTGAAGTTGATCAGTGGTGCTCAATGGTGAAAAGTATCTGGGATAGTGAGGAGATTTATGATCTTGACTGGGATTAATTAAAAGTTATGTTTATTGAGAAATATTTTCTTAAGGAGGTTCATCTTAGGATGGAAAAACAATTCCTAGAATTGAGGCAAGAGGATGACTTAGTGGATTCTTATGAAGAAAAATTCACTAGACTGGCAAGGTATGCTCCAAATTTCATACGAGATCTTGATAGTAAAATAAACCATTTTTACTCAGGGTTAATGCAAAATTATTGAAGTTATTTAGCTCCTCACAAGTTCAAAAGTTATGAAAAACATTTCGATGTGCGGAGATGGTGGAAGTGGGGTTTTTTGATGATCATGTGATCTTTGACAAACAAGAGAATAAGATGTCCAGTTGTCAAGAAAAGGGAAATAATTAATCAAAGAAGCCTGGAGGTAAGAAAAAAAGATATCCATCCTATGATAAGTGTGGTAAAATGCATCCTGGAGAATGTTTATCCATTTCTAGAAAGTGCTTTCAGTGTGGTAAGTCTTTCATATTTCTCGTAACTGTATGAAAGATGGTCAAGCAGGTAATGAAAAGCCAGTGGTATGGTGTCTTAAGTGTAATGAAATGGGTCATTATGAAATTGAGTGTCTAAAGAAGAACTTAATTGAGGGAAAGAAGACAGACTACAAGAAGAAAGAGGTGTTGAAATCCTTTGCAACTACTTCAGCAGATGTTGGGCCATCTAATGAAGTATTATTTGGTACATTGTTTGTTTGTTCAGATTATGGAAATGTGTTGTCTGATTCATGGTTTACACATTATTTCATTTCAGAGAAGTTTTCTAGTAAATTTGGAATTCCATCTCAAGATATGAATCCTGAACATATGGTAAAAACACCAGGGGGAAACATTGAGACAAAAAGAAATTATAAGAACCTTCATATCCTTGTTTGTAGAAAGAATCTACCAGCAAACAATATTGTTTTGCCTCAAGTAGATTTTGATGTTATTTTGGGCATGGATTGGCTTTCTATTTACCATGCTAATATTGAATATAGACATAAAAAGGTTTCTTTTCAGAAAGAATTTCAGTTTGTGTACAAGAATGAACCCTTACTTTTGATAACAAATCAGGAAGCAGAGAAACTTGTAAATGATGGAAATGAATGTTACCTTTCACTTATTGTTAAAAACAAAATAACTATTCAGATTAGTGGTGTGCTAGTTTTAAATGAGTATATTGATGTTTTTCATGATGATTTTCCTAATATTATACATGATCGGGAAGTTGAATTTACTGTTGTCTTATTTCCTGATTCGAATCCAATTTCAAAACCCCCTTATCGAATGGCTCAAACTGTAATTTTAGAGTTAATGAAGCAAATTCAGGAGTTATTAGATAAAGGTTTCATTCGACCTAGCATATCACCATGGGGTGATCCTATCATTTTTGTTAAAAAGAAAGATGGTTAAATGAGACTTCACATTGATTATAGATCATTTAATAACATCACTATTAAGAACAAGTATCATTTTCCTCATATCAATGATTTGTTTGATCAGCTCCAAGGAAATATGTATTTTTCAAAGATTGACTTGAGGTCGGGGTACCATAAGTTGAAAGTAAAAAAAGCACACATTCAGAAGACTGTGTTTTGTATTATATATGGCCATTATGAATTTGTAGTTATGATATTTGGGTTAACAAATGGACCTACTGTTTTCATGGATCTAATGAATATAATTTTCTACGAGTTCTTGCATAAGTTTGTGGTTGTGTTCATTGATGATATTTCGGTTTATTCCAAAATTAAATATAAACATGAAAGTAATTTAAGGGTTATCTTTCAAACCTTAAATGAAAAGAAACTGTATATAAAATTCAGAAAGTGTGAGTTTTGGTTACAAAAAAATTCTTTCCTTGGTCACATTGTTTCAAAAAATGTCATAACTGTTGATCCTGCTAAAACAAAAGTTGTTAAATAATAGAAACAACCCACAAATATGTCCTAGATTCATATTTTTCATGGTTTGGAAGGTTATTACCTAAGACTTGTTGAAAAATTTTCATGGTCATCTATTCCAATGACTAAGTTAAATTTATAAGGTGTTAAGTTCATATGGACAAAAGAATGTGATGATTTTTTTCAGGAATTGAAAAGAAGATTGGTGAATGCTCTTGTTTTAGCACTACCTTCCAGAAATGGTGAGTTTCTTATCTACAGTGATTCTTCGTTGAAAGGACTTGGTTGTGTTCTTATGTAGAATGATCAGGTAATTGCTTATGCTTCACGTCAGTTGAAAACTCATGAGTTAAATTACCCTACACATGATTTGGAATTAGCTATTGTTTTTATTGCTTAAAAAATTAGGAGGGATAATTTGTATGGAATAAGTTTGAAATATATACTGATAAAAAAAGATTAAAGTATATATTCTCTTAGAAATAATTGAACATGAGATAGAGGAGATGACTGGAATTATTCAAGGACTACGATTGTACAATCCATTATCATCCGAGAAAATTAAATAAAGTAACTGATGCATTGAGTCTAAAAAGTAATGATTAATTAACCAAGATACATTTGGAATGAGGTCCTTTGGTTTTTGATTTGATGATCTTTGGCATCGAAGTTGTTGGTGCAGGAAGTTCTTCTGTTTTGTTTCAGGTGTCAGTGAGATCATCTCTATCAGACAGAATTAATCAAGCGCAGAAGAAAGACAGTGAGTTGTAGAAAAAGGGAGATCTGGTTCATAAGGATAAGTTTCCTGAATTTAACATTGATAATGATTGTGTTTTGAGGATTCTTAAGATATTATGTGTACCTTGTGATTCACAGTAGAAGAATTAGTTGTTATGTGAGGATCATAGTTCCCCGCTTTCAGTTCATCATGGCAGTACTAAGATGTACAGAAATCTTCCGGACTGTTACTAGTGGGATGGAAAGAAAATAGATATTGCTGATTTTACTGTGAAGTGTTTGACTTGTCAGCAGGTTAAATCAGAGCGGAAGCTCCAGAAATGGATGCTTCAGTCTCTACCGTTTCTAGAGTGGAAATGGGAAAATATATCAATGGACTTGGTTGTGGGATTGCCGAAGACATCTCGAGGTAATAATGCAATCTAGGTTATTGTTGATCGATTGACTAAATCTGCTCATTTCCTTCCTATTTGGGATACATTGTCTCTAGATCAACTTTCTCGATTGTATGTTAAAGAGACAGTTAGGATGCATGGAGTTATCCTCTCCATTGTATCTAATCGTGATCACATGTTTACTTCTAACATTTGGAAAGGCCTTCAGAAGTCATTGGGTACTGAATTAAATTTTAGTACAGATTTTCATCCTCAATCAGATGGGTAGTCAGAATGAACAATTCTGACCTTGGAGGATATACTGCATGCTTTTTCACTAGATTATCAGGGAAGTTGGGACCAAAATCATTCTTTGGTTGAATTTTTATATAATAAGAGTTTTCATTCTAGTATATAGATGGCTCCATTTGAGGCATTATATAGAAAGAGTTGTCAAACTCCATATTTTTGGGATAAAGTAGGTGAATGAATGCTGATGGGACCAAAATTAGTAGAAGAGATGGAAAAGAAAGTTCAGTTGATTATAAAGCACATGAGAACAGATCAGAGAAGAAAGAAAAATCATGAAGATAACCGGAGTAAGGATCTTTCATTGGAGATCGGTGATCATGTCTTTCTCAAAGTTTCTCCACGGAGAAGTGTGATTCGTTTTGGTAAGAAGGGAAAGATGAGTCTGAGGTTCATTGGACCTTTTCAAATTCTAGAGAAAGTTGGATCAGTTTCATATAGAGTGTCTTTACCTCCATTTTTATCCCAGGTACACAATGTTTTTCATGTTTCGATGTTGAGAAAGTATATGTCAGATCTATCTCATGTTTTGAGCCCATAAGTAGTTCAGTTGGAAAAGAATATCTCTTATGAGAAACAACAATTATAGATTCTAGACCATAGAGAGAAAGTGTTGCAGAATAAGGTAATTCACTAGGTAAAGGTTTTTTTAAAAAAACCACATGGTTGAAGAGGCAACGTGGTAATCTGAAAATGATATGAGAGATAAATGCCCCCACTTATTTTTATAAGTTAATAAAAATTGCGAGGATGAAATTTCTAAAAGGGGGGAAGGATATAACATTCCAGGTAAATGAAGAATAATCCATATTTAATATTTATTAATATTTGTGAATTAAATATTAATTTAACTTTAAATAGGTTTTTATATTCGATAGTGTACCTATTACGCAACAAAGGGTTTCTTAGAATTCATACATTGTACACTAATAATATAATATTATTATTTAAATGGTAGTTAACTCCTAGCCATTGTATTGGTGGGAATGAAAAAAATAAACTACAATATGATTATACATGTTTGTTAAATGTATTTAGATTTATCCAATAAAAGATAGAGGATTAAAATGTGAATGAATCCAAATTTAAGAATAATTTACATTAAAATGTCGATTTACAGACTTTTAATGGAGAACCCTCTTTAAATATAGTTTTTGTCACATTAAAAAATTCTAATTGACCAAATAAAATCCTTCTTTAGAATGGGGGCATCAAAATTTATTTTTTGTAATTTTTTGTTATTTTTCTGATAAAGTTCATTTTTTAACGAATAGTGAAAATATTGTAATTTAATTCAAAAGTTCCATTTAATATAATTTATTTATATGGTTATATTAGATTTTTAATTGATTTTAAAGTTTAATTAAAATATATTTTTTACATTTAATCTAATGTTGGTCATTGGAATTAATTTCACTTTGAAATTGGACATAAACAAGTATTAATCTTTTGATAGTTATTCTTTCATAGAAACACACTATTTGTTTTAACAACATGAATTAATTTTAAAATTAATTAATTAAACTTATATGTTTTGAATTTGTCAAAATAGACATCATTTTTGGATTCAGAATATAAAATATAGCTTGGGATGGATATTTGGTATTTTTCTGAAAAACTTCAATTTTTGATGAACAGTGAAACCACTTAGTAGTAGTTAAAAGACTGAATTTTTCATTTAAATGAAATTTTAACACTTATGTGAATTGAATTTCAAAAATCTGACAAACATGGTTATCATTAGAATGTTAAATGTGGTTCAATGGGATGAAAATAATTTTTTGTGAATTGTAACTTTTATGTTTTGTTAATCGCGATTAAAGGTAATTAGTGTAATTTATGGTAAATATGATGTTATAATAATATAAAGATACCTTTAGACTTGTCCTACCCTTATTTTATGAGTCATGGAAGACCAATAAAATCCATGGGTCAATTTGTGGGACCACATGGAGCCACTTGGGTAAGATAATGACATTAATACCTTTTATTTAAAGTAAAAATAAAAATGTCAGAAACATGTATTGTTTTACTAAAACAATTTTACATGAAGTTATATAAGTTATCATTATGAATATAAATATTAATTTGAAAGCTACAAAGATTTCCTACATCATGGTAATTTCTCTATAATTTTTAAAGATCATATAAATAAAATTATTTATGACACAATGATGATGCAATGTTTACTTCATTAATGAATGATTTAAATAAATAAGAAGATAATGTTTAAAATATTATCCATAACTTGCCCAATTTTTATTGGTTTATTTTATTTAGAACATTGGATAGCTTATATAAGACATTATTGATTTTTGGACTTTTGGAAACAGAAAAGCATTATATAATTAAATAGTATTTTCAAGCTTTCCAAAAGAGCCCCTCCTCTCCCTTATAAAAAGACCCCACTTCCTATCCATTTCAAACACTTCTTAAGACGTTTGTCTCGTCCAAAATCTACTCAAATAATCCTAAAATATCCTTATATTCATAATAGAGGCCTTAACATAGGCAGAAATCTCTTCAAGTAACCCTTTTGTTTCAAACCAAGGGGAGTTACCCGATTTATAGGTAATGTCTTCTCTTATGTTCTTTTGTTTTATTTTCTTTTTCCAACCCCTTAAAACCTTTTTATTCATTTATTTTGTAACAATAACAGTATATAAAATTTAATTGGATGTTTTTATGATATGTATTTGAGCTACACTTACACACACCTTCATCTAATGGGTGAAAAACATACTATTTCTGTGGACGACGAACTACTGCCTCACGAAACAATGATTGTTCAATTATGTCCTACTGCCTCTCAAGGTACCCATTAAGATGTCACTGTATTCATATATGTTATATATTATGTTAATATTTTACTTATGATTCTTTATTTATTATTTATAGAATACCTTTATGGTTTCTATTAAGGGTAAACGTGATAATTTCACTTGAGGAAGTGCGGACTGCCGCCCCCTCAAAGTGACGTGACTCGTTAATGCCTTATGTGGGATGTATAATGAATAGACTTAATGATATTGTATATGATATTATACTTTAATTATAATATATCTATTTATCATTATGTTTTAATTCCATTAAATATGAAATAGAAATGGAAGTAGCGTTAATGCGTATGTACAGCTTACCGTCTCCATGAACGGTGCATTTCATTTCATACCTCTAAATGTTATTTACTATTATAAATACATGTATATACTTGATATATATGATATATATATTATCTAAATGTTGATTTTCATTCTGTATATAATGAACTGTTGAACACATGGACAACTTGTAAATATAAGGTGTTAATTGTTTACTCACGTACCAAATACCGACAAAATGAACGTTAATAACATATATGGTTTCATAATGTTTATAATATGGTAATAAGTGATATAAAAGGAATAATAAACATGAAAAAGGTTCTTAAGAAAGTATAAATTAACTTTAGTTTTTTATTCATGAGATTAAAGAATGATCGAGTCAAGTCGGACATGAGTTAAGGGAACTTCTTAACCCAATTTCTATTCTTTGGGTTAATCTTCTCTTTCTTGTTTATGTAATTCTTTGATTATGTGAGAAATGATTTTTTATGTATTTATACATGATTTATGTGTGATTTTATTGAATACACGTAATAGATCTAATTTATTTACAAAATGATCTTTCTAAGAGTCTTTGTCTCAATCTCTTTTCATTGAGGCATATTTTGTTTTAATACACAACATTGTTTTATATGATGTATAAATAGCCTTGACTTTTCAAAGGGAATATTTTTCTACAAAGCGTTTTACAAATTGACAAAAAGGAATGTTTCTTTTAATGTAAGCAGTGACAATGGCCTTTTCCACTGCCGCGAGTATTATTTGATCTTTGGCTTCCTCAGCAAGCCGTAATGTTTTTTTAAAAGAAAATAAATACCCTATAATCTTGTATGTATTTTGGTATTGAAAATGTTTTGATAATGGATTTTTTATGTAAATATATTTATGTGATGAATTGTGAATGAAATGTGGAAATGTTTTCTTTCCTTTATATTTGTTTTATGTCTTATGATTTTATAATGGTACTGGGACATTTGACGGGTGGCTACGTGAAAAACCAAATGATGGGTGGTGACGTGAATAACAGTATTGGTGGTAAAGTTATAACCTCCAATGCATTGGGTATGGAAGTTGGGCATATGGCTATTCCATTTAGTGATATGTGTGGAGGTCTATCGTATCGTTATTCCATTTAAGTATGTTTATATCCCAAGTAACCTTTTATATATTATGTGTTCTTTATATAGGTTTTATGGTAATCTTTTGGTTACAAAAGGGTAAGTAATGATCTTTTATTCAGTGAAGAGTATTTAATACTTCATAAAGGTGAAAAGTATTACTTCTAATAAAGTATTAATGGTTTACCTGTTATTTTGAAAAACTAATTGTTTTCCTTATTTTTGTATCCCTTACTGAGCTTTTTTATGACCATTCCAAGTTTTTTAAATGTTATTCACAAGACATAATGTGGAATAGGGTCAATGATGGGATTATGGAAAATTCATGTTGTCTTAATCATGGAATTAGACATAACTTTTTTATTCAAGAGTTTTTATTTTATGAAAAAAATGGAAATTGCGTAGAAGTGTCTACATTGTATTTGAAATGAAATGTAATAGTTATGTCCCAATTCTCTAAAACTCTAAACCTGAAAATATCCTCAATGTGAATTTTTCGTTTAATTCAATATTATGTAAGGTTTAAGGCTGGGTCCTTATAGTTGGTATCAGTGGTCAGTTTGGACAACTTTTGGAGTTATAATATGGTCAAATTCATTTCCATAAATTAATTTATTGTATGATTGAAATGATATAGCATTTAAAGATCACCTTGTTTCTTCACCTAAGATATTTCTGTGTTTAGAATGGTTTTACATGGAGGAAACATGGTATCTATGTTGGGACGTCATCAGGAAGGAAAAAACAATCTAAATCGGTGACCCGAGATGGTTAGAATTGGAACTGAATAGTTTGTTGCAGTGATTGCATAGTAGAATAAGGCTATAAATGGTGGTGGTATCCATACATGAGATCAAGGAGATCAACCACAGAGGACCATGTTAGTAGTGGAGCATTTTATGAGGCATCATTCCCCATCATTCAAAGGATCAACTGACCCTGTGCTAGATGAAGGGTGGATTAAAGCACTGGAAAAGATTTTTGACATCATGGGGTGATCAGAACAACAAAAGGTTAGTCTCATTGTTTAACTTTCTAAAGTAGATGCTAATAAGTGGTGGTTGATGGTGAAAAATAACAGGGGTAGTGAGGATATTGATGATATTAACATGGATGAATTCAAATGTATGTTTCTTGAGAAATATTTTCCTAAGGTGGTTCGTCTTATGATGGAAAAACAATTCCTAGAATTGAGGCAGGAGGATAAATCAGTGGCTGCTTATGAAGCAAAATTCACTCAACTGGCAAGGTATTCTCCAAATTTCATACGATATATTGATAGTAAAATAAATTGTTTTTACTCAGGGTTAAATCCAAAGTATCGAAGGTCTTTTGAATCACGCGAGAAAAAAAGTTATGATAAACTTGTTCGATGTGTGGAGAAGTTGGAAATTGAGTTTTTCAATGATCATCTGTTCTTTGAAAAACAACAGAGTAATAGGTCCAGTTGGCAAACAAAGTGAATTTATTCATCAATGTAGCCTAGAGGTAAGAAAACCAGATATCCATCCTGTGAGAAGTTTGGTAAAATTAATCCTAAAGAATGTTTATCCAAGTCTGGAATGTGCTTTCAGTGTGGTATGTTTTTTCATATTGCTCGTAACTGTATGGAAGATGGTCAATAAGGCAATGAAAATCCTGCTATAAGATGTTTTATGTGTAATGAAATGGGTCACTATGCAAATGAGTGTATAACTAAGAACTCAACTGAGGGAAAGCATCCAGACTACAAGAAGAAAGGGGTGGTGAAATCCTTTAAAACTACTTCAATAGATGTTGGGACATCGAATAAAGTAGTATCAGGTACACTGTTTGTTTTTTTAGATTATAAAAATGTGTTGTTTGATTCAGGGTCTACACATTCATTCACTTCTGAGAAGTTTTCAAGTAAATTGGGAATTATATCTCAAGATATGAATCCAGAACTTATGGTAAAAACACAAGGGGGAAACATTGAGACAAAAAGAAATTATAAGAACCTTCATATCCTTGTGTGTAGAATGAATCTACCAGCAAACCTTATTATTTTTCCTCTAGTAGAGTTTTATGTTATTTTGGACATTGATTGGATTTATATTTATCATGCTAAGATCGACTGAGGAGATAATAAGTTTTCTTTTTAGAAAGATTTTCTGTTTGTGTACAAGAATGAACACTTATTTTGTTAACATATCAGGAAGCTGAGAAACTAGTAAACGATGGAAATGAATGTTACCTTGCACAAATTGTTGAAAACAAATGAACTGTTCATATTAATGATGTGATAGTGTTAAATGAGTATCTTGATGTTTTTCTTGATGAGTTTCCTAGTATTATACATGATCAGAAAGTTGAATTTACTATTTAATTAGTTCTTAATTCTAAGACAATTTCAAAACCCCCTTATCAAATGGATAAAATTGAACATTTAGAGTTAAAGACGCAATTTTAGGAGTTATTAGATAAAGTTTTCATTAGACTTAGCACATCACCATGGGGTTCTCGTGTCTTGTTTGTTAAAAAGAAAGATGGTTCAATGAGACTTTGCAAAGATTATAGAGCATTAAATATCATCACTATTAAGAAAAAGATCTTTTTCCACATATCGATGATTTTTTTGATCAGCTCCAGAGATATCAGTATTTTTCAAACATTGACATGAGGTTGGGGTACCATCAGTTGAAAGTAAAATAATAACACATTCTGAAGACCGTGTTTCGTACTAGATATGGCCATTATGAATATGTAGTTATGTCATTTGTGTTACCAATGCACCTGATGTATTCATGGATCTAATGAATATAATTTTCCATGAGTTCTTAGATAATTTTGTGGTTGTGATCATTGATGGTATTTTGTTTTATTAAAAAATTAAATAGGAACATGAAAGTCATTTAAGGGATATCTTGAAAACCATAAAAGAAAAAAACTGTTTAGAAAATTCAGCAAGTGTGAGTTTTGGTTACAAAAAATTTCTTTCCTTGGTCACATTGTTTACAAAAATGGAATAATTGTTGATCCTACTAAAACAAAAGTTGTGGAAGAATGTCCTAGACCCACAAATATTACTGAGATTCGTATTTTTCTTGATTTTTTAGGATATTACTGGAGGTTTGGTGAAAACTTTTCATGGTTATCTAGTCCAATGACTAAGTTAACTCGAAAAGGTGTTAAGTTATCTATACAAATGAATGTGATGATTGTTTTCAGTAATTGAAAAGAAGATTGGTGAATGCTTCTGTTTTAGCACTACCTTCAAGAAATGGTGAGTTTGTTATATATAGTGATTCTTCTTTGAAAGGAAATGGGAGTGTCCTTATGCAGAATAATTAGGAAATTGCTTATGCTTCGCTTCAATTGAAATATCATGAGTTAAATTACCGTACACATTATTTGGGATTAGCTGCTATTGTTTTTGCTTTAAAAATTTGGACGCATCATCTGTATGGAGTAAACTATGAAATATATACTGATCATAAATACTTAATGTATATATTCACTCAGAATGAATTGAACATGAGATATAGGAGATGGCTGGAATTAATCCAGGATTACGATTGTACAATCCATTACCATCCGAGAAAAGCAAATAAATTTGGTGATGCTTTGAGTCGAAAAAGTAATGCTTTATTAATAATGATACATTTAGAATGAGATCCTTTGGTTTTTGATTTGATGGAATTTTGAATAGAAGTTGTTGGTGTAGGAAATTCTTCTGTTTTGTTTTTTGGTGTCAGTGAGATCATCTCTATCAGACAGAATTAAGTAAGCACCGAAGAAAGACAGTGAGTTGCAGGAAAAGGTATAGCTGGTTTAGAAGGATAATTTTCCTGAATTTAACATTGATAATGATTGTGTTTTTAGGTGTGGTAAGAGATTATGTGTGCCTTGTGATTCATAGTTGAAGAATGAGTTGTTATGTGAGGCTCATAGTTCCCCGTTTTCAGTTCATCCTGGAAGTACTAAGAAGTACAGAGATCTTGGGAGTATTACTAGTGGGATGGAACGAAAATAGAAATTGCTAATTTTACTGTGATTTATTTGACTTGTTAGTAGGTTAATGAAGAATTGCAGTTACTAAAAGTTATTCTTCAATATCTACCGGTTCCAGAGTGGAAATGGGAAAATATATCAATGGAAATTGTTTGGGTATTACCGAACACATCTCGAGGTAATATTGCAATTAGGGTTATTTTTGATCGATTGAATAAATCTGCTCATTTCCTTCCTACTCGGGATACATTGTCTCCATATCAACATTCTCGATTGTATGTTAAAGAGAGAGTTAGGTTTCATGTTGTTCCCCTCTCAATTGTATCTGATCCTGATCTCAGGTTTACATCTAACTTTTGGAAAGGCCTTCAGAAGTCATTGGGTACTGAATTAAATTTTAGTACAGATTTTCATCCTCAATCATATGGGTAGTCAGAACGAACAATTCAGACTATGGAGGATATGCTATGTTCTTGTTCATTGGATTACTAGGGATGTTGGGACCAACATCTTTCTTTGGTTGAATTTTCATATAATTGAAATTTTCATTCCTTTATACATATGGCTCCATTTGAGGCATTATATGGAAAGCGTTGTCGAAATCTAGCTTTTTGGGATGAAGTAGGTGAAAGGAAGCTGATGGGACCAAAATTGGTAGAAGAGATGGCAGAGAAAGTTCAATTGATTCAGAAGCACATGAGAACAGCTCATAGAAGATAGAAAATTTATGCAGATAACCGGAGGAAGGATCTTTCTTTTGAGGTAGGTGATCATGTCTTTATCAATGATTTTCCATGGAAAAGTATGATACGTATTGGTAAGAAGGGAATTTTGAGCCTGAGGTTCATTGGACCTTTTGAAATTCTAGATAAAGTTGGATCAGTTCCATACAGAGTGTATTTACCTCCATGTTTATCCTAGGTACATAATGTTTTTCATGTTTCGATGTTTAGAAAGTATATGTCAAATCCATCTCATGTTTTGAGCCCAGAAGTAGTTCAGTTGGAAGAGAATCTCTCTTATGATGAACAACCAGTCCAGATTCTTGATTGTGGAGAGAAAGTGTTGTGGAATAAGATAATTCACCAGGTAAAGGTTTTGTAGAAAAACCATATGGTTGAAGAGGCAATGTGGGAATCTGAATATTCTATAAGGGATAAATACCCCCCACTTTTTTTGATAAGTGAATAAAAATTCCAAGAACGCAATTACAAAAAGTGGGCAAGGATGTAACATCCCAAGTTAATAAACAATAATACATATTTTATATTTATTAATATTTGTGAATTAAATATTAATTTTACTTTAAAGGGGTTTCTATGTTCGATAGCATACCCGATACGCAACAACAGGTTTTTTTGGAATCTTACATTGCACAGTAATAATATAATATTATTATTTTAAATGATAGTTAACTCCTAGCCATTGTATTGGCAAGAAAGAACAAAATAAACTAAAATATGATTATTCATGTTTGTTAAATGTTTTTACATTTATCCAATAAAAGTTAGAGGCTTAAAATGTGAATGAATCCAATTTTAAGCATAATTGACATTACAAGGTTGATTTAAAGCCTTTTAATGGAGAAAACTCTTTAAATATAGTTTTTCTCACATTAATACATTCTAATTGAAAAAGTAAAATCTTTCTTCAGAATGGGGACATCAAAATTTAGTTTGTGTAAATTTTTGGGATTTTTTCAATAAAGTTGATTTTTAATGAATAATGAAAATATTGTATTTTAATTCAAAAGTGTGTTTTAATATAATCTATTTATATGGTTAGATTATATTTTTAATTGGTTTTAAAGTTTAATTAAAATATATTTTTACTATTTAATCCAATTTTTTTCATTTGAATTAATTTCACTTTGAAATTGGACATAAACATGTATCAATCTTTTGATAGTTAATGTTTCTTAAAAAAACGCTATTTGTTTTAACAACAGGATTTAATTTTATAATTAATTAATGACACTTCTATGTTTTGAATTTGGAAAAATAGACATCATTTTTGAATTCAAAATTTCAAATATATATTGTGCTGAATGTTTTGTATTTTTCTGAAAAACATCAATTTTTTATGAATAGTTAAATAACTTAGTAGTAGTTAAAAGACTGAATTTTTCATTTAAATGAAATTTTACCACTTCTGTGAATTTAATTTAAAAAATATGACTTACATGGATTTCATTAGTAAGTAAAATGTGGTTTAATGGGATAAAAATAATTTTTTCCAATAGTAAATTTTAAGTTTTATTAATCGTGATTAAAGGTAATTATTGTAATTTAAGTTATATATGATGTTATAATAATATGAAGTTACCTATACACTTTTCCTAACCTTATTGGATGAGTCATGGACGACTAATACAATCCATGGGTCAATTTATGGGACCCCATGGAGCCACTTGGGTAAGATAATGATATTAATACCTTTTATTTAAAGTAAAAATAAAAATGTCACAAACATGTATTATTTTAATAAAACATGTTTTCATGGGGTTATATAAATTATAATTTGACTATAAATATTAATTAGAAAGATAAAATAATTTCATACATGATGGTAATTTTTTTATAATTTTTAGATACCAAATAAATAAAATTATTTATGACACAATGATGACGCAGTGTTTAAGTCATTAAGGAATGGTTTAAATAAATAAGAATATAATGTTTAAAATAATATCCAAAACATTTCCAAATATTATTGGATGATTTTATTTCGAAAATAGGATAACTTATATTCTAATTTAATTATTTTTTGACCTTTATAAACCTAAAATAGTTATATAATAGAATTATATTTTCAAGCTTTCCAAAATAGCCCCTCCTCTCCCTTATAAAAAGACCCCACTTCATACCCATTTTACACACTTCTCAGACCCTTTGGTTCGTCAATACTCTACTCAAATAAGCTTCCAATATACCTCTATTCATAATATAAGCCTTTTCTTAGGAAGAAAACTCTTCAAGAAACCCCTTTGGTTCAAACCAAGGGGAGTTACCAGATTTAAAGGTAATGTCTTCTCTTATGTTCTTTTGTTTTATTTTGCTTCTCCAACCCCTTAAACACATTTTATTACATTATTTTGTAACAAAACAAGTATCTAAAATATACTTGGATGTTTTTATCAGATTTATTTGAGCTACACTTTCACAAACCTCCATCTAATTGGTGATGAACATACTGTTTCTGTGGACGGCAAACTACCGCCTCACGAAATGATGATTGTTCAATTATCTCCTACCGCCTCCCAGGGTGGCCATTAAGATGTAACTTTATTTATATATGTTAAATATTATCTTTATGTTTTCCTTATGCTTATGTGTTTCTCATTTATATCATACCTTTATGGTTTCCATTATGGGTAAACACGATAATTTTATTTGAGGAAGTGCGGACTACCGCCACCTCAAAGTGATGCGACTCGTTAATGACTTATGTGGTATGTATAAAAGATAGGTTTAATGGTATAATATATGATATTATACTATAATTAAAATATAACTATGTATCATTATGTTTTAATTCTATTAAATATGAAATAAAAATGGAAGTAGCGTTCATATGTACATACGACTTACTATCTCTATGAACGGTGCATTTCATTTATTACGTCTAAATTTTATGTACTATTATAAATAAATGTATATAAAGTATATATATGATATATATTATATCTAAATTTAGAATGTAATTCTGGAAATAATGAATTATTGACACATGGAAAACGTGTAAATATAAGGTGGTCATTTTTTACTCAAGTACCAAATATCGACAAAATGAACGTTATTACCTTAAATGGTTACATAATGTTTATAATAAGGTAATAAGTGATATAAATGGAATAATAAAAATAAAAAATGTTATTAAGAAAGTATAAATTATCTTTAGTTTATTATTCAGGAGATTAAAGAATGATCGAGTCAGGTCGGACACGAGGTAAGGGAACTTCTTAACCCAATTTAAATTCTTTGGGTCAATCTTCTTTTTCTTGTTTATGTCATTCTTTGATTATGTGAGAAAGTATGTTTTTTGTATTTATACTTGATTTATGTGTGCTTATATTGAATACACATAATAGATCTATTTTATTTACAAAATGATCTTTCTAAGGGACTTCGTCTCAATCTCCTTTCATTAAGGCATATTTTGTTTTAATACACAACTTTCTTTTATCCGCTGTATAAACACCCTTGACTTTTCATAGGGAATATTTTTATACTAAGTGTTTTACTAAAAAACAAAAATAAATGTTTCTTTTAATGTAAGCGGTGACAATGACCTTTTCTGCTGCCGCTAGTATTATTTGATCTTTGGCTTCCTCAAAATGCCATAAGTTTTTTAAGGAAAATAAATACCATATACTCTTTTATGTATTTTGGTATTGAAAATTTGTTGACAATGGATTTGTTATGTCAATATATTTAAGTTATATATTGTGATTTAAATATAGAAATGTTTTCTTTCCTTTATAATTTTTTATGTTTTATTATTTTATAATGGTACTTGGAAATTTGATGGGTGGTTACATGATAAACCAAATGACAGGTGGTTCCATGAATACCCGGACGGGTGGTTACATTATAACCTCAAATGCATTTGGTATGGATACCGACTGTATGGCTATTCCATTTAGTGATATGTGTGGAAGTCGACCATATGGTTATTCAATTTAAGTATGTTTATGTCCAAAGTAACCTTTATATGTTATGTGTTCTTTATATGGGTTTTATGGTAATATTTTGGTTACAAAATGGTAAGTAATGATCTTTTATTCAGTGAAGAGTATTTACTACTTCATAAAGGTGAAAAGTATTACTTATGATAAACTATTCATGGTTTACCTTTTGTTTTGAAAAACTAAAAGTTTTCCTTATTTGTGTATCCCTTACTGAGCTTTTTATTTTCATCCCAAGTTTTTGAAATGTTTTTGAAATGACATAATGTGGAATAGGGTCAAGGATGGGATCAAGGAAAAGTCATGTTGTCTTAAACATGGAAATAGACATTACTTTTTTATTCAAGAGTTTTTATTTTATGAAAAAATGGAAATTGTGTAGAAGTGTCTACATTGTATTTAAAATGAAATATAATATTAATGTCCTAATTCTCTAAAACTCTAAACCTAAAAAGATCCTCAGTGTGAATTATTCGTTTCATTCAATATTATGCATGGTTTAAGGCGGTGTCCTTATAAAACTTAATACATTATGTAGATTCAAATAAAAAGGGATAAATATCCAGTTCTATTTTTTAACTAAATAAGAATCGAAATATGGAATAATGTTTATGAAAATCTAAGAAAACAAAAAGAATAACTGTCTATCATGGAAGATAAGAAGTGGAATAATGGATAATTAAAATCCCCATTTTTTTCTATTAATTAGATGAAGAATCTATATGAAGTGATGTGTGTACATGGGGATGATGTGAATTTTAATTTATCATATAGAATATGAATAAGAATAATTAATATTTTCTTGATTCGATGAATGTATTAAAAGAACTCTTATAGAGATGGAACTTGCTACAGTGAACATTCAAGATGAAGGATGCATCACAAGGAAAAGCCAATTGAAATCTTAACTAGTGAAAGAATCTATTGTTTTTTCAAGGACAGTTAAAGAGTAATCTCTATGAAGTTATAATAAATATCCCATGGTTTTCAATATTTGGGTTAGGCTAGAATACACACTTTGTTTTTAGTGATTCTTAGACCCATTCTTATGTGTAGGGAATCATACTTCAAGTGATAGGACAATACATGGACAAATCACTAGTAATTCAATAATTGATGTTCTTTTGGAAAATATATGTCTTATAAGAACCCATATATAATAAATATTATATATAAATTTTGGGTAGTAAAATGTGTAAATACATAGTATACCCATATTTTTGTCTTTAATCGATTACATATATTATTGTGAATTCATTAACCAAAATTGATCCACTAAAATAACATCTAGTAATATAAGTTCAAAATCCAAATGGGGTTTAGTATATCAAAAGTGAAAATATAATTATATTAAAAATCATAAACACAATATTATCCCACTCTAGTGTCTACGTCAATCCTATCTGATCTAATGTTGGCATCATAGATAGTTTCCTATGGGTGGATGTTGTTTTTAATTCATAGTTATTCTTTTTTAAAGTATAATGTACATAATTGAAGGAATTTTAGAATTTCCGTAGATAGATAACTCAAAATCTATCCATATAGAAGATATATAAAATTCTATGACCAATAAGATGAGGAACAAAAATAAAATTCAGTACAAGAATAAAATAATAAATTATAATGATAAGGTGATTACATGAATACATGATATTAATAAATGTTTCCACACTTCTATTAAATTGGTTGAGAATGATACATTTGACTAATCAAGTTTTAATTGTATTAAAGATGTGTATGTTGAGTCATATAGTGATTTCTATTCTAAAATCAAGGATTATATTAAAAAGGCCCATATTAATGTATTCACCAATATACCTGAATATATCAAGTGATATAATTTGATCAATCCTAGTTGGATTCAAAAGATTTAATAGAATATGAACTATCTAAAAACGTAATTAGTTGTATCAGTCTCATAAATCGTGTTAAATCTACGGAGAAATTAATATCATTTTTATTTGGAATTAAATATCTAAATGAAAAAAATATGGGTGTTTTTTAGAAAATTATTATTATATAATTGATATATTCATTTTAAAATCTTTAAATGAACTCAATGAATGCCATAGAAGAAAAACTAATGGTTAAATCCAAGGCAATTAAATAAATTGATAATTATATTCTGTAGGTTAATAAATTATTCGAATATTATATATTGATGATGAAATTGGAATTCGAAAAATGGTGAAACATTTATAACACCTAAATTGTCCTCTAAATAAATAAATTTTAGAGTTAGAAGTAAAATTTTGAAATTTTGAAGACACCCAAGTTGAATCCTCCCATGATGACAAGAAAATGTAAAAAACTATGAAAAATACTGATGATAATAGTATTACATGCAAAATCATTAAATAATTTATAAAAAATAACTCATTGTTTTCGAAAACTTTCTCTATTATAAGGTCATAGAGGATGGTAAATAACTATCCTAAAAATAGTATATGTATAGTATTTTCTGTAATAAATGTTTTAAAAAAATATAGATAAATCTAGGTGAGAAAAAATGATTATAAACATAACATATCTTCAAAGGTGTATGATAGTATAAATTAATGTTATAGCTCTCCAAATAATCCTCAAAATAAATTTTCTGAATCTTAAAAACAACATGTTATAAATTAGAGATTGACTGCATCAACAAGCCAAAGGAGAAAATTAATTGGCTATTGTTTGTTATGCTTGAGGTTAGGATCCAATCCCATTGAATATTAGCCTAATATATCATCTTATTAAACCTATATAACACGTATATTTTGGTGAAGTATATTTAAAATTGAATAAAGATATTTTAGAGAAATGAAGAATTAATATAATTAAAAAAATATATCTACTATAAATTTTTTTTATTGATTTGGAAATTACATTTACTATTTTATAAAAAGGATTAAAAATGACGAATACTGATATATAAAAACTCAATAAAAATATAAAAACTCAATAAAAATATTAAAATTCTTTTATAGGAATACCATCATTAAAATTTAATTAGGAAAGGAAAGAATGATACTATTTCATGGTAATAATATTGAAAGCTTCTGTTTATTTTGGTGCACCAAATAGGTTAAAGTAAATTGTTAACAGGGATGACCAAAATGAATATATTATTCTATTATGATAATAGAGTTTAGGTCGTGGTCCTCTAAAAATTGGACATTAATTTTATGATTTATGGATGATTGATAATTCATAAAAAATAATGACTCTAAGAGAGGAATAAAAGTATCAATTTTATTGAATACATAATTAATCAATAATAATAGGAATGGTTTTAAAATTAAAGAAACATTAGGACCGTTGAACTGATTTTTAGTAGATAAAAATTGTCCGGTCATATATCCAAATTTTTTTACCTTACCTCATGAATAAGAAATATTTTTAAAGAAACAAAATTAATCACTCATGACTCAATTTGTCAATTTTTCAATGACTATAAAATGGTCTGTATACATCAATAATTATTAGCATGTGTCTAACTATTTCATGACCATATGGAAAAACATGTTTGAAGAGGATAAAAGACTTAGTAACGTACGAGGAAGTATTCTGATATATTTGAAAAGGTGATGAAGGATATTGAATAAAATTAAATGAAAATAAATAAAAACTATTATACCTCCCTATGTGGAATACATATAGGAATGAAATGGTTAAGATAAAATGACCATTTCCTACAATG
The DNA here is from genome assembly GCA_963277665.1 of Viscum album. NCBI lineage: Eukaryota > Viridiplantae > Streptophyta > Magnoliopsida > Santalales > Viscaceae > Viscum > Viscum album. The sequence continues at coordinate 1,659,260,790 of OY728143.1, read as the reverse complement.
TTATTTATATAATAGAATAAGTTTTTGGTTGGAGATAAGTCTCATCCCTTTAAATATCATAATAGAGATGTTGAAAAATCACATTATTCCATTACATTATTAGTTTTTCTAATTTTAATTAGAAATTTAAGGTAACAATATATATAAAAATGATTGATAACAACTTCTAAGAAACAATTATTACACAAATAATTGATTTATCAATCATAGTGTAATCAAATTGTTATGATGTTGACTGGTCATCCCTTAAGGGAAGATATCAAAATGTTGAGGGTATAAATAAATTTAACACATATTTTTTAAATATTTCGGTATATAAATATATTATAATATTTAATATTAAGTAATTTTAATCAATTATAACCATTATATTATTAAATGTATATTTTCTGTTGATTAAGGAAGAGTTATTATTAAAATATAAAGTGGGAAATAAATTATTTCAAATGAATATTCTTTTTCTTTTTTTTAAGTTTATTTCTTGTTATAATTTATTACTAAATTAATTTTTTTATCGTCAATTGAATGAATTTCAATTGATAATTAGTTGGTATCACATTTCTAGATAGTTTATAGATACCATTTTTTGTAAATTTTATCTGTATTGTTTTATTTATCATGTTTCCCACATAGACGTAGATTTTATTAATTGAGGGATATTTGATAATAAATGTCTGATATATTCCTCCAATATTTTGAAATTTTTTTATTCAATTTTATAGATTGAGAAAATAAATGAGGTGAACAAAAGGGGAGAATATGGCTATTTTAAATAAGTGTAGAGAAGAATAAATGATTATTACCGAGTGATATGATAGGTGTCCATTTTCCTCTTGTAAAACTATAATGGGATCCTCAAAATAGTGTAAAATATTATACTTCAATTCGTATCAATTTCTATGAATAATACCAATATATTCACAATTTCATTTATTATCAATAAGGGGGAGGATAATACATAATTTATAATTGAAGTGAGTATTAAAAAAATATCCAAGTGGTTGGGGGAGAGGTTAAAGTGATCAAATAAAGAAAGATTTATTTTTTGGTTGTATTTTTTATCAATATATAAATTTTATGTTATTTCTATATATATGGTTAAAATTTTAGTGACTGTGATGTTTTCTGCCATTATGATTTTAGAATCTATTTTTATATTAGAAAAGTTGATGAATCGAGTGTTTGAGTTATTATAACACCTTGGAAAAAGAAAAGGAGGTAGCTATTGATTGTGATACTATTGGATATTATATAAATAACCAATAAAATTAATATTTTTTTAATTTTAGTTTTTTTATTAATGAAAATGTTATGTACTATTTATTTTTGGCATTTATTGTCTACCACAGTTTAATATCGATGTGGATTAGGTTATATATTGACTATAAGGGATATTGAAGTACATATAATATGGTAAAAAAATACCTCAGGAAAATCTATTATGAAATATGATAAAATTTATAAACTAAAATACCTATATAACTAAACACAATGAGGATCATAATGGAATGGTTTGATTATAACATAAGGGGGTTTGTAAAAAATATAACTGAAGTATAAACATCTATCCAAAGGTAACTAAACATTATCTATATTGTTATCCAGGATTTAAAACCTATGAATGAAGATTTATAATGTATTGTTTTTAGATGAAATTTGATGTTTATTGTGGATAATTTCAATATTTAAAATATGAATATTTATGTTGCATGTGACTTTGGAATGACTGTTGAAGCACTTCGGGAATATTATGATATTTCATCAAGCCATTTTAAGTTAATTGAACTATAATATGAATATTTTTAAGAGGTAATGTAAAATTTATTATTATTTGATGATGATAAATAATTCCTCTAGATCACTGGATTTATCTAGAGAATATGTTATGGATATTTTTGAGTTGGATTTAGTTAATGTGTTGGTTTTTGGTGTGAATGCATAAATGATAATAAAACTCACAAGAAGTCCCCTATGTGAGTTGTTTTCAATTAGGATTAATAGATGTTTTTCAAATTGGTTTCAAGAGGCTTATGTATATACTAATTTAGTTATATGTTTATTTGGAAAGAATATTGAATTTTCTATGGAGTCTTGTAGGTTTTGAAAAAATACTCATAAGTATAATGTCATAAAAATAGCTTATGACATTCTAGTAATTTTGTATGAAATTTTTTCTAAGTATAATGTGTTTTTAGGGGAAGATACATTTCATTAAAAGGAATGTATCTTTTGATATTCAAATAATATTCTTTTTTAACATATAATATATGTTCTATATATGATAATTGTTCAATGCATACAATGTTTTAGGCTTGATATGATCATTATGCAAGAGATACTTTATTCTTGTACAATATCTGAGTTGTGTAATAAACATTGAGTCATGTAAGATATCTAATCCATGTTAGAAATTCTTTGTACATTTTAAAATTTTAACATATAATATAATAATACAACATATTCTATGTTCCTTGTGTAGAAGATATTGTTCATTTTAAAATTATGATATTTTCAGAATATTTATTTTGAATAAAATACTAATTATGGAAAAGATAAAGTGTTGATTTCCCTATGATTTAATTAGATAGTTCATCAAGAAAAATATAATTCATGGTGAGAGAAAAATAGTTAACACAATGTAGATTATGTGAAGAGATATGTTTCGCACACGATAAAGGAAAGCACCACATCATGATGTATACAACAATGCACATGTGCAGGAAAAATTAAAAGTGATTAAAATGAGTATATTCCATGAAAGGTTTTTTAGGAGATAAATTTGAAGATATTTTTTTACTAATTTATAGGGGAATATAATTTTTTATGTTGGAGGTAATAGAAAATTAAGTATTTAAAATCGATCCCTATGGGAAATCGTGAGAAGAAATACAGAATAATTGATGTGAATTATCAAAAACACCGTAGTTTATGGGAATTTAGTTAAATTAGTTATGGAAATGGTATTTATGAAATGTGATGAATATATATATAAGGTATAAATAATAATAAAATATATACTGAGGGTAAGACTTTTATACTTCCTTATACCTTGTGAGATGTAGAAAAGAAGTGAAGAAAATTGATTTAGCAATCACCATATACACATCATATAATTATAGAAAAAATTAATAAGTCCCAAAAACATACATTCAAAAGTGTTAATGAAAAAATAAAGAGATTACCAATGAAATTATTATTAATTATAAAATAAAAAATTGTTAATAAGGCATATTCATATGCATGAATACCATGGCAATAATTTTTATTCAAATTTGAAAGAGAAGAAAACAAAATATCAAATAATCACAAATATTTAACAATATAGATAAAGAGGTATATTTATGTATTACTATGAATAGACAGAGGTGATGTAACATTCTATTATACCTATTGAAAAATTATATGAATAAGAGGAAATAATACTTTCTTTCTACTGGTTATGTATTAAAATAAGAATGGAGAAGGAACTTACAAGAGTGAATGTTGAAGATGAATGAAAGAGCATCATGATAATTGAATTTAAGTGTCATATTATGGAAGAATATTTTGATAATTAAAAGATATTTCATGAAAAAAATATATGATGTAAGTATAAATACAATACTTTAAAATGTATTTCGGTTAGGCTAGAATCATACTAAGGTATTATGGTGATTTTATACCCCTTCTTAATTATTGGGAAACATACATTAGTTTATAGGATAACACTACTCTAACCATTTATAATTATATGATGGATATTATAGGGGAATATTTATGAGTTATATGAACCTAATAACAATGTGAACTATATAATATTTTTTTAGAGATCCATGTAAAAACACTATGATCCAACCATTATTATCATATTCTATTGAATATGGTATTGTTAGTTCAGTAACAAAACAAATCCACAAATATCATACCCGGTAATAGGGGTTTAGAATCAAAATGGAGATTAAAAGGAAAAAAAGTGAATTTTTAGTTTTATAAAAATTAATCTACAGATGGTTTAACTCCTTGTTATGTTTCTTCAACGATCCTCTAAGCTCTACAAACCATCAGGGGAAATTTGAGTGAAACCGTTTCTTAGACTTCAATCTTGACTACCCTAGTCGTTTTCACTTTAATATCTCCCAAGAGACAAAGGTTTGTGAAAAATTTTACCTTCATTTACATCATACTTAATGAAAAATACATACTCATTCCACACAAACGAATTAAAAGATACTCACCACAAGTAATAATTAATTTAGGGAAGAAGTGGGTCAACAAATCTATCCCAAAGATGATTTCAAAAATCAATTTATACAATTAAAAATATACTAGAAGTCCTCATTGACTCCAACCACCACGGAACACCCTGAGAATATCTACGCATGGTCTAACATATTATCAATAAAAGTATTAAGAACTTAGAGAAAAAAAATCTCCAGATATAGGACCAAAAAGATTCAATGTTATATGATTTAAAATAATGGGATTCTAAAAACCTAAAAATTGAAAGTGAAATAATATAGGCAGGTAAATCCATACCTCTTATAGTAGTAGGACCCAATCCACTAACACATGGGACATGATTCAGTGAAATTCCCTAACTACTATGGATCAATGGACATGAACCTCTGATAATTGATTATTATAAGGAACATACCAATAAGGAAGATAGGGATAGTACTTCCCCTAAGACCCATAACAAACTCTTTCACTTGGAATTCCATATAAAGAACATTTGTCTCTCTAAGGTTCTCCAGAGAATTATAATGAAGACATTGTCTTCCCTAAATAACTAATTAAACTATGTTGATCCAATCATAGGAAATAACACTAGATAAACACCATCCATCCACATATATATAACACTTTTGTCTTATAGTTATACTAACTATGATGAATTAATATCCACCCACACTAATAGTAAACCTGTAATGATATCCAACATAGAGGTTTTTAAAATCCTATACCCTATACTGAGTACTTATAATCTCCGTAAAATATCTCTTTTGGCCTCCACCCCTATTACTAAATGTTGATTTATAAGGGCCACTAGATAACCCACTACTAGAGCCATAGTGTAAGGGAAGATACATGCAACAATATATTTTGTAGAATTATTTTTACCAAAAAGATACTTGTGAACCACATTAGAATATAATTTCATGTAGAACATCTAAACATTTATTATTATTTTAGTGTGAAAGAAAATCTCAAATCAATAATACTTTTAGGAAAAATTCCCCACAAGGATAGGATTAAATATATATTTCACTAAAAAATTGGTTTCATAAAAGGTCTCAATTGATGCCTACAAAAGGAACCATAAAATTATAATCCCAATAACATCCTGAAAACACATATATAAAAGGACTAAATAAGTTTCCCTTTAATGAATCATTCCATACATACATTCCTTTTATTTTGGACTATAACTCCTCACCAATTCCAAGTGGTTCCTTGAATAATATAATCCACTAAATAAACCAGAAAGTTATCTAATGTCCATATAAATTAAAAAATCTCTTTTATATCCTTAATATAATCCTCAAAATCCTAAGGACCACTAATACCCTTGAAATATAGAGGAAGATTCATTTTTAAGGCACATGAAAATTCCACCATATTACCTGTAGACTTATAACCTACCCCTCCATTAATGAAAATAATATAAAACACCCCAATTGGGTGAGACTCTACTTATTTATCAATTGGAGAGGCCATAGGGGAATGTCCCACTCCTTTGGATATCTAGACGTATAATTGAATAATTTTGAATCTCAAGGATTTAATTATCTTTATCACTTGGTGTCCCCATGTGACATCATCAAGGGGAAATTTTTCAAAAACCTAAAATAATAACAAATAATTCCATTAATAAAATAAATCTTCTCATTATTTATGAATTAATAGGTTCACAAACATACAAGCACCCTATGAATAAAACTGTAAGGGTATACTATAACATATATAAGATAACCACCAATACCATGTATCCTATAACCAAATCCAAAATTATCAGAAATATATGTCAATAATTGTAATTATAAAAAATAATCACAATAAACTGGTAAAATTATATAAATATCATCATGATGTACTGGGGAAAACCCCAAATATATTATTTTTATCATTTAATTTTCCTAACCCTTTAAGAATAACAAACATGTATGTAAATAAAATATGAACCTACATGATTAATCATTATTTTGGGACTTATCTTCTCACACCACCATAGAAAATATGATGTACTAATTAACCATAATTTTACATTAACCCTAGATATTATATAAAAGAAAAATAACATGGAAGATGAATGAAATTAACACTAATTAGGAAACTCGAATGTCTACTATATAGGTACTATATTTACACAAACATAACATCCCACCTTAGTCTCAAACAATATATCTCTTTCCTACCATGTCATTGTAGAAAATGAAAAAAAAATTAGGAATCATATAATTCTGTAACACTATGATCTGAATCAATAGGTTTTAATCATAGCTCCACATGTCCTCACATGTATCTCCCCATACAAAAGAGGCATACATATAGTGGAATGGTTTTGGAATATACATATAGAGACTATGAACATGATTTCATATAATAAAAAATAATATTTGATTAAAAATAGGATGAAATAATAAATAACCATCTTTGTATCAGTCTAGTGGTCTAAATAGATAATCAAACTCCATGCAGTAACAAATGTTTCATTTCTATTACATAAATAAACTATCAATGATACCAATAGGTAGTGGATCTACACATTAAAATAAAACAAGTAATGAAAAATAAAATAAAATGGATCCTAAGATACAAATGATCCAGTTGTGAGGTCTATTATCACCTATATCCTATGAAACTTCATCTTATCATATTCTAGACATCGATACATTTCTCTTTTATAGATGCCTAAAAATAATGTTTACACACACACACACACACTATGATTCCCATGTAGGTAGTGAGTAACAAACCAAGTAGTAAACTAGTTACAAATTCATAGACTATGATAAATGGATATATTTGAGTGGATACACTAATATAAGATAAATTAAATAGGTAAAAATATATCCATGTTATATAATCATAGACTAAACAAGCTTCCACACAATCTGAAAACACCTATTGTGGACTTTGTCTATGAATATAATTCTTACCATGAAAATTACCCACCACTTACACCATCAAATGTTATTAGAGTATGTTGTATGTTATTTAACATATCACATAGTATAAAACATACCCCTGGGGTAAGTTCTCATAGTTAGGTATCAAAATAGTTGATCACATAAGAATTAGTTTGAGTAGAGAATAAATAACAAACCTGGTGTATAAGATGGGCAAACAACTCATCCAAGGGAAGTCCCCAAGGGTGATTAACAAACATAACAACATAGAGAAAATTTTCAAATTTGAGAATACCATTGAAAACCTCATATGTGATACAAGACATCCCATCTTTGTAATGTCCCATAGATAAATAACATCCCTAAAATACATACTACAAGTAACAAAGATGGATAATACAATACCCAATACAATTGAATCAACACAAGATTTAATAAGAAATCCAATATTGTAAACCTCATGGGCGTATCCCATGCTCTATCCCTCAACCTATTCAATAATAAAACTCTTGAATCATATATTCCCATTCTCCACTACCTTTAAAAATGATTGGGGACATTAACCATACCACTATGGAATGATATGTTCCCACTAGTTCAATAAATGGACTAAATAAGCACCATTTTATCAATATAATGAAATATGAATTCATTATACAGAAACACTATAATAATAAGGGTTTTTTATTCCACACACGAGAACTAATATCTACCATGTCCAAGGTCAATTTAATCAACATAGATCCACACAGTCACTTTGAAACCAAAATCACAAAACAATATCAACGACACACACACACACACAATTACATTAAACACTATAAAATCAACTATGAGATCTAAAACCTAGTAATTTTTTCATATATAATGGTAAGGAGAGACCAATTTCTAGGAAATTCATCTAATTTGATGTTAAACACTAGAATAAAAATGACACATGGTATGATTAACAATGGTTAAATAGTCATAATAAATTTAAATTCAATTTTTCTTTAAAATCCTAGGAGAACTCTAGGATGTAAAGAGAGAACCCAAAATCAGGGCTCGATTGAAATAAGATTAGTGATGGAAGTATGGATTGTTTAAGTGTAAGAAGAATGTGAAAATAAAAATTTGACATAATAATTATACATAACAATTCCAATAGGTACTCAATCATTATATTTTATGCACCATACACTACATTGGCTACCCAGTGCACCCCGATTGTCTAGCTGGTGGGGATTCGGGCCATTTAGGGCCACTACGTAACACAATAGGTAAAAAATACCACTACTCTAATTGTCTTGTTCCCTCCTATAGAATTTTCATTATGGGATCTATGTTCTCATCTTTATCCTAATCGTATTCCCTTATAATATCATGAAACATATAAAACCCATAACGAATTATATATTTAAATCCAAAAGATTTGCCTATAATTCATATAAGAAATTTTAGGAGAAGTACACCAAAATATAAAATTGTATAGACACCCAACATAAAAAACACTTGAATTTAAACCATAAATTAAAAATAATATGTACTATTTATTTGATAAAATTTATTTAATATATATTATAAGTCACATTACAAATGAAAAAGAATTTTTAAAAATATGTGGAATTTATATTGTTTTTTTTTTGAAAAACACGTATATTTAATTTTTTAGGAGAATATCATTTTAATTAATTGGATAGAATATCATTTTTAAGTGATTTGTGATCATTGATAAATAAGTATTTATAAATTTTTATAAATTTTATTTTATTTTATATTGAAAAGGAATAATAAATTTGTCAAATTCGAAAAATGTCATTTTCTCATCACTCTCATTTTTTTTCCTAATAAAAATATTATCAATTCTTTTTTCTATAAAACATAGGTTTAAATTCATGTAAAGATTAATTATTAAACTACATTGTAATATCAACTACCTATCTATAATCTCTATAGTTTATCTCATTGTTTCATTTAAGTTGTGGTTAATAGAAATATTATTTTAAACCTATTGAAATGAACTTGTTATTTATTTTAGAAAAGTTGTTGTATTATAGTCATATTTTATTTTATTCTAATAATATCACTATTATATTTAAATTATTGTTTTCTTTTTTACCATTTTATATTAAATTTTCTATATCATGTTGTTATTTGTAGTCTATTTTGATATTGTCTTAATATCACTGTTTCACTGTCTTCTACATAAAATCATATTCAAATAAACATTTTTTAACATTAACATACAATCAGGTTCTGATTAAAATATATCAATATTTTAATAAACATGATTTCATATTCAAACTATTCCTATACCATTGTATATATTTACCTGTTAAATAAGACTATGTATTGATTTATTATGCATTTACGACTTATATATTCAAAATTGGAATATGTTACCTGTAACTACATGATTATAAAGTATGATCATAAATTTACATCCATAAATCTATAAAATAACTTTTCTTTTCATGATTATATTCAAAATAATCATTCAATGATTTATAAACGATAATTAATATTATATATGAAATTTCAGTAATATACATGTTCCCATATAGAAAATTTACTTCTTCTTTCAACACATATTATTTTTAACAATCTATTTTATATGTATACTTCTTATATTAATGTGATATGTCACTAATTTAATAAAATTTATTTATTTCAATTACCTTTTTATGAAAGGCCTATATTAGAAAATTACTTTTTACATTTTTCATCATTGAGAATATCAACCCCACACATTAGAAAAAGATAACTGTTTTTTCAAATATGATATATTACAACATAAATACATTAATCTCTTTTTTCATTTAATTCCATAATCATTAGTTTATAAAAATTAAAAAAAATATAAGTTCATGGTTTATAGAGGATACATGAGTTTTCTAAATAATAATTTCTTGAGATATTATAATTTTGGGAGGTTTATTGCATAAAAAATAAATTTATAGTTGTTTAGTAGTATAAATAGACGTTTTCCCTATATTACTATCAATAAAGTCCCATAATTTCACTTTGTATTAAGACATTTTATGATAATGGAAGTTGAAGATGATTGTGATGTTAATTTGTTGTTGTAAGGGATAAATTTTTATCTTTTACCTTAGTAATGGTTTCGTGATCGACTATTTTCAAGGATAAAATTTTTAATAGTTAAGAAGGATTTGATCATAAAATAGTGGTTAATAGTATGGTTCCCATGATTTTAAAGTCAATGGTTCACACTAAATCCTTTATTGTGTTTAGTTCATGATGACATTTTTAAAAATTTATTATTTAATTTTAAATGGAAAAATTTCACATTATTAATATAGATTCTCTTATAATAGATGATGAAATTTCTTGAAAAAAATCAGTGCATTAAAAAATAAAAAAATTCATGTGATTCTCCTTATAAATTTAAAAAATGATATATGGAGTAATGTGTGAGTCTGTACTATGTAGGGACTTATTAGTAAATTAAATATAAATGATTCTATCATTTTCTTATTATTAAAATTTTATTGATCTAAAATATACTTTCCCAAAATATTCTATATAATACCTTATAATTATATATCATATATGAATTTGTTCTTTGAAAGAAGTTTTTTAAAATAGATCCTTATTTGTTTTTCAATGATGTTTTTCAGTTAAATTATTTCTTTTACTAATGGATTTTATTAGCATGATATAATGTGAATAAATTTGTTTATTAATACAGAGGAATATTCATAGAATAATGTTGAGTTGATTAGGATTAAGAGGATATGAAATTATCTTTTTTATAAATTGATATTTCACTTAGTGGTATAGATCTCTTCTTGATATAGTTGGGAGATTCTATTTCTAATATTACTTTGTTTGGTGATGTCTTTAGAGGGAAGTACTAGTATTTTTCATATATTTTGAATATATATCATTATTTATGGAGTCCCAACATATTATTTTACTTATTTAATTAGAATCATGACATCCTCAACCAAAAATGGTGGGAAATAAAAAATAAATTTTTTCTTTCTTTTTTTAAACAATCAATATTTAAAATAATAAAAACAAAAAGATTAATGTATAAGTATAAATGGTTAAATTTAGTTTTTTATTATATTATCCATGTTTTAAAATATTTATTGTGTAATTATTGGTGATGTGTGATTATATTTATACATATTCACCACATTTTTTTAATCAAATCATTATGTTTTTTATGATAAAGTTTTTGTTAATTAAAAATATTATAAATATTGAACATCCTGAATTGAAAATGTTATTCATTGAATATATGAACAAAAATGATTATTTTTGGGTGTTTATTTCTTAACATGTTGTTTTTTATTTTTATATATATTATGAAAACTTGTTCTAAATGTGTTTATTGACTATTTTATTGAAATAATATTTTGAATTTATTATAACCGGATTTCATTTATTGTTGGATTTAATTATTCCATATTGAGGGTTTAAATTTTAATTATCAATTATTAGAATAAATTATAATTCTTTTATAAATAACTGGAAGTCATAATTTTTTATTCTTCTATAATGATTGATATGTGTAAATTTCTAATTTTGTTGATTTTAATTGATATCTCATATAAATATAGTTAAGAAGGATCATAAATATAGTTTTTGTGTTAAAATAGATTAAACACTATAAAATTTTCCACATTCACGTTGATAGAAAATACACATCTCTATAATAACAGAATATGTATGTATTTAGATTTTGAAAAATTCTATGCATAAATTTTTATTCAATATATATTTACCTAAATATGATATTTTTAACATTATGGTAATGAAAAACATATTTTAATAGGGTATGTTCATACATATCATATCACGACTTTGAAAAATTTGAAGGTAAATACATATAATATTCATTTTGAGAAAGATTTTTATATTATATTTTGTATGGATGTTAACAAAAATATGTGTTAATTATGTTTTTCAAATTTGGGAAAAAACTAATTATTAATAAAATTTCTCTATTGTTGAAAAAATGTAAAATAATTTTCTATTATTTTAATAATATATAAAATAAATTACATTTTTCTATTTTTAAGGGGTGGATAAAGCTGTGAAAATAGATAATCTAATTAAAATATAGCAGTTCCCTAAAATACATAAAAATGTTAAGAAAGGGATAAAAATATTGAGGATATGTGTCCCTCGATAGATACAAGAGTACATTAAAATAATCCATCAAATAAATAAATACCTTTTGAAAAGAAAAACAAATCTCATAAATGAAGCATTATACAAAAGGTGGTAAATTAATTTTCATGGATTTTCATCTAGATCCACATAAAGAAGGACAAGAACATTGAAGGGATCTATATAGAGAAGTGTGAAAGCTGAAATTGAATACATATGTTTTGAGGAATTATATGAAATACCCTTCTTTTATTCATGGAAAACCTCATTTAAGTAGAGGAATGTTAGGACATTAGAGTAGAAGAATAATAGAGAGACTATGAAATAGAATGACCTACATTTTAGAGGGGATAGTTCTATTTGAGGCATGATTAATATCATTAAGATGGAAAAGGTGGAAAATGGATGGCGGAATTGATATACTATTTAATAGAGAATAATATTTTTTTCTTCTATCCCTTTTCTAATATATTTCTTATTTTATTTTCTCATGTTTTTCTCTTAAACTTTTAAACATTCACTATGCTAAATTTCATTTATGCAAACACAATTTTGTTTGTGTTTTTTAATTAATTCATACTATTTCTATTACGTCATGTTTTTTATTCAATATTATAGTTATTTTTTATCATTAAATTTATATTTTTTCAAGGTATATGGATAGAATGAAACAAATATTCAAGTATAATTTAAGAAAATTCACTCACTAAATGATTTAACAGATTGAGTAATGGGACTTGATGAATATGAATTTAGGGATGATTTATAGATTATATTTTTAATTAAATTATAGTAAGAGAGTCTTATTGAATCTATTTTTAAGACAATAATTTTCTCTACCAGATTATTAAATTTTACTTTTCAATATTTCTATTTTTAATGTCTCATGTCCAATAGATTTAATTTTTAAAACTTTTAAAACCACAAAAAACACATCATTTTACTCTTGGTAATTTTCTTCAATATTTCTTCCTTGTTTTTTTGGTTAGTGCATAATATTCTTTTTGAACATTCACCATTCTTCTCCAGGGATCATCACATCATTATTATACATGTGTTTGATGTTATTAATTAAATTTTGCAGTTCTGATGAACTCTAGCACATATCTAATATTTGTATTATTTCTAAGTAGATGTTATGGGTGTCCAATATAGAAATAAATAAATAAAACTATATCTCTAATACAAAATCAGAATCTAATACCATTAGTGTGTTTTTTCAATGAAAATGATATTTTATTCTATATAATAATCGATTTTGTTATTAAAAGTAATTTGTTTTTGATTTTTTTTGTTTTAAATTGTTCAATTTTATTGATAGAATTAGTAAAGTTAGAGTTAATGATTTTTTGGTTATTATGGGAATACTTCATGATATTACTCCAATAAACTTCAATGAGATCCTATCCATATTTATTAAATAAATAAAATTTAATATTCATACCCAGTGAATAATCAATAATAAAACATATAATGTTGGTAGTGAAAGAATAAAATGAAAAATACCAAGGTGGTAAAAAATCCTAAATCCAAAAACTACAAATTTAAACAAGGGAACATGGTAAAAAACTGATAAATAACATACTTGTGAAATATGTAATAAATAAATTTTGTTTGTGGAAAATGAGAATGTGAACATTATGTACAGTGAGTAAGAAAAGAAAATGAGCGAGATAAATTATATGAATGAGATAAGTTTAATGAAATATTGTCCAACTTGTTAAAGAATTTCTAGAGGTGGGAGGACCTGAAAACACAATTATTAAATTACCACCAAAATTATAAAATCATCAATTTTTTCATGATATGAAATATTATGTTAATGAAAATCAAGGAATTGAGTTTTTAAATTTTATAATCTCATAAAAATAATTTTCTGGAATGAATTTTAATGAGATAGAGTTCGATGTTGGTTATTTCAATAGAGATTAAAAAATTACATAAAATAGTTAATTTTGAATATTTTGAAGAAAAATTTTAAAGTTACCTCACTTGTTTTAAAATTTTGAACCCAATATTCATTCAAATGGATCTTAATGAATGATAATATTTAATGGATTATTAATTTATAAGATGATAAAATTAAAAATAATTTGATACCATTATAGATGATTCCCTTTTTAAAAGATGACAATGTTTAAGGATAAAATGTCAATCAATTAGAGAATTATTACATAAATATATACATTTCATGATTTATTTTAAAAGGGAATAAATTATAGTACTGTTAACCTTAGTTTGTTGTAAAAATAAAAAACAAATATAGTTAAATTTATTTTGGGATGATGTTTTCAAATTTCATGACAATCTTTAACACATCATATTTTACTAATAAGAATTAACTTTTTAAAATAAGGTATTTATTATTTTCTATTTTCAGTAGAGGAAATTTTAAAAGAAAATAATAGTTTAAAAATGTTAATATGAATTATTTTAAGATGGAAAAAGTAAATTCTTCCATATTTTAAAACAAATTTCACAACTATTCTGGGTGATGAATTTTACTTAAGAGTTTAGAGTGATTTGATAGATGAATTATTTTTTATTAACAATGTATAATAATATGATTAAAATATCACTAAAAATCATTTTGTGAATATATTTTTAAACTAAACCAAAAATGTATATATTTTTTTACACCTTAGAGGTTCCAAAATATGTAGAGATATTGGATCATGTCACACCTCCACAAACACCTTTTTCATTATTTTCCATTCAATAATTCTTAAATTATATTAATTATGAATCAATTCCAGAAGTGGACATCATTTTTTTCTATTATTATGGGTTATTTTAATGTTCATTTTTATTCTTCTAAGAAAACGGGTTTCCTAGTGGATATTGACGGTGTCTCATATTTTTTAACTTGGGTTGGAATCATTTGAAGAAACTAAGGTCTTAGAATTTGGGGAGGCTTCTGCTTTTTTAATAGATATTTTTCCATGGCTTTCTTAACCATTCATGATATGGTTCAAAGGAAAATATTTATATGAAAAAGTTATTTAGTGCTCTATTATTGATATATGTTCCCATATAATATATTTATCACTTAAATCATTTGGTTTGTCAACCAGTGGTTGTTTATGTATACAAAGCCACACCCTCGTAGTTACAATGGATAGTTCCCCATGTATGTATGCGTGAATGATATAAACTTAATACTTAATTTAATAAAATCAATTGAAAAATAATTCAAGTTTTTTGGTTAGTCATTTAAATAATGAGTTATCACAATTTATTTTTGAATCTATAAATATTTTTATGATAGAGTACCCCCAGATCCCAAATTCCCTCAATTAAAATGGAATCTATAAGTCAACTAGAGCACTAAAAACATTTTCATAATTTCATTACAGGTTCATTATCACATCCAATAAAATTTTTACATGCTTTTAATTTATTGAAGTTATATAGTTCAATAGAATGACTTTTTTATGTGACTCTTGTAAGTACATTAATGTAGAAACCAAGTGGGGATTGATGTTTCCAAATATTTATAGATTTTCTATAATGACATAATGAAACATCACTAACTATCATGGGAGTAATTATTTCATCTTTATTCATTCAATATTTAAATTAAAATTATGAAATAGAATTGCTTGTTTCATTGATGGTTACTAGTTTTAAGATTAATATAGTTGTTTTTTAAAATCTGTTTATTCCCAAAATCTATATGGGGGGTTCAAATACATTAAATATTAATACATTCTCAATATGGGTAAACATTTATGAGTGATCTTTTAGATAGATTATTTTTTTATTAAAATAATTATCAAATAGAAATAGAGTCATATTTTAGATCGCTAATATATATTTTTCGATTTAAAGTGAATAAATTAATGATGGAATTTCTAAATTTGATATTATTCTACGATCATTGAAATTTAGTGTGTCTTTCCAAAATTTAAAATCATCTACGTTGTGAAATATTCATTGAATGTGGGGGAATAATGTTTTTTGAAATTTTATTTTATAACCCTTTTATAGAGTTTTAGTTGTTTATTATCAAAATCATATTTAAAATAAAATGATTAAATTGATTATCCCACAATTATGTTCAACATAGTTTTCAATTTTGGGGTTTATGTGTGGGTGAGTAGTCTAAATTTGTGATAAGAAATATTTCTTTAATTGAAATTCAAAATATCATAAAGGTTTTTGATTGATTATTTTTTATCTTTAGTTTTTATATTCAATAGTTAAAATCCTTTCTTAGAATTGGAGATTGTTTGGCTACTATATATGGGTAAAGAATTTTCATTCTCCTTGAATTAAGTTGGGTAACATTTGTTTTTCTAATCTTTAGAAAACACTTGGTTTTAGATAATGTTTCGATGTATGATTTAGAATTTCATTTTAATTTTAACTTCTTTATTAGATTTAAATTGTTAATATTTTAATTCAAATGAATAGAAATTTTACTCCTCATCTTGGTTGAGGTTTTTATGATTAAAAGTACTGGATGAGTTAATTAAGCATTCTAATTAATTTCTAATTTTTTTCATGATATTTTGGGTTTAAATTTTCTAATATTTAATATCATTTCCATTTGTTTTTTGGGGGAATAATATATGTTTTTAAAATAGATTGAATTAAAACATATGTTAGATAACAAACATTAAAAAATTTCATCTTTTATCATTTTTTTCACAATAAACAATAGTATTTTTCTCTAATACCATTTATGTTTTGATAGCATATTAATATTTTTTTTGTAATGATTTACTATGGAAAAATTCTTTATAATTTAGTCATGGATAGAATTTAAATTCCTTAAAATTTGATATAATTTTTCATTAACTAAATAAATCTAATTTATTTCTTGAGAATATTTAATGCATTAAAGGTATGATAATTTGATGTGAATTTATTTTCATAAATGGTTTCCATATGTTGTTGATGAAATATTGAAGTTTTGGAGGATTAAATGTGTTTTAATTCACTATATTGTTAATTTTGAATAAACATAGTTTGTAAATAAATTCATTGAATGTTTGAATTATAATGAGGATTTTTTTGTTTAATTTTTCAAATGTTATTTTTTTCATATATTTCAAAACATGTTATAAATGTTATGATAAAAAAATTCTTGAAATAAAATTTTTATTTGATTTTGAATTCATATTTGTTCTTGGTAGTTAATTAAATAAATAATCCCTATTTATATTTTAATTATCAATTATTGGAACACATTTTAATTCATATTTTAGTGTATATAATATTTTTTAAATTGAAATATGTGGTTTGATATATTTGATATGGACGTTTAATCAATTTATTTGACATGTAATATAATTGTTTCTTAGAGGGATAATATATTGGGGTTTTGAGCTAAAATAAGTGATATATATGATTTTATTTTTCATTTTAGTAGATATGTAAAATATCATTGATGAGTAATATCAAATGTATATATTTGTGGTTTTTAAATTCAATGAGTAACATATTTTATAGGAGGAATTATTATCTATATGATATTTTTTCTCATTATAATAAAGGATTAACCTATATTAATAATGGTTTTTCAAACACAACATTATGGTACTATTGAAAAACTAAAAAGGACAGTACATAGAAGTTTTTATAAATAAAGGATCATATCTAAGATAATATTTGAGAATAAAACTAATATGATTGATAATTTAGTTTTGACATCATGACAAATAATGACATGTAATATAATTTCCCATAGTTATAATAATATGAAATATAATTTTCCCCATTTTCCTGATACATAACATAAAGTTATTTTTCAATTTTTAAGGAGTGGCTAAATAAGTGAAGTCTTAAAATCATGTTATAAGATAGTGGTGCAAGAAAATTCACATTGTTGTAAACTAGGGGATACCATGCTTAATGGAATGTGTGTTTGAGAAGATACTATAGAATATCCACGAAATCCGTCAATGACTACTCTGAAATGGGAAATTAATCTCAGTTCATTGTTCATAGAGCCGATACATGCATATGTGGGGGAAGAAAATTTTTGGGCGATTTTTAGCTAGAGGAACATGATTGAGATGAATTATAGGGAAGTTTTCCAAATAGATAGAAATGAATTACGAATATGAATACATTAACTATGATGAATTAAGGGATAGATCCTTCTAATATTCAAGGGTTTCTTCATTTTGGAGGAGATATCTTTAGAAGATGGAGAGACTAATTAAAAAGGGGGATAGGAAATTGAATACATCAAAATGTATTAGGGAAAGATATTTTTGATCCATGATTCAAAGGGGAACACAATTGTTGGAGTATTTTAACACATTCATGTTCTTGATTCTTCCTTAAATATATATATTAATTATTATTGGTAATTTTATATTTCTATTTGACATTTTTTACCTGATGTATCATCTAGAGAGATTAAATTTCAAGACTTTTTTGAGCTCTTTTATCCTATATGATAAATTAATGGAATTAATAATAGGATATATTGAGGGGATGTTAATATATAAAACATGTTCTTTATTAATGACATCCTAGTTTGAAATTCTTATTGAATCCATTTTCAATATCTTTATTTATTCACCTAGATAATTTAATTGTACTTACAATTAATATCTTTTGGTATGATTTTTCTCATTTTTTTTTCTATTCTTAATATTTCTAACACCAAAAAAACACTACAATATTTCACTATATTTTCTTACCTCCAACATTTCTTCCATATATTTACTATTTAGAGAAAAAAAATCCTTAGAACATTAATCCTCTATTACTTGAGTTTAACCCTTAACTATTATGGTAGTGTTAGTGAATATAAATTTCATTCTAGTAGACATGATGATATCCCACTTGAGTAAATAAGAGTTTTTTAAAAAAAGTGAAAATGTTGTGATATTAGATAATCAATGGATAACTAGAATCTTTTTATGAATAGTGTAAAACTATCCATTTTGAGTAATACATTTCAAGTTACACGTTCTTCTAAAATATTTGTTATTTTTCAGTATTTTATAAAATATTACTAACTATCAAAATTTTAAAAAACATGGATACATACTTGTGTTCTTTTTAAATAAAGATAATTCATGATGATTTTAAAAACACAGATAATTAGAGACATTAAAAAATATAATTTATTCACATCAGGTTCCCATGTAGTTTTTTAAAAAACATATGTAATGTCAATAGTTATTTTCTAAAACATGGAAAATATTCAATAATCATGGAAAATATGTAACACCATATAACATTAATTCATTTATGATCCATGGATAATTTTGGATCCAATTTTTTCATGTTTATTACAATTTTTTCTTATCGACTTATTGTTGTTTCTAACGTTTTGAGCATTTAAATGGGACTAGAGTGAGTATTTTTAATTGTTGTAGAGTTTTAGTGATATTCTATGTAAATGATTTGGGAGTTGACATGAATATATATATATATATAGATGAAAAATATATAGGAATTCTACCTTCTATACAATAGGGGACACCATATTATCCATTGATAGATAGAAGTAGTTTCCTTCTAAAGAAATTCTACCTACAAGAAGGTAGAGGAAACTGGATTAAAGGTTTTAGAAAAATAAATTGGAGTTCTTATATTAACACAATTGTCTATACAGTGGGACTTATAGTGGCTCGAGCACTCTACCTAGTATCATGGGATCACCGGTGGAATCCTGAGGCTTTCCAGTTATTCTAATATCTTTGAGAAAACCAAATGGTGTATGATAATATATTTCCTCTAAACCTATGATTTAATTACTAAAACTCCCCCTCAAACCTAATTTGACACTCATGATTTTGGATCCCCCATTGGATTTTTTTTGGATATTACAACCTTGTTTCCTGATGGATCAATATTTCCATTTGATGTATTAGATATCTTTCAGTAATAATAATCTTTTTTATTGTAAATTATAGTATCCTCATCTCCCCCATTATTTGAGAGATGTCGATCCTTATTTAACAAATTTATGTAGATTCTAATTTACAATTTGTGGTTTGAGGATTCTACTTTTACTAAATGTATCCATTTATAAAATTCACTTGAGTATTTTTTATTAGGGATTGATGATACATTGATTGAGATACACTTTTATACAATGAAATTCCAATAAATTGAATTTTTTTATTTAAAGTGAATTTAAAAATTATTTTAGAAGCTTGAATTTTAATCCTTTATAGACTTATTCAAAATGGAATGGGTGTGTTTTACCGATTTTTTTAGGAATTTTCAAGTAATCTGATGATTTTAGGAAAATGGATTTGAAATGAATGAATGATTTTATGAATGATGTTGATAATTATTTCATGAAAAACTGTAGAATTAAATGATTTATGGGATGAAATGAATGAATTGTTCTGAATGAAATTTGTTTTAATGAAAAAAATTTGATATTTTTTTTAAATGAAATGGAATATTTTGAACATTATCATAGGCTTGATATTGAATGATTGATTGAAATAATATGAGATTGATTGAAATTAATTATAGACCCTATCATGTTTAATTTTATTGATGCACATGGGTTCATGGGAAGTTTATTGGAGAGGGAACACAAAAGGCATGTATTGGACCTACCTCAAAATAGATTTTCGATGAAAATGATAACCAAACAAGGATACGGGTATGTATTTTATTCTTATGGTTGTTCTCATCCTAGACTTGAGATTACTATATGTGTTCACACATAGAGTAATATTGGATGATTATATATGAGAATAATTATAATAATATATCCCAAGAAACCTAAACCATGGTTTTATGATTATAAATGGCTTATACATTACAATGTTTAATAGAAATTTATAAAACATTGTATTTTGGTATACATTCTTATTGATGATTCTTAGGATGGAAATATTCTTTTATACCTTTTTAATACTCACTATTTAAATGATTTGAAAAGAATAGTTTGATATGAATTTTTAGAACATTAAATTGCTATATTATAATTAGAATTAGGAATATTTTTTTATTTCATATTGACTGCTTATGGAATATATAGTGGGAACCTTCTGGGCTAGTGCTTCTCACACTATAATTTTTCCTTTGGGTTTTTGTGGAATTTGTATACCCATTATAGGAAAAGGGAAAGAAACATATATAGGTTCTTTTATTCTTGATTAGAATGATATTGGGAGTTTTAAGAGACAAGTGGAGTAAGAGATCCACTTGTTAGAATGTAATCGTGTGGTGATAACTATGATACTTTATTTTATGACACAAGTTGATGTTCCTTTTTGGGACTTGTACTTATCTAATTGTGGTAATATTATATTATTGTGTGTTTTTTTATTAATAATGATTTATTTATTCTTATCTAATACTATGTCTTATTGAATTATTATTATGGATAAATTATTCACTCTTGATTGTTTTTTATACCCATGCTCCTATCACCATACCTTACGTTCAAAAAACTACCTTATGTCTAGGTCAGTATTAATCCAGGTATCATTTTAAGATGTTATTCAAGTTGTTTCATGAATAATTGGTATCAATGATGCCCATTTATCTTCTTGAAAGTAGATATAATTTTTCGGATGTCTTGGAAGATCAAAAAAATTTATTTTAGGAATTAACGATTAGGTTATGAGAAATTTAATAGCCATCTATAATCTTGAAAAGTTTTAAGATACCCTACAATTTTGGGGAAATTTTATTTTAAAAGTTCATTTAATTGTTTAAATACTTTTATGAATAGTAATTAGATATCTCTTTTCCGTAGTTGTATTAATATTTTTAGATTTTTTGATCCCATGTATTCTGAATGATTTTCATTGTTATCTATGGATGTTGTTTATTAAAATTCTCAATATAAATTGTCTAAACATATTTCAGTAGGGATATATAGATGATATTATATATGTGAACCCTCTAGTTTGCCTTGTTCTAATAGAATATTTAGTTTATGTGGTTTAATATCTATTCCAAGGAGCGACACTTATTCTTGTACATGTTGTAGAGGTTTTACCTTGATGATATTATATTAGAGATTTTTCTTAAGAGTTAATTTATCAAAAAAATCATGTTAATAAGAATAAAATGACCTTACAAGTTAGGTGATTGGTTGGGTATGATTCATAAAATACATTATATTTTAGAGACACTAGAATCCAATATGGTGAGATGTGATGTCTTTAAACAAGAAGGGCATAGAAGGAGGTGGTGGGATGTTTTATTTATAGAAAATAAGAATTATTGATTGGGGTATAAAGGTTTAATGACCCTTTTAACCGAGTAGTTATATCTAGTGTCAATGAGTTTGTATAATTTCATAGAGTTTCTCAATATTCATTATGCTTATTGACTAGTGACTTAGTATTCTAATTGGTTTTCTTAACTTGATCGGTTCTCACATATGGTAGTTTCAAATGATAATATAAAACCTTCAAGGTTTTAAATTGGTATTTGATTAAATATGCATTCTCTTGTATTCACGATGAAGCTCACTTCTTGTCATAATATTTTGTATATGGATCTAATGTCTAAAATAAACCTACCAAGTATGTTAGGTTTGACAGGATTTTCTCACACTCCTAGTGATAGTTTTAGTTATTATATTTAGTTGAAAATTATTTAAAATGATTCTCATGGTGATTGTTTTGTTAGTTGTAATTGATATAGAAATCTCTCTAAATCATATGAAGTATCTTGAAAAGGGTTGCTAACCTATTTTCAACAAGTCATGGTTGGGAACTAGGAGCGTGCTTACAATAAGACACTTAGAATTTATAGTTGTAATGAATTATAAGGTCATGTGTAGATTCCTTACAATGTTTTATCCTCTCTACATATTAGTCTAGGAAATTTAATATCAAGAGGATTTATAGAGTATATAGATGCTTTCGGAATAGTGGTTTTATATAAACAATACCCAAGAAAAAATATTAATCATCTAGTATATAAGTATCTAGTGGAGACCAATGTGGGTCCTTTGACAGTGAGAGGTAAAATTTGTATTATTTATTATTTAGTGATTTCATTATTTGATACTATAACCTATAATTATTTAATATCGAACACATTTTGTATTACTTGAATTTTTTAATGATGTGCATTCATTATTTTATTTAAATTACATCACCCATTGGTATAAAGAGAGAGAAAAGGGAAACTAATTCCCCACATGTATATTCTCATTATCATAAAATGATTTTGTCTAAAAAAATTCATTCTTATCATGAAACTAGGAAACTTATTTCAAAGGATGGATTGGTTGATGAAACACAAATCTGAAGTTTACCGTTATTGTAATGTCTCCACCTGGGTGAAACAGGTGGATGCCCTAAGCTAGATGGTTACATTAAATCAGGTGTGCCTCCCTGTATGATAGAGGCTTCCGACTAGCAATGGGGGACTACTATATAATGTGGGGAGACTATACCCCCATTATCAATGCATCACAATAGTGCAAATAAATAGAAAAAAGAAAAATTATAATAATAAATAACCATAATAATACCATAACTATTAAAGTCCAATAGTACATGATAATCTCAAAACATTTATAAAAGGCCATGAATAAAAGTATTAAATATGTCATGACATACTACTATCAAGTGTCAAATGAGAAAAAAAATAAAGACACATTGAAAACTCCCAAGAAATCCTGAAATCATGTCTGGTTCCCTCATCCATGCTCCATCCCAAAGCAACAATCTTACACAATATTGTTTCCCTCATCATTTTCATCAAACATTATGTCTATTTAGGTACCGATTAAGAATCTTGAGTTGTGTGTGAGTATAATTTTTTCCCCGCCACTTATGGTGTCAAAAAATATCTAGTATATAATAGTGTATACAGGTTTATAAATAATAAATTTAAAATATAATGAAAATAGCCTTCAAATTAAATTTTTATTTAATTAACCATAAGAATACTTGTGTTCATGATGACACCCAAACTAACAATACTTCCTTCAACTCATACCAGACTCTGAACCATCCACAAAGGGATATCGCAATTCATTCCATTATATAATTCCATTATTCATTTCATTCAAATTCACATTGATTCAATAGTGGTTAAGAGAAAAGTTCTCTCACCTAGGGTATTTGATGCAGTAGTCCATGTTCCATAACATAGTGACCATGTGAAAAAAATAAACACACACACCCAAATATATATATATATATATATATATATATATATATATATATATTGGGGGCCTTGAGTTTCAGTCTGGCACCTTGTGGGTATTTTGAGAAACAGTCCCGTTACAATAACTTATTCATAAAAATCACATATCATGGTTCCTCACTATCAATCATTTATCAATAATTCCCAAAATTCAGTACTTGGGACATTTCAAAATTTCATTTATAAACTTTTTTAATTTATACGTATTCATTAAAATCATATGAGCACACTACTTGGGTCTCTATCAATTTCATAATCTAGTTAATCAATCAATTTCTCAATTTCATTAGTCCATCATTTTACTGATCTTAATAATCAACCAATTAATTAATTCAACTTAGAATGAAATTTCCCAATGTGGAAATTTTAATTTAAATACTAAAAAACTAAAATAAAATCAATACTATTGGAATTGACAATAACACCACCAACCACATGGTTTTTGATGGACATTCAACAAACTGAAATCCCCAAATTCTTGTGGAATGATAAAAACCACAATGGAATGGGTGGTCTAATGTGAACAAAAAATATAAATTTCAAATTTATTGAGATCTATTATAACCTAGATTTAAACAATATCTATTGGAGGAAAATATATCCCTCTTCATTGGGAAATATATAATAGAGTGAGGTGAATCGAAATAGGGATGAAACCAAAAATAGTAGAATAGATGATCCTTCCAAAAGATCCTTAATTCAACGAGAAAGGGGTTTAAGGAGTCATGAAATCATTCTAGTATCTTTCGAACTCAAATTAATTTTCATAATTAAAATCTAAGTATATTTGGTGTTAAAACCGGGGGGTATGGGAATTAAAATATATTTTTTTGGAAAATAATACCATCATGAAGTATTACATAGATAGAGTCACACAATTTTCAAAACAATGTTCTTTAACATTTCACCACTCTTTAAGGGTCACATGTTTTCTCTTATGTGGTGAAACATTTCTAAAACTGTATGCCAATTATGAAAATCCCATATATTTGAGGGTGCACAGGTGGGGGAGGTTGTATAGTTTGTTCAGTCTGTAGAGTAACTATTCTCCACCTCTTGTCTCTCCAAAATAAGTCAAAAAATTTCTTTGGGAAAGATGCATACTTTTTTTAACTCTGCACCATGCCTGCATAGCCCCATAAGATTTCTAATTCCTCCAGTTTCACTAAAAAAAACATAAAAATTCAACCAAGGTATAAGAGAAACAAGAATAAATGTGGATATAAAACGAGAAAAACACATATCCATAAGGGTTATGATCTTATAATCTCTACACCTTATAACAAATCATCCTTAACATGTACTTCCACGAATATATATGTCCCTAAAATAAAAAAGATGGACATCTAAAACCAAATATCTTATTCCCTCTCCCATATATTTTCTTGAACACTTCCATGCTTCCACCACACTTGGACTATCTGCATAGTCTTCCCCCATGAAATTCTTACTACGACCCATAACACGAATCTGATGTCCCCAAATGATGCATCAGACTCAAGCTCAATATCATCAACATCGATCACATGATAAGGTTTGGGGTGATACTTCTGATGATAAGACTCATGAAAAACAACTATCATAGCAATATACCTCTATAGAAGAGACAATCTGTATGCCAACTTCCTATTTCTCTCTATAATACCGAAATGTTTCTACAAATCGGGATTCAAACATTACCTATCTATGATTCCTATGGTATCCTATGTTTGAATAAAAATAAAGGAATAAATGACCAGTCACTTTAAACTCAAGGGGTCATCAATGAGAATCCAAATATAAATTCATCATAATATGAGCCTTAGCAATATATTTACAAATTACCTGAGCCTACTCTGATTTCTCCATCATGAGACACGATACCAACAATTAAAACTCACCTACCACTATATGGAACAGTTGTGATCTACATGGTCAACCATAAAGTGCCATATATTGTTATATATGTATAGTAACTTGTTAACTATTATTACAAGAGATATCAATGAGCTCCAAGTGGTTCTCTCAAGACCCACAAAATCTATTATGCACTATGATAGCATATACTATAATAATTTCATAGTATGTTCTGACTGCCAATATATCTATGGGAGAAAAAACATACGAAAAACACTAGTGTACCAAGTGCCTTCTATAATCCTTTCTAGAAGTGAAAAGTAAACCATGAGTAACATTATGAAACTATACTCCTTGGCACCCCATACAAATGGACTATATCTAGAATATACATGTCCCCCATGTGATACGATGATAAAGTCTCCTGAATATGATGGAAATGGGATACATTCATCAATCGGTCCTCAATTACCCAACTAACATCACTCTTTAGAGGAATCATTGGATGAATAACCAAAAAATATATGTTAACATTGTCCCACTACACCCTTGGAATAGAAAAATAATGTATGAAACCACTAGTTCATTGATTCTCATTCTTCACCTAGTGAAATGTGTAACAACATGTCAAGGAACAAATAATCTCCCTTTTCTTGCACAACCACAATTACTTTCATTTTAGGTCACAATATATTTTGTTCAAACTAGGATTCAACACCCAATTCAAGGCATGAAACATTCACACAATCTCTTATAATATATTTTTATTTACAACAACAGAGTTCCAAAAATAGATGATAACACCCTCGTCTATAGTTAAATTAGAATGTGGCTCCCCACATTTAAGGATTTACCTCAAGAAAAGTGACTATGGATCCTCATATAACCTCTCCCTAATCAGAATTCAATGTTTTGACTAAACTGATACTGATATGAGGGTACCCAACTCCAAGCCCTTCAGAACCACAATATGCATCTCAACTAGAAATCTCATCATCTTCCTCTCAGAACTCTTCTACTGAACAGCCCATGTCCTTTTCTTCCTTATCATGGAATCAACAACACCTATTTCTCTTCTAAGGGGCATGTGATATCTAAAAATAATAATATTTCATATACTCAACCCATATTCATTATTGGGTATTCAAATCACACATAAAATAGATATACTTTAAATTCCTGAGGTTGGAATAAATATAAACTATTCCTTCAATAGATAATTCCATCAACACTTTAAAGAATAAACCAATGCATCTAACTCCATGTTAGGAATTGGGTAATTCCATTCATTTGGCCTTAAAAACCATGTCCCATATTCCCAAATTTCATTCCTCTATATAAGCACTTCTCCATTTATAATCCCAAATTCATCACAAAACATGTTATCTCTCCACACGGCCTGGGTAGGGTAAAAATTATTGTGGTACTATAACACTTCTTAAACACCAAGAAACTATTTTCACTTACTCCAGTCTATTGAAACTCAATCTCATTCTTGTTGAATTATTATATTTTTTCTTCAAGGAAGTAAACCTAATGGATTAAACTTTGACAATAACCCACTAAACCAATAAATATTAACATATCAATAAAATTATTGGGATACCCCCAATAAACCACTACCTCCACCTTCCCTGGGTCTACTAAAAGACCTTCCTCTATAATGATGTGACCAATGAAATATACCCTATTGATTAATAATTTACACATAGAAAGCGTTGTGTAAGGATGGTTCTCTCAGTGTACTTATGATGCTGCAAAAATACCGGTCTTGATCATCATTAGTCATGTAGTACAAAATGATTTCATCCACAAAAAATAAAATAATAGATATAGGGTTGTGTGGAAGATTTTATTAACCAATTACATAAACACAGTAAGAGTGTTCATCAGCCTGAATGACATCGAGAAGAACTCAGATATGCCATACTATTTTTCTTTTGAAATCAGTATGTGGTTATTAGAATTTATGAATCGCAACTGATGTTACTATAATCTCAAACAAATATTAGAGAACACCAAATATTTCCTCAACTTTTCCAAGATATTGTCAATATGTGTAACGGGATATACTTTCATCACTACCATCTGGTTTAGATTCTAATAATCAACACAAAAACACATGGCCCATTGAACCTCTTTGAAAAAAAGACCATAGAATAAAAATATGATATACGAGGAAATATAAATCCCTAATCCATCAACTAGTATAAATAAGTATTAAACTCTTTAATTTTTTTTGGTTCCATACTACTAGGTGAAATTGAAACAGGTTTAGCTCTATGAATGAGATTAATTGTAAAACAAACAACCCTCTCAAGTGTAATCCCTCATAATTCCATATGAAATACATCCTAGAACTGGTTCACTATATGTGGAATGAAATCAGGCTTCACACCCCGATCATTCAACATAATAATCTCAACATAGGTTGTTTGGTACCCCATATACTGAGGAATAGGCTCTACATGGATGCACTTGATACCCACTATCCATTATGAAATAAAATTTTACCCTAGAGAGATATAAAGGTCACCTTCCTACTATAATGATTGATATGAGATTGGTACAATACCATATGATCCATACTCAAAATCAAGTAAAAACAAAACATATCAATTATTATAATATCCCAAAATAATTAATACGACCCAACCATGTGATAAAACCCCTACATAAAAGGATTTCCCTCGACCATACTCTTTACAGTGTGTCAACCATCATAACCCCACCCATGAACACCACTGCAAGACTCAAACCATTTACTAGTTGAGAAGATATAAATGAATGAGAGTCTCATGTATCAAAAAAGGAACTATAAAGTGTATAAGATTTAATTGTACTACCTATAACCATCGATGTCCTCGCCTCACTATCCACATGTGCATGATGAACAATATGCATATTTGATTTCTATCTTCCATGTGTTGTAGTCTGATTAAACTAGCCTACACTAATTTTCTGATGTGGTAACCCTTTTAGTGATGTATCATCTCAAAAACATCAACCTCTAAATCCATAATAACTCCATCTTCCAGACATATATGGGTTTGAAGAACCCCTACCAGTATTGTGCATCATTCTGGATCCTTTTTCACCACCCATCAGTGAATGGTTTTTTCAGTACCTCTTTATGTGACCCAACCTTCCACATGATCAAAATTCCATAGATTCTAGGGACACTAGATATGAATGTGACATGAACCACCACACTAGTAGAAATATATCTAGTTACTACTATCCCTAAATGAACCATATCCATCGACTACCCGTTTTCAATCACCTAGGTATATATTCTTATAGAGATGCTTCATACTCTCAGAATATGTGCTTCCTATTTAGGAAGAAAAAAACCAACAGTCTAATGGGATACTCCTTTAAGTTCCATTTATTTATGTGATCCTAGTTCACTACTTAAGAAAAATTAATTATCTAAAGTATGTCAACCTAGGATTTAATCTCGCATTGAATCCCATCCATGAAACATTTCACTATAGTTTTCTAATCTACTTACAATGTGTTAAAAATGGACTATAGATCGGTAACGAGGCTCATATATTCCAAAAAAATATAATCCCTTGGATCAAACGCATAAACATATATTTCTTATCCAACCTGGGATTCTTTGTGAAAAATTGTTCCAAAAACATACCCTAAAATTCCTTTCATTCCATTTTTTCCAACTACTCATAATGAGATTCAACATCCCACCCACACAATGTTGATCAACAAAACATGTATGTAGAAAACAATACTCTCCTCTCTACAAGATTCTTTAAATAGACAAGGATAATCCATATAGAATCAATCTAGAACTCGGATGACTCAGGTGCCCCCTATCTAGTGATGGTTTGATCATACTGCAACTAGAACTCACATATCAAGTTAGAAATATTTCACATAGCCTGACTTGAATCTGTATCCATAAACTGTTTAAAGAAAGGAAATTCATCATGGAATTTCTCACAACATGTATCATCTGGAAATATCGTATCCTATGGATCCACTTCTGGAGGAGCATTTCCTGTCATGTCATCCTGTCTTCCTATCTACAATAATCCTCATGGAGTCATATACCTAAAAGTAGAAACAAAAACTATAGGACACATAGAACATTAATAAAACATTTATGTAATAAGGATTCTCATAATTTCATAACAAGTCATCCCCCATACTCTGAAACAAATTAAAAATTATTGATCTATCACTACCCTCAACCATTTCTCAACATGGTCATGGATAACATAGTATAAAATATGTCCATATTTATATGATTACCATTAGACACACACTTATCCATTTTAAATTATCATGTTTAACAACTTTTTAAATTTTCAATTTCTTATTAGGAATTTTTTTTATTTTAAATTTCTCTAAAAGTAAAATCATTTCATTTTAAGAACTCACCAATCACATGATTTTCCATGTGTGCCTAAAATAATGCATGTCATGTAAAATCCTAACTTCCTAAAATGATTCATGTAGACTCAACTCTCCTTCATTACAAGATGATGAGTAAAATATCATAAAACAATTACTTAAAACAATAATAGAATCACTAGAAG
This sequence comes from Viscum album, assembly GCA_963277665.1. Taxonomy (NCBI): domain Eukaryota; kingdom Viridiplantae; phylum Streptophyta; class Magnoliopsida; order Santalales; family Viscaceae; genus Viscum; species Viscum album. The sequence goes on along the minus strand of OY728143.1, from coordinate 1,659,230,045 downwards.
TAAAATAACATTAAAAAATAATGACAAACACCAATTAAAAGAATCCCACCCCATGTATATGGGTTTAACACCATACATTGGTTAGCTACTGCCTTTCATGAGCTCAAGACCATGCAATGAATCATCCTAGTCTCCTGTTTTACATTCCTAAATATTAAAAAAATTGGAAATAAAATAGAACATAAATTTGATACTACTTTGTAATGTCCCAATCCAGGTGCCACATTCTTGTTCCATATGATGATGGGTTATGTAATTTTAGATGCGCCTGTCTATACACAAGAGTATGTCAACAATCAGTGAGGTTGTAATATATAATATAGAGTGAATGTTCCCTTTTTATCAAATCAATATTTAAAAATGACATCCAACTGATAATAATATATATCTAAAATAATATCATAACTATTAAATACCATCATCACATTATAATCCCAAAACATTGATAAAATAAGATAAACCTATGTAGTGAATATTTCATTCGATATATGGGTCATGTTCAAATGAAAAAGACAAATAATGACCTACTAAAAACACCCAATGGGTCCTAAAATCATTTATAGTTCCCTCATCCATGCTCTATCCTGAATTATCCTTCTGATATATCAATAATTCTCTTATTCCATCCTAAAAACATGAAGTCTATTTGGGTATCGATCTGGTATCTTGAGAAGGGTGTGATTACAACTTGATAGGCCACCACTAACTATGTCAAAAATTGAATCCATTCAATAAAAGTACATGTATGTAGAGAAATAATAAAGCACAATCTAAAGTAAAAAAGTTTTCACATTAAATTATTTTTTAATTAACCATAGAAATCACTATGTTCTAGATGACACCTTAACCAATGATACATGTTCGTCCAATACCAGATTCCGAACCACCCCCAAGGGATATCACATTTCAGTCCATCATGGGTTTCAATTATTCATTTTATTTAAATTTGTATTCATACAATGGGGGACCTAGAGTATCATTCTAGAATACCATGGGTATTTGGAACTACAGTACCTATCCCACAACTCAGAGATCACGTAATATATATGGGGGTCATAGTGTGGAAATCTGTTACCTTGTGGGTTTTTGGAGAAGTAGTCTATGTCACACAACTCATTCATAACATATCATGTCTTAAGGATCCACATTCTCAATCATTTATATACTATTTACATACATCATTATTAAATCCATTTCATAAAATAATTTTTGAACATTTATAATTTATCAATCATTATTTCAATCATATCAATTCACTGGATTGTTTAGTATCAATTTCATAATCACATTAATCAATAAATTCCACAATTCCATTAATCTACCAATTCCATGATCCCAATAATAAACCAGTTAATTAATTTGATTTATAATTCAATTTCACAATTTTTAAATTTAAGTTTCACAACTAGAAACACTTAAACTAAATTGAGAATCTAGGAATTGACAATTAGACCACATACTTTAATATTGTTGATGGATTTTCACCAAACCAAAATCTACAAATTGATGTCGAACTATAAGAACCAAAATGGCGTGTAAGATATAGGACCAAAACCCAAGATAAATATCGACATGATTATCTTATATTCATATATTTCTAAACCAACTATAGTGAATTAATGGTAATCACTATTAATATGGAATGATATACATGATAGAGTGGAAACCAAATAGGGAAACAATCACATACCCTAGAAGATACAATCCTTCAATCAGATAATAAATTATTCAAGATAGGGGTTCCAGGAGCTTTAATTCTCTTAGGAGCATCCAAAATAAAATTAAAATTTTAAGGTATTACCTAGGGTTATTTTTAATTATAATCAGGGGTTTTTGAAATTAAAATAAAATTTTCTAGGAAATTAGATCCACCCAAAAGATTTCATGGGTGGAGGTGCACAGTTTTAGAAATGAGGAACCTTAACTGTGCACCTCTATTTAGAAGTTTCAGGGTTTCAAATATGTGATTATCATTTTGAAAAATAGTTCACCAACCATGAAAATCCATACTATTAGATGTTTCACAGTTTGGGGATGGAGGCTTCTCAGTTTGGCCAACATGTTCACCAACCGTGTGCTATCTCTTATATCTCCAAAATAGGGGACACAGTTTCCTTGGGAAAGCAGCATGGTTTTCCATTACTATGAACCAACCATGAACATACCCATTAGCTAAAAAAATTCATCAAATTTCCTATTAATCAACCCAAATTAAAATATCAACCATTCTTTATCCAAAAAGGGTAAAATATTACCTAAAAATGAGCACCAAACATCTCCAAAATGGTAATGATTTTATAGTTATCTTTTGTGAGCCTCCTCTACTTCTCCAAATACATAGTTAGGTATTTATAAGGGTTAATGGGACCCAAGATCTACCCAATCCATGCCTCCTCATCTGGATATTCTTATGATGATATCCATGTATTCTTTTGAAATGGAGTAATAATCTCCAGGTCCTGATATTCCTCCTATATCTATTGAGTTTCAATATCATACTTATTTGTTTTTTCACCAGATTGGGATGTAGAGGTATCTATCGACACGGTTATAAGAACTCATATCATATATACACCCCCATTACATATATAACTAGATGAAAAAATGATTTCATGTTCTAGTTGGATGAATTAATTTCCAATGGTTTCATTCAACCTAGAACATTACATTGAGTAGCCCTAGTTCTTTTCTCTAAAGATCATGACAAATAATTCACATGTGTTTGTATTATCCAATTTTAAATTTGGTTATTATAATGAAAAAGTATCTATAATACCAATATTAATATTTTTTCGATTATCTAAAAGGGTTAATGTGGTTCTCAGTGGTTAATATTTTGTATGGTAACCACTATCTTAGGATCATGGGGTTTTATATCCCGGAGGCCACTTTCAGGAGTAGGTATGGACAATATGTGTATTTTTTTATCCCATTTGGTCTAACCATTTATCCTAGATTTTTATTTAATAGATGAACAATATTTTCCACCAGTACATAAATTATTTCATTATGTTATTCATGAATGGCATATTGTTTTACTCTAAGACTGAACATGATTATGTGCTACACTTGAGTGTTGCTCTAGATATTTTGAGTAATTTCCAACTCTATGACCCAATATCAATGTGAAAGTTATTTATATGAGTGTTGATTTTATTGGGTAACATTGTATTGAAATATTATATCATATTATATATAAAGAAGATTAATTATATTATGTCATGTAATAGATCATATAATGTCTTCTAGCTTCAATGATTCTTGGGATTTGTGAGGTATTACCTTTGGTTTGTATAATATTTTTCAAATTTTTATTCTTCATTAATATATCTTATATATAAGGGAGTGAATCATATTTTGGATGTGTTGCATCAATGTTTTTTATGATTTTAAGAATTATTTTATATGAACTCTATTGTTGACTTTTCCATAGGTTGAAAAGGTATAGATATTTTTTTATGATACTTAATGTTTAGATTTGGGTTTCATTTCAATTCAAGGTGATAGTGTGGGGGAATGTAGTGATCACCAAAATTTTAATCATGAGAATAGTTGGCACATGCATGATCTATATAATCCATTTGTGATGTACACTATCAATAGTTGATATCACTACCTTTTCATAAGAAATGTTAACTATTCTTTCCAATAACTAAATCTTGAGTTATATCTTCTCATGAAAATATGTGTATCCCAATCAGAGGAAATAGGTGTAACACCATTAATCATTGGAATTATAAATTTTATACACCCTATGAAAGCAAAAAAATTGTTTCTAAATATGTTAGAAACAAAATACAAATTAGGATATTTAACAACAATTTTATGAATGGAATATCATGGATCTTTTTTTCCACATAAATTTGGGAGTATTGGATGATATAACCAAGGTTGTTTTGGTGTGTGTTTAGTTGAAATACACTATGTATACATTGATCCTCTATGATTAGTATATTAATGATAAGTTTTGAGTAATTATGGTTTATTTATATGGTTTGGAGACCATTGGTTAATGGTCTATAACATCAAAGTGTATTATTTTATTTAGGAACCGTATTGGCATCCTTTCAGTTTTGAGAATGGATGTGATATATAATTTTTATCCTTCCTAATGGTAGGTTAAAACATGCATGATGAAGATTTTTTATGATATAAAACATTTATTCTAGGGTACACGGGTAAAATGTAGAATCACCAATTTAGTTTCTCATTATTATGATCATCAACATTTTAAGGAATAACATTGTAATCCTTTGTGTTTGATTTAGCCACTTCTAGTAACGACTTTCAAGTTGAAGGTGTTATCGATTGAATGTATGGTTTGGTTTCTATGAAATTCATGAAGAAAAAATGTTATTTTGGTAGTGGCTCAACAATTTACTAAATCAGGTAACATTATTCCCATTAATGATAGGACCAATGATGAGGACCATAGAAAAATAAGAATATATGGGCTTATCTAATTATAAAAAATTATATCATCCATTATTTATTAAAGGGATACATGGTTCACAAATAAATTTTGATGCAGACTCAAGGATGTAATAGGATCTGAGGTAAATTTTATATCATCATACAATCCTCAAATAAATTGTCACATGGAATGAGATATATAGATTCTGGGTTAGATGATTTGTTCTTGAATCCATGACATTAAAGGAGCCTAGGATTTCCTTTGCCAGATATCTTAATTATTATAAATCTAAAGCTAATATAATTCCATTAAAATAAATCCCTTTGTGGTTTCATATGTCCAATATTCTAAATATCCACTCTGTTGGCTAGATATTAGTGAAGCATCCCTTATGTGACATAGTGGGGTATATGAGATGATGATAAAAATCCAAATGATTCTAGAGAGTTTTGTGATTGTGTTTATATTGTAAGTATATTTTTATTATTATTATTAGTGTAATTTGAAGTTATCAGTTTGAGACCAAGTGTCTCTCATCGTCTCACCTTTATTGGGTAACCGAAAACTTGGTAAATATTGGAAGATAACACTGAGATATATGTTTTAGTTTGATATTATTGATTAGATGGGGAAGGTGTATTACCATTCTGATTTACCACATATATTGAATTTGATCCATGATGTGCTTCACATGTTTCAGATCAAGAAATATCATTCATTCCCATCTCATGTTTTGAATTTTTTGACCATGATGTAGAACCAGATATGACCATGATTGAGTTTATTGATTAGATTTCTTAATTCTCAAGAGATGGTTCTCCACGGTAATTCCATTAATTTGGCTTGTATTTTGTGGAAACATTGTTCTAATTCACATGAGAAGTGGTAACATGATGAATATCAGAGAAATAATTGGACTCATTTCTTAATGGAATTTCCATCTAGATAGAATTTATAGGGGTAGAATGAATTTATATTGTAGATAATTGTAACATTATAACCCCATATTTATTGAATGATCCCTATTTTTTATTGAATATTATTATTTTAACATTGATATATGCTCTCTATTATTGATTTTAGGTATTCTCATTTTCATTTTATCATTTCTAATAGTATGGATTGAGTTTTTTTACTATTTAAGAATCCATGTGATTCCCCAGATAGATGGATCTAGAGTAGACTTGAACATATAGGTAGAAAATCTATATATAGTCCAAAAGATGGTAGATGACGGTCACTACATAGTAATTGGGAGGGTAGAAGTGGGGTATTCCTGTTGAAAGTCCACTGGTTTATTGGTGGAAGGATGATAGATTAGAGTACCTATAGAAACACCACTACCTATATTATGATAATTCCAATGGATTAAAAATTCTACCAGGAACCACTGGAAAACCAATGGGTTTAATAGCCATCTAGTGATACTGATCTTAGAAAATTAATTTTTGGTAGTATCATATTTATTTTACTCTTAATCACTTTTTAAATTCCAAAAACTCATTCCTTCAACATATTTGTACCCATATGATTTTGGAGAACCTAATTGACTGGTTTCTAATTTTCCAACATTGTTTACTTATGTATTAAAGTGATATTTATAAAATTGGGTCTCTTCTAGTATCTGTAATATCATTTTAATTTATGAATTCCTTATTCATAATCTCTATCATATTTTGTGGGTGATGGATCCTTAAATTGTTTATGGATAAGGATCTTAATTTATGATTTGTGGTTCTAAATGATTCTTCCTTTTAGATTCTCTAACTGAGGATCCCATGATCGTGATGGATGATACTTTAATTGAGGTTTGTGGTTCCGTAATTAAATTTATATCAATTCAAAACATTATTATTTATTGATTTGAAATGGATTTATAAATTATTTTAGAATAATGGAGTTTAATCCTTGATATATGTTATAAAAATGATTGGGTGAATTCAACAACATTGTTTTGGGATTTTCAATGGAAGTGATGTTTCTTAGAAAATTAATTCGATATGGATGAATGATTTGACTAATGTATTTGATGATATTTTTTTGAGAATATATGGATTGATATTATTTATGGTTTGAAATGAAATGAATGTCTTTTTGAAATTCATATGTTTTGATGAAAAAAATTTGATGCTGGTTTTTGAAATAAAATTGTATGTTTGAAACACTATCAAGGGTATGATTTGAAATGATTGATTGAAATATTTTAGTGTTCATTAATATGAAATATAGACCCCTTTATTTTTTACTTTCTTGATGAACATGGGATATTGGGAAGTTTGATTGGAATATTACACTCTAGGAATGTATTATATGTACCTGGTAATGGATTGATTATGAAAAAACAAACAAAAATTTTATTAGGGTAGGGTTTAAATTCTTTTTAGGGATCCCTTATCCCTCCATAGGCTTTAGATCTATGGATTTTTGCTCAAAGGTAGCCATATTTCACTGATATGTGTGATATTTAATTTATTAACCTAAAATAATGACACTTAATTTTGATAATATGATTGTAAATGAATTATATATGTTATTATTTGATAGATATTATTAATCAATACTTTTATATATAAATTAATTTTTGTGATTTTTTTAATGAAAAAACTCTTTTGTACCAGTTTTGTATTCATCATAGAAATGATTTGAAAACAAGTTTTTTCTATGTATAGTGAAAATATTACCGTGTATTATTTTATTTAAAATAAAGCATATTTTTTTAATCTAATACGGAATTATCATATAATTCATGGTGATATCCTATACGTATTTTCATTCTCACACCCTCTATTTTTTCATTTTTAATTTGTAGACATTATTATTCTTAGTCCAGGAAAAGGGGGAGCAACTCTTGGTGGTAGTGGGTGTTCTAGATTAGTTGGATCTGGAGAGTTGGTGGTGACTAGAGGAGTATGTGATCCACTTATTTCATTTATATCTTGATAGGATGTATTTGATGGTTTATATGATGAATTTGGTTGATAAACCTTTTTTGTGACTTATACTTCACAAATTTTAGTAATTTTCTCTTGATTTATATTTTGAAATAGTAGTTATTCATTGATTATTATCTCCTGAATTTTCTTGTTGAGTTATTATTTTAGTGAAATAATTCCCGCTTTATTATATTATGATTCCCATTATTGAGTTTATAGCTGGTGGGGATTTAGAATTCCCTTAGGTCCCTACCATGATATATATACATATATAGGTTTAGTTGGTTATTTAGATTGGTTCATGAAGAATTATGTGTTATTATTATTCTTTTCATAAAAGGCTATCCATGGTCTTTAATATTTGAACAGTCTATTTATTTGTTTTTTCCTTTTCATTTTTTTTCTATTAAATTTGTCCCAAACAAAAAACTCCATACCTATATAGGTTTCACCATTGATTTTTGATCCTAGGGGTATATCTAGTGGTTTTTTCATGATTTTTTAGTTCTAATATATCAGTTGATCCCATTATATATATTTTTTCTAATATGAGATATTTTAACTATTTTATAAACTGTGTTAGTCATGATTATCACTCATGTATCCAAATTACATAACTACATTATGATATTTTACTACATAAAATATCAATGAATCTCTCTTCGTGATTATCTAATATGTGTTGTAGATTTTTGGTTATGGATAGAGTAGTTTGTGATCATGCACATTTGGCTAGGGTGTATTATATGGCTTACATTATTTGATGGATACAACACCTTAGTGAGATTAGTTTCAAATAGTTTAATCTATGGTACATAAATTAAACTCTATATATGATAGATTTTTGTGTTTATTAAAGTTAATATTAGAGGATATATGATTTTTAAACACTCATAATAGTGGAAAATTTCTTATAGATGATACATTGAAAGGTTTCCAACCACGAGATAGTATCCACTAAGATAAAATTTAACATGACTAAAATAATAGTAAACCTAAGATAAAAGATTTTTTAATATCCGAAGGATCAAAAATATTATTACAAACTTATTTTAATTTTTATTCATTTTAATTTATTATCATTAAATTAATCATTTAATTTCCCTTTTTTAGAAAAGACTTTAAAAAATTTATTAATAAATAGTTTAAATAGCCATGGGATACATGTAATCCTTGGGAGACAACTAGTGGTTTATACTAACATTACATTCTATAAGGAAATTGTAATATTATTTGATGTGACAATGTAATAGGTCCTTTATCAGGTTTCTTCCACACTTCTCTCCCCTTGGGTCTTTCCTTCTCTATCCCACCATTCAATTTTGACAATGGAACTAGGATCCTATATCCCATTAAGGAAAAAATTATTTATCTAATATTTTTAATAACATGGTGTGTTTCAATTCAACCTAGGGTATTTCCCAGCGGTTATAGTCATTAAAACTCAACCACATTGGACATTGTCATTTCTATTAAATTTATCATAGAGTTCTCACCTTCCACATGGTGTGTGTTTTCAATAATATATCATATACAATGTTATAAACACTTCTCCCTATTGAAAAAGACCAATACTTTCATTAATATAATATACGTTATAATTTTATGTTATAATTCATGTTGAATAGAAGATACATGACCCAAACATAGGAATTTTTATTAAAACCATAACATGTTATATTCTCAAAATGGCATGTAAAAAACATGATTTATTTTTTTGAACACTTCTATTATCCTCCTTCAAATCCAACATGTCGAAAACCCATATAAGACATATCAAAAAAATTTATAACCCATTTTTAGAAATTTGGTTTAATATATATGATATCACATTAGAGACCATGTATTCAAGTTAATCGAATATGAAATTATTCACTTTTTAGAATCTCTAATTGAATCATCACATCCTTTTTTTGAGTTTTATTATTAATAATATGACTAATATTTCAAATATATAATAACATAGTTGGAAAACATTATTTATTACTACTTTGTGACATATTCTCTAAAATCACATTAATAGAATTTTTTTATCAACCATATATCGTAATTATACAATAATTATAAGTATTGTTTATACTAAAAAAACACAATTAGATAATACATATTTTTATCACTTATTAAAGAATAATTTATAATTTACCTCTCAACATGTGTGAATAAACTTGGCAATTGAAAGAATATCGAAATATCTGTATCCCAAATTTATCCAAAAAAATTAATGAACAATTAAAACACACTAAACCAATTTTTTCATATGTGAACTCTAATTTCATACATAATATTCTCAATATATAGATTTAATTTAAAAAAATTAATTAAAAAATTATATTAATGTGTGCAGAAATCTAACATTTAAAAACATGATAATATTAATTCTTCACACCAAAAATGAATTCACAACATCACACTCTCACACTTAATTACAAAATCCCTCATTTATTATTATTACCATTAATATATTTGATCCATTTAAAAAAATTAAATTATTGTTCTATATTTTTTATCCATTGCTATGAAAATAAAAATTCAAATAACAAGATATATGTTGATGAACACATTCTTCAACCAACAAATGATGAGGGTTGAAATATCTTATTTTAAGACTTGGTTATCTCCCAATAAATTGATATATCTTAATTTATCAATACATATTCCTATATTCCTTTTAATTTAGAGAAATAATTATTCCCAATACATATTCTATCATGGTCTTGAGAAATATTATAGAAACACTTGATTCAACATTATAAAACAATAATGAAATGACTATCATCATTATATACCATTTTTGTGAGTATATTCACTATATTATTCATTAATATTATAAACTAAAAAATGCCTTTTATATTTTATGATAATATGTTAGACCATTATTGAACATATTCAACACTAGAATATATTGAGATATCTTATTTTATACAGTACAAAAATAGTTTTTTTCTTTTTTTTAGAACCTTCACCACATATTATTGAAATATTATAACTGTAGAAGAAATTTTAATTTCACATTACTCACTAGTCCCTTATATGTGTACCATCTTAGAAGAAATTATTCATTAATATATTCATATGTTAATTCATTTTGTGGATACCAATCTATAGTGAGTTTAAATTGATAACATTCATTTTCTTCTAATGAATCTTTTCCTTAACTAAATTTACTTTTGTATCTATATTTTGAATCATATAGGTCTCATATTATTAATTCAATTATTCTGAATCATTCTTGAAAACCTAATTAAAAATATTATCCATTTGGTTAAAGTCTCTCCACACTTCATTTTACTCTTAATTTATATTTTTTAACATCATGTTTTATTGAATATATTATCATGGGTATTTTAATACATAATTTTTATATATACTTAATATTTATTTTTTTATTAAATAAATGGTTTAATTGAATTTTTTTAAATTTTTAATGTTTTTAAATTATTTTCTGTTATTTTTATATTTTAAATGCTTTTTTGAGTGGATTAGTGAAAAACATAAATACCAATTCATTGATGGAAAAAAACCACGATATGGTTTGTGCATATGAAAAACCTGAATACCTATAGAACAAAACTATTTTTGAAAAAATGTATGTATATAAATAAATATGACAAAATAATATTTAAAAAATAATTAATTTTGAAGAATAAACAATTTTTAATCCTCATGGTTCACAGATAGAATAAACACCTAGTGATTGGGAAACCATAACGTTATCTCACCTGTGATTAATGATTTTTTATATTTTTATTAATATGGGGAAAATCATTCAAAAACCGTGACATGGTTCAACTTATTTCCAATTTATATGAATTGAAGATGATATTTTAATTTTACTTTTAAATATCTTGGTTGATGATTATGTAATTTTTAGACTCAAATAATAAAACCAATTTTTTTTCAATCCCACAAAACATTGTTAATTGTTATTCATTAAAATGTGTAATTAGAGAATATTAGATATTTTGGGTTGAATATTTTATTTTCTTTTTTCTCTATTATAGAATACTTCAATGATTTTATTATTCTTCAAAAAATTTATTATTTGGTATTATTTCATTCATTTTTTTCTAATCTAGTTAACTTTATTTATTCATATTAATGTTATTTCTTAAATTGAATAAACCATTGATGAATAATGATTGTTCACTCATTGGTGAGAAGTCTCATGGGTTGTTAGAATGAAATAATAGAATGATGAGATCCTAATTATTTATTCACGTTTATTCATGAATAATGTATTTTAATTGTTCATTATCTTATTAAATATTGAAAAAGTAATTCTTTTATAATTATTTAATAACAAGAGTTATTATGTTTGGAAAACTATTGTTGAGAGAATAAAATTATAATAAATAATAATGATTTTAAATTTTCATAAAAGGTTTAAAATATTATATTATTTTTTGATTTTATTATACAATAAAAGTAAAATTAATTTTTGTATTATTATTGGATATGACCATTTTGAAACCAATTAAATCAATCAAATATAAAAAAAATTATATTAATAGATTTATGATGGAATGTGATTATATATTTTTACTAAAAAATTCATTTGAAATTAAATTATTGTTTATTATTTTACTAGTATTTTTATTTGATAAATATTCAAAAGTTTTAACATAAATTGAATTTTTTAATGATTTTAATTCGTAAAAAATTAAGGGACAGAATATATAAATATATACATATGATTTATTTATATAATATATCCTAGAACTAAGATATACCACACCATTATAGTGTCAGATTAAATAAAATGTTATTTAAATATTTTAAACATTGAAACCATATAGAATTAATGGATCCTTCTAGAATGTAATGTTTTTGGATAAAATTTTTGGGGTCCTATATCAAAATAATTTTTTTAATTTTACTAGTTAATTAATAAAATAATATTATTATCACTTTAAATTTTAATAATTTATTTTTTTACATTGGGGTGGGATGTATTTAGCTTTGTATTTCATAGGACCATAAATTGTATACCTATTAATCTATATAGGATTTTTGGTTCGAATAAGACTTTATAATGAAATATTGTGATAGATATATAAATTTTCAACATTCCAAATAATAATAATGGAGAATAAAAAAATATCATAGTGAAAATGAATATTTTCATTGATGGCTAACAATGATAAATTCCATGAATAAAGCTCAAAATTTAATATAATTAAGAACCATCACGTGGTATGGTGTACCATCCATAGATGGGGATTACTCTATCATTTTTATTCCCCCTTTCATAAAATAGGCTTTAATATATTTACATTTCATTTCTAAATGATATAATTATATATGAGGATCCACATGCACACATGTACAATATTTTTATTATTTTTTATACATATATGAATAATATATTCTCAACTAATGCCATAGTATTGAGTGATTTATCTTTTTTTTGAAATATATATACAAGGATTTGTTGAATTGATTATCAACAAGTTCTATCAGTATAGGTGTCATGCATTCCAATAAAAATTAGATATGTACATTCTACCTTCAAAAACTAGTGACATTTTGGAACAATATCCAAACCATCACATAATTAGTTTTGGAGTCTATTTTTGAGTCTTATTAAATATTTAATGAGTTTTAAAAAAAATAAAATAATCATAAAATAATCATATATATTCCAATTCATGTATTTTTTATGTTATAGCCACATTCATGATTTATGAATTATTATTTTATAAATAGAAGATTTATGATAATAACACTGGAAGTCACACAATACACCATAAATGAAAAATATTAAAATTAGTCTGAAATGGGATTGAGTTTATTTAAAAGAGGAATTCACTAAATATAATATAAAAATTTCTTAGTCATTTCATCGTCCTAATTTTTCATTGTTTTGTTCTTTTACTAGTTTCAGTGTTTTTTTTCTAAATTTTTGGTTGTTTTTGAAGTGTTTTTTGAATTCTAGTAGTTTTGAGAATAGGATATTAATATTTAAAATATATAAATTTATTATTATATATTAAATATATATTTTAATTATGATGAATTTTTAGGAGATTCACTGACTTTTGGAAATGTTTTGATGTAAGGAAAAGTCATAAAGAGACAAAAAGTAAAAAAAGATGGATTAGAGTCCAATTTTAGGGTTAATAATTAATTATGGGATAATATAAAATGCATCAAGAAACATAAGTATACATCCAAAATCCAAAATTGTTTTGATATTTATCTTCAAATGTACCAGGGTGCCAAAATAATTCCATATAAGACCATATTAATTATTTAAAGGAAAGAAAATGTTGCAAATTGAATTTTGAAGATACATCAAATACAATAGAACCACACATCTATAATTAGGAGTATATTGAATCTTAAAAAAACATCACATATTTATCATTTTGATATTACATTACCTCCTCCATGGATGATATATTAACATATCAGGATTATTCAAAATGCAACATAGTGTGGTGGAAACACTTTGCATGATGATTCTTTTGATATTTCCCCATGGAATAAAATTAAGAAACAAATTTATATCAAACTTATCTATATGGGATGATGAATATAATTAACACAATACAACTCCATCAATCTAGTATTCCTTATAGAAGTGAATACAAAAAGATCAAAAAATGAGATAATGATTACAAGACAATATGATATGTGTCACTTGTCAAGGATATGTGCAAGATAACATTACCCACACCATACCCCAAGAATGTATCCACTCTATAATTTATTATCACTCCACAACATTAAATTTTTATTCCCTATAATATAATACGGAAACAACCAATTTGAGACTGTGTTTACAAGTCCACATAATGTCAGGATAAAATAAAATATTCATTGACTATATTAGACTATTAGGGATTTAATTTAGAAAATTGTTAAAATGTGATATGTGAATTATCCAAAGTAAATAAGGATTCTCATGTAGTCCAAAATCAATAGATAAAAACATTAAATTAATAATTTATAATGAATAACTTTATCTCATGTATCAAGATCTATTGACTACTAAAATTTCTATATGGAGAACATGAAAAGCATACAAGGACCAAAGGAATCATCAAAATGGATGTCTGATACATCTTAAGGGGTGATGTTTAGTGTATTTTAGGTTTTAACTATTCAACTAAGTTTAATGAATTATAGGTTATTAGTTTTTTTGGGTAGATCAATGCTTGAAGATCCAACCAATTTTGGGATTGACCCATGAAGATAATAATTAAAGAATAATTTTATCACAAAATTAATTTTTTATTGTAATCAAAAGAGTATTTCTGGATAATAACCACGTGTGGAATTAGTAATTTGTGGTGGTGGAGTTTTTTATTTATATTTAATGAATTATATTCTCTTTATCTTCGTATTCTAGTCCTAATTATTTGAAATCCATTTCAAATATTTAATTAATTTAGTTTATTGAGTAAAGTAATGATTATTAAATTATATCATATAAACATAGATTAGTGAATTAGTTGTCTGATTCATGTGAGTTTTATAAGAGAATAAGGTACACAGTAATTAAATAACACAATGAAATTAAATCTATTAGTGTAAATAATTTATCTTGGATTTCAATATGAATCCAAAGAGTACCCCGAGATAGTGAATGGAATAATTGAAAATGTGGAAAAGAATAAAAATAATTAATTTATTTTGAGGAAATTTGATGTAACAAAACCAATCCCAAATCCCCTATATATTCTCATTTGTATTACTAAATCTCAACACCATTTCTCATAGGGTTATATTCTCCACAACATTTTTTAGCTACTTCTTTATTCTGAGTTACTCTACATCATACAGTAATAAAAATTTCGACAATAATTTACATGCTCAGAATATATATATATATATATATATATATATATAATTTTGCGTTGAACCAAATTTTTTATTTGATATGACCTTGGGAAAATCCATTTTATTGTGTTACATCATCATATACACTTGCACAAAGGATATGTAGCTTCAACGACATAGTTTTATATAAATAATTTTTTCAATTTTGGGGATGATAGTGATAATTCATATATTATTTTTACTTGTAATTCTCCATTATTTTGTAGTATAGTTCCCTATAAATAAATATCATTTCATTGATTTATTTCTATATAAACAACACTAAATTTAAACGAACAACATTATTCTATTGAAATGTTATTATTTAATGTGATATTTTCCTTATAGATGATGGATTAGAGGGTATGAATATGATGAGCTAATTTCTTAAAATTGAATTTTTTATACATATATAATATAAATTCATTTCTTTTCAATTTATTAGAAGTGAAAATAGAAATAATTTTAAAATTAATGAGAGTTCTTTCTAAACAAAATTTTATCTCTGCAATGTGTTTTAAAATTATTTTGTACTTTCATTAATGAAATTCAAAAAATATATATTCAATAAGTAATTTTAAATGTAATCTAATTTATTTTTCTAGTAATTACATAATAATATTTATTATTTTATTCATATAAATTAATTTTTCTAAAAAATAGTTTTTGACACGTTTTATACAATTAATTTAAATGAATTTCCAAAAATTATACTTGTTTACTATTGAAAATTATTTTCTATATTTTTAAAAATTGGGATCCATAATTGTAAATAGGTCACTCCCATTTTTAAATTTTCAATTGTAACCATTATAAATATTTATCACCATAGTAAAAGTAAAATAGGTAAAACATTGTTAAAACTTTAGGTTAAGTCATTATTATTTCCCTAAAACATTCATTCAACTTATTAGATTTATTTATATTGGCCTTTATCATAAATTTATCTAAAATATGGGCATTGGGTTCCATTTTTCATTAATTATGACCATTTTATAATTTTTTTTGAAAAGAATAAATAAACAATTTCACTCTCTTGATTGTAATATGTCAAAATTATGCAAATAATGATAAAAATATGTTATATTTGTTTATATATTTTCATTTTAAGGGTTAGTTTATTTTATTATTATTTTTTAATTATTACTAAATGAAAATTTACTTTTGATATTTAATCAAAAATAAAATTATTTATTCAATTAATATAAAGAAATAAATGATTTTAAAAATAAGAAAAGTAATATAATTTTGATGGATTATTTTATTAAAATATATTTATAGATAAATATTACTTATTAGTGATGTATTAATGATTTATGTTCATAATAATTTGTAACCATGGGTTTTTAAATTTTAATGTAAATGAATTGTTTAAAAAATGTCACAATGTATATTTTATAATAAAATAAATTTCATTAAAAGATTTAAGATACATAAAAAATATTATCTTCAGAAACATTAATGAGAAGTAGTTTAGCATATCAAACATGTTCACTTTATTGGTAACTTTTCCTTTTATGGTATCATTATTGACCCCTAAAGTTTATGAAACATTATTATCATGGTAATTATCAAAAAGGGTTAATGGGGGTTAAAACAAAGATATAAGGGTAAAAAAACCAAAATGTTTCCAAATTAAATTTTATGATATTATTTAGACTCATACTCATCTTATATTATAATTATATCAATTCTTAGCCATTTTTATTTGATAATTAATTTACATTAATTTAGTACTTTAAGAAATTTCTTATGTTCCCCTCCACACGTTTATAATCATAAACCTCATCTCCATAATTATTTTAATTGAATAAACCTTATATATTAAAAAAATATTACCATCATTGATTCCTTACCCATGTTCTAGGTCTTTTTTTTATTTCCAAAATACTATCATTTGAAGGCATAATGTGAAATCTAGAATAGATTTCTCAATGAAGAGGTATAACACATAATCGAGTGTTTTAAATTATATCTATTCTTATAACTCCTATAAATATAGTTTATCCATTTTAAAATAATTAATTATGAATATTTAGTATACATAATTTTTATTATGAATGTTGAATGACCATTACCCACCTCGTTCAAATCTTTTGGAAAATGATAATGGTGTTCGTGTGTATGAGTGGACTTCCACCTCTATGAAATGAAGTGATTTGTTTTTAGATTATAATTTACAAGGTTGGTAATAATAATAAATTTAACACACAAAACCCTTTATATATATATATATATTATAATAATTATTTTATAAATATAAATTTTTTATTTTCCGTTCATTCATTCCATCGTCTGAAAAGTGAAATCAACATTTATGTGTTTGTACGGACTACCATTCCCTTGAATGGTTTAATTTATTTTCCTATCTATCTATTTTATAGATAAATATAACTATATATATTTAATATATATTATTTTTATATAATTGTTAAAATGAGGGAGATTCTGGGACCATGATCAAAGTACAAAGACCACAATTTTAGGAATAAAACATCCATGAAAAATGAATGAGTCAACACATCTAAATTAGGATATTAATAAATAATTATTAATAAATGGATTTTGAGATGTTATAGGTGGATAAAATATGATATTATTTGTGTATAAATGAATATTTTATACAATTATAAAAAATATTAATTTTTCATATCAGAGGATAGAATTCTTTCGAGGGAAGTGAAACTTGATGTAAGGGACTTATGTCACAATATCTTTGTTTACCGAGATTTTTTATGGTTATATTTTTGGGGATGAAATTTCATGATATATCTCTCAACAATAAAATAAATTTTATTTCCCTCTTGTTATTTCTTGATATAATTTTTTTTCATTCATATTCGTCTCCATAATATTTCAAGAGACCAAAAAATAATTTTAATAAAATATTATATTATTTATCTATTCAATTGAAAATAATTTTTCTATATACATGATTTGCAATAATGTTTTCAATAATTCTTTACTATTATCCTATAATTTTCTAAAGTAATCTGAAATTATATTTCAATTTTTATAAAATCGTCTAAGAGGAATATTCTAATCATTTTTTGAATGAGGTACTTTTGAGTTTTTACAGAAAATGTGAACGTAATATTTATTTAAATGTACATGACATGAATAAAATTTCATGATTTCATGACCAACCAATACTTCAAATATTAATTTACTTTTTTTGAAGAATTTTTTTAATGTGAATATATGTTTTCAATTTGTGGTATATTTAGATTTTAAATAATTTACTACAATGTGGAATGTGTATTCATCTCAATAAATGATTCATGGATATTTTAAAGTAATTATTCATCTATTATAATATTCTTTGATGTTATATATGATTTAATGGATATTTAACCCAATTAAACCATCCATGTTCATCATTTTGATGGATTATGATGATGATATTATTATGATTATATCAAACCTATTTCTTTTCCACTGGTAAAAAATGGATTGATAAAATGATTATGAAAAAAATGTCTTTTCTACAGAGTATGCTATAATTAAATAATGAAATTTTTATGAAAACCATTTCCTATACACATGCAATTTTTGTATGACTATTTATGGTCCTCTCCCATATGTATGTATGATTTTCATTAGGTGATTGATGGTCCTTGTATGATATAACAGTCAAATGTATTGGGTAAATATGGATATCCCATGAGATAATAAGGACTCAAAGGGGTAGTGAACCTTGTTCATTATGGTATGATTTCAATAATTAAAATCTATGGTGTGAACCTAGACTATATATATGATGGAATGGGGATTGAAACTATTCCACTGTGATATTATTAGAGGTGATCCATAAATGAGGAATTTATTATATATTCATATGTATATCCCGAAAATTTATGTTTTATGAAATTTTTTTGCTACCATATATCATGTTTTCTTAATTATTTTATTATTCATGCTTTATTAACTATGAAGATTTATTCAAAGAATCATGATTAAAATTTAGATATGATGGGTCTGGTTTTTAAATGTGGTTCTCATTATATCAGAACCTTATCCACATATTACATTTTAGTGATCATCGATATGTACCATTCTTACACTTAAATAGAATCTAATGTCAAAATTTTTCTTGTTTCCCTTCCATAGGATATTAATAAATACTTTAATAATTTTATGTCCATGAAGGGTTCTAATTATGAATAACTATGTGGGTGATGATGTTCATATATTATGAATTTTTTTATATATCCAGGTTTCCAAAGAAACTAGATCAATATAATTATTGAATAGAGAGTAATGTAATATATTGAATATTAATAGATTAATATATAATATTAATTTATGAAATTTATGTTTTTCTATAGTTGGTATCATAGTAGGGTCTAGTCAACAATTAGAGAATATGACTATAGAATGTTGGTGAAAACCCATGGGATACGTCTATTTATTTAATAACTATATAAATGTTTTAAATGAAGGATATTATGTATTTTTCCTTGAAATAAATAACTATCTAGATAATATGGTTTATGTGGTTTTGAAGAATATGAGTCGAGGTGTAATAATCCTAAATAGAGTTTGTCGAGTATACCTCAACCATCATACTAGTTCATAGTGTGTGTACTAATACTATTCACCTAGTTGAAAACACCTGGCATAAATTTTTTTGTTTAATCACATTATCATTATGAACCGTTGTGAAGAAATTTATTTGACAATGACCTATGTTAATCCTAATTAATCTTAGATTTCATATATGATATTTTTAATTATATATCCTATGAATTATTTATTCATAATTAATCTATTTGATTAATTATTATTGATTTCCATGTCAACCATTTGGATTTTAGAAAGGGATTTATTATTGAATGATAAATAAGTGTTTGTAATATATATTCTCAAAAATCTATGTACCCTATTTGAGATTATTTGTATAAATTGTTTTATATTGGGAAAATTTTCAAGCCATGTTTAGTCATGTCCTAAATAATTAGATGATTAATTATTATTGAAAACTGATAATGGTATTATGATCAAATCTCATTTACAAAACCCTCCATCGATTGATGTTTTTGGAAAAGTTCATCCTACAAATCTCATTATTCTCCCACTTGTTGAATTTAATGTTATTTATTACAGGATTGTCTTTTATGATATAAATCACAAATAAATTACTTTAGAAGGTACTAAAATTTTATATTTAGATGCATAATATTATTATCTCTCAATGTGATGATATATATGAAATTCCAATGGAATGTACATCCACTGTATAGGTATTGATTCGTATTTAAAATGGGTGGTTAGCTATGATTTTTAGGGATAAAATCAATATTAATGATATTCATATTATATATGAGTTTTATGATGTACTTCTAGAGTAATTTTCAAGTCTTACACTGAATTATTAATTCAAGTTTTTAATATAATTCCTAACTATTTCTAAAATGTTTTCAAATAAACATCATTGAATTGAACCAATTGAGATTCACGAATGAAGAAACAACTCTAGGAGAATTTTGATATGTGATTTATACACTCTATTTCATATCCTAGTGGTGCACACCTTCATTTTTGTTAATAATAATGATGGGATAAAAATATCATTATATTCACTATCTAGAACATGATAATATCACTATCCATATCAATTATTATATATCCAATATAAATGAATTTTTTGATCAATTACAGTGATCTAAAAACATTTCGACGATTTAACATTATTCAAGTTATCATCAATTTGTGGCGAAGATATGGGATTAATCCAAGAAATAATTCCTTCTAAGCTATGATAATTATGAATATATAGTAATTGAATTTGAATTTACTAATTCCACTACTATTTTAATGGATTTAATGAACAACTTTTCAAAGATTACCTTTATTAGTTTTTGAATTATTTAGATATTATATTAGAATATATTCAAGGATGAAGGATGTTCATAAAGTCCATTTTAGAATTGTTCTTAAGAACCATTAAGAGGATATGATGAATAAAATATTTACCATATGTGATTTTTTCTATATAATGTCTCATTCTTGGGAAATATAATGTCATGGAAGGGTATTTTAATAGATCCTTAAATCATTGATGTTATTAAGAAATTACCCAAAACAACCACCATTATTGAGATCCATATTTTTCATGGTTTGCATGGATATTACCAATTATTTGTCAGATCTTTCTCATGAATGTCTAATCTTGTAGACATATTTACTCTTAAGGGGCATATGTTTTTGTGGATAGAGAAATTTGAAGTGAATTTTAAGGATTTTAGGAGAAGTGTAGTAAGTGAAAATATACTCATAGTAACCTTTAGTGGATTAGAGTTTATGTCCTATAGTATTGAATCAATGAAGGAACTAGAATGTATCCTCATGAATAATGATATGGTGATAGAATATTCCTCACTCCAGTTGAAAAAACATGATTAAAATTACCTAACTGATGACTTGGAGCTAGAAGTGGTAATTTTTTCATTAAAAATATAGAATAATTTCCATTATGGTGAAAGGTGTAACATATATATGAATAAAAAAATATATAATTATATCTTCACATAGAATGATTTGAATATAGTCTAGAGAATATTGTTGAATTGATTAAGAATTTTGAGTGCTCAATACATTACCACAATGGGAAGGGGAATAAGGTGTACAGTTCTTTGAGTTGAAAGGACCATGCCAGTTTATCTATTATGTGGAATAAAAGGGATCTAATAATTATGTATTTAAAGAAGACAGGACATTAAATCTTATATAAAGGGTACATAAACTATTATTCACATATGAATGTTCTACCATCCATACTTGTGAATATTAGAGAGGAACATAGAGAACATATATAACTATCGAAGATGGTATATAGTGTTCCCGTGTTTAACTATGACAGTGATGATATAATAAGGTTTAGGAACAAAGTACATGTCCCAATAATATCATAACTAGTAAACTAACTATTAGATGAATCTCAGAACTCATCATTCTATATTAATCCATTAGGTAAAAATATATATAGAATAATGTTAGAATATTTTTTGTGGGACAACATAAAAATAGATATTACAGAGTATGTATCTCACTTATTAGTATGTCATCATGTTATATCTCAGAGACTGATGTCTAATGGTATGTTTCAACCATTATCGAAACCAAAAAGCTAATGGGAAAACATCACCTTGTAATTATCCACCAAACTCCCCAAAACATCTAACGTTTATTACTCCCTTTTTGCTGTTATCAACCTCTACATGAATTCAACTCACTTCATTCGTATTGGATAATATTGATCTCTTGATCAGTTTTGCATAATATAAATTTATGAGTTTGTAAGATTCCATAGAGTACCCAATTATATTATTTCATATCAGTAATTGAGGTTTACCAAGAAATTCTATAGAAGTTATCAGTAGTTATTGGATACAAATTTCAGTTTCAGTATTTCTTATCGTCCTTCGATATATGGTTAGTCTAAGAGAACCATTAAAACACAATTGGTCATCCTAAGATATTTTTATATGTATTTCAATGGTGGTTAGGATCAATACCATCCTCTAGTTGAGTTTTCTTATAAAAAATAACTTTTAATTGATTATTAATATGGATCTTTATGAATCCCTATATCGATAAAACATTAGAACTCCAATGTGTTGGGATAATGTTAGAAAAATAAAACTATTGGGACCTAAGAAAGATGACGAAATTTTAGAAAATCACATAACCATTCAATAGAATTTCATTGATGATCATAGTTAACATAAATGTTATACAAAAAATCCTCATGAAAATATATAATTTTAAATAGTTGGTAACATATTTCTATGAAATCCACCATGGAAGAAGGTTATTAGATATAGAAAAAATTGAAAGCTGATATCTAGTTAAACTATACTCTTTCAAAATCATGATCATTTAGGGATGAAAGATTATCACATAGATCTTCAAAAACAATAACTCTCTAGTTCATGATGTGTTTTATGTATATCTAATTAGGACATACAATCTTTGAACTTCATCATGCACTAGAAAATGAGTATGCACCATTGGAACATTACATTTCCAATGATGATTTACTAGTACATACAGTGTCTCATAGATAAAATGTGATATAGAACAATACTACTGTCCTCGTAAATTTTATCTGGATGAATAAAAAATTTATATAACCTATGTGGGAACCTGAGGAGGTTAAGGAAAAAATATATCTTCATTTATTTATCTAAAAGTGACAAAATTTAAATGGAGAGTTTCATTTTAAGGTGGGGTAGATTGTAACAAATTGTGATTTAATGATACAGTTCCCTATAACAAAATTTTATTTCATTGATATCGTTCATTACATGAAACACTAAGTTTAAACAAACAATGTTATACTATTACAATTTTATTATTTAATATGATAGTTATTGCAAAGCCGTTGGATCAGAGAGAATGATTATGACACCCTAAATAATGAAAAATTTATGGTTTAAATGTGTATAAAACTAAATCATTTCTTATAAATAGACTGGAAATGAAAATAAAATATTTTAAGGAAAAATGGATGTTTTTTTGGAAAATTGTTTTTATGATAATAATGTATTTTTATCATAAGAAATCAAATTGATCACTATTATTAAATAATTTAAATGAAGATTTTATATTATTTATTCTATAATATGTTTTAATATAAATGTTATGTTTTTTATAGAAATTTGAGCTGAATAAAACATGTTGTATGTTAAAATGAATATTTTTCTAAAAATGGTTTTCATCGTATTTTACACAATTATTTTAATTTAATTCATTCCACTAATAGAACTATGAATAACGAAGAGGGAAACCACCTATCATTCATTATGAAACTTTTTTGGAATTATATGTTTGATAATACCTATGATAATTCCCTAAAATATTTATTAAGAATATTTCCCACCTTATTGTTTTTTCAATAGGCCATCCATTCAAGGCATAAAGTGTTTTCCAAAAGAGGTCTCTCGAGAATGTGGTATAACTCTCGACCTACTATTTCTAATTTTAATTAATCTTGTAACTCCACTAAATACCAAGTATCTATTTTAAAATAGTAAATAAGGTGTCTTAAATATAATCAATTTTTATTATAATTATGAAACAACCATTAACCACCTCTTTTGAATCGGCCGAACAACTATAACATTACTTTTTCATATGTGTGGACTACCACCTCCCCGAAGAGATGTGATTCATTTTTCAATTACAAGTTACATGGATTGTAATAAAGATATATATATTGAATATATCTAATATATTTTACATAATTATAATTTTTTGAAGGTGGATTAACATTTACCATTATTTTATCCATCTTTCAAAAGGTGAAATCAATTTTCAGGCATACATATGACATACCATTACCACAGATGGTGTAACTTGTTTTTCAATCTTTATTTTTTGGGATATATATAGATATTGAATATATATTATGTTAATATGTTTTTTAAAATTCTGAATATGAGGGATCTATGATCATTGTATATGGACCAGAACTACAGAACTAAAACATCATTGAATAATGACACGGTCAACACCGGTAAATAAAGATTTTAGTAAGTAATTTATAAAAATGGGTGTTTAAGATTAATTAGTTGATAATATATGATATGATAATTATTTCATGACTAATTCATAGGATTATACCTAATATAAATTTATTATATATTATGTTAGAGTTTTTTCAATTAATGTGAACGTTGATTTATGGAATTTCTTTTATAATATCATTTTATAATATGAATATTGATCACTGTGTTTTTATGATAAATTTTCATTTTCTACCTCTGATTAATGTCATGAAATTTATTATCCAATGTTTATATTTGGTTATTACCTATTTTCCTTTAATTTTTTCTTCTTTAAATAGTCAAGATACAAATATAATATGTTTATGTAAATTTGATATTATTTCTCTCTTTAACCGAAAATCAATCTCTTCCATGTCCATGATAGTTGATTTTTTTTCAAGAATGTTTTATTATTATCTTATGATTTTTTAAATTCATTTATATAAATTTTTTAATATTTAAAACCCATTTTAAAATAATATACTCTTTATTTTCCAAATGATGGTATTTTAACTTTTTATAAAAAAATATAAAGGAATCATTCTTTTTTCATAGATGACTTAAATATAATTTCCCATTATTATAACCATTCAATGATTTGAAACATAATATATATGTTTCCAAAGACCTTTTTAAGGAAAAATATTTCTTTAATATTTTGTAAATTTTTATATTATAAATAAATAATTTCAAATTGAAAATTTTATTTTCCTCAAGAAATGTTCTAGTTATCTTTTAATTGAATTTTTATCTATAATAAAAATATTTGATGTTAAATATGATTTAATGAGTATTTAATCCAATGATACAGTACACCTTTTTTTATATGGATTATGATGTTGATATAATGGTGATTATATGATTATTTATTTTTTCCCATGGTATAAACTATTTATAATTAAATTTTTATGAAAACCATTTATTTTTATTGATTTATAAAATTATGATATGATGAAATATTCTCAAACCTGCTTCCTTTAATATTTTAATGATATGATGAATATTTTACCACTTTACACATATATGTTTTGTTTTCATTATGTTTTGGGTGGTCCAAGATTTATACGTCCCTCCATTACATTTTTAAAGATGGATATCTCATGAGATAATAAGGACCAGATTGGGAAGTGGACCTCGTTTAGTATGGGACATTTTCAACAATTATATTTCTAGGAATCAACCATGACTATGGATAATATGGAATGGGTAGTGAACCAAATCCACAATGAGAGTCCTAGAAGTGATCTTTAACTAATGAAATAATTATATATAATTTTTTATAACATAAAGATATGAATTATTCTAATGTAAGGCTCTCATTGATCATGTTATTTATTTATTTTTATGATTTATGTCATATAAAATTCAAATCATTATGTCATTACTCATTATCATGACATGTGATATAGAGGATATTATGTTAAATTTTTAATCAATTGATTTCATTCCATTATTCTCATGTTCTGTTAATGTGATAATTGATATCTCCCTTATTTACCCTTATTGAGCATCTGATATCACCCATTCTCGCGTTTCCATTCCCCCTAATATGAATAATGAAATTAATCACATTATTTCAAAGAAGGGTTCTAATTATGAACTAATATGTGGGAGATACTCTATATAACATATGAAATTGTTTTACGTATCCATGTTTCCAATAGAAGTAGACCTATATGACTCTAAGATATATCATATTTTTATATATCTAATATTCATATACTAATATATAATATTTATGTATGAAATTCATGGGTCACTATATTAAAATACATATTGAAAACACAAAAAAAACTACTAAAATTAAAATTCCATTCTAACTGAATCACTATACTGACCATTTTTACTCTAAAATTCATTAGTAATTTTAGATATAAATTTTTTTTCGGTACATAAACCTTGTATTTTTGAGTTATGATATAAAACATATTTTAACTAATATTGAAGAATATTTCCATTAAAATAAATCGGGGTAATCTAATGAAACCTGAGACACATAGCTAGAAATGAGGCATAATATTCGAGAGGAATATAAAATTTATGAGAATTTTATCTATAATGAATAATGACTACCAATACCAATGAATTTTAATATCTGTCATCTCATTTAAAAAATATTATTCACCACACTAATTATGAGTTCGTGAAATTATGTGTTGAAGAACTTTTAGAAAAACATAATAATATACATAAAACTACAATATTTAGATGCTATAACAATTATCAAATTATTTTCCTCAACTATATAGTAATTCTTTCTCAATAGAGTTAGTGATGGTGGAATCAATATGATATGTTCCCCCAATTATTTTAAGTGTAATTAAATAAACTGGTTAATTATATTAGAGGATACCTCATTCAACAAATGAGAATATATCTAAAATGAATTTATAATTATATATCACCATTCTTATAAGAAAATGAATTCAGGTAGAAAATTATAAAAATATTTCTAAAATGATTTTGAGTATTTCCATGATGCATATGGTAGGTACATGGACTATCCAAATTTTTATGAACGTTAAATTCCACACTCTCTTAGAATGAAATTTGGAATGACGGGATTGATTCTATATGACGTACCTTAGTTAACATTGCATCAAGAGATTTATTTAAATACAATATAGTTGATGAAAACAAAAATCATTATATCTTTCTTGGTTTCAATTCATAAGAAAATAATATTAGTGGGTTATAAACCATTTTCAATCAAGTTGTAGTAAAGGATAATATGTATGATTCATTTATAATTTACTAATATGAAAGGAAATTTTAGTATCCAAAAACCAAATGAGTAAGAGTAAAATGAAATTATTATGGTATGATTTAACATAGTTCTATCCATTGCTTGAAATTCATTCTAATAGCTAATGTAAATACACATAATCATTTAGAGGTAGTAATATATATATGTAATCATGGTATACAACAACAAAAAATGATCCATTATCAATCACCTATAATCATATATAGAATAATTAACCATATATATCCATGAAAAAGAATTTAATTTCAATAAAGGAGAAAAAACTAAATTTCATTGGAATATAAAAACAATACATCCTTTTAAAAATAACTTGTGAGCTTATAAGAAACCCTCAACATCAAATGATTTTTTCTATGCTATAGAGTACATTAAGGACCAACATAGAGATATCAAGGGACATTAATTGAGGATGAATAGCATTTAAAAGAAATCATTTAAAACTCTTAAATAATTAATAAATTGATACATGGTGATTAGAGGAGTAAAAAATTAGAAATTCATATTCGGAAACATTCCCAAAAATAAAATGGGTGGAATGTAAAACATCCCAAAATTACTAAAATAAAACCTTGAGTGGTATATATAGAAATAATAACCATATAATTATATAATATCAATGTAAGATATTAAGATAATACTATATATCATGAAGTTAATGATAAACCCATAAGGGAAATTTTTTTTTAATAAATGAATAATGATTGTGAGAGGAGGAAAGTGAAACATGAGGCCAAAGTGGCTAGAAAAAATTTGAATAAAGGGAAAGTTAATATAAGAGACTAGTGAATAAGATTATTGATAGTGATGTCAGAACCTATAATCTACCTAATTCATTTTTTGAAAAACAAAATGAACCAGATATGTATTGAGAAAAGTATTTGAAGTTGTTTGATTGAATGTCCCATAATATTTGTGTTGATATTATATTTATATATGAACATACTAAAAATTAATCATATACCAATTTCTTAAATAATATCATTTGAAACCAAGAATTTAATGGTTTTCCATATAATAACTCTTTGAATAGTGTAATTGTATCATTTAGAGGCAGATACTATAAAAATTCTTCTATTTGGGGAGCATTATCGTCCCTTGTGAATTTAAAGGAAAATGATCATTTACTAACATTATAGGTTTTGAAGAAAGTATAAACTCGATTCTATTAGTTATTTATAAGGAAATTGGAATTATAAAACGCAATCCCATAATATGAAATTATAATTGGATGGTAGATCCATTACATACCCTTCATGTTTGATTGTATATTTGTTGATCATTGATACAAATAATATTTTATAGGATAATTTATTTGTTTTTCGTATTGAAATTGTTAACGAGGTGTTGATGATATTTGAAAGAACAATATTATCCACATGAGTTAATTTAATTGAAATACCCCCAATAAAAACCCACTATTCAAGTGGGAGAATAAAATGAGATATTGAATATATTTGAGTATTTAATGAAATAATATGGATTAGATGAATTGTATTAAGTCATTATTACCAACTTGGTGGTTAAAAAATAGTTGAGGATTAAAACTAGATATGGTAAGGTTATACATGAGAAGTTCACTAAAAACAAGGTAGATTCCACAATGTCCTGTGAATAATTTGATATGTGTATGGAATAGAGATATTATATTGGTATAGATAAAAGTCATAAAAAATATATAGGTATCAACATTCTCATGATTCGTCCATATTAAAAAAATAATATAGTTATCAAGTGAAGGGATTATATTCTATTGTCAAATATTATTCTCATGGTGAAAAGAAGACAATTATAGGAATATTATTAGCGTTATTTAAGGGAAAAAATGAAAAAAATTGATATTTTATGTTTAGTGAAATCATAAAAAACAATTTCTTGGGATATATCAGACATTATGTAGATTAGTACAACCTTTTTTATATGAAAAATTCTCAAATGGGATGATGTTTAGACAACTATTTAGTGTCAAAATTGGCATAACCAATATAATCATGAAGTGTTCAAGGATAAAGCGATCAATTTTTTTGATACCGGTATAACTAATACAATTTCTAATAGCACCTTGATGTAACCTATTCATGTGGGTCTTATGAAGGGTAGTTTGATAGTGATCACAAATGAACGGAATGATATTTTCTTGAAAAATATAGTTGTGAGAGCGACAGTTTTTACAGAATATAGAAATTTCAATAAAAAACAAAATGAAGGATCATTTATCTTTACCATTTAATGAACCAATTCCTGGGGGACCATCTTGATATACATTTTTCATTTTTCCAGAAAGAAACATTGATGAGTTTATTGAGGAATATTTTATATGTGGTATGAAATTTAAAGGGCTATTTTGTGAACGTTTATATGGTTCCAACTAAATTTTATGTTCTAAAACACTAGATTAAAACATTATATCTTTCTTATATATTTGTATTTATATATATATTTTTCATTTGAGCCAGTGTAGTGTTTTGGGTTTCAATGAGCCTAAATTTAATATATTAGAAATATTTAATATATTAATGTATGAATACACATATTTTAATAATTAATGTTTCTCTCTTTTAAAAATTCATCATATAGAGAATATTATACTATCATTGTTTCTTGAAAAAATGTTTTTCCTAAGAGTGATATAATTTTGGTTAGCATTGGACGCTCTATGGAAGAAGGATTTAGATTGTGTGTAAGTAAATAAAATTAGAAATTTATAAATTTTATTTAATGCAATGACATAATATAATCTATATTAATATTTGTCTCTGAAAAATATATATTTTTATCAATAAGACCCTAGTATAATAAATACTAATTTGAGGAGATAAACAATTAGTGTTGAAAAACATTGGATTATGTATCTATGAAAAAAAATTGAGATGGGGTCATATATATTTTTAATTATTTGATTTTAATTATTCACGTGAACCAATAATTTATTTATAATTCATAAACCTAATCAAAGAGATTCATTTTCCCATTATTTACACCATTTATGGTTTCAATGTTTATGATCATTGGATGGGATGGTATTGGCCAGTGGTGATCTCACATTTTTATTATTCCTCCCTAATCTATGTTCATTATTTTATTCATAATTAGACCATGGTGTTAGGGATTCAAAATTTATGAACCAGTTGATGAATTAATGAACCCCTAAAATCATGATTGATATGAGAAAAAATATAGAATTTTTTGTTTGTTGATGGATAGAGGTCTATTTACAGGTCATGGATGATGGTTCCATGGATCGGAATCCTGTTTGGTGATGGGAGGGACAAAGAATTTTTCAGGGGTGATCGAAATACAAATTTAAAGCTAATGGAGGATTGGAATCAATGATCATAAGACCCTACCTTCTATTTTTCAGATTTAGGGTGAGTCATAAGTAGATAAAATGGAATCATTGGAAGGTCTAGAAAGCACATGGAGATCAATTGACTAGATGTCACTATATATATAATAATCCAATTAACATCATGTATTCCCATGGAAGAAATGAATCATTGAATTTATTCGCAAAGTGTCTATTGTTTTACCTTGAATTAAATATAAATAACTATATATGTATGGGACCACAAACAATCTGATACTACCTGTGTAGATATGTAGTGTACCAAGTGAACACGTTAGGGGCATCAAGTGATCAAAAAATATGTGTTTCCAGATTCTCATGATGGTTAGGATTTTTTCTCAAGATAAATATCACATGTAGTGTGGATATACCCAAAGTACATGTTATAAAAATTGATTGTTTGATCCATGTGTTTAGAGAACATGACTAGGTCCCCTGGTGATCATACACATTTTTTCCCTTAAGGATATGTCGTGGTGAAGTACCGGATTTGAAAATACACATCTAATAAAGAACACACATAGTTATTCATATGAAATTACATACTGTGTTCCCTGATAAACAAATCATGAACTTTTACTATAATTTTTTACCATGCCTATCTCAACCTTTGTGGCCCATATTTTTCCCCATGAGTATCCAATCTAGAGTATAATTCTATATTGAATGAGATTATTCCCTTTTTATTAGTAGTAGATATATGGAATGAGGTCAAATTAGTGTGATTATTCATCCAGATATGTTTATATAATGATAGTTATTGATATTCATCACAAAATATATTCTTGGGATTATACTTCCCTTACTCCCTAGGGCAAGAGTCGCCCCATATTCCACATATAGGTACAGTCAGTACTCACCCACACCAATGAAGGTACATGTACTCTATATTAGGCTTGACACTCCCTCATCATTGAAACCTAACAGGTAGTAGGTCATCTACTTAAGATAGTAATACCTTATTTATGTATAAGATTAGTAAGGTGTGGGCCCTCCATTCATATTATTGTGAGGTTTTTTGTGGATATTGGAATCAGTGATGGGACTTTTAGATCTTATATTAGACTCATAAATATACTTAATTGGATGTGGTGATTGAGATTCCTCTCCATTCGACTAGAATTTTAGTAAGATCATATATAATGTTTAATTTTTTATCTCTCATTGACTTGTGAGTTGATCTTCCTATTTTATTATATTGTGTCCCTTTTCAGTTTTATGTTGACGAACAGAGTAGGTTTATACTCTCCCCTACATGGAATTTTACTATATAGTCCATGCCTTATATAGAGGATAGAAATATCTAGGATGAGTTTTGTGAACATGTTTTCAACAAAGCGTAGTAGTTTTTGGTGGAACTGACTATGTTTAGTGGTCAAACTCTATGGTTTCAAGTTTTAATCTCATTCTCATTTCCCATTTTATTGTTTTTTTAAGTTGGGACCTCATTTATAGTTGGGCATGAATTTTTTTCATCTTATACCTATATATATTACATGACCGCACTTTGATATATTTATACTATTTAGTCATATGCATCGACTAATCTCTAGATAATTTTGTTTTAATTATATTTATTCACTATGTCTTAGAGGTGATTGTCTGGGAATATTATCAGTTACATTAGGCTATGACCTCCCATTCTAGATATATTCCATCTCAAAACATGTCTCCTACCCCTGACCTATTGGAGGTAGGCTTGGGTTACAAATCCAAGCCTACTTCCATCTCAAGAATGGCCCTACTGGGCCACATTATGAGAAATTGGTTTCAAAAGGTAGTTCTTGATATGTTATTGTTTGTATTTAGACAAGTCATGTAGATTAGTTATTCAAAATTGGGATATGATATCGATGTTTCATACATACACGTATCAAAAAAGGAACCTAGTGATGGTGTAGAGGTACAATTATCCATAAAATATGAGACTCAGTACCTTCTTTTCAACTCGGTATACCGAAGTATGGGTTACAAGGAATCCAAGGGTACATTAATCATATTGGATTGGGTATTTTTCCTTCCATGTACTTTAGGATTCAAATCCTCAAATGTTATCATATGATTCTGCTACGTCTTATTTACATTCAGGGTACCTCCATGATGAGAAGGATTTAGATTCACGGTGTTGATGATGACCGGTTGACTGATGAGGATATAGTGTAAGGATATAATGACGAGGATTTCATTCCAATAGATAATAGATAAATGACTCCAACTGATGAAGAAAACATGGATCCACCTCTAGTGGTTCTGGTATATGATCCACTACAAATTGGGAAGCCGATATCTCTAGTTGGTGAAAATAAAAACACACACAATATTATTATTTTTCATGATTTTATTAAATAGAGACAACTCAGATTACTAAGAAGGTCATACCCTAATGAAATTGAGGATTGGATGAATTCATTAGTCAGGGATATTAATTTTTTTATACATCGACTGATTATATGGATGTAATCACAACCAAACATCTATATGGTTATATAGGTAACTAGTGGGGATTGATTGATTAGAACCATGATAAAAGGATTCTCATTTGGATATACCTTGAATGATTTTTCCATGATGAGCATTACCATTTGAGCTTACACTACATGTGCATCCAAGAGGTTCCCCAACTACGGTAGGGTGACATGACCGTTAATGAGTACATATCAATGTTTAATAACATCATGTGAAACACTATGAATATTGTGGGAGATGTATTATTTTTTTTATAGATGTTTTATTAGGGTTCAAATAGGTATATTTGGGATAAGATGGTGTCTTTTTTAATTTTATCCTATGATGGAGTGTTAGAGTGTGACTCGGTGTCTGAGTGTTTTCTCACTGATGGTTGTTTGAAAACATGATCAGACAATGGAATTCATGGGATTGAGTCTTCTATAGACACAAATATGTGTAATTAATAAGGTTCATGGTGCAAGAGGAATAATCATTCCAATAATCATATATGGGGATCTATAGCATATTGATCATGGAAAGTTGTATAGTGAGTTTGTTGATGGTTAATGATATGATTATTATAGGAGAAATCACATAGATCATAATTTTATAACCCCATGAGATTTATATTGATTACAAAAAATAGAAAGACCTCCACTTCTGAGAAAACCTCATGATTAGGCTTCTCTCATGGGTTCTTATAGTGGCCCCCAGCGAGGCAACGCTAGCATTGTTCTAGGGGGTCAACATATATAGGAGCTATAGTTGTAAGATGACGTTATGAACTACTCCAACTACCCCACCAACATTGAAAACTATTTGTTACACATAATAATTATAGTTATGGACTTAGTGGGAGTGATAAATTTCAAGCTACGTAGGGATATGAATAGCATACACATCAGATGATCCTAGGTGTGGTCTATATCTTCTCTTCTTCACCTCTAGTAATCTTGGAAATTGGAAAAGGTAATTTCAAAATCCTTATACCCCATTCTCAAAAGAAAAATATTTTTGTGAAGAGATTGGACTACAAGATATGGCTAGTGATTCCAGCAATGATTTATTATTCAATATCCCACATTTTCTAGTAGTGTGAATAGACCCTCGATTGAGAAAAAAATTTCTGTGACCTCTTCATCATTATGTTGACACCTTAAACCTCATATTTCGAATTTAATATTGTTATGAAATTCATGATTCGGTAGAATTACATTATAGCAGAGTAAATTTTTATATGGGCTAATGGGATGATGTTATACTTTATTCTGGGATGGACCTTTTGGCAACATGATTGTGGCTCATGATTACAAAGCCAGAACTTATAACCTGTTAGTTAGAGTGTTTGGCACTTCATCTTGAAGGCTCTTTAGATATCCAACATCTAGTGGTATTGTAGAAATATATACATATATATATATATTCTAGGATGATGTCCCATGACTTCATCCAAAGAAGGATGTTGAATTTTCATTGAATTTCCCTCTAGTAAGACACTTATATCTTCTCTGACATATTAAATGGATCATACTGAGACCTAGGAGATGAGTATGTAGATGGAAGACCTTTATGACAAGGCTTATATTGGACCATGTTTTACGCCATGTATGACTGTAGTATTTTTCATTAAAAATGATGATTTAATATGGAGGCTTTGGTTTTATTATCAATGACTAAACTATATGAAAATAAATAACAAAAACTCCCTTTTTAGGAAACATGAAAACTTTTACTAATTAAATGTATCTTGATAGTTCTCAAAGATTAATCTCAGTTACAGATAGAATCAGTTGAGATTTCAGGAGGATGATATTTTGGAGACAATATTTTGATTTCTCTAAAAAAATTATGAGTTCCTAATGATAGATTTTGGCATGATTAGTTCCCTAGTAGTGTTTAGGGAATTTATGTACCAAATATTCCAATTATTCATAGACCTATTAATGGTTGTTATTATCAAATAAATACTAATTAAATATATGTTCTAGGAGGAGTATACATAAAATTTTAGGTTTTCCTATAGTTACCTTTATAAAACCAATATTATGGTAAGCTCTTGATGTGTTAGTTTTAGATATAAGGTGTTCAAATTATAGGGAATGTCATCTCTAAGCATGGTATAGTAATATACCCGAAAAAGACTGATATGGTGCATGCTTGGGGGCCTGAAAAGAGATTGTTATAGGTACGATGTTTCCTCGATTTTCTGCGATACTATTGGATGGTAATTTATGAAAATATCAGGATTAATGGCCCTTAGACAACCTAAAATGGAAATGGAAGTTGTTTTCCTATATTTTTTAATGTGAGAGAGATCGTGAGGATGTGAGGTAGGGGTTAACTAGTGTCCCAATGTTCAGACTACAGGAAGAGGGAGTTGGGTTTGTGGGGTTTTTTGATGTGTCTGAAGGTGTGATATAATGTATTTTGATGTATAGGAAGGTAGTCATATTTTATGGGTCATGGTATTTGGGAAATAATGTGACTAACTATGCAACCTATGACATAGAGTTTACAAAGACAGTTTTCAACATAAAAATACAGAGCCAATATTTTTGGGGATAACCTTTTTTATTTAATCAGACCGTTATATTATTAGTTACATATTTTTATAGATAGAAATAAATTTTAGTTAGAGGAATTGGATGGAGTTATAGAATGAATACAACTATGATATTTTCAATACTAGAGGGAAGGTAAAATATTGTCATCTTACCTTAACAGGAAACCCCATTCTCTCTTGCTGGAGGAGGAATCTGAGTAATTGGACTCGTTATGGATAACCATGGTAGAAGAGTGGGAAAATTGTTATCTTTGGACCATGATGGTTATTGTTGAGTCAATTTTTTTACATATGAATTTAT
Organism: Viscum album; assembly: GCA_963277665.1. Classification (NCBI taxonomy): domain Eukaryota; kingdom Viridiplantae; phylum Streptophyta; class Magnoliopsida; order Santalales; family Viscaceae; genus Viscum; species Viscum album. The sequence continues at coordinate 1,659,193,901 of OY728143.1, read as the reverse complement.
CTTTATTTTTTGTATTAAAAATCACAAACACCTTCATAAATACTTGATTAAAATATTTTTGTGTCCAATGTATTTTTAGAATACTTTTATTGAAATAAAATACATGTTTCTAAACATCGAATTATTATTACTATTTCTAGGAATATAAACTATCATTCTTCATCACGATTATCATAATGAGTATGGAACTGATAAAATTGGATTCATTATTATCAGATTGGATTTATGAAATTTTAGTTTTTTTATTAATAAATTCATTATAATTAAATTGATATTAGAATAGTTAAATGTCAAATACACACTCTTAATGAAAATCATAAAAATGTTTCAAAAGTGGTCCATCAGGTTGACCAAGATTAAAACCTGGATAAGAAAAACTAATTTATATAATAATAGAACATCTTTTACATGGTGATGGTATAAATACAATATTACATCAGAAATTTTATTATTCGAAAAAGATTCTATCTTTTATATGATTGGAATCCAAGTCCTTATGTCAAACATGGAGAAAATATGAAAATTTGAAGACCAAAATCACCATTGGGATCTTCCATATAAATACCTAGTCATCTAAAGAGTTTGAAGGAACTGATGTTTTCTTTTTCAATCTAATTTATTTCTAATGTCTACAAAGAATTAACTATTTGTTCATAGTATTTTGTACTTTATAGAGAATTTTTATCTAAAAGAAACTATTTTATTTAGTCTAATTGAGAATATTTTTAATTGTTCTTGTCTAAAATATATTCTTACAATCGAGTTCTTATGGGGATATAATGATAGAGAATCCAACCATTATATTGATTGAGGGCTTGCAAGGATATAAAAGCATAGGTGATACATCATATTAGGATTTTCCACAGATAGGCCAATAGAGTATCTGATCTTTATACTAAGGGCTCTCCTTAGTGTGAAACGATGGAGTTTCTTATATGTATAAAACAAGGTACACGTTTATCTATGGTTTGTTACTACATTACTCTTATGTTTAAAAGTGATCTATTCATTTTATATTCCTTTAAGTCATTCTTACGTAATACTTATTCTACTACATTTTTATATATGTTCTTTATTACACTATGAATGTATGCAACAGTTTTATCATAGTGAAACTGAATATGATAGAGCATAATTTTTTTTACTAATAAGATCTACTATGAATCTTATACATACTCATATAATCATTTATATTTCAAATATGACTTTTTTACTATGATTCAATCATTTAAATTATTATTGTGATACTTAAAATATAATGTATCGAAATATATTTTGATTATGATATATTTATAATTAGACTGATCAATGTCTGAATCTGATCCTTTTAATTAAATAGGTTTTTGAATTGTTATAGATTAAACCCTTTTAAACTAATGTTTTTAAAACAACAATCGACATAATATTATAAGGAATCCATCTAGAATAAATTATTTCAATAATAATATTAATATATCAAAAATTTATATTAAAAATCTGGTATTAGTGTATGATTCCAAATATTAGGTACTTTAAAATATTTTATCTTCCCTATTATTTCAAGTCTGTTTTAATTTTATTATAAAAATTTTGTGGAAAATATTTCCTACACTAACGTGTATTTTGGAAAATAATTTTTATTTGAATCTATTTTTGAAATTTGACAGGACTTAATAATATATCCATTGATAATCCCAATCCAAATAGACTACCGATTTTTATGGTGTTGATTATGAATATTAGAGGGATATAATGAAGAAATTTTTACTCAATACAGATGCTGATAAAATTTTCATGCGGATTGGAAACAAAAAATTCCTGCAAAGGATGTTACTACATTTAAAAATAAATAGAATAAAGAATATCAAATAATTACAGAGTCATAAATAATTTTTCATGTTCAATGATATGAAGTATATATAGTAAAAAATAATGGGAAGTGGAAATTTTTATTTGGTAAATTTTCTAAGTTACTCACATTGGAACATATTTTTTTTTAAACTATGATATCTATTCTGAGAGATTTCTATCATGATTTTGAATATTTAACAAGAGTATATATTCCCAAAAAGAATAAATGATTATAAAAATTATCAATAATTTAAAATATCATGGAGAGAAAGGATTAAAGGAGGAATTTGTTATCGAGAAAATTATAGACATTATGCCTAATGAATGAGAATCATAATGATCTGCTATGGACTATACAACGAAGATGAAATGTATCAATCTTTATGATTTTATTGGTATTCTTATACAGTATGATGGTAGGTTCAAAATGGATGTTGAGAAAGAAAAGAAAAATAATGGAGTTGTTGATTACAATACTAAAAAAATTATAAATAATGTTTAGACACCACAAATAGAATTTAAGTCTTCAAGAAAGAAAAAGATGATTAAAACATGACTCAAAAGTTTCTGAACAAGTTGAAAATGAACTACATAATCATTCTTAGAATATGAACAAGATAATTAGTAATAAATATTTTCATTATCGATATATTAATATAAATATGAAAGGAATGAAAATAAATATTATGAAGTTACTTGTTATGAGTGTAAGAAAGTTGAACACATCAACATTGACTAACCTTATTTGAAAAGAAAAGATAAAATGTAATTTTTTATAGGATTGAAAATAAGTATTATAAGTTAAATAAAATATTGTTCTTAAATATAATGATTCATGGGGTGCTAGTGGAGGATATTCCTCAGATAATACCTCTGATCAAGAATGTCTTGGATAGAGGAGCAATGGTATTCTATCCAAAATATCCAATGTAAATATTTGTTTAATAGATAAGGTGTGCACCATTAACAATATTATAAGTCTATCATTATGTAAAAATTATCCTGTTAAGAAAAATGATAAAAATTATAAATACTTGAATGAAGAAATATTATTAAAAATTAGACGATAGTTGTTTACCTTCTTATAAATAATTTTATCTCTTTTCTAAACTATATGAAAATTATAATTGAAAACTGGTCAAAAAACTAGATAGGGATAATAATAAGATATGGTTTTAAATAATAGACATATAAGGCCCTTATAAATATCATTAAAAAACATTTAAAGACGAAACTATTTCCAAAAATCAGAAAAAAATAAATTTATGAAAAAATAAGATTAAAAAATTAATTTTGATAAATTAAATACCAAAACTATTTATAGTATGTATAAGGAATAATTTATTAATATAAAGTCTAATATTATTTTTATAAAAAACTTTTATCAAATATTACCATTGGTGAATATTATTTTGATAATATTTATAGACATATACATCCTTATAAATAAGTTACCGGAATCGGTTTTACTAATAAAACAGACACGTTCAATAACAATTACTTTGTTCTGAAAAGTAAACCGTTTTATATAAAATTCAATATCCGGTGGTAACTAAAATAAATTTTTTCCCTTAAATATAATTCAGTCATTAGGATTTCATTACGCATATTTTTTAAACAAATTTGGCTTCCCAAAATTTTGTTTTCTATCACCAGAACAAAGATGTTTTGGGTTCCAAAAGACTAATTGTTTTGTTTTCATGAAAAAATTTAGTACCATAATAAAATATCTGTTACATAGATAGTAGGTGTTCCAAAAATATTATTGGACAAAAAGATTTATTTTAAAATATTATCAAGATGAACGGTAGAAAAGATACCATCAGAGATAATGATTATTTATAGATTTTAGGTATATGTAATATTGTTCTTCTTGGTAAATATAAAATATAAAAGTTTTAATTTTTATAAAACTTTAATCACAACCTTATAATCATAGGTCAATTATATGGTGAAGGTTACCTTGTGAATGTATGAATTGATAAATCTATAGTACACAATTCTAAGGATGAATATGTTCTTTCATCCAATGGACATGAGAATGCTTATACACTTATCATAGAAGACCTTAGGATCCATGAATTACAATGACATAATTAAATGTAAGACCACTCATTGTTATGGAATAGATGGTTAAGAAACTATTTTTTAGGAACATATGAAAAATCTATATGAAAAAACATCCTAAGGATCCACCTGTTATTAGGTATGATTTTTGAATTTTTTTAACCATTATTAATATGGTAAGAAACATAAGTGTTGTTGTAAATATATTAGAGAATTATCAAATACCTATTATTTATAGTTAGTTCACATTGATTTATTTATTCCTACTAAATAGTTATATATTTTTGGAATTTAATATGTATTTTCATAATGATTATTAAACATGATATACATGGGTATATTTTTTAGAAAAGATATCTGAAGCCATTTTTTTCAAAAACATTTGTACCCAAATAAAAAATTTAGAAAAATATTATGTTGATAATTATTCATAGTGATCATGGGGAAGATATTATAATTTTTTATTTTGAAATTTTTTTAGTAAGAATGTAATTACACATAACTTTTTGATCACCTAAAAATTGTAAGAAATATGGTGTTGTTGAAAGAGGAAATTATATTCTTCATGAAATAACAAACCATGTTGAGTGAATACTAAACTAATAATCATATATGGGATGATGAATATAGTAATGTTTTTACACTATAAATTGAGTTTTAATAAGACCTTGTCTTAATAAAACTCTCAATGAGTTTTGGACTAATCTAAAATGAAAAGCATATTACCTTAGTGTTTTTGGATGAGTTTTGTTCGACTTGACTATGACAGATACCTTACATAATTTTATATCGGAATCCAATTAAGGTATTTTCATTGGTTATTATACTACATCTAAGGAAACTACTGTTTTAATAAAATTAATTTACTATCTAAGACATCAAACATGTTATGTTTAATGAAATATCTCCTTTTACTTTCAAACAACCTCAGTCAACATCCTCCTAAGATGTGTTGTCAAAAACCAATTTTTATCCTTTAAGAGAAATTTATTTTTATAAGAAAAATAAAAAATCAATTGTTTCTGATGTATTAACCCATGAATAATTTCTTCCTTATGTTTATTAAAAAAATTTACAAAATCCAAAAAAAAAATCAACTGTTTCGTAGGAATCATCATAGTGATGGTATATATGGTTATTTTGATCAGCCTAATAGGACTATAAGTTATTTATGAAATGAAATTGATAATATATCTTTAATTTCGAAATTTCAAACTATTAATATTGAATATAATTTAGGTGATGAGTATTAGATAAATTAAATTAATTAATAACATAATAAATTTGAATATAACAATGTTTGGACCCTAGTTGAATGACATAAAGATACTTCTATAATTAAAGTAAAATTGTGTTTTCAGAATAATTGTATTGAATTCAGAATAATAATTAGAAATAATTCAAGACTATTTTATAAAGGATATAATAAAATTTGGGAATATATTATATTATAACATATTCTCTTGTAGGAAGACTTGAATATATTAGTACCCTAATAAAATTTTCAACATTATTTAGTTTTAAAATGTTTCTAATTGATGTATAGTTTGATTTTATTAAAGGATGGGTTAAAGTGGATGTTTTTTTGGAATAACATCTTAGTTTGGAATATAAAAAACATCTTTAATATTCTTATAAACTTACCACATCTTTAAAAGGACATAAATAATTTCATATAGTTTTATATGCTATATTAACATGTTTTTTTACAAAATAATTATGTTAATGAAACCAATGATCCAACCAGATTTATAAATAATGTTATTAAAAATATTATTATCCCTCAAATATATGTCGATGACCTTATATTCGAATATAATCAACAATCCTTAATAAATTATCTTATTTTCCTTATGAAACATCAGTTTGTGATAAGTTTGATGGGTGAGTTAACATACTTTTTAAGCATTTAAATCTCTCAAAAACCAAAATAAACTTTTATATCTCAACATTAGTATATAAAATATATTCTTAAAGTTTTTTGTTTATGAAAACACAAAAAGTATTAGTACTATTATTTTTTCATCAAACAAAATTGATTTTAATGATACTAAGAAATATGTTTATAAAAAAACATTTAGAGGTATGATAGGATATTTACATTACTTGATATAAATTAATCCAGAATTAATGTTTTCAGTATTACTATGTACAAGATATATATCAAAAACAACAAATTCACACCTTAAAGCTTTAAAATGAATCATTTTTTATATTAATGAAACAATGGATTTTTGACTTTTTTATTCTTTTAGAAATATTTTTCAAATAAAAATATGTTAAGATACTAACTATTGTGGTTGTAGAAATCACATAAACAGTACCACATTAACATTTAATTTCATTGGAGATCCATTATTTTCTTGGTCTTGTAAGAATTGAAACATTTTATAACTTTCCACTACTGAAGCTGAATATGTAATAGTTGGATTTTTGTGTGCTCAAGTATAGTGTATTGAACACACATTTACTGATTATGGTGTGTGTGTTTTGAAAACACAATTACTATTTGATAATAGTATTTACATAGATTTATTTTATAACCATGTACATCAATCCCATTCAAAACACATATATATTAGGAATCACATTCTTTGGGATCAAACAATAAAAAGATATAACATTTTAAAATTTATAAGAACATAAGAACAATTTTATGATATTTTAACAGGACCATTACCTTCTAATAGATTTGAATACATTAAATACAAGTAAGGAATGATCAATGTCAAGTGATCTTTAATATATACATCTTTATTAACCATCTCTTTACTTTATGTTACTCATTTTAATATGGGGTACATATGTTTTTTATTTTCCAAAATCTTTTTACATTTCCATATTTTAGTTATCTTAAAATATTAATAATTTGTATTCTAGAGTCTAGTTTATTTAAAAAAAAACTTATATCAGTATTCTAAAGAGGATAATCATACACATAAAATAATACAATTATTCTGAACTCATGATTTCTTAAAAAATTTCTCATACAAATATTGTTTCGTAAGGTTCATTTTTTTAAAAAAAATTCTATTATATCACTACTTTTTAAAATATCCTTTAGAAAACAAAAAAAATTATGTTTTTTAGTAATAAAATCATACTCAATATTTTAAATCTATTGATATATTGTCAGTTTACAAAATTCAAGAATAAAATTTTTATCTCTACTAATTATACTTTCCGTTTCAAAAAAGGTATTCTTATTATATTATTAATCATATTACTAATTCATTACAATTATTTTAATTTATTATTATTATTTATTTAGTTTTTATTAAAAAAATCTTATTCACCCATTATTTGATAAATCTATCGAAAAATTGTGAGTTAAAATTTTTATAAATATTTCTTCAGATTATTATCAACCTTTATATCATATTAGATCAAATCGCATACCTTGTATTATTTATAGAAGATTAAAATGTGCTAAAATCAAATATATAAAAGGGTCAACCCCTGATTCCCACATCCAAAATTTTAGACTATCTTCCTTGAAGTGTTTCCACCCTCAAAAGCCTTTTGTCTGAATGATTTTTTTATATGTCCAATTAACAAGTATTAAGCCTAAAAATAACGCCTCATACAAAGGATTACAACCTGTTTTTGGTATTAAAATAATTTTTAATAGTAACATCCATATATGAAAAATTAGATTCGACATTGAAAAGGATAATTTATTTTCAAGGATGGTTATCTATTTACAATGAAAAATTAAACGCATATTATTATTTGTCTCATATGCATATTGTTAGAGTTTTATATGCTTATGTTATGTGTTTTTTCAATGTTGAATAAGTAAAACATTTGTTCCAAATTTATGAAAAAAATTATAAAATATAATATAAGATAGTGCATGTTTCCTAAATATTTCATCAAAAAGAGAAGCTCATTGTCCTTCTTGAAACCTTATTGAAACTATTGGAAAATTTAATAAGAAAAAATCCAAAGAATTATTATTTTTAGAATATACACCAAAAAGAATATATCCTCACCTAATTCTGAATAATATGGTTATTTATCTTTAGATATATGATTTTCTAATTCAAAAGAAGGAAAACTCGGACACTCTAAAGGTTTTTTACATTTTCTTATTAGACTATTTGGTTTATATGAGAATGTTGCATCCCGCAAATTTTTTTTTTCAAACAACTTATAATATCATGTATTGTTCAATTAAATCTCAGATTATCTTGTCTCTATATATTAGATGTTTTTATATATTGTATTGTTCAATTAAATCTCAGATTACCTTGTCTCTATATATTCTCTGTTTTTTGATTGAAGAAATCCTAAATTATTTTAATATAGAAAACCACTCCAGTATAGTAATATATAATATTCTATTCATTAGTGATGATACTATAAATAGAATGATGATTTCCATTGATGAAGAATCAAAGAATTTTATTTTTATATATCAATTTCTATCTTCAGAACCCAAATCATTAATGAAATCTGAAAAGTTTTTTTATTAATAAATAAAAATATATTTGAGTACACATTTGAAGATATGAAAAAGAAAACATGAGGCTTCCCCACCAAAAAATAAAAAACAAATTCAGTCCTTGATGAAGTAAGTAAACAATGGATATAGAAAACACGGAAAATAATGAAGGTGACCCTCAATTTAAATTTTAATCAGTATATTCTATAGTTATAAGAATTTAGAGTTCCATTGTTTTGAAAAAAGAAGAAAAAAATAAAGAAAAAAACAAAATTCATTATACATTATTTATAGAATCTTTAGTGAATGCCATTAAGGCAACATCAATAAATATTATACTCTCTTTATCTCAAGATTATCAAACAATTTTGGAGACATGATTAGATCATTGAGATATAACTATTGTCAATGACAATGTTCGATCTATTGTAAATAGGGTAAAATAGAACGTTTTTGATGAATTAGTACATATTGAAAAAGATAATTCAATAAAATATTCTCCAAAATAAGAAGTGTTTATTAAATCAATTGAAGATGGTGTCATATGTTTAGATATATTAGAAAATGTAAGTGAATTTATTCAATACGGAAATAAATACATAGAAACAATTATAGAAAATATGTACCTAATGGTGAAGATAAAGAAGGTGAAGATGAATAATATAAAGTTAAAGAGAATAAATATGATGGTAGAAATACAATGAATGATGAAGATGTTCAAATATGAAAAAAAAATTTAATGATAACATCACATGATTCATCATTAGAATTTCCCACAATGGTAGATAAAATAGAAAATTTTCAATATCCTAAGAAGAAATAACCATCACCATATAAACATGTCAAATATTTATCTTTGGAGGATGAAAATTTTTAAAATTCAAAAGTAGATAGTGATGGAGATCATTTCGATGAAATAAATATAATTGAAATTTATAATCTAAATTGAGTTAGAGACAGTGTTAAAGTTTTAGTGTTAAAGGAATAAAATACAGGTAATCAAAGAAAGTGGAAATAAGAACTAACCATCATCAACTACCTAATACTAAAATTCCAGATTCAGTGAATACAATTAAAACACAAGGATTTTATTACAAAATTTAATATTTATATATACTACAAGTAATTAACCTTTTATTTAATAAAATTTATACAAATTTTTCTTTGATTCCTGAAAATCAAATGAAAAACTAAGATTAACTCAATGATTTATCTGATAGAGTGATTCAGAATGAGTCTGATCTTAGAGTCCTTCATGATACTTCTCAAGCTCATACAAGGTCATGTAATAAAGTGGATATTTGTTCGTAGAATTTTCATACCAATGTTAAGATATATGATTAATATATTGAATATTTTAACAAAATTATGAGGTAATCCGCTGAATATTTTAATGAATTATGCAATTTTTTTCAGGTATGGTGATGTTTGTAGAAAAGATTAAGAGGATAGTTCATATCCATACTCATTAAGTGAATGTTTTAAATAAAAAGATGAAATATATGAATTTCAGATTTCAATGACCATGAATTTAAAAGATGATATAATTACTATAATGAACCAAAATGAATAATTATCATATAAAATTTGGGATCAATACGATGTTATATAAAAGTTTGAGTAATAAAGAAATAGTTTAAAAAGAATAATACTATTCTCAGATCATCAATATGAAATAATAACATAATTTTCTTTTTTTGTTATTGTTGTAAATTAATTTTTTAATTCTATTTAGCAATTAATGACTTTTTCATCTCATTACAAATTGTTTGAATATATTTTAATTTCGAATTGGTTGAATGTTCTTTCATTTTTTATGGATTATAAATCACTTAATTATTTTAAATCATATATTTTGTTCTATAATCATTTTATGCAATCCTATTATATTTCCCCAGTATTTTGTTAAAATCATGAAGGAGGCGAAAGATTCATATTTGGGATAAACATTCTTATTATTTTATACAAGGGTAAATTCTAATTAAGGTTGATAATATGATGCTTAGGGGGAGATTTTATCCTAAGGGGAAGTTAGTCATATTCATAATCATATATAGATGAGTTAAAAAAATATAGGGGGAGTAAATAATTATTGTATAATTATGAATACAATGTACTCAAAATAAAATGAACTGTATGTTTTTCAAATTTACCTTCTATTTATTCTTTGTAGTTAGTGATTTTCAAAAGGGAGAAGATTTTTATGTGTCAATTTTTTTACTTATGTCTTTTTCATTCAAATTTTTTAAATAAAAAATACTAAATACATAATTACTAAATTCTTATGTCCAATGTGTTTTTATAATTTTTTTGGTAGAAAACATATACTTATTACAATACTAAGAATTAGTATTAAATTATTTTTTAATATAAACTAACTTTATTCATTAAGATTATCTTAAAGTATATGGAACCAAAAAAATTGAATTCACCTTTATGTGATTAAATTTAAGTCTTTTGTTTTGTCATTGTATAGAAAATTATCTATAATCAGACATATATTGGAACTGATAATCATCGAAGAACATTCATAGAGAATATTGTAATGGTATTTATAAAGAAGTCCATCAGACTAACGATGTTTGAATTTTTAATATGGAAAAATAATTTATATAATAATGGAACATATTTTACACTGTGATTGTGTAAAAATTATAAAACATCATAAATTCGGTGATTCAAGAAATATACGACCCATAAAAAGCCCGGTGTCTATGTCCTTGTGAAAAACTCAAAGAAAATATGATTGTTTGATGATCATGTTGACCACTGGGTACTCCCGTATAAATACCCAGCCATTCCAAGAGTTTAAAGAAGATGATGAGTACTTTTTTCTATCAATTTTCTTTAATGTTTACAAATTATGAAGAAAACCTTCTTAAAATTTTGTACTTAATTAATGATAGTTCTTCTTAAAAGAACCATTTCGGTTATTCTAATTAAGAATTTTTTTTAATTGTTTTTGTGTTTGGTCTATAATTATGATCAAGGAATTTGCAAGTATTGAAAGACAGAGAATATGATCATCATATTAATTTCTGGTTCATGGGGATAGAAATATAGAGTCAGTCCAGAAGATCAAGGGCTGTTGGGGATTGAAAAGCAGATAAACTGTCCTTTATATTGAGACTTTTACTTGCCAAGGAAATAAATACATTCTGTTGTCTATGGAACATGGAACACCTTTATCCAAGGTTTGTGGTCCCTTACTCTTATGGTCAAAAGATATCATTTAATTTTAATTAAATATAATTAAAACTTAGATTATTATTTTTTCTATTAAATTATTTAGATAAGTCCTTTATTCGGCTGGTCATGTATGTAATAGTTTTACATTAATGACACTAAATACAATAAAACATAATCTATTTTACTAATATGATCAATTGTGAATGTGATGCATAATCATATAATCGCAAATATTTCAAATATTATCTATTTCCATTGATTTAATCATATAATATGTGATTAATATTCATTTTAATATGATATATCAACATCTATCATGGTGGTGGTTCTTTTTCAATCAGAATGATCCAAGTTCAAATTTTACCCTTTTAATTATAGTGGTTTGTGAAATATTTTCCTATAAAAACATTTAAACAATTTTTTTTAAAAGCAAAATTCATCCTGATTGTAATATAGACAACTAGAATACATTATTTAGATCCTGAAATCAATATATCTCGTATTTATATTCAACAGTGACTCAACTACTTCTTCAATGTGTGAGAGATTGTCAAATGGGTGATTCCAAATGGGAGGTTCTATGCAACATGATATTATTTAAATATATACATTATGGATTTTTATATGTTGGGGAGAATGTTATAATTTTCTAGCTATATATCTTAATTCCACATATATTTGTAAATCAGTAATGATGGATTTCCAAACCTCCCCATTAGTGGTGTATCTAGAAGCATAAAAAATGTAAAAATACATTAAAATATAGTTCTGGTGAGATAGAATAAGGAAGAGTGTTTTCATGTTTATATGACAATGCATAAAATATTACTATGTAATGGTTAAACATTATGATAAATTTGGTTTTATTCATCCACTTGAGATATCAAAATGGAGGTGGGATTGAATATAAAAGGATTTAGTGTTGGGGATTCACCTGATAGAGACATGAAATGATGTAATGAAGGTGATTATTGATCAACATACCAATTTGGTACACATCCTTACTATCCCAGAGAAAATTTTGATAGGGTTTTTTAAATCCATACATGCATGATATCATTCATCTTCTTTGGGTACCCATAATAATCACCTCTAATTATTTTCATGGTTCACATTTTTGTTTTGGAGAGGCATATTAGAGGTGTTTGGTACGTATTTATAGATGACCGTGAAATTTATACCCCAGAAATATGGTCAGAAAAAGTGAACCATCCATGTTTTGGAGAATGTGCTGAGATCTTACGTGTTTCACTTTGATCAGAACTAGGATTTCCACATACAATTAGTGATCTTTTCTTATAATAACATCTACCCATCCACTATCACTGTGGTTCAATTCATGGAACTATATGAGATACCCTACAGATAACCCTTATGTTTAACTGAGATTATAAAAACATATTTTGTTGGGATCAAACTGGTGAGGGGAATTCAAGAGACATTTTAGGTGATCCATGAGCATATGAGGATATACTAGAGTCAATATAAATATTAAAAATATCAAAATCATAGTTCATTGGAGTTTGATGAGTGAGATAATGCTTTCTTAAGAGTTTCTGCGTGCTAAGTATTGACAATATTTTTTAGGGTATCAATATACACATGGGGTTTATTATGTCATTTTTTATCACATGAGGGGTTAAAAATGTATATTACTTATTTTCCTTCCCGCACAGTTGTACTGGGTGCATGAAATCATCTATGTTTCAAAATTGATGTGATACATTCAAGAACATTCGTATGTTATTAACTATATAGATCAATACCAAGTTGATGAAATAATATTATTATAGTTCCTAGTGGAGATCAAGGATTGGTAGGATATGATTTTTCATGTGTAAACCATTCCTCTAGTTTTAGTACTTTAGTAGTATAAGAATGTCTAGGGACGCACCTTAGACAATGGGAGCCACATGAAGTCGCATTAACATCTCATTTTTTTTGTATCAGGTGGTTTTCAATGAAAAAATCATTAATCAGAGAAGGAATTCAATAACATCAGTTTTCATAGATTTATTCCTTATATATATATTTTTTGGACCAATAGAGATGTGAATTGGTCACCCAATTCACGCCCTAGAGATGTTTATTAAATCAAAAGTATTACAGTACATGATCGAGGTGTAATGAGCTTATACCAACACTAACACCATCACAAACACAAAAAATGATAGTGATACATTATTTTATTTCAAAAATGATCAAGCCACACCTCAATAAAACTGCCTGGGATTCCACTCATTCAAGTAATCCAAAAACATCCTGCCAAAAGAGGAGTAAAACCTATCAAGCTCTAATTCTTCAAGATCTGAAATTTTCAAGTGGAGAGAATACCCATCAAAAACTAGTCCATCTCATCTGGAAAGCCTAAAATAGAAAGCCTCATCACCACAAAAAGATTCGAGTCAACCAAGTTGGTGCACAGATGATCCCAGCCAACATCCCAGGAAAAAAAATCCAAATGTGATGTTTATATAGTTAGCATATTGGTGTATAAGAAGATGCCTTTGGCCATCACTGAGGCTGTGAGAGTTCATAAAAACTGCATAAAAATGGAAACCAGACAATGGAATACATCATTCAAAAGAACAAACACATAGGGTATTCATACTTCCAAGGGAGATACAGTAAGTTTCTATAATACATCAATAAGAAGTATTCAGATATTGGACTACAAGAAGAGTCATGTTCGGCTACAGTCACCCACAACCAGTGTCACCAGCCATAATTAATAGAACAAGGCTAGATCAAGACATGAAGGGCAGAAGTGTGATGAGGATCAACCCCCATCACATCCAAGTATTATGCCTCGGGATAAAAACCAGAATGGTATAATCTTGATCTATCATGAGATGAATTCCATAATGAAGAATGTCCATCAAAATAGAATCAAAGAAACCACAATGGACTATAAAACAAATCCATGGACCATGAATCATAAACATAAACAGAAGAGTTAAAACCCATGGAATGTCTTTGAAGTTGATATTAGGATTCTTCTGGTATTCATCAACCATCCTTGTGTACATTCATTTTCGGATTCAAAGATATATTTCAGCCGAAATATGATGATGGAGATATTTTTGATGTATTATTTCATCTTTCTCCTCCATCCATGAAAAAACATCATCACTTACATCATCATTCTTAAGAATTTGATATGAATCTCTATATGCAGGGTCTATTTCTTTTTAATACTTCTCATCTTTATGAATTGCAAAAGGTTCTACCATCTGTTTGGGAGTCTCAGCATTGTTCTTAGAATCATGAAGTGATCCTTTTATTATTGTTCTTTTTAAATCAGAATAGTCCCTACACTACTTGGTCTTCATGGGATTTGTGGTAATTATTCCATACACATCTACCATAATCGTTTTCCCTTTCGTATCATTTTATTTGAGATACTCTTCCTACATTCTATCTTATAAGTCTTCTTCATCCTTAAAAGCATCATTGGAGCAATCATCATGTGAGTCACACATGTCCCACTTCTCCTCCTCCATGGAAACAATGATAACATTATTACTAGGGGAAACTAGAGAAGCATCCCTAGAGTTTGTCAATTTTTTTCTCTCAGAGGGTTTATCATCCTTATTTATATCATTTTTTGGCTATTCACAAGTGTTAGAAGGGCGAGAATGTGCATTTTACTCATCAGTACCAAGCTTTTTCTTTCCCTTCACAATCCAGGTGGCTCTCTTGCCTGAAGGACAAACAGTTTTCGAACCACATAATTTGGAGATATGCCAAATCTTAGAGCAAAGGTTGCAGTACTCTGTAAGACTCTCATAGACATCCTTTTGAGAGAATCTATATTCTCTATTTTGTATCCAAATGTGAGGGGGGTGAAAATAGAAGCATCATCTTCCGCACAAATTTTTTCAACAGAGGTCTGTGATATAGTCTTTATTGTCGAATAAAATTTCAATGGATTTCCAATGAGATGAGAAATCAGAAATAGTTCCTGGTGTTTAAACAGATGAAACGGTAGGCTAGGAAAACCCATCCAAATTGGCACTATAGGGGATTCGGATGCTGGATCAAAATTTGGGGTCCATTTGAAAACTTTCATGTCGGAACACCCAAAATACCATGACCTCTTCGACCAAAATCGATAGTAATAATCCTTAGAGGAAAATAAAAAACACAATGTTTGAGGAGTTGAGAAGGAGAATTTGAAATCTCGAAAAACCAATGGTTTCCACTATGTTTGTTGAGTCACAAGACCTCAAAATTAATATATAAAAATATTAAAAATATTAAAAATTTCTCTCACAGATATATTTTTTGAATTAATTGTTTTCCCATGGAAGATAATCTCAGAAGAAAAATATGATACTAATTTTTTTCTATAATGTTAGAATTTCGTAATGCATGAAATAATATGGGCCAAAATTTGGAATTTCATGGAAGGAAGTCATTGGTGGGAGCATTAAATAAAGTAAATAATAAAACTATTTAATTGATTTAATTTTTTTAACGCCCAAAACCTTATATAGTCTTTATTAATATCCACTTATCAAAAATATATAGGGTAATCTGAATATAAATGGGATATTATATTGGAGGAGGAGGATATATACCTTTTCAATTGATGAACTTGAGATCATGCATTGCTGATGTATGGATTGAAGGGATCTATAGGGTGAATAATGAATATGGAATAATCATCAATAAAAAAACTACATAATATGATCTTCAATAACTATTGATCTATTCTCATGGTTTGGCATTTTTTTTTGGATTACATCCCTTATTCTATCGTTTATTACGAAAGGATTGTATAAGTACATAAATCATTGAATTTCATTCATATCATGAACCAAGATTGTAAACATAATTTTTGAACATGATTAATAATTTTCATTACTACCATAATTTACACCATTTATGGTTTTTAATTTTATGATCATTAGCAGGGATTTTATTAAAAAATGGTTATTTCACCCTTTTATTGTGCGTCTCTCATTCCAATTCTTTTAATTATATATAATGTCTCCATTATATGACTAATTTGTCATTTCTGAACAATTTTTGGCATTATCAATCTTATGAAGTCATGAAGGATTCATGTAATACAATTTGATCAATGGTTTATAGATGTATTGATGATTTTTTTTATATTTCAAATGATGATTAAAAGGATAAGAACCTCAGTTAGAGATAGATGTCATGAAAAATTTTTCTTGGGAAATTGAAATCATATTTTCTATCCACCTGAGTCGAGAAATTGGTGATCAAAGTTCTATTCCAGGAATTTGATCATATTTGGGGTGATTATATTTTATTTACTATGTCTTATTTGGTGGATTTAGAGAGCTCATGAAGATCAGAAGACTATATTTTCTATCTATGAAGAACCTGACTACACATTGTGGGTTTCAGAGGTACACAGGGATTATTTATCATATTATATCAAAAGATAGGGTTTTTGAATTATAAAAATATAACACACCATGTTTCATAGACTAAAAACTATATAATACTACCAGATATGATGGTCTTTGTTTTGAGGGAACCCGTTTAGGTCTTCGTGTTATCAAACACACAATTTTTTTAGTACTCCCAAGGTAGAATGGGTTTTTTCCTAATATAAATATAATATGAAGTGTTTCTAGGAATAAAATTTATGTTATACTACATAACAGGCCGAGATGTGTTCTAAGAGAACATGCACAGGTCCCCCGAGTGATTAGAAACACCACTATCCCTTCCGGACATGACATTTGGATATACATGGTTGGACAAGCCGTGTCTAGAAAAGAACATTCCTAGATCCATATATTACATTACATTTCATGTTCCACGATACACACATCATATACATTTATAAAACCTCCCTCATTTTATATGTCACCCTTAAGGACTCACATTTTTTCTAATAAGTATCCAATCATGAGTTTAATTCCACAATGGATATGGTGGTGTAATATTCATTGGAATTAAAGATATGACATGAGTTGAACTGAGTGGGATGATTCCTATAGTAACAATTGGATGATGGTAGTGATCATGGTTAATTACTAGATATTTTCCATGTTTTATACTCACAAACCTAACTAGGTAATGGGTTCTACAATATCCTACATAAAAAATAATTATCACTCCCACACACTATAGAATGTGTTAGGCCTATATCTACAAAGTGGTACTCCCCCATCATTGATATTTCATAGGGAGTGGTTTTTCAACTTCAGATAGTTCTCCCTTGGCTATAGAGTACAGTAGCGATAATTGGTCCCTCAACTTTGATTCATGTGAGGTTTCAAGTGGTTATTAGCATCATAGAAGAGATATTTAGAGGTAATGATTGACATATTACACTCTTTTTCATTTTAGGGATACTGAAATTCTTCTCCATTCAACGATGGTTTCAGTATGGGAATATCTGATGTTAGGTTTCTCATCTCTCTTTGACTTATGGCTTGAGTTGACTCCATTATTCTACATCTTCCCTTTTTATTTTTGAGAATCCTAATAACTTTATTAATTCTCACAACTATAATGGATTTTCAAGAGCAATACATGTCTTATGAAGAAAATATGTATAGTAACAATGATTTTGGTGGGTGTGGTATCATAGGTTCATAATAGTGTTTGGAGGCACTAACCATGTTTGGTTGTCAGAATCGGAGATTATCAGTAAATTCCACAACCTTATTTCCCTTTTAATGTTGTTTTTAGATAGGACCTCCTTTATTATTGGGATGAATTTTTCCATTTGATAATTCTATTTTTTTTAGTATTATAATTCAATCTATTTTCAACCGGTTTTCATTTACATTTATTACACTGTAGATGTTTATGTTTTTGTAATATATATGTGAATCTACATTGAGCTGGGTGTGTGTGACTATTTACAGGTACAGTATGAAAGGACTTACCATTTACAAGATATACCTTATTAACGGTTTTCTCCAATCATTGGAATTTTGTTTGTGGGATTTTTGTATCACTCTCTCCTTATATTTCACTAAGGAGGGCCCCTGGTGTGTTGGGATTTTACATGAAGTGACCAACATGATTCACAACTAATAGAAAATCAGTTTAATTATAAAATTATGCATTTTTTTAGGAAATAGAATACTGAATGATGAAATTTCTATATAAAATTCCAAAATTATAGATATTTCATTACAATCACCAGTATAATAAGTAAAGGTAGTGAGGTGTTTCTATGGATATGACAATTTTTATAGATTTTTTATAAATTATTTTTCAATGATAAACATAAAATTAAACTCCTTACTGAAAAATGATGAAAAAACTAACACTGATAAGTAATTTATAGAATATTTCTATACATATATGAAGTTGATCTCAAAACCTATAATTAAAGAACCCGATTATGGTCATAATTTTGAAATCATGTATTATTCTAGTGAAATTTTTATAGAATAAGTTCTTAGGTAGATATATACATGTAATTTTAGATGAAAAATAGAGAAAAATTATATTCTACCACAATCAAGAAAGATTTTTTGATAGCAGTATATGTTTTAAAAGAATTCAAGAAATAAATAATTGGAATCACAGTGATAGTTTATATAAGTAATTATTCTTTAAAATACTTTTTATCAATGAATGGAGTGAAGAATTTTTTTGTTAAATATTATTTATTTCAAGAAGAGTTTTATTTAGAGATTAAATAAAAAAAATAAAGCTAAGAATAATGTTATTGGAAACTTATCGACATTAATGGAATTGATATAATATACTAATCAAACAAAAAAGGAGATTTTTTTATGAATAAATATCACAACAAATAAAATTTCATAATATTCTATTTCTGAGCACTATATAACCATTGGAAGGTTCTATAAGGTTTGTATTGGATAATGAATAATATGGTTTAGGTTGTTATAAGATATTGTCCTTAGGATTACTGTCTTATTTAAAAATAATAATATGATATAATTTTTAGAAGGTACATTCTAAAAGAGGAGGTATTATCAGTTCTCTTGTATTTCGATATACTTCAATATGGGGGACATTATAGAAATACGGAAAAAATACTAATGGTTTTGAGAGTATTTTTTCATCGAATTCTCTTTTCAAATATTTAAGATTTTTTTTTGAGAATTCTGACAGACGTCGTAGGTATGAAACATTAGAAAGAAGGTAAGTGAAATAATATAATAAAATATTGTATATTGTTATATTTGATGTTTGGGGTCAAAATTTTCAGGACCATTCATATAATATCCTCTAAATGTTTATATATTGGTGGTAGTTCATTTCTTATCAAAATGGGTGAAATCAATTTCCAAAATAACCACCCTAGGATAATTTATTATGAAAATTATAATGAAACAATATTTGGTATATATGGAGTTACAAGGTACATCATTAGTTATAATGGTGTTCATTTTTTTTAAATATCATTTTAGAGTTCCCATGGGGAATTAAGAATATAATAATAATATATCAATATCTTCAATCTATAAACCTATAAACATTATGTAATGTAAAACAACAACTTAATGGGTATTTTAAGGAATCCAATGAGTATATCAGGGAATTATTTGACCTATAATCTGTTGAATTATCTCTGTTAATATAGAACATCTTATGAACAACCCATTTGTTTGTATCCATAAATAAATATTATTGGGAAAACGTCCCAATAGCATGTGTATATTTTACAGAAAGCCTTATTAGAAGTGAATGATGTAAAAAATGGGTTACATGAGCATTGTAGATAGGAGTATGTTTGACATAAATGAATTAAAAGATTTTATAATGTAATCCAATGAGAATGTTAATATTTTGAAAGATAGAAAAGAATGGTTTCATGATTGGTTGATTCAATCGAAGGTCTTAAAGGAACAAAAATTGGTCATTCTATTTAATTCATGAATGAAGTAATTTCATATGATTTTTCAGTATAGGTTTAAAATACCATTCATGAAACTTCATATAAACCCAAATAAAGTTATGCATATTTATAGAAAATTTTAAAAATTATTCACAATGGATGTTTAGAGGCTTCATTTTTTATTTTATGGATATAAGGCCGAAAAATAATTACTTTCCCTACTAAAGATTAAAAATATAAAGTGTTAGGTTGATGAAAAGTAATGATGAATAGTATTACACTTGACTTATCTATTTCTTTTGATATTAATGTTATATAATATTTACAATCTTCTATTTCTATACATATTTTGTTTTGAGTAAAATCCATGTTTGGGGGAGTCTGTTCTGCTAACAGTTTGAGAACAAAACATCATAATTATACCATTAGTTATATGGTAGAACTTTCACATTGAAAACGGTATGTCAATATTTTTTACTATTTAATAGTAAATGTTAAAATAAAATATTTTATGGGATAGTTATCTTAATATTATAAACATAATGATTTAAATTTAATTTTGATGAATTTTATTCTATAATGAATTGACACCTTAGGGATCCAATTTAAAATAAAATAATATAAATATTTTAAACAATAGTAAAATGGGAAATTTGGATCCCACATAAAGTTTCAAAGATAATTGTGATGAGTGTGTGTGGGTAAAAAGAAAAGACATTAATGAGAGTAAAATTTAATTCCGAGATAATGTTCCCTCTATCTAATATCCCTATCCTAACTACCATAAATAACATGAGGGGATTTATGATCTAAGGGATGGTTTATTACTACAATAATAATATTGAGTAATAAGTGAAAATCAAATTCCATGGATTAAAAATAGTATGAACAATGTGTGTTCATAGTTTTTAAAATTTGTATATAGTTATGTGAATATTGAAGCCCAGTGAAGAGGACAATATTTAATTCTTTGTTTCCCATTTAAGTTGTATCTAGGAAGTGAGAAACTAAATAGTTTATATGGAACTCAAAAGAGAGTGATCCATATTGGTATTTCATCTTGAAATCATGATTAAACTAGATTAGGATTATTTATCCTCTAATGGAATAATAATCAATCTTTTGAAAATTTGAGATATTTTTTATGTATGATGAGCTAAATTACAAAAGGATAACTAAACACCCAATTATGGGAGGATGTGTATTTTAGAAAGTTTCAGTTGTTTTATTATTTTTACCAAGTGTTTGTTGTGATTTTATACATTTTTTGATATTCATATGAATTACGTATGATTTTAGTATTTTTTATAATAATATCTTAATATTGTACATATATAAAAATTTTCTCATCCATTAAATATATATTCAAATAATGATTAATTTATTGTAGATTTAATTTTTTTGGGCATGTTCAAATCCCTATAAAAGTCAAGATGAAGAGACTGAAAATTGATAAATCTATAGTTGATTTACATGTTTGAGTTTGGAACACCTGGATTTGTGTTTTCCCTTTGTTCCAGATTATCCTTTGGCTTTTTTATTTTCATCCATGTTCTAGGTGTTTTGTGTTTAAATATTTCTGTGTGGATGTTATATTTGGTGTCTAGAACAATTATTGGTTAGATTGAAATATCTAAGAAGGTCATGTCTTAGAAAATGTGTTTATAACTCACCTTGGGGATCCATTTTATGGGGTATGTTTGTTGGAAGGTTTATCCCCTTCAGTTAGATGAGTTTTGTGTTAAGAAGACTAATTTTTTGGGACTTTTTCTAGGTCCTGGTTAAGGTGCACGGTCAGATTAATCCGAAAGCTAATTTTATAGTTGTTTCATCGTCTAATTAACCATGGAACATATGTGTGAAACTTGTGCATCAATAAACAGAGGAAAATCACACTGATTGGGCATGGTTTGTTAAACCATGCAAGAAAATAGTGAAACTAACTTATGAAAATGAATTTTCTTTTTCTAATTCTTTTTAAGTGGGGTTTCTCCCCTTATCCTCTTCCATTAAAACCCTATGACCAAAATTCATCCCATCATAGTTTTTGGATCCTCCAAGCCCCTATAAATGGGATTTGATATGGTTTTTTAGTGAGTCTTCACTCATATTGAATGATTATTTAATATCTATATTTTTACATTTGTTTTCTTCCCTTTTACATTCCTCCACTAACCATACTATCCATTTTGTGAATATTTGGATACCTAGGGTGTTGTGAATTTTGGGTTTTTATTATTTAGTGTTCCTCTTGTTATATCTTTGATCATGGAACATTTTTATAGAGGTTGTATGTGTGCATTGTCAATTCACCATGAATTTGAAGTTTATTTTCCTTGTAGTCTCCTTTTAAATTTAATAAAAATTGATTTCATGCTTTTCACACCTCCAATAATTGATAAATATTGATTTCCATCTTTTAAAATAATTTTGGGGGTATGTGAAGTGTTGTATTATGCCTTATTATGTGATAAATAGAATTTTTTGTTAATGACTGCAAACCAAGTGTTCTATTAAATGACCGATTGAACATTACATGTGTTTTTTGACATGTAAATCGTAGTTTGGATTTGTAAATATAGTTTCATTATGTGAAATGATGTTTTTAGTTCCTTTAATGGGTATTCAAATTGGTTATTTACTTAGAGGAAATTTGTATTTGGTATATGTGATGAATAATGGCTAATTTGACATATTTATGAAAATGGATTGACTTGAAAATATGGATTTTTTTCTAAAAATGTAATTTTATGAAATGATTAAAAAAGATAAATGGTTCATTTATAACTCTTTTGAAATGGTTTTTTGGTTTTTTAATAATTTTGGTTTTGTGAAATGAAATTGCGGCCCATTTTTCACCTTGATGAAAGTGGTGAACTGTTTATCCTAAAAACTCTCCTTATATATTTTCCAGGCCTTATTATACAAATATTGAATGGGTGGTATTTCCTCAATGTGTAATCCTTGTGAACCATTTAAGTCATGTGGAATAGTTGATCCTCTATATATAATACTTAGTAAACTATGAGTCATATGGAAAGAGGATGGTCCTTGTAGTGAATCAAGTGATGCCTGTTTTTTAATTATTATTACTATATGTGAATGTGATTGGGTGCTCGGTTGGAATCGGCTAGTTCACCCAATTATATGTGAGACATGGGATCCTGGAATAGTGAGAGAATTTGAAATGATTGATTTCTAAACTGGATAGATTTTTCACTAGTTGGTGGACCATGATAGGTATATCTATTGGAATTATTTCTAAGGGATTTCCCCTCAATATACCATGAGTTAGGGTGGCCATGTTTATTTAGGTTTCCTTTGATTTAATCATGGAATTCATGCTTCAAGTGACGGGTCTCATGTATTACTATGATATATATTATTCATGATCTCTTAGGTTCACCAATGTCTATTGAAACATAGTTTTGGACAATGAGGATTGAGATTCTTGGTTATTATTTTGTGTTTATTTCCATTAACCTTATAATTTTATAATTATTGTGCTTTCACATGTGGTGTTACTATTTTCAAAGTGACTTGTTGGATTTAAAATTTTATAAAAAAAATTTTAATGAAGAGAATATTTTATACTATCTTGTACTTGTTTTGAAATGAAATCATCACTTTCCCCTTGAAAATGTTAATGTTTCATTTTTGAAAAAAAATATGGTTTTGTAATTGGAAAAGAACAATGGGTCCTAATTTATTTTAACGGGAAATAATGGAAAATATTTTCTTGGTTTATTTTATTTTAAACAAGATGATTCTGTTTCTATTATTTTAGAGGATGTTCCATGGGAATTGATTATCCAGGATAACCTATTGAATTATAACACTAATGCATATATTTCTTATTATTTGTATCTTGTTGTGAAAATATGATCATCGTCATGATTTCCATCTATGCTAGACAGTTTTTGTATTAGAGAATGACCATTGAGGTCACATAGAGATGATATGGTCATCTGGTTTAGTGTTGAATTGGATTTCAATTTTTTTACTTTTAGTTTGCAATATAAATTATTACATTTATAACATATATATATTTATTTGGGATTATTGTTATCATTCCACTTTTTGGTTACATATTTATTAGTGGGAGAAATATTTCACTTTTTCTACTCTATTGATGCCTGACAAAAAATTTCATCCCATAGGGATTAGAAAAATCCTTTGTTCTTTACCATGGATCAACTAGGGTGATCGGTTTAGGGTTAAAAAGGGTTGGGTCATGAAAAAATGTTATCAAATGATGTCATTTTTGGAGAACCATACATTTAGAGTGCCCTTTGTTACTCTGGTATGTTAATTTAAATGGATTAGGACAATCAGATAATGGGTTGAATGATTGAGGGAGTGTCTTTCCAACACTCTGCGGAATGAGATTCAAGTTTCCATGGGGATTCCGATTTTTTTTGGTATTTTTTTTCTAGTGGTTTTCATGGGTTGTGATATGAAATGTATGTTGGGATAGTTGTCTCCATGATCTCACAAGGTATGGAAAGACATGTGGATCTAATGACATGGTCTTATAAGACTCTCTATGATGATGTAGTGTTTAGAATATGGTTTCCAACCGTATAGTCAAGTCACCCATCGAAACCCGTTCCCTATAATGAGTTGTTTTGGGTCTTCCTTGATTCAATTTTTTTTTCAAAAAACACATGTATTTGAATTGTGAAAATTTTATATTGAAATAGAAATGTTTTGGTTTTTATAAAATAGAAAATGATTTTTCATAATCATTTTGAAGGAAGATTTGGCAAAAAATAATTTTTTATAAAATAACCCTTTGGGTTGAAACTGAAATTTTTTAGTTTAATATGATTTCTATAATCAAAATATGGGTTTATTAGAATTGTTTTTGGGAATGCATAAATTAGTTTTCATGCGGGGTTTTGAAATTGTTTAGACTTAAAAAATTAATTTCAAGAAAAATTGTTTTTGATGGAAGGGGATTATTGAACTATTGAAATTTTATTAAATAAAATGAAATTAAATTTTGGATGAACTCCATTGATTTTTCTTTTGAAAAATAATTAAAATTTAATTGATTTGGGGAGCTTAAAATGATTACTATCTTGGTGGATATGGGGATTTTGAAAATTTGTGTGAATTTTGAAATTAGAATGTTTTGTTTTGACCTTTCACATTCCCTTTGGTTATCACATGAATGGATTTTTGTGGAATGTGTTTGGGAGACAGTGTGAGAGTATGAGTTCCTGATATGGAATGAGTTTATGTGTGCCCGACGTGTAACGAGATTGTTCATGTGAGTGAGACTCCGTGGAATACCATTTATGAGTGCAAAAATCCCGAATGTTGTTTTCATGTACAATTGGTTTCAAGAGTAAAATTGTTTTGTTTTGAAAACCAATATTGTATGGTATGTAATCTCTTGATTTGTAAGTGTTGTAAATGGTTTTTTCTAAGATTGAAATATTGATGGTGATCTAGTTTCGAAGCAGTGTTTATCGAGATTGTAGAAATAATTTCAAAATAATTGATCCATTTTATCTTTATTATATCCTTAGTTTAAGAAGAGTATAGTTTAATGTGTTGGTTCATGATAAAATACTATCATAGCTGTGAGGGATCTTGGTATATATTTTATATTATTGTGATAATGAGATATAGTCAATGATTGTGTAACGTTTTTATCTTGTATGGGTCTTTTTTAGAGACCATGTTTTCTTATTGTGATCCTTGTGGATTGGATTGTTCCTCCTTAGTTATAAGCATTCCTAGGGATTATATTTCCCTATAATTATAGTGGTGATCATTTTAAGATTCATGTTTATATTGTTTTACTTGCATGGTTATATTTTAGGTATCAGTTTTGGTCTTATCATGTCTTTGGATTGGTGTTTCCTTCGCTGAATTATCCCCTTGTGGTGGGGGTAGTTGGTAACTATGAGGATTTTTCAGAATGGTGTGCAGTCAACCCAGTGTAGAGTGTAGGTGTTAGGTAGTATTTTTTTTTTGGAAAACCAACTGAGAATTTATAAGTGGTTGAGATACCCACCATGGGTTTAATTGAGTTTTTTTATGTAGATCAGTTTTAATTTGATTCATATGGTTGGATTCCTATTCTATCCTCTCAAGTTTGTAATCTAGAATAGTTTCAGGTGTTGAGATGATAAAAATTGGTTTGGTTTCATGTACTCTAATTTCAAGTTCCATCTTTTTGGGGGAACATTAGGATTCTAGTGAAAACCCAATGGATTCTTCTATGGTTTGGTTGGGTGGGTTGTAGTTTTAATTTATTTCATTTCTCAAGAAGTGGTGTTGGTTTGTTTGTTTTTTTCATGTAAGAGGCTTGAGTTCCATTTGGTTGTGGTTGATGTGTTATTTCTTTGGGAGGTTGGAATAATGTTGTTGTGTAAACCAAATTTTTCTTGATCAATCAGCTAGAAATTGGTGTAGATTTCAGGGGAGGAATGTGTTATGGTGACAATAATTGTCACACCCAATTCTTTGTTTTTGTCCATTGTTATGGCTTATCTATTAGATATTGGTTTTTTCCTTGTTTTGGGTGTTCCAGATTTACCATTTTTTGTTTTGGACATTTTGGGTGGTGTCTACACCTGTTCTTGTATTGTAACAATCGGAGATTTTATAAGATATATTATTTTTAATTTCTTTCATATCCTCTGTTGTATGCTACACCAAGATTATATTGTGCTATACGGAACACCGTATTAGCTTACAGTACAGACAACACTAATCTTGGATCGTGTTACACACAATTTCAAGTTTGTTTGATACTAATTATTCTACGAAAAATTGAGTGTATATATATATATATGTTCAATGTATAAATGAAATATGGTTGGATTTTGTCATACGCAACAACAAAAGAGTCTTTCACTACACGCAACCCTGACTTGGCTAGCATTACACGCAATTGCAACCTTCCTCGATAGCGTGTGTTGTACGAAATATCTGGTTTCACTAAACAACGATATATGGTTATAATATTATTATAAACTAGCCGTTATGAATAGTAGTAAATAAATTTTGAATTTTATGACATTATAATTCATCTTACACATTTTATAGAACATGGTATGAGAACAAAATAAATATTTTGTGTAAAATAAGTATTTTTCAAAAAAATATAGTTTTGCCACATTTTGATGGCGCACCCATTTTAAATATAATTTTTGACAAGTTTATAAGTAAAGTTTTATGAAATAAACTTCTTCTTATGAAATAGGATATAAAAATTTAGATTGGATAAAGTTTTGATATTTTTCTGATAACTTTCATATTTTAATGAATATTAAAAACATGATATATTTTAATTAAAAACATCTTTTTTCATCATAATAAATTATATGGTTAAATTATAATATTGAATGGTTTTAAATTTTAAATATAATATATTTTTACCATTTAATATAATTTCCGTCATTAGCATTGATTTTACATTGAATTCATAGGTAAAATCATTTCCATCTTTTGCAATGGTTTAACTTTTAAAACTCGTTTTCTTAACGACGGGATTAATTTTAAATTAATTTCTGAAACATTTGTGTATTGAATTTAGAAAAATGGATTCAATATTTGGAATCATTGGGTCCAAATTATGTCAATAGGTTACTTTATAAATTTGGGGATTATGAATAGTAACTATGGTAAATTTTATTTACCATAGTAAAAGGTAAATTGGGTAATTAAGGGTAAATATAATATTATAAAATTATGCTAACACTAATATTAATATAATTGGATACTTATATTTTTTCCTATGGCATATTTGGGTCGAAATTGAACCATTGGAACCCACTTGGAGTTGATTAAGACCTTTAGTTTATTTTATTTAAAGGAACGTGAAATATGTCTCACTCATCTTTAATAATTAAATCATTTTTAATATAAGTTTATACAGAATATATGTAACGCCCCGACCCTAGTTACCCAGAGTCGGTGCATTGTTACATAACATTGGCATGATCACAAGAAAGATCAAATCTCGAAAGACCAATTGGTTTAGTAGCCTTGGAAACACTAGATATATTCATAAGTCTTACATTACATCATAAAATGAAAAACTACTACAAAAACATATTGTCTCCATAAACCACACTCATATCCTCACATAATATCCCTGCAGGTCATTCATAATTTACTTCTTCACTTCCTGGAAAAAATAAAACATAGAAAAGGGGTGAGCTCGAATGCCCAGTAAGGATAACAATATAGCGGAAACTTTCATAAATAAGAATAAACATTTAAGGCAATGTATAGCTAAAACAAAAGCCTTTCAAACATGAACTTTCAACATGGTATGGAATAAATAAAATGAAATAATTCCATTTACTTATTCACATAGATATTCTACTAATCGAATAATCACATGCAAAAATCAATAACCACTTTCATAATGTTGGAATGCATAATGCCAGACTATCATAACCACAAAGCCAAGGCCTCGTGCCAAGACTACAAATAAGATTTTTCCAAGCCCTTGTGCCAAGACACTAGTTTGTCTCATCATACCTACCAATGCATTGAGGAGCTATAGCGGGCTCCACCCGTCACTTACTAAGTCCAATGCATTCCCATATGAAAAGGTTTAAACATAAGATAAACATTCATATTAAAACTAGCATACGAAATGTCAATTATTTCACCATAAACTATGAATGGTATAAAAATAGCACATCCACAGTCAAACATATCACAAAACATTCAATACAATATATAAGTTTTGTATCATAATAAATCAACTTCAAATAATCTTAAAATCCATCAAAGGATGTTGACATAGATGAAATCAATATTCTTTTTAAAGAAATATATCCTTTTATTTTTAAATCATTTAAGATCCATATAAAATAAAACATTTTCTTTGAAAATATTCTTATAATCTTGTAAGGGAAGTTTGAAGATTTTATAACGGCGGAAAATAGCCGCACCCGCCGTATAAGTTAAAAAAAAATTCTTACCATAATTCTGTCGAAAAGGTTAAAAAGGACCTTGTTTTGAAAACGACGGAAAGATTCCTTTATAAACCTCTTATAAAAAGTCAAACAAGGGTATAAATGACTTTAACCCATATTCTTGTAAATAATAAATATGTTTTGAAATACATTTCGAAGAAACATGGATGTGGATGATAAAGAAATCCCAGTAGATTATTACGTATAAACAACCTCGGATAATGAAGAGATTGTGAAATAACCCTTACCGTGTACTTTTCCTTGGTTGGGGTAGGTTAACCTCCTGTATAATGGTGAAATAATTGTTATTAAATTATACAAGAATCATATATATTAATATGATATCATATATGATCTTTTAACATTGATTTGTTAATAATATCTTAGAATTATCGTCGTTTCGGGTGTTAACTTACTCATTTTCATTTATATGTTTTGTTACATAAGCCATGTTTGTTGTATCTTATTCATATACATAATGATATCAAGTCCTTAAATATCATTTTTAAATCATCAAATGACAATTATACTTGAATGGATACGATGGAGAATGAATCTCATCGCGTTCGTGGAGACGGTAGTCCGTACGTACACACGAGCGACAATATCATTCTTTTGATATTAAAATAATATATAAATGGATGGTATATCATATTAACATGTTATATTTATTATTTACATGATTTAAACATCATTATTATACCCATCCAACATAATAATATATTGAATAACAATTACACCACGACGTGGAGACGGTAAGCCGTACGTACGCACGTATGGTGACATGTTATTCAAAGGGTGGATAGAATACTGAATATGGTTGTACCATATTTATAATAACATCACAGTATATGTGAGATACTGGAGTTATTATTTTAGAATGGTAAGAACAAAGAAAGAAGAAGTGGAAGAAGAAAGGAACTTGAAAAGGGGTGGTGAAAACATTACCTCTTCTTCCGGTTCTTCTTTTTGATTTGATCAAAAGGGATCTTTAGGATGGCTTTCTGATCATACTAATGCCTCTAGGTTGTATTTAGGGAAGTTGGGAGAGTATTTGGGCAGAGTTTGTCCGAACCAAAAGGTTTTGAAGGTGTGAAGAAATGAGAAGGAGGAGTGCCCTTTTATAAAAGGGGTGAGGGGCACCTTTGGAAAAGCTAGAAATATTAATTTATAATAAATTCATATTCGGTTTCTAATGGATCCAAAGTTTATTATTGAAAATAAAAGGTGGGTATGGGTCGAAAACAACTCAACCAATAGAATTTAGACAGGTTTGGGTACTTATATTAACCTTATCTTTAAGTATTAACTCTAAGTTAATTAGTTTCACTTTTACAATGTCTCTTTGTATTTTTATATAATATGGTTAATAAACTTACTACATACATCCAAGAGACCCCCAAGTGGTCCATTAATGATTAACATATCATTATATAAGTCTCTTGGCCGAACCTTAGATTTTTAGGAATTTAATATCAATTAATAATATAATATTTGTTTTAAGAACTCTTTTATGTCAATTTTGACACTATTCAATAGTTGATTTTTGTGAAACTCATAACAGATTGATTACTTCAAACAAAGTCAATTAAATAAATCCTAATATATCATATTATCCTATAAAATTAGTTTAATTCAATAAAAGTTTCACATTATATTTATTTGGGTATTTATAATATCAATTATTTTAATTTTTCACTATTATAGTAATTACTGCATCATCATTGTGTCATAAATAAAATAAATTATTTAATGTCTAAAAATTATAAATAAAATATCATTATGTAGGAAATCGTTTTATCTTTCTAATGAATATTTATAATCTAAAATCCAACATATATAACCCTATGTAACAATTGTTGTGCTAAAAGATATATGCTTGTGTCATTTTTGTATTCATTTTAACTTAATTAAAATAAAGTGTCATTATCACTTACAAGTGGATCCATGGGGTCCCAAAATCGACCCAAAGATTTCCATGGTCGACCATGTATCAACCAATAGGGTTAAGACACGTTTTAGGGTAATTTAGTATTATTATAATATTATTATTTAACCCTTATTTACCGGATTTACCCTTAACCATGGTAAATAAAATATTTACCGCAGAAATTATTCAAAATGTCTAAAAATAAAAGTTACCTATTTACACAATTTGGAAATCCTGATTCCAAATATGGAATCCATTTTTCTAAATTCAAAACACAGAATTGGCAGAAATTAATTTAAAATTAATTCCCGCTGTCAAAATAAAAAGCGTGTTTTTAAGAGATAATAACTATCAAAAGATTGACACTTGTTTATGTACGGTTTAATTGTAAAATTATGTCCAATGACCAACATTATATTAAATGGTAAAAATATATTCTAAATATACTTTAAAACTACTAAAATTCATAATTTATCACTATTAATTATTTTTATTAAAAAAGTTGTTTTTAATTAAAATTTAGTAATTTTCACTACTCATCAAAATATGAAAGTTATCCGAAAAGTACCAAAATTTCACCTTAGGCTAAATTAGATATTCTGAATCCAAAAATGAAGTCCATTTTGAAATATAAAATATATATAATTTTAAAAATTAGGTATTACTATTCAAAACGGCTAGTTTGATTGGTTGTTAGAACTCGGTGTTGCGTAAAACACACGCTATCGCATTATTCAAAGAGAAGCGTACCGTAGAAGCTTGGGGTGTTACATTCTCCCCTCCTTCAAATAATTTCGTCCTCTAAATTTCTAGAATACTATCTCATGAAAAGACTCGGGTGGTTCTTCATCATAAGTTCCTCAGGTTCCCACGTTGCCTCATCCATCTTATGGTTTCTCCACAAAACTTTTACCAGACGCGTCGTCCGGTTTCTCAGTACTTGTTCTCTCATATCAAGAATCCTGACGGGCTCTTCACAATAGGAAAGATCAGGTTCCAGTTCTAATTCCTCATAGGTGAGTACATGCGTTGGATCAGGCATGTATTTCCTCAACACAGATACGTGGAACACATCGTGAACTTTGGAGAGACTTGGCGGCATTGCCAATCGGTAAGCTACAACCCCAATTCGTTCTAGAATTTCGAAAGGTCCGATGTACCTGGGACTCAATTTACCTTTCTTACCAAAATGTATGACTCCCTTCCACGGAGATACCTTCAGGAAAACATGATCACCGACTTGAAATTCCAAATCCTTCCTTCGATTATCGGCATAGCTCTTCTTCCTAATTTGAGTTTCTTTGATGTGATTTTGGATTACTTTCACCTTTTCCATCGTTTCCTCCACCAGTTCTGGGCCTACAAGTTTTCTTTCACCAACGTCATCCCAACAGGTTGGTGTACGACATCTCTTTATGTATAACGCTTCATATGGTGCCATCTGTATACTCGAATGGAAGCTATTGTTATAGGAAAATTCTACCAGTGGTAAATATTGATCCCACATACCCTGAAAGTCAAGTGAGAAAGATCTCAACATGTCTTCTAGGGTCTGAATAGTCCGTTCTGATTGTCCATCTGTCTGAGGGTGGTAAGCAGTGCTCAATTGAAGTTCAGTATCCAGGTATTTCTGAAGACTTTTCCAAAATCTTGAAGTAAAACGAGGATCACGATCAGAAACAATTGATAAGGGTACTCCATGAAGTCTCACAACTTCATTTATATATAGTCTTGCTAGACGTTCCAGGGGTAGATCTTCTCTTATAGCAAGAAAATGTGCTGACTTGGTAAGACGATCAACAATAACCCATATTGCATCATTCCTTCTAGGAGTCTTTGGTAGCCCCATGACAATGTCCATCGTAATATTGTCCCATTTCCACTCCGGTATGGGAAGAGGCTGCATGACTCCTCCAGGGTGTTGCCTTCCAGCTTTCACTTGTTGACAAACCATACATCTTGACAAAAAATCAGAAATCTCCCTCTTCATGTTGTCCCACCAAAAATGTTCCTTCAAATATCTATACATTTTTGTGCTCCCAGGGTGTATAGAGAAATTGGAACTATGAGAATCATCCAGCAATTCCCTTTTTAGATCAGGTAAATCGGGAACACAAAGTCTCTTCCCGAATTTCAAAATTCCATCTTCATACACAAAGTCTCTCAATCTCCCATCATTCACAGCTTTAATCTTCTTTTTGAATTCTTCATCATCGGTCTGAGAACTCTTAATCCTTTCTAGTAAAGATGGTTTGGCAACCATTTAAAAAAGCATTGATGTTTCACCTTCCCTGGTTATTCCCATGTCCATCTTCACTAGATCCATGAAAATTGGATCCCTTTCAATTCTCATATTGTTCAAAACTCCATGGTCTTTTCTACTCAAAGCATCTGCCACCTTGTTTGCCTTCCCCGGGTGGTAGTGTATCGTACAATCATAATCCTTGAGTAATTCAAGCCATCTCCTTTGCCTCATGTTGAGTTCTTTTTGTGAGAAAATATACTTCAAACTCTTGTGATCATTATAAATCTCACATTTTTCACCACAGAGGTAGTGCCTCCATATCTTCAAAGAAAAGATCACAGCTACTAACTCGAGATCATGAGTAGGATAGTTTTTTTCATGAATTTTCAACTGTCGTGATGCACAGGCAATAACTCTATCATTCTGAAAAAGGACACAGCCAAGTCCTTTCTTTGATGCATCACTATAAATAACGAACCCATCATTCCCCGATGGTAGAGTCAATATAGGAGCATTGACTAATCTTTTCTTCAGTTCTTCAAAACATTCTTCACACTCTTGTGTCCAAACAAATTTAACCCCTTTACGTGTGAGCTTCGTTAATGGGTTAGCCAATCGGGCAAAATTCTGGACGAAACGTCGATAATAACTTGCCAAACCAATAAAACTACGTACCTCAGTTATACTTGTAGGTGCTGGCCATTCTTGGATTTCCTTGGTCATAGAAGGATCAACAGAGATTCCATCTTTAGAGACAATATGTCCAAGAAAAGAAATCTCATGAAGCCAGAATTCACACTTGCTAAACTTCCCATATAATTCATGCCTCCTCAGAGTCTTCAAGATAATGCGCAAGTGATTTTCATGATCTTCGTAGGTTTTGGAGTATACCAAGATATCATCAATAAATACCACCAGAAATTCATCGAGATACTCCTTGAAAACTCTATTCATCAGATCCATGAATACCGAGGGTGCATTAGTCAATCCAAACGGCATTACAGTAAACTCGTAATGCCCGTACCTGGTACGAAATGTTGTCTTCGGAATGTCTTCCTTCTTCACACACAACTGATGGTATCCAGATCGAAGGTCAATCTTTGAAAAGTATTGAGCTCCATGCAGTTGGTCAAATAAATCATCAATACGAGGTAGGGGATACTTGTTCTTTATCGTTATAGCATTGATCTCCCTGTAGTCGATACATAACCTCATAGATCCATCTTTCTTTTTAACAAAAAGAATAGGGGCTCCCCATGGAGAAACACTAGGGAGAATAAATACCTTATTACTCAATTCCTCTAGTTGTTTCCTTCGTTCGACTAACTCTACAATGGCCATTCTATAAGGGGTCTTCGATATAGGCCTTGATCCAGGAATCAAATCAATGGAAAACTCAACTTCTCGTTCTGGAGGATGTCCAGGTAAATCTTCCGGAAATACATCTACAAATTCTTTCACAACAGGTACATCCTCTATTTGAACATTCCTTTCCTCACCAACAGTTATTTCATTCTCTTCCTCCCCAATAATTGAATTAAGTTGAGCTATTGGGGGTGGATCTAAATAAGAATTAGGTGGTGAGGATTTTTCTCTAAAGATAAGGTGTTCCTTATCATTATCATCAAGAATCGTAACCTCTTTCTGTTTACAATAAATCTTCGCATCATAGTCCGAAAGCCAGTCCATACCGAGGATTATATAAAACTCAATCATAGGTATGACGATGAGATCAGCAGATAAAGAAAATTTATGTGCTCTAATGGGGACTGATTCACAAAACATTGTTGCAATGATACTTCCCTTAGGAGTTTTAACTGACAACTCCCTTATTAAATCAAATTGGAAATATCTAATTTTCTTAGCAAACTGGGAAGATATGAAACAATGCGACGATCCAGAGTCAAATAATGCATTTGATAAACATGAGGAAACCATTAAATTACCTGCCACCACGTATTTTGGAGCTTCTACCTCTGCAGTAGTGATAGCATAAGCCTGGCCTTGATCCCTTGGCCTTTTCTGAGGTAAGTTCTCCTGACGCTTAGGACATTCATTCGCATAATGTCTCATCTCCCTGCAATTGTAGCACTGAACGTTGGTGGCTTCCTTCTTCCCTTTGCAATCACGAGCTTGGTGGCCTTTTTCACCACACTTGTAACAGACTCCCATTCCCTTCAAGCAAGCACCGGGGTGTTTCTTCCCACATTTACCACATGATGGATATTCAACCTTTCCTTTCTTCCCCTTATTTCCATTCCCAGATTGATCAGCAGGCCTCTTCTTCTCTTGCTTTGCTTTAAAGTCATAAGACTTAGAGAATTCCTTTTAGGTCTTGATAGCACATGAGACAATGTCTTCGTACGATGAAAAGGATTGTGAGACTAACGCTCGACAGAGAAATGGTTTTAACCCATCAAAGAAACGATCAATCTTACTTCTTGGGTTGCGAATATAATCTCCAGCATACCTCGCTAACCTTGTGAAGTTAGCCTCATACTTTGTGACATTCTCATCCTCCTTTTGTCTCAGACTCAGAAATTGCCTTTCCATATCTGCTCGATGGTCGTGAGGAAAGTATTTTTCTAAAAACAGATCTTTGAACTCCCTCCATTCCATATTTTATACTTCATCATCTTACTTCATGTTTTGAATCAATGACCACCATTGATCAGCATCTCCAGTGAGGCGGTAAACTGCCATGATAACTTTTTCCCTTTCACTGCTCCCCAAAGCCTGAAATATTTTCTCTAGGGAATTTATCCACTGCTCGACTACTAAGGGATTTGTATTCCCATTGAACGTTGGTGGTTGTTGCCTCATGAATCGATCTAACATTGATCCTCCACGCTGCGGATCAGGGTGCTCCATACGGGTAAGGTTATTATTCATAACCTGAGTAAGTTGTCCCAGTATGGTGATTAGCTGATCAGCACCAGTTGCATCACCAGCCCTACTATAATTATCTTGAGCAGGAGGGAAATCCCTACATGGAGTGCGTGCATTGATACGGTTTCCATTTCTTCCACTAGGCGCCATTTCTAAACAATGGCATAAACTAGATCAGTGTATGAATCAAAATACATAATCCCATACTTATAAAACACTTAACATAAATTGAACTATTTATGGATATAATCCATAATCATAAAAATGTTTTCTTTGAGGAAGTATAAACTCATAAACCCTTCATAATTATTTGTAAAGAAAATTAGAGTTATCCTAAGCATATCCCCCAGGAGTGTCGTAACCAAGAGTGCAGCAAGGCCCGTTGTCGTGCACCAGTTCCCGTTCGAGTCTAGCTCAAAGAGGTGTTTTCGGGTTTTACCCCTAGGTACATCTATTCCAGAGCAGCCTCTACCTGCTCGTATCCAGACAGGGATGTATTGTTCGGAAAACTCACAAAATCTCTACAATACCAAAATTCTAGGAAGTTCTTCTATACTAATCCTCAAAGTTCATCTTAGGTCTACGTTCTCTAATCAGAGTTTATCTAAATCTAGCTTCCAAGGTTTGTACTAAACATCCTTTGATACCAATTGTAACGCCCCGACCCTAGTTACCCAGAGTCGGTGCATTATTACATAACATTGGCATGATCACAAGAAAGATCAAATCTCGAAAGACCGATTGGATTAGTAGCCTTGGAAACACTAGATATATTCATAAGTCTTACATTACATCATAAAATGAAAAACTACTACAACAACATACTGTCTCCATAAACCACACTCATATCCCCACATAATATCCCTGCAGGTCATTCATAATTTACTTCTTCACTTCCTGGGAAAAATAAAACATAGAAAAGGGGTGAGCTCAAATGCCCAGTAAGGATAACAATATAGCGGAAACTTTCATAAATAAGAATAAACATTTAAGGCAATGTATAACTAAAACAAAAGCCTTTCAAACATGAACTTTCAACATGGTATGGCATAAATAAAATGAAATAATTTCATTTACTTATTCACATGGATATTCTACTAATTGAATAATCACATGAAAAAATCAATAACCACTTTTATAATGTTGGAATGCATAATGCCAGATTATCATAACCACATAGCCAAGGCCTCGTGCCAAGACTACAAATAAGATTTTTCCAAGGCCTTGTGCCAAGACACTAGTTTGTCTCATGAGACCTACCGATGCATCGAGGAGCTATAGCGGGCTCCACCTGTCACTTACTAAGTCCAATGCATTCCCATATGAAAAGGTTTAAACATAACATAAACATTCGTATTAAAACTAGCATAAGAAATGTCAATAATTTCACCATAAACTATGAATGGTATAAAAATAGAACATCCACAGTCAAACATATCACAAAACCTTCAATACAATATAGAAGTTTTATATCATAATAAATCAACTTCAAATAATCTTAAAATCCATCAAAGGATGTTGACATAGATGAAATCAATATTCTTTTTAAAGAAATATCTCCTTTTATTTTGAAATCATTTAATATCCATATAAAATAAAACATTTTCGTTGAAAATATTCTTATAAGCTTGTAAGGGAAGCTTTGAAGATTTTATAACGGCGGAAAATAGCCGCACCCGCCGTATAAGTTAAAAAAAACATTCTTACCATAATTCTGTCGAAAAGGTTAAAAAGGACCTTGTTTTGAAAACGACGGAAAGAATCCTTTATAAACCTCTTATAAAAAGTCAAACAAGTGTATAAATGACTTTAACCCATATTCTTGTAAATAATAAATATGTTTTGAAATACATTTCGAAGAAACATGGATGTGGATGATAAAGAAATCCCAGTAGATTATTACGTATAAACAACCTCGGATAATGAAGAGATTGTGAAATAACCCTTACCTTGTACTTTTACTTGGTTGGGGTAGGTTAACCTCTTGTATAATG
This sequence comes from Viscum album, assembly GCA_963277665.1. NCBI lineage: Eukaryota > Viridiplantae > Streptophyta > Magnoliopsida > Santalales > Viscaceae > Viscum > Viscum album. The sequence continues at coordinate 1,659,155,541 of OY728143.1, read as the reverse complement.
GTGAAATAATTGTTATTAAATTATACAAGAATCATATATATTAATATGATATCATATATGATCTTTTAACATTGATCTGTTAATAATATCTTAGAATTATCGTCGTTTCGGGTGTTAACTTACTCATTTACTTTTATATGTTTTGTTACATAAGCCATTTTTGTTGTATCTTATTCATATCCAGAATTATATCAAGTCCTTAAACATCATTTTTAAATCATCAAATGATAATTATACTTGAATGGATACGATGGAGAATGAATCTCATCGCGTTCGTGGAGACGGTAGTCCGTACGTACGCACAAGCGACAATATCATTCTTTTGATATTAAAATAATATATAAATGGATGGTATATCATATTAACATGTTATATTTATTATTTACATGAGTTACACATCATTATTATACCCATACAAAATAATAATATATTGAATACCAATTACACCACGACGTGGAGACGGTAAGCCGTACGTACGCACGTATGGTGACATGTTATTCAAAGGGTGGATAGAATACTGAATATGGTTGTACCATATTTATAATAACATCACAGTATATGTGAGATACTGGAGTTATTATTTTAGAATGGTAAGAACAAATAAAGAAGAGGTGGAAGAAGAAAGGAACTTGAAAAGGGGTGGTGAAAACATTACCTCTTCTTCCGGTTCTTCATTTTGATTTGATCAAAAGGGCTCCTTAGGTTGGCTTTCTGATCAAACTAAGGCCTCTAGGTTGTAGTGAGAGAAGTTGGGAGAGTATTTGGGCAGAGTTTGGCCGAACCAAAAGGCTTTGAAGGTGTGAAGAAATGAGAAGGAGGAGTGCCCTTTTATAAGAGGGGTGAGAGGCACCTTTGGAAAAGCTAGAAATATTAATTTATAATAAATTCATATTCGGTTTCTAATGGATCAAAAGTTTATTATTCAAAAGTTAAGGTGGGGATGGGTCGAAAAAAACTCAACCAATAGAATTTAGATAGGTTTGGGTACTTATATTAACCTTATCTTTAAGTATTAACTCTAAGTTAATTAGTTTCACTTTTACAATGTCTCTTTGTATTTTTATATAATATGGTTAATAAACATACTACATACATTCAAGAGACCCCCAAGTGGTCCATTAATGATGAACCTATCATGATATAAGTCTCTTGGCCGAACCATAGATTTTTAGGAATATAATATTTGTTTTAAGAACTCTTTTATGTCAATTTTGACACTATTCAATAGTTGATTTTTGTGAAACTCATAACAGATTTATTACTTCGAACAAAGTCAATTAAATCAATCCTAATATATCATATTATCCTATAAAATTAGTTTAATTCATTAAAAGTTTCATATTATATTTATTTGGGTATTTATAATATCAATTATTTTAATTTTTCACTATTATAGTAATTACTGCATCATCATTGTGTCATAAATATAATAAATTATTTAATGTCTAAAAATTATAAATAAAATATATTTATGTAGTAAATCTTTTTATCTTTCTAATGAATATTTATAATCTAAAATCCAACATATATAACCCTATGTAACAATTGTTTTTCTAAAAGATATATGCTTGTGTCATTTTTGTATTCATTTTAACTTAATTAAAATAAAGTGTCATTATCACTTACAAGTGGATCCATGGGGTCCCAAAATCAACCCAAAGATTCCCATGGTCGACCATGTATCAACCAATAGGGTTAATAAACGTATTAGGGTAATTTAGTATTATTATAATATTATTTTTTAACCCTTATTTACCAGATTTACCCTTAACCATGGTAAATAAAATATTTACCGCAGTAATTATTCAAAATGTCTAATAATAAAAGTTACTTATTTACACAATTTGGACATCCTGATTCCAAATATGGAATCCATTTTTCTAAATTCAAAACACAGAAGTGGCAGAAATTAATTTAAAATTAATTCCCACTGTCAAAACAAAAAGCGTGTTTTTAAGAGATAATAACTATCAAAAGATTGACACTTGTTTATGTTCGGTTTAATTGTAAAATTATGTCCAATGACCAACATTATATTAAATGGTAAAAATATATTCTAAATATACTTTAAAACTACTAAAATTCATAATTTATCACTATTAATTATTTTGATTAAAAAAGTTGTTTTTAATTAAAATTTAGTAATTTTCACTATTCATCAAAATATGAAAGTTATCCGAAAAGTACCAAAATTTCACCTTAGGCTAAATTAGATATTCTGAATCCAAAAATGAAGTCCATTTTTAAATATAGAATATATATAATTTTAAAAATTAGGTATTACTATTCATAACGGCTAGTTTGATTGGTTGTTAGAACTCGGTGTTGCGTACAACACACGCTATCGCATTATTCAAAGAGAAGTGTATCGTAGAAGATTGGGGTGTTACAATATAAATATGGTTATAAATACTCATTTGAAAGATAAAATGTTTTTCATTATCATGGTAATTTGTTTATAATTTTTAAGAGGTATTTAATTTCCTTAATATCTTATACATTACTGATGCAGAAATTATTTATTTAGTGAAAAATAAGTAATATTGTTTTTATTATAATAATAATACCCATTAAAAGGCTCACAAAACTGACCAAAACTTATTGGAAGTGTATATATACACCATAATAATCCAATGATCGAATATATGGGCGTTTTGAGTCTTATTAAAGTGATTATGACACTTATATTATTTAATTTTAAATGATGTCAAAGTTGTCACCTTCATAATTTAATAAATATAACATTTTAAAAGTTTAGTGTTTTAGAAAATAAATCCGACTAAAAGTATTATTATGAAATATATAAGATTTATCTTCATCATAGTATTTTATTTTTAATTTTAATGCAACAAAAAATTATATTTAATAATTATACAAAAATGTTGTAGAAATTATTTTATTAAGAGAAGTATCAAATAAATGGTTTTACAAATAGTAAAACAAATATTATATGAACTATTTAATGTTCTCCACTAATTTTATATATGAATATGACATTTTAGGAACCTATTAAATATTTTATTTTGAATATATCCTCTGTGTGGATTTTATTTTAATTCAAATAAATGAATAGTTTCAAAATTGACTCTATTGTTATTTTATAAAAATAACATATTATTAAATTGTTTAAAAATAACAAAAATATTTAAAATTCATAAATTATAATTTATATAGCCTAAAATCTCATAAAGTATCCAATTATGGAAAATTAACAACACATAAGTGATTATTTATAACGATTTAAAATTTAGAATTTTATTACCACAAATAAAATTAAATAGATTAAATATGCATAAATCAAAAAGAGAAGGTTTAAAATAAGATCAAAACATGTCTAAATTTTATTTTTTGATGACATTAAAACCCTATCGCATCTAATATTAGATGTGAGTCATTTTTGGAGGTTTTTTATGTTGGGATTGAATTTATATTAAACTAATATTTTTTAGGATTCCAGAGTTTCCCCTCTCCTCCCTTATAAAAGGGCACCCATTCCATCTTCTCTTCACACCATTTTGAGCCTTGAAGCTCGTCCAACACCTTCCCATTTCCCTTCTCAACTTCCATAAAAATATTCTAGAGGTCCTGGTATTCTTCAAAGACCAAATTTAGTGCCCTAAGAGGAGGTTTCAAAGAGGCATGTCGAAGAAGAGGTAATATCCATTACCGATTCTTTCAAATTTATTTCTTCTTCTACATCCTCTTCTTTAGTTGTTTCATTATGAAGTAATAACATCAGTATCACTCATATAATTATATGTTATAATAAATATGAAATAACCCTATTCCACCTTCTATCCATCCTATGGAAAATGAAATCACTGGGCGTGCGTACGTACGAAATACCATCTCCACACCGTGGTGTAATCTGTTTTCCACCACCACCATACTTGGATGGGTATAATGGTGTAGAGAATAACTATATGTGATTATTGTAAAGTTATATTGATTATTAAATAGTATACATACACTTCAATACAATTCAATGATCATGGGAACGATATCATCGCTCGTGCGTACGTACGGACTACTGTCTCCACCAACGCGATGAGATTCATTCTTCATGTTAACCATTCATGAATGATTATAAAGTATATGTAATAAATAATAATTAAATATATGAAATAATAATGCTACTATATTTATGTATATATATATTTATGTCATCTATTTAATTCCATTCAATTCAATAAGGAAACAAAAACAGTGTTCATGTGTATGTATGGCCTACCGTCTACATGAACGGTGTATTTCATTCCATTTATCAATCTATTATATATATGTATATGCTTAATAATTATTATATATAAATCATGTTTTACATTCTGAAATTATTTAAATCAAGATATAAATAATAATATCAAGAATAATAAGTCGAAAAACATATGATAAATGAAACGATTTTACCCAGAACGCTGCTTTAACATGGATTTACAAAATAACGGTTAATATAAAGTCATAAGTGAACCATATATGATATAATAACAATGAATATGATTCTGTAATAACTAAATGACATTATTTAAATCATTATACAGGAGGTTCGGATATGTATGAATCATATCAGAGCTAAGTTAAGGGATAATGTTGCAATCTCAATTGTTTTCTATCCGAGACTACTTATACGTAAGTATTTACTAGGGTTATATTTATCATCCATGTACATGTTTTATAAAAATTTTCATGTATGTCTAAAGTCCTTTTTACCCATTTTTTACTTTTACTCCATGGTATGTAAGTAATATTTTTTTACCATACGAGGTACTTCTTGACTTTTCCAGCAAAAGTACTAGAATAATGTTTTTTTAACTTATACAGCGAGAACTATTTTTTATGGTTTCATAACGCCTTATTTTCATGAATCTTACTCTACAAGATTTCATGACTATTTTCACCAAAATCCTTTTCTTTTAAAATTGAATGTAATTTTGTGAAAATAAAATTATTTTCAAGAAGAAATGTTATTTTCCTCAAGAATTCATTTCAAGTGCTTTATAAAATTCATTTTCCATCTAAGATGACATTATTTCATATGTGTATGTTTCAAGTATAATGTCTCAATGATTTATATGGTTTCACTTTTCTTATGATGAAATGATATTCGTTTGTTTTATATGGATTATGTTATGATGGAATGATTTTTATGAAACCCAATTTATTCTTTGGGTTGTGATGAATAATTTATGACTGTTTTGTGGCACACATAAGAATGATTTCAATATGAGATGGGTGGGACCTATATCTCCCTCCAATTCATTGGGTAAAGATTTATATCTCATGAGTTAGACATGGGTGAAATGGCATGTAAATCTGGTTCGGTAATACAATGCTGGAACGGCATGTAAACCTAGTTCTGTAAGGGACTTTTTCCACTATGATGGTCTTGGAAGTAATTCCTTTGCTGCTATGGAAATAATATCATGTGATTAATGTTTTTCCAAAATTAAAAGTTTTATTCCAATGCTATTTTATCATGATTGATGTTCCATTATGATCTATGCCTTATGTACTACCATGTTATATGTCATTTATCAAGATCTTGATGTTTAAACATTATGTTCATGTTTTGAAGTTCATATATATATGGTTTGTTTTATTTTCTCCATTCTTACCCTTACTGAGAATTTGAGCTCACCCTTTTTATGTTTTCTTTTCCCCCAGGATTAAAAGAAAGGTTTTAGGTAAGGAAACAAAAAGGGGAAGATCGTTATGGGAGATGTTGAAGATCTTTCTACATGATTAAAAGTTTATATTCCATGTTTCCAAAGACACTAAACTATTATGGCCCTTCAGTGTTTGTTTTTGTTATGTATTAAGTATTTAGCAAAAGTAATGTAATTTCCATGTACTCCATGCTTTGGGTCTGTACAGTTGGTATCAGAGAAAAGGTTTATTTAACCTTTGGAAATAAGGATGCAAAAACATTAGTGAGATCCCTGGAGATATTTTTATGGTATGTATAGGGATGTCCCTAAGGTTGAGTATAAGTATAGGTTATAGTCTTACTATTATGGTAATGATCATAGAATTAACCCTAGGATGTTAGATATTGACAATAATCCTCATTTATTATGTTGTTTTCCTAGCATGATTTTTTCCTCTTACACTGTTATTGTTGGGTTTTAGAAGATGGCTGGAACCCGAAGGAACTGTGTTGATCAATGTAATGGAAAATGCAATGATTGTCACTCTGAACAAACCAATGTTAATGGAGATGGAGTATAAAATCTTATTGTTATACTTACGCAAGCTATCAATCATTCTGGACTTCCAAATGAGTAGAGAAGGGAACAATATTCTATTGAGTCCTTCATGAGGCAATGCCCACCTTATTTCTATGGGTCTTCTGATCCACTTGTTGGTGAACAATGGATCAGTACCATTGAAAAGATATTTTCCATACTTCATTGTTCATAACATGAAAAAGTCATTCTGGCTGTTTACCGTTTATAAGGTGAAGCAAATCAATAGTGGAATCTAATTAATAATAGGAGGCCCCGAGATGAAATTGAATCCATGGAATGAGATGAGTTCAAGAACATATTTTTCAATAAGTACTTCCCTCTTATTATTTGAACAAAGATGGAAAATCACTTCCTTGAGCTTAAAAAACATGATGATGAATCTGTTGGTATATACGAAGAGAATTTTACCAGGCTTGCAAGGTATTCATCTGGCTTTATCATTCAACCTGAAATTAAAGTTGATCGATTATTCAGTGGCTTAATACCTAGTGTTCGAAGGGCATTAGCTATAAGAGACTTCTGTAGCTATGAAGAAATTATGTGTTTTGATATCAAGGTAGAACTGGAAGTTGGTGTTACATATCCATCTCATGGTTTTGACAAGAAACGAAAGATGAAGTTCAAGGAGAAATCTTATAAAAATGGTGAAAAGAAGATGAATGTTTCTTTATGCGCAATGTGTGGAAAAAAGCATGGCAGAGATTGTCTAAAAGGTACTAAAAATGCTTCAAGTGTGGGAAAAAAGTTCATCGAGCAGTTGAGTTCCGAAGTAATGGGAAAAAGGTTTCTAATGGCATGAATAGAGAAAAAGTCTACCAAGAATGCTCCGCCAACACTTCAATGATTCAAGTGAAAGGAAATGGGGCATTATTCTAATCAATGCCCTAATCTATGGGTTATTGATGATCGACATGAGCAACCTCTTAAGGCAAAGGATAAAGGGAAGTCACATGTGATCCCAATTTGTGATGTTGAGTATGACAATGATGTTTTGGAATGAATAAGTGTTTATGTAGGAGGATTCCAAGATAATGTTGTGGAATCTCATTTAAAATATCATGGAATATTGGAATATCAATGTATTGGATCATTGTGGTTTTTAAAAATTTTATGGTACTAATAACCATGAAAAGTGATTGAAATATTTTCAGAAATCATATGAAATGCGCATAATGAAGGGATAAGGAGAAAATAATATGTATGATAGTAATCATGAGCTCATGACTAACATAAGGACAAAGTGATATCATGGTTTGAGTGTATAGAAATTTTGGGATTTTGGTATGTGGAAAGTGTTAACTTTTGATAGCATTCATGTTTTAATTAAAGTTCAATGGGTATTCATGTTTCTATAGAATAAATGATTAAGGTATTCACATGATTGGAATGTTATCAACAAGATATATCGGGGATAAATGATGGTACTCACATGCTCGGTAGATGAAATTTCTAGTAATTGTTTTCTTTATACTATAAGCCTGGATAGAAGTTTTTTGGGTAATCCTAAAGATTTGAAATGGATTATGTTGGACATAAGTTAGTATTGTTTAAGGATAGAACTGTTTTTGATATTATTGATGGAATATTATAATTATGTAGTTTTAGAAAAAGGACAACCAGCATGATGGGGGACAACCCGTCGCGTCTGACAAGGCTGTGGGAATTGAACCCACAAATGAAGTGCGACATGCCTTTATCGCATACCACTGGCCTACAGGAAGTCCCTGGTTAGTAGAAATTTGTTTTATTATATTAAGCGGTATGATATATGAAGTATAAGTCCATTTTAGGAACCATATACGATTAATCTCACTATAGATGGACTTATGTATATTTGATAACTTTTGCTAACCTTATGTTTGAGACATTTGGAATGACCTAACATTCTATATCATGATCTGCTAACACTTCACAGAAGTCAAAATCAACTTTATTTATTTAAGAGATGAAGTGGAAATTGTTCAAGGCACAAACAATAGTGAGATTGTACCAAAATCAAGTAAGTATTTGTTTTAATTCAAAAAATATTCAACAGTACGGAAATGATCTTCAAAACCATAAATGGTGTCCTAGTGAACTCATATCTGATAAATCAGATGGTATCTTAGATCATCACAATTTTATGGCTTTGTGACTGATGGTTTTTTCATAGCCCTGTTCTCTACCACTCTTCATCAGAACTTGACGGTTAGATTTCTCTTCCATATCCATATTTTCACCTATGATATCCTATGTGGGTACACAATTTATTAGTTACATTGGTTAATCGTTAAGTTTCATACATTAGTTTTTAAAATTAAGTTTTAGTATTCATTTTTACGATGTGGGTTTCTATGAATAGTAAATGATTTATAACCCTGACGAATTTTGATGGCGAAATTCCTTTTAAGGGGGGTAGAATATAACAACACGAGATTTTATAAGATATATTATTTTTAATTTCTTTCATATTTTCTGTTGTACACTACACCAAGATTATCTTGCGCTATACGCAACACCGTATTAGCTTGCAGTATACGCAACACAAATCTTGGATCGTGTTACACACAATTTCAAGTTTGGGTGATAGTAGTTATTCTACGCAAAATGGAGTGTATATATATATATATATTTTCAATGTATAAATGAAATATGGTTGGATTTTTTTATTCACAACAAAAAAGGAGTCTTTCACTACACGCAACCCTGACTTGGTTTGCATTACACGCAATCACAACCTTCCTCAATAGCCTGTGTTGTACGCAATACCGGGTTTCTCTGAACAACGATATATGGTTATAATATTATTATAAACTAGGATTTATGAATAGTAGTAAATAAAGTTTAAATTTTATGAAATTATAATTTATCTTACACATTTTATAGAACATGGTATGAGAACAAAATAAATTTTTCACGTAAAAAAAGTATTTTTCAAAAAATGCAGTTTTGCCACCTTTTGATGGAGCACCCATTTTAAATATAATTTATGACAAGTTTATAAGTAAAATTTTAAAATATAAGATTCTTCTTTTGAATCAGGATATAAAAATTTATATTAGATAATGTTTTGATATTTTTCAGATAACTTTCATATTTTAATGAATAGTAAAAACACGCTATATTTTATTTAAAAACAACTTTTTTCATCGTAAAAATTTATATGGTTAAATTATAATATTGAATGGTTTTAAAGTATAAATACAATATGTTTTTTACATTTAATATAATTAATGTCATTATCATTGATTTTAAATTGAATTCATTGGTAAAATCATTTCAATCTTTTGCAATGTTTTAACTTTTAAAACTCATTTTCTTAACAACGGGATTAATTTTAAATTTATTTCTGCAAATTTTGTGTATTGAATTTAGAAACATGGATTCCATAATTGTAATAAGTGGGTCCAAATTATATTAATAGGATACTTTTTATTTTTGGGCATTATGTATAGTAACTATGGTAAATATTATTTACCATAGTAAAATTTAAATCCGGTAATTAAGGGTAAATATAATATTATAAAATTACTCTAACACTTGACTTAATATAATTGGATGCTTATATTTTTTCCTAAGGAATATTTGGGTCGAAATGGAATCCTTTTGAACCCACTTGGAGGGGATTATGACCTTTAGTTTATTTTATTTAATGGAAAGTGAAATATGTCTCACTCAACTTCAATAATTAAAGAATTTTTAATATAAGTTTATAAAGAATATAAATTAAGTTATAAATACTCTGTTGAAAGATAAAATATTTTTCTTTATCATGGTAATTTATTTATAATTTTTAATAGATATTTTATTACCATAATAGCTTATACATTAATGATGCAGAAATTATTTATTTAGTGAAAAATAATTAATATAGTTTTTAATGAAATACTAATACCCATTAAAAGGCTCACAAACCTGACCAAAACTTATTGTTAGTGTATATATAAACCCTAATCATACAATTACTAGATATATGACCGTTCTTAGTCTTATAAAAGTGATTATGACACTTATATTAATTTATTTTAAATGATGTCAAATTTTTCACCTTCATAATTTAATAAATATTACATTTTAAAAGTTGGGTGTTTTAGAATATAAATCCGAATAAAAGTATTCTTATAAAATCTATAAGATTTATCTTCATCCTAGTTTTTTATTTTTTATTTTTATTCAACAAATAAGTATATTTAATAATTATACAAAAATGTTGTAGAAATTATTTTATTAAGAGAAGTATCAAATAAATGGTTTTACAAATAGTAAAATAAATATTATATGAACTATTTAATGTTCTCAACTAATTATATAGATGTATATGACATTTTAGGAACCTATTAAATATTTTATTTCGAATATATCCTCTGTGTGGATTTTATTTGAATTCAAATAAATGAATAGTGTCAAAATTGACACTATTGTTATTTTATGAAATTAACATATTATTAAATTGTTTAAAAATCACAAAAATATTTTAAAATTATAAATTTAAATTTATATAGTCTAAAATTTCATAAAGTATACAATTATATAAAATTAACAACACATAAATGATTATTTATAACCATTTAAAAATTTAGAATTTTATTACCTCAAATAAAATTAAATAGATTAAATATGGATAAATCAAAATGATAGTGTTTAAAATAAGATCCAAACAAGTCTAAATTTTATTGGTTGATGAGATGAAAACCCTATATCATCTAATATTCTAATTGATTCATTTTTTGAGGTTTTTATGTGGGGTTTTAATTTATATTAAACTAATATTTTTGAGGATTCCAAAGGTGGCCCTTTCCTCTCTTATAAAAGGGAACCCCTTCCCTCTTCTCTTCGCACCATTTTGAGCCTTGAAGCTCGGCTAATCCCTGATCATTTACCTTATCATCTTCCCTATAAATATTCTAGAGGTCTTGGTATTCTTCAAAGAACAATTTTAGTTCTCTAAGAGGAGGTTTCAAAGAGGCGTCTCGAAGAAAATGTAATATTCGTTACCGATTCTTTCAATTGTATTTCTTCTTCTACTTCCTCTTATTAAGTTGTTTAATTATGAAGTAATAACATAAGTATCACTCATATACTGGTATGTTAATATAAATATGAAACAACCATATTCCACCTTTTATCTGTACTACAGAAGATGAAATCACCACACGTATGTACGTACGGAATACCGTCTCCACGCCGTGGTGTAATCTGTTTTCCACCACCACCTTACTTGGATGGGTAAAATGGTGTAAAGAATAACTATATGTGATTATTGTAAATTTATATTGATTATAAAATATTATACATACACTTCAATACAATTCCACAATCATGAGAACGATATCATTTCTTGTGCGTACGGACGGACTACCGTCTCCACGAACACGATAAGATTCATTCTTCATGTTAACCATCAATGAATGATTATAAAGTATATATAATAAATAATAATGAAATATATGTAATTATAATGATATTTTATTTATGTATATATATATATCTGTATTTCATCTATTTAATTCCATTCAATTCAATAAGTAAATGAAAACAGCGTTCATGCGTACGTACGGCCTACCGTCTCCATGAACGGTGTATTTCATTCCATTTAATAATCTATCACATATATGTATATGATGAATATTTATTATATATAAATCATGTTTTAAATTATGAAATTAAGTAAATCAGGATGTAATTAATAATATCAAGAACAAAAAGTCGAAACACGTACGATAAATGAAATGATTTTACCCAAAACGATGTTTTAACATGGATTTACAAAATAACGGGTAATATAATGTCATAAGTGGACCATATATGATATCATAACAATGAATATGATTCTATAATAATTCAATGACATTATTCAAATCATTATACAGGAGGTTTGGATACGTACGAAGCATATCAAACCTAAGGTAAGGGATAATGTTGCAATATCAATTTTTTTCTATCTAAGATTGCGTATATGTAAGTATTTACTGGGGTTATATTTATAATCCATGTCCAAGTTTTATAAAAATGTTTTCATGTATATTTAAAGTCCTTTTTACCCCTTTTTGACTTTTACTACATGGTATGTAAGGAATATTGTTTTTGTTTACCAAACGAGGTACTTTTTGACTTTTCCGGAAAAAGTACCAGAAGAATATTTTTTTAACATATATGGCATGAACGGATTTTTACGGTTTCATAATGCCTTATTTTCATGAAGATTACACTACATGATTTCATGACTATTTTCAAGAAAATCCTTTTATTTTAAAATTGATTGGAATTTTGTGAAAAGAAAATGATTTTCAAGAAGAAAGTATATTTTCTTTAAGAATTAATTTCAAGTGCTTTATCAAAACCATTTTCCATCTAAGATTCCATTATTTCATATGTGTATGTTTCAATTATAATGTCTTTATGATTTATGTGGTTTCAATTTTATTATGATGAAATGATATCCATTTGTTTTATCAGGATTATGTTATGATGGAATGATGTTTATGAAACCCAATTTATTCTTCGGGTTATGATGAATGATTTATGATTGTTTTGTGGAACACGTAAGAATGATTTCAATATGAGATGGGTGGGACCTATATCTCCCTCCAATGCATTGGGTAAAGATTTATATCTCATAAGATAAACATGCTTGAAAAGGAAAGTAAATCTTATTCAGTAATACAGGGCTGGAACGGCAAGTAAACTTGGATCAGTAAAGGAATTTGTCCACTAAGATGGTCTTGGAAGCAATACCTTGGCTACTATGGAAATTATATCATGTGCTTAATGTTTTTCCACAATTAAAAGTTTTATTCCCATTCTATTTTATCATGATTGATGTTCCATTATGATCTATGCCTTATGTACTACCATGTTTTATGTCATTTCTCAAGATCTTGATGTTTAAACATTATGTTCATGTTTTTATGTTCAAATATGTATGTTTTTTTTATTTTCTCCATGCTTACCCTTACTACGCATTTGATCTCACCCTTTTTATGTTATCATTTCCCATAGTATTAAAAGAATTTTTTTAGGTAAGGAAAAAAAAGGGGAAGATCGTTATAGGAAATGTTGAAGATCTTTCAACATTATTAGAAGTTTATATTCCAAGTTTCCAAAGAAACTAAACTATTAAAGTCCTTGAGTATTTGTTTTTGTTATGTATTAAGTATTCTGAAAAAGTAATGTAATGTCCATGTACGTTATGATTTGGGTCTCTACATGGATAGTGTGAAATATTTTAGCTGGAGGTGGCATATAAAATTATTTTGTAACACCCCAAGTGGACCATATTATGGGCTATGTTTGCAGGATGGTTTATCCCCTTGAGATATATGATTTTTTGGTGAAAAGTATGATTTTTGGAGACTTTTTATAGGTCTCATGGTTATTGTTCATTATTAGTTTAATCATGTAGATAGGTTTTAAAGGGTTTCACATTTAGGTTACATGGTTTAACTAACCTAATATCCATAGTGTGTATCTTATGAAGCACTAAACAGTGGGAAATCATTTGGTTTTCAAATGGTTTGTTAAACCATGTGAGATGACCGTGCATCCCACTTGGGAAATGGTATTTTGGGGTTTTCCCTTATTTTTATGTCTGGTTTCTTCCCATAGCCCCCCCATTCAAACCCTACAAACACAAAACCTCCCATGGTAGTTTTTGGATCCTCTATGCTCTCCATTTGGTATTCGAGTTGGTTTCATGGTGATTCTTCACTCAGATTTAATGTTTTGTTATCCTTTTTCCTTCCCCATTGTTTTATTCCCTTCTAAATTCCTCATCTATCCCTAGTGGCAATATTTATCTGATTTGGATACCTAGGGTGTTGAGAATAGGGGGGATTTGGGTAGCGACATAGGTTTTTATCTTGAGAAATTACCTTTATATATTTATTTCATATTGTATGATCAAATAAAAGTAAATAGAGAATACAATAAAAACAATTTAATTAATGAATGCATGAAATAAGAAGTGTTTCTTAATTTTAAGGAACCTATACCGATGAAATAGTTACTTGATCATTAGAATAGTAATGTGACCCATATGTATAGTAAACCATCCAATTAAATAGTATCCTTCACAATGAATATATAAATAAAATTTATACATATCTTTAGTGACAATATTGTTTAATTATATCATATTATAAGTGAATAATTATTTCAAAATTTATTAATTAAGTGTTAGTATTTTTACAAGTCATAAATATTTTTCTGATTTTTTTGGATTAACATAATAATTTAAAAGAAAATTTGTTATCATAAAATGTATTAATGAGTTAATATTTTGATTCCTTATTATTATAATATAATTATATGAAACCATAATTGATTTTTCCATGAGTTAGTAATGAATTTTTAATCTTAATGTTTTTATTTTCGAATGAAATAATATTTACAATAAAATATTAAATATATCATATTTTGAAAATTAGTTTTATAAAATAGTGTTCATTTTTTAATTATACACATTGAAAAATGTTGAGGGTAAATTTTTGGGATTAATCTGAAATACTTGATGATTTAGTGACGAGTAAAATACATTAATTTGTGGTTTATATACATTTATGATAAATACACTATTCATGGAGTCATGGATGAAATACGAACAATTTGTTTAAACTCACATTATATAATTAATATATTTAGTTTCAATAATAAACACTATTTAATGTATTGAGGAAAAAATAAACAAATGAACTAAATAATGAGAAAACACCCCCTATTCCAATATAAACACCACCCCTCACCACCATTTCTCCTCACACCTATCAATCCATGATCCTTGTCTATATTACACCCAATACCCTTCCCAAATCTCTCCCCCACATCAAGTCACTTTTTTCCCTAAAAAATACCAAAACAAATCTTGTATGGATGTTCTCATGGAGGAGGAATCAAGAGGTAAAACCCTCTTCTGGTTTCATTCCATTTTATTCCATGTTCTTTTCATTTCACATTTATCTTCACCTACCTATGTCCATCTAGCATTAAATATCTACTTACTTATATACAATATAATTTTATCATGTTTATGGTATAATTCTTTATCAATTATCTTCTCATTTCCCTTTTATTTTAGAAATGAAATCATCGCCCGTGAGGTGCCGATTTACCACCTTTGTGGACGACATGATTTCCTCTTTCAGTTAAACATTCTAGGATGGTCATGAAACCATTATTATGGTTGAACCATATTATTCTACATGTATTAAAATAGATAATGTTCCATAACCAGTATATATGCTAGATATTTAATAATATAACAAAACTTCATTGTGATGATCGGAAAATGCTAAATTAAAATAAATTATTATCCTTAATTATTTATCTAAGGAATCAACCTCACATATAGAAAATAAATGGTATTTTAATATTATATATGTTCATTAATAACATGTATTTTCATTTTTTTACAATTATCCACATTATACATGTTTTCCATGGACATATACAAGTATACTGATCATGAAAACCAAGGAAACTCGCGCTTCTGAGTGATGAAATTGAATTTCATAACACTGAAAAAGAAAAATATAGAAACACAAAAAAGTTATAATAAATCAAATACTTGTATACATGGTTTTTAACTTATTAATTAATAAATATTATTTGATTATTCAGGTCATTAAAGTCAAGTACAGAATCATTTAGGACATAAATTAAAGGATTCTACCTGAACCACTATTATTCCTTCAGGTTACGATTTCTCTATTTTTACCCAAATGAAATTCTATTTTATTTTTATGTTCATATTATAAATTAATTCCATGTATTCCAAAATCACATCTCCAGATACATTCATTCGTCTTTTTTAGGGATATACATGTTTTGTTGGGTTCCTTATTCATTTATTCATGATATTTAACCCCAATTAAAGGGAACTTTTCAAATTTTTACTCAATTTCAAGTAAACTATATAATGTATTTTAAACCCTCATTTATTTCTAAAATACCTCATTTTATAATTAAATAAATTTCTAATTCACTTTCTCTTTTATATAAACGTTTATTCTATTTTCTGCTTAAAAAGTCATTAATAACCGTGCTAAAAAAATTTATTTCTATTGTTTATTTATAGAAACTTGTGTTTTGGAATGGGTATTTTTTATAATGGTTTTTGTATTTTTTAAAATTACTAAATGGGATGTATTTGAAAAATGAGATTCAAAACATTTTTATTTTATTAATGAAAAAAATGTAATTGTTATTATTAATATTATTACTTTATATACCATTATTAGTTTTATTTAAGGTTACTAGAAGAAACAAGAGGGAGAGCTTCCCCCCTCCCCTTTGAGTTGGTCCAAGACCAGAAACCCCTCCCCATTGAGACGCGACATGACACCCCTCCTCTAGATCCCTCGTTGTCTATCGATTGTTCACGGTTCCCACATGATTTTGACCATATCATCGAGGTAAAGCCTTATCCCATGTTTTCAAACTTCTATTTAGATGATTTTGGCTTATCAATTTCCCTAGGCCACTCGACCAAAACCCTAGCTTATTTTTGATGTAGTATTTCTTGATTCTTTTGTTCTAGGGTTATGTGGAAGGTCTCTCGGGTCGTGTTCCTATGGATTCCAGAAATCACCACTGATGGAAAAGTGGTTCGGGTTGTTTTTGGGTTTCTTATTTGTTTCAGGGTATGTTCTATTCTTTCTTAATGGTTTCACACCATCCAGATGGGGTTATTTAGATTCTTTATGGTTCATTCTAATTATTTTGTAGTCCATTGATCTGTACTTTGTGGTTTCAAGTCTCTCTGTCTAAGGTGGATCGCCTGTGTTGGCAATTGGTAAGAATATATATATGTTTAGGTTCCCCCGTTACATATAATTTCATCCATGGAAGTGAAATACATGTATGTGTTAAGGAGTGAATATATATATATATATATATATCAAACATGCATGCATAGGTGAGTGGATTCTCGTATATGTTTATAAGAATATATATAATGATCCCCTTGCACACGATCATGGCCATGTAGGTGTGTTTATATCATTTAGGTGTCCTTATATGTATGATTAAGGTGCATATTCTTAGTGGGGTAGAAACCACTCATAGTAAGAAAGAGTCATGAGATGATGGGTATGGCATGGTACCACATTGAGGTAGGGTCTCTATCCCTGACTCTTTAATTATGAATATATTAGTTTCTTCTTTGAGTAAGTTATTTTTATGAGTTTATTAGTTTAATGGAATTGCAGAGCTTGACTAAAATGATGAAATGATATAAATTGAACATTGTTTTCTAATGTTATGTTTTTATAATAAAACACTACTTATATAGGTGTTTTTATTTCATAATAAAAAATAATGATAGTTGTTATATCATGATTATTGTGATTTGTGTCCTTCATATTTCTTCTTTATGGCATTAATGTATGGTTTGTTATTGCACGTCCCTTGAATTTTTTTATATTAGGTTTCCAATGTGATTTATGTAATGTATATACCATGTGCGATATTTTTCTAAACTGGAATAAACCATTGGGTTTTCTTGTTAAATGGAACATTAATGACATTAGCCTTGGACACCCTTAGGTGTTCCTTTTAACCCCATGTGATGGGATATTAATTAGGTAATTGATTTCTATATCAAATAATGATTTAAATAAATTAATTGAAAATGGGTGAGTGTCTAAGATCCTTAGACCTTATAATGCCATTTCTTGAGTAAACAAGTTTTTCCTTCTATAAGTATGCCCATGTGAGATAGATACTACCAATCCCACATGAGTTTATCACTACCAAGTCATGTAGTATGTTTTTTATATTGAGAATCATGTTACATAGTTTTTCCCATGTGAGTTGATTTATGTAATTTCAATCCAATGGCATGGGAAAGATTGTGAAGCTTTGCAATACCTTTCACAATGAGATATTATATATAATCCCTTTAGAATCTTGTTAGGATTTCTATGATTAAAACACACAGGTGAGTATTTAAATTAAAGACTTCAAGAATGGCCTTGTTTTTTAATTTCTTTAATATGATGACATCTTAAAAATGTTTTCCCTCGATTAAATGGTTAGTTTATAATGAATTTATTTCTTTGTATTAAGTGGTTTACATGAAATAGATTACTATAAATGAAATTGTGTATGTCTGAAGGAATACATGAGAATTCCATGCCTCTTTGAATTGTTTGAATTTAATTAAGACCATGTTGATGTTTTAATTGAAATTCATAATATTTTTTACCTTTAGTTCTTCTGTTTTGATTTTGATTATGCCTCTTACATTAATATTGATATATGTGAACGATTATGGATGAGAGGTAGTTTTACCCCATGACAATATTATAAAGGATTACATATTGGAGTAGGTTTTACCCATGCCATTATTATAAAGGATTATTAATTGAAGGTCATTTTGCCTCATGTCAGTATTATAAACAACTATGGATGGGAGGTAGTTTTACCCCATGCCAATATTATAAATTATTATGGATGGGAAATAGTTTTACCCTATGTAGTAATGTATTATTATGTGTGGAAGGCGGTTTTACCCCATTCCAATTATATGTATATTGTGGGTGAGAGGTATGATTAACCCATGAAACTTATTTCTTCATTATATTTGATTCTTTCATTCCAAGAGACTGAGGGGTCCTTGACGTAGGTTAAGGGAATACTGAGAGAGCTCCAACGGAATTGGATAGTGGAGGTATGTCTCAATCCACCCCAATATATATATATATATAATGATATATATATATATTTTATGATAAGACACTTGTTCTAGTAATGACCCGATATTGTTATTGATGCTATATGTTCCTTGGAAACATGGATAAGTGATATTTATTTTTGCAGTTATGTTTATTAATTATATTACAATTGCACCCTGCATAATTTATATTCGACTCAATTGGGATCGACACTATGGGTTCTATCCAACTGAGATTTGTATCTCACACCCGGCTCAGATACCTTTGGTGCCCGAGTAGACATACTTGTATTTAGGATGATATAAATTTCTTTTGTTGTACTACATATATCTGGAAAATGGATCAAGGGACCGAGCAAGAGCTCGGGATTCTCGTGGTGATTGACTTTGCTCTTAAATTTATTTTCATTTTTTTATTATAATGAAAAAAATTACTTGTTGGTTGTTTATTTCAGATATGTATCATCATATGGAACACATGCATTATAAAACTGGTGATGGTCTATTTCTATATTCAGTTGTTATTACTATTGTCTTCCACTATTTTTGTTATTGAATTATATTTTTTTACTTATATCTGAGTATTACTACCTATATATAGTTGATCACTGTAAGATCAAGGGTATATTCTCCCTAATGAAAAAACTTTACACCCACATTACTAGTCGGCATCCTCTAGCATATGGGGATACATTCTTGAGGTCATCTGGTGACCGGTCTAGTTATCAGTTGGATGGTATGCATGATCGGCATGTTACAAAGTGGTATGAGAGCCAAAATTTTCATATTTTTAAAATTTTTGTTTGGTAGAAAGAAGAATTGGAATGTCTTGGTATGTGGTTAATATCCATGCATGGGACTGATCACCCCACATACATGAAATGACCAATTATATTGGTTGGGGATTTCTGTTTATATTGGTCGATATTACAGTGTTTGTTATTTCACCTAGGTAGAATGGTGTATTTTCCTTGGCTTATAAATTATTTTAATTTGTGTTTTTTTCTCTTAGCTATAATGGAAATGAATTAACATGTCATGTGTCATATTAGTCGCTTATAACTCACTTAAAACGCCATGTAGCATCATTAGAAAGTTACAAGCTAAGAATGTTTGTGTTCTTTGAGTGATGAAATGCTTGTTTTGTACCTATTATGTTAATTTTATAGCATGCCTGATTTTTTATCATGTAATAATTGTGGTGTAACATTCTTAGATGAAATATTCCATGATTTTTTTCTTATTATATCAAGTTTGTTTTGATATGTAAAATGGTTGAAGGTTTTGAAATTGTTCACTTTGGCTTAAGAAGTAACAAATTTTAAATGGTAAGGTGTATGGGCACAGTAAAATTTTGAAAAGTGTAACATATACAACAAAAATGTCTGGAACATTATATAAATATTTATAAGCATAGTAGAAATGAAAATGGGATTCTAAATTTAAATTTTAAAGTTGATTTTTTTATTAATGATTGTAACATGCCAATTTTATGGTTTATGGGAGCCTTATGGATTGATATATGACCACCCATGTGGCTGAGACTTGGTGAAACCAAGGTATTTTTGAGAATGGTTATAAATGTGAAATATTCTATGTTTTTTAACTTTAATGGTTAGTTAACTTCTAAAATTTTCAACTGGACCCAAGTAGGTTAGTTGGGGAATGTTTTTATAAGATAATCCATTATAGTGTTTGTTCTTTAAATGGTTGAAATGATCTAAATGGGGTTTATTTTTTGAGAACCATTGTTCACTTAATGAGACCCTAGAAAGTCACCTAATCAGTTAAAAGGAATTTATTTGGTAAATTTTCTATTTTATTATCTATTAGATAAACTGTCCTCCATGTGCCTTATTTATTAGAACGGTGCTTGTAGTTTTAGTTTACATTCATTAAAATGTTTTAATGTTTGTAATGAATTAATGTAATAAATCTAAATTGTGACCTGAAGTGGTTTTATCTCCATATTCCCTCGAGTAAGTGTTGTTTAAATGTTTTGGTGACATTCCTTTGAACAGAGACATTGGGATTCATTCGTAGGCTGCCTCTTTTAGCAATGGATAAAATGAAAAAGGGATATTAAGCCCAGTGAATCTCATTTTTCTGACCAATAGATAGGTATGACACATATGCTTTGTATGTGCATATATTCTTTTAGGTTTCACCCTTGGATATTGAGATTCCTTTCTTCCACTGTGAAGTTTTTAATGTTGGTGTTGTTTGGGTGTAGTTGTCCCCAGTAAGAATTGTGGGTTTAAATAAAAGACACCATTTTTTGGATGGTTAGTCATTGTACCTTAACCACTGATATGGGAACAAGCATAGATGGATTATTGGTTCAAAAGGTTATAAATGACACATGCATGGTCAGTTTTATAGGAAGTTATGTGAACCACTCTTTTTGGTTAGTGACAATGACTCATAATGTTGTCATACAAGTTAATTCTTGTATGAGAAGATGATCAGTTTTCTATTGTTAACTCATTGGTGTATGTGTTGACATATGTAGTAACAACTGGTTTTTTAATGATGTGAAAAACCATTCAAGTTCGATGTGATAATTTAGCATGAAATTTTGAGGACATTCTTGGGATAACCCCATATTAGAGTTACTAGGGTGTTAAGGTATATTCTTCCCATTGCTCAAGATGAATTTTTGGGAAACAGGTGTTTTGACATGTCAGTCAGTTAAAATTTCATCATTCATGGAACTTTTTGATTTGATGATTGTGTTTCATGGAATTTCACTTGTTTCTTTAAGGTGTTTATAAACTAGAACACTAGTGAGCTGCTGATTTTTTCATACAACTATATGAAAAATCTTAAGGTTGGTAGGGTCGCATCGATTCTGGTATGTGACAGTACATTCTTAGTAGTAAGGATTTGATGAGTCTAGAAGTATGAGAAATAATTTAGAATATACATTATTTTTGGAATAGTTTCATTAGTATGATTTGAATGAAAATTATTCCTAATAGGGGATAGGCATTGTGGTTTAGTTGAAGATGAGTCGGATGGTGAAGACAAGATTTTGTAAAGGGTCGACCAGTAGTGGGTTCAGTATTGTTCTTTTGGTAATTCTTGAGATCCACATAGTGTATCTACATAGTGGCAAGAATTTCCCCTATCATGAAGTCTTCCATGATGTGATAAGAGAGCATCGATTATACATTACTCAAATGTTTTATAAGTTCTTGGGGTTGATAAGTGGTTTTTATCTGGGTTGTACGTGTGATTCTTGGTTCTTTATGTTAAACAATTTTTCTTGTTGGGGAATAATGGTTTTTATAATATATTAGTATTATATTGTTCTAGTAATGTCACCTGAAGTCAAGTAAGGAATTTTATGTACATACAAGTGATATATCATAAATACATTGTTGAGGAAGGATTTTCAATTTTGTTTGGGATGCATCAGTAATCTATGTTGGGAAACTTCCTTGATGTTTATCCTGATGTGTCTTGATTTGTTTCCTTTTTTCTTGTGGTACACAGTTTGAGATGGAAACATTTTAATGGAACGTCTTTGGTTTAAGGATGTGCATGGTTTACAGATCATCGATGTCTTTCGAGGAAAGAATGTGAAACTAGTGGTTGTTGGGTAATTGATATTCGACATTTATTTTGATATGGTCCATATTATGTCCTAAGATTCAATCAAGTTCTCTAGTTAAAGAAGTCTTGTGAGAATCATCAATTGGATGCTTATAACATTCCTTATTTGGAAATTCCTTTGGTTGAAGAACTATGGTTTTTATTTGTCCATTAAAATCTAATACACCTAGTGGAAATCACCAATGAGTGAATGGTTAAAGAGATAATGAAAAGATTGTGTCTTTAGTTCTGTGGGACTGGTTAAATTGCACATTGAATTTTTGGGTTGAAATTTTTCCATTCGTTCAGGTTTTAGAAGCTTAAGTGCCTTGGGATTATGAGATGGTTAATGATGTGGTTCGAATTTGGAAATACATCACAATTGTTGGAAAGAAACCTCACAAACAATATGGGTTTGGTGATGTTGTCTTAGTTTCTGAAGTCTTCTTGGGAAAGAGAAGTTTAATGGTGGTTAGATTATTGGAACCTATGGTTTGGATCGAGTGGCTTTTATGATAATTTTTTAATTTTTAAAAACTATCGAATTGGCCAAATTTTAAATCCGAGGATCAGATCATTTTTAGTTTTAATAAGAAAAATAAAGAATATATTTTTTATTGTTATTTTTATTATAATTAATATTTTTATTTTAATTATTAGTTCTATTTTAGGTTATATGAAGAAACAAGATGGAAGCATCTCACCCACCCCTTTGAGGCGCGACATGGACCGCACCCCCTCTCCTTTGTGGGGCGATATGACCCCCTCCTCTGGCTCCATCTTTGTATGACGATTCTTCATGGTTTATTTATGATTTTTCAGTAGATCTTCGAGGTAAAGCCTTATCCCAAGTTCTCCTACACCGCTTTGGATGAGTTTCTCCTATTTATCTCTCTAGATGAGTCACCTGAAACCCTATCTCATGGTTTAGGACGTTTTAATCAATTTTTTTATTCTAGGGTCTTGCGGAAGGCCTTTCATGTCTTGTTATTATGGACCCTGGTAACTGGCGTTGATGGTGAGGTAGTATGGGTGGTTTTGGTCCACTAGCTTTGTTTTGGGGCATGATTTATTTTTTTTTTGTGTGGTTTATCACTATCCAAATTGAGGTCTTTAGATGATTTAAGGTTCCTTATAATAAATTTATATTTTTTTGAACTCTGTATTGTGGTTTCGAGTCATCGGGTCTATGGTGACTTGGCTACATATGAATATGTAAGAATATATATAAATATGTATATTCCCCCGTTATGTGTAATTTTATCCATGGCAGTGAAATATATTTATGGGGAAAGGTCTGTGTATATATATATATATGAAAATTTCTTGTTTAGGTGAGAGAAAGCTAGTATATGTATATAATCAAATATGTATAGATCCCATTGCACATGCTCATGGCCATGTAGGTGTGTTTGTATAGGGGCTAGGAATCTTATGTATATGTGAAGGTTAATTTTCTCAATAGGGGTGAAACATATCATAGATACATAGTGTCAAGATCCAATGTAGATGAATTGGTTCCACTTTGAGGTAGGGTCATTATCCTTCACTCTATATTTAAGAATTCCTTAGTTACTGCATTAAGTAAGTTGTTTTTATGAGTTTCATAGTTTAATGTAACTTAATAGCATGAATTTTTTTTGAAATAAAATAGATGGATTTTTGTTTGATAATTTCTTCTTTTATAATAAAACCCCTCCAATGGAGGTGCGCTTATTTTAGACCAAAACGTATTATATATATTATATTATCCTTATTTTGGTTTAGTTCTTCATATTTCTTCCTCCTGGAGTTAATATATGGTGTCTTATTGCATATTCCTTATATTCTTTTAAATTATCTTTCCCACATGAGTTATGTCAAGTCTATTCCATGTGTGTTAGTTTGTTATACTAGAAGACACATGTGGAATTTATTCATAAACAGAACATAAATGACTTTTTACTTGGACACTATTAGGTGTTCCTTCTTACACCATGTCATGGGATGCTAATTGTGTAATTGAATATTATATTAAAAGATTCTTTAAATAAATTAATTGGGAATGGATGAGCGATAAAAACCCTTGGACCTTATCATTTCATTTCATGATTAAACTTGTTTTCCTTGTATAGATATACCCATATGAGATATATACAACCATTCCCACATGAGTTTAACACTACCACATTGTGTATTATTTTGTTACGTTAGAAAATCATGTTATAAGGTTTTTCCCATGAAATTCGACTGATGTAATTTCCATCTAATGTCCTATGAAATGATGTGAAGCATTGTAAATCATTTCCTACGTAAGATATTATAACTAATCCCATTGGATGGTTTTTAGGATCTCTATGCTTAAAACTCCCATGTGGTTATTTAAAAGAAATCCCTTGATCTTGGAAATGTTTTGTAATTGCCTTTACAGGATGATTTCCTCTCAATAGAGTGCCTCGACTAAATGGTTAGGTCATAATGAATTTCTTACCTTATATTAAAGGGATTAAATGAAATGAATTCCAAGTAACAGAATTTTATATGGATAAAGGCAAACATGAATATTCTTTTCCTCATGGAATGATATAAATGTGATTAATCCCATGTTTGTGTTTAATTAAAATTATTTGGATGTTTTACCTTTTGTTCTTTTGTTGTGAATGTGATTATGCCACTTATATATAAAAGTATATAGATATATGTGAATGAAAGTATATGGGAAGTTGTTTTACCCTATTATAGTATTATAAATAATTATATATCAGAGACAGTTTTACCCCATGGTGATATTGTAAACAATTATGGATCAGAGGAAGTTTTACCACATGCCAATGTTATTAATGATTATGGATGACTGGTATTTTTACCTCATTTTAGTATTATAAATGAATATGGATGGGAGGCAGTTTAACCCCATGCTAGTTATGTATTCTTATAAGTGGGATGATTTTTTTCTCCATTCTTGTTATATATATATATATATATATATATATTTGTTATGGGTGGGAGGCATTGTTAACCCATGCCACGTTTTTTTATTATATCTGATTCTTACATTCCAAGAGTCTAAGGGCTCTTGGACCTTTGTTAGCGGCAGACTGTGATAACTCCCCTAGAATCGGATGGCAGAGGTATTTCCCAATCCCAGACAACAAATAAATATATATATATATATATATATATATATATATTATATATATATAGTTACATTATCATAATCATATTCCGGCAAAGAGAGGAAGCTGTTATATCCATTATGGTTCCTTAGAAACTTTGATTGATGTTATTTATTTATGTAGTTTTGTTTATTAATTCTTTTATACCATCACATTGAATAATTTATATTCCACTGAATTGGGATCAACACTATGGGTGTTGGCCTACTGAGATTTATATCACACAATCTTCTCTGGTACCTTTTGTGCTTGAGTAGACCTACTTGTTTCTAGGTCTATGGAACACGATTTTTTGTTTTACATGTGTCTATATGTTGGATAAAAGGATCAAGATAGAGCTTAGGATGATCATGGATATTTCCTTTGGGATTTAATTTCTTTTCATATTTTTTTTAAATAAAAACATCATTAACTATTTACTGATTTCATATATGTGTCTTCATATGGAATGCATGCATTGTAAAACTGGGGTTGGCCTATTTCTATGTTCAGTTATTATTAAAATTGTCTTCCATTGTTTTTTAATTTATTTATACTGGTTATGCTTATATCTGGGTATTAATTCCCATTTACCACTATGAATTCCGATATTGAGGTTATAATCTCACCACTAAACTAACTCTACAACCTCACTGCTATTCAGTAGCCTATGGAATATGGGGAGATGTACTTTAGATAATGTGGCAACTGGTCCAACAACCAGTTTGATGGTAACCTGGGCCAGGATGTTACATTTTTAAATTTAATTGTTACATGTACTCACTTTAGTTTTACAACACTTATCATGATATATACCTATTTTTATTTATAAATATCCATGTATGATTTAATTCATTTCATTCATGGACAATTTTATGATATGCTCATGTATTATACTTCATGAAATGACTGTCATACCCAATTATATCCATGGGTAACCCATATGTTTATGGTTGATTTATTATGTATGATTATTTAGGTGGAAATCATACTCATTAACATTTTTTGATGGGTGAAACTAGATATCCATCCACTTCATTGGGGAATGTTTATTCTCATTAGACATTATGTGCAAAGGTCTTAGTTTCTAGCCTTGAATTGTGGTCCCTTATGTGCAATGAACCTTGAATCCTACTCTTCTATATTCAATGATCCTTGAATCATAAAGAATTCATGTTTTATATTGCATCCAAATAATTATGAATGAGTTATTATTTGATACCATGTTATGATTCCTTATGTTCAGTCATGTTCCATTATTTTTATATGATAATTTTATGTGAATTAAACCTTGTGCTATGCATTATATTTGTGTTTATTCCCTTACTAGTAATTTTATCTAATCCCTTTATTCATTTTTTCCCCAGGTTGTCTTATACATGTGTAAGGTTTCAAAATAAGACAAGATCTCATAAATAAATTTTTTATTTAGTCCCATGATTTTAGTTTCAGGAACCTAGTCTTCGAATACAGTAGAATTTATGATCCTTGCATTGTAAGTTCATGTTTAATTATGATAAAAATAATGTAATGATATGTGTGAAAGGATAGGATCTCTATAGTTGGTATCATAGGAAACATTTAGTTATTTTTTGAGACTATGAATATACCACTTTAGTAAGAACCCTATCGAAAAGACTGTGTACGAGAAAACACCCCTAAATGTTTTGTTTAGTATAGAGAATGTTGATTATCAAATAAAAATACATCCATATACGGATACTACCAGTTGATGTGGCTCTGGAAGATTTGTACCTTGGAGTAATAACTCGGACAACGTGTTCCTCACCAGACCTGGGGTACCATGGTACATGGAAACGAGTCTTGTTGCACACCTAGTTTGAAACATCCAGGGTATATTATGTTGTAAATTTATATGCTAATTTGGAAATATTATTAATGGAAGAAAAAAGGTCCCTAAAAATATATTTTAGGAAATAGATCACAGATCACATAGATTTAATCCTATGGAATCACAAGTTATGATATCGTTTTCCTTGAAGAGATTATCATTATATGGTAAAAGTTTTATATTTAATACATATTAACAATGTTTTAAAGACCCCTAATTTCACATTATTTTTGATAATTATTGGCGATAAATAGAATAAAACCTTCCAATAATCAATGTGGTAGGCCATGTGATTACATACCTAATGATATGAAAAATATAATTGAAATGGATACACAAAACATCATGAGAATACTTTCACAACAAGTTCATGTTATGAATAAGAACATGATTTATGTAGAAGAGAATCCTTATCCTATGTGATATAAATTTTTTATCAAATCCTTCATGCAGCAAAGGCCTCCAATGTTTAGTGGATCTTATGATCCACTCCTTATGGAAGAGTCTATTGACTCCATTGAAAAGATATTACCTATCCGTAGTTTCTCAGAAGAATATAAAGATGTGCTATTAGTATGTTGTCTAGATGGAGAATATGATTAGTGGTGGACACTGATAAAAAATTTGAAGTCCATGTAGGAAATATATTCCATGTATATGGAGGAATTCATGCAAATTTTTTTCAATAAAAAATTCCTTGAAACTTCCATCTCAAAATGGAAGAAGATTTTATCAGACTTAAGAAAAAGGAAAATGAGTCTATCAGGGAAAATGAAGAAATATTTACATGGATTTATAGGTATTCCTACATCTGTTTAAATAACACCCAAATAATGTTGGTTCCCTTATTTATCAGACTAAAGATGAGTCTATGAAAGGAGTTGGTGATTCGAGACTTCTACAGTTATGAATAGATGGGTTGTTGTACCCTCATGGTAGAAATGGAGATCAAATACTCTCAATGATCTTGTGGTCCCATAGAAAAGAAGATAATAATGGTCTATAATATGGGAGGATCATAAAAGAACCACCATTATGTAAAGAAGACCAAATATCACACTTATAAAAATTATGGGAAGAAGAATCCTGGAAACTATCTAAAGGGAATTAAGAAATGCATAAAATGTAAAAGAATGGGCCATCTAGCTAAGAACTTGTGAATGGACATGAAGGATTTCACTAATGTAAAATAAGAAACGAAATTTCAGATCAATAATCATCATGTAGTGATATTTTTCAACTAGAAGGAGCATGAGAATTTTTAAAAACCAATTCCATAAGACTAGGGTTGTCAGAGGTAATGAACAACAACCTCCAAGGTAACAATGATGATCATACAATATCACTAATACTGAGATAGAGCCACAAAACAATCTGGTTACAAGGAAACTATTTATCGATTCAATAATAGTGAATGTACTTTTTGATATGAGTTTTACGAATTATTTCATATAATTCATGTTTATTATAACAATTGAAACTCGCACTCAAAATAGAGAGTTTGAGTTATCTATGAGAAAAAATAGTGGGTAAATTATTTTATACAATGTATAAATCACCCCCTGGTTAATGTTTTTTGAATGAACCTCCAAAAAATGTGTTTCTTACTCCCTTGGGAATATTTTTATTCTATTTTGTCAGGATTATATATATTTATACAATGCCAATATAAATGTTTTCTAATTGGAGGTCACCCTCCACAACCATAAGAATCCACCAGTTCTTTACAAGTGTAAGTTAGAAGATAAATCACTTTTAGAATCACCATATCATGTGTAAATATTACTACATTATTAGAAAGAATATCTCACTCAGATGAATGAGACAAAAGAGATGATCTGGCTCAAATATATTCCTTTCTTGAGGGATTGTGCTGATGTATTCCCGGAAGAATTTCTTAGTCGTCCACCTAAGTGAGAATTGGAGTTCTCAATTGAACATATTCTTGAATATGTGACTATATCAAAGATATCTTATAGAATGAACACCATTTATCTAGAAGAACTGGATAATTAGTTATAAGAGAATATTGGAAACAGTTTTATACTCCCAAGTGATTCACTATGGGGTATGCCAGTACACATCATCAAGAAAAAGGATGTATTAATAAACCTCTGCATCGATTATCGAGAGCATAATAAAATCACGAAAAAGGACATGTATCCCCTACCATAGATAGAGTACTATTTTTATCAGTTATGTGGGTCCATTTATTTCATTAAGGTGTACCTTTGGTTGGGATATCACCAATTAAGAGTGAGGAAGGAAGATATTTCCAAGACTGCCTTTCAAATGTGGTATATACACTATGAGTTCATAGTGATTCTCTTGGGACTCACTAAACCATGCATCGCAGTTCACAATTTCTTATGATTATATTCCACAGGTTATGAAGAAAGGTTTTTTTGGGTAGGTATATGAAGTGTGATAAATGGTATGATTGTTATGGGAGTTGTTTATAATCATTCATGAAAAAATAAGATAATGTATATAGACTCCAAAAGAAAAAAAAATGACATTAAAGAATGAATTTTTGAAATGTATTTAATATTCATAAAAAATAAGTAATATTAATGATTGGAAATAATAGGCCACAATAGTAAGTATATGTGGAAATGTTTAGATAAACATTGAAAGTAGTAATATAAAACTATAGTGATTAACTTATGAATATGCCTAAGGAAATTTCTATGCATAGTAAAATATCATAGAATTTTTGTGAAGGATAGAGTGAGTGGTTTACCAGAAAGTAAATCCATGTCAATATCATTAAATTAGATGTGGATCTATAATACTTTCTTGTTTTTTGTAATAACTCTGTAATGGGAACATTGATATTTGACTTGATCATCACCTAGTGCATGAAAAAGGGCCTTACCGCGGACCTATTTTGACCCTCATATGGGATATGTTTTGGAATTCATTAAATCATTACAAACCCCCATGAAGGATTTGAATACATTATAAACATGTATGACTAAGGTTGACCCTTGTGTATCGTATATTGGGAAGGATGTTTCATGATTTAGACACCATTAATCTTTTTTCCATGATTACTTGGTTTCCTATAAGTGATATTATTTCTCATACTATTCTTTGTAGTTTTTGACAATGGTGGTAATGTGATGGAACCATGGAAACACTAAATTTCCTTGACCATTCCATGATTATGAGAAATAAAATTTGATTATGAATGGAGAGAAATATATGTTGATTATTTCTAATCATTTATCGTGATATAAGACTTACATTGTGAGCTTAGGCGAGATTCCTAACATATCAAATTATAGTAAGATATAATTTAATAAAATATTGTGTGGTAATAAACAATGTTTAAAGTAGGTTCCACTTCAAACATGTCAATAGGGTGGGAATAAGAACTTAGAATAATATATCAAATGGATTGGAAGATGTTTTCAATGTTAAAATAAATGTTATAGAGTAAAAAGGTTTTGAATAAATTCATTGTCTTATATGTGGGGATCATTGGATTTATCACTATAAATACCCTAAATAATGTGTGATCCCTTATAAAAAGTAAGTACTTATTCTATTATTACAATTTAAGTGAATAGATTGAATTCTTTATGTATTGGGGTTAATAAATTATTTTATTGATGTAATTTATGACAGATGGTATTTTAGAATTACAAAACATCTAGGTACTGTGTTAATTTTTTATAAATATTTTTATTTTTTATAAGGGTTAAAGATACCATCATGGGTTAATGGGTTCATGTTTTGTTGTTATTTCAATTTATAAAACACCAAATTTAGTGTTTTAAGTTAATTTATCTTAATGTTAGTAATCACGTTTGGGGAGACGTTTTATTGGGTAAAGGTATATATTACCCATAGGTTCAACATGAATAACTATTTTATAAGAATATTCTTTTAAAAATTTATAGGTATCAATAAATCTTGATGTTTATATGAACTATTCTCGTTTCGTTTATTTTCATGGATATTCATCATAATTTTCGGGACATTATAATAAATATGTTAAGATAGTTTTATGAAAATAGGACATATTTTCACATCTGGAATGGTTTTGGGGCATAAACCCACAACTGAGGGGTGATAAGGGAAAAATGCCTACCACTAGCCTCTATGATGTCGTGGTTTGTATAAATTTTATTAACATATGGTACATGTTGTAAGAACCCAGATCTTTGTTTCAGGTACGCCATTCCTTTTTCTGGAGTTTTGGAGAAAAATACTGTTTTTAGAAATTTTTGAAGTACACGCCGTGTACGATCTGAGTACACGCCATGTACTCTTTTCCCACTCGAAGCCGTGTACTTGTCATGTCTGAGCCACACACACACAGTGCGTAGGGGTGACGTGGAGGCCAATTTTGGCAGAGTACGGAAAAAATCACTATACGCCATGTAATCTAAAAGTACATGCTGTGTACTTTGTTTTTTCATTAAATGGACCGGGGTCGCGCCTAATCGAGGAAAAAGACTTCTTCTAGGTCTTGTTCATTCGAGAGCACCGGGAATCCGTTGATCTTCAAGGATCCACCGTTCCTCCTTCTGTTCTCCGATTAGAGCATTGTCGATTGCGTTGGAATGGCAGCGGTGATTTCTCCCTTCTTCTTGAGCCATGTTTTCCAATTATTCCTCCTTCTCAAGTTATCGTGGTTTGATCATTTTGGAAATTTTCCCAGATCTACGATGTTCAAGGGGAATATATCTATGTGCTTCAAGTATATCTATCTCCTAGGAATGAGTTAGGTGCTTTGTGCCTTACCGTTCAAAGTCTTTTAGTTTTTTGCGCAAATTTCACCAATACCCGTGAATAGGGTATTGCATGTTTACTTTCTTTCCCTGGTTGTTTTCCTGGATTGCTTGTATGCTTGCATAGAATTAAATTTATCATGTTAGAGGATCCTTTTTTGTGCTTGGATTCTTTGCACATGTTGTGTTCTGTTTACGAACTTTGGGGTCTCATTTGCCTTTGGTTGTTACACCTGTTTCCATGCCTTGGGATTATAGGTTGGAGTGAAATTCATAACATGTTTGTTGTCCTGTAGAATATTTAGCCAAGTAGCTATATAGGTGTACTTTGTTCATCCTAGTAGCTCTATAGGTGTTCTTTGGCTTTATAGAAATATTATGCATTGACAGGCACGGGACTGAGAGAACCTGGTGCTATAGACTATAAGGGATAGACCAAGTGAGCTTCCCAGAGAGTCTTAGAAATTTTAGACTATAGGGGATGGACCGAGTGAGCTCCCAGAGAGTCTTGGATATTATAGAATACATGAGGGGAGACCGAGTGAGCTTACTCAAAGAGTCTTAATTTTCTTGAATCTTTTTAAGAGCCTTCCCAGGCTAGAAGAGGAATTGACCGAGTGAGATTCCTCAAAGAGTCTGTGGTATACCTGAGGCTATAGGAGGAATTGACCAAGATAGCTTTCATAGAGTCTCTAGACCTTGGGGATAAGAGGGTGAGACCACATGATCTTCCTCAAATATTCCCTGACTACCCTAGACTATAAGGGGAATTGACCGAGTGTGCTTCCCCAGAGAGTCTCATAATTTGGTATGACCAAACTAGAGGGATTAGGCTGAGTGCACAGCCCAGAGGGTTGTGGTACTTCTTGGATAGGACCAGAGGGTTTCCTGATTGTTAGACGTTGCTTCACTACTGTTGTTGGTTATAGATTCATTGCTATTGAATATCTTCCTATTACTGCATGTTCATTACTGTTACTGTTACTACTTACTGTACTATTACCTACCATATACTCACTGATTGTTAGACACAGATCTTCGAGTCGTTGACTACTGGGATTTAGTCTCACACATTGTTTGGGCTATTATTTTGGGGCCAAGGAGACCTTGTTGTTGCAAGTATAGACAAGGGAAAGCAGCCTTCGACTTCTGGTGCATTATTTCTTTGGAGAAGGAGATATTTGGACCAAGCTATGGCTTGCGATGCTGAGGAGTTTATCTGTTTACCTTTATTTTGTACTTTGGTTGGGTACTATTGTATTTTCTAGCATTGTGACTTGTTTGGTAGCTTTCCTAGACATATGTATCATTCATAATTTCATATATATATGTGTTCTCCAGTTGTTTATTTCTTTTGTCATCCATTTTTTACTTGTGTGTGGATTGTTCTGTTTCCGCTATTTCTTAATGTTTACTTCCTCTATTTACTCAGCCAATGATGGCATAGTTTCCTCATTATCACACCCAAGGCCCTCGCTGCTAGTTGTTAGCCTCTGGCGTTTGGGGAAATTCACTTGAGGCCATGTGACCAATCAGGTACGGGGCGCCTATGGGTGGATTCCAGAATCTGGATGTTACAATGTGGTATCAGAGCAGTTCCTTTTCTATTGATTTACTATTTGGAGAATTTAGCCAGAGATAGGATGGATTCAGTACTTGGTAATAAGTTTTTCCCGGGAGTAGCTAACCCGTGTACATGGAAAATCCATAATACCTCATTATTGCAGTTTCTAGTTTTGTGATTTTACAGTTGATATGATTTCACCTAGAGTGATTCGCATGCTTCGTGTTGTTATTGTTTTGATATTACAGTTTTATTTCTGTCGCAACCCGATGAGATGAGGGTATGCCATCTCATGCATCATGTAGGAACTTATTAGAAATCACAAGCCATGCATTCTTGCCATGCCATCTAGGGTGTATTAGTGATTTCATGTTGTTTTGATAGACATTATTTAGATTATTCATGATGTTGTGATATATGTTTGATAGAATCATTGTTGCTTTGTAAAGGGTTGTTTGTATCATACTATTCTTAAAATGAACGCCATTTTTTGTTTTTGAGGTGTTATGGGCCCTATTGAATTAGAAATTGGTGTATCATTGACCTGTTTTTACTTATATATGACTGTATGAGATGCCATGATTTGACTCGTAGGGAGTATGGGCCCTCGCAGGTCGTAATTTGGCACCCCTTGCCTTGTTTTTTTTTGTGATTTCTGGGCTTCTGTGCAGTTTCTAAGCTACTACCCAGAAAAACCCAGAATACATGGCATGTACTTTCTGGATATAGCCTATGTAGTTTTCAGGCTGTGTCACTGTCCGTGTGAGCAGAAACACGGTGGCATGAACAAATGACTTCAAGAACACGTCGTGTAAGGTAGGTGCATGCAGTTTAGTTTAGAGCCGTGTAACCGGCCATGTAACTAACAACACGGGTCAGGGAAGCATGAGTATAACACACTGTGTGGGTAAAGAACACGCCGTGTAGTTTTGTCCCAGGTACCCGTCCATGTCACGAACAACACGGGTTGGTGTTATCTTCTCTTATACATGTCCTATTTTTTCAGAACATGCCATGTAAGGGCAGCTGTGTAGACGGTCGTGTAACTAACAACACGGGCTACTGAGACCGTGTCTAGTACATGTCGTGTCCCTAGGGAACACGTCGTGTAGTCCGGGGTTAGTTAAGACCGTGTGGGTTATCCATGTAAGGAGACTTGGGCAGGGGATTAGAGTTCAAGTACATGTCGTGTGTGGGAACAACGCGTCGTGTAGTTTGGGGTGTTACAAGACCAGTAGTGGTAGGAGTACATGCCCATGTTAATGGCTAAAAGTAAACATCATGTAGTTTTTATACATGTTGTGTTGTCGTGTTTTTTAAAACATGATAGTTTCTTTCCCTGTTCCCATTTTGTACTCTTGTGTTTTCATTCTTTGTTAATCCTGATCTAAGGTGTGCTTTTGATCTTTTAGAGCTATGCCTCTGAGACATCCTCCAGTCGTGCGTCAGTTTCCCGATGGTGATCAGACACCAAATATGGCCGATCAGGTACCTCCTGTTGACCATCCTACTGTTCCATGCATGGCACCAGTAGTTATACCTGTCATAGGCACCGATGCGTAGTTCAGGGGGGATTTCCTGAGGATGATTCAGACTTTTTAGGGAGCGCTGCCTCCTGCCCCATCGATGGCTAAGTTGAAACGGGTTTTTCAGTAGCTGAAGCATCCTTCTTTCTTAGGGGATGAAGGACCACAGGCTGAAGAGTCATGGTTTGAGGCCACCCTGGCTATCTTTGAGCACCTAGAGATACCTTAGGAGAATAGGGTAAAGTTGTCTACTTATATGCTCCGGGACACCACCAAAAGGTGGTTGGAGGTGATCTCACAGTCAGGGTGCCAGTAGGGTATATCATGGGATGAGTTTCGACGAACCTTTTATGACTACTTCTACTTGGAGACCATGAGGGCCGATCGATCCTGAGAGTTTATGAGTCTACAGCAGGGTACTCTCTCTATCATGGAGTACTCGTCTCATTTTACTGAGTTGTAGCACTTCAAACTGATCCCAACAGGTGATGAGTTGTTTCTTGCTAGGAAGTTTGAGTACGGACTCGGGAAGGAGATCTGTTCCCAGGTGAATATCATCCAGTTGACTTCTATATCCTCCATTGTCAACCAGGCACTAATTACTGAGCACAATCTGAGGGATTTTGGAGATGTGTGCCAGGGCGGTTCGATATCCAGAACCAGTGTCCCACCTGCGGATAGTAGGATGTGTCGTAGAGAGTCTTCTCGAGGAGATCGGGGTTCGCGAGATACGTCTTCTGGCAGCCATGTTGTATGCTACCAGTGCGGTAGAAGTGGGCACACCAGGCCTTAGTGCCAGAGAGATCCTATGGAGTGTCGATCTTGTGGAAAGGTGGTCCATCTTCAGCGCTTCTATCACATATTATCACCTTCAGCTGGTGGTAGGGGTTCTTCTATGACCCCGCATTCTGAATATGCTTCGACAGTTTCCCACTAGTCTGGGAACTGGAGTTCTTCCGGCCCTTTGGGCTGAGGTGGAGGTCGCGGCCGTGGTGGTCAGTCACCAGGTGGTCAGCGACAACAGAGTGGATCAGCTCAGAGCAGTCAGCCAGGGGCACAAGGTTGCGATACAGACCAGTCTTTCACCATGGATCATACCTATCAGGAGCAGGATCCCGGACCTTCTACAGTTCGAGGTACGATCTTAGTATCCTCGGTTTTATCTTCAGCTCTTTTCGATACTAGCGGATCCCATAGGTTTATCTCTGTTGCGGTTGTGGAGAGCCTTGGGATCTGTATCTTTTTGTCTGCTGACTTGTTGACTCTTGACATGCCTTTGGGAATGAGGACATCTAGAATACGTCAGTGCAGAGAGTTCCCTCTTGATGTTGCGGCGTGTCACTTCTTATGGGACCTCTATGTCATAGAGATTTCGGGCTATAACCTCATTCTCAGTATGGACTGGTTGGTTCCCTTCCAAGCAGTCGTCAATTGCTATTGTCGTAGGGTGAGTTTTGTATCACCAGAGGGAGGATCTTTCCTTCATAAAGGTGAGTGGGATGTCCATGTGAGTAGAGATGGACCAGAGCATCATGGGATAGGGGAAGTTACAGCCCAGATTTCTAGTCTTTATCTAGATGATCACGGGACTTCACAGTTAGACTATCTCCCAGGGGTGGATTTTTTCAGGGATGTCTTTCCAGAGGAATTATCAGGTTTGCCTCCGGAGCGTGAGGTAGACTTATCAATTGAGCTCGGCCTAGGATAAGCACCGCTATGAATTCATTCTTATAGGATGGCTACACATGAGTTGCAGGAGCTCAATAAGCAGCTGGAGGAGTTACAGACAAAGGGTCTCATCCGACCCAGTACTTCTCTTTGGGGTTTTCCAGTCCTATTTGCGAATATGGCAGACGATACCATTCATATTTGTGTGGATTATCGAACGCAGAACCATTTTACGGTCAAGAACAAATATCCCTTTCTAAGGATAGATGACCTCTTTGATCGGCTTCGAGGAGCCTGGGTGTTCTTGAAGATTTCTATGAGGTCCGGTTATCATCAGGTGTGTATTAGACCATCAGATATACCTCTTACAGCCTTCAGGAGAAGGTATAGTCTATACGAGTATACAGTCATGTTGT
This sequence comes from Viscum album, assembly GCA_963277665.1. Lineage (NCBI taxonomy): Eukaryota > Viridiplantae > Streptophyta > Magnoliopsida > Santalales > Viscaceae > Viscum > Viscum album. The sequence goes on along the minus strand of OY728143.1, from coordinate 1,659,118,148 downwards.
TCGGTCTCACAAACGCGCCAGCAGTTTTCATAGCACTGATGAACCGAGTGTTCTATCCGTACATGGACTCCTTCATCGTGGTCTTCATGGATGATATCTTGGTGTACTCTTGTACTCGACACGACCATGCTACCCATCTTTAGATCGTTCTGAGTACACTGAGAGAGAATCGGATGTATGCTAAACTCTCGAAGTTCCACTTTTGGATGGATCATATTCACTTCTTGGGTCACGTCATCTCAGAGGTTGGAGTATATGTGGACCCAGATAAAGTGAGAGCTGTAGTTTTCTAGGATAATTCGAAAAACGTCTTTGAGGTACCGAGTTTCATAGGGATGGATGGATAATACAGACGCTTCATTCAAGACTTCTCGTGCCTATCAGCACCATTGACAGGTCTGACAAAGAAGGAAGAAAAGTTTTTATGGTCATATTCTTGTGAATCAGCCTTTCAGGAGCTGAAGGGGAGGCTGACGTCAGCACTGATACTCGTCTTTCTAGATCCAGGAAAGGGATACACTGTTTACTGTGATGCTTCGAGTATCGGGCTAGGAGTTGTGCTTGTATAGCGAGATGGAGTTGTTGCGTATGGTTCTCGGCAGTTGAGTCCACACAAGAGGAATTACTCTATGCACGATCTAGAGTTGGCAACTGTTGTTCATTCCTTATGCTGTTGGAGACACTATCTTCTGGGAGAGCACTTTGTGGTTTTCACCAACCACAAGAGTCTCAAGCATATCATCACTAAGCATGATCTGAATCTGAGATAGTGTAACTGGGTAGAGTACCAACATTCCTTTTACTTCGATATCACCTATACAACAGGAAAGGGAAATGCAGTGGCAGATGCGTTGAGAAGACGAAGTCAGATTCCGGCAGTTCAGGAAGCCAGTAGTGAGTGGTATCTTATGGCTCTGTTCTCTGAGATTCACTTGGAAGTGCACGACAGGCAGGGATAGACTGTCCTATCTTCTGTGGCTGTTACCTCTACCCTTCTTGATCGGGTACGGATGAGGCAGCTATCAGATTCTGAGGCCTTAGTTCTGCAAGAGAGTGTGTCAGGAGGGGACCGTCTTCCTGGATAGACTGTGGGTGAGGATAAGATCTTGCATTTCCAGGGACGCATATGGGTGCCAGTAGATATACGTGAGGAGCTGATGCGGGATTTTCATTCCTCAGTTTGGGCAGTTCATCCTGGCGTCACCAAGATGTATCGTGATCTACACAGCCCGTAATGGTGGCCAGGTATGAAGAAAGATGTTGTTGGTTTTGTCATGAGATGTTCTACTTCTCATTAGGTGAAAGCAGAGCATCAACGACCTTCATGGCTTTTACAGCAGTTACCCATTCCTAAGTGGAAGTGGAACGATGTCGGGGTGGACTTCGTGAATGGGTTTCTGTGGTCACCTAGGGGAAGCGATACTGTTTGGGTTGTCATCGACAGACTCACGAAGGTCACACACTTCTTTCTGATCAAGGAGACCTTCAGGGTTGATGATCTGGGACGACTATACATCCGAGAGATTGTACGTCTACATGGACTTCCACAATCCATTTTTTCAGAAATGGATGCATGCATTACTTCTCGATTCTGGAAGGAACTTCAAAAGGATTTGGGAACAGGGGTCCTTTTAAGTAGAGCATACCATCCCCAGACTGATTTCCAGTCCGAGCGCAAGATCTTGGTGCTTGAGGATATGCTCCGAGCTTGAATTCTAGACATCAACGGTTCTTGGGAGAATCATATTACTCTTGTGGAGTTCGCCTACAACAAGAGGTTTCATGAGACCATTCAGATGGCACCATACGAGGCTCTATAGGGTAGGCCATGCTGATCAACCTTATGCTGGCTGGAGGCAGGAGTGACAGCTCTGTCGGGACCTCGTCTTGTTTAGGAGACCTCTGAGCATATAAAGTTGATTCGGAATATGATGGCTACAGAACAGTCTCGACAGAAGTCTTATGCTGATCAGTGGAGGCGACCTCTGGAGTTCGAGGTCAGAGATCAGTTTTCCTGTGTGTCGCACCGAGGTTGGAAAATAAGAGGATTCAGAGACAGGGTATGCTTTCACCGCGGTACATCGGGATGTTTGTGGTTTTGGAGAGATTTGGGCCGGTTGTCTATCGGTTGCAGCTAACCCAGAGGTATCGGTCCATGCACGACGTCTTCCACGTCTCTCGGCTCTGACATTACTTTCCAGACCCGTCTCATGTCTTTTAGCCCAAGGAAGTTGAGCTCGAAGCGGATGCATCGTTTGAGGAGCATCCTATCCGGATTGTCGATCGTAGTACGAAGGTTCTCCGTGGCCGGTCTGTTCCTCTAGTATGGGTGATGTGGCAGCATGGGTGAATACAGGACGAGACCTGGGAGAGAGAGGCTGATGTACGATCGCAGGGGCCAAAGCTGTTCGGGGTTTCTTCTTCTACGCCTGACTAAAGAAATTCGGGGACAAATTTCTATAAGGGGGAATTTTGTTAGAACCCGGATCTTCGTTTCAGGTACGCCATTTCTTTTTCTAGAGTTTTTGAGAAAATTAAAGTTTCTGGAAATTTTTTAAGTACATGTCGTGTACTTTCTGAGTACACGTCGTGTACTCTTTTCCCACTCGAAGTCGTGTATTGGCCGTGTCCAAGACACACACACGGTGTGTAGCGGTGACATGGAGGCCGATTTTGACAGAGTATGGAAAAAACCACTACATGTTGTGTACTCAAAATGTACATGCTGTGTACTTTCTTTTTTCATTAAATCGACCAGGGTCACACCTAATTGAGGAAAATGTCTTCTTCGACGTCTTGTTTGTCTGAGAGCACCATAAATCCACGGATAATCGACGAGCCATTGTTCCTATATCCATTATCTGCTTCACGCACCGTCTATTGCGTTGGAATCGTAGCGGTGAGTTCTCCCTTCTGCTTGAGCCTTGTTTTCCAATTCTTCCTCCTTCTCATGTTATCGTGGTTTGAGTGTTTTGGACATTTTCTCAGATCTATGATGTTCAAGGGGGAATCAGTTGACATGGTTCAAGTATATCGATCTCCTAGGATCGAGGTAGGTGGTTTGTGCCTTACCGTTCAAATTCTTTGAGTTTTATGTGCAAATTTCACCAATACATGTGAACGGGGTATTGTGTGTTTACTGTCTTGCCCTTGTTGTTTTCATTCCTTGCTTGTATGCTTGCGTAGAATTAAATTTATCAAGGTTGAGGATAATTTGTTGTGCTTGGATGTTTTTCCTATGCCATTTTCTGTTTATCACCTTTGGGGTCTCGTTTTCCTTTGGCTGTTACACCTGTTTCTATGCATTGTGATTATAGGTTGGAGTAAAATTCATAACATGTTTATTTCCCTGTGGACTATTTATCCAAGTAGCTCTATAGGTTTACATTGGTTAGCCAAGTAGCTTTATAGGTGTAATTTGGCCTTATAGTATTATTATGCATTGACTAGCACGAGACTGAGAGAACCTGGTGCTTTAGACTATAAGGGATAGACCGAGTGAGCTTCCCAGAGAGTCTTAGATATTATAGAATATAGGGGATGGACCGAGTGTGCTCCCAAATGGTCTTGGATATTATAGACTTCATGAGGGTAGACCGAGTGAGCTTCCTCAGAGAGTCTTACACTGTTTTAATCTTTTTAAGAACCTTCCCATGCTAGAGGAGAAATTGACCGAGTGAGCTTCCTCAGAGATTATGTGGTATACCTGAGGCTATAGGAGGAATTGACAGAGATAGCTTCCTCATAGAGTCTCTAGACCTTGAGGCTAAGAGTGTTAGACCGCGTGATCTTCCTCAGAGAGTCCCTGAATACCCTAGACTACAAGGGGAATTTACATAGTGTGCTTCCCCAGAGAGTCTCATAATTTCATATGACCAAACCAGAGGGGTTAGGCTGAGTGCACTGCCCAGAGGGTTGGGGTACATCTTGGATAGGACCAGAGGGTTTCCTTCTTGTTAGCTGCTGCTTCACTACTGTTGTTGGTTTTGGATTCATTGTTGTAGTATATATTCTTGTTAGTGCCTGTTTTTTGCTGTTACTATTACTACTTACTGTACTATTACCTGCCATATACTCACTGGCTTTTAGGAATAGATCTTCTGGTGGTTTCATACTGGGATTTAGTCTCACACCATGTTTGGGACATGCTTTTGGGCCCAAGAAGACCTTTTTGTTGCAGGTATAGACAAGGGAAAGCGCCCTTCGACTTCTGGTACTTGATTGCTTTGGAGCAGGAGAGCATGGTACCAATCTATGGCTTGCAATACTGAGGAGTTTATCTGTTTACCTTTATTTTGTACTTTGGTTTGGTACTTTTGTATTTTCCAGCATTGTGACTTATTTGGCAGCTTTCCTAGACATATGTATCATTAATCATTTCATATATATGTGTGTGGTCCATTTGTTTATTACATTCGTCTTCCGCTATTTACTTGTTTATGTATTGTTCTGTTTCTGCTATTTCTTAATGTTTACTTCCTCTGTGTACTCTGCCAATGAGGGCATAGTATCCCCACTATCACACCCAAGTCCATCGCTGCTAGTTGGCAGCCTCTGGGGTATGGGGAAATGGACTTGAGGCAATGTGTCCAACCAGATAAGGGGCACCTATGGGTGGCTTCTAGAACCGGGACGTTACACATGTAAAGATTAAAATATTTTTGGAATAAATTTTTTATCTTATAGATCAATATGATATTGAAGAGTGATTTATTTATTAATATTCATTCAGAAGAAGTTCCCAATTTTAAGGAACATCATATAACTATGGAAAAAACTAATATTATGGGATTTTATATCAAGAATAATGGTTAAATTATATTTTGGAAGGTCATATTATTTTAATGAATCTTTATTTGTATTAATTTAATTTATATAAATTGTTAATAAGATCATAAATATTATATTATTTGGATATATTTATTTCTAGTATAGGAAATTAAGGGTGATTAATGTTACATTAAGATAACTGTTAAATTTAATATGGAAGAATATGAGATATAATCAATATAATTTGTTTTCAATGTCAGTCATGTATATTTCGATGAATTTTAATGTAATTTTTTAACCAATGATATAACTAGAATGTTGGGTTTTTTATTGGGGATTTTTTGATTAATTTTGTTATTTCATCTTATGGAGGTATATTACTTTTGATAATTATCTTATCCTACCCATTTTGGTTTTTTGATAATCTATAAATAGATTTGGAACAACTAGTTATATTTTTGATATATTATTTGATCTATTATATGTTTATCATAGTGCTTCAGATATGAATATTTTTTCATGATATTCATTTCATCGAGTAAGAAATTATATTGAAAATTGATAGTGGCACTACCAAGAGATGAAATTGTGATTCATAAATATATATATATATGAGGTGAGTATAATTTCAAGTGTACATTATTTAATAGTAAATAAACCTCCAAAATATATTACAAAGATCATGAAATGAAAATTTTATCCTATTTCATTCAATTTAAATAAATCACTAACATTTTTTGCACAATTTTGGTTTCTATTTTTTGGTTGTTAACTTTACCATAGTATTTAACATTCTTATGATCAATGATCTCAAACATTATCAATTGTTAGTTGGGCATTAAAATTTTATTCTAGGTCTATCTTTCACTTACCTCTAGTTTTATCCTACTTTAAAACTTAGTTATGTTTCATTCTAGATTTCCTTTATATTTATTTTCCCCCTATTGAAGTAGAATTTTTATCAACCCTTTTACAAGGTCAGTTTTTCATAAAGGAATTTTACAAATTTTAAACTATGGATTATCAAGAATGTGTTCTAGTTGAATGCATAAGATTTTTTAAAATTAATAGAATGTTACACCTTAAAATTTTATATTTTATTTCTCTATAAATAAATATATTTTCAATGATAGCATGCATTACCAAAAACATAGAGTTTAAATGAATGACGATATACATTTAAGATTTTTATTTAATATAATAGTTATAACATTTCCATTTAATTAGAGGGTATGAATATAACTAACAAAATTATTACAATATTTGGATTTACACAAAAATATAGGGAATACATTGTCTATAATATGATTAAAATTACAATAAAAATCATTTTAAATGAAATGAATTTTTTATGAAAAATATTTTATGGGTTTGATGTGTTTTTATTTTAATAATTTTAAATAATAAATATTGGAAAAATAATTTAATATAAAAAAATGTTTCGTAATTTTTATAAAATTTTTTCTTGACATTAGAAAAAATGAATCGTGTTATGTTATTAAAATATAATTTCTAAAAATGTGGGTTCTTCATGTTATTCACAATTACTTTTTAAATAAACATCCTTTTTTCGAAAATTTATTTAAATAAAATAAATTTTTTTATGAATCTAACGTGTAAAAATTATCATAAATGGTTTTTTGAGAATTTTTTGACAATGTTATTTTTGGATGAATACTGAAAATAACGATTTTTATTGAAAATTTCTATTTCTTGAAGCATTTAAAAAAATAAATTTTGTTCTAATATAGTGTTAAAAGTAAAATTTGTTCAATTATATTTTTATTAATCTAATTTATATCTCAAGAAATAACTTCATTTTGAATTTAAATTTGTTATTTTTAAACCTATGGAAACCTATTATTTGGAAAACTGTTATTTTATCATGTTTGTTGGTTTTATTTAAAATTAAATTCTTCCACTTATATGAATTGAATTTGACAAAATGGATTAATTTTTTTTAATAATAATAATTTATATTATAAATTGTGTAAAATTTATATTTGGTTAAAAATTAATAGTTAAAATAATAAAAAATAATTACTGTGGTCAATGTTAAAATGAGGTTTTTCACTTTTCATACACATGTGATATTATTAATTTTAAACAAATATAAAGTATTTATTAAATAAATATTATTTAATATTAATAATTAGTGGGTCTAAATATCTAATAATTCTCATTTTTTTGTTCTTAAATGATAAATTACCTTGCTAAATAAAAATAGAGTAGTTATCTTAGTGAAAACTAATAAGGTAAAAGTGAGTAAACATAGAAGCTAAAGGACTTAAATGTTTCAAAATTGTGCATTTTTTGGGGTCGAGTTGATTATTGATCTAAACACCCCATAAAAATTATTTTATAATTGTTGAGGCACAAGTCATGTGATTGACTTACTATTATGGAAGAGTTTTGGGTATTTACAAGATTTCCAGCCCGCCTCAATTATAACAAGGGACATCACACCCCCACATATTAACACATTTTATTCCATTAGACATGACCAAACCCTAAAAAATTTCATCCCCAACATCCTTATACATGTTTTGTATATTTTTCCTTCCTAGAATACTGCCACAATGGTTCTTTGTAAGATACCCAAAGTAGGATCTTCTAAGAGAAGTCAATTGTAATCCCTTAGTTCCTTATTTTTCACTACTTTTATTAAATCCTTCATCCATGTTTTAATAATTAAAAATATTATAACATATAATTATATATTTTTATGTTCATTGATTAAATTTTATCCATCTCTTTTTCCATCTAATGGTAAATAAAACCATTGATAATGTGTATGACGGATTGATGTCTCGTGAAACGAGGCAATTCATTTTCCATCATCACATCTAAATGATTGATATATGATACATTCAATATATGTATATGATATTTAAGACCTAATTTAACTTCTATAACTATAATATCACATATATTTTTTTTCTTCTAATCCACTGTAAAATAACGACATCGCTCAAGTTTATGTGTGGACTACCACCTCCATGATGTAATGTGATGTATGTTTTTATTATATTTGAAAATTGATTATATTAAATATTAATTTAATTAATATATATTGTTTTTATGATATATAAATTCTTCATAAAATGGGCATTAATATTTAATTCTCTTTTATTCCATCCTTTGAGAAAATAAAAACAATGTTCATGTATATTTATGTTTTTATATCTTCATGAAAAGTGTAATTAATTTTATGTCCATATATTTTATGGATTACAATAAATAGTTATATAACTAAAATATATGATATTTATATCATGATTAAAATTATTGATATTATTATACCATGTACAATTTAAAATTAATTAAAATATGAAACAAAAAAATATGGAAAACATGGAAGTTATTTCCAAAAACATGATTTTAACAATGAATTTTTAAAAATTATTATTAAAATGTCATGATTAAATCATATATGTAATAATATATATGATAATATTTCTCTAATAGATGTGTAATAAACTTATTTTTATTATAATGTACTTCCAAATGTATATAAACAAATTCTTGACTTGATGTAAGGGATTTTTTCTCAAATTATCTACATTGGTAATTATGTTATGTTTTGAAACTATAATCATGTATAAGGTTTATATAAATACGTTTTTACATGTAATATCATTAATTTATTTATTCTCGTGATTTATATAGTTTAATTTAAAGTAATTATTTTATAGGGATTATTATTCAAAAGTTACTAAATAATGTAAGGGCTTTTCTACTTTCTTTTAATTCTATAGGACACATTCTATACTCAAAACCCATTTATTTTTTTGGGGTGAATATAATACCCATGAATATATATCTTGTTTATTATATTGTAAATATGGTTTTTATATATAAATATAATTTTAATTATTTCATGTGGCTAACAATTTAAAGGATACCAAAGCGATACATATTTTATGTTACAATCCCATTATTTATCATGATTATTTATTATTAAGTTTCTCATGATGAAATATTATGATATAACCCTAAAAAAACACAATATGTTTAGTCTAATAAACATATTTATATATATTAAATTATTTTAATTCATTTTATATCTTTAAGAACTAAATATTCCAAGTAAATGTTTTTATAAAAAAATATATTATTTCTTCAATCGAAAATCATTTTCCCTCCCTAATAATTTTTCATAGAAAAATATAATGGATGTTTTTAGTATTCTAAAATGATTTATTAATTTCATTTTTCCCATGATTTACTTTTTAATTTTTTTTAAAAATTACTATTCTTTTCATTTTTAACGATTTACTTTTTACTTTTTTATGAAAATTTGAATGGAATATTTGTTTTACCTTGTATGGCATGAATAAAATTCTCAACCATCATAAAGACTATATTAATTAAAGAATAATTTAATATTTTTAACGGATGTTTTCACGTAAATATTTTATATAATATTTTCTTACTTTTATAAATTTTAATAATGTAATTTGAATATGAAAATGGTATTTTCTTAAAGAATGTTTAAATTATTTTTTAAGTAATTTGTATTCATCAACAAAACAACCATTTATGTGATTTAGGTTTTACTAGCAATATGATCCAATTATATAACTATTATTCTTTCTCTATATGTTTTAAATTTATGATTATTATGAATAGATCATTATGAAACCCATTTTTTCCCATAGGTTATATTGTGATGGAATATTGATGAAACATATTTTTTCATGGGTTATGATATGATAATTGTTTTCTGTACTTTTAGAACACAAACTATTGGATTATGTGATGGAGGGGGCCTAAATATCTCTCTAGTGCATTGTAAAATTATTTATATCCCATGAGATAATTATGGGGAACAATTTGATGTTCTTGATTCATAATTGTAAAAGGGATGATGTGTTTAATCCAATATGGGAAAGAAGTCAATGTGATTGATCAATTATAAGAAACCTGTGATGAGTACTAATGTGTTATGTAATGTGAAATATGTACGGATTCCAAATCCACTATTATTTGATTTTCATGGTATAAAACCTTTAAATATAAATGGTTTTTATAATTATGATGTTACCACACATTTATGACATGAAATTATGTTTTGTGATTTATTTTTGAAAATATATCACACAAATTATGCTTTTCATTGAAAAAAATATTATTTTATAGAAGGATCCAAGATTCATATACTTGATAGATTTGGAATGAACCACTTAAGTTATTTTCATGATCTAATTCCATTATGGCCATCTTAAGCCTTCTTATAATAATCAATTTATGTCTACCATGATTACATTTATTGATAATTCAAGATCTCACTTTTTATGTTTCATTTATATATCTTCTGAAGAAATTTTTATACAGGGTATGCCTATAAATATTAAAAAATGGGATGATCGTTATGGGAGAAGTTAAAGAAATATCATGAAATTAGAAGACTATGTATTTATTCTTTAAAGACCCCAAACCTTTATAGTCTACATGAATTTATTTGTTAAATGTATTGAATATTATTTTACAATGATGTAATTTTTATGTATTAAAGTCATTTTTCACTATATAGTTTTTTATGCACCTTGATATTTTAGACTTTAATAAATTTTCTATTTAAATTTTCAAAAAGAAAACCTAAATCATCTATAATATTGAATTTTTTTAAGTTATATGATTCATAATATCTAAATAATTAATGTAATATATAAAAATATGGATAATATTTCAACAAAAACCAAGGTATAACAAAATATAACTGGATAAATATAGTAAAAATAACCTTTTATATAAATTTTCAATCTATGAAATCTCAATGAAATTAGCTTCTAAGATAGGTTCATCCACTGGAAAAAATAGAATATCTACTTTTGATAATGTTCTTATTACTATTACTAACAAAATGAATGCAAGGATGAAGATTTTGGACAACCAATCTTCTATCCATAATCTTATGTATAATGTAGGTAGATTTTATTCAGTATTTTCAATGAGATTACTTGGTATAACTCTAACAAACACAAAGAAAATTACAAGGGAGGAAGTTAAGGATGTTTTACATTATTGTTTTCTAGATTATATAAATAGAGAAAATGAGGGGTATTGGAGAAGTGATAATAGATGAAAAAGGGACATAATACAATGAGAAAATAAAAAATGAGATGGATAAATAGAGATAAGAGAAAATTAAGTTAAAAAAATAAATATGGAAATTAAATGATTATAATAAATCCGATTTATATAAAATAAACATCATCTATTTCAATAGATGATGATATAAATATGTGTGGATTATAAATAAATGATGTTGTTAGATATCTTGATGAAACACGAAATTAACATAGTATTAGCTATTAAAATTTCTCAAATGTTAATATATGTGAAATTTATTAAGGGGTACATTTTAAATAAGATAAATTTAGAGTATCATAAAGTAATTTCCCTTACTGAGGAATGATCCAATGTGGTTCCAAATAAAATTCCTCAATATCATAGAGAATAGGGATTCTTCACTATTATATGTATTATTTTATCTTGTATGAATTTGAAGAAAAAAAATCTTATTTGAATGAATTAATTTGATACCTTTAGTATATTTCAAATGATTGTAATTAATGTACCAAAAAGGTTTGATCTTCACCCTAAAATTCTATCCAATTAATGAAATACCCTCATTGTATTCTTAAGGATGTTCTTGTCAAAGGGAGAAAATTTATTTTTCGTACAAAAATTTTAGTACATGATATTGAGTAATAATAATATTTTCCACCCATTCAAGGCATATTTTACACTTACTGGGGAAGGAACAAATTGATGTTAATTATGGATTTTTTATATTCATTGGTTTTCATGATAATGTCATCTTTTACCTTATAATATTCATTTATAAATAGATGGTGATGTATACCATGTTATCTTTTTTACTAAAAATTATATATCCACCGCATTTCACAACCTAAAGAATTAGAGAACATGATAAGGATCATATTGGTCATAATGGATATTTTATGAGTATATAATTTTTTATAGAATTAAAAAAATTATATATATGTATTAGAAATAAATCTTTCAAATGACTAAAACCTAGAGTTAAAAAATCAATTATTATTACCCCAAATCATGATTTAATGACACTACGAAATACTATAAGGTAAGAATTATTCGTATATAAACATACTCTATCATTGTTTAGGAATAAGTAATAATCATAGGAATAATTGTAAAATTATTTAATGTGTTAAAAAAATGTAATACATATGATGTGAAATTATTGCCATAAATGGAATTAGACCCCCTATTTTCTTATATAATGTGTTAAAGGAATTCTGGTTTAATCCTAGTAGTCAATATCAATATAGAATTAAACCCTTAATAAAATAAATTTTCAAAAAAAAATCGGATACACAATACCAGTTTTTTATTTCATTTAGGGAAAAGTTATTCCAACTCCAAGTCATTCAAGAGAATGGTGGCATTAAGGGCACCAATAATGAACAATATGAGTTAATTCTAGAGAATGTAGTCACCGTATAGTGGAAATGTGTAAATTAATTCAAATTTAATATAACCGCATTGAATTAAAACTTCTTACTCGTGTTCATTGATATAATTTTCAAAATACTTGATAGTAATTTCTATTATTTCATTTTTTATAAGAATATCATCTAAAAACAATAGAACTGTATCCAAAATTCATAGAAAAATTAAATTCCCATGAGTTGTGGAACTATTAATAGTCATAATATGTATTTTTTTTATATATAATGCACCAGAGACATTATAGAGGTGTATATAAAATATAGTTCATGTTATATTCGAGTATTTTATAGATTTTTTTGGTAAAATTTCTCTATTTATGGAATATCATTCAATACATTCCATCACCAAGTTGAATTGGTACTTAAAATAGTTTGTTAAATGTTTATAATACCAAATTGAGAAATTCTCCCATTGATGGATGAAGTAGAAATCATCCATGAACATAAAATATGAAAATAAGTAATTGAAGTTGATCTGTTAAAGATAACGTTGTTATTAGAGTTTCACAGGATTGCCATAGAGAATGTGATTCAATTATTTATAATACATGCATGTATTTACATCATGTTTTTTAATGAAATATCAATGATATATCAATCACTCTCCCTCATACAATTAAATCCCATTCTATTCATATTTCATAGTGTAAATAATGAGTATTTCACCCTTCCAAAAATAAATTTAGTATTTCTACCATTACAATATTTTAAAATGGGGTGAAATTTATTGATTCCAAGTGGGTTGTGCTATTATAATATAAGATATATTATATATTAGTGGGTAAATAATATATTTTAATAAATATTTTATTCAATACACACTATAATTGAATCCCAACAAAACTACACTACCATAGAGATAGATATTCCAAATGTTATACTTTCATTTGATAGGATTTAAACATTCCATGTTATCCTCAAGGTAGTGATATTTACATGTTATATCATCTTTAGATATTTTCCGTACCAAAAGTTTATGAAATAATGATTTACCTAGTAATTTATAGTACTAGAAAAGTTTTACATCATTATAAAAATAACAAAGGGGATAAATAATATTTCAGTCAATTTATTTTCTTGTTTTTTATTCAAAAAAATAGGTTTCAAGAGGAAATTATAATTGATTATGAATTCCTAAATGATTATTTCGTTCATTTTACTTTAATAATAAATACATGTTTCACAAAAACAATTATGTATTTGAATAATGGAAACATTTATCACAAAATAACATATTTATACAATAAAATATTTGTTGTTGACTCATCTCAATATTAATGTGATGTCAATTTTTTTAAATAAATATACGAAAAAAAATTTAGTGAGGCATGATATGATCCCATGTTATATATATTCAAGAATTTTTCAATTCATCACCTACCATATGAAAAAAGTAAAATTATTAAATGGTTGAAAATATTTTTAAATGTGTATTATTATATCCAATTATCTAAAAATATACAAGGGTACTTGTATGAAAATGTGATCATTAACAAAACATTGGGAATATAGAAATCACGAATGAAATTCCTAAACTCATAACTATTTATATTTAAGTGTTCAATTTTGGGGTATTTTGTTTTATATGATTCTTTATGAATACTTCTATCAAAATAAAAATTATTTTGGGTGAAATTTGTTTTAAAATGGTTATAAGTTGAAGTGAAAAAATTGAATTTGATATGAATCGACATAATGTATAGAATAATTTATTTATTTTTATTTACTATTCCTAGGATTATTTTTTGATATTAGGTAACTAATACAAATAAATACTTTACAAGGGGATTATTATAATGATATAGAGTAAAAAATGACACCAAAATACCTTATCACCCAAAAATGAAAGAAAGTGGAATTATCTATCCAAAAAATTAAATTTACTACTGTGGAAAAAATAACCTCAAATTGAGTTGATAGGTGTATGAATATATATTATTCACTATTTGAATAATATATATCTTTTCAAACATATATAGGAGCATTCCTATCTCTGTTGGTATGTAGGAAACCATAATTTTGTTCCCACACAATGAATATTACATAAGAGGGGGTTATCTATGGTATTTATATTTCAAATAAATAATATCAATAATTTTTTTAGACTGTTTGTATAAACAGTTATTTTTCCGTCATAGTTAATATAATATGATTATTGAAATAAAGTAGTAAATTTGAAATTATTACATAGTTCACATACAATATGCCATCTCCATAGAGTAAAAAACATTGTGTGATTATACTCTAAATTAATTAATTTCACAAATTTTTTGTTATAATATTTTGAATTCCCATCGACTCGTAAGATTTGAATCCTTCATTTTGTAAAATAACTTACTTACCACCTTATATAAATGGAACACACTTCTCATCGTATTTTTACCTTGATATTACAAAAACCAAGAATGATATTTACAAAGACAATGGAATACAAATTAGATCATAAAATATCAATTTGATGAATCACCATGAACATCCATAAATAAATGAGTTTGATTACATCTTATATATATATTTTTATTTCTATCGATTCCATTAAATTGCACCCTTACGTTTATCAATGATATTATTACCAATTCCATAATGAATTAAATGACTTCTATCTTATTAGATTATAAATATTTACCATATTTTTTATATTAAATTTTAAATAATTAAGAAGGAAGAAATCATCTATAATGGTCCCTTAAACCTAAGATGACCTACTTCAATTTAGATCTCATGAAATATCTAGAATAGTATAAATTTTAGTTATGATAAATTTGAATAACTCAACACCATAAATGTGACTCTAAATAAACTAAATCATAACACAATTCTCCTCCTAAATATAAAAAATCATGCTTCTTTTGATTTCAACATCACCCCGAAATTATAACCCTCATTACGAATCACCACTGTTGTTTTTGTATAATCACTTTTCACTCTCTGAAAAATTATGTCATATTGGATAATTATCTAATCAAAAAGTCATAGGGAAATATATACTCTATGATGAAATATTCACCTCACAATAGAGAACCAAAGTTACACAGCTGTTACCTCCCAACATAGGAACATCCTTTATGAAATGACCTCTTAGAGTTGTAATAAGACATTTTCCCTGGATCCCCCCTATCTGAAATAGTGTATCACCAAATTTATAGGGGATCCCCACTATTACATGACCTCTTACTCATAAAATATAACAAAAAATACCTATCATTATTAACTTAATTACTATACGGCCTCCCATAGGATAAATGTGATTACAATATTTGATTAAAATCTAACTCAAATTCATCCAAACATATACAATCTTCATTAAATAAAATTTACAAGGATCTTTGAACTATTTTGAAGGTTCATTAACCATATGTTTTTAAAAAACACAATCCTAAAATAAAACTATGGATTATTTTCTAACAATATCGGCCTTGTGGTTTGTTGAAAAAACTCTTCAAAACTAAATTCCCCATCTTCATAAACTATGCTTCAGCCTTTATTAGTATCAATAGATATTTAATTCAATGCTTTAATAAACATTCACTCTAAGATCACATGATTCATACTAAATGTCATAAAAATAGTAAAATTATAATTTTATCAGGAAACAACTTTATTAATACTTATATTATTTGACATAACATGTTTTAAAACATAAGAAAATCTTAATTTATGGTATATTTTTTCAATCATATACTTTCACCTAAAAATTTTATATGTAATCCCACTAATGTTTTAGAAAATTTATAGAAATAAACCAAATATGTTAACAAAAATGTATCACCATAATCTTTATTTCTTGAGAATAATTTCTACTATCTTATATTTAATTACATTTCCCCATTTTTCAATGAATCTATATATTACTTATATAAAATATAATAAGAGATAAATTGTAACATTTCCATTAAAACCACGAGAGAAACAAACCATTCCATGGATATATTATTTAAGAAACCATTTTTGTAACACATTATCTAATGGAAAATAGTTTACTAGAGTTAAGATACCTTCTCCAAATATATATGTTAATTAAGATGGACAAAATCCAAGACTAAACTGATGCTTCTCAAAACCATCTTTAGTAAATGGGTATGTTAGTAAATATAAAACATTATTTGTATAGGTATATACTTTAGTAACAAAAAAAATATTTCTCAAATTTATTCTTTTTTAAGGGATATTTAATTTCTATATGACTTCTCCTAATGTGATGTAAAATATTATTATTTGTTAAATCAGAAAGATTGTCATTGAGGGTTTAGTTAAGGTGTATTAAATTCTTAAAGTGGTTGAGTTTTTTTAATAGCAATAAAACCCTTTAATAAAATAGATGACCATCTTAATAAATAAAAACTTTTATTCACAAGACCGTAAATTGATTATTTCATAGTAATAATGGTGGGTAAAGATTATTTTATATATTAAGGTTATACCTTGTGAAATTATAACCCCCCAACATCATTTTATTGTTTTATACTGGTAACATATGAAATAAAAATGAAATACGAAATAATTAAGGAATATGAAAATAAAATTATGGGACATAAAGGATAACCTTATAATATAATTTAGTAGTTTTTTTAAAAATAAATGGATTTTTATGTTCAATAAATCACATACTACAAGTGAGATAAGGTTTATAAAATGTTATATAATATAGATACTTTTAGTCAAAGAGTAAATTTTGTTTTCAAAAATAAAATAATTCTGCTGCTGGAATGAGAATGTTCAATTAAAAGTTAAATAAAAAAGTGTTTTTAAAATGATAAATATATTTTTAAAATGAATATATTAATTATCATTTTTGTGGTGATCTATATTGGGAAATAATTTATTGAGGATAAATATTTGGTTTTTATGGATATATACTATTAGTTAAACACTTATAATGTCAAAAGAAACATATACCTATGAAAATAAAGTTTTTGAATTTGATTTAGATATTCATTTATAAAAATAGAGGAATTAAATTAAAGTTATGAACTAAAATTTCATGATTTTATGGTAAATGACTCATAATGAAGGATGGAAAATATTTATGTAGTTTGGGCTGATAACATCTGTATTGAAGTTTGGAAATATTTAGGGGAGTTGCGTATTAATTGTCTTACTATGTTATTTTTTGATTTTATGATATCTAAGAATTTTTTTTATGAATGGACTAAGTGTTCTATTCTACCAATGTATGAAAATTAAAGAGAAAATTTTATTAGTTGAATTATAGGGGATTTATGTTAATGAGTAATACCATGAAAATTTTGGATATATAGATTAAATAATCGAATTAAAAGGAAATTTAAGTGTCAAATAATCAATTTCATTGTATTATTAAACAGTCAACCACATAATTAATTAATTTTTTTTTATTATCGATGGATTATTATCAAATAAAATACTAGGATTTTCATATGATGTTAATTTATTTGTGAAATTCATTTCATAAATATTCTTGAGATATCTTATGGAATGATATTAAAAGAAATGTGGTGCTTGTGGCATATATCAACATCATCCAATACATTTATATTGGGAGTTTGAAACGAGTTAGAAATATAATAGGTGATGCTACAAACATCCCTATCTTAATGGGACTATATAAAAGTTAAAATTTAATACCAAAAAAATTTATTTCCCTTTGATGAATATATTAATCATATTTAAGATGAGATACCTAATTTTATTCTCTATAAATATTATATAGTTATCATATATGATACCAATGTGTGTTTTTATTTAATGATAGATATTTGGGGATATAATTTAAAATAAAAATAAATCAATCATGATTAGGATAATAAATAATATAAATAATATTATTTTAGAAAAGGATTGGCTGATAATGATATGGATGTGGGATTTGTAGATATCTTTTTTCAAAAGATGTTAATTTGTTATATTAAAGATCGTTTATACAATCTGATGAAGATAATCGTGTAGATCTTTTTCGTATTATTGAAACTATATTCATAAAATTTTGAATGTATTCTAGGGTGATATATTTTCATAAAATTTCTATATAATTGAAGGGTAAATTTAAATAGAATTATATTTGAAAAACTATTCTATATGGCAGTGAATATTTTCCTTTGAGGATACATCATGAAAAAATAGGTAATGGAAATTATACTGTTAATATGTTTATGTGGATATAAATTGATGAATAAAATTATATATAAATTAATTATTGAAAAAATTATTGTTTCTTCGACCGATGATAAGATTGTTAAGAGTATATTACGATTTTCTAGAAACATTAAAAGATGATATAAGTTTGGACCTTCTAATTAGGTAAACATAATGAAAAAGTTTATTACTGAAAAAGGTCTCTATATTCCTAAAAGGACCATTAAACTAATAATTAATTATTTTATTGTTCTAAATGGTTTCAATAAATATATGGCCTCTAAAATATTTTTGGAAAATATATTAAACCACCACATCTCAACCCTTTTCTATTTTATCTATGAACAAAAAATCAATTTTTTGGCAACGAATTTTATTTTTTATCCTTTGAATATGGTAGATCATAATTATTTTAAGAGGACAATAATTAAATTTACTCTCTATCCAATTTGATAATTCATTAGGTTTTTTATGATTTATTTTTTTGGTCCCTTTTGGAAACATACTTTTCATTCATGATGAGTAATACACATATTTTTATATATAACTATCTCACAAAAAAGTTTATCCATTTAAACCATATCTATTACATGAAATTATGCTCATCAATATAATATTCCTATCTTTTAATGTCAATTTTTGAAAATGGAGAACACATACTATGTATAACCCACATTTCCAAAATAATAACACCTAATTTTTGAAATGTTTTCATTTATCTTCACTTCACCACCAATTAAATTTTGGTTAATTTTTCTATCACCCTAATATATCTTCCTCTAGTGGGTTTTTTATTAGGTCATAATAGAAACTATGGCCGTCATTTTCATATTACCAAGTCCCACACTAGATTTTATTTTTGGATATGTCTTTTTTTGTGGAATATAAATTTCCATATTTTTTTTGTTAGGTCTTTATATATCTATATAACCTTATTTAGGGAACTTTTAATATAATTATCTAATTCTATTCTTGGATTCATGATCCTGTATTGATGTTGAATATTTTTATAAAGTTCGATGATTTCTCTACTTTGTTCTATAATTTGTTTTAATTGACCTTTCAATATATAAGAATAACTATCAATAATACAAGATTTAACATTATTTATAGTTCTATAATTTATATAAAAATGTATTCTATGAGTATTATCTTATTTAATAATTTTTATCATGACTGTTAACATGGATTTAAACACTCTAGGTTTTCTCCTATAGATTTTAGACTATGAAGAATCAGAACTGAGTTTCTCCATATTCTACATCTAAAAATTATTATATTTTATTGTGACCCCCATCACTACATTGATTTCTAATTTTATATAAATTTTAAACACCATTTTATTCCCTGGTTTCCTCCATTTTTGTTTTGTATTTACAAATAGAAAGGAATTATTCATTTATGATTTTTCTATCCTCTACTCATTCTACTTCCTTTTCATATGATTCTTCTAAATTTATTTTAGTGATGTAATTATAATGAATTTCAAAATGATTTAGTATTTATTAGGGGGTTATAAATATTCATATTCATATTAAAATATTTTATGAAATTCAACATTGAGGTTCCCAAACATTCCACACCAAAAGAAACAATGTATATTCATTCCCTAGAAATTTACTTTTTCATTCTACAATTTTTCTGAATGGAATTCCATAAATTCATAAACTACTTTTTCCAAAATATCATCATCCAATAAATTATTATTCATCACCATTAATTTTACTTCTTATGTTTTCTTAGAAAGAATATTCTCATTATCAGTGTTCCTCATCGTATATAAAATGAATGTGTTGGGAATACTGTCCAATTTTATTTGATTTTGATCATTATCCAAGTGAATTAATACCTTCACAATGAGTCAATGGGAAAATATTATCATGATACACTATGATTTCTTTTCATCCATGCTTTCAATGAATCTATTCATGTCCTTCAAAATCACATTCAACCTATCAATGTTTAAATAAATGAGTTCATGTGTGTGTATCCTTAAATCCTTATACTCATTCCAAAGAACCATAAAATTATCTAAGGGTGCCTTCAAATCATCATCATATATGTTGAGTAATTTTTCCCAAATGGAATGTGAGGATTTACTCAACATATCATTCATGTAGATAGTATGGAAAAATCTCCCCCAATGCCCTATATACCTTAGCATTAACATCCATCTAATTATATTCACTTCTCAATAAAGCTTTAAATTAGATGTTAACCTATAATACATGTGTTAAAGTTGTATAAGAATCCATTACTGATGTTCAGAAATAGTGTAACACCATATTATAAGTAATTATATATTATTTCAATTAAATATTTATAATTAATATTTAATTGATAATTAAAACAATGGAATCAAATATATAAATGTACATTGATCTAACCCTATAAATCTAATTTCACTTATTTTAGAGAATATATTGTTTCCAATTATAATATCTATATTTCCATTTCATTGATATCTAATTTTACATGATTAATAAAGAATCATCCATAATGTAATTAAAAAACTGGGACAACATACTTCAATTAGGATATCATAATATCCATAAAATATAGGTACTTTGAATTTTGGGAAATTTTTTATAACCAAATCATTCAATGTGTAACCTAATGAATCAGAATTAAATATCATTATCCTCATGAAAATATAGATCTATGTTTCATTGAATTTCGACACTAGAAAGGCATGGAAACCATCAATATGATCAAAATCATTCATTAATGAGAATCATAGATTGAACACTTTAAATTAAATCATATAGGATAATTATTTAATAAACACAACATGGTAAAATCCCTACTCCATAAGGAAAGATTCAACTTATAGTAAATAATAAAAAAACAATGGCCTTTAATTAATATTGTAGGATCACCCTTTTCTACAAAACTCCCATGTGTTGTGGCATGAATTAAATTTTCCCATGATCCTTTTAGTCTCTAAAATTGTAGCATTAAATTTTTATAGGGTCCCCATTTCATTGTGAAATCCTTCAGATGAACTATACTACACAAAGTATTTATCATGCATAACTTTATTAGGGAATGATCGTCTTTCATTTTAATGTGGCCGACGTCTTTCATAAACAACCTCCTAATCTAATTCCAAATCACTATAATCATCATAAAAATTTATCCATCTATTCATGAACCCTATTGATATAATTTTCACTATATTTTTCAAAAAAAATATAAGGCATAAACTAAATCAACGATTTTTACTAACACAAAATTTTTTTTGTAAACACTGAGCACAATTTATATTTTATGATGAAGAAGATAAACATGAATATTTAAAATGTTGGGTAAATAAGAATAAAATTTCTATATTAATTCAATTAAACCATGAAATTGGTATATATTAACACTAATATTTACAAGTATTAGGTAATGAAATTCCAGGACCATTAGATTAACTGGAGATAGTTTACTCTTAACATCAGGGTAATAATTTTTAACAGTCATTTTCTTTACTTTTCTAGGTAAATTAATGTAACATTAGTCAAGGCCTATCATGGAAAATAAATTTTATAGTTATTATCAATTAAGACACAAAGTAAGGATGAAATGTTAATTAGGTTTAAGGATAAAATACTAAATATCTCTAATAATAATTTTTAAAATGTGTGTGTTCACACTATAAGGTTTGACTAATGAACAAAAGGAATATCTATCATTATATTTTTTAAAAAAATTTGACATCAATGAATGTTGATATACTTTTTAAAAAACATTAAAATAAATTAAACTCATTAGATAATGTAATGATTTTTATAGTTTTATAATTAAGGTGATTTCTAATATAATATATAATTATTAATCCAGGGGAAGCCCAAAACCGATCTAATACCTTATATTTAGTGAATAACATAATAGAGTAATTATAGAATTAAAGGAATTATTAATTCTTCAAAAAAGTAAAAAATCATAGATGATGGAAAACCCATAACATAGTGGAGACCAAAGATAGTCATGGTTTGTCTAGTCTCATCATTTGGAGTATAAAATTATCAAAACACACAATGACTTCCAATTTTTCCAGTTTTATCCATTTTAAACGCAAAACATTAGATCAATCAATTTATTTATCATATTTTCTTCCATATTATCATTATGTTACAAACCAAACAAATGAATCATGGAATAAAAAAAATCCTTGTATTCATTATCTAAATTTTTAAATACATTATCCTCAATATGAGTACAAATATATATTAATTTCTTGATGAACTTTTTTCCTTAAGAAACCAAAAAAAGGTTTGATCTAATGAAATGTTTAAAATATATATATTTTATCCTAGCATCACAATTTTATTAAAATACCATGGTAAACCTGATATTAAGGATAATATTTTAATTTTACGATTTTAATAATAGATTTTTAAATTTTCCCACCTAGCCATGGTGAGTAACCATTCCATAAAACCATATCTAATTAAATATTTCTATAAGATACCCAAACCACACCCATAAAAGTTCCTGATTTTATTTAAATTATGGTGATTGAGGATATTTTGATTTTTCATTGAAGAACCATGATCTAAAAAATGATCATGGTTCTTTCATCATCCATCAATCTTCTGAACCTTACACACACATTTACAAAATAAAAAACATGCACATGGGCCTCATCCCAGTTGGTGAGGTCACTATAAGTATGTCTATGAGACCCATGTTCGAAACCAGGTGGAGGAATAATTCTTAGTTACTATAGAAGGTATTGTAGCAGGTACTGTAGCAGAAACTGTAGAAGGTACTATTCGGTACTATAACATCCAGAACTATTCACTTTGGGCCAACGGTTTGGGCTTGGAGTCATTAAGTCCTTCATTCTACCCTGGCCTTTGGGTTAGTAAGGCTTTTGGAACACCACATGGTCTTTGGGACACCTCAAGACCTTTAGAGCCACCTGATTTGTAGTTGCACAGACCGATTCTACAACTAACCACCCTATAAGAGGATTCAAGAGAAGGGAACATTCACCAGAGAATTTTCTAATTGGATTTAGAAGAATTTGAGGGTTTGTAATTTTCTATCGGTACCACACCTATGCACCTTCACATGGACATGGAAGCTGAACAGTCATGCAAATGTGGGGAGCTGAACACGATTCAGATGCTGGGTATGGGCGGTTTCAAGTAGTCATAGTCTGTATGATTTCTTTAAAATACCTACGGGTCCTATAATGTCTCAAATTCTATGGGAAATGTAATATCTATACCTACGGGCCTTGTAAGGGTTCCCCCTCATCCCTTGAAAGGGGGTTAGCAAAAGTCAATACACAAATTAATAAATTTATCATTTATTTGGATAACCAAAATCCCTAAATCTTTTCGTTTTCATGATATAGTAAACAAAAACATGTTATAGAAGATACTTGTTGAACTATAAAGTTACTATCACTAAATATGACCACAGAAAAACCAATCATGTTTTTTATAACTATGCCATGGTAATTTATAGATAATAAATATTTCAATAATTATTTGAGGGTATATGAAAGTATTTATGAAAATCATCCACTAATCCATCATCTCCACTGAAAAAATTAATATTGAAGACAACCATTTACACAAAATCATACCTTTTATCTTTTCATAATATATCATCACCCTTTTAACAAACCATAAGCATCCCAACTCAATGAACTATTTACATTGCATTAATCCTTATTAACATTCCATATTAAGTCACAATTAACATCTTTTGTTCCAAGAACATCCATTTTTTGCCCATTGATTGAACCATTCATTCTATGCAGAGTAGGATACCCAAATACATTTCTAATAAAATAATAGAAAAACCTCCCACCCCTCATAATATGAAATATTCCAAATCCACACACCTTTCTCTAAACCCAAAGACAAAGAGACCTGGAACCCATTTAGTAACATTTCACCAATATCAAGCTCGACCATTGAATTTACATCCTCTAATAGTGATCCCATATTGTCCTTCAACAAAAATTTTAACTATAAAAGTATACTAATATACTAAATATGATAAAAATATACCTTCTATTGTCCACTCATGCATAAAATTGATGGATTATATGAAATAAACGGTTTTTGATTTTCTTGCCTCATAAAAAATGAAAAGTGCTAATCTAATATCCCTCCCTATTTCAGGTTCAATTTGATGAGATGATGATGATAATGATTAATTAAAGAATCTACCCTTGGAAACCATCATTACAGCCTAATATGAAACTTTTAGGGATCTCACATTTGTGTATTTGAATACTATGGTCTCTAAATATATGATTATATTTTTTGGATTGGGTATCCATCCATGGAAATTAAGTGTGATAAAAATTACTATCCCTATTATTATATATTTATAAAAATTTACAATATCATATGTCTACCATTTTTTAGTTACTTGTCTATGAAATCCCAAATCCTTTTCAAAATAGAATTTGTTAACTCATATTACAAAGGATAACCATGATCAGGCCAAGGGAAAGAGTTCCCAAACCATTGATCTAGAAATGTGGTCTATTCGTCCATCCATCACCACATAATGGATTTCTAAATAGGATAACTATTGTGTGGTGAATCTGTTATAAATATAAATTCTTTAATCTTTTAAAAAAATTCCACTACCTAGCATGGTTTGTTTATTAATATTGAATTACGAAGGTGTGGTTCCCAAGACCAATGGAATGATAATGGAAAATTTTGTAACCCAATACACCCTATAAAGTGTAGAGAATTTTTGTGTTATAAGATTTAAACATTTTGAATATTCTCATTCCCTTTATATTCTTTTATATTATTAGAAGGTACACTATTACATATTTAATTACAATTTTTCTTTTAAAAAATTATCCATATGAAATATTATGAATATGTAAAGAGTGTAAAGGCTGTAGTGACACATAAATTTTTCTTGTTTCACCCATAAATAGAAATATTGAAATAGTATACATGCATAATTTTAATAGTTTAGAAAAATCAATTATAAATCATAGATTACTTGGTAAAATGATCTAGGTATGTCACTCCTTACCAAGGATCACATCCTACTAAGTGGTTTAGAAAAAATTGTGATGGCTTGCAATGACCACTCCATCTTTATCCATCATGAACTGTTCTAGAAGATATTAGTTTATAGACATCACAGTCTCCTTTTATATTATTTACATGAATGTACTTCTAATTTAGATTTTTTATTTTTCATTATACTTTCTGATTACATACTCTAACATATACCATGTTTGATTCTATCAAATATAGATTTATATATAATTGACTCCTTGCTATAATTGTTATGTCTTTAATCTTTATAAAGATAAAATGATAATAAAAAATATTCTCCATGATGAATAATTCCAATAATAGAATTATGTTCCAACAAGAATCCACTCTAAATCCCGAAATCTAGATGTATATGTGATATTCCAAAAATACAATCATTAGTACACCCTACATCATAAATTATCAAATTTTATTGAATTTAGATTATCAGAAAATACAATTATATTCCATCATTTTATCTATAGGAACACACAATTCATATTCTCTCCATTCAATTCCATTATCTAAATTCAATATTATTAATATCCACAACAATATTTCTTTTATATGAAGATAATTTGAAATTCAAATTCAAATAAAAAAATACATATCAATTCCAATATTCATTATTTTCAAATACATTTCTAGGATTATCATCAGATATATCTCCACCATTGGAATTAATATCAGTATTTAATTATTATTTTAATACAAAAAAATTATTATAAGAATGAAATGTAAAAATAATTTTTCATAAACTATATATTTAACCTATCACACTATGATAACATTCACCATGACATGAAATATCAGTTTCTTCTTCAACATTCATAAACATCTAGATGTGTTGTGGTTTTATATAAATCTTAATGGAATAAACATAGTAATCAAATATAATTTTAATAGTCATGGATTTCCTTCTTAATTAATTTCATACATATCATTAATTGGTACCTATAGGTATCACCTGATATTTCTATCAATACAAGAAAACATACAAATATTCAAAATATACAAAACAGTTGGATAGAAACTCATTTTCACAACATGGGTGTCTTAAAATAAATATAATATTAAAAACTCAGCTAAAACTTATAAAATTATGGATTACATGTCATGAAATGGAAATAGTTATTTAAATATTATGAAAAGTACGAAATGATACATTTCATACAATAAATATTTTTTATTAGAAATTACTCTTATGTTTTAATTTATAGTTTAATAAATTTTGAAAATTATTTCCACCAATGTGATGACCATTACATAAGAACCTAATTGAAAATTACATGTAAAAGGATATGAATTTTCACTTTAATCATTTCTCTAAAAATTTACAATTAATTATTATATAATATTTTCTTCCTTTTATTTTATTATTATGTTTCCCAAGGAATTTTACATGGATGTATATAAGGAAAATATATTATATCCTTTCAAATATTTGTTTCTTCTAGAAAATAATAATAAACTAAAAATATATATCTTACATATAGAATAAAGATAACTAAAATTTTTCAGATTACAAAATTTTGGATAATATTATTAATTCGATCTAAAAAAATTCATACATATTTTGAGAATACCAATATATAATAATATCTTTAATATTCATAATTCTATCTTCTAGGCTTCCATATTCCAATGAAACTCTAACAAAAATTCCACATACAACCTATTGGTTGTAAAAATATACTCATTGTATTTTATTGATAATTATTCCATTAAATCTATGCACCAACACTAGATGGATATAATCACTCATGTTTATTTTCCAATCCATGTTTCTACTATATATTTGTATTTTATGTACATATACCATTCCCCCTTTTCAATAAAATGAAAAGGGTACATCTTCCAAAAAATCAACATTTCTTTATATTCAAAATCATCACTTTCCCTTGGTCAATAATATTTTGTCACTGTATTTCAAAGAATGATCATCATAATTTCTTTAAATCATGATCCAAAAGATATAAATATATTAGAATGCCAACATATTTTCACATCAAAGATACATTAGATTATCATCAATGGTCCTCTATCATACTCTAACACATGAAAATAAAATTCATATTTTGAGAGTATGAAATCTATCCTTTAGAAACCCATTTCATCAAAACATTAATCAAATTGATTCACCTTAAAATAATATAACTCTTTAAACATAAATATCAATCAACAATAATAAATTTACCAAACGCAATTCTGTCATCGTAAAATCTTATAACTCTACTAATTAGTAAATTGTTTTAGGAAACATATGTATAAATTAATAAATTCAATGATTTCTATATGACACACTTACATTCATAGTATAATGAATCCAGATAAATTATGATGTTTCAATAATAAAAATGCATGTGATCTCAATCAAACTTGAAAGAGAATATTATTGTATAAAAAATAAATCACATATTGTTTGAGACACAAAAAAATCTAAACCAACCGATTAAACAAATTAATGAAATACTTCATATACTAATTGATATCCATGAAAATTATTACTTCAATGGATTTATCAATTAAAAAATCAATCTAATCCTTATTTTAATATTAATAATCAAATAATATTAATATATTTATTTCTAGCCACCAAATATTGTGATAATATGGAATAAAAGGAAACTGATTGTCGGTTACTTTGAATTCTTTTTATTATATTTTTGTATCATTGAATGAAACTTGTTGGTACCAAATGATTAGTTTATAAAGAAGTAGAACAAATATTACCCGTGAAATATGGTTTTAAATTTATCAAAATATAAATTTTATTCTATAGTGACCACCACCACTTGTTAAACTCATAATCAAAATTTGGAATTCTAAAAATGGATTATTACCATTTGAAAAAAATTCATATGTGATTTCAAAACCATTCTTACTGACAATCATTTTAATACCATCTACACTGCCCAATATCAACATAGATAATAATATTTAGCTTTTATTATTCCTCGTGTCTACTTGATATGATTTCCATATCATGTTTTATTTATCACCAAATAAATTTCCTCATCATTATATGTACATATATATTTATCAAAGTTCTATTTTAAATGTATATCAATCCACTAGTTTTTTAATACTTGTATTTGATATCTGAAGATTTTTATTAAAAAAAACTCACTATTACATTTAATCCACTATCAATATAATATTTCAATCGTAGGGTATTAATCCTTTTATAGTTCATTCATATCTATTGAATGTATAAAACCCAAAGGGATAATATATCCCCTTTAATCCTATTATACTACAATCATTATATATAAAATTAATGTTCAGGGGGAGTTGGGTACCTCTTAAAATATATAAGAAGTGGAATGTGGTTTTCCATTAGGATCCAACCCTTTACATCTGATCTCATTCAAATGTTTTATAGAGATATCACTAGAAGGGTAAACTCATCTCCAAATGTTTATGTGTAAATTTTTCTTGTTATAAGGAATTGAATTCATTTCCTTTGTGAGAATAATTTCACTAGTCAACAATTGAAACATCAATGCAATGTTTTTTCCTTAATTTCTATAATTAATTATCAATAAAGAACAACTGCATTTGTTTACAACCTATGGTTTGTAGTGTTATTTGCAATAAAACTAAATAATAGCTCAAGATTGTCCACTATGATTTCCATTAAATAAAACTGGATTCATCTTTCCAATATAAAATTTTATTTGAAATTACATCCACTTTTTAGATGATGTGAACAACCTCTTTCATTGTGAAATGCAAAATTGGTTGTCTGATATCCTCTATGAAACCCATTAGTGATAACACATATTCAAAACTCATAGTTTCATGAAATGTGCACTTTTATTACATTATATATGTATATATTATTCTTGGGATAGTTATTAAGAGTTTTATAATGGTTTTGGAAGTGTTTTTGGAGGTGCATGTTTTGATAAACGTTAGTATAAATAGTTTAGTATCACTACAAAACCATGAAAGGTGGTGTTGTCAGTTACTAGGTTGGGGAACGACTGGAGAACAGTATATAAAAACAATTCATATGTTAAGGGTAATTATATGGATGGATAATGTGAGGGAATGATTTTTAACCCACAGTTGGTCAAACAATACAAGACTACTATGGGAGGGTGTGTCCTTGAGATAAGAGCACTACATTGTGGTTATATAGTTTCTCAAAAATTGTAGCACATCTATGTGGATACGTAGTATAAATCTAGAAATATACACTTGATTGTAAAATGGTTTATCAATGCACATGAACAAACTGTGAAATGTGTGATTAATTCTCTAATTTTTTTAAAAAATTTTGTATATGGTCTGAAAAACTATTAGTTTCCTATTATTAAAAGTAATCAAACTCCTTTTCTCTTCCATGAAGTTAAGGTGAATACTATTAATCGGAATGTTACTTTTGGATGAATGAATGTTCTTTTTATAGTTAAAATCATTATCATGCCCTTATTCCTCCTTATAATTCATATATATAATCTTTGGAACTATCGTAAAGCCATAAATCTAGGTTTTTATTTATATATCTATGTTTTATGATATGAATTTTGATAAGATATTGTTGGATATATAGAAACAATGGTGTTGTGACCTTGAATCTTGATTTATTTAGTGTCAGTCTTCATTTTTAGCATAAGTTGATGAGTAGATGGATTCTCAGTCATCACTAATTATTATAGAAATTGAATGATTAGTTTTATTAAATTTATTTTATAGAATTTTTTATTGTAGGATTATATGATTCCCTGAACGAAACAGTTTTGGTCTCCATTTGTGAATTTATGGAAGATTGGTCTGCTTTTGTAAAACCCAATTTTATAAATGTTGTAAAATTATGATTTTAAAATTATGGAATGGATTTGATAAAAAACATGTGTTTGGTGAACTATTTTGAAATGAAGAATTGTTATGTGTAAATTTTATTGGCATTTAGTTTGGAATAATTGGGTTTGTGTGTGTTCAAAATTGAGGAAGTGTTGTTGGGAAGTTCCACTATCGTTGTAGAATGACTTATGGTTAAGGTGTTCTAGTATAAATGATAACACCAAAATTTTCAACATAGATGGAAGTGTGTGTGTATGTATGTGAACATGGTAATGGTTATACTAAGTATTAATGTTTTCTAATTAGTTTTTCTCACATGGATTTCACTTATGGATGTATATAAACTATTTAACTACTTCTCATATATTTTTTATGATATGTCGGAAAAAGTTTATTTTCTATGTGTCATGTATTCAGACGCCTCTCTGTATTTTCTACTATGTTACACTCACCCCTAAAGTAATTATTTTAGTGCTTTTGAAGATATCAGAAATCATGAAAAAGGAAAGGGATGAGTGTATTATTTTATTCCTCGTACAACTTGATTTTATTTTCATAATATGTGGTATTGGAGATTGGATCTAGTTTAAGTGGTTCTTGGCATCATGTCACTTTATTTCCTTTTATCAAGTTGTATTTTGGTTTTTTTTACTTGAGATCCATTGATACAATGAAATTGTAGTTCTTCTGGTTTTCTATTTGGGTTGTACTAATTATACTCATGAATCATTTATGATGATTTGATTTTTATGTTATACATTGTAAGGTGCATTTATCTTAAATAGGGAAAATCATACCTTAATGATATTTATAATACCTTGGAATTTATATTCATCCATTATTGTTTTGGGGATGTCACATAAGTCTAGTGAAACTCAATTTCTTATCAAAACAATATGATAGAGAATGTTGTGAAGAATATTTGTATCATTTCTCTCTCATTT
The DNA here is from genome assembly GCA_963277665.1 of Viscum album. NCBI lineage: Eukaryota > Viridiplantae > Streptophyta > Magnoliopsida > Santalales > Viscaceae > Viscum > Viscum album. The sequence goes on along the minus strand of OY728143.1, from coordinate 1,659,086,987 downwards.
ATGTTGGGATGGTACTAATGATATAACAATGTAAAAAAATTTAAATTTACTATTTAAAAATCCATAAAAAAATAATTTGGAAATTTATGTTAGAAAGGTGTCTGTGTATAAATTTGTTCTATGAAACTTATATGTGTGCTATTGTCACATGATAATGGGATTAGTCAATTAGTATTTCTATGAATATGTTGTTTATTAATCTTCTCACCAAGTCATTATTTTTAAATTACAATTACTTAATCATAAAAATGGTTAAATAATATTATTTTATGAAATAAATTTTCAATGCTAATTGATTTCGGTTATTTTTAATTTTATATGCCATTAATTTCCATTAAATGATGAAAAATTGAATTTATTCTAGTTATATAGAATTTTACCGGGTATAATTCAGATGAATAAAAAATAAGAGTCTACATAAAATGTGGTTGCACCTGAGACACATGTGAACTAATAAATATCCCAAAGTATCATTCAGTCTATTCAGGTTGTTGATATATGAAAATTAAATTATGATCCTCATCAAGTAGATCACTCTGTATTGTTTTTAAAATATAATCCACAAATATTATTGCAATTTTGGATTTAGATGTTTAAGATAAAATCATATAGAAAACTATATGGGAGGAACTTGAAGTTTTTTTAAAAAAATAATTCTACCCTAACACATTCAATATCACAAGGAAAACTTAATTATTCTGTTTGAAGTAGGGTAATGTGTCTATAATATATTATAGAACTTTTTTCTATATTTAGTCTATTATTCCATATAATTTTCCACCATATCTCCCTTGGAGGAAAAAATCATTTAGTCTAAAATCATAAAAAAATATTCTGTCTAAGATATATGTTTATTATTTTATGAATTAAATAAATATGTTAAATAGATAGTCAATGTAATAATGATATATTTTTAAAAATTTGGTTATATGGTGTATGTTTATCACCACCAAAATTGTTGGCAACTCAAATGATGGGAATAAAAGAAATAGGGAAAACTACATCCAAGGTAGTGGAGCTTATCAAAATCATAAAATAGAAACAATTAATTTCCTTTTATGGCATGATATAATTCATGACTATTTCTAATGTAATTCTACATCTTATAATAAGTGAGATGGTACAACATATCCTAATTTATGTCAAAATAGTAATTTTATGGGTCATCTCCAATATTTTTTTCATAGGGAACCAAAGCCTCACTATAGATATGCTTATCCTTTTTCTCAAACAATCTATTCTATAATGGAGTGATCTATTCAGAATTGCCGTCACCCTTATAATTGAGTGAGATAAAGCGATTCTAGAAACCCTATGATTCATCAAGTTATGAAATCTCAGACAGGATGTCAAGAACATGAGGTTCTAGTAAACAACATTATAGTTCCATGTAAATGGTCATGGATAATATATCTATTCCTTAAAATATGGATGATATTATTATTTTGAAATATTCCCTTACCAAATCCTTTTTTATATGGATGACTACCACTCTTTGATTTCTTTTCATGTTTTGGACTGTATGGTTTTATATGTTGAAATGATTTTTCAGATATTAAACATCTAACTCATTAGGGACAACAATAGTGTCAATAATTTAGGTATGATCCATTTTCGAAGATGATCGATGGGGGTAATTTAGTTTTGGATTTCTCTAATGAAAATACATATCTATGATCTAATTATAGGGATGGATTTGTTGACATTGTTTGTGTCCCACATTGGTTATTATTCCTGTAAAGTTTGTTTAACATCTTTTTATGGTTTTAGTCATATATTTAAATGGGATTTTGATATAAATTCATGCATATATGGACCACTGGTACGAGTGTTCAGGACTATCTTCTATTAGTTAGGAGTAGTAACCTTGGAATCTATTAATGATATTGATGTTAGGGATTTCCCAAAAATCACTGAAAAATTTCCCAGTGACCTTTCTAATGATGTATATGGGATTAAATAGGAATGAAAAGTGTAATATTTTAATTTTTCTTATACCATGGTCTAGAACTGTTTCACCTACCTCCAATAAGATATAACTAATACAAGAGGTGAACTAAATATCGAATAGGAAGAGTTGGAAATTAATGGGTTCATTACTTAGCATGTATCCATGGGGAAATATACTTATTTTTGTACTTAAGGTTGATATAACTCTTAAAATTTATGTGTAATATCATAAACACAAACAAATTACGGAACAAAAGGATGTCCTCTTCCATGAATTGAGGTCCAACTTCATTAATTTAGGGGAGTTGAGTGGTTTTCTCTGATTAATTTAAAATCAGGATATCACCAATTATTAGTTTGAAGGGAGGATTTTATTAATATAGCCTTTAAAATATGTTATATCCACTATAAAAAAATGGTTTTTCCCTTTTTTATAATTAGTACACAGAAAATTTTTATATAATTTATGAATCAAATTTTTCAAAGGTATCTTTATTCTTCTATAGTAATGTTTTTTGAAGATATTCATCTTTATTTTCTGACAAAGGTCATTCTTAAACAAAAATTGTCTATATTGTTCGGTGTCAAGTGGGAAAATCAACTTTATGATTATAGTTCAATGTGTGAGTTTTAGATATTGTAGGTATCTATTATTGGACATTTAATTTATGAAAGAGTATCTTTTTATATATTCTGAAATGATATAATTGCTATGTCTTAGTGAAAACTAAAAAAAATTGGTATAGAGTTTATTTGGATTAATATGATATTACAAATGCCTTATTCATGATTTTTCAAGACATGCCTCCATGATGAATGCTTTGATAGTGAATGATTTTCCTTTCTAATGGAGGTATGAGTATGTAAAATATTTCCAATGGATTTTGGTTTTCCTTACATTATTACATATCATTCTATTTCCAGTGCTGGGATAGGGGTATGTGGTCTATAGTCATGCATAGGGATCTAGGTTGGGTTGTGTTCTTATACATGAATTTCAAGTCAATTTGTGTTGATTAAAATAGTTATGGGTGCCTTACAAATACAACCTAACACATGATTTTAAATTTTATGCTCTAGTACATGACTAAAAGTGTTGGCAACATTATATTTTTTATGATAAATTTATGGTGTTTATCGATCATAATTACATTAAAGACATTTTATCATGGAGGTATTTGAATATAACGTGACATATAATTGTGGAGTATATTTCAATTCCTCACTTTTAATATATTAATATACCATGAAAATGATTTCGGTTGCTAATTCATTAAGAAGAAAGTTATATAATCAGATAAATAAATATGCTAATGATCAATTATAGATAATGTTAATTATAGTTAATATGAATCTATATTTCACAGAGTGAGGTGATGTTGTAGTATTTTTTTAGTTTCCCTTTTTATTTATTTAGTTAATATGGTTATAAATTCCTAAAAAGTTGATCATAAATGTTAATCCATGAGGTCAAAACAAAATGGTGTGGATACCAATGAGGGATATAATATAGATGGTGGATCTTTGTTGTATTTTAGATATTAGATTGTGGTTTCTCTGACATTTCAAGGATAATTTATTTATACATACCACCATTCAATATGATAGGTTCTTCCATTTCTCATAATAATTTATAAATTGTTGATATCATGTTTTTTTTTTGGGATGACTTGTAGAGGATGGTGGTAGAGTTTGTCTCGTGATTCTTCATCATTCAACCTGTCAAGGAATAATACTAATTTCAAGCTATTATGTATCCTAATTTTATAATTGATATCTGAAAAGGGAAGAAGATACATATGTATTTTCTCACTAGATTATATAGAGTGGTCAAGATATATGATTACATATGGGTTAATGTGTTGGTTGTTTAAATCATCTCACATCATCCTAGTTAATGAATTCAATACTATGATAGAGCTATCTAAAATCACCATTATGAAAGTTTTAAGGACTCATAGAATTCTAGTTTTAATTATATCTGACTAGAATCATAGGTTCACATATGAATTTTGGATGTCCTTTTAGAAATATCTTGGAACCTAGTTGACCATGATAATAAATTATCACCCTCAAACTAATGAAAAATCCAAACATAAGATCTAAATGTTGGAAGAAATTCAAAGATCTGTTGGGATGTTTTTTGGAGTCTCATATGAGGAGAATGAACTAGTAGTGGAGTTTTAATGTAATTAAAGTTATTAAGACTCTATAAATAGTTATGATTTAAATGTATTGTATGTATGTTCCAGTCATTCTCATCTATGTTTGCTAGAGATGTGTGAGAAATCACTTTTCATACCTATCATTATGCATGAGATAATAGAGATGACTCATATGGTTAGAAAGAAGATGAAGATGACTCATCATCAACAGAAACTATTTTGAATCATCATCATTGAACATTACCATTTTAGGTATCATAACATTATTTCATGAAAATCTCTCCAAGGATAGGGAATAATCATTTTGGTATGAAATGAAAGTTATCTTCTTGGTGAATCTACCCTTTTGAGATACTTGTATAAGCAAATTTTGTGGCTTGCTTTCTAGATTTAGTTCCAATGTTATCTTCCACGAATATCTGTTTAAGGTATATCCATTGAAGAAGTACTAGATAGATCCTAACCATCGGGTTTGATAGGACCATATTTATCTTGAATAAGTTGATACATTGATGCATGTGATGATACATATTTTGGATAAAAAACTGATTATATTTCATGGGATACATATATCTTTAGTATTGGAATTATGGAATCGTTGTTAGATTTATAATGCTACATTAGAATCTGAAAATTAAATTTTAATGTAGTAGACCATGCCACTTTAACGAAACACCATATTACACTTTTCAATAATGAAAAGACCAACGGTGGGTGTGATATAAGACCCCAAATTTTGGTAACATTATTCTTTTATTATGTTCATTTCCATTATAAAATGCTTGGGTTATGTTTTGGGAGTTTTTGAATAGTTTTGGAAGTGTTTATGATGGTGTAAGTTTAATAATTATTAGTAGAAATTATGATCAATCTCTAAAAAATCATGAAATCTCATATTGGGAGTCATTTTATAGGATAGTGGTTACAGTATTGTTTGTTAAAATCATGTATATTCCAAGGGAAATAGTGTATTTAGAGATAAGGGTGGTAGCACGTCATGAACCTTTACCCGGGGCTCATGCCTTGACTACCCCAAACCCGCCTTCCATAGGCCATAGGATGACGAATAACACCAAAAGGCGTATTCCCTAAAATCGGAATGAATTGCATTTAAAAGTGTACAAACACATGGTCTGATAACACTACATGATGAAATGATGAAGAAAACATCTGTAGAAAATGGAGTGCTGAAAGTAAAAGGGGCCGGAATACAAGACCGACTAAAAGTACAAGTACAACCCAAAAGTACAAATACAACTGAACAGAATAATACAACTGAAAAGGGTAAACAACTACTGATACATCTTCTAAGGATCCTACATGAAGGGTAGGTACAGATCACCTCCAATGCACTCCATGACCACCAGTCACCTCCATGTACAGCCTATTCATGTATCCCTCAAACCTCAACCTAGCTTCCCATCGTCTATACAAGACACAACATGGTTCGGGCATAGCCCATGTAGGGTTGAGTATAACAATACTCAGTAGGGGCCCCGAGACCCCCGAAGGACTCTCAAAACACCACAAAGGAAAACCAAAAAGCATTTTGTCAATCACTAAGCACAAATAAATAGACACAACTCAAACCTGATATAATACTCAGAGAAAAAGGATCATAATGCTGACCCACACATGATCGCTAGGAATGTTGATATCTAGACATGGTATTCTCTAGTGATAGTAATAATTATCATTACCATTCACAACTTCGAACACAAAAGATGCTGGAAAACTCTTCCTCTAATTAGTATAGTGGTCCTACTGTATCATACAGAGGTTCTTGCCACTATCCATGGACAGCTGAGGTACAATTCATGTCGATTACCATGTGTCTGCTACTTCACACAGAGGCGCTCCACACTGTGGGTCTCCCGCATCACACAGAGGCACTCCCCTTCGTGGTCTGCTGAGTTACTCCGACTATCGATTACCATGGGTATGTTGTGTCACATAGAGTCACTCCCCACCGTTGGTCAGCCGTGTCACACAGAGAAGCTCCCCACTGGTCCTGTTGAGTCACTCCGAGTCGAAACGGTCAGCAATTGTCAAATCTCATACAGTTTTAGGGTTCCATACATAACGCACTTGGATGAACCGATTCCCAAGCCATCATTAATATTTTAACCATCACTAAGCCTCACAAATATAGTAACACGATGATACATCGTGTCACAAGTTTTCCAACGCAACAGACGGCGTGTCAATCAGACGCTCGGTTTGTGAGTTGTTGGCATTTCAGTGTCAAGGGCCCAGTTGGATTCTAGTGCAATCCTACCCGTTCGTACTCCAAGATTCTCCAAAAATCTCAATGAAGTAAGTCAAAAGGACATCCCCTCTCCAATGATCCTAATTTTGTAGATGTATCATCAAACAGACATTAGGTTTAGGAGTTAGTGCCCATTTTGTGTAACTGGTCAGTACTGGGTCTGGGTCCGGTCAGCCTTGGTCGGACCGGCTATACCTGGTTCGGCATATACCTACCCTGATCGACATGGGTCAACCTGACCCAACTCATATCCAACCCAACCTAGGTCAACCCAGCCCTCTAGACCCGGCTAGGCCACAGGGCCACGGGGTCGCGGGTCGGCCCGCTGAGCGGCAGGTCGGTCCGTTGGGCTGACCCGGCAGTGCCAACTACCTGAAGGCGTGGGCCGCTCGGGATACCTGGATGCAGTGCATCTAGGTAGGGATGATGTGTCATAGAGCCCCGTTAGAGGTTCAAACCATGGGGGTTGACCCAACTTGGTTCCACGTGGGGTCGCAGGTCCTCCGTTCCACGACCGACGGGCCACAGCTTTTTTGTCTGGCGCGCCACTGGCACGCACCCCCTCCAACTGCTACTGGTCAAACTAACAGCCCCCTATTCTTATCACGACCATCACAGGCAACGGCCTTGCTACCACATAAGAGCACCGTCGGGGGCATGCCCTACATGTACTGAGCTGATTCCGTTGCGGCCAGCAGGCATGTCGGCCGCCCCTCCAGTAACGCACGATGGCGCGCCGCAGCGTCACCTGTGGCCAGCCGGTGTTCAGGATGCCTTCCTCCGATTATCGCACCATCACACGTGGTCGGCTGGTTCTCTGATGGCTGCCACATATTTTTTCCACTTCTTCTTCGTGCATCATGTGTCGATGTGTTATCCCCAATGTAGCTTACCAGTATCGCCACACTGTTGGTGTTCCATGGATGGGAAAAATTACCAATGTATCGGAGGGTTTAGGTTGGGTTATCTATGCCCACTCTCTCTTCATTGGATCAAAAACATGTAGGGGTTAAGGGTTTGACAAACACTTGGAATTTAAATCAAGATAAAACCAACAATGATACCCCACAATAACCACTCAGAAAAACAAATGAATCATGTGTTAACCCATTAATCGGTTGACCCATGTTCTTATTATTATTCAAGAACGGGGAAGAGGAAAACATTTAAAAAACATAAATGAATAAACCCCCAAACTCAAATCGTCAGAGATATGCATGATCTCGAAGGTGGGTAAGAGTTCTTCATTCCCACAACATGCTTCCAATGACGTCGCTCGTATGTCGTCCTCTAGTTCGCAGTTCGGTGTCACCTGTCACCTTCTGCAGGGATCAGCTTCATCTTCTATGGTTCTAGCATCACGGTGCTACTTCATCACATCATTTCTTGGAAAATCTATGCTGGTATCCCCCCCAAGATCTATATATATAAGAGAGGGGGATGGTACATAATTACATTTAAGTTTAATTGGGCTCATAAATTAAGAAGCTTCCTAGTTCCCCAATGACGTCATTACATTGGGTTGGCAGGTCAAGCCATTTATTGTCTTAACTCGTCACTGGCCCCACCCCTTTACTTGTCCATTGGAGGATACAAAATAATATATTAAAAATATTTTATTTCATTTATTTTAAAAAGTTTCAAAACATAACTTTTTCTCCAGACCTACTGCAGTCAATGTAAAGCCTCCCCAAAGCAAATCATGGCTCTGTGGATTCATCGGTGCCCTCAAATATTTAATTTGAGAAATGGTTCAAAAGTTAGAAAATTCCACTCATATGTTTATTGAACGTACCCAACAAAAAGTTCATAATTTCATTTCGGGTACACCGGGCCTCGGAATCAGGCCCCATCAATTTTCGCAGACTCATTAATATTCCATATATAAAAAATTACACTGAATTTTTGGGTCTTTACATTCTCCCCACCTTAGGGATTTTCATCCCCAAAATCCACAACATAGACTACGGAAAAAAATGGGGGTACTGAGAAACAATCTGAGCCTCGTTCTCCCAAGTGCTCTATTGGAGGTTCTCGTGCTGCCAGAGAATGTGCACCAAAGGTATCGACTGCCCACGAAGGATATGCTTCTGTCGATCCTCAATCTCTTCTGAAACCTCTTTAAATATCTCCCCATCATCTAAGTCTAGTTCGATGTGGTCTATGATGTGATATGGGTTGAGAACATATCTCCTTAGCTGGGATATGTGGAAGACGTCATGAACCTTCTCCAACTACGGTGGAAGTGCCAAGTAGTATGCCACCTTGCCTATCCACTTAAGTATTATAAATGGCCCAAAAAACCATGGGGATAACGTACCGCCTTATCCAAATAATTGTATTCTCTTTATAGGAGAGACTCACAATAAAACATGGTCCCCCTCCTAGAACTCCATAGGTTTCCATATCCTATCGACACATGACTTCTGTCTGCTCTGTGCAGTCTTCATCCTCTCCGGGAAGGTCTTCTCCTTCTCGGTGGTAGCCCGTACAAACTCTGGACCCATAAGTACTGACTTCTATGGGTCCATCCAGTATAAAGGTGATCTACAAGGTCGACTGTACAAGGCCTTGAATTGTGCCAAACTGATGGTGGTGTGATAATTATTGTTGTAAGATAACTCCACCAAGGTGAAGTGATCCTCCCAACTATAGCCAAAATCTAGGATACATGCATGTATAATTTCCTATATTGTCTGTAGTGTCTACTCTATCTGACCATCCATTTGAGGATGAAAGGCAGTGCTCAAATTTAGATGATTCTCGAATGCCTACTACAATCCCTTCCACAATAGGGATGTAAAACATGCATCATGGTCAGAGATGATCATCGATGAGACCCCATGAAGTCACAAAATATCTTGTACATAGTGTCTTCCCAATCCTTCTACTTATCCCTTCTCTTAGATGGGTAGAAAGTGGGACATCTAGGTGAGTTTCTCAATGATCATCCAAATGAAATCATGTACCCTGGATGTATGTGGAAGCCCTGTCAAAAAGTCCAGGGATATTCTTTCCAACTTCCACTCCAGCACCTCTATTGGCTGAGCTATGCCTATTGTAACCTGATGCTCAGCCTTCACTTGCTGACTAGTGAGGCATAGGGAGACAAACTACGCTACAACCTTCTTTATCCTTGGCCACCAGTACTGATGCGGGAGGTCTTGGCATATCTTTGAAATGCCAGGATGTAACGCAAGAGAGGGAGTATGGATGTCCCTCCACACCTCCTCCCATAGTGCCATTGGTTACATGGTACTTCCTCTGAGAAAGCTGACATGCTCCACACCTTTAGAATAACCATCAGATGCCTTCCCTGAAGATATCTAGGAACATGGAGCCTCACATTCAATATCTCCAAGATATACCTCCCTGACTCGTTGAATGAGTGGGGGAGTGACTATCATAGATTGTAGGTATGTTTCTCTATCTCTATCCACGAAGGATATCTACCACACAGATAGCTGCTCAGTCACCTCACTCACCAACTATAGACCAGACCTCCTAATGAGTGCATATGTTACCATGTTCCCCTTCCCATGAGTATAGACTATCTAAAAGTCATAGTCCTAAAGAAACAATATCCATAGTTGTTATCTCAGGTTCAGGTCCTTCTGATAGAAGATATACATGAGGCACTTGTGATCATAGTAGATATTAAAACATTTTCACATCAAGTTATGTCACCACATCGTCAAGGTGAAGATCACTGTTCCTAACTCTAAGATGTGGGTAGCATAGTTCCACTCCTGTTGTCTCAGCTATCATGAGCTATATAAAATCACTTCTCACTTCAGCATCAGGACACACCCATGTCTGTTCCCTGATGCGTCCCTTTAGACTACATACACAACTCCCTCTTTCGGTAGCCTCAAGATGGGGGCACTCATCTGTCTCTGCCTCATCTCCTAGAATCTTTTCCGGTATCTCTCTTTCCATACGAAGGGATTCCCCTTCTTCGTTAACACCACAAAGGCTTCCACAACTTAGGAAAAGTCAAGTATGAATCTTTGGTAGTATTAAGCCAACCCTATGAAACCTCGCACCTTGGTCACACTCCTAGGTGGCTCCCAAGAAAGAACTGCCTCTATCCTCGCTAGATCCACTAAAAAACTAGCCTCCGAGATAACGTGTCACCGAAAGTGGACATCTCGTATCCATAATAAGCACTCTGAGAGATTACCATAAAGCTGGTGATCTCAGAGTGTATCCAAAACTATCTACAGATGTTAGAAATGATCCTCCTCTATCGCTTAGTAAATAAAGATGTCATCAATGAACACCACAACAAAAAGATCAAGGTGTGGAAAAATGATATTTTTCATGAGTATCATGATCATTGCATGGGATTTGGTCACACCCTTAGGCACAACCAAGAACTCATAATGTCTATACCGACATCTGAAGGTCTTCTTCTGTACATCCTCATCTCGTATCCTGAGTTGATGATCACCTGATCTGAGGTCTATCTTTTAAAACCAATTATCTCCCTTTAGCTAGTCAAAAAGATCATCAATATTAGGAAGTGTATAATTTTTCTTCATGGTCACCTGTTTCAGGCGCAGATAGTCTACGCAGTGTCTCAAACTCCCATCTACCTTCTTGGAAAATAAAATTGGGGCTGCCCATGGAGAAACACTAGGCCTATAAACCCCTTTCCCTACAAGTCCACCAACTATTCCCATAACTCACAAAGATACGCAGTAACCATCCAATATGTTGGGGTAGATATCGGTTCTTTCTTAAGGTAAATTTCAATGTCAAAGTCTATCTATATCCATGGAGGTAGTCCTGGAACATCATCAGGAATGACATCAGCATACTGGTCCCCCACTACAAGATAGCTTGGACTCTCAACATAAATAGCTCAGAGGAAAAGTCTAGCCAGCTAATGGTTAATTGGATATACCCTCCTCTGGGTAAGTCCCTACTGTTCTTAAAAAGTCCCCTTCTCTCCGGTGAAGAAAAACCTTGTCTCATCTGTGCGGACACACCGCACTTTGCGCCTGACACAGTCATTCTGAGCATAGACTGTGGATAACCTATCCATGCCCAAGATGATGTTGTAAGGCCTAGAGGCCACTACTATGAGATCCCAGCTGAAGGTCTCTCCCTTTAGAGTAAGCATGTATGGTCGGAACCAGTGTGTAATCGTTGAATCCACTCCCATAATATTGTCTAGCCATAAGGATCGAGCCAAAGGCTCCAATGGAATCTCTAGTATCCGAACAAGGTTGGTTGCAGTAAAATAGTGACTGGAACCTATTTCTATAAGTATTTTAGCTATGTTAGAGTAGACAAAGATCATAACTCTAATCATATTTGGAAGACCATGGTCGTAGTACTCAGCTGCCTAGAGCTGAGCTCATCCCTATCCTCTTATTCTCTGTAGTTGGGGTGGACCACCAGGTAGTGGTGATGAAGAACCTCGAAATGCCACCCACTACCTAAAACAAGACTAGATCTTCTGCCATGTCCACTTGCTACTCACAGACCTCCTCACTTGAACCACTTATTCTACCTCGGCGGCCCCTCGACTGTCTACTGGTCATCCATACAGTAGTTCGGGCAATTGCGAGCCATGTGACCTTACCTACCTCACGTGTAGCCCTTCTTTTCCTTAGCCTAACCTCCTCTACCTTGCGAGCTCCACACCTCCAACCTTGCGTCCTAGGGCTATACACTAGAAGGTATGGAACTCTTGGACCACTATGTCATCTTCCTACTACTATTCGCAGATAACTCTACTACGTGTCGCCTGGTGGTGGGTCTCGCTGTCGGTGCCTGCTCAGTTATGAACCTCTTCACCAAAAGAGGTCGATCTACCACCACATCCTATGTTGGTATACTGAGAGATACTATCGATGCTCTGATCTCCCATAGAAGAACATCCTCAAAGGTAAGGGCCCTGAAGAAGGGGTCCAACGCCATATTGGTGGATTAGTGGGAGAGATTAGTGAACCTCACCGAGTACTGGGCTACTGTCATGTTTCCCTACTGCAAGTGCAGTAGCTCCTCTATATGCACTGAGCGTAGATTCACTAGGATGAACTCTACCCTAAAAATTCCCTCTATTTCCACGCAGATGAGGGTCTCCACACCATTTATCTAGAGAATCAGGATCCACCATCTCCCTACTTATTCCTGAAAAAGGTTGGCTTCTTGGATCACCATAAAATCAGCTAGTGTCCCAACTAGCTAAAAAACTCTTGTCACAGCCTCCACCAAGTCCTCAGCTGCCTACGAGTCCATCCTGCCTCAGAACCTCAGAGGCCTCTATTACTACAACTCATGAAACACGCTCAGTTATCAGGCATCCTTTACTGGTGGGGATGGTGGCATTGTCTTTCCAATGTGTAGTGGTGGTGCTGGTACACCACCCGAAGGTGATAACACCATAAGAGGGCCCTCCACCGAGGTCTCATCGCTTGGGGGGCCATCATCTCATACTCTCTTAGGAATCCAAGATGGTTGTCTATGTGGAGGCATCTTGAAAGAAAACAGGTGTCCCACAGTCAATAAGTTATACCTGTTGAGCTGACTAAATAGATAAAAAATAAAACTTTTCAAAACACATGCAATCATTGTTTTCGTGCGCTGAGTAAGAAATCAGAATTCAGGGTCCTGGTGTATGGATACTTCAACCGCCACCCCAACACTGGACTCCCCAAACTGAAAACCACCTTCATAAAACATAACTCTTTTTCAACATATGAAATAACAAAGTCCTAGTTCTCTGGTAGAACCGAACTCCTATAATACCACATTGTCACAACCCATCCCCGGGGGCCCGTGTCGTGACTACCCCAAGCCCGACTTCTATAGGACAGGGGCTAGTGACTAGAAAAAATGGCGTATTCCCTAAAATAGGAAGCCATTTCCTTTAAACATGTATAAACACATGGTTTGAGAATGAAACAAGAAGAAACTATTCAGAAAACTATTGTAGAAAAAAAGGGCTGAAAGTAAAAGGGGCCAAAATAAAATCCCTACAGAAAGTATGAGTACAACCAAAAAGTAAAAAATACAACTGAAAGGAACAATAAAAAATAAAAAGTTAAAACCACTACTGAGTCGTTCTCCATGGATGCTACCTGAAGGGTAGGTGAAGATCGCCTCCTCCGCACTCCACGTCTGACTGTATCCTCCACACACTACCTAGTCCCGGCTCCCTCAAAACTCAGTCCAACTTCCCATCATCTGCCGAAGACACAACAAGGTGTGGATGTAGAACATGTAGGGGTGACTATAACAATACTCATTAGGGACCCCGAGACCCCTGAAGGTCTCTCAGAACTCCAAAAAAGAAAACCACAAAGCTTGATCTCAATAACATAGCACAAAGTAATAGACACATCTCAAACCTGGTATACAACTCAGAAAAATAGGATATTGATGATGAACTACAAAAGATCACTATGGATGTTGATATCCATCCACAATATTCTCTAGGGCTAGTAACATATATCATTTCCACTCACAATGTTGAACACCTCAGATGCTAGATAACTCCTCCTATAACGAGTATAGTGGGCATGTCACGTCACATACAGACCGTTCCAACTAACCTTGGACTATTGAGGTACTCCCCTTGTCGAGTTCCATGGTTCAGCCATGTTACACAGAGGCGCTCCCCACTGTGGGTGTGTCACGTCACATAGAGGTTCTCCCCCTCACGACCTACTGAGGTAATACCCCTATCGTGTATTATGGTTTTACCATGCAACAAAGAGGCACTCCTCACCATGGGTATTCCGCGTCACACAAAGGCGCTCCCCACTAGGCTGGTCAAGTCACTCTGAGTTGAAATAATCAACATTCATTAACTCTCGGCCAGTCCCATGGCTTCGTACATAGTGCGTGTGGGAGAACTACTCCCCAAGCCATCAGTCGTATTTCAACTAGCATGAAGTCTCACAATGAATGTAACCTGATGATCCATCGTGTCACAAGGGTTTCAGCGCAATAGATGGAACATTAATTGGATTCCCGTTCTGTGTACTATTAGCATTTTAGTGCAGAGGGCCCAGTTGGATTTGGGTGAGATATAACCCGACCTTACTCCAAGTTTCTCCAAAACTCTCATGGAGTAAGTCCAAAGGGTCGTCTCACTCCATGGTTCGTGACACCGTAAATAGTTCATCAAACAGACATCCGGTTTAGGAGTTAGGGCCTATTTTGTGTAACTGGTCGGAACTGGGTACGAGTCTGGTCTGCCTCAATCAGACCGGCCCAACCCGGTTTGGCATGGGTCTTGTTGGATCGACCTGGGTCGATCCAGCGTGACTCGGGTCCAACCCAACCAAGGTCAACTAGCCCACTGGGCTCGACCCAACCCTACTGGGACGTGGGTCAGCTAGCTGAGTGGCGCGGGCCGCCAGGAATACCCGAATGCGGTGTGTCCAACTGGGACTGACATGGAGAAAAGCCATGTCAGCGGGTCAACCCATGTGGGTTGACCCAATGAGGTGCCATGTGGCGTCATGAGTCCTTTGGGCTGCGGATTTTCTTCCAGATGTGCCACTGGCGCGTGCCCTGTCCACCAACCACTAGTCGAATCAGCGACCCCATGCTCTTGCTGCGGTCGTCGCAGGCTGCAGCCTTGCTGCTCTGTGGGCGCACTGCCAGGGGGGCCCTATCTATACTCTACTTGTTCCATATTGGCATGTCGGTGTGCCAACCGACCCCTCTAGTGGCGCGTGATGGTGTGTTGCACCGTCACCCGCGACCGACTGGTCTGCCGACCACCTTGCTTCCATCATCACGGCTGATGAGCTGCAGCCTGCTTTGTTCATCGGAGGAGCGTGACAGCATGTTGTGCCTTCTTCATGGTCAACCGGTGCCGGCCTTTCTGATTACCACTTCAGATTTTTTCCACGGACTATTCTTTTGGTGTACGTCGACGAGCTATCCCCAACGTAGCCGGTTGGTATAGCTGAGTCGTCGGTGTTCTATGGATGTGCAAAATTAGCAATGTGGTTGCGGGTTCGGGCTAGGTTTTTTATGCCCACACCATCCGGGTTAGCACGAAAACATGAGGGGGGTTAAGGAATTAAGAAACTCTTCGAATTTAAATCAAGATAATCCTCACAAAGATACCCTGCAATAACCTCCCTCAAAAACAAATGAATTGTGGGTCAACCCGTCAGTTGGTTGACCTTCATTATTCATATTATTCCAGAATAAGTAAGAAGAAAATATTTAAAAAGCATTAAATAATAAACCCCTACCTCAAATCATCGGAGAAATTCCATCTCATGAAGGTGGGTCAGTGTTCTTCGTTCCTACTACAGCCTTCCAATGATGTTGCTCATACGTCGTCCACCGGTTCCCGGTTCAGTGTCACCTATAACCTTCTACTATGATAAGATCCTTCTTCTAAGGGTATAGCATCACGGTGCTCCTTACACACTTTTTTTCTTGGAGAAGTTGTGCCAGTACCTTTCCCCAAGATCCATATATATAAGATAGGGGGAGGGTATGTAACGGCGTTGGAGTTTAATGGGGCTCATCAATTAAGAAGCTTCCTAGTTCCCCAACGATGTCGTTACATATGGTTGGAAGGTCAATCCATTTATTGTATTGACACATCAATGGCCCCACCCCTTTTCTTATCCTTTGGTGGATATGAAATAAAATATTAAAATTATTTAATTTCATTTATTTTTAAAATTCACAAAACATAACTTATTATCCGGACCTACTGTTGTCAAAGTAAAGCCTCCCCTAAGTGAATCTTGGAACTATGGATTCAACGGTGCCATCAAATTCTTAATTAGAAAAATGGTTCAAATGATATAAAATACCACTCATGCGTTTACTAAAAATGACCAAAAAATTTTTCATAAATTCAATCTGGGAAATCTGGGCCATTGGAAGATCATCATTCAAACCCTATGAGAAAATAATACAAGGGTGTGGATATAAGATATTATCACCACATCATTGGGGTTAGGGTTTCCAAACTGTGTGGCCCAGCCATGTGACAACATTGGAGATGTCTAGTATTATTCACATGGGTTTTCAAACCTTATGAACTATCTAAGTGACATGGAGTTAATTCTATGTAAAATTATTTCCAACTCATATTAAGGGGATAACCCCTCATTAGAATACTATTATTATTGGGTATCTAACTTATTTCCATTTCTTGGCTCACCGAGTGATTCCCTTTAGTCCATAATCCTATTTTGGTTATGTCAATGTGAAATGGATATCAAAATTTCCATTATATCATTATTACTCCATGTTCTACATAGATATAATATTCACACCTCTATTAGATCCATATATCTTTCATGTTATGGATTTATTTATGTTCTATGACCTAAATAATGAGGGGATTTTTATTGATCAATTCAAGGTAATGCGACGTGAGACAAAATCATGACTTCTTTAGTGTTATGATTAATTTTCACTATCTATTGGTAGGTAGGTGGATTGTATATCATTTATGCATGTTCCAGGAATTGAAAAATTGTTTTTATTAAAATATTGTTCATATATTTTCTATGTTATAGTTGTGTGATTTCTTTGCTGAAAATATTTCAGTTTATGTTTTGGATTTTATTATCAATAGGGTGGATTTTTTGAAAAAAAATCTTTTTTTAAATGATGATTTTCAATTTATGAAATGGATTTTATTCAATAAATATATTAGATGAAATGTTTTCTAATGAATATATATTTTGAGATAAATATACTGGCATGGTTATGGGTATAATTTGGTTGAAATGAGTTTGATGTGGACAAAGTGTGATTTGAAATGTCCAACATCAATGTAGAATTGGTTATGGTCATTGAGTACCACATTCAATGGTAACACCATGATACAGTGTATAGATGGATGATCATGTGTCTAAACATGGTAATAGTTATTCTATTTATTAATATTTGGTAATTATTATTTATGTTTCTATCAAATAGATTTTACATATAGTATAACATAACATGTTTATGTATTTTTCATCTTTCTATAAAAAAATTATAACAAGTCTTTATCCTAGAGGTGTGTGTTTGAATCCCTCTAGAGATTTCCTACTAAGTTACACTCACCAACTTATTGGGAACCTTGGTATGTTTCCATATATCATATATTGTGACATAGTAATGGTAATTAAGTCTTGTATCTATAGAAAATAATCTTCATACTGAGGTCATGGAAGGTGGTGTTAGAGATTTGACCAAGTTAGGATGGTTATTAGAATTATGTCATATGATTTACATGATTTTTGTGGGATTTTTTCAGTTTATATCCATTTTATCTAGGATATTGTAGTTATTATTTTTTTATATATGGATTTTATTATTTATACTCATGTTTTATATATGATTATTGGAAGTTTATGATTTATGTTCTCTAGTAGTTTTATCACAAAAAAGTGAAATCATCTCCCAATACTCTTCCTAAGACCATGACATTTATTGCTGGCCATTAGGGTCTTGGGGTTCTCACATATGGTTAATGGCACTCCATCTCTTCTCAATCCTATTAGTTTGGGTTAAATGTAAAAAATATATTCTTATTTTCTCTTTATTGAAGATATTTCTCTTTAAATGAAGTTAAATGTGATTAAATAATTTTTTTCTTAATTCACTCTATAAATTTTTTCTCCATTAAGATTCTATAAATAAGGCATCAATAAAAAACAATGCATCCCCCATTTACTTTCAACTTAATAACATCTGACACATTGAATATAATTTTATGTGGATAAAATCTCACATTCTTCAATTATAGTCGCCTTCTTATCATAAGAGAAGATGATCGTATATTGGAATTTCCATTACATTTTCTACTATAATTTATTTCTATATGTATATGGATTGAAACATTATAGCATATCCAGGTGAAATAAAACCCTTTATTAATGGATTAATTTTTAATATATGGTTACAAAAATTGTTCCTCCACTTTGGAAAATTATAGATTCTGTACACACACATTTAGTGTTTCGAAATCTTCCACAAATGTATAATTTTAATGTAACATTTATTTTAGAAACATTTCTATCTGTTTTCCAAATTATATTCCTTTTACATGATTATAGATTTGTGTACTTCTTACTACCAACTGATTTCTCTATGAGAGAATCATTAGTTCTAAAAATCTTCATCACATCATGATGTAGGACCTACATCTTATTAGTCCTAAAATACTTGTTCCTCAGTTATCCATATAAATTTTTAATGTGATCATTCTTTTTAGTAAGGGAAATATTTACTTCGTTCATTATAGTTTTCACTCTAGGTAGTCATTGATGTTTCATAGAGTTTCTTTTTCTCAAATTTTTCTTCTATTCATGATCAACTTATTCAAATATATAACATGTCTTCATTACTTTCTTATTCATTAATGAAATTGACTCCTTTTAATTCATTTATTCCGTTATCAACATTTTTAATTCCTCTAAATATGTTATGTATACACTGTTATTTTGACCTTTCATACGCAATAATTATAATTCACTTATCATGTCATGAATTTTATATTTTATGTTTTACAAATAATCTACAAATTAAACATATTATGTTGTTTACTCATTCTAAAAATCAAACTTCAACCATTCAGGTGATGTATTGTTTTATTTCCATTATTTCTCCTCTTCTTTCTTATAATCATATTAACTTGTTTAATAAGTGAATTTATACTCAAATATTTAATTGATTTAACTATACACTAGTTAAAGAAACATGTCTGTCTGCATTCAATAAATATTACTTACCATAAAAATCCTCTAATCTAATTCAAATTTACATTGATTTATTATAGTGAGTTAACTTATATTCCAACAAAATATAAAATTTATTTTCAATACATTCTTTACAAAATCATCATTCGCTAAATTTATTTAATAATTTTCATATATAATTCCATAACTACTTTATAGAATACATCTAATTTAAAATATTTCAGGAGGTACTTGAACATGTAATTCCACACATGACATAAACTCATTCTTCCAATAAGAATAAATTTTTCATCATATAATGTAATTTTGAAATAATAATTCAATTATTTCATAATATTCAAATGTTTCTATATTAGATATATTAGATTGAATTAATATTATAAATTAGTATATCTAATAACTCATATTGTAACCCAATACACTCTTTTCTTATCAATTCATAATAGACTATCCTCTCATGAAAAATTATATTAAATCATAAAAAGATTGATATTATTTTGAAATTATATAAATATAGAATAAATGAATAAAATGTTATTTAATTGAAAAAATAGAATTTATGGATATATATATAACTAAAACTAAATGATAAGAATGTCATTATCGACTTCTAGAATGTTAAAGTAAAAAATATAATCTAGTGTTGTCTAAAAATATATAAAGATATCTAAATTAAACATGTTTAAAAACACTGATATATTATGTTTTTATTGTATGAACCATAATTTAGTTTTCCTCTCTAACATTATAGACTGCATAAACCTTATCCAAGTTCCTATGAAATTGGGAGAAACAATCATTTTCAATTCATATATTTTTTAATGAGGTAAAATGAATTATGATATTCATTTATCGTCCCTATTTTTGTAGAAGGCACTAAAACCTTGTTTACTCACTGATGAAACATTTTTTTTCTAAAATAACACATAAATTAGATTATCGGTCACTAACAAATCTATGAGATGATAGCTGGATCACCATACAATGTTACAAAGAATAAAAATATAATAATAAAATTCCAAATGCAAAAAAAAATAAAAAACCAACAAAAATAGTATAAAACCCATTTGGTACCATGGAAAACAAGCTTTGAATATGATTTATGTTGAACCATGTAATTATTTATGACCCTACATGATGGATTAACCAAAAAGGGCCACTAATCAGCTCTTTATATAATGATTTATCCACTAACTATTCAAATAATACTAGGGACCACTATCAATCATTTCTTGTAAAACTAGTGGAAAAATCCACAATACCTCCAACACCAAACATGAATGGAAAAATACAGGGTAGCCTTAACCATAACTTCTAGAAGAATAAAATGTCACTACAAATCGATGAAGTTATCACTACCAGAAGAAGAATAAAAATATCAATATTCATTGATATATATGAAAACCCATCATAATTTATTTTCATCCATCAAATCTAAAACTATAACATCATTCTATGAATTATAACCTCTAAATATCGATATCAATAATTTCCATCATTCTAACTAAATTAAAATAAAACAATGCCTACAATACTAAGATAAATCAGAAGAGCCTCCATAGATAGGCGACTCATCATCTCAAAAAATAAACTACTGAATAAATAATGTATGAATAATATAAAATATATTTATAAATAACAAATATGGATATGGAATAGGATATAATATGAGTAAAACTGGTTATACATGATAAAGACACAAATAAATGAATAACCCGACCGTAGGGGAAGTGACCATAAATGATTCCACATTTATAAAATTAAAATATAATTGAAAGGTCGATTAACACACCATAACCCCCATATAACTAAAAATACATAAAACTACCTTTCATAATAGACTCAAATATCATCTATATACTTCCAATCCCCCCTATTCAGTAGATTACCTTGATGGTACAATAACACCAACTAATCACTCCACCACTAGAGTGATGAAAAAAATACCACTAAATGGATAAGAGGAAATGTTTCATTATGAAACCAAGGGACTAAAGACTCTTTAGATACTTGATTTTAATTTGTCCATAAGATATTTCAGTGAAAAGGTATGATAAAAGAAGACTAAGTCAATATTATAATTCAGAAGAAGACATAACACACTTACTGAGGCACCACTAGAGAGATAATAAAATATGGGGAGATGATAATTCTCAAAATAAAAAATTCACAACTACGAAAAATATCATCTATAGAATATGAAAACAAATCATGGATATAAGAAAAAAGTACAATTATAGTTAACAAAGGTGAAGCCTCAACCCAATGGAAAATAATACAATAATAAAATGATGATGAAAAAAAATTTTGTTCAAATTCTGATGAATAGTTTATAAATTGAAAAAATCATATAGAAAATGATGAAATTAAACAAATACCCAAATGAAGTAGAATAAACCATATAACAGAGTATGTGGATAATATTTTTCTTCATAAACAGATAAAAATCTATAAATTTGATAAAACAAGAGAATGTGATATTAATAAAACATCTATAGTGAGAGAAGAAGAAGATATAATTAATGAGGTGATGAAATGGGAGATTAATGACATGGTTTTTATCTAAACACTTTTTTTATATTATGTTAAAAAATAATAAAATAAAAAAATTAAAAGTATCAAAATAGCTAAAAATAACACTAACACATTAAAAAACGAAAAATTTAGAGGAATGAAATTATTTTTATAGTAATATATATATAATAATATATATATATATATACACATAATTGTTTCAACATAACTCAAAGATAAATTATTTGTGGTTCTTAAAAAAGTATCTCAATAATTAACTTAGAGGAAAGTTATTTTAATAGAGAAAAATATTAATCAACCATGCCAATAAACAATGTTCTGTAACGTTATATTTTTAAATTCAGAGAAACATTAACCTTGAAAATAAAATTTAAGAAATAAAAAAATTGTTAACCTTTATTTAATTTTTAATTTTTTCCTGATAAAATAACCTCAATTATTTTTTCAATTTTCAATTTTTAATATTTCTTCTAATAATCTATAATTAATAAATTATTATTACTATTTTATGGTTATCTATTTTTCCACATTTATCAAGGAAATTATTCTTTGGAATAAATTTTCAATTCCAAAATTATAATATAATTTAACTCCTCATAAAAAAATCATAATTATAAAGAACATTATAATAGGCTGATTATAAGTGATTATTAATGAATATTAAAAAACCATGTTCGTATAACCCAAACTAGGACCCCCATCCCCACTATTAATCTTATTTTTAAATTATTTGTTTTCGTTAATAAAGAAGGGGAATGTTTCCAATAATATATCAATACATGTTATGTTCATGTATTTTAAATTTAAATATTTTGTTTTATATAAAATATACTTATATGTTTTCATGTATAAATAAAAACAATAATATCTTAATCTAAATTTAATTAACTCAAGGAAAACATTATTTATCACGTTTCAAATTTTAAAATGATATCCTAATATTTCATTTCATAATAATTCAATAATTAATGTTTCAATTCATTTATCAAATATTCATGTGACTTAATAAATGATTAATCCTATAATATACTCAGTTATCATCATGATCTTGTAATTTCTTTTAAAGTAAAACTAATATTGTAAGAAAAACAACTCAAAAATAAATGAATCAAAAACAAAAATATAAGTAAAAAACTTATTGATCACTCCCACTCATTAAAATAAATCATTATACTCAATTTTTGATAATATAGTGAGAGTAGTATAAATAAATTTCAATTAAAATAAATAATTTATGGGAAAATAAAAAATAATAATGTAAATTTTGGTGGCTAATGAGGAACTTTTTCTTTGGTGCGTACTAAATTTATTAGTGCTTTATCATGAAAAAAATAACTTTTATCTAAATATCATTTCTAACATAATTTTAAATGTCAATGTAATTAATAATTATATATTAATGAATGATATAAAATAGTAATATATATATAAAAATTACCCATTTATTTATTTCAATATGGACTATGATATAAGTTTTTTCGAAATTTTATTATAAAAGTAGAAATTAGAGAATCATGTCAATGTATTAAAAAAGAATAAAATTACACAAACGGATAAGTCCTTAGGATAAATATTTTCATTTGATAAGTAATCCTATACAAATTACTCTAATTAATCCTCAATTAATCATAGAGCATTAGTTTTCAACATCTTATCCATAAACACCTTCATCGGGTGCAGTTACCTGAGATAGAGAGAATGATGATTCTAGAGTTGCAAAATTTTAATGAAACTCGAATTTATATTTTACACTTTTTAAACCAATTTGGTAGTTGGATGTATTTTGATTGTTATGTATGATGGACTTGTTTATAATTTACAAATAATTCAACATCAACATTGAAGGGTATAGATTATTTTTACAAGGTTATAACCCACCTGAGAAACAAACTCATTACAATGATTGGTATGTTAGAGTCATTTATTACATAATATAATATTATTATCATTACATGTGGAGTTTTAAAGGTTTTATCATGTACCGATGTGTTTACCCTACACTAAAAATGGATTAGGGTATCATCCCAGACAAAAGACACATCATAATATTATATTCAACTTTTCTAGAATCCAATCCTGCATCTATCCTTCGATTGGTTTTTCAAAATTACCTCCAAATTGATGGAGAAGATCTTCTTAGAGAAAAGAATATAATTGAATCATCATCAGATATTCCTCCTCAAAACAGAGAATCTTAAACATCCTTTTGATCTTTATAGAAATTACATACAACTAGGTCATTGTTTTTATCTCAATTCACTGATCTTTCTCAGAATATAATTGATGGTTTATGTGAATTAAACTTCATGGGTCATGAATTCTAGTATATTATTTTTATAACCTCCTGAAAGTCATCCTTAATTCCTTATTATTTTCTAAAATTTATTTAATATTGAGTATCATAGGTTCTTTATCTCGCTTAATACATTAATTAGATCTAATAAGAAAATCCACATCAATATCACATTCTTCACTAGTACTCATTTGATATTAAACCTCAAAATTGTATCAATAACTTCTAATTCACCATATAATGATATTATTTTCATTCATATAGAGTTTTCGTTCTATATTTTTTCTATCTCTTATTCCTCAGTTTCATAAACCATTGGACCATTAATAATAATTATTATATTAATAATATAGAATGTATCTAAAAAATTATTTTATTGAAAAGATTAAAAAATTTCATTTAATTATTGTCTTGTTTTTGAGTGTCTCTAATGATATTGAATAATAATTTTTTGTCACCTACACATTTTCTACAAAATTATAAGTGTACCCTTATTATATTCCTTCACCATTTTCTATCATATGAATAAATATTCAAGATATTCAAATAGTTTTTCTAATACTCTTATTTAAGAAATATTTTCCCAACACCAAAAAATAAAGGAATGTTTCATGGTTTTTTGTAATCATATATAAATCAAGTCTGCATAATGAATCAGTCTTCACATCAGGAATTATTTTCCATAAACCTGTATAGATTTAGATTAAATATGTATTCCAAAAAATACCATCTCTTCTCAGTTATCTATTTCTCATTCTAATAATTACTAATAAAATGAGTTATGATGTCTATAACATTAAGAGAAAAGCCACAGAATCATAACTTTTCATTTTGATATTTATTTAACATTGAATTTATTTATTTGGGGGATATTTAAATTTTTATATTTTCCTGTCAACAATGATCTCTGTCTAAAAAATTAATATTATATTCATAATTTTTCCATTTTGAATCATATATTATTTTGTGATATTTTAAATAATTAAGATTATATCAAGAATCATCAAATTTAAATCCAAGAAACCATCTAATTTTGATCAAAAAATTTGATTTTCAGATAATCACATTTGAAATTTATTAGAATAATATGAATGCAAACTATTTCATCCCATATTTATTCATTTATACAAATAAAGGATTAAATCATCTCTAGAAATAAACACATGGTATTTTGATCATAAAATAAATGTATATTAATTATTAAGAAAAATTATATTTAGACTACAAAATTCTAGAAAATAAAATTATTTATTATTTTAAATTCTCATAATTTCTCTAAGGGGTAACTAATAAAATGGTCAAAGGAGTTGTATAAGATTTAATTTAAATTAAGAAATATGACTCATATGTTAATACATCAATTATTTGAATACAAAATTCCAAATTACCTTTATAGAGTCTCCCAATCACTTTTACATGGTCATGATTGGATCTTACAATTACATAAAATCAAACTTTTGAACTCAATAAAATGACTCTAATGATGCTTAGACAATGAATCTTGTGAATTTTGAGTTTAATCCTCCCAATAATATTATGAATTATTTCTTTAATATTATGAATTCATGAAAATGTCTCTTACAATGATACAAAAATGAATTTTACGAAGTAAAAAACCCAAAAAAGAAAATCCAATGACTTTTCTATGGTTTTCAAGGCATATCAATTTCATTCCTCAACCTCAAAAAAATATAATTTCTCAATTAAATTAAAAATAACTCCATATAACCTCTATAATCCTTTAAATCACACAATAATAACATCTATTCATTCCATTAATTGTAAAAATAATTCCAAAACCCTTTAGATATTCTCAAAATCGTTATAACATATTAAATAATAGTGTTAAAATATTCCATTTTGTTCATAGAATTATAATTTTTGTCTCAAATTTATCTACTAAATTCCAACATCGTTGAGATTTCATTGAACTATAATCAAGATACTTTATAATAATTACTCCCCAGATTGCTTCTCTATAATTTATGTTGTCATCTCTCAATGTTTTATCATTTTTATACTTTTAATTTTATATATAGAAGATATAAAACATAAATCTGCATACATCTTATGTTAAATCAATTCTAGAATGATTCAGACAAGACTACACCAGACTACGATAGATGTTATTGACAAGAGGACCAGATAAACAATCGTCACAATTTTTAAGCTTCTCACAAAGAAACAACCACCTCTTCTAAATAAATTTCTATAATAGTGAATGATATTAATATTATTGTTCAATTGTATCATCAATATAATTTAGTAGATAATTATATGCGAAGAATTTACATTTTTTAAATGATAATTTAATTTTTTGATTACTCAACACCAACACCCAAAAATATTAATTTTCAGATTGAAAATAATACTCATTAATGATATATATCATAAATATACTATTTTGTGGACATCAATCCAGCCCATTTTCTTTTTTTAATACTAATTAACTACTTCACCCAATCTAATGTCAATATTTGTTGGTTTTACACTCAATATTATTTATCATCCTTATTTGAATTCTCCTAATTAAAAAAATAAATGAAATTTGTAATGATTTTATCCACCTTATTCATACCTTGGTTATAAGAGATGGGATCCTTATTTAATAAAAGCATAATATACCATATTTTTATAATATATTTTTTATTCCCTCCTTTATCTATATATTTATTAAATTTCCATGAGATTAGTGTGGCACCAAATTTTTCTTATCAGTGTGATGTAAACTAACCATATTCATACTTTTATTGGATATTTGAATATAGAAAGAAAGAGTGAAAAATTTTGTGAATAAAATTTTCCTAACGTTTTCCAACATATGATAAAAAATAACAGTTCTTTTATTTGGGGGTGAATAATAAATTTTTCAAAAAAATTATATAACCTCATGGAATTTTATTAAAAACATTTAAAAATACATGTGAATGTTATTTTATTCTCATACTTCTCAACAATAACCCTAGCATTATAACAAGAATCAAAAAAAGTCAAAAAATGATGAAAAAGTGATTTTCAAACCTTGTCCTTTAATTTAAATATAATTATATAGAATAAAAAACATAACACGAATAAATATCATATATTTTTTCTTTGTATCATACCCCCCACAATGGATTATTCTCTATTCACTTAATAATGGATGATCTTACTTAAATACATAAGCGTGATTCACCTTAATAATTATCATTATGGATTTACATTATTAATGGTGTATAATAATCATAACTAACACCATTCCTATTTATTCACCCTTCACCTTCAATTCTCTATTCCAAAAAATCACATCAACAAATATATGTAAAATAAGTTGGATCATCCATCAACTCTTTAATGAGATAAAGATTTCAAGACTAGTTTACTAAACCAAAATCTCTTTTTTGAACATATTTGAATGTTTAATAACTATTAACCCAAGATTTACCTTTATCTTTCTAATTATTTATTCCTTTGGTCAACATGGATTTCCTTAATTCATTATATTAATTCATAGAGGGAACATATATTTTTTATTTAGATAGAAAGACACTTTCAGGTATTTTTTCATCCCCTAATTTCTTATTTCTTCCCAAAAAATATATCCATATTTTTGGGAAATAATTTTGTACATTGGTAGAATTTTTCATTGATGTGGATTCTTGTCTAGTAGAAATAATTTTTACACTATGAGTAAATAGTTCTTTTCCCTCAAATTTATGAAAATTAACTTATTTTAGAAGATATTTAATTAATTGGAAATAAATGGGTACTAACTTAATAATATTTCCACACACATCTTCAATATTATTTGTTTTTTTCATTATGGGAAACCTCTCAATATATTTATTTAGAGTATTAACAAATAATCCAATCAAAATTTTCATTTTAAGACTGACTATTTTATTCATCATTCTCCCATGTTTCTTAACAATGAGGTACATATTATAATGGCTCATGATGTGGCATTTTTCATAACAATGGAAGTTGTTTTCTTTATTTAATTAACATCTTTCACATCAAACTATATGGGTAAACTTTTTCACCTTTCTATTTTCTAATTGAACATTAATGAATTATTGGGTACTCTTTTGTTTCTTAAATAATTTGGTTAATTTATTCATTTAATGATGTTAAAATGGGTTGTTAAATACAAAAACTCTTACAAATAGTGACTATTTCTCTTGTAGTGGTCATAAAAATATTTAAATATTTAAATATATTTTTTTATGATAGATTCCAAATCATTGGTGAATTTTTATTCTGTACAATATATTTATATTGGACATTTTATTTTCTCCTACTTATATAAAGCCACTGATAATTTATTAATACTGATATATTATTATAGTATTTGACATAAATAATCTGAAACATCCATCAACACCAAATATACAATAAAATAATTCATTATTATATCTTCAACTGAAGTATGTATAGAATTAGTTTCATGTAATTTTTTCAGTGAAACACACTCTTTTGGATTCCATTTGGGGATATATTATTTTTATATATGCTCATATCTATCCATAATACATTGGTTGATTTTTCAAAAAAAAATATGTAAAGACCCGTAAATTTCAAGGAAATGTTTTTCTTAATTTTCTTTGGAATTTTACAAGAACGCAGTTTCTGACGGCACCTGATTCCGAGGCCCGGTGTGTCCGGAATCATTTTCCGAAGTTTGGCTCGGGTACGTTCAGTGAACGGACGAGTGGGTTTTTCTAACTTTTGAACCGGTGCCCGGAATCGAATTCTGAGGGCACCGATGAAATCACAGCGCCGGTATTCGCTTAGAAACACCTCTTCCGGTGTTGCGTTTTCTCAGGTGTGGTTTTTAATTTTCAGGCTTAAAGTTAAGAAATAAAAAAAATTTACGACAACTTTATTTTATTTCACTTAAACCACTTGGAAGCCACTTGGAAGCCACTTAAAAGCGGCTTAAACTGAGTTGAAACGGATAGGATTCTATCCATAAATATCCTACCCTCTTGGTAGGATATTTGTTAGATGGGGCCCGCACGAGCCCCGTCGTTTCTTTCCGCTAAGTAACGCACCCGCAAAAACCCGTCATTATGAAAGTCAACTGACGCGTTTTCTTAAATCTTTAACGCACCATTTATTTGGGCGGTTTATTTCGTGAATTAAATGGGTGGTTTCTTTCGTTGAATTAATTCAACGAATTGATGGGTCATTACTTACCCTTTTTCCTTTGTTGGCGTAATAATAAAATAAGACCAACAAGTCTTTTTGAAGGATTACTCGTTGAGAGGTTTGACAGAGTTCTCGTGCCTCCATCCTCCTTCGCGAAGAACGCGAAAAATGCGAAGAACGCGAAGAACGCGAAGAACGCCGGCCTCCAACGAAGAACGCCGAACACGGAAATCGACGACGCGACGCTGTGTTCCGCGACGCCGACGTTCCCTTCCTGCAACGTTCTTCTGCGACGTCTCTTCCTCCGCAACGGATCTTCGATCAGCTGCTTGAGGTAAGAGTCTCAGATTTTCTTTTAATCTCCTTTTTGGTTTTTACCAAAACACGAATTGAATTATAATTAAATTAAATATTTTGTATCTTGGTCCGTTGAGTTCGTCGATTCAACGCCGATTTCCGCAACGACGCTACGCCCTTCCGCGACGACGCGACGATCCCCTCCTTCCGCGACTAGCAATTCCGCGAAGAGCGTGCGTACGACGACGACTATGAGGTAGGGGTTGTTGTGATTAATTCCTTTTCCCTGTGATCGTTCCTTTTTAAAAGTAAATAACCCAGACATAAGAACAATTTTATTCCATTAGTATTGTTGATTCATATGTTGAATATTGTTCTCCCGTTGTTTATCACTAACGCGGAGGGTGCGGGCCAAACGAACACGGCCCGACGACCCTCCGCCGTTCTTCGTTGTTATGCGGATTTGATGGGTGACGACGGAACGTGCCGCAACAGAAGTTTGATGGTTCTGCAGTGAAGAATGAGTCCCGGGAGGAGCAGCGGCGCAGCCGGGAACAGAATCGGACCACCGGAGCGATCCCGGTGGCCCGCGGAACTCGTCGGCGGCGCGGGTCGCCGGCGCGGCGGCGCCGGCAGCCGGGAGCGGCGGCGCCCCGTCGAGCCATCGGACGAGGCCGCCGCAGCCAAAGCCGCGGCGGTGGCGGCCAACGGACCCGCGACCGTGCGGGTCTGGTTGTCCAGAGCGACACCACGCGGATGCCGCGGGGTTGTCACGTGGGGGCGGTGGCTCCCCCCCGCGTCGCTCGGGTCGTCTAGGGAGACACCCCGCGGGTGCCGCAGGGGTGTCCCGCTGGGGCGGCGGCTCCCCCCCCCCCCCCCGTGTCGCTCGGCTGCTCGGCCTAGCCGGGCCGGGCTGGCCCGGGTCCGAACTGGGTCGGACCGGGTCGGCCCGGGCCCGGACCCCCCGTTTTAGGACCGTTTTCGGTCGAATACCCGTAACTTGAGCTATGGGTCTCCAAACGACGCGCTGTCAGCGGAAACACGATCCTTGGATCGAGACGGTCGTTTCGGTATATCGCACTCAATGTTTCGGAATACTTTGGGTTCGGCCGGGTTGGTTCGTACACGAAACCAACCGGGCCCTCGGAGCAGAAACACTCATATCTTGAGCTATGGACGTCCGATTAACGTGTCGTCAGCTTTGTTGAATTCCTCTAAGTGAGAAGGATCTTTTGGCTTACTCCGCTCGAGGTTTGGATTCCGTCAGAGTGTGGTCGGGTTGGTTCGCTCACGAAACCAACCGGGCCCCTAGAACGAAAAAGCCAATAACTCACAGACCGGGCGTCCGATTGACGCGCCGTCTGTCTCGTTGCTTTCCTCTTGATGAGACGGAAATTTTGGAATCATCTGTCTGGGTTTTGGATGCAAATGGATAGTGGCCGGTTTGGATTGCATCGAAATCCAAACGGGCCCCTAGAACGGAAAAGCTGATATCTTTCAGACGAGACGTCTGTTTGACGAACCGTCAGCGGCTTTGGCGATCAGATTGAGTAACGGTCCCTATGAGTATACCCTATGGGAGTTCGGGGTATAGTTGAGATACGTCCTGGTTAGTTCGCACACGAAACCAACTGGGCCCCTTGGACAAAAAGGCTAGTAACTCACAGACCGGGCGTCCGATTGACGCGTCGTCTGTTGCGTTGAGGCCCCTAGGATGAGGTGGTCCTTTGAGATACTTCCTTGCGGGACTTTGTGATACTTGGAGTATCGACCAGTAGCTCGTGGAGCAGACCCTCCCAGAGACAAGCGTGCGGAGTACGGAGACCGTGTAGCTGACTGAGACCCGACGACTGCTGATCGAACGACTCGGTGTGTTACAGAGGTGCGCTTGGTTGTAGCGGCACAGGGGAGCGCTTGGTTGTACCGGCAGGCCCATGACAGAGGTGCGCTTGGTTGTAGCGGCACATGGGAGAGCTTGGTTGTAGCGGCAGACCCACGACAAAGGTGCGCTTGGTTGTAGGGGCATAGGGGAGTGCTTGGTTGTAGAGGCAGGACCACGAAAGAGGTGCTCTTGGTTGTAGAGGCACGTGGGAGTGCTTGATTGTAGCGGCAGACCCACGACAGAGGTACGCTTGGTTGTAGCGGCAGATGGGAGCGCTTGGTTGTAGCGGAAGACCCACGACAGAGGTGCGCTTGGTTGTAGCCGAAGATGGGAGAGATTGGTTGTAGCGGCAGACCCACGACAGAGGTGCGTTTGGTTGTAGCGGCACATGGGAGCGCTTGGTTGTAGCGGCAGACCCACGACATAGGTGCGCTTGGTTGTAGCGGCACATGGGAGAGCTTGGTTGTAGCAGTTGGCTCGTGGTACTCGATAGGAGGAGCACCTCAGCAGTCTTAGGTTAGTGAGCAGTACCTCGGGGTCGTGACAGGACCACTGTACACTCCAGAGACGGAGCTCTTCAGCAGTTACGGTTTCGATAATGAATATCTTGGTTTGAGCTGAGACTTTTGACCTTTGTGTTTCCTCATGTGTGATATGGGTCACTTGATAACTTAGATATATGTATGGGCATATACCTGGGTAGTGGTTATCCGTTGTTTTCACAATCCTTGTGTTTTCCTCAAGATTGAGATGGGTTACTTGATAACTTAGGTATATGTATGGGCATATATCTAAGTAGAGGTTATCTGTTGAGATCTTCTTTGGGCTTATCCTTGTTGGTTTTAGTGATAACTTGAGGGTCTCAGGGTCCCTACTAAGTATCGTTATACTCACCCCTGCACGGGCTATGCCCGCACCTTGTTGTGTTGGTTGCAGACGACGGGCAGTGCTGACGGAGGCCGAGTGTTCGAGGACTGGACGGCACCTAGAGGTGGAACACTGGGCGGGACGTGCTCGGAGCAGACGGCGGGACCCGAGGAGCAGTGGAGCTATCTGTACCCACCCTTCAGGTGGGATTTCCAGTGGACAGCTCGGTGTAGCGGCTTTTACATCACAGTTGTTTTTTTCCCTTTCGAGTTGTACTTTACTTTCAGTTTGGGTTTGTATACTGGCCCATTTACTTTTTTTCACTTCAGTTGTAATCTGTTTTTACTTAGTGTTTACTTTTCCACTTGCTTACTCTGTGGTGCTTGTTTACTTTACAAAGGAAATGCCTTCCCTTTTTACCGGGATTTACGCCTTGGTGCTAGTCGCCAGCCCCTGGCCTATGGAAGGCGGGCTTGGGGTAGTCACGGCACGGGCCCTGAGGACGGGTCGTGACAAATTGGTATCAAAGCTGGTCGGTTCTACCGTAGACTCTGATCTTTCTTCTTTGTGAAGCAGTAGTGTTTAGCGTATTGGGTTTGGTTATCAGTCCAGGTAGTCCAGTGTTGGTGTGGCGGCCGACGTATCCGTACACCAGGACCCAGACTTCTGATTTACGACTTAATGCACGAAAACATTGATTGCATGTGTGTTTCAAGTTTTCTTTGTGATTACTTGTGTCAGCTCACCAGGTATACTGTCCTGACCGTGGCGCACTTCTTTCCTTTTCAGGATGTCCCCACGACGACAGTCAGCTAGGGTTCCGAGCGATGTGCGTGGCGAGAGCCCACCGAGCGTCGAGGACTCGGTACAGGGCCCTTTGACAGCTGAGGCACCGGCGGTACCTATACTCGCCGATCCACCGATGCTACCAGCCCCAGCCGCTGACGATGCACGTCGCCTTAGTGCACTACATGAGTTCCAGTGCCATCGACCGCCCAGGTTCCGCGGGGAGACGGACCCTCAGGCCGTCGAGGATTGGCTGGAGGCAGTTG
This sequence comes from Viscum album, assembly GCA_963277665.1. NCBI lineage: Eukaryota > Viridiplantae > Streptophyta > Magnoliopsida > Santalales > Viscaceae > Viscum > Viscum album. The sequence continues at coordinate 1,659,053,855 of OY728143.1, read as the reverse complement.
TACGGGTTTTCAGATTAGTGAGGACACCAGCAGACCTCATGGTGATCCTCGTAGCGAGCCTCCTGCACACGGCAGTAGGCAGATGGTGGAGCTTGATGCTCCAGGTGCACGACGAGGCATATCTCCTCTGAAAGGACTTTGAGAGCATCTTCCGCTCCGAGTTCGTCCCAGCCACCCTCCGAGCGGGGCGCATCCAGGAGCTGCTATAGCTGCGGAAGGGCAGCATGACAGTGGCCCAGTACTCGGCGAGATTTACTGATCTCTCACGCTACTCCACAGATATGGTACGGGACCCGTTCTTCTGGGCCCGGACCTTCGAGCAGGGACTGAGGCATGAGATCACGGCTTCGATGATCTCCCTCATCATTCCGACTCAGGCAGGGGTGTTGGAGCGAGCCCTCTTAGTGGAGAGTTTCCATGCTGAGCAGTCTCCAGCAGCAGGACCCACCACTTACCGGCATGCGGCAGAGTCTTCTGCAGCGGGCAGTAGACGGATGACGCAGGGGTCCAAGAGGACTGGACCTACAGGTGGTCGACAGCATGACTCTGGATCGTTTGTGCGAGGCACTTGGGGTGGACAACGACTTTCCATGAGAGGGTAGTGTTACTCCTGCGACGGGATTGGTCACATGACTCGTGACTGTCCGACCCGCCATACGGATGACCAACAGACGGACGAAGGGCCCCACAGGCAGAGGCAGAGGTTCGATCAGGGCGGGCCGCAAGGAGCAGGCGGCCATGGAAGGGGAGCTGGCCATGCAGGTGGAGGTGGACGACGCTTCGGGGTGTTTCCACCACCACCACCAGGAGGTCCACCCCGACCGCAGGGAACAGGAGGGCATGGGGGAGCTCAGCTTCAGGCAGTTGAGGCCAACGATCTTGGAGCTCCGGGAGCAGATGGACAAGAGCGGGACTAGCTCCAGACCTGGAGACTTTTGTTCATGTTGCTTCTAGTTTTGTTGACGTATGTTTGTAGATGCCTTGTATCTTTGTACTTGAGCTGCAGTAATAAAAGACACATTTTCTTGTGGCATTTACTTTCCTGTCCTCTCTTGTGTTGTTACTAAGAGGTTCCGGTTTAGACTGTTGACTTGACCCTCACTTGAGAGATACCTACTGGAGGAGACCCAGTTACCACACACTGATGTCGACAGTGTGACTCAACCCTTGGAGGTGAGAGTAAGGGTTGGATCTCTTGGTAGTAGCGTCGAGGCCTTACGACGTCATCCTTGGTATGGGTTAGTATCATCCATGTTGGGATTGATTGTATTAGGCAAAGAACGTGGTTCATCCAGGGGATGAGACCAGATTTCTCTCATTGTTATGGAAGAAATCATAGCAGCTCTAGTGGGACCAGAGGTGGTCCGGGCCACGATAGAGAAGGTCCAGGTGATCACATGGGAGCGGAAGGCTCAGATGCATGCTCAGTACAGCCTTTGTATCCCTAGTTTGTGTTGAAGCTTTACGGGGACGTAAAGCCCTGTGGTGGGAGTAATGTAAAGACCCGTAAATTTCAAGAAATTTTTTTTCTTATTTTTCTTTGGAATTTTACAAGAACGCAGTTTCTGAAGGCATCTAATTCTGAGGCCCGGTGTGCCCGGAATCATTTTCCGAAGTTTGGCTCGGGTACGTTCAGTGAACGGACGAGCGGGTTTTTCTAACTTTTGAACCGGTGCCTAGAATCGAATTCTGAGGGCACCGATGAAATCGCAGTGCCGGTATTTGTTTAGAAACACCTCTTCCGGAGTTGCATTTTCTCGGGTGTGGTTTTTAATTTTCGGGCTTAAAGTTAAGAAATAAAATAATTTTACGACAACTTTATTTTATTTCACTTAAGCCACATGGAAGCCACTTGAAGCCACTTAAAAGCGGCTCAAACTGAGTTAAAACGGATAGGATTCTATCCAGAAATATCATACCCTCTTGGTAGGATATTTGTGAGGTGGGGCCCGCACGATCCCCGCCGTTTCTTTCCGCTAAGTAACGCACCTGCGAAAACCCATCATTATGAAAGTCAACTGACGCGTTTTCTTAAATCCTCAACGCACCATTTAATTGGGCGGTTTATTTCATTAATTAAATGGGCGGTTTCTTTCATTGAATTAATTCAACAAATTGATGGGTCGTTACTTACCCTTTTTCGTTTGTTGGCGTAATAATAAAATAAGACCAACAAGTCTTTTTGAAGGATTACTCGTTGAGAGGTTTGACAGAGTTCTCGTGCCTCCATCCTCCTTTGCGAAGAACACGAAGAATGCGAAGAATGCCGGCCTCCGACGAAGAACGCCGAACCCGAAAATCGACGACGCGACGCCGTGTTCTGCGACGCCGACGTTCCCTTCCTGCAACGTTCTTCTGCGACGTCTCTTCCTCCACAACGGATCTTCGATCAGCTGCTTGAGGTAAGAGTCTTGGATTTTCTTTTAATCTCCTTTTTGGTTTTTACCAAAACACGGATTTAATTATAATTAAATTAAATCTGTTGTTTCTTGGTCCGTTGAGTTCACCGACTCAACGCCGATTTCCGCGACGACGCGACGCCCTTCTGCGACGACGCGACAATCCCCTCCTTCCGCGATGAGCAATTCTGCGAAGAGCGTGCGTACGACGACGACTACGAGGTAGGGGTTGTTGTGATTAATTCCTTTTCCCCGTGATCTTTCCAATTTAAAAGTAAAGAACCCGGACATAAGAACAATTTTATTCCATTAAAATTGTTGATTCATATGTTTAATATTGTTCTCCCGTTGTTTATCACTAACGCGGAGGGTGCGGGCCAAACGAACACGGCCCGACGACCCTCTGCCGTTCTTCGTTGTTATGCGGATTTGACGGGTGAAGACGGAACATGCCGCAACGGAATTTTGATGGTTCCGCAGTGAAGAACGAGTCCCGGGAGGAGCAGCGGCGCAGACGGGAACAGAGTCGGACCACCGGAGCGATCCTGGTGGCCCGCGGAACACGCCGGCGGCGCGGGTCGCTGGTGCGGCGGCGGCGGCCAACGGACCCGCGGCCGCGCGGGTCTGGTTGTCCAGAGTGACACCCCGTGGGTGTCGCGGGGTTGTCACGCGGGGGCGGCGGCTCCCCCCCCGCCCCCCCGCGTCGCTCGGGTCGTCCAGGGCGACACCCCGCGGGAGCCGCGGGGGTGTCACGCGGGGGCGGCGGCTCCCCCCCCCCCCCCCCCCGCGTCGCTCGGCCGCTCGGCTGAGCCTGGCCGGGCTGGCCGAGCCAGGCCGGTCCGACCGGCTGGACCGGTTCCAAACCGGGTCGGACCGGGTCGACCAGGTTCAGCCGACCCAGGGGGGTCGGGCCGGGTCGGCCCAGGCCCGGACCCCCCGTTTTCAGTCAAATGCCCGTAACATGAGCTACGTGTCTCCGAACGATGCGAGGTCAGCGGAAACGCGATCCTTGGATCGATACGGTCGTTTTGGTATATCGCACGTAAGGTTTCGGAATACTTTGGGTTCGACCGAGTTGGTTCGTACACGAAAGCAACCGGGCCCTCGGAGCGGAAACGCTCATATCTTGAGCTACAGACGTCCGATTGACGTGCCGTCAGCTTTGTTGAATTCCTCTAAGTGAGAAGGATCTTTTGGCTTACTCCGCTCAAGGTTTGAATGTCATCAGAGTGCGGTCGGATTGGTTCCCTCACAAAACCAACCGGGCCCCTAGAACGAAAAAACAAATAACTCACAGACCGGGCGTCCGATTGACGCGCCGTCTGTCTCGTTGCTTTCCTCTTGATGAGACGGAAGATTTGGCATCCTCCGCCCGATTTTTGGATGTAGATGGATAGTGGCCGGGTTGGATCGCACCGAAATCCAACCGGGCCCCTAGAACGGAAAAGCTGATATCTTTCAGACCAGACGTCCGTTTGACAAACCGTCAGCGGCGTTGGCGATCAAGTTGACTAACAGTCCCTATGAGTATACCCTATGGGAGTTCGGGGTACAGTTGAGATACGGCCGGGTTGGTTCGCACACGAAACCAACCGGGACCCTGGGACGAAAAGGCTAGTAACTCACAGACCGGGCGTTTGATTGACGCGTCGTCTGTTGCGTTGAGGCCCCTATGACGAGGTGGTCCTTTGAGATACTTCCTTGTGGGACTTTGTGATACTTGCAATATCGACCAGTAGCTCATTGAGCGGACCCTCCGGAGACGAGCGTGTGGAGTACGGAGACCGTGTAGCTGACTGAGACCCGACGACTGCTGATCGAACGACTCGGTGTGTTACAGAGGTGCGCTTGGTTGTAGCGGCACAGGGGAGCACTTGGTTGTAGCGGAAGGCCCACGACAGAGGTGCGCTTGGTTGTATCGGCACATGGGAGTGCTTGGATGTAGCGGCAGACCCACGAAAGAGGTGCGCTTGGTTGTAGCGGCACAGGGGAGCGCTTGGTTGTAGCGGGAGACCCACGACAGAGATGCGCTTGGTTGTAGCGGCACATGAGAGCGCTTGGTTGTAGCGGCAGACCCAGGACAGAGGTGTGCTTGGTCGTAGCGGCACATGGGAGCACTTGGTTGTAGCGGCAGACCCACGACAGAGGTGCTCTTGGTTGTAGCGGCACATGGGAGCGCTTGGTTGTAGCGGCAGACCCACGACAGAGGTGCGCTTGGTTGTAGCGGCACATGGGAGCGCTTGGTTGTAGCGGCAGACCCACGATAGAGGTGCGATTGGTTGTAGCGGCACATGGGAGCGCTTGGTTGTAGAAGCTGGCCCGCGGTACTTGACAGAAGGAGCACCTCAGTAGTCTTAGGTTAGTGAGTAGTACCTCGGAGTCGTGACAGGACCATTGTACACTCCAGAGACGGAGCTTTTCAGCAGTTACAGTTTCGATAATGAAAATCCCGGTTTGAGCTGAGACTTTTGACCTTTGTGTTTCCTCATGTGTGAGATGGGTCACTTGATAACTTAGGTATATGTATGGGAATATACCTGGGTAGTGGTTATCCGTTGTTTTCACAATCCTTGTGTTTTCCTCATGATTGAGATGGGTTACTTGATAACTTAGGTATATGTATGGGCATATATCTAAGTAGAGGTTATCTGTTGAGATCTTCTTTGGGGTTATCCTTGTTGGTTTTAGTGAGACCTTGAGGTTCTCGGGGTCCCTACTGAGTATCATTATACTCACCCCTGGACGGGCTATGCCCGCACCTCGTTGTGTTGGTTACATACGACGGGCAGTGCTGACGGAGGCCGAGTGTTCGAGGACTGGATGGTACCTGGAGGTGGACCACTGGGCGGGACGTGCTCGGAGCGGACGACGGGACCCGAGGAGCAGTGGAGCTATCTATACCAACCCTTCAGGTGGTATTTCCAGTGGACAGCTCGGTGTAACGGCTTTTACTTCATTGTTGTTGTTTTCCCTTTCGATTTGTACTTTACTTTCATTTTGGGTTTGTATACTGGCCCATTTACTTTTCCGCACTTCAGTTGTACTCTATTTTTACTTAGTGTTTACGTTTCCGCTTGCTTACTCTGTGGTGCTTGTTTACTTTACAAAGGCAATGCCTTCCCTTTTTATCAGGATTTACGCATTGGTGCTAGTCGCCAGCCCCTGGCCTATGGAAGGCGGGCTTGGGGTAGTCACGGCACGGGCCCCAAGGACGGGTCGTGACAATTTACCTATATTTGTTTCCATATATTAAATTTAATCTCACACTTTTAGTTAAAATATATTTAATGAAAAATACATTATTAGACAACAAGACATCATTTCCCATAAGCTTACTATTGATAGATATTCAGATGATATAAATATATTCATTCCACCATTTTTTATTCCCCTTAGAAAAAATGTTCCATACTTATTCTTTAGTGGGGTTAAATCATTTTTCAATATATCATGTGTTATAACATGGATATTATTTAGATTTTATATAATTATATCCATCACAATAAAATTTTTATTGGTCATACAATTCATATCATTAAAATTATTCATCCACTATTAAAAAACATTATTTAGCTTATGAATTTTATCCTAATTAATCAGACTTATTTCGTGAAGTATAATAATATAGATCTTTTATCCTCTTATGTTTAACTTTATGTTGAGATTCCTTGACATTAATAATGTTTTGTGTCATTTTTATAATTGATATATTTCTTCTATAACTAAATTTATAAATTATTCATTCTGAAAAATATCCCATTAAAATTCTCCATTATATCAGGAATATATTTCATTTTAATGCATTTTAGATAAATCCTTTTATTTAACATGTATTGTGATGGTGTCTCATCATTTTAAATTATTTCATAATGAATCACCCATTGAATTAGATTCTTGTCACATATTTAATATTTCCTCAGGTTGAACCTTGATATATGAAAATATATAAGTGAAATAATCAATGTGAACAATCAGATAATCCTTTACTATTGAATAGAAAACACAATGTGATTTATTCAATACCTCTTATTCATAACTTTTAATTCATTCATCACTAGATAATTAATATTTATTAATTATAGAAGAACTTTTTCCATTATATATACCTTAAACATGTAGTTTTTCTTCTTTCCCTTTTTAATTATTCAAAAAAATAATTTCATTTTCTTTTTTCTTATTTTCAAATTTTTTATCTGAAACATAAATTTCTTATTTAAAAGGGATAAAAATGGAATTTCTCATATAATGGCCTTATAAAAAAATCTTCAAATTTTCACTTATTCAATTTTGATAATATAAACGTTAAAAATTTTATATCTAATTAATGGGAACATGTTTTGTTATAGTAATTGTAATTCCCAGAATATTGTGTATAGACGCCTGTGGGAGGGGTGAGGTAAATTAGATATAGCCAATTTTTAACCAAAATACTATTTCAATTTTAGTATTTTTATACCATTTTTTTCATTTCTATTTATAATTAATAAATATAGATCTACTCATCCTTTACTATTAATTCAATAACCAAATGAAAAAATTAAAGGAATGTAAGAAAAACATGTAATATTCCTGAAAGCATAATAACACGTAGGGAAAATTACTACTTTTTTTTCTGGTAATCCTATGTTAATAATTATCCACTATAATATTATCAAGAATATTAGTAGACATATAAATCATTTATCATATACCCATGTGATTACCCTAAACCTTAATTGGAGTTTGGTATCATCCAAGGCTAAAGATGCAACATCCCACTATATTTGTTTAGTATCCCACTAGACTCTTATCACCAGATTGTTATCTCAAACAACCTTTTAACGAGTTGAAGTATATATTCTCTAATTTTATAACATCTAGGCATCAAAATAAAATCACCTTTTTAAAATATTATTGTTTACTACTACCTTTTGTTATTATTATAAACTACTTGAAACATGCTCTGTATTTTCAACATAGTTGTAGAATATTGTTCAAAATATTGTTGTTCAATTCACATACCTCATACATCATGGGTGAAAAATTATAGAAGATTATTTTTTAATGATCATATATATCCATCATCATTATTCTTCTTCTATTCTCAAAATTCTGAAATAATAAGTATCTCAGGTTATTCTTTTCACCTTATAAATTTATTGTATATAATTAGTAAAAACATATAAATATAATCATATTATTATATACTCATATGTTCTAATTTATTAACATTGTATCAGGTTCTTCATCCTCATTGATTTTATGGGGGATTTGTTTCTCAAGAGCTCTATGTTTCTCTTATTTCTATGTCTTTTTTATTTTTGTTTTATACCACCAGAAAACCAATAATAATTTAAATGGAAATAAAATAGATTATCTCTAATAAATAATTATATTAAAATATATTTATTTTCATTTCCTCATAATTTTGTACATTGGTGTCTCCAACATTCTCAATTATAAATTTTGTGAAAAATTAATGTATGATACAAAATTCTAAGAGCACCCATAGTCAATTCCATATGTATATTATCCTATCATAATAAATCATAGAGATATTTTTATAGCTATATTAAAAAATATTATTATCAAAATATATACACCACATTCAGTAAATCATTCTTCCAAATATACAAGATACCACATATAAATTTGATTTATGGAATTCATTAATATTCTTGGAATGAAATATTTCCATGAAACCAATTCAAATTTTGGTCGAATAGTTGAGACATAAATATCATCTTATCTCATTCATAGTTTTCTCATTCCCTGTATAAATCACAGATGATTTGTGATGTATAGAAATTTGAAACATAACACATTATCATCACTAATCATTTCAATATTTTTGAGTTTGTAACATCTTAATTTTTTGGAATTTTAAATTCCAATAATTTTTTATTAGATTTGATCTAATTTTTATACATCATTAAGACTATCATCCTATATTATACATAATAATTAAAAAAATTATAAAATTTTAAATAATAAAAGAAATATTTATCATCATCATCTTCAAGTTACAAATAAATCATTAAACATTGAAAAAAAGTATTTATGTTTTTATATTAACATTTGAAAATCAAAGAATAGCGAAACAATAATATCTACCATGTCATAACCCTTTATTTTCCTCAACTCAAGTATTGAATGATTGATATAATTATTATTATGATATTTTTAACATGAATGCATAATATAATAATCATGCAATATATTTCTCTTCAAAATGTTGAATTTTGGACATATAGTTTTATATTATTGATACTTCTCACAATTTCAATAAGGAATTACTCATAATGTGTTCAAATGACTCAAAAAAATTAAATTAGATGTATACAATTGTATCATATGGTTTCAAAAAAGTGAATTATATCTAGAATTCTAAATAACTCTTATGGAGCCCTCAATCACTCGTATAATGTAATGATTTCCTTTTATAAAGTCTAAAAAATAAATTTTCTGAACTATAGAAAATGACTCTTATAAAGGTTATCTAATTAAAATTAATATGTTTGGGATTTCTTGTTCGAAGGTCCAATTACTAAAATTAATATTACTATGACTTTTAAAAAAATCAATTAATTTGATTCTATAGCATTATAATTTCAGTAAAATGACTCTCATAATGTTACTCGAATGAATATAAATAAGTCATTAACCCAAAAAATGTCTGTTGAATGGCTATTTTGAGATTCTCAATACTTAAAAACCTAACAACATAATTTAATAAGTGTTACCTCATATTAAATATATAAGTTTGAGTACGTAAATTATCTCACTACCTTAACATTTTAGTCCTAACTTCATCCTTCAAGTTCCTTAATACAAGAGATGTTTATCTAATATATTCAATTCCCATTACAATAATTAATTCATTAATTTTGATCCAAAAATCAATTTAGATTCTCAAACTTATTTGGAATTATTCTATTCATTTTAATTATATATATTAATTCTATCCAACAATGTTCCATATAAATATTTGTTAAATTAAATTTTAAGTCAATGTAAAAATTTTACACTGAACTACAACACTCTTCGTTTAATTAAAGAATATCTTAGTCAATCATAAAAATGTTTGGGATTATCACAATGAAATATACACTTATTCCCAAAACCATTGAATGAACAACAATTGATATTCATTTTCATTTTCAATGATAGATTCCATATCCTTTTCCAATAAATATATATGTATAAAATACTTTATCATTATTAGGATAATTCTATCACAATCACCAATGACTAGGTGAAAAATATATTGAAATTCACATTAATTGTAGTTCTTATAGGTAACAGATATAATCAACACATATGTTTTTGGTTTACAATTATATTTTTATTTTTTAAGGAAATTAGTCCCAAATTATTATCTCATGATAAGATGTGGGTGATTGGTAATTGTATTTAATCAAAGTATAAGATTAGGGGTTAGGGAAAATAATATTTAATAAGAGAATATATCTTGTTTTTTCAAAACCAGTTCAAATTTAATAATTTTTTCAGATAGAATAATAGGTGGTGTTCTTTATAGAGGTGAAATACCAATCATTATTGGTGATAGTTTCATGAAAATAGTTTTTCTAATACCAATAATTGATTTATATTACCATTTACAATCAACAATAACATCATATTTCCTAAATTTATTTTTAATAAACAAATTCTCTCATTTCATTTTTATATTTTTTTTATTCACCCTTTAATTTATTACATTTTTCTTAACTATATTTCCTTTTGTCTTCATGGTATTTTATGAATTTATGAAACATGACCCTAATTTTTTGATCATTTTAGCTTGTGGATAATCCATAGTAGTTGACTGAGGAGTATTAGTGGGATCATGATTTTTAAAACAATAATGGGTGTCTTAGATGGTGTATTTTTTGATATCATAGTCACTAAAATTCCACTATATCAATATTTGCATTGACAAATTCATGATATGTCACTCCATGATTGTGAAAAAATTAAAATTATCTAACTTTTGAACTAATTTTATTCTTCATCATTACAATTCAGAAATATTAAAATGTGTATTCATGAATTAATATCATATAACAAACATTGGACACATGTATCACTAATTTCATTAAAATTATGTTATCCCCATATTTAAATGGTTAAGTTTATGAAAATTTAATTTAGGATTTATTTTATGTATTAAATTTATAATCATGTGATTTATTAAATTTATAGGGTGTTTTCTTCACTCTTTATTTATATAAGAAATTTTTTAATACTTTTATCACAATCCACATATTTTATAGATTTTTTGTACATATAAACTAGATATTTCTCAATGATGTTAATATATTTTTGATATCAAATACATTCATTAACATGAATATTTATGTAAAAATACTAATTATAACTAAAACTATTATTTTCATTGTTATATATTTTTTTAATATAATTACAGGATAATGATGTATAATCACTGAAGGTTGACATAGGTTGATGAAGGATATGTGTGGCCCAAAATATGTTATGTGGATGTTGGAATGATTATTATATACTAAAAACTATTTTATTTATGTAATGATTCTTCAAATTATATCTGTTTATGGTTTAATACATCCTTAAATATTGAGATTCACTATATATGAATGAGTATTTAGGAGATCATGTGAAATATCATATAATATATGAAAAAAATAATGAATTTAATTTATTGATGAGGAGACTATCATGTGCCACTTAATAAACAATTTTGTTAACCCAACATTTTAGTAATTAGTGTGAAAATGGTTGTATCTGGATAGGAATCTATTTTAAATATCCGTTTATGATTAATTTTGTGTTTTTAGTATATGATAAAAACAAGTGTTTTTATGTGATTGGAGTTAAAAAAAGTAGTTGGAATACAATTTTAAAATATAGTGGTTTAACCTAAAAACCTCTTTACTCACCTATTAAATCATCATGCACATTAACTATCATACTATATATATTGATAACTAGCTAAAACCATAGTAATCACCATTAAAATATTAAAATATTCTTGAATAAGGGGATGAATGAAAATATCCATTCACTAATATCACCTATCAAAGTGATCATATATATTCAATCACACTCAGATAATCCCATTACTAACCATCATAAGAGGTAATGAAGTTTTATGTGAAATATTTTTGAAATTCAATGAAGAAAGGAAGATGATTTTAAATACATTGAAAATAGAAATATCAAAATATTTAATAAATTCATAAACATTTGGAGAAAACATGGATTAATATAATTAACATTTATTAGAATAATTCATTAATAGTTAATAAGAATGTTCTAGAAAGAGTGACCACCAATAATCTAGTTTGTTATCATTAGAGATATCACTACAAATGAAATAAAATTAAAGAGATAAATTTAGTAACAATTCATAACCAGATAAACCCATGTTTATAATAACACCATTTTTTTAGTAAAAATTATATTTTTAAATAATTGGTATGGGGCTCCCCAATTTTAAATATCTCTAATCCACGTGATCATTGTGACTTTTCTCTTCCTTTATCTAATCTCGTTTTTCAAGAATATTCTTTGTTTTCCTCATTCATTTTTCCTTATTATGGTGTCTTCCATATATATTTCATGAGGGTTTATATTCTCTAGGTCATCTTATTTTAAACATTTCCATTCATTACATCCTTCCCAAAGTCTTTATCTTATTCTGTTGATATATTTAGTGTAATAGGTATGGTGGATATAATCGTATCGATTTTGGTAGACGTTAAAAATATAAATTTTATTTTTGATGAAGATTTTTTTTTTCTGAAATTAAATGTTTAATATTATCAAAATGTTGAAATGACCCTTACATAGATACATTTAAAAAAATATGATGCATATATAGTTAATGGAATCTTCATGGTACCATTAGATTAATACATTTTTACCTTTATGCAACACTTGAAAACCTTACATGAGTTCTACATAACATATGCATAGGATTGGGACCACATTATTACCTTTATATAACTTCCTGATTCCCTTTCATAGTTTTTACAACATGATCATACCCATTATATTTCACTAGGATACACTTGTGGGACATTCATGAAGGCTATGAAATGCATCATTTTCCCTAACATAATAACACAATGACTTTTTAGGAGGGGAAAAATAACACATACATTGTCTTTGTTGACACCTAAAATGGTTGTAGGGGAAGTATATTAAAGTTTAGACTAATGCATATGAATGTGGGGGACATTTTACAAATTTTTTTCTTTGAATAAAAAATAAAGCTGAAATTAAATTACCACAAAAAAAATTAACCACAAAATGCCAATTATATTAGACCTCTTCCATTTTTTATTTATTTAAACTATATAAAACATTATGTTAGTTTTTCCATATTTTTCAAATTGATTAAAAACATTGAAAAATTAATTTAAATCTATAAACAAATGAAATTCAAGAGTCAAAGATCGATGTTTGACATCTAATTTAATTTAAAAATTAAAAAAAACTATTAAAACTCATTTTTTAATTAATTTTATCAGTTATTAAAATATTTTTAAGAGAATGGAAAAGAAATTATATTTCCAATTTTTACCTAATTTATCAGGTTAATTTCCAGTAAAAAAATTAAAAATTAGAAAATGTTTAATCTATTGATTCTGCTCACTTATACTATTTCACTCTTGAGAATTATGAATAATTCCATTTAATCAAAATATTTTTCATAGATATAATAAAATACACAATAAATAGATTATAAAAATAAATTCTCACATAGTATTTATATTTTAATGAATCTTATATGATTATAACTCATTGTCTCACATCAATTAAAATAACATTTTTGGATATAGGTTTATAAAGAGGACATATCCTAGTATAACAGATACATTAATAAGTATCACCTTCATATGTCCATATCCACAAATCTTGGATTTTTAGAAGAAAATTCATCACATTCCTCAAACATCATAAATGAAATTTAGATATATTATTTCACCTTTCCTTATCCATTTTAAGAATTTAGAAAATTAATTCATACCATTATTTAATTATCACTTAGATAATTAGTTGTATCCTTAATATTAAAGCTAACTCATTAGATGTGTATAGCTAAAACATAAAATAATATATCAAAATTTTAATAGTCAAGGAGTAGAATCAGTAACTAGGATGATGGACCACAAGTTACTCTAACACATATTTTATGAATGGAACAAACACACACACAAACATATGTGTGAGGTTTTCTTGTCATAGGGTGAATTCTGGCTCAGTTTCAATCTATTTGTTTTAATCTATTTTATATTATCAAATCAATTGTCTGTTTTGGTGCCCCCCTAATTTTATAATCATTAAAAATGAATAATTTTCCTGTGTCCGTGTTTAAAATTCATATTTCCTCATGCTATTATTTTTGTTTCCCGATGTAATTTTATACTGATAATTATTTCCCCAATTATATTTTAAAAACATCTATGAAATGAAATTTATAATTAATTTAACAATCATCTAATTTGGAAAAATTTATAAACGACTTAATCCCTTCACAATATCATAGTGATTTATCTTATGAGGTAAGACAGTTGATTTTTTGTATTACTTTTTAAAACCACCCTATAAAACTAAAAATACAATAAAGTAACATGAAATAAATAAAAAATAAGTTCTAACAATATAATTTTGAAAACATTAACATATTATTTTCATTTCCAATAGAACCTAGATATGATCGCAAGCCGGTTAATTGTTCATTTCCAACCATGCACCGCTATCTTAAACTGGTTTTTTTTTCAAAATTGAAATTATAATAACAAATTTCACTTAATTATTTATTAGATAATTTTATCCTTTTACCTATTAATAATATCAATTTTACTTGTTTTGTTTATTTCAATGAAGGTTGAGTTGATTCGGAGAACACACGATGATGTTGGAGGAAGATGGGCAATACTTTGTGGAATCCCATGAATAAAGGTCCACAGTTGTTTCTGATCCCTGATATCAATGAATCCAGAGGGACTAATTTTTTTGATCTGGCCCATAGAAACATGGAATAAAATTTTTATGAAGGAACTAAATCCCAATTCGTTCATTATGTGTCTGCAAAGAACCTATTTTCTAATAAAATGAATCTGCCCATAGTCAAAAGTTTTCCTCCTTATTTTAGTAATATATATTATTATATAAATTTAGTGGACTCCAAATTTGACATTGATATATAAATGGTGTCTACTAATAACTTTATGGTCTTATACTATGTGATTTCATTCTATATTACTGACAAAAACAATGGACCAATAAAATTCTCAAAATCAGGGTTTCCAAAACCACCTCCAACATTTCTTATAAATTGGAACCTTGCGCACCCCATTTAGAAGTTTGACAAGAAGGAAAGGTTCTACCATTTTGGAGTCTAAATGGAGTAATATCTTCAATCCTAGAAGTTATTTATGCAATGGGTAATGATACTTAAAAATATTATTCTCCCTCCCCTCCCATGGATTTATAAACTCCTTATGATCACCTAAGGGAAATATGAGGTCAATCTCAAGATCTGTTTCTTTAATAATTGAATAGGCTTATAAATTTCATGTTTATTGTTATTTTTCATCATCCATTATTCAATATATAATTTATTTATGTACTGGTATGTCATTCTCAACCCATATGATCATGTTTTGGGGGAACCCTTTCATTCAATGTTTCACAAACCAGTCCCCATTTATTCTTCCCCATTTTAATTGTGTGTTTTGTTTGGATCATATTAGATAATTATTCCTTAATAAACTCTATAAAGTCCATGTAATTTTATTTTGTGGTATCACCACGAATTAAAATTCAAACCTAGATAGAAAATCGAGTTATTCATGTGTTTCCTTGGTGAGTTTTACATATGAATTCAAACACAAATCACCCAATCATCGATAGTATCTGGGGAATAATTATGTTTTTGTGACTGAACCCAATGAGTTATACTAGTGTAAACACAGTAAAATGTTGGTTATATGTGTTAAAAATAAAATATTAAGATATATAAACAGTATCCCATTATGCGGTGAAAGATGAACATCATGGCATTTCCCCGGGTTGATCATGTTTAACTAATCCTGTTAATTTCTGTATTATTTTATATCTTACAATTTTCATTATTATTATTAATTTTTAAAACGACCATGTTATAAAATACTAAATTTATATTATATTTTATTAATTAATGGTCTAAGAATCTGTCGAGAGATTACATTGGGTTCTTATTATACTATATAAATTCTATTAATAGTAAACAAATAATTTGTTGCGCTCGACAATCCAATCAAATTTTGGTTTCATTTCCAAGGATCAAATATCATTTTTTATGTTTACACTTTTATTTTTCTTTTTTTATCCTTTAAATATCCCCTACCCTTTTTTATTTTTTATTTGTGCTTTTGTTTGTTTTTTTCCTCTATATCTCTCTATTTTTTCTACTCTCTCTAATTCAATAATATAGAATTATATTTTCTTTTATAATATATTTTTTCTTTTTTTCTTTTTATTTTTTCCATAATCCATCATAAAATTTAAAAAAATTAAAGCAAACAACATCTTTAACTTATTTTCATAACCCAGTCAAGAAAAGAAACACTCTTTGTAAAACACCGTAAAATTGAAAAGAAAGTGTAACGAGCTAAGAAATTATTAATGAAAATTTATCTTGATCTAATTAAATGTATTTTTTTGTAAAATTTATATACACTTCCATGTCTTATGTTATTTTCAAATTTCAAAATATGGTTATGAATTGTTACCCTTTCTAATATAGTCATTGAACAATGATCACATGATTATTATAAATATAGGGCTTTAATAAATCCAATTTACTATCACAGAGAATAGATGGACTCAACCATTAGAAATACCCCGTACGAAGCCCAATTATTAGAGCTTGAAAATTAGGTAGCATCATTGGGATTCTCTTTTGACCAAGCCCATGTTGAGATTCAACATCTTAATCTCAAATGGAACCGCATAAGGGAGAAGTGGAAGTTGATAGAGATTACCACCCAAGAGATGTTATCTTAGCCACCCCAATAGTATTTTACTACCACACACCATACCCTTTGGCCTTATGAATGTATTATAAGGGTTTATATAACAATACCCTAGGACTATGATTATGTACATTATTTTTGTATAGATAATATATATTTATTTTATTATTATTACTTTGTAAATAGTTTATAAATAAAAAACAACATTTTCCAAAATTAAGAAATCTATTTTGATTAATTAATGGATTTTATAATAACATAACATTTTAATTAAATAATTTTACTAAATAATTTTCTATTTAATATGAATGACAACATATATATTATGAATTCATTTGTGATTTTTATTATGGTTTGAAATCTATTTTAGTTAAAACCCATGAATTTTTTATAAATGTTAGTTTTTATTTAAAAATAAAAATCCACATATTTATAAAATAATTAAGATAAAATAAATATTAGTTTTGGAATCAGGACTTCAAAATTATCCAACATTGAATTTTTCATAATTTTCTGAAACAGCTGAATTTTTGGGTAAAAATTAAATATCGTGTAAATATATAATGTTTTTATGAAATAATAATGTCCCAAGAGTGATCTAATAAATTTATATAAACATTATTTTCGTCAAAAATATGTATTAAAATTAAAATAATGCAATTTTAGGTTTTTTATTTAATTTACAAAGCTTTAGTGGACCCTATAAGTCATGCAAAACATTTTAACTTTTTAAATGGATTTTTTTGACAGTGTGACTCACCTTCACATAAGCAGGCATAATATTTTAAGAAGTTCTTCAATTTTACTTGAATAATATTTTATTCCTCTCCAAGTTGAAAACCCCTATGGGAAAAAACCATGTGATTGTTTGTTCTTTTGATTAGTTTAATGCGTAGGGTCCAAAACCTACAAAATAAAGAATTCACTCCATTTTATTATATAAACCCACCCATGATCCCACTTTATCTTCATTAAATGAATTTGGTGCTCTAAAAACACTTACATACCCTCTCTATAATCCACTGAAGGTTCCCCAAGCTCCCAATAATCCTCTCTTAATCCTCTCCCAAGCCTTTGGGATCACACTTCCATGAAAGGGGTTTCTTCATTTCTCATTTTTGTCTAAATTTTGTTATGTTGTTATTATCTTTTATTTTCAATTAAAAATGTTGGGGTATGATTTTTCACCTCACACATAATGACCACTTTATGTTTTAATGATGATATACCCCTTTATCTCTCACAAATTCCTCCCAAATACACCTGTTACCATGCCAAAATTCTGTATGGGATTTCACTCTCCTCATTTACATTCAAGCAATTCTTTTGTATTATGAATCTAAATTCACTTACATATGTTGGGACATGTTTATATATGAACAAATTATTTTCCATTTATTTTACATATTATGATTCACCAATTCCTCCCCCATCAACCATTTTTATGAATTCTTATGTCACTCTGTAATGCTCATGAAATTGCACCACAATTTTCCAAGCCAAAGTCATTGTGTAGTGAATACCATACCCATTTCTCTATCAAGGGTATTCACCATTATGAACATTTACATATTTATTATAAAGTTTCATGTATTATTTCAACATTACTTTATCATGGAATTAATGAATATGTTTAATGAATCCATGTTATATGATTCATGTGGCACACTTATGAATGAATGGAAATGATTAGAAGGGTGTACCTTGATAGTGATCCAATGCATTTGGTAGTGATTATTATCATGATAAATCAATTAAAATGAGGGTTTAATAATGACAATTCCACTACAATAAGGGTTTACTCATTCTCCAGGTGCAATGATCCTTTTCTCAAGCTAATACTATATTAAGTGCAGTTTCAACATTTTTATGTTATAATAATCAGGATATATCATGGATTTATGTTCATGTTTATATAATGATCCATTGATATGACTATTTCCTATCATGTATTGAATTATACATGTTATTACCTATTTATTCCCTTACTGGGCTTTATAGATCACACTTTTCATATGCATGTACACATGTTATCTCATGCAATACAAAGTATGAGGGAATGTAGTGGTCATGTAAAGGATGTTTTCAAAAAGGATGATCTATTTTTTTTATAAGTTGTTATATAATGTTCTTAAATTACCAAGACACTAGACCTCTCAATCATTAGAGTTTGTAAAAGTTCATTTTTATATAACATGATAGGACTAATTATTATAGTTGGCATCAGATGATAGGCCTTGTTATTTTTTGGGATTTGGATTAAAAAACCCTTGTGAAAGCCTTAGGGATAAGACTAAGTATAATATAAACACATTGAAATTTTGGTGACTACTGAGTAAGTGGTTTATCATCCAAATACATCCCTCTCTAGATACAAGCATGTATAGGTGTCTCTATCACATATGTATCTTGGGGTAAAACCAGAAAACATCACTTTGAGCTAGACTCGAACTGGAACTAGTGCATGGGAATGGGCCTTGCTACACTCTTGGTTAGGACACTCATGGGAGATATGATTTGGTATATTTAAAAGCTTAGTATGAACCACTATTAAGGGAATAATAATAAATAATTTAAGAATATAAGTTGGGATTTATATCATGGATAACATAGATTGAAGCCTATAAATTCATAAATTAAGGAAATATAAGTAATTTACATGTTATACCTTTTCAAATTTGGATTCCCCTTTATGTTTTTATCTGTTTAAGATACTCATCCCTAAGTATTTTATGGATATAGTAAAACTATAATAAAAAATAGAAAGGTTGGGTTATCTCCTATGGTTCTACGGATTCTTTTATATCCCAAAAGTTTATTAGAACAATCCCCACACCACCACAAATCATGGAAGTAAATATATAAATATCTACGAAAACTAGGGCAATCATTTCATCACCTAAATATAACTCCTCCCTTATCATAATAGTTGGATTAAACTTCCTGAAAAACCTAGGTATACTCCCTCTGGTAAAATTTGATGCAATTTTCATCATGGATTGTATTTCCTTATATGGAGAGAACATAAATTGTCCTGAAAGGGAAATCACTGTCCATATGGAGTGTCGACCCTCGATTCTATACATGTGCAAGGAGGAATATGAATATTCTTTAGCAACACCATTTCATGCATGGATATTACTACCTTATAATCATGAATATCTTTCTCAGATAATTGATTCTAAGGAAGAAAACATCATTCAAGACATGCATATTTTGAGGGAATTCGCTGAACTATTTCTTGAGGAATTTCCTGGTATTCACCTAGAGGATATGTTGAGTTTTCAATTGATCTTATACCTAGGGAATTGACAATATCCAAAAATCCATATTGAATGGTTGTTATGGAGTTTTAGGAGCTAAATAAATAACTACAGGAGAATCTGGATAAGATATTTATACGCCAATGTGCTTCACCATGGGGTTCACCAGTCCACTTTTAAAATAAGAAGGATGGGTCAATGCACCTTTGTGTTGATTATTGTGAGCTCAACAAAATCATGATAAAGAACAAGTATCCACATCCATCAATTTATGAATTTTTCACCAGTTGTGTGGAGAATAATACTTCTCCAAGGTGGATTTGTGTAACACCCAGAGATTTTATGAAAAATATTCTTTTAATTTCATTAATGTCTTGTGTTGTATTCTACACCAAGATTACCTTGCGCTATAAGCAACACCGTATTAGCTTGCAGTATACACAACACTATTCTGGGATCGTGTTACACACAATTTTGATAATAGTTATTCTACGCAACATTGAGTATATATATATATATATATATTCAATGTATAAATGAAATATGGTTGGATTCTGTTATACGAAACAACGAAGGATTCTTTCACAACACGCAACCTTGACTTGGCTTACATTACATGCAATCACGACCTTCCTCGATAGCGTGTGTTGTACGCAATACTGGGTTTTACTAAACAACGATATATTATTATAATATTATTATAAACTAGCCGATATGAATAGTATTAACTAAATTTTGAATTTTATGACATTATTATTCATCTTATACATTTTCTAGAACATGGTATAAGAACAAAATAAGTTTTTCGGGTAAAATAAGTATTTTTCAAAAAATGCAGTTTTGCCGCCTTTTGTTAGCGCACCCACTTTAAATCTAGTTTTTTGAAATGTTTATAAGTTCAATTTGACAAAATAAAATTCTTCTTTGGAATAAAAAATTAATAATTTACATTGGATAAATTTTTCGTATTATTCTGGTAACTTTCATATTTTGATGAATAGTAAAAACACGCTATATTTTAATGAAAAACAAATTTTTTCATCGTAATAATTTATATGGTTAAATTATAATATTGAATGGTTTTAAAGTATAAATATAATATATTTTTACCATTTAATATAATTTATGTCATTATCATTGATTTTACATTGATTTCATAGGTTAAATCAATTCAATATTTTGCAATGTTTTAAACAAAAACCCGTTTTCATTCGACAACGGGATTAATTTTAATTTAATATCTGCAACTTCTGTGTATTGAATTTGAAAAAATTGATTCCATATTTGGAATCAGTGGGTCCAAATTAATTTAATAGGCTACTTTTTATTTTTGGGAATTATGAATAGTAACTACGGTAAATTTTATTTACCTTAGTTAAAGGTAAATCGGGTAATTAAGGGTAAATATAATATTATAAAATTACCCTAACACATGAAAAAATTCTATTGGATGGCTAAATGTAAACCCATATCAACTAAGGGTCGGATTAGATTCATTTTATGGACTTTTGACCATGAAAATAATTTAATTATTATTAAAACCAAAGAAAGTGACAACATGTCTCTCTCTTAAATCTTATAAGTATAATAATTTTAATTTAGTCATAAACATCATAAAACTTCGTACATGATTAGTCTCCAGAAATATAATAAAATTATATACATCATGATAATTTATTTCGAATTTTTAGGGATTAAATAATTGTCATTAATGGTGATACATTAATGATATAGAAATTATTTATTAAGTGGAAAATAAGTAATATAGGTTTTATTGAAATAATAATACCCATTAAAAGGCCCACAAACCTGACCAAAACTTATTGGTAGTGTATATATACACCTTAATAATCCAATGACCTAATATATAACCATTTTAATCCTTATAAAAATTATTATGACACTTATATTATTTTATTTTAAATGATGCCAAAGTTGTCACCTTCATAATTTAATAAATATAACAATTTAAATATTGTGATTTTAAGATGATAAATTCGAGTAGAAGTATTATTGTGAAAGTTAATATATTTAGCTTCATCATAGGATTTTATTTTAAATTTTTATGCAACAAATCAGTATATTAAATAATTATAAAAAAATGATGTAGTAATTAATTTATTAAGAGATAAACCAAATAAATGGTTTTAAAAATAATAAAATAAATATTATATGAACTATTTAATGTGATCCAATAATTTTAAAGATACATATGACCTTTTATGAATCTATTAAAGCTTTTATTTCGAACATATCTTCTGTATATATTTTATTTAAGTTCAAATAAATGAATAGTGTCAAAATTGACACTATTGTTATTTTATAAAAATTACAAATTATAAAATTGTTTAAAAATTAAAAAAATATTTAAAAATTATAAATTTACATTTATATGGTCTATAATGTTATAAAGTAAAAAATTATTGAAAATTCACAACAAATAAGTAATTATTTGTTATAATTTAAAATTTAGAATTTTATTACCACAAATAAACATAAATAGATTAAATAAGGATAAATCAAAATGATAAGGTTTAAAAAAAGATCTAAACATGTCTAAATTTGATTGGTTGATTAGATTAAAACCCTATCTCATCTAATTTTAGAATATGAGTGATTTTTTGAGGTTTTTGAGTAGTGTTAGATTTATTATAAATTAATATTTTTAAGAATTCCAAAGGTGCCCCTCTCCTCCCTTATAAAAGGGCACCTCCTCCCTCTCCTCCTCAAACCAATTTGAGCCTTCAAGCTCGTCCAACCCCTGAAAAATTATCTTTTACACTTCCCTAGAAACATACTAGAGGTTTTGGTCTGCTTTAAAGACCAATCTTAGTGCCCTAAGAGGAGGTTTCAAAGAGGCGTATCGAAGAAGAGGTAATTTCTTCTCCCGATTCTTTCAAGCTTCTTTCTTCTTCGAATTCTTCTTATTTAGTTGTTTCATTATAATGTAATAACATAAGTATCACTAATATACTGATTTGTTATTATAAATATGAAACAACCCCATTTCACCTTCTATCCATCCTACAGAAAACAAAATCATCGCGCGTGCGTACGTACGGAATACCGTCTCCACGCCGTGGTGTAATCTGTTTTTTCACCAACACCTTACATGGATGGGTATAATGGTGTAAAGAATAAATATACATAGTTATTATAACATTGTACTTATTCTGATATATTTTATTATCCACTCCAATTCAATTCAATAATTATGTAAACGATATCATCGCTCGTGCGTACGTACGGACTACCGTCTCCACGACGCGATGAGATTCATTCTCCATGTTAACTATTTAAGAATGATTATAAAGTATATATAAGAAATAATAATTAAATATCTGAAATTATAAAGCTACTGGATTTATGTATATATGTATGTAATCTACTTAATTCCATTCTACTCAATAAAGAAACGAAAACAACGTTCATGCGTACGTACGGCCTACCGTCTCCATGAACGGTGTATTTCTTTCCATTTATCGATCTATTATATATATGTATATTCTGAATATATATTATATATAAATCATGTTTTATATTCTGGAATTATGTAATAATGATCTAAGGAATCATATGAATAATTACAAGTCAAAACACGGATGACAAATGAAACGATTTTACCCAAAACACTCTTTAACATGGAATTTACAAAAGAACGGGTAATATAAAGTCATAAGTGAACCATATATGATATCATAACAATAAATATGATTCTATAATAAGTCAATGACATTATTTAAATCATTATACAGGAGGTTCAGATACATACAAAGCATATCAGACATAAGGTAATGGATAATTTTGCAAATCTCATTTTTATCCGAGATTTCTTATTCGTAAGTATTTACTAGGGTTATTGCTATCATCCATGTCCATGTTTTATAAAACTGTATTCATGTATGTTAAAATTCCTTTTTACCCATTTTGACTTTTACCACATGGTATGGAAGTAATCTTTCTTTTATTTACCCTACAAGGTATCTTTTTGACTTTTCCGACAAAAGTACAAGGAGAATGTGATTTTTAACTTATACGGCGTGAACGGATTTTTACGGTTTTATAAAGCCTTATTTTCATGAAGCTTCCTCCAAAATATTTCATAAATATTTTCAAAAAATACTATTCTTTTAAAATTTCATGACATTTTGTGAAAAGAAAATGATTTTGAATAAGAAAGGATATTTTCCTCAAGAATTTATTTCATGTGATTTATCAAAACCATTTTCCATCTAAGATGAAATTATTTCATATGTGTATGTTTCATGTATAATGTCTCTATGATTTACGTGGTTTCACTTTTCTGATTATGAAATGATATCCATTTCTTTTATATGGATTATGTGATGATGGGATGATGTTTATGAAACCCATTTTATTTGATGGGTTATTATGAATTATGTATGTTTATTTTGTGGCACAAGTAAGAATGATTCCATTATGAGATGGGTGGGACCTATATCTCCCTCCAATGCATTGGGTAAAGATTTTATATCTCATGAGATAGACATGGCTGGAACGGTAAGTTAATCCGGTTCAGTGTTACAGGACTGAAACGAGGAGTGAACTCTATTCAGAATGGGACTTTTTCCACTAAGATGGTCTTGGCAGCAATGCCTTGGATACTATGGAAATCATTACATGTGCTTATTGGATGCCACAATTACATGTTTTATTCCCATGCTATTTTATCATGGTTTATGTTCCATTATGATCTATGCCTTATGTAATTCCATGTTTTATGTCGTTGCTCAATATTTTAATGTTTAAACACTATGTTCATGTTTTTAAGTTCCAATGTATATGGTATGTTTTATTTTATCCATGCTTACCCTTACTGAGCATTTGAGCTCACCCTTTTTTATGTTTTATTTTCCCCTAGGATCAAAAGAAAGTTTTTAGGTTAG
Organism: Viscum album; assembly: GCA_963277665.1. NCBI lineage: Eukaryota > Viridiplantae > Streptophyta > Magnoliopsida > Santalales > Viscaceae > Viscum > Viscum album. The sequence goes on along the minus strand of OY728143.1, from coordinate 1,659,029,301 downwards.
GAAACAAAAAGTGAAAGATCTTTATGGGAGATGTTGAAGATCATTCACCACGATTAGAAGATTACGTTCCAAGTTTTCAAAGACACTAAACTATTACTGTCCCTGTGTGTCTGTTTTTGTTATGTATTAAGTATTCCGAAAAAGTAATGTAATGTCCATGTACGTCAAGATTAGGGCCTCTACAGTTGTTATGAGAGGAAAGGTTTAGTCAACCTTTGGAAACTAGGATGCGAAAACGTTAGTGAGATACCTAGAGATATTTCAAAGGTATGTCTAGGGATGTACCTAAGGATAAGAATACGTATAGGATATAGTCCTAGAACTACGGTAACGATCTTAGAATTTAACCTAAGATCTTAGATATTGAGGGTGCTTCCCCTTTACTATGTTGTTTTCCCTAGCATGATTTTTTCCTCTAACACTATTCTTTTTTGGTTTTAGAAAATGGCTGGAAACAGGAAGATTCATGATAATGGAGGATATGACGGACAATGGAATGATCTTCTTCATGAGAAACCAAATGAAACGGGATTTGGAAGTCCAAACATCGTTATTATGCCTAATCAGAAATCTCATAATATGATCAATAATCTCAACTTTGGTAAGTTTCCGGACTCAGATAATAACAGAAAGATGGAGTTTCATTATGATCATAGAGGAAAGAAAGTTCAATTTCCCTCATGTAAATCATGTGAGAAGAGGCATCAGGGAGATTGTTTCAAAGGAACTGGAAGATGATTTGGGTGTGGAAAAGAAGGACAGAAAGCCAGTAAGTGCAATGGAAAAGGTTCAGTTAACACCATGTACAAGGATAATGGTAATGCTATGACATCAACAATGATTAGATGTTTTAAATGTGGAATGTATGGGTATTATGCAAAACAATGACCTAATGGAAAATCTCATGAATAGAATCAGCATGGTCATATGGGTAGTATTTATGTGGATGATGATGAGGAGACTACAAATGATATATGAGCTGAAAGAAGTGCTGAAGCTCAGTCGGTTGTTTTAGAAGGTAGTGGAATGATTGTATGTTTATCGGGAGTTATGTTGTATAGCTAATGGTAATATGGAATAAAGAATCATCTAAGGGTTGTTACACTATTGTTTTTCATAAAAGTGTTTTAAAGTATATGTTGAATGGTACCAGTAACCATGGAATGTTATTCAGATATTTTTGTAAAGTAGATGATATGCATATAATGAAGGAATAAGAAGATAATGAGATGTTTGATTGTATTCATGAGCTCATGATTGATATAAGGACTATGTGATATCATGTTTTGAGTATATAGAATTTTTAGGATTTTGGTATGTGGAAAGTGTTAACTTTTAACTGCATTCATGTTTTCACTAAGGTTCAATGGGTATTCATTTTTCAAGAGAATACATGATTAAGGCCTTCGAACATTTGTAATGTGACCAAAAAGACATATCTTATGATATATGGGTATCAAAGATGGTATTAACATGCTTCTTATATGAAATATCTGGTAATCGTTTTCACTATAATATGACAATGGACTGCAATATTATGGATAATCCTAAAGATTGGAATGGATTATGTTGGGCATAAGTTAGTATTTCTTAAGGATTGAACCTTTTTTCGATATTATTGATGGGATGATATAGTAATGTAGTTTTAGAAAAAGGACAACTTGCAGGACCGTCAACATCCCATCGCGTCGGACAAGGCTCTGGGAATCGAACCCACAACCGAAGTGTGACTGGCCTTTATCGCCTACCACTGGCCTACAGGAAGTCCCTGATTAGTAGAAACTATTTTTATTTTATTAAGCGGTATGATATATGAAGTATAAGTTCATTTTTGGAACCATATACGATTAATATAACCATAAGATGGACTTATAAATTTTTCTAACCTTTTGTTTGAAATAGATGGAATGACCCATCATTCTATCACATGATCTGCTAACACATCATGAATAACAAATTCAACTTCATTTATTTAAGGGATGAAGTGGAAATTGTTCAATTCACAAACAACAGTGATATTGTACCAAAATCATGCAAGTATTTCTTTTATTTCATCAACTTTATGGAAATGATCTTGAAAACCACAAATGTTGTCCTATTTCCCTTATATCCGATGAATCAGATGGTACCTTAGATAATCACAAATCAATAGCTTTGTGATTGTTGGATTTTTCATAGCCATGCTCTCTACCACTCTCCATCAGAACTTGATGGTTAGATTTTTCTTCCATATCTATATTTTCACCTCTGTTCTCCTACGTGGAAACCCAGTGATGAGTTAATTTGGGTAACCATTACATTTCATACTTTAGTTTTTAAAGCCATGTTTTGGTATTCCTTTTTATGATGTGGGTTTCTATTAAACAAACTTTCGAGTAGTAGACCATTTATAACCCCGACGAATTTCGAGGGCGAAATTCCTTTTAAGGGGGGTAGAATGTAACACCCTGAGATTTTATGAAAAATATTCTTTTAATTTCATTAATTTCTTGTGTTGTATGCTACACCAATATTACCTTGCGCTATACGCAACACCGTATTAGCTTGCAGTATATGCAACACTATTCTTGGATCGTGTTACACACAATTTTGATAATAGTTATTCTACGCAACATTGAGTATATATATATATATATATATATATATTCAATGTATAAATGAAATATAGTTGGATTCTGTTATACGAAACAACAAAGGATTCTTTCACAACACACAACCCTGACTTGGCTTGCATTACACCCAATCACGACCTTCCTCGATAGCGTGTGTTGTAGGCAATACCAGGTTTTACTAAACAATGATATATTATTATAATATTATTATAAACTAGCTGATATGAATAGTATTAACTAAATTTTTAATTTTATAACATTATTATTCATCTTACACATTTTCTAGAATATGGTATAAGAACAAAATAAGTTTTTCGGGTAAAATAAGTATATTTCAAAAAATGCAGTTTTGCCGCCTTTTGATGGCGCACCCACTTTAAATCTAGTTTTTTGACATATTTATAAGTTCAATTTGAAAAAATAAGATTCTTCTTTGGAATCAAGAAATAAAAATTTACTTTGGATAAATTTTTTGTATTATTCTGATAACTTTCATATTTTGATGAATAGTAAAAACACGCTATAATTTAATGAAAAACAACTTTTTTCATCGTAATAATTTATATGGCTAAATTATAATATTGAATGGTTTTAATGTATAAATAGAATATATTTTTACCATTTAATATAATTTATATCATTAGCATTGATTTTACATTTCATTCGTATGTTAAATCAATTCAATCTTTTGCAATGTTTTAAACAAAAACTCATTTTCATTCGACACCGAGATTAATTTTAATTTAATTTCTAAAACTTCTGTGTATTGAATTTGAAAAAATGGATTCCATATTTGGAATCAGTGGGTCCAAATTATGTTAATATGCTACTTTTTATTTTTGAGAACTGTGAATAGTAACTACGGTAAATTTTATTTACCTTAGTTAAAGGTAAATCGGGTAATTAAGGGTAAATATAATATTATAAAACTACCCTAACACATGACAAAAATATATTGGATGGCTGAAAGTAAACCCATATCAACTAAGGGTCGGATTAGATTCATTTTATGGACTTATGACCATGAAAATAATTTAATTATTATTAAAACCAAAGAATGTGACAACATGTCACTCTCTTAAATATAATAAGTATAATAATTTTAATTTAGTGATAAACATCATAAAACATCAAACATGAATAGTCTACAGAAATATAATAATATTATCTACATCATGATAATTTATTTAATATTTTTAGGGATTAAATAATTGTCATTAATGGTGATACATTAATGATACAGAAATTTTTTATTAAGTGGAAAATAAGTAATATAGTTTTTATTGAAATAATAATACCCATTAAAAGGCGCAAAAACCAGACCAAAACTTATTCGTAGTGTATATATACACCTTAATAATCCAATGACTCAATATATAACAGTTTGTATCCTTATAAAAGTGATTATGACACTTATATTATTTTATTTTAAATGATTCCAAAGTTGTCACCTTCATAATTTAATAAATATAACAATTTAAATATTGTTATTTTAAGATGATAAATTCGAGTAAAAGTATTATTGGGAAAGGTAAAAGCTTTATCTTCATCATAGGATTTTATTTTAAATTTTATGCAACAAATCAGTATATTAAATAATTATACGAAAATGTTGTAGTAATTATTTTATTAAGAGATAATCCAAATAAATGGTTTTAAAAATAATAAAATAAATATTATATGAACTATTTAATGTGATACACTAATTTTATAGATACATATGATCTTTTATTAATCTATTAAAGCTTTTATTTCGATCATATATTCTGTATATATTTTATTTAAATTCAAATAAATGAATAGTGTCAAAATTGACACTATTGTTATTTTATAAAAATAACATATTATAAAATTGTTTAAAAATCACAAAAATATTAAAAAATTATAAATTTAACTTTATATGGTCTATAATGTTATAAAGTAAACAATTATGGAAAATTCACAACAAATAAGTAATTATTTGTTATAATTTAAAATTTAGAATTTTATTACCACAAATAAACTTAAATAGATTAAATAAGGATAAATCAAAATGATAAGGTTTAAAATAAGTTCCAAACATGTCTAAATTTGATTGGTTGATTATATTACAACCCTATCTCATCTAATCTTAGAATATGAGTCATTTTTGGAGGTTTTTCTGTGGGTTTATATTTATTATAAATTAATTTTTTTAAGAATTCCAAAGGTGGCCCTCTCCTCCCTTATAAAAGGGCACCTCCTCCCTCTCCTCCTCCCACCAATTTGAGGCTTCAAGATCGGCCAACCCCTACCAAATTATCTTTTAATCTTCCTTATAAACATCCTAGAGGTTAGTTTCTAATTTAAAGACCAATCTTAGTGCCCTAAGAGGATGTTTCAAAGAGGCATATTGAAGAAGAGGTAATTTCTTCTCCCGATTCATTCAAGATTCTTTCTTCATCAACTTCTTCTTCTATAGTTGTTTATTTATAAACTAATAACATCAGTATCACTAATATACTGATTTTTTATTATAAATATGAAACAACCCCATTTCACCTTCTATCCATCCTACGGAAAACAAAATCACCGCGCGTGCGTACGTAAGGAATACCGTCTCCACGCCGTGGTGTAATCTGTTTTTCCACCAACACCTTACATGGATGGGTATAATGGTGAAAAGAATAACTATACATAGTTATTATAACATCATACTTATTCTGATATATTGTATCATCCACTCCAATTCAATTCAATAATTATGGAAATGATATCATCGTTCGTGCGTACGTACGGACTACCGTCTCCATGACGCGATGAGATTCATTCTCCATGTTAACCATTTAAGAATGATTATAAAGTATATATAAGCAATAATAATGAAATATATGACATTATAAAGCTAATGGATTTATGTATATATGTATTTAATCTACTTAATTCCATTCAACTCAATAAGGAAATGAAAACAGCGTTCATACGTACGTACGGCCTACCGTCTCCATGAACGGTGTATTTCTTTCCATTTATCGATCTATTATATATATGTATATTCTGAATATATATTATATATAAATCATGTTTTATATTCTATAATTATGTAATCATGATCTAAGTAATCATATTAATAATTACAAGTCAAAAAACGGATGACAAATGAAACGATTTTACCTGAAACACTCTTTAACATGGAATTTACAAAAGAACGGGTAATATAAAGTCATAAGTGAACCATATATGATATCATAACAATTAATATGATTCTATAATAAGTCAATGACATTATTTAAATATTATACTGGAGGTTCGGATACATACAAAGCATATCGGACATAAGTTAAGGGATAATTTTGCAAATCCCATTTTTATCCGAGATTGCTTATTCGTAAGTATTTACTGGGGTTAGTGCTATCATCCATGTCCATGTTTTATAAAAGTGTATTCATGTATGTTTAAAGTCCTTTTTACCCATTTTTACTTTTACCCCATGGTATGGAAGGAATATTTATTTTATTTACCCTACAAGGTATTTTTTTGACTTTTCCGACAAAAGTACGAGGAGAATGTTATTTTTAACTTATACGGTGTGAACGGATTTTTACAGTTTTATAAAGCCTTATTTTCATGAAGCTTACACCAAAATATTTCATGACTATTTTCAACAAAATACTATTCATTTAAAATTTCATGACATTTTGTGAAAAGAAAATGATTTTGAATAAGAAAGGATATTTTCCTCAAGAATTCATTTCAAGTGTTTTATCAAAATTATTTTCCATCTAAGATGACATTATTTCATATGTGTATGTTTCATGTATAATGTCTCTATGATTTACGTGGTTTCACTTTTCTGATTATGAAATGATATCCATTTCTTTTATATGGATTATGTGATGATGGGATGATGTTTATGAAACCCATTTTATTTGATGGGTTATTATGAATTATGTATGTTTATTTTGTGGCACAAGTAAGAATGATTCCATTATGAGATGGGTGGGACCTATATCTCCCTCCAATTCATTCGGTAAAGATTTTATATCTCATGAGATATACATGGATGGAATGGTAAGTTAATCTGGTTCAGTGTTACAGGACTGAAACAAGGACTAAACTCGATTCAGAATGGGACTTTGTCCACTAAGATGGTCTTGGTAGCAATGCCTTGGCTACTATGGAAATCATTACATGTGATTAATGGATGCCACAATTCCATGTTTTATTACCATGATATTTTATCATGGTTTATGTTACATTATGATCTATGCCTTATGTACTTCCATGTTTTATGTCGTTGCTCAATATTTTAATGTTTAAACATTATGTTCACGTTTTTAAGTTCCAATGTATATGGTACGTTTTATTTTATCCATGCTTACCCTTACTGAGCATTTGAGCTCACCCTTTTTTATGTTTTATTTTCCCCCAGGATCGAAAGAAAGGTTTTAGGTCAGGAAACAAATAAGTGGAAGATCTTTATGGGAGATGTTGAAGATCTTTCACCACGATTAGAAGATTAGGTTCCAAGTTTCCAAAGACACTAAACTATTACGGTCCTTGTGTGTCTGTTTTTGTTATGTATTATGTATACCACAAAAGTAATGTAATGTCCATGTACGTCAAGCTTAGGGTCTCTACAATTTGTGTTCAGGATATTACCTTGTAAGGGTGAAGAAGGAGGATATCCCCAAGACTCCATTTCGCACAAGTTATAGGCACTATGAATTCATAGTAATGCCTTTCAGACACACTAATGATCGAGAAATCTTCATGGACATGATAAATATATTATTTATAGATTACCTTTACATATTTTAGGTAGTCTTTATAGACGATATTCTAATATACTCCAAACCAAACAGAATTATCAGGAGAATCTAAGAAATATACTAGATACCTTTCTAAAGAATAAGCTCTATGGAAATTACAACATGATTGAGTTTTGGTTGAAAGAGTCCTCATTAGTGGGTCATGTCATCACAAGTAGTGGGATATCTATTGATCCCTCCCAGACAGCTGTAATATAGGGATGGTTGAGGCCAACATCGGTGATAGATATCTGTTTCTTATAGGGGTTAGATAGATATTATCACTGATTTGTGAGAAATTACTCATAATTTTCCAACCTTATTATAAAGATTACACAGAAGTGAGTAATGTTTTCATTGAGTGATGAATGCAATGAGAGATTCAAGGAGTTGAAAATGAGGCTTATCGTTTCGCATATACTCACATTACCTAGAAGTGGCGAGATTATTATGGTATTTATTGATGGTTTGAAGAAAGTTATTGGTTGTTTGTTGATGAAAAATGAAAATGTAATTTCCTATGCTTCAAATAAATTTAATGTTCATGAATAGAACTATCCAGGACATGATCTGGAGTTAGCTGCAGTAATCTTTGCATTAAAAATTTGGCAACATTACCTCATTGGGGAGAAGTGTGAAATATAAATGGACCACTAAATCCTCTAGTATATATGCACACATATAGAGTTGAACATGCACCAACGAAGATGGTTAGAGAAGATCAAAGACTATAATTTCCCAATCCATTATCACCCTAGAAAAGCAAACAAGGTGGTGGATGAACTAAGTAGAAAAGACCCAATGATTCTATCATTAATGGGAACTGAAAAGGATATGATCTTATTAGATTTTATTAACATGGAAATGATAATCATAAATAAATAAACATCATCCATCCTTTCACAAATGATTATTCAACTCTCTCTTTTGTGATGGTCAAAGGATGATCAAAAGGATGATGTAGGAATTCAGAAGATAGTGGATGCTATCAGAAAAGGGAAATCCTTGGAGTTCAATGTTAATGAAGATGGAATTGTGAGACCTGGGTCAAGACTGTGTGTTCCATAAAATCCGGAGTTAAAGAAAGAACTTTTGGGTGATGCACATAGTTCAATATTCTCAATCCACCCAGGAATCCCAAAGATGTATCGGGATCTCCGAGTGCATTATTGGTGGGATTACATGAAGAAGGAGATCACTGAGTATACATCCAAATGCCAGGAATGTCAGCAAGTGAAGGATGAGTTCCATAATTCTAACAGGATGATGAAATAGTTACCCATACCAGCATGGAAATGGGAGAACATGACCATGGACATTGTCATCTGACTTACAATGACATCCAAAGGAAACAATTCTATCTGGGTTGTTGTGGATCATCTTACAAAGACTATACAGTTTATTGATATTCATGAGGATTTATCATTGGATAAACAGGGGAATATATATCAGAGATGTGGTAGGGATTCATGTAGTACCACTATAGATTGTAACTGATTGAGATGAAAAATTCACCTCTATATTTTGGAAGAGTCATTAACATGCTCCGAATATTGAGTTTAACATCAGTACAATTTATCATCGTCAAACTAATGTCCAATATAAATAGACTATCCAAACACTTGAGTACTTGTTGAGTGCATTCTTAATGGACTTCAACAGAGTATGGGATCAATATATTCCTCTAGTTGAGTTCTCTTATAACACCAATTTCCACTCAAGCATCCAAATGGATCCTTATGAAGCCCTTTATAGGAACAGGTGCAAAACACCGACATGTTTTGATGAATTTGGGGAAAGAAAACTCCTAGGTCTCGAGATGGTCAAAGAAATGGTGGATATTGTTAAGACAATTCAACATCACATTAAAGATGCTTAGATTTGAAAAAAGAGTTATGTTGATAATCATTGATGATACATAGAGATTGATGTTAGAGACCTGAGTTTCCTCTGTATATCACCCTAAAAGAGAGTTATGAGATTTAGGAAGAAGGGAATGTTTAGTCCATGTTACATTATCCCATTTTAGATCCGTGATCACATTGGGGTTGTGGCCTATCTACTAGAACTCTCACTGAACATATCTCAAGTGCATAATGTATTCTATGTATCGCTCTTCATGAAGTACATACCTAACCAATCACATTTACTCAATCTAGATGTGGTACCATTGGAGAATAACCTCTCTTATGAAGATAAGTCGGTGAGGATCTTATATCATAGGGAATATGTTTTACGAAATAAGACAATGCCCCTCGTGAATATGTTATAGAAAATCCAAATGTTTGAAGAAGCATCATGGTAATTAGACGAAGTGATGAAGCATAGTTACCTGCATCTGTTTTAGTGTGGGAAAATGAAATTTTGAGGGTGAAATTTCTTAATGGGGGAGGATTGTAATAACCCAAGCGTTTATTAAGGAAAATTTTTCTTGATCAAATTAAATGTATAATTATGTTAAATGGTTATTTACTTACTTGGTCTTATGTTTATTGGACTTAAAAACATATTTATAATTTTTTACCATTGCTAATATAGTTGTTGAACAATGATGACACGATTAGTATAAATATAGGGCTTTAACAAATCCAATTTACTCAGACAAAGTAAGAGATGGCTCGATCTAGTAGAATTTCTCTACACGAAGTTCATTTATTGGAGCTCGGAAAGGAGGTAGAATAATTTTTCTTCACTCTTAACCATGACCAAGATGTTATTAGACACATTAAGCTCGAATAGAACTGCCTACAGGAGAATTGGATGTTTTCCAATGTTCAGGGAAACTACAATCGCAACCTATTTCTAATCCAAAATTCAAAGGTATTGATTGTATAATCACACTACATATTGGTAAAGAATATTTTTTGTCCAATAATTCTACTCAGTAGGTATGTTCCCCTCTGGAATACACTCTTTCTCTACCCATAAAATATTCTAATTAATAAAAACTGGATGAAACGATAATTAAATTATAATTTAGGATTCCTATAAAAAATATATCCCTATTACTTTCCCTCAAAGACTGCCTAAATATAAGAAGTTTGTTAATATTTATCATGATAAATAAATAAGGGGAACATTTAAAAGGTTCAAGTTAACATTCTTTTTTTGGATGCAGTTAAACAGATTCCTTATTATGCTAAATTTTCTAAAGAACTTTTCACCCATAGATAATGGCTGAAGGGGAATTAGAGAGTAAACGTAGTATGGTATGTCTCATACTTGATTCAACTCGAAATTCTAACAAAACTCAAGGATCTGAAAACCTTCATGATTCCAATCACTATAGGGGAAACATTATTTTTTTGATGATATGATAGATTTAGGTTCTTCAATTAAGTTATTTCAATACATTGTATACACTTCTTTGAATGTTGGAGAGCATAAAACAATTAGTATCATTGTTCAACATTCCTTCCAGAGCACAACACGCCCATCAAGATTGATCGAGGATGTACTCGTAAGAGTGAATAATCTCATATTCATTATCGATTTCTACATTATTGATATGGAAGTTACCTGAACCCATGGTCATGCTCCTCTCATATAAGGTAGGACATTACATAAAACATTAAGGATGATTATCAATGTTCATAATGGTATGATGCCAATTTATTTGGGCGGTGAAAATGTTTTTTTAACATACTTGAGGCTACGAACCACCCCATTAAAGAGTATTCCAATCTTCCTATCTACTCATGTAATGCACCTACCCCAGAAGCCCTGAGTCGATGCATTATTTTAATACATTGGCATTATTACAAGGAATCATGTCCCGAAAGAATGATAGTTTATCAGTCTTGGAAAATAGATTTCATACATGAATGTTACATTACACATTATAAAATAAAACACTACATAAATTATCCTTTGAGAACGCCATTAATCTTCTAGCTTAACCTTGCTTATCAATAATAGTACACTTCTTGTAATCATGGAAAAATAAAACATAAGAAACGGGTGAGCTCAAACACTCAGTAAGGTTAAGAAATACAGTGGAAGATAACATAATCATTAGTCATGGTGAATAATTTAAAACACATGCCATCACGAATAATAAAAATGAACACTTCATTGTAGGAATATGAGATGAGTAAATAATGCCATAATAAAACATATTCATGGGTATTCTAATTATCTAATAACCACATGAACCATCAATAATATTTTCAGAATGAGGGTATGTAATATTCCAGACATTCTGAAACATTTTTTCAAGGCCTCAGACAAGACATCTAAAAATGATTATGGACAAGTCCAAAACCGTTTATCAAATTGGGGAAAGGATTCAGCCAATTCCATGTCTAATTGTCTCATGAGACCCACCGATGCACCGAGGAGATACAGCAAGCTCCACTCTTCACCTACTAAGTACAATACATTCCTTATATGAAAAGGTTGAAACATAACATAAATATTTGTATTAAAACTCGCATATGAAAAGTCATTTATTGAACCATAAATCATGAATGGTATAAAAGTAAAAAATACACAGTAAAATATACCACAAAACCTTCAATACAATATAGCAGATTTGTATCATAATAAATAAACTTCAAACAAGTTTAAAATCCATCAAAAGATACTTTCAATGATGAAAATGATTTGTAAATCTCTTTGAGAGAATTATCCATTTTTCATGAAAATAGTTTAAAGTCACACATTTATAAAGAAATTAATTTAAAATATATTTTTGAATCAAATTGTGACATACCATATTGAAACTTTTTGAAAATAATTATCATTTCAAAACTTTCATTTCCAAATAAATAAATCTTTAAAATCGTTTTGAAAACATGGACATTAATTACAAGGATTTAGAAAGATAAATCTTTAAAACATTTAAAATTATAATCTAGTTAAATAGACCCTTAAATGAAACCTTAAAATATTACTTTTTAGAAAAAAATATGAAATATGGGTATCGATGATAAATAGGTCCCAATAAATACTTACACATAAACAATCGTGAATAATAATGAGATTCGGGAAATAACCCTTACCTTGCACATTCCTTTGGTCGAGGGTATATTTAACCTCTAGTATAATGACCAAAGTATGTTATCAAATTATACCATAACCATATTCATATTTATTATATCATACATTATTCATTTATGACTTTATACTACCCATTTAGTAATGATTTCAATGTTAAATTAATATTTTGGTTAATAATCGCTTTCTTTATCGAACATGTTTTAACTCGTTATTCCTGATCATATCATTTAAATCATGATTTCAATAATTCCAGAATATAAACCATGATTTATATATCATATATATTTAAAATATAAATATTTATAATAGATTTATATATGAAATGGAAGGCACTATTTATGGAGACGGTAGGCCGTACGTACGCCTAAACGTTGTTTCAATTTTCCTATCGTATTGAATGGAAGTATGTGAATAATATAAATGTAAGTAAATAGATATTTTCATATATATCTCCATTAGAATTATTATTTCATATATTACATACTATCTAATAATATATATATTTATAATCATCATTGAATGGTGAACATGGGAATGAATTTCATCGCGTCGTGGTGACGAAAATCTGTATGTACACACGAGCGACAATATCATTATATTGATGATGAAATAGTATGTAATTGGATGTTATATCATATATAAAAAATAACTAACATTTTATATTTATTATTTAAATCAGTTATATTCATTATTATAAGCATATAAATAATAAAGTGTTTGAATAACAAACTACACCACGACGTGGAGACTGTAAGCCATACGTACACACGTATGGTGAATTTGTCATTTATAGGATGGATATAATAAAAAATATGGTTGTAAAATATTTATGGTATCATAAATGTTTTTAGGAGGTACTGCAGTTTTTATTTTATAATTGATACCACAAAGAAAGAGGAACTAAAAGAAGAAAAGAACTTGAAAAGAGTGGTGAAATTATTACCTCTTCTTTGAGTTCTTCCTTTTGATTTGATCAAAAGGGCTTCATAGTTTGTATTTAAAACCAATGTAAGGCCTCTAGGATAAATGAAGAAAGTTTAAAGGATATTTTTTCATGGTTTTGACGAGCCAAATGTCGTTGGTGGTGTCAAATTAAGTGATGTGGTAGTACCCTTTTATAACAGAGGTGAGGGTCACTTTAGGAAAAGCTTGAAATATTATTTTATAATAAAATATTTTTCGGTTTATAATGGATAAAAAATGATTCATTTCAAGACTTAGGTGGTTATGGGTAGAAATAATATCAACCAATATGTTTTAGACAAGTTTAGGTTACAATTTTAACCTTATCTTTGAGATTTAACTCTTAGATAAATTGATTAACTTTTACCGTGTCTTCATGTATTCTTACACTATATGGTTAATAAACATACTCTAAACTTTTAAGTGAACCAAAAGTGGTTATTTATTGAAATATATAATATTATTTATGCCCTTGGGAAGAAACTTATATTTTTAGTAATATTATATCAACCAATAATTTATTATTTATTTTAAAAATTAATATATGTCAATTTTGACACTATTTGGTATTTTGTTTTGCTGAAAGTCCTAACAAACATATCACATCGAAAAAAAATTTCTAATCAAACCTCTCATGTCATATTAACCTATAAAATTAGTGGAATTCATCAGAAGTGTCAATTTACAATTATTTGGATATTTATAATACCAATTATTTTAATATTTCATTAATAAGGTAATTATTGCACCATCATTGTGTCATAAATAAATTTAATTATTTAATGTCTAAAAATTATAAATAAAATACCATTATGTAGGAAATATTTCTAGCTCTATAATTAATATTTATAGTCTAATTTATATTATGTGTATCCCTATATAAAAAATGGATTAGTTATTAAACATTGATTTTACTACTTTTAACTCTTCTTTAAATAAAATAATAATAAATATCCTAATATAATCCAACTGGACAAAAGAGGATCATATGTTATTACTAAGTTTTTTTTGGTCTAATTACACTTATCCAATAAAATTAGGATATGTGTTAGGGTAATTATAATATCATTTTTACCCTTAATTAACCTATTTACTTTTAACTGTGATAAATAAAAGTCAAAAGTAACTATTCACCAAAAATTATTTTCATCTTATTGAACAACATTTTACTTATTGATTCCAACCATGTCTCTCAGATTTTTGAAATTCAACTCACAGAAGCGATAAAATTATGTTTATTGCAAATTTTCAAATGCCCTAGAATGTGTGTAAAAAACGTTAAAAAGTTCAATAAGATTTTATACATCTAATATTTTTATAATATGACTACAATGAATTAAATTGAACTTATATAGGTATTATATATATATTGTTTACTTAAAATAAAATTAAATAATTAAAATATTTTTTTTAAATAAAAAGTCTGTTTTAAATAATAAAGCAGTGGTTTTCACTATTCATCAAAAATTGAAAGTTTTCAGAAAAATACCAAAAATTCACCCTATGATTATTTTGATATTTTTAATTAAAAAATGAAGTCTATTTTATTAAATTCAAACCTTATAAGTAGGACTTATTAATTTAAAATCAATTCTTATTCTCAAAACAAAAAATTGGGTTTTTTAAAATTAAAAACAATCAAAAGATTGACATGTGTTTATGTCAACTATAAATTTGAAATTTCTTATGATTACCTAAATTGTATTAAATGATAAAAATATAATCACATTATACTTTCAAACAATAAAAATTCTTAATTTATTGCTAAAACTTATTTTGATTAAAAAAGGTTTTTCATTTAAAAGTTTGTATTTTTTACTATTCACTCCAAATATGAATGTCATCAGAAAAATACCTAAAATATATCAAAACTATATATTTAAGTCCCAATTATAAAGGAGTAATTTATTTTCTCAAATTTAATATATAAAAGTGTCAAAAATTGGATTTAAAAAGGATTCTCCATTAAATGGAGGTAATATTGAATTATCTGAAAAATACTTCTTTTATCTAAAAAAATGATTTTGTTCTTAAATTATGTCTAAGAAACAAATAATATGGATGTTAAAATTATATAGAGTAAATATGATTTCAAATTCATTTAATACTATTCATAACTACTTTTTGAATGACTAGTTTGGTTAGTTGTGATGCGCTCGAACTCAGTGTTGTGTGTAGCGCAAGCTATTGAATTACTTTAATGAGATAACGTACAATGAAATCTTGGTGTTTTACATTACCCCATACTTCAATAAATTTTATCTTCACAATTTGAAATTTTTCTTCAAAAATGAATGGTTTAAAATAGAAAAATATCATTGTGGAAAAACCACATCAGAAGTTGGGTTAATAGAATTTATTCTTTATAAGAGGGAAAGGAAAATGAAAAAATCCCCACCAAAATATGATCTCAATTGAGAGAAAATTGGTGGAAATTAGAGACACTTAATTTTAATAAAAACGTATATATTTGTAGGGATTTATTAAGGTCATCAATCACAAACAAGTGTAAAATTGAGGTCCTCAAAGCCATCAATCTAAGATGATGTAAAATACCATTGGATCAACAAATTATATGGTATTAAGGTAACACATTTTTTGGTTTTAAGATACCTTCCTTTAATATTAATAATTAATTTATTCATATAATAAGAAAATTTATATATATATACTTGACAAGTATAGTCTCATCCTTCAACTAATTCCGACCACAAACTCATCTTTCACTCCAAAAGATAATAGAATTAAAAAATATTTTATTTATCCAAATCGTATTGGGTTCCAAAAAAATGAATTTATAATTTTTCTATCATAACATTTAAAAAAATACATTATACAAACCAGGACAACACGTAGGCCAGTGGTAGGAGATGCACCCTTGTCACTCTTTGGTTGGGTGTTCAAGCCCCGCGCCCTTTCCAGATGCAACGGGTTGTCACCCAACCTCCGGGTTTTCCTTATTATAAAAATCCAAAAATAATCTTAATAAATGATTGAACCTTAATAATAGTATACAATGTCAAACATAATCCATTCCAACTGTTAGAATTATCCAAAATACTTCTGTCTAAAATCACAGTCCAAAATTTATAAAGAAGGTATACAAAATGAATATCTCTTTTTCCGCGTAATAACATATGAATACCTTCATTATGTATTCTTTTAAAACATGAAAAAACCCTGAATTACAATAAAACCTTATTGGTTACATTCATTCTCCCTTATTACTTATAGAATACTATATATATTCCCTATAACCAAAATTTTTTAATTTTCCAACAATGATGAAATAAAAAAACCATTAATACGTTCCAAGGTAGTCAAGAGTATCCAATATAATTTATCCAAATCAACCATCTCTTATTCCAAAATAATTACCTCAGTATCAGGACCATATTATGGTTTACCATTCCTTCAACCATGTATTTTCCCAAAAGTTTAACATGAAACTGTGCCACTTTACATGGTACCATACAATCTCAAATTCTTAATGAAATAGTACTGCAGTACAATTTTTATATACACTATAATTCTTATAACATGTGAATAATTAATACAATTCTAAAATGAAATAATACATTAATAATATCATAAGAACTCTAATCATTCAACATCATATTCGGTAGTATCATAACTTGATTATTATCGAATAGCAATATTTGGGGTATACTCTGATCATTTGGACATTGATTCGCATAGTTTCCCAACTCCTTGCAGATTAAGCCTTGTACATTTTAAACCTTTTTCTTACCCTTGCAATCACATACTTGGTGTCCTTTTTATACACACTTATAATAATATCTCATTTCCCTTCAATCATTTACCAAGGTGATTCTATCCACAGTTATTACATATAGGAAAATCATTCTCTCCCCTCTTCCCTTTGTCCATCTTTCTCTCTTCCATCCTATTCTTCTCATGCATCCCATCAAAGCCGTAGGACTCATAGAATTCATTACGTATCTTATTAACACATGATACTATTTCTTTATATGATAAGAATAAGTGGGAGACTATTTACCTTTTAAATATAGGCTTAATATCATGAATATATGATCCTTCTTAATCTTTTGATCATGCGTATTGCTAGAATTCTCATTCCTTCTACTAGTCACCGTTTGTCAATAATGGAATAAACTAGGTTAGTTTATGAATCCCAATGCATAATTCCAAACATGTAAAATACCCAATTTATGTTAAAAATATTATGCATATAATCTATAATGATAAAAAATTTTCTTTGAGAAAGTGTTTACTCAAAAATATTTCATTATGTCTTGTAATGAAAATTTGAATTATCCTAAGAATATCCCACGGGAGTGTCGTAACCAAAATTTTAACAAGGCTTGTTGTTGTGTACTAGGATACCCTGGGTCAAGCCCAAAACTCATTGTCAAAGTTTTCACTCTTATGTACATTTGTTCCAGAGCCTCCTCTACCTGCTCATATCCAGACCTGGATGTATTGCATGGAAAATACACAAAATATCTACATTACCATAATTATAGGAAGATATTATATACTTATCCTCAAATTATATCTTAGGGTAATGTTATCTAATAAAAGATTTTATAAATATAGTTTCCAAGGTTATTACTAAACTTCCTTTGATACTAACTGTAATAAACCAACCCCTGAAGCCTAGAGTCGGTGCATTATTTTAATACATTGGCATGTTTACAAGGAATGAAGTCCTAAAAGACCAATAGTTTAAAATTCTTGGAAAATAGATTACATACATCAAAGTTACATTACACATTAGAAAATAAAACAAAACATAAATAATCCTTTGATAATTCTATTAATCTCCTAGCTTAACGTTGATTATAAATCGAAATACACTTCTTGTAATCCGAGGAAAATAAAACATATGAAACGGGTGAGAACAAATTCTTTCTAAGGGTAATAAATACAACGGAAGATAACATAAACATTAGGCATAGTGAATAATTTAAAACACAAGCCCTTACAGATAATAAAAAAGAACAATTTATGGAAGGAATACGAAATGAGTAAATAATGCCATAATAAAACACAGTCATGGGTATTCTACTATTAAAAACTGCATGAACCATTAATAATATTTTTATAATGAGGTAATGTATAATGTCGGACATTCTGAAACATTTTTTCAAGGCCTCAGCCAAGATGTCTAAAAATAATTATGGCCTTGGACAAAACCATATATCAAATTTGGGAAAGGCCTTAGTGAATTCAATGTATAATTGTCTCATTAGACCTATCGATGCCCCGAGGAGTTATATCAATCTTAACCCATCCCATACTAACTCCAATACATTCCTCATATGAAAAGGTTGAAACATAACATAAACATTTGTATTAAAACTAACATACTAAATGTCAATACTTTATCTATAAATCATGAATAGTATTAAAATAACACATCCACTGTCAAATATATCACAAAAAATTCAATACAATATGCAATATTTGTATCATAATAAATCAATGTCAAACAAGTTTAAAATCCATCAAAGGATGTTGACATGGATGAAAATGATTTTTAAAACTCTTTGAGGGAAATATCCCTTTTTCATGAACAAATTTTAAAGTCACACATTTAGAAAGTAATTAATTTAATAGATATTTTTGAATCAAAGTGTCCCATACCACTTTGAAACTTTTGAAAGGAACTATCACTTCAGAACATTCATGTTAGTATAAATAAATCCTTAAAATCATTTTGAAAACATGGATATTAATTAAAATGATTTAGAAAGATAAATCATTAAAACATTTAAAATGATGATCTAGTTAAATAGACCATAACATAAAACATTAAAATATTCCTTTTGAAAACATATTTATGAAATATGGTTAGTGATGATAAATATGTACTAGTAAATACTTACACATAAACATTCTCGGATAATAATGAGATTGAGGAAATAACCCTTACCTTGCACTTTCCTTTGGTCAAGTGTATGTTTAACCAATTGTATAATGACAATAGTATGTTAATAAATTATACCAGAACAATATTCATATTTATTATATCATACATGATTCATTTATGACTTTATACTACCCATTTAGTAATGATTTCCATGTTAAATTAACATTTTGGGTAATAATCGCTTTCTTTATCGTACATGTTTTAACTGGTTATTCTTGATCATATAATTTAGATCATGATTTAAATAATTACACAATATAAACCATGACTTATATATCATATATATTGAGAATATAAATATCTATAATAGATAGAAATATGAAATGGAAGGTACCGTTTTTGGTGACAGTAGGTCGTACGTACGCATAAACATTGTTTCTGTTTTCATATCATATTGAATGGAAGTAAGTTAATAAGATATATGTAAGTACATACATATATATATATATATCTCAATTATAATTATTATGTCATATATTACATACTGATTAATAATATATATTTTTATAATCATCATTGAATGGTGAACATGGGAATGAATATCATCACGTCGTGGAGACGGTAATATGTATGTACGCACGAGAAAAATTATCATTATAATGAAAGTGAAATCATATGTAATTGGATGTTATATAATATATAAAAAATCATTAACATGATATATTTATTATTCACATCTGTTATACTCATTATTATACCCATATAAATATTGAAGTTTTTGAATAACAAACTACACAACGACGTGGAGACGGTAAGTCGTACGTACGCACATATGGTGACATTGTCATTTATTGGATGGATAGAATAAAAAATATGGTTGTAAAATAATTAAAGTAATATTATATTATGTAGGAGGTACCAGTGTTATTATTTTATAATTGAGACCACAAAGAAATAGGAAGTGTAAGAAGAAAAGAACATGAAAGAGGGTGGTGAAATTATTACCTCTTCTTTGGGTTCTTCCTTTTGATTTTATGAAAAGGGAACCATAGGTTGGCTTTCTAACCAATTAAATTCCTATAGGATTAAGGGAGGATAGTTTAGAGGATATTTTTGTTGGTTTTGGCCGAGTCAAATGGCTTTGGAGGTGTGAAATTATGAGAAGAGTAAGTACCTTTTTATAAGAGAGGTGAGGGTCACTTTTGGAAAAGCATGAAATATTATTTTATAATAAAATAATTTTCAGTATATAATGGCTCAAAAATGATTTATTTAGAGACTTAGGTGGTTATGGGTCGAAATAATATCACCAAATAGGTTTTATACAAGTTTAGGTGACCATTTGAACATTATCTTTTAGATTTAACTCTTAGTTAAATAGATTTACTCTTACCATGTCTTCTGGTATTCTTACACTATATGGTAATTAAACATACTCTAAACATTCAACAGAAAATAAAGGGGTTCATTAATGATATATATAATATTATTTATGTCCTTTTTCGGAACCTTATATTTTTATTAATATTATATCAACCAATAATATAGAATTTTTTTAAAAAATTATTTTATGTCAATTTTTACACTATTTGTTTTCTTGTTTTTGTGAAAGACATATAAAACTTACCACTTCAGAAAAAAAAATTATAATCAACCCTAACATGGAATATTAACCTAAAAATTAGTTTAATTATCAGAAGTCTCATTTTACATTTATTTGGATATTTATAACACAAATTATTTTAATATTTCATTAATAATGTAACTACTGCATCATCATTGTGTCATAAATAAATTAAATAATTTAATGTATAAAAATTATTAAAAAAATACCATTATATAGGAAATATTTTAATCTTTATAATGAATATTTATAGTTGAATTTATATTATGTGTAACCCATTATAAAAAATGGATTAGTTATTAAACATTGAATCTAACACTTTTAACTCTTCTTTAAATTAAATAATAATAAATGTCCAAATATAATCCAAGTGGACCAAAGTGGATATTATTTTATTCATAAGGTTCTTTTGGTAAAATCAAACATATCTTATAGAATTTAGACATGGGTTAGGGTAATTATAATAACATTTTTACCCTTAATTACCTTATTTACTTTTAACCGTGGTAAATAAAAGTCAAAAGTTACTATTCAAAAAAATTATTTCCTTCTTATTGAACTACATTTTATGTACTGATTCCATCCATTTCTCACTGATTTTTTAAATTCAAATCATAAAAGTGGTAAATTTATGTTTTATGCAAATTTTCAAATGCCCCAAGAAGGTGTGTAACAAACGTTAAAAAATCCAATAAGAATTTATACATCTAATATTTTTATAAAATGACTCCAATGAATTACATTGAAACTATATAAGTATTATATATCTATTTTTACTTAAAATAAATTTTAATCAATTACATAATTTTTTAAATCAAAAATTGGTTTTAAATAATAACACAGTGTTTTCCTCTATTCATCAAAAATTGAATGTTTTCAGAAAAATACCAAAAATTCACCCAAAGATAATTTTGATATTATGAATTCAAAAATGTAGTCTATTTTACCAAATTGAAAATATAGAAATAGTATTTATTAATATGAAATCAATTCTCATTCTCAAAACCCAAAAGAGTGTTTTTAAAAAGTTAAACCTATCAAAAGATTAACATTTGTTTATGTCAAATATAAATGGAAAATTACTTATAATAACCTAAATTGAATTAAATGATAAAAATATAATTACATTATACTTACAAACCATTCAAATTAATAATTTAACTCTATAAATTATTTTGATTAAAAAAGTTTTTTTCATTTAAAATTTATTATTTTTCACTATTCAGCCAAATTTGAAAGTTATTAGAAAAATTCCAAAAAAAATTTGAAACTAAATTTTTATGCATAAATTCTAAGGAAGAAGTTTATATCATAAAATTGAATATATAAAAGTGTCAAAAATTTTATTTAAAAATGGTTCTCCATTAGAAGGCGGTAAAATTGTATTTTCTAAAAAATACTTCTTTTATCTGAAAAAAATGAATTTGTTCTTATATTATGTTTAAGAAACACATAATATGGATGTTAAAATTATATAGAGTTTATAATATTAAAAATTCAGTTAATAATATTCATAAATACTTTTTGAACGGCTAGTTTGGTAAGTTGGGGTGCGCTCGAGCTCGGTATTGCGTGTATCACAAGCTATTGAATTACTTTAATGAGATAACTTACTATGAAATATTGGGGTGTTAGAATTCGATGGATATTATCTAGAACAACACAGACACACTCATAGACAATTATCTTCTTAACCCATACTCTAATTCATTTCCATATTATTCAACCATGGATTATATGAATTTCGGTTACTATTTTGAGGGTTCTGTAGGTTTTGAAAAGTGTAAATTTTGTTATTTAATTGATGTTTCTGTTCATTATGAGGTATCAGTGACCATAAATGATTTTGAAAAACTAATTTCAATAGATTATCTATAATTCGAGAATAAAAATGAGTTGATAGACAGTTTCATGGACCTAACTAACCCAAAATCCCATCACTAAATCCAAAAACCATAGTTTTTGGAATAATACCATATCTAGGTAATTGCAAATTTACCTATATTAAGGGTATCGAGTAATTTCCACTCATTATTTCCAATAAAATCTCTCCAAAATAGGAATAAAAACTGCTCAACCATTTGAAAGATTGTAAAAAATTCATATGAGGGAATTGGATGATATTCATAGTATTATCCGATTGATTTTTATGTACCATATTTATATTGACAATGAGGCTAAGCCTGTAATTAGAACACAACATTGGTTAAATCACCCTCTACTAGATGTGTTAAAATTAGACGTTAGTAAATTACATTCTAATGGGATCATTTGTCCTATATCTAATACTAAATGTGTTAGCCTTATGAAAATTGCTACTATAAAATAGTAATAACGGTTGTGTCAAATGAATTGAATTAATTGGTTCCATTATATGTAAAAAACAGTTGGTGATTCTGTATTGACAACTGTCAACTAAACCAAACCACAGGAAAAGAACACTTTACTCTTACTTGTATTTACCAAATATTAGAATGACTTGGATGGTAAATCCCATTAGTGTTTCCATGATGGCTATTTAGGATATTTTTAAATCCATATAGGCTATGAGTATTAATAAAATACATTATTTACTTGTACATTTAGCACATTCATATATAGAAGGATGCATTTTGGTCTCTATAATCCTCTTGAAACTTTTCATCATTTTTATGTTGAGTAAATTTTCATAGTACCTTGAGAATTTCATGGATGTTATTATGGATGATTTCATAGTTTATGGAACTTCCTTTGAAGAATTTTTGCAACACCTATTTTCTTTCCTCCACCACTGCATTGAAAATTAACTCAAATTAAATTATGAGAAATTTCATTCCATTGTTGAGCAGGGGGTAGTTCTTGGGAATGATATTTAAAATGAAAAAATTAATTTGGATAAATTAAAATTTTAATTCATTTCAAGACATCCAAAAAAAATATTTTTTTGAGGTGTAATATTTATTTCATAATGCAGTTTTTTAACGTTGATTCATTAAATAATTTAGTAAGATCACACATCCCTTAAATCAATTATTTCAAAATGATGATATATTTTTATAAATATAAGGATGATTCCAATTCACTAAAAAGGATTCTCACCACACATCCAATAATCCAACCACTGAGGTGGGATCTACCCTGTGAACATATGTGTCACACCTCTATCATTGTAGTCGGGGAACTTTTATAACAACATTGATCTTTATTACACACATAACCCTGATTTAGTACAAAAAAATGCACTTCATACAACTCTAAGAATCTATTGGTCTAGTGTCATGGTAAATTATGAACATTATATAACAATCTAGAAAATAAAACACAAAATATTTATTGAAAACTTCATTTACATAACCACAACATTCCTTCGTAGTTAACATTGCATGTGATAACCTGATGAAATGCATAAGGAAAGGGTGAGATATAAATCCCATTAATGGAGTAAACAAGGAATAATGTGAATAATACAGTACATTTTATACTATAGTCTTATAAATTGAGAACAAGAGAAACATGAACATAAATGCATGGTATAACATGATTATCATAACAAGGAAATGTGGAAACAACATTTAAAAAGATATTTGCTTGACCCAAGGATCATAGAACATAAAAAATGAGTAAAACGACATTGTGATTGAATTATAATGATTAATACCCCATTAAAAGTGACGTATCATGATACTAATCTATACCCAATACATTGGAGTGCTATCATGGCACACCCTTTATATACATTTCGTTTCACGCATAAGTGTGCCACATGGATCATACAACATGCAATCATTAAACATCATAATTTAGTCCATGAATAGAAGATGTGTGGAATACATAAATGTAAGTGTTAAATCAAAAATTACATGTTAATAATGGTTAATAACTGTGATAGAGAAATGGTTATGGTATTCACTTACATGATGATTTTGGCATGGAAATTTTGGTGTATCTTCGGCAGCATAACGACGTCAAATAGAAATCATAAAAAGGGATGATGAGGAAGAAAAGGGTATATCATAATTTTGAGATTAAGGGGGTCATGAAACATAATATCCCAACATATGTAATCTAATTTAGATGAATAATATAAAATAATTTCATGATTTTAAATGAGAAGAGAGTAATTCCTTATGGAACTACGGTATGGTAACAGGTGTACATTTGAGGTATTAATGAGAGATAAAAATGTATCACATCTTTCAAACATAATGAGGAACGTATGGGGGAGGTGTGAAATCATACCCCAAAATTTTTAATTGAAAATAAATGGGTATAAAAATAACTAAATTTGGGGAAAATGAGAAAGGATGAAATCCCTTACATGGTAGTGTGATCCTAAAGGCTTGGGAGAGGCTTCAGAGAGGCTTCATGGGAGATTGGGTAACCTTGGGAGGATTTTAGAGAGGTAAGGGAAGAGGATTGTTTTAATCAAATGGTTATTGTGATGTGTAATGAGAGATTGATTGAGTTTATATATGAAAAAGGTAGGGAATTCGTTATTATTTTGGTTTTGAACACCACACATTAAACTAACCAAAACCACAAACCAACACATGTATTTTACCATTGTTTTTACCAAAGGGGAGTTAAAAAATTATTTTATAATTCTAATTTCCAAACTTATAAAAATATTAGGCTTGCTAATGTGGAGGTTTTTCACACTCTAAAAAATCATTTTAAAAGTTAAATTGTTTTACAAGTCTTGGAGGTTCAACTAAGGCACCATAAAATTAATAAAACAAATATAAAATAATATTATATTAAATATAAAACATATTTTAGAAGAAAATACATTTTATAGTATTTTATTTCATCACTATTGGGTCATTTTGATGTCATAAAACACATTATGTGTTCAAACAGTATTTAATTTTTACCAAAATAATCGATACTCATAAAATAATGAAAAATTATCTGTTAGATAATTTTGGCGTCACGAATCCAAAAATGATTTCCATTTTATCTATATAATTTTCTATATATGTTATTATTTTATTTTAAAATAAAAACTAATTTTTATAAAAAATTCATGGTTTTTTAACAAAAATAGCATTCAAACCTTAATAAAAATTATAATTGTATTCATAAAAATTATGTGATTATTTATTTTTAATAAAGGTAATTTAGTAATAATATTTCGTTAGAATATTATTTAATTCAAGAAATTCATTATTTCATCAAAATATATTTCATAATTTAATATTAATAAAAAATACTATTTTTCCTTTAAAAACTCTATAAAAAGTAAAAAATAAAAAAAAATGTATATTCATTATTTTATAAAAAATAATGCACATAACCATATTGTTAGGAACTTGTTACATAACCACTTATAACACCAGTATAATACCAAAGGTTAAGGTGGGCAATGGTGACAGTATCTTGTGGTGGCTCGGATAGCGTCACTCTGGTGGTAATCTCTATTAAATTCCACTTCCCTCATCGGTGGTTCCCTTTAAGATTAACTTTTTAATGATCTACATGGGATTGTTCAAGAGTGAAGCCTAGTGACACCACATCTATTATGAGATATGAAAAATGGGCTTTGTACAAAGAAATTCTACTTGATGATTCCATCACTTCCTTTGTCTATGTAAATTGTATTTTTTAAATCCTGATATTTATAATAATCATGTGATCACTATTCAACGACTACATTAGAAATGGTAAATATTAAAAACAGTATTTCAGAATCCATTTACATAAATCCAAATAAGTGAATATGTTTTATATAACCATGTGACATAATATAAAATTTAAATAGATCAAGAGGAAATTTCAGTAATATATGTTTCAGTCACTACAATATTCCGCCCATAAAAAATTTCACCCTAGAAATTTACTTTTCCCACACTAAAAGGTATAATGGTAACTCTACTTCATAACTTTCTCCAATTCTCTTGTTTCTTCTTCAAACATGTGGTTTCTACGAAACTCTTTGATGAGGGGCATGGTATTATTTTTTAGAATTTTTTATTTATGATCTTAGATCATTACTGTCTTCTCTTTATAGGAGATGTCATTCTCCAATGGTACCACCTCTAGATTGAGTACATGCAATGGGTCAGGAATGTACCTCCTCAAGAGTGATACATGAAATTCCTCAGGTACTTGAGATAGGTTTGTGGGAGTGTTAGTCGATATGACACTTCTCCAATGTGATCAAGGATATCAAAATGGCTGATGTACCTTGGACTAAGCATTCCCTTCATCCTGAATCTCATTACTCATTTTCACAGTGATATATGGAGGAATTCCATGTCTCCAATATCAAACTCTAGGTCTCATAAATGATTATCATCATAGAACATTTGGAGACTCTCAGAATCTTTAATGTGTTGTTGGATGGTATTAACCTTCTCCGCCATTTATTCGACCATTTCTGTACCTAGGAGTCTTCGCTCCCCAACTTCATCCCCACATGTCGGTGTTCTGCACCTCTTCCCATAATGGGATTCCTAAAAAGTCATTTGGATGCATTACTAGAAACTATTATTGTAAGAGAACTCAACCAGAGAATATTTAAATCCCATCCTCCTTTTAATTTCATGATAATTCTCTCAACATGTACTCAAGTATTTAGATATTTCACTCAAATTGTCCATTAGTTTTAGGATGATAAGATGTACTATAGTTTATCTAAGTATTCATAGTGTGTTGGAGATTCTTCCAGAACATAGAGGTTAATCATGGATATCGATTAGATACAATTGATAGTGGTACTCCAAAAACATTACCACTTCTCTGATGTATATCATTTCCAGTTGATATAATGGGAAATCCTCCCAAATTGCAATGATGTGTGTAGTCTTTGTAAGATGATCCACAACAACCTAGATAGCATTGTTTCCTTTGGATGTCTTTAGATGTCCGGTGACAATGCCAATGGTAATGTTTTTACATGTTGATATTGGTATGGGTAATAGTTGCATCATTCCCTTATACTTCTGCCTCTTAGCCTTCACTTGTGGACATACTAGGAAATTTAATGTATACTCAGAAATATCATTCTTCATGTTATCCCACCAATAATGCTCTTGTATATCTCGATACATCATTGGGTTTCCTAGTTAATGGAGATATTTTAACTATGGGCAGCATCCAAAAGATTATTCTTTAACTCATGATTTGATGGAACACATGGTCTTGTCCCAAATCTCACAATTCCTTCTTTATTAACAATGAATTCCATGAATTTTCATTTTCTTATAGATTCCATTTTCTTCTTAATTCCCACATCACACTTTTTAGAATCCTTTAACCTTTAAAAAGATATGGTCGATGAATCATTTGTGAAAGGATGGATGATGTTCCCTTCTTTGTGATTCCCATGTTCATATTCATTAAATCAAATAAGATTATAGACTTTTCAATTCACATTAATGATAGAATCATTGGGTCCTTTATACTTAGAGCATTTTCCACCATGTTATTTTTCCCAGAGTAGTAATGGATTGAGAAGTCATAGTCTTTGATCAGCTATAACAGTCTTCTTTGGAGCATATTCAATTCCTTCTGTGTGAATATATACTTGAGACTTTTGTGACCCATTTATATTTCACAATTCCCCCCAAATAGGTAATTTCGCCAACTTTATAAAGTGATTGTTACTATAGCCAAATCCAAATCATTTGTTGGATAGTTTTTCTCTTGAACTTTCAATTTCCATGAAGCATAGAAAACAACTTTTTCATTTTGCATCAACACACCTCCCATGCCCTTCTTTGATGCATCACTGAATACCACAAAAAGTTATCCACTAGTGTGAAGTGTGAGAACGGGTGTAGTGATAAGCCTCATTTTCAAATCTATGAATATATCTCTATATTCATCAATCCAAGAAAAATTTACTCCATTGATATTTAGCTTGGTATGATGCTTGGACAATCATGACAAATTTATCACAAATCAGTGATAATATCCAGCTAACCCTAGCAGGGTACTGATATCGGTCATGGATGTTGGCCTCGGCCATCCCTCAATTGCAGCTGTATTGGAGGGATAAACAAATATCCCATTTCTTTTTAATGATATATCCAAATAATGAGACCAACTTCAACCAGAACTCACACATTCTGTACTTTTCATAGAGCTTCTCCTTTCACAAGGTTCCTATTACAATGCTTATATGCTCCTCAGTCTCGTTATAAATTTTGGATTATATTAGAATATCATATAT
This sequence comes from Viscum album, assembly GCA_963277665.1. NCBI lineage: Eukaryota > Viridiplantae > Streptophyta > Magnoliopsida > Santalales > Viscaceae > Viscum > Viscum album. The sequence continues at coordinate 1,659,000,320 of OY728143.1, read as the reverse complement.
ATAAAGACTTCCAAATATTTGTCGAGGTAATCTCTAATGATTATATTCATCAATTCCATGAAGATTTATGGAGAATTAGTGAGTCTGAACGAAATTAATATGAATTCATGGTGTCTGTATCTTGTACTAAAAGCAGTATAGGTGATATCCTCTTTCTTCACCCTTACTTGATAATATCCTTTCTATAGATCCACCATGGAGATTTATTGTTCTCCATGTATCTGATCGAACAAGTCATAAATTTGAGGCTGCGTATACTTGTTCTTTATCGTGATTTTTTTGAGATCACAGTAATCAATGAAAAGGGGCATTGACTCGTCCTTCTTTTTAATGAAGAGGACCGGTACACCCCCTAGTGAAGAACGTGGGAATATAAAAACTTTATATATATTATATTGTAGTTATTTCTTCGGCTCTTTAATCTCCAAAAAAGATATTCTATATGGAGTCTTGGATATTGGAAATGCCCCAGGTATAAGGTCAATCAATAATTAAACATCTATTATAGGAGGAATACCATGAAATTTTTCAGGAAACACTTTTGTGAAATCCATCACAATAGGTATGTCTTCAAGGATGTTGGATTCCTTATACTCAATCATCTGAGCAAGATATGCATGTTCATAGAGAATTAATATCCACTCTTGAGATGATAATTCTAATGAATATTCATCCACCTCCTTTAACTTGTACATAATCGGTGGTCGATTATCTATATGGATAGTGATTTCCCTCTCATGGAAAATAATGTTAGCTCTATATTGGGAAAGCCAATACATGCCAATAATTGCATCAAGTTCCACCAGAGGGAGTATGATTAGGTTTTCCAGAATGTTTAATACGCAAATTGTGATTGGGGAGGAGTTAAATGTTTGGGTTGCAAATATTTCCTCATTTTTTGTTCTTATCTACATCTCTACTTCCATGATCTTTGGTGATGTTGGGATTGTTCTAGTAAACATTCTAGATATAAAATAATTCATAGAAATAGAATCACAATTTTTTTTATTCTTTAATGAATAACTAGTGTACCAATCACCACTTTGTTGTTTAGGTTTGCTTCAATGTTAGTGATGAAAAATGCCCACCCTCACTTACATGGAGGTTATTGGTTCCCTCTGAAAACCCTTGTCTTAGGGAATTGGTTTGAAAACATCCTTGGTTCTTTGCAGTTGAAAAAATTTTCTATTTGTTGAGGGCCAAATAGATGTTCCTCTCCTCTTCTATAGTAGTAGGTTTTTCTTTCCAATAGTTAATTTCCAGGTGCCCTTCCCTTCAACACCTATATCATTTACTCATCCCATTCAGACAATTTCTTGGGTGATTCTTTCCACAGCATTGGCAAGTGGGGTGATGTTATTTCTTGGCACCTTTATATTTATCAATCAAACCACCAGAATTAAATTCCAACTTATGCTTCTTATCCTCATGATACCCCTGAGATTCACTTATCTCCATTTTGACTTTGAGCTCACATTGTACAATTTATTCATATCACTCGAAGTCATAGATCGCTATGTATTACCATAGGCTAGGTTATAGCTCACAAAAGAAGCGGTAAAACTTGAATTCATGTGTACTGAAAAACCCTAATGAATATCATGCAAGACTTGTGAGGTTTCACTTGTACGCTATAATGGATTCGTCATCTTTTTTCTTCAGGTCAAGGAAGTCAATTTCCCTCTTATATCGTTGGGTGTGAGGAAAATATTTTTTGGAATACATTTTCCAAAAATCCTTCTATTCAAATGCATTGATCTCCCATTAAGGCTACATATTTTTATCAATTTCCACCATTCATCAGTTTCACCCACCATACAATAAGCACCATTAATACCTAATCTTGTTCAGAACATTGAAGGATAGAGATGATCTTCTCAATGGAATTGATCCATTATTTGATGATTGAGGGATCATATGTTCTATTATAAGTACGATGCCTTTGTCTCATTGTGCTCCCAATTTTGGCTTGTTATTTCTTATGGGGGTTTAAAATTTCCTCTTGACCCTTGTTTTTAATCAAATCTTGAGGTATCTAAGATATTATCATGACAATGTTTTCGATTCCCGCTTGAATCAGATTGGGATTCTCATTAGAATAGTCATAAAATTGATCTTAGCATCGATTATTAGCCTAATTCCTCCTATTACAAGCCATTGGCTAGAATAAAAGGAATGTTATGTGTAACACATAATAAGGAATCCAATTAAAAAGTAATAACATATAAATTATATTTTTTTCTTAACATATCTATGTTATAAATGATATACTTCCCCACATATATTTTTTGGGGAATTTTTGAATTCTCTTAAAACTGTATCATACTATACTTATGAATTTTCCAAATCATATCCCCTAGGAGTGTCATAACTGTGAGTGTGGAAAGGCCTATTGTCATCCACCAGTTCCCATTCATGTCTAGATTAATGTGGTGTTTTTTTATTTTACCCCTAGATACATCTATGCCAGAGCCGCCTCTACTTTCTTGTATCTGAACAGGGATGTATTTTCATGAAAAAAAACTTACACAATAATCACAATAATTTATGGTATTTTTTTATTATACTTAGCCTTATCCCTATTGTTTTCACTATGTTATTTAATCCTAATCCCAAATGATAACTAAACCAATCCATTGATACAAACTACAACAACACTGCTCTTTATTACACACATAAACATGATTTATTACCTAAAAATGTATGTAATACAACTTTGAGGTTCTATAGGTCTATTTTCTTGATAAATTAGGAAGATTACATAAGAACATAGAATATAAAACACAACATCTTTATTGAATACTTATTTTACATGACCACACGATTCCTTCATACTTTACATTGTATGGGATAACTTGGGGACATTCATAAGAAAAGGGTGAGCTATAAAGACCAGTAAGGGAGTAAATAAGGCATAACATGATGAATATAGTACCTGATAGTTTATACAGATATCAATGGAGTACAGGAGAAACATGAACTTAAAGTCATGATATAGCATTATTATCATAACATGGAAATGATGAAACAATATTTTACATAATATTTGCATGAGTTGAGGCTCATTACACATGGATCATGAGTAAATGTCCATTTCACTTGAATTATCATGAGTAAACCCTAATTTTACTTTACTTATCATGATACTAATCTTTACCGAAAGCATTGGAGAGCTATTAGGGCGCACCCTTTATAAAAATTTCATTTCATGCATATATGTTCCACATGGATCCTATAACATGGATTCATTAAACATCATAATTTATTCCATGAATAAGAGATGTGTAGTACATAAAATTAAGTCCTTAATCAAATGATATTTGTGTATAAAGTTGAATACCCATTATTGAGAAATGGGTATGGTATTCACTAACATGATGATTTTGATATGGAAATTTTGGTGTAACATCGGCATCATAATGATGTCAAATAAAAATAGTAAAATGGGTTGATGATAGAGAAAGGGGACTCTCATCTATTGGCCTGTAAGGGGGTCTTGGAACATAATATCCCAACATATGTAATGGAATTTAGATGCATAATATAAAAGAAATGCTTGAATGTAAATGAGAAGAGAGAAAATTATTACTGAACTAAGGCATGGTAATGGGTGTACATTGGGGGAATTAGTGAGATAGAAAGAGGTCTCTAATAATTATAACATATTAAGGGACGTATGGGGGAGGTTAGAATGCAAACCCCAACATTTGAAATTGAAAATAAATGCTCATAACAACATAATGAAATTTCGTCAAAAATGATAAAGGATGAAATCCCTTCCATGGAAGTGTGATCCCAAAGTCTTGGGAGATGCTTGAGAGTGGCTTCTTGGGATCTTGGGGAACCTTCTGAGGATTCTAGAGAGAGTTTGTCAGAGTGTGGTCTAGCTCCAAATGGATTTTGTTAATAGTAATGGGATATTGAGTGGGTTTATATATAGAAGGGGAGGGAATTCTTTATTATTTTGGTTTTTGACACCACACATTAAATTAATCAATACCACAAACCAACACAAGGTTTTTACCCAAGGTGAGTAGAAAAAATTATATTATAAGGCCAATGGACGAGATTATAAAAATATCAAGCTTGCTAATGTGGAGGTGAGTCACACTCAGAAATAATATTTAAAAAGATAAAATGTTTTACAAGTCTTGGAGGGTCCACTAAGGCACCATATAATTAATAAAACAACTCTAAAGTCACATTATTTTAAAGTTAAAACATATATTTTACAAAAATACCTTTCATATGATTTTATTACTTCACTATTTGGTCATTATGATGTCATAAAACACATTATGTGTTTAAACGGTATTTAATTTTTTCCAAAAAAATGACTGTCTCATTAAATTATGAAAAATTAATCGTTATATTATTTTGAAGTATTTAATAAAAAATGATATTAAATTTATCTAAATAATTTTATAAATATGTGAATTTTTAATTTTAAAATAAAATCTAACATTTATCAAAAATTCATGGGTTTTTAAATAAATAGCTTCCCAAAAAAATAAAAATTACAATTGTATTCATAAAAATTATAAGATCATTTGTATTTAATAAAAAGTAATTTAGTATTAATATTTTATTAAAATATTATTTAAATAAAAAATCCATTAATTCATCAAAATAGATTTTTTGACTTAATATTAATAAAAAATACTATTCTTGCTTTAAAACTATTTACAAAGTGATAATAATAAAATTATTGTATATTCATTATTCTATAAAAAAATAATGCACATAATCATAGTTCTAGTGTATTGTTACATAACCCCTTATAACACCCACTTAAAACAAAAGAGTAATGTGTGCGATGGTTACATACTCAAGGGGTTTCTTGGAGAACATCGATCGGGTGGTAATATCTATTAACATCCACTTCTCCCATAGGCAGTACCATTAAAACATAATGTTTTAAAGTTCATCATAGGATTGGTCAAGAGAGGAGCCCAGTGATTCTACATCCTTTCCATGCTCTGACAAATGGGATTCTTATAGAGAAATTCTACTGGATGAGGCCATCACATCCTTTGTCTGAGTAAAATAAATTTTCTAAAGCCATATATTTATACTAATAATGTGATCATTTTTCAACAACTACATTAGAAATGGTAACAATTATTTACAGTATTTTAAAAACCAATAACATAAAACCAAATAAGTCATGTGTTATATATAAACATTTTACATATTAAGACATTTAATCCGATCAAGTGGAATTTTCATTAATAAAAGTTTGGGTCATTACAATCTTCCCCCCATACAAAATTTCACCCTCAAAATTACCAATCCCCACACTAAAACATATAAGGGTAACTTTTCTTCATCACTTACTCCAATCCCCATGTTTATTCTTCAAACATGTGGTTTCTCCACAACACTTTGATGAGGGGAATTATCTTATTTCGTAGAAATTTTTCCCTATAATCTACAATCTTCACCAGATTCTGTACATAGGAGAGGTCATTCTCCAATGGTAACACCTTTGGATTGAGTAAATGAAATGGATTATGTATGTATATCCTCAATATTGATACCTAGAATACATCATGTACTTTATATAGGTTGGTGGGAGTGCTAGTCGATCGGCCACTGCTCCAATGTAATCAAGGATCTCAAAAGGGCCGATGTACCTTGGAAAAAGCGTTCACTTCTTACAAATTCTCATAAATCTTTTACACAGTGATATGTAGAGGAATACTATGTCTCCAACATCAAACTCTAGCTCTCATAGATGATTATTAGAAATTATTTTTTTGTCGACTCTAATCATCTTTAATGTGTTGTTCGATGGTCATAACCTTCTACGCCATTTATTCGACAATTTTAGGACCTAATAGTTTTCACTCCCCAACTTCATCACAAAATGACGTTGTTATTCACCTCTTCCCAAAATTTCTTTATAATGATTCATTAGGATTATTTATTGGAAATTTTTATTCTAAGAGAACTCAACCAGAGGAAGATGTTGATTACATCCTCCTTTGAAATCCATTGATCATGTCCTCAAGTGTTTGGATAGTCCACTCATATTGGCCCTCAGTTTGAGGATGTTAAATCTTACCTAAGTTTATCTAGTATTTAGAGTCTGTTGGAGACTCTTCATAAACATAGAGGTGAATCTATGATCTCAATCGTATACAATTGGTAGTGGGACTCCGTGAAACCTTACCACTTATCTAATTTATATCCATTCCATTTGATCCAATGAAAAATCCCCCTGAATCACAATGAAGTGTGCAGTCATTGTCAGAAGATCCACAACAACCTAGATAACATTATTTCATTTTGTTGTCTTCGGATGTCTAGTGAAAAATTCCATGGTGATGTTTTTCCATTTTGATATTATTATGGAATATGGTTGGTTCATCCCCTTAGATTTCCACCTCTAAAACTTCACTTGATGACATACCAGACACTTTCATTTATACTCTGTGATCTCCTTATTTATTTTATCCCACCAGTAATTCTCTTAGATAACTCGATACATCATTGTGCTTCATGGGGGAATGGATAAATTTGAACTATGTTAATCGTCCAAAAGTTCATTCTTTAACCCCAGATTTGATGAAACACATAGTTTTGTCCCAAATATCACAATTTCTTCTTCATTAACATTGAACTATGAGGATTTCCCTTTTATGATAGTTTCCACTCTATTTTGAATACGCACACAATCTTTTTTAGAATCATTTAACCTTTCTAAAGGAGACAGTTGAGAAAACATTTGTGAATGGATTGATGATGTTCCATTCTTTAGGATTCACATTTCCATATTCATCAAATATAAGAAGATTGGATCCTTTTAAATTTTCATCAATGATAAAATTTTTGGGTCCTTTATACTTGGATCATATGCCACCTTATTCAATTTCCCTATGTGGTAATGGATTGAGCATTCATAGTCTTTGATCAGCTATAACATTCTTCATTGGAGTATATTAAACTTTGTATATGTGAATATATACTTGAGGCTTTTTTCATCTTTATATATTTCATAATTCTCCCCAATGATGTAATGGAACCAAATTTTTAATGTAAAGATTACTCCATCCATCTCCAGATCATATTTTGGATATGTTTTTCCATGAAAATTCAATTTCCTTAAAGCATTGGAAATTAATTTTTCATTTTTCATCAACGCACCTCCCAGGCCCTTTTTCTAAGCATCATTGAATACCACAAAAAGTTCTCCACATAGGGGTAGTGTGAGAACGGGTGAAGTGATAAGCCTTCTTTTCAACACCTTGAAGATATCTTTGATTACGTCAATCCAAGAAAAATTTAATCCCTTCTGAGTAAATGTGGTTAATGTGTTGGAAAATTGTGAGGAATTTCTCAAAATTCGGCAATAATAACTACCTAAACCCAAGAATCTATGGATATCAGTCACCGATATTGGCCTTGGCCATCCCTCAATTTCAGCTGTCTTGGAGGTATCCATAGATATCCTATTTCTTGTGATGACATGACCCAATAATGATAAATTCTTCAACCATAACTACCACTTGTTTTAGTTTTCACAGAGTTTCTCCTTTTGCAAGTTCTATATTATAGTGCTTAGATTATCCTCACTCTCCTCCTTGGTTTTTGAGTATATTAGAATATAATCTATAAAGACCACCAATTTTTTTATTTAATATCTAAATAATCTATTCATCATGTCCATGAAGATTGTTGGAGCATTAGTGAGTCCAAAAGAAATTACTCTGAATTCAAAGTGAACATATATTGTATGAAAAGCAGTCTTGGGGATATCCCCTTTCTTCACCCTTACATGATTATAACCCAATAGTAGATCCAACATAGAAATGTATTATGCTCCATTTAGTAGATCGAAAAAGTAATCCATTTGAGGAAGAGGATAGTTGTTCTTTATCATGATTTTGTTGACCTCGTGATAATCAATGCAAAGGCGCATTGACCCATCCTTGTTCTTAATGAAGATGATTGGTGCACCCCATGGTGAATTACTTGGTTATATAAACTCTTTTTCTGGATTTTGATGTAGTTTTTCTTCATATTATCAAGGTATAAAACATATGTTCTATATAGAGTCTTGAATATTGGGAATGCCACAAATATAATATCAATCTACATTTAAACATCTCTTCTAGAAGGAATTCTAGGAAATTCCCCCGGAAACACTTTGGTGAATTCCCTCACAATAGTTATGTCTTCATGGATGGTTTTTTCCTTAGTCTCAATCATTTGATCAAGATACAAATAATCATAGGGATGTAATATCCACACTTGAGATGACTGTGGTAAAGAATATTCATCCTCCTCTTTGAACTTGTATAGAATCAAGGTTCGATTCATTATATGGAGAGTGATTTATGTATGACAACAATTTATGTAGGGTCTTTATAGGAAAAACCAATACATGCCAATAATTTCATCAAATTACACTGGAGGAAGTATGATGAGGTTCTCCTGGAAGTTCAATCCCCAAATTGTGATATATGAGGAGTTATATTCATGGGTGGAAATAATTGCCTAATTTTTTGTTCTTACTAACATCTCTACTTCCATAATATTTGGTGATGAGGAGATTGTTTTAGTAAACTTTAGGGATATAAAAGAATCCATATAACAAGAATCAAGGGGTACATTCTTTATTATTAAATGAATAACAAGAATGCATATCAGCACATTGTTATTGGAGTTTGATTCAGCAGTAATGATTGAAAAAACTCACCCTTTCTTCATTCGAGGATGTTGGATGCCTCCGAAAACCCTTGGCTTAGGGAACTGGATTGTAAAGTTCTCTGATTTTTTTCAGTTGAAGCAATGAACAGTGTGTTGAGGTTCGAATGGAGTATTCCACTCCTCTATCACAGTAGCGGGTTTTCATTCTGAAATTTAATAGCTAAGTTCCCAACTCTTCCACACCTAAAGTATTTCATCGACCCCTTCATGAAATTTCACGGGTGATTCATTCCGCACATTTCACAAGAGGGGTGCTATAATTTTTTAGCGTCATTGGATTTATCCATCATACCACCAAAATTAATGTCAACCTTATGCTTATTATCCCCATGATACACCTAATATTTTCAAATATTTATTTCAACTTTGAGGTCAAATTGGAAAATTAATTCATATCTCTCGAAGTCACAGATCGCTAGGGAATTCCATAGGCTAGGCTTTATCCCACCAAGAAAAATCAACCTTTCATTAAGGGGTAACCACAAATCCATACGTATATCATGAATCCATGTGATATTTTCCACATATGCTCTGATGGATTCGTCGTCTTTTTTTACTTGAGATCAAGGAAGTCCCTTCCCTCTTACTTTAGAGGGTTAAATGAAAATGTTTATCGATTTTTTTTTCCAGAAATCCATCCATTCCAACACCTCAATATCCTCCTCAGGATTCGTATTTTTTATAAATTTCCACCATTGATCAGCTTCACCCACCATACGACAAGAATCCATGATTACCTTCTATTGTTCATAATATTGAATGAGGGAGACGATCTTCTCAATGGAGTTGGTTCATTGCCCGACAATTGAGGGATCCGATGATCCATTTAAGGTAAGAGTCCTTTGACTCATGAAGCTCTCAATTGCGACTTGTTCTCTCTTGGGGGGGTGTTGAATGTTCCTCTTGACCCTTGATTCAACTAAAACATGAGTTAACTGAGATGGTATCAGGACAAATTTTGTAATTCTAAATCCAATCAGATGGGGAATCCCATTAGAAGAGTCATCACATTGATCATTGCATTAGTTGTTATCCTGAGTCCTCATATTATCATACATTTTCTGTAATAATAATAAATTTATGTGTAACACATAAAGGGGAATCCAATTACAAAAATAGATAAATTATAAATTACATTTGTTTAATAAACTTATCTATGTTATCCATGATTTACTTCCCAACATTTATACTTAGGGGAATTTTTTTATTACCTTAACAATGTTTTATACTCATCTTATGAGTTTACCAAAGAATATCCCCCGAGGGTGTCATAACCAAGAGTGAAGTAAGGTCCTTTGTCGTTTAGGAGTTCCCATTGGAGTCTAGCTCAAAGCTCTGTTTTTGGGTTTTACCCCTGGATACAATTGTGTCAGAGCCGCCTCTGCTGGCTCATATCCAGAAATGGATGTATTTTCTTGATAAAACATTTACTCAATAATCAAAAAAATGTAGGTTTGTTTTAATTAAACATAGTATTATACATAATGATTTCACTATGGTTTTCTAATCCTAATCCAAAAAACAACTAAACATATCCTTTGATACCAACTATAACAACACTACTATTTATTACACACATAAACATGATTTTTTACATAAAAGTGCACTTAAGACTACTCTAAGGATCTAGAGTTCCATTTTCTTGGGAAATTAAGAACATTACATTAAAACATAGAATATAAAACACAATTTCTTTATTTAAAACATCTTTTACATGGCCACAAAATTATTTTGTACTTAACATTGCATGTGATAACCTAAGGACATGCATAAGAAAAGGGTGAGCCTTAAATCTTAGTATGGGAGTAAACAAGGCATAACATGAAAAATATATTACATGTTAGGAAATATTCATATCAATGTAGTACAAGAAAAACATGAACATAATGGCATGATATTTCATTATTATCATATCAAGGAAATGTGGGAACAATATTTAACATGATATTAGTATGATCCAAGGATCATTGAACATGGAGAATGATTAAAACCTCATTTCACTTGAATTATAATGTGTAAAACCACATTTCACTTGATGTATCATGATACTAATATTTACACAATGTATTGGACCCCTATTAGGGAACATCGTTTATAAACATTTCATTTTAGGCATAAGTGTGCCACATTGATCATAAAACATGGATTCAGTAAACACTATAATTTATTCCATGTATAAGAGATGTAGAATACATAAATGTAATAACTCAATAAAAAATTACATGTTCATAAAGTTTCATACCCTTTATAGATAAATGGTTATGGTATTCACTTGCACGATGAATTTGGCTTGGAAATTGTTTTGTAACTTCGGCAACATAACGATGTCGAATGGAAATCTTAAAATTGGTTGATGAGAAAACAAATGTGGCACAAGTCATTTTTAATGTAATGTGGTCATGTAAAATAATAACCTAACATATGTAATAGAAATTAACATGCATAATATACAATAATTTCTTGAATGTAAATGATAATAGAGAAATTTCATACGGAATTACTGCATGGTAACAGGTGTACATGAGAGGCATTAATGATAAATAAAGAGGTATATCATAACTCAATCATTAAAAAGGAAGTATTGTGGAGGTGATAAATCATGCCCTAATATTTTTAATTGAAAATAACTGGTTATATCAACATAATGAAATTTGAAAAAAAAAATTGAAAGTAAGAAATCCCTTACCTGGAAGTGTTATCCAAAATGATATGGAGAGGCCTGAGAGAGGCTTAATGGGATATTAGGGCGCATTTTTAGGACTCAAGAGAGAGTATTTCATAGGTTGGTCAAGCTCTTAATGGTTTGAGTTAAGGGGAATGTGAGATTTAGTGGGTTTATATATAAAAGGTTATGAAATTATTTATTATTTAGGTTTTGCACACCACACATTAAAATATTCAAAACCACAAACAAACCCATGGTTTTGGACCTTATTTTTTACCAAAGGGGAGTGGAAGACAATAGTTTATAATCCCAATGGTATAAAGTATTAAAATATTAGGTCTACTTATGTAGAGGTCAGACAGACTCTCCAAAAAATCATTTTAAAAGTTAAAATGTTTTATACATCTTGTATGGTCCACTAAGGCACCATAAAATTAATAAAACAAATCTAAAATCACATTATTTTAAAGGTAAAACATATATTGTCCGAAAATACCTTTTATAGTATTTTATTAAATCAATATTAGGTCATTATGATATCATAAATTACATTATATTTTTGAACAGTATTTAATTCTGCCCAGAAATTTGACTCTCTCAGAAAGTTATGAAAAAAATCACCGTTAGATAATTTCAACGTCCTGAATCCAAAAATGATATTAATTTTATCTAAATAATTTTCGAAATTGATTAATTTTTACTTTAAAATAAAAACCAATATTTATCAAAAATTCATTGGTTTTGACAAAAACAACTTTGAAACCTTAATAAACATTACTATTGTATTTATAAAAATTATACAATATTTAAAGTTGATAAAAAGTATTTTAGTAATAATATTTTATTAAAATATTTTTTAATTAAAAAATCTAATAATTCATCAAAATATATTTCTTAATTGAATATTAACATAAAAATACTATTTGGGATTTAAACAATATTAACAAAGTAACAATAATAAAATGAATGTATATTAATTGTTTTATACAAAAATAATGTAAATAATCATAGTCCTAGGGTCTTATTACAAAACCCTTTATAACACAATCATAATACCTAGTGGTAAAGTGTGTGATGGTGACATAATCTTGGGGTGGATTGGATAACATCGCTCAGGTGGTAATCTTTATTAACTTCCACTTATCATGTAGATGGTTCTGTTCAAGCTTTATGTGTTGAATGTAAGCTTGGGCTTGGTCGAGAGAGAAGACCACTGATTCCACCTCTTTTTCCGGCTCCGAAAAAGGGTCTTCATATAGAGCAATTCTATTGGATGAGGCCATCACTTACTTTGTCGATGTAAATTGGATTTGTTAATTCTGTGTATGTATAATAATCATGGGATCATTATTAAAGGACTATATTAGTGATGGTAAAATTATTAACGGTATATTAAAATCCAAAAACATAAAACGAAATAATTACATATGTTTTATATAATCATTTAACATAATAAGACATTTAATCAGATCAAGAAGGATTTTCAATAATAAATGTTTTGGTTGTTAAAATTTTATCACAAATGGTTGGGAAGTATCTTTGTATCATTATATATGCCCCTCAGACCCTTGACACTACCCAAAACAATATACCCCCACTAAATAATAACTTATTTATATTGCTTTTTCCTTCGAAAAATTTCATTCATATCATATTGGGTCCAGAATCATTATCTTTTCTAATCATTTTTCCCTTTGTTTTATCCTAATGAAACCTAAATATAAGCCTTTCCTCATTCTTTGGATGCTCCTCCACCAAGAGTATTACATTGAGATTATAGAAAAGAGATGAGTTCAAATTTTTTTATCTCACCACATTATTTGTATTTCCCCACAATTGGACCACCATGTTGACACATCCCACCCCTTTGGAGAATTATTTCCTCCGGATAACCTTTGTGATGTTGTGGACCTTACCCCTGGTATGCAGACACTAAAAATTTTCGAGAAACAACTAGGATCCCCCTTAATTTTAACTCCTCACAATCCTAGATACTGAAGCAATATTCTCAATGATATATTTTATATGTCACATATTTTTGGAGAATTTTTAGTGACTATGTTGTATTTAGGTGTGTCTCTGACAATAAGTTCACCTTCATTTTTACCTTCTTCCACACTTTGGCTTGTGGGGGCCATGTTGTCTCTTAATGTACTTCTTGAAAGTTCTATTACTCAGGAAATCATGATCCAACATTTTATAGATATTCCCATCAGTTTTTAAGTCTTTTGATATATTCCAATTCGTAGGAAATATATCTAAGAGGAATGAAATTCCCCAATAACCCGTGTTCTTTTCTGATATCTTCGATGTATAGGGCATTGAATTCATGGGAAATTTTTTTAATTCATTTTTCATTTGGAATATAAGATTGGTTGTTACTATATCCTTAAATGGGTGGATGAAAACACTACTAGGTCCAATGAGTCTCAAGTGGTTGTTGATTTTCTGAGGTCCTGACCTTTTAGTTTGTTTTATTTTTCTGAGATTTATGATTAGTGATCAAGGATCACATTTTTACAATCAAAACATGAAAAATATTCTTCATAACTATGCGGTTGTTCATAATTTTTCCACTAAATATCACACCCAAACTAATGGAAAAGTAGAAATACCAAATTGTAGAGTCATATGAATCATGGAAATAATGGTACAACCCAATAGGAAAGACTGGAGTTTGTGCTTGGTAGATTCACTTTGGGCATACTGCACAACTTTTAAAACCCCAATCGAAATTTAAATATATTTAATTGTGTGTGTAAAGTCATTTCGCATCATTGTAGAGGTAAATCAGTGTGAATATTGGGATTATAAAAAATGTAATATGAATATCTATGATATAGGTGAGCATAGGAATTTTCATATTCAAGAGATTGATGAAATTCATCGTGATGCATATGAGAAATCTGAGTCCTTAATGAGAATAAAGAGGCTATCCATGATGGGATTGTTCATCAATGGATGTTTCATATTGTTGAGAAGTTCCTCATATTAAATTCCAATATAAATCACCAACATGTTACGCTTCATTCCTAATGGATCGTTCTTTATACATTTACTATTGATTACCCATTTGGTGTAATGTAGGTATTTCATGAGCTGAGTGGATTAAGTATTACATTTAATGGGTAGAGACATGATCACTTTTATGAGGATTTACCAATTCACATGGTAGAGGAAATCCTCTTTCAAAAAGAAACATACTTGTAAAACCTACCAGGGGTTAGGGAGATTGGTATATTCTTGGGTTGCTTACAAATTTTAATCACCTTTATTTATTTTTATCTTTTTCCCTTGTTGTATAGTATTGTCACTACCCTTCCTGTCCCCCCACCCCCACACATTTGTGCCATAATGTTAATTTTTTATGCCCACTTAATCATGGAAAATGATTCCCTCTTAATAATTGAAGTTACTAAAAATGATACACTACTATTTTTTGAAATCAAGAGGATAGGATTTTCTTCCATGAATCAACTTAAAGCAACATTATCTTTTATTTTTTTGAAAATAAATGAATCCTTTATTATTCCTTGTTAATTAATATTTTCAACTTGAAATAAATGTGTCATAATATGTCAGAAATTATGAAAAAATAACTAAAATACAAGGGATATTATACATATTCAAATCATAATAGATGCTTAAACTTCTCTTTTTATTCTTTAATACTTAATGGATGTGTGTACTGTTATTTTTATTTATCACAGAATTATTATGTGTTTAAATATGTTTATTATTTGTTATATTCATATACTATCATTCCTAGTTTACACATTCTATTTTCTATAAATTCCATTTTATATTTTTAGTGAAATATGACACCCTTTATAGGTAAAAAAATACGATCATATTATAATAAAATCCATGCGTCTTCAATAATCAAAATAACTATTTTCTATAAAATTTCGTCTATTACATTTCAAATATAATAAAAATATACATTTAAATTCAAATAAACATGTTTTCTTATATTCAACGTGATATTATTCTATGCAATAAAAAACAATGATGTATTTTTTCTACAAGTCGATCGACACAAAAAACTACTCCAATACGACATTCACAAATAAATATTACCTCAAGTTAGGAAAATAAATAACTACCCCACAAAAAACCATGAAATATTGATTAAAACGAAAACTTGTTAATTAAACAACAAGGTGTATTGAAATGACATTTTTTTAACTTTTTTAATGTTTTATTTCTAACAATTTCCCTCATACTATACAAAATAAGATTAGTTAAAAAAGAACAACTCAAAAATATCAATCATTCATTTTAAAACACAACATCTAAAAAATAAAAAAAAATATTTAATCAAAAATAGTATTTATTTCGAAAAGTTAAAAATTGAACTAATTTAACTAAATTAAATAAAGGTTGAGTAAAGAGAATGAAGATATAAAGAAGATTTTTTATTACGAATAATAATCAAAAATCAATTTTAAAATTTATAAAATTAAAATTGGTTAAAATTTTTAGATAATTTAAATTGGATCTACATGAATCTGTAATAATTTAAAATATTTAATTAAATATGAACTAATTTAAATTAAATTCATTATGTGTCAATTTTTATTAAAAATATAATTAAATTTTTTTCTTTTAATAATTCTATTAATCCTTTTTAATTTAATCCACTAATAAAAAAATTTAAAATATTTTATTGATGAGTAATAATGATCATTAAGTTACAATATAATTGTATTAAATTAATTTAACTCATAATTTATTTTTAAATAACAATTAAGTATTCAATATTATTTTTTAAATTCACTTTCGTGAATATATTAGCAACTCATTGTTGGATATTCTCAAATTAAATATGTTTATTACATCATAGTATTCAATACCATTTAATATAATTAATTATAAATACTAAATAATATAAATTTATTAAAATTAAAAATTAAATTTTAAAAGAAAAATTATAGGATATATTCCTAAATTTAATGAAAAATAAATTAATCAAATATTGAATAAATATTTTAATATTCTTGAATATAAAATAATAAAATATTAAAATCCTCAAAATAAACAATACAAGAAGAAAAATATAAAATAATAATAAATGGAACATCGCTGCCTGTAACTGTAGTTATAATATTATAACTAATCTGGCTTTTAAGGAATATCCATAAAAACTTCATTTCACTCTTTTTCCAAAACAACAACCCCTTCAAACTGAACACATTTGAAAAAAAATGACGCCCCTGAATGACCCTTGAAAAAGAAAAACATATAAAATATTTGAAAACAAAATCATTTAATTTATGATTGTGTCTAATCTTATCACAACATGGGTTGTCTATATTTAATTGAATCTCAAATCAATGATATAGTATTATATGAGAAATTCTTATTTAAAAACCCAAATTTTTTAGTAATATGAAACATGATCAATCCTCTGTATATAAATACACATTCAGTGACATGGAAATCCTTCCACGGTAGGCGGTTGATTAAAAAAATTTCTATGATGTGGATTTCCATAAACTCATTATCATAGATATAGATGTTTCACTAGAAACCTAGAAAACAAATGAAAAATAAAAATTTCACTCATTTTAGACCTCATCATTGTAATCCATACAAAAATTTTCCTCCACTATATCACTATATATAGTATAAGATATTTAATAATCAAAATTCATAGTGAAAATATATTTTAACTGAACCTTCAGCTAAAAAAATGCTGTGAAAAATAGAAAAAAGTATCTCTACATTATAATCGACTCGATGTTGTGATCTCTATATAAACTTCTATATAATCACTAAAACTCCCAATTATATGGAAAATTGCTATGCTTAATCAACCATCAATGAAAACTTCCAATGAAAAAAAGAGATTTGAATCCTCCATTACAACATATATATAAAAAATGAGTTTCATCTCTAATAAAAATGATTTAACAAATTAGAAAGTAATTCATGGTTTTCACCATCGACACCATCTTATTCTAATTCTTATAACCATTGGTATAACTATTCTTTATAAATGGTCCAAAACTGACTCTCTATGAAACAAAAAATCTTACCCCAAAACCCCTATTTAGATAGCTTCCTCACATATGATCCCACTTTTCTTCTAGCCTTTCCCTAGTTAGATTTTCTAAAACTGATGTTCTCATTAGATGATAGTGATTATTTATTTCATTTTTTGTCAATATTTTGTAGAAATTTCAATGATTATTTTGAAGTAGAAAAATATTCCTATGGGTGTTCCGGGATGAGTAGATTTGGAATAATATACTACTAAAGGGGAACCCATCATAAAATTAGAACACTTACATACGGTAAAAGATATTTATTTAAAAAATCATTTAGAAGTTCAATAAAAAAGTTAAATTTGAATAAAATAATTCATAAGGATGACCCTTCAGAATATGAAACCCTACTACTACAATACCCAATTATATAGTGATCATCAATTGAAAAGAATTGGTTAATACATAAAAAGATAGACTAAATTTATTAAAAAATGTTTTGTGGAATAGATGTTCACAAGAAGATTCAAAATATCTGATGAGGTATGTAATCCCAAAGATAAAACAATTAGAAGAAAATTACTGAATTTTTAGATATTAATGGTCCAATAAACCAAGAAATCTCAATGACTAAACCATTTGTAGAAAAATAATGATGTTAAAGAAAACATAATTATCAAAAGTATTTAATACACTAACGAATTGAAAATGTTCCTAAGACTCATTAATATTGAATTTAAGGTGAGTTCTCATTAATAATGTATTTAATACCATAACATAAAAAAGGAATGAAGTGAATTAACATAAAAAAGGTTATTACATAATTATCTTCAGGATGGAAGTTTTATGATTCTCATTGACGATACACATAACATAAGGATTAGCATAATGATTCATGTTTTTAAAAGAAAAATATTTATAAACTATGATAATGAATGTTTTTGAAGAATAATTATAATTATTCTAATTTTTCATTCATAAAAAATACCACTTTGGAAGAAGACTGAATAATTATTCCTGTATAGTTTAATTTTCAGAACCCATCTCACTAGATGTTGAGGATTCCTATAATGAATAATGATGTTATGAAGTTACCATAAGTTATAAAAATGGTAGAAGGGATCCCCAAAATAGTGAGAAGGTTATTTATAAATCACACATGAATATTTTGATCAAAATGTGGTTCTTTAATAATGAGCATCAGATGAATATAAAGAAGATAAATATATAGAAGGAGGAATAAGAAATTAATGATGACATAATGATTGGATAAATATTCTACAATAATTTTTCAAACTAAGTGAAGATTCTCTAAAAGGAGAAAATTTGTTTCACAAGAATCGTACTGAAGTGTTTTTTATGTTCTAAAGGCTACAAAGTACAGATTTATATAAAAGGAAAATGCAAAGGGGTTGACTGATAAAATAAAATAATATTATCCTGTACAATTATAGTGGAACATTACATTGTTTTAATGTAAAACATTATGATGATACAATATAGGATGGTTAGGGGTTAATATTGATTAAAAAATATCAAAATATCAAATCATATATAAGGAATTTTTGAATAATATTTACAAAAAACTTCAGTAGAATATAAATTTATATTATCATCATAAGATATTATAGTCATTCAATTCAACATTTGAGATAATAATATTTTCCAATTTATTCCCATACATTCTCAAAATATATAATAGGATTTTTTTATATATATGTGTATAAAAATATTTGACTTATATATCACCTAAAAGTGTAATAGTGCGAGTGAGATTTTAAATATCCAATAGATATGAATCAGACGATAAACTTGAATTGTATGAACATAAGGGTAGAAATAGTGAATAATGGTAAATAATGATCCAAAGTCGAGTGATTTCTCTAGGTCTAGAATGTTATAAATAGGAATAACCAAAAATTCCAATCATAAACATTAATAATTTTCTATCATTAAAGATCGAGGAATTGAGAGTTTTTTATGAAGATTCCTCATGTAACCAAAGGATATATATGATATATGTGCTGATAATTATGAAATTTTGTAATGTACTCAAAGAACCATCCATAGTAATGTATATGGAGAGTACTTAAACACCAGTAGTTCTTGTATAAACAACAATATTAGGGTAATAAGGATATTTTCATAGTTATCTCAACTTCATGCAAAATATTTTGATTTCAGAAGTGTGTTTTATTCAAAATGAAGTTTAACAGTGATTCCCTCCCACACAACTAGTAATTTGGAATTCATATTATGTAGAGAATAAATTTTGGGTTATATAACAAACATAGAATGGTGTATCCTTTTATGATAAACCTTTTTAAAGTCTTAATGTGTAATTTACATAAAATTATATTAACAAAAAAGATTTAAATGTTGTTAGGGTGAACTTATAAATCTATATACATCCTACCTAATAGTAGAAGATCAATCACTATAACAAATGGTAAAACTTATGTTCATCTTCATATATTGATGTCGGTCACCCTTAAGTAAACACCCCTTATCATGGCGACTTCATAATCCACTAAAAATTTATATTCTTATCATATAGATAATTAACTATATTTGGATCTGTAATTTTTTGTTCCATGATGAGTTTTAAGTTTCACACATCACGTGTAATTTTTTTGAAGATTTAAAAAAGCATCTACTGAAAGATTATACTGAGTTGAGAAAAACAATAAGATATTCCTGGTCAAAGAACCCATGATTTTATTATGAAATACATTGAATAACTGATACAATAAATGAACATATAAGTACCATATGATAGCCTCTCAAAAGAAATAGAAGGTGAATCTACTACTAAAAAATTGTAAAATGAGTGGTAGGATTATGGATAAATTAATTAAAACTTATTCTCCTAAGTAATAACTTTTTTATTTTTGTGGCGAGTATGATCTTATTTATTACATTTAAAATTTTTACTTAGAAATAAAAGAGTATATAAAAAATTTTCTACTAATTCTATTAAATATATACATACATATATCAAGGGGTTATTAGTGGGAAAATCATAGATTGAATTAGAACATGAAAGGAAAGAGAGTACATTAAGAGATAAAATTTGAGATTGAAAATCAATTAATAAAAGCATTGATTGAAAAGAAAGAAATGTTATTATGTTCTCAATAAAAGATCATCCCTGGAAAAAAGGCATTTCATAGATGTTTTTGTCAGAATTTTTTTGTAATTGAATTTATTATAGAAACGATCCCTGCACTAAAATAAAACCAAAAATAAATTTTTTATGATATTAATACTAAACGGGAGATCAATAACCTTGACGAATGGAACTTTAAATTACATTTTATGAGGTAAGTAATTAATATAAATAAAATTTATTTAATAAAAATGATTAATGTAAATAAAAGATAAAATATCTTGTAAAGTGGAAGACCACATTAAAATTTAGGTGAGTTGAGCTGGAAATAAAATTCAAAAACTCAAAATATACTCATGTTTAATCATTACAGAAAGATGATAAAAGATATAATGACAATGTTTTTAAATGTATATTTATATAGAATGAATAAATATAACGTTTGGAATAAAATGAGATCATTAGAAGTACCTCCTTCAAATTAGATGAAGAAAATGATAATCCCCTATTCCGATGAATTTACATGAATTTAATATGATACATTTAATAGTTTAGGTTTTAATTCATGAAGAATATGGTTGGAGAAAGATATGGGGAAACCCAAATCTTTAATAAAAGATTATGGTTGAAAATAAAAAACAAAGAGTTCATGTTAATGTTTTTGGAAGAAAATTGTATATATCCAAAATAATATTATTTTGGAAGAATTATCCTCCATCCAAAAATAACCACAATATTAAAATGAAATTATTATTTTATATTATTTTTTGTTATATTTTTTAGTCACCCTGATATTGATTTTTGGAATAATATTAAATTATATGAAGGAAAATAACTCCAACGTTAATGGGGAGAAAATTGAAAGGAATGGGAAATATAGCTATGTATAAAAAACGTCGATAAAAATAATAGAAAAATATATTTACATCCAAAATATTTAAATATCATTAATATTTCTATGGAAGCTTTAAAAGTAGCATTCATGGAGAGGACTGGTGATGGTTTAACTATAAAGAGTATAACTCAAACAAAATTAATGAAAGTATACTATAAAGATAATTGTATATGAAAGAATGAAAGACTATAAGACTATCTTGAGGAGAAATACATTATAATCTATATGTAGTGTTTTACCCAAGAAAATGATTCACATGTTTTCAAATTAAAATAATGATGATACTTCCCTCGAAGAAAATTAAACTTTATATTAATTTTTAAAATTTCAATGAATATACATGTTAATATAAAAATTAACGATTAAAAAATTAATCCAATCCATGAATTACACAATAATATTGGAATGGTGGAAGACATCTCTAATGAATTATTATATGTTCAGTTGAATCCACCTTGGAATAATAACTTATTCAATGATAAAGAGTTGTATGGAAGATGTGTGTTGAAAACTAAGATGAGTTTTTATTATGAATATATTTAATACTATAATATATAAAATGGATGAATTTAAGTAACATAAAATTGTAATTATATAAGTATATTTAGAATGGATGTTTTATGATGCTCATTAACAATACAAATAACATAAAGATTAGCATAAAGTTTCTTTTTTTAAAGAAAAATATTTATAAACTATGACACTGAATGTTTTTGAAGAATAATTATAATACTTTTAATTTTTCATTCATTTAAATAATATCACTTTGGAAGAATACTAAATAATTATTCTTGTATAGTTTATCCTTCAAAATCTATTTCTCTAGATGTTGAGGATTCCTGTAATAAATCGTGATGTTATGAAGTTACCATATGTTAGAAAAATAGGAGAAGGGATCCCCAAAATAGTGAGAAGGTTATTTATAAGACCCATAAGCATATTTTGATCAAAATGTGGTTCTGGAGTAATAAGAATCCTATAAATATCGAGAATATAAATATATAGAAGAAGGAATGATAAAATAATTGTGAAAAAATGATTGAATAAAGATTCTACCATAATTTTTCAAACTAAGTGAAGATTCTCTGGAAGGAGAAAATATGTATCAAATGAATCATACTGATGTGTTTTTGATGTTTTAAAGGCTACAAATTGCAGATTTATGTAAAAGGAAAAAACAAAATAGGTTGATTGATTATATTAAATAATATTTTCCTGTATAGTTATTGTGTAACATTATGTTGTTTTAGAGTAAAACATTATGATGATATAATGCAAGATGGTCAGTGTTTAATATTGATTAAAAAATGTTCAAAATTTTAGTTCACATATAATGGATCATTGAATAATATTTAGAAAATCTTCTGTAGAATATAAATTCTTAATATCATCATAAGATATAAGAGTCATTAAATTCAACATTTGAGATAATAAGATGTTTGAATATATTCCCAAGAATTCTCCATATATATAATAGGATGTTATTTTATATGTGTGTGTCAAAGCATTTGACATATATAACACCTAAAATTGTAATATTGAGATTGCGATTTTAAATATCCAATAGAGGTTGAATCCGACCATAAATGTCAATTGTAAAAAAATCATAGAAATAGAGTATAATGGGAAATTATGTTCCGAAGTAGAGTGATTTATCTACGTCTAAAAGGCTATAAAAAGGAATAACCAAAAAATTAAATCATAAACATTAATAATTTCCTAGCATTAAAGATTATGGAATTGAGAGTTTTGAAGGAAAATTCTTCCAGTATCCAAGGATGTAGATGATGTCTACGCTGATAATTATGAAATTTCATATTGTACCCAAAGAACCATCCATTGTAAATTATATGGAGAGTACTTAAACACCAGTGGTTCTAGTATAAACAATATTAAATTAATAAGTATACTTTCATAGTTATCTCAACCGCATCCGCAATATTTTTGTTTCAAAACTGTGTGTGATTCAAAATGAGGATTAAGAGTGATTCCTTCCCACACCACTTGTAATTTGGGATTTATATTAAGTAGAGAATAAATTTTGGGTTATATAACAAAAATTGAATGGTGTATCCTTTTATGTTGAGCCTTGTAAAAGACCTTATGTGTAATTTACTTCAAATTATATTAATAAAAAATGGTAAATGTGGTGAGGGTGAATTTATAAAGCTCTATACATCCTAACTAATAGTAGAGGATCAATCACTATAATCGATGGTAGAACATATGTTCAACATCATATATTGATGTTGGTCACCCATAATTCAACACCCCCTATCCTGGTGACTGTATAATCCACTAGGTATTTAAATTCTTATCATATGGATAATTACCTATATTTGGATCTGTAATTTTTTGTTCCTTAATGTGTTTTAATTGTCATATATGAAGTGTAATTTGTTGGAAGATATAAAAATGCCTCTACTAGAAGATTAGACTGAGTTGAGGAAAACTAAATATATTCCTGGTCAAAATGAACATTATTTTATTCTGAAAAACATTATATAACTGATAGAATAAATGAACATAGAAGAACCATAAGGGAGCCTCTCAAAAGAAATAGAAGGTGAATATACAACTACAAAATGATAAAGTGAGTGGTAGGAGTATGGATAAATTAGTTAGAATTTATTCACAAAAATAATGGTTTTTTCTTGTTGTGGTGAGTATGATCTTATTGATTAAAATTAATATTTTTACTCAGAAATAAAAGAGTATATAAAAAATGATTCTACTGGTGCTATTAAATATATACATGCATATATAAAGGGGCTGTTGGAGGAAAAATAATTGATTGAATTAGAACATGAAGGGAAAGATAATACATTAGGAGATATATTTTGAGAATAAAAAAACATAATAAAATCATTAATGTAAAAGAAATAAATGTAATTACATTCAGAAAAAAGATCATCCTAGCGAAAAAGGCATTGTAAAGACATTTTTATAGTAATTTTTTTCTAATTTAATTTGTTATAGAAACGATCCATGCACTAAAATAGAACCAGAAATAATTTTTTAATGTTAATAATACTAAATAGGAGATCAATAAAATTGATGAATGGAAATTTAAATTACATTTTATGAGGTGAGTAATTCATATTAATAAAATATATAGAATAAAAATGATTAATGTGAATAAAAGATAAAATATCTTGTAAATTAGAATAACAAGTTAAATTTTAAGTGACATGAGTTAAAAATTAAATTCACTAATTCAATATAAAATCTTGATTAATCATTAAAAAAATATGATAAAATATCCGATGACAATGTTTTTAAAGGAAGCATTATATTTATAATGAATAAATATAATGATTGGAATAAAATGAGATCCTTATAAGTCCCTCCTTCAAATTAGATGAAGAAAATGATAATCCCTTATTCTAATTAATTTAAATGCATTTAATATGATAAATTTAATAGTGTACGTTTTAGTTCATGAATAACAGGGGTAGAGAAATATATGGGGAAACCCAACTCTTTTATAAAAGATAATGGTTGAAAAGAAAAAGGAAGGAGTTCAAGTTAATGTTTTTCGATGAAAGTTGTAAACATCTAAAAGAATAATGTTTTGGATGACTTCTCTTCCATCCAAAACTCAACACAATAGAATAATTAAAGTATTGTTTTATACTATTTTTGTTATATATTTTTTAGTCACAGGGATATTAATTTTTGGAATAGTATTCAATTGTATGAAGGAAAATAAATCTAGCATTAATGAGGATAAAATTGAAAGTAATGGGAAATATAACTAAGTATAAAAAATGACCACAAAAAAGAAAAATTTATTTACATCCAAAATATTTAAATATCATTAAGATTTCTATGGAATTTCTGGAGGAAGAATTCATGGAGATGGAATGTGATGGTTTACCTATAAAAAGTACAACTCACACAAAATAAATGAAAGTATACATCAAAGATAATTGTATATGATTGATTGAAAGATTTTAAGACTTTATTTAGTGTAAATCAATTATAATCTATATGGATGGTTCCTCCCACATAAATGTTTCACAAGTATTAAAATTAAATAAATGATGATACTTCCCTAGAATAAAATGACACTTTATAATAATTTATAAAATATCAATGAACATACAAGTTAATAGAAAAATTCAAGATTAAAAAATTAATCAAATATATGAATTACATACGAATATTTGAATGTTGGAAGAAATATCTAATGAATCGATAGAAGCTCAGCTGCATCCACCTTGAAATAATAACTTATTAAAATATAAGACGTTGCATAGAAGATGTATGTTGGATAGGTACACTCCTAAATATTTCATGACAGAAATTATTTGGGATGATAAATTATAAATTAAATGAAACTAATAATTATATGAAACAAAGGTTATATGAATAAAAAAATTTGGTGGAATAAGAAGGAATGAAATATTCTGATGTCTTGTATGATTGTATATATAGTGAAATTTTAGGAAACATATAGTCTATAATCAAATGAAAATAAAAATACACATTTTATTTTTTGGTTAATACTAAATATCCACACATTGATAAAAGATATGGTAATTAGAATAAATCCCTACAATACATCAAAATAAATGCTTTAAAACTAATGGTAAATGTAAGACTTAAAGGAATGATAAAGTGATGTCGGTTTTGTGTTGAAAAGTTTTTCATAGAATTATTGCTTAATTTTTTAATAAAATAAAATTCCATTGTGTTCCCTCATATGTTCTAGAGATCATACATTGAATATGGAATTTATTGTGATGTATTTTATGGGAATACCTTAGGTGACGCTAATGTACTCCAAATCATATGATCTAGATGATGATGAATAATATCTAGATAATGAAAACACCATAGAATAAAATCTATGGTTCTGTTTGACTTAAAATTTATATACTCTTCTATCGTCATATGGAAACTAATGTATAAATAAAAATATGGATAATTGGTTTACTAATTGAAAATTAAGAGTTATATTGCAAAGAGTAGAGAAGCATTCTCATTTTATGATTAAGAATCTAATATCAATTTTTTTGAGATGGAATCATAGATCTTTGTTGAATTAAAGTATGCTAATCTTACACCTCAAAGAATATATTCAATTATTTTTATTTAATTGGTAATTTTATGCACCAATTTAATTTTAGATTTAATCACTATGGTATATTACACTTTTCAGGGCTTATGTAGAAAAAAATTTGGTTGATTTATGATTTTTAGATGTATAAAAAGTGTGTTTATCCTTTTCTAAAGGAAATTTATTTTATATCTGATCTTATAGAGAAGAATATATTTTTTAGAGAATATTCCACCCTCACCCCATGATGTCAATTAGGGAGCATCAAATTTATACCATTAACTATTTTGACAATATATCCCTCTCTCCAAGTTTTTAGTAGAATGATATTAAATTCAATATGAATTTATTTGGAATTAATGAGTGAAATATCAATGAATTTGAGATTTTAAATTTGTATTTACAATAAATAAAAAGGGAGATAGTGATTTTATAATTAGATGATAATGGAGATTTATTAAATTTTTCTATTAATATTTTTTGGAAAATTAAATGAATATGTTGAAGGGGAATAAGTTTTCTATGTGTGTTTTGGAATATTTGTGTTTGGAAAAAATATCCAAAAAAGAACACATTAAATGATTAGAACACCTATATATACAAGAAGTGGTTGATGTAAAACTTCATATGGATGTTCTAAAACCATAGTACATGGGAATAATATAATCATGAAGGTGGAACCTTTTGATGAATAAAATACATAGAGGGAACATATGAATACATATAAATGATGTGAGGTAATTAATTGGAGAATTCAATAGATGTGGTGATTAAATAACACAGTGAAATTTTGAAATAATATATGTTCAATAAAAATTTTTGATGAACTGGTGATGGATGTATTATTGAAATTAAATCCATATGAAGAACAACAGTGATGTTAAAAATTTCCAAGATCAACTAATAAATGCAACCCTGATGGTAAGACTATAGGAAGGAAAATATTGTAGTTGAATAAATGAGGATGATCAGAAGGACAAATAATACTAAATAATTAATAATTCTCTAATGATTAATTATTCATGAATTTGAGATTAATTTACATTAGAAAGTGTTTTAATTATAAAATATGGAAGTGGCATCAAATATATTACCAGTAGAAGGATATTATAGAAGGATATTCTAGTTGGATTTTATTTTAATTTCAGCAATGATACACATTGTCATTGGTTGATAATTTTTTTGAAAAACTGTGAGTGATTAGGCTAGGTAACCTGATCCATTGAACATTTTTATCAACAAGTCATATATTTCTATGTTATTAAATAATTATTAGAACATCACAGTGGAAGAAGACTAAAAAATTATCCAAGATGAGATCAATTTATAAAATCCATCTCACCAGAAGTTGAGGTTGAATGTATTGAATAATAATGTCTTGATGTTATCAAAATTTGGAGAAATGATAGAATATACCACCTTAGAAATAGAAGGCTTCTCAGGAAATTCCTAATATTTGGATGATCAAAATATAATTTTTGCATAATCTATAGACAAATATAATCCTATATAGACCAATAGAATCACATGATTCATAAGGAATATAATTATATTCTATAAAGGATATAGAATATTAATTTGATGAAATTTTAAAACTAATAGGTGATGATTTATTATATTTGAATAACTTTTAAAGGAAGAATACCAAAATTACTTTACATTATTATAAATTTAGGCATTTTGATGACATTGAGTTTGAAGGTAAATGTTCAACATTTACAAAAAAAAATGTTATTTATTATAAATGATATATACGGAATATGTTAATATTTTTTTCATTCTAATTTTTGGGATTTGAAATATCGATATCTTAAAAATATTATAATGGTGGTCAATTCAGGATGTTAGAAGGCATGAAGTTCATATTAAATCTTTCATGTTCCCCATATCCATTGAAGGATTCTTTTACATAATGTAATGGGAGAACATCACATGTGTTATGTAATAATTAATAGGAGAATATTGTGTGTGTGAGAGAGATATATACAAATTATCATCGAGAGAAAAAAACTAACCATGACCATCTAGGAAAAGTACAGGGGTAATAGTCGAGAATAACATAACTTGAATTTCGTAGAAGAGTGTGTTTTCAAATTTCATGAATAAATAATGGAGGAATATATACAAAACCATCATGAAATAAACTATATATTTCCTTGATTTCAAATATTATGTAATTAAAATTTATAAAAGAACATTGTTTTAGAAAAATAATGTTACGAAAGATATGCATAATGAAAATTTGAAAAGTTTAAAAGGTAGATGAAAGACTATCCTTGATGAAGTTGAAATATATTATTCAAAGACTTGTGGTTCCGGTAAAAAAAATAGTATAAGAATGAGTTTTTTCCACAAGTTTTCTTAAGAACATTTGTATTATAGTGTCACTAATAGATTATGTGATACATACTAATTGTTAAGGGAAATTCATTCCCACACAACTTATATTCAGTGAATGATATCATGTCGAGAATAAATGTTATTATATAGAACCTATAAAAAATAATTAATTTTTTATTCCAAACCATATAAAAAATATATATAATTTTTACATTACATTATCTATGTTACATATGGGAATAGTGGTGAGGGTGAATTTCAAAAGATCCATACATCATGCTTCATATAATTGGATCAACCAACATAATGGAATGAATAATTTATTTTAAAAATAATCAATAAAAGATTTTTTACCTTGATTCACCAACCCCTGAGGGTGACTAATTAATACATAGACATTTTCCAATACAATTAATTCAAAATAGTAGTTATAAATTAATATATTAAAAAAATATATATATGATAAAAAAAATTAATAATTTATATTATTATAAAAATTCCCATTGGTGAATTTTTAGGGTTTTTGTGCTGACACAGATATTGAATAGACTCAAAAACAGATTACATATTCCAAATAGAGGATAAGGGAGTTTCTTAAAGTATCCTATATGATTTAAAGTATACATTCAAACATTTAGAAATGTATAATGGTCGGAATCATCATGGGACATAGATCCACACCATGGTGGTTGAAAATAGGTATTATGTTGGTTTCACACCACAAAATATGAAATTTTATGATAATAAATTCACCTATGGAAAATGGGGAGGTACAACTTGGTAATTTTGGAAGCAGAGCTCGATGGGTTTTTATGGATAAATAGAAAAGTCTCTTTATTATGTGTAATATTTTTTATATTATAAGAAGATGTGGAAATATAAAAATCTTTAAGTGTACATAAGTTTTTATATGAGTAATATATTTAGTCTATATGAAATATCCCCCACATTATGGGGTGTAAGAAAGGAAATAATGAGATGGTATATTCCACACTCTGACTGAGAGTGTTTTGGTATTTTATGATCCCTATACAGTAAGAGAAGGAACTAAATGAGTATGTTGGTTCCAATGGTGGAAATAATTGGGAGTACCAAAATTGAGATAATGGACACCCCCTAATATATAGTATAGGTCATGTTAATCAATAGGCCATTGGAGCTGAAGAGGAAAATGGGAGGTGAGGGTGTCATTGTGTATTTTAAAGTGTATTTTTATTCGATGTGAAATAAGATGTTATTTTTTACTTTTAATGAGGATATGTTCATTGTTTAAAATATCTAGATATGTGTGAGATTATGTTGTGGATTTCATAGAGAATTGGTGATATGGAGATCAAAAATGGAATTTCATATGGAACTTTTCCATGGTGGACTCATGTCTAGGGATAATAAAAAACATATTTAATTAAAATATAGAGATCATGGAGTGATATTAGAAATTCATAATCTAGTTTAAGAGGTTTGTATATCCAAATAAAAACACCGTGGAATGGTTTTAGTGATCATAGATCTTGTTGCAACTCAGTGTGATCCTCACACTTGTTGGTAGGACATGCTTAAAAGAAAATGGTTGTTCTTAACAGAAGGAGGATCATCATAGAATAAGTAATGAAAGATAATTTTATAAGTGATAATGATATGAAAGTGAAAAAAATATGAATTCTTGGATTGATTTTGAATTTTCAAAATGATACCCATAAGTTCACCTCACTGGTGGATAATGTGGTTTATTTCTTCAATGAAGATGTAGAATATTAATATACCATTAATGGTGTAGTTCAATTCTAGATTCATGGAGATCAGGAATGATTATTCTTAGAGAGGTAGTGATCTATCTGAGTTAAAGTCATGGGTTCTCTATTTTCATTGATTTTTGTAAACACAAAGGTTCACTAAAAAAATTGCATATAATAAAATAATGTACGTATCCTTATTATTTTAGGTGAATTTGAGCAGTGATATTCGATACTTGTTATACTATCACGGTTTGGATGAACTAAGTAAAACATACCATTTGAATCATTGTTTATTATTTCTTTTTAAATTGATATATTAGGATAATGTTTCCAAAATAAATAGTAGTACAAGATCATTAGTGATGGTCATTGGAATGGTTAAAAACAAATTGATTCACCATTATAAATTTATTTACCGTATCTGATACAAACAAGTGGTCATATAGTTAATGGTTCTTAGTGATGTATCTCTTTGAAGTGATGGTAGTAGTCATCGACCACAAGGGAGTATAATCATTGATATATTTATTTTTTAATTATTTAGGAATCAAATTAATTACTTTTTAGATTAATGGGAACAGATTTCTACATGACTAATATGCATTAGATATTGTGCATTATGGATAGAAGAGTAATATCAAAATTTGGTTTAAGGGATTTAGATACTGACCCCAAATAAATCAATATGTTGAGTGGATAATTAATCAATCATGTATACATGAAAATGATTCCTTGTAAATTATAACATGAAATGTAGAAAAAACTACTGAACATCTATAACGGATTCTCCATGGTATATGATGTGAAATTGTAGGTTCTATGGGTTATATATAAACGATATATAGATATATATTCAAGATTCATTCGATGAATTTTTTAATTGAGTGAAACTTATTTTGAAAAGAAAACATTGATGTAGTGGAGACATCGATGTTATAAAAATTGGGAAGAAGATCCTAAAACATTTACCTTAGTATATCAGTGAAAATGTATTAATTATTTAAGAAAAATATAAAGGTGAGTTGAAGCTATATAATCCTCACAATGCTATTGTTTCATAAAAGATGAAAAACAATGACAATGATTCCGTAAAAAATGTCGATTACCATGAGGTAGAATTTAATTAAACAATGATTCCTATATTGAAGTATAATCCTATGTATTTGTAAATTTATGATCTGGTGTATTTTCATTCCTCAATCCTCACATTTGGAAAATAAATATTTAAAATTAGGCTTAAAATTTCTTGCCTTTGATGTTGTAAATTTAGGTATCATGCAAGAAAATTTGGATCAATGCCCAAATAAGATAATGAATAAAAATATCTCATATTTAAATCACATAAGGATTTTAATGGAATGTAGTTTTCACAAAAATCTAATTCTTCAAAAAAATCATTAATAAGATTATATTATCTTAAAGGATATTGTAGAGGAATAATTTGATGAATGAAAGAACCACATTTTGTGTGTTATTTTGGATATCATACACAAATCTAATTTTTTATCAGTGATAATGAATTTACTAAATATTAAGAGATATTAGTTATAAATTATGAACTAAAAGTAACTATTAAATAAATTTATCTTTATTGGGATAAAAATAAGAATTCTGATTTTTTGGTATGAGATTCCAAACAAAAATAAATAAATTATTAAGAAGATGAGAAATATGTGTCGAATGTTGGAATGAAAAGGATTAGATATGAAAACACTCGAAAATTTTAGAATTATGTTAAGATGTATCTCAAAACAGAATTGCATTCATGTATTATTGAAGTATAAAACAATTTAATTAATTATTATATTAAAATTATTGAGGATTTTGAATCCAAGGATATAAATATGTAATGGATTCTCTATGATCAATAAAGATATAAAACTAGATATGTGACATCATAATATTTGTGTTTATAGTCTAAAAAATAAGATAAGGACGATCACATGGTGATAACAATAATTATAGTCAGTTTACACAATTTTAGTGTTTAAAACATATTGAAAAATTTTACAACGGGCATGATCATAAGGGAAAATTAATGGTAGTTAACAAAAAACACCATCAAAACACACATGGAAAAATATTTATTTTGATGAAACACAGGAGACATAGAGGATTATCCATGATGTATTAAAGGCATAAAATAATGCACTATTAATGATTTTATTGATGTTGGAATAAATGGATTATAGTCTGTGTTTGTTTTATAAAATGAAAAATTTCAATGGCCAAGATCAAAAATATATATAGTAAAAATCCTAATCACGATGTGTTTTTTATATATACTATTAATGGATTATGGGTTTTAGAAAAAAATCATAAATTTTCATCAAGCGTAGAAATATGTGTTTTAATGAAGACCAAAAATATAATATTTCATGGATAGAACCATCATCATGTATAATAGAAACACATACTATGTTTGTATCACTTGAAGGCGAGGATGATCTAATGGACATGGATGTGAATAAATATTACCCACCACCAAAGAAGAAAATCACAAAATGTTGATCATGAAATGAAAATATATAAAAGATAATGTCATAGATATTTCTTTTAAAGTGGTAGATCATGATGGAGTGTAGGTAAATGATATTTTATTTACTTCAAATATTATTGGAAACCTAATTAATGTCATGGGAATCAAATATGACATCAATGTATTTGTTCATTTTCTAAATGATGAGGGGTTAAAAATAATTGCCTCTATGAGGCTAAAAATAGTTGTTTAAAAATGAAGTTCATGGATATCCTAGTATTTGAAATAATTGATCATGATTTATAAAATATATATTAATTATTTGACTATAGGAATTCAATAAAAATTAGTAAGATGTATTAAACCATTAATTCAAAGGATAGTACAATTGTGATGCGTGGAAAGCACATGAAATGTAACCTCTGCCTCATTGGTGGGTAAGATGAAAAGTGTTTTCTAACAATGTTATATGGGAATGCGTTGTCGAAAAAATTCCTAGAAACATTATCAAACGTTTCTTCTAATAATTATTATATAATGAATGATATTTTGATATCTCAAAACTCCCACATTATCACCCATATACATGTGCTACTTTTTTTAAAGGAAAAACATTTGGAAAAAATGACATATGTTGACCTGAAGTAATTGATAATAATTGAGTTGGTGGAAATTGATGTGTGTTGGTTAATATCACTTAAATATATGGAGGAACAAAATTTACTATGATCTATTTATTAAAGAATATGGTAGGATGTAATGTCAAATAGTAATCACCCACATATCTTAAGTGTCCAAGTGCATTACACAATATCAATGATTATATAAGAATATTATTGCGATTAAAATTCAGAATTTATATACTTTTAGTGGTATATAATTTATCAAAGATTCAAAGGAAAATATATCAAGAATCCTGGTAAAGGGAACTATGTTTTAATAATAAGGATTCCTTTTCAAAACATAGTTTTTATAAGTGGAATTGTTTTTATAATATTGATCATGCAATACTCATTTAGAAGGATTTATTATGGAAATATTTTATGGTATTAGTAAATAAATCATTATATATTTCCAATATATCTTTAATATGTTTATAGAAATATAATACAACCAATTAGATGTGTTGTGGAAAGAATTAAACACTTAAGTAATTTTGATTTTATAAAATTAAATGATTTATTTTGAACAATGAGAAGATCTTGATGTTTGATGTATAAGTGCCCAGTCAGTGTATTGTATCACTAAGAGGGGTAGGGGTGAACCAATGATACTCTCATTTTCTTTTACAATGCTCATCCCCTATTAATTATTTCAATTCCCTCCTAAAATCAAACATAACACACATCCATAGAATCATAATGATTCACAGGGTTCACTATTCAATAAGAATGGATATGTACTTGTTATGGTATGGAAATTATCCAATACCATAAAATACACTAGAAAATAATTATTCGATTTCAACAAGTAGGAAGTATCATTTCACTCATGTAGCACAATGAAACAGTCCCACTAGTGTATTTTCACCATCTTAGCACAAATATGGTAATAAAATTGTTATATAACAACACATGTTACCTATTATTATTTTCAATTTAGCAAATTTATTCAATTAAAATACATTTCATCAATTCCTTTCCTAGAATAAAGGTATAATCTTTGTATAAATTATTGCAGAAAACTATTTCTGATTAATCTGGGTCCTAATTTCCCAGTCTAATTCCTCTAATTATGATTCTCCCTAATACAATTTTATTAGTCTGATTTTCTGATAGAATATAATAGAAATTAATTGTCACCCCTTCATCTCTAATCTCGATAAACATAGTATGAAAATTCCTTAGTCTAGGATACCAGATAAAAAAAATCCTAAAGCAAATTAATATAGCCTGATATGATGTTTAGCTAAATAAAATATTATTCCCATTGAAATTTCATCAATAAAAAAATGATATCCCTTCCTCTCACTGAATACTTAGAGCTTCTTTCTCTACTGTGATGAAGAGTAATCCAGTACTATGAATGTAACATGTACCTTCATGCCTTTTATAGGTGATGCCAAACATTTTACAGTGGGAATCCCAAAACTTTATTGCTCACCTAAATTCACTCAAATATTAATTTCTATTGAAATCTTGGAGAAATTATAACTTCTTCAATGTTTCTCGGAGCTTCTTAATTCTTCTTCAATCATCATATCCTTCATCAGGAATCTATTTGAAATGATAATACAATTTAAATTTTTTAGTTTGATTTTATGAAGTTTATTGTCCCAATAAGATTGGTGAATATCATTCATAGAACCGATTTGAATCATAATATTGTATATAAATGTTATGTTCCCCCTAAAAAAACATTCATCAATATAGTTTCTTCCAAAAAACTCATCCAAACAATGTAATTAAATCATTTTGAAATAGTTGAATAAATTGATAATCATATTTTTTATTATTTATCTCAACCAATGAAAAAATATCACTTTAAAGGATAGACAACATAAATCAACTCTTGAACCACTTGATGAAGACATTTGAAAATATACTTGAGTATGATCCATTCTAGATAAGATATTTTCTAGGCACGATCTTTTCTGGGAACACTCTTTTCTGTGTATGATCTTTTATGGGTATGATTATCCTAATTGTGATCATCCAGTATATGATCACTTCTATTTATAATTAGGCTGAGAATGATTCTCTTGATGCTAATCATTTTGAGTATGAAATGATTTTATATCACCCAATGGAATACAAGATGCTAAATAAATCATCACCACCTATTCAATGGATAACACCTCTTCAACTAGCTTCACCTCTGCAATCAATACCACTTTTCAATCATTATCACCTCTTAAATCAGCACCACCATTCCCTTTCACTGTCTCTTTATTCCATAAAGTTTTCATTATCAGTTATCAATTCAACTTATGATTTATTAGAATTCCAAAGAAGAAAAGAATCGATGCATTTGAAAATAATCATAGTCATAAAGACTCTGATTATCCAATAGAACAATCACTTCATTCACATTTTATTCAGAGTTAATCTGATGACCATTTACATCTAGCCAGATACATTCACATCACTTCCAAACCTACATAAATTCCAATTAAAAACACTTGTTCCAAATAGCTTATTCTCGTTAGGATAATCTTTTTAAAGTGAGTCTAATTATTTTGAAAGCTAATTTTTATTCTTTCCAGAACATGATTCTTGTTCTTTTATAAAACAAACCTCAATACACTACCCCCAAAGACATTTTAATTTATAATTCCTTTATTCTTTCCCAGGAAAAAAGATCTCCCACAAAAATTTTTCTAGTTATGATGTAAATTCCATCAGAATTACCATATATCATCATTTCAACCTAATTTTTTTTAATCATACTGATTGATTGAATATAATCAAAACAAAGAAAACATGGCCCTAAATATATCCCCCTTTTTATTTATTGTCAATACCCACTTCCATCACTTATATAACATGAAAACAATAAGTGGAATCACTTTTTATTCTCTTGTTTCATTTCTTTTTCCCCCTATTTCTTTTATCTACCCCCATTATCTTATATATCCCCTTATTGAAAATAAAATTCAAAGGGTCCATTATGATAATATTCTCTATTATTAAAAAATTAACTCCATTGATAGTTTTTGGAACTTTTATTCAACCTAGGTATCACATGATTTTCTTAATGATAATCCTATAACTAAACAACTATAAGTATATTTATGAAAACCCAACGTAGAAAAAAATAGTGTATAATCAAGGTGATCAATGTGGTACATAACATAGTATTTATGTAATATCATTTTCATTTTCTTCTAAAGTTCTCATGATTAAGGAAATCCTAGAAATAATTTGTTCAATATTAATGTACCCTTCACCCATATCAAAAAATACATCAGAATGTTCAGGTGTATAAAAAACACCACTTTTCAAAAACTTATATTCTTCTTGACCTTGTTATATTCTTTTGCATGAATAGAAAGAGTCACATCAATTCCATAGTCCTAATTTACACTCCTTGAATTCCCTTTAAATTATCACAAGTAAATATTAATTTTAGGGAATAATGAGGAACCTCTATTGTTTTATAAAAACAATTGTTATTTTGAGTTCCCTATTTCTTTTTTTGTTTTTTCTTTTTTTGTATTTTGCATTAAATGTGAATTATTTCTTCTGTTA
The DNA here is from genome assembly GCA_963277665.1 of Viscum album. Taxonomy (NCBI): domain Eukaryota; kingdom Viridiplantae; phylum Streptophyta; class Magnoliopsida; order Santalales; family Viscaceae; genus Viscum; species Viscum album. The sequence continues at coordinate 1,658,963,136 of OY728143.1, read as the reverse complement.
TTCCATCTCAGGTTTTGGAACATGTTCTTTATTATATATATAATCTTTTTATAATGATGTACAATTTTATTCATCCTTATATAAATCATTATTATAATCAATTTTTAATGTATTTTGCATGTCTATCTTTTCTTATAGAAATATAGTTAAAATTCTTTTGATAACATGCCTAATTTATCATATCAACAATATATTGATACATTTTTGTCAAAATTTCTTATTTATTCAAGAATTTATTTATTCCTATCTTCATTCAAATTATTTATTGCTTCCTCTGATTTCTTGTTGAATTAAATCTGTTCTGGACAGATAACTAAGCACTCATTCTTTTTAAACATAGAATATCTATCATTCTTAATATCAAAAACATATAGCTTTTGGGAATTTCTTAGAACCACTTATTGTGCCAAAAAAAGACATCCTTTTTCAAGGTGTCAAGGTTGATGACATATTTCACAAATTGTTCCTAGTGGTTTGAAACTATTTTTAACCTTTACCCCAACCATCTCAGATTTCTTCAAAAATAAACCTTCTCAGTGTCCTTTCATTAAGGATATTGTCTCACCCTTACACACTACCTATCATACCCTATAGAATAATAGTCATGTTGTTGGTTGAACCATAAAAAAATTATCACGCTTTTGAATCCACCACAATACTAGCAGTAACCATAGAAATAGAATTTTCCTTTGAAACATCCATACTGACTAGAATTGTAAATGTGTTTCTCAGTAACTCGGTAGACATTCATTCCGAAGCCACCAACCATTATGTTATCAATCAGAGTATTTCTTTTCTTTTTGTCATTAGAAAATCCAAAAGTATTGGAAATCATTCCAGATTTAGAATTTATCAAAAGGTTTTTAAACTCGATATTCATTGAGCTTTCTGAATTTCCATATTTTTTTGGTTTTTTCTATACACATAAGTTTCTCATAATTATTTATTTATGAAAAAACTATATATTTCATTTCACCCTTTGAAGGTAACTTTTGTTGAACCTTATATAGTTTCTCATTTTGAGAACATTAACCAACCTCAGTGATAGAGTTTTGTAGACTTGTGTTTCTCAATTCAACTTTTGATTGATTTTATTAAACAAATTCCATCTCTTATTCTTTTTATTACATCTTCACTTTTAGATGATCATAATTATTCTTCTCTTACTTATGATATTTCACCAAGTCATAAATCTCTTATAACATCTTTTTCTTATCATCTGAAATAATTTCTTGAATTGTTGAGAAAACATCATCTTCTAACATATCATTTTTCTTTTCAATTATTATGATCATTCTCAAAAATTATTTCAAATCTTATTCCAAAATAATTTTGAGTTGAGATTATTCATCATCAGAATATTTTGTACTACATTCTTCAATATTTACTATGGAAATAATAATATTTTTCACCAGTATCCTCAATATATATTTTGGATTCAACCTTACTTTCTTTTTCTTATTTAGAACAACTTCATTCACTGCAATAATAACATTACCCATTAACTATTGAAACAAATATGTTCTATTCACCATCATTTGTAACCTACATACTATTATCATCCATATATAAAATTATTCTCCTTTTAGATTTGGATAACTTATTATCTTTCCACTTGGAATATTTTTTTTCTTTATCATCCTTTCTCTTCCATGATATTCTTGGTTTTATTTTTTATTCTTCACTTTCTTCCTCATCACATTCATCTTTATTACCTATTTGAGGAAAATTGGAAAAAAAATGCCATGTGGCTCAACATAAAAAAACATTTATGGGACATTTCCCTTTATATTTCCCAATACCACTTTTCATATTTTTAGAAAACATGTATTTTTTATATATATTTTTTCATACCTTATTTTCATAATTAGAATGTTTATTTTCTTCAATTTCATGAATATTCTTAAAATTTTCATTCTTGATAGCCTAGAAAGGCATTTCCCTATAAAATATTTTTTCCCATTCATAGAATTCTCCCTTCCTAATTCACATGTAATGAGATTACAAAGAAAATAATCCAGAGAAAATGTATCTATATCTCTATCTTCCTATGAAGATACCTTGTCATAAACTTATCATGAATAATTCTCAAGATTTTTTCAACAATAGTAGAATCATATAAATTATCTCCATGATATCTTATAGTTCCAACAATATCATTTAACCTAGAAAATAAGTCATCAACCAAATCATTCGCACCCATATTGAGGTGTCCATAATTAAATCTACATATTTTTATATTTACCTTATTCACTTTTGTATTGCCTTAAAAAATCTTGTTCAAGATGTCCCATATTCATTTTGTAGTGAAAACTATTATAACCCCTAGAAACTCACTTTTAGAAAGTAATGAGAGTAATGTATTCTTAGTTATACCATCATTATCATGATATTAATTATTACATTTCATGGTAGGAGCATACTCAATACAATGATGGAAACCATCTATAATAGCTCTTAAAACATATCACCCAAGAGACATAAGTTATATAAGCATTCATCATTTCTAGATATAAAATTTCCTATAATTTTTAATCAGATTTCCATTAATGATGATATAGCTCAATTATCCACAAGAACTTATTCATCAAATGATTCACTAAACAATGATTGTAGGGAAAAATCTGCATTGATACCAATTGTAAGTGATCAGTCAGTCTATTGCACCACTAAGAAGGGGAGGTGTTAATCAGTGATACTCTATTCTTCATTTATGTTCCTTTTTAATTTAAACAACCTTCTCCCCCTATTTAATATTTCAATTCCCTACTAAAAAAAATCCAACACACATCCTAAGAACACATAGATTTATAAGGATCATTATAAATTAGAATAGATTCGCCCTTGTTATGGGTTGGAAATGATCCAATGCCATAAAATCCACTAGAAAACAATCATTGGTTTAAAATTAGTAGGATGTGGACTTTCACTCTTGAAGCATTATGAAACAATCCCACTAGTGTGTGGGCACCCTATTATCATAAATAAGGTAATAAAATTGTTTTATAAAAGATCATGTTACCTATGATTATTTTCATTTGAAAAAATGTATTTAATTGAAAAATAATTATTCAAAATCTTACCAAGAATAAAGCTAAAAACTTTATGGACATTGTTTTAGATATATCAGTCTGATTTTTCTTGGTCTAATTTTCCCAGTCTAATTCCTATGATTCTGATTCTCTATAAAAATATTCCATTAGTATGATTTTATGATATGATACATTAGAAATAAATCATCACCACTTCAATATCTGAGTATAATAAATTCAGTAAGATACATCCTTAGTTCGAGAAACCCAATACGAAAATTCTGAAGCTAATTAATCGAGGAAGATACGATGATCAGGTGACTACAACATTCTTCCCATAGAAATTTCTTTAATAAAAAACAAAACATATCACTTCCTCTCACTGAAAACTAGTATATTCTCTCTCAACTAAGGTGAAATTTACTCCATCTTTAATAAAGTACCATGTACTTTATGTGATTGGTATGTGACCCAAAAAAAGTTTACGTGGAAATCCCAGAAACATTCATATTCATCAAAATTCACTCGAATAAGAATTTTTCCTAAAATATCATAGTAATTATGACTTCATCAGCATTTCATGAAGCTTCATGATTCTTCTTCAGACATCATCTCTTTCTTCAAACATCCATTTGAATCATCAATAGGATTTCAATTGTTGAGTCTGATTTTCTGAATAAGATTCACATAACCGATTTGAGTATTATAAAAAATAATTCCCCCAAACAAATTCTTCTCATTATAATGGACTTTTCAAAGTGAGTTCGATTATTTTCAAAGAAGAGTTCGATTCATTCAACAATACGAGTATTATTATTTTGAAAAACAAACCCAATATGATTTTTTTTAAAAATCAATGTGATTTTAAATTTATTTCTTCTTGCCTAAAAAAATAGATCACTCAAAAAAGGGATAAAATAAATAAAGTAAAAACCTAGGGTGGGAACATGGAGTTATATATGATTTAAAGGAATACATTGATGATGTCCAAAATACACCTGGTTTTGTAGATACAATGAGATCATGTAAAAGGGATAAATCAATGAACATAATGGCTTCTGTGATAGGACTGATTTGGCGTGAACATGAACTATTTGGACTTTATAATAATCATCTATACTATCTCATATAGATATTATGATCTATGATGAGGCTTCTAAAGAGAAAAATTGGGTCATATTAATGCATTAATAGCTTTTTAAATTTATAAGGATGATGTATGGGTAGTTTTCCTAAGTCTATAAGAAATGAATATATTCAATCACAATTTGGTCTTCCAGAACAAATTCAATAAACCATATAATGTAAAACGAAATTATAACTACTACTGTGAAAAAGATTTTCGCAGGTTTAAGGGATTAAATTTGATGAAATCTCTATCCCACAACTATAAATTATTTTAATTTTTTGGGAAATAGTGATGAAACATAATTTAAATTTGTAACAAATGAATTCAAAATCAATATTCCTTAACAGAGCCTTTGAGGTGTAATTGTTGATTGGGAAAATGGTTTATTTATCGATGATTATGAGATAAAAGTATTATGATTGAAGAAGTATTGTTTTATGGTGAAATAATAACTTGGATCATGATATTGGAGAAATTATAAATAGTTGGAAATTCAGGAATTCCAGTGAGGTTGAGTTGATTGAAATCAACAAATAAAGGGACAAATTGATAGAAAAATATTAGGGTACATTTAGGTTGATGGAATATTTTCATTTCGACTAAATTTAGAAGAATAAAATATTTTTATGGAATATAGAATTTCATAATTTGATATTTTTTGAATGGGTAGTTATCTTTTTTCATTGGACTACTAGTTTCTTAAAGAAAGATAAACACATTTTTTTCTCAATAAAAATATACTATTGTAATTATCATGAGTTTTTTAATGGGTGATTATAAAATGGTGAAAAAAATTTTGTCTACCGAAATAATTTTGTAACAATATGTCTATGGATATAAATAATAAATAGTAAACTATAGATATAACATTAGATTCCAATTTTAATTGATAAATAAATAGATTGATGTTGTGTTCTCACATGTCACATAACATGATACTAATGTAGTATTTTACCAAAGTGGTAAAGGCTCCTGCTTGGCATTAAAAAGACCTATGATCGAATTTGGGAAAGGATGAATTTTTGGGGGTACTGTAGAAGTACTACATCATGTCACGGTAGCAGTGTTGTAGCAGTAGTGGACTGTAGCATTGATAACACTGTTGCAGTAGAGGCATTGTAGCAGGAACTATAGTGGCAGTGTTACTTTAGCCGGAAATGTAGCAGCCTGAGTATTGTAATATTACTATTCGAAAAAGGCTTGTTGGGCCATGAAATTGAATTCCAAGCCTTGTATTCAAATCACTTGGTCTTAGGCATTCGGGCTATGTAATGGGTCCCCCACTACCCAGTTAGAAAGGGGACTTTTCTTTAAATAATAAATGAGGATTCGACCCCAACCTTTTAAAAAAGTAACATTATCCCAAATCTATCAAAATGAAATCCAAACGAATGTGGTGAGATGAATTTATAATTTCATTAATAATATATTGGATTATTGTCTATTTTCTCCAAGAAAATAATATTAGATGTTTTTGAGATATAATTGATTAGTTTGTGATGGTTCAATGAATAATCACAAGTCTACACTGATTGTTTCTTTTTTAGTTTGGAGTTTTTTTTATTAGATTACAGAAAAGAACTAATGCATTTATTTGTAAACTATAGATGTATATTATATTGCAGTTACTCGATCATGTACTCAATTTATATATATGAAGAAATTATTATAGGATGTTAGAGTATATATTATTTCTCCAATTGAATTAATTTTTATAACTCGTTTTCTATTATGCTTAACATGAAATATCATATGCCACTCTAAAAAAGTAACATATAGTTAGAGTTTTAATTCATTAAGGATAATGTTGTCCAAGGATTGTTAAATTTTGAGTACATTTAATACAGGTGATCAGATTTTGGATATCAGGATAAAATCACCCCCATATATAAGTTTGAAGAAATTAGTTATCTCATGAAGTCCAAATATTTCTATTGAGGTAGACTCTATGATGAAAGTGACCATCAATCATTATGAGATTTACCCTTTTTATCAAATTCTAGTTACTCCACTAGATTATTTTTTTGGATTTCTAATCACCTACTTTGGGATATCAGACATATTCTCTTTGGGTTAATTGAAAAAAGGGGATAAGGTGACTATACAATACATTAGATAATTTTTCCATGACAAAAGATAAATAATGATTAGATTTTATTTCCTAATATAAAATATTTACATATCATAAATTAATGTTTCTTAAAGGTGACAATAATTTATTTTTTATTTAGGGGGAGAATCATATTGATGAAGTGTTGAAGCATATTCAATTCATGAAGTATTTTAGTGATTAAAGTTTCACTTAAATACTATTTTCAATAATTATCTTGACATATGTGGGCCTAGAGATAGATATTGGTGAATCAATGATACACTAGTTTACGGCCTCATGTTGAAGGATATAGACACATATTTTCTGATGTTTTCACATTAAATTGTGTTCAATTGGTTTGAAAAGGTTTAAAAACCGAAGATGGTTTTTTTAAATTACCATTAATTTATTTTCTTTATTTTACTTATTGAAAATGATGGTTGAATACTTAAAAATGATCTTACATCATCTTCAAATAGGATAAGGGGGTATTTTTTGTTGATTCAAGGATCCATGTAATGTTACATCCAAAAGGGATAAGAGATTAGTTTGCACCATGAAAATGGGAATTATGGGATTATAAAGTACTTTTTTGAAGTGGGGAGGCCCAACTGGTGCATTTTGGAATACATCATTTAATAGTTTCAATGGATAAGTAGAATATTCTCTTTCCAAATTGTATGATTTTACTATTTTAAGAAAAGGGAGAAATATGGATTGTCTAGAAGTATGTAAAATTTTTAATTGAATATTATAACTTTGGGATAAATAATATCCCCCAAATTATTAGATACGAAAAAAGAAACAAGTAGATGGTTAAGGCCACTCCATGGTAGTGTGTTATTTCATATTTCTGTATCATAGCATGAAACATTAGGATATATAAAAAAATTAGATTTTTATGTTGGAATTCGTTGATAATAACATAAATTAGATGTTGGAGAATAAAAATACTATATAAAAGGGTGTGTTGAGCTTAGATCCTTGGGAGTTGAAGAGGAAAATGAGTAGGTGAGCATGGAATCAAGTTTTGTGAAGTAATTTTTCCTTAGATAATAACTATACCCTAGTTATTATAGAACCATTCCATGGTTGGTCTTGTTGTGATTATTTGGAAGTTATAAATTGATCAAAAGACAAGAGATTCTATCATGTATATTCGAGGAAGTGGGTAATATATTTCCCAAAATGGGAATTTCTGATGATATTATACTATGGATGACTAAATCCAAGAGAAAATAAAAGAAACAAGAGGAATGAAAATTTTGATATAATGAAAATATATTAATAAAATTGAATCAATTAATATAGTTTCACATAACAACACTTGAATACAATGGGACACATGGAATGATATTAAGTCTTATAGCAATGAAGTGTGATCCTCACCTTTGATGTTAGGACATTCTTAAATTACGATGACAGTTCTATAAGTAAGGAATATAATTTTTAAAAAAATTATAAAATTTTAAAGTTGAGATGGATATATTAGAGAATAATATGGTTATTCAAGGCTTGAACTCGTAATCTAGATTTGATATCTAAGCGGTTGTACAACTATATGTTTGAGGGTTTCATCGCTCATGTGATAGTGGAGAATATTTATAAATCTTTTTATGGTAGGATTTCATTATTTATTCATGTATATTGAGATAGTTTTCATAGTGAGAAGAAATGGTCTCTCTATGTCAGTGATAATAATGCGATTTTTTTATATTGGTATTAAAATTAGTGGGTTTGTGAAAGTATTATAAATGTTAAATTAAATGTAGTGCACTCATTGATTCAGCTATATTGATACATTGTTATCTCAGGCTCCTTGGATCTTCCCACTTGGGAGAACAAAGTTAAATTTCATATTCATATTTTTTGTTTCTATAAATTCAAAATTACAGAGATAGAGAAGGTATTCCCAATAAATTGTGGATTGAGATAACTAGTGCGGTTAATTTGGGAATGTATGAAATACCCTAATTTACCCTATACATAGGTTACTCGCCTGTATTGGCGATAAAAATTATATATGAATGTAAATACAAAATAGATATGATATAATAAATAAATAAATCATAGAATCCCCATCTTAGATTACTCAAATATCACTACATATAGATAATGTCTAGACCTCAAGCATACCTCTACATATATTATAGTTTACATGACTATCAATGGGGATTTAAGGGGTGACATTGGGGAGAATATATCCAATGAAATCCACCGAAAAGATAGAACACTAGTGAAAGAATATAAAAAATTAGAAAAAATAATAATTCAAATAGAATACTTGATCTATTTAAAGAAATATATAATAAAACAAGTCATACTAAATCTAGACATGTCGTCCACAGGATGATCATTCAATGTCATAATAAGAATGATATAAAAATAATCCCTATCAGCACAGGGGAATCACCCGTTCTAGCACAAAAACCAATAACAAGTATATATAAGGAACAACTAAACCACTATCACATATGATATATATAATAGTCCCTTTATATATAATGTATCACAAACCATATTTTGTTTTGTCACACAAGAATATTTTATATGTATTTCATTTGAAATAAAATTGAGATATTTGATAACATCCATTAAATGAAACCCCAAGGCTAAAATGAAGAATTATAAAATATACCTTTTTATCCTAGTTTTTTATTAGTGGGTACAAATAGGACTAAACAGATTATTATTTATATGAATATTGTTTTAGTATGATACAAATGTTTTCGTAATCACACAAATTTAATAAAATCATTTAATGATTATTACTCCAAATATTTAATGAAATATATTAATCTACACGCTAATTTTTTTTATAAAAAACTATATTGATAACTATTAAGAAAATTAAATAACATATATATATTGTGTATGTGAATAAATTAATGATCATCAAAGAAATATTTTTGTAAATAATGCCATGGAAGATATATTTTTAATGGAAAAATAGTTAATTTTCCTAATTGTATTTTTATAGGATAAATATTTTTATCATAATTTAATAAATAAATCATTATTTATTATAATTTTTAATTAAATTTATATATTATATATTTAATTAAATATTTTAACCATTATTGGATAGTATTTTCAAGGCATGGAAAGAATGAAAATTCTGTTTTTTTCTTAAAAATGAAATTTTTTAAAAATTGTATTTCATTGAATTTTGATTACCCATTTTGAAATTAATTTTACCACTTATTTAAATTCAGAATTATAAAATGGAATATATTGTTTTAGACATCATGTAAATTTTTTTAATGAATAATATTTTGTTTTTTCTGATAATGAATAGAAAAATCTGTAAAAATTCATTACCAAAGTTTGTGTTGAAACATGATTACCGGGGATTTAAAATAATAAATATGAGAAACAATGATTCAAAATATTGTATAATTATTCATTTATATGGATATTACATTTTGATACTATCTTACCTTCGAATCATAGGCCATTTATTTCTACCTACAAAATAAAATGACTATATTTTATTTAAATATTTGATTGAATTCCATGTGTGTCCACTCCATCACTTATAAATAATAAACTCATCTCATCACATAATCATGAATTTTTATCCTTCTATATCTATAAAAATCCACCCAAAAATATAATATATTCATTATATTCTTCCTAGATTCCATTTTTTCTCCTATGTCCAACTTTTCGGGAATAAATAGCAATCTAATGGATACCTGCAAAAGAAGATGTAATTGTCTTACCCGACTCCTTTAATTTTCATTATTTTTATTCCTCTAAATATATTGTACCGAACCTAAATTTATTACCACATTATAATAAATATATTATTATATTATTATGATGGTTTAATTAAAATTTTACTCTACCATTCTATCAAATGTGAAATGGAGGTATCGCTCATGCGTACATCTAGACTACCAACTCCAGGTAGATATATGATCTGTTTTCCATCACCATCTCTCATAAATGAATATAATTATGTATTTAAGAAATATATTAATGATATTTAATATATATTAATTATTATATAATGATAATATATCATTTTTTTCTTTCTTTTTTTGAAAATGTAAATGAAATTCATGTGTACATACGAACTACCATCCCCACGTACAATGTTATTCCTTTTTATCTCTATATTTTAAAGAATGATATAAATATTTATATGATAAATATATATTATATTTATAACATTAATAATATTATAAATATTTTGGAACCAATATCATGATACAAATCCATAACATTTGAATTTAATCATATATGAAAAGTAAAACGGTTATCACCCAAAACAATGATTTTAATATATATTTGTCAACAAATATGTAGAAAATTATTCAAAGTAAATATTTTATTATATAATAAGTATTTATATGTATATTTAATACAATTATACAAAATTTAAATCTATTATATAGGATATTATATCACTTATGAATGAATTTACATCTGAGGTTAGTGTTTCCCATCCAACTTTTGTTTATATGGGTAATGTGACATATTCATCACTTGCATGTTTCATGTGTTTTATAAACTAACCCTTTGATATTTTATATCATCAATCTATCAATATTTATAAAATTAAATGTTAAATTTGGAATTATTTATTTCATGGGTTTTATGATTCAAATGTTATAATAATTATAAGGGTTTTATTTTATAATATCACCTCTATAAGGATTTGTTAGGAATAAATTTTTCAATGATGAAATTATAATATATATATCTAATAGATTTTATATATTATTATTTATTCATGTCATTTCTATGAATCACGCGTTTTAATTTGATTTTTCTCTCTCTATGTACACACTAGTGTGAAATATTTCCTTTATAGAAAACTAGAATTATTTTTCAATTGGACAAAATATCATTTAATCCAAAAACATATTTTATCAAAAATGTTTTAAATAATATTTTAAATAAATCCCAATGATAATTTAATTTCATATTTAGTAAATTTTTTAATTATATGAAATGTTTTATGTGGAATCTTCACAGCATTTTATGAATGTTGAACTTTTTACTAACAGTGTGAATAAAATATTAATTATACCATGTAATAAACAAGAAAATTTTATAATAATAACGAATACACATTTACATAAATATATCTTTAAAAGTTCCCATTTTTCTTTTTAATTAAAATTTTTTCCTTAATATTTGATAATTTTCTTAGAATTTGAATTTGTATTTCAAAATGAAAAAGGTCTTTCCTTAAGAAATTTACTAGTGATATTTTGAATGAATTTTTGTTATTTTAAAAAATCCTTTAATTGAAATTATAATTCAATTGGGATGTGATCCATTAATTATATCTATATTATTAATTTGTATGTTTTATGAGTATCTAGACAAAATCATGATGAAAAACGTTTTATTTTTTTCATTTCATAGGGAATGATGATATAATAAATGTTTTAATGGTCTTTTAGAAGACATATGAATATATTATGATCATGTGATGTGTGGGTTCAATATATCCCTACAATTCATTGGCTAAATATTAATGTTTCCTGAGATTTATGCGTATACATGAGGTTATCCCATGACTGAAATACGGTACTTGAGAAGTTATCCCAATCCTAAAGATACTAAATGAGTGGTTATACTAAGACTAACATGTGATAAATGTGTTGGTGGGTAGCTATGACACAATATATTTACGATTCAGGTCATGAAAAACTTTATGCCAATCTTTTCTGACATGAGATTACACATATTTATCCATTCATGGATCATATTCTTTGATACCTTTATAAATAATGTATTTTGAGCTTCCAAGAATTAATCCACAACTCATGATTATGATCTATGACTTTATGGTCATGATTTTATAATTTTAAGATCATGTTATGATAAAATTATAAAACATTTAGGATTAAAATGATAATTTATTGATATCTAGAATGTTTAATCTTATTAACAACCTAAAAACCCTTTATTAAGATTATGTTTCACCAGGATATATATAAATATTATAATTATCATATATCAAAGAAGGGATCAAGTTGTAAAGATATTAGGGGGATATATTGTAGATATTTTAGGTACTATGTGTTTTGTATCCATGTTTCCAAAAAATTATTTATGATTTTGGAAGGTAATGAATGTATATGCAATGAATATCCATCTAATAAGATATAATATTCATGTATGTAATGTCTATGTTGACTTAGTAAGTATCATAGTATGTTTAGTTAATTTTAAAAGCATGGATGTTGAAACCTAAGAGAGTGAACTTAGAATAAGATTAATTATAGTAGAATATCTAAATTTATGTTAAAGAATAAATTGTGATATGCTTAAAAAAATAAACACCTATTGGGATAGTGAAAAGTGGATTATATTGGGTAAAATATGTATCTAGGTGTAAAAACTCTTAAAGAGGCATATTGGGTATTAATTCAATCTACACTGGTGAATAACAGATGGTCCTAATATTGAACACATAGTTGTAAACTCCTTGTAGATATAAGTGGGATAATTCATATTTTATTTATGAACCATTGTGAATGGTTAGAAAGATGACCACCATGGATGACATAATTAACTGCAATGTGTTATAGATTGAAAATAATATGTCAAGATTTAAACATACTATGTGTGATTTTAATGATTATATAATTTTCATTATTATTAATTTGGATCAAAATATTATTATTTTTTATTTTTAATGGATAAAAAATTTTGGAAACGTTTAAACACTTAATGTTCCCTATAATTAAATAATTTTCCTCTAGAGAAAAACATTATGGGATCTATAATTCGAAATTACTTCAATATTGTTACAAAAAATTTCAATTCATGAATCCTACATAGGAGATAAAGGAGAAAATATGGGGAAAAATTCAGCTATGTAATTTATGAAGAAATATCTAGCTTCCTTTAGTGGGATTGATGATCCACTAAATATTATGTAATTCATCAGAACCAGTAATATGATATTTTTTAGTCTATAGTACTCAAATTGTTAAAATGTTATTTTTGAATTTTATCATCTAGTGGGAGGTGAAGATCAATGATTTAATCTTATCAAAATAAGAAGACACCCTGAATAATTGACTCTATGGAGTGGGTAAGTCTTTAAGGATATTTTTTTATATGTACATTCATTGATTTCATCTTATAAAAATAGATATGGGGTCCCTCAAGATAAACTAAAATGATGATGAATACATTATCACATATGATGAAAAAAATTCAACACATGTGTGGTAATATTCTATTTTTATTATCCAACCAAATAGACATATTTATTGATTATTCAGTTACATAAAATCAATTCCCAATTTTTAATTATCTATAAGAGACCTCAAAATCTATGATAACTAGTTTAATGTGCTCTCAATGGATAAAAAAAGATCAGATTCATCCAAAAATATCATAGTTTTTAAGGATATTAAAGATGTAATTCAATAAAGTATTTCATAATAAAATCCATGGAGGGAAGAAAATTAATATACCTTTATTCTCAAAGTGTTCAACGAAACATAAAATAAATTACCTTTAGGAGAATAATAAATTATTTAAGGGTTGAGAGGGTGGTTACAATTTCCCAGACCTAATCTTTTGGTAATTACATGACATAAAGTTAACATATCATTCTAATACATTATCATGCACGTTTAGGATTATATATTTATATAATTGATAAAAAAACATTTACTAAAAAACTCATACCAATTTCTACTAATGGAAATTGTTCATAGTATATAACAAAATGGTTAATCAAAAATTCTGGGGTTCAAATACTTACAAGACCAATTTTGGATTTATTAGTTATGTGATGATATGGGTTTTGACATTGTAAGTGGTGAATTAGGCATGACGTGGGAAGGTGGTGACATAGGCATGATGCAAGAAACATTACCTTTGATGCACAATCTATATAATGGGTCTCCCTATACCCAGATAAAAAGTGTTCTATTATTTAATAATGAATAGTGGCTTCAACAAAATTTTTCTTAAAAATATGCCTTTAATATCTCCAATATTATCATTTCATAATATAATATTACAAACATATCATATATTTCAAATCTTTATAACTAGGGGAAAGGGGAACATGAAAAATGGGTGTCCTAAAATTCTCAGAAATAATAATCACAATCAATAACACTCAATGATTTTAAGTGATCATATGATAAAAATATGGTTATAAATATGATACATAAGAATATATGACCCAATAATGGTTAGGTCTTAAGTCATGGAATAAATTTTAACTAAAATAAGTCATGAATGAAAAGAGTGAATTAATAAAAATAATCCATGAGAACATAACACAGTCATGGGAATAATTGTAAAACAATAAAACACCATTCAACTTTGTAAAATAAAATCATATAGAGAACATTAATATTAGGATCCACACCATTAATTCCCATGATTACGAGCCACATAAAAGGTATTTTTGAATACATTACCTTGTGAGATATAGACTTCTAACCAATAAATTGGAGGTCAATATAGTACCTCACCCTTCATAATCAATACATATGAGTAACACTATAAAATAATTCACAAATCACATCACAAATAACCCTTGAAAAAAATGGTGTCCATAAATCATTCCAAATGACAATATTTCACTTTTATATAATAAACAACTAATATAAAAAAATGTGTTTCATTCAGTATATCATAAAAACCCCATGGAATGAAAATGAAGTTTATTTAATGAATCATAAATAATATATAGAAATATAATGTGTTTCACACAAGATGTCTTACAGAATCCATGGAAATATAATGGGTTTTAATTATATCAACTCACATTCTAAGTAAATCAAATTAAATATACTTAATTAATACTATGGTATTTAAACCTAATAGATAATGAATATACATTTAAGACAATAATTCCCCCCAATTAATTGATTTATGACATCATTGTGAACAAACATTGAGCAAATTCATGATTAGAGTGTTATAGAGGAAATTCATGGGAATAAAAATTATGGGCATACATCAAATATAATTACCCCAGAAATATATAGTTATGGATCACTTATAAAAAAAATAAAATTTTATATTTCATATGGATAATGATGGGGGATGGATACATTAGAAAAACAACCTCAATCGATAATAAAATATGTCAAAGGGAAATAACTTAGGTGAAAAGAAATTTATAGAGTTTTTCAAAAATAGCATTGGAAATAAGAAAAAAATATCTTATTAAATCATTTTAAAAGTTATATTTTCTATATATATAAGAAAAATACTCTTTTTAGAAGTCATAATTACATCTTAATAATGTCTCCAATTAAATGATAAGCTCTATAATAAGATTTTCTTTCATGGAACACATTAAAAATATATATATTACACTTTGATGAAAAAACACAAAAACAAATTGTTAAAAAATTATTTAAAACATTTTGAAGAGGATCAAGTAGTATAATATGACCACAATAATTAATAAAGACATTTCAAAAAGAATATAAAAAATTATAACATAAAAAAGGAGGTTATCGATCTAAAAGAAGAGACTAGTTCAGTATCACTGACATTCAAAACATTTTATAAACAAATTTATCAAGGAGAAATTAAATATTGAGGAAACCTAAAAAATAAAATAATGTGAAATGGAAATTTAAAGAGGTTTTATAAAGAATAAAAATTTTATAGGTAGAATGTCTTTAAAAAACAATCACGATTTTAAAAAAATATCAGAAATGAATTATTTATGGTTTGAGTAACATATTGTTAAAACTACATCAAAGTTGGGTATCTTTTTAATTGATTAACAAATTTAAAATTTAAAATTTATAAATATTAAAACCCAATTAATTCAGTAAAATAAAAAAATTAGTAAATAATCAAAACATATTAAAGTTATTATGTATTGGTTTTGGGTATAGTAGAAGATCATATTGGGGATGACCAACTTGGATTTTAGTAGTAATAAATAATTAACCTGATCAGTACATGATGAATGAAATATTGACCAATAGATTTAAATCAAACATTTATTGAATTTCCTATTAGCTAGATCAAAAGATAGATTATCAATTTTAATTTTTAATTAATCTATAAGAAGATATAGAATTGCCTCAACATGAAAATCATTTTGTTGATGAATCAGTTGACTTGATATCATTGTCCCATCATTATATCATAGGATTCTTGAGTATAATTAATAAAGTGGTGATCAAGAGATGTGGAAAAATATAATATTTCAACCATATAATCAACATGTTTTAGAATGCCTGATCCTATTCGCTTTCAAGTTTCATCATTGATCACAAAAGGATGTTATTCATGGAAGAGGAACTCTTTACTCCTTCTTGACCACTTGATATGTGAGGAGGATATAGATATTAGAAATTATTGAATTTTTTAGATATCTATAAGTAATTTGAGAAAAGTTTATATATTTTTTACAAAATAATTTATATCTCAAGAATGTAATATAACAATATATTTATTATCTCATGTCTAGTGTAATTTTTTTCATATATACCTTACCATTTACATTACACGTAGTGAAACCCATGTGTAATAATCATAAAAAAATATTCATCACATTACATTTGACTCGCCCATGAATAAATCAATATCATTTATATTATCCTTCAACTGGCCATTAATCTAAGTCTGATCATCCTCCTCCATATTTACTAGATCATGAATAATAACTATTTAGCCATATGGTTCAGGAGGCAAGAGAACCTAGTCCTACCAAATTTATTAAAAAAGTAATGTACCAAAACTGACAATATATATATGCTTTACAAAAAAGGATTTGAAAATACCCATTATAGTCTACCTAAATAATACCAAAACAATAATCTAGAAAAAAAAACTAATTCAACTAACCTAAAATATTTCTATATTAAAAATATCATAAACAAATACATTATTGTACCTATATACATGACAAGCATTAAGGGAAATAGAGTTTGCAAGATGAAGATAATCAAGCTAGTACCTAATCATTTTCCATGGTACCTTCCTTGATTAGATAATGAGACTTTTCACTACAATAGATGAATCTGAATTCAACTATATTGAATTCCAACCATAATAGAAAACATTTTTTATTTTCATGATCATAGCCCACAACTCTACTTCAATAGCATAACCATTCCCAATGAATTGAAAGAAGCATCCCTTAAACTGACCACAATAGGTACGAAAGATAACACCACAACTCAAAGGCCTTGGTGAACATGAAGCCTCCCCATCAAGGTTAAATTTTATTCCCCAGGAAAATTAGGGTAGCTATATAATTGATTTGGACACGAACGGTTTCTTCCCTTTACCCTGACCCCCAAGTGTTCCCAAAATAAGTAGATCTGAAAAATAATTATTCATTTTCACATTTTTTTTATTTTAGATGCAAGCCTGATAGCATGATGAATTGCTGATACACATGCATTAAAATAATATGCATGATTATTTATTACCATATCATTTATTTATTTCCAAGAAAATGAAAACACACACTACAAAATAAATAGTGTTTAGCGGCGGTTTTGTGGCAGCGGTTCACAAAACCGCCGCTAAACGTTTTCCGAAATACGTTTCGCGGAGGTTTTTAATAAACCGCCCCTAAACCTTTGTTTTTTTAAAAAACCCCGACCCTTCCCTACCCCGACCCCCGTTTCCCTGCAACCCTTGCCCGCAGCCCCCCGCGACCCCCCGGTGATCCTGCGACCTCCTCCGGCGACCCCGCGACCTCCTCCGGTGACCCCGCGACCTCCTCCGGCGGTGCCTGCGACCGGCAACTCGTGACCCCTTCTCCCGACAACCTTTCTCACTTAGACCTCGGCCCCAAAGTGAGTTTTCTCTATGTCTACTGCTTGACATACTCATGTGATCATTCATGAACCATATAAAATTTCATAATGAGAAAATTATTTGTGTGGATACAATGTTGATGCATTATTTTTATGATGATACTATAGTGTTTTTAAATGAAAATGAGAACAGTCTTGGATTAATTAAAATTTATTGGTTAGTAATTAATTTGGAATTAAATGATTAATTGGTGTAAAGTTAATTAATAGACTAGGGTAAATTATAGATTAGGGTTATGTTAGTTGGATTAAACATCACCAATGATCACTTGATAATGAATTAATAGGTTGATCATTGATATCTTAGTTGGCCAAGATCTAAGAGTTTTACTTCATAATATACTAGATATGCGATGTATATAAGTGTGACTATCCTTGTGGTATTATTTTATATTGATGGGGGTGACTGATTGTGATTTTTATATAAAAGTTAAATGTATTTCAAGTTGTATTATAGGTTTTACTAGATATAATGACCAAGTTTATGATCCAGGAATCGTACCCATAGACCCGGCCATCTGGTGAAACCTATGGTGAGGGTGTCATTATCACTGAAGGTTAGTTCTATGATAGGGGTGAGGACTTATTATATGTCTAGGATGATTTGTGTTTTTTATTTTTACAGGATTTTTAAGGGATTTGGTACTTGACTTGGGTTTGATTCAATATGTATTTATTCTCAGATGTTGAAAAATGGGGATATTGATTTGGGGTTGCAAGGTAATATCATATTCAGCCTAGTCTTGGGATGATTTGGATAATGTAGAAAAATGATTCATCCAGGTGAAATAATAATTGGATAGTTATCAATAATAATCCTTATAAAGGTTAGTTAATCTAGAAAAAAGGGACCTTTGATAAGATACTTATCATTCATTTGAGATAGGGATTTCATGTTAGCATAATTATTTTACTCATAAGGAAATTAGGATGATTGTAAGTTTTTAGAAGCATGGTTCGAATGCATGGAAGTCTTGATAACTAAATTATACACTAAGATATGAGTAAAAAATATAAATACATTCAATATTAATGGGGTTTTGGGAAAAGGAAACCTTTTCAAGGTGATTCACAGATGGGGTGTAAGGAAATAATTCTAGGAAATGGATACACTCGTACTAATGATTTAAGGTGGTGATTTTGTAAATAGGTGATAAGGTTGGTTGATTTGGATCTTAATTCATATGTATATCATAATATAATGGGATAATAATAAAATATCAATGTGGTAAGAGTGTTCATATGGGGTTGAAATCAAGGAAAATTTCATCTTGACCATGTAAAGTGGTCTATAAAAATCCACTAGGGTGAGATATTGTGGGAGATCTAGAAATTATGGAGAAACATGTAAGAGGGTTGGGGTAAATTCATCTAGTGATCAGCTCACACTTTATTTTGGTGGGTACAAGTACAGACATTGATGTGATAGAATTTCAGTAGTGTGGGGAAGCCTGGTTTGAACAAGTGGTGTTATGATTAATCAGTGATTATAGAATGATTATATGATGATTTAATGGGGTATTTTTTATAGTTTTCATGGTTGGGATTTTATTCCATGACCATTCAAATGAATAGGGTGAGGTGTATTTCCCAAATAATTAATCTAAAAATAGAATAAAGTAAATAAATTGAGTCAACTTTCTATCATCGAATAGTGATTAAGATATTTAATGATGGGAAGCACCGACAACAACATATAGGTAATTTAACTCCCTATTTTAAGTGAATAAATGAAATTATAATCATGGAAAATGGTGATTGATTTGTGTATTTTATTGTGAGGATGGTTCCGAAATCTCCCATTGTGGATTCTCTCACTCTTAGGGTTTCCTAATCTACATTGTAGTGTTGATCCCCTTGGTTTCGCCAATAGGAACTGACCACATTGTCATGACACGTCAAATTGATTATATCTTTAAAGTTGGTTTATGGTCTAGTTAATACCCTAGTTCATCTCTCAAGGATAATTGATAGGTTTATAGTGTGTATTTTTAATAAAAATGACTAAAGTTCATCTCTCAACTATTTATTATCAACATCAAATGAAAATTAAAGGTTTAGGTAATGTTACTATACCACCGCACAAGAGGATATCGATAAGGCACTACACTACCCTGTGGAGAGCCAATCGGAACACCTTTGTTCCAATCCTCTCCACAACTCATGGCCCAAAATTCTTAGCACCACCTCACCTAGTTACCAAAATTATAATGGTGACACAAACTCATTGTCGCTGAAGGGATACATAGATTCCAACCACATTCTATGACCTACATCAATCCAGAACTCAAGGCCCAACAGCCTCACTCCATTTCAAACATCCAAAGCACAACCCAAGCATAACCTTCATCTCAAGGTATTCAACCATCCAAAACCTGATCCAACACCCATCACCAAAACTAATACACTAATATGGTTCCTACCTGAGACCATCCAACTTGAAACTCTAGCCACACCATTAATCGGTTACTTTCCTTCCATGGTTCTCAACACCATATTACTTACTTCGTCACCACAATTTTCTAGTTTTGAGAACTTCACTCATCATAAAATAGGTCAAAAGAACCTCAACTCAACCTTCAAAACTTCCCTAACATGATTTCCAACTCACAACATCCATGAAAACTCCACCCAATTCTAGAATTCATTATTTCTTCCAAAACTACCCAGATTTGTCACACTTTCACCATCCATATCTCAACTAAGGACTACTTGGTTCTTCTTCAAAACTCATTCACATTACTAGGATAAACTTATCATTTCAACATTAACGTGAGGTGCCTCGTAGCCCACCACATCCATTCCCTTTCTATCCAACTATGTCTTTACATTCCTGCTAACTCACTCAGTTGGTTCCCAACTTCCCCTATTGGCATGTCGCCCCTCTACCCAAACACGAAGCCTTCTCACTTAAGGTATACCTCCATCACCTACACACACCATATCGAAGTTCCACCTGGCCTTCCCTAAGAACCCCCAAACATGTCCCTTATAGGTTTCTATTTGGAACCTTGATTCCTCCACATCCACTCTACAGTTTTCTCCACATTTCCATGACTAACATAATTCTCTCCACCTTATGAGGGTCATTATCACTAATTTATTCATGAAATTCAAACACCATGTCTCATTCTTCCATCACAAGATGAACCCCAAAACTTAAATGTGGCCATTTAGATTTCCCTAGAATAATAAAACAAACATTACCCATTGTAAAAATGGTTTCAGTGAAAGTAGTTAACTTGATTTATAATGCATTATGATCAGTTTCGATCACACATCAAAGGGGTGTTGTTTGAGGCAACATAAATGTGTGATCGATGGTGTTATGATAAGTGTGTATCCCGATATTCTTATTGCTCCTCAATGAGGTGTTGACGCTGTCTCCTATGGACCAGACTTGTTCAGTTGGTCTGAAATGGTAAATGTGGTCAATGAATCATCTTTATTATATTATGCATACTTTATGGTCAATGGTTCATCTTTATTATATTATGTTTCTGTAATCTTACACTATCGTATATTTTGTGTAGGAACATTGTGATATACATGGATAAAAGCTGGATCACATTACCGAGGAACACATCTCAATATGTTAAGGGTTTGAATGGGTTTTTAGATTTTTCAATTTCTAATCGATCCGTTGAAGGGAGAATAAGATTTCCATGTCCTAAATGTAAATTTAGAACATGGTTGAAGAGAGATGAAGTTTATGAACATTTAATACTGAAGCAATTCCCTGAGCAATATTTGTGTTGGATTTGGCATGGAGAATCAAACAATACAGAAAGATTGAGGACTAATGTTAATCCATATAATGAGGTCCCAAGTTCTTCGACAATGGAAAATGAAATGCAAAACCTCATAAATGATGCATTCGGCACTGCAAGACACCATTATGAGCATCAAAACATATCAGAACAACCAGAAGAGGGTGCTACAAATTGCAAAGTGACAAGTGATGTTTCTGAGACTGTAACACAAGCAGATTAAGATTGTAACATATCATTGGATCCTCTTGATTCTGTGGAGCCAAATGTAAGGGAAAACTTCAGTGAGGAAAATGCATTTCATGATTTAGTTGACGATGGAAATCATGAGTTGTATAGTGGGTGTTTGAAATATTCAAAGCTTTTATTTCTACTGAAGTTGTACCATATCAAATGTCTATGTGGAATTACAAATAAGACAATGTCCATGTTATTGGAATTTATTTGTGATGCATTTCCTGAAGCAAAAATCCCAGAATCGTTTTATGATATGAAAAAAGTTGTTAACAATATTGGTCTGAATTATACAAAAATACATGTGTGTCCCAATGATTGTATGCTTTACTGGGGAGAGGATTCAAGTAGACAGAATTATAAGAAATGTTCTTCTTCTAGATGGCAGTCAAAGGGTGATGTTGGAAGTATCACTGAACATAATTTTACGGAGAAGAAGAAAAGGAACACACCTGCAAAAGTTTTGCGTTACTTTCCTTTGAAGCCTCGATTGCAAAGATTATTCATGTCATCAAAAACCGCCAAACACATGAAGTGGCATGCTGTAGATAATAACAATGATGGGTTAATGAGACATCCACGAGATTCCCAATCGTGGAAGACATTTGATTCATTACATCCAAGTTTCTCAGCTGATCCTAGGAATGTTCGATTGGGATTGGCTGCCGATGGATTCAACCCATTTGGGACTTTGAGTACGAGTTATAGCATTTGGCCAGTTGTTTTGATCCCTTATAATCTGCCTCTGTGGATGTGTATGCAACAAACATCTTTTATCATTTCGATGATTATTCCTGGAAAACAAATGCCTGGAAATGATATTGATGTATACCTGCAGCCTTTGATTGAAGAATTGCAGGAGTTATGGAGCAACGGTGTTGAGACATTTGATGTTTCTTCTAAAATAATGTTTAAAATGCATGCTGCTTTAATGTGGACCATTAGTGACTTCCCTGGGCTTGGGAATTTATCTGGTTGGAACACTTATACGGGTTTCGATTGTCCCGTTTGTAACTTTGATTTCGAGCCCAAACGGCTACCTCACAGTAGAAAATGGTGCTTCTTGTGCTATCGAAGATTTCTTGATGCATCTCATAGATTTCGGCTGAACAAATCAAAATTTAATGGTTGCATTGATCGTAGACCACCTCCAAAGTTGTTAACCGGTTCTGAAATATTGACACAACTTGAAAATGTTAAAACAGAATTTGGGAAGGTTCATCATTTGAATGATAGCGGAAAACGAGTGCGAAGTGCATCGTCATGTGAAATCAGAACGCAACAATGGAAGAAAAAAAGTATATTCTTCAAACTTCCGTATTGGGAATTTAATTCTTTGCGCCACAATCTTGATGTGATGCATATTGAGAAGAATGTATGTGATAATTTGATTTTCACATTACTTAATGAGAATGGAAAGTCGAAGGATCATCTCAATGCTCGCAAAGACTTACAAGTAATGAACATAAAACATGATCTCTGGCCAGATGAGAATGAAAAGTATGCTCCAGCCATTTTTTCATTGAAAAATAGGGATAAAGATACGTTCCTTCAAATTTTAAATAATGTGAAGGTATCTGATTGGTATTCGAGTAACATCTCGAGGTGTGTTGACTTGAAGAATCGTAAGTTATATGGATTGAAAAGTCACGATTCACATGTTTTGTTACAACAGTTACTACCATTGGCATTGCGTACATTATTACCTGAAAAAGTTACTGCTGTTGTACTCCATTTCTGCACATTTTTCAGACAGTTATCTGAGAAAGCTCTACATCCATTTCAGCTTGACAACCTACAGGAGAGGTTTGTATTGACCCTTTGTGCAATGGAGATGATCTTCCCTCTATCGTTTTTTACTGTCATGATGCATTTAACTGTGCATTTGGTTGACGAAGCTAAATTAGGAGGCCCCGTTCATTATCGATGGATGTATCCAATTGAGAGGTATTTTATTTATATGTTTCCAGTTAAGTAAACATTTTTTGGCATTTAAATAAATTCATAATATTATTATTTTTTTCACAGATAACTTGGGCATTTGAAAGCATACGTGAGAAATAAAGCTCAACCAGAAGGCTCCATTGTTGAAGGCTATTTGGCCGAGGAGTGTCTCACCTTTTGTTCCAGATATTTGGATGATATTAAGACAATATTTACTCGAGTTGGACGTGTTGACGACACATCAACTCAATCTCAAATGCATCAGAAATCAAAAATATTTCCTGCTATTAGTCGATCAGTTGGGAGGACCTCATACGCGACACTAAAAGAATTTGAATTATTACAGGCACATAGATAAGTGCTGCTAAATAGTGAAATTGCATATCCATTTATTGAAGAGTTGAGGATACAAACAAAGAGACGAATGAGAAGCCGAACACGAAATGAAAAAGATATAACGAAAGCTGTGAATAAAGAGCTGGTAGAATGGTTTGTACGACGTGTAAGTTTATAAATATTGCAATAAATACAAATATTACTTTGACACATACAATTTGAAAATCTATTAAATTATATTTTTTTTCAGATCATGAATACTGATACTCAAGCTGACTTTTCATAAGATTTGAAGTTTCTTGCTAGAGGTCCTATAAAACAAGTTAGAATGTTCAATGCTTATAATGTGAATGGTTTTAGATTTCGTACAGTCGATCGAGAAGTGGGTTTGAAAACACAGAATAGTGGTATTTTAACATTTGTTGAAGTGGAATACTATGGAAAGCTGCATGATATTATTGAATTAAACTACCACGGGCATTTTTCTGTTGTTTTATTCAAATGCAAATGGGTCGATTTTATCAGAGGTGTTAAAAGAGATTCCTTGCAATTTACTTCTGTAAACTTCTCTCGCTTGATGGATGTTGGTGATCGTGAACTGCGTGATCCATATATCTTAGCATCGCAGGAAAAAATGGTATATTATGTGAATGATGTTGTGGATGAAGGGTGGAGTGTAGTTACTCACGTAATACAAAGAGATTTGTATGATATGGGTGATGAAGTGGAAGATTTGACCTCTGCAATTGAATTTCATCAACAACAGGAAGCAGAATTATTTGTCCATCATGATATTGAAAATATTGGTCTAGCAAGGATGAATTAAGTGGATGAAGCAATGGAGCAGGAAACCGACATGATTGAAGGGGAAAATGATTGTATGTACAATTATTTATTCATTCAGCAACTACTTGTTTCATTTCTGTAGTCATTCATTATCATTGTTATATATATTTTGTTTGTTAATACTGGGCATCTATTATCATTTTTAATTTTTTTTCTGCATAAATTTTTTGAAATATATATTCTGAACTTAATTTTATTTGATTAAATGACGGGAATGCCAAGGAAGAAGCGGTACACTATTCCTTCTTCTTCTGCGACAGATGACGATCCGTCTGTCCCCACGGCATCATCTCCCCCTGCACCATCTCTGACACCATCAGTGGATGCCTCATTAGAGTATGAGTCATCGCCTCCCCCTACAGGAGCTTCAGCAGTGGGGCAGCGACACGCCCCCTCTAGTTCATCACGGACATTCTGGAGGGTCGCAGTCATAGGTACAAATTTTAATTAAATAAATTTATTGCATTTTGTTTATAGTAATTGTTTGCTCATTGCAGATGAAGACAATGAAACCGTGGAAAGAGACATAAAAAGTTCTGATGTTTGGAACATGCATGGAAAGAAGATAGTGGTGCCATTTGATTCTTATGGGGTCCCGACGGATGACGCCGCAGGTTTACTTGGTCAGATTATAGGTGAGCTGTCAGCGGAGCCCGTTTCCCTACCTATTTCGTATGATGATTGGAGGCATATGCCTCCAAACTGGAAAAATGAAGTTTATGATTCTCAGATAAAGGTAATTTTATTACTTTATGGTTTAATTGAATGTCATTTTACTAATATATTCAAAATTAAATTCTGTATACAGATGTTCTTCCACATTACCATTGCTGATGTGATAGCACGGAAGTGGACATTGAAAAATCTTGGAAAAAAATGGAATGATTTCAAATGGAGGTTGTGGTGTGATGTCAACGATTCTTCATTGACCGTGCAGCAGATGTATGAGAAGATACCCAGTGGGGTACCAAAAGAACAGTGGAAGGTTTTTGTCGATAGACATCATGATGAGAAGCGGATGGTATTGAAATATATATTATTATATTATCCTCATTTTACATTTATACATGTACATGAAGAGGAGATAGACATTGAATACAATACTGTTAAATTGAATTTTATTTATTTCAGGATCTCTCAAGAAAGAATGCTTCAAACCGGGCGAAGCAGGTAATCCCGCACACTGCGGGTTCAAAAAGCTTTTCAAGAAGCCGAATGTCATTGGTAATCTTTTAATTAGATTAAATATTTATAAGATAATATTATCTATTTAACATATTTGATTGATGATTTATCTTTGTTTAATGCAGTCACAGAGTTTAGGGCATGAAGCATCCCGAACAGAACTGTGGCTGGATGTTCATAAAAAAAACAGATGGAAGTTTTGTTAATGAACCTGCCAGAGAAGTTGGGGTATGAAGTCAATTATTTATTATAATAACTTAATATCAGTTTTTACTATGTTAATATATATTGATATTTGATTTATAGGTAAAAATTAAAGAAATATGGGATGCCAATCCTGGGCAATCCTACTCAGTCTCCCAGGATGACCCGGTTGGTCAAGTCCTTGGGAAGGAGCATCCTGGTAGAGTGCGCGGGATGGGTTTGGGACCCGTACCATCTGATGTCTTTCGCATGCCATCAGGGATTTCGGCCTCATCTACTCCTGGTTATAGTCATTTCATACCTAAAGATGCTAAGAGGGAGATGTATGCTCTACGAAACACAGTTCACCAGCAGGGGAATCAGATATCTGATTTGCAGAAAGAGTTGCTTGAAATACGTCAGCATATGAGCAGATATGCACCCGGTGGTAGTGCATCGGGTAGTGGTGAGCAGGTAAATCACAAAAAAATCAAAATCATTTAGTTTGCAAACTTTTATTGGTTTTAATTTTTATTATAAATATGCAACAATATTTAATTTTCAATATAATGTTCTTACAGGTGGAAGCAGGTGGTGGAGATGAAGGTGGAGAGGGTGACGATGCAGCATCCGATGATGAGTAGTAGTATTGTTGATGTGTTGAACAAGTATGATAACATTTGGTTTGTATATATAACATTTATGGCACATAGTTGCCACCAAACATTTCCATGTCGTAACATTTTCTTGATTTCTCATGTTTCCTTCTATGCATTTTATTTATTGTGTTCTGGATTCCTCATGTGTTGAAAAAAAGATTCTTAATGCAATATGCATGTGATGATACCACATCCAATGAGAATACCATATATGTAACCCATATGCATACCCCTATTGGATCCATATCCTATATGTATCACACTAAAAGACCAATCCCATGACCATAAATGGCTAAGGCATGAAATGTTAATGGTAAAAGGCTTTGTCATGGCCTTAAAATTTTTACACCACTCCAATGGGTCCAGGAATACCAATTTGTTTTTAGTTTAGGAATACCAATTTGAGAAAAAATGTAAATTCTCATGTAGAAGATTGTTAAGATTATCCATTTGATCTTTAAGGGATATGTTATAATAAATTTTTGAGCCATGGTATTAATCTTATCCATGAGTGGGATTCCATTCCAATTGGCAGTCTAGAATTTGAAGAAGAGTTAACACTGACCATTTAATGAGAATTCTATACGATCTTGTGAAATATTACCATAAGACTAGGCCATATTAAGGATTCCATGTAACATAATTTTAATTTTTTTTAGTTCTTAAACAATCCTTGATATGAGAAAATCCAAGGCTTCAAAATTGGATTTGATTAATTTAAAAATAAATTTAGTTTGAAGAGACTGATTAAAGAGGGTCATATTCGTGATCCCAAGGCCCCTGAGAGCATAGTTCATACAACATTGTTTGCATGAAACTGTAATAGTCTTTCTATCTAATATAATCCCACTCCAAATAATTTTTTTTATAAATGAATTAATGGTTTTAATGACCAAGGTGGTCCATGAGTAAACCATGAAGGATTATACCATTTTTTATATTTAAAATTGCTTTAAAAATGAAATCTATTCTATCCATTTAGAGTGATATTTCTTTCCAAGAGGCCAGATTTCTTTAAATCTGACTGAGAATATTGATAAAGTAGGAGGCGTGTGTTCTTACCCAAAACATGGAAACTCCAAGATATGTAAAAGGTAAAGATCCCTCCCTAATACCCACATCATCTATCAATATTATTTTTTTAGGATTAGAGATATTCTTGTTAATGTATATGAACTAATTCCCCAACTTATTTTTTGTCTTAAGAAACAATCTTAATGAAGAAGGGCCTTCATGATGTTTTTGATATTCCTCATAACTCCCTAAGAAAAAATTATAATGTTTTCAACAAAAATGAGATGACATGGTTCTGAAGAACCTCTTGATACCATGATGGGTTTCAAGTCACAAGTATCAACCATATGGAATAAAATATGGCTGAGATGGTCTTCTATAATGGTAAAAATGATTTCTGGGAGGGGGTATCCTTGTATTTCCCCTCATGAGAACCAAAAATAAACCTCTAGGTATTCATTGATTAAGATATAAATAGGGTATTACCCAAGAAGAGTTTTGATCTAGCTAATAAACTTTTCATTGAATCCAAAACATGAAAGAACATTACACATGAATCCCTAATCTATAGTGTCGAAGGATTTTTTTTACGTCAATCTTAGAGACAATGTTACCACTAATTGTAAATTTCTTTATGATGTTAACACACTTAAAGGAAGAAATTAACAAATCATGGATGTGTCCTCTATGAAAAAAAATAAAAATTAATTCCAAGATATGAGCTTTTTTTAGAACTGAGAATGTCACACCCCGACCACAGTTTTCTTTTGTTTCTGTTTATTTTCAATGTTGGATCTTTTTGTTGAGGTTTAGGTTGACTGTTCAACATAAGTCTTTATGTTTTGGTTGTTTTGGTTATCTTATAACCCTATTAATGTTTATTGTGAATGTTATTGGGATAAAGTTAGATTGTGAAGATTTTGTGACACCCACAGTGTCACTATATTGTGTTTAAATCATTCAAGTATCATTGGCTGTGGTTTTGGAAAATTTAGGGCAGTGGTGGAGCAGATCCAACATATTTTTTTTCCAGTTCAACATTTAGCGGCGGTTTTAACCGCCGCTAATGCCATACCTGTGAGCATTTAGCGGCGGTTAAAACCGCCGCTAAATGATGAACTGGGCAGCATTTTGCGGCGGTTTTCACCGCCACAGAATAGGTGCATCAAACGCCTGAATTTAGCGGCGGTTAAAACCGCCGTGAATAAAAAAATGTCTGATACCCATATAACCGTCACTAAATGAAGAGAAACCGCCGCAAAATGACGGATCTACGACACATTTCTAAAACCGCCGCGGAATCGAAAAAACCGCCGCTAATAGATTGCCGACGCCAAACTTAGCGGCGGTTTTTGTAAACCGCCGCCACACAATATAGCGGCGGTTTAAACCGCCGCTAAACAAGAAAAAAACTGCCGCTAGGACCGGCTTTTGTTGTAGTGACACTTACTAAAACAGCCAATATGAGATAGTGAATCTACTAACTACATGACTTGCAATATATAGAGAGTAAAATCACCACAATACTTTGTAAATTGAATCTACAAAAATATAAATGTTTCAAATAATTCTATAGTATAAAATTATATCTACAATATTCAAAAATGATAAGTGGACACATCGGTTCATAGGAAGAAAAAGGAAGCATAAGATTGTTTTATTCCTATGTGTTGCATATTACATTGAATGGGAAAACGTTTTTCCATATTTTTCCGATCAATGACATATCAGTAGGAGGAATGAAGACATTTATACAACCTGATACCCATGAGAACAAACCAATCAAGTCACCACATTAAAACTTGTATGAATACCTAGTGCTAAATACTCAATTCAGATCAGGCATCCATATCAAAGTGTCACAATCATAAAATTCGTACATGGAATATTACTCAGTGATGTGGTGGCCAAAAGATCACACATAGAATTGTTAATATAAAATTTTGAAATAGTACAATAATTCATGGATGTAGGATGTTTATTCCATTGATGATATATCGAGAGAGCTAAAGAGTACACTAGCTAATCAATTATGACTGAATACAAAACAACTATTTCGAACAACCCATAACTTTATAGTAAGCCTGGTTAACAACAATCCAGATAGATTAAAAAATTTACATAACATGAAATTATGAATTTTATTTCAAAATATAGTGGATATAAAATCCAATAAGGAGTCAGAGGTTGAAATCAACCTCCATCTGATGTTGTTCACCAAATATTCATTGAATACCATGGGGTGTTTTACTACCATTGCACACACATGTACAGTATTGACACATTCCTTCAATGAAACGTTGACTAACTTCCTCCCAGGAGTTGACCCAGTGCATATAACGTTCCAAACCATTCTTCTTCGATCCTTAAAGAGGAATATATGACAATTGTATAACAAGAATGATTATTTAAACATTGAGGTGAATATAGAGTTATCTAATCAAATTATACCTTCTTGAGACACAGCTTTCCCCTTACATGTTTCCAGCTAATTAATAATTTTTGATGAATTATTCACCATGTATCATTTTTCACCCAACCTCATAAAAGGGGAAATCAGTGATAAATGATTTTAATGAATCCTCTCTTCACAAAAGGGCATCAATAAACCTTGTTCTTCTTAGAAATATGTACTCTTTATCATTACACGATAGAGGAATTTACCCCACTAACAACCAGAACCATAAGAAAAATATTTATTCTAACTTTTTAAACACAATATGGAATTAAACTAGCATTTTAGAAACACTTTGTGTGTGACCCTCTAGTTATCTTTCCTAGAGGATATAGGAATGGATGCCTAAATTCCAATGTTAGAAACTCGAAATATGCCATGGATCCCATAGATAAATAAGTTAAATATGAAATGTTATAGGACCTCCTATGAATTATTATTGTTAAATTTAATCCCCTTTTTATGATATCTCTAATTAATTAGGTTTTATGCAAGTGTCATCATTCAATGTTCTTAATGTATCTCTCAATGAATTTTTGGAAATGGCCATAGAACATTATTCCCAAGGATTTATTTAGAAATATACAATTATATAAAATGTTCTAAAATATAAACTTAAATCAAAAAACATAAGGGAGAAATCAGTCTTTCATTATCCAATAGTGAAATATCATTCATGACATACCCAACCTATCCTACATCACTATTTTAATCTTTCATCAATGTAATAATAAAAACATCGAACTATATAACATAGGTAATTCATTAATGATAATATAAATGTATTGTGATCAATAGACTTATCCATTTCTAGGGATATCCAACGAATCATGTAGAATTAGATTTCATACTGATGAATATCATTCTTATCGTATACTACATTGGAAATTATAAAGGGTGTACACCATGAGAGGGTGATTTAATTTCCTTTTGGGTCTCACCCCTTGATATAATGAATACTATTTCCCAAGTCAAATGACATCATCATGCAATAAAAATTATATTTTCATCAATACTATCATAACACCTACATGTTATCAATTAAATGTGAAACTTTTATTAACATTTAGTGTGAAATTTACTCTTATAGAATTCTTTACTACATTTTAATGTATAGAAAAATAATTATGTAATAAGATAATTCATTAATATTCATTATAATGAATAAATGTAATCATCAATTACATAAATTTTGGTTCTAGGTCGCCAACTTTATTAAACTCTAACTTTTTAGGAACTAATTATTAACATCATTAAATCCAGTAGCTAACACATCATACTAATTCCTTTGTTGAGATAGAGTCTTTATCAAGGGTTCCATCATGTTTTCTTTATGGATAATACTCTCACTATAAAATTACCTCCTTTTGAAAAATACCTCATGAGAATAAGAAATCAAAATATATGCCTTTTCATTTGATTTGAACTTGGATATTTAGAAGGATCCACCACTTCCATGTTATCATAGTATACTTGGATAGAGTTTGGACTACTATTCCCCACATGAAGTTCTTAGTTGAATTCGAAATCCAAACCAATTTCTTTTATATATATGAATTCATAATATAATCTTATGCTATTATAAATTGAAAACAATTGGATGATTTGAATACTTCCAATTCATAGCTCATTCATTGATAATTAAGACATATCATGACCATGAATTCAGAGCATTTAGGTCTGATTGAAATTGTACAACTATATAAACTCAAAAAATGGTTATTTATCTCCTCTAAACACAATAAACATATCCTTAGTTCACCATATATACCTAATCATATCCCTAAAAGTAGTCCAATTTCAATCATGTTTATCATCTTAATATATTCCTACCATTCTCAATGATTAGGAAACATAAAGCCTTATCAATAACATGACATACATTATAGATCCTACTGTGGAAGAATATAGGAACATATTCTTACAAATTATTTATTTATATTTTTAATGCCACATATTAATTGAAATATGTATACCATGTGTAAATTGAACCAATACCCTCTTGGATTGGTCCACTTTAAAACACTTCAATATATGTTAAAAGTATGTCCATTGACTTTGGCCATGATTAAAATTTGATCCCTCATGGATGATATTGACCCCTGAAATGTGGCTTTCCTCACCGACGTAGTTCATGTACTAGAACTTGACTAGCCATTTTTTAACGACTAGTTATTTTAGACTCTTATTTATAATTTTTATAATTTTACTAACCTATACTACTATGAAAATGACTATTAAACCATAGAAAAACATATAAATACCTGGCACAAATTCATTCTAAATTAAATCAAATTCATGTATCATATTTTTGAACTCAATTTTCTATGTCCTGTATTTTTTAACCCAATAATTCATTATCACAACATGAATAAATTTTTGGAATCAACTTGACCCACTAATCATTCTTTTTGAGTAATATAAATATCTTCATTATGGTTTTCCCATTTGATAATTTAGTTTGACATACATAATCCATATATCATTGAAATAGAAATATACTATGGAAAGAATGATATAGATATATTTATTAATAGATAATGGATAAAAGGATTAATTATATTTTATTCTCATACATTTTCTAAACCCTTTGGCCCATAGACATGATTTGTAGAAACTAAATTATCCATCCATGATTATTTTCTATTGAATACAAATTTTCCCCCAATGGAATTTTTATCTTATAGAGTATTGATTAAAATCCACACATGTTTCTTCAGATATAGAATAAATCTCAGAGTTCATATTTCCTTAACATATTATATAATATGATCTCTCTACTTATTTTTTATAGGATATAGGGTCATTATGGTCAACCAACACTAAGTCACAATCAACCACGATTGGAAAACGATGACTTTCTAGTTCCCTTAGATCTATGGTGCTCTAACACTATAATTTTTTTCAGGAAGAAAATATTCCACAATGACCTATGGATCCTATTCCCATACCAACTCTTGTGTGTCTTAATCATCAACATTCTGGAATTAAATATTTCATTCATTATCCATCTTGAGGATGTGCCCCATATACAATGGTAAATCATTCCAAAAAACTATGAAATTTATATATAAGGGATCATATTGTTTGTATCCACTAATTTAATTTGGATAACCAAAAATATACTCTTCATTCCCATATGAATTAGTGTGTTTCTCATTATATCTTTAATAAAAAACTCCCCTTTAAATTAATGAACCTTGGAAAATCATGATTCGTTCCACTCCATAGCTCAAAGGTAATAATTTTTTCACTTTAGTTGGTACTCCGTTTAGTATGTATGATGTGGATTATAATGAATATCCCCATAAGAATAATGGTAGGATTTTGAAAAACATATTCATCCTTTTCATGTGAAGAAATGTTAAATTACCCATTTATTTAACACTATTTCATTATGGTGTATACGGAGGAGTGAGTTCAGATAAAATCCAACACTGACATAGAAATTTGGTAATATAATTGGGTAAGATATTCACCACCTTGATCAACGTGAATTTTATTTATCTTATAACCAAGATAATTATCAACATATTTCATGATCTCCTAGAATTTCGTAGTGGATTCCATGTTTTAAATCGTCAAGTAGACATAATTGTACCTACTCAAGTAATCTATAAATGACTATATTAGAATCCATGCAACATATATGTAAAAGTTTCTACACACCTTAGTGTGTAATAATTCTAGATGCTCTTTGACCCTTTCAACATGACCAAAAAAATTCCACGTCATATTTACTTAATAAGAATCACAAAATATATAATTTTTTTAACCTTACAAATGCATAAGTAACTATCTTGATAGTGCTTCATCAAATTAATATCATTTATCTGGCTAAAACATTGATTCCCCATATTGGTGTGCAATGAGTCATGTGAATTTAATTCATTAGAAATTAATATAATTTTATCATAATTTAATATAAATGAACCATTATTCAATTTTTCTATACCATAAGATATAAAATTATTATAAAAGTATAATCATATATTTAAAAAAAATGAAAATAAATGCATCAATTTCTAGAAACGAGATGAATATAATTTTCAAACTAAGAGACGTAAGATTATAATAAATATTTTGGAGAAAATTCATTTATTTAGGAAATGTGAGGTGGTAGTCTCTA
This sequence comes from Viscum album, assembly GCA_963277665.1. Taxonomy (NCBI): domain Eukaryota; kingdom Viridiplantae; phylum Streptophyta; class Magnoliopsida; order Santalales; family Viscaceae; genus Viscum; species Viscum album. Next base: position 1,658,928,333 of record OY728143.1, on the reverse strand, counting down.
ATATCATGATTTTAAAATCTCAACCCATTGGCAGACTAATGATGCACCTCACCCCAAGAAAACAACTAAAATATACATGGATCTTATATTTAAATAATAAAATTAGAAAAAACTATGGTATAAAATCCAAAATCTCATATATGGAAATATTATACCCAACAATGATCACACTTGTAACATTTATAATGTTATGGGTGCAGTTTCCCTCGCAGTTACTTTTCTTGTTACATACAGAACACATTACATTTTTCTCACTTGCATTCCAATTGATCTTTTAATTATTAGAAAGTTAGTGTTGTGGAGCCTTAGACTTGAATGTATTCTTCATACCATTCCCATTTTCCCTATAATTATTCACCATAAGGAGAAGATGTTATTCATACCCCATGACATTATACATGATTATTAATAGTTAAAAGATTCAAATGTGTCATCAAAATAGAGATCATCTTGTAATTGACAATGAATATCGACAATGTTTTAGTTAATTAATAAACAAATATTTCCTTGTGAATCTCATCAGGGATCATAAAATTTATTATGTATAATAATTATAGTTTTTTAATCTTCTTGACTACATGATTCCATGAAATCAATGAATCTTTATGCTTTCATGTGAATAGTCTATTAGATTTTTCGAATCCCTATTCTTTTTATATCTTCTAATAATGTTATTGAATTTGATATATCATGATATATACATCCATAACTTAATATTTGTATATATTCTCAGTAAAAATGGAGGATAACATGAATCATTATAAATCCAATTCATTATCCACATGTTTCATGTTGAGGGATACTTATTTATAACTATGATCTTTATAAAGTGTCTCATAAAGTGGAGTTCCCATCATGTATGATTTCTGAAAATGGTGCAGTATAATGAATATGAGACTATAATATTTCTGGATGTTCAAGTTGGTGATAATTTATTCTTTCTCTAGTATATATCACATTGATATTGTCAATGTCATGTGGGTTTACAATTCTGAAAAATGAATATTAAGTTATTAGTGCATCCATGATTATAAAATCATATTAATAAACGTAAATTTTATTTTTATACTACTATTTTTTAAAGATAATATACTTCAAAATTATATTTAGAATATATTACCTCATATATATTCTAGTGGAAAACCCCATATCCCCCTTCACACAACTGAGACATGGGTTTGGAATATTATTTAAAGGGTTTTGAGTTGGTTTAACTTTCTAACTACATTAAATCATAGTTAATTTATTTATTTAGTGGAATCCTTAATCTTGAACTTCATCATAAATATTTCCTCATCTTTTACCTCTCAATTACACCAATTACTACTTCAGAAGTCAACCCTTGATGTGGAAATATTCATTCATCACAAAGCATCAAGTAAAATGTTCCATGATAATTTAATTATTCTCCACATGGTATAGTTAACAACATTGAACTATAGATTTGATTCTAACATAAGTAGTGATATTATATAGAAAAAAAATATTTTAGTTTATTTATTTTTATTATTATGTCTAAAATACCATTTCTATCTTGTCACGGTTAATTTTAATATAAATTTTATATTACATAAGCGGTTATTCATTACTAAAACAAATTATTCACAATATTCTTCTATTTTATTTTAACTTTCATTCTTTTTAATAAATTTATTAATTGATCGTGTAGTGTCGAAACAGATGCAATCAACTATAAACATGATAAAAATAAAATATAAGTCACATGATCATGACATTTTATAATCATTACTTATTCTAAGGGATGATAATATATTTCCTTTTTCTAGGTGGAAAACATTGAAACACAAATTGTTTTGTGTTTCAGCATTCCTCGTGACCTCTTATATATTTCCACAATTGGTTTGAACTTATCATTATGATTAGGATAACCACCTCTCACATGAGATATCTATAATTTCATATTATGTTACTCAATAGGAGGATAGGAGATATATGAATTATATAGTGGAGGGTTTTTGTAAAATAAACTCGGGGAACACATGCCATCAAAAAATTAAGAGGATGAGATGACGCATATGACATCATTATAATTCAATTATAATAAATTAAATGTAAACCATTCACATATATTTCTAGTCAAATATCCTGATCATAAACATAGAATGAAACAAAAACATATTTTCTATATTTTTACCAATTAATTTGATGTTTTCATTAATTAAAGTAAACCATCATGTACTATTTAAAATAAATCAGTTTAAATTTATACCTAATGAGAATCAATAAAAATACATCAAAAATAATTTTACATTAATTAAATATATATATATATATATATTATATAAAATTTACAATTTGGACATGTGTACATAGAGGTAACAATATATAATCATTAGAACGTGCCACAATGATCATTGTACTTTTTCATTCCCATGAAATCCAACATACGTTGAATTGAAGGTAATTATGTGGAATGTAACCTCAAATAAATAACACATAAAACATAGGTGAATTACACTACAAGGGATATTATTGATTCACATGAAGTACACTATAATTAGAAACCATATAAAATAGGTATATTTGTCATTTAACATTTAAATTATTTTAATATATAAACAAAAATCCTATAACATTGAATGTGATTACAAATAACTGAAACGGGGTACATGTGAAGATAGAATTAATTATATAATTATTACCTCTCTCTAAATTAAATTACACAATGTGGATGTGGAAGACTATATCCAATGTACAAGGTTACATAGTGTGTGATCCCTTCTTCCATTGTACATAATACACTTTAAAGGGCTGTGAATGTTGTTCTACTATGGATGCCTATAAGATAAATGACATGTGATGTTACTACACCGTGTGTGGCCTCGAAGTTGAGAGGTCTATTATTACCCATGTCATGTAGTGAATAAATAACATGTCTGGTACCTCATGTGGTCTCCATAATAATATCAAAAGGACTATATATTGTATATGTGATTTAAATGAAATTATTGTGTTCAAACTGCAAGCCTTCTAGTCCAGATCCTCAGAGATCCACATTTATCATATCTAATTTGATATTAGATCACTAATCCAATAATTAGTAGAGAAACATTAGAGATACATCATTAATCATTATTATGTTAAATACATGGAATGAATTATTCAATTAGTTATCTATAATTCTTATCATATCAAGACTGAATTTTAAAATGAATCGTCATTTTGATTTAATCTATTTAATTGTAATGTGAATGAGAACAATGAAAGGGAAGAGAAAAACTTTTTCAAATTCCATGAATGAATATATCTAAATTAAAAGAAATTTAAAATAAATACAATTAACAAATAAATTAAAAATAATTTTTAAATACACATGTGATTTTTTAGTACCACTTATTATATCCTAATGTAGTATAAGAACTTATTATTCCTGACCAACTTGGACGTTAATCAAAATCAATGGGAAGTATGATCTATACAAGATGAATGAAATCATAAATAATAAATATTAATTGAAGTTTAATTTTCCTAACTAAATATGGGAACCAAAGTTGGATCATCACATGTAATTCATAATTTATCTATAAGAAGATACAAATATACCCAAAAATTTTATTCCTTATATTTTTTATTAGTTGACTTGATCTCATCATGCCATCATTACTTTAAATAATTCAAGATATAAATATGTTTTTTAGTGATCAAAACATGCACTAAAATCTCAAAAACACTATCATAGAATATCGTGGTGTGAGGAATGAAATCCTTAACAATTTTGTTGTTCATTGTTGATCGAAGTATGAATTTATTCAGAGATGAGGAACAATTTTCCCTCTCTCAATCACCTAATAGGTTAGGAGGATCTAAAATAATGATCATGAATGTGGTCATGAGGTCTCTATAGGAACTAAGATAACTTTTTCTATCTATTGTGAAAAAACGTGTATCTCATGAATGTGATATAATTATATATATATATATATATATATATATATATATATATTATAGTGGGTTTATGGTCAACTATTGTCATAAATATCCCTTACCATTAACTTAGCCTTTACTGAACGCCACATCTAATAATAACATAATTTTTATTATTCAATTAAAATGTGCATGATCCAAGAATTAATAAATATCATTTATATCATTTTATATAAGGCCATTAAGACCAGGCTGCTTATCCTCCTCAACTTTTATAGAACCATGAATAATTGCTATTTATTTAACAAATAAATATAATAAATATTATATTCTCCAAATCATAAAACAAAATTTATATTTTTATTGAACTCATATATTCTTATGAATATTTCTTTAATAAATATTGGCAATTAACCAAACATGAATAATTATTAAACAAAAATGTCTGAATAATACAAACTATAACTTGATAAATTCAATAGTTAATTAAAAAAGATTATTGATACCCATAGTGTCTGACCTTCTAGGAATATTTTTTATTAGGAATATTAATAGATTCCAAAAGTAAAGGGTTAGTATATGACAACATTACAAAGAACCTATAGGGAAATAAATTGTTTATTAAATGTCAAAATAAACATCCTATGTATAGATAATATGAAATTTAATTCCTTAATCTTGATATATCCAATCATGCTGGTTTTAGGACAGTGTCATAAAACGATGTACTTGATGTCTCTGTATTTATAATTTTAGAAATGAACACGACCTTTAAGCACTTTGGATATGGAATTTCCCAAATTGTTATATTAAAATCAATGATATTGATATATTAAATTATTTCAATGGATTGAAGGGATAAATTATTTTTATCCATTAATGTAATGTCACTTTTGATGCACCCCTAAATTCCTACTTCACATCTATTATATGTCATTAAGGTTTTGTTTAATACATAAATAGATTATTATTTTGTAGAAATTGTTGATATTATAAATTTATATGGATCAATACACATAAAAATAGATATGAACATCCAATAATTCATATAAATGTTGACTTTAAACCTGTAGGTTGGATTCCCAAAATTTCTGACTGTTGAAATTATTCTGTGAACCAATCATGACAATGTCCCTCAATTTCCATTAAGTCTCAAACCCTTATAGTATATAAAATTTATTGTTCCATATAATTATATCAACTAGATATAAAACATTAATATTAAACAATAATATCATGGAACCTCTAGGATCCCATCATATCATATAATGAATATGACCTTTCAGCGTGATATATATTCTTAGGACATTATAAAATACTGTATCATGAAATATACCATTGATGATGTGATAAAAAAAATTAATTAATATTCATGATAATGAGCATATGTAATGATCAAGTACATAGATGTTTTTTTAGGGAACCAACTCCAACTTCATGGTGAACAATAAAAAATTTGTCTCCTAAAATTTGATTTGAGATAAAGAACCCATTACCATGTGTCCCCACTTAGTTGAATGCACTATAATCATATTTATAACAAATAAATATCTGAATCAAGTATTTTAAAACCTAATTCATTTACTTAAAATTTTATAAACATTATTTTTTATTACTCTCTAAATTTATATTAATTGTTTATTTTTAATTTTTGATTTTAGGTGTGGTTAATCATGATCATTTTGAACTAGTTTCAAAATATCAATTATTTTGTTTATTATTGTACCAAATATCATCATTATTTTTTCAGTAATGATACTATAATTATTAATTGATAATGATTTATTATGTTTAAATATCCTTCTATGGGTACTTCTGTCTTTTTTATAGAATTTGTATTTGAAAAAGAATATTTTTCAATGATATGTATCATATGGATAGCTATTTCTTAATTAAGGAGTTAATATCCATGCATCTGTTACTGATAAAAAAATATATTTATTTATCTATATATATCATATTCATTAAATAATTACATTTTCATAATCATCGATGTTATATTTTCAAATTTATTTTTAAAGAGTTGGTCAAACTAACCCAAACATGAGCATACCATGATTTATAGATGATTTTGTGTTGTTTTATTAGAAATATGATTATAATAAAATAATAATGACCTTATTAATGATTTATTAGTGTGATATATCCCAACTAATAGTATATATATGTATAAGTAATGGATTTTAAAATATTACCATTTATAAATTAGAATACTTTCTTATTGGTATGATTATTTTAAAAAATTGAATTTACAATGATCGTTCGTTGATCGTGTCATTTATAGGATATTTAATATATAATATTAAACAAAAAATAATATCATATTTATCATATTTATCTATTAATCCCAATCTTAGTAGAATGTATGAATGGTTTAACCAAAAATAAAAACCAAAATCTACCATTCAATAGTGGCGGTGGTCCACAACTAGGCATGGTTGTTGATTTCATTTTCCAAAGAGTGGGATTAAAGAATAATTTGGAATATTAGTTAAAAATAATAAGAGATATATAAATATTAAAATTATTTATTATATTTCCATTAGATTAAATCTTTTTATGATTTTAATGGATAATGAAATATGTTTCATCGTGGATGCGGTAAAACACACAACACATAAATTACAATTTATTTTTTTACTAGAAAAGGGAAATTGAGATTAATGATTATTCACATAAACAATATACTCTATAATAAATAATTACATCATTAAATAGGGATTTGAAAATTATAGTTGTAAAAAAATAAGAGATAAATTATTTATGTAAAAATGATTTCTAATGTTGAGCCCTTTGATATTTCCTTGGATGATCCTTGCAAATGGATAGAATAAAGTGTAATCATGTTACCAGAAACTAAATATAGTGATATGGTATTTAAGGTTAAGTTAAATGTTAGTATTTCTAGAAGAAATTCATTATTTATGAGTTCCATGAAGGAGATATCAGAGGCCCCATTTATAAGATGATAGAAAGTCATTTTTATAAATATTACTAAATAATATAAAGAGAGAACAAGTTAAACATGAAATGTGTTTAAAAAATTGATAAATAATTAAGTGTTGAATATATAACATTAATACCAAACACCTGAACTCAATTAATGAAACTTTTCTATGATGTTTCAATCCCTTTACACCTTGAATTATTACATTTACCATTCTAGCTTTTGTTGCAATAACAATATCTTTATACCTAAAAATTAATTGGTCCTTAATTGAAAATTTAGACCAAATGATTATAAAATATAAATAAATTTCTTTTTATTAAATTTATAAATTTGTTAAAAATTAATTTTGAAATAAAAATGAATAATGTTTTAAAATATATTTTTTGAGAAAAATATAAAAAAAATAAAAAAAAAATCTATTGATTTATAAAATAACAAATAAATATTAAAAATTTAACAATACTAATAAAATAAATATTTTTGAAATAAAATGTGTTCCTAAACTAATAATTCATTATTATTTAATAATAATTTCCTAAAAATGTTTTTTATAAAGGCAATATTTTTCAATATTATGAATAAAATAATTCTCTTGCAGAAAATCGAAAACATTAAGAAAATGTTAATTTCAAAAATTTATATTTTAAATTAAGTTATATTTATCAATATAAAATTATAAAATCCATATATTGTATTATTTTAATAGAAATAGAAAATACAAAAAAACTTTTTTTTATTGTAAAATGACCTCTTAAACATCAAATTTCTTTAGTTATTTTTTTAAAGTTGTGGTCGAAGCCTATTATTATTATGAATGAAATGAAATATTATGTCTAGGTAGGGGGGGTAATTTAAATATCCCATTGTCTCGTGTACATGTTTCTAAAGAATGAATCATAAAGGCTAAGTTATGTGTCATGCCTATATCATCCTTCTCGTGCCACTAATAGAAATGTAAATCTCCTAAGGGGATTTTCAGGCTTCGAACCCCAATATTTTAGATATTTTATTACAATGTTTTCAAATAAGGATCCACCCCAAATGCCTAAAATTCCTTTTGTATCATATCATATTTATTTTTAAATCATTCAATATTGATAAAAGAGTTTTAAAAATATAAATATAAAATGTTATAATAAAATTTTAATTGTGATATAATTAATTTGTTAATATAATATACTAAACACTTTTTAGAACTGGTTCTTCAAAATAAATCCTTAATAAAATATTAATCATAGAAAAATAATCTTATATAATTGTTTTTGATTGATTTTTATCTTTTTATTTTCTAATTAGTATAGTCTTTATATAAATTTAATATGTTATGGTTAGTTTTAGTATAGTTTTGTGTTAGATTGGTATTTCATGGAATTTAGCTATTGAATATTGTATATTTTTAAAGGATCCAAAATCTCGTTTCGTTACAACGATCATTGGGAAATTGAATTTTTATGTGATGAGAAAAAAGTTATCAAATAATGACAATAGAGGGAGAGCTCCACAGAATGCACCATGAATACTCTAGTGTTTCAAATGAATGGAATATGAGAGTTAATCTAATTAATTCTTGAACACGAAGGTTAATGATGATAATCAATGATAGAACCGTCTTATTAATAATGAATAAGCGAAATATAATGTTCTAATTATTTCTGATGTGGGTTATGAGAATGATCTCATTAATATTAAACATACTATAAATTCTAGAACTGCCAATGTCTTACTTGATTATGTATCTAGCCAATCCTTCATATCTATATTATTTTACAAGGGTATCACATTTAAACATCAATTAATTTTTTTTGAATTAGTATTGAAATCTTCTAATGAAAAAAAATGATATAATCTAAATTCTCATATTCTTCTAAAATTGATTTTTTTGGGAACGTGATTCTTGAAAATCATTGTATTATCCCTCTAGTTAAATTTGATGTTTCTTTTGGAAAGGGTGTGATTTGATTATATAAATCACATATCTATTACCTAGGATGGGAATTCGCATTTTATATTTGGAACCAAACAATATTTTCCACACTATGTGTGGATAACAATGAGATTACAGTGTAAATTACATTCATTGTATGGGTCTTGGATCCCATTCAATGATTTTATTTATAATATATAGTTAAATTAAAACTCAACATCAATGATATACAAATTATATGAGATTTATTTATTAATTTTTTTTGAATATTTTACTTATCTTCATTTGAATCTTGAATTTTGTTTTTTAATAAAAATAATACCTACAGAAATAGCCATTTCAAATAATCCGTATAGAATATAACAGATGGGTTGTAGAAATTAATGAAACAAGTCTACGAGAATCCTAAACATGGATTAATTCAGACATGGGAAACACAAAAGGGGTGAACATATTCTCTTATTTAAGAAGAAAGATAGACCAATGTGACTAAACATTGATGTTTAGGAATATGAAAAAGTGATGGAAAATGATTCCTATTGGATCTTCTCATCCTCTTCATAGAACCCTAGGGGTGGTTTCATCCCATTCTATGGGAGGTGATGTCTGATCTTGCTACCCACTCTCCAGTAAATCAAGTAGGCTTCGTTGAGTTTGTCACGAGTCGCTAACATAGTTCTCCTCCCAAACATTCCCAACATCCACCTTTGTACTTAATTATCATATATTCATGGTGGGGCCCTATAAATTGAAATTTCTCTTCAATAGTTATTTTTATCAAAGTCTCTTCATGGGTTTTCTCTGGAATCTCTTTCTTTACAACTCCAATTGCTCAACAACTTCACCCGATTTGTCAATGGTGCTTGGGATCTACAAGAACGATTCATGGTTAGAATTCTGGATGCAGGAAATTTCCTTCTATGCTTCACCATCATTGATGATCTCACTACCTCATGGATTAAGGGGCCTCGATCCTCTAAAGGTTTCCATTTATTTCTTCAGATATGGAGCTATGATTTCTACTAGAATTGTGATACCCATGTCATGAAAAATTGGGTTTTCTTTCTTGGGATTCAACTTACATTTCAAAATGACACAATTCCTTATATGATCAGAAACATAATCAGAATATTCCTAGACTTTTTTAATGTTGTAAATATATATTCCATCAAATTTCACCTCATATTTGTGTGGAAGTTTAAATATCAAATCCCCATGTTGATTCCATTTTAATTGAAGTTGGTGAAAATATATGTTTCTATCAACCAGGGGTGTTTGATAACATAGTCATGTTTTGTATATTTTTTCAATCATGGGTAACCTACAAAATAATTGTCACTTGTCTCTTGGGAATACTCCATTTCTACATGGCATAATCTCAGAAACATATGTGAGCTACTATGTTTCTATCTCGAATTATGTAGGAATCAGTGTTCCTCATACGAAGGAGGGAATTTTGAGCTTTTGGATTCTACAGGGGTTATGAATTCTTCTTGGTTGAGGAGTGATTTGGTTGGGACCAAATGTTATGTTTATATGGAGGGGGTCCTCATTTTATCTATTCTACCAATGATCCCTCTCCCTCATAAATTATGTTTTCTTAGTGGTTTAACATGATAGAGTATGCTCTTGGTTCTTATTTCATCTCTCCCTTCTATGCACTAGTTGATCATGTTGTGATATAGGCTAATGAAAGATTTTCTCCAATGCATGAGCCTCATGTCCATCAGGACTCCCCTGGATCAACTGAGCTTAAGAAACTCTTTTAGTTCTTATATGTTGTGATGGTTGTTTATTATCAATAGGTAGGATGGAAGATGAGGATAACTAAGTGAAAAATGATCCTCTATTTATCGAACAAATTAGTTGAAGTGGGGGTAGGTTTCTAAGAAATTGATTCATTACTAGTCCTAGATGTTGAGCATGACAATAACATGGACATAGATGAAAAGTCTCATCAATTTTTACTAGGAAATATGAGTGTATGTGTTGCAGAAGTATTTATATCCCATGTAGGGAGAAGGGAAATAAAGGAACCCAAGGCATAGGTATCCACCTAGTGCACAAGAGGAAAAAATAAAAAGGAATATGGACTACTCCAAAATAGAAAATACATTATAGACAAGGTCAGCCAAAAAGGGTGGGAACAACAAGGAATCTAAATGTAAATCCATTATTCCTGATAGGGTTCATGATAGGAAAATTCAACTCTATGAGGTTAATTTTTTAGTATAGGGTGTGGTATCTAAGGAACCAGTGAAAACATCGGTTTCCAATAATATAGTGTCACAAAAAGAAGTTTGTAATGGACCAAACCTCTCTGGTCAATATATTTGTGAAAATGTGGTGCTGGAGGTGTTCTGGGAGGTCATGGTGACTTGGGGGTGCGTTTGGGTGGACTTTTAAGGAAAGCTAAAGGGAAGTAGCTTCCGCACGGTTTGCCTAAACTGTGCGGCCAAACCGTGCAAGGTTGGTTTTGGAAATAGTGTCTAATGCAAGGTTAGTGCATGGTTCAGATAACCGTGTGGACTAACCGTGTGAGCGGGGTTTGGCGAGGTAGTAGATAATGCACAGTTAGCGCACGTTTTTTCAAACCGTGTGGACTAACCCTGCGGGCACTTAAATCTGGATCCTAAAATTGTGGATCTAACTTCTTATGCCTCTAAATGGTTTGTTTAATCCCCTAAGCGGCCATAACTCGGGATTACCCTTCCTTGAAGGTAGGAGAACCTCTCCCATGAATTTTTGAGGCTATCTGAAGGCCTCTCTTGGAGAATCGAAGCTGATTTCTTGAGGTATGTGATCGTTCTTCTTCGTTCTTGGTTGGTATCATAGATATACTTAGATCTACTTCTCCTATTCCATCGTTTTCTTAGATCTACGCTAGTTATGGGTAGATCTAAGTGTGTAGATGCCAAATATGTTGATCTTTGGTCTTGATATTTCTTAAAGGAGAGATCTAAGGTGGGTTTTTGGAGAATCAGCCAGGATATCTTGTGTGTTCTTCATTGTTGGGTTTTTTTTCAAAAAACTTGAGGTAGGGGATTCGTTGCTTCTCTTTATTTTACATGCGACTGTATTGATATCATGTTGAATCCCATTAGATGAAAATGGAATTGACCTAATAAAATACTTTGAACTGGATAAATAAATTTTATCGATTGTATGGTATTGCCTCATGTTTTGTTAGATAGTGTGATATCTATTCATTCCTTTCTTAGCGGTTGTTCTTGGTCGAAATTGGTAAAGAATGTAAACTGGGACTAATTGATATTTGTTTGGCTAAAGATAAAGAGGCATGTGGACAAATCTGGTTCCTGTTGTAATTTGATGTTAATACAATTGGAATAGTAAGCATGTATAATCATTTGTGATAGCTTACGGGTTAGGTTCTAAATTTTGGAACCAATGGATTAAAAATTTTTCAATTCAAGATGGTTTAAAGATTTGATTATTTGATAATCCCTGGAAGGGTTCTGAGTTAACCTCTTGTTTGTTGAAAGGGCCACTGCCCAATTGATGTGATGTTTGTTTTCCTGCTACTTGTGCTGTGATGTGACCCCGGATGGGTGTTGGGATATGTGGAGGCATAGAGGCCTTTTGGTTGTGTTAGCAGATGATGCCTAGAGTGGTGAGATGCATTGGTTTATGCATGTGGGTGTCGGGGAGGACACTAGGGATGATGGAATGGGGTGGATGTGGTTGTTGGATGCTAGATGATTCCTTGGTTTTTTATCTGCATTAATTTTCCCCACTACTCAAGGTAGCTGTTCTTGCTTACCCTTCTCCCGAAAGAGGTGAAGACATGAGGGATATGCCACGTGCTTTCTGTGTTTAGCCTCTCAAGGGAGAATGGGTCTACGCTCTTGCTATAGGTGGAAAAGACTCGATGGGTAGTACATCTACTCACCGTGTTGAGGAACCTTATGTTTATTAGCATAGGATTATTTTCTAGAATTCTTGGGAATATAGGAATGTAATTCTGTAATGAATGTTTGAATAAATTATGTTGACCCATGGGGTTGGAGTTTGTTCAAACATAATGATGAGGATGAGAACTTTTGAAAGGACAGTGGAATTTTTTGATGTGGTGTTATTTGAATTTAATTTGGAATTGTTCATGGTTAATTAATGTTTGAATAATTAATTAACATACAGTGGAATTGATAAAAAGGTAATGAAGCAATCTAATAAATATCTTCAAATGGATGTGTGTTTATAAGATACCTAGTCTTGGAAGTGGCATCCCGGAGTCTGAGAGATGTTAGCTGTTTTTCTGTCTAAGAATAGGTTATGCCCATAGTGTGGTTGTGAGTTATAATATATTCTATACTTTTTGTGTTTATATACAATACTCCACCCTATCAGTAAGGGAAACTGACACCCCTGGGATTCTGAGCCTTGGGGTGTTGTTTCCCCAACATTTTGGTGGGAGGATGAATGGTTAACTACCCCCTTTGAACATGCTCTCTTCTCTTGGTATATACTTGTGCCATTAGGCACAGCGGTTAGTTTTCCCCATATATGTGTGTAGAGGGATGTAATGGATTTTGGTTATTCACACACATATATTCTGGATATAGTCTCCTATGGACTACTATAAGTGTGACGTGTATAGGCTGTGATGGCTTGAGGATCCTTACTCGGTGTATGGGCTGTAATAACTTGAGGTATAATGCCTGACCTATGATACACGTTATGCGAGATGTGGTGGATCTTGGAAACTACCTGGTAACTTTTGGTTGTGGGGATGGTGTGGTGCTTTGCCCAGGTGTCCGCGGGCAAGCCTTTGTGGTGCACGTGGTGTAGATTGTTGAGCTTAGCCCAGGTGTCTGCGGGCAAGATTTTGGAGATAGATGCACATGACGTATGTCATTGGGGAAAACCAGCAAACCAACGGGGAAGTAGTAGCAGGGTACCCTTGATATTCTTTACTATATGATATATTCTTGTATGCGTTACTTGGTGAGAGTATCCATGGTTAGGTTGGGAACATAGTATACCTGTTTAGGTGATGAGTTGGTTTCACATGGTCTTCATTGGACTTTAGCATTCTTTCATTACTTTTGAATGAGAGGATTCGGGGAGGATCCTACTGAGTATACTATTATACTCACCCAAAGTTTATATAAATTTTTTTTCATGTCACTTAAAGCAGGTTCAAGATTAAGATGGTTTCTCATAGCTTGAGGTTGCAGGAGCTGTTTGGGCTGGTGGTTTCAGTTGTTTTACTTTCTTTTGGGTTCTTCCAGTTTTCCCTTTCAGTTGTAGTACTTTTTAATGACATTATATATGTTCACTTGGGTTTTCTTTTATACTTCAGTTCTGATTCGGAGTTGGTTGGCGTCTATCTTATCTCTCTCTGCTGTATGTGTTCTCTTAGAGGGTAATGCCTCCCATTTGTGTGTTATTATGCCCTCGGTTCTAGTCGCCAACCCGGGGCCTACTAGAGGTGGGACTCGGGGGTCATTATCTCACTTCTCACATTGCCAGCCCAGGAGGGGTACACTTTTTGGGGAGGGGGTCATGACAGAGTGGTATCAGAGCTTTGGTTGAGGGATAGGATGGAGTTTGGAGTTAGACAGAAGTGATGTTGCGTGGGTTGGTAGGGCAACAGTGTCATTCATGATTATCATGTGAGGTAAAACTGGAGACCGGATGAGACTTAGGCGTTTAAGTCCCCCTATGATCTGATGTATGGACATTTAAGTTTACAATGGATACTAAACAAGGTGATACGAGTTGCAGGGTAGAGACCTAGGAAAGGGTCATGCATCATTCTTTATTGTGCCTGTGTTTGAATGGGTAGAACTTGGGATAGGTTAACCTCAAATGAATGAAAGAAAATAATAAATTAATTAATGTTGAGTCTTCCATATTCTAGGCTTAGGAACACTAACGGTTGTTATTTTACAGGTATGGCTCCAGGTCGATGTCCTCATCAGTTTTGCGCAGAAAATGTCCATCGGGATATTCTAGAAGATCGTTGTAGGGTAGAGTTTGACGATGATGAAGCTTAGAGGAAGACACTCTGAGAGTTTCTGCGCCAGAGTATATAGAAGTACAAGGGCTCCGTTTCAGATGCAGTCATGGTAGACTGGTTGGAGGTGGTCGAGATAGTTTTCAGTTCTATCCGTGCTCGGAAGTAGCACTGGGTGTCCTTATATGTGACGATGATGCATGGAGCAGTGAGGCAGTGGTGTTTCTTGTTCATCATGGATTGTGAGGAGTCAGTTATCTCATGGGAGGAGTTCCGAGACGAGTTAAGAGTTGAGTTCCTTTCTTCGACTATGAAGGCGTCCAATCACCAGGAGATTCTCTCCCTTCGAAAGGGGATATCCAGTGTTCGAGATTTTGGAATTTTCTTCAAGAACCTTTTACGATATGCTTCATACCTGTTACTAGATGAGGAGGCCAGGGAAAGGCATTTCGAGTAGGCTTTGCATCCAGAGATTCAGCACCAGATCACCCCATTTATACTGAAACATATCTTGAGGTGCTGGCAAGGTCAGAGGTTGTCGAGAGGACATTTTCCATGACCGGATCATCATGAGAGGTGGATCGTCATGATCCCTCATGATGCAAGGCTGTGGTCCGGGATTCCTGGTTTTCAGGGCAGAAGAATTTTCGTTCAGCCGGGGGTAGGTCTTAGTGCTTCACATCTCGTTTCTCCAGGGGCAACAACTCTTAGGCCTATGCCAAGGAATTAGGTGCTTGTTTTTCTTATGGTGGTTGTGTCCATCAGTAGTGTGAGTCCCCGACCTTTTAGAGCGATCATTGTACACCGGGCTCTACGCTCCAGGTTCCTCCATTGAGGCAATTCCATCTGAGGCACCAACAGCCAGTCGCACTAGCTTTAGATCATCAGAGGGTAGATGGGGCAGGTAGAGGACAACCCCATGATGCTCCTCATCCTTAGAGAGTAGAGTGCGGCCCTGGTGGTGGTCGTCATTAGGGTCATAGAGGCCATGAAGGAGGTCGTGGTCAGCTTCACGCTCTAGCGTTGCCGGCACCAGATGATCCATATGTCATTCGAGGTACCCTTTTCTTGTTTTCTACCTTGGTGTATGCATTTTTTGATTTAAGAGCAATACACTCCTTCATATCACCTACCCATGTCCATGATTTGGGACATGAGTTAGAAAGCCTTACAATGCCCTTGGCGTTGACTATGCCAATTAGAGGTTGAGCTGACTTGTTTGATGTATGCAAAGACTATGAGATAGTGTTGGGGAAACACCGCTCTTGGGGAGATTTCCTATGTTTATGAATAAAACCATATGATGTCATCCTTAGAATGGATTGGTTGTATTCAGTTCTGGATATCGTGGATTGCTTCAAGAAGAAGGTCGTTTTATTTGGTGCGGATGGATAGAAAGTGGTGTCTCTTGGTAAGCGAGATTCTCATATGGGTCATAGGTGTGTTCCATCCTTATCATCAATGATGGTCGAGATGATGATGAGTTCTTCAGAGGTTCATCAGTTGGTGTTTCCTCGGGTCTTAGAGGAGTACCCTGATGTCTTTCCAGAAGAGGTTGTAGCATTACCCCCTCGATGAGAGATCGAGTTTTTGATCGAGCTACAGCCAGGAGTGTCTCTTATTTATATGTCTCTATATAGGATGGCCCCTTCTGAGTTTCGGGAGATACGTATATAGCTTGATGGTCTGTTGCAATGCAGTTTTGTTTTTCCAAGTGTGTCACCATGGGGTGCACCATTTTTTTTTGTGAAGAAGGTCGACAGAAGTTTGCGGCTATGTGTCGATTATCGTCACTTAAATAAAGTGACAATAAAGAATCACTATCCTCTTCCACAGATTGATGACTTATTCGATCAACTGAAGGGCGAAAGTTGGCTCTCAATGATCGACTTGTGGTTGGGATACCATCATATGAGTGTGACGGATGAGGATATTATGAAGACTACATTTCATTGTCGTCATGGGAATTATGAGTTCATTGTAATGTCATTTGGAATGACAAATGCTCCAGCTGTATTCATAGGATTGATGAATGATCTGTTCCGTGAGTTCCTAGACAAGCTCGTGGTATTTTTCATCGATGACATCCTTGTGTACTCCACGTCTGATGAGGTGCATGCACAGCATCTACACGCCGTTTTGGGAGTCCTTTGTCGACATCTGTTTTTTGGGAAGATTTTGAAGTGTGTGTTTTAGGCTCGAGAAGTCCGTTTCTTGGGGCATGTTGTGTCCCAACAAGGAGTTTATATAGATCCATCTAAGATAGAAGTAGTTGTGTCTTGGGAATCCCCGAAGATTGTTTCAGAGGTACGAAGCTTCCTTGGTCTCTCGGGCTACTATAAGAGGTTCATAGTCAATTTCTCATGAGTTGAAACTCCTCTGACATCTTTGACCAAGAAGGATCAGGCTTTCATATGGACAGATCAATGTCATGAATCAGTCAAGTATCTAAAATAGAAGTTAGTAAGTGCTTCAGTTCCTTGTCTTCTAGCTGAGGGAGTCCAGTTTGATGTTTTCTATGATGCTTCACATCTGGGGTTAGGTTGTGTTCTCATGTAGCAGAGGTCCGTTGTTTATTATGGGTCTTGGTAGTTGCGTCCCCATGAACACAACTATTCCACACACGATCTTGAGTTAGCAGTTGTGGTGTTTTCTCTGAAGTTGTCGAGACATTGCCTCATTGGTGAGCACTTTGTGGTTTTCACCGATCATAAGATTTTGAGGTTTGTTTTCTCCCAGAGTGACTTGAACTTATGACAGCATCAATAGATGGAGTTCTTATAGGAATAAGACTTCGAAATATTGTATACACTTGGAAAAGGGAATGTTTTAGCTGATGCGCTGAGTCGAAAGTCACGTAGTGATGTAGTGCATGAATCCGGTGATTCCTATAGAGTAATGGAAGAACTTTCAGCATTACATCTTGATATGGGAGAAGTTGGGGGTAGAGGTTGTCTTTTTCATATGACGGTACAATCATCCCTGATGTAGAAGGTAGAAGAGTCCCTGTTGGGGGATCGTGAGGTGGAGGTCTGGAGAGACCGAGTTGTTTGTGGTGAGTCCCCTGAGGGTTGGTCAGAGGACGAACAACACCGAGTGTTGTATCGTGGATGGAGTTTTGTTCCCTTGACGATGTTCAAGATGGTTCTCTGAGAGTTCCATAGTTTTCCTTTAGCATTTCATCCTGTCGTGACAAAGATGTACTGATCCTTGAAGAGTCAATTTTGGTGGTGATGGCTGAAGCATGCGGTTGTGGAGTTTGTGTCTTGATGTTTAGTCTGCCAGAAGGTGAAAACTGAATACCGTTTTCCAGGTGGTCTTCTACAGCCATTAGAGATTCTTCAGTGGAAGTGAGAGGACATCTCAAAGGACTTTGTTACTGTTTTACCTCGAGCTTCGAGAGGACATGGTGCTATTTGGGTGGTAGTGGATCATTTAACAAAATCGGCCCACTTCATAGCGATCAAGGAGTCAATCTCAATGGAAGTTTTGTCGAGGCAGTATCTAGAGGAGGTGGTGAGACTTCACAGAGTCCCTAGGACGATCATTTCTGATCGAGATCCTCATTTTACCTCTAGGGTGTGGAGATGTCTCCAACATGCTTTCAGTTCTCAGCTATGCCTTAGTACGGCTTCTCATCCTCAAATGGATGGTCATACAGAGTGAACCATCAAAACTCCTGAAGACATGTTACACTCTTGTGTTCTTGATTTTGGAGGCTCATGGATAAGGCACTTACCCTTGGTGGAGTTCTCTTAAATTAATAGTTTTCACTCCACCATCGGCATGGTGTCATTTGAATCATTGTATGGCCGGCCTTACCATTCTCCATTTTGCTGGACTGGGGTCTGAGAGTCAGCAATTCTCAGACCAAAACTAGTGCAGAATACAACAGAGATGGTTCAGGTGATTTGTGAGAGGATGAAGACAACACAAGATCATCAGAAAGCATATGCCGATTAAAGAAGGAGACCCTTAGAGTTTAATGTTGGGGATCATGTGTTTCTGAAGGTGACTCCCTATCGCGGGCAGTGCAGGTTTGGACATGGAAGTAAGATCTCTTCCTGGTTTTTTGGGCCTTTCAAGGTGTTAGCTCGTGTTGCAGCTATGGAATATTGAGTAGAACTTCCCCCTCAGATGAGTCGGATACATGAAGTCTTCCATGTATCACTGCTCCGTCATTATCTTCATAAAGACTCTCACATCATCAATTGTGGAGAGATCGATGTTGATGGTGATGCAACCTTTGAGGAGAAACCTGTGGAGATCCAAGACCGCAAGGAGAAGGTGTTGTGTGGGTGTTATATTCATTTAGTTGATGTCTTGTGGCGACACTGTGGCCTGGAGGAGTGTACCTGGGAATGTGAGTCACAGATACATTGTTAGTAACCAGAGTTTTTTTATGTTTAACTCTTTTCATGTATCGTTATAGCTGATGTGGTTATGAAACTTTCATGTTTATGAGATGTCTTCCTTTGTCATTTTATGGCTTGCTCTCTTTTGAGAGGTATCTCGAGGGGTGGTTGTTCAGACCCTGTTTCATTTTCACCTTAGTTGGGTTTTGGATTCCCAAGGAAAGAATGTTTTGAGAGGTATTTGATGTAATGGCTCAGACCTCTCCGGTCCATTATTTTGTGAAAATGTTTTACTAGAGGTGTTTCGGGAGGTCAAGGTGACTTGGGGGTGCATTTGGGTGGACTTTTTACGGAAATATAATTGGAAATAGCTTTCGTATGGTTGGCGCACTGTTTTCCTAAACTGTGTGGCCAAACCGTGCAAAGTTGGTTTTGGAGACAGTGGCTAACGCACGTTTAGCACATGGTTTGTCTAACTGTGCGGACTAACCGTGTGAGGGGTTTTTGGCGAGGCAGTAGCTAACGCATGGTTAGCGCACGGTTTGTCAAACCATGTGGACTAATTGTGTGGGCACTTAAATCTAGATCCTAAAATTGTGGATCCAACTTCTTTTGCCTCTAAATGGTTCGTTTAATCCTCTAAACGTCCATAACTCAAGATTACCCTACCTTGAAGGTAGGAGAACCTATCCCAAGTGTTTTCGAGGCGATCTGAAGGCTTCTCATGGAGAATCTAAGCTGGTTTATTGAGGTATGTGATCGTTCTTCTTCATTCTTTGTTGGTTTCTTAGATCTACTTAGATCTATTTCTCCTCTTCCATCGGTTTCTTAGATCTACGCTCATTATGGGTAGATATAAGTGTGTTGAGGCCCATTGTGTTTAGTATCATAGGATTATTTTATAGAATTCCTATGAATATGGGAAAGTAATTCTGTAATGAATGTTTGAATAAATGATGTTGACCCATGGGGTTGGAGTTTATTGAAACTTAATGATGAGTTTGAGAACATTTGAAAGGACAGTGGAATTTAGGGATATGGTGTTATTGGAAATTAATGTGGAATTGTTCATTGTTAATTAATGTTTGATGAATTAACTAATGTATAGTGGAATTGATAAAAAGGAAATGAAGCAATCTAATAAAACTCTTTAAATGTTTGTGTGCTTATTGGATACCTAGTCTTGGAACTGGCAGCCCGGAGTCCGAGAGACATTAGCTACAGTTGTGTCTAAGACTAGGTTATGCCCATATTGTGGTTGTGAGTTATAATATATTCTGTACCTTTTGTGCTTCTATACGCTACTCCACCCTGTCAATAAGGGCAACTGACACCCCGGGGATTTTGAGCCCTGGGGGTGTTTTCCCCAACATTTCGATGGGAGGATGAATGGCTGACTACCCCCTTTGACCTCTCTCTCTTCTCTTGGTAGATACCAGTGCCATTAGGCATAGCGGTTAGTTTTCCCCATATATGTGTGTAGAGGGTTGTAATGGCCTGTGGTTATTCACACACATATATTTTGGATATAGTGTCATATTGAATACTATAGGTGTGATGTGTATAGGCTATTTTGGCTTGAATATCCTTACTCAGTGTATGGGCTGTAATGGATTGAGTTATAATAACCAATGTATGATACACGTTATGTGAGGTGTGGTGGATCCAGGAAACTACCTGGTTACTTTTGGTTGTGAGGATGGTGTGGTGCTTCGCCCAGGTATTTGCGGGCAAGCCTTTGTGGTGCACGTGGTGTAGATTCTGGAGCTTAGTCCAGGTGTCTGTAATCAAGCCTTTGGAGAGAGATGGACATGATAGATTTCATTGGGGCAAAGCGGAAAACCAATGGGGAAGTATTAGCGGTGTATCCTTGATATTATTTACTATATGATATATTCTTGTAGGTGTTACTTGGTGAGAGTAGCCATGGTGAGGTTGGGAACTTAGTATACCTAGTTAGGTGATGAGTTGGTTTCACTTGTTGTTCACTAGGCTTTAGCATGATTTCTTTACTTTTGCATGAGAGGCTTCGGGGAGGATCTTACTGAGTATACTGTTATAATCAGCCTACGTTTATATAAACTGTTTTTCAGGTCACTTGGAGAAGGTTGGAGATCAAGCTGGTTTCTACTAGCTTGAGGTTGCAGGAGTTGTTCGGGCTTGTGGTTGCTGCTGTTTTACTTTCTTTTGGGTAATTGTAGTTTTCCCTTTAAGTTGTAGAACTTTTTCGTAAAATTACATAAGTGCACTTGGGTTTTCTTTTATACTTCAGTTCTGAGTTGGAGTTGGTTGGTGTCTATCTTATCTCTCTCTTCCGCATGTGTTCTCTTAGAGGGTAATGTCTTCCATTTGTGTGTTACTATGCCCTTGGTGCTAGTCACCAACCCGGGGCCTACTGGAGGCAGGACTCGGGGGGTCATTAGATCTATTCTCACATTCCCGACCCTAGAGGGGTACACTTTGTGGGGAGGGGGACATGAAAAAGTTCCAATAAAAGACTTTCCCATAGTGTCTAAAATAATTTAATTAAAAAATGAACATAGATCTGATCTCATTCTCCCATTGAAGGAAGAAATTAATAATGGTTCCTTCCACATAAATGCTTCAAATGTGAAGGATTAAAAAATATAAAATAGAGTGATCCAACTTGTAATCAATGATAATTAAATGGTATGAATCAATAAAGGAGATCAAATTTTGGCATGCATATTCAATAGAATGAAGATCTATATAGAGGAACCCATTCAGACATGGGATACATTGGCCCACTATATTGAAAATCATCAAGTATGACCCAGAAAATGGTAACTAAATTACAATGGGGATTATATAGAGTGGCTAGTTCTAATAATATGAACCTTTTATTTCATGATTTTTACATTTCATCATGTTTTAAAAAAAATCATGCCCGTTTGTGGTTTCCCAATCACCAATAACAGATATTTTGAAATAAAAAATTAATTTTCATGTCAAGAATATTACAAGAACATGTTTGAGAATAAATACCTTCTTCCCCATATTAACTCTTTTTCTGATAAATTGTGAGGTCATCAAAATATCCCCATAATTGATCATCGATATGGATATTATCAATTGAGGGTTAAAATTCATGAGATAGCCAATATGTCCTTCTATGTGAGTTATGGAAACTATTAATTAATAGTGATTCCATTGGATCTTACTAATGTTTCCAATACCATATTAAATTTAATGAATAGATTATTTAGAGATTACCTTGATCTGTTTTTGGTAGTATTTATATATGATATTATTATATTTTCTAATAGAAAGGAAGTGTGTTAATATCAATGGAAGATTGCTTTTAAGACCATAATAAAGGATAATATGTTTGAAAATTTTACTATGATTGAATTTTGGCTATATAATGTTTCATTTTTTAGACATATAAACTCAGGATAGGGCATATTGGTGTGTCAATAAAATAACAAAGTTATTGATCATAATAACACAAAAACCATTTTTACTGAGATCCATATCTTTTAGGAATTTAATAGATATCATCAATAATTTTTGAATAATATATCATGGGTATCTAATCCACACACATTTGTTACTAGGTAAGAATTTATGTTTATTTAGACTGATGAACATGATGAAAATATCATAGAACTAGAGATAAGTGTTGTTATTAATTATATTCTCACTAATCATTGCAATGGATAATGGTTTTTCTTTATAATTATATATTGAATAATATGATGTGATGCATTCTTTTACACAATAAAATTTTTATAGATTTTTCCTCATTCCAATTTATGTTTCATGAGAAAAATTACTCCACTCATGGGTTAAAGTTAGTTTTGGTGTTATTTTCATTAAAAATATTGAGTAAATAATTTTATAGATAATGGTGTGACATATATTCTTATCATAATTTTTTATGGAATATATTCACCAAAAAAGAGTTCAATATGGACCAGATAAGATGGTTATATTTAATTAATATTTATTACTACCCAATAATTTATTACTATAGGAAGAGAACAAGTAACTTATGTTATGAATAAAAATATCATTTAATATTATCAACGATGATGACCACTAAATATTAAATAATTATTTATTTAAAAAAGATGGAAAATTAAATCTTGAATGAAGGGGGAGAATATCATCTGGCTTAAATGAATGTTTATCCATCGATATAAGTGAGGATTAAAGAGGTGTATAATGAATAAATAGAGATGTAATAAAGGAGATAATTATTATATATTATGACCATGACTGTGAGGGAATTTTAAAGTACATTAAATGAGTATGTTTTACATCACTACGAGACATAATAATGGAGTTATATAAATAATATCATAAAAAAGTATTGTCTATTCAACATCATTGTATGAATATAAATAGAAATATTAATGATTATTTATATAGGGAAAATAGAAATAAAAATATTTTAGAGTATGAATCTTTGTTCTTTTAAATTTAGGAACCTAAAGATGTGAAGAAAAATAGTAATTGTATGTTACAACCATTTCCCATAATTGAATAGAAATGGTAAAACGTCACCATGGATTTCATATTTTAATCCTCGAATGACCTATAAGACCTAATTTTATTTCGATTATAGTCATTCACATTAGAAGTAAAAAAATTTCATTTATATCAGTCAATATTTATCTCTTGATCATTATTCTAGGATAAACACTAAATAATTATCATGGATTCATGGATTACCAAATTTAGTTATATCTAATAGAGATATTTTTTGTAACTAAACATTATGGAAAAGTATTTTGTATCCTCAAGATAAATAATTTTTTTTAAGTAAAACGTGTTATCCTAATATTGATATTCAGTTTGAGATGTACACTAAAATTATAGAGTTTATACTAAGATACCCTTATTTAGATTTTACTAGTGGATGGGATAATTACCTTCATCTTTTTGAAATATTTTATAATAGATTCATTAAAATGAGGATTTAGAGGGATGCATATGAATCTCTCAATTGAAGAAGTGGAGGAATCCAATGTGCTGGGATGAAGTTGGCTAAATAAAGATATTAAAACCCATGATTTTGTGAAAAATATAAAAAAAAATTAGATCCATTCAGTAGCATATCAAGGATGGTCAGAGCTGACCAAAGGGTTGTAGTGACAATCTCTAATGAAATAGAGAATTTTATATTAGTGTAAAGGTATTCTTGAACATTTTTCCATGGATTAAGGTCATGAGATTTAGATATAATATAAATATTAGGACTATATATATCATCCCTTTCAATAATTTTGATAAGATATGGTATGTTTCTTATCATTTATTGTTTCCACCAAACATCTCCCACGTTTCATAATTTGTTCCATGTATCAGTTTTGGGGAACTACATAACATATATTTAACTGGTAAATAACTCATAAGTTGTACAATAAGATCATAATATTGGCTACGAAGAAGAACAAGAATAATTCATGAAATATGACGATAAGGTTATATGGAATAAGTCCACTGATCGGGATATATTTACCTAGAGGAATGAAAAATTCTATGAAGCTAAATGAGAACTATATGATGTGATAATGGAGAAATTTCAAAAAACATAACATTTGGATGATTTAATTTCACTATAAAAAGTCTTTTTAGGGGGTTACTAAGGTGACCCTGTTATTAAAGACATAAATATTAGATAATTTTATATTAATATTCCATGCATTTTACAATAATACATATTTTGTGTTTGTAAAGGTTTAATGTCTTTTTAGACTAGATACATAGTCATCTTATTTCATTAAATATCATTATCATATCCCACATAGTCTTATAAAATAGTAAAATTATCATTTAAACCTTACTTAAACCCATTCATAATAACAAGGTTAAAAAATCCAAAGGAAGGGTGATCTCATATACTTTGTAAAGGCAAACCTTGCAGATACGAGTTAGAGAAATTATTTAGAACTAAATAAGCATAAAGTTATTAGAGTGTAAAGACCCAAAGCATGACATACATGGACATTACATTACTTTTTAGGAATACTTTATACATAACAAACACAGACACACAAGGACCGTAATAGTTTAGTATCTTTGGATACTCAGGATTTAATCTTATAATCGTGGTGAAAGTTCTTCAACTTCTCCCATAAAGATATTCCCCTTTTGTTTTCATACCTAAAACCTTTCTTTATATCCTAGGGAAAAGAAAACATAAAAATGGTGAGCTCAAATGCTCAGTAAGGGAATCATATAGAACATAAAACAATCCATAAACATTTGAATGAAAAAGCTTGAACATAAAAACTAAACATCAAAATCTTGAGCAAAGACATAAATCTTGGAAGTACATAAGGAATATATAATAAAGGAACATCAATCTTGATAAAATAGCATGGGAATAAATCATGTAACTGTGGAAACCATTCAGTGCTTGCTATGATTTCCATAATATCCAAGGTATTGCTGCCAAGACCATCTTAGTGGATAAAGTCCCTTTCTGAATCAAGTTCACTCCTCATTATAGTCCTGTATCACTGAACTATATTAACTTACCATTCTAGACATGTCTATCTCATGAGATATAAATCTTTACTCAATTCATTGGAGGGATATATAGGTCTCATCCATCTCATAATTAAATCATTCTTATTTGTTCCACAACATAAACATAAATCATTCATCAAAACCCAAAGAATAAAATGGGTTTCATAAAAGTCATACCATCATAACATAATCCATATAAAACAAATGGATATAATTTCATCCAATGAAAAGTGAAACTATGTAATTCATAGAGACATTATACATGAAACATACCCATATTAAATAATTTCATCTTTGACGGAAAATGGTTTTGATAAAACACTTGAAATGAATTCTTGAGGAAAATATCCTTTCTTATTCAGAATAATTTTATTCTCACAAAATGCCATGAAATTTTAAAAGAAAAGGATTTTGTTGAAAATAATCATGAAATATTTTAGAGTATAATTCTTGAAAATAAGGCATTATGAAACCGTAAAAATCCATCTATGCCGTATAAGTTAAAAAACATTATTCTCGTACTTTTGCCGTAAAAGTAGAAAAGTACCTCGTAAAAGAAAGATTCCTTACAAACAATGTATTAAAAGTAAAAAATGGGTAAAAATGAATTTAAACATACATGAAACCATTTTTAGAAAATATGGACATGGATGATAAATATAACCCCAGTAAATACTTACGTATAAGAAATCTCAGATAGAAAACAATTGAGATTGCAACATTATCCCTTACTTTAGGTCCGATATGCTTCGTACGTATATAAACCACTTGTATAATGATATAAATAATGTAATTGATTTATTAAAGAATCATATTCATTGTTATGATATCATATATGGTTCACTTATTACTTTATATTACCCGTTCTTTTGTAAATTCCATGTTAAAGCAGCGTTTTGGGTAAAATCGTTTTATTTATCGTATATGTTTGGACTTGTTGTTCTTCATATTATTATTTCTTATATATTGATCTACTTACTTCTAGAATTTAAATCATGATTTATATATCATATATATATATATATTCAGTACATATATATATATATATATATAATAGATAGATAAATGAAATGAAATACACCGTTCATGGAGACGGTAGGTCGTACGTACGCATGAACGCTATTTTTTTGTTTCCTTATTGAATTATGTAGATGACATACATATATATATAAATAAAGTCGCATTATTATGTCATATATTTAATGATTACTTATTATATATACTTTATAATCATTCATGAATTGTTAACATGGAAAATGAATCGCATCGCATCATGGAGACGGTAATTCGTACGTACGCACGAGCAATGATATCATTCCCATATTTATTGAATGGAATTATAATGGATGATATAATATCTTAGAATCAGTATAATGTTATAATAATCATATATAGTTATTCTTTACACCATTATAACCATCCAAGTAAGGTGGTGGTGGAAAAACAGATTACACCACGCCATGGAGACGGTATTCCATACGTACGCACGCGCGGTGATTTCGTTTTCCGTAGGATGGATAGAAGGTGAAATAGGGTTATTTCATATTTATAATAACATATCAGTATATTAGAGATACTGATGTTATTAATTTATAATTAAATAACTAAATAAGAAGAAGTTGAAGAAAGAAACTTGAAAGAATCGTTAGAAGAGATTACCTCTTCTTCGACGCACCTCCTTTAAGTATCCTCTTAAGGAAGCAGAGTTGGACTTTTGAGAAGACCAGAACCTCCAGAATGTTTCTAGGGAAGTGGAGAAGAGAAAGTTTCAGGGTTTGGCCGAGCTTAAAGGCTCAAAAGGGTGTGAATATAAGAGGGAATGTGTGCCCTTTTTATAAGTGAAGAGAGGGGCACCTTTGAAAAAACATAAAATATTATTTTATAATAAAGTAATATTCGGTTTTTAATAGCTCAAAATTGATTTATTTAGAAGATAAGGTGGGGATGGGTCGAAAAACCCTCAACCAATAGATTTTATACCGGTTTGGGTCATTATATTAACCTTATCTTTTAGTTTTAACTCTTAGTTAATTAGATTGACATTTACCATGTCACTTTGTATTTTTATATTATATAGTAAATAAACATACCATATACCTCCAAGAGACCCCCAAGTGGTCCATTAATGATACACCTATCATGATATAAGTAACATTGCCGAACCTTATATTTTTGGAATATAATTACAATTAATAATATAATATTGTTTTTCAAAACTATTTTATGTCAATTTAGACACTATTTGGTAATTGATTTTTGTGAAAATTAAAACAGCATGATTAGTTAGAAAAAAATTAATTAAATCAATACTAACATTTCATATTAACCTATAAAATTAGTGGAATTCATAAAAAGTCTCAAATTACATTTATTTGGGAATTTATAACATCAATTATGTTAATATTTCATTAATAAGATAATTACTGCATCATCATTGTGTTATAAATAAATTAACTTATTTAATGTATAAAAATTATAAATAAAATACCATTATGTAATAAATCTCTTTAGATTTATAATTAATATTTATAGTCTAATTTATCATATGTATAACCCCATATTAATAATTATTTAGTTATTAAACATTGATATTAACTATTTTAACCCTTCTTTAAATAAATTAATAATAAATGTCCTAATATAATCCAAGTGGACCTAAATGGTCATATTGTATTGCTAAGGTTTTTTTTGGTTGAATTACACTATTCCAATCAAATTAGGACATTTGTTAGGAAAATAATAATAACATTTTTACCCATAATTACCCTATTTACTTTTAACCATGGTAAATAAAAGTAAAAAGTTACTATTCACTAAAAATTATTTTCATCTCATTGAACCACATTTTAGTCCTTGATATTAACCGTGTCTCTGGTATTTTTGAAATTCCACTCATAGAAGAGGTAAAATTATGTTTTATGTGAATTTCCAAATTCTCCTAGGAGGTGGGTAAAAGACGGTGAAAAGTTCAATAAAATTTTTATATATCAAAATTATTATAAAATGACTCCAATGAATTATAGTGAACTTATATAGGTATTATGTATCAATTTTTACCTGAAATAAAATAAATAAATATTTAAAAAAAAAGTCGGTTTTTGAATAGTAACCCTGTGTTTTCACTATTCATCATAAATTGAAAGTTTTCAGAAAAATACCAAAAAATCACCCTAGGATAATTTCAATATTCCGAATCCAAAAATGAAGTCCATTTCGAAAGATAAAATTTATAAAATTTCAAAAAGTGGGTATTACTATTCATAACAGCTAGTTTATATAACATATCATGATTAGCGAAACTCGGTATTACGTACAACACAAGCTATCGTGGAAGGTCGTGATTGCGTGTAATGCAAGCCAAGTCAGGGATTAATGTTGTGCAAGCTCTTTTTGGTGTAGTGTACAACACATGACATTAATTAAATTAAAAAAATATTTTTCATAAAATATAGGGGTGCTACATTCTACCCCCCTTAAAATGACTTTCGCCCTCGATATTCATCGGGGTTATAAATGGTTTACTACTCGAAAGTTTCTTTAAAAGAAACTCACATCGTAAAAAGGAATACCAAAACTTTACTTTAAAAACTAAATTATGAAACGTAACGGTTACCCCAATTAACTAATCACTGGGTTTCCACATAGGATAACATAGGTGAATATATGGATATGGAAGAGAAATATAACCATCAATTTCTTATGGAGAGTGGAAGAGAACATGGCTATGAAAAATCCATCAATCACAAAGGCATAAATTTGTGATGATCTAAGGTACCATCTGATTCATCATATATAAGAGCACTAGGACAACATTTTTGGTTTTCAATATCATTTCCCTAAAGTTGAAAATTTTGAATTAGAAGAAATACTTACTTTATTTTGGTGTTATCTCATTGTTGTTCATGGATTGAACAATTTACACTTCATCTCTTAAAGAAATGAAGTTGAATTTGTTACTGGTGAAGAGTTAGCAGATCATGTGATAGAATGATGGGTCATTCCATCTATTTTAAACAAAGGGTTAGCAAAAGTTATCAAATATACATAAGTCCATCTATGGTGAGGTTAATCGTATACGATTCCAAAAATGGAATTATACATAATCTATCATACCTCTTAGTAAAATAAAACTAGTTTATACTAACCAGGGACTTCCTGTAGGCCAATGTTAGGCAATAAAGTCCTGTCGCACTTCAGTTTTGGGTTCGATTCCCACATCTTTGTCCGACGTGATGGGTTGTCGCCCATCCTGCAGGTTGTCCTTTTTCTAAAATTACATCATTATGATATTCCATCAATAATATCGAAAAATTTCTAGCCTTAAACAATACTAACTTGTGTCCAACATAATCCATTCCAAAATTTAGGCTTATCTTAAATACATATGTCCAATCTCATAGTATAAAGAAAAGAATTACTTGAAAGGTCACATAACAAGCCCGTGAATACCATCATTTATCCCTCATATATCATAAGATATATCTTGTTGATCACATTGAAAATATGTGAATACCTTAATCTTGTATTCTCATGAAACATGAATTACCATATAACCATAATGAAAACATGAATGTTGTCAAAAATTAACTCTTTCCACATACCCAAATTCCAAAGATTCAATATACTCAAACCATGATATCACTTTTTCCTTATATCAGTCATGAGATCAGGAATACTATAAAACAATTTATTTTCTCCTTATCTCTTCATTATGTGCATATCATCTGTATTCCATACTATTTGAATCACTTTTCATGGTAACTAGTACCGTATTCTTATAGAAAACCACAATGGACCAATACACAGATATTTAAATATACTATAAAAGTACCTCAAATACATTATTATTGAATTCCAATACATAATCTCTTAAATCCATCAAATTCAATGATTGGCATGGAGTAGGTCCTTCTTTTATTTAGAAGTAACTTCTAAGGTCAGGGCATTGAGTTGGGTAATGCCCATGTTCTCCACAGATAATACATTGGACTCTATAACAGTCTGTCACTCTATGACCCTTTTCTCCACATAGATAACATCTTCCCCTCTATTTGAGGTATTCCTCAAGGTTCTTCTTCCCTTATTTAGAAATCTCAATCTTCTTTTCTCTATGCTCTTCACCATGCAAACATGCATAAAATTCCATCTTCCTCTTATTTGATGACTTAAGAATACAACTAAAGTTCACCTTGTTAATCATATATCGAGATGACTGATTCAGCATAATCACAGTATCTATCTCTCCAGGCGTTACATAATTTAGTTTATCATAGTCACCAATTTTTCCATTGGAATCAATGTTAACTAAATTCTTTCTTATTCCCTCCATTGACTAAGACCAAAAACCATAGTGTAAGAAACAGTTAAAATAACGAGGAACCACATATTCATAAAAAGTCACTTATGGGATGTCTAACATATAAAAAATTCTTTAATCCATGACACCTTATGTTCACCCTAGGTTATTCATGATCTTCAACATAATTATAGGACTCTAACCTATACGTATACTTAACCTTAGGGACATCCCTACACATACCATAGAAATATCTCTAGGGATTTCACTAATTTTTTCACATCCTAGTTTCCAAAGGCTAACTAAACCTTTCCTCTGATACCAATTGTAGAGACCCAAATCATGACGTACATGGACATTACATTACTTTTGCGGAATACTTTATACATAACAAACACAGACACACAAGGACCATAATAGTTTAGTGTCTTTGGAAACACGGAATTTAATCTTCTTATGGTGTTGAAAGATCTTTAACTTCTCCCATAAAGATCTTCCCCTTTTGTTTTCTTACCTAAAACTTTTCTTTATATCCTGGGGAAAAGAAAACATAAAAAGGGTGATCTCAAATGCTCATTAAGGGTAATCATAGATAACATAAAACAATCCATAAACATTTGTATGAAAAAGGTTGAACATAAAATCTAAAGATCAAAATCTTGAGCAAAGACAAAAATCTTGGAAGTACTTAAGGAATATAAAATAAAGGAACATCAATCTTGATAAAATAGTGTGGGAATAAATAATGTAGTTGTGTCAACCATTCAGTACTTGTAATGATTTCTATAGTAGCCAAGGCATTGTTGCCAAGACCATCATAGTGGAAAAAGTCCCTTTCTGAATAGAGTTCACTCCCCGTTCCAGTCCTGTGTCACTGAACCGGATTAACTTACCGTTCCAACCATGTCTATCTCATGAGATATAAATCTTTAACCAATCCATTATAGGGATATATAGGTCCCACCCATCTCATAATTAAATCATTCTTATGTGTTCCACAACATAAACATAAATCATTCATCATAACCCAAAGAATAAAATGGGTTTCATAAACATCATACCGTCATAACATAATCCATATAAAACAAATGGATATCATTTAATCATAAGAAAAGTGAAACTATGTAATTCATAGAGACATTATACTTTAAATATACACATATGAAATAATTTCATCTTAGATGGAAAATGGTTTTGATAAAACACTTGAAATGAATTCTTGAGGAAAATATCCTTTCTTATTCAAAATCATTTTCTTTTCACAAAATGCTATGAAATTTTAAAAGAAAGGATTTTTTTGAAAATAATAAAGAAATATTGTAGAGTAAACTTCTTGAAAATAAGGCATTATGAAACCGTAAAAATCCATCTGTGCTGTATAAGTTAAAAAAACATTATTCTCATACTTTTTCCGGAAAAGTAAAAAAGTGCCTCGTATAAGATTGATTCATTACATACCATGTTGTAAAATTCAAAAATGGGTAAAAATAAATTTAAACATACATGAAACCATTTTAAGAAAATAGGGACATTGATGATAAATATAACCCCAGTAAATACTTATGTATAAGCAATCTCGAATAGAAAACAATTGAGATTGCAACATTATCCCTTACCTTAGGTCCGATAGGCTTCATACATATTCGAACCTCCTGTATAATGATTTAAATAATTTCATTGACTTATTATAGAATCATATTCATTGTTATGATATCATATATGGTTCACTTATGACTTTATATTACCCGTTCTTTTTTAAATTTAATGTTAAAGCAGAGTTTTGTGTAAAATCGTTTTATTTATCGTATGTGTTTGGACTTCTTGTTCGTGATATTATTATTACTTATATATTGATTTGATTACTTCAAGAATGTAAATCATGATTTATATATCATATATATATTCAGTACATATATATATATATATATATAATAGATAGATAGATGAAATGAAATACACCATTAATGGAGACGGTAGGCCGTACGTACGCATGAACGCTGTTTTTTTGTTTCCTTATTGAATTAAGTAGATGACATACATATATATATACATAAATATAGTAGAATTATTATGTCATATATTTCATGATTACTTATTATATATACTTTATAATCATTCTTGAATTGTTAACATGGAAAGTGAATCTCATCGCGTCGTGGAGACGGTAATCCATACCTATGCACGAGCGATGATATTGTTCCCATATTTATTGAATGGAATTAGAGGGGATGATATAATATCATAGAATCATTATGATGTTATGATAATAATATATAGTTATTCTTTACACCATTACACCCATCCAAGTAAGGTGGTGGTGGAAAAACAGATTACACCACGACATGGTGACGGTATTCCGTATGTACGTACGTGCTGTGATTTTGTTTTTCCGTAGGATGGATAGAAGGTGAAATAGGGTTATTTCATATTTATAATAATATATCAATATATTATAGGTACTGATGTTATTAAGTTATAATGAATCAACTAAATAAGAAGAAGTTTAAGAAGAATGAAACTTGAAAGAATCGTTAGAAGAGATTACCTCTTCTTCGACGCACCTCCTTTAAGCTTCCTCATAAGGAAGTAGAATTGGTCTTTTGAGAAGACCATAACCTCCAGAATGTTTCTAGGGAAGTTGATAAGAGAAATGGTCAGGTTTTTTCCGAGCTTCAAGGCTCAAAAGGGTGTGAAGATAAGAGGGAAGGGGTGCCCTTTTTATAAGGGAGGAGAGAGGCACCTTTAGAAAAACTTAAAATATTATTTTATAATAAAGTCGTATTCAGTTTTTAATAGATAAAAATTGATTTATTTCGAATATAAGGTGGGGATGGGTCGAAATCCTCTCAATAAATATATTTTACACATGTTTGGGTCATTATATTAACCTTATCTTTTAGTTTTAACTCTTAGTTAATTAGATTGTCATTTACCATGTCACTTTGTATTTTTATATTATATAGTTAATAAACATAGAATATACCTCCAAGCGACCCCCAAGTGGTCCATTGATGATACACCTATCATGATATAAGTATCTTGGCCTAAATATAGATTTTTAGGAATATAATAACAATTAATAATATAATATTCTTTTTAAAAATTATTTTATGTCAATTTAGACACGATTTGGTAATTGATTTTTGTGAAAATCATAAGAGCATGATTAGTTCTAAAAAAGTTAATTAAATAAATACTAACGTGTCATATTAACCTAGAAAATTATTTTAATTCATAAAAAGTCTCAAATTACATTTATTTGGGTATTTATAACATTAATTATGTTAATATTTCATTAATAAGATAATTATTGAATAATCATTGTGTCATAAATAAATTAATTTATTTAATGTCTAAAAATTATAAATAAAATACCATTATGTAGAAAATATTTTTATCTTTCTATGGAATATTTATAGTCTAAATTATCTAATGTATAACCCCATATTAAAAATGATTTAGTTATTAAAAATTGATTTTAACTATTTTAACCCTTCTTTAAATAAATTAATAATAAATGTCCTAATATAATCCATGTAAACCTAAATGGTCATATTTTATTACTAAGGTTGTTTTTGGTCGAATTAAACTTATCCAATAGAATTAGGACATGTGTTAGGGTAATAATAATATCAATTTTCCCCTTAATTACCCTATTTACTTTTTACCGTGGTAAATAAAAGTAAGAAAAGTTACTATTCACCAAAAATTATTTTCATCTCATTGAACCACATTTTAGTCCTTGATATTAACCGTGTCTCTCGGATTTTTGATATTCAACTCATAGAAGCGGTAAAATTATTCTTTTTGTGAATTTCCAAATTCTCCTAGGAGGTGGGTAAAAGACGGTGAAAAGTTCAATAAAATTTTTATATATCTAAAATTATTATAAAAAGAGTCCAATGAATTACATTGAACTTATATAGGTATTATGTATCAATTTTGACCTGAAATAAAATAAATAATTTTTTAAATAAAAAGTCGGTTTTTGAATAGTAACCCAGAGTTTTCCCTATTCATCAAAAATTGAAAGTTTTCATAAAAATACCAAAAATTCACCCTAGGCTAATTTCGATATTCCAAATCCAAAAATAAAGTCCATTTTGAAAGATCAAATTTATAAAATTTCAAAAATTGGGTATTACTATTCATAACGGCTAGTTTATATAACATATCATTGTTTAGAGAAACTCGGTATTGCGTAAAACACACGCTATCATGGAAGGTCGTGATTGCGTGTAATGCAAGCCAAGTCAGGGATTTGTGTTGTTCAAGCTCCTTTTGGTGTAGCATAAAACACAAGACATTAATGAAATTAAAAAGAATATTTTTCATAAAATCTCGGGGTGTTACAGAGAGTATGAGTTTAATATCATAAAATCACACCAAATAATTCATATATCACAAACATGAATCAGAGAATAAATATTTAGAAGTTCATAATACATTAATCTTAATATAATAAAATATCTTGATCCATTAGAATATTTCATTATCATAATCACATGTCTAAATAGAGTGGAATAAAGTATGATATAATTATTATCAAAGAAATATTATTTCAAAGATAGCCCCAAATAAATTAATCACCTATAAGGATTTGGAGAAATATAAATCCCTATTTTTTTAAATAATATTACGCTCAATAGAATTCTTAACACCCAACACTAACCTTTATGATATTTGAGATATAATTTAAATATATTATTATTTAAATGTGAATGTTATAACTAATAAATTGAATTGGAATGTATTAATAATATTAATAGGATTATGAAATATATACAAAGATCTTACTCAATAAAATTTTATCTATTAATGATTGGGAAATAGAAATAAAAATTAGTAAATTCATTTTATTGAATAAAAATATATTTTTTCAAAAATTAAGTTTTTTTATTTTTTTTGAGAGAATATTGTAATTAGTTTGCATAAATTTATAAAATTTTATTTTATAATAATGTTATACTTTTTGAAATTGTATGGTATCATGAACCATCCTTGGTTGGCCCCAAACCGGTCTATTGATCCAGCCCAATACATTCAAGAGGTGCATTCTTGACCACCTTGAGCTGGTGGAAAAAACCCATGGCATTAAAGGGAGTGTATGGGAATGATTTTTCTCAAAATAAATAAACAAAATATACAACAAGATAAAATAGAAAACCAACATAAAAAATAAATTTAAAGAAAAAAATTAAAATAAAACCTAACTTAAGGAATAAAAAATCTAAAAGGCATCCCATGGGTCACCCTCCAATTCAAAAACATGACATTAGTCCCCAATGATCGTGAACAAGATGGATCCTACACCTAAAGGTAAAAAAAGATAGAGGTATTTGTGTGATTATTAAAACTCAGTTGGCATTCTAATACCCTAGGTACTTATACAATAAGAAATATTAATATATATATATATTTATTTATTTATTATATAGAATATATAAGAGATAATATGTTCAACAATGTGTATGATAAATCTAAATTTATGGTAAAAACATTGTTTTTTTCTAAAAAACTATTTTTTCCACCTTTTGATGGAGAACCAATTTTAAATATAATTTTTAAACTTTTATAAGATATTTTTAAAAAAATATTCTTATTATATGGAATCTGTACATCAAAATGATCTTAGATTGAATTTTTGGTATTTTTATGAAAAATTTAGTATTTTAATGAATATGGAGAAATACTGTGTTCTCTTTCAAAACTGATTTCTTGTATAATTTATTTGAATTTTTTGAAGATCATTATTATTGTTTTTAATGTAAAAAAATATTATTTATTGATCATTTGATCTAATTTTTTCATTTTAATTAATTTTAAATTGAAATTCTATATAAAAACATTTTAATATTTTGAACCTTTTACTTTAAAAACCTACTTTTTAGTTTTTCCAGTGGAATTAACATTAAATATAATTTTACTAATTATGTAAATTGAATTAGTTAAAATTGATTCAATATTTGGTTTTGAAAGGTAAAAATTAGGATTTAAGGTCAATTTAATTTTTTAGATATAAAAATCTTACCATGGTAAAAAATTTATTTACTATAGTAAAAGTAAAATTTTGACAAGGGTTAAAATTAGAATTTAAAAGCATAAAAGTCATAACAAATATCAAATTTAAATGGTGGATGAGGTGTGGATCGACACTCACTATCCTATAAAACATTAAATAGAAAAAAGAGTCATGAAATTTATTTCCACCTCTAAATGGTTAGAATTTATCATAAAATAATAAATAAATAAATCACTTGAACCCACCGCTCCTCAAGAATAAATAAAAATCATCACCTACCCAATTTGACCCCCAAATCCTTGTATCTCTAAAAATACCTTCCCAAATATCTCCCCAAAACTCTCCCAAAAGTCAAGTGCTTCTCTTAACACAAAAATACCAAATCCAAGGTTCTCAAGGGTCTTTCCAGTAGGGGATATTCAAGAAGTAATTTTGTCAAAGTACCTCCCTAAATTCCATTTATTTTTCTAAATTCTCTTCACCTCCTTCATCCATGAATGAACGAAAAATACATAATCATTTAAATACTATAGTTTTATGTTTCTAATGGAATATATCATTTTCATTTCATTTTTCACCTCCTCTTATTCAAAGAATCAATGTTGTTGTCCATGTTATGTTAGTTAATCACCTCGGTGAATAATGTTTTTGTTATTTTTCCTTTACCACCTTCATGTATGATCATAAAAACACTCTCTTGTAAAATAAATAATTAATATATATATATATATTATCCTCTTTAATATTCTGAAATTTTTTATTAAACATAACATAAGGCTTTCCAAATTGTGGATATATGAAAACATCGTTTGGGGATGTGTGGACTACCGCCTCCTCAAAATGATCTGATTCATTCACACATCACATCAAATGTGATAAGGATTTTTTGGTTAAAATATCATATATAAATTAAATATTAAATATATTTTAATTATATTATATATTTAAACATATTTACATACAATTAATTGAAGGTTTCTTCTTTCAATATGATTGAAAAAAAAATTGTGGTCATGTGTATGTACGACCTACTATCTCCATGAATTATGTCTCTAGTTGTC
This sequence comes from Viscum album, assembly GCA_963277665.1. Taxonomy (NCBI): domain Eukaryota; kingdom Viridiplantae; phylum Streptophyta; class Magnoliopsida; order Santalales; family Viscaceae; genus Viscum; species Viscum album. The sequence goes on along the minus strand of OY728143.1, from coordinate 1,658,890,359 downwards.
TTAAAATTTTATTATAAAAACATATACAATAGAAATATATGATATTTATATCTTGTTTCTTATTTTTGAGATGATGGACTTATGACCAAATTGACTATTGACATCTAACCATGTTCATATTCAACTCAAGAATAGAATATCAAAAAAAATGTCTGAAATGAACTAAAATATTTTTTTAGTTTTTATAACATGTAAGTAAGTGATATAAATGAATAATAATAATGAATAATTTTTTTAATAAATATATAATTAACATATCATTATTATTCATTAAGATATATAACACAAGTAACGAATAAGACATGACATAAGGTACTTCATCTCAATCTTCTTTCATTGAGGAATTTGAAGATAATATTAATCATTATTATTTTTTTAGGAGTATATAAATCCTCTATGAAATTTCATATACATATTTTATCTATACGAATTTTAATTAATGTTTTGGAAAATTTATTAAAGCATCGAGATTGGGATTTAAATTTTCGAAGTGTTATGTGATACCATGAATTTTTTATGATTAATTATCAAATATATTCTTCATAATATTATTTAAAATATTTTTTTATATAGATATAAAAGGGTAATAAATGATTTTTTTTTTATATTTTAATGTTTTTTTAAAAAATGTTTTTATAAAAATCATCTTACTTTCTTTACATAATGAAAAAGGAATGTTTTTTAAGATATGCAATGACAAGGACTTCTCCATCACCATAAAAATTATTTGGTATTTGGATTCCTCAATAAGAAGTAATGTTTTTATAGGAAAAGAAATCCCTTATTCTGTTTTTGGAATTTTTATTGAAAATGGAATTGAAATCAGCATGAATATTTCAATATCTTGAAATGATTTCTTCTAATTTCAAATGAAATTTTATGATTGACATGTTGATAATTTCATTCTTTTACGTGTTATGGTTATAAAATGATACATTTAAATTTTACTCGTGGTTACATGAGAAACCAATTATGTGTGGTTATGTGTTAAATCAATTATTTTGTGTTTCCTGATAATCCATGGATGGGTGGTTAGGTTTTTTCCACCAATACATTTGGTATAGAAGTAGGTCGTATAGATATTGAATTTGTAAGAGTTATATGTGTTGAATTCAACTATATGGTTATTCCATTTATGTAATATTAGTTCTGAAGTTAACTCTATATGTTATATGTGATTTTTATGGGTTTTATGGTAACCTTTTGATTAAAAAATGAAATACAATGAGATTATATTTATTGAACGGTATTTACAACTTCTTAAAGTTGAAGATTATTACTTTATAATAATGTATTCACGAATTGTATTTTTTGAAAGTCTGTTATATTTCATTATTTGTTTATCCCATACTGATATTTTTATATTCAACCCAAGTTTTAAAAAACATTTCACAGTATTAAAGGGAGTATAGAGATAAGGATGGAATCAACAGAGAAGTTTTGATGTTTATGTATAAAATGAAACAATATTTCTTTTTCAATGTTTACATTTTATAAAAAATGTATAGTGAGTATAAGTTTCAACATTGTAATATTTTAGTTATTGTGTATAAGTTATGTCCTAATTTAGTAAATCTCTAAAGCTGAAGAGATTAAAAATGTGAATTCATGATATAAATCAATATTATTTAATGTTTAAATGTGAGGGATTGTATTTGGTATCATAGGTTGGTTTAGATAACATTAGGGGTTATGATACTGTTAATAGAATTTTCAAAAAAAATTATTTTACGGTCAAATTGAAATGATATTATTTTTGTAGATTTCCATGTTTTTTCATCTAAGATACGTCTATCCATAATGGATTTCTATAGATGAAATACGGAATATGTACTTGGAAAAAATATAGAGAGAAAAAACATTCCAAATTAGCATCATGAGATGGGAGGAATTAGAACTAAACTGTTTTTTTTAGTGACAAGTTAGTTGAATCATGTGATAAATAATGTTGGTGTCCATGCATGAGGTCATCAAGATCAACCATAAATGAATATATCATTTGTGGGGAATTTAATAATTAAATTTCCCCCATCATTCAGAGGATCATCTAACCCATGTGTAAAATGATGGGTGGGTTAAAGCACTAGAAAATAATTTTTGATGTAATGGTTTTCTTATAGAATCAAAAGATATGTATTTTGGTTTTTCATTTTAATGGTGAAGTCGATAAGTGGTTGCCAATAGTTAAAAATATTAGAGGAAGTGAAGTGTAACACCCCGAGCTTCCACGATATGCCTCTCTTTCAATAATGCAATAGCTTGCATTGTACGCAAGTTCGAGTTCTAAAACCCCGCGACTAATCAAAGTAGCTGTAATGAATAGTAATAACCACTTCTTAAAATTATAGAAATTTTATATTTCAAAATGGACTTCATTTTTGTATTCCTAATATCGAAATTATCTTAAGTTGAATTTTTTGTAATTTTCTGAGAACTTCCAATTTTTTATGAATAGTGAAAAATACTTAAAAACAACTTTTTTAATCAAAATAATTTATATTGAAAAATTATAATATTGAGTGGTTTTAAAGTATAATTAGAATATATTTTTACCATTTTATCCAATGTTGTTCATTATAATTAATTTCACTTTGAATTTAGACATAAATAATTGTCAATCTTTTGATATATATTGTTTCTTAAAAACACGCTATTTGTTGTGACAGCGGGAATTAATTAATGAAAATTATATGTTTGGAATTTTGTAAAATGGACATCATTTTTGAATTCGGAATATCAATTATAACATAGGGTGAAATTTTGGCATTGTTCTGAAAAACATCAATTTTTGATGAATAGTGAAACCACTAAGTGGTAGTTAAAAAACTGATTTTTCATTTAAATAAAACATTACCACTTCTGTGATTTTAATTTCAAAAATCCGACATAAATGGTTTTTATTAGGAAGTAAAATTTGGTCCAATGGGATTAAAATAATGTTTTTGTGAATAGTAACTTTTAAGTTTAATTAATCGTGATTAAAGGTAATTAGTGAAATTTAAGGTAAAAATGATATTATAAAAAAATTAAAATACCTTTACACTTGTCCTACCCCTATTGGATGTGTCATGGAAGACCAATACAATACATGGGTCAACTTTGGGACCCCATGGAGCCACTTTGGTAGGAAAATGACATAAATAACTTTTATTTAAAGTTAAAGTAAAAATGTCACAAACATAAGTTTTTTTACTAAAACAATTTTTAAATGGGGTTATACAAGTCATATGTTTTACTATAAATATTCATTAGAAATCTAAAGAGATTTCCTACAGCATGATATTTTTTTATAATTTTTAGACATTAAATAAATTAAATTATTTATGACACCATGATGATGCAGTGATTACCTCATTAATTAACGATTTAAATAAAATGAATAGATAATGTAAAATCCAAGTCTTACTCTTTTTCAAAGCCTATTTGATGATAATATTTCGAAACCTTATCACCTTACCCTAGAATTATATAGGTTTGGGACCTTTAGAATCCAAAAATCATTGTAGAATAAAATAACATTTCATTACATTCCAAAAGTCCCCCTCCTCTCCACTTATAAAGGGCCCCCACCACTCCCACCATATTCACACTTTCATGCCATTTGGCTCGGCCAACCTCTGCCCCAATACTCTCCCAACATCCCTCTCTTACTCCTAGAAGACTCACTTTGGGCAGAATTCTTCCCAAAGAAGCCTTTGGCTCAAATCAAAAAAGAGTTACCCGTTTTAATGGTAGTGTTTTCTCTTGTGTTCTTATGTTTTATTTTGCTTCTCCAACCCACTATACTCTTTTTATTCACTTGTTTTGTAACAACACAAGTTTAATAAATATACTAGGATGTTTTTATAAAAAGGATTCGATCTACACTTACACACACTTATATCTAATGGTTAAATAACATACTGTTTCTGTGGATGGTGAATTTTTTCCTCACGAAACGATGATTGTTCAACACTCATATGACACCTTCAAAGGTGGCCATTAAGATGTCACTATATTTATATATGATACATAATATTTTTATGTTTTACATAAGCTTCTGTATTTTTCATTTATTTCATACCTCTATGATTTCCATTATGGGTAAACACGATAATTTCATTTTAGGAAGTGTGGACTACCGCCCCCTCAAAGTGATTTGAATCATTAATGCCTTATGCGGGATGTATAAAGGATGAAGTAATGGTATTATACATTATATTATACTGGGATTATATTTCACCTTTATATCATTATTATTTCATTCCACTAAATATGAAATAGAAATTAAAGTAGCGTTCATGCGTACGTACGGCTTACCGTCTCCATGAACGATGCATTTCATTTCTTACCTCTAAATGTTTTGTAATAATATAAATGCATTTATATACTGGATATATAGAATATATATGATATCCACATCATGAATATAATTCTGTATATAATTGATGCTTTACCACATGAACAAAGTGTAATTATAAAAAGTTTATTTTTGACTCAAGTACCTAAGATCGACAAAACGACCGTTGTAAACTTAAATAATTACATAATGTTCATGACACGGTAATAAGTGATATAAAAGGAATAATGAAATTGAAAAAGGTTCTAAAGAAGGTAGAGATTAACTCTAGTTTATTATTCAGGAGGTTAAAGAGTGGTCAAGTCCAGTCGTACATGAGGTAAGGGAACTACTTAACCCAATTTCCATTCTTTGGGTTAATCTCCTACTTTCAAATTATGTCAAGATATTATTATGTGCTACCATTTATTTTTACTTTCTTATGTGTAATTATAGTGAATACACATAATATATATATTTTACAAAAAAAATTGATCTTTTTAAGGGACTTCGTCTCAATCACCATTCATTGAGACATATTTGGTTTTATACACAACTTTCCTTTATACAGTGTATAAACCCCTTTGAATTTTATGTTTATTCAAAAGGAATATTTTTACACGAATTGTTTTAATAAATGACACAAAGGAATGTTTTTCTTGTCGTACATATGCGGCGACAACGACTTCTCCGCCACCATGGCCATTATTTGGGTTTCAGCTTCCTCTACAAGCCATAACATTTTTTTAATGAAAAATAAAAACAATGTTTTAACTTTCTTTTATTTTGGTATTGGAAATGGTTTTGAAAGTGTTTTTATTATATCAATGTTTTTTATTGATATCTTGTGATTGAAATGTGTAAATTTTATGTTTCCTTTATGCATGTTTTATGTGATACGATTATGTTATGGTTTATGATATGTTTAAACCTATTCATATGAGAAATGCATTGGACTTAATAAGTGATGGGTGGAGCCCGCTACAGCTCCTCGATGCATCGGTAAGTCTCATGAGACAAACTAGTGTCTTGGAACGAGGCCTTGACAAAATCTTATTGTAGACTTGGCACGAGGCCTTGGCTACGTTGTTATGATAGTCTGGAATTATGTGTTCCATCATTATGAAAGTGGTTATTGATATTGCATCTGATTATTCGACTAGTAGAATATCCATGTGAGTAAGTAAATGGAATTATTTAATTTTATTTTTTCCATATTATGCTGAAGTTCAAGTTTAAAAAGGATTTTGTTTTAGTTATACATTTCCTTAAATGTTAATGTTTATTTATGAAAGATTCCGCAATATTGTTATCCTTACTGAGCATCTGAGCTCACCCCTTTCAATGTCTTAATACTTTCCAGGATGTGAGGAGGTATTTTATGAATGACCTGCACGGATAGTATGAGGGGATATGAAGACAAGATGTTTCTGTAGTTTTGTTTTACTTTATCATGTAATGTACGACTTGTGAATGTATCTAGTGTCTCCAAGGATACTAAACTAATCGGCCTTTCGAGACTTGATCTTTTGTGATCATGCCAATGTTACGCAATAAAGTATTGACTATGGGTAGCTGGGGTCGGGGCATTACAGTTGGTATCAGAGGCAGTTTAGTACTAACCTTGGAAGCTGGATTTAGATAAACTCTGATTAGAGCACATAGCCCAAAGATACACTTTGTGGATTTGTATAGAAGAACTTCCTATAATTTTGGTATTATAGAGATGTTGTGAGTTTTCAGAGCAATACATCCCTATCTGGATACGAGCAGGTAGAGGCGGCTCTGGCACATATATACCTAGGGGTAAAACCCGAAAACACCACTTTGAGCTAGACTCGAACGGGAACTGGTGCATGACAACGGGCCTGGCTGCACTCTTGGTTACGACACTCTCGGGGGATCTGCTTAGGATAATTCTCATTTTCTTTACAAACCACTATGAAGGGTTATGAGTATATACTTTCTCAAAGAAAACATTTTTATGGATTATACCCATAAATAGTTCAATTTATGTTAAGTATTTTAAAAGTATGGAATTATGTATTTTGATTCATAAACTAATCTAGTTTATGCCATTGTTTATAAATGGTGCCTAGTGGAAGGAATGGAAACTGTATCAATGCACGCACTCCATGTAGGGATTTCCCTCATGCTCAAGATAATTATTATGGAGCTGGAGATACAACTGGTTCTGATCAACTTATTACCATACTGGTACAACTCACTTAGGTTATGAATAATAACCTTACTCGTATGGAGCACCCTGATCCGCAATGTGGAGGATCAATGTTAGACCGCTTCATGAGGCAACAACCGCCAACATTTAATCGGGGTACAAATCCATTAGTAGCTGAGCAATGGATAAACTCCTTAGAGAAAATATTCAACGCCTTGGGGAGTAGCGAAAGGGTGAAGGTTGTCATGGAAGTTTACCGCCTCACTGGAGATTCCGATCAATGGTGGTCGCTGATTCAAAACACAAAGGAAGATGAAGAAGTATCAAGTATGGAGTGGAGGGAGTTTAAGGAAATTTTCATAGAAAAATACTTTCCGCATGACCATCGAGCAGATATGGAAAGGCAATTTCTGAGTCTGAGGCAGAAGGAGGATGAGAATGTCGCAAAGTATGAGGCTAACATTACAAGGTTAGCGAGGTATGCTGAATATTATATACATAACCCAAGAAGTAAGGTTGATCATTTCTTTTATGGGTTAAAACCATTTATCCATCGAGCATTAGTCTCACAAACCTTTTCGTCATACGAAGATATTGTCTCGTGTGCTATCAAGACGGAAAAGGAATTCTCTAAGTCTTACGACAACAAAGTAAAGCAAGAGAAGAAGAGAACGGTGGAATAAGAGACGGATAAAGGGAAAAGGGGAAAGATGGATTTTCCATTATGTGATAATTGTGGGAAGAATCACCCCGGTACTTTCTTGAAAAGAATGGTAGTTTGTTACAAATGTGGAGAAAAAGTTCACCAGGCACGTGATTGCACGGGAAAGAAAGAGGCTATCAATGTTCAATGCTACAATTGTAGGGAAATGGAGAATTATGAAAATGAATGTCCTAAGCGTCAGGGAAACTTACCTCAGAAAAGGCCAAGGGATCAAGGACAATCTTATGTTGTTACTACAGTTGAAGTGGAATAATTAATGTATTGGTGCTTTTGGACTCAAGGATTATATTCTGGTTATAAGAATAATGTGATATATATAAGGGTTGTACTGCAATACTTGTTGTTTTCATTAAGTATTTAATATGATGAAGGTAATCATATTTTTTGTATGTGACAATAAGAGAAACATTACTTTGTTTGGGAAATCTGATGTTACAATTGATTTTGGAATTTAGAGACCTTTTATAGAAAGTCTGAACATAGGTATTTTGGATAACTACAAAGGTTGGAATGGATTAAGTGGAACCTTGGATAGTATTGTTTAATGTTAAAAAATTTATGATGATTATTTTTGGAATATTATAATACTATAGTTTTAGAAAAAGGACAACCTGCAGGTTGGGGGATGACTCATCACATTGGACAAAGATGCAGGAATCGAACCCACAACCATAGTGCGACATGCCTTTATTACCTACCACTAGCCTACAGGAAGTCTCTAGTTATTAAAAAATAGTTTTACTAATCTAAATGGTATGTGTTAATATTTGGAACCTTATACAATTAGGATAAATAGAATATTTTTGAGTTCTATGACCTTTTATAGTGAAGGATGGGTTTGGGGTAAAAATTTATTAAAGGATGAAAGTCTACATGACAAGTATGTATATTCCATTACGTTCTTGGTAAATCTCCTAAATAAATTCCTCAACTTTATAAAATATAACTTAAAACAAAAATGTTGCCGGTTAACTTTTCCAACTAGGGATTCAATGACCATTTAAAGAATCACAAGTTTGTGATTTTTTTTGTGGTTAACTTTCTCCTAATCTAGTTTTCTACAACTCTCCATCATACCTTGATGGTTTTTTTTTCTTCCATATCCATATTTTCATAGAATCCTAGTATGGGCTATCTCGGGTGACCTCTGTACTTACCTTTCTTTCTTTTAATGTTATATTCTTATTAACCCTATTTCCGATGTGGGTTTTCCACAAAGGTATTTTATATTTTCAACCTTTTATTTTCAAAGAAATATTTCAAATTGAGAGGACGCAATTTATTGAAGGAGGGGAGAATTTAACACCCCAATCTTCCACGATACGCCTCTCTTTCAATAATGCAATAGCTTGCATTATACGCAAGTTCGAGTTCTAAAACCCTGCGACTAATCAAAGTAGCCGTTATGAATAGTAATAACCACCTTTTAAAATTATAGAAATTTTATATTTCAAAATGGACTTCATTTTTGTATTCGTAATATCAAAATTATCCTAAGTTGAATTTTTTTGTAATTTTCTGAGAACATCCAATTTTTTAGGAATAGTGAAAAATACTTAAAAACTTCTTTTTTAATCAAAATAATTTATATTGATAAATTATACTATTGAGTGGTTTTAAAGTATAATTAGAATATATTTTCACCATTTTATCCAATGGTGTTCATTATAATTAATTTCACTTTGAAATTAGACATAAACAATTGCCAATCGTTTGATATATATTGTTTCTTAAAAACACGCTATTTATTGTGACAGCGGGAATTAATTATAAAATTAATTAATGCAACTTATATGTTTGGAATTTTTTAAAATATACATCATTTTTGAAAACGGAATATCAATTATAGTTTAGGGTGAAATTTTGGCATTGTTCTGAAAAACTTCATTTTTTTAATGAATAGTGAAACCACTAAGTGGTGGTTAACAAACTGATTTTTCGTTTAAATTAAACATTACCACTTCTGTGATTTTAATTTCAAAAATCCGACATACATGGTTTTCATTAGGAAGTAAAATGTGGTCCAATGGGATTAAAATAATTTTTTTGGTGAATAGTATCTTTTAAGTTTAATTAATCGCGATTAAAGGTAATTAGTGAAATTTAAGGTAAAAATGATATTATAAAAATATGAAAATACCTTTACACTTGTCCTACCCCTATTGTATGTGTCACGGCCGACCATGAAAATCCATGGGTCAACTTGGGGACCCCATGGAGCCATTTTGGTAGGAAAATGACATAAATAACTTTTATTTAAAGTTAAAGTAAAAATGTCACAAACATAAGTTGTTTTCATAAAACAATTTTTAAATGGGGTTATACAAGTCATATTTTTTTACTATAAATATTCATTAGAAAGCTAAAAATATTTACTACATCATGATAGTTTTTTTATAATTTTTATACATTAAATAAATTAAATTATTTATGACACCATGATGATGCAGTGATTACCTCATTAATTAACGATTTAAATAAAATGAAAAGATAATGTAAAATCCAAGGCATACACTTTTCAAAATCATATTGGATGATAATATTTAGAACCCTTATCATCTTATCCTATAATTATATAAGTTTGGGACCTTTAGAATCCGAAAAGCATTGTATAATAAAATAACATTTCATTACTTTCCAAAAGTGCCCCTCCTCTCCACTTATAAAAGGCCCCCACCACTCCCACCTTATTCTCACTTTCAAGCCATTTTGATCAGCCAAAATCTGCCCAAATACTCTCCCAACTTCCCTATATTACTCCTAGAAGCCTCACTTTGGGCATAATACTTCCCAAGGAAGCCTTTGGCTCAAATCAAAAAAGAGTTACCCGTTTTAAAGGTAGTGTTTTCTCGTGTGTTCTTATGTTTTATTTTGCTTCTCCAACCCCCTAAATTATTTTTATTAACTTCTTTTGTAACAACGCCAGTATCCTAAATATACTAGGATGTTTTTTTAAGAAGGATTAGAGCTACACTTACACACACTTACATCTAATGGTTAAAGAACATACTGTTTCTGTGGATGGCGAATTTCTGCCTCACGAAACGATGATTGTTCAACACTCATATAACTCCTTAAAAGGTGGCCATTAAGATGTCACTATATTTATATTTGATTATTAATATGTTTATGTTTTACTTAAGCTTCTGAATTTTTCATTTATGTCGTACCTTTATGATTTTCCATTATGGGTAAAAACGATAATTTCATTTTAGGAAGTGCGGACTACCGCCCCCTCAAAGTGATTTGAATCGTTAATGCCATTTGTGGGATGTATAAAGGATGAAGTAAATAGTATTATACATTATATTATACTGGGATTATATTTCACCTTTATATCATTATTATTTAATTCCATTAAATACGAAATAGAAATGAAAGTACCATTCATGTGTACGTACGGTTTACCGTCTCCATGAACGGTGCATTTCATTTCTTACCTCTAAATGTTATGTAATAATATAAATGAATTTATATAATAGATATATAGAATATATATGATATCCACATCATGAATATAATTCTTTATATAATGGATGTTTTACCACATGAACAAAGTGTAATTATAAGAAGTTTATTTTTGACTCAAGTACCTAAGATCGACAAAACGACCGTTATAAACATAAATAATTACATAATGTTCATGACATGGTAATAAGTGATATAAAAGGAATAATGAACTTGAAAAAGGTTATTAAGAAGGTAGAGAATAACTCTATTTTATTATTCAGGAGGTTAAAGAGCGATCGAGTCAATTCGGACACGAGGTAAGGCAACTTCTTAACCCAATTTCTATTATTTGGGTTAATCTCCTACTTTCAAATTATGTCAAGATATTATTATTTCCTACCTTGTATTTTTACATTCTTATGTTTACTTATAGTGAATACACATAATAGATCTAATTTATAAAAAAAATTGATCTTTTTAAGGGACTTCATCTCAATCACCATTCATTGAGGCATATTTGGTTTTATACACAACTTTCCTTTATACGGTGTATAAACCCCTTTGACTTTTACAATTATTAGAAAGGAATCTTTTTATATGAAGTGTTTTACTAAACGAAAAAATGGAATTTTTTTCTTGTCGTACGTATGCGGCGACAACGACGTCTCTACCGCCATGTCCATTATTTGGGTTTCGGCTTCCTCTATAAGCCATAAAAAAATTTTAATGAAAAATAAATACAAAGTTTTAACTTTCATTTATTTTGGTATTGAAAATGGTTTTCAAAGTGTTTTTATTATATCAATGTTTTGTATTGATATCTTGTGATTGAAATGTGGAAATTTTATGTTTCCTTTATGCATGTTTTATGTTATACGATTATGTTATGGTTTATGATATGTTTAAACCTATTCATATGAGGAATGCATTGGACTAAATAAGTGACGGGTGGAGCCCACTATAGCTCCTCGATGCATTGGTATGTCTCATGAGATAAACTAGTGTCTTGGCATGAGGCCTTGACAAAATATTATTGTAGACTTGGCACGAGGCCTTGGCTACGTGGTTATGATAGTCTGGCATTATGCATTCCATCATTATGAAAGTGGTTATTGATATTTCATGTGATTATTCGACTAGTAGAATATCCATGTTAGTAAGTAAATGGAATTATTTAATTTTATTTTTTCCATATTATGCTGAAGTTCATGTTTAAAAAGGATTTTATTTTAGTTATACATTGCCTTAAATGTTAATTTTTATTTATGAAAGCTTCCTCAATATTGTTATCCTTACTGAGCATCTGAGCTCACCGCTTTCAATGTTTTAATATTTTCCAGGATGTGAAGAGGTATTTTATGAATGACCTGTAGGGATAGTATGAGGGGATATGAAGACAAGATGATTTTGTAGTTTTGTTTTACTTTATGATGTAATGTACGACTTGTGAATGTATCTAGTGTTTCCAAGGCTACTAAACTAATTGGTCTTTCAAGACTTGATATTTTGTGATCATGCCAATGTTACACAATAAAGCACCGACTCTGGGTAGGTGGGGTCGGGGCATTACATGAAGAGGTTTATTCCATGGAATGTGAGTAATTTGAGAATATCTTCCTGGAGAAATATTTTCATAATGCTATTTGACATAGGATAAAAATCAATTCTAGGAATTTAGATAAAAAATAAATATTCTATGGCTATATATGAAGAAAATTTCACATGTTTTTCAAGGAATGTAATAAACATTATCTTTGATATTGATAGAAATATAAATCAGTATTACTCAGGATAGAATCTGAAATATAGAAGGGAATTAGCTTCCTTTGAGAGAGAAAAATATGAAAAACTTGTATGTTGCGATGAGATGGTAGAAATAGATATTTATGACGATAAATTATTCTATGATCTAAATTAAAAGAATTGATCGAGTTTACAGGCAATGGGAAAGCATTAATGAATGATGTTTGGAGGTATGAATGATAAATTTACATCTTATGACAAGTGTGGAAAAAATCTTAGAGAATGTATCTTAAAATTTGGGATGTTCTTTTTATGTGTATGACTGGTCATATTTGTCATGACTGTAAATGAGATGACCATTATTACAATGAAAATATAGCAGTAAGATGTTTTGGTTGCACTAAGTTAGGTCCTTATGATAATGTGAGTCCAAAGTTGATTACCCAGGGTGAAAACCAGCATGATCAAAAGAAGAAGGGAATGGATAAATAATTTGGTACTAATACGGTAGATATGGGACCATCAAATGAATTGGTTATAGGTATGACACATCTTTTTTTAAAATATTCCAATACTTTTTTTGAATCAGGATCTTTACATTCATTCATTTCTGAGAGATTTTAAATTAAATTGGAAATATCACCTCGTGAGTTTGATAAAATAATTTTTCTAAAAACTCAACCTAGAAGTTTTAAGAGAAAAATATTTATAGGAATATTCTTATTATCATTTTTGGGAGTTTCATTCTTAAAAATCTTCTTTAACTTCCCATATGGGAATTTTATGTCATTTTGGTTATAGATTGGCTTTCAATTTATCATCCTAAATTTGATTGAGAATCTGAGAATGTTTTAGTCAATGATTTAATACCTTTTATAACATACCAATATAATGAGATACTGATTAAAGATTGATTTTACAGTTATATAGTTATTTTTCTTGAAAAGAAAGAAATAATTTTTATTACTGGCATTCCAGTAGTGAAAAAATATACCAATGTTTTTCCAGATGAATTGTCTGGTATTTTTCATAATTGGGAGGATAAAGATACTGTTGATTTAGTTCATAACACTAAACATATTTCTAAACCTCCTTATCAAATGGATAAAGTAAATCTTGTGGACTTTAAAAAACATTTGTAATAATTACTTGATAAGGGTTCAATTAAACCACAAACATCACCATGGGGTTCTCCTATATTATTTGTAAAAAAATGGCTGTTTTAGGAGACATTGTATTGATTACGGAGCCTTAAATAACATCTCTCTTAAAAATATGTTTCATATACATCATATCTTTTATTTTTTAATCTTTTTCAAGGAGGTCAATATTTTTCAATGAATGATTTCAGGTCCTGGTTCCATCAGCTGAAGGTGAAGGAGGATTACATTACAAAACAACATTCTGAATGATATATGGGAATTATGAGTTTATAGTTGTGTCCTTTGGGTTATATATGTCACCTGATGTATTTATGAATCTCATTAATGGATTCATTCATTGGTTTTGGTATTAGTTTGTGGTTTTTTTATAGATGATATTTTGGTATATTCTACAAGCAAGAAAGAACATGAAAGTCACATAAGGATTATTTCTAAAACCTTAAAAGAAAAGAAACTATATGGTATATTTATTAAGAGTGAATATTGGTTGTAACAAATTTCATTCCATAGTCATAATGTTTCTAAAGAAGAAATAATTTATGACCCTTCTAAAACTAAAGTTGTTGAAGAGTATCCATGACCTACCAATATAATAGAGTTTCGTAGTATTCTTGGACTTACAGGTTATTAATAATGTTTTGTTGAAAATCAATCTCAGTTATCAAGCCCACTAACAAAGTTAAAAGGTAAGGGAGTTAAGTTCATTTTGACAAAAGAATGTTATTATTATTTCTAGAAATAGAAAATACTATTGGTAAATGCTCCAGTTTTGAATGTGCCTTCTAGAAATGGTGAAATTGTTTTCTATAGTGATGCTTCATTGATAGTTCATGGTTTCTTCCTAATGTATAATTATCATGTAATTGTTTATTCTTCACCGTAGTTAATAACCTATGAGTTAAATTACCCTACACATGATTTGGAATTAGCTATTGTTATTTATTCATTAAAAATTTAGAGGCCTCATTTCTATAGTGACAAGTGTAAAATATATACTGATAAAAAACTGAATTATATATTCACTCAAAAAGTATTTAACATGACACATTTGAGATAGATAGATTTAATCAAAGATAATGATTTCACGATTAATTACTATCCAGGAAAATAAAATAAAGGGGTTGATGCTTTGAGTCAAAAAATTGATTCTATATTAACCATGATACATTTTGAATGAGATAATTTGGTTAATGATTTTATGAATTTTGGCATAGAAGTTGTTGGTACAGGATTTTCCATTTTGTCATTTCAGGTGTCGGTGAAATGATCTCTATCAAACAGAATTAAGAAACCACATAAGGAAGACAGTTAGTTGCAGAAAAAGTAAAATTGCTTTAGAAGGGTAATTTACCTAAATTTAGCATTGATAAATATATTTTTTTTAATTTGGGATGAGATTATCTATTCCTTATGATTCACAGTTGCAGAAATATTGGTTATGTAAATCTCATAATTCTCCTTTTTTATTTCACCCAGGTACCACTTAAATGTACTGAGATCTTCGAGCTATTACTGTGGGATGGAATGAAAAGTGATATTATTTATTTTACCTTGTGATGTTTGACTTGTCAACAGGTTAATAAAGAGTTGTAGTTACCAAAATTCTTTCATAAACCTTTTCCAATTCTAGAGTGTAAATGTGAAAATTTATCAATGGATTTCATAATGGGATTACCAAATACTTCCCGAGGTAACAATGTAATTTGGGTTATTATTGATGAGAAGAATAAATATTCTATTTTAATCCCTATTCAAGTTACTATATCTTTATATTAGAATTCTCTATATTATATTTAAAATATATTCAGGTAACATGGGGTTTACCTATCCATTGGGTCTGATCATTATCCTAGTTTCACTTCCATCTTTTGGAAAGGCCTTCATAAGTCATTAAGAAGTAAATTAAATTTCATTGTAGCTTTTCATCTTAAATTATATGGGATGTCTGAATGAAAAATTCAGATCATAGAGGATATTATAAATTCATGTTAAATGGATTACTAGGGAATTTTTTATAAAAATATTTCTTTGGTTGACGTTTTTTATAAAAACAGTTTCCATTGCAACATACAGATTGCACCATTTGAGGCATTTTTGGGACGAAGTTGGTGAACGAAAATCAATGGGACCATAATAGGTAGAATAAATGGAATAGAATATTCAATTTATTTAGATATATATGAGGAAAACATTGATTATGAATAAAATTTTTACAGATAATCAGAGAAATGATATTTCTTTTCAAGTGGGTGATCATGTTATTCTCAAAGATTCACCATGGAAAAGTGATGTGTTTTGATAAGAAATAGCAAATTATTTGATGGTTTATCAGACCATTTGAAATCCTGGAGTAAGATGGATTAGTTTCCTACCAATTTTCTATACCTCTATGTCTATCATAGGTACACAAAGTTTTTCATGATTCAATGTTATGAAATTATATGGTATATCCATCCCATGTTTTCAGTTGAGAAGTAGTTTAGTTGGAAAAGAATATTTCATATGAGGAAATTCCAGTCTATATTCTTTAATATAGAGATAAATTGTTAATGAATGTGATGATTCATCATGTTAAGAGTTTTTGTAAAAACCATATGATTGAAATGGAATAATGGGAATCTAAAAACGATATGAGGGTCAAATACCCCCACTTATTTGATAAGTGAATAAAATTTGTGAAGACGTAATTTCCATAAAGGGGAAGGATGTAACATCCCAATTACTTATAGAATAATAAATTTTCATATCTATTAATATTTATTAGTTATGTAATATTTTGAAGAGACAATATGTTCAACAATGTATACAATAAATATAGATTTTTTGTTAAAATATTTTTTTAAAAAGACTATTTCACAACATTTTGATCGTGAAACCACTTTAAATATGGTTTTTTAAACATTTATAAAATATTTTTTGAAAAAATAAAATTCTTATTTGGAATATGGTCATTAAAATTTGACTGGAGGGAATTTTTTGTATTTTTCTGATAGAATTACTATTTTTTTGAATAGTGATAAATACTATGTTTTTATTCAAAACTATATTTTTGTCAAATTTATTTATATTGTAATAAGGTAATTTAAATAGATTTAAAAAAAATATTTAGATTATTTTTTTATATTTTAATCCAATATTGGTCAATTTAATTAATTTCCAATTTAAATTAGATATAAAAACATTTCAAACTAATGAATGTTTCACCTTAGTAGCCCTCTTTTATATTGTGTCTGAAAAATTAATTTTAAATATAATTTTCTAAATTATATGAATTGAATTATGTAAAATGGATTCCAAATTTGGAATCATAACGTCTAAATTATGTTGTAAGGTAAATTTCATTTTTATACTTAAAAAGTTACTATCTAAAAAAAACATATTTATCATAGTAAAAGTAAAATTTTGATAAGGGTTAAAATTAAAATGTTGAAGCATAACATACCTAAAAACTTATACATTTAAAGGGTTTCAGAGGTTTTTATTTAAAATAAAAATTATATAAAACATTAATTATAAGCCTAATTTTTGGAATTTAATTTCACCTCTATATTGATATATTTTAATATAAAATAATAAATAACTTAATCACTTGAACCCACATCTACTCAAGTATAAATAACAACCATAACCTTCCCCTTATGGTCCAAAACAAATCCTTATACAACCTAAAATATCAACCCAAACATCTCTTACTCACTCTTAACACGTCCAAGTTCTTAGGTTCTAACTAAAAATACCAAATTCATGGCCCTGAAGGATATTATAAGGATGGGATATTCAAGAGGTATTTTTCTCAAAGTATCTCACTTGATTTTTTTATTTTTCTTCTTCATTCTCACCTAATTCATCCATAAATTAATGATAAATCCATAATTATGTGCCTAATATTGTTTTATGTTTCTAATGTAATATATGATATCCATTTTATTTCACACCTCCTCTTATTCAAAAAATGAAATTGTTGTCCAAGTTATGTCGGTTAATCGCCTCTGTTAATATTGTTTTTTTTACTTTACTATCTTCATGGATCATCTAAGAAAATATTATAGTCAAATAATATTTTTATATGTATATTATAACCAATTTTATATTTTGTAAATGTTATATTAAACTAACCTTTATGTTTTACTAATTTTGGAAATTCAATAACATTGTTTGGGGAGGTGTGGACTACTGCCTCCTCAAAATGATGTGATTCGTTCACAAATCACATCGAGTGTGTTAAATATTGTTTTTGGAAAAAATATATGATATAAATGACATGTTAATGACACTGTAATGTTATTATATATTTATACATGTTTATATAAATTTCATTTAATGTTTGTTCTTTCAATATGAAGGGAACAAAATAGTGTTCATCTATGCATGTGGCATAATGTCTCCATGAATGGTTTTTTTAGTTTATTTAAAATATTATTATAAATAATTATATAATGAATATATAAGACATTTATATCATGTTTTATATTCACAAGATGATGGACTTATTCCCACAAGTATTTTTTTCATAATACCAAATTCATTTTAGACATAAGAATTGAATATCGACATAGCGTATAATATGAACATAAATAATTTTTTAATTGTTATAACATGGTAAAAAGTGATATAAAATGAATAATAATAATAAACTCTGTTCTCAATAATGTTGAAATTAACCAACATTTATTATTTAGGAAGATAAATAACACTTGATGAATCATACTCGAATAATAATATGCACCTTTTTTATTTATTATGTGTATATATAGCCACAATAAAATTTTATATCCATATTGTATCTTTAATAATGTTAATTATTGACTTGGTAAATTTATTAATTCATGGATATTAATATTTAAATTTTTAAACTGGAATGGGACACCTTTAATGTTTAAATATTTAATTATCAAATATTTTATTCATGATATTAATATACATATTAATTTATATTGATATAAAAGTAATATAATTGAAATTTTCTATCTATATTTTAATATTTTTAAATTGGAATATTTTTATACGAAAATTTTAATTTCTTTAAAAAGTAAGAAAAGGAATGTTTCTTTGAACATATGCGGTGACAACAACTTATCTGTCACCATAAATTTTATTTGATATTTGGATTCCTCTATAAGAAATAATGTTTTTTATGGAAAAGCGATCCTTTATTCAATTTTTGGAAGTTTTAGTATTGAAAATGGTTTTGAAATCATATTGACTATTTCAGTATATTGAAATCATTTCTTGGGTTGGGAAACAAATTTTTTTGAATGAAATGTTGATAATTGAAATCATTTATGTGTTATGATTATATAATGGTACATGGATTTTTCTATGGTTATTACATGATAAACCAAAGATGGGTAGTTATGTGTTAAACAAGTGTTGTGTGGTTTCAAGATAAACTAAGGATGGTTTTTTACATAAAAACCTCGAATACATTGGGTATGTAAGTTGGTTGTATGGCTATTACATTTGTAAGAGTGATATGTGTGGATGTCGATTGTTTAATTATACCATTTATGTATGAATATATCTGATGATACCTTTATATTTTATTTGTTATTTTATGGGTTTTATGGTAATATTTTGATTACAAAATGGGTATGCAATGATCTTATATTTAGTGAATATTTTTTAATACTTCTTAAAGGTGAAAATATTAGTTTATATTAAAGTATTCATTATTTATGTGTTTCCAAAAGACTAACCATTTTTCTTCATTGTGTAGCCCTCACTAAGATTTTTTTTTCATTCAATGTTTTAAAAAAAAAATCACTGGATTTAAGGAAGGATAGATACAAGGATGGAATCAGGGGATAAGTTTTTATGTTTAAACATGAAACAAACCCATATTTCTTTTTAAAAAATTTTGTTTTACAAGAAATTCAATAGTGAGTCGAAGTGTCTAATTTCTAATATTTCAGTTGTTATTTATGATTTATGGACTAATTCTATATAGATATAATCCTTAAAATATCCTCAATGTGAGTTCTTGAAATGACTCATGATTATGTAGGGTTTAAGGATGGTGACTTATAGGAATTCCAGTGTAAAATTATTCTGTATAAAATTTCGTTATATAAAATATTCATTTACTTATATTTTGGAATACCGTTATATTAACATTGGATTTTCTTCCATTCAATCCCAATACAAAACTATTTCCATTTTCCACTTTAATTATATATTGATTTTCTTATAAGGAGATTGTTGTGAATTTTAGAGTGAAAGAGTGAGGGGGAGAACAAAAAGAAAAACGTGTTTTTTAAGAATGGATGAAAGATAGTATGAATGGTTTTCCAAAATATTCTTCATGACTATATTTATAAAACAATAACTTTTACCAGGCTAACACACCACATATAGAGAATAGAATCAATGACAATGTGATTTGGGAAATGGGAATTTTATTCTTTAATAACCATGGAAGATGAGGAACCAATATTATCTTCCACATATAATGAAGTGTCAAAGAACATGAGAATACCCTCACTCGCGAGTGAAAATATAGTACATTATATAACCTGATTCATCCTTTTGGTGCAATTTATTCAATAAAACAACAGTAACTTTCTATCATACCCTACCTGGCCTACCTGAGGGGAACCATCCTCAAAGAAGATCATGTCCACATAAGGGGATTCTATCCGTAGTTTAATCATAAACTACTACAATAAGAATTATAAGATAATCTTCTTACTAGTATTTATTCCAATGTAACGTATAAAATGGGGTGATCAATGAAATTCCAAACAATAAAATATATATAAATATATAATCAAAATAAACCACCTATAGTGACCCTATCCTTTTACACATAACATTTCATGATTTTAAACATAATTGATCATCAGAGTACATGCCAAGGATAGTTAAGTCTAGTGTCTTGGAAGACTAGGTACATATATCACCAAACTTGGGGCTAAAAACACTTCTTTATTTAATCTTCATAATGAGCTCCTAACATCCTTGGAGACCTGACATCTGAATAGGGTAACCTGGGGAACACGTGAAAAAAGGGATGAGCTAAAAAGCCAAATAAGGGAAAGAAAATAAGAATAAACTTTAACCAGCTGAGTTAGGAGGTTTGACATAATGATATTGGAAGCATTGAACATATGGAATCATAAAATATAAACATGGGATCATAAAAAATGGACTAAAATAATCATGGGATCATATAAGAATGATATTATATGAGCATAGTTTCATAGAGAGGTGGCAGCATCTTTAAACATGAATTTAGTATGTGTCAAGACTAACCGCCAATCTCGTTTCCCATAGTAACACAAGCCAAGGCTAACCGCCCGAACCGTTTTCCCATAATCTTCTGATAAGACATTATCTTTACCTAATTCATTGGAGTGATATCTGGGAGAACCCATCTAAGCATATTCATGTATATTCTTTCCATATAAATAATCTCACATAAACAATCTTACATAAACATAAGATAACCCATGGAAAGAAATGGGCACACAATCACGTCAGGAAGCATAATAAAAAGGGATGTAACATAAAAGTGTCCATGAAAGAAAGTAATTAAATCATAAATAGACATTAATAAAGTATAAAGTCATAAATCATGACAAGAGATAAAAACTGAAGTGATAACATGTAAAAATAGCTTTTAAGAATCTTTGAGTCAAAACATTTTAGTGTGGTTTAAGAAAACATCAAATATCTCTTAAAACAAAAGGCGGAATAATATTTTTTTATAAAACCAGAAGTAAACCAGTAGGGTTTTAAAAATAAAAATACTGATTTTATAAAGACAAATGTGACTTAAAAAGTGAATAGAGTACACTTGATAATAGGAAAGAATTTAGAAAGTTCACTTAAAACGGGTTCACTTATCGGGAAGTAATGAGGAGAGAATCACTTAAAAGAATGCATATCCCTGAAAGAGAGTGATGAAATAGTCTTTATAAATAAACGTAGAACATGTACACAACATTTAGAGTATGCACATGAAAAGATAAGATAACATTATTTTGGTAGAAACGTAGATAAGACAACCCGAAGGAATAAAAGAGGTTCGGTAGAATTCTTTATGGATTATCGGCATGGTATCAGGAGTACTTGAGGGGACTTAGTGAGAGAGGAAATGGAATTCTCGTAACTTATACATAAATAGGGAAGTATGGGGGAGGTGAAAATTCATACCCCATAATTAATAATTACACACAACATGTCCTAACATAGTGAACAATCTTGAATAAGGGTTAAATTGAGAGGATCCCTTACCTTAGGTCTGTTGGTGTTCTCCACTTGATATTAATGACCTAAATAGTCAAATTAGGTTTATTAATCAATAGTTCCCGAACCTTATCTAAATTTAAAAGATTCAGTATAACCTTTTTAAGTTCATTTATACCCATTTTGATTGATTACAAGGTTCAATTTCATTGTTCGGGTATGTTTGTTTCATTTGTTTCAATGATCAGTTTAATTGTATTTAGGTTCAAATAAATTGTAAGATGAAAGTGGTTGTCCAGAATTGAAGTTATATAACATTAGTGGACATCCATTAGGTTACATTGTTTCAAAATTCATTTGGTCAATTAGAGTGAATGAGAACCTTTACATTAAACATTAATGATAAACACTTGAATTAATTTTAACGATTTTTCCCATAATTGACTTGTTTTTTATTATTGTTTTATATCATGAGTGTATGAGGATTATAGAACCTTAAATAGGACATATAAAATATATAATAATCTGGTTCAACAATAATATAAATGGTTTCATGACCGGAAACAAAATGATAAATGAATTTGAAAACACATTATCCATGATGTTGGTAATTTGACACATCACTAACGATGTTTTAATTCTAGAACGTGAGGGAGATGAGGAGAAGTATGATTCTTGAAATTTTCCATAAACATGATTAGAATACAGAATATATGAGATTATGGAGCATTCATGCCTTTTGGATAACGGAAGGGGAAGTGGGTATAAGAAAAGAAAGAAAATTAAAACAAAACACAAGAAAACGAAAGAGGGTTCTTACCCTTTGATCTCCTCTCTTTGAGACTCCTCTTAGGGGATTTGATTTTGGTCTTTTGGAAAGACCAGAAATCCTTGGAAGTGGGGAAGGAGATTTGGAGGGTATTTGGAAAGAATTTTGGCTAGGAAAAAGGCTTGATAGTTGTGAGGAAAATAAGTAAAAAGAGGGGGTATTTATAGTGAGGGAGGAGAGGGTTTTCCCAATTGTTTATTCAATAGTTTATTAATTTCCCTCAAGACAAGGAATAGTGATGATTCATTGACCAAAACTAGTAAAGTTAGCATGTGAATGCGAACCTATTGGGCTTACATCATCATAACATCCTCAGTACTTCATAATTAATGTATTTTTCTTATTTTGTGAATTATCGTATTTCACTATTCATCAAAATTTCAAGTATTTCAGAAAAATATCAAAAATTCACCCTAACCGTTTTTTGATGTGTAGAATCCAAAAATGAAGTCCATTTTCCAAAAATAATTTTAAAAATATGATTATTTTAATATATAATTAAAATAATAATTTATTATCAAAACCAGTTTTAAAACATTCATTAACAAATTCTAAAATATAGGTATATCGTACTTCCAACTTGTATATTATTTTTATACAACCATAGGTGAGTTTAATATTCATTAGGGTATATCACTATTCATAAAGGTATGTTACTATTCATTAGGGTTGGTTATTATTCACCAAAAATTATTTTTGTTTTATTAGACTCCAGAAAACATCTTGAACACAACCGTGTATGCCGGATTTTTGAAATTCCAAATACAGAAGTGACAAAATTATTTCTAAAGGTCACTTATCACTTAGTAGTTCATTATTTTGTGCTCTAATGAGATTTTATGAAATAAATATAATAAGGGAATTTCTATTTATAAACTTTGGGTCGTTACATTCTTCCCCCCTTATGAAATTTCACCCTCGAAATTTCGTTTTACATACTAAGCCAAAAACAGGTGCGGGTACTTTTCCTTCATTGCTTCCTCAAATTCCCATGTTGATTCCTCAAAATTATGGTTCCTCCACAAAACATTGACAAGGTGGGTTGTCTTGTTGTGTAGAACCTTATCTCTCAGATCTAGAATTCATACTGGCTACTCCTCATAGGAGAGATCATCTTCCAGCTACACCACCTCTGAGTTTAGTACATGTGAGGGATCAGGTATGTACTTCCTCAAGAGTGATACATGAAAAACATCATCAAATCGAGCCATATTCGGTGGAAGTAAAATCATATTGGCCACAGCTCCTATGCGGTCAAAGATCTCAAAGGGGCCAATATACATTGGTCTTAGCTTCCTTTTCTTCCCGAATTGCATGACTCTCTTCCATGGAGATATTCGAAGGAAGACTTTATCTCCAACGTCAAACTCCAAGTCCCTTCGACAGTTGTCAGCATCGCTATTTTTCCAACTTTAAGCATCTTTTATGTGTTTTTTGATGACTTGAACCTTCTCTGTCATCTCTTGAACAAGATCAGGTCCAACTAGCTTTCTTTCTCTAACTTTATCCCAATAGTTTGGAGTTCTACATCGCTTTCCATACAGAGGTTCATATGGAGCCATTTGAATACTCGAGTGGAAGATATTTTTTTATAAGAACTCAACCAATGGGAGATGCTGATCCCATCCACATTTAAATTCTAGAGAGCATGCTTTAAGCATATCTCCAAGCGTTTAAATTGTTCTTTCAGACTGGCCATCAGTTTGGGGGTGATAGGCCATGTTGAAATTTAATTTGGTACTCAAATGATGTGGAAGGCTCCTCTAGAATTTAGATGTGAAACTTGGATCACGGTCAGAGACAATTGATAGTGGAACACCGTGCAGTCTCACCATATAACTTTTCAAGTGGTTCAATAGAAAGATCTTTCTGAATAGGGTGGAAATGGAATGCCTTTGTGATTCGGTCAACCACAACCCATATCACATTATTTCCCTTCTACGTCTTCAGGAGACCCATGACAAAGTCCACAGTAACATTTTCCCATTTCCACATGGGTATAGGCAATGTCTGTATCATACCATTGGACTTTTTTTGATCAATTTTAACTTGATGACATACCAAACACCTTGATATATATTCTACAATCTCCTTCTTCATGTTATCCCACCAGAAGTGTTCTCGGAGAGCACCGTTCATTTTGGTACTCCCATGATGGATAGAGAAGGTCAAGCAATGTGCATCATTCAATAGATCATTATTTATCTTTGGATCATATGGTACACATAATCGTGTCCCAAATCTTACAACTCCTTCCTCATCAATTTTAAAATCGGAGGATTTCCCATTTTTAACAGCTTCAACCCTTTTCTGAATTTCCACATCCATTCTTTGCGCAACCTTTATTTTCTCCATGAGGGATGGTTAAGCAATCATTTGAGAAAGGATCAATGATTTTCCTCCCTTAATGATTCCCATGTCCATCCTTTGAAAATCTAAGAAGATCGGATCCTTTTATATTCTCATCATTGATAAAGATGCAGGATCCTTTCTACATAGAGCATCTTCCACCTTGTTAGCCTAATTGGGATGTTAGTGGATTGAGCAGTCATAATCCTTTATGATCTCTATCCATCTTCGTTGGAGCATATTAAGCTCTTTCTGTGGGAATGTATATTTGAGACTCTTGTGGTCCGTATATATCTCACATTTTTCCTCATAGAGATAATTCCACCAGATTTTCAAGGCAAAGATCACAACCGCTAACTTGTGATCATGTGTTGGATAGTTTTTCTCATGGATTTTCAGCTGCCTTGAGGGATAGTCTATCACTTTATTATTTTTCATCAGCACGTATCCTAAGACCTTCTTTGAAGCATCACTATACACCACAAAGAGTTCCCCTGGTAAGGAGTGTGAGTATTAGCGTAGTGATAAGCCTCTTTTTTAACTCATTGGAACAGTCTTCACACTCCTGTGTCCAGAAAAACATTACTCCCTTCCGTTTCATCTTGGTCATTGGGTTTGAC
This sequence comes from Viscum album, assembly GCA_963277665.1. Lineage (NCBI taxonomy): Eukaryota > Viridiplantae > Streptophyta > Magnoliopsida > Santalales > Viscaceae > Viscum > Viscum album. Next base: position 1,658,864,797 of record OY728143.1, on the reverse strand, counting down.
AATCATGAAAAGTTCTTCACAAATCCTCGATAATACCCGTCTAGACCCAAAAAGTTGTGGATCTCTATTACAAAAGTCGGTCTAGGCCACTCTTCAATTGCCTTCGTCTTAGAAGGTTCCACAGATATCCCTTTGTTGGTGATAACATGCCCCAGGAATGATACTTCCTCCAACCAGAACTCACATTTACTGTACTTTTTATACAACTTCTCCCTTCTCAAAGTCTTTAACACAGATTCCAAATGCTCCTCATGTTCCTCCTTGCTCTTGGAGTATATCAGAATATCATCAATAAAGACTACCACAAATTTTTCAAGGTAATCTCTAAAGACTCTATTCATTAAAAACATGAAAATTGATAGAGAATTAGTGAGTCTGAAGGGCATCACTATGAAATCATACTGTCCATACCTCGTTTGAAAGGTAGTCTTGGGAATATCTTTCATCCTCACCTTTAGTTGGTGATATCCTGACCGAAGGTCCACCTTAGAGAAATAACTGGCCCCACGTAGCTGATTGAAAAATTCTTCTATCCCTGGAAGGGGATACTTGTTCTTTATTGTGATTTTATTGAGCTCACGATAATTAATTTAGAGGCGCATTGATCCATCCTTCTTCTTGATGAAGAGTACTGGAGCACCCCATGGTGAGGCACCCGGGCATATAAAACCCTTCTCCATATTCTCATGTAACTACTTCTTCAGCTCTTATAGATCTATGGTGGCCATTCTGTAAGGTGTCTTTGAGATTGGCAGAGATCGAGGGATAAGTTCAATTGATAACTCAACCTCTTGGTCATGTGGAAGTATAGGAAACTCTTCAAAGAATACATCAATATAGTCCCTCATGATGGGCATGTCTTCAAGCATGATTGTCTCTTTCATCTCAATCATTTGGGCTAGATATGCATGCTCATAAGGAAGCAATATCCACACTTGAGATGATTATTTGAAAGGATATTCATCTTCCTAATTTCACTTGTAAATAATCGGAGGATGCTTCGGGATGTGAAGAGTAATATCCATTTCCTAGCAGTTGATGTTGGCCTTGTACAACGATTTCCAATCCATGCCCAAGATAGAATCAAATTCCACTAAAGGAAGTATGACAAGATTTTCTGGGAGGTTCAGTGCACAAACATTAACCGAGGAGGAGTTATAAACCATGGATGTAATAATTTCCCCATTTGCTGTTCTCATTGATAACTTTTCTTCCAAATTTTGAGGTGGTGTTTGAATAGTTCTGCTAAACATGTAAGATAAAAAGAATGCATAGAACCCAAATAAAATAGTAAGTTCACTATTCTTGAATGAATAACAAGCGTACCTATCACCACATAATTTTTCGGCTCCATCTCAGCAATAGTGATAGCATAAGCCCTTCCTTGTTGCCTTGGAGGTTGTTGTTGATTGCCTCTAACAACCCTCGGCTTAGGGAAATTTTTCGAATAATGCCCATGCTCCATGTAGTTATAAAACAGCACGGCAGGCTGAGTGTTGATCTGATCCTTCCGTTCTTCTTCAACATTAGCAGGATTTTTCATACCCCTTTGGCAGTTCTTGGCCAGATGACCAAAATTTCCAAATTTGAAGCAATTATTGGTTCCCTTCAGACAGTTACCATGATTCTTATTCCTACAATTATTGTTAAGGGGAATGTTGGGATTCTTTCTATCATGGGATTTGTTTGATGGAACACCCATGATATTTTCCATTTTTTGCTTCTTGTCACTGGGGCCATGAGACCACTGAGAGTCTCCAATCTCCATTTCTACCTTAAGGGAACAACTGAAAATGTCCTCATAACTGTCGAAGTCTCGAATCGCTAATTCTTTTCATAGACTTGGATTTAGTCTACTAAAGAAGTGATCAACTTTGCTTTCAGTGTTCATGACAAATCCAGAGGCGTACCATTCAAGCCTCGTAAAGTTTACTTCATACGCCCTGACGGACTCATCTTCCTTCTGCTTGAGTATGAGGAACTCTCTTTCCATCTTGAGACGGAGGGTTCGAGGAAAATATTTTTTAAAAAACATCCTTTTGAATTCCTCCCAATCTATAGAATCAATTTCTTCTTGGGACTTTTTATTCTTGATCAGTGTCCACCATTGATCAGCTTCCCCATCAAAATGATAGACTGCCAGTACAACATTCTCTTATTCCGAGCACTGGAGGATAGAGAAAATATTTTCAATGGAGTTAATCCATTGTTCTGCGAGGAGGGGATCAGAAGACCCGCTAAACATGGGAGGCCTTTTACGCATGAATGATTCTACGACAACTTTCTCTTTCCTTGGAGGAGGGGTACGTTCCACCTAATTCAAGTTATTATTCATAACTTGTGCCAGCTGAGCAAGTACTACCATGAAGTTTTGAGCACCTGCTTCCATCACATCAGGCATGTCATTAGGGTAATCATCACATTGCCTATCACATTGGTTGTTAGAATGTGTTCTTCTATTTCCCACCATTAACTAAGAAAAAGAATGTATAATTAGAGGTCTTGAAGACTTAGCTATTGATCATAGAAAGGAAACTTTGAACCTTAAAGGATAAACTTATAAAGAAGAAGTACATCCTAACTTGTGATTCCTTAGGTTTATATCTAGGTTATCCTCAGTCTATTTCTTAACTTATATTCTTATGGTCCTTTTCCCTTAATAATGGTTTGTACTAAGCTCGTGAATCTACCAAAGCATATCCCCCAGCAGTATCGTAACCAAGAGTGAAGAAAGGCTCATTTTCGTGCACCAGTTCCCGTTCGAGTCTATCTCAAAGCGGTTTTTTTGGGTTTTACCCCTAGGATACATCGGTGCCAGAGCCACCTCTACCTGATCGTATCCAGACAGGGATGTATTTTCTTGATAAACCACATACTCAAAACTCACCAAAATTTGACAATGTTTTCTAATACTTAGTCTCATACGTAAGGTTCTCCCTAAGGTTCTCTATTACAAATCTCAAAAAATAACTATAACATGACTCTAATACAAACTATAGATACCCTAGCCTTTTACACATAACATTTTATGATTTTAAACATAATTCATCCTCAGAGTACAAGCCAAGGATCGTTAAGTCTAGTGTCTTGGAAGACTAGGTACATATATCACAAAAAATGGGTCTAAAAACACTTCTTTATTAATCTTCATAATGAGCTCCTAACTTTCTTTGAGCCCTTACATTTACATAGGGTAACCTGGGGAACACATGAACAATGGGATGAGGTAAAAAGCCCAGTAAGGGAAAGAACATAAGAATAAATCACATAAGTTAGGAGGCTTGACATAATGATATTCGAAGCATGGAACATATGAAATAAAAACATATAAACATGGGATCATAAAAACATGGAATAAAATAATCATGGGATCATATAAGAATGAGATTATATAAGAATAATTTCATAGAGAGGTGGAAGAAACTTTAAAAAGACTTTAGTATGAGTCAAGGCTAACCGCCAATCTCATTTCCCATAGTAGCACAAGCCAAGGCTAACCGCCCGAACCGTTTTCCCATAATCTTCTCATAAGACATTAACTTTACCCAAAGCATTGGAGTGCTATATGGGTGAACCCATATATGATTATTCATGTATATGCTTTCCACATAAAGAATCTCACATAATCAATCATACATAAACATAAGAGAACCTGTGGAAGGAAATGGGCACACAATCACATCATAAAGCATAATAAAAAGGGACGTAACATACACGTGTCCACGAAAGAAATAAATTAAATCACAAATATACAGTAATAATGTATAAAGTCATAAATCATGACAATAGATAACAAACTGAAGTGATAACATGTAAAAATAGTTTTTAGGACTCTTTGGGTCAAAACATGTTAGTGCGGTTTAAGAAAACATCGAATATCACTTAAAACGAAAAGCGGCATAATATTTTTTTATAAAAACAGAAGTAAACCAGGAGGGTTTAAAAAATATAAATAATTATTTTATAAAGACAAATGTGACTTAAAATATAGGATAGAGTACACTATATAATATGACAGAATTCGGGAAGTTCCCTTAAAACGGGTTCACTTATCAGGAATTAATGAGGATAGAATCACTTAAAAGAATGCAGATCCCAGGAAGAGAGTGATGAAAGAGTCTTGATAAATAATCTTGGAACATGTACAAAACATTTAGAGTATGTAGAAGAAAATATAAGATAACATCATTTTGGTATAAAGGTAGACAAGATAACCCGGAGGAATAAAAGAGGTTTGTGTAGAATTCTTTACGGATTATCGGCATGGTATCGAGAGTAATTGAGGGGGATTAGTGAGAGAGTAAATGGAATTATCATCACTTTTACATAAATAGGGTAGTATGGGGGAGGTGGGAAGTCATACCCCATAATTAATAATTACACACAACATGTCCAAACATAGTGAACGGTCTTGAATAAGGGTGAAATTGAGAGGATCCCTTACCATAGGTCTGTTGGTGTTCTCCACTTGATATTAATGACCTAAATAGTCAAATTAGGTTTATTAATCCATAATTCCATAACCTTATCTAAAAGTAAAAGATTCAGTATAACCTTTTTAAGTTCATTTACACCCATTTTTATTGATTACAATGTTCAATTTCATTGTTAGGGTCCGTTTGTTTCATTTGTTTTAATGATCAGTTTAATTGTATTTAGGTTCCAATAATTTGTAAGATGAAATTGGTTTACCAGAATTGAAGTTATATAAAATTAGTGGAAATACAGTAGGTTACAATGTTAGAAAATTCATTTGGTTAATTAGAGTGAAATAGAACCTTTAGATTAAACATTAATGATAAACACTTGAATTAATTTTAATGATTTTTTCCATAATTGACTTGTTTTGTATTATTGTTTTATATCATGAGTGTATAAGGATTAAATAACCTTAAAAGGGACATATAAAATATATAATAATCTTGTTCAACCATAACATAAATGGTTTCATGACAATAAACAAAATTATAAAATAATTTGAAAACACATTATCCATGATGTCGGTAATTTGACACATCACGGACGATGTTTTAATTCTAGAACATGAGGGAGAGGGGGAGAAGTATGATGCTTCAAATTTTCCATAAACATGATTATAATCAAGAATATATGATATTCTGGAGATTTAGTGCCTTTTGGATAAGGGAAGGGGAAGAGTGTATATGAAAATTAAGAAAACTAAAACAAAACACTTGAAAATGAAAGAGGGTTCTTACCCTTTGATCTCCTCTCTTTGAGACTCCTCTTAGGGGATTTTATTTTGGTCTTTTGGAAAGACTAGAAAACCTTGGACGTGGGGAAGGATCTTGGGAGGGTATTTGGGTGGAATTTTGGCAAGGAAAAAGTCTTGAGAGGTGTGAGGTAAAGAGGTACGGAGAGGGGGTATTTATAGTGAGGGAGGAGAGGGTTTTCCCAATTGTTTATTCAATAGTTTATTAATTTCCATCAAGACAAGTAATAGTAATGATTACTTCACCAAAAATAGTAAATTTAGCATGTGAATGCGAACCTATTGGGCCTAAATCAGAAAAACATCATCATGACTTCATAATTAATGTATTTTTCTTATTTTGTGAATTATCATATTTCACTATTCATCAAAATTTCAAGTATTTCAGAAAAATATAAAAAATTCTCTCTAACCATTTTTCAACGTGTAGAATCCAAAAATGAAGTCCATTTTTCAAAAATAATTTTCTAAATATGATTATTTTAATATATAATTAAAATAATAATTTATTATCAAACCCAGATTTAAAACATTCATTAACTCATTCTAAAATATAGGTATATCGTACTTCCAACTTATATATTATTTTTATACCACCATAGGTGAGGTTACTATTCATTATGGTATATCACTATTCATAAAGACATTTTAATATTCATTAGGGTTGGTTACTATTCACCATTAATTATTTTTGTTTTACTAAACTCCAAAAAACATCTTGAACACAACCGTGTATGACGGATTTTTGAGATTCCAAACACAGAAGGGACAAAATTATGTTTAAAGGTCACTTATCATTTAGTAGTTCATTATTTTGTGCTTTTATGAGATTTTATGACTTAAATATAAGAAGGGAATTTCTATTTAAAAACTTCGGGTCATTACACCACCTGAGTCACACATACCATCACAACCCTAGTACCACCCCAAGGAATAATCAATTTTCATTTGAACCATAAATGTATAAGGGAATTCATATTCCATGGAAACTATCTACCCTTTAACTATAAGAAAGGTAAGAGACACATACCAAGGATATGTTTCCAAAGAATCCCCATTTGGAAAGTTCCAACTAATCTACACATGTCTGTGGAGTGACAAACCATTTCAATTTGATGCCAACACACCACTTATAATTTCATGAAAAATTTAAAAACATTTGGAAGACTTAAACATTATTTTGTAACCAATATCCCCTTATTAATTCCAACAATTTTTTTTTGTGAATGCTTTGTTTTTAGGGAATATAAAAACATTCCATATAATTTAATTATAAGAGTCTATATCTTTATTACAATCAAAATAATTGTTCAAAGAATTATATATTACTAATTAGAATCAAAATGTAGTATTATCATTAAAAAATAACGATTTTAATAATTTAAACGCCAATTCATTAGGAAAACCTACGTCAACCCAAGTATCTTTCAATGACGAAAACACCACACATACAAAAATATAGACCATTATATATATATATTCACACCTTGACCTAATTCACCTATTCATAATTTAGTGATGGAATATGTACAAGGGGTGTGTGTATATATGTAGTCACCTATATATATGTGTGATATAAATCATCAAATGTCCATAAGTTATGAGATTCGATAAATTCCACAATAACAGACCATATATCAATTCATATGAAGCCTAAGGATAGAGAAACAGCTAAAACACAGACTCATTTTGGTTTTGGGTTATCCCGAATCACTAAAAATAGAAGGGGGGAGGGGACCAAAATTGGAGGAATAGAATAAGAAGGCTTGGTTGAGAAATTTACAAGAGTTTAATACACCATAGACTGTGGGTGAAACTGAATCAACAAAGGGAGGTGAGGAGGTGTGATGCATTTCCAAGAGCCCCTTATGGGTGTTTTTCGAGTGACGGGGAGTCGGAATTCAAGTGGGTATCGTGGTATGGGTCTGTAATTTTTTTTTTAAAATTTAAATTTATATATTTAATGATAAATTTTAATTAATATTATAAAAAATCATGATTAATGGTTAGGGTTACACAGTTTTCCAAACCATGTCCCAACCATGCATCATCTTCTCTGCTCGTGTAGCACCTCTCATGATCTAGAAGAATATCTTCGAAAACCATTTTCCCACAAAAAAAAATTATCAGTCAAATTTTAAAAATTTAATTTCACAATTCCGATATTATTTAGAAAATCGTGCACTATAAACCTAAGATTTGATATTCATGAACAAAACTCTGCATTTCAAGGGAAAACCCCTGGAAGAGAAAAAAATAAATTGGAACTAAAAATATAAGGAAATTAAAATAATATTTCTATTTTGGGGTGTGACAACATGTCAAAATTATATTATAAAACTTTTTTGGATTTTTTTGGATTGTTTTATATTCCAATAAACATTGGAATAATTTATTTTTACAGGAATTTTTTTATTCAATAATTTTTAAAGCTAAATATTTTTAAATGGATAAAAATAATAATTATTAATATAATATTCTAAATAATAAATTTATGTGAATTGGAGTAAATTTTAGGGTTATTTATAGTATAAAAACATTTTTATACGCAAAAACGAATTCTCTAAAAAACTGGTATTTGATGCATTTATAATTTTGATCTCAAACTATTTTATACAACTTCTTAATATTGAATCTTGAAAATTAAATCATATATTTTTAATTAGGATTTTTAAATTATGTAAATAGGCCCCCTTAATTTTTGGTAATTATGAATAGTAACCATAGTAAATAATTATCACCCTGGAAAGGGTAAATCTAATTATTAAGTTGAAAAAGAATACGGTAAGGAGAAAAAAATTACCACAACACATAGAATTATTATATTGAAAGATTATATTTAAGGCATGCCTATAAAGAATTCTAAATTAGGTCACTTTGGTTCAATATTTAGTTTATTTTGACATTTATAATATTTAAGTAAGAGATATGGTAAAATTGTCACTTTCTTGCTTTTAATAAATATAAATTATTTTCTAAAGATAACAAAACATTTTGTGAAGTTATGAATTTTTATTTAAAGTATAAATTATTATTTATTATAATGGTAATATATTTATAAATTTTTGGGATGAAATATTTAACCTAAATTATTAAAAAACTCTAACACGATATTTATTCAATTAATAGAAATATATAATAAATGTTTATAAAAATATAAAATATAAAATAATTTTAATTAATTATTAATTTTCTTTAATGTTTAAATGTGTATAGTATATTTGAATTTTTTGAAAGATGTATATTTCAATTTATCCTTGTCTTGATGGATTTAAATAAAAATTAAATTAATATTTATAAAAATGACATTAATGGAATTTTATAATAAATAATAAATGATTAAATGATTTAAAATTATGAAAAATACGTTAATTCTCCATGTTATTGGTATATTGTATAAATTAAAAACGTGTTCTATTTATTTTCCAATTTTCATATTATAGTATCTATCTTCACCCTTATAGAGTAATACCTTTATTATTGCAGTAATTGTCAAAATGGTTAATTAGAGGTTAAAAAAATATAAGGTAAAGAAAATGGTGCCCAATTTTTTAAAAAATTTGATTTTATAAGGTTATTTAAACCCATAATCATCTAATACTTTAAATTAATAATTTTGGTTCCACTATTACTTCACAAATAATTTATTTAAATTTTAAACACTACGTAATTCAAATAGTGATTGTGTTCTCTCTTATAAAAGTAAACATCCAATTCTCTTTTATTCACACATTAAATACCTATTATTTAGTGAAAAACTTAAAAAATACCATAATATAAACTCCACCCAAAGTTTTTAGGAATATAATTAGGTATTATACAATTCCTATAGGGATTTAGGTGTAAATAAAAAGAGATTATCCAAATAAAAAGTATAACTTTTAACAGAATGATTTATATTTATTTCTTATTACACCACCTAAATATATTTTTAGGTCTATGTGATATAATTACTCTAGTATTTATAATAGACATATATTTTATAATGCTATGTCCATAACCTATATTCATATCTATTATACATAAAAAAAGGAAGAAAAACAATCATTTGTGTGTACAATAGACTACCACCTTGCGAATTGATGTAATTCATATTCCATCGCCACCTCTCAAAGATGGGTATATTGATATATTTAATATATATATATATATATTATTAATGAAATAGTTATCATTAGTTAAACATAATATATCATACAATTTATTACCATTACATTCATGGAAAAATAATAATAGCATTCGTGTTTACATGTGTACTACCACCTCCATAACTAGATGTGATTCATTTTTCCTCAACAAATCATATGATAGATATATGTAATTTTATATAAACATAAAATACTTTATCTATGATATATTATAAATTTGGAAATAAAAAAACACATACCTATTTCTAACGTGATAGTTGAGAATGGGAACATTACACATTTATATGTATGACCAGTAGTCTCCGTGATTATAATAGATTTCCTTTTTCCTAAAAATATTTAATAATATGTTATAAAAGTATAATTCATATGTACAAATAATAATTATGTACGTTTAATTATTCTAGATATGGTGGAATAATGAACACTTGGACCATATTTATCCAACCTAAGTCACTTTGGACATCTGAGTCGAATATCAAAAAAATTTATGACATGAAAATAATATATTATATAACGATTATAAAAGAGTACACAAAATATTAACATTAACATGTTTCTTAATAAATTTTTTAATTATCAAAATATTATTATTTATGATTATAATGAATATACGTGACTTGTTTGACTCAGGGTAAGGGTAACTTTTCTTAAAAACTCATTTTAAATGTTTTAATGCTTTATATTATAAATAGTTTTCTTACATGTCTATATTATTAAAATTAGTTTTATAATTTACTTAATAAGGAAATTTTATGTTTCATATGAATTTATTTCCATGGTTTTAAAAAAGTAATGTTTTTATAAGTTTTATAGAGAATAATTTAAAAAATGAAAAAAAAAGAGAAATGTTATACTTTAACATATATGGTTTCAATGCATTTTCACCTTGCCACAACCATTATTTTATTTAGGGATTCCTTTATGACAATGTTTTTAAAATCAATGGAAAATCAACCTTACCATAATTTTCTGTTTTTTTTTTGAATATTTAGGTAAAAAGGAAAGTATTTGATGTGTATATATGTATCTCAAAATTATTTCTTATAGGTCCATGGAATGTTTTTATAATGATATTTTTCATGTAATATGATTATGATATGGTTCTTGGGAATTATTTATGATGATTAGTGGTTCCAATATAAACTAAGGATGGTTCACCCCATTATAAAACTATTATGTTTTGTGTAAATTGAAAGATTTATATGATTTGGTTTCTCCTAAGAGAATTTTGGAATTTAAAATGATGGTTTTTCAATTTTTAACTATGATGGATATTAAATTTATAACCAATGAATATTATTACATTTTTATGAGTAAATTCAAGAGTGATATAAAAATTATTCATTCAGTTAGATAAATTATTTTTAATCATTATATGGGTTTTATGGAAATATAATTATTTCACAGGGTATTATATTGAGATTCTTAATAATAAAAAATTGATGTTACGTATTAAATGTGAATTTTATAGCTTTGTGGAAAGGTTATACTGATTTTTTAATGATTATAAGGAAAACAATACGATTTTTATTATTCCTTTGAATTTTTTTAATAAATGTTTTATAAACTTTTTTCTGTATTGATTTTGATTTAATTGGTAAGAAAATATTTATTTAGATATCAATGTTTATTTTGAAAATGGAAATTTTATACCAGAAGTTAAGAAGTAATAGTTCTCTTTTATTCTCTTTATATTCCCCTAGGTTATCTTGTTATGATCATCGTAGATTTTAAAATGTTCATCATAATTTTTAAATTATGGGTAGGCTAAAGGATAAGGCAATAAAGAAAATGTTCAATGAAATACATGAAAACAAAACTTATTATATCATAAATGTTTTTTATTGTGGAAAAATAGATACAAATAAAATGTCTACATAATGTGATGTGAAATATTTTTTCTAATGGGTATGACATAATTCAATAAAAATATATACCATAAAATATTAAAATTATTAAATACTTAAATATTGACATTAAAAACAATATTATGATAAGATTAAAGAAATTTCCTTTAAAAATACATATATATGTGGTAATGGATTAGGATATCCTATCGTGTGCTGCATTTATAACATAGGAAAACCTCTGTTTTATTCTCATTAGGCTTTGTATAACCTAAGATGTAATCATTGATCTCATAAAACATTAAAAGTTACCGAATTAATATAAGTTGTACAATAGACCCACCCATCACATAATAAACCCCCATTAATATATATGCAATAATATCATGAAAACATTTATCCTTTTATCAAAAATTTACTCATAGAAAAATCAATGCATCTAATATATATTTAATATTCCTAATAATAATCAGTATTTTTGAAAAAATCAATATGGTATCATTGGGTCATATTTCTTGAAAGGAATTTTAAACATAAAAGGTGTTGTTATAAATGAAAATATCTTTAAAAATCACTCTAAAAGTTCTTAAGGGAAATAGAATTTTTATTCAAGTTAATTATTTGAAATAAAAAACATTTGATAAAGTAAAGGAAATTATATTCATTTTAAATCACTATGAGATCATTATATTAATAATATTAAATACACGTGATGGTTGGAATAGTTTTTCATTTGGTACAAGTTGAAAAAATCACCTTTCCCATTTTTTGTTAAATTTCAAAATTACTTTATTTAGAAAATAATAATAATATTACTTTTAATTATTTTATAAAGATATAATACTATATAATAAATACGTTATATTTTTAGTTAGTAATTGGAAAATAATTCTTGAAAATATTTCAAATAAATAAAATATATTGAAGAAAATGTTTTCCTACTAGAGAGTGAAATAAATCTTATTTCTATAAAAATCACAATTTTAAGTAAATAAAGAGAAAAAAATAAATTAAAAATTTTATATAAGTAATTAAAAAATTTATAAGAAGATATATAGTATTTTAGTGGGGAATAATATAATTTAATTATCATAAATTTAAGAATAAATTATCCTGAAAAAAATAGATTATAATGACCAACCCAATCCATTATGAAAACTTTTGAATTATAATCCCCATGAAATAAATTAATTCAATTAAAACATTAAATACCTAGAATATAAGTTTATTCAAGATAGAAAAAATAAAATTGGTAGTAGGTAAACATCATAAATTATGATAAGTGAATTACATAACATATATCCTAAAGAAGAAAACGTGATATGATAAACCATTTCCATGTTGGTCCAATTCGAATAAAAACCAATTGGATGAAATAATTTGAATATTTACTTTAAATTAAATGAATTAAAAAGGTTACATGATATACCATTTCAATGGATCCGTACATACTCATAATAAAGATAAATCGGTACATAACATCAAATATGTCTCAATGAAACAATATCACAAAAATTATCCCTTATATAATGTATAAATTTGATCATAATCACTATAAAATAATTTATAATAAATTAAAATTTATTATGTTTGTATAAAAGAGCCATTTTTACACATATAATAACATATATGACACAAATATAACATTTAAATTCCTTTTTATTAATAATTCCTTATTAAAATGACTATTTTTTATGGTAATTATTTTATTTTTCATGTATGATTTTTTTGAATGTTACGATAGTTGAACATTGATCTTGGATTCATAATATCAAAAATATAAATCAAGATATATTTATATTATTTAATCAGTATATATACTTTTAAAAATATTCATAAAATGTGGTGGTGAATAATTAAGTACATCACTTTGTAGACATGGTAGTCTGTATGTATACTTGAGTGATGTTTCCACTTTGATATGGATGAAAATAAATAAATTTAGGACAAAATAATAACTAAATATCCATTACTATATTTTAAATAACTTATATATTCATTAAAATCATTCATATTTCTTTCCATTTGAGGTAAGTAACTAATCATATGACTTTTTGGTGGTGGTGGTGGTCTACAAGTGTGCATGATAAATGTTATTGTTTTCTAGAAAAATAGTTAATAAGAATTTTTATAAGATATTATAAATATATAATCATAACTATTTTATATATATAATATTTCAACATTAAATCAATCATAATCACCATCCATGAATGATGGTAATGGATAAAGAATCATATCTCTATGAAGATGCGGCAGTCCATAATTACACTAGAGTAATACATTCATTTAACATTTAATGGTGAATATATAAGAAATGGTTTTTAACTCATTATAAAAATATCTGTTTATATTAATTAAAATGTATTAATCATTTTTTAAAAATACAATAGGTTTATTGATGTTGGAAGATGAAATTGAACTCGATGATATTGGTTATGATTTTGACCTATTCTTTGAGATTCCTTAATAGGATTGCATATCAATCACTGAAATATTTTCCTTAAGTGAATTATATATGATCTAGGATTATGGAAATGAATACATAATAGTTTTTGGTTAGGCATTGTGTATGGAACCAACCATAATCATTACATATTATAGTTTTTTTAACCATAATTCAATTCAATGATGTTTCAGTTTAAAGTTTTAGTGAATTTTGATAAACTCTATCAAAATAAACCTATAAATTCAATATGAAATCTTATACTCAGTATCGATTTTTATACCTAATTAAATCTTTATAAAATAAAATAGGATTTATTTTCATGACATATATTCATTACTTTCAACATGACATCTTCATTTTCTATACCAATCCATCAAACTTGGGAAAAATAATTTAAAACCTGGGATGATTAAAAAAATCATAAAGGAACAAAAAAAGAAAGAAAGAAACCATTAGTCCATGAACACTTTAAATCACATGAAAATATATTTACAGTGTTATAATTTTCACCCATAAAACATAAGATCATTAGCTTTCCTTTTGAAATCATATGTTTCCTGTAAAATCTATAGGAATAATATATCTTAATGGTAAATTTTGACAAAATTTCTATTTCACTCTTACATTTACTATAGTTCTCATGTCTAAATAGGGATTAACCTTCATGGATACATTTTTAATAACCACTATTGTTTATTCCCTTACTCTTTTTGGAGAAAACCCTAATGACTAACTTTTTCTCATTACCTAATGCATTAGATACAAATAATGGGATCACTCACTATCATTTTATCATAGAACCACATATGCGCATAAAAAATTCCCAATAAACAATACATAATCAAAACACATAAAGTTTTCCAAAAATAAAATTATTTTGGAAAATAATTTTTTCATTCTTAAATCATTTTTCAATTTTATAAAGTCACACACTCATAAATGAAAACACTATCTTTGAATATAAAATTTAAAATTTTAAAGTGAAAATTCAAAACAGTAATGTTTCAAGAAATTTGGAATTTAATTCATGCCGTAGATATTAAAAAAATTTATTTTCACTAAAAATAGTTGAAAGTATTACTTTAAAAGATTTTTTTAATAGAAAAGTCTGTTACCATGTGCCTGACTCGTCACATAAAATATGTATCCCCCTAAATAATAAACATAGGATAATATTTACTTATTTTTGAAAATTTTGAATGTTTATTATTACATTCATATCACTCATTATCATAATATAACAAGTAATTAATTATTAAATTTCATGCAAGATTTTTTGATGATATTTGGTAAATGAGTCAAAAAATTAATTTTTTATATATCTATAGTGTAAATCCTTGAACCTTCTCTTCGAGATTAAGTACAATATTATGATGTGTTTTTATAAGAGATAATAGAAAAATAAACAGTAGATTATAAATTTTATGGCCTTTATGGTCTCAGTTTTATAGTATTAAACAATCCATACATTAATATAGTGTTTATAAAAATAATTACAAAATAAATATTTGGATTCATCTATATTAGCACATAAACTGTTCATTGAACTTCTCATAAATGAGGTGGAAATAATTTTAAAAACATTTTATGAGCACACAAAGATCATTAAGGGATATAGAGAAATAAAGTGTTAGTCAAGTGATAACATAATACCCAATAAAACCTATTTCATAAAAATTCATTAGCATGCACAGAACAATCATGTAGTTTCCTTGGGACATATTTTCCATATCACTCTTACAATCACCCTTACACATGGAAAACCCATTCGGTCAACATCCATCTCTAGAGTACTCAATGTATTGGATAGATATAATTGTGATCAAATGTCATATCTTGAGAAGAAATGGTCTCAACCCAACATATCTTTGTCAATGTTACATATCATAAATAAAATAATTAATTACTCATTTAAACCCTTGAGAAAAACTCATTTAGATTTTACAAATACACTTTTTTGTAAAACAAAATCTCGTCCAAAACAAAAAAAATGCACAGAATAATGAAATAATATTAATCAAAAATAACTATTTCAATATATAATAGAAACATCATAGTAATAAAGCCTTATGAAATCTAGATAAACCACTCATGCCATATATATATATATATATAAAAGCTTTTTGAATTTCATTAAAGAGACTTTTAAAAATATTTTAAAAGGAAAGTACCTTTATAATATATTTGGATTGGGAATTAATAGAAAGGAATGGATATGTGAATACACTATAAATAAAAATAATAAACCATAATATACAATAATTCATTAAAAAATATTCATAATACCCATAATGAATAATGTAGAATATTAACCAAAAGTATGAAAATTGTGTTAATAATTCCCTTACCTCGAGTTTTTCGTTCTTCAAACGTTTACAAATCTCATCTATAATGGTTAAAAGAGTGTTATTAATACATTAAAAAGCATAATAATTTTTATTAAACATTATATGATAATTTTATAATTTCATTCCGTGCATATATTAAAAATAATTTTTTATTTCTATTGTTTCGGGAGAGTTCTTTACATGGTTTCCATGGTCAGTTAATAATAGATTTTCTTGTCGAGTAGAAGATAAAATACAAAATTTAAATAAGATGTTATTAATATTTTTTTGCAGAATATTAAATGATACCATTAAACAGTTTTTCATCATATATGATGATGAATTATAAGATAAAACATTAATGATGTTTAAATTATTTTAGCAATTATTTAATAATCAAAGTTTCATTTCACCAAATACCGTTAATATTATGAACATAAGTGAATTACATAACATAAGAGAGGTAATTTAATAAAAATTATAATATTTTTCAACCATTAAAAAGGTTTTTCAAACATCTTTGAAGGATGTAATGTAAATTTAAGACACAACGTCTAGGATGTCGGTAAATTGACCCATCGTAGACGGTGTTTTTATTTTTAGAATAAGAGTGATAGGATAAGGAGTGTGATGTTGAATTATTCCATAAACAATATAAAAATACAAAATATATATAATACTAGAGCTTTCATTAATCTGGGATAAAGATAGCTGAAGAGTGTATAAGAAAAGAAAATAATTGAAAAGAAAACAAAAGAAAATGAAAGAGGATTTTTACCTCTTGATCCCTTCTCATTGAGATCCTCCTTAGGGCCTTAGGTGTTAGAATTTTGGTGAGACCATATCATCTTGGACGTAGGGAAGATCTTTTAGAATATTATTTATCATAATTTAGACAATGATCAAAACTTTAGAATTGTTATAGGAAGAGGGGGCGATAATGGTATTTATAGTGGAGGAGAACATGGGTGTTCTATTATTTTAATCATTAGATTAATATTTTTTCCCAAGACTTTGAATATTCTTGATTCATGTGACCCCAAATAGTTGAGAGAGCATGTGAGTTCGAAAAAATGGTTCTTACATTGTCTATTATGCTAGGAATAGTGTATTTAACATATAATGTGTATATATAGTAAATTACCATATTTAACTTTTCATTAAAAATTAAAATATATCAGAAAAATCCAAAAAATTCACATGAACAATTTTTCAACATTTATAATTAAAAAAATTAACTTCTTTTTATCAAAATAAGTTTCAACATATGATAAATATATTTTTTAAATAAAATTATAATTTATTCAAAAAATAACAATTCTTAAACTATAACTCATTTTATTACACCATGAAAATTTAATCAGGGGTCTCATAAAATTATCTTACAACTATAATAAAATAAAATAGTAATTTATGATTACAATTAATTAAATTTAATTTTTATTTAAAATATTTAAATATTGATAAAATTATAATTAAATATTAATGAATTATAAAAATACCAACACTTATATAATGAATATATTATAACTTATTAGGTTCCTTTGCATAAAACATTAATTGGTCAAGTTACTATTCATTTGGCCATTTTAATATTCATAAGGGTCATATTACTATTCATGAGGGTAACAATAATATTTATAAGGGTATGTTACTATTCACAAAAATTAGGTTTGTCTTATTAGACTCCAAATAACATATTAATCGCAACTGTGTATGTCCTTTTTTGAAATTCAAAGCACAAAAGTGGAAAAATTATATTTAACTACTAGGTCATATATTATTTATTATCTTGTTTAAGCACATTCTGTTTTCTTTTAAAATATCAAGATATAATATACTCTGCCCTTAAATGAATTTCCCCCTCAAAATTCATTCATTGTACTTATAATTCTAAATTTACATATCGATAATTATGAAAAACAATTTTATTATGTGTCCTTAGTTAACTAGAAGTAAAAAAATTAATTTATATTGACACATTTAAAATAATACAATAATATCAAATATCCACTTTTTCTAGACCATTCGTCTAATACTAACTATAAATCCCTGAACCCACCCTTTTGGAATAATTACAAATATATGTTGTGTTTTTTTATAAGAGATAATAGAAAAATACACAATACATTATACATTCAAGGACCTTTTCTGGTCTAGGTTTGGTAGGATTAGACAAAGAATACATTAAATCATAATTTTCAAAAATAATTACCAAACAGATAATTGGATTCATCTTCAATAGCACCTTAATTTTCCTTTGAACTTCTATGTAATCCTATAAAAAAACATTTTAAAAACATGTAAAGAGCACAAAAGTTTAGTAAAAGATATAAAGAAAAAAATTACAGGTCAAGTGATAAAATAAAACCAAATAAAACCAATTTAATAAAAACTATTTAGAATGAAAATAATAACCATTTAGTTTTTTTGGGGCTTATTTTCCATATAACTCTTACAATCACCCTTACACATGGAAAAACCATTTAGTCAACTTTCATCTCTAGAGTACCCAATGCATTGGAGAGATATAATGGGGCTCACCCATCATATATCAAGCTATAATGGGTTCATATAAAAAATATCTATGTACAAGAAATGTATCATGAATAAAACACATGATAACTCATTTAATCCCATGAGAAAAACACATTCTAATTTTCAAAATACCCTTTTTTGTAAAAAATAACTTCAAAAATATAAAAAGAAACATTCACAGAATAATGAAATAATATTGATTAAAATTTATTATTTCCACATATAATGGAAACATCTTAGTAGTAAAATATCATGAAATCCTGAGGAATCACTCATGCCAAATATATAAAAATAAATTTTTTTAATTTTCATTGAAGAGACTTTTAAAAGGATTTTAAAAGGAAAGTCCCTTGCAAATATAATTGGAGTGAGAATTAAGAGAATGGAATGGATATGTGTATTAAAAGTAAAATAATAATAATACAAATATTATAAAAATAATTCATCACACAAATAATCTTAACACCCATAATGAATAATGTATAGGGTTAGCCCAAAAAATTGAATTTTAGTTAAGAATTCTCTTACCCCGAGTTCATTTAACTGGAAACATTTTTAGACCTCAAATATAACGTGTTAAACTATATAATTAATAATTTAAATAATATTAAACATTTTTATAACAACATATTTGATCATTTCATAACATAATTCCACACATTTATTAACAATATTATGTTATTTACATTGTTTCAGATGCGTTCTTTATATGGTTTCCATGGTCGGATCATAACATATTTTCTTTTCTAATGAAAGATAAACTCCATAAGTAAATTGATATGTTATTAAAATATTTATATAATATTAAATTATACCATTAATCATTTTTTTCCTATACGGTGTTGAATCATTAGATAAAACATAAATGATTTTTAGATTATTTTGGTGGTTCTTTGATAATCACAGAATTATTTCAACATATACCTTTAATATTATGCATATAATTTAATTACTGAAACAAATAAAGATAAATAATACAAATTAAAATATGTTTCAACCATTAAAATTGGGTTTTCTACTCTATTTTAATTAATTAAAAGAAATTGAATTCAAATAGTCAATGATGTTGGTAAATCGACACATCTTGGATGATGTCTTTATTTTTAGAATAAGAGGGAGAGGATAAAGAGTGTGATGATTAATTTTTCCTTAAACATGATAAAAAACTATAATATATATAATATTGTAGCCTTTATGCCTCTTTGATAAATATCAGTGAAGAGTGTATTAGAAAAAAACAACAGAAAAGAAAGCACCTGAAAATGAAAGAGTGGTTTACCTTTTGATCCCTTCCTCTTGAGATCCACCTTAAGGCCTTTGATTTTTTTTCTTTTGGTGATACCATCAGGTATTAGACATGGGAAATATCCTTTGAAATAAAATTAAGAAGAATTTTGAAAATTATAAAAGCTTTAGAGGTGTGAGAGGAAGAGTGTGGTGATGGTTGTATTTATAGTGGACGAGAGGAGGGGTTTTCCATTATTTCATTCATTAGTTTAATATTTTTTCAAGACTATGAATAGTCTAGATTAATGTGACCTAAAATATTAAAGAGAGAATGTGAGTTTGAACTAAGGGTTCTAACACCATCCATGATTCTATGAATACTATATTTGACATATAATGTATATATACGGTAAATTACAGTATTCCACTATTCATGAAAAAATAATGTATTTTAGAAAAATCCAATAATTCAGCCTAACTATTTTTTAACAGTTATTATTCAAAAAATAACTCAATTTTATAAAAATAATTTTCTATATATTTTTAATTAAGTATATAAATGAAATCATAATTTATTTGAAAACTAACAATTTTAAATATATGTCTCAATTTATAACACCTGGAAGAATTAATCAAGGTTTTATAAAATTATTTTAACAACAAAATACATTAAAATAATAATTTATGATTACATTTTATGAAATTAAATGTTCAATTAAATTATTTAATTACTCATTGAAGTTTAATTAAATATGTCTGACGTATAAATATATAAACACTTATGTAATTATCATATTGTCAGTTATATGATGGCTTTTTTTATACATTCATTGGTGCAGTCACTATTAATTTGGACGTTTTTACTACTCATAATGGGTATATTAATATTCATAATGGTAATATTACTATTTATATGTGTAAGTTATTATTCACTAAAAAATAATTTTTTCTTATCAGAATCCAAATAACTTACTGATCGCAACCGTGTATGTCTATTTTTTGATATTAAAATCATAGTAGTGGAAAATTTATGTTTAACTATTAGTTCACATAGTATTTAGTAGCTCATTTAAGCACATAGTGTTTACGTTTAAAATCTTCAGATGTTACACACAGCTAAAATGGTCTTTACTCAATCATCTCTAGAATAACAATAATGAACAAATTATCACTTTTATACATTAATTATTTTTGTAAATACAACCATGAAATATGGTTTTAAAAAATGAACTATGGTATAACCCTGCAAAGGGAAGGGTGTACGTACGCATGAGAAACGTTTCTATTTTTCGATGATCATTACATAAATAAGGTAAGTATTATTTTACCATTAAAAAATGATAACTATATAATTAATATCATATTATTCATTTAAATAAACTTGTATATATAATCCATGTGATGTGATGATGAAAAATGAATCGCATTGATTCATGAAGGTCACAGTTCGCACGTAGACATGAACAATGATATAAATTTTATGTCAACAACATAGATGATATATTGAAATTTATATATTATAATTATTTATTTAATTTCATATACAAACAATGATATCATAATTATATCGATTCTCTAGGGATGATGATTGAAAAAAAATATTGGTTTGTGAGGTGGTGGTCCTCCGAACACATGAACAGTTAATTATTTTCCCATTTGATTGAATTGGATTTCGATTTAGGTGATGATATTAAAAATTGAAACCTTAATATTTTTATTATAATTTATTAATGAATTCATAATTTCTTATGAATATTTTATAGAAGTGGATGAAATAATAAAATAGAAATACTTGATTAAAAATGATTCCTCATCCTCGAATCACCTCCTTTTAATAATAACATAAGACCAATAAGGAATGTGTTTTGACTAAACTAAGAGATCTAGAATGTGGGTACATCTTATAGTAATGAATATGGGTAGAAAACGGTGGATCGAAATAGTTTTTAAAGTGCCAATAAAATAGAATAAGTGGTATCTTTTTATAAGAGAGGAGAGGCGAACATTGGGAATTCATCAAAATATTAAATTATTTTAAATTAATTTTATATTAAAAATTTCCAAAATTGATTTAATTCCAATATAGAATGATATTGAGTTAAAATAAATTTTCAGAATTAAATTTTTACATTTTTTACTATTTGTTAAATCCTTTTTATTAGGCTTTAACACCTATTTGACCCCTATATCTCTTACCATGATAACAAGTATTTTTACACTTTGAACATTAATATATTTACTATAAAATGTAAAACGATTCAAAAATGAATAATGGATGATCAATTCAACATTATCCCAATATTTTGACATTTTTTTTTAATTTTTATGAATTTTACATCATTTATTTAAATATATTTATTTTAAAATCTCAGTAATGTCAATGTTAAAACTATTCATCACTTGAATTTTTTAAAATATGATAACATGATATATTGAAGAATAATATTTTAAAACATCACTACCATGTAGAATTCATATATATATTTTGAAAGAATTAATTATATCAAATATTTTTTATTTTAAAATGTTTAATAACAATTATTTGATATTTCCATTAATAAAACAATTCCTCCACCATCTTTATAAAAGAATTTAATTTAATTATTTTTCACTAAAAATTAAAAATAAACTACAATTATGAAAATAATTATTTTAGGTTTAAAAATATTATTCCTAGTCAAACATATCCCCACTATAATTCCATATTAAAAATATTTCACTTGTTAAAAACAAAATTATGAAAATGTTGAATTTTATTTGAAAAAATACTATAAATTGTGTGAAGTTATCTAAGTAGTTCAAAGGGCTCATAAAAGCATCCCACAGATGATTTTGGTCAATTATTATTCATAAAATAAAATTAGAATAGTTGTCGGAGTAAATTTATAATATTTATAATATTATTTCTACAATTCATTACCTGATTTACCTTTAACTGTGGTAATAAAAATAAATTACAAAAGTTAATATTTTTTTGTCTAATAATAAAATAGACTTATTTAATAAATTTGTACCATTTTATTTCAAAAATGGTATCTGTTATTCAAAATTTAAAACACATAATGTTTAGAAATTAATTTAAAAATAAACCCTTTTGATGGAACAAGAAAATAGTTTATAAAGTGAAAACATTCAAAATATTTAAATGTTTTTATATCCAAATTAAATTTGAAATTGATTAAAATGAACTATATTGGATTAACTCATAATAAAATTATCAAATTATACACTAAAACTAATTAAATAAAATAACAATATAAATTACTTACAAGAATTTGTTTTTTAATTAAAATGTAATAATTTTTCACTATTTATCAAAATATGAAACTTATCAAAAATATACCAAAAATTCAATGAAAATAATTTTTTATATCCCAAATTAAATAAAAAATCTAACTTTCAACTTTAATTTATAAAAGTGTCAAAAACTATATTTAAATCACATACGTAATTAAAAGGCTCCAAAACTGCCAATCTAGAAAAAAAATTATTATATGCATAAAATTAGATTTGTTCTTATATCTTGTACAGAAAAAAATGTATGATTAATTAGTGAATATAATATATATATATATATATATTTAATTTATATAATCCATCAAGTGTTAATTTTTTTATTAATTAGTATAAATCACACTTGTGCGCATTTGAATAGTTTTTTAGGAAAAAAAATCATTTTATTTTTAGAAACGTTATTTTTTTATTTAAAATTAATTCATCACCAAATAATTAATTACATATATATATACTATATTTTTATAATTTAGTTAATATTTTTCATTCCATCTATTCTAACGGTTATGTTATAATAGTAATATTTGAATAATAAATTTTAGTTGTTCATTAAAGCTCAATGTGGAAAATAATGTACACTATCGAAAATATTTTTTCATTTATTTAAACATGGGAAGTAACATTATCCACCATTTTTTAAATTTCATCCACACAATTATTAATTCGAGATCAGTAAATAAGGTTTGACTTTTAAAATAATATTTTTTGAAATATCACATTAGAACAAGGGTAAAAAACATTCACTCTAAAATAATGAAATGAATGTATGAGGGTCAACTGAGATAACACATACTAGGGTTCCATGTAATAAAACAAAAACATGTAAATGAAAACTAATTATCATGATTTTATGGGGATTTATAGAGAATTTGTTCATTATAATGTTACCAATTACAAATCTGTAAGTATGTGATGGGTTAAAAGGTCATTGATTTCATAGTAATAAAAGTAAATAGGTAAAAATTTTGTTTTAAGATCCTTTACAAATAGTTGAGAATTTTTTTACTATATGGGCTAAGAACATGAAGAAAATTTACTTACTTGAAAAGTAATATTTCATCATTTAACCATTTTATATCACAAAATCATCTTTTTCTCTATGCGGCGCTTTTTTAAGATGAATTTTTTTATACATCGATGACTAGAATAAACTTCAAGAAAATAACATATTCCATAAGAAGATTGAATATTTATTTATCCTATATTAAAACATTAACCGAAGGTAAAACAGTTATGATAAGATAAAATAATTCTCAAAATATTAATAATTCTTAATTATATCAAAAAAACATTAATTCTAAAAAAATAAATAGTAATACCAAATGTTAAACACACACCACTACAAAAATATCTATCCTTAAGATTGATCACTAATATTTTAGGCTATTATTTACTCCAAAAAATTAGAATCATTTGATCACATAGTATTCCAAGATAAATTATTAAATTTACCTCCAAATAAAATCAATAAATATTAATTTATTATACCAAAACATTTATATCAAAATCATATAATCTATATGATATAAAAATTATTTCCATAAATAACCTAAAATAACCTGAACCCACAATATTATCATATATTCATCGAAAAATCCTATATTTTTTTACCTTGATCATTCAGGGTTCCCAAAGTATTGAAAATTTTCGGAAATAATATTAATTAGCCTATCACCAAATCAATTTCTAATCTTAATTTTATATAGAATAAATATTCAGAGAAAATAAGCTTAACAATTAAACATTAGATATATTAAATAAATGGAAAAACCTTTATAATAACCGGGAAATCACCTTGACCAGTGGTAGGTGATACACCCTTTTCACCCTTCAATTGTGGGTTCAATTCCCATGGAATTTTGGGATAGGACAAGTTTTCACATGGTATGTGGGTTTTCCTTTTTCTAAAACAATATAATTATAATCCTTATAAATATTACATAAATATAAGAAAAATCCCAAAAAACAACTTTAATAATTTTTTACCTCAAATGTTATTCATTACATTTCATTTAGCATCCAAAAATGTATATCCCATAACTTCCTCAAAATCAAAGATGATATAAAACCTAAAGGTTATCCATACATTTATAAATATGTCAAAAAAAATAGAATCCTTATAATATATTTTCATAAAATAAGCTTATGGTATTCACATAACGAAAACTAAAATATTCATTCAAATTACTCTAATCATAAAAAGAGTGTGAGTACTTTTAAAAATTTAATTATCCTTAAACCTACCATAACTCTTTAATACCTTATATATAGACATCTTAATAATATATAATTATTCATTATCCCTTAAAAATCCTTTAAAATATTATTACATAATACTTCATTCCTTTAAAAAACATGAATCATGTCCTAAGATTTGATAATGTAAAAAAAATGAATCACGAAATAATCTAAACCATTCATATGTCACTTATAGTTTCCTCATCTTCAATTACAATGAAATTTGATATTCTTAAATATATATCTCTATAGTCCTATTGTCTTACTCATGATCCTTTTTCCAAAGACAATGGTTTTTATAATAACCATACTCCACAAATTTAAAAAATTAAATTGATTACATAAGAAGAAATTTTATCCCATTCATTGAGTAAATTTAACACTTCCATTTTGTTGGAAGATTATTTATTTATGGCATTAATTACCAAAATTAAAACACCTCACCATCCAATTAAGAAATTTTCCTAGGTTTCCCTTTCCACATTATTGACACACAAGTTGTGTAATATGATTAACATTATAATTATTTTCACCTGAACTTCCACATGGATTCCTTTCTCTCATATATGATGCATTATAGAATTCAAAAATGGTCAAGTGGTTAATCATTACTTCTAATAATAGGTTTAAAATAACCAAAAGTGGTCTTATTGTAGCTAAAACTTAATAGAGTTTCTTATTTATACAAACAATAATTTTTCCTTCAAATCCATTTTACATTGGTGTCTACTAGATCAACCCATTTATTAAAAAATGATAGTATGGGGAATAAAATCTTAATATACCATCTAAAGAGGTTGATAACATTTTAAATATATTTATTTTTTTTATCTCAAACTCATTATGAATATCTAAAATAAAATTTAATATCCAAAACATTCTAACCATTGTGGTTTTATATAACATGTATCATTTTCCTCCAAAATATCCTAACCTTTAAATTTACCTAATCCATACTTTGATACAAACTATAATTCCCCAGATATAAATATTACATAATCTAGTGTTTTTTATCTTAATTCACATTCAAGGATATTTTTACTTTTGAGATTTTGATAATTAAGACAATCTCTTGGAAATTAAACCAACACATTACAGGTGGACACCTATACACAATATCCATTATTTTTTCAAAGTAAATCCTTTTAAAATAAAATAGTATTTCTTTTCATGAATCATCTCTAATAATTTCATCATAAAATATTATTTCATCTTTTCCAATATCAAAGACCTGTGAAAAAAATTCAAAACATGAGATGAGCACAAAAATCATTGAAATATAAAATAAAATTATAAACCGTTATTCTATAAATAAATATAAACCCATGAAAATATTTTCACAATGTTAATCTTTTCAAACATAAAACATAAATTTATTTTCATAATATATAAAATAATATGTTTCTTATGAAATAAATATAATATAGAAATAATAAAGGTAATATGTAAAATAATTTCCATACCACTCATAAATTTACTGTATCTGTCACAACAACATTGGAAGTAACTTTGATGGTTACATTTGGAATGAGAACCGTAGTATTTCCCTTATTCTCTTAAAAGATAACAATACTAATTAACTAAAAGCCATTAACCAATCAATTATAGATATATAATGGGCTCACACACCTTATATTTATCATAGAACCAACCATGCTCATACAACATTCCAATAAACTAAAACATAATAATAACACATAAATATTTCATAAATGAACAATCTTGGAGAGAAATATCTTTTCCATTGTGAAATCACACATAATTTTTAAAAAATGTCACCCTCATAAATGGAAACACATTATTTGAAAATAATATTTTAAAATAGTAAAGTAAACTTCAAAATATTTTAGTTTCATGAAATTGTAAATTCCATTCACACTGTATATGTTAAAAAACATTCATTTTGATATTTTGAAAAAATAGTTGAAATAATATCATTAAAATAGTTTTAAAAGAAAATTCATTTATCTTTAGTGTGAATCATCACATTCAATATTTATAGTCCTGAATAATAATAATAAATTAATTAATTACTTGTATGAGGAAAGTTTTATTTATATTATTCCTTTTTTATAACTTATTATCTTGTTATGACAATTAATTAATTATTTATGTTCATGTCTGATGTTTTGATGATATTCAGTACATGAGTCAAACATGAATTTTGTATGATATCTATAATAAAAATTGTCATTATTTCATCATATATAAAATAATAATAATAAAATAATTATTAATTTTATACATTAATTATTCTTTTAAATACAACCATGAAATATGCTTATGAAAAATTAACTATGTTACAATCAGAGAGAGGGTAGGTCATACGTATGGATGAGTAACATCTTCTTTTTTTAGTGATCATTATAGAAAAAGGTATGTATTATTATCCATTATATAATTTTCATACTATTATTAATTTCATATTATTATTTTAAATATACCTAAATATCATCCACATGATTGGTGATGAAGAAAGGATCACATTGCTTCATGTAGGTGATAGTTCACATGTACACCCAAACAATGTTATATTTTTTATGTGCATGGAAAGTTAAAAAAGTGAATGATATATTATCATTTAATAATGATAAATATTTCAGGAATATAATGTATATACATTAATTTCATAATTATATCCATTATTGAGAGACTGTGATTGAAAATCAAATGTATTGGTTCGTGAGGTGGTAGTCTTCTGTACATACGAACGATAATTATTTTCCAATTTAATGGAAGTGGATATAGATTTAAGTGAATATATTAACATAATAACATCTTACTATATGAATTATAAAATATTTTTTAATTTATCATGGTTTTAAACGATATGAAAAAAGTGGAAGAAGAAAGAAAACATA
Organism: Viscum album; assembly: GCA_963277665.1. Lineage (NCBI taxonomy): Eukaryota > Viridiplantae > Streptophyta > Magnoliopsida > Santalales > Viscaceae > Viscum > Viscum album. Next base: position 1,658,836,635 of record OY728143.1, on the reverse strand, counting down.
AATACTTGATTAAAAACAATATCTATTCCTCATACCACATCATATCCTTAACACCTTAAGATAGCTAAAGATGAAATATATCATAAAATAAGAGATCTAGAATGTGGGGATGGATTCCAGGTGTCAATTGTTCTATATCAAGGTCATGATCTTATGTGGGTTGAATATATAAGAACTTTTTCCCGTTTATAATAGAGGAGAGGGGCACTCATGGAATTCATATAAATATTAAATAAATTTAAAATGAAAAGTGAAAAAAAAACTATTTTTTTAATATATGTATTGATTGTTCATAATAAATTCATCAAATTAAATTTATATATGTTTTGAATATTTTTTAATCCTTATCTTTTTGTCTTAACCAAAATATAACCATTTTATATTTTACCATAACAACATGCATTTTTACATTTTAAGGGTCAATAAAGATATTATAAAATTAAAAATGAACCAAAAGTGAATAATGGATGATAATTTAAGAATTAAAAAAATATCATATTTTTATATTTTAATTATTTTTGAATTTAATAAAATATCATATATTTTAATATATCATTAATGAAAATTTTGAAATCATCTGTTACATGACTTTTTAGGGATATCATCGAAACATTATATATTCAAACCAACTATTTATAATCATCATTAAAATTTCATATTATCATATTATATTATAAGATAAAATTAATTAATTCTTTTTTTATTTATTTTAATATTTTTATGAACATTTATTTGATATGCCCATTAATTAAACAATTATTTCATCATCAATGTGAAAGCCTTTAATTTGATTATTTATCTCCTAAAAAATAAAAAAAAATGATTAAAAGAAATGTTTTATATCTCAAAATATTATTTATAGTTTAACATAAACCCAATATAGCTCTGAAATAAAAATAATCTCTTGTTATAAAAAGTACAATAAGGATGAATTTTCAATGAACAAAATACTATATATTTTTTAATGTCATACATGTGGATCCAATAACTCATAAAATCGGTCCAATGATGATTTGGTTGACCATAACTCGAAAATATTATTTATGAAATGTTCTAGGGTAATTTTGTAATATTTATAAAATTATATTCACAATCAATTACCCGATTTACCCTTAACATAGGTAATTTAAAAAAATACTAATGTTATTATTCCTATAGTCCAAGAATTAAAGTGTTCTATTCAATAAATTTGGGCCTTAAGATTCCAAATAAAGAATATATTTTTCAAAATCCATAACACATAACTAGATAAAATTAATTTAAAAATAACCTTGTTGATGGAACGGGGAAACAAATTTGTAAAGTGAAAACACTCAAAAGATTAAAATATTTTTATATCCAAATTCAATTTTAAATTAATTCCAACAAATTATCATTGATTAAATTATAAAAAAACTTTTTATATATAAAAAAAGTAAAAATATATTTTACCACTATGAATTATTTTTACCAAAAATATGTTTCCTATTAAAAAGCATTGTTTTTCCAATATTTATTAAAACCTGAAACTTATTAGAAAAATACCAAAAACTCAACCTAATTAAATTATTATATTCTTATTGAAAATAATAAGTTTATTGTTTTTATATATAATTTATAATAGTGTAAAAACTATATTTAAATCATGTCTTCCTTCGAAATGTTGCAAAACTCCCCTTTTGAAGAAATATTATTTTATGCATAAAATTGGATATGTTCTTATATCATGCTTACAATACAAGTAAGATGGTTTTCCAAAATTATAGTGTATATTATATATATATATATATATCATTAATATAATACAATTTTTTTTTCTTTTTTATAGATATAAAACACACTGGTGCACACTGAAAATGTTTTTCATAGGACGTAGTTTTATATATTAAAAATGTTTTATATCCATTTATAGTTAATTGGTAAACAAATAATTAATTACATATATTTTTGTTTAAGCCATAATTTTTTAATCCATTCAATATTTTTATTTCTCTCCATTCTAACAGCTAGATTATAATAGTAACATTTAAATAATATTACTTAGTTGTTCGTTTAATATCGATGCGGCATATCATGTACGCTATCGAATATAGTTATTATTTTCTAAAACATAGGATATTACATATTGGACATAATATAGAGGTAAAAAAGATTGAATAAGGGAGGAAAAAAATGTGCCCTTTTATAAGTGAGGGGGTGGATAGAGATGAATTACTTGAAAGATTTCAATAATATTTGATCAATTTCATGTTCATACAGCTCAAATTGGAAATTAACTAGAATTTTGAATTATATATAATTGAAATTGATTCAAAAAAATTATAATTAGAAATTTTATGTGGAATTATTACACTTTTATCTTACATTATATCATTGGTAAACCCTTTTTATCCTTAACTGTGATAATAGAATTTACTATTTTCACTATTGTGCGTGCCAAAAACTTTTGGTCAACCTATTGAATTATATTTATTATGATGATTAAAAATATTGAATACATTAAAAAAATAAATTTATTTATTTTAAAGAATTATGTTTTATATTGTGTTTAAAAGGCAATGAAAGTCTGTTTTTAGAAAAAATTCATTTGAAGCATAAAACAAAATTTACTTCCATTCCTTACATTGTAAAAACTATAAAATCAAACTTAAAACACTTTACTGAATTTATAAGTTATAGATTTAATTTAAAACACTAATTAATAATGATTAATTTAATATAATAAGATAAGTAAATATTATCCAGATAAAATGAGTTTTTAGAAAAAACAATTTTAATTCAAAAATTTGAAATTATTCCAAAATCTAGAATAATATTGATTTCTTTGTATTTAATTATATCATTTGTAATTATTGAAGACTTATTTTACCATAAAATAAATAATATAATATAACTTTACTCTTAAATTACTATATTTTAGGAAACTAAATGACTATTTTACAAAAAATGGGTATTTCTACTATTCATTGAAAATTACTTTTTTTTAAAAATCATAATAATTCACCCTATTATAAAATTAAAACAAATAATTTAAAAATAAAAACTATTTACACAAAACAAATTAAATATTGTTGAAATTATTTATAATATATTTAAATAAAATTATATTAAAACCATTTTTGTAGAAAACATATTCTTGATGCGTAAAACCACTTTACAAAAAATAGAGAAAATATTTATAAAACATAAATAAATAAATTTTCATTATATAATACGATTATAAATATTTATCATAATGTGGTTATTCCCATTTATACTAAAAAATTAACAGAAATGTTATAACTCTTTAATTTAAATTATATTTTTTAATATATCAAAGTTAACATTAAATTCAATTTTTCATGTCAATAACGGTATCACCCATATTATTATATTATACTAAAATTTTTGGTTTTCAGATTCCCTCTACTTAAATAAATTGATTTCATGAATATTTTATCGTATTAATCAATGATTCAATATTTTTACATACCATTTTTGAGAAACAATAACATAAAAGGGGATAATAAAACATAATTTTAGAAGGGAAAGTGGAAAACATATTGGTTACATGAACAAACACATTTTCTGGTTCCCAGATAAGGCGGAAATATTAGGAAATGAAAATATGGTTAAGGAGGAGAATGATAGTGTCCAAAAAAGAACTAGGAGTGATAGAAAATATAGTTATGAGTATGTTTATAAAAATAAATCTATAAAGAGGTGATAGTTGAAGAATAACACCAAGTCATCAAAAATGAATGGAAAATGGTAATATTTTTGTTTCATGGGTTTTTCCCTATAGTTGGGACCATTATTTACAATTAATATTAGGAACACGAGAAAACATATATACTTGATTTATTTCCAATTAAGTTTTTTAATCTCATCATTTGGTTTTAATTTGATGAATTTCCATATCTATCTCATCTATGACTCCATGAAATGAATATTCTAGTTGGGTTTTCATTATTAAAGAACGAAAATTAAATTTTGACCGATCATATGATTTATTAATGAAATAAATGACATTCTATATATCTCCATTTAATTATTAAACCCAAAATGGTTAGTTAAAATTATCTATTAGGGATAGATATTCATATAATTAAATAATAATTTAATATTTAAAAACAAAATAATAACACCCAAATATCATCTAGAAACATTATATAAATAATTAACAAAGAAAAACCTCGAAAATTTTTCTTAACCAATTCAAAAACACATAAAATATGAAATAAGTGATCATTTATTTTTTCTAAGATAAAATTTTACATTTATTCCCAAAAAACATAATTAAGATTGAAATTTGACACACCAAACTCATTAATAACATTATCATATGTTCTCAAAAAACATGATAATACTTTTTTCAAAATAAATTAAATCATCATAAAACCTAAATGAAAAACTAAATACATTAAAAATTATTTCTATTTATTCCTTAAATAAAATGAAGTTTATTAATTATATTCTATAAATAAAAAATGCATAAAATATTATTAAATTTAACATTAATCATTTTTTCATTAAATTACTAATCAATTTTATGGTCATCAATAATGTCCAATTTAAATTGTGTATTTCAAATATCTATTTATCCAAACTAGACAATATTATTTCATTATCAAAAATATATTTATGGTTATCTATTCCTCAATCATGTGTTTTCCAAAATTTCTAATATACAATTCAATATGTTTTATATGTTAGAAGTACCATTTAACAGATTCTTGAAAATGTATAAATTAAAACTACTATATAAAAATCTATATATGTTCAATGATTTTTATAACCTGAATATAATTCTTAAAACACTTATCGAATATAATTATAGAATCTCAATATATAAACACTAAAATCATTCCACTTACTTATTAAACAATTAACTATAATTCATGATCTCATTTCTTTAAAACTTATTACCTATAATATGGAATATGAATCATCTCCTATGATTCAACAACCCTAGTTTAATCTTGTTTCATACTATTAATATAATAAATTCTTACAAAATAATTCATAACATTTATATGGAATTTATATAATCATCATCATTAATAGTAAATTTCTTTCTCATTATTCATTATTGGTCCTCTTCTTGAGATTTCCCAACATGACATCAATTTTTATAAAGCCTATAATTTTCACATTCAATAAATTCAATTGTATATGACACATTATGAAAAATATTATTTCTATCCATAAAATTTTCTAAAACATTAATTATTCCTGGGAGATTTTCCATGTAATACAAATATTTTCCCCATATAAAATATTTTCATATTCATTCGAGATGTTACCATGAGATCTTCATTCAAAATTTCAATCATGTGGGAAGTTTAATCTTCTCTTCTCTATCGACATCATGAAAATCATTTTTTCTCATATTTTTTAATTAAATAACTTCAAAATATTATATTTATTAATAATGTAACAAGATATATGGTTAGAAATAATCCTAATATTTCAAATATTTTACTCATAAGGGAAATCTCGGCATCATCCACCACATTTAATGTTAACACGATTCCTCCTGGTTGAGGATGCCCACTAAAACCAAAATAATTTTTATGGGAACAAATAATTAGAATATAAAATCATACAGTCATAAAAATAATTTATTGGAAGTCTAAATCACTAAATATTCTTTTCAATCTATTATACTATTAGTTTAGCCAAGTTAATCCATAGTAATTATCTCTTAATATCCTTCATATTGGATCATAAAGAAGATTTTATATGACACAATAATATACACTAGGGTTGTTTAACTTTGTTTTCAGTATTAGGCTCACTCATTGGTCATCGATAATGGTTGATTTAATACACAATCCCCAACATTAATTATTTTTAACCCAGATTCATCTATTCCATAATTACATCGATATTCTAGTATCATGATAGGGATATAATTTCTTTGATAACTACATCCCATTCTTTACCATAGCATATGATGTTCACTTATAAATAGGATTATCCAAAGGGTTTCTACTCAATTTTTCTAATAATAATCTAAAAAATAACTAAATATTCCCTGGTAACAATTATAGTGACCTAAGAATTAAGAATAACATACATAATTTTAGATGAATATTCAATAAATTTTCCAATAATAAATACATGAGGATTGTAATGGTTTAGTAAGTTTGTATACTAGTATGAAAATCAACTTATTTTAGGATATATCACCTATATATAGAACAATGTCTCCTCACACAATAAATTTTTTAGTCATATCCCACATAATTCCTTTCTTCATAATCTAGGGAAAGTAAACATAAGAAATTGTGAAATGAAATGCTCAGTAAGAATAAACATGGGTGATATTAGTTAGTGATCATAACTGGACATAAGATAAGAATAAGGGTATGATTGGATGATATTAGCATTAGAAAATCATACCTAAAAATTACTAGATCATACACTTAATTATATTAATAAAGCTTTTGAAAATTCTAAAACATAAATTATAGGAGAATCTAAAATCATGCTCCATAAGAATATAACATTAGATTAAAAACATATCATATTAGTTTGTCATAATGTGGGGAATAATCATAATCAAATAAATATTATTTCAAGGATACCCTCTATAAAATTTAACACCCCTTAGGTTTCGGAGTTACACCTATGTACCTACATCAGGCTTAATAGAACATCCCATGTTCCATATTTTGAGCTTTAGATAACCTCTCAGGTTCCCTCTTTTGGGATTGGTTTAAACTATGATGTACCCTATTTTGGGATTGGTAACACCATTTTTGTAGCATTTGAGCTCATATAATAGTATTATTTACACATTACATTGGTGGTATATAAAAAAAATCCCATAACCACAATCCATCCATAAGAATGCCAAAATATCATAAGAACATTTATCATTTTTTTAAATCACAACCAATTGAAAAGGATATAGATTTCATCAATATTTAATTTTCATAATAAAAAAAACTCTATACAAATAATTAAAATGGAATCATTGGATCATATTTACATTAAACCATAAGAAACATCAATATATTTCATTATATAAGATAACACATTTAAAAGACCATATAAATATTTCCTAAAGAAATTACACTTTTCATTTTAAAATAAAATATTTAAAAAATAAATATATAAACATTATAAAGGTATACATTTTATTTGAAAAGAATCATTGAAATATATAATGATATCTTTATATTAAATGGGTGATATCTAGATGGAGAAATCCATTCATGTGGTACATTTTAAAACAATATTTCATTCACATTTTCAGTAAAATGTAAGAAGTACATCATTTAGAAAACAAAATAGTTATTACATTTAAAATCTATTATATAAATTTAAAAATTGAATAAATTAAATATATAAAATCAACAGGGAATAGTAAAAAAATCAGATGACATTTTATATGTATTCTGTATATGGAGATATATGATTCCCAATTGAGGAGAGGAATAATGTCAGGTTTACTTAAAATAATTATAGGAATATCATTCATATATATTGAGAGAAAAATGAAATTAAAACATATTATCTCATGAATTAAGAAGAGTATAATAAAGTAAATATTTTTTTGAGAAACTTATCTTATAATTCTATAATTGGAAATGAAATCATAAATAATCTGAGTAAAAAAATATAATATAACATAAAACCATTAACCAAGTGGTATCTTTTGATTATATTCCCAAGGAAATAAATAACCTAAAATTAAACCTTAAATTACATAGATATAATTATATTAATGATAAAACTTATCAAAGGTAATATAGAAACACATCAAAAAAATATAATAGTTTAATAATATAACATTTTTTCCAGAGGAATGTTTTAGACTATAAACCATAACAACATTAGTAACATCCAAATCAAATCCCATTTAATGAAACAATTTGTATTGTAACATTAATATGATTAAATAATAAGTATATACTGTATAAAATTCCAATAATGTATTATATACTTCTCCTATACATAACTTGGTACATTCCATCAATCATGTCTCAGTGAAATAATATTCAGAAAAAGAATGATTACCTTATTTTTGAATTGATTCATAAGAACTCTGACCTATAAAATAAGAAAATAATATTCATTATAATTATTTGATATATCTTTTTTAAATATTATTTTATTATATATTACCCACTTATGACATTAAAACACTCATTTATTAATAATTCATATTAAAATCATCATTTCTGGTATGTAAATGTTTGTTCACATTTATGTTTTAGTTCAGCAGTTGTGTTACTAGAAATTTTATCATGTTTCCTTCATCACCAAAATATTTATCATTTAATAAGTATCATATATAGTAAATATATATACTTTTATAATAGTTAATATAAATTGGTGATGAAAAATTAATTACAACACTTTGTGGACAAGGTAGTCCTTCCGTACGGAAGATTGATCTTTAAACTTTTTAATGGATGGAAAAAAATGAAGGTAAATATTGTATCACATTTCTAGAATAATTATTATTTCATAAATACTATATTTATTCATTAAATATATCCATATTTCAAACCATGAAAACTATAAATGAAAATTTAATCACATCACATTGTGGAGGTGGTAGTCCATGCGTATGAAAACGCAATGCTATTATTTCCCAGCATATCAAATTGTAATAAGGAAGACAATATATTATAATATCAGAAGAAAATATATTATAAATACATATATTTAAAAACTACACCCACCAAAATTAAAAACCATCAAATATGGGGTTAGAAAATGATTTATATCATTATGTGGAGGTGGTAATCCACACATACAAATGAATGATACATTTTTTACTCATTATTTAGTGAATAATTTCTAAATGATTGTTAAATAATCATAGTAACATCTAAATATATTTATTATACTTTATTAATCGTGTTTTTATAGAAAATTGTTTTACATAATCTAGAATAATAAATAAAATTTAATGATAATGGTTAAGAATTATATATCTTCTTTGGGTGACCTCATTCGTATTACAACTTCTTTAATAAATGATTAGTCTCAATAGAAGAAAATAAGAAATATGTTAATAGGAATGAATATATTAATATTTTTGTGATCCATTTCTCTGAGATACAATCATAAAATCGTGTTTTTAAGGTAGGATAAGAGGTTTCCTTTTATCAGTGTGAGGAGGGACACACATGAAATTTAAAAAATTAAATATTATACGGTACAATTTATGATAAAGTTACTCCAAATTTCCATGAATATGAAGGTGGGATTATATAATTGTGAAATATATTCGACCAATAAATAACTACAAATTTTTTGGTGTCATGAAAACCCTTATACCATGTTTTAAAACATGTTAATCCTATTTTGACTTTGACCATCATATCAAAATTTTATTATCTTCACTATTCACTATGAATTTATATGGTGCATCTATTATATATATTATTATAATAAAAAGTAGGTAACTATTTTTAATTTATTCAATTTTTATATGTTTTAGTATTTAATTTTAAATAAGTATAAAAAATGCAACGAAAACATGTATTTATAAAAATTCATTTCCCAGTATGAAAATTAATATACTTCTATTATTTTAATTATAAAAACTATAAAATCAATGTTAAAATATTTTTTTAAAATACAAAACATTATTTTTATTAAAATATTTAATAAATGAAGATTAATTTAATTAATTTATAAAAAATCAAATTGTGAACATAATAACAATTATTAGAAAATTGTTTTTTAAGTCCAAAAAATAACTTATACAATATTTTATTATAAATATGATTCCTAAGTAATTCATTAGATTATTTAAAAAAATATTACATGTATATTAACTAAATATGAAATTTAAAAAAATAATTCTAATTTTAAATTACAATATTTAATGAAATGATATGATAGTTTTGCAGAAATTTTTATTTTCCACTATTTAGTGAAAAATAAATATTTTTTGAAAAATCGTACAATTATACCCTAAGATAAAAATTAGATCAATATTTCAAAAAACAATATTTAGTTCCAAAAATAAAATTTCAATTAATTTTTAATATTAACTATAATTTTGGAATAATTGTTCTTGAGAAAACATTTTTTTGATGAATAAAATGCGCTTATATGAAATTGGGTACATATGTAATATGGATTAATAAATAAATTATCATTATTTAAAACTTATATACATATTTATCATCATGCATTTATTCCCATGCATACCTCCAATTTAATGTCAAGGTTATAACTGTGACATTTAGACAATATTTTTATTATATATCACATTTCACATAGTGTTTTTTGTTTAATTTTATAAATTATATAGAATAATATATTCCCTTAAACTAAATATTAAGGGTGTTATATGTATAAAATAACACCCTAAGATTTTTTTTGTGTCTCCTCTAAAATAACCTTGATGTATTCGATAGCTTTATTTACATGCTACCTCATGTCCAAATGATATATGGTTTAATATACCTTTATAACAAAGAATTTGGATGGAAATTTATTAATAAGATGAACGAAATTATTAATATATTTAGTATGGATTTGGATGATAAAAATTCATTGTTAATCAATAAATTTAAAAATACATATAATTATTAAAATACATTTTTTCGAAGAAATTTGTTTTTCAACATGTTAAGTATGTTTATCTAGTTAATGTATTTTTACAGTTATTGACATAATATTTAAAAAAATATTGATAATTTATATGAATAAATTGAATATAATATATAAATTAGTTATCAAATGAAAAATATTAAGAATAATTCTTTTAAATGTAAAAAGTGTTTTCCTACATCGAATTATTTTATGTTTGAAATGTGTTTTAAGAATGTTAAATTAAATGAATAATTAATTTATAATGGTTGGAATTATATTTATAAATTATATATTAATTGAAATATATTAAAATTACTTTTATGTTTTTTCTTGGCAATGAAAGAAAATAACATCTGTTTTACACTTAATTTTTTTTAAATTTGTTTTTTGATGCATTTTGTACACTTTTTTAAGATTTATTTAGACCAATTATAGTAATTTATTTTGATAAAATTGGTTGCATAATATTAATCATATATTAACAATTTTTAGTGACACAACATTAATTTTTCACCATAATTAATAGTAAAAAGTGTGCAAAAATTATTACCACAGTTAGTGTTAATGCAGGATTATTAGGTCTTGTTAAATAAAGATGTAAGTTTATAATTCCACCAAAACATATATAGCTATTATTCTTATAAGATATATTTACTCTATATTATATTAACTTATATGAATTTAATATTTTCCCCCTTTCATAAGAGAAATGGATTTAAATTATTTAAATCATTTAAGTAATTATATGTGCGTCTTTTCCCTAAATTATAGAAGGAAACATGCACTCATCTATTATTCATCGATTTTCATCCTTATGGATCACAAAATACTTATCCTATAGCCTTATTATTTTTATTTCCTTCACACTATGGTTCTACTATTTTTCTAATAGAAAATTTTCAAGGAATAAAGAGTAATCCAAAGAAGGTATCCCAAAGAAGATGTAATTGTCTTATCTAACTCCTTTCAATTTAATTCACCTTCACCAATAAATATTAATTATAAATAATACAATTATGTATATATTATCATATACATATATATATGTTATTATAATTATTTTCGAATCATTTCCACCTCTGTTCAATCAAATATCAAATGAATGTATTGTTAAGGCATACTTGTGGACTAATGCCTCCACAATGTGATGTGATAAATTTTCCATCACCTCTCGATATTAAAAGAAATCATGAAATATTTAATATATATATATATATAATTAATTATATAATAATTATTATATAATGAAAAAAAAATATTTTTATTTCTCTCATTCTATTATTTATAAATCGAAAAAATGTCTACACATATGTACGGACTACCTTCTCAATAAATAGTACAATTCATTTTTCATACTCTAAATTTTATAGATAATTATAATTATGTATATAATAAATATATATTATAATTTTACCATGAAAAAAATTAAATATATAATGTAACTATGAACCATATTCAATGACTATATCATCCTAATCGAAACATACAAGAAAAACAAAACAATTATCACCCATAATAGTGATTTTAATAGAAGAATTTATAAAAAATGGGTAACAATATGTTATATGTAAATTTTATATGAAATTATAAGAGTGAAAAAGGTTATAATAATTAATCATAATAAATTTAAATTTAATATATCATATGGTGGAGTGTTTATGATTAAATTAAAACATTACATATGGGTTTCTCGCCTCACCTGTTCTTCTGTGAGACATATTTTATATTCACCACTTGTATCTTTCATGTAGTTTATATAATTAGCTTATTATATTTTATAATATTAATATCATTTAATATATTTCAAATAATATTTAATTATATGTTATTTCTTTCATGGGGGTTTTGATTCAAAAATTTCCAATATATTAATGGTTTTATTTTACAATTTGACTTTTTTATCAGGATTATTATTACTTCAATTTTCAAAATATGAAATTATATATATTTTATTATATAATTATTTTATAAAAATAAAATATTTTCAATTTATTTTCCTATATATAAGTACATAAAATTTTGAAATATTTTTTTAATGAAAGTGAATGTTATTTTTCTATTCACTTAGGGATATTTTCTTTAACAATAATATTTTCATTAAAATATTTTGAAGAATGTATTTAGTACTTATCAATGAATATTTTATTTATTTTTTACACATGTTTAAAATTATATATAATGGTTTAAAATGAATCTTTTTTTCAGTTTCAAAATGAGGTAATTTTTTAAAAAAAATGTGTTAATGATATATTTTCTTAGCACACACTATAAAAAAAGATTCCCTACCTTCAAGAATACAATTTTCTTTGAAACATAGATCACATGGATAATCTTACATATATTTTAAATGTAGTTTACATGGTAATTTTAAAATATATCTTTTTATATTATATATTATAATTTTTTTGTATTTTAAATATGTGATTTTAAAATTGAATGTGTATTTTTTCCATTAAATATTCTAGTGATCTTTTTTAGGAATTTATTGTCTATGACAAAAAATAATTATGTTAATATGATTTACTTGGGAAATGATCATATGATAACATCATTAATAATTATTCTAGTGGTTATGATTATTATGATGAGATAATGAATAATCCTTTTTAATGGATTAATATATGGTGAAATATTTAATGTTTTCATGATCTTGTGGTATACATTTGAATGCGTTAGAATTATAAGATAGGTGTCTATGTTATATAACTCAAATTCATTTTTGATGATTAATTTTTTATGAGTTCAAAATTTATATGTTTGGTTATCCCAAGATGAAAATAGGGTACACTTGAGGCTATACCAAGCCTAAAGAATTTATATAAGTGGCTTTCTCAAGCCTAAGATGTGATAAATATCATTGTTAGTGGCCTTGACATATAGATTAAATTATATTAATAATTCCAAACTTTATCCCACTCTATTATAAAATTATGTTATTTCATGTTTATCCTCCCATGGATCATGTTCTTTGAATCTTTCATGATTCATGTCTTATAAACTGCAAATATTTATTCCATGACTGATAACTATGATCACGGAATTGATGGGTCAGAATTTCAAATGTTATGTTCATTTGATTATACCCTTATTCTCATTTTATGATTAAGAATTCTCATTTATTTATATCTTCTTTTTATAACATTATTTTTCATCCAATATCAAACTTTAATAAGATTCATTTAATATTAGGATATGAATAATTTTTTTAAGTGTGTTTTTTTCAAAGAAGTGTACTAGTTTTGATGATGTTTGTGGGATATGATGTAGATATTTTTGTACCAATTGTTTAGGAAATCATGTTTCTAAAAACTAAAATTTGATGGTTCTGGAATGGATCAAAATGATATATAAGGAATATTCCTATAATATGATATAATATTTATATTTGTAAGGTTTGGGTCACCTCAATATGAATTTTTATTGGAGGTTCCATTGTGTGTGAGAGTATTATGCCAATAAGTTACCACAAATTGTTTCACTAAATAATATAAACACATATATAAATTGTTTTTGAAAATTTAAATAAAATAAAACCATAGGAATCAATATAATCAACTGAATACATTCTTCAAAACCCGTGACAATCACATTACCTACATCAATAGTGATAGAGTTAGATGATGTATAAATAATTTATATAACCGAATCACAATAGGTCCTACTTATAATTTTAAAACACATGGTATTACACACTAATGAATATCCTATAAAACTCTCCAATACCACATTAAATGACACATCATAGGAATTCCCACATGTCATGCCTCAAGTACCATGGTCAACCCATTTCTATTTAAACAATTAAATAAAAAACCTCAAAGAACCAATATACACATTGCATGGAAAAATATATTATCATGGAAAACCTATTAAACCAAAAATATCATTAACACATGATTAGAATTCTAATCGAACCAAAAAACATAATCAAAAAACGTATCCTAAGGTTACCTATGACATATCTCTCGTATTATGCAATTATTATAACCACAACAAAACCCTAATTGTTTATGGAGGACACCTTTAAGATCCCAAATGTTGAGATGGTATGTACTTGTTTAAAGTTTCATTTAAATCTAATAATTTTGGTTGACATAACATTTACCTGGTGTATGAGGAGGATTGGGGGTGTTCCATGGGTTAGGGACATGAAAGAAAATTAGAAAATGGCCATTTTTTCATTTTTCATGGTTTATTCATGGATAGAGATAATCATTAAGTAATAATTTATTGTCCTGGAAGAAGGGTACACAGTTGAGTAAGCCATGAATGGGGTAGGGACGAACCATGGGGCATTGGAGAAATAAATTCCACCTGGTTGGCACATGGTTTGTCAAACTGTGTGGATCAACTCCTCTTAAATAATGTGTGGCACATATTTTGTGTATGATTTATAAAAGCATGCGGTCAAACCATGCAACCCATTAAAAAGTGGAAAAAAATTACAAAACTACCCCTCTGGATTTTACTTTTCTTTTCCGATTTCTCCCCCATTTATCTTATTCTGAACTATAGTGATGAAAAATACTCTCCCAATCTCCCAGGTTATCATTCTCATTTAATTCTAGGCCTTTTTGAGAGCATTTGATTGTGGATCGAATCTCTGATTAAGTCCGATATCCCTTTTTCTTCTCTTTTTAAGATTAGGTATTGTGGATTTAGATAACTCTCTATGAATACATAAAGATCTATTATTTGTTGGATAATATTTTAAGGCTTCAAGTTTCAAATCAATATGGTTCTAAGGATAAATTTAAGGATGTGTTCATCTTTGGATCTCAGGTAGGAGATCTATAAGATTCATCCCACATTTTTCTTATAGATTAGTGAATATGTAGTTATTATATAGCTTCCCTCTTGATGGTTAGTTGTTATCATGGTATGTTTGGGTAAATGGTGGGTTAAATGATTTATTAAGCCCCTAACAATTCATGCGGGATGTCTTGAGGCTTATTATACCAATCTAGGTATAACCATGTGGTGCATCAGAATTCTTGAACCTTGAGATTTGTAATGTCAATCCTAGTATTGATTGAGATGAGTTATATTCCATCGTATACATGTTAAAATGTAGCACAAACAATAGAAATGGTAAGGAATAATGGATTTATCTATTTATAGAAAAGTCCTCAGGGATGTTTTCATAGGAGGTGAGAATCAGTTAAATGGTTTAATATGAATTTATTAAAGGGATTGTGAAATTTTAATGATAATGATTTATAGTGTTAATCCATATAAATTAATGAATATGATAAATGATTTAATACCAAAACATTTATATAACGGTTATTTCGTCTAAATTTGAGAATTTATAATTATAATAAATTTGTTAAGGTATAAAAAAGGAAATATATGAAATGTGTTATTATATGTAAATTTTGATTGTATTAAATAGGTTAAGGCATGATTATAAAGGACATATCGAATGAAACATGAAATTTATTATTATATATATTGATTGTATATTCTTTTTGGTATGATATATGTGGTTAATGGATGAATTTCTATCTACACATGGCTTGGTGCTGTGGTATAAAGGGCTATGGCTCCTCCCACAGGTCGGGTAGGACTAAGGCTCTAAAACCCACCCTCAAATACATAGGTTAGGGTGTTACAAAAATTCCCTAGCCCCCTAATAGATAAATTTTATGTTACCAGCTGGTCTGATGCACCATGGTATGTGTGTTATGATCATTTTTGGAAATATACATCCCTTGTGAGTTGTGTGACTTGAGTTATACCATTATGCATAAAAATGGTATGGCTTATTCCATTATGTAGATGATGTAAATTCTTAACCAATGGAATATATATTTTGTATGATCCTAGTATTGAGGATGTTATTAATGATTGTAATGGAATTCATGTGGGATATGGTTAAAGAGAATATTAATAACCAATGGCATCCTAGTTGTCTCTTTGATTACTTTTTCATTTATTTGATATGTTCATGCACTATCTATTTTGACTAGATATGTTGTAGACACCAATGGTGGGGGCCTACAGAGTTTTACTCACACACTCCTCTGTCTACCATTGGGTACATGATAAGACTTCATGGTTGTAGGTTATGAAAATGGAAAGGTCTCTATACTTGGAATTTGAGTTATTCATGGGAGGTTCACAGATTAGGATCCATATTATGTTTCAATACCTATTTTTGGGATTTAAATATTTTTTTTATTTGGGTTCTATTCACTTATGACATTGTTAACATCACATGTCTTTTTACATGTTTGGTCATACTTTTACCCTATTTGGGAAATGCTTTGGAAATGCAATTTTTTGTTTATTTCATAATGTATCCATTAATGATTTTGTTGTAATCAATGGATTACTCTAATAATGAGTGTATTGTATCCTCATGTGATCTATTAGACCCCCACTATTAGTTTTAAACCTCTGGTATACAGGGTGGTGTTCTTGAATTCATGTGGTGATCAGACTTGGGGAATTTGTTTAATGGATTTTTTGATCGGGATACTGTAAGGTGGTATCGGTTTTGGTCTTTTCCTTGCCATACCATTTGGGTGGTAGACTGTAGGTTATAATGTTTCAGGTCTAAGAAATTATATTTTTTCTAGGAGTATCTATCCCATGTATGAGAGAAAGCTCAAATACCAATGGTGTTAATTGTTATTTTTGATATTCTTTGTTTTAATTAAATGATATTTCACTATTGGGTGACACACATATTGTGTTATGTGATAGTTTTATGATATATTTTTCTTGGTTTGAATTGAATAATGATATGAAATCATGCATTGTCTTAGGTAACAGATGATATAGGTGGAATGCATCATAATAGGCACACATATGATGGGTGTGTGAGACATGAAGGGTATAATGTATTTTACTTTATTGAAATTTTGATTAAAATAATGTTTAATAAAAAAATATAAATTGTTAAAATGGAAAGGATTTTAAAGGATGGTTAAATAATTAATCTTACTGAAGGGAAATAAATGAGTTAAAATACAGGTTGTAACCATTTAAAAAAAGGAAATTTGAAAAAATGGATAAATTTATGTTTTTAGTGTCCAATGAAATACTTGAGACCAAGTAATTTTATTTACAACAGTTTGACCATGACCAACGGTATGGATATAAGAGTGTTTTGCATTATGTGTGATGTTTTCTAACAACACATTTAATGAAAGTGGGTTTCTTATTGACATCAAATTATTTATTTTATCTAAATTGTGAAAGCATTGTGTTATGTGTTGTGGATGTTTTCTTGGAATTACAGGAAACTTCCATCGTGATGTCATGTTCCAATTAGTCAATAAGAGTATGTCACTAATAATTATCCTCTAAAGGTGAATAAAAGGAACCCAGTGATTCAGGGTAATAAATCATAATACAAGTTTCATGAGAACTTTTCTCATTTTAGGTAGACGATGGAACAGGGCCCTAGGTCGGTGGCAGTAAGTATGTTTGAGCAGACTAGGGACATACAGAAGCAACACCCTCCAAATTTTTTTGTAAATGGTTGTCTAGATATAGATAGGTTATGTATAGAGTCAATCCATTGATCCTTGATCACATAGAGACTCATCATGAGAAGATATTCAAATTGTAGTCTTATATTATGCGAGGAAAAAAGAATCGCTGGTGGGATGTTCCAGTTTAGATCTAGAAATCTGAAAGTATGGTATGGAATAACTTTCATGAAATTTTTCTAGAATATTTCTATCCATAGACATTGATTTTGTGGAAGGCTGTGTAATTTATTTGGAAAACCCATGGATCTTTGTTAATGATTGAGTATGGTTTCCACATCATATATTTTTATTGTTTTTTTGGTGTTTTTAGGTGACGATGCAATAATGAAAATACACTTATAGGTTAGAAAAAGACATGAAATTGATTCCAAGATAAATATATTCTATTTAAATAGGTTTAATGATGTGATTGATCAGACCTCCACCTCAGATAAAAATCTCAAAGATTCCTCTAGTGGTGGACTTATTGCTTCTGTTGGGAAACCTAGGGGCATGACATCTGATAGCTGGAAGCACCATTTAGAGTGAGTACACCAGGTTAGTGGTGGGAAGAGTAGTCAAAAGAGATAACCAATCCCTTAAAATAGTGACTAGGTTTTCTTTTATTAGTGTAGTAGTCCGGGGCCTACACAATTTTACTGCCACTTCCCACCAGATGAGTGTCGATCATGTGTCTGAATGGGTTATTTGTAGAGGTTCTGGTGGAACACTCATCTGAAAGGTAATGAGGGATACATGAGGATAATGTAGACTACATGAAGGGTCCAGTTACTTCGTATCAGTAAGGTATTTAGATCTCTACTTTCCACACTGATAAATCTGTCAGACATTATACTTTACAATGGGCACGACCATATTAGTAGGGTAGCGCACCAACAATATTTAAAGGCTGATCACAAGGAAGTGGGTTAGGTCCACTCCATGATGTTCAGTCTACACATGGAGTTGGTGAGCACGAACCATAGACTGTTTTAGGAATGATTCTTGTTGAATCCACACTATCTAGTGATTTATTCGATAAAATTTGTTCACATTATTTAATTTTGATTTGTTGGTATTTGTATTGGTCCTATCAGTTGAATATATGTGTGTGGTTATGTTGATCAAAACACCCTTAGGGGCGTGAGTAGAAAATATCTAGAAATTTAAGGGGTGTAATATTTTGGTTTAAGGATGCCACTTTACATGGGACCTGATCGTGCATAAGATGGTGATTCTTGACCTGATTCGGGGTATGGACTGGATGTTCTTTTACCAATACCATATTTACTGTTATTGTTATAGGGTAACATTTAGATCTCTTGAGAGAAACAAAATTGTTCACTGTGGTCAATGAGATGTTCGGTAAGGCCACACAAGGCTAGTCTTCCAATAGTTGGGCTAGCTTATAGCCCGTGTCTTTTGTCTCATGAATGATGATGGGGAAGTGGATAAACTTTTTCTACCTCCTGTGGTGGAATATTTTTAAGATGTGTTGTATGTGGACTTCTAGAGACCACAACTACAGATTGATATTTATTTCATGATATAATTTATATCGAGCGAAGAACCAGTTGTCATTTCTATAAATATATTAGCACGAGTAGAAATCTAGGAACATAAGACTCAATTATTCTAATTGGACAATACGAGGTTTATTTATCCTATTAAATTGCATTGGGGTCTGTTTTTTTATTTTCCCTAACGGCTGATAGATCCTTGAATAATTGTGATGATTATAGGAAGCTAAATCGGAAGACACTTAATACCTGATATCCACTCCCTAGAATTGATGATATGTTTGACCAATTGAGAGTTGCTTCAGTGTTCTCTAAAATTGATCTTAGCTCAATATATCATTGGTTACGTGTAATCTTTTTGATATACCATGGATATACTTCAAGAGTATGGAAGTAATTTATGAGATTATAGTCATTCTGTTTAGGTTGACGAATGTGTTGATAGTGTTTATGACCCTAATCAACTGAAACATTCATCCATACCTAGACCAATTTATGGTTGTTTTTGTTGATTCCATATTAGTGTACTCTAAAACTCAGGAAAATCATAAAAAACATCTTGACATTATCTTGAGTACGCTAAGATATCAAAGATTGTACACTAAGCTATGAATATATCATTTCATGATGAATAAGGTGCATTTATTAGGAAACATTATCTTAAAGGAAGGTGTGTTTTTTTATCCTTTTAATGTTCATGAAATTTTTTCTTGGAAGCATCCCTAGAATATTTTTGATGTCCAATGTTTTTAGGGTTTGGAAAGTTATTACTGAAGATTCATTAATAATTTTTCCTCTTTGGCTACACAAGTTTTTTTATTGACCAAGAAGGGTATCAAATGGTAATGGTATATGCTATGTGATAATTATTTCCATGAATTAAAAAGTGGTTGACTACCATGATGATTCTAATTTTATCAGATCCAAGTGAGAGTCATGCCTTGTTTTTTGATGTGTATTGTTTTGGAAATGGAGTGTTGTTAATATAGGGTGATCAAGTCTTAGTGCATGGGTCATAGAAGTTGAGGCCTCATGAAAGGAATTTTCATACACATGATCTGGAGTTGGATGTAGTGGTGTGTGCCTTGATGTGTTTTTTGTCACTACCTATGGGGATAATATTTTACAGTGTACTCTGATCATTAAATTCTTTAATACATATTCTCTCAACATGATTTTAATCATTGCAGTTAACATGGGTTTATTACATGAATTCCATTGATTTTAAGTTGTTTTACATGATGGTAAAGGGAAATAGTACTACCGATCCTTCTTTCAAAAAAAACAAAATCATGTGGTTCACGCATCTAGTTCTAATTAGATTTTGATGGCATAGTTCACTGTGATGAATCTAGAAGTAATGGATGGACAAGGGTAGGTGACCCTTTCATCTTTGGATGTTGAGACTGCACTTATGAGCCAAATTAAAGAGAATTATCATTAGGATCCACAGATTTTGTCTTCTAATGACGGTCTTAATTGTGGGGAGTCATATTATGGTTGGACCATTAGTGAGGATGTGATCATTTATGTTCATGTACATGTTATTGTACCAACGTGTATGAGAGAATATTTGATGAAATAATTTCAATATTCTATGTGGTAAGTGTATCCTTTCTTAAAAAAAAATGTACCGTGATCTTTGAAAGTAGTATTGGAGGACCAGAATGAAGAAGAAGGTGTCAGGTTTTGTGGCGTGATGTGTTACTTTTAAAAATTAGGAGAAATGGAATCAGCTGCTGGAATGTTTTTTCTAGCCACTGCCCATTTCATAATGTAAATGGGATGACTTGATTATGGATTATATGGTGTTTCATTCGAGGATGCCTTATAAGAATGATATGATCTTGGTAGTTTTGGATTAGTTGGCTAACTTAGACAATTTATTTCCAATTCGAGAGACCTTCATCGTGGACTAGTTTGTTGAGTTTTGTTTGTGTGAGATAGTGTGGCTTCACCAAGTGTTGTGAACCATAATATTAGATTGAAATATATGATTTAAATTTTGTTTATGTTAAGGATTATAGAGGGTGCTTAGTACCTAGGTGTTCTTGAGTGCAGACTTCCACCCACAGTTGGGTGAGCTGTCAGAGTACACTATATAAGTATTAGAGAACATGTTGAGGTCATGTGTCCTATATATTAGTGAATCATGGTAAAATAATCTGGTGCTTGTTTATTTTTCTGACAACAATTGTTTCAAAGATATGATCCATGTGGAACTATTTTAGGTACACTATGGTAGACCATGTAGATTTCTGCTATGTTGGTTAGAGGATGGAGAATCTGAGTTGTTTAAACTGAGTCTCATATAAGAGATGTCTAATTAGATATAGTTGATTCGCAAAAATATAACAACAACATAGTGTATGAAAATTTCAAATTCATATCAATTTCCTAGACCTCTTTTGTTTTTGGTGGGTGATTGAGTGTTTATTCGGGTGTCACCAAGGTTGGGTCACCATCAAATTTCAAAAAATGTTTTTTAACCAAGGAATGTGGGAAAAATTGAGATTTTAAAGTGGATTATTCTGGTGGAATATTGATTGCCACTATCAATATAGTATAGTGGTATGCTTGATTTATTTCATGTTTCACAAGTTCATATGACCTTCCTTGACCCACATCATGTTATTGATGTTGAGGATGTTGAGCATAAGGTTGATGCCTCCTTTAAGGGGATTCTATTTCATATTATAGATCATAGAGTGAAGGGTGTATAATGAAATACCATCCCTTTTGTTCGAGTTACTTCATAGAATGAGAATGTTATGGAAGAAACTTGGGATAGGGAATCAGATCAGTGGGACCAAAAGACCAATCTATTTACTTCGGAAGCTTTGTGATGATTGGATGTGTGGCACTTTGAAAATCCATTATATAGAGAGAATTTTTCATATCACTGACTTTGTGAAGGTATGTAATTATTAAAATATTGATGTAAATATCCTAATTTAGGTTGATAGAACATTTACTAAGTATATGAAGAGGTTTGAGGGTGATCTGGGGGTTTGGGACATGAAAGGAAAAGGAAAAAATGGTTATTTTGTGCATGTTTCATGGTTCGCACATTATTAAAGGTAACCACGTTACCAGGCAGTTCTAGCTTGGAGGAAGGGTTCAGATTTGTGTAAATCATGAAAGTTGGACTAAGGAACTATGTTTCCATGTACATAATTATTTCAACTGGTTGGCACACTTTTTTTGAAACCATGTGGACCTCCCCAAGTAATTGTGTGGATCAACTCCTGTTGGACTGTGGTTGGAACATGGTCTATGAGCGGTTTGGAACTGTGGGGTTATACCATGAACCCAAATAAAAAGTGAAAATTTATGAAACTTTCAACTTAGGATTTTATGTTTCTTACCTTATTTATTCACTAATTAATTTCATCTCAACCCCAATGACAATCCATACTCTCCCAAGCGTCAAAGTTATCATTATACATTGATTTTAGAACATTTAAAGCATCATCAGTGGTGTATAAATGCTCTAGATATGTCTAATCTTCCTCTAAATTCTTTTTTATGGATTATGGATTGTAGATTTGGTTATCTCCATCTGAAGCATAAACAATCTCTTTTTTCAGTGGATTCTAGGTTAAGGCTTCAAGGGAAACATGAATCTGAATATAAGGATAATGTTAAGGGTTAATTACTCTTCAAATCTGATATATAGGGATTACAAGTATTTTTCCATAGTATTTTAATAGATTTATTAATGTGTAGTTATGATATAGAATCCCACATGATAAGAAATTGTTGTGTTTGGAATTTTTGGGATTAATCGTGGGTTTAATGGTGGATTGGACCCATCACGATCATCATTGAATGCATTGAGTTTTATTAGATCAATCTAGGGCCACCCATGGAGTATCTTAGTTCACACAGAACATGCCCTAGAAGAGGATCAGAGAAAAAAGAGTAGCAGCCACCAGAAGTAGAGCTAAAAGGATTGGATGAATATGAGGGTATGGTAGCCACCATTGGGACTAGGCACCGTGCATCATTGTGCGGGACAATGATAGACAATAAGAAATGAAATGTGGGGAGCCAGGTGATCAATGACATAGAATCTGGGGAGGGGAAGTTCTTGTGGGCTGGGCCTACTGGTCATGTAATGGGTATGGTATTCCTCTCGGCCTTCGGTTCATGTATCGTGGGTTAGTCGGGCATTGTGCCTTGGGCAAACGGGTTATGTACGTATTCCCCTTCAACCCTTAAAAGGGATATTATCCATTATAAAATAAAAAATAACGCATTTGGGTCATTTGGGATAATGTTAAGCCTATTACTGATTGGGATAAGGTAGATTGCATTGTAAACATGTTGATATGTAGCTTAAAGTATTAAAACGGGAACCAATGGTGGATGTGTCTATTTATAAAAAGGTAATGAGGGATTTTTTGGAAGGATGAAAAACTGGGATAATTGGTTTAATATGAGTGTGTCAAGAGGTGTATTAAATTGTAATGGGAATGTGTAATAGGGTTAACCCATTTTAATTTTCGAATGTGTTAAATGATTTAACTTAAGGAAATTGATGTAAGTGATAATTGGGATAATGAGTGATAATTGTTAATAACAAAAACTTTTTTAAGGTATAAAAAGGAAAATAAATTTAATGTATTATTCTGAGTAAATGGTAAGTATATTAAAGAGGGTAAGGCATGATGATTCATGACATGTTTGATGAAATGTGTATTTTAATGTTATATGTATTGACTGTATATGATATATGTGGTGAATGGTTGAATAAGAATGTTAACATGGCTTGGTGGTGTTTGATAAAGGACCGAGTCACCTCCCACGGTCTGGGTTTGAATGAGGCTATAATCCCCACTATCGAATACATAGGTTAGGGAGTCTGACAATAGATTCACTGGATACAACAACCTGGACTGATGCTCCTTGGTAAGTGTCTTATGAACATTTATGAAATGTATATCCCTATTGAGGTAAGGAACTCATGTTATACCCTTATGCATATAAATGGGATGGATCTGGTTGTTGTGTAAATGATGTAAATGAGTTTCCCATAGAATATGTGTTTTTAATGTCCCTTGTAATGGGGATGGAAAAAATAATGGAAATATAATTCATTATTGTAAATGGTTAATGTTATTATTAATAACCAATGGAAAGAAAATTCTATTTGTTTACTTGGTCATTCATTTCATATTTTCATGCACTGTCTGTTAATGGTGGAAATGTTTTAGACATCGTTAGTGGTGGCCTAATGAGTTGTGCTCACACCCAACTCGGTCTTCAATTAGGTCCTTGAGATGTCTTCATGGTTACAGTTCCGGACAAGGGAAAGGTCCCTTTTCTACGGAGTTGAATTGGGCTTAGGAGCTGCATATATGAGCATCCAAACATGGAGTCAGGATCTATTTTTGGGATTTAAATTTTTTTTTCTTCACTAATGACAATATTAGCATTACATTTCATGTTTACATGTTTGGTTATGGTTGTACCATGTTTTCAAAATGTGTTGGTAATGCATGCTTCTAGTTTACTGAATAATTTCTCCATTAATATTATGTTATTTTGGATTACTCTGATAATGAGGGTATAGTCTCCCCACATGATCTATTAGACACTCACTGCAAGTCAAAATCCTCTGGCATACAAGGAGATTAAATTGAGGTCATGTGGTGACCAGACTCTGAGAACCTGTTTTGTGGATTTCGAGTTGGGTATCATACAATACCAATAATATTTTGTTGTCGTAACCACATATTGGTCCCTATATTGGGTTCTCAAAACCCCATTGGACTGATCCTCACTGTGATAGGAAGTCATTATATAGCTATGACCTCAACCCAGTGAACCTCGATCACCATATATGAAATTATTCATTCCCACTAACATAATCATCAGAAAACTATGTAATACCATAGTTATATAGGTTTTAAAAATCATGTTCCCAAGCAACAACATCAAGCATCAAGTCCCAATGTTCATCACTATATATCAAGAAAAATCACACAATCCATGATTAAAAGATAGAAGCAACATTAATATAATATTTAGCTTTCCAAATCTACATTCACTGACATGATACTACCCCTTGGAATCAAAATGAACTACAATAACAAAAAGTGTTTCTGTTACATGTTGTTAACAAGACCTTACCACTCTAGAAAATAACATTACACTTAAACACATGAATAATAAATGATGAATATTGGACCCACAAATTTTTTACAAGTATAATAATTCACAGTTGATCTCATGATCTGATAAAACATGAGAGGAAAGAAATCAATGAACCATATATTTTTACCTAAAATAGGGATTTTAGTCAAAACGCTTCACAATAGAAAAAATAGCTATAATAAATCATGAAGAACACCAAAATAGGGTTAAGATTTTTTTTTGTGACCTCCATTGATATATGAAATAAAAAACCATTGATTGATGACTGATATCCCATCATTGGATAATAAATAATGAGAGTTGGAATGTTAATGATGACCACCAATTCAAATTCCATGAAATAAGAGACCCCTCCATCAAATAAAATTGTATTAATTTAATTAATTGATTTAAAAATATAAAAAATACCATATAAGGATATTATGTACCTAAAATCATACACTTGAGAACCTATTTGGAACTTGGTATCCTTCCAAGGTCTATTGGGTGGCCGGTGGACATCATAGGGACACATACTCCTCATGCCATGGAATTGGGTATGTGATACTATGACATAAGGTAACAACTATTCTCTATAAACAAAAGGAATATCCCAACACACACTTTAACTTAAAATACCTGGCCTCCATGAATTATCCCAACCTTATGATCCATTTATCGTTTCTAATTATATATGGTTATTTCATATTTTGAACCAAATTTCCTCACATGAATACAAGGGTACTCACGTCATCGTAACTATGTGGTAGCTCATCCCAGATCTATCACAAAACTTATATAGACCAATATCTATTAAAACCCAAGTGTATTTATCACTTACATATCACAACATAGATACAATTTAAATTATATATATTTACTTCCAATCATGTTGAAGAGATAATTAAACAAACAAATTACATCCATAGTAACTCCACACAATAGAAGTAACCAACGCTCTCACCATTAATGAGGTAACTAAATCACCAATGTTATCTTATCTGACACTCATTCTAAATTAAATGAATTCTATAAATATATAAAAAAATTAATAATAAATCATACCCTCTTATATAGTCAACAGACATCATGTAACACCCTAATATTTTGTGAATTATTTGTATTTCAAATTAATATTTTTGATATTTTTCATTTCACACAACACTAAATATAGATATTTATATATGAAATCCATAAGATTAGAGTAAATTATACATAACAACATGTTACACATGAACTATAATAAAAACATGTATTATATTTTGGTACAAGAAACACTATGTCTGGCTTGTGTTACATAAAATATTGAGTTGCTTTGATAGCTTATGTAACACAAAATGCTGAGTTTTACTAAACTATAATACCCAATTGATATTATTATTAAAATATTATTATTTATACCACATTGAAATTGGAGTTTATGTAAAAAATATTATTAAATAAATTTTTAAAATATGATTTACACATTTATATAATATGAATCCATTGTTTATCAATTAGTATTAGTGAATGAAAGAACTATTTGAAAATAAAATATTATTATTCTAGGAAAATTATTTTCCATGTAAAAATGAAATTTTATCTCAATATATTACAAAAAATAATTTAGATAAATTTATCCATTAAAATTTATATATGATATATTCAATCAATATTTTGGATAATCTTCCCAAAATATTTATTGGTATAAGACACGAATAAATCCAATTTAGTGAATAAAATTATGTACTTTTCCAAAATATAAATTTACCAATTTTTAAAATATTATTTTTAAACATTTATAATTTTTATTTTACAAAATAAAATTAGTTTTTGAAATTGTTATCACAATTTTATGTTTGGAGAATTTTCAGTATTTCTCTGAGATGTTTCATTTTTTCATAAATAAGGAAAAACACTGAATTTTATTTCAAAAATGCATTTTCAGCTAATTTATTTATATAGATAAATTGTGATTTGATTTGGTTCTAATTTATAATTATATAAAATATAAATCACTTAATCAAATTTAGGTAATTGGATCCAATTTCGAAATGAAATTGGATATAAAAACATTCCAATCTTTTAGAACCTTTCTCAATAAAAACCCACATTGTCATCCCTTCTACGAGATTAATTTTAAATTAAATTTTTCCAAAAAAATGGTTTGAATTTTGAAAAATTGATTCCATATTTAGAATCATATTAATTTATATTTTATAATATGGTGAATTTTTTTACCAAAATTATTAGTGGGAGTGATTAAAATTAATTAAAATGATTAAGAGAAAATGTTTCTTAACAATTGAATATGTCATAAATATAAAGGCCAAAATGACCTAGAAACCTGTCAAAAATCCATTTCATGATCAAATTTCTACTATATAATCCATTTTCAATACATTCTACCATTATTGGGGCCACTTAACCCTGAAAAACGTTGGTGGAATTTTGTTTTAAAAAAATTACAAGAATGTCACTCATCCTCCACTATAAAAATACACCCACCCCTGTCACTTATTAACACCTCTAACGTCCCATACATCCCCAATAAACTTCTCAAATAACCTACTAGTATCCCTCACATTATCCTATAATGACCATTTTGGAAAATATCCATAGAAGGAATCCCTTTGTTGCAAACAAATAGTAGTTACCAAAATAAGAGGTATTATGAATCCTCAAGCTCCTCTGATTTATTTTCATACTCCATCACATAAAATATTTTTATTCCATTATTATATAATAAATACATATTTTAAATATTTTATTATTTTTTTAATCTCATTGTTTTACCTACTCTTATACACAAATCCATATAATTGGTAGTGAACTTACCATTCATGTGTTCGGAGGACTACCACCTAGCGAAAAAATATTGTTTGTTTTATAATTTACCAACTATAATGAGAATAATTATTATGGGAACTAAATGTTTATTTGATATATATAAAATTTATGATGTAATTATTATTATTTATTTACTATATAAAACATACCTTAATTTTTTTATTTTTTTAAACACAAAAACTTAATTTGTTGATATTTTTGACTACCAACTCCTCAAAGTAATGTGATTCATTCACACAAAACATAGAATATATTAAGGATGTTTTTAATGAAAATATATTATATATATGAAAAAATAAATCTATTTTAATGATATTATATATATATATATATATATATCTGTGTGTATTTTACTCTCTTCTTTTTAGTACGACGATAAAATGAAAACAATGTTCATGTGTATGTACAACCTACCATCTCAATGAATGGTGTTTTCTATTTCATATTTCTCTGTTTTATATATTATTATAAATACATATATTATGGATATATATGGTATTTATATAATTTTTCACATTATTTTTATAATTAAATCATGTTCCAAGTAAGAGGATCAATAATAACAAGCAAAA
Source organism: Viscum album (assembly GCA_963277665.1). Lineage (NCBI taxonomy): Eukaryota > Viridiplantae > Streptophyta > Magnoliopsida > Santalales > Viscaceae > Viscum > Viscum album. Next base: position 1,658,807,559 of record OY728143.1, on the reverse strand, counting down.
TCATATACAAAAAATAAAGTGTATATAACCCAAAACGTAACATTAACATGGAGTTATTAATAAAAAGGTAATATAAAGTCATCTATGAATAATTAATGGTATTATATATAATTATATGGTTATTATTTTGATTTATAATAAAATTATAATTATTATATAGGTTTTATTGATTTTATGAATAAATTCAAGACTTAAGGTATGGGTTTTCTTGTGTTACATTTATCTAAGCCAGACTTATGCCTTATTCACTATTAAATTATTTTTTATGGCGTATATAATCCCCATCAATGTATTATATGTTTATTATAATTTAATTTATGTATATTTAAATATAAATTTTGTTATATTTATTTCATGGGGTTTATGGATCAAATATTTCCAAATCTGTAATGTAATTTTGTCTCAATTTTCCATGTTTGAGACAAAAGCCATGTTATAAACCAATATTCTTTATGAGGTGTAAACAATGACATTTGAATTTTTATATCATGAATATAATTATTTAATACTATTTTAAGATTCCTTTAATTTTATTCTCTTATGTGAATTATGAGGCAATATTACCAAAGAAGTAATATTTCATTGCTATAATCTCATCATTTATCTAGATTATTTTATATTATACTTCAAATGATGAAATATTACAATACATATTTAAAAAACTGATGAATTTTATTTTACTCTAGTTATTCATGGTATACATACTTATTCATACCATTTTCTACTCTTCGGAACTTATGATAATTTAAAAAATGTTTTTAAGAAAATATAATTTTATTTCTCTCTTAGGCCAAAATTATTTTTATTCACTAACCCATTTTTTCTAAGAATGTTTTCAAAAAAATTAATTTTATGTGTAAAATAAATTTTCTCCCATGATTTATTTTTTTAATATTTTTTTTAAAATGAATCTCTTTATCATTTTCCAATCAATGAACTTTTCTAAACTTTTTATGATGAAAAATGAATGTTGAACATGTACAGATTTACTTGCTTTTTTTCCTTGAGGCGTCTATTGAATGTTTACAAGGTTATTTATAAAATATTTTTCTCTAATATTATATAAATTCATGGTTTAAATTTTATTTTCTAATTAATTTTTTTTTCAAAGTTGTTTTATATTTTAAAAAGTGTTTAATTTTTTTGAACATCCTTTATGTGTTTTCATAGTTTTTTTTAAGGAAAATATTTTCAAAATGATTATTTTTTAAAAATTATTTTTCAAATCAGAATGTATATTTTTCTTATGAAATGTTATAAAGTATTTTTCATGATTCTTATATATGTTTTTAAATTGGTTTCAATGAATAGTATTTTTAAAATATTATAGGTTTTAAAAAAGTGATTTTCAAAAAAAAAGATATGTTCCAAGTGATATTTCAAAATACTTCTCAATATATGATGATATCATTGATATATATTATTATTTACATAATTTATTATCTAGGGAGACCGCTCTTATTACTTCATTGAATGGTTTTTTATTAATATGATAATTTTTTTAGGAACCCCATTTCATTTCCACTAGTTATACTATGTTAAAAACCTTAATAAATCATATTCATTTCACTTGTTATTCTAGGATTAAATGATTATGAGTACTCTATATTTTCCTTAGGTGAAAATATGATTAAATTATTATTATACCCATTTAATTTCAAGGGTTATTATGTGATGTTTAATAATCCCTTTTCTTTTTATGGATTGTTATAGGATGAGTGTTTTATTATCTTGTATCACATGTATGTATAATTTCATTATGTGATGGGATGGTCATATATTTCCCTCCAATGAATTGTGTAAATATTATTATCTCATTAATTTTAAATGGATATAATGATGAGTGAAATGAGTTTAATATGATAGGGAAGAAATACCGAGTGAACTCGGTTCAGTGTGATAGGGTTAGGATGAGGAGGAAACATAGTTCAATGTGAAAGGGCTGGAATGGGGAGTGAACTCGGTTTAGTTTGACAGGGTTGGAATTAGGATTGACATTGGTTCAATAATATAGGTTCTAAATAAGATATGAACATGCTTCAGTAATATAGTATTGGAATAGAGAGAGGGCCACGTTTAGTAATGGAAATTGTTCTCTAAGATAGTCTTGGGAGTGAACCTTGGTTTCTAAGATTATTTCGAGAGTGAACCCATTTCACTAATATGGCCTTGTAATTAAGCCTTTACTACAATGGAAATAAATTTTTACTTTTATGTGTCATCCACAATCACATTTATTATGATTATGTTATGATCTCGTGCATTATTCTCTTTATTTCATTATGATTCATTTCTTATGAACTGCCAATATTTATTACATGACTCTTTATTTTGATAATTTATATGAAGGGTATGATCTTATAATGACATGATAATGTTCTAATACCCTTATTATCATGTTATGATTATATATATCCATTTTTACCATTACTAGGCATCTGAGCTAACAACGTTCTTATGATTCCTCTTACCAGCGGATGAAAAACGGTTTTATGTAGGAGTACTAAAGTGGAGGATATTTAAGGGAGATGTAAAATATATTTCCCCAATTTAGATGATTATTATTTCATGTTATTTAAGACACTATACTATTATGGTCCATAATCATGTATTTTTGTAATTTTCTGGATATTAATCTAAAATCATATAATATCTATGTATGTTATTCCTCAGTCGCTATAGTTGGTATCAATGGAAAAGATCAATAAAAATTCTAAAGCAAGTGTAAGAAAACCATTGTAACATACATAGGGATATTTTTAAGGATATATCCTAGGATTTATATATGGATAATCCTAAAATATCATATATTTAAATGAATGTTTCATAATTTAGGCAAATTTTATGATTTTTTTTCATGATTTTGTGATTTTCCTCTATGATATGATTTTCTCACACTATGCATTCTGGTTTTAGTAAATTGTGGTAATAAGAAGGAACTAGGTTAATTCATAATGTGATCGAAATTTTCTAATGGGAAGTCAAATGGGATTATTACTAAAGTAAGGGATTTTGTGATCATTCCTAATCAATTTTAATGGAACATCATTACAAACTTGTGTCCTAACTAGCTCTTGGGCTAACAAAAGAAGAGAAGGATGGAGTTTTCTCAGTGTTTAGGTCATTTTGACCATAGAGGAAATAATATCTAGTTTATATTATTTTAAAAATGTTGGATGAAGTACCTAAGTGCATGTCTTAAAGGCACAAAAAGATGATCTGATTGTGAAAAATTAAGACACAATGCAAGTAACAATAAAATGAAAATGAAGGGTTTGGTTAATGCAATGGATTGGAATATTTTCCTCCCAGGGGTATTATCAATTATTTAATACTTTATATGTTTAAATTATGGGAATTATAAAAATAAATTTCATAAGTGGAAGGATCATGAAGAGAATCAGCAAGTTTGAAAAATTAATTTTATTTTCTAATGATTGAGAGAACATAAACGAAATATGATAGGTATATGTTATTCTAATATAATTTTTGATAATCATTTTTAGATTGAATTTAATTAATGTTAATTCTTTATTCATATTCTGTATTTTATGAGCGTGTTATTATGTAATAAGATTATGAACGTTAGAAAAAAAAATATAGATGAAATTTAGGGTAATGATGTATTTATGTTTTTGAATTCAAATATTATGTTACATGAATCATGTAATATATAATAATTTTCATTATAAATTTTTCAAAATGATTTTTCATGATGTGTTGAATGGTACTGGTGAGGTAAAAAAGTTAATTCATATAAAGGTTAAAAAAACTACGGGATGGTAAACCTTAATAAATCATTTTGTTAAGATAATGATGTTTGGATAACAATATGTTGGATATTCATAAGAAAATTATATGGTATTTATTACCATGAAATAATTAATGCTTTTTTGGTATGTGGTTTATGATATGACTAATGGTGTTTACATAGTTTTGGATTTAATTAATATATCTAAATAAAGATGGAATTAGGAAACACGCATGTTTTCAAAAATTATTTTTGGTAATTCATAATTTTAACATGTTTCAAATGATACATGATTAAGGTATAAACATTATTGTTATGAGACAATATATATAAACATTATGATATATGGTGGATCAATTCTAAGCCGTTTTTTATAAATTTAGTGAAATTATTTCTAATGTTTTAGAAATCCATATTTCAAAAGGGTTATAGGGATAACCATTTATGGAATAGTTTATACTAATACATTGGTTTGGGTTTTAGATATTTATGTATTATCTCTCCATATAAATATTTTGAATATTTTATAATATGTGATAACCTTATTATATGACAAAGATATATTTAAGGACCCATCATTCTATTTATGGATCTCATGATCTGTTTGTGATTCAGGAATGAAAAATTCATATTCATTTAGAAAACAGTTAGATTTCCCTGCAATCATGTAAGTATATATTCTCATCTAAATTCGTAAACATTAGTAAATGGTTCATAAAATAAAATGTTGTCATGTTATCATCGTTGTTGATGATATCATTGACATTTTCCAAGCCTCTTCGGGTTTTGGTTTTATGATTGTTAACATTCTCCATTCCATGTTCTATTTCACTCTCCATCCAAATATAATAGTTATATCTATACCCTATGTTAATGTTTTCACATTACAGATATGTTCTACTATGTGGAAACCTAATTATGAGTTACTGTGGGTAACCAGTATGTTTCTAAAATTCCCTTTTTAAAGGATGTTTTAGAATTTTTTTATGATGTGGATTTCTATGAAAGGATATTTGCAATAATAAAAAATTGATAAACTATAAAAATTTCAACATAAACATTAATTAAGGGGGGTAGAATATAAAACCCCAAGAATTTTAAAATAATTTTTTTTCAAATTAATTAAATCTTTCTGATATTTTTCATTTCTCGCAATACTGAATATAGATTCTTCTATATTAAAGCCCTCTATTTTTCATACATGATACAGAAAAACAATTTAATATTTCACTACACACAACACATGGATTAAATTTTAGTACAAGAAACACCATGTTTGTATTGTGTTTCACAACATTTTGAAATCCATTGATAGCTTCTGTAACATGCATGGTCGTATTTTACCAAACTACAATATAACATTTATATTATTATTAAAAATATTATTACAGCTACCATATAGCCATTGTATTGGATGTTATGAATAATATTAACTAAATTATGAAAATATCATTTAAACATGTATATAAAATGAATCATTTTTATATATTAATAGATGTGAATGTAATAACTATTTGAAAATAAAAAATTTATATTTTAATGAAAAATATTTTTCTAGGTACAATAATTTTATTTTAGATCAATAAACTAAACAAACCACTTTTTAATAATATTTTCAATAATAAATTTATATTATATATTTAAAAAATATTATTTATATTCTTCCAATATATTTTATATTTTTAAAATTAAATTAAATCTGATTTTATGATTGAAAAAATGTATTTTTTTTAAAGGTAATTTTACCGCCCATTAATGGATAACCCATTTTAAATATGATTTTTGACAATTTTATAATTTTAATGTAAAAAAATAAACTTCATTATTTCATGTTTTAAATAAAAATTTAATTTGGGTGGATTTTTGGAATTTTTCTAAAAATATTCATTTTTTGATGAATAGTTCAAAATAATGAATTTTTATTCAAAACATCTTTTTCATCAAATTTTTTTATATATAATCCTTTAAATTTGGTTTAAAACTATACATAGATCAATAATACCTCACTTTATTCAATATTTTTTATTGGAACCAATTTAAAAATGAAATTTGATATAAAAACATTTCAATCTTTTAAACCATTTCTCATTAAAATCCAACATTGTTGTATCGTCCGAGTTATTAATTTTAAATTATTTTTTTCAATTATGTTATTCTAATATGAAAAAATATATTCCATATTTTTAATAATAATAATTTATAATTTATAATAATGTCAACTTAGTTTTTTTATGAATGATATTAGTGAAATTGATTAAAATTAATTACAATAATTTAGTGATAAAAGCACTTAACAAAGGACTTAATCTTAACCCGAAGGACCAAAAAGACCTATAAACCTGTAAAAAATCCATTTTAGGTTCATATAATGACCCTATAATACCATTGAGTGATTTTTACTATTATTATATCCACTTTTCCTGGTAAACATGTTGGAGGAATTTCTTTTTCCAAAAATACATGAATGCCACTACGCGTCCACTATAAAATGCACCCAACCCACCCACTTATTCACACATCCAAATCACTTCTTATCAACCAAAATATTCTAATGTAAGATCCAAAAATTCCTCTCTCATCTTAGAATGCATCTTTTGGGCATAAAACCAACTAATTAATTCATTTGGTGGAAACGAAAAGGAGTTATCATAAGATGAGGTAACATTATTCCTTAAGCTCTATGGATTTATTTTCATTCACCAGCCCTCAACGAATTTTTTCAGTTATTTTATAATATCTAAATTTTTCTAAATATGAAAAAAAAATTATTCTGAAGGTTTAACCCGCACTTACACACACTTCTTTCTAATGGGTAGTGAACTTACTATTCATGTGTACAACGGACAACCACCTCAAGAAACAATGTTGTTCATTTTTTCATTACAACCAATAATGGGTGAAAATTATAATGCATACTATATTTTTATATGATATATATGATATTTATTATGTAAATTCTTTTAATTGTTTATTATATATATCATACCTTCATGATTTTAATTTTTTCTAAATAAAATGACTTCATTTATCGATATGTGGGCTACCGCCTCCTAAAAGTGATTTTATTCGTTCACAGTTTACAATGAATGCATTAATGATGGGTTTAGTTAAAATATATGATACATATGATATAATATTTCAACTCTTATGATATTATATATACACATATATGTCTTTTAATTTCTTTCTTTCAATACAATAATAAAACGGAATCATCGTTAATGCGTATGTACGACTTAACATCTCCATGAATAGTGTATTCCATTTAATATTTCAATATTTTATATATTATTAAAAATACACACACATATATATATATATATATTATATGATAATTATTTCATATTTTTTATTTTATAAATAGTTAAATCATGATCTAATTGTAATAATTAATAATAATTATCCAAATAATATATGAAAATGAAAGAATATACTACCGAAAATGTGACATTAACATGGAATTATTAATAAACTGCTATATAAATTCATAAAAAAAATATATGGTATTATATAAAATAATATGGTTTTTACTTTTTATAGTAAGCTAATATTTAATATTCTGGAGGTTTGAAAGTGATAATAAATTCATAACTTAAGGTAAGGTTTTTCAAGTCCCAATTTTATTTATGCGAGACTTATTCTTTATTTGCCACTCATTTCTTTTGTGTGGCGTGTATACTCCCCATGAATGTATTATATATATATATATTATAATTATATTATTGGTATGAAAATATACATTTTATTATCTTTATTTTATGTGGTTTATGGTTCAAAGGTAACCAAATTGGTAAAGTAATTTTTTCTCAATTTTCCTTATTTGAGGCACATGTCATGTTATGCACCTTTATTATTCTATGAGTTGTAAAAACTATTATTTGAAATTTTATATCATAAATATCAATATATATTTATTTTTTAAGATTCATTAAGTTTTCTTATCTCATGTTTCTTATGATTCAATGTCACAAAAGTGGTAATATCTTATTTCTACAATGTCATTATATATCAAGATTGTTTAATATTATGCTTCCATTGATGAAATATTATGCTCAATCACTCATGAAAACTAAAAAATTGTCTTATAATATATATATTCAATATATATTCATGTATTGGAACCATTTTTTCAAAATATGGAACATAAGATAATTTAAAATTATTTTTAAGAAAATATGACTTCATTTCCTTATTTAGCCAGAAATTTGTTTTATTTACAAAACCATGTTTTAAATAATGTTATAAAAATGTTATAATATTATGTGTAAAATAAATGTGTACCCTTTCTTTATATTATTAATAAAAATGGTTTTAAAATGAATATTCTTTTTTATTTTCTGAAAAATTAACTTTTCTAAACTATTTACAGTGAAACAGGAATGTTTGGAATGTACATATTTACCCCTCATAATATCATTAAGGATTATTTTAAATAATTAAAAAGTAATTTTTAGACAAAATTATTTCCCTAATATTAATGAATTTTTTAGTTTAAAAGTACTTTTAAAATAAATTGTTTTCCACAAAAAAAATATATTTCAAAAAGTGTTTCAAATGGATTTCAAAGCTTCCATTATATGTTTTCATGGTTATTTTCAATGTAAATTATTTATAAAAGCATTATGTTTTAAAAAATATTTATTCAAAGAATAATTACTATTTTTCCCAAGAAATGTTTTAAATGTGTTTTCATGATTCCAATATATGTTTTCAATGTGGTTTCAAAGAAATGGATTTTAAATATGTTAAATGTTTTAAAATTTATATTTTTAGATAAATGATATTTTCCAAGTTATCTATCAATATACCTATCAATACAAGATGATATCCTTGGTATATATTATTATTTACCAGAGTTATGATATAAGGAAACCATTATTATTGTTTCATTGAATAAATTATTGTTAAGATGACTTGTTTTTAAGGAAGCACGTTTCTCTTTCGCATGTTATTCCATGTTAAAATGCTTCTGAAACACACTTAATTTACAAGCTTATTCTATGTTGAAGATAATATGAGTCATATATATTTTTTATAGGTAATGATATGCTAAAATGTTTACTGTGCTCATTTCATTTCAGAGTTTATGATCTGTTGTTTAAGGAACCCATTCTGTATTATGGTTTAGGATAAGATGGTTCTTTTCTTTTCCTGTGTCACACATATATATGATTTTATTATGTGATTGTAAAGACCAATATCTCCCTCTAATGAACAGGGTAATTATTTATATCTCATGAGAATGATAGGGATAGAAAAAAGATTGAACTCAGTTCAGTATGATAGTGATGGAATGAGTAGTGAACTCAGTTTAGTATGATAGGGCTAGAATGATAAGTGAATTAAGTTTTTTATGATATGATTAAAATAAGGAATGAAATAGGTTTCATAAGACCATGTTGAAAGATGGAGTTAAATAGGTTTTGAAATATAATATTAGAGTAGGAGGTGAACCCAGTTCAGTAATATAGGACTGGAAAGGGGAGTGAACTCGATTTAGTAAGGGACTTTGACCATTATGATGGTCTTGGGAATAAACATTGAATACTTAGATGGTCTGAGGAGTAAACCAATTCCACTAAGATGGTATTTTAATTATGCCTTGAATATTATGGTAATAATTTATATGATTATGTGTCTTCCACAACCTTATGTATTATGCTTACTTTATTATCTCATTTATTATTCTTTGGATTTTCTTATGACTAATGTCTTATGAATTTAAAATATTTATGTCATAACTATTTATTATGATATTTCATAAGTAGGTTATGATCATCATATGTTAAAACCATGTCCAAATACCCTTATGCTAATGGTGTGCATACATATCTCCCTTTTTGACCTTACTAAGATTCTGAGATCATCCCTTTTTTATGTATCCATTTATTAGTTTATAAAAATGTTTTATGTTGGTGTGATAAGGGGGATGATATTTAAGGTGTATTTTGAAGATATTTCACCATGTTAGAATATTATGTTTCATAATTTACAAAGACATTGAACTATTATGGTCTTAAGGTATATATTTTTGTAATGTGTGGACTATTCATCTAAAATGATTTGATATCCATTTATTTTAAGCCTATGACTCTATACATCATACTAGATTAAAATAACTCAACTAGAATTGGTAGTCCTCAATTATAAAAAAAACACACACCATGAAGTATTTTCTATAACATAAAAAACTAGAAACTAACACACCCATGAAATTATTATAATAATTATTAAATAGATAGACTGTTTTTAGATGGATATCATAATCATGTGAAATTTAATCAGAGATAGACTACCAAATTCTTGTCCTCCCTATGAAGTCATGTGAAATTTAAACCATATCTTACACTAGTGGACATCATATTTACTACAATGAATAGTTTTTATATGAATCACATACACTACCACTCAAAATTGCCCCATGTTTTACATTATATGCCGGAGAATAACTTGATCCACAACTCGCATCTGATATCAATGTAATCTGGAGAAAGTATTCCATATTCATTATATTGATACATACCTGACACTTCTTTGCTGACTAATCACATTAATATGGTACATTCCAAGTTTGTCTTCTTTTATAAAACCACATTAATAACCAAATACATAACGAGGGAATCAATCATATTCCATAATATCCCTATGTTTTATACTACTTCCCAATAGTCTAGTTCCATATATATTTAGTATCATCATCACTGAATAGCTTTATTAGGCTAGATATACTGCTAGTAGTAATGTTCTACATAGTAATAAATGCTTGAATTATAGTCATAAAGTAGGTGTGAAACCAGAAAAAATTAACTTATTCCCCAATAACATGTTGATGTCCGTCATGAAATATTTGAACCACAGTGGTGTCATCTAAAATTAATATTATTTTAAATTGAAATTAACCTATAGGCCTCACAATATACCTTATTAATGATACCTCCCTCTATGTCAAGTGAATGAACTAGTATGGTTGATCATCTTTTAGTGTCTTTGGGAATAAATTCTTGATGAGACTTACCTATAATTATTTAAATTTCATCCACTAATTTCCTCTTACCTTAACTTAGAAACCCCCTAGTGTTTCAATAGATTTTTGATAATGTACGTCACCATCATTACCATCTTCCCTAGTGGTATCTAAATTTGATCGAAGATATCATAAATCAACTAAATATAGTAATTTTCTACCTAAGTTTCACTCTCACCATAAATTAGAAGATGGTGGTCTGACTTAAACTCTAAGGCAGAGTATTCCATATATTCCATTGCCCTTTGAGATCCTTGTTAAATGAAATAAATAACCCATACTGATCTCACCTTTCACTGATTGTCCAACCACTACCCCCAATCCACTAACATATTAGGTCAACCAAACTACCTCATAACCTATACATATGTCTCATGCTTTTCCCCACACTTAGGGGCTCTATATAGTTCACAGATGGGTGGTACCTCATCCCATCATTCCCAAATCCCAATCAAAGAATATTTGGGTGGCATAATTCTAATAACGAAATACTAAATTCAATACTCATGTAGTTTTTTAGATATCAAAAATAAGGAATGTTGTTGTATAAAGTGCATCTCACAAGCCCTTACCATCCCATATATCGCCTACGTCCCATACCATATGTAATCATGGCCCTATATACTAATATAATGGATATGTATCACCTACATCAAACACACAAACACACAATATCCAAAAAAACCAATATCGTCATGTAGAAGATAAGAATTAAAACACAATGTTTTATGTGAAATAACTATTCTAGATTTTTTGAACAATTTAAATAACTGAAGCCTTAGCAGAACCATAAAATCAATAGAAAAAAAAAGAAATTAGTTTATTGGGATACCATGGTCTATATAATAGTGTCTAGGTATGGACTGCTATCATTTTTGTCCACCATTCAAAAACCATAATTCAATAACATGAAATACCATATTTATCTAAGTTAATAACTCAACCATAATCATAAAAAAAATTAATCCTAATTCCCCTGTTGTATTTTTATTTATCACTCACCATTTATTTTTTTGGAACATTAAATAATACCTGTCCTGCATCCCAACAAAATCCCAACCTCCATCTACCATAGCATAAATAAGAATATAAAATAACTTGGAAACACTTTATTTCATCTTACTCTTACCCACATGGAACCACTAATACTAAATTACTTAGATTTCTATTCATAAAATCCAGATCCCATAATAAAAAAATGTAACCTAATTTGTAGACCTCATATACATAAAATATGCATCCATATATTCTAGATTTAGCTTACTAACATTGAATTTTTAATGGGAGATAGTAAGGAGACTGACCCGTTTAAACAAAAACAATAATGATAGAACAAGAGTATAATAATATCTATAATACAACAACATAACAACCCAATGGTAAAACATGGTACAAATAAAAAATATCTACATAGTCAAACTACTCATAAATAGTGATGAAAAAATAATCCATATTCAGATCATATAAAAACAAAAACAAAATGGTTTTCAAATAACTATAGCTCAGTAATGAGGAGCATACCTTTCAAACTCCAAAATTCATCACCATCTTGTCTGAGTAATATCTAGATAATAAACCTATAAATTTTAGATTATGAAACCATTCCCCTTAAAATTTCATGAATTATAATGTCAACACATGTCATTTGGGCCCGTGAACGGTGCATGTATAAACTCATTACGCTACCCCAAATGGTGTCTTTATGTAATGTCCATACTTATATGAGTGGATGAAATGTGAAATAAATAAAACATAAATAAATAAACCCAACACACTAAATCCATTATTGAAAAAAAGAAGTTGTAAATTACATTCTATGATAATTTTAATGATAATATATGTATTCGAAATGTGTCTAAATAAAAAACTCATTATTAAGTGTATTATAGGATAATTTGAGTATTAAAAATATTTTCTAATGTGGAACCCCATATAATATTTTATATATCATTTTACAATATTCTAATTTACTAATTATGTATTAAAAAAGATATATAGGTCAAAATGTATTGTTATTTAAGGTTTTAAGACTAAAAAACATTCATTTATGGAAATTCATGAGAAATATTTATAGGTACATGCAAATAATACTTATACGAACCAACTTTTGGGAACCAAATATATTTTAACTTTTTATAGTATGTATAAACTTTCATTTAATCCCTTCCACCATGAACTAGGGAATGTAAATACCTCTATGCCACCATTTTGAGGATCTAACCATTCGGATTCGCATATTGAAACTTTGAGATCATAACACATAAATTTTTTATTTTCATAAATACAATTCTTGATGAACTCCTACATGATAACATATTTGATAAATTATCTAAAATAAATAATTAAATTCATTTTTTAGTGTTTGGGATACTTTTTTAACACTTAATTTTATGAATAACTCATTTTTTTTCTTGATTCTTGGGTCTCACACAACTCCATGATTCATAATTAATCATCATAATATAAATCACCTATGATTTTTATCTGTAAAAACCATTTATTTCAGAGGACCAATATCTTACCAACTATATGGTTCAAAAAAACCATATTTCATGTAACTGGCCCCATGGAACACCAATTTATTCCTCTTTTTCATAAGATAGTTTTTTTAAAGATGAGTGTTTATGGGACCCAAATGTTCTTGATCTAGAATTACTCATGAAAACTATATATGCACAAACTGATTCAAGGACTGTCATACCAAACCCCTTTTCACAAAGAATGATTTTCTCATTCTCTATTTCCATTTCTCTTAATAAAAGGTACTCTCATCCCAAGGAATTATACACTATTAATATCATTGGAAGAATCCATGATTGTTTCCTTGAAGAAATTTATATGAATAAATACATTTAAATAAACCTCAATCATGATGTCCCCATTTATAAGGATCACATTAGCCCTATTAAATAGTGTAATCCATAAATATCACTACATTAACTTGAGACTTTAATTGGGACTAGTCTCCCCATGTAGCATAAATAATAATACCCACACAATCTATTATGTTTGATCATTTTGTGAAACCATCATCATCACCGCATGATGTTAAAATACTTTGTTAATTCCTATCAAAAATCCATAAACTATGAACCAAAAAAACCATGGATTTTGATTCCTATTTTCTAACATTATACAGAAGATTCCACTTTAAGGTCCAATCATAAAATAAATACCATTAAATTTCTCACTCAGTGGTTGGTATCTTTGAGGCTGGATCATCTTTGTGGAGTTTGAAAATCCCTTAACTAAACCCCCCATGTGTCCAAATGACATTTAACTATAGGTTTTCCCATAGTAGATGTAAAATAATTTCATACACTTATGTGAAAAGAATATTTGGATCAATCACCACTGGATATTAAATTTATACCACATTTTGGTGAAAATCCTATGTGTATTACTTTTTTTTGTGAAAATCATGATGTTTTAATCATTATGATATTAAGATAACTCACCATTATTGCATGAGAAACCTAGCCTCAGTGGATGATTCTAGGTATACGTAGGTGATGATATTTAGATGATCTTTATTTTTACCATAAGAAGCATATGTTAATGTATAATATCTCACCACCCATGCATTTGTGGTTGATCCTATTATTCTTACCCTGTGATAATATCACAATATTCCTCATTTGAAGCGAATGATAATCCTTATATGATGAGAATATGAAGACAATGTGATGAGAATTTTATCTTATCATTTATTTTTTAGGTAATGAGCCTATGATATACCCATCCATATATGAAGAGTATAATACAAATTGTTTAATGAAAATATGTTACCATTTGGAATTGAACTATGTGTTACTTAGGGAAAATACCTATGTTTTTTGTGTTATAACTATATAATGAATCAAGTTAATTGCATGACATGACCCCAAATTTTTTACTATGATACTATAATAAATGATCTGAAGATGAATTTTATGAAGATAATAAGTCACCTTCTATAATAATCATCGGATTCCTTGTTTATAGAACAATGATTTTTAGGTGAGATAAACATTACAAACATAAATAGTATAACACTTTAGATGGATATTTAATTAATATCATTACAATACATTCCCTATAAGAATAACATGGTCATAATATTATGATATTATGAACATATCATTTTGTAATAATACCAAAACAATCATTGATTATAATCATGGTATGAGCCTTTAGCAGGTCAAAATTCATGAATAATTGAAGAATCAAATATCATGATCCATGATATAATATGGTAAGAATTATAAAATGTTCTAGAGAGTTTAATAAAAATTAAGTTATAATCAAAATAATATAATTATTATGTCAAGTATTCCATACAATACATTCATCACATGCTAGGATTGTTCTAACCACCCTTGTTCCAACTTTTGGAAGAGGATAACCTCCCATGTACCCTTGTCGGGCTTGGGATAACCACCAATATACACTATAAAGGATTCAGAAAACCACATGTGTATCCAATGAGTATATAAAACATTAATTCTTACCCAATACAATTAAGGAATATAATGGACCCAGCAATAACATAATTATAATCCATTCAAATGTATGCCTTAGGATCATAAAAACATTTATCATTTTGTAAATGCTTATTCCATAGAAAATAAAAATAATTGTATCAATATTACATATTCATAATTATAAAACATATATTGAAAGAATAACTAGGTTATCATTGGAACATATCCATAGCGACATATAAGTAACACCAATACATGTAGTCTTAGATTGACATGTCATAAAAATATCACAAGAACATATTTTAGGATAATACAGTTTTAATTTGGAAATAAACTATTTAAATAATAAAATATTCTATAATAGTAAGAAAGAAAATTATTTAGAAATAAGAATAGAAATATGATGAGGAATATTTAATTAAAATAGTATTTATGTTGGTAGGAATATCTTCTCAAGTGATTAACATTAAAACCAATATTTTCGTCACACCTTTGATAAAAATAGTCTCATTTTGGAAAAGACAATAATATTATTATTATACATATTAATATAAATTAAAATTTTGTAAAATTGGATTCAATAAATCATTTGGTAATATTAAAAACACTCTTGAATTAATTTTTATGAAAATATTTACAAGGATATAAATTATTGTTGACTGAAGAGATAATTAATGTAAGTTTTTTTAAAAACATTATTTCAAACATATGAGTGCATAATGAGAGAAATATTAAAAGAAAAAATGTAATATATTGAAATATATAAATAATAATAAATTAAATTATATTTATGAGAGGTATATGATATAATTTTCTCATAAAATTTTTAATCATAAGAAATCGTGGTAAAAAATGAGATTGTAACATAAATACATTACATCTATTGTGTCATTTTAATCATCACCATCATGATATAAATAACATAAAATTATTAGTTAAATAAAATTAATATTTATAGATTCATTCTATATAATATCAAATTGTAACTATATGAACCACATAAAAGAAACAATTGGTGAATATGGAATTTGTCTCAACGAAACAAAAGTGAGATGAGGAACCCTAAACTCATACCTAAATTACTTCTCAAGAACTCTAAAATAATATATAATAAATTTTTATTTATTAGAAAATTTAACAATATTAACAGTTATAATAAAATACATGGGTTATTTTTATCGTCTTATCACTCATTTATTAAAAATATTTTATTATCATCAACATTTTGGGTGTTAACTACATTGTTTTTTGGTTCTTTCAATTTTATTGTTATGGCCCATTCACATTGATCATAGATACATCATATAAAGAATAGTAATATTTTCATAATTATCATATTTAATCCTTATAAACTATTTTAAACCCATTTAACTAAATCGGTGATGAATAGTGAATTAATTTCCTTTGGGGAGGTGGTAGTTTGTATGTATAAAAAAGTGATGTTTCCACGTATTGATAAAAGGAAATAAAGATAGGGAATTAATAGTCCAAAATTATATAATCATTATAATATCATAAATATTATAAATATTCTTCAAATTAATCCTTGTTTTCATCCATGTATTGTATAAATAAATAACTATTCACATCTCTTAATGGAAATGGTAGTTTACATGTACGCACGAGTGGTGTTATCATTATCCAATAGAAGTGAATGCATGATATTAGATAAGATATTATAAATAAAAAATCATTATTATTTATTAAATATTATATATAAAAAATAAATCCATAATAATAAAAAAATATGTGAATGATGATGATGGAAAATTAATCATATCTCTACATTGAGGCGGTAGTCAACATGTATGCATGAGTGATACATTCTTTTCACATGTTTTATAAAAGAGGTGGAAAAGGGTTTTACCATAATTATATCAACATATTATTTTATTTGTGATAATGTATTAATTTTCTTAAGATGGATATAATAGATTTAAAGGTTATAAAATAAAAAATAAGCTTTGAAATCATTTTGTAAGATGATTACCTATTATTTGAGAGACCTCCACTAGCTCACACATTATGCATTCATAGACTGGTATTATGGTAATAAAATAAGATATATAACAAAGTCAATGAATATAGGGTGTTTTTATCAAGGAATAAGTGATCATGAAGGATATATTTTTTGAATATGGGTATAGAATAGGCTCCCATTTATAAGTGAGGGTAGGAGCTCAAATTGAATTACCTGATAAATCGAAATAAAATATGGTAACATTCTTGTTAAATTGAAAAACATGGAAAATAATTATTAATAAATACATGTTAATGTCAATATATGTTCATCTATTTTTATATATACTAGTTTATTTGGAGATTTTACCATTATCTCTTAGTTTAAGCACTTAAAAACATGTTTTAAGCCAAATCGTGGTCCCAAGTATTTACTATTTTCATTGTTCATTATAGTATAAAATTAATGTGGATTAATAAATTGTAATGATTATTCAAAACATGTAATCCATTTTATGATATTCAATTTCTAAAATTTTGTGAAATTAATTTTAAAAACACCACACAAAATGCCCTGAAAACTGTTATTTAAAAAACAATTTATTAAATATAAATAAAAAATTATTGTCATTCTTTACTTATAAATATATATTAGATAAATTTTAAAATATTTTATCTAATTTATATTTTATATATTAAATTAAAATTATAAGTGAAAATATTTTAATTTATTTTTGAAAGATAAAACACATTGCACATATATAAATAGTTTTATGAAAAATAAGTTTTTTTATCATGAATTGATTTATTATCCATTATTAACCCTTAAATATCTAATATATGAATAATTCTTCATAATTTACGAATAAAATTTAATGAAAATAAATTTTTATTGATGATCAAAATGTTTTTTATATAAAAGAACGTAACCCCTAGAAAAATGCATTTCCTTAAGAAAAAAGGTCTTTTAAACGAGAAATGATTTTATTAATATTTAACGATTATTTAATAGGAAATAAAACATACATTTGAATTAATGAATATATATATATATCATAATTTATTTAATCCTATTAATAAATACAAATATAATGGATAGGTAATAAAGTCTATTATATATCATTGTTCATTTTTAATTAGGGTTGTTGTAAACCATGATATCTAATACATCATATTAATTTTAAAAGAGTAAATATAAAATAACATGGAATTACTTTCTACACACATTAAATAAATTTCAGAAAAATCACTCAAATAAAAAAACTGAGGATACATTAACTTTATCATAATATTAGGTTCCTATGCAATATCATTCAATTTATGATTTCTCAAATAAACTTTATCATGGTGAGTAGTTGTGTTCTATAGAACTATATATATTTGATAAATGATATATATTAGTTTGAACTCATTATAAAGACAATTTTATAGTATTATAAACTATGAGTTTATTATATATAATGGACTATGTATGGGCTTATTCAAAAGAGATACAAGGAGCACATCATGAACATTGAAGATGTTCAACATAAGAGTCAATTTAAATGTTTTCTTATATACTTGATAAAAAAATCTTTATGGGGATAATATTCATATGTATTATATTTGCCTTTTTTAAAAATATCATAAACTTCTTCCTTATAGAAATTAACATCGTTTCCTTGTCACAAACATTGAATTCCAGATCTCACTGATGATTGTCATCATAAATCTTCTAATGATGGTAAGATTATTTGATGTGTCAACGAATGGATGTAACATTATCTTTTATTTCCTTGGCAAGATTATGTCCCAATATATTTTCTATAAAACACTATCCATCATTTTTATTTTTCTACACTCCTTTTTATAGAGTGAATTAGAATGAGCTATTATAATTCATGAGTTACTCTTATTAATATAATAAAATTTTATATTAGGTAGGTTTTGATCCTAACCACCATTGAAATATAGAGAACATGATATTCAGATATCCTATGGGGTTTGAATGGTTCTACAAAACAAATATTCTTCCTAATTATGATTGATAATATTAGAAGAAAATTGTGTATCTAGAACTTATTTACTTCATCTTAACAACTTTGAGGTAAAACATCTATATCATTAATATACAATAGAATGTGTTACTCTATACATTCATAAAAAATCCTTAATATATAAATAAGAAATCTAATTAAGAGAGAAATATTATCTAATAGTAATTAAATGTCTTGAAATTATATGTCCATTTAATATAACCCAAATTAAATTATTCCATTTAGATTTCATGGGGAGTCCTATGAAAACATCCATGGTGATGTTTTACCATTTCCATGTAGTTATTGGTAGTTTTTATAATATTCTCTATGACTTCTTCCACTCATCCTTAATTTTTTGGAAATTCCAAGCATTAAAATACATATTTCACAAAATATATCTTTGTTTTATCCCACTATAAATTATCTTTATGATCTTTATATGTTTTCATAATTTTTAGATTATTATATAGTGATGGGATTTTAGATTCATCCAATAACTACTTTATCAATTCCTTCATGTCCTAAATGAAAAAATTACCATTTCTAACTCAAACTCATGAATCTGTTAATTTTTCTAATTTTCCATCAATTGCAGTGAAGCATAAGAAAACACCATGTCATTCTTTATAGGATCACATCCTATACTATTCTTTTATGAATCATTAAAAATAAAAAACTAGTCTCCAACATAGCGTAGGGTGAGTATACTTTCACTAAAGAACCTTATTTTTAGTTATAAGAAAATTTTTTACTATTAATTATAACAACATATCTTAACTCTCATCCATGGAAACTTGGTGATATGATTAGATGGGTATGACAATTTTTTTTCAAACATTTGATAATATCCCTGAAATGAAATAAAACTATGGATTTCAATCTTAGTGGTTGTTCTAGACCATTATTCAATGACCTTTATCATAGAAGGATATATGAATATAACCTATATTATGATAAATGGATAGGTTTTAATGAATATGAGGAAAATTATTAGAATAATAATAAGTGATTTAAATCAATTTATTATGATCTCTATGAATGAAAAAATGAAACATTGAAAAATATAAATTAAAAATATTGTTGTATATGATATACCATTAACATAATATCTTCTACTATATATTCATCTGCATATACATTTATGAAGATAAAATAATGGAATTTGAAATATTTCCCATCTTTATAGAGTATCCATAGGTCATGTAAATCATCAAATATTTTGATTGGATTCATAATTCATCCATGAACTACTAGATAACCTAATGAAATGGAGATTGATAAAGAGAGTATTTAGTTTTTACAGAGTTTTTTCCAAGAATCATCAGAGCACCCCCACCCCTTCCATCATATGAATGTGTTAAATAATACATAATTATTATCCTTGTTTTTTTTCAATCACACATATAAAATCCATGCTTAAATTTTGGTTTGAAAATTTCATGTATTACACATATGAATTATGAAATTAGGGACCATTATGCCTTATGTGATAGATCATTAATGAAATCTAAAGTTGGAGAGTGACTCAAGTTTTTGATTCTAGCATGAAATATAATATCTTTTATGCCTATTTAGAGGTGGAAGTTTTATAGGAATCATATTTTCATGACCCTAGTTATAGTTCCATAGACAACTATGAATCACATATATAAATATTTAGGAAATATTTCCTTAAATATACCGCATTTACTAAATCATAGTAGACATTAGAACATGTCACATTATATTGTATTATGTAATAAAACTTTTGAAATAATATCTAGAAATAATTTTAGATATCAACTTTAGGAAATATATCATTAGCTTCACCTTGTATCACATCCTATGTAATACCTTGTGAAGACACGTTCAATACACTATTGGATTAAATTTTAAAGACATTAAGAGTATCTCAATCAAATAAGCTCAATACCTATTTAGTCAAGAAAAAAAGTGACCTTGGGGGACTTTATATTGTGTGAAAAATATAAATATCTTGATCCATATATGTAATAACATAGTTTCCCCTTGAAAATAATCAATATTACTCAAGCTATAAAGGGATATGGTGTGATATACATCAAACACATGTATCTCTTTACATGTTTAATCCAATATGCATCATAAAAAATATGAATTATAATATTTTTACTTTGTACAATACTTATAGTTGAAATGTGACACATAACATGTCAATCCCATAAATTCAAATCATTTGTTCATTACTCTCCGTTTGTAGATTTATTTGATCAGTGAATACATCACATATCATTTATAAATACTTATAATGAACTAACATGTTTCTTTTCTATATTGATATACAATATTCAGGTGTAGATAGAAACTTTAAAACTCTATCTTAATAGAGGGAATAGATATTGTAAATTTAATTTGTGATGAAAACCCTATCTTGGGATAACCACATCTGAATGGCATGATCATTAACATAATAAACCACCCCTATATTAGCGATGTAAATATGTATACTTGTGAAAGTATTGTATCAATTTATAATTTTTCTCAAGCCTGGTATGTCACTAACCTCGGGTAAATGGGACTCAAATATGATCTATACAAACCCAATATAAAAAATTTAACTGTATGACATTCCATGTGGTATAATTAGTATTTTATTCAGTGAACAATAATAATCTTATTAAATTTTTTGTGCCTGATTGTCATATTATGTATCTCCATAAAATAATCAGACTCATTATAACCATATGATTTCATTATACCCTATAATAGTCCATAGTTAACATTAATTAGGGATGAAATTGAAGTTATACTTTGATAGGTTTAATAAAATTACACTTAATGAAATGTATATCTCTGCATATATCAATAAAAGAAATATGATATAATGATAATTTTGATATTACCTTTATATATGACACATTTCTTACATAGAAAATGTTTGTAAAATTCTGATCGAACCCAGCATAAGAACAAGATTAACATATCACATATGAAAAACTAATAGTTCATCCTGGTGTTGACTTCACTCTCTATATTTTGTTAACAAATTACATCATATGTAATTCATATCACATGTCTACATTACCATCATATACAATACTCCATGTAACAAATTACTTGTAAACATCTAAAATGAAATAAATAGTGTCTAATGGTTAGGTTATAGAATCATATTGTTAATCATTAAAATTATTATGTATATTCAAACTTCTTTTCTTAAAAATATCAATTATTATGATGTCAACTTATGTTGGAGAGTTAGAACACTTTTTTTCCATAATCAATATCCTTTGAACCCTATTCCGTTGAAAGTTTTCATTAAAACTATAAGAACTGATTTTATTATTTATCATTCCTCCAAAAAACTTTTAGGATAAAGTGAAAGTTACTTTACTATGGAATCGAAATATAATACTTGAAATTACATTTTCAACCACACCAAGAATTATTTTAGGATATCAAGTGTAATTATTTTCTTAATTTAACTTGTACAATCCATGCGAAATAGGGTATTTCATGTTTATTTATAACTAAATTTTACTATTTACTATTTTCATTATTGTCGCATATCCAGTACTCATTTATGATATTAGGTGAAAAATAATATAATATTTGATAGTTATAGTCATTTATAAATAATGATATTGTCTTTATAAATTGTAAATTTGTATAAAAATTAAATTTTTTTCTATCACATATCTAAAACTTTCTAGGGTATTATGTTGAAATCACTTTAACATAGTATTGGTGTTATCATAAAAAGTATTTTATCCTTATTAAGTTCTAAAAAACTCCCACTACATTTTTAGATACAATATTATTTTAATAATATATTTTTATGATGAAAAAAACTATTTCATATGAGGAAAATATATTTATTCCTTTTTAGTAGGAATATTAATCAAATAAACTATTATTGTTGTATCATAAATAGTATTTTATGTGTTTGGAGGATTTTAACATCAAAAGATTACTTTATTATAATATTCCACTATTGGTTGGAATGGAAACATTACATCATTTATTTTTCTATTAAAAAATATCAGTACAAAAAATTTACATGGGTAAAAACATTTTTATCCATATAATCTTCACGTAAAAGTTTATAGAATTTTAAAAAATCATAAATGGTATATATACAATTAGTCATCTCATACTTGTTCAACAAAACTCTTTTTTTATCAAAAAACTAATCTTATCATATATGATATATATAATGATGATACACTTAATTTCCATTAAGATTATTCTAATATTTTAAACAATTTTCATGGATATAATTTTCTTCAAGAATTTAAACAACATTCTCAAATAATATTACCCTTTCTAACTCCCACATATTTACAAAACTTGTAAAATATATATTATGTACCACATGCCCTTAAATATCAATGAATTTATCTGTATGACATGAATTACTAACATAGAAATTCTAGGAAGTTCTCTAATTTAATTCAGCTATATCTAAGATAATCCTACAATGTTGAATTATTTATCATCCATCCCGAAGAACTATGTTTCATAGAATCCGATTTTTTTCTAGAAGAAACCATGTATAATTTAACAAAAAATATTTTTTACAAATTTTTTATCTTTTAAAAAAATTTATTATCTATTGACCACTTTAACAACTAGATATTATATAAAAAATTCATATATATTCAGAATACTTTGGGAATATCCGTTAAACATTCTTCATATTAAGTCATATTGTCAAAAAAATTCCATATATTACAATAGGATAAATATAATAACCATTAAAATTCATTATCAGTATTACATTAATTCATTTTATGGACATAATAATATAATAATCCATGTGTATTAGAAACACCCATCCAATTTCATTTAAATATAAAATTTACACATTCTCATTTAAGGAGCAAAATTAGAACACAATACAAGTGTTATGAGTATTTTATCCAATATTAATGTATCCAAGTTATCAATACCAAAAATATATTTCTCTATTAGTTGAAAAGATATTCATGCTTTAATTATTTTCTTCTTTTGAACCTCTGTATATTTAAAACACTTTTTAAAACAAACTTTTTTTTTGTTACATATATATCATAATAATATATTTTATTTCTATAACCGGTTCAATTTTATGAAAAACTTTAGCCCCACCAGGTCTTCACCATATTCAATCATATTGAATATAATTTCACATAACCAATCATATTTAGTATTTGAGACAATAAATATTTAAATCATTAACATACCTAATCATATTGAGCACATAAGAGGGCTGTAAAATTCAAATTGGTTGTTATTTAATGAAATATCTGTGATACTGTAACATCCCAAGTAAGTAATGAATAATAGATATTTTTATCTATGTCTATTAATGAATTAGATAGTGTTCTAGAGGCTTAAAATGAAAATAAATATAATCTTATGCATGGAATACACTAATATTCTTAAAAGATTATTTTACTACCTTTTGATGGAAAACCCTTTTTAAATCAAACTTTTGAAAATTTTATAATCTATATTTGTCAAAATAAACATATTCATTATGATTGGGAAATTGAAATTTACATTGGATAATTTTTGGTATTTTTCTGACAATGTTCATTTTTTAATGAAGAGTGAAAAATACTGCATTTTACATCAAAACTGCTTTTTCATTTAATTTAATTATATGGTTAGATTATCCTTTTAAGTGGTATTAAAGTTTAATCTTAATATATTTTTACCATTTAATACAATGGTGGTCATTAGGATTAATTTCACTTTGGAATTGGTCATAAACTAATGCCAAACTTTTCATAGATATTGTTTCAAAAAAACCCGCTATTTGTTTTGACAACGGGAATTATTTTTAAATCAATTATTGCAATTTTATGTGTTTGGAATTTCTTAAAATGGATTACATATTTGGAATCATAAGGCCCAAATTTTGTAATTAAGTCTCTTTTATTTTTTGGACATTATGAATAGTAATGATGGTAATTATCTTTAATTATCTTGATTAATGAGTAATCAAGTAGTTAAAGATAATAAAATGATATCATAATAATACAAAACGACAACAACATGTGTCCTAAGGCTACTGGTTGTCTCATGGCCGACCATGGGATGCCTTGTGGCAAACTTGGGGGCCCCATGTAATCACTTTTGTGAGAAAGTGACTTTTTATCTTTTTATTTTTAAAGAATGTTAAATGTAACAAAGAATGTATCACCTGAGTAAAATATTTTTAATTTTGTCTACATAAAAGATATTTTGGACTATAAACATTCATTAGAAATATAAAAAGATTTTCTACATCATGATATTTTTTTTATAATTTTTAGACATTAAATTTATTAAATTAATTATGACATCATGATGATGCAGCGATTACCTCATTAATAAAGGATTTAAATAAAATGGAATGATAATATAAAATATAAGACCTACACATGTCCAAAACCTATTGGATGAGTGGATTTCGAACCCTTATCCCCTTATCCTTGAAACACATCAATGTGGGACCATTAATATCCGAAATTCATTCTAAAATAATGTAACATTTCCTTACTTTCCAAGAGTGTCTCTCCTCTCCTCTTATAAAAGGCCCCCACCTCTACCTCCATACCCACACTTACAAAGCCTTTGGCTCAGAAAACCCATTGCCGATTTTGTCTCTACACTTCCCTCTCTTACTCCTTGAAGCCTCACTTTGGGCAGATGTCTTCCCAAGGAAGCCTTTGAGCTAAAACCAATGGGAGTTACCCGATTTTAAGGTAATGTCTTCACTTAAGTCCTTTTGTTTAATTTTGCTTCTCCAACCCCCTAAAATCTTTTTATTCATTTCTTTTGTAGAAAATCCAGTATCTTCAATATACTAGGATGTTTTTATAAGAAGGATTCTAGCTACACTTAAACCCACCTACATCTAATGGTTAAAGGACATACTGTTTCCGTGGATGGTGAATTTATGCCTCCCGAAATGATGATTGTTCAACATTATTTTAACACCTTCAAAGGTGGCCATTAAGATGTCACTATATTTATATATGATATATAATATGTTTATGTTTTTGTTAAGATTCTGTATTTTTCATTTTGGGCATTCCTTTATGGTTTCCATTATGGGTAAACGTGATATCTTCATTTAAGGAAGTGCGGACTACCGCCCCCTCAAAGTGATTTGATTCATTAAATACCATATGTGGGACGTATAAGGGATGGAGTAATGATATTATATATGATATTATACTAGAATTATAATATACCTTTATATCATTACGATTCGATTCTATAAAATACGAAATAGAAATGAAAGTAGTGTTCATGCGTACGTATGGCTTACCGTCTCCATGAATGGTGCATTTCATTTCTTACCTCTAAATGATTATGTAATATTATAAATGCATGCATGTACTGGATATATATGACATATATGATATCTACATCATGAATACCATTCTGGATATAATGGATACGTGAACAACTTGTAATTATAAAGGGTTTATTTTTGACTCAAGTACCAATGATCGTTAAAACGATCGTTATTAACTTAAATAATTACATAGTGTTCATGACATGGTAATAAGTGATATAAAATGAATAATGAACTTGAAAAGGGTTCTTAACCAAGTAGAAATTAACACAAGTTTATTATTCAGGACATTAAAGAACGAACAAGTCAAGTCGGACCCGAGGTATGGGACTTCGTCTCAATCTCCTTTCACTGAGGCATATTTTGTTTTATACACATCTTTCTTTTATACGGTGTAAAACCCCTTTGACTTTTACGTTTATTCAAAAGGAATCTTTTTTATACGAACCATTTACTAAATGACAAAAGGGAATGTTTTTTTGTCGTACGTATGCGGCGACAACGACTTCTCCGCCGCCGTGACCATTATTTGAGTTTCGGCTTCCTCTACAAGCCATACCTTTTTAAAAAAAAGAAAAATAAATACCATGTTTTACTTTTCTTTTATTTTGGTATTTAAAATGGTTTTCATAATGTTTTTATATCAATGTTTTGTATTGATATCTTATTATTGAAATGTGGAAATGTTATATTTCCTTTATGCATGTTTTATGTGATACGATTATGTTGAGGTTCTTGGGAATTATTATGAAGACATGTGGTTCCGTGATAAACTAAGGGCGGGTGAGCCCGATATAGCTCTCCAATGCATTGGGTAATGCGAAGGAGTGAAATGTTAAGGTTTCTCTAAAGAGATTTACGGAATATACTGTGATGGGTATTCCAAATGTAACCAAGAGGGTTACTCCCTACGTAATAATGTTATGAATGACTCAAGATACCTTTATGTCTTATGATTTCTATGATTTATTCATGATTTGATGTAGTATGTTAAAGTGCCTATGTTTTATGGGTAAAGTATGATTTCATTCTTATGTATATATAAACTTATGTTTCCTTTCAATATTTTTATAACCCATACTGAGCTTTTTATGCTCATCCCAAGTTTTTTTGAAATGTTTTTCATAGGTCAAGGTAAAGGTACATGATATGATGATAGTGTCTAGGAAGTGTCAAGAATGAATCCATGTTTTATTATAAATATGTTTCCGTTGATGGGAAAAATGAATACTATCTTTATGTAACCACTTTGTTTATATGTGGAATGTAATGCATGTTTTATGATCTAATTCTCTAAAACTCTAAACCCAAAAAGATCATCAATGTGTAATCTTGTAATAACTTAATATTAAGTAAGGTTTAAGGTTGGGTCTTTATAGTTGGTATCATAGGTCGGTTTAGACAACTTTAGGAGTTAGAAAATTGTTCAATTATAAGTTAATTTATGGTATGATTGAAATGATATAGCATTTAAAGATTACCATGTTTCTTTTCCTAATATATTTCTGTGATAAGAATGGTTTTCCATAGAGGAAATAGAGCATCTTTTCTGGGAAGGCATACAGAGGGAAACGACCTTTCAAATCAGCATACTGAGATGGTCAGAATCAGAATTAAAGAGTTTGTTGTACTGATGGCTCAGTTGAATCAGGTGAGAAATGGTGGTTGTGTTTATTGATGATATTTTTGTGTTTTCTAAAAGTAAAGAGGGGAATGAAATACATTTAAGGGTTATCTTGAAAACCTTAAAAGAAAAGAAACTATATGGAAAATTCAGTAAGTGTGAGTTTCAGTTGCAACAAATTTCTTTCCTTGGTCATATTGTTTCTAAAGATGGGATAACTGTTGATCCTGCAAAAACAAAAGTTGTGGAAGACTGGCCAAGACCCACAAATGTAACTGAGATTCGTAGCTTCCTTTTTTGGCAGGCTATTACCGAAGGTTTTTTAGAAATTTTTCACGGTTATCTAGTCCAATGACTAAGCTAACTCGGAAGGGTGTTAAGTTTATCTGGACAAAAGAATGTGATGATTGTTTTTAGGAATTGAAAAGAAGATTGGTGAATGCTCCAGTTTTGGCACTACCTTCCAGGAATTGTGAGTTTGTTATCTACAGTGATGCTTCATTGAAAGGACTTGGTTGCATCCTAATACAGAATGATCAGGTAATTTCTTATACTTCACGATAGTTGAAAAATCGTGATTTAAATTACCCTACACGTGATTTGGAATTAGCTGTTGTTGTTTTCGCTTTAAAAATTTGGAAGCATCATTTGTATGGAGTAAAGTGTGAAATATATACTGATCACAAAAGTTTAAAGTATATATTCACTCAGAAAGAGTAAAACATGAGACAGAGGAGATAGCTGGAATTAATCAAGGATTATGATTGTACAATTCATTACCATCCGGGAAAAGCAAGTAAAGTGGCTGATGCTTTGAGTCGAAAAAGTAATGCTTCATTAGAAATGTTGCGCTTGGAACGTGATCCTTTGGTTAAGGATTTGATGAACTTTGGAATATAAGTTCTTGGTGAATAGAGTTTTTCTGTTTTGTTTCAGGTATCAGTGAGATCATCTCTATCAGATAGAATCAAACAAGCATAGAAGCAAGACAGTGAGTTGCAGAAAAAGGTAGAGCTGGTTCAGAAAGGTAAGTTTCCGGAATTCAACATTGATAATGATTGCGTTTTGAGATTTGGGAAGAGATTGTGTGTGCCTTGTGATTCACAGTTGAAGAGAGAGTTGTTATGTGAAGCTCGTAGTTCTCCATTTTCAGTTCATCCTGGAAGTACTAAGATGTACAGATATCTACGGGAGTATTACTAGTGGGATGGAATGAAAAGAGATATTTCTAATTTTACTATGAAGTGTTTGACTTGTCAGCAGGTTAAAGCAGAGCGTCAGTTACCGAAAGGGATGCTTCAGCCTTTACCAGTGCCAGAGTGGAAATGGGAAAACATATCCATGGACTTTGTTGTGGGATTACTGAAGACATCTCTAGGTAATAATACAATCTCGGTTATTGTTGATCACTTGACTAAATCTGCTCATTTCCCTGCTATACGAGATACTTTTTCCCTAGATCAACTTTCCCGTTTGTATCTTAAAGAGATAGTCATGTTACATGGAGTTGCCCTCTCCATTTTATATGATCGTGATCTCAGTTTCACTTCTAACTTTTGGAAAGGCCTTCAGAAGTCGTTGGGTACTGAATTAAATTTTAGTACAACTTTTCATCCTCAATCAGATGGGCAGTCAGAACAAACAATTCAGACCATGGAGGATATGCTATGAGCTTGTTCGATGTATTATTAGGGAAGTTGGGACCAACATATTTCTTTGGATTAATTTTCATATAATAACAGTTTTCATTCCAGTATACAGATGGCACCATTTGAGGCGTTATATGGAAAGCGGTGTCGAACTCCAGATTTCTGGGATGAAGTGGGTGAAAGGAAGTTGATGGGACCAGGATTGGTAGAAGAGATGGTAGAAAAAGTTCAGCTGATTCAGAAACACATGAGAAAAGCTCAGAGTAGGCAGAAGAGTTATGAAGACAACAGGAGGAAGGATCTATCTTTCGAGGTAGGTGATCATGTTTTTCTCAAAGTCTCACCATGGAAAAGTTGATGCGATTTGGTAAGAAAGGAAAGCTGAGTCCAAGGTTCATTGGACCATATGAAATTCTGGAGAGAGTTGGATTAGTTTCTTACCAAGTGGCTTTACCTCTGAGTTTATCTCAGGTACACAATTGTTTTCACGTTTCGATGTTGAGAAAGTATATGCCAGATCCATCTCATGTTTTGAGTCCAGAGGTAGTTCAGCTGGAAGAGAACCTATCTTATGAGGAACAACCGGTCCAGATTCTTGACCACAGGGAGCAAGGGTTACGGAATAAGGTGATTAATCAGGTAAAGGTTTTGTGAAAAAACCACATGATGGAAGAGGCAACATGGGAATCTGAAAATTCAATGAGGGATAAGTACCCCCATTTATTCGATAAGTAAATAAATTGTGGGGACGCAATTTTCTAAATGGGGGAAGGATGTAACATCCCAAGTAAGTAATGAATAATAGATATTTTTATCTATGTCTATTAATGAATTAGACGGTGTTTTAGAGGCTTAAAATGAAAATAAATACAATCTTCTGCATGGAATACACTAATATTCTTAAAAGATTGTTTTACTGTCTTTTGATGGCAAACCCTTTTTAAATCAAACTTTTGAAAATTTTATAATCTATATTTTTCAAAATAAACATATTCATTATGATTGGGACATTTAAATTTACATTGGATAATTTTTTGGTATTTTTCTAACAATGTTCATTTTTTTAATGAATAGTGAAAAATACTGCATTTTACATCAAAACTGTGTTTTCATTTAAT
The DNA here is from genome assembly GCA_963277665.1 of Viscum album. NCBI lineage: Eukaryota > Viridiplantae > Streptophyta > Magnoliopsida > Santalales > Viscaceae > Viscum > Viscum album. Next base: position 1,658,776,662 of record OY728143.1, on the reverse strand, counting down.
ATAATCATATGGTTAGATTATCCTTTTAAGTGGTCTTAAAGTTTAATCTAAATAAATTTTTACCATTTAATTTAATGGTGGTCATTAGGATTAATTTCACTTTGGAATTGGTCATAAACTAATTCCAAACTTTTCATAGATATTGTTTCAAAAAAACCCGCTATTTGTTTTGACAACGGGAATTATTTTTAAATCAATTATTGCAATTTATGTGTTTGGAATTTTGTAAAATGGATTACATATTTGGAATCATAAGGTCCAAATTATGTAATTAAGACTCTTTTATTTTTGGACATTATGAATAGTAACGATGGTAATTATCTTTAATTATCTTGATTAATGAGTAATCAGGTAGTTAATGATAATAAAATGATATCATAATAATACAAAAAGACCACAAAATGTGTCCTAAGGCTACTGGATGTCTCATGGCCGACAATGGGATGCCTTGTTCCGAACTTGGGGGCCCCATGGAATCACTTTTGTGAGAAAGTGACTTTTTATCTTTTTATTTTTAAAGAATGTTAAAAGGGACAAAGAATATATCACCTAAGTAAACTATTTTTTATTTTGTCTACATAAATGATCATTTGGACTATAAATATTCATTATAAAGATAAAAATATTTTATACATCATGATATTTTTTTATAATTTTTAGACATTAAATTTATTAAATTATTTATGACATCATGATGATGGAGCGATTACCTCATTAATAAAGGATTTAAATTAAATTGAAAGATAATGTAAAACCTAAGACCTACACATTTCCAAAACCTATTGGATGAGTGTATTTCGAACCCTTATCACCTTATCCTCGAAACACATCAATATGGGACCATTAATTTCCTAAATTCATTCTAAAATAATGTAACATTTCCTTACTTTCCAAGAGTGCCCCTCCTCTCCTCTTATAAAAGGCTCCCACCTCTACCTCCTTACCCACACTTCCAAAGCCTCTGGCTCGTCCAACCCCTTCCCATTTTGTCTCTCCACTTCCCTCTCTTACTCCTTGAATCCTCAATTTGGGAAGAAGTCTTCCCGAGGAAGCCTGTGAGCTCAAACCAAAGGGGGTTACCCGATTTTAAGGTAATGTCTTCACTTTAGTCCTTTTGTTTTATTTTGCTTCTCCAACCCCCTAAACTCTTTTTATTCATTTATTTTGTAACAACTACAGTATATTCAACATACTAGGATGTTGTTATAAAAAGGATTCGAGCTACACTTACACACACCTACATCTAATGGTTAAAGGACATACTGTTTCCGTGGATGGTGAATTTATGCCTCCCGAAACGATGATTGTTCAACATTCTTTTAACACCTTCAAAGGTGGCCATTAAGATGTCACTATATTTATATATGATATATAATATGTTTATGTTTTCCTTAAGCTTCTGTATTTTTCATTTTGGGCATACCTTTATGGTTTCCATTATGGGTAAACGTGATATCTTCATTTAAGGAAGTGCGGACTACCACCCCCTCAAAGTGATTTGATTCATTAAATACCATATGTGGGACGTATAAAGGATGGAGTTATGATATTATATATGATATTATACTGGAATTATAATATACCTTTATATCATTACGATTCCATTCTATAAAATACGAAATAGAAATGAAAGTAGCGTTCATGCGTACGTACGGCTTACCGTCTCCATGAACGGTGCATTTCATTTCTTACCTATAAATGATTATGTAATATTATAAATGCATGCATGTACTGTATATAAATGACATATATGATATCTACATCATTAATACCATTCTGGATATAATGGATACATGAACAACTTGTAATTATAAAGGGTTTATTTTTTACTCGGGTACCAATGATCGTTAAAACGACCGTTATTAACTTAAATAATTACATAGTGTTCATGACATGGTAATAAGTGATATAAAAGGAATAATGAACTTGAAAAAGGTTCTTAAGAAAGTAGAAATTAACTCATGTTTATTATTCAAGACATTAAAGAACGATCGAGTCAAGTCTGACCCGAGGTATGGGACTTCATCTCAATCTCCTTTCATTGAGGCATATTTTGTTTTATACACAACCTTCTTTTATACGGTGTATAAACCCCTTTGAATTTTACGTTTATTAAAAAGGAATATTTTTTATATGAAGCGTTTACTAAACGACAAAAGGGAATGTTTTTTTGTCGTACGTATTTGGCGACAACGGCTTCTCTGCCGTTGTGACCATTATTTGAGTTTCGGCTTCCTCTACAAGACATACCTTTTTTTAAAAAAAAGAAAAATAAATACCATGTTTTACTTTTCTTTTATTTTGGTATTGAAAATGGTTTTCATAATTTTTTTATATCAATGTGTTTTATTGATATCATGTGATTGAAAGGTGGAAATGTTATATTTCCTTTATGCATGTTTTATGTGATACCATTATGTTGAGGTTCTTGGGAAATATTATGAAGACGGGTGGTTCTGTGATAAACTAAGGGCGGGTGAGCCCGATATAGCTCTCCAATACATTGGGTAACATGAAGGAGTGAAACGTTATGGTTTCTCTATAGAGATTTAGGGAATATACTGTGATGGGTATTCCAAACGTAACCAAGAGGGTTACTCCCTACGTAAGAATGTTATGAATGCCTCAAGTTACCTTTATGTCTTATGATTTCTATGATTTATTCATGATTTTATGTAGTATGTTAAAGTGCCTATGTTTTATGGGTAAAGTATGATTTCATTCTTATGTATATATGAACTTATGTTTCCTTTCCATATTTTTATAACCCATACTGAGCTTTTTATGCTCATCCCAAGTTTTTTTGAAATGTTTTTCACAGGTCAAGGGAAAGGTACATGATATGATGATAGTGTCCATGAAGTGTCAAGAATGAATCCATGTTTTATTTTAAATATGTTACCGTTGATGGGAAAAATGAATACTATTTTTATGTAACCACTTTGATTATATGTGGAATGTAATGCATGTTTTATGATCTAATTATCTAAAACTCTAAACCCGAAAAGATCCTCAATGTGTAATCTTGTAATAACTCAAGATTAAGTAAGGTTTAAGGCTGGGGCCTTATATATACCCTAAATAAATAATTATGTTCATCCATAAGCATATAGAATAACTTATTGACTAATTTAAACACATTGTGTAATGGAACATGTTTCTAGAGATTCTGAATTTAAGAAGAAGGATTTTTTCTGAATATTATATTGGGTAAATATGGTCATATTACACAAGAATATGATCTCAAAAAAATGACTGCTTCATTGTTCATAAATTAAAGATTTTACTCTAGGATTAGAGCTTAGTTAAATTTGTATTATTTCAATTTTAGTGAGGAATATTTAATATTTAAAAAATTAAATATTAAATGACATGAATGAGTTTGGGTGGTGATATCCTTTGAATTTATCCGTAGATTCAGAATATGACTCCATGGTTGAGTTCAAAATGGAGGTTTTTGTATAGGTGATTTATAATCTAACAACAAGTTACAAGACTTGGATGATGTGTATAAATGGACTATTAATTATTTAATTTAATTTTCAAATAATTAATTAATTAAAAGAGGTAATAAAAATCTTCCACTCTTTTTTTTATCCTCCCATCATAGGAGAATGGGCATAGGGTACTCTCTCATGTGATGGTTATACTAAGGGGAAAAGTGAGTGTAGATTCCACCAGACATCATCCTTATTGAATATCAAGACCAGATCAAGATGCAATAGTTTTACATATACTCCAATAGCCTTGGACCCAGTAGAAACTGGTCCTAAGGGAATTTATTTAATAAAAATACAAATGAGTCATACAAACATGGGATCATTACAAAACCGAGAGTGCAGAACACCCATAATATATGCCTCCACCATTAAGGCACAATAATCAGGGGACTTAAAGGACCACATCATATCCATCTCCAAAATCACATGCTTAGACAAAGCATCCTCCACCTCATTGGCTTCCCTGTAAAGATGTGAGACCACCACTTGTAAATTAGCTACCTTGCGGAGACATTCAACCAAGTGAGGTAACACTCTCCAGGGGAAATTTCATGTTCTTGATTCCAAGGCATGAACCATGAGCTAGGAATACGATTCAATCCATAACATCTGCCAACAATATCGAACATCATACCTAACAACATGAATTATCACCCATAATTCAGCCTCATAGGTAACCCAAACATCTGTAATGTGATAGAAGCACCCCTTGACAAAGCCACGGTATGTTCGGAAGACACTACCGCATCCTAATGGTCCTGGAGCACCAAAATCGGCACCATCCACATTGTCCTTGAGCCATGGGCTGATCGGAGGTATCCATCATATGTATTTAAGAACTCGAGGTTTTCGAGGCCATTCGAAAACTCCAAGCAGTCTAAAAATCTGAAACTCAGAAAAACAGTTATGCATTATACCTTTTTGGATCCGTGAAGTAGCATGAACCTCTAAATGTATTTAGGCCATGCCTCATTAAATAGTAGCACTCATTCCATCAATGATTAGGGTGTTTCGAGAAGCCCATGTGTCCATGATCACAGCTTCAATGGCCACAAGAAAGAAGTTCCCAAGCTGTGTGTTGCAGTGCACCATGGAAAGACTTATTAACAAATCATGGAGCAGAAGATTTGTATCAATAACAAGACCAAAAAGGCTTCAAACATAATCCCATAGCCTCCTAATATAGGTGAATTCCACAAAAAGATGTTGAGCAGTCTCATTGGCAGCCACGCATATGTGACAAGCCGATGCAAATTGAAAACCAGCTCATTTGATCTGGTCATGATTAGGGAGTCAATTTTTCCATATTCTCTGGATTAAAAGAAATCTACAAGGGTGAATAAAATTTGTCCGAAATTTTAAGATCTAGGAAGGTGCATGGCAGGACCCTCTACAAATCATCTGATAAAAATCCTTTGACATGAACTGCCCATCGCAGTTATGCTTCCATATCACCATATCATGGTCCATGAAAGTGTAAATGTGAACTTCCAACTCCACTTGTTGTGGAACAATACAGGTAGAAAATTGCATGTATGAAAGAAAATCATTTATGGAAAAATGACATGCACCTAGGGGAACATCCATGCTTTCCTTCAATGGCCTCTCGAGCCATGTTGTAATCCAGAAATTGAGATGAGAGTCCCCGCAAACCATCCACTTAGTGTCATGACTGAGTTGCATGAAATATTTCTTCAGAGATGCCCAAATAGATAATGTAATATAATACTTACATCCATTAAGTAGCCTTCCACTGAATCTGTTGATTAAAAATTCACTAGACCCATCCTTAGAGATCATACCCCATGTAAACATCCCAATAAGTCCATCATTGAATGTCCGGAGGTCCTTGACTCCAAGGCCTCCCAATTCAACAGACTTGATACACTCTTTCCAGGAAATAGTGATAAGTTTCCTCTCATGAACTGACCCCGTCCAGATGATGTTCTGTATCTTGCCTTGTAAATCTTTGATGACACCCCTAGGCCATCGATAAAGATAAAAGGAGTAAACAAAATTAGAGGTGATCACTGAGTTGACAAGGAAAACCCTCCCAGCCATGGATATCACATTCCCTTCCCAACTAGCAAGTTGGTTCACAATGCTAGAGGTTATTCCATCCATATGTCGCCTCCTAACCCTTCCCCAGAATAAACGGTCCCCAATATAATTTAAGGGTAAAGATCCCTTTTTGATGCCAAGATGTTTGACAATCCTGTTTTTCTAACCAATCGTAACTCCATTACCAAACACAAGGAAATATTTGTCCCAACTGATTGCTTACACATCTACCTCTTCATAATTCTCAAATAGGGACTTAATATAAGAGATGGTTCTCTTTGAGGATTGACCAAGCAATAGAATTTCATTATCATATAAAAAATGAGATGGGGAAATTTCGTTCCTCCCAGCCTTGATTTTCTTGAAGAATCCAATTTGAGAAAGATCATTGATGCATCGGCTGAGATAGCCTTCAGCAATCACAAAGAGAAGTCCAGAGAGAAGGTCACCTTTCCCTACACCCCTGGTGCAGGGAAAAAATCCTCTGGGTGTGTCATTGATAAGAATGGATAGCCTTGACAAGTAGAGAATAATATTAATCAGCTTGATGAAATCATAGGAAAATCCATACCTTTTTAGGACATCCATGAGGAAACTTCATTTTAAAGTGTCAAAGGCATTTGAGATATATATCATCATTGCAAAGTTTCCAGCCTTCGTCATTTTCTCATAAGATTTATGCTCTCCAAAGTAGTGAAAAGACAGTCCTGGGTATTTCTCATAAGAACAAATCCAAATTGGTTGGTAGTAATCATGCCACTAACCATTGGGCCCATTATATTCATGAGTATCTTTCTTATGAGCTTAGGGATAGTGTTTCCAAGAGCAACTGGCCTAAAGTCCTTTATATCAAGGGCATTACTCTTCTTAGGAAATAGAGCAATGAAGCATGAGTTCATCCCATATGGCAGGTAAGAATGAGTGAAGAAGTCGTTTATAGCTCAGGTAATATCATCCTACCAAACATTACAGTAATATATGAAGAACTTGTTAGTGAATCCAACTGGGCCAGGAGCGCTATCCACATTGAGAGAGCGAAGAGCTACCAAAATTTCCTCTTTAAGAGGGGGGGTAACAAGGTATTGATTATCATTCTCCTCAATGCCTAGGAGTATATTCCCAACCATTTTATGAGTGTTGAAATTCCCATCATTAGAATAAAATCCCTTAAAGTGGTCCACGACCACCACAAAAAAATATCACTATCAGATGTATAAAGATGACCACTGATACTAATTGCTTTATCCATAGGCCGGGCTCTTTTCTCTTTATTCAATCTGTTGAAAAAATTAGAGTTACTTTCTCCTTCTTTTAGTCATCTGACATTCAATTGATTTCTCACTAACCTTTCTTGGATCATGATTAAGTCATCCAGCTTGTTATGCTCCAGAATTTCATCTCGAGATGGAGCAGACTGCTAGTGGTTTTGAATCTTAATGAGATAGAGCTCCACCTCAGCATCCTTGATGTTACATTCCAGTTTAGAAAAATATTTTCTGCTCCAGTCCTTGAGAAGTGCCTTTAGATTCTTTAGCTTCTCAACCAACCTATGAAGAGTACTTCTAATGGTCTCAAGCCTCCATGCTTCTAGCACATATTCCCTGCATTCATGCTCCATAAACCACCCATTATTGAACCTTAATGGAATGGGTCTTGTCTGTGCGAGTGGAGTACCAAGCTCCACAATAAAGGGATCATGATCAGAGTGATGCCTAGGTAATGTAAATCATGAAATTCCATGAGCAATACCTTGATCGTCCATTTGAATGAAATGTCTTTCATGTTTTATTTCTTGTTTCCCATTCCAAGTGTAGCGACACCATTTGAATTCATCTCCAGCAAGCGGGGCTTTAACAAGATTACAGTGATCAAGGAAAACAGAGAAATCAGCAGCTGCAATTCTATTGAAATTACCTCCAGTTTTTTCCTCAGGTTTCAGCACCACATTAAAATCTCCAAGAGAGATCCATTTCTGTTCCATCTACATAGAAACCTCTTTGAGCTCCACCCATAACTCCTTTCTCCTCATGTAATTTTTGGATGAATACAAAAAAGATAGTGAAAATCATATGAATCTACGCTACAAGAAATCAGAGCACTCTGAGACCAACTCACACAATACTTAATTTGAATGGATTCAAGCGGAAGGACCCACAAATAATCCATTTCAGATTTGTGCAAATCACTAGACACAAACTGGTACCCAATGGATCCCCAATTGAATCCAGTCCATCTGCTAAAAAGAATATTTGGTTCAGCAATGTCAACAAGAAAGGGCTTTGGGCCATGATAAAGTGTCTAAGGGCTTTGGCCATTTAGGAATTTCCCAGCCCTTGACAGTTCCAATAGAAGATCTTCATTGCATATGAATCATTCCCCTTGTCTAGGGATGACCCTTTGTTGTCATTTCCAATTGGTCTTTACATCTTGAGGAAGGATATTTTTAATTTTATGATTTGTTCCATGTAGATTAATTTTTTTATGTTTTAAATTTCTTTTTATGACTATTATGAACCCTTTGAGGGTCAAACAGTACCTAATCTTGAAAAATAGGTTTTCCATTAGCCTCATGGAGGTTTCAAATTTAAATACCCTAGTCAAAAAATGTGTAATTATTGAACACACCCCATGTGTTATTTTTATTTAGGTAAAATAATCATTTTATGTTTACAAGATTTGTATACTGTATACACACTGTCTACTTGAACTCGACTGTGTAGCTGACTTTATGTCCATACCGCCCCTGTGGGGGTAGCAGGCCATGTAAGAGAACACGTCTGGACCTTGTCTGGGTAACATGCCATGTAGAGGTAAAAGACTATGAAAAATACATGCTGAGGCCATATATGGTTCATGGGTTCATACCACATGTTAGGATCACTCTGTGCACCTATCCTACATGTTCTGTACATTCATTTAACACACTATGTATACATGGAGTACAAACCCATGTGGGTCTATAAGATTACACATCTTGAAATTTGGAATTCATGTCGTTTAATTCCCCAAGGTTTCCATTTTGAGGGTTTTATATGTTTTGGAACCCCAAAATTGCAATTGGACATAATAAGAGTAAATTTTGAGATTTCTTCCATAAAAACATTATTGTGAAATAATTGGTGTTTTTTGAGGGATTGTTATAGGATTTTTGGGGATATTATTTTATAAAAGGGGTTTTTTATCTTTTATGTTAGCTGATATATCTACTAAGAGTGATAAATTGGATGAGTCCCAAGAGGGGGTTCGATGTTGATTGATAGATGTGTCATGGGTTCATCAGAGACCTAGATTGGAGTTAGAATGAGATTAAACCTAGTTGGTAGAACTATGTTTTGTTAGGAAAAAGGAGATAGGTTGTGAGTTCATACTGACCTAGGGTTTTGTGGACATGTTTTGGGCTTGAGGAAATTTCCTTTATGATGACTTACTACAGTGGAGGCATGTGAGGCTATGAGATTCTTAGGATTGCGTCTAAGGATGTGTTAAACTAATAGATGGGTGATGGAATAAGAGATTGCTTTTTACTAGTGGATAAGGATGATGTATCGATAATGGGTGTTGGTGTTTGTCTATCCATTGATATTTTTTCTTGGGATTATTTAAATGCGTAGTTTACTGTAATGGGTGGTTGTGATGTGGTTTGGTTACCTCATTGGAACCTCATATACTAATAGGGGTTGTGAAGTGTTGAGTATTGGATTGAGGATCCATGTTCGTGTTTAACATTATTGAGTATATTAGAAATGATGTATTTAATATAGATACATGATATTATGTTCCATACTGACACTCTAATTACTATTAGTATATGTTCTAGACAGATTCTCTAGGAATAATTTGATTACGTGTTAGACATATGCTTTATGAACCATGATATTAGGTTTTAGAATGATTCTTGAGGAACAATTAGATTATGTACGAGACTGATTATCTATGAACCATATTATATATTGGTGGAAAGATGCTCTGAATCCATTAATTTGGTTCTTCAACAACACTATAAGAACCATAGAGTGAGATATCATTCTGAAACACTCAATGTACAGTTTTTAGTGTGGGATCATTCCCCAAGAAATATGATTTAAGTTTTAGTTTTTAGACTAATGGTAATATAAAATTTGGATAAGAAACTTGGTTTATGTTTTAAATATATTCTCTAAGAACTAATTGTATATTGTCTAGTGTGGATGGTGGAGTGAAACTCTAATTCAAGGGTTTTGATCTTAGACTGATGATTTAGATAGTCATGTTTGAGAGACATGGGTGAAATTTTAGACTACTGATCGAATTTTTTGATTTACTTCATCTTGGGATGTGTACTTGAGACTAATGTGTCTAGGTAATGATAAAAAGATAAAGATTGAATTTTTTAGTTTTGGGTGGGGCTTCTATGGGTGTATATCCCATGTGTTTTTTAAGTATAGTAATTAACACCTTTGGAGAGTCACGATGGTAATATCCAAAGCATATATAGTTGATTAGATTCCTAGAATCAAGGATATATTGTTGTTTATTTTTAATTGTTTCAATTATGTTTCATCTTGGCTGAGAATATTACATGAACAAACACTTCTGGAAGGATGTTGTAGATTCTCCATTTGGGATGTCTTGAAGAGATTTATTGATCATTCCTAGTACATTCACCTTGGTATATAGGTAGATTTGATTTCTTCTTTTAGGTTGACTTCAAATTCAGGATGGTTTGGGAGAATTCCTAAGATTACATGATTTTTAAAGTTGTCTTTGTGGTGTATGATGATCGGGTTAGAGCAGGCCAACAGGGTATGAGAGACATGGTATGTGATATACATTGTTATTTGAAGTATGGTTTGATGTAATTATTTTTATTTTTTATTTTTATGTGATTGGCCTATTAGCTAATCAATGTTGTATGTATGGATTGATTTTTCAATAATTCACTACATTTCATTTTATTACTGGGTGCTTCTATTTCAATTTAGTTATTCTTCCACATAATCTGAGGTGTATAATGTTTATTTATTTACTTTCATTTGTTCACTCTAATATGGTTTTATAGCCACCTCATAGTTTCCTCTTGAACCCCATTTATAGTTAGAATCCTCTTGCATATATGGAGGTGAACTTGAGGCCTTGTGGTGAACCAGCTTAAGGAATTGGTTTCAGTGGCATTGGGTCGGGACGTTAGAAATTTCTATCATAGGTGTTTACCATTCTATTAATGTACTTTTTGGGATCTAGTATGCTGTAGATATATAAATGTGGCCTATTATATAATGTATATTGGATGGTTGTTCTTGAACACCTATTATGGTGGAAATTATTTGATACTATGATTGGGATTGATGATCATGGTATATTTTATGTTACAGTTGTACATGATTTTTCCTTTTGTGAAGCTCATGTTGTTTGGATTTCATAGTTTATGATGGATTTTGGGCTCATGACCCATTGGAGATAAGACTATGATTTGGTTTTTTATCTTTCCCAAAATTTAAAAGTGGTGTCACATGCATCAAGATAGGAACATATGATCAACATTTTATTAGCATGAGAGTGTGTGATTTTATGGATTTAATTATAATGTTATGTCTTTGGAATCTATAGTAATACACTCAATAATAAGTATGTTGATACAGTCCTTGTGCACAATATGTGTAGTGGCCTTGTTGGGTAAGTGATGTATAAATATAAGATAGTTGGACCCTAATGGTAGTTATTTTTTGTGGATTTTTGTATAGATTGGTTCTCTAGGGAGAATTTTGATGTCCGGACTCTCGAAGATGACAGGTGCCATGGTTTTGGGTGATTGCCTTAATAGATTACATTCCTAATATTTCAGGCTTTATAAATATGTGTTTTGGTATGATTATGTTGTATAATGTTGGGATAATAGTGTTTTATAAAACCCAATTAGCAGTGGACCTTTGTGAGTTAGCTTGGTCCAATGTATTTGGACCTAGATACTTGATGTGAGACATGACTGATAGGGCTAGGTGGGAGAGCCTATAAATCTTTAACAAGATTATGATGAGATAGATAGTTTCATTTTACATTTGAGGGTTCAACCTAGTATATTATTATTTTGGTTTTGTGGGGAATCAGTGCATGATTTGGAAATTTTAAAGTGGTTCATGAAGGGTGAAGATGGGTTTGAGGTTCTGATCATCTAATTCATTTATTATGAGAGGGAAAACATAAGTGATATTTCTTTATACTTGTGTTTAGTTACAAGAGTGAAAAGTTATTTTGTTTTCCCATCCCATGTAATGGTTTACCAAGAGAGGGTTTTCACGTGGTTTTGAGATATATTTATAAAAAATGATGTGTTTGAATTTTTGTGTTTACGACTTGTGAGATGAGTTTTCATAGGATGTGACTCTCTAAAGTTGGGGAGAGGTTTTTTGGTTGGGTAAAAAAAGACAATGTAATGTTTTATTGTTAAAATAAATATTGGAGTAATGGTTGTTGGTGACATTATATGTTATCTGACATGTGGATTAGGAATTAAGAGAGTGTACACCTAAGGTGTTGGATTTTAGTGGAAAAAAGTTGGTAGGATTAAAATCTATGTTGGAGTGATGAGAGGATATAGGGAATGGAAAATTTAGGATGTGTGGTTTGAAGACTTCTTAGGCTTCTTGAGGATGATATGGTTTATGATGTAGAGACTGTAAAGACATGTGATTCCAATGATCTAGAATTTGATAAGAATTTTGATCTTATGGTGTCAAAGTCTTGTGTGGGGTAAAAAAGTAATTCACACCTATAAGATGATCTTTTATAATTATTCAAACCAATATTTTTGTCGCAAAATAGGGAGTTCACCCTAGGAAAGTTTTTTTTTGGAATTTTGATCAATTTGAGTCTTATGAGGAAAATTTATCATTTATCAAATTAGATGTTAATTTATATATATATGAGTTTGGGTAGAGGTATTTTTTTAATGGATTTTTATATTGAGATTACTACATAGGGTTTAATTCTATAATAGGGGGTTTTGGGTAGGTAATATATAAACCCACATTGACTTATTGAACTCGTGTCACTATTTAAATGCGAAATTAATTAGTTAATTAATTAAAAGCAGTAAAACACCACTTCATATACTTTTGTATCATGACTTCGACCCTAGAGGTCTGGAGTTGATTCCTAAAACATGGTGTGAATTTTTTTTCAGAAACACATGTATACAAAAATTACACATATTGGTCTAATATAGAAGATCAATTCTGTTTAGGTTCTAGAAAACTAGATGTTGCTGATACACTTCTTCCAAAATAGGACAAAACAAAGCGTTATATTGATGTCGTCACATAAGTGTACTCAAATCATGGAATACTTAACTAAACCCTATAAAATAAATTTAAAATGTTGGGTGAGCATAAGTATTCCTAGTATGGGGTTTTATAACAATTGATGAAATTCCCTTTTTAAAACAAAAGCATTAGAAATAATCATAAAACGTTTTCTTAAGAGGAAAACATTACCTCTTGAGGCATGTCAATGGTATTTTCAAAGGATAATTGAAAACAATTTTAAAAAGACCTTTTATAGAAGACTCATATGTGTTTACTTAAAAAAATATAGGTAAAACAAAAATCAGAGTGCATATATGTGTATATGAAATGCAAAAAATGTGCATAATTCATAAATTGATCAATCCAACTCTAAATAAAAAGTTCTAAACCGAAGAAATCATATCATGATTCATTATCAATTAAATGAAATAACCTTAACTCCATAAACCCTTTCCGTATATAACATTCCATTTTCATACATAATTATCCCTTATGAATTCATCGACATTATCCTATAAGATTTTTAGCCAAGGGATATTTTATTAGTCGAATAATCCATTGGTTGACCATTTACCAATACATAATGATGGAATTTTTAATTCCAAAATTTTTCAAGGCCTTACGCTAAGACCATAAACACATGACTAAGTATGAGTCAAGGCTAACCGCTAATCCGTTTCTCGTAGTAGTACGGGTCAAGACTAACCACTAATCATACTCCCCAAAACTGCACAAGCGAAGGCAATCCACCAAGACCATTGCACATAACATATCATGAGTCTTAACTTTACCAAATGCATTATAGCACTATCTAGGCACACCCATCTTAACATTTAATTCCAATACATTCCTCTTATTTCTTTTATGTTCTTATATTCATAGTGTCCCATACTACATTGAATACTTGCATTATTATTCTATAATAATTTTCCATACATACACATATCTAAAATGAATTGTTTCATAAATGAAACAAAAACTATATTTTTTTTGTTTTGGATTTAACTATGACATGAAAGGACCAAAATTATATACTCGTTCACATATAGTAAAAACTATTACACATAAAATAATGGGTTGTCACATAAAATAACAACTCTTCCATCAAGGCCTTATAAATGTGAACATTTTCCTTCAATGTTGTTGACTTTGAGATACTTGTTTTAAACCACGCAATACTAATAGTTTAAATCAAAAACATAAATAATTAATGGAATTTCTTGTGACAAATTGGAATAAAATTAATGGATGTAAATTCATAATCTTTTGTGGAGTTTTCATGCAAAAGGAAGAAATAATCACATGATATTATACAGGTATGTATGTATCATTTTGCATGAAAACAAATTTACTACATAGCTAACATTTGTTTAAAATTTAAGAGGATAGAATAGAAATAAATATATGTATATTTATGGGTTTTGAATATTATATAAACCCTATTTAAACAAGGTGTATACTTGGGGTTGTCACAACCCAAAAGAAGGTTTAATAAATTCTTATAATTATTGTTCCCCTTCAAAAATATAATTTAATCAATATGAATAGTTTTATGAAAACCCTATTCTTGATTTGTTACATAATCAGATATATATATATATATATATACATTTATACATAACCATTGAAAACTTTGTTTTTTCATATTTAAAAAAGAAGAAATAAACCAATTTTATGTGTTACATTTTTTATAACATCATTTAAAAACAAAAGATCATTAATTAAAATAATAAAAAATAAAAAACCCAAGATGGTTATATTTTGTAAATAAAATTTTAAGTATTTATATAAATATATTGTCCATTCAACTCAAAACATGATCAACCCAGAAAAGTGATTCAAACCATAAAACATCATTGAAATATTGAAAATTACATTTTGAGAAATCAGACCTGGTAGGATTGAAGCTATACCTAATTTTATATAATTATATATATATATATGTATGTATGTATAACCGTGAAACACAACAGAAAAATATTTTTCATAAGAAATTGAAACATAAAATTCATTTCATGTGTTATATACTTCAAAACACATATAGATAACCTAACATGAGTTATGATTTAGAAGTGGTATAAAACTGTGTATATATATATCCCTAAATACAAAGGTATAATATTTTAATAAAAATGAAAATATAGAACAAAAAAATCCCATACATGGCTTCAAGAGAGAGGGAGGTACGGAAGGGGTTGTTCGCATGTTGAGGAAAAGAAATCGGGTGAAATCACAGGTGCAAATATTGGATTTATATAGGCGGTGTACATATATATTTTATATATAACGTCTCATACCAAAATTATAAACAAAGACTCAAAATCTTGCTTTAAAAAACTAAAACCAGCATCTTCCATAAAATAAATCTGAAACCAAATGATTAATATATTATATATCTAAACACATAATGTTTTCGAGAACTAGATAGTGGAACAAATTAAAATTATAAAAAAAGAAGATCAACCATGAATTACAGTAGAAATAGATTGCCAATACAAAGAGAAAGGTGGATAATCTTGAGGGAGAAGAAAAAAGAAGAAGAAGAAAGAAGAAAAATGTGGTTGAGCCACTGGTTGGAGTGAGGAAGAAGATGGGACACATAGAAGAAAAACAGAAAAGAAATGGACATGTCCAGGTCAAATGGGATATGATCGGATGGCTAGGGTGAATCTGTGGGTTTTAAAAAATGATGGATGGTTGGTATTAAATATCAAATATAATCGGATGGCCGAGGAATAATGCATTATTTAAAACTGATTGAATGGTAGAGATCAGTCGATTCCTCGATTGGACATTCCGCAGAAAACATGTTATTAATATGGCAGTGGTGGAGTTCGAAGGGCGGACTGATCAGAGGGTCCAAATTATTTGCGGCATGATTGGACAGCGGGTATTTGATTTCTTCTACAATTTTTTTCACACATCAAATCGGGAGGGTCTTAGAGTAGGCTTCATAAGCCTAGCTATCCCAGTGCTTCACTAGAAATCCACATCCCCCTCCTGGTACCACCTTATACAAGTCTTCTACGGGTGCACTTCTGAGCCCACCCCTGCCACCGTTCCACCCCACATGGCGGCACACTGTTCTATTCCTCCATGCAGGCATGTAGGTGTGCGCACACACCCATGACTGGAATGTGTTGTGGCTTAAGGGTCTAGGCTCGGCCACCTACTCTTGAATTAAGGCGAGCTGGCTCCTTCGACCCAACTAGAAGAGGGCTGGCCCTATGGGGTTTATATTTTTTATAAACCCACCTTTCAAATAAACCATATAACCATTTAAAAAGAAGTTTTTTTACAAATAATCAATTTAATTAAATTATGAATATATTTAATTTTATAAAAACATGATTCCTAATTTATTTTATACTTTGGAACATCAAAGTACAAAAATCAACATATAAATTATATTTCCACATAACCTAAAGTATAACTTTTTATTAATAAAATTATTCATAAACATGGTTTAAAATTCCAAAACAAAATACCTTATTCTCTTTAAATTAATTAAATTAAACATATTTACATATACTTATATTTTCACTAAAACCCAAAAGTCCTGAATTCAAATTCATTTTAGGTTTTTCAAACATTATGCTTCCAAAATATAAGTTCAATTAAATGTGTTCAAAGATACAACATTAAAGTACTCAAATAATTATAACATTCAAGATGATTTTATAATTAAAATACATATTAAAATCATTATTTGTTATTTTAAGAAGGAATGTTTATAATAACAATACAGAAAATTAATTTATAAAACCGAATACATATATTAACTAAACCATTAACTAAAAACATCTTTAAAATATCATTGTAACACTTGGATATTTAAAACATTTGAAAATTTTAAAAAGTTATTTAAATACATACCTATGTTTTGAAATCATACTAAGTTTCATAAAATATGATTTTAAATTTAACAATGTGATGTTAAAAATAAAATATAAGATATGTGAAACACATCAAAACTATAACAACCCTACTTTTTATTACACACATAAACCTAATTTATTACATAAAATATTCACTTGATATAACATAGAAGATCGAGAGGCCTGGTGTATTTGGGCTTAAGAACATTACATAATGACTTAAAACATGAAACATGACATATTTACTGAGAACATCATTTACATGACCACTACATTCTATCGTACTTAGCAGTGCATGGGATAACCTAAGGACATGCATAAAAAAGGGTGAGATATAAAGCCTAGTAATGGAATAAACATGGAATAACATGAGAAATACAATACATGTTAGCTAATAGTAATATCAATGGAGTATAAGAGAAACATGAAAAGAAAGGCATGATAAATCATGATAATGATATCGTGGAGATGTGGTAACAACACTTAACATGGAATTATCATGAGCCAAGGCTCATTGAACGTGGAGCATGAGTAAACCCTCATTGAACATGAAGCACGAGTAAACCCTAATTGAACTTGAATTAGCATGATACAACACTTATTTCAAATGATGTATCAGGATACTGTACTTTATCTAATGCATTGAAGCATTATCAGGGCGCACCCTTGTTAAACATTTCATTTCATGCATAATTGTTCCACATGGATCATAAAACATGGATTCTTTAAACATAATTGTTTATGCCACGATAAAGGGATGTAGAATTAATATATGAAAATCTATAATCAATAAGTAAATGTGAATAATGGTGAATACCATTGATAGATAAATGGGCATGGTATTTACTACACAATGAATTTGGGTTGGAAAAATGTGGTGCAATATCAGCAGCATAACGGCGTGACATAAGAATTCATAACAAATTAGTTTATGAGATGGAAATGGGTGTCTCATAATATATACATGAAATAGAAATTAAGGGGTCATATATATACATGTACCAACAATTTTAATGGAATCTAGATTCATGATACAAAATAATTTCTAGAATGTAAATGAGGAGAGGGACATTCCTTTTTGAATTTGGGCATGGTAACAGGTGTACATGGGAGGCATTTAATGAGGGATAAATGGGTATCTCATCATTAAAACATAAATAGGAAATTATTTGGGAGTTTCTAGATCATACCCCAACATTTATAATTTAAAATCAAAGGGCATAACAATATTAAGAAAACATGGATAAAAAGACAAAGGTTGGAATCCCTTACTTGGAAGTGTGATCCCAATGGCATGGGAGGGGCTTGCGAGGTGCCTCTTGGGATATTGGGGTGCCTTGGGAGGATTTTAGAGAAATTATGGAAGAGGTTTTATGAACTAAAAGGTATTTTATTGAAGAGTAAGTGGGATATTGGGTGGGTTTACTAAAGAAATGATAAATAATTCTTTATTATTTAGGTTTAGGGAAACACACATTAAACTAATCAAAACCACAAACCAGCCCATGGTTATTCCAATGGTTTTTTCCAATTGGGATTGGAAAACAATATTTTATATTGCCAATTTCTGAACATCTTAAAATAATAGGGTTGATTATGTGGAGGTGAGCCACACTCTCAAGGAAAAAAAATTTAAATGACAAAATGTTTTATAAGTCTTGAAGGGTCCACTAATGCTTTGTAAAATAAATCAAACAAACCCAAATTCACAATATTTTAATGGTAAAACATATATTGTCTGAAATTAATGTTTATATTATTTTATTACATCACTATTGTGTCTTTATGATTTCATAAAACACATTATATATTTAAATAGTATTTCATTTTACCCAAAATTTTGACTGCCTCCGAAAATTATGAAAAATTCACCAATGGATAATTTAAACATCCTGATTCAAAAAATAATATTTGTTTTATCTAAATTATTTTCTAAATATTTTAATTTTCAATTTTAAAATAAAAACTGACATTTATAGAAAATTCATGGGTTTTGACAAAAACAGCTTTCAGCCCTTAATACAAACTACAATTGTATTCATAAAATTTATATGATCATTTATATTTAATAAAAATTAATTCATTAATAATAATATTTTATTATAATATTATTAAATTCATAAATCCATTAATTCATCAAAATGGATTACTTAGTTGAATATTACTTAAAAATACTATTCATTCTTTAAAAACACTTTACAATGTGACAAAAATAAAATGAATTTATAATATTTATACAAACAATAAATTACATACTCATAGTGCTAGGGCATCATTACATAACCCCTTAAAACGCCTGAAAATACATTAGGGTAAGGTTTGAGATGGTGACATACTCTTGTGGTGGCGTGGATAACATCGCTCGAGTGGTAGTCTTTATCAACTTCCACTTCTCCCGTAAGCGGTTCCGCTCAATCTTAACATATTCAAGATCGGCTTGAGACTAGTCAAGAGAAAAGCCCAATAATTCCACCTCCTTTCTGATCTCCGATTAATGGGATTCATATGGGGCAATTCTACTTGATGAGGTTATCTCTTCCTTTGTTAGAGTAAATTGAATTTGTTAAATCCCTATATTTATAATAATTATGTGATCACTATTCAATGACTATATTATCAATGGTAATAATTCTTAGTGGTATTTTGAAATTAAAAACATAAAACCAATGATTTTCCCATTTTATATAGCAATTTTACAAAATAATACATTTAATTAGATCAATTAGAATTTTCATTAATGAACATTTGGGTTGTTTCAATATTCCCCCTTAAGAAAATTCACCCTTGAAATTTCATTTTCCCACACTAAAACAGATGTGGGTAACTCTGCTTCATCACTTCTTCTGATTCCCACATCATTTGTTCAAACTTGTGGTTTCTCCACAACTCCATGATGTGGGAAATTGTCTTATTTCATAGATATGTTTCTCTATTATCTATGATATTCACTGGTTTCTCCTTGTAAGAAAGACCATCCTCTAGTTGTACATCCTCTGAAGAGAGTACATGTAAAGGGTATGGTATGTACTTCCTTAAGAGGGATATAAGAAAGACATCATTTACTTTGGACATGGTAGGTGGAAGTTCTAGTCGATAGGCCACATCCCCAAAACAATCAAGAATTTCAAAGGGGCTGATGTACCTAAGACATAACTTCCATTTATTTCCAAACCTCATTACCTTCTTCCACGGAGATATGCATAGAAACACCATGTATCCAACATTGAACTCAAGGTATCACTGACGGTTATCTTCCTATCTTTTCTGTCGACTTTGCTATACACATATATGATGATGAATGGTTTTCACCTTCTCCACCATTTCTTTGACCATTTCAGGTCCTAGAAACTTACGCTCACTAACTTCATCCCAAACACACCGTTGTTCTGCACCTTTTCCCATAAAGGGCTTCATATGGTGCCATTCAGTTGATCGATTGGAAACTGTTCTTGTATAATAATCCAACTATATGAATATGATGATCACATCCCCCTTTAAAGTCAATTTATCATGATCTTAAACTATCTCCCAGTGTCTGAATAGATCAATCGGATTAACCATCAGTTTGATAATGATAGGCCATTCTATAGTTCAGTTCAGTATCCAAAGAATGTTGAAGACTCTTCTAAAACATAGACGTGATTCTTGGATATCGATCGAATAAAATTCATAGTTTTAATCCATTCAGCCTTACCAAATCTCTGATGTATATCAATGCCAGTAGATCCAATGAAAAATACTCTCAAATTTTAATGAAGTGTGCAGAATTTGTAAGATGATCCACAACATCTCATATTTCATTGTTTCCTTTGGATGTATTCGGAAGTCCAGTGACAATGTCCACGGTGATGTTCTTCCATTTTCATGTTGGTATGGGAAATGGTTGCATCATCCCTATAGACTTATACCTCTCTACTTTCACTTTATGACACACTAGGAACTTAGATGTATACTCAGTGATATCCTTCTTCATATTATACCACCAATAATGCCCTCATAGATCTCAATACATCTTTGTGTTTCCTGGGTAAATAAAGAAATTTGAACTATGTGCATCATCCAAAATTTCCTTCTTCAGCTCCGAACTTGATGGAACACTTAGTATTTTCCCAAATCCCACAATTCCTTCTTCATTAACATCAAACTTTGAGGATTTACATTTTTTGGATAGCTTCCAATTTCTTATGAATTATCGCATCATCCTTTTTAGGATCCTTTAAACTTTCCAAAATAGACGGTTGAGAAATAATTTTTGAAAATGTTGATGATGTTCCCTTATTTATGATTACCATGTCCATCTTCCTCAAATCTAAGAAGATTGGATCCTTTTCAATTCTCATCAATGATATAATTACTTAGACCTTTCTACTTTGATCGTCTACCACCTTGTTCACTTTCCCATGGTGATAGTCTTTGATCGGCTCTACCCATCATCATTGGCACATGTTCAAATCTTTCTATGTGAATATATACTTGAGGCTCTTGTGATTAGTATATATCTCACACTTCTCCATATAGATATAATGTCGCCCAATTTTAAATACAAATATCATAGCTTCCAACTCCTAATCATGTTTCAGGTCATTTTTCTCATGCATTTTCAGCTGTCTTGAGGTGTCGGTTATCACTTTATCATTCTCATCAACACACAAGCCAGTACCTTCTTCTAAGTATCACTAAACACCAAAATAATGTACTCCACTTGTGGGTAATGTGATCACGGGCACAGTGGTAAGCCTTCTTTTCAACTCCTTGAAGCTCTCTTCACATTCATCACTCCAAGAAAACATTACTTCCTTCTGAGATAGATTGGAAAGAGGCTTGGGAAATCGTGAGAAATTTCTCACAAATCATCAATAATATCCAGTTAACCCTAAAAATATACAGATATTCGTTACCAATGTTGGCCTTGACCATCCCTCTATTTCATCTATCTTGGATCGATCCACAGATATCCCATTTCTTGCGATGATATGGCCCAATAATGAGACCTCCTTCAACCAGAAATCATATGTGTTGTACTCTGCATAGAGATTATCCTTTTAAAAGGTCTCTAGTACAGTTATTATATGCTCCTCGTGATCCTCCATGGTTTTGGAGTATATTAGAATATAATCTATAAAGGCTACAACAAATTTGATGAGTTAATCTCTAAAGACACTATACATCAACTTCGTAAATATTTTTGGAGAATTTTGAGTCTGAAAGGCAATACTATGAAATCATAGTGCCTGTATCTTGTATAAAAAGCAGTGTTGGGATATATTTCTTCTTCACCCTTAACTGATAATATCCCGACCGCAAATCTACCTTAGAGAAATATTGAGCTCTACACAGTTAATCAAACAAGTCATCAATTTTTGGGAGGGGATACTTATTATTTATTATGATTTGGTTGAGCTCACTATAATTGATGAAAATGTATATTAATCCAACCTTCTTCTTCGCAAAGAGGTATGGTACACCCCATGGTGAAGCACATGGGCATATAAACCCTTTATCTAGATTCGCATGTAGTTGTTTATTTATCTCCTAAATTTCTAAAATAGTCATTCTATATAGAGTCTTTCATGTTGGAAATGCCCCAGGTATAAGATCAATTAATAATTAAACATATCTTCTAGGAGGGAGACCCAAATATTCCTCGTCAAACACTTCAGCGAATTATCTCACAATAGGCATGTCTTCAAGGATGGTTTCCTCCTTAGACTCAATCATCTGATCTAGATAAGCATTCTCATAGGGAAGTAATATTCTCACTTGAGGTTATGGGTATAAAGAAGATTCATCTTCCTCCTTTCATTTGTATAGAATCGGGGGTTGATTCTCCATATGGAGAGTGATTTACCTCTCATGGAAATTTATTTTTTCTCTATATAAGGGAATCCAATCCATGCTGAGAATTAAATAAAATTCCACAAGAGGGAGTATGATGAGTTTTTCCAGAAAGTTAAATCCACAAATTATGACAGGGGAGGATTTATATTCATGGAATTCAATGATTACCCCATTTTTCGTACTCACCGATAACATTACTTCCATGATTTGTGGTGGTGTTGGGATTGTTCTTCTAAACATCCGGGATATAAAATAATGTGTAGAACCTGAATCAAAATGTACGTTCTCTATTATTGATTGAATAACTACAGTAACTATCACCACCTCATTGTTGGGGTTCACTTCAACAATAAGGATTGCAAAAAATCTCCATTGATGTCTTGGAGGTTGTTGGTTGCCTCTGAAAACCCTTGGCTTAGGGAACTGATTTTCATGGTTCCCTAGATCATTTCAGTTGATGCAATGAACAACTCATTGAGGTTGTAATAGAGCATTCCTCTCCTCTATCATATCTGCAAGGTTTTCTTATCATCATTTAATTGCTAGGTGCCCTTCTCTTTCACACCAAAATTATTTAATCTCCCCCTTCAAGAAATTTTCTGGGTGCTTCTTTCCATGCCTTTGGAAAGTGGGGGACTGGATTTTCATAGCACCGTTGGATTTATCTATCGGACCACCAGAATTGAGGTCCACCTTACGCTTCATATCCTTATAATACCTCTGATATTCACCGATCACCATTTCGACCTTGAGGGAACATCAGACTGTTTCCTCATCGCTGTCGATGTCACAGATCGCTAGGGATTTCTGTAGGCTAGGTTTTAGCCCTCCAAAGAGGCGGTCAACCTTGCATTCAGGGGTAATAACAAATCCATATGCGTATCGTGCAATCCCTGTGAAGTTTTCCTTGTACACTCTTACAGATTCTTCATCTTTTTTTCTTGAGGACAAGGAAATCTCTTTCCATCTTAAGGCATAGGGTGCATGAAAAGTATTTATCAAAAAACATTTTCCAGAAATCCTTCCATTCCAACACCTTTATCACTCACTAGGCTTTGTATTTTTTATCAATTTCCACCATTGATTGACTTCACCATCCATATGATAAGCATGCATAATAACCTTCTTTTTTTTAACATTTAAGGATGGAGAAGATCATTTCAATGGGGTTGATCAATTGTTCCGCAATTGTGGGATTGAATGATCTATTAAAATTAGGAGGACGTTGACTCATGAAGCTCTCAATTGTGACTTGTTATTTAATGGGGGGTTGAACATTATTCATGACCCATGTTTCTTTTTAATGCTTCAGTTAACTAAGAGATTATTATGATAAAGCTTGTGATTCCTACTCCCATTGGATTGGGGATCTCATTATAACATTCATCGCATTGATCTTCACATTAGTTGTAAGCCCAAGTTCTCCTATTACCGTCCATTGGATAGAATAAAAGAAAATTTAGGGGTAAGACATAAAGGGTAATACAAAAATATGGATGAATTATAAATTACTTTTATTTAATTTAACTTATGAATCTATGTGTTTGAATCTATGTTATCTATGGTCTACTATCTAACATGTATTCTTAGAGGAATGTTTTTATAAATTCCCTTAATTATGGTTCAAACAAAGCCTGTTGATTTTCAAATGCATATCCCTATAGAGTGTCGTAACCAAGAGTGAAGAAAGGCCAATTGTTGGGTACCAGGATACCCTAGGTCGAGCCTGGAAATCCTTGTTAGAGTTTTTAGTCCTAGGTACATCTGTGCCAGATCCACCACGACCTGCTTGTATCCAGATAGGGATGCTTTTTCTTGATAGACCACTAACTCAATACTCACTAAAACTTAGGGATGTTTTTTATACTTAGTATAGTATCTAAGGATTCACTAGGGTTTTTTAATACTAATCCCAAAATAATTAAACCTATCCTCTGATACCAACTACAACAACCCTGTGTTTTATTACACAATTAAACCTGATTTATTACATAAAATATTCACTTGATACAACATAGAAGATCGAGAGTTATAGTGTATTTAGTGATTAGGAACATTATGTAATGACTTAAATCATGAAATATGACATATTTATTAAAAACTTCCTTTACATGACAAAAACATTTCATCGTACTTATAATTTCATAAGATAACCTGAAGACATGCATAAAAAAGAGTGAGCTGTAAAGCCCAGTAAGGGAATAAACATGGAATAACATGAGGAACAAAATACATGTTAAAAATAGGAATATAAATATATAACAAAAGAAAAATTATCATAAAGGCATCATAAATCATGATAATCATAACGGGGAGATGTGGCAACAACACTTAACACGGAATTAGAATGAGCCAAGGAAACTTTCACATGGAGCATGAGTAAACCCTCATTTCACATGAAGAAGGAGTAAACCGCAACTGCACTTGAATTTTCATGAGTCAACACAAATTTCAAATGACGTATCAAGATACTACACTTTACCCATTTCATTGGAGCACTATTAGGGCGCACCCTTCTTAAACATTCCATTTCATAGATAAGTGTGCCACATGAATCATAAAACATGGATTCATTAAACATCATAATTTATTCCACATAAGAGGGATGTGGAATTCATACGTGAAAATGTATAATCAATAAGTAAATGTGAATAAAGGTGAATACCCTTGATATAGAAATGGGCATGGTATTCACTAAACAATGTCTTTGGCATGGAAAAATGTGGTCCAATTTTGGTAGCATAACGACGTGACATAAGAATTCATAAAAATGGTTGATGAGAGTGGAAGGGGTGTCTCATCATATGTACATGTAATGGATAGTATGGGGATTCATATAGAAACTTGTCCTAGTAATTTTAAGGGAATTTATATTTATGATACAAAATAATTTCTTGAATGTAAATGAGGAGAGAGAAATTTCTTTCGGAATTTCGACATAGTTATGGGTGTATATGCGAGACATTTAATGAGAGAGAAAGGGGTCACTCATCATTCAAACAAAACAAGGGAAGTGTGGTGGAGGTATGAAATCATATCCCAACATTTATAACTGAAAATAAGATGGCATTAAATTATTAAGGAAGTTGGACAAAAAGAGACAGGTTGGAATCCCTTACTTGGAAGTGTGATCGCAAAGGCTTGGGAGGGGCTTGAGAGAGGCTTTGTGGGAGCTTGGGGCACCTTGGGAGTATTATAGAAAGGGGAGGGAAGTGGTTAGACAAAATCCAAGGGCTTTTAGTGAATAGGAAGTGGGATATTGGGTGGGTTTATACATGAAAGGAGAGGGAATTTTTTATTATTTAGGTTTGGAACACCACACATTAAATTTACCAAAAGCACAAACTAGTCCATGTTTTTCCCCATATTGTATTACAAAAGGGAGTGGAAAACAATTTTCTAAAAGGACAATGGCCGAAATTTGGAAAATAATAGGGTTTCTTATGTGGAGGTGAGTCACACTCTCAAGGAAAACAATTTAAAAAGATAAAATGTTTTATAAGTCTTGAAGGGTCCACTAAAGCTTTGTAAAATAAATTAAACAAACACAAAATTACATTATTTTAATGGTAAAACATATATTGGTAGGAAAAAATGTTTATAGTATTTTATTACATCACTATTGGGTCATTATGAAGTCATAATACACATTATATATTAAATTATATTTAATTTTTACCCGAATATTCGACTATCTTAGAAAATTATGAAAAATTCAAAGTTGCATAAATTTGCCTTTTTGATTACAAAAATAATATTCATTTTATATAATTAATTTACTAAATATATGAATTTTCACTTTTAATATAAAAACCAACATTTATCAAAAATTCATGGGTTTTGTCAAAAACATCTTTCAAACCTTAATAAAAATTATAATTTTATTCATAAAAATTATACGTTCATTTATATGTAATAAATAGTAATTTATTAATAATAATTTTTTATTAAAATATTATTTAATTAAAAACTCCATTAATTCATAAAAATATATTACTTAATTGAATATTAACTAAAAATACTATTTTTTTAATCATTTTAGAAAGTAACAATAATAAAATGAATGTATAATAATTAAATAAAAAATAATGTACATAGTCATAGTGTTAGGGGATCATTACATAACCCCTTAAAATACCCCCATAAGACCTTAGGATAAGGTTCTCGATAGTGATAAACCCTTGGGGTGGCTCAGATAACATCGTTCGAGTGGTAATCTCTATCAAGTTCCACTTATCTCGTAGGTAGTTCCACTCAAGCTTAACGTATTCAAGCCCGGCATGGGCTTGGTCATGATCAAAGCCCAACGATGCCATCTCCTTTGTGAGCACTGATAAATGGGCTTCATACAGGGAAAGTCTACTAGATAAAGACATTACTTCCTTTTTCTGAGTAAATTGGATTTATTAAAGCCCTTTATTTTTACTAATAATGTGATCACTGTTCCATAGCTATATTTGCAATGGTCACAATTCCTAAGGTTATTTTTAAATCAAAAACATAAAAAAAATGATGTTATCATTTTATATAAAAAATTTACATTATACTACATTTAATTAGATCAAGAGGAATTTTCATTAATGAATGTTTGGGTCGTTACAAAAAAAATTAAAATTATTAAGGAAATTATATAGGTTTTATTAAAAATTATACAATATATCATAAAATTTTCACTTAAATTATTTTGGTTTAAAGAGATACTAACGGTCACATTATATTTATCTCTAACATCCCTAAAAATGGAAATAACGGTCATATTTATTTCCAACAGTCAAAAAGACCCTTATAAATACATATTTACTGTATTTCAACTTCAAGACAACTTAGCGAAGAAGGTTCTCATCATTTTTATAATGATTATAATGGTTGTTGTGGTTCAGGAAATACTAATGTTCATCGTGACAGATCCAAAAGACCCACACAATTTACTTGGGGTTTTTGTTATATTTTCTGGTCTCTCTGTGATTTTAATAGGTCTTTTATTGGGTATCCTAGGGTAGGGTGGTTCTTTTGACTTTGTTGCAATGCAATTGATTCATTGTTTAATTAAATAATAGATTCCATGTTTTTATTCTGAAAACATTGTTTGGATAGCAAGAATATTAAACAATGTAAAACCATACATTGTTATTATTTCACATTGAAAAGGTTCCAGGTGTCATATTATCCCCCCCCCCCCACCCCCTTCAAATAATTTCACCCTCGCAATTCTAAAACACTCGCACACTTTCACTAGCAAGACCAAACAGACTTCACTCCCGAGGACCCCTACACCAGAACCACCACTTTATATAATCTTTTGAGGTATCCATTGGGATCCCTAGATTAGATTCTAGTTCCTCGGCCTATTAATACCATATACACAATTATCAGTTAGGGTCAAACCCCTGCGTAAAACACTCGGCCTTCCAAAGGTAGGCACAAGAGGTGTGGTTTTTGGATATTGGAGAGTGTATTAGTTTCTTATAAATCCCTCGAACTACATTGTGTTTGAAACCTTCAAAGTCATAAAGCATCCCATATATAATAAAACATAGGACTTGGAATAGATAGGTCTCTCTAGAGTCACCCTCTAAATCAACTTCATGAATCCTTCCAAAGGCTCGGTCGTTCTCGGACAAGGTGAAACAACATAAGAGACATATGTGGTACTTCCCTCTTGGCATATACTCTAAAAAAATTTCATTTATGATACAGTTATATATGTAGCTCTATCCTTTGTAGGAAAAGCTGATATTTGAGCTGAGAGACACATTATAGTGGTGTTTTCAATACAGGCGTATGTTCGCAAAAGGGTCGTAGTCTTCTGAACATGACATGATTATTATTTACTTTAGTAATTTGGTTGGAAGTGATAAGAGGTTTGTTGGTAAACCTGTGTCTTCCATCTAAAAATTCCAAGGGACATGTTATACATAGTAAGTAATAACCATATTACAACAGAGATGTTATTTTGTAAAAGCATAATAAAATACAAAAATATAAAATATAACATTATCCATTTAACCAAGGTTCCTAAAAATCAAGGTGTTACATAACTATTTGATCCATCTCACAACTCACTGGTATGGATTTCTTGTCATCCACTATGATGTCTCTTCATAGGTACCACCAGTGTTGATTATTTCCCCAGTTCCCAGTCAAAGGGATCTCTAAGGAGGTTCCAAAACTCTTTGATCTCTTGGGTCTATATGCAGCACAGGCAAGTAGGATCAATTGTATGTGGACATCTAAAGTTCTATGTGAGAAAATCATGATGTGGATCAAGTTTAGCGACATCAATATGAACCTAATTTCAATAATACAAACGGTAAGAATCATCCCCAGAAATTTCAAAGTCTATAACTTGACCAGAATGAACGTAGGTCATGATTTGAAAAAGGTACACTGCTTGGAGGGCATCCCCTTGTGTAGCCTCTTTTAAGTCCTCTAGGGATGAAGCATTCCTGGCTTGGGTAAAGCACTTAAGAAAACCCTCAATGTACCTTACCTTTTGTTCATAGAATGATAATTGGGTGTTCATCATAAGAAAATAGTTGAAGCTTGATCCTTGGGGAAGTTGGAGTACATGAGGAGAAGTTGATACACGGTAAAGGTGTTTTCATGAAAAACGATGGTTTTCAAAAGTCTCATAGACTTCTAAACATTATTTTTCCACTATAGTATCAAATATTTCCATTGGAAGATACATAAGGCTTGTTTCATCTACTATTTAAAAATGTTAAGAATAAATATACTTAGTAAAACACAATTATTTTTTTAATGTTGTTCTAATTTTCTATGGTTGTCTAAACAGATGCTCTAATACCAAATGTCATGACCTCGACCCCAGAAGTATCTAGTCAATGCCTAAAACATGGTGTGACATTTTTTCATAAACACATGCATATAAAAATTACACATCTTGTTCCAATACAGAAGATTGATTCAGTTTAGTCTTTCGAAAATCAGATGTTGTTGATACACTTCTTAAAAAAACTCAACAATGTTAAGCTTTATATTGATTATGTCAAATAAGAGTACTCAAATCTTGAAAAAATATATTAAACCCTATTAAATAAATTAAAAATATAGGTTGAGAACATGTATTCCCAGTAAGTGGTTTTAAAACAATTTAAGAAATACCTTTTTAAAACAACAATTTTGAAATAATCATAAAATGTTTTCTTATGATGAAAACATTACTTCTTGAGGCACATCATCAATATTTTCAAAGGTTAAATGAATTTTTTTCATAAAGACCTTTTACACAAGACTCATATGTGTTTACTTAAAAAATACAGGTAAAACATAAATTTGAGTGTATATACGTGTACAGGAAATTCTTGAAATGTGCTTAATTAATAAATTGATCAATCCAAATATAAATAAATTGTTCTAAACATAAGAAATTATATCACGATTCATTGTCACTTAAATAAAACAACCTTACCTTTTCATACCCTTTCCTTGTGTAACATTCCATTTTCATACATAGTTATGCCTTATGCATTACCGACAATTATAATACAATATTTTTTGATAAGGGATATTCAATTTGTTGAATAATCCCTTCGTTGATCATTTAACAATACATAATGAGTGAATGTATATGGCTAGATTTTGTTAAGGCTATGCACCAAGACCATAAAACATGAATTAGTACGAGTAAAGGCTAACCGCAAATCCCATTTCCCATAGTATTATAGGTCAAGGATAACATCCAATCCCATTTACTATAACATCACAGGCCAAGGCTAACCACCAAGACAGTCGTACAAAACGTCACTTGAGACTCAACCTTACCCAATGCATTAGAGTGTTATCTAGGCACACCCATCTTATCGTTTATGTCCAATAAATTCTGCTTATGTCTAGTATGTTCTTATATTAATAGTGTCCCATACTACATTGAATACTTACATTATTATTCCATAATCCCTTTTCATACATACACATAACAAAAATGAATTATGTTAGAAATGAAAAAAACTAGATTTTTTTGTTTCATATTTAATAGTGACATGAATAGACCTAAATGATATACTCATGCACATGTAGTAAGAACTAGTACACATATAATAATGGGTTTTCACATAAAATAACAACTCGTTCATCAATGACTTATGAATGTGAACATTTTCTTTCCAGGTTGTTGACTTTGAGATACTTGTTATAAACCATGCAATGAAAATAGTTTAAAACCTAAACATAAATAATTAAAGGCGTATCTTGGGACAAATTGGAATACAATTAATGGATGTAAAATAATTATCTTATGTGGAGTTTTCAGGTAAAAAGAAGAAATAATCACATGATCTTATGCATGTAAGCGTGTATCGTTGTGCATGAAAAACATTTTACAAAATCGCAAGCATTTACTTAAAACATGAGAGGCTAGAATCAAAATAACTATATGTATATATATGGTTTTTTAAATATTATATAAACCCTATTTATACAAGGGGTATACATGGGGTTAGCACAACCCAAAACAAGGTTTAATAAACTCTTGTAATTGTTGTACCCATTCGAAAATATAATTTAATCAATAAGAATAGGTTTTATGAAAACCGAAATCTGATTTGTTACCTAATTAGTTATATAAATATTTATATATATACACATTTATATATAACCATTGAAAACATGGGTTTTTAATATTAAAACAATAATTAATAAACCCATTTATGTGTTACATGTTTTTAAAACATCATTTAAAAACAAAAGATTATTAATTAAAATAATAAAAAGAAAAAAACAAGTTGTTTTCATTTGTTAAATACAATTTAAAGTTTGTATATATATTTTGTCCATACAACTAATTTTAGGTCCACAAGGCTGAATACCCTGAGAGGGGGGGTGAATCAGGGTATGACTAATTTAAAATTAATGCCCTTTCTGATCTTGTTTCGCTGTTAAGAAAAATACTCTTCTTTCTCTTCCCTGTTCCACAACATAAACAGAATTTAAAGTAAGCACAGGACACAGCAATTTTACTTGGTTCACCGCTAAGGGCTACGTCCAAGGAGTATACGCCGACAGGTTTCCGGTCGTACCAATTTCCACTATACTTCACTAGCTGTGCATTAAAATGTTCGGGTACAGTCACTATGTCCCAGGCTCACTGCCTTTTCATGGTTTAGGGTCAGCTCACTGCTTTCCCAAGGGTCACTCCCTATTTCTCTCTCTGGCTCACTGCCAGTGGAGAGGATCACCTTCTTCCTCTTCCTGTGCTCACTACACTTGGAAGGGATCCACTCACAGTTTATAGACCTGTAGGTCTCTTTATTTGCATTAAATAATGCATCTTCAACTATTGATAGATGCTCTGTTGAAGTCCAACTTTCATCCACTGATGAATACCACTTTCCCTCTGACCACTAGGCAACTACCTTTGGAAATTACCTTCGTAAAGTGCCCTACTTTGTGAGGCTTCTAATTTCGCGAAGCTCAAACAAGCCTTCATGAAGCTCCTGCCTTTTCGCGAAGCTCTCTAGCAAAGCACTCTCGCGAATAACTCCCACGAAGCTCAAGCCGTTGCAGAGCAACTTCCCTCGCGAAGATCACTGAGCCAACGTGGAACTCACAACTTTCGCGGAGCTACAATAGCCGCCGCGAAGCTCCTCTTTGACGAAGCACACTGGCTCCGTGAACCACCTTCGCAATACGAGAGAAAAATATTTTCTCTGAAAATTCTCTCTACTTCTCTCGAGGGGGTCGTCCTCTATTTATAGGCGATTCCACCGACCCTCGAACTTTCTACACGAAGTCAACGCCACGTCATCTCAAATCGCGAAGCTCCAAAGTTTCTGCTGGAATTCTGTCCAAAACGCGAAGCACCTTGGCAATTTTCAGATCGTGGAGCTCGTCGTAATCGCGAATCATTCCGTCAATTCCTTCACGCCTTCGCCGCAAAGCTCCCTCGAAATTCCCTTCATCGTTGCGAAGCTCCCTTGCAAAGCCCTTCACCGCCACAATGCGCTTCAGCCTCTACCGTTCGCAAAGCTTGTCATAATCGCAAAGACTCACCGCCTCCATTCTTCTGGTCTTCGCGATTTCCAAACCATGCATCCTATCTTCACGAAATTAATGCCTTTGCCCTATTAAATTATGATCTTCATCGAAATCCTATTTTCGTGATTCTCACCAAACTCCAAATTTTGGACCCCAAAAATTTGGCAAACACTGGGAAATAGTGCCACCTTGTACTGCTCTTTTGTACCGCCTCCAGATCGTCCTTTCCTTTGTCATCGTTCTTTTTCAACAAGGATTGTCAACAAATTCTTAGGAACTCGACAATTCTCCATGGATACCTTCTTTGTCAACAAACACAATCAACCCAAAAATATTGCAATGTTACCTTGAGGGATTTTTTCCCAACAACTAAAAACATGATTAACCCTCAAAAGTGATTCAAACCATAAAACATCATTGAAGCATTGACAATTACATTTATAGAACTCAAACCAGTTAGGATTGGAGCTATATAGAATTTTATATACATATATATATATATAACCTTGAAACACAATAGAAAAAGGTTTTCCATAAGAAAATGAAACCTAAAATCCATAACATGTGTTATATACTTTGAAAACACATTTAGAAAACCTAATGTGAGTTAAGATTTAGAATTAGTATAAAACTATGTGTGTGTGTGTGTAGATCCATAAATATAAAGGTATAAGATTTTTACAAAATTGAAAACATGGAACAAAAAAGATCCCTTACCTGGATTCAAGAGAGATCGAGGTCGGGAATGGGTTCTTCAAATGATGAGGGAATGAAATTGGGTGAAATCACATGTGAAAATATATGTTTTATAAAGGAGGTGTACATATATATTTTATATATAACGTTTCATACCTAAATTAAAAAAAACTCAAAATCAGGATTAAACAAACTAAAACCAACATCTTCCTTAGAATAAATCTGAAACTAAATGGTTATTATATTATATATATGTACACATTAATTTTGAAGGAAAATGAATGTGGAGAAAAATAAAATAATAATAAAATAAGATCAATCGAGACATACGGTAGAAATTGATGTCCAATCCAAAGAAAAAGGTAGGTAATCTCGAGGGAAAAGAAAAAATAAGAATAAAGAAGAATAAAACTGTGGGTGATCCACTGATTGGAGTGAGAAAGAAAAAGGAATGCAGAAAATAAAAATGGAAAAGAAATGGACAGTCCAGATTAAATGGGATCTGATCGAACCGCTCGGGTGAATTCGTGGGTTTTAAAAAATGATGCATGGTTGAGATTAAATCATGAATATGATCTTAAGGATGAGTCATAACACAGGATTTAAAATAGATTGAAAGGTGGAGATCTGTTGAATCCGCAATCAGATGGTCCAGAGAAAACACGGTATTAATATCACAGTCGTGGAGTTCGAAGGGTCGACTGATTGGATGGTCCAATTTCTACGCGGCATGATCAGATGGTGGGGATTTAATATCAGATAAAAACATTTTCCCCATATCTAATTGGGAGGGATTTAGAGCAATATTCATAAGCCTAGTGCTTCCGGTGCATCACGAGACATCCCCACCCCCTCTCCCAGTACCGCCCAGTACTGTTCTTCTGCAGGCACACTTTTGTTCCCCCTACCTCTATGTTTCCCCGCACGGTGGAGCGCTGCTCGGTTCCTCTGTGGATTCCTGTAGGCGCACACACACACACCCAATGTTGGCCTATGATTTGGCTCAAGGGTCTAGGCTCGTCTGCCTACTCTTGATGTAGTGAGAGTTGGCTCCTTCTGTCCAACTAGAAGAGGGGTGGCCCTATAGGGTTTATATTTTTTTAAACCCTTCTTTCAAATAAACCATATAACCATAGAAAATGAAATGAAATTTTCCAATAATAAATTTCATTAAATAAATAATATCATTAATTTTATAAAACAGGATTCATAAATTATTTTGAACTTTGGAACATTAAATTAGAAAAATCAACATCTAAATTATATTTCCACATAACCAAGAGTATGACTATTAATTAAAAAATGTATTCATAAACAAGTTTTCAAATACCAAAACAAAATGCATAATTCTCTTGGAATTAATTAAATTAAAGATATGTTCTTCTACTTATATTTTCACTAAAACCCAAAAGTCTTGATTTCAAATTATTTTTAGGTTATTAAAATAGTATTCTTCTAAAATATAAGTTAAATTAAATGTGTTAAAAGATAAAACTTTAATGTTCTCAAATACATAGAACATTGAAGATGATTTTATACATAAAAACATAGTAAAATCATTATTTGTTATTTTTAGAAAGTATTATTTATAATGACAATACATAAAATTAATATATAAAACCGAATACATATATTAACTAAGCCGTTAATTATAAACATCATTAAAATATCATTATAACACTATGATATATAAAACAATTGAAACAATTAAAAAGTTTTTTAAATACATACCTTAGTTTTGAAATCATACTATGCTTTATAAAATATGATTTTAAATTTAAAACCATGATGTTAATGATAAAATATAAGATATGTAAAAAACATAAAAACAATTAAAATTATTAAGTAAATTATATTGGTTTTATGAAAAATTATACAATATATCTTAAATGTTCCACTTAAATTATTTTGGTTTAAAAAGATACAAACAGGCACATTATTTTAAACTCCAACATCCCTAAAAGAGGAAATAAAGGTCACATGTATTTCCAAAGGTCAATAATACCCTTATAAATACATGTTTAGAGTATTTGAACTTCTTGAAAACTTCATGAAGATAGTTTTCATCATTCCTCTAATGCTTAGCACGGTTGTTGTGGTTCTAGCTATACTGATGTTCATCATGATGAATCCAAAATACCCCCAATATTTACTTGGTATTTTTTTATATTTGGTGGCCTCCATATGATTTTAATATTTCTTTTAGTAGGTATACTAAGGTAGTGAGGTTCTTTTTAGATTTATTGAAATGTAATTGTTTTAATGTTTAATTAAATAATACTTTCCTTGTTTTTATTCTGAAAACATTGTTTGGATAGAATGAAAATTAAATGATGTAAAACCATAAAGTATTATTATTTATCATGAAAAATTTTCAATGAGTCACATTATCTCCCCCCCCCCTTAAATAATTGTTCCCTCACAATTCTAAAACACTCTCACACTTTCACTAGAAAAACCAGATAGACTTCACTCCCAAGGAACCCTAAACCAGGACCACCACTGTAGATAATATGTTGATGTATCCAGGTGGATCCCCAAGTCAGTTTCCAATTCCACATCATATTTTCCCCAAATACACCATGATCAGTTTGGGTCAAACCCATGCATAAGTCACTCGACCTTCCAAAGAGTAGAATGAGAGGTTTGGAGGTTAGAGATTTGAGTGTGTACTAGTTCCCTATAAATATCTCAAACTACATTGTGCATGAAAACATCAAAGTTGTAAAGAATCCCATACATACTAAAACTTAGGATATGGAATAGATAGTTCGCTTGAGATTTAACCTCCAAAGTAGCTTCATGAACCAATCCCAAGACTCGGTAGTTCTCGGACAAGGTGAAACAAAATAAGAGAACTTCGTGGTACTTCCCTCTCTACCTATACTCTGCAAATTTTTCTTTTGGGATATAGTTATAGATATAGCTCTATACAATTAGGAAAAGAGGATATTTTAGCTGAGAAACACCTTATAGAGGAATTTTCAAGATAGGCGTAAGTTCGAAAAAGGGTCGTAGTCTTTTGAACAAGACTTGATGATTATTGACTCTAGTAATTCGGTATGAAGTGATAAAAGGTTTGTTGGTAATCCAACGTCTTCCTTTTAAAAATTTCAAGGGACATGTTTTACTTACTAAGTAATGACCATATTAAAATAGAGATATTATTTTTTAAAATAATAATAAAATACCAAAACATAAAATATAACATTATCCATTTAAACATGGTTTATAAAACTAAAGTTGTTACATAACCGTTCACTCCCTATCACAACTCACTGGTATGGATTTCCTGACATCCACTGTGATGTATCTTCATAGGTACTACCAGTGTTGATGATTTCCCCAATTCCCAGTGAAATGGATCCCTAGGGCTGTTCCAAACTCTTCGGTCTCTTGGGTCTAGATGCAGCACGAGAAACTATGATAAACTATATGTGGACATATAATGTTCCATGTGAGAAAATCATTACATGGATCATGTTTAGAGACATAAATATGAACATGATGTTGATAAAACAAATAGGAAGACTCGTCCCCAAAAATTTCAAAGTCCATAACTTAAACAGAATGATCGTAGGTCAAGATTTGAAGAAGGTAGGCTGCTCGGAGGTCACCCCGTTGTACAGCCTCCTTGAAGTCCTATACAGATGAAGCATTCCCAGCTAGGGTAAAGAACATAAACAAACACTCAATGTATTTTCCCTTCTATGCATAAAATGGGAATCTTGTGTTCATCATAAGAAAATAGTTGATGCCTGATCCTCAGTGAAGTTGGAGTACACGAGGATAACTAGATACACACTAGAGGTGTTTTCATGAAAAACGAAGGTTTTCAAAAGTTTTGTAGCCTTATAAACATGATTTCCCCACTATATTCTATAATATTTATGTTAGAAGAGATTGATGGATTGTATCATATTCCATCTAACAATGTTAATAATGATCCTAATTAGTAAGACACAATCATGTTTATAATGTTGTTCTAATTTTCTAGGGTTGTCTAAACCGATCCTTTGATTCCAACTATCCCAACCCTGACCCCAGAAGTTTGGAGTCAGTGCCTGAAACATGTTGTACAATTTTATAATAAGCACATTCATATAAAAATTAAACATCTTATTCTAGTACAGAGGATCAATTTGGTTTGGGTTCTAGAAAACCAGATGTTGTTGATACACTTCTTCCAAAAAATGACAATGTTAATCTTCATATTTATGTTGTCACATAAGGGTACTCAAAGCATGGAATAATCTATGAAACCCTATAAAATAAATTGAAAATATAGGGTGAGAATATGTACCCCCAGTAAGGGGTTTTAATAAAATTGAATAAATTTCCTTTTTAAAACTAAAACCTTTGAAATAATAATAAAACATTTTATTAAGAGAAAAACATTACATCTTGAGCCACATCCTTAGTATTTTGAAAGGTTACATGAAAAAAACTTCATAAAGTCCTTTTACACAAGACACATAAGTGTTTTTTTAAAAACGACAGGTAAAACATAAATCAGAGTGCATATACGTGTACAGAAATACATGAAATCCGTATAATTCATAAATTCATCTATCAAACTCTAAATGAATATTTTATACATAAGAAATCATATCAGGATTCATTTTCACTTAAATAAAATAACCTTATTTTTAGATACCCTTTCCTTGTTTAACATCCCATTTGCCTACATAATTCTGCCTAATGTGTTCATCACCATTATCATAGAATCTTCTTATCCAAGGGATACTAAATTAGTCAAATAATCTCTTGGTTGATCATTTACCAATACACAATAAGTGAATGTATAATGCCAGATATTGGCAAGTCCATGTTCCAAGACCATAAAACATGACTTAGTATGGGTCAAGGCTAACTGCCAATCCCATTTCCCATAACATCACAAGCTAAGGATAACCACCAAGACCGTTGCATATAACGTCTCATGTGACTCAACTTTACCCAATGCATGTGACAACTATCTTGGCACACCCATCTTATCAATTAAGTCCAATACATTCCTCTTATGTATAGTATGGTGTTCTATTCATAGTGTCTCATACTACATTGAATACATACATTCATATTCCATATTGCTTTTGCATACATACACATAGATGAAATGAATAATGTCATAAATGAAATAAAGTAGATTTTTTTTCAGATTTAACAGTGACGTGCATGGACTATAATGATATACTTATACACTTGTAGTAAGAACTAGTACACATAAAATAATGGTTTATCACCTAAAATAACAACTCTTGCATCAAGGCCTTATGAATCTGAACCCGTTCATGCCTGGTTGTTGACTTTGTGATACTTGTTTCAAACCATGCAATGTTAATAGTTTAAATAATAAACCTAAAAAATTAAAGGAATTTCATGTGGAAAATGGGAATACAATGAATGGATGAAAAATCATTATCTTATGTGGAGTTTCTATATAAAAAGAATAAATAATCACATAATCTTTTGCTTGTATGCATGCATCTTTGTACATGAAAAAAATTTACAGAATATCTAGAATTTATTTAAAACATGGGAAGCTAGAATTTAAATAAATATATGTATATATATGGGTTTTGAAAATTATATTAACCCTATTTACACAAGGTGTATAATTGGGGTTTACACAATCCAAAAAAATGTCTAATAAATTCTTATAATTTTTGTACCCCTTCGAAAATATAATTTAATCATTAAGAATGGGTTTAATGAAAACCCAATTCAGATTTGATGCATAATGAGATATATATATATAGACACACACACACACACACATTTATACATAACCATTTAAAACATTGGGTTTTCATATTAAAATAAAAAGAAATAAACCCATTTTATGTGTTACATGTTTATGGAACATCATTTAAAAACAAAAGATCATTTTAAAATAATAATAAGAAAATAACCGAACAAGTTTCATTTTTTAAATACAATTTTTTGTATATATATATATTCCATATAACTCAAAACATTATTAACCCTTGAAAGTGATTTATACAATAAAATATCATTGAAATGTTGAAAATTAAATTTAGAGAACTCAAACTTGGTAGGATTAGAGATATACAAAATTTTATATACTTATATATATGTATAAACATGATGCACAATAGAAAAAGGGTTTTCATATATAAATGGAATCATAAAATCCCTTTCATTTTATATATACTTCAAAAAAACATTTAGAAAACTTAACGTAAGTTAAGAATTAGAAGTAGTAAAAACTGTGTATATATGTGTGTATATGTATATATCTGTAAATACCGAGGTATAAGAGTTTTAAAAAAATTAAAACATAGAACAAAAAAGATCCCTTACCTGGCTTCAAGAGAGAGAGATAATTCCTAAAGGGGTTATTCACACGTTGAGGAAAAGAAATCAAGTGAAATCACAGGTGCAATTATAGGTTTGTATAGGTGGTGTACATATATATTTTATATATAACATTTCATACATAATTTATAAACAACAACTCAAAATATAGATTAAACAAACTAAACCATCATCTTACTTATAATAAATCTGAAACCAAACAATGATTATATTATACATATAAACACATAATGTTTACGGGAACTTGAATGTGCAAAAAAATAAAATAATAAAAAAAAGAAGATCAACTGAGACTTATGGTAGAAATCAATTGTCGATCTGAAGAGAAGGTGGTAAATCTAGAGGGTGAAGAAAAAAGAAGAATAATAAAAAATAAAGTTATGGGTGAGCCGCTAGTAGATACCAGGATGAAGAAGGAACGTGAAGAAGAAAACCGAAAAGAAATGGATGGTCCAGATCAAAAGGGATCTGATCGAATGACTAGGGTGAATCCGCAAATTATAAAAAAAATTATGGAGGGTTGAGAGTAAATCGTGGATATGGCCGGACGGCTAAGGCATGATGTGAAATTTAAAATGTATTTAACGGTGGAGATCAGTCGAGTCCGCGATCAGATAGTTCTGAGAAAACACAGTATTAATACCACGATGGTGGAGTTCGAAGGGAAAACTGATCGGATGGTCTGAATTCCACAGAGCATGAATAGATAGTGGGGATTTAATTTCCACTAAAAAGGTTTTCCCACATCAAATTGGGAGGGTTTTATATCATTCTTTATAAGCCTATCGCTCCCAATGCTTGACTAGAAATCCCCTCCCTATAATGCCTCGTCCCCAGTTACCCAGAGTTAGTGCATTATTACATAACATTTTCATGATACAAGGAATCATGTCACGAATGACCGATCAGTTTAGTAGCCTTGTAAGTACTAGATACACTCATAAGTTTTACATTACATCATGAAATAAAAACATCAACAACATTTTTCCCTCTTTTTAAACACACTTATATCCTTAGCATATCCATGCATGTCAACCATAAAATAATTCTTCACATCCTAGGAAAAATGAAGCCTAATAAATGGGTGAGATCAAATCCTCAGTAAGGGTATGAAATACA
Organism: Viscum album; assembly: GCA_963277665.1. NCBI lineage: Eukaryota > Viridiplantae > Streptophyta > Magnoliopsida > Santalales > Viscaceae > Viscum > Viscum album. Next base: position 1,658,735,952 of record OY728143.1, on the reverse strand, counting down.
GCAGAAGATAACATAAATATTAAGCATGGTGAATAATTGAAAATGAATACCTTAATGAATAATAAACAAGATCACTTTAAGGCAGGAATATGAGTTGAGTAAATAATGCAATAATAAAAAATAATCATGGGTGTTCTACTAGTCTAGTAACCACATGAAATATCAATATATAATCTCATAATTATGGAATACATAATGTCGGACATCATAACAATAAATGCAAGGCCTTGTGCCAAGACTACAAATAAGATTTTGTCAAGGACCTATGCCAAGACACTATTTTGTCTCATGAGACCTACCGATGCATCAAGGAGCTACAGCGGGCTCCACCCATCACTTACTAAGTCCAATTCATTCGTCATATGAAATGGGTGAAACATAATCTAAACATTCATATTAAAACTAGCATATTAAATGTCAATACTTTAACCTCAAAACATGAATGGCATAAAAATATCACATCCACAGTCAAAAATAACTCATTCAATAAAATATATAAGATTTTATTATAATAGATTAACCTCAATAAAGAATAATGAAGGATATTAACAAAGATGAAAATAATCATCAAAACTATAAGATAGAAATATCCCCCTTTTCATGAAAACATTTTAAAATTCCCACTATTTATCAAGAAGTCGTTTGAAATAGATTTTTGAATCCAAGTGTCACATAACACTTTGAAAATTTTGAAAGGGATTTTAATTTGAAAAAGTTAATGTCCATATAAATAAATTGTTAAAACCATTTTTAAAACATGGACATTTATGAGAAATATTTCGAAGAATAAATCTCTAAAACATTTAAAAATGATATTTTAGTTAGAGTTTCTAACCAAATGAGAGACACTTGAATACAAATAATTGAGGTAATAACAAATTTATAATATCACGAGAATAAAATATTTTCATGATATTCCATGTCAAAGAACCATATATACAACATATAAACGTGAATTGGAGCATAACAACAAAGAAGTTTCAATGGAATGTAAATCGAGATAAAGACCCTTATAAAAACGGTATCCTTAGTTTAAGGATAAATCAATGACATAATTATATTTGAAAAATATAAATACACTCAATATGATTGGATATTTAGTGTAAATAAATCAGAGGACATTCACGCATATTCTTGTAAAAACAACACCAATGACTTGGATGTTTAACTCAATGAATGGAAATTGAGTTAAGATTACACTTATCAAGTTCATACAATGACTTGAGAAATTATCAATAGAGTGATTATGTGTATCAAGAGTATATCCACGCAAGGTAGAGTGTAAATTACTACATAAATAATAAATAGTTATTCCCCAGATAATCTTGGAGTAAAATAATCAATGAAGTATGCGTAAATACGAATGAGTGGAATTTGAAATTTGAAATTTCCTTACTGATTTGGTAACTTACGAAACATACACCCCATTAAATAAGGATAATACAATGATGATGTAAATACCCATAAATTAAATTACATTACACAATGAATACAATCATGGACAGTACATACGCCACACAAAAGGAAATAATGTCCAATATAGCATGAATCTCACATGAATAAAAAGTGAGATGAAAACCCCTTACTTTATTGTAATCAATCAAGTCATGTGAAAAAAAGTTAATAACCACCAAATAAATCACAGAATACCATGAATATAAAGGGAATAATTATAATATATATCAAATTGCAATACACAATACACCACATGTAATAAATTAGTTGCGAATAATGGAAATATCACAGAATTAAATGTGAAATAAGAAACCCCTTACTCTGTAATTTTCCTTGGTCGAGGGTAGGTTAAACTCATGTATAATGGGGAAATAATTGTTATTAAATTATACAAGAACCATATACATTAATATGATCTCATATATGATCTTCTAATATTGCTTTGTTAATGATATTTCCATAGTATCATCGTTTCAGTTGTTAACTGATTCGTTTTCCTTTATATGATTTGTTATGTAAGTAATGTATATTATGGATAGAATTTATTTTATTCATATTAATAATTATATTATGTCTTTAAAAACATTATTTTTAATCATCAAATGAAAATCAGTCTTGAATTGACATGATGGGGAATGAATCTCATCGCGTTCGTGGAGATGATAATCCATACGTACCCACAAGCGACAATATCATTTTATGATATTAAAATCATATATAATTGGATTTTATATCATATATAGAATCATTATCATGTTATATTTATTATTTACATCATTTATACTCATTATTATACTCATCCAAATGATGAAGTGTTTGAATAACAAACTATACCACAACGTAGAGATGGTAATCTGTACGTACACACGTCTGGTGACATTGTCATTTATAGGATGGATTGAATAATGAATAGGGTTGTACCACTTTTATAATAAAATCACAGTATATAGATTATATTGGATTTATTATTTCATAATGGAAATAACAAAAGAAAGGGGAAGTGGAAGAAGAAAAGAACATGAAAGAGGTGATGAAATATTTACCTCTTCTTCGGATTCTTCCTTTTGATTTGATCAAAAGGGCTCCTTAGGTTGGATTCCTAACTAATGGAAGGCCTCTAGGATGAAGGGAGGAAATTTGGGAGGATATTTTGTCAGGGGTTTGATGAACCAAATGGATTTGAAGTTGTGAATTTGAGATAAGGGGAAGTTCACTTTTATAAGAGGGGTGAGGGCACCATAGAAAAAGATTGAAATATTATTTTATAATAAAATCATTTTCGGTTTCTAATGCAACAAAAATCAATTATTTAGAGGATATGGTGGGGATATGTCAAAACCCTCTCAACCAATAGGTTTTATATTGGTTTGGGTCACTATATTAACCTTATCTTTAATATTTACCTCTTATTTAAATAGTTTAACATTTACCATGTCTCTTTGTGTTTTCAGATTATATGGTTAATAAACTTAATATAAACTTCCAAGAGAACCAAAAGTGGTTCATTAATGATACACATATCATTAAATAAGTCTTTTTGCAAAAAATTGTATTTTTAGGATTATTATATCAACCAAAAGTATTGTATTTGTTTTAAAAACTCATTTATGTCAATTCTGGCATTATTTAATAATTTGTTTGTTTTAAAAGTCCTAACAACTTCAATAATTCGCACTAAATACATTTAATATACCCTAACATGTCATATTCACCTATAAAAATTGTGTATGGCATAAAAACTTTCAAATTATATTTATTTTATTATTTATAATATCATTTATTTGATTGGTTCATTAATAAAGAAAATACTACATCATTATTGTTTCATATAAAAATATATTTATTTTATGTATAAAAATTATAAATAAAATATCATGAGGTATGAAATATTTTTATATTTCTAATGAATATTTATATTCTAATTTATTTTATGTGTAACCCTATATTAAAAATGGTTTCGTTATTAAACATTGATTTAACACTTTTTACTCTTCTTTGAATTCAATAATAATAAATGTCTTAATCTAATCCAAGTGGACCTAAAGGATCATATTTTATTCCTAATGTTTTTTGGTCGAATAAAACTTATCCAATAGAATTAGGACATGTTTTTGGGTAATAATAATATTATTTTTACCCTTAATTACACTATTTACATTTAATCGTGGTGAATAAAAATAAAAAGTTACGATTTACCAAAAATTATTTTCATCTTATTGAACCACATTTTACTTACTGATATCAAAAACATCTCACAGATTTTTTAAATTCAACTCACATAAGTGGTAAAATTAAGTTTTATACAAATTTGAAAATGCTTCTAGGAGGTGGGTAAAAGAGTGTAAAAAGTTCGATAAAACTTTATATATCTAAACTTATTATAAAATGAATCTAATGAATTATGTTTAACATATATAGGTATTATGTATTTATTTTGACTTAAAATAAATTAAAATAAAATAAATAATTATTTAAATAAAAAATCGATTTTAACCAATAATGCAGTGTTTTTTCACTATTCATCAAAAATTTAAAGTTTTTAGAAAAATACCAAAAAATCAGCCTAAGCTATATTTGATATTATGAATTCAAAAATGATCTCTATTATACAAAATTAAATGTAACACCCCAAGATTCCATGGTACGCTTCTCTTTGAATAATACAATAGTGTGTGTTGTACACAGGTTCGAGTTCTAACACACCACAACCAATCAAACTAGCTGTTACGAATAGTAATACACAATTTTTGAAATTTTATAAACTTTATCTTTCAAAATGGACTTCATTTTTGGATTTGTAATATCGAAATTAGCTTAGGGTAAATTTTTGGAATTTTTCTGAAAACTTTCAATTTGTGATGAATAGTAAAAAATACTAAGTCATTGTTTAAAACCGTCTTTTTATTTAAATAATTATTTTTTTTATTTAAATTTATTTTAGGTCGAAATAGATACATAATACCTATATATGTTCAATCTAATTTATTGGAGTCATTTTATAATAATTTTAGATATATAAAAATTTTGTTGAACTTTTTACCGTCTTTTACCTACCTCCTAAAAGTATTTGAAAATTTACAGAAAACATAATTTTACCACTTCTATGAGTTGAATTTCGAAAATCCGAGAGACACGTTTAATATCAAGGAGTAAAATGTGGTTCAATAAGATAAAAATTATTTTTGGTGAATAGTAACTTTTTTACTTTTATTTACCACATTTAAAAGTAAATAGGGTAATTAAGGGTAAAAATGATATTATTATTACACTAACACATTACCTAATTCTATTTGATAAGTATAATTCGACCAAAAACAACCTTAGGAATAAAATATGAACCTCTTTGGTCAACTTGGATTAGATTATCACATTTATTATTATTTAATTCAAAGAAGACTTAAAAGTGTTAAATTCAATGTTTAATAACTAAACCATTTTTAATATAGGGTTACACATAAGATAAATTAGACTCTAAATAATCATTAAAAATATAAAAATATTTCTTACATAATGGTTTTTTATTTATATTTTTTAAACATTAAATAATTTAGTTTATTTATGACACAATGATGATACAGTAATTACCTAATTAATGAAATATTAAAATAATTGATATTAAAAATATCCAAATAAATGTAATTTGAGAATTTTTATGAATTAAATTAATTTTATAGGTGAATATTACATATTAGTTTTTGTTAGATGAATTGTTTTATATGTAATAATGTTGTTATGAATTTAGCAAAAACAAAATACCAAATAGTGTCCAAATTGACATAAATGAGTTCTTAAAACAAATATTATATTATTAATTGATATTTTATTCCTAAATATCTGAGGTTCATCCAAAAGACTTATATAATGATATTTGTATCATTAAATAACCACTTGGGGTTCTATTAGAAGTATATAGTATGTTTACTAACCATATAATATAAAAATACAAAGAGACATGGTAAATGTCAAACTGTTTAACTAAGAGTTAAATCTAAAAGATAAGGTTAATATAGTGATCCAAACCTGTCCAAAACCTATTGGTTGAGTGTTTTGAGACCCATCCCCACCTTAGAATTTAAATAATCCATTTTGGATCCATTTTAAACCAAAAATTATTTTGTTATAAAATAATATTTCTAGTTTTTCCTAAGGTGCCCCTCACCCCTCTTATAAAAGGGCACTCCCCCGTCTCTCTAATTCACACCTTCAAAGCTATTTGGATTGTCCAAACCCTACCATAATACCCTATAAATTGTCCTCCCTTCATCCTAGAGGCCTTCCTTTAGTCATAATTCCATCCTAAAGAGCTCTTTTGATCAAATCAATAGGAAGAACCCAAAGAAGAGGTAAATATTTCATCACCTCTTTCAAGTACCTTTCTTCTTCCACTTCCTCTTTATTTGTTGTTTCCATTATAAAATAATAACTCTAGTATATTATATATACTTTGATGTTATTATAATTATTTTACAACCATATTCATTATTCTATCCATCTTTTGAATGACATGTCACCATATGTGCGTATGTACGGCTTACCATCTCCACATCATGGTGTAATTGTTATTCAATACATTATTATTTGGATGGGTATAATAATGATGTGTAATTGCAGTAAATAATAAATATAACATGATAATGATTCTGTATATATGATATAACATCCAATTATATATTATTTTAAAATCAAAATAATTATATTGTCGCTCGTGCATACATACGGATTACCGTCTCCACGAACATTATCAGATTCATTCCCCAACGTATCCATTCAAGACTAATTTTCATTTTATGATTAAAAATAATGTTTAAAACCTTGATATCATTCGGGATATGAATAATATACATCCCATCCATAACAAATATGACTCACATAACAAATAATATAAAGGAAAATGAATCTGTTAACACCAGAAACGACGATAATACTAAGATATTATTAACAAAGCAGTGTTAAAAGATCATATATGATATCATATTAATATATATGATTCTTGTATAATTTAATAACAATTATTTCACCATTATAAAAGAATTTAAACTACCCTAGACCAAATAAAAGTACAAGGTAAGGGTTAATTTCACAATCTCTTTATTATTCGAGGTTGTTTATACATAATTATCTACTAGGATATCTTTGTCATCCACATCCATGTTTCTTAAAAATGAATTTCAAAAAAATTCCTATTTACTAGAATATGGGTTAAAATAATTTATAACCTTGTTTTAATTTTTATAAAATGGTTTGAAAGGAATCATTCCATCATTTTCCAAATAGGGTACTATATGACATTTTCCACAAAATTAAGGTAAGAATGTTTTTTTAACTTATATGGCAGGTGCGGCTATTTTCCGCCATTATAACATCGTTGAAACTTTCCTTACAATATTATAAGAATATTTTCAAACATAAATGTTTTATTTTATAATTAATTTACCTTTAAATGATTTCAAAATAGAAAGAGATATTTTTCTAAAAAGGTTTTGATTTCATCTATGTCAACATCCTTTGATGGATTTTATGTTTGTTTCAAGTTAATTTGTTTTGATACAAAACTTCTATATTTTATTGAAGGTTTTGTGATATGTTTGAATATTGATGTATTATTTCATACCATTCAAGGTTTATGGATAAATTATTTACATTTCTTATGCCAGTTTTAATACGAATGTTTATGTTATGTTTAAACCTTTTCATATGAGGAAAGCATTAGACTTAGTAAGTGATGGGTGGAGCCCGCTATAGCTCTTCCATGCATCGGTTGGTCTCATGAGAAAAACTAGTGTCTTTGCACAAGTAATTGACAAAATATTACTTTTTATCTTGGTACAAGGCCTTGACTATGTGGTAAAGGCTGGCATTATGCATTCCATCATTATGAAAGTGGTTATTGATATTGCATGTGATTATTCGACTAGTAGAATATCCATGTGAGTAAGTAAATGGAATTATTTTGATTTTATCTTTTCCATATTATACAGATGTTCAAGTTTAAAAGGATTTGGTTTTAGTCTTATACATTTCCTTAAATGTTTATGCTTATTTATGAAAGTTTCCGCTATATTGTTATCCTTACTAAGCATCTGAGATCACCCCATTCTATGTTTTATTTTCCCAGGATCCCAGGAAGTGTTTTATGTTTGAGATGCAGGGTTAATCTAAGGGAACAATGGAATTATATAGGGATTTTTTTGTGTTGTATGTTAGAAAGTTTAATGTAACGTTCATGTATGTAATCTATTTTCCAATACTACTAAACGGATCTGTCATTCGAGACATGATCTTTTGTGATCATGCCAATGTTATGTAATAATGCACCGAATCTGGGAAACTACGGTTGGGGTGTTACAGAAGGAATTAGAGGAAGTTTTGTAAGAACCTTTGAAATTGATTTTGTTAAACTCTGATTAAAGACCATTACCCTAAGGTAGACTTTGAAAATTAATATAGAAGAACTTCCTAGAATTTTGGTGCTGTAGATATTTTGTGAGTTTTCCAATCAATACATCCCCATCTTGATACGAGTAGGTATAGGTGGCTTTGGGACAGATGTAACTAGAGGTAAATCCTAAAAACACCACTATCATCTATACTCGAACAGGAACTGGTGTATGACAACGGGCCTTGCTGCACTCTTGGTTACGACACTCCTAGGGGATATTCTTTTGATAATTATCATTTTCTTTACAAACCATTATGAAGGGTTTATGAGTATATACTTCTCAAAGAAAAGATTTTTATGATTATGGATTATATCCATAAACTGTTCAATTTACATTAGGTATTTTACATGTTTGGAATTATTCATTGCAATTCATAAACTGACCTAGTGTATTCCATTGTATAGAAATGGTGCCCAGTAGAAGGAATGTAAACTCTAGAAATACGTATGATCCAAAGAGTAAGAAGGATCATATCTTTCACGGTATTAAGCCAACATTTAGAAGGGAAATAGTCTCCCATGTATTATCAACATATGAAGAAATAGTATCATATATTAATAAGATAAGTAAATAATTCTATGAGTCCTATGGATTTGAAGGTAAGTAAGAGAAAAAAGTATGGAAGAGAGAAAGATGGATAAAGGGAAGAGAGAAGAGAAGAATTTTCCCATATGTGATAAATGTGGAAAGAATCACTTTGTTAATGCTTGAAGGGAATGGGAGTTTGTTATAAGTGTGGATAAAAAGGACACAAAATACGTGATTACAAGGGTAATAAAAAAGTTTCAAATGTACAATGCTTCATTTGTAAGGAGTTGGGACACTACGCGAATCAATATCCAAATCATCAGAGTATACCCCAAATGCTGATATTGGATAATAATAAAGTTATGATACTACCGAGGATGAAGAAGAATGATTATATTTATTACGTTGTTATTAAATTATTGTGTCATTTGAGTATTGTATTAGTGATGTACATGTTATAATAATTATAAAGTATATAAGGAATGTAATGTAGTACTATTTCATTAAGGACTTGAGATTGTGTGGAACTAAGAAAAGTGACTCAATAGAAGGTTAAATTTTTGGAAAAAATGTGGTTGAGAGAAAGATAAACCAAAATGTGGTTCTGATACTGAAGTAGTGATTTTGGAATAATACATGATTAATTTGGATAAGTTATATTAGATATTCATGACTACCTTGAAACTGATTAATGATTTGTCTATTCCATCATTGTTGGAGTTTACAACATTTTTGGATAGAAGGAGTATATCCATTATTCTATAAGGAATAAGGGAGCATGAATGTAATAAATAAGGTTTTATGGTAATACAGGATCTTGTAGTGTTTTAAATGGATACATGATAAAGGTGTTCACATGTTGTTGCGTGGAAAAAAGGATCCTCATTGTGTTTACCTTATAAATTTTGGACTGTGAGTTTGGATAGAAGTATTTTGGATAAGTCTAGTTTGAGATTGTTTATGGATTTCCATCAAAAGGACAACCTGATGGTTGGGCAGAAACCCGTCGCGTCCGACAAGACCACGAGACTTGAACCCGCAACCGAACGGCGACAAGGGTGTATCACCTACCACTGGCCCACGTGATGTCTGGGATTGAATAATGTAGTTTTTTCAAAAGGTCGGGTAGATGAATTATAAATTCATTTTTTGGAACCATATATGATTAAGATAAATAGAGTATTTTTATGTTATATTATCTTTTATAGTGAAAGATTAGTTTGTCGTCAAAATTAGTTAAAGGATAGAACTCTACTTGTCAAGTATATTTTTTCTATTCTTAATAGTTATTTAAGGGAACATAAAACCAACAATGTGTTATCCTAATACCTAATGTTTTGTTGAACCGATGATATTTTAAATCATCATAGATTGATAGCTTTGAGGCCCTCAATTTTACGCTTGCTTTTAATTGATAAAATCAATCACTCCTGATAAATATTTACGTTTTTCACCAATTAAGTGTCTCTAATTGAAACCAGTGTTCTTCTAATTGAGAAAATAATCGGGTGGTGACTTTTTATTTCCCTTTCCCTCTTATTAAGACTAAATTTTATTAACCCAATTTATGATGTGGGTTCTCCACAAATGTATTTTTCTATTTTTAAACTTTTATTTTCAAAGAAAAATTTCAAATTTTGAGGACGAAATTATTTGAAGGAGGGTAGAATGTAACACCCCAAGCTTCCATAGTATGCTTCTTTTTGAATAACACGGTAGCGTGTGTTGTACGCAACTTCGAGTTCTTACACACCACAACCAATCAAACTAGCTGTTATGAATAGTAATAACCACTTTTTAAGATTTTATAAATTTAATATTTCAAAATGGACTTAATTTTTGGATTTGGAATATCAGAATTAGCTTAGGGTGAATTTTTGGAATTTTTCTGAAAACTTTCAATTTTTTATGAATAGTGAGAATCACTGAGTCATTGTTTAAAAACGACTTTTGATTTAAATAATTATTTATTTTATTTAAATTTATTTTAGGTAAAAATAGATACATAATACTTATATATGTTCAATTTAATTCATTGGACTCAATTTATAATAATTTTATATATATATAAATTTTATTGAACTTTTTACCGTCTTTTACCTACCTCCTATGAGTATTTTCAAATTTACATAAAACATAATTTTAACTCTTTTGTGAGTGGAATTTCAAAAATCCGAGGGACACATTTAATATCAATAAGTAAAATATGGTTCAATAAGATAAAAATAATTTTTAGTGAATAGTAACTTTTTACTTTTATTTACCACAGTTAAAAGTAAATAGGGTAATTAAGGGTAAAATGATATTATTATTACCCTAACACATGTCCTAATTCTATTGGATAAGTATAATTCGACAAAGAACAACCTTAGGAATAAAAAATTAACCTTTTTTTGTCCACTTGTATTAGATTAGGACATTTATTATTATTTAATTCAAAGAAGAGTTAAAAGTGTTAAATTCAATGTTTAATAAATAAACCATTTTTAATATAAGGTTACACATAAGATAAATTAAACTATAAATATTATTTATAAATCTAAAAATATTTCCTACATAATGGTATTTTATTTATATTTTTTAGACACTATATATTGTAATTTATTTATGACACAATGATGATACAGTAATTATCTAATTAATAAAATATTAAAATAATTGATATTATAAATATCCAAATAAATGTAATTTGAGACTTTTTATAAATTACACTAATTTTATAGGTAAATATGATATATTTGGGTTGGTTAGATGAATTGTTTTCGATTTAATAATGTTTTTATGAATTTATCAAAAACAGAATAACAAATAGTGTCTAAATTGACATAAATTAGTTTTTAAAACAAATATTATATTATTAATTGATTTTCTATTCCTAAAAATCTAAGGTTAGGCCAAAAGAATTATATAATGATTTTTTTATCATTAATGAACCACTTAGGGCTCTATTAGAAGTATATAGTATGTTTATTAACCATATAATATAAAAATACAAAGAGACATGGTAAATGTCAAACTATTTAACTAAGAGTTAAATCTAAACGATATGGTTAATATAGTGACCCAAACCTGTATAACACCTATTGTTTGAGTGGTTTTCGACCATCCCAACATTATCCTTTAAATAATCTATTTTTCATCCATTATAAACCGAAAATTATTTTATTATAAAATAATATTTCTATATTTTCCTAAGGTGCCCCTCACCCCTCTTATAAAAGGGCACTACCTCTTCTCTCTAATTCACACCTTCAAATCCATTTGGGTCGGCCAACCCCAGCTCAAATACTCCTTTAACTGTCATACCTTCATCCTAAATACCTTACTTTAGTCAAAAAGCCATCCTACAGAGCCCTTATTATCAAATCAAAATGAAGAACCCAAAGAAGAGGTAAATATTTCATCACCTATTTCAAGTACATTTCTTCTTCCACTTCCTCTTTCTTTGTTGTTTACATTATAAAATAATAACTCTAGTATCTTCTATATACTTTGATTTTATTATAAATATGGTACAACCATATTCATTATTCTATCCATCCTTTGAATGACATGTCACCATATGTGCGTATGTACGGCTTACTGTCTCCACGTCGTGGTGTAATTTTTATTCAAAACATTATAATTTGGATGGGTATAATAATGATGAGTAATTGATTTAAATAATAAATATAACATGATAATGATTTTTTATATATGATATACCATCCAATTATAAATTATTTTAATATCAAAATAATGATATTGTTGCTCGTGCATACGTACGGATTACCGTATCCACGAACGTGATGAGATTCATTCCTCATTGTATCCATTCAAGACTAATTTTAATTTGATAATTAAAAATAATGTTTAAAAACTTGATATAATTATGGATATGAATATGATACATCTTATACATAACAAATATGACTCACATAACAAAGAATATAAAGTAAAACGAATCCGTTAACACCCAAAATTACGATAATACTAAGATAATATTAACAAATCAATGTTAAAAGATCATACAAGATATCATATTAATATATATGATTATTGTATAATTTAAGAACAATTATTTCACCATTATACAGTAGGTTAACATACCCTAGACCAAGTAAAACTACAAGTTATGGGTTAATTTCACAATCTCTTTATTATCCGAGGTTGTTTATACATAATTATCTACTGGGATCTCTTTATCATCCACATCCATGTTTCTTAAAAATGTATTTCAAAAAAAATTATTATTTACTAGACTATGGGTTCAAGTAATTTATACCCTTTTTTGACTTTTTATAAAAAAAATTAAAGGAATCTTTTCATCATTTTCCAACGAGGGTACTTTATGACATTTTCCACCAAATTAAGGTAAGAATGTTTTTTCAACTTATACGGCAGGTTTGGCTATTTTCTGCCATTATAACATATTCGAATATTCCCTTACAATCTTATAGGAATATTTTAAAATATAAATGTTTTATTTTATAATTATGTGACCTTTAAATTATTTTAAAATTGAAAGAGATATTTTTCTAAAAAGGATTTGATTTCATCTATGTCAACATCCTTTGATGGATTTTAAGTTTGTCTGAAGTTGATTTATTATGATAAAAAACATCCATATTGCATTGAAGGTTTTATGATATGTTTTACTATGGATGTGTTATTTCATACCATTAATGGTTTATGGATAAAGTATTGACATTTGATATGCCAGTTTTAATATGAATGTTTATATTATGTTTAAACTTTTTCATATGAGGAACGCATTGAACTTAGTAAGTGACAGGTGGAGCCCGCTATAGCTCCTTGATGCATAGGTAGGTCTCATGAGACAAAATAGTGTCTTGGAACAAGTAATTAACAAAATATTATATGTATTCTTGGCACAAGGCCTTGACTTTGTGGTTATGAAAGTCTGGCATTATGCATTCTATCATTATAAAAGTGGCTGTTGATATTTCATGTGATTATTCGACAAGTAGAATATCCATGTGAGTAATTAAATTGAATTATTTTGACTTTATCTTTTCCATATTATTCTGAAGTTCATGTTAAAAAGGATTTTGTTTTAGTCTTATACATTTCATTAAATGTTTATGCTTATTTATGAAAGTTTCTGCTATATTGTTATCCTTACTGAGCATCTGAGCTCACCCCCTTCTATGTTTTATTTTCCTAGGATCCCAAGAAGTGTTTTATATTTGAGATGTAGGGTTAAGCTAGGGGAACAATGGAATTGTCAAAGGATTGTTTTTTTGTTGTATGTTAGAAAGTGTAATGTAACATTCATTTATGTAATATATTTTCCAAGACTGCTAAACTGATCGGTCTTTCGCGACTTGATATTTTGTGATCCTGCCATTGTTATGTAATAATGCACCGACTCTAGGTAACTAGGGTAAAGTAGTTACATTAAAAACATATTAGTTGTATTAATTAATTTAAAATTAATTCCTGTTGTCAAAACAAATAGCGTGTTTTTAAGAAATAATAACTATCAAACGATTGACACTTGTTTATGTATATTTTCAAAGTGAAATTAATTCCAATGAACAATGATGGATTAAATAGTAAAAATATAGTCTAATTATACTTCTAAAATATTTAAATGTATAATATAGCACTATAAATTATTCTGAGTAAAAAAATTCTATTAAAATTTAGTATTTTTCACTATTCACCCAAATGTGAAAGTTTTTAGAAAAACACCAAAAATTTATCAAAACTAAATTTTTATGTCCCGATTATAAATAAGAAGTATATTTTTTCAAATTGAATATATAAAAGTTTGAAATATTGAATTTAAAGGGTTCACCATTAAATGGTGGTAAAATTGCATTTTTGAAAAATACTTCTTTTATCTGAAAAATTGATTTTGTTCTTATATTATGAAAAAAACACATAATATGGATCCAAAAATTATGTGTAGTATATAAAATTTAAAATTTAGTTAATATTATTAATAACCACTTTTTGAACGACTAGTTTGGTAAGTCAGGGTGTGCTCGAACTCGGTGCTGCGTATAGAGCAAGCTATTAAATTACATAAAATAAGATAACTTACTATGAAATCTTGGGGTGTTACATTCTTCCCCCCTTTTAGAAATTATGTCCTTGAAATTTATAAAATTGGGATTGGGAACTTCATTGAAAGTCCCACATTGGAAAAAGAGTCAATAAAACTATCACTTTAAAAGAAAGAAATAGAAGTACAATGGTCAACCGAGATAACCCATGCTAGGATTACATATAAAAAAACATGGATATGGAAGATAAAATAAGTGTCATGTTCTGAAGGAGACGGATAGAAAACATGAACAGGAGAAAGATAACAACAAGTAAACCACAAACTTGTGATGGGAAAAATGGTCATTAGTTTCTCAGTAGTAAAATTAAACGGACAACATTTTTTTATGTTCTATTTCATAAAGATGAATAATTTATTTATGATATTGACAAATAACATAAAGAGATATACTTACTTTTTAAGTATAGTTTCATTATTTAATAAATTTCTACCACTAACTCATTTTTTTCAAATAATGAGTATTCAAGATGAATTGGTCACACCAAAATAGCTAGAATCAACTTCTAGAGAATCACATGATCCACAAAGGATAAACTATATATTTACCTTGTCTTTATAGATTAATAAAAACTAAAATGGTTAGTAAAAGATCAGATGATCCCCCAAAAGTATAATATTTTAGAGAAAGAAACACTAATCTTAATTTCTAAAATTAAAACAAAAATACCCCAAAGTTAATTAAATACCATTCAATAAACAATTGTCCTAAAAGTCATTCAATATAATCCAAAATAATATTGAAACCCAAAACCTAAAAGAATTTTGTTATGTAGTCTTCCACTTTAAACTGTATCTCCAAATGACATCGACTACTCTTAAAGTCACATACTTAAAAGTAATTAAGATAATCACATATTCTCTATTATAAGTTAATAATTTCCATAAATAACCCAAATCACTATATATCCACAATAAAAACATAGATAAAAATCCCCCATTACTTATCAAATAAAATCCTATAGTATTCTATTTTCCTTAGGCATATAGTGTTCCCAACAGAGCGAACACCTTCCAAAATAACATTTATCAATTAACAACCAAATCATTTTCCTATACAAAGGGTATTTATTTGATAAAACATATTATCCAAAATCAACTTATTATTGATCAATAAAATCATTTAACAGAAAATAATTAGTCACACTAACCAGGGACTTCACGTAGTCTAGTGGTAGTCGATAAATCTCAATCGCACTCTGGTTGTGGGTTTGGTTCCCAAATCTTTTTATGATGTGATGGGTTGTCACACAATCTACATTTTTTCCTTTTTCAAAAACTATATTTTATAACATTAAAAAAATGAGATAAATTCTTCAAAATAACCATAACATAATTTAACCATAAATGTTTTCTCATAAATTTCATTTTCATCCCAAAATATAATAACTTGTAGTTTCCTCAAACTCAATCATCATATAAAACCAAATGGTTATTTATTACTATATCCAAAATAGAAAAGATAATTCTTCCTCAAATATCATTTTCACATGACAAACTACAGGCTTACACGTACAAGAGAAAAGTCTTCTGAAGTAATCACATCAACAAAGAGCACTAATAATTTTAAACATTTCTCCATCCATTTATTTCTATATAGGTTATTCCTTGACCAAGATGTTATTATATAGAATAGGGCATTAACTCGGTAATTCCAAGGTTCCCTACATTTATGAAAAATGACTCTAAATGGGTTTTTGGGATCAGTTTTATTTTCTCCCATAGTACTCTTCATTTTTCCTCGACAATTCTTTAATTTATGTGCTTCTTTCCCACACATAAATAATTTATTTGTTCCATTGAGACACTTTTCTGGGTGTCTCCTTCCACATTTCGTACATGATCAAAATTGAGGTTTCTTTTCGTTATGGTCTCCATTACTGGAGATTTTATCATTCATCGCCTTCCTCTTCTTTGTTGTGTCCTAGAGTTGGTTAATATATATGTTGTTGATCATATTTTTGGAAAAATGATTTGGTATGAACATGATATCTTTTAAGCCTATCAACATTCCATTTTTTTCTCATTTCCACCATCGTTCCCACCTTTTACATCATACTCAAAGTTATTATGACTTCCTTGGAATCTAGCCATTTACTAAAACCAGAAAGCATTGTGTGAGTAACAATAGTCATAAAATCATTTAGTGAATATCATGACACCATAGTTTTAATTTGAAACACCTTAAGATTAACCAAGGTCATTTATTCTATTCTTATATAAAAATCTTTCAAATCGGTTTGTAAATAAAATGTAAATTATCATATGAATATCCCCCGGGAGTGTCGTAACCAAGAGTGCAGCAAGGCCCATTGTTGTGTACCAGGATATCCCGGTTCAAGCCCAAAAATCTTTGTCAGAGTTTTCACTCCTAGGTACATCTGTTCCAGAGCTGCGTCTACCTGTTCGTATCCAGACAGGGATGTACTTCTTGGAAAATACACAAAATCTCTACATTACAAAATTTCTGGGAAGTTCTTCTATACTGATCCTAAAGTCTATCTTAGAGTAATGTTCTCTAATCAGAGTTTATCTAAATCTAGTTTCTAAGGTTTGTACTAAACTTCCTCTAATACCAACTGTAACGCCCTGACCCCAGTTACACAGAGTCAGTGCATTATTCTATAACATTGGCATGATACAAGGAATCATGTCCCGAAAGACAAATCAGTTTAGTATCCTTGGAAGTACTATATATACTCATATGTTTTACATTACATCATGAAATAAAAACATCAAAACATTTTTCCTCTTTTTAAACACACTTATATCCTTATCCTATCCCTATAGGTCAACTATAAAATACTTCTTCACAACCTAAGAAAAATGAAACATAAGAAAGGGGTGAGCTCAAATTCTCATTAAAATTTAGCAATACAGAGGAAGATAACATAAATATTAAGCATAGTGAATAATTTAAAATTCATTCCTTAATGAATAATAAACTTGAGCACTTTATGGATGGAATATGAGTTGAGTAAATAATGTCACAATAAAACATAATCATGGGTGTTCTACTAGTCAAATAACCACATGAAATATCAATATGGAATATTGTATTATAATAGATTAACATTAATCGAGAATAATGAAGTATATTGTCATAGATGAAAATAACCATCAAAACTATATGAGATAAATATCCTCCTTTTTCTTGAAATCATTTAAAAGTCTCACTATTTATCAAGAAGTCGTTTAAAATATATTTTTCAATCAAAGTGTCCCATACTAATTTAAAACTTTTAAATGGTATTTTAATTTAAAAACATTAATTTCTATATAAATAAATCCTTAAAACCATTTTTAAAACATGTACATTGATGAGAAATAATTAGAAAAATAAATCTTTAAAACATTTGAAAATGATATTTTAGTTAGAGTTTCTAACTAAATGAGAGATGCTTGAATAAAAATAATTGAGGTAATAAAAACTTTATAATATCACAAGAATAAAGTATTTTCATGATATACCATGTTAAAGGACATTATATACAACATATAAAATTGAATTGGTGCATAACAACAAAGAAATCTCAATGGAATGTAAATCGAGATGAAGTCTCTTATAAAAACTGTATCCTTAGGTTAAAGATAACTCAATGAAATAATTATGTTTGAAAAATATAAATACACTAAATATTATTGGATATTAAGTGTAAATAAATCAGATTATATTCACACATATTCTAGTAAAAACAACACCAATGACTTGGATGTTTAACTCAATGAATGGAAATTGAGTTAAGATTTCTCTTATCAAGTTCATATCAATGACTTGAGAAATTATCAATGGATTGATTATGTGTATAAAGAGTATATCTACAAAATGGGCGTGTAAATTACTACATAAATAATAAATAGTGATTCCCCACATAATCATGGAGTAAAATAGTCAATGAAGTATGTGTAAATTCGAATGAGTGGAAATTGATATTTGAAATTCCCTTACCGATATGGTAACATACGAAACATACACCCCACGAAATAAGGATCATACAATTATAATTTAAATACCCATAAATTAAAGTATATTACAGAATTAATACAATCATGGATAGTAAATACTCCACACAAAAGGAAATAGTGGCAAATATAGCAGAAATCTCACATGAATAAAAAGTGAGATGAAAAACCCTTCGTTGTAATCAATCAAGCTGTATGAAAAAAATTTAATAACTAAAAAATTTATCCCAAAATACCATTAATATAAAAACAATCATGATAATATATATCAAATGGAAATACACAATACACCACATGAAATAAATAAGTGGCGAACAATGGAAATCTCACAAAATAAAAAGTGAGATAAGAAACCCCTTACTTTGTACTTTTCCTTGGTCGAGGGTAGGTTAAACTCCTGTATAATTTTTAAATAATTGTTATTAAATAATACAATAACCATATACATTAATATTATATCATATATGATCTTCTAATATTGCTTTGTTAATGATATTTCAGTAGTATCATCGTTTCAGGTGTTAACTAATTTGTTTTCCTTTATATGATTTGTTAGGTAAGTAATGTTTGTTATAGATAGGATGTATCTTATTAATATTAAAAATGATATTAAGTCTTTACAAACATTATTTTTAATCATCAAATGAATATTATTCTTGAATGTATATGATGGGGAATGAATCTCATTGCGTTCGTGGAGACGGTAATCCATACATACGCACAAATGAAAATATCATTTTTTTGATATTAAAATCATATATAATTGGATTCTATATCATATATAGAATAATTATCATGTTATATTTTTTATTTAAATCATTTATACTCATTATTATACCCATCAAAATTATGAAGTGTTTCAATAACAAACTACACCACGACGTGGAGACGGTAATCCATACGTACACACGTATGGTGACTTTGTCATTTATAGGATGGATAGAATATTGAATAGGGTTGTAAAATTCTTATAATAACATCAAATTATATATAATATACTGGATTTATTATTTCATAATGGAAACAATAAAGAAAAAGGAAGTGGAAGAAGAAAATAACTTGAAAGAGGTGGTGAAATATTTACCTCTTCTTCGGGTTCTTCCTTTTGATTTTATCAAAATGGCTCCTTAGGTTGTCTTTATGACTAAAAGAAGGCCTCTAAGATGAATTTAGGATAGTTGGGATGATATTTGGGCAAGGGTTGGCTGAGAAAAATGGCTTTTAATGTGTGAATTGGAGAGAAGGGGAAGATCCCTTTTATAAGAGGGGTGAGGGGCACCATAGAAAAAATTGAAATATTATTTTATAATAAAATCATTTTCGGCTTATAGTGGCTCCAAAATTAATTATTTAAAGTATAAGGTGGGTATGGGTTGAAACCCTATCAACCAATAAGTTTCATACACGTTTGGGTAACTATATTAACCTTATCTTTTAGTTTTAACTCTTAGTTAAATAGTTTGACATTTACCATTTCTCTTTGTATTTTTATATTATATGGTTAATAAACTTACTATAAACTTCAAAGATAACCCCAATTGTTTAATTAATGATACAAATGTCATTATATAAGTATTTTGTCCGAACCATATATTTTTAGGTTTATTATATCAACCAATAATATTGTATTTTTTTTAAAACTCATTTATGTCAATTTTGAAATTGTTTAATAATTGATTTTTTTAAAGTCCTTTCAACTTCATTAATTCGAACTAAATACATTTAATAAACCCTAACATCTCCTATAGACCTATAAAATTTGTGTATGACATCAAAACTTTCAAATTATATTTGTTTTAGTATTTATAATATCATTTATTTAATTGTTTCATTAATAAAGAAAATATTACATCATTATTGTGGAAAATATAAATATATTTATTTTATGTCTAAAAATTATAAATAAAATATCCTGAGGTTTTAAATCTTTTTATATTTATAATTAATATTTATAGTATAATTTATCTGATTTGTAACCCTATATTAAAAATGGTTTAGTTATTTAACTTTGAATTTAACACTTTTAACTCTTCTTTGAATTAAGTAATAAGAAATATCCTAATCTAATCCAACTGGACTTAACATATCATATTGTATTACTAAGGTTTTTTTAGGTCGAAATAAACTTATCAAAGAGAATTAGGACATGTGTTAGGGTAATAATAATATCATTTTTACCCTTAATTACCCAATTTACTTTTAACCCTTGTAAATAAAAGTTAATATTCGTCAAAAATTATTTTCATCTTATTGAACAACATTTTACTTACTTATATCAACCGTTTATCACAGTGTTTTAAAATTAAACTCACATAAGTGGTAAAATTTTGATTTATAAAAATTTAAAAATGATCCTAGGAGGTGGGTAAAAGACTGCAAAAAGTTCGATAAAATATTATATATCTAAACATATTATAAAATGAATTCAATGAATTACATTTAACATATATTGGTATAATGTATTTATTTTTACATAAAATAAATTAAAATAAAATAACTAATTATTTAAATAAAAATTCGATTTTAACCAATAACGTAGTGTTTTTTCACTATTCATCAAAAATTGAATGTTTTTAGAAAAATACCAAAACTTCAGCCTAAGATAAATTTTATATTAAAAATTCAAAAATGATGTCTATTTTACCTTAAAAATATAGAATTTGTATTAATTAATTTAAAATTAACTCCCATTCTCAAAACACATAGCGTGTTTTTAAGAAACAATAACTATCAAAAGATTGACACTTGTTTATGTAAATTTTCAAAGTGAAATTAATTTCAATGACCAAAATTTGATTAAATGGTAAAAATATAATCTAATTATACTTCCAAACCATTCAAATGTATAATTTAACACTATAAATTATTCTGATTAAAAAAAAATTCAATTAAAATTTAGTATTTTTCACTGTTCACCCAAATATGAATGTTATCAGAAAAACACCAAAAATTTATCAAAACTAAATTTTTTTATCCTGACACTAAATAAGAAGTTTATTTTGTAAAATTGAATATATAAAAGTGTCAAATATTGTATTTAAAAGTTTCACCATTCAAAGGCAGTAAAATTGCATTTTTGAAATATATTTCTTTTATTTGAAAATTTGAATTTTTTCTTATATTATGAAAAAAACACATAATATGGATCCTAAAATTATATGTAGCATATAAAATTTATAATTCAGTTAATACTATTCATAACCACTTTTTGAATGACTAGTTTGGTAAGTCGGGGTGCGCTTGAACTCGGTGTTGCATGTAGCGTAAGCTATTGAATTACATTAAAAAAGATAACTTACTATGATATCTTGGGGTGTTACACTCCCCCTAAAATTAACACCATGTACTGGTCTTCTTCTGGAATGCTTCTACCCCCACCCCTGCCGTCGTGTCGGCCTGCATGGTGGCGTGCTTCTCGATTTCTCCATGCATGCCTATAGGCCCTCACACATGCCCACTCCTGGAATGTGTTGTGGCTGAAGGGTCTAGGATCGACCACCTACTCTTGAACTAGTGTGAGCTGCCTCCTTAGGCCTAGCTAGAATAGGGTTATCCCAATAGGGTTTATATTTTTTATAAACCCAACTTTCTAGTAAACCAAATAACCAAAGAAAAAGAAATAAAATTTACAAAAAATAAATTTCATTAAATAATGAATATCCTTAATTTTATAAAACATGATTCCTAGTTTATTTTAAGCATTGGAACATTAAAGTTCAAAAATAAACATATAAATTATATTTCCACATAACCAAGAGTATAAATTTTAATAAATAAAATTATTCATAAACATGTTTTCAATTTCAAAAAAAAATCATTCTTATCTTTGAATTAATTAAATTATACATATGTACTTCTCCTTATATTATAACTAAAACCCAAAACTCATGATTTCAAATCCATTTTAGGTTTTTAAAACATTATGTTCCAAAATAAATGTTCAATTAAATGCGTTCAAAGATACAACATTAAAGTAGTCAAATACTTAGAACATTCATGATGCTTTTATACTTAAAATAGTTAGTAAAATCGTTATTTTTTTTGTTTAAAAAGGAATATTTATAATAACAAGAAAAAAACTTAATTTATAAAACCGAATATTTATATTAACTAAAAATTAAATAATAATTCATTAAAATACCATTACAACACTATGACATTTAAAAAATTTCAAACATTTAAAAAGTTTTTGAAATACATATCTTTGTTTTGAAATCATACTATGTTTGAAAAAATATACTTTTAAATTTAAAACCATGATGTTAAAGATAAAACTTATAATATTTATAACATATCAAAACAATTAAAATTGTTAAGTAAATTATTTTAGTTTTATGAAAAATTATACAATATATCTTAAATTTTTCACTTAAATTATTTTGGTTTAATAAGATAATAATTTTCACTTTATATTAAACTTCAACAGCCCTAAAAACAGAAATAACGGTCATATGTATTTCCAACTGTCAAGAAGACCCTTATAAATACATGTTTAGATTATTTTAACTTCAAGACATCTTTAAAAAGATGGTGCTCATAATTCCTCTAATGCTTAGCACAGTTTCAGTGGTTCTGGCTATAAGGATGTTCATCATGACAGATCTGACGGACCCCCGCTATTTTCTTAGGATTGTTGTTGTATTTTGTGCTCTTACTGTGATTTTAATAGGTCATTTGGTAGGTATCCTAGGGTAGTGAGGTTTCTTTTCTTTGTTGTAATGTAATTGTTTCAGAGTTTAATTAAATAAGACAAGCCTTGTCTTTGTTCTGAAAAAATTGTTTGGATAGCATGAAAATTATACTACGTAATACCGTAGAGTATTATTATTACTGATGAAAAAATATTTGGGTGCACATTTTGGTTCACCATGCATTATAGGATATTTAGGGAGGGTTCTCTTTCTTGTGATGGTAGGAATAAGGGGGAAAGGGGGACATTCCATGAGTCATCTTCATTAGAGGAGATCAGGCTCATATCACTAAGTAAAAACTTCCCTGAGTGTATTTATACCTAAGTCATTATTTTTTATTCCATGACGTAAGATGTTTTTTAGTTTTATTACTTAATCCATATAGATCAATGTTTATCATCTTTTATATACCTTTAATGTCTAATAAAACCCATGAAGGGTCAATCAGTTCATGATCAAGGAACATGTGTGTTTATGTAGGATCACATGGCCTTCTAGTTTGGAAATTGTGATCACACAACATGTAGTTTAGGATCACACACTATTTTTTCCTCCCATTATATCAATTGTACCTTTTTATGAGTATGTATTGAGTATAGTATGTATATTCAATATACTAGAACATTGTCTTGTTTCCATATACATGGCCATATAACCCATATGAGGGCCCATGGCCATGTATAAGTACATGTCCAAGCCCCATATGGGTCAAAAGACACAGAGGATTACACATATATCCATAATATATGTCCATTCCAGGAGAGTTACACGGGTAGGTACACCATGTAGGGTACACACCGTGCAACTAACCTACACTCTGTGTATATTGTTTTTATAATCCAAGACATATTAGAGGACATGCCCATGAGGGGCTATATGAGTACATGTCGCATAACCAATCATACAAACCATGTACTAACCTTTGTTAAACTTTTTAGGGTGTGTATTTTTGGTTCCCTAGAGTTTTAATTAGACTGAAGATGAGTATGTTTGGTGTTTTTTCTATATATAATGAAATGGTTAATTCTTTGGAGTGATTTGAGGAATTCTAAGATGTGATTTGGGGGGAGTATGTTATGACATGGAATTATTTCTCTTGAAAGTGAGTTGATATGTATCTTGAGAGGGATACAAGGGATAAATCCCCTTAGAGTGTTGCGGGAATTATTGGTGGATAAATCATTTGTTTGTTACATACACCAATTATAGTTGGGTTGATATTGTTAGTAGTTTGTAAGACTGAGTAGTTCCATGAGGTAGGGGATAGGTCAGTTATATATTAAAACATAAGGTTTAATGGAATGGGTTTGGGATTGAAGGATTTTCCCTTATGAGGACTTACTTAAATGGGGGAATATGAGCTCGTGCTATGCCCAGGTTTTGATTGAATGATATTTAACCTAGAGAGATGGGATATTGGCCATGATTTTGGATGTTACCGTCTCATGAGATAGATATATATATAATGGATGTGGGAGTTCTAAAATCCCTTGATTTTTTTTTTTTCAATGAGGCTTGGTGTACATACATGGAGAGATTGTGATGTCGTTTGATTTCCATGTTGGAGGATGTTATCTTGTTAAAGGTATTGATGGTTTGATTATTGGACTGAGGCTCTATGATCTTTTTGATATAGTTGTGTATCGTAGACATAATGTTATGTATATATATACATGATATTAGGTCTTCAACTGAAACTCTAAGCACAATGGGATTAGATTATATATTGACTCTCTAGAGAATATAATATTAGTGGCCATACAACCTATCTTGGAATAATGATATTATGAGCTAGATTGATCACCTAGGAATAATGGTATTATAATCTATTGTGATGCTCGATGAACTATATTATAGGGTGATGTACAAATGTTCTGAATCCTGAATTATGTGTAAGATTGACACTCTAGGAACCATAGTGTGAGATAGAGTATTGTCACACTAAATCTATGGATTTAGGTGTTAGAATGGTGCTCTAGGAACTATTGTGTGTTTTTTGGGTTCTATAATGGTGGTCTTGAAAATTTTGGTCACGAAACTTGGGTAATGTTTCTAAGAAATTCTCTATGGACTGATCATATACTGGGTTGTATGGATGCTGGACTGATCCTATACATCCATGGTTTAAGTACTGAAAGGATACTCCATTAACTACGATATAAGGCATTAGGGTGATATGTTAGATTGACTCTATGGTTTCTGGATGTAATTTATGATGGGATGAGTACATGGGACTCCTATTTTTAGGTATCAAGTAATGGATACTGAGTAAATTCATGAGGATTGGTTGGGGATACAATGGGAGTGGATCCATAATGTTGTTTGAGGTACATAGTCTTCGAGACATGCTTTGAGACACCCCGACTCTTTATCAATGTAGGTATGGTTGATCAGATTCATGGACTTGAGGATATACATTGGTTAATTTTTATCTCTTTCAATTACATTTTAGTTAGGCTAACAATATTTTATGAGAATGAACTTATGGGAAGTATGTTATAGGTTTAATGTTGGGGGTGGCCAACTGTGTTTTATTTCTCACCCCTGTATGTCCACCTTAGGGTATGTGATGACATTATGTTTTCATACAGTTTGATCATAGATTCATGATGGATAGCTATAAGAGCCATTATTTAATGAATGAGAATTTTTATTTTATAGAGTCTGATGATCGGGTTAGATTTGCTCAAAATTTTACAAGATACTGAGTATGTTACAAGGCTTGGAGTTAGAAGAAGGTCATGATGTATTTACTTTTTAGTATATTTGTACATGTTATCAGCTTAGTGGGTGACCAATGTTTTATGTATAGGATGGATGTAAGATCCTTCACAATATTTCATTTTATGATCACTTGTTTCTCTTTCAATTTAATTATTATTCCTTATTCTCTTATCTATGTAAAATTGTTTTACTTACATCTTGCAGGGAACACTGATGTGGGGGTATATTCTCCTAACAGTTCATCCTTAGACTCTCACTGCTTGTTGAAAACCTCTATTATATAAGGAGGTTCTCTTAAGGTCTTCTAGTGAACCATCGTAAAGAACCATTTTTTGTGTTATCTAGGATGGTACATTACATTTATTTACCAAGGAAAGAACTTTTATGAAAAAATAGAATTTTCCATATGTGATTTTCATAGATCAACAACATTGATTATGAACTTTTCATAAGTTACCAGTCTTAAGAGAAAAATTCATTAAGATTCTAGTTTTCAAGGATTGATCACAAATTTTATTCTATTGATGATGATATTATCTATAATAGAATTCCATTGGGGGTGTTAGCCTAGTGTTAGTTGCTGTTTGTACCACTCAATCTCCATGGAAACTAGCCTAGACTCGAGTCCTGCCAGACTCAGACACTGTGCGTATTATGCACAGGGTGATTCAAAGACATTTTCCTAGCCGGGGAACATGATGTGAACTCTGGGCATGGTGGGGTCTACCAGTGGGAGACAAGCATTACCCTTACACAAAATCGATAGTAGGGGTTTGGCTTAGTGGTAATCTCCTCATAATCCTACATGAAAAATGGGGGTTCAAAACCCCTTGCGTGCAGGTACTTTAGCGGTACTGTATTGGTACTATAATAGCATTGTAGCAGTGGCGGCACTATAGAAACGACATGCACAGTAGTGGCGGTAGAACACTATAGCGGTGGTAGGACACAATAGCAGTAGTGGGTAATATTCTGGTACTATAACAAATGGGTAATGTAGCATTATTATTCACATAATGGGCCTTGGGCCATAACCTTTGGGCTTATGGGCCATGTATGGTCTATATGCCTACTCGGCCTTCAGGATATGTAATGGGTCTCCCTCTACATAGTTTAAAGAGGAATTTTCTTGGGCTAAATAATAAAATGAGTCTTTGGCCCCATCATTTTGACAGAAATCTATAATAGAATATTTTATTTGATGATAAAAATTTGATATTAACAATTTAATTAATAAATTTTTTAAATGGGAACCAAAAAAATTATTGCTATTTATAGCATGAATCATATTAATTTATGGGACAAGATTTATATTTCACAATGAATTAGATAACTTTAGAATTTCTCCCATTAATTAACTATTTAGGTAGGGTGTCATTCTAATCACAACTATTTTGACTCTTAGAAAAATGAGTGGAGATATCTTTTTCAAAATCATTATATGGATGAAACCAACATTATTAATCCAGTAACCTAATCCTACTAGTGTATCCTAGATAGTGTAACCCAAATAAATCACCAAAAATGGTCCCATTGTGGAAAATACAAAGGAACCTAGATTTAGCATGATCCACCCACAGATGAATAAGAGATACCTACAAATTTTTTCCCATACACAAGATAATCCAGGGTCACCTTGCTTTAGAATGACCAACATGATTGGGTGATTGGGCTCTTGATATGTGTTGGTTTGGAATGAATCTCATTCTTAGTGTTTTAATGGGGTTTTAATATCTCAGTCTCATCTCATGCTATTCCCTTTTATGTAAGAATTCTTCTAGTATTTTAGTTTGGAATACTATTCCCTCAACCAAACCTATATGTTAAAACATGATTTCTTATAACTATTTACATGACACATAATATTACATTACTAAACTTAAATGGATTTCTACAATATTAATTAATGATTGAATTATTCATATGAATAAGTTATATTAACACTTTATGTAAAGGAATAATTTTAAATGAGATTAATAGTTTCACTTTAATAAGACTAAAACACTTGGTAGAAAACCCCATTTAGAAGTTAAGAAAAGTAATAAGCCTCCTGGTTTGTAGTTATTTCTACCATAAGTCCCCCTACAAAGGAATACATTACTCAAGAAAGAATCCAATTTATCTTTTTACTTTAAAACCTAATATTTATAAACTATTCCCAACTACAAAAAATAAAATAATAACTCCAATTACTACCAAGTTCACGTCGATGGAAAACTCAATTCATTCGCAACGCTTATGATACAATGCAAGAATCTCTACAAGGAATGGTTCTTTATTTTAGACTAATGTTAACAAAATTCACTATATAAAAATTTTATATCAATGACTAAAATAGGGAATACAATTTCTATAAATGAATAAACAAAATATTTAAACATGAGATATTGAAAATTAATTGAAATTAGATAGTTATAAAACATTTTTTAAGATAATCATGCCATTATGAAAAATCCATAAATTAAAATATAAATATTTAATATTCATTCCAATAATAATTTTTTTTGTTTTAATCATTATTTAAAATTTTCATTCTATATATCAGATATTTCATTACTTATAATCTATTAATAACACAATATAAATTTTTTTGATCATTTTTTATAATATATATTAATTATATTTTATAATTATTTAAACATTTATAATGTTATTCATTAAAATACTTTCTATGATTCTTAAATTATATACAAATAAAGATCTTTTTTATTTTGATCTATCCCAAATAGTAAAGAAAGAAAAATTAAAAACATTTATATGAGCACTTTAATAAATCTTTTGACTTATTTCATAATTTATGAACCATTATAAAAAATTTCATATTATTTCTAAAAAGAAACTTTTAATTATAGATTACAATCATTACATTTAATTCCATTGAAATGTATTTCAAATATTATCATTAAATATCAGTGGAAATAAAAGTTTCATAAAAATTTATTTAATTAATTATAAAACATTTGTAAATAAATAATTTATTAACCCTTTATTAATTAATTGATATCCCCAAAGTATATTATAGAGAGATTTATAATCATTTGAAAAATCATTAAAATTATTTTATATGTTAGATTTTATAACAATTTTCCAATTTACCCTAGCACCAAAAACCATTAATGGGTAATGGTGACAGAAGTGACCTTTGCATGGAACTTCTAAATCAGTGTAACCTTAGAAAATAAAAAAATTATAAGAGTAAAATCATCATGACCCTTATATAGTACCTCTACAGATAGGTAAACTATATATTACCTTTATATATAACCATCAATGTAATGGTATAATTGTATAACCCTTACGTTGACAGCTTTTTTTAATGATATTTTCCAAATGAATCTCACGTTCACTCTTACTGTGTGAGGTTATGTTATTAGTAAACATTATGTAATACTATTGAAAACACAACTACCTTTAAACAAAAGGGTACCCACTATTATACCATTTTAAAATGATTTTCTATAATATTATGTTCAATAAAACCTTATGTATACCAATCTATATATGGGTAATACGAGATGACCCTTATGTAGACTAGTGTATATATGGGTTATACCATTATATAACACAATTAAATAAAGGTTGAGTATTTTTAAACCCATTTTTTAGGTTCTACATTCATGATAATAGAAAATCTCAGTAAAAAAATGAAAAATATAGTTGTATATGGTGTACCTTACACCGAAGATCTTTTGACACATATTCAACTTCATATATGTTTGATGAATATTACTTAATCGAATTCAAAACACCTCAGCTCTCTAGGGTTCAACCATTGTTAATGAATGTAGTCCTCTATTCAGATGAGATTTTTCCTTCCTATGTGGCCTCTTGGAGCCTATAATGCAAATGGGAATGATAAAGAGAGCATCCAAGTACTAAGATTTTTGACCAATCATCATCAAAGCACCAACACAAATTTCCATCACGTGATAGTTTTAAATAAGCCTAAATTATTATCCTTTGGATGTTTCATTTACTCATTCCATTATAAAAAAAATTAATTATTATTTCAACCATCTTATGAATCTCACACATGAAAAGAACTCATGGTATATTATATCTTATGTAGTAGATCCTTAATGATAGATCACATGTGAGAGTGGCTCTAATTGTTTCTATATACATGAAATATAATTGCATCCATGCATATAAAAATGTGGTAGTATCATAGAAATCAAATTTCCATGATTATATACACAGTGTCATATCTAACTAATAATCACGTGTATATGTATTTATGGAATATTCCCTTTAATCCCATGTCACATGAATGATACTTTCAATAACTAGAATTCACACTTGATGTGTTTGTAATATAATTTCTCCTTCCTCAAGGCCTTCAACACAATTATCATGTGATCTTCATGTTCCTCATTAATCATGGAGTATATTAGAATATCATCTATAATGTCTATCAAAAATTTATCAAGGTAATCTATAAAGAATATATTCAAGAGATACATGAAGAAATCAAGGTAATTGGAAATTTTAAACATCTTTCATATAAATTCACAATGATAATACATCATAAGAAATTCTATCTTGAGTATATCCTCCTTATTGACATGAAATTAATGATGTCTAGAATGAAGGTAAATCTTAGAGAATTATTGAGTTCCATAAATTTGATAAAACTGTACATTTATACATGATAAAGGATATTTATTCATTATTATGATCTTGTTAGGTTCCCAATAATCAATGAAAGGTTGTATTGAACCTCCTTTCATCTTAACAAAAATGTTCAAGTGCACCCCATATAAGGACTCAGCCTTAAAACATTACATAATCTTTAATTAAATGAATAATTAACATTGAGGATCTTTTCAGGTTTACAGTTTTATAGAGTTAAACCATAACTATTACATTTCAAAAAATTACAAAGTAGACACTTCTACCAAGTATCCATTTTTTACAAAACATGAACTCTTGAAAAAAAGATTCATGTCTAGTTCCATGTTTAAGACAACATGAATTTTCCATGATCCCATACTTGACCCAATTCCACATTATGTCCTATGAAAAACATTTCAAAAACATGGGATGAGCATAAAAAGCTCAGTAAGGGATACACAATGAATTAAAACTGTTAGTTTTTCAAAACAACAAGTAAACCATGAATACATTAACATAAGTAATACTTTTCACCTTTATGAAGTAGTAAATACTCTTCACTGAATAAAAGACCATTACTTACCCTTTTGTAACCAAACGATTACCATAAAACCCATATAATGAACACATAACTTATAAAGGTATCTTGGGACATAAACATACATAAATGGAATAACCATACAGTCGACTTCCACACATATCACTAAATGGAATAGCCATACGGCCAACTTCCATAACCAATGCATTGGAGGTTATAACATAACCACCTATCCTGGTATTCACAGCACCACCCGTCATTTGGTTTATCACATAACCACCCATCAAATGTCCAAGTACCAATATAAAATCATAACACATACAACAAATATAAAGGAAATAAAAAATTTCCACATTTCAATCACAATATATAACTAAAATATATTGAAATAAAAAATCCATTATCAAAACCATTTTCAATACCAAAATACATAAAAGTGTGTATGGTATTTATTTTCTTTTAAAAACATTACGACTTATTGAGGAAGCCAAATATCAAATAATACTCGCGGCGGCAGAAAAGGTTGTTGTCACCGCTTACGTTAAAAGGAACATTATTTTTTTTTTTAGTAAAACGGTTCGTAGAAAAATATTCCATTTAAAAATTCAAGGGTGTTTATACAGCGTATAAAAGAAATTCGTGTATTAAAACAAAATATGCATCAATGAAAGGAGATTAAGACGAAGTCCCTTAACTCGTGTCTGACATGACTCGTTCATTCTTTAATATCCTGAATAATAAATTAAAGTTAATTTATACTTGATTAAGAACCTTTTTCAAGTTTATTATTCCTTTTATATCACTTATTACAATGTTATAAACTTTATGTAATCATTTAAGTTAATAATGTTCGTTTTGTCGATATTTAGTACTTGAGTCAAAAATGAACACCATATATTACAAGTTGTCCATGTGGTCAATATTCCATTATATCCAGAATGATATTCATTATTTAGATATCATATATATCATATATATCCAGTATATACATGTAATTATAATAGTACATAACATTTAGAGGTAAAAATGAAATGCACCGTTCATGGAGACAGTAAGTCGTATGTAAGCATGGACACTACTTTCATTTCTATTTATTATTTAAATGGAAATAAAACATAATTATACATAGTTATATTATTATTCCAGTATAATATCATATATAATATCATAAACTCCATCCTTTATACATCCCACATAAGGCATTAACGAATCACATCACTTTGAGGGGGTGGTAGTCTGCACTTCCTCAAATGAGATTATCGTATTTACCAACTATGGAAACCATAAATGATTGATATAATTGGAAAGTACAGAAGCATAAGGAAATCATAAAAATTATATATATCATATATAAATAAAGTGCCATCATAATGTCTACCATGAGAGGCGGTAGGAGATAATCGAACAATCATCATTCCGTGAGGCGTTAGTTTTCCATCCATAGAAACATTATGTTCTTCATCCATTAGATGGAGGTGTGTGTATGTGTAGTTTTAATCCTTATCATAAACAAATCCTAGTATATTAAGGATACTATTGTTGTTACAAAATAAAGGAATAAAAAGAGTTTAGGGGTTGGATAAGTAAAATAAAAGAAAACAATTTAAGAGAAACTATTACATTTAATTTGGGTAACTCCCTTTAGTTTGAACCAAAGGACTTATTGAAGTTCCTTCTGCCTAAGGTAAGGATTCTAAGAGAAGGAGATGGATGTAGGGAGATCAATTGGGCAGAGTTTGGACGAGCCAAATGGCATCAGAGGTGTGAGGAATTGGTTAGAAGTGGTCTCCTTTTATAAGGGAGAGGAGGGGCTCTTTAGGAAAGTGTGAAAATATTTTTTTATAATATAATGATATTCAGTTTCTAAAGGTCCAAAAATCGTTAAGGTCTAAGATAAGATGACTCATATTCTAAATAAAATCATCCAATCAGAATTGGACATGTTTTGGATAATATTTTAATCATTATAATCTTATTTATTTAAATCATTTATTAATGAGGTAAATAATGTATTATTATTGTGTCATAAAGAATTTAATTTATTTGATGTCTAAAAATTATAAAAAAAATACTATCATGTAGGTAATATTTTTAAATTTCCAATAAATATTTATAGATAAAAATATAATTTATATAACCCCTTCTAAAAATTAATTTACTAAAAGATATTTTCTTTTGTCATTTTTGCCTTTACTTTAAGTTAATTAATCTAAATTGTCATTATCACTCCCAAGTTTCTCAATGGGGTCCCAATATCAACCCAAAGATACCCATGGTCGTAAATAACTCAATCAACAAGTTTTGGACAAGTTTTAAGGTAATTTTGAATTATTATAATATTCATTTATCCTTGAATTACCCTATTTACCTTTAACCGCGGTTAATAAAAGTCAAAAGTTGCTATTCACCAAAAATTATTTTCATCTTAATGAACCACATTTTACTACTTGATAAAAACCATGTATGTTGGATTTTTGAAATTCAATTCACCAAAGCGGTAAAATTTCATTTAAATCTAAAAGTCCGTTTTTTAACTACTACTAAGTGGTTTCACAATTCATCAAAAGTTGAGGTTTTTCATAAAAATACCAAAAATTCTGCCTAAGCTTTATTTCATTTAAAAAATTAAAAAATGATGTTTATTTTGAAAAATTCAAATCATAGAAGTGTCATTAATTAATTTTAAAATTAATTCTCGTTGTTAAAACAAATAGCATGTTTTTAAGAAACAATAACTATCAAAAGATTGACACTTGTTTATGTCCAATTTCAATGTGAAATTAATTCCAATGACCAAAAATAGATTAAATGGTAAAAATATATTCTAATTACACTTTAAAACCAATTAAAAAGATAATATAACCATATAAATAAATCGTATTAAAACAATGTTTTGAATTAAAATAAAATATTTTCACTATTCATTAAAAATGAACTTTATCAGAAAAATTCCAAAAAAATTACACAAAGTAAATTTTGATGTCCCCATTATAAAGAAAGATTTTATTTGGTCAATTAGAATGCATTAAAGTGAAAAAAAACTATATTTTATGAGGCTTCTCCACTAAAAGGTGGTAAATCGGCCTTTTAATGTAAATTATGCTTAAAATTATATTTATTCACATTTTCAGCCACTAAATTTTATTGGATAAATGTAAATACATTTAACAAACATGTATAATCATATTGTAGTTAGTTTTGTTCATTTCCACCAATAAAAAGGATATGAGTTATGTCACGACCCGCCTTCACCAAAAGGAGGGAAGGGTCAGCTGATTGCCAGGCCCTTCCTTTTATAAGTTGAAGGAGATATAATGACCCACGAGACCCGACTTCAATAGGTCCTGGAGTGGAAACTAGCACCAAGGGTATAGAAATTTCTCACAAATGGAAGGCATTACCCCTTTTTGTTTTATAAGATCGAGAGATGAGATGATGAAACTCAACAACACCAAGGTAAAAGTAAAGTAAAACCAAGAGAAATAAACCATTCCCACATGCATGTTCTAAAAGTAAAGCCACAAAGTACAAAGGGCGACTACAAAGGTAAGTACCAAAGAAGAAAAACAGCAATTGCAACTTCCCTAAAGGTCCGAGCTAGTACAGTCCTGCTCGATCCCCGAAGTCCTCATGGAAACCTGAAAGCAGTTTTATATACGTAGGGTGAGCATACAAGTACACTCAGTAGGGAAAACCAAAGACTCTTGTGCACAAGTGGGGGAACGTACTAATGTTCCGTGCGAAAAGAGTAAACCAAACACCTATCAAGGTAAAATATCCACCCCATGACTCACCATGGAACACTCCCCTAATAACGCAAGTCAAGTAATACATATAATCAGAGCACATTGATGTTTGGGTACCCCGTGCCACTTTCCCACTAGTTATTGAGACATCCTACGCATTGGACCAATCCCGCCATTCTCACCGCAGTCCCACTGCCACACCCACCCGCACACACCTGGGCCACAACCACACGCAGTCCCACTGCCGAATCCCACCCGCACACACCTGGGCCACAACTATCACATGTAACCACGCCTGCAAACACCTAGGCCAGAACAACCACCACCACGCCCGAAGACACCTCGGCTAAAGGATCCACTGCCACGCCCGAAGACACCTGGGCCTCATCCCGAAGACACTTGGGAAACCACCAGCCGCACACACCTGGCCAACCACCACACTACCCCGCCCGACGGTTCTTGGGCTAATAATGGACCTCAGGCCATCACAGCTTGCCCGAAGATACTTGGGCTATCCGGGAAAGGGAGCAGAAAAGGAGCTAATAACCATCCACTAAGAATAGTATTGGGAAAAACACCCTCCCCCATCAAATGGGGGTGTTCGGCACTAAGTGCTCAACTTGGGTGGGGCGCGAATAAGAAAAACAAAGCTACAAGTATATATATATATAGGTAACAAGCACTCACCCAAGCTAGGTTTTTCTTCAGATAGTCTACAGATCACAAAAGCACTAAAGTCCGAGTCACGAATCACGGTAACAACCCATTTGTCCCCTTTCTTATTTCACGTTTAGTAATAATGTTTATGTTTAAGAACTATTGGGAAACTAGTAGGCATAGTCATAAGTCCAGGGAGGTAAACAATCAAGCAACAACCATAACGCCCATACTCGGTTCTCAACAACAAAGGATTCCACCCCAATTCGGGATATAAACAAGTATCCACCCGGTCTTAAAACTCATAATCACCGAAGCCACATCAACAGGGGATCCCATCCCCAGTTTCATAACCACCAAAAGCATAAAAGAACAGGAGATCCCATCCCCTCCCACATCTCCAGCAATCGACTCGTAAGAGAAAACCACCAAAACACTGCCACCAACACTAAGCAAGGCCAAGCCTGTATCTTCAGATTTAAAAGATTTTACACGTTCCATGATTTCAATTCCATTTAACCGGGGTTAGCCCAAAAGGTATTGATCCTTGTGCTTTCAATTTATTCAGCAGGATATGCGTGATTAACCAATTTACGTTTTCACAGCAGGAGTTTACAACCACAACAATCCATTTGAAACATCGGCAGGGGTTCATTAGTGCACAAACAACGACAACCAACGGCCTCGATTTTCAGAAGGCATAAGCCAGCACAACTCAGAACGATAATCACAATATAACGTAGAAACAACAATTACAACCCCTTCCCCTTCATTCTTTAGATCTTCGTTTATTATCTTTATTAAGTTCGGTCCAACCAGTTCTACAGAAACAAAAGCACGCCCACCCCGCATGATACACAAAAGAGGGAGACGAAGGAGAAATTCCCTACCTGTTAATAGATGGTCGATGTTTTAGGTCAAGCACGGAACTTCATGGATAATGATGTGCCTGATGAACCACAAGCTATTTGTGAAAAATCTGCGATCGAGGAAAGGAGAAACCACGGTTAACCCTTAGGTTATAAGAGTCGCGGACGGCTGAGGTGAGAACGCGTAACCCCGTAAGGCGTGGGGGTCGTGGGTTTACCACGCGGCTGGGGCAGTTACACACGGAGGTCCCTCGGGATTTTTAGGAATTAATTATGGGATTTAAATGGTTTTAAAAGGAGTGAAAGAATTAATTTACGTCGAAACTTACGTTGCGGGAGCGGAAAATTCAGGTACTGGAAGAAGAATGAAAGGCTCGGCCAGGGGACACGGTGTTACCCTCACGGTGCCACCGTCACGGTGCCACCCTCACGGTGCAACTGTTTTGGTGGAACCACACTTTGGCAAAGTAATGGGCCAGGAAGGTCCGGTCCATTACAAGTTAACTACCATTTAAAATAATATTATTATATTATTAGTGTGAAACGTAAGATTTCAAAGAAACTCGTTGTTGTGTATCGGGTATGCTATCGAACATAGAAACCCTTTTAAAGTAAAATTAATATTTAATTCACAAATATTAATAAATATGATAATCTATTATTCTTCATTTACCTGGGATGTTACATCCTTATCCCTTTTGGAAATTGCATCCTCGAAATTTTTATTCACTTGTCAAAATAAGTGGTGGTTTTTATCCCTCATAACATTTTTATATTCCCACGTTGCCTCCTCAACCATATGGTTTTTCCACAAAACCTTTACCTAGTGAATTGACTTATTCCACAACACTTGCTCTCTATGGTCAAGAATATGGACTAGTTGTTCTTCATAAGAGAGATTCTCTTCCCAATGAACTACCTCTGGGCTCAAAACATGAGATGGATCTAGTGTATACTTTCTCAACATAAAAACATGGAAAACATTGTGTACCTAGGATAAACTTGGAGTTAAATCCACTCAGTATGCAACTGATCCAACTTTATCCATAATTTCATAAGATCCAATGAACCTCAAACTCAACTTTCCTTTATTACCAAAACGCATCACCCTTTTCAATGGAGAAACTTTGAGAAAGACAGAATCGCCTACCTCAAAAGAATGATCCTTCCTCCGGTTATCTGCATTACTTTTCTGTCTGTTATGAGTTGTTCTCGTGTGCTTCTGAATCAACTGAAATTTATTTGCCATCTCTTCTACCAATTCTGGTCTCATCAGCTTCCTTTCACCTACTTCATACCAAAAACCTAGAGTTCGACAATGCTTTCCATATAATACCTCAAATGAATCCATATGTATAGTAAAATAAAAACTTTTATTATAAGAAAATTCAACCAAAGAAATATGTTGGTCTCAGCTTCCCTGGTAATCCAACGAACAAGCATGTAACATATCTTCCAAGGTCTGAATTGTTCGTTCTGACTTCCTATCTAATTTTGGATGAAAGGCTATACTAAAATTTAATTTAGTACCCAATAACTTCTGAAGGCCTTTCCAAAAGTTAGAAGTGAACCTGGGATCAAGATCAGATACAATGGAGAGGGGAACTTCATCCAACCTGACTATATCTTTAACATACAATTGAGCAAGTTGATCTAGAGGAAAAGCGTCTCTAATAGGAAGGAAATGAGTAGATTTAGTCAATCGATCAACTATAACCTAGATTTTATTATTACCTCGAGATGTCTTTGGTAATCCCACAACAAAGTCCATGGATATATTTTCCCATTTCCACTCTGGCACCAGTAAATGCTGAAGCATCCCTTTCAGTAACTGCCACTCTTCTTTAACCTGTTGAAAAGTCAAGCACTTCACAGTAAAATCCGCAATATCTCTTTTCATTCCATCCCACCGGTAATACTCCCGAAGATCTCTGTACATCTTAGTACTGCCAGGATGAACTGAAAACGGAGAACTATGAGCTTCACATAACAACTCATTCATAAACTATGAATCACAAGGAACACATAATCACTTTCCAAACCTCAAAACACAATCATTATCAATGTTAAATTAATGAAACTTACCCTTCTAATCCAATTCTACATTTTTCTACAACTCACTGTCTTCTGTCCGTGCTTGCTTTATTCTTCCTGATAGAGATGATCTCAATGACACTTGAAAAAAAGTCGAAGAATTTCTTGCACCAACAAATTCTATACCAAAGTTCATCAAATCAAAAACCAAAGGATCTTGTTCAAAACGTAACATGGTTAATGAAGTGTTATTTCTTCGACTCAAAGCATCAGCCACTTTATTTTCTTTTCCCGGATGGTAATGGATTTTGCAATCATAATCCTTGATTTATTCCTGCCATCTCCTCTATCTCATGTTCAATTTTTTATAAGTGAATATATACTTTAAAATTTTTTTATCAGTATATATTTCACACTTCACTCCATAAAAATGATGCCTCCAAATTTTTAAAGAAAAAAAACAGTAGCAAATTCCAAATCATGTGTAGGGTAATTTTACTCATGGGGTTTCAACTAACATAAAGCATAAGCAATTACCTGATCATTATGCATAAGGACACAACCAATTCCTTTCAATGAATCATCACTATAGATAACAAACTCACCATTTCTGGAAAGAAGTTCCAAAACTGGAGTATTCACCAATCTTCTTTTCAATTCTTGAAAACAATCATCACATTCTTTTTCCAGATGAACTTAATAACTTTTTGAGTTAACTTAGTAATTGGACTAGATAACCATGAAAACTTTTCAACAAACATCCAATAATAACCTTCCAAAGCAAGAAAACTACGGATCTCAGTTATATTTGTGGTTCTTGTCCATCCTTTAATAACTTCTTTTAGCAGGATCAACAGTTATTCCATTTTTTGAAACAATGTGACCAAGGAAAGAAATTTGTTGTAACCAAAGCTCACACTTTCTGAATTTACCATAAAGTTTATTTTATTTTAAGGTTTTAAAGGAAACCCTTAAATTACTTTCATGATCCTCTTTACTTTTTGAATAAACCAAAATATCATCAATAAAAAAACCACCATTTATCACCTAAATCAACTGAGCCATCACTATAGTAAACTATTCAGTTCTGATTCGGTTTATCTCCAGATGCTGATTTGGAAGGTTATTTCCCTCTGTATGACTTCCCATCACAACTGCCCTGTTTTCTCTACCAAAAAACGTTCTCAACACCGAAATATATTAGGCGAAACAACATTGTAATCTGTATATGCTATATCATTTCAATATTACCATAAATTAATTTATGGACATTTATTTAACAA
This sequence comes from Viscum album, assembly GCA_963277665.1. Lineage (NCBI taxonomy): Eukaryota > Viridiplantae > Streptophyta > Magnoliopsida > Santalales > Viscaceae > Viscum > Viscum album. The sequence continues at coordinate 1,658,696,337 of OY728143.1, read as the reverse complement.
TACCCTAACCCCAAATGTTATCTAAACTGACCTCTGATACCAACTATAAGGACTTGGCCTTAAAAAATTATATAATATTGAATTAAATGAATAATTCACATTGAGGATCTTTTCAGGTTTAGAGTTTTAGAGAGTTAGACTATAACAATTACATTTCAAAAAATTACAAAGTAGAAACTTCTACACAGTATCTATATTTTTTACAAAACCTTAAATCTTGAAAAAAAGATTCACGTCTAGTTCCATATTTAAGACAGCATGAATTTTCCTTGATCCCATCTTTGACCCTTTTCCACATTATGTCTTATGAAAAACATTTACAAAACTTGGGATGAGTATAAAAATCTCTGTAAAGGATACACAATGAAGTAAAACAGTTATTTTTTCAAAATAACAAGTAAACCATGAATACTTTAACATAAGTAAAACTTTTCACCTTTATGAAGTAGTAAATACTCTTCACTAAATAAAATATCATTACTTACTCTTTTGTAACCAAAATATTACCATAAAACCCATATAAAGGACACATAACTTATAAAGGTAACTTGGGACATAAACATACATAAATGGAAAAACCATACGGTCGACTTCCACACATTTCACTAAATGGAATAGCCATACGGCCAACTACCATACCCAATGCATTGGAGTTTATAATGTAACCACCTGTCCTGGTATTCATGGCACCACCCGTCATTTGTTTTATCACGTAACCACCCGTCAAATGTCCAAGTACCAATATAAAATTATAACACATACAAAAAATATAAAGGAAAGAAAACATGTCCACATTTCAATCACAATATATCACTAAAATATATTGACATAAAAAATCCATTATCAAAACCATTTTCAATACCAAAGTATATAAAAGAGTATATGGTATTTATTTTCTTTTAAAAACATTACAGCTTGTTGAGGAATCCAAAGATCAAATAATACTCACGGCGGCGGAAAAGGTAGATGTCACTGCTTACGTTAAAAGGAACATTATTTTTTTTGTTTAGTAAAACGCTTGGTAGAAAAAGATTCCATTTTAAATTTCAAGGGTGTTTATACAGCATATAAAAGAAATTCGTGTATTAACACAAAATATGCCTGAATGAAAGGAGATTGAGACGATGTTTCTTACCTCATGTCCGACATGACTTGATCATTCTTTATTCTCCTGAATAATAAATTAAAGTTAATTTATACTTTCTTAAGAACTTTTTTCAATTTTATTATTCCTTTTATATCACTTATAACCATGTTGTAAACATTATGTAATCATTTAAGTTAATAATGTTCCTTTTGTCGATATTTGGTACTTGAGTCAAAAATGAACACATTATATTACAAGTTGTCCATGTGGTAAATAGTCCATTATATCCAGAATGATATTCATTATTTATATATAATATATATCATATATATCAAGTATATACATGTATTTATAATAGTACATAACATTTAGAGGTAAGAAATGAAATGCACCGTTCTTGGAGATGGTAAGTCGTACGTAAGTATGAACGCTACTTTCATTTATATTTATTATATTAATGGAAATAAAACATAATGATACATAGGTATATTATAATTACAATATAATATCATATATAATATCATTAACTCTATCCTTTATAAATCCCACAAAAGGCATTAACGGATCACATCACTTTAAGGGGGCGGTAGTCCGCACTTCCTCAAATGAGATTATCATATTTACCCACTATGGAAACCATAAAGGCTTGATATAATTGGGAAGTATAGAAGCATAAGGAAATAAAAAACATAATATATATCATATAAAAATATAGTTCCATCATAATGTCCACCATGAGAGGCAGTAGGAGATAATCGAACAATCATCATTTCATGAGGTGTTAGTTTACCATCCACAGAAACATTATGTTATTCATCCATTAGATGGAGTTGTGTGTATGTGTAGTTCGAATAATTCTAATAAAAACATACTAGTATATTTATGATACTATTTTTGTTACAAAATAATGGAATAAAAATATTTTAGAGGTTGGAGAAGTAAAATAAAAGAAAACAATTTAAGATAAACCGTTACCTTTAATTTGGGTAACTCCCTTTGGTTTGAACCAAAGGACTTCTTGAAGCGCATTATGCCTAAGGTAAGGATTCTAGGAGGAGGATAGGGATGTAGGGAGATTAATTGAACATATTTTGGACGATCCAAATGGCTTGATAGGTTTTAGGAATTGGTTAGAAGTGGTCTCCTTTTATAAGGGAGAGGAGGGGCTCTTTAGGAAAGTGTGAAAATATTAATTTATAATATAATGATAGTTGGTTTATAAAGATTCTAAAATCATTAAGGTAGAATATAAGATGACTCATATTCGAAATAAAATCATCCAATCAGAATTGTACATTTTTTGGATAATATTTTAATCATTATAATCTTATTTATTTAAATCATTTATTAATGAGGAAAATATTGCATCATTATTGTGTCATAAATAATTTAATTTATTTGATGTCTATAAAATATAAAAAAAATACTATCATTTAGGAAATAGTTTTATCTTTCCAATAAGTATTTATAGACAAACAGATAATTTATATAACCCCTTCTAAAAATTAATTTACTAAAAGATATTTGCTTTTGTCATTTTTTGCCTTTACTTTTAGTTAATTAACCTAAATTGTCATTATCACTCCCAAGTTGCTCAATGGGGTCCCAAAATCGACCCAAAGATGTCCATGGTCGTAAATTAATCAACCAATATGGTTTGGACAAGTTTTGAGGTAATTTTGAATTATTATAATATTCTTTTAACAATGAATTGCCCTATTTACCTTTAACTGTGGTAAATAAAAGTCAAAAATTACAATTCACCAAAATTTATTTTCATCTTAATGAACCACATTTTACTTCTTAATAACAACCATGTATGTTTGATTTTATAAATTCAATTCACCGAAGTGGTAAAATTTCATTTAAATCAAAAAGTTAATATTTTAACTACTATTAAGTGGTTTCACTATTCATCAAAAATTGAAGTTTTTCTGAAAAATACCAAAAATTAATCCTAAGATTTATTTGATATTCCAAATTCAAAATTGATGTTTATTTTTCCAAATTAAAAACATAAAATTTTCATTAATTAATTTTAAAATTAATTCCCGTTGTTAAAACAAATAGCGTGTTTTTAAGAAACAATAACTATCAAAAGATTGACACTTGTTTTTGTCCAATTTCAAAGTGAAATTAATTACAATGACCAAAATTAGATTAAATAGTTAAAATATATTCTAATTAAACTTTAAAACCATTTAAAAAGATAATCTAACCATATAAATAAATCAGATTAAAACATATTTTTGAATTAAAAAACAATATTTTCACTATTCATTTAAAAATGAACTTTATCGAAAAAATTACAAAAAATTAGACAAAGTAAATTTTGATATCTCCATTATAAAGAAAGATATTATTTGGTCAATTATAATGTATTAATGTGGCCAAAACTATATTTAAAGAGGGTTCTCCATTAAAAGGCGGTAAATCGGCCTTTTAATGTAAATTATGCTTAAAATTAGATTTATTCACATTTTAAGCCTCTAACTTTTATTAGATAAATGTAAATACATTTCAAAAACATGTATAATCATATTGTAGTTAGTTTTGTTCATTCTCACCAATACAATGGCTAGGAGTTAACTACTAGTTAAAATAATAATATAATATTATTAATGTGCAACGTAAGATTTCAAAGAAACCTGTTGTTGCGTATCACGTAAGTTATCGAACATAGAATACCTTTTAAAGTAAAATTAATATTTAATTCACAAATATTAATAAATATTAAAATCTATTATTATTCATTTACCTGGGATGTTACACCCCAAGCTTACACATTTTTTTAATGAATCCCGTATCAAGAGTCTCTTGTAGTTTTTTTTAAATTCTAATAAATCAATCATGGATATTCTATATAAATCCTTTAAAATACTTGTATCACTCGTATTGATTTTTTTGAAACCCTAGATTCATGATTAGAGTTAATACTAGTGAAGTCCTCAAGAAATACTTTATTATATTCCCAAACAATAATACTATATATAATATTATGTTTCTCCCCATAAATTTATGATAAATATCATCATTAATAGGTACTAAGACCCATATAATGTATGTAATTTCGATTAGAAGTTCATATTCATCTTCACATATGTATATATATTGGATCATAGGTTGACTAAGTATATAAATTTTAATTTCTTTAATATATAAATTAACATGGAACCTCTATAGAGAGAGCTAATAAATACTCAAAATCACATAAAATTACACTAGAGGATGTAAATTGATTTTCATAGGTATATTTATTTTAAGAATAAAAATGACATCTGTACTATTAGAGTAGAGGATAATTGTCCTTTACCATTATGGTTCACACTATATATTGACATGGAAATTATATTTATTTATCTATGATTTAGTCATTATATTTGGGAATAAACTATCACAACAGCCATGTTCTCTAATTAGATGAAATTGAACAATGAATGGATCTTTAGGATGTACAATATTTTCTCTACCAAATTTTTAATTTTCCCTCAATAGTTACTTACCATATGACCCTATTTTCAATACCTAAAACACCATATTCTTCCATTGATAGATTTACCTAAGCACTGCTCCCCCCATTCATGACATGTAATAAGAAAAATCATCTTTCATATATGGTATTCACATAATAAACTACAATATAACTTCATTTATATTATTTTGTGTGTTATTAAACTGAACCATTTTTTTGGATTTTAATCATATATTGGGATATATGGTTAGTCATAGTTTTACGATTTTCATTTCTTCTCCCTTTTCAGTTTTATTATCATAAGGAAAGTCATTGTATTGTCCATCAGTTTTAGAAAAAACTTGATTCCTCCTAATTCAATACATTGAATAAATCAAAAAAAATCTGTGAGAGGCAATTATCAAACTGAGTAATCATATAATCAATAATATCCCATCATGGAATTTAAAAATCATAACATATTCTTTTCCATATGTGAATCATCAAGTTCAACTCATCTCTCTATGTTATTTTATAGGTTGTCACAAATTATAACCCCTAATTAATCACAATGGTTTATAAAGAATATATTAATTTACCCTATAATATCACTCATGAGTGTATATAAAGGTATGATGTATTATTCACATTCATTATGCATTGATTATGATCTACTTAATTCCCAACCCACCTAATTTATATTTATTACCCCTTTGTGTGGTTGTGTCATAACCAGATCCACATTTAAGTATCTAAACATGGTTGTATTTTCTAGAAGATAAAACTCCTTTATTTACCATAACATAGAACACTCTCCTATAAATTGTCTTATACTAGGGGTTATCACTAAACATTTATAATCTGAATCTACAAAAAAATCTATCAGCAAGTAAGCTTAGAAAAAAATTACGTGAAAAAATATTACATAATCATAGATGAATATTAAATACATTTAATTGGAATACACACCCCAAAATCCTAATAGATTATTGTATTTTGGGATGAGATTCGCAATCATATTATTTAATTAATTATCTTCCATGTCTCACCCAATGTTCTTAAAGTATACACTTCATAGAAATGACATACATAAAAAACCATTATTCATAAACATGGGAAATGAAACATATGAATTATTGGTATATGATAATATAAAAGGTTAAACATAAACCAATAAATTATTACAAGTCTGAATAAAATGTGAATATGAGACACTTTATTTGTTTTTCATTAGATAAAGTATATGTTAAATAAATGAGTTTAAATACATACACTATTAAATTTTATACTCATAAAATGAAACTTTATTATCTAATTTATTATATTTATTTTAGGCTCCATGAGATAGAAAACATAATTCACTAATTAGGAGAACCTATTTAGTATTAACTCATAGTGCGTCACCTGTTGAGGTCTCTTTTATAAAGATAGAGAGGATCCTTAGTATCAATTAGAGAATCATGTGATTTTAGCGATTTGCCTTTAAAGGAGTTAATTGGAAATATGATGATGTATGAATAAGAAATAAAAGCTTATAGAGAAAACAAGGGTGGACCAGAAGGAAAATATGTATCCTTCAAGACAAATTCCTCAAAACAATAGTAGAAAATTCAAATTGAAAATTCAATTCAAGAAGAATCACCTACTGACAGAATTCAAGAGATGGTCTATCTGGACATAATTTTCAAAAAACAATTCTAAGAAGATGAAGTTATTTAGGAATCCAAATTATAAAGTTAAATAATATAATATAGGAAATTGGTTAATGGATAGGAAGTAATAAGATAGTTTAAATGAAATTATTTTATATGAGTATAAAAGGAATGGGAATGTAAAAGATTATTGTTCTATGCAAAAATAAAACAATAAATATGATGATAAATATAAGAGGTATACAAAAGAAATTAAAGAAATATGGAGTGAGTTTGAAGACATCTCATGTGATTCAGGCATAACGAAATATGATATGTGTGATAGAGATAACAAGTGTTTTATGATAAACCCATTTGAGGTACTCAATGTTCATTCTCATTCCCATGTAATTTTTTTTAATAAATTTGGAAATTAAAATACAATGATAAAATGTATGAGGAGGATTTGTCTAAGTAATTTAACTTTCTTAAAGATATGTTAAAACATGTTAAATATAAATATTAAACATTAAAAAATCTACACACATTTACTACCAGTTTTAAATCTGATATTAGTATTTAAAAAAATTATAAATCATTTTTCTCTATTAAAATATGACCTCCCTATTTATTTTTTCACAGAATATGTTAATACAACTTGTTATATAATTAATAGATTTTTAATTTGGTATCTCTTAAAGATAACTCCTCATGGATTATGGAATGGTAGAATGAAAAAGGTTAATTAATTAATAGTTTTTAGATTAAAATTATTTATATTTAGTATAATGGAAAATCATTATATTTTTCCTTCCAATAATTATTAAGGAATTATCCATGGATACTAAACTTATGGAATATAAAATATAGTGTTTACTAAATTATCCATGGTTGTGGAAGAGTTTATTCATGTCAAAATTTAAAACACAGATCCACATGAGTCGATGACCCCTTTAGAAAACATAGAATGTGATATATCAATGTTCAATATCATTGTCAATCCTTCCGAAAATTCTATAAAACTTGAACTGAAATCATCTAGTTCTATGTAACATCCAAGACCTGAACCAAAACCTAACGATACAAATGAGATAATCAACACTTCTTTTCGTAGAGTTGTTAGGCCTCCTAAATACCATTATTTATATGTAATAGTTGGAGACCTTGATAAAGACACACATACTAGAGATTATCATAGAAACTATGTTTAACATCATTCATTATTATCACATATTGATCCTAAGAATATTAGGGATGTAATTTATACTGAATATTTGGTAATTGACATGAAAAAAAACATAATCAGGTTGAAATGAATAGATTATGGGAACTTGCAGTTAGAAAAAAGGAAATATTAGTTATTGGATATAAGTTTGTATTTAGAAACAAGGATTAATATTTTGGAACTATATTATGAAATAATGTTAGTATTTTTGAATAAGGATATAATCATAAAGTGGGTATTAAATATGAGAAAATATTTTCACCAATGGCTAGACATAAATCCACTATAATAATAATTTCCTATACAACACATTTAGATGAATAAGATATAAAATGGATTCCAAAAGTGTATTCTTAAATTGTTATATTGTTTTTTAATTTATTATTGATAAACCCCAAATATTTCAAAATTTTCATTTTTTTAAATAAGGTGTTGAAATTTAATTAAGGTTTATATTTTTTAAAACATACTAAAAATTTTGTATGATAGTCTCATATCTTTTTAAATTTCTATAGGTTTTTTCAAAAGGCATAGACGATCGAAATATATTTTTTAAAATAATTCAAAATGATATTATATAATTTATAATTTATGTTCAAGATCTATATTATAAGTAGTGTTCATGGGACAACCAGATAATTTAATCTTATCCAAAATACAAAACAAATTGATGATATTTATTATAATTTACTTGATGTAAGATCCAAAAATAATATCATGAACATAAATTATAAAATATAATGATTTTCAAATTCATTTTACATTGTCATTGAAAATTAATATATGTAACTAATAGCTGATGATATATTGTGTTTAGTGTGTGTATGTATGCTTGTTTTAAAGAAAACCATAATTATTCACATTTACATGTTGTTAAAATGATTTTAAAATGCCTCATATATGCAACCAATTTAGTACTTGTCTATCCCTGAGGATAAGAATTTAACAAAGTATGTTATTAAAATTTAGGTTTTGGGGTCTTCAATATAGATAGAAAAAGAACACATATAACATGCCATATTTTGGGAATGTATCTAGTTTTATGGTGTGGTAAGAAGGAAATTTTGGTCTCACAATCTAATGTTGTAGATGAGTACATATATGTAGGAACATGTTGTATGAAATTTTTTTAGATAAAATACACTCTGGTATATTATAGATATTAATTCAGACATGTCCCTATAAATATTAACAACCCATGTGTAATAAAAATTTCTAGAAATATTATATATCATTATAGGAAAAATAATATTTATTTAAGACACCACTTCTTGAGAGACTAAATTTAGAATGGTGATATAACTCTTTAATTCACATGATCTAAACATCAGCCTTTTGATATTTTTATGAATCCATTTAATTGTGTGATATTAATATACATAAAAACGAATTAGGAATGATTAATTTTTGTTGTTATTTAATCAAGGTGGAACTACTGTTGAAAAAGATACCATTGGATGACGCGCTGTTGAAAAATTCACTATTGTACAATCCACCTTTGGACAATCCACTATTGGAAAAGACACTGTTAGTGATCCACCATTGGTGATAAACCATTGGAATGATCCATCATTATACTTCTATAATTATCCTCCATTGGAATGGTCCACTTTTGGGATGCTTCAAATCTCTATTTTTTATTTTTCTACTCTCTGAACCCTTGAAGTTCTATCAATAAAAATTTCCTGTGTTAAATTATTTTTATTTGATTTAATTGTTTATATTTTTTTTTGAATTATAATTTGAAAATAATAAATCATTATTAAAATTTAATTTTTAAATCATTATCTATCATTCATGTTTTCTCCCCTATAACAATTTAAGATTCCCTTTCTCTCCTCGCCTTAATCCTCTTAATTTGTTTTCTTTATCCTTTTTTCTACAATGGTAAAAACAATACATCCTGTAGTTTCATGTCCTAATGAATCAAGGACTATGAATAATTGTAGAGGATAATTGAGCTGGTATATTGTCGATTCAGGGAACCTCCTTCTCTAGAATTGATTAGTAATTTCCAAAAATAAAATATATGTTGAATGGTTTCAATAGAGAAAGTATCTAGTGATTTGGGAAATCCATTTCCAGGTATGGATATAATGGTTCTCAAAAAAATAATATGCCTTTATATTATAGGTAGGTGTCACGTCACCTATTTTTTGTATTATTTTTAAATATTATTATAACTGATTTTGAGACCAGGTGCTGAGACGACGTGCGATTCTGAGGCTCAGTGTTCCCGGAACAAATGTTTAAAAAACATTAATGTATTTAACAGCACTCATATGTTTTTTTGTAAAAAAGGGGAATAAATCGTAAATGTATTCTTGAATCAAATTTCCAAGGGAACCATTGAATCTAAAATTATTTTTTTTACTTTAGGTGTGACCTAACAATGGTCGACATGGGTCATTTATAAAAATGTTTTAGAGGGCGTAAAATGAATAAAATAATTTAATAAATTTATTCTTATATGTTTCTATGACATAGTGTTATGTGTATTTTTAAATACATCCTTATGTCACAATTATAGTGTTAGCCACATAACCCTAGAACCTCTAGAGAATAATTTAAGAGAGCCTTAGAGAATCCTCTTAGGTGAGAGACAATGAATCTCGGATCGATTGATTGATGCAACCTCAGATTCCACTGATATTTCCAGCGAACACTACGACACATCGTTCCCCATCATCAATCCAACAAAATCGAGGCATGTTTTGTATTTAATGTGGATTTCTCCCCATTATTCAATTCTATGATTAATGTGAATCCATCAATGAGTGGATTGATTCACAGATTGTGTGTATTGTGCGATGGTATTTATATTGTGGGATTTTAGGAAAAAATATTTGGTTTAATTGTGGTGATGTATTCATTTACCACTACAATGGCAGCAAACCATGATTAAAATGAACAATCTATTGAGGTTTATTCCTCTTGATTGATAGTTAGTTTCTCTCCCAATTTGACATTTCACCATGGGTGTTCTTTATTAGTTTGGGGATCGACAAATCCTAATCAATCATTTGTTTCCCACCTGATTCTTTCTGCAATGATTTGATATCATATATTTTTTATTGGAACAACACAATGGAGGTGTGGTGGTGGTTGAGCCAATAAATTAGATGATTTATGATTTTGGATTTCTTGATCTATGGAGTTCTTCAGTATTAATCCATAAATGTTGACTTTTACTCATTTTGTAGGAATATTTGATGATTAAACGTGTTGATTCAGTGATGGGATTTCAAAGCGAACTCAAATATTTAGTTTCATAACATAGAAAATTCCATATAGAGGGTCTAAGCATCAACCATAGTGTGGGAGAAAGAATCTAGGATTTGGGAAAATGCCACTAAGCACAATGTGTAATCCGAGATTACATGGCGTGTGGGTCCCCTGGTTACAACTATTGGGTTTTGTGTTGAGTTAAGGATCACATAGTTTGTGAACCCTTTCAAAAGGTGTGTTACCATCCCTAGATGACTCAATATGTACTTTGAAAGTACACAGAATCATGTTGTAGTACACAGGATATAAACATTGTGTACTCCCACACAGACATAGCTTGGCATAAACGAACGGGTACATGGACACAGATTTAGTACACATACAGGTCTAGGAGAGACAGGATAGGATCCATGTGTCTCTACACAATATGTAGTAATACTAAATAATTTTTATATATATACTTCATGTCATGTGAGGTTCTTCCACATGGGAAAGACTTGGGATAATAGAACATTCCACGTACCCTTTTGGACACACCATGTACTCCCATCAAGAGTGCATGTGGATCTTTGTTTTAATATTTTGTACTAGTATAGAATTTTTGTGTAACCTTGGTAATTTTCCTTTCGGATAAATTGAGGAATTATTTCCGCATCACTATATTGTAATCCACACTCTAGGAAGAGTCTCAAATAGAATTGGGGCATCCCTTCAAAAGATTAGAGTGTGATCCTCTATCATTCCATGTAGAGATTATGGAATTATCATGACCTACCTAAGTAAGAAATTGATCCTATATCTACAAATCCACATCAGTATTGTATGTTTAATCATTATTATATGATCCCCAACATAGCGGGTTGATCTATATTGGGTTTGTAGTGTCCTTCATCAGTTTTAGGTTTAACCCCCTCCCAATGTATCATAGCCTTCATTCACCAATGTGTTATCATTTTTTGGGGACCAAATGATCTAGATTTCTTCCTCGAGTGTCTCTAATAATATCATGTCTAGAGTATTGGGTTCTCTCTGAATGGGCATTATTCTAGTAGAATATTTTGGCTAGTAGTTTATTATGATCGCCTAATGGTGTGGTGTATCGCCTAAGTATGTCTGGGATATTTTTGTTCTTATTGTATTTGTGATAGATTATTATATGATTATTTGGAAGAATATACTTGGTGATTAATGTTCAGTGTTTTTGAGGTATCAGACTGAGTATTTGTTTACTCACCCCTGAACAATCTATCTTGTACGTGTCGTGCCTTATAAAGACATCAACCATTTTAATGGTGTCTAAAGATGATAGGGAGCGGATAGAGTGTAGATGGATCTTGACATATCAAGGTATTTACCGGGAGAATACTTTTGACTTAGTCCACTCACATGGAGTTGGTTCAACTCTTTATAGTTTGGGTGGAATTGTTTTTTGTCACTTCTTCTCTTTATTGTACTTCACTTTCATACTGTATTGCTGGATCTTAGAAGTATACATTCATTATTTATGTTGTTTTACATTTCATTATTGTTTTCATTGGAGATGTGTATGTGTGTTCATATACTTTTACATAATGATTCCCATTTGGGGGATAGGAATACTTGGCATTGGCCACTAGCACCTGTCCTATTGGAGGCAGTCTTGGGGTAGTCACAGGTGGGACACTGGCATGTCGGGTCATGACAGAGTGGTATCTGAGGTGTTCTGTTCTACATTAGGACTGAGATTATAAGATACTTTTTTAGGAAACATTGTTAAGTGTTTTGAGTTTGGCTTTCAGTCCAGTAACTCCAATTTTGGTTATATGGTTGATGTATCCATACACCATGACTTTGATCGCCTTATTTTTGACTCAGTGCATGCGAACATTTTTTACTGAGAGAAAAAATGGTACGCGAATCATATAGAAATGGTTGTTCTTATAATGTCCTTATTTAGTCTACTCCCCAAATATAATCTATAGACCATTTTACATATTGTTTTATTTTAGGATGCCTCCACATAGATAGAAATCCATTCTTTCACCACGTGATCATAAGGAGTATCCACCTAGTGACAAGGAATCGGCATAGGGGAATGTACTAAAGATAACACCTCCATGTGGTTTACAAGATATACCACCACCCCGTCAACTAGTATATAATAATATAACTATGAGCTGGGGATTAACATAAGTGGAGTTCATTGTAGGAGTTTCATAAGAAGCATCCACAAAACATCTTGGGTGAGGCAGACCCCCCGGATGGCTGAGGATTGGCTATATCCAGTCGCACGTGTTTTCTACCTTGTGAGGAATCCAAAAAACCATATGGATGTCCTTTTTGTAATTATTCTTTGGGGATCCGAAGGGAGATGGTGGTACTTAGTTACATAGTCCCATGATTAGATATCTTTCTCAAGGATAGAATTTGAGTGTCTCTTTAGAGATGATTTCTATTCATCCACGTTGTGATCCATATGAATACAGGATCTCCTGCATCTGTTGTAGGGTAGTATGGCCATGGAAGAGTATTCATCGATTTTTATAGATATCTCATGCTACTCATTGGATATGATATGGGACTAGTTCTCCACATCCTAGTCCTTCAAGTAGGTCTTGCGTTGAGACATCAGGGCATCATTGTCATACCTTGGCATTTGTACATATGTTAGAGTGCGTGAGTGAGCCCTATTAGTATAAATTTTATTGGTAGAGAAGACACTAAAAGTGTGAGATAGTAGAAGTCACCCGGTAGCTGAGACCAAAAAAGGATGCAGTCTATGGTAGTCATAGGGATCCAAGAGGGTTGGACACTTCTGGAGGAGATCATAGGATCTACGTTCTTCAGTGAAGGGCTCTCAGGGTGGATCAAATCATCCAAGGGACATGCAGGGTTTCCCTTACAACTGTCAGGGACATATGGAAAAAGATTGCACGAACCATCATATAGCGTACCGAGAGATGGTAAAGGGACCATCTAGAGATATAAATAGATATAATTAAGGTGGTCCTCATGGTTGAATAAATGGAAGTGGGGTCAGAAGGGTAGGAAGAGGTGGTCAAATATTGGACCTATTACTACCACCACCCCTAGGTTGTCCACACCAGGCTCAGGGAGCATGTGGGAAGGGACGATTACAACTATAGGGTATATAAGCCTATGACCCTATGATCCATGTATTATATGAGGTAAAAAATGTGTCTTTTCTACATTAGATGTCTTATTGATAGAAATTGGTGCTATTATTTATTTTCATTCCACAAATATTTTTCAAGACTCGTAGATTCTGGTAGAACCATTTACATGACCTTTATATTTGTAGAATCATACTAAAGTAGACTTAATTAGAAAACATTGGTGCCAAAAAATGTAACCTAACTCTTGGAGGTGAGAGCTTCAGTTGGGATCTCTTAGTATCAGCATCATAGCCTTACGATGTCATTCATTTTATGGACTGGTTATCCACTGTTAATGCTCAAATTGACTACTTTATGCAAAGAGAGTAGTGTGTATATATTCATAGGACCAGTTTTTTCCTTATTGGTAAAAATTAAATCTAGGCAGCACTGGATGGACTATCACATGAGAGGGTGCAACTTATTACTCATCAGTTGGCTAGCCTGACCCTTAGTGTAGTGGATTCCATAGTTTCCTACAGTGGTGGAGGATGAGGATGTCATTCCTAAAGATGTTCCAAGTTTAAATCCCCAAAGAGAGATATAATTTTTCATTTATCTAAACCCTTAGATGGAACTGATATCTAAACCGTCATAATTGATTTCTCTCGCAGAGCTTAATGAGTCGAGGGTACATTTGCAGGACTTTCAAAGGAAGGGCATCGTGAGACCTAGTGTTTCACTATGCAAATCTCCAGTGTTGTTTAACATGAATCCATATAAGATATTGAGGTTATGGGTGTATTTTCATCACTTAAAACAAGTTCCTATTATGAAAAATTTTATAATACCATGTATTGATGGCATATTTGATCTATTGAAAGTGGAATGATGGTTCTCAATGATTGACATTAGATCATGCAATCATTAGCAATGAGTACGGGGTGAAGATATATTGAAGACTACATTAAAATGTTATTATGGTCGCATTGAGTATTTACAGATGTCATTTTTCATGACTAACTCCTTAACAGTGTCTATGGGACTCATGAACATGATATTTCAACCTTTCTTTTATCGGTTCATGGTAGTCTTCATTAATGACATGCTAGTGTATTCATTATCTGAGGAGGAGAATGCGAGACTCTTGGGATAGTCCTTGACACACTATGAGATAACTAAATTTTCAGGAATCTCTCAATGATCCAATTATAAATTCAATAGATCCATTTTATAATACATTTCATCTAAGAGGCTAGAGTGGCAGTGGATATGGTAAAGTTTGAGACAGTGCTTTCTTGGGATCCACCCAAGAGTGTTATTAGGGTGTGGAATTTCATTAGATTGGGAGGGTAATATCGTTGGTGTGTACCTAAATTGTCTATAGTGGAAGAAACATTGACATATTTGAAATGAAAGGGAAATAATTTCATTTATACAAAAATATTCTAGTAGTTATTTTAGGAGCTAAAGCAGAGGTTCAGAAGAGCTCCCATCATGAGGTTACCGGAGGAAGGTGTTGAGTACGTGGTATTCATCGATGCATCAGGAACCATGATTGGTTGTGTCCTGATGCTAAAGAGAGTGGTAATTAACTATGGATCATGCTAGTTGAGGCTACATGATCAGAATTATGTGTCCCATGATCTTGAGTTAGCAGTGGTAGTCTTCACTTTGAAGATGTGGAGACGCTGCTAGATGGGCAAGAGATTTGTTGTCTAATCTTCCCCAAGAGTCTCAAGTATATATTTTCATAGAATTATCTGATCTTTAGGTAGATAATATGGATAGAACTCCTCCAGGACTATGAGTATAATATTTTTTATACTCATGGGAAGGCGAATGTAGTAGAATATTCTCTCAGCTAGAGATCTAACTTGAAATTACTTAAAGTGTTGTTAGAGACTTTTTCCTCATTGTAGTTATCCTTTGTGGATGGGGATGGATCATATTACCTCCAATTGATGGTTTTAATCCCTCCAATATAATAGAGAGTTAGTGAGGTATAGCTTGGGGATATTATCTATGAGACCCAATGTGATGAGATGTCCATAGGTCATTATCTTGATGTATATTCAAAAGGTGGGTAGCACATCATTCTTTTTTGAGTACACATAGTAGTAATAGTGGTGTTTCAAGAGGAGATTCTGAGAGAGTTTCACATGTCCCATTTAAAGATAAATCCATGATTGGAAAATATTCACAAGAACCTCTGACATTAGTTTTGTTCGTCAGGGTACATGAAAATAGTTACAGAATGTGTTTCTCAATGCCTTACATATCAGCCAATGTAGGCTGATTACTAGGTTATAACGGGTTTAAATCAACCCCTAGATGTTCCATAATAGAAGTGGGATGGTATGTATTTCTAATTCATGATAGTATTATAGTTTACTTCTATAGAAAAAGATTTTATCTTGGTGATCGTTGACTGAAGCACCATGTTGGCCCACTTCCTAGCAATCTAATGGTAGAGTTTAGTAGAGAGATTGGGATGCCTCTATATCTAGGAGATCATTTGACTCCATGGATCCCCATAAAATATTGTTTCAGATCGTGATACGTGATTTACATCCTAGTTATGGAAGGGATTATAAGAGACGTTTGAGATTAATTATGATTGGGCATATCATTTCAACTACAAACTAACGACAAGACTGAGCAAACCTTTCAGGTTCTGGGGGACATGATTCAAGCTTGCATGATAGACTTTGGCCATATTTGGGAGGATCACCTGCCAATGGCGGAGTTTTCATTAAACAAAATCTACCATTCCACCATTATCATGGAATGATTTAATCATTTTAATGGGAAACCCTATAGGTCACAACTTCGTTGACTGATCTAGGAGAGTCATCTCTCTTGGGCCCGTAGTTGGTGTGAACTATAATAGAGAAGGTGTAGATTATCTACGTGTGGGTGAAAGCGGCATAAAGATTTCATAAGTTTTATGCAGATAGGAAATAGAGGGATTTGTATTTTGAATAAAGATACTATGTGTTCCTTCTGGTTTCACCTCAATGGGGATTAAAAATATTTTGAAGGGGTAGGTAGCTATCTCAAATGTTCTTCTGCCATTTCTATATTTATTTATATTTGGCGAGGTGGCCTACTACTTGGATCTATCAACATAGTTAGATTAGGTATGTGACTTCTTACACCTTTTGCAGCTAAGGAGGTATGTCCATGACCTGTCACAGTTCATTAAAATAGAAGATATAGACATCCAGGATGTAGGGACTATTGTTGAGTACCTAGTGGAGATTGAGGATCGTAAGTGGAGGATCCATCATGGGAGATCGATTCCATCAGTGTATTTCTAGTGGAAGAACAATAATCTCTAGGAGGGAACATGGGATCAGGAGGCTCATACTCATTCTCAATACCCTCATTTATTTGAGTTAACCTCAAGTTGTAATCCCAGGACATGATCCCCCAAGGTTGGGAGAATGTAACCACTCATATTTTCTATGTATTATTTTAAAATATTATATTAATTGATATCTAGAAAAAGTGTTGATACGGCGTGCGATACCAAGGCCCAATGTGATCGGAACATTTTTTTTAAAATATTATAGTATTTAATAGCTTATAGGCATAGTTTTTCTAAAACAGTGGAATAACATCTAAATGGGTTCTCGAATCCGAAATCTGAGGGAAACGTTGAATTGAGAGTTGTTGATTTACCATAAGCAGGACATAACTTCGGTCGATGTGGGTTGTTTATGAAAGCTTTTGTCTGGTATTAACAAGAATAAAATTATATAATAAAATTATTTTTATACATTTAATTGATGCGAAGTTATGTGGTTTTTTAAATATATGCTTATTCTAGAATTCCAAGGTTAGCAACCTAACCATGGAACCTCTAGAGGATCTTTTGATATTGCCTTGGGGAATCCTCCTTGGTGAGTAATTATTGATTCTAGATCAATTTATTGATGCAACCATAGATTTGATGGATCATTCTAATGAACACAATGGCATATCATTCCTCATCGGTAATTGAACCAAATTGAGTAAGGATGTTTATTTAATTTGGATTCTCAGTCTTTAATCATTTCTATGATTAGCATGAATCAATCGAAAAAAAGATTGATTCATTTATTTTGAGTGTTTCTAGATGGGATTTTTATTTTGAGGATTTATGGAAGAAATTATATGGATTAATTTTGATAATGGATTCATTTGAAATTATATTAGAAATGAACCAATGTTGATATGAACAATTGATTGTTTTTCATTCCTCATGATTAATTGTGCTTTGGTCCTCTAATTCCATGTTTCACCACCAGCATTCTTTATCAGCCTGTGGTTCAACACATCCCAACCAATCAATAATTTCACACTAGATTCTTGGCACAAAAATATGATATCATAGATCTCGGTTCGGCATGACATGAAGGAGGTGTGATGGTGGTTATGGAAAGGAATCAGATGATGGATGATTCACAATTTTCAGTTCTCCGGTGTTCTTCAGTATGGAACCAATAACATTTATTTTAATCCTTTTTGAAAAAATATCTGGTGAAAAAATGTATTGATTTAGTGATGGAATAGAAAGAAGACTTTAGATCATCATATTCATGGAAAGGTACCATCGGATTGAGGGATGGAGCACCAGCCCAGGTGTAGGAGGAAGAATGTGGGATTCTAAAAAATCAATTCGAACATGGCATGTAATCCATGCTTATATGGAATGTGGGGCCCATGGATGAAACACTAGGGGTTTTCAAGAGTTAAGGACTACACGCCATGTTACCCCTGTCACACATAATGTTACCCTACCAAGATGACATGGCCTTTTACTTTGGATGTACATAGACACAGTTTAGATTACATAAGGACAAACATACCAAGTACTCCCAAACAGACACAATTTGGAATACATGGACTAGTACATGGAATGAATGAAGTACACATACATGGATAGGTAGCATCGTTAGGGTACTGTGTGTCTCTACATGCCTTGTATATGGAGACTATTTGTTGTCTTATGTAATTCCACATGGTTAAGACTTCTGATAGTAGAACACGTCTTTTACCCCCAAGGATATATTGTGTACTCCCATAAAGTGTTTTTGAGGATATTAAGTTTCCTAGTTTGGACCAATATAGTTTGTGTATGTTCCCTTGGACCTTATCATGGAGATTAAAGCGTGTCATTACATCCATATCCCTAGATTTAAATCCTCTCTATATGTAGGGTCTCAAATAGAGTTGGGGTTTCACTCCATGATACTGGAGTGAGATCATCTATTATCCTTAGTAGAGTCTTGGGAATCGGAAATGACACCCTGAGATGGATGTTGATCCTTTATCTAGTAGGCCTCATCAATATGTTTTTCATAATCATTATCATAAGATCACCTATTTAGTGGGTTGATCCATATTGGATTGTTGGTGTCCCCCATTAGTTTTGGATGTGACCCCCTCTCTATGTATCATAGTATTTTTTTAACCAATGTTTTCTCTTTAGGTAAGTTCCCAATGAAATAAACCTCTTCATAAAGTGTCTCCAATGATATCATGGCTAGAGGAGTGAGTTCTCCCAGAAATAGCTTGCATCGAACAGAATCATGTGGTTAGCTATTGGTTATGACTGCCTAAGGGTGTGGTGTTTCTTCCTGAATACATCTAGTATCTCTTTGTACTATTATATCTATGATATAATGTTACATATTTTGTTATTATGACTATATATGTTTATTCATGTTTAGTGTTTTGGGGGTATCCTACAGAGTATAATTATACTCACCATTGAAATGTATTTTCCCACATGTTTAATGTCTTGCGCAGATGTCTGCCCTTTTGACAGTGTCCTAAGAGGATAAGGAGCGGATGGAGAATAGCTAGATCTTGACAGAAAAAATGTGTTTACTAAGAGGATTCTTTTTTACTTAGTCCTCACCCTTGGAAAAGTTTGGGATCTTTAAAATTTTGGTTGGGCCTTTTCCCCCTTTTTTTACATTGCCTTCATTATCATACTCTATTTTGGGATCTTAGATGTATGAATGAATTCCATCAATTGTTTTTTCATTTCATCATTGTTTGTCTTAGAGATGTGTGTTTGTGTGTGTAGTTACATTAGGAAAATGCATCCCATTTTTTGGATATGCCTACTCAACAATGGTTCTCAGACCCTAGCTTGTTGGATGTATGAATGGGGTATTCATGAGTTGGACATTGGTGGGTCATGTTGTGAATGTAGGTTCATCAATTCTATCAATACAAAGAGATTAATTTTTGAGAAAATTTGGATTCTATTCAAATCGTGATTTATGGACAAGTGGTTTCTTTTTTAATAATAATTGGAATAATGCATAAGTGTGCCTCATATAGGAGTCTAAAATGACTATCAAATTTATATTCCTAGTAATAGTGAATCATTTGTTTATAATCATTCTTTG
This sequence comes from Viscum album, assembly GCA_963277665.1. Taxonomy (NCBI): domain Eukaryota; kingdom Viridiplantae; phylum Streptophyta; class Magnoliopsida; order Santalales; family Viscaceae; genus Viscum; species Viscum album. The sequence continues at coordinate 1,658,676,210 of OY728143.1, read as the reverse complement.
GTGGAGCTAACTATTGATTTTTCATTTAGAAGACCTACTGAAACAAAGTTAGTTGGTTAATGTATAATATTGTTCATGTTTATTTAACATATTTTGTGTTATAGAATAGTTAATTTTGAAAAAAATAGATATCATCAAATTTTCCATTTATTTTTTATGACAAAAAGGATAAAATTAACCTTTGCAGATACCTCATGGTGCACATTTTGGATATGTAAATGTCATCTTCCAGGTCCAATTTGATTATATACCCAAAGTTTATTTATTACATGTTAGAAACCAAATTTCTTATAGATATGGTGGAGGAAGATAAAGTGAAATGTTTTTTGTTATACATGAGTAATTTCACCTTCAAAATAATGGATGTGAATTGGAATCAGAGGTTGAAAAAGACGGTCAAAGAAAATGATAAACTCTATGATGATTTTTAATCATACAGACCATCCGTTTGGACTAAAGAAAATCTTGGATCCCGGCATAGAGCTGATAAAAAAGTAGTATATTAAAATGTGGAAGAATAAGTTGATTATTTGTTGATGAAGATTCATTGTAAACCTCTGTTCAGGGGAGCAGTGACAAAGATATCCCTGAAATCCCAGTTGTTTCATTTGATCTTGAAAGTCCACCACTTCTCTCCCCACCTGAGAGAGTCTCTTAAATGAAATATGTAATGATGATTAATTGATCAAGGTCTTAGTATATTAAAAAATAATGAGTTATTATTTGTATTATTAGTGTGTTGTGGATGTTTTGATGACTATAATATAGAATATTGAGGAAATGGTGATGAAGATGATGAAAAACATAGTGATGGTGATGGATCTAATCACGATGACACTAATGATATTGAGAAATATAAATCACATCAACACTCTCCTTTTTCATTAGTTAAGTCTATGGAGAGACCTAGATCATTTAAATCATGTGTGTACAAATCTACTTCAGTTCAGTCAGTTGGTGATCCTTCCTCTACTTGAGGTCAGACCATAGTTCATGTTTGGGGGAGAAATCTACAAACTCTATCATCTATAGAGTTGATCCTACTTTTTGTACTTATTCTAGTATAAAATTGGTTGATCCTTATGAGTGGGATAACATCCTAGGATACATCCAAATTAGATTAGACTAATTAGAGTTCAAAGAATTATCAGAAGAAGATGATGATCATTGACATCTATAAGATTCTTCCTTAGTAGATGATGATGTGTCATCTAAGTGGGAGCCATCCTCGGGTTCCAAACTACATAGACCTACATAACAAGATTCAAATGGATATAATGGAAATGGTTTTTACCATATTTTTTAACTAGAGCATGGTGGACTTACTCTCTCAGACATATTTGGAACTAAACCTAAGGGATCATTAGTTGAGCATACTGAGGACGTAGTAAATCATAATTCTTTTCCTTTAGTTCTTCCAGCTACAGGACTATAGACTTCATAGGATGCTACGAACGGTACTGAGAGACCGACTACACCTCCACCAACTTCAACCATTATGAAATAATATTTTGAATCTTTATCATTTTAAGTGTATTTTAGAGAAATACGAATTTCATATTTTAATTGATTTTGGATGTCACATGAACGTCCTATTACACAACTTAGTTAATTTGATAGAATTCTTTTTTGGAGTTTTTTTTCTATCATATATATCCCATGATGAATTTCAATATTCATGAACTAGAAATTGAGAACCAAATTTTGGACAATGTGATTAAAACCATGAGATATGTGATGGATAAGATGATGACTTCCCCTACTTCTAATAAGGATGATTTTTTGAAGAGACTATAGTGTCTAACTACAATTTCTTCTACATACAATTATCCACATTCTTCTACCTCAGATGTTTCTGATATGATAAAATTTGTAATTTGAGAGGATTTTTAATATTTTATGGCAGATATTCATTCATATCGTTGGGAGGATTAACACAAAATTAAAGAACATGATGATGAAATTTATAAACCATTAATAGATTTTATGAATACATCCCTTAGTGAAAGGGAAACCATAAATAATTCCATTATAAAATATCATTCTAGGATATATAAAAACATGAGTTGAATTATATTTTCATGTTTTTATATGAAAAATAAATGGATTCCACATATTACAAGGTCAATAAAAGAATAGGTAGATTTTTTAAAGGTTGTGACCCCTCTGATCAAGGTACTCATAGATGATAAGAAATATTTCTTCCTTATTATGGAGATAGGTGGATACATTATTACGAACTCTTTAAATCTCATGAATACTTTCCTCATTTTATTCATTACTACTATATTTTACCCATTGAATATTAAAATAACAACTTTCATATCATCCCCTTATTCATATCCTTTTCCTCCTTAGTGTCAGTCATTTATCACATCTCGAGTGGAAGTAGTTAGATATATCAGACCCATGCTAATCTGAGAGCTGGTTAAAACTACCTCAACACCTTTAGCTATTAATTTTTTACCTCGAACCTTTAGAAAAGAAAATGAACCTACTGATCCTACCTCCATAGATAAGAGTGAATCAAATTACATAAATTATTTGATAGGTATTTTGTGATAGTTTTTTCATGTATTCCTTTTTGTATGTACTTCAATAACTTTTTTAATTAATGGAATATATATCTTATTCATCATACATTTCTTATTTGTATTTTATATATCTTGTATTTTATTTTTGATAATCCCAAAAGGGGGATAACTTTTATGTAATTTTCATTTTAATACCCTTTCTTTGATTCCAATATTATTTTAGTGAAATTCATTTATCATTGATACCAGAGATATCTTTCAATACTATATGTATTTGGAATTATCCTTTGATTCTATATTTATTTGGATTTAATTTTTTAATTGTTTGTTTTTTGAGTTAATAATTAAGTATTTTAGTTCAAATTTACTATAAAACACTCACAATAGTTTTTATAATTGTTAAGAAGATAATAGTACTTAAAATTCATCTATTTTTTTCAAATTCTGTTTTTTACAAGGCTTATAAAATTCCATGATTTGTGATTGTCAAATAGGAGGAGTTTTTTTCCACATCATTATTTTATTTCTAAAAAATAATGTTTCCTATTTTTATAATAAATTTAATGTTTATGATAGTGTATTATTTTACAAATTATAGTTGTATGAAAATTTTCTATGTGTTGAAAAGAGAAATGGATAATTCATTTTTTGTCACTATCAGCTAATTCTACTATTAGAAGTCGACTAACATTAGTTGATATACTGCCAAAAAATATTACCTAGAAAATAATTCCAGTGGTATAGTCATTCCATCATCAAATCGACTAATTTCATGTGTGATACTTCCTAGACCTACTACCATCAAGAGTGATACTACCATAACCTGCAACTGCAAGACTTGTACCACTTCCAGAGTAATTCCACCACAAGGAGGGTGCTACCACCAGATAAGCTACCTCCATGAGTGCTGCCATCATATTTTCCACCATTTTCATTCTAGTATGTTTTAATTTAGTTATTAGAATAAATATTTTATTACTGTTAATTCAGTGGATTTATTTAATTATTATTCATAACCCATTGCACGGATTCATTGAAGATCAAGTGAATGGTTCAGTTTGAGGATCCAAGAAATATTTATGATTATACTTCAATGGGTATCCAAATATATAGTGATATTTATTTTAGATGATGTACCTCATATATGAGATTTTATTTATCAACCCGAGTGATAATTTTCATAATGCATTCTAATAAAAATGTGAATATAAAAGTGTAGAACAAATTAATTATCATGTTCACTTCCCATACTGAATCATGATAATACTTTTAGTATAAAATTTATATAGAAAAGTGAACTTCACAAAAATATGTTTTCATAAAAAATTTAGAGAAACTATTCAAAATCCTCAATATGATAAAATCATGGACTCTAAATAATTTGGATCATTACAAACCGATCAACACTTTGTTTCTTAATCTCTGTTTATTTTCTCTCTTTGGATTCATTATACTTTTGAGAAGTGTAATTTTTAACTATGAATATTTCTATGCTAACTCCTACACTTAAACAGAAGAATAATATTTATTCTATCAATGTGTTTTATATGTTTACCAATGTTAAATGTTAAATAGGTCCCTATGTGGCCTATGTTTTTTTCTACCCACAGTAAATGTGGAAAATGATTTATGCTTGGACATCTTTTGATGTTGTTTATATACCTGATATAGGTTATGGATAAAAATATTTGGTATAACAATATATTTCAATGATTTTGATTGTGATGTGGATAATATTATGTCTCATCTTGAGAATAAACCCCATGTTAATTCATTTGTATCTATGTTTTTTTATTTCATAGAGTTAACTACATTGTTTTTAAACTATAAACCAAACCCATACTTTAATAGATATTCTTAAATGGGGATTAAAAAAATATTTGTTTAATTAAATCTATTTCAAAAGTTGAATTTATTTTAAATATATTTTTATCCGAGTCTTAATAAATCTGAGAGAAATCATTTAAGACATTAAACTTATATTAATATATTGGTTTTTGAACTGGGATAATTTATTTTAATTCAGTGATTTTTTAAACATGTTATTAATATAAATTTTAGGGATTTTTAATTCAACCCCAACTAGAGTTACTCACTCCCACAAACATGACCCTTATCTCTTACATTAACACCTTAAATACACTTGTTTCATTACTAATTGTTGTTAATTTTTATAAAAATTTTACTATTAATTACAACTAAAATATGAATGTGATATCATTAAAAAATTCCGACATGATGATTCCAAATATGTATCCTTTTTTCAAATTCAACTTTTATATGGGGAAAATATTTCTATAAATAATTAATCATGAAAAAACCAATAATGAATGTTTTTTGGAAATTTCATTTTTTAGAATAATAAAAAGTTAATTCACATTCCTTTACTAGTTAAATAAATTTGAATAACATTAAAAAAATTATTGAATATATAATATATAATGTTTTATCAAAAGAGAAAATGAGTAGTAATTTATTTAATTTATTAAGATAAAAACACATTGTCCATAAAAATAGTTTTATAAAAAATAACACGTTTTTCAATGGAATTATTTTATCTTTATTCATAACCATTTGAAAACTATTATATGAATTATTATTCAAAAATTAAAAATAAATTTTATCAAATTAATATTTTATAGTGATATTTTTATATTATTATATAAAAAATATAAAATCCAAGAAATTACATTTTTATAAAAAATTGGACTTCTTAGTTTGAAAATATCTTTCTGAATTTTAATAATTACTTCATTGGAATTAAACAATAAATTATAAATATGAAAAATATTTCTATATATATTTCATATTTTTTAATGATATCAAAACTGACCAATAAAATAATTATGTTATAGATTCAATAATATATAGTATTTTATTTAGACTTGAGGTGTCGTGTAAAGAAATATATCAAACAAATGAAATTTATTTCAAAAAATAACAAATATAACAACATTGCGTATTACAGATTCCCTTTGTAATGAGCATAGGATTCCCCCATTACCCTTCCCAAGAAAGAAAGTTATAGATGGCCAATATATATGATATCATATGTAGGTTCATGATTACTCACACTCTCATACTGATGGTTCTCTACCTACTAAGGAGATTAAGGAATTAATTAATTAGGGTAAATGTGATGATTAAATTTTGAACATGATTTTTGAGAATGTACTAAATATATAAGGTAGACGTTGAGTATTCCACAACCTCCATATAGAAATAAATGGAAGAAATTTTTGACATAATTTTTTAGAAAACCAAGAAATGTTGCTCAAAATATAAAGAAGCAAGGTAATAAGAGTCTGACAGAAGGAAATTTATATTTATCCCACTGAAAAATTGGATGTAACTCACAAGGGAGATTAGTGGAATGTGTGAAAACCTCATAAGAAACACCCTTGTTTTCCAGAATTTAAAAAGGGTGATTAGCTTCATGAAATATTTGCAAGATTATTTAATTTATTGAAGCAAGGATATCAAGACATTTATCCCATTTTTCTATCAAATTCAAAGAAATGTGATTCTCTCTCATCCTGACCACCTGGATGAGGGTTGTAGAATCACTCTCAAAACATACATTATTCCAATTTCTTTGTTGTTTAACTAAGACATCCTTGATGATGCACATCATCTTCACTTCATGGAAAGTGGCATGACCACATGGACCGTGTATATATTCTCAAACATCACTATTATGATCTCTGAAAACAATCTCATATCCTACAGGACCAGGGATCCCCCTTTAGGCATCGTTTAAGTTTCATTTGATCCAACATGTGAAAGGGGGAGTCCTGGAGACCTCTATAGTGATGAAGTATTAAAGTAATAAATGTTATTCAATAGAAATATAATGGCGAAATAAAAGTGGTGATAATCATAAACATTAATATAATAACCTGATATAAAATGAAATAATTAATGAAATATAGGAATGTGGAAATAATATAAAACATGAAATCATGAAAATAATTCAACGATAACCATTAAGACATCATGAAATAGTGTTCTTATGATAATATTACATGAAAATTTAATTTTACCTCATGAGATAATAAAATTGCCCAATGTATTGGAGGGCTATATAATTTTTCTCCCACTAGTCATATTTATATTTTCATACATGCATTTGTGTGCCACATAGATCATACAACAAAAGATTACATTTCATCGAATTTATTCAAATTTTTAATGAGTGTGGGTAAAATACATGGAAATCTAAAATAAATTAATTATAGGTATATCTTTGTGAATACACATGAGTGTAAATTGGGAATGGGATTCAATACATAAGTGTTTCCCATGGAAAATTATAGTTTAATGTCTACCACATAATAGGTGGGAACAATCAATAATAGGGGGTGTGGCTTCATGAGAATAAAAGGTGATATTTAATTACTCGTAAATAATATTTAAATTAAATGGTATATGAAAAAAACATTCAAACAAGAGAAATTGGGAACAAAATTCAATAATACAATGAATGTTCATGAAGAATGAGGAGTATGAGAGAATCACTTAACTTGATAGTGTCCTTATAAAATCATGGGAGGAGCTTCTTAAGATATTTGGAACAAATTAAGAGGTATTGTTTGTGGTATAGGTTGAGTAACTTCATGAAAAATTATTTTTTAGTAAATAGGAGGGGGATGATGGTGGGAATTTATTGAAAATGTGAGGGGAATTATTTATTAATTTCTAATCATGGGTTTTATATTCAAGATGATAAAATAATAAAAACATAAACCTTACCATTTTTTTAACATGGTTTCTACCTAAACTAAGTTCCATTCAATTTTTTATATGTAAAATTACCTAAAATATTACAATAATTCCACTGGCCCGGTGGAAGTGAGTCATGTTCATTACAAATTTATTTTAAAAAAATTAAATATAATATAGTTTTCAGTGGGTTCCTTAAATGATTAAAAAATCAAATAATTATAAAAAAATTATTTTATTAGGGAAATATCTATTTCTTTGTTGATTTATTTTATAAAATTTATTACATCATTTTCTATATTTTATGATTTCATAATAGATACCATAAATTTAAACTTCATTGAATTTTTAAGCCAAAAAACTTCTATATCAAAAAATAATGAAACAATTTTAATGCAAAATTTCAATTTGATGATTTAAAAAAAATATTTTATGGGAATAATTTACTAAATGTTAAAAATTTATCTTTTTAATGAGAATTCTTATTTATTGTATAATAATTTTTTTACAGAAATAATTTTTTTAACACCATTAATGATTACATTTATGTTTTTTAAATTATATTGTCATTTTGTCATTATTTGTATATAAAATTAATATTTATTATAAAATTCATGAATTTATCTAAAAGTGTGTTAAAACTATATATTTTCCACAAATAGTATTTTTGGTTTAGTCATATCAAAAACATATTTTATCCAACTCATATATAATTTTATAAATTAGGTAATAATTAAAATGGATAAACATAATGATTATTTTTTTACAATAAAGACATACAAGTACATATTACTGGGTTCTAGATAAATAACCCCTATTAGAACATCATATTTTCTAAGGGTAAGGTGTGTGAGCTTCTCCTATAAACGGTTTTTTTCATGTTTAATGTTTTGAATTTTAACATGGGATTGGTCAAGGGAAAATTCCAATGATGCACTCTCTCATAGAGGATTATAAAATTGGTATTCATAGTGTACGACCCTACTATTCTAGGCAATCACTTCTTCTATATATTTCAATTAAACATTATAATTACCTTCAATATATGAAAATATTACCATTAATTGTACAACATCTATATTATCAATGGTTATGATGCTTATTGTTCTTATAAATCTGACTAAATATATTTTTTAATGGTAAAAAATAACCAAAGTAGTGAATAATTCTCTATAAACATATTACATAACATGGTATTATTTTATTTAAGGATTTTCATTTATAAAATATTTTTTCATTAAATTATTACCATCATAAAAAATTTATCCATTTAAATTTTAATTAATATAATAAAATATATTATGAATTTTATATTTCATCACATCTTCTATTTACTGTGATTATTCCTCAAACTCTTGGTTCAAAAATAGTAATTTGACCAGGTGAGTAATTTTGTTTCATAGAAATGTGTCTCTATTATCTATGATCATCATAGTATACTCCTCATATGTTAGATATTTTTCCAATGGTACCACCTCAATATTCAGTACATTAGAGGTGTATGTTTTGTACATCCTCCAGACGGATACATAGGGCACATCATGTAACAACCCAGGTACTTATAAAATTATTTCTTTTCATTCTAGAATTAATTTGTGAAATTCATTAAAATTGAAAATGAAATAAGTGATATTTATAGATATTAATGAATATTTACCAATAGAATATTAACTTCATCTTTGAGAGTATAAATAAAATTTATGTATCTTATATGTGAAATTTATATATATATATATATAATGAAATATGTAAATAAATTTTTTAAAATCTATAAATAAAGTATAGGTATTTTTTTGAAATAGAAATGTTTATTTACAATTTTATAACTAATTTAATGATTTAAATAAAAATTTGTTTTCATAAAATATATTCTTAACATAATATTTCTCTTCTTATGATTATCAAATAATTTTATGAGACATTAATTAATTTTTAAAGTGGCATAAAATCAGCTATAATTTCAAAATTTGTATTTTTTGAATAAATAATTATTTTAAATAAACATTAAATTAAACATATTTAAAATATAATTTAATATAATTAATTTCATTTTTTAATTTATACATGTTTCAAAATGAATAGGGTGAATTTTTGGGATTTTTATGAAATAGTTAAATTTTTGGTGAATAGTGAAATATGATAATTTACGGTATATATACAATATAAGTTAAATAAACTATTTCTTGATTCATTTCTGAAGTAATATCTATAAGGTTTTCTTTGGGCTTACATCATAAGGTATCCATAATGGCTACATTGTAAGTTGGTCGTGAGGGATACAAATCATGTGTTAGGTGTTCGGAATGGTTTTCCACATAAGAGACATGGAAGATAAATTTTGAAGGCATTTAGAAGATGATATCTTTTCAAATCCACAACCTATAATGATGGGTATTCGAAGTGAGTATTTTTACAATGTAATAGATCAGTTGAAATGGGATATAAATTGTTGTGGAATCTATAAAAGTGAAAAACAAATGCTACCACAAAGGAACATGATAATGGTGGAAATTTTTATGAGGCACCACCCTTCTTATTTCAGTGGATCTTATGACCCAATGGTCTCTAAATGGTGTATTAAATACCTTGAAGATGTATTTAATATCATATACTGTTCAGTTAATAAAAAGGATAATAATTCTATTTATCCTTTTGAAGGTGATGTCGACCAGTGGTATTCAATTGTTAAGAATATCATTGATAGCAAGGAAATTAAATCCTTAGAATGAGATGAATTTAAGAATCAGTTTCATGAAAATTATTTTCCTAAGGTTCTTCGATATAGTCTGGAAAATAAATTACAAGAATTGAAACAATATGCGGAAGATTCAGTGTTTTTTTTAATAAAACATCACTCGATTGAAATGGTACGCTTTAAATATTATTTCAGATCATGATAGTAAAATTAATCATTTATAATCATGATTGAATTCAAGTTTTTAGAGGTATATTTCCTCCATTTAATTCAATAGTTAGGTGAAACTTTTTTGATGTTTTGATAGGGTATAAATAGGGTTTGCTGATGATCATGTGTACTTTGTAAAAAAATCAAAGGAAAAATCCAAATGGTTGAAAATGGATAAGAATCAATTAACAAAATACGATTGTATGAAAATATAGTTTCAAATTTTTAAGATGTGTTGTAAAAATAATCCTGGGGAATTTCTGAAAAAAAAATTTGTGAAGAGTTTTCGATGTGGAAAATTTTTATTTTTTTCGAGATTTCGATGAAAATTTTCTTACTGTCAATATGTTTAATTCTGATTGGAAAACTGTAAAGTGTTTCAAATGTGGTGAGATAGTTGAATATTAAAATACCTACCTAAATAAATATTTGAATGATGGGATGTTTCCAGAGTACAAGTGGAATGGTGTAGTGAAATCCATTGTGACCACTTCAACAGAAGTTGGGCTATCCAATAAAGTGGTGTCAGGTATGTTGTTTGTTTATTGAGATGTTTCTATTGTCTTGTTTGATATGGCATCTACACATTCCTTTATTTCTGATAAATTTTCTATTTAATTGGAAATTTCCTCTCATGAAGTGAAATAAAAACATATCTTAAAAAATAGGGGAAATATTAAGGCAATACAACATTATAAGAATATTTCTATTGTAGTGTGTGGAAATACATTACATTAAATAATTTTTCTTCTTCCCTTTGTATAGATTGATGTTATTCTGAGTATGGAATGGATTCTTGTATAACTTTCTATGTTTTATTGTATTACTAAAGAAGTTGTTTTTAGGATGTGTTTCAGTTTGTATACATGAATGAACCCATACCATTGATAAAATATCAAGAAGCTAAAACACTACTAATATATTGAATTGAAATTTTTATTGAACATATTATAGAAAATAAGGTAACTATCATAATAATAATTTTATAGTGGTAAATGAATACTTGGATATTTTTCTACTAATTTTCTCAGTTTTATACTTTATTTGGAAGTTTAATTTAATATTGACTTAGTTCCTGATGCTTTGAAATTTTTAAAACATCCTTATCAAATGGCTCAAGTAGAACATCATGAATTGAAAAATCAGTTGTAGGAGTTTATTGATAAGTGTTTCATTCAACCTATCACTTCACCATGGGGTGATCCAGTTTTTTTGTTAAAAATAAATTCGGTTCTATGAGGCTCTGTATTGATTATAGATCTATTAATAACATTACTATTTAGAATAAGTATCTATTGACACATAACTATGACTTGTTTGATCAGATCCATGGATCTCATAATGGTTCAAAGATTAAATTGAGATCTAAGTACCATATCTTGAAGGTGAATTAGGATGAAATTTCAAAAATAGTGTTTCAAATAAGATATTTACATTCTGAGTTTGTTTTTATGGCCTTCGGTTTGATAAATACCCCATCTAAATTAATGGATCTTATAAATAGAATAATTTATGATTAGATGGATAAGTTTTTTTGTTTTTAATGATGATAATGTTGTGTTTTCAAAATGTTTTCGAGATCATGAAAAATATTTAAGGATTTTCTTACAGACACTTAATGAAAAGAATTTATATGGTAAATTTGGAAATTATGTTTTTTTAGTTAAATAAGATTTATTTTCTTGGAAAAATTGTAAATATGGATGATATAATAGTTGATACAACCAAAAAAGTTTTTTATGAATGTAAAATACCTATAAATGTTAAAAAGATTCATAGTTTTCTTGGATTATGATTTAATTACATATAGTTTGTTAATACAATTCATAGTTATCTAGTATAAAAACTATGTCAATGAAAAAAGAGGTTAAATTAATTAGGATAGAAGAATGTGATGTTGTTTTTTCAGAATTTAAAAGCATATTAGTGAATGTTCAATTTTTTCATAGACTTTCAGAAATAATGATTTTTTCATCTATATTTATGCATAATTTAAGGAACATGGTTTTGTTTTGATGTAGTATGATCTGGTAATTACTTATGCTTTAATACAACTGAAACACCATGAGTTATATTATCCCACACATGATCTATAATTATAAGTATTGGTTTTCACTTTAAAAAATTGGAGGTACCATTTATATGAATCCATGTGTGAAATATTTACTAACCATAAAAGTTTGAAGTATATATTTACCACGATAGAATTGGACATAAGGAAAATAAGATGGTAGGAAATAATAAAGGATTAGGATTGTATAGTCAATTATCATCCATGAAAATAAAAACAAATAGGGGATTCCTTACGTAAAATATATCTTGCATGATTAACCATTTTATTTTTGGAACATAACCCCTATGTTAATAATTTTATGAATTCTGGAGTGGAAGTTGTTGGTGTAAGAAATTCATCAATTTTGTTTCAGGTTTCAGTTCATTTGTCTCTCTCATTCAAAATTAATATTAAAAACAAGTAAAACTATAAGTTATATAAAAAATGTATAAATTTTTAAAATGGGTAAGTTATAAAAAATTTACATTGATGGAGATTTTGTTTTGAGATTTTCAAAGGGATTATGTTTTCGTTGATCCCCTACTGAAAATATAATTATTAAGAAAATATCAGAGTTCTTCCTTTTTAGTTCATCCATGGAGAACTAAGATATAAAAAGGATTTCATAGGTATTACTAGTGATAATGAATGAAAATATATATTAAATATTTTATAATTAAATTTTTGACATGTCAACAGGTTACAACTACCAAAGGTAATGTTTCATCCTATTCCAATGTCAGACTAGAAATGGGGAAATATATCCATGGAATTCATGGTGGAAATATCAATGAATTCTCAAGGTAACAATGCGATTTGGGTTATTATTTACCAACCCAATAAATGTGATCATTTTCCTCTTATTTGATATACTATTTCTGTAGATAATCTTTCTCAATTATACCTCAAAGAGACTATTAAGTTATATGTATTCCTCTGTCCACTATATGTAAATGTGATCCCTTGATAACCATTATCTTCTAGAAAGGCCTTTAGAATATATTAAAATCGAATTAAATAACACTATAGTTTTCCATCCTCAATCAAGTGGATTGATAAAGCAAACAATTCAGACCACGTAAGACATTATACGTGCTTATTCAATAGATTATATGGGATGTTAAGATCAAAAAATTTCTTTATTCAGGTTTTCAAATAACAATAAATTTCATTACATTATACTAATTGAACCTTTTGAGGCATTATATAGAATGTTGTTTCAGACTCCTTCATTTTTGGATGAAGTCATTTAAGGAATTTTATTGGACCCTAATTAGTAGAGGATGTAGATGAAAAGGTATAGATGATCTAGTGACATATTTTGATAGATCATAGCATGTAGAAAAGTTATGTATATAATAGGAGTAAATAAATTTCATTCCATTTAGACGATAATATTTTCCATAAAACATATCCTTGGAAAAGAGTTATTTATTTTTGTAAGAAATAATGGATTAGTCCATATTCCATTGGACCTTTTGAAATCTGGTCAAACGTTGAACCATTTTTCTACCTAGTAGGTTTTCCTCTATTTTTTCTCAGGTGCACAATGTGTTTCTTATTTTGATGTTGTGAAAGGGTGTTCAAAATTCATCTCGTGTTCGGATCTAAGAAGTATTTTATCTAGAAGAGTCCCATTATTATAAAGATAAACCTATTAAAATTCTTGATCATAGAGAGAATGTACTTGGGAATATAGGAAATAACCAGGTTGTGGTTTTTTGGAGAAACCGCATGGTTGAAGAAGCGACATGGAAATATGAAAATTCTGTGAGAGAAAGGTATCATCCCTTGTTTAATAACCAAATAAAAATTACAAGGATTTAATTTTCAGAAGGTGGTGAAAATGTAGTAATCGAAGTGATTCTATTTTTTTCATTGTGGAATTAAAAAATTAAATTCATTATAAATTTATAAGGAAATAATTGATATTTATAGAAATTAAGAAATATTTTCTAATAGTATAACAAAATCACCTATTAAATTGTAAATAAAAGTTATGTTTATTATAATTGAAAATATGTTATATTTATATTAGGGAATACATAAATAAATGTTTCAAAAATGGTAAATTAGGTATTGGTATTTTTGTGAAATAAAAATATTTAATTATAATTTTATAATTAATTTAATAATTTTTTAAAAACATATTTGAAAAAAATAGATTACTAACTTAGTATTTTTTCAATTATGATTATAAGATAATTTTATGACATGTTAATTAATTTTTCAATGTGTCGCAAAATCAGTTATAATTTAAAAATTGGTAATTTTAGAATAAATAATGATTTAATTAAAAAATTTATTTATCATATTTATAAAATTATTTTTATAAAATAGAGTTCATTTTTTATTTCTACGTTTCAAAAAATGATTATTGTGAATTTTTGGGATTTTTCTAAAATAGTTGAATTTTTTGTAAATAGAAAAATACGGTAATTTATGATATATATACATTATAAGTTATATAATCTATTTCATGAGTCATTTATTATGTAATTACCATAATTTATAAATATTATTAATTATTATAATATATTTAAGGATAATTCTCAAACTATTCATATTATTGATTACAAATAATAAACTAATGAATATAATAGAGAGAAAACCACCCTCTCTTCCACTATAAATACCACCCCACACCACCTCTTCTTCTCAATTATGAAATCCCAATATCATTTTTAATTTCTATAAAATTATATTCCCATGCCCCTTCACAATGTACAATATATTCTAGTCTTACCAATAGGCTGAAACAAAGGATCTTAAGGATGTTCTCAAGGAGGAGAATTTGAGAGGTAAAATCCTCTTTCATTTTATTTTGTTTTCTTTTCCGTTTCTCTTATTTTATTATTCTATCACCACCCACCTTATACAAATGGAATTAAAACTGAATTACCATATATATACTAAAATTTTATCTTGTTTATGCAATAATTATTCATTAAACTCCTTCTTCTCTAACTTTTATTCAAAAATATAAAATATGGTCTGTGATGTATCAATTTGTTATTATCATGGATGATGTGTTTTCATTTTCTTTTACCACCTCAAAATCAAATTATAAAATAATTATTATATTCAAATCATGTTTTATTAAACATATTATATGTTATTTAAGGTTATATAACCAATATATATCCATAATATTGAATAAAATGATATAAGTTCATGATAGTCGTAAGAACCACTAAAACAAATTAAATAATTATTCATTATGTTTTATCTAATAAATCATCAGCATACCATAAAAATGATATATGGTCAAATTTATAATTATGTAAATATTTTAACACTATTTCATTTTACTTATTGTGTTATGTTTCCATTCTAAAACAAAATCCATAATGAACCAACCATATAAATCATGAAATAAATGCACTTGAAACGATGACAATAATGACATTTTATTTATAAATGGGTGTAAATAAGTTTTAAGAATATCATATAAGAAATTATAAATTTTAATATGTTTTTTAATATATTAATAACACTCATTATAACATTATAGAAGAGTTTTTAACATGATTGAAGTAAGACAAACCCAATGTAAGGGAATTTTCTTTAAAAATCATCTTTTAAATTTATATTTTTTAAAAAAATTCAAAATGAATGTTTTTATCAAGAAAGTATTCATTTTTTATCAACATTTGTTTCCTTGGTAATTATTTATGACAAATGGTGTGACCTTTATCTCCCCCTGAAGCATTGGGAATTATTTTGTGGGAGTTCAACTGTATTGTTACTCTGAGTGTGATAGTTATGGTTACAACATAAGGCATCCTTGAGGTTTACATAAAAATGTATAAGTGAGGGTTACATTGTAATGTATCTTTGAGGGTTACAAATAATATGGTATCCATGAGGGTTACAATTCCTAAGTATGTAATTACCCATGTTACCTTTGTTTTTTTATTTATGATATCTATGTTTTATGAAAATCTATTATTCTGAAAAGGTATATGATATTTTATGGGTGAGAAGTATGTATTTGTGAAATTGAATTCATATGTTTATAAGTATTCCTGGAATAATGGTTTGTTTTCTTTTTTTACTTTCCTTAATGATATTTTTTCACTCATCCCATGTTTTAAATTTTCTTTCACATGGTTAAAGGATGGGTAAGAGAAAACAAGAAAAAAAGAAGAATGTTGTGAAGATTCTTCATGAAAATATTTCATGTTTTATTAAAAAAAAATTATTTGGGAAGAAATTGATACTATTTTAATAGTACCCACTTTTGTATTTTTGTGGGTTGATATGTATTAATTATTTCCTAATTCTCTAAAATACTAAAAAATCTTTTTAGAATGTATAAATGTTTATTCTAAAATAATTTACTATATTATGAATGATTAAGGATGGGTCCTTATAAATCATGTAATTTGGATAGGTTAGGTGTGTTTCTATTTGATCGGCCACATCTCTGATGTAATAAATGATCTCAAAATGGAATATGTATATAGAATAATAATTCCCATTTTCCAAATCCTCATGACATTCTACTATAGTGATATATGGAAGAATGCATTATCTCCAACCACAAACATTAGGTCCTGCAAATGATTGTCTATATAAATTTTATACCATTATTTTTTAGATTTCACATCATACTGAATAGATTGATAATTCTCTATCATCTCTTTAATATGATCATTCCCCATCTTTTTCTTTTGCCCAACGTCATCCTAGGATATTGGATTCCGACACCTATTCACATAGAGAACCTCAGAATATTCCTTATGAATAATATATTTGAATTTTTTTTTTTGAAAAATCCACTATGTGAAGGTTTTTATCCTAGTATCCTTGAAAATCCCATTAACATAATATTATCATATCATATATAATATCAATGGTTCACTCAAACTCAGCATCTTTTTGAGAGAGAAATGATGTACTGAAATTAATCTCTATATGTAGAGCATATTGAAAGATTCTCCAGAACAATGAGCTAAACCATAGATCTAGAACATGTATAATGGATAGTAACACTTCATGAATCTTGATCATTTCCATTAAGTATATCATTGTGATTTTTTTAGGAGAAAAATATTCTTTGATAGTAAAGAAATTCATTGATTTTATAAGGTGATCGCCTACCACCTAGATGATGTTATTTCCTTTTGATGTCCAGGGGCGTCCCATGATAAAATCCATGGCGTTTTATCTAGTTTTTGTTTTGTTATGTGTAATGGTTCCATAATTATCTAATTATTAGGTCTTTAAAACATGAATTATTGTCATACCAATCATCAAGATACAAATTTAGTAATCTCATTTTCCATTTTATCCTCAATAATTTTTATATGTAATCCTTATATATATTATTGATTCCTTTATGAATAGAGAAGTATCTTCTATGAAAATCAACCATATTTTTCCTATTTATATCTATTTTCTATGGGACAAGTATCCTATATCCAAACCATATTACTCCATAATTAGTAAAGTTGAATTTCTGAATATTAGATACCTTTCATTATAGGTACTTATAATACATTTTGGGACACCTTGATCCTATCAAGAATTTATGGATGATTTGATTTTTATAAAGTATGGATGAATTTCCTTTTTCTATTACCATGTATATCTTTTTATGCCCCTAATGATTGGATCCCATTCAATTTTTATTACAGTTATTGTTTCGGAATCCTTCTTACTCATAAAATATCTTACAACATTTACCATCCCAAAATGATAATGTATTGAAAACCCAAAATACATGATCAGATCTAATAACATTTATTTGATCATATTGAGATCCTATTTTTTGAGAGTATACTAGAATCTTTTATGATCCATATATATGTTACACATCTCTCTTAAGAGATATTTTCATGAAATATTCATTTTTGAGATCACTACAACCATTTTTGTATCATGTGTTGGGTAGTTCTGCTTGTGAATCCTTAATTGGATGCATGAATATGCTACCAATTTAGCATATATAATTTTTACACAACCCAAAAATGTTTTTATTCATCAATTTTGATCAATAATATTAACCTAATACTAGATAATGTTACCATAGGTGTATTTATTAGCATCTTTCTTTAATTATTAAATCTTTTCATGCATTTATTAGTCGAGAGAAACATCACTTCCATCATTTTTTAACTTGGTTAGTGGGATATAAAATCTTGATAAGTGTCTTATCAATTGATTATAAAAACCAAATAGTCCTAGTAAACAATGGATCTTCATCACAGATGTTGGTCTGGGTCAACATTCAATTTATTTTTTGTTTTAATGATCCACATATATCAATTTTTGGTGAAAACATTCAAAAAAAATGTTACATTCTCCATGTATAAGTTAAATTTATAACTCAACCTCTCATTGATGAGGAAGAGTAAAAATTTAATCATGAAAAATATTAATATATTCCATCACTAAAAAAAGTTAATTGAGGTATATCCTTTCCATATATTCAATCTATTTAGTTTTAGATACTTGTAATCATTTGGAAATAACATCCATTATCGATATGATTGCTTCAAAGGAGATTCAACATCCTCCATGTCATTTAATAGAATCAAAGTGATAATATTAATATGGAGAGGAATTGTAACACCCGAGACTTTTATGAGAAATAATTTGTTTTTATGTTATATAAATCATCAAAGGAATCTTTCACTACACACAACACTATCTTGGCATGCTTTACACGCAACTGAGGCCTTCCTCGATAGCTTGCGTCATACGCAATACTGAGTTTCACTAAACAACGATATGCTACTAAAATATTATTAAAACTAGCCGTTATGAATAGTAATAACCACTTTTTGAAATTTTGTAAATTTTATTTTTAAAAATGGACTTCATTTTTGGATTCGGAATATCAAAATTAGCTTAGGGTGAAATTTTGGTACTTTTCGGATAACTTTCATATTCTAATGAATAGTGAAAATTACTAAATTTTAATTAAAAACAACTTTTTTAATCGAAATAATTAATAGTGATAAATTATTAATTTGACTGGTTTTAAAGAATATTTAGAATATATTTTTACAATTTAATACAATGTTGGTCATTGGATGTAATTTCACATTTAAACCAGACATAAACAAGTATCAATCTTTTGATAGTTATTTCTCTTCAAAAACACGCTATTTGTTTTAACGACGGGAATAAATTTTTAAATTAGTTAATGTGAATGATATGTTTTGAATTTGGTAAAATAGACATCATTTTTGAATTTATAATATCAAATATATCTTAGGCCTAATTTTTGGTGTTTTTCTGGAAACTTTCATTTTTTGATGAATAGTGAAACCACTAAGTGGTAGTTAGAAAAACTGATTTATTCATAAAACATAATTTTACCGCTTCTGTGAGTGGAATTTCGAAAATCCGAGCGACACGGTTAATATCAAGGACTAAAATGTGGTTCAATGAGATGAAAATAATTTTTGGTGAATAGTAACTTTTTACTTTTTTACCACAGTTAAAAGTAAATAGGGTAATTAAGGTTAAAAATGATATTATTATTATCCTAACACATGTCCTAATTCTATTGGATAAGTGTAATTCGGCGAAACAAAAACCCTAGGAATAAAATATGACCATTTAGGCCCACTTGGATTAGATTAGGACATTTATTATTAATTTATTTAAAGAAGGGTTAAAATAGTTAAAATCAACATTTAATAACTAAGTCATATTTAATATAGGGTTATACATAATATAAATTAGACTATAAATATTAATTAGAAAGATAAAACTATTTCCTACATAATGGTATTTTATTTATAATTTTTAGACTTAAAATAAGTTAATTTATTTATGAAACAATTATGATACAGTAATTATCTTATTAATGAAATATTGACATAATTGATGTTATAAATACCCAAATAAATGTAATTTGAGACTTTTTATGAGTTAAAATAATTTTCTAAATTAATATGACATGTTAGTATTTATTTAATTAACTTTTTTAGAACTAATCATTCTGTTAGGAGTTTCACAAAAATCAATTACCAAATAGTGTCAAAATTGACATAAAATAGTATTTAAAACAAATATTATATTAAAAATTGTTATTATATTCCTAGAAATCTAAGGTTCGGCCAATATACTTATATCATGATAGTTTTATCATTAATGGACCACTTGGGGGTCTCTTGGATGTATATGGTATGTTTATTAACTATATAATATAAAAATACAAAGTGACATGGTAAATGTCAATCTAATTAACTAAGAGTTAAAACTAAAAGTTAAGGTTAATATAATGACCTAAACCTGTCTAAATTCTATTGGATGTGAGTATTTTCGCCTATCCCCACCTTAGCTTCGAAATAAATAATTTTGGATCTATTAAAAACCGAATATGACTTTATAATAAAATAATATTTTTAGTTATTCCAAAGGTGCCCCTCTCCTCCCTTATAAAAGGGCACCTCCTCCCTCTCTTCCTCACACCACTTTGAGCCTTCAAGCTCGGCCAACCCCGGCCAAATTCTCTTTTCCACTTCCCTAGAAACATCCTAGAGGTCCTGGTCTTCTTCAAAGACCAATTTTAGTGCCCTAAGAGGAGGTCTCAAAGATGCGCTTCAAAGAAGAGGTAATGTCCATTACCGATTCTTTCACCTTTATTTCTTCTTCCACTTATTCTTCTTAGGTTGTTTCATTATGAAGTAATAACATCAGTATCACTCATATACTGATATGTTATTATATGTATGAAATAACCCTATTTCACCATCTATCCATCCTACAGAAAACGAAATCATCGCGCGTGCGTACGTATGGAATACCGTCTCCACGCCGTGGTGTAATATATTTTCCACCACCACCTTACTTGGATGGGTATAATGGGGTAAATAATAACTATATATGATTATTTTAAAGTGATATTGATTCTGTACTAGTACACATACACTCCAATAAATTTCCATGATCATGGGAACGATATCATCGCTCGTGCGTACGTACGGAATACCGTCTCCACGACGTGATGAGATTCATTCTCAATGATGAACCATTCATAAATGATTATAAAGTATATATAATAATTAATCATGAAATATATGACATAATAATGATACTGTATTTATGTATATATATATGTATGTCATCCAATTAATTCCATTCAATTCAATGAGGAAACGAAAACAACGTTCATGCGTACGTACGGCCTACCGTCTCCATGAATGGTGTATTTCATTCCATTTATCAATCTATTATATATATGTATATTCTGAATATATATTATATATAAATCATGTTTTATATTCTGTAATTATTTAATCATTATCTAAGTAATCATATGAATAATTACAAGTCAAAACACAGACGACAAATGAAACGATTTTACCCAAAACGCTCTTTAACATGGAATTTACAGAAGAACGGGTAATATAAAGTCATAAGTGAACCATATATGATATCATAACAATTAATATGATTCTTTAATAAGTCAATGAAATTATTTAAATCATTATACAGGAGTTTCAGATACATACGATGCATATTGGACCTAAGGTAAGGGATAATTTTGCAAATCTCATTTTTATCCGGGATTGCTTATTCGTAAGTACTTACTGGGGTTATTTATATCATCCATGTCCATGTTTTATAAAAGAGTTTTCATGTATGTTTAAATTTATTTTTACCCATTTTTGACTTTTACTACATGGTATGTAAGTAATCTTTATTTTGTTTATGTTACGAGGTACTTTTTTGACTTTTCTGGAAAAAGTACGAGAAGAAGGTTTTTTTAACTTATACGGCATGAAAGGATTTTTAAGGTTTTATAAAGCCTTATTTTCATGAATCTTCCTAAAAAATATTTCATGAATATTTTCAACAAAATCTCCTTCTTTTAAAATTGCACGATGTTTTGTGAAAAGAAATTAATTTTGAAGAAGAAAGGATATTTCATTCAAGAATTCATTTCAAGTGTTTTATCAAAACCATTTTTCCATCTAAGATGACTTTATTTCATATTTGTATGTTTCAAGTATAATGTCTCTATGATTTATATGGTTTCACTTTTCTTATTATGAAATGATATCCATTTATTTTATATGTATTATGTGATGATGGGATGATGTTTTTGAAACCCATTTTATTCGTTGGGTTATTATGAATGATGTATGTTTATTTTGTGGCACAAGTAAGAATGATTTCATTATGAGATGTGTGGGACATATATCTCCCTCAAATGAATTGGGTAAAGATTTATATCTCATGAGATTTACATGGCCGGAACGGCAAGTTAATCCGGTTCAGTGTTACAGGACTGAAACGGGGAGTGAACTCGATTCAGAAAGGGGACTTTGTCCACTAAGATGGTCTTGGCAGCAATGCCTTAGCTACTATGGAAATCATTACATGTTCTTAAGGGATTCCACAATTACATGTTTTATTCCCATGCTATGTTATCATTATTTATGTTCCATTATGATCTATGCCTTATGTACTTCCATGTTTTAAGTTGTTCCTCAAGATTTTGATGTTTAAACATTATGTTCATGTTTTTTGGTTCAAATGTGTATGGTATGTTTTATTTTATCCATGATTACCCTTATTGAGCATTTGAGCTCACCCTTTTTATGTTTTATTTTCCCCCAGGATTAAAAGAAAGGTTTTAGTTAAGGAAACAAAAAGTGGAAGATCTTTATGAGAGATGTTGAAGATCTTTCACCACGATTAGAAGATTACGTTCCATGTTTCCAAAGACACTAAACTATTACAGTCCTTGGGTGTATATTTTTGATATGTATTATGTATTCTACAAAAGTAATTTAATATCTATGTACGTCATGCTTCGGGTCTCTACAGTTGGTATCAGAGGAAAGGTTTAGTCAACCTTTGGAAACTAGGATGCGAGAACTTTAGTGAGATCCCTAGAGATATTTCTAAGGTATGTCTAGGGATGTCCCTAAGGTTAAGTATAAGTATAGGTTATAGTCCTATAATTATGGTAACTATATTATAATTAAACCTAAGATGTTAGATATTGAAGGTACTCCCCCTTTATTATGTTGTTTTCCCTAGCATGATTTTTTCCTCTCACACTATTCTTTTTGGGTTTTAGATGATGGCTGGAACCCGAAGGAACCGTGTTGATAAATGCAATGGAAAATGCAATGATTGTCCTCCTGAACAAACAAATGTTATGGGAGATGGAGAGAAAAATCTTATTACTATACTTACACAAGCTATGAATCATTCTGGACTTCCAAATGAGCAGATAAGGGAACAATATTCTATTGAGTCCTTCATGAGGCAACGTCCACCGTCTTTCAGTGGGTCTTCTGATCCACTTGTTGTTGAACAATGGATCAGTACCACTGAAAAGATATTTTCAGTTCTTCAATGTTCATAATATGATAAAGTCATCTTAGCATTATATCGTTTTGAAGGTGAAGCTGATCAATGGTGGAATCTTATCAAGAATATGAGGCCAAGAGATGAAATTGAGTCCATGGAATGGGACGAGTTAAAGAACTTATTTTTCAATAAGTACTTCCCTCGTATTCGTCGAACAAAGATGGAGAAGGAGTTTCTTGAACTAAAACAATAGGACGATGAATCTGTTGGTGTATACGAAGTGAATTTTACAAGGCTTTCAAGGTATCCATCTGGCTTTATCATCCAAACTGAAAGTAAAGTTGATCAATTCTTCAGTGGCTTAAAAAAAATCTTCAAAGGGCATTAGCTATAAGAGACTTCAGTAGCTATGAAGAAATTGTGCGTTGTGCTATCAAGGTAGAAATGGAAGTTGGTGTTACTTATCCATCTCATAGTTTTGACAAGAAACGAAAGATGGAGTTCAAGGAGAAATCTCAGAATAATGGTGAAAAGAATATGAATGTTTCATTATGCTCAAAGTGTGGAAAGAATCATGGTGGAGATTGTCTTAAAGGAACTAAAAAAATGCTTTAAGTGTGGAAAAGAAGGTCATCGAGCAGTTGAGTGTCGAAGTAATGTAAAAAGGGTTTCTAGTGATGTGAATAAAGAAAAGACTGCAGAGAATGCACCACCAACACTTCAATGCTTCAAGTGCAAGGAAATGGGGAATTATGCTAATAAATGCCCTAATCCTAGGGTTAGTGATGATCGACATGAGCAACCACTTAAGGCAAAGGACAAAGGGAAGTCACATGCGA
Organism: Viscum album; assembly: GCA_963277665.1. NCBI lineage: Eukaryota > Viridiplantae > Streptophyta > Magnoliopsida > Santalales > Viscaceae > Viscum > Viscum album. The sequence goes on along the minus strand of OY728143.1, from coordinate 1,658,651,868 downwards.
TCACTATTGGCGATGTTGAATATGACAACGATGTGGTGGAATGATTAAGTGTTTATGTAATGGGATTCCAAAATAATGTTGTATATAGTATCGTGGAATATTGGAATATTTATGTATTGGTCTATTGTGGTTTTCAGTAATTTTATGGTACCGGTAACCATGTAAAGTTATTGAGATATTTTTGGAAAAAAGATGATATGCGCATAATGAAGGGATAAAGAGAAAATGAAATGTTTGACAGTATTCATGATCTCATGACTGATATAAGGAAATAGTTATATCATGGATTGAGGTTTTGGTATGTGAAACGAGTTAACTTTTGACAGCACTCATGTTTTCGCTAAGATCCAATGGGTATTCATTTTTCAAGAGAATACATGATTAAGGCCTTCTAATGTTTGGAATGTGACCAAAAAGACATATCTCATGATATACGGGGATCAATGATGGTATTAACATGCTTGTTATATGAACTATTTGGTAATCGTTTTCACTATAATATGAGATTGGACAGGAGTATTTTGGATAAGCCTAAAGATTAGAAAGGATTATGTTGGACATAAGTTATTATTGATTAAGGATAGAACTTTTTTTCGATATTATTGATGGGATGTTATAGTAATGTAGTTTTAGAAAAAGGACAACCTGTAGGACGAGCGACAGCCCATCGTGTCGGACAAGGCTGTGGGAATCGAACCCACAACCAAAGTACGACTGGCATTTATCGTCTACCACTGGCCTACAGGAAGTCCCTATTTAGTATAAACTAGTTTTATTATATTAAGCAGTATGATATATGAAGTATAAGTCCATTTTAGGAACCATGTATGATTAATCTCACTATAGATCGACTTATGTATATTTAATCACTCTTGCTAACCTTTTGTTTGAGACAAATGGAATAACCTGTCATTCTATCACATGGTCTTCTAACACTTCACGAATAACAAATTCAAAATCATTTCTTTAAGGGATGAAGTGGAAATTTTTTAAGGCACGAACAACAGTGAGATTATACCAAATAAAGTAAGTATTTATTCTAATTCAAATTCTTCAACTTTAGGGAAATGATCTTGCAATCCAAAAATGTTGTCCTAGTGCACTTATACCCGATGAATCAAGTGGTACCTTATATCATCACAAATTTATGGATTTGTGATTGTTGTCTTTTTCATAGCCATGTTCTCTACCACTCTCCATCAGAACTTGATGGTTAGATTTTTCTTCCATATCCATATTTTCACCTATGTTCTCCTACGTGGAAACCCAGGGATGAGTTAATTTGGGTAACCGTTATGTTTCATACATTAATTTTTAAAGCCATGTTTTGGTATTTCTTTTTACGATGTGTGTTTCTATTAAAGAAACTTTCGAGTAGTAAACCATTTTTAACCCCGACGATTTTCGAGGGCAAAATTCATTTTAAGGGGGGTAGAATGTAACACCCGAGACTTTAATGAGAAATACTTTGTTTTTATGTTATATAAATCATCAATGGAATATTTCACTACACACAACACTATATTGGCTTTCTTTACACACAACCACGGCCTTCCTCGATAGCTTGCGTCGTACGCAATACCGAGTTTCACTAAACAACGCTATGCTATTAAAATATTATTAAAAATAGCCGTTATGAATAGTAATAACCACTTTTTTAAATTTTGTAAATTTTATTTTTCAAAATGGACTTCATTTTTGGATTCGAAATATCGAAATTAGCTTAGGGTGAAATTTTGGTACTTTTCGGATAACTTTCATATTCTGATGAATAGTGAAAATTACTAAATTTTAATTAAAAACAACTTTTTTCATCGAAATAATTAATAGTGATAAATTATTAATTTGAGTGGTTTTAAAGTATATTTAGAATATATTTTTACAATTTAATACAATGTTGGTCATTGGATGTAATTTCACATTTAAACCAGACATAAACAAGTGTCAATCTTTTGATAGTTATTTCTCTTAAAAACACTCTATTTGTTTTGACGACGGGAATAAATTTTTAAATTAGTTAATGTAACTGATATGTTTTGAATTTGGTAAAATATACTTCATTTTTGAATTCATAATATCAAATATATCTTAAGCCTAATTTTTGGTATTTTTCTGGAAACTTTCATTTTTTGACGAATAGTGAAACCACTAAGTGGTAGTTAAAAAAACTAAATTTTTCAAAAAATTTAATTTTACCGCTTCTGTGAGTGGAATTTCGAAAATCCAAGAGACGCGGTTAATATCAAGGACTAAAATGTGGTTCAATGAGATGAAAATAATTTTTGGTGAATAGTAACTTTTTACTTTTTTTTACCACGGTTAAAAGTAAATAGGGTAATTAAGGGTAAAAATGATATTATTATTACCCTAAAACATGTCCTAATTCTATTGGATAAGTGTAATTCGGCCAAAAACAACCATAGGAATAAAATATGACCATTTAGGCCCACTTGGATTAGATTAGGACATTTATTATTAATTTATTTAAAGAAGGGTTGAAATAGTTAAAATCAAAGTTTAATAACTAAATAATTTTTAATATAGGGTTATACATAGGATAAATTCGACTATAAATATTCATTAGAAATATAATAAGATTTCCTACATAATGGTATTTTATTTATAATTTTTAGACTTAAAATAATTTAATTTATTTATGAAACAATTATGATGCAGTAATTATATTTTTAATGAAATATTGACATAATTGATGTTATAAATACCCAAATAAATGTAATTTGAGACTTTGTATGAGTTACCATAATTTTATATGTTAATATGACATGTTATTATTGATTTAATTAACTTTTTTCGAACTAATCATTCTGTTATGATTTTCACAGAAATCAATTACCAAATAGTGTCAAAATTTACATAAAATAGTTTTTAAAACAAATATTATATTAAAAATTGTTATTATATTCCTAAAAATCTAAGGTTCGGCCAATATACTTATATCAGGATAGGTGTATCATTAATGGACCACTTGGGAGTCTCTTGGATGTATATGGTATGTTTATTAACTATATAATATAAAAATACTAAGTGACATGGTAAATGTCAATCTAATTAACTAAGAGTTAAAACTAAAAGTTAAGGTTAATATAATGACCTAAACTTGTCTAAATTCTATTGGATGAGAGTATTTCGACTTATCCCCACCTTAGCTTCAAAATAAATCAATTTTTAGCTATTAAAAACCGAATATGACTTTATAATAAAATAATATGTTTAGTTATTCCAAAGGTGCCCCTCTCCTCCCTTATAAAAGGGAACCTCCTCCCTCTCTTCCTCACACCACTTTTAGCCTCCAAGCTCGTCCAACCCCTACCAAATTCTCTTCTCCACTTCCCTAGAAACATCCTAGAGGTCCTGGTCTTCTTCAAAGACCAATTTTAGTTCCCTAAGAGGAGGTCTCAAAGAGGGGCTTCAAAGAAGAGGTAATGTCTGTTACCGATTCTTTCACCTTTATTTCTTCTTCAACTTATTCTTATTAGGTTTTTCCAATATGAAGTAATAACATCAGTATCACTCATATAATTATATGTTATTATAAGTATGAAACAACGCTATTTCACCATCTATCCTTCCTACGGAAAACGAAATCACCGCGCGTGCGTACGTACGGAATAGCGTCTCCACGTCGTGGTGTAATCTATTTTCCACCACCACCTTACTTGGATGGGTATAATGGTGTAAATAATAACTATATATGATTATTGTAAAGTGATATTGATTCTGTACTAGTATACATAAACTCCAATAAAATTCCATGATCATGGGAACGATATCATCGCTCGTGCGTACGTACGGAATACCGTCTCCACGATGCGATGAGATTCATTCTCAATGATTAACCATTCATAAATGATTATAAAGTATATATAATAAGTAATAATGAAATATATGACATAATAATGATACTGGATTTATGTATATATATATGTATGTCATCCAATTAATTCCATTCAATTCAATGAGGAAACCAAAACAACGTTCATGCGTACGTACGGCTTACCGTTTCCATGAACGGTGTATTTCATTCCATTTATCGATCTATTATATATATTTATATTCTGAATATATATTATATATAAATCATGTTTTATATTCTAGAATTAAGTAATCATGATCTAAGTAATCATATGAATAATTACAAGTCAAAACACGGACGACAAATGAAACGCTTTTACCCAAAATGCTCTTTAACATGGAATTTACAGAAGAACGGGTAATATAAAGTCAAAATGGAACCATATATGATATCATAAAAATGAATACGATTCTGTAATAAGTCAATGACATTATTTAAATCATTATATAATAGGTTCGGATACGTACGAATCATATCGGACCTAAGGTAAGGGATAATTTTGCAAATCTCATTTTTATCCGGGATTGCTTATTCGTAAGTATTTACTGGGGTTATTTATATCATCAATGTCCAGGTTTTATAAAAGATTTTTCATGTATGTTTAAATTCCTTTTTACCCATTTTTACTTTTACTACATGGTATGTAAGGAATCTTTCTTTTTTTTACGTTACGAGGTACTTTTTTGACTTTTCCGGCAAAAGTACGAGAAGAATGGTTTTTTAACTTATACGGCATGAAAGGATTTTTACTGTTTTATAAAGCCTTATTTTCATGAAGCTTCCTCAAAAATATTTCATGACTATTTTCATCAAAATCTCCTTCTTTTAAAATTGCATGATGTTTTGTGAAAATAAATTAATTTTGAAGAAGAAAGGATATTTCATTCAAGAATTCTTTTCAACTGTTTTATCAAAACCATTTTTCCATCTAAGATGACTTTATTTAATATGTGTATGTTTCAAGTATAATGTCTCTATGATTTATATGGTTTCACTTTTCTTATTATGAAATGATATCCATTTATTTTATATGGATTATGTGATGATGGGATGATGTTTTTGAAACCCATTTTATTCGTTGGGTTATTATGAATGATGTATGTTTATTTTGTGGCACAAGTAAGAATGATTTCGTTATGAGATGGGTGGGACCTATATCTCCCTCCAATGCATTGGGTAAAGATTTATATCTCATGAGATAGACATGGTTCGAATGGTAAGTTAATCTGGTTCAGTGTTACATGACTGAAATGAGGAGTGAACTCGATTCAGAAAGGGGACTTTGTCCACTAAGATGGTCTTGGCAGCAATGCCTTGGCTACTATGGAAATCATTACATGTGATTAATGGATTCCACAATTACATGTTTTATTCCCATGATATGTTATCATTATTTATGTTCCATTATGATCTATGCCTTATGTACTTCCATGGTGTAAGTCGTTGCTCAAGATTTTGATGTTTAAACATTATGTTCATGTTTTTAGGTTCAAATGTGTATGGTATGTTTTTTTTATCCATGCTTACCCTTACTGAGCATTTGAGCTCACCCTTTTTATGTTTTATTTTCCCCCAGGATTAAAAGAATGGTTTTGGGAAAGGAAACAAAAAGTGGAAGATCTTTGTGGGAGATGTTGAAGATCTTTCACCACGATTAGAAGATTACGTTCCAAGTTTCCAAAGACACTAAACTATTACGGTCCTTGTGTGTCTGTTTTTGTTATGTATTATGTATTATGAAAAAGTAATGTAATATATATGTACGTCAAGCTTCGGGTCTCTACATGAATTTCCCTCTCATGGAAATTTTTTTATCTCTATAGAGGAAAATCTAATCCATACTTAGAATTGGATCGAATTCCACTAAAGAGAGAATCACAAGGTTTAAAAGAAATTCAACCTTAAAATATAGATATGAGATGAGTTATAAAATTAGGATGTAATATTTTTCCCATCATTCATCTTCAATGATAGATCAAATTCAATTTTTCCGGTGATTTTTGAATATTTTGAGTAAAATTGAAACATATTAAAGAATTAAAATATCCATTATCACATTGGAAATTTGTATCTTAAGAATGGATGATAATCCTACATATCACTATTTTTATAGATTTAATCATTTACGTCATCTGTAAAATTTATATGGATGATAATTTTAAAACTATAATTAATATAAAGGGAATCAATGAAAATTGAACGTATAACTCATAAATGAAAAATATTTTGTATCCTATAAATTTATATGATTCAATCAAAGTTTTCAATGTTCAATTTCCTAATATTAAATTTTATGGTAATTTTATGTCCCTTCCAGATGGATCTTAAAGAGATTGTAAATTTACTAAAGCATTCCCATAGGGGGTATCAAAACAAGTGTGTATCAAGCCACTTTTTCAGTTGCCATTTTATTCTTGAGATAAAATGAAATCCACCATTTTTATGGCTATTACTACTAGGTACTGATATGTCATATCCACATAAACTTATGGTATCTAGATATTAATTATTTTCTTATAAAACACATACTATATAATTTATCATAATATATTTAGGTTTTACTTTTTTTAGGGTTATCCCTAAGGGCTTTACTGATTTTTTCTAATCTTAATCCTTAACAATAACTATAGGTAATTATGATACCGACTTTGACATCCCATATCTTTCAAAATCCTTATTTCATGATTTATTACATAATGAGACACATAATAAAATCCAAAAATATTGAATGGACTAATGTATATTGGTTATTAGATACATAGAAAAATTACCTAAAACATAGGTACATCAAAATTATTCAAATACTCCAAGACATGACCTTAAATAACATTGATCTTATAAATCCTAACACATAACATGGGAACATACATAAGAAAGGGGTGATTTATAATGTAGAGTAAGTGAATAATAAAATAATAACATGGTGAAAAGAACGAATGTTATTCAATGGACATATCAATGTTACATAAAAGTGGTAATGATTATAAACTTGATTATAAAATCCTGATTTATAGTGATAACATCAAGGAAACATAGTAAATTACAAACTAAATAAAGGATAACATTATAATGATAATTTAATAAATAACACAGAGAAATTCTAACATAGTGATCTTAGTATATGCTCCCTTGAACTATACATGGCATTTTATGAGATAAAATCACTACCCAAATCCATGAAGTTCTATATAATTCTATTCTCACACATCCAATTCATATCATGCACATGAAATTGTTACCCACATAGATAATATAACATAAGAATTTATATCATCATATTTAATCCCATGATTAAATATTATGAGTTAAATTCAAGGAAATTACCAATAAATGATGGATATATACATATAGGTGATTATCCTTGAGTGTAGTTGGGGATGAGTATTCAATAAAAAAAATTGCATGAAAAATAACAGGATAATTTCACCAGAATAACGTTTTTAAACAAATTTTCATTATAGGGATTAATAAGAGTGAAAGGTGTCCCCTAATTAATTGAAAATCAATAGGAAAATAAAATGGATGTGTCAAAAAAGTTAATACAACATAAAAAATTGGATATAAAATGAAATCGTACAATGAAATTTCATGAATAAAGATGATGATGGGAGAATCCCTTACACTGAGAGTGTGCATCTAAAATATTGGTAAGATATTAAAAAGATAATGAGAACAACATAGGACAGATTTAGAGAGGGAAAGGGAGAGTAAAATAATGCTAAATTAATTTTTTGTGAATAGGATATGGAAGAAGTGTGGGTATTTAAATAAAATGTTATCAGAATTATTTTTTTACATTCTAAACATAGGTTTTGGACCCTATTTGATAAAATAATTAAAACTATAATCCTTAAACACTATTTTTAACATGGTTTCATTTAAACAGGAGTTGTTTTCAATATTTTATTAGCCTAGGACCCAACAATATTTAAATACTACCATTGTTGATGTGGAAATGAGTCTTGTTTATAAAGAATTAATTTTAAAACTTCAAAATATGATATATGTTTTGGAGGATTCCATAATGGCTTGAAAAATTAATCAAATCACACAAAAACACATTATTTTATATTTAAATATATATTGGGTTATAATTTCATTTTATGATGTTTATAACATCAATTTGGGATTATTAAGATTTTATAATAGCTAATGTATATTTATATCATATATTTTTTCTACACAAAAATAGAATTTTAAGGAAAATTATAAAAAAAATTCTATTGTCGAATTTAAATTTGTTTCTTTTTTAAAAAAATTACCAAAATAATTATCTAAGTATGATAATTTAGATATTATATTAAATATATATATATTTATTAGAATATAATTATTTTTATGAAAATAAAAATTTTATCACCCTTATAAATTTTGCATTACATTTAATTTAATTATATTACCATTTAAATTAATATTATTTTATAATTATACCAATTACATTTAAAAAGTTTATTATATCAAAAATTACATTAGATGTAAATATTTTCCAAAGATATAGTCATTGGTTTCTTCATATAAAAAACTAATTTTAATCAACTCGTACATAATTATTTATATAAGGTAATAGTATAAAATGATATAAATAATCATTATATAATTACAAATATAGCATACAAGTTCATAAAATTATGGTATAGATACATGAACCCTTAATACTCTAGGATAATCCCTAAGGGTACGGTGTGCAATGGTGGAACTTTTTTGGGGTCGGTTGACAAACAAGGTTTGGGACATGATCTTGATAAACATGATGTTCTACTATAAATGGTTTTATTCAGGTATCAAATGTAGAATTTCAAATTTTTATGGGTCAAGTGAAAATAAAATAAATGATATCTCCCACAGAAACAAAAATAATTTTGCTTCATATCATATTATTGAACTAGTCGAGGCCATTACATATTTATTATATGTAAATTAGACTATATTTTAACCCTTAATATATAAAATACATAATAGTAAATATAAATTAGGTAAATTAACTTATTTTAATATTCTTAATGGTATTTTAAATCCAAATGGATATATTTTATAATGGTCCAACATATAAAAATTATTTCATATGGTTTCTAAAACTATATTTCATAATAATGTATTTATTCATTTAGTAAATGATTTTAATTTTTATAAGCTTGTGTCATTACATTAAATATCAAAGTACTGTTCTTTTTATAGATATCAAACCATTAACAGTAGAGGTGAGAGGTCACTCACCTTTGGAAATATGGAATGTGGTGGAAAAGGATTGTGACCATTCATGGTATAGTTTGACAAAGGCCTTACTTATTGAAATAATAAAAAAACATACTAGTGCTAGAGTGGGGTGATTTACCCATGGTCAATCACACTATAATCACCCAATCACATCCAACCAATTCTAAAATATACAATTTTACACATGAAAACATATCCCATAAAACTTTCTTGAACCAGTAAAAATAAATCTCCAATGTCAAATCCACTTATATTTCAATAAGAACCATGTTAAAATCATTCCCAATCCACTCATTACATCGACATATCAAAAACTTTATTTATACAATGTGTGTACACGTCTTCCATCATTATCGTCCCATCAACCCCATTATATCAACTACATATAGTGAGCACTTGAATCCCAACTAGTGACATAAATCAACACCCATATTCTATGGAAATATACATTGTACCCCTCCAATGGTTTTATGGTCAACACCATAACCATAGTTTGTTCATCAACAAAGGATACCACAAACATCCAATAAAAAATAGAACATTTTAGGATATGTATTGTGTGAAAATAATCATAATGACTTTAGATCCATGATTAGAAGTTCCCACCAGTAACCTACAGAAAAAATATGATGAACCTCAATAGAAACCCCTATAATTTTTCGTAAACACATAAATCATCATAAGTGAATCATACATCACCATATTCACATGAATTTCAAAAATGAAATCCCGTGGATCCATATAAATAATCACTTATTAATGTTAATCACTTTATAAATACCATCCTGAAAGTGTACAAGCCTCAAATCTACACAAACAATCAGAAAAATCCATAAGTTCCCAAATCGAATATCAATCACAATTAAATAACCCTATGAATCTCTCAAAAACCTCAAAAAAAAATTATTTATTTCCAAATCTCCAAAATTACCATACCCACATCATAAAATCACAGGATGTATAAATATACATATACCTACAGAAGAATATAGGTACCATTGACATCATACTAAAATAGGGATGCATGTTTGATCCCACAATATGATTCGATATTAATACTAATAAATAAAAAAATAGTGTAAGATCCATAAAATAGGTATTTTAGTAAAAAAACACTACCAAAACAATAAAACCAACTATAAACACAAAGGTACACAAAAATGGTTTAACATTAAATAGTGATGGCCTTATCGGATAGATTAAACCATTAATAGATAAGATAAAATTGGTATCCCATCTTTGGTCAGGGAATAATGATAAATGGAGAGTTAGTGTTGTTCCTCTATTCAATTGTTGTAATGTAAGACCTCCTCCCATTAATAAATGTTTGATTAATTAGTTAATTAAATTAAAATTTTAATAATACGTCAATATGGTATCAGTAACTAATACAATTTTCTTTGGGAACATTCTAGGTGTAGGTTGACGACCTAGGTCCAACTGGTGGTTAGTGGAAAACAGAATCTCACCTATAAACATTAACATACCACTGGGTACCTAGTATAATCCACCAAGTACATAGATTAAAATATCTTCAAAAGATCTTCATTATACCTAGGCCAACTTTCTCAACCCAAGCTCCATGATATCTTTGACCCCTATGACATGTTTAGCATTCTTAATGTAACATCGCCTTTTTAATAAACCCATTTTGGTTTATTTTCAAAAGGTTTTCGGGTTTAAATTTATGAAAATTAATAAATTTATTCGTTTACATGGGACATAGGTTCTACAAAAGTGTAGGATGTGTTTTGATACATTCTGAAAGGGTGGAGTGTATTTTCACTAGGTCACATCAATGAAACCATCTATTATGAAGGGATATGTAACAGAATATTGGTTTTTCTTTGGGAAATATAATGGTAACCCAATTTTTATATACACTATATAAGAGTAATCCTAGAACCTCTTAAGGGTAATACACTATTTCTATATTTTATTAAAAGTTAACCCCTGTTTATATATTCTACACAAGGCTACGTCTTGAGATCGATAATGGAAAAATCAAATTACAATGGGTGAAATATGTGAATGAATGAAATATTTCATGGTATTCCACTAATCCCAAGTGTTGTATAAGGGTACTTAAAATTTTTCATATGGGTAACCCTCTAAGTTTCAACCATGGGTAAGGGTGAATAGCTACTGCGCAAGGGTACTAACACTCTTCTAATACTCACATTTGGGTAACCCATGTCTCAGGTAATATTAACTGGAGTTATTCATTACCTTACAATGGTGATAATCTACGTAAGGATAAAATCATGTTACACTTATATTGAGGGTATGTATGTTGTATGGGTATCATAAAATTTAGGAGAAATAATTTCTTCTTACCTATTCACACATGTACAACATATTATACGTTCTTAAATACCTAAAATCTTGTGAATTTATTGTTGTAACTCATTTAATGTTTAAAATTCCAATATAATGGATTTCAAAAACTCAACATTCATGATTTGGGTAAATGAAAAATTAAATAGGTAATTTAGTTTGTGATGTTTAATATAGAAAACCAATATGTTTTTTGTTTTCTAAAAAAAATATTAGACCATATTCTTCCATCATTTTTTACAATGTATTGAGTCTTGGAATCCAATATATATATTTTTATATCATTTAAGAAGTCTTCTAAGAACAAACCAATTCTTTCTTCTAGTTTCCCAGTGTGACAGAATGAAAAACCATCTCACATAAAATATTAAGTGCATTATTTTAAATGTATAATCCCCAACTAGTATTATTCTTATTCAGTTCATAAAAATGTAATTTTATATGAATTATGAAAATTGATAAGTAGATTTTAAATATTTTATATATATATATATATAATAAATTAATTATAATTATTAATTATAATGCATACCATGGATTATTATAGAGAGATAGGGGAGATAATATTTTCACATGTGAAATAATAATTAATATTTGAGGAAACACAATTAAGAACAAACTTTTAAATAAATGTAATATTTTTAAATAATCTAGTAGGGATAAATTTGTTATATAATTTTTAATTTTATTAATTTTTGAAATTTAATATGTCAGATAAATTCTAGGAATCTATGTTAAGATGTCAATGTTAATGAACACATAGATGTGATTCAATTGTCATTACTTTAAAATCCTTTGAGATCCTCTTTAACAACATTCAAGGTTATAACACCTTGACCCTAATGCAAGTATTAAATGGGCTATTTGACTAAATGTATTTCAATGTGTGTAGTCATGAGACTTATGTTTGATGTTGATCACATTATTTATTTCTGTGTTTCCATGTTAAACCTACATTTGAATTTTTTTTTCTTTCATTTGGTTTTATTATGCTTATATACATTTCTTAATATAATGTGATTTTTCGATATTTCATCCTGTATTTATGATTTCATATATTATTATTATCATTTTCATGGATTCATGTAAATCCATATGGATTATCATGTTCTGAGATATATGTGTGACATATTAATCAACATGTTAGAGGGTTACCCCCTCAAGAAGGATGATACAAACATGTTTTTTGAACTATCTTGTTGATAATGGGGATGTGTCAAACATGGAAAGTGATATTCCTTATATTATGGTGTTTAAATAGGTAGTTATAGTCTCTGAGGAACCATCATCTGTTTTTTAATTTTGATATATATTACAAATGTTTTATTCCCTTTTCTCATATATTTCACGTAAATAATGTAATGCCCTGACCCCAGTTTCCTAGAGCCGGTTCATTATTTTATTACATTGGAATTATTATAAGAATTTCATATCCTAATGAACTGAGTATTTTATTAGTTTTGGAAAAAAATATACATACATAAGTTCAATATTAAAAATTAAAAATAAATATAATATGTAAATTACATTGTAAACAACCATAAATTCTAGATTGTCCATACAACTCATTCATTTTATACTTATTCACATCATGGGGAAATATAAAACATAAGAAATAGATGACCTCTGATTCTCACTAAGGGTATTAATACAATAGAAGTAATCATATTCATAAACACTAGAAATGGTTAGAAACCAAAAACATATGCATTTAAAAAATACATGAGCATAATATGGAAGAAATGAAAACTGAATAAATAATGTCATAAAAAACATAACTAAATATATTCTATTAGTCGAATAATATCATATACTAACAATTACAAGTTTTATAATGAGGGAAATTCATAACTATGGATATCTAAAATGTACCTTTAAGTCTTTATGGTATGAATCTATCAAGGCTTCATGCCAGAATATATTATTTTCTAGATACATGCCAATAATCTATTATTGTTAAGGATTCATTATAAGGATCTATTAAATGTGTAAGGACATAACCAAACCCGTTTCTAGTTAGTATCATGATACCTACCAATGAACTAAGGGGCTATAAAGGGCCCCACACAACACTTACATAGTAAAATGCTTTGCACATATGAAAGGGGTTGAAACATAAACATCATATACATTCATATTGAAACTAACATATTAAATGAAAATCACATTCTACAATCATTAAACATAAAACTAACCATTCGATGTCAAATGGTGAATGTTTTTAAGATAAAACATCAATATTAAAACTAATAATAAGAAATTAAATAGAACATGGTAGATTATATCATAATATATTATTTCCAATTAGACATATGAATCAACAAGAGTGTCTAAATATATTAAAAAACTATTATAAATTCATTGTGAAATTTATGATAGAGATACTCTTTTACATTGAAATGAATATTTCTTCTAGAAAAATCTCAGTATTAAACTAGAAATGAATTAATTTTGTGTTTTCATAATAAAATCAAATATTTTCAAAAATGGTGTCTTATAATAGATTATATAGTTCATTTTAAAATAATTAAGAATTCTAAAAGTTCTTTTGAAATGGTATGGTTAATTGAGAAGAATTTTTTAAAGATCCTTTTAAAACATGTAAATCCCCATAAAATAAAGAAGGATTATGATTAGTATACAGATATAGAATATTCAAATAGAATTTATGAAGAATAAATAATAATAAATAATAATTTCATCGAGGTACGATTAGAAAAAGAGTAACCCAGATGAAAATGGAGGTTGGGGTAAAAATCCTTTTACGACTTTGTAATCAATCGGATCATATGACCCAAAATTAAAAAACATACTGTAACATCCCAGGTAAATAAAGAATAATACATTTTCATATTTAATAATATTTTTGAATTAAATATTAATTTTACTTTATTGGGGTTTCTATGTTCGATAGCATACCCGATACACAACAACGAGTTTCTTTGAAATCTTACGTTGCACACTAATAATATAATAATATTATTTTAAATGGTAGTTAACACATAGTAGTTGTATTGGCGTGAATGAATATAAATAACTAAAATATGATTATATATTTTTGTTAAAAGTTTTTACATTTATCCAATAAAAGATAAAGGATTAAAATAAGAAAAGAATTCAATTTATGCATAGATACTATAATATTCACTAAAAGGTCGATTTATCGCCTTTTGATGGTGAACCCTCTTTAAAAATAGTTTTGGTAACTCTTATACATTATATTGGACCAAATAAAATCCTTATTTATAATTGGGACATCAAAATTTACTTTGTGTATGTTTTTGTTATTTTTCTGATAAAGTTCATTTTTAATGACTAAGTGAAAAATGTTGTATTTTAATTCAAAACCTCATTTTAATATAATTTATATATATGATTATATTATCTATTGAATTTCTTTTAAATTTCAATTAGAATATATTTTGAACATTTAATCCAATGGTGGTCATTGGAAATAATTTCACTTTGAAATTGGACTTAAACTAGTGTCAATCTTTTGATATATATTGTTTCTTAAAAACACGCTTTTTGTTTTGACAATGGGAATTAATTATTAAATTAATTAATGAAACTTATATGTTTTAAATTTTTTAAAATAGAAATAATTTTTTAATTCGGAATATCAAATATAGCTTAGAGTGAATTTTTGGTATTTTTCTGAAAAACATCAATTTTCGATGAATAGTGAAACCACTAAGTGGTAGTTAAAATAAATGATTTTCCGTTTAAATGAAACTTTAACACTTCTGTGTATTGAATTTAAAAAATCCTACATACATCGTTGTCATTATTAAGTAAAATTTGGTTCAATGGGATGAAAATAATTTTTTGTGGATAGTAACTTTTGAGTTTTATTAACCGCGATTAGAGGTAATTAGAGTAATTTAAGGTAAAAATAATGTTATAATAATATGAAATTACCTTAACACATGTCCTAATCTTATTATATGTGTCATGGGTGACCCATAAAATCCATGGGTCAATTTTTGGTACCCCATGGAGCCACTTGGGTAAGATAATGACATTAATACCTTTTATTTAAAGTAAAAATAAAAATGCCACAAACTTGTTTTGTTTTAATAAAACAATTTTTACAAGGGGTTATACAAGTTATATTTTCAACTATAAATATTAATTATAAATATAAAAATATTTCCTACAAAATTTTAATTTTAATATAATTTTTAGACATCAAATAAAAAAATTATTTATGACACAATGATGATGTAGTGTTTACATCAGTAATGAATAAATTAAATAAATAAAAAGATAAAGTTTAAAAAAATATCTAACACTTGACCAATACCTATTGGATGATTTTATTTCAAAAATGGTCCACCTTATCCTTGAATTTAATGATTTTCTTCTCTTTAGAAACCGAATTTAATTTCATAAAAAAACAATAGTTTCAAGATTTCCAAAAGATCCTCTCCTATACCTTATAAAAAGATCTCACTTTCTAACCATCTCTCACACTTCTCAATCCCTTTTCTCATCTAAAATATACCAAAATAATCTCCCAATATCCCTCTATTCATCCTAGAAGACTTACCTTAGGCAGAAATCTCTTCAAGAAACCCTTTTGGTTCAAACCAAGGGGAGTTACCCGATTTAAAGGTAACGTCTTCTCTTATGTTGTTCTGTTTTATTTTGATTCTCCATCCCCCTGAACTCTTTTTATTCCTTCATTTTGTAACAACACAAGTATCTTAAATATACTAGGATTTTGTTATGATAATTATTCAAGCTACACTTACACACACCTCCATATAATGGTTAAATAATATACTGTTTGTGTGGAAGGCGAATTACTACCTCACGAAACGATGATTGTTCAATGTTCTCTTAACACCTTTCATGGTGGCCATTAATATGTCACTGTATTTATATATGATATATATTATGTTTATGTTTTCCATACAATTCTTTATTTTTCATTTATGGAAAATTTTTATGGTTTCCATTATGGGTAAACACGATAATTTAATTTTAGGAAGTGCAGACTACCGCCCCCTCAAAGTGATTTGAATCTTTAATGACATATGTGGGACGTATAAAGGATGTAGTTAATAATATTATATATGATATTATACTGGAATTATAATGTACCTTTATATCAATGTGATTTCATTCCATTAAATATGAAATAGAAATGGAAGTAGCGTTTATGCATACGTACGGCTTACACTCTCCATGAACGGTGCATTTCATTTCTTACCTATAAATGTTATGTACTATTATAAATAAATGTATATTCTGGATATATATAATATATATGATATCCAAATCATGAATATCATTCTAGATATAATGAACTTTTGACCACATGAACAACATGTAATTGTAAGAAGTCCATTTTTTGACTTAAGTACCAAATATCAACAAAACAAACATTATTAACTTAAATGACTACATAATGTTTATAACATGGACATAAGTGATATAAAAGGAATAATAAACTTGAAAATGGTTCTTAAGAAAGTAGTAATTGACTTTAGTTTATTATTCAGGAGATTAAAGAGCAATCGAGTCAAGTCGGACACGAGGTAAGGGACTTCATCTCAATCTCCTTTCATTGAGGCATATTTTGTTCTAAAACAAGACTTTCTTTTACACGCTGTATAAACACCTTTGAATTTTCATTCCAGTCAAGAGAATATTTTTCTACGAAGCGTTTTACTAAACAACAAAAAGGAATGTTTCTTTTAACGTACACGGTGACAATGACCTTTTCCGCCACTGCGAGTACTACTTGATCTTTGGCTTCTTTAACAAGTCGTAATGTTTTTAAATTAAAATAAATGACATATAATCTTTTATGTATTTTGGTATTGAAAATTCTTTTGATAATGGATTTTTTATGTCAATATATTTAAGTGATATATTGTGATCGAAATGTGGAAATGTTTTCTTTCCTTTATATTTGTTTTATGTCTTAGGATTTTATAATGGTACTTGGACGTTTGACGGGTGGTTATATGATAAACCAAATGAAGGGTTGTGCTGTGAATACCAGGACAGGTGGTTACATTATAACCTCCAATGCATTGGGTATGGAATTCAGTCGTACGGTTATTCCATTTAGTGACCTGTGTGGAATTTGACAGTGTGGTTATTCCATTTAAGTATGTTTATGTCCCAAGTTACCTTATATGTTATGTGTTCTTTATATGGGTTTACGGAAATATTTTGGTTACAAAAAGGGTAAGTAATGATATTTTATTTAGTGAAGAGTATTTACTACTTCATAAAGGTGAAAATTATAACTTATGTTAATGTATTCATGGTTTACTTGTTGTTTTGAAAAAACTAACAGTTTTCATTATTTGTGTATCCCTTACAGAGATTTTTATGCCCATCCCAATTTTTTGAAATGTTTTTCACAAGACATAATGTGGAATAGGGTCAAGGATGGTCAAGTAAAAGTCATACTGTCTTAAAGATGGAACTAGACATGACTCCTTTTTTCAAGAGTTCATGTTTTGTAAAAAAAATGGAAACTGTGTAGAAGTGTCTACTTTGTAATCTTTTGAGATGTAATAGTTATGTCCTAATTCTCTAAAACTATAAACCTAAAAATATCCTCAATGTGAATTATTCATTTAATTCAATATTAAGTAAGGTTCAAGTGTGGGTCCTTATAGTCGGTATCAGAGGTCGGTTTACACATCTTTAGGAGTTAGGGTATTGTTAAATAAATGTCCATAAATTACTTTTTGGTAATTTTTAAATGATATAGCATTTACAGATTACCATGTTGCTTCGCCTAAGATATTTCTATGTTAAGAATGTTTTTTTGTAGAGGAAACAAATAATCTTTTCTAGGAAGGCATATATAGGGAAATGACCTTCCAAATCAGTAACCCGAGATGGTCAGAATCGGAACTGAACAGTTTATTACAGTAATGGCTCAGTTGAATAAGGTGATAAATGGCGGTTGTGTTTATTGATGATATTTTGGTGTTTTCTAAAAGTAATGAGGATCATGAAATTCATTTAAGGGTTATCTTTCAAACCTTAAAATAAAAGAAACTGTATGTAAAATTCATCAAGTTTGAGTTTTGGTTACAACAAATTTCTTTCCTTGGTCACATTATTTCAAAAAATGGCATAACAGTTGATCCTGCTAAAACAAAAGTTATTTAAGAATATCCAAGACCCACAAATATAACCGAGATCCATAGTTTTCTTGTTTTTACGGGTTATTACCGATGGTTTGTTGAAAATTGTTCACGGTTATCTAGTCCAATGACTACGTTAACTCGAAAAGGTGTTAGGTTCATCTGGACAAAATAATGTGATGATTGTTTTCGGGAATTGAAAAGAAGATTGGTGAATGCTCCAGTTTTGGTACTTCGTTATAGAAATGGTGAGTTTTTTATCTATTGTGATGCTTTGTTGAAGGGACTTGGTTGTGTCCTTATGAAGAATGATCAGGTAATTGCTTATGCTTCACGTCAGTTGAAAACCCATGAGTTAAATTACCCTACACTTGATTTAGAATTAGCTGCTATTTTTTTTCTCTAAAAATTTGGAGGCATAATTTGTATGGAGTAAAGTATGAAATATATATCGATCACAAACGTTTAAAGTATATATTCACTCAGAATGAATTGAACATGTGATAGAGGAGATGGATGGAATTAATCAAGGATTACGATTGTACAATTCATTACCATCTTGGAAAAGCAAATAAAGAGACTAATGCTTTGAGTCAAAAAATTAATGCTTCATTAACTATGCTATGTATGGAACGAGATACTTTGGTTTTTGATTTGATGAACTTTGGCATTGATGTTTTTTGTGCAGGAAGTTCTTCTGTTTTGTTTTAGGTGTCAGTGAGATCATCTCTATCAGACAGAATTAAGCAAGCGCAGAAGAAAGACAGTGGGTTGTAGAAAAAGGTAGAGCTGGTTTAGAAGGGTAAGTTTCTTGAATTTAACATTGATAATGATTGTGTTTTGAGATTTGTGAAGATATTATGTGTGTCGTGTGATTCACAGTTGAAGAATGAGTTGTTATGTGAGACTCATAGTTCCCCGTTTTCAGTTTATCCTGGAATTACTAAGATGTACAGAGATCTGCGGGAGTATTACTGGTGGGATGGAATGAAAAGAGATATTGCTAATTTTCCTATGAAGTGTTTGACTTTCCAGCAAGTTAAAGCGGAGCAATAGTTACCAAAAAGGAATCTTCAGTCATTACTAGTGCCAGAGTGGAAATGGGAAAAATATATCCATGGACTTTTTTGTGGGATAACCAAAGACATCTCGATGTAATAATGCAATCTGGGTTATTGTTGATCGATTGACTAAATCTACTCATTTACTTCCAATTGGAGATACATTCTCTCAAGATCAACTTTCTCGGTTGTATGTTAAATATATAGTCAAGTTACATGGAGTTCCCCTCTCTATTGTATCTGATCGTGATCCCACATTTACTTCTAATGTTTGGAAAGGACTTCAGATGTAATTCGGTAATGAATTAAATTTTAGTACATCTTTTCATCCGCAATCATTCGGTAAGTTAGAACGAACAATTCAGACCATGGAGGATATGTTACGTGCTTGCACGATGGATTAACATGGAATTTGGGACCAACATCTTTCTTTGGTTGAATTTTCTTATAACAACAGTTTTCATTCCAGTATACAGATGTCTCCGTTTGTGGAATTATATGGTAAATGATGTCGAACTCCAGATTTGTGGGATGAAGTAGGGGAATGGAAGCTGATGGGACCAGAATTGGTAGAAGAGATGGCATAAAAGTTATGCAGATAATCGGATGAATGTTCTATCTTTCGAGGTAGGTGATCATGTTTTTCTCAAAGTTTCTTCATGGAAAAGTGTGATGAGTTTTGGAAAGAAGGGAAAGTTGAGTCTGAGGTTCATTGGACCTTATGAAATCCTAGAGAAAGTTCGATCAGTTTCATATAGAGTGGCCTTACCACCAAGTTTGTCCAAGGTACACAATGTTTTTCATGTTTTGATGTTGAAAAAGTATATTCCAGATACATCTCGTGTTTTGAGCCCAGAGGTAGTTCAGTTGGAAGGGAATCTCTCTTCTGAAGAACAACCAGTCCAAATTATTGACCTTAGAGAGAAAGTGTTGAAAACTAAGGTAATTTATTAGGTTAAGGTTTTATGGGAAAACCATATGATCTAAGAGGCAACGTGGGAATCAGAAAATACTATGAGGGATAAATACCCCCACTTATTTTGATAAGTGAATAAAATTGTGAGGACGCAATTCCCAAAAGGGGGACGGATATAACATCCCAGTTAAATAAAGAATAAGACATTATCATATTTATTAATATTTATGAATTAAATATTAATTTTACTTTAAAGGGTTTTCTATGTTTGCTAGCGAACCCGATACACAACAACGAGTTTCATTGAAATCTTACGTTGCACACAAATAATATAATAATATTATTTTAAATGGTAGTTAACACGTAGCTATTGTATTGGGAGGAATGAATAGAAATATCTAAAATATTATTATATAAGTTTATTAAATGTTTTTACATTTATCCAATAAAAGATAAAGGCTTACAATAAGAAATGAATTCAATTTTAGGCATAGATACTCTAATATTCACTAAAAGGTCAATTTATCTCCTTTTGATGGAGAACCCTCTTTAAAAATAGTTTTGGTCACTCTTAGACATTCTAAGGGACCAAATAAAATCCTTATTTAGGATTGGGACATCAAAATTTTCTTTGTGTATGTTTTTGTTATTTTTTCGATAAAGTTCATTTTTAATGAATAAGTGAAAAATGTTGTATTTTAATTCAAAACCTCATTTTAATCTAATTTATTTATATGATTAGATTATCTTTTGAATTGGTTTTAAAGTGTAATTAGAATATATTTTTACCATTTAATCCAATGTTGGTCATTGGAATTAATTTCACTTTGAAATTGGACTTAAACTTGTGTCAATCTTTTGATATATATTGTTTCTTAAAAACACGCTTTTTGTTTTGACAACGGGAATTAATTATTAAATTAATTAATGAAACTTATATGTTTTGAATTTTCTAAAATATACATCATTTTTGAATTAGGAATATCAAATATATCTTAGAGTGAATTTTTTGTATTTTTCTGAAAAACATCAATTTTTGATGAATAGTGAAACCACTATGTGGTAGTTAAAATAACTGATTTTTCATTTAAATGAAATTTTACCGCTTCTGTGTATTGAATTTCAAAAATCCTAAATACATGGTTGTCATTAGTAAGTAAAATGTGGATCAATGGGATGAAAATAATTTTTTGTGAATAGTAACGTTTGAGTTTTATTAACCGTGATTAGAGGTAAATAGGGTAATTTAAGGTAAAAGTAATGTTATAATAATTTTAAATTACCTTGAAACATGTCCTAATATTATTGGATGGGTCATGTCCCACCAATACAATCCATGGGTCAATTTTTGGGACCCCATGGAGCCACTTGGGTAAGATAATGACATTAATACCTTTTACTTAAAGTATAAATAAAAATGGCACAAACATGTTTTGTTTTACTAAAACAATTTTTACAAGGGGTTATACAAGTTATAATTTTGACAATAAATATTCATTAGAAATATAAATATATTTAATACAACATTTTAATTTTAATATAATTTTTGGACATCAAATAAATAAAATTATTTATGACACAATGATGATGCAGTGTTTACAGCATTAATCAATAAATTAAATAAATAAGAATATAATGTTTAAAACAATATCAAAAACTTGTCCAATACCTATTGGATGATTTTATTTCAAACATGGGCCACCTTATCCTCTACTTTAATAATTATTTGAGCTTTATAAACTGAATTTGATTTTATAAAAAAATAATAGTTTCAAGATTTCCAAAAGAGACCCTCCTCTCCCTTATAAAAAGACCCCACTTCCTACTCATATCTCACACTTCTCAAGCCCTTGGATCATCCAAATTCTACTCAAATAAGCTCCAAATATCTATATATTCATCCTAGAAGCCTTACCTTAGGCAGAAAGAACTTTAAGAAAACTTTTTTCTTCAAAACAAGGGGAGTTACCCGATTTAAAGGTAATGTCTTCTCTTATGTTGTTTTTTTTATTTTGCTTCTCCAACCCCCTAAAATCTTTTTATTACTTGATTTTGTAACAACAAAAGTATCTTAAATATACTAGAATTTTTTTATGAGAAGTATTCGAGCTACACATACACACACCTCCGTCTAATGGTTAAAAAACATACTGTTTCTGTGGATGGCGAATTACTGCCTCACGAAACGATGATTGTTCAATATTCTCTTAACACCTTTCATGGTGGCCATTAAGATGTAATTGTATTTATATATGATATAAATTATGATTATGTTTTCCTTATGCTTCTGTATTTTTCATTTATGAAAAACCTTTATGGTTTCTATTATGGGTAAATGTGATAATTTCATTTTAGGAAGTGCGGACTACCGCCCCCTCAAAGTGATTTGAATCGTTAATGTCATATGTGGGACATATAAAGGATGGAGTTAGTAATATTATATATGATATTATACTATAATTATAATGAACCTTTATATCATTGTTATTTCATTCCATTAAATACTAAATAGAAATGAAAGTAGCATTCATGCGTACGTACGACTTACCGTCTCCATGAACGGTGCATTTCATTTATTACCTCGAAATGTTATATACTATTATAAATACATATATATTCTGGATATATATGATATATATGATATCCAAATCATGAATATCATTCTTTATATAATGAACTTTTGACCACATGAACAACATGTAATTGTAAGAAGTCTATTTTTGACTTAAGTACCAAATATCATCAAAACAAACATTATTAACTTAAATGATTACATAATGTTTATAACATGGAAATAAGTGATATAAAAGAAATAATAAACTTGAAAAAGTTTCTTACACAAGTAGAAATTAACATTAGTTTATTATTCAGGAGATTAAAGAGTGGTCGAGTCAAGTCGGACACGAGGTAAGGGACTTCCTCTCAATCTCCTTTCATTGAGGCATAGTTTGTTCTAATACAAGACTTTCTTTTATACAATGTATAAACACATTTGACTTTTCATTTCATTCAAGAGAATCTTTTTCTATGAAGTGTTTTACTAAATGAAAAAAGGACTGTTTCTTTTAACATACGCGGTGACAACAACCTTTTCCACCACCGCGAGTACTACTTGATCTTTGGCTTCCTTAACAAGCCGTAATGTTCATAAAAGAAAATAAATACCATATACTATTTTATGTATTTTGGTATTGAAAATGTTTGTGATAATGGATTTGTTATTTCAATATATTTAAGTGATATATTGTGATTGAAATGTGGAAATTTTTTCTTTCCATTATATTTTTTTATGTCTTATGATTTTATAATGGTACTTGGACATTTGACGGGTGGTTGCGTGATAAACCAAATGATGGGTGGTGCCGTGAATACCAGGATGGGTGGTTATGTTATAACCTCCAATGCATTGGTTATCTAAGTCAACCATATGACTATTCCATTTAGTGACATGTGTGGAAGTTGACCGTATGGTTATTCCATTTAATTACGTTTATGTCCCAAGTTACCTCTATATGTTATGTGTTCTTTATATGGGTTTATGGTAATCTTTTGGTTAAAAAAGGGTAAGTAATGATCTTTTATTCAGTGAAGTGTATTTACTATGTCATAAAGGTGAAAAGTATTAATTATGTTAATGTATTCATGGTTTACATTTTGTTTTGAAAAACTAATAGTTTTTATTCTTTGTATATCCCTTACTGAGATTTTTATTCTCATCCCAAGTTTTTGGAATATTTTTCACAGGAAATAATGTGGAATAGGGTCAAGGATGGGTCAAGGAAAATTCATGTTATCTTAAACATGGAACTATACATGACTCATTTTTTCAAGATTTCATGTTTTCTAAAAAATGGAAACTGTGTAGAAGTGTCTACATTGTAATCTTTTGAGATGTAATAATTATATCCTAATTCTATATAACTCTAAACCTGAAAAGATCCTCAATGTGAATTATTCATTTAATTTAATATTAAATAAGGTTTAAGGTTGGGTCCTAATGCATACAATGAACCATTTAATAAGATGAATATAAAGTGATTCGGGATATTATATTTCTAATTTCAGTATACATATCCCATATACAAGAAATACGTTTTGAATAATGTAAATCTCATGGGATAAAAAGTGAGATGAGAAACCCCTTAGCTTATGTCTGAACTTGTTCTGCCCTTGACCTTCACTTCATGGATAACAAAACAAATCCATTAATTTATTAATTAATTACCTAATATACATGTTTTTATTCATTATTGTTATATTAAGACCATTTATTTTAATATTTATGAGTTATATTATTGAATTTCGTCATTCCGGAGTACTAATTTCCTTGATTTTAGGATCAGTTCACATGATTATAAGTAATAGAATTCACATGGAATGGATATAATTCTCAAAAAATGGAATTACATGTTATTAATGAACATAAAAATTTTTAAATGGTTATATAAATCATTTTTTATATATTATGAGGCTGAATCATTATATAAAACATCTAGTGATAATTTTTTAGATATTTATGGCGGTTATTTTTCTTGATGAACACATTTTATTTTATCTTTCAGTATTATGTAAATATGCTATATAAAGAACATAAAAAGGGCTATATTTTAAATTTTAAAGTATGTCTCAACAATTTCAATGGTTTAATTAATAACCATGAAGAATAATTTTAAGAATAAATACTTCATCATCCATGAAGGATGTAAATCGGCACCACTCAGACGATGATTATATTTATAAAATAAAAGAGAGAAAGATCGTTGTTTGAGAATGGATATTACATTAACATGATATAATTAAAGTGTATATCTGATAATCAAGTTATAATGATCATTTAGATAGAGGTGTTGAGGAGAGTCTACTAAAATAAAATAGATGGAAATAAAATTAAAATAAAAAGGAACCGGGATTACCTCTTGAAATATCTTATAGGAAAACCTCCCTAACGGAAGGGATTTTGGTCTTTTTTGAAAAACCAAGAGATCCTGGATGTGGGTAAAAACTAATAAAGTGTATTTGAGTAGAACATTGAGAATATTCAAGGATTTTTTGATTAAGGGGAAGAATAAGTGAGGGTGGGATTTATAGTAGGGAAGAGGAGGGGTTTTCTATTATTGTAATCATTATTTTATTATTTTGGATCAAGACTGTGAATAGTCTTGATTATTGTGACCTAGGAAAGTAATAAGTGAATTTGAGTTTGAAATAATTCCCATTTACATCATCCATGATTCATGAATGATGTATAAAATCATTTATTTAGCATATTTCATAAATTATCGAATTTCACTATTCACCCAAAATCAAGTATTTCAAAAAAAATCCCATAAATTCACCATAACTATTTATCTATGTATATAATTAAGAACTAATCTATATTTTTTCAGAATAATTTTCTAAATATAAGAAATTTAATTTTCAATTAAAATCATCTTTTATTTGAAAAATATAATTTTTAAACTGAACCATATTTTTAACACCCTGAAGATTAACTACTGTGTCATTAAATATCCTAAAATCATAGGATGACACAATATTGATTTATGATTAAATTTTATGAAAATTAATTTTATTGTAAGTAAAAACATTTTCTTAAAATTGTTATTAAATATTTATTACTCACAAAATACCAACTCTTAATTATTAATTTTTAAAACATTCACTCTCATTTATAAGGTGACTAAATTTTATTTATACTTTCATGGGTGATGTTACTATTCATAATGGTCAAGTTACTATTCATAAGGGTAACATTAATATTCATAATGGTAACTTACTATTCATAAGTTTGAAGTTACTATTAACCAAAAAATTAAGTTGATCCTATTATACTGTAAATAACATACTGACCATAACAGTGTGTATCAGTTTTTCTAAATTTAAATCACATAAATGGAAAAAATATGTTCACTAGCTAGTTTATAACAAAGTGTAGTTTCATAGAGACTCAATGTTTATTGAATTCAATATTAAATTTATTTTCAAATTACTGGGGTGTTTCATTCTTCACGCATTACCAAAAAATTTCCCCTGAAATTTCCAAAATTTTAACTTATAAAATGATTTGGGTTGTTCATCACGATAAGTTCTTCAAGGCTTTATTCCACATTCTACCTTAGGTATTTTCTCCCAAATATATGTTTTCTATAACTAGTTTCCAATGTTTCGACTAAAATTCATCTGATATAAACAATACTTTCCTGGAGCCGCTGCATTATTTTTTTACATTGGCATGATTACAAGAAAATCGTATCTTGAAGGACCGAGTAGATTAGTATTTCAGGAAGAAATATATATACATAAGTTCAAGATTATAACATGAAAATAAATAAAATATTTAAATTCTTTTTTAAGCATCCATAACTTTTAGATTATCCCTACAATTGTAATGACCTGAAAATTCTGTGGAAATTTTTTCTCTTACATACATGGGTTTTTTACGAGTCCGGGAATTTTTACGGTGCTTTATTTCGAGACCCAGTGTGCCTGGAATCAATTTATAATGTTTTGTTCATGTATGTTCAGTAAACATCTGAGTGGGTTTTTATAACTTTTTAACCAGTGCTCGGAACTAAAATCTGAGGGAATCGTTGAACTCGCAGCACCGGAATTTTCTTAAGAAAACTTCCACCTCGATGGCAGTTGGTCAAGAATAAAAGTTAGTTTTTATCTTTTTATAAAAAAATTATAAAATAAAGTAAACTAACACTTTATTTTATTTTATCCGCCATGTGGAGATTGGGTGGATAAATTCTCCATGTTTAGGTTGGAGGTGGGGCCATCACACCTTAACCTCCCATGAGAGGTTATGGTGATGGGGCCCACCAGAACATAACCTCCCACAAGAGGTTACAACGTGGGGACCACCTGAGACCATAACCTCTCATTTCAATAATAGGGGTGGGGACCACCCGACCCCTATTAATGGAAGGAGTGTATAACCTCTCAACTCACCCTCATTAAGGAGGGAGAGCCTCTTCACCTTTATGGAGCCAACTCCCCTTTAATTAATTGTGCCAATTCTCCACATTAATTAAGGGGAGCCTACCAAATTAATGACTCCAATTAGAATATTGTGCCAACAAAATTAATAGGATATTTCAATCTATTATTTTGTTGGAATATTCATTTTGATGGAACTGGAGAAGAGGAACTTGGAAGAAAAGCTCCCAACGAAGAACGAAGAACGCTCTCCAACAAAGAACGCTCTTCCGGCGAAGAACGCTCTCCCGACATAGAACGCAGATGAGGGATACCTTCGACTATGAAGAACAACCTCCTCCGGTATTATTCCTTGGACTCCTTCGATGTGGGACGTGTTCGTATTCCACAGATCTATGACCGTCTTCTCGTGCCAACATCGACAAACATCGAGCAAGGTTGGGGATTTTCAAGTTGGTTGTTTCCTTTTCTTCTCTGATCTTCATTGAAATGAATGGATGTGAAGTATTAAATGATTGAAGTTCAACTTCTTTCCTCTCTGTTGAACAATTTTTATCACCCCTAAACACAGAGGGTGTGGGATAACTAACATGGCCTGACTCCCTCCACCAAACCTTTTTGTGACATTCCTTCGGCATGGCGACGTACCTATAATGTGGCGATGACAAAGGCCGCGTTACCCATGTCCTCCGCGAACCCCGCGGCGCACCGAAGCTCCCAGTCGGACATCACTGGCCCGGGCGTCACTCGGCTGGCCCGAGCTGCACCCAGCATGCCCAGCCCTTCCGGCACCCTGCTCGGCGCCCCCGCGCGCTGCCCGCACCCCCGCAGACTGCCCGGTGCCTCACGGCCTACCCAGCCCCTTCCGACAGTTTTCCCATGTGCCCTGCGCGCCCCCAGCGGCCTGCCCGGCCCCGTCGACCCCTACCCCGCACCCTCGCACACAGCACGTGCCCCTGTGCACTGCCCTGCGTGCTTACCGGCGCCCTACGGCATGCTCGACCCCTGCCAGAAGGTCTCCCGCGTGCCCCCAGCCGCATGATCGGCCCCTGTTGTGCCCTCCGTGCCGAGCTGTGCCAGGCCGCGCCCGTGCAACGCTCCAGGCCAAACTGGCCCTGACCCCGGGCCGAACCGCCCCCACAGTCCGCTGGGCCGGGCCCAGCAGACTGGGTTGAACTTGGCGGGATGACCCACCCAACGGGCCAGGTCAGACCCAACGGGTCTATCCAGGTTGGCCCAAACTGGGTTGGGTCGAGTCGGTCGGACTGGGTCGGACCGGACATCGGCCCACTACCGACCCTTTTCTTTCTTTGGCCATTTCTTTGGCACCGGAAGTCCGTTTGACAAACTGTCAGCGGGGCTGGTAATCTCAATGAGAGAAGGTCCCTTTGAGAATATCCTAATGGAGCTCATGGTATTTTTGAGTTATGGTTAGTTTGGATCGTACACGAATCCAACCGGCCCCCCTGACTAAAAGGCTAAAAACTAACAGATCGGGCATCCGATTGACGCACCATCTATTCCTTTGATACCCCTATGACGTGGCAGAACTTTGAGAAACTTCTTCATGTCACTTTGTGACAGTTGGAGTATTTCCCAGTAGCTCATAGAGAGGATCCTTCAAGTGATGAGCAGACACAGTGTGGAGACCTAGTAGCTGGCAGACCTAACGACTGCTTGACCAATTCGAATCGGAGTGATTCGACTAGCCTAGTGGAGAGAACCTAGTAGTTTGCGGCAGACCCACAGTGGAGGAGCACCTGGTAGTTGGTGACAGAACTGCGTTACATGACAGGAGGAGTACCTCTGCAGGCTATTAGTGGAGTGCCTGGTAGTTAGCGTAGACCCACAATGGAGGAGTGCCTGGTAGTTGGCAGCTGACCCGCGGTACTCGATGGGAGAAGTACCTCAGCAGTCCAAGGTTGGTGAGAATTGCCTTGGTTTCACGATAGGCCCACTGTACTCAACAGAGGAGGACATCTCCAGCAGTCGTGGTTTCGATAATGAAAATACTGGTTTGATCTGAGTCAATGACTTTTGTGTTTTCCTCGTGATTGAGATGATTCACTAGATAACATAGGTATACGTATGGTCATATACCTAAGTAATGGTTATCTGTTGATTTCATACTTTGGGGTTTATCCTTTTTTGATTTTTTCAGACCTCGAAGGTCTCAGGGTCCCTACTGAGTATCGTTATACTCACCCCTACACGGGCTATTCTTGTACCTCATTGTGTTGGTTGTAGACAACGGACAGCGCTAACTGAGGCAGAGAGTAACAGGATAGGATGGTGCCCCTAGGTGGACCACTTGGTGTGACTGTACACGGAGGAGACATACGGACGTGGAGTGCAGAGGAGTCCATCTGTACCTACCCTTCAAGTAGGAACCCCAGAGGATGACCTAGTAGCTGCTTTATTTTTCTTCAGTTGTACTTTCGTTCAGTTGTACTTGTACTTTCCTATTGGGATTGTATTTCTGGCCCATTTTACATTCCATCACTTCTTTTGTATACAGTTTTACATAGTGTTTTCCTTCCAGTTGTGTACTCAAATGTGTTTGTTTACAATTATAAAGGCAATGCATTCCCAGTTTAGGGATTTATGCCTTTGGTTCCAATCGCCACCCCCTATCCTATGAAAGGCGGTCTTGGGGTAGTCACAATACGGGCCCCAGGGGATAGGTCATGACAAATTGGTTTCAGAGGAGTCGGTTCTACCATAGAACTTAGAACTCTGATATTTTTTTTTGAATCAATGGTGTTAAGAGTACTAAGTGTTGTTTTCAGTTTAGGGAGTCTGGTGTTGGTGTGGGTGGCCAACATATCCATACACCAGGACACTGACTTCTGATTTCTAACTCAGTGCACGAAAACACTGATTGTGTGTGTTTTTCCAATGGTTTTCTTTAAGTCATCTCAACCAATTTAGCTCACCAGGTATAGTATTTTGATAGTGTCTCGTCTGTTTCTTTCAGGATACCTCCATGCGGATGACCAGTTAGAGCCTTGAGAGTCGTACGTACTGATATCCCACCGAGAGACGAGGCCTCAGTGTAGGGCCTTTTACCAGCGGAGGCACCAGCGGTACTGCTCCCTGTTGGGCCACTGATGCCACCATCCCTAGCACCAAATGTTGGACGCCACTTGAGCGCATTCCATGAGTTCCAATGCCAGAAGCCACCCAGGTTCATGGGAGAGATGGACCCACAGGCGGCTGAGGATTGCCTAGAGTATGTGGTGAGAATCTTCAGGCTAGTAGGGACACCAGCAGACATCATGGTGATCCTTGCTGCCATCCACCTTCAAGCAGCAGCATGCAGATAGTGGAGCTTGATTCTATATGTTCTTGACGAGGCGACGCTACTCTGGGAAAACTTCAAGAGCCTGTTCCAGGCGGAGTTTGTCCCATCCACCCTTTGAGCGGTGCGGATACATGAGGTACTACATCTATAGCAGGGTAGCATGACAGTAGCATAGTACTCAGTGAGGTTCCCCGACTTCTCATGATACTCCACGGATATGGTATGAGACCCATTCTTCAGGGCTCAGACCTTTGAGTAGGGGATCAGGCGAGAGATCCGATCTTTGATGATCTCACTCAGCATCCCGACACAAGAGGGGGTTCTAGAGAGATCCGTCATCATGGAGAGTTTTCTTGCAGAGCAGTCACCAGCAGCGAGACCCACTACTAGCCGACATGCAGTGGAGTCTTCTTCAGCTGGAAGTAGAAAGATGTCGTAGAGGTCCAAGAGGACCATACCTACTGGCGGTCGACTGCATGACTGAGGATCAGTTTTGTGGGGCACCCGGAGTGGAGATAGATCCAGTCATGCCAAGACTGGACTGTGTTACTCATGTAGAAGATATGTTCAAATAGATCAAGATTGTCCAACCCACCGTACAGATGATCAAAAAACAGTTGAGGGACCTCCCAGGCAGTGGAAGAGGTTCGAACGAGGCGGTCTGCAGGGAGGAGGCGGACACGACAGAGGAACTGGACGTGCAGTTGGCGGTGGACGACGTTACAAGGTGTTACCACCACCACCACCACCAGGAGGTCCACCCCGACTGCGGGGAGCGGGTGGACAGGGGAGAGCTCAGCTTCAGGCAGCTAAAGCCTACAATCACGGTGCTCCAGAGATGATTTGAGGTACGATCTGTGTCTAATCCACCTTAGATGAAGTTCTTATAGACATAGGTGTCAGTCACTCTTTTATTGCCACATCACTCATTCGGAGCTCAGAGATTTTGAAGGAGTCATTAGTTTGATCCTTACGGCTAGAGACTTTTACGGGAGTTGATTCGACAATTATGAACTGGTGTCAGCAGTGCGAGCTTGATCAAGGAGGTGAGAGCTTCGGCTGGGATCTTCTAGTAGCGGCGTTGAGGCCTTACAATGTCATCTTGGGTATGGACTCGTTATCTTCATTCCATGCTCAGATCGACTGTATTAGGCGAAAAGTGTGGTGTTTCCACAGGGATGGGACCAGGTTTACCTTCACTGACGAGAAGGGAACCTTTGCATCACAGGACGGCCTTACTCGGAGGAGGGTGCTACCGATCACTCATCAGTTGGATGCCATTACCCTCAGAGTAATAGATGTGGAGAGTCTGATATGTCCTATACTGGTGGACCAATACGCGGATGTTTTCCCTGAAGATGTTCCAGGAATAACTTCTCACAGAGAGGTGGACTTCTACATTGACATGTACCCCGATACGGCACCGATATCTACTCCAGCATATCGGATGTCTCCTGCTGAGCTTCACGAGCTGAGGGTACAGCTGGAGGACTTGCAAGGGAAAGGATTCATCCAGCCCAGTGTTTATTTCTGGGCATCCCTGATTCTGTTCGCCAAAAAGGCGGATAGAATCTTGAGGATTTATGACGACTACAGTCGCCTGAACCAGGTGACCGTAAAGAACAAGTACCCACTCTTGGGGATTAACGACCTCTTTGACCAGGTAATGTAATCACGGTGGCTTTTCAAGATATAACTCGGATCAGGCTATCACTAGCTCAGAGTTCTAGATGAGGATGTGCAGAAGACGACCTTCAGGTTTCGGTATGAACACTATGAGTTCTTGTTTATTCCCTTTGGCGTAACCAATGCTCTAGCAGTGTTCATGAGTCTCATGAATAGGATCTTCCAGCCATACCTCGATCTCTTTTTCGTAGTCTTCAACGATGACATTCTGATCTACCCAACTACTGAGGAGGAACATGTCTACCATTTGTAGGTAGTACTAGACACACTCCGAGAGCACCAGCTTTATGGTAAACTCTTGAAGTCCCAGTTTTGGATTTGAGAGGTTCACTTCTTGGGATACGTCATCTCAGAGGATGGAGTTGTAGTGGATCCAGAGAAAATCGAGCCAGTACTTTCTTGGGAGCCCCCCTGGAGTGTGACGGAGGTACGGAGTTTCTTGGGTTTGGATGGATACTATCGTTGGTTTGTTCCAAAATTCTCCAGAGTTGCAGCACCACTATCAGCCTTGATTGAGAAGGGGAAACCCTTTTTGTGGTCGGAGAGATGCAAGCAGAGCTTTCAAAAGATGAGGCATATGCTAACTAGAGCCCCTATATTAAGTCTTTTAGAGGAGGGAATAGATATGTAGTTTACTGCGATGCATCAGGGACTAGACTCTGGTGTGTCCTGGTGCAGGAGAGAGCAGTGATAGAATATAGTTCTCAGAAGTTGAGACAACATGAGAAGAACTATGTTACCCATGACCTGGAGTTAGTAGCAGTGGTCTTCGCCTTGAAGATGTAGCATCAATATCTGATGGGTGAACGTTCTTCCATGTACTCTGATCACAATATTCCCAGGTATATATTCTCTTAGAAGGACCTTAACCTGTGACAGAAACGTTGATTTGAGTTCCTCTAGGACTATGACTTCAAGATAGTCTATACTCCTTTGAAGGAGAACATCGTAGCAGATGCTCTCAGTAGGAGATCTGGTATACACCTACTAGGAGAGGCGACAGAGTAGTTGGATCCTTTACAGATATCTTTTGTGGATAGAGATGGGGCAGCCTTTCTTCATTCTCTTACAGTCACCCCCATCCCACACACACACACACACTTCTTCAGCGACTCAGGGATGCATAGCATGGGGATGATGACTGCGAGACACGATGTGCTCAGATATCTATAGGACAGGCACTTGATGGATTTTATGAAGGTGGGGAGCTTGTCATCCTCTTCAGAGGACGTACCTTGGTACCAGTGTCACTTCTGGAGGAACTTTTGGGGAATTCCCACACATCCTCTCTAGCGGTACATCTTGGAGTAGTGAAGATATACCAGGATCTTCGACGACAGCACTGGTGTCCAGGTATAAAGAAGGCGGTAGAGGAGTTTGTCTCGCGTTGCCTCACTTGTCAGCAAGTGAAGGCATAGCACCAGGTACCAGCAGGATTGGTTTAGCCTTTAGAGGTCCCAGAGTGGAAGTGGGATGGGATATCCATGGACTTCGTGATGGGTCTTCCATGTACATCCAGGGGTCACGACTCGATTTGGGTGATCGTTGACTGACTCAACAAGTTCGCTCACTTCCTATCGATCAGAGATCAGGGTTAAGTAGAGAGCTTGGGATGACTCTATGTATAGAATATTGTGTGTTTACATAGAGTACCTTCTTCTATTATCTCCGACCGTGATGCATGATTTACTTCCCGGTTATGTAAGGGGTTTTAGAAAGCTTTTGGGACACAGCTTCGCTTGATTACTGCCTTCCATCCTCAGACAGATGGTCAGACTGAGAAAACCATTCAGACCCTTGAGGACATGCTACATGCATCTGTCCTCAACTTTGGTCATAGCTAGGAGGATCACTTTCCTTTGGTGGAGTTTTCTTACAACAACAGTTATCACTCCACCATAGGGATGACACCTTTTGAGGCGTTGTACGAGAGATCTTTCAGATCACCCTTGTGTTGTGATGACCTTGGGGAGTCAGCACTAGTGGGACCATAGATGGTGCGAACTACCACGAAGAAGGTTAAAATCATCTAGGAGCATATAAATACCGCACAGAGTAGATAGAAGTCAAATGCTGACAAGAAACGGAGACCTCTGGAGTTTGAGGATGGCAACCACGTCTTTCTACGGGTCTCACCTCGATGAGGTCTACTGAGATTTGGCCGAGGCGACAAGTTATCTTCGTGGTTCATCGGACCATTCCATGTCCTCAGAAGAGTAGGTGAGGTGTCTTACTACTTAGCTCTTCCACCTCAGTTTCACCGGGTTCACGACGTCTTCCACGTATATCAGCTGAGGAGATACAGGCAAGACCCTTCCCACATCATCGACCATGGAGAGATGGATGTCGATAATGGGGTGACCATCACGGATGTTCTAGTGGAGATTTAGGATCAATAAGAGAGGGTCCTACGTGGACGTCTGATACCTCTGGTGTGTGGTCACTGGTAGTACGGGAACCTCTAGGAGAGCACGTGGGAGCGGAGTGCTCAGATGCGTGCTTAGTACCTCCATTTGTTCACATAGTTCAAGTTGTAGCTTATAGGGACGTAAAGCCCTGAGGTGGGGAGAATGTAAAGACCCTGAAGTTTCATGGAATTGTTTTTTATTAAATACATGGGTTTTTTATGAGTCCATGAATTTTTATGTCACTTGATTTCGAGGCCTGGTGTGCCCGGAATCAATTTCTGAAGTTTTATTTGGTTACCTTCAGTAAACGTACGTGCGGGTTTTTATAACTTTTGAACCGATGCTCGTAATTGAAATATGAGGGTACAGTTGATCTCGTAGCACCGGTATCCTCTTAATAAGATATCCATCTCGACGGCATTTGGTCGAGAATAAAAGTTAGTTTTTGTATTTTTATAAAAATTTTATAAAATAAAGTGATCTAACACTTTATTTTATTTTATCCGCCATGTGGAGATTGGGTGGTTAAATTCTCCAAGAGGAGGTTGGAGGTGGGGCCACCACACCGTAACCTTCCATGAGAGGTTATGGTGATGGGGCCCACCTGAACATAACCTCCCATGAGAGGTTACAATGTGGCGACCACCCGAGACCATAAACTCTCATTTCAATAATAGGGGTGGGGACCACCCAAACCCTATTAATGGAAGGAGTGTATAACCTCTCAACTCTCCCTCATTAATGACGGAGATCCTCTTCACCTTTATGGTGCCAACCCCCCTTTAATTAATTGTGTCAATTCTCTACACTAATTAATGGGATCCTACCAAATTAATGAGTCCAATTCAAATATTGTTCCAAAAAAATTAATTGGATATTTCAATCTATTATTTTGTTGGAATATTTATTTTGGTGGAACTTGAGAAGAGGAACATGGGAGAAAATATCCCAATGAAGAATGGAGAACGCACTCCAATGAAGAATGCTTTTTCAGCGAAGAACGCTCTACTGATGAAGAATGCCGATGAGGGACACCTTTGACTATGAAGAACGACCGCCTCCAACCTTCTTCCTCAGACTCCTTCGACGTGGGACATCTTCATCTACCACAGATCGACGTTCGACTTCTCCTGCCAATGTCTACAAACATCGAGCAAGGTAGGGGGGTTTGTAAGATGGTGCTTTCCTTTTCTTCTCTCCTCTTCGTTGAAAAGAATTAATGTAAAGTATTAAATGATTGAAGTTCAACTTCCTTCCTCTTTGATGAATAATTATTATCACCCCTAAACGCAGAGGGTGCGGGCCAACTAACATGGCCCGACTCCCTCCACCGATCCTTTTTATGACGTTCCTTCGGCATGGCAATGTAACTACGATGAGGTGACGAAGGCGGTCACGACAAAGGTTGGGTTACCCGCGGCCTCCATGAACCCCGCGGCCTCTGCGAACCCCACGGCCTCCGCAAACCCCGCAGCTTCCGTGAACCCCGCGGTGCACTGAAACTCCCGGCCGGACATCGCCGGGCCGAGCTGCACCCGGCCTGCTCGGCCCCGTCAGCACCCTTCCTGGCGCCTCGCACACTGCCCGCGCCCTGTGGCCTGCCCGGCCTTAGCCGGCGATCTGGCCGTACACCCCGTGTTCCCCAAGCAGCCTTCCCGGCCCAGTCGATGCCCTTCCTGGCGCCCTCACACACTGCTCGCACCCCCGTGCACTGGTCGGCGCCCCCGCGCGCTGCCCGGCGCCCCCACTGCCTGCCTGGCCTCGGTCGGCGGTCTGTCCGCGCACCCCTTGTGCCTCCAGCGGCCTACCTGGCCCCTACCATGGCCTACTCGGTGCCCCCTGGCACCATGCTGCACCCTCCGGGCCGAGCCAGGCCAGGCCGCACCCTCGCAATGCTCTAGGAAAAACTAGCCCCGAGCCTGGGCCAAACTGCCGCCGCAGTCCGTTGGGACAGGCCCGGTGCACCGGGTTGAATATAGCGGGCTGACCCACCCAACGGGCTAGGTCAGACCAAACGGGTCTGTCCAAGCTGACCCAGACTGGGTCGGCCCAGACTGGGTTGTGCTGAGTCGGTCCGACCGGGTTGGACCAGACTCTGACCCACAACTGACCCTTTTATTTTATTGGTCATATCTTTGGCACCAGACGTCTATTTGACGAACCGTCAGTGGCGCTGGTAATCTCAATGAGATACGGTCCCTTTAAGAATACCCCACTAGAGTTCGGGGTATTTTTGAGTTACGGTCAGGTTGGATCGTACACGAAGCCAACCGGGGCCCCGGGACTAAAAGGCTAATAACTAATAGATCTGGCGTCTGATTGACGCGTTGTCTGTTGCGCTGAGACCCCTATGAGATTACGGAACTTTGAGATACTTCTTCTTGCCACTTCACGACAGTTGGAGTATTTACTAGTATCTCGTGGAGCAGATCGTTCCAGTGACGAGCAAACAGATTGCAGAGAGCTAGTAGCTGGAAGACCTGACGACTGCTTGACCGATTCGACTCAGAGTTATTCGACTAGCCCAGTGGGGAGTTCCTGGTAGTTGGAAGAAGACCCACAGCGGAGGAGCGCCTGGTAGTTGGCGACAGACCCACATCAAAGGAGCACCTGGTAGTTGGCAGCAGACCCGTGATACTCGATAGGAGGAGTAACTCAGTAGTCAAATGTTAGTGAGAAGTGCCTTGGTGTCATGATAGGCCCACTGTACTCAACAAAGGAGGAGTTCTCTTGTAGTCATGGTTTCGATAATGAAAATCCTGGTTTGAGATTAGTCAATGAATTTTGGGTTTTCCTTATGATAGAGATGGTTCACTAGATAACTTAGTTATATGTATGGTCATATACCTAAGTAATAGTTATCTGTTGATTTCATACTTTTTGGTTTATCCTTGTTGGATTTTGTGAGACCTTGAGGGTATCTGGGTACTACTGAGTATCATTATACTCACCCCTACACGGGCTATGCCCGCACCTCGTTGTGTTGGTTATAGACGACGGATAGAGCTGATTGAGGCAGAGAGTAGCAGGACTGGATGGTACCCCGAGGTGGACCACTCAGTGTGACTATACACGGAGGAGATGTATGGACGTGGAGTGTTGAGGAGGCAATTTGTACCTACCCTTCAGGTAGGAACCACAGAGGATGACCTAATAGTTGCTTTACTTTTCTTTAGTTGTACTTTATTTCAGTTATACTTGTACTTTCTTATTGGGCTTGTATTTCTGTTCCCTTTTACTTTCCATCACTTATTTTGTACACAGTTTTACATAGTGTTTTTCTTCCAGTTGTGTACTCTGATGTGTTTGTTTACAATTATAAAGGCAATGCCTTCCTAGTTTAGGGATTTACGCCTTTGGTGCTAGTCGCCAGGCCCTGTCCTATGGAAGGAGAGCTTGGGGTAGTCACGATACGGGCCCTAGGGGGCGGGTCATGACAAAAAATCATTCATTATCCTATTCTTTTCATCCCATGGAAATATAAAACATAAGAAAAAGGCGAGATCATATGCTTAGTAAGGATAAATAATATAGTAGATGTAATTATAATCATAAACACTGGGTATGTTAAGAAACTAATAGAACATTACATTAAACATATAAATGATCATAAAATAGAACAAATGAAAACTGAATAAATTACCCCATAAAAAAACAAAATCATGCGTATTCTACAAGTAAAATAATCACATTGACTATCAAGTACTAGTTTCATAATGAGGGAAATTCATAAAAATTGATATCTAAAATATAAATTCAAGGCTTTATTATATGAATCTATTAGGGATTCATTACGTAATATATTATTGTTATGTATACATGCTATGAATCTATTATTGTGAAGCCTTCATTCCAAGAATATATTAAATGGGAAAGGCCTCGACTAGAACCATATCTAGATTTTCTCATGAGACCTGCAGATGCACCAGGGGGTTATAACAGGTCCAACCTAATACATACTAGGTCTATTACATTCCTCAAATGAATGGGGGTGAAAGATAAAAAAGATGCATTCATATTTAAACAAACATATGAAATTTAAATCACTTTCCCCAATCATTAAACCTAACACTAATCATTATAAGTAATATTGTGAATTGTTTCAAGATAGAAGATCATTAGTCAAACTAATAATAAACCATCCAATAAAAAATTCTAAATGATATCAAAAAAATATTAATCCCAACTATACATATAAATAAACATGATTATTTAAATAGATGAAAATACTCTTATAAAATCATCTTGTAATTCATGACTGAAATTATCTTTTACTTCAAAAATAAGAGTTCTTTTGGAAAAATATTTGTATAAAACTAGAAGTGAATTATTGTATTTTTTGTAATAAAATTGTATATTTAAGAAAAATAATTGTGTCCTAAAATAGATTATATAGTGTATTTAAGAATATGTAAGAATTCGAGAAGTTCCTTAGAAACATGATTGATTATCGGGATGAATTTTTGAAAGATCCGTTTAAAAACATGTAACTTCTACAAAAATAAATAATGATTATCATTAGTACACATATATAAAAAATTCACACATAATTTATTAGGAGTAAATATGAATAAATAATTATTTCATTGAGGTTTTTAGAGAATAAAAGTAACTCGAATGAAAATGTTGGTTAGGGTAGAAATCCCCTTATAACTTTGTAATCAATCAGATCATATGCCCAAATATTAAAAATAAACCATGAATCACTTAATACTACGAATATTAATAGATTCATGATAGTATATATTAAATTTCAGTAGAAATACACTTCATACCATAAATAAGTTGCGAATAATGGAAATCTCACAGAAATAAAAGTGATATGAGAAACCACTTACCTTATTTATGAACATGTTCTGACACTTGACCTTAACTTCTGGGATTATCAATTTAAATCCCTTAATTAATTAATTATTAACCTTATATATAATTATTTTATTCATTATATTTTTATTATATTGATTTAAAACATTATTGTAATGTTTTATGATTTAATTATATCATTTTAGAGTATTCGTTTCCTCGATTTCATGACTGGTTCTCCTGATTATAAGTAATGGATTTCATATAGAATGGTTATAATTTTACAAAATTGGAATTAAATATTATTATTTAATATAAATAAGTGTAAACAGTTATATATAACATTGGTTTATATATTAAAATAATGAATCATTAGAAAATACATCACGTAATAATCGTTTATAATATTACGGCGGTTATTGATCATAATAAACTCATTTTGCTTTATCGTTTAGTATTATGTAAATATTATACATAAACAAAAATAAAAATGATTATATTATAAATTTTAAAACCTTTATAAACCAATAAAATGTTTCATGAACATTCTTGAATAAGAATGATCAAAATGAAACTTTGTCATCCACAAAGGTTATAAATCAGCACCTCCCGGAAAATGATTTAGTTTATAAAATAAAAGAGAGAAAGATAGTAGTTTGAAAAAGGTTATTTCATTAACATGGTATCATTGTAGTATATAGATGAAACAAGATATATCATCATCAATTTTACAATGTAGTTGAGGATAATATAATAATACAAAATAAATTGAAATTGAAATTGAAACAAAAAAGGAAGAGGGATTACCTCGGGAAATATCCCCCTTGAGAACCACCTTAAGGGAAGAGTTTTTGGTCGTTTGGAAAGACCAAGAGCTCCTAAACATGGAAAGATACTAGTAAAGGGTTTTTTTAGAACATTTTGAAGCTTAAAAGCTTATATTAGTGAGGGGAAGAGGGAGTGAGGGGTGTTTTTTATAGTGGATGAAAGGATGGGTTTTACATTATTTCATTCAATATTTTATTATTTTGGCTCAAGAATATGAATAGTATCGATTATTGTAACAAGAAACAGTAATAAGTGAAAATAAGGTTGAACCATTTGCTATTTACATCAGACAAGACTCAATCATAATGCATAAATTCATTTATTTAGCATATTTTATAAATTAGTGAATTTCACTATTGACCAAAAATCAATTATTTCAGAAAAATATGATAAATAAACCCTACAGATTTTTAGATGTGTTGAATTGAAAAATGAACATCATTTTATCAAAAAAATCATAATATGATAAATTTAATTTTTAATTAAAATCATAATTTACTAAAAATATATTGTTTTTAAAATGGAAACTAATTTTATAACACTTTCAAAATTAACTAATGTCTCATAAAATTATACAAAAATCATAGAACAACAAAGTATTGATTTATGAATAAATTTTACTAAAATTAATATTATTTTAAATAATTTTTTTAATTTAAAATTTTAAATAAATATTTATTACTCAGAAAACACCAACACTTAATTTTTAATATTTAAAACATTTACTCTAATTTATAAGGAACCTAAATTATATTAATACTTTCATGGGTGAGGTTACTATTTAAATTGGTCATGTTACTATTCATTAGGGTAAAATTAATATTCATAAGCATACATTACTATTCATATGGTTCATGTTACTGTTAACCAAAATTTTAAGTTTATTCAATTAGACTTTTGAAAAAATACTGACCACAACAGTGTATGTTATTTTTTCAAAATTCAAATCATAAAAGCAGAAAAATTATGTTCTTGGATAGGTTATAACAAAGTGTGGTTTCATAGAGACTCAGTGTTTCAGGAATGAAATATTTAATTTATTTTTAAATTTATGGGGTGCTACAAATAAATTTTGAAATGATTTTAAGGGACATTGGTGGGGTCCCAGTAAGTCTGATACTCACACCCTAGTTGGTCATTCTTTTAACTTGTAAATTTCATGACTATGAATCTAGTGAAGGGAAAGGTTCTAGTGGTGAATTGTTGATAAGGTGGAGTATGAGGATGTGTTTATTTCTATATTGTGTTTTAGAAATACGAGTACAACCATGAAATATTATGACATAGTTTCCTGTAAATATTTTTTAATTTATTTGATAGATTTATTTTTATAAAACAATGAATTTAAATGAACCACAATATACTGTTGAAATATTTTTATTTAATGTGAAAATTATTTACAAGATATTATATTGTAGTATATGAATAGAAATTTCTAAATTTTGATAAAAGTATGATTTCTATATGTATAAGATGAATTAATTGGTAATTTATTAAATAAAAGTGAAAATAAGAATCATTTGAATATAATGTAGATGTTTTCCTTAAAAACTATTTTTATGTTCATAATGTGATTTTATCTTATTAATTTAAAGTAACCACTATTGGAAAAATATTTAAATGAAATTTAATTATGATATATTAAATAAAATAATTTAACAACCCTCTAATATTTATTTGGTGTGGTGGTGGAATTAATTCAATTTTATGCATAAAAAAATATTTTCTTAAAGAATAGATTTTTTCACTCAATTATTTTTAAATGAATTTATACCTCTTACAGAAATTTAAATGTAAAAATTTTATTTCTAATTTTAAATTTCCGAGGTTCAAATTTTCAAAATTGCACCCATTTATTTTCAGGAATTATGAATAGTAACCATGGAAAAATTATTACCATAGTAAAGGGTACATTGGGATATTCTAGCATAAAAGCAAATGTTATAATGATCATTTTTAATCTAATTTGTTATTGGTTGAAGGGAATTCAACCATTATCAACTTAGGATCAAATTGACTGGTTTAAGGGACACCTTTCAATAAAATTGAAATATAAAATATTTAAAGAAAAGAAAAAAATCCCACACTATAACTTTAGAATATCACTTATGTGTTCACATTAGAAATAAGAAATCTTTTAATGAATATTAATAGTTATTTTTATAATCTTGAAATTTTTTTCATTATGGTAACTTATTTTTAAATTTTATTAATTATATTATGACCTCAAATGCTTACACAGTGCTTACACAAAATGTCTTGAATTAATAGAATTATAAAAATAAATGAATTTAAAAATATTAAATGCAATATAGTATGGGGGGTTAAAATGTAATAATATATTTTATACATTACTATAACATATTATTATCATGTTAAATGAATTTATTCAAATACCATCATTTACAATGACCTTTTTTTTTGTCAAATTAAATGGATTGTGTAAAAAATGAATATAATAACATTTTAGAAATCAGTATTTAACTAAATTATTTAAAAATCATAAGTATATAAAATATTGGAAAAGTTTGTTAATATATGTTATACAATGATAACTATTTTACATTTATGAAACAATTTTCACCTCATTTTTAAAATTATAACCCTTGATATTTGGAAGAAGTCGTTACTGCGGTTATGGTTAAAATTGTTTAACAAATGTGTTAAACCAAAAGATATGGTTTAAAATACAAATGAAACCTATAAAAAATCAATCAGTCGATGGTATTTAGATAATATACTACCTTATCAATGATTTTTTTTAGTTTAATTCATTTTATTATATAATTATATATTTTTATATTTAAATATTTTTATAATATCTATTAGGGCCCCTCCCCTCATTTATAAAAGGGATACCCTGTTTTCTCTTATTTATACAAATTTGGGCCTTCTATTTCAAAAAACGCCTAATAATTTTACTTCCAAACATCCTCATGCACATTATAGAGGTTTTTTATTAAAAAATACATACCCAATTTTATTTAAGAGGACACATAATAGATTTATTTCAATGAAGAGGAAATCTCATTGACTGATCATTTTGTTTTTTTACTTCTTATTAAAAATTCTCTAAATCTGTTTCATTTATCATAAAATAAAAAATTGTTTATCCAAAATATAATACATTATTATTATTATAATAAAACCACCATTAGCAATTAACTTTCCTATAAAATGGGAATTGAAAATATTTCTCTTGTGTATGTTCATCTTAACATCTCCATATATAAAAACAATTTAATTTTCCACACCAAAACTAATAGATGGGTATTATGGTGGAATTAATATTTATATATTTTATTTATGAAATAATTATTATTATATAATGATAATATCATATATACCTTCTTCATTATAATCTAATGGAAAATGGTATTGTTGTTGTTATGTAAGTGTGGACTAAAACTTCCACAAGGAGATGTGATTTGTTTTTCATTCCCTATTGAAAGGGATGGTCATAATGATGGATTTTATGAATATATATGAATTATATAATATAATAATTATATTTTAAAGGATAATTTTTATCAATATTTATTTCATTAAATCTGTCAAAAAGTAAAAACAATGTTTACGTGTACGTACGACCCGCCATCTTGATGAATTATGTAATAATTATTTTCTAATTATAAATTTTATGGTTTTATATATATATATATATATATTCAATATAAATGATATTTGTAAAATTATTAGAATTATTTACGTGATGGAACCATGATCAATGTACTTTTATAGGAATAAATGACTGAAATGCTTATTAAAAAACAAAACTATTAATAGACAGAAATAATGAATTTAATAAGAAACAATTGATAAATGGTTGTTGACATGTTTTAAGGGGATCATATAAGATGTTATAATTATGAAAATTATTTTAATATATAATTATAATAAATTAAAATTGTTTATATAGGATGATTGGTAACTTTTAAAGAATGTGTAACGTGTGGTAGGATATTTATGTTTCAATACAATTTAAATGAGGATTGTTTATTTTTGAATATTCATTAAAGAAATAATATAATCCTTATCATATAAATAAATTAAATTTTTTTCAACTATATTTATTTCTTAAGAATACATTTTTTCTTTTCATTTTATTCA
The DNA here is from genome assembly GCA_963277665.1 of Viscum album. NCBI lineage: Eukaryota > Viridiplantae > Streptophyta > Magnoliopsida > Santalales > Viscaceae > Viscum > Viscum album. The sequence goes on along the minus strand of OY728143.1, from coordinate 1,658,607,264 downwards.
TCACAAACTCAGGATACTCAAATAATAGTTTTATGTAAATCAGACATTATTTCATTCTTCACCAAAAAATAATTTTTGTCTAATATCGATGTTTCCTAAAAAATGGTACAAAAAATTGTTTAATATTATTATATGATTATTTAAGGTAATTTTCATCTGTGACTGGTTTTAAAAAAAATGAAAATGATTCATCATTTCATTTTCTAAAAGTGGTACATTTTAACTTTTTTACAATGATCTGAATGGAATGTTATCTATTAACATATTTAATATAATTTTAATTCCTACCATCATGACCAATAAAATGTCAAAACAAATTAAATATTTTCAAGATTATTTTCAATGAAGTTGTTTTCATAGTATGTTGTAAATTTTTATGGTTTAATGAATTGATTTAAAATTAAAAATGGTATTTTCATTAATAAATCTTCCAAGAGATATTTAAAGGAAATTTTTTCTAATATAATATCTATTTATGTAATTTATGGTTTATTAGGGATATGATTAAACTATAAAATACTTATTATTTCTCTAGATGGTTCATTTTTATAGTAGTATCATTATTATAAAACATGTTCCTTTTTAATGAGTTATAATATGATGAATTGATAAACTTTTATGAAACCCATTTATTTTCCTTGGATTATTCAATGATAAAATATTTATAATAGAAATTTATTTTCTATGTGATATGGTATGAGTAATTATTTATGATCTTTTGTAACATATATGTATGATTTTATTTTTTGATAGGCATGCCTAGAATAATATATCCATCCAATTCATTAGGTACAAATGGATATCTATTCATATAAACACTAATAAAATAGGGGTTCATCCTAGTTCTGTAAGGGGATTTATCCACCATGATAGTCTTGGGAGTGAACCGTGACTTATATGATTGAAATAGAACTAAACCCTTTCAAGTATAATAATAATGTATGTTATATTTCACTACTAAGAAATTGATTTTTTATATATATATGTATTAAAAAAATTATGTTTTATGTTGATGTTATTATCTCGGGGATCATGTTCTTTTATTCATTAATGCTTCTTATATTAGGAACTACCATTATTTATTTCATAACTTTTTATAATGACAATTTATATATAGGGAATGTTTTTCAAATTTTATGGTCCTACTCTTATACCCTCATTCTGATGATATATTAATAAGATTAGTGATGTCTCTATTGTTTACTCTTAAATAGAGTCTGAGCTCAACCTTTCTACTATTTATAAGGAAATGGTATGGGTATGATATTTCAAATAATGTTTTTTTTAAATAACTAACTAGGAGATGATGTAGTTCTTATAAGAACAAGCTATCTGGGAATATATGTTTCCAATGGCACTAGAACAATAAAATTCTAGTATAGATCATAATGTTATGTGTTGAATATTTATCTAATGAGATGTAAATTTTTGTATGAAAATTATGTGCCACTATATTTCATGTCAAATAAAAGAATAGTTAAATTTTAAATCATGGATGAGAAATGATTAGTGATAACCTTAGGGACATGTCTAAGTATATGATAACATCCTAATGTTTTAGTAATAATCAATATTATATTAGTTAAACCTATGTTCTATTAGATTTAATAAAAAAATTCTTGATTTAGATATCAAATAAATTAATTTTAATAATTATGTAGTCTCCCACTGTGATTATTACTGATCATACATTTCATTTTGGTTATCTCTATGGTTAGAACTGAAAGAATCGTGTTAATGATGAATGTGGTAGAAAATGATATGATTTTATTCTAGGGATACCAAAATATATAGTATCATGAATGAGAAATATCATTTGTATGATTATGAAAATTTCTCAAGTAATGATTAATGTTGATCTTCAAAATAAAAAAAGGAGGGAATAATGTTCTATTGAGTCTTTCATGTGGTGAAACCTGCCTTCTTTTAGTTGGACTTTTGATCAAGTAGTTTCTGAATATTGGATCTGTACCACTAATAATATATATTTCATTCTCTAGTGTTCATATCTTGAAATAATTAATTTGAATTTTTTTCGATTTGAAGATAAATAAAATCTGTGGTATAATATTATAAATTACATAGGAAATATGAATAAATTTACTCCATGGAGTGGAATGAGTTTTTGTTCTTATATTTTAATAATTACATTCTATATAATCTTCATGAAAAAATGGATAAATAATTATTTGATCTAAAGAATAAGGTTAATGAATTTTTTAGTACATATGAAGAAACTTTCACAAGGCTTGTGAGGTATTCTTTTGGTATTATCATCCAATATGATTGTAGGGTTGATCAATTGTTCATTGGATTAAAATAAAGTCTCGTAAGGGTTTATCCTACAAGATAATTTAGTATCTATGATGAAATCATTCAACAATCTATCAATGTGGAAATTGTGACTAGATTTACCTATGCATATTATTGATTTGATAAGAAATGAAATATATAATTAAAATTAATTCTAAAAATCCTGGAATAAATAAGATTATATTTCACTTATATTCGAAGTATATAAGGAAACATGGTTTAATTAGTCTTATGGGGACTATGAAATTTTTTATGTGATTAAATTAAGCTCTCTATTTAATTTAATTTTATAGTTATGGGAAGAATTAATCTAATTATGGAGGAGAAGAACCATAGAATGAAATAACCACACTCCATTTTTTTAAATGCAAAGAGTGTGGGAATTATACAATCCATTAGTCAATCATGAAGACTAATGATGATGATTGTTGTTAGAAACCTCTTAATCCTAGAGGAAAAGTTAAATCTCTTGGGATCACTACTACTAATGTGAACTATGATATTAAAGTGGTAAAAGTTATACTTTATATCCACCATAAAACTATTAATGTCTTACTTGATTCAGGACCTATCCACACATTGATATCAAGTAAATTTTTTAAGGGTATCACAATACCAACAAAATGATTAGATATTAAATTATTAGTGAAAATCTTAAACAGCATGATGTTGTCCTCATTTTTTTATTATTATTATATGGTTAAAGTTGATGGGTATAAAATTCCATAAAATCTCATTATTCTCTATGTATTTGAATTCAATATTATTTTGGGAATAGATTGGATTTATTTACATTAAAATCTAGAAACATTACAAGTATGTGGAATCTGTTATGATATTATTAACCAACTAAAGATATTTTATTGGTATTCTGGTAAATATAGACTCCTAGTGGAAATTTCATAAGTTGCCTGAGTCATTATTTCTATTAAAATGGGTTATTCCTCTTACATGATTATAGATAAATTCAACATTGATGATATTCTTATTGTTTGGGGGTTTTGGACATGTGTATATACTAGTTTTATAGTCTTCACCAAATCATCTTTTTATGTCATAGTACTCATACTTGGATTTACACCTACTTCAAATTCATTATATAGAATGGACCTGTTTGAGTTACTGGAATTGAAGAAGTAACTCTAGGAGAATATTAAAAAAGTATTCATTCATCTGTGCACATCACCTTGGGGTGAACCAATTATTATTTTTAAATAATAATAATGGATCAATGAAACTATGTATTTATTATTTGGATCCTAATATGATTAAAATCAAGAATATGTATCCTTTACCTTATATTGTTGTCTTATGATCAAGTACATAAATCTCAACACATTTCAATGATTAATCTTTATTTGTCATATCATCAATTGAAGTTCAATAAGGTGGATGTAGCCAATAATATATTCAATATTATGTATATACACTATGAATATTAAGTGATTCCAAATGGCTATACTAATTCCACTAATAAATTCATAGATTCTAAGAATAGTGTCTTTAGATATTATGTTGATAAATTTGTTATAGTATTTATATATGATATTATTATATGTTCAAAGATAATGGAAGATCATGAATATCACTTGATGATTGTATTTAATACCCTAACTAAGAATATTCTATATAAAACAAATTTACAATGTATTAAATTTAGCTTAAAAAGTTTCATTTTTTGGGTCATATGATCACATGTGAGGATATATAAGTGGATCACTCAAAGATGAAGGTTATGAAAAATTAGTCTAGAAAAACCAATGTGGTGATGTTAAATATTTTTCTTGGTTTGGATGGATATTATCAACACTTTTTCGATAATATATCATAACTATCTAATTGACTCAAAAAGTTATATTGGAAGGGGGATAATTTTCCTTTTACATATGAATGTGAATAAATTTTCAAGGAACTAAATAGAGGGCTAGTTATTGAACTTATTCATACATTATTATATAGTGGAGAAGGGTATGTGATCTGTAGTAATGGATTTACGATGGGACATAGATGTTTTCTCCCAAAAATGATATAGTGATAGCTTATGCCTCCTGAAAATTGAACATTCATGAAAAACATTAATCAAATCACAGTTTGGAGTTAAATTTGGGGAAAGTTTCATTAAATATATTGAGTAATTATCATTACATAAAAATATATTTAATATATACTGACCATAAATGTTTATTTTATATATTCACATTGAATTATTTGAATATTTTATAGAGAAGTTGGTTAGAGATAATTAAATTTTATGACTACTCAATACATTTCCACTCTAGGCAGGCATACAAGGAAGAAGAATAACTTATTCGAAAGGATCATTCAAGCTTATCTATGATTAGGATTACAAATTTTCCAATGTTTTTGGATTTTTAGAGAATGAATCTAGAAATCATGATAGAATAGGAGAAATTATATCATGTTAAAATGAATATTTAATCACTTCTCCACGTAAGAGAAAAGGTTATTTCGAAGGAAGATGTAGAATTAAAAATGAAGATGAAAAATATTCCTATGTTAAACCATGATTTTAATAGAATGATATGTTTCAATAACTACATATGTGTTTCATACATACTATATTTCAAGTATATATTAGATGATGCTAAAATTACAACATTATCTATTAAAATGGGGAGTGTGAAGATGTATAGACATATGAAAGAGTATTTCGAGTGGGAAAAATTAATTGGGATATCACATTGTATGTATGTCATTGATTTTTATGTCATCTAGTTAGGGCTAGGAGATATAATTCTGATGGTTTGTTTCAACCATTATCTATACTATAATGGAAATTTCAAAACATCAATATGGATTTCTTAACCGAACATACCAAAATGCCTAATGTTGATAATACTATTTGGATTATATTTGATCAATTAATGAATTAAATATAATTATTTTATATCCTAGAATATTTTTCCCATGAACATAATTCTAGAATATACATTAATTAAGTGGTAATGATATAAGGTGAACATCGTTCAATTGTATTTAATAAGGATCTAAGGTTTACCTCGATGTTATGGAGAAGTATTTAGCATACAGTGGATTGAAACTTGTATATTGACACTACATATCATCCTTAGAAATATTTTTAGTATAAGTGAAAAATTAAAACCCTTGAGGTTATTTTTTAGTCCTATTATATGGAATTAAAATGTGATTATGATTAATACATTCTTCTAGTCATTTTATATTAAAAAAATTAATTCACTCAAACATTTATATGGATCACTATAAATACCTATATAGAATGAAGTGTAAAACTATAATGTGGGGGAATTAATTTATAAAAATAAAGTAATTTGGACTATATATGTATTTTAAAATAGTATAAAAATTCAAAACCATTAAAAACATATAGAGGAAGATCAGTGTTAAAAGAAAATGTATGGTGACAATCATCAGAAAAATCAAGATTTCAATGGTTATGAGAAGGTATTTCTATACATTTCCCTATAGAATATGGTTAAGATATTCAGAAACAAGGAAAATATAATTCATAAAAATATTTTCTCTTTTGATATTATTGATAGAGTAGGGGAGGTTGCTTATCATTTGTCACTTTCACTATTTATATCTCAAGTTCATGATTTGTTCCATGTATCTCTCCTGAGGAAGTACATTCTTAATTCATCACATATACATAATGAAGAGGTTATACCATTAGAGAATGATATTTACATTGAATAACAACAAATATGAATATTTGATTATGTAGAAATTGTGCTAGGAGACATGACAACTCAACTAGATAGAGCTCTCTAGAGGATTTAGAAATATGAAGAATCCACATAGGATCCTATAGATGTAATGACATATATATATATATATATATCGACATTTTTTTGTATTAGAGGGGATAAATTTAGAGGGAAAAATTCATTTTAAGCAGATATAATGTATCCCCATTATCTTTAATGATATAGTTCTCTATATTATATTTTTTTGATTTCATTGAAAATATTATTTTCATGCAACAGTGAGATTAAATAAACCACAATATACTTTTAAAATATTATTGTTTCACGTGACTGTTATTTCAAATACATTTTAATGATGATTATGAATAAGAAAAAAATACAAAGATATATGGTTTAAATTTTTATAAAATTAATTTTTTGGTTAAAATTATTATAAATTAAATTAATAACCATTTTAATATAAATTATATGTTTCAGTGAAAAAAATGATTTTTTGCACGCAAAATATTTTTATCTTAAAATAAATTATTTAAAATTTGTGAATAAAATTAATTATATTTATATATTATATATTCAATAAAGTATTTTAATATCCATTTAATTATTTTTCTCTTCATGGTCTATAAATAAATAAATAAAATGCTTAAAATTTTATTTTTTTAAAAATGAATTTCATTGTGACTGCAAACATATATTAAAATTAATTTCTACCACATATTAATATTTAATATAAATAAATTGATTGTAAAATTGGAATTAAGAAGTCCAAATTTTGTAAATATACCCATTTAATTTTTAGGCATTATAAATAGTAACCTTGGTAAATTTATCGCCTCAATAAAGGGTGAATAGTGTTAAACTATGATAAAACTAAATTTTACAGTCACTATATTTTATCTGAATTCTTATTGGAATAAGGTAATTAAACCCTTATAAATTTAAGATTGAATTAAAATTATCTAAGGGAAAACTTTCAATTAAAGTGAACTATATAATATTTAAAGAAATGAAAAATATAAAATGTCAATCTCTTGCATTTAAATATCTAAAATGTTTTTATATAGGAAAAATGTAAATTGTTAATGAATATTAATGATTATTTTGAGAATTATGAAAAAAAATTCATAATGGTAAATTATTTTTAATTTTTAGTAATTATATAGTTACATCTAATTATTATTCGGCACCAATATAATATTTCCTCAATTAATAGATAATAATATAAAAATTGATAAAATTAATAAAAGTACTATAATTTGAGTCAGATATTTTCTTCCATGAATTTTATAGTTTAATATAAAATATTATTATTGTGTTAAATAACTATATTAAAATTTAACATTTTTATTTGTACCACTACTAATCAATTAATTGAATAGTGTCAAAACAGATCATAATGATGTTTTAAAAAAATCAATAAATTATTTAAAAATACTTAAAATATTTAAGGAGGAAACATTGGATAAGATATGCTCTAAAATTTTAGACCTTTTCCATTTATGGGCCAATTTACCCCATAAATGTAAAATTATAACCCATTAAGAGTGAGAGAGTTATTTCCAATATTAAGGTCGACATAGGTTAATGAAGGGGTTAAATCGAAAGATGTCATTTAAAATCCCAAAAAAAATATGAACATATTCTATTTTTATGGTATTTAAACTGCATCCTACCATATTTTATAAAATCTAACCAATTGGAATCATTTGGATAAAGAATAAATATTTTATATTTTCATATTTTGATATATTCCCAGAGTACCTCATTCATTCAAATCATTGGATTTTGAGATTCTTATATGAGATGTAATTGTTAAAATATTTAAACACTAAAAAATCAATGTATTTTTATTTTATGTTACATTAGTTGGTATCAAATTGAAGTTTGGTAATTTTTAGTGAATATTGTATATATTTTTGGGGATTAGAATTAAATAAATTTAGTCTAAAAATTAAAGATGTGTATAAGTGTATGATAACATAATGATATCTTGGTAAAATAGATATTACTTTGATTTCCATTTATTTACATCCGAATAAATATACTAGAATGTGTATATGGTTATGGAACACGTACAACAAGGGGAAATCACCCAGACAAGTGTTAGTTGAGTATTAATAGGAATTTCACTCTGGTACGTGATTAGTGTTCCTAGTACAACACACCTATCTAGATTCTCCTTAGTATATGGTTTATTATATCACATCCTCTTTCCAATACATTATGAATGATTTGTCATCTTATGTAATTAGGTTATGTAATATGTGAAAACCCCACCTAAAAAAATCTATATTGAATTGAGAGTGATTTAAGTTGAATAAAAATCTAATTTGATGACTTTATGGTTTATAATAATTCGCTTTATATATTTTGATATGAAAATTTATGATACTTATTTTAGGATTTCAATTATTAATGAATCAGGTCGACGCATTTTTTTGTAATGGTTGATGCTTGCAGGATCCATCTTAACAAGGGACTCCATGGGTAATGTGGAGATTTTCCAGGTTAATAATCAAATGTGATAATATCTAGATTGAAAAATCATCACATTATTCTATATGAGGTATCAATAATCATTATTAACTACATGATCTTATTTTCATTTCAAAAAACAATGAAGAAGATAAGGGTGGAGTTTCAAGAATTTTCAAGAGATAAATTTATTAAAGAAAGGATGTTCAATTTCCCTAATTTGGGAATGTTAGAAGATACACCAAGGGAATTATCTTTAAGTAACTAGGATATGCTTCTTTTGTTGAAATGTATTTCATATGTCAATAAGTTATAGATGAAAAATGAGTAAATTGGGTAAAAAATGAAAATAAAAATATATCTTTCATAGTCATATCAAATATATTAAGTCGGATGCATCATTTGAAAATATATCCTTAGTTATGTATATCTTTTTGACACCCCTAATAAATCATATTACTGACTAATAATTAAAAGTGATAGGATGCATTTTATTTAAAGTGTATAATGTGACACCCCAAGATTTTAGGAAGCATATTTATTCCATAAAGTATTATTTATAATTATAAACTATATTATTATATTTATTTTCAAGAATTGACTATTATTTGGAAAAAATCATAAAATATATGACTGAAACAAACAACATTTTAGTCATAAAATGTAAAAAATACTATAAAATTACATGAAACTAATTATTACAGGACATGGTTTGTCAAATCCATTGTATGTGTAATAATTAAAAGGGAACAATAAGTATTTAAAAAATATTCAACTCTAAGAGATCTCATAGATCATCTTCACACATGAGGATCACCAATAGACACTAAAAAATATATTGAGTAAGAACATCAACAATTGATAAAGCACATTTTTATATATAAAAATAAATATTGAAAATATGATTTGGGAATTAAGAATAGAAAATAGAATTCAAGATTCTAGAATAATTATATATATGAATGAAATAAAGTTATTATAAATATAGTGGTTGAAAATATGGTAGTTTGGAATATGGTCCTTGGATATACATTTATCCCGTTGCTATGATGAAATTTTTTATTGTTAGTACTAAATTTAAAATATTACATGTCACAGTGAAATTTAAAAAATGTTAAAATATGTTTCATATTAATAAATATATATATGTGTGTGGGTGTGTTATGTATTGATATTAATATAATTATTATTAAAATATGATATTATGTACTTATATATTTAAACATAATTATATTAATATTTTAAATTTAGAAAAAATAAATATTTTTTTGGTATTTTTTCAAAGCGTAACTTGTATAAAAAGTAATATTTTTAAATGAACATTTTTAATTATTATTTAATATTTTATCCTAATAAATTAAATTGATAAATTTTAAAATATTATTATACATTGGTAAATATATAAATTGTAAATTTATAAAAAATAATATTAAGAACAATTAATGATTAGTAACGATATTTTTCAATTAAATTAGTTTTCTTGATATTATTTATTTTCATGTAACAGTTAAATTTATAAATTTTTTAATTTGAATTTATCAATATTAAAATAATTTTATGACATAGAATAAAATTATTATCACAACATACATTTCTAATTTTTTTCTAAATAGTTGATTTTTTTTTAAAAGTAAAAATACCATTTTACCAATGTAGTAGATTTATAATTATATAAAAAATAAATTTTTAGTTATTAAAATTTTAATTTAAAGTATATTATGTTTAATTAGATCAAATATTCATTTAGATAATTAATATTTTTATTTTTTAAAACCAATGTGTGACTTTTTAATAACATAAGAAATATTTTCCTATGAAACCATTTTTGGTTTTTTCTTTTAATTAAGAGTATTTTCAAAAAATATGGTATTAGATTCTTTTATTAAAAAATTTAAGTTTTTATTATGATTGATAAAAAAATTATTTTATTAAAATTAATGACATTGGTAATTTTATCATACATCAAAAAATTTGGCTTAAAAATTGACTTTTCTTAAATAGGGGTTTTAGGTATTAACCCTGCTAATGTTAAATTTGAATTTTTATAAAAAAATAAATTTTATATCATAATTTATATTTTATTTTTAGAATAATAATGTCCAAATTATTTAATAAATTAAAATTTTTTATTCATAAAAATTAATAAATTTTGAAAAAACAAGGTATCATGGAATGTAGTAAAAGGGTGAAACAAAAAAATCTAAGAATAAAGGAATGACAAATAGGTTTAAAATTTGTTTTAAAAGGTTTAGTTTAGGTATGAATTACATTATATAATCTTTAAATTTATAATTGACCATTTTTGGAGCCATATGATTTTTTTATATTGTTTTACCTTTATATTAAGTGGTTATAATTTAAAAAATTCCATTCTCACTACTTATAAAAGGGGCCACCCTCTATGCCTTCAAGACCAGACTGAATATTCAACGAACTATTTAAAATATAACATTATTCACTCAAATAGAATCCTATTATTTTTTAAAGAGATTCTCATAATAATATATTTTCATATGACCACAATTTTTCTGGAGTCTTCAAGGGAAAGCCTATGTCCTCAACATGAGTACTTTTTTCTTGCCTTCTTTTCATTTCTTTCTTACATTCCCAAATATAATTTTATACTAATTTTTTAATGAAATATATATTTATTTAATATGTAATTATATTTTTCAAAGATATTATCTAACAACAACCAATACCCTTTAACATAATAAAAAATGAATCCACCACTCATTCATTGTAAGAACTACCACCTCCATGATACGATGAATACCATGTTTTTCACCAGCATAACTATTCACTTGTTGTATTGGAGAAATTGAATAATAATGATTAAATATATGATATAATTATTATTATTATGTTAAAATTTTCAATCCACCTAAGTTCCCTCTATGCCTATGAAAAATTAAAATGTTAACCATGCATTGTGTTAACTACTACCTCTACAAAGTAATATATCTCATTTGTCATCTAGTTTTTTTTTATTATTTATTAAACCGTTATAAATATACTTTCACACCTTAAAATCAAAAAAATAATATCATTATTCTTATATATTAGTGTAATTATTCCAAAAATAAACCAATTAATAATTATAATAATCCATTAATTATGGTATGTTCATATTTGGGTCGGTTTAACCACATACTTGAAAAAATATTATAAATTAATATCAAAGAAAATTATGATAAATTAAAAAAAATATGAAATTATATAAATAAGAAAATAATTATTTTATTATTCTTTTTAAAAGGTAAAATTTTTTTATTATCACTAATTATGATTCCACTATTAAATGGGTCAAAATAACTAAAAAACATGTTACAAATATTTTCTAAAAGAAACATAACTACAACATATATATATATATAATTATATTATAACATTTTAAATTATTATAAATCATTATATATAGTACCTTGTATTATATAGGAATGATGAAATTTAGAAGAAGAGTGAATAATAACACTGATATTATAAAATGTGTCTAACTTGATCGAGATTACTCACTCCTGATATTGAAAATAAAAAATATACAATCAGTATACATGATTACAATAATTATAAATGATGTTTATAAAATGATAATGAAATGAAAAATATTGTTAAAAAGGGGATTAATAGAGATAAATTTTTAATATAATAGGTTTATGTTCTTTAGTGAATGTTAAAATTAAGGTAATGACTTTATGTCTCATATATCCACCTATTGAGATATATTCCTTATTATACACAATGGTTTCATAGAAATGGTTTATCTACTACTGATTTAATATTTTGTATCATTATCCAATAATTATTCATGTGTTTTAATGTTTCATGTAGAATCTTATTCTTTAGGGTTTTTTTACTTGAATCGGTAAAGCCTTGCTACATGGGTTAATTTGATTAACTGCAATCTCAATTACTATAGCAATATTGCAAAAAAAATCCAAAAAAATAATAATAATGAAGAATACTCATATTAGGATTAAATGTGATTCCACCTAGCGCTTCCATGATTTCCCCCTTGAATGAAAATGAACCCCCATATCTATTGTGATTCACAACACATCATTAAACCTAATTGAGTTGGATGAAGTATTATGATGGATTTGATCAAAGGAATGGGCTTGGGATTGGGATCTGCTTTTAAATTTATCTTGTTTTAAATTATCTTGATAGGTTATAAAAATATATTTGTGTGCAGTTTACATTATGAGCACTATTTGTTATAATGTGTTTGAAGAAAAGAATTCAAATAAAATCATTGAATTATTTGCTCAGGACTAGCAAATATCAAGTTTGGGGTGTGATTATCCAATAAAAACATATATTTTAATTACATTTTAATGGTATTAAATGTTCATTTTTGATCGTATGGGCCTGAGTTAGTGCATTTTTATTATGAACATCCATTCTCATCATTTGTGCACTTCATGCCTAATATACACCAATTTAGGCCCAATGAGTCATCGGATTATAAGGAATGTATTTATCAATATTTTAATTTGATATTTTGTGAACTTTATCTACACTTAAATTTGAACATTTTTTATTCATGGATCAATGGATGATTCATAAACGATGATGAAGATATTTGGAGATGAATGGAAGTAATTATAGAGAAGGAAGATTGGACACCAGCCCACTTATGAGACTATGGGGACCAACATACAGGCATAATGAATCCCAAATTTTTTGATATTATAGAAGCAGTGTTGAGGAAAAAATAACTATTCATGATATAATTCTAATTCGGCCTCTATGGTGGTCATTAAGGCGGCCCAACTTAGAGATACAATTCTGGGCCAGATTATGACGCCCATAAAAACATCCCACTAATCTAATAATATTTCCAAATATACAACTCCAAATGGGCCCAAAGTTTACAGGAGATTAGGAGACATCTGGGGATCCATTTTATTCTTCTATGTCCCACTCTGATTTGGCCATATAGAAGGTCATCAAAGCGTATCTGTTAGGTGGATGAAAGTCGGCTGCCACCTTGGGTCAAATGTGGAAAAGTCTAAGTTCCACAAGCTTTCCACCACCCTAGGCCTACCATAATCAAGTGGGATGATTTTTATTGTTGGAGGCTCGAACCAAGTCTTCCAAAATGCCTATTTAAGGCAGTGGTGGTGGAGGAGTTGATAATATTTGAGCTTGTTTTCATCTTAATGTTATGCTGCCAAATTCTCTTTGTAATGTTCTTCCTTCACATGTAAGTTGTTTTAATTCATCCTTGTTTCTTAATAAAAGTTCTTATTCTCTTATTATTCTTTTCTTCCCCTTATCACTTTGATACCGTTGGTTCAAGGTGTGAAATTTTTCATACCAAACCTTGTGAAATTATCACACAATGGTGGAGTGATTGTTATTTTATTGCGTTTTTTTTTACTTCTCTATTTCCTCCCTCATGAGTCTACTTTCCGCTTCCATTGAAACCATAGAATCAATGGAGGGATAAACCACTTATGGATTGATCTAAGGGAGTAGAAAGGGGCTGGATTAGATGTTATTTATCACCTCATTAATGTATAATCACTTCTTTAATTGATATTTTTATTTGATGATTTTTAAACTCCGTCGTCCTTGTTGAATTTGAGGGCACACACTTCAAGTGCTAATACGAACCTTTACCTTGAAGTGCTCAAAACTTTGATCCTTAAAGTGTATAGGTAATTAGTATTAAAGGTTTTAGGCATTAAACCAGTAAGTGATGATGTTGTTTTATCTCCTTAAATGAACCCATCTCAAATTTAAGAAATTGAAATCATTAAAAAGAAAATACGTCTAATCCACCCCGAGCGATAACCTAGGACCAACTCATTCTTTTAAATTGAATTCACTTAAATCTGTTAGTTATAATATAAAACCATATAAAATCAACCCAAGTTGGCCACTTCATAGACAAAAATAGTCCATATAATGTACGTGTCTATAGGTTTCTTCTTAGGTCTCTGAGGATTCGATAACCCAAGCTAAACTACAAGGACTGTTCTACCTTCATCTCTTGGGTAAATTTGAGTGTGAATCAGCTCCGCTCTTCTCTAATAAGCCCAATGAATTCATAATTTTAAAGGGTTAAAACGTAATCAATATAAATACTCATATTGAATAAACAATCAGATGAAAAGCCAATATTTTTCCCAATCAATAAATATAATATAATATTTATCAACCTAGAGTAAGACAAAGAGTGGTATTTAAATAGTACATCCCTAGTCAAACTAATTATAAACTAACCCGAGAAAGAATAAGTATTGAACCAATAAAATATATCCCCTGAGGAGTGTAAGAAAAAAATGGCTTATTTTCATTAACAAATAGAAATACCATAAAATATTATGAAAATATTTTTTTATGAAAATAACTTTTTAACATCTAAAATAACTTTTAAGAACTTAAAATATCTATAATATAAGGAAAAACATTTTCATTTAATATTACCTTGTAATTTTATAAATAAAATTTCAAACAAATGAGTGGTTATGAATGAAAGTTAAAATAAAAATTCCTTTCAAACATTCATAAAGAACTAAAAAAGAACCACATTTTGAAAATGATATTTATTTAACTTTTAAACCACTTTTAAAAATTAAAACCTGGATAAAAAGTCATTTAATAAATTATCATAGGATGTTAAATATATTCCTTAAAAATTTAAGGCATGTGTGGAAGTGGAATAAAAATATTCTCAATAAAGTATAAAAAATCATTTTTCTATAACAAAATGATTTAAGTATCTTAAGTACATAATCGAAATTATAATCATGGAAATTATAGGCTATATGTACACATGAGTAACATTTCTATTTTTTAATGATCATTGAAATAGGGTAAGTATTATTTATTCATTACATAATGATTATTATATGATCAATATAATATAATTAATTTACATACCCAAAAATACACACACAAATATATGTGTGTGTGTGTGTTTTTCTGTTACCCCCTGTGACGTGAAAATAAAAAATGATCACTTCCCTTTATAGAGGTTGGAATCCACACATTCACATGGAAAATGTAATCATTTTTAAATTAATTAAAGGTAATTAAATAAATGATATAATAACTTAAAAATGATAAATATGTCCTGAATATCATTTTTATACACTAAATAAATCATTATAAATAGTCATGAAAGCCTGTCTGGAGAACAAATTACATTAGTTCGCGATGTGTTAGTCCACCTTACACATGAACAGTTATTTATTTTCCATTTTGGGGAAGAGTTCATGGATTTAGGTTTTGAAATTAATATAATAATATATCACTATATAAGATATAGTTTTTTTCTCTATCAATAGGGTTAAATAAGATTTTATCTATGTGGAATAAGAATGGAAAACAAAAACACGTAGTTAAGAATTATACATCTTCTTCGCGCAAACTCTCTAGGTTTATGATAAATTCCTTACAATGAGTTTTTATAATCAAGACATGAAAACAAGGATATTGAAACTAAGGTAATAAAATTATTTTGGTAGGTCTCATATGATTTAATTATGTTTTATGTTTGAATAAAATAAGAGATGAGGATCCCTTTAATAAGTGACGGGAGGGTTACTCTTGGAATTTCAGGATGCATCAAGTTAATATAAAATAATTTTCATTGAAAAATATATAAACTAATATAATTTAATATATGGTGACTATATATTGAAATAATATCATCCAATAATATTTTGAATATTCTAGGTCATTTTCTCACCCATAGATTTTGGTTGTAAACCAAGTCAACCCCTTTCAATGATTACCATGATAATGATGTTTTTTACTCTTTAATATTAAATATAGTTACTATAAAAGGAATATAATTCCTTAAATGGTACATAGTTGATATTTTTAAAACATATACCAATCACTTGGAAAAATATATAATTTTTAGGAATTAATATCATTTATTAAAATACTTTTTATCCTAAAATAACATCAATCCCACATTTAGAACTATTCATTTAATTTGAAAATGAAAAAAATTTGATAACATTAAGATTAAAATATTTTAGATTTAAAATACATAAACTTGAGATATTTTTATAAAAAATAATTTAATTAAATAAATTTTTCACATTATATTAATTTTAATAATTTTAAAATGAATTATTTAATTTTTCTATTAATTGAATAAATAGTGTGTTTACTCTATATAGAAATTTGAAGTAATTTTTTATTTACAAATAAATATAAATAAATTACCTTTCTAAAAAGAAATAATTTATACTTGAAATTAATAATTATTACAAAATAAAATCTATCTTTGTCCCATTAAAAAAATATTAGAGTTATGAAAAGAAATAAAGTGAAATTTTTTTATTTATCTTTTACATAGACATTATAAAGGTTAAAATGGAATACATTTTATACCATATTGCCATATAATCTATAATTATGTGTAAAAGGATGAATAATAATCATCCAAATGGATAAAAGAATTTTTACTGTCAAGTTTTAGTCTTTATCATGTTATTCTTATCCTGGATTACCCAATTAACCCTTACCGTGATGATAATTATTTAATATAGTTCTTATTCATAGTGTCTAAAAATAAAAGGAGTCAATTTACCAAATTTTGAAATCTATGTTCAAAGTATTGAACTCATTATTCATGATTTATTTCATATATGTGGTATAGTTTTATTTTAATTGAAACTCTTAATGCGTGATGAAATTTAGTTTTTTAGGAAAATCCATTTTTCATGGAACATATGAATTTACATTAACTACAAGATAAATAATGATAACTATATTATTTTAAATTAATATATATAGATATATATATATATATATATATATTCAATCTAAAGCATTCCTTGTTATTTTTTAGTTAATTAAAATTTTAAAACACCATATACTAAAAATTAGTTTAAAAAATATGTATTAAGAGTAAAAAAAATTATAAAAAATAAATAAAATTACTAATTCAATTGAAATTAATAATGTTATTATAAATAAATAGTTTCACATGTCACTTTAATATCAAATAAATTATAAAATAGAAATTTTAAATTACATTATTTAATAAATAGAAATGATAGTTTTGCAGAAAAAATATGGTTTATTGTATTTTTTTCAGAAACACTGTATTTATAAAGAATTATTAAAATTTAACCCTAATATATTTTTAATATGATAATTTATAGTATTTTATACTTTTTTATAAAAAAAATAAATTTAATGGTGGTTGAAATTAATTATATTACATGTAAACAAAATTTAGTAAAAATCATGTTTGAAGAAAATAATTTACTTATTTATTAAGAATTAATATGATAGTTTAGATTATATAGATCCTTTAAAAATATTTTTAATAATATGGTTACTTCTATTCATACGGCTAATTTTTAGGGGTAGATTATAATATTGACATATAAATAGTATATGTTGTGGGTCGTTTAACTTTGTTGGTGTGTGTCTTATACATTATCATACATAGTGTTATTATTTTAAAATATTAGGGTTTCAAAGTCTTACTATATGTGTATAATTAATTTTAATTAAAATATTTTAACTTCATGAATTTAATGAAAAAATATATCATTATTGATAATAATTACAATTCTCTTTAATTATGTTTTCCAATCATTGACAATAATTTCATTCTCAAAAATGTACTTCATTATATTTGGAAAACAATTATTTATTGTCTCTTGTAACCAATATATTTCCCTTCTCATCTCTTCAAAAAAATGTTTAGTTGTATTTTTTTATGAATAGGTTTTTCAAAATTTTTATATAAAATAATAAATTTTATCCCATCATATCAAAATAAAATTCTTTGTTCTCAAATAAAAATTATTATGACAACCATTATATCATTTAAATGGAATATTATTAAATATTTCCAATAACATAGAATGATTTTTAAAACTTTTCACTACACATTATTGAAGAAATTATGTGCATTCATGGCATAATTAATAAGATTTATCACAAAATAATATTTTTAAAATTCCTTCCTTTAAATTTATAAAATATAATATTTCTGAAAATAAATTTATAAGCTCACCCATTACATCATTGTGTTCAAAAAATTTAAATCATTATCGAAAAAGGTTTTTATTATGTTACTAACATTTTACTCTTTATCTTTAATTGTCAAATTTTCATTGATTTTTTTCATGAACTGCCAACAAAATGTTCTTAATAAATGTAGTTTTCTATCAGAGGAGTGATAAATCACTTCCTTTTTCTTTTATAATTATCATTGGTGTATAAATATTTTTTTCTTTTAATTTTCTTCCTCTATGAACACCAAATATTTCCCTCCATCGATTGAAATGTCTTCACCTAGATTCTATTCATCAACTAATTAGAGAATTATTATCTTAAAAATATATAATATATCTATATAGAGTAAATACCATATGATTTATCATATTTTTTTAAGATTATTTACCTATAAAGATAATAAATATATTTGGATACACATTTTTATTCTGTTGGATTATCATATAATGATTATGAATGTAATAACTATTTATTTATCTAAATGAATCCATTTAAATATGATATAAATCCTATATTAATCACATGGTTTATTTATGATATGATTGATGTATCCCATTTTCTTTACATGGGTTCATTTTTATGTGATTAATGAAACCCATTTTCATTCCATAAATTATTTAAGATGTGGGAATTAAATATGTTTTCTTAAAATGAATTATTTTTTATATGAGCAATGGATCCCATTTTTCTTCCCATGGATTCTATGTGATATAATAGATAATTTATTTCATGTAGCATACATATATATAGATTAATGGTGGGTGGGGTCCTATATTTACCTCAAATTCATTATTTAATGGTATTTATATCATTGTAAATGTATTCAGGATTATGATTTAGTTGCACATATTAAAGGTCACTAATAGTGTGGCTCTTGAATATAAGGATCACTATAGAAATGATTATTCCATATTAGAAATATAGTATACATACATATATTGTTATCTCGTGGATCATATTTATTAACTCAGGTTTCAATAATTTTTTTGGTATTCCATTATTTTATATGTGGAATTATAATGTTGCATTACTATGTTTTTAATGCTTTATGTAATGATTTTGTATCTATTCTTTATAAAATAAAACATTATTTTTTATTATTATAATACCCATACAGTCATATTCTATTCACTAGTGATCATTGATTGTTATTTAATATGTTTACCATTACAAAGAATTATATTTCATTGACTTATTATGTATTAATTCTCTAGGCTAAGAATATGTGTTTAACTTATTATAAGTGTTCAAGGATTCTACTGTGGATAAATTTTCGAGAAATACACACATTTACTATAAGATAAATTTCATATGTTCTAAGTATGTAAACATGCCAAAAAAATATGTTCTTGGTATTGTTATATGATTTTTGGAGATGTATTGTTTTTATTTTGGAAATGATGTAAAATAATTGTATATTTATCTTGGGAGTCTATATGCCCCACAAGTAAATTTCATTCTAATATATAGTCGTACATACATCTCTAAAATCGTGCATCATATTTTATAATTTCATTACCAAAATTCTTATCTAAATTTTAAAATGTTTTACTCTTTTCATAATTATAATTGGTGGAATAATATTCTTGAATGGTTGTGATGTTGATAATTTCAACCTTGTAATATTTTAATTTAATTTTTTGTTTGATACCATTAGTAAATTTTCTAAATAGTTTTCATTTATTAATATTATTATGAATTTAATTTTTATAATGAATCACCACATTATGGGTCATAATATTTGGGGAAAATTATTAAATTTTTTTCTGGATAATGTTATGTGTTGATAATATAGATTAAGATATTGAACAAAAATGTTTGAGTATCTCTAGGAGTTTTTTTGGATACGGTAAACTTTTCGAGGGTTGTATCTATTGTAATAATTGGTGTCACCTTATATTTTTATTTTAATGTGAATATTTTAATTAAATATTTATTTCTAAATTATTGGAGATATTATGAATTATTAGTTGTTCAAAAGATTGGTAGTGGAAAACCAATTCTTGGGAAAGTGTTTTGAGATCTAGTAGAGTTTATTAGACTGTTATAATAGGTCATTAATTATGATCTTGTAATTAGGCTGAGTTAAGGGATTGTTTGATTCTATTATTTAGTAGCTTAAACTAATGGAGATGTTTTATATTTGATAATTCCAATTTGGAAGGGTTTGGGGGTTTTTTTGGATATTTATTATTTAGAGTTATTTTAAAAAAATACCTTGTATAGAAAATTATATATCACAATGTTGGGGAAATATTATATTATGTATGAAATAAAAAAAATAAAAAAATAAAGAAATAATATTATTTGTGTAAATATTTATATACAAAAAATTTTATACGAAAGGGGAAAACACTTTCATTTGAAAAAATATGTTACCCATAACTAGATAAATTCAATATAGTTATTTTTTTAGAAATCAATAGTTTACATATTTAATAATATTTATTCTTGATAATTAATTTTATTATATATTAAGTAATATATAACATATTAAAAGTTTTCAAAGGAGAAAATATAAGTATGAGGGGAAATTTTTCTTATGAATTTTTTCTTGGAAAATATATAAGCTATTGATTAAAAATCCTATAAAAAGTGTTTTTGGATAGGTCATAAACCTCACACATTTTAAAAAATTTATGTATGGAATTTTGGAAAAGAAAAATAAATTGTTCATTAAATTAATAGAGATGTAAATATAAAGTCACATACATTTAGAGTTTTTTCAATGGGGAAGACATACATAAAAATGAATATTTAACATATTGGGTTGTTGGCAATGGTAATAAACATATGCATGTGGATATATTTTAGATATCAATTAAATATGTGGCATATCTAATTCTCACCAAGTAAAATATTTTAAATCGGTAATAATATGTTATGCCTGGAAAAATATTTTATGTATTGATTTAAACATAGATTGAAAGGCCCTACATTATGAAAATAAGTTACACAATATATTTTTTCAAATAAGATCCATTCACATGGTTTAGAAATGTTACACGTGGGTAGTGAATATTTCGTATGGACTTTCTCATTATAATAAAACCATGTGTATTCCAATATATTTTACATATACTATGTAATATATTCATATATCTCATAAAATATGTTATATTAATTTTTCATGGGTTCCCCAGGTAAAATACAAAAGGTAAATTTTTTGGGGTTACATACGTAGTAAATTATTAATGAAATGAGCATTGTTTCCAAAATTTCCATAATACTAAATAAAAAGTTCAAATCACATATTAAATGGAATTATGGTATCTATAAAACTAGTACAATGGATTGTTGATTATAATTGTGCTCTCAGTATCTTATTAACCTAGAGAGATGTTTTATTCATTTCAACAAGGAATGAATTTATATTTGATAATAATGATATCTTTGTGTATAACTTATAATCCACATAAATTATTTCATGATTTATTATGCAATTTCTCAATACTGATTTATTATGACCTATTTTTGGAATGGGTGACAATTCCATCAAGTAATTATATAATTTTGTAAATATAAAGTTATTTTTTCTTAAAATAACTAAATGAGATACTATAAGGATGATAACAGCTAATTTTGTGTGGATTTAATTATTTATGTCACCATGATGATTAATTAGTGTTTTTCATCATTTTATTTATCAATTTAATAAAATATTTATTTAATGATTTTTTATGCTAATGGTCTATATGGATACTAATGGTGTTAAAAACCCCATTGTTTAAATATTATAAATATAGAAAATTACTGGTGAGTAGTTTATTTACTATGACTCGGAATTTAAATAATGAATTTATTGTGAAACCATTTTGGATGATTGTTTAAATTAAATATTAATTATTTATTATTAATTAGTGATGGCTTGAAGGACTGGTTCATCGTGTGGATAGAAGGTGTATTTATAGACCTAGAATGGATTCATTATGGGTTGAGATTCTTATTATAAAGGGGATAACTCTATTGATGAGTTATGTTGGATGTTTACATATCCATGTTCTTTAGGAACATTGAAATGTGACATGTAAAATATGGTCTCACCACAAGCATTCGATTGAAATATTCATTCAAAAATAATCACCATAATTATGTTTCTTGAAGATTAATAAGTGTCAACATTCATGAATTACAAATGATAATTGGTGATGCCTGAGTTTTTGATGGTCAAGGGATTGTATAAAAATGTTTTCTATGAGACATACACACATCAGAGTGGTTTAAATTAAATGAATGTAAGGACATGTTGGACTATGTAATATATCCCTTTTGGTTTCCTCTATGTGGGAATATGTGATTGATTGAAATGATTTTCCTTTGGATGGACACTATATGAAACCATGGTATTATTTATACTCATTGGAATTTCTAATAGATAGTTAAAAATGTGTTCCTCTCCCATTGTAACATTAGTACAATGGTGTGTATAACTTGGGTAGATTTGTGATATGTTAGGGATAAGACTGACCTCAGATGACCTTTAATGTGAGAAGGGAATTATGTCATCTCTATATATTGATTTGAGTGTGTATTTTACAATAAGGCTGATGTGGCTGTGATATGAATTGGATGATGTAATGGGAAATTACTCACATTGAGTGAAGGGATTTAACTCCAGAGTTGTGATCAAGATAAAGTATCCCTTGTACGATGTCAAGACCATGACCATGTAAATGGGACCATGGTGGGTGCCCTTAATTTATGATGACACCAAGGTGCAGTGGTGTCATGTTAAATCACAATGGTATCCCTCTATACATGTAGTGGTGAAAATATATTGTAATTATGTGGCGGTCACTGGAACCATGTTACTTTATATGATATTATGTGGTGTCCTCCATTCCCCTTAATAAGATTTACATGAGGTAGAAAATTCTTATAGATATGATATATGCGTTTTTTGGGTGCATCATCATTCCCTAATAAATGATATATGATATAATGTAGTCGGGGAACCATTCCCTCATATTTTATTTGAATCATTATTTTTGGCATGTTATTTCCCTTATATGATATATGAGATTTATGAGTGGTTCCCCATTCCTCTTGATATGATATATGATATATTATTGTAAGGTATATGTTCCTCACATTATGATTTATGATATATTAATTTCTGACATTAATTACCCCCGTTATTATGTAATATATATTATGGGTGGCGTTCCATTCTTTTTGATAAGATATATGATATTTTTTCGAGGGACCCTCTTCCCCTGAGTGAGATGTATGTGAGATAAAGGAAGGAGGTATCATTTACCTAAATTTATTGTGTATATATATATATGTGTTTGTCTGTGTGTGTTTATGTGGTTTTGGGATTGGATTCCCCCCCCCCCAATGATTATGTGAAATAGTCAGAGACATCTAGCACTACTTGACGAAGGTATGGTTGATCCTGAGTGTCACTTTAGAACCATAGGATTGATAGAAATATGTTGTTACATTATTTTATTTATTTTATTTATGATCAAATAAAATATTGAAACCACTTCCTTACTATTTTATTTAAGGAAACCATTTTTTATGGACTACTTAGTCGTACTCACCACTTGTTTAGGAAGATATGGCACTGGGGTGCCTTATAAGACCACATTGTTCAAAGTTTGAGGTAGGGAAGAGTACCAAGAATGGATCATTTCTATGAATATATTTGGTGGGGGTAAATAGATATATGTGATGAGACTTAGGTAGGTTATATGAACCTCATTAAATTTTACTAATTTATTTATTTGAATATACAGTCAGTCAGGTGGGAGACCAGTATTAATGTATGGTTTTTTTCATGCATTACATTTTTTATAAGATTTTATTAGGTTTTAAATACTAAATATATTATAATGTATGTTTTTTTAGTTATTTGTATACAATTTGTTGACTCTGATATGAACATATCATCTATGAACAGTGACACTGTAGACCATTGTGGGTAGTCTGTAGCCTTTAAAAAACATAATAGAACATGGGATGCTACCTAAGTCCTTCAGTATGTTCATTTTTATATGGTCCATGGTGGGGGTGTCACAATAATGAATCATATTTTATTTTTCAATTTTATATATTTTAAGATATGATGAAAACTTATTTATTTTTATTAGATATTTTGAACTAACTCAAACTAGTGACTCATAATAAAAATTTTCAATGGGAATTAAAGAATATGAGGGCAACCAGATTAATGTTTTGTGGTTTTTTATTTTTTCTTAGATTTTTATTCACATATTTTTTTCCTAATATTATTAATGTGGTTTTTGTTCTTGGAATATAGTGGTAATAATAATAAACACATGTAATATATTTGGCACATAAGATTCATAAGAAACTTATGTGCTTGTGTGTGAATTATTTCACTAAAAACTGGGACCATAGTTTTTTAAAGTGTCATAAAAACGTATATGATATTATACTATATACATTTTTGGTGAAATGTGTTTTAGTTGAACAATTATTTATCTTTTATAATGATCTATCATGTGGATCTTAGAGATGTATATTCCATGACATTGATATATAGTCCCTCTAGGAAAGGGTTGTATAGTGAAACTATATTGGACGATATAATCTTTTATTTATCTTTTAGTGGAAATATTGAGGGTGAATTAGAAATTAATTTAGTTATATAAAGTTCCATTAATAACCTATATGATTCTTCCCAAACAGATTCTAGGTGATATTCTACTTAACCGAAAAATATGACAATGATTATGTATAAATGGATCATTATATGGTGATATAGTTATATGATAATGGATTATATCATGATTCATGATGAGATAGTTTGGTTTGAGGATTCTTAGTGAGGATTTGTTCCCTTTTTTGAATGGTGGATTCATCATGTGATTATGAATGTATATATCTTTGATATACTTATAATGGGATCTATGGAAGATGAGATACCTTATGATATTTGAGATCAGGGAAAGAAAGATACTTCATGAGTTGTTTATAATGTGAGCTATAGTTATGATATAGCTGGGGAGAACATATTGTCCTTGAGATGTTACACTTGATATTAGTGTCATTGAAATTATGATTAAATGGTGGAATGATTTTTTGTTATTTCATGAGAATGTTTTCATGTATGGATTTTAACAAGGAGAGGGTTTAGCTTAGACATATAAATTCGTCTATATCAAGGATAATGGGTAGATAGTTTCTATTTAATATGGATGTATTATTAGTATTATTTAGAACTAGTTTTATCAATTTGTAACACGTTTTTCTTATTGATATAGTGTGTAGTAATATTTTGATTAGTACCTTAATGAAAATTCATGTGATGGATTGGGGAAATTATTAGCCTATATGAATATAGTTGTTGTTAATGATGATATGATGGATCATGATTTAGATTATTTTATCTAGAATGGGAAGAGTGTGGGTAGATACTTTAGGTGAGGTGGTGATTCATGGGTTGGAGGGTTGTTGTTAATTGGACCAAGAACATGTAATATTCCATGGGATTTCTAAAAGTGAATAAATTTGTGTGATTCATTTAGTTAAATGAAACTAAAATACATAGTGAATAGTTAGAGATATAGTTACTAGAGAATAAGATTTGTGTTATAGGACTCAAGGTGGCCCTTGTAATATGATTTGGAAGGTTATAATTAGAGATTATTATATCTTTAAAAAAATCAATATGATTTATTTTAATAACCATTAATGGAAAGACATTTGAGGTGGAATTTTGTTCACATAACTGGTTTTATATATTTTACATGAAGTGTCCCATATGGATAGTGTATTTGAGATGGTTCTTTTAGATCATGGTTTCTTGAGGTTTTTATGGGAATTATAGGTTTCCCCCTAATTCTGTGTGAATAATATAGAAATGGATTGGGTTATTGAGGTATAAATGTTTCTACATTGTTCCCTAAAAAGAGTTAAATGGATGTGTGACCATGGCACATAAGTAGTAACAAACATTTAATAATGGTATTATTCATAATTGAGCTCAATGAGTGGTGTAAGAAATATTTTATGGTGTTGAGTACACAATTTTTGATCTAAGTGTTTCAAGCTTATCTTGAGTGAATTTTTGTAAATTTTAGCAGTGACATGCTAGTTTACAAAACCAGAATGTGTTTATGGTTTTTTTCCTTGGATGTGATCCTCTATATTTTATATGGTATATATAATATAACAAAATATGGGAATTGGTAGATTAAAATAATTATTTTTCAGTACATGTGGTATCTAATATTGTATCACACAGAGATTTTATACAATAATACTATGTTCGGGAGTGTATTTGATATGCCACACCAATATTAAATAATAAGTAATATATTTTACCATTATTACATAACCAATAAATTAGTAGGAATTAATATTGTTAAATAAAATATGATATATATAAAAATATTTATTTTATACTCAATTTAAATTATTGAAAACTTTTTAGTAAAAAATTATTCAATTTTTAGTAATTAAAATTTCCTCGTCAAAAAATATATTTTCCTCAAAAATGATTTTTATTGCATTTTATAAAAAAATAGTATAATTAATCTTTTGAATTATTTTAAAAAATTATTTGATAAAATAAAACACATTTTTTAAATTTAATATCAAAAATTTCTTTTTGTAAAATTTTTATATTTTTTTTTGAAAATATTGATTTTTAAATGAATAATGAAAATAGTTATTTTTGTAATGAAATAATATTATATTCTTAAAATTATGTATTTTAAATTTACCAATATGTTTTGATATTATTTAAATTTACATAAATATTATTCATTTATATTTAATTTTCTTAATGAAATTTGATTAAACATTATATTGGGGTTTAGTATAAGTTTTTTTGGATTAAAATGGGGTTTTTTCAAATAATTTCTTTAAAATTAATAATGTTAATGCTTATTAATTAATTAAAATAATAACATTGTATTAATTAATTAAAATAATAACTAATATTGAAATTTTTAAATTATTTTTATAGACTGTATATAATTATATATTAACTTATTTTCATTCAAAAATTATTTTTAGTCATATAGTTAATATAAAATTATCATTTTCCCAAAAAAATATCTCTTTAATACCCCCCCCCCCCCCCTTTTAGTCATGGTTGTGGGAATTATTTTAAATTTAAATTTACCAATTATAAAAATATAATATGGTAAAATTTATTCAATGTTTTCTAAAATTATAATTTATATATTCTAATCTGGTCAACTAATATTTTGAAAAAAATGAATAATGAAGAATGTAAAAATTAATAATCATGGTTAAGGTAAAAAAAATATTTACTTAGGTTTAAACTATGAATTTAAGGATTAAAATGAATATAAAATTATATAGAAAATATATTTCATGAAAATATTTATACAATATCTCCTATAGGATTAATAATGTTCTATTATTGGATCATGGCGACATGAAAAAATGTGGGTGTAATTAATTCTTTTCAAAATAATTATTAGTGTGCCACTCATCCCACTCATAAAATTCCATCACCTCCCATCCTATCTTAACCCCATAAATCACATTTATTCAATCCATTATACTCCCAAGTAACTTATGAAATATATTCTCTCATATTAGATAACTTTTTTTCATAGAATTATAACCATGAATGGGTTTTGGTGAAAAATAAAAAAGGTTACCTGAATAAGAGGTAATGTTATTCAAGTAGAATTTTTTGGATTATTTATTCCTCCAACTAAATAAATTCAACATAAAACCTGAATAAATAATAACCAAGTTTAAATAAATTTACCAATATATTATTATGTTAATTTAATAATCAAAATCAATCTCCACATTCATTAAATGGGTTACGAAATAATCATTCTTTTGTATTGAAGACTACCACCACGCAAACTGTTTTTATGCATTTTTTTATACCACCTCTCACATATGGTTATGATGATGGATATAATGTATATGTATAATATTTATAAAATAATTATATCCCCAGATTCATTATTCCATGTATATCTTTATTCATTCCATTCCATAGTGGATATGACAAGGTCGTTCATGTGTATAGTTAATTACCACCCCGTGAAGCGATGTGATTCACCTTCCCTAACACATCACATGGAAAATAATTAGAATAAATTTAATAAATAAGTAATATAAAACTAAAATAATTATTATATTCAATAAATTTTTATCATTGTTAAAAGTTAATACAAAAAATTATTTATTACCTTTTCACTCACTAAAAGATGATAATGTCATTTTTGTACGTGTGGACTACCGTCACCACAAAGAAAAGTTACTTTATTTTCAACACCGCACCTAATGTTTGATGTGTATAAACACATTTAGAGAAATAATATTATATTTATGATATTATTTTAATTATATCAGGATAATATATCACAAACCTCTTTTCCATTATGATTATTGAAAAAAGGAAATGTTACTCATGCTAATATACAACCAATTACCTTTATGATGGTAACATACATCATATATAAAAACTGTAATAAATGATTGACCATAAAAGTATAAATTATTTTTAAATATGAGGATATTTTCAATATATTTATTAAGTATATAATGGAATATTGGTCATTGTAATAGTTCTGAAAATAACAAATCAAAAACATACTTGAAAAAGGTAATTATTCTGCGAAATGCAACTATAACAAGGAATTGTCAATAAAAAGGCAATAAATTGTAGTATCTAAATAATATATGATATTATATATGTAAATATGGTTATATAATAGATTTATAATACATTTATATTTATTATATAGTTTTTTCAAACATGTAAAAAAGAATTTGATAATTATGTAAGATATTTTTAGTCTGTATTCTATTTCTAGGATACATATATTAATTAACCACTCATTTAATTTTTTGTGTTGTATATAAATACCCTTATAATTATTAAATAGTAAACAATAATATTTTCATGATAATTAAAATTCAATTTTTTATGCTTTATTGAGTATTACGGTCTAAAAAAATGTTAAAGCGGGAAGGGATTTCAAGTCTCTGTTTTATTTATGGGAGACATAAAAAATTACAAACTAGTTTCTTTTATGTGGTGTATATACATACCCATTGACATGTTTTATCATGAATCCCATTATATTTAATGTTATTTAATACTCTATTTTATGTTATAATATTTTTTGGGATTATTATCCAAATGATTTCTTAAGCAGTAAGGTATTTCCTAACTCAATTTTCATTTATTGGGTTAAAATTCCAATTCACTTATTATGTAATGATAATATTATGCGTGCAATGACATTTTCATAATTTATTTTGTATTTACTCTTGTTTTAGGTGGATTTATATTTAATAAACATAATCAATCCACTGATTAATCGACGCATCAGGGATATGATATTTGTT
The DNA here is from genome assembly GCA_963277665.1 of Viscum album. Lineage (NCBI taxonomy): Eukaryota > Viridiplantae > Streptophyta > Magnoliopsida > Santalales > Viscaceae > Viscum > Viscum album. Next base: position 1,658,577,436 of record OY728143.1, on the reverse strand, counting down.
ATTGGTTTTTGTCTTAATTTGACTTTTTTTAGGCTTATGTCACGTTATGAACCTATATTATCTTGTAAGGATTTTATAAAATCCCTATGACATGAGATATCATAAATTTATTTATTCTAATGATATTTTATCTTTAATTCAATGTTATCCTTTTATGGGGATTATGATTCAATGTTATGAATGTAGTAAGAGTTTTATTTTACAATCTCATCGTCTATTATGATTGATTATGATTAATTCTCTAATGTTAAAATAATATAATGTAATTTTCAAGAAATATCATGAAATATATTCTTCTATATTTTTTCATGATATTTTTAAATAATAATAGAATTTATTTTCAGTTTTTGGTACTTAAAATAAAAGATTATGTTTTATTAGAAATATCGTCTTTATTTCTCTTTGGTAGAATACCATTTTTCTTCCTAAACAATTTTTTATAAAAAAAATTCAGAAATGTTTTTATAATAATTAAAATTGTTTTTTAAAATAAATATTACCCTTGTTTAATTTTTTTTTAATAAAATTGAATTTAATCTTCATGTTGTTTTCCAAAAAAAATATCCATATGTATATTCAAAAAATGTGAAATCTATATTTGTTTTAACCAGTAAGACATAAATTAAAATAAAACCATCATGTCCATTATTTTCATTGAATATTCCATTATATATTTTCAACATTATTTTAGAATAGAATTATTTGTAACGTGTTATATCATTTAAAAATTGTTTTTTTAAATGGAACATAAATTTTCCTCAAGAAATGTTCCAAATGATCTTTCAAAATCATTCTTAATATAAGATGAAATTATTTGATGTAAATTATGATTTTATAGGGACTATAACCAATGGAAAAAAAATTTTCTCTGAATGGTTTATCATGAGAATATTTTTATCAAACACTTTTTTTTAAATACTTTCGTCAAGTTATGAAATAAATAATGTTTTTTTATGATTTTTATAATGACATGTTAGATCTATGTATTATATTTATAGTTCATGGAAATTATAAAATGATGGGTGATTCCCTATAGTTTTGGGTGAGCCCATTATAGCTTATATTATGCGTGCTTCTATATATCTTCAGTTAATATTGATATAAAAGTTATTATGGTTGTGCACATATAGTGCTCCAATGTATTGTATATTGATTATTTTCTCCAAAGAATTATATTTAAATTTTATTTCATGATTATTCAAATTGTAAGGGTTCTATAATGGTTTAATGATGATAATATCCCAAGATACCGGTATTTTCTATCTACGATTTCTATTGGTTTATAATGTTTCTTATGATCAATCTTGATATCTAATGGATCATGACCATTGATTATGATTAATCATTCATTTTTTAATAAGTTATACAATGCTTTCATGTTTGATGATCCTGTTATTGATGGTAATGATAATCGTTATTTAATTATCACGTGCTTTGATTATGATATCATACCCTTATGCTCCAATTATACTCAATGATGGCATTTAATTATTCATTCAAATTTTTACACTTACTGAGAATTTGATATCATATATATTATGTTTATTACCATAGGTTATAAATTAAAATTTGAAATTAGGAAAATAATAGGGGAATATCTTTGTGGGAGACATTAAAGATATTTCAAGAATTAAGAAGATTATATTCCATTATTCAAAAGGAAATATATCATTAAGGCCCTCAAATCTATGATTATGTAATGTATTGAATATTCATTTAAGAAGATATAATATCCATGTATGAAAATATAGTGTTTTTTAGTTTGTATAAAAGGAATGTTTTAGTTAACCATTCTAAATTTGGATGATAAAACATTACTGAGATCCCTACATCTATTTATAAGGATATGTCTAGGTATGTCTGTAAGGATAAGTCAATGAATGATTGAAGGAAAATGAAATTCTCCTAGAATTTTGGTAAAGGATTGAGAAAGTGGTTACAATAAAATTGCATCCCTATCTAGATACATCACGTGGGTGTAGCTCTTGAACGAGGCTACCAAGGGGAAATAACCCGAAAAAAGTACCAGTGAGATAGAATAGATCATCACCTACTACATGAAAAATTTTCTTTCATCACACCTAGTTTAACGGTCCTAGGATATATTCTTTAAAATTTTATAAAATCCTCATTAATCACCATAGTATAATTAAATAGAATATTAATATGAATAAAAAATGATGGACATAAGGTTTCATATATTTAAAATAATATGGAATGATGTAAACATTATATAGGTGATTACAGTGTTGTCCCCATAATGATTATAATTCTCATGCTATTATTTTCGGTTTTATTCAATAATGAGAACAATAATTATCATTGTTAAAATTGAATGTGATGGAAAATTTACTGATGAGAAGCCCAATGGGGTGATTATTTGAGTAAAGGATATTTTCATTATTCGTAATCAATCATCACAAAACATGACTAAAAATGTGAATCTTAACCAACTCTAAGACTCACTAGAGAATATAATAATATATTTCATTGATTTTTTTGGTATTGGAGACCATATATGAAACAAAAATGTGTTTTCTATATATAGATAATGTGGGGAGAAACACAAAAGGGAATGCCTTAGAGGGATGGGAATATTTTTTGTGTATAGATAAGTATGACACAATAGAACTAACTATAAATGAAAAACAAAATGTTTAGATTACATTATGAATGAGAATAATAGTATCCCTAAGGTATCAACAACTATTGAATTTTTTAAATGTGTAATGTTTGGGAATTATGAAAGTTGATTTCCTAAGCAGAAATCTCTGTAAGAGAAACCACATAGTTTTATGAGTAATGGTTATATTTCTCATGATGAATAGACTGAAAATAATATACTATTGGAAGTTATTGATAAAGAATAAGATGATAAATCAAAGTTAATTATTTGAGATGTAAATGGATGATTGAAGTGATCATGTATTAGAATTCAAGAATTATTTTATATGAATTATGAAATATATAAATATTATTTAGTATAATATTTTTTAAGGATATGCAGGAATATTTTTAATATTACTAATGACCAGGAATGTTTATATAATTTTAAAGTAATATTTTCTGGAAAGCACGTCATTAAGTGAAGATAACCATTAATTATTTCCTAAGGTTGAGAAAATTGATCATTTTTATGTAAAGTTATGATTTATATGGATATTTTAAATTATATGGTATTAATAACCCTATAAATGATGAATGATTTGTTGAAAAATTATTTTATGTTATTAATGATGGAGTTTAAAACAATATTGTATCAATGGAATACATTCAATAATCAAAATTTTGGTTTATGAAATATGGAAGATACATGTTTTCATAGAGGATTTAGGTTAATTTTTGTCATTACCAAGACACAGAAGTATATATGAAATAGTATTCACATTCTTTTCATGGGACTTTTAGGTGATACATAATTTTATTTAGAGGATTAATGTCATATTTGGGACATTTCTTGAACTTCTTTATAAATTTGTATATTTTTAAAGTTGATAAGGTTGGCCATTTTTTTAATGGTTTGGGTTGAACATTCAATGATGATTTAGATATAAATTTATTACTACAACCAATAAAGATTAATCCCTATAAAATAGTAATTTTTAATTTTTTTTTTAAATAGAGATATAACTAATAACATATCATTATTTTATGTTATTTATTTATAGCTTCATTCAATAAATAATTATCCTCTAAAAGAATGAAAGGAAGTTGAATTTGATCAAGGCACAACTAAAGGATTAAATTTTCCCTATGAAATAAAATGATATAATGTAAGTAAATTTTCATATTCTATCATTATTTAAAGAAATTTAATTTACCAACATTAGTAAAATAATCATAATATAAAATTTTGTCCTATTAATATCATTTTTTATTATACTAATGAATTTTTTTATGCCACTTTTTTATGGATTTGTGATCGTTAACCTTCTAGGGATCTCCAAATTTCATATGATCAATGGAATATATAATTATCTATAATTATTTACAATTTTATTCCTTTTATATATCTTCACTTTCCAAAAAATTTCATCTATTTGAAAACCTATTATGTGTTATTCTATATGACTTTTTTACTTCCATTATCCTTTTACTAAGAGGATGTTTTGTTAAACCTTTATATGATATGGGTTTAAAAAAATTGTATTTTCCAATATACACCTTTTGATTATCGTGATAATTTAAAAATTGAAAGGATGTAATTTACTAACATGGGGTTGTGTGACACATAGTAATTTTTGAAAATAAAACCATGGTTGATAGCATATTTGATAAGAAATGCTAAGATTAAATGATGTGATATATATAACTGTTATAACAAATATTTTAAAATGGATGTTATAAATAGAAATAAATAAATTATGATATAAATATATCCTTATCAATATAAATTATTGACAGATTATTAATAAACAAATTAGAAATATTTATTAAAGTAATTTTGTTTTGTAAAAAAAGTATGATTTCTTCAAAAAATATTTTCATTGTTTTTAATAATGATAAATAATAGAAAACTTTTTTAACTATTATAATATGTATATTATAAAATAATATTCAATTTTTACAGCTTAATTTCAAAATTTACCACGGGATACATTTTGAGAATTGTTTCGAAAATATTGAATTTTTTGTTAATAGTGAGAAATATCGATAATTGTAAAAAATTCATTAATTTCCAATTAATAAAGTTTTTTAAAAGAAAAGATATATTTTTAATAAGTTTTTACATAGAATAATTATTTTATATTTTTATTTAATCCTCTTAATTACATTTCAATCTACATTATATTGGTAATTAGTATATGTTTTATTTTTTGGTTTAAAATTATATTTTTTGAAAAAATATTTTAAAATGCATAAGGTTTCTCCATTTAAATAATTTGAAATTATCCATAATGGGAAATTTTATACACAAAAAAATCTAGAATACATATCATTAAATATTAATTTTGTTTCATACAACAATTTTTTTTTCAAATGGTAAATAAAAAATCATCTTTTTATCAAAAAATACTCTTCTTGAATTTTCTATTTTTTGTTGCATCTCTGGGTTTTATTTTAAATTAAAATTTCCTAACTATTTGAATATTATTTTATATAATTGATTAAATATTTTAATTATAACAATTTATATTTTCTAATACATTTAAATTATTTTTTACCAATATTCATGGTGAGAAATATAAATATAATTATAATGGTTAAGGTAAAAATGGATTTACCGAGTTGTTAAACTAAAATGATAAGATTAAAATTTCTTAAAAAAATTAAAACAATATATTTTATGGTCATACTTCGACCTCATACCATATAGTTTCTATAAAATTTCATTATTAGAGCCCTTTTACATGAACAAAAAAATGGGTTGAGTTCATTCTTTTCAATAAATACATGTTCTCTACTCACCTCATTTATAAAAGGCCACCTCACTCATCCCCCCATCCCACAATAAAAACCCTTTAGATAGGCCAATAACTATCCTAATAACGTCCAAAATTTTATAATATAATCATATAAGTGCATATTTTAGAATAAATAAATCATAATAAGGCATTTTTGTGGAAAAAGTAAGGAGGTTACCCAAAGAAGAGGGGATGTTCTTCAATAAGAATTTTTATTTTATTTCTTCTATCCACCCTCATCAATTATTCTTAAACCATTAATAAATGACAACATAATAATATTAAAAAAATTATTATGTTAGTTTCATAACCAAAATTATTACCTTATTCCATCAAATTAGTTATGAAATTATTGTTCATGCTTACGGAAGACTACCACCTCGCGAATCAATGTCATTCATTTTTTCCATTTCCACAACTCATGGTTAAGTACAGTGATGTATATACGGTATATATATGATATTTATAATATAATTAAACCTATGGAGTTTTAATATAATATTTACCATTTTAACATCCATTCTGTAGGGGATATGATAACATCATTCTTGTGTACAAAATTCTACCACCTTGTGAAACGATGTGATTATTTTTCACAAATGATTTAAGTGGAAGAAATTGAGGACAAATGTAATAAATATATATGATATAAAATAATAACAATTATATTAATGAAATATTTATATTTCTTAAAATATAATATGTCAATTAAATTCTTACCTTTTCGCTCAAGGAAATATGATATCTCTATTTTTGTACGTGTGGTCTCCCACTTTTATGGAGAAATGTGACTCAATTTTCATGAAAAACCAAATGGATAATATTTATAAGTACAAATAAAAAATAATATGGTATTTATGAAATTATTATCATCTTATAATTTTGATATGTTACTTTCCGCCATTCCCGAATGATCATTAAGATATATAAATGTTACTCATGCGTACGTATGGACTATTGTCTTCTTCATTGTAACATACTTCATTTCCCAAAACCATATTATAGGAATAATAATATAAGTATAATTGGTTTTTAAATATGATAATTTTTTCATTATTACTATTATTTATATGATTGAACTATGATCAAATTAATAGGATCGCAAATAATAAATCAAAACATATAATAAAAAAAGCAGTTATTACCTGAAATGTTATTTTAACAAGGAATTGTATAAAAATTAGTAGTAAGTGGTCATTAAAAAATAATATATGATATTATATATAAAAATAAGTTTATATAATATATTTATAATAAACTAATATATATTATAAATATTTTTTATAAATGTATGATGGAACTTTATAGTTAAGGTATGTGATTCTATTATCTCTTTATTTCAAGAAGATAAAAGAAAATTCACTAATAATTTCATTTTTGTGGTATATATAATACCAATTTAAAATTATATTTTTTAGATACTATTACTTCCTTGATATTTAAAATTTCACTTTATGTTATGATTTATTGGGTTTATAATCAAAAAGATTACTATAGTGGTAAAGAATTTCTAGTTTCTATTTTATTTCTAGGAGACATATGAAAATTCACCACTAATTTACTATTTTCTGGTATATAATTACCATTTGAAATGTAATATAATAGATAAATTTCTTTTAATTATATTTATAATTTATTTTATGCTATGATTTAATAGTAATTTTTTTAAAAAATATTGCTAAAACGGTAAGGGATATCGTAACTCAATATATATTCATTGGGTTAAAATTATAAATCATTGATTATATCATGAAAATATTATGTATTTAATTTCATTTTATTATTTTATTTTATATTTCAAATTTTTTTATCTGAATTTAAATTTTATATACATAATAAATTCATTTATTAATCCCTACTTAAATGATATGGTCTTTGTAAAGGATGTTTTCTCAATTATCCTTCATTGAGTCTTATGTAAAGTTATGAACTTGTATTCTTTTATTATGTGAATATACAACACATTCTACATATAATAGCTAGAAATTTTTTATTATTGTGATATTTTAGGTTTTATGTCATTTTAAACTTTCACAGGGTCTATGATTCAATGTTAACAAAGTGGTAAGATTTTTATGTTACAATATCATCATTTATAGAGATTATTTATGATTAAATATCCAATGATTAAACCTTAGGATAAACCACTAAATAGTTATAATGAATTTTTTTATCCTATATATATTTTAGGTATTTTAATGTATTAGATACATTTTCCCACTCTTTAGTACTTAAAATAACTGTGAATTGTATTTAAATAATTTTTTTATTTCCTACTTTTGTTACAAACACTTTTTATTACAAAACCATTTTTCCAAAAATGTTTTTATAATTATTAAAATTATTTATTAATGATATTTTTACCCATGTTTGACATTAAATTAAAATTTAAAATGAATCATCATTCCCTTTTTCAAACAAACCCCATTTCGATTTCTCCAAAAATTTTAAAGGGAACATTATTTAAACATGTTTCGAATGAGCATATTTTCACACCCTCAAGACTATTATTTTCTTTTGAGATTAATTTATATTTTTTAGAGTTTATTTTCAATGAAATGGATTTTCAAATTTTTTATTTTTTAAAATTTTTTTATTAATCTTAAAGGATATTTTTCTAAAGAAATGCTGAATTTGATATTTCAAAAATGTTCTCTATCTAATATGGCATTCTATTATGTAACATAATAATTGATGGTGATAATAACCAAAGATTCCATTATTTTTATTTTATTGATATTTTTATCATGAAAACATTTTAATGAAACACATTTCTTTTCCATGGGTTAATAATGTTATGAAAGGGATAATGATTGGTTTAATTAGTTTTATGATGAACTGAAGTCTCTATTAATTTTATTCATGGTTTTTACATTCATGCCATTTTCTATGAAAATTCTTTCAACATGAATAATATCTGTATTGATAGTGACTCCACTACTATTGTGCAAGCCATCTGGGAGGGTGATGCTCATCGTGCATGGTCTCTCACCCCTCGATGGATGGACTGCCTCGCTACGCTCAATGGACTCAACTTTATTGCCACTCATACCTATCGTGAGGCTAATATGATCACTGATGGGCTTGCAAACATTTGGGTATTATATGAGATCACTTGGAGGAATGAACTCCCTCCAAAGTTGAAACCTTTTTTATTAAAGACTCTAGAAAATTTCCCTCTTTCCATTTGTTGTAACTTGTTTGTTTCTCTTTCTTTTTGAATAAATCTCTAAGTTCTAGACTTTTGACCAGAACTCACCCCCTAAAAAATATGATGGGTGTTCCTATATTAGACTAGGTGATCCAATTATAGATTATATAATGGGTGTAACCAAATGGAACCATTTGATCGTGATATATATTAGATGATGGGTGATCCCAGATAATGTTTTAATAAATTTGGAAATTATTATGTTAGATGAATAATTATATTATTAATCTGGCATGTATTTATTCTCATTTTAAGGGTTCTGTAATTGATTTATTAAGATAATGTTCCAAGATACCAATATGTTTTATATAATCTTTCAAAGGTTTTTTAATGTTTCATATGATCAAGACTAATATCACATGGATCCCAACTATCCATTCAGATGACTCATCGATTTGTTAAATAATTATGCCCCATATTCATGTTTTATGATCCATGTATTGATGGGTATGAGTATCTTGGTTTTATGGTTATGCATATTGATTATTTCATTATACCATTTTCTCTACTGACACTCACTAATGAAAATTAATTCTTCATGCATATGGTTACACTTACTGATTATTTGAGATCACTAATATTATATTTCCTTTCCTCAAGATATAAATAATGGGTTTTAATTGTGATTTAAATAGTGTTACGATCATTAAATAAGACATTTTATATCTTTCACGATTTAATAACATTGTGTTAAATGTTTTCAAATGCACTAAAATATTACATTCCTCGTGAATGTGTTTATGTAATACATTTAATATGTAGATAATAAGATTTAATATCTATGTATGAGATTCCAAGGTCATTATAGTAAAAATATAGGATCTAGATAAATTTTTAGTGGTATATGAAACAAAAAAATATTTTATATTTATTTTCATTGAACTAAACATGAGGTATTTAACAAATTTCTTCACACACATCTCATAGTCTAAATGAGCCCTGATATATTGATCATTTATAACATACAATTAAATTGGTAGTAAGGTATATTAATATAACCATTTTAAAGAATATTTATAAATGTCTTAAATCATAAAAATGTATTGATTAATTCATAATAAATATGATTTCAATTTTTTTCAAAGTAAATTTATGCTTCATTAACTTTTTCTCATAAAAAATTTCTTTTTTCAATTTTCACTCAGATAATATAATTAAGTAATGAAATTTTTAAAAGTAAATTATTTGATAAAATGAATTTTTTAAATTCCACAAGTATATATTTGATTAGCATGAATTTTTATGATTTTTCTAAAAAGTTTTATTTTTCATTGAATAGTGGAAAATATCGATTTTTGTAAAACTGGCATCTATTTTTGTTAAATTAAGTAATTTAATTTTCACAATATTTTTTTAATTTTATCATAAACTAAAATAATTCCCATTTATTAATAATTAGGTAAATTATTTTCATAGGAATCAATATTACTCTTTATATTTGTATAAGTTCATTTTTATGCTTAAAAAACAAAATTTCCTACAAACTGTTTCTATGCATGAATTCAATTTTTATAACAGTAAAATAAATTAATATATATAAATTAGTTTTTTTAATTAAATTTATAAATTTTATATTTTATTAATTGTTTTAATTTTATTTACAAGTCAAGGAGAATAAATAAATATTGTTTTATGGATTAAGACACATTTTTATAAAATGGGTCTTAATTGAATTTTTCTTGCATAATTATTATTAAATAAATCAATTTATAGAAATTAAATGTTATAAAATATATTATATATTTTGAATAATCATGATTAATTAATTTAATTTGGTCAAATTAAATTTTTTTCATAATGAAAGTAAAAATAATAATAATATTCTATTACTATGTTTAAGGTTACTATTGTTTTACCACTAGGTGGTTAAAAAGAGGTATAATTATTGTAATGCCAACTAAACTTATATAGTTATTATTATTTTAAGGTATTTCAACCTTATAATATCCATACATTTAATTTATTACCATTTTGAGAAACATTCTATTGCAAATGACATTACATTATAGAAATTATTAAGGAAATTAAATTTGTTTCCCTCTATTAAAATATAAAGTAGAACTTCTTCTTCGATCATATTAAAAAAAATACCCATATAAGTTTTATCATAAATATACCAAAACCATCATATATTATCTTCCTTTTTCAAAGAAATTTTTTTCTTTAACCTAAGAATAAGTATTTAATGATTAATGTTTAATCCAAAGGAGGTCTCTTAAATAATATGATGTTATAATACTTAAGAAGAAATAAAGTGTTAAGGAAGGGTTTTCTCATCTCAATATTGAATAGTTGAGACATATTTGATGTGAGTCACCTATTTCTATTTATAAGTTTCTTATACTAACCCTTATAATTCTATATCACGGTTATATCTTAATTAATGGTAAATAAAGTTACAATTTAATTTATTTCATTCATGGGGTTTTTTTTCCAATTTTTTCAAAGTGTTAAGGGTTTATCTAACGTTTTTTTTGTGCATATGTTATATTATAAACTTATCAAATTTTATTAGTTTTTTCTATAATACATTTGATATATTATATTAATAATATATTATATGCATTGTATATAATATTTTACATGGATTTACTACCTTCATGAGATTTATGATTGAGAATACACTACTGTAGATAGAGTTTTATGTTACAGTCTATCTATTTAATAGGAATTTTTTGTATAAATTTTAAATGATGAAATTATATTATCTATATCTCTTTAATAATATCACCTTTTTTATCCTCTTATTATTTCTATTTATGATATGATTTATTTCCCATTTTATCTCTTTAGGTACTCAAGAAACTGAATGATTGTTTTATAGAAAAAATAACTTTATTTCTGTCTTTAGTCCTAAATATTTTTCTTCCATATCCACATTTTATTCAAAAAAATAAATATTTCTTTCTCAACTACCCAATGACATTATGAATAATGTTTTGTGCCTTTTTAGTTTAAAAAAAATGTTAATTGGAATATAATTTTCATTTTCTAAATGAGGTAACTTTGATTTTTATCCAACATTTGAAAGGAATTATTATTTTAACATACACTATATGAAAAAATGTTCACATAGACATGAATTATATTTTTAATTAATCCTACATTGAAACTTTCAATGTTTCATTCAAATGAAAATATTTTACTTAATATTTTCGAAATTTTTATATTTTAAATAAGCAGTTTCAAAATTAAAGAATTGTTTTTCTCAAGAAATTTACCAATGATAATTGAAATGTATTTTAATATATAATGAAAAAATTTAATGGTTCTTATTATTTACTAGGAATATTATCCAATCATAACATCTTTATTCATTCTCTGTATGATTATATATTATGATAGTGAAACATTGATTTAACTAATTGCCTTATCCATGAGTTACGCTATGAGGAAATGATTAATATTTTTATGATATTATAGAATACATATTAATGTAATATGAATATAGTATTGTTTTTTACATTATTTCCCTCAAATTAAAAGATTAATGATAAATATTTTATGAACTAAAGGGGGAAATGAGAGGTTATCCCAATCCCAAAAGTGGGAACAAGGAAGGTTATACCATGATTAGAAGAGGGTACATAGTAAGATATCCCAATCTAAAAATATTATACTAGGGAGGTTATCACATGACTAAAATATGGTACAAGAGAGGTTATCTAAATCTTATTGTATGCAGATAGGTGCTTATTCTATTCCTAATATGTGATGAATATCTTGGTGGGTATCCTTGAAAAAATATTACTATATTTATTATTACTCCACTCTTTATTCCACTCTCTTACAAAATTTTCTTATTAAAAAGATACATTGTCATGGATTAGGATCATTTATTCTCTTATGATTTGTGTCTTATTTATTACTGAATCATTGTTACATGATACATGTTTATGATCTATAAATAATTTTTATGGTTTTATAATTTTAAAATAATCCACTCATATCCTTATTTTTATCTTATTCTTAATTATGATAATTAACTAATGTATCCAATATTTACTCTTATTGAGTATATATGACCTCTCTTTATTATGTTCCCTATCCCCATTATTATAATAGAGGGTTTAAGTAGGTTCTGAATAAGAAGTGTACTATGTGGGAAGAATTTAGGTGAGATGATTATGAGAATTCAGTAAATTATATGATTAGGGATATACTTATTAATTTCAATTAATAGTTATAATCCCTTGTATTTATTATTGGGTAATGTAATCAATATTCTTCTCAAATTATTTAATATTTATGTATGTGATGATTTTTCCTTCATTGTTGGTATTATATATCAGTTTAGTAGTTTATGAGACTAACATTAGAAAAAAAAATGAGAAAAATAATGGTAAAACTATATATAGGATAATATATTATTTTTTGGTGAATAATGGGGTGTGGTTTTCCAAGTAAATACATCATAGTTTTCATACTATTAAGTGGATTTGGTGGTGGAAGAAATGAACCTTTCTGTAATAACTTTCAATGGGGTTAATTATATATTTACACAATTTTCACTAATGCATAATGAGTGAGCATAAAATTTGACACCTAGATTGACACATCCAAGGGATATGATTAGATTAAGTATCATTTTCATTATTATCCATCATGAATTATATTAATAGATAATGAAAATTGATGACCAGGGTAAATCCAAAGGATTCATCTATTTAATTAATTTATCATTATTTATACTAATCATGAATTATTTTTTGTGATTGACCACTCGCATTAATAATGGTTGATGGTAATGCCAATTTACTCTGTTTTTTATGGAATTTATGATAGCACGTTAAAGTTTATGTGGATTAATGTATAGTTATATGAATTATGATATATAAAGTAAGGTCTTAGGGAATGTTAATTCATATACTCAATAATTATATGTTGAATTAGTATTAAGAACAAAAAAAAAATTGATAATCAAATCTAATGTTTCGAATTATTATATGAGTAAATATTATGGGAATTTTCTTCCAAAATATATCATTATTCTTTTTCTATTTGAATATGTTGTTTTTTTAATGGATTATATTTCTTTATATAGAGTGTATATTAATTATCGGGGAAGGGAAGTCACATTTGATATTATGAATCAAACTATGATTTTATATCAATGAGTGGATAGATATGAATATCCAATGTAAATTGAATATATTTAATGGGTAAAAATTTATAATAAAATGGTGTTTTTATGTCATATGGTTGGGTAGAGACTCTATACCAATGATATTACTATTTTAAAATAGTTAGTTGAATTATTTTTAGATGATTTTTCAAGTCATCATCAAAATCATGAAGTTGAGTATTCAATAGAACTCATACATGGTTTTAGAATAGTTTCAATGTATTTTAATTTAATGGAACAAATTGAGTTTTAGGAATTAAATAAGTAACTCTGGGAGAATATTGATAATGGATTAGTTCTGCCACGTGCATCACCATATGGTTCCATCTTCATTAAAAAATAAATAAAGGGTTAATGTGAATATTTATTAATTATTTATGAATTAAAAAGATCAAAATCTTGAATATTTATCATTATATTTATTTTCAATTTGGGCATAGTAAGTTGAGGTTCCAAAGTGGAAAAACTAACCAGAGAACCATCCATTCAATTTATGAACAGAATAAATTTAATGTGATTCCATTTGGTATTATTAAATTCCATGTTATCTTCATTCATTTAGTGAATAGAGTCTTTAGAGTTACCTTAATCAGTTTGGGATAATATTTTTAAATAATATTCTTATATGTTCTAGGGGAATAGAAGAGCCTGAAATTCACTTTAGGATTATATTAATGTCCCTAAATAAAGATAATTTTTAAGAAACAATAATCAAGGGTGAAATTTAAAAATATAATGTTTCATTTATGGTTTTTTATTCTTAAGATAGTGGAAATAAATTGATTCCTAAAAGGAAGAAGTTATAGGATATTATCCAAGACAAAATACTCTAACTGATATTAATAATTTTCTTGGATTGGATGGATATTATTAATTCATTTTAAATATTTAAAATACCTTTAAAATACACTAAAAAATTTACTTTTAAGGTTTTAATGTTATGTTAACAAATGAATGTAAATAATATATCATAAAACTAAAGATATGGTTGTTCAATAAACCCATGCTAAAAGTACCATATAGTATAGAAGAGATCTTGATTTATAGTGATGTGTCAAATAAGGTTATGGGATGAGTTCTTATAAAAAATGATGTGGTGATAGCTTCATACTCATGTTAATTTAGGGGTAATTGGAAAAACTAACCAACTTATGATTCATATTTTGAAATAGTAGTCACTATATTTAAAATATAGAGGCAATATCTTAATAGATAAACACATTCCATATATTCCAATCATAAAAATTTAATGTATATGTAATAACATAAAGCGTCGAATACGATTCAGAGAACATATATGGAGTTAAATAGAAATTATGAATTCTTAATACATTAAAACCAAGGGAATTTGAATAAGGTTTATGGTTCTTTGAGAAAAAATGATTATGCTATCTGATCTATGATGAAGAAACAAGGGTCTAATAATTTTGAATTTTCATATTATTTCCCTTGAAATCTTTACAGATATAAGGTCCTGGCCTTAAAACATTTCATAATCTTTAATTTCAAAAAAATCACATTGAGTATCTTTTCAGGTTTAGAGTTTTAGAGAATTAGTCCGTGACTATTAAATATCAACTTGAAAATAACATGTAGATACTACTACTGAGTATCCATTATCTTATAAAATAAAAACTCTTAAAAAGAAACATGTCAAGTTACAAGTTTTAGACAACATGACTTTTCCTTGACCCCATCCTTGGCCTTATTCATCTTTAATTCATATAGAAAAAACATTTCAAAAACATGGAATGAGCCTAAAAATCTCAGTAACAATTATAAAATAAGGAAAAGAAAACATTAAAACTTCAATAAATACAAATTAATGAAACAATACTTTTCGATCATAACATACCTCATGAAATCACAAGATTTATGAATAATACACAGAATTCATAAATCATAAAGGTAACTTATAGAATTTATAACATACATACATTGTAGCTTCTATATCTATATAGGGATTTATGTTTGAAATACCGATCACATTATATTACCTAAAACTCTTAGGAAAAACATTAACGTTTACCTCTATCATGTTACCCAATGCAATGGAGATCTATCATGGGCTCAGCCACCCTAAGTTTATCACAGAACCACCTGTATAAGTAAACAATTCCCAATAATCATAACATATTCATAACATATGAAACAA
Organism: Viscum album; assembly: GCA_963277665.1. NCBI lineage: Eukaryota > Viridiplantae > Streptophyta > Magnoliopsida > Santalales > Viscaceae > Viscum > Viscum album. The sequence goes on along the minus strand of OY728143.1, from coordinate 1,658,561,540 downwards.
GTAAAAAGTAAATATAACAATTCCACATTGAAATTACAATATATCATTTCTAGATATTTACATAATCAATGCTTTATCAAACCATTTTCAAAACAATTTAAAACATTTAATAAAGGGATTTTTGAATCAAAGTGTCCCATGCCACATTAAAGCTTTTAATAGAATTAACATTTAAAAAAAATAATTTTTATATAAATAAATCCTTAAAAGAATTTTTAAAACATATACATTAATGAAAAATATTTAGAATAATAAATCTTTAAAACATTTAAAATGATATTTTAAAAAAAGAGTTCTTAACCAAATCAGAGACGCTTGAATACCAATAATTGAGGAATAAGATTGATAAAAGCTTTTAATATCATGATAATAGATATATTCATGATATAATACATCAAAGGTCAGTATATAAACCATATAAAAGTGAATTGGTTTATAATAATAAATAAGTTTCAATGGAATGTAAATTGAGACAATGACCCTTGCAAAGATCATATCCTTAAATTAAGGACAAATCAATGACATAATTATGAGTGAAAAATAAGAACACACCTAAGATAATTTTATATTAAGTGTAAAACAATCAGATTTCATTCACACATATTCATATCATGAGATAATCAAGAAGTATATGTTTATCCCAAAGAATTGAAATTGATTAAAGAAGTTCCCTTAAAAAAATTCGACATCCTTACAAAGTCACATTAAAATTCAGAAAATGGGTTAATGAGAGAGAAAAAGGGTATCATATCACCTGTAAATAATATTTATATCAATAATTATATATAAGAACATATCCTAATATATTAATATGTAAATTAAAATACATAACAAAAATAAGTCTTTAAAAAAGAGGAGGGTGAAAGGTTCCATTATCAATTTGGTAACTTATGAAACATACACCACATAAAAGAAGTATCATATGATGAAGATGTAAATACCAATAAATTAAATTATATTACACAAATAATACAATCATGGGTAGTAAATACACTACAAAAAAGGAAATGGTGGAAAATATAGCATAAATCTCACGAGAATAAAAAGTGAGATAAAAACCTCATACCACGTTGTAATTAATAGAGTCGTAAGACCAAAAGTTAATAAACACCAAATGAATCAAAGAATAACATGAATATAAATATGATAATGATAATATATATCAAATTTCAGTACAAAATATACCATATTCAATAAATAATTGGTGAACAATGAAAATCTCATGGAATTAAATGTTAGATAAGAAACCCCTTACTACGTGTCTAACATGACCAGTTTGTTATTTATTCTACTGAATAATAAACTAAAGTTAATTTATAATTGCTTAAGAAACATTTAAAAGTTTATTATTCCTTTTATATTACTTTATTTCCATGTTATAAACATGATGAAATCATTTATTTTAATAATGGTTGTTTGGTCGATATTTGGTACTTGATCCAAAAATGAACTTCTTATAATTACTAGTTGTTCATGTGGTCAAAAAATAAATTATATAAATAATTATATTCATGTTTTATATATCATATATATAATATATATCCATTATATGTATTTATTTATAATATTACATAACATTTGGAAGTAAGAAATGAAGTGAACTGTTCATAGAGATGGTAAGCCCTACGTATGCATGAACGCTACTTTCATTTCTATTTCATATTTAATTGAATGAAAACATAATGATACATAAGTATATTATAATTATATTATAATTTCATATGAAATATATGTTACATAATTTCATTAATTCCATCCTTTATATGTTCCATGTATGTCATGAACGAATCATATCACCTTGAGGGGCGGTAGTCCGCACTTCCTCAAATGAAATTATCGTACTTACACATTTTGGAAAGAATAAAGTTATTTGTGTAAATAAAACTTACATAAGAATATAAACAACATAAAAATAATATATATCATATATAGATACAATTTCATCATAATGGCCACCATTAGAGGTGGTAGGAGAATATTGAACAATCATTGTTTCATGAGGCAGTAGTTCTCCATCCATAGAAACAGTATGTTCATTACCCATTAGATGGAGGTGTGTGTAAGATAAGTTCGAATAATTATCATAAAAATAACCTAGTATGTTGAGTATACTTTTTTTATAAAATAAAGTAATAAAAAGTGTTTATGGGGTTGGAAAATTAAACTAAAACCAAAGAACTTAAGAGAAGATGTTACCTTTAAATCTGGTAACTCCCTTTGCTTTAAACCAAAAGGTTTACTTAAATTGACTTATTCATAATAGAATTATTCTAGAAGGAGGATAGGTTTATTGGGTGATTAATTGGGTAGATTTTGGATGATCCATGGTGCTTGAGAAGTGTGAAGAATGGGTTTGAAGTGATGGTTTTTTATAAGGGGGAGGGGCTCTTTATGAATGTTTAAAAATATTATTTTATTATATAATGATTTTAGGTTTATAAAGGTCCAAAAAATATTAAATTAGAATATAATATTACTCATGTTCGAATTAAAATCATCAAATAATAATTTTACAAGTTTTGGATATTGTTTGAATCTTTATAATCTTATTTATTTAAACCATTCATTAATGAGGTAAAAACTGCATCATTATTGTGTCATAAATAATTTTATTTATTTGATGTATAAAAATTATAACCAAAATATAATTATTTAGAAATACATTTGGATTTATAATTAATACTTATAGTTTAATAGAAAACTTATATAACCCCATGTAATAATTGATTTATTAAAAGATATAATTTTATGTCATTTTTGTCTTTACATTAAATTAATTAACATAAACTGTCATTATCACTGCCAAGTGGCTCCATGGGGTCCCCAAAAAGTCCCAATGATTCCCATTGTTGGAAATTTATCAACCAATAGGATTAGAACACATATTATAATAATTTAATATTATTATAATAATATTTTTCTACCATTATTAACCAGATTTACCCTTTAACCATGGTAAATATAATTTTTTATGAAGTAAATATTTGTAATATCTAAATATAAATGTTATCTATTTACAAAATATTTAAATCATGATTCCAAATATGGAATCTATTTTTCCATATTCAAAACATACAAGTGGAATAAATTAATTTAAAATTAATTCTCGTTGTCAAAACAAAAAGCGTGTTTTCAAGAAATAATAACTATCAAAAGATTAACACTTATCTATATCTAATTTCAAAGTGAATTTACTTACAATGACCAAAATTGGATTAAATTATAAAAAATAATATAATTACACTTAAAAACTAATTAAAAAGATAATATAACCATATAAATAAATTATATTAAAAGGAATTTTTGAATTAAAATACAGTATTTTTCACTATTCATTATAAATGAATTTTATTAGAAAAAAAATAAAAATATACCCAAGGTAAATTGTGATGTCCTTATTCTAAAAATGAATTTTATTTTTTCAAATAGAACATATAAAAGTGACCAAACCTATATTTAATGGGGGTTCTCCATTAAAAGGTGGTAAATCATCCTTTTAATGAATATTTGAGTATTTATGCTTAAAATCGGATTCATTCTTATTTTAAGCCTCTAGTATTTATTTAATAAATGTGAAAACATTTAACCAACATTTATATTCATATTGTAGTTAGTTTTTTCCATTCCTGCTTATACAACGGCTAGGCATTAACTACAATTTAAAATAATTTTATATTATTATTTTTCAGTATGGCCCAATATTGTGTGCAATGTAAGATTTCAAAGAAATCTGTTGTTGCGTATCGAGTACACCATTAATCATAGAATCCCCTTTAAATTAAAATTAATATTTAATTCAAAAAATTTAATAAATATAAAAAAGTTATCTTCTTTATTTACTTGGGATGTTACATCCTTCCCCCTTTTTGGGAATTACGTCCTTGTAATTTTAAAATTGGGCTTTGAAACATCATTGAAAGTTCCACATCATAAAAATAATCAACAAAAATATCACATTAAAATAAATAAAGAGAAGTACAGAGGTCACCTAAGATAACAGATACTAGGATTCCATGAAAACATGGATATAAAAGATAAACTAACTCTCATAGATAAATAGAGAGTGATAGAGAACTTGATCACAGAAAGTTAACCACCACAATACCATAAATTTGTGGTTGGGTAAAAGTATGATGATAAAATAAATCTTATATAATTTTTTCTTTAATATCATTTTCATAGAGTTGAATAATTTTATTAATAACTAGAATAATATCATAATGAAATATACTTACTTGTCATGTAGAGATTCATCCTTTAATAAAATTCTACCACAAACTCATCTTTTCTCAAAATGGTAAGTATTCAAGATGACTTTGTCATACCTGAAGTGCTAGAATAAACTTCTAGAGTATCACATAATCTAAAAAATATGAACTATACATTTCCCCTTTCTTTATACATCATTCAAAACCAAAATTGGGTAGTACAAGATCATATAATCCCCAAAAAATGTTAATACTTTATAAAAAGAAAAACTACACTTAATATCTAAAATTCAACAAAAAGAACCCAAAGTTCAAGAAAACCCATTCAATATATAATTGTCTTTAAAATTATTCAAAAAAATTCAAACTAAGATTGAAACCCAAAACATAGAATGATTTAATGACATAGTATTCCATAGTAAATCTTAACATTTATCTCCAAAAACATCGACTACTCATAAAGTCTCACACTGATTTGTAATTAACCTAAACACATATTCTCTATGACAGATTAATCATTTTCAAAAATAACCTAAATAACCTTTTGTCCACAATAAAAATATAGATTCTTCCAAAATATTATTTCAACCATTACTCCACAAATTAAATCCCATAGTATTTTATAGTGTTCCCAAAAGAGATAATGTCTTCCAAAATAACCTTTTTACTCAATCATAAAATCGTTTTCTTATACTAAGGATGTCCACTTAATAAAACATAATATCCCAAATAAACTTATTCCTGATCCATAAAATCATTTAACGAAAACTAATTAGTCATACTAACCAAGGACTTCATGTAGTCCAGTGGTAGGAATTAAATCCCAATCGCTCATTGGTTGTTGGTTTGATTCATATAGCTTTTTCTGACGCGACGAGTTGTTACATGGTTTGTGTGTTGTACTTTTTCAAAAACTATACAATTTCATAAAATTCCAAAAAAAAATATACAAATTCCTCAAAAATGCCCATAACATATTTTATCCTCAAAGGTTACCTAATACCTTTCATTTTTCACCCTAAAATGTAATAACCATTTATCACTGCTAAAATAATTATGAATCTTCCCAATATGATAACCACTATAGTTATGTCACTTATGCTTAAAAAACACCCTTACCTCTAAATTTAACTAAACTAAACTTTGATACCAACTATAAGGACCTGACTATAAAACATTACATAATATTAAATTAAATAAATAATTCACATTGAGCATATTTTCATGTATATAGTTTTAGTTAATTACACCATAACTATTACATATCAACTTGAAAATTACCAGTAGACACTACTGGTCAGTATCCATTTTTTCATAAAATTAAATCTCTTAAAATGAAACATGTCTAGTTCTATGTTTTAGACAGCATGACTCTTCCTTGATCCCATCCATGACCTTATTCATATTTATGTCCTCTGGAAAACATTTCAAAAACATGGGATGCACATAAAAAGATCAATAAGAGTTATAAAATAATTAAATGAAACATTAACCCATCAATAAATGAAAATCAATGAAATCGTACTTTTTGATCATAACATAACTCATATAATCATAAGATTTATGAATAATACACAGAAATCATAAATCATAAAGGTAACTTATGGAATTCATAACATAAATACATTGTAGCTTTCACAACTACTTAAGGAGTTACGTTTGAAATACCCATCATAGTATATTCCCTAAATCTCTTAGGAGAAAAATTAAGGTTTACCTCTGTCACGTTACACAATGATTTGGAGAGTTATCTCGAGCTAAAATGCCCTAAATTTATCATGTGACCACCTATATACATAAAAAATAACCAATAACCATAACATATTCATAACATATAAAAAAATCATAATGTAAAGATAACATTTCCACATTACAATTACAATATATCATTTCAAGATATTTACATAATCAATGCTTTATCAAACCATTTTCAAAACCATTTAAAACAATTAATAATGAGATTTTTTAATAAAAGTGTCACATACCACTTTGAATATTTTAAAATAATTAAAATTTTAAAACATTTAGGTCCATATAAATAAGTCCATATAACCATTTTGAAAACATGGACATTAATGAGAAAGATTTAGAAAAATAAATCTTTAAAATATTTAAAATGATGTTTTAGTTAAAGAGTTCCTAACCAACTGAGAGATGCTTGAATACAAATAATTGAGGAATAAAATCAATACAAGATTATAATATCATGATAATATAGAGATTAATTATATTATATGCCCAAGGGTATTATATAGACCATATAAACGTTAATTGGTGTATAACAATAAATAAGTTTTAATGGAATGTTAATTGAGACAAAGTCCCTTGCAAGGATCATATCCTTAGATTAAGGACAAATCAATGACATAATTATGTGTGAAAAATAATAATACACCCAATATAAATTTATATTAAGTGTAAAAAAATCGTATTTCATTCACTCATATTCATATCATGACATAATCGAGAAGTACATGTTTAACCTAAAGAATTAAAATTGGGTAAAGAAGTTCCCTTACATAAATTCGAAAGCCCAATTTACATCACTTTAAAATTCAGAAAATGAGTTAATGAGATAGAAAAGGGTATCTAATCACTTTGACATAAAATTTACATAAATAAGGATATATAATGACATATCCCTACATAATAAGATGTAAATTAAAAAGGCATAACAAAAAAATTATTTTTAAAAGAAGAGGGTGAAAGATTCCCTTATCAATTTGGTAACTTATGAAACATACCCCACATGAAAGAAGGATCATAAAATGAATATTTAAATACCAATAAATTAAATTATATTACACAATGAATTCAATAATGGGATGTACATACACTAAAAAAAGTAAATACTGTCAAATATAGCATGAATCTCACAGGAATAAAAAGTGATATGAAAACCCCTTACCACATTGTAATTAACTGAGTTGTATGACCAAAAGTTAATAAACACCAAATTAATCACATAATACCATGAATATAAAAATAATAATGATAATATATATCAAAATTTAGTACAAAATACACCACATGAAATAAATAAGTGGTGAACAATGAAAAACTCACGAAATTAAAAGTGATATAAGAAATCCCTCACTACGTGTCTGACTTGACCCGTTCATTCTTTAATCTCATGAATAATAAACTAAAGTTAATTTAAAATTTCTTAATAAACTTTTTCAAGTTTATTATTCATTTTATATCACTTATTATCATGTTATAAACATTATGCAATCATTTTAGTTAATAATGGTCGTTCGGTCGATATTTGGTACTTGATTCAAAAATGAACATATAATTATAATTTGTTCATGTGGTAAAAAAATACATTCTCTCTAGAATGATATTCATATTTTAGATATCATATATTTCATATATATCCAGAATATTTATGTATTTATAATATTACATAACATTTGGAGATATGAAATAAAGTGCACCATTCATGGAGATAATTAGTCGTATGTACCCATAAACGATACTTTCATTTATATTTCATATTTAGTGGAGTGAAAACATAATGATACATAGGTATATTATAATTAAATTATAATAGAATATTATATATATGTTACATAATTTCATTAACACCATCATTTATATGTTTCATGAATTTCACGAATGAATCATGTAACCTTGAAGGGGTGGTAGTCCGCGCTTCCTCAAATGAAATTATTGTATTTACACATATTTTAAAGAAAAAAGGTATGTTTGTAAATAAAAATTACAGAATAATAGAGAAAAAATAAATATAATATATATCATATATAAATATAGTTCCATCATAATGGACACTATGAGATGTGCTAGGAGAATATTGAACAATCGTCATTTCATGAGGCAGTAGTGTGCCGTCCACAGAAATTGTATGTTCATTACCCATTTGATGGAGGTGTGTGTAAGTTTAGTTATAATAATTATCATAAAAACAACCTATTATATTGAGGATAATGTTTTTTTATAAAATAATGGAATAAAAAGAGTTTATGGGGTTGGAAAAGTAAAAAAATAAAACAAACGCACATAAGATAAGACATTACCTTTAATTTGGGTATCTCCCTTTGGTTTGAACCAAACGGTTTTCTTGAATTGCCTTATTCCTAGAGGAAGGATTATAGGAAGAGGATGGGGATTTAGGTAAATTAATTGGGTAGAGTTTTTATGATACAAGGGGCTTTAGATGTTTGAGAAATGGGTTAGAAGTGAGGGATTTTTATAAGGGGGATGAGTGTATCTTTAAGAAAGTTTAAAAATATTATTCTATTATATAATGATTTTCGGTTTCTAAAGGTCCAAAACTTTTTAATATTGATGATAAGATGACCCATGTTCGAAATAAAATCAACCAATAAGAATTTGATAGGTCTTATAAAATTTTTTACTCATTATAATCTGATTTATTTAAATCATTCATTAATGAGGTAAACAATGCATCATTATTGTGTCATAATTAATTTTATTTATTTGATATTTAAAAATTTTAAAAAAAATATGATGATGTAAGAAATATTTTTAGATTTCAAGTTAATATTTATTGTTGAAGAGATAACTTATATAACTCAATATAAGAATTGATTTACTAAAAGATATATGTTTATGTTAATTTTGTCTTTACGTTAAATTAATTAACATAAAGTGTCATTATCCCTACCAAGTGGCTCCATGGGGTCTCAAAATAGACCCAAGGATTCCCATGGTCGTATATGTATCAACCAATAGTATTAAGACACATTTTAGGGTAATTTAATATTATTATAATAATATTAGGTTACCCTTATTTTTTCAGATTTACCCTTTAACCATGGTAAATAAAATTTTTACTGAAGTAAATATTCATAATGTATAAAAAGTAAAATATTCCTTTTTACACAGTTTGGACCACTTGATTCCAAATATGGAATCCATTTTTTCAAATAAAAAACATAGAAGTGGAATAAATTAATTTAAAATTAAGTCATGCTGTCAAAAAAAGCTTTTTTTCATGAAATAATAACTATCAAAAGATTGGCACTTATTTATGTCGAATTTCAAAATGAAATTACTTCCAATGAAAAACATTGGATTAAATGGTAAAAAAATTATATAATTATAGTTTAAAACTAAATAAAAAGATAAAATAACTTTATAAATAAATTATATTAAAATATATTTTTGAATTAAAATCCGGTATTTTTTTCTATTAATTACAAATGAATTTTAAAAGAAAAATACCAAAAATATACCCAAAGTAAATTTTGATGTCCCGGTTCTAAATAAATATTTTATTCTGTAAATTAAAACATATAAAAGTTACTAAAACTAGATTTAATGTGGGTTCTCTATTAAAAGGCGGTAAATCGTCATTTTAATGAATATTAGAGTATTTATGCTTAAAATCAGATTCTTTCATATTTTAAGCCTCTAAAATTTATTAGATAAATGTAAAAACATTCAAAAAACATTTATATTAATATTGTAGTTAGTTATGTCCATTACTTCCAATACAACGGCTATGCGTTAAATGTCATTTAAAATAATATTATATTATTATTTTTCAGTATGACCAAACGTTGAATGCAACGTATGATTTCAAAGAAACTCGTTGTTGCGTATCAGGAACGCAATCGAATATAGAATCCACTTTAAAGTAAAATTAATATTTAATTAAAAAAATTATAAATACAAAGAATTTATATTCTTTATTTACCTGGGATGTTACAATAGATGTAGATAATTATTAACTTTCTAAAGTTAATGTTCAACCAGTTATACATGTGAATACTAAAAAGGTAAAAAAATAAATAGAGTTTCAAAAAAATGGTGAGAAACCATCCTGATTCCAAACATGATTGTGATGGAATTATTAGTTTCTGTAAAAAAAAGCGCTACATGAGGAAGCCGATAGCTCATCATTCGTTATTCATCCAGGATGTATAATGATGTATAGAGATCTATTAGAGTATTTCTTATGGGACAACATAAAGAGATATATTGTGGAGTATGTATCTTACTGATTTATTTTTAATAATTTTATTTAAGAGAGACATATATATATAGATACGTTATAACCAATACCCAGTCCATAACGGAATCGAGAATACATCATCATTAACTCAATCATTAAACCCCCAAAACATTGATATTCTATAATGAAATTTGGGCAATAGTTGATCACCTTAAAAAATATTCACATTTATTTATTATTATATAATATTTCCCTCTTGACCATTGTTACACCCCATTATTTTATGGAATGTATTTTTTTAAAATTTAACATTTTTGACTGCTTGCATTGCATGTAACACCAAATATAAATGTAAAATGAATTATTATATTATTATTATTATAACCAAGAATTAAAATTAATAGGAATGAATAATATTAACCACATTATGAAATATATAATTATCCAATTCATTGTTAATATATTAATTAATTCTTTGTAAATAATCACTTGATTTTTAGTAAATTCAATTTAATCTTCCAAAATGATTTCTTCATAAATTTTTTCTTTAATTTTTATTTGTAAATATTAGAATAAATTTCTATAAATTTTATTAATTATATTTTAAAAAAACAAATATAATTTTTTTAAATAAACATATTAAAACTATATTTTGGTTAGTTTTGGGAAATTTTCATAAAATATTTATTTTCGAGTGAATAGTTAAAAATAACTTTTTTTATAATACTATCAATTTATTTATATTAAAAGTATATATATGATTCAAATTTGATATATATGTAACGTAAGTAAAATTTATTTATAAATCATTTCATTTTAATAATCATTATACCTTATTTTTATTTAAGTACATTTGTTGGATTAAAATGATTATTTTTATGAAAATTGTTTTTCATTGTATTTTATAGGATTAATCTTTTAATTATTTTATGAAACAAATTTATTTTTAATTTTGAAAAATTGATATAATAGTTTTATACATAAGGTCAAAATTTATCAAATAGATGCCTTTTATTTTTTACCAATTTGAATAATAAGAATTATTAATTTTTTTACTATGATGAATGATAAATCAGTTAATTAAAGGTAAAAAATAATAATATAATGATAATAAAATGGTCCTTAAACTTTTCCCAACTATATTCGATGATTATTTTTTAACAAAAATAATATCTTTGTGGAATTTATGACCTCTTGAAGACACTTGGTTGACATTAATCCCCTTATAGTATTTTAATTATTAAAAATTCAAAAATGTAATACTCATGTTTTTAATAAGTATTACATTTTTTATATGTGGTCATCCAGAATATATGTTTGAAGATAAATACTTTTTAAAAATATAAATAATTTTAATTCATCATGGTATTTTATTTTAAATTTTTAGGGAAAAAATAATTACATTATAATATTTCACAACATTGATTCAACAATTATTAAATTAATTGAAAAATAAAATAAATGATATTAGAAATAATAAAATAAACATAATTTGATATAATTAATGAATTCTATAAATTTTATACATTAACTAAAAATGTTTAGGATATAATAATATATCTATTTTGAATTATACTTTTTTTCTTATGTATGTATTTTCAAGGTAATGAATAGTATCATTATCATTATTTATTTATTTATTAAAAGGAGTTATGAGAATAAGGCCAAAAAAGAGAAAAAAATCAAAAATAAGACCTAGGGGTCTAAAATAATGTAAACCAAGAGAATTCCCTTTGACTAGGCTCTCTCCCTTTCTCTTAAAGATATCTCTTCTTCAGGAGAATGATGAAATAAAATTTTAAATGGCTATGGAGATGAGATGTTTTTCTATTGGATTACCCTCACGCTAATTATTTATTTAATTGTAAAAAAATAAAATAATAGATTTCAAAAATATTAATTTTTATATAATTTTTTGATTTAATATGTGAAATAAATTTTATTGGTCTATATGTTATATTACAATGTTTTGAAATAATTATATTCTAATTTAACTATTTTGATGTATTTGAAGACCTAGTAAATAAATTGTTTTAAAATCAACATTAATGATTATTTATAAATATAATAATTTATTAAATTATTCAAAATTTATAAAAATAGTATAGTAATACATTTGAATGTAATATAGTTGAAAACATCATAAACATTCCATTTTGAGTCATTCTTTCACTTATAGGGACTTTATTAACCATTTGTTAATAATTTAACGTTTACCGTAGTTATGATCAAAAAAAAATAACCAGTGTGTTAATCCAAATGATAAGGTTGAATATGACACAGTGAAATTTATAATTTCTATTTTATGATGATATTAAAAATAGATACTATTTTATATTCTAATATCATGAAATTTTCAGAATTTGGCATAATACATTATTTTATTAAATTTAATATTTTGAGATACTCCAAAAGTATCCCTCACCCAAATTATTAAAAGGAACTTCCTCCCTCACTCCTTCACAACACATTAATCAATTTATATTACCATTTCCTCCCAATTTATTCAGAAAAACTCTATATCCATGTTCTAGAGGTCATTTTCTACCGAAAATAAATCTAGATACCTTAATAAAATATCTAATGAAAGTACTCCAAAGAGGAGGCACACATCAATACCAACTCTCTAAAATTTATTTCATCATCTATTTCCTCTGCTTGTGTTGTTTCCCACCTAAAATAATAACTCTAGTATCATATTTATAATGATATGTTATTATTATTTTCAAACTTGCATATTTTTCCTTTTATTAGTCATATGACATATGAAATCACCGTACATGCATATGTATGACTTACCATCTCCATATTGCGGTGTATTTCATTTTTTATCACCATTTATATGGATGGACCTAATGATGGAAACAATGGATATATATGGTAATTATGAAATGGAATTGGTTATATAAAATGTATTCAATCTTCCAATATCATATTTATGGAATTTATTCAATTATTTAAATTTTCTATCCATATCCTATGCAAGAGAACCCAGACATTCAAGAGAAACCCAAATCAAAAAGCAGGGAAATTAACACCCAAAATAGAGAAATAAACAAAATATTATTAGTAAATGAGTGGGAAAATGTTATAATGGGATCATATATGATATAACTAATATCCATATAATTTTTTTATAATTCAATAATATGTTTTAAAATAGTATATAAGAGGTTAGAACATGTTTGAATGAATTCAAACAAGAGGTAATGGAATTCTTAACAAAATTTCCATTATTTCACTTAAACTTCTACCCCATTGATTATGTACTATTTTGATTATGTGTAAAATGAAATTTTATCATATTTTTTAGTGTTTAAACTAGTTTTATGTTAATTTTAAGTTTATACACATATTCTATTCATTTTATTAACTCTCACATAAATAATATGATATATCTAAGGGGCTAACATTTAAAAATACTCTTTTTAATGTTTGTTTTTCAAAATTTAAATGATTTTTAAAATACAATACATCATGAGTTGATTTTTGAAATTTAATGATGAATTAAATTATTAATTCTTAAATATAATATTATCAATTCATTTTTAAGAAAAAATTTATCTTCTATAATTGCGAATTTATTTACGAATATGTGATTTCAAAGTGAGAAAGGGTATTTTCCTCAAGAATTTTTCAGTGACCTTATTAAAGTGTTTATGTCAAAAAAATTATTGAATACTATAATTTATTGAGTTATATGTATTATGATACCATTTACCATATTTTATTTAATGCATTGTGATCAGTTTGACTAGAGATGTACTATTTTTATACCAATCGCTATATACCATTGGTTTGTTTATGATTATGTTTATTGATTTTAGATATTATTTTCATTTCATATACTAGTTTCAATAATAATGAATATGTTCATTATATTACACCCAAATCATAGGAGGAATGCATTGGACCTTATAAGCGATGAGTGGGGCCTGCTATAACTCCTTGATGCATCGACAGCTCTCATGAGACCTACTAGACTAGGGTTTTGTTGGGGCCTTACCCATCTCTTTAGACTGAATGGACGAGGCCTTGACAGTATATTTTAGACTATCCTTGTTATAAATAACATCATTAATAATTTATTTACTGATTTCAATGTGATTATTTCAGTAGTATAATAAAAATTTTCATGTTTTCTAAACCATATGATTATTTATACGGAATTATTTTATCACCATTTATTATAACCATATTATTTTCATTTTATTGATTAAATGGAATTTATATGCGTATATACCTTTCCTTAATGCTTTTTCCTTGTTTATTTACTTCTCCCATTATAATATTACCCTTATTGAGCATTTTACCTTACCCAAATTTTTTGTTTAGTTTTCTTTCACAACGCCATAATGTATATTATGATTGAAATATAGTGATAATTTAAATGAAAAATGATATTCTCAAAGAAAATAATATTTTGGATTTTTGTCTAAAATTTAATTTAATTTTTATATAGGTAACATGTTTATTAAGACTACTAAACTATTTGGTCCATCGGGATGTGATTCCATGTAATTTTATGACAATATAATAAAGAAATAATTGATATTTTGATACTATGATTAGGGTATTTAGAGTTGGTATTATAGAGTTTTTAGTATAAATATTGGGAACTATATTCAAGAAAACATTGATTAATTTATGAAGACATTTGAGAGAATTTAAAAATATCTCCAAGGAAACCACGATTATCATTTGGAGATTAGTTATACCTAAATTTTCAATTATGTGTTTCACTTGTTTTGAAATTGTACATTATGTTTCATAAAAACATCATCTAATTTTGTTTATTCCATAATTTAGGAATGGCACCCAGTAGAAAGAATGGGAACCACATTAATGTACGCCATCCAAATAGTTATAATTATCATTTGATTGATGGTTTTATTCCAATATTTCAAAAATAACTCATCTCTCAAATACTAATATTATATGATGAAATAATATCATCTAATATCAAGACTAAGAAATAATTAACTGTCTATAATGTCTTCAAAGGGATGCACAAGATGAAAAGGGGGGTATGGAAAGTGGGAAAGTGGTAAAAATAGTAAGAAAGATTTTCACATATGTGATAATTGTTGAATGAAATAATTTAATATATGATTAAGAGTAAAATTAGTTTGCTTCAGGTGTGGAAAAAAAAGTCCATCATGCCCCTGATTGAATGAGAAGGAGATAATTTTCAAATCTTCAATGCTTCAACTATAATTATATGTGTAACTACCAAAAATAATACCCCATGTTTCAAAGGAATGTATATAAAAAAATCTAATGGATAATAGTCATGATAATGTAATTACCATAGTTGAAGAGGAATTATTAACATGATTATATTTTGATTCAATAATTATTTCATTTGAGTATTTTACCAATTATATACAAGTTATAAATTTTTTGGAATATATAATGATTTTACTATATTACTTATTTATTAAGGATTTAGGATCTTATAATGAATAATACCAGTAACTACGAGAAGTTATTTGGTTGTATATTGATCTTGTGTAAAACACGGAAGTATGGGAAGATAACCCTACATATGAGCCCAATACTAAGATAATAATGTTAAAGTGATGTATATGGGACAACATTAGTGACATGAAATTATTTAGTGATTAAATGGGATATTTTATCTTTGTTGGGATTACTTCTTGTTTGGATTAATGGAATATATTTGACAACATGACATTTTATATTTTGAATAATTCCTTTTTTAATTAAGGTTTTAAGGTTAAATTTTTATTTATATTTTTTTATGTGACATTAAGATTTTTTTCAGAGTCTAATGTTATGTTGATTTTTGAAATTTAGTGACCTTCCTTCTAAGTCATTTCTCTTTGAATTTTTATAGGCATATGTTGTAAGACTCGTTAAATTAATTATTTATTGAATGGATTAAGTTTAAATTTGTATAATTTTTTATTGAAAACAAGTTATAAAAATTTTCATTTCATTAAATACTTAGAGGTTGAAGTAATAACTTGTGGATCTTTTTATTCATTAAAGAGATTCAAGCATGAAAAAATCAACCATAACATTCTTTTCCTGGCATATGAGATGATGTAAAAATTGCTCGAAACACAAATAAAGTATGATATAGTGCTATGATATAGAATAAAATCATGTATGTATGATTTTCAACAGATTATCAGGATATTAAATGGATCCTTAAACTCTAAAAAATGGATTTTGGATAAAAATTTATCCATTTTCTTTTCCAGATGACAAATCAATAGTCTTTTAAACCTTCAAAAATTTATAGTTTCATGATTACTAACTTCATAATGACCATGTTATCAATAAATATCCATCAAAAATGGTAGTTATATTTATTTTCTATGTCGATATTTTTTACATATCACTAATTTTATCCTATTTTAAAGACTATTTTTGTGGTGACCATCAAATTTTTGTTTCCCTCTTATTAAGAGGATTTTTATTAACCCTTTTTTCGATGTGGGTTTCCCAAAATGAATTTCCACATATCAAACTATGATTTTCAAAGTGAAATTTAAAATTTTGAGGAGTAAATTTATTAAAGCAGGTGAGTATGCAACATAGTAAGATTTTATGGTATTTCTCATTTTAAATTTAACCTCTTTGATAGCTTACATTGCACTCACCACCTAGCATAAAAAATAATGAAATGGTATCATGTTATAATTATAACCAAGCCATAAAATTTTTGGAAATGAATAATATTAATTATATTATGACATATATAATAATAAAATTAATTTTTAATATGTGATTTGATTTTTGGTGAATAAGCACAATATTTTTAGTAAAGTCAATTTAATCTTCAAAAACATATATTTTCTTCAAAAATGGTATTCTTTTTTTATTAGTAAAAATTATAATCAATTTAAGGAAATTATATTTATTTTATTTTATAAAACTAATATTATTTTTCAAATCATATTATTAAATTTTTATTAAGGTGATTTTTTGGTAATTTTTAGAGTGGATTAATTTTCTTGTGAATAGTGAAAATGCATATTTTTATAAAATTTTGAATTTCATTAAATTAAATGTCTACATATGATTTTAATTTGATCTAAATTTAAGATATATAAATAATATTGATAAATAAACTAATTTATTTTATTTTAATAATCATTATATGTTATTTTGGTTTAATAATGTTTTTAGCTCAGATATGCATTTTTCAAGAAAATGATTTTTCAATGCGTTTTTAAGGATTTTTTAAAATTAAATTATTAAATTAGTTTATTTTTAATTTTGAAAAACCGATTACATAGTTCCATCCCAAAGTTCCAAATTTATTAAGTAGGTCCCTTTTATTATTGGTCAATATAAATAGTATCATTGGTACTTTTTCTTAAAATAGTAATGTTTAAATCAGGTAATTAAACTTAGAAAATAAAATGATATGAAAAATAAATTAACCCTAAAACTTACCCAAATTATATTTTATGAGTATTTTTTAACCAAATAGTCCATTTTTTGAATTTATGATGACTTTGAGCCACATGGATGGCATTCAGTATCTTATAGTATTTTAGTTAATGCAAATCAAACATGTCATATACTTATTTTTTATAAGTATACCCTTTTTAATATTTGGTCATCTCAAATATATGATCAATAGTAAATAGTATTACTAAATATATTATATTTATATTAATAATTTTGATTTTATTTTATTTTCTAGTGAATAAATAATTACCTTAAAATCGTGCACAACTATAGTGATATAATTATTAAATTGAAGGAAAATTAAATAATTTAAATTATAAATATTAAAATATAATTAATTTTAAAAAATTATTGTTATGAAAAAATATTATATAAGAACTTGATTGGTTTAGTCTATAATAAAAATGTTTTTTTTCTTGAATTTTACTTATTTTCATTACGTTTTTAATTTCAAAGTAATGAATAATATCAAATCTGACAATAATTATATTATGTGGAATTAATATTTATTAAATTATTGAATATCTTGAAACTCATAAATTCATCCAAAATATTGTAATATGTTTAACCACATTGACCATAGTTCATGTATGGGTATTTCAAGATTTTATTGTAACTTTAATGACCCTTATAAACTATAAATGTTTACTAGTATGGTATTTATCAAAATACTTAACAAGTGTTTAAAAACTAGTAAGGGTATAACCACGACCAAAACATGCACAAAATTTATAGGATGAAGATTATTTGACCCTTATCACTTTAAAATTTATATTTTAGTTGCTTAATGGAATGTTTTCCATGAAAATAACTTATATAATTTTTAAATCAAAGATAGTTGAAAAATATCACTCACTCTCTATTTAATAGATTTTATGTGTCTAAATAGAAACAAAATTAATATATTAGAAAAAATAAATGTCTATATTTATCTTAAATGCATTTATTTCATTTTATAATTTTAATTTTAATGTTTATAAATTATATATTTACCATAAATGCTTGGGAAATACTATTATGTTATTTGCTTAATCAACCAAAGAATAAAATAAATGATTTGAAAAACTTTACTTTTGATAAAATATGAATGAGTTAATTTTTAAAATTAATTTTAAAGATATATATGTGATATTATATAGGTATGAAAAAATTATATTCTAAATTACCATTTTTATTGATGTGTTGTTAATCAATGAAAATGAATAATGTTAAAATTGACATTAATGGTAATTTATGAAAAAAAATTATTAAAATATATATAATTCTTAAAAATGATAAAATCATCCATATGAAAATAATAAAATTTATAACCTAATTACTTATACATTGATGAGTAATTTTCCATTTTATAGTAAAATTATTAACCCTTTTTTAATAAAATAACCACAACTTTGGTTAAGGTAGAAAAACTAATTATGGGGCTAATCAAAATGATATGGTTTAAAATGAAAAAAATAACATGTCTAAATGATATTTTTTTGGTTTTACAATAAAATTGTAAATTACATTATAATATGTTTAAATTTGGAGTAACCTTTCTGGATAAATTATTAAATTATAAATTAATATTAGTAAAAATTTCAAAAGTGTCCCTTATCTCAATTATTAAAAGGTAACATCCTCCATCTCTTATTCAAACCTATAGAGACACATAAATAGACTGATTAATTTCCATTTTTCATAAAAACCATATTAGTTATGTTCTAGAGGACCTAATATTCTAAATAGACTAACTTTATATCCCTTAAGAAGAGATCTAAAGGAAGTCTTCTAAATATGAGGTAAAATCATTACTAATTCGTCCAAATGTATTTGTTCTTATACATCCTATTCATGTGTAGTTTCACACATAAAATAATAAATATCATATCATATATATATATACTAAGATATTATTATTATTAAAAAATATATTATACCTTTTATCAATCTTATGAAAAATGAAGTCACCGCACATTCGTACGTACGACTTACCATCTCCACATAGTAGTGTATTTCATATTTCATTACTAATTAACATGGATGGCCCTAAGTAAGGAAATAATATATATATATATATATGATAACTATGAAATGATATTGATTATTAAAAATTAATATACCATCCAATTCCTTACCCATTAAACCATTTCGAAATGATATCATCACTCATGCATATGTACAACTTATTATCTTCATCAAGCGATAAAAATAATGTTCAATTTTTTTCATTAATAAATTGTTATAAAAATATATTTAATGAATAAACATGATATTTATTAAATTTATTTCATTCTGGATATGTAGGATCTATATCCTATGAAAGATGACTAGTAATTTCAAGAAAAAACAATCACAAAAAAGGCAATTAACACCCTAAATTGTGAAATTAATAAAATATTACTAACAAATGAGCGGTAAAATTTTATAATATGATCATATCTGATATCAAAAATATTAATATGAATCTAGTATATGTTGATAATTTATTTAATACCACTACATAGGTTGTTCGGACATGTTCGAAGGAAATCAAACCAAGGGTAACAGAATTTTTTACACAATTTTCATTCACTGTGTTAAACTTCTACTCCATTTATTATGTCTTGATATTTTTTTTGAAATGAATTTTGATTATCTTATGTTTTATTCATAATTATTTTATGATTATTTATAATTGATACCCATATTAAAATATTTTTATTAATTCTCACATCAATGGTCGGATATTTTTTGGGGACTTATGTTTAAAAATACACTTAAAAATATTCATTGTTCATAATTTAAAAGGATTTTTTTTAAACACATATGACATAAGATGATTTTCCCAATTTTTTGAATCATTTTTTTTACAATACCTTTACTATACAAAATTTCTCTTTAAATATAAAATTATTTCTTTTATAATTGTGAATCTTTTTAAGAGTATGTGATTTCAATGTGAGAAAGGCCATTTTCATCGATAATTATTTAGTGATCTTATTCAAGTATATATGTCAACAAATATATTTAAAAAAATTATCAATTTAGTTTGATCAATTATGATACCATTTTCCAAATTTTATTTAATGGTATAGGAATAGTTTAA
This sequence comes from Viscum album, assembly GCA_963277665.1. NCBI lineage: Eukaryota > Viridiplantae > Streptophyta > Magnoliopsida > Santalales > Viscaceae > Viscum > Viscum album. Next base: position 1,658,540,872 of record OY728143.1, on the reverse strand, counting down.
CTGGGGATGAACTATTTTGATATTATTCACCATATTACTCTGGATGGTTTATGATTATTTTTACTGATTGGGGAAATTATTTACATATCATATACTATTTTATATATGAATATATATATGTTTATTATATTTAACCACATCCATTTTATGAATTAATTAGACATATTAAATGATGGGTGGGGACCGTTCCAGCTCATAGATGCATTGGTAGGTCTAACGAGACAAACTACACTAGGTTTTTTCCGATGCCCTACCCACTTATATAGACTTATTGGATGAGGCCTTTATGTTATGTTATAGAAATATTTCATTATAAATACCATCATTATTCAATTATTAATTTATTTCCATGTGATTATTTTATTATTAGAATAGCTTTGGTAAATTTTTCTAACTCTTATGATTATTTTAGGGAATTATTTGATCATCATTTATTCCTTCCATATAATGTTCAAGTTATTTATTAGACGGAATGTGTTTCAATTATTTATCTTTCCATAATTTTAAGGAAATATTTTTTCATAGCATCAATCATACACTATTTATTAAGGATCATATGATCTCACCCCTTTTTTAGGTTTTTTTTCAGGATTATATGATTTATATTATGATTAACATGTGAGGATAATATTGGAGAATAATTATATTCTCAATGAAAATAATATTTGTATTTTAGGTTTAAAATTTAATGTGAACATCAGGTATGTTTCTAAATTACAATGAATACTAATTATTTTTTCCATCGGGATGTGATTCGTTGCACCTTATCACAGTGTAATAAGGTAAATACCAACTATGGTCTACTTCGGTTGGGGTATTTCAATCATATTTCCATTATATATATTAAGGAATATGTAAGTTTTGATATTGTAATAAATTCAATTTTATCTGATCTAGATATGAGGATTACCTAAATGTTATAAATATTTTTTCATTAATATCTATATAGGGATTTGTGATTCAGTTATTATTATCATCCTTAGACATATGGTCAGTCTAATAGAATAATTAAAACCCTATAAGATATTATAGTATTCTATTATCTATATTTCAATGGTTTTTGGAATCAACGTCGTTATCATGTCAAATTCTAATATAACAATAGATTTTACTCAATCGTTTAGATAGATATTTATATATTTCAATATATAATGAAGTTTATGACTATGAAACACTATGATAATGTTTAAAAATTAATTCTATTCTGAAATCTTCTAGCTAATGAAATGGTGAAAAAAAATAGATCTATTCAATTGCTCATAATGGTATCTCATAGTGATTAAAAGAGTTATACTAAAAATCTTTAGTTATATCTATAATTTGATCATACTGAGATGCATTCCTATGAATTTCTATATAGAATAAGTCTATATTATTTGTATGAAATGAAAATATGATCCTCAGGTATATTAGTCCCATTGGTATTCATGATTTAGTAATGACTACAGCTTATCACTTGGTGCATCCAAAAAACCTCGGTCATGTTTTTGATGTGTTCCATGTATCTCATTTGAGGAATTATATGCCAGATCAATTATATTTATTCAAAATAGTAGTTTTAACCATTTAGTGGGATATTTATTCTAAAGAAAAAATGATAAAAAACCTGGATCATAGAGAAATTTTTTTACTGAAAAATACAACTCACTCGGTTAATGTTCTTTTGAGGAATCATAAATTTGAAGAAGCTATATGGGGACCCTTGAATATTATTAAGCTAATATATAATTAATAGTTTGTATCATTTTGAAAAAAAATTAAAATTAATGATTTATTTTCTTGGGGAGTAGAATTTACGTACAAAATATTATATATTTATTTACATTGAAATTATATTTTTGAATTTGATAGATTTCTTACAATGAAATTCTAAGTCTAAATGAACCTTAATATATTGATCATTTATAAAATAGTAAATAAATATATGATTAGTAATAGTAATGATCAAATTATGATAAATACGTATAATTTTTTAAAATAATGAAAATTTACTTACTTATACATAATTAATAAGTATAAATTTTTAATCAAAGACATTTTACGCTTTAATAATAGGTTTTCTTAAAAAATGGTTTCAATTAATTTTTAAATGAAGACATTAAAATTAATTTCAACATTTTTTATAAATTTATGTTTTTTAATGAATAGAATTTTAGAAACAATCATGTTAAAATTACCTTATGGTGAATTTTTATAGTTTCTCTGAAAAGAATTATTTTTCTCTGAATAATGAAAACTTTTTTTAACTGTAAGTTCTTTTTATTAAATCAAATAAGTTAAAATTGTTATTATATTATTAATATAATTTTAATTTAACATAACTATATTTTTATTATAATTATTATAATTAATTAAATAGGAACCCAAATTATAATTGATTTTGGAATAAGTTCATTTATTGGCTTAAGACAAATTTTTTCAAAAAAACTAGAACCATTTTTAGTCCAGTAATTTTTTTTATAAATATTTTTTTAAAATATATTAATTATTATTTTTAATTAAATTTATATATATTAAATTCAAAAAAATATTTTATTATTATTTTTAAGGTTTCTAAAAGACATCGAATGAATATAAGTTTTATTTTATTATTGAAAATATACTTTTCTAAATCATTTTTTTTTTGTGAAAATCTAAATTTAAATTCCTCCAATTGTAGAAATTAAATATGGTAAAATAGATTCAATATTTGGAATAAATATTATTAGAATAATTTAATATGATTAACATGATTTTTTTAATTAATATAAAAAATGTAAAATATCATTTACATAGTTAAGGGTAAAACGGGTTTATTAGTGGTTAAACTATGAGATAAGAGTACGAATTTCACCTGAAATTGTGTAATTTTAATTGGTTATATATAAAAACTATATTTTATCCTTCCTTAAAATTCATGTATATTTATATTCACCATAATATGAATGTTACCATATATTATTGAAATATGTTAAGTAATTCCATGAGTGGTTATTTACTCACTTTTAAAATGACTCTAATTCCACATCCTTAGTCACATAATTTGAGACTAGTAAATATGAAAAAGCCTCCCCATGAACCTTTAAATGTTAAATCCCATAAATATAGTGATATTTATTCTCATAAGATCAATATTTTAAAGTTAAATGTTCAATTTATAGGAGATTCATCCAATATGTGAATGTTAGATTGATTACGAAGCAAGATAGTCTTGAATTCAGGGGTCTTCATCACAATAATTCTTCTATGATACATCATTGATTTTATACACTGATTAATTTTTACGAGGTGTATATACTTCCCCATTTAAATTTTATATCCTATATCCTTACTAATTCATGGTATTTAAATTTTTAATTAAATTTATTTCATCCTAGTGGTTCTGATTCAAATGTTACAAAAGTGTTAATGGTTTTTCCTCTCCAATTTTCTACTTTGCGAAATATAATTTGCAACATACATATCTTTGTTTATGAGTTTTATGTAATTCCTCATTAATATATTATATTTATATAATCTTTATAATCTTTATATTTAAAGATTCAATTTTAATTATTTATTTCATGGGGGTTATAATTTAAATGTTTCGACAGTGGTAAGGGTTTTACATTATAATCTAACTTTTTACTGAGACTATTTATGATTAAATTTAAGATGATGAAATTATATGATATATTTATCACATATATTCTTCATTTTATAATCTTATTATATATAAAAATTTCATTTTTTCTTTAATTTTTCTCTTTTTATGTACTCAAAGACTCAAATTGTTTTTTAGGAAAACCAACTATAATTATCTCCTCATCTGGGAACTGTTTTCTAAAACATATATATAATATAAATATTTTTAATAATTTTTTTACTATTACCTAATAAATTTATAATTTATTTTTTATCCATGCATAAAATTCTATAATAATTATCTAAATTAATCTCTTATCCATTTTCTAAAAAATATAATTATTTACTATCAAAGAAATGAAAGGAATTTTTCATTAAACATACATCACCTATAGGAATTTTACTACATTCATTAATTATAATTACATTTAAAAATACTTTTCAAGTTTTCATTATTGTTTCCAAATAAATAGTTATCCTTACTATTTTTTTGAATTTTTACATTATAAATAAGTTATTTTAAAATGAATAGTGTATATTCATAATGAAATTTTTCAGTGATCTTTCAAATGTATTTTCACCTATAAAAAAATCATCTATTGTTTCTCACACTTTACTAGGTATATAATATGATGTTAATATATTTATTCATTTTCTAGATGATTTAATATTTAGATGGTGAAATATTTATCAAACCTATTTTATTTTCAATGGGTTATGTTATGATAAAATGATAAATGTTTTTATGATCCACTAGAATACATATAATTCGATTATGTTTATGTTTTTCGTGGGTTTTCTATACCCTACATATTTAATGAAAATGTATTAATGTTTAATAAGATTATAGGGTTCCTAAGAGGTTATCCATGACCAAAATAGGGTACTCAAGTGGTCATCACAAGCATAAAAATGGGTACACGGGATGTTATCTAATGCTCAAACGAGGGTAATGGAAGGTTATCCCAATCCCAAAAAATGTTACACATGAGGTTATCCTAATACATAAAGAGGTTAAAAGTGAGGTTATCAAAATCCCAAATGATAGTACATGCAAGATCATCCCAATCCCAATGTAGATAAATGAATTATAAAACCAAGCCTAACATGAGATGAACTCATTGTTTAGTAGTGTTGTCACAAGACTACTATAAATATGATTAGTCCAAACATTGATTAACTCTCTTGTGAAATTTTATTATCCTAAAGTTATTTTCTTATAGAATAATTTCCTTTATTCTCTTATGATTTATATCCAATGAACTGCTAATGTGTAAATCCCTTAAATTATTATTCTATAATAAATGTCTTATCTAACTCCTATTTTTTATTTGGAAAATGTTTGTAGATATTCCATAGGGTCTCTATTTGTTGATTGTGGTTTGATGGGTGTATTTTCAGGATTACACACATAATTTGGGTGCCTAAACCACAATAAAATGAACCCTTTTGTAATGGAGGAGGCTTCACCATAATTGATTCGGTTGATCCATGGTGTGATATTTTTGTTATAGGTTATTCCACATCATATGGGGAATCACCATATTTTGGATTTTCAAAGAATGTTGTGTTGTGTTCTTCACAATTTAGGTTTGGTTCGAAGAGGCTATGTCATATCACCACATTCCATGCCACATAGTGTTCCACATTTTAGTTACAAAAGTCCAAATGGTTCATCATTATTCATGTGTTAATTCCATTAAAATTATTTTATGAAATTTAATGGGTGAAAAGAATTCATATTTAAAAGGTGGAATTAACGGAGGGATTTATGGATTTTTTTGTGGATGGAACCTTTGAGAATATAGTATCAATACTAGATCCCCCCCCCCATCAACTTCATTCTAGGAATTCCAAATTCTACAATAAACCCCATAGTGCAGTGCACTCCTTCTACATTTGAAAACCCCACTCTACATTATAGTGGATGTCACCCTATACTAGTGTCCCTAATTTACAATTGGGTTATGGTTTCCAGAGTAAGTCCATTCCACAACCCCTTCCTTGTGGTGTGGAGACATACAATTTTTCAGAGAGCTCTCCTCCTCTATTTTGGGTATAGCTTATAGATCCTGTTGATGATGCTCTGGTATGAAATTGATCTAAACATTAGTATTGTTTTATATTAATTACTCTATAACATTAAACAAGATGGTTTAGAACTAGTTGTAAGAATAATTTGTGTGTGATTGTGTTTTATTTTTTGTTTGGATGTAGTTTAGTGACAACACCTATGAAAAAAAATGACACTAACATTGAAAACCATGAGGTTTGATGTTTCATACCATCTTTGGATCTCCTTACACATGTTTCAATGGTATTATTATTATGTTAGAATATTTTATATTTATAATTGACATGTGATGGAATGTGGGTTCTCTTATATCTCATGACACCGTTATGATTTTGTTTCCATAAGAATTATTGATATAGATATATTTGCCATGATGATGTTTGATTAATATGTTTCATATATGATGGTGTTGTATTTATCAAGATTTGTGATACTGTTATTATCATTCAATTTGTGGTCATTTTATTCTTTGTAGGATTTATATGTTGTATATGTGACATGTGGCCATCATGGTATGATTAATCCTTCATGGGTGCATGCATGGTGTGTGATAATGATGATAATGGTTTATAATACCCATGTATCCTTTTCTATAATAAATTCCTTGTTGATTACCAACATGATGACCGATACTTGATTCATTTAGGTTTTCGAGTATTATGTGGTGCAATGGGATCCAAATAAAGTTAATAATACTTATACCTTTTTTATTCCTAGTATTAATTTATTCCATTTTGATTATGAGTAGGTGAATTACTATATTCCATGTGAAATTTGAGGGAAATAAAAATATAATTATGGATTGATATGATCCTTACTGACATTATGTACAATATCTATAATTGAGATGAAAAAGTTACAAACATGGGCCCATGGCGGATTTTTTAGTAGTTGTCTACTTTGTTTTGGAATTTATATTCATTATCTTTACACATTTATTTTTTATTATTATTATGGAGTATACTTTTATACTTGATCATGTCAAGTTAATGATGTTTTGGTCGGGTCCTATTGAGTGTTGTACTCACTCAATACTTGGGAATTTTAGTGCACTTCTATACTTCACGAGGGATACATTGATTTAAAATGGAACTACGGTGGATGGCTGAGAAGTGGAGCACGAAGCTGGTAACGGGTTAGGATGGTCCCCAATGTATTTTTATCTATATTTATTATGTGGTTTGGATTTCCACATTGGGATCCCATTTTATTTTATGAAATGTATTTTATCCTTTTAAATTTAAAAATGTACTATGAGTATTATTATATTATTCGTTATTTTGTATCGATCCTATGATTTGATAAAGAGGGTATAGTGTCCCCATTGACCGATTCAGTCCCTTAATATAAGTTGGAAATCTCTTGCATATGGTGAGGTTCACATTAGTTCATATGGAACAATATATTATACATAGTGTTTTGGGTATGTGCATTACACAATGGTATCAAAGAACAGGGACTCACTAATTTTTTATATACTTTTCCTTGGGATGGGATTGGATAGACATGAGATAGGATAGGTGAGACTCAAGAAGGAGAAATATAATAGTGCCTAACCAATATTGTACTATAGACCTTAAAGTTTCCATAATGTTGGATAATTTCTTATTTATATCACTACGGACTATAATCACTTTGAGTTACGCACATGATGTTGATATCTGACTTATTCGATTTATGGTGCACTCATGAAATGTGGGTAGGCACGTAGGTTCACATTCCATATATGTATACATTTTTTATGTTTTATATTAGTTCATTAATTAAATTCCTTAATATGTGATATCATTTGGGATGGTTATATTGGTGTGATATATCTATTTTTTCAATCTTGTGTTCTATAAATTTATTAAAATTAATGTATTGAATTGATTATTCAATAGTGTTTGTATATATATGAAGAATGTGAAAAACGTGTGTGGATATAAAACTAGGTCTGTGCTATGTGAGGCATACCTTGGGTTGATGGTATAATCATTGGAGAACATTGTGTGGTCCCATTATCTAGACAGTATATGTTTACGTTCTTAATATAATTTATACTATAAATGATTTTTCCTCATACAGTCTTGGTTGGACAACTATTTTAGTTTTCTTCTCTAGAGGATGTTCCATCACCAATTATTGTAGTTCAGGAAAGGGTTCCTTAATAGCTACCACCAATATCCATGGTAGAATATGTCAAGGATTTAGAAATAAATTATCTATCGTTTAAAGGGATTGATGTACTTGAGGATACTAAGGATTGGGTTGGCCCCCATAAAGATAAAATTTGACCTTATTGAGATATAGTCAAATGGAAATGTGAATCTAAAATTGTTCTTACTATAGGTACCTACAAGGGGTTGGTGAGGATTAATGGGTTTGGATGGATGACACGAGGGTATACCATTAGAGGCCCTCGTGTACTTCTTTTTTAGATATTATTTCACTGATACACTGAAGATCAATCGAGAATAGAAATTCATGGTCCTAAATTAATGATACATGAAAATATTGATATACTCTACTCTCTTTACTGAGATTCATCATTTCTCAATACTTATAAAAGGTAATGTGACCCAAAAGTCCACGATGTTTGAGATCTTACATCGACCCAAAATTAGAGAGAAGGAACATAGATTCAACTACGCTTTGTACCTATAGGTTCTAAGGAAGGATTTGGCTATAGAGATTACCTTGGAGGATATATGGGAAACTATTCTTTTGTTACCCATCACTACTAATAATTATAGAAAAAATTTAACAACCTTGAGTACCTATTCTGATGATAGGAATAGTAAATATAGAGGCATGTACAGAGTAGTATAATACATGTGTTGTAGATATCATTTTTCTGAGTTCATTTTGGAGGTTCCCATAGTTGTTTCAACTATGTGTAGATAAGATAATACAGTTATTTTTACCCATATATGCAATGAAAATGATACAAATGTGGAAATATAGGTCATCTATAATAGTTTTTTCATATATCTCTAAGGCCAGGAATCAATAGAGTTGGAGTAAGGAAACAGTCTCTGACCCAAGGATCTATACGTAGTTCTCAGCTAAGGATACATATTTCTCAGACACTATAAACTTAGTGATATATTCATGGAGTTGATGCATGATGGTTTTATGTGTTTGATTATGATCTAAAATATGGTAGAGAGGATCCATATATGTTTTGAGTTATGGTCTAGGTCACATCTATATTATATAATAATTTTCTCGATACTTGTTCTTCCTACTCATTAATATCTTCCCAAGTAGAAACTTGAAATTATTTTCTAGTCAATTTATCCTCAATGTTGGGCTCACATGATACAGCATTGGTTTCCAAATTGGATCTTCTACATATATTACCAATGTTTCCCATAATTTTATTTGGTTATTTCAATCTTTTTGATAATATGACTCTAATGTTGATGAACATTGAAGTGATTCTCTACATGAATTGGCTTATATGTTTTTCAAATAATATTAGCTACAATTAGGGATGTGTAATGTTTTATTCTATAAAGAGAGAGATTTTTAAGATGATTGGAGAGTGGTAAATAGGATTAGGAAGCGTTAGATGATATATAAGTTATCTTGGGATGATTACAATATAGATGTAGTTCTAGGAACTTTTAGAAACATCAGTGGAATCCCCTTTAACTATTCCTATTGTAATGGATCTCTATAATGACTTGTTCTCAAATAAATTCCTAGGACAACCATTTAAGAGAGGATATTACTTTTATTTAGATGTCTTACTAGTTGTGAAACCTATTTCGATACACCTGTATCGTATAGAGATAAATGAGATGATGGAACTCAAGGTATAGTTAGATGACAAGAAGTGGAATGATTTTATCCTTCTGAGAACTTCATAATGGGGTGAAGCTATGTATTTCTCCATGAAGGAGTAAAATAGTATTAAAATATGCATCAAATATAGGAAGATAAACCAAATGATTTTAGAGAACATATATTATTTTCTCATGATCAATGATCTTTTAAAACATCTATAGGGATCTAAGTAGTTCAGTAAGATTGGTTGATGGTCATAATATCACTAGTTGTGAGTAATAATGAAAATATGAATATATATTAACATAGTAGGTTGGGATTGTATGTTTACATGGTGACTTTATTTTGAATAAAACACACACCTATAGGTTTCATGGCCCACATGAATAGGATTTTCCTTCCATTCATGGACTTATAAATCATAGTATTCGTCGATGAAATCCTCATCTAATCATTGACTATGGAGGAACATAGATAAACCTAGGGATAGTCCTAAGTACACATTGAGCACATCATGAAATAATAAAAATTGTCTAAGTGTAAAATTTTGATTGAATATTTGGAGTTCCAATGGCATGTTTTGTCTGATATAGTTATATTTTCAAACATAGAAAAAGTGGATGCAGTCGTGTCTTGGACACATCACTTAAATATGTTTGAGATTATGAGATATTTATATTTAACAGGATATTATCAATATTTTATCTAGGACTTAAATTCACTATTATCACATATAAAATATATATGATTAATTGACTGATGTTATAGTGTTGAGGTCAGTATGAAGAATAGTTCCTTAATCTTATGTTAAGTTTAACAACTACTCTAGTATTGATACTCTATGAGCATATGATTGGACCTGTAGTGTATATGATGCATTACGTTTTTAATTTTGGGTCATGATGATGTAGAGAGAGTAGGTAGTTTTATATGTGTCTCATCAAATAGACCACATGATTTTACTAACCTACACATGACTTGGACATGGAATTTATTGTTCATGATCTATAGTTTTTTCAATAATCTATCTTCAGTATGATATTTTTTATCTAAATAATCCAAATTATGTTTTACTACATATTCAAAAATAAGGACTTTAAATAGAGATATATGGATTAGATTTAATATCTATTGATGTTATATTTTGAGATATAATATTCACAAGAGAATTGTAATATCATTACTAATTCCATTAGCTATAATATGTATGTTGAGAAGGAGGTTATTGAGTAACCCTAAGAGGAAAATATATCTGGAAGAGCATGTTGGTTGACTTGATGATGTACTATTTTTAGGATCCAAGATCCTTAATTTTAATCATTTGGTAATAACATCATAATTTGTAAACTAGGTGAATTCAATAAATGAGTTTTACATAGAGTGTTCTATGATTATTGAACAATTTTCTAGTTGTAATCTGATGCATAAATGGCCAATGGATGACAGCGATGTAATTTTGGTACATGTGGGAGTTGTAGTACCTATATAATTTAGACATTATAATATGATATATTACCATAACTCTTGATGGTAATTACATCAATGGGTTACCATGTTGTATCACGACTTCAAATTATTGTTTTTGTGCCGAAGGATGAAGAGGGATATAGTTGGTTTCATCTACGGATGCCATACCCCACAGAGGGTGAAGGCCATCACCAGTGACCTTGTAATTTGTTATTGGAACTTATAGTACCCAGGTGGAAATGGAAATACATAATGAGGTAATTTTCGAAGGTTTAACCTAGGACCACTGGGATCCATGACCTATTCTTTATGGTTGTTGATCAGACAATAAACATTTCCCACTTTTTACCATTTTGGGAGACATGATAAGTGAAGGAGATTATAAAGATCTATGTTTGTGAGATAATACACCTAAATGGATTTGATTTAACATTTAATTGGATATATACGCACATATTACATTGTGGTTTAATATTGGAATATAGAAATAAAAAGGGATGCAACTAAATTTTAGCTTAACATATCACCCAAGACAAAAATCATTTCTAGATAGACTATATACATATTGGGGAAAATTAATCAAACTTTTGTCCTAGAATATAGTGGATCATGGGATGATTAAATGGTATTGGTTTTTTAACTAAAATTGTTACCAGTGTTTAATTTATATGGAATGTTATGAAGAACTTTAATAGAGGTTGTGTCATACCCCACTCTGTTGGCATGAGGCAGGTAAGGAAGTTGATGTTTCCCTGCATCATGGTTTTGGAGACCTTTAGGATAGCTCATACTATTTAAAATAGGTTTATCACCACTCATATTATTCATAGATAACATGTTTATTGTAGGTGATACCCTTGGATTTTGATTTGAGTGAACTGGTTTTCTTGTGAGTAAACCCACATTTTAGGAATAAACATATGAGGATGTATGGAAAGGTATACCAATATTTTTTAAGACACATTGAGGTCATTAAGTTGATAGGGACAATTAAATATCATCTAAATGTTACTTCACACCACCAAGGTAGACATGATGAGTTTCTTGTATCACATATATGTATAAAAATGGCTGATCTTGTTTATATTATCAACTACATATAAATTGAGTTAGAGCATGACACACCATACGAGGAGAGGTTGTTGTAGATTCTACACTGAAATGAGAAAGTACATCAAGGTAATATGGTACCACTTTTCTAAGTTGTGGTGGATTAATGGGTGGATATATGAGTATATATGGGAGAAATAAGAACACATTCAATCGTAGTATACCGACATGTTTGAGTAGGAATCATATAGACACTTTATGATGATGATAATTCCTTAGATGGGGAGAATTATAAATCCATAGAATTATAAGTCTATAATAAAAGTAATTTTTATCTCAATTTTTTATTAGACAGTGCTTGACGTTAAGGGTGAAGGTATTTGGAATCATTTTTAGGTTTAAATAGTAATTTTTCATTGCTTTCAGAAAAAAATAGGGTGACTTCCCAACAATACACAGGGATATGTTGTAAGGGAGGTGGTTGCCCCATAATGGATTTAGTTTCTCCATAGTGTATTGTATAGTCTTAGGTTGTGTTATAGAATAAGGGTAGTGAAATAGTTTTTATTTTAAATGAGGTTGTTTCATTTCCATTTCCATGGAAGATTGGATCAAGGATGTTATTTTGTACCACCTCGGACCATTCTGCATGCATTTCTCCACATCAGATATAGTTGTCCAACAGAGACATCTATCCTCTGGTGTTAATGACATGAAAATAATGTTACAAGATTGATTCATGGAAAAAAATTAAGAATTTCTTATGGGTATAAAATTTTGGGATTTATGGAGGGTTTTCACATAGATGGGACCTCCAAGGATCGCCTATAAATATAGGTTTTCCCTCCCTATTATGAATGATTCTAGAAAGACCAAACACTGTAAGAAATGTCATGCCACATTGCACCCCCCCCCCCATTCCAAAATCCATCTTTATTAACTATGGGGGAATATTCCCATTGTTGTTGTACCTAATGTTTTATTTTATGTTGGTTTCTATCATACATCCATGTCACTACCCCATACATTTCCATGAAGAATCCCAATTTTTCAAAGATCTCTCCTCCTTTTTAGATCTAGATTGTGGATACCATTAATTATAATTAGGTAAGAAATGGTTCAACTATTTATTCTGGTATTAATTTTCATACTCTGGATCCTTTAATGTAATGGGATTGAATCAGTTTGAGGGGTTGTAGGTGTGCGATAATGTTATAGTTTTTGTGTGTATGTGGTACGGTTATTCCACCTCTAACAAACCTTGATTTTGACATCGATAACCATGATATAGGAATTTTCAAAACAAATTTGGATCTCATAAAACATGTATCCATGGTATTATTATTGTTTTTGGGATATTTTATATCCACAATTGAATTTTGAATGATTGTGGGTGTTTCTATACACCAAGATACCATTATGATATTGTTTCCATTAGAAATGATGAGATTTATCGATTTTTTATAATTGTGTTTTATTTCCAAGTTGAATATATGATGATTCTATATTTCTCATTATGTGTTAAATGGTTATTATAATGATATGAATTTTAATTTATTCCTTTTAGAGGATTGTTATTCTTTATTCATGATAGGTGGTAATTGTGGTATTAATACTCCTTGTGGTCATTTCACATGGTGGCAATTATGATAATAGTGGTTTCTGATAGCTCTATAACTTGTTCTCTAATAGATGTCTTGTGTATTTATACGTAGATTGATGAAACCATATTCCATGTTGATCGTGAGTTTTACTCAATTTCTTGAGTGTTTCAAGTAGTTTACTCACTCAATCCTTATGGATTTCAGGTGATACAACAAGATCCTTGTGGTGAGTGCTGATCCCAACCGACATACTGTGCATTTTCAAATATGAAGCAAAGGTGTGCACACAACCAATGGTATGCGGTGTCCTGGGTAGCTCATAACCTCTTGGATATGGATTTTATGTCCATTCCTGTTACACAATGATTATTATTAATGAATACATTATTTTACTAGAGCATTCATGGTTAAGGATGTAGTGGTGGTGTCGTAATAATTCTTGTAAAAACACCATAATCAGGAATTTTAGTCTACTTGTAGATTTCATGAGGGATATTATAAAGTTAATAATACCTATAGAGGTTTTATAAGGTATTGATCATCATCTTGGTGGTGGATTAGTGTGAACATTAGTAGGACCCTATGTTTATTTATTTACCTTCACATAATAGTCTGGTTGATGTACCACCATCAGTTTCCACTTAGTATCTAAAATTAATTAAATCAATATTATTCAACATGATTACCCGGATTATTTATTGATATTAATGTTTATTTATTATTGTTCTATAAATTGATAGGTAGGGTATAGTCTCCCCACCATCAGGCATATACCATTTTTTAGTCTTCATTATATTGCATATGGGGAGGCACACATGATGTCATGTAGCACATATCATAGAATAGTTGGATCTGTTTTTTCTTTTATAAAAAGAATTATTTCATGATATATGGTTTTGTTCTCTAAATTGTTGCATATGATTTTCTAATGTTATGCTCACACTAGTTTAGATTTATTTATTTTTATTCCAAATCATGATCATTGATTGATATCTCAATATACTTACCAATATTTTAAGATGAACCTTCATAATGTTTCTTTTCCCCATGTTATAAAAATAGGTTTTTATGTAGGGTATGACAAAGAAAATTCTATGTGACAAGAATTTAATGTATATATATAAGGTCATTCACAATATAAAATGATTATGTTTCGTTTTTCTAAATACACTAAACTATTATGGTCCTCTGCTGTGTATTATTTTGAAATTTATTGAATACTAATTTGAAATGATGTAATATTAATTTATGTAATGTTTGGGTTCAAATAGAATGACTATGTGTGAATTTTTTGAAACTTAATATTTAGTTTCCTGGTTTGGGTAAAAATAATTACTCATGGGTGTAATGTTTACTTGTAAAATGAGGTGGGGCCTTATATTATAGTGGTTTTCTATGCTGTGAGTCTATAAATTCTAGTGATAATAAGTAGGACATGGATGAGTATAATATCAAGATGGTTATAAACTAGTGAACACCAATAATTAAAACCAACAGATTTTAAATTAGTGAATTAATAATTTATTAATTCTATTGGAAGAGGGAATTTTTTTTGTAATTGGGGGAAATAATCATCACTATAATTCACATGTCAACATGATTATTTGTAGTGTAATCAAATCCAATTCAGTTTTGATATGACTATAATCTATATGAAATTTAATATTTAACTCATTAATCATGCATTAATGAAATGAATTGTTCATGAGGGATAATCAATGAGACTTTATGGGACGAGAACTATTATAGTGGGAAAAATATAATAATGAGCACAATTACGGGTGGTGAAACTCATGAGGATTTTTTTATTCCTATAGTAGTTTTCGTTTTTTGAATTGGGATTCAATGTGGTAATCCTAGATTTATAACATATCGTGATGATATTTTGGATATGGTAAAAAAGATCAAGATGTGTATCATGTCTAATAAAATGAATTGGTTTGTGTTTATATTTGAATATGTATTTTTTATTTAAATTTAAACTTTTAGTGTCCTATGACTATTATGAATAATTGGTTGTTTGGGAGTTCTGATGGGGTCAAACATTGATTATTCCGATGTTTTGGGATATAGTGGAGGTGTGTGGAGTGTTGTAATAGGTCATGAATTATGTCTTAGTAATTAAACTAAATTATGGGTTGGTTTTTATCTATATTTCAAAATATGGTTCTCTTGGGGGTATTCTAAAAATTTAGTAGCCTTTGGGAATTATTTAGAGTGTATTTAGTTTTTTTTCATATTTTTATGTATTTTAAAAAATATTTCTACTTCTCATAACCATATGTATTTTAAAAGTGGATGTTTATATTATGTATGAAATATAATTATTACAAAAAATATGAAATAATATTACATAGGAAAAAATTTAGAGTATGTAGGTTTTTTCCCAAAGGTAAAAACATTATATATGAAATAGAATTTGATTCTATAAAAAATAGAAATCGAAATTTTTCTACAGTCAAATATGACACTTATTGAATAATATATATTATATATTGAGAATTATATTATATTTAATGTAATCAATTATTTATGGAAATTTTACAATGGATAAAAACATATATTTTATTGAAATACATTTTGTTTAAACTCAATTCTAAAAATATATTGGGTTTTGATAAAAATGATATTCTTGTGGTATTGGTTATGTAAAAAGCCTTCCACATTATAAAAAAGTGATTTAGTAATATTTTACCATATTAAATATATTACACATGGTTTAAATATATTACATTTGGGGTACATAAATCCATATGGTGTTTTTAAAAGGGGTAAAACCATGTGTATTGAGGAATATATTAGTTATTGGGTTTTTTTAATCATAAAATGCTTATAATTGGTAACAAATATTACCTATTAGTTGAATATGTTACTCCAAGAAAAATATATTATGTAAAGAGTAATATATTAACAATGGAACACATACCATATAAATTAGTTTTGTACAATGTGAATAACCATACATGTTGAAAATATATTATGAATTGGATTTTTCTTATGTGAGAAACTATACGCATGGATCAAAAATGTTTGACATGGATAAAGAATATAATATATTGAGTTTTTAGTAATGTAAAATCCACAGATATAACTATATAGATTACATATGAAAGTAATATAATTATATTTGATATTTAATATAGTAAATATATTATATATATCTTCTCCCATAGAGAGATATATAAGATAAATTTTAGGGGGGGTCTAAAGTTCGTCTATTTTCATAGAAATTAAGAGTGTTGTACTAATTTATTAAATATTGATTAAAATTTAAAACACACATCTTATAGGGAAAGAAGGTATATCTATGACTGGTAGATATGTAGATCAACAAAAATAATACTCTTTCTCTACCCTTTGACCAATGGTGAGATTTTATTTAATTCATCCTGGATTCAAGTGTTTTTTTTGTCATGATGATAGTAAGAGGTAAATGTAAAACTACTAATAAACACTTTCTTAGTTTTTTCCCCACATTCTTCATAATTATTTAATGTGACCTGACGATGTCATGAGTGACTATCAAACCATAGTATAGTATAATCACCTCAATATTAGGGAGTTTTTTGACAATATTGACAACGAATACCCCAAAAGGATGATCACACTAAATAATGTTCTGATACAAAGTGGTATGTTGATTCCAAATATTTTTAGGGTTTCCAATTGTTGGGGTAAAATAAACTGATTCATTGAAATATTATATTAGTGATTTCATTTCATAAAGGCTCATTAGGATATCATAGAAAGTTCAACCTTCATTTTTCATATACATTAGCTATGACTTATTAATAATAAATATATTCTTTTTATATCCAATAAATTAAATATATAATTTTTCATGAAACTATTTTAGATTATTTCTTAAATTAATTGTAAATTATAAATATTTATTTATATGGATGGACAGATGGGTACTCTTTTTACCAGATAGTGAAATAATGTGCTTGTATGAGATTCAGTGAGGGTGGTCAAGCTTACTTGTAATGATATAACACTGGGAAATAAACAGGTGGTCCCTAGACATACCTATAAGGTTTATGAATTATTATATGTGGCATGTGAAATAAAGTCTCTCAAAAATATTATGATTGAAATTTTAATTTATAATTAACAAATTTAAATAAATTTTATATAAAAAATCAAGGGGCGTGATAAACCCTCGTACATTAGTGATACCTCGACTATTGATGATTGAGGTCAGGTATGATCAATTGTGTAAAGATACAAATGAACATTATTGTGGTATAAATTAAATAGTATGAATATAAATGGTCAAGAAATGTATAGTTAAATTTAGTTTCCTCGAAGTAATAATGATTGATTGATTTAAGAGGGTGTCTTAGGTATGGGCCATTCTAAAACCATTGAGTTTCCTTATAGTCACTAGGATTTATAACAAGATAGTGGGGTAGGTGTTCATCCTCTATTCTAACTTGAGTACCAAGGTGGGTATACCTTGGGTAGATATATGATAGGATAGGTGAGTGTTGAATAATATTATGAATAAGTAAGTGATATGGGTATTATTCTATATCTCAAGAGGTAAATTGATGTGGATTTTCTTCTAGAGCTGGGGAGTCAATGATATGAACATGTTTATGTTCAGTGACTCAATTCCCATTGAGTGATGTTGTTCAACCCTAGTGTTGGGAGTGAGGTAGTAGATCCAATAATTGTGTCTACAAATTTACATGGTCTATGTGAAAAAATATTGTTCTCTATCATTAAAATTACTATAGGGAGGGTAAGTGTACTTGGTTGGCCAAGTGGTAACCCTCAAATTATTATGTAATGAGAATATAATGTGATTATTTTGTGTATGCTCTCCATTAAAATGTGTGATACAATGAGGCATTCTCTATTTCACTTGATGATATTTATGGGAGGATAAATATTCCCCATATTATAAGATATGATATTTGTTATAGCACTCTATTCACTCTAATAAGGTATAGGAGACATTATGGGTGAGTTGGAATTACCCCTGAGATGAATTTAAGATACTCTAGGTTGGGTTTCATTCCACCAGATATGATATATGAGATTTATATGAGGGTCACGCTTCCCCATGATATGATATATGAGATAATACAAGCATGAAACTATTCCCCCAATATAATATATGAGATATTATTGGTCGGATTTAATTCCAATGATAACATATATTAGATATTATGTGAAAGGTACCCTTCCTTCGTGATATGGTATATGTGATTCTGATTGGGGATGCTCTTCCCCGTATATTTTGTGTATATGAGAACATTTGTATGGGAATCCATTCCCCTGGTGATTATGTATAATTATATATATATATATATATATGATGTTTTGAGGTAGGAATTGACTCCAACAAATGATTTTGTAACATGAAAGGAGACATGGAACACTAACCAATGTTAGTATGTCCAATCTCAGGTTTCAACATATAACACAAGGAATGAAGATAATATTTAATTAAATTTTTAATGTTTATTTACTTTATGATCATATCAAATAGTGCATACACTTCCTTACTAATTATTATAGTGATATTTTGCGTATAAGTACATGGATTTATACTCACACCTAGTTCAAGAAGCCCATACATAGTGGTACCCAACAAGATCACATTATTCGCTAGTTTTGGTAGGGTAGAGATTATGGATTGGATAATTTTTTGGATAGATTGGATGGAGTCAGGATATGAGTAATATGTGTCTCAAGTATGGAATCATAGCCTCTATATATTATATTTATTTTTAAATTTTAATATTTATTCATCCTTGTTGGAGATCAGTTATGATGTATGTATTTATTATTATATTAGATATGATTTAACTATATTTTTATTAATTGATATTTCATTAACAAATTATTGTTTAAGATATTTTATGAGTATTTCTCCCTACAATATTACTCATAAATGAGGATATGTCCTCACCTTGGAAACACCCTACACCCCCATATATATTAAAAAACCTCTCTAGTATTGGGTGGAATGCTTGAGGTCATGCAACACCTTTAGTCTGACATTGGGATGGGGACAAAGTTGGGGTGTTACATATTTGTATTTTAATTTTATACAATAATTAATTAGAGAATAATTAGTATGGTTTGATGATATATTTCTCAAATTCTATCAAACATAGAATACTAATTTAATTATAAGTACATACCAAAATCATAGTGTGACACGATTAGTGGTAATTTTCTGAAAAGTATCAGGGTGAGATATTGTGTATAAATATATTATAAAAAACATTTTATAGTGTATACTAATATCATTAATATATTATTAATGTACTAGTTAATAAATTTTGGAATTATTATACTTGTGGTAAGAATTGTAATAGAATAATAAAGGAAGATAAATTGAAATTAATAATGAATAATTTACCTCATCCTTGATGTTAGATCCATTTCTAAAGCCTTAATGATTTAAGGGATTACAATTGGATGAAACTGTAATTTCTATAAGGATCCTAAGAGAATTAAGAGAATATAAATGCAAAAAACTTTTGAAATAAAATAGATTTAGTATGTGATATTCTATAATTATGATATAGGGAATTTATAGATGAAAAGGAGAGGCATTATTCGTTAAATTAATGAATAAAAAATAATTCATTGGTCGAGAATCCAAATAATGGCCTTTAATGAGACTATGAATAAAATTTAATTAAAAGCAATATATTCCATTCCTAGAATTCCTTTAATATTCTAAAATTATGTTCTATAATATAATTTATAAAAACAAATTATATGAATCATATATAGTTTTTTAATGAAAAAATAACAAGTTTAGACAATAAAAATTACATAATTAGTTTGCGATTTTCTTTGAAATGTACATAATTTATCTTGTTAAATTATTATTGGATGATCTAACATTTTTAAGATTTATATATTCTTTATTAAATCAATAAAATTAATAATAACAAAACATGTGGCTCACAATCCTTGTTTCACTATCCAAGTATTGGTTTCCCAACCATTTTCACTTCCCTAATGACCCACTTCTCCTATTGGTCTCTACTAATCTCCCCTACTTCCTGTTATTATCTATCACCATTTCTATCACCATCCCAAAAACATTTCTACATCCCTCTGCTACCTAAATCCCTATTTATCTATTACATGTTTCCCACCCTACTTAAAAACAACATCTTTATATCACCTATATATTTATATATATTTTATCTTATGAAAATGATGAACCATGGATACTATTTGAGAATGTTTTTTAGGGTTTCACATCACTCGATTTTGAAAAACGTTTCTCATAATCATTGTTGAGGTCTTCCACTCAACAATACCTTATTCTATACACAATATCAATTTCTACATAAATACCACATGTAGGTCTTCATCAATGATAATTCAACTTCATACTTATGTCTTACCCTTCTTCATACTAAAATTGTGTTTAAAGATAAATACACATATTCGATTTATATAAGGGATAAATGAAAGTCTTATTTTAATAATAAATATAGATTAGCTTCAAAAAACCAATCCCATTAAATTATTATGAATGATTCAATAATTTTCACTCATATTAGTCACATCACATGAATATAACGGGATATGATTTATGGTTTTTATATTATCAGTACTAATGTTAATTTATTTCATGTGATTATTAAAGGTTCCCACTTCATGTTTCATTTTCCACAAGTCCAAATCTGTTTCAACATGAACATGTTTAACACTTCATGAATTCATTATGGTATCAAATTCTAATTTCTAATAAGATTTACTTTTTCATGATTAATATGAATTTTACGTTTATTAGGATATTTTTTACTGGTTTCAAGTTGAATTTATTTCAATTAATTTTTATTGTAGTTCATTGGGTGTTTTTTTGGTTATGTCAATTTATTTTACTAAATATGTATTTGATTTATAATTTTTCTGATGTATGAAATGATAAATATTAATTAAAATTATTTTTCCCATTTTAATTTTTTTGCTGCTTTGTTTATAATATGATCTGCTAGAATATAATGAATGTAATAATTTCAATCAATTAATATAAGGAAATAATATATCCTAAAATTCATGGTAATATAATTTATTCAATATTGATATTAAGAAAATAATATAAACTCTCTTTACTAGAAAATAATTAATTTATTAAAATGATACCACATAATAACCTTCAACAAAAATAATAGAAAAGATTCCGGATATGAGAAATAGTGAATATGGTATCTATAAGGAGGGTAGACTACATCATAATTTGATATTGATAAAAATGAGTGTTATGTATATAGTTTTGTATTATCTAAATTTTTATTGAAATTTAGTTATTAGTAAACTTAATATTAAAAAAATTCATTTATAAATTTTGATAAATGAAATATAAATTGTGTTATAGTTTCTTCATCAGGTTGAGGTTATTGTAAATCAAATTCCAAAATACATATTTTTATTTGAAAAATGATTCATATTCAGATAAAAATAATACACAACTCACATATCTAATTCCATTTTCAAATTTGATTATAAATGGTAAGTTTCACACAATTTTTTAAGATAAAATTATAATTTATAAGTAAAAATCTACTTTAACTAAAAATGTCACCATTTTTGTAAACTGTGTTGTTAGTAAATAATTTTTCCCATATACATGAAATAATTTTGTAGCATTTTAAAAATTTGTAAGGATACTATCAAACTTACATTATATTATTTTTTATATTATATTAAACTATAGTTTAAACTAACATAATCAGTAATTATTAGGTATTGGTTGTAGTTGTTATTTAGTAGAATTTATTATAATTTGAATTAGGTTGTATATGCTTCAATATAATCTATTTTCATGTATTTTTTTCATACAATTTCAATTTGTATTCCATATTAAGTTTCTTTTAAATGAGAATAAAATAGATTTGGATTATTTCATTGTACATCATGAAATGTTAAATAATATTATGATTTATATACTAATGGAATTTTAACTATTTTACCAGGATAAAACACTATGAGACTTCCATGATTATGATACAACTCAAATTGGATTATCCTACTTCCAAATTGACATTGAATAATTTTTATTATTATCTTTCCATTAAAAGATTTATTTAAAATTGGTCAAAATTTTCTTCGAATTGTCTTTTATTTCATTCTGATCCTCTAGTTGTATATAATCCTTTCATAACTCATTTGTAAATTTTCTCATCAGTGGTTGAACAATATCTAATAGTTTCATAAAATTTTTTATATATATACTTTTAATTTTAAAATTTGTAATAAAATAAAAAAAAATTAAAATAAAATTACATATGAAATACAGTATAATTTCATGGGGGGGAATACAATATTTTTCATAAAACTTAAATTTTAAAAAAATATATGTATTAAAATTCAATTAAAATTAAATCTTTTTTATAGGATGTTAGAAACAAACTTCAGTAGATAATACTAAATTATAAATTTCAATAATGATAGTAGATTTTTTAAATAATTTTTAAATCCCTGGTAATATAAATATTTAATTATTAACACAAAAATTATTGTTTTTATAAAAAAAATTATAAAAAATTCAAATATACATTCATTGAGATTATGAACATCAAATTTTTTTTGTAAAAATATAAAATTAAGTTATTATAATTACATTAAGTGTTTTAAACATATAATATTACTGTTATAGTGTTGAAGATATATTTATAATGGTAGGTTTACTATTCTAGAGATCAAATTAGAATCCCAAAAGTCATATTTTATTTATGCTACATATAAATACCTTTTTCTTTAATGTTTTTACCATTTACATTTTTCACTCAAATTTTACTAAACCATTTAAAATATTCCATTTATTTAATTTATTGTTTTATATTGATAGAGATTTTCTTGGATGTGATTTCTCTTAGGGACCATTATCATATGGATTTTAAACATCTATTGTTTTATTTATTTTCTTATTACCCATTTTAATATTGATAATTTTTTAAATAGTATTTATTTTCAATGTGTAATGTTCTAAATACATGAAGTAAATTATTATTTTATATTTTCTATTTGGATTATTTTATATATTATTCCTAAATATGAATAAATATATATTAATAATAATATGATAAAAATAAAATTTGGTTTTGTTTCACTCTTCTCTATTATAAAATTTTCATCCTTTGAAATTTTAAATTTTGAATAAAGTTGAAAATAGTTTGGGTATTTGTATTTTTGGTATCCTCAGATTACGTTGACGACTCTACATAATTATGGATTATACAAATTACATTTACTAGGTTATTTTTATTATTGGATATAAATTTATCACTATAATCTAGGATATTCAGTAGTTACTCTTCATAATAGAGGTTGGGTTTTGGTTTTACCACCATTGGTTTCAATATACAATAAAAATTAGTTATATATCTGGATTAAGTGATATGCGGAACACATTACACTTTTGGGTTATGTTTTGTGGTTTTTTGAATTGATAAGCCAAAAATCCTATATGATATAGCATAAAAATGGGACAAATTTAATTATGGTTCATCATACAATTAATTAAAACATTGTGACCATCTTCCAATGTGATATTCTATGAAACACTTTTCATATAACATCATCATATAAGTTACTTAAATCATTTTAAACATTTCACTACAATATACATTTTAATGTGTAGTTTAGTGGTTTACTCTTACTACATCCACTCTGAAATAAGTTTGGGTCCCATGAAATTCAACTCATAGAATTCATATTAACATAATGGATTGATAAAAATCATACCAAATATATTTATATGTGGACATATCTTAATAATTTAGTGGAATGTTATATAGTATGAGTTCCCAACCAATGTAGCATGTCAGTACAAAATTTCATTAGGGTATATTAAGATATATGATTAGATGTATTCAATTTTCCATATAGTCCTTTTAGACTGATAATACTTATATGAATTATTGGTTATAGTTATGTTTAACTTCATGTTGTGGTCATGTTGAAGACTCCTATAGAATATTGAGGTGACCAAATATCTCAATAATATTTAGTTGAAATTGGTTTTACATACAACCTCACCATATCCTTAGCATATATCACCGAATTTTTACTATAGAAGAAATCATATTTAATATTAAATGTGTGAGAATCCTTTTAATGTTGATAAAATGTGGAACACATGGTGTTTATTACTTTAGATTTATTAATAAGACTACTGAATGTTTTCATTGTGAGGTTAACGAATTTTAATATTGTTATGGTTTATAGTTATATCAACCCCTAGAATATCTGATACTCTTATATAAATATTGTAATAACAAGAACATTTATGTGTGATCAAAAATCACATTCTTGATTTTTTTCAATTAAATGTTCTTGTAATGATCTCGATAGATCTTGTCACATATGTGGTTGATAATGAATGATTATTTTTATGTGTCATCAAGTAGATACTTCTCATATGGTTTGTGATAAAAGTATACATTGTCTATTTCTAACTCGATTGACTCTATCAATATCAAAATTTAATTCATAAATACTACATTTCATTATTTCTCACACCTTGATTTTATGACCACGATCATCACATTGTGCCACGATGATTTTATATCAGATAGATAGTGTGGATCTAAATTGGTGATGGTAGTATGTCTGCTCCATATATATTATTTTTATACCTATCCATTTTATATCCATTAATATTGAGTCTATCTATGTTCTCATCATATATAGGGTAATAGGTACCTTTATTTTCACTGAGAAATATATAACTTATTATCATTTCAATTATTGTTTTTTTTTTGAGAAATTATCATAATTGATTAACTCAAACATCATACTTGATGCATGTTTCTACATTTTTAGGTGAGTATATACAGTAAACAATTATGATAAATTTATATTTCTAACATATCCCTATAGTGTAATTACTTATAATTAACAATGTAGATTTCACAACTACAATCTCCAAAGAATGTTCTATTTAGTTATGATCACGGGACATAGTTACAATAATTAAAAGGATAACACATTATTATTTTTCATAAGTATTAAACCTAGGTCCTTATTTTTAGAGTCACTATATATCACAAACCCATCTCTATATTAATGTAGTGTGGCTAAATGTTCTTATAACAAGACTGTTCTTATGTTCCTTTAATCACATGTCACGCACATTTATCCAAATTTTCGTTGATCCCTTTTTTATTAACTCAATAAGTAGGATAGATAATCATGGTATGTTTTTAATAAATCATTAGTGGTACCTTGATAATCTAAGACATATATACATCTGCTAGAAAATTTTTATTCTATCCCACTACTAAATTTCCATTATCTTAGATGGATTAATGAAAATTAAACTTATATTGATAAATTTACCCAAAAATGGGAATTTTTCTATCAGAAATCATACATTATAAACATAGCGTTCAACATCCCCTTCATTGTTGTTTTCATTACGAGCCTTATAATCTCTTCCTATTTTCTCATTATAATAGATTTTTTTTGTATATCATCAAAATATACCATCAAAAAGTTTTCATTGTAGTCTCAAAATAAAAAATTATTATGTAAATAATGATTTCTATGGAATTTATTAGTCCATAACACATCAGTATTAATGAAAAATTTCTATAAATTAAATAGAAATATTCCTTTTGAGTATATTTTCACTTATTCTTTAGTTAATGACACACTAAATGATGATCCAATTTTGATATTGTTTATGGTTATCAAATTTGATTAAACTAGTCATTAATCAATAATGGTTGATATCTTCTCTTTTTGGTGATCTTACATTTTTTCTGGTAATTGAAATAAAACCTCATTGAATATTCTATTTATTAATACAGAACATTGGTTCACTCTTAGGGGATACAATAAGTTGTATCAAAACATTTTTAAAATTTTACCTTAAATATTTTTTTATCAACTACACTTATTTAAAAGACAATTTATAGGGGCACTTAGGTATATGTGTTATATTGATGATATGTTTTTCTAGGAACTATATCCTATAATCGAAGGAAATCAATGAATATGAGGGGTAAATATATAAAAATATTCCATAACAACAGGCCAATATTCATGGTTGAAATATTTTATCTCTTTTATTTATGAAATATATTTTTCTTCATTGGATATAATATCCACACCATTGAAGAGTATTCTAATGGATATTGATAATCATCATTTCATTTTTATAGGATTAATAGACAGTTTGGGATATAGAAAAATATCTCCTTTTCTGAACAATTGATATCAAATCAATATAAATAGATACAATATATTCATTTTTTCATATAAAAATTGAATATAGGATTAATTACAAGATTTTTCTTAAGAATAACCAACACAAAAATTAATTTTAAATAGTCCAACACTTAGGTTAAAACAATTTTATAACTAAGAATATTACTGGATTTATATTTTTTATTATATTATGGTGGTGATTAATTTTTTTATGAAATATAATTTGATATAATGGAAATAATAAAAAGCAAATCAAATAAAACATTCACCATTATTGGTTGAATTGGGATTATTCCTATGACCACACCATTTTTTTATCAAGCTAGGTTGCGTTGATGGTAAAATTCTTTCCAAAACCGATAATCTATTTTTTTTATTAACATTGATTTTCCTTAGTGTCCCTTGACTAGTACCCTATCATATATAATTCTTATGATTATTTAAATTGGATCATTTTGTCTGGGGTGTAGGGTCGAGAGTATTATTCTTTTGTACAATTATATTTTTGAGATTATTATCTCTTCATCAACATTCATGAGCTTTGTGAACTTGTATACCACACTTGAATCATTTACTTATTCCATTAGTGTAGTATCCAATGTGTTTCATTCCAAGTATTTTTTATAAGGTATTTATATTTTCTATTCTTCTGGACAATTTTCATTTGATTTTCTAGTTTTAAGCTTCATCCTTCATTTCATTACAAACTTTTTATTAGAATAATCATCAAAATAAATATATACATAGATATAACATGAAAATAAATATGTATATATTCAAATTCATTGATATCTAGAGGTTATTTTAGATGTAGTTTGAAACTAATAATGAATTTGTCATATTATTATCATGGTCAATAACAAAACTGGAGGGGTATCATTCAATCCTTGAAATACTCACCATGTTTTTTGAGATAATTCATTCTCCTCTCTATTAATCTTAAAAAATTAATTTTTTATATATTTAAAAAGGGAACAAGATAAATACATTTTATGGATTATTTTTTTAATGTCATCCCACTCCATTTTTTTACTTTATCATTTAGTTTTTCATTCTTGATCAACACCAACCATTGATTAGGTTCTCCCACTAAATTTTAAATGGACCTAGTAATATATTTATGATAAGAATAATGAATTATATAAAATAAATTTTTAATTTATTTGATAAATTATTCCTTAATAAATTGATCAAAATATCCACCAAATATTGTTGGTCATTTTATCATGATAATAAAGGTAGCACATTGGTCCTTGGTGGAGTACATTTAGACATGTGAAAAAATATACTACTATATTGAAGATATTATCATGGATGATACGGACATTATTGTTTCTGAACATCAATGCACATTATGTAGGGATAATACTTTCTCTAAGATAAAACACTCTTTTAATGATTTTGTGATTTCAATTATTTCCTCATGATTTTATGTTGATCTCAAGAGGTTTCTCACTTTTCTATGAATGTTTTTTTAAGAAAAGAATATAATTTTTAGTCAAGTTATAGTTTATAAATATAGAAATTCAGTTATGTAATTCCATGTGGTTTTGAACCACCCTCCCATTAACTTAAGAATATTGATTAGATAATCATTAATTTTATAATACCATTGTTTATTATCTAGGTTACTACTGGTTCCCACCATTTTTAAAATCTCAAATGGTTGGAAAAAATTTACTTAAATATGAGTAATAAATTATTCATATGAGTTGATCAGTGTTATATTAATCAATTATGGTATATCAATTTTCAAATTGGGATGTATTTTACTATCCAAATTACCTAATTAACTAAAACAAATTATGATACCAATTATTATTACACATTCCTTACATACATTATTATTATATATATTTTTAGGAATAAATATATAATATCACAAATCTAAAATTTATCGCTTCAGTGTATTTGTAATTTACTTTTTGAAAAATATAAATAGACATAAAAACTATTCTTCTATCAAGTCAACAATCATGTTCTTAGATTTAGATTTAATAATCTTACTATAGTATGAAATCACCTCAGAATATAAAAAAATAAAGGTTCATAAAAAAGTAATGGGAGAAAAATGATGAGGAAAAAGATATAAAAATTAGAATGAGTATATCAGTGGAAATGATAATACTTATAAAATCATATAAGAAGGATCCTAATAAAAAGGATATGTATTTTTTTTAATCAGACAAAGAATGTAGAACATTCTTAATAAGGAAAAAACATAAGTATATTTCAAGGAATACTACTAAGAGATCATAAATTTAATGAAAAATTCAAATGAATTATGTCAACACATAATAGTGTAGGGAAACATATCAACATACATTCTATGCCTAACAATATCAAGAGATGTGAAACATTACCTATTGAATTGGAGTGATATATACTTTTTCCCCACAAATAAAATCATTAAATGATTCAAATCATACAATCCAAATAGAATGGAATACAAACATCCAGTGTATGAATTAAAAATCATAAAAAAATAAGGGGTATATTAATAATTTAAGGAATCATATAATGGTGAGTCAATATGGAGGTTTGGAAAAGAAAAAATAAAAAACTTATGTTGAATTTTAAGGGAATCCATGAAATGAATATATTTCATTTGTATTATAATTTCATGACGTGAAAAAATGGGGACAAATCTATGACTACCACATGCCCTCCTCTAATAGGCCGGGGGATGGCGACTAGCATCGAGTAGGAATTTCCCACAAATGGGAGGTCTTTGCCTAAAGTACCTATATTCATGCATTGAAAACCATCTCCATTCAAGAGTGAAAAGATATAAAAAGATAT
Source organism: Viscum album (assembly GCA_963277665.1). NCBI lineage: Eukaryota > Viridiplantae > Streptophyta > Magnoliopsida > Santalales > Viscaceae > Viscum > Viscum album. The sequence goes on along the minus strand of OY728143.1, from coordinate 1,658,511,298 downwards.
AAACCAAAATTATTACACACATATATCTAAAAATAGTGTACAATAAAAATACCAAATGTGTAAAAGGGAAAAATAAATTTCCAACAGAAACAATAAAAGTTTCCAACCTGTTAAGATGGATGGAATCACTATTAAATGAAATTTCTAGAAAGCTTCCAATCCCAGCTCCAGTAAACACCTCATTTGTTCTGGTTCAATCAACTACACATGACCCAAGTCCTCCAAGAACTCTGTCAAAAAGCATGTGGTCGAAACAAGACACAATACATGCAGGAAAAAACCCTATATAGGGGTGAGTATAACAATACTCAATAGTTTCTCCAAAAGCCCAAAATAAAAATTGAAAACCAAAAGAAAACGGTCTGATTGACCTAGACATTGGGAACCTAATTGATAGGGATACTCCATATCAAATAATCATTGGAAATACATGAGTTTCCAGCTCCTCCCCCAAGGGGTTTCAACCCTAACATATGACCAAACCATAAGGACTCCCATAATCACCCATATATACAGATCATAGATTTAAACTCTCATGAGATCATGACCTCATACCCATCTAAAGAATTCTACTTAAGGCTATAAAGGAAACACACAACTAAGATAACACACTATGTGATCTCTTCCATCCTACATGGAACTCTTCTGAGAGATACACTAAATTGATAAAATATCTATCATCCCTGACGGTATGTCTAAGAGAACATTGTCTAGTAGAACCAAATCACTATATTGAACTCTAGTGTTATGACCCAGAGGTCCCATCATCCCTAACCTACATCCTACACAAAGATGTAAAAACCTAATTGTAGAGGGCCTCCCTTCACCACTATAGATATTTGAGGGAGAAGTTATTCAAGTTGTACACCGCATGAATCCTCTCTAAGGAGAGAGAATGTAAGGACACACACATCACTACTACCCTATATTTGAGGGTGTTCTAGATTATAACTAACTTGTTATACCTTCATCCCACCTCTACGGAGTGGGCTACACCTCAATTGGTTTAAAGAGTAGTAACATCTAACTAGGAATCACACATAACTTGAAGATGGGAATTCTCCTCATAACTATGCACCATTACCAAGGGAGCTTTGACTATAGTGTAATACATTCTCCCCACTACTACAAAATGATGGTGGAGTACTAATATATAGATGATGACCTTTTCCCTGGTATGATAGGGTTGTACCACTTAGCAGATAGATGACCCACACCAGGATACAATAGGGGTGTTCCACATTATGGCTAGAAGACGTTCACCCCGATACAATAGGGGAGTACCACTATACTAGTATGATCACTATGGTTTAATAGAACCATTAAACGAAAATGGGATATTGACCCTAGGAAAGAGGACCCACTCCCGAATACAATAGGGGAGCACCAACGTTTTTGGAACAACACTTATAGAGGACCTTTACCCTAGGTTGACAAGGGAGTTCTGACTCTGAGGATAGAGGACCCACACCATATCATGTTAGGGTAGTACCCACACTACCTATACATTATATATGGATGACCCATGACCTAACACAATTTGAGAGTACCAAATCCCTGAATATATAACCTACACCCTAGTCCAACAATGGAGTAATTACTCTATCTAACCAGAGAGTTTGGATAGAATACACCCTAGCACGAAAAGGGTGTGTTGCCTAAAAATACAAAAATGATATGGGGAACCCATGACCTAGTCCATCAAGGGATTATAGACCCCCTAAGGACTACCTCATGGGTATAGAAATCACACTCACATTGTGGGGAGTCCCATTTCTACCAAAGAAGATTGAAAATGGAAACCCCTACCGAATTCCATAGCAGAGAACCAATCCTAGCATATTTCCCGCATAACTACTCTAATCTCCAACGTCCTTCAAGTTCCACTGAAATGATCATAAAATTCATCATACAATGTTTCTCAACACAACCATGGGTAGGGGATACATGCCCCAATTCCATAGGGTATTACCACCCTACCAGCCTAAAGTGTCTATGGGACCCACATCCTAATATGATAGGGAAGGGTGATGATATCAGCACCAACCCAATGATCCACCCTGATCACTAAAAAAGGTTATATAGTGCAACTAAAACATTGTTCTATAATTAATCCACATTGTATTTCGAAGGCCACTAAGAAGGCTACCATCATGTTCTTTCTGAAAACTGCTTACGATACGATACTAACAAGCTTGAATCTAATCCCTAGAAATGAGATTTTCAAGGAGGAAGACCCCAAGAAGATCTCATGTTGGTATCCACTATGAACTAGTGTGAATAAGGTGTGTGAACCCACTATATCACCTATTTTTTCCCTTGTTTTCATGGATTGTATGTCCATGTAGGCATAGACACCATGTGGAGGTTGTACATGGTGTTCCCTACCACATTAGTCCCCCCGACCATGTTATTCTTCCACCTGGCTCAACTAGCCGTGTCTACCATATGGTGTGTACCCCATGGTATGTGGAGTTCCATGATAAATATCCACTTGTCCATGTCTCTTTCTCATGCCCATTTCCAGTACCTCATTCCCATGTACCTTGGTCGTGTACATTTTCACGGCAACGTACTGTCACATGTATACCCTTCCCATGTCCTATTGCTACATGACATGGTGTCACTACATGTCTTGTAATCCTATTACATAGAGTTTAGACCCTAAAATACATATTACATGGATGGGAAGAATATAACACATGTCACACTGGTTTACATGATGCATAAATGGGAATTTTAACTAGAATTTCCTGCTGAGTCACCCGAATCAACCTGGATTCCTTGAAACCTATTGTCCAACCTAGAATGGAAATATAGAAATCATAAAAAGTATATAAAACCATAAAAAAATGGACATGAGTAAAATTCAAATCATCCTACCTTGTGAAAACTTGATGAAGCTTCGGGTCCAAAATAATGCACAAATCACAATGCTCCTTTATCTGAGGATAATTATCATAAAAATTGGAATCAACAGCACCAATTCTTATTAATTAGGACTTGGTTCTCTATCACTCTAAAGGGGAATGTGATAGGATTTCCCTATCTTATATTTCTTTCATACCAAAGTGGTGGTGGAGGGGTTAGTTTTTTTTAATTTAATAATTAAATTAACTCCCTTTTAACACCATACTGAAAATTTGCCTTCGCTCGAACACCCAGGGCCAAAAAAATTTGTCTCACACCTAATGAAAAAATTCCATTATAAACTCTACAGTGGAATCATATTTATGATCCATGAATCTACATGGGTGTTATTTCACATTTCATGACAAACTACACATGTGTGAGAAAAAATATTTAATGTTTTAATATCACTATGTCGAGGCTTTCTGTGCCTCTAATTCACATGCCGACTCAATTCCTAGAATTAGAAATATTGTTATAAATATTAAAAAGTATTATTGGTGAAAACATGACTCATTACATTCACTCCACCTTAAGGATTTTCATCCCCAAAAAATAGAAATCCTAGGAATAATGGAAAGAAACTGAGCCCTCCACTGAAACTTCCATTCTAGTGAGGTCACCAAGAGTTCTTATGCTTCTTACAAACACACAGTCATGGGAACAACTAAGGCCCATCCACACTCACGTCTAGATAAAACCATGTAGAAATCATGAAAAAAGAGGAAACAAGTTTCCTCTATAGCAATATATGGAAAACACCAATCATGGTGGTCTATCTATATTAATAAGGTCTAGCGGTACACCACCTCGCTAACCTGAAATAGATACTGATGTAACCCAGTAGTTCATATCCATTATTATTTGAACTACACCATTACCTTCTAAAGTGTTTTTCATAAAATGTTGATTTTGAGCACATGAGGGTACCCATGAACAAAACTAGGTTGCCCATGTGTAAACATTGGGTCTTATTAGGCCCTTCATTAATTAATCTTTATCTATAAAGCAACTCACTAAACCAAAAACAACTCCACACACACTAGTGAAATCCTAGATGATTATGTATCATAGGCTACTATTATATATTGTGGAAACATATTAGGGTATAATATTTTCACTATAGAATAGTTCAATTAAAGTATATATTTCCACTAATGCTTCTAAGTATAAGTTTCAAGTATAAAAGATCCACTAGAAATGACAGGGCATGCTCCGAAATTACAACACAAAAACACTCTTAAAAAATACAACTTAATGGAACACATCCACCAAACCTAGAAACCATATGATTTGGGAAACACTATCCTCTCAAACGGGTTTGACCACATCTCAAATATGTGTCTCATTAGGGAAAAAATCTATATTACTTTTTAGTCTAATGATACATCAACAACACCCACACATGGTTCTACCAATGCCTTATTCTACCACGGTAAAATCATGTTCAATAAGAAAAACCAAAAGTGTGCGTACAAATAAAGTATAAAAAATACTAATGTATAATGTAGAATGGAAGGAGATCATGCCTCTCTTCATACTTAGAATTTATGGATCAAAGGCCTCAATAACCAATAGTTTTCCTCGTTTTTCATCATCCAACTCCCAGAGCCTGGCACAAATCATATAGGGTTGGTGGTGGAAAACCCTTATAATTTATTCCACATCATGTTTCTCTACCCACTCCCCTTCTATGCCCTCTATCATACAAAAATCCCTACTCCAAATGCTACCTCTAATAAGGCATTCCACCGACCAGCTTCCTATCAGTAGCACGATGGGTTAGAAAATCTCTATAATGATGCCCCCTACCATCATAATCTTAACACCACCTCTCTTATGGATGAACATGTCTATGGTGTGGCTCATGTTCTACATGACTATGTTTCTAGGTCTGGGCATGGGTATGCCTCCCATGACACCATCCTATCATCCTCAATCTTCCAGCAATTGTAGATGCCTCATCCTCATGACAACCACTATAGGACACATATTCTCATCCATACTCTAGGAATATCTCTACTAATATAGAAATATATAGTACCCCCCCCCCCCATATATATTATAAATAAAAATATTACCATACTTTCTAGAGTACCTCCGCAGAGGTCCAACTCAAAGGACCAAGCTCTAGAGAATGGGTATCAATCCATATACAAGGAGAATCATGATAGGTCTGTGAGCCTCACTAAATACTCTGTCATGTTTATGATACACTACCGAAGCTATAGATGCTCTTGGATACACACTGATCTCAATTTTGATTGGAAAAAACTCTCCCCTTAATATCCACTCAAACTCATCCCAAGTGATAATTGCTTTATCATTTTTGGTCATCACCAGAATCAACAATTGACAGAATGAACCCCTATAGAAGGTTATGCACTAGGACCACCAACTGAAAGAGATGTGTCCTTACATGGTAGAAAACATGGGTGACTACCTCAATCCAGTAATCAATTGCATGAGGTTTTGGTTCACCCTAATACCTCAAATCCCACTACCTATATACCTCATGTGGCATAATTAGTCTTCATTCATTTTCAGATTAAACTGTTGGAACAACTTGTTTCTCAATGAGTAGTGACTCAAATGGAGGACCACATAGATGTACCACCTCTGAACCATTTCATAGCACTAAACCTTCATCATGGGACATATCATCATAAAAGTCCCATTATGGAACCCTTTATAGTTATCATCACTATAGATTCCTAAAATAGAATCAAGATGTTTCATGATCGAAGAGTATATAAGGGGAGTTGACTCAGGAAAGACATGAAAATATATAACCCATTCCTATATTATGCATGTACCAAAATTTATAGGTTACCACTATCAAAATTTAATAAGTGAAAAATATGTTTATTAGAGTCTTGGTGAATGTATATGTCAGCCTCTTGACTAAATATATAGTCTATGTCCTGAAATCCAAAATCAAAACACTCTAACACCATAACTATGGAACTCAAACCAATATCACAACATAGTGGTCCCAATGTGAAACTCACACTGACCCCACTCTACCATGACTTGACCTAACATGGATTCATCCACGACTACCCCTATCCCACCTCTAATTGGGCAAGGGATGGTAACTATAATCAAGTAGGTATATCACAAATATAGGAGGAGATTACCTAAATTATTTACACCCATGCACCCAAAACCACCACAATCTAATATTATGATTATTTAAAAATATGTAATCTATTATGTTTGAAAACATATATATGAAACCAAAGTACAACAGAAGTATATAGAGCATAAAAAGTGAAATGCACATGCCCACCAAAAACTGAAAAAGCATCCAAGCTACTCAAAAAAATGGGATCCCTGTCAAATGAAACAACCAGAAACATGAAAATCCCATCTTCAATAAACATATCGGTCAGTCTAGATCACTAAACATTAACTGACGTAGGTCCTATATGAACTCTATCTAAAGTAATGTGTCCTTAAAAAGGAACAACATGTGTTGTAAAATCCATTAGAGGGTGAGTATTACAATACTATGTAGGAACCCCATACTCAAAAATAAAAGTGGAAAACTAAAAGGAAACAGCTAGATCAATATAGCCAGAGGGAACCCAAAAGAGATAGAAACTCCATATTAAACCATCATTGACTATACATGATTAGATCACTTCGTCCAAAAGGGGTGTTAGACTAGACATGTGAAAATACCACAAGCACTCTACAAAACTCCCATATATATTCATCTCAAAAATCCATGTATTATTATATCCCAACCTGAAAGACATATACAAGATTTTACTCCAGGATATAATTGTAACCCAAAATAAGTTGAACACACTTTATGAGATCTTCCATCCAAGATGGAAACCATCAAATAGATACACTCCATTGGTAACATATCTATTATCCCTGATATTATATTTTATAGAAGGAACTCCACTGCGAAAACCCCAATAATTCGAAATCATGTTTTCGACACCAGAGGTCTCATCATTTCTAAAATTTTCCATGCACAATGCTTTAGGAACCCAAGTAAAGAGGTCCGCCCCTCACCGCTTAACATAGTTTAGGGAGAAGTACTCTAGAAAATTCCTCACATGAATCCTCTCTAATGAGATATAATGGAGGGACACAGACCTCTCCAATTCCATAAAATTGGGGGCTTACTAGATCCAAACTAACCATAGAAAACAATGTTTCTCCTTTATAAATTGTCCTTCACTTCTATTTATTGAGAAATCACTAAATCCTAACGATATATCACATGTAAATAGTGTAGGAGCCCATTCCCCATAATTTTTTTCCACATTTCAGGGAGCTCTACCTCTAGTAGAGGACCTACTCCCTAATCTTTCACGAAGATGGGGATTACTACTCCATAGATGAGGACTCACACCAAGGTACAAAAGGGGAGTGAAAATCAGTAAATAGGGGACCCAAGACATGGTATTATAGTGTTATAAAGTTTTGGATAGAGTAAACTTACCATGGTATAATAGGGGAGTACAACTCTATAATTATGATCACCATGGGGGAACCTCCCCATGGTAGGAAAGGGAAGTACATACCCTTTTCTAGAGGACCCACTCCCTAATACAATAGGGGAGTGAAACCTATGTAGAAAAAATGCATATGGAGGAGATGAACCAAATGGAGATAGAGGATTTTTGGCTCCAAGGTCAGATGACCAACACCCTAACACGGTAGGGGAGTACTGTCTCTCTCTATTTGTCACATATATGGGACCCATGACCTGAAATTACATGGGAGTACTGACTCCATGGATAGTGGATCACACCCTAGTCAGATAGGGGAGTACCTACTATATCTAGTGAATGAGTTTGGAGGGTCAACACCCTGGAAGATTAGGGAATCATTATTTCCAAATATATGAATGATATGGAGAACTGGAACCCAAGTGCATCAGAGGGTAGAAGCCCCGAAATAACTAATAAATTATTATAAAACCCACACCCATGTTGTTGGGATTTATGTTTCTACCAAAGAATTGAGGTAAGTGAAACCTGCACCCTAATTTCATTTGGGAGAACCAGTCCCAATGCCTCTCTATAAGAACCCCATTGATCTCCAACATATGTCATGTTACACTGAAAGGAGTGTCACATTCACCGTACCTCACATCACAACACATCCATGTGTAGGGAAACCATTCCTCCAATAACGTAGGGGAGAACCACTCTACCATCCTAAAGAGTATACAAGACCTCATACTAAGATGAAAAGGAAGGGTGTTGACCCTGATGTCAACCCATTGATTAACCATGATGACTACATAAGTTTAAGAACCACTACAATAACTTCATGCTATAACAACTCCAAATCATATTTCAAAGGACGCTAAAGAGTCCACCATCATGTTATATGAAAAAACATCTTAGGATAGGATACTCACAATCCTGAATTTTATCCTCAAATAATGAGATACACGAGTTAAAAATTTGAAGAAGATCTAATGAATATATAGGTTGTGCACAGGGGTCCGCATAATGTGTCAACCCACCCGAGCACCTGGATTTTCCACTTTTTCGTATCATGGATGTCCATGTAGGCATACATGGAATTTAAAGATTGTACACTATGTGTAATTTCTCATAGAGACCATAATCATATTATTCCTCCACACAGCTTGGTCGGATGTGTCTCCCTCATGGAATATATCCCATGGTATATGGATTTTATAGGCTAAATAGCTAGTTTCCTGTGTCATTTTCCCATGAATATATCTAGAACCCCATGCCTGTGAGCATTGGACATGCACATTTTCAGAAAAATGTATTGACACACAGCTATTGTGTCCATGTACTAAAAACACATGAAATGGGGTCACCACATGGCTTGTAACCTCATTAAATGGAATGTAGTTCCCAATAGTCATCTTTCCTAAACTAGAAGAAAACCCAACATGTTTGACTTGTTTACAACCTGTGTAAATTAAAATTCTGATAAGAATTTCTCATGAGTCACCTGACTCGCCCCAGTTTTCCGCTGAATCTAATAGATCGCCTTAGAAGGGGTCTTTAGAAATCATAATAGGGCTCTACAACCTCCAAACAATTAATAAAATGGGGGATTGGGACTAAAATTAAACTTTTTATACCACTTGGAACAAAGAAGAATATTTCAGCTCAAAATGAGGTCTGTATTGCACTAGTCCTCAATTTGATGAAGACTGGAATCAATAATGGGAATCAACGACACCTCATCACCTCGATTTGGCATCAGTTCACCGTCACTCCAAAGGGGTAAGGTTGATGGTCCACCTATCCTATTTTTTGGCATGAAAAATGGGTGGTTAATGGGTTAATTGGTTTTAATTTAAAAAAAAATAAGTCAATTTTGACACCCCTATCCCAAATCAATGTTGTTTAAACACCTGAAACCTACAAATTTTAAGCCACACCTAGGGTAAAAATGAAATTATGAACTCAATCGCAACCTAATATTTCTAATCTGAGACTCCATATATTAGTTATTCCACATTCCAAGGTAAAATCTATGCACATGAGGAAATATTTTTAATATTTTTAATATAATTGTGCTGAGGCGTTTCAGGGCTTAGAATTCGGCTCCAAGTCGGTTCCTAGCTATATAAATATTCATAGAGTTACTATAGAGTCTTATATGTCAAATAATCATTCATTATAAAGAATAATAATTAAAAAAATATCAATGATATATTTATAAAATAATGTCTATATGTAATAATGATATCAACTAAATATTTAGCCTATCTAAATAAGGAAACACATACCCCTTAGGGAACAAAAAAGAATAATTAAAAATTAATTAATAATGGAATTTACAGGAAGTAGATTAAGATGTTATATAATAATATTATAAACCAGAAAGAACATAGTTGAGTTTGAGATTCCCCTTATAAACATTATACTATATGAACATTTCATAAATGAATACAAATTTCATTTAATAATAATTAAAGTTAGAAAAAATATTAATATGAAAATGAATACGATGGCTACAATATATTATATTTACAGATTTATTGAAGGATTATTAAATATGAGATAAAATTCAAAGTATTGTTATTGACATAGGTCACCTTAAATATTTTTTAAATTATGGAAAATATAGTAGTTAATGGTTAAAAGTTGAAAGTATATATCAAAAAATAGAAATAAATGGGAAATTAATTTTAAGGCATTAATGTGTTTGTATAAACACAAGGAAATTGATGATAAATCAAGAAATGGAAAATTTTAATGTGATATTATATTTAAATTAAGTACCCCTTAAATTAGTTCTTTTCCTTTACATTTACACCTCTTGTATTATCAACATTGTTTTAAAAAGATAATAATCTATAAGTATACTACATTTATTAACTATATTCATAATAAATTATAATTAATTAATTATGATTTATTATTATTTTGAATAAATTATAAATGTTATTTTGTATGAAAACAATGCTAAAAAGACCCACAAAAAATCTATTGTTGCAAGAAATAAGCTCCAAGAACTCAGAACCACAATGCCAGAAAAATAATTGAACCCCATTAGATCCATTTAAATTATATAATTTAATAGTCAATGGATAGCCCACTAATTCCAATATGATTCTCATAAAGCCTCCTAATCATAGTATAAAATGATCATATTAATATAGAGGTCTGGTACTCAAGAAAATTTAGATGAACCAACCCACCAAGTATACATCATCACACAAAAATAATCAGATTCCCTAAACAAGAAAACCACACAAAGGATAAAACAAAATCATGAAATCATATCTAACAATGAAATTTATAGAATAGATAAATCACATGTTGATAAATTAATAGAGCTACTCTCCAAATGCCTTTAAATACTGAATTCTATATTATTTCCTAATGTTCCCAATAACCTCCCAAACAATGATCTCATATTCCTATCTTCATTGATAACCCCACTATAGAAATTATTTCAATTGAATAATAAGATCCCATCAATAGTCATTTTCAACTCATCTAGACAATGAGAAAACGTCAATAATAGAAAAAATCTACTAGCAAAAACTAGAACCACGAGTCTATTTTTTAAATTTTTCTTTCATGATAATTTTATTTCATTATATATTTTTTTGAATTATTATCTATTTAGTATAAATAATTTTTTTCAATTTAATTTATTAATAAGTTAAATTGCATTGAAAATTATAACAATTCCAATAATTATATATTTTTACATTATAAATTTGGTTCAAAGAAATTTCTTTAATGCAATGATATGTAATGAATTGTAAACATCCTTATAGTTGGTTCATAAACCATTAACTGAAAGTGTCAAAATTTAGATATAGATGTATTAAATATATATATATATATTGAAATAGTTTTTAAAAAAATTATTTATGAAACTACTAACTAAAGATAAATTATATATGTTGACCACATATAAATATAGTGATAGATAAATAAGTGACATTATCCATTTAGGAATTTAAACATATCATTAACAGTACTTTGTTAAAAATATGGAGTGATAGATATGATGCAGACACATATTATGAATAATTATTCTCTTGTAGGTAACTACTGATAATGTTTTATTAATATAATAATCAATCAATTTGGAATTAATATTTTCTAAAATCGGGAATGGGAAAATATGAATACAATATGAGAAAACAAATATAAAAATAAATAATTTTACCTCATACTTGATGATTAATCATTTTTACTACATTAATTAATTTTATGCATTGTTTCGAAATTAGTATTAAATATATATAGATCTTAGGAGGCTAAAATAAAGTAATTAGGAATTAATTGGGAAATTGAATTGATTATGGATTTTATTTTCAATTTGGTAGAGAGGGGATATTTATGCATGAAGTGAAAGAGTACCCAACAATAAAATAATCAGTAAAATATCATTAGATGACTAATACTATCAATAGTGGTATTTGTGAGACTATGACTAATATTTTATTGAACATAAAATCCTTTATAACTTTTATCCCTTCCAAAAAAAATAACGATTGATAAATATTGTTACAAGAAAAATAATTAAAAAAAATAACATTATTTTTACTATAGAATCCAAATTTTTTACCTAAAAATTAACATTTTAGTCTTCCAAGTTATGAATAAATATTTTCAAATTAATTTTATCATTTTCGAATATATTATTTCCATTTTGAAACATAGTTTGGGATAAAATTACAATTATAGGATTTTTTATGTTCATATTAAATCATGATTTTTTCATAAAAAATACCATTCAAAATATTATATATTTATTATTCATAGAAAAAAAATTAATGTTTTTTATAAAATATAAATGAAATAACCCATGGATAATTCAAAATTACTAATTCAGAAATTGAATTAATTTTATCATACTCATTGTACAATTTTACCTAATTAAATAGTTAATCATTTATATAAAAATAACAATTTTTATATATTTTTTAAAACATGAATTCTTTAAAATACAGTTATACATTATTTTGGAATCATGATAATAGTAATTATTTTTATAGTATATAATTTTTTCTTTTTTTATTCATAGTAAAATTTATTTATAAGTCACTTTACAATTCTATTATTGAAGTCAACATTCCAATAATAAGTTTAATAATCAAATAGTCTTGTTTAAATTAAAATGTTCAGGTTACAATTCCAATAGACATAATAGATTTTTTCTTATTATTTATAAATCTTCTTCCCTTAAGTCATCATTTCATAGTTTTCACTCTAATATTTCTACTTCTATTATCATATTGCAATCATAATGAAAATTATTTTTTTATTTAAAAAATTGTTCATAGGTGTGATATTTCTAGTCAAGAATGATACCATGGAAGATCAAAATATACTTATTCAATTTATATATTATTATTATTAAATATTAATTTTTTTAAAATTTCATAGAGTGTACTAATTATCTACATGAAAAATTTTATATTGATGAAATAATGGACTGTTGGTATTTTAATTTTTTCAATGTTTATTGTTATATATCTCATTAATAAATATGATAGATATATATACTAAAAAGGAAAATACCAGAAAAGGAATTATATTACATCACTTGTTAGAAAAAACATATCCTATATTGGCTAGTATAAATTGAATAAATCAAAAAATAATAATTCATTTTTAAAAAACTATAATGTTTTACCATAAAATTATATTTTGGTATGTGGTGAAATTATTATCTATTCATGGATAATTATTAATATATCAATAATTAGTCAATATCCACTGTGATCATAATTAATCCATCAAAATATTATCAGATTATTTATATATTTAATTGGTACATCGTCCATAATAGTTTATAGTAGTTGATTATTTTCAATCGTAGGATCAATGCTTTTTTGTGATAATCATTAGTAAATTTAAATTTATTGGTAATATATTTTCTAGCGTAAAAATGTATTTCTAAAAAATATCCCATGTATAAATATTATTTTTATCAAATTATTTATTGAGATTTTAATAAATTATTATTTTGATGGAAACTAAATTATTATTATATATAAATATTACTATATAATGAATTTAACATTTTACAAAAAACAATTGAACAAAAATTTAGGGTGATAAATCATTAAAAAATATAAAATATCATTTAAAGAGGATATTGGATCAAAATGAAAAGGAAAAAATTGTGTTAGGATATAAATAAGTGAACGAACTAATTTACGGAAGAGACAATCCCTAGAATGATCTAAAAATATTGTTAATCATTATTGAGAGATATATATAAAATCCCTCAGGAGATATTAGCATGACTTGACCATTTATGACCCTCCCAAGGATAATTGAAAACCATGTCTTCTACCCCCAAAGATACCATTAATAGGTTAAGGAATATAGACTGACACCAATAAGGATGAACATATATAATATAGATTATCTTATAACAATAAAGAATATTTTTATAATACAATACATCTAATATAACTACCACCACAATTTATATAATTAAACAATTAAACTAAATAAAAATGAATGTATGGGAGAAGAACTGTACAATGAAATTACTAACATGAAACCCCATAATAGAATCCAGAGAAATGAAATGATACATTATATACAAAAAATATTAAAAGGAATATCATATCATTAATATAAGGACTCCTTGGTAAATACCACCAATAGTAATAACATTGTCGAGTACCACCACCACCCACCAAGAATCACATCAACATAAATACCTCTATTTATGAAACTTAAAACAATGCATCATGTGAATATAAACAGAACATTTGGGCATGAGGCCTATCTGTGGGAGATTATAAACATACATTGAAGGATTTCCTAACAAAAAGTGTTGATAAAACATCATGTTATCTCTATTCTATCTAAAAAAGATATCAAAATGAATATTAGACTAATTGATATATGATTTATAGGATGGAAACACTAGAACATATGGACGTATCCTGCCATAGAGGTTATAGTTTATAATGAATATTGTAAAACATGAATCCTTTAATACCATGATCTATGAATTTTTTGATGTTCCCTTAGTACATAGCCTTGATTTATGTCACACCTTGATTTTAAGCTATGGTATTTATGAAATCCTAAAATAACTAGAGTCAAGAATCTCATAGATCATTTACTAATGGATAATGAGAATATTTCAGAATCCATGGTGTTAGAAAAATAATTTTTCGATAATTATCATTTCACCACTTTAAAACTAGAGTGTTATATTATTCATATTGATAAGAATTTGAACACAAAGTTAGAATACCACCCCATAAAGAAGTTGTAATCACAACACATGGGGAAAAATTAACTCTAGTAATGGGGACCCTACCCCTATCAATGGTGAGTACTTGGTCCCCATCAACTATAACACAGCCTCTTGTGATTTCACTCTCTCTATATATAGTGGGGGAACCCCTGACATAATTTTTTGTATTTTCCTATTAAGGGTGTTTCCAACTATTATGGAGTACCCACACTATGCCACATTGTATTTTTATTATTCTATGGGGTTTTATTTTACCCAATTTTATTCCCCAAATAATATTAATAAGGGTTTCAAATGTTTAATAATATATATGGTGGACTAGCACAGTGACTGAAATGTGTGATCGGGAGGGTACTATCATATCTTCTGAATATATCTTGGAAACCACATATTAATCACCATAATTATCGGAATCATAAACTACCAAAAACTACATAGAAACACTTACTTTTGATAATGATAACATAAAAATCATGTTTTATTTGAATATTCTATTACAATAGATTATTGATGCTTATAACTTTATCAATAAGGTGAGAAGATTTTAAAATAACCTTATATGTCAAAGTAAAAGGAATTTTCAACCATTGTACATGATTTCTAGTCTTCAAGAGATAGATATAGATGTATCAATGACACACTTAATGAGTAACATCACCATAATTGAAATTAAACTGAATGATTAATTACATGATATGCCCCCCTAGACTCCTCTTGGGAAGTCGTTGGCCTATCATGACACACCAAGCATGGAACCAATTAGTCAGAGGCTAGTAACCTAAGCTATATAGACATATCACATATAATATGATGACTTATGCTAGTGAACATATACAAAAAAACATCTAAACATGATATACTAAGAATAAAATTATCTGATTTTAATATGAAATAACAAATAATCCTAAAATCATTATGGTCCAAAAACAACATTGTGTAACTGACAATGAAATATTTTAAATTACACACCCATTTACCATAATAAAAAAACCTATCCATTGATCCTGAAAATATCTCCCTAAATAGTAGAACATAGTATGATCACAAACAAACAACACAACCAAAAATAGCTTCTATATCATACCAATATCCATAAAAAACAAGTTAGCATAGAACTACATGTTTTTGTATATGAAATGACATGTGTGGTCAAAGATCCTAATGAAAGGGTGAGTATATATATACCTATTATGTCGAATATTTAATTTATACGCATTCTATACTTATTATTAAAAATCACAACACACTCTTAAAAATATTCATTATTAACTTTATATTACCCATTTTTTGGATTTTTTTTAGAAAAGAATTTATTTTACAGAAAATAAAAATAATTTTTATATAAAATAAGATAATGATTAAATATATTTTTAATCCATCAGATTAATAGAAGTATAATCCATTAGATTTACCTAACTTATCTCCATCTATTTTTCCTATTCTATGTTAAATGGATTGAACTAAGACATATTTATTGGTATAAATATATTTATTATATCATTATTATGATATATAATCTATCGATGTAAATACATTTATTCCATCGGTGTGATGATATCTAAAATATCGGTGTGACAATATTTTTTCTATTAGTGTGACATATTTTCTTGTATCATATAGACATGTTTTATTCCATTGAAATAAGATGTTTATAATTAGAGTTATAATTATTACTACTTTTCAGTATAAATTTTCAACAGAACAATATTGATTATATAAAAATTTCATCGGGTAAAGGTATAATTTGTGGAGCTATGAAGAGAAGCACATATGAGTTTGTTGCAACCAACTCCAAGATAAATTGAAAAAAAATAATATTAGAAGGATTCCAATAAAAAGGAGTGTATTAAAGTAGTTGGGTTATGATCCATTTTTAGCTCAATAAGTCTAAATATTTTTCTTCTAAAACATATCAATAATAAACCTTATAATATTTTGAATAGTTTCTATTCTAATGAATATGTTGGGAGGATTGAAAATCCCATAAAACAATTTTCTTTTGTAATCACTTGTTATGATCTGAGTTCACTAGGAGGGATTTTGAGGATTGGAAGAATACTGGTACCAATATGGATGATTTCGGACTTCTAGGGTATTGGAAGACAGAGATGACATAGATATCTAAATCAAGGTCTTCTAGGCAATTAGAATACATAGATGATATTTATATTTGAATCAAGGGGTTTTCTGGTGGGGATTGAAAAAAAAATCAATTTGGTTGAAAACTGCTGATATAATAAGTCAAGATATATGAAAGTTTTAACTCTTATGGTTACTGAGAACAATACTTTTATAAAGTTTGTGTATGTTATTCTTACATTGTTATATGATTTTCTCTTTTACTAATTTTATCAAGTTTTCATTCCGATGTTAATTTTATATGAAATGATAATTATTATAAAATTTAAAATATTCTATTTTATGGGACTAACACTAATTCTTACATATATTAATCTGATCATAAGATCCACACAGAGTCTGATAAATAAAATAAATTGTTTCTAGTTTATAATTACATTATTTTTTTAAATATATTCCCCCTCTATTTTCCATATTATACATATATGATACAATAATTGGTATCATATAATATTCTACTACTTTACTTGCTGTATTTTAATTTTTTTTATTATAATTCATGTATATAATGTTTTTTTAACATATTTTATAAGATAATTTTTATAAAAAATTATTAAACTAACATGTAATTTTTAGATAGAGTTATATTTATATATGATGGTAGGGTTAAAAGTTGTTATTTTTGAAAATTTTAATCCTATAAGAACACTAATATTTTATGGTACTGAATATGGGTATTGCAGAGATATGATGAAGATAGTTTTTATAAACACTTGTGTTAAACATTTTGTTATGTTAACTAGTAACTACAACATTTTTCAGATGGAACATTCAGTTTTTACAAATCTACTAAAATAAGAATATAAATTTAATTATTTAGTAAGGAATACCCTATTATGTTCTATTACTAGAATCTTTTATATTCAAATATTATATTATAAAGAATACAACAGTATTTAGAAGAAATTTTAGGTGACTAATTTTTATAACATCAATTGTTGCTGAATAAATAAGAGTTATGTTTAGAAAGGGATTACAATGAATTTTATTTTTTATATTGAGTAAATATTTTAAAAATTCATCAAATATTTATGACTGCTTAAAAAATCAATCTCATTGTTATAATGATCATACGTGTGAAATATTAGTAGAAACTATTATTGACATAATTACTAGAGAATTGGAGTCCAAAAGATATTATTTTGGATAATACATGAAGGATTACTAATCTAACTCGTGATGAATTTATTTTAACCCTTATGAAGCATTAAAGAAGATTGAAAAAAGAAAGAGAAATATAGAGAGAAAAAATGGAGGATTTTGTTTTTCAACAACCTAAAATATTTCTAGTAATGTTAAATCTTCTATAAGAGTTGAAAATTCTACTAAAAATAAGAATGTTATCATTGAAAAATAATGTAGTTCATCAGAAAAAGCTGGAAATGAAATATGTAATCTTTAGAAGATGATGTGAATATTATTGGTAAAATGGTTTTCCAATAATGTAATAAGAATAATTTTAAGGATATACGTGACTAAAATTATTTTTCAAAAGTTATATGTTATGAATATATGAAATATAGATATATAAGATTGATTTTTCCCATGTTGAAGAGAAAATACAAGAAAGACAATAATTTTGATAGAAATGCTAAAAAGTATTTCAAGTATGATAATATAAAATATATAAAAGAATTGATATGTGGAGTGTTTGAGTTAGAGGTAGTTAATTTGAAAATTCATTAGAAAATGAACTATTAGGTTAGGGGAATGTTTGGTTCTATAAATAAATTTTAAATTTTAATAAATGATTCATAGACAATTTTACTTCTTAATATCTAACAAATATTATTTTAATTGATAATTACCGTATTAGAATTATTTAATATAATAATTCTAAATATTATGATTAATAATATTTTTTATTATAATAAAAAAAATATTTACCATGTTTTGAAGTTGATTATATATTTTCTACATTACTAGAAAATGGTAATTGTAAAATTTATACAAAACATGAACTTTGTCATGAAAAACATGAAAAAAATTAAAGGATTCCAAATTCTGCTATTGATATATTATATCATTGTAAATATTTAGATAAATAAAAATTTTATAAATATGATCTTAAATAATAAATATAAAAGTTTAATTTCAAAATAAATAGTTTATTAAATGATATAGAAAAACATATTTCAAATATAACTACTATTGAGGATAAAAAATTAATAATGAAATTGAATTCTAAAATTTCTAATATGAATTTTTGGATGTTTTTCCACTATTATGAAGAAAATTTATAAGTTTTATAATTGGATAAGACTTCATAAATATGTTTCTAGAATTGGTTTTACTAATAGAAAATCTATTTTTCAAAATAATTACTTTTTCTTGAAAAGTACTCTATTTTTTCACTAAATCTCAAATTAGTGGTCAATAGAAGAAATGTTTTTATTTGAATAAATTTCCACCCAAATGATTTCTTGAAAATTATATTTTTTTTAAAAAATTCATTCTCTCAACATTTTATAGTCGAAAAATGTTGATTCCTAAATATTTATTTTCTAAAAATACTAGACCTAAGAAGGTTTGGGTTAAGATATGACAATTTATTTATATTTAGGAAAACATGAAATGTACTAAAAAATATTATATATCGTATATGGATTGTGTTTCATCCAGAAATATGATGAGAAATAAGGATTTATCTAAGAAACTTAAAAAAGTTAAAGGGGTAAAAGTCACTTTTGGTGATAATGTTCAATGTAAAATAATCATAATAGGTGAAATTGTTCTTCTTTACAAAGAATAAATTTCAAAAGATTTATTTCTTTATATAAATTAATCAGAAATTTATTATAATAATCTTGTTATATAATAAATGATATCTTGTGTACTTCTAGAATTAAAAATATACTTGTCATAGTTAAAATGATGTGATGTCCTAAATGGGCCCATAAGGGGCACAATGCAGTAGGGTTTTCTCCTCATCTTAGCCTTCTTCTATGTAGGGTGATGTGGTGACAATTTTTTTACTCGGTGAGATCAGGCAGTGATTCCTTAGTTATGGTGGCACTTCTTGGACTCATTTCATCTCATCCTTTGCATCGTTGTCAGCCCCTTCTCACCCGATTCCTTTATTACTGTAGAGGGTCTCACATGGCGGCGCAGTGCTGGTCCACAACTACGATTCTGGATCCATTGGAATGAGGTCTTTGCCTTATCCCCGGTGTGTGCGTTTGGTGCTTCTTCATAGTCTTTTAGTGTGTTATGATTGGTAGTGACATGATCTGGGTGGTGAGTCTTCCTTCTGGTATTCTTGTGATTTTATATGCCTTTGTTTTTTTAAGTCATTTTGGTTTTGGATGCACTGGTTTGTGGTGTTGAGTCAGTGCGATGGTGGTGGATTCTCTTTTTTTTGAGCTCGTGGTTTGGTTTTGAATTTCAAGTTCTTCGCCTTCGATGATCCTGTTACACTCTTCTTACTTCTGCTAACACAGCCACATATTTTAGGCTAAAATGTCCATTTGATTATTAGTTGGCATCTTGTTTGTGGTTTAGTTTCTTTTTGATCTTGCGTTGTGATCTTGTCTGATTTTGGATGGATGGAGGTAAGTGATTTGTTGGTCTTGAGGTTGTTTAATGCTGTGAGTTGGACTAGTGTGCAAGTGTGATTATTTTGATGATAGTAGTATTTTTAGTGTAATTTTGGAGTTTCTGCAATGGTTCTGATTTTGGTTTTTGGAAGTCTCCTTATAGAATTTCTATATGGATTTTCTCCAGAAGAGGATTAGAGAAGGTTCTTTCATAGTGAATGGCTATCTAGATTTGGATGTTTGAGTGGGTGTGGCCCTACCATCAGTACTAGGCTTGTTCATTCCTGTATGGGAAAACTTGCTGAATAGTCATGAATGGTGAAGGTTTTCCCTACTGATGATGAAGATTATACAAGGGAGGGGTATGTCTATGTAGTTTATTCTGGTAAATGACCTTCAAATTTTATTGATCTTTTATGTCCTGGATTTCTTGTGAGGTTTCCCCATTTATTCTTAAAAGGGGGTTTAACCAAAATTAATAAAAATTTAGGCCTTCGAAAAATTTAGTCAGTTAGTTAAAAAGATTATTTTCTTATTTCTTCTAATCAACATTATAGTATTTACATTGTAAGCATAAAAGAACATAAAATCCAAGATCCACCTGGAAATACTTAAATGGAAATACTGAAATGGAATTTCAATCTTAGTTATGAAATAGAATATTAGTACACTATAATGTTAGAACATTAACTAACCTATCTAGGAAGGGAATGGTTAAATATATACCGTGATATCAGTTTGATAATTCAAATTTTTTTAATCCTTATCACTTTGAAAATAAAAGTAAGTAATGTTTTAAGTTCATTATTTATGTATGAACATAGGATTCTTTATAGTTCATTAATTTGTACATATTCGATATAACATGAATGGAAGTACTAGTGTCCAATACTATATATATGTTTTAGTTGATGATTACACTTGTTACACTTGTTACACTTGAAACTATTTTCTAGAAATGAAGTCTGCATCCTTTTGTTCATTTAAAAAATTTGTAGCACAATGTAAAAATGAGAAAACCCTATCCTAAATAACTATTACTAGTGAGCATGGTGTAAATTTTTTAAATTAAAATTTTTAAACATTTCATACTCAAAAATGTATTATACATATCTTTTTATCCCCTAGAATACAATAAATAAATTGTATTATTGAAAGAAGGAATAGTAATCCTCAAGATATTATGAGAACCATGATGAGTGAATACTTAGTTTCTAAACATTTTTTGGATGAAGTAGTTTTTACATCCTTTTATACTATAAATAGAGTCTTAATCAGACCATTTTTTTATAAAAACATCTTATGAGTTGTGTATTGGAAGGAAACAAAAACATTATTAATTAAATATTTTTTGTTTCAAAGTATTATGTTTGAATACTAAAGATAATTCACATAAGTTTTATCCAAAATATAATTATGGAATAATTTTATTTTATTTTATATCTAGTAATGAATATATAGTATATAATAAAAACACAAGTATTGTTGATGAAGTAGTACATGTTAAATATTATGAAAATGATTATTTTGTTTTCAAAAAACATCAACACATATCATAAAATTTTATTTAAAAAAATATTTTCAACTAATTTGGGAAAGATATTCTCATGAGAGAACAACTGAAGAGTATGTTTATAATGTTCTAAATTAATAATAATTTCAATTTTTTGATGCATAGATTTTTTTAATCCAAGGAATTAGTTGATCCTTAGGAATCATCCTAGTGATAACATCATTGGTGATGTAGATCAACCAATTATAACTAGATGTTAGTTTAAAATGATATTTAACATATGTCATTTTAATCACAATTAAAACATAATACATAATATGATTCATTTTTTGATAATTACTGTATAAAATAAATAAAATATGAAGTCAATGAATTCAATAGGAATATTGTTTTAAAATAGGTTGAATGAAATAATGATTCTTCAATAATTGGAGTAAAATCATTTTTCCAGAACAAATATCATGAAAATTGAATAAAAATTTGAAATAAAAGAAGTATTGTTTCTAAAGGACACAATCAACAAGAGGGAATATATTATGAATAATATTATTCTCTAGTTTCATGATTGGAAGCTATACTTATACATCTATCATATTTAACATCCTTAAATTTCATACTATTTCAAATGAATGTGAAGTGTGCATTTATTAAGGGATATGTATAGGATTAAAATAATATATTTATAAATATAATCACTGGTTTTAAAATAATATATATATATATATATATAATATGTTTTCAAACATACTAAGGAACCTTACAGACTTAAACAAACCCCCATATCCTGGTATGACAGATTAACTTGATTTCTATTGCAAAACAACTTGTTAAGGGAGTGATGGATCCATAATTTTTAATAAAAGAAGTTTCTAAAAAAAATCATTATTGACATATAAATATATGGTGTTATTTTTGTTTCCACTCAAAAATATTTAGTTAATTCCTTTTTAGATCATATGAAATATGAGTTGGAAATGTTCATGATGGGAGAACTTATATATATTTTATGTTTTTAAAATTAATTTAAATAAAAATAAACATTTATATGTAAAAATAATTATATAAAATATCTTCTTAATGAATTTTTATATGAAAATACAAAATGTATTCATTCTCATAACAAAAAAACCAAAATACATTAGATATTAATGAATATTGGAAACTAGTTGATTAAAATATCTTTATATGAATGATTTGAATTTTACTATAATTAACCTTCAGTCATATATATTTGATTTTTATATATTATTGTGTCATATATATCAATAAAATTCAAAATTTTCCCACATTAATGATATAGAAATTATTTTTCTTTATCTTAATGACCTTATGGATATATTTTTTTTACTCTTCAAGAAATGATTTTGAATTAAAAACAATTTAGATACTATTTTTAGTGGTCATAAAATTTACAGAAAAAGTATATTTTGAAGTTTTAATTTATTATGAGAAATATATAAAAAAATATCTTTTGGACCAATGTATATATATTTTTGGGACTTAAGTATATGGTTTATTCCCTTATTAAGCATAATTTTACAATAATTATTCAAATTAATTTTAATCATTCTCACTTAAATTTTTGAAAAAAAAACTAATTTAACCTTATTAGAAATTATAAATTTTTTATTCTGAGTAAGGAATTAATTTTTCCAAATTCCATCATATAATTGGTATAAATTAATTTAAAATTAATCCCACGGTCAGGTTAATAATTCCGGTTTTTAAAGTAAAAATGATCAAACATTTTCTATGTTTTTAATGACAATTTCAATTTTAAAATTGGTTCCAATAACTTAAATTAGATTAATTTATATTTAATTATATAATTAAACTTTAAAACTAAACTAAAATGTAATTTACCCTTATAAATAAATTTGAAGAAAATTAAACTTTGAATTAAAATCTGGTATTTTTCACAATTCATCCAAAAATGATGTTTCTCATAAAAATAAAAATAAAAATTCCTAAGATAATTTTAATATTATAAATTTAAAAATAATTTTTTTGTTTATCAAATTTAATTTATAAATTTTTATAAAATTAATTTTATTATTTTTCACGAAAAGAAATTAAAATTAGTTTATTCGAAGAAATGTTACCTTTAATCATATAAAGAATTTACCAAGAAATATATAGTTCATTATCAATATTTATTACTATTCATATAATTAATATTAATGGATAGGTTATAATTATATCATTTAAATAATTATAACAATGAAATGGTGTTTTCTAGAAACATTGGTGTTGTGTGTAACATACGCCAGTCAATGTTCTGTGTAATGTATGTCGAGTCAGTGTTACAAGTGAAAAGAATGTTTGAATTTGTTAATTACAATACATAAATGAAAATATAATTCATTTGAGAAAAAAAGCTCTTAAATACTTAGGGTGTTACATTCTACCCACAATAAAATGAATTTATCCCTCGAAAATCATTATTCAGGTAAAAAAATTGTGGATACTTATGCTTCATAATATCCTCATGTAACTATGTATTATCCTCCAACTAGTTATTTCTCCACAAAAATATGACCAGGTGAGTGGTCTTGTTTTTTAGATATTTCTTTGTAGGGTCCATAATTTTAACTAGTTTCTCTTCTTATGATAGATAATGCTCCAGTAGTGTGACCTATGAGTTCAATACATGTGAAGGGTTAGGTATATACATCCTCAAGAAAGATACATAGAACACATCTAATTCTTTAGATATATTTAAATTAATCTCCATGTGATAATCTATCATCTTGATACAATCAAGAATCTCAAAGGGACTAATACACCTTGGTCTAAGTTTTCCTTTCTTCCTAAATCTCATAATTTTATTTAAGGGTGAGATATGTATAAACACCTTTTCACTGACTTAAAATTTTAGATCACACTGATTATGATCATCATAAATTTTCAATCGACTGTGAACTTCCTTGATATTTTCTTGAATGGTTTTATCCTTCTTGGAAATTTTTTCAAAAATCTTATGTCCCAATAGATTTATTCCTCCAACCTCATCCTTGAAATTTTGATAGCTATATTTCATCCCATATAGTGATTCATATGTTTCTATATGAATTCTTTAGTAAAAGATATTGATTTAGAAAAACTCAACTAGAGGAAAGTGTTGATCCAAATCACCTTTGAAATCAAGAGAACATATCTCAACATATCCTCTAGGGTTTGAATTGTTTTTTTAGACTAACCATCTATCTGAGGATGATATGCAGTGTTGAATCTCAATTCTGTATAAAGTGATTACTGAATACTTCACCAAAACTTTGAGGTGATCCTCGAATCCCGATCAGATACAATAATATGTGGTTCTCCATGCAACCTTACCAAATCCTTAATGTATATCCTAGAAAGATGATCTAGAGAGAAGTCTTCACTAATAGTGATGAATTTTGATGAATTAGTAAGGATATAAACTACTAATCATATAGCATTAAACCATTTAGACGTTCTGGTTTGTCTAATGAAAAAAAAATCCATAGTGATTTTCTCCCATTTTCATTCTAATATGGGTAACGGATGCAGCATCCTCTTTCAATTTTTTTATTCAGCATTAACTTATTGTAATACCAATCACAAAGATATCAAATATATGATATCTATATTTTTTCCATACCACCAGAAGTATTCTTTTAAATCCTTATACATCTTCGTACTTCCAGGGTTAATAGAGAATGAAGAACTATGACCTTATTCTAATTACACCTTCTTCTAATCTGGTATGGAATGAACACATGCACGATTCCAAAACCTCATCATTCTATCCTATTCAAGGATAAATTTCATAACCTTTCTAAATTTATTTTTCAGATCTACATCTTCCTTCACTCCTCCTTAATATTCACTTGGATAGTGTAGGTTTTGGGCGCAGTGGAAGTGTGTTTGTGGGTGTACCCATTGTTATGTTTTCCATTAACTGTGATCAATAGAAGATTCATCATTATAATAAAACACCAGATCTTTAGAATATAATGAAGAATGAATTAAATTAAGGTATTCCTATAACTAGAGAGAGGAACAACCTATATTTGTTATAATTAATTTAATTAAAAGAAAATAATTACCTTGATAGAATTATCTCTTCGTTGATGTTTATGGTCATGATCTGATGTGATCTATCATTGTGTCGTATAATACAAGTGTATAATCTTTCTAGAGGTGATCCACACGTGCTCCATGTATCTCTAGATGTCATTGAAGGTATATTTGGGTGCTGGCATAGAAGAGCCTTCGCTTGCAATGTCCACCTTCGATCGCCTTGAGATCCGCTTACAAAGCACTCTCCTTGATCTGGTGGAGGAGGATCTCTCTTGTTACTTGAGAGTGTTCTTGGAAGAAATGATTTATCTCTTAGCTTGAGAGCTTTCTCTAGATCCGTTGTGCACAACGCCCAAAAATTTCTAGGCTAATGAGAAATATATAATTGGGATTTTAATTACTTAGAATAATAAAATGAATTAATTACCCAAAAGTATTTCTTCATTTTATTTAATTATTAGTAAAAACCCATGTTGAATAATAACAGTTGACTATTATTTTTACTTGAGATGCACCCATAAAATTACACCAAATATTATTTAATTAAATAAATAATATAATATAATTTCTCATAAATCCCTAGAAAATTACATGGCTCATATATTAATATACAAGGTGTGTACTTTTGTTTTTCTATTTTCTTAATTTCCTCCACCACATTTATCAAACCTTGAATAATGGCTATTTATTTATCAAATAAATATCATTGCATTACTCACTAATAAATATATTATTTCACCCGCAAAATATTCTCTCGAATAACTTGTGTTGAAATAAATGTGAGGTAATTCCGCGACCCTAGTTACCTAAAGTCGGTGCATTATTACATAACATTTACCTGATACAAGGAATAATGTCTCGAAATACCGATTAGTTTAGTGGCTTTGGGAGTACTAGATACAAACATAAGTTTTACATTACATCATGAGATAAAAACAACAACAACATTTTTCCCCTTTGAACACACTTATATCCCTTGTCCTATCCTTGTAAGTCAACCATAAAATAATGCTTCACATCCTTGGAAAAATAAAACATAGTAAGGGGTGAGCTTAGATTCTTAGTAAGGATAACAATATAGCGGAAACATCATAAATAAGCATAAACATTTAAGGCAATGTATAAGACTAAAACATAAGCCTTTTAAACGTAAAAATCAACATAATAAGGCCAAATAAATCAAATAATTCCATTTAATTATTCAAATGGATTTTCTACTAGACGAATAATCACATGCAATATTAATAACCAATTTCATAATGATGGAATGCATAAATATCGGACATCGTAACCACATAGTCAAGGCCTTATGCCAAGACTACGAATAATATTTTTTCATGGCCTTGTGCCAAGACAGTAGTTTTTTTCATGATACCTACCGATTCATCTAGGAGCTATAGAGATCGCCACCCATCACTTACTAAGTCCAACGCATTCCTCATATGAAAAGGTTGAAACATAAATAAACATTCATATTAAAACTAGCATAAAAAATGTTAATACGTTTACCATAAACCATGAATGGTATAAAAATAACACATCTATAGTCAAACATATCTCAAACCCTTCAATAAAACATGGAATATTTGTATCATAATAAATAAAATTCAAATAAGTATAAAATCCATTAGATGATGTTGACATAGATGAAATCCATATTATTTGAGAGGAATATTTCTTTCTATTTTAAAATAATTTAAAAGATGTGTATTTATAAAAGAAAACATTTATTTAGAAAATATTTTTATAAGCTTGTAAGGTAAGCTTCAAAGTTGTTACAACGGTGGAGAATAATTGCACTCGTCGTATATGTTAAAAAACATTCTTACCTTAATTTGTCGAAATGGTCATAAAGTACCATGTTTGGAAGATGACAGAAATATTTTTTCAAACCATTTTATAGAAATTAAAAAAAGCGTATAAATGAATTTAACCCATATTCTAGGAAATAGTAAAAAAAGATTAAATTACATTTTTAATAAACACATATTTTGATTATAAATAGGTCTCATTATATACTTACATAAAAACAACCTCAGATAATAAAGCGATTGTGAAATTAACCCTTAACTTGTAATTTTCCTTGGTCAAGGGTACGTTAACCTCCTATATAATAGTTAAATAATTTTAATTAAATTATACAAGAACTACACACATAAATATGATATAATATATAATCTCCTAATATTTCTTTGTTAATAATATTTTAGCATTATAATTGATTCAGGTGTTAACTGATTCGTTTTTCTTAATATGTTTTGTTATGTATATCAGGTATGTTATAGATAGGATGTATTTTATTCATATCCAGAATGATATTATTTTCTTAGATATTATTTTTAATAATAAAATGAAAATTATTCTTGAATGGTTATGATGGGAAATGAATCTCATCGCATTCGTGGAGACGGTAATCTGTATGCACGCACAAACGCTACATTCATTTCATTTTTTTGTTTTAAAAGGAAAGAAAACCAAATGATACATAGGTAAATTATTATTCTATTATAATATAATATTTTATATATGTTATTTATTTTTATTAAAACCATACTTTATAAGTTCCATGTAGGTTATGAACGAGTCATATCACATTGAGGGGGCGGTAGTCCGCACTTCCTCAAATGAAATTATCGTATATATACAACATGAAAAGAAAAAATTTATGATATAAAATATAATTATAGATGTTATAGATAAAATAAATATCATATATATTTACAGTGCCATCAAAAGGGCCACCATAAGAGGTGGTATTATAATTTTGAACAATCATCATTTCGTGAGGCAGTAGTTCTCCATCCACATAAACATTATGTTCTATACCCATTAGATGGAGTTGTGTGTAAGTTTAGTTCAAATACATCTCATAAAAACAACCTATTATATTGACCATACTAGTGTTGTTATAAAATAAAGGAATAAAGATAGTTTAGGGGGTGGCGAAGTACAATAAAAGAAAAGAACTTAAGAGGAAATGTTACCTTTAAATCGGGTAACTCCATTTGTTTTGAACCATAATGCTTCCTTGAAGTGACTTATTTCTAATTTAAGGATTCTAGGAGGAAGATAGGGATGTATGGAGATTAATTGGGCATAGTTTTGATGAACCAAGGGGCTTTAGAGGTGTCAGAAATGGGTTAGAGGTGAGGTCTTTTTATAATGTGGAGGTGGGTCTCTTTAGAAATGTTTGAAAATACTATTTTATTATATAATTATTTTCGGTTTCTAAAGGCCCAAAACTTATTAAAGTCAAATATAGGATGACTCATGTTCGAAATAAAATAATCCAATGGTAATTGGATAGGTTTTGGATATTTGTTTAATTTTTATAATCTCATTTATTTAAATCATTCATTAATGAGGTAATCACTGCATCGTTATTGTGTCACAAATAATTTTATTTATTTGTTGTCTAAAGAATATAAAAAAATACCATGATTTAGGAAATATTTTTATCTTTAAAATGAATATTTATAGTTGAATAGATAACATATATAACCCCATGTAAAAATTGTTTTACTAAAAGATATATGTTTATGTCATTTTTGCCTATACTTTAAATTAATTAATATAAAGTGTCATTATCACTCCAAAGTGGCTCCATGGGGTCCCAAAATCGACCCAAGGATTACCATGGTCAGACATGTATCATTCAATAGGGTTAGTACATGTGTTAGGGTAATTAAATATTATTATAATATTATTTTTACCCTTATTTACCGGATTTACCCCTTTAACCATGGTAAATAAAATATTTACCAAAGTAATTATTCATAATGTCTAAAAATAAAAGTTACTTATATACAAAATTTGGACCTCCTGATTGCAAATATTGAATCCATTTTTACAAATTCAAAACACACAAGTGGAATAAATTAATTTAAAATAAATTCCTTTGTCAAAACAAAAAGCGTGTTTTTAAGAAATAATAACTATCAAAAGATTGATACATGTTTATGTCCAGTATAAAGGTAAAATTACATCCAATGGCCTAAATTATATTAAATGTTAAAAATTTAATATAACAATACTTGAAAACCATTCAAATGTATAATTTATCACTATAAATTATTTCAATTAAAAAAGATTTTTTTAATTAAAATTTAGTATTTCTCATTATTCATATTAAATTGAAAGATTTCATAAGAGTACAAAAAATTCACCCTATGATAATTTTGATATTCCAAATCCAAAAATTAAGTCTATTTTGAAAAAAAAATTATAAAATTTCAAAAAGTTGGTATTTCTATTCAAAACAGCTAGTTTGATTAGTCGTGGTGTTTTAGAATCTCGAAGATGCATACAACACAAGCTATTGCATTATTCAAAGGGAAACATACCTTGGATTCTTGTGGTGTTACATTCTTCCCTCCTTCAAATAAATTTTTCCTCGAATTTTTCTATAATACTACTACATAAAAATATTCAGGTGGTTCCTCATCATATGTACCTCGGGTTCCCACACCGCCTCTTCCATCTTATGATTTCTCCCTATATCTTTCACCAAACAAGTCGTCTGGTTTCTCAAAACTTGTTATATGGTATCAAGAACTCTGATAGGCTCTTCACAATAATACAGATCAGGTTCCATTCACTACTGGAAAACGGGTCTATACCCACGTTTTTCAACAAACTGTGGGTATAGTGTACCCCTATACCCACGGTTCTCGAAAACCGTGGGTATAGGAATAATATGGGGACCTATACCCACAGTTTTTTCAAAACCATGGGTATAGTTTAATTTCAAAGACCAATACCCACGGTTTTGTCCAAACCGTGGGCATAAAGTTTTTCCGGATGACCTATACCCACGGTTGTTCAAAACTGTGGGTATAGGGGTATTTTTTTTAAGACCTATACCCATGGTTTTAACGAACCGTGGGTATAGCTTTCTTGCCATAAGGCGGGGAAAAAAATTACACGGGACAATGAAAAAAATTGGTGGGAATACATTTTTTCACGGATAATATTAATATATATATGCAACTGAATGTCTATAGATATATTAAAAAATTTAGTTCGGTTGGTTCCTCAGTGAGTAGAGGCTCTCAGTTGCACTGTGAGACCGCAGTTCGATTCCCCTTCCCCGCCAATTTTTAATTTAAATACCGCTTATATTAATATATATAAGATAATATATGTTTTTATAACAGTTTAAAATCATAGACCGGTTGGTCCATCCTGGGGTGCGGGTGTGTAGCGCTGCAGGCAGTTCAAGTTCGAAACCCGGTGGATGCGTTTTTTGGAATATGCGACTTTGATTATATTAATATATATAAGAAGATATATCAATATATAATAAATAGAAACTACAGCTCGGTTGGTGCGGTGGGGTGGCATAGGCGCGAGGCGTAGTGGGAGGTGTGGTTTCAAAATCTGTTGGCCGCATATTTTTTGAATTTCAATACCCCACGGTTTTCAAACCGTGGGGTTTGTTGTGTGCCACGCTGGAACGCGTGGTGTGCCACATTTTACTCACCTATACCCACGGTTCTCCAAAACTGTGGGTATAGGCTGAGACCCCTATATCGATGCCTCTCCATCCCATGGTTCCCAAAACCGTGGGTATAGGTCATTTTTTCAGTAGTGAGTTCAATATCTTTATAGGTGAGTACATGCGTTAGTTTAGGCATGTATTTTCTCAATAGTGATACGTGGAACACATCATGAACTTGGGAGAGACATAGTGGCATTTCCAAATGATAAGCTACAACTCCCATTCGTTCTAGAATTTCGAAAGGTCTGATGTGCCTGGGACATAAATTTTCTCTCTTACTGAATCGTATAACACACTACCATGGAGATAACTTCAAGAAAACATGATCTCCTCCTTGAAATTCCAAATCTTTCCTTTGGTTATCGGTATAGATCTTTTACATACTTTGAGCTGATTTGATGTGGGTTTGGAAAACCTTCACCTTTTCCATTGATTCATAAAAAAGTTCTCGACCTATGAGTTTTCTTTCACCAACATCATCGCAAAAAGTTGGTCTGTGACATCTCCTTTCATATAACGCTTCATATGGTGTCATCTAAATACTTTAATAGAAACTATTATTATAGTAAAATTATACCAAACGTAAATATTGATCCCACATACCGTGAAAGTCAAGTGATCAATATCTCAACATGTCTTCTAATGTTTGAATAGTCCATTCTGATTGTCCATCACTTTTAGGGTGGTAGGCCATGCTCAAATAAATTTCAGTATCCAAGGCCTTATGAAGACTTTTCTAGAATCTTGGTGTAAAATAGGGATCACAATCAGAAACAATCGACAGGGGTACTCACTAAAGTTTTACAAATTCATTAATATATATTCTTTCCAGACGTTCAAGTGGTAAATCTTCTCTTATAACAAGAAAATGAGATGACTTGGTAAAATGACCAACAATGAACCATATAGCATCATTCCTTCAAAGAGTCTTTGGTTTCCCCATGAAAAAGTACATCATAATATCATCCCATTTCCACTCAGTTATGTGAAGAGTTCACATGAATCCTCTAGGATGTTGTCTTCGAACTTTCACTCGATGAAAAACATACATCTTGACACATAATCAGCAATCTCTCTCTTCATGTTGTCCTGCAAAATTTTTTCCTTCAAATCT
Organism: Viscum album; assembly: GCA_963277665.1. Lineage (NCBI taxonomy): Eukaryota > Viridiplantae > Streptophyta > Magnoliopsida > Santalales > Viscaceae > Viscum > Viscum album. The sequence goes on along the minus strand of OY728143.1, from coordinate 1,658,478,824 downwards.
CTATACATCTTAGTGCTACCAAGGTGTATAGGGAAATTTGATCTATGAGAATCATCTAAAAATTCCATTTTTAGATCAGGTATGTCAAGAACACAAATCCTCTTCCCAAATTTCAAAATCCCATCTTCATATAATAATTCGATCAATCTATCATTGTTCACAGATTTAGTTTTCTTTTGAAACTCTTCATCATCAGTCTGAGAAATTTTAATCATTTCTAGTAAATATGGTTTAGCTACCATTTAAAAAAGTATTGATTTTTCACCTTCCATGATTATTCCCATATCCATATTTACTAGATCTATGAATCAAGGATCCCTTTCAACTCTCATCTTGTAAAAATATCCATGATCCTTTCTGCTCAAAGAATAATCCACCTTATTTACCTTCCATGGGTTGTAGTGTATGGTTCAATAGTAATCATCAGGTAGTTTGATCTACCTTTTTTGCCTCATGTTGAGTTATTTTTGTGAGAAAGTATACTTCAAACTCTTGTTATCTGTATAAATCTCACATTTGTTACCATATAGATAGTGTCTCCATATATTTTGAGAAACTATTATAGCTGCTAACTCAAGATCAGGAGTGGGATGGTTTTGTTCGTGAGTTTTTAGCTACTTTGATCCATAGGCAATAACCCTACCATTATGTATAAGGAAAAAACTAATTCCTTTCTTTGAAACATCACTATAAATAACAAACCCATCAATCCCCAATGGTAGAGTCAATATATGATAATTGACTAATCCTATTTTTAATTCTTCAAAACATTCTTCACACTCTTTTTTCCAAATAAATTTAATCCCTTTACGTGTGATCTTGGTTTATGGGTTAGCCAATCTGGCATAATTTTGGATGAAATGCTGATAATAACCTGCTAAACCAATAAAATTGCATACCTCAATTATACTTGTCGGTGCTTTCCATTCTTGGATTACCTTGTTATTTAAAGTATCAATAGAGAATCCATCATTAGAGACAGTATGGCCATGAAATGAAATCTCCAGAAGCCAGGATTCACACTTGCTGAACTTCCCATATAATTCATTGCTTCTAAGAGTCGTTAGAATAGTGTGTAAGTGATTTTCATGATCTTATTGGATTTTGAAGTATACTAAGATATCATGAATAAATACCACAAAAAATTCATCAAGATATTCCTTGAAATCTCGTTTCATTAGATCCATGAAGATAGAGGGTATATTAGTCAGTCCAAAAAGAATTACTGTAAACTCATAATGCCTATACCTGGTTCGAAATGTTGTCTTTATAATGTCTTCCTTCTACACACACAACTGATGATATCTAGATTGAATTTCAATTTTTGAAAAATTTTGAGCTCTATGAATTTGATCAAATAAATCATCAATGTGGGGTAGGGGATACTTGTTCTTTATTGTTTTAGCATTGATCTCCCTATAGTCAATGCACAACCTTATAGATCTATCTTTCTTCTTAACAAAAAGATCAGGGGCTCCCTATAGAGAAACACTAGGGAAAATAAATCCTTTAATACTCAACTACACTAGTTGTTTCTTTAGCTTCACTAATTCCACAGTGTCCATTCTATAAGGGGTCTTTGATATGGGCCTTGAACAAGGAATTAAATAAATGGAAAACTCAATTTCACATTCTAGAGGATGTCCTAGTAAATCCTCTGGAAAAACATCAACATATTCTTGTACAATAGGTATATCCTCTATTTGAACATTCCTTTCCTCAACCATAGTTATTTAACTCTCTTCCTCCCCAATAATTGTATTTAGTAGAGCTACTGGGGTGGATCTAAATAAGAATCAGATGGTGAAGTTTCTGCTCTAAAGATAAGGTATTCCTTATCATCATCAAAAATTATAACCTCATACTTCTTACAATAAATATTCAAATAATTGTCCAAAATTCAATCCATACCAAGGATTATATCAAATTCAACCATGGGTATGATGAGGAGAACCGTGGATAAAAACATTTATTTTCCCTAATGGGGACTGATTCACAAAACTTTGTTGCAATGATACTTCCCTTATGAGTTTTGACTGATAAATCTATTGTTAAATCAAATTAGAAATATCTAATTTTCTTAAAAAACTGGGAAGATATGAAACAATGCGATGATCCAGAATCAAATAAAGAATTGGCTAAATTTTAGAAAACCGTTAAATTACCTGCCACCACATCTTTTGGAGCTACAACCTCAGCAGTAGTGATCGCATAATCTTTCCCTTGATCCCTTGTACTTTTTGAGGTAATATTTCTTTGGCTCTTAGGACATTCATTTGCATAATTCCCCATTTCTCTACAATTATAGCATTCAACATTGACAGCCTCTTTCTTTCCTTTAAAATCACGAGCATGTTGGCCTTTTTCACCACACTTGTAACAGACTCCCATTCCCTTCAGGAAAGCACCAGGTTGTTTCTTCCCAAATTTACCATAGGATGTCTATTCAATTTTTTCATTCATCCCATTATTTCCATTTCAAGAGTGTTCAGTATATCTATTCTTCTCATGCTTTTCTTTAAAGTTTTCAGATATAGAGAATTTCTTTTCTATCTTGATAGCACAATAGAAAATATCTTTGTATGATGAGAAGGATTATGAGACTAATGCTCAATGAATAAATGGTTTTAACCCATCAAATAATTGATAAATATCACTCCTTGGGTTACATATATAATCTAAAGCATGCCTTTCTAACCTTATAAAGTTTTCCTTATACTTTGCAACATTCGCATCCTCCTTTTTCCTCAGACTTAGAAATTGTCTTTCCATATCCAATCGATGGTCACAAAGAAAGTATTTTTCATAGAAAATATATTTAAACTCCCTCAACTCCATATTCGTTAATTCTTCATCCTTCTTTGTGTTTTAAATTAATGACCACCATTGATCTAAATCTTTTGTGAGTTGATAAACTACCATGAGAACTTTTTCCCTTTTTCTACTCCCCAAATCATAAAATATTTTCACTAAGGAACTTATCCATTTCTCAGATACAAATGGATTTGTGGTCCCAATGAATGTTGGTGGTTGTTTCCTCGTGAATCGGTCTAACATTGATCCTCTTCATTGTAGATTAGGGTGCTCCATACAGGTAAGGTTATTATTCATAACCTGCGTGAGTTGTCCCAGTATGGTGATAAGCTGATCCACACCAATTGCATCACCAGCTCCACTATAATTATCACAAGTAGGATGGAAATACCTAGATGGATTATGTTCATTGATATGGTTCTCATTCCTTCCACTAGTTCTAATTTCTAAATAATATAATAAACTACATTAGTTTATGAATTGTAATACATAATTTCAAACATGTAAACACTTAACATAAATTGAACAGTTAATGGATATAATCCATAGTTATAAAAATGTTTTCTTTGAAGAGGTATATACTCATAAATACTTCATAATGTTTTTTAAATAAAATGTTAATTATCCTATGCTTATCCCCTAGGAGTGTCGTAACCAATAGTGCAGCAAGGCCCGTTATCGTGTAACAGGATACCTAAGGTCTAGCCCGAAACTCCTTTTCAGAGTTTTCACTCCTAGGTATATATGTTCTAGATCCTCCTCTACCTACTTGTATCCGGACATGGATTTATTTCTTGGAAAATACACAAAATATCTACATTACCAGAATTATTGGAAGTTCTTCTATACTAATCCTCAAAGTTGATCTTAGGGAAATGTTCTCTAATTAGAGTTTATGTAAATCTAGTTTCCACAGATTGTACTAAACTACCTCTAATACCAAATATAAAACCCCAACCCTTGTTACCTAGAGTCGGTGCATTATTACATAACATTGGCATGATACAATGAATCATGTCCCAAAAGACCGATTAGTTTAGCAGCCTTGGAAGTACTAGATACATACATAAGTTTTATATTACATCATGAGATAAAAACAGCAACCACATTTTATCCCATTTGAACACACTTAAATCCCATAGCTTATCCCTTAAGGTCAACCATAAAATATTTTTCACATCCTAGGAAACATAAAAAATAGAATGGGGTGATCTCAGATGCTCAGTAGGAATAACAATATAGTAGAAACTTTATAAAAAAGCATAAACATTTAAGGAAATGTATAAGAATAAAACATAATACTTTTAAAACTAAACTTTAGAATAATATGGAAAATATAAATCAAATAATTCCATCTACTTATTCACATGGATATTCTACTATTCGAATAATCACATGCAATATCAATAGCCAAATTCATAATGATGGAATGCATAATGTCGGACATCATAACCATGTAGTCAAGGCTTCGTTCCAAGACTAAAAATAAGATATTGTCAGGGCCTTGTTCAATGACACTAGTTTGTCTCATGAGACCTACCGATGCATCCAAGAGCTATAGCGGGCTCCGCCCGCCACTTACAAAGTCCAATTCATTCCTCATATGAAAAGGTTGAAACAAAACATAAACATTCATATTAAAACTAATATATGAAATGTTAACACATTAACCATAAACAATACATGGTATAAAAATAACACATATGTCATCAAACATATCATAAAACATTCAATATAATATGGAAAATTTTTATCATAATAAATCAACTTCAAACAAGTATAAAATTAATTAAAGGATGTTGAAATATATGAAATCAAAATTATTTAAGAGGAATACCTCTTTCTATATTGAAATAATTTAAAAGTCATGTAATTATAAAGGAAAAAATTTATTTTGAAAATATTATTATAATCTTGTAAGGGATGCTTCAAAGGTGTTATAATAGTGGAGAATAACCACACCCATCGTATAAGTTAAAAAAACATTCTTACCTTAATTTTTCGGAATGGTCATAAAGTACCTTGTTTGGAAATGATGCAAATATTCCTTTAAACCCATTTTTTATAAATTCAAAAAAGGTTGTAAATGACTTTAAACTATAGTATAGTAAATAGTAAAAAAAATTAAATGACTTTTTTAATATACAAGTTTGTGGATGATAAAGAGATCCTAGTAGATACTTATGAAAAAACAACCTCATATAATAAATAGATTGTGAAATTGACCCTTACATTGTACTTTTCTTTGGTTGAGGGTATGTTAAACTCTTGTATAATAGTTAAATCATTGTTACTAAATTATAAAAGAACTATATACATAAATATGATCCTCCTCCAATGGCCCGAAGGCCTTAATTTTTATTGATTTTGATAATCCACCTTTCAAGGGGTGAGGTGGAACCCTTACAAGGCCCATAGGCGTAAGTATTACATGGCTCGTAGGCCTTAGAGGAATTTATTTCCCATAGGCTTCAAACATTACATAAAACCTAGACTAACTACTTAGAATTGCCCCTCCCCAGCATCTTCATCGTGAAATCAGCTCTCTACCTTCGCATGGCTATTCGGATAGGCTTTCTAGTGCATGCATAGGCTTGTCCCGATGGTAGGTGTCATACCCTCTCATTCTTGTAATCTTTTTACCTTCTGTTATAGTGAAATCTCATTGCTCCTCCTCCTTTTGAATCTTGTTACTTGTAGGTTTTCTAGTTTTCATTTGCACTTAAGGTGGCCCAAAGGCCTTGAGGTGGCCCGAATTCCTTACTAACTCAAAGGATTGGATGGCCCAAAGGCCGTCAAGGACTCAGGGACAAAATTTGTGGCTCCAAGGCCCAAATAGGGGAATATTTTCCGCTTCTATAGTACCAAACAGTGCCTGCTACAGTACCTGCTACAGTTCAGCATAGTTCCTGCTACAATGCCTGCTACAGTACCCTAAAATTAGTCTCCGCCTGGATTTGATCATGGGTCTCCTGGATGCACATAAAGAGTCCTCACCAACTGGGTTCAGGCTCATGTGCTACATAAATATGATATCATATATGATCTTCTAATATTTCTTTGGTAATAATAGTTTAGTAGTATCATTGTTTCAATTGTTAACTAATTCGTTTCCCTTTATATGTTTTGTTACGTAAGTCATGATTGTTATGGATATGATGTATTTTATTCATATGAAATATGATATTATATTCTTAAATATTTTTTTTATTAATCTAATTAAAATTATTCTTGAATTGTTACAATGGGGAATGAATCTCATCACGTTCGTGGAGACGGTAATCCGTACGGACGCACGAACGCTACTTCCATTTCATTATTTTTAAAGGAAAAAAATGATACATAGGTATATTATTATTCTAGTATAATATAATATTTTATATATATTATGTATTTTTATTAACACCATACTTTATACGTTCCATGTATAGTATGAACAGGTCATGTCACTTTGAGTGGGTGGTTGTCTGCACTTCCTCAAATGAAATTATCATATATATACAACAAGATAAGAATAATGGTATTCTATAAAAGATAATTATAGAAGATTATAGATAAAATAAATATCATATATATCATATATAATTACAATTCCATCATAATGGCCACCATAATATATTAGAATATTGAACAATCATCATTTCGTGAGGCAGTAGTTCACCGTCCATAGAAACATCTTGTTCTATACCCATTATATAGAGTTGTTTGTAAGTTTATTTCAAATAAATCTCATAAAAACAAACTAGTATATTGAGGATACTATTTTTTTATAAAATAAAGGAACAAAAATATTTTAGGGGGTTGGATAAGTAAAAAAATAACTTAAGAGGAGATTTTACCTTTATATCGGGTAACTCCATTTGGTTTGAACCAAAAGGATTCCTTGAAGTGCCTTATGCCTAATTAGATTCCTATAAAAGGAAAATAGGTATTTAGGGAGATTAATTGGGTAGATGTTAGACAAGACAAGCTGGTTGAGAGGTGTGAGAAATTAGATCTAGGTGAGGGTTTTTTATAAGGGGAGGAGGGGCTCCTTATGAATGTTTTAAATATTATTTTATTATATAATTATTTTTGGTTTTTAAAGGTCCAAAACACATTAATGTCAAAGATAGGATGACTCGTGTTCGAAATAAAGTCATCCAATATGAATTGAAAAGGTTTTGGATATTTTTTTAATTTTCATAATCTAATTTATTTAAATCATTTATTAATGGGGTAAACACTGCATCATTATTGTGTCATAAATAGTTTTATTTATTTGATATCTAAAAAATATAAACAAAATACCATGATGTAGGAAATATTTTTATATTTTAAATGATTATTTTTAGTCGAATATATAACTTATATAACCCCATGTAAAAAATGTTTTACTAAAAGATATATGTTGTGTCATTACTGTTTTTACTTTAAATTAATTAATATAATGTGTCATTATCACTCTCAAGTGGCTCCATGGGGTCCCAAAATAGACCCAAGGATGCCCATGGTCGGAAATGTATCATTCAATATGGTTAGGATATGTGTTAGGGTAATTTAATATTATTATAATATTTTTTACCCTTATTTACCAGATTTACCCCTTTAACCATGTTAAATAAAATATTTACCGAAGTAATTATTCATAATGTCTAAAAATATAAGTTAAATATTTACAAAATTTAGACCTCATGATTCCAAATATTGAATTTGTTTTTTCATATTCAAAACACATAAGTGGCATAAATTAATTTAAAATAAATTTGGTTGTCAAAACAAAAAAACATGTTTTTAAGAAATAATAACTATCAAAAAATCGATACTTGTTTATGTTCAGTTTAAATGTGAAAATATATCCAATGATATAAATTATATTAAATGATAAAAATATAATATAATCATACTTCAAAATCATTAAATTGTATAACTTAACACTATAAATTATTTCGATTAAAAAATTTGTTTTTAATTAAAATTTACTATTTTTCATTATTCATTAAAAATTGAAAGTTTTCAGAAGAGTACCAAAAATTCACCCTAATCTAATTTTGATATTCCAAAACCCAAAATGAAGTCCATTTTGAAAAAAAATATAAAATTTCAAAAAGTGGGTATTACTATTCATAACGGCTAGTTTGAATGGTCGTGGTGTGTTAGAATCTTGAAGTTGCATACAACACAAGCTATTGCATTGTTCAAAGGGAAGCGTACCTTTGAATATTGGGGTGTTACATGTGATCAAGAATCATTGAATAATTATTAAACCAAAATCAGAAATAATCATTATTCGAGTTGTTAAATTAATATTTAACTGAGATATTTGGACACACTTAGTGTGTGACCCTCGAGGCCTTTTTCTCAGTGGAATTAGTTAGAGCCTACATAAATTCCAAGGTTGGGATTTAGAAACATTCTAAGGAACCCTTTGATAAATATGTTAACACCGCAATGATGTGTCATCTCCTATGAACACTTACCATGTAATGTAATCCCTTTGTCTCGATATCTCACATCAAGTGGGTTTAATGCTACTGACATCAACCAATATGCTCGATTATTCTTTCATTTAATTTCCACAATTGAACTCACACATTCCTTTCCATGGACATGGATTTATTTAGGATATATCAATTCTATCAAAGGGCATGATATATCTACTTCTATTATGGAACATAAGTGACAAATCCTTTCTCACATTACTTATTAACGTAGTATTACTCATGAAGTGCCCAACATATCCTACCTCACTAAAAATAGTGTGTCGTCATATTTTTCATCACTACATAAATGTTTGTGAGTTTTAATACCCATTAATAATAATATTAATGTCTATAGACCAATACACACATCTGCAGATAGCAACATCCAATGTCATTATGAAATGTGGATTCCCTACTGGAAAGTCTCATTCTCATAATATTCTCTTGGATATTACCAAGGGTGCACACCGTGAGAAGATGCCTAAATGTTTTATGAGTCATCACCCCTAATGTCTTGTATTATTTCTGTACCTCAAATAACATCATACGGTCATAGAACATATATATTCAAGAACAATGTTATGGAACTTCTTATTTCTCATCATAGAAGGGATCCTCTATAACCCATTAATGCAACAGCTATCCCTAGGACATTATCACATGCATTGTCATGCAGAAGAAAAAAAATATGTGATAAGGTATTTATTAAGGGATAAAGTATAAGGTAGTTGGTTCTAGGCCACCAACTCCAACAAAATCTCACTTAGACTAGTGCCAACATCTTACAACCTTTAACCCACTGGGAATTCCTTGTTCTCTTTCATGGACACTATGCTCACTACAAATTCACCCCTTTGATAGAAATCCCTCAATAGTTGATACTTTTACAGAATATTCTTTGTTCGTTTATGTGACCTTGGTTCTTTGGAAAGAGACACTTCTACAGTATAGTCACAATATAATGTTATATGATCTTTACTTCTAAGTACCACATAAAGCTCTAAGATAATGTTCTGAATCCAAAAAGATTCCATACATGCATCAGAAGCATCTATATATTTAGACTCTATTTTATAATCAGAGACAACTGGCTTCTTTGAACTCTTCCAGCTCACAGCTCCTCCAATCAGATAGAAAACATATCCTGATTGCGACTTTAGATGGTTCTAATCTATCTGAAAACCAGCATCAACATACCCTCTAATGACAAGCTCCTCATCTCCTCCATACACCAGGAACAAATCTTTAGTTCTTCTAAGATACTTAAGGATAGTGTTAACCGCAGTCTAGTGTTGTCCCCTTGGATCTTCTTGATATATTCATACCATGATCAGTGCATATGAAACATCAGTCCTGGTACACAACATGGAATACATGATAGATCCTATAGCTGAAGAATATGGGATCTTACTCATCTTATCTTTCTCCTATTGTGTCTGAGGACACATTCTCTAAGAAAGATGTAGGACATGTGACACTGGAACCAATCCCCTCATAGATTTTTTCATACTAAATCTATTTAGTATCTGGTTAATGTATGTACCCTAACCTAGTCCAAGAAACCTCTTGGATCTATCTTGAATGATCTTGATCCCTAGAATGTAGGTTGCTTCACCTAGGTCCTTCATGGAGAAACACTTGTTCAACCAGTCCTTCGCTGACTATAAGACTGGTATATCATTTCCAATAAGTAATATTTCATAAATATATACTACTAGGATAACGACCGAATTCCCACTAATCCTCTTATAAACACATGGTTCACATTTGTTCTTATTGAAACCAAATTCCTTATGGATTCATCAAATCGAATGTTACATGACCTAAATGATTTCTTTAATCCATAAATTGATTTTTGCAACTGTCAAACATGTTTTCTTTTACCTAGTGTCACAAACCCTTCTGTTTGTGTCATATATACATCTTCATGAAGGTTCCCGTTAAGGAATGCTATTTTTACATCCATCATCTAAATCTCATAGTCATGGTAAGCTGCTATGGAAAGTATGATTCTTATGAATTTAAACCTGAAAAATGGTGAGAAGGTTTCATCATAGTCAATTCCTTGATGATGTATCAATCCTTTAGCCACTATCCTTGCTTTATTGGTGCTAACTTGACCTTCCATGTCAAAGTTTCTCTTGAACACACATTTATATCCAATAGGCTTTACATCAGTTGGCTCATTAAGTAGAACTCAAACTTGGTTCTGATACATTGAATCCATCTCAGAATTCATAGCTTCTTTCTATATTTCTGCTTCTAAAATTTCTACTGCATCCTTGTAGGAGAGAGTTTTATCATTTTCCAATAATAATTATTCACCATCCTCAGTGACTAGAAAACCAAATATTTATGGTTCCCTTAACTATATTGATCTCTTATGCAGTACTTGTGTTTCTAGAACCTCTTCTAGAGGGACCTATGGAACTTGTTCAAGTAGAAAATCTTGTGTATCTTTAGCATCAACTTCATCAAAGTCAAACTTTCTCCCACTATCCGTTTTGAGGATTTGCTCCCTCTCAAACAATACAGCTTGTCTGGAAACAGTCACATTATTGTCTGAAGGGTTATACATGTAATATCCTTTTTTATGTTTGGGATATCCTATAAATATACACCTTATCCCTGAGGTTCTAGTGTTTTTCCTAAAAATTCCTTAACAAACTCCTCACATCCCCATACACATGTGTGCGACAAAATAGGTTTCTTTACATTCTATAACTCATTAGAAACTCCATTTTCCGCCTTAGTTGGTACTTGGTTTAATGTTTATGTTTCAGTTTGTAATGAATATCCCCAAAATGATAATGGAAGATCTGCATGACTCATCATCGACCTCAACTTGTAGAACTAGGTTTGGTTCCTCCATTCACTAACACTATTCCACTGTGGTGTATAAGGAGGATTAAGTTGAGATACAATCCAAGACTCCCATATAATACCAATGAACTCTTGATTCTGATATTCTCCACCTTTATCAGAATGAAGTGTCGTTATCTTCTTACCAATATTATTCTCTACTTCATTATTTAATTCCATAAATTTCTCTAAGGACTCTGACTTATACCTCATTAAATAGACATATCCATATCTACTCGATTCATCAGTAAAAGTAATTATCTATGAAAATCCACATCTATCATCTACTATAAATGGTCCACACATATCTGTGTTCACCAATCATAGATGTTTTGTGGCCCTTTCCTCTAGTAAACCGAAAGGGGGCTTGGTAATTTTACCTTGTAAAAAAAGTGTGATGTCTATCAAGTGGTTTTATCTTAGTAGAGTCTAAATAACAATATTTGTCGAGCTTTGTCAAATGCTTCTCATTTACATGACTAAGAAAATGATGCCACAACTGGGTGATGTATGAGTTATGTGATTTTGTTTCCTTATCGATTTCCAACACTTTTTTTTGATAATTTAATACATACAAACCGTTATTTAAATGCAACATACCATAACATAAGATGTTATTATAAAAGAAACAAACCTTATTTCCAAACATGAAAATAATTCCATCCATATCTATAATTTATACATAAATTATGTTCTTTCTAACACTAGGCACATAATAGTAGTTATGTAAAACCAAGAGAATACTTGTTGGAAATGAGATATGGTAATCACTAATGGCCAATGCAGCCAGCCTCGCGCCATTGGCATCTCAAATATCCACCTCCCCTCTATAAATATTTCTAAATATACATGGTTCCTGCATTTGAATACATATGTTATCCCCACGAGCTATATCTAATACCCAATGTTTATAAATGGAAAGATTACACTCGATAGTGAAGGCACCTTTAGCATCCTCTCACTTTTGGGTATAGTTCCTCTTCTAGTTGTCTGGCTTTCCAGATGAAAAAAATACCACCTCTCATTCCATGCCCTACCTTTGGATCTTCCCCCTCTTATAGGAACAATACTCAGGGGTTTCAGACCATTTATGGATCCTTGGCCCCTTTTCCTTTTCCTTCCTTTTTCTTATTCACCGTAAGATCTTCGGGTTTGTCACGCCCCATGTCCTTATCTACTTGGAGAATTAAGGTCAGAAGTTTTGATAGAATCTTCCCATTGTTTCTCATGTGGTAGTTAACAATAAATATAGATAATTTCTTGGGAAGTGATAATAGGATGAGATATATACACAACTCATCCATGAACATAATCCCTAAGATATCTAGGCATTCAATGTAGCCAATAAGCTTGACTATGTAAGGCCCAGCTATTGAAGACACTCCAATATTAGTTGTAAATAATGAATCAGAGATCTCATATCTCTCATGTCTCACCTTCTCTAGATAGAGATCCTTAAGGTGAGAAATCATGCTATATATGTCCATGTTTTCATGTTGCATTAAGAAGTCATTAGACATGGTCAATAGCATGAAACATAGGACATATGTGGCATCATCCATATGTTTTATATAGAGAAATAGTTCATCATCACTGGCCTTTTTTCCTGGAACAACTATAATAGTATCCTCTAGCACATACAATATCCTTTCGTGGTGAAGGATGACACGTAAACACCTCTGCCATTCTTAGAAATTGGTGATAGGGAGAAGGTTTTCCTTCTCGAGTATCGCTTGCAATGATATGTTTGAATTAATTTTTTATTCCTTTTATAAAATTAATATGAGAAAAGGTTTATTAAATTATCATGATAAAACTAAGACAAATAAATAATTAAATACTTATTAGTTTCTTGCTATTTTATCAAAATACAATATCCCTCACCTTTGAAATTGAAATATTTTTTTCCTGAATATTCTGGTGGCAAGGATCCATATTTCCCTTAGAATTACCCAAACAAGGGTTGGTCAAGAAACATCAAGTGTTTTAGGTAGGTATTCCAAATTCCAAACACATTAACACACAACACCTTGATCCGCTGAGTGGGCTCCCCAATCCTGAAATACTGTTATTTTGGAATTCATCAACCTTTGCCTCTTGGTCATAGTAAGTCCTGTTGTGACAGTAAAACCTTGATGTGAACCATGTCAAGTCAGCCCAAAACCTTGAATTAGAATTCACCAATAATTTAAAGTGCCCCAACTAGGGTTGGTCAAGTACTTAGAACTATGGTATGATTCTAAACTAGATTATGGAAGGCTATACCGACTTAATATTTTATTTGAGTTATTTTATCCTTGTACATATATTTTAATTTTATTGTATTTGATTACATGATTTTTAATATTTATTTGGGTATAATTAAGTTATTAACCATGTATAAGATAATATTTATGCAAAATCAAGTCTTACTTTTGTTCCATCTTCCATGTGTGTTTAATTCAATTATTGTGTGATCGTCACCACAAACCCATAATAAATAAACCATGAAACCGATAGAAATGAAATAAATGGTGTGATCATGATCTTTTTATATTTGTAAATTTATCCAGTGGTTGATAAACTAACCCATGACTTAGGGGAGAAACATCTTGATCCTTCTAGGTTTGTGTTTATAGCTTTCTACTCGTCCACCTTTGTATCTCCTTGGATTGGAAATTGCTTCACCTCCACTAGCTTGGGAGCTCCATCTATTACATATTCTTTTATATCACTCATGAGTGAGGCATAAAATGTGGTTCTACATAAAATAAACCTTGGGAATGCATTCCCTACAGGTTAATAAGGAGAAGGCTTGTTGGAAAAAAATGTAATTTAAATAAATTAATTAAAAGAAACCATTCGCATACAAATGTCTTGGTCTAGCTCATTATCATCCATACATGCAATGATATTTACACATAAATAAAACTAAAATTCAACTATTTAATCATTATTATTAAGATAAATCACACTCTAATCAATTAATTATCTTTAATTAATCAATACTTTTATCTTAAACCCTTTTTTTGAATTTCTTTAATATTATAATTCATTAAAAATTTTAAACAAATAAATTCATTTAAAATTATCTTTATACGTATCTTTTTCCTTGGAAGAAACCTAGTGATTTCCCATTCATAACTACCCAACGAGTTTAAATGAACATTACACAAATGTTAAATTAAACACATATATATATAACACCTATCACATGTTGTGCCTCAGCATTACGCCCAAACTTTGGTACACGCCTCAAGTGTTAGTATAACATAATAATACATATTAATAAATATGTGTAATTTGGATGAGTACCTGGCTTGTAGTTCTGACTACAACACATGTACTTTTGATCACCATCCATCTGAAGTACATGCCCGGGAACCTGGAGTGTAGATGTACTTTGGAAATCTTCGAAGTACATTGTGTGCTCAGTGGGACACATGCCATATAGTATTCTCATTACACGGTTTCTATCTTGGGTAGTCATGTACGGTCTACACGGTTCAACCCTTACTCTAAGGGATTAAACATCGTCAGTGGGCCACACGGTGTCTAATTTGGAAACTATGTGCCACCTGTTTCTGATCAACACATGGAGTATTAAAGACTTACATAGAATCCAATGACATGTTCTGTTTGGAAGACTGTATTGATGCATGGAACCTATAATAAATGGACTGAACGGTCAAATACATGCCATTTATTGTAGTGTTGTACTGCCAAGAATCTCTGGAACATCCAGATGAGATCCTCTATTTTATTTTAATCAAAATTAAAAGAAAAAATAATTCCTTTAAGGTAAATGAGAAACAAAAGAGGAGTAATAAATCTCAAGATTCATATTTATAGAACTAGTAAATTGAATTGAAATAACTAAATTATTAAATGCATAAATCACCAACAAAAAACTAAATAATTATAATCAATGATATGGCCCCTATGATACCACTTGTAGGTTTCAGACACAGCGGAATTGTATTGGTGGGTGTGCCCAATGTTAAGGCTTCTATAAAAAACAATCAATCTGAGATCTTTCACGATAATAAAATGATGGATCATCATAATAGAACAAAGAAAGAAATAAAGGAATGGATTCTCAAAACCAAAAAGAGGATCATCATATGTTGGTTATAATTAATTTAATTAAAATACAAGAATTACCTTCATTAGATTCTCTCTCTGTTCATGTTTCTGATCACGATCTGATGTGATACTTCATTGAGTCCTATAATCCAAGTATAGGATTTCTCTAGCAGTGATCCACATGTGCTCCATGTATCAATAGACATCACCAAAGGGATCTCCGGGTTCTAGTGCAGAAGATGCTTCACTTACGATTTCTGTCATCGATCGCCTTGAGATCCATTTGCAAATCGCTCTCCTTTATCCGGTGGAAGAGGATCTCTCTAATAGCCTGAGAGAATTCTTGGAAGAAAATAATTCTCTCTTACCTTGAGAGATTTATCTATATCTTTTGTGCACAAAGCCCAAAAATTCCAAGGATAATGAGAAATATATAATTGGGATTTTAAATACATAGAATAATAAAATGAATTAATTACCATAAAGAATTTATTAATTTCATTTAATTCTTAGTAAGACCCCATGTCTAATAATAACAGTTGAATATAATTATTACTTGACATGATCCTAGTGAATTACACACAATATTATTTAATTAAATAAATAATATTATTTCTCACAAATCCTAGGAAAAATTACACGATATGTATATTAATATACACGGTATATACTTTTTTTCCATTTTCTTTATTTCCTCCAAAAAATTTATTAGACCTTGAATAATGGATATTTATTTCTCAAATTTTTATTTCTTCATTACTCACTAATAAATATATTATTTCTCCCACAATATATTCTCTCAAATAACGAGTGTCAAAATAAATGTGATCAGGCATCCTTGAGTAATTATTAAACCACAATTGGGAATAATCTTTATTCAACTTGTTAAATTAATATTTAACTGAGATATATGGACTGACATAGTGTGTGACCCTCTAGGACTATTTCTCAGTGGAATTAGACATTTCCTTTCTAATGTACAAGGTTTTCATCTAGAAACATTCCAAGGAACCCATAGAGAAAGAAGTTAATGCCAAAATGACGTGTCACCTCCTACGAACGCTTACCATGTAATGTAATCTCTTTGTATCGATATCTCGAATCAAGAGGGTTGCATGCTAGTTCCATCAACCCATGTGCTCTATTATTATATCTTTGACTTTATATAATTTAACTCTCTCATTCCATACCATGGACATGGATTTATTTTGGCTATATCAATTCCATAAAAGGTCCTAAGATATCTACATTTGTTATGTAACAGAAGGGATAAATCCTTTCTCGCGTTATCTATTAATGCAGTATTACTCATGATGCCGCCAACATATCCTGCCTCGCTGCGAACTGTGTTTCATCACAGTCTTCGTCAATACATCTATGTGCGTGAGTTTCCATACCCATTAATAATAATATTAATGTCTAGGTCCCAATATACATTTCCACAGATTGGAACATCTAATGACACTATGAAATGGGGATTTCATGCTGGAGGGTCTCGTTTTCATAATATCCTCCTAGATATTACCAAGGGTGCACACCATGAGATGATGCCTTAATGTTTTTTGAGTCCTCACCCCTAATGGATTGTTTTATTTATGTCCCTCAAATAACATCATCCGGCCATAGAACATATATATTCAAGAATAGTGTTATGGCACTTTTGGGTTCCCATCTTAGCTAGGATCCACTATGAGCCTTTAATGAAATAGATATCCTTAGGACATTATCACATGCATTGTCCCACAGAAGAACAAAAAATATGTGAAAAGGTATTTATCAATGAATAATGTACAATGTAGTTGGTTTTAGGACACCAAATCCAACAAATATAAGGTTGAGCATTCATTTGAGAAAGATGATATTTCCCCCTTTAGAATTTCTAGACCCATCCTTTGGACATCCAAAAATTTGGATATTTTTTATCCTCATATTAGATAAGCTCTCATGTTACTTTAGACTCAAATCATCAGCAACCATGTTATATTTCCCAAGGTGGTATTGTATTGATCAGACATAATTCACTTTCAAATATAACCATATTCTCTAGATCATGTTCCACTCCATCTGTATAAGTATATATTTCATAATTTTATGATCATTATAGGTATATTTCATACTTGTATCCATAATGATAATGCCTTTATATATTTTGTGATAAAAGTATCACTCCTAACTCCAAATCAGGAGTTTTAAAAATTTTCTAATGAATCTTAAACTACCATGAGGTATAAGAGATAACAATGTTATTCTATATAATAAAACATCTCAATCCATTATTAGAAGAATCACTATAGATTACCATCCCTTATCCACTATAAGTTAATGTAAGCATTGGTGTGCTGGCCAACCATTCCTTCAATTCCTTAAAATTTTCCTCACATTCATCTATCCAGAGGAACTTGACACCTTTCCAAGTTAACTTAGTCACATGATTAGATAGTCATGAGATATTATCCACAAACTATCAAGAATATCTAGATAAACTATGAAATCTATGGATCTCAATCATTGTGGTTGGTCTAGGCTTGCATTCAATATCCTTTGTCTTTGATGGATCTAATATTATACCATATATTGAGATTATGTGAACCAAAAATGAAACCATTTACATCCAAAATTCACACCTAGAATATTTTTCATATATATTATCCTTCCATAGGGTCTTTAGTATAATTATCATGTGATACTAATTATTTTTCTTTCTTTTCCAATATATAAGAATATCATTTATAAGGACTACCACAAACTGGTCTAGGTAATATCTAAAGACTCTAATACTTAAATCCATAAATATATAAGGGAATTAGTAAGAAAAAAACTAATCACTATATATTCATAGTATTCATACCTTGTATTGAAATATTTCTTGGGTATATCCTCCTTCTTGACCCTAAATTGATGATATCCAGAAAAAAGTTCAATCTTGGAAAAGTATTGATCTCTATACAATTCATTAGTATGGGGAAGAGGATACATGTTCATGATATTGATCTTGTTAAACTCTCAATAATCAATGAAAAATAACATTTTTATATCTAACATTTTCACAAAAATAATGGGTGCACCCCAAGGTGACACACTTGGCTGAATAAGTCCCTTTTCATGTTTTTCATGGAGTTTCTACTTGATTTCTTGCAACTCAATCAGGGAAATTCTATAAGGATTCTTTCAAATTGGTTTGGAACTAGATATGACCTATATTAAGAACTGAAATTTGTGTATTGGTGTAATTGTAAGAAACTATTCTAAAATAAATTTCAAAAATCTCAAACAATATTCATATCATCTATGTCGATTTAATACCCATCCATTTGAGATAAACAACCTTTTGAATGGTAATTAAGACCCGTACACTAGATGTAATCTTTATAGGATTTTCTGGATTATCATCACATTGATGGATAATCATAGGAGGGTTTGAAATATCAAGCATAACATAACATCTTCAACAATTTACGTGGTTTTTATGTAGATAATTCCAATCCATGCCTAAGATGACAAAAAAATCAACCAAAAAAAGATTGAAAAGATTTGAAAGAAGCACATTCCCACAAACATCAAACAGAGAGGAATCATATACTTGGGAAACAATCATCATAAAACTAGTGGTTTTCAATGATAATTCAACATTTAATTATTTTTGTTGAATCTTAACACACTTAAAAAATTATTTAGATATGAAAGAGTGAATAGATAAAGAATCAGATATGACATTAGCAGTTCTATAGTGCATTGTAAGTCTACCTTTCATCATGTTATTATCCCACCCCTCTTCATAAATATAGATTCCATGATATTTACACTTTCCCCTTGTCTTAAGTGGTTTTTTATGTCGTTCATTATCACCAGCCCTTGGGTTTTGGTAGTGGTTTGTATAATTCCACTTCTCCCTATACATATAGCATTGAATCATGGGAGGTTCATTTTGTGTCATTTTTTCTACATTCATAGCATTAGATAGATTATTACCATAATGTAGGAAATCAATTCTCTAGTGACCTTCCTTTCTATACATAAACCATTTATTTTCCCCCCAAAGAAAATTTATTCTATGCTTCTTCCAACTCTTAGAGAATTTAGAAAATCTCATCTTATTCTCTTTGTGGTTTTTAGATTTTCCTTTGAACTCCATCTTCCTTTTCATTTCAAAATAATTAGATTGATACATGACTCTAACATCCATTTCAACCTTTATTTCACAACGTATAATCTCCTCGTAGCTACTAAAGTCTCTTATGGACAACTCCCTTCTGAGACATGGCATTAAGCCACTAAAGAACCTATCAACTTTACATTCTAGTTGGATGATAATTCATGAAGTGATCATCACAAGTATTGGTAAATTATCCTTATAGGAAAAAAACATACTCATAATCCCTTTCCTTCAACTTAAAGATGCCTTTCTCTATCTTCGTATGAATAATATGAGGAAAATACATATTGAAAAATAAGTTATTAAACTCATATGATTTCATAGATTCAATTTCAACTTAATTCCTCGTAATATTAATTAGAGTCTACCATTGATCTACATCACCATATAACTGATAAAATACCAGAAGGAACTTCTCATGATTTTTATAATGAAGAATAGAGAATATATTTTCAATAGTACTAATCCATTGTTCACTAACAAGTCTGATCAGAAGAGCCTCTCAAAGAAGGTGGGTGTTGCCTCACAAAAGAATCAACATAAATTTGTTCCCTACATTGCTCATTTGGAATTAAACTATGATTAATAGCATAATAAAGTTGTGTGAAAATATCAAAAATGTTTTTAATTCATGAAACCATAGTATTCAGTTACTCAGTAGGGTAATCATAGAATTGTCTGTCCTAATCACCATTAACGTGGTTCCTTTGGGTTTTATCCATTAACTAAAACCTAAAAGCATAGAGTGAGAAATAATTATCATATCAAGAACCAAATAATAATGAAAATTAACTTATAGGTTGCCTAATATATGAAACATTCAATAATCTATGACAAATTAGGTTTATCCTAGGTTATTCCTATGAAAATTCTATTTAAATAATTCATGATAGTGCATGAAGATTTTGTGAATTCCCAAAGAATATCCCCTCGGGAGTGTTAAACCAACTGTGCATCAAGGCCCATTTCCATGTTCCAATTTACCCCAAGTCAAGCCTAGAACCTCATGTTGGATTTATTACCTTAAGTATATATGTTCCAGATCCACATCCACATAGAGTATCCATATAGGGATGTATTTATAGGAAAACACTCTCTATCCTTTACCAAATTCTAATACATTTTACTATACTTTTCTATATCCATAGACTTATCCATTGACATTTCCTTAGGGTTCTCACTAAGGTTTTATCATACTATAATCCAAAGGGTAACTAAAACTTTACTTCGATTCCAACTATATTTACCCTCCCTTTTCATACATTAAATTTACATAACTTTTTTGGAATACATAAAACATTATTAAAAACAATTCCAAAAGACTGTACTAGTCTAGTAGCTTTAGAAACATGGAAACATAAACACTAATAAATTTGTGAGCTACATTATCTCCCACTAGGTTCTTGTTTACTAGTACCCTTCTTGGACACATCAAACATAATACATATCATCATATTTAGGGGAAGGAAACAAAAAAGCGGTGATTGCAGATGCTCAGTAAGGGTAAACAAGGGATATAAGTAAGCTATATCATGAGCTTGATTATATGAGAACATATTTATGAATGTATAATATCATAACTTTCATATAAATTATCATATACATAAAACATGGCATAAATCTTGGAAGGTCGTAAGATATGATTCATAAAGAACTAATGAACCCAATCCATGACATCATAACACAGGAATAAAACATGAATTTTGGAAGATAGATAAGTATATATAATATGGTTTCCATAGTATACAAGGCATTATTGCCAAGATCATATTAGTTTCATGGGTTTACTCCCCATACCATCTTGGTAGTCATCATTCACTCACATGGAAATATTAGTAGCATGAGTTCACTCCTCAAAACATCTTGGTTTTCATGGTTCAATCACAATGACATATTTGTAGTAAATTTTTAATCCCAATACTATCTAAGTATATCTCGTGAGATATTTATATTTACCCAATGAATTCATGGGAGATATCTGTTCAGAAAATATCATAGTGAAATCATACATACATGTTCTACAAGATCATAAATATTTATATGATAACCCATGAAATTAAATTGTTATTATATACGTGTATTAATATCATAACCTGTTGAAAATGATGTGTATAATAATAATTTCATCATAAACATAACCTGTGAAATGAAGGGGTTTTCAAAATCACATAACCCATGAATGAGAAACTGGTTTCATTAACATAATTCTTTTAAAACATAATCAATTCAGAGAAATAATTCAAATGGAAAAATTTAATAATTTCACCATAAAGGAATGAGTGACACTAATGGATATTATCTTAGATGAAAAATAATTATATATATATTTTTAAAAACATTTCTTGAATAAACTACACTTTCTTCATTGAAAACACATTTTAAAACAAAATACCTTTTGAAAACTTTTTTTTTGAAATTGGATTGAAAACAAATAAATGATGAATTGAAAAAAATAAGACGTTTTTAAAATATTTTTTCCATTAAAATGGTATTAAAATATATTTTGAAAACATTTTTGAAAATAGTTTTTGGAAGATGTGCTTTTTGAAAACAATAGATTTCGGACTAAAGAGAGACAGATGGTCAGATTATACTTAAAACTATTCTCATAAGAACCAAAAATTTAATAATTGTACTAATACATGTTTATATATTGAATAACCAGAGGATAATAAAATTAATCAGTGTTATTGACATATTTATCATGATATATCATTAATTTAAGATTAATCATAAACTATCTTGAAAAGCAATGAGATTGTTTCAATAAACTATTATCACTTGGTAATTTGGGATCATACTCTCCATGTAAGAAAATGAAATTACATAAAGTTTAAAATATCCTAAAAAGAATTCTATTAGTTAAATTAAATTAAAATTTAATTATATACACCACTAAAAATAATCATTGTGAATTAAAAAATGTGTCTCAAATAAGGCAAATTAAGATAAAACCATTTTACCGATTTGGTACCTTTTTGAACATAAACCCCATGAAATAAAGAACATAAAACGGATATGTAAATACAGATATAATTAATTATAATAATTATTTAATACATCCATGGTATTTATACACACCACAAAAAAAATAATGGGTGTTTAATACAATATGTATCTCACAGAAATAAAAAGTGAGATGAAATCCCCAATCCTTGTTTCTTAACTCTCTTCGTACTCATATAGGATTCGGGAATAATAACTGTAATTTTATTATAAATATTTCTATAATAATATTATTATATATAATACCATACATGGTTTTATAAGGATATTATATTACCCTCTTTTTAACAATTCTATGTTAAGGATTCACTTTGAGTATTATCCACTTTATTTTTCCAATTTCTCTTAATTTGTTGTATATTCTATCCTTATAATTAAATAATGATTAAATAATTTAAATAATGATATAAGTATCATGTATATACATTATATTTTTACCGTAATTATCAATATAATATAGATTTGTGAAATGGAATACACCATCCATGGAGACGGTAAGTTGTACGTACGCATGAACGCCATTCCGTTCATATTATCGTATTGAAAGAAAGAATGAAAATGATATATATATATATATATATTATTAAATGATCATTATAATGTTATATATATCATATAATTTCACTATATTCATATTTAATACATTTTATTCATTATGTTAATGAATCACATCGCTTTAAGGGGCGGTAGTCCACACTTCCTCAAACGAAATTATCATATTTACACGAAATAGAATGTAAAAATGATATGTGTTTTAAAAGGAATAAAATATATTAAATACATATTAAATATAATATATTACATATATAAAAGTATTTTCAATAATAATTTCCACCATGAGAGGTGGTAAAAGAAAAAATGAACAATCATCTTTTAGTGAGGTAGTAGTTTTCCTTACACGTAAATTGTAAGTTCGATACCAATTAGATAGAGGAGTGTATAAGTGTAGGTAGAAAACATTGAATAAAATAATCCTATTATATTTATGATACTATTTTTCTAAAAAATAATTTAATAATGATGGTGGATGGGGTGGTTAATTAAAATAAAATAAAGAAGCATAACAGAAGACGTTACCTCTTAATCGGGTAACTCCTTTTTGTTTGTTCCAAAATATTTCTTGGGTTACTTTCTCTCCTAGGGGATGAATAATGGAGTAATTGAGGGATATTTTTAAGTGTATTTGTCTGAGTGTGGGGTAACATAAATGGTTTTAGGGGTTTTAAGAGTAGGTATTGTTGGTGGTGTTTTATAATGAAAGAGGAGTGGCACTCTTGTAAATATTTAAAGAGAGAATTCCACCCACGTTTTTCAAGGATCTAGTGGTTGCAGTAATAATCCAAATTCTACCCAATTGATTATATTATCTAAATATGTCCATAAAATATCTTTTAGAGATATTTATAGCCCTTTTTTTCTTTTAGGTTATGGTTTAGTCCCTTATTAATCTAATTCAACATTAATCATTGTAATTTATTTTAATGAAATTCAATAATATTTTTTTGTAAAAAAATTATATAACATTAGTAGACATTATAAATTATTATTTTTACAAATACAGAATAATTTTTATATAATTAAAATTATTTAGGTGGAAGAAATTAATTTAAAACTAATCCCGCAGACGGGTCGACAATGCGGGTTTTTAAAGTAAACATGATTAAAAGTTTACTATGTTTTTATATCAAATATCAATGTGGAATTGGTTCTAATTAACTAAATTATATTATTTGATAAAAATATTATATAATTATAATTTTAAACGAAATTAAAATAAAATTATCCTTATAAATAAATTAGTTGAAACAACTATTTTGAATTAAAATCCAGTATTTTTTATAATTCATCCAAAAATGATGTTTCTCAGAAAAATCCCAAAAATCAAACCTAAGATAATTTAGAAATTATAAATAAAAAAATGTATTTTATTTTATCAAATTATTTTTATAAAGTAATATAATATTATTTTTATTATTTTTTAAAGAATAACATTAAAATCAGTTCATTTGATAAAATGATATTTTTATACATATAAGTACATTACCAAAACATATATCTATTATTATAAATATGATTTATTAATATAAAAATATTTTAAAAATAAATATTATTGTTCTTATAACATTTTCTAATGGATATGTTATAATTATCTCATTTAAATAATTGTTACCGTAAAATTATGTTTCATAAAAACATTAATGTTGCATGTAACATACAAAATTTTGATGTTCCATGTAACATACTCTGAGTCGATGTTTTATGTGAATGGAATATTTGAATTAGTTCATTTCAAGACATAAATGAAAATTTAATTTATTCACGAAAAAAATGTCTATAAAAACTCGAGGTGTTAAACCCCAACCCACGGGGTTGGGGGGATTTATTAATAAAATATTCAAGTTCAAAAAACCAAGATTTAAAAGTTTTAAAATGGAAAGGGATTATCCCCAACCCACAAGGATGAGGCATTTTTTTACCTCAACATCAACCTCACTGAGAGTCAGTCTCTTCCTATTTAGTGAAAGTGCCACAGGGAAAATCATCCAGTTCATCCTATCCTATGAATTTCCATCCTTAATATGATCATGAAGGAAAAAATATCAAGAGAATGTATTTAGATAATCTATTGTTAAATTATTTTAGGAGGACTACATAAAGATATTTTGATGCCTCATGGCATACACAAACAAATGAAATATCTAAAGGGTTTGATAGCTCTTTGAAATAAATGATATTTTGGTAGATATCCACAAGACAGTTGATTGTCTAATCATTCATATGATGATGTAATTATTGTAATGTGTTATGTATTAGTGAACATCATTTACACCACCCCTATAGATGCTACAAAATAAGACCAATGCCGAGGAACATGAGGATGAGGTTTCTTTTTGTAATATGGTCCACACACAAATGATTGAATGAAGTGTGCATACCCAAGACTAAAGAATTCCTATGATTATGGAGATTACCTCAACTTCTCAACTACTACATTTTTCATGTCCTGGCCCGATGGTTCATGATATGAAACTACCCCAAGACTAACTCCAGTAGGCCATGGGTTAGCGACTAGCCCCAAAAAGGCATATCACACACATGGGATGTAATTTACTTAAGTGAGTGTATGTACACCCTAATATATAACTACATATAGTACTAAAATGTAAAAAACCTGATGTAAATGCATGCGTACATCTATAATTCCATAACCAGAGTATGAAATAAGAAATAAAAAGCATAAAAATGGGTGAAATACAAACCCAAACCAAACTAGAAGGTAAATTCCAACATGATCATATAGAGGGAACTGTTAAAAAATTCATCACTAGTATCCACATTGATCACTCTATGCCAAAGTAGCTTTACCTTATACTAGTTAACTAAAGAGTTTGTAAAATGGACTGTTATCTGCATAATTCATGAAGCATGCGGGAAGATCCCAGGTAAGGGTGTATATAAAAATACCTAGTAGGACACCCTAAAATAATCAAGAATAAAGAATAAAGAGTAATATCTAGCTCTACATAGCTAAATATCTATGTTATATATAACAATAATATCTAGATATAATTAACATGGACACAAAATATCTAAGTATCACATCTTTAAAACCATCCTAGGATCCCTGTTTGAAAGTCCCATAAAATTCTCATATAGGATAACATGCTCTATGAGTTATAATTCCATAGACCACACTCATCCTAGAGTTCATTCTTATCATGTCTTGGAAAATAGGAAACTTAGAGGGTTCATCTGAGAAACACACTTGATCATACTGCACCTCATCAAAAATATCATATCTAGATACATAGAATTGGGGTCAATGCCCAAGGATTATTGGGGAAAACATAAGCTACTGTAAATATACTTCTAGCTACGGGATCTAATCCCATGTAATTATTTTTCCCAGTGATTCCAAAAACCCCATATAAGGTAACATAAATGGACATAAGGATCAATCTAGGATTCTCAGTGGGATACTTGCTCGAAGCTACTAACTCAATAGGAAAATCAATATGAGAAAAGTCACTCAAGGATAAGGGAACCCAACCTCACTACATGGATCATTTGGAAGCTATAGTGGGATACCTATTATAATGATAAGATGATAATTCAATAATCTGTGATAATAATAGATCAAGGGGACACAATCAACTGATACTAGTTTCGTAAAGAATACACTTTCCCATAACGAATATGATCTAAGAATAATGAATATTCCAACCTACACTCAAATAAGTAAAAGTAATTTCCCTAGAGGTATAGGGTGTGTCTTATTAATTTTGGCACTTCTCATGTCTCTCACACACATGAAATGTACATGTTTCTCAATACATGGTGTGTGTTAATGGTACACGTCATGTAGGAGTCCTCTTGAAATTCAACATGATGTCTTGACCATTACCATGTATACCAAACCATTTATGTGTACTTTCTATTTACATTGTGTGTGGGACCTTTTTTCTTCCCAGGCGTGTACCCCTTATACACGTTGAGGCATCCACCTTGTGTTCCTCAACATGTGACTATGATCACATGGAGTGTCACACTACATGAACTCTGAGGCATGTTCTCTATATATACACTAGTATATTAGATTAGGGACACATATATTATGACATGTTGAAAAAGACATGTGATAATTATCTCTATCTGGAAACCCTAGAACTACACAAAAAGGCACATAGGGTGTGTGTTCATAGTACTACATGATGTGTACTCGTTTTTTTACAGAACCTATATAATTCATCACATATCTTTATCTGTAACATAATAAAAACTTATTTAACTCTAAATTACACCATATATCATAGATATGAGGCTTATCGGACCACTTTATCACCTATGGTAGGAATACTATCATATACGGTGCTCAGTAATACCCCCCATCATGTCTCTAAGGTGTCACATGACAAAAACATGAATAAAAATTCTAATTAGGCCTCGATACATTATGGTCATCACATCCTAAAATCATTTAATCAAATATCTTTCATTAAACTATGGTAATGGTTCATTGTTCCAAAGATCGAGTTTGGAATGACTGTTCACCAGGTATCTGTGAAATTATAGGACAAATGATGATTCTGATGATGAACACACATAGAATTGAGAGAGAAACTCATAAAATATAAACATGATGAAAGAGCCTAAAAATTGGTTCACATTAATTCATGATTCATTATCATAGGGAAGATGAATTAAGAGGTATAGATAAGCAATGAATAAAAAATAATAGTTATCCCTAAATCCCATAATTAAAACCATACCCACATGATTATTGGTCATCAAATTAATACATTAGTCAATTGATCCACCTTCATCATGGGATATGAAACATGGATAAATACAAAAAAAACCTACCTAGAGTTTAGATGAATCACTAATGATGAATTATCACATGTCTCTTTTGTTGGTATGATCCACAATTTGTGCTAAACACTAGACATTAATCCACGATTTGGTAATTATTCCTATGATAATGATATTCTAATTACCTATCCTAGATACAAAACTCTTCGATGGGGAATGCTTATAATTTCTTATATAATCATATTTATATTAATATTTAGGTCATGAATAAATATTTAAACTAAATAATTAAACTATTTTATTTCATTAATGATTCACCTGTGTTAGCACTCTACCGAAACACTAGACGCTGACATTGTTTCTGTCAGGCCTAGGGTAAAACTCACATTATAAACTCAATGGTACCCTTATATTTCTTTTACATGCCCCATTTTTTGTGTTATTACATTTTTCATGAAAATTTAACGATAATGATATTTTAAAAATAAATTCCTAACTTAATAATAAATTCTGAGTACACTATAAGATGGAATATCATTCTGTCTAAGTTCCTAACTTAATAATTATTCCTATAAATATTAAAAAGTATATCATTGAAAAAACTAAGAAACTATATTATTCACTCCATTAATACTTTTCATCCCCAAAAATCACAAGTAAAAAAACTATGGGGACATTGAGCTCTTAATAAGGATTCATGCTCCCACGAGCTCCCCTAATTGTTCCTTTAATGGTCAATAAACACACATCGAAAGAAAAAATAATTCCTACAAAGGGTATTTCTCTAATTTTCCTCAACAATTCTAAATCATTTAAAAAGGTAACTCTACTCTAATTAAACAATTAAACCATGTTGATATCATACAATGAGCCATTTGTATACCTCCTTAACTACAACATGTTGAGAATATAAGATAACCCTAAAACTACTATATCCTAGGGGTTAAGAGGCACACCACCTCACTAACCCAACATAGAAGTAATAAAATAATGGGCCTAACATTCTTATATATGGACTATCACCCTGGATAAAACTCTATATATATTGAACATTAAATTCCTTTGTCATCTGTCCAATTAAGACTCCTAACATTTAATAGGTAGTCATCATCCTCTTCAGGATGAATTATACCATTTTAAAACCAAAACTAGCACTATAACTAGGACCCAACCACTATTAATCACTTGTTCTGACCAATATAATAGTGTCATGTAAGGTCCCTCATCCATGTACTCAAAAAAATTACTTTAGAGGTGGTCATTTAATCATCATGGTACACAAACCCCAATGATGGAATATGATCCTCATAGCTCTAACATAAAAATGACATGAAACCCTGACATGTTTAGCTGATCCTAAATGATCCATTCTACCTGGCTAGCTGGCTGGTGTAAAACACTATGACCAACAACAACAGAGTTTGAAAAATATTTTCATATCATATCCCTACTCATTCCATTAAGTAAGAACCTTATTCTACAACAATCATCAAGTAAATTCAACAAATCTGGACTACCTATTTTATGTACAAGAGGCATGACCTCTCTGATAAGTTTTTTAGGAATCACCCATAGACAATAAAAACAAAATCTATTTAGCTTAGAATGTCACTACAACTCCCATGGCTTCTAAACCTATACCAAGAGATCCTGGTATATCTGAACCTAAACTATATGCATTGCTAATAGAAAATAACCTCCTTAGTACATCTTCTTGAATCAAGTTTGGAATCACCATCTGTCACCAGAAAATAAGAGAAATTGATTCCATCCTTCATGTAATATCCATCAGGGGTGTATCTGGTGGATACTTTATCAAGCAATATCTCCCAGCTGATATTCCCATGTCATTACTTATTAAATTTCAAAAAAATAAAATGGGTATCAAATATCGATAGGAGGTACAATGCTCCATCCACACTTCAAAAAGGGTAATCTAGAAAGGGTTCAATTATTCCTTCATAATTTCTGACAATGGATAATGGAAAACCTCATTTTTATCATGTGTTTCAACATTTATGCCTTGGGTTCCCCTCAATAGCAAGATGCCTCAAACTCTACATGGTTCACTATCACTCCCACATATGAGAATAGAAATCCCATAACGTTTACCTTTGAGTCTATCACTAGCTTCAAGAAAGATTCCATTCATCAAGCACTCCCAGAGAATTTCTAGAACAATCCTTATGTGTCTTGCATCCACTAACACTAACACCGAGTACACATGGATGTCCCTAATTAATAATTCCATAAACTTATCCAAGAAGGGTTATGGATCCAGTCCATAAGTCTCTCAATTTCACTATAGTGTACAACTCTCCAAAGGGAATCACTAATAACTGAAAACTACCAAATTTGTCTATTAAATCTACTTTGGGTATATAATACTCCCCAACAAGAACCGATGATCACCCGTCCTAAGAAAAACACTAAGATCCACCTTTCCTTCATTAACTGGGTGAATATTTCATCTATTTTTAAGAGAGGATGCTTCCCCTCATGTAACCTTGTCTATGTAACACCAATCTATATCCATCCTCAAGATCTCATTCTCCTCATAGAGAATAATGTAGGGATTCTCAAAAAATCACAATGGGCCTTAAAAAACCCTTTTTTCTATACATTCCTCCAACTGCACCTTTAGATCTTACAACTACTCAGGATCATCTGATATAGTAGCATAGATATTGGTCCATACATGGTGGTAGTACATGTAGAGAGAAAACTAACGATAGAATGTTAACATAGAACATTCTCATGAAGTAAAACCATTTCCTCCACCATAATCATAGGAACTAAAAGATCATAGAATCCACTAATATAAATGTAATACTAGTTAACTAATAAGGAATAAATTGTGAGCTCCTATGAATAAGATCATCCTTCCAAGATCGGGGATCAAACCTTATCATTGGAGGAAAAATACATCCAATAAAAGTAGAATCACTTCTACAACCCATGCTAGTAATCATATATGCATTGTTGGTAAGATACCAATCCATAATGAAGAAAAAATCATAGCATCCCACTACTACTACAGAAATAATTCTATGATAGGGTATCTCTATCTCCTCCCATAGTCAGGTCACACTATTGATAGAAGCATGAAATCATTGATCCTCTCAACATGATCCTCCATAAAAATTATTGATAAAAAATTGCTCCAATGGTATAACCATGCCTCAAATAGATGATACACTAAGGGAAATGTGGATCATAACTCTGTGTGAAAACTCTAATAGGGGTAGTGAATACAAATGGAATACCTCCAACTATACTCAAACCTAAATGAGAAATTAACACATGGATCTTGTTCTATCCATATACCAACTAGTTACCAATTCCAGTGCCCTCTAAAAAACCTTATCATATCTAGTGATGTTATCTTTTGAAGTTGAGAAAACTCATTCACCACACCTCAACACTATCTGCATTGGATTGAACTAACTCTCTAGCGTGGTTTTGGATCACGTATCATGAATATGTCTTAGTGGTTGAGGTATCCCTATTACTTTTATGTAAAAATTTATTCCAAACATCACTAATACATATATCAATTGATGCATTTTTTTAATCTAGTGATGTCTCACTACCTACACTACTATCAGGGAGTGGTCTCACTCAAGCGAGGCATTCATACCACAGGTTCACACAAGTCCTCCACTAGTCAGGAAGGGGGTATTTCCCATGATGCATCATGGGTGATATCCAACTCTATAACTTGAGATTAAAACTCATTATAGTTGTTTTATCTACTGGTACCACTAGATTCAACTACAACTCCATGGAAAAAAACATGTTGTAAGCATGACCATTTTATCGGTCGGGGTGTGCACATGTCAGAAGCTCGAACCATTGTCTCAAGTCAAAACTATAAAACTTGATAGTCTTCTTTTCCATATAATTTTAGGTATCCTTATTAGAGAAATAACATAACATGCTAAGATTGTGCACACCATAATCATGTCCCGCTCTAGATATCACTTTATTAACACATATATGGCCAACATCTTGATCTATAGAAGGATCCATGTGCTACTCAATAGTTGGTATCATTTGTTCGTTCCCACATGGAAAAAACAGTTAATGATTGTGGATCAAAACAGGAACCCCATCACTCATCTGATTGTCCACACAACACTATCTTGGAATCCTTATTAGCTATCATCATATAGGCATCTTGAAGAATTTCAAGTTATACCACAATCAATGAATATATCTAGAGAGCTGACTCAATAATGAAATAGAATCCAAAAACCATTCCAATATAATTCAGTTTCCAAAGTTTTCCCTGCCACTGGTGTCTACATATACTAATTGAATAAGAGGGTTATCAATGTCTGGATGAATGGTGGTGTTGGCCTCCACACCAACATTGGACACCCTGGCCTAATATCCCAACATGAAAAACACTAACACGGTTTCCCTATTTATCAAACCAAACCTCACAGCTTGAAAAACAAATTCCAAAATCCAATCCTAAACATAGCTAATTTCATAACACTTCAGGCTGGGCACCCCCAATGATACTATTTTGTCACAATTGGACCCGATGTGGATCAAGATTTATCTACCCCAAGGCCACCTCCAATAAGACATGGATTGGAAACTAGTTCTGAGAATCCATATCACAAACATGATGGAATTTTACCTATTTAAATATATACACGCACACATCTCTAATCTCATTGAATGATGAAATCTAAAACTACCAATATTAATGCATGCATAAATCGAAAATACAACAACTAAAGTATAAAAAAATTATTGGAAAGCGTAAAAGGGGCCAAATAGAAGCCCATTAGAAACTATAAAGTAAACTCCCACCTTCTCATGTAGAGGGGATTTCTTTCAAATGAAACATTGGTACACACCATGATTATTTTTCCCTAACTAGCTCAACCTACTCCTAGTCTATGAAGGACTACACGAAAAGGGTCCATCATTTTCCTAAGTCATGAAACTTTCAGGAAGATTCCATATATTTTTTATTATAATAATAAAAATTAGGACACTCCAAAATAAACAATAACAATGTATCAAGAGTTATAGTCACCTCTATATAGGTATATTTCTACCACACATGTAACAAGAATATCCAGATATACTCAACACGGAAACAAAGTCTCATGGAAAATATCACAACTGAAAACCCAACCTAGGAGTCATGTTAGAATGTTTCATACAATTATAATCCAAGAGAACACACTCAATGAGCTATAATACCAATGATGACACTAATCATATAGTTCACGATCCTCAAGAATTGATAAAAATGAAACTGAGAGGTTTCATCCAAGATACAAACTTGATTAGATAACACATCCTCATAAAGATCATATATAGAAATAAAAATAGGTGGTTCAAAACCTAGGGCTATTTGAAGGGACACCAAACCCTATTATAAATATCCTACAAGATAGAGGATCTATTCTCTTATAAATATTGGTCATTCTAATTCTAATAAACCCATGTGAGATAACATGATGAAATATGATTATTTTCCTAGGACACTCATAGGGATACATTACCCAAGTGGATGAGCTAGTAGTGGATGTGTTCTGAGAAAACTCACTCCAAAATAAGGGAATGTTTCCACACTACAAAAATATCATAGATTTTATATGGGCTCAGTGACTACGATTAGAATGGGATACTTCACTGAACCCTTATTGGAATGGATCAAGGGGAAACAATCATCTGATACAAGTCAAGGTAAGCTCACACAATCTCACAATTAAGGTAATATAATAATAATGAGGTATCCAACCAATCCTCAAATGAGTACATGACTTGTCCTTATGGGGTATAGGTTGTATCTCACAAAGTGTTGCTCTTCTCGTGACATTCACTTACATAGAATATACCTTTTTAGAAATAAACATAATTTTAAAATAATACATGGTTTTTATTATTTATCCCAACATTTAGTGTGCTATATTTTCTATTATTTTGTATACTAGGTCAAATTTGTGCACTTCCCAGGTAAATGTCATGTGAGACCTCATTGACACCCAAGAGTGTAACCCTTCTACACGATGATATGTTCTTAACATGTTATATGATGTGTGACTTAGCACACATGGTATATCACACTACATGGAATCTTGGATTGTAGTCACTATACATTAAAATATATCATTTTATGTTTACATGGTGTGTGATACTTATCTCCATGCTAAAACCCTAGAGCTTCACAAAAATGGATACACCGTGTGTGTTAATAGGACTACACACAGTGTAGTTTGGTTTTTCATATAATCGACAGAAATATTCATGTGTATTCATCTGTGACCTTGAATCCTTTGATTCTACAATGAACTATGCAATAGTTAAAAGATCTAACATTGAACATACCTTCATTAAATCGATGGTTGGAATATGGTTGTATCAACTTCTCAGAAACACCAATTTTTTCACCTCTCAATGGTTTTACTCCAAAACCTCAAAGAGTAGCTCTGATCCAATCATGATCCATAATTTTCATCGAATACTACACTCATTTCATTGAATATATATCCCATATCTTCATTAATCATCCATTTCACCAAATATTGAATGCACAATAATCATTCTCCAAGTATCTATCAAATTCTAGGCTATATGAAAAATCCAATGATGAATGCGTATAAAACGGGGAGGGAAAACTATAAAACATTAACATGAGGAATGAAAATTGACCATTGTTCATTTTATTCCTATATCTATTTTCATATGAAAGACAAATGAAGAGGTGTGGATAAAAAATGATCACAAGTCACTGATGAAGAATGATCACAAGTCGCTATCATTGGTGACATCCCTAAGTTGTGTGACAGACTAGACATCGATCCACAATCCAATCATCATTCCTTTGAGAACGATATTCTAAATCCATCTCATCAATTCTCTAGGGTTATGCGGATAACCATGAGAATTTTCTATTTTATAATATTTATAATAATTTTTTATGTCATGGAGACAGATTAAAATAAAATAAATTTATTTATTTATTTCATTTATAATTCTCCTACGACTATACTCTACTAATATTCTCAATGTAGATAAGGTTTATGTCATGTATATGGTAAAACCTATGTTCTGAACTCAACAATACCCTCATATTTCCAATTTAGGACCCTGTTTTGGACCTATTCTTCATTTTTGAAAAAAATTCATTCACATGAAATGTAATATATTTAATATATTTCAAAAATTAATTATAGGCACACTAGGCTACAGAATCTCATACCATCTCAGTGTCTGACTCTATAAATATTACTTGAATATTACTTAGTATTAAATGGAAAAAACCAGGACACTACAACTTTCTTGGAAAGCATAATCCAAGGAAAAGGGTAAATGAATTGCCTTATCACACCCACTGGATGAAGATTTTGAACTCCCCACAAATGAGGAAAGATTTGATCAATAAAAGGAAGATATAAAGGATTTTAGAAAACTCAATGTATAAATTATATAATGTAACATCCCTAACAGATATATTCTATAATTAGAGACTCAACTTATTCTCCTAACTAACATACTTCAACCAAGAGGGATTCTCCTAGAAACTCTAGTAGAGCTAAAAAATCATCCCAATATGGGGTAATGGAAATAAATATATTTGGACACCACAAAGGCAAGATATTAGGGGTTATCTCAATTGAGTACATGAAAAGATCTAGGTTAGATACATCTTCATAGATTATCCTATATAGGTTACCCAGTGAGAGTATAAGAAGAGATTCCACATTTAGCCTAACCTACTATTCCCCTTTCCCAATATGCAGACCATTTGGTCGTTCCTCCCTAGATCCAAGACACTATCAAAACACAATTGGATCTATTACAAGTTATGTAATTATGATGTGAAGAAGTACAACCATAGTGGTAACCTTACACTGAAGGGGGGATGAAACCCTTCCCTTTCCAACATTTTTTATTTCTATATTTCTAATATTCAATGGTTTAGGGGATGTATAACAACATCTAAATAACTTTCTTCCCGGGTGTATCCCCACCATGGGGATCCTCATGAATAAATAAGCATAAGATATCAGTTTTATTATAGAGTATTTATAAGGAATAACCTTAAATTATTATACATGTATACCAATAAAATCAATAATGGGACGAGAATATCTTTTATGTCAATTCCTCTATCAATCCAACTCTACATTTTATAAGAAAAGAATCCTCCATATGTTAAAATGTAGTAAATGAAAAAAAAATTATAGAGTTATAGATTTCACTTCCATGAAGAGTATTTTGAATTATTCCAAAAACTCACAGCTCCCTCAATAAGATTTTCTAGGTATTTTCATTGAGAATGTTCATGATGAACTAGAAACCCCTCTTATCCTAATAAAGTATATAGGTGAATTTTAGGATCATTCCATTGTAACCAAAAGTTTGGATAATTATATTATAAAAAACATGGTCAACTCCCATCCTATGTTAACATCTCAATATAATACGATGGGTAGAGTGGAAACTACAATGGTTACTATAAAACCTACCACTACATGATCTCCAAATATAAAGCCTACACCTACTCATGTAGTTCCCCCTCCCACATGAAAACAAATTAAATAGAAACCTCATTAGGGAGAATGGAATGAATTGAAATGATCCCAATTTTTAGGATAGAAGAACAAGGATAGTCCTCCCGAGATGAGCAAGTTCCTAGATAATTCATAGAATCCATGGAAAAACATGTTAACCCTATTGAAACCCAAATTAACATACCAATTTGTTCTTGATGATCACCTAAATTATTATTCCTTTCCCCAAATATTAGGTCACACCTTCTAGGAATGATTCATTTTCAATGATTTCCTAAAAAATATTCCTGATCCTAGTAAAGTGAAACTAGGAAAACCACTCATGCAGTTATCATTTGTTTCTTACACGAATTTATAAGAATATAATGAAAGAAAAGAAGTTACCAAAAAAATTGAAATTAATTTTTTAGATTATATGACTATAAAAACAATCAACCAAATCCATATTATTCTCTAATAATTGTTTAAACAACCAATTGTGCCCCATGTCACTTCCCTAATGGAAGAACCGACTCCATCAGCACTACATTCCAAAAAATACCACTCTTATAAAAAATTAAATATAAGGATGAGAAGATAATAAATTAAAGATGATGAACCATTAACATTCCAATGGAATCCTGGAATCTATCAGAATTTATTCCTTTAGACCCAAAATCAGGGGCTCTGCACCACCAAATGTCATCACCAGATTTCACCCACCTGGAAAAACCATCATCAAATGTTGAATTAGTATTTGTTTAATTTAATTTCATTAACATAATGAATCCCTTTACCAATGATTATTATGTTCAAAAAATTGGGTTCCTTAAACCTAATTAGGGGAATACAGTAAGTGTATATAGTGGATAAGGATACAGGGGAACACATGGTCATGACAAAAATCGATACTTCAGCCAGATCCCTACTCAGAACATATATAACATCAAAACTTATGAGAGATCCCTTTAGTTTTCCTAGAAGGACTAGTAATGTTCCCCAAGTTATGCCAGGGGTCACCCAGATCCAATCAACCTAGAAGGTTTATTATATGTGTTGTATCTATCCAATAGACCTCAGCATGACAAAAGATCTATTCAGCCTAACACACCAAGGATAGAAGAACTTTAAAATCATTCCCCATGGTCTGATATGCCTACATTGTGTACTTAAGCTCATAAATAACAAATTAAAGAGTAGTATTATGTGAGGTATAATAGTCCTTTAATCAAAAATAATTAATTTTTATAGAAACTAGATCTGGTTCCTACATGGTTTTTGATCTTAGATGCTCTCATTTTGTCAAAATATCTCTTATAAGTACTCATATAGGATTTCTTGAGCCCTCATGATTTTGAATTAAAGGTTTATACCACTAAAATATATTGTACATGTATTGATATTATATAATTCCACCCAATCATATCATCCATAGATAAATGAAATATTTTTTAATATTGGTACACATCATAACCTTGTATGTATATTGTATGGTAAATTATTTGGATATCCAAAGAGATTTCACTGATAATGGATTAGGATTCAACCACATTTCTATCTGAATACTTTTCCAGCTGGGTTACAATGAGGAAAATCTATCCTCTTTCTATCTAATTCTATAAGGATTGGAAAAAGACAAAAAAATCACCTCTATAAAATTAGGATCAGGCATTAGTTTAGGGTTCACATATCTAACTCAAAAATTTTGGTTGGTTAGAAAGATACAATATTCAATGAGATAATTTGAAATCCTTGGTTAAAAATCACATCGTAGTCCCCTCATCATAACAAAAATTCCTCAGATATTTTATTAATTGACAAATTGGGACATTCAATGGATGTAAATACCAATTTTAATCTTGTTAATAATAATAAATTGATGTGGGACTCAACTAGATGGAAGAGAAATAACTCATGACTAATAGTGTCACCTTGGTCACATCCACGAATGGTCTATAAATTAAAATTCCCAATCCCTTCAAACAAACCAGTGAATAATACACGATTCCCATTAATCATATTGAAAATATTGGTCAAATATTGGGTGAATATTCAATATCATTCATGTTATCGGTCATGATGATTGAGCCTGTGGGTGTTGAAAAGGACATCAACTATCCGAACCGGTGTAAAATCTCATATGAAAATACCCTCACTCTATCCCCTGATCATCTAAGAACCCCCAAACCATTCATCAGGTCAAAGGAAGCTACATCATCATCATCATTTAAAAACATTGACTCCTCTCATAAAATTGAAAATTTCCATTCTTCACCTAATTCCCCAAAATTTTAGGGAAAATATGAAGACGAATAGGAAGAGGAGGAGGATGAGGACTTCAATGATTCCCCTCCAGCATTTGAGAAAGGTTTAACTACCACTATTGATGAAAATAGAAAAATAAACCATGGTAAATAGGGGGACCTAGAAACCATATTGATTAGCATGACCATTTCTTCCCAAGAATTAGGGTTATATAAATCGTTTATAATGAAACATCAGGACATTTTTTTCAGAATTACATAGAAATATTATGTCTCAATCCCAAGGTGGCCACCCACCACCTGGGATTTACCGAAAACCACAAGGTTGCAAACATATAGCCAGAATGATGCAACCGACTCAAGATACCAGATTTGAGGTTGAATTTGGAAATCTTATCAATACAAAATTCATTTTGTAAGTCCAGTATCATAAATTTATAGCCAATATATTACCCATAAAAAAGAAGAATGGAAAATTAGTGTCTGTATTGACTTAAGAGGTCTCAACTAACATTTTTTGAAAGAAAATTTCTTATTTATAATCATATAATTTATTATTGGTCTTTTGGAAGGATATCAAATCATTTTCTTTATGGAATTCTAGTTAGGATAGATGAGGGAGCTATTACTTTCTGATTTTCCCATGGGGATTATTTATATAGAATAAATACCTTTGGTTAAAATAATTATAGTTTTACATATCAAAGTTTCATTAATCACATCTTTAAACCATTTCTTTCAAATTATTTTGAGTTTTATTTTAATGATTTAGTTATTAAATCTTGAAAATTGTATGAACTTTATGAATATCAAGAGAAATGTTTCAATAAAATTTTACAACACTTCCAGAAAATTTATCTTATAAAATTTTCACTTAGAGTTACCTCATGAATGTTAATAAACATTTTGATATTCCATCATGGTGTAAAATTAATTCATAAAAAGAAAAAATTTATCCTTGATATGTAATCTCCTCAAAACAACAAATATTTGAGGGTATTACAAATACACCTCACCCATATTTAAATTTTATATAAAACCTCACAAAAAAAGTGTTTTCTCATCACCAACATGATAAAAAATGATATCACATATCTATGGATTGATGAATTTCAGGAATCATTTTATATTATCCAGAAATATCATTTGAGGCCACCAGTGTTGATGCCTCTGGTGGAGGGGAAGACAATCATTTTGTATGTGAAATCCTTGGAATGATAACTATGTTTTTTCCTATCCCTAAATAGTGAAACTAGGAATGAAAACAGATTAATTATCTCATTATTACCATGATCAATATCGAGACTCATTATTCAAATATCAAAAATTGTTGTCTGGTGTTATTCATAAAGGATAAAAAATGGATGTATGACTAACAACATCATGAGGTCTGTTTTCTCTCTCATATAAAATCACTCAAATAAATCTTCATCCATCCTATGTTGATTAGATGTTTGGTATGGTGGGTGATTATCTTTCATATATTTGACATTCATTTAATGCCTTATAAAGTGTGAAAAGGTCATGAATTAGCATTTTTCCCTGAAGAACATCACTCTATAGAAACAACATCATTAAATATATAATTTACTTATGTTGATATTTTCTCTATTCAAGAAAAACTTCATTCATAGGAAATGTATTTTTCTTGCTCATCCAGAATCCCAACATGGAAGAGATTGGGAGAATCTATTATCAATAAAGTTTGGATGGGATTCATTCTCATCTCCTCATCTAAGGAAGTCTTGACATACTCTTTTCTACTTTTATAATGTTTTCAAAAAATGAGGTAGAGTACCAAACTCTCATTATAGGGAAATAACTAGAAAATAAAATTACAATGGAACACCTGAAATAAAAAGTAGATTCATTGCTATTAATCATATAGATCAAAAGTGATTATCACATCAAAAAGAAATAGGTAATTCCTCTACATGACTATATCTGAGTACTACGAGAAAAATCCTCCATGGAGCCGGCATTGACTCACATCCAACTATCATATAATTACACGGATATTAATCTGGAAAATGAAACAACATATTTGGAAGATCTGGACTAGGATGAGATAGATATCATCAATTTTCTTTTGATAATGGTGTCTCTTTTTTTTGTTGACTTGGATGAAATCAAATAGCTTAATTCCATCTCAATACTAGATGGTCTTGTTACCAGTTAGAGGATGAACATTGTGGACTACCTTAAAAATATATAGATACCATATTAAATAGTTTTAAAAGTGAAAATACAATGATAAACAACCAACTTTACTCTTTATAAATTCTCAAATCACCTGAAATTCCTTTATAATTGGGGATTCGATAGGGTACTTCTTAGGTGAATTGATAGAGAATGTGTTGTGGATGTCATGAGGTAAATACATACACAGTCATGTGGTTCCCATCAGTTAGGGTTCATGATTTCAAATCAAATCCATAGGCTTGGATACATATGGAATTCAATGACACATAATTTTAAAATATCATAGAATGTGTCATTTTGGACAAGTTCATGAAAACTTCATCCATCAACCCCTGAAGTTTCTAGAAATTTCCAAATACTCCAGGTCATTTTAATTATGGGGAATAGATGTTTTTAGGGACATATCCTCTATCTATAGAAAATAAAATCAATTAAATCCTCACTTCGATTTACTTATTCTCCAAATGGGATTAATAAATAACCCTTAATTATCATAGGACCAAAATCATTTTCATTTTCTTGAAAGATAATATCAGTATGTGATTTTGTATCCCTCACATGATACTAAAAGGAAATGGAAAAATAATATTATTCTACTAAGTTAGATAATCTATATCAAGAGGATAATATCAAATCTAACTATTCATCTCCCTATCATGCACTGAGTAATGGATAGATAAAGGCATTGAAAAGAACTTATCAATAATAATCCAAAATTTGGTGGATAATGAATAAAGGTTTTAGCCTAGAAAGACCTTACATGCCAACTTGTATTATCATAATACAAACTGCACCACCACATAGGTGACCCTGTATTCACTTGTATATGGGAAATAAATATTCCTTATCATTGAGGTAAAATTTACCTCTCTTCATGGTGCCATCCATGATCAGCTATCCATATATGTGAAATCCAAAACAATTATGGATGAATTAGAGAGACTATTTTGAAAATACTACATAAACGTCAACACATGGAGGTCCAAAAAAATATGATACCATGGGATTTTAACAATAAGTTTCACCTCTACTCATTCTTCAAAAGAGAACTTGTACTATTCCTCTAAACTCTAATGATACCAGTGAAGAAACATCCAAAACTAGGAAAAAAGTGGTGGGGACCATATTCCATACACATGGCCTACTCTAAGGGATCTTATTATTTGATATAATTGGATGGATAACTTGTTATAATCCCAAATAATATATGGTTTCTCAATAAATACTTTGTAATCATGATGATTCACTTCATCAAAAGACCATAAATGGTATAACTTATAGTCCAAGTAGTAAGGCCTAAAACTACTAGACACTATAGTCTGAACTATAATACATTAAAATAAAGATCCTCACATCATAGTTTAAATACTTTAAACTATATGAAAATTCCTTAAAACAAGACATTCAACTATATGGCTCATTTCATTTTTCCAAGATATAAAACTACATTACATTTTGATCCATGCTTTAGTGGATAAAAATATTTGGTGTCGGTTTCCAACCAAACCAACATTCCAAAACAACATATAACTTTATTCTAATCTCAATGGGTCATATAGTGATTCCCAAACCACATTTCTTTATCTCAGCCACGATGCTATAAAAATTACACCTATCCTTCATAGAAAATAAATATCTATATAGGAGACTCCAACATGGGTCAGTTCACTTTTGGTTCAATATTGGGAATTGAGAACAATATGTGGCTTTATTACTTCCCATTAAGGATACATAGTGAAACATAGGTTCCTTAACATATTACTAGCCACAGTAAAAAAATAATTCATGTCTCCCATTCCTTCTGCAAACAACCTCAATAAATATAGAAGACCTTAATTTGGGTGCCCTTATTTAGGATCTCATCACTAAAAAAAAATATAACCTTTCCTTCTTAGGATCCAGATCTATTCAAGGTACTTTATCCTCCATGGCCTATTACTATCCAAATTCTTCATTTTTTCTCGCACACATTCCTTACAAATATCATATACCTTGTCTTAGGGGAATACATAACTTCATAAACATTGTTCATCCACTGATAATAGAATGTATGATTCTAGAGGGAAATGTTATTTTACAATGTATTGATACTCTATATACTATATTTGAATTAGTCACCCTAAAAAGTATTTTCAACAAGAGGCACCTTTATACATAGAAGAATCCACTTTTATCTCTATAATCCCTAAAAACATTATCATGGAAACCACTTTTTGATCTTGTTCCTTGATTATTACTTTCATAAATGTCCCATATAACCTCCCCTAATATGTAGACTCTAAAGAACATGGTTTACAATTTCCTTCTCCACATTCAAATTATGTCAGAACATCCATGACCTAATAATCCCTATATATCTTAATGAATTCCTATTATAGTCCTATTCATATGACCTAAATCTATAATACACCATTCGTCCATTCCATGAGACATTAAAATACGTGGTTAACATCCCTCTCATTCAACATTAATTTTCTCTTAGAACTATGACTTTCATGATTCTCAAATTTGTGAGATACATTATGATGTCCATATCCTAAATCCTGGTTTATCCACCACCACATAAAAATCCCCATATCATTCCATTTAACTACCTCTTTGAGGTCAAATAAACCGCTTCCACCTCTTATTTCCCACACTGAGTATAGACTATGTGGTCTTAGAAGATTTGGTATAAGCTTATCTAGATGATCAATGAGTATCAGTTCATGTCAGGGTTATCATGGTATTGGATACATGCCCATAAACGTAACACCAGACATCATTACCAGATGATGTTAAACATCATGATTTACATCTCTTTCAAGAAGTAAATTTTTCTTTTTTTTATGGGCATCACCTAATAGGACCACTATCCATAGTGTTGGTATCCTTCCAGACGTCGTAAGCATCGTATGCTTCGACAGGACGAGGACAGCAGAGTCGGTCTCGTCAGCATCACAGAGCTAGATATGGTGATTCTTGAAATACCATGACTCCTCAACTAGGGAAATCTCAGCAAGGAAACAAGGATAACATTTCAGTGGTGAAGTAATTGTATGGAGCTGAGCAGATGATTGTCGATGATTATGTTGGACCATATACA
This sequence comes from Viscum album, assembly GCA_963277665.1. Classification (NCBI taxonomy): domain Eukaryota; kingdom Viridiplantae; phylum Streptophyta; class Magnoliopsida; order Santalales; family Viscaceae; genus Viscum; species Viscum album. The sequence continues at coordinate 1,658,435,073 of OY728143.1, read as the reverse complement.
GTAAGAGGTACAATTATTTTGAATTCTACCTTTGTGAAAGTGTTTTTTAATACTAGTGCATCACATTCCTTCATTGCTTCTCATGATATTGACTTGCTATTTTTAAAACTGGAAATGATTCCTTCTATTTTGAAACTGCAAACTCTTCTTGGTCAAAGAGAATGTCAAGTCTTTATGTGTAGAGCATGTGCTATAACTGTTGATGGAGCTGCGTTAAGATGGGACTTCTCAGTATTCGAGATGGATTTCTATGATGTAATCCTGGGTATGGATTGGTTGACAATGTTTAAGGTTCACATCGACTGTTATAGGAGAATAGTTAGTTTCACGACTGAGGATGGAATCGACCATCTCTTCAGAGTAGATACGGTGGAAGAGAAACGTGCAAATAGATTGTTGGCACCAATGGTGGGAACTATATCTTACCAATTGGAAGTGTTGACTTTGGCATCAATGAACGAGATCTAGGAAAATAGTTTTCCAGCTGTGGTGGATCAATTTCCAAATGTCTTTCCCAACAACTTCTCAGGGTTACCACCTCTAAGGGAAGTGGAGTTTATGATTGATCTCCTTCTGGGGACTAGTCCTATTTACCTTCCATATTATAAGATGGCACCAACAGAGTTACGGGAATTGAAAGTTCAGTTAGAGGATCTAGAAAGCAAGGGTTTCATTCAACCAAGTACTTCTCCATGGGCAGCACGGGTGTTGTTTGTGAAGAGGACAGATATAAATCTTCGGTTGTGTGTTGATTATCGTAAGCTTAACCAAGTTATGATAAATAATAGATATCCACTTCTATGCATTGATGATCCATTAGATCAATTAAAAGGAGCTCAGTGGTTCTCCAAGATTGACTTGCGATCAAGATATCACTAATTGCGAGTTCAGAAAGAGGATATTCCAAAGACAGCTTTTAGAAGTAGATATGGCCACTACAAATTTGTAGTCATGCCTTTCAGTCTAAAAAATGCACCAGGGGTCTTCATGGATTTGATGAATCAGATATTTTAGCGATATCTAGATTCTTTTGTTGTGGTGTTTGTGAATTATATTTTGGTCTATTCAAAGACAAAGGCTGATCATGAGGTGCACCTAGAAATAGTGTTACAAATCTTAATAGATCATTATTTGTACGCCAAATTATCAAAGTGTGATTTTTGGATATAGGAAGTACATTTCCTTGGCCATGTCATTTCTGAGAAAGGTGTTTCTGTTGATCCTAAAAATATAGAAGTAGTTATCTTCTAGAAACCACCGAAGAATGTGTTCAAGATACGAAGTTTTCTTGGTCTAACTGGTTACTATCGACGCTTTTTGCGTGATTTCTCATGACTAGATTCACCAATGACAGCTTTGAAAAAGAAGAATACTCCATTCCAATGAACAGAAGAATGTCATAAGTATTTCCAGGAACTGAAATTTTGGCTTACATCGGCACCTATCTTTATCTTTCTAGAATCAGGACAGGGTTATGTGGTGTATTGTGATACTTCAAGATTAGGTTTGGGTTGTGTTCTCATGCAAAGAGATCATGTGGTTGCTTATGGTTCAAGGTAGTTGAGGGTTCATGAGAATAATTACCCAACACATGATTTGGAGTTATTTACAGTCATCTATGCTTTGAAAACATGGAGACATTATCTCTTTGGTGAGAAATTTATTGTTTTTACAGATCAAAAAAGCTTGAAACACATTTTCTCACAGTGAGATTTGAATCTGAGGAAAAGGATATGGATGGAGTATCTCTAGATGTTTGACTTTGACTTGATGTACACACCGGGAAAAGGAAATTCGGTGGCAGATTAATTGAGTAGAAAGTCATATTCTCAGTTGGTGAAAGAAGCTTTAGACGAATGGTAGTTGATGTCGATCTTAGCCAACATGCATGTGGAATGTGAAGACCGAGGTGATGTTGTTGTTTTCTTTTCAGCTACACTTGTTCCTGATTTAGTAAAGATGATCAAAGAAGAACAAACATATGATGTAGAATGTCTAGTTATATGTTCAAAACTCAATGGTGGGGAGACCATTGAGGGCTAGAAACTTGATGGGGGTTCAGTTTTGTGCTTCAGAGATCGGATTATTGTACCTATGGTTTATCAGGAATAACTCCTTCATGCTTACCACCATTCAAGATGGGTTGTACATCCAGGTACACAGAAGATGTATAAGGCGTTGAAGGCGCAGTTTTTGTGCAGCGGCATGAAAAGGAAGGTGGCTGAGTTCGTCTCACGGTGCTTAACTTGTCAATAGGTAAAAGCATAGGATCAGAGACCAGCTGGTATGTTATAATCTTTACATATCCTAGTGTGAAAATGGGATCATATAGAAAATGATTTTGTTACAGGTCTTCCAAGAATGGTCCGGAAACACGATGTTATTTGGGTGATAGTGGATCATCTAACCAAGTCAGCCCATTTCATCCCTATTCATGAAACTCATACGGTGAAAGATCTTTCAAAAATCTATATCCTAAAAGTGGTAAAGAGGCATGGTGTACCAGTGTCTATAGTCTTAGATAGAGACCTGAGGTTCACATCTTGTTTCTGGAAATCATTACAGCAATCCCTTGGAACTCAGTTGACTTTGAGCATGGCGTATCATCCCCATATGGATGGGAAATCTGAGTGGACGATACAAAAATTGGAAGACATGTTTCATGCTTGTGTAATGGATTTTGGTGGCTCGTGGGAGGAGAATATACCCTTAGTGGAGTTCTCATACAATAACATCTATCAAACCTTGATACGCATGGCTCCGTTTGAAGCATTGTATGGGCGTCCTTGTCGTTCTCTACTATGTTGGGTGGAAATAGGTGAAACTTCGCTAGTCGGTCCAAGCCTTGACCAAAAGAAAACATAGAAGATCCAGTTGATTAGAAATAATATGGAGACGGCTCAGAGTCATCATAAATCTTATGCAGATCATTGTCGAAGACCATTCTCATTCGTTATGGGTGATCATGTCTTCTTGAAGATCTCTCTAAGGCTTGGACATCGTCATTTCGAGAATAAGGGAAAGTTATCTCCTAGATACATTGTCCCTTTTGAGATAATGGAATGAGTTGGAGAGGTGGAATATCGGTTAGCATTACTGCCATGGTTTAGTTCAGTGCATAATGTGTTCCATGTATCTCAGTTGAAAAAGTATCAGCTTGATCCTAACCATGTGATTAGATGGGATCACGTTGAACTAGATCAAGATGCTTCGTTGATACATATCCCGATACGGATTGTGGATAGGCAAGAGAAAGTCTTACGTGCAAAAATCATCGGTCTAGTGTGGGTTTTATGGCATCATGGTCATATTTATGAAGAGACTTGGGAACTTGAAAAGGAAATGAAAGAGCAGTGGCCGGAACTCTTTCAGTTGGGTGAAGTTTTTCTAATTTCTGAGGACAGAAAGACCAATGGTGGGGAGAATGTAGTACCCCCAGTTTTTGGTATGTAACCCTTTCTTGATGATTTTAATATTTTAAAGTTAAGGGTGGTGAATGGGAGAGTCGAGAGAACTTTGAATGATGTTTTGAGGCAAAGGAGAAGTCGTACAGACGGCGCACGGTTTTTCTAAACCGTGCGTAGTTGGTCTTGGAGGCAGTAGCTTCCGCACGGGCGGTGCACGATTTGTCTTACCATGTGGACAAACTGTGCTTGAAGGGTCGGTCGAGGTAGTTTCTAACACACAGTTAGTTCATGGTTTGTCTAACTCTGCGAGCAAACCATGCGAGCAAACCATGCGGCCACTTGAATGAGATCCTATAAAGGTGGATCTCACTCGTTTTTGCCTCTAAGTGCCTCGTTTAAGCTCCTAAGTAGCCATAACTAGGGATTTTGCTTCTACTAAGGTAAAATAAGGTTCTCCCATCATTCTGAAGGTGATCCGAAGGCTTCTCTTGGTGAATCGAAGTCGGATTCTTGAGGTATCTGATCGTTCTTCTTCGTTCTTGATCGGTTTCTTAGATCTACTTCTTCTCTTATCTCGGTTTCATAGATCTACACCCGTTATGGGTAGATCTAAGTGTTTATATGATAAATATGATGATATTTGGTCTTGATCTTGCTAAGAGAAGAGATCTAAGGCAGGTTTTTGGAGAATCGACCTGGGTTTCTTGAGCGTTCTTCAACCGTTTTGGTTTTCGTCAAAACCTTTGAGGTAGGAGCCTTCACTCTCGACTCTTCTTATTAGAATTGATTGGATTATTTTCAAATTAGTTTATTTAAATTATTTTGGTTGTGAAAATCATGTAATAAATCTTCTTTAGTGATGATTTATGGTTTTGACGAAATTGTGAAATCTTGGTGAATTGTTGTGCAAAGTGATTTGGCTTCTTGAATTTAAAATGTTGATTTTAAATTATGAGTGATGAAATTGTAAATGGTTTGATGAAAAATGGGTTTTCAATAAAAAGGTAATTTTATTTAAATGGTTTGAGATTGAAATGACTTTTATGGATTTGCTTTTCAATAAAAAGAGAGTTTTATTGAAATGGTTTAGAGTTGAAATGATTTTGATGGAAATGGTTTTCAATAAAAAGGTGTTTTTATTGAAAGGGGTTTCGGAATTACTGTTGGGAATATGTAGTGTCTGTTCATGTTGCATGTATGAGGCTTGGTTGAAATATTACATTGTTCTTGGTGCCAAACGTTTAATGGAACAATGGTAACTACTTGTACGAGGCTTGGTTGAAATATGACCTTGTGCTCGGTGCCAAAGGTGTAATGGAACATGGGAAACAATTACCTTGTGATGACTTGGTAGATCGATGAGAGACTGCTCATGAGTATGGAACTGTCATAACGAAGCATGCATAGTTGGTATCATGGGTTGGAAAATGGTTGGGTATTCCAAAAAGGGATGTTTGTGAAATGGTTCTAAAGCTTGTTTGGTTTTTTTTTTAAACAACTTGCTGGAAAATTGGTTTCAATTTCTATTAGAATGCCTTTAGTTATGAATTGTTTTGGAAACTTGTTTATATTTAGTTATAAACTAGTTTTGAGAGAAAAAAAATTATATAAACAGTTTTTATATAAATGTAGCTAACTCTTCTATCCTAGTGGAGTGATTAGGGAATTCATTGGGGAAAACCTACTAAGTTTTATACTCACCCCTACTTTTGAACGTTGGTGCTTTTACAGATGTCTTATCCCGAGACACAGGTAATGGTAAAGCATCTTATTTCTAGTGTATTGTGGTGATGCCTGGGAGATGTTATAGAGCTTGGAGCTTGTGAAGCATGGAGTTGTAGTGTCTTTTGAGTGTCTTGAGTTGTTCATTCGTTGTATACTTTGATGCTTAGTTTATTCTTTAGATGTTTTGTACTTTGATGTAGTTTGATATAAATGAAGTGTTTATTGGTCTTTCATTTGTTCATGCATCATATAGTGAATGTTTGGTTTTGGTTTGTTTATGGGTTTATTTCTTAAAGGTTAAATCATCCCCCACTTGTACTTGAAACCCTTCGGCATTTATTGCCAACCTTTGGCACCTTGGGGATGTCCCTTAAGGCCTAGTAATGACTCGTGGTACTCTCAAGACAATGAGAATTGGCGGGTCATTACATACATCAATTTAGACCCATCCCTCTCATCAACAACTATCACAAAATCATCACCAAGCTTCTTGATAATCGTCTCACTTTAATTGTGGGGAAAATAATTACTTGGAACCAGTTTGGTTTTGTAAAAGGAATATCTATACAAGAGTGTATTAGTACGGCCTCTGAATGTGTCAACATTCTTAACAAAACTAGTAGAGGTGGTCGTATTGATCTCAAGTTGGAAATCATGAAAGCTTTTGACACCATTGATTGGAGCTTCATTTTCAAAGTTCTTCATAGTTTCGGCTTCAATGACATGTTTGGTTTTTGGGTTAAAATTATCTTCTAGACTTCTCATATCTTTGTGCTTATCAATGGCTCCCCTAAAGGATATTTTACATGCTTGAAAGGTGTCAAACAAGGTGATCCTCTCTCTACCATTATTTTCTCTATAGAAAAGGACTATATAAGTAGACTTCTCACCTACATGGTGGATCAGGGAAAGCTCAATTCTATCCACGCCGCAAGGAATATAGTTTCCCCCACTCATCTCTTGTATGCTAATGAAATTATTCCCTTTTTCCAAGGTACCAAAATAAATATTCATAACTTGAAGTCGGCCCTTGCACACTATGAGGAGGTTTCAGGAAAAACTATCAACTGGAGTAAATCATCGATATACTTTGGAAAAAAATTTCTCACTTGGAGAAGATCACAAATCCTCCTTAACCTTGGGATTAAGGAAGGATCATTGAAAATTCATTATCTATGCATTCCTATCTTTTAGGGAAGACCTAAGAATAGTTAATTCATCAAAATTATGGATAAAATAAAAACCCAACTATCCACATGGAAAAGTAAGTCTCTCTTTATGGAAGACAGAATCTTCTTGGTCAAACATATCATTGTAGCTAAAATTGTTCACTCCTTTATGATTTATAAATGGCATATCTCTTTGACTAATATTCTTAACATATGTATCAGGAACTTTTTTTGGAGTGGAAACATTTTGGAAAATCAATTAGTCATGGTTTCTTGGAGTAAATGCTACAAACCTCTTGACAAGGGGGGGCTTGGGAATAAAAACATTAAGCTCTTTAATGAGGCTCTCCTTTCAAAGTTCACTTGGAATCTTATCAGAAGTGACACTATGGCCCTCATCTTCCTCGGAAATAGATTCATTGACAATTTGATGAGGGGCCACAAATCACATATAAGCTCCACTATTTGTCCTACCATCAAATCCTCTTATGATAATATTATGTCTCACGCAAGATGGATTGCTTGCAGGGAATCTGCTATGAACTTATAGCTTGAAAACTAGACAGGATGCCCTCTCATATCCACTGTGGATACACAACATGATCTTATGGACATGGATGTCTCAATTCAAGAAGTCTTGACCCTCTCTAATACAGAGACGTATAGGAATCATAGTAAACTCTTTACCAACTATGTCTTCTCACCAGATAAGGACACTCTTCTCTGGGAACATACTCGAAATGGAACTCTTGACTCCAAATCATACTACCAATCCAATTTTGTGAATGATAGTGATTTTTCATGGATTAAAAATTATGAAAAGTCTTGGATCAGACCCTCTAGGAAGACCTTGATTTGTCGTCTTGCTCACCAAAAATTACCTACTGATGACTGCTTGCAATATCATGAAATTGTTCTATGTTCTAGATGCAGGTTTTTCAATCATACTAGGGAGGAAATTTCCCACCTATTATTATCATGTGTCACTGCTTCTACTCTTTGGAATGCACTACAAGACATTTTTGAAATCTATATCCCGGAAATCCATGATATTGCAGCTCGTCTGCAATACTATGCCACAACTCAAGCCTCTCCGGAACTCAAGCACTCTTTTTTTCACCATTGCAAAGCTTTCTCATATCCTTTGGACTGGATAGAACGACATCATGTATAAAAAATCAAGATTATTCCTACAAGTGGACTTAATATGACTCTTTACAACTGCCAAGGAAGCTAATTCATTACAAATAGGTCACTGCTACAATATTATTCATGATTTCACTGTTCTAAAGAGAATTGATGTGAAGGAAAATTATATGAAGTAGCAGGGTCTCTTTGAAGTCTTGTGGCAGGCTCCCATATAAGGATGTATTAAAGTCAATATTGATAGAGAATCAAAAGGGAACCTTGGTCATGTAGGATGTGCTGCTGTCTTTAGGGATCACAATGGAAAAGTCCTTGGATGTTTTTTCGGTAAGTGTAGAATTTCTTCCACCCTTGAAGCTGAAATATTTAGAGTTATACATGCAGCTCACTTCACATGCCACAAAGGTATGAGTAACAAGTGGCTGTAAAGTGATTCCACCACAGTAGTGCAAGCAATTAGAAAGGGTGTAATTCACATTGTGTGGGAACTCACCGCGAGATGGATGGACTGCCTCGCATTCCTATCACGTAGAAACTTCATCAGCACACATGTATATCGAGAAGCCAATGCGGTGGCGGACAATCTTGAAAACAAAGGGGTTAACACAGAGTTCACTTGGGTTGACGGTATTACTCATGATCTGATTTCCCTCTTAGAGAAAGACTGTAATAAAATCCCATATTTTCATCTTTTGTAACTCTTCTTTGTTTATTTATATTAAATCATCTTGGACCTTCGGCCAAGATACCATTTAAAAAAATCCAGGGTTGCTACAAACATATTCAAATATTCATGGGAAACTATATTCATATTGTCCACAAATGCAGTTTTATAATATTTCAACCAAAACAGAATAACCTAAAACTCTAAATTCCCATATTAAGTTAGAGAAATTTATTTTGTAATTTCATTATATTTCACCTTTATTTGATGGTACACATACCTTTGATCAACCATTTAAAGATACCAAGCTCCCTAGAGTTAGTGAACCAAATCATAGATATGAGAAAATGGATAATTATTTTTAATATAAATGTAATTTAATGGACTCTAATAAATGAAAGGGAACATGGAACCATATTACTTTTTAACAAAAAATAAGAACACAAAATGGTGAACAATAAGGATAAATGAAAACAATTTCAAGATAGTCCTACAACTGATTTTTCAATTATAGATATTCAATTTTAGAAATTTAGTAATGAGGTATTGAAATTGTCTTATAAACAAGAACTAATAAAATTGTATATTCATCTTCTTGATCATGTATAACACCAGGAAACTTATCCTGAAAAAAAACATGTATTATATTACTACCAGCACATCATTAGTCTATATAGTTCTCTTATTCTCAACAATATATACATGATAAATATCATTTACATATTTTAATAGATTCTCAGTATCATAATATGTTATCAAAGGTATAAATTCATTCTTTAATATAAACTAAAATTTTATCTTAACAAAAACATCTTTAGATCTTCACTATACATTATCATGGAAAATAGAGAGTCAATACATACACAAAATAACAGCAAACTCAACTAGAGGAAAGATAATAAGGTTTTCAAAAAAAAAACTAATTTCAGAAACAAAAAAAATAAGACTTATAATTTTTTCCCTCAATGATTTTTCCATATTTATATAACATATGTTATAGAATCATATTTTGCGGTGGAATTATAAATGTACCTAAAAAATTATTAGAAATAAAGAAATTTGTAGACTAAAAACCTGAAAATACATTATGGTAATCTAAAAAACAAAAAATGTATCTTTTACCACATCATTTGATGACCTAACATCTACTACTGTAGTTGAAAATGATTTATCCACAACTTTATTCTTGTATTTTTATTTATTCCCATCATTTTTGTTCCTATTTAGACACTCATATTCATAACGACACATTTCAATAAATTTAAAACACATCATAGCCCGGTTATCGAAATTATCCTTTCCAAGAAAAATGATCTTTTTTTATTACAATCACAAGACATATTCTCATACTTACCACATCAGTAGAACTTCCTAGAGTTCATAATGCATTTCATATGGTTTCCTTAGCACACTTTGACAAAATAAAAACATGGTTTCCAAACATTCATATTTCTTTAATGGGTTCTTTCGAATTTTTATACAGCTAAAACTATTTCTCTACTTTCTTCATATAACACCTGGTCATTATCAAACTAAATTTCCACCTTCATTGCACCTCAAAAAATTTTATCATGACATGTAAATTTTTGAGATTCCAATGCGTTTATGTATCATGGACTTGATCCTGATTAAAATTTGTTAATTATATTATCAATAATCTAGCAAAAAATGGGTATATACATTTCCATACACGTGAAGTTTGAATCATATGTGGACACTAAATCTTAATCCTTTTATTTCAAATCATATAATTTGTTTGTCTATATTATATTGATCTACCTTAGGAAAATATTTTCCAAGGAAAATACTCTTAAATTTATCCCATTTAAAGACATCAATATCTTCTCTTTCAATGATGTTATTAACCATTCACCACCTTATGTTGGATTAATATTCATAAAAGTAAAAATAAATAGTTATATTTTAATAAACATAATAACCCATGACATATAATATATTTTCTCGTTATTTAATCCATCCCTCATCTACCATTGGGTGAAATGCTCCACTAAATATAATAGGTTATTTCCTCATTAAATTCTCCTTTATAATCAATATCCTATTAATTAGCTTTATATTCTCTCAAAAATGAACACCACCACCATTTATATCTTTTTTCAACTGATCCATTACTAGGAAAAATTCATCAGTTCCCATTCTAACCATTGTGGGTTACTGATTTGGAGGGATATTCCTCTCTTGGTGACTTCTCAAATAAGATTCCCTATTTACACTATATAAATACATTCCAAAAAAGAATCATTCAATAAAATAAACAAGGTAGTATTCAAATGATATAATATGATAAACATAAATACTTTTTAATGGTATTTAATTACATTATCCTGACCTCAAAATTTATATAACCATTCCTATAATACCATCTATAACAGTCTGGGCTTATAACTAGTAATATGTAATTGATACTAATCAGAGCACTCTATTGGAGACTACACCTCCTAGGAAGGACTCCTACTAGAATCCCCAGTGGTATCCCCTTCCTCATGAATCTATTAGGATGATATTCACTCATCACTTAATGTTGGAATGTAAGAGTTCCGAAGGATTTGGTCTCTTCCTTTTATCTCCTACCAACTGTAATCACCCAACCTTAAACTGTAAATATTATATTGTTTTTTTAAAATAATATATTCTTTTTCAATCATGATTTTCATTTAGGTTTATATTTTTAGAGAATTAGGTCATCAACCCTATAAATTTGTTTATTACGTCATATAGTGGGAACTTACAATTAGTACCCATTTTTTCTATGAAAAACATTTAAGATATAATAAGTTTTATTTTTATGAAAAATAATTATTATATTAAACTTGACTTTTAATTTTTTTTTTAAATCTTTATATCTAATGAAAATAATTCTAAAAAATTAGATGAGTGAAAAAATATCACTAAGGGACATAAAATGAAATAATAAACCCATTATTATTTGAAAACCTATAAACCCATTCCTTTTTCAAAATAAAATTTCTGATTAAAATTAACATTTTTCAAGCCATGATACTAACTTCTATTCCAAAATATTATCATAAAACATTTCCTAATAAATCCTAAATAAAAAAATTAAAACTCGTAAATGTTTCATGAAAACTTTTCCAGAAAGTAATACTATTCACTAAAAAGAATTTGTATATAATTTTCTTTAAACATAAACAAATAAACATACATATTAATATCATAAGATTTTGAGAAAACATATTAAGAATAAATAAGTTATGAAGGTAACTTGAGGGATTATTTTCATATCAATCATACAATTAGAGTAACCATCATGGTTACTATTGGAATAACCCTCATAGTTACACATTGAATAACCTTCATAGTTAAACATTGATTAACCATCATGGTTACAGTTGGAATAACTATCATGGAAAAAAGCCAACATAATTCATACATAGTGCATTGAATGGATATAATGGAACCACTCTTAATTTTTCTATTACAGATCCATCCATCATCCAAAAATATCAATAGGAACCATAACATAATCATAAAATATAAATCATGTATCATAAAATATTGGTTTCACCCATCAAAAAATTCCTAGATTTTGATATATTCCTTAAATTTTAAACCAAATTTTCAAAACTAAAATTAAAATAATAAATAAAATAGGATTTTTTTGAATAATTCATGTAATATTATAAAGCATATTTAATATCATATTATTATTATATAAGCGGGAAAAAAAATTATCGTCATATATATTAAAATGGAACATTAATTTTTTATTTTATATAGAATTTGAAATATTACATATAAAATAGAAAAAAAGATTCATTTTGAAAACCCATGAAATAATTTAAAAATATAAATAAAATTTTATTTATAATCCATTTAGGTCCATTTAAAAATTTCCATAAAATATTTTTTAAAAGATGGACATGAAAGAATAGCAGTTTGAAATGAAACTTTTAAAGATGATTTTTAAAATGAATTTACCTTACCTAGAGTCTAACTTGTCACATGCATTAGTTTTCTTCCATAATATAAAATTTATGTTTATTATTTACTTCAATAAAAAAAACTTTTCTTGTTTTTTATTCCATTTATTTTATTTATTATTTTTTAATGTTTAATTACTTAATTAATTATGCTCATATCAAATGTTTTTACATTTTTTAGTTCATATGTACAAAATGACATTGGTATGCAGAATATAGTCAAAGTGGTCATTATTACATCATCTGAGAGATAATAATAAAGAAATAATTTTCATTTTTATTCATGAAGTATAATTTTAAAACTAATCATAAATGTTGATTATTTCATATGAAATATGTTACAATAATGGAGATAGTAGGCCATATGCGCACATGAGAAACATTTCTAATTTTCAAGAATCATTCTGAAAATAAGTTAAGTATTATTTATCTATAACTAAATTTAATTATATCATAAATACCATATTATTTCTTTAAATATACTTATATATATCATCCATGAGATGTGGTGGTGAAAAAAAATTCCATCACTTCGTGGAGGTGGTAGTCCACACGTATACACAAATGACGTTATCATTTTCAAATGAATGGAAAGAATTAAATTAAATGATATATTTTATTTTAAGAGTCAGGAATATTTCTTTAACATCATATATATTTATACATTATATCGATCATTACAACTAGGCATAATAGGATTTTATGAAAATTGAGTTACATCAGTTTTTGCGGTGGTAGTAAATTTTACACATAAATAATGATTTGATTTACTATTTTGATAGAAGAGGAGATTGATACAAGTTATTCAGTCTTATTTGAATTGATGAAATATTCTTCATAGGTTTGCATTCTTCTACATGGATGGTCCCTAGATTTTTTTCCTCATTGGAGATGCCTTCGTTTAGAGCCCTCGGTCACTTGAAACATTTCTTTAACCCTATGTTATACTTCTCTTATCCTAGTCGAATCTGGAGTGGGAGTTACAACAGGGTTTTAGGATGTGTGGTTCAATGACCGTCAATGTTTCGGGTGGGATATCCTTGATGTTGGATTTGGTTTTTCAGTTTTATTCCTCATGCTATCAGTGAAGGTTTTTATGATTCTTCTTAGCGATCAATCTATTTGATGATTATTCATTGGTGTTCCAATTTGTGGTTCGAGTTTGGTTTTGACGTCGACAAGGTTTTTCTTCTCAGAGGTGATGATGATGACTTCTCCTTGGTGATGATGTTCTCCAATGGTTTATTTTAACGGTGATTCTATGGGTTCACTATGGTTACGATGTTGGTGTTCTCGAGGATGAAGGGGGTCTATGGTGGTACAACAATATGAGGGATTTTGTGTCAGTGTGTGCATATCAAGGCGACGTTGACAGCATCGGGATGATGGTTTACTGATTTTTGATTTTTAAATTTTGAAATCATTCTTTTAGTGGAGGTATTGTTGAGTCTATAGGTTTTTTATGTTGGTATCTTTTGAATTTTGAAATATTTTTCATCTGATTACCAAGGCGTGGTGAATGGTTTTGTTTTTTAATTTGAAATTTGTTTCTGTAATGGGTGTTTTATGAGGTTGTGTCTTGATGCTCGAGGAATGGTGTTTTAGGTTCCACTAACCTGTAAAGAAGATTTAAAATAAAATTTTAAAATGGATTTTATGGAATAAATATGTTTTATTTATTATCATTGTTAAATAATATTTTTTAATATTATAAGAAGAAGAAAAATGAAAATACTTATTTAAGAACTATAACTCTTCTATATACATCCTCTTAAAGGTTGCACAAAAACATTCCTAGGATTATTATAAGATAAAAAAATTCCTCTAAGATATGGTTATGGATTTATGGAAAGTATTTTGGTAGTTATTTTATGAAATAATAGGCTATTTATATGTGAAGAAAAGTGAAGAAGAGGTTCCAATTTATAAGAAGAGGTTCTAATTTGAAGGATAGCTATGTATTTAAGTGATAGAAGTGGTTGCCTATTATATGTGAAGTGAAGGTTAGTTTGGTGTGTAACCCTTAAATTTTTAGAAATTTTAAGTTATTAGTTAAGGGTTAATGGGAAAAAAATCTATAAAGGTAGAGGGAATAGTGAGTGTGGGTTGAAACTCACCTTAACATCCACTTTTTAGAAATATCTGAGTGCTTTAGGTCTTTTTATTTTTTCTATATTTTTATCCTTTTATGTTTTACCATAATTTACTTATACATCGGTGATGTTTTTTACCCATAGAAGTCAATTTTAATAACAAAAATTAAGACATGCCCTTTTACATAATTTTGATACTTTTTATTTAAAATTGTATCATAATTTTATTAAATAAAATTTCTTAGTTAGTGAAATGTTAATTTTAAAAAAAAATTGCATAATCACGTACAAAGTTTTTAAAAATATTCTTTAATATATATATTTATGTATATGATAAAATTTTAAAGGGTGATGATTATTGTTACATTGTTTGATTTATTATAAAATAAATATAATATATGAGCCTTTCATGGGTAGAGAAAACCAAATATCATCTTGAAAATAAATTATTGAACCTAATTTTTTTTATTAAAGTAACATTATAATTTGTTCAAAAAATGACGGATATGGGATTTAAAAGTTTAAAAAAATGAAAACACTAAATTTTTTTCCCAAAATTTAATTTTTTAGATAAATATTTCTTGTTCTATTTTTTTGTAAATCCCAGCAATGTAATAACTATCATAGTTCTAAAAAATGGTATTTGATCTTTTGACCTAAAAAATCCATCCACTTGAAAAAACATAAAATTTCATAATATGTAATTTAGTTTTGATGAATTAAAAAATTAACTTTATATTATTAAAATAAAATTCAAACATTTAGAAATTAAAATTTTAAACATACTCATGAATAAATGTTATTTAGATTGAGCATAGTGTGGAAGTTTGGTACATGGGTTATACCTGATACAGTAGGGTCTCGGGCAATACATGGTAACATCAGAAATATTAGAATAACTTAATTTCATCTATAATAATTATAAAACACAATTCATGATTAATTTCAACATAGTAGTATTAAATTTAATATTTTAATGATATTTCAATTCCCTTTACAATTTCAATTGGTTATCAAAAATCACCCAAATATATTCAGCACTGAACATTATTACTCTTCAAATGAAAATAATTTTGATGAAACTATAAATAACCACTCTCATCATTTATATACATATTTTAACATTTTTAATTACTATATAAAATTTCCATAATATTATGAAACCATTTTATTTATTAATATTCCATACATATTCTTCTCTATAAGTACAAAAATTATTTCAATGCTCTAATTAGAAGAATTAACCGAATATTTATCTTTTCTAAACAAATTTAATCCTCTTCATGAAATATTTATATTTGAAAAAAACATATCTAAATTTCTTTTTTATGCGAATTTATATTCAAAAAATATCCCATGGAAATACTCACAATAATTTTTTTCTACATACTTACATTTTCCTTAACACTTGATCTAGAAATCCTCTACCAAATATATAGTGGTATAAAATCACATATAAAATATCTAATTGTGTCATAAATCCTCAAATAAATTTATTATTATAATTTGATATTTTATTTTGAACATTAAATATATACATCTCATAGGAATGTATGGGAACTACATTTTTATACAATATTTTATTCTCTGACACATATTGGTATCATGATTTTAACCTCCAAACAAATTGAAAACAATTATAAAATAACCCAATGTGGGTTTAATAGTATCATCAGTTGTATTTGTTTTCAATAGACAAACTAGAAAATACAGGTTCATATTTTCTTCCAATTTCCAATCATTATCAATATTTTCTCTTTTTTCTCCCTCTCCCCACTTATTAATAGTAATTATAAAGAATATAATAATTTATTGTAAAAGGTGACATAAAATGTTCCATTAATTTTTCTAATATAGTATTATGTGATCTATGAATAGTGTAGAATAAAATATGGACTGATCTTAAAAAGACATAAATCTGTAAATCAATTGAATATTATATCTACTTGATTCATTCATCATGTGATATCCAACAATTTCTTAAGCTCGTCCAATTGATTCCATATATTGAATATATTCACATGATATTTTACTAATCTAAATTACATCACTCATATTTACTCATAGTTTAAACGAATCAAAAATAGTAAAAAGGTTATTAAGAAAAAAATACCTATAAATCATATAAATCTATCATTGATTACTCTAATTTATCTTATTTAACAGCAGAATATCTTCCATGAAAATATTGATGAGAAAATGATCATGAATACTTTTCTAATTAAATAGTTTTATGTATAATCCTAAAATATATATTTTCCTATATTGATAAGTATATAATATTCTCACAAATCACTCTAAATAAATGAGATACATATTACTTTTTATCATAATGGATTATCATTTCCAATAAATAGGTTTTAATGTAATAATAATTTAATTATTCCAAGATAGTGAAATATCTAATCTATTATCCTATTCTGATAGTATGTACATCATCATAAAGGCTATTCCCTTATATAAAATTGGATTCATGATGGTAATTTTATGATAAATAAAATTTATTTGTTTTTTATTTTACTTCATGTTTTCATAACATGATAATAAACATTATTTACACCCATATATACTTTCATCATAATCATTTCTCAAAAGATATAGGACACAATCACACAATATATTATTAAAAAAAATATGGTGGTAATACTTTACTAATTTTTTAGATAAATAATGTTGATGTTTTATTCTCAATAAGTATGTTCCTCCATTATTTTCACCTTCTACTTTGCATTAATCATTTATTATTTATCCATTATATTTTAGAGTATTAGAATTCTTTAGCATCATGTAATTCTTTATTTGTTCAACAACATTTGTGACTGTTTTCTTTTTATTTTTTTTAACCATAAACTAACATGATATTATTGATGATAGATTCAATTTATTTAGCATTTATTCTTGGAATTGTGGTATTGTTATAACATCATCTTAGTTGTGTTCTACCTATAGGCACCTCACATATATCACTTGATAAGATCCCAAGTTATCATCTTTTTACTATATCTCATGAAATTCATCTTCATAACATATAATTTTTTCTTCATCATTAATACTTTATCATACATTTTATTTTTATATTTTCCTTAATATTTGAAATTCTTCAGGTCATATATGTATACATTAATTAAAAATGTACTCATATTTTTGAATCATTCTCATGGAAAATATGAAATCATTTCTGCCAAACCAATCAATATTATTTTCTAATTGACTTATTTTCCCTTCTCCTCGAGCTTATATCTTTAAATATTATCCCATGTAGTTCATTTTGAGAAAAACAATAGTGTTTCCTCTTCAAAAACAGTAAAATAATCATTTTCTATTTGATTAATTATTTTAATATTTATGGGTTCAATTTTAATAACATATTTATTTTTCTTATGAAATATGTAATTATTTCCTCTATTATAATATTGTGGTATTCTAACATTGAGTGAAATAAAAATATTCATTTTTATTTTTTAGAATCATTCTTCTCCACTAACACCACTATGATTGTAAATACAATGGATATTTTTTTAACGATAAGATATTTTTTATATTAATATATTTTACATTTATATTTTCTATTTTTTTCAAAACATCATTGACCACTTGGATATAGACTTTCATTAAACATTTTAGGTTGAAATATTTTTCCTACACATTGCAGACTTGTTCCTAAATCTACCAAAAAAATGAACCAGCCCAAAAATCAGTATATTATTATTTTCAAAAAATATATATCTAGATTTTAATGATTTTGATGTTATTAAATTTTAATCCTTTATATGGGATTATATCATATAAAAACTTCTTTAAAACATTCTCAAATTCATCATAGATGTTGTAGTGGGTTCCCCATCATTTTTTCATCCATATGTGTTTAGTTTTCAATTTAGAAACAACATAGTACATAAATAAATTAATATATTCACAATTTTCATGTAGGAATGGTGCCATTTATTATAAAATGTGGTTTTTTTGTCATTAAGTTAAAAAAACATTACATTTTTTCTAGGTATTTTTATAGAGAAAACCTCTATAGAATAATTTTTGGATGCATAATGTATCTTGTTTTTTTCATTAGAATTCATAGACTAGGTTTCATTAATATGTATTAATTAAATATCTATATAATAAAATATAAAATTGAGTATATTCTTCTCGTACTTTAATAACATCATTTTGTTTTCACACAACTTTTTTACATTTTCAATATACTTGTAAAAATTTGTTTAATTTTTTTCTTCACTTTCATCAATTTTTTAAGATATTTTATTTATGAGGCTTTAATATATTTTTTGAGACTCTTAAAAAGGTGATATATTTTTCCTTTTCTATAATTTATTGAAATTATTCTTAGTCAAACCAATGGAAACATATTTATTCTGGATCTATTTAAAAACAATAACTTTATTCTTTGGATCGTCTTTCATTAAGCTGCATATTTTTTTAATCTTGTATCACATTTAATTATTAGATCTATGATCATCATTGAAATTTTTTTTTCAATTATCCCTCTTATTAAAATATTATTTGAAGCATTCTTCCAGAACACATTGACTTGAGTGTATAAAGAAGTGATACAATATTTAGGTGATTTCCCCAAGAAAGCAATGGATGGAAATAAATTCCAAGGGATTACTAAAACATTTAGAGACGATTTTACCTTAATAAAAAACATTCAATGGTGAAATTATAACCACAAAATTAATTAATCATTACATGATATAATAAACAATTCAACTCAATAAAATTCCAACAAGAGAACTATAAGAGAATAATAATGGAAAAGGAATAATAATGAAAGTCTAATACTCTAAAAAAAAAATAATATGCACCCAAGTGGTACTTCCTAGACCAAGATATATAAAATATATGTATCTTTCCCCTGAAACCATGATAAGGATGTTAAAGAAAATGACTAGTGAAGTAAGAAACATGTCGCATGACTGTATCTCAAAAAATGAAATCCACAAACTCACCAAAGTTCCCATGTAGCTAGTGATAATAACACTCAGTAGGTAATCCCAATATACTTACCCACATAGGATGGTTTTATATGAAAAGGTTATAAAATTTTATATAATATCAAAGATTATAAAATAAATGTTTTATAAAAATATGTAAAATAGGTTCCATATAAAAATGGTAAAAATAATTTTACCATTATTTAACAAATGTAATAACCATTTCAAGTTTATACACACACCAAAACACATGTGTTCCCTATACCTCCCTATTATAATGAGTGTAGGGTCATCCTATCACCTGGATATTACTTAGAGACCCAATTATATGGTGGTATGTCAAACCATGATTTGTCTCATGTTTATTTTAATTAGATGGTTGTAATTTTTACAATGACACAAGGCAAGTTTACAATTTTTCTATTATGGTATCTCTTATAATGATCTCTCCTTCAAGATTTTGAACTCATGTATTCACAATAATTCATATTTAAAAAATAAATAATTTGTTGAGAACATAAATCTCATAAAATTTATATAACTTTTAACTTTGTTTCCATCATAAAAAACATACCATTTTGAAATCAAATCATTATATGGGTTTTCTATAGAAAAAAAATCAAAATATTTAAACAAAATGAACAAGTGGATTTTAAAAAATGAACAAATCATGTTCTATACTAGTAATGTGGGTGATAAGCTCCCCAATCGTAGTTTATTTTATAAGAAGGATAAAATTTGATTACATAGATAAAAACTATCCCTTTATTTACATTATTAAAAACCATAATGATCTCATAAAAAACATTTGATTCCATAGATTCAGGTATAGAAATATTGATCTATGGTTCCATTCAAGTGAAATAGTGTAGATCCATGTCAATAATGAATAATAATATGTTAAAAATTGATTCCATAATTAATTGATTTATGATTTTATGGAATCTGAGTCTGGTCATTCAAAATCCATAAAAATAATCATCAAATACCCTAGAAGTTTTAAGGAAGAGAAAAGGAAATGCATGAGTATTTTAAAGTGTTGGTCAGATTAAAATTGGTTGGTCCCAACTAAATTATGATTTGAATTAATAATTCACATCATGAGACATATAGAGTTTATATAAGATTGAATTCACATTGGACTAGGTTTTAATTTTAGAAATTTCCAAATCAATTCATTAATTCAATTCCCTTCAAAAAAAACCTTGTAAATTGATATTTTTAAAACCATTCATGTTATTATGGAACTCTTGATATATTCCCTTGACATTTTTATGTCATGAATAACCTATTCACAACATGAATTCTTCATGTTTCCATATTATAAATTATTTCATCTTATATCATATGAATTCTTAAATTAAATTATAAAAATGACTCCAAAGATGATCTAATAAAAAAATTATAGTATACCACAAATTTAGTGTATAACATTATCCTCAACATATATATTTCTATCTCCAAAAATATGGATATCAGTACTTTCCATGAACAATTGAGGCCATCAGTCCAACATGAACTTCTCTCATTCAAATGTTTCCCCTCAAACCTAACAATGATACCATTAAACTCATATCAGGGATATTGATCTTCTTCATTGGGTATTTTAATGTATATGAATAATGTTTGCTAGTTTTTGTATAAATGTCCCTTCATTCATTAGAGTAACATTTTCCAATATTTCCACATTGTTGGGATCTCGCTAATAATTATTTGGTTGAGAGACTCAGGACATATTATAAACATCATTGAATCTTGGTGGCAGGAATAACTGATATACAACATTTCCCATTTATTAAAAAATTTCAAATGGACCAACACATCATGGATCCAATTTCACATGATCCCCTAAAAATCAAGAACTATAATATGGATATACATTTAGGAAGACACAATTACTAAAATAAAATTATAATGTTCAAGAAAAATTATTGTTATAAGATTTATATCATCTATGAGTCATATCTATATTCCTCTAGATCATATGGATCTTATCTATTGAATAATAGAAAATACTCATCCCAATAAATTATGTCTCACCGCTTTCCATCAAACAATATAGAGAATAAAAATAACAACCATGAAAATCCTCAAATGGGGACATATGTATCATCTCCAGATAACTTTTATTATAGTTGAACTCCAAGAAAGTCATACGATCCGATCAAGAACCTCTAAAACGAATGAAAAAATCTCAAATAATATCTTCTAAAGTCTACATAGTACATTAAAACATCCCATATTTCTATGGATGATATGTTATGGTCATGGTCAATTGAGTACCAAGATCCTATTGTAATGACCTCCTGAAATGAGAAGTGAATTGATGATATATATATCTGAGAGAATCAAAAAAATCTATGAATCTTATCCAATTATCGAATATATAACATTTCCAAATCTTCTACCATGTTATACTCTCTGATTGGTAAAAATTATAAGAACATGTTGAGTAAATCAATAATAACCCAAATAAAATCATCCTTTCACAACGTATTTGGTAATCTAGTTATATAGTCTATGGAATTATATTCCCACATCCATTACATTATAAGAATATATTGAATCTTACAAGATGGTATTTTATATTTTTCTTAAACAAATGAAAATTTGTAAAATTCATAACAAAATATGAAAACTTATGTTTCATACATGATCACTAGAAATGATATTTAATTTACATATACATTTTGTGAATACATTGATGAATATCTTATTTTGAATAAAGATATACTAAAATAAGTTGTTCTAGACAATAATTATGTTATTGAATTTGCATTTGAAATCATAAAGAAATGTTTTCATCCTTTATCTTATCATTTAATGCCTCACTACTATTTTGGATTCACCTAATAGTGATATAGAATGGGTATAACAATTAATATATCTGAGAAATTATATGATTTATAGAACAAGGATATATTGACATAAATATATAATCAAATTGTATTTTTAGGATTTATGATGCTTTTTAGTAATGGAACTCATTAGCTTCCATTTTTCACGAGCTTCCTTGAAATTTTCAACATGTTACATGTGACTCAAATAATTATTTACTGAATTTGAATTCCATATTATTTTAACTATTTTTAAGTCAATAATTTGAAGGTACTCCATCCATATTCATTTCCATATGTTAATTTCCAACTAAGAGAATATTAATTTCAAACCAAACTTATAAGTGAAATTTGTGTAATTTTCTCCAAAGAGGTAAGGATGCCAAATCTTTAATATATGAAAACTAGAGATAATTCTATGACATGATCAGTATAGTTATTATCATGTATTAACAACTACATAAAACCATATTCTATAACATGATATCATTTCATGAGAACATAACCCAAACCTTTTCAATGTGTATCAAAATATAAAACATAACCATGAAGTGGATCAATAAAATTTTGGAAGTGTGCCAACATGATATTAACTTTAAGAACGAGAAATAATTTCTAATATTAAAATATCTATTTGAATAAAAAAACATTAATTTCATCGGATTATTGAGAGAGTAAATACATGATAAATAAAAAAATGTGATGACAGTAATTTGATAAGCCTAAAAAACTGCATATCTAGAAGAAATTCTATGTTTACTTTTAAGAGACAAATGCTTTGATCTTTGCTGGATCAAATGATATTCATTCTTCATAAATCATGTTTCCATTGAAACTAACTTATTTTATATATATGTTACACTTATAAAACATAATGTATATTTGGTTATCATACATTATGATTACTACAATGTATGAGTGTCCCTCGTCTTCAGTCCTAATTTGATAGTAAACCAAAATATCATTAATATATACAATAAAAATAGAGTTTGGGTACCTATGAAATATACAAATCATCAAGGACATGATAAATACATGTTCATTTTTCTTTAAAAGGGGAATCAAAACATATCTATAATTTCCTTATCTAATTAATATTTCAATATCTTTGTCGATGATATCCCAAGTGTATATCAATCATGGTGAACATTTTTTCTAATTTTAATTTATAAAAAAATTCATTAATTTGTAGAATGTGATACCTTTTCTTCATCGTAAATTGATAAAATTAATGATAATTGACACATAAGAGTATATATCACTCTATTTTCGTAAAAAATAAAACTATTTTCAACCAATGTGACATTCTGGGTCTGATAAAATTTTAATTTACAACTCCTCTAGTAGAAACAAAAACCCTTACAACCCTATTAGAGCCATTATATAGGATGGTGATGAAATAGGGGATGTTCCCAAGATCAAATAAATATAAAATTGAATTCCCCATTTTTGTGGTAAACTAGAGAAATCACTTGGAAATACATCTGTGTATTGATCCACAATGGTAGCAAGACTCTGATTTCCTATTTCATTAATAGAGGAAAAAGTCAATAATTTTAACTAACCATATATTTTTATATCTAATATCACTAATTTTCTGAATATAACTAGATATATTACCAAATCCCCATTAAATACATGAATAAATAAATCAGGGATGGGAAAATCACTTGCTGATAATAGTAGTAAATATGGGATTTAAATCAAACTAGACATTCCATCCCAAAGATTAAATAAATAGATACATCTCCAATATTGTAAACTCCAAGAGAAATTTCACAACATCAATGGATATGGAACATTTTGGAAATTTTAATCCCTTACTGTAAAGATATCTAAGAGGTGTCCTGATACTAGTGATATGAGGCATCATTTAAATATGTATACTATATTTTTTAAGCACATAAGAAGAAAAGGGTGAGTGTGGTGTTCTAGTATCAAACAAGACTTGTGTAAGTGATAAATTTGAATAATGGTACCTCACACCATTGAGGGACCCATTTTCTCACTCATTATTGAATTTTATAGTCTATAAAGTTATTGATCAACTATAATAGGATTTCTCAATCTTCAATGTAGTGATTTCCATTGGAAAATATCTATATTTCTAGAGGTTTTCTGATGTATCTAGATCTGTGGATGGGAACAAGTAATAAGGGTATATTATATCATGGGATACGTGGAATTAGGTTGTATTAGGCTTGTTATGCCTACTAATTTTAGTTGATTATGAAAATAATTCTTGGGATACCATTTCTTTCTAGTGGTATAAATGTTTTTATGGGGAAAAGCATTATTTCTTCATGCTCATTAGATAATAGTACTGAAAGTAACATTATTTGATATCAAATATTAAAGGAGATTTAACTAATCATTATTCTAAGTTTGAGATTCACCATCACCTTTAGAATAGGTGTCCCTCTTTCACTTGATTCCAATAATATATTTCCCTCTTATTCCCATGGAAATAGACACACCACCTCTTATAGGATTCTAAATAATATCTATTTCTCCCAATGTATCCCTATTAAAAATCCCAATTTAATCTGTAATATATAGGACAACAATTTTTTATCAAATATCTACTCCCAATCCAAACTCAAATATGCAGTCCTTAAAGGATTCACTAGCAGATACTTATAGAGTAAAACAAAATAAGTTTATAAACATATATACATACTCCATAATTGATAGGTTTTAATTATTTAATTTGACTAAAGATAATTTTATTTCTATCTTGAATGTGTGGGGATATAATTTTTTGTTGATAAATTACTCAAAATCCTTCCACATAAGTCTTTGGTCAACAATAGATCGAATAACTAAATCTGAACATGGGTGGGAAACATCCTCTGACATGTAGGTTTCTATATTAACCTTTAGCTCAACTAATCTACCAATAAAATTGAATATTTTTTTCATTTCGTTATGACACACATATTCTTTTCTATATTCATAATCCCTTAAAAATACTAGGGAATTATGCTTATAAAAATACACTGAATGATCCACATTTCATGGATCATCATTTCGATTACCATTGTTAGTAGCTTAAAATGATTCCAAAATTCTCTATACTTGTTTTTTTTTCACCCATAGTTTAGGTGCAACCACATTTCTTATAGCCTATTTATAATGATTTTATTGGCATATAACTAGTTCCATTCTATATAACATGAACAAAACACTATGTAATTACTCTATTAAACATGTGAATAATTAAAAATAATTCAAATAACCATAATAAATCATTATTACACAAATAATTTTTGTACAATTTTAATAATTACTAAAAAATCACCCAATAACATATTAAAAATGTATTCATATAGGGAATCCATAATATAAATTTATTATATGTTTCACTTATTGACTAAAACCATGATGAAGAGTTGACAACTTACTAAGAAGATTCTAATAATACATTGATATAAAACCCACGATGGAATCTCTAAGTTCAACACAAAAATGGTTTTTATTCCTTTTTTATGATATACATTAAAGGTTCTAATGTTATTATATCCTTTATACCATAAAAAATACAAGATAGTGTAATATTGATACCAATTGTAACATCCTTCCCTTAATCATTGGGTTGAGAGGATCTAGAATTTCTATTATCCTTATGTGACATCCCTAAGAAACCAACATTTAAAAACAAATCCCATGGGTATAATAAGATGTTAAGGGATGATTTTCTATAGAGTAAAAGTCATGATAATATTAAATTATTACTACAAAACCATTTACATGATTCATGAGGGAATAAACCTTACAATTCAATTAAATTCCAATAAAAGAACTATGTTAGTGTAATGATGGAAAATATATTATAGCTCATATTTATGTCTCCAAAACACATAATGAGTCTACCACACAATTGGAATCACCTAGACTAAGTTGTTGACAATCCAATCTAGAAACCATGACATGAACAACATGGAACTCCACTAGTGAAGGAAAAAACGCATCCCTTACCTATATCTTGGTAAATGACATTTGTAAATTAACCAAATTTCCCAATAATGGGGTGAGAATAACACTTAGTTTATTATCTTGAGAGACATCCTAACCTAGGCCAGTAGAAAATTAACTAGGTAACATATTTAATATAAAACAGAATAAAAACAAATAAACAATTTATATGAAGTATTAAAATAGGTTTCATGTATAAAAATGGTAAATTAATGCATGATATCACTCTTTAACACTTGGAAAAAACATCTAACTTTTACACCCACACACAAAAACATGTATTCTAGGGACCACTCTATACTCATGAATGGTGGGTTATGTTTTCACCAATATGTCACTTGGAGAATGAATTTGAGGTTGGTATATCTCACCATAATCCATCCCAGTTTGGATTTTATTTAATGGTGGATGTTCTAAGAATTATATATCCCACATGAATATGGATACATGCTGACCCAATTATGCAATGTTATTAATTTATAGATTTTCAAAAAAATATAAATCTTATCCATTTTCTCTAGGATGATTTTTTCTATATTTTAAAACCAGTCATTTTTATGTCACATCACTACTAGGGGTTTCCATAAGAACTTATCAAAATGTTTCTTATAATAGAATAATAATTATTTAGTAAAATAAGGTCATCATGTTCTAGAATAATGTAGTGGGAGATAATATATCTACCTCATGTTTATATAAAATTATTGATCGAGGTTGTTTCCATAGATCTAACCAAATTCTTACATTACACTATTAAAACATAATATAATTACATCAAAGATCATATAATTCCATAAATCTAGGTATTACAAAATATATTTATGGTTTCATTTCAGAAGAAAAAATTAGATCTTAGTTGATAAGGAATAATGAGATCCTATACATTGATTACATGGTCAACCACACAATGATTTGTAGGAATAGTAGTTCGGTCCTTAAAGATCCCTGAAAATAAACTGATGAATCCCTAAAAGTTGATAGAAATGGATAATTAATTGGATAAGTATTTATAAAAATTGGCCAGATTAAAAAAATTTGGGCCCCACTGAATTCAATGAATTCATTAATAATTAATATCATGATTCCTCACGAGGTAACATATGTTAAAATATTCATTACTTCTATTTTTAATTTCTAAAAATAACATATCATATTGTGAATGTATCTCACATCATGAATTCATTATCCATTATCTCATAGAAACCTAATCATTCTATATAGGAACTCTCTCCACCATCCTAAGAAATTTTCACATTGTGAATAACCTTTTTTAGATGTAAATTTTTCAATTAGACATATTCAAAATTATTTCCTATTTAATCCACTAAATTATTACTTTCAATTATCCCATGGAATTCAATCATTATGTTAGAAGCGTTAAAACATTTATATACCTAAAAAAAGTGGAACTATATTTCTTCAATATAGGTGATCATCTATAAAAAAAAATTGTAAAATATCTTTATATGTATATATAAAAATTTCATTATGAACAAAATCCATGGTCTTCCTAAAATCGAATATGCTTTTCCATTCATTTATTCTATGGGATACTCTTCCTTAATTTTTCTTGTTTCTTATAAAGGATAGTTTTAAAATGAAATTATTGTTTCTTATCATCAAATTAATGCCTTTAATAATTAAATTATTTCATATTATTTATATTTATATGAGTGAATATTTTCACTAGATCTTCATCCTCTCAGATGAAAAAAACCTTATGATTTCAGAATATATTTTCCTTAAAAATATATTCTATGTTTTTGATATATTATGATACACAAAACACTAAACATAAGTCAATATTTAGTTATTAAAATTTAAAATTATAAATGTAATTATATATTTAAAATGAAATTACTTTGTAATAAATAGCCAGAATCACTAAAGCAATGAAAATTTTAATCCAACATGTTGGCGCCAAGCCCCGGTATTCTAAAAATTTCAAAACTATAATTTCAACAAGGTTTAGGTGAACCCATTACATGAAAAAATATAACAAATTGGTGGAACTAATATCTAGATATATAAAACCATATGGTAACCCAAGATCCCACTTAAACTAGTCTAATACCAACTCGAAGGCTGAAATAAAATTCTTGGAGGCCATAAATCTAGAGAAAGTGGTCTATATACCATCATTCCTATTACTGAGGATCATAAAGTGACCTAAAGACTATGGTTCCATGGACAACAACTACTCTCCCATGTCTATTGGTCCCCTTCACTCTCATCGACGACCCATCATTGTGAATCATATCGCTGACATTTCCATACCAAAGAAAGTGACACAAATACCAAAATTATTCCATATCGTCTCTTACACATGAGACCTATTGCAACCACAATTCCATATCATCGCCTCAAGTGTCAATTACTCAATAATATGTCCCCATATATTCTTATTGAAAATTAAATAGAAAATAAAATGAAAAATTATACTAGACTAGAATGAAACTGTATATATGATAGTCAATGTTCTCAATAGAATAAGGATCATTGAGGAATAGGGATACTAAATTATTTGAAGTCTATATATAAACCTAGAGGAATTAAGGTAGGTTTCTAAAGAAATGAAACTCTCTCTAATTTCTATATTTACATAATCACATGCTAGGTCTGAGTAATGGAGCCTTGATGGAAACATCAAAGGAATGTAATTCCCTTAAATCAATTCAAGCATTATCCATTGCTTTCTGAACTTATATAATTCTCACCAAAGATTAATGTGCCTATATATGAGGCCACTTCCCATAGAAGACACATGGAAATGAAACACAATCCATGAGCTCCAAAGGATTAGATCTCTTGAACTCAGTGATATTAGTTATAGAAATACGATTGATTCTAAGGAGATTATTTTGAAATGTGTTGTTTACTAATTAAATTTAATTAAATATAAAACTTATTAATAATTATATAAAAAAATTATAGAAAAAATTTATGAAATAATTATTATTATTAAATAATTACATCAATAAAATGGTTGTTTAATGATAAGGAATACTAGTCTAACAATTCATGGTTAAATGAAATTTATTTGTTTAAAAAAATATTTTCTAATATATATATATATATAATATTTTATTTGAATGAAAAAAATTATGAATTTTATAATTTCATTTTGATAGATTTAAATTCATTTATTTATGATGTTGAAATTATATCAAGATAAATTTTTTTTCTAAAATTAATGTGTTTTATGGGTATAGTGAAAAATACCATTCTTACAAATATCATAACTTTTATGAATTAATTGTAAAATAAATATGATATAAAATGTATTAAACAATTTTATAGACAAAATAAACTTTTAATGACTAAAACAAACCCTTTAAAATAATTATTTAGAGTATGGAAACCCATGGATGACTTTAAGAAACCAAAGTTATATTTTATGTTATTAAAAAAATATTTTTGTCCTCTTCTCTTGATTATGTATTCATAACTACCAAGTTATTTTCTAGATTGAATTGAAATTCATGTAACACGTTTTTTATCAGTAAATAAATAAATTCCATTGTAATAAAATATATAAATTATTTTGTAATTAATTCATTTTTATCCATAAGAATTCATTTTTAAAATAAAAAACTTTTTGTTGTTTCATGTGTATTTTTGTAAAAAAAAATATTACACCAATAGAAATTTAATCTAGTATAATGGATTCCATTTATTTAATTATAATTTAAAAAATATATTAAAATATAAATTATATATTATTTCCCTAAAAAATGTTACAATTGAAAAAAAATGTTATCATGATAATGGTCAAAATGAGCTAAAATAAGTTCAACAATTGTATTATGTTTGTAATATAATAAAAAATTTATCTTTATTTGAATTTTTTCATTAATATAAACATTTAATCAAATTTTATTATTAATTGGGTTTATTTTTTTAAAATTACCTTAAAAACAAATTGATAATATTTTAATGGTAAGGTTATTTAAAAGAGTTTCACTCATGTCCCTTATAAATGGATCATCTTTTCCTCACTTCTCTGAAAACATTGGTAACATTATATTTCCCATGATCTACACAAACAATTCCCTAATCCCCCCCCCCACACCAAATCCTATATTTTTTCCTTTACAAAGTCTAGTTTATGATTGATTAAAAATTAAGACAAAAGAGGATACCTGAAGAATATATTATTTTATTATCCCAGTCCTTCCATGTTTATTTCTTTTCTTCCTCCTCTAAATAAATTATTTTTATAATAAAATTTTAGAGTCGATAATAGAAATATATGGAAGTTTTATTATGTTAATTTCATAACCATTATCTATTTATGTTTTATCTAATGGAAAATTAAATCATCGATCATTAACACATGAAAACAAACTCCTTAATGAGTCAATGTAATTTATTTTTCATAACATCCTTGAATGGATGGTTTAAAATGTATATATATTGAATAAATATGATATTTATGAAATTATTAATATTCTTGAGGTGATGAAACTAGAAATAAGGTTCACAAACCAAAATCTGTGATCCAAAACATACACGGAAATAGAAATGTTAACACCTAAATATTGATTTTAATTGAAATTTTTTAATAATTTGGTAATTAGAAATTATAAGTAATGATATATAGAAATATAAGTGTTAATAATGATTTTTATAAATTTATAATAACAATAAATTTATTATATGATATTTTACAGTGTATATTAATCATGTCTGAACTTGGGATAATGTTTCTATGTTAAAATCACACTTTTTATTTGTCTTGTTTTTATTTCCTTTTCCATGTGTTGTTTTTCATGTTCATTATCTTATAAACCTCATCTATTTTTTTCTCCATTTTTTATTTTTTATGTTTCGAATTATTCTTTCCATTTTTCAACAATTTGGCACTTAGAATGTTATAACGCATATTTTTTTATGAAACTCTAACCTTATTTACCGTTTTGGTTAAAATATTTCTCTCTAATATCTATAATAATAATAAAAAATTATAGGACTTATTTTATAGTTATAAAATATTTTTATTATTATACTTCAAAAAAAATTTACGTTCATCAAAAAAAAAATTAACATGGTATTTTTATTTCTTCTAGAATTATAAATTTTTTCTTATTTCTTTACAAGTGTGTATTTTTTGTTTAAATTAATTTAGTAATAATAGATTTTTATAACATATTTTAATGTATTTATTATTATTTTACCTCTAATTTATCTATTGGTTTTCAAAGAAAACCTCATTCCCTTTTTTTTAGGAATTTTATTCTTTGAAGGTTACAAAAAGAAAATGTTATTTCATTTTGTTTTTCAAAGAACATTTATAATTCTTTCACAAAAGTAAATCTCATCTATGTCAACATCTTTTAAGTATATTGATACATGACATGGTATATTCACTAATTATACCATGAAATTTA
This sequence comes from Viscum album, assembly GCA_963277665.1. Taxonomy (NCBI): domain Eukaryota; kingdom Viridiplantae; phylum Streptophyta; class Magnoliopsida; order Santalales; family Viscaceae; genus Viscum; species Viscum album. The sequence continues at coordinate 1,658,403,753 of OY728143.1, read as the reverse complement.
TTTCTCTTGATAGCTTATGATGATAAATTTTAATTGATTTTTTCTTGAATCCAATTTATTTCCCATTGGTAAGTTATGTTATGTTCAAATGGATAATGTTTACTTATATTATTATAGACATATATATGGGTTTGATTATGTGATAGGTGTTGGTATAATTATATATCCCTATAAAAAAATTTGTACTGATTTATAACTTTTGATATAATATGGAAGGGAATTAGAGTGAACCTAATGTATTATTTGACACTATCAACTATTTTTATGGTAATAGGAAGTGAACCAAATACACTATAGGACTCTTTACACTTTAATAGTCCTAGAATTTATCCATTACTAATAAAATAATTTTAAATACATATTTTTATACTGAGGAATTAGGTTTTCTCTTGTGGTATGATCTCCTGGATCATGATTGATTATTGATGATTATGTACTCTTATGAATCATGTATTTTATATAATAAATCCTTATTCATTGGATCATGATTTTTGTTCTATGTTATATTAAGAATGTTTTCAAAAGTTATGATCAGGTTCGCATAACCTAATTTCTATCTTATTATCACTTATGATCATTGTTTGATATCACCCTTATTTAAAATTATTGAGCATATGAAACCACCATTTATAATGATTCAATTTCTCCTGGTTATGAAAAAATGTATTTTGTATGATATGTTTCATAGGGGTACTAATTCAAAATAATATTCTATATGATTTAAAATATCATTCATGATATTTGTTTTTTTATATCTAGTATCCAAATACACTAAACCTTAATGGTTCTCTAGTTTTTATTATTGTGAGATTTATTGACTATTAATTTAATGTAATGTAATATTTATATAAGTGATGATTTGTAAAGACCCGTAAATTTCAAGGAAATTTTTTTCTTAATTTTCCTTGGAATTTTACAAGAGCGCAGTTTTTGACGGCACCTGATTCTGAGGCCCGGTGTGCCCGGAATCATTTTCCGAAGTTTGGCTCGGGTACGTTCAGTGAACGGACGAGCGGGTTTTTTTCTAACTTTTGAACTGGTTCCCGGAATCGAATTCTGAGGGCACCGATGAAATCGCAGCGCCGATACTTGCTTAGAAACGCCTCTTCAAGAGTTGCGTTTTCTCGTGAGTGGTTTTTAATTTTCGGGCTTAAAGTTAAGAAATAAAATAATTGTACGACAAACTTTATTTTATTTCACTTAAGCCACTTGAAGCCACTTAAAATCCACTCAAACTGAGTTGAAACGGATAGGGTGTTATCCAAAAATATCCTACCCTCTTGGTAGGATATTTGTGAGGTGGGGCTAGCATGAGCCCCGCCGTTTCTTTTCCACTAAGTAACGCACCCGCGAAAACTCATCATTATAAAAGTCAACTGACCCGTTTTCTTAATTTCTTAATGCACCATTTAATTCGGCGGTTTTATTCATGAATTAAATGGGCAGTTTCTTTCGTTGAATTAATTCTACGAATTAATGGGTCGTTACTTACCTCTTATTCATTTGTTGGCATAATAATAAAATAAGACCAACACGATATTTGGAGGATTACACCATGAGAGGTTTTTGACAGATGTTTTTGTGCCTTCATCCTTCTTCGCGAAGAACACGAAGAACGCGAAGAACGCGAAGAACGCGAAGAACGCGAAGAACGCGAAGAACGCCGGCCTCCGACGAAGAACGCCGAACCCACGGAAATCGACGACGCGACGCCGTGTTCCGCGACGCCGACATTTCCTCTCCCGCGACGTTCTTCGGTGACGTTCTTTAATCCGCAACAAAAACCTTCGATCATCCGTTAAGGTGAGTGTTTCGGATTTTCTTTTAATTTTTCCTTTGTGGTTTTTAACTCAATAATTATTTAATTATTTTTAATTAAATATTTTGTTCTTGAACCTCGGAGTTCGTCGACGCGACACCCTTCCGCGACGACGCGACGATCCCCTCCTTCCGCGACGATCAGTCCGCGAAGAACCCGCGCGTGCAACTTGACGAGGTAGGGATTATGTTTTGGAAATGCCCTTTTCCCGTGAACGTTTCTTTAAAATTAAAGAACCGGATTCAAATGAACAATTTTAATTTATTAAAATTTTTGTTTCATGTGTTGAATTATTTTCTCCCGTTGTTTTATCTAACGCGGAGGGTGCGGGCCAAACGAACACGGCCCGACAACCCTCCGTCGTTCTTCGTGGTTGTGCAGATTTGGCGGGCGACAGCAAATCGTGAAGCAAGGGCGATTTGGTGATCCCACAGTGAAGAACGGAACCCGGGAGGAACAACAGCGCAGATGGGAAGGAAAACGGACCACCGGAGCAACTCCAGTGGCCCGCGGAAGCGGCCGGCGGCGTCGGTCGCCGGCGCGGCGGCGCCAGCAGCCGGAGGCGGCGGCGCCCCGGCGCGCCACCGGACAGAGCCGCTGCGGATGAAGCCGCGGCGGCGGTGGCCAGCGGACTCGCGGCCACGCGGGTCCGGCTCGCCTGCACGGGACGCGGCGACAGCCGCGTCCGTTGCTCCAGCGCGGCCCAAACGCGGGGTCGCGGCATCTCCAAACCGCGGGGGCAGCGCCCCGCAGCACCCGAGCGCTCGGCCGAGCTGAGCCAGGCCGGTCCGACCGGCCGGGCCGCACCCAGGCCGGACCGGACCAGGTCCAGCCGGGTTGGACCGGGTCGGGTCGACCCGGTTCGGCCGACCCAGGGTGGTTCAGGCCGGGTTGGCCCGGGCCCGGACCCCCCGTCTTCGGACCATTTTCGGTCAAATGCTCGTAACTTGAGATACGGGTCTCCAAACGACTCGCCGTTAGCGGAAACGCGATCCTTGGATCGAGACGGTCGTTTCGGTATATCTCACTCAAGGTTTCTGAATACTTTGAGTTCGTTCGGGTTGGTTCGTACACGAAACCAACCGGGCCCTCGGAGCGGAAACGCTCATATCTTGAGCTACGGACGTCTGATTGACGTGCCGTCATCTTTGTTGAATTCCTCTAAGTGAGACGGATCTTTTGGCTCACTCCGCCCGAGGTTTGGACGTAGGTGCAGTACGGTCGGGTTGGTTTTGCCTTAAAAACCAACCGGGCCCCTGGGACGAAAAGGCCAATAACTCTCAGACCGGGCGTCCGATTGACGCGCCGTCTGCGACGTTGAGTTCTTGTTGACGATACGGAACTTTTGGATACATCAACTTCGGACTTTGTGTCAGTTGATGTATCGGCCTCTCGGCTCGTGGAGCGGACCCTCCCGAACGAGCTTGTTGTGTGCGGGAACCCTAGAGATGGCTGCGACTGCTACTGCGACGACGACCGTGCAGAGATCCTCAGTGGACTGCGGTGACGACTGTGCACAGATCCTTAGTGGACTGCGACGACTACTGCACTCAGCGATCCTACGTGGATCAGTGCTACAGGTCCTGTGTGGGCCCGATCCTGTGTGGGTCCGATCCTGTATGGGTCAGCGCTCAGCGGTTCTGTGTGAGCCAGCGCCTACAGGTCCTGTGTGGGCCCAATCCTATGTGGGTCATTGCGGGGGTTAGTTACCTATCGATCCTTTGTGGGTCCGACGACTTAGATGGATCAGTGATCATCTTTTTCGTCATTCAAAAAAGTATACATGTGTGAGATGAATCCTGTTTACTCTCCTTTGTGGATTGTGTTGAGCTATCCTGTGTGGATTACTGTCTACTCTCCTTTGTAGATTGTGTTGTGCTATCCTTTGTGGGTATACGTTTTGCTTTCCTGTGTGGACTGGGTTGTGCTTGGGCTCGGAGGTTGGAGCCGAACGGGAATCAATGACTTAGGTATATGTATGGTCATATACCTAAGTCGTGTCGGATGTTACTCTGTGATTGTATCTTTCCCTTGTGGATTATCCTTTATGGATTCTGAGAGACATTCGGGGGTCTTGGGGTCCCTACTGAGTAGCTTATACTCACCCCTGCACGGGCTATGCCCGCACTTCGTTGTGTTGGTTGCAGACGACGGACAGCACTGATCGTGGTGGAGGCTTGCGGAGCAGGACGGTACTTGGAGGTGGACCACTGGGCGGGACGTACTCGGAGTGGTCAGGTGGACCCGAGAAGCAGTGGAGGATATCTGTACCCACCCTTCAGATGGGAATTCCAGAGGATGGCTCGACGCTGCGGCTTTTCTTTCAGTTGTTGTTTTCCCCTTTCAGTTGTACTTTACAATTGGGCTTGTATTTCCGGCCCCTTTTTCTTTCAGCACAGTTTGTTATAGTTTTTACTTAGTGTTTACTTTTCCGCTTGCTTACTCTGTGGTGCATGTTTACTTTTCAAAGGCAATGCCTTCCCTTTTTTTGGGATTTACGCCTTGGTGCTAGTCGCCAGCCCCTGGCCTATGGAAGGCGGCCTTGGGGTAGTCACGGCATGGGCCCCGAGGACGGGTCGTGACAAATTGGTATCAAAGGTGGTCGGTTCTACCGCAGACTCTGATCTTTCTTCTATGTGAAGCAATAGTGTTTAACGTATTGAGTGTGGTTATCATTCCAGGAAGTCCAGTGTTGGTGCGACGGCCGACGTATCCGTACACCAGGACCCTAACTTCTGATTTCCGACTTAATGCACGAAAACATTGATTGCATGTGTGTTTCAAGTTTTCTTTGTGATTACTTGTGTCAGCTCACCAGGTATACTGTTTTGACCGTGGCGCACTTGTTTCCTTTTCAGGATGGCCCCACGACGGCAACCAGCTAGGGTTCCAAGATTAGAGCACGACAACAGCCCGCCGAGCGACGAGGCCTCGGTACAGGACCCGTTGACAGCAGAGGCACCGGCGGTACCTTTACCCGCCGAGCCACCGATGCTTCCAGCACCGACCACAGACGATGCACGTCGCCTCGGAGCTCTGCACAAGTTCCAGCGCCAGCGAACACCCAGGTTTCGTGAGGAGACGGACCCCCAGGCATCCGAAGACTGGCTGGAGGCGGTCGTCCGAGTTTTCAGGCTAGTGAGGACACCAGCAGACCTCATAGCGATCCTCGCGGTGAGCCTACTGCACGCAGCAGCGGGCCGATGGTGGAACTTGATGCTCCAAGTACACGATGAGGCCTCCCTCATCTGGACGGACTTCGAGAGCCTCTTCCGCTCAGAGTTCGTCCCGGCCACCCTCCGTGCGGTGTGCATTCAGGAGCTTCTTCAGCTGCGACAAGGCAACTTGACGGTCGCCCAGTACGCGGCGAGGTTCACCGACCTTTCTCGCTACTCGACACACACGGTACGGGACCCCTTATTCTGGGATCGGACCTTTGAGCAGGGTTTGAGACACGAGATCAGGGCATCGCTGATCTTCCTCAGCATCCTGACCCAGGAAGGAGTGCTGGAGCGAGCCCTTCTGATCGAGATCTTTCTGGCTGAGTCCACAGCGAGACCTACCGCAGGGCGGAAGGTAGCAGAGTCTTCGGCAGCTGGTAGCCGACGGATGACTCAGGGTTCCAGGCAGACCAGACCTTCTGGCAGACAACCTCGGGACACTGGCTCAGCAGTGCGGGGCACACAGCGCGGAGCCAGTCTTCTGAGAGGCAGGCAGTGCTACGCGTGCGGCGGGCAGGGCCACATGGCTCGTGACTGCCCGACCCGCCGTACCGAGGAGCAGCAGACGGTGGAGGGGCCACCCAGGCAGAGGCAGAGGGTCGATCGTGGTGGTCCGCAGGGAGGAGGCGGATGAGGCAGAGCAGCTGGCCGAGCAGCAGGTGGTGGGCGACGCTTTGAGGCTCTTCCACCACCACCACCAGGAGGTCCGCCCCGACCACAGGGAGCTGGTGGGCAGAGACAGGAACAGCTCCAGGAAGTGGAGGCCTACGACCACGGCACTCCAGAGATGATTCGAGGTACGATCTATGTCTATTCCACCCTTGCTGCAGTTCTTATAGACACAGGAGCGAGTCACTCTTTCATAGCCACTGCCCTTGTTCGGAGATCAGAGATTCCGACAGATCCGTTGGCTCGATCCTTACGGCTAGAGACCCCTACGGGAGCAGACTCGATGATTACGCACTGGTTCCGGTAGTGTGAGATTACTCTAGGAGGCAAGAGCTTCGGCTGGGATCTTCTTGTAGCGGCATCGAGGCCTTATGATGTCATCTTGGTCATGGATTGGTTATCTACAGTCCATGCTCAGATTGACTGTTTTAGGCGCAAGGTGCGATGTGTGCGCACCGACGGGAGCAGGTTCACCTTCACCGGCGAGAAGGGAGCCTTCGCAGCACAGGATGGACTTCCGCAGAGGAGAAAACAGCCCATCACTCATCAGTTGGCTAGCCTCATCCTTGGAGCAGTTGACGTGCAGAGTCCTAGTTTTCCTACAGTGGTGGATCAGTATGCGGACGTCTTCCCCAACGACGTTCCAGGGTTACCTCCTCATAGAGAGGTAGACTTTTATATTGATATGTACCCCGGGACAGCCCCGATATCCACTCCAGTATATCGGATGGCCCCCGCTGAGCTTCGAGAGCTTCGGGTATAGTTGGAGGACTTGCAGGGCAAGGGGTTCATCTGACCCAGTGTTTCACCCTGGGCTTCCCCGATTTTGTTCGCCAAGAAGGCGGACAGGAGCTTGCGACTGTGTGTCAACTATCATCGCCTGAACTAGGTGACAGTGAGGAACAAGTATCCACTACCCAGGATTGATGACCTCTTCGATCAGCTCAAGGGAGCACGGTGGTTCTCGAAGATAGACCTCAGGTCAGGCTATCATCAGCTCAGAGTCTGAGACGAGGATGTGCAGAAGACGGCCTTCAGGTGTCGGTATGCCCACTATGAGTTCTTGGTTATGCCTTTCGGCATAACCAATGCTCCAGCAGTATTCATGAGCATCATGAACAGGATCTTCCAGCCATACCTCGATCGATTTGTCATGGTCTTCATCGACGACATTTTGGTGTACTCGACCACGGAGGAGGAGCAAGCCTACCACTTACAGGTTGTACTAGACACACTCCGAGAGCACCAGCTTTATGGCAAGCTCTTGAAGTGCCAGTTCTGGTTACGTGAGGTCCACTTCTTGGGGCACGTCATTTCTGAGGCGGGAGTTGCATTGGATCCCGCGAAGATCGAGGCAGTGCTATGATCATACCACGATTCACTGTTTCTTTTTCACCCTTACATCGTCGTGCTAAACATATTTTGTATTAAAAATTATAAAAATATTATCAAATTTTGCTTCATGTTTGATTCAATAATTTTGTGTTTATCACTGTTAAATAGGTCAATGATACTTGTTTTGAAAATTACAATGTAGGTGGAGGCGATTTGGAGGGCCCTTGATGAAGTGAAAGAAAAATGGGCCAAAATTGCATGGATCAATGGACATTTGTCCACTGTTTTGAATATTACACGAAATCTGTGCTTCCAAATAGGCTGAACTTTTGTGGGGCTGTCCCAAATTCAATATGCTACATTTCATATCAATAAACCCAATCCTAATTCGGCTTTCATGGGGCCCATACGAACTGATCTTTCCAAGACACCGAATTTGGACCAAGTCAAATGTGGTGTTCTGTATTTTATCAATATCTTGATTTATAGATGTCCAAATGGTTCCAAACTTTCGGTGGAGACATTAAATAGGTAGGTCTACAACCTTTCTATTTTCTACAAAGCGAGATAAGAATGTCTGAAGGACGAAACACGTCGTGCAAGTGGATTGATGAAATCTGTGTGCCCAAAACCACCTCCCACATTTCCTATAAAAGGACACCTTGGGCTCCTCATTTGTAAGTTCGGCCAAGGAGTGAATTTCTGCCAATTTGGAGTCCTAGAAGAATCTTATAATCACCTTGGAGGTTCTGGAGGCCCCTATCCTCATAGTGGGATCAACAATGAAGAAGGAGTTCAACCCGAGCTTCCTCCTCCTCCCGATGTCGAGCTAAAAGTTGGGTGTTCGTTGTGAGGGAGATACACACATGTCAAGGGAGTTCCGATGCATACATTAGCTACTGGTTTAGAGTAATTTGGGTGTTTAAACATTTCATTCCATGTATCTTATTTTATTTCAGATTTGAATGCTTGATTTGATACATGTGAGTGATATGCTCTTAATTTCTAACCGATCAGTGTGAGGTTTTGAGTGTGTGACTTGTGTTGTTCCGATTGGAAATCACAAGAATCCTTTTCATACCCACATTATTGAGATTTCAATATGATTTGGAAGCTCTTATTCCATTCATAAGTACTGGACCTTGACAATACGATTGTTACGTCAAGGTTGGGTCCTTTAAGCATTGAAATAAAAGCTTAGGAATTAATTGGGATTCCAATTAACTCCAACCAAAGAATTACTCTAAACCTGAGATGAATCTCTATGAACAATGAACTTGATATGTGTGTAGTGAAATAACATCGACCCTTTTATCTCATATTTCTCAAAACCCACTTGGTCACTCATTTTTTAGGCTATTTCAACTAAGTCATTGTTTTAAACTGTTTTCAAAACCACCCCCTCTCTTAGTCATTTTTATTAAAAATACACACTCTAAACCTACCAACGCTCCTTGAGAGACAACCTAGGGTCTTCCCTAGACTATAAATCAACCTTAAAAATATAATCAATTTGACGTGTCACGACAGCACGGTCAAATTTTGGCGCCGTTTCCGGGGAGCACTTTGGTTTTTTGTGCGTGTTTTTGATAATTTTTTTTGTAATTTTTGTGAATATTTGTTTGTTTTATCTTCTACCTTTGAATTTGTTTTTGTGTTCTAGTTTATTTATTGTGTAGGTTCTTTGTATGACGCGTTCTACTCTGGGAGACCTACAAACTTTCTAACCCAAACCAGAGAGGATCCTACATCAACGAAACCGAGACATACAAGACCACACTTTGAAGGAGGAGACATCAAATCTTAAAATTCTTCTTGATCCTTCTTCTTCTTCTGAAACAAAAGTTAAAATTGAACATAACTTGTATATCATGGATGAAAATAATATAACACTAAAAGAACTAATGTCACCTGATGTTGATATCCAACCCACTTACATTCAATTACAAGGTGAGGCACCGAATTTTGAACTAAAATCTGGTTTAATTCATTTATTACCAAGATTTCATGGACTGCCTGGAGAAGATCCACATAAGCATTTAAAAGAATTTCATACTGTGTGTTCAACCTTAAAACCTGCTAATGTGGATGAAGAACAAGTGAAGCTTAGGGAATTCCCATTTTCATTAGAAGACACTGCAAAAGATTGGTTATACTATGTCAATTCACCAATTAGGGGCTGGGCAGACATTAAACAACTTTTTCTTGAAAAATACTTCCCAGCCTCTCGAACTGCAACTATAAGGAAAGAAATATGTGGTATAAGACAATCTCAAGGGGAAACATTACAAGAATATTGGGAATGCTTTAAAAGTTTATGTTCAAGTTTCCCACACCACCAAATAAGTGATCAACTTTTAATTCAATATTTTTATGAAGGTTTGATTCCTATTGATCGAAATATGATTGATGCTGCTGCAGGTGGTGCATTGGTAGATAAGACCCCAATTGCTGCAAGAACCCTCATTGAGAACATGGCACAGAACACTCAACAATTTGGTACACGGTCCAGTGTTCCCATTCGAGGTGTCCATGAAGTGCAAAGTACTGAGTTTGAGAAGAAGGTGGACACGAAGTTCGAAGAGGTAAGTACCCTTCTACGAAAACTAGCTCTCTCCCAAGGGAAATATCAATCTCCTCCTCCCATCCATTGTGGAATCTTCTCTTCTGACACCCACTATTCTAACCAATGTCCTCAATTGAGAGAAACTTCGGAGAGTTGTGAGGCAATATTTCTAGGACGCCCCTTTAACCAACCCTTTAGGCAAGAACCATACTATCCATCCAACCAAGGGTGGAAGGAAAACCAAGCCTATAGGCAAGGGGGTATTCAAACCAACCTCAACAGCAATGGAACCAACAGGGTCAGAGTAGTCATCCACCACCACCCAGAAATCCTCAACCACCCCAAAGGCCATTCCAACCACCCCCTCCAAAAACCGAGCCTAGCCTAGAAGATATGATGAAGAAAATGGCTACCAATAATATCCAATTCCAACAAACCACACAAGCATCCATACAAGACCTAAAGACCCAACTAGGCCAACTTGCCAACTCGGTGGGGGAAATCCAAAGTCATGGGTCGGGTAAACTACCATCTCAACCAGTAGTAAACCCTAGGGATAAAGGAAATGTTAGTTCCATCACCCTTAGGAGTGGGACACAACTCAAAATCCAAATGACCCCTCCATTAGAGTCCTCCCATCCAAAGGAGACCACCATCCCAACTGATGAAAATGGTCCAAGAGAAGAAAACCCTTTTCCTGAGAGAAGCCCTTCCAAAGGAAAGACTGTGGTTGTTGATGAGCCACCTATCCCAACCATTCCTATTCCATTTCCTCAAAGGGCTTCCCAACCTAGGAAACAAAAAGAAACCGAACTTGATAAAGAAATCTTGGAAACTTTCAAGAAAGTACAGGTTAACATTCCTTTGATTGATGTCGTCAAGAAAATTCAAAGATATGCCAAGTTTCTGAAGGAGATGTGTACACACTGAAGGAGGCTTCGTGGTGATGAGAAGGTGAGCCTGGGGAGGAATGTTTCAGCATTGATAGAGTCATCACTTCCTACCAAGTGAAATGATCCTGGGACATTCTCGATTTCATGCACCATAGGGGAGTATTCATGTTCCAACGCTATTCTTGATTTGGGTGCTTCTATTAATGTGATGCCTCACTCTATTTACTCTTCATTGCAGGTCGGTGAACTGAAGCCCACTGGTATTGTCGTTCAGCTAGCAAATCGGAGTACGGCACACCCCTCTGGTGTGCTAGAGGATGTTCTTGTGAGGGTGCAAAATTTAATTTTTCCTGCTGATTTTTACGTGCTTAAAATGGAAGATGATAGGATGAATGGACATGCCCCAATTATATTGGGGAGACCATTCTTGAAAACCGCCAAAACCATAATTAATGTCCAAAATGGTACATTATCTATGGAGTTTGGTGGTAATATTTTCCACTTCAATATCCTTAATGCCATGAAGCACCCCTCAGAAGAACACTCCTCTCTCTCTGTCAATTCAATTGATGTTCTCCCTTCCCATGAAACAACTTATTTTCATTCACCTGATCCCCTTTCTGAGTTTTCTTCATTGATTGAAATGTTAGGTAATGAATCATGCATTGATTGTTGTAGCGGTCTAGAGAAATGTCATGCATGTTTGTTAATTGATGATTTCTTAAACACAGAGGATCACATGACCATCGATGATACTGCTAAGCTTGTAAAAGCTCATTCATCATCTGAGGATGTTACCATTGAGCAGTTAGATGAGATCAGTGACTTATCACTTTCACACACACTTCCGTCAATCCAAAATCCCCCAGAATTGGAACTGAAACAACTGCCTCAAAATTTAAAATACTCATATCTTGAGAATGGAAACAAGTTTCCCGTCATCATTGCTAGTTCACTCCCTCCTGAGCATGAATTGCGACTGCTTGATCTTTTGAGGAAGTATAAACAAGCTTTGGGATGGACACTTGCTGACATTCCTGGCATTAGCCCATCAATTTGTACACATCATATTTTATTAAATGATGAGGCTAAACTAGTGAGGCAGTCACAACGTCGACTGAACCCAAACCTACTTGATGTTGTTAAAAAAGAAGTAACAAAATTGTTGGCTGCTGGAATCATTTACCCTATCACTGACAGCCAATGGGTCAGTCCCGTTCAAGTAGTTCCTAAAAAAACTGGTCTTACTGTAGTTAAAAATGAAAACAATGAATTGGTTTCAACTCGTGTGTAGAATAGTTGGTGCGTCTATATAGACTATCGCCGACTAAACCAACACACTAGGAAGGACCATTTACCATTGCCATTCATTGACCAGATGCTAGAGAGGTTAGCAGGGAAGTCCCATTACTGTTTCCTTGATGGGTATTCTGGATACTTTCAGATCCATATTGCCCCTGAGGATCAGGAAAAGACAACCTTTACTTGCCCCTTTGGTACATTTGCTTATAGAAGGATGCCATTTGGTCTGTGCAATGCTCCAGGTACTTTCCAATGATGTATGGTTAGTATTTTTTCGGATTACCTGGAGAATTACATGGAGGTTTTTATGGATGATTTTACTGTTTATGGATCCTCTTTTGATGAATGTTTGAGTAGTCTTTCTTCTGTCCTACGTCGCTGTATTGAAAAGAATCTCGTATTAAATTATGAGAAATTCCATTTCATGGTGCGACAAGGCATAGTTTTGGGACATGTCATTTCTGGGGAAGGTATCCAAGTGGACAAATCAAAAGTAGATATCATTTCCTTCCTACCATTCCCTAAAAATGTTCGGGATTTGCGGTCTTTCCTGGGTCATGCTGGATTTTATCGTCGTTTCATTCGTGACTTTAGTAAAATTGCACTCCCCCTCTCCCGATTAATCCAAAAAGAAAAAGAATTTGATTTTGATAAAAAATGTGAGGAAGCTTTCAATAAGTTAAAATGGAGTCTCACGTCACCCCCGGTAATCCAACCACCTCGGTGGGATTTACCATTTGAGCTCATGTGTGACGCCTATAACTATGCAGTTGGGGCAGTCTTGTCACAAGGGGTCGATCGAGCTCCACATGTCATTTGCCTATGCCTCACGTACTTTGGACCATGCCCAAGCAAACTACACCACCACTGAAAAAAAATTTCTTTCCATTGTGTTTGCCTTGGATAAATTCAGGCCATACCTTCTAGGGTCCAAAGTCATTGTGTTCTCAGACCATGCAGCCCTCCGATATCTCCTAAAGAAACCAGAATCCAAACCACGTCTCATTCGCTGGATGCTCCTCCTTCAGGAATTTGATCTAGAAATTAGGGACAAAAAAGGAGCAGAGAATGTGGTTCCTGACCATATCAGTAGGATTCTCCCACCCTCAGACATTGACTCATCCCCCTGTATTCCCATAAATGAATTGTTTCCTGATGAGCAATTGTACCGAGTGAAAGATGTTATTCCTTGGTATGCTGAAATTGTAAATTATTTGGTAGCGTCTTTCATTCCTGCTGATTTCACCAAAAACCAGGCCGACTGTCTAAAACATGAGTCTCGTTTTTACATTTGGGATGACCCCTACCTCTGGCGCACATGTAGTGATCAAGTTATTAGGCGTTGTGTTCCCGATAGTGAGTTTCAATCTGTCCTTAGGTTCTGCAACACACTTGCTTGTGGGGACCACTTTGGTCCCCAACAGACTGCTCGTAAGGTCTTAGATTCTGGTCTCTTTTGGCCCACATTATTTTGGGATTCCCATGAATATTTTAAATCTTTTCCTCGCTGTCAAAGAATAGGGAATGTCTCTAAAAGAAATGAGATGCCCCAACAACCCTTACTCTTCCATGACATTTTTGATGTTTGGGGCATTGACTTTATGGGACCATTCCCCAATTCATTTGGTAACCTTTACATTCTTCTGGCAGTGGATTATGTTTCAAAGTGGGTAGAGGCACGAGCCACGAGGACAGATGATTCCAAGATAGTTGTGGAATTTTTGAGAACCCAAATATTCTGTAGGTTTGGATTACCTAGGTTTATCATCAGTGATCAGGGTTCTCATTTCTGCAACCGCACAATGCTATCTCTTTTGCACAGGTACGGGGTTGGGCATCGAGTGTCTACTGCTTATCACCCACAAACAAATGTTCAATCCGAAGTATCAAATAGAGAGGTAAAACAGATTCTTTAGAAAACGGTTCAGCAAAACTGAAAAGACTAGAGTCTTAGACTCGATGATTCGTTATGGGCTTACCGTACTGCATTCAAAACTCCAATTGGAATGTCACCATATCGGCTAGTTTTTGGGAAGAGTTGTCACCTCCCTGTTGAGGTAGAGTACCGGGCCAACTAGGCTATTAAACAATGAAATTATAATCTTTCTGGTGCAGGTATTCAAGGAAGTTGCAGATTTAGGAGTTGGAGGAAATGAGAAGAGATTCATATGAGAACTCCTGAATTTATAAAGAGCAAACCAAGGCTCCCTACGACCGTCTCATCCTTCATCGTCAATTCCACATCGGGCAGAAGGTCCTCCTATACAATGCAAGACTGATGTTGCACCCTGGTAAGCTTTGTTCCCGTTGGTTTGAACCTTACATTGTTACTAATGTCTCTCCATTTGGTTTTGTCTAGGTTCAAAATGAAGACACCAAGCAAACCTTCACTGTCAATGGGTAGCAGCTGAAGCACTTCCATGAAGCCATTCCGGAGTCCCCAATGGAGGAACTCCATGTTCAAGAAGAGGTCTATGAATAACACTCACCAGGTTTTATCCTTCCTTCCCACAGTCTCTTTTATTACAGTGAGGACACTGCATTCTCTAGGTGTGGGGGGGTGGATACATTCCTGGGTTAGTTAGGATTTTTCACCATTTTCTCCTTTTGTTTTCTCTTTTTGGCCTTCTTTATGGTATTTTTATTTTTCCCCATCAACAATTTCGAAATTCCATGATGTGGCGACCATAAAGTGGGGAAAGTAAAAATACCATAACAAAGGCTAAAAAGAATATTTGTATGAATTTAACATCAGGGAGTGATTTTTATTGAATTGGTTTTCTGTTAATGATATAAATGGTTGTATCTATGTGAAACCTTTGAGATGATTGATGCCCATTGTGTGAGTAGTTTTTGGGAAAACTGTGTCGCTAATATCTCCAAAAAAAATTGCACCAAAACACAAAGTGTGATTATTTCTTACTTAATATAAGGTAAATATATGTTGGGTTAATATTTTTCAGCTTTAAATGATATTTCCATACGTTCGTTCCTTATCCAATCTGTTTCATTACTGTACCAGATTGACCTATGCGTGTGTACCTAATGTCCGACTGTTGTACGCCCTCAAAAAAAATTGTTGTGTCTTGGGCAGGTCAAAAACCACTCCTCCTCAACCTTTTATCTTGTTATTACTATTTCAATTAGTGTCGTGAAGAGATCAAACAAAATTTGAGAGATGAGTGTGAGATTTGTTCCAATTGCAACTTCAAAAAAAATGAGGGGAGTGATGAAATGTGCAACATATGGGGATATCTAGGTCGGGAGCTTATGGTTTGACTTCTGGGAATTCTTAAATGAGTGGGTCTTGAAATATGATTACAAAGGATGTAGGACAGGTTCGGTGACAAAATCATTTAAGCTGAAAAATGTTAAAATAACATATATTTATTGGATAGCAAGTGGAAAGAATGGCATGGAATGGTTTTCACACACACACATGGAGAGTTAGTGTCATGATTTACTTCTGAATTCCTTTCTCAATTGGTTATCATGAACCTTTTTGAATTTCGCTATGATATGATTTATGAGACATCCTTTTCTATTTTCACTAGGAAGAACTCCTTTGTGTGATTCGTGCATTGATCAATTTACTTTAAATAAAATTCCCTCAAATGCTAAATCTTCATGATGTTGTAAATATATATATATATATGTGCATCATTGTATTTGGATATGTGACCTTGCCCAGGAGTGAAAATGTTTAGGTGTGGGGGTGTGATCGTACCACGATTCACTGTTTCATTTTCACCCTTACATCGTCGTGCTAAACATATTTTGTATTAAAAATTATAAAAATATTATCAAATTGTGCTTCATGTTTGATTCAATAATTTTTTTTTTATCACTGTTAAATAGGTCAATGATACTTGTTTTGAAAATTACAATGTAGGTGGAGGTGATTTGGAGGGCCCTTGATGAAGTGAAAGAAAAATGGGCCAAAATTGCATGGATCCATGGACATCTGTCCACTGTTTTGAATATTACACGAAATCCGTGCATCCAAATGGGCTGAAATTTTGTGGCCCTGTCCATAATTCAATATTCTACATTTCATATTAAGGAACCCAATCCTGATTCGGCTTGAATGGGGCCCATAAGAACTGCTCTGTCCAAGCCACCGAATTTGGACCAAGTCAAATGCGGTGTTCTGTATTTTATCAATATCTTGAGCTCTAGTTGTCCAAACGGTGCAAAACTTTCGGTGGAGACATTCAAGAGGTAGGTCTACAACCTTTCTATTTTCTCAAAAGCGAGCTAAGACTGTCTGAAGGACAAAACGCGTCATGAAAGTGGATTGATGAAATCTGTGTGCCCAAAACCACCTCCCACATTTCCTATAAAAGGACACCCTGGGCTCCTCATTTGTAAGTTCGGACAAGGAGTGAAGTGCTGCCAATTTGGAGTCCTAGAAGAGTATTCTAATCACCTTGGAGGTTCTGGAGGCCCCTATCCTCATAGGGGGATCAACGATGACGAAGGAGTTCAACCCGAGCTTCCTCCTCCTCCCGATGTCGAGCTAAAAGTTGGGTGTTCGTTGTGAGGGAGATACACACATGTCATGGGAGTTCCGATGCATACATTAGCTACTGGTTTGGAGTAATTTGGGTGTTTAAACATTTCATTCCATGTATCTTATTTTATTTCAGATTTGAATGCTTGATTTGATACATGTGAGTGATATGCTCTTAATTTCTAACCGATCGGTGTGAGGTTTTGAGTGCGTGACTTGTGTTGTTCCGATTGGACATCACAAGAATCCTTTTCATACCCACATTATTGAGATTTCAATATGCTTTGGAATCTCTTATTCCATGCATAATTACTGGACCTTGACAATACGATTGTTACGTCAAGGTTGGGTCCTTTAAGCATTGAAATAAAAGCTTAGGAATTAATCGGGATTCCAATTAACTCCAACCAAAGAATTACTCTAAACCTAAGATGAATCTCTATGAACAATGAAATTTATATGTGTGTAGTGAAATCACATCGACCCTTTTATCTCATATTTCTCAAAACCCACTTGGTCACTCATTTTTTAGTCTATTTCAACTATGTCATTGTTTTAAACTGTTTTCAAAACCACCCCCTCTCTTAGTCATTTTTATTAAAAATACACACTCTAAACCTACCAACGCTCCTTGAGAGATGACCTAGGGTCTTCCCTATACTATAAATCAACCTTAAAAATATAATCAATTTGACGTGTCATGACAGCACGGTCAAATTTTGGCTCCGTTGCCGGGGAGCGCTTTGGTTTTTTGTGCGTGTTTTTTATAATTGTTTTTGTAATTTTTGTGAATATTTGTTTGTTTTATCTTCTACCTTTGAATTTGTTTTTGTGTTCTAATTTATTTATTGTGTAGGTTATTTATATGACGCGTTCTACTACAGGAGACCTATAAACTTTTGAACCCGAACCGGAGAGGATCCTACATCAACGAAACTGAGACATACAAGACCACACTTTGAAGGAGGAGACATCAAATCTTAAAATTCTTCTTGATCCTTCTTCTTCTTCTGAAACCAAAGTTAAAACTGAACATAACTTGTATATCATGGCTGAAAATAATAGAACACTAAAATAACTAACTTCACCTGATGTTGATATCCAACCCACTTACATTCAATTACAGGGCGAGGCACCCAATTTTGAACTAAAATCTGGTTTAATTCATTTATTACCAAGATTTCCTGGACTGCCTAGAGAAGATCCACATAAGCATTTAAAAGAATTTCATACTATGTGTTCAACCTTAAAACCTGCTAATGTGGATGAAGAAAAAGTGAAGCTTAGGGCATTCCCATTTTCATTAGAAGACACTGCAAAAGATTGGTTATACTATGTCAATTCACCAATTAGGGGCTGGGCAGACATGAAATGCCTTTTTCTTGAAAAATACTTCCCAGCCTCTCGAACTGCAACTATAAGGAAAGAAATATGTGGTATAAGACAATCTCAAGGGGAAACATTACATGAATATTGGGAACGCTTTAAAAGGTTATGTTCAAGTTTCCCACACCACCAAATAAGTGATCAACTTTTAATTCAATATTTTTATGAAGGTTTGATTCCTATTGATCGAAATATGATTGATGCTGCTGTAGGTGGTGCATTGGTAGATAATACCCCAATTGATGCAAGAACCCTCATTGAGAACATGGCAGAGAACACTCAACAATTTGGTACACGGTCCAGTGTTCCCATTCGAGGTGTCCATGAGGTGCAAAGTACTGAGTTTGAGAAGAAGGTGGACACGAAGTTCGAAGAGGTAAATACCCTTCTACGACAACTAGCTCTCTCCCAAGGGAAATATCAATCTCCTCCTCCCATCCATTGTGGAATCTGCTCTTCTGACACCCACAATTCTGACCAATGTCCTCAATTGAGAGAAACTTCTTAGAGTTGTGAGGCAATATTTCTAGGACGCCCCTTTAACCAACCCTTTAGGCAAGGACCATACTATCCATCCAACCAAGGGTGGAAGGACAACCAAGCCTATAGGAAAGGGGGGTATTCAAACCAACCTCAACAGCAATGGAACCAACAGGGTCAGAGTAGTCATCCACCACCACCCAGAAATCCTCAACCACCCCAAAGGCCATTCCAACCACCCCCTCCAAAAACCGATCCTAGCCTATAAGATATGATGAAGCAAATGGCTGCCAATAATATCCAATTCCAACAAACCACACAAGCAGCCATACAAGACCTAAAGACCCAACTAGGCCAACTTGCCAACTCGGTGGGGGAAATCCAAAGTCATGGGTCGGGTAAACTACCATATCAACTAGTATTAAACCCTAGGGATAAAGGAAATGTTAGTGCCATCACCCTTAGGAGTGGGACACAACTCAAAATCCAAATGACCCCTCCATTAGAGTCCTCCCATCCATAGGAAACCACCATCCCAACTGCTGAAAATGGTCCAAGAGAAGAAAACCCTTTTCCTGAGAGAAGCCCTTCCAAAGGAAAGATTGTGGCTGTTGATGAGCCACCTATCCCAACCATTCCTCTTCCATTTCCTCAAAGGGCTTCCCAACCTAGGAAACAAAAAAGAAACTGAACTTGATGAATAAATCTTGGAAACTTTCAAGAAAGTACAGGTTAACATTCCATTGATTGATGCCATCAAGCAAATTCCAAGATATGCCAAGTTTCTGAAGGAGATGTGTACACACCGAAGGAGGCTTCGTGGTGATGAGAAGGTGAGCCTGGGGATGAATGTTTCAGCATTGATAGAGTCATCACTTCCTACCAAGTGCAATGATCCTGGGACATTCTCGATTCCATGCACCATAGGGGAGTATTCATGTTCCAACACTATGCTTGATTTGGGTGCTTCTATTAATGTGATGCCTCACTCTATTTACTCTTCATTGCAGGTCGGTGAACTGAAGCCCACTATTATTGTCGTTCAGCTAGTAAATCGGAGTACGGCACACCCCTCTGGTGTGCTAGAAGATGTTCTTGTGAGGGTGCAAAATTTAATTTTTTCTGCTGATTTTTATGTGCTTAAAATTGAAGATGATAGGATGAATGGACATGCCCCAATTATATTGGGGAGACCTTTCTTGAAAACCACCAAAACCAAAATTAATGTCCAAAATGGTACATTATCTATGGAGTTTGGTGGTAATATTTTCCACTTCAATATCCTTGATGCCATGAAGCACCCCTCAGAAGAACACTCCTCTCTCTCTGTCAATTCAATTGATGTTCTCCCTTCCCCTGAAACAACTTATTTTCATTCACCTGATCCCCTTTCTGAGTTTTCTTCATTGATTGAAATGTTAGGTAATGAATCATGCATTGATTGTTGTAGCGGTCTAGAGAAATGTCATGCATGTTTGTTAATTGATGATTTCTTAAACACAGAGGATCACATGACCATCGATGATACTGCTAAGCTTGTAAAAGATCATTCCTCATCTGAGGATGTTACCATTGAGCAGTTAGATGAGATCAGTGACTTCTCACTTTCACACACACTTCCGTCAATCCAAAATCCCCCAGAATTGGAACTGAAACAACTGCCTCAAGATTTAAAATACTCATATCTTGAGAATAGAAACAAGTTTCCTGTCATCATTTCTAGTTCACTCCCTCCTGAGCATGAATTGCAATTGCTTGATCTTTTGAGGAAGTATAAACAAGCTTTGGGATGGACACTTGCTGACATTCCTATCATTAGCCCGTCAATTTGTACACATCATATTTTATTAAATGATGAGGCTAAACCATTGATTCAGTCACAACGTCGACTAAACCCAAACCTACTTGATGTTGTTAAAAAAGAAGTAACAAAATTGTTGGCTGCTGGAATCATTTACCCTATCTCTGACAGCCAATGGGTCAGTCCCGTTGAAGTAGTTCCTAAAAAAACTGGTCTTACTGTAGTTAAAAATGAAAACAATGAATTGGTTCCAACTCGTGTGTAGAATAGTTGGCATGTCTGTATAGACTATCACCGACTAAACCAACACACTAGGAAGGACCATTTCCCATTGCCATTCAATGACCAGATGCTAGAAAGGTTAGTAGGGAAGTCCCATTACTATTTCCTTGATGGGTATTCTGGATACTTTCAGATCCATATTACCCTTGAGGATCAGGAAAAGACAACCTTTACTTTCCCCTTTGGAACATTTGCTTATAGAAGGATGAAATTTGGTCTGTGCAATGCTCCAGGTACTTTCCAACGATGTATGGTTAGTATTTTTTCGGATTACCGGATAATTGCATGGAGGTTTTTATGGATGATTTTAATGTTTATGGATCCTCTTTTGATGAATGTTTGAGTAGTCTTTCTTTTGTCCTACGTCGCTGTATTGAAAATAATCTCGTATTAAATTATGAGAAATTCCATTTCATGGTGCGACAAGGCATAGTTTTGGGACGTGTCATTTCTGGGGAAGGTATCCAAGTGGTCAAATCAAAAGTAGATATCATTTCCTCCCTACCATTCCCTAAAAATGTTCGGGATGTGCGGTCTTTCCTGGGTCATGCTGGATTTTATCGTCGTTTCATTCGTGACTTTAGTAAAATTGCACTTCCCCTCTCCCGATTACTCCAAAAAGAAAAAGAATTTGATTTTGATAAAAAATGTGAGGAAGCTTTCAATAAGTTAAAATGGAGTCTCACGTCACCCCCGGTAATCCAACCACCTTGGTGGGATTTACCATTTGAGCTCATGTGTGACGCCTCTAACTATGCAGTTGGGGCAGTCTTGTCACAAAGGTTTGATCGAGCTCCACATGTCATTGCCTATGCCTCACGTACTTTGGACCCTGCCCAAGCAAACTACACCACCACTGAAAAAAAAATTCTTTCCATTGTGTTTGCCTTGGATAAATTCAGGCCATACCTTCTAGGGTCCAAAGTCGTTGTGTTCTCAGACCATGTAGCCCTCCGATATCTCCTAAAGAAACCAGAAGCCAAACCACGTCTCATTCGTTGGATGCTCCTCCTTCAGAAATTTGATCTAGAAATTAGGGATAAAAAGGAGCAGAGAATGTGGTTGCTGACCATATCAGTAGGATTCTCCCACCCTCGTACATTGACTCATCCCCCTGTATTCCCATAAATGAATTGTTTCCTGATGAGAAATTTTACCGAGTGCAAGATGTTATTCCTTGGTATGCTGAAATTGTAAATTATTTGGTAGCGTCTTGCATTCCTGCTGATTTCACCAAAAACCAGGCCGACTGTCTAAAACATGAGTCTCCTTGGTACATTTGGGATGACCCTTACCTCTGGCGCACATGTAGTGATCAAGTTATTAGGCGTTGTGTTCCCGATAGTGAGTTTCAATCTGTCCTTAGGTTCTTCCACACACTTGCCTGTGGGGGCCACTTTGGTCCCCAACGGACTGCTCGCAAGGTCTTAGATTCTGGTCTCTTTTGGCCCACATTATTTCGGGATTCCCACGAATATTGTAAATCTTGTCCTCGCTGTCAAAGAATATGGAATGTCTCTAAAAGAAATGAGATTCCCCAACAACCCTTACTCTTCCACGACATTTTTGATGTTTGGGGCATTGACTTTATGGGACCATTCCCCAATTCATTTGGGAACCTTTACATTCTTCTGGCAGTGAATTATGTTTCAAAGTGGGTAGAGGCACGAGCCACGAGGACAGATGATTCCAAGACAGTTGTGGAATTTTTGAGAACCCAAATATTCTGTAGGTTTGGATTACCTAGGTTTATCATCAGTGATCAGGGTTCTCATTTCTGCAACCGCACAATGCTATCTCTTTTGCGCAGGTACGGGGTTGGGCATCGAGTGTCTACTGCTTATCACCCACAAACAAATGGTCAAGTCGAAGTATCAAATAGAGAGGTAAAACAGATTCTTGAGAAAACGGTTCAGCCAAACAGAAAAGACTAGAGTCTTAGACTCGATGATTTGTTATGGGCTTACCGTACTGCATTCAAAACTCCAATTGGCATGTCACCATATCGGCTAGTTTTTGGGAAGATTTGTCACCTTCTGTTGAGGTAGAGCACCGGGCCTACTGGGCTATTAAACAATGCAATTCTAATCTTTCTGGTGCAGGTATTCAAGGAAGTTGCTGATTCAGGAGTTGGAGGAAATGAGAAGAGATTCATATGAGAACTCCCGAATTTATAAAGAGAAAACCAAGGCTGCCCACGGCCGTCTCATCCTTCATCGTCAATTCCACATAGGGCAGAAGGTCCTCCTATACAATGCAAGGCTGAAGTTGCACCCTGGTAAGCTTCGTTCCCGTTGGTTTGAACCTTACATTGTTACTAATGTCTCTCCATTTGGTGTTGTCCAGGTTCAAAATGAAGACACCAAGCAAACCTTCACTGTCAATGGGCAGCGGCTGAAGCACTTCCATGAAGCCATTCCGGAGTCCCCAATGAAGGAACTCCATGTTCAAGAAGAGGTCTATGAATAACACTCGCCAGGTTTTATCCTTCCTTCCCACAGTCTCTTTTATTACAGTGAGGACACTGCATTCTCTAGGTGTGGGGGGGGTGGATACATTCCTGGGTTAGTTAGGATTTTTTACCATTTTCTCCTTTTGTTTTCTCTTTTTGGCCTTCTTTATGGTATTTTTATTTTTCCCCATCAACAATTTCGAAATTCCATGATGTGGCGACCATAAAGTGGGGAAAGTAAAAATACCATAACGAAGGCTAAAAAGAATATTTGTATGAATTTAATATCAGGGAGTGATTTTTAGTGAATTGGTTTTCTGTCAATGATATAAATGGTTGTATCTATGTGAAACCTTTGAGATGATTGATGCCCATTGTGTGAGTAGTTTTTGGGAAAACTGTGTCACTAATATCTCCAAAAAATTTTGCACCAAACCACAAAGTGTGATTATTTCTTACTTAATATAAGGTAAATATATGTTGGGTTAATATTTTTCAGCTTTAAATGATATTTCCATACGTTCGTTCCTTATCCAATCTGTTTCATTACTGTACCAGATTGACCTATGCGTGTGTACCTAATGTCCGACTGTTGTACGCCCTCAAAAAAATTGTTGTGTCTTGGGTAGGTCAAAAACCACTCCTCCTCAACCTTTTATCTTTTTATTACTATTTCAATTAGTGTCGTGAGGAGATCAAACAAAAGTTGAGAGATGAGTGTGAGATTTGTTCCAATTGCAACTTCAAAAAAAATAAATGAGGGGAGTGATGAAATGTGCAACATATGGGGATATCTAGGTCGGGAGCTTATGGTTTGACTTCTGGGAATTCTTAAATGAGTGGGTCTTGAAATATGATTGCAAAGGATGTAGGACAGGTTCGGTGACAAAATCATTTAATCTGAAAAATGTTAAAATAACATATATTTATTGGATAGCAAGTGGAAAGAATAGCATGGAATGGTTTTCACACACACACATGGAGAGTTAGTGTCATGATTTACTTCTGAATTCCTTTCTCAATTGGGTATCATGAACCTTTTTGAATTTCTCTATGATATGATTTATGAGACATCTTTTTCTATTTTCACTAGGAAGAACTCCTTGGTGTGATTCGTGCATTGATCAATTTACTTTAAATAAAATTCCCTCAAATGATAAATCTTCATGATGTTGTAAATATATATATATATGCATCATTGTATTTGGATATTTGACTTTGCCCAGGAGTGCAAATGTTTAGGTGTGGGGGTGTGATCGTACCACGATTCACTGTTTCATTTTCACCCTTACATCGTCGTGCTAAACATATTTTGTATTAAAAATTATAAATATATTATCAAATTGTGCTTCATGTTTGATTCAATAATTTTGTGTTTATCACTTTTAAATAGGTCAATGATACTTGTTTTGAAAATTACAATGTAGGTGGAGGTGATTTGGAGGGCCCTTGATGAAGTGAAAGAAAAATGGGCCAAAATTGCATGGATCCATGAACATCTGTCTACTGTTTTCAATATTACACGAAATCTGTGCATCCAAATGGGCTGATATTCTGTGGGCCGGTCCAAAATTCAATATTATATATTTCATATTAAGGAACCCAATCCTGATTCGGCTTGAATGGGGCTAATCCGAACTGATCTGTCCAAGCCACCGAATTTGGACCAATTCAAATGCGGTGTTATGTATTTTATCAATATATTGATATATATTTGTCCAAAAGGTGCCAAAATTTCGGTGGAGACAGTCAAGAGGTAGGGATACAACTTTTATATTTTCTCCAAAGCGAGATAAGACTGTATGAAGGACGAAACGCGTCGTTCAAGTGGATTGATGAAATCTGTGTGCCCAAAACCACCTCTCAAATTTCCTATAAAAGGACACCTTGGGCTCCTCATTTGTAAGTTCGTACAAGGAGTGAAGTGCTACCAATTTGGAGTCCTAGAAGAGTCTTCTAATCACCTTGGAGTTTATGGAGGCCCCTATCCTCATAGGGGGATCAACAATGAAGAAGGAGTTCAACCCGAGCTTCCTCCTCCTCCCGATGTCGAGCTAAAAGTTGGGTGTTCGTTGTGAGGGAGCTACACACATGTCAAGGGAGTTCCGATGCATACATTAGCTACTGGTTTGAATTAATTTGGGTGTTTAAACATTTAATTCCATGTATCTTATTTTATTTCAGATTTGAATGCTTGATTTGATACATGTGAGTGATATGCTCTTAATTTCTAACCGATCGGTGTGAGGTTTTGAGTGTGTGACTTGTGTTGTTCCGATTGGACATCCACTACTGGAAATCCAGCATTTCCCAACGGTTTAGAACCGTTGGGAAAGGCTGCAGAACCGTTGGTATATGTTATACCAACGGTTCTGCAAACCGTGGGGAAGTAAGCCGTTGGGAAAGGCTTTTCCCAACGGTTTACACAGAACCATTGGGATAGGTTAGAAAAAATCAACCTATCCCAACGGTTCTGCCAAACCATTGGAAAATCAACAGACAATTTTCTTTCCCAACGGTTTACAAACCGTTGGGAAAGGTTTTTACCAACGGTTTACAAACCGTTGGGAAAGGTTTTTACCAACGGTTTCATGAACCGTTGGTAAAAACAACCATGCAACAGGGTATCCCAACGGTTTCAAACCGTTGGGATAGGGTTTTTTTACCAACGGTTCCTTAAACCGTTGGTAAAAACAGCTACATAGAGCCTATGCCAACAGTTTGAAAACCGTTGGCATAGGCTTTGCTATGCAAATTGCACAGCAGCCTAGAATTGCACAGCAGGTCTGGTTTTTGGGCATTCACCCTCGGTTTCAATTCAATTTTCAATCCAATTATGCCCTCGTTTTCAATTCATTTTTCAATCCAATTATTGTGTCTGTAACACATATAATGCATACATATAGAGAAAAAACCAACACATACAAATAATGAAAACCAACCAACCAACACATATAATGCATCCTGAAAATATACACATCCATAATTAAAGTAGAATTCATAACATAATTATAAACATACATAATTCATTTAGAATTCATTTTAAAATTTAGATGACAATCATATGTGGAATCCGGAATTCAATTCATAATTTGATTGGTTTTTCATATACCATATATTTTTAATAGAAATGATATCCATTTTAAAAAAAATACATACATCTGGAATGATATCGGTCACACCGTGCCTCGGATTGAGGCGAGGTTAACTCTTACACGTCACAAATGACTCATTGATCGTTGTCCTAAAGTATCAACATATTCCGAAATCGTTTGGTCGGTTTTCCGTACGTCAGTTGTTGTTTTCACTTAAAATGAAGTGTTTTTTAAATAAAAGAGAGACACTTTGAATGGTGTCGGCCACACCGCGCCTCGTATTGAGGCGGGGTTAACTCGTACACATCACAAATGAACCATGTATTGTTGTGCTAAAATATAAACACAATCAGAATGCGTTTGGTTGGTTTTCCATATAAATTTAAAATGATGTCCATTTTAAACAAAATACATACACCTGAAGTGATACCGGCCACACCGCAACTCAGATTGAGGCAGGTTTGACTCGTACACGTCACATTTGACCCATGGATCGTTGTGATAAAGTATCGACACAATTCGAATGCGTTTGGTCGGTTTTCTGTATGCCAGTTGATGTTTTTCACTTAAAATGACGTCTTTTTGAAACAAAAGACGGACACTATGAGTGGTGCCAACCACACCGCGTCTCCAATTGAGGTAGGGTTGATTCTTACACGTCACATATGACCCATGGATTGTTCTCCTAAAGTTTAAATGGAAACCGAATGCGTTTGGTTGGTTTTCCGTATGTACTTAAAATGTTGTCCATTTTAAACAAAAGAGTGACACTTAGACTAATCCTGACCACACCGCGACTCAGATTCATCCCGGGTTGGCTCGTACATGTCACATATGACCCATGGATCTTTGTGATAAATTATCAAAAGATTACGAATGCGTTTGGTCGGTTTTGCGTATGCCAGTTGTTCTTTTCATTTATAATCATGTCCATTTTAAACAAAAGAGACAGAGTTAGAGCGGTGTCGGCCACACCATGTCTCGGATTAAGACGGGGTTGACTTATACATGTCACATATGACTCATGGATCGTTGTGATAAAGTATCGATAGAATCCGAATGTGTTTGGTCGTTCTTCCGTATGTCAGTTGATGCCTTTCACTTAAAATGACGTCCTTTTGAAACAAAAGACGGACACTTTGAGTGGTGTCAGCCGCACCGCATGTTGGATTGAAGCGGGGATGATTCTTACACGTCACATATGACCCATGGTTCGTTCTCCTAAAGTTTCAACGGAAACCGAATCCGTTTGGTCGTTTTTCCGTATGTACTTAAAATGGTGTCCATTTTAAACAAAAGAGAGTCACTTAGACTTATCCTGGCCACACCGCGACTCAGATTCATCCCGAGTTGGCTCGTACATGTCACATATGACCCATGGATTGTTGGGATAAATTATCAACAGATTCGGAATGTGTTTGGTCGGTTTTCCGTATGTCAGTTGATGCTGTTCACTTAAAATGACGTCCTTTTGAAACAAAAGACGGACACTTTGAGTGGTTCCGGCCACACCACGTCTCCGGATTGAGCTGAAACCACCGTGAAACATTCTAATTATTATTCGTGACATGTATGCGCAGACGGCACGTCAATCGGACGTGCGGTTTGCACGGTATGACTCAATATTAGTGTTTTAAGTGATGCGCGCACTTCGTAAACGCGCGTGAGGGGGGTCCAAACGGGCTGAAAGAAGTCGGAATGGCCTGAAATCAGATGAAAAATATGGGAGAGTGATTTATGAAGTGGTCGAGCAGACGGCACGTCAATCGAACGTGCCGTGTGCCCGCGGTGACCGACAACGCAGTTCTGGTGTCATAAACGGCCAAAACGGGCGTCCAACGGTCAAATTCATAGCGGACGACCTCATATTGAGAGGAATCCACCATGCAACATTCTAATTATTATTCGTGACGTGTACGCGCAGACGGAACATCAATCGGACGTGCGGTTTGCGCGGTACGGCTCAATATTCGTATTTTAAGTGATGCGCGCGCTTCGTAAACGCACGTGAGGGGGGTTCAAATGGGCCGAACGAAGTCGGAATGGCCTGAAATCATACGAAAAATACGGGTGAGTTATTTCTGAAGTGTTCGAGCAGACGGCACGTCAATTGGACGTGCCCTGTGCACGCGGTGACCGACAACGCAGTTCTGGTGTCATAAACGGCCAAAACGGGCATCAAACGGTCAAATTCATAGCGGACGACCTCAGATTGAGATGAAACCACTGTGAAACATTCTCATTATTATTCTTGATGTGTACGCGTAGACGGAACGTCAATCGGACGTGCGGTGTGCGCGGTACGGCTCAATATTCGTGTTTTAAGTGATGCGCGCGCTTCGTAAACGCGCGTGAGGGTGGTCCAAACAGGCCAAACGATTTTAGAATGGCCTGAAATCAGACGAAAAATACGGTTGAGTGATTTATGAAGTGGTTGAGCAGACGGAACGTCAATCGGACGTACCGTGTGCCCGCGGTGACCGACAACGCAGTTCTGGTGTCATAAACGGCCAAAACGGGCATCAAAAGGTCAAATTCATAGCGGAAGACCTCGGATTGACCTGAAAACACCGTGAAACATTCTAATTATTATTCGTGACGTGTACGCGCAGACGGCACGTCAATCGGACGTGCGGTTTGCGCGGTACGGCTCAATATTCGTGTTTTAAGTGATGCGCGCGCTTCGTAAACGCGCGTGAGGGGGGTCCAAACGGGCCGAACGAAGTCGGAATGGCCTGAAATCATAAGAAAAATACGGGACAGTGATTTCTGAAGTGGTCGAGCAGACGGCACGTCAATCGGACGTGCCGTGTGCCCGCGGTGACCGACAACGCAGTTCAGGTGTCATAAACGGCCAAAACGGGCGTCCAACGGTCAAATTCATAGCGGAAGACCTCAGATTTAGCTGAAACCACCGTGCAACATTCTAATTATTATTCGTGATGTGTACGCAGAGACAGCACGTCAATCGGACGTGCGGTTTGCGCGGTACGGCTCAATATTCGTGTTTTAAGTGATGTGTGCGCTTCGTAAACGCGCGTAAAGGTGGTCCAAACGAGCCGAACGATTTCGGAATGGCCTGAAATCAGACTAAAAATACGGTTGAGTGATTTATGAAGTGGTCGAGTAGACGGCACATCAATCGGACATGCCGTGTGCCCGCGGTGACCGACAACGCAGTTCTGGTATCATAAACGGCCAAAACGGGCGTCGAACGGTCAAATTCATAGCGGACGACCTCGGATTTCCCCGAAACCACCGTCCAACATTCTAATTATTATTCGTGACGTGTACGCGCAGACGGAACTGTTGAGCAATATATTGTTTTCAAACAATTCAAAATAATGTTTTTTAACGGGGGAGATTATTTTAAATAATACTCTGTCTCTTTATGATGATTTTGATGCTCACAAATACCCTTAATTGTTTACTAATTATTTCGTTGAGTATTTTGCAGGAATTTATTTTATTTATTTATTTCATACAACAAGATTTCATACTTCATTTATTTCGAGATCAATTTTAGCGCGTTCTGGAATCACTGTAGCGCGAGATCAATTTTAGCGCGTTCTGGAATCACTGTAGTGCGAGATCAGTTTTAGCGCGTACTGGAATCACTATTCATACCCTACATTGATGAACGTAACGTATGGATGAAAAGTTTACTTTTTATGTTAAAAGAAACGTATGGTTAAGGAACCTTACGTTATTTTGAAACGTATGGTTAATGAACCTTACGTTGTTGAAAAGTATGGAAGAAGAACATTACGTTTGGAAGGAACCTTACGTTTTTGTTGTTAGACAAGTATGGAAGAGAAATCGTACGTTAGTTTTCAGTGTTGAGTTTGTTTCTCAAAAGTATGGATCATCAACCTTACTTTTATAATCAACCGTACGTTCTTTGGAGAGTTGAAGCAAGACAAAGTATGGATGATCAACCCTACGTTTGAATGCTGAAGAGAAAGCGGATTATTAAGCGGATTTCGAGCCGATTCTTAAGTACGACTTTGAATGAATCAAAGACGATTTTCAACGGATTAATGATTGATTTAAAACGGAGCTTTTTATGCCGATTCTTCAGGGGAGTTACAACGGCTCTGTTATTTCATTTAATATCGCGAATCTAAAGGAGATTTTCATGGATCTATTTATGCGGAAGATTTTCTCAGATTTGAATATATATGTTCTATCTTGGAAACTTCGGATATATATATACACAGGAAAGTATATGAAACATATAGATTGATCTTTTAATGAGCAAGAAACAGAGACTGTGTGAAGGCGTTCTTTTCTGGTGATCGAGAAGAAGTGTAAAACCTTTATTACCGAAGGAAGATCTTGATAGCAGATTCACGTGTTCTACGTCGACTATCTGTTGTGAATCTACTACTGCTGAAGTTGTGAAGTTTCTTGTAATATCTATTGCAACTGGATTGACTCAGAACTGTTTTGATTACATATCTTTATTTTCTGAAGACGACGATCTATCTACTGTCAATTGCATTCTGTTGCAATTGTGAAGAACAACTGGAGAAGTGTTTTCTTTATCGAAACTCTTTTTATTTTTGAGTGATCAGCTTATCGTTCTAAGCTGTGTGGGTTCGTGTTTGAACCAGGAAGGCTGTGTTTGCCTGAAACTTGTAAAGGTGTCAACTGCCTGTACTCAGTTGTGAACAGGTCTGTGGAAACGAGGACCAGATAGTGAAAATCGCCAAGCTCGTGGATTTGAGCGTTGGTGGAGTGGACTAGGGGCCTTCTGTTCCCCGAACCACTATACATCCGTGTGTTCATGCTTTTATTTTTTCCTCTGCATATTTAATCGTGCTAAAAGCATAGTGGACAGAATTTGTCTAAATTGAAGAGATTGTAATAATTTTGAAAAGACACAATTCACCCCCCCCTCTTGTGTGTAATCCGTAGATTCAGATCCAACAATTGGTATCAAAGGAGGAGATTCTTATTTTTAAAGTCTTATCAAGCTAGAAGTATTTAAAGATTATACATAGTGTATCATGGCTGATACGAGAGAGGGAATGTCAATGGTCAGAGCACCTTACTTTAATGGAGATAATTATGGCTGCTGGAAATCACGTATGATTATTTATCTGAAAAATCTTGGTTACAGAGTCTATTCAAAGATTCTGACTCCCTATGAAATTCCTGAAAATCCCGATACATGGAGTGCTGCTACAGAGGCTGAGTATGACATGAATTCAAAAGCTATGAATACAATCATCTGTGGTCTAGGACCGGATGAATTTAACAGAGTATCTAAATGCCCGACTGCATATGAAATGTGGCAAACAATAGTTGTTGCTTATGAAGGAACAGATAATGTAAGACAGATGAGATATGCAACTGCTAAATTAAAATTCGATACTTTCAGAATGATTGAAGGAGAGAGCATCACTCAGATGAATGGAAGATTGACAGAAATTGTCAATAATATAACAGCTCTAGGAGAACCAATCAAGCAGGCTGATCAAGCGTTAAAGGTACTGAGAGTACTTCCTACTCGATGGAATGGAATCTCTGCAGCAATCAGACAATCAACTTCTGTTAAAGATCTAACTATGAGAGAGCTGATTGGTACATTGATGATGTACGAGGCTGAAATGCAAGATGAGGTAAATGAGCATAAAGTCTACATAAAAAGGGAAAATACTGCTTTGAAAGTGACTTCTCAACAAAAGGATAGAAAGATGAAGAACAGAGAAGTAAGTGCTAAATCAGAAAGCTCTGATTCTTCAAATTCGGATGAAGAACTGGCTCAGCTAGCCAGAAAATTCAGAAAGTTCTACAGTAAGAAGAAAGACTTCAAGAAATCCTTCAAGAAGGATATCAAGGAAGTGAGATGTTATGAATGCAAAAAGATGGGACATATCAGACCGGATTGCCCAAAATTGAAAAATGCAAAGAAGAAGAAATTCTTCAAAATAGATGATTATGAGCAGAAAGACAAGAAAGCTATGAAAGCTACTTGGAGTGTTTCTGAAGACTCAAGTAATTCTTCTGAATCAAGCTCAGAGAAGGAGGAAGCCAATTTAAAAGCAAATATGTGTTTCATGGCTGAAACTGATGAGGTAACAGGTCATCAAAGAAAGAAAGAAATATGGTATATGGACAGTGGCTGCTCAAGACACATGAGTGGAACTTCAGCTAATTTCTCTTCTCTTACTCGAAAAGAAGGAGGACTTGTCACCTTTGGTGACAATGCCAAAGGAAAGATTATTGGTATTGGAACAGTTGGAGATCCAGAGACAGTCTCAATCAACAAAGTACTTTATGTACAAGGGTTAAAACACAATCTGATAAGTATCTCTCAACTCTGTGATGATGGATACACTGTTGATTTTACTAACAATAGTTGTACTGTTTCTAAAGATAAACTGTTTAAGTTTAGAGCACCCAGAACTGATAATGTTTATACTTTGGATTTGTATTCCTTGTGTAAACAACAAGTAAACTGCTTAACTGCTAATATAAGTGAATCCTGGATCTGGCATAGAAGACTTGGTCATTGCAATATATATGCTTTACATAAATTATCTAAGAAACATCTAGTTTCTGATTTGCCTAGTCTCAAATTTGAAAATGACAGATTCTGTGATGCATGTCAGCTTGGCAAGCAACACAAATCATCATTCAAATCTGTTAATAAAATTGCTATAACTAAACCTCTAGAACTTATCCATATGGATTTGTTTGGACCTTCAAGAGTAGCAAGTTTAGCTGGTAAATTATATGTTTATGTATTAGTTGATGATTATTCTAGATTTACTTGGATTTTCTTTTTGAAATTTAAAAGTGAAGCTTTTAGTTTATTTGAAGGTTTTTGTAAATCTATTCAAAATGAAAAAGGTTTTAATATAATCTCATTGAGAAGTGATCATGGTGGAGAATTTGAGAACCAGGAATTTAATTCCTTTTGCTCAAACATGGGTATTAAACACACCTTCTCTGCTCCAAGAACACCTCAACAGAATGTGATTGTAGAAAGAAGAAATAGAACTATTCAAGAAATGGCTAGAACTATGTTAAATGAATATAGCCTACCTATATATTTCTGGGCAGAAGCTGTTAATACAGCTTGTTATATAATGAATAGAATTTTAATAAGACCTATTTTGAAAAAGACACCCTATGAACTATGGAATAACAGAAAACCTAAAGTAAATTACTTTAAAGTTTTTGGATGCAAGGTTTACATCTTGAATACCAAAGATAATCTTGGTAAATTTGATCCAAAATCTGATAAAGGTATTTTCTTAGGATATTCTGCAACCTCCAAAGCTTATAGAGTCTATAATAAAAAGTCAAGGATTGTTGAAGAATCATTTCATGTGAAATTTGATGAATCTGATCCTTTTGAGAAAAGGATAGAACAAATAGATGAACCTGATTCTAATGAAAACATGAGACTTGAGAATTTAAAGAATGATTTTGAAAATTATATAAAAGAAATTCAGTCCAGTTCAGAAGAACATGACACTGAAGAACCCTTGAATGTAATGCCTAGACAGTCTAGAACCTTAAAGAATCACCCTTTAGAATCTGTGATAGGTGACTTAGAGACTGGTATTCAAACTAGAAGAAACCTTGGAAACATAGTTGAATTCTCTGCTTTCCTATCCCAACAAGAACCTAAGACCATAGAAGAAGCCTTAGATGATGAGAGCTGGGTAATAGAAATGCAGGATGAATTGAACCAGTTCAAGAGAAATAAGGTTTGGGAATTAGTTGAAAGACCACATGATTATCCAGTAATAGGAACTAAATGGGTCTTTAGGAATAAACAGGATGATCAAGGGATAATAACTAGAAATAAAGCAAGATTAGTAGCTAAAGGATATAATCAAGAAGAAGGAATAGATTATGATGAGACCTTTGCACCTGTAGCCAGGTTAGAACCCATTAGAATCCTTTTAGCCTATGCATCTTATATGAATTTTAAATTATTTCAGATGGATGTTAAATCTGCCTTTTTAAATGGTTATTTAATGGAGGAAGTTTATGTTGAGCAACCTCCTGGTTTTGAAAATTCTCAAAAACCAGATTATGTTTTCAAACTTACTAAAGCTCTTTATGGCTTTAAACAAGCACCTAGAGCTTGGTATGAAAGACTAAGTTCTTTTCTTTTGAAAAATGATTTTACTGTTGGACTGGCAGATCCAACACTCTTTAAGAAAACTGTGAAAAATAATGTTTTGTTGGTTCAAATTTATGTTGATGATGTAATTTTTGGATCAACCAATAAAATTCTTTGTCATGAATTTTCAGAATTAATGCAAAAAGAATTTGAAATGAGTATGATGGGAGAATTAAATTTCTTTTTGGGTCTTCAAATATTTCAAAAATATTTTGGAAATGTTTTAAATCAATGCAAATACATTACTGATTTACTTAAGAAATTTGGACTTGAAAACAGCAAGCCATTTACAACTCCTATGTGTACTAATATAAAACTTGATTTGGATGAAACTGGAAAATCAGTGGACAAAAAGTTATATAGAGGTATGATTGGTAGTTTGTTATATCTTACTGCTAGTAGACCAGATATAATGTATTCAGTATGTCTTTGTGCTCGATTTCAATCAAATCCCAAAGAATCCCATTTAACTGCTGTTAAAAGAATTTTTAGATATTTAAAAGGTACTATTTATCAATCTCTGCTTTATCCAAAAACCTATAATTTTAATTTAATTTCATATTCAGATGCTGACTTTGGAAGCTGTAGATTATATAGGAAGAGTACTTCAGGAACATGCCACTTTTTAGGGAAGTCTTTAGTATCATGGTCTAGTAAGAAACAACATTCAGTTGCCCTGTCAACAGCCGAGGCAGAATATGTGTCTGCAGGTAGTTGTTGTGCACAGGTGTTGTGGATGAAAAACACTCTTATGGACTTTGGATTAAATTTCAATAATACACCTATTTTATGTGATAATACTAGTGCAATTAATATTTCAAAAAATCCTATTAGTCATTCTAGAACTAAGCACATTGATATAAGACATCACTTTTTAAGAGATCATGTATTTAAAAAGGATATATTTTTAGAATTTGTAAATACAGAAAATCAATTAGCAGATATTTTTACTAAACCACTTCCCACGGAAAGGTTTGAATTTATTAAGGGGGAGTTAGGTTTATTTAATTTTAAATAGTTTTTTTTTAAATCTTATTCTGTTTTCGAATTCTGCTTAATTTCTGTTTTCCTCTATAAGTAATTTTATTTTGTTTTAAATAAAAGTAATGATTAGTGATTACACGGGAATCAAGGCTGTCAGAACCATTTCACCTTCTAAATTGCTTCACCTTTTTCGGAAACCCTTTCGAAAACCTAAAACCGCACATCTGCTCCAAAACCCTTTTCTGAATCTTCAAACCCTAAACTTACGAACCTTCAGAAATCGTTGTTGTAATGGCAAAAACTAAGCGTCCAGATGAAGCCGAGAGCAGTGCTGCAAAGAAACCTAAGGTAGTAGGTCGGAAAATACTGCAAGGTAAAGTCATAGATTTAGAGTGGCTGTTTGAAACTAATTTACTGTTGAAGAAAGCGTTGTCGTTTCAAAGCCTTGAGCAAGCTTTTAATAGTGCAAATTCTGAGTTTCTATATGAGGCATAAATGAGACATTTCTTTAGAACTGTTCAGTTTAGCCTTGGAGATACAGAGGATAGTTTATTGGCTCAAATAGAGGATAAGGACTTTTCAATATCATCTGTAGAGATAAGTCAAATTCTTAACTTCCCTCATGAAGGAGTTTTTCATTTCGATTTACGGAATATTGGAGATTCTGTACATAAGTCTGAAGACATTATGTCTTTTCTATTTGGAACCAGAGTGATAAAGAAGATGTTTATTAAGGATTTGGAGCCCGATCAGAAAATTTTGGTAAAATTTGTTCAGACTGGTTTAGCACCAAGAATGGCTGAGATGGAGAAAATCCTATACCCGGACATGTACATAATGTATCTTCTGATGTGTGATATTAAGTTTAATTTTCCTCGGTTTATGATAAGATATCTGAGTTACTGCTGTCAGAGTGAAGCAAGAATGACCTTTTTCCCTTATGGAAGGTTCATTTCTTTGTTTTTGTTTAAAAGAGGAATGATCAGATTGGTAGATGCTGGGGTGAAATGTCACCACAGTAATGTTTTCAATGCTGGAACTTTAAGGAAAGTAGGATACTTCTGGAGCACAATTAAAGGAAAACTCTTACCTGTTGGAGCTGAGGAAAACTCGGAGAGTGCTCAGGCTCAACCGGCAAAGTCCAAGGAGGGACAAGCAGAATCAAGAGTTAGTACAGTGGCAAGGAGAATTCGTTTTGAGATGGAGGAAGTTGAGGAAGAGAGAAGTCAAGAAGGACTTCAATCTAGAAGGAAGAGGTCAATTGATGAAGAAGTTATCTCTCCTGCCTTGAAATCCTCTGAACCGGTAATTTCTTATACATTTGTGAGAGAAGCTGTTGCGGAGCAGACTGCACCGATAGAGGAACCAGCAGCTCAAACAGAAACTCAAGAAGAATCTCAATCTGCTGCTGTGGCTGTTGAAAAAGTAATTCAACAAGAACAACTTATGGAGGCAGTGCCTGGTGAAGAAGTGGCCCGACCTCAAGATTTACATGAAAATATTATTCTTGACCAATCAGTAGAAGTCAGAGAGACTACTGTTCGTGATGAACATACTTCTGAAGCTCATACAGAGGTACTTCAGGAAGATTTTTCAGTGGAAGAGTTACAGGCTTCAAAAGATAGTTCAGTGGATCAACCTTGTCAGGACAAGGACAAAGAACAGTCGGATGCAGATTCCTTACCACTTGCCCTGCTTCATCAACCTAATTCTGGACATGAGAATCGAGCACAGGGTGCCCCTGATTCGAGAAAAGAAGAAGTTGTTGAGTTGTACAAGCGTATCTCTCAGTTAGAATCTGAGAATGTTAGTCTCAGAAATTCTCTGAACTTAGAGCAGTTGAAGTTTCAGAAGCTGAAAGAATGTACTGTTTCAAGACAGGAAGTAGATTTGTTTAAGACTGATATGCTGCATGCTGTTGATCAGTTAAAATCAGAGATGGTAAAAGAAAGATGATTTGTCTGAGTTGAATATTTACATGGAGAATAAATTTGAGTCTGTTGCAAACAGTGCTGTGAGTGGATCAGGCTCTTCACCTGATTTGATTCGGAGATTTCAAGCAATTACTGGAGCAATGAGCAATATGAGTGACAGATTACACGATCTTCAGTGTAATAGTGCCCCTTTGTCAGTTTTGCTAGATAATCAGAGATTTTTAGTGGATCAGTTGACATCTGGAGAGCAACCGATTAGGATTCTTTTGAATCAGTTATCAGAAAAACTGGCTCTTTTGTTGAAAAAGAAGAAAGAATGCATGAGTTTTTCAGAGTTAATTTGATTGAAGATATTCATATGACTCAAGAGAACAGAGATCTTATCATCAAGTTAGGAGATGAGATGATGAAGAGGCTCAGAGAACAGTTTACAGAGATAAAGACCGCGATTCAAAGGAAATAGACACCTTTTTCCCTGTCTTATCTATGAACCTTGATTCCTCTGTATATCACAATCGTTTATATATAACAGCTTGTGAATGAAAATTCTTTTCTTACTTTTTTTTTGTTTTGTTGTTTATTGATTTATGATTGAGTTAGCCAGTATAACAAATTCACTTATTCATACACAGTTAACTATAGAATTTACTTATAGTTCAGTGCAATATTGAATGTGTTCAAATCCGTAATTTTTTTTTCATTCTTTTTGATATCACAAAAAGGGGGAGAATTTGGATAAACACAACATTTAAATTCATTTGTTTCCTATGAAGAAATTTGGATATATGGGAGAATTTGGATATATAAGATATTTATCTTTTATCTATTTTTAGTTGAAAATTTATTTTTATGGGGGAGAAATTTTATTATAGTTAAATATTGTTTTAATCCTTTCAAAATTCTAAAATTTTATAAAACTAATTTTTCAATAAAGATTGCAATTAAATTAGTTCTATTATTTTTATGGGTTTTGTGATCATCAAAAAGGGGGAGATTGTTGAGAAATATATTGTTTTCAAACAATTCAAAATAATGTTTTTTAAAGGGGGAGATTATTTTAAATAATACTATGTCTCTTTATGATGATTTTGATGCTCACAAATACCCTTAATTGTTTACTAATTATTTCGTTGAGTATTTTGCAGGAATTTATTTTATTTATTTATTTCATACAACGAGATTTCATACTTCATTTATTCCGAGATCAATTTTAGCGCGTTCTGGAATCACTGTAGCGCCAGATCAATTTTAGCGCGTTCTGGAATCACTGTAGTGCGAGATCAGTTTTAGCGCGTACTGGAATCACTATTCATACCCTACGTTGATAAACGTAACGTATGGATGAAAAGTTTACTTTTTATGTTAAAAGAAATGTATGGTTAAGGAACCTTACGTTATTTTGAAACGTATGGTTAATGAACCTTGCGTTGTTGAAAAGTATGGAAGAAGAACATTACGTTTGGAAGGAACCTTACGTTTTTGTTGTTAGACAAGTATGGAAGAGAAATCGTACGTTAGTTTTCAGTGTTGAGTTTGTTTCTCAAAAGTATGGATCATCAACCTTACTTTTATAATCAACCGTACGTTCTTTGGAGAGTTGAAGCAAGACAAAGTATGGATGATCAACCCTACATTTGAATGCTGAAGAGAAAGCGGATTATTAAGCGGATTTCGAGCCGATTCTTAAGTACGACTTTGAATGAATCAAAGACGATTTTCAACGGATTAATGATTGATTTAAAACGGAGCTTTTTATGCCGATTCTTCAGGGGAGTTACAACGGCTCTGTTATTTCATTTAATATCGCGAATCTAAAGGAGATTTTCATGGATCTATTTATGCGGAAGATTTTCTCAGATTTGAATATATATGTTCTATCTTGGAAACTTCAGATATATATATACACAGGAAAGTATATGAAACATATAGATTGATCTTTTAATGAGCAAGAAACAGAGACTGTGTGAAGGCGTTCTTTTCTGGTGATCGAGAAGAAGTGTAAAACCTTTATTACCGAAGGAAGATCTTGATAGCAGATTCACGTGTTCTACGTCGACTATCTGTTGTGAATCTACTGCTGCTGAAGTTGTGAAGTTTCTTGTAATATCTATTGCAAATGGATCGACTCAGAACTGTTTTGATTACAGATCTTTATTTTCTGAAGACGACAATCTATCTACTGTCAATTGCATTCTGTTGCAATTGTGAAGAACAACTGGAGAAGTGTTTTCTTTATCAAAACTCTTTTTATTTTTCAGTGATCAGCTTCTCGTTCTAAGCTGTGTGGGTTCGTGTTTGAACCAGGAAGGTTGTGTTTGTCTGAAACTTGTAAAGGTGTCAACTGCCTGTACTCAGTTGTGAACAGGTCTGTGGAAACGAGGACCAGATAGTGAAAATCGCCAAGCTCGTGGATTTGAGCGTTGGTGGAGTGGACTAGGGGCCTTCTGTTCCCCGAACAACTATACATCCGTGTGTTCATGCTTTTATTTTTTCCGCTGCATATTTAATCGTGCTAAAAGCATAGTGGACAGAATTTGTCTAAATTGAAGAGATTGTAATAATTTTGAAAAGACACAATTCACCCCCCCCCCTCTTGTGTGTAATCCGTAGATTCAGATCCAACAGGAACGTCAATCAGATGTGCGGTATGCGTGGTACGGCACAATATTCGTGTTTTAAGTGATGCGCGCGTTTCGTAAACGCGCGTGAGGGGGGTCCAAACGGGCCGAACGATGTCGGAATGGCCTGAAATCAGACGAAAAATACGGGACAGTGATTTCTGAAGTGGTCGAGCAGACGGCACGTCAATCGGACGTGTCGTGTGCCTGCGGTGACCGACAACGCAGTTCTGGTGTCATAAACGGCCAAAACGGACGTCCAATGGTCAAATTCATGGCGGACGACCTCGGATTGACCTGAAACCACCGTGCAACATTCTAATTATTATTCTTGATGTGTACGCGTAGACGGAACGCCAATCGGACGTGCGGTTTGCACGGTACGGCTCAATATTCGTGTTTTAAGTGATGCCCGCGCTTCGTAGACGCGCGTGAGGGGGGTCCAAACGGGCCGAACGATTTCGGAATGGCCTGAAATCAGACGACAAATACGGGACAGTTTTTTCTGAAGTGGTCGAGCAGACGTCACGTCAATCGGACGTGCCGTGTGCCCGCGGTGACCGACAACGCAGTTCTGGTGTCATAAACGGCCAAAACGGGCGTCAAACGGTCAAATTCATAGAGGACGACCTCGGATTGACCTGAAACCACCGTGCAACATTCTAATTATTATTAGTGATGTGTACGCGTAGACGACATGTCAATCGGACGTGCAGTTTGCGCGGTACGTCTCAATATTCGTGTTTTAAGTGATGCGCGCGCTTCGTAAACGCGCGTGAAGGGGGTCCAAACGGGCCGAATGAAGTCGGAATGGACTGAAATCAGACGACAAATACGGAACAGTGATTTATGAAGTGGTCGAGTAGACGGCACGTCAATCGGACGTTCCGTGTGCCCGCGGTGACCGACAACGCAGTTCTGGTGTCATAAACGGCCAAAACGGGCGTCTAACGGTCAAATTCATAGCGGAAGACCTCGGATTGACCTGAAAACACCGTGAAACATTCTAATTATTATTCGTGACGTGTACGCGTAGACGGCATGCCAATCGGACTTGCGGTTTGCGCGGTACGGCTCAATATTCGTGTTTTAAGTGATGTGCACGCTTCGTAAACGCGCGTGAGGGGGGTCCAAACGGGCCGAACGAAGTCGGAATGGCCTGAAATCAGACGAAAAATACGGTACAGTGATTTCTGAAGTGGTCGAGCAGACGGAATGTCAATCGGACGTGTCGTGTGCCCGCGGTGACCGACAACGCAGTTCTGGTGTCATAAACGGCCAAAACGGGCGTCCAACGGTCAAATTCATAGCGGAAGACCTCATATTGAGCTGAAACCACCGTGCAACATTCTAATTATTATTCTTGACGTGTACGCACAGACAACACGTCAATCGGACGTGCGGTTTGCGCGGTACAACTCAATATTCGTCTTTTAAGTGATGCGCGCGCTTCGTAAACGCGCGTGAGGCGGGTCCAAATGGGCCGAACGAAGTCGGAATGGCCTGAAATCAGACGAAAAATACGGGAGAGTGATTTATGAAGTGGTCGAGCAGACGGTACGTCAATCGGACGTGCCGTGTTCCCGCGGTGACCGACAACGCAGTTCTGGTGTCATAAACGGCCAAAACGGGCGTCCAACGGTCAAATTCATAGCAGAAGACCTCAGATTGAGCTAAAACCACCGTGCAACATTATAATTATTATTCGTGACGTGTACGCGCAGACGTCACATCAATCGTACGTGCAGTTTGTGCGGTACAACTCAATATTCGTATTTTAAGTGATGCACGCGCTTCGTAAACGCGCGTGAGGGGGGTCCAAACGGGCCGAACGAAGTCGGAATGGCCTGAAATCAGACGACAAATACGGGTGAGTGATTTCTAAACTGGTCGAGCAGAAATCACATCAATTGGACGTGCCATGTGCACGCGGTGACCGACAACGCAGTTCTGGTGTCATAAACGGCCAAAACGGGCGTCAAACGGTCAAATTCATAGCGGACGACCTCGGATTGAGCTGAAACCACCGTGAAACATTATCATTATTATTCGTGACGTGTACGCATAGACGGAACGTCAATCGGACGTGCGGTTTGCGCGGTACGGCTCAATATTCGTGTTTTAAGTGATGTGCGCGCTTCGTAAACGCGCGTGAGGGTGGTCCAAACGGGCCGAACGATTTCAGAATGGCCTGAAATCAGACGAAAAATACGGGTGAGTGATTTATGAAGTGGTCGAGCAGACAGCACGTCAATCGGACGTGCCGTGTGCCCGCGGTGACCGACAACGCAGTTCTGGTGTCATAAACGGCCAAAACGGGCGTCAAACGGTCAAATTCATAGAGGACGACCTTGTATTGACCTGAAAACACCGTGAAACATTCTAATTATTATTCGTGACGTGTACGCGTAGACGTCACATCAATCGGACGTGCGGTTTGCACGGTACGGCTAAATATTCGTGTTTTAAGTGATGCGCGCGCTTCGTAAACGCGCGTGTGGGGGGTCCAAACGGGCCGAACGAAGTCGGAATGGCCTGAAATCACACGGAAAATACAGGACAGTGATTTCTGAAGTGTTCGAGTAGACGGCACGTCAATCGGACGTGCCGTGTGCCCGCGGTGACCGACAACGCAGTTCTGGTGTCATAAACGGCCAAAACGGACGTCCAACGGTCAAATTCATAGAGGAAGACCTCAGATTGAGCTGAAACCACCGTGCAACATTCTAATTATTATTCGTGATGTGTACGCGCAGACGGAAGGTCAATCGGACGTGCGGTTTGCACGGTACGGCTCAATATTCGTGTTTTAAGTGATGCCTGCGCTTCGTAAACGCGCGTGAGGGTGGTCCAAACGGGCCGAACGATTTCGGAATGGCCTGAAATCAGACGAAAAATAATGGTGAGTAATTTATGAAGTGGTCGAGCAGACGGCATATCAATCGGACGTGTCGTGTGCCCGCGGTGCCCGACAACGCAGTTCTGGTGTCATAAACGGCCAAAACGGGCGTCAAACGGTTAAATTCATAGCGGACGACCTTGGATTGACCTGAAACCACTGTGCAACATTCTAATTATTATTCGTGACGTGTACGCATAGACGGCACATCAATCGGACGTGCGGTTTGCGCGGTACGGCTCAATATTCATGTTTTAAGTGATGCGCGCGCTTCGTAAACGCGCGTGAGGGGGGTCCAAACGGGCCGAACGAAGTCGGAATAGCCTGAAATCAGACGAAAAATACGAGATAGTGATTTCTGAAGTGGTCGAGCAGACGTCATGTCAATCGGACGTGCCGTGTGCCCGCGGTGACCGACAACGCAGTTCTGGTGTCATAAACGGCCAAAACGGGCGTCCAACGGTCACATTCATAGCGGACGACCTCGGATTGACCTGAAACCACCGTGAAACATTCTAATTATTATTTTTGATGTGTACGCATAGACAGCACGCCAATCAGACGTGCGGTTTGAGCGGTACGGCACAATATTCGTGTTTTAAGTGATGCACGCGCTTCGTAAACGCGCGTGAGGGGGGTCCAAACGGGCCGAACGATTTCGGAATGGCCTGAAATCAGAATACAAATACGGGATAGTGATTTCTGAAGTGGTCAATTAGACGGTACATCAATCGGACGTGCCGTGTGCCCGCGGTGACCGACAACGCAGTTCTGGTGTCATAAACGGCCAAAACGGGCGTCAAACGGTCAAATTCATGGCAGACGACCTCGGATTGACCTGAAACCACCGTGAAACATTCTAATTATTATTCGTGACGTGTACGCACAGACGGAACGTCAATCTGACGTGCGGTTTGCGCGGTACGGCTCAATATTCGTGTTTTAAGTGATGCGCGAGCTTCGTAAACGCGCGTGAGGGGGGTCCAAACGGGCCGAACGATGTCGGAATGGCCTGAAATCAGACGAAAAATACGGGACAGTGATTTATGAAGTGGTCGAGCAGACGACACGTCAATCGGACGTGCTGTGTGCCCGCGGTGACCGACAACGCAGTTCTGGTGTCATAAACGGCCAAAACGGGCATCCAACGGTCAAATTCATAGCGGACGACCTCTGATTGACCTGAAACCACCGTGAAACATTCTAATTATTATTCTTGACGTGTACGCATAGACGGCACGCCAATCGGACGTGCGGTTTGCGCGGTACGGCTCAATATTCGTGTTTTAAGTGATGTGCGCGCTTCGTAAAGGCGCGTGAGGGGGGTCCAAACAGGCCGAACGAAGTCGGAATGGCCTGAAATCAGACGAAAAATACGGGACAGTGATTTCTGAAGTGTTCGAGCAGACGGTACGTCAATCGGACGTGCCGTGTTCCCGCGGTGACCGACAACGCAGTTCTGGTGTCATAAACGGACATAACGGGCGTCCAACGGTCAAATTCATAGCGGAAGACCTCAGATTGAGCTGAAACCACCGTGCAACATTCTAATTATTATTCGTGACGTGTACGCGTAGACGGAACGTCAATCGGACGTGCGGTTTGCGCGGTACGACTCAATATTCGTGTTTTAAGTGATGTGCGTGCTTCGTAAACGCGCGTGAGGGGGGTCCAAATGGGACGAACGAAGTCGAAATGGCCTGAAATCAGACGACAAATACGGGAGAGTGATTTATGAAGTGGTCGAGGAGACGGCACATCAATCGGATGTGCCATGTGCCCGCGGTGACCGATAACGCAGTTCTGGTGTCATAAACGGCCAAAACGGGCGTCCAACGGTCAAATTTATAGCGGACGACCTCAGATTGAGCTGAAACCACCGTGAAACATTTTAATTATTATTCTTGACGTGTACGCGCAGACGGCACATCAATCGGACGTGCGGTTTGCGCGGTACGACTCAATATTCGTATTTTAAGTGATGTGTGTGCTTCGTAAACGCGCGTGAGGGGGGTCCAAACGGACCGAAAGAAGTCAGAATGGCCTGAAATCAGACGAAAAATACGGGTGACTGAATTCTGAAGTGGTCGAGCAGACGGCACGTCAATTGGACGTGCCATGTGCACGCGGTGACCGACAACGCAGTTCTGGAGTCATAAACGGCCAAAACGGGCGTCAAGCGGTCAAATTCATAGAGGACGACCTCAGATTGAGCTGAAACCACCGTGAAACATTCTCTTTATTATTCGTGACATGTACGCGTAGAAGGCACATCAATCGGATGTGCGTTTTGCGCGGTATGGCTCAATATTCGTGTTTTAAGTGATGTGCCCGCTTCGTAAACGCACGTGAGGGTGGTCCAAACGGCCCGAACAATTTCGGAATGGCCTGAAATCAGACGAAAAATACGGGTGAGTGATTTATGAAGTGGTCGAGCAGACGGCA
The DNA here is from genome assembly GCA_963277665.1 of Viscum album. Classification (NCBI taxonomy): domain Eukaryota; kingdom Viridiplantae; phylum Streptophyta; class Magnoliopsida; order Santalales; family Viscaceae; genus Viscum; species Viscum album. The sequence goes on along the minus strand of OY728143.1, from coordinate 1,658,358,910 downwards.
CGTCAATCGGACGTGCCGTGTGCCCGCGGTGACCGACAACGCAGTTCTGGTGTCATAAACGGCCAAAACGGGCGTCAAACGGTCAAATTCATAGCGGGCGACCTCGGATTGACCTGAAAACACCGTGCAACATTATAATTATTATTCTTGACGTGTGCGCGCAGACGGAACGTCAATCGGACGTGCGGTTTGCGCGGTACGGCTCAATATTCGTGTTTTAAGTGATGCGCGCGCTTCGTAAACGCGCGTGAGGGGGGTCCAAACGGGCCGAACGAAGTCGGAATGGCCTGAAATCAGACGAAAAATACGGGACAGTGATTTCTGAAGTGGTCGAGCAGACGGCACGTCAATCGGACGTGCCGTGTGCCCGCGGTGACTGATAACGCAGTTCTGGCGTCATAAACGGCCAAAACGGGCGTCCAACGGTCAAATTCATAGCGGAAGAGCTCAGATTGAGCTGAAACCACCGTGAAACATTCTAATTATTATTCGTGACGTGTTCGCGCAGACGGCACGTCAATCGGACGTGCGGTTTGCGCGGTACGGCTCAATATTCGTGTTTTAAGTGATGTGTGCGCTTCGTAAACGCGCGTGAGGGTGGTCCAAATGGGCCGAACGATTTCGGAATGGCCTGAAATCAGACGGAAAATACGGGTGAGTGATTTATGAAGTGTTCGAGCAGACGGCACGTCAATCGGACGTTCCGTGTGCCCGCGATGACCGACAACGCAGTTCTGGTGTCATAAACGGCCAAAACGGGCGTCAAACGGTCAAATTCATAGCAGACGATCTCGGATTGACCTGAAACCACCGTGCAACATTCTAATTATTATTCGTGACGTGTACGCACAGACGGAACGTCAATCGGACGTGCGGTTTGCGTGATACGGCTCAATATTCGTGTTTTAAGTGATGCGCGCGCTTCGTAAACGCGCGTGAGGGGGGTCCAAATGGGCCGAACAAAGTCGGAATGGCCTGAAATCAGACGAAAAATACGGGACAGTGATTTCTGAAGTTTTCGAGCAGACGGCACGTCAATCGGACGTTCCGTGTGCCCGTGGTGACCAACAACGCAGTTCTGGTGTCATAAACGGCCCAAACGGGCGTCCAACGGTCAAATTCATAGTGGACGACCTCGGATTGACCTGAAACCACCGTGCAACATTCTAATTATTATTCGTGACGTGTACGCGTAGACGGAACTCCAATTGGACGTGCGGTTTGCGCGGTACGACTCAATATTCGTGTTTTATGTGATGCGCGCGCTTCGTAAACGCGCGTGAGGGGGGTCCAAATGGGCCGAACGATTTCGGAATGGCCTGAAATCAGAAGACAAATACGGGACAGTGATTTCTGAAGTGTTCGAGCAGACGGCACATCAATCGGACATGTCGTGTGCCCGCGGTGACCGACAACGCAGTTCTGGTGTCATAAACGGCCAAAACGGGCGTCAAACGGTCAAATTCATAGCGGACGACCTCGGATTGACCTGAAACCACCGTGCAACATTATAATTTTTATTCTTGACGTGTACGCGTAGAGGGAACGTCAATCAGACGTTCGGTTTGCGCGGTACAGCTCAATATTCGTGTTTTAAGTGATGCGCGCGCTTTGTAAACGCGCGTGAGGGGGGTCCAAACAGGCCGAACGAAGTCGGAATGGCCTGAAATCAGACGAAAAATATGGGACAGTGATTTATGAAGTGGTCGAGCTGAAGGCACGTCAATCGGACGTGCCATGTGCCCGTGGTGACCGAAAACGTAGTTCTGGTGTCATAAACGGCCAAAACGGGCGTCCAACGGTCAAATTCATAGCGGACGACCTCAGATTGACCTGAAACCCCCGTGAAACATTCTAGTTATTATTTTTGACGTGTACGCGCAGACGAAACGCCAATCGGACGTGCGGTTTTCACGGTACGGCTCAATATTCATGTTTTAAGTGATGCGCGTGCTTCGTAAACGCGCGTGAGGGGGGTCCAAACGGGCCGAACGAAGTCGGAATGGCCTGAAATCAGACGAAAAATACGGGACAGTTATTTCTGAAGTGGTCGAGCATACGGCACATCAATCGGACGTGCCGTGTGCCCGCGGTGACCGACAACGCCATTTTGGTGTCACAAACGGCCAAAACGGGCGTCCAACGGTCAAATTCATAGAGAAAGACCTCAGATTGAGCTAAAACCACCGTGCAACATTCTAATTATTATTCGTGACGTGTACGCATAGACGGAACGTCAATCGGACGTGCGGTTTGCGCGGTACGGCTCAATATTCATGTTTTAAGTGATGCGCGCGCTTCGTAAACGCGCGTGAGGGTGGTCCAAATGGGCCGAACGATTTCGGAATGGCCTGAAATCAGACGAAAAATACGGTTGAGTGATTTATGAAGTGGTCGAGCAGACGGAACGTCAATCGGACGTGCCGTGTGCCCGCGGTGACTGACAACGCAGTTCTGGTGTCATAAACGGCCAAAACGGGCGTTCAACGGTCAAATTCATAGCGGACGACCTCAGATTGACCTGAAACCACCGTGAAACATTATAATTATTATTCTTGACGTGTTCGCGCAGACGGCACATCAATCGGACATGCGGTGTGCGCGGTACGGCTCAATATTCGTGTTTTAAGTGATGCGCGCGCTTCATAAACGCGCGTGAGGGGGGTCCAAACGGGCCGAACGAAGTCGGAATGGCCTGAAATCAGACGAAAAATACGGGACAGTGATTTATGAAGTGGTCGAGTAGACGGCACATCAATCGGACGTGTCGTGTGCCTGCGGTGACCGACAACGCAGTTCTGGTGTCATAAACGGCCAAAATACTGTCCATTTTAAACAAAACAGCGACACTTTGAGTGGTGTCGGCCACACCGCGCCTTTTATTGAAGTGGCGTTGACTCGTACACGTCACATATGACCCATGGATCATTCTCCTAAAGTTTCAACAGAAACCGAATGCGTTTGGTCGGTTTTCCATATGTCATTTTTTGTTTTCACTAAAAATGAAGTCCATTTTAAACAAAATAGAGACACTTTGAGTGGTGTCGGCCACACCGCGCCTCGGATTGAGGTGGCGTTGACTCTTACATGTCACATATGACCCATTGATCGTTCTCCTAAAGTTTCAACAGAAACCGAATGCGTTTGGTCGGTTTTCCGTATGTCATTTTTTGTTTTCACTAAAAATGAAGTCCATTTTAAACAAAATAGAGACACTTTGAGTGGTGTCGGCCACACCACGCCTCGGATTGAGGTGGAGTTGACTCGTACACATCACATATGACCCATGGATCATTCTCCTAAAGTTTCAATAGAAACCGAATGCGTTTGGTCGGTTTTCCGTATGTCATTTTTTGTTTTCACTAAAAATGAAGTCCATTTTAAACAAAATAGAGACACTTTGAGTGGTGTCGGCCACACCGCGCCTCGGATTGATGTGGCGTTGACTTTTACATGTCACATATGACCCATGGATTGTTCTCCTAAAGTTTCAACAGAAACCGAATGCGTTTGGTCGGTTTTCCGTATGTACTTAAAATACTGTCCATTTTAAACAAAAGAAAGTCACTTAGAGTGGTCCCGACCACACCGCATCTCAGATTTAGGCGGGGTTGACTCGTACACTTCTCATATGACCCATGGATCGTTGTCTTAAAGTATCAACACAATCCAAATGCATTTGGCCGGTTTTACGTATGCCAGTTGATGTTTTTCACTTAAAATGATGTCCTTTTGAAACAAAAGACATACACTTTGAGTTGTTCTAACCGCACCGCGCCTCGGATTGAGGTGGGGTTGATTCGTACACGTCACATATGACCCATGGATCGTTTTCCTAAAGCATCAAAACATTTCGAATGCGTTTGGTCAGTTTTTCGTATGTCACTTTTTGTTTTCACTTAAAATCTTATGGAAATTCATATAGAATATTTTTATATCATATTTAGTATGGATTAGATTTTAGTTGATCGTGCTATGAAATATTTCAGAGCTAATGAAATTAAGGAAGGTGGAGGGGCTGTCCGGGGGGCTATCCGGGGGGGCTGTCCGGTGGGTGTCCGGGGGGCTGTCCGGGGACCAAGGAGGAGGGTGGGGGGGCTGTGCGGGGTCTGTCCGGGGGGTGTTTGGGAGTTGTTCAGGGGGTTGTTCGGGGTTGTTCAGGGGGCTTTCCGGGGGTTGTTCAGGGGGTTGTTCAGGGGTTGTTCAGGGGTTGTTCAGGGGTTGTTCAGGGGTTGTTCAGGGGGTTGTCCGGGGTTGTTCAGGGGGCTGTCCGGGGGGTGTTTGGGGGGTTGTCCGGGGTCCAAGGGGGAGGGTGGGGGGTTGTCCGTGGGGCTGTCCGGGGGGCTGTCCGGGGGGCTATCCGGGGTCCAGGGTGGAGGGTTGGGGGCTGTACGGGGGGCTGTCCAGGGGGCTATCCGCGGGGGCTGTCCGGGGGGGCTGTCTGGTGGGTGTCTGGGGGGGCTGTCCGGGGACCAAGGAGGAGGGTGGGGGGGCTGTGCGGGGTCTGTCCGAGGGGTGTTTGGGGGTTGTTCAGGGGGTTGTCCGGGGTTGTTCAGGGGGCTGTCCGGGGGTTGTTCAGGGGGTTGTTCAGGGGTTATTCAGGGGTTGTTCAGGGGGGTGTCCGGGGTTGTTCAGGGGGCTGTCCGGGGGGGTGTTTGGGGGGTTGTCTAGGGTCCAAGGGGGAGGGTGGGGGGGTTGTCCGAGGGGCTGTCCGGGGGGCTATCCGGGGTCCAGGGTGGAGGGTTGGGGGCTGTACGGGGGGCTGTCCGCGGGGCTATCCGCGGGGCTGTCTGGGGGGTGTTTGGGGGGTGTTCGGGGTCCAAGGGGGAGGGGGGGTTGTCCAGGGTCCAAGAATGAGGGGGGTTGTTCAGGGAGTTCACAAACACACAACCACTAAAAGACAACAACATCCATAAAAACAGACAATATATAAAAATAACTCAACTCCAATACTATACTACGAGTCTAGATAAAACCAACAACTAGAATAGATTAAACATCAAATCTCAGTAATATAAGTCAAAAATGTAACGGATAAATATGTCCCACATCAGCATCACTATCACCATCATCATCATCATCATCACCCTCGTCATCGTCCTCCTCATCGTCCTCACCCTCCACAGCGCCTTCCTCCTCGCCTTCGCCCTCCTCCTCGCCCTCCTCATCTCCCTCCTCTTCCGCATCAGACTCCTCGCCATCATCATATTCAAGCTGGACATCGGCCTGACCACCACTGGAACTGCCACCTGGTGCACCATATATAGAATGTATCGACAACATGTATTCATCAATCGCTGGGCTGGCCTCTGCTGGAAGTGTTGGACGTAGAACTTCAATAAATTTCATAAATGCATTGTTTGCCCTAGCAGACTGTTCTGCCGTCTCTGTGGCCCTTTTCTCAGCCTTTTCTGCTTGTTCCCTAACTTGCTGCAGCTCGGTGGCACTACAACGCATACCTCAGGTAGGCCAATACCTCATCAGGGCTATCCTAGGTCGGCAGCGTACTCTGCCAGAATGATCCTCTCCCAACACCTAATGTAAGTGATCAGATGGCCCAAAATTGTATGCTTCTTGGCCATCGAGGGCCTCTAAAGCATCATGTTACAAATATAAATATATTATTAAGTTACGAAATAGATATTAAAATATAAAATCAACAGATTAAAACTTACAATCTGCTGCTGAGTCGCTTCGTTGACAGCACTTCCATCCTTTTTTCGTCTACTCGAGCAAAACAATTTTTGCTCGAGGCACACATCCTTCAATATTTTGTACTTGCCTCTACAATGACATTGAAAACAAAAGTTATATAAAAACTTTATCAAATTATTAAATAATTAAGGAAACAAAAAAATATGTAAGTCGTAAAGAAAACTTATAAACAATTGTCATACCTGCTGCCTCTCATGATCCGGCGTCGTCGTGCGTCCTAGTGTATGGAGGTATTTTTTTGCATCAATGTTTTTTTTTATTTTTTCCAGATGATTCCTAAATTAAATTAGATAATGAAAAGGATAATATTAATGCAAAACTTGAAAGTTATTATTTAAATACCTCAAATGTAATTCATACCTTAAACTGGGTACTCGTCCAATGAGTAATCATCTGACGATACTGCTCTATAGGACAATCATCTATGACTGGTACCGCCTCTAACTCAGTGCCAACCCTAGCACGCCAGCCAATATAGAGCTCATGCTTGTAGGCTCTCCAAAGCTCGCCTATATCCTTTAGACGTTCCAGTCGTGCACCCTCACCATCAGGAAAATTAAATCGAAGCTGAAATCAAAATATTAATTCATATAAATACAAAAATAATTCATGGCATTAAATACAACAGATTTTTTTACCCATATCTCTGTCCAAGCTCTATCTTTGACCTCATGTGGCAAATGTCTCCACGACAGCGGGCTGACGGGAATGATGTCAGAGTATTTGGCAAGCGTCGCCAGAAAACTCTGACATTGATGCCCTGTTTTCTCAACCATCTGATTGTCTTCATTATATTCCACCATAACCTGTGTGCGACGGTTCCACACCGAACACATGCGTGTACGGCCCCGCCCCTGCCTCCTGTTAGTAGATGTATCTGTCATGAAAGAAAAACAAATATTTTATCAAAACATGTTATAATGAAAATAAATATTGCTATAAAAATTTGTTAGGGTTTATAAATATACCTGCGCTAGTATGATCAATGAGTGGCGCCGGATCCACAGAACCTGATGGAACACCCTCTGGTGGAACAGGAGTCGAAGACGATGGAATATAAAAGCTCGGAGAGACAGAAGTAGAAGGAAAAGAAGATGGAACAGCTGTATGACCTGATGCTGACTGGGGAGTGGGAATCATCATGGGATGTGAAAATGATGGGGCAGAAGATGCAGAAGGTAGCAAAAACATGGGAGGCCTAAATACCCCGTGTGTCCCTAACGACACACCGGGATCAGAATGTGGCAAGGCTGAAATGTCAGTGGGAGGGCAGGGTCTAGTAGGGCACGCGCAGCTCTACGTCCACCTCTGGTACGAACCCTCCTCGTACCACCGACCTGAGTACGAGGACCAGTACTAGGCTCCTCATCGAATAACTGTCGACGTAATGGTGGATCCTACAAAAAAGTTTACAAAAAAATTAATCACATGACATTATATATTCTGTAAATATATATATATATATATATATATATATATATATATTTGAAATAAAGTACTCATTGTAGGCACTAATGGTGGAATGCCCATCTCCCCCATCCGACGATTGTTCTCCGCCATTTTTTTTCTTCGTCTCTCTTCAATTGGATGCATTTCCTGCATTTGAAAACAAATATGTAATTAATTAGAAAAATAAAATTAATGTGTAAACCAAAAAACTAAATATATGAGGGATTGAGGGGATTCATTGGTAATTTAGCTATCAATTGTTTTAGAAGAGCCTGAATGAATTTAATAAAACATACAAGTTGTAATGTTCACCAAGTTAGAAATATTGTTTGATTTGGTTTGAATACAGTTCAATTCAAAATTAGAAAATGCGATTCAAATAAAACAGCAACCAATAAACATTGAAAATTCACATAACTGTCAAGTCAGCTAAAACATATTTGTGATCACTACTAAATAAATATGAATATTACCAACCTTAACAACCCAACTCGAGGTAAACCAAAAGAATTGAGAACATGGATGAATGATTCTATATATTTCCAACCACAACTTCAGGTTCACAATCAACTCTGAAAATTGAGCTATTGGAGTCATCAAAAGAAATAAATGGATTGGTTCCAATGGAAATAGGGACAGTGTCAATTCCATCATCAGCATCATCAAAAATATGTCTTGTAATTACTTCAACTATGACACCAAATTCAGGTTGAAGTTGATCTTTGACATAAAAAACTTGTTTAGCCATTGATGCCAACACATATGGTTCTTCGGTTGCAAGAGTGCGGGTCATATTAATTACTCGAAATCCAAAATCATCAATAAATGTTCCATGTCTCGTCATCGAATCAAACCAATGGCATTTCATCATTGTGACTCGTCCATGAGAGTAATAATCCAATATTATTATTTTCTCAATGACTCCATAATAACCCACATTTTCAAGTCGCGGTCTACTATCTGATGCAATGGCATAACAATCTGTTGTGGCAGTAACCATAATACCATCATGTTGTGTTCTCATGTTTTTGGCTCGTTCAGTGACAATAAATTTGTACCCATTGATAACAATTGATTTACAGTCACGAACCACGGTATTAGGACCAAAAGCCAAAGCTCTTATTTCCTCAGAGACAGAGTCAGCAGACAAACTCAATACATGCAATATAAATGACAGTTAAACTTAAGTAAATATTGAAATAATTAATTTAAACAGTAATATTTTTACCTTCAATTTTAACCACACAGAAAACTCTTTGCTATGCAAAGTCTCTCTCCTTCTCAAAGATAAAGAACGATGCTTCCTATTTATCATTGTTTTATGTTCCCTGTAGATAAAAAAATATGAATAGTTTAACAGATATATATGTAAGATATACATATTCAATTTTGTTACCTGATATAGTCATCGAACAAATCACAGTTGAACAAAACTGTGCGATGTGCCATCTCCTGCTCTTCATGGCTTAATGTCTTCAATGTATATGATCCAGGAATTCCTCCTGTTTGAGGAAGTGATGGAAAACTGGGTTCAATTTGCTCATATTGTTCTTCTTCATTTCTCATTGGTCTGTTCATTCTTGTAGTAAGATCAGACAAATACATTGAACAGAAATCCATACATTCTTGAGCTAAGTAACCGTTCACGATAGAACCTTCAGGATGATTCTTGTTTCGAACATAAGACTTTAATGTGAACATATTTCTTTCAGTTGGATACATCCAACGAAAAGAAACAGGTCCTCCGAGAAGTATTTCAGTTGGAATATGGATAGTCAGATGCAGCATGCATGTGAAAAATGATGGGGGAAATATTTTCTCCAACTCACACAAAATTAATGGGGCATCTGTCAACATTTTTTGCAAGAAAGACTTGGACAACTTCTTAGCACAAAGATCTCTAAAAAAATGCCACAACTGAATAAAACCCACCCTTACATTATTGGAAAAAAGATTACGGATTGCTATTGGAAGCAACTCATGCAGTAGAACGTGATAATCATGAGTCTTCAAATATTTTAGCTTCAACTCTATTCTGTTGACCCGTTTAGATATGTTGCTTGAATAGCCATCAGGAACTCTAATAGTCTCTAATACTTCCAAAAATTGTTTTTTTTCAGTAGGTGTCATCACATAAGAAGCACATGGAAGTTGCCATTTATTTTCACTGATACTCACAGGATGCAATTCTGGTCTGATGCCCCAATCCACCAAGTCACGTCGAGATCGTAAATCATCTTTTGTCTTCCCCTTGACATTTAGAAGAACTGAAATAAATATTTCACATATATTCTTTTCAATATGAATTACGTCTAAGCAATGACGTAGCAAATTGGTTGACCAATAAGGCAAATCAAAAAAGACACTCCTCTTCCTCCAATTGTAACAGGTTTCTGTGGAAACATTCTTTCTCTTTCCAGATTTCATTTGACCCTTCCCGAACGAAAAATTGAAATCTTTCAATTCATTAAGCACATCAGTTCCAGACATAAGCTGAGGTGGATCATCAGTCTGTATAGTATTATCAAATCTTCGACGATTCATTCTATATGGATGATCCTTTGGCAAAAATTGTCGATGTCCCATAAAACTGAAACTACAACGATGTTTCAGTATTCTGGATCGTGTATTCTTCATACAAACTGGACATGACAGTTTTCCCTTCGTGCTCCATCCAGACATCATTGCATAAGCCGGAAAATCATTGATCGTCCACATAAGCGCAGCACGCATCTGAAATATGTCTTTCGAACATGCATCGTATGTGCGCACACCCACATCCCAAAGAAGTTTCAACTCTTTTATTAAAGGTTACATGTATACATCAATATCAATGTCGGGATCAGAAGGACCAGATATGAGTATACTCATGAAAGTGAAAGATTTTTTCATACACAACCATGGGGGAAGATTATAAATGTGTATAAAAACTGGCCATGTGCTGTGCGAAGTAAGCATCTGCCCAAACGGATTAAAACCGTTGCATGAAAGACCCAACCTCACATTACGCACGTCAGCTGCAAAATTTGGATGTCGAGCATCAAATCTCTGCCATGCAAATCCATCTGCAGGATGAACCAACTCATCATTAGTCTTCTTTCTCTCGGTATCATGCCATCTCATTTTTATTGATATGTAATCAGACATAAAAAGATTCTGGAGTCTGGGGATCAATGGAAAGTTCCACATTACTTTCTGTGGAACGCGGGATGGTGTTCCATCAGATTTTGACTTCCAGCGGGATGTGCCACATTTTATACATTCATTTCGTTCAGCGGTTTCTTCCCAGAATAAACTGCAATCTTTCGGGCAAGCATGAATTTTGTTTCTTGAAAATCCAAGTTCTTCAACTAACTTCCATGACATATAGTGGTTTGAGGGAATATCTGCATCATCTGGAAGTAAATCCTTCAAGAGGGTAAGAATTTAATCGATTGCTGTATTAGAAATCCCATACATAGTTTTTCCATGAAACAATCGGATTAAAAATTCCAGTTTTTTCATTTTATCGCATTGTCGATATACTGGAGTCGTGGCAGCATCATTCAATTTTTTCACCCTATCAATATCATCATTTTCACTAGATGCATCAGTTGTCCTCATATCGACGTCTTCTTGAGTCGAAATCCTTTCTTTTTCATGATGACGAATAAACGGAAACCGATCATCTAACAAATTCTCCATTCCAGTCCTTTCATTTTGATCATCACCAATTTGAGATTTCATTTTCTCCCCATTGTGATACCACACAAAGTAGTTTGCTTGAAAACCATTTTTGGTTATGTGGTAGCTGACTTCTTCACGACTCAACCAAGGTCTACCAACACAATTGGAACATGGGCAGTGTATGCGACCACTATCTGAAGCATTGTGAAATGCAAAATCTATAAAGCTCTCCAAATTGTTTTGAAAATCGCTTGAGATACGATCGGTTTCATACATCCAACTTCTGTCCATTCTGTAAAAAAATTCATATAAGTCATTTTTTCAAAAACAATTTAATAGGATTGAACTTTAATATAAAATACATTTAAGTTAACGATAAAGGAAGAAAATAATCATGGTATCAACTACACATGTGAAAAAAACATACTAATGTGTTATTGAAAAAATGTAAAACCAATAAGAACTTAATGTGTTATCACATCAGAGCATGCCTCATCCCATAACCATATTAGTAGGGTACCCTCGTGGACAGCCCCGCCCACCCCTGTGGACAACCCACCCACCCTCGTGGACACCCCCTACCCCCTAGACAGCCCAACCACCCCTGTGGACAGCCCACCCACCCCCCTCGACACCCCTTCTCCCTATGGACAACCCCCCACCCCCTTGGATAACCCGCCCACCCCCCTGGACACCCCTACCCCCTGTGGCCAGCCCACCCACCCCCCTTGGACAGCCCGCCCACCCCTCCTTGACAGCCCGGCCACCCCCGTGGACAGCCCGTCCACCCTTGTGGATAGCCCGCCCACCCCCGTACCCCCCTGGGACACCACGTACCCCCCCCCCCCCCGGGATAGCCCCGCCCACCCTCCCAAACAGCCCATACCCCCCTCCCCTGCCACCCCACCACCACCACCTAGACATACCAACCCCCCTGGACACCCCACACACCCCTCCCCCACCAGTACACCCCACCCAGACCCCCAGGACAGCCCACACCCCCTGGACAGCCCCGCCCACCCCCGTGGACAACCCACCCACCCCCGTGGATGCCCCCTACCCCCTAGAAAGCCCAACCACCCCCGTGGACAGCCCACCCACCCCCCTCGACACCCCTTATCCCTATGGACATCCCCCCACCCCCTTGGATAGCCCGCCCACCCCCCTGGACACCCCTACCCCCTGTGGCCAGCCCACCCACCCCCCCTGGACAGCCCGCCCACCCCTCCTTGACAGCCTGACCACCCCCGTGGACAGCCCGTCCACCCTTCTGGACAGCCCGCCCACCCTCGTACCCCCCTGGACACCCCATACCCCCTGGATAGCCCCGCCCACCCTCCCAAACAGCCCACACCCCCTTCCCTGAAACCCCACCACCACCACCTAGACATACCACCCCACCTGGACACCCCACACACCCCTCCCCCACCAGGACACCCCACCCAGACCCCCAGGACAGCCCCGCCCACCCCCGTGGACACCCCCTACCCCCTAGACAGCCCAACCACCCCCGTGGACAGCCCACCCACCCCCCTCGACACCCCTTCTCCCTATGGACAGCCCCCCACCCCCTTGGATAGCCCGCCCACCCCCCTGGACACCCCTACCCCCTGTGGCCAGCCCACCCACCCCCCTGGACAGCCCGCCCACCCCTCCTTGACAGCCCGGCCACCCCCGTGGACAACCCGTCCACCCTTGTGGATAGCCCTCCCACCCCCGTACCCCCCTGGACACCCCGTACCCCCCCTGGATAGCCCCGCCCACCCTCCCAAACAGCCCACACCCCCTCCCCTGCAACCCCACCACCACCACCTAGACATACCACCCCCCTGAAATGTGTAGAAATAACATAAAAATACATGATATATAGATAGCACAAAATACTCAACCTATGGTTTCACATTAACTACATAATCACACACTTCACTACTACCATAAAACACATAAACCACACCACCACCACACAAGACGCGTAGCATTTCTCACATTCATTTATAAGACACTTCATTCACACTTACATTCTCCATTCATTTAATGTTAAATTAATTAAATCCATTTACCACACATCCATTTCTATTCCATCTCATTTATTTAATATCTTGTTTTTTTGTTTTAACAGCATAATTTATTCCATAGATAACCAGGAAACTAATAAAACCACCACACAACAACTCACCATCTCACAATAACCATCGACACCATGTTACATCGACCAACCATCTCACCAAAACAACCACATATCACAATAAAAATATTGCACATCACAAAACACCGCACAACCAAAACCACCTCACCACATTATACACCACAACTTCATCACACAACACCTCCACACGACACAACACCACCACACATCATCACTATCATACAACTTCACATGACACATCCATGCCCACTAACCATCACATTACAACCCCACATATCACAAAGCCCAACTGGTCACCTCAATCCCCATAAAACAGCCTACAACATACAATGAAACACAACAAAAAACCTCTCATAGAGGCAACATACCCCAACTTCCACAATCTATTTATTCAAGGTCTTTTATTACATTACCCCTTTATTTAGCATGGACATTATAACACAACTGATATTCCAGGGGAAACTAATTAATTAACAAAATATTTATTCATTTCCCTATTTTACATGGTGAAATCACATCAAAATCCAAACATAAAACTAAAATATTAGATCAATAACAATAAAAACAAGGTACCATATGTGTATAAAGAAAAAATTACTTGATTTGAGATGATTCAAATGGTTTTTCACCTATTCGGATGGGGGATTTGGATAGTAGCAGAGAGCTGGAGGTGGATTGATAACTTAAAACTAAAATACTAAAGCAATAACAATAAAAATAAGGAAGTATATGTGTATAAATGAAAAGATACCTGATTTCAGATGGTTTTCACCTCTTCGGATAGGGGATTTCACGAGAGGAGAGCGGTGGAGCGGATGAAATTAGGTTTCTGTGCGAATGGGGGAGAGCAGCCCCGCGGCTGGATTTGGGGGAAATAATTCCCAACGGTTTTTAAGAACCGTTGGGAAAGAGATGTTGAGGACCCCTTTACCAACGGTTTGAGGAAACCATTGGCAAATGGGTGACCCTTTACCAACGGTTCAAGAGAACCGTTGGCAAAGGGGTGGCTTTTCCCAATGGTTTCAATGAACCGTTGGGAAAGGCTTTCATAATCCTTCAGGCCCAACGGTTTTAGCAAACCGTTGGTAAACACCCGTTGGGAAAAACAGCATTTCCAGTAGTGATCACAAGAATCCTTTTCATACCCACCTTATTGATATTTCAATATTTTTTGGAAGCTCTTATTCCATGCATAAGTACTGGACCTTGACAATACGATTGTTACGTCAAGGTTGGGTCCTTTAAGCATTGAAATAAAAGCTTAGGAATTAATCGGGATTCCAATTAACTCCAACTAAAGAATTACTCTAAACCTGAGATGAATCTCTATGAACAATGAACTTGATATGTGTGTAGTGAAATCACATCGACCCTTTTATCTCATATTTCTCAAAACCCACTTGGTCACTCATTTTTTAGGCTATTTCAACTAAGTCATTGTTTTAAACTGTTTTCAAAACCACCCCCTCTCTTAGTCATTTTTATTAAAAATACACACTCTAAACCTACCAACGCTCCTTGAGAGACGACCTAGGGTCTTCTCTAGACTATAAATCAACCTTAAAAATATAATCAATTTGACGTGTCACGACAGCACGGTCATGCTAGCTTGGGAGCCACCCAGAAGCGTGACAGAGGTGCGGAGTTTCTTAGGACTAGCTGGATACTATCGGAGATTTGTGCCAGACTTCTCCAGAGTTGCGGCACCACTCTCAGCTTTGACGAAGAAGGGGAAACCCTTTATGTGGTCAGACAGATGTCAGCAAAGCTTTCAGGAGCTGAGACAGAGATTGACCAGCGCACCTATCTTGAGGTTTCCTGAGGAGGGAGTTGGATACGTAGTCTACTGCGATGCATCAGGGACAGGACTCGGGTGTGTCCTGATGCAGGAGCGGGCCGTGATTGCCTATGGATCATGTCAGTTGAGGCCGCATGAGTAGAACTACGCTACCCATGACCTGGAGTTAGCAGCAGTGGTCTTCGCTCTGAAGACATGGAGGCACTATCTGATGGGTGAGCGCTTTACAGTCTTTTGTGACCACCAGAGTCTCAGGTACATCTTCTCTCAGAAGGACTTGAACCTGAGACAGCGGTTATGGCTCGAGTTCCTCCAGGAATATGACTTTGAGATAGTCTATACTCCAGGGAAGGGGAACGTGGTAGCTGATGCCCTAAGCAGGAGGACGGGCATCTAGCTACTTGAGGAGGCGACAAAGCAGCTAGCCGATTTGCAGATATCCTTCGTGGATAGAGACGGAGCAGCCTTCCTTCAGTATCTCACCGTCTCTCCTCCACTTCTATAGTGGGTCAGAGAGGCACAGCGTGGGGACGCTGACTGTGAGACACGGCGTGCACAGATATCCTCGGAACAGGCACCTAATGGTTTCTCCCTTGGAGCAGATCGCGACGTCCTTTTCAGAGGACGTACCTTGGTACCAGTCGCTTTACGAGAGGAGGTTCTGAGAGAGTTTCACACTTCTCCTTTGGCGGTACATCCTGGAGTGGCGAAGATGTACCGGGATCTTAGACGACAGCACTGGTGGCCGGGCATGAAGAAGGTTGTGGCAGAGTTCGTTTCACGGTGCCTCATCTGCCAGCAGGTGAAGGCAGAGCATCAGGTACCAGCAGGCTTGGTACAGCCCTTGGAGGTCCCGGAGTGGAAGTGGTACGGGATATCTATGGACTTCGTGACTGGACTTCCACGCACTTACAGAGGTCACGACTCCATTTGGGTGATTGTTGACCGACTCACCAAGTCGGCACACTTCTTACCCATATGAGAGCAGGGCTCAGTGGAGAGCATGGGGAGTCTCTGCGTTCAGGAGATTGTACGACTTCACGGTGTGCCATCGTCTATCGTCTCCGATCGGGATGCTCGTTTTACTTCCCGACTTTGGAAGGGGTTGCAAGAGGCGTTCGGGACGCGGCTACGTCTAAGCACTGCCTTTCACCCTCAGACGGATGGTCAGATGGAGAGGACCATTCAGACACTTGAGGACATGCTCCGCGCATGTGTCCTCGACTTTGGTCGCAGCTGGGAGGACCACCTACCCTTGGTGGAGTTCGCGTACAACAACAGCTACCACTCCACCATCGGGATGGCACTATACGAGGCGTTGTACGGCAGACCTTGCAGATCTCCTTTGTGCTGGACAGACCCTGGGGAGTCAACACTTGTGGGACCAGATATGGTCCGGGCCACGACAGAGAAGGTACAGGTCATCCAGGAGTGGATGAGGACAGCTCAGAGCCGGTAGAAGTCATATGCTGACAGGAGGCGGAGGCCACTAGAGTTCGAGGATGGTGACCACGTCTTCTTGCGGGTCTCACCTCGACGTGGTTTTTGGAGATTTGGCAGAGGCGGAAAGTTGTCTCCACGCTTCATCGGGCCTTTCCAGGTCCTCAGCAGGATTGGAGAGGTGGCTTATCGCCTGGCTCTACCACCTCAGTTGCACCGAGTGCACGACGTCTTCCACGTATCTCAGCTGAGGATATACATGCACGACCCGACGCACAACATTGACTATGGGGAGCTATACGTGGATGATGGGGAGAACTTTGTGGAGGTCCTGGTGGAGATAGAGGATCGAAAGGAGCGGGTCCTACGTGGGCGATCGATTCCTTTTGTGCGCATCAGATGGAAGCACGGGAACCTCTAGGAGAGCACATGGGAGCGGGAGGCTCAAATGCCTGGTCAGTACCCACATTTGTTCCCTAGTTTATGATGTATCTTTACGGGGATGTAAAGCCCTGAGGTGGGAGTAATGTAAAGACTCATAAATTTCAAGGAAATTTTTTTCTTAATTTTCTTTGGAATTTTACAAGAGCTTAGTTTCTGACAGCACCTAATTCCGAGGCCCGGTGTGCCGGGAATCATTTTCTGAAGTTTGGCTCGGGTACGTTCAGTGAACGGACGAGCGGGTTTTTTCTAACTTTTGAACCGGTGCCCGGAATCGAATTCTGAGGGCACCGATGAAATCACAGCGCTGATACTTTCTTAGAAACGCCTCTTCCGGAGTTGCATTTGCTCGTGTGTGGTTTTTAATTTTCGGGCTTAAAGTGAAGAAATAAAATAATTGTACGACAAACTTTATTTTATTTCACTTAAGCCACTTGAAAGCCACTTAAACTGAGTTCAAACAGATAGGGTGCTATCCAAAAATATCCTACCCTCTTGGTAGGATATTTGTGAGGTGGGGCCCGCACGAGCCCCACCGTTTCTTTTCCACTAAGTAACGCACCCGCGAAAACCCATCATTATGAAAGTCAACTGACGCGTTTTCTTAATTTCTTAACGCACCATTTAATTGGGCGGTTTTATTCGTGAATTAAATGGTCAGTTTCTTTCGTTGAATTAATTCTACAAATTAATGGGTCTTTACTTACCTCTTATTCGTTTTTTGGCGTAATAATAAAATAAGACCAACACGAAATTTGGAGGATTACACCTTGAGAGGTTTTTGACAGAAGTTTTTGTGCCTTCACCCTTCTTCGCGAAGAACGCGAAGAACGCGAAGAACGCTGGCCTCCGAAGAAGAACGTTGAACCCACAGAAATCGACGACGCGACGCCGTGTGTCGCGACGCCGTGTGCCGCGACGCCGACGTTTCTTCTCCCGCGACATTCTTCGGCGACGTTCTTTAATCCGCAACAAAAACCTTCGATCATCCTTTAAGGTGAGAGTTTCAGATTTTCTTTTAATTTTTCCTTTGTGGTTTTTAACTCAAGAATGATTTAATTATTTTTAATTAAATATTTTGTTCTTGAACCTCGGAGTTCGTCGACGCGACACCCTTCCGCGACGACGTGACGATCCCCTCCTTCCGCGACGATCAATCCGCGAAGAACCCATGCGTGCGACTTAACGAGGTAGGGATTATGTTTTGGAAATGCCCTTTTCCCGTGAACATTTCTTTAAAATTAAAGAACCGGATTCAAATGAACAATTTTAATTTATTAAAATTGTTGTTTCATGTGTTGAATTATTTTCTCCCATTGTTTTATCTAACGTGGAGGGTGCGGGCCAAACGAACACGGCCCGACAACCCTCTGTCGTTCTTCGTGGTTGTGTGGATTTGGTGGGCGACGGAAAATCATGACGTAAGGGCTATTTGGTGATCCCGCGGTGAAGAACAGAACCCGGGAGGAACAACGGCGCAGACGGGAAGGAAAACGGACCACCGGAGCAACTCCGGTGGCCCGCGGAAGCGGCTGCCGGCGCGGGTCGCCGACGCGCCGCCGGACAGAGCCGCCGCGGCTTCAGCCGCGGCGGTGGCGGCCAGCGGACCCACGGCCGCGCGGGTCCGGCTCGCCCGAACGGGACACGGCGACAGCCGCGTCCGTTGCTCCAGCGCGGCCCAAACGCGGTGTCGCGGCATCTCCAAACTGGGGGGCAGCGCCCCGCGGCACCCGAGCGCTCGGCCGCTCGGCCGAGCCGAGCCAGGCCGGTCCGACCGGCCGGGCCGCGCCCAGGCTGGACCGGACCGGGTACGGTCGGGTTGACCCGGTTCGGCCGACCCAGGGGGGGTCGGGCCGAGTTGGCCCGGGCCCGGACCCCCCGTCTTCGGACTATTTTCGGTCAAATGCTCGTAACTTAAGATACAGGCCTCCAAACGACTCTCTGTCAGTGGAAACGCGGTCCTTGGATCGATACGGTCGTTTCGGTATATCTTACTCAAGGTTTCGGAATACTTTGAGTTCGTCCGGGTTGGTTCGTACACGAAACCAACCGGGCCCTCGGAGCGGAAACACTCATATCTTGAGCTACGGACTTCCGATTGACATGCTGTCAACTTTGTTAAATTCCTCTAAGTGAGATGGATCTTTTGGATCACTCCGCCCGAGGTTTGGACGTAGGTGGAGTACGGTCGGGTTGGTTTTTCCTTAAAAACCAACCGGGCCCTTAGGACGAAAAATCCAATAACTCTCAGACCGGGCGTCCGATTGACGCGTCGTCTGCGACGTTGAGTTCCTGTTGACGATACTGAACTTTTGGATACATCAACTTCGGACTTTGTGTCAGTTGATGTATCGGCCTCTCGGCTCGTGGAGCAGACCCTCCTGAACGAGCTTGTTGTGTGCGGGAACCCTAGAGCTGGTTGCGACTGCTACTGCGACGACGACCGTGCAGAGATCCTCAGTGGACTGCGGCGACGACTGTGCAGAGATCCTCAGTGGACTGCGACGACTACTGCACTCAGCGATCCTACGTGGATCAGTGCTACAGGTCCTGTGTGGGATCGATCCTGTGTGGGTCCGATCCTGTGTGAGTCAGCGCTCAGCGGTTCTGTATGAGCCAGCGCCTATAGGTCCTGTGTGGGCCCGATCCTGTGTGGGTCATTGCGGGGGTTAGTTACATATCGATCCTTTGTGGGTCCGACGACTTAGATGGATCAGTGATCATCTTTGTCATCATTCAAAGAAGTATACCTGTGTGAGTTGAATCCTGTTTACTCTCCTTTGTGGATTGTGTTGAGCTATCTTGTGTGGATTACTGTCTACTCTCCTTTGTGGATTGTGTTGTGCTATCCTGTGTGGGTATACGTTTTGCTTTCCTGTGTGGACTGGGTTGTTCTTGGGCTCGAACGTTGGAGCCGAATGGGAATCGATGACTTAGGTATATGTATGGGCATATACCTAAGCCGTGTCGGATGTTACTTCGTGATTGTATCTTTCCCTTATGGATTATCCTTTGTGGATTCTGGGAGACCTTAGGGGGTCTCGGGGTCCCTACTGAGTAGCTTATACTCACCCCTGCACGGGCTATGCCCGCACTTCATTGTGTTGGTTGCAGACGATGGACAACACTGATCGTGGTGGAGGCTTGCGGAGCAGGATGGTACCTGGAGGTGGACCACTGGGTGGGACGTACTCGGAGCGGTCAGGTGGACCCGAGGAGCAGTGGAGGCTATCTGTACCCACCCTTCAGGTGGGACTTCCAGAGGACGGCTCGACGCTGCGGATTTTCTTTCAGTTGTTGTTTTCCCCTTTCAGTTGTACTTTACAGGTGGGCTTGTATTTACGACCCCTTTTTCTTTCAGCACAGCTTGTTACAGTTTTTACTTAGTGTTTACTTTTCCTTTTTCTTACTCTGTGGTGCTTGTTTACTTTTCAAAGGCAATTCCTTCCCTTTTTTTGGGATTTACGCCTTGGTGCTAGTCTCCAGCCCCTGGCCTATGGAAGGTGGGCTTGGGGTAGTCACGGCACGGGCCCCGAGGACGGGTCGTGACATGATTGGGTCTCTTGAATTTTTATTCTATAAATTTTAGTCATTTTTTTAGATTATATTTTGATAAATGGTAGGATATAACCGATGAAAAACAATGATAAATAAAATTTATATAGGATGAATATTGAATGTCATGGGATAACAATATGGTTTGATAATTTTGGATATATTTTTATTTATTTTCATTATCAAATGATTTATCACTATGAATATTGATGCTTCATACTCACCAAATGTTTTTTGGATTTATTCAGTGTCTATAATCAGAAGTAATCATGTCATCAATGAATTTCATGTCTAATAAAATGCACATCGTTATTAGAAACCAAATGGATTATTAGCTGGTATATAAAATCATTTAACTTTTCTTACCCGAACATTTCAAGGTAATAAGATAAACAAGAATCATGATGAACTTCAAAACATCCAAATGAAGGAACAAGTATCCAATGAGTGTTTGGTTCATAAACTACCACCTCTATTAAATGATTCCTACCATCAAATAATTGTTTAAAATGTATAAAGTCCATATTTATGATATTTTCAATTCTCTAGTGCATAGACTATGATAATGTTTTTTTGGTTGTGTATCATTTGTAAAGTGACTATGCTCGATTTCAAAAAATTATAATTAATATTTTGAAAGATAATTAAAATTAATATATGACTTAGAAAGAGATTAAAAGGGTATTTTTCAATAATTATTTCCCTTTAAATATTCAAATTATAAAGATGTGTGGATTTAAAGAACTAAATTACAAGTATAATGAATCTATTGGTACTTATGGGGGTAATTTCAATATACCTTCTTGGTAAATTATGGTTTTATTATTGAATAAGAAATCAAAATTGTTTAATAACTTAGTGGATTAAACCAAAGTATCTAGAAGTAATTTCCTATAATATACATGAACAAATCACAAATTTTATCTCATGGAAGAAACATATAGGGGAGACTCTAATTATTATCATGATTTCTGGGAAAATAAGAGAAAAATATATTTTCATAAAAATGTAAAAAAATAAGACCTGTGGATAAAAAACAATTAATATTTCATTATGAAAAATGTGTAGATAAAATAATCAATAAAAAATAGTTAAGGTGACTAGTAAATGTTCAATGTGTGGAAAATAATTCCACCATGAAAACTAATATCAATGTGATGTGAAGAGGATATCCAATGAAATTAATAGAGAGTAATATCAATTGAATTCACCACCCACACTTCTATTCAATAATTTAAATGAGTATGGATATTATTTTTACCATTTCATGTAGCATCATGATATCTTGGAATACTTTTCTTCGTTTAAATAAATTTTATGTGTTTAGTAGCCTACCATAAAATAAACCCATGTCTATATGAACAACAATATAGTAAAATTAATAATTTGAGTCATTAAATTGGTTGGTGTGAAATTTAATAAAATATTTATGAACATATTTGTTTTGGTTTTTAAAAAATCAAATATATTTATTAATTTATAATAAATAATCACTAAATTTTTAGTAATGTCATCTTACGCTTCAAAAATCTGTTGTCTTCATAAAAGGTTTTATTATATTTTTTTATATGAAAATTATAATTAACTTGTATTTTTTTTTTGAAAAATTATTATAGTAAAATAATACAGTTTTTTAAAATAACTAATAAATATTACTATAGGGTTAATTTTTATGATTTTTAAAAAAAATATGTATTTTTTGCTAAATAGTGAAAAATTACTATTTTTTAAACTATCATTTTTTCAAGAAAATATCCAATTATGTTTTTAATTTTATATTTAAGTAACATAAGCCCCATTAATTGGAAATATTCATATTAATTAGGTAGGAATCATCATTGTAATTTATTTTGGTATAAGCTAATTTTTGGGTTGAAAAACACATTTTTCTAATATGTGTTTTTATCCATGAAATGTGTTTTAACCTTAAAAATGTAAATTAATATATATTGATTAAATTTTTTAATGAAATTTATATATAATATCTTTCATATAATATTTAATCATCAATTTTACTGCATTTACAAAAAAAATTGGAGAAAAATGAGATTTATTCTTAAATTCATTTTTAAAAAATATATTTTCGTTGTAGTTTGCATGCATAATTAAAATTAAATTATTTAACATAGATAATTTTATTCTGATAATATAAATTCAATATTTGGAATTATAATAAATAATGTAATTTAATAGGTTAAAAATATTTTTTTGGCCTTGGTGAATAGTAAAAAGTGAAACTTATTCACCATAGTAAAGACTAAAAACATTTCTGGGGTTGAACCATGTGATAGGGGTAGGATTACCTCCCACAACTATCAAATTATTAATTTTGGAAGACATTCCAACCATATATTTTCCAAATTTATAATATTTTTCCATTTTAATCAACTTTCCAATTGAATTGACCTTATATAATTTAAATATTTTAAGAAATTTTTTATATGTCCCTCCCCTAAATTATATAATTGAACCTATACTCTTACTCTCCTATTGAAACCATTTAAGACCTCTCCCTCATCCATTACCTATTCAAATTCCTTTTAATAATCCTTTTATTTTTCCTATATCTTTTTCTACTCTCTTAAAACCAGTTCTTTATGGATTAATATGTATGACAATATAGATATCTCAAAGAATAAGTATAAATCATAATCATGATTATTCAATTTTATTTCTTCTTAACAATTATACAAAAAAATTCAATATATAGAGACATGATAAATATAGTATCATCAATATTCTGATATCCTATTATTATTATGTCACAACTAATTACCACCTCTTCCTTGTCAAATAAAATATGAATGCATTGCGTGTACATTTGAATGGTCAACTACCTCCAGATAGTGATTCAACTCATTTTACGCAACCATATTTCATGATTTTTAATTATGAAATTTTTAATGTTTATTTATTATATTCATTACATTATTATATTAATGTAATTATAATTTCATATCTACCTTTACACCTTACAATGCATTTCTAAATGATAATGTCGCTCATGTATATGTGTTGCGTACCACCTCTATGAAGCGATGTGATTTGTTTATCCTTTATGATTTACATGGATGGTAAGTAGGGTAGATTTAATGAACGTGTATTAAAGTTATTATTTAATAATGATTTTTGGAATGTTGAATTATTATATACCTTTCTATTTTCCAACAATTGAAAAATGAAAACATCACTCGTGCATACATACATACAACCATTTCCATAGAGTGATGCAATTAATATTTCATCACAACTTAATATGAATGAGTACAAATGTGTATATTATGATTATATAATATAATTATATCATTATTTAAATTCTAAAAATATATTAACCCCAGTCAAATTGCAAGGACCATAATTTATAAAATAAAATATACATGAAAAATGAAGCAATTCACAACTGAAATGAAGAATTTAATAAGGAATTATGAACAGACAGGTGATTAAATGACTCAATTATATCATTTATGATGTTTTATGTATGAATATTATTATTTTCATTAATTATTATTATTCTAAATTTATTATGTTGGATGTGAGATTTCTTATACATGATGTCAGGTATAAAGGGTTTTTCATTATAATTTATCTTCATTAAGAAATGTTTTAGTATTATACCCTAATTTATTATTTATATATTTTATATAATAATTACGAATTTATTTTGATATAAATAATGATTTGATTCAATTATTAATAAAAATATATTATTTTCAATCTTCTATTTAATTTTGATTAAAAATTAATTATATCTTAAGGGTTCTTCATCTAATTTTTTTATTATTGAGACATGTTTGATAGTGGTAACCTATATTCTATCATTAGGAGTATCTAATTATGCTTTGATATTTTGTATCATTAATATCCTTATATACATGTAATTAGAGGGTTCATTTTAATTTGTTTCTTTTAGGGGGGTTATAATTCGAAATTTACCATAATGATAAGGTTTTTATGTTACAATATCATTTTTAATAGCATTGTTTATGATTAAATTTTATAATGACTGAATTATGTGATCTAACTCTCCCAATTACTGTTTATTTTCGTATCCTTTTATAATTTCTTATAATTTTCTATTTTATTTTCATTTCCTCTATATGTAAGTAATAAAAAATCTACATAATTTTGTTATGGTAAAGTGACCCTATTTTTCTCTTCGATCTAGAGTCATTTCTTCAATTTCCATATATTAAAAAAAATTCCAAGAATACTCACAGTATTCTATAAATATTTATAAAATTAATTTTTATAGATGCATGAAAATCTATAATTTTTTTAATAGTATCATCTTTTTATTTTACGATCAAGTTTTTTTGTGAATTTTTAGGAACAATGTGAATGTAATTTTTGTTTTAATAAACACCAAAAAAATGAACTTCTCCTCTATCACGAATTATCTTTTTTTGAAGAATCCATTATATGTTTCCTAATTTTTTTCAACAAAAATTATTTCTTTAGTATTTTTGAAATTTTCAGATTTTATTAATGTTATTTCAAAATTAAAGGGTAATTTTTTTCCATGTAATGTTATAGTGATATTTTAAAAGAATATTCATTTATTACAAAAACATTTTATATTTTTATTGATTGACATTGGATACGATTAAATGATAAAATATTAATTCTTTATTTATAAGGCTTACTATTAGTATTATAAATTTTTCAAGAAACTTGTATCATTTCCATGGATTATGAAATAAAGGCATGATGAATGATTTATGATCTTATGTCACACATATGTATGGTTTTCATTATGTGATATTTGGTTTTATTGTAAAATAAGTACAACTAGTTATACTATAATACAATTTTAGGTGGTTCGATTATAACCCTCAAATTGTTTGGGTATAGAAGGATATATCATGAGATAATAAGGATCGTAATGGGGAGTGAACCTAGTTCAGTAAGGGAATTTATCCAATAATATATTCCTGGGAGTGATCCATGACTAATGAAATGATATAATTTGGAGTGTAAATAATCTAATATGATGTTATTATAAGAGATCATTGAAAAGGATATGAATTTCTAGTATTTTACTCATGGCACAAACATACATCTTATTCTTATGATATGTTATCATGGATCATGATTGACTATTTATGATTCCATACTCATATGTCTTTTATATTTTTGTTAATAACACTTTATGAAATTTTTCATGATTATGATATTTGAATTTTGGTGAAAACAACATTCAATTTGACTTTGCAGTGTTATTGGGATGATTGTGTTTTTTTACAAATAATGTTAAAAATATAGGTTGATAATGTCAGTTATGTAGTTCCAATGTGATTGTTGACTAAGTATGTTTATGAGGCCTCATGTAAGAGTACCGAACATTTTTTAAGTGGTTTATAATATTTTTCATACAATTTGGCATCATTACCTAGTGTTTTCTAAATTTTGGGGTCTAAAATTTGTAGGAAGGGAAAATATTCATGAAAGATGAAGTTTCATGACTAATTCATGAAAATATGGAAAAGGAATATAATTCGAGAAAAATTGTTTGTTTCATGAAAGATTTATTTCCATGAAATAGTGATGATTATTTGATGAATGTATAGTGAAAGTAGATATGTTTCACGAAAATGAAATATTATATTAATGAAAGATATTTTTGTAAGTATTATTAAGATAAGGGGTTTTATGAAAAAAATGAAGAGTTTCAGAAAAATACAGAGGTGAGATTAAAAGACTCGTGAATTTTAAAGAGATTTTATAAATAGGAGTCCATGCCTTTCATTTTATTTATTTATCCTTAATGAAGATTCGATAGCCCAAATTTATCAAAATGTTAACATGAATGATTTTCATTCATGAAGGTTTCATGAGAATATTAATTCTGTGAAGAAACAACAATCGTCAAACTATTCAATGTTGATTTTCTAAAAATTATAGATCATCACAAAAGAATTTTGTTTCATGAAAGATTTTTTGGTTTCATGGAAGATATCACTTTCATGAAATATTAGAAGGTATCACTAATGTTGTAAAATTGTTCCAAGAAAGTGAATATTATGTGAACCAAATAGATTTCCTAGGAAATTTTTCATAAACTGATATTCATCAAGTGGATGAATTTTAGGATTTATTATTTGTGAAAGGATGTGTAAAATATATTCATTCATGTGATCAATAAATGAATGTTGTGATTGATAAGTACACAAAATTTAGTTGATCAGAGAGTAGTGAGCTTTCAAATTTTTATTGGTAGTGAACTATAAGGGATAGTGTGTCCTCTATACTTTTTAATAGAAGTTCACTTTATTGTATTTGGTACATAGGAATATTTCTCATGTATAATCCTTGGATATATATCAGTGGGGGTGAACCAACTAAACTTTATATTCCTAATACATGATACCATTTTTCTCATGCATTGCTATGGGAAACAGTGAGAAGAGGGTTTCTTTAAAGATTAAAGAATATACCAAGGGAGTGTTGTTTTAATCTGTCACACTCTGATCCACACCCCTTATGTGAATTTAACTTTATTGGAATAATAATTGGTATTTTTGTAAATGGGTAAATACATAGGTTTTATCTTAGTATATGTAATGGAAATTGTTAATAACAAAGGGATTCTTATATTTAATGGAATTAAGTTTCAAATATAGAAGAATCAGATGTATATCTACTTATAATCATTATAAAAGGATGTCTTTATAGCTATTATGCATGGTATTTCTACCATTTTGATTATTTTAGTTTTATCATATGTTGATCTAATAGAATTTGATGATAATGAAAAAAGACTCAATGAATTAAGAGGTGACTTATATAAAAAAACATACATTAAAAATATGTTATTTATGTTAATAAAATCTATGTGTGAAAACAAACATTATAACTATGAACGTGATTAAAAAGTTTTATAACCTAAATTACATATTCTTTGGAACAAATATGAGGACCTAGTTATTCACCTCAATGTGTTTGTAGATGAATTATTTGATAGGGTTAATGTTTTTGTATAATTAATGTGTGGTATTAATGAAATTCAAGAATATGTAAAGATATTTAATTTCATATTGTGAGGAATTCAAACTTAGTTTAATCCAAAATTATTTTTATTCGAAGATAATGATTTAAGGTATCTTAATTTTGATATATTTAACTATAATCTTGTCACATACTATATGATAAACAATGGTAATGAGTCTAAGGAAAAAATAATGTCTAATTAGGTGGAATTCAAGGTTGTGAAGAAACTCAATATTGAATATGTTTATGAAGAAGATTATGTGGATGAGGTTATGTAAATACATTAGTCAAATATATAAAGGGGGGAGGTTTTTTCAAGGGGAAAATTCCAATAACATTATATTAAAGTTCAATGATTCTACATCTTGTAAAATAGTTTCAAAATATGTTTCATGATGAGGATAAAGATAATGATGAAACTCCTAAGAAGCAATCATCAGCTGGTTTTTGAGCATGGAAAAATACTAAGATAAATTTCATCCAAAATAAGAATTTTATTTATCATGAAAATTAATGTTCTAAATAATCATAGATAATAGTGTTAGAAGACTACAAGGATCAGAGAGAAAATGAAATGGTGGAAATTATTGGTAATTCCAATATACAGGAAGAAAGAGATAATGATGAAGGATAAATCGAAGGAAGGACTAACCTCCAAGTTGAATCAGAAGCTTCTTTTGAGGATATTGACGTTTAGAGAGACAATATAATGAACAAAAAATAATGATTTATAATACCAATAACTTTATGTATTATTAAGAAGAATATAAGCATTAGCTGAAAAATAAAATTAACAATCACATATTTTACAATTGAGAAAACTCAAAGAAAGTGATTCAGTACATGATCAAGGATAATAGATAAAATATGTTTATTGATAATTTAACTAACATAGAAAAATATAAAGTCAAATGTATCAAAGAACACGAGGAAGAAGTTTTCAACCTACAATGTAAGGTAAAATATCAAGATAAATTCATAACAAATACTATGATATTAGAAACAAGGTCGCACATAATACAAAAAATAGGGAATTAGAGTATGGAGGTCCAAAAAATAGTCAATGGAATGTCAATAGTAGAAACAACATAATTACATAGCTGGTATGGGGTATGAAAATAAATAGAAATTATTATTAATTTATATTAGAACATATGAACCTTCTATAAATGACTATTGATATTAGTATGAATCGGAATCAAAAGATTCAGGAAACTCTAGTGATAACTATAAATGCAACAATAATGCACAGGAATACACCACGTATCAGGTCTTATTATTGTGGAAATTTGGGATACTTTCAAAATTTTTGATCCATATCAAATAGGTACCAATGAAAACATGATTAACTTAGGAATCTAAATAGTGATTAATATTATTGGAATTTATCTTTTGGTCAAAATTTTTGATGTTGAAGATTTGGTCACATAGAGAGATAATTATCTTTAACAATTATGAAGATTGTGATAAAAGAGACCCCATATGTTAATAAGTGGAAGATCAAGGAATAGCCAAGTAATATGAAATTGAAGAATTGATTTGTAGATTTATAAGATGATTTTGACTTATAATACTGTAAGTAATATCAAGAATATCACTCAACATAAAGAAAGAATCCAAATTAGTGGATAAAACAAAAAAGTGTTGAGAAGGATATGGTTTTTGTGACTTCCTTGAAAGCATCTCATAACACTGTAACATGGACCATTGATACCTTATGTAAAACCCATATAATAGGAAATAAGTATAAAATGATTGGAATAAAGTATGTCAATAAATATTTTTTTTTATATTTGACCATGATGAAGAACAGAATATTATTGGTTTAGGTAAATCCAATTTTGTTGGCAATGATATGATATTTCTTGATTCCTTGGTTGTTAAATGTTTTAGTCATAACATTCTTAGTTTTAGTAATCTATGGAACTCAAGGAATGCTATATTTTTTCCTATGTAGTTGTTATTCATTAATAGAATATACGGTTCATTTGTTTTTCATTTAAATCATATGAAGGGGAATATTAATCTTACTTGTGGTTAATAAGATATGTGATTTTTTCCAAGGAAGAAGAAAATAATTTGCGGCATAAACATAATGGTTGTCTGATCCAACCATAATTTGGTGATATAGTGAAATTTTATACTTCTCGTGGTCTACCTAGGTTATCAAGTTATCATATTTATATGTTTTATACTTTACAACAAGAGAAGATTTCTCGAAATATGTATATATAGCAAGAGGAAATGTCAGCAGTGGTGCTTAAACTGGTGAATATTTATTTTTTTTGACCTATTTCATTAAAATATATTGATTTAAATAGAAACTATATCTTATTCATTGATGATATGAATTGGATGACATCAGTGTCAATTATCACCCATAAATCCACGGTTTTCATTTCTATAAAAAATTATCAGTGGGATATTGAAATGATAATGGGACAAAAACATGATTTATCCAAATTTATAATGGAATAGTGTTCACAAACATCCATGTGGAGAATTAACTAGAAAAATATGTGATAAGGAACCATGTTTCTATATAAATAAATTTTCATCAAGATGAACTAGTTGAATGAAGAAAACATATATCCAAAAATTTGTCCAAAATTATACTAATTGATAAATAACATCAAACATGTTTGGAAAGAATCAATCTCGACTTCAATTAATATTTATCATATATAATTATTGTGTCTAATGGATTAAAATATTCTATATGAGTTGTGGTATGGAAGGAATACCACATTGAAGAACTCTTGAGATTTCAGAATAAACTATTTCAATCTCAATAATGTGAAACAAAAGTTTTTTTAATACCATGTATATGAAGGGATATTTCCTAGTTTGAAAAAATAAAAGAAATTTATCTATTTAATAAGGGGATAGGAAAATTAGTTGAGAAAAATTATGTTTTTAGGTGGTAAATGAGAAAAATATTTATAAAATTAATGAAAAATATCTAGATGAAAAATATAATGATATGAGTAGTGTATGGGGAGTGACAATGCTTGAGGAATATTTCAAATAAGATTAGTATCTTCAAAAGGATTAACCTAGACTTATATATTCATATAAACCAAAGAGTTGAGCCAAATTTGATAGGAAGAACATAATTGGGGATTATATAGCACATGTGTAGACAAGGAAGACAAAGTCCATAAATCAAGAATATTCACTATCACATATAGATCCAAAGTGTTTTGAATAAGATTTTGGATATTAAAATTGGGTTCAGGTTATGAATGAATTAGTTAACAAAATCAAAAAGAAACAAACATGGGAGATTATTTCAATGATGGAAGATAATAATGTCATTGAAATCAAATGGGTTCTTCAAAATAAACGTAATTAATGTATCTTGGTAATTTTAAAGAAATCATGACTAGTGTGAATGGTATACTCCCAAATCAATGGAATTGATGTTTATTGAATAATTATATAGATTTCAAGGATGAAACTATTCTATTTTTCTAATTTTTCATTGTGTAATGAATGTTTAATATTTTCCAGATGGTGTCAATTAAATATTTATAGATGGGTTTCAAGAAGAACATGTAAATATAGAAAAGACATTGTTTTATTTTCTATAAATATAATAATAAATACTTTCCAATAATGAATGTTCTATATGGGTTCATGAAAGTAATAAGACTCTGGTGTTCAAGACATGATTAATTTTTAAAGACAATAAGTTGTCAAAAAGGTTGAGTTGATTATAATCTCTGTTTTAATAATTTGAGTGATCAAAGGATTTCGTGGGTAGTGTATTTAGATGAAATAATATTTGGTGGATCAAAATAAGCATATTGAAAACTACTCAAAGAATTCATGATGAGATAATTGAAAATGTAAATTATTGGTGAACTGATATTTTTTCTTAATTTACAGGTGACTCATGGAATGAATTTCACATTTATTTCTCAATAAAAAAATTCCAAGTAATATTTATGAAGATTTAGAATGGATAATTCCATGGATACGATAGCTCCTGTGGAAACCCTGATAAAACTACCCCAAAATGATGAACACAGTTTGGTTAATGTCATAGAATTAATTTTTATCACTAGAAGTCTAATATACTTAACAATGACACGAATTTATATTTTATTTACCTATTCCATGTGGTATGGTATCAATGAAATCCCAAAAAAACCCACATACATAAAGAAATAATAATACATCATTATAATAAGTTCGTGGTGTAATTTATTTTTTTATACAATGAAAAATCTCGACAAGAGTTATTGGGTTATATAGATGTAGATTGGGATTTTTAATAAGATAATAGAAACTCAACATCAGGTAGTGTTTTCATTCTTAGAGGATTGTTTATTTCATGGCTAATAAAGAAAGAATATTTCAATTTATTTAGAATTAATGAAGATGAATATATTTCATCCAGTCAATCTAGCATGTAGTTATTTTGGATGAAGATGTATCTTGAGTATATGGGAGTTGAAGTGAATTCTCTGATCATAATATTTCTTAATGATTTATGTGCTATAAATTTTATCATAAATTATGTCCATCACTCCTAGAAAATGATCATTAAAATAATGTATCATTTTATCCAGGAGAAGGTGGAGAATAGGCTATTGAAGTTGGATTATTTCTCTTAATAACTATAGGTTATATAATTTTTGATGAAGTCCTTACCTAAATTAGAATCTCAATGGTATATATTGGATCATGGATTTCATTTATCTACTCACACTTGAACAATGTGGATGTGGGAACCCCTCTCCCCAATGTATGGTATTTTTTCTAATTTATTGGTATGTATTATTTAATTTTATATAGACCCCAATGCAGTTACCTTTGGTTTCACTGATAAAGGGTGGGAAATTGACTTGATTAAAATATGGGAGAATCTTGTATGGGGGGTTTGTGATTTAGGGGAAGATTTAAATTTTAGGATGATAAAGCAGTACTTTTAATAAAGATTAATCACAAGTGAAGTTCATGATTCTCTCTATTTAGAATATATGGATCAAGATTATTATTTATATGTGTAGTTCATGTTATGTTTTAATTATAATTGAGGAATTTTTCTCAAGTGGTATCATGAATTATGAAACAAATTGGTGAACATTACATTTTACACATTTTTATCAGGACAATCATCAAACATGCGGAGATAGATTATGTGTTGAGTAAAGAATTATTCACTATATAGATACACAAGATATAAATTTTTTTCACAAATGGTGGAGCCTAATTATTTTTTAACATGCTTGAGTTGTATGATTAAATGTAGTATTTAAGGGTGAAGAGTTTTCAATAAAACCAAAGGGAGATATTTTTGGGATCTTTCCATGATTTTTAGGTTAACTATTTTTATTGAAAAGTAGGTTGACAAGGTTAGATATTTAGTTTTATCATGATTTTAAACTAGGTATGTTGAAAGATATTTAAGAAGGATATATGTAAGCTTCAGAAGAGGTTCAATAAGTTATGCATGAAAGGTGGCATCATTTTTTAGTGTTTTCCAAGTTTTTTGGGGTCTAAATTTTTTAGGGATGGAAATTTTTTGAGAAAGATGATGTTTTGGAATAACTCATGAAAATATTAAAAATACATGTAATTAATGAAATTTGGGTAGTTATTTTAAATATTTGTGTTTCATAAAAAATTGATGTTTCATGAAATAATAATGATTATTGGATGAATGTTCTGAAAAATATGGAATGCTTTATAAATATGAAATGTTATGTGAAATGAAGATTTATGTAGTTGTTTTGAAAATAGAACTAGGTTCCTAAACCCAAATTAATAGTTTTAAAAAATAGTTGTGGTAAGCTTAAATTTAATGATAAGGTGTGGAAACATCTATAAATATGTGCCTACCCCACTCATTTTAAACAACAATAATTAATGATGATTCAAAGGATCTGAATCTATGGAATAGTTTTGTTAAGTATTTTCTTGCATGAAGGTTTCATGCGAACATTAGTTCCATGAAGAAAAAACATTTGTCAACCTGACCATAGTAGTTTGATGAAAATTTATAGATCTTCATAAATATTTTGGGTTTGTGAAATGTTGTGGGTTTTATATAAGAGTTTAGTTTCATGAAATATTATAATTTTTCATGAAATTTGATAATGTATTTCATTAAAGTGGATCTTACTTGAACAAGAATATAATTTCTTGAAATTTTGTGGTAATGTGGTAATCATCATGTGGATGAATATAAAACTTTGGGATTCAAAAAATTTCATCCAAACTATATTAATTCGCTTAATAAATATAATAATATTCTAAAGGAGAACTTCACACATTATAGTTTATATAGTAGTGAGATTTTAAATTAAAATTGAGGGACAATGAGTCTGCTAAAAAATTAAATAGTATAATGATTTAGTAGATTTGGTATATTTAACATTTCCTTTGTATTCTCATCGGACATACCATAATGTGGGTGAACCAAGTAAAATTTTGGTGTCTTATACATTATTTCATTTTTTTATATGTCACTAAGTGAAAAGGTATAGAAGATAGTTTTTTGTGAAGAAAAAAAATCCATAATGGGAATATGTTTTAATCTGTTGTATACTAATTCACCCCCCTCTAATGTTATTTAATATTGTTGGGATATCATGAATTTTTGGGTATTTTATTATAAAGTTGATCACCTTTTCTCATACCCTTATGATAATCTTATGATCAATTATGATCATATATTATGTTTACCCTTACTAATCTTATGATATTACCCATTCTTATGTTTTTCTTCCTTGGGTTATGGAGTTTGGTTTTAACTATATAATGTCTAATAAGGACTATTTTTGTGAAGTTATAAATGGGAAATGTTATAGATAATTTATGTATTTTTTTTTCTTATCAGTGTTTCCAAATACATTAATCTTATATGGTCCCCCTATATGTATTATTGTGAAATTTATTGAATGTTCTTAAAAATTGATTTAATATATTTTTATGAAAGGTATGGGTCATTATATTTGGTATTCTAGGAAAGGATTAAAAACATTTTGAAACTAGAATGAAGAAAATTTAGTGATAACCCTTAATATAAAAAATATATATGAGAACATCCTATGTTTTGGAAAAGAAACGAGTGTAGTTTCCATGAGCAAATACATCTTTCTATAGAAACTACAAGTCGTCACAGTTTTAGTATAGATTCTTATTTAGGAGATAACATATAAAAAAGGTGGTCATGTTTATCATAGCCAACATTATAGTTCATGTTGAATAGTCCCTTACTGTAAACATAATTTGATACTTCTTTGTGATATGATTAGGTTTTCTCAAAATGATATATAGAAACCTCATATCAGGTGTTATTGTTGTGTAAATTTGGGATAGTATTAAATTTTTTGATCAATATCCAATAGGTACCAATGTATGCATGATAAATATAAGTATCTAAATAGTGTTTAATATTCTAGGAATTCATCTTATGGTCAATATTTTTGATGTGGAGTATTTGGGCACATTGCGAGATATTTCTCTTCAAAAACAATGAAGTGTGTGCTAAAACAGACCACAAATTTTAGTAAGAGGAAGCTCAAGGAATGGTAATGTAAGATAAAAATTTAGAATCGATTTTCATCTATGTAAGAAAATTTTGTCTCATCATACTCTTAAGAATATCATGAATATCACTAAACATACTGAATAAAGCCAAAGTTGTTGATCAAAAAAAGAGGTGAACAGGATGTGGTTTCTGTGATTTCATTGAAAGCATTTCATCACAATAAAATATAGACTGTTGATAGCTTATTTACATCCCATATAATATGAAATAAGGATATGGTGATAGTAATGAAGTATGTTAAGAAATATGTTTTCTGATTTGGCTATGATGAAGGCCTGAATATTATTGGTTCAGGTAAAGCCAACCTTGGTAGTAATGATATGAGATGTATTGAAGTCTTTACTGTTAAAGGTATTAGTCATAACATTAATAGTTTCTTTAATCTATGGGTCTCATGGAATGCTAAAAAAATTCCATTAAGTTTTTATTCATTAATATAAAATATGGTGAAGTTATTTTTCATTAAAAGCATATAAAGGGGAATCATTACCTTATTAGTGGTGAATAAGATATGTGATTTTTGTAAATGAAGAAGAAAATAAGTTTTGGCCTAAACATCATGGTAATATGATCCAAAAATACTTGGGTGATCGAGTGAAAGTGATAAGTCTCTAGGTCATCATAGGTTGTCATGTGATCATGTTAAAATGTGTGATACATTCCAAAAAAATAAGATCACTCGAAATATATATTGAGAGAAAGAGTAAAGGTCAAAAATATTGATTACAATGGTTAATATGAATTTATGTTATCTATTTCACAAAAATATATTAATGGGAAGATATATTATGTCCTATTGATTGATGATATCAATAGGATAAAATTAGTTTCAATTATCACTCATAAGTCCAATGTTTTAATTTTTATAAAAAATTATCATAGGGATGTTGAAATGACCAAGGGATAACAATATCAATGTTCCAAACTAAAAATTGAATCAAGTTTAAAAAATTATATATGGATTATTATCTCAAAAAATTTGTGATAAGGTACCATGTTTCAATGGATATCACTCCTAAATAAGATATAGTGGTTGAAACAAGAATCCATGTTTATAAAAATATGGCCCAAATGATTCTAGTTGAGAAGTAAATTCTAAACATGTTTTGTAATGAATCAATGTCGACTTCAATAAATATTTTTAATAGAGATTAATTTTTTCCAATGGATGAAAATAATCTATATGAGTTGTGGTATGGAAGGAATCCCACATTGAATAACTTTTGAGATATCAAAAGAAATTTTTTCATTAAAAAAATTGTGAAAAAAGGATATTTTAATCCCATGTAGATTAGGGGATATTTCATGGTTACACAAGAAAAATAAAGTAATATAAACTATTTAATTAGTGCCTAGGAAAATTAATTGAGAACAATGATGTTTATGTGGTGGAAAATGAGAAGAATATTCAAAAAATAAATAAACAATGTACTAATGATAAGAATGAAGATATGAGTATTATAGGTTGAGTGATAGTATATGAGGAATATTTAAAAGAAGATTCGTATGATGATAAGGATTAACCAAGACTTATATCTTTACAGAAACCAAATATTTGAGCCAAAATTGATAAGAAAAATTTAATTTCTGATCAGATAGTACCTATGTAGAAAAGGAAGTAAAAGGATCTTCATCAAGAAACATTTATATTTCAGTTAGATCCAATGTGTTTTGATGATTCTTCTGGAGATGAAATTTGTGTTTAGTTTATGAATGAATGGATTTAAAAAATTGATGGGAACCAAACATTGGAGATTATTTCAATGAAGGTGGATAATAATTTCATCAAGAAAAATTGTGTCCATTGGAATAGGCTAAAGGAATATGGCTTGTTAATTAAAAATAAATCATGACTAGTGTGAAAGGTATACTTCCATATCGAACAAAATTATTTTTATAGGACATTTACACATATTTAAGGGATGAAAACTATTATCCTATTCTTATAAATAACATTGTAATTAGAGTTTAATATTTTCTAGTTGGTGTCAATTCAACATTTAGGAATAGGGTTTGTTGAGAGAAAGTAAATATACAAATACTAGATGGTTTTATTGTTCATATATATGAGAATATATTTTTTCAACTCAAGAATGTTCTATATGGGTTCATGCAAACACATAGAGTATGGTATTCATGATTTGATTAGTTTTTTAGGAAAATTATTTTTTAGAATGGTTGAGTTGATTATAATCTATATTTAAATTATGAGAGTGATCAAAGTATGTTGGTGTTCATGTATGTAGATGACATAATATTTGTTGGATCCAATCAAGAGTAGCAAAAATTGTTCATGGAAATCCTGGGGAGTGAATTAAAAATGTCAATGATTGGTGATCTAATATTTTTCTTTAGTTTATAGGTGACTAATGGAATAAATTTCACATTAATTTCTGACTAATAATATAACAATGAGGTTTTGAGAAGATTTGTAATGGATAATTCCATGTAGATGAAATATTTGGTGGCAACCGAGATGAATCTATCATGAGATTATAAAGGCAATGTGGTTAATTTCATAAATACATTCTTATCATTGGTAGTATATTGTAATTAATAATGGAATGAACTGATTTTTTTCACATTCCAAGTGGTATGGTATTAACATAATACCAAAAATACAACTTACTTGAAGAAAAAATAATACATCAATATAAAAATAGAATAGTGGATTTCGGTTTTCTATAAAGTGAAAAATATTGGAAAGATTTATTAGGTTATAAATATGCATATTAGGCTTGTAATGAGATGATATAATATCAACATCTTGTGGTTCATTATTTCTTGAGGATTCGGTATTTATTTGGAAAATGAATTAATAATATTTCATTTCATTGAGAATCAAGGAAGTTAAATATATATCATATATTCAATATAGTATGCAATTATTTTGTATGAAGATGTATCATGAAGATACAGTACATGATGTGAATTCTCTAATCAGAATATAATTTGATGATTTATGTGCAATAAATATTAGCAAAAATAATGTATGCCACTCCCTGACGACGAACATTGAAATAAGGTATCATTTTTTCAGGGAGAAGGTGGAGCATGGGCATGTGAAGTCAGAGTACATCCCTTTAGAACTATAGATTTTAGAAATTTTAATGAATTCCTTATCTGAATAAGAATTTGACTCGTAGATATTCACTCTTGGAGTTCATTCATATTCTCACACTTGAACAATGTGGATGTTGTACCCCCTCTACCTAAGGTATGGTATTCTTTCCAATTTATTGGTATGTATTTTTTACTTTTTTCTAGACCACAAAGGAGTTAACTTTGGGTTTATGGGGAAAAGGGGAGAAAATTAATTGATCAAAATAGGGGGATAAGCTGGTAGCAGGAGTCGTGATTTAAGGGATGCTTTAAATTTGAGGATGATAAAGGAGTTGTTTTAATGAATATAAATCATAAGAGAAGTTCATGATTCAAGGTATTTATAATATGTGGGTTTAGAATTTTAAATTTATGTGTGTTGAATACTATGTTACAATTATATTTGAGTAATTATCATCAAGTGGTATCAATAATTACATGATTAATTAGTGAACATTACATGCTACTATTATTTCTCAGGCCGATTATGGGACATGTGGCCTCCGATTATATGTTGAGTAAATAATTATTCACAATCTAAAGTCCCAAGACACAATTATTTTTCACAAATAGCGGTGCCCAATGATTTTTTAACATCCTATAGAGATATTATTAAAATTAGTATTAAAGGATGAATAGTTATCAATAAACCCAAAGGGGATATTTTTGGGACAAACCAATCATGGTGGAATTCCATTGTTTTGGATTTATTTTCATTGTTGACAAGGTATGTTGAAAATGTTATTCATGGATTTCCAGTATGGTTCTTAACTAGGTATATTTACAAATCATTAATAAGGAGGTATGTAAGATTTGTAAGAGTATTAATAAGTTACACATACAAGTTGGTGTCGTTTCCTAGATTATTACCAATTTTTTGGGGTCCAAAATTTAAGGGGATAGAAATTTTTTGAGAAATAAGATGCATCATGAATACCTCATAACAATAATAAAAATAAATGAAATTAATAAAAATTAGGTATTTTTTGAAACAAATTCAGTCTACAAAAAATTGGCGTTTCATGAAATATTAATTATTAGTGGATGAATGTTCTACAAAAGATGGTGTGTTTCATAAATACAAAATTTTTTGTGAAATGAGGACATGTGAGGATGTTTCGGAGAGAGAAATAATTTCCTAAACACAAATAGATAGTTTTAAAAAATGTGGTTAGTGAGCTTAAATTTATTAAGATAGGGTGGAAATATCTATAAATATGTGGCTACCCACCTCATTTTAAACCACAATAATTAATGACATTTCAAAGGCTCTGAATATATGGAAGAGTTTCTCTAAGTATTTTATTATATGAAGGTTTCACCAGATCAATAGTTCCATGAATAAAAAACTTATTTTAACCATACTAAAGTTGATTCATGAATGTTTATAGATATTCATGATAATTTTTTTGTTCGTGAAATGTTATGGGTTTTAGAAAACTGAGATGTTTCAGGAAATATTTGAATGTTTCCTGAAAGTTAATAAATGGTTTCATGAGAGTGAATCATACTTGAACTATAAAGGATTTCCCAAAAAATTTGTGGTATATTGGTATTCATCATGTGGATAAATATTGATCTTCGGGATACAAAAAAATCATTCTAAATTATATTGATTCATGTAATAAATAGAAGAATATTGTAATGGATAATTATGAATTGTATAGTTGAGATATCTATGAGCTTTAAAATTATGATTAGTAGTACACCAATAGGGACAAGGAGTCCACTAAGAAAAATTAATAGTACTAAGATTTAATGAATTTGGTATATAGTAACATTTTCTTTGTATGATCAAGGTACATACCCTAGTGTGCGTGAAACAAGTAAAATTGTGGTGTCTCATTCAAGATTTCATTTATGTTCATACATCACTATGAGAAAAGGGAGAGAAGAGTGATTTTTTTAACGATGAAAAAACATTCAAAGGGGATTTTTTTAATCTATTAGAAACTGATTCAACCCACATCTAAGGGTGTTTAACCTAGTTATGATATCATGAATTTATGAGTATAGTTTTACAATTTTATCACATGTTATCATACACTTATAATTATCTTATGATCACTTCTAATCATATATTATGTTTAACCTTATAAATAATATTATATCACCCTTTCATATGTTTCCCTTCCCCAATTTATGGAAAACAATTTATGTATGTTATATCTAATAATGAATCTTGTTGTGAAGTTATAAATAGGAAAGGATATAGACTGTTTATTTTTTATTTTTTCACTTATTAATGTTACCAAATACAGTAATCCTTTATGATCCCCCTGTGTTTATTATTGTAAAGTTTATTTAATATTCATCTAAATTCATATGATATTTATGTATGAAAGATATAGGTCAGTATAGTTGTTGTCATAGGAAATGTTTAATAACTTTTTTAATTAGGATGAAGAAATTTCAGTGATAACCCTTAGGATATGAAAATATATAGGAGAATATCCATTTTGTGGAAAAGAAACAAGTGTCATTTATCTATAAACATATATCTTTTTATAGATACTAAAAGTGGTCTTGGTTTTGGTATAGATTCTTCTAGGGTAAATAACCTCAAAATGATTTTGTCATGTATATCACAACCATCATTTTAGTACATGGTGAATGAACCATTACTTTGAACCTAGTTTGGACCTTATGTTGTATATTCTTATGTTATATCCTATTTTTAATAAAAAATTATGAATGATTTGGGTAGATAATGACCATTGATGACATTGGTTAAACCTAAGGTGTGATATGTTGAAAAGTATGTGTCATGGTTTATAAATCTTATGAATGTTTTTTATGATTTCTTGATTACTGATTACTACTTCTCAAAATGTGGTTTTAGTTTCAGTTAGTGTCTAGAACCCAAAGTAATTTTTTTAACTCTCTATGTAATAGATGATACAATGATTTTACTCATGATTAATCAAATGATACTGGGGATGGAATGTGAATGTCTATGATAATTCCTAACAAGATATCTCTTTCTATTATTAACAACTAGAATATAGGTGAGTTTTTTAATAAAACAAATAAGATAAAAATGGATATTCATAAAAATCATATGGTAATGAAAATTTAACATCCTACATGTAAATAAAAAGAGAAGAAGAATATATAGAGAAGTATAAAAGTAATAGGAGGTTATTTTATATATAGAAAAAAAGGATCTATATAAAGTATTCACAGAATAAAAATAATATGAATGAAAATAAAGTACATAAAAATATATCTTTTTCTAGTCAACATATAATCTATGGGGAATATGGGAATTAACCATGACAGTGCCCTAATATATGGGATAACTCCTAGATAAAATACATTTATATTCGATACCAATTAATTAATTTGAATTTTGGAAGTGATAATGTGTTAGGATTTGAGAATTATATTTTATAAGTTTTTTATTAATAATATTCTAGTTTTAAAGATTATGAAACATCTATATATTGTTCTACAATAGTTTCTGTTTAATGATTTGAATAAATGTGTTTAATGGTGTTGATAAACTAAAAAATTATTTTGTGGTAAGGTGATATTTTTAGAAAAAAATTATTGAGTGATAGATAACCCTTAATATATTCTTGTGGATTAAATTATAATTTTTTTCTATAATAAAGGTATGAATGATATTAATAAATTTATTAAGATAGTATTTGTGACTATGAAAATATTTATATATTTAAATAAAACATTATTTATGTTATCTAAGATAATGTTTATATTATTTTTCTATTTATATAATTTATTTGATA
This sequence comes from Viscum album, assembly GCA_963277665.1. NCBI lineage: Eukaryota > Viridiplantae > Streptophyta > Magnoliopsida > Santalales > Viscaceae > Viscum > Viscum album. Next base: position 1,658,317,292 of record OY728143.1, on the reverse strand, counting down.
GTATGTGATTTTATTTCAGTAATATAGATAGAATTTTATTTTATGGAAGAATATTTATTTTCATTATGTTTTTAAGTTAATTCTAGTTATAAGAATGTTTTAGGAGAATATATGATTCATTTATTCACATGATTTTTATGTGACACTAAGTGATACATTATGTTTTCTGGGTATTAATTTAACCTGATTATGGAAATTCTATGATCATTTTCTAATTTTTTTGGTTTTCAATTTGGTTATAAATATTTTTGGGGAGTCTTATGGTTAACTCTTTATCGAATAGTTTATGTTGAACTTTGGGTGCTATTTTTGATGGATTAGAGATTATTATATTATTTCATCATATAAATATTTAGATTTATTTGATAACTTTTTCTAACCATTTTTTGGTAAATATTTAGGTATCAAAAGTAATTAATTTTCATTATTTTATGGATATCATGATCCATTAAAAGATAAATTTCGTGCTTTAGGAATGGATATTTTTTATTGTTCAAATATGGATGAAAATAAGTGAAATCTAATTAAAAAAACAACTAAAAGATAAAATTACATTTATCAATTTGAATAAATAAATGAATTATATTTTCCCTTATTCCATGGTTAAAAGATTCTAGAACAGTTGGTAAATTGATCTTGAAAATGAAAATTTTTTCTTTCATATAATTGATACTGATTAATTGACAGTCTTTTACACTCCTCAATTATTTATAGTTTTGTGGTCATTAACATTAGATTTCCATTTTCTAGATCATTTTTTTATTATTTGGAAATAATATTCCCCATTCTTGTATAAATTTTCAATTCCCTTAATGTCCCATAGTCTGGAAACTTGATTATGATTTATTTTATGTAACATTTATGTCTCTCACTTACTCATTTCAATAGATGCTTTATTATTCTTTTTTAATATGTGGGATTTCAAAAAAGTTATTTGTGAATATCAACCACATTATTAGAAAAATTAATATTATCCATTTCATTAATGGTGGTGGGATAATGTAACACCCTTAGTTTTTGAAATATATTTTCTCTTTAAAAAAATTTTATGTTGTTGGTAGCATTCCAAACACACTACCCTGGGTGTATATAAACAATGACAGAGTAAACCATTATAAACTAGAAATTAAACTATAAGGTATTAATAGTAATAAAAAATTTATGATAATTATATATATATGTATTTAAAAATGATTTTTTTTTAATAATGTATAATAAATAAGTACTAAATTTTCATTAAAGTCGTTTTAGACATCCAAAATACGTTTTTTTCAAAAATGATTTTTCTCATATTATAAAACGAAAAATTATAATTATTTTATAATATTTTTTGAAACTTTATTTTAATAATTTAATATCAGGACTCATATAATAATATAAATATTAGATTGGGTTAATTTGAAGTATTTTTTGAAAAAGAATTATTTTTCAGTGAACAGTGGAAATACATTTTTTTAAATGACATTTCATTTCATGTAAATATAAAATTGTAATTTAAAATTAATATTAATGTAAAATAATACTCATTTAGTTATAAATAATATTTTTAATTAAATATTAATCATCATCATACCTGATATTCGTATAATTTAATTTTTATGATTAAAAACATAGTTTTCAAAATCATTTTTTCAAGCATACAATGTGTTTTTCCGTTGGATATTTTATTTAATCTCAATTTATTAATTTTTATAATGATATATATAGATTAGATATTAATTATTATATTTTAAAATTATTTTTATCATTTTTACAAGACATACAATGGATGTAAAATCGGTTCTATGATTAAAATTCATTTTTATAAGACAAGTTTTTACAGTTGTTTTCATATTTAATTAAAATTAATCTCTATAACATATCAAAATTGAATCTTATAAAATGGATTACATATTGTAATAATCATAATTATTATAGTTTAATTGGTCTAACATTATTTTTTCCCATGGCTAGTAGTGTAGATACTCTGGTTTTTCCATGAAAGTCTTTATAATATTTCTAGGAATATTTTTAGATCCAAACACTAAGACGGTGCATAATTCCAACCCCTGGTGACCCCGAAATAAATTTTATCAAAATATTAAAAATAAATTTATTTCCCAAAAAAATCATAAAAAAGTGGAATTTCTCATAAAAGGAATCATATATCATATATCTAAGACCCTAGTTGAATCTAGAATGTGGAGTTTACCCCATGAACGACCTAAAGTTGGTTGTCGTGAGACGTTCGGATGGGGTAGTCATTGGAAAGTGCATTGGAAAAATTAATTAGATTAATTTATTTATTTAAAAACCATAACCCAAATAACTCATAAAAATATACTCATATGGGAAATATAAGACCAATTTTTAGTTTAATAAGTTGTTTTTACCCTAGGAGAGACCAAAAGTTTGTCTGTGCGAGATGTTCGTATAAGGAAAACGTTGTAGGGTATATTTAATTAATATAAATAAATAAATAAATAAATTATTTTTTATGTTAAACGACCTTATTAAATCCTCTATAAATACCCACTTAGGACAATTTTCTATGGTTCATCCACATAAACCTTACTGGATCTAAGAGGATAAGATCTTCTTTCATTGGAGGATAGAGATCAGATAATGACCAATGATCATATCATGGTTAATAGATAGGTGACAAGCACAGAGGGTCATTATTCATCAATAGTGGATGCATTCTTCACCAATGATCAATCCATAATAGAGGTAAGACTCATTATATGTTGTTTTCTAGCATTATAATTAAATTATATATCATGATCAATTCCCTCTATTTGATCTGCATTAATTTGAACCTCTACATGAGCTCATTTATAAAAATTAATTATTCTTTCAATTTATTTCATTTTTATTCCATATTTCTAAACCTTTTATCCCCTCTATAAAATAACTTTCCAAGTACACTATTCCAATGATGTTTATCACCCTTTTTATTAGTGATTTCCCCCCATTGTTCTTCACATTATTTATCATTGGACCACGGGGTCATGATTCGATATTTCCAGGGCAGGTTTGAGTGTGATCGGGCCCCTGGATTCATTGTGGTGTCATAAACGACACATTAATCTATAGTTTTTTGGATATACTGATAAATAAGAGAGTTTTTGTTTTTTGAATGGATTGGATTTGTGTTGTGGGAGCAGGTTAGTGATTAGAGGTGGTTTGAGAAGTGATCGGTGATATCTATTTTCCCACTTGACGTGCGGAGACAACCTATATTGTGAAAGAATTGGTTTCGAGAAAAGGACGTGCGCGTCTCATGGGGGAGGGTGCTTAGTTTAGATGTTGTAATGGTCTGACGTGTATCTCCGATGAGATGTTTGGACATGGTCAACACACTGAGTGTCGTTATTGTTTTTAATAATAATAATGAAATTTTAAATAAAATGATAAAAATGTAAATTAAAAATTAAAGGATAAATAAGTTTAATGATGTGTGTTTTTCTGTTAGGAATTAACAACATGTTTCTTTAATTATTATTTAAACTGATTATTGAAAATAAATAAATAAAATGATAATTAAGGACCCCATTTGGGGAGAACAATGTGTTGTATATAGTTTTGAGTTGGGGGTGGTGACACTCTCTTTATCCATATATATTCATGATTTATAATAAGAATGAAGAATAAATAATTTATAAAATAAATTTTAAGGGATAAGACACTGTGTTAGTTGTAACTTATATGTGTGGTATCTGATTGAAGAACTATTAGTATAAGCCTGAACCTGGAATTGATTTGATTATTACATGTATGGTGATGGATAAATTTGTCCAAATTGGGTCACGAGTTCATGAAACGTCCAATAATAATAATAATCATTTGGGAATCGTGTATATTTCTTAGCACCTTTTTAAAACATCATAATGATAAATCGTCTGTGACATAGGGACCCTGATATTGAGGTGGAAGTTTCAAGGACAATATCATGTGTTTAATTTGTACTACTAGATCTAGCCTATGAAGCATCATTCATGCATTATATGGTGAAATGTGACATTTTTACTAGGTCTCCAATTTGGGAAAGTGAATATCTTATCTCGAGTGTTTTACTGTGAGGATCACAATGATGTGATCTATTTGGATATTTGGGCTGTTTGAAGAGGCACATCATTGGAATTACATTTTTTCCTTGGACTAGTGATGATCCTCATTCTTTCATAATTATTTTGGTCAAGAAACATCATGTGGCACAGTTACACTCTGTGTAGTACTACATGGATATAAATCCATGTGATATAAAGGACATGACCCAACAGTAGAGTGGACATATTGTGTGGGTAACTTATATTTCATGTACTCATTTATGAATCTTCACCCTTTATATCTCCTTATTTTGAACATTTATTTTGGTATACGAGTACCCTATCCAAAGTTCTTTTCCACATAGAATGTGAAAGTTCACTCGGATGTGGCTTTGGTGTTAAATGTGAAATGTTCAGGGAAAATAACCCAATAAATAAACACTTGATGACTGCAGTGATTATGCAGGATTACCAAAGTCCTTCCTAGTGGTACCCTCTAGTAGAGTTAGGAAGTGGGTCCTTGACGTCTTCCAAGTGGTACCCTCCAGTAGATCTGGGAAGTGGGTCCTTAACATCTTCCAAATGGTACCCTTTATTAGAGCTGGGATGTGGGTCCTAGAAATCTTCTAAGTGGTACCATCTAGTATATATGGCCAGTGGTTCATGGACATCTTCTGAGTGGTACCCTCAAGTAGAGATGGACAATGGTTCCTTTACATCTCCATGGTTGTACCCTCTAGTAGAACTTGTAATTTGGTCCTCAAGACCTTGAGAGTGGTACCCCCTGTCATATCAGGGCATGGGTCCTTGCCTTTTGATTGGTGCCATGTTGTAGAGATGGGTAGTGGGACCTAGACTTATACTGAGTGATTCCCTCTAATTGAGTTCGTTAGTGGGTCCTCGATTCATTTAGAGCCAAACCCCATAGATGCACTAGGTTTTGGGTCCTCTACATCGATTATTATACTCCCACCCCCTATATTGTGGAATAATGAAGTGGTGTGGTTTTACATTCATGGTTACTTCTAGGAAGACTCCTTAGATGTTGGGAATTATTTATGGACTTTTTTAATGGTTGGTTACTCTCTTTCCATGGTATGTGAAGATGTTCGGGGTATTCCATGTGATTTATTTATATATATTCACATGTTTATATGAGTCTGTTATCCTATTAGGGGTGGAAAAGACTCAACATTTAGTTTATCTACTAACCATGTTGATCCCCCTATGCTTAGATGATGTTACTCTACTCTTCTTCTTCAGTTGATTTTTTAGATGCATATCCACACACTCTCTCTTATTTGGGATTCTTTGAGTCAGCATATATATATATCGTTCTTTGGAATTCACAGCTTGTATTTAGTTATTCTTCTTCTAGGAGAGCTGAAGACGTGTAGGGTATACCATGTTCTCTCCAAGTTTACCTTATCATAGATGGGTGAGTCTACTCTCCTGGTATAAGTAGAAAATACTCAATGGGTAGTTCATCTAATCTCCATGTTTATCCCCTTGTTTTTGGATGACCTTACATTCCCTCTTGGTTTGGGTTGAGCTATTCCCTTTCACTGTATCTTGCATCTAATGCCTTTATTTCCAAATGTATCTCTTATTACTCCCCCTTCAGCTTTCGGGTCCTCCTACTGGGTATGTATATACTCACCCCTATATGTTATTTTCCCACATGTGTTATGTCTTATATAGATGGCTGATAGGTCAGAAGTGACTTCATAGAAGCTTAGGGATAAAAGGTACTTTGGACTGTATATAGTGGTCACATCTTAGAGATCAAGAGATGGACTCTCTCATTGTTTTACTTTCCATATTTTTCATGTTAAGAAATATTTTTTTGGGAATCTATTTTTCCCATATACTTTTCAGTTTACACTGTCATACTCTTGTACACCATAGAGGTTATGCATGCTTGGTTTACTTTATTATTCTATTTCACCTTTTACTCTTTCTCACTACCCTTTTTCATCAATATGGATTTGTGTATGTGTATAGTTACTTAATAAAAGGGATCCCTAAGTTTATTTATGCATTTGGTTCTTGTCGACACCCCTGGACTATGGGGGAGGTCTTGGGGAAGTTACGGCTCGAGCCCCGGCTTGGTTCGAGTCATGAAAGCTTAGTATAAAATAAATTTCATTCCTTGAGATTTTGTTTAGACTGCCCCACTTAAGAGGATTTTGTGGGGTTTATGGAAATATTTTCAAAGTGTCTTGAGTGTAGATCTTAGGCTAGGTAGTCCAGTGATGGTGTCAGTGGCTGACTTATCCATTTACCAGGACACGACTACCTTCTTGTCAGGTCATCATTCTGTGACATTTATTAAGGGATCAATGGTATATGCATCATATAGTATTGAGTATTTGACAATTCTTCTTGATTCAACTCTCCATTTTTAAATATAGATATATATATTCTCATTTGACCATGGTATATCTTGAACACTTTAGATATTCCTCTATGATGACATCCATCTAGGATACCAGTTTCAGATCATGATGACAATTTGATGGGAAATGAGGCCTCAGTTCAGGGACCATCATGCCTCTTTCTTCCTTGAGGTAGGATAGTAGTAGTACCCCCTCTTTTTGATTAGCAGATACTTCCAAAATAGTAGGACAAGGATGTGTGTAGGGTTAGAGTACTCTATGAGTTCAAGTAATGGAGCCTGCTGAGTATATAAGATAATAATGTTACCCATGTAGTGGAGGTTTGGCATGAGTTGGTGATCCGGGTTTTCATACTTTTTTAGATCTAGACTGATCAGATGGTAACACTCAAAACTAGTTCTCTTAATAGAGCAGTAGTTTTTTTGGTTAGTACCATCAGATGATTCACCTGTAATGAGTGTTCAATTCAGTTTCAGGAAACAATAATTCCCCATGCATTATTTTGAGTGGGATTCCCTTTTCATGTGGTTGGGGAGAGGCCTGATCTTGTGGTTTAGATATCCTTCTTGAATGGGACCTATTTCGATGTTGGTCCTCATGATGATACTTCTTTATGGTGATTTGGGGCATCAATAGAGTCATGTGTTTGTGATGTTTGATGTGTCTTTAGACATGCAAGAAATATGGGCACTTCCCCCACTAAGATTCATTCTTATGATGGGATCTAAAACCATGTGGTAAAGTCAGTGTCATCCCAAATAAGATGGTAACAAGGTTTAGTGGATGATTCCATTTGACTTGTGTATTTAGGATGTGTAGATTTGATGAGGTATCAGATTGATCCCTAGTAGTGGTGAGCATGATGGGATGGGAATGGATAGTTCAAAAGGTAAAAGATTGTGGATTAGTGGATTCAAGTGTAGTTCGGGGTACGACATGTGCCTCCTCTTCTCCAGTAGTAGTTATAACATAGAGTCATAAAACACATGTCCCTAGATGTAACCCCTTTTGATACCTATTTGTACCATTGGAGGCCCTTTTCGTTCAACCTTTATGTTGGATTCTCCTACAATAAATATTTATTGTCATCCATTTTTGTTGATGGTGTGACTTGAATCTACATGGAAAGGGAAAGATTCTTGGGAAATCTTTCTATAGTGGAAGTAGATCCTATGATGTCTTCTATATCCTGGACTGGTCATCTACCATCAATGCTCAGATTATTTTAACCAATGAGTATAGTAGTGCTTCCGGGTTATGGGATGGAGTTGTCCTCCTTGATGAGGAGTGATCCTCAAATGTTGTTGGATGATCTCATTCATAGGGGTTTCCAATATATTCAGTAGTTAGATAGTATTACCCTTAGAGAAATAGATGTAATGAACTATCAGTTCCCTCTAGCATTGGTGGGGTATGATGATATGTTTATTTTACCTCCCCACCATGATATGGAGTTCTATATAGACTTTCACTAGAGACAGTTTGATGATTGCGCTACCACCTCTAATGAACTAATATAGTTGTGATATCTGGAGGTGTAGTTGAAGAAGTATACATATATGGGACTTTATAACACCCAATTTTATAACCTGGAAACCCCCTTTATTGTTTTCCTAAGATCCAGATAAGACCATGAGGTTATTAATGAGTTGGAATCACCTGATCCTTGTGAAAAAAGGATTAGTATCCATCCCCGAGAATCATTGAGTTCCTCTACTAGTGGTTTAGGGTGAAGTGGATCTTAGAGGTTGACCTTAGGATGGGTTATCACCAACTCATATTTAGGTAGATGGATGTACCGAGCATGGATTCAAATAGCTGATGTTGCTTCTTTGAGTTCTTGGTGATACCCTTTTCCATGTTGAACTCCCCCTCAGAGTTCTCAATACTTAAAAGTCAGATCCTTAACCTTTTTTAGGTTGGTTCATTGTCGTATTTTGTGATAGAAACCTAGTGTCCTCGATGTCAGGGTTTGATCACATAATACCTAGGATCATGGTGCATCATACCTCTAATCAATGGTTTTTACCCCTCCTCTTTCTCATCAGGTTAAGGAGGCACAACTTGGGGTTATTGACTAAGAGATCCTGCATGACCAAATATCCTTAAGATTTTCACCTGATCAATTTTCTAAATAAGTTAATCTCATTATTTTTTTATGGATTCACATTTATTTCTTTAACGATTCTAGTGGAGGTGAGGAGGTAGTATTACTCTTCTCCATTGTTTGTACATCCCAGTGTAAGTAAGATGTTTGCAAGAGCCAGATGTTGGCTTAGTATCCCCACATTTTTCATTAGTTTGTTCTTTTCAGGGATGAATAGAATTGATTAAGAGAATAATCTAGAGAATATCTTATCTCTATGTAAGACTTTATAATATTTTTAGGAATATATTCAGAGCCATTCACTTTGATGATACACGATTCTGAGCATCGGTGAGCACAAAATTAATTCTATAAAAATATGAAATATATTATTATTGCACATGAACTATTTTACAGAAAATTAGAATATCTCATAAATGGTTTCTCATATTATAAATATAAGATCGTAGTTGAATACGAAATGTGATTTTTACCCTAGTAACGACCTAATGATGGTTGGCACAGTATGTTTGGATGGGTTAGCCGTTACCGGGTGCATTGGAAAATTAATTTAATTTATTTAATAACCCTAACCAAAATAACTCACATACAGAGAATCATATGGGAATTATGAAACCACATTTTATTTATGAATGTTGATTTTTTCCTAGGTGTGGACTAATGTTGGTTGGTGCAGGAAGTTTGGATGATGCAACCATTAGCAGGTACGTTTAATTAAAATAAATAAATAATTTAGTTTTATGTTATATTAAACAACCTATTTAAATCCTCTATAGATACCCTATTATAAAAATTTTCCAAGGGTTGTCCACATAACACATTCTATATCTAATAGGAGGAGGATAGCTTTCTTGTTTGCTAGATTGAGGCCAGACAACAACTGGTGATCAACTCAAGGTGAATCGATAGGCGGTGGATGCATCAGATCATTCCTCATCGCTAGCATATGTGTTTTTCACCAATGATCAAACCATAATTGATGTAGGAATATTTATATGTTTTTTCTACCCCTATAATTAAATTATTGATCATGATAAATTCCATCTCTTTGATTTGGGTTAATTTTAACTTTCTCATGAGCCCATGTATGAAAATAAATTATTCATTCGGTTTATTTCTTATTTATTAAATATTTCCCACCATGGTTTTCCCTCTATGAAATTGTTGGCCAATAATTCTAGGACATTTATGTTTATCACATTTTTTTGGTTCTTTTCCCACACCGTTCATTGGCTTCTTCATTATTGGACCATAGGGACACAATTTGACATTGATTGGGAGGGTTTGAGTGTGATTGAACCAGCATATTTTGTTTGTGTCATGAATGACATGTGGATCTATGGGTTGGAGATGAATTGATAAATTATTGGGATGGTGTTTTGTTAATGGATTAGATAAGTACTAAAGTTGTGGGTTAGTGATTGGAGGTTGTTCAGGGCTAGATTGGAAATCCATGTTTTCTCGATTGATTCCCAAAAATGACATATATTGTGACAGAATATATTCCTAGAGAGGTTCGTTCATGGGGTATCATGGAGGAGGGTGCTGATTGTGGACATGCTGGTGGCTAGACTTTGATCTCTGATGAGATGTTTGAAAACAGTAAACATGTTTAGTGCCATTGTAAATGTTAATAATAATAATGAAATTTTAATGAAAATGATGAAAAATTGAAATCAAAAATTAATGGAGAAATAAGGGGAACTATGCATGTTTTCTTTTTGAGAATTTAATTTATGTTAAAATATATATTATTGATGATGATAACTGAAAATTAAATAAATAAAATGAAAATGGAAGACTCCATTTGGGGTGCACTGTGTAATGTAGACAATTTTGAGGAGGGGGTGGCACACACTCTCTTTCTCCATGTATATTCATGATTTATAATAAGTTTGAAGAATAAATAATTTATAAAATAATGTTTAAGTGATAAATAGTTTCCCACGTGGAGGAAATTAAAAATAGGCAATAGAGGCCTCCCTTTGGGCATACAATCCATTTGAAAAATAGCGGGTTTTAAAATGTATAATAATAATATTATTACAATGATTTTTGTTTCTAGAAAACTATATTGGTTTTATCTTCTATGAGTGCTATCCAATTAACAAACCATCAATGGCATCATGACCCTAAAATTGAGATAGTTATTTTAAGACTCATGATGGATACCTTTTTCCTACTCATGGAATGGGTTCACTAAATGTTGAAGGATATTATTATAATTATTATTGTGGAAATCATGCATATGTCACAACTCCTTCACATGAAATCATATTGGCAAACCATCCATGAGATTGGGACCCTGGTATTGAGGTAGAAGTTTCAAGACAAATATCAGGTGTTTAATTCAAACTCCTAGCTCAATCCCATGAAGCATCGTTGGTGTATTATATAGTGAAATGTGACCTTTTAACTGGGTACCAAATTTGGGAAAATGAATAGCCTATAATGAGTGTTTTTATATGAGGATCACAATGATGTAATCTATTTGGCCATCCAAGGCCATTTGTAGAGTAATATCTGTGGAATTACATTTTTTTCTATCAAACTGAGGATGATCCCCATGTGTTTGTTAGGATTTTGGCTGAGACATGTCATGTGGTACCCTTACACTCTATATAGTAATACATTACCATAAATTATTATGATGGAAAGGGCACAACCTAGTAGTAGGTTGGGAACACATGTTTTTTGGGTCCATTACATTCCATGTACTTCTTTATGAAGCTTCGACACTCCAAATATCCTTTGTTTGAACTCAGATTTTCCACCATGAGTTTCATTTCCTAAGTGATTTTTTGTATAGAACATGGTGGTTCCCTAGATTTCTACTTTAGAGATACGATGTGAAATATTCCATGCATGGAACTAGATTTGGAAACACTAAATGATGGAAGTGAAGAGACCGGATCACTAGAGACCTTTTGAGTGGTACCCTCTAGTAGAGATGGGTAGTGGGTCTTCAACATATTTCGAGTGGTAACCTCCAGTAGATAAGGGTAGTGGGTCCTCGACATCTTCTGATTGGTTCCCTCCATTAGATCTAGGTTGTAGTTCCATGACATTATCTGAGTGGTACCCTCTAGTATAACTGGGTATTAGGTCCTCAACGTCTTCTAAGTGGCACCCTCCAGTAGAACTGTTTTTTGGGTCCTTGATTCCTTTAGAGTGGTACCCCCTATCATATCATGGTGTGGATCCTCATCATTTAAGTGGTACCCTCCAGTAGATCTAGGCAGGGGTTCCTCAACATCTATCGAGTGGTATGCTTCATTTGAGATGGAAAATGGTTCATCGACACCTTCATAGTGGAATCTTTGGACCCACCGAGGTATGGGTCATCTACATCGAGTTTCTACACCCCTATACTATAGGACATAGTGATGAGGTGTAGTTAGACATACACAGTTACTTCTGGGAATATATTTGAGATGTTGGTAATTTTATGTACTTTTGGAACTATTAGTTACTCTCTTTCCATGGGAGATAAATACGTGTAGGGTATGCTTCATGCTTTCTATGTCTAGCTTCTCATGGTTAGATGAGTCTACTCTTCTCTTAGGTGTGAAAATTACTCGACGTGTAGTTAATTTACTATGTTCTTGGATGAGGTTACACTACTCTTCTTCTTAGGATGGTCTATGATATGGAGATCTAATTACTCTCTCTAGTTTGGGATTCTTTGACTGAGCATATATATATATATATATATATATATATATATATCCTTCTTCTGCATCTATTCCTTGGATTTAGTTACTATCCTTATAGGAGAGGGAAAAACATGTGGGTTGTAGCATATTGTTTTTGTGTTTATATTCGGTTGGTTAGATGAGACTACTCTCCTGCTATAGGTTCTAAAGACTCGATGGGTAGTTAATCTTCTCACCATGTTTAACCCCTTGTGTTTGAATGAGATTTTTTCACTACTGGTTTGGGTTGAGTTGTTCTCCTTCACTTTATCTTGCATATACTATATTTCTTTTCTATTGTATCTCGTATTTATCCCCTTCCTCTTTTGGGGTGTCCTATCAGGTATATATATACTAACCCCTTCATGAGATTTTCACACATATGTTGTATCTTATGAAGATGATGGACATGTCGTTGGTGATTTTAGAGAAGCTTAGGGATACATGTTACCTTGGACCATATACGGTGGTCATAGCTTGGATATTAGGATCAGGAGTCTTTCAGTAATTTACATTCCAGTTTTGTCTATATGGGACATATTTTTGGTCCAGCATGTATTTTTTCCATTACTTTGATGTTTAAAATTTCGTACTCTTGTAAACCCAAGTGGTTATGCATTCTTGGTATACTTTATAGCTGAGTTTCATCTTTTCTCTTTCCATATTCACTTTTTCATCGAGATAATTGTTTGTTCTTGTATATATACTTAGTGAAACGCATCCCTGAGTTTACTTATTCCTTAGGCACTTATAGCCACCCCTATCCTATAGATCCAGACATGGGTAGTTTCATCTCGAGCCCTAGCTTCATTTGGTTCATGACAAATAGAAATTATAGTAATATTTTATTTCCATGATTAAGGTTACAATAGGTTTATCAATGCATAAACAATGAGATAAGGATAGTATTGATAACCAAACATGTCATATTATTATTGGATGAAAATACATAAATAGTATATTGTTATACATCTATATATTTATCCATTTAGTGCCACTTTATAATGAAATTGACATTATAAAATTGAAATATCCTAATAAATCCTATGTGTGTCCCTCCCATCACTTATTAAAGGGTACTCTTATTCCTCTGTTATTCATACCACACAATCCCTATTGATAATCCCAAAATTTCTAAACATCCATCGATGAATCCTTACATTCATCCTAAATATTATAGTATTATCTAAAGACAAATCATTAAATGTTAAATGTGTAGTTCAATAGAGGTCTCTCAAAGAATTAGTGTAAAGCATTACCCAACTCTTTAAATTTGATTTCTTTCTAAACCTTCTCTATATAAGAATTATCCACCAAGATATGATTAATAAATTATAATAAATATATATATATATGTTACTATGATTTTTTAACAACCATTCTTAGGAAAATATAAATCAAATGGGTGAAAAAAGCATCACTCTTGTGTATGTGTGGACTATCTTATCCAAAAAAATATGACTCATTTTCAACCTCCATCATTAATGGTTTGATATTTTTTATGTTTATATATTATACTTATGAAATAATAATTCTATAGTAATTAAAATATAATATCCACCATATTACCTTAAAATCCATTGGAAATTTATAATGTCGATCACGTGTACATGTGGACTACCATCACAATGAATTGATGTGATATGTTTATCATTTCTTCTTGTGATGTCCCTTCCCCTATTCAATTATATGTAGCATAAATCAGTCACCACATATCTTGAGGCATGCCACCCCATATTCTAGATGAGTTTGAAAATTAATGAGCATATATGGTGGTACGATGGGGAGACTATACACTCTTTATGAGTGGGGCCTATAGTGGTGGTGATAATAAACAAGTCAACCTAAGAAATATAATGAACAAAAGAGGAAGTAAATAATATAAAGAAATATAATAAAAAATCAATAATAACTAGATATAGATCCAAAATAAGGATTTTATTATTCTATAAAAAAATAATAAGTAAAATAGGGTAGCATGAAAACCATAACTCATGTTATGCAAAAGAAATGCAAAAAAGTCCAAAACAAAACATCAATAGCATCATGACAAATAGAATGGTCCATTGATCCCATTCTCCTACCCAAAATAGAATAATCAAGAATCTATACCTATGTTCATCCCATTTTCCATACCTAAATCCAAGAATTCCTTTTGGATGCCAATTAGTATCCTGAATATTGTGTGAGTAATACTTAGTTGTCCACCTTCAACAACAGCTAATACTATCATCATACTGAATATAAAATGAATATTGTGTAGGTATGATGATAAATAAAATCTATAAAATAAAATGTTCATAACTATCACTAGTTCCAAGGGGTTACTCATTTGACCATATGTAACACCCGAGACTTTTATGTGAAATATTTTGTTTTTATGTTAAATAAATCATCAAAGGAATCATTCACTACACACAACACTAGTTTGGCTTGCTTTACACGCAACCGCGGCCTTCCTCGATAGCTTGCGTCATACGCAATACCGAGTTTCACTAAACAATGATATGCTATTAAAATATTATTAAAACTAGCCGTTATGAATAGTAATAACCCCTTTTTTAAATTTTATAAATTTTATTTTTCAAAATAGAATTCATTTTTGGATTCGGAATATCGAAATTAGCCTAGGGTGAAATTTTGGTATTTTTCTGAAAACTTTCAATTTTTGATGAATAGTGAAACCACTAAGTGGTAGTTACAAAACTGAATTTTTCATAAAAATTAATTTTACCGCTTATGTGAGTGGAATTTCAAAAAATCCGAGAGACACGGTTGATGTCAGTAAGTAAAATGTGGTTCAATGAGATGAAAATAATTTTTTGGTGAATAGTAACTTTTTACTTTTTTTTTACCACGGTTAAAAGTAAATAGGGTAATTAAGGGTAAAAATGATATTATTATTATCCAAACACGTGTCCTAATTCTATTGGACAAGTGTAATTAGACCAAAAACAACCTTAGGAATAAAATATGACCATTTAGTCCCACTTGGATTAGATTAGGACATTTATTATTAATTTATTTAAAGAAGGGTTAAAATAGTTAAAATCAAAGTTTAATAAGTAAATCGTTTTTAATATGGGTTTATACATAAGGTAAATTAGACTATAAATATTCATTAGAAAGATAAAAATATTTCCTACATAATTTTATTTTATTTGTAATTTTTAGACAATAAATAATTTAATTTATTTATGACACAATGATGATGCAGTAATTATCTTATTAATGAAATATTGAAATAATTGATGTTATAAATACCCAAATAAATGTAATTTGAGACTTTTTATGAATTAAACTAATTTTCTAGGTTAATATGACATGTTAGTATTGATTTAAGTAACTTGGTTCGAACTAATCATTCTGTTATGAGTTTCAAAAAAATCAATTACTAAATAGTGTCAAAATTGACAAAAATAGTTTTAAAAACAAATATTATATTATTAATTGTTATTTTATTCCTAAAAATCTAAGTTTCGGCCAAATTACTTAGATAAGGTTATATATTTTAATAATAAACAACTTGGGGTTCGTTTGTCTTGATATAGTAAGTTTATTAACCTTATAGTATAAGAACATAAGAAGACACGGTAAAAGTAAAATTATTTAACTTAATGTTAAATCTCAATGATAAGGTTAAAATAGGAACCTAAACTTGTCTAAATTATATTTCATGAGATTATTTCGACCCAAACCCAACTTAGCTTCTAAATATATCAATTTGGAGCTATTTAAAACCGAACTTGACTTTATAATAAAATAATATTTTTAGTTTTCCCAAAGGAGCCCCTCTCCTCCCTTATAAAAGGGCACCTCCTCCCTCTCTTCCTCACACCACTTTGAGCCTTCAAGCTCGTCAAAACCCTGCCAATTACTCCTCTACACTTACCTAGAGACATCCTAGAGGTCCTGGTCTTCTTTAAAGACCTATTTTAGTTCCCTAAAAGGAGGTCTCAAAGAAGCACTTCAAAGAAGAGGTAATGTCCGTTACCGATTCTTTCATCTTTATTTCTTATTCCACTTCTTCTTCTTTAGTTGTTTCATTATGAAGTAATAACATCAGTATCACTCATATACGGATATGTTATTATAATTATTAAACAACTCTATTTCACCATCTATCCATCCTACGGAAAAAGAAATCACCGCGCGTGCGTACGTACGGAATACCGTCTCCACGCCGTGGTGTAATCTATTTTCCACCACCACCTTACTTAAATGGGTATAATGGTGTAAATAATGACTATATATGACTATTATAAAGTGATATTTATTCTTAAATAGTATACATACACTCCAATACAATTCCACGATCATAGGAACGATATCATCACTCTTGTGTACGTACGGAATACCGTCTCCACGATGTGATGCGACTCATTCTACATGATCTTCATTTCATAATGATTATATAAATGAATTGAATTAATTAATATGATATATATTACACTAATACCATTCTGGAAATGATTTATCTATAACCTAAAGAGAATAATAAGAATTTATTCGACAAAACACGCATAAGAACAAAAAGTAATAAACACCCGAATAACAAGTAGTAATGAAATATTACTAATAAGAAGCTAAGAATATGACCATATATGATATCATAACAATAAGTATGATTCTGTAATAAGTCAATAACATAATTTAAATCATTATACAGGAGTTTTGGACACTTACGAATCAAATCGGACCTAAGGTAAGGGAAAATCTCGCAATCTCAGTTTTTATCCGAGATTGTTATACTTCAGAATTTACTGGGGAATATTTATCATCCACATCCATGTTTCCTCAATATGTAATATTTATATACTTCTACAATATTTTATATCCAATTTTACCATTCAGTGAGTTTTTAGTAAAAGATATGAAAGGAATCTTTTGTCATTTTTCGTACGAGGTACTTTTTGACTTTTCTGACAAAAGTACGAGAAGAATGTTTTTTTAACTTATACGGCATGAATGGATTTTGAAAACATTATTTCCAAGAATCTTCCTTTACAAATTTTCAAGTTTATTTTTAATCAACTTCTTTTAGTTTAAAATTTTATGACATGTTAAGAAATGAAAAATGTTTTTGAAGTAGAAAGGATATTTTCTTCAAGAATGGAGTTCAAGTGTTTTATCAAAATTATTTTCCATATAAGATAATATAGGGTTCTGTTTCTATCCCTATTATTACATGGATTTGATTATGTTGTGATGGAAATATTTTTATAAATTCCTTTATCTTATATTAATTGTTTTATTATGTCATGATGTTTAAGAATCCCGTTTTTTTACATGGGTTATGCAAAGATGTATGATTTATGATTTTGTGGAACACATAAGAATGGTATCATTATGAGATGGGTGGGAACTATATCTCCCTCCAATGCATTGGGTAAAGATTTTATATCTCATGAGATAGACATGGCTGGAATGGTAGGTTATACCGGTTCAGTGAAACAGGACTGAAACGAGGAGTGAACTCGGTTCAGAAATGGACTTTGTCCACTAAGATAGTCTTGGCAATGAGTCTTGACTAATAAGAAATGTTTCTCTATGATTATGTGTTTATGCCACAAAGTTTCATGTTTTATGTTATGATTATTGGGATTCCATTTCACTACTATGATTTATCCCATGTTATGAAATTATGCTCTCTTTTGCAGGTTAAGATTTCCAAAAGTTATGTTCTTATGATTATGATGTGATTGATATTTCTTTTTTTTACCCTTACTGAGCATTTGAGCTCACCCTTTTGTATGTTTTCTTTCCCCAGGTCAGGAAGAAGGTTATTAAGTAAGATATGCCAAAAGGGACTATAGATATGATGAAATAAATGGGAGACAGTGTAGACGCTTTATGAACCAGTTGTTTATGTTTCCCAGTTTCTAAAGACACTATACCTATACGGTCCTTTCATGGTTTTGTTATATGTTTTAATAAGTATGATTAAATTTTGAAGTATTAACAATGTATATAAAGTATGGGTCGTTATAGTTGGTATCAGAGGAAATGTATAGTCAACCTTTGGAAACTAGGATGTGAAAGCCTTAGTAAGAACCCTAAGGATAAGTCTAAGCATAGAACACAATCTTAGTGTTTTAGAAATGGCCATGAATAACCTAGGATAAGACCTTT
This sequence comes from Viscum album, assembly GCA_963277665.1. Lineage (NCBI taxonomy): Eukaryota > Viridiplantae > Streptophyta > Magnoliopsida > Santalales > Viscaceae > Viscum > Viscum album. Next base: position 1,658,298,931 of record OY728143.1, on the reverse strand, counting down.
AGTGTGAAATTTTATTCTTGATTATGTGGTTTTCCTATTATAATTAGTGTTGCTAACACTATTCTTCTTGGTTTTAGTCAATGGATAGAACCCAAAGGAACCGTGTTAATGCGGAATGCTACGGGCAATGAAATGATTGTCCCCCTGAGCAACCAAATGTTATGGGAGCTAGATTGAAAAATCTTTTAGCCATGCTCACACAACTTTCTCAAGCTGTGAATCATGCAGGACTTCCAAACGAGCAAAGGAAGGAGCAACATTCTGTTGAATCCTTCATGAGACAGCATCCACCTTCATTCAGTGGGTCTACTGATCCATTAGTTGCTGAACAATGGATTAGTACTAATGAAAAGATATTTTCAGTTCTTCAATGTTCTGAGCATGATAAAGTCATCTTAGCAGTGTATCGTTTGTAAGGTGATGCTGATCAATGGTGGAATCTTATTAAGAATATGAGGAAAAGGGATGAAATTGAGTCCATGGAATGGGACGAGTTCAAGAACTTATTTTTCAATAAGTACTTCCCTCTTATTCTCCGAACAAAGATGGAGAAAGAGTTTCTTGAACTGAAGCAAAAGGATGATGAATTTGTTGGTACCTATGAAGCAAATTTTACAAGACTTTCAAGGTACACTTCTGGTATTATTATCCAACCTGAGAGTAAGATCGATCGATTCTTTAGTGGCTTAAAACCAAGTCTTCGAAGGGCCTTATCCATAAGGGACTTCAATAGCTACGAGGAAATCGTTCGATGTGCTCTCAAAGTTGAGATGGAGATTGGAGTAACCCATCAGTCATATGGGTTTGATAAGAAGAGGAAAATTGAATTCAAAGGAAAATATAAAGAGCACACTGAAAAGAATATGAGCTTTCCCTTATGCTCAAAGTGTGGAAAGAAACATGGAGGTAGTTGTCTTAAAGGGACAAGTAAATGTTTCAAATGTGGAAAGGAAGGTCATCGGGCATTTGAATGCTGTGATGATGGGAAGAAGATATCTAATGATGAAAACAAAGGAAGGGATACACAGAATGAACCTACTACACTTCAATGTTTCAAGTGCAAGGAGATGGGACATTATTCCAATAAATGCCCTAATCCAAGGGTTGATGATGATGGTCGACATCAACAAACTCTTAAGGATAAAGACAAAAGAAAGTCACATGCAATTTCTATCAGCGATGTGGAGTACGATAACGATGTGGTGAAAGGTACACTTACCATCCACTCTAAAGTAGAAAATGTTTTATTTGATTCTGGATCCACCCACTCCTTTATTTCTGAAGAATTTTCTAAGGATATCACCGTATTACCTAAACAGTTAGATTTTGAGTTAGCTGTGACAACCCCTAATGGCACAACAGTCGCATCAAAAGTTTATAATTCTTCTCCGATCGAAGTTTGTGGGAAAGTGCTTCCTGCAAATCTTGTGATCCTTCCTATAGTGGAATTTTATGTGATTCTTGGCATGGATTGGATTTCTTTATATGGAGCTCATATCAATTTCCAAAGAAGGGAAGTCACATTTCATATTCCAGATCAATCTATGATCGTCTATCAATGCAAGGATGAACATAACCTTCCAGTGGAAATTCCTTCTACATTATGGGTCTTGATTCCACTAAATGAAGGTTATTTATCTCAAATGGTTGGTGAGAAACTCATGATTAAGAATATGCCCATTGTACGGGAGTTTGATGATGTCTTTTCGGAGGAATTACTGGGTCTTCCACCAAATCGTGAAGTTGAGTTTTCAATAGAACTCATACCGGGTGCTTTGCCTATTTCAAAGACACCTTATAGAGTAGCCCCAATTGAGTTGTAGGAATTGAAGAAGCAACTCCAAGAGAATCTTGATAAGGGATTCATACGCCCTAGTGCATCACCTTGGGGAGCACCTGTTCTATTTGTTAAGAAGAAATATGGATCAATGAGACTCTGCATTGATTATTGAGAACTTAACAAGATCACTATCAAGAACAAATATCCTCTCCCACGCATTGATGACTTATTTGACCAACTACGCAGAGCTCAATACTTTTCCAAGATTGATCTTCGTTCAGGGCATCATCAATTAAGGGTCAAAAGGGAGAATATACCAAAGACAGCTTTCCGTACAAGGTATGGACACTATGAATTTATAGTGATGCCATTTGGTCTTACTAATGCCCCTTCTATCTTCATGGATCTGATGAATAGAGTCTTTAGAGACTATCTTGATCAATTTATGGTAGTCTTTATAGATGATATTCTTGTCTATTCAAAGAGCAAGGAAGAACATGAAGATCACTTGAGAATTATATTGAAGACCCTGAGAAAGGATAAGCTTTATGCCAAATTTACGAAGTGTGAATTTTGGATTCAAAAATTTTCATTTTTGGGTCACATAATCTCAAAAGAGGGGATATCTGTGGATCCAGCAAAAACAGAGGTTATCGAAAGATGGTCGAGACCAACAACAGTAACTGAGATCCGAAGTTTTCTTGGTTTGGCTGGATATTAACGACGTTTTGTGAAAGATTTTTCACGATTATCTAATCCACTCACCAAGTTGAATCGGAAAGGAGTTAAGTTTGTTTAGACGGAAGAATATGAAGAGAATTTCAAGGAGTTAAAAAGAAGGTTATCCAGTGCACCTGTGATCACACTTCCTTGTAGTGGAGAAAGGTTTGTGATCTATAGTGATGCATCCAAGAAGGGATTGGGGTGTGTTCTTATGCAAAATGATATGGTGATAGCTTATGCCTCACGACAGTTGAAAATCCATGAGAAAAATTACCCAACACATGATTTGGAGTTAGCTGCGGTAATCTTTGCATTAAAGATTTGGAGGCATTATCTTTATGGAGAAAGGTGTGACATTTATACTGATCATAAAAGTTTAAAGTATATTTTCACACAATAGGAGCTGAATATGCATTAAAGAAGATGGTTGGAGCTGATTAAGGATTATGACTGCTCAATCCATTACCACCCTGGGAAAGCAAACAAGGTGGAAGATGCATTAAATCAACAAGACCATGCCAGTTTATCCATGATGAGGATCACAAAAGATCCAATATTTATGGATTTACAAAGGATGGACTTGGAATTATAATGGAAGGGGGTAAATCGTATCTTTCTCAAATGAATGTTCAACTATCTATACATGTGAAGATTAAAGAGGCACAGAAAGAAGATGTCGAGTTACAAAAGAAGGTGACAAATGTTCCTGAATTCAACCTTGATTGTGATGGGATAATAAAGTTAAGGAATCGGTTTTGTGTTCCTCCCATCCCAGAATTAAAGAAGGAGCTGCTGGATGAGGCTCATAGTTCTTCATTCTCTATTCATCCTGGAAGTACGAATATGTATAGGGACCTGAAAGAGTACTTCTGGTGGGATGGCATAAAAAGAGATGCTGCTGAATATGTCTCTCGATGCTTGGTTTGTCAGCAAGTTAAAGCTGAGAGACAGAAGTGTAAGGGGATGTTACAACCATTACCCATACCCGAATGGAAATGGGAAAACATCACTATGGACTTTGTCACAGGACTTCCTAAAACATCCAAAGGCAATAATTCTATCTAGGTCATAGTTGATCATCTTACCAAGTCTGCACACTTCATTGCTATTAGAGAGAATTTCTCTCTGGATCAGCTTGCCAGGATATATGTAAAGGAAGTGGTAAGATTGCATGGAGTACCACTTTCTATTATATCTGATCGAGATCCGAGATTTACCTCGAAGTTCTGGTGAAGTCTTCAGCATACTCTAGATACAGAGTTGAGTTTCAACACTGCTTATCATCCTCAGACAGACAGTCAATCTGAGAGAACAATTCAAACTCTAGAAGATATGTTGAGAGCTTGCTCGATGGATTTCAAAGGTGGTTGGGATCAACACCTACCTTTGGTGTAATTTTCTTATAATAATATCTTTCACTCCAGTATTCAGATGGATCCTTATGAATCTCTCTATGGAAAGAAATGTAGGACTCCAACTTGCTGGGATGAAGTTGGGGAAATAAAGCTATTAGGACCTGATCTCATTGATGAAATGGCAGAAAAGGTCAGATCTATTCAACAACACATAAGAGCAGCTCAGAGTCGATAGAAAAGTTATGCCGACAACCGAAGAAAATACCTAGAGTTTTAAGTGGGTGATAAAGTGTTCTTACGAATATATCCCTGGAAAAGTGTCATGAGATTTGGAAAGAAGGGGAAGTTGAGCCCTAGATATATTGGTCCTTTCGAAATACTGGATCGTGTTGGGAAGGTAGCTTACCGATTGGCGCTTCCACCGAATCTCTCTCAAGTTCACGATGTGTTCCATGTATCTCTCCTGAAAAAGTACATACCTGATCCTTCACATGTACTTAGCTCAGAAGTTGTACCACTGGAGCAAGATCTTTCTTATGAAGAACAGCCGATAGAGATTCTGGATCGTAGCGAAAAAGTCCTACGAAGCAAGACCACTCGATTGGTGAAAGTTTTATGGAGGAACCACCAATTAGAAGAAGCTACATGGGAGCTTGAGGATATGATGAGGGAGAGGTATCCTCATCTGTTTGTTACAAAGTGACAAATTTCGAGGGCGAAATTCATTTTAAGGGGGGTAGAATGTAACACCCGAGACTTTTATGTGAAATATTTTGTTTTTATGTTATATAAATCATCAAAGGAATATTTCACTACACACAACACTAGCTTGGCTTGCTTTACACGCAACCGCGGCCTTCCTCGATAGCTTGCGTCGTATGCAATACCGAGTTTCACTAAACAATGATATGCTATTAAAATATTATTAAAACTAGCCGTTATGAATAGTAATAACCACTTTTTTAAATTTTATAAATTTTATTTTTCAAAATAGAATTCATTTTTGGATTCGGAATATCGAAATTAGCCTAGGGTGAAATTTTGGTATTTTTCTGAAAACTTTCAATTTTTGATGAATAGTGAAACCACTAAGTGGTAGTTAAAAAACTGAATTTTTTATAAAACTTAATTTTACCGCTTCTGTGAGTGGAATTTCAAAAAATCCAAGAGACATGGTTGATCTCAGTAAGTAAAATGTGGTTCAATGAGATTAAAATAATTTTTTGGTGAATAGTAACTTTTTACTTTTTTTTACCACGGTTAAAATTAAATAGGGTAATTAAGGGTAAAAATGATATTATTATTACCCTAAAACATGTCCTAATTCTATTGGACAAGTTTAATTCGACCAAAAACAACCTTAGTAATAAAATATGACCATTTCGTCCCACTTGGATTAGATTAGGACATTTATTATTAATTTATTTAAAGAAGGGTTAAAATAGTTAAAATCAAAGTTTAATAAGTAAATCATTTTTAATATGGGGTTATAGATAAGATAAATTCGACTATAAATATTCATTAGAAAGATAAAAATATTTCCTACATAATTGTATTTTATTTGTAATTTTTAGACATTAAATAATTTAATTTATTTATGACACAATGATGATGCATTAATTATCTTATTAATGAAATATTGACATAATTGATGTTATAAATACCCAAATAAATGTAATTTGAGACTTTTTATGAATTAAACTAATTTTATAGGTTAATATGACATTTTATTATTGATTTAAGTAACTTGTTTTGAACTAATAATTCTTTTATAATTTTCACAAAAATCAATTACTAAATAGTGTCAAAATTGACAAAAATAGTTTTTAAAACAAATATTATATTATTAATTGTTATTTTATTCCTAAAAATCTAAGGTTAGGCCAAATGACTTAGATAAGGTTATATATTTTAATAATAAAAAACTTGGGGTTTGTTTGTCTTGATATAGTAAGTTTATTAACCTTATAGTATAAGAACACAAGAAGACACGGTAAAAGTAAAATTATTTAACTTAATGTTAAATCTAAATTATAAGGTTAAAATAGGAACCTAAACTTGTATAAATTCTTTTTTATGAGATTATTTCGACCCATCCCCACCTTAGCTTCGAAATATATCAATTTGGAGCTATTTAAAACCGAACTTGACTTTATAATAAAATAATATTTTTAGTTTTCCCAAAGGAGCCCCTCTCCTCCCTTATAAAAGGGCACCTCCTCCCCCTCTTCCTCACACCACTTTGAGCCTTCAAGATCGGAAAAACCCCGCCAATTCCTCCTCTACACTTCCCTAGAGACATCCTAGAGGTCCTGGTCTTCTTCAAAGACCTATTTTAGTGCCCTAAAATGAGGTCTCAAAGAAGCACTTCAAAGAAGAGGTAATGTCCGTTACCGATTCTTTCATCTTTATTTCTTCTTCCACTTCTTATTCTTTAGTTGTTTCATTATGAAGTAATAAAGTAAGTATCAATAATATACTAATATTTTATTATAAGTATGAAACAACCCTATTTCACTATCTATTCATCCTACGGAAAAAGAAATCACCGTGCGTGCGTACGTACGGAATACCGTCTCCACGCCGTGGTGTAATCTATTTTCCACCACCACCTTACTTTAATGGGTATAATGGTGTAAATAATGACTATATATGACTATTATAAAGTGATATTGATTCTGAAATAGTATACTTACACTCCAATAAAATTACACGATCATAGGAATGATATCATCACTCCTGCGTACGTACGGAATACAGTCTCCACGATGTGATGCGACTCGTTCTACATGATCTTCATTTCATAATGATTATATAAATGAATTGAATGAATGAATATGATATATATTACACTAATACCATTCTGGAAATGAGGTGTTTATAACCTAAAGATAAGAATAAGAATTTATTTGACAAAACACGCATAAGAACAAAAAGTAATAAACACCCGAATAACAAGTAGTAATGAAATATTACTAATAAGAAGCTAAGAATATGAACATATATGATATCATAAAAATAAGTATGATTCTGGAATAAGTCAATAACATTATTTAAATCATTATACAGGAGGTTCGGACACTTACGAAGCAAATCGGACCTAAGGTAAGGGAAAATCTCGCAATCTCAGTTTTTATCCGAGATTGTTTATACTTTAGAATTTACTGGGGAATATTTATCATCCACATTCATGTTTCCTCAATATGTAATATTTATATCCTTCTACAATAGTTTATATCCAATTTTTCCATTTGGTGAGTTTTTATTAAAAGATATGAAAGGAATCTTTTGTCATTTTTCGTACGAGGTACTTTTTGACTTTTCCGACAAAAGTACGAGAAGAATGTTTTTTTAACTTATACGGCATGAATGGATTTTGAAAACATTATTTCCAAGAATATTCCTTTACAAATTTTCAAGTTTATTTTTAATTAAATTCTTTTAGTTTAAAATTGTATGACATGTTAAGAAAGGAAAAATGTTTTTGAAGTAGAAAGGATATTTTCCTCAAGAATGGAGTTCTAGTGTTTTATCAAAATTATTTTCCATCTAAGATAATATAGGGTTATGTTTCTATCCATATTATTACATGGATTTGATTATATTGTGATGGAAATATTTTTATGAATTCCTTTATCTTATATGAATTGTTTTATGATGTCATGATGTTTAAGAATCCCATTTTTGTTACATGGGTTATGCAAAGATGTATGATTTGTGATTTTGTGGGACACATAAGAATGGTATCATTATGAGATGGGTGGGACCTATATCTCCCTCCAATTAATTGGGTAAAGATTTTATATCTCATGATATAGACATGTCTATAACGGTAGGTTATACCGGTTCAGTGAAACAGGACTGAAATGAGGAGTGAACTCGGTTCAGAAATGGACTTTGTCCACTAAGATAGTCTTTGCAATGAGTCTTGACTAATAATAAATGATTCTATATGATTATATGTGTATGACACAAAGTTTCATGTTTTATGTTATAATTATTGGGATTCCATTGCACTACTATGATTTATCCAATGTTATGAAATTATGCTCTCTTTTGCAGGTTAAGATTTCCAAAAGTTATGTTCTTATGAATATGATGTGATTGATATTTCTTTTGTTTAACCTTACTGAGTATTTGAGCTCACCCTTTTGTATGTTTTCTTTCCCCAGGTCAGGAAGAAGGTTATTAAGTAAGATATGCCAAAAGGGACTATAGATATGATGAAATAAATGGGAGATAGTGTAGACGCTTTATGAACCAGTTGTTTATGTTTCCCAGTTTCTAAAGACATTATACCTATACGGTCCTTTCGTGGTTTTGTTATATGTTGTAATAAGTATGCTTCAATTTTGAAGTATTAACAATGTATGTAAAGTATGGGTCGTTATACCATACCTGCTTCATCCAAAAATAGAGTATCCTTGAAAATATGTCATCATATATATATATAACTACAACCCAAGACCCAACACATATAACCATGGAATCCAAATGAAATATAATAATGGTAAATTGATGACCTTATCAAACCAACTCTCTTCTATGAGTGGTGTCATTGGCACCTAGAGTTGAGTGTAATCCAGTGGTGGACCCTAAAAATTTCATTTCTATAATAATAAAACTACCAAGCCATATGGATAAGTCATAGGTTTCCTCAGAATGGACATAATTGGAGTCCATTGATATAATATGAGGCGATATTTGTCCTAATACATAAACCTGAATCTACGGAGGTAATTCAATGAATTATAATATCTTGAGAATATAATATATGAGTCCTTAGTTTATGTCTAAGAAGTCATCAATGTAAGGCATGGACTGAGTCCAAGAGTGGGGTTGAATCCTAGAAAATGCATCCATAAATTTGGTGGTGTCCTCTAGGTAGTTGAGGAAAACCATGGTGGGGAATCAAAAATATTACAATGAAAGGGCATCAGATAATAGTATTTCGTAGTCCTAATAATATACAGTCATAATCATAAGTAATCAAGGTCTATATTATTCCTTTATATCATTTTAAAATTCTTTTGATCTCAATTAGTTTTGGGAGTAATAATAATTTAAGATGTGAAATCGACATGACCATTGCAATAAAATTTTAAATCTTTCATTTGACAATTCAATTAATTCAATTCACTAATATAAAACATGGTTGACAAAAAAACCCCACTTTAGGTGGTTGTTTAGTCATATTTTCTAGGTATATATTTTAGGGGAGAATATATAAATAATCCCAATGGAATGTTTTGAGTCAAGGTTGTAATTCTCTAAAAATTTCAATGGTCTATGGGAGTATCATATCATTGTTTAGAAATTTAATTAAGGAGTTACTCGATTAGAATAAACTCATAGAAATTCTATCATGTGGCACAATGAAATACATTATGTCCATAAATACTTTTAGGAAAAATTAATACACCTCTACCTTAGACTAGTAGATGACTCCTCATGCAGTATCAGCCTCTACATCGGATAGGAATGAGAAAAATCAAAGAAATGAGAAAAATTCGATGAAATTTTAGTATTTTATATTGCATGTATTTGATGCTAAGTATAGGACTATAAACAATGAAAATATGCAACAGGACTCATATACTAACTGAGGGGGATCCAACATGATGAATTTCAGTCATTTTTTAGCTCATAAAAAAGAGTTCTATTAAATACTTGGGTGGTGAAATGGGAGATACTTCCATGGTGGAGGCTACAATGTCCTTTATGGGAGAGAGTAAGGTACATAGGGGCTATAAGAAACGAGATAAAAAAATACACCATTTTTTAGGGGGGACACAATTTGGATACACTGTTCACTACGAGAAAACTAGCCTATGCCAATGGTTTTAGAGTAAAATGTGGGTATAAGTCACCCCTATACCCAATGTTTTCAAAAAAACCATGTGTATATGGTTTTATTCAAAACCTATATCCACAGTTTTGGAAAACCATGGGTATAAGTTAGAAATTACCACCTACACCCATGGTTTTGCAAAAACCATGGGTATACTATTTGTATTAGTACCATTACCCATGGTTCTCCAAAAAACCATGGGTATATGTAAAAACTATACCCAAGGCCTTCCAACATCTATGGGAAAAGGGGTTTTTAATATAATTTATCCACATTTCTCTAAAAACTGTGGTTATGGGTCATTCATATAGACATGGTTTTGTAAACTATAGGTAAAGATTTCACATCGGAAAACATTTTTCCACATTTTTTCAACTATTTCCATAGTTTTCCAAAATATATATAAATATATTGGTATTTATATACTGATAATTGTATATGGTTTAGTGGTTAAGTTCCTAGATTTTAAAGAGATATTCTGGGGTTTGAACCTAGTTGGAGGTATTTTTTAATTCCTATATATATTATTTTAGAATAGTGGGAATAAGGTTATGGACAGGGGGGCACTTCCTCAATCACCTATTACCTTGGTTCAAAACCATGGGTATAGAATTTTTAAATCGTGGCCACAGATCATAGTTATAGAGATGACTTTAAGCTCCCATAGTTCTATGAATCTGTGGGTATATCCTATACCCAAGATTTAATGGGCTATACACATGATTCCAAACCATGTGTATAGGGTAATATTTCAATAGTGGTTGGCTAAACTGTGCACCAATTGAGGAATATCCTCTCTATGGGAGGTCATGCCTGGCACAAACAATGGGAAAAGTTAGAAAAAACATGTGTAGGATGTTCCTAGATATTTTCTAAGGAACCTACCCCCCATTTTTATCATTCAAAATATTATAATAACTATTAAAAACCTATGTGAGTTCCCATGTATGTTTATACAGGTTTCAAAAGTCCATGTGGACCCTTTTTCACGACATCCCTAAAATTTATCCTTACATTACTTGGATACACATTTGAGCATCACAGATTCTAATAATTGTGTCATAACCATTCACCTCATTATATTTCTCTAAAAACCATAACATTAGGCTCCAATAAAATCTATAATTCTTTGAAGACCTCTATGACCTCCTTAGAAACATTAATTAAGGTAAATCAAATGTTTTAGGATAAAGATAAATGTATTTGTACTTCACAAGAGAAATAGGGATCTTAGAACCTCCCCTCATTAAAATAATTCATTATTTATTTTTCCTGATGGTGGTTATACTTCATCAAATAATATCTATTTACAATGTAAATGTATATTAAAATATCTCTTTTGTAGGTCTTGTCTATTACTCGTTCGTTCTTTCATAGTACTCGAATAATAGAAACATACTTACCTCAATGATAATTTTCACATAAATATATGATATGAATACAATATTGCTTAAAAGGATAATCAATCTCAAACTCAACATACTTATATTAAAAAACATGAGATATATTGAAATGATCACGAAAAATATGAGAAACATTGAATATTTAAAGCATGGATCAATACATCGAAGGTAAATCCATCCCATATATGACAATACTAACTCTCTCCAAAATATCAAAGGGTCTAACAAACCAATGTGCTAGATTTCCATGTCTATTTATCTTTCTATGACCTAATTTCGTACAAAGAAAGAAAAAGACCCAATTTCCCCTCCTCAAAATATAATGGTAAGAGATAACGATTAACATAAGACATATTCCTAGGCTGAGTTGTATCCATACGCTTCCTATTTAGCTATAACTTATATGATGTATCCTAGACATGAAATGGTCACAATAGTGCTGCATCCACTACCTATAACCAGAATATAGATAATCAGCATGAAATACCATATTTGGTCTCTTATAGAGCCATCTAGATAATAATACAGAATCTATTATTATAAAAAACATTTAAACTGGTATATGTTTCTCATAATAACCTCCAAAACTAAGGATGCATTAATAAGTATGTCCACCAAAACCTGTATACTTTTCTTATACTGACCTTCAGTATGAGTTTGGTATGATGTACTCCAAATTATCTATGAGCCAAGATCCCTATGAAAACATTGATTGAACCAATAATTAAAATAATCACCCCTATCTAATAAAATGTTTTGAGGAACACCGCGGTGTTATAAAATCTCGTGTAAATAGTGTTTTCCAAGCTCATTAACAGAGATGACCTCCCTAATAATAAAAAATGGTCAACCTTCATTAGCTTGTATATGATAAACCAAGTTTCATCATATCCTCCTGGTGATTTTGGTAACCCTGTTATGAAATATAATGTGAAATCATGTAATTTCCACTATGGTATGGGTAACGAATATAAAAGTAAAGAAGGCCATTAGTGTTCTTCCTTCACTAGCTAATAGGTGCAACACCACATAATGAAACCATGATCTCCCTTTTTATCTCCAGCCACTAATATTGGTGGTATAGGTAATGGAACATCTTGGTGAGTTCATGATGTACTACACAAATTGAATCAAGAAACTCTTACAACATTTCCTCTCACACATTTGTTGGAACCTAAACACATTCCTAAAAATGAGAGATCTCATCCTCATAGTCTATCCAACTTATATGTGAATTATCACAAGAAAAAATTAACATAGTAATATCCATTTAGTATTAGAAAGATGCATCTTATAAACTTAAATATATGTGAATAATTCACTGATAAATGTATTATTATATTCTAAATATTAATATAATTAAATTATTAATTAATATTAAAAAATATTTTGATCCATTTCCATTCTATATGGGATTCTTATATGATTTATTGATCATTTTTTCATCCTAGAGAATCAACCACTTCATTTTTCATCCTAGTGGTCTAAGAAATTTAAAACTCAAAAGATATAGGTATTAAACACATCTATGATGTTTTATCTTCTAATCACCCTGATTGAATATTTATTTGTAGCTTTTATGGTTTATGTAAAATACAATCCACTTTTTAAGAAAATAATTCCTCTTATAGTGTGAGGAATTAACTACAACTTCTAGTTTTATATCATGTGTAATGTAAATATTCATTTGAGGCCTCAACTATTGATACTCATATGTGACAAAATTTTCTACTTATATTAAAATAGATCTCATCATGATTCATGGTGCATCATAGTTGAATGTATAACCTCTTCCTTGTATAGGTAAAATTAGTATCAATGATAAGGTCATCTCTCCATTGAACTCTGAAAGGTCCTTCTAATATGCTTCTCAACATTTAAGAATACCACCATTCTTGTTCAATCGCATGATAGGTGATGCAAGGAATGTGAAATCATATATGAAACACCTATAGTGTAAACCTATCTCTAATAATCCCTAAATTTCATTGATGTTCACGAGAAGAACCTAGGAAACCATGACTCGGGACGTCATTGGATTAATATATACCCCTAAATTAGATATAATGTGACCCAAAGAAGTGAACATTATCAGTCCAGTAATGCTATTTTGTTAGGTTAGCATATATTCAATCCTCTCTTAGTGTACTCAATACCATTTAAAGGTGTTTGGAATGGTCGTTTCAAGTTTTAGAAGATACTAACATATCAACCCTAAAAAATACCACATAAGATTCCATGTAAGATAGGGAACACCATTTCATCAATTCCATGAGGATATTTAGAGTGATTGTGAGATCAAATTACATTACCAGATACTTATAATGTCCATATCTAATTCTAAAATATGTACACATTATATTTGAGGGTCTAAATCATACATGATGATATCCCAATATCAAATAAATATTGCAAAAAAAATTCCTCCTTGTATAAGATAAAATATATATTCTATATGGGGATGTGGGTACCAGTTATTAATTGTATGCTAATTCAACCATCGGTAATCCACACATAGCTTGAGGGTCCCATCAACCTTCTTGGAAAAAAAGGAAATATAAATCCAAAATAGAATTATTGGGTCATATAAATACATTAGATTCTAATTAGTTTAACTACCACTTGAGTTCTTAAAACATGGTAGGACCCATCATGTACTAAGGAATTGATACCAGGGATGCTATTAAAACAAAGTTGATAGTATACTCAACCTATCTCTCTGGAGAAATTCAAAAAATGTTATTAGAGAATAAATCTTTGTGATAATCTAACATTGGAGGAAAATATTTCTAATATACTTCCTGGTCATTTTGAAAAATAATGGAAATATATGTTGAAACTCCACCCCAACCATATTGTTGAGGTCTTGATCAAGATTTCTGAACATACCATTCCCCATTTTGAAAATAGTTACCACCCTCAGAAAATAAGAAATTCATCATCCAAGGAAAAAAAAATTTGGGTATGATATTATACTAACCATTCCATCATAAGAATAATTCCAAAACCTATCTTCTTGAGGATGATGAGATTACCTATCAAATGATATCTACTTATCTCAAGGGGGACACTCCTTGAATTAGTGTAGATATTCTAGTCAGAATCCAAGGGGTGTATTCACTATCAACACTCTATAAGGATAATCAATTCTTAGACCAAGACATCCTATGATATTTAATGATATAAAGTAATGTGAAGCATTTATTCCAAATAATTCATATAATAATGTTGAGGCATCTATGATCATACATATTACTATAGATGGACTGACACAATTCTCCTCAAGTGTCAGTTTTACTTCATATATGTATCCTAATCCATGGACCTTATCTAGAACTTTAATACCCTAAAGAGGTATTTTCTTCTTGTGATTAATATCAAGATGTTGGATTCCTTGACCCCATCCACCTTGCCATCCAAAAATGTCTTGTAGTACACAATATCCAAGACTTGTAGAGGGATATTGATCCTACTCCCTAGAATAGATTCAATGAATATTCTCTCTCAATGGGAATTGATGGAATATTATTATAGAACCACTGATGATAACCCATCATCCAGATGATCAATACTCAATTGGGTCTTTTATGAACTAGGGATTCATGTGTCCCATCCTACCACATTGATGTAACTCCACACTACTACTAGTACATATGTTATAGCTACTATTTCCCTAACAAGAAATCTCTATGTGAGATTCCAACAACTTGACAAATAGCTTTCATGCCTAGGTGATGTGTTAAACTGTCTAAAACCATCAAATTACCATAGGTTATAATAGGATGTGAGGGCCTAATTAACTATATTTGAAAAATTATTAAGAGGGAAAACATATACCTTTGATCATATGGAATTCCTTTGACATCCTCAAATTTATAATCTCTGGATGGTGCATCACCAAATAATTTAGGAATAAAATTTTAGATCTCGATAGAATAATCTATGTAATCCATAAAAAAATAATTTTTCATGCACTCAGAGTATAAACACTATAGATATATATCATCTCACTGTCTCTAGAAAGTAAAAATCCTATAAGGATGATTGCAAATCACTATAAACCATAACCCATTATTGATCAACATGGTTCAAAACATGCCACCACCTCATGGTAGACCCTCGAATTATTTATGTGGTGAGATTCACACTTCTTTAAGAAAGTGTATCCTAATGAATAGATATGTAAATGTGGCATCTATCCATGGACCATTAGCATGGGGATTGAATTCCCCCATAAAAATAGAAGGTTGGTTTGGATGGAACGATCAATTCATTTCTAACAAATTTAATATAGGTCATTTAGATTCCTACATGGACTGCACTAACTATAGAAAACTATCTCAAAGCTGGGAAATTATTTCCAGACAAGGAATTACTATTAGTGTATTATGTGGCACTCTAGGAGGTATCATAGGTGGTTTATATCCTACCAATTTTTGATCATGGTCATTAACGCACTATTTGTATTCAATGAGAGGTCATCATGGAGTCATATATCTATAATTCCAAGCACACATATCAAAATAAGATTCAATAACTAAATATAATTCAAAAGTACATAATATACATTCTCAAAAACCCACTAACATGGTTGGTTCAAGGTAAAAGTTCCACATTTCACAACATAGGTCACATTATATATAGTGTTAATTACAAGTTAAAGTGGAAAACCCCCTTTAAGTAAAATTAGAATCCCCATTCAACAAAAAATATTTTCTTTAACATTATCAAGTGAATTATATAGGTGAATTCATATATACATATCATGGTTTAGCTAGATGATTTATCATGCCCAAGTAATGAATTTATAACATTATATGTTACAATTGGAAGATCATGTTGTTTAAATAAGACATTTATATTATATCTCATAATGTAATGAGTCAGAATACGATGTGTGGATTATATATATCACCATCTCTAATTCCAAGAGGAAAAATATTTTTAAATTACAATTCACAAAAATTTAATCACAACAATTTAACGTTTCAACTCTTGTAATCATAACCCCATAGCTCAAACATGTGATAATTGGTTAGTTAAGGTTTAATCATCAATATATATAGGAAAACATCATTTAGGATAATGTAGAAACATTATGTATCAAGTTATTTATCATTTTCCTTCAAGAAATGTTAGTACAATTTAAATAATATAAATCAAGGTATATATGATATATAGTAGTAAATGGAATAAATAAATTAATTTTTTCATGTAACATGATTAACCTATAAATACCTAGGATTCTATAATGAGGCATGAACAATGCTTCCTTTTTGTACCAGGCCAAGTGTGAAAATCCATAAACATTATATAACATTTAAATTCACATGTGTCACCCATCGGTTTAATTAATAAAACAAAAATAGGATAAACCCATAATATAAATTTTTATCCTATAAAATATGCCTTTTCCCTTTTTTAGGGATATCAACTCCCTTAAATAATATAATTAAAAATTTCTGACACACTATAATATCCCAGCTACTATCCAAAAATAGTAATTAAAAGAAATAAAACCTCCCCTACCACATTTTTTTGTCCCATACCTACTTCACTAATAAGTAACATGACCCGGTATCCACAAGGCCACATTTTTTCCTCCCCTTATGTGAGAGGATTCCAACTAAAAGTGATATCGTATGGAGGTATTGTGGCGAGACTATATCATCTTTTCCAATGTGGTGACAAACATTGGTGATAATAAAAAAATAAGTAGAAAAAATATAATGAACAATATTTGGATTAAATCATCTAAATAAATGAAAAATACAGATCAATAATATTTAGTTTCATATAAAAAATTATGATTTCATGATTCTATACAAAAATATAGTATGTAAAACATGGACTCAAGCATACAATACTATATTCAATACAGAAACACAAAAAAAATTCAAAACTAAACTCTAGTTGCATCACGAGCACCATTTTGGTCCTCTACTGCCATTCTTATGAAAATAAAAATTTAATTAATGCCTTATTTCTCATCAATTCTCTTTGTCCCAACCTATATCCATGATGGATTTATAGGTACCAATCGGTGTCCCAAATAGGGTGTGTGTAAAATTAATAATGTTGCCACTGAAAATATAAGGGCTTAGCCTTATTAAAATACATTGTCTTTAATTTAGTAAAGAAATATATTCCTTTCAAATTGATGATATTTTCACATTTATAGATTTAGATAATTGGGACTTAATAAATTCATAATAGTACTAAATAATACATAGTGGATACCATAAAAACAGTATTCATTTCTTCCAAAACATAAAACTTTTCGAATAAAACATGATTTCATTAACAATTCTTCAAACATTTAACATGGATTTATTATTTGTCTTACACATACTTATAACATTTTAAAATGAATTAAAACTTGGTATGAGCACAAATATCTCAGTAAGAGATATAAAAGAAGAAAAGAACACATTAGTCCATGAAGACTTGTAACCTATGAAATCATTTTCAAAATACATACTTGTCACCCATATATACATACTTTGTGAAATATGAGATTTCCACAAGATTACCTAAAACATAAGAAAATTAATAGAATCATAATGGTATCTTGGGGCATTAATTACATAATCATGTAGCCCTCTCGGCTACCTTATAATTTGTAACCCTCACGGCTACCTTACAATTTGTGAGACCATCGCAGTTACACGTGGAGTAACCGTATGGTCGACCTCCAGCTTACACATACCCAATGAATTGGAGCAAGATATTGTTCCCACCCTTAATCATAAACAATTACCAAGAACCAAAACATAATCATACAACATGAAAAATTGTATAAAAACATTACTTTGGGATTTTGTAAAATAGAATTTTAAAAGATGATTTTAAAAGAGAAGCCCCTTAAAAAAATCATATAACCTAAGTGAGACTTAATAGAGTGGATGGAATATGTATAAAAACTATAAATATAAATAATTCAACATAAAATTAAAAAAAAAATCTCACAATCAATTTTTATACCACATAAATAATGAAGTAGAATGTTAACCCAAAGAAAGGAAATCGGGTTAAGAATTCCCTTACCTCAGGTTCATATTACTTAAAAATTGTTTAAAACTCATGTATAATGGTTAAAATAATGTTATTAATATATTATTGAAAAATATTAATCTTTATAAAATCTTATATGATCATTTAATTACATCATTTCACCCTTTAATTATTAGTATTTTGTTCCTTTCATTGTTTTGGTTGCGTTCTTTATATGATTTTCATGATCGATTCATGATGGATATTCATGTCTATTAGAATTGAAACTACAAAATTGTAATGGAGTGGTATTTAAATGTTTCAAGAACTATAAATTATAACATTTATCATTTTTAATTCTTACATGAGGATGATTCATATGTTAATACATTGTGGATATTTGTTTAGGTCATTTTGGGGATTCTTCGATCGCAATGAACTCATTTTGTTTCATAAATTAATAACATTTGTAAAAAATGATTTCAGAACCATATATAAGTTATAATACATAAATTATAATCTGGTTCATCAATAAAAATGGTTTCATGACTAGTCTTGAAGTAATTAAAATAAATTAAAATCAGATCGTCCATGATGTCGATAAATCCACACATCATGGACGGTGTCTTAATTTCTTGAATAAGTGGGAGAAGAGAAGAAGTGTAATGGTGTGTCTTACATAAACATGATGAAATCCAAGATATGTAATATAATGTATCATTCATGCTTTTTGGGTATGGGGAGTCAAGGAAAGAATAATAATAGAAAATAAAATTAAAAGAAAAGAAAGAAAACAAAAGATGATGTTTACCTCTTGATCTCTTCTCCTTAAGATCCTTCTTAAGGCCTTTTATTTTGGCCTTTTGGTGAGAACAAAAGCTATAGGAAATTGGTAAGATAATTTTTAAGAGTATTGGGAAGAATATAAGTAAGGATCAAGGATTGAGAGGTGTGGGAGGAAGAGGGGAATGAGGGTGGTATTTATAGTGGAGAAGAGAAGGTAATTTGCATTATTTTAATCATTATTACAATATTTTTTCTCAAGACTATGAATAGTCTTAATTCATGTGAACAAAAATAGTAATAATGGCATGTTAGTTCAAAAAAAAATTTATTAAATCACTTATGATGTCATAAATAGTGTATTTAACTCATAATTTGAATATGCAGTATTTTACCATATTTCACTATTCATCAAAAATTCATGAATTTCAGAAAAATCCCTAAAATTCACCCTTACAATAATTTGATGTGTAGAATTATAAAATGAACTCAATTTTTTAAAAATAATTTTCTAAATATTATTAATTTAATTTTTAAATAAAATCATACTTTATTCAAAAATTAACAATTTTAAAACTATAACTGTTTTATATCATATTGAAAAATTAGCCAAAATGTGATTATCTTAAATCCTTAAGAAAAAAAATAATTATACAATTTACTATTCATTAATTTCATATTACTATTCATAAGGTTATGTTACTATTCACCAAAAACAAATTGGTTCTTTCAGACTTGAAATAACTTACTAATCACAATTATAGATGACTGTTTCTTGAAATTCAAAACATAGATGTTGCAAAATTTTGTTTAAAGGCTAGTTATAAATATTTAATTAAACCAAAGTTTCATGCATTTCAATTTATTTTAAAAATCATGGGGTGGTATATAAAATATCCAATACTATCCATCTAGTGAATATAAAATGTATAGTGTACATATGTAATGATAAATGAAAGCTGTAAAATAAACATAACTAATCCAACATGGGTTCCCACTTGATACACATCTGACCTTACCTTCTTCTTCCTAGGACATAATGTCTCTGAATATATATCATCATATATATAAGTATTGTCCAAGAACCATTTCATATAACCAAGGAGTCAAAATGTATTATCATATGTTTGAAACCATGACCTTATAAGGTTTTTAAAAAATCACAATTATCAGTGGTGACATTGAAAACAAGTGGTTGAGTTGAATATAGGGGTGACCCCATGACATTTCACTTATATAATAATAAAACTACCAAGTCATAAGAAAAATCACCATGTATCCTTGGTTTATACTTTATTGGATCCCAGGTAGATAACCTGAGGTGGTCTATGTCGTATGACATCAACCCGAATCATACGAGATAATCAATGAGATACTATTATCTAGAGAAATTAACAGATGATTCCACATATCCATGAATGGGAATTCATCAATTTAAGACAAAGACTGATTCCAAGAAGGGTGTCAACTCTTGGAAAACACATCCATGAATCAGGTGGTTTCTTTTAGGTAGCCAAGAAAAATGCAGTTGGGGAATCTAGAACATTACCAATCCCTGATTTCATATATTAATATATAGTGTTAATAAAGATATCCAAGCATACTCACAATTTATCAAGGGGTATGTGATAAATTTACACAATTTTTTATTTCTTTTAATCCCATTTTTTCATGGAGGGAATTCACAATTTATTATGGTACAAGGGAAATTTCCTTGGCATTAACTTTTATTTTATTTTTTCAATATTTCAATTAATTGTGTTTATCCATTTGAATCATAATTAAAAATTAATTCAATCTTTATGAGGAGATTTGGTCATATTGGAATAGTGAAAGTGTCAACGTAGCATATATGCACAAAACCAAATGGGTGGTTTGAGTTGAGGATGTAAACCCCTAACAACTTCAAGGTTATATGGGAGTATCTCATCATGGTCTATATAATTAATAAAAAAAATACAAAATTTAGAAGCAATGTACATGATTTTTAGTGCGTGGAAAAACATATCATATTATAGACAACAATACTTTCTGGTAAAAGTAATAAACCACCAACCAAAACTGGTAGATGAATCCTCATCCAATATGATCCTTTGATATGGGATGGACCAACATAAGTCAAAGAAACAAGGGAAACATACTAAAAATATGGTATATTATCTTGCATGATGATAATGTAAAATATGAGAAGATAATTTGAGAAAAAAATCTAGAGGACATGTAGACATATAGAGGGGGGTCTAACATGAATAAATAAAGTCTATTCCTATTTCTAATGAAAGATATATATCAAATTATAGGGAGTAGAATTGGGATAGATTTACCAAGGTGAGGGTGTTCTGTGTTTGATAGAGCAGAAGAATCATTAAAGGGGTTAAAGGAAATAAGGGGAAAATTATAGAATCAATATTCTTAAAGGGATCAATATATATTCTAGATGAATGGATAATCCATGGTCCAAAAGTGTGGTATCATATGTGTGGGAGGATAAACCTTAGACAGAAAAGGTGAACTATGAGTGAAAATGTGTGTAGGTATGCGTGACTACATTCCAAGGATATGCCATTATTAAAAGTTGATGTAATAAGTTACAAAAACCATGTTAAAACTATGGGAATTACTATATAGTTTTCTATATGTTTCATATGGCCACGTGTCCTTAGTTTCACATATTACCAAACTATGCTCCTCCATTTTCTGCACTGCACAGTTACAACCAACCTTGTGCTAAATGTTTTTTTCAATATATTTCTCCAAAACTATAACTTCTGAATTTTTACCAATCCAAAAGTATTCTGGAATATCCATGACCTCCATCAACACATTTATTATGTTAAAATAAAAGGATTTGGAAGAAAACTAGAGGATATATACCACATGATAAAAAAGGATCTCACACCTCTTTACATGAATGGATATAAGGAATGATTTAGAGAATATATATATAATATTTTTGATATAATAATTATTCATTAAATGTGAATTATCATTTACTTATCTTTTTATCCATCCATCAAAAAATTTAACTGTCGCTTGTGTGTACATTTGTACTAATATCTCTATAAAGTGATGTAATTAATTCTTCATCACTCATTAATTTCAATTGTAATAAATGTGTATATAATATTTATATATGATAAATACTTCATTATTAATATTATGCACATACATGAACCATGATCAATGTTCATAGACCATAACTACTGAACTAAAACATATATGAAAAATAATGAAATTAAAATGCGAGATAGCCACTTTCATAAGTAATTATTAATAAAAATGTGTTGAAATGATATACGTTGACCATATATGATATTATATTTATAAATTTTATTATTTTTTATAATTATAATAAATATAAATTTAATATATGGAAGGTTATCGTGCTTATAAATTGTGTCATATATAAGGTAATGGTTTTTTATCTCAATTTCTCTTTATTGAGAGATGTTTTAACATTATGCACCAATTTCATATTTCAAGAGAGTTTATACTACAGTAGAATTTATTTTGGAATAACCTATGATTTAATGAAATGGATTAATAAAACCATATAAATTTCTTACTTATAATAAATTTTGAATAAAAATTTACTTAAGTCAAAATTGTTCTTCATCTCAATTTTTCTTCATTGAGACGTGTTTGATGTTGTGCACCAATATTATTTTATGAGGTGTATCCACATCCACATAGATATTTTTTAAAATTAATATCGTTATTTAATGTTATTTAATGTGTCAACTGATATATATTTTTTATGGAGGTTATGTGTAACAAATAAATATTTTTTGAAATATTTTTCTTCTAATTAATTTCATCTTTATAATATTTTTCATTTTAAACAACACTAAATATATCATGTCTAATATGAAATTACAAAATTATTATATATTTTTTAATAACACTAAGTTTATCTTGAGCTATATGAAACACATATATTATATTTCAGTATATGTGATACTATTTGGTCATTTTGTTACAAATAATGTCGAGTTCAGTTGATAAATTACATTACACAGAAGACCTATTTTTACAAAACTACAATGTACTATTAATATTGTTATTAAAATATTATTATATTTTTCACCTGGATGTTGGAATGGTGGGTATGAAACATAGATGTTGGAATGGTGGGTATGAAAAATAATAATTAAATTATGAAAAAAATGGATTACAAATTTATATAAGAATAATTATTTGCTGACTAATTAAATAGAAATTAAAATAAAACCATTTTGAAAAAATAAAAAATATTCTTGTGGAAAATAATATTTATATAATCAAACATAGTTAACCTCAATAAATTAATTAAACCACTTATGATAAATTATTTTAATGACATATATTTATCATATTTAATCAACTATTAAATGTTTATATTATGTGTTTTCTATATGAGATGTAAGAATAAATCAAATTTTACGCACAAAGATATATATTCTTTCAAAAATGATTTTAATTCCTTTAATGGCGCACCAATTTTAAATATAAATTTTTAAAATTTTATAAATATATTTGAAAAAACAAAAAACCTTTATGAAATTAAAATATCTGAATTTACTTTGGCTAAAAAAAATTATTTTTCCAAGACGTTTCATTTTTTGATTAATAGTGAAAAAACATTGAATTTTAATTGAAAAACTTCTCTTTATTCAAATTTATTCATATTTGTAAATTACATTTTCATTTGGTTTTGAAGAATAAATAAATAAATTACACATAAAATAATAAAAATTAGTTCATTAGAAAAACTTTCACATTATAACTGGATACATAAACATTTGAATATTTTGAACTTTTCCATATTAAAAACTAGTTGTCTCTTCCCATCAATGGGATTAATCTTAAATTATTTTCTTACCCTTATGTGATTAGAATTATTAAAAATGGATTAAATAAATATAATCATTATAATTTATAATTTCTATTAATTTTAAATTAATTTTTACCAGAATTATTAGTGAAAGTAATTAAAATTATTTACAGAAACTAAGGTAAAAACAAGTTTTCTTAGTGGTTAAACATTAACTTAAGGGGAAAATAACCTAAAAACATTTAAAAATTAATTTTTTTCAAATATTTAAACCATATAATTTCTATTATAAAACATTAAACATTATTTTTGGAATATTATTTAAGGGAAACCTCTAAATAGGGTTTACCTTTTTATATTTACAAGAATCTCACTCCTCCTCTGCTATAATTGGGAACTCACCACCTCACTTTTTCACACTTCTTATTAAATTTCTATCAGAAAAACCTTCCAAAATTTCTTACTATATTCCCTCTCTTCATCCATTTGGACACTATTTGGGTATGAATCTAACCAATGAAGCCCTTTGGAGAAAACTAAAACGAGAAAACTAATGAACAAGAAACCTCCTTCAATAAGAACATTTATTTTATTTCTTTCCCCACCCCCTAAATTATTATTATTACACAGTTATATAATAAATAAATATTATAAATATACTTAGATTTTTTCTCTTTAGGTTTCTACCTACACTCACACACACATCCCTCAAATGGGATACATAATCATCATTCATGTGTACATCAAACTTATTCCTCATGAACTATTTTCATTCATTATTCTGTCACCACCTTTAAAGGATTATAGTAATGATATACTTATTATTTTTATATGATATATAAGATATTTATGAATCCTTTATTATTATATAATATTTATATAACATATACCATTATTCATTCCATTTTGTGGGAATATGATAACATCATTTATGGATACGTGGATGACTGCCTCCTTAAAGCAATTTGATTTGTTCACGCTTTACATTGAATATAATAAGAATGGGTTTAATAAAAATATATGTTATATATGAAATGTTAATATGACTGGAATTATAATATATATATCATTTACATTTATTTCTTTAAAAATATGAAAAGAAAATAGAAACAATGTTCAGGCTTACGTATGACATACTATCTCCAAGAACATGGTATTTCATTTCTGATTCTATATTTTATAAAATGATTATAAATAAATATATACTTAATATATATGATATTTAACTCATTTTTTTATTCTATAAATAATTAAATAATAATATAATTAATAGGACATAGAATAATAATTCGAAACACTTATGAAAAACAAAGCAGTTATTACCCAAAACATATATTTAACATGGAATTGTTAATAAATGGGTAATATAAAGTCATAAATGAATCATATATCATATCATATAAATAAATATTTTTCTTTAAAATATATTTATAATAAAATTATTTTTATTATATAGGTTGGTTGAAGGAGTATATTGAGAGTCAAGACATAAGGTAAGGGTTTTCTCATCTCACTTTTATTTTTTATGATATATTCAATATTCACTACTTATTCTTGTTGTGTGGTGTTTATACAAGAATATGAAATTTTATATAATTTTTTTCTTTTATATAATGATATTAAATTTTTAATTTGTGTTATTATTTCATGGGGATCAAGATTCAAATGTTAGTCAAGTAGTAAGGGGATTTCTAGTCTCGCTTTTATTTATGTGAGACTTATACTTTATTCACCACTCGTTTATTTTCTATGGTGTGTATACTTATGATAATTGTATTATATGTTTTTTATCCTTAAATATATAGGTACTTAAATATCCATTTTATTACCTCTATTTCATGGGGTTTAAGGTTCAAAAGTTTCCAAATTGTTCAGGTAATTTTGTCTCAATTTTCCTTCATTGAGTCACATGTTATGTTATGCACCTATAATATTTTACAGGGTGTATATACTATATTTTAATATTTTTTATCATTACTATACTTTATTTAATTATCATGTAAAATTATTTTAATCTCATTATATCATTTGGATTATGATTCAACATTACCAATGTGGTAATAGTTTATTTGTACAATCTCATTGTTATCAGAATTGTTTAAGATTATGCATCCATCAATGAGATATTATTATCCATCAGTCATGAAATATCATGGTTTTATTCTCCTATAGTAATTTATGAAATTTGGATGTATTGATATCATTTTTTCCACTCTTTGATACTTAATATGATTAATAAAATGTTTTCCAGACAATATAAATTTATATCTCCCTTCAGTCAGAAATATGTTTTATTCAAATATCATATTTTCTGAAAATAATTTAAAAAATGGTTTAAATTATATTTTAATCTCATTTAAATAAAATGGATTTTAAAATTGTTTCATGAATTAAAAAAATTAGAATGTTTTCAGTCTTCCTTTATATCTCCTCATTGATATTTTTTGAGAAATAGTTTTCAAAATGTTTTCTGGATTCCAATATAATTTTTCAATGATATTCTACAAAGAGAGTGATTTAAAAATGTTTTCAAGCATCCATTACAATTACTTAGTTATATTTTTAAACAAAATATTTTCAAAAAAAATTCAATATTCTTTTATTTGTTTCCAATGATATTTTCAAAGAAATATTTTCCAAAATGTTGGCATGATTTCTTTATATGTTTTCAAATATATTTTCAAAGAAAATGTTTTTAAAATGTTTTCAATATTCCTTTAAAAGTTTTCAAATATATTTTCAATGTAATGTTTTTAAATAAAAATTAGGATTCCTTTATAATTTTTCAATATTATTTTGAATGAATTTTTTTCAACATGTTTTATATTTTAAAAAGTGTTTTTCAAATAGTAATGGTTATTTTCCTCATGAAATGTTTTTAATTATTTATAAAGAATATTTTATAAAATTTCAAAGTTATTTTCAAAGAAAATAAGTTATATAATATTGTAGGTTGTAAAAGTTGATTTTAATTGAAACGTTATATCCCTTAAGAACTACATCAAGTGATATTACATAATATTTCTGTATTTAAGATGATTTCCTTTGATGTAGTTTATGATTTAGTAGGGATGTGATCCAAGGAAAAAATTATTAGCATTTATTTTAATTCTTTAATATAAATAAGAGATGTTGTTTAGAAAACCTATTTATCCTACACGGGTTATATCATGAAAAACTACTTATGAAACCTTCTTCTATTCATTTGATGTTCTATGATTATGCAACCTATCCCTTTTTCATTGTTTATGATATGATGAAATCTTTATGATACCCTTTTATTTTCATGGGATATGATATGATATTTTTTAAATACATCTCTATTTATGATTCATCATATAATTAATGTATTATTATCTTGTGGCACACATATGTATGATTTCATTATGTGACAGGTGTGATGAATTTCTCCATCCAATTCATTGGTTAAAGATTTATATCTCATTATATATACATGTATTTAATGGGGAGTTAACATGTCTCAGTAAAGGACTTTTTCCAATAATATGGTCATGGGAGTGAACATTGACTACTATGAAGGTCTTGGGGGATAAATTTGACTAGTAAGATTGTCTTGGGAGTGAACCATGACTACTAAGATTGTATTTGGAGTGAACATTTACTACTGAGATAGTCATGAGAGTGAACTTTGACTACTAATATTGTTTTAAGAGTGAACCCATTCCTCTATAAGGAATAGGTTGTGATTGGGGATCATGTTTTGTCCCTCCCAATAGGTGTAGTCCCCATGAAGTTCCCTAATAAGTTTTTGGCAATGATCCTTGAATTATAGGGAATTATTTCATATGTTTATATGTCTTTAAAAATTATATGTCTTTTTCTTAAGTTATGTATTTATGTATTATGTTCCTGATTCACGTCTAATGAACTCCCAATCATTATTTCATGATTCGTGTTTATGTTCTTTGATATGAAGGGTATGATTTTCAAATGTTATGATCATTTTCTCATACCCTTATGATTATGTTATTCTTACATATATCCTTTTTTAACCGTATTGAGCATATAATATCACCATTTATTATGTTTTCTTTCCCTCAATTATGAATAATGGTTTTAAGTAGGATTATTAAATGGTAATATCATTAAGGGAGATTTTGAATATCATTCACTAAATTAGAAGAATATGTTCCATGTTTCCAAAGACACTAAACTATTATGGTCCGCAGTCATATACTTTTTTGATGTTTTGAATATTCATCTACAATGATGTAATATCCACACATGTTTATCTAGGGTCTCTATAGTTGGTATAAAAGGAATTATTTAGACTACCTTTTGAATATAGGATGAGAAAACTTTATTGAGATACCATAATATATTTCTTAGGATATGTCTAGGGATATATCTAAAGATAAGCCTAAGATGTCATGGATTAAATAAGGTGTCATTATTTAGAAATATTATAAGTTATTTTCCATGGTAATGTGGTTTTCTACTATGATAAGTGTTGAATAAACTGTTATTTCTGGTTTTAGTTAATGGAAGGAACTATAAGGAACTGAGTTAACATTGAATGTGATGAGCAATTTGTGGATGATTAGTCAAATGTGATGATAAATTGAATAAAAGAAGTTGTGATAGTGCTTGTAAAATTATCACATAACATTATTAATAACATGTACCTTAATCAACTCTCAGACTCACCAAATAAGATAAGAAAAAATTTCATTGAGAATTCTGGTAATGGATACCACAAATAAAAGAATATTAAATTTCTTACATTTATAGATTGTGGTAAGAACGAATCAAGTGATTTTATTATTGGAATATATTTTTACTATGGAAAAGAAGAACACAAAGAAATTAACTATAAATGAATAATGAATATTTTAGTTAACATAATGGATGGGAATAGTTGCCTCCCTAAGATAACATCAATATCTGAATTCTTTAAATTTCAATTTAATGGAATGTATGAAAATAGATTTTCTAAGTGGAATACTCATGATGAGAATCATAAAGGTTGTATGAGTAATGGTTATATTGTTGTTGATGATGATACTATAGGTGAAATGTGAATTAAAAGAGGTATTAAGTAATAGGAAGAGGTAGACTATTTATTAGATTAAGGATGATTTAATGAAAGTGTTTATGTATTTGGGTTTAAGAATTTTGAATTATGAAATATATAAAAAAAATTTGGGTTATGTTTTATTGTATGGACTTAAAAAAATATGTTGAATGGTCCGGATGGAGTAGAAAATTGATTTAATGGCCAAGTGATATTCATTAAAAACACATAATTAGAGGAATGATAACCCATAATATGTTTTTTATGTTATGATAATTATATTTGGATTAATATATATTGGATATGAATTAGTAAAGTTAATGGTACTGATTACCTTGGAACTAATTAAGGATCTATTGGAAATGAGGGATATATTATCATGGAAGAAAATGACAATTTTTTGGATTTAATAAATATATAAAATAATCTTTGTAATAATAAAACATGCATGTTTTCAATATCATATTATGGTAATTCAGGTTATTACCATTTTTCAAGATAATATATGATAATAGTATTTAAATTTTTGGAATGTGACAACCAAGAACTACTTTATGATATTTGGGGGATCAATTTTAAGCTAATTTAGTGACCTTCTTTCGAATGTTTTGAATTTTCATCTTTTGGAAGGGTTACAAGGTTGACCAATTATGGATTGGTTTATGTTAAAGCATGGATGAGGTTTTAGATATTAAAGTATTATCACTTTGTATGAGGATTTATGCATATTAGATAACCTATGATAACCATTTTTCTGTGATGATAACTAAAGTCATATGTAATGACTTGTCATTATATATATGAATCTTATGATCTATTGGTTATTCATTCATAAAAAATTATCCTTCATTTTTAGAGTAAGAGATGATATAGAAATTGATCAAGACCTATCCAAAGTGTGAGATTATGATGAAGTCAAGTAATTATATCTTCTAATGAAAATTATTCAATATTCAGAATGGTGTCTTGAAATAAAATTTTATTATCTTATCATCATTTTGGATGATATCAATGACTATTTTCAATCCTATTTGGGTTATGGATTTTTGATCGTTAACTTTCTCCTAACCATGGTCACTCTCACTGACCATAAAAACTTGATTGTAAGATTTTTATTAAATGTACATGTTTTCACTTGCCTCATATGTTCTCATATGTGGAAACCTAGTTATGAGTTACTTTGGTTAACCATTATGTTTCTAACTTTCCCTTTAAAAAGGGGTTTTTGTATTCATTTTTATGATCTGGGTTTTTATGAAAGGAATGTCCATGTATTAAAACTTTGATAACCCAGATGATTATTTATAGAAAAATTAATTTTATGGGTGGGAGAATGTAAAACCATGATATTATGTGAAATATTTATTTGAAATAATTTAATCTTTTTGATATTTTTCATTTAACACAACACTGAATATAGCTTGTGCTATATGAAAGCATCAAGTTATTTTTTCTTTATACATAACACCAATATGAGAATTGGATACATGCAATACATATATTATCTTGTGGTAAACATGAAACTAATTTTTCCTTATGTTGAACATGATTTTTAGTTCATTGGATAACTTTCATTATAAGCAATACCTAGTTTTAAGAAACTACAATGTCCTATTAATATTATTATTAAAATATTGCTATAGTCATAACATAGCCATTAGAATGGGGGTTAGGAATAAGAATAATTAAATTATGAAAATATGGTTTAGACATGTATATAAGAAGAATTATTTTGTGACCAATTAACTATAAATGAAAATAATAACCTTTTAAAAATATAGGATATTATTTGCTAGAATACTATATTTGTACAATAACACACATTTTATGATATTAAACTAATTAAACAACATAGATAAATTATTTTAATGGTATATATATATATATCATTCAATAAACTATTTAAAGTTCATCTTATCACTTTTATATACAATAGATAATAATAAATCCAAATTTACATATAAAGATGTATATTATTTCTAAATGGTAATTATACAACCTTTTAAGAGTGCACCTACTTTAAATCTAATTTTTGAAAATTTTATAAATTTCATTTGAAAAAATAAATTTAATTGTTGATGTAGTAACATAATAATTTACTTTGGGTAAACTTTGGGTTTTTTCGAGGAAGTTTCATTTTTTGATGAATATTGAAAAAACATTGAATTTTAATTGAAAATTTATTTTTTGTATAATTTATTTATATATAAAAATTATGATTTAATTTTGTTTTAAATAATAAATATATAAATTATTAATCAATTAATACAATTTAGTTTATTGAAACTAGTTTCACATTGGAATTGGATATAAAAACATCATAGTCTTTTAAAGTTTTTAGCTTTTAAAACACATTGTCTCATCTTGTCTGTGGGATTAATATTAAATTAATTTCATCCAATTATTTGTTTATAATTTAATAAAATAGGTTAAAAAATTTTAATCATAATAATTTATAATTTCTGTCATGGTCAATTTATTATTTGACCCAAAATATTATTGAAGGTAATTAAAATTAATTAGAGTGATTAAGTTAAAAATGAGTTTACTTAATGGTTAAAATTTAACTTATGGGGCCATATAACCTAGAAATGTGATATAAATACATTTTATTATATTATTTATACCATATACTCCCTTTAATATAAAATTAACCACTATTGAAGACTCGTGATGTTAGGAAGGCCACTCAATAGTGTTTACCTTTTTATATTTACAAGAATGTCACTCCTGAACTATAAAAGGGAACTCACCCCCCATAAATTCATCACACATATAAAGGAAATTGAATCATAAAAATCATACCAAATATCCTCTTACATTACCTAAAATCATTCTAGAGGCCCCATTATTTTCATAAATCCATGAAAGTAATCCCTTTGTTGAAAACCAAAAACGAGTTACCCAAAGAAGAGGTAACATCCTTAAACAAGAACTTTTCTTCTTTTTCATATCTCAACCCATAAATTATTCTTATTATATTATTATATAATAACCAAAGTATCATAAATATATTTATATGTTTTTATTTTATGTTATCTACATACACTCACTCACACTTCCATAAAATTGGATATGCAATCATCGTTTGTGTGTATGATGGACTACCGCCTCATGAACCGATGCCATTCGTTATTCCATTAAACCCTTTAAGGATAGGTATAATTATAAAAATATTATTTTTATATGATATATATTTTATATATGATTTCTTTATGCTTTTTTAATTATTATATAAGACATTCCATCATTCTTTCCATTTTTGGGAATTCAAAAACATCATTTGTGGACATGTTGACTCCCACCTCCTCAATGTGATGTTATTCATTCACGCTTTGCATGGAATGTATTAAATATTAGTTTAATAAACATATGTGTTATATATGAAATGATAATTATACTAGAATTATAATATTTTTATATATATCATTTAATTTTCATTTTTTAAAAATCAGAAAAGAAAATAGAATCAACTTTCATGCATATATACTGCCTACCGTCTCCATGAACGATGTATTTAATTTCCAATTTCTATATATTATATATTATTATAAATAAATATATACTAAATATACCTGAAATTAATATCATGGTTTAAATTATTGAAATAATTTTGTCATGATCTACTAAATAGAACTGTGAATAATAAGTCAAAACACGTATGAAATACAAAGTGGTTATTTCTTGAAACATAACATTAACATGGAATTGTTAATAAAAGTGTAATATAAAGTCATAAGTGAATCATATATGGTATTATATAAATAAATATGTATATTTAATTTATTTATAATATTATTATATTTATTATATAGGTGGTTTAAATGAGTATTAAGAGAGTCAAGACATAAAGTCATCATTTTCTCGTCTCACATTTATATATGTGAGATATATGTTATATACAACACTTATTGTTGTTGTGTGGTATATATACTAAAAAATAAAATTTTATATCATTAATTTACTTTATTTAATAATATTAAATTATTCAATTTATGTTATTATTTCATGGGGGTCATGATTAAAATGTTACTCTGATAGTAAGAGGATTTCAAGTATCACTATTATTTCTGTGAGACTTATGCCTTATTTGACACTAATTTAATTTGTGTGGTGTATAAACTAATCACGAATTTAGTATATGATTATTATCCTAAAACTTATTTATACTTACTTATATTTTTTTTTCAACCATTTCATGGAGATTAAGGTTCAAATGTTACCAAAGTGTTAAGGTAATTATGTCTCAATTTTCCTTCTTTGAGTTACATGTTATGTTATAAACCTATATTATTTTAAAAGGTGTATATACTTAAATTAACATGTTTTATACTTAATATAATTATTTTTAAGATATTTTATTATTATTTTAATGTAATTCTTTCAAGTGGAATATTATTCAATGTTTCTAATGTGGAAATAGTTTATTTTTTCAATCTCATCGTTATCAGGATTGATTATGATTGTTCATCCTTTGATCAAAATATTATGATCCATATATCAATTCCAACAATGTATTTTATTCCCATATGGTTATTAATGATATATTCATGTATTGATACAATTTTTACACTCATTGGTACTTATGATGGTTAATAAATATTTTAAGTACAATCTGTCTTTAACTCTCTCTTTAGTTGGAAATATGTTTTATTCAAAAACCATTTTTATAAAAATGTTTTAAAAATTTATTTAAATGATATTTCAAGATAATTTTCAAGGAAAATTATTTTAAAACTGTGTCATGTGTTAAACTTTTTTTAAAATGTTTTCAATCTATATTTATACATTTTCAAATATATTGTCAAATAAAATTTTTTCACAATGTTCACAAAATTTATATATATTTTTTGAAAGTAATTTTAAAATAAAATGTGTTAAAAATGTATTCAAGATTAATTTATAAGTTTTAAATTTTAATTTAAAATAAAAGGTTTTCAAAAGGTTTTCTTTCTTCCTTTATAAGTTTTGCAGTATATTTTCATAGAAAATATTTTTAATACAATTTCAAGCTTCCTTTATATTTTTCAAATATATTTTCAATGAAAATGTTATAAAAATGTTTTCAAGCTTACTTTATATGGTTTCAATGATTTTTTCAATGAAATGGTGATCTAAATGTTTTCCAGATTCCTTTATATGTTATTAAAATTATATTAAAAGAAAACGTTTTTTCAAAAAAAATTGATTTAAAAAGTTTTTTTCAATGAGGAATGGATATTTTCCTCCCAAAATGTTTGAAATGATTTTTAAAGAATAATTAATGATTTTTAAAATTGTTTTTAATAGAAAAGTATTATGAAAATGTTTTATGTTTTAAAAATTTATTTTCAAATAAAGGTGATATTCTTCGTGAAATTATTCAAGTGATCTTTCAAAATCCTCCTATGTATAACATGATATCCGTTGATATAGTTTATTATTTACTAGGGATATGATCTATGAAACCATTAATATTATTTATTTTAATGGTTTATGATTAATATAAAAAAATTATGAACCCCTTTTCTATTTCATGGTTTATATTATGATAAAACACTTTTGAAACCTGATTTCTTTAACAGATTATTCTATGATTATGAAACCTATATCTTTTACACATGTTATTATATGATGAAATTATTATGATAACCACTTATTTTCATGTGTTATGATATGAAATTTATGAAACCAATCTATTTTTATGGGTCATGATACGATAAATGTTTTATTATCTTGTGGCACACCTGAATGGCTCGAAGACCTTTCTTTTTATTATTTTTGATAATACACCTTTCAAGGGGTGAGGTGGAATCCTTAAAAGGAATGAAGGATTAAGAGCCAATTACATGACTCGTAGGTCTTAATGGAATCACCCATACAAGACAACATGGAACTGCTAATCCACTGAAATGTCATGAAATCATGATTCACCTTTACAAGGATGGTCATCTAGTTGTCCTGTGCAAAGTTGTATAGGCCCAGTACCGATGCCAATGTCATACCCTCTCAATCATCCAATTTCGGTTAGATCTGATCTTGTGAATGACCCATCTCTGAATCCTCATCTGGAGCCTTTTCCCATGTAATATTCCTAGTAAATCTGCATATTTCATGTGGCCCAAAGGTCTTGGGCTGGCCTGTAGGCCTTGAGGGGGCCCGAGGGCCTTGAGAGACAATTGGATAAAAGGACTTGGGTCATCCAAAAGCCTTACAGGACTCGAGGACCCAACCAGTGGCCTGAAGGCCCTGATGGATGAATTGGATAAATGATTATATCTCATGATATA
Organism: Viscum album; assembly: GCA_963277665.1. Taxonomy (NCBI): domain Eukaryota; kingdom Viridiplantae; phylum Streptophyta; class Magnoliopsida; order Santalales; family Viscaceae; genus Viscum; species Viscum album. The sequence continues at coordinate 1,658,263,926 of OY728143.1, read as the reverse complement.
TAAATGGATGTAATGGGGAGTTAAATTGGTTCATTAAAGGACATTGTCTGCTAATATGGTCTTAGGATTCATCCTTTACTACTAAGATGGTATTGGGAGAGATCCTAGACTACTAACATGGTCTTGGAGGGAACCTTGACTACTAATATGGTCTTGGTACTAATCCATGACTATGAAGATGATCATGGGAGTGAACCTTGATTTATAAGATAGTTTGGAGAGTGAAATCATTACACTATTATGAAGGGGCTACGACTAGGGACTGTAGTGTGCCCCACCCTGTAGTTGTTTTCCCCATGAAGTTCCATGATAAGTTTTTATAAATAAGCCTTGATATATAGGGAATGATTGCATATTTTTTTGTGTCTTCCACAACTCCATGTCTTATTCCAAAGTTATTACTTCATGGATTATTCTCTGGATTCCCTTATGATTTAGGACTAATGATCTTCTAATATGTATTCCATGATTCATGTTTATTTTCTTTGATACAAGGTCATGAGTTCACAATGTTATGCTCATCTTATCATACAATTATGTATACGTTATTCTTAGGTATCTCGTTTATTTACCCTAACCAAGCATATGATCTCACGATTTCTTATGTTTTCTTTCCCCATGTTATGAATAATGGTTTTTTAATTATGAGTACTAAAGGAGAAGATATTTAATATATATGTTGAAGATATTTCACCAAATTAGTATAATTTGTTCCAAGATTTCAAAGAAAAACAAATTATTACTATCCACAGGCATATACTTTTGTAATGTTCTAAATATTCATCTATAATGTTTTAATATCCATGTATTTCAATCTTGGGTCTCTATTTTATGATTCAAAATTTATCATAGGGGTAATAGATTTATATTTCAATCTCATTTTTATTATGATTATTTATGATTAAATATTATGAATATGAAATTAAAATATCTACCTCTTCCGAGTATTATGTATCTTCTTATCCTCTAGTTAATTCAGGAGATTTCATGTTTTACATTAATTTTTCCACTACTTATATTTTCAGAAGACTTAAATAACACTTATAAGGAAAACCAAACAAGTTTTATCTTTGGTTGGGAATATTTTCTTCAATTTAAATATTTTATTTAAAAAGTTTGGAATAATATTTTTACTATTTTCTTAATATTTATAAATTTCATGTGTTCTCATGTTTTAAATTATATAAAAATATTTTAATGGAATCTTCTTTTTTTACTAAACTATGTGATTTTGACTTTTTACCAACAATTTGAATGTAATTTTTATTTTAATTTACACCACATAAAAGAATTTATCACCCAACCTGAATAATATATTCATGATGATTTGTATATATTATTCCTTGGTTATTTTCCTGTAAAAAAATTTTATGTCAATTTTTTTGAAATTTATTTATTTTATGTAAGTTATTTTAAAATGAAAAGGTTATTTTAATAAAAATATATTCTAGTGATATTTTAAATAAATTTTAATATATATCAAAATACTTTTATGATTATTATGATTTAATAGGGATACAATTCAATAATAAAATATTTACTTATTCTCTAGGTGGTTTGATATTATTCTTATTTATCTGTTATTATACTCATATCCTTTCTATGGGTTATGTAATGTTTACATGATGAATGTTTTTTGAACTTGTGGAACACATATATATAGTTTTCATTATGTGATGGGTTATTCATTTGTAAACTAATTATGGGGGGGTTAAAAATAATCCAGTGTTGGTTTGGTCCATTATAGAACTCCAATGCATTTGGTAAAGAAGGATAACTCGTTATATAATAAGAACTAGAATGGGTATTGAACCAAGTAAACTATGAATCATTGACTAATAAGATAGTCTTGGGATATAACCTTAACTAATGAAATGATAGAATGGGGAGTGAACCAAATCCTATATTTTTGTCTTGATAGATTTCCTTGACTATGGAAATGATTTTCTATTCATACACATATGAAACATACTTAAATCTTACGCTTATTGTATAGTTTTATGGATCATGTTTGACTATTTATTATTCTACTATCTTTTGATTTTTTTTATTAATAAAACAGTATTCCATGATTCATGATTTTGATATATTAATTGTTGGTTATGGAACTGAATATTTATCTCATGTTATCACACCCATATTCTTATATAATTATCATATATGGTAATGTATTGTGATTACCCTTAATGAGTATGTGAGATCACCATTTATTTTTTCCCTACCCAAGGTTATGACTAATATTTTTAAGTAAGTTGTGTCTAATAAGGGTGATAGTTGCGATGATCTAATTTGGAAATGATGTAGATCATTTTTGTACCCGATATTTACTTATCATTGTTTTTAAAAACACTAAACATACATTGTCCTCAGGAATGTATTATTCTAAAATGTATTGAATATTCATATAAATTGATTTAATATTAATATGTGAAAATTATGGGTCACTAAAATTCATGAATTCAAGGGTTAATGAAGGTGTCCAACATAAACAACCTCATAAACCAAAGGGAAAAAGAAGGATTATATAAACACAATTTATGAAATTGGTCATATGTAAAATGTGGTGAAATGTTAACTTATCATTCACCATATAACTGAAAATGTCTTATTTGATTCACATTATACCCACTCCATTACATTAGATAAAATTTCATATAATATCAAATCACCCCCTCAATGGTAAAATATTCATTTTCCAATGAAATATTAAAATAGTACAAAGATTGAAACTCTTTTCTATAACACCCCACTAATATATTTATATGGTAATATTCTCCTTAAAAATCATATGATTATCCCAATATTTAAACATTATGTGATTTGAGGCATAGACTAGATCTTTCTATATAGATATCATATTTATTTATGAGGAAGGGGAGTTGTATTTGATATTTCAAATCAATAAATTATTACCTATCAGTGGGAGAAAGAACATTAATATACAATGAAATTTATGACTATTATATGTTTCTTACTAACCATTCATAAGGTTTGTTTATATCAAATGGTTGGGGAGACACTAAATATTTAAGATATCACAATTTTTAAAGATTATTCTGATTTCTTTCTAAAGTTTTCCCCAATTTTCCATCAAATAGTGAAGTTAAGTTTTCAATATAACTTATAATTGGTGTCATGAATATTTCAATGAATCCTTATATAAAGAAAATAATTGATTTATAGGAATTATAGAATCAACTTAGGTAGAATAATAAAATTTGAAACATATTCCAAAATGTGTCACCATGGGGTGAACTAGTTACTTTTATATAGATTAATGGTTGGACAAATCATTTTGTAATGATTATCATGATGTTAATAGGGTCACTACCAAAAAATGTAACTCTACCATGTATTGATGACTTATTTCTTCAACTATATAGATATTCTCAAATTTTAATAAATGATATTTGATCTGGATATCAACAGTGAAGGGTAAAAATAGAGGATATTCCATAGAAAAAAAAAATTAGTTTTTATAAAATGTTTTTATTTATTGTGATTCCATTTGGACATACTAATTCCTCTGTTATCATTACATATCTAGTGAATAAAGAATTTATATATTAATTTGAAATGTTGTTAGTAGAATTTATTAATTATTTTCTTATATATTTTATGAGCATGAAAGATAAAAAAGATCATGTGAGAATTCTGTTAAAGACCATGAGGTAGGGGATCTTTATATTAAATTTTAAAAGTTTAAATTTTGGATTTCGGAAGTATGACTTTTGATTCATGTAATTAAATGTGATAGAATATTATTGGATCCTTTAAATATTGAATTTGGTGAGATATTACATAGACCATCCATTGTTTCTATGATCTATAGTTTTTTTGTATTATCATGTTACTATCAAAGATTATTTATAAAATTATTATATCTATCAAATCCAGAAACCATATTTCTTTGGTGGGGATATAATTTTCTTCGAAAAGATATATATGGAAAAAAATCAAGTATATGATGTGAATGTTTGTCAGTTAACCTATTCTTACTCTACCATATAGTTTAGAAAGGTTTTTGCTATGTAATAGTATATAAAAAATGACATGGATTTTTTGCCTACCTAATTAATTGGTAGAAATGTATGCCACATTAAAATTGAATTTTCAGTAGTGAAATTAACTATATCACTATTTGGGAGGTAATTTTAAATTTTAAAATATATAAGAAATTTATTTCAGTGGATTGTGTGATATATAAACTGATCATAAAATCATGACGTATATATTCACATATAAATATTTGAATATGAACAAAATTTAATGGTTGAAGTTAATTAACGATTATGACTACTCAATACATTTCAACCCTTATAATGTGAACAAGGTGGTTGATTATCTGAGTCATAGGGACCATGCTATTTTATCTAATGTGATAATTAATATAGATGAAATTATTATAGATTAACAATTTATAGAACTTTAAATCCTATGTAATATTAGGAAATCCTGATACTCTTGGATGAATGTTGAACAATCCATTCATGTGATGATAAAAGATTCATAAATTGGTTATTTTGAATAAAATATGGATGGAAAGTATTTTTATGTAGTTGAACCTTGACTATGATGAAGTGGCATGATTGAGGTACTTGATATATAACCCATTAATACCAGAATAAAATAATAATATATTTAATGAAGCACATAAATTTCCATTATCTATCTATCTTATAAGAAATAAATGTGTTGAGATATCAAAGAGAATTTTTAGTGGGTTAATGTGAAGTGTGATATTACAAATCCTATATCTAAATGATGGGTATATCAGTATGTTAAGGATGAATATTACATGTCTAATAGGATGATGTAACCATTATCGATACCTATATTTAATTGGGAAAACATCTCCATGGATTTTATCATTGGACTCCCAAATAAATCTAATGTATTGTCTTAAAATTCAATGTAAAATTTTTGAAAATTAAATGGGATTATTTCGAGACCAGGATCTGAGAGGGCACGTGATTCTGAGTCCTCTAGTGGCTAGAATGTATTTTCAAACTATTTTTAAAGATCATTAAATAATCGTGCGAGTATATTTTTCTAACATTTAAACCGGTTCCTGGATAAAAAATTTGATGGAATTTTTGAACATAGAACATCAGGATTCACATAGAAAGAACCAAACATCAACCGGTGAGGGTCGACCAAAAAAATATAGTTTTCAGACTCTTTGGAAGATAAATAAAATAACTTAAATGGTTATTTTGTTATATTTTTTTCCTTCGTTATGAAGCAACACATTAGTTCAGTGGTGCAGTGATAAGGTGTCGTTGAATCCATTAATGAACCTCACTAATAAATCAATGTTGTGATGCTGATACATGAGATGTTTATTTTTTCTTTAATTAAACAAGGATTCAAGGTTGATAAACAACCTTGTAATTCCTATGATGAATGAAGAATGAAACCTCTCCAACAAGGGACGCCTAAAAATCTGAAAATGATAATTTTACCCTGGGAGATCGGATTCGAGAATGGAGATCGACAAACAATCATCCTCAACAAATATCCTTCTTCCCAGGTAGGGGTTTGATTATTTTTTGTGAGAATTTATTTTCCATGTTATTTCTTTTAAATGAAGAATGTAAGTTAAATCAAGAACAAGTTAACCCATGTATCGATCATTCATGGCGGATTGAAACACATCTTGTGGGGATTGGAATAAAGTAGATTAATTATCATATATTACATTTTCCTTTCTAACACGATGAAAAAAGTCCAAATGAACAGGGTCGACATTTTCTGCCTTGGGTTTTCCTTGTGATCCCTCCCCTTTTTCTCTTGCGTTCTTCACCGACGGACCCCCAAGGTCACGTCGGGCCTTTTTCATGGGATTTTAAACGTGCCTGATTCCCAAAAGCGATAACATAATGATATGGATCCAACCTCAGACATCTAAACATCATATGGAGCTTGGAAAAGTTCCCTGGTTGAAGAAAAGGCCACCAAAGCACATTATGTGGCCCGAAAAGGAGATTGATGGCACCAGTTGCGGAAACCAGTGTTGGATGGTAGGAAAGAGCCAGAACGTGCTGATGATGCACCTTAGAAACAGTAGGAGGCACCGGCACCAACACTAGTGGAATGTGGGAGTCGGCGCATTGGAATCGCACTACGGTGGCAGCAGGGGTTGCCGACATGGAGGGCGGCAGCTGAAGTCGGGCAGATGCGGCCTCTTGACCGTGCCAGAGGCACCACGTAGTGAAAATATGCGGTCTATGGACAACAGTGATGGTAGGTTAATGCGGAACTATGCCGCGTTGACTAGGTGGCAGGACACGGCACCCCACCGCGTCCCAGGTGGAGTAGTTGACTGCCCCTTTGGTAGATGGGTAGGTGTACATGGATTTTCCTATGCCCATGCAGGCTGGGTTGGCCTGGTAGGTTGGTAGCCATCCGGCCTAGCATGGCTAGTTGGTGGCTCAGACCGGACCTGAACCCATTCGACCCCCCCCCCTTCATAAAAGGGGCATATCTTTTGGATCGGGCATCCATTTGACGCACTGTCTACGAAGTTGGGACCATTGAAACGAGGAGGTCCTTTGGGTATACTTTGGTTGGTCCAACCATGTCAGACTGTGCTTTGATACAACCAGAACCTATTTAATAAAATGACAATATCTTTTAGATCAAACATAGGTTTGATGCATCGTATGTGGTATTGGGACCCTTTTGATGAGACGGTCCTTTGGGTATACTTTAAGTGAGAATTAGTGGTAGTTGAGATGCAAAAAAATTCTTTAGGAGTAGATTATCTTGTAATCAAGCGTGATACGAGCAGAAATCCTATGGTTGGATGTGATGTGAAGGATATGATGAGCGGGACTTCGGTGGTCTAGTAGCAGATCAGACCTCAGTGGTCCAGTGGCTGAGCGTACCTTGGTGGTCTAGTAAAAGAGTGGACCTCTATGGTCTAGTGTCCGAACAGACCTCTTTGGTCCAGTATCCGAGTGGACTTTAGTGGTCCAGTGGATGAGTAGACCTCAGTGGTCCAGTAGTAGAGGAGACCTCAGTTGTCTAGTAGTGGAGCGGACCTCAGTGGTCCTATGGCAGAGTGGAACTCGGTGGTTTGGCAGACAAGTATAGCTCAGTGAATCATTGTGGATAAGTCCCTTATAGGTATAATATGATTCAGATTTCTGAATGATAATCCTACTTTCTATACTTTATGTTATAACTAGTGCGAGCAGACTTTTCCTTGTGAGTTTACTTAGTGGTATTTATTTGTGGTCTTATATTTGTGATTTGGGGTCCCTACTGAGTATTGTGTTACTTACCCCTACGTGAGCTTCGCCTGCATGTGTCGTGTCTCATGTAGGTGATTGATGCTTCAACAGAGACCATGGTGGTCTGGGACCAGGTGGTTCTCAGTGAGATGGGACAGACGAGTGTACTTCTATGGCTACAGGCAGCTACCCTTCACCTACCCTTCATGTAGGGTCTTGAGAATATGGATACTGGTAGTTGTACTTTATATTTTTTTTCACTTTTATTCTGGAACCTTTTTACTTTCAGTTTGTATTTTACTCTCAGTAGTTGTCTCATTGAAAATTGTGGTTTACATTGTGTTTACTTTCCGCATTTTCAACTTTTTGGGTGTGTATGGTTTAAAGGAAATGCCTTCTCTTTTTGGGATATGCCTACTTGGTGCTAGTTTCCATCCCGTGGCCCATGGAAGGTGGGTTTGGGGTAGTTAGGGAACAGGCCCTAGGGGATGGGTTGTGATAAAGTGGTATCAGAGGGTGGTCAATTTAACCAGAAGAACTAATTGTGTGTAAATTTTGATGGGGCAATAGTGTTAACAGTTTCAAGTTTGGATTTCAGGCTAGGGAGTCCAGTGTTGGTGCGGTGGCCGATGTATCCATACACCAGGACCCTAAATTATACTCTCTAACTTGGTACATTAAAAAACTGATTGCATGCATCCATGAATGTTTTATCGTGATCTTTTTGAGTCAGAGTCATCTCACCAGGTATAATCTATCGACTGTGGTTCATCTTGATCTATTTTAGTACGCCTCTACAAATAAATCCAGTTAGGATTCTAGTGCATGACCACGAGGATGTTTCTTAGAGATATGATGCTTCGCTACAAGGATATTTTCCCAATATGGAACCTTCAGGTGGTATTCTAGTGATACCACCACCGTTGGTCAATAGTTACAACTAATACTACCAGTATAGGATGCATGTAGGCTCAGTGCCTTACATGAGTTTCAAAGACATAGACCTCCCAGGTTCATGGGAGAAACAGATCCTCAGGTTGTTGAGGATTAGATGGAGGCAGTGACATGATTCATCCTCTTAGTGAGGACGCCACTTGACCATATGGTTGTTCTAGTAATGATCCTTCTATAGGGATCAGCGAGGAGATGGTTTATTTTTACCATATGGACTCACGAGGAAGCGACCCTCACCTGGTCTGACATCTAGTGACTTTTCAGGGAGGAGTTATTCCCTGAAACTTTGTACTCAGTGTGAAAACAAGATGTTTTTCACTTAAAGTAGGGAATCCTGACAATGGATGAGTATACTATGAGGTTCACAGACCTCTCCTGTTACTCTACAAATATGGTAAGGGACAATTTATTTAGGGCCTAGACCACTGATCAAGGACTCTAACGGGATATCAGGGCATCGATGATTTATCTCATCATCCCTATGTAGTCTGGGGTGATGGAGAGAGCTCTAATAGTGGATATATTCCTTGCATAGCATGCACCAATGGTGGGAGATACCACTGCGAAATAGGTGGTCGATACATCCATGGCGGGTAGTGAACTGATGATGCAGAGACCCAAACTGGAAAAACCATTTATAGGGCACCCCGGGACTTAGGTTCAGTAGTACGAGGTTCCCGTAGTAGAGGGAGACATCAGAGGATTAGAGTATGCTATGCGTGCGGTGGGAATGGGAACATGGTTTGAGATTGCCCAACTCACCATGTAGAGGACTGACAGATGGTTGAGGGACCACCAAGGTAGCAGCAGAGATAGGAACAGGGTGATTCGACAGGCGGTGGATGTCGTAAAAGAGTGGGATGAGTGGAAGTAGGTTAGTGTAGGTACGAGGTACTAGCACCACAACCCCTATGTGGTCCAATATGGGATCCATGAGTATATGGAAAGGGGTGGTTTCAGCTTCAGGAAATCGAGGCCTACATTTTCGACGTCCCAAAGATGATACAAGGTATGATCTGTGTCTTCTCCACTTTAGCTAAAATTCTTATAGACATAGGTTTCAGTCACTCTTTCCTTAACATAGACCTTATTTGTAGCTCATAGATTATGATTGAGCTATTGGATTGATCCTTACGATTAAAGACTCCTACAGTAGGGGATTCAGCGATCACACATAGTTTTTGACAATGTGAGCTTACTCTAGGAGGTGAGAGCTTCAGCTAGGATCTCCTCATAGTGGTGATGAGGCCTTACAATGAAATCCTGGGTATGGACTGGCTATCCAGATTTCATGCCCAGATTGATAGTTTTTGGCACACAGTGTGGTGTGTCTGCGAAGATGGGAACTGATTTTCCATTGTCGGAGATAATGGAAATAGATCAGTGCGGGGCGGACTCACACGTAGGAGGGTGTAGATGATCACTCATCGGTTATCTAGAATGACCCTTGGTGTAGTGGATGATATGATTCTATAGTTTCCTATAGTGGTGGATGAGTACGAGGATGTCATTCCAGAGGATGTTCCAAGACTACATCCTCATATAGAGGTAGACTTATGCATTGATTTTTACCCCAGAACAACACTGATATCTACACCTACATATTGGATAGATCCCGTAGAGATCCAAGAGATGAGGGTACAATTTTAGGATTTTTAGAGGAAGGGGTTCGTAGGCCCAACATTTCACCATGGGTAGGCCCTATGTTGTTTTCCAAGAAGGAAGACAGAAGCTTGAGTTTGTGCATGGACTTTCATCGCCTGAACTAGGTGACCATGAATAATAAGTATCCTCTACCGAGGATTGATGACCTCTTAGATCATCTGAAGAGAGCAATATGGTTTTCAAAGATATACCTTTTATCAGGTTGTTACCAGCTTCGAGTACGTGATGAGGACATCTCGAAGATGGCTTTCAGATGTCATTATAGATATTATGAGTACATAGTGATGTCACTTGGCATGAAAAAATCCCTAGTATTGTTCATAGGAATTGTGAGCAGGATCATCCGATCATACTTAGACCAGTTTTTAGTGGTATTCATTGATCACTTCTTGGTGTATTCAGTGTCCAAGGAGGAGAACGCGATACAACTAAGGATGGTTCTAGACACACTATGAGAGAAAAAACTTTACAGGAATCTCTAAAAGTGTGATTTCATGATATGAAAGGTCCACTTTCTGGGACATTTCATCTCATAGGCTGGATCTTTGGTGGATCTAGTGAAGATTAAGGTGGTTTTTTCTTGGGAGCCACCTAAGAGAGTTACTATGGTGCGGAGTTTCCTTGGGTTGGCTGGGTACTATCAGAGGTTTGTACCCAATTTCTCCAGAGTAGTAGAACCCATAAAGACATTTTCAAATAATATAAAACCCTTGGTGTGGATAGAATGATTCCATAAAATCTTTCATTGGGTGAGGAAGAGATTTATGAGTTCTCCTATATTGAGGCATCTAGAGGAGGGGAATGACTACATGGTGTTCTTTGACACATCAAGAACTAGGCATGGTTGTGTACTAATGTAGGGGAAAGCAATGATTGGTTATAGATCACAAAAAATTTATACCACAAGAGAATAACTATGTGAATCATGAAATTGAGTTGATAGCGGTAGTTTTTGAACTGAAGATTTGGCGACACTAACTTATGGGAGAACAATTCATCATCTACTCTGACCACAGGAGTCTCAAGTATATCTTTTCCCAGAAGGATTTGAATCTGATATAGTGATGTTATCTAGAGTTCTTATAGGAATATGACATAGAGATTGTATATACTCTAGGGAAGGGGGACATGGTGTCAGATGCTCTCAGCAGGAGGTCGAGTTCACATCTACTGAATGTGGCCTTAGATCAGCTGGCCTCACTTCAGATATCTTTTTTGGATAGAGAGGAGACTACTTTTTTTAGTCGATGGTAGTTTCCCCACAACTCTTACATAGAGTCTGGTTGGTTCAACTCGTAGATTCCATCTATGTGACTAAAAATTCCCAAATGTCCATTGGGTATGCCCCTGATGGATATTCTAAATATAATAAGCACATCATCCTTTTTAGAGGACGCACTACAGTACCAGTGGCATTGCAGGAGGAGGTGTTGAGGGAGTTCCATACATTCCCCATGGCAGTACATCTAGGTGTGGTGAAGATGTACCATGAAATATGATGTCAGTACTGGTGGTGGCAGATGAAGAAAGCAATGGCAGAGTTTGTCTTGAGAAGCCACACTTGTCACCAAGTGAAGGATGAGCACCATGTTCCGGTAGGTTTGACACAAATCCTCGAGGTACCATGGTGAAAATGGGATAGTATATTGATGGATTTCATGACAATATTACCACGTATGTATATGTTAATGATACCATCTAGGTGATTGGTGACCAACTCAAAAAGTCATCCCACTTCCAACACATTCTAGAGTAGGGTTCAGTGGAGAACTTGGGACACCTCTACGTGTAGAGGATAGTTCAACTCCAAGGAGTCCCATATATGATAGTCTCATATCGTGATACACGATTTACATCCCGGTTGTGGAAGGGATTACAAGAGGTGTTTGGGACTAAGCTACAATTGAGCACAAACATTCACCCATATATGGATGTTCAGAAAAAGTGGACTATACAGACATTGGGGAAAATGTTTCATGCTTGCATTCTTGATTTTGGTTCCTGTTGGGAGGACCACCATCCACTAGTAGAGTTTTCATACAAAAATAGCTACTACTCTACCATCAGTATGGCACCATTCGAGGCACTATACGGATGACTATGCAGGTCACTATAATGCTAGACAGACCCAAGGGAGTCAGCACTCATGGGTCCAGAGATGGTACAACCTTCCACTAAGAAGGTTCAAGTCATCTGAGAGTGGATGAAGACTACAGAGATCTAATAGAAGTCTTATGAAGATAGGTGACAGATACCCTTGGAGTTCAAGGAGGGGCCCATGTATTCCTATAGGTCTCTCCTTGATGAGGGATACAAAGATTTGGTCGGGGTAGCAAGTTATCTCCAAGGTTCATTGGACCTTTTCTGATACTGTGTATAGTGGGGGAGGTGTCATACCACTTAACTCTACCACCACAGTTGGAGAGGGTTCACAGTGTCTTCCACATATCCCAACTGAGGAGATATGTGCAGGACCTTTCTCACATCATCAACCACGGTGAGCTGGACATTGACGATGGGGAAACCATCGCGGAGTACCTGGTTGAAATAGAGGATCGATAGGAGAGGATTCTTCATGTATGGTTGATTCCTCTGGTGCACATTCTTTGGTAGCACGGGAATCTCCAGGAGATCACATGGGATATTGAGGCTCATATTCCTACTTAGTACCCCCATTTGTTTGGTTATCCCTTTTTTGGTTTACAAGGATTTAATCTATAAAGGTGGGTATAATGTAATGTCCCAAAATTCCATGTAAATTTTTTAAATATTAAATGGAATAATTTTGAGACTAGTCTCAGAGATCAAATATGATTTTGAGGCCTAGAGTGACGATAATATATTTTATAACTATTTTTAATGTTTATTAAATAATCATGCGAGTGGGTTTTTACAACTTTTAAACTGGTTCCCGGATCAAAAATATAAGGGAACCATTGAACATAGAGTGTCAAGATTCACCAGGAAAGGACCAAACATCAACTGGTTTGGTTCGACTGAAAAAGATATTTTTTAGAAAATTTGGAAGAAAAATAAAATAATATAAAAATTTATTTTATTATATTTTTCTTTTTTGTTACACAGTGACTCATCAGTGCTATAATGCAGAGACGAGGAAATGTTGAATCCATTAATGAACCTCATTAATGAATTATCATGGAGACATTGCAACACGTAGGTCGTCTTCCATCTTTAACTAAATAGGGATTCAGGGTTGACAATAAACCCAAGAATTCCTCTAAATAACGACAAATAAAACCTCTCCAACAACGAATGTTAGCAAATCAAAAAATGGTGATGACACCCTCGGAGAGAGGATTCGATGACAGAGATCAATGGACAATCATCCTAGACAACTCTCTTTCTTCCTAGGTTGGGGTTTTATGATTTTATATGTTAATATATCTTCCCTGTTCTTTATTTTAAACAACAAACGTGAGTTATCTAATGAACAAGTTAACCCACAGATCGATCATTCATGTGGGATAAAAACTTATCTTATAGAGATTGGAAGAAAGGGGATTAATTATAATATATTCCATCTTCCTTTATAACTCAGTGAATTAATTCCAAACAAATAGGGATAATATTCGTCACCTTGGGTGTTCCTCATGATACCTCCCATTTTTCTCTCACATTATTCAATGGAGGATCCCTGGGGTCGCGTCAGGCCATTTCCAGGTGATTCCGAACATGGTTGATTCCCATGAGCGATAGCAGAATAATATAGAGCACACTGAAGACATCTACACAACCCAAGGAGCCTGAGATAATTCTCGGATTGAAGAATGGGCCACCGAAACACGTCTGGTGGCCCATAGAGGAGACCGTCGGTGCGCTGATGTTGGTGGAGGCAAACGGCAGTGGCCGGTAGGTGAGAGGTAGTGCGCGCTAACAGTGCACCTGTAGGTGCCAAAATTCAGGACAAAGAAGAGGCCCAAAGAAGGCCCCAAAGAACTGCCTCATGAAGCCCCTTCACGGTGTTCCCCCAACACCGCGGTGGCCACGAAGCAAGGAGGCGGGACACTCCGTGACCACAGTTGACATTCGTGAGCCCGCCACGAAGCAAGGAGGCAGGATTCTCTGCAACCATAGTTGACGTTCACGAGCCCACCGCGAAGCAAGGAGGCGGGACGCTCCGTGACCGCATTTGATGTTTTCGACCCGTCGCGAAGCATCCTAGTCCCTCTTCACGTCGCTTGAGCTCTGCTCCATGGCACCTATCGCCTATAAATACCGGTCTCCCCCTGAGCCCAAGGAATGGACAATCCGACCTTTCGACTTCCCAGCTCCCAAATCACAAATCATCCTTCTGCTCTGCGAACCATGAGCTGTGCAATGTACTTATGCTCTATGAAGTGCCTACCCTTTGTCTCGTTTTGATACCCTCTTCCGAGAGGGATGCCTTTCGCAAAGCCTAAGGGTCTTCTCAAAGGAAGGGGATCTCCAAGGGGACCCGGGTCATTGCTAAGAATTTATGCTTCGCGAAACACCCTTCATGTACACGTGATCCACAAGCTAAGGCAGGATAACTGTACTTCGTGAAGCATATTGCTTCCCGACACCTTACTTCATGAGGCACTTTTTCTCCACAAGGTTGTGCTCCGCGAATGCCCGTCCACTTCGAGAAACACCTCCCATATGCACCTTTTTTCCATGCTAAGGCTAAGGCACCCCACTTCGTGAAGCACACCCCTTCGCAAGTGCCCTCCGCCATGCGGAGCAATAGAGTTTCACAAGGCCCCTGCCTATGAACCACTCTGCTTGGAAATTCCTTTTCCTGTGCGACCCTCCAGGTTTGCACGATGTGACTTCAAAGTCCCCTGGACGATACCAACCATTGCGTTGCTTCGCCTAATGCTTCTTCTCATAGTCACGCTAGTGGATATTTCTTCTTCGCATAGCCATGCTAACGTGGACCCCTCGATGGTTCACTCCATGACACCCCATCACCACGGCGTTGCCGGTGCCTTCCCTCCCACAAAGAGTAGAGGGTACTGGTTATGTAAGTCCTAGGGGTGTGGAGCACACCCACCTCATCCGAGCTTCAGGATGTTAAACTACCAAGCACCATCATTCTCAGCACATGACGTTAAACTGTGACCTGGCCCCGTGCCTCACACGCGGGGTTTCCCCACCTTGGACATTCTCCACGCCCCCTGGTCTCCATAGGGGATGATATCCTCCTTATGGGAGTGGCTTTTGTTCATGGGGGAAGGGCAGCCACCTAGGCATAAGCCCCTAGTTTTCCTTCCATGAGGCAGCATAGCATCCCTGATCCTCCTTTCATCTTCGATCCCCAAGGCTAGCGGAGGGCGTGATAGGGTATGGGGATCCTCCTTTCTTCAGTCCCAAGTCCCTCCCCCATTGCGCTTTGTCTCCATCAGGCTTCCATCTCGGAGTAAGTCCCAATATTTCTCTCCCTGGTCTGCCCCGCGCGTAAGCCCCTCTTCACTTCCCACGGACGCACCTTTTGTGATGTGGTCATCAGGCCTTTGCTGCCTCTTGTTTCTCATACCGAGCATGACTCGAGTGGGATTAGAGTAAGCATAGACCATGAAAATTCCCCCATCCCACATGACATTAAACTATATTCCATACCCCCCGAACTACGGGGACATTGATCCATGTCAAGGAATGGTACATAGGAAGCCTCCATGAGGTTCAAGCCCCAACACCCTGGGCAGCCTAGAGTGTAAGACCCATCCAACTAAACTACAAGGACTTTGATCCCTGCCAAGTTAGGGTACGTAGAAAGCCTCCACGAGGTTCAATCTCACCACTACCCAATGAACCCTAGGTCCTCCTCATTCAAGTTGGTTCACCGACACCTTGGGAAGCCTAGATTGTAAGCCCCATCCACACCATTCTGAACTACGTGGTCTTTGATCCTTGCTAAGGTCAGGTACGTAGGAAGCCTCCACGAGGTTCAATCCCAACACCCGATCGTTCCGACCATCATTCACATCGGTTCACCAACACCCTAGGCCGCCTCAGAGTGTAAGCCACAACCCATTTGGAACTACGTGGACTTTTGTCCTTGCTAAGGCAGGGTACGTAGGAAGCCTCCACGAGGTTCAAGCCCACCACCCCGGTCGTTTCGACCTCCTTCACGTCGGTTCACCGACACCTTGGTCAACCTAGAGTGTAATCCCCATACACACCATTCTGAACTATGTGGTCTTTGATCCTTGATAAGGTAAGGTACATAGGAAGCCTCCACGAGGTTCAAGCCCAGCACCCGGTCGTTCTGACCATCATTCATGTCGGTTCACCAACACCTTAGGCTGCCTCAGAGTGTAAGCCCCAACCCATTTGAAACTATGTGGACTTTGATCCTTGATAAGGCAGGGTACGTAGGAAGCCTCCACGAGGTTCAAGCCCACCACCTCGGTCGTTCCGACCTCCTTCACATCGGTTCACCAACACCCTGGGCCACCCTAGAGTGTAAGCCCCACACACCCATTTGGAACTATGTGGTCTCTGATCCTTGCTAAGGCAGGGTACGTAAGAAGCCTCCATGAGGTTCAAGACCACCACCCAATGGACCCCAGGTCCTCCTTATTCATTTCAATTCACCAATCCCACCATGAACTACGTTGTCTTTGATCCTTGCAAAGGCAAGGTATGTAGGAAGTTTCTCTGAGGTTTAAGCCCAACATCTAGCCGTTCCAGCTCATTTCACGTTAGTTCGCCCCCGTCCTGTATGACGTTAAACTATAGAACCCATTCAGCGGTAAGCCGTTGTGACCTCATTCAACAAAAATCTGTCATCAGATGAAATACGTGGACTTTGATTCCCTACCACGGGGATACGTAGAAAGCCTCTTCGTGGATCAAGCCTGAAATCGTCATCATCTTCATGACGGTATCATCCCATTCACCATCCCCATCAACCGCTCCATCATCCATCCCAATCCTTACCCAGGCCCCCACATCCCGGTGGGATCATTCCATTCCATTCCTCATTCCGTCTAAAAGCATTCGGGAGGCCGCCCACGTGAGGGCCCTAATATTGGTGTTCCCTCTAAGGGGGTTCCTTAGTTTGATCCACTCTAGTCAGTGTTCTGATCAGCCTGGTCTATCTCCGATGGATGTTAAACTTGTGGCATACCCTGTGTTAAACATAGGAAGCTAAGGAAAACCTCAGACACATGCCAATGGCATATGATTCCCCGTGTTCGATGTGGGATGCCTCGAGCTTCTGCGCCCTCGAGAATCCCTATAATAAGGGACAGAAGACAAACACGCCAATCCCCAGTGTCAAGACACGCCAGTGATGCCCCACGTGACTACTCCCCTAACTGAAGGTTGTTGCCCTGACCGGACCCCTTGAAATGTCCTGACAGAAGCAGTGTAATTAACTGGTGTCCATGAAGATATGGAACTGGGAAGAGTTTCACGAACAGTGTATTAAATCTATGAGGGAGACCCGGACTATGTAACGAGTTCCGAGGAGGAATCCACGGAAGGAAGAACCTAAATCTCATCATCCCGTTTCGATCAAGGAGAAAACATCCCTGAATAAGGAACGGATGTCACCCGCCTTTGGAAAGTGGGAATGCAGGGTAACAAAGTCGTGCCTGTCGTACTCAAGCGAACGGACGTGTGCGCCCCGGAGAAAGCATCAGAAACAGAAATGGTGAACCCAACGTGAACATATTCTCCTCAATATAGAGATTAGTAGCGCTCGAGGCATCAATGGATTGACGTGCCACCGGATCCAGCTATCCAGCGTCCGGTCCCGCCAAGAAAATAGCAGGCTTGTCATGAAACTCACTAGAATTTAGGGCAGTAGAACGTTGGACATCCCATTCTGTGATGTTGTTAGCGTGGATCCCTCTTATCGGTCATAGAAGATGGGATGGCGCTGGGGCATTGATCGTCGATTCCTTTTTCCTTTCAATACTGACAAGTTCATCTCTCTGCTTCTCGGGAATCAGGTTGCTACCACAGGAACGCGATCACCACCCTCCTGCCTACACTGGGGTAGGGGAAATGCTAGCACAACCTCTCTGTGTGGCTTCACCGCTTCCACAACAGCTTCTACGTCCACGAACGTGGGGTGCCCATGCCCCATCTCCCCATCGGAAGTTATCCAACGAAGGGTAATTAACGACATCATACATTGTTACAAGGAAGAGGGCATAATACCAACTCGGGATATGGCCCGCATGGACCTGGAGGCATCCAGACCCCACCGTCAATGCCGCCCCCGAGGGCCGCGCAGGGATCCACTACTACCCACCCCAGCATTCAATCATTTTGGGAGCCTATCCCCAGAGCACTTTGACGACTCCCTACCTTACACTGATGAGGTGGGCGACGTCTGGCCTAGCCCGGTCCGAGTCCCAATCTAGGGACTATCAGAAAGGGCTCCCACTTGGCTGTGTCAGCACCGCCATCCGACCTTTCTAGAGGAGGAGTAGGTAAGTTATGCACCTACACCACCAGCCCCAGTTCATCCGACCCGACTCCAGCTCGGGCATGAGCTGAGGAGGACGCCCTCCAAGGGGCGTCAACGTCGACGGCTACTGTGGAGAGAGACAACCCTGATGCATATCATCAAGTCCCTGCACACACTGAGCAGGGGCGCTTATACGCCCAACTGGGATCGAGGCCCCAACCACCCCACGGGCAGGCTGGGTCGACTCTCATGGTCGCAGGCATGAGCAGGGGTCACCATGAACCAACCCGCAGCGATGCCACCCCGTACAGAGGTCCTCCCCATACCACTACCACACAGATCATGGGCCTTACCTACTCCAAGGCTCGACATGGAGGTCTGCCCCATGCTACCCCCAATCATAATGAAGGTCTTCCCCGCGGCGGTGATGTTCGATACGGGAGCCTCTCCCATGACCATCACACTGGGTATGGAGTCCTTCCTCCTGCCCCCAACTGTCGATGTGGAGATGTTACCCATCCGGTCTCTGTCCAATGTGGGGATCCTCCCTACGTCCTCTCCGCAGCTGGAGAAGGTCCTCCTCTCCCCGGCAACCAGAGGGGTGAAGGCTAGCCTCACTCCACCCGCACCAAGCATAGAGGTCCTCCACATGCTCCCGCTAGTTCTAGTGGAGGTTTTTCCCGCTCTGGTGCTATTCATGGAGGTCCTTCCCATGTGCCCTTCAACATTTTTCCCGGTGATCCTTGCACCTCATCTTTATTGGGTGGAAACCCTCTCCGCCCTAACACCAGTGCGGCTGAAGTACTGCATGTTGGAAATCATCCCTATCCCGAGGAGCCACCTAGGGGTAGGAAGGCGGGTCGTCGCTGACACAAGAAGAATCTTGGGAAGGCCCGAACTGATATCAAACCAGTCCGCTTCTCAGAATTTGAAGCGGAGTGCGACTCAGCTCAGGAACCCTCCCCTCACTCATCTGAGTCCAGGATCGGGGTAGGGATGAGGCACATCAGCCTGGTGCTCCCAGAATGCGAGGTCCACAGGATTCCCACTTCCCTCCATAGGTTTATCTAGGAGGATGAAAATCTGGAGACCCCATAGGTTACGGTCATGAATTCACCACCATCATCACCGGAAGCACTTTCTACCTCCACAAGAGATCATGAAGATCTATTCTGGGGACCAATGGTGGGCGAGCAGTAGCGCAAACCACCATCAAAAGCCCTGGCCCCTGATCCAAAAACAGTGACTGTCAGCCCCTCCTATCGCGACATAGCGGCCAGGTTGCTACACTCCTTGGAGGACAGCCCTAGAATGGGCGGCCAGTCAGCTCGTTCGTCGTATTCTCCACCGGCTGACCTGCCGTCCCAACGGTCTGCCTCAGTACCGTTGACAGTTCCTCAACTACCCCCAGTTGGTGAGTGGGGAAATTAAGGTACAGACCCTGAATTTGATCCGAGGAGCTTTTGGAGAATCCTTGCAGTGGACCACTTCCCCGAGAAGTTCTGGCCCGCAGCAGCGTGGGATTTCTGCATACCCAAGTCCCTCACCTTAGAGGAAGTTGAGTGTTTCCACTACACTCTCTGGGCGATGAATTTCAGTCTCTTCCATCAGCGTGTGGTTTATCCAAGGAGCCAAGTGCTTTTTGAATACATCAATGAGTAGTGTCTTCTAGTCGATCTGGCCGCACTCCTTGTGGCCCAGCACCCCGAGTCACCAGGCCGTCGTGAGGCCCTCCACCAGCAATGCGTTCAGAGTATCATGGTACTATGAAAAATTATCAGGGAGGCTAACCCCCCCCCCCCCCCCCCACGTGCAAATCTATGGCTGGGGGCAGTATGCTTCCCTCATCTTCAGCCCTATCCAGCGGCAGCCCGACTCATTATAAGATATTGAGGACATGCCCCCAGGAAGGGTCATGGTCAATATGGCTAACATAGTGGACAAGGAGGATGAGCTAGAGTTTCTCGAAGACTTACCCCCTGAGGGTGTGCCACCACTTTTGGACCCATAAGGGAGGATTACTCGTCATCAGAGGAACCTCCTTGGTCTCTCTGTGCCCACTGAGGTGTTGTTACTCAGCCGGAATGCTGGTAAGGGAAAAGAGCATGTCGGATCTATTAAGCACTCTGACCCGTCCACCTCAGTGCAGAAGACGGAGGAGGACCCTAAGAAGGCAACATTGTGCCAACAACTTGCTGAGCAGAAGAGGTTGGTCGACGAACTCCTGGCTGAACGTGTTGTAGAGCGACGACCCGACTATGGTGATCCTATGTCGGGGCAGTAGGGGCAGGAACAACTCCCCCCGGCGATCCGCCCATAGGCAACCCTGATCATGCTGCTCCCACGGACAGGGTTGAAGCCGGAACTCATGGAAATAGGGCATGGTATGTCCCACCAAACCCTCCCGAACAGCACGGAAATCCGAGGAATCCGGCCCAGGTTCCCCCAACTGCCCCACAGGCCGCTCCACCAGTCGCTCCACGAGCTGTTGAACCTATATACTGTGTCGAAGATCCCGACAATGCGCTCATGGTTAGGGATCCCCTTCAAGATAGGGACCCACATCCAGATAATCCAATGGCAGCACTCATCGCCCACCTATAGGCTTTGGAAACGCGACAGGTGGTGATCCCACCAGATGGCAAGCCATACCTGGCATGGGTGGATGATATGGCGGCACCTCCGGGTTTCAAGAATCCCAACTTCTCCCCCTTCAATGGGATGGGGGACCCACCGCAGCATCTATCCCACTTCAACTCAAGGTGTGGGCCCATGTTGGGGACTCCAGCGTAGCATGAGGCCACCAAGATCCACTATTTCGTTCAGACACTGGAGGGGCCGGCATTCGTCTGGTACAGCCAGCTCCCCATCGAATCTGTGACCAGTTGGGAGGACCTTCGCAGGCAGTTCTTCTACCAGTTCAGCTCTACAACCTAGAAAACAAGCATCGCAGACCTTTTCGAGTGAATGAAAAGTCCTGATGAGCGAGTCGCGGACTTTATCGCCCGATGGAAGGGGCTTACATA
The DNA here is from genome assembly GCA_963277665.1 of Viscum album. NCBI lineage: Eukaryota > Viridiplantae > Streptophyta > Magnoliopsida > Santalales > Viscaceae > Viscum > Viscum album. The sequence goes on along the minus strand of OY728143.1, from coordinate 1,658,242,636 downwards.
CTCCCTCGACATGCCACTGACTCAGGAGAAATTACTGACGATGTGTGTAGGGAACGTCAAGACGGAACTGGTTCCTTCTATGATCACCCAGAATTACCCTGGAGGATTCCAAGACTTCTCCAACAAGGCCTAGTACCTTGAGGAATCCCTACAACAGGCTAGCCAAGCACGTCTGTTTCCCCCTATGATTTCAGCAAGGAGAACTTCCAAGGCCTATCCCGCCGTGATGGCTCAAATAGAAGCCCCCAGACAGCTGTAGTTACTACTAGTAGCACCGGTCCTACAGCCTTGCAGAGGACCTCCCCCTCAGGCACAGCCTCCAGCTCCACAGCATCCTCAGAATCGGCAGGTTCCCCCGCATAATGCACCGCCACCACCCAGGCGGGACAATCAGGGTCCACCTCCTCGACAATCCCCTTTGGCCCCTCGTCAGGGCCAGGATCCAAGGGCTCCCTATCCAGAAAGAAGACACCAGACTTACTCGTTCAGTGAGAATCAGGTCTCCGGTTACTTCCGTAGCACCCTAGAGCAGGGGATTGTACGCTTTCCTGAGTGCAGAAGGCCAGTAGAGGTGAATCTCACCGACCACCCCAACTACTACCCCTATCATCAGATTCTGGGTCACACCCTTAAGCAGTGCTATGTGTTTAAAGACTGGCTCTAGGACCAGGTCGATAACAACATAGTCAGGCTAGGCCCGGCCCTAGCATAAATAGTGGGTGTCTTTGTAAGGTCGGACAGTGGTAGCAACAACGAAGGCGAGTGGCAGCAAGTTTCTAACTGCGGGTCCCAAAAGTACAACGATTGGATGGCTCGCAAAACGGTTTCTCACACCCAAGGCATTATCTGTGCACATATGAATTAGTAGGATCCTTCAGAAGCTATGACCACCACCTATGCATCATCATCTCAGCCGTCCTCTTCCTAGAAGAGCAAGAATCAGCGGCGTAAGAAGAAGCAACGTGCCCTGCCAATTCCATCATCGTCCCGTATTCTCGGCGACTTCATGCCCCCTGAGATGGGGATCCCCTCCAAAATCCACCCAGTGGTGGATGATTCTTCGAGTGATATTCAAGGGTACATTTTGGTTAATACCGTCGAGTTGGTAAACCCTTATATGACTCCCAACGAGGAGGAGCGTCAGGAGAACCTCCCTAATGTCCCCAGCCGAGGCCAACGTTGGAGGAGCCGCGACCATATGGGTCATCGGGGCACATCAGTTGGTACCTCCAGCCAGGTCGTGCATGCCGCTGAGACCAGACAATAGGCTCAGCACAGAGCTCAACACTCACAGCCTCTTCATCCAGTGTCATCAGGACCGCATCCACCACTGTTTGTGCTACTGGATCAAGTAGAGATACCACGTCTAGGCTACGACTAGTCTCACCCAGCTACAGGCAGATCTTAGTTGTCCGGTCCTCATCCGGCATCTACTCTTCAGGCTTTGACTAGTGAGTAGTGGGATATTCCTAGCACTAGCCAGTCACCGGTCCAGCCGGCAGGGCTTTCCATGTCTCCAATCACAGAGCGGACTCCTATAAGAAGAAGTTCATGCCTGGCATGGTAGTACGATGTCGTAAAGCACCTTTCCAGCATCCCAGCAAGGCTTTACATCCTTGAAGCCCTCTGCTTGTCGTCAGATATGCGTGAGGCCCTCACTGAGGCTTTAAGGAGCCCCCTCCAGTTTGAGATGAAGGTGGCAGCTGCAGAAGCCTTTCCTGATGAAGTAATTAAGAATGACGAATGTCAGGCCATCATTTCGTTCTCTGGAGAAGATAAAGGATCTCCCATATAGGGGCACATCTGACCGCTGTACATCACTGACCAATTTAACGGTGTGGAGGTTTTCCACTGTCTCATTGACACCGGCTCTAGGATCAACCTTATCCTGACACGGACATTGCGAAAGCTGGGGTTATCCAAGGATGACTTGACTACCTCTAATTTAAGGATCTAGGGATATGACAGGATAGATCAGACCCTGGTCAGCAAGATCCGTTTGAAGACCCAGTTCAGTGGCCTAGTTTCCAGTACTGAATTTATGGTCATCTCCTAGGACACCGCGTACAATGCATTGATGGGTAGACCATGGCTCCATCTACACGCGATGGTCCCCTCGTCATATCACCAGTGCCTAAAATATTCCCTAAATGGTCGAGTAGGTATACTCCAAGGTGATGTATCTCCTTTCACCTCTTGTGAAGCCTGTTATCTGGACACTGACTATTACAAGAGCAAGGATAAGCAGATTCTAGAAAGTGAGGTTGAGCCCGCCAGGGTCACAAGTGACCCCTGGGCCGGTCTGGATGACCCCTACGTCTTCCCAATCCATTGATTGGAGGTCACGACCCCCGACATGGGGCAATTATTTTTTGTCTCTGGTATAATAGGAAGGCATATTCCCAAGTCCAAGTGACGGTGGAAAATCACCTCATACTCCTACACAAACCAGGATCAAGTGATCCCGGAACCTCCTACCCTCGTACGATACCAGGATGTCCGCCCTATGGCCACATCGATACATCATACGTGTATGTTTCTCCGGGCTGGGATCAACTGGATCAAGTCGACGTTCCACTATTGCTTTGATATCATCAAGTGTGGCCCCTTGGGCCGAAGACCAGATGGGATCGAATCGACTGCCTTCGTCGTTATGGTCTTAGTGGCACATGAATCTCCTGATATGTTGTATACTACTGTCCAGGCTGGTACCAGCCTCCCGTCAGGTTCTTCTGACCCAGGGGAAGCTCCACCCGCTAGAAATCCCTCCTCCACAAGCGAAGAAGAGGATCTGGAGGATTCTCCCCCTGCCTTTGAAGAATGCGTCTCTACCACGGTCAATGAACTGGTACAGGTGAACCTTGGTAGTGAGGCGGATTCGAGACCCACATTGATCAGTGCCTTCATGTCCCTCGAGGAGTAGCAGCGGTATGTGGACTTCCTTAAACAACACCATGACGTGTTTGCCTGGAGTTATGATGAGATTATAGGACAAGATCCTCAGGTAGTCGTCCACCGCCTCGGTCTCCCGACAAACTACGGTGGGTTCAAGAAACCTCCCAGAAATATGTACTCTTCTCACGGTTCCATGGTCAAGGCCGAAGTTGAAAAGCTCATCAGGGCCAAGTTCTTCAAGGAGGTTCAGTACCCTAAGTGACTAGCCAACATTGTGCAGGTTAGGAAGAAAAACAGGTAGATCAGAGTCTGTATCAACTTCTGAGATCTCAACCGTCATTACCCGAAGGATGATTTTCCCCTTCTAGTGATAGAATTGTTGATCGACACTACATCTGGATTGCAAGCCCTCTCATTCATGGATGGTTACTCTGGATATAATTAGATCCAGATGGCCCCTGAGGATGATGAGTCCACCACTTTCAGGGCGCCCCAAGGTACTTTCTATTACCAGGTTATGCCCTTCTGCCTGAAGAATGCAGGTGCCACCTATCAGCGGTCCATGCACCGCATATTCAATCCAATACTCAGGAAATTGGTGGAATTCTATGTGGACGATATGGTGGTCAAGTCTCTCCAGTTCCAGGACCATCCCAAGGACCTTGAGAAAGTGTTCGGCTTCCTCTGCTCCCACCACTTGAAAATGAACCTGTTGAAGTGTGCCTTCGGGGTCACCTCCTGAAAGTTTCTTGGCTTTGTTGTCAGGTGTCGAGGCATCGATATCAACCCAGAGAAGATCAAGGAAATTATCCAGATGCCTCCCCCAAGCAATATTTGGGAGCTTCAAGGTTTCCAAGGCCACTTAGCCTACATACGTCGATTCATTGTGAATCTAGCTGGAAAGTGTAAACCCTTTTCTCATCTAATGAATAAAGGATCTTCCTATGAATGGGACGAAGACAGCCAGACCACGTTAGAGGAAATTAAGCAGTACTTGCTCCAACCTCCGGTCTTGATACCCCCCATCTCCGGGAAGCTACTAGTCCTGTACGTGACTGCCTTGGAACGATCTATCGGTGCCCTTCTCACCCAGAAGAATAATGAGGGGATAGAAAAAAGTCTCTACTACCTCAGTTATATGCTCATTGATACGGAGACCAGATACTCCCCCATCGAGAAGAGATGCCTTGCATTGGTATTCGCAGTACAGAAATTGTGACACTACCTACAACACCATGAGGTACAGCTGGTGTCTCGGGTAGACCCACTGAAGTACATTCTGAACCGCCTCATGTTGACCAGCTGTCTAGAACAGTGGGTGGTAATCCTCCAGCAGTTCGACATTAGGTTCATGCCCCAGAAGGCTATCAAGGGACATGCATTGGCAGACTTCCTAGTTTCACATCCAACCTCCTCAGACCAGTCCTTGGACTTGGATTTTCCTGATGAGGCGATCCTCTTAGTAGATCATGACATCCCATGTTGGCAGATGCACTTCTATGGTGCCTCCCGAAGCCCCACTAGTAGGAGGCTCAATGATCCTCGACTCAACAGAGTGGGCCTGGTTATCATCTTCATTACCCCAGCGCAAGACATTTTTCCGTACTCATTCCTATTATCAGAAGGTTGCACCAACAACGCTGCAAAGTATCAGGATCTTATCATTGGCCTCGAGCTGGCTCTTGAGATCTATGTACCCCATTTTCATCTGAAAGGGGATTCAGAACTAGTTATTAATCAGGTCAATGGTGGCTGTGTTTTTAGGAAGCCAGAGCTCGTACCATTGTTGGAACGCACCCTCAAACTAATGGCCCAGTTCCCTTCTTAACCAGAGGTTACCCATGTCCCTCGGTCACAGAATGGTCGAGCGGACGCTTTGGCCAGCCTGGCTGCGTCACTTGCAGAGCCTGAACAGGATGATCTGATTATACACATGGCACACTAGAGAGTCATCGCCCCCATCACCCCAGAGGATGACGACGGCCTACGAGTAAGCCATCTTACCGCCAGATCCTACATGTCAGGACCGCTAGGCTCTTTAGATGCAGTGGTTGAATCGACTTCTGACTGGAGAGCCCCTTTTGTCGAGTATCTGCAAAATGGTAATCTCCTGCCAGACCGGGCCGAGCACGAGCGAATCTGATGTCACGCGCTGCAGTTTACCCTCCAGAGTGTTCCCAGTCTTGAGAAAATTCTCTATAAGCACGGATTTGATGGTGTTCTCCTCCATTATATTCAGGGGGTTAAGATTCCACAGGTCATGCAAGAGGTTCACGCCGGTTCTTGCAGTTCCCATCAGGCTGGGCCAAAGCTGTCCCATCAAATCCAGAGATTGGGGTACTTTTGGCCCTCTATGATCCATGATTGTATCAAGTTCTCCAAGAGATGTCACGCATTTAAAGTTCATGCTAACTTCCTGCATCAACTGCCAGAACCTCTCCACTCCACCAAGTACTCTTGGCCATTTGCGGTGTGGGGACTCGATGTCAGGGGATTATACCCACCAGCAATAGCTCGCCAGTGTAGGTTCATCCTGACCGCCACAGATTTTTTTTCTAAGTGGGTAGAAGTAGTTCTACTCAAGGAGGTCAAGGCACGTTCCATCATTGACTTTGTGAGCTCCAACATCATCCACCGGTTTGGAGTCCCTCACGCCATATTCACCGATAACGGCGCCAACTTTCGAGCAGTCGAGCTGAAGAAATTGTACGCCAAGTACAATATCCGTTCGAACCATACCTCATTCTATTACGTGCAGGAAAATGGGTAGATCGAGGCATTCAAAAAAACCCTCTCAAACATTCTGCAGAAAATGGTTGGTCAGAACAAGAAGAGTTGGCCAGATAAGCTCCCCAACACCCTATGGGCCTATCAGATGACGACTCGTAATTCCACCCAGGTGACCCCATATTCCCTGGTGTACAGAGCTGAAGCCATCCTACCCATCGAGATTTAGTTTCCTTCATTACGCATCGCGGTCTATGACCAGTAGGCTCCAGATAAGGTGGCTAAAATTCGTCTAGCTGAATTGGAATCACTTGACGAGAATAGGATCAGTGCCCTGCACAAACTAGAAAGGCATCAGAATAAGATGGCTAGATCCTTCAATAAGAAGGTTCACCTCCGCTCTTTTCTGCAAGGTGACCTAGTATTGGACCTTCGAGCGCCAATGATCCCTGGTAGGAAACCACCCAAGTTGGAGCCCAAATGGGAAGGACCTTGCATAGTCCACAGGGTTTACCCCAATGGAGCATACTTCCTAGTAACCATGGATGGTGAGCATATAACTCCTCCCACCAATGTCAATTTCCTCAAGAAATAATTTTCTTGAACCTGATGGTCCTGCATGACCTTAAACTGGATGGTCCCACATGACCCTAAACTACATGCTGGTCCCACATGACCCTAAACGGAACACCGGTCCTGCATGACCTTAAACTGTATAGTCCTGCACGACTTTAAACTGTGCATCATCAATCATGATGTTAAACTGAATTTTAAGAACTACGTATGGATTGATTCCCATCCTTATGGGATACGTAGGAACGCTCAGATGCCTCTTCTTGAGCCCAGCCCTGAGCTCTTCTCTTTGACTATTCCCCCTAGGTATAGTTCTCTCGGAGGATCCTTGCACAATATTGTGAAGGCTTCATTAGCCCCACTCATACCAGGATTATAATGGTTGCACCATGTGCCCACTCCCCGTTCTTCTATCCTCCCACATCCTCACTGCATGACGTTAAACTGCATGGCCTTCAAAAACTACATATGGCTTGATTCCCATACTCATGGGATACGTAGGAACGCCCAAACATTTTGTCTGTTGGCCCAGCCCAAATGCCATAATCTTCCCCTCGGGTCAAGACATATGGTGGGGTGTAGAATCTTGACCCAATTCACATCAATCTAACCTCGATCTGGTCATATGTCCCACTCCCTGGAGACATTCTCATCTTTCATAGGTGGGTACAACTATGATTCACCCACTCCTTGACTGGGACTCCATCATCTTCCCCATCCGGAAAGCCCCCTGAATGGTATGGATATCAGGCCTAAGGGCTCTCTTACCACTTCAGGCCAACACCCTCAAGGATGTTGAGTAACAAGTCAATACAAGTCTCACGTTTCGAATATGGTCAGCGGTCGATGTTCATTTGTTGCTCCTATTTCAGGTCACTATAGGGACGCTGTGTTTCGAACATGGTCAACAGTTGTCCTGGATCGTTAGGACCAACCCCCAAGATGTCCCAAACATTGAGTATAGTGTTTCATTCTACCCCGTTGTATCTCCAAGAGACGAACTCCCTCCGAGCGATGCCAACTATCAGGCCCCGTTTGATAGGGAGAGCCGAGACCGGCTCCTTTTTTCCCCACCGAGCACCGCTCATGAGGTCTTAGGAGCTATGATGAGGTGGTAACCATACAAGAGGGCGTATGACCTTCTATCTGAGGCCCAGCCTCAGGCCCCTTGGCCTTTTTGGGCCCACGTTCCGAGTTCTCTCTTCTGGGATTGTACGACGTGGTATGGGATTATGTCCTCATTCACGTCGGGTTGCTCGCTATACCGTACACATCCCCGTATGAGACACCTCATCCTCAGCCCTCATCCTCACTACAAGACATTAAACTGCAAACTATTCGGGCCTTCCTGACTAAAGCCCAGCCTCATGCCCCTTGGCCTTCTCAGGCCCCTGTCCCTCGTCCTCACTGCAAGACGTTAAACTACAAATTGGTCAGGCCTTCTTGACCAAGGCCCAGCCTCAGGCCCCTTGGCCTTCTCGGGCCCCCGGCTCTCGTCCTCACTACAAGATTTTAAACTAAAAACTGGTCGGGCCTTCTTGACCAAGGCCCAGCCTCAGGCCCCTTGGCCTTCTTGGGCCCCCGGCCCTCATCCTCCCAGAAATACGTTAAACTGCAGACTGGTCGGGCTTTTCCGACTGAGGTTCAGCCTCAGGCCCCCTGGCCTTTTCGGGGCCCCGACCCAGGTTAGCTCTTATGGGATTGTATGGTGTGGTGTGGGATTATGTCCCTATTCATGTCAGGTTACTCGCTATGCCGTACACCCCCCTATTTAGGGAATCTTCCCCCAGGTGCCTTCAAGAACTATGTGTGTCTTGATTCCCATCCTCATGGGATACGTAGGACTGCCCGAATGTCTAGACTTCGGGTCCAGCCCCATCTCCCAGAAATCTCCCTTTAACCTTGGCCCCTTGGCCTACCCTTCCCTAGGGATGGGAGTATATGGAGTGGCATGGTATTATGTCCTCATTCACATCGGGCTTGTAATTACCACGCCATGTGCCTCTCCCTCCTGAGCACCCTCGTCGACCCTTTTCGGCGGTTCATCAATGTGCCTAAGGGTACTCTGGTTTAGTACCCGGAATGTTGGACTCTGCTCGGACATGCTTCCACCCACTTTTTAGGCTTTTTGTTCCCCTTCATTAGGGATTCCATCACCTTTCACACCCATAAGGGACCCTGAATGGTACGGATGTTAGGCCTAAGGGCCCTACTACCATTACGGGCCAACATCCTCGAGGGTCGTGGACAACAAGCCGATACAAATCCCACATTGTGAATATGGTCAGCGGTCGATGCTCATTTTTTGTTCCCATTTTAGGCTTACATGATATGGATACTATGTTTCGAACACGGTCAACAGTTATCCTCCATCGCCACGCCAACCCCATTAAGCCCAAAATGTCAGTTACATGATTCACATCCTTCTCCACCTCATCGTGTCCAAGTAGAACTTCGAAACTCTTGGTACTATTCCTCAATACGCATCCACGCATTAGGAGGACCAAAGTCGCGATAGGGGCATAATTCAGGGCTCTACACTGATTTCCCTTTGGCGTGCATTCCAGTTATTTTAATAGACATCTTCCTCCCTTGTTTCCCACACCGGGTTTAACTCACGTGGGCTTAGGGATCAGGTTGAGGTCTACACTTACTTGGAGGGTTTTCACTCCATCCTTGGTCCGAGCTCTAAGACCATAAACTAATATCTCGTCAATAACTACATGCAGCTTGATCCCCATCCTCATGGGGTACGTAGGAACACCTGTGCACTTTGCCTCAGGCCTAGATCAACTCTCATTTTTGGTCCCTCGACCTAAAACCTCTCCAAGGAACATGTGGTGGTCGGAACCCTCGGTTCCCATTCATGTCGGGTTTTTGTAATTACCCCACCATGTGTCTCCCACGTTTCCTACCATCCATGGTCCGAGTTCTACGACCCTAAAATAAGATATCCCTATGGGAAAGGACTCGACTCCCTCTATCTAACACGTCTCATTGTCGTATTTAGATGCATTTGAAAAAGAGCCCTAAATGTGGAATTTTCATGGGGACATTCCCTTCGTTCCATGTCCAAGCTTCATGAGATTTCTATTTGGATCCTCATCCTCTTCTACATCTGAAGGGACCCCATAATGGCCTGGTCCCATGCCGCATCAGCTCACCTACCATCCTGGGCCAACACCCCTAAGGATCTCGAATGACATTTACAATAGGTCCCGTGTTTCAGACATGGTCAACGGTCGACCCTCATTTGTCTGTCCCCATTCCAGGCTAACATGATGTGGATACTGTGTTTCCTCCATGGTCAACAGTTATCCTCCATCGTCATGTTGCCATCATTGTGGTCCAGATTTCGAGCTTCATGATTCATACATTTCAACTTCCTCATGTTCAAGTGGAATTCTAACATACTTGGCTTTATCTCTTCACATGTCTAGGTGCGCTACATGGATGGGTTAGCATCATTGGGCTGGCATTTACCAAGCGTCCATTTTCCCTAACATGTTCCTTCCTGTGTCAAGAATTCCCACCACTACTTCTTGTTTCCCACATCAAGCATGACTCACATGGGCTTAGTAGTTTTGGTAGGATGTGCATCGGCGTATCCAGGCTTCTCATCATCCTGCATGACATTAAAATGTGCTTCCAGAACTATGTATGTCTTGATTCCCATCCTCATGGAATACGTAGTGACACCCCAGTATTTTGCCTAGGGTCCATCCCCAGGAATCATAAGTCTTGTTCCTCCTCATTTCCAGCCCCTGGCCTGACCCCTTGTGGGGAACCGTGTAACTGCAACTTTTCCCTGAACAAGTTTGAGATGCCCCAAGATGACATTGGGAAGTGACAGATCCCTCTCCAGAGAGGCCCTGTCTGAAAGAAGAAATGATCCATGATCAAATAGATGCATCCATCCAGTGTGCTTCCACCATGGTGGCGTAATTTCAAGAGTGTTGGATTATGTTCGAACAAATACTCACTTCACATTCCACGCTTTGTGTGCCCCTTATTTAGACCCTCTTCCTCTTTCACTTCTGGAGGAACCCCCTAACAGTATGGATGCTCGGCCTATGGCCTGCCTATTGTCCTGGGACAATGTTCCAAAAGACTAACAGATGAACTTTTGAGTCTGGTCGCGTGTTTTGAACATGGTCAATGGTCGACCCTCATTTTCTATCCCCACTCTAGGATAATGCAATAAGAATGTTTTGTTTCGAATGCAGTCAACAGTTATTCTTTATTGTCATGCCACCCCCATAATGTTCTGAATCCTGGGTATCGTGATTCACGCCTCCCATTCCCATCTGTTTGGATCAATTTCAGCGCCCCTGGCGTTACCCCATTTGTGCATAAGAGCACACTAGGAAGACGGTAATTCAGTTGTTCTGAGAGCTTAATTCTCCAGTCAGGTCTCTCCCATTTCCTCCCGGAAATCTAGACCAGTTGTCCAAACCCCGGATGCCTGAATCTTGGTTTTCACTTCTACGTTTGGATGGGGTGATAATGTGGTCATCCCTTGTTTCTCACATCGGGCCTGACCCACGTGAGCTTAGGGAATGATCATTGGATGCTCCGTGAACACCATAAGGATGCAATAAACCAATGTAAACAACGGAACTCATGCATGCTACGGAATTCAAACAATCAAAGCATGAAAGTAAGTTTAAGGGTTTGTAATCATTACAATACCTAGGGTCGACTCCCCACATGTACGGATTGACCTCGTCAAAGGAACTTTGCAGCTCCCCCACCCTCCGTTTGGTGGTGTCCAGGAGTTGTTGCCGTTTTTTTACCTCCTGCTCCTCCTCGATAGTGAAAGGGCACAGTTCACCGGCCGTGACCCGATCCCGCTTCACACCAGTCTAGATAACATCCATCTCTTCAGAGGATCGCTTCATGCCCTCTTCAGCCTCCTCCATCTGGGCTTTCAGCCGCAATACGAGCTCTGATTGTGCATCAATAGAGGCAGAATGCTCATCTGCCCAGGCCTGCAACCGTTCAACCTCATTTTCGGTCTCCCAAAGCCTCTTGATTTTCACCGACTTCCTCCGCTTCCAGCCTACACTGAGGCCATAGTTATACTCCTGAATCTTTTTGTCCATATGATCTCGGATGAGCATGTGAGAGCATTGGGCATGTACTCCCCCAGCACATAGTTCGCATAGCTACAAGAGAAGTCTATCCATATCATCTAAACATAAAGAGTGGGGGTGTTATTGATGAAGTGCGTGATCAGATTCCACGATCAGCAGTAGACTATTTTTTTTTCCTCCTTATCAGAGGTCGTCTCGTCCCAGTCGGCACGATTACCAGGCTCGTATGTATGGAATGCCCCCAGGAACTCCTCAGCCGGGTCCACATCTAGCGTTGGATCCGGTGTGGCGGGGCCGAAACTGTCTGGTTGATCCTCATCATCGGATCCCACCTCGATAATCTCAGGTGTAGTCCCTCTGGCATTCCCACCAGTGATCGGGAGCGTTGTAGTTCGGTCAGGCTGGATGTCCACCTCCACAGCCATTGGCATGCCCCTATGAAGGGCGTTACCAGAAGTCCCGACCAACTTCACCACGGCGGCCCAGGCCAATTGAAGGAATGTACACACCAAAAAAAAGGGGGGCGTGAATGTCAATTAATGTGGTCAAGGGATGGAAGTTGTAAATTCGGTAGAGAAGACTTACAGAGGTCAAATCCCTGATCTCGCTCCCGGGCTGATGTCGTCGGAACCCTGAGATGTGGACCCCCGTATATGGTTGGCAGGTATAGAGACTCTGAGGGAGTCACATCAAGTGTCCTATCCCCACCAGACACAGAAGTCGATGCAGCCACGGGCATGGATCCTGAAGGTCCCGCATCGGCACCCACTGAGGGGCGGGAATGAGGTCTATGCACAAGGTCCTCCTGCATAGTGCAGATGCTGATGAGGAATCCAGAGTAACCTAAGAGCAGACCCTGAAGAAGAAACTTAGGATTTTACCTCGAGGGACTCTACGAAATCTTCGAGATCCAAGGACTGATCACCGACCTCACCCTCCTCCGGCGGACTCTCTCTACCAGCCTCGTCTCCCCAGGAGTACTCGTCCGATTCTTCCGGAAGAGGGAAGCATTCCTTCAGGTCAACAGCTGACAATTGTGGAGGGACCATACAACCCAGCAGCACCCTGAATCAGTCTTTCATTGGGTTTTAGGGAACCCCGGGAATGGATAAAGTCTTCCAGCTCAGCTATGTATTGCTTCGCCTCTGCCTGGGATACTGCAAAACCAGCTCTAATGGGGCCAATCCCCGGAAAGTCTATCCCGAGGCAGTTAAGGTGTTTCCATAACTCAGATGGGACGAGTAATTTCTGTTTGACTTCCCAGATGTCCTAGGCCTCTAGGAAGACGGCATTCTCCGACATGTCAATATAGCGCAGCCGTTTCCCCAGAGCCTGAGTAGAAATTCTGTGGAATCCCCTCAGTGGCTGCCCCTCTGGATGACTATGTTCTTCTGGGACCACCGGCTCCGCTGCCACTGCCGGATCTGCCACCACTGCATCCCCCTCAACTGGTGCAGGTGTCGCCGCTACAGCAGCCCCACCAAGGTGGGATGCCCTTGCCGCCTTTCAGCCTCGGCCCTGAGATCGGGGAATCTCACCCTCACTAACGAGGATGGTTGGCCGCTTCAGCATCTCCCCTGAATAGGCCGCCTCCCAGCTATGGGCATATTCCTTTACCAGCCCAAGGACGGTGGTCAGCAGAGGCAGTACATTCCGCATCTTCCCATCTTCCTATGTGAACATGAGCCACATCTTCCTCATCACACACGATTTCTCCTCATAGCGCACCCCCAGGTACACTACGGGAAAAATGGGTATTTGCGACGGGTTATTTGCGACAGGATCGCGTCGCAAATGGCCTTTTGCGACGGGGGCCCGTCGCAAATCGCCCGTTGCGGAAAACACCGTCGCAACAAAAATTATTTGCGACGGGCCCATCGCTGAAGCTATTATTTGCGACAGGGATCCTTCCCGTCTCAAATAATACTCCGTATATTTGTAAAAGCTTTTAAAAAAAGTAATTGTGACGGGGCCCATCGCAACAGTTATTTGCGACGGGCCCGTCGCAATTTCTTTTTTAAAAGAAAAAAATAAAAACTATTATTAAATTATTTTAATGGATATAATAATAATACTATTTGCGACGGACATAGTATCCCGTCGCAAATACTATAAAAAAAATAAAAAAAAAATTATTAATAAATTATTTTATTTAATATAATAATAATCCAATTATAATTCAAAAATAAAAAATAATAAAATATTAATAAATGATTTTAATTAATATAATAATAGAATTATAATTCACAAATAAAAATAATAAATTATTAATAAATTATTTTAATTAATATAATAATAATAGAATTATAATTCAAAAATAAAAAATAATAGAATATTAATAAATGATTTAATTAATATAATAATATTAGAATTATAATTCATAAATAAAAAAAATATTAATAAGTTATTTTAATTAATATAAAAAAAATAGAATTATTTTACATTCAAATATTAAAATAATTCAAATATTACAAAAAAAAATATAATTAAATTATAATATTATAAAATTTTAATATATATATATATAATTTAATATTATAAAATATAAATAATATTATTATTAATATTAATATTGTTATTTCAAAATATAATATTATTAATATTTTATAATGAGACAGAAACTACGAATAGAAAAAAATTCATATTTTGATTTAACAAACTTTATAACATAAAAACAAACTCTAATATGAAGGAGGGGGGAGGGGGAGGGGGGGGAGGGGGGGATCTGCAGATGCGGGTGGAGGAAACTCCATCCCTAAAGCATGAGTGAGTCGACGCATGTACTCCATCTGCTCCTGGTGCTGCTGCAGCCACCGACTCATCTGCTCCTCGTACAACTGCTGCTGGCGTCGACGCTCCTCCTCATGCTGCTGCTGCTGCTGATGCATCTGCTCATACTCCTGTCGGAGACTCTCTATCAATGCAGTCTGAGATTGCAACTGATCCTCATACTGTGTAGCAGAAGAAGATGCACGAGCTCCTCTCGAGCAGGACGCCGACATCGCAGCACTGCCATAATAATCTCCGGGAGTCAGTCGAGAGATAATACCAACTACCCGGCCTTTCTCGAAGGCATACTGGGTGGCCTGCATCCATGTCGCCTCATCAAACTGACGGCCAGTGGTCTGATCTGATGACTCGGCCTAACTCTCAGGCCGGGTCTGTGACGCTGCAGCCTCATATGACTCCTGTAGTTGCAATTTAAAATTAAAATTGTGAATATATTATATGCAGTTAATTTTTAAACTTGAAAAAAAAAATACTGACCATGATGTGATGCTGATGATCACCTCTGAGCTCCCCAGTAGCAGGATCACTATACATCCTCTGATATACGTCATACTCTGTAATGTCGGGGTGCTCGACAGCCTATAAGAATAAAAAAATAAACTGTTAATATTTATAGTTATATAAAATATTTATAAATAATGTACGTACCAGATGTTGTCTATGAGTACTGAAAGAACGACTCCCAGCTCGATGAGTCACCTCCTGTCTCCCCCGATTCTGCCTCCCCATCGATGATCTCCTCTGAAAGGCACCACTAAACCAGTGTGCACATAATCCATCCCATACATGGGATGAAATGTACTCTGGTCGGTGTGCTCTATATGACTCGTCAAAATCTGACACTCCTGCTTTCTTCATGGCAGCTTTTCTTAAATTTTGAAAAAATTGACGCAAGCGATCACGCATGGCCACCTCCCATGCCTCGTGGATGGTGTCACGCATGGTATTCTCGATCGGATACCATAAACCCTACAAATAAATCAAAATATCAAGTTAGAAATGAAATAATTTTCAAAATAAAAATTATTTATTTACGTACGTACCAACCAATGGTCGAACATGGCCTGCTTCACATCAATGAGAATCTGCTCCCATGTGGTCCACAGCTGAGATAAATAGTTGCGCAAAATAGAACTGCCCTGTCCGACTGTTATATGTGGAAAACTGTAAAAATAATAAACATTTATTATGTGAATAGATTAATAAAATCTTAGTCAAATACACAGATTATCACACAGGTTATCACACCTCCGTGTGCATGGATCAAACCCAAGACGTGGACGTCGCTCAGGGACAGGGTCAGGAATCATCAATCGTGCAAGACCGCGCCCCCTCCGCGTACTCCCTGGAGCACCTGCAGGCTGAGGGTCATCTGCCAGCAACTCATCTGCATCGAAATGCAGGTCAGCATCCGCCAACTCACGAAATGTCTCGTCGTCCATCTGAAACAGAAAATGTTAATGTTGTTATCAAATAATTGATAATTAATATTATATATATATATATAATATGATTGTATATAACTACCATGGAATTCTATCAGTGTTCATCTTTATCATCATCTTCATATATGTCAATGTCATCTTCATATTCCTCCTCAACATCATCAATATCCATTCGAGTTCCAGTTGCTTCATCTCTTACCATTTAAAATTCATATGTGACATCATTAACATCATCGTCATCACCGACTCTTAAATGTTGGGTGTCTTCATCGATACTCATGTCTCTTTGTAAAAAATATTGATTTTGATGACTCTCTTGAAAAACTTCAATTCTTTGCACATTAGTGAAAGCACATTCACTTTGACTAAACTGATTGTCTCGAATTTTGATTTTTATTACACCCCACCAATCAGTCAAGTCTCTTGATGTAGCACAGTACTTTGCGTAATAAACTTGATGTTCCTGTTGAGCCAATAAGAATGGTTCATTTACTGCGAGAACACTTTTACATTTAATATCGATGATTCCATGAGTCGGATGAACATGCACGGCTCTCTCTGTATCCAACCACCGACATTTGAACATTGTTATGTAATGTTTTCCAAGATAACAGAGTTCAATTATTTCATCAAGTATGCCATAAAAGTCAAATTCATTTTCTCGATGATGAGACCCTCTTAAGCTAACTCCACTGTTCATTGTTTTTTTCGATTCCCCATATGCATGTGTGTGAAATCGAAATCCATTCACCACATATGCATTATAAGTTTTAACAAATTTGGAAGGTGGGTTACTCAATATACACAGTCGTTTGTCAATTTTATCAGCATGTCGAGACACCTGAAAATTTGTGAAATAATTATCAATATAGTAAACTATACATTGAATGAGTTGCTAAAAGATAAAGAATTTATGTTACCAGTTTTTGAAACCACTGAGAGAAATTTTTTAGTCAGCGTTCTTCGAGGGCAGCTTCTGTAATTTGTGGAATTTGTTTCTTGATATGATTATCATACAACCTACAAAAAACAAAGTTATTTACTGTAACATAAATGATAGAATAATTGATATAAACACTTACAGTACAACTGATGTCATCTCTTCACAGTTGAGCAGAATATACGTATGAACTCTGTGATGTTCATCATCCGAAAGCCAGCATTCATAAACTCCTCCAAAACCAAGCTCTGGCTGGTTGAAAATAGATAATTGATTGTCGATTTCATCAATATTCCTCTCGTTCTATCCCATTCGGTTGTGTTTTTAAGGATACTCAGATTCAAAATAATGGGAGCAGAAAAAAGATATTTCCTCTTGCAAATAAGCTTCTGCAATAGATCCTTCAACATATGCTTTGTTACGTACTTTTCTTTTCAATTTTTGCATGCATCTTTCAAATGGGTACATCCATCGAAACTGTACTGGATCACCACATTTGGCTTCATATGGAAAATGTAACATCAAATGTTCCATTGAGTCGAAAAAAGACGGCGGAAATATTTTTTCCAGTTTAGATATAATTACAACAACATCTTCTTCAAGTTTGCATAAAGCATCATAATCTGCTGTAGCCGCACAAATTTCCCGAAAAAAATGAGACATGTCTGTTATGGAATCCCAAATCACAGAATTCAATATACCTCTTAATCCAATGGATAGAAGTCTTTCCATTATAACATGACAATCATGACTTTTTAATCCAGTAATATGACCATTCTTTACACATCTACCCAAATTGGAAGCACATCCATCTGAAAGTCTCAAATCTGCAATCCACTGACAAAATAATAAATGGTTTTCTTTAGACAGTGTATAAGCTTCTTTTGGTTTTAGTAACCTTTCTGTTCTGACATTCTCAAATAGTTCCAGTTCTGGACGCCTGAAAATTTGGACAAGATCTAAACGTGCATTTACATTGTCTTTGCTCTTTCCTGGCGTATCCAAAACTGTATGAAACAAATTATCAAAACAGTTCTTCTCAATGTGCATGACATCTAACATGTATCGGACCAAAAAATCAGACCAATATGGAAAATCCCAAAATATGCTACGTTTAATCCAATTGTGTTCTTTCCCAAAACCAAAAATTTTCTGTTGGTTTATTGTGGGACCAAAAGTGATGGGAGGTAATGAAAATACAACTGATTTTAACTCCGAACCTGATAGAATTTTTGGAGGTCCATCCCTTTCAACTGTTCCTTTTCTGAAATGAGATCTGTTTCTGCGAAAAGGATGATCAGCTGGAAGAAATTTGCGATGACAGTGAAAATAACAAGGTTTCTTTCCATGAATGAGCATAAATGTTTTGTTCTCTCCCATACAGTAAGGACATGATTTCTGACCATGTGTACTCCAGCCAGATAACATCCCATAAGCCGGGAAGTCACTAATTGTCCACATCAATGCTGCTCTCAGTATGAAATTTTGTTTCGTTGCAACATCATATGTACTAACACCAGTACTCCACAATAAACTTAATTCATCAATCAATGGTTTCAAATAAACATCAATATTTTTCTTCGGATGTCCTGGAATTAGTAAAGTCAAAAAGATATATGGCTCCTTCATCAACATCCATGGAGGTAAATTGTACGGAGTTAAAAAAACAGGCCAACATGAATATTGACTACCATAATATCCGAACGGACAGAAACCATCAGTGGAAAGGCCCAGTCGAACATTTCTAGCTTCTAAAGCAAAGGATGGATGAACTCTATCAAAATGTTTCCATGAATCACCATCGGCTGGATGATTCAAGCTTTTATCGGTTGAAATATTCTCTTTATTCCATGACATCATTGTCGCTGTATTCTTAGACATGAATAAACGCTGAAGTCTCGATGTAAGAAGAAAATATCTCAACTATTTTACAGGAATCAAACCAGAATTCCCATGTTGTCCTTCTTTATATCTCAGTTTCCCACATGTGGGACAACTATCCAACGACTCATTTTCCCCAGAATACAAAATGTATTCATTTGAACATGCATGAATCTTCTGACAAGTAAGTCCCAAATTTCGAACCAGCCTCTTACTCTCATAGTAATTTGCAGGCAAAACATTTCCTTCGGGTAACAGTGTTTTAAGCAAAGAAAATATCTGGTCAAAACATGTGTTTGACATTCCGTTATCTGATTTGATAGCCATAAATTTTGCAACTGCTTCTAATTTTCTCATCTTGCAGCCAGGATATAATGCATCCTCAACAGACCTCAACAACTCATAAAATTCAGACGGTGCCAACTCAGGATTTGAAGCTATATCAGCCGGAGTTTCTGTATGTTGAACAGATGAACCTGCAACATCATGTACTAAATCTTGAAACCGAGATGGATTCGGAATCAATTTGGTATCACCTTCTCTGGAACTGCGTTCACCGTGTTGATACCAAAAAACATAATCTGGTTGAAAACCAAAACGCAAGAGATGTCCCCCCACTTTGTCAAATGTGTCAAACGTTCTCAATGCACATTTTCTACAAGGGCATTTTATTTTGCCTTCTGAAACAAATTCTGGATTTGATGCCGCAAATGATAAAAAATTCTCCACACGCTCTACATATACTGGATTTAAACCAGAACCATTTAGATTTCTATGTTGATTTATCCATATGCGGTCACCTAATAATGATTTTTGACGACCTCGTTGTTCCATATTTTTCTATAAAATATAAAAGCATTACTGGTTTTGAATAATTTGTTAGAAAAAACACTCAAGCAAGGATAATTATAGAGTTTACTAATTATTGGTAATTATTACTAATTATTACTAATTATTGGTAATTATTACTAATTATCGGTAATTATTACTAATTATCGGTAATTATTGGTAATTATTACTAATTATCGGTAATTATTGGTAATTATTGGTAATTATTACTAATTATTGGTAATTATTACTAATTATTGGTAATTATTGGTAATTATTTCTAATTATTGGTAATTATTCCTAATTATTGGTAATTATCGGTAATTATGGGTAATTATTGGTAATTATTGGTAATTGTAACTAATTATTACTAGTTATTGGTAATTATTACTAATTATTACTAATTATTGGTAATTATTCCTAATTATCGGTAATTATTACTAATTATCGGTAATTATTGGTAATTATTGGAAATTATTACTAATTATTGGTAACTATTACTAATTATTGGTAATTATTGGTAATTATTCCTAATTATTGGTAATTATTCCTAATTATTGGTAATTATCAGTAATTATTGGTAATTATTGGTAATTATTGGTAATTATTACTAATTATTACTAATTATTGGTAATTATTACTAATTATTACTAATTATTGGTAATTATTCCTAATTATTACTAATTATTACTAATTATCGGTAATTATTGGTAATTATTGGTAATTATTGGTAATTATTGGTAATTATTACTAACTATTGGTAATTATTACTAATTATTACTAATTATTGGTAATTATTCCTAATTATTGGTAATTATCGGTAATTATTGGTAATTATTGGTAATTATTACTAATTATTACTAATTATTACTAATTATTGGTAATTATTACTAATTATTGTTAATTATTACTAATTATTGGTAATTATTACTAATTATTACTAATTATTAGTAATTATTCCTAATTATTACTAATTATTACTAATTATTGGTAATTATTCCTAATTATTGGGAATTATTCCTAATTATTGGTAATTATTACTAATTATTGATAATTATTACTAATTATTACTAATTATTACTAATTATTACTAATAATTGGTAATTATTACTAATTATTACTAATTATTACTAATTATTGGTAATTTTTACTAATTATTACTAATTATTACTAATTATTGGTAATTATTACTAATTATTACTAATTATTGGTAATTATTCCAAATTATTACTAATTATTACTAATTATTGGTAATTATTCCTAATTATTGGTAATTATTCATAATTATTGGTAATTATTCCTAATTATTGGTAATTATTCCTAATTATTGGTAATTATCGGTAATTATTGGTAATTATTGGTAATTATTACTAATTATTGGCAATTATTACTAATTATTGGTAATTATTACTAATTATTACTAATTATTGGTAATTGTTCCTAATTATCGGTAATTATTACTAATTATCGGTAATTATTGGTAATTATTGGTAATTATTACTAATTATTGGCAATTATTGGTAATTATTCCTAATTATTGGTAATTATTCCTAATTATTGGTAATTATTGGTAATTATTGGTAATTATCGGTAATTATTGGTAATTATCGGTAATTATTGGTAATTATCGGTAATTATTGGTAATTATTGGTAATTATTGGTAATTATTACTAATTATTACTAATTATTGGTAATTATTACTAATTATTACTAATTATTGGTAATTATTCCTAATTATTACTAATTATCGGTAATTATTGGTAATTATTGGTAATTATTTGTAATTATTGGTAATTATTACTAATTATTGGTAATTATTACTAATTATTACTAATTATTGGTAATTATTCCTAATTATTGGTAATTATCGGTAATTATGGGTAATTATTGGTAATTATTACTAATTATTACTAATTATTAATAATTATTGGTAATTATTACTAATTATTGGTAATTATTACTAATTATTGGTAATTATTACTAATTATTACTAATTATTGGTAATTATTCCTAATTATTACTAATTACTACTAATTATTGGTAATTATTCCTAAATATTGGTAATTATTCCTAATTATTGGTAATTATTACTAATTATTGGTAATTATTCCAATTATTGTTAATTTTTACTAATTATTGGTAATTATTACTAATTATTGGTAATTATTACTAATTATTGGTAATTATTACTAATTATTACTAATTATTACTAATTATTGGTAATTATTACTAATTATTAGTAATTATTATGAATTATTGGTAATTATTACTAATTATTACTAATTATTACTAATTATTGGTAATTATTACTAATTATTACTAATTATTGGTAATTATTCCTAATTATTACTAATTATTACTAATTATTGGTAATTATTCCTAATTATTGGTAATTATTCCTAATTATTGGTAATTATTCCTAATTATTGGTAATTATCGGTAATTATTGATAATTATTGGTAATTATTACTAATTATTGGTAATTATTACTAATTATTGGTAATTATTACTAATTATTGGTAATTATTACTAATTATTGGTAATTATTACTAATTATTCCTAATTATTACTAATTATTACTAATTATTAGTAATTATTACAAATTATTACTAATTATTGGTAATTATTCCTAATTATTACTAATTATTACTAATTTGTGGTAATTATTAGTAATTATTACTAATTATTACTAATTATTACTAATTATTACTAATTATTGATAATTATTGATAATTATTACTAATTATTACTAATTATTGGTAATTATTACTAATTATTGGTAATTATTACTAATTATTGGTAATTATTGCTAATTATTGCTAATTATTGCTAATTATTGCTAATTATTGCTAATTATTCATATAATTACCAATAATTAGGAATAATAACATTATTAGTATATTTTATTATTAATATTAAAATAATATAATTTTCTATATTATATACAATTCTCCTTTCATCTGTGTGTTTTCTGTCTCCACATACAAATATTACATGTGGAGACAGAAAACACACAGATGAAAGGAGAATTGTATATAATATAAAAAAATATATTATTTTAATATTAATAATAAAATATACTGATAATGTAATTATGTAATTATTCCTAATTATTGGTATTTATTACTAATTATTAGCATTTATTCTTAATTATTAAAAATTATTACTAATTATTCCTAATTACCATTAACTATGAACAATACTAATAATTTAAATTTATTAAGTAACAAAACAATGTAAACATAATTAAATTACAACTAATTAAGAATAATTGAAACTAATAAAAAATTTAAAATAAATATTAAATTGAAATGAACATAAATACCTTTAAAATTGATCTGAGCTTGATCTCTGATCGTTCTTGAAAACTTCAATATCAACTCCGGAGAAAAAAATTAAACTTAAGAAACACTGAACTCTAGAAATAGAATTTTGAGAGAAGGAGAAGATGGAGTTTGAGAATGAATTGAAAAAACGGATGGGGGTATTTATAGGTTAGATTAGTTGCGACGGGTCCATTTGCGACGGAATACCCGTCGCAAATAATATTATTTGCGACGGTACCCGTCGCAAATACCTTAGCCATCATTTATTACAGTCAACGGTTAAATAGTTATTTGCGACGGGTCCCGTCGCAAATAACAACCTGCCGACATACTATTTGCGACGGGAGAATATTCCCGTCGCAAATACCTTTTACCGCCGCCGGTATTTGCGACGGGCAATAACCGCCCGTCGCAAATACGTTTCCCGCGATTTGGCGCGCAAAGCACGCCAGTTCTTTTGCGACGGGGAAAGCTAACCCGTCGAAAAAGACTACTTATTTGTGACGGGCAAATACCCCCGTCGCAAATAAGTTTTTAACGGGGCTATTTGCGACGGGATTTATTCCCGTCGCAAATAACCCGTCGCAAATACTCATTTTTCCTGTAGTGGTAGACCTGCGGGGTCAGCTGCTGGAGCCACCGGAATTTCCTTGAAAACCGGTGTGGGGTGTATGGATTGCAGAGATGCTCACGGTCCACCCTGGCCACCAAGACTCCACCTCTAAAGGCCAAGAGATAGGCCTGATGCTCTTATGTCCCACGGCCATCATCAGTGAATGCCCTCGTCAGCAACAGGAACAGGTGGAAATTGAATTCCTCCACCCTCCACACCCGGTTCAGAACCGATGGTGTGTTCAGCTTGGTCGGAAAGCTCCCCGCGACATTCAATATTGAGGGATGGAAGTTCGACCCTGGAGGTGAGATGGGGTTTGGATACTCATAGATCCCCCTGATGTGCACCGTCATCCACCCGTACTGGAGATGGAACGGCCCGCATACCCTCTATGGCCTTTTCCCCTCGCTGATGTGCCACAACATTTTGTACAACTTGGCGAGCATCTGGATCCCTAGGTTGACCGGCCCTCCTGTCACCAATGAGGATGACATGATTAAAGTACTTGGCTGCACTCCCATGTTTGTATCCCTCATCGGCAGAATCCAACCACAGATGAGAGCTGCGATGAATACCGCCAGCCTGACTATTGGTTGTTGTTCAGTGCTGACACTGAACCCCCGGGTCTTCCACTGGTTATTCTCCAACAGCCTCCAGTATGAGTTTTCCTTACTCTAGGCCCCCTTTGGGAAAGTTAGAGGCCTCACCAGGAACTGACGGTCTATCGGGAAGTTTAGAAACTTCTTGAACCAATACTTGAAGTGGGCATCCCTCACTGGCTCCTTATCCTCCCCGGGCACAGGCTCCATCAATGCCATCGTCAGACGTGGCATCTGCTTCGGATCCTCTCATGCACCCATAGACAAGAGGAATTCTTCATACATCGCCCCCAGTATTGGGACCCCTGAGATCTGATGTACGTCCCATAGGCTGATGTCGACCTCCCCGTGATGCAGGTGGAAGGTATTGGTCCCCAGTGACCACCGTCTCAACAGCTCCAGCATTAGCTGCTTCGGTTGGTAGATATGGAACTGGGAATCCCAAGCTGCCTCATATAGGCCCACTCTTCTCATCTTCACTTCGAACTCCTCGCATGAGGCGCCTACCCAGTAGGCCCATGCCCAATCGTCTGTAAAGTTGTCGCCCTGGCGGAGGTCCCATTCCTTGGACCACCCCTTCTTCGGGTTCCCCAACGCCTCCTTGAGGATGGTTCGATATAGAGGAGGGGATTTCTCTGACTACAATGCCTTCCTGTAGACATTTTTCAGATGATTGTATAAGCATTCGGCAATGACA
The DNA here is from genome assembly GCA_963277665.1 of Viscum album. Lineage (NCBI taxonomy): Eukaryota > Viridiplantae > Streptophyta > Magnoliopsida > Santalales > Viscaceae > Viscum > Viscum album. The sequence continues at coordinate 1,658,218,226 of OY728143.1, read as the reverse complement.
AGCGTGAAGTCCTCCTGAGCATGAACATCGGGCTCCCTGAACCATCGGTGCTGGCATGGCGTGCTCCGAACCAGTAAGCTGGATCGTTCCTACTTGCTTCAGGGATGAAGTCGTCATCCCTCAGCCCAAATCCATACAAGGGAAAACCTACTACACAGTGGGTAGTTCTTCTGGCTCTCCGATAGTATCTCCACCAATGAACTATGGTCTGAGTGGCTCTGGACTAACTCTCCTAGCCCCAGATTGTTCGTCATTTCATCCCTCCGGGCAGCATCCGCAAGGACCCCCTGGGCATCTTCTTGGTGGGCTATTCAGTTCTGGAACTTGGACGGTTTTTTTGGTTGGATCGTGAAGCTCATCCGCAGAGCGTTTTTGTGAAGTCCTCTCACGAATACTATTCGCAGAGTGCTGCATAGGTGTTCAAATCCGGATCGCGGAGTGCAAACGCGGAGTCAAGGACTCGTTGTGTGCCGCGAAGACTCGATTCACAGAGAACACTCGCAGAGTATGCAGAGCTTCGTGAATCAAGAGTGCAAGAAGAAAAAATTGTGGAGAAGGGAAAGGAAAAAAGAGAGGTCACACCTCTTATTTATAGGTGACAGCCTTCGGAGCTTCGCAACGCCTCTAGTTCATGCGGAGCTTCGTGGCACGCTTGGCCTGTGCGTCCCCTGTCCGCCTCCCAATCCTTCTTCACGAGTCAGCACTGCGAACGGCTGATGATTTTGGTGATTTCCCTCAGACTTCAACCCTTGATCTCTCTACAGATCCATGTCTGAGGGGGGAATTTTTTGGTGCCAAAATTCAGGACAAAGAAGAGGCCCAAAGAAGGACCCAAATAACTGCCTCGCGAAGCCCCTTCGCAGAGTTCCCCCAGCACCGCGGCGGCTGCGAAGCAAGGAGGCGGGATGCTCCATGAGCACAGTTGACATTCGTGAGCCCGTCGCGAAGCAAGGATAAGAGACGCTCTGCGACCGTAGTTGAAGTTCGCGAGCCCGCCGTGAAGTAAGGAGGTGGGATGCTCTGCCGCCGCATTTGACCTTCGCGACCCGGCGCGGAGCAACTTAGTCCCTCTTCGCGTCGTGTGATCTCTTCTCCGCAGTGCCTCTCGCCTATAAATATCGGGATCCCCCTAAGCCCAAGGGATGTACAATCTGACCTTTTGGCTTCCCAGCTCCTGAATCGTGAAGCATCCTTCTACTCTGCGAACCATGAGTTGTGTGAGGTACTTCTGCTCTGCGAAGTGCCTCCCATTTGCCTCGTTTTGATCCCCTTTTCTGAGATGGATTCCTTTCATGAAGACTAAGGGTCTTCGCAATGGAAGGGGATCCCAAAGGGGACCTGGTTCATCGCGGAGCGTTTATTCTTCACAAAACACCCTTCATGTACACATGATCCACATGCTAAGGCAGGGTCACTGTACTTTGTGAAGCATACGGCTTCCCAACACCTTACTTTGCGAGGAACCTTTGCTCTGCGAGGCTGTGCTCTGCGAATGCCCGTCCACTTCGCGAAGCACCTCCCATATACACCTCTGCCCCATTCTAAGGCTAAGGAACCCCACTTCGCAAAGCACACCCCTTCGCAAGTGCCCTCCGCTATGTGGAGAAACAGAGTTTTATAAGTCCCCTGCCTATGGACCCCTCTTCTTGGAAATTTCCTTTCTTGTGCGACCCTCCAGGTTTTCACGATGTGACTTCAAATTCCCCTGGACGATACCACCCATTGCGTTGCTTCGCCTAATGTTTCTTCGTATAGGAATGCTAATAGCTATTTATTCTTCGTATATCCACGCTAACGTGGACCCCTCGATGGTTCGCTCCATGACACCCCCTCACCACAGCATTGCTGGTACCTTCTCTCCCACAAGGAGAAGAGGGTACCGATTATGTAAGTCCTAGGGGTGTGAATCACACCCACCTCGTCTGAGCTGCAGGACGTTAAACTGCCAAGAACCATCGTCCTTAGCACATGACGTTAAACTGTGACCTAGCCCCATGTTTCGCATGTGAGGTTCCCCACCTTGGACATTCTCCACGCCCCCTGGTCTCTACAGGGGATGATATCCTCCTTATGGGAGTGGTGTTTTTTCATTGGGGAAGGGTATCCACCTAGGTGTAAGCCCCTAGTTTTCCTTCTAGGAGGCAGTATAGCATCCCTGATCCTCCTTTCATCTATGGTCCCCAAGGCCAGAGGAGGGAATGATATGGGATGGGGCTTCTCCTTTCTTCGGTCCTAAGTCCCTCTCCCGCTGCACTTTGTCGTCATCGGGCTTACATCTCGAAGTAAGTCACAGTCTTTCTCTCCCTGGGCCGCTCTATGCGTAAGCCCCTCTTCACTTCCCACGGACGCACCTTTCACGACGTGGTCGTCAGGCCTTTGCTGCCTCTTGTTTCTCACACCGATCATGACTCGCGTGGTCTTAAAGTAAGCATCGACCATGATAACGCCCCTGTCCCACATGACGTTAAACTGTATTCCATACCCACCCGAACTACGGGGACTTTTATCCATGTCAAGGCATGGTATATAGGAAGCCTCCACGAGGTTCAAGCCCCAACACCCTGGGTATCCTAGAGTGTAAGCCTCATCCATCTGAACTATGAGGACTTTGATCCCTTCCAAGGCAGGGTACGTAGGAAGCCTCCATGAGGTTCAATCCCACCACTACCCAATGGACCCCAGGTCCTCCTCATTCACGTCGGTTCGCTGACACCTTGGGCATCCTAGAGTGTAAGCCCCATCCACACCATTCTGAACAACGTGGTCTTTGATCCTTGCTAAGGTAAGGTATGTAGGAAGCCTCCACGAGGTTCAAGCCCAACACCCGGTCATTCTGACCATCATTCACGTCAGTTCACCAATACCCTGGGCTGCCTCAGAGTGTAATCCCCAAACCATTTGGAACTATGTGGACTTTGATCTGTGCTAATCCAGGGTATGTAAGAAGCCTCCACGAGGTTCAAGCCCACCACCCTGGTCGTTCCGACCTCCTTCACGTCGGTTCACTGACACTGTCATGACTCTTCCCCCTTGGGCCCGTATTGTGACTAGCCTAAGCCCGCCTTCCATAGGCCAGGAGCTAGCAACTAGCACCAAAGGCGTAATTCCATAAAACTAGGAAGGCATTGCCTTTATAAATCGTAAACACACACAACTAGAGTACAAGCGGAAGTAAACACTAAGCAAAAACTGTATAACAAGAGTACTAAAAGCAAAGGGGGCCAGAATAAAAGCCCAATTGTAAAGTACAAATACAACTGAAAACAAGTACAACTAACAAAGAGACAAATAGATGAAAGGTGAAAGTATCTCCTGGATCGTCCTCTAGGGTTCCTACATAAAGGGTAGGTATATATGGCCTCCTCATTACTCCACATCCGTCCGACTCCACCGTGTACCGGAACGTCTTAAGGTCCACCTCTGGGTACCGTCTAGTCCTGGCGCTCTCGGACTCCGTCAGTGCTGTCCATCGTTTTCAACCAACACAACGAGGTGCGGGCATAGCCCATGTAGGGGTGAGTATAACGATACTCAGTAGGGACCCTGAGACCTTCAAGGTCTCACAAAATCCAACAAGGATAAACCACAAAGTATGATTTCAACGGATAACCATTACTTAGGTATATGCCCATACATATACATAAGTTATCAAGTAACCTATCTCAATCATGAGGAAAACACAAAGGTCATTGACTCATCTCAAACCAGGATTTTCATTATCGAAACCACGTCTGCTGGAGAACTCCTCCTTTGTCGAGTATAGTGGCCCTGTCACGACTCTGAGGCGCTACTCACTAACCTTAGACTGCTGACGTACTACTCTTGTTGAGTACCACGGGTCTGCTACCAAACCGGGCGCTCCATCCGCTGTGGGTCTGCCGCCAAACCGGGCACTCCCCCTAATAGTCGTCAGAGGTACACCTCTGGTCGAGTACCGCAGGTATGCTGCCAAACTAGGCGCTCTGTCCGCCGTGGGTCTACCTCCAAACCAGGCACTCCGTCCACTGGGCTAGTCGAATCACTCTGAGTCGAATTGGTCAATCAGTTGGCAGGTCTACAGCTACTAGGTCTCCGCACTCCGTCTGCTCGTCTCTGGGAGGATCTGCTCCATGAGCTACTAGTCGATACTCCAAGTGTCAGTAAGTCTTAGGTAGAAGTATCTCAAAGGACCGCCACGTCATAGGGGTATCAACACAACAGACATCACGTCAATCAAACACCCGGTCTGTGAGTTATTAGCATTTTAGTCCTGGGGGCCCCGTTGGATTCGTGTATGAACCAACCTGACCATGAATCAACTATACCCTGAAATCCAGTGGGGTGTATTCAAAGGGACGACTATGCTCCAAGAATACCAACGTCACTGATGTTTCATCAAACGGACGTCTGGTGCCAAAGATATGGCCCAAGAAGGTAAAGGGTCAGTAATAGGCCCGGGTCCGGTCCGACCCGGTCAGACCAACTCAGCCCAACCCTGTCTGGGCCAACCTAGTATGGGTCGACTCGGTCAGACACACTGGGTCTGACTCGGCCCATTGGGTGGGTCAACCCACTAAGTTTTGACCCCGTCCGCTGGGCCCGGCCCAGCAGACCGCGAGGGCGGTTCGGCCCGATAGTCGCCACGTAGGCGGCTCGGTAACTCGGCCTGGAAAACCGGGCCGGTTCAGCCAGTGACACCGTGGGGGCGCCGCGGGTCGACTCAGCAGGTCGGTGGCCAGGAGGCCAGCGGGTAGGCCACGCGGGGCATGGGTGGGCCGGCTGGACTTCGGGCAGGCCGCGGGTACACCGGGCAGGCCGCGGCAGGAGCCAAGCTAGCGGTCAATGCGCCGGCAGGGGGCGTGGGGCACCGGGTAGCGTGTCGGCAGGGACGCGGGGCACCGGGAGCGCACTGGAAGGGGCGCGGGGTGCACACCAGCAGGGGCGCAGGGTGCGCGCTGGCAAGGGCACGGGGCGCCGGGTGCGCACCCACAGGGGCACAGGGCGCCGTGTGCATGCCAACAGGGGTGCGGGGCACCGGGTGCGCGTCGGCAGGGGCGACGGGTGCACGCAGATAGGGGCGCAGGGCGCCAGGTGCGCACTGGCAGCGGCGTGGGGCAGCAGGTGTGCGCCGGCAGGGGCGTGGGGCGCCGGGTGCACACCGGTAGGGGCGCAGGGAGCCGGCGGCGCGCCGGAAGGGGAATGGGGCGCCAGGTGCGCGCCGGGAGGGGCGCGGGGAGCCGGCGGCGCGTTGGCAGGGGCACGGGGCGCCGGGTAGCGCACCGGGGTGCCGTGGGGGTGGCACAGTTCACGGATGTCGCGGGTAGCGCAGCCTCTGTTCACCACCTTCGTCGTCTTCGCTTCTTCGCCATGTCGTAGGGCGTCACAAGAAAGTAGAACAACGGTGAATGTCGAGCCATGTTGGGTTGGCCCACATCCTCCGCGTTTAGGGGGGAAATCAAAAGGCTCAACGAGATAAGTAGTTGATTAAAACATGCCCGAAACAAACCCTTTCTATCTGATGAAGGGGTTAAGAAAAAGTATAACAACTTCATGAAATAAAAAGTCATACCTCGCTTGTCGTTCATCGTTGAGGAAGTCGCGGGAAGCGGGCGTCGTTCCGTTGACGTCGGAGGAAGAAGATCTCGAAGAAGACGAGTCGAGATGGCGTCGTCAGCGTTCTTCATGGGCGGCAGTGCTTCCCTTTCTTGCCCCGATTGAAGAAGGATAAAGACGGTGTTCGTCGTTCTTTATTCTTCGTGGGCGACGGTTCTTGATTGGAGGAATAATTCTCCAAGGGTTGGGCGTCGCGTCTCTTTGCCAGCATTTCGCCGCTTGAAGAATTCATCCGAAAACCTTTACCCAAGCTTTCTTTATATAGGATAGGGGGAGAGGTAAGTAACCATCGTGGAATTTATGACGGTTCATTTATTAGGAACCTTCCTAATTTCCAATGATGCGGTTACTTAATTTAAAAAGGGAGAACAAATTAATTGGCTCCACTAAAATAATTGCACGAGAGGTTGCGCACTTAATTTGGAAATTGCCAAGAGGCTCCCTATAATTAATTTACACACATTGGAGAAATTAATTGGCACGCGCATTGGATCAATTAATTGGCACGTGCGTTGGCACAATTAATTGCACAGAGGAGGTCAAGAGGTCCTCCCTCATTAATGGGGGGTTACGCGTCTCGGGTGGACCCCACCTCAATTAACCTCACATGGGAGGTTGGGTTCGGGTGGGCCCCACCACCATAACCTCTCATAGGAGGTTAGGGTGTGGCGGTCCCACCACCAACTCCTAAGTGGAGGTTCCAACTACCCGCACTCACATGGCAGCTAGAATAAAATAAAGTGTGGCTACACTTTATTTTATTATTTTTTATAAAAAATACAAAAACTAACTTTTATTCCCAACCATCCACCGTCGAGGTGAAAGTATTCTTAAGAAAAAACTAGCGTTGCGAGTTCAACAGTGCCCTCAGATTTTAATTCTGAGCACCGGTTCAAAAGATATGAAACGTCGCTCGCACGTTTACTGAGCGTACCCGAAAAAAAGTTCGGAAAATTATTATCATTCACCCTCGACCCACTGTGGTTGAGGTTAGGCTCTGCCTAGGTGAAACACGCCCCAACGAACCCAACGGTACTCTCATATTTTCAATCCAAGTTACCGTTTAGAGGTTATGAATTTTACAATAAAATAATTGTCACTTAATTATTTTATTTGTAGTAAAAAACTAAATTTTTTCGGTGGCCCGCGCCGACCAATGTTAGTATATTCTTAAATAAATCAAGACCTCATGAGTTCGGCAGTGGTATCGGATTTTTAATCTGAGCTACCTTTTGTGAGTTATAAGCTTTTGAAAAATAAAATAACTTTATTTAATTATTTTATTTACGGTTATGACATTTTCGGGATTTCTCACGAGAGGCCCGCACCGACTGAACTTAAGTCATCCTTAGGGTAAACCCGCCATCCTTAGCGCAACGGTGCCCTTGGATTTCTGATCCGAGTAACCATTTAAGAGTTATTCCACTTTTTTCAGTAAAACTACTTACGCGTGTTAATTTAAGCTTAACAAAACTTCAACGGATCATTATGGGCACTCCGGGCCTCAGAATCGCGCGCCGTCAGAAACTGTGGACTCTTAAAATTACCATATATTTAAAAAAATACATGGAAATTCCGGGTCTTTAAATTTTTTCCACCTTAGGGATTTACGTCCCCATAAGTTACAACTCGAACTAAGGGAACACATGGGGGTACTGAGCATGCATATGAGCCTCCCGCTCCTATGTGCTTTTCTGGAGGTTCTCATGATACTAAAGAACGTGAACCATAGGTATCGATATTCCACGTAGGACCCGCTTCTGTCGATCCTCAATCTCCACTGGAACCTCCGTAAAATTCGCCCCATTGTCGATGTCTAGCTCTCCATGGTCGATGATGTGGGATGGTTCATGCACATATCTCCCAAGCTGAGATGCGTGGAAGACGTCGTGAACCCGATGCAACTGAGGTGGAAGAGCTAAGCAGTAAGACACCTTGCCTACTCTGCTGAGGACATGGAAAGGTCCTAAGAACCGTGGATATAACTTGCCGCCTCGGCCAAATATCTGTAGACCTTGTCGAGGTGATACCTATAGAAAAACGTGGTCACCATCCTCGAACTCAAGAGGTCTCCTTCTCCTATTAGCATACGACTTATGCCTGCTCTATACAGTCTTCATATGCTCCTGAATGATCTACACCTTCTCCGTGGTAGCCCGTACCATCTTTGGTCAGTAGGAAGTGGGCCGACTTGGTGAGTCGGTCGATGATCACCCAAATCGAGTCGTGACCCCTGGATGTACATGGAAGACCCGTCACGAAGTCCATGGATATACCATACCACTTCCACTCTGGGACCTCTAAGGGTTGTACCAAGCCTGCTGGTACCTGGTTCTCTGCTTTCACTTGCTGAAAAGTGAGGCATCGTGAGACAAACTCTATTACCTCCTTCTTCATACCTGACCACCAATGCTGTCGTCGAAGGTCCTGGTACATCTTTGCCACACCGGGATGTACCGCTAGAGGGGAAGTGTGGAACTCCCTCAACACCTCCTCCTGAAGTGCAACTAGTACCAAGGTATGTCCTCTAAAGAGGATGACGTGCTCCCCACCTTCAGAAAATCCATCAGGTGTCTGCCCTGTGGATATCTGGGCACGTCGTGTCTCGCAGTCAGCATCTCCACGTTGCGCCTCCCTGACTCACTGAACAAGTGGGGGAGTGACTGTAAGAGAGTGTAGAAAGGTTTCACCATCCCTATCCATGAAGGATATCTGTAAGGTAGCCAGCTGCTCTGTCGCATTTCCTAGCAGCTGTATACTAGTCCTCCTGCTGAGCGCATCTACAACAACGTTCCCCTTCCCAGGAGTATAGACTATCTCGAAGTCATAGTCCTGGAAGAACTGAAAACTCAAAACTCATGTTGCCATGAGGGTAATGATGGCCGACTCAAGAGTGATCAACTTCACCCTCCTATGCATGAGTTTAACCTATGTTGCTTGGGTTTCCTTTTTCGCCGACTAAGGAAAACCTCATCTCAACGTTGTAGATAAACCACAACCTTTTTTCCAAATACAGTCAATCTATGTATGAACTGTGGTTTCCCAGTCCATACCCAAACTAACGTCGTACGGCCTCGACGATACCACCAAGAGTTTATAACCGAAACTCTCTCCTCAAGGGTCATATCACACCGTCGGCATAAGTGTGATTATCGAGTCTCCTCACAAAGGTATCTCCAGACATGAGGGTCAAGTCAACGGTTTAACTGGAAACTCTAGGTCTGGGACAAGATTCGTGGAAGGAAGGAATGATTGGTACCTATGTCTATTGATACGGTAGCTAGTAGTAGACACAGTCCGTACCTCGAATCATTCCTAGATCCCTTGGGTCACACTCCTTGACCGCATGCAGTTATTATCTTCCTCTTCCCTCCAGCTCCCTGAGCTTGGTGGGGACTACAAAGGTGGGTGGTTGTAATATGTCAAAATGTACACCACCTCATGCTGCTCTCCTAGATCTGCTTCCACGTCTGTTGTCCTGCAGATTCATCTATCCCTATTACATCGTCTTTCTGAAACAGTTTACATGACCAAGTCTCTGAGACTGGTGCTAGTTTCTTGCTTTCCCACTACTAACATTCACTGGCTATATCCGCTCATCCAAAGAACATTCAACCGCAAAGGTTCTCTCTATCATCCTAACATAGATAGGAATGCACAGAGGAAAAAGAAAGTGTTGGATCATGTGTCCCTAAAAACATCTCACTCAGAGGTCCAAGCTCCGAAGCACTGATCATATCATATTCATCGAGTACCAGGAATGATCAGTACGCCTCGATGAATACTCAGCTACCGACATGTCATCCTGCCGAAGCTATAGAAGTTCTAGAGAACTCTCAGCCACCTCCTTAGGCCAGTCCTCAGCCTCCTGTGAGTCTGGATCGCCTCATAACTTGAGGGTTATTTGATGCTGAAACACATGTAAGGCACTAAGCCTACAAGTGTCCTCTACTGGTACCACCGGTAGTGTCTGCTGACCAACGGGCAGTGATATAGTTGGCACACTGCCTAAAGGTACCATCTCAGAAAACGGTCCAAGTACCGAAACCACATCACTATACAGACCATCCTCATGGTCACTCACTGAAAAAGACTAGTAGCTAAGATCAACATCTACTCTACTAGTGTCTCAACTAGGCAGAAAACTCCAGTAATCACCTCCATCCAGTCCTCTGCTGCCTAGGAATCTATCTCACCTCGTAACCTTAGAGGCCTCTGCCACTGAAACGTGTGCAATGCGCTCAGTCAGCGTGCAATGTCCACCAGTGTGGCTGGTGGGATCTGCTGCCCAACAGGTGGTGGTGCTGCTGGTACACCACCTGAAGGTTCCAAAATAGTAAGTGGGCCCTGACCCGGAGCCTCGTCGCTCGGTGGGACATCATCGCGTACTCTCTCGTAACTCTATCTGGATATCTGCGCGAAGGCATCCTGAACAGATGCAACATGATTAAAAGTCTATACCTGGTGAACTGTCCTGGTTTGAGTTGACTTAAAGGAAACTTTTGAAAACACACACGCAATCAGTTTTATTTTGTACTAAGTCGGAAATCAGTAGTGTTGACGCCGAAAAAAAAGTCTGTAACTCTCGGAGGAAGTTTCGGAATGACGAAGAGAAGTCATATTTGGAATCAGAGGCCCGATCCGGAGGCCTGGGATGTGGTGCGCGAAATAAAGGAGGCTCCGCGCGAAAAATTGTTCTGCGCGCGTAGAATCACTGGGTTTCGCGCAATTGAGCCGTTGAGGCATGCAATCCTTGCGCGCCCCGGTTCTGCACGGCGAGCTTTTGCGCGCCGGATGCGCTCGCGCGTGAAGAATTTCGCGCACCACCTAGATTCCGCGCCGGAGGTCGCCTATAAATAGAAGGTGACCCCGAACGGTTTGGGGGTTGAGGAATCCAAAGCGACTCCCGTGCGCACAATTCGGCTCCCCCCGCACGCAAGATGACTTCCTGGTAAAACCCTCATTTCGCGCAACCTTGCCCCGGAGTTCGCCTTTGCGCGCAACTCCACCAGCTTCAGTGAATTTGCCCCCTCCCCAGTGTTCCAGCCGTGCGCGCAATGCGTGTCTCGTGCGCGCAATAGGCTGTCGTGCGCGCAAAACCCTGCGCGTAGTTCCCTCTCCGCGTGCAATTCCATTGCTCCAATTGCGCGTCGTCCCGGAGTTTTGCGCACAAACCTTCCCTTTTGCGCGCAAAGCCCAGGACTCCTCACCTTGATGCCCCTTGGCTGCCTCCTACACCAGCACCTGATGTCTCCCCTACTGGGTATGCGCGCCATGCGTTGTTTTCCCGTACGGCCTCCCAGGCTCGTGTGAAGTAACCTCAAGGTCCCTTAGGTCATGTTTCCCGTTGCGTTGCTTTGACTTATGCTTCTCCGCATAGGTATGCTAACGGCTATTGCTTCTTCGCATAGCCACGCTAACGTGGACCCCCCGGTGGTTCGCCATGTGCCCCCCCTTCACCATGGCCTTTCCAATTCCTTCCCTCCCACGAGGGGTAGAGGGCATTGGGCATGTAAGCCCTAGGGGTGTGGAGCGAACCCACCTCGTCCAAGATGCATGACGTTAAACTGCTAAGCACCTCGTCCTTAACACAAGACATTAAACTGTGGTCCGACCCCGTGCTTCGCACGCAGGGTCCCCCCAGCTCGGACATTTTTTACGCCACTCGTCTCCACGGGAATGTACTCTTCCTCACATGGAATGAGTTCCTCCTTGTCGGAGCAGCGTTTGTCTGCGGGGGAAGGGCTGCCTCAGAGCGTAAGCCCCTAGCCTTTCTTGCGGATGATTGCACCCGTGCATCTCCGTACTTCCCCCCTGCCAAGGCCAGTGGAGTCCTTTTACCATTGCGCTTTGTCTCACCACGGGCCTCCACCATGGAGTAAGCCCCGGCACCAAGGTCCTCTAACCACGCATAATCCCATGTTTCCTCTTTGGGCCGCTCAACGTGTAAGCCACATTCCGCTTCTCACGGACGCACCCTTCGCGACATGATCGTCTGGTCCCTGCTACCTCTTGTTTCTCACACCGAGTATGAATCATGTGGTCTTAGAGTGTGCATCGACCATGAAATCCTCTTATGGGCCGCCCCAGAGCGTAAGCCCCATCCCAGCGAACTACATGGACTTTGATCCGTGCTAACGCACGGTACGTAGGAAGCCTCCACGAGGTTCAAGCCCACCACCCGGTCGTCCCGACCTCTCCATGTCGGTTCCCCGACCACCTTGGGCTGCCTCAGAGCGTAAGCCCCAAATTCTTCGTCCCGCATGACGTTAAACTGTATTCCGTCCCACATGACGCTAAACTGTATTTCGTCCCGCATGACGTTAAACTATATTCTGTCCCGCATGACGTTAAACTGTATTCCGTCCCGCATGACGTTAAACTATATTCCCCCTCTTGGGCCGTCTCAGAACGTAAGCCCCATGTCTCACTCCACCATCCATCCTGATCCTTACCCGAGCCACCACATCCCAGTGAGATCATGCCACCCCATCCCACTCCATGATATAAGGGAAGTTGCCCCCGTGCTGGCCCCAACATCGGTGTTCCCCCTAGGGATCCTTCAACCTGATCCGTCTCCGCAAGACGTTAAACTCACGACATACCCCGTTTTAAATATGAGAAGCTGAGGAAAACCTCAGATGGTACACATTCCCCACGTTCGATGCGGATGCCTCGGGCTTCCGCGCCCTCGAGAAGCCCTGTGATGAGGGACCAAAGACAGACATGCCGACGACGCCCCAACGTGACCATTCTCCTCACCGAAGGTTGCTGCCCCGACAAGACCCCTTGGAGCATCTTGACGGAATCAGCGTAATTAACTAGCGTCCATGTAGATATGGCACCGGGAATGAGCTTCATGAACCCGTCTTAAATATATGAGGGAGACCCGGACTAGGTGACGAGTTCCGAGGAGGAATCCATGGAAGGAAGAACTGACATCCCATCATCCTGGTTTCAATCAAGGAGCAGACGTCCCTGAACAAGGAACGGATGCTGCCCGCCTTTGTAAATCGGGAATGCGGGGAAACAAGCAGTGCATCCTCCTCCGCGGACGGATGTGCGCGCCCCGGTGAAAGCGTCAGAAACAAAAAATGGTGAACCCGACGTGAAGCTCTTCTCCTCAACACGGGGAATGGTAGCTGTTGGGGCATCAAAATAACAGCATTTCACCAGGTCCGGGTAACCCTCACCGGGATGTGAACCCGCCAGGGGTCGAGGCCGTCAGGGCGATGGCTACTCCGTTCTGCGACGTCGTCAGCGTGGATTCCCATCGCCGACCATGGAAGACGGAATGACTCTAGGCCTTGGTTGTTGATATCCTTTCCTGTTGATACTAATGGGTTCATCTCCCTGTTTCCAGGAATCAGATCACTGCATTCGGAGCTCGATCGCCACCTGCCCACTGGCACGGGGGCAGGGGCAGTACCGACGAGGCTACCCCGCGCGGTCCCACCTGTTCGGCGGTCGCTCTGCCTTCGACCGTCGTAGCAGCTAGGCGCTTGCACCCCCTCTCCCCGTCTGAAATCATCCAATGGAGGGTGATCAATAACCTGTTTCGTAGGTATGACGAGGAAGGGGTCATCCCCACCAGGGGCATGGCCCGCTTGGATCTAGAGGCGGTCGCGCCTCACCACCATCGCCGCCCTCGAGGTCCGCGCAGGGAGCCGCCGCTCCCCACGCCGACGTTCAACCGCTTCGGGAGCCTATCCCCGGAGTTCTTTGACACATCCCTCCCCTACGCCAATGAGGTGGGGGATGTCCGGGTCCACACGATCGGCGATCCATCCCAGGGGTTAATGGCAAGAACCCCCGCTAGGATGCGTCGACGCCGCCGCCCGACTCCCCGAGCTGAGGAGCATGCAATCTTCATGCCCGCACCACCGGTTCCGGCCCATCTGACTCGACGCCAGCGTCGGGCGCGAGTGGGAGAGAATGCTCATCCTGGGGCACCAGCATCAGCAACCAATGTGGCCCCAGCCACTGCTGACTCCTGTTCCCATATCCCTGCGCATGTTGAGCAGGGGCAGCCGTGTGCCCGACTTAGATCGAAACCCTGACCGCCCTGCAGGAAGGTTGAGTCGAATCTCCCAGTCGCGGACACTGGCAATGGCCACTGTGGACCAATCCGCGGTAGTGCCGCTCACCATGAGGGCTCATTCCGTGCCACCGATATGGGAAGTCGAAAGCTTCTTCGCAACAGCTATGCTCCAGGTATGACTCCTTCCAGCGCCCACTGCATGGGGTATGAGGTCACTCCCCTACTGACAGTCGCGAGCATGGAACCGTTGTGTATCCAGTCGCTCACTCACATGGAGGTCCTCCCCATGTCCCTTTCGACATCTGTCCCGGTGCTTCTCACACCCCAGCCTTCGGTCCCCTCTGCCCCAGCTCTATTGTGGCCGGAGGACCCCATGACGGAAGTTGTCCTTACCCTGAGGAGCTACCCAGGGGCAGGAAGGCCGGGCATCGTCGCCGTAGGAGGAATGTCAGAAGAGTCCGGACGGTAATCATACCAGTACGTTTCTCAGATTCGGAGGCAGAGTATGACTCGACGATGGAACCTCCCCCCCAACCCTTTGAGTTGAGGGCAGGGGTGGGGACGCGGCGCGTCAGTCTCGTACTCCCCGAATACGAGATCCGTATGATTCCCTCCTCCCTTCTAAGGTATATCCAGGAGGAAGAGGACTTGGAGTACCACCAGGGATCAAGTCCGCGGTCACCGCTGACCTCCTCGGAAGCACCCCCCGCCCTTGTTAGGGAGGGTGAGGAACTTTTCTGGGGACCGATGGAAGAATCGCGAAGCGACACACCCTCGGCAAGCACTGACGCTGTGAAAGGAGGCCCATCCAATGGCCCATCCTATAGCGACGTGGCAGCCAGGGCACTACAACCCCTGGAGGATGACCTAGGGATTGGCGGCCAATCGGCATGTTCGCTGTATTCCCCGCCGGCCAGCCCACCACCCTGACGGCCTGCCTCGGCGCCATTGCCAATTCCCCGACTTTCCTCGGTGGACGAGTAGGGGCGGAAAGTTCCGGACCCCGAACCGGAGCAGTGGAGCTTCTGGACCGTTCTTGCAGCGGGCCACTTCCCTGAGAAGTTTTGGTCGGTCGTAGAATCTGGTTTTGAGGTGCTAGAGTCACTCACCCCGGGAGAGTTTGAATGCTTCCTCCAGATTCTTTGGGTGACTCACTCCTGCCTCCGCCATCAGTTAGCGCCTTATCCCGGGAGCTAAGCGCATCTCGAGGAGATTGGTGAACAGTGCCTCCGGGTCGACCTAGCAGCACTCCCCGCGGTCCGGCACCCAGAGTCGCTGGACCACCACGAGGCCCTTCAACAACAATGCGTCCAGAGTTTTCAAGTACTCCGCAGAGTTATTGAGGAGGCCACCCCCCACGCGCACGTCTGTGGTTGGGGGAAGTACGCTGCTCTCCTCTTCTGTGCGATCCACCGGCAGCCCGATCCACTGGGCGGCCCTGATGGAACGTCGCCAAGGGCAGTAGCAGTCAACATGGATGAACCTTCGGATGAGGGAAACATTGTGGAGCCCCTCTACGAGGACTCACCCCCCGAGGACATGCCGCTATTGGATCCATCTGGAAGGATTACTCGCCAACAGAGGAGCCTCCTAGGCCTTCCTGTACCCACGGAGGCACTGGCGCTGGGCCGAAACATCGGCAAGGGTAAAGAGCTCGTCGGGTCTGTCAAACTCACCGACCCATCTGCCTCAGTGAAGAAGGTAGAGGAAGATTCCAAGAAGGCCACGCTGCGCCAACAGCTAGCCGAGCAAAAGAGGCTGGTTGATGAGCTCCTGGCCAAACGCATTGCAGAGCGGCGACCTGACTACAGTAACCCTAGACCAGGACAGCAGGGGCAGGAGCATCTACCCCTTGCTGAGGTCCCCCCGGGCAACCGTCACAGTGTCGTGTTCGCCAACAGGGGAGACACTGGAGCCCATGGCAAGAGAGCACGATATGTTTCACCGAACCCTCCCGAGCGGCGAGAAAACCTGGGGGACCCTGCGCGATTTCCTCCCGCCGTTCCGAGAGTCGCTCCGCCAGCTGCCCCCCGAGCCGCTGAGCGCGACTATCGTGTCGAAGAGCCTGGAAATGCGCTTATGGTTAGAGATCCCCATCAGGACATGAATCTGCATCCAGATGATCTGATGGAAGTACTCATCGCTCACTTGGAGGCCCTGGAAACTCGGCAGGTGGCGATCCCACTGGATGGCAAGTCGTACCCCGCATGGGTAGATGACATACCGGCCCCGCCGGGATTTGGGAACCCCACTTTTGCCCCCTTTAATGGGACCGGGGACCCGCCAAAACACTTGGCCCACTTCAACTTGAGGTTCGGGCCTATGTTAGGGACTCCGGCGCAGTAGGAGGCTGCCAAGATCCAGTGCTTCATCCAGACACTGGAAGGACCAGCATTCGTCTGGTACAGCCAGCTCCCTGTTGGATCTGTGACTAGCTGGGAGGACCTTCGCCGACAATTCCTCTACAAGTTAAGTTCCACAACCCATAAGAAGAACATTGCAGACCTCTTCAGGTGCAAGCAAAGGCCTGACGAGCGAGTCGTGGACTTCGTCGCCCGGTGGAAGGGGCTCACGTACTCCCTTGACATGCCACTGACTCAGGAGCAATTACTGACGATGTGTGTGGGGAACGTCAAGGCGCAGTTGGTTCCTTCCCTGATCACGCAGAATTACCCTGGAGGGTTCCGGGACTTCTCGGATAAGGCTCAGCGCCTCGAAGAAGCCCTGCAACAGGCCAGTCAGGCACGCCCGCTGCCTCCTGTGATCTCTACAAGGAGAGCCGCCAGAGTCAAGCCCGCTGTTGTGGCACAGATAGAGGCCCTCGGACAGCTAGAGTTGCTGCCAGTGAGGCCAGATTAGCAGGCTCATAGGGGTCCACCCCCACGGGCACAGCCTCCGGCCCAGCAGCGACCGCCTCAAAATCGGCAGGCGCCTCCGCGTAACGCACTGCCACTACCTAGGCGAGGTAATCCGGCTCTGCCTCCTCGGCCTTCTCCTCCGGCCCCTGGCCACGTTTAGCCCCCGAGAGTCCCCTTTCCAGACAGGAGGAATCAGGATTAATAGTTTGGCGAGGCCCAGGTCCCCGGTTATTTCCGTAGCGCCTTGGAGTAGAGGATCGTGCGACTGCCTGAGTGCCGGAAGCCAGAAGAGGCGTGTCTCACGGATCGCCCTAACTACTGCCCTTATCACCGGTTCCTGGGACACACCATCCAGCAATGTTATGTGTTCAAGGACTGGCTCCAAGACTAGATTGACAACAACATATTCAGGTTGGGCCCAGCCCCGGCACAGGTGGCAGGTGTCTTCGTGGGATCAGATGGCAGTAGTGACGACGGGGATGGGTGGGAACAGGTTTCCGACCGTGGGTCCCGGAAGTATAACGACTAGATGGCCTGTAGGATGGTCTCCCATGCCCATGGCATCATCTGTGCCCGCCTGGATCAGCCAGAGCCCCCGGAGTCTGCGAGTGCTGCTTTGGCATCATCGTCCCAGCCTACTTCTTCCCAGAAGAGCAGGCGGCGACGCAAGAAGAAAGAACGCGCCCTGCCATTGTCGTCATATTCTCGCACGCTTGGAGATTTCATGCCCCCGGAAATGGGGATCCCTCCGAGACCCCAGCCGGTAATGGATGACTCCTCGACTGAGAGCCCGGGGTACGCTCTGGTTAACACCGTAGAGTTGGTAAATCCCTTTGTGGCTCCCGACGACGAGGAGCGCCAGGTGGAACTCCCCGAGAGCCCAGGGTACGCTTCGGTTAACACCGTAGAGTTGGTAAATCCCTTTGTGGCTCCCGACGATGAGGATTTCCAGGTGGACCTCCCTGAGAGCCCGGGGTACGCTCCGGTTAACACCGTAGAGTTGGTAAATCCCTTTGAGGCTCCCGACGGTGAGGACCGCCAGGTGGAACTCCCCGAGAGCTCGGGGTACGCTCCGGTTAACACCGTAGAGTTGTTAAATCCCTTTGAGGCTCCCGATGGTGAGGAGCACGAGTTGGAACTCCCCGAGATCCCGGGGTACGCTCCGGTTAACACCGTAGAGTTGGTAAATCCCTTTGAGGCTTCCGACGGTGAGGAGCGCCAGGTGGAACTCCCCAATGTCCCCATCCGTCGCCAACGTCGACGGAGCCGTGGCTACATGAATCGCCGGGGCACGGAGGTCGTCACCTCCAGTCAGGCCGTGCATGCTATCGAGACCAGGCAGCAGGCCCGGTATAGAGAGCAGCATTTGCGGCTCCCTCACCCGGTGACAGCAGGTTCGCTTCCACCACCGTTTGTGTTGCTGGATCGGGCGGAACCGCCTTTCCCACATTGCAACCAGCCCAACCCTGCCACCTGCCGACTACGGCCTTCCGGTCCTAGTATTGCGGCCACCTCCCGGGCTTCAGCCGGTGAACAGCAGGACGTGCCTAGTACCAGTCAGTCACCGGTCCCGCCAGCAGGGCCCGTCATGCCCCCAATCGCCGAGCGACATCCTGTAAGTAGAAGCCCGTGTTTGGCGCGAAATTATGATGTCCTAAAACATCTGGCCGGCATTCCGGCAAGGCTTTCCGTCCTTGAGGCCCTCCTCCTGTCGTCTGAAATGCGTGAGGCGCTCGCCGAGGCTCTAAGGAGCCCCTTCCAGTTTGAAACGGAGGTAGCGGCCGCGGAATCCTTCCACACCGAGGTGATTGAGGACACTAAATGTCAGGCGGTTATCTCATTCTCCGGTGAAGATTAAGACCCTCCCATACAGGGGCACATTTTCCCACTGTACATCACCAGCCAGTTCAATGGCGTGGAGGTCCGTCGCTATCTTGTCGACACGGGTTCCGGGATTAACTTGATCCCAACTCGGATGCTGCGAAAACTGGGGTTGTTCAAAAATGATTTAAATCCCTCCGACCTCAGAATCCAGGGGTATGACAGGACCGAGAAAACTCCACTCGGCAGGATTCGTCTAAAGACCCAGTTCGGCAGCTTAATTGCCAATACTGAATTCATGGTTGTCTCTCAGGACACTGCCTACAACGCATTGATGGGCAGCCGTGGCTCCATCTTCACGCGGCAGTTCCCTCATCATACCATCAGTGCCTCAAATACTCCCTTAAGGGTTGAGTGGGTGTGCTCCAAGGATATGTGTCTCTGTTTTCCTCTTGTGAATCTCGTTATTTGGACGCTGACTATTACAAGAGAAAAGACAAGAAAATCCTGGCAGGTGAGGTTGAGCCCACCGCTGTCGCGGGTGATCCCTGGGCAGGTTTGGATGATGCATATGTCTTCCCAATCCATCGGTTAGAGGCCACGACTCCCGCTATGGGAGAGTTCTTTGTTGTCTCGGGTACCAGAGGAAGCCATATTTCCGGGTCTAAGCGACGGCGGGAAATCACCTCCTACTCTTACACCAACTAGGCCCGGGTGATCCCCGAGCCTCCTACCCCCGTACGATATCGGGACGTTGGGCTCATAGCAACAGCAGTACATCATACGTTCCTGTTTCGCCGAGCCGGGATCGACCGGCTCAAGCCAACGCGTCACCACTGCTTTGATGTCGTAAAGTGTGGCCCCTTGGGCCGCAGGCCGGATGGGATTGGATCAACCGCCTTTGTCGCTACGGTCTCCGCGGTGCATGAGTCTCCCGTCATGATGACCTCTGCCGCCCAAGCCGGCGCTAGCTCCCCATCAGGGTCAAACAGCCCCGAAACGGCTCCCCCCGTGGACGATCCTTTCACAAGAGGAGAAGAAGACATGGAAGATGCTCCTCCTGCCTTTGAGGAGGGTGTCTCTGCCACGGTCGACGAGCTCGTACAGGTGAACCTCGGTAGTGAGGCGGACCCGAGACCCACATTGGTCAGCACCGCTATGCCTCCCGAGGAACGGAAACGGTACATAGACTTCCTCAGACAGCACCGTGATGTGTTTTCCTAGAGTTGTGACTAGATGTCGGGACTAGATCCCCAGGTAGCCGTCCACCGCCTTGGCCTCCCAGCAAACCATCGCGGGTTCAAGCAGCCTCCCAGAAAAATGCACCCCTTTCACGGTGCCATGGTTGAGGCCGAAGTTGATAAGCTCATTAAGGCCAACATCGTCAGGGAATTCCAGTACCCCAGGTGGCTAGCCAACATTGTGCCCGTCAGGAAGAAGAACGGGCAGATCAGGGTCTGCATCGACTTTCACGATCTTAATCGCCACTGTCTGAAGGATGACTTTCCCCTTCCCGTGATAGAGCTGTTGATCGACGCAACGGCCGGGTTACAAGCCCTATCCTTCATGGATGGATACTCTGGGTACAACCAGATCCGGATGGCCCCCAAGGATGAAGATTTCACTGCCTTCAGGGCCCCCCAGGGCACTTTATGCTATCGGGTTATGCCCTTCGGCCTGAAGAACGCGGGTGCCACCTATCAACGGGCTATGCACCGCATATTCAAGCCGATCCTCAGGACGCTGGTGGAGTGATATGTAGATGACCTGGTGGTTAAATCTCGTCAGCGCCAGGACCATCTCAAAGACCTTGAGAAAGTGTTCAGTTTGCTCCGTTCTCGCCACTTGAAGATGAACCCGTTGAAGTGTGCCTTCGGGGTCACCTCCGAAAAGTTTCTTGGCTTCATCGTCAGGTATCGAGGTATCGAGATCGACCCCGAGAAGATCAAGGCCATCAGTCAGATGCCTCCCCCAAATAATATTCGGGAGCTTCAAGGCCTCCAAGGCTACTTAGCCTATATACAACGGTTCATTGCGAATCTGGCCGGCAAGTGTAAGCCCTTTTCTCGGCTCATGAAGAAAGGCGCCGCCTATGGGTGTGATGAAGAGTGTCAGACTAATTTTGAGGAAATCAAGCAGTATCTGCTTCAACCTCCAGTCCTGATGCCATCCATTCCCGGAAGGCCGCTGGTCCTTTACGTGACCGCCCTGGAGCGATCCCTCGGCGCCCTTCTTGCCCAGAAGAACAACGAGGTAAGGGAGAATAGCCTCTACTACCTCAGTCGCATGCTCCTCGACGCGGAAGTTAGATACTCCCCCATCGAGAAGAGCTTCCTGGCGCTCGTATTCACCGTACAGAAATTGCGGCACTACTTGCAGCACCACGAGGTATAGCTGGTCTCTCGGGTAGACCCGTTGAAATACATCCTGAGCCGACCTATGTTGACCAGCCGATTGGCACGCTGGGCGGTGATCCTCCAGCAATTCGACATTAGGTCCGTACCACAGAAGGCCGTCAAAGGACAGGCGTTGGCAGACTTCTTAGCTGCCCACCCAACCTCCGCGGACCAGCCACTAGATTTGGGATTTCCTGATGAGGCAATCCTCTCAGCCGATCACGCCACCCCATGCTAGAAGATGCACTTTGATGGTGCCTCCCAAAGCCCTACCGGTAGAAGGCTCAACGATCCTAGGCTTAACAGGGTGGGCCTGGGTATCATCTTCATCACCCCGGAGCAATCTGTTCTGCCATATTCTTTCTTGTTGTCAGAAGGCTGCACCAACAATGAGGCAGAATATCATTCCCTCATTACTGGTATCGAGTTGGCTCTGGAGGTTGACGTACCCCACCTGTATGTAAAAGGGGACTCTGAGCTAGTCATCAAGTAGGTTAACGGTGACTACACTGTCAGGAATCCAGAACTCATGCCGTTGCTGGAGTGCACCCTCTATCTAATGGCTAAGTTCCCATCCCGACCAGATGTCGTTCACGTTCCCCGGTCGCAGAACAGTCGAGCAGATGCTTTGGCCAGCTTGGCCGCATCACTCGCGGAGCCCGAATAGGATGACCTAATCATCCACGTGGCGCACCGAAGAGTCATTGTTCCTGTTATCCCGGAGGGCGATCGTGGCCCCAGAGTGAACCATCTCACCGCTGGTGCCCCCACGTCAGGACCCCCCGGGGCTTCAGGCGTGGTGATCAGGACAGTTCCTGACTGGAGAACACCCTTGGTTGAATATCTCCGGCACGACAGTCTTCCGATGGACCGAGCAGAGCGGGAATGAATCCGGCGCCGCGTGCCGTAGTTCACCCTTCAAAGCGGTCCCAGCCGTGAGCAGCTCCTTTACAGGTTTGGGTTTGACGGTGTTCTCCTCCATTGTCTTCAAGGAGTTGAGATCCCACAAGTCCTGCAAGAAGTGCACGCTGGCTCCTGTGGCGCCCACCAGGCTGGGTCAAAGTTGTCCCACCAGATTCAGAGACTGGGATACTTCTGGCCCTCTATGATCCACGACTACATCGAGTACGCCAAGAGGTGTCATGCGTGCCAAGTTCATGCTAACTTTGTGCATCGGCCACCGGAGCCTCTCCATACTACTAAGTATTCTTGGCCCTTTGCAGTCTGGGGGTTGGATGTCGTAGGGCCTTACCCGCCGGCGACGGCCCGCCAGTGCCGGTTCATCTTAACCGCCATGGATTTCTTCTCAAAGTGGGCAGAGGCAGCCCTGCTTAGGGAAGTCAAGGCTGGTTCTATCGCCGACTTCGTGAGTTCCAATATCATTCACCGGTTTGGAATACCTCACACTATCCTCACGGATAATGGAACCAACTTCCGAGCGGCCGAGCTGAAAAGATTGTACGCCAAGTACAACATTCGCTCTAACCACACCTCCCGTTATCATGCGCAGGTGAATGGATAGATTGAGGCATTTAACAAAACCCTCTCTAACATTCTGCAAAAAATGGTTGGTCAGAACAAGAAAAGTTTGCCGGACAAGCTCCCCAACGCCCTCTGGGCTTATAGGACGACGACTCGCAATTCCACCCAGGTGACTCCGTATTCCCTGGTATACGGAGCTGAGGCTGTCCTTCCCATTGAGGTCCAGCTGCCCTCATTGCGCACGGCGTTCTATGACCAGAAAACGCCGGACAGAGTTGCTGAGATCCGTCTAACTGAATTGGAAGCGCTGGACGGAAGTAGGCTTCGCGCTTTACATAACTTGGAAAGGCATCAGAGCAGGATGGCTCGAGCTTTAGATAAGAAGCTTCACCTCCGCTCCTTCCTGCAAGGTGACTTGGTGTTAGCTCTCAGAGCGCCAATGATTCCTGGCAGGAAACCACCCAAGTTGGAACCCAAGTGGGAGGGACCTTTTATTGTCCAAAAGGTCTATCCCAATGGAGCTTACTCCCTGGTGACTATGGATGGTGAGCGTATCACTCCTCCCACCAATGCCAGGTTCCTCAAGAAGTACTTTGCCTAGCCAGTATGGTCCTGTATGACCTTAAACTGTATTGTCCTGCATGACCTTAAACTGTATGGTCCTGCATGACCTTAAACTGTATGGTCCTACATGACCTTAAACTGTATGGTCCAGCACGACCTTAAACTACACTCTGCCCTACATTTGGGCGCCACGGTCCGAGCTCTAAGACCTAAAACTAAGATCCCCACGGTCCGAGCTCTAAGACCTAAAATTAAGATCCCCATGGTCCGAGATCTAAGACCTAAAACTAAGATCCCCACGGTCCGAGCTCTAAGACCTAAAACTAATATCCCTATGGTCCGAGCTCTAAGACCTAAAACTAAGATCCCCACGGTCCGAGCTCTAAGACCTAAAACTAAGATCCTCTCGGTCCAAGCTCTAAGACCCAAAACTAAGATGCTCTTTTGGTTCTGCCCTCTCCACGGTCCGAGATCTAAGACCTAAAACTAAGATCCTTACGGTCTGAGCTCTAAGACCTAAAACTAAGATCCTTATTTCGTCCCGCATGACGTTAAACTGTATTCCGTCCCGCATGACATTAAACTGTATTTGAGGTATGCTTTCACGTCTGTTTCACCTTTGGGACTTCAACCACAGGGTCGCATGGCGTGGTGTGAGATTATGTCCCCATTCACGTCAGGTTTGAAATGGCTGCACCATGTGCACCCTGTTCTCAGGGTTTAGCCCTCCTCTATCCAATGGAATTTAAAGACGCATATCAAGAACTACGTGTGGCTTGATTCCCATCCTTATGGGATACGTAGGACCACCTGAACACCTAGATGTCAGGTCCAGCCCCATATCTTATGAGATCCCACGATCTCCCAGTGCCCAGGGTGTTTGGCATTACGCCCCCTCTTTTGCCCAGGGATCCGCCGTCTTTCGGCCGCTCTCGGACTGAGCCCTCTGACCCTTTCCAGTGGTCTGCTGATGTGCTCAAGGCACTCTGGTCTAGAACTTGGAGTGCCATATTCGACTTAGGCGAGTTCCATCCACTTTCCAATCTTTGTGTTCCCCTTCATTCAGGCCGCTGTCATCCTTCATACCCGGAGGGACCCCCAAGAACGGCCTGGATACAACACCCAAGGGATCTCATACCGTCATGGGCCAACACCCCCGAGGGTTTTAGACAAAAAATTGATACAAATCCCGTGTTGCGAACATGGTCAGCAGTTGATGCTCATTTGTTTGTCCCCGTGGCTAACACGACAGGATGCTGCGTTGCGAACATGGTCAGTAGTAATCCTCAGTCGTCACACCGGCTTCCCCGGGCCCTGGATGTTGGTGGCATGGTTCATGTCATTTTCCTCCCCACCGAGTCAAGGTGGAATCTCTACACTCCTTGTACTAACCCTCAGTACACCCCCGCACATCAGACAGACCGAGCTGCGTAACGGTGTCTCTCGGGGCTCCCACGATCTGAGCGCTAGAGTATGTGCTTGGGTCTCTTCTTTACAGGTTGCGCGCGGCTTGACCTTCATCCCCTTGGTGAGTGAGGAGTCGCCCAGACATTGCGTTTTGGGCCCATCATAGCTGGGAGATAGCATCTCCTTCCCCTCCCTGATTGTTGAACCCTCGTAGGCCCCTTTGCCCGAGGCTCCTCTCTCGGTTGGTCCAAACCATATGACCTTAAACTGTGTTGTCGGTCCAAACCATACGACCTTAAACTGTGTTGTCGGTCCAAAACATATGACCTTAAACTGTGTTTTTGGTCCAAACCATATGACCTTAAACTGTGTTTTGGGTCCAAACCATACGACCTTAAACTGTGTTGTTGGTCCAAACCATATGACCTTAAACTTTGTTGTTGGTCCAAACTATACGACCTTAAACTGTGTTGTTGGTCCAAACCATACGAACTTAAACTGTGTTGTTGGTCCAAACCATATGACCTTAAACTGTGTTGTCAGTCCAAACCATACGACCTTAAACTGTGTTGTCAGTCCAAACCATACGACCTTAAACTGTGTTGTCGGTCCAAACCATAGGACCTTAAACTGTGTTGTTGGTCCAAACCATACGACCTTAAACTGTGTTGTTGGTCCAAACCATACGACCTTAAACTGTGTTGTTGGTCCAAACCATACGACCTTAAACTGTGTTGGTGGTCCAAACCATACGACCTTAAACTGTGTTGTTGGTCCAAACCATACGACCTTAAACTGTGTTGTTGGTCCAAACCATACGACCTTAAATTGTGTTTTTGGTCCAAACCATACGAACTTAAACTGTGTTGTTGGTCCAAACCATATGACCTTAAACTGTGTTGTTGGTCCAAACCATATGACCTTAAACTGTGTTGTTGGTCCAAACCATATGACCTTAAACTGTGTTGTTGGTCCAAACCATATGACCTTAAAATGTGTTGTTGGTCCAAACCATATGACCTTAAACTGTGTTGTTGGTCCAAACCATATGACCTTAAACAGTGTTGTTGGTCCTATCACACGACCCTAAACTGTGACATTATCGTCCTGGCCGCACGATGAAAAACGGAACTGCATTGTGATGACCTCGTTGTAGAGGACATCACGTTGGGTATTGGTCACATGCCATTCCATTTGTCAACGCCTATCATGGCTTGATGCTTGTGGAGACACTATGGCCTACTACTCTAGGCATGTCGCTTCACAACAACAAAAACCACTCAACTTAAAGGACAAACAATATTTATCAAATTCCGCTTCTTTTGGTGCAAGGGCCATGCCCACACTCCCCTTTTCCCTTGGCACCGGTATCTTACCATGTCACCTTCCAGAACTACGTATGGC
This sequence comes from Viscum album, assembly GCA_963277665.1. Classification (NCBI taxonomy): domain Eukaryota; kingdom Viridiplantae; phylum Streptophyta; class Magnoliopsida; order Santalales; family Viscaceae; genus Viscum; species Viscum album. The sequence goes on along the minus strand of OY728143.1, from coordinate 1,658,192,661 downwards.
TTGATTCTCATCTTTATGAGATACGTAGGAGCGCCTGGGGCACTTCCCCGCAGGCCCATCCAGCCTACCTTCGTGTTCGGTCCCTCGACTCAAGCATTTCCCCGGAGAGCACATGGTAATTAGGGCTTAGGTCCTCATTCACGTCGGATTTTGTAACTGTCGTGCCACATGTTCGTTTCTCCCTTTTCCCAACTCACGGTCCGATCTCTAAGACCTAAAACTAAGATCCTTATGGTCCAAGCTCTAAGACCTAAAACTAAGATCCTCACGATCCGAGCTCTAAGACCTAAAACTAAGATCCTCACGGTCCGAGCTCTAAGACCTAAAACTAAGATCCTTACGGTCCGAGCTCTAAGACCTAAAACTAAGATCCTTACGGTCCGAGCTCTAAGACCTAAAACTAAGATCCTTATGGTCCGAGCTCTAAGACCTAAAACTAAGTTCCATATTCTGTCTCGTATGACGTTAAACTGTATTCCGTCCCGCATGACGTTAAACTGTATTTCGTCCTGCATGACGTTAAACTATATTTTCAAGAACTATGTGTGGCTTGATTCTCATCCTTATGAGATACGTAGGACCGCCCGGACGTTTCGTCTTAGGTCCAGCCCCAGGGATTACTAAACCCCGTCCTTCCTTATTGTCGGCCCCTCGGCCCAACTTCATGGGAAGTGGTGTAATCGGGATATCTACCCCGAGCATGTTCGGGATGCCCCATGGTAATAATGGGAAGCGAAAGTTCTCTCACCAAAGAGGTCCTGCCTGGAAATTGGGACGACCCGTGATCAGGTCGGTACGTCCGCCTAATGCGCCTTCGCCACGGTGGCGCAATTTCGAGAGTGTTGGACTCTGTTCGAACAAACCACCACTCCACCTTCCACGCTTTGCGTCCCCCTTATTCGGATCCTCATTTCCTTTCGTGTTTGACGGGACCCCCTAACAGTATAGATGCTCGACCTATGGTCCACCTACTGTCCTAGGACAACATTCCGAAGAACTGGTCATGTTTGACGGGACCCCCTAACAGTATGGATGCTCGACCTATGGTCCGCCTACTGTCCTGGGCCAACGTTCTGAAGAACTAGTCATGTTTGACGGGACCCCCTAACAGTATGGATGCTCGACCTATGGTCCGCCTACTGTCCCGGGACAACGTTCCGGAAGACTGACCAACGATATTTGAGTTAGGCCCCGTGTTGCGAACATGGTCAGTGGTCAGCCCTCATTTATTGTCCCCCCATTCCAGGCCAACGTGATGTGGATGCTGTGTTTCCGCCACAGTTTACAGTTATCCTCTATGGTTGCGCCCCATTGGGTTCCGAATTTGAGCAGCGTGATTCACCCTTCCTCTCCATTCCCCTATGTTCGGATGGATTTCAATGCCCCCGGCATTGCCCCGCTTGTGTGTAAGAGCACATTGAGAAGTCGACACATCAATCGGCTCAGGGGTCTCCTCAGAAGTCTAGGCCCAATTTTGGATGCCTGAAGCTTGGTCAATGTCCCACAGTTGAACGAAATTATGGTACGAGCATATTTTGCTTCTTGCGTTGGGCACGACCCACAGGAGCTTAGGGATGAGTTGTTATTCGTTTTGGAACTATGGTTGAGCGCATGAAACTGAGGATACAAATGAGTGGATTTGACCACATATTGGATTGAGACGATGAGCAGTACAAGAAGAAAGTTCATGAGATGGCAAAAACAAAGCCCTTAGGGATTAGCGTGCTGAAGCAATATTTCCAGCGTTGCTACCCTCTGGCGGGTAGCCTCCAGGACCACTTCTCTCTCTTTGAAGACTCTCTCCTCATCGGGCACCATAGAGCATAGCTCGCCAACCCTAGCTTGTGCCTGCGCCCGCTCGGTTTGAAGTACGGTCATCTGGCGACTTGCCTCCACCAGTTGTTCATGCGCATTAGCCAGCTAGGCCGTCAGTTGCTCCACGAGCTCAGAGCATGTTGCGATGAAGGCCTCTTTATCTACTGCCTTCCCTTCGAGGTTTCGGACTTCCTGCTCTGCCCTCAGCAGCACTCGAGCACTCGCCGATCCTTCCCGTCACTGGGAAATGTCGGTGCGCCGGCTGCTCTCGCGTATCTTCTCGGCCATGTAATCACGTACCGTCAGATGAAGACGCTGAGTGTCAGCCCCTCCGGCGCACAGGAAGCGCAGCCAGGTCTGAAGTGATCCCATCTGCCTCAGCCAATCCGACTGGGGCTGCCTGAGGAAGCGCTGGATACACTTCCACCCTTTGCACCGTTTCATCCGGCTCTCCTCGGCTGCCTCTGAGTCTGAGTCATCAATCTCCTCAGGGTCAGCGGGTTGGTATATGGGGAAGGCTGCCAGAAAATCGGCAGCAGGATCCGCCCCAGGGATGTCTTCGTGAGGAATAGAATCCTCAACGTCCGGGTGACCTTCTCTCTCCCCAGCAGCAATGACGCCTCCACCAGCTTCCGAACTCGTTTTAGGAACAGCGTCGCTGATGTCCGCTGCCCCCTATTCATCAATTGTTGGGGATGACTCAGTGCATAGAGCATGTTCCGAGCGAGGTGGTATGTCTGCCGATGGTCCACTCGCGGATGGCCCGGGCTCTACAGCCTGACGTGCCTCCAGTGTTGAGATCACTGCGCAGGGAATACGCTGGTCAAACGGGATCTTTCGACACTAAGCACCAGTAGTGAAGCATGAGACTTACAGGAATCTAGAGCATCGGTCCCCAGTGTTTTGGCCGCTGTAGGAGCCGCCATAAGGGGAGACCCCTCTGCGCTGGTTAATTGAATGATGGGTGTCAGATCCCCATCATGTCCCACTGGTTCCTCTCCGCCCTCCTCTGGTGGGGACGCCTGTCCACCGCTCAAGTGCTCCTGAGTAGGATGGGGAAGTGAGTTAGAAGTTGGAAAGTCGAATTAATGAATGAGGAAAATGGATGAAGATAGAGAAAAACCTCTAGAATCTCGGTTATGTCGAGATCAGAGTCGGCAATATCACCGCTCTCTCGGAGACTCCCTTGGTAGGTCTCCCCTTGCGACCCCTCACCTTCGGTCTCCTCTTCTTCGTCTTCTCCCTCGCCTTCATCCTCTCCGGTTTCCTCCTCCCCCTCCAGCTCCTCGTCACTGTCACCTTCTCCTGGTAGCATCGCTTCCAGATCATGCTCTTGGCCGAGCATCACTTTCACTAGGAAAGATGGCTCCGCACGCCGCCCCCTTTGGAATGCGTATGTGTCCATGGCCATCAGATAAGCATGTCGTCGATGGAAATTCACTCGGTCGGTAATTCGAATGAGCCCGACCTCCGGCAGTTGGATCCCGTTTTGCATTATCTTCTGCCAGATGGCTTTGACGCTCAGCGATTGCCATAGGGTCATTCAGGCCGACCACAGTGCCGGGAGAATTGCGTCTTGGGAAGGTTCGAGCAGATATCTTATCTGCTTCCCGGGTAGTTCCCTGGCCGCCTCATGTGACCCCCATGCAGGTAACAAGGACGTGGCAGCACCATGTTATGTTCCCGCTGTCAAAGCCCCGTTCTGCGTAGGCCTCGCTGCCTGACGCGCCCTTGGTTCCCCCCTTCCGACGGCACCGTGCCTTCTTTCCCGTCGCCCAGTTTCCGCGCGAGTAACCTCGAGTTGCCGGACGCGCTTGCGTAATAGCCCCTCAGGGTACGCAATGGTCCAGTTTTCGGCATATTCGGTTGCTAGGATGACATCGACCCCGGTGGGAGGAAGAGTAACGACATCACCAGAGCCGAAAGTGGTAAACATCAACCACATCTGGCACAGGACGCATGGATTCTTCTCCTGCCAGACAGTCGTGAATACCTTCTTCGATATTCGTTGGAGGCACCCGAATTGCCTGGAGAATCGGGATGGCATGTAAGGCTCGCAGATCACCTTCCCGTCGATCCGAGCCACGAGCACCCCGCCCCGAATGCTCTAGAAGTATTCCTGCTGTTCCAAAGAGCCTCGCCCATTGCCCACTAGTTGGCCGACTGGGGTGGGGAACGAGCTAAAGTTGAAGTTGGCATGGTTGCCAATGCGGATCCTCATGCCCTCCTCATTGAGCGTCAATGGCGCCACCCTTGCGATGTTTAGCAAGGACGGTCGCAAGCCATTGCCCGGAGGACGGACGGCGTTTGGGAAAGTATACCCGTTGAGATGAGCCGTCACCCAGCCATGGAAGATCTGGAAGGGACCACATACTATTCGAGGTGACTCCCCTCGTGAGATGCGCCCCAGGATGGTATACAGCTTGGCCAGCACGGGGACGCCCAAGTTGAACCATTTGTTGGCGGCCATGGAGCCCGCCATCACCAAAGTCGCTGGACGGATGCCCATCCTCGCGTCCCACACCGGAAGGATCCACCCGCTCAGGAAGGCGGCAAGGAACCTGGCATACCAAACGTTCGGGTCTCGGGCCTCGATGGCGCGGTAGCCCCATGATTGGTATTGCCCCGCCTCCAGGGTCTTCCAATAGTACCCGTCCTTGCTACTCTAAGTCGCGGTTGGGCACCGTTTGCCCCGTCCCGGCATCTTGACGGCGGGATCCCTCTCAAGGAACATGCTGAACCAGCCCTTGTAGGAGATGTCCTTCAGGAAGTCCTTGACCCCCAGCCTCTCCTTGGCCAGCTGCAGCAGGTGCCATGTCAGCATAGGCGTCTGCGACCTGTCTCCCCAGGTGTTCTTTGGAGGAACGAACTCGCCGTATTGGTAACCCTCCAGTGGGATACCTCTGATGCAGTGAACGTCCCAGAGACTGATGCCGACTTCCCCATGATGAAGGTGGAACGTGTTGGTGTCAGGAGACCACCGGGTGAATAGCTCCGGTCCGAGTTCAGGCTGGTGGTGGAAATGGAACTATGATGTCCATACCGCCTCGAACAGGCTGATATACCGCAGTTCGTCCCCGAACTAGTCGCAGGTATGGCAAACCCAAAACACCCAGGCCCATTCGCTGGTGAAGTTGCCCCCGGACCGCAGGTCCCAATCCTTCAACCAGCCCTTCATGTCATCTGTGATGCTTTGACGTAACGTGATCGCGTAGAGGGTCGGAGAATCCTCTACCACAGGCTCGTCCCCGGTAATGGTTCTAGTCCTCGGGTTCAGGACATAAACATCCATATGTCTAGTTTCCCTGGAAGGATGGTCGTTGTTGGTGATGTTGTAGCGAGGAAGTTCGTCCTCCCGAGTCACCCAAGACCGCGGCGTGTCCACTTCGAAGCCTGGCAGGGGCACCTCCTCCAGGATGCCAAAATTCCAGAGTGGGAGGTTGTCCAACAAGGGATATGCCTTCTGGGCCGGAGTCAGCAGATTGAACAAGGTTAGATTGTTGGATACAATCACCTTGGCGCCGTAAACCTCCTCATTTGCCGCCATTTCTGTCCTACGGGCAGCTGCTTCCCCCTCATCAACTCGGTTTGTAGCCATCTCGAATTTTTCGAGAGTTGGGCGAAATCAGGATGCAGTGCGCGGAATCGGAGAGTTCGGCGCGAAATCTGGATGAGTTGCGCGAAATCTTGGAGATGAGTGCGCAATCGGCACGCGAAGCGCGAAAAAGTTCAAAGAGGCGTGAGATCACGGCCGAATTTCGGATGGAATTCCGCACTGCCAGTGCGTGATTACTGGCAGTCGCGGAAGCGATTTCGCGCACGAGATCGATAATCTTATCGCACGGAAAAAGCGGAAGTACGGATTTGGGACCCAGCTCCCCTTTTTATAGGCGAGGCCAGGGTTCCGCGCCGCGCGGAAAGAGGATTTCGCTCACGCCCGTAGGTTTTGCGCGCCCCATCGGAATTTGGCACGCAGCTTGATCAAGAGACTTGGTTGTACGGTGTTTCGACGTTTCCCTTGGAATCCGATCATTGCGACCTCTCGCCGATCCAATTCCAAGGGGGGGGCATTTGTTGACGCTGAAAAAAAAGTCCGTAACTCTCAGAGGAAGTTTCGGAATGACGAAGCGAAGTCATATTCGGAATCAGAGGCCTGATCCGGAGGCCTAGGATGTGGTGCGCGAAATAAAGGAGGCTCCGCGTGAAAAATTATTCTGTGCGCATAGAATCACTGGGTTTCGCGCAATTGATCCGTTGAGGCATGAAATCCTTGCACGCCCCGGTTCTGCGCGGTGAGCTTTTGCGTGCTGGCTGCACTTGCGCGCGAAGAATTTTGCGCGCCACCTGGATTCCGCGCCGGAGGTCACCTATAAATAGAAGGTGACCCCGAACGGTTTGGGGGTTGAGGGATCTGAAGCGACTCCCGTGTGCGCAATTCGGCTCCCCCCGCGTGCAAGATGACTTCCAGGTAAAACCCTCATTTCGCGCAACCTTGCCCCAGAGTTCGCCTTTGCGCGCAACTCCACCGGCTTCGGTGAATTTTCCCCCTCCCCAGTGTTCCAGCCGTGCGCGTAATGCGTGTCTCGTGCGCGCAATAGGCTGTCGTGCGTGCAAAACCCTGCGCGTAGTTCCCTCTCCGCGCGCAATTCCATTGCTCCAATTGCGCGTCCTCCCAGAGTTTTGCGCGCAAACCTTCCCTTTTGTGCACAAAGCCCAAGACTCCTCACCTTGACGCCCCTTGGCTGCCTCCTGCACCGGCACCTGATGTCTCCCCTGCCGGGTATGCGCGCCATGCGTTGTTTTCCCGTACGGCCTCCCAGGCTCATGCGAAGTAACCTCAAGGTCCCTTGGGCCGTGTTTCCCATTGCGTTGCTTTGCCTTATGCTTCTCCACATAGGCACGCTAACGGCTATTGCTTCTTCGCATAGCCACGCTAACGTGGACCCCCCCGGTGGTTCGCCCTGCGGCCCCCCTTCACCATGGCCTTGCCAATGCCTTCCCTCCCACGAGGGGTAGAGGGCATTGGGCATGTAAGCCCTAGGGGTGTGGAGCGAACCCACCTCGTCCAAGCTGCAGGACATTAAACTGCTAAGCACCTCGTCCTTAACACATGGCGTTATACTGTGGTTCGACCCCGTGCTTCGCACGCAGGGTCCCCCCAGCTCGGAAATTTTTTACGCCACTCGTCTCCACGGGAATGGACTCTTACTCACATGGAATGAGATCCTCCTTGTCGGAGCGGCGTTTGTCCGTGGGGGAAGGGTTGCCTCAGAGCGTAATCCCCTAGCCTTTCTTGCGGATGATTGCACCCGTGCATCTCCGTACTTCCCCCCTGCCAAGGCTAGTGGAGTCCATTTCCCACTGCGCTTTGTCGCACCACGGGCCTCCACCCTGGAGTAAGCCCCGGCACCAAGGGCCGCTAACCACGCATAATCCCATGTTTCCTCTTTGGGCCGCTCAACGCGTAAGCCCCAATCTGCTTCTCACGGACGCACCCTTCGCGACGTGATCGTCTGGTCCCTACTGCCTCTTTTTTCTCACACCGAGTATGACTCACGTGGGCTTAGAGTGCGCATCGACCATGAAATCCTCTTATGGGCTGCCCCAGAGCGTAAGCCCCATCCCAGCGAACTACGTGGACTTTGATCTGTGATAACGCACGGTACGTAGGAAGCCTCCACGAGGTTCAAGCCCACCACCCGGTCGTCCCGACCTCTCCATGTCGGTTCCCCGACCACCTTGGGTTTCCTCAGAGCGTAAGCCCCAAATATTTCGTCCCGCATGATGTTAAACTGTATTTCATCCCACATGACGCTAAACTGTATTCTGTCCCGCATGACGTTAAACTGTATTCCGTCCTGCATGACGTTAAACTGTATTCCATCCTGCATGACGTTAAACTGTATTCTGTCCCGCATGACGTTAAACTGTATTCCCCCTCTTGAGACATCTCAGAACGTAAGCCCCATGTCTCACTCCACCATCCATCCTGATCCTTACCCGGGCCGCCACATCCCGGTGAGATCATGCCACCCCATCCCACTCCATGATATATGGGAAGCCGCCCCCGTGCTGGCCCCAACATCGGTGTTCCCCCCTAGGGATCCTTCAACCCGATCCGTCTCCGCAAGACGTTAAACTCGCGAAATACCCCGTGTTAAACATGGGAAGCTGAGGAAAACCTCAGATGGTACACATTCCCCGCGTTCGATGCGGGATGCCTCGGGCTTCCGCGCCCTTGAGAAGCCCTGTGATGGGGGACCAAAGACAGACATGCCGACGACGCCCCAACGCGACCATTCTCCTCACTGAAGGTTGCTGCCCCAACAAGACCCCTTGGAGCATCTTGAAGGAAGCAGTGTAATTAACTGGCGTCCATGTAGATATGGCATCGGGAATGAGCTTCACGAACCCGTCTTAAATCTATGAGGGAGACCCGGACTAGGTGACGAATTCCGAGGAGGAATCCACGAAAGGAAGAACTGACATCCCATCATCCCGTTTTCGATCAAGGAGAAGACGTCCCTAAACAAGGAACGGATGTCGCCCGCCTTTGGAAAGCGGGAATGCGGGGCAAAAAGCAGCGTGCCCTCCTCCGCGGACGGATGCGCGTGCCCCGGCGAAAGCGTCGGAAACAAGTAGTCAGGGTCCTGGTGTATGGATACATCGGTCGTCGCACCAACACTGGGCTCCCTGAACTGAAAACCACACTCAGTACCCTTGACACTATTGCTTCACAGAAAATAAAGATCAGAGTCTTAAGTTTTGCGGTAGAACTGACGTCCTCTGATGCCAATTTTTCATGACCCGTCCCCCCCGAGGCCCGTATCGTGACTACCCCAAGCCCGCCTTCCATAGGCCAGGAGCTGGCGACTAGCACTAAAGGAATAATTCCCTAAAACTGGGAAGGAATTTCCTTTATAAATCGTAAACACACACAACCAGAGTACAAGCGGAAGTAAACACTAAGAAAAAACTATATAAAAAGAGTACTAAAAGTAAAGGGGGGCCAGAATACAAGCCCAATAGTAAAGTACAAATACAATTAAAAATAAGTACAACTGAAAAAGGGACAAACAGCTGAAAGGTGAAAGCAACTCCTGGATCGTCCTCTGGGGTTCCTACCTGAATGGTAGGTACATATGGCCTCTTTAGTACTCCACGTCCGTCCGACTCCACCATATACCGAAACTTCATAAGGTCCAACTCCGGGTATCGTCCAGTCCTGGTGCTCTCGGCCTCCGTCAGTGATTTCTGTCGTCTGCAACCAACACAACGAGGTGCGAGCATAGCCCGTGCAGGGGTGAGTATAATGATACTCAGTAGGGACACTGAGACCTTCAAGGTCTCACAAAATCCAACAAGGATAAACCAAAAAGTATGATTTCAACAGATAACCATTACTTAGGTATATGCCCATACATATACCTAATTTATCAAGTAACCCATCTCAATCATGAGGAAAACACAAAGGTCATTGACTCAGCTCAAACCGGGATTTTCATTATCGAAACCACGACTGCTGGAGAAATCCTCCTCTATCAAGTAAAGTGGCCCTATCGTGACTCTGAGGCGCTACTCACTAACCTTAGACTGCTGAGGTACTCCTCCTGTCAAGTACCGCGGGTCTGCTGCCAAACCGGGCGCTCCGTCTGCTGTGGGTCTGCCACCAAACCAGGCGCTCCCCCTAATAGTTGTCAGAGGTACTCCTCCTGTTGAGTATCACCGGTCTGTTGTCAAACCAGGCGCTCCATCCACCATGGGTCTGTCGCCAAACTGGGCGCTCCATCCACTGGGCTAGTCAAATCACTCCGAGTCGAACTGGTCAAGCACTTGCCAGGTCTATAACTACTAGGTCTCCGCACTCCGTCTGCTCATCTCTGAGAGGATCTGCTCCACGAGCTACTGGTCGATACTCCAAGTGTCACGAAGTCTTAGGTGGAAGTATCTCAAAGGACCTCCACGTCATAGGGGTCTCAACGCAACAGACGGCATGTCAATCAGATGCCTGGTCTGTGAGTTATTAGCATTTTAGTCCCGGGGGCCCGGTTGGATTTGTGTAAGAACCAAACTAACCATGACTCAACTATACCTCGAACTCCATTGGGTATAGTCAAATGGACGGCTATGCTCCAAGAATACCAGCGCCGCTGACGGTTCATCAAACAGACGTCTGGTGCCAAAGATATGGCCCAATAAGGTAAAGGGTCAGTAATGGGACCGGGTCCGGTCCGACCCGGTCGGACCGACTCGGCCCAACCCCGTCTGGGATGACCCGGTCTAGATCGACTCGGTCAGACTCACTGGGTCTGACCCGGGCCATTGGGCAGGTCAGACCGCTAAGTTTTGACCCGGTCCACTGGGCTCGGCCCAGCGGACCGCGAAGGCGGTTCAGCCCTATAGTTGCCATGTAGGCGGCTCGGTAACTTGGCCCGGAAGACTGGTTTGGTTCGGCCAGTGACACCGCGGGGGCGTCGCGGGTCATCTTAGCAGGCCGGTGGCCGGGAGGCCAGTAGGCAGGTCGTGCGGGGCGCGTGCGGGCCGGCTGGACTCCGGGCATGCCGCGGGTAAACCGAGCAGGCCGCGGCAGGATCCGGGCAAGTGGGCAGCACGCCGGTAGGGGGCGCGGGATGCCGGGTAGCATGCCGGGAGGGGAGCGGGGTGCTGGGAGCGTGTCATAAGGGGTTCGGGGTGCGCGCCGGCAGGGGCGCAGAGTGTGGGGTGCGCGCCGGTAGGGGCGCGGGGCACCCGGTGCACGCCAGCAAGGGAGTGGGGGGCCGGGTGTGCGCCGGTCGCTGTGCAGGGGGTCGGGTGCGTGCCAAAAGCGGCGCGGGGTGCCGGGTGCGCGCCGGAAGCAGCACGGGGTGCGGGGTATGCTCCGGCAGCGGCGTGGAATGCCGGGTGCGCGCCGGCAGCGGCGCGGGGCGTCGGGTGCGCGCCGGCAGCAGCGGGGAACGTCGGGTGCGCTCCGGCAGTGGCGCGGGGCACCGGGTGCACGCCGGCAGCGGCGCGGGGCATCTGGTGCACGCCGGAAGGGGCGCGGGGTGCTGGCAACGTTCCGGCAGGGGCGCGGGGTGCCGGGTAGCGCACCGGGGCACCGCAGGGGCGGCGCAGTTCACAGAGGTCGCGGGTAGTGCGGCCTCTATTCGTCGCCTTCTTCTTCTTCGTTTCTTCACCATGTCGTAGGGAATCACAAGAAAGTAGAACGATGGAGAATTTCAAACCATGTTAGGTTGGCCCGCATCCTCCATGTTTAGGGGGAAATCAAAAGGCTCAACGAGATAATCAGTTGATTAAAACATGCCCAAAACAAACCCTTTCTATCCGATGAAGGGGTTAAGAAAAAGTATAACAACTTCATTAAATAAAAACCCCTACCTTGATTTTCTTTCGTCATTGACGAAGTCGCGGGAATCGGGCGTCTTTCCATTGACGTCGGAGGAAGAAGAGCTCGAAGAAGACGAGTTGAGATGACGTCATCGACATTCTTCATGGGCGGAAGTACTTCTCTTTCTTGCCCCGGTTGAAGAAGGATGAAGACGGAGTTCATCGTTATTCGTTCTTCATGGGTGACGGTTCTTCGTTGGAGGAATAATTCTCCAAGGGTTGGGTGTCGCGTCTCTTTGTCAGTGTTTCACCGCTTGAAGAAGTCATCCCAAAACCTTTCCCCAAGATTCCTTTATATAGGAGAGGGACAGTGGTAAGTAACCATCGTGGATTTATGATGGTTCATTTATTAGGAACCTTCCTAATTTCCAACGATGCGGTTACTTAATTTAAAAAGGGAGAACAAATTAATTGGCTCCACTAAAATAATTGCACGATAGGTTGCGCAATTAATTTGGATAATGTTAAGAGGCTCCCTATAATTAATTTATGCGTGTTGGTGAAATTAATTGGCACGCGCATTGGATCAATTAATTGGCATGTGCATTGGCACAATTAATTGCGCAGAGGAGGTCAAGAGGTCCTCCCTCGTTAATGAGGGGTTATGCCTCTCGGGTGGTCCTCGCCTCAATTAACCTCACATGGGAGGTTGGGTTTGGGTAGGCCCCACCACCATAACCTATCATGGGAGGTTAGGGTGTGGTGGTCCCACCACCATCTCCCAAGTGGAGGTTCCAACTACCCGCACTCACATGGCGGCTGGAATAAAATAAAGGGTGGATACACTTTATTTTATTTTTTTTTTATAAAAAAGCCAAAAACTAACGTTTATTCCCAACCATCCGCCATCGAGGTGAAAGTCTTCTTAAGTGAAAACTGGTGCTGGGAGTTCAACGGTGCTATCAGATTTCAATTTTGAGCACCGGTTCAAAAGATATAAAACGTCGCTCGCACGTTTACTGAACGTACCCGAAAAAAAGTTCAAAAAATTATTATCAGTTACCCTCGACCCAGTGTGGTTGAGGTTAGGCTCTGCCTAGGTGAAACACGCCCCAAAAACCCGAATGGTACTCTCGTATTTTCAATCTAAGTTACCGTTTATAAGTTATGCATTTTACAATAAAATAATTGTCACTTAATTATTTTATTTGCGGCCAAAAACTAACTTTTTCTGGTGGGTCGCGCCGGCCAATGTTAGTATCTTCTTAAATAAAGAAAGCCCTCACAAGTTCAGCGGTGGTCTTAGATTTTTAATCCGAGCTACCGTTTGTGAGTTATAAGCATTTGAAAAATAAAATAACTTTATTTAATTATTTTATTTACGGTTATGTCATTTTTGGGATTTCTCACAGGATTCCCGTGCTGACTAAAATTAAGTCACGCCTAGGGTAAACCCGCCATCCAGAGTGCAACGGTGCCCTCGGATTTTTGATTTGAGTAACTTTTTAAGAGTTATCCCACTTTTTCAGTAAAACTTCTTACGCGAATTAATTTAATCTTAACAAAACTTCGACGGATCATTCTGGGCACTCTGGGCCTCGGAATCGCGTGCCGTCAGAAACTGCGGACTCATAAAATTTCCATATATTTAAAAAAAATACATGGAAATTCCGGGTCTTTACAGACACCTTGGGTAGCCTAGAGTGTAAGCCTCATCCACACCATTATGAACTATGTGGTCATTGATCCTTTCTAAGGTAAGGTACGTAGGAAGCCTCCACAAGGTTCAAGCCCAACACCCGGTCATTCCGACCATCATTCACGTCGGTTCACCAACACCCTGGGCTACCTCAAATTGTAAGCCCCAACCCATTTGGAACTACATGGACTTTGATCCTTGCTAAGGCAGCATATGTAGGAAGCCTCCACGAGGTTCAAGCCCACCACCCCAGTCATTCCGACCTCCTTCACATCGGTTCACCAACACCCTGGGTCGCCCTAGAGTGTAAGCCCCACACACCCATTTGGAACTACGTGGTCTCTGATCCTTGCTAAGGCAGGGTATGTAGGAAGCCTCTATAAGGTTCAATCCCACCACCCAATGGACCCCAGGTCCTCCTAATTCATGTAGGTTCACCAACCCCACCATGAACTACGTGGTCTTTGATCCTTTACAAGGAAAGATACGTAGGAAGTCTCCCTGAGGTTCAAGCCCAATATCCAGCCGTTCCGGATCATTTCACGTCAGTTCTCCCCCATCCTGCATGACATTAAACTGTAGACCCCATTCAGCGGTAAGCCATTGTGACCCCGTTCAACGGCAAGCCACCGTCAGATGAACTACGCAGACTTTGATTCCCTGTCATGGGGATACGTAGGAATCCTCTTTGAGGCTCAAGCCTGAAACCACCGTCATCTTCATGACGTTCTCATCTCATTCACCATCCCCATAAATTGCTCCATCATTCATCAAAATCCTTACCCGGGCTGCCACATCCTGGTGGGATCATTCCATTTCATTCCCCATTCTGTCTAAAAGCATTTGGGAGGCCGCCCACGTGAGGGACCCAATATCGGTGTTCCGTCCAGGGGGTTCCTCCGTTTGATCCACTCTATTCAGTGTTCTAATCAGTCCGATCTGTCTCCGTTGGATGTTAAACTTGCGGCATACCCTGTGTTAAACATATGAAGCTAAGGAAAACCTCAGACACATGCCCATGGCATATGATTCCCTGCGTTAGATATGGGATTCCTCAGGATTTCGCGCCCTCAAGAATCCCTATAATAAGGGATAGAAGACAGAAATGTCAATCCCCCAGTGTCTAGACACGCCAGTGATGCCCCACGTGACTACTCCCCTAACTGAAGGTTGCTTCCCTGACCGGACCCCTTGGAATGTCCTGACAGAAGTAGCGTAATTAACCGGTGTCCATGAAGATATGGCACCAGGAATCATTTCACAAAAAACGTATTAAATCTATGAGGGAGACCCATACTAGGTAACGAGTTCCGAGGAGGAATCCATGGAAGGAAGAACCAATATCCCATCACCCTGTTTCGATCAAGGAGAAAATGTCCCTGAATAAGGAACGGATGCTGCCTGCCTTTGGAAAGAGGGAATGTGGGGTAACAAATTCGTGCCTGTCGCACTCAAGCGGACGAACGCGCACGCCCCAGAAAAAGCGTCGGAAACAACACCACAGAAATATCAGGATCTATTGACACTAAGGTCGATGGTAGGTTGTAGGTGGCTTGTTAGCAACGTACCATAGTGGCGTTAGGGACTGTCGGCATAGAGGTTGATGGCCGGCGGTTGGCGGATGTGGCCACCCAGCCATGTCGAAGGTTCCACGTAGTGCAAAGTCGTAGTCCAAAAACAAAAACGGTGCGATTTCAATGCAGAACATTTCTGCATTTACCAGGTGAAATGACGCAATGCCCCGCCCCATCCCAGTTGGAGCAGCTGACACCCCCTTTGGTGCTCGGGCAGGTGTAAGCAGACCGGCCCATGGCCAGGCAGGCTGAGTTTTCCCGGTGGACCGGTAGCCAGCAGACCTAGTGGGCCAGGCCGGTGGGTCGGATCGGACCCATCCCATCTAGGACGGGCCCATCATCCTAGGTTGGGTCGAATTCGACGGATCCGGACAGGTCAGACTGGACCCATACCCATTTGACCACCCCTTTTCAGAATAATGGGTGTCTCTTTCAAACCAGGTGTTTGTTTGGCAAACCATTTATGGTGTTGGGATCCTTGAGACGAGATGGTTCTTTTGGTAAACTCTAGTTGGTCTGACCAAGTAAGACTGGGCCCATATACAACCAGGCCCTGTTTACTAAAACACCAATATCTTTCAGACCAGGTGTCTGTTTGATGCGTTGTCTACGGAGTAGGGACCCTTGTGATGAGACAGTCCTTTGGGTATAATCTAAGTGAGACTTTGTGGCATTTGAGATGCGACCAATGGCTTGATGAGTAGATTCTACCAGAATCAAGATATCTACAAGCTGAATCCTATAACTGGTTGTGACCTGAAAGATATGACGGCAGGACCACGATGGTCCAGTATTAGAGAGGACCTCATTGGTTTAGTGGCTGAGCGGACCTTATTGGAGCATTAACAAAGTATAACTCTATGGTCCAGTGGCCGAGCAGTCATGAGTTGACGAGTAGCAGAGTGGACCGTAGTGGTCAAATAGCAAAGCAGACCTCGATGGTCTAGTAGCAGAGTGGACCTCGGTGGTCTGAAAAATGAGTAGACCTCAGTGAATCATCATGGATGAGTCCCTCGGCAGCATAATATGATTTAGTTTTATGACTGATAATCTTACTTTCTACACTCTATGTTATATCGGGTGTGATCTGACATTGTTTTGTTGAGTTTTCTTTATGTTCTTTCTTTGTGGTATTACCTTTGTGCTTTGGAGTCCCTACTGAGTATTGTGTTACTCACCCATACACGGCCTTCACCCACATGTGTCGTGTCTAAAACAGGTGATCGATGCATCGATGGAGACATTGGTGGTCTGGTACTAGGTGGTGATCAGTGAGATAGGATAGAAGGGCGTACTTATATGGCTACAGGAAGCTACCCTTCACCTACCCTTCAGGTAGGGTCTCAAGTAGACAAACCGTGACAGTTGTACTTTCCTTTGTGGTTTGGTCTTTTATTCTGAACCCTTTGTACTTTCAGTTGGTACTGTACTCTCAGTAGTTGTCTTAGTGACAGTTGTTTTTTACTTTTTGTTTACTTTCAAAAGTTTCATATTTGTGTGTGTGTACAAGTTTAAAGGCAATGCCTTCCCTTTTTGGGATATTCCTACTCAGTTCTAGTCGTCAGCCCCTGGCCTATGGAAGGTGGGCTTGGGGTAGTCATGGCACAGGCCCTGGGGGATGGGTCGTGATATCTAAAGTATTTAATGTAATTTGGGTAGTAGATGATATTCTTATGAAGATATAAACTTTAATTTCTATTAGATAATGTTTCCTAATTTTTCAATATTATAAAATACACAATAATAATGTGGTATGTTTTCTTGTAATAGCCATATCAATTTTTTTTAACTAATATCATGGTGATGATGGGATATTGGTATGTCATAACCACCACTATTGGTTGATCAAGATCTTAATTTACCTAAAGAATTGATTGATTAATATTGTGTTATTAGTATATTTATGTGCTATTTTACAAGAAAATACACAATTTTTTATTTTCTATTAGAATAAAAGAGAAATTTTAAATTTATTACAGAGTCATTTATTCCTTATTCTAGTATAAAGAAACACTCTTGAGACTACTCTACTACTAAGTTTGATTGTGATGAAAAATAATTCAAAATCAATTTATTATAGATAAATGAAACAAAAAGTATTTTTTAATATTTAATAAATATTTTAATTAGGTTTAATAACATTAGGTCTATCACACATTTTGAAAAATTGGCATATCACTTATGATCCAATCACAATTATGTCGAAGATCATATTTTTAATTATAGAAAAGAAAAGGGAGATATAAATATTTGGTTTATTAATATTAAAAGACAACATTTTTTAAATCATCATTGAACATTAACATGAAGAGAGGATTAATTTAATTACATGGAGGATCGGAATGATCAAATAAAATAATTCACTTTAACTTTTCAAATACCATTTCATGATATTCCATAAATTAAATATACATTTTAAATGTATTTTCCAATTTATAAAATGTTTTTTTATTTATTATAAATTATATTCATGCTCATTTAAGCTTTATTTTTATATAATGTGATATTAGATTAAATTGGGGTGTGTTATCAGGATTTTTTACATTGGATTTTCTTTCAAGACAACTTACATGGGTTTATTTACATAAAATCTATCAATTTTATCAATTTTATATTCATATACTAATAATTTTATGTCAATGAATGTAATTATATATAAATATGAGTTTTTTATTTTTCTTGTGTATCAGGTTCATTCCTTATATATGTGATTCTTTTTGTTGGAGAATTTATGCTAGTGTAATGTACTAGTTGGTTACCTTGATGGCATGTTTATCAAATTTTTTCAAATCCTGGTCATAAAATGATTTCCCTAATCTAGGGAACCAATACACTCCCACAAATGTCGAGTATATAACATGAAAAAGTGGGTTATTCCATTAAAAATTTGATGGGTCTTATGCTATCGAAATTATATATAGGTATTTTAATCTTCATCATTTACATTTCTAATAGATAAAAGTGAGTAATCATGTTGAAAACAGGTTTTTTGTTGATTGTTTTTTATGTGATGTGATTTTTCGGAGCTCCAATTTCACCAATCATATATTACATGTAATGAGAGTAATTCATGCTCATATATATCATTAGAATAATATAATATTAATAATTTTGAACCAAGAGAATGATTATGATGGGTTAAAAACAAAAAAAATAATATATTAATTTAGATAGGATTGAAATTTTTCATAGAATGGTGTGACCAAATCATGATAAGAAGGTTTGGCCCATTGAATCATTTTATTATTTTTTTCTTTCTCTATAAATTTCATATATAATGATGTGTATGATATGTTGTATATTTTTATTTCATATAGGGAGTGTATAGATATTTCTTCATTGAAATATGATTAATAATTAGTTCTTAGAGTAATGAGAGCTTCAATAATGAATAGTTACTTTATTCCTTCACTATGCAGGTTAATCATCTCTTACAGTAATTTCTCATTTAAATACTATAAAAAGGATTATTATACTCTTTCCAAAATATTCAAACCAATTAAAATAAATAATTTCAATCCTTGTGTTTCTTATTTTTTTTATTTGTGTCTTTTGTCAACATTTAATGTTTAACATATTATGTAGCATATGTTGAATGATTTTTAGATCTAATGTATTATATTTTTAAATGTTCATTATTTATATAATATAATAGATATTTTTATTTTCAATTGAATATTAAATTTTAAAAGGATTTTAACTTATTAATTTTTTTCTATTTAAACCTTAATGATTTTTTCATTGATTATGTTTTAGAGGTCATGTATATTAAATTTTTTTGGATTTTCATATATTAATATTTTTCATCCTCAGTTATATTTGAACAATTATAGTAATTAAATCATTGAAAATGTGTTGTATTCTTATATAATATTATTATAAATCCTCTTTAAAATGATTGTATAATTAAATTTAGTAAAATATGTTCACTTATTTTTATTTAGAGTAACTGATTAATCCAATTATTTTATTTTATATTTTAATTGATTGAATTTTGAAAACAAAATTTATTTAATTAATGAAATTATCATATTTAAATTTGATGAATCCAGCTAGATAATTAAATTAATCCTGGTTTATTCAATGTTGTGTTCATTCAATAAATTTTTAAATCATAAACAATATTTATTTTCCCAATACTCTAAAAATGTAATTAAATCCGTAGTGAAGTGGGAGTACATTATATTGAAATGTTTATATTTCTCTTGAAAATTCCATTACTTTGAATAATACAAAATACTAGAAACCATGATCAAAATTATGTGGAATCATTTATAAATATATAGACACATAATAATTATAAAAAAAATATCCCAACAATTTGACTTAAAATAGTATATTATATTAAATTAAAAAAATTAAATATTAAATGTAATAATTGAATTAAATTTTGTTTTTTATAATTTTAATGATTATTATATTATTAATATATATTTATTCTTCTAATGATTTTATTTTTTAATTTATTATTCATTTATTAAATTCATTCATAAATTATTTTCCTAATCATTTCATGAGAGGGAGTCAGTTTTTTCATACATGGGGTTCCTTGACCACATAGTTTCTCTCTTTCATCTATAAAACAAAACCCTACTTCTCTATATGAATATGTTTTATCCACTTAGTATATGTATTTGTTTTTTACAATTTCTTAAATAAATACTCCAACCAAGATTCCCCATTACTTTTTCTTATTGATTTACATTGCTACTATGAATGGTTATATGAAACTATATAAAATTATTCACAGAATACCTATTAAGCATTAATAGTATGATAAATATTCGATTTTTCTTAATTTAGTCATTTATTTTTTAAAATTAAATAATACCATGCTAACCCATAATAATCCTACTCCCCAAGTCATGAATTCATAAATCAATATTTTTAAAGATTTATAAATAAAATGTAACATTGTGTAAGATGTGAAATTTTTAATATTGATGATCTAGAATTTAAAAGGGAATTAGAGTAAATTTATACTAAAATAAATTTTAATATTTTAATGAAAACATTTTAGTTTTTAAAAAAATTATATATTATAAAATTTCATTTAAAAATGTGATGTTATTTCATGGTATTTGTTAATTTCAAAAAATTATAAAAAATTGAGTAACATTTTTTTGGGAAGTCAATTGTATATAGTTGGATAGTGAATTATTTTCAATTGAAGAGATACATATAAACAGTTATATTATGGGATATTTAGTTTTTTAATTTTCTTTTAAATATTATGTATTTTAATTTCATTAAATTAATATATGATTTCATTGACGTAATATATATCAAATCTATGAAAATTATAATATTACATATGATAGAATCATCATGTCATTAAGTTATATGATTTTTATTTATAATGATTTGATTGAAGTATATAAAACCAAACCTATCAATGATAGTCTGTTTAAAAGTTCTATATTCAAAAGTGAATCTTGTTTTGACCTTTACTAAAGCACCCCAAACCCACACTTTTGGGCTTGGAGCTGAAAATTTATTCATTAAAATTTTAATTGATAAAAGGTGACATGATCATATATTTATTTAAAAAATATAATTATATAGATATTAAAACTCATAATCTACCTAATAATCTAAATAATGGTATGCTTAGTGTATTTTATGGCCAGTTACATAGGTAACTTATTTTAAAAATTATGTGACCAAATCTCCAAAATCGAACCATAATAGACTCTATTCTACACTTATTATAGTATTTAATCATCTTCCTAACCTAGGGAATAAAAATATATGTAAGGGGTGAGATCAAATACTTGGTAAGGTAAAAACTCATCAAAAAAACATCAATGGTTAGATCATAAGAATATGATAAAAAATAAACATGTGTTTAATATATTATTAAAGGAACATAGAAAAATAATAGTTATTTATAAGTCATTATAGAGGAGAACGTAATATCATATTAATATACATATATCATGTAATATGAGTGTGACGTAATAAACATGAATCATGGAGTATAATCAAGAGAATAATACATATACATGTGGAATAAGTATAGTAAAAAATAACCTTGTGAAAAATAAAAAAGTGATCATATCAACATGAAATATTGTGGAAAAAAATACTTGATCATTTCCACATATCATCCTTTTAACATATCGATATGAAATCATGACCATACTCTATCATGTGATCAAATCCAAATACAATCATGTACATACACAATCATGTGAACAAAGCTATATGTGATCATGTCCATGCACAATAATTTGGGAAAATTAAATTCTATCATGTCCAGATAAAACATTCTGATCTCATGATATATAATATCATAACAACTTTAATGGAGGGATATATATGACCCAAAAATTCAATCATACTTTATTATGTGTTCCACTGCACAATAATAATTAATCACCGCATAACGAGACCATGGAATGAAAAATGGTTTTCAAACTATTTCAAAATGGTATCCCCAAAATTCAATTCAATAATTTAAATGGTTGATATCCAAAATTCAATCACATCAATATAGGATTTTATAAGAACATTTAGGATGTGGTTCATGAAAAAAAGTATCCTAGTAATTTATACTATTAGTTATAATATGGTAAATAGTAGGGAAAATGAAAATGATTTCTATAAAAATGAAGTTTAACATTCAAATATGTGATGAAGTCACATTAGTAATTAATTTTCAGAAAGGTCACTATTGGGAAATTTGAAGGAAGGAACATTAAAAATAAATATTTAGAATCAAATATCAATAAAGACTCCTTATAAATGAGATAATGGTTTTAAAAGGGGAAGATAAATTTTTTGAAAAAAATTAATTATTAATAAAATCAAAAATATCCTTGAAATGATAAAAATTTTATGAAAATAAATGTGGAGTATAGGATGAAACATTTTAATTTGGAACAAAGAAAAAACCCAATTTGATATTTTGAAATTTATTTCTTGAAGTCCAATATCGTAAAATGAGTAAAAATACTTCCTTTATAAAATATGATATGGTACATATAAAGGTCACATGTGAAGATACATAATTGGGTTTTTTATAAAAATTAATGGATAACATTTGGGGGAATAGAAAAAATTGACTTGGAAGAAAAATATCATATTTGGACAGGGTGAGAATTATTATCAACATCTCCAACTTGTATAAACAAGGAAATACATAAATTTAATTATATATAATATATGTATTAAAGGAAAAAATATCATCATAAAATTTAATAAATCCATATTGAAAAAACATAGGAAAAAGGAATCAATATAACTCAATAAAATAAGTCAAGTCAAGAAATTACCATTATGGAAATGGTAATGTAAAAATAAATATAATATAGTAGGTTTGACATTAAATAGAAATTAAAATTTAATTAATTGAATATTAATATTTATACATGAAGTAAATGTTATAGTGAATAAATCATATAACAGAAATGTTGGTATTCAATATGAAACACATCTCATGTATTTGAAAATGAGTCAAAGAAACTCTTACCTTAATTCACAACTTCCAATAAAGAATGTAAATTTTTTGAATAAATAAATTACTATATTAATAATATACTTCATGACTATATTCTTTTATATTACCATTTATGAAATTAATTAACAATTACTCTCTATATTTATATTAGTTGGTTATTATCTATTTTCATTATCAGGTGTGGGTAATATTTATCATTTTGAACAAGTTTCTTAATAGTGAAGTTTTTATTCTTTATTCCACAATATATAATCATTATTAAATAATAAAAGTTATTATATTTAACTATTTATAATTATTTATAAGTTTAAATTTCATTCTTTGGGATTTTTTTTTCTGAAATCTATAAAGATGAAAATAGTGAAGAGGGTGGTTTGATGATTTTGAATTAAAAAATTGATTTCATAAATACTATGTTTAATGTAAATTTTAACATTATAAAACTAAAATAAATCAATATTTTCTTAAATATATCATATATTATTAGTAAATAGTTTCTTATAGTCATCCATGTTATTATATTATAGAATTTTTCAAGTAGGTTGCTAGACACATCCAAACATGAACATGTCCTAATTAATAAATTATTATGATTATGAACATGGTTTATTTTAGAATATTATTATTATCAAAAAATAATAATGATATTATTTATATATTTTCTAATATTATTAATCTTATTTAAAAATATTTTATTAAATAATAAATAAACTAGATGAAAAATAAGATATGTTACTTCATAGAGGTGGTATTTCATGCAACACATGGTTAACGTTTTCATTTTTCAAAGGGGTAAATTAGAATGGTGGATAAGATTTATTACCACTATATAATAACATTAATTATATCATTAATACTTATGTCATTATATAACATTGGAAGGATTTCGCTTTTATGAGAAGATAGAAAATATAGAATTTCATGAAAAGATTAGTACTCACACTAAGGAATGTATCTTTCAATGGGAAAATACATAGTAAATGAAGGTATAAGGAAAATATCTTGTGAAAATAGTCTTAGTGAAAAGAAATATGATTCTAGGGGTAGGGAAAATTGTAATATTTCCAATAGGAAACTGAAATTTAGGAGTGGCCATGAAGGGGTAGTGACATTTCCCTTTTACACATCGTGAGAATATAAATTTAGGATATATTTTAACTCAATATAAAGAGTGCACATGTTTCATTTGTCAAGAAGACTTCCAAATAAAAAATAATAATAGATTTTAGATAAGTCTCACTCAAGAAAAATCTCATACAACAAATTAGAAACATATTTTTATCATTTTTCCCTTTGATCAATTGTTATTAATTTTTTTCTTTTTTGTATTTTACAATTAGAGAAAATTTATCCAAAGAAAATTATTTTTTATAAATAAAATATAAAATTTAAACTATTAAATAGTTTTAACCTACTAATTTTAAATATGAAATCCTTTTATCATATAATATTTATTTGTGTAATAGAAAACAATTTAAATTTTTTTCATGGAATGAGTAAATCCCCACTTTTAGAAAAATTGTATTTTTAAGATTATGATTTATGTATAGAATAAAATTAACAATGTTAGTTATTTTCATGATATAAATTGGTTTATAATAAAAAATATAATTTTTATGTGGATTTCAAGTAAATCTAAAATAAAATTTCACCAAAATAATTTTTAACTAAAAGAAAAGATGTAAAATGTATCATTTATTTGAAAATATTACATAAGTTAATAAAATTATTAAAATAGGATTTCAAAATTCATTATAGAACTTATAAATGTATTGTTTTACTCAATAAAAACACCATTGATAAAATAATTTTTTATGTTTTTATAAAATTTTAAATTATTTATATTGACATAAACACTATAATTGTTTTTTAAAATATGTATTCTTCATGATCCATCTAAGAATAAATAAATTAGAAAAGGTAAAAGAAACATCCATCCTATGTTAATTTTTCCATGATTATTCCAAAAAAGATTAAATTTTATTAAAATTAAAATTTGGAACTTTATAAATATATAATTAAAATTAAATTAATATATATAAATTAAAACTAATTTTATTAAAACAATTCCATTTGAAAACAATTTTTTTACTTAATCCAAATTTTTTCATTTATAAATTATTTAAACAATTTTATATACTAGTGGTTTTATTATTCATATATTTTCATAATAATATTCATCTAATATATTTTGTCTCATTTTTATTCACTATTTCTTGTGTTGAATAGTATCAATTATAGAATTAATTTAAAAATATATATTTCAAAATCTAAGGGTCTTACATTCTCCCCCTTAAAAAAATTTATTCTCACAATTTTAAATATCATTCACTAATGGAATAATATATGGGATCTATAATAATCTCATGAAATATCTTCTATAAATACATCATCATCATTGTATTTAGTATGAAAATGAAACTATTTGTCCCAAATATGAATCTTTATGATTTTTAGGGGCATACCTTTCAAAGCTTCACTTTCATGACCTAATTAACAAAAAAATAACACAACCAAAAAGGGTATTATAATGTACATTGAAATCATATTAAATGAACTTATGATTATGAAACCTCAATATTTTGATGACTTCTCTAGTGACACCACATTTATAACCATTAATAATTTGGATTCAATGATGATATAACTGGATTAGCCTATCACCCATTCAATTTATCCTATGTTTTCTATGCTCATTTTTCTATTAGGTTCTTTAACCTAACTCATCATGGAATTAAAATGCATTAAAATTATTTATATTTTTTTGCATAGAGAATGTTTCTAACCAATGAATATCCTATAAGGGTGTCTATCCATGTGTACAGTCTTAGGCCCACTCACCATGCACTAAAGATATGACTGAGGTGGTATTTAACTAGCCTTTTCCCAGTTGATCGACCATAGTTTCACTTTTTCCACAAATGTATCTACTTTCTAGTATTAAGATATGGTTGTGATTTTTTTAGAACCACATTATCTATAAATTTCCAAAACATTGAGATATTATCATATACTTAGATTTATCCCTTATTCCTAGGCCTAGTGTTTTTACTAAATTACTCTTATCCTTATCCACAAAAATAATTTAACTAATTCTAAAAGAATAAATAAACCCTTCTATGGTGGCTGATGATGTTCCCCAAACCCACACGCCTGGGTGCGATGCTAAAAAAAATTCTCTAAACATAATCATTGATAAAATGTTTGATGTTCATATTATTATTTTGAAAAAAATATTATGAGATAAACATTATAAATTATAAATCATCTCCCAATCCCATGTATGTATGATTTAATATCATTAAGTACCAATTACCAAGGAAAATTATTTTATAGAAATTTTGAACATATATCCGTAATCAAATCATGTTAGACTCTATTTTATAATTACTATATGTTATACTCATCTTCACAACTAGTGGAATGGAAGCATAATAAATTGGTGAGAATTAATTCTCAATAAGGGAGAAACTCATCAATATTTTATCATGGGTTAGATCATAAATATATGCTAAATCGTTAGAATAGGAAAAATTTCTTATTAAAGGAACATAGAACAATAATATTTCTCTATATGTAAATATATATGGACATGTAATCACAAATTAACAAACATATTTTGTGGAATAAGAGTGCGAGATGATAAACATGATCCATTGTAACATCTTGTTACTTGTTATTAGGTACTCATTAACTCGTGTATTGATCATGCTTTCATTGGGGATTTTCTCAGGTTGTTTTAGGTAAATTAAGAGAATTTGGTAGTGTATGGGGTTTTAAATAAGTGACGCATGCCTAGGGAAAACTTTGATGTTTGGGGAAATAAATTATGAGCCTACTGATGGAGATCTAGAGGGGGAATGGTTTTTCCAAACCATGCGATGAGACCCTCCAATCTAATCAACCTCAGACAGTGAGGGGTCACATGGTTGGTGTATTTTTTGACAAACCATGGGACCATAAATTATAAATCATGCACCCAAATGTATGAGAACATGGTTAGGGTTCATGAGTTGTCTCGCCATGAATCACTCTAAAGGAAATCATGAATGCATGATTTATTTATTCCAAAATTTGTTTTATAATTTCATGAACACCTGTTTAAGATTTTTATCCGACCCACTCAACCCTATTATGATTTCTAGGGTTGAGAAGTTTCTCTAGAAGATATTTTTTCTCCTCTAACCCTATCCTTTTATGAATCCAAGAGTCAGAGGATGGTCTAATTCCCCTCCAATAATTGGACCTCCTCTCTATTAGTTTCTTCTGATATCTCATTTTATCCTACTTAGAGTTTTATATATCATCACATATATAATGGATCTAAATTTTGTTTGATTGGAAATTGATTCCGGTTTTTATTTTTATTTTAATTGATGCCTTCATTAATTATTAGTGAATCTTGTTTCAGATGATGATTCATGATCAATGATTAAATATAGTTGGTTTCATAATTATTTTCACTATGATTGAAGCCTTAAATATATTTATTAAAATGAAATTAGTTTTTAAATGATTAAAAAAATGGAAATATGATTATTTGATTCATGATTTTAAATGGGATAGGAAATTGAGAAAAAAACTCCAAATTTAATATAATAGAAATTGTGAGGTTAATTTATGAAAACTTATGGCCTTATTTAGAATTTTTTTGATGAAATTATTTTACGCTAATCTTGAAAATATGTATTAAATTGAAAAGTTATTTTAAATGGAATGAAGTGATGGAAAACCTATGGCTTGGTTTTGAAAAGTGAAATTCATGTTGAAAACAAAAATTAAGAAATATTATTTTAATTCTTTAAAATGTTTTATTTACAAATTTTAATGATAGATTATTTAATGCACATGGGATCATGGTTAATTAGTATGTGTATATAGATTTACTTTATGTGGGATTTTATTTAGTTTTCACTTATGTGGAAGATGATTTAGTATTACCTTAAGTGGGTGTACATATTGATCTATGATTATTGATGAGATGTTTGGGGAACCTAGAGCTTGTTACTAACATACTGCAAGGAATTTGACCATGGGGTTATGAGTTCATTAATTTGATATGCATGCCTCTAATATGCTGGTCTGTTTTATTCATGCCAATTGAATTATATATATTGTTGGATATAAAAATTTCATTTAATCTTATTGATAGTTTTTTTGATATATCTCCCATCTATTTTAATGAACTCACATTTTGGTTTAATAAAATGATAATTATATTACATTCCTTATTTTATTGAAATTGGTAGAATATGTGGTAAATTGTTATGGTATCAATTATAGGACAATCGGTGAGACCTTATTGGGATTTATATCTTACACCCTACATTTTCCTTTAGCCGTTTTTATTTTTTCTTGTGATAGGTCCACGAAAAGGGAAAGAACCACTTGTTAATCATTTAACTTCCATAGTATTGTGGAAATTTTATTATTTATTGATATTTTTTGATGTTGAGTTCCTTTAGCCATACCATGGGGATCAGGAAATTTATTTGGGCTATGTCAGTATTATAGGACCCGAAGACACCCTGAGAGGGGAGGGATGAATCAAGGTGTCAACTTTTTCTTTTAAAAACAAGGATCTTGTTCCCACGTTGGTAGGAACTAGTTAAACCTGTACGATGGATATGATCAGCAATGAAACATTCACATGCAAAGAGATGACACAGCAATTTTTACTTGGTTCACCGCTAAGGGCTACGTCCAAGGAGCATACGCTAACAAGTTGTCGGTCGTACCAAATTCCATTATTCTTCACTAGTTGTGGATTACAAAGGTTCAGGAATAGTTACTCTGTCCCAGGCTCACTGCCTTTACAACTATTCAGGGATAGCCTACTGCATCCCTCGGGTCACTCCCATTGACTCCCCCTGGCTCACTGCCTTTGGTGAAGTCCCACTCGGTTTATAAACGTGAAGGTTTCTTCATCATTGCAAAAGAATGAATCCTCTGTTGTATGTATATGCTCTGTTGAAGTCCAACTCTCACCATTAGACTAAACTCACTTTACACCGAAGGTATTGGACAATCTTACAGCTTTCATGAAGCTCCAAAAAGACCGGCGTGCTTCAACCATACCTGGCGCGCTTCTCCAAGCCTGGCGCACAAGTTTCAAGACATCGCGCAAGTCTCGGCATGCAAGTCCAAATCGGCACTCAAGTTCAACTCAACCACTTGTGCGACACTCACTTCTTCAACTTCCACTACTACAAACATGGCCTTTATCAGCGCTAAAAATGGCCTTTATCAGCGCTAGAAAAGCGCTGATAAATCCAGCGTAGATAAAGGGGGGGTCCCCTTTATCAGCGCTTCGAAAATCGCTGATATAGGACCCCTTTATCAGCGCTTTCATTTTAGCGCTGATAAAGGACCCTTTTATCAGCGCTTTTAAAAAAGCGATGATAAAAGTTAAAAAAAAAATTAAAAAAATTAAAAAAAATTTAAAAAAAATTAAAAAATACTGCCAATCGGGGGGGGCTTTTATAGCGCTTGACCCCCCCCCCCTTTTACAGCACTTTTCGGCCCCTATACAGCACCCCACGCACCCCCCTCCACCCTTTAACAACGCTTGCTCCAATATTCCTCATGCGCGCGCACCCCTGCCTCTACCAGGATTTGAACTCGAGACCTCCCCCCTGCACGCCTAAGCCCTTACCACTACTCTATTTTGATTTGCTTTCCAATTCATGATATCTCTATATATATATATTTATATATTTAGTTATATTTATTCGTATGGTAATATATATTTATATTAATATATATATATAGTTATATTATAATATATATATATATAGTTATATTATAATATATATATATATAGTTATATTATAATATATATATATATAGTTATATTATAATATATATAGTAATATTAATATATATATAGTGGTATTAATATATATCTATATCTATATATATATATATTTAGTTATATTTATTCGTATAGTAATATATATTTATATTAATATATATATAGTTATATTAATATATATATATAGTTATATTAACATATATATAGTTATATTAACATATATATAGTTATATGAATATATATTTATATAGTTATATTAATATATATATATATATATAGTGATATTAATATATATATTTATGGTGATATTAATATATATATTTATAGTAATACTAATATATATATATATGTAGTTATATTAATATATATATAGTTATTAGATTAATATATATATATATAGTTAGATTAATATATATATATATAGTTAGATTAATATATATATATAGTTAGATTAATATATAGGTATATAAATATTCATATATTGGTATTTTAAATAAAATGGATGTTATTTATTATTTAGATAAAGCTAATATATTTTATTATTTATTTAAAAAAATTAATTTTTAGGTGTGAATATTTAAAAAATATGAATATATTGTTATATATTTGATTATAAATATCAGTGAATCATAAAAAATGATGAAATTTCAAAGACACAATATCAATATGAATATAATACCTTGGAATAAATTCAGTCCCCACCAAAAAAAGCCAATAATACCCCCTTAAACGAGTTTGAAAATCCACAAAATGTTAAAAAATCTGGGTACCCCGACAAAAAACTCAGTTTTGGAGGCCTTCTGGGCCTCTTTTGGCCTTGAAAAACGCTTGACCGGGATTTTCTCAGTCATAGTGACGTAGAGCTCGTCGCAGGCTTCGATTTGATATGTGGTAGAGCTCAAACGGACACCCGGATCAAAAGTTATGGTCGTTTGAAGTTTGAGTTGCGTTTTCAACATATTTTGGATCTTTTTTTAATTTTTTTAATTTTTTTAGTCCTCAAATTGTTATTAAATGACTATTACTCCATAATGATTATCAAAATATTAATTAAAAATATTTTTTAAATTTTTTAAGAATTCATTTTCACTAAATATCTTATATATTAAGTATAATAAGTGTAAATGTACATTTATACTTATCTAAAATATATTTAAAAATTATATATTATATTTATATAACTATATAACTATATTTATATATTAATATATTAATATATTTTTTTTAAAAAAAAATTGAAGCCGACCCTTTATCAGCGCTAAAAAAAGCGCTGATAAAGGCCCCCCTTTATCAGCGCTACTAAACAAGCGCTGATAAAGGGGGGCGCTGCGAAAAACTGTTTTTGTGGTAGTGTTCAAACTTGCGCGACTCGCATTCTTTTCCACCCAAACTGGTTTTGGCATGCAAAGGTCAACTATTGCGCTTCTTCAAATCCTGGCGTGCAAGTGTCACCAAACCACCTGCGCGACACTTCCTTCCCCAACTCCAAACTTGGGCGACCAACACCCTTTCTCACCCAAACCACCTTGGATGCGCAGCTAACAACTGTCGTGCAACTTCAACTTGCGCGACCCACCACCACTTGCGCGACCAAAACACCTGCACGACAGGAGCTCTAAATTTCTCTAAGTCTGAACTTCATACTGAATGAGGAGGGGTTGACCACTATTTATAGGCATTTGGATACCCTGCGTGATGGCGCACAAGTCTTCCCTCGGCGCGCAAGTTTCGGTGCTCAAGTACTTGCGCGACCAAACAAAAATCTTGGGCACCCTTCTTCCTTTGCCATATTTTCATGTTCTGATCTTGAAAAACAAAAGACGTGCAAGTATCCTCTCCTTCAAGTCAACGGTGCACAAGTCTCTTTTCTAAAACCCACTTTTCTTCATTTGTCGATTTTCAGGCCAAAAAATTTGGCAAACACTGGAAAACGGTGCCACCTTCAATACTGTTATCTGCTTGTTCTGTATGATCACTTTGCTAGCACAAATTCTGATCTTCCACTGAGGATTGACAAAAAAACAAAAACCATACTCTAATTCATGCATAGAGCAACCATGGTTCCAACAAGTATCGGCTTGGGTATCAGGGTACTAGTGTATCTGGGCTAGTTCATTACAAAATGGTATAAGAAGCAGGTTGAATATCAATCATTGATGTCAGTATGTTGTTTGGGTTATCTTTTAAAAACATAGAAGGTAGTTATGATAGAGTTCTTAGCTAGTTCTCATTGTAATGTGACTTTAGTTTCTATGGGTGGTTTTAAAAAGTCATCTTTTGGAATAATTTGATATAATTTTTGTCTTTTACATTCCTTATATCTTGATAGGTTGAATTCCATGTCTTGATATCTTATCAAATGGGAATAATTTTTTGTTTACCTTTATCAATTTGTTGATCTTAGTATCCTTTCTAATATATTCAATGTTATTTTTTCTGATGTTTTGTAGCATCATCCTTCCGAGAGGACATGTGAACATGCCACATGAGGAAGCTGTTAGTGAACTATAGTGAGTAAATACACGCATGGACCAGAATCTTTTCGAGATTATTGTATGTGTTCTTCATGCTATGGGATAGTCAGCTACATCCATTCACATCCAGGATACAATTACAGAACCTCATAAGGATTAATCTCAGAATCATTTTTAGGATTTTGATATCCACAATCCAGTAGTGTTCCAAGGCTTTAATGAACATCAAGATGCATAGATTTGGTTGAGAAAGATATATCTTTTATTTCATTTCTTGTAAACTCTAGGTTCAATTAAGGTGAAATGCTCCACCTTCAAACTATAGGGACCTAGTAGAATATGGAGGGATTTGAATGTAATAGAAAATAAGAATTAGGGGTTAGTGTATAAATACATTAGGGTTATTTTCATGGGTCAGTTCTATCCATAGTTAATGGGGATAGTGAAGGCTATAGTGTTTTAAAACATCGAACAAGATAACAAGACCATGATGGTTTATGTGAACCACTTTTCTAGTCTTGCGTAGTTTCTCATGAGATTATATCTAATGAAAATATAAAGACTATATGGTTATATATGTGTCTCCAAACATATATCCACTCATAGGTATTCTTACTAAAGTTTTATTCATATGATTACATGATGGATAGGGGATTAATGGATGAGCTTGACATGGATGGTATGTTATGGTTGACGGGATATCTTGTTTATACCAATGCTAGTTTTGTGAGATCCATTAATTGAAAAAAGGAAGTGTGATGAACCTCATGGTAGTTCTTGATATCCAGAATCATATAGACCCACTGTAGTTCCTAGAATAGGCCCTTTGACATGTTTCAAGTGTGGAAAGGTTGGGCATTCGATATGTGTTTGTACTAAGGTTCCAATGATCATCTATTCCTATGGTAACCCAGGACACCTATATAAGTTATTCCATTTCTTTTTTACTCTTCACAGTGAAATGGGCCCATTAACACCTAAATATACTATGTTGAAATTTGATACATCAAGGTAAAAGGGGTTCTAGCCACATGCATCTGGAACAAAGATTCTTCATTAAGTGGAAGAGTCTCTAGATGAATATGATTTAAGTCTAAAAACCATTTGAGTCCCATCACTATAGCTTCATATTTATTGATTTCTATATCTGATATTGGGGCATCTCATTCATTTATATCAACTCATATTGTGAACATACTAAATCTTCCTAGGAATCTTTGGACTTATGTGATTTATATTACTACACCCCTCAAGATAAATAGAGAGTAGGGACTCCATTATCTTGATTTTTTTTTCTATTTACCAGAGACTCAACTTTTCTAGGTTTTTAAAGTTCTCCACCTGAATCATCCTAATTTCTTATTTGGGATGGATTGGATCATTACTAATAAGGCCCAAATTGACTTTTATCTTTGGAGGGTCTCCTTTAATGAACCTGATTAGGTGTTCCATATATTTCAAAGAGAATTGTACCTGGGTTTGAGTAGATACAGACATTATAATCTAGATATCGGGAATGTAATATCATATTTTTCTTTTGATCTAGAGAAGTAATCATAGTGTGATGATCTCCATCTAGTTTTCTTTATGTTTCATGACATGTATCCTTCTGATTTCACTATTATTTCA
Organism: Viscum album; assembly: GCA_963277665.1. Lineage (NCBI taxonomy): Eukaryota > Viridiplantae > Streptophyta > Magnoliopsida > Santalales > Viscaceae > Viscum > Viscum album. The sequence goes on along the minus strand of OY728143.1, from coordinate 1,658,159,867 downwards.
CTGGTAAGTGAAGTAGATTTCTAAATTTATTTAGTGAATGCTACTCGACCAGTACCAATTAATTCTTACCAAATGGAACTACCTGAATTGAAATAGTTGAAGACTAAATTAGATGACTTTACTGGGAAATATCCATACACCTGAGTGTGTTACTTTGGGAAGATACTATTCTCCATTATAAGAAAAATACTGGAATAAATTTCCTTTGTGTATATTACTAAAAAAACCATTGATTTTCAGTGAATAAAAAGTATATATTATAATGGATTGATACACTTTTTAACAATTTGAGAGGTAAAAATTGGTTCTCAAATATTTTACTTGTATTTGTTTGTAACCCATTGAGATTAAAGAATCTAACATTTATAAAAACTCCTTTTATAAAAGGTATATTAATTATGAGTATCTTTTCATTCCTTTTGGTTTAACAAACACACCTATAGACTATATATATTTTATTAATATGATATTCTATGAGTATCGTGATAAGTTCATGGTGGTCTTTGTGGATGAAATCCTGGTTAACTCTCAGTCGGAAGAGGATCATGTGCGTCATCCTAGATTAATTCTGGATATGTTGAGAAATCACTGACTGTATTCCTAGCTATCAAATACTGATTTATTGATTCATGAATTAAATTTCATGGGAAACATTCTCTTAGAAAATAGTATCTCATCTAACCCTAAAAAGGTAATTGATGTTATGAAATGGAAACAACCATGTAATGTCTTCATGATTTGAAGCTTCTTGGGTTTAGCAGGGTATTACTACTGGTTTGTATAGGATTTCCAAAAGTTGTATTCTTTGATGACCACTATCACCCAGAATGGGTTGACATTTTCTTGGGATAATAAATTTCAGAGTTATTTTATTGAGTTGAAATTTATTTTAACATCTTTTCCACTGTTGAGTCATTCAAAAGTAGCGCAAGGCTATATGGTCTTTTTTGACCCATCAGGTTTGGTTTCGGGTTGTGTTCTTAGGTAGGGTGATCATGTGGTGCCCTAAGGTTCTTGAAAACTTATACCAAATTAGAATAATTAACTATACAATGACCTTAATCTTGAAACCATGATGGGTGCACATAAGATTTGGTAAAGTTAGATTTTTAGAGAAATGTTTATCATATACTCTAAACTCAATATCCTAATTTATATATTCTCATATAATGATGTTAACCGATGATAGAGGTGTTCGGTTGAGTAACTATAGTCAGTTTATTTTGACATTTCTTACATCTCATGGAAAGTAAATTTCATCACTAATGCTTTGAGAAGGAAATTTCCAACCCAAGTCATGATTCAATCATCCAAAAAGTGTAATTTGATGTCTCTCTTCACATGGTTGCATTTAGGATTCCAAAATAATGAGGTCGAGGTTGTCTTGGCTAGTGTTTATTTTAACTCCACTCTTCATGATATGATTCTTTAGGAGCGGCATCTTGGTGATGAATTCTGTAGAATTGGGTAGTCTCTTTATGGTGGGGAGACTGATTTTGAGTGTCCATTCTCTACATACTATATTCTATTTTCTAGAACTGTTATGTTTTAAATTTTCTGGTGAGAAAATCTTTGATGGTGGATTTCCATAACTCCTGATCTGATGTAAACCCAAAAACCACAAAAATGAATTATTACATGTTATGATGATTTTGATGGCTAGGTACGTGGTGAGACATCACTCACTTTGTTTCATGTTGTTATACTTTGCAACAAGTCAATTTCAAGAAACAGATATGTTCAGGTTTTCTTTATCCACTTCTAGTGCCAAAATGGATGTGGGGTGTGATCTCTTGTGAATTTTTCATTGGTTTTACATGTACCTTATAGAATAATATATTTATATTGGATGTGATCGATAGGATGATTAAATCATCTCACTTTATACCCATTCATGATATAACCAAATATTATAAAATGGTGAATCACTATGAAAATGATAATGTTCATTGCATGGAGTTTCATATTATATAGTCTATAATAGGGATACATAGTTTAATTCTCACCTTTGGAGAGGCCTCCAATTGGTACTAGGAAATCAGGTTCATTTGAGTATGGCATACCATCTGCATATGGATTGCTAGATAGAGAGGGATATAACGATTCTTGAGGAAAAGATACTTACTTGCATTCTCAACTTTGATGGATCTTAGGATGAAATTTTGGGACAAGTTTAGTTTTCTTATAAAAATATTAACTAGTCTATGATCGTAATGGATCATTTTGAGGGAATATAATATAGGACATGTAAATATTTTTTTTCTTGGTTAGAGATTGGTGAATGTTCATTGGTTGGACTAAGCTTTGTATAAGAGACATCAAAAAATATTCTATTGATTCTTTAGAAAAATTGGAAGCAAAAATACAGTATAAATATTATGATGCTAATAGTTATAGACCATTGGAGTTATTTTTGGGTGAATAGGTTTTCTTAAGATTTTCAACTCATTTTGGTCACTAACAGCTTGGGAGGAAATGGAATCCTACTCCTCATTTGTTGGGAACTTTTGAGTTTGTTGAGAATGTGGGAAAAGTTTCTTAATATTTATAACATACACCATAATTGATGTTGATACATAATTTTCTCCATATAATGTATTTTTGGAATTATATTTTAGACCCCACTCATGTATTGAGATTATAGGATCTTGATTTGAGCCCAATTTATCTGTGACTGAGTTTCCAGTCATGATTGTTGATTCTGAGACAAATTTTCTTCATGGGAGGTATATAAAATTGGTCCATGTGGTATGTAAAAATAGTTTTTATTCTCATTATACATGGTATATGGAGGCACAAATAGAAGATCAGTGACATCATATCTTGGATATTAAATTTTTTGAAAGGATTTCAGAGGACATAATGTTTTTATGGTGGGGAGGTTGTAGAATCATGTTACTTGTTTTAAGGTACCTGTCGACCCTTATTTTAATAATTCATTGGATGGGACTTTTCATGGTTATTTTGGTTGTATTTTAGAGAGTTTTGGAATCCCATGGGACTGTGCATGTTTTCTACATGGTTAGTGAAAACTATGCTATTTTTCATAACAAACTGTGTGCCCCTTAATGGTTCCTTATAAGGGGTGAATGATATTCCCAAACCGGGAAGCCTGAACCACTAAACCATAAAAGCAAATATAATGAGGTTTTTCATGATTTGTGTATGGTTTGAAAAAATGTGCTCCCACCAATTAGAAACAATGAACCCTATAGTAGGGTTGCATGGTTAGGGTGTTTGGGTTGTCTAATATTACATCCCTTCCTAGGAAACTATGCCAGTGGGATTTATTTATTTCGATTATTTAAAGATTTCCCAATCCCATTTATATGATTCTTATCCTACCCACTCAACTCTATTAAACTTTCAAGGGTTTATAAGTCTCCCTAGAATCAATTTTGGCTCATATAACCTCCTCCATTGATGAATCAAAGAGCTAGTGGAAGATCTAATCCCCCTGAGGTATGTGTATCTTCTCTCTATTAGTTTCTTCGATCTATCCTTCTATCCTCCATAATCATGATTTATCACCAAATAATGAAGGGATCTAAACCTCATTTTATTGGATCTTAGTTTTAGTTTTACATTATTGGTCTTTGACACCTTCATTATACATTGTAAAATCCCATTATAGGAGTTGATTCTTGATATTTTATTAAAGGTATGTTGTTACATAATTCTTTTCCCTGCGATTGAAAATGTAAATTTATTTGTTAAATCGAAACGAGTTTTTAAATTATTTTAAAAAAATTTATTGTGATTATTTGATTCTTTATTTAAAATGGGTATGTAAATAGAGAAAAACTCTGAATTTCAATGGAATAGAAATTTTGGGATGAATTTTTGAAAAATGATTTCATGATTCATAAATAGTTTTGAGGAAATGATTTGATGCTAATCTTAAGAAAATGTATTAAATTGAAAATATATTTGAAATGGAATGAATTGATGTAAAACCTATCATTTAATTTTTAAAATAGAAAGGAATTTTGAAACATGAAATTAGGAAATTTTGTTTTAATTTTTCAAATGATTGACATTCAGGTTGATTGGTCAATTTTTTGAAGAAAATGGGACCTTGGGCCATTAGTATATTGATGTAATTTTTCATTATGTGGGAGTGAATATAATTTTTCCTTAAGTGGGAGTGGATGTAATATGACCGTTTTGGGATTACATATTGACTTATAAACACTAATGATATTTTTTAGGATCCTATGGACAATAAATAACATACCATAAGTTGTTTTACCATGGTGTTATGAGTTATTTAATTTATATACATGACTCTAATAGATAGAACTGTTTTATTGATTCCAATTGATTTGTATAAAAAAATTATAATAAAATGTTCATTTAATCCTTTGTAATTTTTTTGATATACCTTTCATCTATATGAATGAAAACATGTTTTGGTTTAAAATTTTTCAAATTATACTCCATTACTTTTTCATAGAAATTGATAGCATACATGGTAAATTGATAGGGTTTTGATTTTAGTCACCTGGGGAGATCCAACTGGGATTTATAGATGACCCCCTACCTTTTTAAATAAGCCATTTTATATTTTATTATTTCATGTCAAATAAAAGGGAAAGAACCACTTGGAGGTGGTGGATGTTCTTGATTATTTTGATTGGAGTGATGGAGGAGACCGATAGAGATGTTATCCACTTATTACAGGGGATTTTTGAGTTTATCATTCTAGTTGTTGAGTACATTGATGATGTACTACTTTAGGTTTTATAATACATGCTTGATTTCTTGAAATTTCATCCCTTTTAGTGCTAAGAAAAATGACTTGTACATGTTTTATATTTCTCTATTTTGTGGAAACATTGGCCCCTCTGGATCATGTGTGAGTGCAGGTGCTAGTCACCAACCTATGGGGATCAGGAATTCCCTTTGTGCTACGTCAGTGCGGGATCGTGTATCAGGGTAATAGGGTATCCAAAATATTTCATGACAAACCTGGTGAATAATTAAATTAATATGAAATAAAAATATGGCATAAGTACAGTAAACTGTGACATTATCAACAAAGAAAAATCTGATCATGTTTATAGACAATCTTCAGAAAAAAAAAATATACATGAGCAGGTATATTCACCATCATGTGATAAAAGACATATAAAATCATTATCATGAACCCTATTTTGAAAAAATATATACATGATTTTTCCAATGAACAATCACGTGAACAAATATATATATGATCATGTCTATGGAAAATCAGTGAAAAATTATAATGAAATCAAGTGCACAAATATTTTTTTACATCATGAGATATAAAATCATAACCAATGAATTAGAAGGTATAGAATACCCCACACATCAATTATACATTAATATTTGATCCACATAGAAATAATAATTAATCACATTATAAATAAAAAATCTAATGAAAAATTGGTTTCTTAAAATTTTCAAATGGTATCAAAAAAACTTCATTGAGAAAGAAAATTTTTGATACCCAAAATTCAATCAACCCCTAAAGATTATTTCATAAGAATATTTATAGGGTGATTTTTACAAAACAAAATCCAAGGAAATAATGATTTTATATGTAGAGTTAAATTATATTGAAATCATAAATGATATTTATATAAAATTATTTTAACTTTTTATTATGTGATTAAGTAATATGTCATTATGAAATGTAATTTTTTGGAAAGTTCCCTTTTGAGAATTTCAAAAGAAGTCATTTCCAATATAAATATTAGAAATAAGTCTCAATAATGATGCCTTGGAAAATACATGATGGTTTTATAAAATTGAATTCATAACATTTAAAAAAAAATATATTAAAAATAATCATCAATAATATATCCTTGAAATGAGTTAATAGTTATCGAATCAAATATAGAGTGGAAGATAAAAAATTATTTTGAGAGGATACAAGATCATTTTATTATTCTAAAATATCTATATTGAATACACATATCATAAAAATAGTAAAAAGAAACATTTTAAAATTCAATAATGGAAATATTAAGGTCACCTAATTCAATACACAATTGGGTTTCCAAAAAAATAATGGAGAACTTTATCATGAAGATAAAAATCTCAACATGGATGAAAACGATCTTATTTGGCGACGATGGTAATTTTTCTCAACATTATTAACATTATTAAGAATCAATTACATCAATGTAATTTAATATAAATATTATGGAATGGTGATATAGTATAATCATATAGTAGATGAAAATCATCTTATAAAATAATAGTTAAAAATGAATCATTATAACTAACGAAACAATGTTTAGTCAAGAATAACCCCTTACAATAATAATAACATAATAATGGAAATAAATATAGAGGTATAATATGAAATAGAATATAAAATCTCATTAAATAAAACATGTTAATTGTACATTAATTAAATTGGGTAGTGAAAATAACATATACAATAAATGACGATGCACAATATCAAACATGTTTCATATCTATGAAATATGAGATTAAGAAACCCAAAACTAAATTTCTAACTTCCACTAAAGAACATAAATCAATTATATTATAAAAAAACTATATTAATCACATATTTACTAACATTACTCGTATCTAGAACCTATTATAAACATAATTTACAATTATTCTCTACATATATATTAGTTACTTACTATAAATTTTCAATATCAGGTCTGAGTAATCTTGATCATTTTGAACTGGTTTTTTAATAAATATTTTGTAATTTACAATGCACTAAAGGTTAAACATTCACAAATCATAAATAGTAATTGGATTAATTATATATAATTGTTTATAATTTTATTGATTCAATCTATGACATTATTTCTTATGATCCCTAAAGATTAAATCAACGATTAGAGTTATTTGATGATTTTTAATGAACAAATATTGGCGTCTTAATAAATAATATTAATATAATTGATACCTTTAAAAACCCAAAATAAAATAATTATTTAATTATTTATAAAATATATTATCTGCAATCTATTTATCATAATCATAAAATGTATTATATTATAACATTGTTCAAGTATGTGGTTTGACTGATCAAAACATGAATATTACAAAATTAATTGATGCTTATGATTATGGATGTAGGTTTTTGACATAATATCATTATTAAAGAATCATAATTATAATATATAGTTATTTTTAAGGATTAGAATAATAATTTAAGAAATTTTAATAAATAATATTAAAACAAGATGAAAAATAAGATATGTTACTTAGGGAAGGGGGTATCCCCCACAACACACGGTTAACATTTTTTTATTTTCTTAAAGATAAAAGAGAAAGATGGATAATGTTTATACACCATACATAAATAAATTCAATATATAATTAATACATATTTTATTATATAATAATTAAATAATTATTCTTTGAAGTTATGGTATAAAATAAAAGAAGTTAGGGAAAATTAGTACTCACGTCGAGGGATTGAGCATCCCTTTGGAAGCCTCCTTTCAAATTAAGGTCATAGGGAAATATCATGCGACCAGAGGCCCGAGGAAACGTAATAGAATTATATTGTATGGAAAAGGAGGATAATTTAAGGAGGAAATCCGAATATGGTCGTGGTCTTGATTGGGTGGTTAGAATCCCTTTCAATAACTTATGAGAATGACATTTCTCTAAATATTTCAAATTAATATAAAGAGATCACATGTTTAACCTATCAAGAAGACTAAAAAATAATAATAGAGTGGGGATAATTTTTAGTCATTCCACATTTAAATAGATTGATTAGAAACATTTTCTTAAAAAAATTATCCCTTTGTGATTTTGGTTAATCCATTATTACCCTTTTGGATTTAAACATAATAACTCGTTATTATCAAAGTAATTAATTTTTATGCCTAAAATTAAAAAATACCATATTAAATAACATTCAATTACTGATTAAAAATATGAAATCCATCTTCTCTTGTAAAATTTATACATTTAAAAATATTAATTTTAACAATAGCTCATGTAATGCATAAAAACACTTTTTTAGAAAAAGTATAACATAAGCTTAAGTTTATGCGTATGATAAAATTTTAATGTAATTGATTTTCATGATACATATTCGGTTATAATAAAACAATTAAAATTCATGTTCCTTTAAAAAAGACAATATAGGATTTTATAAAAATAACATTTTATTAAAATAACCAACATAAAAATTACTTTTATTAGAAAATATTTGTTATGTTAATAAAATGTTACACAAATATAACATTTTTTATCAAACACTTTTAAGGGGAAAGTGAGAATCGTTATAGTAAGACAGTTTAAACACTAAAAGATATTAAATTTTTGTTGAAGAATAGTTTGAGCCCATTAGAATCAAAGTCCCTAAACAGTATCCAAGAAATATAGTTTACATGATTTCCAGAGTTGTACTTCAAGAGGTATTCATAATATTTCACCATGATGTCCCAAGTTTGAATGTATTCCTCTATGTTAATCTTCCACATGTTGAAGCCTCTAATAAAGATGTGGTTCTACCTATAAATCCATTCACCTTGCCCCTTTTTATTTTTTACTCTGAGAAATCTTCCCATCATTTGGTTGATCAATTCCTATGAAGCCTTGATATCCAGGACATTCTCCACAATTTTTCATCTGAATGCATAAAAAGATCCATTTATTTTAGCACCAATGTTATCTGACATTGAGAGTCAAAAAGGGATCCCATCTCACGATGCAACCTAGGAGGATGTCCAGCCTCCTCCTGTCACACATCCTCAAAATGAAGAAGCCTCTCACCTTGTTGGTCCTTCTTCAGCTCATCAGAATCCCCTTGAGAAGTTGTATCCTCAACCGCTGGGGGGGTCAACAACTTCAAAGGTTACCTGGACAACCTCTACTTCAGATTTAGACTCCTTAGAGGTGACAATCCTCACAATATTTCTAGCGCCTTTGCACACCTTCGAAGGTGGTTCACCTTTACTTGTGGACCTAGTTATATGAGGACTAGGTAAGTTGGAGTAGTCTTTCCTTGGTCGTGTCCTCTGGGTATACTTGATAAATCCTTCTGAATCCGTAATGGTGTTCTTTCCCTTCATTGAGGAGGATCAAAAATAGTCCTCTACAATTCCCACTTCCTTGGACTCAGCAGGGGAGTCAAAAGTTGAGTCCCTATCCACATGAATAGCCTCTTATCCCATAGAGGGATCCTCACCAAGGTTGGCCTCTATCTCAATACCTTACCCAAGATCATGAACCTCACCATGTCCCCACACATCAAATCAGTTTTTAGAATTATTAAATCTTTCTCCAGATTTAACCTTCTCAGCATAAGAAGGTTTGGCATGTAAGGCCTACACCAATATGTCGGAACCACTTGCATGTACAAAGCCACATCCCATGTATTGAAAATGCATAAAAGAGTCTTCCAAAACCAAGCATTGGGGATCCTCACCCATGGATATATCCTCATCAACTTCCTTGTTCAATGTAGATTCGTTGAGTGAATCCAGCTACATGCCCATATCAACATCCATGTGCACCTCCATGTCCTCTTGTCCAACCACTTCATGAATCATAATTGCATTCTTTCTGACCCCATCCCTCCCTTTTAGAACCACACTAGAAGTGTATGCATCATCCAAATCCTTTTTCATATGGTTGAAAATATCAATGACTTTTTGGTTCAGTTGAGTATCCTTTAAAGCTTTCCATGGAGCCTCTACTGCTTTAGGGAGGCCGGACCTAGAAGAGACAGGACGAAACTGTCGACCTTCATCAATTGTAGAGCATTCCATGTCCAACAGGTATCCATGACCAGTACCATTTGACATCTCCCCTTGTAAAGTCTACCTTCCTCAATGGAAATAAAAATACATATGTCTAAGGCGAAAACCTATAGAACAAAAGTGAATCTAGGACTCAAACACAATAGGTTACTTCCATCAAAACTCCTCTCCAACTAAGATCCAAATCCATTCAAACGATGTTTTAGAGACGTCGACTTCAACACAGATACATAGAGAGATTGGGTGACGAAAAACACTGGTCCTCGCATCCGAACAGAGATATATACTGACCAAATTCCCAAGAATATGGATAACATAGGGGTTTTGAAAGGGAAGAGGAAGTTTAGGAAATCTTACCCACATAGACGTTGTTAGAGCATCCTACTTAATATAAAGATCAAAGGACCATCTTAACAAATGAAATTGACAACCATCGCAAGATCAAGGAGCACCAAACCACGCAGAGATCATGTCTTTCGAGGATGCAAAATGAATCATGATATGTCGTTTGTTAAAGAGACCCACCATCGCCCGTTCCTGAAGTCATCAAGAAGAAAAAAACAAATTGAACGAATATGTCAATCGGGGGGAACCGTGAGTGGAAACGAGTGACCAAGGTCTGGTAATGGAGAGCCGAAGCATTTTTAAATTCGTAGATAGAAATCTCGAGCAGTGGGGAGCTGTCATGAAGATTCGGGGCCTTAGGGAAAATCACAATTTTGGGGAATGTAGGGATGCATTTGGGGTTTGAGAACGGGATGAAAGGAGGAGGGATTTCCATTATGGCAGGGCGATTCCCCTCCCCCGTCGACAGAGGAGGGGTTGTGGTGACAGTTATCACCGCTTAAGTCATGGATGAGGGAGCTCCATCAATCAGTTACGATCTATCATATCCAATTAAATGTTACACATAGATAATATAAATTCATAATAGTATATCAAAATGTATAGATTCACTCCATAAATTAATCTTCAATCAATAAAAAAATATTTATATTTGTTTATGTCATCATTACATTTTTATATAGTAATAAACGATACAAGTTCAGTAAAATCTATATTTTTTACTAATCAACAAAAAATAAAATATCTTCAAAAAATTTAAAAAAAAATCGTCATATGTTACTTTTTCCATGATTAATTCAAAAGTGATGTAAAATTTTTAATATTCTAATTGTAAAATATATAAATATTTCTTTTAAAAATAAATAAAATATATAAAGGAAAACTGAAATTATTGAAAAAATCCATTTTAAACATTAAATCTTATTAAAGATATTTTTTATCAGTTTTTAATTTATTACAATAATATCATATACTAGGGGATTTAATATTGTTAACTTTTATTAATATTATTCATCTAATTGGTCAAGCTCATTTTTTGTTCAGTGTTTCATGTGGAGATATCTATTAAACATTGTATTAATATAGAAAATAATATTCCAAAATTATTTGGCATTACATTTAGCATACATATATGATTAATGAATCAATTTTAAGAAAAAAATACATAATATTAATATGCTTAAAAATGATTTTATTGTCTTATTATTAAACTTACATTCATATAATATAAACCAAAATAAATATTGAAATATTATTCATGTATATTAGCATAGTCCTCCAATTAGATTACACATTCTATATAGTAAAATCCTAAGGGGAAATAAAATAATTAAGGTGTTCTCTAAAAGCCAATAAATAGTAAAAATAATGAGGAACATGCTACTTAAATCTAAATGATTACATGTGTAATCATAATCATTATAATCATATCATAAGCATTAGATCATAATTAGAATCACTAATATTTTTTTGAAGGATACAATGATTGTGTCACGTGAATAATAATGAAACATCATAATCATAAGTGAAGGATATCTTCCTAGACACCATAAAAAAGAGAAAATT